>OV656867.1:20346350-25746030 GCA_927399465.1 Sarcophaga caerulescens
ACACCCGTGGCACGTGCGAATTCACACCCATGGAACGTGCAAATTCACACCCGTGGAACGTGCAAATTCACACCCGTGGAACGTGCGAATTCACACCCGTGGAACGTGCGAATCCACACCCATGGAACGTGCAAATTCACACCCGTGGAACGTGCAAATTCACACCCATGGAACGTGCAAATTCACACCCGTGGAACGTGCGAATTCACACCCGTGGAACGTGCGAATTCACACCCGTGGAACGTGCGAATTCACACCCGTGGAACGTGCAAATTCACACCCATGGAACGTGCGAATTCACACCCGTGGAACGTGGAAATTCACACCCATGGCACGTGCGAATTCACACCCGTGGAACGTGCAAATTCACACCCGTGGAACGTGCGAATTCACACCCGTGGAACGTGCAAATTCACACCCATGGAACGTGCAAATTCACACCCGTGGAACGTGCAAATTCACACCCGTGGAACGTGCAAATTCACACCCGTGGAACGTGCTAATTCACACCCGTGGAATGTGCGAATTCACACCCGTGGAACGTGCGAATTCACACCCGTGGAACGTGCAAATTCACACCCATGGAACGTGCAAATTCACACCCATGGAACGTGCAAATTCACACCCGTGGAACGTGCAAATTCACACCCGTGGAACGTGCAAATTCACACCCGTGGAACGTGCAAATTCACACCCGTGGAACGTGCGAATTCACACACGTGGAACGTGCAAATTCACACCCGTGGAACGTGCAAATTCACACCCATGGAACGTGCAAATTCACACCCATGGAACGTGCAAATTCACACCCGTGGAACGTGCAAATTCACACCCGTGGAACGTGCAAATTCACACCCGTGGAACGTGCAAATTCACACCCGTGGAACGTGCAAATTCACACCCGTGTAACGTGCAAATTCACACCCGTGGAACGTGCGAATTCACACCCATGGAACGTGCGAATTCACACCCATGGAACGTGCGAATTCACACCCATGGAACGTGCGAATTCACACCCGTGGAACGTGGAAATTCACACCCATGGCACGTGCGAATTCACACCCGTGGAACGTGCAAATTCACACCCATGGAACGTGCAAATTCACACCCGTGGAACGTGCTAATTCACACCCATGGAACGTGCGAATTCACACCCATGGAACGTGCAAATTCACACCCATGGAACGTGCAAATTCACACCCATGGAACGTGCAAATTCACACCCATGGAACGTGCAAATTCACACCCATGGAACGTGCAAATTCACACCCATGGAACGTACAAATTCACACCCATGGAACGTGCAAATTCACACCCGTGGAACGTGCAAATTCACACCCGTGGAACGTGCAAATTCACACCCATGGAACGTGCAAATTCACACCCATGGAACGTGCAAATTCACACCCATGGAACGTGCAAATTCACACCCATGGAACGTGCAAATTCACACCCATGGAACGTGCAAATTCACACCCATGGAACGTGCGAATTCACACCCATGGAACGTGAAAATTCACACCCATGGAACGTGCAAATTCACACCCGTGGAACGTGCGAATTCACACCCGTGGAACGTGCAAATTCACACCCGTGGAACGTGCGAATTCACACCCATGGAACGTGCAAATTCACACCCATGGAACGTGCAAATTCACACCCGTGTAACGTGCAAATTCACACCCGTGGAACGTGCAAATTCACACCCATGGAACGTGCAAATTCACACCCCTGGAACGTGCGAATTCACACCCGTGGAACGTGCAAATTCACACCCGTGGAATGTGCAAATTCACACCCATGGAACGTGCAAATTCACACCCATGGAACGTGCGAATTCACACCCATGGAACGTGCGAATTCACACCCGTGGAACGTGCAAATTCACACCCGTGGAACGTGCAAATTCACACCCCTGGAACGTGCTAATTCACACCCGTGGAACGTGCTAATTCACACCCATGGAACGTGAAAATTCACACCCATGGAACGTGCAAATTCACACCCATGGAACGTGCAAATTCACACCCATGGAACGTGCAAATTCACACCCGTGGAACGTGCAAATTCACACCCGTGGAACGTGCGAATTCACACCCGTGGAACGTGCGAATTCACACCCGTGGCACGTGCGAATTCACACCCATGGAACGTGCAAATTCACACCCGTGGAACGTGCAAATTCACACCCGTGGAACGTGCGAATTCACACCCGTGGAACGTGCGAATCCACACCCATGGAACGTGCAAATTCACACCCGTGGAACGTGCAAATTCACACCCATGGAACGTGCAAATTCACACCCGTGGAACGTGCGAATTCACACCCGTGGAACGTGCGAATTCACACCCGTGGAACGTGCGAATTCACACCCGTGGAACGTGCAAATTCACACCCATGGAACGTGCGAATTCACACCCGTGGAACGTGGAAATTCACACCCATGGCACGTGCGAATTCACACCCGTGGAACGTGCAAATTCACACCCGTGGAACGTGCGAATTCACACCCGTGGAACGTGCAAATTCACACCCATGGAACGTGCAAATTCACACCCGTGGAACGTGCAAATTCACACCCGTGGAACGTGCAAATTCACACCCGTGGAACGTGCTAATTCACACCCGTGGAATGTGCGAATTCACACCCGTGGAACGTGCAAATTCACACCCATGGAACGTGCAAATTCACACCCGTGGAACGTGCAAATTCACACCCGTGGAACGTGCAAATTCACACCCGTGGAACGTGCAAATTCACACCCGTGGAACGTGCAAATTCACACCCGTGGAACGTGCAAATTCACACCCATGGAACGTGCAAATTCACACCCGTGGAACGTGCGAATTCACACCCGTGGAACGTGCGAATTCACACCCGTGGAACGTGCGAATTCACACCCGTGGAACGTGCAAATTCACACCCATGGAACGTGCAAATTCACACCCGTGGAACGTGCAAATTCACACCCGTGGAACGTGCAAATTCACACCCGTGGAACGTGCGAATTCACACCCGTGGAACGTGCGAATTCACACCCATGGAACGTGCAAATTCACACCCGTGGAACGTGCAAATTCACACCCATGGAACGTGCAAATTCACACCCGTGGAACGTGCAAATTCACACCCGTGGAACGTGCAAATTCACACCCGTGGAACGTGCAAATTCACACCCATGGAACGTGCAAATTCACACCCATGGAACGTGCAAATTCACACCCGTGGAACGTGCAAATTCACACCCGTGGAACGTGCAAATTCACACCCGTGGAACGTGCAAATTCACACCCGTGGAACGTGCAAATTCACACCCGTGGAACGTGCAAATTCACACCCATGGAACGTGCGAATTCACACCCATGGAACGTGCGAATTCACACCCATGGAACGTGAAAATTCACACCCATGGAACGTGCAAATTCACACCCATGGAACGTGCAAATTCACACCCATGGAACGTGCGAATTCACACCCATGGAACGTGAAAATTCACACCCATGGAACGTGCAAATTCACACCCATGGAACGTGCAAATTCACACCCATGAAACGTGCAAATTCACACCCATGGAACGTGCAAATTCACACCCATGGAACGTGCAAATTCACACCCATGGAACGTGCGAATTCACACCCGTGGAACGTGCAAATTCACACCCCTGGAACGTGCAAATTCACACCCGTGGAACGTGCTAATTCACACCCATGGAACGTGCAAATTCACACCCATGGAACGTGCAAATTCACACCCATGGAACGTGCAAATTCACACCCATGGAACGTGCAAATTCACACCCGTGGAACGTGCAAATTCACACCCGTGGAACGTGCGAATTCACACCCGTGGAACGTGCGAATTCACACCCGTGGAACGTGCGAATTCACACCCGTGGCACGTGCGAATTCACACCCATGTAACGTGCAAATTCACACCCGTGGAACGTGCAAATTCACACCCGTGGAACGTGCAAATTCACACCCGTGGAACGTGCAAATTCACACCCGTGGAACGTGCAAATTCACACCCGTGGAACGTGCAAATTCACACCCGTGGAACGTGCAAATTCACACCCATGGAACGTGCGAATTCACACCCATGGAACGTGCAAATTCACACCCATGGAACGTGCAAATTCACACCCATGGAACGTGCAAATTCACACCCATGGAACGTGCAAAGTCACACCCGTGGAACGTGCAAATTCACACCCGTGGAACGTGCAAATTCACACCCGTGGAACGTGCAAATTCACACCCGTGGAACGTGCGAATTCACACCCATGGAACGTGCGAATTCACACCCATGGAACGTGCGAATTCACACCCATGGAACGTGCAAATTCACACCCATGGAACGTGCGAATTCACACCCGTGGAACGTGCAAATTCACACCCATGGAACGTGCAAATTCACACCCATGGAACGTGCAAATTCACACCCGTGGAACGTGCAAATTCACACCCGTGGAACGTGCAAATTCACACCCGTGGAACGTGCGAATTCACACCCATGGAACGTGCGAATTCACACCCATGGAACGTGCGAATTCACACCCGTGGAACGTGCGAATTCACACCCGTGGAACGTGCTAATTCACACCCATGGAACGTGCGAATTCACACCCGTGGAACGTGCGAATTCACACCCATGGAACGTGCGAATTCACACCCATGGAACGTGCAAATTCACACCCGTGGAACGTGCGAATTCACACCCGTGGAACGTGCTAATTCACACCCATGGAACGTGCGAATTCACACCCGTGGAACGTGCAAATTCACACCCATGGAACGTGCAAATTCACACCCGTGGAACGTGCAAATTCACACCCGTGGAACGTGCGAATTCACACCCATGGAACGTGCAAATTCACACCCGTGGAACGTGCGAATTCACACCCGTGGAACGTGCAAATTCACACCCATGGAACGTGCAAATTCACACCCATGGAACGTGCAAATTCACACCCGTGGAACGTGCAAATTCACACCCGTGGAACGTGCAAATTCACACCCGTGGAACGTGCTAATTCACACCCATGGAACGTGCAAATTCACACCCGTGGAACGTGCGAATTCACACCCGTGGAACGTGCAAATTCACACCCGTGGAACGTGCAAATTCACACCCATGGAACGTGCTAATTCACACCCATGGAACGTGCGAATTCACACCCGTGGAACGTGCAAATTCACACCCATGGAACGTGCAAATTCACACCCGTGGAACGTGCAAATTCACACCCGTGGAACGTGCGAATTCACACCCGTGGAACGTGCTAATTCACACCCATGGAACGTGCGAATTCACACCCATGGAACGTGCGAATTCACACCCATGGAACGTGCAAATTCACACCCGTGGAACGTGCGAATTCACACCCGTGGAACGTGCTAATTCACACCCATGGAACGTGCGAATTCACACCCATGGAACGTGCAAATTCACACCCGTGGAACGTGCGAATTCACACCCGTGGAACGTGCGAATTCACACCCGTGGAACGTGCAAATTCACACCCATGGAACGTGCAAATTCACACCCGTGGAACGTGCAAATTCACACCCGTGGAACGTGCAAATTCACACCCGTGGAACGTGCTAATTCACACCCATGGAACGTGCGAATTCACACCCATGGAACGTGCAAATTCACACCCATGGAACGTGCAAAATCACACCCATGGAACGTGCGAATTCACACCCGTGGAACGTGCAAATTCACACCCGTGGAACGTGCTAATTCACACCCATGGAACGTGCAAATTCACACCCATGGAACGTGCAAATTCACACCCATGGAACGTGCAAATTCACACCCGTGGAACGTGCAAATTCACACCCGTGGAACGTGCAAATTCACACCCATGGAACGTGCAAATTCACACCCATGGAACGTGCAAATTCACACCCATGGAACGTGCAAATTCACACCCGTGGAACGTGCAAATTCACACCCGTGGAACGTGCAAATTCACACCCATGGAACGTGCAAATTCACACCCGTGGAACGTGCAAATTCACACCCGTGGAACGTGCAAATTCACACCCGTGGAACGTGCGAATTCACACCCGTGGAACGTGCGAATTCACACCCGTGGAACGTGCGAATTCACACCCATGGAACGTGCGAATTCACACCCATGGAACGTGCAAATTCACACCCATGGAACGTGCAAATTCACACCCATGGAACGTGCAAATTCACACCCATGGAACGTGCAAATTCACACCCGTGGAACGTGCGAATTCACACCCGTGGAACGTGCAAATTCACACCCATGGAACGTGCAAATTCACACCCATGGAACGTGCAAATTCCCACCCGTGGAACGTGTAAATTCACACCCGTGGAACGTGCAAATTCACACCCGTGGAACGTGCAAATTCACACCCGTGGAACGTGCGAATTCACACCCATGGAACGTGCGAATTCACACCCATGGAACGTGCGAATTCACACCCGTGGAACTTGCGAATTCACACCCATGGAACGTGCGAATTCACACCCGTGGAACGTGCAAATTCACACCCATGGAACGTGCAAATTCACACCCGTGGAACGTGCTAATTCACACCCATGGAACGTGCGAATTCACACCCATGGAACGTGCAAATTCACACCCATGGAACGTGCAAATTCACACCCGTGGAACGTGCGAATTAACACCCGTGGAACGTGTAAATTCACACCCGTGGAACGTGCGAATTCACAAACGTGGAACGTGCGAATTCACACCCGTGGAACGTGCAAATTCATACCCGTGGAACGTGCGAATTCACACCCGTGGAACGTGCGAATTCACACCCGTGGAACGTGCAAATTCACACCCGTGGAACGTGCGAATTCACACCCGTGGAACGTGCTAATTCACACCCAAGGAACGTGCGAATTCACACCCATGGAACGTGCAAATTCACACCCATGGAACGTGCAAATTCACACCCATGGAACGTGCAAATTCACACCCGTGGAACGTGCAAATTCACACCCGTGGAACGTGCAAATTCACACCCATGGAACGTGCAAATTCACACCCGTGGAACGTGCAAATTCACACCCGTGGAACGTGCAAATTCACACCCGTGGAACGTGCTAATTCACACCCATGGAACGTGCAAATTCACACCCATGGAACGCGCAAATTCACACCCATGGAACGTGCAAATTCACACCCGTGGAACGTGCAAATTCACACCCGTGGAACGTGCAAATTCACACCCATGGAACGTGCAAATTCACACCCATGGAACGTGCAAATTCACACCCGTGGAACGTGCAAATTCACACCCATGGAACGTGCAAATTCACACCCATGGAACGTGCAAATTCACACCCGTGGAACGTGCAAATTCACACCCATGGAACGTGCAAATTCACACCCGTGGAACGTGCGAATTCACACCCGTGGAACGTGCAAATTCACACCCATGGAACGTGCAAATTCACACCCATGGAACGTGCAAATTCACACCCGTGGAACGTGCAAATTCACACCCGTGGAACGTGCAAATTCACACCCGTGGAACGTGCAAATTCACACCCGTGGAACGTGCAAATTCACAGCCGTGGAACGTGGAAATTCACACCCGTGGAACGTGCGAATTCACACCCGTGGAACGTGCTAATTCACACCCATGGAACGTGCGAATTCACACCCATGGAACGTGCGAATTCACACCCATGGAACGTGCAAATTCACACCCATGGAACGTGCAAATTCACACCCATGGAACGTGCAAATTCACACCCGTGGAACGTGCAAATTCACACTCATGGAACGTGCAAATTCACACCCGTGGAACGTGCAAATTCACACCCATGGAACGTGCTAATTCACACCCATGGAACGTGCGAATTCACACCCGTGGAACGTGCAAATTCACACCCATGGAACGTGCAAATTCACACCCATGGAACGTGCAAATTCACACCCGTGGAACGTGCAAATTCACACCCATGGAACGTGCTAATTCACACCCATGGAAACTACGAATTCATACCCATGGAACGCACAAATTCACACCGAAATATTCAAAGCGAAATATTTTTATTTCATATACTAAACGGAGAATCACCGAATTGCAATTTGAATGAACTCTTTTGTGTACACAGTTCAAGTGTCAATGCGTTGGCATATAATCATAAAACAAATTTCAAGAGATACCTTTGCGAGATTCTCCAAATCCTCACTTTGAGTATAATAAAATTTTGAATGAAAAAATATTAGTTGAAAGCAAATTTATTGATTATTTGTTTGAATATATTATTGATCGATGATTCTGAATGGTAAACTTGTAATATCGCATGTTGGGTCATATTGACCCAAAGGATATTAAATGTTTGTAAATCGTGTTTTGAAATGTGGAGGGGGAAGGAAAAATTTAAATTTTATTGTTTTCTTTTAAAACCATAGTTTTTGTGCCTGTGATGGATAAATTAAAGTTTCACGATCATATCTTATAATTAAAGGGAAAAATTTTGCGTTTGAAAATCAAAATTGGGTCAAATTGACCCAAGGAGTGCAGAAGGGTTAATATTGCGTTAAATATTATTGTCAGGAAAATTATTCCTTTTCTTGGTAAGCATTTAATGGCAGTTGCATCTATTTTATCATAACCTGGGCTCTTTTTGTTGTTTAACGTCATTACTTCCACTTTGGTTTTCTTTGGAGATATACTTTTTAATGGTAAATCCATTTGACAAGGCACATCTAAAAAATTTAGAATACTATTATCATGTACATTGGTGCATTTTGGTTTAAAAGCTTGCTTCAAATGTTCTGCAAAGGCAACAGATTGAATTGACCAATATTTTCATTCTCTTTTTTCGCCAACTTTATACATGAGTGGCAGAATTTACAGTTTAAAGTCGACTTCGAACGACAGATTTTTTTTGAGAAACTTTATCATGTCAATTTTTATTTACTCTCAGAGTTTTTTCCAGAAATCTATTGTGATAAAGTCGTCGAAGAAATATTTTTTCGTACTTCGTTGGGTAAAGATATCTGACCGGGGGTTTAAACCGAGGCCTCATGTCAAATACCTACCAGCCTATAGCAACGAATAATTCACTTTTAATTCATTTCGGTATGCTAAATAATAATGCCATTAACCTGAATTACGATCCAAATTTTATGCTCTCCACTCCTTTTGTTCTATAAAATTAATTTTTTTTTCTTTGTTGCTAAAGTTTATGAAATTCATATTCATATGCCCGTTAAGCCAAAATTTAATGAATCATAGTACTACACGTCATCATTGACAAATTTTTAAGTGCCTCTACTAAACTGTTAATATTTAACAATAAAAATTTAATTGCAAATTAAATTAAAAAAATATTAAAAATCATATTTGTAATCTTTTGTTTGTTTAAAATGTTTATAATTTTATTTGAAAATTACAATGTACGTGTATTAAATCGACGTGAAAACACAGTAGATGGGAGATTTTCAATTCTTTTTTATTATTTATGCAGAAACTAAAAAATAATTACAAACCTAATTGCATTTGTTTTAAATTGTCAATTATGCTTATAGCCATATAATGGAAATAAATGTGCATTTACCATGAAAATAAATTATCGGCAATAAAAAAAAAAAACAAAACAAGAAACATTGTAAAGAATTTCAATTTGCCAAGCTATACTAAAGTCAACAATATCAAACTGTTCAAAATATCATAATTATTTGGTAAATATGCCAAGTTTTTAGTGAATTATCATTAGAATTTTTTATAATGATAGAAGAATCTATATCGGCTAAATACCCGCTAGGGCTTAGGAGGCATACCTTTGTTCGAAGGACCATATTTTCAATAACTCTCAGACATAATTGAGATTCAATGTAATCAATATGTCGTTGATATGTTCTCTTTCTTTAGCTGTTTTCTTGCTTGCTGCCTCGTAATCATGATGGAATATCTTTTTCGGTGTATCGATATCACCCATGCATCTAAAATATCTTAGCCTTTGTAGTAGGTTTACTTCAATGCGCTTTATTATATCATTGTCGGCGTACAGATCGATTTCGATATTCTCCGTTAATGTAAACTGAATCATAAATCTCAAATACTCTAAGGCTAGCTTCCACAGCTTGGAAAACCAAACCAAGTTTAAGCACTTCATAAGAGAGTTCTGTATGTTGTTTTTTGTCTGCTTCGAGAGTGACTTACTTCTGAATCGAGTGTCATTCTATTCCTCACTTTATCTCCAAATGGATGTCATGGGGTTTGTTTAAGACAATACATATACACACATAATTGGTCATTACAACCCTTCAGTCAGGATTACGACCTAGCTTCTCATACCACTTACCTTGAAGGTGTGTTAATTTTGTACATGAGTAGCGGTACCTACAATTTAAAGTCGATTCTAAACGACAGATTTTTGAGAAACTTTTCCATGGCAATTCCAGTGTAGAGAGTAATAGTAGAGCCTAGAATAGCCAAAACCCAGCTCAATCAAATTCAGTGAAATTTTTAATAAGAACCTCGGCTTAGACGTCTTAAACAGAACGAAATATAAAAGAAATATTTTTCGGCGACTTCCTATTCTGTCAAAAATCTGAAAGTATAATAAAATTGCCATGAAAATTTTCTCAAGAATCTATCGTTCGGAATCGACTTAAAGCTGTGGGTCCCGCTACTCATTAACAAAATTAACAAACACACAATGAGAAACTAGGTTGTAATCCTGACTAATACTATGTTCAGATATGCACTTTTATTGAGTCAATATTCGGTTAATTGAGTACAATATTTTAAGTGTTCAGGCATACTCAATATTCATTTAACAGCTGGTAAACAAGAACATTGTTTTTATTTTGTTCGCGAAAATTAGTGTTTGTTTGTCGCTGTTGACATTTGAGTTGTCAAATATCAAAAGAAAGTGTTCGGTTAGTTGGAATATGCTCACTAAACACACTTATGATAGTGCTGCATTTTAAGTTTTACTCAATGTTATAACAGTTAGCGTATTTATTGCGCAATAATTAATTGAAACTTTATATGAAATATTGAGTTTATTGCAATTACGCAATAAAGGTGCATATCTGAACACCGTATAAGAGTAGTAGTGGCCAATTAAGTAAGAAAGTGTTGTTAATACAAATAGCCGAATAGTCAGATTATTTAACTTCCTCATTTGCAGATGTGTGAATGCAACTTATGGAGATAAAAAGACAAAGCAAAAGTTCAAGACTATTTCAAGAAATATAATAATATACACATACATGCTTACCTACAGTAAAACGACCTAGGGAATGGTGTACAACATATTTCAGATTATACAATAATGACCGAAATCTCTGGAAGAGAGAGCGATACATTCGACAGTTACATTCATTTGGGTTTTGGAACACGGAGGAGCAACAACGCTTGCTAAAACTACCACCACGAAAAATTCAAATAACTTCGTACATGAGATTAGCGTTCCTCGGCAGAACACAGACAGAATTTGCATTGAACCTTTCAAGATTCCATCTAAGGAACCACATAGGAATACTTCTGTCTGCGTGTTCACCCCAGGAGACTGGGAATACCGAGGAGAGAGAAGACCACAGAACATTTTCTCTGTCACTGTTCGGTGCTTTGATACCTGTGAAAAAGAATTCTTACGACACCCAGAATTTAGTAACAAATTATTGTTATTCGTAGAAAGGATAGGTTCCAAATTCAGAAAATCGAAAGAATCTCGAACGAAAACACCAAAATATTTTAGGAAAATTTTGAAAAAAATATTCGTTACGCTATATGAATACGCGTACAGCCCTTAGCCATTTGTGATGCTTTAATGGGGTCCAAGTATTAAATATTTTATAGGCGATAATTAATTATATAAGGCCTCTGAACCAAACGAAGTATTCTGAGAGTTTCTGAAAGTCGATTAATTCTTAGCGAATATTTGTTATTTATCTAGCGTGTATTGCAAAAAGCTTTGTTTCAATTATCTTGCAAAGTTAATGTATCATATGGGAAAGCAAAATATAGTCTGATTTGCAATTCATTTAATAAAATTTAAAATTATTGAAAATCAAGAGTATGGACATTGTACAAAAGCATTTCATATTATGAAGATCCCATAAGCATTAAACAGAAATATTTCCAAAAAAAAAAAAACTATTAATGAAAATATTGCAGGCAAGTTGAATTTGGTCTAGTTCAATGAAATACAAACAAAATTTCCATTGATTCAATAACAGCAAATAGGCTGTTTGGCCTAAACAACTTGTTAACAATGACTTTTACTCTGTAGAGACATTTTATATCATATAGCTGTTAAGAAATCAATTTTTTTTACTTTATTAATACGCAAATCTGTTTCCAAAAGCAAAAAAATAAAAGAAATAACAGATCAAGCCACAGGTTAAAAGTAATTTACTTGTTTTAATATCTTCCTGTCCACATATACACAGAGGCTCAATACCAGAGGCTCTATTATTCAAACAGCAATAGTTTTGGAACAATCAAAAAATAAAAATCATAACAACAGTTACATACTTTACATTTACATATTGAGGTATATAGAGTAAGATGGACGATCAAAAACAGCAACCACACTTGATACAAGACTTGATATTCCTGTTAACAAAGTTATTGTGGATGATGAATGGTGGCCACAATATAGAGCTGCGCTGAGCTGAAGAGAATGACCAAAGAAAATTCAGCTTTGAACATGACAGCGTTTGTCGTTTGTTGTTTTTCGTTTTGCGTTTTTTTTTTTTTTTTTGCGAATAATTTCCCAGTTTATTTAATAGTTTTTATAGGCACTTGTAGCTTTACATTGCCAGTGCACGCTTGAGTTTGCTGGAAACTAAACTAAACCAGACACAAACGACATTGAGGATGTTAAGCAGCCGAACGTTACTACCGTTGTTGCTGCTACTGCTGTTCGTTTCGTTTTCACTTTCATTTGAATTTATTTTTGATTTTTATAACGTTTTTTATCGATTTTTTTTGTTGCCTTCCTTTCCATGATGTTGAGGTAATAGAAAAGTGGACAACAACTCCATGGAAAAGTGGAAAATCTAGTGGAAATATATAATAAAACTTAAACTAAAGAGATTTCATATTATAAAGCCTAGTCAACAGCAATATTTTCCATTAGTCGCAGGTTGAAATTGAAAGTGTTAACAAAAGATTAAAGAAAAAAATAAAAACTCGGTTTATAATCAAACAAATACAATAAAAAAATACAAAGTCTTCGAAAATGATTAATCGCTGGAAATTAATTATTTTCATGCAAGTCAGCCTTTATATCTCTATCAATCGGGGACTTACAATTCGTGTAACTGGTGCTCAAGATAAGAACGATGATAGCAGCAGTGAAACTACCACTATCATGGCCAGCAAACATCAAACAGCCTATCGCCATACAGTGGCCAAGGTCAAGGATACACAGTACAGGGTGCCAGAACATTTACAGTTTGTACCCAAAGGCTTTGTGTACGAAGATGCTGACGATGTTATCCATGTCATAGATCCCCCAAAACAATTTGAGGAATTAAAGAGAATTATGCAACGTGAACAGCAACAACGTAACAATAATAACAAACAACAAAGGCCTTTCCATTTGAAACCACAAAGGCCCAAACCTAAAATATTTAAGGCACCTTTACCTGCGGCCCTCTTCAAAGAGGATCATCTGAAGAAGTCCTTAAACGACAAGGATTTAGAGACCCAAGAGACACAACAATTGCCTGTGGAAATTTTAGCTTCTGTACGTAAAACAGAGAAATATTTAAAGAAATTCAAACCGAAATTGCCTCTAGTAAAACAGCGTTTAAAAACCAAAAAAATACAAACCGTGATATGGGAAAAATCACAAGCCGAACAACAATATCAACATGGCCAAGAGCAAAGATTACAGGGTATACGAGAACAATTGCCCGCCACCAATCAACGTCGGCATTACATTACCAAACGCTTTAGGCGTGAGATAAACACCAAAAACCCGGAACTTAAAGGTGAACAATTGCTGCAACACATAAACGAATTAATCAAAAATGCCACTTTCTACCTCCAGCTAGCGGAAGACTTGGAGGATTATAAGCAGGCCCAGAAGACACAAGAATTAGCAAACCCCACCGAGATCACAACTTTACAAGACGAAATTTTATTTATAAATCCTCAAACCTTTACCGAAACTCCTGCTGCTACTCAAACTCTGAGTGAGGATATGGTGGTGAAAATCTTGGAGAACTCTGTTAAGGCCACCAATGTTATTATGCAACAAATCAAGACACAAACAAATTTATCGGACATTTCGGAAAAGTGCGATCATCTGAAGGTAACATATCCGAATCATATACAAAATTTACAAAATCAAATAAAATGTATGCAAAATTTCATCGAAGATATAAATCATCCCTCAGCAGCAGTTGAACGTTTGGACTTACGCAACACGAAAGACTTAAGACACAAACCCTTTTTAGTAGCCCAATTAGGTGATGACTACATAGACGATATAGCACCCACACCTGTTAATACATCACTTATCTATGATGATGTTATGACCACCATACGTAATATGTTGCTGTTGCAAAATCTACAATCCTTAGAGGAGACTTCGGCAGCCAGCACCAGTCCCACTTGGGAAGACACACCTTTGGTTTATGATAACTCCACAGAACCTGTGGATTTTGATAATCTCCAACAGTATCTAAGCTCTTTGCATTATATTGTAGAGAATTTACCCAAATTCAGTCATAATTCTTTGAATCTGCAAGAAATTGAAGGTGGCTCCACTTCGAAATACTATTTCATTAATCCCCAAGGTACCATCTATAGTTTACCGCAGCCTTTTCAAAAGGACTCTACAACGCCACCGCCACCGCCACCCTCTGCCATATTTCGTGAATTTCCCGATTTACCCTTAATAACGGATTATTTAAGAAATGGCACCCTCTTGCCGCCCTCCAGACAGGTGGTGGAGATTTTATAATAAAAACCAAAAAAAAAAAATTTTTTTTTAAATTAGAATAGAATCTTAAAACATTTCTTTTTTAAATAAATTTAAAAAAATATTTTATTCTGTAGTAAGACAATATATGTATATATTTGTGTTTGTTTTGATTTCACTATGGTTACAACCTTCAACTTGAACTTCATTTTTACACTTGAATTGAATTGAAATTTTGTTTGGGTTTTTTTAACGTTTTTTTTTTGTTTTTTGTTTTTTGATTAACGTTTTTATTTTCTGTTTATGCAAATTGACTTGAATTTGTTATAAATTTCATGAATTTATGTAAAATGAGTCATTGACTCTACATATTTTAATGTCAAGTCATTGCTTTGGGGTTTTAGCCTGTTTCTTTAAACGCATTCCATTCCAACACAGGCCACTAAATCACAGGCGCTGTTGCCATTAACAGAGAGCGTTAAAATTAACGAAGCGTTTTACAGAGAAACTAACAGAAATCGTATTGAATTGAATACGTTTTTCAAGCCTTGAGATATGCTATGTTAAGCATTGATTTAATGAAGCTAAGCTTGGTAGAAGATGATGTTTGCATTCGTTGAAAACTAGTTTCATCAGAGACAATGCAGTTGGGATTAGAGTACTTCACTAAATAAAAAAAAAAAATCTGATTAAAGTAAGTTTTTGAAGGGAAAAATCTTTAAAACATTTTTACATCGATGGATAGTTGAGTTAAGTTGATTGACATACATATATTAAGGGAACATTTGTTGTCAACAGGTTTATCACATTTTCCCACATACATACATTATTGGTTATTACAACCCTTCAGTCAGGCTTACGACCTAGTTTCTCAGAGCACTTATGTTTTGTGTGTTTATTTCATACATGAGGAGTGGGATCTACAGTTTAAAGTCGATTTCGAATGACGTATTTTCGAGAATCTTTCAATAGCACTTTTATTTTTACTTTAAGAGTTTTTGATAGAAATTTGCTGAGAGGATAGGTTAGGTTAGGTTAGAGGACGTATACTTGTCGACTGAGACAAGTACAGAACCCGGAGGCCGAAGTGACCCATTGTACAACGACTTTAAAAGGAAAGATAACAGAGGGGATAGGAAAAAGGAGCCAAAAAACAAAACAAAAAAAGGGAGAACGCTACTACACTGATGAAGCCCTAGCACTTCTCAACCATCTCAAGCCACTAATGAATCTGTGGAGAGCCTTGATGTCGGCTATCGACACAGAATTCAAACTCTCAAAGAAGCCCCTGCCAACCTCAACCTCCACTTGCTAATGGCTGGGCAGTTACAGAGGAGGTGCTCGACAGTCTCCAACTCCTCCTCATCGCAACATACCCTGCAACAGTCCGGCTGGGATCTGTTCCAGATCTCCGTCAGCGACCTAATCTCGCAGTGCCCCGTGATAAAACCGATAACTAACCTTAAACTGGCCTTATCCAAGCACAGCAGCCAACCTGTTCTCATACTGTCTATAGCAGGCCATAGACATCTAGAAACACAACAGCCCGATCCGTTCCACCACCGCCTCTGCTCTTTCCTTCTGGCCGACGAAGAAATATATTTTATATTTCGTTTTGTCGGAGATGCCATTGCTGTTTGTCTGCTAACACATATCCTTTGAGGGAATCCCTCTTTAACATTGATTGCAAACATTTTCATGAGGGAACCCATTGTAGAGGGAAGAGAAATAGAAAGAGGTTGACGTTATCTGTCTGATATCTGTATAAAAACCCAAAAGGCAAAACTTTGTTGTCAAATAAAATCCTCGTAAAATGAAGGTTGAACTCGCACATCTTTTCTTTTTGCAAACAGACTTTAAACTAAGCTACGTCAATATAAAGTACGGATAAAGTTGCAAAGCTGACAAAATGCTGCCCTTAGGAATGTTTTGAGCTGTGTACTAATAATCTCAATAGAATATCTTCAAGAGGAAACGAATAAGATTATAGATGTCGTTGATACTAGAATGCCATTATAGAGAATATGGGGGCAAACATCTTGAAGTTTTCCCACTTCCAGATTTACAAAATCTTTTTGATATCAGCAAACCACATTTCAATTGAAATATAATGAAATAAAACTTTCGGAAATAGAATACGCTAATTATTTTCGAATAAAATGTTTCGTATTTAGAATCCGAAACAGTAATTTTTCCGTTTTCATAATTCTTAAATTTAAAAATGCAATTAAACAAAACGGTTTGAAATTTTATCAAATTTATTTTTGTTGTCGTGAAGTACAATTATTCCGGTTAGAAATGGTATATTATTTCACTCATATGGCTGCCGCGGCTGGCCTCTCAGTACCTCATTCGATCGTACCAATTTACGTGCACTTTTTCGCGTGTATGGGGTCACGTCTCGGCAATGGCATCACGAATGTTGGCCTTTAAATGATGAATAGTGTCTGGTTTGTCGGGATAATACCCTTCTTTAACGGCGCCTCACAGAAAATAGTCCAACGTTTTCAAATTGCAGCTTTTGGCGTCAAATTGACATCACCATTCCGGCTAATTAAGTAGCCATCAAACGTTTGACGAAATAAATCGATTGTGGCATGAGATGTGTGGCAAGTTGCACCATTCTGTTGAAACCAAACACCGTTCATATCAATACCATGAAGAGCGGGTAAAAAAAATCGGTTATCATGGTGCGATAGGTGTTTCCATTGACCATAATGGTTGCGCCGTCCTCATTTTCAAAGAAATATAGACCAATGATACTTCTGCTCTACAAGCCGCACCAAACAGTCACTCGTAATGGGTGCATTCTCTTCTGTAAGACCACGTGTGGGTTTTTTGAGCCCCAAGTATGGCAATTTTACTTATTAACATACCAGTCTAGATGAAAATGAGCATCATCCGAAAACATGGTTTTTTTTTCGGCAAAATCGACATTATCGAGCAGTTTCTCCTTGGACGACCTAGCGAAGCGAAAAGGTATCGGATAGTCATGCACCTTCATCTCTTGAACCAATTGAACTTTATAAGTCGTAATACCGAGATTTTTTTCTCAAATTCAACGTAAGCTGATGCGTGAAATGTTTAATTCTTGAGGACGATGACAAGTTGGTGTTGATGGATTTACACGCCCACTCTCAGCTACAGCTTCGATATTTTCGGGTGTACGCACTGTACGAAGACGATCACATCTTGACGCATCAACAATGAAATCAGTTTCACGAACTTTATCAATAAACTTGTGTATACCGGGCACTGCTGGTCCTTCTCTGCGACCAAATTTTGTTTTGGAAATAAATTTCCAATAAATCCCAACGTTGCTCAAGCGTTTATCTCTTCATTACGTTCAGTGGAGATAATATACTGAATTCTGTGATAGAATAGAATGGCATAAGTTTTTTTTAAGATTTGATTTAAGATTTGAAATAACCGATGGTTGAAATTTAAGCCTACCCGATATTTGAGTAAATGAGGGAGTCTGTATCATGGGATAAAAAAGGTGGAGAATCTTGATTTTTCAAGTTTTCAACTGTCATAGAAAAGTATGGTTATTCCAAGTGCTAAATTTTCTATGCATTACAAAGGATTTTGTACACAAAGTCGAATGTATTATGAGTTATGATGCTATTAAAGTAAATGAGGGCAATATATACGCTAAAATTGTATCATGAGATAAAAAATTAATAGAGAATTTTTTGACGGAAAATCTTGATTATTCAAGTTCTCAATTGTCATAAGAAAGTATCCTTTAACTCAAGTCTTATGAGATAGGATACTATTAAAGTAAATGAGCGATATATACGCTAAAATTGTATAATGAGACAAAAAATTAATAGAGAATTTTCTGACGGAGAATCTTGATTTTTCAAGTTCTCAATTGTCATAAGTAAGTACCCTTTAACTCAAGTCTTAAATTTTCTACGCATTAAAGAGGATTGTGTACACAAAGTCGAATGTGATTTGTATTTTGAGTTTCTACACTATTGAAGTAAATAATGTATCATGCGATAAAAGAGATAAAGTAATGTCTGTAGATATTAAAAATCTTAATTATTTGAGTTTTAGAAAAGAAGGATTTGGAGGTAGGGATCAAGAATTCTTTTCTTAAAACAATTTTTTAACACGCTTATTATTTAATTATACAATATTCATAATATTTTTATTTGAATATATGAAATTTTAAATGTAAAAAATAAAATCATTAAATTTAACTTAAAAATCTATTTTTTCTAAAACCGCATACGGATCCATTGATCACACACATCAAGCGGTATTAGAAAAAACAAAAATCATTCTAAAAATATTTTTCTTTATTTTAATTTTTTTAATTTAATTATTAAAAAAAAACTTAAGTATATAAAGAAATCCTAAATGACTTCTTAACTTAATTTCGATAATATTGTAAAATAAATAATTATTTTAAAATAAATAAATAAATTAAAATTAAAAATAAAAAATAATAGAATGGAAAGTACAGCCAATGAAATCAAATCATCGAATGAAAGTATGAAAAAAAAGAGCAGAGAAGACAGAGAACAAGAGAATTTTTAAAAATCTTGCATTATAACAGGATGCCAGACATCCGTTTGCACTGTGGGCTCATAGTTACTAGTAACTGGTGTATAAGTATCTGTATTAGAGTGTGTATTAGTATGAGTTTTTAAATGGGAAGTGTTAGAGACAACACCACCACTACTACCATCACCAGCTGCAGCAGCTGGAGCTGCTACATCAGCACCGTAACCAATTCTACGTTCTGTTTGTTGTTGTTTTTGTTTTTGTTGTTGTTGTTGTCTTGGTTGATATTGTTTTTGTTTCTGTTGCAAGTGCATGCGACTTTTAGTCGCCTGGGATTTGGGTATTTTATGAGGATATAAGTGAGTGGAGGAGGATAAAAAGTGAGAGCCCGCGATAGTGGATGATGATGTCCTGGCTGACGGCGTAGGCGGCGGTATTGTTGAAGTTGTGGCTGTCAGACGACCGTTGTATTCGAAAAAATCGATAATGGGATGGTAACTGTAGTTGATGCGTTTAGGCTGCTGGGGTTGTGGGGAAGTGTTTGTGGGTGGTTTAGTGATGTATGTGAGATTGAATTTGGTTTTGTAGTGATTTTTAAAAATTTCCGGATTTACAGCATAAACATCCGGCTGCTGCGATGATAATGTTGTTGTGTCTGGTGCTGTTGCTGTTGTTGTTGGTATTGTCGTGATGTCCCGCTCGTCTTCGGCCTCAAGCGTTGTCTTTTCGTTATCGATTCCCGCGTGTGTGGACGTGATCGTGTATGGTATACGTAGCCGGGATTGGTTTTTGAGGACATGTCTTGAACGGGTGTAATAGTGGGTCGGTAGAGATGCTGCCCCATTTGAGAATGCTGGTAGTGTGACTGTACTGGTTGTACTGGATTTTGTTGTTGCGGCAGCTGATGATGTTGATATTGTTGTGGCTGCTGTTGCTGTAACAGATGGCTTTTGGTGGGCATTGGTATTAGGGAGGGTGGGTCCTCTAAATCGTGTATATTGGACAATTGCTGGTGATTTGGTTGGTGGGGTGCTGAAGGCACGAATGGTTCCGGTGCTAGCTGGGATGGACGTAGTGCTGCTGTTTGAACCGGCTTTAGCTGTATGGGTTACAGAATAAATAGTTTTACGTTTTTGATGAGTACGCTCAGCTGTGCCAAAATTGTTTACCTCTCTTTCTGTATGCTGTTCGCTCGGCGAATACTCCTGATCCGATCTACTATCGCCATAACTTTTATGTGGTCGACGTCTTGGCAACTCTTTCATATAACTTTTACCTGAAGTGTGTGTAGAAATTGAAGAATATGAAGAAGGACTGTGTTGTACGATCACAGAAGCTGTTTCTCGAGGAGTTTTATAATTATAACGCTGTTCGTATTCCTCATTTTCAGGTGGACTGAGATAAGAGCCCACGGTCGGGCTGGGTATTTTAGTTCTGATGCGATTACTGCTTACTTCATTGGCATCAAAACTGGCATCGTGCTGATGATAGTGATGTTGTAGGCCAAAACTGAAATCATCATCTTCTTCCTCCTCTTCGTCATCATGGTATGCTTGTTGCGGCTGGTGCGGACGGTACTGTTCACTTTGATACATCGGCGTAAAATCTTTATTTATGGCAGATGCCAAACCGAGATAAGACTGCTTATAGCCATCAATTTGACATGAACAGCAAGTGGGCACTTTGAATATGTCCACATGCAAGCCACGTGTTTTATCCCAACTCAAAAGACGATGATAGTTATAGACCTGGCCACAATGGGAACGATATGAAGCGGCCACATAACTACAGCTCTCTTGGGGGTTACTGGATAAGGGAATTTTAACAAAACTATGTTGCAATTAGGAAATGGAAAAACTCACGTGCATTTTTCCAGCCTTAAAGTCTGCGTATGCTGGCCTGTATTCACAATATATTTCCATTCACCAGAAGCAGAGCGTGCTTTTTGTGGACGAGCATAACGCACTATGCTTTGACATAAGCCACCCTGAACATCATTATCTTCACGTCTGTTGAAATAGGGTAAGATAACATGGATTTATTTAAAAATTTAAGAGACTCTTGAATACCTTTTCTTGGCAAATAAATAATCATCAAAATCCTCGGTGGTATCCAAGGCATTTAAAGGCTTATCATTGTATTCGGCCAGCAAAGCGGTCATAGCATTTCGATGTCTCCTTATACTGCCCATAATTTGATCGCTATTTGATAGAATTTTTTGATATAAAAATAGAAAGATTTTTTCAAATTTTTCGCCAATAATTTATAATAAAACCTTTAACCAGGACTTAAAACCCATTTACCAAATCCTTTTAAAAACCAGGCGAAACTTAAAAGGGGATTTCATATAAGAATCTTGAGGCAAAACGAAATGTACATTTTAAAGATTATTTTTTTGTTTTTGTTTTTTTTTTTATTAAATTTAAGAACTATTTTATAAATAAATTACAACTAATTTGCATTAAATTTTACAGTGCTTAGTGCAATACTACGTTGAAAGATATATAATAAAGGAAAGATTTTTTACACGATACAGTTTTTAAATGAGAGAAACACCTTAATGGCTGCTTTAGCATGAAAAAGGGAAAATTTAAAATTCACAACAACAACAATATTCAAAAGACTTGCAAATCACTTTGCCTTTCAAGATGAAAATTCAATTTAATGAATCTAAGAAGCTTTGTACAGATCGGGGTTAGGGTTAGGTTTAGGTTCGAGAACGTGTACTTGCCAATTGAGACAAGTACAGTACCCGGAGGTCCAGTTGACGCATTGTACAATGTCCTAAAGGGGAGAGGACAGTAATGAAAAATTCAGTACTTTAGTACTTTTTTCAGTACTTTTCCATGTCAAAAATACCACAATACCCTCGCGACGCTTTCATTACATTTTTGTTATTACATATTTTATAGTTTGCGCTTTTCAACTAGTCTTTAGCTCCGGTTATCCCAACGTCCATGCAAAGTACGTTCGTTTTTAGAATACGAAAAGCAATGAGAACGCTTGCCGAACTGTAATGTAATTTCGGTAAATATTTAATTTGCTCTACATATGCTAAAATGAACGTACATTCCATTACGTTTTGTCGAAATTTGACTAAATGGGACTTTTACCTTTCGAATAAACTGTTTTTGTTTTGTATATGAGAAATATATATATAAGTCGTTAGCTTTTCCAATCCATTTTGTACGTGTATTATAAATAAATAAATATTTTTATATAAAAGTACCATTTGATGAAAAAAGTACTTTAAAAAATATTTAAAATATAAAGATAAGAAGCTTAAAAAAGGATTAGAAAAAAAAAACATTTGATCAATTTTGATCACTCGAAAATTTTTTACTCAGGCCTTTTGATAGAACTCATGCCAAATTTTATTCTTAAAACTTCCTTATAATAACAAAACCTTTGTATTCCGTTATCATTTTTATTATTAATTACACGGTGCGACAGTGAAAATACAGCCGAGTAACTACATAGTCCACGTTGTTCATTTAGTTGAGTAGAACTCAAAAATACCTTTTTTATATTTCTCGAACCCTCCAAACTTGTTTTATTTGACAAAAACTGTTTTTTTTTTTTTTGACTTTACGCACAAATTTCTGGATTAATCTAACATTTCTGAACCGATTTTCAACATTTAAATCTTGTTCGAAAGGGGAGAGATGGGCCTTTAAAACAGTATACATATATCTATTATTCGACTTAATATGCTATGAGATTTGATGAGGTAAACTTGACAAATGCGAATTTTTTTCATATTTTTTCAAGTTTGTCCGTTCATAGTAGCAAACTTTACTTAAAAAATATCAAATAAGTGATGACATTCTGAAAGTGCATTATTTTGTGAAGAGTTTGGCACTTCGCTTGGTCAAATCGGACACAAATTACCGTATTTATTATTTAAAGAGTCTAACAGTCCAGTTATATTTTTCATATATATATATTTTCAAATGAACTTTTAGTTCAAACATTTTCAGTTTATCGGAAATTTGTCAATTGCACGTTTGCACGACTATCAGAAGTCGGCTAATGTTTGTGTTTTTTGCAAAAATTATTATTTACCTTTGCGCAAACATTGGCCAACTTCTGCTGGTCGCTCAAACGTGAAATTGACACATTTTGTGATAAACAATCAAGATCCATCAAAAATCCTGAAAATTTTTGAACTAAAAGTTCATTTGATGAGATGACATATATAAAAAATATCACTCTTCTGATAGACTCTTTAAACAATAACTACGGTAATTTTTGCCCGATTTGATCAAATGATGACTCACTCTCTTTACAAGAGAACAAACTTTAAGAATATTATCACTTATCCTATATCTTTTTATTAAAGTTTGCTACTATGAATGGACAAACTTGAAAAAATATGAAAAAAATTTTAATTTTCCAAGTTAACCTTATCAAATCTCATAGCATATTAAGTCGAATAATAGATATGTGTATACCGTTTTAAAGGTCCATCTCTACCCTTTCTAACAAGATTTAAATTTTAGAAATCGGGTCAGAACTGTTTGAGTAATCCAGAAATTTGTGCGTAAAGTAAAAAAAAAAACAGTTTTTGTCAAACAAAAAAAGGTTGGAGGGTTCGAGAAATATAAAAAAAAATATTTTTGAGATCTACTCATCAAAACTCACAACCTACACTATGTCATTAGCCGGGTGTATTTAATTTTTTCTATTTTGTCGCATAGTGTTATTAATAAACAATTACACGCGCATGTTTTAACACAACACATACATATGTATATTATTTTATTAATATAACTTCTCTATTTTTTTGCTTATAAAGAAACTTTAATTTATTAATTTTAAACCGCAAACACATTCACCTGCACCTTCTTCTATTGCATAAAATTTACCACTAACCGGCTGCCGGCTTTGTAGTTTTTTTTTAAGCAATTCAATCAAATAACATCAATTAATAACATAACGATTACAAGACAATAAAAACAACAATGAAATGAAATTGAGTGCATTTGCTCTCCATTACCTTTACCACAAAAACCTCCTAACATTAATAACACAAATAAAACACTGGTAATTCAAAAAACAACAAAAAGAACAAACCCAACAGGTTGGTTCCCTGTTGCCTTTGCTCTTCTTATTTCATAAAAACTTATTCATAAAAACTTAACGAAATGTAAACCAAATTACAGCAAATTTCAACATGCCTGACAATTTATAAACGCATTGTTATTGTAAAGGAAAAGAATAAACAAATCAATGTTAATTTTTGGTGGTCAAACAATGTTAAGTAGATTTCTTGCATTCTACATTGCATAGAGCAAACAAAACTCTTTTCTCTTTTTTTTACATGCATAGCAATGGAAAGAAAACAAAAACAAACAACAACAAATACACTCATGTTATTATTCTGTTTCTCTTATTATGGATTTATTAATAAGAAACAAAAACAATTAGAAGAACAACATATTTCCACTCCACTCCCAAGTTATGCAGCTTTTCCCTGTAAGCATGCAGTTATTATTCATTCATTCATTAAGCATTAATAATTTAATACAATGTGAGTTGAAAAACTGTCATGCATCCGTTTTCATGCTCCTTCAATTGTTATTCATTCAAAATCCTAATGTTCTCTCACACACAGTATTCAAGTTTAATGCAATGTATGTGTAAAAAACAGAAGACAACAAAAGTTTGACTTCATGCACACACAAATTCCTTCATGCATTCTCTCATTCATTCACAATACCAAATGGTCTGCTAGCACACTAACCATATTTAATACAATGTAAGTATAGCGCGTATAAAAAACTTTCATGCTTTCGGCTTCATGCGAAAAATCCTTTTCAATTGTTGTGTGACGAATGACTGTTAGTTGTTTACTCTCTTAAAGCGTTTTAAAAACAACAACTCTTTTGCATAACCACACACGCATTGTTTTTGTAGGTACATATTTATACTCTTCTCCCATTGCCAACTCGTACAAACAAATGAACAAAACAAAATTTGAATGACATTCGGCTTCCCACAAACTTATTCTTTCGGTTGTTATGCATGTATTGGAAAATAAGGAATAGTGGGGAAGTGTGTTGTTCGCTGTAGAATGTAGAATGCAAGAAATCTACTTAACATTGTTTGACCTCTAAAAATAACATTGTTTTGTTTTTCTTTTCATTTCCAATAACAATGCGTTTATAAATTGTTAGGCATGTTGAACTTTGCTCTAATTTGGTTTACATTTCGTTAAGTTTTTATGAATAAGTTCTTATGAAATAAGCAGAGCAAAGGCAACAGGCAACCAATCTGTTGTGTTTGTTGTTGTTTTTTTTTTGTTTGTTTTTTATCATAGTGTTATGTGCGTTATGAATGTTATGAGAATTTTGTCGTAAGGGTAAAGGAGAGCATATGCACTCATTGTCATTTATGTAATTGTTGTTATTGTACTGTAATCGTTATGTTATTAATTGATGTTATTTGATTCAATTGCTGTAAAACAAACCATAAAGCCGGCAGCCGGTTAGTGTTAAATTTTGTGCAATAGGAGAAGGTGTCAGTGAAAGTATTTGTGTTTTAAAATGTAAAGTAAAATTAATAAATTAAAATTTCTTCATTGGAAAAGTTTCTTCATAGAAAAGTAGTGTTAATAAAATAATATAAATATGTGTCGTGTTAAAAGAAGTGCGATATGAGGAAATATAAAGGTTTAAATTCCTTTTTGTTTGTAAGTTCTTTAATAAGAAGCATTG
Source organism: Sarcophaga caerulescens (assembly GCA_927399465.1). Taxonomy (NCBI): domain Eukaryota; kingdom Metazoa; phylum Arthropoda; class Insecta; order Diptera; family Sarcophagidae; genus Sarcophaga; species Sarcophaga caerulescens. The sequence continues at coordinate 20,372,491 of OV656867.1, forward strand.
GAAAATATTTGTGAAATTAAGCGTCGTTGTTAGTGGAAGGCCTGGAAAGTCAAAAAATATAAACAACAACAACAAAGGTTTTAATAAATAAAAAAAATTTGAAAACTCCCTTGCTGGAGTACACTAGAAAAAAAAATGTTGTGTTGTTAGTGGCATGGCCTTGAGTGTGTGTGAAAGTGTTTTTTTGTGCTTATGTTCATGCACACGCGTGGAGTGTGTACGGAAGTAAATAGCATTGGTGAAACGTAGAGAAAGAGAGGGTGTGAGAGGATGGACAATTCTTAAGAGGTGAGTTTAAAAATTATTTGTATGCGTATTTAATATGTTACGATGCTTGCAAAACAAATGCTGTAGCATCGTTGTTTGTAAGAAAACGAAAATGTGGTGTGTTTTGTGGTACAAAAAATTAACCTACCATTTAATAAGAAAAACACTAACACTACTGTTTAAAGAGTAAAACTGCAGTAATGTTATGGTGTTTTCAAGGTTATTTACTTGCACACAAAGCCATTTAAATATTTTAGAAAGAAAATTTTGCATGAGTTTAATCAAAAGGCCTGAGTTAAAGGTTTTTAGTGATTAAATTTGTGTTAATCTTGTTATCTTTATATTTTAAATATTTTTTAATATACGTATTAAATATTTTTAAAAATTAAATTTTTATTTGTATTTTTCTTTCTGTTTCTTTCATTTAATTAAATTTTTTTTACCTTTTTTCTTTTACTGCCTATGAAAATTTAATATTTATTGACCAGCAACAAAATAGAATTTTGTAGTTATCAATGTTTGTGTGCCTCTGGCTGAGGAGAAATATAATGCTTTTACTCTTCTTTCTCAGTTCTCCCACAAACAGTACTGTGTTACAACGTAGCACAATACAAATAAAATCAATGAAGTTAACGTTTAGTGTGGGGGGAGGTATGAAACCAGTCTTGAAAAATTCAGTACTTTAGTACTTTTCCATTTCAAAAATGCCAAAGTACAGCTGCGACTTTTTCAGTACTTTTCTCATGTTCGACGTAATGCTGACCTAGAAACGTACGTTCGTATACGGAAGGTGAAAAGCAATGAGAACGCTCTTCATATGTTAAAAACGAACGTACATACGTTCCGTCAATGTTTGACTAAACGGGGATTTTACGTTCCATTGCTTTCCCAGTCAGCTGTTTTTGTTTTGTATTTGCCGTTAGTTTTTCTGTTCCATTTCGTACGTGTATTAAATATAAATTAAATATTTTTTACAAAAGTACTATTTGATACGAAAAGAAGATAATAGGGAAGATAGGGAAAAAGGAGAGGAAGGAAAGGGAAAATAACGAAGCAGAGTAATTACACCGATCGGTGTTATTTCTTTAAAGAATTATCCTTAAAACCTGATAGAAAATTTTGGCAATTAAATGATTTTCCTTAAGCATTGGAAGAAATCCAATTCTCAGTTTCTGATCAGTTATTTTCCCAATAATGTTCCAAGAATTTTAAACTTCAGTCCATTAAGAGATCCTAAAACTTTGTATCTGTCGAAGGGTAGCTATGCATATCATTTCCCTCATTGAAGATGGAAAATATAATCAAAACAAAAAAAAAATATGATGTAGACACTCAAGGGTCACCACTTACTTTCCTACTAAAGTATACCTTAAGGGTTTCATATACAAAAGCATACCATTAGGCTTAACCACTAACGGGAATTAATCTCAGAAGTTCTAAAACTTAACTTACTTACAACTACAAATAAATAAATTAATCAAGTATGGGTTACCAACTATAATAGGAAATAAATAAATAAGGATTTCTTTTTTTTTAGAGAGAGAGAGAGGAGTAAATTGTTCCTTTACACCCACCAAACCACCGATTTCCTTTCTGGCATTAGCACAAAATCTTACATGGGATAATCTTCGGTCTTTATGCACATGGATGCAGTGAAACGTTCACATTTTCTTGGTGCTGGCACACCATTGGTGCCAACAGCACTCTGTTTTGTATGGGAGCGCACCTGGACACGTTTACGTTTGGCGGGTACGATTTGAGAACGCATGTGAGCCAATTTATTACCTACAATACGATAGCGTGGTCCAGCTATAAGTTCTTCTGGTGTGGGTAAGATTTCTTCATCCGGTTCAGATTTAGCTTCACTTATCAAGTCATTATCTTTGTTGTCATCCTCTTGAAGAAAAACTTCACTACCGTTTAGGCTGGCGAAAGCCATATCCTCCACTAGCTGGTAGGGTTCATAGTTGTCGTCTACAGGCGTTTCAGGTTTAACTATAAATGGTGCTTCTGTAGTTACGTACTCCGTGGTAGGTGGAGATAAGGTAGTAGAGCTTACTACACGCATTGTCGTCTCTTTGGGTGAAGCAAAGGCAGTGGTATTCAATTTTAAGGTGCGTCCTACCTGGCCTCTTTGTATGTCTTCTTCGTTAACTGACAGGGGCACTGAACGTATTAATTTATGCACAAACTCTCGAGAATTTCTCGGGGAACGGCGCGTACGTTTTAATGCTTTCGTGGTTGAGGGCTTTGCAGTAGTTTTAAAATTTTTTTTTTGCATTTCCTGGACTTGAGTTTTATTCAATTTCAATAGAGTCAAAGTGGGCACATCCTTTAGTAGTTCATGATTTATATTTAAAGGATCTGTTAAATCAACATCAGCATCATCAGCGTCATCATTCTGCACTTCTAATTCAAGTTCTATTTCAGCACTATCGTGCTGTAATTGTCTTTCTTCTGGTCTTTCGATTTTCAAATTTTCCAATTCTGCGTTAATCTCCTTGGGATCCAAAACCTCATCGGACATAAACTCCTCTAAACCGTCCAAATCCATTTCTTGTTTAATTTGTGCTGCAGCAGGCAGGGTACCAACACCGGCATTATTTACTTCATCCGCTAATTCCGCTGAGTTCAAGTCAAAGTTTCTTCTTTCATATGAGATTTTCGTTTTTGAAAAATCACCAAAGTCGGCCAAATTATAATCGAATGCGATATATTTCTTAGCCGTGCTACGCACCAGATTGGCTATATCGAATACTATGGGTAACAGCAAGGATTTGTCATCACCAAACATCATGCGCACCTAAAACAAAATAATTCATTTAAAAAAAAAAGAAAATGATACCAAAAAATTAAAAACCCACCTGATCCAATTTTAATTCGTTGCCTTTTTTAGCATTAATTTGAGCGGTTATCAAGGCTGACATAGCCAAACGTTGTTGTTTTGTTAGGACTCGTAGTATGGGCATGACCTCTACAAATTTTTGTCTCACAGCTTTGTTGGTCAAAGCTTTAGACAAAGCTCGCCTTAAAACTTTTTCACGCCAATCAAATGGATGTACTTGATTTTCCTCCAGCAAATCATTGTCATCATCGAACGTGATTTTATTGTACTCTGTGGTGGTACTTTTCGGTATGTGCTCTTTGCTGTTGTCATTTTCATAATTCCAATCGATTTCCTTTAGATCGGTGAAATCGAAATCCATTAAGTCTTCATCGGAGGCACTAACCAAATACATCACGCAATAGAGTGTGGCCCAGAAGAGCAAACGGAATGAATAAGCCATTTTCATTATGTCCTTTAAAAAAAAAAAAAAAAAGAAACGAAAATATTGTATTACATGGTAAAAACATAATGTTTGAAGTCAATTTTTGTTCAAATGCTTTCCATAAGCACACGGAACGTGCAAATTATTTTAAAGGCCAAAGCGATCACAAATAATATTTTTGTACTCTTTTCTATCTCTCTATGGATGTGAGACTTAGAAAATAACAACACACATTGTCAATCCTTTTCAGGTATTCCATAACCGTTGCCTTCATAGGAAACAGAAAATATTTTGATCAAATACTATCTCGTATATCAAGCCGTGTACTAAAACGTGCAAATATTACGAAAAATTGTATAAGAATAATTTAAAAAAAATTACCATAAAGGGAGTATTAAATTGACCTATAATACGCCAAAAGCAAACCAGATTCGAGTCCCACAAAAAACCAAATTTTAATGGGAAAGTAAAAAACATTTTATTTAAAGTTGCTATTGCTGGCTACACATTTTTTCCATCTTTCAGGCAATTTGATTTCAAGCCAACAAAACTGTTCGTTTTTTGAAGCAAACCAATTGGTTACTCACTTTTCGACTTCTTCTATCGATGAAAACAAATAGTAGTCGGAAGGAGCCAAGTCAGGTCAATACGGCGGATAGGGTGGTTCCTCTAATACTTTGATTATATCCTGAGCCGGTTTTTCTTTGTGTGCAGATGCATTATTATGTTAAAAAATTACCTTGACGCACCTTGTAGAGAATTTGAATAGTTTTTCAATTAATGCCTGTTTCAAATTAAAATTCAAATTTGGTGTTGGTAGCAAACTGTGTTAACGGTTTCATCAGGTTTTAGGAGCGGTACATGCGGTACAACACACTTTTCTATATCCCACCAGATGCACCACATTGTCTTCCAGCCGAATCGATCTGGTTTTGCAATCGAAATTGATGTTTGTTCCCGATTAAGGATTCTGATAATAAAGCCATTTTTCATCGACAGTAATAATTTGATAATTGTGTTTAGTGCACCATTTAACACTTCTGCCATTTGTTTCGAACTCAAAGTTTCATCTTCATTCAATACTGTTTCAATTCAATATCGTCAAAGTTTTTTGGTGATCTTTCATGTTTTCGCATTTCCCACAACACAATTGTAATTTCTAAACCATTGAAGCCATTTTCTGTATGTTACTTCTAAAAGAATATGGTCACCATATGCCTCAATGCGAGTCTCCAGCACTTCAAATGAAAACAAAAAATTAATGCTTTCCGCAAACCATAATTTTCTAGTATAAAATTAGGCAATTGTTTACTAATTTGATGTATACTATGTGTATTTGGCAGGTATCATCGTCAATACACAAAAAAATGTAGTCTCATTCACAATAAATATCCCCTACCGAGACATACAGTGGACAGCAAAAGTCTTAGTACTCCAATATATTTTTACAATTTCATAAATTTTAACCAACAGTTTGTATAAAAAATTAAGATTTTTATCATAATTTTATTAATTTATTTCTGTTTTATTATAAAACAAAAATTTTTTTAAAGTTTTTCATAAAACAAGAGAAAAATAAGGAAAAGTTTCAGATGACTCCATAGGTACCCTCAAGGGGAACCCTAAGTAAATTTAAAATTCAAAGGCCAAATATATGAAAATGTGATCTCTTGTATTTAATAGAATATCCCTTAAGGTCAAGTACTCCATTTAACTCATTTAGAATTGAATGTACAAGTTTTGTTTAGTGTTTTCTGGTGGCACCATGAGAAAGTTTTTCGGTTGACTTTTGTTTGACGTTTAGCGATTACGTAACCGTTCTTGTAAATGATCTCCTAAATACTCTCTTGAACTCATATCGGGACTTTGTGCAAGAGTATTAAGCCTGTGAAGACTTTTTTGTCAAAATATATTGAAGTACTAAGACTTTTGCTGTCCACTGTATGTATCTTGATGCTCACTTCATTTTTACATGTGACGAACTCATGTTCATGTTAGTCTCCTACGATAATGCGAGGGTTTCACTACTTTATCACAAGATGTCCTACATGCAAGCAAGAGATACAGGAATGTTTATAGTGTATAGTTGGATTTCAGAGCAATATCAAGTACACCAAAGCCATGGCAATAAATAAAATTACTACATAGGATCATAGAGAGTATTTGCAGTTTAAGCAGTCCTTCAAACATTCCTTAACATTCAGCATTTGGCATTTGCATCATTACGCACATACATAATTGAATTACGACCTACGTTTTTCGAGCAAATCATTTATCATAAATTATACTATATACTTAAATGTACTATAAATACAAACAATCTGAAAGCAATTAGTTAAACCACGCATAAATAAATGACAAATTTCAACATAAAGTGCTTCAAGTGCGTGTAAAAGTAAATTAAAACAATAAAAAATCTGCTTTACACACACACAAGTAGTGAAATTTTGGACACTTTTAAACGCTTACCATTTGACTGTTAAACACGCCTTAACTAATTTAAGGAAAACAAAAAACACTCGAACAGAGAAAATTATTCGCACGCTTTTAAAACAACAGCGGCTGACAAGTTTATTTACCTCAACGATAGCAATTTAAGTTTGATTTTCGAATCTAAATTAGGGCTTCCTAAAACGACATTTCTGTTATTGTTTCTGTTGTGTCTTTAACATCGTTTTGGATATTTTTTAACGGATTTACTGCATGAAACGCCTCAATTTGGCATAATTTTTCTACCCAGTTGCTTAAGTTGGTCGTTAGTTGTTAGTCGTTGGTGGTGTATTTAACATTTAATTGTTTTCTTATTATTTTTTTCTCTTTTTCTCATTTCTATTTATTTATCATGATTATATTGTCATGATAAACATGTTTTAGCTGTCATTACATGATTATCATAATATGCACCAAACTTGTGATGACTTTTACTTTCTGAGTATTTCCCCAAATGAATACGACTAGTTTAGATAGAATATTTTTAATGTTATTTTAAGCTGAGTGTTTCAAACAAATTTACTGTGAATTTAAGACTATTAAAATCTGCTTAACATTTAAGAGATGCTTTCATTTTATTTTGGTTTTGATATGCAAAATACGCGGCATTTTCTGTATTTAAATTTGATGATGTTATCAACAAAAATTATGTTGATAAATATTTAGAAAGTTATTTATGGCAAAAATTTACTATATTGAGATACTTTATAAAGATATGTTTGAAGTATTTTAAACATATTTAGAAATTTGTCAATGACACTCAAACAATACGTATTAAAATACTTAAATAGCAATACAATTTTACTAAATGCTAACCTAATATACGCTCCCTGGCTTTTAGGACAGTTTGATACTTTGTTGGTTTACATGCATACATATGTACATACGAGTACATAATCGGTCATTATAGCCCCTCAGTCAGGATTACGACCTAGCTTCGCCCACCACTTTTGTTTATATAAAGTTTAAAGTCACCACCAAACGACGGATTTCTAAGAAACTTTTCATTGCAGAGTTTTTGCCAGAAATCTCCTGAGAGGATGTCGCCAAAGAAATTTTTTTTCATGTTTAGTTTTGTTTGGGACGTCTGATTTTGGGCTTGAACCAAGGCCTCATGTCTAATTAACCACCACACTAGCTAATACACTACGGCGACTATAGTTTGTTGTTATTCCTGGACACAATGGTTCTGTAGAAAAAAATGATCGCTAAAGGAAGAGCAAAGAAAGATCCTGTCGTTAGAGTTCTGAAACCAAAATTATGCAGTGACACGAACCTATACAACCAAGGGAAATCATGATGAGTAAAAACTACACTCGTTTGATTACGTACAATACTTACATATGTTCTTAATTGGTAATTTCAACTCCTTAGTTAGGATTACAACCTAGTTCCCACACTACCCTCTTTATGGGTGTTAGTTTTATGCATAAGCGATCTACAGTTTAAACTTTGCTTTGACCAACAGATTCTTGAGAAACATTTCACGGCAATTTTATTTACGCTTAAAGTTTTTGGCTGCTGACAGAAAGACGCCGAAAGAAATTCTATTTATATATTTTGTTTAAGATGTCTGAGCATGGAGTTGAACAGGACTATCATTTAAAATATCAACACATTACCCCTGAAACCTAAGTGCCTTCATAATAAATTTCATATTTTTCTTACCCAGGATGATATCCTTGTGCACAATACCCTGATATAAAATACCCTACTCTATTATAGGTACCCCCCTCTTTACCTATGGGTATAGTAGTTTTATGCTTTCTTAACAGGACACTGCTTCTTGAATTATTACCCTTTGAATCTCAACTAGATAACTAACACGGAACGTTCTGTACAAATAGGAATAGGAGGCACCACAATGAATGTGTGTTGTTTTCCAACATTCGAAGATGAATGTTATTGAATGCCCTAAGAAGGTATGTTGACTGGCAATCAAAGACATTGTGGCCTAAACCTTACGCTCAGTGTAGTGTTACAGTCAAGAGTCTCTTATGGGAATCAAACCCACTATCGCTAATAGTCTAGCATACTATCCACTAGACTACCAGATCACCCAGACTAAAGTTATTCCTCTGAAAACCAAATCGAGCAGTATTCTTCGGAAATTATGAAGTCTTTTGAAAGATTTATCCTCGTTGTAGCTTGTGCACAAAGTCTGTGGTATTTTATTACGTTCTTGGAAATTTTTTTCACAACAACGTATGCCTTAGCTAGTGGGAGTCACTCCAGTCAGAAAAATGAAAGGAACACGTAATTCTAATTTAGTTTTCAATAATTTTGAATAAAACAATGAAAAGGCTAATTTGGATTTTAAAATTTTCATATTTTATGGTAAATTCTTATGCTGGGTTATTATTGAAGCCAAAGCAAATTATAAAAGCCTTGGTTTTTTTTATTACTTTGACTTTAAACTGGGAGTTACAGTCATGTATAAAATTAACACACACAACATAAGTGGTGAGAGAAACTAGATCCATAATCCTGACTGAAGGGTTGTAATGACCAATCATGGATGTATGTATGTGAGCAGTTTAATATTATTAGAATTCATGATGATGTATGTATATATAACATAACCCTGGCATCCCTCTCAGTCTAGAACTTATTACAGCAGCAGTAATGGAATTAAAACAAAGCAAATAGAGAAAAAAAGTGGAAGCGAAGCTTTATGACAGTCCATATAAAATAAGTAATCGTATGGCATTATTCAACTTCTGCTGCTTTGAGGGTTCCTATCAACTGCCTTCAGCATATAACGCCTTACGTTTGCCTCGAAACATGGCCTATCCAGCTTCATTTCTCCTTTTTGATTTCGTTTAAAATGAATGTAAATTTAGACCCTTCCCGGCCAGAGGTTTCTGTTGGAAATGGTATTCGGTCAGAATATTTTTCTCAAACAGCGATGTTGAAGACCCGCAGTGAGTTTCGATCTGTCCTTCGGAGTCGACATTAAACTGTAGCTCCCGCCGATCATGTATAAAATTAACATACACAAGAACATGAGTGGCGGGAGAAACTAGGTTGTAATCCTGACTAATTAATTTAAAGACGACTCCAACTACCGATTTTTTAAGACAATTATATTAACTCTCATAGTTATTGCCACACGACTGCTGGCTGTTCTGTCTGGGCTGGGGTTTGAACCACGTACTCACATCTAATAAGCTACGGCAGCTTCTCGATTCAAACTCAAGCTTATTATTTAAATTGCTTGTTGAAAAGTCAAGTATATTACATTTGGATTGAGCTGCAGCGAAAGTAGACTGTGTCTAGTGCAGATATTAGAAGTTATAACGAGTTTTGTTGCAAACCATTTATCCTTGTCCCATATTTGTCAAAATATGCCAAGTTTAACTTTCTTATTCCTTTCAATTTACTCATCATCCTTTAAATAAAAATAAATTTATGGCTTATCGTTGGCAAAATGCAAATTTTATCAAATATCCCCACGCGAAAATATTTAAAAGATGGTACACAATCTCTAATGGGAGGTTCCCATGCGAAATGTTATTGTCACAATAGGATAGATGGAGAAGAGTAGAGTTGCCTAGGCATTCAACCACAAGCTTGCAAAGCAACAAAAAATTTAAAATTTTTTTGTTATCAACCAAGCAGATGTTTCAATGTCAATGCCTTTTAGTAGAGGCCATGGCCGACCGAAGTTACAAGGAATATTGCATACTGCTTAAGCCATGAAAAGGCTGACTGGTTACTGGTGGTTGACAATGGAGCCACCGATGCTGCTGTAGAGGCGAACACCATCACAATTATAGCTTCTAAAGTCATTAAACGAAAATGATATTTCAAAACGTGACCTACGAACAAAACAAAAGTGAAATTTAAAATAAAAAAAAATCTTCAAGCCATGTATGAATAAATGAATGTTCATGTATAAATGAATGGCTGAATAAATCCTACACTTTTGCCAGCATCATTTTGGGGGACACTCAAAGCATTTGTTTGTTTAGCCTTTTCTCTGAACTGTGAAAGATGCCATCCATATCCATATCCTAACCAAACAACAAGAAAAAAAAATCCAACTGCCTGCCAACTCTACAGCTCGTTTCTACTTTGCAAGTTGGTTTACAGGGGTTTTTTGTTCACCGCCATAGCATCTTGATAAAATCCAAATTGATGATGGCATTCAAACTTTAAGGTTTGATGCAATACCACAACATAGACTTGCCAATTGTACAATATTTAATCAAATTGAATAGTTTTTCTCTCTTTCTTTGTCTCTCCTTCTTTTTCGATTATTTTCTAAACGAAGATGATACGGCTAATGGTTGCTTGCATGCCTGCTATTGCCATGGCCACTCTGAGTGTTCATCCTTGTATTATCAAAAGCTAGTTGGTGAACTTTTACGCTTTGAAAGTTGGCGTTAATTTATAAAGCACACCTGTATGTTCGATTACATATTGAAGATGACAACTTCAACAGCAACACTTACACTGACACCAACTCCAACACCAACATTAGCAACAGCTAAGGCCACGAACATCTTCCAAAAAGGCACATCCAATTGTTGTAAATTACAAAATTCATTTTTTTTTTTTTGTTCACATTTATTACAGCGCTTCTCTTTAATAGCAATTCACAGCTACCGACTGCCTAAGCCACCATCTGCCAGAGTTTGTCTGTTCATCTGTTCGCTGTCATCTAGTGTTTTCCTATTTGTGTTGTGCCTTATGGGAATTTCTTGTAATTGTCAAATTTTATCCGTGGCATTTGTTTTAAAGAATTTCAATAAATTTTAATTTTATTTTTATACGTTTGAATTTTTTTCAAATCCAGTATTTTTGTAAAGAAAGTTGTTTTATCTCTTATAAGTTATGAGAGTCTATTTTTTTAATAAAATTAAATTTAATGTTTTATTTTGCTAATGTGGTAAATCAAAGTTATTAACCTCTGTGATTGCCAATGAAGATGTGTTAATTGGCATAATTTATAAAATGTATAGTACAGCTGCCTGTTTTAATAATGAAATTAAAAGTTATTTTAAACAACACAGCTTATTACGAATATATTTATAGCTTTTGTGATAATTTTGTGGCAATCAAAGTCCTTGGAGCTTACCAGCTCTAATGCCACTTCAAGCAGATCCACTGAATACAAAATAAGAAACTTCAGGGTCTTAAATAAGACGCAGACCATTGCAGTTATCGGGTGGACCTTCTTTTGGTTTAAATTTGAATCATCGGTTATTTCGAATATAGCAATACTTATGCCATTCAATTCTGTAACAAAATTCAGTATTTGGTCTCCACTGAACGTAATGAATCGATATACGCTCGAGCAACGTTGGGATTTATTGGAAATTTTTTTCAAAAACAACGATAATTGATCGGAATTTTCACGAAAATGGCAAACAATATTCGGTCCCAGAGAAGAACAAACAAACGCAAGTTTATTACTAAAGTTCGTTAAACTAGTTTCATTCTTGATAAGCCAAGACGTGAGCGTGCTCGTGTAATGGGTAGACTCGAAAATATCGAAGCTATGGCTGAGAGTGTGCATGAGAATCCATCAACATCAACCCGTCATAGTTCTCAAGAATTGAACATATCACGCACCAGTTTACGTCGAATTTTGAGAAAAGATCTCAGTATGACGCCTAATAAAATTCAATTGGTTTAAGAGTTACAGCCACATGACCATCCGTTTCATTTTCGCTTCGCTAGATGGGCCAACGAGAATGTCGATTTTGCCAAAAAAAAATAATCTTTTCGGAAGAAGTTCATTCATAAGTTCATTGATCTTAGTGGGTACGTTAAAAAGCAAAATTGCCATATTTGGGGCTCAGGAAACCCACGCGTGCAGTCATTACGATTGACTGTTTGGTGCGGTTTGTGGAGCGGAGACATCATTGGCCAGTATTTCTTTGAAAATGAGAACGACGCAACCACTACGGTCAATGAAGGCACCTATCGCACCATGATAACCGATTTTTTGTACCCGCTCTTTATGGTATTGATGTGAACGATGATTGGTTTCAACAGGATCATGTTGATCATCATAGATTTATTGTCTCAAACGTTTGATGGTCGTTTAATTAGCCGAAATGCTGATGTCAATTGGTCACTAAGAAACTACGATTTGATACAGTTGGACTATTTTCTATGGGGCGCCGCTAAAGAAATGTGTTATGCCGACAAACCAGAGATAATTGAGCATTTGAAGATCAACACACGTGACGCCATTGCTGATCGAATGAGATACTGTGAGGCCAGTCGCGGCAGCCATATGAATGAAGCGCCCTTGCGCTGACCAACTTCTCCCTCATTGGCTCGGAGGAACTTGGTCAGTACAGGGACTGCGTTCACCTGTGGCGCCACAATGGGCCGCTATGCGTGCTTAAGTGAGCTTCTGGTATAAAGCTACCACACTAACCTAACCTAACCTAACCAAAACAATTGTACTTCAAAACAAAAAGAAAAGTAAATTTTTTCTAACCGTTTTTATTTCATTGTATTTTTAAATTTAAACGTTTAAATGGCCCACCCATTGTAAAAAATTAGGTAAAGAATAGATCCTTTAGCCATTGTGTTCATCTGTTGATCTAATTATTTGGCGTATACTGTCTCAAAGCTTCCCCTTTCAACCCGTCCTAATCGGCTTCCTTATTATGATTTTCTAATGTCCTATAATTATAGAGATTCCTGTCTGTATTGAATAATACGCTAATTCGTATCCAATTAACAAGAGTAGAATGAAACACATCTGTCTAAGTAGTCACTTTTACCCCCCTATTATCTAGCCAGTCTGGCTGAATCGCTGCCAGTCTCTCATTAGAAATGAAATTTAAATTGAATTTCTTTCATCAAAACAATTTTCATTTTAAGTGAAAACTAACAATCCAACCAGTTCTATAGCTGAGTTTGCAAAATTTGCTTTTCTGTTACAATTAATGAGAAAAAGAAAAAGTAAACTTTTCAATGACGCTGCAAACAAGTTCTTATTCTATACATACACCAACATCAACATTAATTTTATTTTTGTAACACATAAATGCCAAATCCCAATCGGAAACAAGTGAGAAAGTTACACTCGATCAAGTCATATCATATGACACTGTACTACGCCATGTTACATTATGTAGCGATTTAAGATCTAGAAGTTACCAAATCAGAAATCTGTTGGCTCTCATCGTTTTTGAGTTAAAATCTGAATAGTATCAAGAGACTTATATTGTTATGATATTCTACAGGGTTTTCTAATAGAGACATTCGAACTATGATAGTTGATAACTGTCAAATTAATTTTCATTTATTTCGTCAGTTTTGCCAAATTATCATGGAAAGTTACGGATAGACCATAGACAGCGAAATGTGTTCGCTGATTGAGCTCTGAACCCTAAATTTTTATCGAAAAAACATCTTTTTTGATGCGACACATTTTTGGATAAATAAATGGGTGATACCGTAGTAGTATAGTAGGGGGTGTAGTCGTGAGGCCACAGTTCAAACCCCGGATCAGACATCAAAACGAAATGCGAAAAAATATTGCTTTGGCGGCTTCCTCGATTTGGTTCTACTAACGGGTCGTTGGTCGTCTACTCCGACTTCCGCTAATCCACGCATTTGCCGAGCCAACGCAGCCTCTGGGTGTTACTACACTGTATAACGTTGATGTCTTTTAAAAGTTCATACAGCTCACTATTGGATCGGATGCGGAAATCATCGCCAACTCGGTCTGGACCGAAAATTTTACGTATTAGTTTTCTCCTAAATACTCTCAAGGTTGCTATATCAGTACTCAATAGCTTCAATGCTTCTGCGCCATAAAGAAACACACTGAGGATGAGAGGCTTATAGAGCACACTTTTCGTCGTACGAGAAGTTGCCTATTGAGATCATAGTATCACCCGTTAGTAAATGTGATGCTACGCTTAATCTCCAGACTGACAGCATTTTTGCTGATAACGACGGACCCAAGGTAAATAAATTCACTAACAACATCGAAAGTATAGTTATCGGCAGTAATTTGGTAATGAAGCCGAATAATGCTAGTGTAGTAGATAGAAAGAATGGCGGAGTACCACTGCGAGCACAAGCTGTACCAACCAAATTAATCCAATTGAAGCAAAGTCACCCTTTATAACCACTGTGCTCCCCTCTTATATCAGATGAGCTATTCTAGTAAAAGATAGGATTTCGGTGGAAATTGCATAGCCACCTTGTAGATCCAGTAAACATATGGACATGCAGAATAAACTAAATCAAGTGGTACAACAGGAAAGACCTACAATACATACAAACATACATACTTGCCTAGCTTCTTACACAAACCATGTTGTGTCTGTTAATTTTATCCATGAGTGGCAGGACCTACAGTTTAAAGTCGACTCTGAACAATAGATTTTTGAGCAACTTTTCTAGGCAGTTTTATTAACACTCAGATTTTTTGCCAGATATCTGCTGAAAAGCAGGTGCCGAAAAAATTGTTTTTCATATTTCGTTTTGTTCGAGATGTCTGAACTGGAGTTTGAACCGCGGCTTGAAATCTAATGGGCCAAAACTATGGCGGTTATTAGTTTTACCATAAAAAACTTTACCAACTGGAATGGAGTCCACAAACACGTGATTCAGAACACTAATACACAAGGTAGGTAGGTGGCTGTCCACAAAAAGAAGTCGGATGGACAGACTTCAAGCTTATATAAATTATAGACTAATGCGCCTTGCATGCGTGCTAATTTGTCATTTCCCTGTTATGACCGCGACAACAATACTGAGAGAGTTGTTTTCGAATTTAAGCATCTTTGCCATGTGTCCTCCATGTAGTTTTGACACTATTTTCTGCATCATTCTGTGCGTATACGAAGCTATCCATCTACCGTTGACGCAATCGTCAATTCCAAAGTCGAAAATTTATCGGAGAGTTGAATGGTTGTGCCTACCCTGTCCAGTATATCATCCACACAATATAGACATCCTATCGATCTGTTACCTCATTGAAATATCTGCGACGGCTGTACATCTTTAATACACAAACTGGGAACCAAAATTTAACACAAAAGTAATTGGAAAAATCTCATAGAACCCATATGTGTACGTACTTTAAATTCTCTTCAAAAAATATCTTCTTTTGGGTGTAGGGTATCTAGGAAAACAAAAACCAGAAGCAGTTCATTTTAATTTCGCTTAAATTTATTTCAGTATAGCCATACACACACACTAAACTTGATGAGAACGGCTTGTTTAGATTTTTATTTTTAATTCTCGTATTGAAAAATTTATCGAGGACAAGACAAGAAAGCAACCGCAAGTATTTCTGCTGTTATAAATAAAAAAAAACGGATAAGCATGTTATAAAAAGCCAAAAACGGGGCTAAAAAGATGGGTGAAAGAAAAGCAAATCAGATGGTATTTTACAAAAATGGTAAACGTACTTGTAGATATTTTAGAATCAATAAACAATAAACCAGTTATTCTTTGACCATAAAATCAAAGACATACGGCCGCATGCTAAAACAGTATCAATATCATCGATTTTTAAATATTTTCAAGACAATAATTTGTTTGTCGTTTTGCATGCTTAAAAAGCGGAAGTAATTATGATTGAAAATTTTGTATTCAATCGTATACAAGAAAACACAGTGAAAAGATGTATAAAATTTACTTGACACAACAAAACAAACAAAAGACTTAAGAAACAAACTTGGTTCAAAACCATTTCCTTTTTCCAAGAACCATTAAAACAGAAGGTTAATGTGATAATAAAGGGTACATAGTAGACAACCTTAGAGATACAATGCATGATTATGCAAAAATTAATCGCGTGATTTAAAGATAAAGTATTTGATCACTGTAGCAAACCAATACTTCTGCACGTCTGCCAAACATTGGCCTTAGATGTCAAACTTTTGCAAATCAATCCATGCTGCACAACTTCTGATGCTCTAGGCCAAGTACTATTAATGATATGTACACTCTTTACGTAACGAATTAACTTGCTTTTTTCAAAATTTCTAATACAAGCCCTATTACTTCGAATGCGCTAGTTTCGTAACGAAAGTTATCTTAAAATATACATAAACACACATACATAATTTTTACAACCTTTGCTTCTCACTTATGTTGTGTGTGCTAATTTTATCCATGAATGGCGGTACCTACAATTTGAAATCGACACCGAACAACAGATTTTTGAGAAACTTTTCATGGAAATTTTATTTACTCTTAGAGTTTTTTGCCAGAAATCTGCTGAGAAAAAGTCGCCGAAGAAATATTTTTTTCTATTACGCATTGGTTGAGGTATCTGTTCCTGTCTGTTGGTACTGAGGTCTCACGTCTAATAAACGAACACACTACCTTCTATAAATAATAATAAAAACCAACCAAAACCAAACCTAATAAAAAAAACCAAAGGTTTCATAATTTGCTTTGGCTTTAATCATAAACCATCCTAAGACAATATATAGGAGACTTATTCTAATTATGCCATCTGAAATCTGTAACACGATCGACTTAAAGAGAACCTGAAGCACTGATGAAAGAAAAAAGTCTACACAAAATTGGAAAAAATAACTCCTTATGAGTAGTTGACCATAGCGAATCTTTAAAGAACATTTAATGTTGTTACAGAGCATTCCTCTCTGATTCTTTGTGTTTCGGTTTCATTAATCAGAATAGTTTTTAGCTTATCAGGTTATTGGTCCAATCTTAGGAACTCTGCGAACTTACTTACTTAATTGGTCATTACGGCCTAGTTCATCAGAACATGTTCTGTGTGTTAATTTTATCCATCAGTGCCGAAACCTACAGTTTAAAGTCGACTCCAAACAACAGATTTTTGAAAATCTTTTCATGGCAATTTTATTTACTCTCAGAGAGGAGGTCTCCGAAGAAATATTCGAAATGTCTGAGCTGGGTTTTGAAATACGGGCTCGCGTCTGATAAACACACACATTACCTACTAGACTACAGCGACTTCTGTGAACAGCCTCAATTAACAGGCTGCTCTTTCTCAAGAGGTGCATTTGTTCGGCCTGGAGCAGCAGATGCTCGAGAGCTTCCTGGATTTATTGTTTTTTCAGAGGACTTAATCAAAACTAATTTTCAAAACTTTAGAACTAACAATTAAGAAAATTGTTGTGCCTTCTCTGGCATTGAACCTACACGTAGTTTAATCACTACAAATCTAAACCTACTAAGGTCTGATTCTTTTACAATTTCTTCAAATTTCCTTCATTCGCGAAAACAATTGATAAATTAATTTCGATTTTAAAAAGTTTTCCCTTAAAAACAAGATAAATCATTAAAATCAAAAGACTTAAGCAACAAACCTGCGTTGAATTTTTTATTTAAATTAATGTCGTATTTTATTTTAAAATTCCATTGTGATTAATAAACATTTATTTTGTTTCGAAGAAAGTGAACACTGGGCACGGTTTCAGTATGTTTTTTTTATAATTCAACCGGTTTTCTATTCTTATCGTTTGTAATTTTTTTTGTTGGAAGCGCTCTTAAAAAGGGAAATTGAAAACAAAATTCAAAAATTACAATACAGTGTGGAATGGTTATGGTGAAATGATTCTGTAACGAAATTTGTATTTAAAAAGAAAAAAATTTGGGTGGGTAAACTTAAAAATTTCATTAGAATTTTGGTAACCATTGGGTTATGTTATGGATACATATTATGCTGTTATTAGTAGTTTCACTTAAAGAATACTTCATTTAGTTAAGATACTCCAAATGGCTGCTAAAATAGTAGGATCAACTCTTTAGTCAGGATTACAACCTAGCGTCTCACACCATCCATGTTGTGTGTGTTAATTTTATACATAAGTGGCGGGACCTACAGTTTCTGAACGACAAATTTTTTTGATGAAATTTTCATGGCAATTTTATTTACGCTCTCAGAGTTTTTGGCAGAAAATTGCTGAGAGGAAGTCGCCGAAAGATACATTTTTTATATTTATATGGTGGAATTTGATTCAGGAGTTGAAGCACGGGCTCCCATCTAATAAGCCAACACACTGCCTACTAGACTACGGTGGTTTCAACGACAAAAATACTACAGAAATAGGATCACTACTCACGTTTAACATAAAATAATTTAAAACTTCTGGTATAATTTAATAGAATCTACAGGGAAACTGAACTGTTCTTTCATCTGGTTAGAGAGCCTCTTAATTTAGGGAGACTTCTGAGACTTTGTAAACATTCTATGCCTGGAACTTAGGGGCACAGTTTCATGGCATTAAGCCAGAATTTCTAACCTGAAGATATTTTCCATGGAGATTGTCTATTAAGTGAGATAGCTCCCTACTTCTGTTCCACTCTCTTTCATTCTTTCTCCTCTGTTATCTGTCACTCCATTCATTTTAATTTGTGTCTTCTTTCTTCTTCTATCTGTCTTTGTGAGTTAGTTCGATAAGGAAGGCAGCTCTAACACAAAATTCATTAGAAGATGTCTTGATCTTCTTAACTCACTCCTGGATAGCAAATGCTTTACAACTCAAAGAAAATGTGGCAATCCAGCAGCGACATGCCCTTTAAAAAAAAGAACTATTTTGTGGTATATACTTAGATGATTTAAGAACATATCTAGGTACGGGAGGGTTCAAGAATGAAGTATTCCAAACCAAAATGGAATTCGGTCTCATCGAAAGATGTGCTCAATTCAACTTGGATAGAAGAGAGGAACGATTCATGGCTATATATCTGACAGTCAGGCAGCCATTCGAGCACTAGCCTCATGAGAGGTTAAATCGATGATAGTATGCGACTGTCCGTCGAAACAGAATTGGAGAGGTAAGAAAAATAGGGACCCTCTGCTGGGTTCCAGACTATGTGGGAGTTCGCAGCTATTAGCAGGCAGATGAGCTACAGGGAAGTTACCTACAACGTTCCTTTTCAGTTCTCTCTGTGGAGTTGTTTTTTTCAGCCATCTTCATACGTGGGACGAAAACCTATGTATGTTTCACAATAAAGTTCAAAATTTTCAGTAAATTGTGAGCAAAGATGGGTGGGCTACTATTCTCTTGAAGATCATTAGAACCATTAGAGCAATCGTAGAAAAATTCGAACATAGCACACATGATCACTGCTCACGTCTAATACGGAATGAGCCAGAACCTTTGGGAACATTTGCGTGGTGATATATATACAGTACAGTCGCACAAACGGAGCTGCATATTTACCTCTTCCTTAACTACCCAGAGTAACCTTGCTAATGGCATTCCTAAAAACTCAAATATTTATGCCGGTTTTAATTTGAACCATTGGTTATTTCGATTCTAGTAAGTATTGCCATTCCACTCTTTCACAAAATTCAGTATACATATTATCTCCATTGAACGCAATGAATCGATTTCGATCGATCGAAAATGTCGCTCAAATCTTGGTCGCAGTGCCCGGTATTCGCAAGTTTATTGCTAATGTTTGTGAAACGGGTTTCATTGTTGATGCGCCAAGACGTGAGCGTGCTCGTACAGTACCCAAAAATATCAAAACTTTAACTGAGAGTGTGCGTAAGAATCCAACAACGTCAACTTGTCATCGTTCTTAAGAACTGAACATTTCACCCACCAGCTTACGTCATATTTTGCGAATAGATCTCGGTGTGACGCCTTACAAAGCTCAATTGGTTCAAAAGTTGAAACCGCATGACCATCCGCTTTCTTCGCTTCGCTAGATGGGCCAACGAAAAACTGCACGATGATGTCGATTTGCCAAAAAAAATCATCTTTTCGGATGAAGCTCATATTCATTTTAGTGGGTACGTTAATAAGCAAAACTGGCGTATTTGGGGCTCAGAAAACCCACACGTTGTCTTGCAGAAGCCAATGCACCTATTACGAGTGACTGTTTTGTGCAGGTTGTAGAGCGGAGGCATCATTGGCCCACATGTCTTTGAAAATGAGGACGGCTTAACCATTACGGTCAATGGAGAAACCTATCGCACTATGAAAACCGATTTTTTGTACCTGCTCTTCATATTATTGATGTGAACGATATTTGGTTTAACAGCATTTTGCAAATTGCCAAACATCTCATGCCACAATCGACTTATTGCGTCAAACGTTTGAAGGCCGTTTAATTAGCCGAAATGATGATTTCAATTGGCCGCCAAGAAGCTGAGATATAACGCGGTTGGTCTATTTTCTATGGGGCATCATTAAAGAAAATTGATATGCTGACAAACCAGAGACAATTAAGTATTTGAAGCCCAATATTCGTGATACCATTGTCGAGATACGATCCCAAACACTCGAGAAAGTGCACAAAAAATGGTCCGATCGTATGAGGTACTGTGAGACCAGCCGCGGCAGCTATATGAATGAAATAATATTCCATTTCTAACCGGAACAATTGTACTTCACAATAAAAATAAATAAATTTATCAAAATTCTAAACCGTTTTCGTTTTATTGAATTTTTGAATTTAAACTTTTAAATAGCCCACCTTGTATAAATGTTAAAACCCGATCGATCTTTAAGCCACCTGTCTTCTTGATTAAGGTTCACTACTTCAATTTTCTATTTATAAGTCTTTTAAGTACAAACTAATGATTCAGTCAAAAGAACTCCCAATAGCTACTAAATTGTGAAAGTACCGGAAGTATGGTATACAATCTAGCTATTGATTAAAAAAATTTCGTAACAATTAATCAAAAAACAAACAAAGCTTATTTGGGATTGAGGTTTTCTACTTTCCTTTCAAATAAATAAATTTCAAGATTGTTTTCTATGCAAGATATCACCAAATAAGTCTCATAAAAGGCATATAAAACCACAGTCTTTTAACTACAAACCTTAATGAAATCGCACCTTTCGCTTTCTTCGTACAGAAAAAGTGTTTAACAGCAATACTCATAGGCAAACTAAAGACTTAAGCAACAAAACTGTCAATGAAAGTTTATGGCCACACACAATACCCTGACCTTAGCAGATTCTAAAACCATTTTTTATTGTCATTCTTTTATTATTGTTTTGCAATGAAAAAAAAAAAGAACGAAAAAATATAAAACAAATAAATTGATTTATTTAAACATCCAAGCTTAATAAAACGGTTGACCTGATTAATTATGTTTTTTTCTTTCTTTCTTTAACACGTTAAGAAAAGAAAACCCACTCAAAACCCATTAAAAAAATTGAAAAAATTACAAAAAAAAAATTCCGCACTTTTTTATGTTTATTGGTGTTAAATTGTTTTTGTTTTATTGTATTTGCAGTGGCTTCATTTTATTTTAATTCAGCTTTTGTTTTAATAAATTATTATTCATATAGAAAGTTACCTGATTTTTGTTTTATAGATTAAATAACTGTTCTCCAATCGTGGCTTTTGTTTAGTCTTCTTTGACTTTGAAGTTGTATAAAACAAAAACAACAACAACACAAAAATAGAAAAACAGAAAAACTAATCCGCTAACATAAATGTCTTGAAAATATTCTTAAAGAAATTGATTTGTTGTAAAGGTGGTGTTGTTTTATTTTTAGCTGCTACTATCAATGGATTTCACTTTTTTGTTTAAAGATTCACTATAACAGGGCACACATTATTTAAATAATTATTTAAAAAAACTCAAAAAAACTTCAATTTTTAACAGGGAATTTTAATATATTTTTAAGTGCTTTGATTTGATTTTTAATTTTATTTCTTTTTTTCTACTTTTTATTTTGTATTTAAAAACCCATAATTATTTATAAGACAATACTGCAGGCTACACTTGTTGTTGTTTTTTTTTTTGTTTGTTTATTTCTTTCTATAACATTTTTCTTTATCTTCTTCTTTTTTTTTCAAATATCTCACATATTGTATTTATCTTTTCTTTTTATTTTTTTCTCTGTGTTAATAAAGAAATTTCTTTTAATTTTTTATTTATTTCCCTTCTTTGGGCCTTAAACTTCAACACTTTTAAAGCACAAAAAACAATTCACGTCATGCCAAGGCAAACTCTCACTACCAACTAATTGGTAAACACACATAAAATTGGTCTTCTAAGTCAACAAGAGTTTTTTTTTTAGCGATTTTGAGTTATTTTTTGCTTAAACAAGTTTAAAAATTATCTCCACTGCAAGTGTGTCTCTTTGAGTGATTATCGAAAAGTAATACAGTTTTATTAAATAAAAGTTTATTTAAAGAGTAAATTAAATTAAGAAACTGTTGAAATTTGTTATTAACCTTATAATTGTTTATTCGTTTTGTCTGGGAGTAAGGGCCAAATGTTCTAACATTTGTTAATTTGGCAACGTTATCTATTTTAATTATTAATAATAATATTTAATAAACAAATTTTGTTAACATACATACATATGTATATGAAGGGTTTTAATGATAATTGGTTATTACAATCCTTTTGTCAAGATTACGATCTAGTTTCTCACAACACTTATGAGTGAAGGGACCTACAGTTTAAAGTCGATCTGAACGACAGAATTTTGAGAAACGTTTCATACCAATTTTATTTATTCTTCTACCATTCTGAGAGGAAGTCACCAGAAAAATATTTTTTCATATTTAGTTTTATTGGAGATGTCTGACCTGAGGTTTAAAGCGTGGCCTCACGACTAATAAACCAACACATTACCTATTAGACTACGGCGACTACAGTTTTTTAACAACAAATAAAAATATATATTTACTGAAAAACCAACACGCAACTTTTACAGGCAAAAGCATTATGTCGTGTATACTCGTCTTTCCTGGATAATAATAAAGCAGGCAGAAATAGTTTTTTGAAATAAATTAACAGTTAAAGGGTTAAAACAACAGACTGTTTGTAAGATTTTCTTCGCAAAAACATGCCGTTAGAGGATAGGTTATTAGAATAAAGGGATCTTACATTTTTAGTAAAAAGATTATTTAAAGAGCAAATTAAATTAAGAAACTGTTAAAATTTGTTATTAACCATTTA
This sequence comes from Sarcophaga caerulescens, assembly GCA_927399465.1. NCBI lineage: Eukaryota > Metazoa > Arthropoda > Insecta > Diptera > Sarcophagidae > Sarcophaga > Sarcophaga caerulescens. The sequence continues at coordinate 20,395,387 of OV656867.1, forward strand.
ATTGTTTATGACGAATATATATAGCTTTAAGATAAATGTTGCCAGATGCCTGAGACCAGCTTTCATCGAATTGCAGCCGTTGGTATAAGTAAATGAGAAGTTTCTAAAGTTTAACTTCCATTTGAATATGGTCTTATCACGAAAAACATAACCCAAGTTCTAATTAGAAGCAGATATTTATCAAATTCTACTCTTTCTCAAATCCTATTCTGATTGAACTTCGTCCACAACATTTGTTATTGTAGAAGTAGTAATATGTTTACAGGTTAACACGCACACGCCGGCATTTTAATTCATGGTTGTTGCCTGCGGGCGGCTGTTATATTTATAAGACGTTATTAATTATAATTGTTATTAAAAATAAATGCTTTTAAGAGAACGTGGCTCTCGGGTATTTTTTTCGACAGCCGAAGTGTTAAAGATCTAAATATTTGGTATTACGTATCGTCTAATAACTTGATCAATTGCAGTTAAGTGCGGGCCACCGGTGGTACGCGCCGGCGTGAACGTGTTAAGTTATGAAAGTAGATGAAAAATACTTCGTAACACAGACTCCATAAAATATCTGTTATGGATACCTTCAGCATCGCTATTGCTCTTAATAGAGAAGAAATAGAACGAAAAAAATAATAAAGAAGAAAAAAAGAAAAGGAAATGAAAGAAAACAAGTGCAAGAATTAGAAAAGGGAGGAGGATTGACAGAGATGAAGGACAGACAGTGAGAGAGTGTCAAGGAGAGAGAAAAATAGAAATGGGAGAGGTGTAGAAGAATAGGGATTCCCGTCAGCCAAGCAAACTGAGCCTGCACACTGAGACTACACCGCTGCATACCAGCACATATAGTATACTTAGAATACATTCGACTTTGTCAAACTCTCCCATATTTTCCTAGTACTTGTTATGTCGCCCAAAATCCAAGACAGAATACCGTGGCTTTGATTACCCAAGCACACTGGGGCACGCATAGCGGCTCATTGTAAGGCCACAGGTAAGCGCAGTTTCTGTATTGAACGAATTCCATCAAAATTATCGAGGAGGATGGTCAGCGCATGGGCTGCACGACCACATATGCTGGAAACCAGCCTGAAATTTTAAGCTATATCCGTGATATCAATGGATGATAACTTAATAAAACTGACAAGGAATGGTTAACGGAATAACCTAAATCTGCCTCTTGAAAGAGATGGGCATTGTTAAAGAAAGTGAATTACAGTTTCTTACTCTTCTGCAGACTCAGCGTCTAGAGAGAACGTGGAGACAGCGGCGACGCTCCCTAACAAGTCTAGAATTAACCGTTACGTTGAATAGAGATCCTATAGCAGCTTGGCTATCAGAGAAGATTGAGATACGGGTGAAAGAAGCACCGTTGATAAGGAACCATTGAGCGTCCTGGTACATGGCCATTATCTCCGCTTAAAACACGCAATGTCGGCAGCGTAAGCTATGAACCTTCCAATTAAGCTCAAATGGGTTATGGCCTATAATAGCTGATCATAATCATAATAGAATCCCTTTCTGATTGGCTAAAGCTGCGGCTTGCGTTTCTCTGCTTTCTTCAAATGCTCCAAGTGCTGATCTTCTCCGATGGTTCATCATCAAGAATAAGATATCAGGAGTAAGAACGACTAGTCGTTTTCACTGCTGAAAACTTTAATAAGTACACAAACATTCTTAATTCTTAGTTACCTAGCAATACTCGAATTAAATTGTTTACTTCTCTTGTTTTTTAAACTCTTTTTTAAGCAAATAATTAAACTCAAAGAGATTGGTTTTGTGTATTTGCGTTTCTGCTATAAACTCATCTCGATAATTGAGTATAATTTTTCTCTCTCTCTCTCTCACACTCTTTTCACTCATAATTTAAGCCAATTTAGATTACGGATTTTACTCCCAACATCTGAACATCTTCAGCTGCTTTGACTTTGGTTGGTAAAAATTCTTAACCTCTGCTATAAAAATCTTCCGCAACAGGTTAAATGAGAAGCCTCTACAGTCAGGTGTTGGTATAAATTCATTGATTTATTTGATTTTGATTTTCCTATTCGCCAATTTCCAGTTGGTTGACTTCATTGCGATTTTCTTTAATTCTGCCAACACAATAACAATTTTTTTTTTTCATACGTTCGTGTAAACAATTTCATTGAAAATTGATTTTTCTTTTGTACATTTAGAACATGGCTAAATAAGGAAAATTTATAAGAAATTTTAATATTGAATTTGAAAGTTCATTTAAATCCAATGCTCGTTACAATGTAGCAAAAACGTTGTTGTTGAGGTGAACAAGTAAAGCAAAGAGCTTAAAAAGTTAACAAGAATCCAACTTTCATTCCGTATCAATTTTAATTTTTTCATTATTTTGATGTAAACCCATACAGTGTTAAGAAGTTCTTCCATTTAAACGTGCAATAACAGATTCAACTTCCTTAAGTGGGCAACAATAAGCGTTCATTTGTTACCCTGAAATTGTTATACTGATTTTAATTTAAATGTATAACTGTTGTTGATGCTTCAATAATATTTGAGTGTTAAGTATCTTCAGAATCTCATTTAACACTTCTACACGTATTTCAAGTTTGCCACTTTTATGATCCTTTAGGTCAATGTGACCCAAATAAAAAACTCAAAAATCTTTTTGGCGACCTGTATACTAAGTGACCCTATCGTCTTTGTAAACAATCTCTTTATAATTGTAACAGAAATTTAAATTTTTTTTGAATTTGTTCCATGACGATCATGCAACAACTTATAGATAATAGATTTATTCTTGTACAGCTTTCATGAGATTTTTATTGCAGTTCCAAGCTGTATTCATTTCAGTCCATATAACGTATGCATTATATGCTGAATTATCTCTCATGTTCGAAAACAAAACAACAGGTCAACGTCTGTTAATGCAATTGCATGTATATGTAATTCCCAAGTAATTGCTCAAAGGCATCCAACTCCAACATTTGTTCTGTTGTAATTGTGTATTATCTCAGGCTTCTTCATCTCATCATCTCTTACATAAAACAACTTAATAAAGGACGTACATAATTAACCATCAGTCAAGCAGTCGTACAACATTACAACCTTGCTTCTCACATTACTTATGTTGTGTGTGTTCGTTTTATACATGAATGGCGGGACCTAGAATTTAAAGTCGATTCGGAATGATGGATTTTTGAGAAACTTGTCACGGTAATTTTATTTACTCTCAGAATTTTTTCCAGAAATCTGCAGAGTGAAAGTCACCGAAGAAATATTTTTTCATATTTCGTTTAGTTGGAAATGTCAGACCTGGCGTTGATTCGTGGTCTCACATCTAGAAATCCAACACACTACCTACTAGACTACGGCGACTTCTGAAGAAAGAACATTTTATTCAAAGTATTGGCTATTGTTAGCTAATTATTTTTTCCATCTTTCAGACAATTTGTAGAAAATAAAAATGTTGGTCTTTTGAGTCCCTCTTATCAATCTATGTGTTGCTTAGCCAATGCGTGTCCCATTGGCGAAAATAAATAATAGTCGGAGGAGTAGTAGGAGTAGTTTTGCTTTGTATGCATGCTGCAAGCTTATTTTGCCGGGTCGTGTGGCCCATTCTAGTCTTTTTCGAGCAATGCATGATTGCAACTGATCATCGGATCTTTATTAAGGGTTTCACCAGGTTTTATGAGCCCATGGTAGACCACACCTTTCTGGTGCCTTCAAAGACACACCATTGTCGTCCTGACGAATCAAGCTGGTTTTGCAGTCGAAGTTGATTATTGTCCCGGATTAAGCCATGTATTTTCTCGTTCAGGATTCTGCAAATGAATCCAGTTTCCATCGCCAGTAACAATTCGGTGCAACACTGATTTTGTTTGAATCTTTGAAGCAAAATTTCACACGTGATTTTTTGGTTTTCCATCTCTCTGTCATTCAATTCAGGTGGCAGCAATTTTCCAGACTTTTGGATTTTTGCCATAGTTTTCAAACAGTCTGAGATTGTTTGTTGTACAACATTTAACATTTCTGCCAATTGTTTCCGACTCAAAGTGTTCTTTTGTGGTCTTCCATGATTTTCATTTCTCACATCAAAATCCTTATCTCTGATCTGTCGAAACCCGTTTCTGGATGTTGCTTCTGATAGAGCATGATCAGTGTATGCCTCGACAAGCATTTCGACTTTTCTTTAAATGAAAATAAAAAAATTAATACTTTCCGCAAATCATGATTTTCTGGTAAATTTTTACACGATGGAGACCAAAAAAATTTAATGTTCGTCCACAATTAATGTTCCCTATGGAGATATTTGTATCTTGTCTGTCCCTCACTTCATACCGATACATCTGGTATTTCTATTCGCTGTTTAAATAAACAAATTTTATTTCAGTGATAAAAAGAAACATAAAAGGTAAATAAAGCAAATAAGTAAATTGATTTTGTGTAACTAATTTTCTATTTTCTTTTACCAAAATTAAATTTTTTTATTTATTTTAAATAAATGAAATAACAATTTTGCTGTGTGTTATCTGCTTTGGAAAAAAAACTGATGTGAACAGTTTTTCTGCTTTTAATTTAAATAAAATCAACAGACCATTAATTTATTTAAATACCGCATTATCTGCTGTTTTATTTCAACTTTTTTGGATACGAATTAAGAATGAAAATGAAAGTATGAAAGTAACAATGAAAGTGTTTTATTTCTAATGGCTTGTCTAAAGCCTTATTATTGGCCTGTTTAGCCTGCCGTTGTTGAAGGAAATTATTTAAGAAAACTTCGTTTAAGTCTTTACTTAAGGGTATTGTGTTTATAAACCAAATAAATTTGCGAAAAATGATTTTGTTTTTCAATAAATTTTTTTTATATATAACAACCAACAACACAAAAAGTTGTTGTATTTATTAAAAAAATTACTCAACTGTTACTTGTTGTAGTTGTTGTTTTTTTTTTTTGTTTATTTATGCTTAAATTTTTTTGAAATAAATTTATTGTTGGGTTTTTATGTTCGGTATTCTGCATATTTAATGCTTAAATGAACAGTGTCGTGTTGTATTTGAGGAAATAAGGAAGTAAAATTGTTATAAATTATAATTATTTATTAATAAAAACATATTTTTTTAAACACCTCAATAGTTTCTTTGTTTTTGATATTTCTTTTCGTTTGAAAACTAAACAACACACTTTACAAAAATTGTATTAAATAAAAGGAAGGAATCGTTTTGTAAGGAATATGGAATCTTATTATTCCATTAAAGTGTGATTCACAGTTAGTTCAGTATACGAAGGACTATATAAACTAAAAAGCTACATCATAATCCTAGCCAAAGCCAATATATGCGTTTATATTTACGAACTACAGAACAGAATTTTGGTAATTTTCTGCATATCAAACATATATCGGGTGGGCCATCTATCGGTTTAAATTTGATCCACCGGCTATTGCGAATCTGACAATACTTGTGTAAAAAAATTCAGTATATTATTTCTTATTATAATAAATCGCTTTACTCTTAAGCAACGTTGGGATTTATTGGAAATTTATTTCTAAAACAAGACAATTGGGCAGAAATTGTACGAAAATATTGTACAATATTTGATCGCAGAGAAGGACCAATGGTGACCGGTATATGCAAGTTTATTGCTAAAAAGGTTTCATTCATAAAAAATTGGTTTCATTGTTGATGCGCCAAGGTATGAGCGTGCTCTTACAGCGCGCACACCCGAAAATATCGTCGCTGTGGCTAAGAGTGTGGTGAGAATCCATCACCATCAACTCGTCATCGTTTGTTTGACAGTTAATTTCTAAAATTCGATTCTGAAGTCCGTAAATATAGGGTGGGAGTTTTAAAAGTTTAAATTTAAAAATGCAATGAATCAAAAACGGTGTGAAATTTTGCCAAATTTATTTTTTAATTGTTGTTAAGTATCTCACAGTACCTCATTCGATCGGACCAATTTTCGTGGGGTCGAATCACAGCAATGGCACCAAGAATGTTGGCCTTCAAATGCTCTATTGTCTCTGGTCTGTCGGCGCCCCACAGAAATTAGTACAACGGTGTCAAACGTTTGACTCAATAAATCGATTTTGAAATGAGATGTTTGGTAAATTGCACCATCTTGTTGAAACCAAACATCGTTCACATTAATACCTTGAAGAGCGGGTAAAAAATCGGTTATCATGTAGCGATAGGTATCTCTATTGACCGTAATGGTTGCTTCGTCCTCATTTTCAAAGAAATATGGGGCAATGATGCCTCCGCTCCAAAAGTCGGACTAAACAGTCACTCGTAACGGGTGCATTGGCTTCTATAGGACAACGTCTGGGTTTTCTGAGCCCCAAATACAGCAATTTTGCTTATTAACGTAACCACCAAGATGAAAATGAGCTTCAGGATGATTTTTTTTGGCGAAATCGCCATCGTTCTGCAGTTTCTCGTTGGCCCACCTAGCGAAGCGAAAATGGAACGTAAATCGATTACAAATATTTATGTCAGATTCAAAATAACCGATGTTTATACCGATAGATGACCCATCCGATATAAAACTAGCACACACGGTATAAGTGATGTGAGAAGCCAGGTCATAATCCTGACTGAAATTTTGTAATAACCAATTATGTATGTATGTACATATATATGTATACGGCAACAAACAATTTAATATACGAGAGCAGGGTATACAATTCTTTTGCAATTTGATCCATGCTTTGCGTGCTCATGCCAACAGCCAAATACTATCTTACGCTAATCTTGCAAACAATTTCTTTTGCAAAATAATATAACTAAGTATTGGTCCCAAACTTCAAATATTTTAAAATCTATTTCGCATTTTCTGGTTAGAACTACTTTCTCTCGACATTTTTGTAGTAGAAAAGCCATTTAAAATACATTTTTCGAATGAATTACTTGTATTTTTCCAGCCAATTATAGCCAAGCAGTTGAAGTCAATTAAATAAGTCTTAAGCAAGCATTGCTATTTTCTTTCAACTTTTAATGTAGCTCAAGCATTAACAAAAACAAATTTGCCTTTAAAGTTTGTGTCTTAAGTCTTTTGTTTAAATCAGTTAACAACAGAACTTTTGTCCAAGAAAATAAAATTTTCAATTAAATAAAGATTTTCAAATTAAAAAATTGTAAAACATTATAAAATTTCTATGCCCCTTATAAAGAAATTTTCTTTCTGTGTACATGTACATGCTACTGTCACAATCTACTGTTACACTTGAACTTTCATGACAACATTTTCCATTATTACGGCATTAAATTATTTGTATTTTTATTATTTCAGATCATTAATGTGCAACAACATTAAGTCGTTTAAAAAAAGATGACAATTCGTTGCATGAAACAGTGCATCTCAGACAAACAAACTGCTTCCAGGTAAGTGTCTTTATTTTAAGCTCATAACTGTCATTAGTCAGTCTATGTCAGTAAATGGCAATGACATCATCATATTAAAAGCCAATGTGAACCATTTGTTTAATGTAACGTATACAGACCATCAATGAGACTGTACCTTCAGAAAAGATTTCGCCAAATCTGTTTGTTTTTTTATAATTTAAAACAGATTCTTTGTCTCAACGCATTATAGTGGTATGTACGTGCATGAAATTTGTTTAGATTTTAAGATTTTGTAATACATTCATAAAGTTTCATTGTAAACCGTAAAAAATGTGTGAAATACATAGTCAATGTCATATTACGTAAGCAGATAATGCAGCATAAAAACAAAAGATAAATTAATAATAACAACAAAAAATTTATGTTGCATTATGAATGAATGAATTTGTATGTGTCTAATGAATACAATATTTTCCTTTGTATGCTTATTTCAGCAAAAGTCTGGCAACATATTTAATGCTATCGTAGCGTATTCTTTTTGTTTAAATTTCACACATGCCTGCATACTTTGTGGAGCATTTAAATCCAGTTTCTTATCCCTCTCCGCTTATTTACAATTTGGAGATTTAAAATCAATCAAAAGAGAATTTGAAGGAGTTTAAAAGTTTAAGTTTAAAATAGTTTTAATAGATACCTAGAGATACGAACGCTCTTTCGTACTTTGCCTATTCCCTTCTTAAAGAAATTAAGGGCTTTTGTCAATCGTTAAAAGGGTCTGGTAAGAGATAATGAAACTTCGATTTAAACTTTTATGACGAATTTTCGCGCATTTGCTACCTTTGTTGCGAATACTTTCCTCTGGAGCATAGCATGTCCAAAACGATTTAATATGCTTACTTAATTGGTCATTACAACCCTTCAGTCACGTTTGCAACCTAGCTTCTCCCACCTTTCGTATTGTGTGTTATTAATTTTATCCATGAGTGTCGTGACCTACAGTTTAAAGTTGATTCCAAATGACAGTCCTTTTGAGAAACTTTTCATGACAATTTTTTTACCCTTAGAGTGATTTACCAGAAATCTGCTGAGATGATTGGTTAAGATAGCGTTTTGCTTGCGTTCACAGGCAAGTTCACTCAGTGGCCCAAATAGCCCATTGTGTCAAACAGTGTGAGCCAAGCCCCAGTTGACCATGATTCGTTAGGGGTGGGTTTGAACCACTTCGAGTTCTGTATGAAACCGGCCAGTTCCCTTAGTGGCACGTTCGCCAGATCTTCAAACGTGCTGTCAACCAAAAACCGATGACGTCTGTTTAAGCCGCACATGGGCTAAAAGAAGTTAAGCCTCAGTGCAGTTCTAGCAGCCACTTTTCGGAGGAATATGTCCAATGGTTGTAGAGACAAGGTGACCTGGAGGCAAGTCTGCGTGGTAGGCTTAAGAGTACTCGTGATGCCCAAGAACGCCAACCTATGAACGAAAGTCGCCTATTAAGCACCGATGAGAGTATTCGAGAGAAAAGTCCTACGTAAGATCTTCAGTCCATTGCGGGTTGGCGATGATTTCCGCATCCGATCCAACAGTGAGCTGTATGAGCTCCTCAACGACATAGACGTTGTGCAGCGTATTAACATCCAGCTGCTGCGCTGGTTCGTCGTTCGAATGGGGGAGTATGCTCCGGCGAGACTGGTATTTCATGCGGGCATCTGCGGAAGTCGGCGGAGAGAACGACCTTGTTTGCGTTGGAAGGACCAAATCGAGGAAGCCCTGTCATCGATTAGTGTGACCAACTGGCGTAGGTTCGCATGAAGCAGAGGCGCCTGGAAGGATGTATTACGGCAGTTCGAAATCCGTTAATCGGGTTGTTAATGGCCAATTAAGTAAGTAAGTAGGTAATGGTTTTCTGTGTCCTTCGAAATTACAAATTAAGTCGTGTCGCAAATCGGTCGTATCGTTGCCTACCATAATGAACTTCTATTTTTTTGCTAATTCTAACACTAAAACTAAATAAACAGACATATTTCATTACATTTAATGTGAAGGTTTATTTGCGGTTTTAAGTTTTTATAAATAAATTTAAAAAAAAATCAATAAAAAATACATTATTTATAACGGTATTCTCTATAAACACAGTGATGATTAATTATAAACAAAATTTATTAATTAAATACTTGGTATTCGTAAAATATTTTTTAAAATATATTACACACGTATATATAAATTACAACTAAATTATATACAACAATAATTAAATTAAATTAAATTTACAAAAACAAAAACACAGTGCATATATATAAAATTACAAAATTATGTCTTAAATTTAAAACTAAAATAAAGATATATTTAAAGTGTGTTTAAAATAAAAACTAAAAACGAAAATTAAAGCCAAATTTTATAAACAAATTTAAATTACAAAAGAAAATTATAAAATTCACAAATATTTAATGAAATTTAAAATGAAATAAACTGAAATAAAATATAGACTAGAAATCTAAAAAAAATTAAACGAAAAACAAAGAGAAAGGGAAAATTCTATAAAAAAATTCTAGTTTTAAACAAAAATTTGCCATTAACCAAGCGTACCAAATACAGATGCGAAGGACCTTATATATGGGAAGCTTTTTCACTACGTTCAAAACTGTAAGCTTGAGAAAACATTTTTGTTATATGTTTGGAATACTTTCGTAAACCTTTAAGATATTACTGACATTTTTTTTCTTAAAGCCGACGGTTGATTCCTTAAATCGATTCTGTTCGAATATAAAAATTTTATGATTTTTCGAAGGACCATTGGTTAGGCTAGGTTAGGTTGGAATTGTACCTTTGATACCAAAGTTGACTTGAGCACGCATAGCGGCCCGTTGTGAAGCTACGGGTAAGTGCAGTCTGTGTACTGATCGAATTCCACCGAACTCATCGAAGCAGTTGGTCAATGCAGTGGCTGCACACTAAAACCACGAGTCTCCTAAGCTGAAAACCTCAAAGATCCATAAATATTCCTAAAAATGTGAAATTAATTTAGCAAAGTGTTTTCATCAGAAGCGAATGTTATGGATTCGCGAAATCATAGATATTCTGTAAGACTAAAATGCCACTTCAATTCACCGCATCGTTGCAAGATTATGAACACGGATACTCACTGCATGAACACGCAGAATTACGCATAAAATTCCAATTCAACCAATATCATCACTCTGTTGCCAAACCGACTTTCATGATCAAACGGATGAATGGAGCAGATGCCCCTGGGGACTTTTTTTTACACGTATGGCTCGAAAAATGGACCCAGGATGGTCTTCTATAGAAATTTGATTTCTATTGAAATACCAGAAATCAAACCGCCGGCCGTAATACGGTTTCACAAGTGCAGATACGTGAGACCAGGTATACATACATTCAATATTCCAATATTTATTTTATTTTGATTCCAATATTTTAGGAAAAACAGTCTACCAAATAAAACTCATCACAGTGGAGTGAACTGGAGGAAACTAAGGAGATTATACTGCCTGTAGAAAAATGAAGTCGGTTTTCATAAGGTGTGTGCTATAGTGTCTAAATTTGGTAGAAGTATTAATCCGTAAGGCTCTAGAAAATACTGTTTTCAATCACTTTCATATTTTGTGAAATACTTTCATAAGCCAAGTAATGGCGCCATGAATACAAAAATTTTTTTGTTTAGATCCGTAGAACATAAAGACTCTCCTTATAGAACTGTTTTCATAAAGGTATGGACTCAGCAGAGAGCAAAAAAATGTTTAATACAGACAAACTTCGATATAACGAAACTAAAGGGGATCACAAAATACTACTACAAAATAGCTACTTTTTCGTTATAAATATGTATCAGTAAAACCTTGGTATCACGAAATTAGAAGATATACGAATAAAATTCGTTATAACTATAGTTTTTTCGTTATATAAAGGCTTTTGAATCAGTATTTCGCTATATAGATGCTTTGCAATGGCACTTGCAAACACATTTAGACTTTGTTGTTTTTGAAACGGGACTTCATTACTCAAAATTTAATTTTTTTTTTTCGTTATATAGAGGCTTTTGAAAAAATACTTCGCTATATAGAGGCTTTGCATAGCCGGGACTGATTTAGCTTTATGATTAATTCGTTGTATAAAGGCTTTGGTACGAATTATTCGCTATATAAAGGTTTTATGGCTCAGTATTTCTACGTTATAGCTATAGTGCATTTTTGTATGAAAAACTTTGCAGTAAAGAGGTTTTTTCAAGGGACTCAGAAAATAATTCGTTAAATTGAGTTTTTCGTTATAACAAGGTTCGTTTTATCGAAGTTTTACTGTATTTTCTGTTTATATGTAACGCCAGAAATAAATTCGATTCCCTTTTTAAGTATTTCAACAGAAATCATTGATTCGAAGGACCATAAATATTACAACAAATAAATTCTATGCAACAAGCTTATGCAGCCGAAAACGTTTTTGAATTTTTTAGTGAAATAACTTCATAAAGGTATGGGCTTACCAGATATTAAGAAAAAAAATTAATATTTTCTGTTTATATGTAACGCCCTAAATACCATTCGATTTTTTTAAGTATTTTCTTGACTCGAAGGACCATAAACATTAAAAAAACAACTTTTTTAATTATTTAGTGATATAACTTTATAATGGGCTAAAGTTCGCCTGCCAATATAAAAAAATATTTATTGGCTTTCTCGTAATACATTGATCTCGTGATACAAATAATCGCTTAGAAGGACCATAATTATACACATGATTTCGCAGCATAAATGACAAATTTCGTTAATTTTGTTTGAATATAAACCTAAAACCTAAGACTATACACAATTTTAAAGAAGTATTCTACACAATTATTTACAATTACATTTTCGATCACACTACAACAACTTCTATGCTTTTTGAAATCAATTTCGTTTAAAGCACCTTGAAAATTTTTCGTTTTACAAAAACCAATAAAAAAAAGTATCAATTCGAGCACTTTGGAAGCCACAAAAGAAAATATTGAAAAAGAAAAGGAAAAAAAAGAAAAAGGAAAACAAGAAAACTAAAAAATAATACTGCTAAGAGCACATGATAATGGGTGAGAAGTGAGGGAAATTTAAACAGGCAAATAGGAAATGGTTTAAAGCGTTAAGAATGAAGCAGGGTAAGTGTATGGATAAGGGGAAATTCTCCTAATGTCATATTTCGCATTCAAACTCTGATATGCGATGATTGAAGTAGACCATGCCCTGTTCGAGATCCTCACTAAAACCGCTCACATCCATATAATCGGAAGCAGCCGAATCATCATCCACCCATTTGTGTAGAGAACGTGAGATTTCTAAGCGGCATTGGCTAAAACTCGGTCGCATTTGGGGATCCTTGTGCCAACAACGTGACATGAGATTGTAAAATTCATGACGTCCTTCTTTTGGCAAATCCGGTCTTAAGCCTTGTGGTACACGTCGTATAACTTCTCTGCCCGTTACTTGGCTATACGGTGTGGAACCTAAAAACAAGACTGTTTTTATATTCTTGCATACAATTTCCTTCTTATATTTACCCAGTGTTGCTATCTCCCATAATACAATACCAAACGCCCATATATCGGTTTCTGTGCTGAAGAAATTATATTGCAATGCCTCCGGTGCCATCCATCGTATGGGCAATGCTGGCCTTTTACCGATTGTATCCTGGCCATGATGTGATTTCTTTTCGCTACAGTCTTTGGGTGTACCGGGTGCCCAATGGTTCATAATGAATTTCCCACCAAAATCGAATTTAAATTTATTGAAATTGCTGCGCATTATCTCATTGGCACAATTCTTTTCCAGTTCTTTACGTTTACGTTCCGCATCCAAATCGATGGACATGCCAAAGTCGCAGATTTTACAAACACCGTTATGATCGAGTAAAACATTACGGGCTGCAAGATCACGATGAACAATCTGAAATAAAGAAGAAGAATCATGAATAGAATCATAATTGATGTTGGAATGCTGCCAGAGAATTCAATTTCTTCAGTCGTCATAAAATTGTTTGTTCTGTCGTGCTTACCCTTTTCTCTGCAATATATTCCATGCCGCGGGCAATATCCAAACAAAATCCGGCTAATGTACGCGGTGATAAAGGTGTTAAGCTACGACCACCTGGTACAGAGGCCGGTAAAATATTTGTGGCATTGCGTGCAGCTCTCAACAGCGACAGTAAACGACCACGCATAGCATATTCCATAATTAGCATGTGAGGTTCTAAAACAAATAACGAAAATAAAACAAAAAAAAGCCTTTTAAAGTCATCCACCCAATAGCTTACCCGAATCTACACAGGCTCCAAGCAACGTGACCACATTTTGATGTGAACCCAATTTGCGCATAATATTCGCTTCATCCTTAAGACTCAACTGGGTACTGCAAGCCTTTATCGTCTTAACAGCCACTATACGCGTAGCACCGAAATGACCACTCAAGTCATCGGCTTCGGCTTTCCACACCTGGCCAAAGTTACCCTCACCCAGAAGACTTTTAAGACGTATATTCGAACGATCAAATTCCTGATCACTGGTAACGGAACTCTTATCATCATAGCGCTGCTGTTGGGTCAAATTCAAAGACACATTATGATTGTTATCCCGGGCTAAAGGTGCCGTTACCAATTTACTGTGTAAACTGTGTTGTCTCTGCGGCGGCTTTTTCGGTTGATCCACCTCGTCTTGATCTTCCTCCTCCATTTGATATTTATGATCCAGTTTCTTGACCGGACTGATGGGCTGTTGATCGGTTATGCAAACATCGAAATCTTCATCATCCTTTAAAGGTCGTTTCAGTAGATAATTGCGCACCAGATACAGTATTATGGCCAGTAAGGGAACGATACCTATGCCAGCCAATACCATTGTAACAATATTCATGCGTTGCATTTCCAAAGAAATTTCTTGATCATCGGTAACTACTGTAGAACTGATTTCTCCGGTTATCACTGGCGTAGAAGTGGTCGAAGACAAAACTTTCTGTGTGGTAGCTAAAGGTTTTGGTGTCGGTGTCATTTCATGACTAATAGTGTTCACCGTTGACCTTATGGATGTCAAAATGGTTGTGTGTAATATGGTCGTAGATGAATCGGTGGTAGCGCTGTGAGGTCCATAAACAGGTAATGGAGGAGCTGGTAGAGGCGTTTTTGCCGTAGTAAAGTGCACATGTGGCCTATACAAGTCGGTGGTTCGATTTACAAAAATTATTAGATTCGTTTTATCATCGGTATTAATCGGTTGAGTTAAACTGGGACCCAGTTTTCTCAAGAGCTCAGTGTCTTCGTCACTGATTATGGTCTTTTTCGTCGTAGTCGGGAAACTAATCGCAGCAGTTGGTGCCAGTGTAGTTGTAGTCGTAATTGGGATTGCGGTAGTGGTGGTTGTAGTTGTTACTAAAGCTTGCTGATAAACTCGAGCTACTTCAGGTATTGTGGTTAGTGATGGCTCAGTGCTTCTGGGAGTACCAGTGTTAGTAGTAATTGTAGTGGGTGTAGTTGTAGATGTTGTTGTCGTTGAGGCAGTGGTGCTAGGTGGCAATGTAGTTGTAGTAGTAGTAGTGGGCGTCATTGTAGTTGTGGTCGTGGTCTTTTTTGTGGTGATGGTGGTGGTAGGTTGCTTTGTTGTAGTTGTAGTTGTTGTCTCTGTTGTGGTACTTCTTGAAACGGTTGTTATCGGCACTGTTGTGCTATCAATTAGCTGGTTATACTCTCTAGTTGTTGGCCCAATTTGAGTCTTGGGTGAGGTTGCCATTTGCTCTTCATCACTAAGCACTGTTATAATCAAAGGAGTTGACGAATATCTTGGCAATTCTTCCCTTAATGCTTCCATAAAGGGTCTAGGAGAAGTAGAATCTCTGAATTTATCCAAAAAGCTTGGTCTTGGCTGATTGATTTTTTCCACAACTTTAGGCTCCTTTACCACCTCGGCCACAATTCTTAACGTAGTGCTTCTCAGGTCTGGTGGCACTTCGGATGTAGTTGATCTATTTATGGTGGTATAACGTCTATTAAAGCTGACACCATTTCTCATGTTATACTTAAAACGAGCGCGGCTTCTTTCCACCGCCGACAGTGTAGAAGCTGAAGCCAATGTAGCCGGTGTAGTAGAAGAAGTTTCGATATCAGCTACTGAAACTTCCAACAGTTTAGGATGTTCATCACTAATAGAGGTAATGGTTAAGGCATTTGGTTTCAAAGGCGGCAATTTCTGGCCAAAGTACAGATATGGTTGGATTTCATCATCCTCTATGGAGGTGGTAGCTACAGTAGCAGTAGTTACTTGGGACTGTTGCTTACGTCTGCCTCTTAGTTTTGCAACGGGGCCACCACCTTTGTTCTCATCTGGTATGTGATTTAAGGTATCATTCTGTTCTTTTGCTATGACCAATAGACCATGCGAGGACTCATCTGTGAATAGGATTTCATTGGTATCCCTTTCGCCAGCTTGGGCAGTACCCGTGCCAGTCTTTGAGGCATGTTTTACTACCATTGTTGTGGAACCACCAGCTATATTCGCTGTTGCAGCCACTCTAGAAAAGTTGGCACATTGACGCATACAGCTGGCCGTTGTACGTCGTGTAAAGTTTTTCGTACAATTTCGTATACATATCGATCGTGGATCGGTGGGTGATTTTGAGGTCGTTTCAACAGCTGCTGCTGCTGCTGTGCGTCCCGTAGTGGCTATACGATTACGAAAGCCAGGACGTTGTAAGGCTGTACGTCGAGCAGCCAAAACATTCATAAGACGTCGCTCACGTTCCTGCACCGAAGTCAACAGCGGTGCAATAGAAGATCTTTGCGGGCGATTGGTGGTAGAAGACACAGTACTCGAATGCTCGTAACCATCTGAAATTAAAAGAAAGAAGATATTAAAGTTGTTGTTATAAATTTTATAAAGAATTTGTTTCTACAGTCAACAAATAGATTAAAATTCTTGGCATGTTTGTTTCGTTTATCATGTTAAATATTCTTTTGAGATGGTAATTGTCTAGATGAAATAGAAAAACACTTATCATTTCTGCTTTTAAGACTCGTGTAAATAATTTTTTAACTTTTCTTTTTTCAAATTTAAATAAACAATTCGTCATGCATATATGCATGAGCAAAGCACTGAATGAATAATGACGATACAGCGTACTCATCCATACATTCATTCTAACAGAAATCAAGACACAGCCGAACATACTGGTTCCCTGTAAACCAATATACGATAATTTTGGAACGTTTTCATTGGCGACGTTTGTATTAAGAAGGTGAATCTGATTCGATAGATACATAGGGTGGGTGATTTAAAAGTTTAAATTTGAGCGCCCTGATAGTCTAGTGGGTAGTGTGCTAGACTATTAGCGTGAGGGTCGTGGGTTCGATTCCCACCAGAGGCTCTGGTCTGTGACACTACACCGAGCACATGGTCTAAGTTACTCAGTTCGTATATAATTAGAATATAATTTGTAATTGTATTGTAATTAATAAATAAATAAATAATAAAGTTTAAATTTTAAAAATGCAATAAAACAAAAACGGTTTAAAATTTTGCAAAATTTACTTTCGTTTGTTGTGCAGTACAATTGTTCCGGTTAGAAATGAAATATTATTTCATTCATATTCCTGTCGCGACTGGCCTCACAGTACCACATTCACTATGACCACTTTTCGTGCACTTTTTCGAGTGTATGGGGTCGTATCTCGGCAATTGCAGTGCGAATGTTGGTCTTCAAATGTATCTGAAATTTGAAATTTTCTCATACTCTGGCGCATAAATCATTCTGTTTTTAACCGATGGCATGGTCTACCATTTCTTTTCTTTAGGGACTGCTGTGGTTTGTGGCTTTTAAGCCAACAGAGTCAGTTCGCACGATCTCGATGACCAGTTCACTTCAGTTCAGCCAACTTCGTTCCCAAAAAACTGCTTACCGATGACGCCACCAGCCCAGAATCAGCACTAAGCAGTGACTTTTTCGGGGTGCTTTGGATACTCTTGTGGATTAGTATCGTCCCAAATTTAACAATTTTGTTTGTTCACGTACCCATACATACATACATACATACATAATTGGTCATTACAACCTTTCAGTTAAGACTACGTCCTAGTTTCTCACACCACATATGTTGTGTGTGTTAATTTTATATATATGAGTGGCGGGGCCAACAGTTTAAAGTCACGACATATTTTTGAGAAAGTTTTCATGGCAATTTTATTTTCTCTTAGAGTTTTAGCCAGAAATCTGCTGAGAGGAAGTCGCCGAAGATATATATCGTTTTGTTAGAGATGTCCGACCTGGCATTTGACCTGGCATTGGCCTCATGCCTAATAAGTCAAAACACTACTTACTAGACTACGAAGATTTCTACGTACCCATTCATCCAGAAATTATCGCTGAAAATGATTATTCAATAAAAATTAGGGTCAGACAGCACACAGATTTTGGATAAAACAATTTTATTATTTGCACCTGTTGTTGAACCGCCCAAGGTGGTTAATTGATTGACCCCTTTTGAGCAAAGCAATGTAATTTTTGAAATTATTTACCAGTTTTAAAGCCATTCGCTAGCGGTAAAGATGAAGACATCATGAGCAACTTTCCTAATGCATTTCTTTCAACAGCTGTTAGCTCGAAATACTAATGCTCTACGCCAGCAGTAATCAAAAAAATCCATTTCCTTTCAATAAATTTAAAGTGTTGCCAAGCATCACTTCTGTATTCCTAATGTGCATCAGTTCTTTAATTTTCTCAGAAGTTGTAGGACTACTTGCAAACTGCCTTGATTCACATCTGAGAATCATGAATAGAATCATAATTGAAGTTGGAATACATGAATGCTGCCAGAGAATTCAATTTTTTCAGTCGTCATAAGATTGTTTGTTCTGTCGCGCTTACCCTTTTCTCTGCAATATATTCTATGCCACGGGCAATGTCAAACAAAATTCGGCTAATGTACGCGGTGATAAGCTACGACCACCTGATACAGAGGCCAGTAAAATATTTGTGGCATTGCGTGCAGCTCTCAATAGCGACAGTAAACGGCCACGCATAGCTTATTCTATAATAAGCATGTGTGGTGTATTCCTAATGTGCATCACTTCTTTAATTTTCTCAGAAGTTGTTGGAGTACTTGCCACTTGATTCACTTCTTAGTCCGTTCCTATTACTCTTTCTAATAGATTAACTGGCATCAAGCGATGCTAAAACTGTGATTCTTCTGGTTAAATTAATAAATTTTGGAAAAAGTTAAGGCATGAGGCATATTAAAAATTGCATTGCAAGTACCAATCCACCTGTGGCATCACCTGTTGTGCCTATGACTGCTCAAGTGTGCTTTGGTAATCAAAACTACCACTTCGACCTAACCTAACGTAACTAATCCAGTAGCTAACATTTTTTAGCTAAGAAATGAGAAACATGTAAAACAAACTTCACTGACACCTATCGGGGGCTTTCCTGGACCTCTCGGAATAGTTTATACCACGCGTGTACCATAACGAATATCTTTATGCTTGTGTTCCTATACTCGAGACGACTGTAATAATTGCAAGATAATAAAAAATTCAATTTAATTTTTGGCCCACACCTCGTATACATACATAGCTGCCAACTGAAAGTCTGTTTTTTTTTTTGGTTATTAATTTCAAATTATTTCGTACCTCTATGTTTAATTTAATATGTTTTAATAATTTACAAAACGAAAAAAAAGAAACCAAAAAAAAACCAACAAAAGTAGGGTACAACATTCAGAAGTTATCGTTGGTAGCACATCAATTAATCAAAGTTGTTGAGCACAGTTGCTTGCTATTGTCTTCAGTTAAAATCAAACCAATGCTGGCAACAAAAATTATTTTTTTTTGTTTTTCGAATATTTTTTCAAGCATTTCGGTAACTTTATTTAAAGTAAACAAAACAATATGCTCGTACATCATTTTTGAGTTCAGTATTGTATTTGTTTTTCTTATTGTTGTTGTTTCTTTAGAATAATTTATAACTTATTTTATTTGAAATATTTTTCTTTCTTTTTTTTTAATTTATTGTTCTCGGAATTCAATAAGAATTCTTAACAAAATTGTTGAAACATAGATTTGAAGAATCCACTACCTTGAGTAGCCCATATTTAAGCTGAAAAAGATTTGAATAGAATTTTAAGCAAATTCCTAAACAGCCATATTAACAGAACTCTTGACTCGATTCGTACCAAATAAAGGCTCTTCCTAAGCCGTGTCCTTCTAATTGAACGCCAATAAAATCCCGATAAAAATGTGGTTTTTGCTTAATCACCTTTAAAAAATTTCATGAATTTTATTCATTCTGAACCTCCCATTAAAATCTCTGCAGCGATAAAAATAAAACAAAAAAAAAAACAAAAAATTTAAATTCATTTAAAATTCCATTTTATAAAAATCGATAAAAAAAAAACAAACAACAACAACAAATATGCAAACGCCTCAATACTTGTACATTAAAAAATTGCATACAATTGCTGCTTAAAAGGTTTTATTTTTCACAATCGAGGGAAACTTGTGGCGGCTTGGTTGGTTGGTTGGTATTAATCATTGGGATATGGTACCGGGTGCTTGTAGTGGAGGGGTACTTGTACTTTACTTATACAGAAAATACCACAACAACATATTCGTATGTATGTATGTACTCAAAATGGTGGTGGTTTACTTCTATAAAATAATGTTGTGCTTACACTCATAAAAATAATGTTAGGAATTTTGAAGACCACAGCAATGAAGTCTACAATAAAAACCCAGCAAAACGTTGCAAAAGTTTCTAAGAGCCATGCCATGAAACAATAAAAAAAATATCTGCCTTCTTCTTGGCAGCATTCATAAGCAGTTGAATCCCCATAATAAAAGAATACTTTAGAAAGACATTTCCAATGGATATCAAACTATGTAAGTCAGATTGTCTTCAGACGTAGGTAGAAGAAACTATCATCAAACAACCACTTCTCTTCTTTTTTAGGCCCTAATCGAATTAAGCAAACTTCCAATAACTTTATTCGAAAAATATATTGGGTGGGCCGTCTATCGGTTTATATTTGAACCAACGGTTATTTCGAATCTGGCAATACTTATGTCATTCTATTCTATCACAAAATTCAGTATATTATCTCCACTGAACTTAATGAATCGATTTACGCTTAAACAACTTTGGGATTTGTTGAGAAGGCCCAACGCGAAAATGCACGATGATGTCTATTTTGCCAAAAAATTCAACTTTTCGGATGAACCTCATTTTCATTTTGGTGGGTAGGTTAATAAGCAAAATTGCCGTATTTGGGATTCAGAAAACCCACACGTGGTCTTACAGAAGCCCATTACAAGTGAATGTTTGGTGCGGTTTGTGGAGCGGAGGCATCATTGGCCGGCCAACCATTACGGTCAATGGGAATTGCTATGTCACCATGATAACCGATTTTTTTGTACCTGCTCTTCATGGTATTGATATGAACGATATTTGGTTTCAACAGGATGGTACAACTTGCCACACAACTCATGCCACAAACGATCTGTTGCATCAAACGTTTGATGGCCGTTTAATTAACCGAAATGGTGGTTCCAATTGGCCGCCAAGAAGCTGCGATTTGACACCGTGTTTCGAAGTAACGTATCCATTGATAGTTTTAGTCGTACCAAACCAATCTAAAAAAATTATTTCCTCTCATTATTTCCCCTACTTTGCTGTTTGAATATCAGATCACCGATGACGTAAACCGTTTTAGTGAACTGAGCTTAAATTTTTGTTTTTTATCTAAAGGCCTGTGAATCGTTGTTGAATCTACTCTCAATGTATGTAATAGAAATTTTCATCTTTGACATGAGCCTTAAGTTTTAAGTTTTCTTAACATACATATCGAAATCAGCACTTTTCAATCGTTATCCCAACTATAACGTGATCCCGTGATACGACGACTACATAAGAATGTAAGAATGTTTCATGACAGTTTATTTTTAAGGCGGATAGATCTCTTAACCAAAGATGGAAGAGATGCTTTCTTTTGAATTTTCTAATTTGTTTTTCACATTTTTTTTCTTTACCTTGTGTATATCAAGTATATTTTCGAGATACTAGTCCTGGGGTTACAGGGTTGGTACATCGAAAGCACTGATTAAGTGCCCAGAAGTTTCAGTGCTTTACCTCCTGTGATGTTATTTGAGGGAAGTAAAACTTAGGATTTTCTGCATCTTGCAACAATAAAAGAAAAAATATTTACTTTTTGTTGTATTCTAACCTGGTATGTTTTGGTTTATACTCAGCGTAATGCTGGGGTAGTCGAGTAGGTAATGTGATGGCTTATTAGACATAAGGCTTTGGTTCAAACCCTAGGCCAGACGTCTCCAACAAAGCGAAAATATGAAAAAATATTTCTTCGGCAATTTCCTCTCAGCAGATTTCAGGCAAAAACTCATGAAAAGTTTCTCAAAAACTT
The DNA here is from genome assembly GCA_927399465.1 of Sarcophaga caerulescens. Classification (NCBI taxonomy): domain Eukaryota; kingdom Metazoa; phylum Arthropoda; class Insecta; order Diptera; family Sarcophagidae; genus Sarcophaga; species Sarcophaga caerulescens. The sequence goes on from OV656867.1 coordinate 20,417,128, forward strand.
ATCGTTCAGAATCGACTTTAAACTGTTGGCCCCGCCATTCATTTATAAAATTAACACACGCAACATAAATGATGTGAAAAGCTAGGTCGTAATCCTGACTGAAGGGTTATAATTGCCAATTATGTATGTATACATGTAGTGCGGGGCTTGGAAAATGTAACATAATTTTTATGTTAGCGTTTGAAAAAAAAAAACGCACAGCATCTGTTGCTATAGGATTATGTTGGAGTTATTATAGGATAACTTCTGTTCCTTCTATAAAAACTTACTTGAGCTATTGTTTTACAAAACTTTTATTCTGAGGCTGTCTGTCAGTTCGACAAATATTGCATGTTTTAAATGCTCGTTGTAGTTGTTATATTAGCAACTACAATGTGCTTATACAAGTCTGTACATACAATTTGAATTCGAATACGATTTTCTATTTAAGCTGATGTTTTCATATGAAAAAATTAAAACAAAAAAATAAACTAACGTTCGTATATTTTATTTTGATTTTCTTGTTGTTGTTGTTGGATATAAAACAAAAATATTTTTTTAATATCAACAAGTGTAGGTTGCTAGTAGTGTATGGTGTATGGTATACTTACTGAGCCATGGTTAATGGAATATTTTTTTTTTGTTACGACTTCTTAAAGTCAATAATAGAAGAAACAGAAACAGAAACAAATTTCATTGAAACTCTTAACAACGTGACAAGACGCCCAAATAGTCAAACCGAATACATTAGATGTTTTGACTCGGGTTTAATGCTGGTATTGTCTTGTGTTGTATTGAATGTCGGCGTAAATGCAAACGGCAAACAGCTGCAGCAAATGGCTTTAAAGAAAACAGTTGTTGACTGGTATTTTGTTTTAAAATAAAACATTTTCAATGTTGTTTTTCGAAAACAAAAACAACAACAAAATAATAGCAAATAAAAGCTTTATAAAAAGCGCACAAAAAAATGTGTAGAATTCTGTGTGATATTTAAATAATTTGAAATTTTCCAAACAAACAAAAATATAAAAAACAGCAGCAGCTTTAAGCTTAACTTGGAGGAAAATGTGAACAACATTTAAAATATTGTAAAAATCAAACAACAACAACAGTAAACAAATAATTCCTCCTTAGGTCATCTGTTGCATCAGTTCAAGCACCCAATTTTTTTTTTCTTAACAGTGGCTCAAACAGCTGCATCTACTGTTTGACACAAATTGTGGGCAGTTTTTAAAACGCTTTAAGTTTTTGTTTTTTTTTTTGTTTTTGTAATTTCTGTCTGTATTTTCTTTCAAATTCCAAACATTTATTCTATTCTATCCCCATTGTTTTAGACCTTGGCCTACTGCGGGTTTTGAATTTTTGTTTCGCAATACAAGCAAAGAAATTTTATTTATTTCTTTAGCAGCTAATTATCATAATAAAAATCCGTTAAAATTGCTTTTTTCTTTTGTTATAAATTTTTAAATAATATCCACAAAATGATAAATTAGTCTCTGTCTACGTTTATCTCTATTTATTATGGCCTTTTGCTATAGTTAGTGATTTCATGGCTGAAAGGTAAAACAAAAATCAAAAACCAAAAAAATTCTGATGATTTCCCCTTAAGACTAAGCATAATGAAAACAACTTAAAGAACAGTGTATAGTAGACTAAGAGGCTAGGAAATATCGTATTTAGGTTTACAGAAAACATAGTTTAACAACAAAGATATATTTTACAACAATTAAGTTCATATACCTTAAGGGTTCTATTGTGTAATGTTACAGGGTCATAGTTGTCAAGCTAATAAATATCCATTAAAAAAACTGTTCTTTCCCTTAAAAGCCATATAAAATTTCAAATTAATAATCCCCTTCTATTTTTACACTGATTGATCATGATCTTTTTGCCATGAAAAAGTTTCTCAAAAATCTGTCGTTCGGAGTCGACGTTAAATTGTAGGTCCGACCACTCACGTATAAAACTAACGCACACAACATGAGCGGTGTGAGAAGCTAGGCCGTAATCCTGACTGAAGGGTTGTAATGGCCAATTATGTATGTATGTGATCATGATCTTTTACTTTTTCTAAGAAATTACACAACACGGACCTTCAAAATTAGATTATTAACGACCATCTTGTAAAAGCTAGATCTATCGAATTAGTTGTCATTTATTTAGTTTGTTTTATCAAACCATTGTTTTATCAAAATGGCTGTTCAGTTCGGCTCTGAATTTTCATTAAATAGTCATTTTCAACAGAGACCTATTTCTCAACGATTGGGTGCAAGAGAACATAAGAAATTGTCAAATTTGAGGAGATTTTTTATTTGATTTTAATTAAAAAATTTTTGTTTTTCTAAAAACAAACGCTCAGAGAATGCAATATATACAGTGAGCATCAAAAGAAACTGCACACTAAGGATAAAATTCTAACAATCACCAAACTCAACTTTTACTACTTAAGGAGAGTGCCCGAAAAAATTTGATAATATTTAGAAATACTTTGTTTTTTTTTTTTTTTTTTAATTTAATAAAATCACGGTAATTTGTTAATGTACATTTTTTAATGTACGGTTCCTTTTGACGCTCACTGTACATGCATTCATAATTGGTCATTACAATCCTTCAGTCAGGATTACAATTTTATACATCAGTGGCGGAACATACGGTTTAAAATCAACTCCGAACGACAGATTTTAGAGAAACTTTTCATGGTAATTTTATTTACTCTCAGAGTTTTTGCCAGAAATCTACTGAGAGGAAGTGGGCAAAAAAATATTGTCTCATATTTCAGTTGTTTAAAGATGTCTGACCTGTGGTTTGAACCGTGGCCCCACGTCTAATAAGTCAACACTTTACCTAATAGGCTACGGCAATAATGTATTGCATTGAAATTAGAAGATCCGATGGCAAGTGAAGAAAAAATGGGAATAGTATGTATGGATATGGACACTGGACCAACACAAGATTTTTAGGGGATGTCGTCAACGTTCTCTTCTCAACTGTTCTTTGAAAAAAAAAAACTAGAAAACCTTATGGTTTTAAGGAATGCCCTGAAACTAAAACAAGTATAGCACTTTTCTGCGCGGAAATTTATTTTATTCGCACAACTTAAACTATAAGAAGACATGAAAATACAGACATTGAGTGAGACCATCATCCTGGCACTACTTTGTTTAGAACTCTCTGACTAAGCTGAACTAGCCACGTAGGGACAATACGTCTACCCTCTATTCGATTATGCGCTAATGCATTGCAAGTATTAGAAAGAAAGTTATCATTGCTTTCACACTAATAAACTAAAATTTTACTAATTTATTACGATTGTAATAACTCTATAAGACTTTATTCTGAGAGCAGTGAAAAAACAATGAAAACAAACATTTTAAGGGGAAGTAATACCACAACATACACACTGATGAACTAACCCACTTAACAGTAGACTGCCTCTAGACCATCTGGAACATTACAGGAACTTTGAGTTGTGTCTCACCCTTAAATAAGTTACTGTCCTACTTACTTATTTAATTGAGCATTGCAACCCTTTAGTCTGGATTACAACCTATCGTCTCACACTACTCATGTTGTGTGTGTTAATTTTATCCATGAGTGGCGGGATCTACTGTTTAATGTCCACTCCGAATGACAGATTTGAAACCTTTCATGGCAATTTTATTATACTCTGAGAGTTTTTGCCAGAAAACTGATGAAACAAATCGCCGAAAGAATTTTTTCGTATTTCGTTTTGTTCGAACCACGGACTCTCGCCTAATAGACCACTACTGCCTTAATTCATTTAATTTTCTGCCTTCACGGAAAGAACCTATCGAATGGATCAGTAAATAAAAATCAGAATCAATTAAGAACTCAAACTGTTTTAATTCTCAAAAAGTTCGGCAATTGACTTTGACATGAGATAGAGCCGACTGCTACTCTAAGGCTCTTATATAAATCAAGAGTACTATAGGAAAAATTACATACCACTAACAAACTTGTCACAGGACAAATTATTACCGAATATAATAAATTCTGATAAAGGTTCATGTAAACAGTCATAATCATATTGTATTTTAATATTTTTGAACTGATTTTAAACTAAAACAAGCTAAGGCCCAATGTACCCCCAATTACTCTTTCAAAATATACGGCAGAGTGAGAAAGTTTGTCTATGACTCGCTTACCAATCATGTTCAATGAGTTTAGCTGCTCAAGCATAAAATTTTATTTCTTTTTATCGTTAATAACATGAAAATATAATAAAAATATGTATTCAATAGAAACATAACATTAAGGGTATTTCACTATGTAAGTAAAATTTGAGTACTTTTTTATAATTTTTTCTCCACTAGAAACAGCAATTGAACTTTACATTGTACATTCTCAGAAAGTACGAAATTATTTTTAAAGTGTTTTCGTTTTTAAATGAATACCCTTAATATGCCTGATGTAAAAAAAGAAAAACTTAAAATAACATGTGAAAAATCTATAACACATTATATTATTAGAGATTTTCTTTCTTCTTACTCTGTTGGAATGAACATGTATATAAAAATACGAACATATGCATCTACATGCTTTTGGCCCAGAGCTAGGCTAAAACTAAACTAAAAAAAAGAAAAGAAAAACATGGAAAAAAGTTGAAACCGAAAATGTTGCTGAAACTGTACTGTATGTACTTGCAAAACGTGCTAACATTTACGTCAAGATAAATACATGACATGGTTTTCCAGTTGGAAAACAAAACCATTTCCCACACACACGTCATACGCTTCCATACATTTGTTTATAGAATGAAAGTGCTTTCCCACATTGGCTGATATTTGTTTGGATTTTATGTTTTAATATTTCCTCTCTTAAAATAAACATAATGTAGGAGAATGTTATGACGTCTATGTACCCTACTTTAGAGATGATTGGATTTTGATTCGGTTAGGATATAAGCTTTCTTAGTGTCACAAATTTCTTGATGAAGAATGGAAATGGGCCCTGGATTTTTTTCAAGAGAAATTTTGAAAACTGTTGGCATTCTTGGCAATGGAACTAAATCTAGAGTGACGCCAGTTTGGATACCGTTATAATCTGATTATTATGGAATCAATATGACTGCTTTAGAAACCATGTGTATAGATGCAAAGGAAATGATAACACAGTCACTCCTGCTTTATTTCATCCCCACCAAAGAAAAATTTGTTTGCCAGAGTCATCAACGGAGTTATCACCCATTAATGTCAAGGATATAACTTCGTTTATTAAACTTTCAGCCTGTTTTTCCAGCATAAGGTCCACAACTACCTATGACCTTGCGCTGACCAACTTCTTCCCTAGTTTAGTGGAATTCGATCAATACAGAGACTGCGCTTACCTGTGGCATGACAACGGGCCACTATGCCTGCTCAAGTGAGCTTGGGTAATCAAAGCTACCACTTCGATCTATCCTAAGCAGAGTCATCAAAATAGACTGTCTGTCTGTGTGAGATGAAGATAATTTTTTCTTTCCATCAAGGCTGTTCTTTCAGTTTAGAAAAAACAGTCACTTCGAGCTGAGATCATACATGGCAAATATTTGGCAGTTTTCTTTTATAAAGCCACAAAAACGAAATTTTATAAACCAGTCCGCCTATTCGAAATTAATGCAGAAGACTGACAATAGTATTCACCAAACTTTGTCTTGGTTCAAGAGATGAAATTCAAATTTTTGCATTTGCTTATCAAATCATTAGGTAGTCTCCAATCAATTGCTATCAAACACAAACAAAATGTGACCAAATTTATTCAAATTTTTATAGGAATCAACTGGTTCATGCCCGTTTACACGCGCAGAGTTGTATTATCAATTAAAACTGTTGTCACAACACGACCTTTTTGGTTCAAAATTTTTAAGCAATTTCCTTAATTTGATTCACTCAAAACTAATTAGCGAATCTAATTCAAATGACAGCTAAAAGGATAATAGAAATTAAGATTTGAAATGAGTTTTTACAATTTAAAGATTGAATGGACGATAAAAAATTATCAACCGTTTCTCATTGAAGAAATTAATTTCGTATTTGAATTAAAAGAGGCGTATGACATAAATTTAATTGAATAATCGAAACATAAATTGAAAATGCCATAGTCTAGTGGGTAGTGTGTTGGCTTATTAGACGAGAGACTATGGTTCAAACCCTAGCCCAAACTTCTCGAACAAACGAAATATGAATAAAATATTTCTTTCTAGGTATTCACGACAGGCATTTGTCTTTAGCAACAACCTTATCATACTAGAACTTACTTCAGCAGATAAATGATATGCTTAACTGCAAGGCTTGATTTTAAAAACTGAAACCAATCAGTAAAATACCAGGTGTTGTTTTTTTCGTCAGAGTAAATAAATTTGCTATGAAAAGTTTCTCAAAAATCTATCGTTCAAAGTCGACTTTAAACTGTACTCATTAATAAAATTAACATACATACGTATAAAATGGGTGGTGTGAGGAGCTAGGTTGTAATCTGGACTAAATGGTCGCAATGAAAGATTAAGGGCCATTATTACAACTTGCCGTTAACTAAAGGTAGGATTTTAACGGGCAGATAAATTGTTTTTTATTATTATAAGTGGACAATATGGTAGAAGTGAGCGTTAAGCTAAAGGTAGGATCATCCTACCGGTAACTTTTAAAGTTAAGTTTATGTTTGAACTTGCCATATAATATATTATTTTCAATATGGCAACTTCAAATATAAACAAAATGACCATATACAACAATAAAAACGAAGCCCGTCGTTGCCACTGCGTTTCATTGAGCAGTGTTATCGATATTACTCCGGCACTGCCATATTTTTGAAATAGTTAATTTTATTTTATCTGTAAGTTGTAATAACGGAAACAAGTTAACACGTTCACGCCGGCGCTTTAATCCATGGTTGTCGCCTACGGGCGGCTGTTATATTTATAAGACGTTATTAATTATAATTGTTATTAAAAATAAATGCATTTAAGAGAACGTGGCTCTCGGGTATTTTTTTCGACAGTTGAAGTGTTAAAGATCTAAATACTTGGTATTACGTATCGTCTAATAACTTGATCAGTTGCAGTTAAGTGTGGGCCACCGGTGGTACACGCCGCCCGATAAGGCAGTCTAGTGCGGGCCACCGGTGGTACGCGCCGGCGTGAACGTGTTAAAGGTAACTTTACAGTTCCCTTTAGCTAAAGGTACCTTCAACTAAACCCTAGTTTAACGGCAAATTGTAATAATGGCCCTAAGAAAGTAAGTAATCGAGCTTTATTTCGATTACAACACCACTATTTCATTAATCCATTTAATTAAAAAAACTGCTTCTACCAAATTCAATCCCTATTAATAAAGAAAACGTAGGGATTTTTTCTGTTTCAGTGCAAACTGAAATTTTTCTTTTGAAGTTTCTTTTTCAAAAGCCTAAAAGCGAAGATCAGAAGGAAAAAAGAAAAGAAAACAAAATCGGCGAAAGTTGTTGTAATAATCATAAAATGAAACAAATATTAAAACAAAACAAAACAAAAAAGTTTCAGTTTTTATTTATTTTTTCTGTATTTATTTGCCAAAAGTTAACATTTCACATAAAAGGTCAGCTGGAGCCAAAACAAAAGCCGACAGACAAACGTATACCGAAGACCAAAGAAAACAAGCCATCCAGTCAGCCAGCCAACTTAACAGTTGTGATGTTGTAACATTTGTTTGATTTTTTGTTTACATTTTTCTTTTGCAAAATCGAATGCATTTCAACTTCCTAATTTGGAAATTTACATAATAAATCTATTGGATCAGAGACACTTTTAGGAAAAATTCAAGGAAAAAAAATACGCCAAATAAAAAAGTGAAAAATTCAAACACATTTAAGAGTAAATTTTGGGCATTTGCTACAAAAAATTTTCAAAACCAGTTTCAATGGAAATTTATTTTCGTCTGTATTGCTTGTCTTTATATTTTTTGGGGCACAAAATTAATTTTACTTTCTCATTCCCTCACCTACAACGCTTTTACTTTATTCTTGCAAGCATTTTTAAACTGAAGCTGAATTTTAAAAGAGATTTTTCGAAAGTTTTCTGATATGGTTTTGAAATAAAAGTGAAATGAAAGTGAAAGCTTTCGGTTCTTAAAAGCAACAAAAAAAATATTAAACGCCGTAAATTCATTATAGGCTCATAATTTATAAAAAAAAAATATTTTCAGTCTTAAAACTTTTTTATTTTTAGTGTCTCCAAAGATGTAAAAATATGGTAAACAGGATGAAACTGTTATGTTATTATATGACAGAACGTCAATACATACGCGAATTTTTGAATTAACCGTAGTGTTGAAGTAGACGTAGTCTAGTAGGTAGTGTGTTGGCTTATTAGAGGTGAGGCCACGGTTCAAGCCCCAGGTAAGACATTTTCAACAAAATGAAGTGTGAAACAATATTTCTCTGGCGACTTTCACTCAGTAGATTTCTGGCAAAAACTCTAAGAATGAAATAAAATTGCCATGAGAAGTTTTTCAAAAATCTATTGTTCGGAAATGACTTTAAACTGTAAGACCCGCCACTCATGTATAAAATTGACACACAGAACATCGTTTATGTGAGAAACCAGGTCGTAATTTTGACTAAAGGATTGTAATGACAAATTTTGGTAATTAAGTAAGTAGAAGTTTATGAAAAACCTATTATTTGCAGAGGACAGCAAAAGTCTTAGTACTCCAATATATTTTGACAAAAGTCCCCACAGGCTTAATACTCTTACATAAAGTCCCGATATTTAGAAGATCATTTGAAAGAACGGTTTTGTAATCGCTAAACCTTAAACAAAAGTCAACTGAAAGACTTGCTCATGGTGCCACCAGAAAACACTAAAAAAAACTTGTACATTCAACTCCAAATAGATTAAATGCAGTGCTTGACCTTAAGGGATATTCTACTAAATACAAGGAATAACATTTTCATATACATATTAGGCCTTTGAATTTTAAATTTACTCAGGGTTCTCCTTGGGGGTACCTATGGAGTCATCTGAAATTTTTCCTTATTTTTCTCTTGTTTTATGAAAAACATTAAAAAAAATTTGTTTTATAATAAAACACAAATACACTCAGTCCTTTTTTTACGCGATTATTGGTTCTGCCACTAATCGCGTAAAAAAAAATCGCGTAAAAATGGTTAGTTTTCCAATATTAACTGACGAATTGGTTCCGAATATAAAAAATATCGCGTATAACAAAATATACGCGCAAAAAAATATTCAAAAACAATACAATAAGTTTCAAATTTCAGACTTATGATTTATTCATTCATAACAAAATAAAAAATACAAAACAAAAACCATATATAAAAGAGAAGAAAATAGAAAATAGGTAGATTTATTGAAAAAACCGTTGAATGCTGTTTAATCACTGTCATTATCCGTAGTGGAAATTATTCTTAGCCGCTTATTTTGATGACCAGCACTGATATCACTAGAATTTTTATCAGAATCAATAGTAATTTGTTGGGACTTCCCCGTATTATATGTATGTATTCGAAAATTATTACGCGCAAAAATATGTAAACAACAGTGATGGAAAATGAACATCTTCAGGGCCACAATCGACTTGAGTGTACCGCCGGGCCAGAGACGACGAAATTGTGCCAAAAATGGCACAATGTGCCACAATTTCCCATCTATGGTAAACAAGCAAAAAAACGAAAAAAAAGCAATCGCGTTAAAGTGAGAAATTCGCGTAAAAAAAGGAATTTGCGCTGTAAAAATAAACGCGTTAAAGTGAAATCGTGTAAAAAGAGATCGCGTAAAAAAAGGACTGAGTGTAAATTAATAAAATAAATATAAAAACCTTAATTTTTAATACAAACTGTAGGTTAAAACTAGGTCAATAATCCTGACTGAAGGGTTGTAATGACCAATTATGTATGTAGGTTAAAATTCATGAAATTGTCAAAATATATTGGAGTACTAAGACTTTTGCTGTCCATTGTATATTCTATGGTTAAGTGCCAACCAGAATTAATTTTTGGACCAATGTTTTTCGAATCCACCACTATGGTTAACAGTTCCTTGCATTGACTTAATATGGCTTTCTAAATGATTTTTTATGAGGTTAAACGAATTAAAATGTAAAACTTAGATTTATGTATGTATGGGTTCTAAAAAAGAATAAAAATAAGGTTAATCGTTAGATCATAGTTCATGAGTAAAATTTAATCAAATTTAGGGCCATTACTACAACTTGCCGTTAAACTTGTGTTTAGTTAAAGATACCTTTAGCTAAATGGAACTGTGAAGTTACCTTTAACTTATTTTCGTTATTACAACTTACAGATAAAATAAAGATAACTTTATTCAAAAATATGGCAGTGCCGGAGCAATGTCGATAAACAAGTTTTTTTTACTGTTTACTGTATATGCTTATTTTCTTTATAAGTATTTGAAGTTGTCATATTGAAAATAATATATAATATGGCAAGTTCAAACATAAACTTAACTTTAAAAGTTAAAGGTAGGATGATCCTCCCTTTAGCTTAACGGTCACTTCTACGCTATTGTCCACTTATAATAATGAAAAACAATTCATCTGCACGTTAAAATCCTCTCTTTAGTTAACTGCAAGTTGTAATAAAGGCCCTTAGTTCAGCTTTATGCGTATAAAATGGCGTCCTTTACTCTTGCAGAAGTCTTGCCTCAGTACAACAAGAAGTTGTAGGTAAAACAATTTCGAATGACAGTCTGTTTTTATAGAGTCTAAAGCTCTAATTGCTTTAACCCTGGATTTAAATTATATTTAAGGCCCCCAGGCCTCATTTAATATTAATAACTTGTGAAGTAATTAATCTTCTGGAAGGTAATTAATTTGACGGCCTATAAACAGTGGTGAGCAATTAAACAGTGATTGTTTCATTAAAGAATTCCGGGTACATTGATTGGTTGTTTGATAATTGGGAAGTAAATTTTCGTTTTAAAATGTTATTAATCAAGATTGGCTAAATAATTAACTTATAACGGGATTTTTAATTTTAATTTTTTAAATAATAAAAAGTGTTGTTTTATTAAACTTAATTTGTCTTATTAAAATCATTTTTATTTTTGAATTTTAACTCTTTTAATTACCGTTTTTTTGTTTTGTTTTAGTATTTAAACTGATTTTGTTGTCTTGTTTGTTATTGTTTGTCAATATCGTTAAAACAATTTAATTAATGATTTTACTTGAAAATCATTCATTATTGTCATTAGTTTTTTAAGACGCATTGTTTTGTGTTCAGAAAAAACAAAAAAGAGACAGTAAGTAATAACACACTTTTTGAATTAGAGATCAGTCAGTCAGTCAATGAGTAATTTGGTCAGGGCTATATTTATACAACAATTCAGAATTACGGATTTATAAAGTCATCGCCAAAACGTTACAAAATATCGAACGTGAAAGTGAGGTTAGAAAGGATGTCTGTCTTTAGACAAATGCAACTGGAAGTCATTGGGTTAAATTCGATGTCTTTAGATAAGATATTTACGATAAAAACAATATTTCTGTGTTCTCAACCCCATACTCCCAATGAAATGTAAAGCGAAGTATTGAAAGTACTTTTTCAATTATTTCAATATTTTAAGCAAGACGAAAAAATTAAAAAAAAAAATCAATGAAGTGTCAATTCAAACCAATAAAAAAAATTTCAGTAATATTTCACACACACTTTGTCTTATTTAAATTTAAAGGGGGAAAGTTCTTAAAAAAAGACACTCCATATATGCAACTGATTATTTTATCGTTTACATATGTACATAATTGGTCATTACAACCCTTCAGTCAGGATTACAACCTACCTTCTCAACACCACTTATATTGTGTGCGTTAATTTTATACATGAGTGGCGGGATCTACAGTTTAAAGTTGACTCCGAAGGACAGATTTTTGATAAACCTTTTCATGACAATTTTATTTACTCTCAGAGTTTTTACCAGAAATTTGCTGAGAGGAAGTCACCGAAGAAATATATTTTCAATATATCGGTCAAGATAACTGACCTGGGATTTGTCCTGTGGTCTAACATCTAATTAGCCGACACACCACCTAATAGACTACTGCGACTTCAGTCCTTCAGTCGTCAGTCATCTAAAACTGCATTAATATATTACGTCCATACGTTAAGTAATTCACCAATAAACCAGACTGTTTATTGTGTTTTCCAAGAGGAGGTAGAGAGTATAGTTCTCCAAAAAAATATCACTTTATTTCATATTTCCTGATGTCAGAGCTTAACTAAGTCTCACAAGAGATCTAACCAGCAAGAGCACTCAGGCAGTTTGTTGAGAAGTGTCATAATAATGTGACATTGCGTGTCTATTAATATGGTGTTCAGATATGCACCTTTATTGCGTAAATAGTAATAAACGCCATTATTGAGCTCAATATTTCATATAAAGTTTCAATTAATAATTGCGCAATAAATACGCAAATTGTTACAATATTGAGTAAAACTTAAAATGCAGCACTGTCATAAGTGTGTTTAGTGAGCATATTACAATTAACAGAACACTTTCTGTTGATATTTGACAACTCAAATGTCAACAACCACAAACAAACACTAGTAAACTAACCAAAATGCGACCAAAATGAAAACAATGTTGTTGTTTACTAGCTGTTAAATGAAAATTGAGTAAGCTGAATTGCGTATATTATTATGCCTGAATACTTAAAATATTGTACTCAATTAACCGAATATTGACTCAATAAAAGTGCATATCTAAACATAGTATAAGGAAAGCCCAGCATAGGGCGTCAGTTATCATATTCGGGCCATGGCTGCTTTGAGTACCTACAGGAGTCAATGTCTCTTTCTAAAGTAGCTGCCAATAATGCCTCTTTTAATAGACCCCAATTGACCAAAGGGGCTCAAATTTCGATGTCCAGGAAAACAAAACAATTAAGAGTCGTCTTTAACAAGAGACATATGATGTACGATTTAGATAAATGAAGAATAAGTGGGGATGGGTACTGCGTCAGCCCTGTGTGCCTTAAAGCAATTGCAAGAAATATGTATATCACTTTGTTGAATACCCAAGTTCTTAAATGGAAAAAATTAGAGTTTTTTAATATGAGTGTGATATTGGCAACACTCGTTCACTTTACAATCTAATTATTGGTTATTGTTTCTGTTTTATGGTGTCTGAATAAAGAAATATTTTAAAAGAACTATTAAAAGGGAATGGGAAATACCAGTTATTTTGTATTGTTTTCTGTTGTATTATTAAAATATAAAATTATTATATTGTAATTACAATACTAAATACCAATAAAAGTTCTAATGAATATTAAAAAAAACAAAACCTGTTGCTTTTTAGAACGATTTAAAATTTTTATTATTGTCGAGTTACATGGAATTTTGAAAATTAAAGCAAAACAGAACATTTAAGCGGCATTCTTTAATGTTAAAATAAATTGGATTTTTTTATTTTTGCTTAAAAACACATTTTTTTAGTTAAATAAACTTTTTCCTCTTTTTTTTGCAGTTGCTCTACAGTGTCCCCTTAACCAACTGACCCACAAAAGAAATTTTAATTGACAAACAAGAAACAACAAAAAACAACAAAAAAATCAAGGTAAACTATTATGTAAGAATATTATTTAATGTTTTATGATGTAATAATTAATTACAAAAATTTTTAATTTACTGTTAATACAATAATAAAAACAAAAACCGAAAAATATTGTCACAACAAAAAGCAACAAAGACAGAAAAAAAGAATTCAAATATTTTTTTGTGACATTATTTGGAAACAATTGTGGCGTAATCACTATTAAAGTTCTAACGACAACCAACAGAAACCAATTGTCTGAAAAAAAAATTTTTTTTTTGCTTTTTAATTAGCAAAAAATGGACAAAAATCATGAAACCAACCATGATAAGACAAATAGACAGACAGACAGAACAACTTCCCTTTTGGAAGCAAAAAAAAATCTAAACAATAATTATGATGACAAAATATAGAAAAAATTCACGAAAAATAATGTTTAAAAAACGCAAAAATTCTTTTCAAGGAAACGTAATTACACAACAACTAAAATTTAATTTTTTCTTGTTTGTTTTTTCATAAACGGAATTATAATTCATAAAAAAATTTTATCTTTAATAAAAAAAAAATTGCATATAAACAGAGGAAGTGCATGAAAACTAAGCACGTCTTAAAGGTAATAAATACGAAACAAAAATTTATTTTCTTTTCAAAAATGGTAATAACTTAAAGAATTTTCAATTTTCTTCACATATGTACATGCATATACAATTGCTCGTTACAACCCTTCAGTCAGGATTATGATCCACCTTCTCACACCACTTCTGTTGTGTGTGTTAATTGTATACATGATCGGCCGGGCTTAAAATTTAAAATCGACTCGGAACTACAGGTTTTTGAGCAACTTTTTCATGGCAATTTTATTTACTCAACCAACCTTTTGAATACGCAGATAGTTTCTGTTATTTAGACAATATAGTGTCACAGAATAGCGGTGTAGAAATATAACAAGAATTCGGGCGGTTATATTCAATATGCAGAAACCACAAATTATTTGATGGTCTTTAGTCGGGATTAGAACCTAGCTTCTTGCACCATATGTGTTAATTTTATACATGAGTAGTAGGACCTTCAGTTCAAAATCAACTCCAAACGACAGATTTTTCAAGAAACTTTATATGGCCATTATATTTACCCTTACAGTTTTTGCCAGAAATCTGCTGAAAGGAAGTTGCCGAAGAAATATTCTTTCATATTTTGTTTTGTTGGAGACAACTGGCCTGGGGTTTCAATTGTGGCCTCCCGCCTAATAACCTACAACACTACCTACTATACTACGGCGACTTCATGCAATTTCCCTTATTTTATTTTATTAGATTAGCGCATAACTTGCCGATCACACGCAAGTTCACTAGGTAGTCCATATGGCCCCTTGTGTTTTTTATTTTATTAAGGAAGGCATGAAATATTAACACACTATTGGAAACTAGAAACTTGGCCGTACTAGTGACTAAAGCCAAGTGATGGCTTTGTGTTAGAAATTGTTCAAAAAAGTCGAAAGATGCCAATACTAAACTTCAGTTTATTCGCACAAAAACTGAAGACCCCCGCGATATTTGTCAACTATCGCATACTATGTTCTTACGAGCATATTGTGTGGACGGCTAAAGCCTCTCTTCAAAACACTAATGGGATCTTATCAGTGCGGCTCTAGACCTGTTAAGTCAACCATCCAATAGATCTTTACATTACGTCTAACCCTAGAAAAGACCCATGAACAACAAGTCGACACAAATCAACTTTTTGTCGACAACAAGACAGTCTTCGAGAGCCTCACAAGAATCGTATTTTTTTCCGCAAAGTCTACGCTCAACATTCCTGCAAGGCTGATAAGACTAAGCAGAATGACTTTGAGCAACTTCTGCAGCGTCGTCAATGCAGGTATGGACCTCTCCAAACCTTTTTAATACTGTGTGAGGTTTCAGGCATGGTGATCTCTTACCATGCGACTTCTTCATCTTTGCTTTACAGAGCGTTTCGCAGAAGACTGGAGTGCATTGAAATGGTATTATACTTCCATAAAAGTGTACAGTTGCTTGCTTACCTAGTGAGATGCTACTGTTACCTTTAGTGCTATTGAACTAGAGTCTATCAAGATGGGTTTGCCAGTAAATTAGGACAAAACGAAGTGTCCAGTTGCTCGCGTACCAAGCGAGATATTACAGCTGTATTTAGCGCTACTAAACGGAAGTCTATCAAGATGGGTCTACTAGTAAAATAGAACAAAACGAAGTGTCCAGATGCTCGTGTACCAAGCGCGATGTTACTGTTGCCTTTAATGCTATTGAACTGGAGTCTATGAAGATGGGTCTGCCAGTAAATGAAAGCAAAACAAAGTGTATGTTGTCGACAAATAGGGAAAAGCGGGGAACGGGGTCCCAGGGCCTCTAACTACAGTATCGTTGATGTCAGTGATTTTGTTCAAATTGGCTGCGCCATTACCAGCAAACATGATGTCAATCTAAAGATAAGCGAAGGGTAACTCTTGTCAACAGGTGTCACTATGGTCTCAATAGGCAATTGAGTAGCAGAGGCCTCTCTCGCATGACGAAACTTACACTCCGCAAATTGCTCATACAATACGTGGTTATTTATGGAGCAGAAGCATGGATTATTCTGGAGAATGTCTCTGTCATGAGTTCAGATTTATGAAAAGAACTAGTGGCTTAACATACTAATTCCCTAACCTTTTAAAGAATAACAAAAATATTTGACTTTTTCTGCCTTCAGATACAGATTTAGCAAATAAAAAAGTTTCTTTGAGCATAAAATATTTTTGGGCTGGATGGCACTGTGGTATGTGTTTGGCTTATTTGCGGAACAAATCAATTTTTGTGTTTTACAATGCACTTAAACTTAGTAACAACTTGAACCTGACTACTAGAAAAATTTTGCAATAAAAATAATTTAATTTTCTTACATGCTACTGGCATTCTCTCTTAAGCATTTAATTTTAAAATCTTCAAAAGTTTTTCACTTAACAATTAACGAGTGTGTGTGTGTGCAAAAAAAAAAGAATATACAAGTGTACTAAAAATAAATCATATAATCATTATATTTGTATATAACAATAACAACAACAATAATAACGATGTATAATTTGTTAAACAAAAGAATAAAAAACAAATACTTACTGTACGTATGTATGTATATTACGTGGTATTTTAAACAAATGTCTGGGGAGGAGTGTTTCATGTTTTGACCATTATTTGAATTAATTTTTTTTTGTTGTTGTCTTTTTTATTTAGTTTTATAAATAAATTTACAGTATAATTAAATAAAATTAAACAAGCAAAAAAAAAAGAATACAATAGCAACAACAATTTAATTTCATATGGTTGGTTGTTTTTGTTATTGTTTTTTTGCGTTTTTTTAAACAAAAGAAACAAACAAATTAAACAACCGCGTTTAATGTAAAGAATTGCATCACGACTTTTATTTTATTTTTCTGATCTACGAAAACATTTACAAATTAAAGTAGAAAAGTACTTATTATCCAGCCCTACTTCATACCCTACACCGTACGATATTTTATGAGAACCTAATTCTTCAATGGCTGTGCGGTGTTTACTGTAACTGTCAGGAACTCATACAGGCTACCAGCGAAATGTAGAGTTTTTTAAGCGCAGGTTCATGTATCGTCACCGAACTGCTCAGGAAATACATACGAAAGCACAAGTGCCACAACTTATGTGGATAGTCAGGCGACACTAGAGACTTTGACGGGACATGGTTTTAGATCACATCTGATCTGGGAGTGTAAAAGGTTACCATGCGGTCTTATGTCAGATTACCAGATTCAACTATTCTAGGTACCTGTTCATTGCGGCGCTGAGGATGAACTGGCAAGATCAGCTTTGGATACTATGACAGATTTTGAATTATTCAGAATAACGAACGAATCTCATTCTCAACATGGAATGGAGGGAGATGAGAGCTATTATAGTAATACTAATGGAGCATAGCCGCCTTAGACACGGGATCTGTGAAGGAGTCGAAGAAACAGTGGATTATATTTTATGTCTAGAGAGAGAAGCATCAACATTTATCGAAGTAAATAGTTCTGATGAAGTCACCGTAGTCTAGTAGGTAGTGTGTTGGCTTATTAGACTGAAGGCCCGAGTTCAAAACCCAGGTCAGACATCAGAACGAAAATATGAAAATATTTCTTCTGCGACTTCCTCTCAGCAGATTTCTGGCAAAAACTCTGAGAGTAAATAAAATTGCCATGAAAAGCTTCTCAAAAATCTGTCGTTCGGAGTCGACTTTAAACTGTAGGTCCCGCGACTCATGTATAAAATTAACGCACACAACATAAGTGGTGTGAGAAGTTAGGTCGTAATCCTGACTGAAGGGTTGTAATGACCAATTATGTATGTATGTATGTATGTAAATAGTTCTGATGAAAGTATTGTCTGGGCAGACAAGGCCATAGAAAAGCAGTTATATCTGGTAAACCGCACAATCTGAGACCAGCGAACGTACCGTATATATAGAGCCTGTCTCCGTGATTATATGCATATCCCACTGATAATTTTTTTTTAAATCCTTGCGGAAAATATTACCACAAGTGTTCTGAGCACAACGTTTATGGCAAACGACTTATAAGATTAGACTTGTTATCATTAAACATAACTAAGGATCAGATTTTTAAGGTGATACATATGATACGGCTAGCATTGCTTACCAATGGTGGTGTAGAGTAAAAAATCAAACAGAAGTTTTGTACAGCGATATTGCGAAATATTTCACAAAAAAAAAAACTTTATAAGAGCTTGCGCAAACACTGCAAACTGGTGGGTGGTTTACAAAGAAGTTCCACGAAAAATGTTTGTTTATAATTTTAAAAGAAATCAAGGGGGAATTTTTTTCTTTAACAGGAAATAAATTAAAAGTGTGCGCTTTCATGAAACTTTTATGAAATTTGCATTAAGGATTCTGAAAATTAATTCATTTTTTACCGCTAGTATCTATACGATGCAACACTGAATTTCTATCTTTTCTTTGAAGCAAAATGGCACAAGTGGTTTTTCGGTTTTCCATCTGTCTGTCATTGCATCAGAATTAGCACCCATTTTCCAGGCTTTTGTGTCTTTCCCAAAGGTTTTAAATGGTAGGAGATTGTTTGTTGTGCAACATTTAACATTTCTGGACTTTGTTGCGGACTCAAAGTGTCATCTTCATCCAATATTGTTTAGAATTTGGCGTCTTCAAAACTTTTATTTAATGGTCTTTCATGTTCTTTATTTCCCAAGATTTCAATGGTTATCTCTGAACTGTCCAAACCATATCCTGCATGTTGCTGCTGATAGAGCATGATTATCATATGCCTCGACAAGCATTCTGTCACTCTCCAGCACTTTTCTTCATTATTTTCTGGTACCAAATTTATATTTGATATTTTTTGTTCTTTGATTTGATGTATACTGAATATGTTTGACAGATGTCATTGCCAAGCCAACACAAACCAAAGGAAAAATTAAGGCTCGTTCACAATAAATGTTTCCTATGGAGACATTTGTATCTTGACCGTCACTTCTTACCGGTATACTTGGTAATACAATTACTAGAAGTAAAATATTTTAAATAGTTTTTAACAATGTAGCAAAGTCGACCCATTGTGCGGCGCTCTATAATTCACGCTATATCTTCTATTTCATTGAAACACTATCCCGGTGTTTGAGAAATAAAAAAATTAACTTTTCCCAAAGAAAACTATTTTTTTTAACAAAATTAAAAAAGAAATTATAACTCAGCCTTTACAAGTGTGTGGGAGAAATTGAATCGCATGCGAATGCGGTTAAAATATATTATTTCTGCTACTTTTCGTTTTTTTTTTTTTTTCAGTTACATAATGTTTATTAATATAAAAAATATACATTTTTTGATTAATAATTAACGTGGCTAACTAAATTTAAATAGGCTTAATAAATTTCATTTATTTTTTACTTGCCAAATGCATTGTTTTTCGTATTAAAATGTTGGGTTTTTAAAGATTTTTTTTTTCAAAAACCTTAAAATTTTCCCAAAGTATTGTATTTTCGTTTCGTAATTCAGTTTAAGCTCTAAATAGTTGTCAATTTAACCTATTTTGACCTTAAAACCACAAAAAAAAGTTTATTATTGTTAAACAATTTGTTTTTGTTTCTGTGTTTTCTGTCAATGTTGGCTTATTTCTGAGGTAAATGAACAAATACAGGCAGTCTGAAAAAGCTTTTGAGTCAAGTCGACTTTAATTATAACTCAGACGCTAATCAAAAACATAATAATAGACGGGGTATAGTAAAATAATTTAAATAAAGACTAAAATAACGTTAAGCTGTGTACCGTAAGCTGTGCTTGCAAGAATATGAAATGGAAACATAAGCAGTTTCTAATGGCTAAAAGTTCTTATACTCGTTTTTTCATATGTGTGGTGAAAAATAAAGTTTCTAAGCAAACGCAATTTATTCCATACTCCTGCATTACAATGTAATACAATAGAGTAGCAGACAATTAACAAACAAAAGTCTGAAAAAGGAAGTTATTCCCACAGCAGGTATTATTTCTAGGCGACAGCAAATCGAAACCACAGTATTTGAGGACTTGCTGTACTAGAACAATTATCTGTTTATCTAGAAGTAAATACATCAAGGTTTTAGCATCTCAATAGTTTATTTGCTCTCTAATCACTGCTTGTAATTTAGTTTTTGTGACCAAGAACAACAACGCAATTATTACATAAGAACTAGATAGGCATTAAATGTCACACTTTACTCACTAATTTAATTGATCATTACAAACCTTCAGTTAGGATTACGACCTAGTTTCTCACATCACTTATGTTGCGTGTGTTAATTTTGTATATGAGTGGCGGGACCTACATTTTGGAGTCGATTCCGAACGCTAGATTTTTTGATAAACTTTTCATGGCAATTTTCTATTAACTCTCAGAGTTTTTATCAGAAGACCGCTGAGAAAAAAATTGCCGGAGAAATAGTTTTTTTTTTTTTTATTTCGTTATGGTGGAGATGTGTGACCAGGGGTTTGAACCACAGCCTTGCGTATAATAAATAAAGACGCTACCAACCAGATAATGACGTCCATTAGATATGATTAATGGCCGAAATATTTCTACAATTATTTGAAGGCATTGGAATTGCCGATCGTCATATTGGATTATCGAATTAAGGGTCAAAAGAATGATGCTGTAACGTTTCATAGGATTTTTCTTATTCTATCAGTAGAGTTTACAATTTTACCGTGAAGACTCCTAAGGTAACATAATGTGAATACATCTTCTAAGTTTCATGTTTAAGACGTTGTCTTACCCACTTCAATTTGCAATTCAAATATTTTATCTTCCATGTCGCTGTAGTTGTGTAGCTCTTTTCTTCTACTATTGAATCCACATGTTATTCTCCGCTATGCACTGGCATCACTTGTATGTAATTAAAGTGCACATTAGAAGTTGACAGCTTTGTTGTATTTTTAACGACTGCGATCATATTTCTCACATTGGGAATTTCTAATGTTGCACTTCAGAAAGGGCCTCCAGAGAAATAGGAAACTTTCTGGCTCTACAGAAATACAGGCGAGTATATTTGAGAGATAATTTATTATGTCATATCGATTGAATTGCGGATATGATGTAAAATAATTTCGCCACTTATCCTACAATACAGGCAATACGTTACAGTAGGAGAAGAGTCTACTCGACACGGACAGAGTAAAAATGTTTCTGCATGGAACATCCAATTATGACTTAAGATCAAACGTTGGGTGTTAGTTTTTTTTTGGAAAACATATATTTTTGTAAAGATACTAGCCTAGAATTTGTTATTTTAGCTTAATACAGGCCTATACATTTTTTACTATGGGAACTGTGCTGAAGACGGCGGCTAATTCAACATAACTTAACTAATAAAAGTTATCTTATTTTCTGAATAAACTTTGGGGAAAGCCATAAGCATGATCTTGTTGCAATCTAAGACAATACATGTTCTTAGTCGATTACAAATGAATTAAGCAAACTTGTTGGCATTAAGGTATTATTAAAGTGGGAAAATAATTCTAAATTTTTCCCTACAAACAAGGGGGAGTGAATGCTGTGATAAGGCAGATGCTCTTTTATTTTGTGTGCTTTTCTTTTTACTCGCTTAATAACATGAATTCATTTCGTCTCTTTCTCTAAATTAAATACTAATACTCCGAACAATTTTGCAGAATTTTTTTAATATATCCAGTCTGTCTTTATGTTTTAATCATCCAATTAAGCATCGAAATGTGAAATTATTGCTGCTGGTGCATGCATGTAAAAAACTCAATTATTGAATAAATTTTGTTGACAGACAGTTATGTTCGTATTCTGTTCTTGTACTTCCTATATTAAAATACACTTTTAATGTCCAACACATTTCCTCGCATTAAAATTGTGAAATTGTAACAAAACAAATGTAAATGTTGTGTTCTTCTATAAATATGTGTAGGGTAATTGAAACTCTTGCAACTTCATATAAACCACATGTAACGCTAAGTGTGGCAAGCAAATAAGTTGTTGTTTTTGTTGTTTTTATTTTATTTTTAACTGCGATAGCAGCAGCAAACACAGTGAAAATTTTTCTTCATTGCACACCAACCACCAGCATTGAATGTAATGGAGAAAGTTTTTAAAAAATTTTGTATGTTTAACACCAAAAACGTTTCAAATGTTAAACAACACCAACAACAATAATAAAATAAATAAAAGCAACATTAAATATAAAAATGTTTATAAATTTTTTTTTTTTCTTTTTCATATGTTTTTATTTCTTTTTTGTTTTGTTTTTTATTTTTATTTCTATTTTTATAAACAAATTTATGATTATTGCCTTAAAAATATTGACTGAATGCCATAACGAATGGAGGTTGAGTGAAAATAACCATTTGAGGTTATAAATATAAGCAAAAAAAATCAATAAAAAAATTTTAAAAAATATTTTTATTACAAATATTTTATTACAAATAAACTAAAATGAAAATATTTTTCTTGTTTACAATACAAAGAAAACTCATCTTTGAAGTTTTTTTTTTTGAAATCCACACATATTTGTCGCAAACGAAAATTATTATCCTTTATCTAAATTGTAAAAAGAAAAAATTGAGAGGGAGCTTAAAATAATTCCACTCTATTTAAAATCTTTAAATATTCACCAATATTGACAGCTACGGAACGAATATATGAAACAAAATCTTAATTAAAGTCACGTTTTGCTTCGAAAAGTCATAAATTTTAAGCTTCTGATAGATTGTCACATTTTTTCTTCTCTATTTTGTATACGATATATCGCTGAAATTCAAATCAGTTCATTCTATTTTAAGTCTTTCTTTATCACCTTTTTTTGCAAGTAAAAAAACTTTTCTGACAGCTTTAAAGCAATAAATTAAAGGTTTATTTAGATGTGTATGTGCTCTCAACGTGCTAAAGCTCTCTATGGAATATTCTGTAGCCAAAGACTTACAAAAAATATATTGTTACGTTTTTACCTTTTTAAAAACGTTTAAAATATGAGCTCGTAGATTGCAAACAGTATAAAAATAAATTATTGTTTAGTTTCAATTAAATTCTTTATTGTTCGCAAAATATTTGTGTGCCACTGTGTCCAACTTGATGTATATAACAGTAATTTGCCTGTTCGTTCTTCTTCTTTAATGACACCCTTTGCGTGAACAACAACTCTTGTTCGTTAGATCTGTATAGCGGAGATCTTCAAACCACGACTGTTCTCTTCACCCGCAACGCGTCTTCACACAAAACTGACTGAATTTTTACTACTTGTTGCCTGTTTTGTCTTGCCTTTTTATATGCCCACGTAAACAGTCTGATGAATGTTCTTGAAGTCGGATGCTCGCCTTCTCGAGAACTCTCGTGATTTCATTGTTGTTTGTGTATTTTATTTACATTCTTTGTTGTTGCGTTCTCGCTTACTTGTCTATCCCCTTTTCTTTCATACTAATGGTTATTGTTTTTGTATCTTTTGTATATCATTTTAATGTTAAACGATGTTACACCGGATCCATTTTCATAACAATATTGTTGAACGCCATATAATATTGTAGATTTCTCTATGTGACTCAGATATTCCACTACGATTTGCATATGTTTCGAAATGGTTACTAATCTTCTAGAGAATTTTCATGTATTTTTATGTATCAAAATTCCCAAAATTACTTCAGATATCTCACAACCACGAAAGAGGTCTATCCGGACTACTATTGGCATATGGTAGGATAGGTATACTAATGTTCTATATCTTCCAAAATAGTTACTAATCTTCTACAGAATTTTCTGCTAAATTTGACTTAAAATTGGTTTTTTTAAATTAATTTTCTCCAATCCCAAAATTATTTCAGAAATCCCACAACCATAGTTCGGAAAAGTACTATCCGGACTACCATTTGCATATGGTAGGATAGGTGCACTATGTCTCATATCTTACAGAATGGTAACTAAACTACTGGAGAACATTAATTTTTTTCGAAGTAAATTTTCTCAGTAAATATCAGTTCATATGAAATTTCGTCGTGTTTATAAAGGGTGATTTTTTAGCTATTATCTTTTTGGCAACACTGGTTTAAACAGCTCACGCACGTTTCGTGTTTTTTTTTTTCACTGTCAAACATCTTCAGTTTGGTCTATAATTTAACTATGAATCGTCTTACAAACGAACAACGCTTGCAAATCATTGAATTTGGCATCATTGGACCGTACTTCTTCAAAGATGCTGCGAATCGTAACGTAACTGTGAATGGGGAGCGCTACCGTGAGATGATATCCAACTTTTTTTTGCCCAAAATGCAAGAGCTTGACTTGCATGACATGTGGTTTCAAGAAGACGGTGCCACATGCCACACAGCACGCGTAACAATGGACTTATTGAGAGGCGAGTTCGTTGAACATTTAATTTCACGTTCGGGACCGGTCAATTGGCCGCCTAGATCGTGCGATTTAACGCCTTTAGACTATTCTTTGTGGGGGCTATGTTAAAGCTCATTTCTAGGCAAGCCCGCTTCAATTGACGCATTGGAAGACAACATTGAAGCATTTATTCGTGAGATACCGGCCGAAATGTTGGAAAGAGTATGCCAAAATTGGACTAAATGGAACATTTGCATGAAGGATTATCCTCAAACATTAAATTATATGGACCGTACTATCGATTCAAATAAAGATTTCATGCATTTTTCTGAATTTTATGTGTTTTTTTTGAAAAATTTTCCTATAGCTCTTAAAAAATCACCCCTTATTAATAGACCTTGGAGCTTCGGTTTTGATGTGAAATGGCACTAATGGACCTAGAACTTTACCTAGAAAACATCCTCTCAAATCTATTGCCTTTTCCAGATTGGTCCTCTTAAAAAAATTGTAAAGCCAAATTTTACTCTGTTAACGCCAGAACTGGCGCTGCTAAAATTGTGGGTTTGTATCTTTAGTTTTTAAATTTGAATTTATCTTCCAACATATGATTCTTCTTATACTTTTTTGATTGAATAGAATTTCTTATTGCACGAAGAAATTTCGACGAAAACAAAACATTAAAAAAATAGAAAATTTTGCCACTTATTTAGGAGTATAGAAGCAAAGTGAACTCCCTTGAATAGAGACTAGAAAAAATCTACGTCTTAACAATATCATAGTAATTATGAAAGGATACTGGCATGTGGCTTATATCTACAAAGAGTGAAAACTCTTCATAACTTGGAAAACTGGGATTCGGAATTTATTGACAAAACTTGTTTAGCTAGAGGTGATTTGGATAAAAATTCATGTCTTAATAAAATAGTCAGTAAGGCTGAGAAACACTAGAAAATTATGCTTAACACGTTGACTGCCACTGCAATTTTCAGAAAACTGGCCAAAAATGACCATTTGATTTAGTTTAGGTTTAGTGAGTACGAGATAACTCGTAGTTGGCACACTAGAAGGGAACGCAATTTGCGGGTTATCTCGTAGTTGACAGTTAACGTGTTAAGGAAGATGTTACATACATACATAAATGATCATTACAGCCCTTTAGTCAGGATTGCACCACTTGCATATGTATGTTGTGTGTGTTAATTTTAAATATGAGTCGCGGGATCTACAGTTTAAAATCGACTTCGTATGATTGGTATGCCAGTAAGTAAATCAAGTAAAATTTTTTTGGTCATTGCATTTTAAACACTTACTAGGTGTCACTAGTTCAAATAATTCATAAGTAGATTAGATTTGTTTATACTAACAGATGCAGTAGAAATCTTCGTAATCTAGTAGGTAGTGTGTTGTTCTACTAGACGTGAAGCCACACGGCTTAGACACGACGTCAGACATCACCAACAGAACGAAGTATGAAAAAATATTTCTTCGACGACTTGCTCTCAGCAGATTTTTGGCAAAAGCTCTAAGAGCAAATAAAATTACCACGAAAAAATGGAATTAAGGGATATGATCATTTATAGACTACAATTATTTTACTTCTGAAGTAACGTTAGTTTTGTTTTAGTAACATTAGGCACACACAATTTTAATTGTTAGGGGACTATCTATAAAGATATCAATATCTACTACGTGTCAGATATCAGATCCACTTGTACTCGCAGTTCGCTTGGCAGTATGTTGTACATATTAATGCAGTATGTTCCCATATTTATTTATTATGCCACAAATCTTTTTCTTTCAGAACTTCTTTCAAGATTAATGAATTCTTTAAATCATTCTCAACAATCTTTGGCAAGTTTATCATTGATTTTCTAAATTTTTTCTAATTGTTTTGAAATCAATTCGTTATCCATTAAACAACTGTAATTATTTTAATCAAATCAAAGGTCTTGTTGCAAAGGTCTTATTGCAAAATTATTTTTTTAAGACTTTAAATAGAAAAAATGGAAAATTTCCCAAGTCTTTAAAGTTAAAACGTCGGTAATATATCCGGTTCCCATAAAATTTTTTTTACAATTTTCTTAGTTTGTTGGTTTAAAAATTAAAAATTGTTGGTCAGTATGTTTGTCTTAAAGTAATAAACTATAGAAAACAAAGGTAATTGTTGGTACCATTATAAACAATAAGAAAAATTACAACAACTAAAACAACAACAAAACCGATATTATAAAAGCGGAAATCCAAGTATTACAATGTAATTTATTCTCTCTTGTAATGCACAAATGATAGTTGCATGTAAATGCCGAATGACCAACCAATCGAACAGCAAATACTGATTCCTGTAGTAAAAAAAAAGCGTAATTGAACGACTGGTGTAAGGAAGGGTATGTTGCACATGGAGAAAATGCATGTAACTAAGCAATTAAAGAGAAAATCACTTCGCAGTCTACCATAGTTAGAGGATAAATAATTGGTTTGTTTTGATTTGTACAACACTTACCGAAATGTGCTTATAACTTGGGTAAGTTTCGAGGAATAGTGAGGAGTAACAAAATACTTTCACATTTGTAGCCAATCTGTACTTCTGAAGTGAATCTGTTTTCAGTGCAATCGAATTTCGCAAACTCAAGCAAATTGATTATATCGGGTGGGCAATCTATCGGTTTAAATTTGAACCATCGGTTATTTCAAATCGGGCAAAACTTATGTCATTCTATTCTATCATCAAATTCAGTATATTATCTCCACTGAACGTAATGATTCGATTTAAACTTGAGAAACGTTGGGATATATTGGAAATTTATTTCCAAAACAAAGACAATTGGTCGGAAATTACACGGAAATATCGTACAAAATTTGGTCGCAGAGAAGTACCAACAGTGCCCGGTACTCGCAAATTTATTGCTAAAGTTCGTGAAACTGGCTTCATTATCGATGCGCCAACACTTGAGCTTGCTCGTACAGTGTGTACACTCGAAAATATCGAAACTGTGGCTAAGAGCGCGTTCACAAGAATTGAACATTTTACGCACTAGTTTACGTCGAATTTTGCGAAAAGATCTCGATATGACGCCTTACAAAGTTCAATTGGTTCAAGAGTTGAAGCCACATGAACATCCCCTTCGATTACGCTTCGCTAGATGGACCAACGAGAAACCGCACGACAATGTTGAAGTTGCCAAAAAAAAATCTTCTTTTCGGATGAAGC
The DNA here is from genome assembly GCA_927399465.1 of Sarcophaga caerulescens. Classification (NCBI taxonomy): domain Eukaryota; kingdom Metazoa; phylum Arthropoda; class Insecta; order Diptera; family Sarcophagidae; genus Sarcophaga; species Sarcophaga caerulescens. Next base: position 20,444,728 of record OV656867.1, read on the forward strand.
TCATTTTCATCTTGATGGGTACGTTAATAAGCAAAATTGCCGTATTTATTTCGTCAAACGTTTGATGGTCGTTTAATTAGCCGGAATGGTGTTTTCAATTGGATGCCAAGAAGCTGCGTTTTGACACCATTGGACTATTTTCTGTGGGGCGCCGTTAACGAAAATTGTTATGCCGACAAACCAGAGCCAATTGAGTATTTGAAGACCAATATTTGTTAGGCCATTGCCGAAATACACTCGAAAAAGTGAAGGAAAATTGGTCCGATCGAATGGGGTACTGTAACGCCTGCCGCGACAGCCATATAAATGAAATAAAATTCCATTTCTAATTGAAACAATTGTACTTCACAACAAAAGAATTAATTTGAGAAAATTTCAAACCGTTTTTGTTTTATTGCATTTTTAAATTTAAACTTTTAAATCGCCCACCCTTTAGTAAAGATTTTCAGCCTGATAATAACCCCCCGAATATGTTTAAATGTTTTCTACTATCATTTAGGGTATTACACACGATTGATCACAACCGTTTGGTTATTCACCTACTACTGGTTTGCTATTGATGGACTGTAAAAAAATCATACAACGTTGCACATTGAGGAAATAATATCATACGAATGTAATAAAAAAAATGTTGAAGAAACATTTAAAGTTTATACAAAAATAGGAAACTTACAATGTGCTGAAAGCCAAAAACAAAATAATTTAAGGTTTTATAGACATAAGTTAAAAGAAATCAAAAAAATCATAATTTCTTGAAAGAAATTTAGTTTTAATGCGTAATTCTTAAAAGTCCAATGAACTTTTGAATTTGAAAGTTTTTTAAAATTTGTTTGAGCGTACAGTATCCATGGCATTTTAAGTTCGGGGCTTCTTTCGGAGGCAATGTACAGTCAAAGAAAAAAGTCTACACATAGCGCTAGTAGACACATTTTTTTTTCTAATAATTTCTGGGTTATATTTTTTTATATTCGTTTCGAGAGTAAGTAAATAATTGCCATGAGAAAAAAAAAATCAAAATCAAAAAAATCTGTCGTTTGGAGTCCACTTTAAACCGTAAGTCCCGCCACACATGTATAAAATTAACACACACAACATAAGCGATGTGACATGTTAGGTCGTAATCCTGACTGAAGGGTTGTAATAACCAATTATGTATGTATTCAAACATAAGTGTAATGAGGTAATTTAGTTGACACGTTTACAAAGAAATTTGAGGAGACAGGAAGCATTACGGAAGTGGTCTGTCCTGTGCATGAATGCAAATTACGTTCTGCTGAAAATATTGCTTCTGTTCTACAAATTATGGTGAATACTACAAATATAGCGACTCCACGCCGTACTCAGCAATTGGAGCTTACTTAATGGTCATTATGAGGTAGCTTTCTGTGGATTTACACCTCCCTTCAGTTTTGAACTCCAACTCAAGCAACAATTAAAGCCGGTTTACCATTCACAATGCCATAGATATGCTGATTGGGCACTAGAGCACCTAGTTTTCAATGTTGATTTTTCAAACTAAATTTTCGCTAATCGGAAATCAAAGCCACCAGTTCGACCTAACCTAACCTAAGTCAACAAGAAACATTGTCGTATAAAAGCCATTCAAAACTGTGGCTGTTTGGTTCGCTTTATCCTCTGAAAGTGTCATCGATTCGTTATTTTTCGAAAATGTCCCTGAACGAGCTCAATGGCCGTATATTAAGTAGCATGAGCACTGTTCAAATTAACTGATCAATCTCACATTTTTGTGATTGTGTTGGTAAAACTGTACTCACACGTATAGGCTGAGAAGAGTTTGAAGAATATCTAAATACTTTTGATTTTCGCTGCCTGCGTTGCATAAATCATATGTTCTTTTCTTCTTCACAACAACAATACAATGCAGTTTGAAGGTTCAATTTTGATGTGTTGCTGTTCTAAGCAAAACAAATATTACCAACACATATGCAAAATTTTTGATCAGTTAAATTTGATCGTCGCCATGCGCCATTACTCGCTTTCTTTGGACTGCAATTGAAGCTTAAGAACGAACCACACAATACGGCCGATTTTGCTTATTTTTTGTGTGAGAAAGATTATTTGGCATATTAGACTATTGAGTACCACCAAGATCATGCGATTTGAAGCCACTTGATTTTTCTCTTCTTCGTGCAGATCAAAAAACAATACTATAGGCTGCCATTTCTGTTAGAGTTTTTCATTAAATGATTAAGTTTTTCCAAATATTATGTCATATATACGTCCCATGTAATAGTTTTGCTTAAAATTTCAATTCTGTTGTTTTATTATCACACAGTAAGTAATTAAGTTTTTAGAAAAACCAATCGAAACAAATCAACATGAAATGTGAATGAGAAGAAAAAAGATTTCTTTGACATGCCACTATTCAACATGACAACAACAGTTTACGCCCATTTATTTAATGCTTCAATGATCATTTAGACAGTTGATCGTGTAATTTCTGTAATGAAAAGCAAATCGATGTGAAATACAAATTAAAATAAAACAAAAAGCCAGAAGGCAAAATCACAAAAATCAAAAAAAAAAATTCAAAACTTCAAAACGATCATTAAATATTAAAACAGCAGCAGGGCATTGAAAATCATTTCGAATGAGATTTGATGCCTCATCATAAGACTACACAACGGAAGTTTTAATTTCTATTTCGAGTTTTTTTTTTAATGTTTTTTTATTTGTTTTATTCACTGATTTTGTGTTTTGATTTTAAACAATAATTTTGTTATTTATTTTTGTTGTATTAGATTACAATAACATTTAGTGCCAGTCAGTGATCATTACTAACAACAACGAAAATAGCTTACGAAGAAAATTATAACCGACAATGAAACAAAAAACCAAATATTAATTCTCTGTACAAATCAACATGAAAAATCAGCCAAGCAAATAATTTTAAACGTCATTCGACGATTTTTAGAAAAGTAATGAAATCACAGAAAAAAAATTTCGGTTTGGTTTAGTTTTCAAATTGAAGAAAAAAAGTTCCACGTGTAAGCATTTCTAAGCGCTGAAAAACTAAGGAAAACAGTTCTTTTTCCCTATCAAATATAAATAAGGTTTGCGGCAGTCCTAATAACGATTAGTTTTTATTCACTAATCTATCAAGTTTGAACTGCCTGTGATGCCAATGAAGTCATTTTAAAAAAAGTAATGGAATGAATGAAGTAGTGGACTTGTACGCAATAATTGCACTCTTCTCGGGATTCCTTTTTCTCTTAGAACATATCTGATCAGTGATCAGTTGACCAATGGATTTAGAGAAATTGCGATCTGTAATTGCGACCTAGTTTTTCACACCACCATTTTGGGTGTTAATTTTATCCGTGAATGGATAAAATCGGCTTCGAACGACAGATTTCTAAGAAACTTTTCATTGCAGTTTTATTCACTCGACGAGTTTTTGCCAGAAGATCTGCTGAGAGCAAATCGCCAAAGAAATATTTTTTCAGTTTTCATTTTGTTTTAGATGTCTGAGGTGGGACTTAAACCACGGATTCGTGTCTAATAAGCCAACACACTATGTACTAGTCTAATCACAACGACTATTCAACTTTCTCCAGCGATATTCTATAGCTTTGACAGTTTCGTTTCCTAAAATAGCTGTAAATATCAAGCCTTATTCTTTACTAAGCAATTTTTCAAGCTTATAAAGAGAAAATAATCCCAAGGAGCTAATTCTAGCGAATTCGATACATAATAGGCCAGTTCGAACTTTAATTTATTGATTTTAGTCATTGCAAAAGTACTTCCTTTTACATCAAATGTAGTCTTTTATTCTAATTCTCCCACTTAAATGATGCAATAAATCAGCGTAATACACGTCATTTATCGTTTCCCGTTTTGATAGCTAATCAATAGATGCCATGAGAACTGTTACAGCATTGTTCTAAACTCAGACCAGTAATTTGGAAGTTTCTTTGATTCAGCTTTTAAGTGTAAGCCTCCGAATCGAACCAAAATTAAACTATATTGCGATGAAACCTAGCCAAACATATTTTATTGAAAATATTCAAGGTTGATTCCCTAGTTTCAGTGTGAGAAATGGTCGTCGTAATCAAGAGAGAAGTATGTTGGCCTACTAGATGAGGAAATGGTAGTTCTAAATTTATTTTACATATAAAAAAATATTAAAAATAAGGAATACTTTTTTAATTTTTCATTTTGTTCGGGATGTCTAAGCAGGTGTTTGAACCACGGGTTCGCGTCTAATAAGCCATCACGATATCGACTACAACGAAGCTAGGCCGTAATCCTGATTAAAGGATTGTAATGATCAAATAAGTAGTTAAGTAAGATCTGTAGTTTCGCTCTTCAACTAACACGCTTGTCTGTCTTCTACTACATAAACAGAGGAAATGAAACAATAACGAAAAACACAATTTAGATAACAAATGCAGAGAAAACTAGAAACTTGGAAATAGCTATTGCTAAGCTGTTTTCACACTCAAAATAAATTATGCTGGCAATAATATTCATACACAAAATGTTTAATACCTTTGAACAGTCAGTCATGACTAATCAAAGCACATGGCGATGATAAAATTTCCTTTTATGAACCAATCAATCAAGTTACGTAAAACGATTTATTCCCGCGGGACAGTTTTCTTCAATTTTCAATTTGATTTTCAACATAATTAACCTGTTTTTGTACGTGTGTGTAATGTCTTACGACATCAATTTCACCCTCAAGTCAAGTTAAAGATAGGCAATTGAAATTGTCTGCATTAGTTTTCTGTTTCTTTTCAACTGTAAAGCAAATCTGCAGTTGAAATAATTTTTTTTTTTACTTTCAGTTTTGGTTTTTAATTTCCAATGAAAGAAATTATCTCTGTTACCACCGCTTTATTACATCTTTGCAATCAAATTATTTTTTTGCATTCTGGCCATAAATGTTACAAAAATTGAAAAGTGGTTGCAAAAAATATAAGGCACTAGGCAAGAGAAAAAAGAAACATATTCAGCACAAGCGGCTCTAGAGAAAGCAATATTATTGCATTAAAGTTTGTTGCTTAAGTCTTTTGTTTTTTATGGCATATTAAGATTGTAACAATGTTATGATTGTGTTGAAAGTACAGTTAAATTGTTGAATTTATTGAATTGAAATGTTAGGCAATTAAAAATCTTTACATAACTTCTAAAGCCATTAGATAGTGGGTCGAAACTGTCATCTTAAATATATTTGTAAAGCTTGGGTAAATACTTAAACTACAAGTGGATTTAAAACAAAATTTGTATGAAATTGAGTTGAAGTTTAACCTTGAAGCTTATTTTAAAAAATTTATCCACAATTGGTTCACCTATCTTGTCGGATTAAGTCAATCTTATTATGGCTTTTCCTATGTTTATATTGTTACGAAAAGGGATAGGTGTAACCTCGTTTAACATTAAAATGATAAACAAAAACTACAAAAACAAAAACCATGAGTGTGAATGAAGAGCGGATAGACAAGTAAGCGAGAACGCAACAACAAAGAATGCATTCAAATACACAAACAACAAATGAAGCGACGATTGAATTCTCGAGAAGGCGAAAACACGAAAATTCTACTTCAAGAACATTCATCAGACTGTTTACGTAGGCATATAAAAAGGCAAGACAAAGTAGGCAACGAGTAGTAAGAATTCATTCAGTATTGTGTGAAGACGCGTTGCGTGTGAAGAGAACAGTCGTAGTTTGAAGATCTCCGTTGTAAGCAAAGAAGAATAGCGAACAAGCAATTATTGTTGTATATGTCAAGTTATAAACAGTTGCACACAAAAATAGTGCGAACAATAAAGAATTTAATAAAGAATTTAATTGAAACTAAATACCAATTTATTTTATTTTGTTCACAATCAACGAACTCATATTTTAAACGTTTTTAAAAAGGGAAAAACGTAACAATATTATTAGAAATGAATTCGAAGTCGCTGTAGTCTATCAGTTAGGGTGTTGGCTTATTAGACGTGAGGCCATGGTTCATACGCCAGGTCAGACATCACCAACAAAACGAAATATGAGGAAATATTTCTTTGGTGACTTCCTCTCAGCAGATCTTCTGGCCAAAACTCTGAGAAAAGTGTTTCAAAAAAATTTATCGTTCGGAGTCGACTTTAAGCTGTAGATTCCGCCACTCATGTATAATAAACACACAACATAAGTGGTGTGAGAAGCTAGGTGGTAATCCTGATTAAAGGTTTCTAATCATCAATTATGTATGTATGTAAGACTTACATATGTGGTCAATAGAAAATATTGCCAAAAAGTTTGTGTTGTTTCAGGAAACAACAGGTAGAAATTAGGTAGAGGTGACTCTCCATCTAAGATAGTTGGTTGTGTACATTTAGGCACTGTGTTATCACAGTTTACCGTTATCCCCTAGTCCCAAAACCACTCGGAGTTCCTAATCAAGCGACTTAGACTGCCAATGTGAATTCATGACAGTTCCTTCAGATCATCCATATAGTAAGCATCAGAGTGTCTTTTTCTTCTTTGATATAGTGCGGTGCAAGTACCTAGAGGTAATTAAGGACAGTCCCTCAGGAAGCAATAAAAAATAATCGAATTTTCTTTTCAAACAATCGCCGAACATATTCAAAATTAAGGCAACCCCGTGAAGTGTCCTCTGTGAAACTAGCGAGACTTGTAAACGATTGAAAAGAGAAAGTCTGCTTGATAGAGCACAAAGTCATGCCAAAAATTAATTGCCCATAGTGTAGTATTGTACATCATAGAGAAATAATTTAGAAGCGGAAAAATAAATATCTTCTCTACTAAAATCAAAGAAACCACGTGTGATCAGAACACACAATAAATTTTAATTAAAAAATTTTAAATATTTTTATTTTTTAATTCTTTTTTTTTTCTTTACATAATTTACATATTTATGGTATGTAAGTGTTTTGTATATCATATATGTATGTGGTATGTACATTAAACATATGGTTTACAGGTTTAAAAAAGAAGAGTTGAAACTCGACTTTTCTTTATTTCGTTATTTTTTTTTTCTTTTTTTGGTAGCACTCAACAAACGAGTGCCATAAAAGCATTAAAAAATATTTTTTAAAAGTACTTTTTAAAGCCATTTTATGTATGAACACCGGTTAAGTGTTGTTTAGTATTTTTATTTTTATATGATTTTATTTTTAATACTAAACTTTAACCGTCGTCCCTGGTTTTTAAGCCAACAGCAAACGAACAGCACTTAAACTTCAGTGCCAAAAAAAAAAATACACCCAACCACCAGCAAGCAATGTTCAGAAAAAAATTATAAAATTTTTTTTATTGTTTTCATTTTTATTTTTTTCCTTGTTATTGTTGTAAATTTATATTTGTTTAGTGTTCATTCACATTACGATTACGCAATTCTCAACGCATTAATTTTTAAATACACCAAACAACATAAACAATAAATTTTTTTATATGAAACTGTGTCTGCCTTCTCTGGTGTCTGGTTGTTGTTAGTTTTGTAATTAATTTGTTAATAAAATTAAAACAAATCTGTTTTTTTTTTATTCTCCATTTATTTATTATTTATTTATATTATCAATAAATTCAATAGCAGAAGAAACAACATATACTTCATTAACAAATTAAACTAACTGGCTACTGGAAAATATTTTTTATTTGAAATTTAATTAGAAATTCAAAGCCACTAAGAAAGTTTTTAGCAATTGAAACCAATTAATAAAATATAGTCTGTCGTCGTCAATATAAGTTTTATCAGTTATAAATAGTAAAATATGGATAGTTTATTGGATACAAAATAAAATTTTCTCGACATTGTCTTCTTAAGAATATGATGTTTATCTTGGTAAGCTACAGCTGACACAAATTGTGCATGATTGAGTGTAAATTTTCAAAAAATTAACGGAAACTTTACTTTAATCATTATTTAAATAATAACGCAACTACATTTCATTCATTTTAGTAAATTTTTTTTATAAAAGAAATTGTGTATCAATTTTGTAGGGCAACAGGTACTCTTAATTATGAACAGAGCCATGCCAAAATTAGCCTATCTAACAAAGAAAACACAACCAATTTGCAAGAAATTTTCTTTATTTTACAACACGATCGATTTTACATACATACACAGGCATACATAATTGTTCATTGCAATCCTTCAGTCAGGATTACGACCTAACATCTCATACCACTTTTGTTGTGTGTGTTAATTTTATACACGTGTAGCGGGACTTACAGTTTAAAGTCGACTTTGAACGACAGATTTTTGAGAATCTTTCCATGGCAATTTGATATTTACTCTCAGAAAGTTTGTCAGAAATCTGCTGAGAGAGGAAGTCGCCGTAGAAATATTTTTTTTTTTCATATCATTTTTTTCATATTTGGTTTTGTTGGTTTTGTTGGAAATGTCTAATCTAGGGTTTGAATCCTATCTTCACGTCTAAAAAGCCAACACACTACTAGAATACGTCGACTACAAAATAAATATATTTTCAGGAAAAATTGCAAAAGCATTGCGTGGCTTTCAATCCAATCTGGCGATGAAGCCCACCTTGAAAACACTGCAGTGATCAGACAACCTGTACCATATGAAGGTCTTACGTTAGAAGAATTAGCGTATATCGTATAGACTACAATCTACAAAGAGCGTCAAAAGAAACTGTACATCAAAAAAAAAAACTTATACATTAATAAATTACAGTTATTTTTATTTTAAAATTGTTTCAATGCCAGTTTTTAAAATTGAAAAAATAATTACAAAAAAATTCGAAATATTGTATAACATTTTTTCGGGCTCTCTCCTTAAGTGCTAAAAGTTGAGTTTGCTGATTGTTAGAATTTTATCCATAGTGTACAGTTTCTTTTAACGTTCACTGTATATATGCCTCAGGTATGCCATTAGGAATTTACGGAGTATCAGGCCAGAAGCCCAAAGTTGAAATCAATGTTCCTATCAAGAAAATCGTAAGAAACCATGTAGTCGACAAAAATGTGTTTATGGCTTCTATATACAGTGGACAGCAAAAGTCTTAGTACTCCAATATATTTTGACAATTCCATGAATTTTAACCAACAGTTTGTATAAAAAATTAAGGTTTTTATATTTATTTTATTAATTTTTTTTCTGTTTTATTATAAAACAAAAATTTTTTAATGTTTTTCATAAAACAAGAGAAAAATAAGGAAAAGTCTCAGATGACTCCATAGGTACCCCCAAGGAGAACTCTGAGTAAATTTAAAATTCAAAGGCCTAATATATGAAAATGTTATCCCTTGTATTTAGTAGAATATCCCTTAAGGTCAACCATTCCATTTAACCCATTTGGAATTGAATGTACAAGTTTTGTTTAGTGTTTTCTGGTGGCACCATGAACAAAATTTTAGGTTGACTTTTGTTTGAGGTTTAGCGATTACGTAACCGTTCTTTCAAATGACCTCCTAAATACTCTCTTGAACTCATATCGGGATTTTGTGCAAGAGGATTAAGCCTGTGGGGACTTCTTTTTTGTCCAACTATATTGGAGTACTAAGACTTTTGCAGTCCACTGTATTTCAGCATGACCGTGCCCTGAGATTAAACTACGTGGAGCCTCAGCACTTGCCTTAAAAACAGGCAGAGCGAGCCCATTGAGTATAGAACATAATGCTTTATTTGAAGTTGAACAGAGAGCACTGGTGATGAGGACAACTGACTGCCTAGGCATTCTGTGTATCCGTCTGCAGTGACATTGTTATTGCACTTCGTCCACCAGACGTGTATTTCGTAAAACAAGAATGACTCGAACACGGACTAATAGAGCCAGGATGTGATCGTTTTAGAAATGGAAAGTGCTATGGTCACTCTGTCAACACTGTGCCTTATTTAAGCTTATGGATAAGTATAGGAAATGGAAGAAATTTCAGGAATTTTGGTTTCACACCTTTAAAGATTTCAAAATATTTTTTTGAAAAGTACATATTTCAAAAATATTTTAAAACAATTCATATTTCTTTCGGAATATTCAGACTGTAAATCAATACGTAAATGTCTTCAAAGAAAAATAAACACATGATTGCCTTACAAAAGCTGTCAGTCACTGCAACCACTAATCTGACAAAATTGGCATTCAATTACAAATAAAATTAAACGAAAATCATAATTTATTACAACATTTTTTATGTAAAAATTTAAAATTTTTTTTTGTTTTCAAATTTTTAAAAATTTTATTAAATTTTTTATGAATTTATCCTCTCACTTTGAAAACTTTTCGATGTGTTCGTCGATGCCATGATTTGTCTAGTTGAGCTGAAAATTTTTTGTTATTGTGCAGGGGCAATGATGAGATGAGCCAGTCAAGTCAGTTAGGCAGTCAGTCATTAAAATGATCTTTCGAAAATTGAATTTATTTATTGAAATGAAAACAACACATCAAACAGTTGGACAGTAAGTCGGTCGTTTAGCCACATAAATGCCATTAATTGTACACTGTAACTCGTATTTTTTGTTATTGTGGTAGCTATTTATTGCTGTTGTTGTTATATGCACTATTGACCAATTTATTTTTTTTTTGGTTGCTGTCTTGTTGTTGTTATTTGTTAGTTGGCTTATTTTTTAAAAATCAAATTTTTTTTTCTGTTTTGTTGCCTCTTTTTTGCCTTTGGTCTTCTTCATTATGTTGTTGGCAATAATAATCAAAAAAATAAAATGAAAAAACCAGCAGAAGCTTGCAGTTACAAAAAAAAAACAAAAAATTGCTGAAATATTAAACAACAACAGCAACAACTTTATTCAATGCAACAAAAATGTTGAGCAATTATTTTTGATTTATACAATTTGTTTGAATTTGTTGTTTTTGTTTTTGCATATGAGCCATTTCACAAAAACAAGTGTGTCGGTCGGTTAAGTGATAGGCCAACTGATGAACAGCATAAGCAATTTAGAATACAATTTTGGTATTTATTGGTCAGATGTGCAACCAATACTTGGATCAAATTAAAAAATTTAATAAATCATGTCCGATGTTCACAATTTAGAGGTAGTTGGGCTCAACTACGTTCTGATTTTTTTCCAATTTATTCGATTTTAATTTCGAACTTAGACTAGCTTAACTGGCAGACTAACTAGTGAGGCACTCCTTGCATAGTAAGGCCTCACTTACATATTACATATTTGGTCATTACAACCCTTTAGTCAGAATTACGACCTAGCTTCTCACACCACTTATATTGTGTGCCTTAATATTTATGCGGTGTGTGTTAACTTTATACATGAGTGCCAGGACCTACCGTTTGAAGTCGACTACCGAAAGACAGATTTTTGAGAAACTTTTTCATGGTAATTTTATTTAATCTCCGGATTTTTGGCAGAAATCCGCTGAGAAGCAGTCGCCGAGGAAATATTTTTTCATTTTTCGTTTTGTTCTCTGACCTGGGGTTTGAACCGAGATCTAATAAGCCTAGTAGACTACGGCCTCACTGAGGACACTCCATGCAATCACATGCCATTATCCATCCCGGGGATCAAACAGTTCTTATTCAATTCAAAACTTATTATTCAAAATAAATCTCAGTTTTACGGTAATTTTTATGTAGAAATTTAGATGAAATGGCAAGACAAAGATAACAGCAAATTAAAGGTGGAGAACCTCAGAGCATCTGCAGAAGTCATATGAGAGAATGTCAAGTATATCGGCATACCTTCCGATGGGGTAGTGGTTTGTGAAAACCACAATAGTGGCTTGGATGCCCATGTAATGCAAAAAATTCCAGGAGATTCTACCAGTACAGTACATGAATTCATACAGCCAAAGAAATTGAGCCTCTTTGTATAACTGACATACATACATAAATACATGCATATATAATTGGTTATTAAAATCCTTCAGGCAAGATCACACCACTTATGTTGCGTGTGTTAATTTTTTTGAGAAACTTTTCTGCTGAAAGGAAGTCGCCGAAGAAATATTTTTTCATATTTTCGTTTTGTTAGCGATGTCTGCTTGTGGTTTAAACTGCGACTTCATATAGCCAATATTCTAATAAGCCAATACACGACCTACTAGATTACGGCGACTTTTGGATTGGCGACTACTCTAAGGGAACTCACAAGAACATTTACGACAAATAACAAGTCGGAAATTATGAGGCGATATCCATATGTCGTAGAATTTCAGGACATTCATAAGGCTAATCGACTAAAGCAAGAGCTTTTCAATTAAAATTCTATCATCCAATAAACACTATGATGCTTTCAACTTATCCATGACCTTTGTCTGGAATACACTGCAATACTCTGGTCAATTCGAAAGCCCAATATAAGAATTCTTAGCACCAGACTTCAAAACCAACTCTGTGTAATATTTTTCAGTCGTTGGTATAGATCTCAAGGGCAATGGCAGGCCAGACATCCCAAATTGGACTATTAAAACAAAATCTTCTTTCGACGAAAATTATAAAAATCCTTATATGATCCGCATATGTATGTTTATTGCTTCTCAGTATTGCATCATGTCCAAGTTGGGCCAGGAGTTAATTGCATTGAGCCTTACTGTCACTAGAGGATGCAATTGATAATTGCGGCAAATAAAGCCATAGTTGGAGAGGAGCATAATGCGCTAGTGATCTGCACAGCAGACAGTTGATGTCTTTTAATTTTTGGCGATAGAAATTTGAACAACATTTTCAGAATCTTCACATTCTTAATTTCTAATAAAAAAATCCGAAATTGTTGAACATTGGCACGCAAGACATAGATAGACCACTACTTCTCAGAAGTATGCCTGAACTTGTTAGAATTTATGTAACGTACAGTTCATTAATCAGGCCTTTAGACCATCATACAGTTATGAACAAAGGCAGTGTAAAAATATTTGAAAGATTATTTCCTTATTTCACCCCTAAGGGCCTATTTAACATTTCGTGAGTATTTTCAGAAGTTAAATTTATCTTCTTAGTAACATAGCTCTGTTCAGAGTAGAGTGTATGTGTATGAAAAAATTTCCATTATTTTTGTTAGACAAACGATATGACTGAAGATTTAAATTTTTTTTTCATTTAATGCGAGAAGCAACTATTTTACAAACAACAACAACCATGCTAACGATAATAACTGAAAATGAAACCAAAGCCAAGAAATGCTGCTTGCTATTGCTGTGTGTACAGTATTTAAGTAATGAATGTAACGCAACATTACACTCGTCACCTTGTTGCCATTATAGTATCAAAAAAAAAAACAAGAAAATGAAGCAACAACAAAAGAAATGAAAACAGAAACGAACACAGAAAACAGACAGACATCTTCTTTACAAAATAAATTTCAAGCCAGTCCAGTCCAGTCAGTCAGTCAGTCATTCAATTAAAAAAAACAAAATTTTTATTTCAGAAAATATGTGTGCATACTACGACGGTCGGGTGATGTATTTCTGGTATACGATTTCATTTAAAGTTTCTAAAGAAAAGCAACAAAAACAAAAACGTTTACGTTTGTCTAGTAGTAATAGTAGTTGTTGTTTTTGTTGTTGTTATTTCAATGACGTTAATTGGTTTTGAAGAGCTTCTGCCGTGTTCATACAAATTAACAATCAAAAAAAAAAATAAACGGGCAAAAATTATTTAAGCCGGAGGGGGGAACACACCAAAAAAAATTATTTATTTTTTTAATTCAATTTCAATTTCGAAATATTTTGTGTAAATATGCAAAGAACCATGAAAAATGGGTGTTGCAGGCAGATGATATTATTTTTTTCTTTTGTAGGTTTTCAATTGGACTTAATTCAGCAACTTGTTGTGAGTGGTTTAAATATAAATCATGATAAAAAAATATAATAAAATAAAAAACAAAAGACTCTGGGTTCATGTAAAACTTGTATTAAATACAGACAGGAATTGCAGTCTATTGGGCATAAATTTCTTTATAAACATGGCTATTGTTTAACTAAGTTAATCCTTTAACTGTATATGTCGAGTATACTCGTCAGAGCCAAACGAAAATGTTTTTGTATAATGTCGAGTGAACTCGTCTTGATTAAAAAGTTTGCATTCTCGTTATTATTCAACGAATCTACTGTAATTATATTCCTTGAGAAAGGTCAAATAAAGGTCTCTGAAAAAATTTACATTTTAGAGCATTCGTTAGTTTGACAACCATTTGTAATATTATTTTAATAATAAGTATCATTAATAAATAAATTTTTTTTATCAACGATTTTTTTTTCTAACATTTGATTTTAAGTCATAATTGCCTGCTTTTACAGGCAGAAACAACAGAAACATTTCAATCTGTTTATGTCGAGTATACTCGTCTTCATTGGAAAATAATTAAGAAGGCAGAAAAAGTTTTCTGAAACAAAATTAAACAGTTACAGGCCATTGTGGCTATTTGTTGTATTCTGTACTGTACTCTAGGATAATTTGTAAAATTATTTTTAAGCACATCCGCAATTCAATCGATATGCCGTAATAAGTGATCTCTCAAATATATTTCTGTAGAACCAGAAAGTTTTCTATTTCTCTGAAGGCGCTTTTTATGTATAACATTAGAAAATCCCAATGTGAGAAATATGATCGCAGTCGTTGAAAACACGACGAAGCTATCAATTTCTAATGTGCACCCGTCTAGCACTGGAATTACAAACGACCACGTACAAGTGATGCCAGTGCATAGCGAAGAATAACATATGGATTCAGCAGGAGAAAAAAACTACACAACTACAGGGATATGGAAGATAAAATATTTGAATTGCAAATTGAAGTGGCTAAAACAAGAACAATGTCTTAAAAACGAAACTTAGTAGATGTATTCACATTATATTACCTTAAAATGATACAGCATCATCCTTTTGACCCTTAATTAGTTAGTCTAATATGACGATCGGTACATATCAATTCGTTTGTATAGTAGTAGATCAGCCCTAAAAGATGTTGACACTTCTTCAAATAATTAACGAAATATTATGGCCATTAATTATATTGTCGGCTTAGCGTATTGGCTAGACGTAAGGCGATTTTTCAAACCTCTGCTCAGACATCAACAAAACGAAATAAAAAAAATATTTCTCCGGCAATTTTTTCTCAGCGGTCTTCTGATAAAAACTCTAAGAGTAAACAGAAAATTGGCATGAGAAGCTTTTCAAAAAATCAGTCGTTCGGAGTCGACTTTAAACTGAAGGTTCCAGGTTTTTGAGAAGCTCTTCATGGCAATTTTATTTACTCTCAGAGTTTTTGCCAGAAATCTGCTGAGAGGCAGTCGCCGAAGAAATATTTTTTTTCATATTTCATTTTGATGCCTGGCCTGGGATACGAACCCGGGCTTTACGTCTAATAAGCCAACACACTACCTACTAGACTACGGCAACTAATACATACAACAACATATATACATACATAATTGGTCATCACAACCCTTCACTCAGGATTACGACCTAGGGTTTCTCACATTACTTATGTAGAGTGTGTTAATTTTTATTCATGTTTGACGGGACCTGAAGTTTAAAGTGGACCCCGAACGACAGATTTTTGAGAAACCTTTTCATGGCAATTTTTTATTTCCTCTCAGAGTTTTTGCCAGAAATAGGCTGAGGGCAAGTTGCCGAAGAAATAATGTCTGACCTGGGGTTTGAAACCCAAGCCAACACACTCTCTACTAGACTACTGCGACTTCTTTTTTTCTGGCATAACTCTGAATCTTAAAAATGGCTTTTCTTAGTTTCAGATCCAAATCTATTGGCGTTATTTGTTTAACAAAATATTTAACAAAAACAACAGGTTTCTTCTTCTCACTGCATGATTTCTACATAATATTTCTATTCCTGTTTCACAGTGTAATTAATACACAAAAAAATTTATTTTCGTAAATTTTATTGTTTTTCTATTTTTGGTTTCTGTTATTAATAATTCACACAATAACAATAATAATAAATAAGAAATAAATCAATAATAAATTAACAAAAAAAAAAAGAAACTCACCATCTTCTGATTCATTTAAAATTTCTGCCGAATCTTCGCTACTGTCGTTAGTATTTTTATTATTGTTTCTGCTATTAGTGTTGATGCTGCGACTGTTGTTGGCTTTAATACTTTCGCCATCATTTAGTATTAACGATGCATTATTATTAGAGCTTAAATTGTTGATTTTATTATTGCTATTGTTGTTGTTGTTGCTATTGTTTTTGGTATTACTAATGCCTAATGTTGGGGCGTTATTTGAAAATAACGAAGACAACGATGGAGATGAATGGAATGAAGACGAAGATGACGATGAAGACGACGATGATGATGATGATGACGACGATGAAGATGATGTTGATGTTGTAGTTTTTGTTAAAATATTTGATTTGTTTGCTTGCTGGCGTTGCCCCTGCCTCTGCTGTTGTAGGGTGGTGGTATCATCAATAAATACATGTTTTTCTTCATCATCTAGCCTACTGACACCACCAACACCACCACCACCACCTCCACCGTCATCTCTACCATCAACACTAATGTTTCTATTGTTATTGTGCTTGTTGCTGTTGTTATTTGTTAATGTTGATTGTGCTGGTGGTGTTTGTGTGGAAATTTGCAACAATATGTTACCAATATTGTTGTTGTTGTTGCCATTATTGTTTATAATACGTTGCTGAGAAATGACGGTATTGCCACATAATATCAACATTAATACGAACAACACAAGCCACATATATAAACCGCTACATGATGCACCTTTACAACAGGCATCTCGTACACCCACAACATTACTTCTCTTTGCCTTGTGGTGTGGTGTTATTATTTTAGTACTACAACAATAACTATTTAAATGTTGTGTCTGTATATGTGTATGTGTTGAGGTGGTTGTGGTATTGGTATTGGTGGTCTTACCACCATATTTTCTTAAAGTGTAATAAAAATCTTCATCTTTTGGCTGCTTAATCAGCTCCTGATCGTTTGCTTGAAATTTGTGGCATTTATTTCTATATTTCAATTGTTGTTGTTGTTGCTTTTTATTATACATTATATCGTTAACCACCATTGTAAGCACCTTTAAAGTTTACACAAACGGTTTTTGTTATTATTGTACGCTTGCAAAATTAATTTCAAATTTTTTTTGCTTTCAAAAGCAATTTTTTCTTTCCCTTTCTATATCGTTTTAATGTTTTTTTAATGCTTTATGTTTTCGTTTTGCTCTCTTCTCTTCTTAAAATCTTCTCTTTTCGTTACGATGTTTGTATAGAATAGTCTTGTCTTCTTTAAGGCCACCAAAACATTTAAGGCAACAACCACTGTCTCTATGGAAAATGTTAAAATCTCGTCGATAATTCAGGTCTTGTTGTAGACTTATTTTCACTTTGGGTTTTTGTTGTTTTCGTATAACAGGTTGCAACATTGGTAACTAAAATAAATTGAAAATAAACGAAAAAAATTGTAAGTGAAACATCTTTTTTAATTTTCTTTAACAAAAGACTTGAAACACAAACCTCATGTGCTTATTGGTATGCAAAAAAAAAAGGGGTGTGTCTTAAGTCTTTCGTTTTTAAAACATTCTAAATTTTTTTTAATTCTAATTAAGGTTAATTGATCTTAAGTTTTATTAAGTTAAAGTGGATCAACATTGTTTTCTAGTTATTTCGAAAAAAATAGGCCTCCAGCCATAAAAAGAAAATTAATTTTGATTGTTTTAAGAATTCTTCTCCAGCCAAAAATTCTGTTAAACAAATTAATGTTAAGAGGCGTAGAAACAGACAGACCAGACTTAGTGTACCGAAAAGTCTGGCCAAATAGGATTCTCAAAATGTCCTAAAAAGAAAACTAGCCAAAGTAGGCAATACTCCCATGGAAAAGTATACGTTTACCTTTCGGATTTTCAGGTGGAGTCGTGCAGTGGTGAAAATGCTTCAATACAAATTCAAATTCAATTTAAAACCGGGAGGAAGCGAATAAATTCAATCAAAGCTTTTGAATCTTAAAAAATTAAGTGCCATTACCTCCATGAACCTGCTGAGTGTAAGAAAATAATAATAGATAATAATAGATAAAAATACTTCCAATGCAACAAAGCAAACAAACTAAAGTCGCCGTAGTCTAGTATACAGTGTGCTGGCTTATTTGACACGAGGTCACAGTTCAAACCCTAGGTCAGACATATCAAAAAAAAAAAGAAATATTGAAAAATATTTCTGCGGCGACGTGCCATGACAAATTTTCTCAAAAATCTGTCGTTCGGAATCGACTCTGAACTGTAGGTCCCGCCTCTCTTGTATAAAATTAACACACACACATCATAAATGGTGTGAGAATCTAGAATCAGATGGCTTTGTTTCAGGCAGCACCAATCGTATCGTTTTGGGATTTACTAGAGTAGCTCAATCACCCACTTTACTGGGACAACCAGTGTAATGAAACTGAAATACTGAAAGGGTGTTCCACATTGTTTGTAACAACTTTGTGTTCATTAAATTAATGAAAATGAATATGAAAGAAAATCCTGCAGGTTAAAATATTTTTCATTTATGGGTCTTTGATTAAAGGCAATTGAAAACAAACTGTGTGTGTGAGATATCAACGAAATTTTTTATTCATTTGAAAGACCTGTTGACGCCATTATCTGTGGGATATAGCATCATCCAAATGTCCGCAACGGCTTCTTTGTATAGAGCGCATCCGAAATGACAAATTTTTCTTGACTATGGCGCATAAATCAGGCTGAATTTGAACGATGGCTTGAGTTGCATACACTTGCGATTTAAGAAAACCTCACAAGAAAAACTCTAATGGGATCTAATTGCACGATGTCGGTGGCTAGTTCACATCACCTTCATGTAAGAAGATCATGCCTTAAAATCGTTTATAGCGTAATAGTATTCAATGTGGCATGTAGCGCCGTCCAGTTGAAACCACATATGGTTGGTATCCAGATCATGCAATTCAGGACAAAAGAAGTTGGTAGTCATAGACTTATGGTGTTCGCCGTTGATGGTGATGGCGCGATCAGCACTGTTCTCAAAATAATATGAACTGTTGACGCTGTCAGCCAAAAATCCACACCAAATAATGACTTTTGCGGAATGCATTGGACTGCCTTGAATCCTATGAGAATTGGTATCGTCCTGTACATACATAATTGGTGTTTACAACCTTTCAGTCAGGATTATGACCTAGCTTCTCTCACACTCTTATGTTGTGTGTATGTTAATTTTATAAAAGAGAGGCGGGACCTACAGTTTAAAGTCGACTTTGAACGCCAAATTTTTTGAGATTTTTTGCCAGAAATCTGCTGAGAGGCAGTCGTCGAAGATATATTTTTTCGTTTTTCATTTTGTTGGAGATGTCTGACCTGGGGTTTGAATCGTGGCCTCACCTTGACTTCAACGCTCTACCTACTAGACAATTTTGTTTGGTCGCGTACTCGTTCATCTAGAAACGGAGTTCATGGCCGAAATAGAATTTTCAAAGAATTTTTTCAATTAAATTTGAGATTGAATAGTCGCTCATGAATGCCTTATCATCACAATGATCATCTCCACTAACTAATATTCACCCACAACACTCAGCAGTAGTGGCCTATGCTGCTCAAAAACCGTCTAACTTCTTTGCTATGTAAACTGAGCTGAAATCCTAGAGTTTGTATATCTCATTCAATATGTTTGTTGAGTGAATTGATTACAAAATTGGAAAAAATTCATTCTGGGGGATTATAGAAAATCCCCTTCACTGCTATTGAAGTAAGAAGTACAGCACAGTAACGAGTCCAGTACAAAATTATCGATTAAAATTTTCATTCAAAGGAAATTCTCCAAAAAATTTCCCACGTGATTGTTTTGCCTCTTGAGTTTAAGTTTAATTCAGTCAACCAAAAACTGAATAGATTACTTGAAGTATTTAAAAGTAAATGGAAAGTTTTGCTAAACATATACTCATATTTTCCACTACATTAGCCACACTGATGATACTTAATTAAGATGTTTCCTAATAATTCGATAATTTTGTTTTTGTTTTTTTTTTTTTTTTCTTCAATTAATTTTAATGTTTTGGAATCTACGTACCATTTATTAAGTTTTAACACTGTATATAAATTAAAAATAAAAACCAACAAAAACAATTTATTTTGTTTCTAAATTTTTAGTTTTAATAATTAATTATCTCCACCTTAATTATAAATATTAAGAAAGAATCAAGTAAAGAATTTATAATTATTTTTAAACACGCACCTCACCATCGCTAATAACAACAAAATACGTTTTTAACGATTTTTTTAATAAAAAAAATTAAAATAAAAATAAAACAAAAAGTTTTATTCAAAAATGTTGTTTCTGTTGCTAGAACGATAATGGCGTTAAGACTGAGGGCTGTAAAATAGAAATTGCAATTGAGAACACTTTTCAAGGCAACAAACTTATACGAACTCCTCTTGCAAGCTATCAAAGCTCAATTGCTTGCAATAAACTACTGCACCGACTTTACTCACCATCATCAGCGATTTGCTGCTTTTTGCTTTGTCATCTACTAAGGAGAAGCGATTTACAAACTGGTTAATATAATCAGTGATCTTCGGAAAATTATCATATCCGTATATCTAGTTGCAATGATAATATAACTAAGCGGTTTTTGCTGCCCTTAAGCGTTTTCTCTCAGTCTATAGGCAGCAGGCGCAGTAACAAGTTCAAGATCGCTTCAGGCATGTACTTAGTGCTCGCTCTTGCTCTATGTATGCGGGTACTTATATTCGGCTTAGTCTCATGAAGTCGCCATAGTCTATTCAGGCATCTCGAACTAAAACGAAGTATGAAAAATATTTCTTTGGCGACTTCCTCTCAGCCGTTTTCTGGCAAAAACTCTCAGAGTAAATAAAACTCCCATGAAGCGTTTCCCAATAATCTATCGCTAGGAGTCGACTGTAAACTGTAGGTCCCGCCACTTATGTATAAAATTAACACACACAGCATAAGTGGTGTGAGAAGCTAGGTCCTAATCCTGACTGAAAGGTTATAATGACCAATGATGTATGTATGTACGTTAGGTCTTTTACTAAATTCTAAAGATTTCGAGTATTTTAAAGAACATTGTGCAAGAAAATCTAGAATCGTTTTCTACCTTTCGGGAAATTTACGAATTATCTCCTACCATCACTTTTTATCCATTCAGAGTTGAAAAAAATCAAATTCATTTTATGATACTATTTCAGAACAACTGGAGCATTTTGAATTGTAAAAAGTAAGCACCAAGAAGGCCTCACTAGAGTGAAGCAAAGTTCCTTTTTCATTATTTTTTTAAGTAGATTTTGATCGTTCGAATATTTTCACGATGGATAATTAACTCCTCAAATAAAGCAATAGAGATCAGAAAACCTCTCATAGAATATACAGCATTAACTTGCCACTATGAGCATAGGTTTTTGATATCAAACCACATTCTAACTAACATGTGTGTGAAGATAAATTCGAATTTAACTAGCAAAGACAAAAACCAAAACAGAGTTATATATCTCTGGTCCCAAGTAAGGCTCGACAGAAAGGAAAGATGTTTTGTAATCCTTGATACAATGGCTATCCATGCCACTAAGTCCATTTGCCTCACAAATCCATTTCTTATCCGATTTAGCTTCTTCGCCTATATCTCTGGTCCCAAATAACGCACTACAGTAAGGAAACCTCTTTTGGAATCCTTGATTGCGTAGATATATAGTGGAACACCTGCAGCCCAAACCCATTTTTCCACAGTATCTGATAACAAAATGAATTTTTCAAGCCCGATTTCTCAAGTTCCAAAATTATTCGTGATATACCACTAACTGGGTTTTGTTAGGGACACCTTAGTCTACAATTTGTATATAGAGAGATACCTGCAGCAACTCCCATTTTTTCACAATATAGATCACAATACTCCTCAGACATTGTAAAAACAAATAAATTTTCTTTGACTAAGTTTTTCAATTTTCAAAAGCATTTCCTAATTACCAGAGAAGCTGTTCAGGAACATGTGGGCATAATTTTTGAAGAATAGAATACAGATTCCATTCTCCGATATTGTATATTACATTACTCTGTTAACTTTGATATTAGCTCTGTTGTTTTCTTTACTACTTAAATTGGTATTTCACACACTAAACTATAACATGAGTAGAAACAACCCTGTAAGTATACATGTGTGTGAAGATAATTTCGAATTTAAAAACCAAAGACGCAAACCCACACTTCTTGTCTTCAACAGGATAAACTTTGCTATTAACAGAGCACTGTTAACTGCTTAACAATGGCAATAATAGATTATTCCACTACTTTGCAATTATTGTAGACTATTGACATAAAATATAATTCGCATTATGATCATTATTATTAGTGAACAAAAGCGTTGAAATGTAAAAGATGGTTGGTGGGGATAGAGGATGGATTTTCTCAAATCCCAAAATCCACGGTTGGAAAGAGGACCCTCTGGACTACCATTTACATATAGTCTGTATGGTGTACTATTTCTTATATCTTCCAAAATTGCTACTGATCTTCTATAGAATTTCCAATCTAAATAGTGATATTTTCAAAGCCAATTTTCACAATACCATATCACTTTATATGGGACTATATTGCTTATTGAAGTCGCCGAAGTCTCGTAGGTAGTGTGTTGGCTTATTAGACTGAAGGCTCGAGTTCGAATCCCAGGCCAGACATCAAAACGAAAATAAAAAAATATTTCTTCGGCGACTTCCTCTCAGCAGATTTCTGGCAAAAACTCTGAGAGTAAATAAAATTGCCATGAAAAGCTTCTCAAAAAACTGTCGTTCGGAGTCGACTTTAAACTGTAGGTCCCGCCACTCATGTATAAAATTAACGCACACAACATAAGTGGTGTGAGAAGCTAGGTCGTAATCCTGACTGAAGGGTTGTAATGACCAATTTTGTTATGTATGTATGTATATTGCTTATTGTATTAGGCCTCTGGAACCTACCTTTCAATATGAAATGGTACTCATAGATCTAGTATATGCCCTAAAATTAGCTCCTAAACAAGTGACCTTGTTCGGATGGATGCTGTTAAACAGTTAACAGTGCACTGTTAAGGGCAAATTTGTTTCTGTTAAAAGAAAATTTTCCTCTGTTAACGCCAAATGTGGCGCTGCTAAAATTTATCGATTGCGTCTTGGATTTTCAAATTCGAATTTATCTTCATATACATTAAATGTACGTCCCTAGTAAAATTCAAGCACATAAAATTACATTCTAGCCGAGTGTACTCATGACACCTCTGGTTCTGTTTATATTTTGCTTGTATAGTTTTAATCAAAAATTGAAAAAAAAATTTTAATAATTGTAAAAGGAAACTTCCAGAAGCATGTAAATACAGACATACATATGTATGTATGTACGTAGTTATTGTTTTTTAAAATTTTCTTAAATTATAAAAATAGAAATTAAATAATTAAAAACAAGAAAAAAACAAAAACCTCATGCACATGCTCATGTTATTTTTGTTGTTCGTAATATGGTGGGATACTCTCAGTTAATTAATGGAAATTGAAGAGAAAAAAAATTATTTGTTGCTACAACTGAAATATTATTTTTTTTATATGAATTAATGAATAGAACTGTAAACAAACAAACATGCACAATAAATTCACTTCTTTTTTTTTAATATTAAATATTAAAATTAACAAAAACAAAAACATACAAACAAGTGTAGACCTGTGATAATAATGCTTAACTCAAACACACTGTGCGTTTTGACTCTCTAAACACAGAGCTCTTAACTGCCCGTTCAAGTCTGTTTTGACCTGCTTATTTATTTATTTATTTACGCCTTTATTATGTTTTCTTTTGTTTTGGTTTATAGTGCAGTTTTGTTAACAAAAATTTGTTTTTATTTTCTTTCTTGTTTTTGGTATCTTAATTGAATTTGCCCGAAACAAGTTTTTTTTTTCTTTTTTTTTTTTTTGTTAATTGTTTAGCTGCTGTTTTTATGGGTTTTTAAGCTATTTAACCAAAAACTGGCCCAGAGGAATTTGAAAATGAAATATGAAAACATTTTAGAATAAAAAATATTGTTTGCACGTGATTTCAACATTCACGTGCTAAAAGACCCAAAAAAAAGTAAGACAAGTATGTTGAGAACATGCTTACACAAATCGAGCGTAATAGGTTTTGCTCTAACTCGTTCAAAGACTTGTTTATTAATTTATAGACTTCTTTTTATGGAACCCAATTCAATCTTAAATCAAATTAAAAATTATTTCTTTTAAATTTCGATCTTTCTTTCAAAAAAATTCACAAAATTTCAAATCAAAATGCGATTTCTTTACTATCGGGTGGCCATCTATCGATTTAAATTTGAACCATCGGTTTTTTCGAAACTGGCAAAACTTATGTCATTCTATGCTGTCACAAAATTCAATATATTATCTCCACTGAACGTAATGGATCGTTTTACGCTTGAGCAACGTTAGGATTTATTGGGCCAACGAAAAACTGCGCGATGATGTTGATTTTGCCAAAAAAAAAATCATCTTTTCGGATGAAGCTCATTTTCATCTTGGTAAATACGTTAATAAGCAAAATTGCCGTACTTGGGTTTCAGAAAATCCACACGTGATCTTACAGACGCTAATGAACCCATTGTGTGTGACTGTTTGGTTTGCCTTATGGAGCGGAGGCATCATTGGCATGATAACCGATTTGTTGTACCCGCTCTTAATGGTATTAATGTAAACTATATTTGGTTTCAACAAGATGATGCAACTTGCTACACATCTCATGCCACATTTATCGATTTATTGCATCAAACGTTTGATGGCCGTTTAATTAGCCGAAATGGTTGAACTATTTTCTGTGGGGCACTGTTAAAGAAAAGAGTTATGTCAGAGACAATTGAGCACTTGAAGGCCAACATTCGTAATGTCATTGACGAGATAAGAACCCATACACTCGAAAAAGTTTTGATCGATCACTGTTTTGATCGAACGAGGTACTGTGTGGCCAGCCGCAGCAGCCATATGATCGAAATAATATTCCATTTCCTACCGGAGCCATTGTAGTTCACTACATAAAAGAATAAATTTTGTAAAATTTCAAACCGTTTTTGTTTTATTGTATGTATTTTTAAATTTAAATTTTTAAATGTCCCACCCTATATTTTGCAGTATTTAAGCTGTGCTCCTCCATAGTTGATTAATTAAATTAAATATGCAATGTTATGTTCGTTTTACAATCAGCTTCAGTTATAATTTACTTTTAATACAGTTTTCTCACATTATCTAACCAAAAATAAAACATAAAATACGTTATAGTCTTGAGCTCTTCCAGTACTGCAATAATTATCGTCGTTTCTTTTAGTTTGGAAAACAGAAAGCAAACTAGGCGTTCAAATCTAATGAATAAAGTAGCTGAGACACGGTGATGATGATGATGATTTTTTCGTCCGAAAATTTTATATCACAATGCCTGACTGCTTCTGACAGTAAATAAAACGTTAAATTCTTTGATAAGGCTTCGACTTGTCACCAATTAACATCGTTTTCTAGAACACTTAATATGCTTGAAGATAAATTTAAATTTCACTAACAAAGGCAAAACCCAAAAATTTTAACAGAGCTAATGTTAAAGTTAACGGAGCAATGTTAAATTAACAGAAGTTACAAGAAATTATCATGGAATTAATAATACACAATTATTCATTATTCACACCACTTATGTTGTGGATGTTATATGAGTGGCGGGAGCTACAGCCGACTACGCACGACAGAAACCCTTTCATGGCAATTTCCATTTATTCTCGGAGCTTTTGCCAGAAATCTGCTGAGAGGCAGTCGCCGAAGAAATATTTTTTAATATTTCGTTTTGTTGGATACGTCTGACCTGGGGTTTGAACCGTGGTCTCACATCTTATAAGCCAACACACTACCTACTAGACTACGGCGACTTATTTTTTGTATTTATTTGAAGAAAAGTGCTGGTGATCATCCTCTATCAGAAGCAACCAGCAGAAGAGGGCTTCAACGGTTCTGATAAAACGATTTCGATAAAGGACGTGGAGGACCACAAAAAAAGTTTGAAGACTCCGAATTGCAAACAATATTAGATGAAGGGAACACTTTAAAAGGGCACAACAAACAACATTTCCGATAAATCCGTTTAAAAGGCATGGGTGAGATCCAAAAGTTTAAAAAATGCATGCCACATGAATTGAATCATAATCAGTTGGAAAACCGAAAAACCACATGTGAAATTTTGCTTCAAAGACACGACATAATCGCAGTGTTGCATTGAATTGTTACCTTCAGTGAAAAATTGATTTATTTTTAGAATCCTAAACGGAAAAAATCATGATTTAATCCTGAACAACCATCAACCTTGGCTGCAAAATCAGATCAACGGCGCAGGGCTACAAAGCAGCGTGTCTGATGGTTTCTGGAGCTGTGGTGTTCTAGGAGCTCCTAAAATCTGATAAAACCGTTAATGCAGGCCGCTGCTGACAACAAATGATCAATTTGACCCATGTATTGATCCTAAAACGACCAGAAGGGGGCACAAGCCACGACAAGGTAAATGACAATGCACCTGCACAAAAAGCAAGACCGGTTTAGGATACAATTAAAACACTAATCGCCGTATTCACCAGACTTGGCTCCTTCCGACTACTATTTGTTTTCATCGATGTGACAAGCATTGGCTGAGTACCACAACGATTCCAAAGGGGAAGTTCAAAATTGTGTGACTAATTGATGTGCTTCAAATGGCAAACAGTTTTATTGGCGTTAAATCCACAAATTGCCTGAAAGAGGAAAAAAATGTACAACTACCAGTGGCCAATACTTTAAATAAAATGTTTTTTTTTTAAAATTTCGTATTAAAAATTTTTGCTTTACATACATAATTGGTTATTACAACCCTTCCGTCAGGATTACGACCTTGCTTCTCACACGACTTATGTTGTGTGTGGCAGAACCTATATTTTGTGAGAAACTCTTCACGTCAGTTTTATTTACCCTCAGAGTTACTGCCAGAATTGTGTTGAGAGGAAGTCGCCTAAAAAATATTTTTTTTTTTCATATTTTGATTTGATCGAGATGTCTGTCCTTCGGTTTGAACCTTGGCATCACGTCTAATAAACCAACACACTACCTACTACACTATGGCGACTACAATTCGTGTTTTATTTTCCCAAAAAATCGCTCAGCTGGTATATTTGAATTGTAAATTTAAATAGTATATGTATTGCGTTAAACAAAAGACTTAAGAATGCAACTTCGAACGAAAGTTAGTCTAACGAATAATACTTTACCTAAAAAGATTTACGAATTAAACTTTAATTACAAAAGTAATGCAATTCGATATAGGATTTGTGGTGGATTGTGAAGGAAGCGCATGTTTAATTTGATGCTCTGGAATGTTTATGTGAATGAAGATAAATTCGAATTTAAAAACCAAAGACGCAAATTCACTCTTTTAGCAACGCCACTTTTGCCTTTAACAGAGCAAAATTTGCTATTAACAGAGCACTGCTAATTGTTTAACAGTGGTAATAAGTCTTCTACTTCGCAATTATTGCAGACTTTTGACATAAAATATAATTTCATTATGATCATTATTATTTGTGAATAAAAGTTTTGAAATGTATGGGATGGTTGGTGGGGTATTAAGGGGTTTAATTTTCTCAAATTTCAAAATTATTCCAGCTTTGCCACCACCACGGTTCGAAAGAGAACCCTCTGGACTACCATTTCCATATAGTCGGGTAGGTATACTATTTCTTATATGTGGCCACTGATATTTTAGAGAATTTTCAATCAAAAAATTGATAGTTTCAGAGCCAATTTTCAAATATCCACATCACTTTATATGTGACTATATTGCTGATTATATAAGGAGGCCATGGAACTTTCCTTTACAAATAGTATGGTACTCATAGACCTAGTGCATATCATAAAATTAGCTCCTAAACAAGTAGTCTTGTTCAGAGGGATACTGTAAAACAGCTAACAGTGCTCTGTTAAGAGAAAATTTTGCTCTTTTAATGCCAAATGTGCGCTGCTAAAATTTAGGGATTGCGTCTTGGATTTTTAATTCTGAATTTATTTCCACACACAAGGAAGGACTTATTGAGTATTTAGTGAAATTGTTAGGAAGTCCTCTACTAGTAGATGTAGTGCTTAGGCAAAAATCTTCAATCGTATTGCCTAAAGAGTGAAGGGAATAATAGAATTTGATTAATAATTCCTCTTTATAAAAGCTTGATTTAGTTTGTTTTTAATAGGGATTGTTTTAAACTATCAACAAAGTTTCTATGGAAATAGATTTCTTTTTACTGCACCTTATAATTCGATTACCATCAAACATTAGAAATAAAAAGAATTAATTAAAACTCATTTGAGAAATAAATTAAAATTTATGTTTCATTTTAGTTTTTTAATTGCATTTTAACTTTGCTTTAATGTATCTTAAAAATATTTTTTTCTTCGCTTCATAATACGTTTCCACAGTCTGTCTTATCTGAGTATTGTAGTGTTTAATTTTTTTTTTGTTTTTTTTGTTGCAAATTATTTGCATTCAAAAAGTGAATGTCAGAAATAAATACTTTTGAAAATCAAATCTAGAAATGTATTAAACAAACGGTTTTAAACATTTATTTTATAAAAGTTTTCTAACAGTCCCAATATACTAAATGTGAACGCAGTTTTTACGATTTGAAAATATTCTCAGATCAGCAATCGCATACTGCTCTACAATAAAAAAAATTAAAACGAAAAACAAAAACATAAATTGTGTGAGAAAACTGTAGCTCATAGAAAATCGATTGGTTTAATCAAATAAGTTTCTTAATGATGTTGTTGTAGTTGCTCAAAATTGTAAGCCATTAACCGTGCCCAGACCACTAAGCTTTGCTGCAATTTCATATTTTTTCGATTTTTTTGTCTTATATTTGTAATAAGTGTAGTCATACATACAGTGGCTTACTGATCTTTTGCACATTTATCTTGATTTAGATTTTAGTTTCGTAAACTTAAATTCTGATTTGTTTATGATTCCTAATGAAGTTTACATTAATTACTCGTCGTTACAAATATAAACGCTGAGAAGTTACAAAGATTTTCAAAACGATAATATTTTTTGGAGCCTATAGAGAGTATAGAAACGTTAATAGCTTCTTTTGATAAGTTTTTTGCATAAATTAAATGAAAACGATGTAGTAAATTAGATGTTCATGGAAATGAATGGGCCAGCTAAACGTGCATAAGGTTTAATGACTTGGGCTACTATGACAGTGTAATAACAGCATTTCTAATTGTAATTGTCGAAAGAGATTCTAAACTGATTGACCTTCACGTCCTACAGGATCTTTAAATGCCTTATGAAGTATATAAGATCACAAGAACCTGATGAACTTACTTAACCTTAACCCATAAGCAAAACCTGCCAGTATTTGTTGAAATCACAACAGATCCCTTAGGGCCGGTATTACAACTTGCCGTTAAAGTTGAGTTTAGTTAATGTTAACTTTATCTAAAGCGAACTTTACAGTCACCTTTAACTTTATTTCGTTATTACAACCTGATGATAAAATAAAGTTAACTTTTTAAAAATATGGCAGTGCCGGAGCAAT
Organism: Sarcophaga caerulescens; assembly: GCA_927399465.1. Lineage (NCBI taxonomy): Eukaryota > Metazoa > Arthropoda > Insecta > Diptera > Sarcophagidae > Sarcophaga > Sarcophaga caerulescens. The sequence goes on from OV656867.1 coordinate 20,474,228, forward strand.
GTCGATAACATTGCCCAATTAAACAAGCTTTTTTAAACATAAACCTAACCTTAAAAATTACGGGCAGAATGATCCTCACTCCTATCTTATTGCCTACTTATAATAATGAAAAACAATTTATCTGCCCTTTAGTTAACGTCAAGTTGTAATAATGGCCCTCAGCGATAAAAGGTAATCCGTAATGCATTGAATTTTCAATCAATGCCGTATACAATAACTGGCTTTATGTGGAGGACTCAGAGAAGACTATACAGCATCTTCTATACAGCTATCTATCTTTGGAGAAACGGTAAACTTCTTATGTATGTCAAGCTAAATTTGAATTTGAGAATCCAAAACGCAATCCAAACGCAAAAATTTTAGCTGCGCCACATTTAGCGTTAACAGTGCAAAATTTGCTCTTAACAGAGCAAAATTTGCCCTTAACAGAGCACTGTTAACTGTTTAACAGTATCCATCTGAACAAGGTCACTTATTTAGGAGCTAATTTTAGAAGGTAATTATTTATGACGAAATGTTAACCTTACTTAACCTAACTGAGTCTCAGAATCATCGTAAAACAATCTGCGGAATAATAATCACCTCTTTCCTAGTGCTCATCGCTTTTGCAAAGACCATCGATATCCTTGACCACTAGGTTGCATAGAATATTTGCGAATGCAAACGTTTCCTCGGGAAATTAATCCCACTAATCAAGACTTCATACACGAATATTACACATCTCGTGTCTTACATTAAAATCTGGGGATCATTAGCATTGCAGTCACAAAAATCCGTTCGACAGAGTTGCATGCCATCGCATTTACTGCGTCCTTGATGTGCACTCTTTAAAGCCCACGGAACAGTAAGGGAATTGTGTGGAGGCTGCAAACTCGATTAGAGGTCTTAGGCTACGTAGGTAATATTTGCTTGCACATCGGAGAATATGTGACTAATTCTACGACATCCAGACAACGCAACATGCCGTACAGGAAGCTTGACAAATTAATTGAAAATCATATATAAAGTGGGAATTCGTTTGTTATTCAAGGCTTGCAAAACACGCATGCATAACAAAAAGGAGTATGTGCTTCAACTAAAAAAATACCCCGCTGAATCGAACAATTTGCATGTTTTTATCGCTAAATTCCTGTGAATAATCTTACCAGTCTTCCGGCTAAACATAGTAACAGAGAAAAAGCAATTGACAGTCAATTTATGTTAGAAAGCGTAATTGAAATTGAAGGAATATTGAAAATGAAATTTCTTAAATGGAAACCGAAATGGCAATAAGATCTGAATTTTTTTGGATGCGGCAAATAGTGAAAGAGCTGCTAAATGTACGACTAAACTGTAACGAAATTAAACACAGCACAGACGTTAAGAATTAAAAAAATATATATCTTTAAGATTAAGAATAAGTAATAACAAATTACTTTTAAAAATATTTACAAATATAAGTAATTGTTTATTCGATTAATACTCTTATTCGATAAATTTTTTTATTCGATTAATATCTTTATTCGATTAATATTTTTATTCGAATAATATTCTCATAAGAAAAATGTTTTTTTTTTAATTTTTCATTTCCAATGAAAAAAAAAATAAAAATATTTACAAATATAAATAATTGTTTATTCGATAAATTTTTTTATTCGGTTAATATTTTTATTCGATTAATATTTTTATTCGAATAATATTCTAATAAGAAAAATGTATTACTTCACACTTTTTAGAAAATTCAAATGTGTAAATAAATTAAATGTAAATTTCATTAGTTTTCCAAATATTCAAATTAATTTAATCTACATTAACGATTAAAGGTAATATTTTAAAATAAATAATTTTTATCCTTTAGATTTCGAATACTTTTAAAACTAACTTTTAAAAATATTAACAAATATAAATAATTTTTTTATGCGATTAATATTTTTATTCGAATAATTTTTTTTATTCGAATAATATTTTTAATTTTTTAGAAAGTTCAAGTGTATACAGAATAATTATTAATATTTATGTATAAAGCAACTGCATAACATTTCGAGTACCGTACACAAGTTAAATTTTTAAACAAATTTTGAGAAGTCATTACCAAAAAATTTATGAACTCTGTAAGGCGCCATAAAAAAAATTTTTTTAATAGAAAAAAAAACAATAAAAAAATTTACATTTCGCAACAAAATTCAATAGGGGAGGAGGGGGGCTATACTTTTTGCACATTAACATATAAAATTAATGTTTTAATATTCGTTTTACCCTCAACTTTCAATACAGGAAGCTCATCTACCTGTATTACTATCGTATATCCATCCATAACGTAACAGTTACTTGAAAAATTTTCTAAAATAATTTTTTTTTATTAAAATGAACTGTTAGACACAAGGCTACTTAATTATTACGCATACGTTTTTACATATTCATACATTTTTATGGCAAAAAAAAAATCAAAAAAAATATTTGTATTCGAATGCATAAAAACATTTTTAATTAATGTGAGTGAGCATGTGGGTAATAACAGACACTGTAACAACGCACAGTATAAAGCCAATAACACTTGTGGTCTGTCTATGCACGGAGATGTTCAATTTCAAATTTGAATTCGTAATGAGACGGGAAAGCAAAGCAAATCTACAAAAAAAAATTGTTTTGGAATTTGGTTTGCTAAACAAAATGGCTTAAAGACTACAAACAAAAAAAAAAACAACAAAAGGAGACAGAAGTATACAGACAGACGACGAACAGAAAAAGATGAAGTAAATTTATATGAAATATGTACGTGCTTGTTATTGATATTATTTAAAGAAATAAACTTTTTTTGTGTTTTTGTTTTAATTAAACCTACGAAAACAAAGACATGAGTACTTAAAAACCTACAGATCGGTATTCTTAGTTATTTTCTGCGGAATTCATAATCAAATGAACGATTGTACAGGGTAATCCTAAAGTAGGTAAACAGAAATTTAATTGCTCAGGCTTTATACGGTTTTTAGTATTTTATATAAAAAAATTTTGTATTCGAAAATTTTTACACGAATAAAATTATTCGAAAATTTTTGATCGGATAATCAAATGAAATTTATTTGCTCCAGTTCATACATATGTATTTTTATATGGTTTTAGGTGTTTTATATAAAAAATTTTGTATTCGATAAACTTTATTATTCGAAAATTTTTTACACGAATAAAATTATTCGAAAATTTTTAATCGAAAACCCTTAACATCTATAATGAAAAAAATATATTTCTATATTTTATTTAACTTTTATTAATCGATTTTTAAAATCTGTTATTTAGAACTTTTGCTCGTAAATTGTTCTTTTTATTAGAATGTTGTAATCGAGTAAAATTTTTAAATAAAAATCAAAAAATTTATTATAAAAAGGGCGTTTTTTCGTTTTGCTGTGTTCGGTTTCAAAATTTGTTTCTTATTCGCAAACTTTTTTGTTTGAAAAATGTTAAACGATAACGATTAATCGAATAATATTATTTGAATATTATTAGAATAGTAAAAAAAAGGGTTTCGTTTAAGTTGTGATTAAATACTTTCTTTATCACAGCAGCTAAGTACTAGAAGATATATTTAAATAAAAATCGTTTTAGCAGTATTAGAGTCAATAATGAAGAAGATAATGTGAAATTTTAACAGAAATTGAGTAACCCAGCAAATTAGAGTATAGAGTGTACATTCTTTAAATGTAAATGCGATATTAAAATTAGTAATTGAAAATTGATATTGTAACAGTCGAAACTATACTGAAAAAAATCGTTTATGACAAAGAAAATTAGACAAAAGTGGAGAAATACGTGGAGTACGTTTTCGAAATTAATAAAACGATCCGGATGCAGGTCACTCATGATCATGTATAGAACATCCTAAAAATCTATTCGAGGAGTCGCTGTAGTCTTGTAGGTAGTGTGTTGACTTATTAGACGTGAGGCCTCGGTTCAAACCCCAGGTGAGCCATTTCCAACTCAACGAAATACGAAGAAATATTTCTTCGGCGATTTCCTCTCAGCAGATTTCCGGCAAAAACTCAGAGTAAATGAAATTGCCATGAAAAGTTTTTCGAAAATCTGTCGATCGGAATTTACATCATTTAGACTCAATTTTTTGTGGAGATACGAGAATTCTGTCGTGTAGAGGCACAAGAGACCAACTATTTTAGCGGTGGAAGAGCGCACTGTATAATACAGAAATATGGCCGAAATACTGAAGAAGCATGCCATAATTGAAGTTCATGAGTAGCTCACGTACAGTGTTGACACGAGCATCCTATGTTTTTTTCCCGTTATTAATCACATGCATAAATGATTCGAACAGTTGAAATAAATAACAGTTTCTACCAAATGTAGTTAAAATCTACAAATTAAGTAAACATTTTTTAAAAAATTTGCACATAATTATTCGCAAATTCTCGTTTTCAACGGGAAATAGTGTCGAATAAATTTCGATTAATTGATAATAATAAATAATTACAATATGCATTTACAAAATACTCAAATAATTTACTAAAGATCAGACAACTGAATAATATTCGATAGATTGAACAATCAGTTTAACGATTAATTGAATTAATAAAAAATTTGCTTTTTAAAAAAAATTTTATTTACCATTTTATTCACTATTATAATATATATATACCAGCCATTCTATTTGCACTAAATTATTGGCAAGTTAACATTTCTATCACAAAAATTTTTATTCGAGTAAACTATTACAAAAAACGATAACAATACGAGTTTGCAAATTTCTTAAACAATTTACTGAATAATAAGATAGTTGAAAAATATTCGATTAATTAAATAATCGATTCAGCGATTAATCGAATCGAAATAAACCGAATATTGAAAAAAATTAAAACAATCAAACTAAACTTGTATTTACCATTTCATTAATGCTTATAATATCAGTTACTCTGTTGCTGATTTTGGCCTGGCCACCCCCTTGCCATACACATACCCAATTGGCCGTCATATGGAAAACAAAATACATACCCATATTCACAAACATACACACACACACACACTGACACACGTATAATAGCAAGTAATAAAACAAAAAAATTATTATTATTATTGCTAAAATCTTTTGAAGCATGAAGGTTTTTCTACAACTCAAAAAAACCAAACAGCAGTGGTTAATGTACTGCTAACCAGCGAGTACGATGTACTTTTTTTCTTTCGTTTTGGGGTTTCCAACTAAACAAAAATAAAAATAAAAAACTCAAAAAAAATAAAAAAATCAACACAACAACACCAACAATATACAACAGGTTGTTTTGTTTTAAATATGGATTTGAGGTCTTTATTTGTGTATACTCAACCATACGAATATTTGTAAATCATTTGAATTTGTCAACTACGGCATACAATTTATTGACTCAAATTACTTCCTTTTCTGGCTGAAAGACAAACAAACAAACTAAACAAAGACGAATAAAAAATATCGAAAAAGCAAGCATAGACCTAAAAAAACGGCCCTCAAAAAACAAAACCAAAAAAGCGATTTAACTCTATTTAGAATTAACAAATAAATGTTTGGTAATAATCGATATTTGTTAATAAGGTATTAGCAGTAATCGTTTTAAGTAAGCATTGGCCAATTATTTTTAATGAACATTATCGATTACACTGAATGGCTAAATTATGCAAGAGTGTCTTTTTATTTTGAAATACATAATATTGTGTTATAAATTGAAAAAAATACTTAAAAAAACGTATGTACTGATATTAAGAAAATTAAGTCTTTTACGATTATTCGTCAAAGAAAATTCCTGGGGATATCAATATCTAGAACACTGTTATAGATGAAAATGTAAGAAATCATGTGTTTTGTAATCACAAACCTTATTAATTCCTATACAAATGCAATTAATCGATTATTTTGATTCGAATGTTATTCGAATAATCGAAATATAAGTCTTCTGGATTTCAAATAGAGATAGAATAGAATTTTACATCAGATTTTGGGGAGAAAATTATTTATTAATTAGTTTTTATATATAAAACGCAAATAGGTTTCATAAACAATTGCTTTTAATGGAATATTTTTATTCGAATAATCGAATAATTTTATTCGAATAATCGAATATTTTTATTCGAATAATCAGCATTGCAATTTTCAAGTAGAGACAAATAGAGCTTTAACTAACAATTTTCGAGTGAATAAAATTTGTTTTCCTGTAAATCTTTTTTATTTTTTCAAAAATTAATTTAAAAAATATGATTACTTTTTATATAAAACCGGTTTAAGTTTTATAACTCAATCGAATAGCGATTAATATTCTTTTATATTATTAAAAACTTTAAAAATAACTATCTTATAAAAAAAATTTCCAGCGAATAATTCAGTATTTATTCTTATAAATTTAATCGATTAAAAATTTATTCGATTTTCTTTAAATCCACATTTAATTATTGCCAAAATGAATGAAAAACCGATTATTTTTCGTATATAAAAGCGCTTTTAGTTTCACAAGTTACGCGAATAATTTTTCCTTTACGCTGCTTAAAACGTCAAGAGCAACAATGTCTCTGGTACTGACACATTAAATATCTAAGATGCAACACTACGCTATGAAACACTAGAACTGCTTAGATTGAAAAGAATGTAAATTTGGCAAGAAAATCATTTAGAAATTGATAAGAGTATCCAGCAAAGGTAAGAGTAAGCTCTTAGGATCAGAGTTTCCATCACCGAATCTCTATAGACTCGCAAAATGAACTGATATTTGAAAAAAATTACACTATCAAGTGGTTCCTGACAGTGATTTACGACAAAGGCCTTTGCTTTTGAACTCTGAAAGGCAGTGACCAAGTTTCGCATCGTGTTGAGAAATGTTTTTTTGAATTTTTATTGAACAATAGCTCAAAAGCCACCCGTTTTGATCAACAGAAGAAAACATTTGAAGACATGCAAATTTAGAATTCCGACTAGGGAACCTGAGGTTCCCAATGGGACCCTTGAAGTTTACACTGATGGCTCAAAGATGAGTGATAAGGTCCTGATATTACTTTCCTATAGGCTGCCTGATGCTTGTTGAGTGACGGGATTTTCTCTAAAAATCTCCGGGTTTACTTGGACAGCCAGGCTGCAATTAAGTCCCTAACGCACATATGTAGTTTCAAAATCCGTCCTTGTCCATGAACACTGAGGGTTTTTTAGATAAATTTCGAATCATTCAAAGGTAATTCCTATAACGATTTCCTGTCACAGGAATATTGTTGGAAATTACTTTGCTGATGAGCTGGTCAGGGCCGGTACGGAGCTGGTAATCTCCAACATGTTACAGGGCATAAGTAATCCCATTGCGTCGGTTAATTTGAATATTGCCCACTCGTTCTACAAGGAGGCTCAATCTTGTTGGCAACTTGAGGCTACGTGCAATATTGCCAAACTCTACTGGATGCGTGTGGACATGAAGAGGACTGACTCACTTCTGCCCTTAAATCATATGAACATCCATCGCACAATCGCAATTCTTACGGGCCATTTTCCCTTTGGTAGGCATGCCGAAAGACTCTGCATTCCAACTAATGACTTCTGCAAGAGTTTTCGATCTGAGAAGGAGGAAGAGATTGTCTTCTGCTCTTGCCATGAGGAAACTGACATCGTTAATCGAGCTCTCTAATATGAAGGCTGAAGTATGGTGTATTTAGAACATGGGATGATTTTCTCTAGAGAATGGTTGACTCCGGGTAGAGTTAATTGTGGTATCACAGTGGCCTAAGTGGAACCACCTCCTTCGAGGGAGTCCACCACCTAACCTAACCTATGTAAAGTCACTTGTCTACGTCAATAAATCAGAGACAATTGAACGCATGAATATGCTGCGAATTGTTTGTGAAAATTGATATTCCAGATTGCGTAGCCACCGCGGCATTTCAAAAAATGTTTTATCCAGAAAAGTCCGTCTTATTGATATTAAAAACATACGTTTTAACGAGGTATACCTTCAAAATGGCAACGGGTTATCGAATCAAACGATTCTAACAAAGAAATTTTTTAGACAAATTTTAAATTTCAATTTAATTTTAAAAAGAATTCTTTTTTATTTCCTATATAAGAATCCGAAGTAAATTTTCTTCTTTCGAAGAGTTATAAACAGTTTTTAAAACTTTGCAAAACCCTTTAATGCGTTCAATACTATTCAAATCCGGAAGTTGATGTAATTGAATGACTTTGCTTTACGAATTAAAGAAAAAAAACTTATGAAACGTAAAGATTTTCTTTCGCTTTGTTTTATACAAACCGAAAGAAGTCTTTTTTTTTCAACAAATAAATGCAATTTAAAAATTAAAAATCATGATTTTGACAGCCAGACTTTAACTTTTTATATAAGCTGGGGGATATTTTCCTACTCCCCGCAGCAAAGCAGAGCTTTTACAAGCAAACAAAACGAAAGCAAACGAAACGAAATTGAGGGAAATCATAGTGCTGCCGCCTGCCGGTTTGAGTACATTTTCGTTGGCATAGAAAGAAAAACAATACAACGCAACGTAAGGTAAGGTAAGGTATTGAACAAGTTTTGTTCGAAGAGTGTAAATTTCAACAAATGCAACAAATTTATTGCATTAAAAAACTTTGAAAACATAAAAACTGGTTATTGTTTAAATGGCTTAAAAAGAAAAACCAAAATGACCATATTATAGGTAACACTTAGACACACAAGTTGGTAACAAAATTGTATACCCGTTTAAATTGCAGCCCAGCTAGCTACCACCATTAGAAATCGAATATCGAGTAATCAAAAGACCAGGTAATGTATTCCATTTTTTTGCTTCATTACTTCAATAAAAAGAAACAGAAAAAAATTGAATACAAAACCTTACCGCAAAGAAACAGAAACAAAACTAAGAGTTTTTAGATTGCAGCCTGCATTTGGCTAGCTGGTGTTTTGATGTTTTTCATTCGTTTTTATTAGCATTTGTCGACAATTTTAAAGTTCAAAGGTGCCTTTATTGTATCGTTACTTCTTGATTTTCTTTTTTGTTGTGATCAAAAATTATTTAAAGCGTGAGAAATTTATTTGTTTTTAGACTTTTTTTTATTTTTGTTTGTTTGTTTGCTTTTAATTTTGATCTGAATTTTTAAATTAAATTAAAGAAAAAATAAAATCAAATCAATTTCAAAGCAAAATGTCATTAAAACACAAAAAGAACCAAGAGGTGTTATTATAAGATAATGACGAACAAAAAACCATTGACAGTTTCATTAGTACGTTATGTGTTAATTAGCTACGAAAGTTATATTCTTTATTTTACAGTGAATGTTATGTTAACAGATACTGTTAAGTTGACATGATTGAAAAATTTGGCAAAGGGAAGAAAGAAAATCAATTAAGGGCCATTATTACAACTTGCCGTTAAACTTGGATTTAGTTAAAGATAACTTTAGCTAAAGTGAACTTTAATGTCACCTTTAACTTCTTTTTGTTATTACAACCTAATGATAAAATAAAGTTAACTTTTTCAAAAATACAGCAGTCCAGAGCAATGTCGATAACACTGCTCAATTAAACAAGTTTTTTTACGCAGTGGCAACGACTGGCTTCGCTTTTTTGTTGTATATCCTCATTTTGTTTATATTTGAAGTTGCCATATTGAAAATAATATATAATATGGCAAGTTCAAACATAAACTTAACTTTAAAAGTTACCGGTAGGATGATCCTCGCTTTAGCTTAACGCTCACTTCTACCATATTGTCTATTTATAATAATGAAAAACGATTTATCTGCCCGTTAAAACTATCACTTTAGTTAACGGCAAGTTGTAATAATGCCCCTATAAATTACAAATATAGTAACATTAGCTAGGAACGATTGTAAGTCAACTGCTATGCTTTGAGGTAAATTCGTTTTGCATGAATTCCTCTTTCGTTTGTTATTTTTTCCTAAACTCGTATGGGACACAGTTTTATTCAAAAGGTATTTTGTACTAAGTTTAGCTTCCAGACAATCGATTAAGTATGGTTTTCAATTCAAAATTTGTAGAATGTATTCAACAAAATCAAATAAACGTCTGATTCACATTTGCAGCCTATAACATCGAATTGGACACATACCGTCATTCTATTCTGTCACAAAATTCAGTATATTATCTCTGCTGGCCGCAATGAATCGATTTACGCTTGAGCAACGTTGGGATCTTTTTATTGGTCCAACGAGTAACACGAAGATGTCGTCTCTTCGGATGGAGCACATTTTCATCTTGGTGGGTACGTTACTAAGCAAAATTCTCTTACAGAAGCCAATGCAACCCATTACGAGTGACTGTTTGGTGCGGCTAGCGGAGGCATATATATATGTTCCTTTTACTCCGCTAGGGAGCATAGGGCCGCAACAAGTTGGTTCAAATGAGCTCGATGAGCGCGGTGTTTGACTTCGTTCCACTGTAGACGTAGTTTGGATAGTTCAACGTTGGAGTTGAAAATTTTAATTTTTGTGCGTCTCGATATGTAAGATGCTTTCCAAACTGGATTAAGTTGGGCAAAAGCATTGCGTGCCTTATTAATGCGACTGGCAACATCTGCCGATGAACCACCGAATTTATGGATTATACTGCCTAGATATCAGAAGGACTCCAGTTCATCAATTTCCTTGCCATATAATAGGAATATTCGCGCTGCGTTAGCATTCATCCTAAGTGTTTTGGTTTTGTGGATATTCATCTTCACTCCAGCTAGTTTTGCGGTTTCGCTAATTAAATCTAGCTTTGACTGCATGCATCATTGGATCGGAGGCATCATTGCATCATATTTCTTTTAAAATGAGGACGGAGACACCTATCGCACCATGATAACCGATTTTTTTGTACCCGCTCTTCATGGTATTGATGTGAACGATGTTTGATTTCAACAGGACTGCGAACTAGCCACACGTCTCATGACATAATCGATTTATTGCGGCAAACATTTGATGGCCGTTTAATTAGCCCCAATGGTGATGTCAATTAGCTACCAAGAAGCTGCGATTTCACACCGTTGGACTATTTTCTGTGGGGCGACGTTAAAGAACAATTTTATGCCGACAAACTAGAGACAATTGAGCATTTGAAAGCCAACATTCGAGGTACGACCCCATACACTCGACAAAGTGCACGAAAATTGGTCCGACTGAATGATGTACCGTGAGGCCAGCTGCGGCAGCCATATGAGTGAAATAATATACCATTTGTAACCGGAACAATTGTACTTAATAACAAAGAAATAAATTTGGCAAAATTTCGAACCATTTTTGTTTTATTGCATTTTTAATTTTAAACTTTTAAATTTCCCACCCTATAAATGAAGTATCTTTTCTTTAATAGCGTGCTGTCCAACAATATACCCAGTCAAACGATCAGAATTCTGACAAATCTTATGGTTCCAACCGCACTTAAATAAACTGCGACTTAAACACAGACTTTTAAAGTTATCTATTGGAAAGTCGCCGTGGTCTAGTAGGTAGTGTGTTGGCTTATTAGACGTAAAGCCACCCCAGGTCAGACATCAAAACGAAATATGAAGAAATATTTCTTCGGCGACTTCCTCTCAGCAGATTTCTGGCAAAAACTCTGAGAGTAAATAAAATACTGCCATGAAAAGTTCTCAAAAATCTGTCGTTCGGAGTCGACTTAAAACTGTAGGTCCCGCCACTAATGTATAAAAATTAACGCACACAACATAAGTGGTGTGAGAACCTAGGTCGTAATCCTGACTGAAGGGTTGTAATGCCCAACTACATATGTATGTATGTGTTGGAAAATTATATAGAATTCATTTAGTTTTAAATTTGTAAACGTTAGCAATTTTATTTTATTTTATTTTTCATAAATAAATCTTATTTTTTAAAAAGTTTAACAAATTATATAATTTTTTTTTTATTGAAATCTGTGTGACTGTTTGTTTCCTGGATCAAACTGGCAATTTTAATCGTTTTCTTCGTTTTTTCTTAACTCATTAATGTTATTGAAGCACTAAAGATGCTAAAAATTAAATTTTAAGATTCTCATTTAGCCCCCCCCCCTCTCCCCCCTCCTGGGCGAGAGAAGAAATGAAAAAGTCAATGATCTTTAAATTACAGTTTTTAGGTTTCTTTCTAAAATCCAAAAAGAAAAAAAAAGAGAATCGCTGGAACAAAACTATTAATTTAGCCGAACAAAAAAACATCCGCCTCATTTGAAATGAAATGATTAATGATTTTATTTATTATTATTGTTATACAATAAAAAATTTCTCTTTTAAAAATGAAGAAAAAATTCCATTTTTGCCATTTCTTCTTCCATGGGCATAAACAAAACCAAAGAAAATCTATTTATAATCCAATCCAGTCAGACCCTATACTACACGGGGAGTTAAAAAGAATGAAGAAGATTGAATCAAGCAATGCCGGATAAACTGGATGTTATCACTAGCTGTAGTTTTCCTTATCAAGATATTCGATAACTAACGCACGGAAAATCAAACTCATCAGGTTATATTTTATTAACGTTTTAGATGTACCTTGAAGTCGCCGTAGTCTAGTAGGTAGTGTGTTGGCTTTTTAGACGAAAGGCCCGAGTTCAAATCCCAGGTCAGACATCAAAACGAAAATATGAAAATATTTCTTCGGCGACTTCCTCTCAGCAGATTGCTGCCAAAAACTCTAAGAGTAAAAATTGCCATAAAAAGCTTCTCAAAAATCTGTCGTTAGGAGTCGACTTTAAAGTGTAGGTCCCGCCACTCATGTATAAACTTAACGCACACAACACGAGTGGTGTGAGAAGCTAGGACGTTGTACAATGGGTCAATTCGACCTCCGGCTACTGTACTTGTCACAGTTGACAAGTACACGTCCTCTAACCTAACCTAGATGTACCTTCGCTTCGAGATTTTGAGCCAAGGTACACAGTATCGCGAGAAACGTACAAATTGATGTCCTAAGAATGTTAGACGTCGCAAAGCTGTACATACAACGCAAATTAGTACTGCTTCTTCCGATGATATTAGCGCACAGTTAACAATTAATTTTCGAGACTTCTATCGTCAAATTATGGAATGACCAGGAGTAATTAAACTTTTGGTGTAAGGTTCATGCGTGAACTTATAGCGATGCACCGGCTTAACAGAGAAAAATTTGCCCTTAACAGAGCACTGTTAACTATCCATTTGAACAATGTCACTTGTTTAGGAGCTAATTTTAATATACTAAGATTATGGAATGTTCCAAGGCCTCTTAATACAATCAGCAATATAGTCCCATATAGTGATACGATATTGTGAAAATTTGCTTTGAAAATATCAATTTTTTGATTGAAAATTCTCTAGAAGAGAAATAGTACACCATACAGACTATATGCAAATGGTAGTCCAGAGGGTTCTCTATCCAACCGTGGTAGTGGGATAGCTGAACTAATTTTGAGAGTCGAGATTTTGAGAAAAACGATTTTTGACCAAAAATATATGAAAATTCTCTAAAAGATCAGTGGCCATTTTGAAAGATATAAGAAATAGTACACAATACAGACTATATGCAAATGGTAGTCCAGAGGGTCCTCTTTCCAACCGTGGTAGTGGGATTTTCGAATTTGAGAAAATCCATCCTCAATCCCCACCAACCGTCCTTTACATTTCAACACTTTTGTTCATTAATAATAAGGATCATAATGAGAATTATATTTTATGTCAATAGGCTGCAATAATTACAAAGTAGTAGAATAATCCACTATTGCTACTGTAAAACAGTTAACAGTGCTCTGTTAATAGTAAATTTTACCCTGTTAGAGACAAGAAGTGGTGCTGCTAAAAGTGTGGGTTTTGTGTCTTTGGTTTTTAAATTCGAATTTATCTTCATACACATTTGAGAAATGATCTGATAAGGAAAACAAGACGTTGAAAAAATGAAACAAATTTAGTATCGCAAAGTCTTGACAGAAAATTCCATATCGTCGTCATTGCACAGCTCAAAATAATCGTGTAACTGCACTTCAACTCAAATATGGAAATCTTATATTCAGCCAATATCCGATATACATATAGAGCCCTTTAGCTTGGAATCTTAGGAGCCAACCAAATTTTTCTTATCAAATTTTGTTTCTATTACTTTTGCCATGACTGTTATTTTTTTTTTTTTTTTTGTTTTTTTAAATAATTGTTTATAATTATTTGCAAAGCATTTTATAAATGCCGCTCAAGAATTTTTTCCTCTTTTTTTCTTAGTTGCTTAAATATCACTTGTTTCAACTTGTCTTACATGGGCTACCCTACCTATTCTATGTACCTGTTTAGCTATAATGGCTTACCATTACAACAATAACAACAACTAGAAATATTCTAGTATATTTAAAATAATATTCTCTTTCGTTTTTTTTTATTTTATTTTTTATTGCATAAATTAGTTGTTGTTGTTTATATTTTTACAATCTATTGTCTGTACAAGAATGGCATTTGAAAACTTTAAAAAAAAAAACTTTAGAAAAAAAAGGTGGGGTTGCCGTATTACACAATACAACAAACCTTTTTATATTTTCCATATGACCAATAATAATTACAAAAATTATTATTTTTATCTTTTCACTTCATAAATATGAACAAGAACGTAAAAATTCTATTTGAATTTCTGGTGGTAATCATTTTAAATAGAAAACGAAAAAAATGTTGACCCTGAGGTGGAACTATGGTAATTTAGAGAGAGAAAAAAAAGAAACATTTTTTATTGTATTAAATAATTGTATAAAAATAATTGTGAATAACATTACATTGTATGTAGTATGAACAAAAAAAATTCATCAAACTAGATAAGAATCCAGTAGTAAAAGTCTGGCATAAAGCTACAAAAATATGTTATTTTGTTTGGGAAAAATGAAAATGCACAAAAAGTGGCAAAGCACAACAGACAATGATTATGATGAAAATAACACTCTACACATGCTTAACACACAACGAAGCTCTATAGTATAGAAAAACAGTTGATATTAATGATATATTTCGATGCATTCAACTTCTTTAGAAGAGATCATATAAGGGAAGGGAAGGGAATGTAGGAGTTCCACAAAATATCAACAACTCTGGCAGTTTCCAATACACTGTACTGCACGAAAGGAAAAATATCTGAGTTATTCAGATAACGACAGATTTTTGAGAAACTTTTCATGGCAATTTTTTATTTACTCTCAGAGTTTTTGGCAGAAATTTGCTGAAAGGAAGTCGCCGATGAAATATTTTTTCATATTACATTAGTGGAGATATCTGACCTAGGGTCTGAACAGTGGTAAGCCAATGAACTACCTATAGACTATAGCGACTTCAAGCAGTCACTGCAATTTAATGCGTCTATCCATTACTCGTCCGCTTCCTTTACTCGCTTCCACCACGCATATGGGCACATATACTCAACAAAATGCCTTTCTCTTGACAATAGTTACATTTGCCTGTAGAAGTACACATGCTTCTGTACAAATCAACAGAATGGATAACACATCAGCGTATTGTGCAGTGTGATTTTCTTCTTGTTGGAAAGAGACTTGCTTAAAAACTGTGTGCTGCTGCTATTCGTTTTACGAAATTAAAACATACATTCTCATTCTATATTCCCTAATAGTCATCTTGAATTGTTCGACTCTATGCAGACGCCAACTCCGAATCTTACAAACTAAAAGAATCGAACCAACTCGATCTCAGGGCAACACCAGTGCCAACGCATTATCTGTATAGCAAGATAACTAAGAAGATATTATTTACCTTATAATTGTTTTTTTTTTTTTAATTGAAAGTCCGTAGATTTAAAAAATTCTTACCGAAAATGAAATGTAATTCATTTCAAGTTCGTGTCTTAAGTCTTTCGTACGAAGGCGGATTAATAACTCGAACAGGAATAAACCTGCCCGTTTCTGTTAAAAGGTGTTTGACAGTTGACAGCTGTAAAATGTTGAACAAACTGGCATTATTTAAAATATGAAAAATGGATTTAATTATTATTTTTTGTGGCTTAAGAAATATTGTGGAAATTCTTTATTGAACTGGTTTACTGAATTTCGTTGAGACCATGATAACACGGTCCAAAATAATTGAAAAAATATTTCTCCATAATGCTGGTCGAATGAAGTTTGAAAGGTTCAGTGATTTCAATTTTAAATCGTAACCTGATTTTGGCAATGCTCTCTGACGCATTTGCCTACAATACTCGACCATAAAAGAAGGAAGTCGTGTAACAACCGAGTCTTTGACGTTGTTTAACCGCAAAATAAACGTGGTAGAGAACCAAATAGCAGTCAAAACAGTGAGTTTCTGTGGGTGAATCCATGCCAAATAATACCACTTTTGTATTATCGGCCAATTAAGTTTTGAAGACGGGGTTTTCTTTTGGGTTCACGTGTGCAATGCAAACCTGTTCTGGCTGTTCTATTGGCAAAGTCCATATATTAAACTACTAATTAGTTCTTCGTCACTGTAGTTTAGTGAGCAGTATTGTGCAGTGCAATGTGCAGTGCTTATGGAGAGTATGTCAGAAAGTTAAATATATTGTTACGTTTTTACCCTTTTAAAAACGTTACAAATATGAGTTCGTAGATTGTAAATAAAATAAAAACAAATTTGTGCTTATTTTTAAATCAATTCTTTATTGTTCGCACAATTCCGTATGCCACATTTCACGACTTGATTTAAACAACAACAATTTGCTTTTAATGTTATTCTTCTTTTACACTCTTCCGCGTACACAATAACAATTGTTTGTTAGATCTTTAATACGGAGATCTTCAAACTACTATTATTCTTTTCACACGCAACGTGTCTTCACACAAGACTGACTGAATTATTTCTGAATTCCCGTTGCCTGCCGTTGCAGTGTAGTTGTTGCTTCTTGTTTACTTGTTTATCCCCCTTTTTTATACTGATGTTATTGCTACATTTTTGTTTATTCATTGATCATGTAAACAAGTCCATTGTTTTTGTTCTTGTAGCTTTTGTTTATCGTTTTTTTGTTAAACGACAACACCATTTCCATTTTTGTAACAATATTTTTAAACAATAAAAGTCTTGCACCCATTGACGCTACCCATTACAAACCCTGTTTTTTGTTACTATCTACTAGTCCTCTATGAAATATATGTTGTTTGCTGGCTTTTTAAACATAATTTTAACGGTTTTTGACTTGCTTGGCATCACTAAGGGACAGACAAATAAACAACTGTTTGAAATTCATTTAAAAATAATAAGGGAATATGTACACCCCTTTCTCTGCAAGAAGGTGTAGTAATAAATATCGTTAATGTATTATAATTTTTATAAGCATTTATTTATTTATGGTATTAAACATCATAAATTTAACGAGTAAAACGAAAAGTACTCACCTTAACTGCCATTTGAATTGTAATCCATTCAGACGAAATGTAATATTTAAAGAAATTTATTTCTCTTAAAACTTTTTACTCTCTGACTCTCTGACTATCATATCACACTGTCTCTGACGCTCGCTCGTTTTCTATAGTAAGCAATTAGTGAGTAAAGTAAAGAGAGATGTGAAATTAAATGTATTACCACCAACACAGTGTATGTACTCGTATATGGTAGAAAACAAGAAAAACGAAGTTATACACAAAATAATCGTTTGCTGTGCTGTTGCTGTTGTTTTCAATACAATGAAATATTGTAATATTATTATCACATATTTGTTGTTGTTTATTATTTTTATTTCATTTATTTATTTACACTTTTAAAAGTGTTTGTATTTGTTTTTTGTTACTTTTTCTATTTGTGTTTGAAATTCTATTGACTTTTCGTTTTATTTGTTGTTATTTAGATTCGAATGCATGTACATACGTATGTATGCATGCATGCATGTTGTGTTAGTAGTAGGCAGGGTATATTGTTTAATTTACCTCATACCATAACTAACAACAACATTCACACAGACATACGTACATTCTAAACAGTATGGAAGAACGAATATGTTGTACTGTTTTTGTGCTTTACACTAACAATTTTTATAATTAAGTGAGCCATTTTTACAATACGAAAACAAGTGCACAACAAATACTAAAAACGTCTGATTTAATTTTTACATTCAGCGAGAGCGAAAAATGTGTAAATAAATAATACAAGAAGAGAAACCAGATTTTTGAAACAGTGTTGCCAAAAAAAAATTATCAATTGAGTAGTCTTTCTTGGTGTTTAAATAACCGAAAGGAAAAGTAAAAAACATGATCAAATAAATGGATGGATGGATGGCAGTATGTATTTATTACACAGAAGAATAAATATGTATTTAACAAAAATATTTCAAAATTAATTATGCACATAATAACATAATCAAAATAATGAACGAACATTTCTAAACCACTCTCATTGTTATCATTTAGTTAGTTTTAAGTTGATTTTATTATACTTTTATAGAAACAAAAGTATAAAAACTGACAGGAGTCGGTTTTTTGTTTACCACTTTGGTTATTATTCAAAATTATGAACTCAACGGTCTGTAAATAAATTACAATGGATTTCGTTACTGTGCCCTGTGTTTTTTCCTAGTCTAAATAAAACAGTCTGTTTACTTTGTTAACTTGCCATACATTGGCTGTATTTTTTATTTTTTTTTTTATTGAAAGACAAGTCAAGGCCCATAAGACATCCCAGTTTTTTTTGTATGACATATTATAAACAGAGTCGCCCTATAGATTTTGAAGAGAATAAGACTGTGGCCATTGAAAGTCGTCCAGGCTTATTGCAGAAGATACAACACAAGGTTACATCAATTTCTATGGATGGTAGCCTATTCTCAAAGACAACAAGGTTATTGAAATAAAACCGAATGAATTGAAGATTTCAAAAAGAAAAAAGCAACTAAATTGAAATTTCCGAAATTGAGAATGAGAGAGAGCCATAATTATGCAAAAATTTAATTGAGAACTTTAACAAAAGAATCAGCTACATGTAAGATCGCTGGATATAATTATGTATTTACCACATGTAGGACCCTCTAATAAGGGCAAATTTATCTCATTAGAAATCTCAAAACTTCTGGTATGGGGGGGGAAACTGTTCAGTTGGTAAAAATGCCTAAACGAAATTCGCGAAAAAGTGTTGTTTTCCACTCCTGTTTTAAAAAAATTATATTCTCTGATATATTATTGATGAGTTTCTGTCCCTAAATGAACTAATTTCATGCCACAAAGCAGTTAGTTAATAGATTTGTGCTTCGCTTTGATAGAGACCCTTACGGCCAATTGAGTTGGTTGTATAACTTTGTATCATGTCTTCTGAAAACAGAAATTGCCCATTTCTACGTCAATAAACAGGCTTTTTATCATAGCAAGTAGCATAATTAACCAAGTTATTATCTTTCTTCATAACATTGAGACATTGTGTAATGAACATTCTCCTCAAATACCAAATTATACTCGAGTTTTCATTAGAAATTTTAATTTTTTATTTGGAATATTTTTTATTATACGAAAAAAAAAATACCCAGGCTTCCCGCATAAAAATCGCGGGAAAGCGGGAAATAAAATTAGTTCAATATCCCGGGAATTTTCGGGACTAGAAACTCGGGGAAAAAACCCTTTACGTAATACAAGGCAAGTCTACATTAAAATGTAATTAAGATGGTGGTCATCGAAATCGCATGTATTTTATTTAACGCTTTGCGACCGTATGTCTGCTCTCAGCCACCAAAGCTTTATTACCGATCTAGTCGTATGTCTGCTCTCAATCGATAAGCTTTCGAAATTCCTTGAAATCGAATGATATTTTATAAGTTGTGCTTAACTTAGATTTGGCGATTTCGCTTCTTAAAATATTTCAAAATATGTAATAATCTAATAAAATGGCAAAAATAAATTTACTGAAGGAAGTGTTCCGTGAACTTGAAAGTAGCGATGACGAATTTTATTTTGTGTAATACTGTGTATTACTGTTTTTTCAACGAAAAATAATTCCGACCAGCATGACACCCATATATAAAATTAATACGGTCGGTCGCAAAGGGTTAAATTTATTTTTAAACCCATATAGATAGGCCCTCTCTGGAGTATATGGGATTCATATATTTCATTTTAAAAAGAAACTCTAAAACCCATATTACTTTTTAATTGGAAAAAGGTGTTAAATACACAAATTCGACGAAAGATGGCAATACTGATTTTTACAGAAGCAGGCTTAAAGTTTTATAATTCGAGAGAGATTCACAACAAAACAGTTCAAAATTAAAACGCATTTTTATCAAATAAATGGTTCAAAAAATACAATATTGCAAAAACCAAAAATAACAACTCCGGTGGCACATATGTACATACAAAACGTATTTATTTAAAACAGTTTTCTTACAATTTTAATGCTTTTTTTTTTGCTATTTTTAAATATTTTTTGTTTGTTTTTTTTTTTTCTTTTTTTTCACACCTGTTTGCCTTTTTTGCCACCCTTTTTGTAAGAAAGAATGTGGTGAATGGAGTTATTTTATACAAAATTTTTTATAAAAATCTTCTGATTTTATTTTTTACTCCTTCTCCAAAATAACTTTATTTAAATTTTTCAATATTGGAATTTTTTCTTTTTTAATTATTTTTTATTTATTTTTATTGATTCTTTTTGCTCGCACTCACACACTCACTCAAACTAAACACACAATAAATGATAAAAATACAATAATTTTACAAATAACAAAATAACAAACCCGACGACCGACCGTTGGTTGTTGTTTTTTTCTTTTCTATTGTTTCACGAGTATGATCGCGGCGAAAGAAAATATTTAAATAACAAAAACAACAATCACATACACGCGCACAAATAACAAAAAAAAAGACTTATTTCTCGTTATTCATTATTTTCGTTGTCCGCTTATGTGACTTCAAACTTACAAGGCTTACATTCAAACTGGGCTTAAATGATTTTAAGAGACAAGTTTGTTTTAACCAAAACAAAAAGCCCACTCACTCACTTCACTTCTCTCTCAAAACCTTTTTTGCTTGGCTCAGTGCAGCGTTGCCAGATATTATTTTTAAAAAACTTTTTATTTTTGGGAAAAGACTTTATTTTTACAAAAAAAAACCTGTTTTCTAAAAAAAAGTACCAACATTTTTAAAGGAAACTCCGGAGCCCGGTGCCCTCTGTTGGTGTTTCCTTGCTTCTTTTGTCCGGGACTAATAAAATACACAATATTTTATTTAAAAATGTAAATATTTCGTGTTATTATTATTGAATTTATAGAAAAAAATTTAAAATTGAATTTTGTTGAAAAAACTTGTTTTGTTAGAAAACAAATTTGATGAAAACTTTTTCGCATCTCAAAAACCTTGGAAAAAACGGGAAAACTTGGCAAATGGCAACTTTGGCTCAGTGTGAGAATAGAGAGACAGAGAGAGAGAAAGAAGTTTTTTTTAGAGTTTCCGTTTTTGGTTATTTCTAACCAAATCTGGTATTTTTTGTTCAATTTGTAATGAATAAATGGATGGACGTTTCTGATTTTGATGTAATTTAATTAATTATTTATTTATTGTGTAAACTAATTTTAAAATTTATTTATTTAATTTTAAAAATTACTACGAGAAATTTTATTACGAATTTAAATTTTTTCTGCAACTATTTTTTTTAGCAGTGTAAATGAATTTTACAAAATTTTTCCTAAATGGCAACACTACTGGTGGTTGGAAAATTCGTGTTTGTTTTTCGCTAATTCAAAAAAAAACAAAAACGTTTTTTTGCAATTCGCAGTTTAAATGACAAAAAAAGCTGCATGTTGGTTAAGGAAAGAAAATTTGTCTGGAGTGTGTGTGTGCGTGGGAGATGGATTTGTGGGTGTCGGTCGGTGTGTACGTTTGGTTTGCGTCCCGGCTGATGCTGGGTGGATGGATGAGTGTGGAAGGAAGTAAGTGTGTGTGCTGGTTGTTTTGTATTGTTGTTGGTGTATTGTGGGTGGAGGTCCGGGGTGTAGTTGGTTTGTGTCGTGGTTGGTGTGGTGTTGTTATAGGAATTCGGTCAAATTTGAAGGACGAACGGACTTTTCAGTGTGGTATGTTTCTAACGTGGTGAACTTTTGGAAAGTGTGGTGAATTTTTTGAAAAAAAGTGGTGAATTTGTCAGGCGTGGTGAGTTTTTGTAAAAGTGTGTTAAATTTGTCAGATGTGGTGAATAAAATTGAAACTCACCAAAATATGTACTGTATTACCATAGATCACTGCACATCCAGTGGCGGAATTGCCGGTTTGTGTCTAGATTTTTTTTTAATTTTTACCTCCATTAGCGAATTCAATGGAAATATGTTGGTGAAATGGTGAAACAGGGTAGACAATAAATATATATTTTAACAACAATTAGTCTGTTGTGATTTCAGAGTAGTGTTTTAAGTAGTACCGGTTGATGGATGTGCGCAGTGTTGATGCAACGAAGTAGTAGAGTGTTGACCATTCTTTCTTTAAAGGGCTTGACGAACATGAGTATAAAAAGAAAATTGTGAATACAATAAGACCAAAAAGAAAATGATTTTCCTACAAGGATGAAGCATTTTTGTGTTAATTTAAGAATAGAAAAAGTGATGAAAACTTAAAACAATAATTGTGTTATATTTGTTATTCGGGGCCCATAAGATAAATAATCTTTTTTTTAAGGAGTGTAAGTATTAAAGAGAAGAGTGAGAGAAAAAACCGAAAAAATCCTATTTTTTTGTGGTTCCTTTTTTCTTTGTGAAAATTCCAAATACGAAAAAATTTTCTTTTGTGCTCGTTTTATACATGTGTGTGTGTGCATTTTTTTATTTGTTGTTGCTATTTTGTGGTTACACGAAGTCAATGAATTTTTTCTATAAGAAAACGTTTCTTCTTAGTTGGGTGGATTTTTGACTTGCTGCCCTGATGCCAGACAATAAGAAAGAAAAAAAAAAGGTTTTGTTGTGCTTAAAAAGTAAATTGTGTGTATTGAATAGAAGTTCGTTCCGAGAAGGAAGTGAAATGTACTTTATGTAGAACACACATTATAAATAAAACTTTACAAAATGAAAACACTAACATAATAAATGTTTATTTAGTGAAAAAAAAAAACCAAAAAAAAAAAAGCTACATCAACCAACCTACCTACCTATTCAATTGCAGTGTGAATGCAGAGAAATAAAATATTTTTTCCCCTACCCTTGCCATTGTAATTCCAACCAACTCTTCTTTCATTACACTCACTCTCGCAGCAGGCATATTAAAAAGCAAAAAAATAACGTGAAAAATAAACAAGTCAACAACAACAACAACAAAATACCGTGGTGATAAAATAAACAAAAAATTCAATCCAATGAAATTGAAAACAAAAAAAGTTCTCCACAGCGTTGCCAATCCGTCCGAATTGGAAATCGCGATTTTTTTTTCTTTTCAAACTTTTAACAAGACCAATTCAAGATAAAGTTCATATAAAATTAACAAAAAAAAAAAAAGGTGAGAAATACAAGTCTTTTGAACTAATGAATCAAAATACATGAAAAAGTTAAGTTTTTTAAGTAGAATTTGAAAAGCGCTTTAAGCAGCAAAATATTGTAATTTGTAATTCAAAAATTGGAAAAAAAAAGAAATGAAAGTGAATGATATACAGTATCGGACAAAACTAACGCACAGAGTTGTGTGAGTTTTAAAATTTTATTGAATTACTTTCTAGGTTAGGTTAGAGGACGTGTACTTATCAACTATGGCAAGTACAGTACCCGGAGGTCGAATTGACCCATTGTACAACGTCCTAGCTTACTACTACTGCTTTCTAGCAAACACAACTCTGAAATTTTGTTTTGTCCAATACTGTATGTATGTATTTAGAACGACAATTAAATGTCTGCCTATAACATATTAAAGCTTGTTGCATGTAATTGTTGCCCTCGTTTACACCTAAGGTAAACCACCCGTGGTGTCCAATTTTAGTGTACTTTTTCTAATAAATCAGCCGCTAAATTAGTGGCTTTTCAAGTATTATTGCACGTAAATGTTTCCCGTGGCTACACTTCCATAGACGAGCTCATTTCAGGCAGATTTTTGTCTATAATTTCCATCAGTATCTAAGCATTGGCAGCTGTAACGTTCTCTACCAGGGCTGAAGTTGTTACAGACTTGTTTCTGTACATGAAAGACTTCAGTTATCTGCCCAAAAAATAATCTGTCCGGCTGTTAATAGATCTATGGCATCTAGTGCGATATGGCCATGTAGCACCATCTTATTGAAACCACATATCAACCCAGACCAATTCTTTAGTTTCAGGACAGAAAAGGACAGTAATCATCTCACAGCTTCTTAATCAATTAACTGTAACATGTTTTTTTTTGTTATACAGTAGTCGCTCATAAATTAGAACCGCTTTGTTTTTGAGGCAATTCTAATTTCTGGAGGTTTTTTTTTTTTTTGTACAGAATTTTTGACGGATCTTAATTGTTTATCGGAAAATGTGTCAATTTTACGGTTGAGCGACCACCAGAAGTCGGCCAATGTTTGCGCAAAGAGAAATAATAATATTTGCAAAAAACACAAATATTAGCCGACTTCTGGAAGTCGTACAAACGTGAAATAGACACATTTGCCGATAAACAATCAAGATCCATCAAAAATTCTGAAAATTTTTGAACTAAAAGTTCATTTGATGAGGTGACATATATAAAAAATATAACTCGACTGTTAGACTCTTTAAATAATAACTACGGTCCATCTCTCCCCTTTCCAACAAGATTTAAATTTTGGAAATCGGGTCAGATATGTTTGAGTAATCCAGAAATATGTGCGTAAAGTAAAAAAAAACAGTTTTTGTCAAATAAAAAAAAATTGGAGGGTTCGAGAAATATAAAAAAAATATTTTTGAGATCTACTCAACAAAACTCACAACCTATACTATGCCATTAGCCGGTGTATTTAATTTTTTTTATTTTGTCGCATAGTGTAATTATTACAATAGAGCAGATAGTGTTTATTTTAAGTCTAAAAATAATAAAATTCTCTCCTCTATGCAGTTTGAAATTTCCTTACATTTCACGTTACGTCGAGACCATTTAAATTAAACCACCAAAATACTGCATTAGTTATATTTCACATGAAAAACCGCCATAATGAACATATATCAGCTAATCTGGCAGCACTGTTGGACATTTTTCTTGTACCTTTTTATTTCATATCGTAGTTTGAGAGGGGTTGTACAATGAAAGAGATGAATTGAAAACAGTTTTACTAAAAACGGGAACAACAAGCGGGCAGTTCAAGAAGAAAAATAAAAGTTTTTCTAAAAATCGTTGATTTCGATACAAAAATGTGAAAAATTCTCTCTAAAAAGTTTATAATTAAACCAATTGGCGTTGTGAAAATAATTGAAATAAATGAATAAAATGCAGCATTTCTTGTATAAATGGAGAACAAACAAAAAAA
Source organism: Sarcophaga caerulescens (assembly GCA_927399465.1). Classification (NCBI taxonomy): domain Eukaryota; kingdom Metazoa; phylum Arthropoda; class Insecta; order Diptera; family Sarcophagidae; genus Sarcophaga; species Sarcophaga caerulescens. The sequence continues at coordinate 20,499,527 of OV656867.1, forward strand.
GAGACAGGCCTTGCGTATGTGCATGAAAGTTGGCTGGCCAGCTATTCGATAAAATTCAATTGAATTCTTTCATTTTAAATTGGATTATAGGCCGTAACACACAATAAAACGTATTTCTGTGATTTATTTGGATAAATTTCGTTTGCACCAACAAAACGAGTGAAGCATAAAAGTTCTTAGAAAGTGAAAAAAAAAAAATAAGAAATTGGTGCATAAGAAAATTTTGTATAGATTTTGAATCAAACATGCACAAACTTGCATTTTGTTATTGAATAGAATTGCGAAAGACAAATGAACGTTTTTATGCACATTAAACACAACCATCCATCCTTTTTTGATGGTCCTAAAAACGGGTATGTTGCAAGAGTTGCCATGCTCTAGGTGGTTTAATTGGGAACATACAATTTTTTTTTTAAATAATTATAAAGAATGAGTTTAAATTTATTTTTGTATATACGTGCATTGAAATTACAATACTAAAAAGCATTACAAAATATAATGCAGCACATGTCATTAGATACATATGTTCTACACTTTACGCACAAATCCCATTATGTGTTGTTAGAAAATTTGTAATGGCAACTCTCTCTCTCTGTGGACTAAAGAAAAAACCTAAACAAAAGAAATTGCAATAAAAATTAAAACTTTTTTTTACATCTATTTTCAAATAGTAAAACAAAGAATGTTGTTTTTTAAATATTTTTTCATTAGGGTGAACATTAATTTTGTAAACAAGAAAATAAATGGAAAATAGTTGTTTTGTAACAAACTCTCTTTAAACCGCGGTATTGAACTCTCTTATGTACGAGTGTGCCAGAGTGCTGATCAATTGAATTAAAGATAGAAAGAAACAAATATACAGTATGTCAGCAGCCGTTGTTGTTAAAACGGCGGCAGCAGCAAATTCAACTACCATGAGTACACATAACTCTGCAGCTGCACAAACGGCAAATGCCGATGACAATAAAACATCTGTGAATACGCATGAAAACAACGATAGCGTCGTGTTAAATAGTGACGCCGATAATAATTCATCATTTTGCCGCTTGTCTTCGATTAAAGCAGAACAGTTTGAAGAAAGCCAGCAGCAGCAACAGCATTGTAATAATGTTCCTTTAGAAAATTCTCTTCGAAATCGGCAGCCTGCAAATGATGAGGATGACGATAAAACACTACCAACAAATTTCTCTGAATTAAATGATGATGATTTTGTGGACAGGACTCAGCACAACAAACATGCGACAGTTGCAGAAGACCTGGATCTATCATCATCGGCTCAAGTCAGTCCCGGTTTAAGTTTGTTGCAGCAAACAGCAGCCGCAGCCTCATCACCACCTCCACACAGTTATAGGCATTCAAGGGCCTATCGCCATTTTAAAAATCCTCCTCAGCCACACATGTGTATACGTACAACGACCGAGACTGGCGAAGAGTTATTTATAAACGTTTTAAGTTGGACGCGTATTGTCATACCTCAGGAGCCGAGTGATCCAATACCCCTATACGGTGGAATGAGGGTAAGTTATTTAATTTAAGTTTCTATGTTGCCAATTTAACAAACATAACGTGTTTTAGGTTCCTCCCGGTAGTCCTCGCAGTCCGCCTATAGTATTTGCAGTGATGGCTAATCCCGAAGTATTAAAAGATTCTGGTCGCCATAGTAAAGATCCAGAAGAACGTCGTGCAATGGTTGAATTAATGTGTGATTTTGTTGAAGCCATGAATCCAGGTGTTAAATTAGTGAGGTAAGTACCTATTTGTTTTATAAGTTTTTTTGCGAAGGGGCAAAAATTAAAAATTCTGCTTTTTGTAAATAGAAACGCAATTATTTTAAAAGATCGTGATATATCCGGCGAACTGAAAGATGTTTGGAATGCAGTTCAAGCCCAGCGGGATCGAGAACGAGAAGAACAAATTATATTACAGCGTCAACAACATCAACAACATTTTCATCATAATTTAAACAGTTCTCCAACAGCAAATAATGGTACCTTAAATGGAAATTCTTTTGCAACTGCTAACAATAGTTTATCAACGACGCCGCCATCAACAACCCATCAAATGTTTCCGAAATCTCTACATAATGCCGGTGCTAATAGTAACGAAACAGTAACAGCATTGCCAACTGTTGTTGATGGCGGTACACCGCCTAGAAGTAGGAAATTAATTGTGCAACAAGTACAAAATGATTACAACAACACAACAACAAGCAATATAGATGAAGAATTGGAAAAAACAAAAGAAGGCAACGTCGTGTATAATATGGCAAAAGGCCTTAATAGCCAAGTTTCGTTAACACTATTAGCAGAACGTTTAGATAATAAATTGGTACTGACGTCGCCAAGAGAGGAACAGCAAAAAAATGAACATCAAATGAAACACCACCATCAGCAACAGCATAATCAAAATATTCTACTAAACGACGATGCCTTAAGTAATGGATCTTTACTAGAGATAAGCGGCGGCAGTGGCGGCGGCGTTAAAAACGATATAAACAATCAATTGAATGCTCTCAATGGTAAAAAAGAACAACGTTCACTTAAAAATGGTTTTGCAACAAGTTGTAACAATGCAGAAGTAGTCATAAATGTAAATGATGCAACCACACCAGTAAGTGATCCTCCCAATACACCCGCGCAAATTGTTAATCCCGCCGCACCCGCCACTCCGCCTGTACAGCAAACGCCAACTAAAAAAGAAAAATTAGGCGGCTTCTTGCCAAATGGTTGTATATTTCCACGCTTTACTAAGAATAATAAATACAAGGATAAAGATAAGGAGAAGGATTCAAAACCAAAAGATAAAGAGAAAAATGCTCTATTGAGTGCATTAAAAAAATCAAAGGACAAAAAGTCTAGTGCTAGTGCTGCTGCTGCTGCTGCCGTTAATAATGATGAAAATAATACCTCTTCTAATACAAATACTGCCGTAGTTAATAACTGCTTTAATCAAACCCAACAAACCTCCTTTAATAAACAACAAAAGAACTGCCTACCACAATTGGAATGTGGAATACAAAAATTGGACTTGAAAAACCACCACCACCACCATCATCATCATCATCCTCCCCATAATTCTGAAAACTCTACTACTACCACCAACACCACGAAAAATAATGCCGCTAATAAAACTAACAGCAGCAGTAAGAATAGCGGCGTAGGAGTTCATTAATTCGAACATACATATACAACTACTACTCAACATTAAACAACAATATATAGTCTGAATATAAGGTAATTAATTATTTTTTGTTTTATATAACTATACTAACTAACACCCTTCAGAAAAGGGGCAGCTATATTGAAATAAGTTTTTTTATTTCTTGTTATTATTTTGAACATAAAATCTATTCTATTGCAACAATATTGTAGACAAAAAAAAAAGGGAAAAACTAACCTCGATATTTTTTACAATTCGTTTCACAGAGACGTTATAATATAAAATATTATATAATTACTATGTCTTAATATGGAAAAGTCGTATCTAGATTTCTTTTGCACATTTCAGTATTTATTGGTCATTAAGATCTCTGCACATCAAGCTTTCATAAAAATTTTAATAATTCTGACTTTGTAACCATTTCAATACAATAATATTGCGTTTAAGGCCAGTTTACACTATTACACTGTGTATCGACATGTCAAAAAATCAAAATAAAACTGAGTGTAGTAGTATGAAAGCAATATGTAATAGAATGTAAAAAAATAAGTACAAAAAAGTGACAGTTTTATGCGGCTTCTACAAAATTTGCGATTTGTTGTACAATTTGATTAAATTGTGCGACAAATTGTCACCTTCGGGGGCTTGTTGGGCAAGGTTTGGTCGTCGGTTGAATGAAAATTGAATTATTTTGATTTTCGTTCGTCCGCCGATCAAATTGTACAACCAAATTGGTACGTGTGAGGGCATTTTTTAATGTTTTTTGACCCCTAAAGTGAAGCACAGCATTTCAACAACATTTCAAATAAAGTTGATTAAACAGTTGTTTAAAAAATCAAAACGTACAACAAATCGCAAAGTATTCATTATTAGAAAAGAAAATTTCATAAAGCACTGTAATAGAAAAATAATTTATTTAAAAAACGACATCCTCTTGAAGCTCTTTCAGCAGTATTAAATTTACTAATTTACTACAAATATATTGTATTTACGAACTCTTCAGTTTCTATTTTTTTAGATACGCCTTTTCTATAATAAGTCATCAGTGAACAATTCTCAACCTATTGTAGGTGTAACAAATCCTACTATATTTTTTGTTTATAAAATATAAATTTTTAAATATTTAAGATCCATTCCGGTCACAGTATTAATTCTTACTCGATTCAACTACTGGTATTCCTTTACTACGTTTTGCTAGCTATTGATAACTTATTAGAACCACTTTTAAATTACATGAAATACTGCTTATTATTTTTCTAGTTATTCATTGATTTAATTTATAATTAATTGAAAGTAAAAAACAATATTTGATTCAAATAGTTGATATTATTCCTAGTTTATCTGTATTCTTAAATTAGAAACGTTTACAATTCTTTAAAAAAAATTATGATATTCAGTTTAATACTATATACGATTTTACAAAATTTTAAAACATAATGATTAACAAAAGAAAAGTTTTCAAACGATAATCAGTTATGTGATGAAAAACGATCGTTTTGAAAAAGCTAAACAATTTTGAAAACAACTTAGATGTGATGAATATTGATTAATTGGTTTCATATTCCATTTTTTTTTTCAACAACAATATCAATAAATACAACTTTGCAAACAAACTTTCTATGTCTATGTCGTCAGTTATAAGTTCCTATTAAATATATATTATTGTTATTAACTTTCTCTAAAGCATCGGAAAATTTTTTTTAGTGATTCGAACAATTCTTCTCCTCTCTTTGTATCACTTTTAAGATAAGGTGGTTAAGGTGGTCCTTTATATTATCCGATGATTTTTTAAAACTCGGTTTGAATGTTTTAGTAGACGTACCAGGAGTTACATCTGTATCTTTGAAACGGTATGAATACTATTTGGCCTTGTAGTGATGGCCAGATACATGAGTGCCCCAATTAAAGTCCTTTAGCGACAATTTGTTTGTCGCCAGCCAACGAAATCTCTTCATCACGTTCTACGAAATTTGTGAACATCTCTCTACTGCAACACATGTGCGCAGTCGCACCGCTGTCAATGCACCATTTACTTTGTTTTGCATTTTTTATTTGAATTGCGTGTAATAACTGTATTTGTTTTTTCTTCTTCTCAGACTTGCTTGCAGAATGTTCCGTTTGACCGCAGTTAAAACATTTTCCTTTGAATTTGTTTTTTTTTTTTTGCTTTTCCATCTTTTTGTTCTTCACACATTTTTCTTTGATTTGATTTCATTGCGAATGCCTATTCCATATTTAAATTTTTCTCTTTTTGTGTCTACTACCCTATTCTAAAATGTTTTGCTTAACGGTTGATAACAATGGCAGGTTGTCCCGAGTCTCATCTGAATAGCAACAACAAAATGTTCGAAATCAAAAGGCAAACTGGATAGCAACATAATTACCAAATCCATCTTTACTTTATTCAAATCCATCTTTACTTTATTCATCCTTTATATTTTTGTTATTTCTCTTCACTTAAGGTACAACAGTTGTACCCCACACCTGATTTGTAATGGTTTCTTTTTATAAATTTATGTTTTTCAGAAAAGTCTTTTTTATACGTTGTTTAAAACGCGTGCTTTATTGTTTTTTTGCTAACCAAAGAATGGCTTCCACCGGAAATGCAAAAAGTCCTTTGTTGCAATTTCCAAGAACATAATTATCCTATACAGAGTTGTATTTAACAGAGGTGTATTTAACTCAGGCTTAAAGAGTTGCCATATTATAGATCACTACAAGTGCAATGTTGTTTTAAACTTAATTTCAAGTAGACTTTATGGTTTTTCACAACATAGCCAAACTATTACTTTTTACTTGAAAGAAAATGGAATTTGAAATCAATAAGAAAAAACGATGTTGTCAAATGCATCACATCTTTTATCGGTTTGGAATCGTTTTTCATCACATGCATAAATATCAACGTTTCAAATTAGTTATCAATAACTATGCACATACGAATGTAGAGTTTTAATTCTTAAATTAAAGACCATCGATTCAAACAAGTTTTTATTCGAAACAGTTCAAAAAATCGAAATATAATAATAATAATATAATAATATAAATATATAATAATATAATATAAAATATAATAATAATAAGGAACTAATTTGCATTTATACAACAATTGAATTGAGTTATCGTTAACTAATCATATTGAAAATACAGTAGCGAAAAAAAAAAATGCAACTCGATGCCATATTATATTCAACACTGTGTCTTGTATTATTTACAGAATGTTGTTTATTTACGGAATTATTGTGAATATCTTTGTTTTATGGGGCCGACGAATGTAATTTAAACCATCATAGCCAAATAAGTTAAACTTTGATTCATCGCTCTACAAAATTTGGCCCACTGCTCTTTTGACCAATGCAGATACCGTGTAGCAAAGTCAAGCGGTTTTTTCTTATTAACCTATAAGTAAGGTTGGCTTCTTGGATGGTCTTCTAGCAAATAAATTTGCCTCACTTAATCGGTTTCTGGTTGTGTGGACGCCAATAGAAACCTCTAATTACTCGTTTGCATTTTTAGTAACATCTACTGCCGTTTATCGAGGGTCAACTTTTACCATTTCGCGAGCAATAGATTTACGATTGCCTGGCTTTCTTTCCACGTTATTTGTTTGACGATATCGCGATGAAATCCGACAAACCGTTGATTTGTTGATATTAAATTGATGAACATCTTCATTCATTTGTTTGCCTTCTCCCAAAGCCCTTATAATGGCAAATTTGCTATCTGCTGAAAGCTGTTTCTATTTTAAAATTCACAATTTGGAAATTTTTCATTAAACTTTTTTTATTTTATTTACTCTACCTTTAACACATTGCGTTAAATTTTTTTTCTCACTACTGTATATAAAACTATTCACATTAAAAACAAAAGTTTCCACAATAAATTTTAAACAAAAAAAATTAAGTTCAAACAACTTACAATCTACAATAGGTTATGAATTGGGTAATTGTGTATAGTCGAAACAGAAACTAGCAATTATTTTAAGGTACAAAACACACAGTAATATTTTTACAATTTCTACAAAAGAAATGCAAAAAACCAACTTTCCTACCTAAACAAGAAAAATAATCGCTCACTATAAAATAATCGATCACCTTTTATTTGTATTATTGAAAGAAAAAAAAAAAAGATGATTTTGAAAAAGTAATAATTTTAAGTTTTATATTAAACACACACATTATCTAATCCTCTGTTGAAAAAATAGTTTTTACGTAATGAAAATAGTATTAAATTTGAGGTTAAAAAAAAAATAATGTATTTTTTAGTAAACACAGAGGTGCCATTACAGATACACACATTTTTACTGTGCCGCATATACTAATTGGCACAAGAAACGTTTTTGATTTACAGCCTGCGAAAATATCGTAATTGTAAGCTATTTTTAAGTTTTAAGTTAGTATTTCAAATATTTATTTACTTGCAAAGACAAAGCAGCCAAAAACCTGTACGGAAAATCTTTGCGTATCAGAAAACCTTTGTCTCTCGTTTTATTTAAAGTTTTATAAATGTTAATTCCTTAAATGTTTGTTTTGTTTAACTTCTCTGGGTATACAAAGCAAAAATTTTGAAAATATACACAGCATTACAATAATCAGCTGAAGTTACATGTACATACATATGCGCATAAGGTTCCCCATTTCTTTTTTTCTCAATCACTTTTCCTTTGCGGTTGATTATCGGTGTTCCAAAAACTTCTACAACCAAGCCTTCAATACTCTCCTCCAATGACTACAGATCAATGATGGCCTCTGCATTAGAAGAATATATATATTCACCACCAGTTTTGTTCCGATTTTTTCTGGTTTCTGTGAGTTTTTTCTGATGTACCGTTTCTGATCAATCCATACTTGTATAAATTTCATGTTATTGCCTTTTATCAAACGATATACTTATGCACATATTCCTACCTTTTTTTTCTCAATCATAGTCTCCAAATAAAACTTTACGTTTCTCATTAAAAAAAAAAAAAAATAGTGTCAACCTAATTGATCGACTGCCCACATCAAACTTCGAAATTTTCCTTATGTCTAACGAAATTATTGTTCTTTATAGCAGTAAGAGGTGTCATTGATATTCATTCTTACCTCTTAATCAATCCATCTAGGAACCTTAGAATAATTTGGTGAATTTTTTTTATCGTTTAAAATTTAATTATCACTTAAAATAAAATTAATTATACAACATTCGAAGTTGTCTTTACGTGGCAGATTCTGGTAAATCAACGCCAGCGTCAGCAAGGGCCGTCATGAGCATCTTGCGGAGAGGACGCAAGTCCATTTTTATCTGTCAATAAATTACCGATTCTTTAGTAAAAGCATTTCTTTTATAGATTTTCTAAAGGTTCACCCCACACCTGATTTTATAATGAGTGTCTTATTTATTAATTAATTTAATGTGTTTTTTAAAGCATGGCTTTTTTCTTTTCTTTTTAATACTACGCCGGAAATTGTAATAATCCCCTTTGTAGCATTATTACAAAATCATCTGTTTTGATGCATTTGACTGCACTTAACCAAGCATATGTTATTGCATCACTACATATTAAAATTTTTTTATTGTTAACGGCGGTATTGGCTAATATTGATACATTATTTTCACCAGAAAGTTTTTTCCGTGCCGTCAAAAACCTTATTAATGGAATTATTATATTTTCTTAACTAAATTAATGAAGTATTTCTACCTCATTTATAACGTTGGCTGTTTTCCTATCTAAATTTGTTTGCGTTCTGCACATATTTTTCTTTTTTATTTATTCTTAAATTTCGTATTTTACAGTTCGTTTAATCTTCTGAGCATAGCTACTATTTCCTTCTCTGGTCCCTTTTTAATTCTATCAGCTAGTACGTCCTCATCAGTAGGAGGTTCTGGTTTCCCCAAAAATTTTCAAGTTGATTCTAATGCCAACCTATGCTATTCAAATGTTAATTTTCTTCTATAATCGTTTATAAATAGAACGTTTTTCTCATTATCTCTAGGTATTCATTCTAAGGTCCCTATCCTCGAATTCATATACTGTATCCTGAAATAGATTCTTTGGTCCTATTCTTCTTCTATTCATAAACAATTTTTTTCTTCTTTTCTTTTTTATTTTGGCTTAATTATTAAATATCCTATACAGTTGCGTTCATAAAAATAGGAGTGAGCCCATTGAAAAACAAAAGCTCAATTTTTAACAAAAAAGAACATGGTTTAATTAAATTTTTTTGGTGTAATGTAATGTTTATTCAATACTAAATTATTTAAGTTAAGCAGCACATCTACGAGGCATGGAGTCAACTAAATCCTGACATCGTTTTAGTGGAATTTTATTCTACCCATCTTGCACTACACACCACAATTCAGCTGCATTTGACGGCTTTCGCTCGGAAACATATTTTTTTTATCATCCCCCCATAGATGTTCTATGGGGTTCAAGTCTGGGGATTGTGCATAACCTTCACAACGTTGACACGAAACCAGTCCTTGGCCAATTTGCTGGTGTGTTTTGGGTCGTTGTCTTGTTGGAACACCCATTTAATAGGCATATTCCACTCTGCATATGGCAGCATAACGCTATTCAATATTTCCAAGTACACTTCTTGGTCCATAATGCCTTTTATTTCGTGTATTGGACCAACACCGTTGTATGAAAAGCATCCCCATATCATTACTTTCGCTCCACCATGTTTAACAGTCTTTCTTGTATACTGGACTTCATTTGCTCTGTGTTTTGTAGTAAACCTAGGTAAAACCCTTGGTAAAGATAACATCACCTCGGGCACCACCTAAAACATTTATGTTTTTATTTCCCATACATCATTATTTTAGAACGTTCCGTTTTAAAGGGCACGAGAGATTCCCGGACACAACTAAGGGGCTACCGGAATCAAATAAAGAAATTAAATCTATTGCTTCAGTGCGCTTATCTTGTTTAACAAAGGCAACACTTACCATATTAAATACGTCTAAAACCTTATTTTCTCCAGCTTCAGTCATGGCAGCAGATAGGGTCTTCTTTTTGGACAGTTTTGGTGAAAATGTCCAACCTCGGCACAAATGAAATTGGTGCGCGTTTTTATTTTATATTTCATATTTTTTTTAAATTTTTACATTTTTCTTTTTTGATTTTTACGATTTTGAATTTACGCAGTTTTCTTTAAAACTTCTGTTTAAATTTTTACGATTTTTCTTTTTTTAGATTTTTATGATTTTTTTGTTTTTAATAACTTCTGTTATTTAAATTTTTACAATTTAAGTTTTTTTTTTTGAATTTTTACAATTTTTCTATTTTTTATTCACTTAACTTATAACTATGGCTTGATCAGCTGCGGATTTTTGCTTTTTTTTATTTTTTTCCACCGCTCCCTTTCAACGAGTACTCGGGAGCCGAATCAAGGCTTTTTATTTTTAAAGGAACTTTCCGAGGGTCCCTGCTCGGGCGCCACTTAATGAATTAATTGTTTAGTTTTATTTAAAAAAAAACCGTGTTGTTCTCGCAACACGTATTTCACTTTATTTAAACAAAAAGCAACTGCGAAGATTTTTTACAATTCAAACATACTTAAACAAATTTACTTAACGATGCACACCAAATTCTGCGAATACGACACCATGCCTGCTGTTCCCACGTTTACAGCCAGACATGTCGTCAGCATTTCCGTTGTTATGAAGTTATTCAAGAAATATGACTCGATTTGTGTTGCAATTCATTATTCAATGTATTTTCCGTTAACTCCTCCCCCTTCAAGTTCATACGTCCACGTATGAAAAGTTAAAATTTAATTTCTTTATTTTAGAAGAATGGTAAGTTATGGATGCTCTTTGCTTTAGATCAGGGCTTCTTAAACTTTTTTTTATAGCGACCCCCCTCAAGCTTACTCAATTTTAAACGACCCCCTCCTCCATATAATGAAATATATATTTACCGTAGATATAGATGTAATATCGCACTATTTTACAATGTAAATAAATTAAGGATTAAAGAATACGTACCCATTCATTTCACATATATATAATTGGAAACGTTGATGGGATATCGGTCGTAATAAAACCCACTAAATAGAATGACATAAAACTATATATATATTTATTCAATAGAAAAAATAAACTCTTGTAACAATTTTTTTAATAAAAACATATTATTAATATCAAACAATATTAATGTGACGGATGTGATTGTTTATTTTTACACAAATAATTAAATCGAGGCTCAATTTGAGTTAGCGCAGGACGTAATAAATTTTCAACGTTTATTAAAGTTGAACGGTATTTTGATTTTATATAAGTTAATGTGGAAAAGGCTGATTCACATAAATATGTTGTACAAAATGGCAGTAATTTATTCATTGCCATTTCCGATAGTAGGGGATATTCTGATTTGACTCCTATCCAAAATTCATGCAAGTGCCTGTGCATGAAAATCTCAGTCGCAAGGTAGTATCACTTGTTAATTCGGTAAATTCTTCTTGTGCTTTTAAGTTTAAAAAATTAATTTCTTCCATTTCAATTGAAAATGGATTGCAAATCCATTGTTGTGTATCGATATCATTTGGAAAATACCTATGCATGTAAACTTCCATATCCTTCAAATGATTAACTATAATTTTTGTTATAGGAGTATCTTTTTTTGAAATATTGTTACTAATTATATACTCGTCAGTAAATGGAAACATTTCGAGAGATCCACTTTCCACTCTGTTCTTCCATATAAGAATTTTGTTAACAAAGGCCTCAAGTTTATTTTTTAACATAAACATATTAACGCAGACTCCCTGCATTGCTAAATTCATATCATTGATTTTATCAAAAATATCTGCCAAATAGCATAGCTTGAGAAGCCATAAATTATCGTGAAAATAATCGGCCAAATTAGAATTTTGCTCTGTTAGAAATATAAGAACTTCATCTTTTAAAGTTAATAATCGTTTCAAACTTCGACCTCTTGATAGCCACCTAACTTCAGCATGTAGCAATAAGCTTGTATAATCCGAATCCATATCAATGCACAAATTTTAAAACAATCGACTATTAAGTGCTCGACTTTTAATAAAGTTAATGATTTTAACTGCATCAAAAAACACAGTGTTTAATTCTGGTGTAATTTTTTTAACAACAAGTGCCTCTCGGTGAATCATGCAATGTGTAAATGTAATATGATCATTTCCAGCTTTAACAAATGCTGTAAAACCAAGATCTTGTCCGGTCATTGCTGCAGCACCGTCCGTGCACACACCAACACAATTTTTCCAATTTAATCCTTCTTTTTCAAATAACTCATTTACTTTTTTATATATATCTTTTCCACGAGTATGACCTTCCAGAGGACGACAAAACAGTATATCTTCATGAATGCTTCCCTCATAAATATATCTTACAAAAAGTAACAACTGTGCCATTTTTGAAATGTCTGTCGATTCGTCCAGTTGTATTGCAAACTTTGAGCTGTCTTTAAGCCTCTAAAGTTTAGATGGACCAGCTTGAGAGCTATCTGGAACCTCCTCTACCCGAGGGGACTCTGTCGTATTCCGTTCATGGTCGGATCCTGCAGTTTTAGGCTTACGTATTTTTATTACAGCAATAGAGATAGTTATTATAGCTGCCATCAAAATTATCAAAATCAAAATTATGTTCGAATAGAAGTTAAAGTGGCTATGATTTTTCAGGGCTTCTATTATCTTTGAATTATTAAGACTCAGGGCCTTCATCATCTCCAGAGATAACGTTTCTTCTTCCGCTTCTGTCATACTTGGCTGGACCAATGCAGGAAGGGGTTTAGATTGTGTTACTTGTACTGTTTGGTACATAAAAGAGGGTTTTGACGGTTCTCTTTTAAAATTTTCCTCTCATTTCTTAAAGTCAAAGATTTTGGACGACCTTTACGAGGAATATTTTCAATATTACCACGATCTTTTGATCTTTTAATTACATTTTCTATTGTTTGCCGACATCGATTGAACATATCACAAATATATTTTGTGGATTTACCTTGTTCATGGAGATACAAAATAATTTTTCGCTCTGAAAAATTTAGTTCTTTTCCCTTTGGCATTTTTGATGTAACGAACTACCATCCGCGCTTGAAAAGAACAAAATTGCAATTGAACCGCGATTGAGAACATATCATTGCAACTTCATTAGAAAAAAATAAAAAACAATAATGTAAACAAACAAAAAACACAAATTATAACGGTGATCTACAAAAAGCAAAATACTTTTGTGACTTTAAAATTGCGTACTTGTAGACGAAGAAACAACAAAAGCATATACAAATACATTATTTTTTATTTTTTTTTTCTCTGTTTGTTTACCTAACAGTACATGTTTTGTGACTGAATAAAAAAAGAATTTGATATGTCAAATAATTTAAACTTTGTGAGGGCAAAACTCTAAAATTTTACGTAAAAAGGTGTACCCAAAATATTTCTGTGAGTAACTGTACATTTATTATACAAAAAAAATCCTTAAACGCGCCGGAAATGGTGTCGAATGAAAATCTAAAAATTCTTTGTTCACCGCGTAATTTAGAATATGCCAAAAGACGTCAATCACAACGATTTGATAACAAAATTGTATATCGATGGTCACTATACCGTTTAATGGAATAATGAATTGTCATTTTAACGCGTTTTTGTGGTGAACGCGTATTTTAGGATAACCATGGTTATTTTACCATTCAACATTTAATTTATTTTACAAAGATTAAGTATAGTATTTTGAACAATTTAATTAATTTCAAACCAGAGAACTGCAACCGGTGATTGAAAAGCAGTCATGATTTAATCAGTACTCGAAAAACATGATACTTTCACTCAACGAAGCAAATATGCATTAATATTCGTTGTGATTGTTCATTATCAAATCAATGAAAACAATAAATTTTTTATACGTTTCCCCTTACAGACGTACGTTGTTTTTTAAGAAATTCTAACTCACTTATGTTAACGATTTAAGAGTGTTATGTTATGTTAAATCTCTTAATATTTAAAAACGTGAATGTTTTTATTATAGTTGTGTTATTGAAGGGCTAACGGTCAAATTTTAAATAATTACAATGTAAAATAACAGCGCAGCGGATGTTACCAAACGCGGCGACAGTAACAACAATGACAATCCGTTAGTGACGTTGCCTTTCTTTTTTGAATTCTAAGTAGGCTTTGCCAAAGTTATTTTCATGTATATTTATTGAATCCCACGTAAATACCTGTGTGCCAAATATTGTGGTATGTATTGCAAATTTTCGTTTGTGCTGTTTGATTTTAAGTAGGCCTTGGCAAAATTATTTTTATGTATTATTACCTGTTGCTTGGAGCAACGTGAAAGTCAAAAGAAAATACTTTTTAAGAGCACTCAAGGAATTCGCATTCATTTAATTACCGGAATTTAGTTGTTAAATTTCTTCTTTCTTATTTCTTTTTTATTCTTCTGGAGAAATTTCAATCGCATTCTTGGCTAGTTCAATAGCCATTTCTTTATAAATGTGGGAGTTTTTCTTTTTTCCTCTTATTTCTTCTATTTTATCCTCCCACATTTCAATAAATATATGCTCTGCCTGTTCTGTCCACAGGCTTATTTTTCTTTTGTTTTTATTGTTGTTGCAGCATTCATTATTTAAAATTTTACTTTTTTCACACAACCGGCTCAACTCAGTGTGAAAACACTATAAATTTATGTGGCAATTTGTCGAATATCGAATATCATGTAAATACCAACTACCTACAAGCCAGCTTAAATTAAAATCCTTGAACGAATAATGTGTGCGTTTTAAAATCCATCGATTTCACTCCTAAAACAATGTCAACTAGAGCCAATTCTTTGCGGTAGTGCAAAGTAATTCCAATGAAGTTTCTTTTAACGTAATTGTCTCTCCAAATATCAATTGTTGAGGTTGCACCACCACTGCTCACCACCTCGCATATTCCTCCTTTAATTTAAACTTGCAGTCAATTGCTAGTTTCTGTACCTTACGAGTAACAGTTGTCGCGTCTGGATGGAGCTCATTGACATCTATGTACGTCTTCACCGTACTTTGCGCCTAGTTTTATAAAAAACTTAACTAGCTTGGCAAAACCAGTCCCAGAGACAAAATGAAAAGAATAAGAACAAAAAAGAAAAAAACGAAAGAATATGCTCTCATTCCATAATATTAAGTATTGCTTATTCGTCGATGTCATTAGACCAACGTGGTCAATATAATAAGTACCCAGCGGTTAAACTTCTTTATCGATGGGATTCAATAAACCCTCCTTCTTGCCGGATTTTGAGTTTATCATTATACAGTCTACACAACTCATTACCACTTTGCCAACTTTTGCGCTCAGATGCGGAATATAAAAATATTTCTCAACATATTCTTGTGTTTTTCACTTGTTGTTTAAGTCTTTCACTCGTCATTTATTTAATGTTTACAATCGCTTTTCAGCTTTTAAACAATCGGCCTTATCTTGAGTGTCGAAGTATATTTAGTTTTCTTTAAATTGACTGTTGAGAATATTCGTTCGACATTTGCTGAAGAAATGGGAAGACATATTAAATCTTGAACAAATTTTGACAGCACCGGAAAAGCTGGAATGTTGATCAGCACGAGTTATTTTTGAAACTTTTGACCAAACTTCCTCACAGCTAAGATTATCTAGAGTTTGTAAAATGGTCACTGAATTTTATGAAACGGAGTTCTCTAAATTCTATTGACCTCTTCGGTAGAGTAAGTATCATCTCCATGGGTTAAATTTCTATTATGAATCCTATTTGCAAATTTATTTATTTTAAAATAATAATTTTCCGCAGTTCCCTGTGATTTGCATGTTTTTAAATCATTGCTGCTGCATTTCTCACCAAAATTTGCGATTAATATATCTTTTAAAACCGGCCATGTTTCCACGTTAGGGTGTCTATGAATTGCCTCTCTAGTTTTGCCAACACATTTATTTTTTATATATCCAAATAATGTATTCCTATTAGATTCATCAAATTCTAAAATTGAGGGAAGAATGTTTACAACCTGACCTATATAATTCGGTAACTGATTCGGATCACTACCATCAAAACTTTCTATATTTTTAATACATGTTAAAACTAAATTAAATGTACTTATTGCTAATGAATCCATTTTTAAATATTATCAAGTATGATAAAATATTATTAAAATATTAATAAAACAAAATAAAAGCAAAAATATATATTGTAAAAAAAAAATAAAAACAATACAATACTTATATGGATGTATGTTGTTATTGTCTCAATCTCTGCTTGGCATAGTTGAGAGATAAATTTGTACTGAAATCGTCAAATTTTGGTAGAAAAATCGTCAAAATCGTCAAAATGGATCATCGAAATCGTCAAAAGAATCGTGAAAATAAAAAACACAAATTTTTCAACAAAACATTTATTTTATTTAGAATAAAATATTTTAAAAAACATAAAACAAAAACTACTACTAGTTCTAAAAATATGATTTTCTTTTCACAAAACAATTAAACACAACTAACAGTCTTATTCATAATCAATTTTTTTATTTTTAAAAAACAGAATTTGTTTATAAATATATTTGTTTTATAAATACAAATTTAACTATTTATGAAACAAATATTGAGCAAATAATGTTTTTTTTTTTTTTTTTTTTTTTCAAATGAATAAGACAGTTTTTATCTAATTTAGTTTTTTGTAAAACGAATATACATATAACAAAACAATTCATATACATAAAAACAAAGCAATTCGTATGTAGTTTTTCCAAACTATTATTATAATTAGTGTTTCTAATAAAACTAATAAGAGATCAAAAAGTACATTTATGAAAATTTTCTTTTCATATAAAACTTACAAATTAATGACTATACATTTTTATAATATATATAAATGTCTATACATTTTTATAATATATATAAATGTAGGTTTTGATGAACCCAATTATATTTATTTAAAAGAAATATAGTTTTTTGATAAAATACTTTCTGTATCTTTAGTTTTTAATGAAACTTTTATTTATATTTATTTTACATAATAATTATTGATATTCACATTTAAAGATTTGTATTTTATTTACACACGAAAAATTTACATTTAACGATGTTTAATTAATTTAAAAGGAAAAGAAAAGGTATTGACTTATTCGCGTCCGGATACAGAATGAATCACTCGTCTTCAAACAAAATATTTTATACTTTATTCGTTAGTTTTATTATTTCGTTATTATTGTCTAAGCCTACTATGTTTAGTCGTCAGTCATTGGTATTTTGTTAATCGTTATTATTATCAAAGTCTACTAGGTTCTGTTTGTTAGTTATTATTAATCGTTATTGTTGTCTAAGTCTACTATGTTCTGTTTGTTAGTTATTGTTAATCGTTATTATTGTCAAAGTCTACTATGTTATGTCTGTTAGTAGTGTTGTCCACTTCTTGTCCTTCTTGTCCCTGATCCTACATAAATAATACTTTTAGTATACTTTTTTACAGTGTTTTATACATATATGTATATTATAATTATACATTTTTATTAATTCAGGTACCACATTGATATCAAAACAGTTACATTTTTCTGATTTTAAATAATCTTTCGTGAATAAAATCGCTTCCAGCGATCCCCTTTCTAATCGGTTTCTGGTTTTTGTTTTATTTAGGTTGACCTGACTAAACACTCTTTCGACATTTGCCGAAGAATGTGGTAAAGTAAGAATTTTAATAATAAATTTTGTCAATGTGGGAAATAAAAGACTTGTATCTCGTCTCTTCTCTTCAGATAAATTCCTCCAAAAATCTAATAAATTCATTTCTTTTTCATTTTCTCAATTCATTAATCTAAGTTGACGAAATTCGGACTCTAATTCTTGTTTTTCACAATCTTCTACAAAATGTGAAAATTCGCATACAATATCGTGGAAAGCATTACTTTCTTGACTTGTGATATAGTAAGGATTAATTAAACTCATATAATAATTCTTTATAAAATTTAACACAATTGACTGTTCAACAGTTAAAAGTCCATAAAATAAATCCTTTATTCCAAAATTTAAACACAAGCGGACAACCAAACACAAAGACTTTACGTTTGTTGAATCCGTTGATTCGTCAACACATAAAGAAAATGGATTTGTTTTTAAAAGCTCTGTTACGTTTGCAAATTGTTTTGTGCCTACAATATTTTTTATTACGGCATTTGCCTTAGTTCGTCCAAGAGTAATGTTTGATGCTGTATTTGAATCCTTAAAGGAATGTTGACATACCTTTGTTAGATGATCAGCCACTGCAAAAGGCAAATTATGCTCTATTATAGACAGTGCTAGTTTTATTTCGGCAACTTTTGTAGTGGAGTGGTCTATGTCGAAAATTGCATCTATTTTTGTCTGGTGGATTGCCTTAGCAGCATCTTTATGCTTTTTAGCTTGAAGATGAGCCATTAAGTCTGATTTTCCTGATGAGGCCTTCTTTAAATGAAACAACCAGGTTTTGTAGTCAAAATTGAACTAACTGAATAAATATTTTATTTCTACTTTTATAACTAAAACTTAACGAATAAACTTAACTAACTTAGAGAATAAACTACTTAGACTATCAGTGACTATAAATAAGTGATGGCACTATACATACTTCAATTCAACATTACAGATTTTGCAAAAAATCTTATCCAACCGTTTTTCTGCCCACAACTTAATGTTCGGATTTTCCAACCAGTCCTCCTTAATTTTTCGCTTTTTTGATTTGTTTGTCTGAAAAATTAACATCAAATTAATAACATTAGCATTAGATAAATATAATTTTAATGTTTTTATTCAACTTTCCATTGATGTACTGTTGCCACTTTCATCTTCTTGTCTGGCGCCATCATCACCTGTAGTCTACAAAATAAAACACAATTAGTTTTTACATTAAAAATATATACATCAATTTTCTACATTACCTCTTTCTGTAAATATCTCAGCATTTTTTTAATTTTACGAAACTAATTTTCCTTTTTTTATTATTCCTTTGAAACAATTTTTCTTTTTGCCACACTTCTTCTTTTTATACTTTTATAAAATCACTTATAATTTTTCTAAATCTCCTTCTTTTTAAATCACTTTTCATTAAAACTTTATACATATGGACGAGCTTTAATTTGAAATGGTTGACTATCAGTTGAACATTTTCGAACAACTACATGTTAAATACTTAAAATATCAACACTTAAAATCAAATGCAATTTTTATATCGTTAATATGTATCTATCTATCTCTTTTTCTCTTAATTATTATTACGGTCAAAGTGACATTTTTCTTTTCCATAAGATTTAATGTTGAATACTTTAAATTTCAAAAAATCGTCAATATGCATATGGGAATTTATCGATTCCTTTATTTAGTTTCCGAATAAAACACTTCCACTTCAAGTTCATTTCAGTTTCTTTTATTTAATATAATGGAATATAATCAGAAATTAGTACAAAAACAAAAATGGAATTCAAATTAAAGAATATTTAAAAATCAGCCGCGTCCTTCTTCTCTGGGTGTCATTATTCAACTAAAAACTAACTTCATTACTTCACTCAGTCTGTCCGTTATCCATCATGTAAATACGTCGAAGCTCTCTATCTCGTAGATAAATGAGCGTTCGTCTGTCTATATGTCTCTGTCTATTAACCCTTGTCTGTCTGTCTGTCCTTGTCTGTCCCTGACTGTCCCAATCCTACATGCATTTTTTAGTAGTTTTTAGTTTAGTCAAAATGACGATTTATCGTCAAATCTGGCAACAGTGATCGCATACTATATTAGTAAATATAAAAAACGGACAAACGTCTATCTCAACAAATCACACTATCAGAAATTTCCATAAATAACGGACGGACATTATAAAAACTATTTCTGCTCTACACAGTGGTCTGATTTAATTCACATCCCGCATATATATGTATGTATAAATCAAAATGTTAAAATTCTTAGTTTTCTTCTGGTATTTCTGGAAATTTCAATAAATGTAATACTTCAGGGTTCAATGCTCCTTTTTTATATACAGGAGGTCTTCGCAAACTGTTTATATATGGATCAGATGTTATTAAAAGTCTGTATATTAATGAATGGTATGAAACTTTATGGTCAGTCACCGGCATACAGTACCAATATTCTTTGAAATATAGTTTTCTGGTTTTATCTGCATACTCTTGAAAATTTAAATCTTTATTATCCTCTTATAAGGAAATTTTATGTCAGGATTCTACACTCGTTGGGCGCCAATTAATTTTTTTTTTGTTGGTTCTATGAATCGCCGTTTTTTTTTTTAAGAAACTTGTTTTCTTTTCTGTGATTCAGTATGGAATATTTCATTATTTAATTTTCTTTTACAGTATAAAATTTTTATTTTTTAGCAACAGTTTCTTAACTTAGGTTTCATATTACAATCACCTCATTCTACTTTAAATTTTATTGGATAAAATACAATAAATTTCAGTAGACAAAAATTAATTACAAAGCATTTTTACAGCAACATAACCTCACCTCATTTTACTTTAATGCATATTATAAAATGCAATAAATTTTCATTTAACAAAATATGTATTTATTACAAGGCATATTTTAATTAATACGGGTATTCGTGTCTATTACTTACAAATTTAATTGATAATGGTATTCCCATCTATTGCTAACTTGTACATAGTATCGGTTACTGTGTAATATTAATAGGAAGACTCACTAATTATAAAAAAAATACTTTGTTATATTATTTATATTAAAATTCTCTTTATTTATTTCGGAACACCCGCTAATGCGACTGTTCCCTTATTCGGTCATTATTCAACTTAACTTTACTTGATTACTTAAAACTAAATGTATACTTAAATTCTAACACACCATGAGCGTGGGAATATGCTGAGACAGCATAATACACGCTGTCCCAACATTTATGCAGTGTGGACAATATCAACAAGAATGTGTTGATATTAAGTTGCATACAAAGGGTATGGCAACTTAGACTTGTCAAACACACTTCAACTGAATAGAGACTCTGTAGTCGAATAAGGACTTTAACTGGGTCAAAGTTTAATTAAAACCCTAGCCTTGTGGAATTTTTGGAAAATAAATAAATTGCATCTTATCGTATACTGCTTGAATCAATCTACAAAGGATCAAACGAACTTTCGACGCGTCGTCTAATGTCTTTACGTCTTCTGTAAACAGAGCTTCATACCTGTTGTATCTTACTTACTTACTTACTTAATTGGCCATTAATAAACCGATTAACGGATTTCGGCCTGCCTTAACACGTCCTTCCAGGTGCTTCTGTTTTTTGCACGCCTTCACCAGTTGGTCAGACTAATGATATGGCTTCCTCGATTTGGTCCTTCCAAAGCAAACAAGGTCGTCCTATTCTCCGACTTCCGCATCAAATCCCAGGACCCCAGACGAATATATTGACTACATTCGGTAATTTACTGTCATGACACTTTCCAATCTAAATGTACCTTCATAATTGTGTTAGCTTGCGCTTTAATTAATCAAAATTATAATACGAAATTTCTTTATTGAGAACAAAAATTGATTGTTTTTTTCCGATTATAATGGTAGATTGTATGTATATAATTTCATATGTGAGTAAAACATCCTTTACTAAAACTAAGTTTAATACTTAATAAAAAAAATATCTTAAAATTACCTTCAAGAATTCCAACGGTTTGCTTACAATGCACAGGCTCACACGGTTAGTTGTTTACATTAAAATACGTAGAATCTGCATTTAGCTGTCAAAAATGCTCGGAGGATATAATATTACAGAATTTAACAAAAGAACATAGACACACAATAAATTCTTATATAAAGAACCTGAGTTCTGCCATATAACTATTTGCAATGGTTAAGCAGGATAGGTTAGATAATAATCGCAAATAACCTTGAAGTTCTCACTGGCACAGTCTTATTATTCCCTGGCAGTTAATGAATGCTTTTCATCAACAACTTCATCGAATTCGCACTGGCACAGTCATTGTGCGTCACGTGTAGCCTTAAATGACTGACTGAGTTCAGTACATTGAAAAGGGCGCTTTAGTATTAACACTTTTTTCCGCTATCTTAATTAATCATAAATACAATATGAAATTTCTTTATTGAGAACAAAAATTGATTGCTTTTGTAAATAGGAAAACAACAAGGTTTGTTTGTTGTAACCAAGTGCACAAGAAGTGCACAGTTTGGCTGTAGTTTATTGATTGATTCTTATCCCTAAAATTATTCAGAGTTTATACATAAACAATGCTGATCAAGCAGTGGAATGTGTTATATTTAGACTCGTCGGTGAATATTACTTTGTCCCAAAACTCTTGAGACTTATTTAAATAGGTTTTTGCAAAATCTATACGCTTGGCTCTATTCACTTTGTTTACATTTGGCTTCTTTCTTGGAACACATGACTTTAATCCCATCTTCGAATAGTATCAGGCGAAACTTTAGTATTTTGGTATCTTTCGAGATTTGCTGATATTTTGGTGGCGCTGGTAAATGAATTTTTGTGAATAGAACGTTTAATGAGACGCTAATCCTGTATAGTTAGTCAAGACACCATTAATGTTGAATTCACAGGCTTTCTATGAACTAACACTTATCACCCCATTTTCAAGTATCAGGAGATGTGATCCCACTTTCAATTCTATTAGAAGTAAGATACACAAAGGTGTAATTATCATTGTTAAATTCCTTTATAAACAGTACAATATATAACAATAGTCAGTATTATGGTTCCTCCAGATATCGGCATATTGCGATCTCTTATTGCCGTAAACCACTTAAATAGAGCTTTGTCTATGATATCGTATCCTGCTTTTTTTATTCTCTTGCTTTTTTCAGTTGATGTTCCAGATTCAACAAAATTTAATATTTTTTCTCTGTTTCTTAAAATCATAGAAACCGTACTCGCTGAAATGCCATATTATTCTGCAACGCCTTTTTTCCCTTGTTCCACTGCCTATTTCTTTTATTAATTTAAACTTTTATTCAAGTGTTAAATTACGCTTCGGTACCATTCTACTTTATTATAATATCGTTTGTTTTTTTCTTTTTAATTAGCTCAAAGAAATTTTTACGTAAACACATGTCAAAAATGCTCGGAGGATATAATATTACAGAATTTAACAAAAGAACATAGACACACAATAAATTCTTATATAAAGAACCTGACTTCTGCCATATAACTATTTGCAATGGTTAAGCAGGATAGGTTAGATAATAATGCCAAATAACCTTGAAGTTCTCACTGGCACAGTCTTATTATTCCCTGGCGGTTAATGAATGCTTTTTATCAACAACTTCATCTAATTCGCACTCGCACAGTTTACTATGCGTCACGCGTAGCCTTGAATCACTGACTGAGTTCATTTCATTGAAAAGGGCGCTTTGAAATTAACACTTTTTCCGCTGTCTTAATTAATTATAATTACAATATGAAATTTCTTTATTGAGAACAAAAATTGATTGCTTTTGTAACCACGTCATGTCACAATTCATCGTACGACACGTCTGCGACGTTCGGCGCTACTTTTTAATATCCGTCAATTTTACAAATTTTCTTTGCTTAAAAACATTACATAAATGCTTAAAACGTCGAAAATAATTTTAGCAGCTTTATTTTAAACTAAACTCTCTCTCAGAAGATTGGAATTTAGGAATTGAAACAAATCGAACTAATTTTCTGGACATAATTTGTTATTGTAAGTACCCGTTCGGGTTAAAAGGGAGTAAAATAAATGTTTTTTTTTTTTTTTTGAAGTATTATAGCTTTTATATACAATTAATGCTGATCAAGTATTATGTTTTACACCTACTGTGGAAACGGTATCCTATCCAACGATTCTTAGTATTTAATATACTAAAAAATATTTATTTATTTAATAATACACTTAGATGTCTTAACTTGCACGAAATTCAAGGTTGCGTTACTAAAATAGCACAATATTGAATTATGAAATTTCAAATTGAAAATTTCTTTATTGAGAACAAAAATTGATTGCTTTTAAATGTAGTTTATTTATATCGCATTCGAAGATCAAATTGCATCAACGTAACTTTTATTTTAATTTTATGAGAGTAATCAGATCCTTTTCCAGCATTGTTGATATTTTAAATTGTACAACAAACGGATCAATGAAATATCCTGTGTCCACTAACAACTTTACTATGTGGTTAGTATTATTAATTTCTATATGTACAAAAAAGCTTAAGTTGAGATTAAGGTTGTATATTTTATTATGAGAGTAATCAGATGCTTTTCCAGCAGTGTTGATATTTTAAATTGTACAACAAACGGATCAATGAAATATCCTGTGTCCACTAACAACTTTACTATGTGGTTAGTATTATTAATTTCTATATGTACAAAAAAGCTTAAGTTGAGGTTAAGGTTGTATATTTTATTATGTGTTGAGTTTATCTTAGGGGGTTGTCGGAGTTTTCCGAACCATTTTCGTAGGAGTCAGTGGCTCTGAAGTTATTATTAAAGTTTTGATTGGGAAAATTATTACTTTTTCTTCGATATTGATTATTATTTCCTTTGTAACCTCTATTATATTTTCTACCCAAATACAGTAATGCATTTTGCTGCCCAGTTGCCTCTGTGCAAACATTAACAAATTTACTAATTGCTTCGTTCATGCTGTTAAACTGTCCTGCCTCCATGATAAGTTTTACCTTATCAATTGAACAGTTCTTGGTCAAGGCCTTTACAGCGAGCCTGCTATTTCGGATGATAGACCATCCGATATGTAAGCATTTTCCAAAGACTTTGTTAAAGTCTCAATCTCGCTGCAGTAAGCGTTTGCAGTTTTACCACCCTGCTTTATATTCATGATCTTGGCAGTCAATACTTCGATTGACTCACCCTTAACGGTATGTTTTAGTTTGTTTATAATCTCTAAAATTGTGTTTTCATTGCTTACTAAGTTCCTAGCATTACCTTTCAATTTTGTCTTTATCAAGGATACGGCGACGCTTTCATGGCCACCTTTTATAGTTTCCACCAAATATAATGAGTCAATAAATGACTGAAAATTTTCGGATTTGCCGTCGAAGTCTATTATTAGCTTCGAGGCTGTATTAAGGAATTCTACTATAGTTTGAGTCATTTCGGTAGGTTTCGTTATATTATAGGGTTCACTCTCGTGTAGTGAACTTGGCAACTCAATACGTATGCCTTTTTTTTCTGATATTCTATAAATTCTATCTTTCAAATCCTGAAAAAATGCATCTGCTGCAACCTTGTGAGCTGGGGTAAATCTGTTATAGTGTACGTTAAACAAAACTTATTTTTTTCCAAATATATGAAAAGATTCTGAAAATGTTGGTTAATAGTTTCCTCCTTTATTGGTCTATCAATATTTAAGCATTTATATCTTCTGTCGAAATTCTCTTTTATAAGTCTTGCCTTATCCAAAATATCCTGCCATTCCATTTCTATATTTTATCCAAGTCATTCGCTCTACTTGAATACTTTTTCTTTAATTTCCTATTATGTATTGAATAAATACGCAACATCAAATTCAATCCTATCAGTACTGTAATTATTATAAGACAAATTTCAATCTTGTTCAAATTTATTCTCTCTTGAAGTACTTCTACTTCATTAATAACGTTGGCCTATCTAGTTTTGTTTGTGTTTTGCACATATCTAAAAAAAAAAGAACTATTAAACTATGAAATGTCTTAACATCCTAACAGTTTCTTCTTCGATTGAACTATGAGTAATAACGTCTTCCCTAGTTGGGGCCCTTTTCATTCCTATTAATTTCCAATGTTTGGTCAACAATACCAAATATTCGTCATTGGAAATTTTTGGTTTCAAATACGGAATATCCGCAATCGGATTTTTAGGTTTTCTTGTCTTTCTATTCATACTAGAGGAATCATGTACATATATTCAATAATCCTTTTTTTTTTACAGTGATAATTAAAATTTATTAATTCTTCATATTAGAAATATATTAAGAGGTCTATTTAAAAAATTTTTTTTTTTCAATTTAAAAGTGGTTTATTATAATTTTTTTTTATCTTTATCTTTTGTCTTTAATAGGTATATATATGTATATGTAAAAGTCAAAAATGTTCTAATTGTAGTAATGCTCATAAGATGTATGTTATATTCTTTCTTTTATTTATTTATTTATTTTTTTTGTTTTTGATTTTGCCTCGAGCGAATCTCGCTTACAGGCTCTGCGAGTGCGGACTACGCTCATCGTTTTAGAAGCTAAAAAAAAAAGTTAAATTTTATTTTGTTGGCGCCTTTGGAGTTCTCTGTTGATTAGAAACTCTATCTCATCCACTTTGTTCCACATTCTGCAAGCCTCTGTCCAGGGTGGTGGTGGGTAAGGGGCTTAGGCCCTTCCTTCATTAGTTGGTTGTTAGTGGCGCCGATGTCTTCAGTGTTTAGTTTCCGAGCCTCTTGGCCAGGCGGTCTTCCTTGATCTGACAGATTTTCGGCTGTCCGTCAGGATTTTATTTTATGTGCTTTTGAGCACACCAGTTGATGTTTATATTTTTTTTTTTTCGGGTCCTTGAGTGCGTAGTGAGCTAGCACTCCTTTGAAGTCCTTTTTTTGGAGTGCTGATTAGCACTTCTACTGCCGTATTCTGGGTGCCTAATAATTACAGCACTTCCAGAATAATGGCAGGATCGCCATGTATAACAAACGGATCAATGAAAAGAATAAGGTATTTTTGTTTTTGCGTGCGGATAATGCGCTCCCTTCAACGTTTATTCCATGAATGATCTTTGAGGGAAAATGTCCCTTCTTTTATACTAAATTTTGGCTGATTTAGCATTTCTAAATCAGCCCCTTAATTCTAATACAATTCTTATGCTTTAACAATTGTTTATATGAATATTCTATATTAAATAATATTTACTTAATGCTTTAACAATTGTTTGTGTGTATATTCTATATTAAATAATACTACATTGATTTGTATGTATTTTTATTACGCGACAAGTGGGTGCAATTCGACACGCGCCAATTGTCCCCATATAAAATCATAATTCCCACTTTAAAGTACACACGACCACAAGAAGTGCAACACAACAACAATACTCATTGTGCATACAATATGGATTGCATTGCAGCCAGCGAGCCGCCTAAGAAAGTATCAAATGACCATCGCATGTGCGCCCAACTATTATAGTGTTATGCGCTGCAGCGACGATCAGCAACACTGAGTCAAGTGGCCGCCGCTCATATGCAATTGGATATTCTTTTGTTTATGCACATGAAATGTTGTACTGGTATTGACGACTGCAAAATCATGCTACAAAATGAAACAACCAAGTTTTGTAGTCAAAATTGAACTAACTCAATAAATATTTTATTTCTACTTTTATAACTAAAACTTAACGAATAAACTTAACTTAACGAATAAACTACTTAGACTATCAGTGACGGTAAATAAGTGATGGATATAGTTTATATTTATGGTTATAAATTCGATATTTATATGGGATGGAAACACTTGTTGATGAAATAAAACCCACTTTTAATGAAGTTTTAGGTTTAACAATAGTTTAATTGTAGTTTTTAACAATAGTTTAATAGTAGTTTTTAACAATAGTTCAGTCAATTTAGCATTATTTTAATAATAATATAGGAATAGTTTAATTTAATAATAACTTCAAACAACACAAATTTCACTTAGTATTTTTATAATAATACAGGAGTAATTCAATTTAGTAATAATTTTAAACAACACAAATTTCACTTAGTATTTAGGTTCACAATCATACGTCTACCACTTTCAACCTCTACTTCTCTAATTAAAACTTCTTCCTCAAATCTGTCCATTCTTTCCTATCTTATTTCAAAAATACCCACGCCACTGAAAAGGAACACCGTTATTTTATTTGAGCGTAATCTCAACAGATCACGCCACCTACAGTCCCGTTAGTTTATTCATGTCATGTCAAGTAGCATGCAAAAGCGAAACAGACATTTATGTGATGTTTTTGTAACACAGGCTATTTCACTTGCCTGCCTGTTTGCATGGAAAACACAAACAAAAACACTCAATTTTGTTTGTGTTTCCCATATAAACAGGCAGGCAAGTAAAATAGCCTGTGTTAGAAAAACATCACATTATTCTATATTCAATATACTCTCGAATAGAGTGTAAACTGTGAAATAAAAATTATTGGGTTTGTAATAAATTCTGTTTGAGATATGTTATTTTCCCTATAGTACTCTTGATTTATTTGAGAGCCTTAGAGTAGCAGTCGGCTCTATCATAAAACCACCGGCGCCAGTTAAGGAGACTTACGTAGAGATTATCAAAAAAAAAATTTAATTTTTAAGCGCAACCACAGCACTGAATAAAACAAAATACAATTTGTAACTTCACAGGACAAATTTAATATTTATTTTGAAATATTAAAATTATAATATTTTAAACTAACAACACAAATTAAATTTCAAATATTTAAATTATTATTTTAACACCTATATAAGACACGACGAACACGCAACCAAGACTAACTTTAAACCATTTGCCTACTCTCCAAGAATGTATGATATATGAAACCCACAGCATGTATGCGCGTGTTAATGTTAAGTTGTGAAATACTTTTTAAGCTGATTCTACTAAATGCATTTCTCTGGCAGAGCTAGCAGTGTTGTTAACTTATATGGACGAATGCATACATTACAGGTTGCTTGGTTTTCTAAGTGCGGATGATGCGCACTGTTAGGTTTTCTTTTACCAGCTCAAGTTTTTCTTTTTTTAGTTCATGCTTTTTTAACTCAAGTTTATACCTGCATTTTTGAGTCTCAGAGCTTCTCTTTAAATATTTTTTTACTCCTGCAAGATTTTCAGAGACTTCCTTTAAAACTTTTGTTGAATTCTCTTGGTAAGTTATTTGATTTTCAACCTGTCTTTCCAAAAGGTCATCTTTATTGCATCCACTTACCGGATGCTGTGGTGTAGGCTTTTTATTAATCTGCTCCTGAACGGAAAAGTCTGAATTAATATCCGCCTCATTTTCATCATCAATATTCATTTCTTTAGTGGAAGTTTTATTCGATGATGGTGTGGTGTTTAAATGAGATTTTGCATCAAATTCCAAAGTACCACTCATTCCACTAAAAGCCTCCTCGATCAATAGGAGATCAGATGTTTGCTGTTCCAATGGTGTAAGTTAAACAGTATCTGCTTGGTTCACCATCTGTTCCAGAAATAATGCTTCGGTTTCGACGGCATTTAATCTTTGCGTAGTTTTTGTAGTCTGCCAAAATCTAACAAATGTTTACGTTTCTTTTCGTAATACAGAGTTGCTATTTCGTAATTTAGTTGTCGATCGAACTCTTACATAATTTCTTTCGAAACGAAATACGTCGTAACCCCCTGTTCTATGTTCAATATACTCTCGAATATGGTCACCTACAGGAATAATTTCGCTTTTAATTTTACAGTAATATTATTTTTTGCCCACTTTATCACTTCATTTTGTTGGCTTTACCGACTGCGCCAGTTATTTAACTTTGATGAGAGTAACAACGGTATACCTAGTTTTAGGTATACGGGACCTAACTTAATCTTACAACCTCCATTTTAAAACTAAATATCTTCAGTACAAAAATTTCTTTATTGAGAACAAAAATTGATTGCTTTTAATACACTGTATTGTAAGTGTTTACCCTTTATTCTGTTTTCCTTTTATATAATAAAAGATACTTTATATTATTATTTAATTATTATTTATTCAAATTAGACGCGCACACGACCTGTCTCTTTAAAGCTCAAACAAACGAATGAATTTTGAATTTTCATTCGAAGGAGAGAACGAAGAGTAGTGAACTTTTTACAGTTATAAAAAACAAAAGATCTTTGTATATGTTGTAATTTCAGAAAGTTATTGCATCATCCATTTCATACACAGAGAGAAATTTTCCGTAACTTCAACAGTAGGCATGTGTGCTTTCTCTTTTATAAGAATAAAAAACTAACGTTCACTTTGGTGTCCAACTCTGCCTTTTTTTTCATATATCCTTTATAGTATTCATGAATTTTTCCTACAACTAATATAACCAACAGGATCAAAATTATTTGTTGCATGTGATCCTGGGTCACTGTCAGCACTCCTCTGTTGTTTTCGTTCACAATGATGGCTTCCTTAGAAAACCATCCACCCATTTTGAAAAGAAATCTTATTAGTAGTTTTTTCTTATGGTGTAATAAAGGAACAACACATTATTTGTTTATAATAATTTGAATTAGAAAAGCCGCTTGTGCGACTGTTCATCTTTATTGATATTAATCTATTTATTTAATGTCTTCTTATGCTTATGCTTAAGTCTACAATAATTTGAATGTGGGAATATGCTGAGTCAGCATAATACACGTTGTCCCAACATTTATGCAGTGTGGACAATATCAACAAGAATGTGTTGATATTAAGCTGCATACAAAATGTATGGCAACCTAGACTAGTCAAACACACTACAATGGTGCGTATTTCGTTCAAAATTTTTGATTTTTCAACTTTGTTGCCGGTTAGATGGAATCTTCGGTAAGCCTCTGCAACAAGTTTTCGCTTTTTGACTGGTTTTCTTCCTTCTTCGGACTTTCTTTTCTTGGTGCCTTGGACTTATGAAGGCGTTTGAGGTATTCTTCTATACTTATCTTCTTTTTTCTTGGACTGTATTTAGGGGCCTCTAGAGTGGGGACTACCGGTTGAGGCACGTATTCATCTACGAGCAACTGCTCATATTTCTTAAACAGAAGGTCGATGTGTTGCCTTGTTATTTCTTGTTCTTCTATTTCCATAACTTAAAAAGGAATTTAATTCTAGCATCTAATTTTGCATGCCAGTTGGCAGGATCGCCATGTAATGTATGAGTAATATATGTCTGTATGTCTTGGTATCCAATGTTATATCCCTATAGGTTTCTTAATTTATTAGAGAGCCTTAGAAACGTAGTTGGCTCTATAGCGCTGGCAAAGTCAATTGCCCAAGTGTTTTTGAGAAACAAAATACAAACTCTTTCTTTTAGGTTAGTCTTATTTCTGATTTTATTTAAATCTTGTCTCAGCTCATATACTATTTTGATTTTGGGTTTTCTTATTCTATTTCTTCTATTCTATGTTATTTAATTGCCCTACTTAAAATTATTTGTTTACAAAAATAGTTTATATTCTACTTATTACAAAATCAATATCATATATTTATTTATCATGCATTCTAGTGACCCATATCAATTGACACCAGTCACTTGAAATGCAAGTCATACGTTTTTTTATTCATATTTGTTTTGTTTATATTTCCATTGTATTTTTATTTTGGTTAGTTCTTTTTAATTTTATGTATGTATGCTTGTGTATGCATGTTTATACCACATGCACTACAGTACTTACAATCAATATTTCGTGGGGTAACCTTTGTTTTTAATAACATTAGCATATCTGTTTGGCAAACTCTCAACTAAATGCCTCCAGAAAGATTGAGGAATAGCCTTCCAACAGATTTCAATTTTTGGGATTTTTGCCTTCCATCCTCTTTTCAACTTCACTCCACAAGTTCTCAATTTGATTGAGATCAGGGGATTGAGCTGGCCATTTTGAAACTTTTATATTTTGTTCCTCTAAGCAGCTCTTCACAAGCCGTGAAGTGTGCTTAGGGTCATTGTCGTGCATGAACTGCAATAGTAATGGTAAATTATCCTCCGCGTATGGTATCATTTTGTATTTTCAATATAATACAGCTTATGGAACTAAATGCCATAAAAATAACAAAAATGTTTTACAGAAATAGCCTTTTATCTTCTATAGCAGCTGAATTTCTATTTTAATTATTGGATTTTGGCCTTTTTTTTTTTTTTTGTTATTTTCAATTTTTTTTTTCGTGCACTTTTTTTGTGCACCATATACGTTACGCGCCGGTTGTAAAATAATCAATAGACTGAAAAAAAAGAATTCTAAAACCGAATACAATATCAAGGTCAAGGGCATGCAGAGATCTCCCCGGCTGCTTAAATCAAAGTGGTTCTCAACCCGTATTTTAATTGTTTTTAATTTTAATCTGTTTTTTGTAATATTTTTTTTTTATTTCGAACGTTTTATTGAATGTTTGAGTGGCTTGTTTAAAAATATATTTTTTTTTTATAGTTTTCCTTTTTATATATTTTCCAGTTTTGTTGGATTTTTTTTTTCTTCTTTATATAAGTTATTTTTTTTTTTATTGTTTTTTCGTAAAAATTTTGATATTTGTTTGTTTTAATTCAATTTTCTTAGTAATTAATTTCTTATTACTTCCAATAGCATTTAACGACACTAAGTTGTAATATTTTATTCCTTTTTTTTATATCATTTAATTATTATCCGGGAGCATCAAACAATTTCTTACTGCGTCCCTTGCCTTACCCCGCAAGTTGTTTTGGAGTCTAATGGGGTTTTCCTCATTTGCATACCCGGCTGCCTGAGTGCTGTGTTCATAAGCACTTATAAATATTGGCCATTCCTTTGGGTCTCCATTAAATACAGGCAAATCTTTACAAATATACTGGCGTGCCATTAATTGGGTCGCGGTGGTATTTAAAAAATCCCTTTCATAATTATTTCTATTAAATTGTAAATTAGAGCCGTCGTTTGTTCTGCTTTTATTTATACTTTGACAGCTTGTAGCACATCTGTTTTGCTGTGTGATGTTACCCAATAGGTTTTGAGTCTCAAAGATGTTGCCACCATGTATAGTACTAAATATACAATAGCCACGGTTTGTGGCTGTGATAAAGTGTGATCGTGACCTAATTGTTCTGCTACTCGCCGCAAAATGGTGCTGCTCATATTGAGAGATGTATTCGTTTGGAGGTTAATGTTTGCATTTTGTTGACGTTTTTGTACACACGGAGTGTCTTTTATGGTAGCATTTATACTGCTATTACCCACTGGCCGTACAGTGTCAACTTCTTGGCATTGATCATCCTCCTGGCGTAGTAATTTGTACTTACGTCGCAGAAACTCCTGTTTTAACAGCATCTCTTCTTCTAGCTGTTGCAGTTCGAGCTGCTTTTTTGAAATTATTGTTGGCCGGACTGCTTGTGGGTGACTCGACTCCAGTCCTGATATTGTTGAGACACCAAGACAACAGCCACCAGCTACCTTGTTGATTGATGGTGTCTCAACAATATCAAGACTGGATTCGTTTATGGGGTCTGATGTTTGGAGATTATGTGAGTCTTTTTGTTGTTGGTCTACAACAAGACAATATTGGTATCTCCAGCTAAACACATCAACATTGTCGTCGATTTCACAACAGCTGCTATGGAAACAATGAAGGCATCTGGAACAGGTTATCATGTTTCCATCCGGGTCTGTACATAAAATGTAGTTTGCAGCCAGGGTCAGATTTTCGTTTGGCATACTTTGAGCCATTTTATGGTTTAAGATTTTTAAAGAATTTAGCTTTTCAATTTTGAATAGGTTGCAAAGTTCAGTCAGTATAGAATTCTTGTATTCTGTACCCATATCCGAAATGAACGTCTTCATCGGACCATAGGTAAGTACAAAGTTTTCAAATATCGCTTTTGCGACAGTTTTTGCTGATTTGTCAGGTATTGGTATCGTTACCAAATATTTGGTTAGGTCACATACTAGCGTGATTGCGTATTCATTTCCGTGAAGTGATTTTGGAAATGGTCCGATTGTGTCCACATAGACCGTATCAAATGGTTTATTGGGTGTCTCTGTGATAATCATTGGACATTTAATGTGTTTGTTTGTTTTTGCTAATTGACATTTGTGACATGCTTTAACGTATTTAGCTATATCTTTTGTCATGTTTTTCCGGTAGTAATATCTTTTCAGCGGTTCTGTATATCCCGCAATGACCTCCTTCAATGGGATCCTCATGATATTTCAGCATAATATCAAGAATTGCCTTTGTAACGTTAAAGAAATTTATTAAAACACAGTTTATTATTTATATATATGAATTTTATTTAAATAAATAAAATCTTTCCAGGTAAATTTATTGTTTATTTATTTTCTTTGGATTTCAATTTTTGTAGTATTAAATTTTGGATTTCTCCTCGAATTTCTAATTTTTCGAGATTATCAAATTGTTCCAAAAAGGGTAATAAACTTTTAAAAACCTGCAGGTCGGCATTGTCTTCTCTTTTCTCCACCTCCTTTTTAAGTATTTCCATCCTTTCCTTTTCCAATTTAAGAAATTCTGCATCAACATTCATTGGTGCACTTGTTATAGTATATCCGTATTGCTACAGATATACTATTTGTTTTATAGTAACCCTGGAGGATCCCGTAGGATACGCAGGGCTCTATTAATGACAGTTATACAGCCTATAGTACACCAATCCTCGAGGGTCCCGTAGGAATCGTAGGAGGTGCCAATAAATAGACTGTGGTTTACTTAGTTATTATATTCTTTATTTACTAACCTGGAGGGTCCCGTAGGAATCTCAGGCCGATCTTTTATAAAGTGTAAACAAAACTGTTCACAATAACTGTTCAAACCAAAACTGTGTCTTATTCCAAAACTTATTAACTATTTATATTAAAAACCTACAGACAATACTGCTGACTGGGAAAATTAATCATTGGTTACAAACCAATGATTGCGTAACTGCCAGTCAGCACTATTGCCGGTTCATTCTTATTTCTTAATCATCTTGCTGACCAGCGGAAGTCTGCAGGTGTTGCACAACCGCTAGTCAGCATTTTGATGTTATTAACTTATGACCTATTTAAAGTAAATTTAAATTTGAAGTAACTGTTGCGAGGGTGACTCACAACATCCCTCCCCCCTTCGAGTGATTCAATGTCTGGTGTGGGAGAAGCAGGACGGGGAAGATGTTACACTTGGGCAGTTGTGTTTATTTGGACTTGCTGAGCTTGTAGGTTGGGCTTTCTAGTTGGCCTTCGAAAGGATCTGTTCGTCTTTACCATCGTTGGCTACGCGGTTGTGGGTGACTTTGTCTTTACTTCATTGTACCGGCTTGAAAAATTTTATTGCGTTTTCACTAAGAATTGAAACGGTTGTAATGCGTACATTTGGACCATTTGGGGAGCATAGGGATGTGCTTGGAAATGTGGTTTGTTAGAGGGTAATCGATAATGCGCTAAGGTTGGTCAATTGATCTTTAGTCTTCCCAATCGCCTGATCGGGAACTCAATTAACAACCACGGTGACGTGAGATTGATTCTATCCCAAACATCCCATCTTTTGCACAAATCAATTATATGTGGTTTGTTAGAGGGTAATCGATAATGACATCCCTCCCCCCTTCGAGTGGTTGATTGTATTTTGTTGGTGAGGGAGGGTGCATCAGATGATACCCTTGAACAGCTGCCAATGTTGTTGTATGACGTTGGTTCTTCGTAGTGATCCCATTGTTGAATGTTTTTTGTGGCTATTGTTGTTGCTGGTAGTGCCCTTGTTGTTGCTGGTTTCGCCCGTAACTGTTGTGATTGTTTTTTGATGCTGCTGTTGATGTTGCCCATGTTGCTGCTGCTAGTGCCCCTATGTTGATTGGCGACAGAATTGAAGTGGTAGTTGTCGATGTTGTGAACTAATGTGTCGCTGTTGTTGTCCTTGTTAACTTGGCTTTGTGCCACCCGCGTTGAAGGGTGATTTTATGTTTGCTGCTATTGTGGTTGTTGCCGATGAATCAGCTATAGGGTTGCTCTGATTCCGTCAGGATGATATTCTTAACTTAGCGATTTATCTCAATTTTTTTTTTTTTTTTTTTCATATAAGTGTTTCAATATGTTTCTTTACTTAAATTAGTTTAAAACCTCCTTAGTTTTAATCCAATTCTGAAATTTATAATAAATACAACATTAACCAATGGACAAGGCTAGATACAGTAAACAATACCATGAACGATACAGAAGCTTACCGAACATCGGTACCTCTGAGGTCATCAAGCATGCCTAGTTCTGTTATTAATTCGTCCGTTTTAGTCTGCGGGTCCATTAAAAAGGAAATAACAATTTTATAATTTACTCACCAATACCTTGTGGTACATTTTTTTTTCTTTCTTTGTTTAAATTTCACAGTTAAAATAAAACTTTTCCACTAGTTTTGTTTGTTTATACTTTATATATGTATATTTCAAATGTTCTAAAATAAAAAATAGCGTATTTTTTTTGTTATTGTAACAACCGTGCCTTTCCGACAGTACAATCACAAAACCACCCAGCTCAAAGGTCGCTAGAATTTAGTCGTTATTGAACTGTATGATCCTGTGGCAATGTCTTAGAAGGATACGTTCCCGTGTGGTATTTCCACCAATGAAGTTTGAACAAGCCAAAAGTTGCTAGAATTTAGTCGTTATTGGCTCGCTCTTACTAAACTGATAAGTCATACATGTAATAAGAATTGAAAAGTCTTGTATTTGTTTTTGTATTTATTATTAAATTGTTTTGTTATTATATTATTTTATATTTATATTATTTTAAGGGAACAGCCGCTAATGCGACTGCTCCCTTGTAAGGTCTCTATTATACTTTTTTATAATTAATTACTACAAACTAAATGAACGCTAAATATCTTACGTTCTAACAAGAATATTAAATGTGGGAATATGCTGAGACAGCATAATACACGCCGTCCCAACATTTATGTAGTGTGGACAATATCAACAAGAATGTGTTGATATTAAGTTGCATACAGAGGGTATGGCAACTTAGATTAGTCAAACACACTACATACAAGACAAAACGGCACTTTTGTTGTTTGAATAACCGCGTAAATATATTTACGCGCTTACCGTCTGCGCCAAATGTTATAGTATATCCGTATTGCTACAGATATACTATTTGTTTTATAGTAATCCTGGAGGATCCCGTAGGATGCGCAGGGCTCTATTAATGACAGTTATACAGCCTATAGTACACCAATCCTCGAGGGTCCCGTAGGAATCGTAGGAGGTGCCAATAAATAGACTGTGGTTTACTTAGTAATTATATTCTTTATTTACTAACCTTGAGGGTCCCGTAGGAATCTCAGGCCGATCTTTTATAAAGTGTAAACAAAACGAAACTGTTCACAATAACTGTTCAAACCAAAACTGTGTCTTATTCCAAAACTTATTAACTATTTATATTAAAAACCTACAGACAATACTGCTGACTGGGAAAATTAATCATTGGTTACAAACCCTCATGATCCTGAGTCAAAACAGCGTCGCATGCATGTTTACTTGCATCTGTTGTTATGCAAAATTCCTTGTATAAGTCAGGATACTGAAGCAATGTTGGACTTATTAATGCCTTCTTTAAATATCCAAGCGCCAATTCGCAATCCTTTGTCCATTCGAATGGCACACCTTTTCTGGACAATCGTGTAAGGTGTCGGGAATACTCAGAGACATTTTCTATAAACCTTCGGTAGTAATTACAAAAGGCAATAAATCTCTTGGCACTATCCGCGTCAGAAGGCGTCGGGTAGCTTTTGATTATCTTATTTTAAATAAAAAGATCTTTTTGCCTAGAGCGGTTAACGCTTTCTGGCCTATGGGGGCGTCTTGAACGCTCCACTTTGAAAAAGCTAAACTAAAAATTTTTTGTTTGTTAATACAATACCCAAGATCCTTTATTACTTTTTAAATTGTTTGCGTTCTTTTAGTAATTGGTCGATTTGATCGACCTTGGCCCACAATCTAGTGGCCTCGTCCCATGTAGGGGGTTGTTCTGCGTTTATTGTCCTTAGAAGAATGGCTTTCTGTCTCCTAAGGTTTGTAGTGTAGCCTCCTCTTCGCTTGGGCTTCGTCACTTTGTGGATCACTGGTGATGGGGACCTCTCTTTGGTTTGGCCAATCCTTTTTCTATACTCCTCGATGGTTATTGGCCTTGGTCCTTCGGCCATCTTACTGTCTCTTGGCCAGACAGTATCTTCCCTCTTCGCAGCTGGAGAATCGTTTTGGCTGATCCGCCAGGACAAGATTGTTATTGGGTGCACTTCCAAAAAGGTTTTGGACAATATGTGTGCCTCGAATCCTGTGTGCTTTTGATACCAATTCAGGATTATGGCAGGATCGCCATGTAAGATGGCGAATTAAAAGAAATAATATTAGCAGGTTTTGAGCGCTCGAGTGAAGAGCTTTATTCAATTGATTCTTGATATGGCAATGACTTCCTCTTTTATACAGTTTTTTAGCTGATCCGACAATTTCGAATCAACTCCCTTAATTCTATATAGTTCTTAAGCTTATTACATATGTTTGCTTAAATGTTCTAGTGACCTATGTATATTCTATTAATTAATAATACATGGGTTTGTGTGTATGCAACACGATCCAAGCCTTCAGCCCAACACCAGTAATGCAAACAAAGCATAATTCCCACGCTAGCCAGCGGAGAATACACAACAACAACATGCATTGACGGCCAGAGCACGCGTCAAAAGCAGCGAGAGTCAATGCCCAGAATTATGTTATTTGATATACCATTAGGTATACAAAACATTGTGTTGGCATAAACGACAGTAGGATCGTGCTACAGTACTGCTTAAATATCCCTCCACCCGTTGCATGACACTCAGTTTTGTTGGGGACCATTTTCTTCTTAACTTTGAACTTCAAGTTTCGCCAAACCTATTAACAAATTTTATTTATTTTTTTTGTTGTGTAATGACTTATTATTTATAGAAAAAAAAATTTTATTTTTAATTCAATTTCTTTTATTTTATCAGCCGCTTGTGCGACCGGTCATTTCTTTTGTTAAATTCTTAATGATCTACTTAAAACCTACTGTATAATAACTAACTGTATAACTACACTATGTGGGAAAATGCTGAGACAGCATCCCAGCCAGCATATACATACAAAAATAAGCGTTTTGTAAGCGTTCAAATGTAAGCAAAACACTGATAAAACGCTGCTGTGACCTTTACAAAAGACATCAAAGCAAGGGGTTTATAATCGAAAAGCACCCAACTTTATAAGCGTTAAAGAGACGATTGCAAAACATGTTTTTTAAGTAACGTAATTAGACGTTTTCTAAATGCTTAAAAAACACGTTTTGAAAATACTTAAAAAACACGTTTTGAAAATACTTAAAAAACACGTATTTTTAATGAAATTAGTAAGCGTTTTAAACATTTACTTTCTTTTGGATATGTTTTTTTTATTGATACATTTAAAAAATCATTTTTGTTTAATGTTTGATGTTGCGCTGGTTCGTTTTTTTAATTGATGAAACTGCACTTACAGTTGCATGAGGGAGGTCCAAAATTATCTTATATTGTTCATTAACCTGCATCCATTTGTTCTCGTAACGGTCTACCAAATTCCTCCGAGCTAGGGTGAAGCCGTCATTTGTCAAGGGTGCGAGAGCAATTATCTCCCTTTCCTCGCCGCCAGTTTTTTGGGTCAAGTAGAATAATCTCTCGACATTACTGAGCCTTGAGTTTCTGATGTATATAGCCGTAAATAAATCACGAAAACTGGGCCACAATTTATTGTTATAGAATGAAAGAAATGTTTATGTGTTTTTCCTGGAGCAGACATACGTCCGCTCAAGTCATTTATTATTTTAAGATTGTTCTTTATTTATTTGACTAAACTTATTGCTACTTATTACTATACTTAATTCTACTGTGGGAAAATGCTGGCTCGGCATAATACATGTCTGGCCAGCCAACTGCAGTGTGGACATAATCAACACAAGAATGTGTCGATATCAGATTGCATACAGACGGTATGGAAATCCGGACTAGTCAAACACACTACACCTCCCTTTTTACGGAAGAATAATCAATGTTCATTTTGACATTGATTATTCTTAGAATATTAAGATTATATATTTATTTTAAAATTATGACTTACGACTCCAAATATCTTAACCTTTTTTTTAAAGACTTTTGTTTTGGATATACGTATATAATTTTTTTTTTATTATTCTTTGTTATGCAAAATATAACTTTATTTTTAACAGGACCTATATATAGATGTGTTTATATATATATATTAACTTAATATTTATAATCAAAGTATATTTTGCCACAAATTAATGGAATATGGCCAACCATTTCAACTGAGAGGCACAAAAATAAAGTGTCCCTGTCGCCCGTCACTTTCCCTTTGAGAAAAAAATATTGAACTCTATCTTTAATGAATACGAGAGAATTAATGCATTTCTGAACAATTCTAACAATGCCGCTAGGCAAACTGTTCAGGAGCTCGAAGGGAAAATCAAAACGTTAAAAGATGCTCTACAAGTAAAGGAGGAAATTGCAAAGCAATTAATTAGATTACAGAGATTTTGCTACACGACACCTAAAAGAATTACGTGAAATTAACCAACGCCTTATAGGCTTACCATGTTTTGTACATACCGTACAACTAAAGGACGTAATGTTTGTTTCCATTAAGAGACATCATTTAGAGCCATTGTTAAAATACACCAATCAGGAATATAAGTTTGTCATGGACAAGAAGGATCAAAAGAGATTCAATGCTTTACTCTATAACTGGAAAAGTAAAGCGTTATTAAATGCTGACATCAATAAAATGTGTAATAAATTCGATGGCGAAAACAAAGACGAAGATTATTTACGTATTGGTTGGTTACCTTTGAACCTCTTCACTCGGTTCTTATGTACCATAAAGGATTTCCCGTTAGGGTCCAATAGTGTGACGTTATTATTATTGTCCACGCTAGTGACCATATACGGTCCCTTATAAACCGGGTCCAATTTATGGCCGGATTCATTAGTCACAAGCACCCAATCGTTTGGGGCTATGTTCAGTGGTTTAGCAGTATTACTCGAGTCCTGCCGTCGCCTTAATTTGGCGTTTTCTATAAGGCTGGCAGCTCTACGCTGTGCGACTTGGAGTCTAAATTTTACCTCCTTTTCATATGAATCGATATTATACAACTTGGCAATGCTCGCGTCCCTTTTAAAATCCATGATGGGAGGTATTTTCCCAAAGACCAACTCGAACGGACAGTACTCATGCGCCGTTGAGGGAGTTGTGTTATAACAATAAACAAAGAACTTCAACCACTCGTCCCAATCTGATTTATCTTCAGACATATAGGATCGCAAGTACTCGTTAAAGGTTCTATGTGATCGTTCAACAGTGCCCAACGTCTCATGATGATACGGAGTCGAGTTTAATTTATCAACCCTCATCAGGGCGCAAAGCTCTTGCAAAATCTGATTCATATATTCAGTGCCCATGTCTGTGACAATCTTTTTCATAGGGCCATACACTAATATGAAACCCTCCATGATTGCTTTAGCAACACTTTTAGCAGACTTATTGTCGATCGGCACTGCTACCAAATATTTGGTTAAATTGCACATTATCGTTACTGCGTATTCATTTTGAGAATTGGACCGTGGTAAAGGTCCAATAGTGTCAATAATAACAATCTCAAATGGTTTAACCGGAGTCGGGGTAATGACAAAGGGTTCCCTCCCTTTTATTGAGGGTTTATTTTTCTGGCATGCTCTGCATTGTTTGACATATTTCGTAATGTCTCTAGTCATGCCTTTCCAATAATATAGAAGTCTTATTTTTCTTATCATGCGTGTTATTCCGCAATGACCTCCATATATGGGGTCGTTATGATACTGTTGCATGATTCTTAATTTATCTTCAGCGGTTTTTATTTTCTCCAATTTAGGGGTGAGTACCAAGGTCAATTTTTTCAAAAGACCATTACCTTTATTTTTAAAGGTTTCTATATCGATTCCCGGGATATTAAAAAGACGATCACCTTGTGAAAGTCGTATTGTTGTGAGATCTAAATTGCCAGCTATTTTTTCAAGCTTTGGAAAGAGGTGACCTAAGTCAACATTTCCATTAACAATTATCTCATTCAACATATATTCAGAAAGTTTTTTCTTTCCTTTAAGGATAATTAATTTATCCTGAGTAAAGTGCAACTGCGGCACTTTACGGTACTCTTGGGCATTTATTGCCTCATATATATTAAGTTTATCCGACTGAAGTGTTTGATTCTTTTTAGTATTGCCATCTGCTTTATCGACATTGGCCTTTCTTGCTTGAAGTCTAGTTGTTACCTTCAAGACATTTTTGACTTCTATATTTTTAATGTCATCGAATTCAATGCGGGATAATGCATCAGCCGCATGATTATCTTTTCCCCTGAGATACTCTATGATAAAGTCGTATTCCTCTAAATCAAGTCTCATCCTCGTTAACTTAGACGACGGGTTCTTCAATGAGAAAAGGTATGAGAGCGGTCTGTGATCAGATCTAATCACGAATTTTTTACCATATATATATGGTCTGAAATATTGTATGGCGGTGAGTTCCTGCTCTATGGTGGACTTATTAGACTCACCCTTCGTAAATGCTTTCGAGGCAAACGCAATGGGCAATTGTATACCGTCTGTTTCCTGGCTTAGAACAGCTCCGCAAGCATGTTTGCTTGCATCTGTCGTTATGCAAAATTGTTTTGAAAAATCGGGGTATTGCAAAATATGAGGGCTCAATAGTTGAGTTTTGAAATAATTGAATGACTTTTCACATTCAGGTGTCCACTCAAATTTAACATTCTTCCTAGAGAGTCTAGTTATATGACGAGAATATTCTGCAAAATTGGGAATAAATCTCCTATAGTAATTGCAAAATGCTATGAAGCGTTTAGCTTCGTCACCATTTTTGGGTGTGGGATAATTTTTAATTATCGAAAATTTCGCGTCATTTGGTAATATACCCATATTTGTACATTTGTGACCCAAAAATGTTACCTCCTGACGGAAAAAGAAACATTTGTCAGGATGCAGTTTTAGGTTATATTTTCTGCACAAATTAAATACATCTTTAAGATTTTGTATCATATGGTTTGTAGAGCACCCGATGACAATTAAGTCATCCATATACACAAAGGCTTGGACTGGAGATAATCCGGAAAATGCTAGTGTCATCATTCTTTGGAATGAGTTTGGTGCTATTTTAAGACCATAAGGTAATCTCTTAAATCGGAAGGAACCAGTATCAGTCGAAAAAGACGTGATATCTCTTGATTTCTCCTCAAGTTCTATTTGGTGAAAGCCAGAAATCAGATCCAAACATGAAAAATATTTCGCTCTACCTAATTGGTCCAATATGTCGTCAATAATAACAATCTCAAATGGTTTAACCGGAGTCGGGGTAATGACAAAGGGTTCCCTCCCTTTTATTGAGGGTTTATTTTTCTGGCATGCTCTGCATTGTTTGACATATTTCGTAATGTCTCTAGTCATGCCTTTCCAATAATATAGAAGTCTTATTTTTCTTTTCATGCGTGTTATTCCGCAATGACCTCCATATATGGGGTCGTTATGATACTGTTGCATGATTCTTAATTTATCTTCAGCGGTTTTTATTTCTAAAAAAAAAAAAAAAAAAAAATTATCAAAACAATTGACTTTAAAAATGTGAAGAATGGTAAAACAACAAGAAAACAGTTACCATTCTTCATTGACAAGGTTCTAAACCTTTTCTAAATCGTTTGCTAAAGATCGTCTCATGTATGTTTTGCGCATAGACCTTTTATGCAATTGATATATAGTTGTTATCAACTGTAGTGCCAGTATGGCTATTATGATCCCTAGGTACACAACTGGATATTGTACCGAAATATTTATTTCGTTAATGACATTGGCATTGGGGTTATCGATCTTTGAATCGTGATTTCCCATTATGCCAATTTGTCAAAACGGTTACGGCGATGGTAATGATACTTAAAGCGGAAAAGAAAAAAAAAAATACTTTTTAGAAATTGTTGCAGGTACCTTAAACTATGCAGTACTGGAGGGACTCGTAAGTATCGCAGCAATGCAGTTTTAGTATATATATTTTATATATTTTTTAAAGGTTATTAACAATAAATAATTGTTTATTTTTTTTGTTTTTAATTTGTTTTTAATATAAAAATTAAATTAAATTAGATTAATAGTAAATATAATATAATATATTTAT
Organism: Sarcophaga caerulescens; assembly: GCA_927399465.1. Taxonomy (NCBI): domain Eukaryota; kingdom Metazoa; phylum Arthropoda; class Insecta; order Diptera; family Sarcophagidae; genus Sarcophaga; species Sarcophaga caerulescens. The sequence continues at coordinate 20,543,543 of OV656867.1, forward strand.
AATTATATATTATTAATAATATTTATAATATAATAAAGTTGCCTGTTGTCCCCATGGAAAACACAAACAAAAACACTCAATTTTGTTTGTGTTTCCCTTATAAACAGGCAGGCAAGTGAAATAGGCTGCGTTACCAAAACATCACATTAATTTCTATTTGCCGCTGCTACTTGTGTAGCTGTAGAGTCTCAAAAACGAAGTGAGTTATAAAAAGAGAAGAGAAAAAACCGTAGACAAGCGAGTGAAGCTTACAACAATGCTGCCACTTTGGCGTGTTTCTAAACAATTTTTAATAATAAATTTTTTTCTTAATAGAAAAATATTAAATTAAAATATAAAAATAGAAACTTAATTGTTGTTTCATTTAAAAAATCATTAATACTTAGTATTTTAGTTTACTTTTTTTGTTGTTTTAATTTTAATACGATTTTTTGCGTACTGTAAATATGACTTAGATGCAAGCACAAAGTCCTCTTCCTTGCCTCCATTTTCAGCGAAAGTTTCTGCAATAGAATTTAAATATGAATATAAAAATGTAACTAGAAACCTATTAAACGTATTTCACTTACGACGAATGGCAGTGGCGACAGTGAAGGCCCTAATGCACTTCTTATCGGCGGTTCCTCGCCAGGAAAAGCTCTCCGCAACGTTGTCAGTCATGATTTTCTGCCACGCTTTCGTAACAAATTTCCTCGAATTGGAATATGACAATCTTTTTAGATCTGCCTTCTAAAAATAGAAATAAAATCGACATCAGCATACAGTCACCGGACATTTCAAATTTAAATTCTTACCAGCAAGGAAAATGTATCTATATCTTCCAGTATTGTTTTCTCAAAATTAAGGAAGTTTCCACATGCGTCGCCAGACGACGTTGCACTATCCAAGGAAGTTGTTGTTGTGCTTGGACTTGGTTGCATCACATAAACATCATTGCGATATCATCATTAATGGGGTCGACGATGTAATTGAAATTGTTCTGCGACATGATCTGCTATGAGTGTCACAAATATATAAGACGATCTGGTGTAGAAGCATATAACTTTTGATGTTACTTCGTCAAGCGTATGGTGATCTGGTGTTTCTTTAAAACTAAGATTTTCGGCACGGTAAATATTAAAAAGCGATGATTGAAGCGGCTTATCATATACATAAGTTATGCAAGTCTTGTACCCTTATCCCGTGAAGTACAAATTCGTTATCAGCAGATTTTGATATGGAAATAAGTTTGAAAATTAATTTTTGTGCTAAATAAAACTTGTCAGGTGCAATAGATGATAAATAAAAGTTTTTAGTTTTAACAAATTTGTAAGTACCATCACTTTGTACTGTAATTTTTTAGAATCAATATGTGTACGATGATTTCCATGCACACTCTGCTCAACTAGTCTGTTGTAAATTTGGGACGGAACATTATTATTTTTTTTCACTAGTTTCTTAATTTTTCCTAATTTATTTTCAAACTTAAAGGCACTGGTTGTCTCTAGTGATCCAAAGTGCATGGAATCTCTGGCCAAATGACTCAAACAGTGGCAATTATATGTTAACCATTAAATTATCATATAAAACAGAGACTCTGAGTAAGAAATCGTTTATCAGCTCCTCTGCGCATTTGTTATTTTGTACACAATCTTCAGCATTGAGGAGAATTCGCATTGCAAGACTAAGTTGCAAAAAATGAATGTAACTCTCTTCGCTCAAGATGTTCTTTAGCACAACCTGGCCTGTATACAAAAGGAACTGACGGAATTCCGTTGCTTTGAAGCGGTCTATCTCTTTTAAATCACGTGGTTTCCTACAAAACTCTCTTGGTATGTAACGCGCAATGGATTTAAATTCTGTGTTTAGTTTTCGTATATCATTTCGTTGCAAAGAATAATTGCGATATTTAACTTTTATCCAGGATCCAAGCAAAGCCTTCATTACACCCAAACACACCACGTGCATGTAATCTAGAGCGAATCCTTGGATCATGTCGATTGGAAGTAAAAACATTACATATCTGTTTTTCGATTTCCATACAATCGGATAATGAGCAAGTGATGTTTTTTGATTCAATATATTTTGTTATTGTATTAATTAGTAAATTACGATGCTCATCGTGCAACGTTTTATTATTATTATAATAATTTTGAATATCTTTTCCGTTACGTGTATTACTTAAAATTTCCGTCACTGTTGGTATTTTCTGTTCTGTGGTTGTTATATGTTGGCAGACAGGTAAAATTTCTGAACTGTTAAATTGTTTATTCCATTTTTCTAGATTGAATTTAAATTTTGCCTGTTGGCCAATGGGTAAATCTTCGAATAATTTTGTTATACGATGTGGCTTCAAAATTTTTAGAACATCAATATCTATCATGTGCTCTGGAAGTAAACATTAGAATTTAGTTACGTACATTTTATATTATTTGGAATTTTTTTTAACGTAATACTTACTTTTAAAATGATCCAATAAGTGTTGTAAATTCCATTTAGTTAGAAGTAAGCTTAAATCATAATCAGAGTCCATTTCGGATGTGATTACAAAAATTTTGGCTTTAATTAATGCTTTTATAAAATTCTTTAGGTCTCAAAAATGTCTTTCTTTGTGAGGTAAAAAGTTTTTCAATTGGTGGTCCAATGATATCTTTTAGGTAAATGATGGTGTATTCACTTGATGTTGATTCATACTCAAAAGCTGCAAAATTTGTATTATATTCAGTACAAATTTGCTTGCAACATAAAAACAATTCATTATTTTTAGGGTTTATAATTAAACATATTTCAAAGAATTGAAAGTCTCCAGAAAATGTTGCTATAATTTGTTCTGTTGAGTACTTATAGCCCCAGATTACTGCCTGAGAGTAAAGGGATAAGTTGTTCATATCAATTTTAATTTTTTTAGAAACCATTTTTATTACATTCTTATCCCGAAATGGCATTTGTAAAACAATATCTTCTTTCAAATTTGGGTCAAGTAATATATTTGCGAATGCCAATTATTGTTTGTATGAAAAGGTTTTAGAAACATTCTTCCTCGAAGTAATAACATGGGAATAAATTTTGAACTTTTTGTGTTTACCCTCATACTTAAAATTCCATAATTGACGAAGGGGGCCACATTGTTCGATAATTGTGGGATAATGTACAAGAAAATGGAACTTAGGCGTTAGATGTTGTTTGAATATTAATTGATAGTTTTTATTAAAATTTGTCATTTAAATTGTTTAAACTAAACTATTTCATTGTTTTGATAAAATACAACAAGGCCTCGCATATTACATAATGGCAAACGCCCTCAAAAATATCATGCAAGTTAATTACACTAACATCTTATTTATTAAAAAAATAAATTTTTGTTTATTTTATTTTTATTAATTTTTATTTCATTTTATATTTGTTTAATATTGAAATTTATTATTATTTTTATATTAAAATTTATTATTATTTTAAAAGTTTATAATTTATTAAAGCCATCTCAGGGACCCGCTTGTTAGGCTGGTATATGATCAGGCTGATCTTAACTGCTATTCTTAACTAACTTTTTATTAGAACTTTTAATTGGCAAGAAGCATAATTTTGTCTGCAGTCACGTTGCATTTTTCATAAAAAAAAAATGCAATCACGTTATCAAAGTTAAAAACAACGGTTTAGTGTTGCAATTAACAATTTATTAAAATAATTTTCGTTTACATTGCGTCAGCATAAAATACGTTGCGCGTGTAGCTTAAATCGTGGGAAAGTAAATAAATTTGAAAAATAAAAATTAAGGAATGTGACATCACACCTTAACTCCTCCCCCTGTAAGATCAATCGTCCCGATTATTAAAATGTGGGTAATTCATTAGCACTACAGAATCTTTTATTAGATTCTTCAAAATTTGACTTTTCAACCGTGGAGGTACTTTGTTCTTTTCCTTTTTCAATTTTTGTTGTAATATTTATGTCAGAATTAGATTTTGATTTTAGTTTAATAAAAATTAAGCAAATTGCGATAACCAATAAAGTAGATAAACTGACATTTGTCGAAAACATTAGGTATCCCCTAGTTGATATCGAATTTATTTCATCTATATTATTAACTTGAATATTTTTCATCATTTCCAAAGATAGGACTTCTTCAACAATTGATTTATTGGATGATAGCTGTAGTACAGCTGGGAGTGCTTTTAAGTGGGAAACTTCTTTTGAAGTGAATGTTCGATTTTCAATTTTAATTGTTTCATTATGAAATTGAATCAAGTATGTTCCTGATAATTGATATGTTTTGTTTTCAAATATTTCTAAAAATCCATTAAATTGATTTAAAAGTATTGTTCCTTCACTTATTTCTTGTATTGTAGGAACATGTTCATTGTTTATAAATGTGCAATTATGATTCTTGCTTTTTAATAGTAGAGGTATACAAGTTGTTTCACTTATGTCTATTAAATTTTCATTATTACAAATACATAAATCATTAAATTGATTACAATTATTTTTCATTTCAAAGATTTTATCCTTACATCTAATTAGATTTTCTGAATTGATTTTTATAATTTTTTGATTTTGTTTTACTGGCTTAATTAATATTCTTTCACAATTTATTTTATTAATTGCAGGTAAATTTATTATATAGATTAAAGATGAATAGTTTGTAGCTATTTTAACTGTAGCAAAACCTAAAGCTTCTTCTAAATTATTGTATGGAAATTCCTCAAGATCCAAAAATTGTTTGGCTTCTTTGATCTCTTTTTCAGAAAGTATAAATGAATTAATTACTCCTACTTTCGCCCATTGTAATAACATCTGTTTTAACAATATTTATTCTGTTTCTAATAGAGTCTTCTTAACCCTTTGAGTTTCCTCTAAGGTCTGAATTGTTTTTAGAATATGATTAGTAGTATTCGTCAATAAGTTGATTCTGTCAATAAACTTTTCATTAATAATTTTCTGTCTTTCATTATTTGTAAGTAATCCGTTTATTTTACTGACTACAATATTATGATCTTCGTGGTCGGGTGTACCAGCTATCCATTTCCAAGCTGTGCCAATAATGTCAATTGAGCGTTTAATTCTTGGTTTCATTCGTTTAATTTGATTTCTAATTTGTTCTATATCATGAAGCAAAAATGGTAGCGATGTACTATTTACTAATACTCTTCTTTGAATTTCATTATTCAAATTAATGATTGTTCGTTCATATTCATCAAGTTCCAAAATATGAATAAGTTTAAAGTTTCCGTTCTGTAATCTTGCTTGTGCTTGGTGTATTGAAATCAGTTGTGAGTTTGTATAGTCTAGTATCTGGACTTCTGTTTTGTAGGTCTCAAACAATATAAACAAAAATATTAAAAACTTCATTTTAACTATACGTTGTTGTCTTCCGAAATGATGGATTATGATGGGAATCCTTGTTGTCTTCTGTAATGATGAATTTATGATGGTAATCGTTGTTGTCTTCCGTAATGATGAATTTATGATGGTAATCGTTGTTGTCTTCCGTAATGATGAATTATGATGACAATCGGCTGATGTTGTTTTTCTGATGAAATGTTTTTTATATTATTTTTTATTTAAATTTATTTCTTTAAAGAGTTCTTATCTTTGTTTTTCAATAAAATTCAGTTCTTTTTTATCTTTTGATGAAAAAGTTTTCATATTTTTAATTTTTAAAGTTTTTGTTTTTTTATTATTTTTTATCCTTTCAACTTTAATTTTTTTAAAGTTTTTGTTTTTTATGTTTTCTCCTTTTAACAAGGATACTTGTTTTTAATTTGTTACATTTTTTTTGTTTTTTATTTCTTCTCCTTTTTATAAGGATACTTATTTTTAATTTGGCTTCTTTCTTCCTTAAAAATATCCTTACTTGTTTTTTTCAGGATTTGGCTATTTAATTATTAAAGCCATCTTAGGGACCCGCTTGTTAGGCTGGTCTGGTGTATGATCAGGCTGATCTTAATTGGTATTCTTAACTAACTTTTAATTAGAACTTTTAATTGGCAAGAAGCATAATTTTGTCTGCAGTCACGTTGCATTTTTAATAAAAAAAAATGCAATCACGTTGTCAAAGTTAAAAACAACGGTTTAGTGTTGCAATTAAAAATTTATTAAAATAATTTTCATTCACATTGCGTCAGCATAAAATACGTTGCGCGTGTAGCTTAAATCGTGGGAAAGTAAATAAATTTGAAAAATAAAAATTAAGGAATGTGGATATGTATATTATGTACCTATAAGACCTTATATATTATATTAAACTAGGAATATGATTTTTTAAGTTGGCTTTTATTTATATTTCTTTTTTCAATATAACTAAACTTAAAAATATTAAAAAATTAACAAATTCACTGCAAAATTAAGAGTAAAGTAAAAAAAACTTATAAGTACTCAATTATGCACCTTTTGCAAAACATATTAAATTAATATAAAATTAGTATTTAGTCCACAGACCAAAGGTCACAGCGATAGCATGCACCCATCTCTCTCCTTGGCTTCTGGCACTCCTTTCCGTAATGCCCGACGCAGTTGCAGTTGTAGCCACGAACACCAACCCCTTGATTCACTCCCTTACTACCTGACGTCTCTTTCAACTGTATTTTCGAAAATACCATTAATAGCTGCCACCTGTCTTGGAAACACCTAAGGTTCGCATGGGTTCTTAGGTTACCATCCGGGATTCCGTCGATGATGTAATCGCTAAGCTTGTCCTCGGGAACACCCAACCGGTCGGCCAAAAGGACTTTATTATTGAAATAAGACGAAAAGTCCTCGCCAAACACCCACTTTCTACTTTCGACGTATGTTAAGCCGACTTTCTTTCTTCATAATTTCAAGCTCTCTCCTCAGCAATTCGTTTTCCTTCTTAGTAACATTATCACCGTCATATTCGCGCTCACTGACACCGTCGGAAGGATTCGCCGCAGCACTGTTGTCGTCTATCGGATACATACCTCTTTCATTCGGCGGTATGTCATTTAGCCGCAAGACAAGGGCATCCTATGTCATGCCACCTAATTCTGCCATTGATGCGTGAATTAGTGAAATTATTGATATAAATTGTGATGATAATGGTAGCATTTTCATCAGTCCATAATAAGGAAACAATTCTTAGTAAGATCTGTAGGTTTTCTCCATACGAATAACAAAACACTTTATAGGTTTAATTTTTGTTTATTAAAAAATATTTTATTGAATAATAAAAAAAAAATAATTAACATTTGAAGATGTTTTTTAAAAGAAAATGTTTTCACAATTTATTAAAATTCTTATTTTTAAAGGACAATTCAAGTTTTAATAATTTATTCACAAAGGACAATTCAAGTTTTAATAATTTATTCACAAAACACAATTCAAGTTTTAATAATTTATTCACAAAAGACAATTCTTATTTTTTAAAACGATTTCTTCACTTATCTCGGTCAGTTTGAAGACTAATATTCTCGTCCTACAAAAATATATTTCTTGCTTTATTCGTTAGTCGTTGTCATATTGTTAGCCTACTATGTTTCGTTTGTTAGTTGTTATTATTTCGTTAATCGTTATTATTGTCTAAGCCTACTATGTTTAGTCGTCAGTCATTGCTGTTTTCGTTAATCGTTATTATTGGCTAAGTCTACTATGTTTCGTTTGTTAGTTGTTATTATTTCGTTAATCGCTATTATTGTCAAAGTCTACTATGTTTAGTCGTTAGTTATTGTTATTTGGTTAGTCATTATTATTGGACAAGTCTACTGTGTTCAGTAGGGTTGCCCACTTCTCGTCCGTCTTATCCCTGGTCCTACAGATCTAGCCTTACCTATAATATATCTGTTTACGAAAGTGTCATCATTAATGACTCCCGTACCATTCAAAACGTTAGGCGTAATAACTTACGCACACGCTCATTATTGATAAGAAATGCATACCCACTGGCTAAAAATTCAAAAGTAGAATTTTTTCTTCCGTATTTTAGTCCGTGCTTCCCCATATGGTATGGTGAGCATTACGTCTCCAATTAATATAAATTATATTTGAAATATAGTCAAAAGTGGACCTATTTCTCTTGCGTTTTTGTCCGTGCTGTAATTAAAACGCCTCGTTGAGTTCTGTTGTGAAACTAAATTCAATTTTATTATATTATTCTTAATAAGCTAACTTACAGCTAAATACATTTAAGGTGTGGAGTTGCGACGTAGACTCGCAGACCGTGGGAAATGATTAGTCAGCACTAAAGGGTTTAGTCTGGTTTCATCATGGGAACCAGACAATATTAGCCAAGTGAAATATAAGCTAACTCACCCTACTGACTAACCGTTGGTGTTATGACAACTAGTCGCGAGAGTACGTCACACCTCCTTTTTCACAAAAAGAATAATCAATTTAAAGGTAATCAGTAATGTTAAATTGATTATTCTTATACTTAAATCAAATAATAACTATAACTTACATGTAAAAAGTATATATTTAATAATATTTTTTTTAGTTGTGTAAAATAAAATTTTTTTGAAATTAATTCTTTATAAATCTACTAAATACAATTTTTTTTCAATATTTTTATTTCATTTTATCATTACTATTGAAATTGTATTAGGCATTATAAACTTTAAGCCTATTTTTATGTATCCATGTTGATTTATTATTATCATCTGATACTAAAGCATTATTCCTATTATCTAATTCAATTACCTTAAATGGACCATTATAAATTTTATCTAATTTATGTCCTGCATTATTGCGGACTAAAACAAAGTCATTAACTTTAATATTTGAAATTTCTGATTTTATTTCCGATTGTCTTTTCCTAACTAATTTTGATTTTTCAAGAAGATCTGCAGCTCGTCTTTGAGCAACCTGTAACCTAAATTCTACCTCTTTTTGGTATGATTCTATGTTATACAATGGTTCCACCAAATTCTTACTAATGAAATCTAAGACAGGTGGGCATTTCCCATATACAAGTTCGAATGGGCAATAATTATGTGCTGTGGATGGTGTGGTGTTGTAACAATATGTAAAAAACTTTACCCATACGTCCCAATCTGATTTGTCTGATGAAATGTACGTCCTTAAATATTCATTTAAGGTCCTATGAGATCTTTCAATTGTTCCGAGGGTCTCGTGATGGTACGGAGTAGAGTTTAGTTTTTCAACTTTCATTAGGGCACATAACTCATGCAATATTTTGTTCATATACTCCGTTCCCATGTCGGTAAGCAATTTTGTCATCGGACCATAAATTAAGACAAATCCTTCAAAGATTGCCTTTGCAACTTCGTTGGCGGATTTATTCTTAATTGGAATCGTTACTAGGTATTTAGTCAGATCACACATTATTGTGACTGCATATTCATTACCTGAGTCAGATTTGGGTAGGGGACCTATTGTATCTATGATAACGATATCGAATGCCCTTGCTGGTGTGGGCGTTATGATAAGAGGTTCTTTAGTTTTAACGCTAGATTTTGCACTTTGACATTCACTACAAGCTTTGACATAACGAGAAATATCCCTCGTCATATTTTTCCAGTGGTATCTTCTCCTAATTTTCTTTAGCAAACGGGTTGTTCCAGGATGTCCACCCCATACTGGATCATCGTGATATCTCTTGATTATTCTAGCCCTATCAGATTTTGTTTGTACCTTTATTAGTGCTGGTACGAGTACTATTTTCAAATTTTTCAATATTCTATTACCGGTATTCTTAAATGTATCAATGTGCACATTATCAAACAAATTATCTCTCAATGATAATTGTAAATACGCGAAGCCATTATTATTAGCTACTTTTTCAAGCTTTGGCAATAATTGTTCTAGATCAATATTTCCATTAATAATATGGTTCTGCGATTCATAAAGTTTATTTTTTTTTTTCGCGATGGCAGGATCGCCATGTAATTAAAACGCCTCGTTGAGTTCTGTTGTGAAACTAAATTCAATTTTATTATATTATTCTTAATAAGCTAACTTACAGCTAAATACATTTAAGGTGTGGAGTTGCGACGTAGACTCGCAGACCGTGGGAAATGATTAGTCAGCACTAAAGGGTTTAGTCTGGTTTCATCATGGGAACCAGACAATATTAGCCAAGTGAAATATAAGCTAATTCACCCTACTGACTAACCGTTGGTGTTATGCCAACTAGTCGCGAGAGTACGTCACAGTGCTTCCCCATATGGTATGGTGAGCATTAAATTAAATTAAAAACCACTTTTCTACTGCTAACAAATATATTTTCTAAAGTCCATTGGATAAAAATAACTGATATGTAAAAACGAAGTCTTGGGAGTAGTATTCTCTTGTGTTTTTGTCCGTGCTTTCCTATATGGTATGGTGAGCATTACGTCTCCAATTAATATAAATTATATTTGAAATGTAGTCAAAAGTGGACCTATTTCTCTTGTGTTTTTGTCCGTGCTTCCCCATATGGTATGGTGAGCATTAAATTAAATTAAAAACCACTTTTCTACTGCTAACAAATATATTTTCTAAAGTCCATTGGATAAATATAAAAGATATTTAGAAACGAAGTCGTGGGAGTAGTATTCTCTTGTGTTTTTGTCCGTGCTTCCCCATATGGTATGGTGAGCATTACGTCTCCAATTAATATAAATTATATTTGAAATATAGTCAAAAGTGGACCTATTTCTCTTGCGTTTTTGTCCGTGCTTCCCCTTATGGTATGGTGAGCATTAAATTAAATTTAAAACCACTTTTCTACTGCTAACAAATATATTTTCTAAAGTCCATTGGATAAAAATAACTGATATTTAAAAACGAAGTCGGGAGTAGTATTATTTTCCTCTTGTGTTTTTGTCCGTGCTTCCCCATATAGTATTGTAATATGTTTTGTGTCTGTTAGTGTCTATAGTGTTCCTATAGTATTCTTGTTTATTTGAAGAGCCTTAGAATATTAGACGGCTCTATATCATGGCAAAGTTAATTGCTGAAGTTTTGAAAAATAAGAATAACTGTGTTTAAAGTCAAAATTATTTCTAATTTTATTCACCCATTTTTTTTTTTTTTTTTTTTTTTTGTAATATATATATTTATATTTGATAATATTATAAGTTTATGTAATAAACATTTTTGTTTACTTATTATTTCTTAGAATGTAAATTTCTTCCAGAATTGCTGATTTTTCTGCTTTGTTGCCTGTTAAATGTAGTCGTCTGTATGCTTCTGCAATCTGTTTTCTCTTCCTGACTGCTTTACCACCCCTTTTCTTTGTAGGTTTCTGCTCTTCCTTCTGTGCAACTGGAGCAGGTTGAGCCTTGGACTGTCTCAGCCTCTTTAAGTATTCCTGTATGGGAATCTTCCTTTTTGTAGCCTCGTATTTTGGAACTTCAGGGCAGGAAACTATTGGCCTGGGCACATATTCTTCTTCTAACAATCGCTCCCACCTTGGGAATAACCGGTCTACCTCTTCTTTAGTCGCTTCTATTTCCTCCATATAATATATTTTGTATTCTGTAATATATTTTGTCTAGTACCTATTATAACGTTGTTTGGCAGGATCGCCATGTGGTATGTTTTGTGTCTGTTAGTGTCTATAGTGTTCCTATAGTATTCTTGTTTATTTGAAGAGCCTTAGAATATTAGACGGCTCTATATCATGGCAAAGTTAATTGCCAAAGTTTTGAGAAATAAGAATAACTGTGTTTGAAGTCAGAATTATTTCTAATTTTATTTACAAAATTTCACAGCTTATTTACTATTTCTTATTCTGTGTTTTCTTATAATAATCTTAAACTATTTCTTTCCCCTACTTAATTTTGTCTATGTTTTCTTTTCCCCTTAAATCTATTAATTGTTAATAGTTAAGTGACCTACAATAATATTAATATCGTATTCATTTGTATTGCATTTCTAGTGACCCATATTAATCAACACAAGCCACTTGATATTGCATACTCTGCATATTACGATTATATTTTGTGAAGTCACTTTACGTTTGTTTACATTTTATTTTTGTTTATTTTAGTTATTCTATATATGGGTGAATGCATACATTACCATCAGGACAATTTTGAATATAACGCAAGCGTTTGAAACTTGATTATTTGGCGAGTATATAGCCTTTACAATATGTTTTGCTTATTGGAGCCCCCTCCGATAGCTAGACGGTTTATGATGTTCTGAATTATTTTCTTCTTTACATTACACATGTAATCATATCCCACTCTTATTATAATCAAATGCATATTTAATTTGAATGGAATATGATTAATTTAATTAATTTTCAATTATTTTCTCTCAACTGTTATGAGAGAAAAATTTTTTTTATTCTAATATAAAATATCTTTATTGAGAATAAGTTAGTGAGCATGTAATCTTTAGGCATTTGTATAAACATCGACATATAATCAAACTACAATTACAATATAAACTTGAGTTAGGTAATTATGAATCACGCCCCTGTGTTGTTACTTCTATTCTGATTGTTATTATTGTTGTTTCTAAACTGTCTATTATTTCCATTGTATCGATTTGGTTGCGAATTGTGATATAAAATGCTCTTTTGCTTAATACGAGATGTAAATTTTTCGGCTATTTGTACGGCATCTGAAAAATTTGTTACTTGACTGGCATCTATTGTAGAAACTAACTGTTGATCTTGCAAACCACTGACAAAAGTATTGAATGCGCTTTTATTGTTGGTGTTAGTAACCGAATTCCTGTTTGTCTCACCTTGCTCAGCTATTTGCATCTCATTCAGTTCAGAAATTAAATTTTCAATTTTTGTTACAAAACCACTAAGGTTATTGTTTTTCTGTACTAAACCTGTTAGTTCTGAGGGGCTTGTAAACCTTCTTTAAAGCCGATATTAACTCTGCAACGGTAGTAGGCACTGTATACTGTTTTATTCGGTTCTGAACTCTCAAATCCAATCTTGATTTAAAGACAAAATTGAAAAAGAAACTTTTCTTTTCTTGTGCAATAGATTGTTCCAATATTTCAAGGTTTGTCGTAAAACTGTGTAATTCTTCTCTTTTGCCTGAAAAAATTGGTGTCAACTTTGTAACTGCAGCTAATTCGTTTGCGTCCATGTTTTGTATTTTAAAGTCTTCCTTTTTTCTTTTTCTTTTAGTATGCTGTTTTAAAACTTCTAATAATTCTGTCCTAAGTTTTTTAAATTCATCAAGAGTTCTTTGTCTAATGTCAACTTCGATATTCCCACTATTAAAAACTTTTTCCAATTCCTTTTCTAATGTTTCTATTTCTTTTAGTTTTGTACTTATTGTCTCCTGTGAATATGGACGACCTAATGATTTTTTTGCATTATTGATTAAAGTTTCCAATGAATGAATCACCCTTTCCATTTATTAATTTCAAAAAAATTTTGTACAATTATCTTGAATTAAAATAATAGTTTTTAGTTATATTAAATTAATTTTAAAATTTTTTGGATAAAAGCTTATTAATGGTGATGAAAATTTTCTGGGTTATGAAATATATTAATAAAATATTATATTATATGTATGTATATGGTATGATACTTAATACCTTTTCATATATGTGTTTGTATGTAATTTCGTTTAGTACAAGTAACGGATGTGTGACGATACAATACAGTGGCGGGCAAAACAATTCTTATGTCTGTTTTTTATGTGTATTTTTTGTTGTCTTTTGCAAATATGTATAAATGTGAACCGTAAAGGGAAAAACGTTTTTTATATATGTAAAATTTTTTTTTTTTTTGTTTTTTAATGTTTTTAATATAATTATGCATTTGTTTTACATATTTCACCGGTTTAACTGTATTTTAACTTTTCTATATATGTGTTTATAATTTTTTCTCATTATTTGATTTGTTTTTAAACTGTAATTTTTCTATGTGTAATATATATATTTTTTTTTACCGTTTAAGTTGTATTTAAACTGAATTTTCCATCTATATATATACATATATATATATATATATATATATATGTATATATTTTTTTTTTCTTCACCGTTTTAACGGGTTTTAACTAAATTCTTCCCGAATTTTAAAATACTTTTGATATTTAATATTTTATATAAATATATGTGTTGCAATTATTAATTTACCTTTTTTGTTGTTTTCTGTTTTCCTGATTCTTGTATACTTAATATTTCTTTTTCTTATGTTTTGTAATTTTTATTTTAGCAATTCCAATTTTTCTTTTTAGTTCAAAATTTTTGATTTTAGTATTTTCTTTTACAATACCTTTTTTGTTTTTGTTTTCTATTCCTTTTTTTACATTAATTTTACTTTTGTACTTTGTTTTAAATTTATTAAACCTTTTTTTTTTTTTACTTTTTTACTTTTCACTTCACTTTTCGTCTGCACTGTCCTTTTAGTGTTTTATATTTTTTATTATATATTAAATTTTATTTTAATTTACTTGCCTTTTTCTAAGTTTACAGCACTCACTTTTTGGATTCACTGTAAATTATATTTTTGGTTCCATATAATGTTTTGCATATAAAACGTGTCACTAAGCGTCGAATCATTGATTCGGATGGTGATACGATGATGGACGATAGGCTCGTTGAGTTTGAATTATTGATCGATGATGTTCAAAATAAAGTTCTATGATTTTGGTTCGCTGAATAACGTTGTAACCTTCCATAATTAATCTCCCAGATTTATTTTACAAGTCCTAAAAAGAAAAATAAAAAAAAAAAATTAAATTAGAAAAGTTATTAATTTTTCAAATCCCTTCGCGACTTTTGCCCCACCCTGTATATAGATATAAATGATCTTAAATTCAATATATATATAAAAAAAAGTTTATTATTCAATTTTATAAATAAAAAGTTTATTGGACAAAAATATTTTTTATATTTAATAGATTTTTCATTTGGTTTTTGATAATATTCTTTACAGTTCCTAATCCTTCCTGTACAATATCTGAAATACTTACTTATTTTAATCCATAACACTAACATATATGAACTGAAGGTTAATAAGCAAAATGTTGGCATAATGAGTAGTATAATCTTATTCATTGTTATAAAATTTTTTTTCTTTTTTATTATTATTGCAGTAAATTTTTTTTGCTTTTTTGTTTGTTTTTTTTTTTTATTGACTTAATTTCGTTTTTTATGACAGTGATTTTGTTTTTTTATCAGATCTGAGTCTGATTCATATTTTAACATATCCTCTAATAGTCTTAAGTCTTTCTTGGCTCTATTTATTCTTCCCCCTCTAGATTTGTTACAATTGGGCAGAGGAAAGGTGGGATACTTGATTTGCTCCTCTTTCGTCCTCTTCAAGATTTTCTTCGGCTTGGGCCCTACACTTAAAATTTGCGGTTTTTGACTTGTATTAGCGCCTTCCTGTAAAAGTTTGGCCCAGCGTACTTCTGCCTCGCTTATGTCCTTTAGGATTTCTTTTAAGAAACGTTACAAACATTATAAAATTTGTTATGTTTTGTTTTATTTCCAATATGTCGTCATAGAATTATTTAGCTAATATGGCCCAATTTTCTTCTATGCAAATAAAAACAACTTTTTATTCCATATTTTTTTCCCGACTTTCGTGAATTCTTTGTTCACTTTATCAAGGTAGTTTTTTTCTATTTTAAAAAAATTAATATTTTAGAACAACAATCACTTACAATTTTCAAGATCACTTACATGTAATATTAATGTTATTTTACATACATAAAATTAATTAAATAACAAAAACTTTTTTAAAATTAAAAACTTAATATGCACACAATATTTTCTATCTTCACTTTTTTAAAAGACTTAGACAAGCAACTATTATAGTTTTAGTTTTAGGGATAATAGTTGCTTGTCTAAGTCTTTTAAAAAAGTGAAGATAGATGACTGTAATCGCGCAGTTGACATAGACGTTCAGTTTTTATCAATGATTTCACGCGAAATGCTTCAGTGTACCACTTGATCTGATTTACATCAAAACACATACGTATTATCAAGTTGTAAAATGTCGGATCAACTATCAAATAATAATAAATATCTATTGGTACGTTAAATTCAGCACCATACAAACCAACAATTAAAAAAACGTAATTCGCGTTTAAATCTACCTGCCACTTGAGGTGTCCACTGCTGTCGTCCTTCGCGAATTGATCTAGGGCTGTGAACCTGTTGCTCAAAACGCACCAACTCATCTATCAACGTATGGTATGACAGCTTTAAAACGTCAATTATCGCAGCATAGGGTATTTCTTGAGACCAAACGTAATCACCATTAACCTTCTGCTGTTCTACGTCGTCATTTGTTCTGCCATTATCATAACGCCTAAAATAAAGAAAGTCCGTCTCTTTTGGTTGTACCGCCAATAAATCAGTAAGGGTCCACACTAAATGCATCTGATAACCCGGTCGTATATCTCCGTTCAATTTTTTCTTAACATTGTCAAGTAGATTATTAAAAGATTCCATTTTGTACGCAGCTCTCATGATTAGATTTGTTAGAAAAAATTTTAAAAAATTATAAAATTTCCAATTATTTCCCCGATAAATAATAGTATAATAGATATAATATAATAGATATGGGAATTATTTCCTCTTTTATACAGTGTTTTAGCTGATCTGACAATTTCGAATCAGCTCCCTTAATTCTATATAGTTCTTAAACTTATTACATACTGTACGTGGAAAAAATAAGTTGTCAAGACTAATATTTCAACAATGGTACGCAGTAAAATTTATTTCAGTGTTTTGTTCTTTTAATTTGTTCAATGAATGCCATTTACATATCCCATAGTTTGAAATTAAAATATACTAGATGACCCGTGCGAATATTTCGCACCGTTAGTTGTCATTTTTGTAACATAAAATGAAAATAATTAATAGAAATTTTATTAAAAGTATAAAAATATTAGAAATCATAATATATCATACATATTTACATACATACATACATATGTTTAAATGCTTTTATAATACTTTTTTGAATACAATGTTAGAGGTAATGACATGATCATCGTTAACTTTTTGCCCGTACGAATCCTTAATACAAACAAAAATATCTTTAAACGTACGCACTCGAGAAAAAGCCACGTATAAATGCCCATGTGAAAAGACCGGTTCTGGTAAATACAATCCTACCTTTTGAAGGGTTTAACCTTGTTTTTCTTAAAACCTTTTTAACTGTTAAATATCAGCTGACACTATATATATGTATGTAGGTTTTGGTGAACCAATTTTATTTATTTTTCGAATGAAGACACACTTTTATTTATTCTTTAGTTTTTTTTTTAAGAAACTTTATTTATTTCACAAAATATTTATTATTTAAGATGTTAATATTTAAAGATATTATATTTTATTTAATTTAAAAAAAAAGGATTAACATTTTTATTAACCCTAGAAAGATAACGTTATTTTTTTGTACGTTAAAGATATCGATACGTCTAAAAGACGTATGAGTTCTAACATCCTTTCAAGGACATAAGAAAATTAAAAATCTATATATGTATTACTGAGATCATTTATTTATTAAGTTTTCTCTTAGTTAACTTAAAAGTTTGATATCTGAAAGTAATAATAAAAAGAAATAACAGAAAATTCAATATATATAAAAAAATAACATAAAAAAACAGCCTTTTTCAAAGGACTCAAAAACAATTATAAAAAAATAAAAATTAAATTTTTTCTTGAATTCATTAAGTTATTGATATATAATATAAGTTATTTTGAACACAAAAGATTTATTTTTGCACGATTATATGCAAGAGTTGCAGACTTGTTTTTTATGTTCTCCACATATAGGTGTTTGGCATTTGTCACATAACATTTTTGACATTCTACGAATTTTTGAAGGAAAAAAACCGCAATATCTTCTTTTCTTTGGAATAGGTTGAACTTCAGTGTTATTAAAATCTTTTTCGGCCGTTTCACTAACTACATTTTGAATACTCTCACGCAATGTCTTAGAAAAAGTGGGAGCTTCAAGCCTCTTTTGCATCCAAGGCGTTGTTAAGGACGAGGAAAGTTTTTTCATGTATTCTCTGCGGCTTAAAGGCTTTTGATTAATAGAAATTATGTTGTGAGCATAAATTACATATGAGTTTATAAAAGCCATATTCAGCATTCCATAGAAAATTGCCATAGGCCATCTACAGGTTTTCCTTGAACATGACATTAGCGAGCACATTTGGTCGAATGTATCGACTCCGCCTTTTGTTTGGTTATAGTATAATATTATATCTGGCTTTCCTGTTTTATCATCAATAGTACCTTTCTCATTACAGGAGGATAGCAAATATACCATTTTTAATGGCTTAGGCTTATATGATAGCAATGTTAAAGGACCATCGTAACAAAACATGGTAGTTCCAACTCGCCGTTCTCGCGAATTTTTTATTTCCTCTGGAATTTCCCGTTTGTTGGATCTTATTGTTCCTACAACAGTCAAATTGTACGGCTGCTTAAGCAAGCTCTTTGCTAAGGGAACAGATGTAAACCAGTTATCACAAGTAATATTTCGATAAGTGCCATGTATTGGTCGCGATAATTCTTTAACATAATACTCTCCTAATGGAATACCAGAAGTGTTTGTGCTTTTGCCTAGATAATAATAATAATAACTATACTATCATAATAACTATACTACCAGTACCATATGTCGATAAGCATCCCCAAATCATTAAACCTCTTTCTAACGACTTAAAGATGGGTAGAGTACACTTGTATGTAAGTTGTTCTTTGGGGTTGCGCCATACATACACCATGCCGTGCGAATATTTAAGTCTAATCATGGACTCATCTGTCCAAAGCACTGTATGTCAAAAATTTGTAGGCTTTAATATGTGTTCCTCATAAAATTGTCGTCTCTTTTGTTTGTTTTTCTTGCTTATAAACGGAATTTTACGAGCAACTCGACCATGCTTATTACTTTCACGCAATCGTTTACGTATTGTATAGACCGAAGGTGCCTGTTTGCCTTCATTTAAAAGTTGCGCCCAAATTTTCGGTGCAGATTTGAATGGATCAGCATTGGAAATTTCCAAAATTAGCCTACTTATTCTTTCAGTGGTTATTTCAGGACGCCCAGGTCGCATTTTCCTGCAAATTCGGTGTTCTTTCTTATACTTCGAGATTACTTTCCAGATTGACGTTTGACTTTTATTAAATTTGTTTGCTATTTATAATTTTAACACCGAATGGCAGGATCGCCATGTAATATTAAATAAAACAGATTATATTATTGTTATTAATTTATTTAGGAACCGTCGCTAAATGCGACTGTCCATTATAAGGTTTTTATTATGAATGTCTTTACTTATTATTACTTAATTATTTAAAACTAAACAAAGGTAAAATATCTTATGTTCTACAATAATATTATATGTGGGAATATGCTGAGACAGCTAAATACATGCTGTCCCAACATTTATGCAGTGTGGACACATTCATACTACAATGCATGAATATCCAGTTGCATGCAGAAGGCATACACTGGTCGACCAGTCAAACACACTACACTATATATCTCTGTGTGTGGCCGTCTTTATATAAATTAATTATATATAATTAATTATATGCGTCAAGAAAGTGTTGAATTTTTCCCAAGTCGGAACTTTTGTAATTTCTTGAAGTGAATTTTCAAATTCCTTTAAAAGAGCCCGAGGGAGCTTTGTTGAGCAAATGTATACCAGAAATGGGTTCCATGTTACAGTTTCTACACCTAAAGCATTTAACGCCTGAATACATCCATTAACTGTTCGCTGAAGTTTTTGAATCGATGAGCCTGAATCTTCAGCTACGTTCGGAAGGTCAAATAAAATTTTCAATTGTTCATTTACTTGAATCCGATTATTCTCGTATTGGGCTACAAGATTTTTCCAGGCTATGTCGAAGCCCTGGTTGGTCAATGGGGCATTTGAAACTATATTCCTAGCATCTCCTCCAGTCTTTTGTATCAGATGAAAAAGTTTCTCAATTTTACTAAGTCTAGAATTATTTATGTATAATGCTGTAAAAAGATCGGGGAAAGTAGGCCATGTCACGAAATCTCCATAAAATGTGTCCGTATCGCAAGGTGGTAGCCGCACAAATGGGATGTCATGATTTTCCTGTGGTTGATTTTCAACAGCAGAAATCCGCTCTTCTTTCTTTGGATTTGATAGGGCTTGAATTTCTGCATTAATTGACCCTAAACACGTTTTGTAGGCAGAAAAACCTTTTTTATAACGATCACGAAGCTTATCTTTATCGATGGGTTTTCCTTTAGAATTTTCTTTTGTGTCCCTACACTCTCCATACGTCCTTTTGACTTGTGACCATAGAGAATCAAGTTCGACCCGAAGTACCTCAAGAGAGTGAATGTTGTTTTCGGCCGCACTTTGTGTATATTCTGTTTCAAAATCCAAAAGGTCATTTGTACAATTTACAAATTTATCAAGTGCCATTGTTCAATGATGGGTTAAAATTCAAATCGATAAAAATAAGGGTTAAATTGAGTCAAAAAAGGTCCCTGCTAGCGATTTCACAACAAGATATGTCAAAAATAATAATTAATTTCAAATTTAATTATTAACAAGGAGTTATTTCGTTTCCCCAGAAAATAATGAAAAGAAATATGGGTGGTAACCCTTTTTTGTTTCGTTCTTTTCTTTTTATTTCAACAGCGCACAGTGTTCGATTTTCAATTTTAGGTGGCCAAAATTAATAACTCAAGAACTAACAATCGTAAAAAAGTGATTTTTGGCATAGTGATTTCTTACATACTAAAGAAGAATTGGACAAAAAATTAGACAAATCCGCCCAACGGCACGCCCACTTTTAATTACCCAATTATGAGAAATAAAGAAAAAGTCTAAAAATTTACAAATATTTTTTTTTTTGCAATTATATTTCATTTTAAATAGGTTTAAATTATAGAATTCAAATTTCTTTAATTTATAATTATAAAAAAGGTTAAGCAAAAAAAACAAAATTATGAAGAATTAGCATCTATATCACTATCATTTTCACTATCAGACTCTTGTATATTATAATAGGTACTTTTTAGTAGTTTTAATACATCTGGCGTTAAATTTCGTTTTTTAACTGGGGGAGTTTTCCTCAAGCTGCAAATGTAAGGATCAGAAGATATTAATAACCTTTTTATTAAATCCGCATTAGTCTCTTCCCGTGAAATTTTCCGCGTAAACTGCAGTCTATAACGTCTGTTATCTTTATTCCTCGATTCTTGAGCTTCTTCAGATAATTGGCCAATAGGAAGGATGCAATGTTCAATTATAGCTTTGCCATGCCAAAGAACTTTGTGCACACTGACAGGCATGTAATACCAGGGATAGAGATTTAAATAAAGATTTCTTGTTTCTAATGTATAATTTTCAAATTCTTCTACATTTATAATATATCCAGATGCTAAGCATTCTAATATCACATGAAAACGTTTAATAAGTTCTAAGCTTATACCAGTTATTTGAGCAGATAATTCTGCATTTCTGAAAAATCGTCTGGCTGTATTTCCGTCATTTGTATTTCCGGATGACTGTTTAGGCATGTCTATCAATAATCCCATTTTGGATCTAAATTCATTTTGAATAAAAATTTTTCTTTGTTGAACTTTAGTTTTGTTGTCTTCACCTCTAACTTGCCACATTTTTATTTCCATCCTGTAAGCTATGTGTAATAAACATTCCATGAATCTTATCCACGAATGTAGAGGCGACAAGCCAAATTCCAAAACTCCGGGATCTACGGTTTTTTGTATCAGAGCTGAAGAGTTATTCATTTCCGAAGGCTTAGCTCCGCAAACATAACATATTTGTGACGAATTGTAATTTGATAAAGCAGAGCAAACTTTTCCATCAATCATACATAATATTAATTTCGGTTTTATATTAACAGTATGTTGATTATTGTTAACAACAATATTGACTGCATTAGGAATTAGTTTTGCTATTTGGTCTTTAATACCTTGTACTTCGCTTTGTATCAAATCCTTTGTTTCTTTTGCATAGATTAATTTTATAGGGCGACAATAGCGTGGGGAGTTTGGCGTTTTATTTTCATAACATATAATTTTCTCATCACTTTTATTAATTAAATATATTTGTACTAGTACAAGAGAAATACTAAACAAGTTTTCATCACTACTACCTTCTTGCAGCCATTTTTGCTTATAAAGACTTTGATTCGATCCATCACATCCCCACTTGAATAAAGCAATTATTTCTGTATATGTACTCAAGTGATTTTTTATAATATCACTGTAAGCAGAATATAATCTTAAAATCGTGTGGTCTATTAGCGACTGCAAATTAATTTCTGCATAAGACTCTGTTACTGTAATTTTTTTTGGGTAGCAAAGTTCTTTTGACCGCTTAACTAATTCATAGGAAGGGTATAAGGATCGATTATAAATCTTTGTATGTTGTTTTAACATACGATACTTGTTTGAGGATAAATCTAAATCCAAAATCAAAGCCAAAGCTTCATCCGCTGAAAGACCATTTGTTATCTCAGTTTTTGACCTTAATTTCTTTATGGCTTTTCCCCTTTCTGGCGAAGATAAAGCTAACTCTTTTACCAATTCTGCTGAACAGCGTTTTCCAGATGAATGCATGTGTGTTTTAATCGCCATCATCATTTGCTCGGTACCTACTGAATTAGTCAATTCTTTTACTTTTCTTCTCTTGCTTCTTTGGCTACAATCTTCAAATTCCTTTTTTGGCCTGCCCACCTTATAATCTTCTTTTGTAGTATTTATTGTAAAATGACAATAATCTATTAAAACTGCTAGCCAATCGTTATTATCATGTAGGAATCGGGGTTTTGTTCTCTTAGCCTTTGTCCATCTTTTCTGAAACTCGCTGCACATATTCATACTAAAAGATTTTAATTTATCAAATTGAATCTTTGCTGCTGAGCTGCTAACAAAATTTGATGAAATAAAGTCCACCAAACGATCAACACGTTCATTTTTGACACTGGATATCCATATGTCGAAAAGTTCCATCCGGGAAATATTCATCACGATAAAAAAATAAATAATCAGTAGACCCACTAAAAAGTTTTTGTTTACAGTTTTTAATTGAGTTTAATTTACACAAAACAGAACACCAAAATAAAAAATATATTGCATTCTTTTTGCCAACAACAATATTTAAAAGAAAAAAATCTACAAAATAACGGTTAATTTCTACAGATGAATAATTAATTATACATGATCACGTAAGCCCACGATCAAAATAAAGCTTCTTATTCAAAACATAAACTCTTAAGAAATAACTTGCAAACAATTTTATTAAATTTTGTTCCACGTTGAGGGATGGTGTATAATTGTTTTGAAAACTTTGTTCGGCAGAGGCAGATTCGGGCAAAAATTTTTTTTGGTTTCTTTTAAAGGAGTATCCCAAGTATACAAAACTATCAAAAGTTGGACCCCAGCTGATAACAGAAAAAAGTATTAATCTAGGAATTTTTGCTTTTGATTTAATGTTTTTTTTTAAGAGCTTCCCTAATATATCTATCAATATCTAAAATTGTCTTCACTCAAAT
Source organism: Sarcophaga caerulescens (assembly GCA_927399465.1). Classification (NCBI taxonomy): domain Eukaryota; kingdom Metazoa; phylum Arthropoda; class Insecta; order Diptera; family Sarcophagidae; genus Sarcophaga; species Sarcophaga caerulescens. The sequence continues at coordinate 20,566,940 of OV656867.1, forward strand.
ATATACAAAATAGCAGCTTTAAGTTTCGAAGGAACTCTATTTTCATTAAAAAAAAGAATTTTTTATAAATATAATATAGAAAAATTTTTATTCACGTTCAAAGTTCAACTTATTTTCGAGCGAAATTAATTATTTTTCTTAAGTATATATTACCCATCTTTCATGTTACCGTTACAAGCTTACAATGTAAGATTTCAACTAAAATGAATAAAGAAATATCTTAACTAGATAGTCTATTTTAAAACCTGAATGGAATTTTTTTCCTTTTTTAAAGTTAATTTTTGGGGTTTTGGCCAGCTAGATTTAAAAATCGAACACTGTGCAGCGGCATGAAAAAAAATATTTTTTAAAAGAGAACTACTACACTTACTTGTTGTTGTTGTGTCTTCTTTTGAACCGCTACTTTTTACTCTGGGTCTCTTGTTGTTTGTGTCTGGTGTTGTGTTGTTGGGTCTTTTTCTCGTTTTTGATTCCACTCTTCTTCAAAAAAATTAACTGGTTTGTGCACCGTTAAGTCCTTCGCTTCTTTTAATATTTTTTAATTTTTTTAAGCAACTTTTTGTTTTTGTAATTAACACTGCACTATATTCACTTTATCCGGTTCGAAGGACCAAAAAATGTTTAATGATGGATGTTTTGCACTGGTTCGTTTGTTTATTTTGTTTTTGTTTGTAATTTGTTTTAAAGAAAAATGCGTTTGTTTTTGTTTTATTTATATTCATAATTTCAATGTATGTTTGTCTTTTTCTTTTGTCTTTGTTCACACTGTTTAATGTTCTATTTATTTAAAAAAAACGGTCACAATATTTGTTTTTGTTTAAATTTAAATACACATTTGTTATTTGTTCTAATTGTTCACAACTTATAAAAAATGCAATTTGTCTGATCTGATTCACTGTTGAAGCTAGAGTGATCATAAGCAATAAAACCTCAATGTTAGGTAGCAATGAAATGAAATGAATATTGAAGAATGTAAGACAAAGCAAAAAATAATAAATATATAAAAAAGACCGTTAATATTCTAAAGGTGATGTTAACGTTGAACAATTCCTAATATTTCTAGTTTTCTAACTCTAATAACTTTTGTTTTTTTTTTTTTTTTCAACTTTATTTTCCACTTCTCTTATTCTTAATTTCTCCATTTCTAGATTATGGCGTTTTTGCTCTTTTAATTCATCTTTTTTAAAATCACAAAGCCTGTGATCTGATTCTGTTCTTTCATGGCTTCTAACATATTTCTCTGAATAGAGAATTCTTCTGTCAGTATTTCGACGGATGAAACATGAGCGTGCACTTCAACTGGTGTTTTTTTAAATTTTTTAGCTGGTGGCTGAGACGAACAATCTTTATAACTGTCATCCAAACCGACAGCATTTTCATCCATTAATATCTCAGCCGAAATAGCAATGTCGTCTTCTGTTTGTTTGTTGGTGGTAGAAGAAGAAGAAGCTAAGCCAAATGTTTTGCCGACGCCTTCAACGGATTCTTGCATACCAATCATTTTATATATGCCCTCTTCATATGCAGAAAACTTCTGCTCCATATTTGGACCTCCACCAGTTCCTTTGGCACATTTAAGGTTTTGGGCAGCTTTCTGTCGAACATACTTCTTTTGATCAGACCATACCTGTATAATGTTTTCACTTTTAATATTTCTATACACCATTATAGATAAATTTTATCAATAATACCTTCTTCCACTCCGAAACACTTTTTGCTGGTGGCCCCGCTGAATTTAACTCCGCCTCCAAATTGCGACAAAACCGGTTCAACTCCTCTTTACTTCCTTTGAACATCCCACAAGCGATATCAGGGTGGGCTTCCATTTCTTTCAAAAGAATCTCGAGCTGTTTTTTATTTGTTGTTTTTGACCTGATGCATTAACATTTATGTTGTAAAATGTGATTAAATTTATTTTTTATTAAAAAAAATTGATATACTTACATTTTTTAGCACAACTCACTTTCAATTGTTTGGCGGAATTATTCCCAGAAGTTGTCATTGCAATCTCCCTTTAATTGACATTCGTAATACCTACTTTTTTCCCGGGGAAGAATTTCCCAATTTCGAACATTGTTTACAATACGGGGAAAGAGAAAAATTTCCCGGGGAGATTTTATTTATAATAGGAGAATTGGGAAAAGGAAAAAATTCCCGGGGGATTGTTATTCATAATTGGGCTGTATATTTTTCTCCGAAAGGTATTCCACAACTTTTTTGGCAGTATGAATAGGGGCATTGTCTTGTTGGAATACAAAATGTTCACCTATTAAGCGATTTCCCTCTGGTATAGCGTATTCTTCTAAAATTTTTAAGGAAACCGATGCGTTTACTTTTCCTTCTTACCTTAATAGTTGTTAAATGTAAACAATTACAACTAAATTTAGCGAAAATTGACGTGGAAAAATGTAAACTGGAGGAAGCCGATTACCACTAGCGTTAATTATACCTACAAGCGTTACCAAACTGCCTCTTTCGACTGACACTGCCTGTCCAACCTGTCGCTGTCCTTTAACTGCAATTACCTGCATATGCATAAAAAATTCTTTTTAAACACACATTGGGATCTCTTGTTTAGAATACAAACCTTGGGTGTATCAACTACGGTCGTAATGCCTGTCTCATCCAGGTTGTATATATCCTTAGCTTGAAAAAAATGTGTCTCATAGAGCAACTTTAAATTGTCATAGAACTCATCCACAGCTTTTTTTAGTAAAACCTGATAGTCTTGCTAAGCTGGTATTCTCTGGTTTTCGAAGCGTTATTGTTGGGTTTCGCTTCATAAACCCATAAAGCCAATCATCGCCTGCTTCTTTCATAATGTTCCATTTCTCAGGAAAAACCTTTTCGTTAAGATTGGCATATTCATAAGCTAATTTCCGGAAAGCCTTATACGTCAGACCAAATTGGTAAGATACACATTTCTTTATGTATTCAACCAATTCAAGCTCTTCCTTTTTGGTAAATACTTGTTTCGAAGTAAACTTAGACTGATAATTATCATCGCTAGCAGTCTGGTTAGAATTTAGATCCTCTAAAGGATCTATTTGTTTAATACGCGATTCAATTGTTTGACGTTTAAGGCTATTGTTTATATAATAATGGTTATATTATAAGATTTTACTTTTCTAGCATTATTTTAAGGGTTTTTATCACTAATTTAAGATTTTTATATATATAATTCAAATGTTTTTTATAATGTTTTAAAATTTGAGAAATAGGGTAAGTTTTTAAATTTAATAAGAATTCAATTTTATGAATTTTGCTAAGCGCACACACTTGTTGTTATCACCGTAGTTTTTCTTCAAGTGTTTAAAAAAGCTGCCGTTGGTCTTTTCTTTTTCTTTTTAGACTTATTTTTCTAAGAAAATACATAATATTTAATGACTTTTTAATAACACTGTCTTAAAAATTGAAAAATTTTATATACGAAATACTTACCAAATGGAATGAAATATTACAAAAACAGGCTTTATTTTGATATTCGGTACCTATGTATGAAAGCTAGTGATGTACAATGAGAGCTTCACATCGATAACGTCATTGCCGAAAGTACCCCAATGCTGCAGCTGCCCCAGTCTCCCCTACTGTGAATTTTTTTTTTTTTTTTTTTTTTTTTTTTGTGAAGAAAAGTGTTAATGGCAACTATGTAAAAGTGGAAATTTCGTGGCTAATCACCTTGCCATGGTTTTTTTTTATATAGCAATGTTCGATATTTTGTTCGTTCTATCTGCTGACGGCAGTATGAATTTCCGGAATTAAAAGTCGTGGTTCTCAACCCGAGTATTTGACGCGTAAGCATATATCATACTCTACTACCCTGAGAGTATGAGAAAAATACGAAAATATAAAAACCTTTATTACCGAAAATTCATACTGCCGTCAGCAGATAGAACGAGCAAAATATCGAGCATTGCTATATAAAAAAAAACCAGGGCAAGGTGATTAGCCACGTACGGTACACTTCTCCCTTCCAAAAAAAAGTAAGTAACCCTTTTGAACAGAAAAGTACCGACAATCCGAAAATCTGTCCCCGAAAAGTACGACCACCTACGTTTCCAACCTGCTTAGGACTCTGAACTTAAATACATTATTAATATTTACGTAAGTTTTGTGCACTTTTTTTCTACAGGAGAATCTGTTGCTTTTAATGCTGCCGGAACTTGGGGGGGGGGGGATTTGCAGGTGATGAAGATGCCTCTCCCTCAACTGTGATGAAGCTGGTGCGATGATGAAACAGCCGTCGACACGATGGTTCAAGCCGCGCACTGCCACAGGCTTAAATTTTGTTTATCAATAGTAGAGTAGTGTAGAGGTGTTGTTTGATAGTTTTTAAATTAAATTGAAATATTTTTTTTTTTTTTGTTTTATTCGCTGCATCTATTAAGAGGAAGGAATTGTCAATAGGAAAAACTATTAGTTTGCAAAACACATCTTTTAATTGAAAATACTTCTCCTCAATTTCAGGTAAAAGATCACCTATTTGGATTCCTAAACTTGAAGATGACACAGGCTCCTCAAAAAAGTTTCTTAAGTTTGATATTTTTTTTTCCTTAATAGAACCTCTGTTTTCTTCCGAAAATCCTGTAATAACAATTGGGACAAACGGTTTTATAGTACAATAATTGTTTTGACTTATTAAATTTAAATAGTAGTCTTCAGTTTGATAACCCAATATATTTTTATTGCAAGATTTTTTAAATTTCTCAACTTTTTCGTTTAATTTTAACGGAGCATCAGATAATATATTATTTATTTGTTGAAGTATTTTGGTAGGACAACGAATTGATTTTTTTAAATATTGCAAAAAGTTTTCTAATGCGTAGACCGAAAAGTTAGACGTTATACCATAGTCGTTGACACACTGCGACAAATGTAACAGGCCACGAACGTTAAAAGTTATGCTAGATTCCCCAAATATTTTTCTAAAATCTCCAACAAATATGTGCAATAGCTCATTAGCGTTATTTATATTGGAACAAAAGTGTTTTGGTGCTGATAGTAAGCGATATGCCGAATAATAATAATAATATTTTCATAATAAAAATCATCATCTACAATATTTTTTAGGACCAGTGGGGCGTAATATAAAATAAATTGTCGGAACTCTGTGGCTTTCCACCTTGAAATGTCTTCAATTCCACGAGGCTTTCTTTGAAATTCAATTGGAATGTATGGTGATAATTCAACAATCTTTCTTGAAAGAATAATCTTATTCTCGGTTGTCATTTTTTGGTAACACCCAAATCACCAAATCAAATTTTACAACTTTATATGCTGATGTCATTAAATTATTTATTATTGTTCGATATAAATTCTTAGGTAACCTACTTAATTTTATAGCTTTATATTTATGTTGATGTCATTAAACTCTTTATTATTGTTCTTAAGTGTTTTTAATTTTACAATGTGGTTGGTATTAAACTATTTCTATTGTAGGGAACGTTATAAAATCTTTGTTGGTTTTGGTAATTGTTGAATTTTCTTTGTCCAAAACCTTGTTGGTAATAAATGTTCTGTTCCTTAATGCAGAAATCTAATGCTTCTGCTAAGGTACTCGGCCTCATTGCTCTAACAGTTGTACCCAAAGGGTCTTTTAGTCCGGTAGTAAATGCGTTGAGGCACATTTCAGTATAGAGCCTTTTTTTGCGTTTACGACATTCGTATCTGTTTCATTTAAAAGTATGTTATTACATAAGGCCGATTGTATTTCGACCACTTCACCATAAAATTTTTCAAATGGTTTATTATACTGTTTTAATGAGTGCAAATCTTTAATTAGTGAAGTTTCAATTGTCCAATTCACAACCGTTCTGTATTTTGTAAAATTTATTGAAATACGCTATACACATATTCGGTTGTGAACAACCAGTTGTATTTTTCACTGTCACATTGTATTTCTCATTGTCAAACGTCAAAAAATTAAAAAGAAGAAGACCAAAATATTTTGTATGTTTTTAATTTTTAAATAAAATGAAAAGTGAGAAAAATAAAATAATTTCAGCTATATGCAAAAAGTATCATTTCCAAATGTTAATGGTTAACTCAAGTAAGCTATATTCCTGTTCTTTATCTTCAGTTTTAAACTTAATATAGAATTTCCAGGTGACGAAGAAGAAGAGGATGAAATTCAAGAAGATTTCACAATGAACATGATTCATCTTCTAACGCATCGTAGAAGCGTCCATTTAGGATTACCTAAATCGTCAGACTGGAGGCATAACGTTTTAAATAAATTCGATGACAATAGGTTTAATCAAATGGTACGATTAAATCCAGAAGAATTTGCCCACGTCCTTGACCTTATCCAAAATGATGAAGTTTTTCAAACAATTTGCCACAAATCCCAACTTCCAGTTGAGCTACAATTAAAAATTGTTCTGTATCGACTAGGCTCCTCTGGCGATGGAGCTTCCGTACGCAAGGTAGCTTCACTTTTTGGAATTGGTGATGGCGGAACAATTCAAAATGTTACAAGACGCGTATTCAAAGCCATTTTAAAACTCAAAAACAATGTTTTATATTGGCCAGGTGAATTAGAAAGATCTCAATTGGTTTCAGCAACGAAAAGCGAATTGCCAGGATGTGTTGGCTATATCGATGGCTGTGAAATTAAATTGGCTGAAGCACCTACAAACAATCATGAGCTGTATTTTTCTCGTAAACGCCAATATTGCCTTAAAATTCAAGCTGTTTGCGATCACAAATTGAGCATAAGACAAGTAACTATTGGTTACCCTGGAAGTGTCCACGATGCCAAAATATTTTCAAATTGTCCTATAGCAAAACATCCTGAACGATACTTATCTCACGGTCAATGGCTAGCAGGTAATAGCGCGTATCCTATTAAGCAATATTTACTTACCCCGTTTAGACGAAATAGTACTGCTCATACTAGAGAAGCAAGAGAAAATTTTAATAAATATTTCTCTAAATATCGAGTTCGAATCGAAAACTGCTTTGGTCTTCTAAAAGAAAAGTTTGGCAGTTTAAAAGAACTGAAATTTAGATTGCTGAATGAAAAAGAAGGAATGCAATAATTGGATTATGGTTTGTTGTATTCTGCATAATATACTTCTACGGTTTAACTCAAAAGATGTAAATTCACAAAGAACGGGTGTAACTTTACCACAAACTTTACCAACAATAAATAATCGAAATGACTTGCTTAGTTTTATAGAAAACCACCCAAATATATAAAAATGTTGAACCATGTTTATATGTAATCGGATTTTTATTAAATAAAATAATGTTTTATTTCAAAAGAAACATATTACATCAGTAATTTCCTGTAGATTGGACCATAGACTAGACTATAGACTAGACTATAGACTAGACTATAGGCTAGACTATAGAATAGACTATAGACTAGACTATAGAATAGACTACAGACTTGACTTTAGTCTAGTATATAGACTGTGCTAAGACTACTATTTATATTTTAGTTTCAACTCCTCCATTGCTAGACGTTCTTTCATTTTTATCTCCATTATCTTTATTTCTTTTTGATTATCAATTTCCTTTTCTTTTAATTCCAATTCCTTTTCTTTCAACAGCAACGTCCTTTCCATTATATTTACTTCTCTTTCCTTAATATTCTTCTCATTATCCAGTTTTTGTTTTTTTATTTCCAACATTTCAGTCTGCATCATTAATATTTCCGATACTGCTGTGCGGGAGTAAATTCCTTTGCGACTAGTTGAGGGAGCATTGTTAGTAACCGATGTATCGGATGCAGTTGTTATGTCCTCAGTTTCTGTTGAGTTTAAAAAACTTTCACATTCAGATTCTAAGGAATCTTCAATAATTGCGCACTGTACAATTCTGTTGCCAAACAAATCATCGAGTTCATCAAAGTAGCTGCACATTTTCAACAAAGTGGCTGTAACAAAGAAATATACAGATAAAATTTGATACAAATTTCTTTAATAAAATAAGTCACTTTTAACAGTATCCCCTTGCATACTACCGGCGCCAGTTGACCCTTCCCATGCCTTCGCTTTGTTATAGCTAACACGCATGTTTCTCACCTTTGAGCGCACCTGTGTCCAATGCATCGACAATTGCTTTTCCTCACAAAAGCGTTTGTAGAAGACCTGCGTTGATGGTTTCTGAATTAAAAATTAGTAAAATTAATAAAATATTTATCTTTTTTCAAAAAACATACTTCAAAATCCATATTTTCCATCAAGAACTCGATTAGAGCTTTTTCTTCTGGAATGGTCCACTTCCTTGTAGGATTTAGTCGAACGCGTTTCGGTTTAGGCTGAAAAGGATTTTAAAAAAATAATTAAATTTTAAAAATAGTTTTTTAATTTATCTTACCGGCGTGTCAATCTTATTTTCCATTTTTGTTTACATTAAAAACAAATTGTTTTCTTCTTTTTAGCCATTAATTGACAATCACGTGAGAATGATAGCCTTCGGGTCTAATACGCAAAAAAATAAACATATGAAAAACAAATGTAAAGATGTATTGGGCTAAATAATGAAAATTACCAACAACACGGATACAACAGTGTAAACTATTACAAAAAAACTTGCGTTACACCAATACAAGAGGGTTGTGAATTGAACAAATACGTTTGTCCGAGTAATATGTAATAAGGTTTTCTTTAATTTTATCCCAATTTAATGGGGTTCCGTACATATTTAAAACTTCATTTGCTTGGCCATCGATTTTATTTCGAATGGCTCTTAACAGTATTTGACCGTAAGGAGTTTTGTCCGTACCCCGAATGAACAAAAGTATTTCCTCAACATTAATAATAAATTCATGAAGTAACCTGGGGTTACCATTAAATGTTGGTAATTGTTTAATAGCATCTGGTATCTTCAGAGATTGGAATATCTCGTTTTGTAGATTAATTGCTGTTTCAACAGCAACATTCGGGGTAGTTTGTGCGTTATTCATGATTACAAAGTTTTCTGGTATAGAAATTAAATTTTTACTTTTAAAGATATTATATGGTGAAAATCTATTTTCCTTTGGTATTTACTTACAGAGAAACCAGCTATATTAATTGCATTTTCAATTTTACTTTTAAATATTTATTTATAATTTTTTTTTTAATAAGCGCATAGGTCTGCTAGATGGTCTTTTAAGAATTTCTGTCTGGCATGAGAAAAACAAATTGCCAAAAATTTCATGTTTTTGCTTCCCTTCTCAAAGAAGGGAATTTGGAATGAGTATTGAATCTTTTAGAAAGGAGTACATAGGTCAGCTAGAAGGTCTTTTAAGTATGGCTACTTAGCATGAGTAACTCAAAATGTAAAAAAGTACATGTTGTTGCTTCCCTTCTCAAAGAAAGGAATTTGTAATGTATATCGGATCATTTAGAAGGGAGCACAGAGGTCTACTGGAAGGTCATTTCAGTAAGGCTGCCTAGCATGAGAAACAAAATCCAAAAGGAAGGCTAAAGAGACCTGCGAAGCGAAGGTCTCTAGAATTTTATTTTCCTTCTGTCTATCAAATGTAATTTGTGCATCTAAATAAATAAATATTATTTACAATTGTCAAATTATTTTACAAAAATTCTTAAATGGAATTACTTACTTGTCAAATATGGCTCATCTAATTGTGAATTTTCGCTAGTATTCTGAACTGGAATATTTAATATAATATTACCATCTTCGTCATTTATTGATACAATTTCTTGCACAGCACTTGATAAATTATCATTATGATACTTTGGCGAAGACATAATAATATATTTATACTAAAAAATTTAATTTAACTTACTACATAAGCTATATCTGCATAAGCAGATACAGGTATGGGAGGTCCTAATAGAGTACAGTATGGATTATGAAGGATTTCACATGCCAAATTCACAACACTGCGAAGTTGATGGATTCCTAGGTTCATTTCAAGAAGTGTGAATGTGACCAGATCATATTTCAAAGACAAATCACATAGAGCCACTAAACCACTAACATGGGGTGCTCTAGAAAGACGCTCCACTTCTTGTAGCTAAACTAAATTTACTTTACATTACTTTTGTTTCTCTCTATCTCGCTCTATCTAGTCAATTTTTGTCCATAGTCTGGATGTCTCTTCCCATGATGGTGGTACTTCAGAATTTATTATTCTAAGTAATATAGCCTTTTGTCTTCTTAAACGGGTGGTGGAGCCGCCTCGCCTTTTTGCTTTTTGAATTTTTGGAATCTTAGGTAGTTGCGGCTCTTCCTTTTTCTGCCCTGTTCTTCTGCGGTACTCATCTATGGTTATGGCTTTTGGTCCTTTAGCCATGGAGAAGAGGGTTGTAGGCTTTTGGTAGTCGTCCTTCTTAATGATGTTGGGGTCTTTTATGGCGACCCGCTGTCTATCGGCCAGACAGCTTCCTCCTTCTCGCAACTGGTGGATCTGTTTGGCTTATCCACCAGGACTCGTGCTACAGAATAAACTAAACTAACTTAACGAATAAACTTAACTATCAGTTCTGCCAATATTTCAATATTAATATTGCATATTTTATCATTGACGGCACTGTAATCAGTGTTGGCACTATATCCTAATAGAATACAGTATGGGTTATGAAGGATCTCACATGTCAACTTCACAACACTGCAAAGTTGATGGATTCCTAGGTTCTTTTCAAGAAGTGTGAATGTGACCAAATCATATTTCAAAGACAAATCACATAAAGCCACTAAACCACTAACATGGGGTGCTCTAGCCTGTGCAGTAATTCGGGTCAAACTATCGAGTCTGAACTGAAGAGGCAAGCCAATTACTAACTAGCAATGCTCCTATTTTCATTCCCATACTCATGTTTACCTGCTGGAAAGTACGTTCGTAACTACTGAGAATTTCTTAGGTGACCGCATTTATATCAGATAGTTGGGGCATTTCAGCTCTCAAATTTTCCCATCTGAAGTTGACCCATTGATCAGTAAAAGAAGATTTGGATATAGTGGAAGTTAGTGTAAACATTATATTTGATATAGTACTAAAAAATATATATAATTATTTATTTATTTCTTCATTACTTTATTGCTTGAATCAAAGAATATGAGTAAAACTAAATAAAATTGTTTGCCTTAACATTGCCTTTGTTTTCCTACTTTATTTCACTGAATTCCTTTAATTTGTTAATTATGCATTTTGTAATAAAACAGATCGCATTTCTTGTCTGGTAGAGAGGAAATGCAAACGTAAATAAAAATTATGTTTTTATTTACAAATTATTGCACTTTCCCATGTTTGTCTTCACCTCGAAGACTTTGTAGATCACGTTGCATTGACACCTGCATGCATGCAGTAACAGTTTTTGATAGGACGTGGCGTTGTTGACGGCGGCACTCATACCTATCCAGGCGACGTAGTAAGTCGTCTATACTACTGGCGCCGTAGAACATATTGACTGCGTTGTCATTCTTGGGGACACCATCAATTATTATGTCAACCAGCTCTTGCTCCTCTATATCCGCTTTAGTAACGATTGACTGCATAGCTACCACATAGCTGAGGCACGACTCGTCAGGCTTTAAATTTCTTTGTTGTAGTTGTCTGTATACCTCTTGTTGGGAAACTGTACGTTTGAACATTTTTATTAGGTGAGCTTTTAAGTCATCAAATTGTCCCATATTTGGTCTTTATTACAACAAGGAAGCTTAGAAACTCTTGTTTTTAATTCTCCCCAAAACTTTTCTATCGGGTTCAAGTCGGGGGACTGACTAGGCCATTCAATAACGTCTATCTTCCTTTGACGAAACCATGCACTTACTAACTTTGATGAGTGTTTTGGATAGTTATCCTGTTGAAACTTCCACATCAGAGGAATATTTTCCTCAGCAAAGGGTAGTTTAAAGGAAACAACGTTATTTGTAGTCAAAATTGAACTCAATTAATAAATATTTTATTTCTACTTTTATAACTAAAACTTACCGAATAAACTTAACTAACCTAACGAATAAACACTGGGCTCTGGCACTACAGGTTATACCTTCGCGTTTCCTTATTGGTACACAATCCAGCAACCATGATGTTCGTTCATACCACTCATTCTTTTTTATTTTTTCTCCTAGTTTTCTGGAATCAGGCCACAAGTGTCTTAATAAAACAAGAATCATTTCTATCAATGGATAGTAGCATATCAAAGCATATGGAGCAGAAACTTTTTCATCCCATGGTTCTGGCCTTATGTTCATTGGTATTGTCATGAACAGTTGTCCTCCTGGTGTGTAAAGAGCTTCACCATTTTGGATAAGGACCATTTCGAATGTGTGTTGGAAGTCGATGTTTTCAGTCATTTGCAAGAAACAAAAACTTCTTGAATCACCTCTCTCATAAGCTTTTAGCCATTCTTCAAATTCTGAGTTGGATCGGTCAAAGATTGCCCCAAGGTTTGTGGACCAATATCTCCTGGTACTCTCTGCAAGAGTTTTTACTGTTGTAGCTTTACAATTTACGAATCCCTTGGTACAAAATACTGCAATTTGAGGAAGAATCTTTCTTATTTGTGATGGGCCACACTCATTTATCAGGATATCTCGTATTAGTTTTCCATCATGTGTAAAAGACCCTTTTACATTCTCATGTTCAAAATATACTTTTTCTTTCCCAGAATATTCAGTGTATTGTACGCCTCCCACAGTAACTCTTCCTATCTTTCTAATTCTTGTTACATTTGGGTAAAAAATCATGGTACCCTGTTCGATGGAACTACTTACAGGCATTCTTATCATCCCCTTTAGTGCTTTAATGTATTTGTTTTCATGACATTCTGAAAGCAGTCTCTTCAATTTTATGGTGCCTATAGTGATATTGTCACAGAATCTGCTTAGATCACAATTCCTGTTTGAATACCAATAATGTATCAAATTCATACACACTCTTGTTATGACTTGGTTCCTCTTTCTTTCTAAACATAGGAAATTTCCCAAGTCATTCGCCATGTACCTAGGTTGTACTAATACATGAGAAAGAAGTAAGAAATCAGAGTTCAACCCCTTTAACGTTGACAAGCACCTATATCTCTCATCTAAGAGTGCACTAAAAAAATGAAGTGCTGATGGGATGGCTCTTTTAGGTAGATAATCATGGTTCTTGAATATTTCTCTTGCATATTCCAACATGTAATCAGGGATCTGTACATATTCTGTAGCTGTCTCAATTCCAAGTAACTTTGCCATCAATGGCTTTCTTATTTCTCTAGGTATTCTAATTTTTTGAGGATTAGTCGGTATTTTCATTCGTGTGATCCACACATTCCCTGCTGAAAATCTGATGTCTTCCCATTGGACCCCGTCAATAATATCTAATCTTTTGCTGCTATTAGTCATCATTGTTTTTATTATCTCTTTAACCCATTTTGGGCCGGAATGCAAAAATGTTCGAATCGTAAACTAAAAAGTATATGTTTAGGCTAATTAGGCCTGTATTACCATACAAATCTTTTGTCAGAAATTTTGTATCTCTAACAGTTTCCCCAGAAACAGCTGTTCGACTAGTCGAACAACGGCCGTAGGCGACAAAAAAAAATGTGTACTACCATACAAAAATAATTTCTAGGTATCGACAAAAAAAATCATATGTGGAACAAAAACAAGATTGTAAAGTTTTTTTTATTAATATTTATTATATATATTGTAATTAAATTAATTTTTTGTGATTTTCATTACTCTTGCTCCCATTTATGGTGAGCAGCAAAACACTTCTTTTCGTGCAAATGGACTTGGCACTTAGAGCACATTCTCTGTGTAGGTTTATGACAAACATTGCAACGCCTGGCATGTTTTTCAGATTGTGTTATGATTTGGTGATGACCTGACACACGAGGGAGCGGGAGAATCTTAAATGATGTATCTTTATCAATGTCATCCTCCGCAATATCTTCGTCGTTGTTCTCGTCAGGCGTTAGTAACAAGTTTGTGGCCAGGTCGACCCGAAATGTCAGCTGTGAATTATATTTACGAACAAGCTTCTTATTTACTAAACAATTTAACTTCCAAGCATTCACAACGGATGACTCTAGAACGGCCAACCAAAGTGGCCACCACCACTTCTTTGAACGAATCGAAACACGGTAATTGGAAACAGCATTATCATGAAGATCGACACCGCCCATGAAACTGTTATAGTTTCGAATTATATTGGGCTGCTGCACAATGATTTCACCTGGCTGGCCTTCACGTTGTCGTTGTCTTCTTGTGGTTGATGTGAGTGGGTAAACTCCAGTGAAATTTGATAATAATGTTACCTCACGCTTATCTTGCCAACGGCAACATACAATCTTATTAATCTTATCAAACTTTGAATCGATTTCACCTAAAGAATATATTTAAAATAATTACATAGCCATTATGTATAAATATAGTTACCTTTAGGCAATGCTTTGCCCGTCTTCAAATCTGGTGCAGGCTGTCCTAAGCGATTACTCCGTACAGTCCCGGTAGCGCATATACGTTTATCGGCCAATAAACAAATCAAATAATGAGAAGTAAAGAAGTTATCGAAATAAAGTTGATAACAGGAAGGATGTTCCAATTTACAAGCCATATCCATGACCACAGAAGCGCCCAGGCCTATATTCTTGTCGTATTTGTCGCTAGCTCCACCGTACGGCATCATGTTGAAGACATATCCAGTAGAAGCAGCCATGCACCAAGTCTTGTAGCCAAACTTTATAGGCTTGTTTTTCAAGTACATTTTACAGCTGTGACGTCCAAAATATGGTAACATTTGCTCGTCGATTGACAAATGCTCTTCAAAGACACCGAACTGCATAAATTTTTTGTTTATAATATCATAAAGTGAACGAATTTTAGTATATTTGTCATTTCGATCGAGGTTATTATTGTCGTGAAAGTGCAGATACTGTTTAATTTTTCTAAACATCGAGCGTGGCATTGTCTGCTGCACGATTGAAGAACCCATTGTTGGATTGGTTGACCAATAACATCCTATTTGTGGCAGCTTATTGTAGCCCGACAATATTAAAATTCCAATGAATCTTTTTAAAAGGACTGTATTAAAAGTTTGAGCAAAGTGTTCGTCATTTTTTTGCATAGCGTATCGTTTAGATTCGGTAACAATTAAATCGCAAACCTCATCATCAAAAAAATCAAAGAATATATCGGAAGCCGATTTATCTGTGAGCTTATGTTGAATTGCGAGTTGCATTTCTTCTAATGGCTCTGGAACATTAACAATTTCAAAAGGTAATTCCTCCCCATCAGTCACTTTCTTCCATTGCGCTGGTGAGAACGCCGAAGGCAGTTTGTACTTTGGTAACGGTTCAACAACGTCTAATTCACAGTATCTATCTCGATCACTGTTTTTCCCAACTAAAGCTCGTCTTTTTGCACCAAGTGTTTTTGATGGTATCTTTCATTTTTGTAATTGACCACTTTCAGCCGATGTTGATGGTTGCTCATCATTGTAAACAGCAAAAGCATTGCGACTCGACTTCCGAACATTATCTCTGATTGCGGGCGCTTCATCTGCAAAGGCAGACAAACCTTTGCGGTCTTTAATAGTTTCAATCTCGAATGTTCCGGCTATATCCTTTGCCAGGGGTTCCTCGCCCGTTAACAAATGGTCGTCAATATCTTCCTCATCAGTAATTCCATCAAACATCTCAGGTGGAATTGCTGCAATAGTTTCTATCTCATCATCAGTATCACTCATCACCAACTCATCAAGAATTTCCTGCACACAAAGAGCTTTACGCCGGCGAATTGTCGAAGCACCCATACAATTTGAATCCAAATGCTTATCCATTACAAACTGATAAATTGTTAAAAAACAATTACAAATATTACCGCTTTCTGCAATGAAACAATCACAATACGATAAAATCAATACTGACAAATGTTTTTTTTTCCAAAACAACTACACGCGAAATTTAAGTCGATCAGGCTGGCAACAAAAAAATTCCATGGCATACTATGAAATGCATGTTCAAAAATTCAAATAATTTATTTTTTCTGCATACAATGAACAACGACAAAACACAGTAATAATGTTGTGGCGTACGGCCAATGTTCGACTAGTCGAACAGCGAACTTGGCGCATATCTAAATATACCTGGGGATTCTAAAACTCGAAAAAAAATTTGCTGGTCGACTATTTTAGACTTTTGCGAACAATAATAAACCACTTTTAGAAAATTATAATTTATATATATTTTTCATTTTATCCAAACAAAAAGTGTCTATATGCAAGGTATTTTTCGAGCCCCCCTGGAGCAAAGCAGGGGGGTGGGGGATAATTGTTATATACTTTTTCTGAAAGACAATTACATTTTCTTTAATATGGTATCATTTTTTTTGTGTCAGGAATACTTCATCACATAAAAAAATGGAGGTAGAAAGAGATAATTTTGCTGTTCGACTATTCGAACAGCGGCTCAAAATGGGTTAACCTCATTTGAGGGTTGAGCAGCATTCTCTATATACCAGGTTATTGTTGACATTTTACAAGGTGTCCTGTTGTATTTCCTCGCATCCTCTTTATGCATTAATAGGTTAGAAGGTATAGCCATTTCTTTTGCCATTTTACTACTAAGCGGGTCAGGATCTTTTATCGATTTTGAGTTTCTCTCAATATTATTTATTTGAGACACACAATTTTTCTTTAGAATCTGAACAACATTTTTCTTTGATTGGATAATTTGGTTTACTGCGTCCATGAGTCTAGTTTTTGTTTCTTCTGAGCTATCCATTTTTAAGTTTATATAATCTGTTATTACTACATCTTGAACTGATTATATTGTCGATTATGCTGACACTGCTGAACTTCGTTCATGTGTTGTATCAGTGCTGTTGTCAACTTACATAGTTACAGCTATTTTCCATTTAGCACAACCGCTGGTGTTGTAATATTTTTTTTTTGTTAATACAATACCATAAAATTTTTTTTTTTATTCTGCTTAATTCCTTTTTGTTTCTTTGCGCTGTTTCAATAGTTGGTCGATCTGGTCGACTTTAGGCCACAATCTGGTGGCCTCGTCCCATGGAGGGGGTTGTTCACCGTTGATTATCCTCAGGAGGATGGCTTTTTGTCTCCTCAAGTTCGTAGTGTAGCCTCCTCTTCTCTTCGGTTTTTTGGTTTTTGGAATTTTGGGTGATACGGGTCTTTCTTAGTTCTGCCCAGTCCTTTTTTTGTATTCTTCTATTGTAATTGGCTTGGGTCCTTCAGCCATTTTACTGTCTCTTGACCAGACAGTATCCTCCTTCTTCGCTACTGGCGGATCGATTTGGCTGATACGCCAGGACAAAATCGATTTTATTTATGGTGCAATATTTGTTGCACTCCTTTAATTTGCCTTGAATTTAGTGTGCTTTTAATTGTGAGCACTTCAAGATTATGGCAGGATCGCCATGCACTATATCGCGTCGGCATAAGTGACAGCAGGGTCGTGCTACAATACATATTGAAATTGCATGGCAAATGCAATATCCTTAAACCCTATTAGGACCGAACAATGGTTTGTAATCATCCAAACAACTAGTTTTTATAAATAAATATTTTAATTTTAAGGAATAATCCGGTTCGATTGCACCAAAATGTGGCGGTGTAAGATGTAAATAAATACTGTTTATCAAAGGTATTTAAATCCAGTTGTGGATACACCGCCTAAAAAAATAAAACTCACAAAATATTGATTTTATAATCTTAAATAATCCCTTATTTTATATTACTGTGAACTAATTCATTTAAATTATGATAAAAAAAATAAATTCACAATAACAATAAAAGCCTTTCTCAAATCACCATATACATAAATAATCAATGAAAAATTTTAATGTACACCGACAAATACTTTTACAAGTCAGTTTTACTCTTAACTGAAAAAATTGTCAATATCAAAAATGTAGTTAATTGTCTCGTCATTTTTCCACAATATCGATTACAGCTTATCCATTATCCCACCCACACCCTGTTAACATATGCAATATTTGAAGCTCGATATCTAAAGTTCCAAAATTATTTGGGAGATACGACTTATTGCGTTTTATTAGTCACACATCAGGCTACGATTTGTATATAGTGGGATATGGGCAGCAAGTCCCATTTTTCCACAATATCGATTATAGCTCATCCATTATCCCACCCACACCCTGTTAACATATGCAATATTTGAAGCTCGATATCTAAAGTTCCATAATTATTTGGGAGATACGACTTATTGCGTTTTATTAGTCACACATAAGGCTACATTTTGTATATAGTGGGATATGTGCAGCAAGTCCCATTTTTCCACAATATCGATTATAGCTTTTAAATATTTTAAATTGAAACAATTAGTTTGTTTGTCGAAATTGAACTGACTCAAATAAATGTTTTATTTCTATTTTTATAACAAAAACTTAACGAATAAACTTAAATAACTTAACGTATATACTACTTAGATTATCAGTGACTATCAGTATAAAGTATAAATAAGTGATAGCACTATAAGCTCATCCATTATCCCACCCACACCCTGTTAACATATGCAATATTTGAAGCTTGATATCTAAAGTTCCAAAATTATTTAGGAGATACGACTTATTGCGTTTTATTAGTCACACATCAGGCTACGATTTGTATATAGTGGGATATGTGAAGCAAGTCCCATCTCTCATTAATGACGCTAATGAGAGAATTTTAAATGATTCCTATTTGTCCTAAAACAAAATTGTTTTCTTTATTGTCCATGTATAAAAATGCTTCGATTTCATTGTATATCTTTTTCAAGTCCTTATCTATGACGCAGTAGATACCATCTCAAAATCGTTAACAGAATCTTGTGTTGACTCGAAATCTGTTGTATCAAACAGATGCGAGCAACTAGTTCTAAAAACCAAATTTCCATCAGACAAGCAACTTATATGTATGAAGGCAATACAATTATACTAACGATCTTAATTCCGACGTCTCAGTCAGAAATTCCAAGTCCTAGGAGAATTCCCACGGATCCTGTGAATCGTCTGACAGAAACTCCAAGTGGCAGCCACTACCAGACGCTTTGCGTTTTTGGTTGTAATAACGTTTAGTATCGAGAATGCTCCTCCAATTTTGCTTACATGCTTCTTCTGCGGAATATAAGTTAAATATTTACCGTATTTAGGTTCTATGAACCATCGGTTAAAATAAAGACTTGTTTTATTTTCTGTGATTCGATGTAGAATTTCTCTTTATTTTGCTCAAGTTTTCTTTACAATTTCAATGTAAGATGTTAATAGGTTGGATTGAAAACAGTTGATTGTTTTTCTATTTATTGGTGCAGATGGAGCGCACTCAATGACGTTTATTCAATCAATTAAACTGTTTGTATGTATTAACTTCCTGCACAGTTTGGGCCCTATTCATTCCTAGAGGAATCTTACAATTCAAATTTATATTTAATAATTTTATTATATAAACATATTTAGTATTTGAAGTCTATTATATATAATTAAAATTTATTAAAAATGTAAAATTTTTTTTTAATTCATTAGCTCTAATTTAATTTATTATATTGTTCTTATACATATTTAGTAATTATAAAAGTTTAAATTTTTTTATTTATATATATGTATATGTATATTTTTTTTTTTTTTTTTATTTATACTAAAATTGCCTCGAGCGAATCTCGCCATATATGTTACGCGACGGTTATAGTTAAATGTTTAATAGACTGAAAAATACTAAAAAAAATAGACCTCTAAAACCGAATAAAATATCAAAGTCAAGAGCATGCAAAGATCTCCCCGGCTGCTCAAATCAAAGTGGTTCTCAACCCGTATTCTATGACGCGTAAGCATATAATCACAGCCTGCATGCCACCAAAAAAAAAAAAAAAAAATACCCTAGACTGTGTAAATGAAAAGAGGAAAAAAAAAATAAGCACGACAATGTTAGATGCGAAAGTAACCAAATAAAAACGAGCCGAAACGACCTGACGGTTAGGTGTTATTCCCGCCTAGGGCATAAGTTCCCTCCCAGTGACAAAGTCACACACCATGACAGACGGACGCCCTAATCGAATACTACATCTGTCCCAGTGCGGATTAGACGCACTTCGTAAAAAAATTTTTTTTTTTACTTTTTATTAATGTGCCTCCTCTGGAGGTCTTGGCTGATTAAGAATTGGATCTCGTCGATCTTAATCCACATCCTGGAGGCCTCTGCCCAGGATGGTGGTGGGTCTGCTTTTAGAAATCTTAAGAGGATTGCTTTCTCTCTCTTAAGTTTTTGAACCACGCCACCTCGGCGTTTCCTTTTGATGGGGGTTGGGACTTCTTTGATGGGCAGAGACGGCTTCTTCTACCTCTTTCTGTATTCCTCTATGGTTAGAGGTTTCGGTCCTTCCTTCATTTGTTGTTTGGTTGGTCTTCTCGCTTCTTTCTTTGGAAGTGGTAGCAAATAGTGGTGCCGACGTCTTAAGGCTGCCTCTTGGCCAGGCAGGCGGTCGTCCACGGTGAGGGTGCTTCTTAAATTTTGAGCACTCCTTTTGTATTCCTTTTTGGAGTGCTGATTATAATTCAGCACCTCCTTGACTGGCAGGATCACTTTTGTGTTCTGGGTGCTGAATAATTGCAGCACTTTCAGAATAATGGCAGGATCGCCATGTAGCCAGCGAGCCGCTAACAAAGTATCAAATGATCATCGCATGTGCGCCCAACTATTGTGGTGTTATGCGCTGCAGCGACGATCAGCAATATTACGTCAAGTGGTCGTTGACCATATGCAATTAGATATTCTTTAGCCTTGAACATGAAATGTTGCGTTAGCATTGACGACTGTAAAATCATACTATAGTAGTTAACAACAGTTTTTAACATAGGTTTCATGTTACATTAA
This sequence comes from Sarcophaga caerulescens, assembly GCA_927399465.1. Lineage (NCBI taxonomy): Eukaryota > Metazoa > Arthropoda > Insecta > Diptera > Sarcophagidae > Sarcophaga > Sarcophaga caerulescens. The sequence goes on from OV656867.1 coordinate 20,587,716, forward strand.
TATGATTGGCTAAAACACAATAAATTTTAATAACTCAAAATCGCCTACAAATCATTTTGAGCGATCATTAATATGATTGGCTAAAATACAATAAATTTCAATAACTAAAAATTACTTACAAAGCATTTTCATAATCATAGTTTAAATTTAACAGAACTTAATTACCAAGCATAATTTAATTAATATGGGTATTCAAATAAATATGATTAACACTTATATTTACACCGTTGCTAACTTGCAGTTTGGTATGTCCTTTATTTGTAATTCATTCAATTCCGAAATTAATTGTAGTACAGTCATAGTCATTCGTTTGAACGCAGTAGTTTTTTTTTTTTATTTAAAATGAAACTAAATGTATTTTATTGAACTTTTTTTCAAGCAAATAATTTGCTTATTTATTAGCTTAAAAATACTAATCAAAACTTAAATATATTTCGCATTGATATAACATAATTCATAAAAAATGGAAATATGAAAAGACATTCGAATGCTCCCCACACCATAACGCTTCCTCCACCAAAATTTCGCTTGGATCGTACGATGTTCGCTTGGTTTAAATTATGCCAATAACAGCAGTAGCAGTCTGGACCATCTAAGTTAAATTTTTTTTCGTCCGAAAAGATAACTCTTTTCCATTCATCCGTCCATGACATGTGGGTTTGGGCAAACATAAGGCGTCTCTCCATGTGAACCTTTGTTAGTCGTGGCTTAGATTTAATTTTTTTCCATTTTATCGATGAGGTTGCATTTAAAATACGGGCGATAGATCGTGTAGTAATTGGAATCAAGTTGTTCTTTTATTTGTCGACAAGATAAACGATTCTTAGTGGCCTCATGGCGAATCCGCCCTTTTTGACTATTAGTTACTTTAGTATTTCCTTTCGTTGGAGCTTTAATTCCATACTTTTTGCCAAATTTTAGGTAATTTCTTACAACTGTTTCAGAACGCATTATTATTCCAGCAATTTTTCTATTAGAAAATATTTTTAATATTTTCACTCATTACTTTAAAAGTGAGTCATTTGAAGTCATAAATTTCTTTCCTAAGTGCTTTGACCCATGTCAGTTGTTTTAATTGCATTTCTCTTAACCCTTCATAGCCACGATCTCATTTTGAAAAAAGATACATATAGGTAACAAGACATCTAATTTTTATAAAATTTTAAAAATACATCCGTATTTATTAATTAGGTATTATAGCGAGTGTGACATTTCTGTAACATTGAGTTAAAAGTTGAAAAATAAATTATGTTATATGAAACGATTTAAAGCAATTATTTTGTTTGTTGTAGCATAATGAGACACCACATTTTTCACAAATAGTTTGGGAAACGCCAGTACGTTTAGGAAATTTGCAACGTATTCTTTTTTCCACCCAAATCGGCCAATGTCCTACTTGATCCTGGCGCACGGCCTTTGGGGGAACATGTTGGGCCGGGCCTTTATGTTTTTTAACTTGAATTTCATTTTCGATAGATCTTTTTGTCTTCATATTAGATTTCTGACCAAGCTTACAAAGAGTTTCACTCACTTCAAGGCGAAAATCCGCAGAAGATATGTTTTTATCAATGATATTTTTTGCTTTTCGTACTCTTCGGTATAGCAGACAAGAATTTGCCATTGTCAGTTCTAATAAGTAATAAAACATTCGTACCTGCCATCTTTTGCTTCTTATATGTATTTTATATCTTCCCATTATACTGTCAATTAAATCCACGCCTCCCATATGCCGATTGTATTCTCCAACAATGTATGGACGATCAATGTTGATGTATTTCTTGTTAGTCTTATCGTAACGTTTGACTTGAGTTTTTGAAAATTCACCAGCAAAGGTTGATACAAGAGTAACAACTTTGTTGTCCTTCCAGATAACATTTGATACATCAATACCATTGTAAAGTAAGTGAAACTCAGGCGGCTTTTTACAGTTTCTAATCCTTCTTGTACAGTATTTGAGATACTTATTCTAATCCATAACACTAACATGTATGATGTGAAAGATGTTAAAAAAAAATGTTATAATTATTAACATTAATTTATTTATTTATTTTTTTTTTTTTTTTTTTTGAGATTTTTTATTTGAATTTGTTTCGAGAGCCTTTCTCTGTTTTCCACGTCGTAGAGCACTTGGTAGCACAATGCTCTTAGTTTGTAATATTAATGAATGAAAAACAGCTTATTATTGAATTATTATTATCGTTACTTTATTTATTTATTATTTGGGAACAGCCGCTAATGCGACTGTTCCCTTGTATAGTCATTATTCAACTTAATTATACTTTCTTAAATAAAAACTAAACTTATGCTAAATGTCTTACATTTTAACACTCCATGAGTGTGGGAATATGCTGAGACAGCATAATACACGCTGTTCCAACATTTATGTAGTGTGGACAATATCAACAAGAATGTGTTGATATTAAGTTGCATACAAAGGGTATGGCAACTTACACTTGTCAAACACACTACAAGTTGTACCTTAGCTTTGTTCAGTTTCCCTCCTCTAGTTTTATTATAATTTGGTAGGGGGAAGATTTGGTACTTCACTTCTGCGTCCTTTTGGTTTTTCTTTAATTTAAGGGGCCTTGGTCCAATGTTGACGATCTTTGGTTTTTGGCTCGTATGGGCACCTTCTTCTAGTAATTTTGCCCAACGTTCTTCAGCCTCGTTTATTTCCTTAACTATGTCCTCAAAAGACTGTTCCATAGAAATGTGGAAAAAATAATCTAAGTGGAAAAAATAATTCCTAGTTCGTACAAAATCTAACTAAGCATAAGCTCTGTAGGTTAGATTTTGTTTTTCCCTTCAGATGAGGCGTAAAAAGGATAAGCAAATTTGTTTTTGCTATGTGTTCCTTTTTTTTAGGCCTTTGTTCTTAAAGGATATTAAAGGGGCAGGATCGCCATGTAAGGTAAGTGAAACTCAGGCGGTTTTGAAGATTGATTATAGAATGATCCCTTTATTTAAAAATTGATTTGCTTAAATACTACTTATGAGAATCTAACTACTTATCTAGTGTTGAGTGATTTTTATAAATCACTCAATTATTTTTAAAATTAATTCTACTAATTATTAACGCATACTTTAGGTTTTATAAGTATTTAGTTTATTATATTTCAGTTGACATACATTTGTTATTATGCAAGAAATAGAAATGAAATAAACAAAATCAATTTTCTGACGATATAAATAACTTTAAGGATTTCTCCTCAAACAAGGAAATCAACTTTAGAACTTCAAATTTAAATTCCTTGGATAATTGAGGATACTTTTTGGCAAACTCTCTACCACTTGATGCCACCAAATTGCCAACAGCATCCCATGGGTCACTGTTTGTGCATTTCCTCATTACTTCCACTGCTTCCTCTAGTATATCGTCATATTGTACTTCCTTTCCATCTTTTTTTGGTGCAATTCCCATTTCGGGCTCGTCATTTGATGTATCTTCAGATTCTGTGAATTGCTAAAGAAAATCTTTAATTACTGGCACTAAAATAAACATTATTGAAATTATCTTACTGTGAAGTTTGATACTGTATTAGAAGATATCTTTAGCGAAGGTTCCAAAAACTGCAGTGCTTTGTGACTTGATTGTGCCAGCAAACTTGTGTAGTGTATGGGCCCCTTTATTCCTTCTTTTCATAAGCTATATGCATAGCTATCATTTCTTTTTCTGGTCCTTCTCTAATGTTATCAGCTATATCCCTATCAGTAGGAGGTTCTGGTTTCCCTACAAATCTCCAAGTTGATTCCAATGCCAACTTATGCTGTTCAAATGTTAATTCACTATTATAATCGTTCACAAATAGAACGTTTTTCCTACTGTCTCTATTTGTTCTAAAGTCCCTATCCTCAAATTCATCTTCTGTATCCTGAATTGGATTTTTTGGTCTTATTTTTCTTCTATTCATATTCTTCTTTTATTTATATTTTTTTCTTACTTTAATAAAAAAAAAAATTTTTTTAAATAATATTTTGGGTAACTTAATTTTCTAATTGACAAAAAACAATTACAACTAACTTTATAAAATAGCACATAATTAATTCTTTATGCTTTGTTTGTGCCATATATAATTAAAATATTCTTATTTAAAATTTTTTTTGCCAAGAGCGGTTAACGCTTTCTGGCCTATGGGAGCGGCTGGAACGCTCCACTTTAAAATAGCTAAACTAAAAAAAAATTTTTTTTTTGTTAATACAATACCATAAAAAAAAATCTTTTTTTATTCTGCTTCACTCCTTTTTGTTTCTTTGCGCTATTTCAATAGTTGGTCGATCTGGTCGACTTTAGCCCACAATCTGGTGGCCTCGTCCCATGGAGGGGGTTGTTCACCGTTGATTATCCTCAGGAGGATGGCTTTTTGTCTCCTCAAGTTCGTAGTGTAGCCTCCTCTTCTCTTTGGTTTTTTGGTTGTTGGGATTTTGGGTGAAGCTGGTCTTTCCTGGTTCTTCCCAGTCCTTTTCCTGTATTCTTCAATAGTAATCGGCTTCGGTCCTTCAGCCATTTCACTCGGCTAGACAGTTTCCTCCTTCTTCGCTGCTGGCGGATCGTTTTGGGTAATCCGCCAGGACAAAATTGATTTTATTTCTGGTGCAATATTTGTTGCACTCTTATATTTTGCCTTGAATCTTGGTGCTTTTAATCGTGAGCACTTCAAGATTATGGCAGGATCGCCATGTAGGATGTTCAATTAAAAAATAAAATAGTTGCGGGTTTTGTGAGCTCAAGTGAAGAGCTTGGTTTGCTTTATTCAATTCAATTGATTTTGTTGATATGGGAATTATTTCTTCTTTTATACAGTTTTTTAGCTGATCTGACAATTTCGAATCAGCTCCCTTAATTCTATATAGTTCTTAAACTTATTACATATGTTTGCTTAAATGTTTAATGACCTATATTCTAACAATTAACAATACATGAGTTTGTGTGTACGTAGCACGATCCAAGCCTTCAGCCCAACACCAGTAATGCAAACAAAGCATAATTCCCACGCTAGCCAGCGGAGAATAGACAACAACAACAACATGAACATAATGCATTGACGGCCTGAGCACGCGTACAAAGCAGCGAGAGTCAATGCCCAGAATTATGTTAATGACACACTCGCTTATGCTATTTGATATTCATTTGTTCATACATGTTGTGTCGTTAATGATCATTAGTTATACAGAACATTGTGTTGGCATAAACGACAGTAGGGTCGTGCTACACTGGCAAATATTCTTTAATCCTAATTCGATACTTTGTTATTGAGCAATAATTGGTGCGTATGCAAAAATGATTGGAAATTATTAAAATTACAAATTACGCTGACACTGCTGAAGTTCTTTTATTAGCAGTGTCGCTACTGCTGCTAACTTTAATTGTAATTTGATACTTTGTTATTGAGCAATAATTGGTCTAATGTTCTCAAGATGCAATTGAAGAATAAGATCCTGTCATCTCTAGGCAAAACCGCAATGTTGGGTAATATACTTTCTATGCTATTTATGTAGAGGTGTTATAGAATGAAAGAAATGTTTATGTGTTTTTCCTGGAGCAGACATACGTCCGCTCAAGTCATTTATTATTTTAAGATTGTTTTTTATTTATTTGACTAAACTTATTGCTACTTATTACTATACTTAATTCTACTGTGGGAAAATGCTGGCTCGGCATAATACATGTCTGGCCAGCCAACTGCAGTGTGGACATAATCAACACAAGAATGTGTCGATATCAGATTGCATACAGACGGTATGGCAATCCGGACTAGTCAAACACACTACAGAGGCAAAATTCATCCTTTTCCCCAATAAAAGGATGGACTAATTATAAGTTTTGGATGATAAAGTTCATTTGCTGACCCATATTGTTGTTTACACTGTTTGAAATAACTTGTGTTATTTTTAAAACAAATTCTCTTTAGAAGATTGGAATATAGGGATTAAGAAAGAGTTGGCCCAATCTTCTAAAGACAAATCGTTATTATAATTACTCAAAATTCCACTACAATCACTTTTATTTGATAGTAATTTATAAATTTTAAATTTGTAGCTTTTTCAAATTTTCTTTTTCTTTCTTTTTGTACTCAGTTTTTAGTCTACACTGTCTTTTATATGTTTAATGTTTTTTTTTTTTTTTTGTTTTCTTTTTAGTTTTGCCTGTTCTGTATTGTTATTTTTCTTTTTTCGTTTTTCGCGTTGTATCGAATTGATTTGTACTTGCATACTAATTAGATGTTTTCGATGATATTGCTAACATACACTCCGTTAACATAGGATAGCCTCACATAAAAATTGGGTAAATTTTTAGAAATTTTAAGAGTGCCACAAGTTTTTTTTTTAATATGAAAATGCGGAATGCTGCTTTATAGTCTATTTATTAGTTGACGAAAGAACCAATTACGTCGGTTAAAGTTAAAGTTATTTTTCCATGCGCTTTCGCAAACGCTATTAAAAATAGTGGCTTTTATTGTTAACATAGATTAGCCTCACCTTATTAAAAACAAATAAAACACAATTTTAATGTTATTTTTAACTATTTTTTAATAATATTTAAATTTTTTAATTGTTTTACAACATTTAATATTTTGTATACCCTCCTTTTGCTGAAATAACGTCAAAAATTCGGGTTTGCATGGAGTCGTAAAGAGATTTTAAATAATTTAATGAAATTTCAAACCAGGACAATTTTATGGCATCTTTTAACTCCTCCTTTGTACTGAATTGCCTTCCTCCTTCATAAACTTTACGAGTTAGCCATCCCCAAACATTTTCGATAATGTTTAAGTCAGGAGAATATGGTGGCCATGGTAATATTTCAACTTCTTGCTCCTGAAGCCAGCTCTTTACAACGCGAGCAGTATGGATGGGGGCGTTGTCGTGTTGAAAAATGAAAGGAAGGGGGCCAAAAATATCTTTAAATTCCAAAAACGCATTTTGGAGCAGGTTTTTGTAACCATCTCCGGTCATTCGTTCATCTACAAAAACTAAACTAGAAGCTCCATAATACGTTATAGCGCCCCAGACCATTACGCCACCCTCTCTGCTATGGTGGCGACTTAAAAATTTTTCCTCTTTCCTCATATCGTGGAAATAATAATTATATCCATCTGGGCCATCGATATTAAAACGTTTTTCGTCGGAAAAAATTACTCTTTTCCAGTCGTTCGCTTGATGCCCTTGTTGAACTATCCACGACATGTGGTCTTTCCCAAATTTTAACCGCTGTTGCTTATGTACGTCTTTCAGTGGTGGCTTTTTTTGAAGTTTTCGACGCTTTAGGTGTTCCGAGCTTTTTATAATGTTATAAATTGTAGTTTTACTTACTTGGACACCGGCAGCATCTCCAATTTTACTTAAACTCATACTTGAATTTGAAGCAATTTGAAGTATTTTGCGTTTATCTCGAGCTGAAACCTTTTTATATGTCTTTCCTTTAAAGCGTTTACCATATTCCGATGGATTCTTGAGGTAATTATTCACAACTTTTGGACTTCGACTGAGTTTTCTGGCAATGGCACGATTAGAAAGCCCTAGATCGTGGTACGCGTCAAGTTTTGCGATTTCCTCGGAACTGAGCGACGACCTTTTTCCCATATTTAATTTATAATAATAAATAACACGTTTATTAATCAAAACTGATCGTTATTTAATTGAAATTTTCGCAAAAAATTTAAAAAATCTGCACTGAGGCTAATCTAAGTTGACACTGAAATATTAAGATATTTGCTGATACTAACGAAAACATGTGGGGAAGTCCCGTTAGCTTTTGCCGACCCATTTGGAATTTTTGTCAACATAACAACAGAGTACCCTCTTGCCAACAACTTTAATATAAACGTTCTAGTTATTAAAGAAATACCAAAATTTTCACAATTCTTTAAAATTATGAAGTGAGGCTATTCTATGTTAACGGAGTGTACCTCATAATTTTATGTTTTACTCTGCTTTTTGTAACAGGATCCACTTATGTTTCAGATTCCACTTTGAGAGAACGTTCAATTCGAGCTTCTTTTTTTGAGTTATAGGTTAGTGTGACTGTGAGAGGACCATGAATTGCCGCAAAATTAAAGAGCATGGAATTGTTCCATAGTTTGCGGGGAGTTCGCGGGGAGAAGGACCATGAATTGCCATAAAATTAAAGAGCATGGTATTGTTCCATAGGTTGCGGGGAGTTCGCGGGGAGAAGGACCATGAAATAACTTGTGTTATTTTTAGAACAAATTCTCTTTAGAAGATTGGAATATAGGGATTAAGAAAGAGTTGGGCCAATCTTCTAAAGAAAAATTGTTATTATAATTACTCATTATCCATAATACAAATTGTAATATACATAAAAATAAAATAGTCTGTATTTGTTTTGATTTTGTTTAAGAACAGCCGCTTGTGCGACTGTTCATTTTTATTGTTTATTTTTCATTAATTCTACTTAATTACTTAAAACTAAACTTATGCTAAATACCTTACATTCTAACACTCCATGAGTGTGGGAATATGCTGAGACGACATAATACACGTCGTCCCAACATTTATGCAGTGTGGACAATATCAACAAGAATGTGTTGATATTAAGTTGCATACAAAAGGTATGACAACTTAGATTAGTCAAACACACTACAAAATATATATATTATGATTATTAAAATTAACAATGTAGCTATTAATTTCTTCATTTTTTTTTATTTATTCTTTTTTTTGTTTCTTTTTTCAAAGATCTTATCTCTAATTTTATTTCTTCAATTTTATAATTTTTTTTTTTTTTGTTTGCTGTATCGTATTGGACCATGTCCAATAGTGTTGAAAGCTCCTTCTTTTTCCTGTTGATAATTCCTCCCCGTGACTTCGTTACATTTGGTAGGGGGAATATGGGTATCGGAGGGTCCTTTATTACATTTGGCTTCAGTTTTCTCGGCTTTGGTCCTGCTGTTAATATTGCCGGCTTCTCGTCCTTTCTTCCTTCTTTCAGTAACTGAGCCCAGCGTGTCTCAGCTTCTTCTAGATTCTTTAGTATCTCCTCCCAGGACTCGTTCATAAGGATTGTCTTTTTCCCTTTGATTTCTATGAATCAGAATCAATTGATCCAGCTAAGCATAAGCTCTGTATGCTGGTTCAATTTTTTTTTTTGTGGCTCTTTTAATTGGATTACAATTATATCCAATTTAGAGCAGGATCGCCATGTAATGAAGACAAGAATTTAAACTCTAGCAAAGATGTTTGCTCTTTAAAGTTCAAATGCATAATCTTGATCTTTATTAAAAATTTCTTGCTTATATACTAACAATGAGAAGTTCTATTTTCTAAAATTAAACATATACATATAAACATATATTTCTAAGCTTAAACATATTTACAATTCTTATTACAATGTATCATTTCATTAATATCAATAATTTGGTGTTTTGCATACGTTTGCAGTGTGAGCAATCGCTGTGTTGTTATACAATATCGTATTGCACTAAAATGTAGAACAATTATTCGGTACTGACCTATCTCAACACAACAGTTTATGCGTACTTTGCATTTTTGTAGTTTGTTGACTCTTCTTTTGTGCTTTGTTTGACACACTTATGAATTTAGTTTATATTGTTTATGATATACAACAAAGTGTTCTTTTTATTTTGTTTACATTGAATGGTCAACATGATTACTCCACTACATAAGACTCACCGCTAGCTCTTTCCACTTTTGATCCCGGAATTTAGCGCCATTCACTGTCACAAATCTATAAATACATAATATACTTTTTTATGAATATACATACATACATATAGTATACTTACTTATCGTTAGCAATATCAATATTCTCTTCTAAGTAGGATATTAAAAATTCTTTTTGATTTTCGCTTGCGCGCTTGCCTCTTGATGCCTTCTCCATTGTTTTCACAAATAAATTTTATGTGTAAATAAATTTTCTATATGAAATGTTTTTGACATTTCTTTTCACATTAACACAAATCAAGAATCAGCATTGCTGTGAAACTGTGAAAAATTTTCTCTACATTATGAAAACATTAACAATTTTTTTTCATATTTTCATCAAACTCGAATCAGAAGCACTATGAAAATGTGAAAAAAGTTTTCATTTCACATTATCACAGCACAAGAATCGACCCCCTGGTGTCGAACCTAATAACAAGCATTAAAACAATGACGTTGAAGTGAAACAAAAAAAAAAAAAAAAAAAAAAAAAAAAAAAAAAAGAGGGAGAGTTGTATTTAAAAAAAAAAAATTTTTTTTTAAACGACTCTTTTTTTTGATAATTCTAAATTTAAATTTACTTAATAATGCTCTATCCTTGTAATAATTATAAAAGGAATTATAGTTATTGGTAAGTTTTCCCAGTTTTTTTTTTTTTACATATTTAAACTTACCAAATATAAATAGTTATTTGGTGTTTGCTTATCACCAAATTTATTATAAAAATAATACTCCTGAACTTAAGGGATTGTAAAAATTGTTTTTATTGAGTAATAACTGTTTAAGTGATCTTTAAAAAATATTAAATTCGTTTTCTTGGCTGCGAACCTTTGCGATGAAAGAACTTCACACTACGACGTTTTGATCAAGAAGAAAGGGTGTGGTTTTTCAATATGGCTGTGCGACAAAGTAATCGACAAAGTCGTTCTTAACGCCGGTGCATTGCAGACGGCTTGGAGCGGTGTTGCCACAGTTATATTAAATAAAATTAGTAAAATAATGTATAACTATTAGTAAGTTTTCAACTGATTTTTAATTTTACTGTTACTTACTAATTTAAACTATAAATTATGTAATTAATAAATATATCCTAGATATAAATAATAATGCTAATTGTACCTGGGTTGGTACCTGTTGGTGATGAACGTGAGCAGTACATACAAGTTAAATAAAAACAAGTTGATTTTGTGAGTGCTACTTTAGAACTGAATTTTTATTTCCAAACTATGATCTTAAAAACTAAAATTTTACAAAAAATGCTTACAACTAAAAATGGATATTATTGGTATGAATATTATAAAAGGAAAGAAAGAAAGTCGTTACACTTGTGTGGCCTAATTTCTCATGTTGCGACACTTAAAATAATGCTTATGCTGTGGCAGGATCGCCATGTAATATCGTATATTTAACTTCACTGAATTAAAAGTCTGTTTATTTATTATTGTTAAATTTAAGTTATTTATTTATCATTATTTTTAGTTAAGGGAACAGCCGCTAATGCGACTGCTCCCTTGTAAGGTCTATATTATACTTGATTACTTAAAACTAAACTTATGCTAAATATCTTACATTCTAACACTCCATGAGTGTGGGAATATGCTGAGACAGCACAATACATAAATTGTTTATGTCTCAATGCATTTATGCAGTGTGGACAATATCAACAAGAATGTGTTGATATTAAGTTGCATACAGAAGGTATGGCAACCTAGACTAGTCAAACACACTACAAGGAAAATAATTGTAATATGATCGTTTTACTATTTCTTGTGTGGTATTGCGACATTAACAATAATAAATTTAGACAACTCAAAGGTTCTTCAACTCCACAAGTGCAAAACACTTAAGACAAATTGAAGAGGGTAGGATAAACATGATAAAATATGAATAAATATTTTTGATGTTAACTTACATAATGCAGCTTCCTGCTTTTGAGGTTTAAAGCTTATGGGTTTAAAAGGAATGGGCTTATTTTTTGTGATATACCCAATGGCATTTTCATGTTTTTTTTTTGTTTCTGCATGTTTTTCCAAGCAACTAAACTTCGCCAAAATATCGCATTTGCAATATTTGCAGAAAACTTTTTCAGAATCTTCAGACTCTTTTATCCAATCCTTAAATTTTTCATTACTCAGCCATTCCTTACGGAATTTTTGAGTATACGTTTTGTTCATGTTATCTAGCACTTTAAAAAACTTTATTTTATTATTATATTTTTGTTTGACTTTCGTTTATTTAATACACAAATTTACTTGCTTTACACTGCAATTAGACAGGCAAGTACTTGCATGCAAGTAGTAAATACGTATTATCACCGAAAATATTAAAAAAGAATTCGAAAGTGCTGCAAGTTGGTTGATTGTTTAAACAAGCAAGTACAAGTTCATTTTAAAAATGTTCGCGAGACGTAAACATCTTTTGCAAGTAGCTTTAATTTTAGAATTAAAAAGGCTAGAAATGCAAAATAAAGATAAAAAAAAAAGAAAAAGACAGTGAGAAGGAGGTATTGGGTCAAGCCCCTTTTAATGAAAAGGTGCGATTTGCATATGGAAGCGCATTTGCTTCAAGATTTGCTTTGGGAAGATGATGACGATGAAAAACGAAAAAAGTGATATATTTTTTCATCGAAGTATTGCTGTAATAGGTTATTAACACAATAATTAAAACACAAGCAATTATTCTATTAGCATTTATTTTATTTTATATTATAATATTATTTTAAGGGAACAGTCGCTTGTGCGACTGTTCATTTGTATTGTTTATTTTTCATTAATTCTACTTAATTACTTAAAACTAAACTTATGCTAAATACCTTACTTTCTAACACTCCATGAGTGTGGGAATATGCTGAGACGACATAATACACGTCGTCCCAACATTTATGCAGTGTGGACAATATCAACAAGAATGTGTTGATATTAAGTTGCATACAAAAGGTATGACAACTTAGATTAGTCAAACACTCTACACCTTCCCTCTTAACGAAGAACAATCAACATAAGTTGAGTGTTCTTTTACAAAGATAAAAAAAAAAAAAAAAAAAATTATACATTCAATAAGGAAGAACAATCAATACGAGTTGATTGCTCCCTTACATAGATTACTAAACATAGATTAATAAACATTTTCTGAAGAGAAAGTGAATGAAATGACAGTTGATTCAACATGTCATTCACCTTCCCTTTTGGAAAGGAAAAGAAATTAGATTTCTTTTTATTTTATATAATATATAATAATAATTTATTGTGTTATTAACACAATGGGTAAACAATCAGGAATTTGGGCGCTTGTGTGGAAGAAGCGCAATATTTAAAAGGATTTCATCAAAATTTTTGTTGGAAAACAACTATCAATACAAATAAGTATTATATACAAACTTTCAGGCAAATTTCTTCAGCCTGTTTTTATGTACCAGAGCTGTTTTACCATTATCATCCTTAATCTTAATGTTGTTATTATTTTGATAAGTAAGCACTTTAATGAAACTGCTCCTGGCAGGATCGCCATGTAATAGGTTATTAACACAATAATTAAAACACAAGCAATTATTTTTATAGCATTTATTTTATTTTATATTATAATATTATTTTAAGGGACACACAGGGCACAAGCGACTGTTCATTTTTATTGTATATTTATCATTAATTCTACTTAATTACTTAAAACTAAACTTATGCTAAATACCTTACATTCTAACACTCCATGAGTGTGGGAATATGCTGAGACGACATAATACACGTCGTCCCAACATTTATGCAGTGTGGACAATATCAACAAGAATGTGTTGATATTAAGTTGCATACAAAAGGTATGACAACTTAGATTAGTCAAACACACTACATTGCCACTTTATTTTTTTGAGCAAACCACTTATTTTTGAGAACAAAAATGTATTAAGTAGAACAAATTTAAGCGGTGGCAACACAAACGATGGACAAAGGAAAATACAAAAAATAAATGCTTTACCATTTTAGATGTGGAGCTATTTTATCCAGAAGTATCCCTCAATGCATTTCGGCGTACCTTTTCAATAACGATTTGTCGTCTCCTGGCTTCAACAACAGCAAAAATTGAAATCCCCGTCATTTTTCATATAAAATTTTTAATTTTCAGTTTCAAATAAAATTTTTGTATCAGCGCCTTTTTCTTCTTTTGTTTTGGTTCTGCTTTTTATTCATCAATTATGTTTTATTTTTCTATTGTAATGAGCTACGTTGCCATACTTTATTTGAAAAGCAGCAATTTTATAATTTTTAGGAATGAACAAAATCGTTCGGAATCTGAAGAACCTAAAACAAAATCGATCGGAATTGCATATACGGAATCAAAACCATTCCGATCGGAATTTGTGACATGCCTGTATGTATATACATTTTAATTTAAAATAATAATAATACAAAGAAAACATATTAACAATAGATACACAGTCTTACAAAAGTTTACATACCCCTCATATATTTCTATTTAGAGAAAAAAATTTTTAATGACATTTTTTATGTAATATCGAATTTATTGAATTAAAATAAACATAAAACTAATATATTTTCATACATTATTTTTTAAAAAACTTAAAATAATTCAGTTTTTGGCATAAAGCTAATTTACATAAGTTTACATACGGGATAAAAAAAAATCTTAATAAAATAAAATTAATATTTTGTATGGCCTCCTTTGGCTTTAATTACAGCAGATAATCTATTTGGCATAGACAAAGCCAATTTTTTTGTTATGTCTGGAGTAATTTTGCTCCATTCTTCCATCAACGCTTCTTTCAGTGCTCAAACTGATGTTACTTGTCGATTTTTTAGACCTCGTTTTAAAATATCCCATAAATGCTCAATAACATTAAGATCGGGGGACTGCGGGGGATGCTCCAACTTGTATTTCACGTTATATAGAAGCCATTCTTTAACTATTTTTGAAGAATGCTTCGGATCGTTATCCTGGACAAATATTGCGTTGTCCTCCAGATCTAAAAGTTGGACGCTGGGAAGGTAGCTATCTTTTAAAATATCGACATACATGGCCTTATCCATAGTGCCATCGATGAACCTCAGCTTACCGACACCATTTGCCGCCATACATCCCCAGACCATGACTGACCCACCTCCATGTTTCACTTTCCATCACCTCCAAAAACCATAAATTTACATTCATCTGTTAATATTACCCTCTCCCAAAATGTAGGGTCATTTACATGAGCATTTTTGTACTTTTGGGCATATTCTAAGCGCTTCTGGATATTCACAGATCTAAGTAGTGGTTTTTTTCTGGCAACTCTGCTATTGTACCCATTCCTCTTGATACATCGGCGAACAGAAACGGTAATTTTTAGATCTGTTCTCATTCTCCGATTTAGTTCGACGGCACTTAGCTTAGGATTTTCTTGAATGGAACGAATAATAGACCGTTCTGTTCGTTTGTGGACAATGCGGGGGCGCCCACTACTAGCTTTGCTTTCATAATTTCCATTTTCATAAAATTTTTTATTATTGTTTGCACTGTGCTTTTACTTAAATTTAATAAATTTCCAATTTCATTAAGAGATTTGCCATCATTTCTCAATTTAATGACGGTTTTTCGAATTGGTTCAGAAATTTCTTTGCCTAGGCCCATTTCCTTCCACTAAAAATACTTTTTGATTTTATTTTGCAAGTGTGATCACTTTAAGTGAAAGCAAACTCTCTGCTACTGATTTTACAAAAAGAATCATAAAAATTGTAGCGGAAATTTTAACGGTACAACACTTTTTTTGCAGAGTACGTAAACTTATGTAACTTTAAAAGAATACCAATTACTCGTGTTTTGTTGTTATTTATTTAAAATGATAACAAAATATTATAAAATATGATCGAAATATTGTTTTTAAGTGCATTAAACAAAAATGTAACTAAAACTTTTAATAAAATTATATTTTTGGCAAGAAAATAGAAAAATTTTAAACGTATGTAAACTTTTGTAAGACTGTGTACTTATTCAAATTCAATCTCTGCATTAGAAATTGCACAACTTAGTATATCAGAAAACACTGTAGAACTACATGTGGTTGAGCTTCTCAAAAGCGTGGAGGTACGATTGTTTAAACAATTGGTAACAGGTGTGCTAGAAGCGTTATCTTCCATTGAATGACGATAGCAACTGCTTTCATCTTCAGACACGACGAAATCTTTCTTAATTTTTTTTGTACCAATAAGTTTTGCATTTCTCCCATCAATTCATAAGCATCCTCCTCAGGAAGCTTTTGCAGTTGAAATGCTAAGCTTGTTGCTAAAGCGGTTAACTCGTTTTCTTTGTCAGTCATGTCCATCAATTTTTTTAAAGCGTCATCAAATTTTGAATTTTCTTCTTCCCTTGGACCACACACGCGTTTGTTTCTTGTTTTATTTGAGAAGATTTCATCTTGTGTGTTTTCCTCAATGAATTCTTCAAAATGGTGGGAATTTACACTATTCTACAAGAAAGATATAAAGCAATTGACTAAACGAATTTGCTCTTATTGCATTTTTAAAGCTGAGCCAAACAAATGCATAGAAACCACCGACGATTTCAATGAAACAGCGAAACGTACCTTTTCTGAGTTGTCCGATGTGGAT
Source organism: Sarcophaga caerulescens (assembly GCA_927399465.1). Taxonomy (NCBI): domain Eukaryota; kingdom Metazoa; phylum Arthropoda; class Insecta; order Diptera; family Sarcophagidae; genus Sarcophaga; species Sarcophaga caerulescens. Next base: position 20,603,990 of record OV656867.1, read on the forward strand.
CTTACGGCAATACTGTTATCCAAAAATTGCATTTCTGGGAACCAGAATAAGGAAGACTGATATATTTCTTCCGTACCTGACCCAGATTTCTTATACATTTTATTCTTTTCCCCTGTGTACGTAGATCGTAGGGAACGTATTTTTTTTTAACAATATCAGCCGGCAAACCCATTTGCGAACCAATATCTTCATAAGCTTTTACTTTTAAATCATTTCTTCTATACAATTTGCTGCTCATGTTCCACAACACTTCATTTGACCGATATAAGGAAATTAGTTTAATAATTCCTTATAGTAAATAATTTTAAAATAAATTTTTTGAATTTTATTTAACTTGCATCTGTAAAAACATTTATTATTAAAAATATTAAATTAAAATATTAATAAGGTGATCCAATTCAATAATAAGCTAATGATATCGATTATTTACTACAAGACTTGTATACCTCAAAATGTTTATTATTTTCTATACTTACCTAGAGATTTTCTTTCCAAAAGTTTTATTTTAGCCTCGATTAACTCGTACTCCCTATCTAAATTTCTTATCCGCTTTCTTTCCACCTCCATTTGAAGCTCATGTAGTTCTTTTCTACATTTAATGTCGAAATCTGTAAGTTTTTGAATATTATTCTCTTTAGAAGATTTTCCTTTCGTTGGAATTTTCTTAATAAAAAAGAACATAGTTCATAAAACAATATACTACATAAAACTTTAAAGGAAACTAATTAAAATTTACTTTTTTTAATTTTGAAAATGGTTTATGTTGATCTTCCGTCTCTTCAACTTCCAAATCCTCAATTTGCTCTCCATCGATCACTATAATTTCTTCTTCATTTAGTATTTCGGTTTCTTCCACCACGATCTAAAATTAATAAACAAATATTTATACCATTTAAGTATAATATACACTCCGTTAACATAGGATAGCCTCACATAAAAATTGGGTAAATTTTTAGAAATTTTAAGAGTGCCACAAGTTTTTTTTTTAATATGAAAATGCGGAATGCTGCTTTATAGTCTATTTATTAGTTGACGAAAGAACCAATTACGTCGGTTAAAGTTAAAGTTATTTTTCCATGCGCTTTCGCAAACGCTATTAAAAATAGTGGCTTTTATTGTTAACATAGATTAGCCTCACCTTATTAAAAACAAATAAAACACAATTTTAAATGTTATTTTTAACTATTTTTTAATAATATTTAAATTTTTTAATTGTTTTACAACATTTAATATTTTGTATACCCTCCTTTTGCTGAAATAACGTCAAAAATTCGGGTTTGCATGGAGTCGTAAAGAGATTTTAAATAATTTAATGAAATTTCAAACCAGGACAATTTTATGGCATCTTTTAACTCCTCCTTTGTACTGAATTGCCTTCCTCCTTCATAAACTTTACGAGTTAGCCATCCCCAAACATTTTCGATAATGTTTAAGTCAGGAGAATATGGTGGCCATGGTAATATTTCAACTTCTTGCTCCTGAAGCCAGCTCTTTACAACGCGAGCAGTATGGATGGGGGCGTTGTCGTGTTGAAAAATGAAAGGAAGGGGGCCAAAAATATCTTTAAATTCCAAAAACGCATTTTGGAGCAGGTTTTTGTAACCATCTCCGGTCATTCGTTCATCTACAAAAACTAAACTAGAAGCTCCATAATACGTTATAGCGCCCCAGACCATTACGCCACCCTCTCTGCTATGGTGGCGACTTAAAAATTTTTCCTCTTTCCTCATATCGTGGAAATAATAATTATATCCATCTGGGCCATCGATATTAAAACGTTTTTCGTCGGAAAAAATTACTCTTTTCCAGTCGTTCGCTTGATGCCCTTGTTGAACTATCCACGACATGTGGTCTTTCCCAAATTTTAACCGCTGTTGCTTATGTACGTCTTTCAGTGGTGGCTTTTTTTGAAGTTTTCGACGCTTTAGGTGTTCCGAGCTTTTTATAATGTTATAAATTGTAGTTTTACTTACTTGGACACCGGCAGCATCTCCAATTTTACTTAAACTCATACTTGAATTTGAAGCAATTTGAAGTATTTTGCGTTTATCTCGAGCTGAAACCTTTTTATATGTCTTTCCTTTAAAGCGTTTACCATATTCCGATGGATTCTTGAGGTAATTATTCACAACTTTTGGACTTCGACTGAGTTTTCTGGCAATGGCACGATTAGAAAGCCCTAGATCGTGGTACGCGTCAAGTTTTGCGATTTCCTCGGAACTGAGCGACGACCTTTTTCCCATATTTAATTTATAATAATAAATAACACGTTTATTAATCAAAACTGATCGTTATTTAATTGAAATTTTCGCAAAAAATTTAAAAAATCTGCACTGAGGCTAATCTAAGTTGACACTGAAATATTAAGATATTTGCTGATACTAACGAAAACATGTGGGGAAGTCCCGTTAGCTTTTGCCGACCCATTTGGAATTTTTGTCAACATAACAACAGAGTACCCTCTTGCCAACAACTTTAATATAAACGTTCTAGTTATTAAAGAAATACCAAAATTTTTACAATTCTTTAAAATTATGAAGTGAGGCTATTCTATGTTAACGGAGTGTATATATATATAAGTAGAAGGCACAAGTCTACACTGTAGTCTAGTCTAGTCTAGACTATAGTAACTAAGTATATACTACATCTGAGTCGAACTCGTTGGAGTCTACTATGAACTCGTTTGGCAGCAATACGGCAATGTCATTGTTACTCAATGGCATGTCTTGTGGTGGCAAACCTCCACCAGTTTTCGTGACCTCCTTCCGGTGCTCAGCCATTTGTTTTCTTGCACTTATTTTTGTCGCCATCCACTGCGTTTTTAATTGGGTTACGCTTCTTTGCCCACCTGTACATAAATTATTGAAACTAACAAATGAAGATTAATAAAACGATTAAATAGGTTAAAATTTTCAACGTCCATAGTTGACTTACCTCTCCTGCACTTCTATCCAGGCTTTCTTTTTCTTTGAGTTTGTATTTGTATCCGTGTTTTTGTTTTCTATTACTTTAACCCTCTCCTTTATCAATTCCTTTAGCAGCATCTATTCACGAAGATAATAATAAAAAGTACATAAATTGGTAGAAACGCCACTTACCTTATCCTCTTCGTTCCAATTTTTCGATCTTTTCCTTTTATTGTCTTGCTTTTTCTCCATATTTGTCCTATTTATTGTTTTAAATCTATTCTTTTTCACCAAAATAAAAATTTTGTTTACAAAATTGTTTAATGATGTCTAAATTATCAAAACAAATTTTAAGAAACCGTAACTCGAATACTTTCCTTAAGCAAAATATAATATTTTAATTACATTGGTTGTTTTATTTTATTTGTAAATTGTTTATTAAATTTATTATTAAATTGATGCTGAGACGCCTTGAGCTGATGCAGGTTGTGATATGTTAGTAGCAGATGATGTAGTTGCAGCATCTGTTGTTATACATTCCTCGGCCGCAATATATTTAGCTCCTTGTTCAACACCATCACAAATAATAACATCAAACACCGAATCATTTCCAAAACCAACTTCGGGTGTTCCATCTCCATCTACCGCTTCTGAAGTTGTTATTTTGATTGCGCGCTCTTCTAAAGCTGATAATGATTTAGGCCTGTTTAAATCATTTATGCCGCTTCTTTGTTCAGCTTGCTTAATTTGGCTCGAGTGTGTTTGAAGCCTCAAATTTATAAAAAAAAACTAATTGCTTAAACTATAAATAGGCTTGTACCTTGCCTTGCATACATACTTAAAGTCACTCCAATACTTTTTCCATTTTTGACCGCCTTTTTGGGTTCCACCAAGAGCGTTAAGACTCACCGCTAGCTCTTTCCACTTTTGATCCCTGAATTTAGCGCCATTCACTGTCACAAATCTCTAAATACATAATATACTTTTTTATGAATATACATACATATAGTATACTTACTTATCGTTAGCAATATCAATATTCTCTTCTAAGTAGGAAATTAAAAATTCTTTTTGATTTTCGCTTGCGCGCAAGCTATAGTTTGCGTTCTTCAATATCACATTTTAGCTTTGAATATCTTTTTATGTCACCTATGTCCTGTCTGATTTTTTCAATAAATTTGTTATTATTTTGCTGGTTCTCGCATAATGCCTTCAAAACTTTCAGTGAGTTTACTTTGAAAGCTATTTAATTTTCAATTTGTTTTTTTTAACAGTCTTTATTGGTTAAATTTCATTTCGGCCGGGCTATGGAAAGCATTTACGTTTGTGTTTTCGACATTATGTTCTGGGGAGTGTAAAATTGACATTTATTAATGTTCATCCGCTATCACTTTCCTGGAATTCACTCGTTTTTTTTTAACAATAACATCACATTGTCTATTGTAAATATTTAGAATAACATCTGTTTAGTTGATGATGAGAGATTAATTATAATCATTTTAGTCTGATGCGATTTCACTTCGATGCAACATAAATCCTCGTCTTCCTTAACCAGAATGTATTCATAAAATACTTCAAGATTTAATTTTATACTATGATGTTTTTGAATCATATTCCTTAACACCTTAACCACTTTGAATAAAAAGTTCTATTAAATCCGTTTTATTATTATTCTCAATAAAATATGTAATGATGCGATTATTAAATACTGATCTAACATATTTTACTTCATCATCATCAATATCAAAACCATTATCATCATTTCGAATTTTGTTAGCACAATTAAGTTTATGAGCATTTGTTCGAATATTATAGTTTAGGAATATGTTGTTTGCGATCAGTACAATTAACAGTATTAAGTGTTTTTCCTCCATCTCTCCTCCAATCTTAGAATGTTGTAATATGTGTTGTTCATAATTCGACTGGTTTGAGAAATATCTATTGCATGGTATGTATTTAATTGAAGACGATGGTTCTTCATGATGTAGTCTGTGATGTCTTCTTAATGATGTATGTATTCAACTTGAATTCTTTAAAACAAATCTCACAAATAAAACCAGCCATTTTTTTCTTTTTTAATTTTGAACTTGAAAGTACAACTGTAACGATTCCTAGCACAAGAATGGCTTGTAATTAAAAAAGCAAAAGTCTTATTCTTTTAATATTAAGAACAGCCGCTTGTGCGACTGTTCAGCTTTATTGTTATTTTATCAATGCTTTGTTCATCAACTCATTGTATGTTAATACTTAAATCTAGTATTGGAATGTGGGAATATGCTGAGACAGCATAATACATGAATTGTTTATGTCTCAACATTTATGCATTTTGCAACATTATGCATTTATGTCTCAATAAAATATGTAATGATGCGATTATTAAATACACAATTAAGCACAATTAAGAATTTGTTTTACTGTTTAAACGGGTTATAGGGTAGTTTAAAAGGAAACAACGATTTTATTTTGTTTATAGTCAAAATTGAACTGAATACTTTTATACATAAAACTTATCGAATAAACTTAACTAACTTAATGAATAAACTACTTAAACTATCAGTGACGGCAATTTACAAGTCTGTTGTACTGTACAGTGCCTAAACTGTAGATTCCTTGTTTGGCAAGATGGGCAACTAGTGACACAGGGGTATAAAAGTTGTCAAAATATATAATATGATTTATATGCCTTGGGACACCTCTGGATAGCCGGATAACAACATTTCCTACTGGCCCAAAATCTGGCTCATCTTGAAACCGCTCATTCTCTTGACCAGTGTATATCTCAAACTTATGAGCATAGCCTTTTACACTGCACATTACATATAATTTGAATTCCCACCTGTGTGGTTTATTTGGTAGGTACTGCTTCATAAAGTGTGCTACCTTTGTAGCACACGTCTGCTCATCAATTGATAGCCTTTGTTCCATAGGAACTGATGCCAACTTTTCATTGAGATGGCTAATGTAATAAAAATACTTTTTATTAATTTATTTATTATTAATTTTATTTATGAACAGCCGCTAAATGCGACTGTTCATTATCAGGTTTTTATTATGAATAATCTTCTTATTATTACTTAATTATTTAAAACTAAAACAAAGCTAAAATATCTTATGTTCTATAATAATATTATGTGTGGGAATATGCTGAGACAGCTAAATACATGCTGTCCCAACATTTATGCAGTGTGGACACATTCATACTACAATGTATGAATATCCAGTTGCATGCAGAAGGCATACACTGGTCGACCAGTCAAACACACTACACTAATTATGGGCCTTATCTTATGGAGTCTATCATGTTGCGGGTGTTCCCTTTGAAAATGTTTTTCATCGTTATTGAAATGCAGAAATCTGCGAACAGTCTCAAATCTGTTGACAGTCATTGTCTTCTTGATTGGTTCAAAACCTACAGTATTAGACCAGTAAAGTCGGACGTTGGGATATTTTATTTAAAGTAAAGCATTTCTCTTTTAGCACACGCGTATGGCTACTTGGGTATTTGTTTTGTGTTGTATGAGGATCGATAATTAACTGATCGACAAAGGATTCACATATGTTGTTGATGAAAGTGTGTATGTTTATGTGTATTTATGATGTTATTGTTATTATTTGTTAGAGATGTTTGTGTTGTCATATTGGAAGTTAGGGTTGGAGTTGTGTGAACTTGTTCACTCGTGTGAACATTTACATTAAATTTATTTATGTAATTTAATTTAAAAAAAAATTAAATTTTTACCTTTTTTTTTTTTAATTTTACACCGCACACTTTTTTGTCTTCACTGTATTTTTTCTTTTATATTTTATGGTTTTTTAATTTTGCCTTTTCTGTTTATTAATGTTTTTCTTTTCTCGTTTTTATACTGTACCGATTGATTTTGTAATGTACACTGTAAAGAAAAAGGTCAAGATGATTTACTTTTTATTAGAATAAACATTTTATTTATTTATTTAAATTTTAGGGAACAGTCGCATTAGCGGCTAGGTTTTAATCTAATTAATTATGCTTAATTACTACAAACTAAAATGAACGCTAAATATCTTACGTTCTAATATAAAATATTAAATGTGGGAATATGCTGAGACAGCACAATACGTGAATTGTTTATGTCTCAATGCATTTATGCAGTGTGGACAATATCAACAAGAATGTGTTGATATTAAGTTGCATACAGAAGGTATGGCAACCTAGACTAGTCAAACACACTACAACACAAAGAGATGACTATATAGTTTAATTAGATATACACAAACAATGCATATATCTATTTGTGAAGGATCGGACTAAAGCACGTCTGCGGGAGCCTATGATTGCTAGCCAGCAGTCGGTGGGGGGGGTTCGTGACCATTTACTGTAACAACATTTTTGTATTCATTTTAATTAAAAAATTAAAGAAAAATAATTCTTTTTAACATATGTACATACATAGTATGTAATTATAATAAATAAATCAAAATAAGGACAAAAACAGATATTAAAAAAAATATAAAACAAAAACTCAAATTTGTTCGTCAATTTGGGCCTGCATCACAATTTCAGTGCAACGTCTCATTGCGTCAGCCTGGGTGGTTTCTGACATTTTTGAAAGGGCGGAGCAGATCATGGTGCTAAATCCACTTATTTATCCGCTATATTCTTCACGACGAGCTTTACGGGCACATACCTCTTGAAAACTTTTAATTGATTCCAATATGGTAGTGTCCAACTCGTTAAGCTGTGATGCCTTTCTTTTTTTTTTGTCCGGGAAGTGGATGTTGCAGTTTCAACGGGCGATATATCTACACTTATGGAGTCAGAGCACATTGGAGCTGTCTGTGCCGGAGAATTTGAGTCTTGAGATTCACAAAATGCGTTTATTTCTATTCCAGACTCCAATAAAGGAGCACTTTGCCTCATTCTAAAAAAGTATAAAACTTATTATAATTTTTTTTATTTAATAAACCATTTTCATGACTTACGGTCGAGGAACAATGTGTGCCCTAAAATTGAAGGCTTTCCAACAACGGCCACTCTCTACCAGTAAAAGCACCACTGCCAGATGTGTTGCGACAGCCTCTTATCTCTTTTGTGAATCTCTCCCTTAAATTTCCCCATCGTTTTATTGCTGTATTTTCTGCTCATCAAAATAAAAAAAATTTGTTAAATACTGGCAAAAGTAACAAAATTTCTACTTGCCTTCAACTTCTAAATTCCTTGCGACTTCTAACCAAGCTCGCCTCTTCTTTTCGCGATCCTTGAAATCATTATGTGCTTTGTCGTAAAGACACGGACAGTTCCTTCAACTCTCCATTTTTTTTTTAACTAAAAAAATAAATAAATATTATTATAATATAAAGAAATTAAAAATTAAAAAACTTACCGAACAATACCAAACAGAAAACTAAAAGTAAAATAAAAAAGAAAAAAAATGTGTATACATGTAAGTAAATTCAGCAAACAGCTGTTTATGGTTATGGCAAAAAAACAAAATTCAATTGGTACATATGGTTATCGTTATGACTATGGCATTATGGTAAGTCACCTATAATCGAAAACAGTGATGTCCATAAAGTTGGTTAAAACAGCTGATTTATATGGTTATGGTTAAGTCACGACTAATTGAACCTTTACTTCTAGCATTCTCAGTTGTATATAATAGTATTATACTTAGTTGTATATAATAGTACAGTGTTACCATTACATCAGTTTAATTGAAATATAAAGGAAATTAAATATAATTATAAATAGCTGATTCTATTGTTCATTTAAAACCATTTACATTAATGGGACTTATAGTTATCGAATATTGGGAAAAAAAAACAAATACTATAATCATCTACATATAAATATGTATGCAAGATATTCAAAAAAATATATAAACATAGTGACTTTTGACTTACCCCTACTACAGCAGTGATTACGATGAGGCCTCCTCGTGTCGATGCTGGTGTCTATAATGGAAGGGGAGTAGATAATTTTATATCTTGCACAGATAAATATAGCGATACTTCCTAGACTACGTTTAGAAACAAAACATTGAGGTGGTTAAAGCTGGTTTTGGTGGGTACAGCCTGATGCCTGTTGAGAGTATGTTGTTGCAATTTAGGCATAGTGTTGTGGTGATGCATGTGTAGATTATATCTATTGAAGATTAGGTATAGTTGCGGCTGTTGAGGGTATATTATTGCAATTTAGGTATAGTTGCGCTGATGTATGTGTATATTACGTCTATTGAAGGTTTTATCTTTATACCTCTGTTATAGCATTACTATTAACAGGGTTATTATAAATATTATCCACCCTTTTCCGGACATAGTTCTTAAAATGTTTGTTAATTCTATATATAATGAATATGATAATTCCAGCTATTAATATAATTAATTTTATATCAAGTTCCTTCTTATTTTCTAATTGGCTATTATTGTTTATTATATTTTCCTCTACTACTACCTCTTTGCTTTGAGGTCTTCCCATTGTTTATTTCTTTCTTTATTTTGTCAATTTCTATCCAGATTTCCTGGGCTCTCTCGTCCTTTATTATTCTTAGGTTTTTTGCTGAAAACTCCTCTTGGATAATTTCGTGAATTTTTTAATATTCGTGATCATTAAAGTGTGTATATACGTCTACATTCCCTTTATTTATCTCTCTTCTAATGTCTTGTTGCAATTGCGCGGCGCCATTTACGGCTGGGTAAATATCATCAGGGTTCATTAGCAAATTTCCGACAACACGAGCTCCTGGTATACTGTTGTGCTCAAAATATTGTTGCCGCTGTTCTGTAGCCGTCTCCTGGTTGGCCAACGATAGTACGATATCTCTGATATTGGTTGGATTGACACAGACAATTGAATATTCCAATGCATCATCATTACTCGAGGAGGCATACGCATATCCCATATGGTATACACCTGTATTAGTCTCCACTTTTCCTATTGAGTCCATGATGAGAGAGATTAAGCTCGGGACTTCAGCCAATTTGTGGAGTATTTCTCGAATCTCATCTGTAATGGAAATGCGCTGTAAAGCCTCGTCTGAATTTGAAACTTCAACTTGAATTTGTTTGTGCCAAGTATGCTTTGTAATGTGCCAACCATACATTTACGCGATATACATATTTGATGGATGGTGGCGATTTCCATAATGGCCCGGAGGCTCCATGTCGATGCAGCACGATCATAAAATATTGCAGTTGCAAATCCTATGGCAAGTGTGATTATCGACAATGGCATTGTGCGCTTCTGCGAGGTTATCTGTATCGTTGTCGCTATCTTCTCTAATTTTTTTTTTTATCAAGAAAATATGTATAGGTCATGTCCCAGCACAAATACGGGGCGTTAAACCGCAAATGGTACTGTTATCTGCGTATTCTACATTTGCCGTGTCATGAAGGTCAATAGGTTCGAAAAGATTATAACTAGCTTTACTCCAATATTGCATATATTTCTAGCATCCGATCCACGGATGTCAGCGATTTTAAAAATTTCATCAGCCATTGCTGGTATATTAGTGAATTTTTGTGTGGGGAAGTATTCTCCAGTGGGATATCTAGCAATAATTCAGTCAGTTATCAATCTGGCAAAACTGTCATTCAACTCTAGACACATACGACTCTCCATAACATCCAAAACATTCTCATGAAAGTTACTTAAATAATTTCCTACGGATAGTCCATCCAATTACCAATTGCCAAAAGTAATAGCCTCGCCGACGCCTGCATTGGTCAAAGCGAAGTCTCCAATAATTTTTATTAGTATATAGTCACCCTCCATTCGGACGTTCGGCACAGCCACATCACAAGAGGAACCAAAGTGTATGTCGTAACAACGCTGTTTATCTGAAGGCAACCGATTCTGCCTGTTAAAATCTATAGTCACACCGCTACCCATATAGGGCGTACCGTTGACTATATAATCTGGATGTTTACTTACCAAGTAACACCTTACATTAGTACCCTTTCGGTTACGCATTGATGAGTGCAAATCCATACGTAGAGATTCAGCAGTGCATATTTCCTGGCGCTTAAACATAATCCAAATGGCGTTGTCGCCAGTCATGTAGGCTGAAACAGCAGCTGCACCAGCCTGTTCTCTAAACACGTCAATAGCGTTAGCATGAACTGCAGGCCTATACAGATAATCATTAGGACTTACAGACAATGGGGTAAGAGTGGAAATTACACCGCCGAAAGCGGTCATTGAAGCATTTATTAAAGACATAATTGACAACCGCTTAATGCATGAGGTCGTCATGCGCATTAATTGATAGTAGGGGGCCAGCTCTTCATATGTACGTGACTTCCCCGTTATAAAGCGAGAAACGAACGGATCGTCATGTATGACACCCGTACCGTTTAAAAATGATGGTAGTAATAGCTTACTAACCCGATCGTAATTGATCAGAAAAGCGTAAGCCTGCACTGAAAATTCATTTAATGTTTGGTATATAGCAGTACCACATGCTGGATTATTAGATACCAACCTTGAAACCAGCATACGTAATTCAGGATGCACACCTAACACACCATTTTATATTGTGTAGGATATACGATCATGAATCGCCTGGATCAACATAAAACAGCAACGAAAATCGGAGATAGACATAGTTTTAAATATTTTTTAATTAATTGTCTTGTGTCATCTGATTCGAATAATCCTAGTTTTACTGACAGATCTCAGACAATATTTTAAGTGTTCAAACACATAATATACGAAATACTGGTAAACAAAACAGCTGGTTGTTTCAGCAAAAATACCGTCAATGCTGTTCAATGTCAGCTCAGTAAATAGATTTGCCTTACAGCTGCCAATAATTTGGTGGACAATTCCATAATGGCACCATGTGGAAGGTGACCCACCAGAAATTCCCATCGCCGCCTTCTCCTAAGCCCTTTTAAATACTTAAATATACTTAACTATACATATGAGATCATTTGACGACTAATTACAATTAAGAAAAAATTCTCTTCAACAAAAGCCTGGCTGGTTTCTTCATTTGGGTTTTCTTTTGTGGTATTTCCTTTGTTTTTTTCTCGACTGCTTTGCTTGAAAAACTTTTTCTTTTGTCTTTGAAAAGCTGTTCTCAACGTTTTTTCTGGCAAATCGTTATTTGTTGATATTATATCTATTTATTTGAAAAATTATATTTCAATAAAAATATTTGAGAAATTATATAACGACATATTTACCCATTAATGCATTGAACACATTGCCGTAATCCCGCAGTCTTTCTTTTCCGGAATTTTCGTCGACATTAAACTTCAGAATAATATCTTATCCAAATATGTAATGTAAATTGCGCTCTACATTTCCAGCAATCAGAGTTTTCAATCTGCCATTTCTACAAAAAAAAATTTATTTTGTTTTATTTTTAAGTTTTTTTCTGGAAAGCAAAATACTTACATATGGATCTGAATGTAACCCTAAAGTGGAATCAAGTTCTTTTAATTTTTCCACCGTCTTTACTGGAAATATTTATATTAATTTTTCATATTGTATTACAACAGGTTGATGATAGTTGATGGATGTGGCATTAGAGTTTCTATATTAAGATTTGGTCCCAATTTATTACCCAAGGATAGCATTAACTTTGAATACCCTCTTAGTCCACTATCTCTTACCAGAGAGTACGGGCGAATGTCTCCAAGCAACCATTCAGTTATAGCATCTGTACAAGCTTTTTTAACCTCTTGGGTTGGTTCAACTAATTCATATTCTTTTTAATTTTTTTTTTTAGCAATTCGTAACACTTATGCTTATTTAAATTTGATACAGAATTTTTATTGTATTTGTATTAATTTTTGCAAATTTTACATGCAACAAAATTAACAATTTCAATATCATTTTCATCTTTAATACAACCAAAGCATTCCTATAACTTGCTTCTCCATCTTTTTTCAATAATTTTATATATATCTAACTTAATTTTTTCTTTTATTTCACTATTATTCATTTTGCTAATATTAACATTTACTTAACGCACCAAAGTCCTCTTGTATATTTGCTTCACCAACAATATTTTTGAAATACTTATGGTTGCAACAGTTATTTGAGATGAAAAAAAGAGCCTATAACAGACTACTCTTCTATAGTATTCTATACTATTTTATAGTATTCTATACTAGTCTACACTATTCTATAGTATTATATACTATTCTATAGCATTATATACTATTCTATAGTATTATATACTATTCTATACTATTCTATAGCATCCTATAGTATTCTATACTATTCTATAGCATTCTATAGTATTCTATACTATTCTATACTATTCTATAGCATTATATAGTATTCTATACTATTCTATAGTATTTTATACTATTCTGTTTTTGTTTTGAAGAGTATGGTGAGTGTGCAAAGGGAAAACCATGCAACAGCTGTTACACTCATTCTCTTATTTATATCCATTGTAACAGAGATGTACTTGGTATAGCTGTTTTGACAATACAGTGCACTCGCGTTAACGTGAACTAATTAAAACACAAGGGAGTTCATGTTAGCGAAATTGTTTACGTTAGCGATTGTCAAATTTCATAAAAAAAATATCAAATTTTACAATATAAATCTGTGTTTTACACGCTTGAACGTGAAATTCTTTTATTATTATTTACATTATTAAAATATAAAATTAAAATTTTAATTAAAATCCGTTACAAAACAAAACGAGATTACGGGAAAATATCTATTGAAATAAGATTTCATAGCTAATAAAATTACTTGTTACATTTATGCATTAAAGAAATCCGTTATCTTTTTCTGCTGCTTTGTCTTCTCTAATAGCTGAAAAACTGCTTTCTCCCTTAAGCGTCTAAGTACACTCATGTCACTTTGATCCACCGTTGCATCTCCTGCCCATTGCAATGCCTTGTTAAAAATTTCAATTGGATTTTCGACGACGATATGTACTATTAAAAAAAATAGTTTGTTTAGTTTTTCGAATTTACATTTACGAATAAAAGTTCATTTAATGATTTTCCATTAGATCCAAGTTTTGATCGCTTATCTGTTATAAGTGCACGGGCAATGGAAAATATCCTTTCTGAAAGGGCGCTAGTATGGCGAATATTCGTCAGCTTAGTTTAGACAAGAGTGGAAAATCATTTTTCCTATCATATCACAATTTCAAAATATCAATCAAAAAATCATTTGTTAGGGGGTGTATTAGTACATTTATATTTACTGATTTCATTTGCAATTATAAACTGGTTAGAATTAGCTCCCTGTATTCATTTTTTAACAATTCGTAACACTTATGCTTAATTAAATTTGATACAGGATTTTTATTGTATTTGTATACATTTTTGCAAATTTTACATGCAACAAAATTAACAAGTTCAATATCATTTTCATCTTTAATACAACCAAAGCATTCCCATAACTTGCTTCTCCATCTTTTTTCAATAATTTTATATACACTAGGCCGCATAAATATGCGTACAGCAAAATCATTTCAAAATAAACACAAATTTTTTATTTCTAATAAAGAGATTTTCAGATGGATTTATTTTTATAGAATTCTTGTATATATTACTTAACTATTACTAAGTAAAAAATGTTGTTTAAACTTAACATAAGAAAAGCTGGGATTAAAAAATAAAAATAGGCAATTTCTTGGGTAGGCAAAAGTATGCGTACATAAATTAAAGTAAGGAAATTTTTACATTAAAATTAGCAAAAAGTTATTTTTAATAAGAAGTTGGGTATCCCCACTGCTTGAGAACTTCATTTAATCGTTTTTGGCATTGACGAGACTAATTTCTTAATATAGTCACCGCTAATGTTGTTCCATTCTTCGGTCAACACTGCCTTGAGCATTTCCTTCGAAGTTGTCACATGGTTTCTAATGCGTCGTTCCAGTAAATCCCACAGGTGTTCAATGGGATTTAAATCCGGTGATTGCGTTGGAGTTTTTAACTGCTTTTTAACATTATATAATAACCAAAGCCTTGTATTATAAGCAGTGTGCTTTGGGTCATTATCCTGTTGGAACATATAATCTTCCTCAATACCCAATTTTTTTACACTTTCTTGCAGATTAGTTTTTAGAATTTGTAAATAAGCCTTGTGGTCCATTGTAGATGAAATAAATTCTAAATTACCTACTCCATTACTGCTCATGCAGCGCCATACCATCACACCACCGCCACCATGTTTTACTGTTGGCTTTAAATTTTTGGGATTAAGAGAAGTACCCATGTACTTTCTCCAAACTAATTGACGGCCTTTTATCCCAAAAAGGCAAAATTTACTCTAGTCAGAAAAAAGGACCTTATCCCAGAATTATAAAGGCGCATTTACATGCTCCTTTGCAAAGGCAATTCGTTTTTACATACAAGAGGCTTCTTCCGTGCTATACGACTTCGACAGTTGACACAGTCTTTTGCAATTGAACGTTCAAATTTTCAGCAATTTTGGATGCGGTTAATCGCGGATTTTCTTTTACCGACTGAACAATAACTCTTTTTCTCGGTCAGTAAGTTTTGGCGGACGACCTGGACGAGGTTTGGATACTAAAACTCCAGTCTTTTTAAAATTATCCACTACTCTCTGGAGAGAAGAGTAAGTTCTCTCAACTATTTGCCCAATTTCACGTAAACTTTTCCCTTTTTTCCATAGGTGTACAATAATTTTTCTTTCCGCAGTATTTATTTCTTTAACTTTTACCATTGTGACTTATTTTGAACAAAAATTTCAAAGGAAGTGGAAGGTTCGTTGTTTTCTCCTATTAAACTTTCTTCAGCATTTTTTTAGGCCTTTTACTAGGGTTTACTTTATTGTGCTCAACACAATGGGGTCGCTTAAGGCCGAAAGGTTCCTTGTGTTGCACCAATGCGTGCATGTCTAATAAATTCACTGCAACCTCTTTAACTGGTGTCAAAACACCAGTTGCACGGCTTTCGTTGCATGGCTAATTTAATTTAATTTTAAATTTAAATTTTTAGCTTTTTTTTAAATTTCACTACACTCACTTTTTTTGGTCTTCACTGTTTTTTATATTTTTTATTTTACATAAAATTTGCGTGTAATTTGATATAATTTTAAATTTATATCCTTTTTCAATTTTTCTTTTTTTTTTTTGTACTCACTTTTTTGCCTTCACCGCTGTCATTTTCCTCTGTACCCAGAAAATTGGACCTGAAAAACATCCCAATATCATAAAAGGAAATCAGTTTTCAGTCAATTTTACAGCCGTTAACTTATATAAAGAAATTATATTGTACGATAAATAGCTTTTTCCCTAACGGCAGCGATACAGAGCAACTTGGTTATTTGAAATTGTTGTCTATAACCTACTACATCCTAAGTTGTTTTGACAACAAAGGCTAATTGTTTCTTTAGAACTTACGATACCGTGTGTGTTATGAACAAAAATAAGTCAAACTAACCGATACAATTTCAATTAAAAAAAAAAAAAAAGTCATGAAAACTAACACAATATTTAACAAAAATGTGAATATAAACAGTGAGCATCTTTGTAGAAAAATAAGAAAAAATAAAATTTAAATAAATTGAAAATTTATCCGTTGACCTAACAGATGCCAATACTGCTATTATATTTAACACAGCTGTACGTTTTGCAATTTGTCTTTGAAAAGTAAATAAAACAGTTGGAATGTACCTGGGACAATCCTCTAAATGTTGCTTTCCAGGTACTAAACGCTTTAATGTGGCCTATTAAATATTTTACAAAACACTACTTAAACTTGAATACATCCCTGTGTGATGTTTCATTTCATTATTACGATATTTTATTATGTAGCTGGGGCAAATTCATTAAAATTTTACATTTTTTAATGAATGCTTTTAATCAAAAACGTTTAAGGAATCAGATTTTTTAAAGATTATCTATAAATGTGTGTGTGTTTGTATGTTCTTTTATTAGTTCTTTATTTTATTGAATAATTATTTATTAACAATAGACTTTAGTGGTGTATATATAATTATAAAACTGAAAAAATGAAAAAGAAAATTTTATAAAATTAAGCTGCATTATAATAATAATAAGATGTTTATTACTTAATAATGCTTACTTTAAATAAAAAACAAAAAACAAAAAAAAATAAATACAATTAAATTTATTAAATGTATATTTATAACAACACTTACACTTGTAATGGAACATAAAATCTAAGAATTAAATTGTATCTATTATAGAATTTATTTATAAAAAAAAAAAAAACTTTTTTTATACAATATAAACGAACGATTGTAAAAATCTCTATACAGATTAAATAAAATGAAAAATAAAAAATTAATAAACAAAAATATTAAATTAATCCAGATATGCCCATTGCTTAATCATGATCATTTTAAAAGTATTTTAATATTATTTTGGAAGCAATGGTTTTTAAAGATTTATTGAAAAAAAGTTGTTTTTGAAGCCGTCCTATATATAGGACATTGGGCACATGACTTAATGGATGTGATACGACACATTACATTTTAAATGTAATCCTATGTCACATTTTTAGCATCTAGTTAAGGTTTTTTGATAGCAAGACTCCACATCTTGTTTGTTTTTCCTGTGAAATTACCCAATGGTCCAATCGATCATAACGCAATTCATTATTTAGGCTAAGCGATGGATAACCCCTTTGGTGAACCGATACTTTTTTTATTTTGAACAAGTAGAGTATAGAGTAATACTTCTTCTAAAAGACAATTGATTCATAGTTCCTCCATTATGTTTGTGAATCTGCCAAGCATTATGTACCGCCATATTCACACAGTGTGCTATGATGGGAAAATACCATTTTTTTCCTCTTATAGCAGTGCGATATAAGCTTATGTTCTGATCGGACAAGCATTATTGGTTGGGAATATAGTTATATTACCCACATCTAGGTCTTCATCCTCTATCAACGCCAAAGCTTCATGAAGAGAAAATCCTCTATCTATGGAAAATACATAAAATACATAGCATATTATATTCCCAATGTCCTACATATAGGTCACCAAACTTTAAGGTGTCACAACTATAAAACTTAAACTCAATAATTAAACTTTAATACATATAACAATCAAGGTACTCTTCATAAATATAAATTCAAACATAATATAGTATTTATTCACTTTTAAACGTATAATATTTTACTTACCGTACAAACGTGACTCCTCACATTCAGTCATTATGAAAATGAATCACCATCACTCTATATAATATTCAATAATTCAATAACTAAATAATGCAATCACATAATCTCCCACGAGCTATTGATGAGTACTGAGTACATATATCAACAAAAAAAAAACGGTACTTTCATAAACGTGACGTATCATGTAAACAAGAATGTACTGGTGTACTATATATATATGTATGTATACATAGTTCATTGGGCATATCTGGATTAAATTGTGTTCATGCCTATTTTTCTTTAATATTATTGCAGCTTTTGAGCCGTAATTAAAACTCGCTGTATTTGAAACGACTAGGTTTTGTTAGGATATTTTACGTACTGTTAATTGCTTTAAAACGTAAATTTTTTAACTAAATAACTCAGCTTAAACTTGTCAACTGCAACGTGCTGCTGCAAAATCTATTACCCTGCACGCAAACCAATTCAGTTAACAGACCTACATATATTATGTTGCTACCATAGCTCTGTTAAACAATTAATTTACGGCTTGAAAAGAAAAACAGGAAAAAGGATTAAAATTCCTGGGTAAAATTAGGTAAAAAGAACAAGTTCGTAAAATAAGTCCTATTGTTTTCCCGCAAAAGGACACTTAGTGTATAGTGACATATGAAATTTACAAAATTTTCTATCAAAACTGGCTGTGTTAAGGGCTGGCGATTAATTCATTTTGTCCGCTCATATTGTACTGATCCATGCCTACTATATTGATTTATATACCGCATTACATTAGATTTCGGAAATGTATGATTATCTGTGTTTATTGTAGCTCTTATTGCACAATATTCTATAACAGTGATTAATACGGTGTTCAGATATTCACCTTTATTGCGTAAATCGCATTATTTGTTCAATAAATAAATAAATAATCAATAAATAAAAATCAATAAATAAATTTGTTAAATAAATATTATTGAGTTCAATATTTCATATAAAGTTTCAATTAATAATTGCGCAATAAATACGCAAATTGTTATAGTATTGTATACATAAAGCCGAAAATGCAGTACTGTCATAAGTATGTTTAGTAGGCATTTTTCAATTAACCGAACACTTTCTGTTGATAGTTATATTAGTAACACAACAGAGCTCTGTTAACTGGTTTCCGTCCAGGGCAATAGATTCAGAAATCAATATTCACATACATGCAGAACTACAAACAAAGTGATTCAATTAAAATCCTGAAAATTCTACATGATTTGTGCAGGTTAGATTAGGATAGTGTGGTACCTTTATACTAAAAGCTTACTTGAGCACGCATAGCGGCCCGTTGTAACGTCACAGGTGAACGCAGTCTCTGTACTGACCAAGTTCCTCCGAACTAAGTTGGTCAGCGCAAAGCTGCACATTTAAAGCACGACTACCCCACGCTGGAAAGCCAGCTAGAAAGCTTGATAAAGGAGGCTATATCCTTGACATCAATGGGCGATAGCTCCGTAAAGCTGATAAGGGTCGGAGAGCCAAATAACCTACATATACATATTTGCAGCTCGCAAGAGATGGGCATTGTAAAAGAAAGCGGATAACAGTATCCTCTTCCTCAGCGGATCTGGATCCATGGCACAAGTTGGTTAATGGGAGCAGCATTCCTTCCGCGTGTCTACCCATAACACAGTGAACTGTAAGCATAGCCACTGCGATCGAGATGATCTTATGACCAAGTCCAAGTAACTGGCTGGTGCGCCTTCTATCCATTAAGGGCCAAGTGCGCCTAGCGATGGAGCAGGACTCCTCATTGATCCAGGATAGCTTGGCGTCTCGGGAGAATTTCCGCACGATGGTCAGTTTGAACAAGATAAGTGTCATTCCCAAGTTGATTGAAGATTATTATTTATTTATTTATTATTTTATTGCAGCCTGGCTATCAGAAAAGATCGAAATGATGATTTGTGTAAAAACCTAACAAAAATTCAACATTGGGAAAAGCAAGAGAAAAACATATTGTAAGTATTGAGATGAAAATTTTCGAATGTTTCTAGAAATGATTTCATATTTTGTTTACGTTGGCATTTTCAAAATTAAAAAAACAAAATTGTTTATGAAATCTTTATTTGATGTTATAAATGAATTACTTTTTAAACATTGGCGCCTAATGAACTGATATTAATTAACTCTTTTTACTTATTTTTCAAACGTATACAACAGCGTATATTTTCGAAGGTATTCTCAGCACTTGATCTTCCTCTGGCTTCTCTTCATGCTAACTTCAATAGTTTTGCCTGCTGACATACCCACTAATCCAAATATTAGCATTGCCGTTGAAGATAATTTCTCGATAGAAGCTCATCAAAAAAAATGTCGCTGAAATTGAAGCATGAAAATAATATCAACATTTCAATACAGGTAAGTTTTAATATTTTTTAAGATCAATACGTTAGCCTACCTATTATAAAAAAAATATCGCATAAGAAAATGTTTCTCCATTGCCATAAGCAGATAATAGGTACCCACCAGAGATCAGCAATTAGTATTCAAAACGATGAGTAGATTCGAATCATACTCATAATTTCTGATACTTATATGCACTCATACTTATTTTAATATCATACTCATACTACTCATATTCAAAGTTTGAAAAACTCATCGTACTCATACTTAACAATATGCATCATGTTGTTGATATCGACTCTCCATTACTCAACATTTACAAGGATCACAAAATAAATATGATTCGCGTACGAACACCACAATACTCACTAGAAGATTGTGTGTTTGCTTTGTTTGCTGTTTTTGTCTTTTTCTTTCATCTTTTTTTTGTAAATGCAACAACAACTAAGGGCCATTATTACAACTTGCCGTTAACTTAAGGGAGGATTTTAACGGACAGATAAATTGTTTTTCATTATTATGAGTACCCAATAAGATAGAAGTGATCGTTAAGCTAAAGGGAAGATCATCCTACCTTTAAGATTTAAAGGTCACTTTATGTCTGAACTTGTCGTATCATATACTATATGTATTATCATATACTATATGTATCATATTCATATTCGATATGGCAACTTCGAAACAAAAATGTTGGCACTGCGTTAAAAAAAAATTGTTTAATTGAGCAGTTTTATCGACTTTGCTCCGGCACTGCTGTATTTTAATTTTATCTGTAAGTTGTAATAATGAAAATCAGTTAAAGATAACTTTACAGTTCCCTTTAGCTAGAGGTACCTTTAACTAAACCCAAGTTTAACGGCAAATTGTAATAATGGCCCTAAGACTGTAAATTTTGATGAATGATTCGAATCAGTCGAATCTGGATGAGTAGGCGTATTATTCAAACATATTTCGAATGTTATGAGTTTGATGTCAACATTGTATTCATACTCATTGCAACCTGTACTTATAAATCAATGTTGTAGCGAGTACAAATGAATCAGAATAGTTGAATTTCAATACTGTTCACTCACTCATACTCAAAATTTTATAAGTACTTACGAGTAGCGAAGAAAAGATTCGTTGCTGATCTCTGGTACCCACTTGAAATGAGATTCAGACTATAAGAATGTCATTCCACAAATGATTAACGTACACTTCGCAACCATGCCATTTTTTTTTTTTCCAAAATTAACTACAGCCGAACGGCTGCACAAATTTGAATGATTTTTTTTTTTTTTTTTTGACATAATTGTTGGAGGACTATTAAGAGGAAGGGGCAGGTACCCTTAAAGTTTTTCAGACATACGTACATACAGTGAATTGCACACACTTTTTGTGGAACAAAAACATCTTTCGATGAGCAGGAGGTGGGTTCAAGACAAAAAGAAAATCATAACAACCCTTCAGTCAGGATTATGACCTATCTCCTCAGACCACTTATGTTGTGTATGTTAATTTTATACACGAGTGGCGGGAGCTACAGTTAAAATTCGACTCCGATTTTTTGAGAAACTTTTCATGGGAATTTTATCTGCTAAGAGAAGGTCGCCTATGAAATATGTTTTTTATATTTCGTTTCATTGGAGACATCTGACTTGGGGTTTGAACCATTGCCTCATGTCTAATAATAACGTAAATGGGTTTAAGTTGCTGCATTTTCTATTTGCCATTAGATGCAGTGTATTGGAGACTATTTGGTGAAACAATCTGTAGAGCTTTCTACCCATCTCTCCCTCTATCTATCATTATTTGTTCTTTATCCAATGAATTGAAATCTTATTCTCTCTTTCGTTTTTTTGGTGTATTCATGTGATTAATTTATTTTCATTTTAAATCTCTATGAGGTACATTAGTATTGTTGTAGAAGTAATAGTGTGTGTGTATTTTCTTTTTTATAAATAAACAATAATAAATTAATAAATTATTGAAAATTAAGATAAAATAAATAATATTTCCTTATAAACTGTCTAACAGAGCGTAGATTTCAATGGCGTTTTTAATCTTTATTATTAATGGCACGCAATTGTTCCAATTCGGCGCGTTCTTGCTTGTTGCGCAAGAGTGGTACGTTGTAGTCGAAAGCATAGAAGAAACCTTTAGGATCTCCGGTCTCTTCGGGGCCTGGTACATAGGGTGGTTCCTGGTGGACGTATTCTTGTTGTTCGTCAGCGGATGGGTCATAACGACCTTCTTGGGTTTGGTATTCAGGAGCAAAAGGATCAGGATTATTACCATTGGCAGCAGCCAATTCACCCCAAAGTTTGAAATGTTCTTCTTCGGCCTTACGGACAGCTGGTGTCTTGGTGGCTGGAGTTTTCAAATGAGCTGGACGATTGTCTTCTACATGGAAACCGCTTCTGTCGGCATAATAATTTGCAACGAAATCACGACCATGGGGTTGTACATATTTGTAGGTGCCAGTGACTTTGCCATCAGCATCTTTCTTTTCGTTTTTGCCTTGATTCCAATCCTTATAGCCATAGACGTATTGGCCCAAACCATCTTGACCATGATATTGATGAGCATCGTAGTGTTCCTCTACATATTCTTCGGGATGTTCAATAACACGGCCCATATACACGAATTCACCCTTTTCATTGCGATTTTCGGGCAATTGATTCTCACCAGTCTTGGGAGCATATTCAATATTATTGAGACCCTTTAGGTTAGCTTGATTGAGAAATTGTTGAGCTTCTTCGGGTGAAATATTAATTTTGAAAATATTCTCAGCCAACAAGGCAGTGGGTAAGACCTTAAAGAGAAAAAAGATAAGAAAAGTGAAATTAGTTTTATGAACTGAAAAAAAATGAATAAGATAGTAGTTAATAAAGTTATGCATGCTCTTGATAGAAATTTAAAAATATGTCTAGAGAGAATAAAAATAAAGACGTTTAAACATTAAGCTACAGAATCTTCATATCTGTATCATGCCTAGATAGGAATCAAATTGTTGCACGGCATAACGCATTACATCTACATAAAACGTTTGACTGAATACATCAGTTCTTAATGGCTATTTTGGGGAGGAGAAAAACAAATCAAGTTTTAAAGGTACAAGGATGGTAATACTTTGAATATATTTTTCGAATACTGCGGATGTTGCTTTCAATAGTTGTTTAAGGCCCAAAGGGAAAATCGTTGTTAAAGCTGTTTAACTATTTTGTTAAGGTAAAGATTTTCCTTTTGCTGATAAGAAGCTCTTATTTTCGAATAGCATAGCAGAACTTTGAAGTCGGCTCGTAGTCTAGTGGGTAGTGTAGTGGCTTATTAGACATGAGGCTGCGGATGAAACCCCAGACCTTTTCGACAAAACGAATATTAAGAAAAAAAAAAATATTTTTTGGTCGACTTCTTTCTGGCAAAATAAAGTAAAATTGCCATGAGAAAGTTTCTCAAAACATCTGTCGTTCGGAATCGACATTAAACTGTAGATCCCGCAATTTCTGTATAAAATTAAAACACACGACATCAGTGGTGTAGAAACTATGTACGTAGGCGAGTGATGCAATTTTAGGAATTTTAGAATAATGATTTCACGGTTCAGGCTCCAGGTCAGATATCTCCAACAAAATGAAATATGAAAATGAAATATGACGACTTCCTCTCAGCAGATTTCTGGCAAAAACTCTGAGAGTAAATAAAAAATTGTTATGAAAAGTTTCTCCAAAAAAAAAAAAAAAAAAAAAACTGTCGCTTGGAGCAAACATTAAACTTTACGTTCCACCACGCATGTATAAAATTAACCCACAGAACTTAAGTGGTGTGAGAAGTTGGTTGTAATGATCAATTATGTATGTTATGTACAGAATTTTAATCTATCTGATGCATAACTATATACTTAATGAAGAACTATCAGAAATTGTCTCAATGCCTTACTAAGCACCGATAACTACAAGAATCTATGAATAGTTAGATAGATGGAGCATTGACTTCTTTTTAGTTTCTTCTATTCGGAAGAAAAAAAAAACAGTTTCATAAGTTTATTTATTTATTTTGCCACACTTCCACTTTTGTGAAAAATTTACTGCCGTCATCAACAGCATCATCTTAATAAAGAAGTCACTAGACGGATATTGAATAGTTGGTAACCGGTTTAGATTCGTGTGTACGTTACCGTTGCGGTTGACAACCACAAAACAAAAAAATGTATAAACAAAATTTAAATTTTAAAACAAAATCAGAAAATTTAAATTTTATTTCTTGTGCATTTCAAAAAAAAATTCATAAATTCATATGAAAAGAACAGAAAAAAAAACAAAGTAAACAAAAACCCGGTTTACCCGGTTTTCTTTTAATTTATCCAACTTATAAATTGTTATTTTAATTGACCAGCAACAACAAGAAAGTGTTGATTTTAATTCAAGAATATTCCAAAAAACGTCGTTAAACTAATCGCCATGAACTGTGATTATAAATGCAGAAATGCCGGAACTTGACACAATGTGTGGCAATTGTTGTGAATATTTTGAAACAACTGAGCATCTTTAGTTGTAGAATTGTGATTGGCAACAGACGATCAATACTTTCTGACACCGTCAAAATAGAACACAGAACAGAAATTTCACAATATTTCATAGTTTTTCTTTTCTGAATAATCTCTACGCAGACGATATACATATATATTTTGGCACAAAGCATATCGGATCTTGATTAGAATTTACAAAGCATAGCAGCGAAAACAGGAAGTCTAAGAATTAATATAGCAAAGACGAACACTCTCCTTATTAATGCGTTTTCAAAGGAACGATTTGTAAAGGTATTCTATTATCTTGAAGGCATTATATTCACAAACGTAAAATCGGGCGAGAATATGATAATCGTTGGACACCTTAAAGTTATTTGGAGTCTCTCGTTTTTATTCCTGCATACGAAAGTTACAATTGCACTTTCTTGTACGGTGGCGAAACATAGAACGCTGTTATTCGTGATATGCCAACGATATAAGTGTTCATAAACCGCTGACTATGCAAGCTCATCTGTGTATTCTAACTGAGAGCAAAAGTATTAAGAGGTGAAATCAATAACGAAGTGACTTCTCTTTATTGAAACACAGTTTCATATTTAAAGATATTTTTTTTTTTATTTAATTTTAAGCATCAGCTTCTAGTGCTACTACCTTTCTATTATCTTTTCAATTTGTTTATTCCACCCAAAAAATAAATAAGATCTGCCGAGATCATCAAAAAAATCAGAGTATATGCTGATTTCACTAATTCTTTAGACTTGGAGAAACGTAATAATCACTCGGAACTATATTTTGAAAATTAGGAAGGACGTGAAATAACAATTCATTCGCCGTAGCCTTTAGGTAGTGTGTTGGCTTATTAGACCTGAGGCAAGGGACAAACCCCAGACATTTCCGACAAAACAAAAATTAAGAAAAAATATTTCTTGGGCGACTTCTTTCTAGCAAAATAATATAAAATTGCCATGAGAAAGTTTCTCAAAAAATCTGTCGTTCGGAGTCGACATTAAACTGTAGATCGCTCGCAATTTATGTATAAAATTAAAACACACGTGGTGTGAGAAACTATGCACACGTACACGAGTGATGCAATTCATGGACTTTTAGAATAATGATTTCAATATTCTTGGCGTGAAATACACTTTTTCAATTTCTTTCAAAGTCATGCGATAGTCTTTCATCATTAGCTTTACAAAACAAACTGAAAAATGTACGAACTTTTGATGGTAGTATACAGACTGTTACAAGCCTGTTAATAGCAACAGTATTTCCCTTTTAATTAAAACGCGCGAAATTTACAATCTTTTGAACTTATGCACGAATCCTAGCGATTTCAAATTGTATATGCATTGGGAGCATGGACAAACATCGAGTATTGGGAAGAAAGAAGCATGATGCATTACGGTAATTGTAATTGAGTTTATTCTTTCCAAGGGAAAGAGGACTTGTGGGTTAAAATGGCAACAAGTTACCGAATAAATTGCAAAAATAGTGTAGCTGCTTAAATCACTTCTTTCGGCAACTCAATTGTGTTGTTTTGTGGATTTAGTGCAACATATATCCAATATATATTAAGAGTGAATCTATGAAAGCTGCCCGTGTGTGCAAACTTTTATTAAAATTTATCGAGAATTTTGTTACAAAATTTAATTTTTTAAATATATTTTCTGCGCCTTAATTGTTCTTTGCAGGTACTCTGTTTTTTATTATTTTTTTTGTTAATAATTTATTAATTTTTTTTTTTTGATAATTATATGATTTTGTCTATTTTTGTTTCACTTAATCAATTTCACACCATTCCAGTATATCGTATATTTTTTAAACAAACAAAAAAATTTATTTAAATACTAACCACTAAAAATACACTGAACAAAATACTTTTCATTTTGTTTTTATTTTATTTAAACTTGTTTTTTTTCAAATTTGCAATATTTTCCACTTGAAATTATTATTTAAGATTTTTTTTTTGTTAAGGTCAGCTTGCTACGATTGTTAAAATGTGATTAACTTGTCTGATGTTAAAAGTCTTACTATTTATATAGAGATGTTCGCCAAAAACAAATTTCAAATAGAATACGTTGTTGAATATTTTAACAAAAATGCAAAAATAATACAAAATAAAACAAAATGAGATGAAATGAAATATTAAAACAAACAACAATACAGACAAAAGCAAAAAAAAAAACAAAAAAAAAAAAAACAACAGAAATTAAAAAAAGAAAAAAACATTCATTATGTGAAGATGCTCCTCTCAGAGCTGAATTTAATTAACGTTCGTTTGTCTAGAATCTCTTTCAGCCTCAGCGGCTACAGCTTCATCTCAATATGTATGATTCTGATGATTATTTGCGCGTTCTACGTCTGACGTTTAAGCCGGTTTATTACTCACTTCAAATAAAACAAAACATAGCAAAAAAAAAAACTTAAAACAAATATGATTTAAATTTATGTTTATGATAAGTCCAGAAACTACACACGATCTCAAATACACTTGATCTTTAAATAGCGCTATTATGTTACCTTAAAATTTATTTCGCATAAAAAATTCTAAAAAGGAAAAACCCAATTACCAAAGAAAAAAGCAAAACTAAACATTTTAAAAATAACTCTGAACAGATTCTTAATTGAGGCGTAATTTTGATTTCACTTTGTAATAAACAAGTCATCTTTTCAAGCATTTTTGAGTTTCTATCCAAAAACATAATACACATCCTCCGCCATTACAAATATTTGGTTGAGAAATCTTGCTAATCGATCGGCTTCTACACTTTTCTTTGAGTTAGCTCTGTCCTATTTGCCTATGATAAGTTTTTATAATGTTATCCTCTCTGGATATTCAAGTGGCTTTTGGATGGGTTGTTTGAATGCAAATAATGTCTCGTTGTCTTTTATACTTTGAAAAAAAAAAAAAAGCGTAATGAGCGTAAATCTCTTTGTCTTCCGCGCACTCGAACTTGTGATGCCAGGGGTGTTTTTAAGCGCTTTAGGTAATACATAATAAATTTTGGTTACGCCTGTAATATTTAAAGCTATTCTTTTACAACAGACTTTAACTCATTTTTTCTTAAACATAATAGTCTTTCCAAAGCAATGTTTACAAGACTCGTTGAAAAATAAACTAAAGAAGTTGTGAGGTATAATAGAAAGAAATCCATTATTTCTTCATTGAATTAAAGTTTAATGCCGTTTGGTTTAAATATCCATTTTTTTTATACATACCTAATTGGTCCCTTACAACCCTTAAGTCAGGATTATGAGCTAACTTCTCATGCCACCCATGTTGTTTGTGTTAAGTTTATACATGAGCGGCGAAACCTACAGTTTAAAATCGACTGCGAACGACAGATTTTTTTGAGAAACTTTACATGGCAATTTTATTTACTCGCAGAGTTTCTGCCAGAAATCTCCGAAGATATATTCTTTAATTTTTCGTTTTGTAGAAAATGTCTGACCAGAGTTTTCAACCGTGACCCCACGTCTAATAAGCCAACACACAGAAACTCTTTTTCCTTATTCACAAGCTTTACTTGAGGCGACATGTTATTTGTCTTAGACAGAAGCAAAAAGAATTAATTGGTCTGAAGTCTTAGCTGAATTCACAACTGCACAATCAAGTTTCTGTGCTTAAGATGCTGTTGTGTCGGAGTATGTGCCATGTGATACACGATAATTCCAAAACAATTGGGTATACCGTCTTCCAACGACCTTGTTCGCATTGAAAGTTTGTCCGTAGAGAAGCACTTATGCTAATACTAGATGGTTGCTTTTCAGTGCCAACAAATACGCTTCAAAATCAGCCTAACCGGCAATTCTACACCCTTTATGACCTTACTCTTCGTGACCTCAACCCAACTAGATATGCCTTAAGGCCTTAAAGAAGAAAAATTACGAACTAATAACCCTTTTTGACGCCCTAATCTAGTAGGTCGTGTGTTGGCTTATTCAACCCCGACATCTCGAACAAAATGAAATATAATAAAATATTTCTTCGGCGGCAGCAGTCTTCTGGCAAAAACTCTGAGAGCAAATACAATTGCCATGAAAAGTTTCTAAATTATTTGTCGTTCAGAATCGATTTTAACCGTGGGTCCCACTACTCATGGCTACAATTAACACACACTACTTTGGTGGTGTAACAAGCTAAGTCGTAATCCTGACTAAAGGGTTGTAATGATCAATTATGTACTATGTATGCAAGTAGTATGTTTATGGGGTTTCGCGATCAATTTTTCCATACAAATTTGGGAGCATTCTAATACTTTTTTGTATGGGGTTTCGGGATCAATTTTTCCATACAAATTTGGGAGCATTCTAATACTTTTTTGTATAGCGTTTCGGGGCCACTTTTTCCATACAAATTTGGGAGCATGCTAATGCTTTTTAATGTGTGTGTGCGTGTGTGTACGTGTGTGTTAAAATTTGGGATCACGCTAATACTTTTTTGTATGGCGTTTCGGGGCCACTTTTTCCATACAAATTTGGGATCACGCTAATACTTTTTTGTATGGCGTTTCGGGGCCACTTTTTCTATACAAATTTGGGATCATCCCTTTAATTTTTATTTATTTTTTTTTTCAGTTTAATTTTAAGTTTGTACCATGTATTGTGAAAGGGTAATGCTTTTTAATGTGTGTGTGATTAATGTTGAAATAAAAAACAGTTTAATTGTTTTTTTTTTTTTTTTGTATACCTATACGCTTTACATATAGGCGTGATTAATGTTGAAATAAAAAAGTGTTTAATTGGTTTTTTTTTTGTTATAAAAGTGCATTTATTAAAAATTAAAAAACACATTTCCACAGTTTATTCAATACAAAACGCATATCGAGTTACATACTGACTGGCGCGTGTAAACAAAAAAAAATATTTCATATATTTTTCATTGCGATATTTGATCTGCTGAATTCTCACGCTCATTTGCCAGGTGTGATTAATGTTGAAATAAAAAAATGTTTAATTTGTTTTATTTTTTTATATTAATATTTTTATTAGAGAAAAATAAAAAAATATTATTCTAAAACTTATACTAAATACATTTCTTAAACTTATACTAAATACATTTCTTATAATTATAATTAAATTTTATTAAAGGTACAGTTTTTACATTTCAATACATAGTAGAAATTTATTATTTTTCTTGCTTCTTCTTCTACTTGATTCTTTTTATTCTTATAATAACTGCAATGACAGGTGTCTGGACCGCATGTTGCGTCTTCATTAGACCAGACGCAATCTTCGAAATGTTCTCCATGTTTAGTTTGTTTTGTTTTTAAATTATCAATATGTTCAACAAGTGATTTTATATCAATCAGTTTTTTCCTATCTTCATCGGAAATAATGTGTGTAAATGATTTTAAAAAATGGAATAATTCTGTGAGGAACATTTTATATATCTAGTTACTGTATGTTCATATGTAATGTTTCCAAATAATGTTTAACATTAATTGTTCTCATATTTATACTATTTCATCATAACGCCTAATCAATTTCTGTTGTTGTTGTTTAGTTAACAAAAATTGAAGTTGTGATGATTAAAACACTATTAATTTTTCTATTTATATTTTTATATATTTTATATTTATATATTTACAAAAGTTTTTTTATCTCATTGGTAAGAGGAATATATTCAAACATTCTATCGTGTATAATTGTACAATATGCAGACGTATTTACAGGTATATTTGTTAAGGTTTTTATTTCTATACGGATATCTATTGGTCCAGTTTTAATTGCTTCATTCTGATGGCTTACATCTATTACAATTATTGGCGCTGTTGTCTTGAATTTTTCCCTCGTTAATAATGGTTGTGAGTCACGTAAATAATAGCTTTGTTGAAATTTTAAATACATATCATACAATACAGCAAAACGATTTCGATCGAATTTTAGATTTAAGTCATCATATGGGTATACATCAGAATTCAAATGTACTTTTACATCAGTTAAATCACAATGAACAAATTTATTTTGATTATTGCGAAATGCTAAAAGAAGGAATCGTGGTCTCTCATTTTCACTCGCTAGCTTAACATTCCATAGAACAGCTGTGCTTTGTGGAAGTGAAGGATAATAATATGTATCCCAACTTCTGAAGGCAATATTTAGCGGTCGGCTACTATTAATTGTTTTAAATATTTCCAACTTGTAAGCATCAGCCAATTGAATATGTGGTACTTTCCATGTAATGTTCAGGATAGATAACTTAAATTTTTCATTAGCAATAATAGGTTTGAGTACTTGAGAATCATCTTTAGAGCGTAGGAGAATTAGTTCATGTTTAGAATTGAGTATTACTTTATTAAAATCTTCAGCAAATCCAAGAATCATTTTTAATGGAACACAAAAATTGAAATAACCGGAAGCTAGTGTAAGATCTTCAGCATTATTTGGTGACCATCCTGCATTTATTAACGAATTGCTTTCAAGTTCATTTAGTGATACATAGTTTTTCATTTCTGTAGTTATTCCCAAATGTCGTGTACGATCAATTTCTATACCGTTAAGTTCATATCGGATTTCATCAAAGAGATAACCCATACAGTTGTTAAGAAGTTTTAGAGAGATGGCGGCTGTTAAATCTTCCTTTGTTGCTTGCCCTTCAATATAGAGGAAGCTTTCACTTGGTAAAACATATAAATCCTGGTTTTGAATTGATATTCGAATTTCATCATTATTTTTATAAGATTGCTGATATGATATATAACTATGATATTCCTTTTTAATAATTGAAATATCAAATTGTGGTTTTTGTAATACGTTTATTATATTACTCATTTTCTTCTTCTTCTGTTAACTTTAATTGAAATCCTAAACTTTGTAAAAACTTTTGATTACTTTTACTTAGATTTTTCGGTTCGTTTTCCTCTTGTCTTTTTTTCAATTTTATGTGTTCTTTAAAAGAAGAAGATAATTTATCACTTGTTTGCTGCGTAGTGAGTGTTGATGGCGGAATGAATGTTGTTTCCGCATTCAAGATCTTTTTATCGAAAATAATCATTATTGTGCTGGTTTCAAATGTAAACGTATTGATATCTTCTCACCTCGAAAATTTATTAAATTTCCGTCCTGATCGACAATTTTCAAAACTAATGTATTTATTGTTCTTGTATTAAGTGGTAAATATATAACATTAGCTGGTGCTTCTGTTATTTTATAGCCTGGACTAACGTTCAATGAAAACTGATGTAGGGTATGCGCAGATGTGCTGTTTATATATGATCCACTTACAATATTACAATCAATGGATATTATATTTATTTTTGTTATATCTATAGTTTTATCCGAATAGTGCTCTTCACCATTTTTAAGTACTCTATTGCTAAAACCAAGCAATGATCCAATTGACCGTTCTCTATCGAAATAAATCGTATCTAATGAACTTTTTATGAATGTCTGTAAAGTATTGTAATTAGCTTCAATTCTCAGTTTTCCTTTAGGATTAAGACTATAATATTTACTAGTAATCAAATCTGAAATGTCAGATATTTCATACGATCCAATAGGAACTTCAATTTTATAATCACCAATATGAAATATATTATTTTCAACATCAACGTTTGGAATAGAGTGATATGTATCGAAACTAATTAATCCACAAAGATAAGGTTCCTTAAGTTGAATTGGCGGAAAATAGTTTGCAACAAGTACTGAAGTGTTTCCGTTTAATGTTAACGTTATCGACATCTTAGCGTATAGTTGTTGAATAATACGATTTTAAATTAATTAACCATCTTTTATAGTAGATCATTAGCATTAATCCAAGAGTTGTGTTCTGATGAAAATCCTAACCATTTAACATATAACATATTACTCTTTTTCTTTAAAACCTTTTCAACTAAATATGTTTGTGGATATTTAGTTTTCATTAATTCAAATTCATAAAAACCACCCTTTATATCATGACCTTCATAGTCTTCTAAAATGTATGTTTTTGGATTAGTATTTCTTACACATTTAATTTTAAAAATTTCAGTTGTCCAATTTGGTGTATAACCCTTTTCAAATATATGTTTATATTTGCTAATACGAACATTATCGCCGACTTTGAATTTAGGTTTTCTAAAAATCTTTAAATTGTTAAAGACAGTATCGAATAAATGTTTTTCGTTTGTAGAATTCACTTCGTTTGGTGTCATTTTTATTGTTCTGTGAAGTGTGTTGTTGTATCCATCGACAAGATCTTGATATATATTAATCCATTTGTATGTACCTTGATAACTAAACTCTTTCCACATCATTCCCTTTAATGTTCTATTAAATCGTTCAACTATTGATGCTTTCAAAACACTATATGTGGAATAATGATTAATTTGATGAGATTGCATTAGTTGACTAAAATGTGTATTAAAAAATTCTTTTCCATCATCTGTTTGTAAATTTTTCGGTTTTCGTTTGCTTTTATTTAAAATATTTTTCATTGCTTCTGTTACACTTAAAGCAGTTTTATTTTTTACTGCTTCAGCCCAAGCTTTTTTTGAAAACGTGTCTATGACAGTTAATAGATATCGATAACCTCTATTATACGATTCATATGCAATCATTTCAACTAAATCCGCTTGCCATAAATCATCAATTCCTTTAACTATAACTCGTCTTCTCTCAAAATTTTTTCGTGCTTGTTTATGTAGTTCATTTACTATATCTGTTTTATTCACATCCATATTCCTATTCAAATGTAAAATTCTATATGAGAATTAATTACTGTAAACATTTCTATTTTATTAGTTTTTTTTAACAATTTCAAGCCTGTTTTTTAATATCATTTGTTAGACTTGTTTCAGATTTCTTGTCAATGTTCTTAAATTTCTTTTCATTTTCAAATGCAATTCTCTTTATTGCATTTAAATCGTTTTTAATATTTTCATTTTCCTTTATTTGATTATTAGTAAATAGCAAAGTATTATCTTTAAGAGTTGTCACATCAATTTTTATATTTTGTATTTCTTTCGATATCGATATGGTACTATTAGTTTGTATATTTTCAATTTTTTTTATATTCTTCAATATTGATGTATTAATGTTTTTAAGCGAATTATTAATGTCTTGTTGTAATAATTCTAATGAGTTTTTAAATTTTTTATCAACCTCGTCAATTTTATTTGTAAGGAAATCAGTTCTGTTATTAAGATATGCTTTCGTAACTGCATCTTTAGATTCAACCTTGCTATGACTTTTTAAGCTTTCTCCAAATTTATTTATAGAACTCATTTTCTAATAAATTATATTAGCTTCTTTCAGTTCTTCAACTATAGATATTATTTCGTTTTTATGATTGTTATGTCCAATACTTTCAGAGGATAGAAGAAGTCTTAGTCTATTGACTAACTCATTAGGATTATCCCAATATATATAATTTGGTTTTTTGTAATCTACAGATTTAAGTGTTAAACCACTACCTTTCGTTAAGTTATTTGTTTTTGTACTAAATAGTTTTTTTATTATACGTTGATATTTAAAAGCTTTTGTACCTTTTATTTGTCCATTAGGTTGATATTTACGTCTATATACATTTGTGCTTATTAATAAATCTTTATATTTATTTAAATCAGTTTTGGTATAATGTAAGGGTTTTGTATGAAATACTAATTCAAATAAACCTGGAGTCATTTTCAATTTTTTATTTCCTATTCGAACAGAATTATCATGATTAAAGACAAGTTTGTTATTGCCATATCGCCAACTCCCGTTTTCATCAATGTTGAAACCATAAGTTTTATCTAAAGTTTTATTATTCCAAATGAATAGGACTAAAACTGAATATAATAAACCAATTTATATTGGTTTTTCAGTTTTAGAAATATCCAAATGGAAAATGTATAGTTTTCATTATGATTATATAAAACCTAAATATTGTGAAAACATTCAACTCAATTACATGGATACTGATTCCTTTATTTACGACATTAAAACAGATGATCTATATAATGATATAAAAAATGATGTTAGTACACATTTTGATACATCTGCATATTCAAAAGACAATCCATATAATTTTCCGCAAATTAATAAAAAGGTATTGGGGATGATGAAGGATGAGTGTAATGGTAAAAATATTAAAGAATTCATTGGTTTAAGAGCTAAAATGTATTCAGTAAAAATTGACAGAGTTGATACCGAAATTAAAAAAATTAAAGGTGTTAAACAATGTGTAACTAAAAAATTAAGTATAAATGACTTTAGAAAATGTTTATTGGAGAAAAAATTATATTATGACGCAATGTATATCTTTAGATCTAAGGTACATCAAATTTATACACAAAATATTAGTAAGCTAACATTAAGTTATTTAGATGATAAGAGATATATTAAAGAAAATGGTATCAATACATATGCATGGGGACATTATAAAATAAATTCTCCATCAACATCATCATCATCAAATTTAAATTTATATAGAGAATTTATGCAAGACAATGATGATGAAATGTTTTTAAATGTAAATATATACAGAGAGTTTATGCAAGACGATGATGATGATGAAATTTTTTTAAATGTAAATATATAGATTAAGTAGTTCATAAGAAATGTAATGTATAAAATAATATGAATTAATAAAAAAAGAATATATTATATCTATATAAATTAAACAATTTTTTTATTTCATTTCAATTTATATTTATTGAATAAAAATTTTAAACACAAGTGTCCACAATTAAATGTATTAAATTTTTGTTTTCGTTCATAATTATATTCAATGGGAAATTTTAAGTAGTTGACAATCTCAACCGGTGGTTGTAAGTCTCCAAAGCTATCAAAGTATTCTTTATAGTTGTGGTTTTTATAATATGCTACCCAATGTGTTCCCATACCATTTGAATCATCCAAATTGACAATGCCACATTCTTGTGTTAAAGGTTTTTTAGGTAAAGAATCACGCATGAAAACACCCCTAAAATGTTTAAGATGTTTTCCATATTTATTCAAATCCAAATCTGTTAATGGGCGCTTAGGTAGATTATCTAGTAGTTTTTTGGAGCTGGACTATAGTAGAGACCATATCCAGTTTTATATGGTTTTAGAAAAAGACCTTTTCCCATAGCAATTGATTCCATATATCTATTGTGACGGTTAGCTTCCGCCAATTGTTCTTTTCCATTTTTGATATCATTTACTGCTTTAACAATAGCAGATCCCCCACTTGCTAAACCGCCAAGCGCTGACAATGCTGTCAGTACGGGAATAAGTGGAAGAAAGCCACCAACTTTTGGCAATGGAATAACTCTTGGTATACTTATATTAGATCTCCTTTTGCCTTTGAAATTAGTATGAACAGCTTTCTTTGCAATTTTAACAGCATCATTTATATTATCGGGATTCTCCTTTTTCAAAAGGTTAAGTGTATTCTTAACGGTGTTTAGAAATGATTTCTTATTACACACCTTTCGTCTGTTTCTTTTTCCATTATTCTTCTTTGATGTACGTTTTCTAGTTTTTAGTGTTCGTTTCATACCTAATCCAAATTTAACTTTTGCCTTCATTGCATTCGTAACAAACCAAGCATTTGTACGTTCTTTAATATCACTATCTTTAGCTTTTACTCTTTGCCAAGCTTTTTCAGCTAATATTTGATCTGCTTGATGTCTTTTATTTATGTCGTGTGATTGTGAATATGCAATATCGTGTTCTTTACAAGCAGCGTCTAATAAGTTTATACCCTTGTCTCCTCTCGCTAGACGTTCATTAAGTTTTGTACCAGGTCCGCAAAATTGATATCCAGGTAAATGTAATTCAAAAGGCAATTTGTTAATTAATGTGTTTACCAAACCACTTCCAGTCGTAGACTGATAACTATTTTTGTTTTTATAGTAATTTATGACCATTCTTCCTCCACAAATGTTATTCGATTAAGATATAAGTAAAAATGTTTATCTATATATATGTATATATATATAAGATATGTTGAATAATTAGACTTTATTAGTAATCAACATGCGTTTAATTAAACAAGCTAAAAAAATTGTTATTCGAAATGTTGATAATGCAGAGGAAAAAATGTGTAAAACTCGACATAGTACTCTATTGCCAAATTCAATACGAGCATTAATTGTGGGACCATCAAATTGCGGTAAGACTAATGTAATGATTAGTCTCATAGAGAGTCCTAATGGTCTTTGCTTTAAAAACATATACATATATTCAAAATCTCTATATCAACCGAAATACTGTTATTTAAGGAAATTAATCGACCCAATTAAGGGGATCAGTCTCTATACGTTTTCAGAAAATGAACAAATTCTAAGTCCGGCTGAAGCAAAACAACATTCAATAATGATTTTCGATGATGTGATTTGTGGAAAACAAAATTCGATAAGAGATTACTTTTGCATGGGTAGACATAAATATATAGACTGTTTTTACTTGTGTCAAACATATACGAAAATTCCTAAACATTTGATACGTGACAATGCAAATATGATTGTTGTATTTAAGCAAGATGAAATGAATTTACGTCACATCTATAATGATCATGTTATTGGTGATATGTCATTTAATCAATTTGTAGATATATGTAATAGATGTTGGAAAGATAAATATGGATTTCTTGTTGTTAGTAAAGACGATGAATTGAATAAAGGAAGATATCGTAAGGGATTTGATAATTTTATACAGTTATAAGATAGGTTTTAAATAAAAGACAAAATGAATTATAAGATCGTGATCAGATATAAAGCTGATCGTTACCAGATCGTGAGCAGATCATAAGCAGATAGTAACCAGATCGTGAGCAGATCATAAGCAGATAGTGACCAGATCGTAAGCTGATCGTGACCAGATCGTAAGCTGATCGTGAGCAGATCATAAGCAGATAGTAACCAGATCGTGAGCAGATCATAAGCAGATAGTGACCAGATCGTAAGCTGATCGTGACCAGATCGTAAGCTGATCGTGAGCAGATCCTGAGCAGATTGTAAACAGATATAAAGCAGATTGTTACCAGATTTTAAGCAGATCATAAACAGATTGTAAGCAGGTCATTACAAACAAATCAATATGAATAATAATAATAATAACTTATTAAAGGATATTGTAAAAACTAGAACAATATTAAAAGAAAAATTAAAAAATATTAAGTTAAATAATATAGATAGGGTAAATATATTAGAAGATACATTTCAACCTATAACAAAACCTCTAAATCATATAATTGAAAAACTTGAAAGCAGCAATAAGAATAAATTAAATAAGTATTCACTAATAAATGATGATCATATAGACGAATCATTTCAAGATGATAATATGAGTTTTGAGACTATTAACAATTCAGCTAAAACAATAAAGAACGATAATCAAATCATTCCTTCTGACAATTATAATAATGTTGAAGATGATATCAGTTACATGACAACGTCTGATATACCTTATTCTGAATATGAAAATGGTATAGAAAGAGCTAGTACACCGTTTAATGAAAATAAAAGTGCTGTAAAAAGATCCAGCTCACCCTGTTATGAAAATAAAAAGAAATTTAAAAGTGACAATATTTTTAAAAAAATTATAAAGGATAAGATTAGTGGTCAAATAAGAAAGAAAAAATTTTATGATAAACAAACTGCAAACAGTAAATCACATTTATTTAATAACGTTTTATCACCTCATGAAGCAAATGTAAATGTTCATGATAACTATAAAAACGACAACAACAACAACGAAAAAGTTGAACAGGAATATATACAAGCTAATACACTCAAACGAAAAAGTAAAACTATACTGAATAATGATAGAAAAAGAAATAAAGCAACACATTCAATTCAAAAATATTTAAAGCGAAAGAATACATCTATATTTGATGATAATTATGACCACAACAACGAAGTTGACCTGGAATATGTAAAAGCTAATACACTCAAACGAAAAAGTAAAACTATACTGAATAATGATAGAAAAAGAAATAAAACAACACATTTGATTGAAAAAAATTTAAAGCGAAAGAATACATCTACATTAGATGAAAATTATGATCAATATAAAAAACGTAAAAAAACAACACACTTATTTTCAAAAAGAAAAAGCAGTTGTGATATAAACAATGATAGAAAACGTATAAAATTCACAAGCAGTAATTTCGATAAATCATCAACATTACTTAAAAATGTTCAACTTCTTATGAATAATAAAACTTTAGATAAAACTTATGGTTTCAACATTGATGAAAACGGGAGTTGGCGATATGGCAATAACAAACTTGTCTTTAATCATGATAATTCTGTTCGAATAGGAAATAAAAAATTGAAAATGACTCCAGGTTTATTTGAATTAGTATTTCATACAAAACCCTTACATTATACCAAAACTGATTTAAATAAATATAAAGATTTATTAATAAGCACAAATGTATATAGACGTAAATATCAACCTAATGGACAAATAAAAGGTACAAAAGCTTTTAAATATCAACGTATAATAAAAAAACTATTTAGTACAAAAACAAATAACTTAACGAAAGGTAGTGGTTTAACACTTAAATCTGTAGATTACAAAAAACCAAATTATATATATTGGGATAATCCTAATGAGTTAGTCAATAGACTAAGACTTCTTCTATCCTCTGAAAGTATTGGACATAACAATCATAAAAACGAAATAATATCTATAGTTGAAGAACTGAAAGAAGCTAATATAATTTATTAGAAAATGAGTTCTATAAATAAATTTGGAGAAAGCTTAAAAAGTCATAGCAAGGTTGAATCTAAAGATGCAGTTACGAAAGCATAT
Organism: Sarcophaga caerulescens; assembly: GCA_927399465.1. Taxonomy (NCBI): domain Eukaryota; kingdom Metazoa; phylum Arthropoda; class Insecta; order Diptera; family Sarcophagidae; genus Sarcophaga; species Sarcophaga caerulescens. Next base: position 20,643,557 of record OV656867.1, read on the forward strand.
CTTAATAACAGAACTGATTTCCTTACAAATAAAATTGACGAGGTTGATAAAAAATTTAAAAACTCATTAGAATTATTACAACAAGACATTAATAATTCGCTTAAAAACATTAATACATCAATATTGAAGAATATAAAAAAAATTGAAAATATACAAACTAATAGTACCATATCGATATCGAAAGAAATACAAAATATAAAAATTGATGTGACAACTCTTAAAGATAATACTTTGCTATTTACTAATAATCAAATAAAGGAAAATGAAAATATTAAAAACGATTTAAATGCAATAAAGAGAATTGCATTTGAAAATGAAAAGAAATTTAAGAACATTGACAAGAAATCTGAAACAAGTCTAACAAATGATATTAAAAAACAGGCTTGAAATTGTTAAAAAAAACTAATAAAATAGAAATGTTTACAGTAATTAATTCTCATATAGAATTTTACATTTGAATAGGAATATGGATGTGAATAAAACAGATATAGTAAATGAACTACATAAACAAGCACGAAAAAATTTTGAGAGAAGACGAGTTATAGTTAAAGGAATTGATGATTTATGGCAAGCGGATTTAGTTGAAATGATTGCATATGAATCGTATAATAGAGGTTATCGATATCTATTAACTGTCATAGACACGTTTTCAAAAAAAGCTTGGGCTGAAGCAGTAAAAAATAAAACTGCTTTAAGTGTAACAGAAGCAATGAAAAATATTTTAAATAAAAGCAAACGAAAACCGAAAAATTTACAAACAGATGATGGAAAAGAATTTTTTAATACACATTTTAGTCAACTAATGCAATCTCATCAAATTAATCATTATTCCACATATAGTGTTTTGAAAGCATCAATAGTTGAACGATTTAATAGAACATTAAAGGGAATGATGTGGAAAGAGTTTAGTTATCAAGGTACATACAAATGGATTAATATATATCAAGATCTTGTCGATGGATACAACAACACACTTCACAGAACAATAAAAATGACACCAAACGAAGTGAATTCTACAAACGAAAAACATTTATTCGATACTGTCTTTAACAATTTAAAGATTTTTAGAAAACCTAAATTCAAAGTCGGCGATAATGTTCGTATTAGCAAATATAAACATATATTTGAAAAGGGTTATACACCAAATTGGACAACTGAAATTTTTAAAATTAAATGTGTAAGAAATACTAATCCAAAAACATACATTTTAGAAGACTATGAAGGTCATGATATAAAGGGTGGTTTTTATGAATTTGAATTAATGAAAACTAAATATCCACAAACATATTTAGTTGAAAAGGTTTTAAAGAAAAAGAGTAATATGTTATATGTTAAATGGTTAGGATTTTCATCAGAACACAACTCTTGGATTAATGCTAATGATCTACTATAAAAGATGGTTAATTAATTTAAAATCGTATTATTCAACAACTATACGCTAAGATGTCGATAACGTTAACATTAAACGGAAACACTTCAGTACTTGTTGCAAACTATTTTCCGCCAATTCAACTTAAGGAACCTTATCTTTGTGGATTAATTAGTTTCGATACATATCACTCTATTCCAAACGTTGATGTTGAAAATAATATATTTCATATTGGTGATTATAAAATTGAAGTTCCTATTGGATCGTATGAAATATCTGACATTTCAGATTTGATTACTAGTAAATATTATAGTCTTAATCCTAAAGGAAAACTGAGAATTGAAGCTAATTACAATACTTTACAGACATTCATAAAAAGTTCATTAGATACGATTTATTTCGATAGAGAACGGTCAATTGGATCATTGCTTGGTTTTAGCAATAGAGTACTTAAAAATGGTGAAGAGCACTATTCGGATAAAACTATAGATATAACAAAAATAAATATAATATCCATTGATTGTAATATTGTAAGTGGATCATATATAAACAGCACATCTGCGCATACCCTACATCAGTTTTCATTGAACGTTAGTCCAGGCTATAAAATAACAGAAGCACCAGCTAATGTTATATATTTACCACTTAATACAAGAACAATAAATACATTAGTTTTGAAAATTGTCGATCAGGACGGAAATTTAATAAATTTTCGAGGTGAGAAGATATCAATACGTTTACATTTGAAACCAGCACAATAATGATTATTTTCGATAAAAAGATCTTGAATGCGGAAACAACATTCATTCCGCCATCAACACTCACTACGCAGCAAACAAGTGATAAATTATCTTCTTCTTTTAAAGAACACATAAAATTGAAAAAAAGACAAGAGGAAAACGAACCGAAAAATCTAAGTAAAAGTAATCAAAAGTTTTTACAAAGTTTAGGATTTCAATTAAAGTTAACAGAAGAAGAAGAAAATGAGTAATATAATAAACGTATTACAAAAACCACAATTTGATATTTCAATTATTAAAAAGGAATATCATAGTTATATATCATATCAGCAATCTTATAAAAATAATGATGAAATTCGAATATCAATTCAAAACCAGGATTTATATGTTTTACCAAGTGAAAGCTTCCTCTATATTGAAGGGCAAGCAACAAAGGAAGATTTAACAGCCGCCATCTCTCTAAAACTTCTTAACAACTGTATGGGTTATCTCTTTGATGAAATCCGATATGAACTTAACGGTATAGAAATTGATCGTACACGACATTTGGGAATAACTACAGAAATGAAAAACTATGTATCACTAAATGAACTTGAAAGCAATTCGTTAATAAATGCAGGATGGTCACCAAATAATGCTGAAGATCTTACACTAGCTTCCGGTTATTTCAATTTTTGTGTTCCATTAAAAATGATTCTTGGATTTGCTGAAGATTTTAATAAAGTAATACTCAATTCTAAACATGAACTAATTCTCCTACGCTCTAAAGATGATTCTCAAGTACTCAAACCTATTATTGCTAATGAAAAATTTAAGTTATCTATCCTGAACATTACATGGAAAGTACCACATATTCAATTGGCTGATGCTTACAAGTTGGAAATATTTAAAACAATTAATAGTAGCCGACCGCTAAATATTGCCTTCAGAAGTTGGGATACATATTATTATCCTTCACTTCCACAAAGCACAGCTGTTCTATGGAATGTTAAGCTAGCGAGTGAAAATGAGAGACCACGATTCCTTCTTTTAGCATTTCGCAATAATCAAAATAAATTTGTTCATTGTGATTTAACTGATGTAAAAGTACATTTGAATTCTGATGTATACCCATATGATGACTTAAATCTAAAATTCGATCGAAATCGTTTTGCTGTATTGTATGATATGTATTTAAAATTTCAACAAAGCTATTATTTACGTGACTCACAACCATTATTAACGAGGGAAAAATTCAAGACAACAGCGCCAATAATTGTAATAGATGTAAGCCATCAGAATGAAGCAATTAAAACTGGACCAATAGATATCCGTATAGAAATAAAAACCTTAACAAATATACCTGTAAATACGTCTGCATATTGTACAATTATACACGATAGAATGTTTGAATATATTCCTCTTACCAATGAGATAAAAAAACTTTTGTAAATATATAAATATAAAATATATAAAAATATAAATAGAAAAATTAATAGTGTTTTAATCATCACAACTTCAATTTTTGTTAACTAAACAACAACAACAGAAATTGATTAGGCGTTATGATGAAATAGTATAAATATGAGAACAATTAATGTTAAACATTATTTGGAAACATTACATATGAACATACAGTAACTAGATATATAAAATGTTCCTCACAGAATTATTCCATTTTTTAAAATCATTTACACACATTATTTCCGATGAAGATAGGAAAAAACTGATTGATATAAAATCACTTGTTGAACATATTGATAATTTAAAAACAAAACAAACTAAACATGGAGAACATTTCGAAGATTGCGTCTGGTCTAATGAAGACGCAACATGCGGTCCAGACACCTGTCATTGCAGTTATTATAAGAATAAAAAGAATCAAGTAGAAGAAGAAGCAAGAAAAATAATAAATTTCTACTATGTATTGAAATGTAAAAACTGTACCTTTAATAAAATTTAATTATAATTATAAGAAATGTATTTAGTATAAGTTTAAGAAATGTATTTAGTATAAGTTTTAGAATAATATTTTTTTATTTTTCTCTAATAAAAATATTAATATAAAAAAATAAAACAAATTAAACATTTTTTTATTTCAACATTAATCACACCTGGCAAATGAGCGTGAGAATTCAGCAGATCAAATATCGCAATGAAAAATATATGAAATATTTTTTTTTGTTTACACGCGCCAGTCAGTATGTAACTCGATATGCGTTTTGTATTGAATAAACTGTGGAAATGTGTTTTTTAATTTTTAATAAATGCACTTTTATAACAAAAAAAAAACCAATTAAACACTTTTTTATTTCAACATTAATCACGCCTATATGTAAAGCGTATAGGTATACAAAAAAAAAAAAAAACAATTAAACTGTTTTTTATTTCAACATTAATCACACACACATTAAAAAGCATTACCCTTTCACAATACATGGTACAAACTTAAAATTAAACTGAAAAAAAAAATAAATAAAAATTAAAGGGATGATCCCAAATTTGTATAGAAAAAGTGGCCCCGAAACGCCATACAAAAAAGTATTAGCGTGATCCCAAATTTGTATGGAAAAAGTGGCCCCGAAACGCCATACAAAAAAGTATTAGCGTGATCCCAAATTTTAACACACACGTACACACACGCACACACACATTAAAAAGCATTAGCATGCTCCCAAATTTGTATGGAAAAAGTGGCCCCGAAACGCTATACAAAAAAGTATTAGAATGCTCCCAAATTTGTATGGAAAAATTGATCCCGAAACCCCATACAAAAAAGTATTAGAATGCTCCCAAATTTGTATGGAAAAATTGATCGCGAAACCCCATAAACATACTACTTATGCATGTATGTAGCTCTCCCTCGAATTGGTGCGTAGTGAATCACAAACAATTAAACTTCTCCAGACAGATGAGTTAATGCTTTGCTATGCAAAAATGATGCTAAAGGTAGGAGAAAGGAAAAGGAATCCCGAAAAACATAGCCAAGAAAAATATATTCACCCTTATTCTGGTTGTCGTCGTCGACGTCGTCTTGCGTCGACAGTTTATAATTGGTATTCTGTGAGTCAATACGCCGTCGATATTGTGTTGTGTCGACTCTGATTTTATCGACATCATTTTTGGTAACGACGACGACGACGACAACCAGAAAAAGGGTGATTGTTTTAAAAAAATGTATGAATATCACAGCAGTGGTTTGAAAGAGGTTAGCGTCATAGCAAGTATTATATTCATAATAGCACAATAACTGTACAGGCTACTTTATTAATACGTTAAGCCACTGACTAGCTATAACAAGTATATTCATTTTAAATATCCTATCATTAAAAAAAAAAAAAATTAACAACAACGTAAAATATTTTAATTTACTGTTTAAACTGCCATGACATTAGCACCCTCATCATTTGTTTATTTGTCTCCTGTAATCATTGTAAATTACACACTAGACAGCAATACAAAAACACATTTTTATTTTTTATTTAATTGTTTTTTTTTTATTTAATTGTTTTTTTTTATATTATTATTGTTTATTGTATTATTATTATATTATTTTTTAATTTTTCTATAAACATCAATAATTCTGAAATATCTTTTGTTGTTAATAAATTCTATTTGTTTCCTACAAAAGTCGGAATTAAATTTGTTAGTATTTCTGTAAGATTGAAGTGAGCTTTCAAGTCAGTTATTCATTCGTTTTCAGGAAACTTAAAAAAATATTAACTCTGTACATATCTACAGACATTTACATAATATATTTATAGACAGGTGGATCGACACCAATATACCCCCAATGTTCAGAAGAAAACAAAACTGCGGACATGTTGTGGTCAATGGACTGGAAATCACAACTGAACAAGACTCCAAGAACAGACAATACATTTGAAGAAGAATTAAGATTCGGTGGAAAAATTCTTTAAAACCCTCAAAGTAGTAACAAAAAACTTGTAGGACTAAGGGGAGAACAGCTATGGGAGTTACCTCCCTAAAAAACGTGCTATCGCTTAATGTAATGCTAACGAAAGAGATGGCTTTAGTTAGCTAGAACACAACATACGCAATGACATCTGAGATCTAGCCCTTTCGGCCGCATTTAAATTTAACTGTTGCTACCAAGAGAATCACTTATTTTTTCCATACAAAAATGAAGAGCGGGTATTTCCGCCTTTTTATCGTTAAATCATGGTTTTTAACTGTGGATCAAATGACGGGAGTTCTCGCAACGTTACCATCTCTTGCATCGTCGGTGTCCTTAGAGCTTGAATATCCTGAAAAATCATCATCCAATGAAATTTCAAAATCAGCGGGAATTCCCGTCATTAGTTTAATTAGAGAATAGTGAATGACGGAAATTCCCGCATAACTGCCGAAAGGGCTAGAGACCATTTTCACCTCCCACACATACATACATACATAATTGGTCATTACAACCCCTTAGCCTGGATTACAACCTAGCTTCTCACACCACTTATGTTGTATGTGATATTTTTTTACATGATAGGCGGCATCTACAGTTTAAAGTCGACTCCGAAAAACAGTGATAAATATGACTAATAATGCCATTCCGACTCATTCTTCTCCAAATTTTGAGTAATTCAACAAAACCAATTATGGTATAATATATTATTAACTGAAAGGACAACACTGCTTCTGGCAAGAGGCATCTGTCGGTTGACTCCTGTTAAAATTTAAAAAGGCAGCGTCATTTAATTTATATTTGGCGGACACGCGACTATCCTCTTAAATGAAGAACTGTATTATCGAGGAAAGTTTCATTAATACAATTGATAGCAATGACGACGAATCAGATACAAATAGCATTGGAGAAGACAGCACTGAGAAAATAGAAATAGAAATAAAAGAAATAGAAAATAAAAGTTGAAGGGGGGGGGGGGGGGGGGGGAGGTGGTCAGAGTGAGCGAAATAGGCGCTCTTTCTTCTTTAAAATGAAGAACTGTATGATTGAGGAAAGCTTCAAAAAAAAAAAAAAAAAATTAAATGAGCAATAACACCCCATAATGGCTTTATTTCATTCCTTACATGGAAATAAAGCCATATGTCCTTATTTCCCATTCCATTGAGAAATAAGGCCATATTGCTTTATTGCCTATGGCTTTATGACACTGCATCTCATTGGCCCATATTTCTTTGAAAATGAGAACGGCGCAACCATTACAGTCAATGAAGACCCCTATCGTACCATGATAACAGATTCTTTTGTAACCGCTCTTCAAGGTATTGATGTGAATGATGAGATCTTGCCACGCATCTAATGCCACAATAGATTTATTGTGTCAAACGTTTGATGGCCGTTTAATTAACCGAAATGGTGATGTCAATTAGCCGCCAAGAAGCTTCGATTTGACACCGTTGGACTATTTTCTATGGGGCGCCGTTAAAGAAAAGTGCTATGACGGACATGGTGAAGAATTTGGATTTGGTTACTAGGAGTCCGACATTCATTATGTTTAAAATTTAAGAAGAATAATGAATAGATAGAAACGAAAGGAAAATTATAGAAAAATAATTTTACACAATTACTACACGAGCAGATATGTTATACTATATACATATGACCACTAGTTAAGAACATGTTCTGTGTATTTATTTTATATTTTTAACAACGCTTTTAATCTGTCATATTTTGTCATCAAATGTTTCAATATTAAATGCGACGACACTGGGTATTTTGGTGAATAAAATACAATTTATTTAAAATGCCATTAAATTTGCATATGAATGTGACTTTTTCTTTTCTTTTTAAATCAAGTTTATGAAGATGATGTAAATTCTATATTCGAATCGGAGACTCACAGACCTAATTTCTAATTTCAAATATCAGAAATTCATTCATCGTTAAAATTATACATTTGTTTTTGCAAAGAATTTCAAGGGAAGTGTTTTTTGAACGAAGAGTACTGTTTTATAAAAAATTTATTTGTTACGTTTTCTTACAAGAAATATGTACTTTTTGGTGCCTTTAAAAATTATCTTATAAAACTCATTTGGTGTTAAGGAATGTATGATTAAGGGTCATTATTACAACTTGATTAATATTAAACTTAATTAAAGGTAGGATTTTAACGGGCAAATAAATTGTTTTTCATTATTATAAGTGGACAATATGGTAGAAGTGAGCGTTAAGTTAAAGGGAGGATTATCCTTCTGGTAACTTTTAAAGTTAAGTTTATGTTTGAACTTGCCATATTATTATTCACCCTTATTCTGGTTGTCGTCGTCGTCGTCGTTACCAAAAATGATGTCGATAAAATCAGAGTCGACACAACACAATATCGACGGCGTATTGACTCACAGAATACCAATTGTGTGTCCGACAGTCATCTATAACTGTCAATAACGACAAACAGAATACCAATTTTAAACTGTCGACGCAAGACGACGTCGACGACGACAACCAGAATAAGGGTGATTATTTTCAATATGGCAACTTCAAATATTAACAAAATGGGCATATACAACAAAAAAAAGAAGCCCGTCGTTGCCACTCCGTTTAAAAAAAAAAACTTGTTTAATTAAGCAGTGTTATCGACATTGCTCCGGTACTGCCATATTTTTGAAAAAGTTTTATCTGTAAGTTGTAATAACGAAAATAAGTTAAAGATAGCTTTACACTTCCCTTTAGCCAAAGGTACCTTTAACTAAACCCAAGTTTAACGGCAAGTTGTAATAATGGCCCTTAGTGTAATAAAAAAAAAGAAAGTGAGTATTATAAAGCAATTCTCGAGAAAAAAGTGAAGAAGGCTTTACAGTGGTTATTGACAATAAAAACAATTTATCAAAATTAAAATTTGTTGCACCCTACCCATTTCTCCTTTCTTACAATACACAGCATGATTAGGAGTCATCCCCTGAGTGTTAGTCTTATAAAAAAAAAATTTGGAATCGGTACAATCTCTATTACAATGAAATCTTATAAGAGACAAGTGAGCTACGCTTTTTTTGGGCGGCTGACAATTTAGTCTAACCTTCACACCACTGTCAGCCTTCATGCTTTTCTTAGGCTCCTTTGCTTACATGGGCTGTAGGACAGATATGTTTCTGTGGAATCGTCTGCCCTTAAATGGTTTAACCGTTAACAGACAGTACAGTATATTAATAAGGGTTTGATCATAGAACAACAGATCATAGCGTGATTTGACTGTAAGCATCTTCACCTGACGTTATCACAACTGATTTAAAAACCATCTGCCTGAAGAATGCACCGATTTACCGTACATACATACTATATACAAACATAATTGGTCATTACAACCCTTCAGTCTGGATAACGACCTAGCTTCTCACACCACTTATGTTGTGTGCGTTAATTTCTTACATGAGCGGCGGGACCTACAGTTTAAAGTCGACTTCGAAAGACAGATTTTTGAGAAGCTTTTCATGGTAATTTATTTACTCTCAGAGTTTTTGCCAGAAATCTGCTGAAATGCAGTCGCCGAAGAAATATTTTTTACATAATTTCGTTTTGATGTCTGACTTGGGGTTTGAACCGTGGCCTTATGTCTAATAAGCCGACACACTACCTACTAGACTACGACGACTACCAAACCGACTTACCGTACAGCTGTCCTTAAATGAATACCAATTATTCCCGGACAGCACATACATACACACATAACAACCCTGGAACTTTATGGAGCCAATACAGCCAAAGAATGGCTGAGGTTATGCTGGAATGTTGAAGGTTGGATATACGAAGGCAAAATTTAATTTAATGTGAGAAACCTTTAAAGCTAACCAGCCCTTCGCGCATTAATACCTTACGGCAGTACCGCGGGGGGAGAGGGGTTGAAGGTTATAGGAAGTGGATTTAGTACTTAGGCACCAGCGATAGTGAATCGTACACACTTTTTTGTGGAACAAAAGTATGTTTCGACGAGCAGGAGGAGGGCTTAAGAAAAAAAATCATAACAACCCTTCAGTCAGGACTACTACCTACCTTCTCACACCACTTATGTTGTGTGTGCTAATTTCTTACATGAGTGGTGGGATCTACAGTTTTAAGTCGATTCGGAACGACAGATTTTTGAGAAAATTTTCATGGTAATTTCATCTCAGCAGATTTTTGCCAGAAATTTGCTGAGGAGATGTCGCCGAAGAAATATTTGTTTATATTTAAATCTGTTGGAGATGTTTAACCTGGGGTTTGAACATATTACCTAATAGACTTCGACGACTTCTCGGAAAACAGGAACCGAAAATCTAAGCAAAATCTTCTGTTGATGAGTTAAGCCATGTCATGTCTCTGCATGAACATTTCGTACTAATTATGTTTATGAAGCCTTAATTAATTCTTACAAATTTATCTTGTTGTCGTTGTTTTTTTGTTATTGTTTAACTAAATTTTTATTCTTTTGAAGATAATAAAACAGTTTTCCATTGAAATCTGAATGAATCATACATTTTAATCGATTAAAAGAACACGCGTTTTAAATTTATTTATTTAAACTTGATTTTTTGAATTACAACCTGTTTCTTCTATTCAACAAAAAATTGTAAGCTAATCTAACCAAAACCATTAAACATTAAAGAATTATATTGGCAAGACGCTTAATAGTCTGTTAGTACCTAAAATACGTAATAAAATTCAAATAAAACAAAATGAAGTAGAAGAAGAAGAAAAAACTTTATGATCATTTTTAATAAATGTTTTCTTTATTAATTAATTCTATTTAAACATAAAAGGCAGTAAATATTTATTATAAAATTTAAGAAATACAATGCAAAAGTGTTATGACAAATCACATTCATTTGTTACGTCAAACAGTTATTGTGTCTTAATTTCAGCCGGTAATTTCGGATGCCACTTTTAGTCAAGAAATTCAGAATTTCATGTTCCGTAATCATTTTCATTTGTTGTGGGATCAAAAGTTCATTCGTATTTTTATTTTTTTTTTGTTTCCTTATAATTCGTGTCATTGATTTGATAATTTCTATTGTAAATCAATTTGAAATACTTAATCACTGATAACTATCTCCAGCAGCTCTACCTTGAGCATGCCAACATTGTGCAACAAAAAGAAAAATTACAAACATACGTTATACATAGGCCTACTATGTACAGGCCAGTGTTCGAAAAAATACTGTACACTAACCATTGTGTACGTAACTGATAAAATACTTTTAACTTTCATTTAAGTGTTTGCGAACTCGTACGCAAACACATTACGTACAGAACATGTACACAACAAATGAACGCAAACTCTAACATAACGTACTGAACAGAGTTCACAAACACTATTTTTTAGTGTTCGTGTACAAAGTACACTAAAAAGATCAGTACACAACGAAAAAAATTGGGTTTTAGTGATCTTTTTTGAGTACACTAACATTTTTAGTGTACGCGAGAGTTTATATTCTCATTCAATAAGAGAGAGAGAGAGAGAGAGAAATGGCCAGTTTTTATTTGTATTCTTAAGCGAAATATGTCTATTATTCCTAAAGAATAATAAATGGCATCAAAAACCACAACGCGATCTCTAAAAATACCGAATGAGCTCTCGGGTACACTAAAAATGTTAGTGTACTCAAAAAAAGATCACTAAAACCCAATTTTTTTCGTTGTGTACTGATCTTTTTAGTGTACTCTGTACACAAACACTAAAAAATAGTGTTTGTGAACTCTGTTCAGTACGTTATGTTAGAGTTTGCGTACATGTTCACAAACATTAAAAAAGAAACGAAAAGTTTCGCTCTCGTTGTAGTGAATGTGTTTGTGTTCTTTACCCACGACATTCAGTACAGTATATAAACGTTGCGTACTTTAGAGTATTTTTTCGAACACTGGTACAGGCACTAACAAAATAAATTTCTATTCATAAATACATACATAATTGGTCGTTTTCGTTTTGTTCGAGATGTCTAATATGGGGTTTGAACCGTGGGCCCATGTCTATTAAGTCAACACACTACCTACTAGACTAAGGGCCATTACTACAACTACCCGCTAAAGTTGGGTTTAGTTAAAAATAACTTTAGCTAAAATGAACTTTAAAGTCATCTTTAACTTCTTTTCGTTATTACAAACTAATGATAAAATGAAGTTAACTTTTTAAAAATATGGCAATGCTGGAGCAATGGCGTTAACACTGCTGAATTTTTGTTGTATATGCTCATTTTGTTTATATTTGAAGTTGCCATATTGAAAATAATAAATAATGTATGGCAAGTTCAAACATAAACTTAACTTTAAAAGTTACCGGTAGCATGATCCTCCCTTTAACTTAACGCGCACTTCTACCATATTGTCCACTTATAATAATGAAAAACAATTTATCTGCCCCTTAAAATCCTCCTTTTAGTTAACGGCTAGTTGTAATAATGGCCCTAAGGCGACTTCAAATGAATCCCTATTATCTGCCGTAATATTTGATCAAAAAATTAAAAAAAAAAAATAGTTCGCCTTAGATTTTGGCCCTAATTTGAGTGCTTAGCCATAAAGGAGTAGTGATTAGGAGATGAACCCCAATGTTATAATGGCCGTCCATCTAGGCTGAAGGGAAATTCGTTTGATTGCCTTCAAGTTTTTGAGATAAGATGCTAGAACATCTAATAGCAGTTCAATGTACAGTCAAAGAAAAAAGTCTACATACAGTTTCCCTCTAATTTTTATATTTTTTCCCAATAATTTCTAAGGTTATATTTCTTCAAATAGTATTAATTGTAAATTCCTTTAACAACGATATGCCATCTTTTTTAATGTGGAAAAAACCAGTGGGAAAAAAGTGTATACTATTTATAGTGGTGTTAGGTTAGAGGACGTGTACTTGTCCGTTAAGACAAGTACAATACCCGGAGGTCGAAATTGACCCATTGTACAAATTAAGTAAATCGATAATTTAATTTGATGAATTGGAGAATATAATTGGACGGTGTCCCCAATAATCAAATTAAATCGTATCACAATTTAGGAATGTGAAAAACCCCTCAACCGGTAGATGTCAAGACCGCTCTTATAGTGGTGTATGTAGACTTTTTTTTGACTGTAAGTGTTGGTTTGTTTTTTATTAATTTTTTTTAATATTTTGTTTTTACTTAAAAAGGGCTTGTTAAGAATTAAAAATATTTATTCGTTTCTTTTAAGTTCCTCTATCGTTTTTTTCTTTTTTATCAATTTCAGTTTCGTTAAACAATTTTTTCCAGACAACACGGTGTTCTTAACTGTTATCTGCCATCTGCCTAAGGTGCAGCGGTGGTGTTCCCGCCTCTGAGGAAGCCATAGATATTTTATCATTTAATGGCTTACTATATTTGCAATTTCTAAAAGCCATAACAAAATACTGAGATACGGTACTCAAAAAGTGATCACTTCATTGTGATTCATTGCCGCGTAATTTTTCTCTACAATGATAGGGTTCAACATGAATATTATGGCTTTATTTATAATCCTTTTCATGAAATGGACTTTGCCTTTCTTATATTATTCTAGAATGTTCTATTTTAAACGAAAAAAATTTCAGAACGGAATTCGGTGACAATGTCCTTAAGTCCGATGTATAGCAACGAATAACAATTTCTTTAGGTAGAGTACAGTGCACTTTATTTAAAAACACTGTCACCAGGGAGTGGGCGAAAATCGTATCTTGCGAATCACAGATGATAAACTTAGAAAATCCAAATCATTTTCATACACTGAGAAGCGAATTAGAGGAGCGGAATAGTATGTCAAATAGAACGTGTATGTCAGTGTAAAACTTCAGGGTTTTCTGAGTGAAAATTATTGATAATATGTGGATGTAAAATCGTAGTAGTCGCCGTAGTCTAGTAAGTAGTGAGTTGGCTTATTAGACTTAAAGCCCGGGTTCGTATCCCAGGTCAGACATCAAAACGAAATTATGAAAAAAAAAAATATTTCTTCGGCGACTGCCTCTCAGCAGATTTCTGGCAAAAAACTCTGAGAGTGTGAGAAGCTAGGTCGTAATCCGGACTGAAGAGTTGTAATGACCAATTATATATGTATGTATGTATGTAAAATCCAAGTTTTACATAGATGTGTGATCATGATGGGACACAACACCTTTTTGGTTAATCGATTCTGTGTGTTTTAATTAACCTACATGCTGCAATTTTGTTAATCGTTGTCTCTACAGATTTGAATCAATAGTTTGACCCGGTCGTAGAAGCTTATTATGAGCACTTTCTGGATGTCAGTCTTGGCTTTACCATCGTCTCAAAAGTTTCATCTGTGCTTCATTCGTGATTTAATCTACACATTATTGTCATATGGAATTCACTGTTCCTCACCCTTAATCGCTTCGAAATTCACTAGATTTCGTTTCGTTGCAGTAGTATATTCGAGCATATTTGTGTATCCAGTTTTCTTGGTTGGTAACTGTTTGATGATACATGTTCAGTTTCCTGCAATTTTTTCCATGACTTAATTGGTTGATCGACTAGAGTAAGTTGCATCTTTTGTATCAAACGAACAAACCATTTCGCTGCTCTTATTCTAGTTTCAACATCGTGACTGTAAACTTCAAAATATTTGTCAGCAAGTCGCGATGCATTGTTATATTTTCTATAACAGAAATGCAAAATATGACGTTAATATCATCAATTCTTACTTTTTTAAACACAGACGTTTTTCAAAAATGCCATAACGTTGCCTGAGCCTTCTATCAAAATTTGGTTATCGAAATTTCTCGAACAACAAAATTTTTCCAAAAAGTTTTGAAACGTTCATAAACTCATCGTACTTTTTCCAATATGTTCCTGTACTCATACAACTAAAAGTTTCTGTTGTAATTATTAGCTGCTCGAAGAAATTTATTCAAATAATACGAAAGACTTAAGACACAAACCTTATATTTTATTACCATCAGCGCTTTATAAGCATAATTCGCTAGTGTTTTCAAGAAATTTGTATGGCTGGCACTCTTTGAAATGATTATAAAATGGCGAGACTGTTTAACTATTAGCTTTGTTGCATGGTGTTGTTTGCATTTGCATTGTAAGAGAATATTTTAAATTTTTAGTTGTTTTTTTGTTTATTTTTTCGTTACTTTTTTTCTATTATACTCACTAATTGCGCAATATTTTGTTTGACTATTGTGTGGAAATTCCACACAAAATAAAACAAATAAAATTAAGAAAAAATTTTATTTAATTAATCGTTAATTTTTTTTCTAAAGTTAAATAAAATGTTTTTTTAAGAAACATTTTTGTTAGACTATTTATTATCAGAGTTTTTTTTTTCATTATCTCATGATTATTATTATTATTATTATGTTTAGTTAAATTAAGTAATTGTTCAGTTAAAGTTCATTAATCATGCCAGGGCATACAAATTTAAATTTTTATAATAAAAGTGAATGCTTATCTAACAATTACTGATGGTTTTCAAACATTTTTAAATTTTCTTAGAGTAAGAATAATGAGAAACTAATTCTTGTTCTAAGTAAATAAGAAATAAAAACATAAAAAAGTTAATGATTTGTATTTCATTTTCTATAGGTGGTATTAGCAAAACCAATAATAATGTATATACGATTCGGAAAGAAACAATAAAATTTATGAATTTCAATCAACATAATTTTAGAGTGAAAATGAAAGTAAATGTTTGTAGCTTTCATTTGATATTAATTTTATAATAATTGGTCCCTGCGTTATAAAGTTATAAGAAGTTAAAGAAAATACTTCGCCAAACACCCCCTTGCTGCACAATTCTGTTCGCCTGGTAGAACAGCAAAATTTTTTAAATGAAATTTTCGCAAAAATTTTTTGTGTTGGATGTGTGTAAAGTATTTTCTTTAACTTTTTTACAACTTTATAAGTGGAGCACCAATCTTTATAAATTTGGTATCAAATAAAAGGTAGAAACGTATTATTTCATTCTACGGCACCCATTTCATTTTAATAGGTCCCATGGATCCGGAGTTATAAGCGTTTAGACATTTTTGTTTTCCGAAATTTGCTTGCTGTTCGATTCTGTTGGCCTGGTATTTGACAAAAAATGTTGACGAGAATTTTGAATAGAAAAACTGTTTCTATGTGTGGGTGAATAAAACCTATTTTACACTTTTAAAGTTAAATTTTCGGGCCCTACTTGGACTTACGCCTGGACTTTGACATGGACCTTAAAGTACGCCTTCTGGTCTTTCCAATGGCACCCATTTCATTTTAATAGGTCTCATGGATCCGGAGTTATTAGGGGTAAAACATTTCTAAAACCTATTTTACAATTTCAAGGTTAAATTTTCGGGTCCTACTTGGACTTACGCCTGGACTTGGACATGGAGCTTAAAGTACGCCTTCTGATCTTTCCAATGGCACCCATTTCATTTTAATAGGTCCCATGGATCCGGAGTTATTAGGGATAAAACATTTCTAAAACCTATTTTTCAATTTCAAGGTTAAATTTTCGGGCCCTACTTGGACTTGCGCTTGGACTTGGACATGGACCTTAAAGTCCGACTCCTGATCTTTTCAATGGCACCCATTTCATTTTAATAGGTCCCATGGATCCGGAGTTATTAGGGGTAAAACATTTCTAAAACCTATTTTACAATTTCAAGGTTAAATTTTCGGGCCCTACTTGGACTTGCGCTTGGATTTGGACATGGACCTTAAGGTACGACTTGTGATCTTTCCAATGGCACCCATTTCATTTCAATAGGTCTCATGGATCCGGAGTTATTAGGGGTTAGACATTTCTAAAACCTATTTTACAATTTCAATGTTAAATTTTCGGGCCCTACTTGGACTTGCGCTTGGACTTGGACATGGACCTTAAAGTCCGACTCCTGATCTTTTCAATGGCACCCATTTCATTTTAATAGGTCCCATGGATCCGGAGTTATAAGCGTTTAGACATTTTTGTTTTCCGAAATTTGCTTGCTGTTCGATTCTGTTGGCCTGGTATTTGACAAAAAATGTTGACGAGAATTTTGAATAGAAAAACTGTTTCTATGTGTGGGTGAATAAAACCTATTTTACACTTTTAAAGTTAAATTTTCGGGCCCTACTTGGACTTGGACATGGACCTTAAAGTACGTCTTCTGGTCTTTCCAGTGGCACCCATTTCATTTTAATAGGTCTCATGGATCCGGAGTTATTAGGGGTAAAACATTTCTAAAACCTATTTTACAATTTCAATGTTAAATTTTCGGGCCCTACTTGGACTTGCGCTTGGACTTGGACATGGACCTTAAAGTCCGACTCCTGATCTTTTCAATGGCACCCATTTCATTTTAATAGGTTCCATGGATCCGGAGTTATAAGCGTTTAGACATTTTTGTTTTCCGAAATTTGCTTGCTGTTCGATTCTGTTGGCCTGGTATTTGACAAAAAATGTTGACGAGAATTTTGAATAGAAAAACTGTTTCTATGTGTGGGTGAATAAAACCTATTTTACACTTTTAAAGTTAAATTTTCGGGCCCTACTTGGACTTGGACATGGACCTTAAAGTACGTCTTCTGGTCTTTCCAATGGCACCCATTTCATTTCAATAGGTCTTATGGATCCGGAGTTATTAGGGGTAAAACATTTCTAAAACCTATTTTACAATTTCAATGTTAAATTTTCGGGCCCTACTTGGACTTGCGCTTGGACTTGGACATGGACCTTAAAGTCCGACTCCTGATCTTTCCAATGGCACCCATTTCATTTTAATAGGTCCCATGGATCCGGAGTTATTAGGGGTAAAACATTTCTAAAACCTATTTTACAATTTCAATGTTAAATTTTCGGGCCCTACTTGGACTTGCGCTTGGACTTTGACATGGACCTTAAAGTACGTCTTCTGGTCTTTCCAATGGCACCCATTTCATTTTAATAGGTCTCATGGATCCGGAGTTATTAGGGGTAAAACATTTCTAAAACCTATTTTACAATTTCAATGTTAAATTTTCGGGCCCTACTTGGACTTGCGCTTGGACTTGGACATGGACCTTAAAGTCCGACTCCTGATCTTTTCAATGGCACCCATTTCATTTTAATAGGTCCCATGGATCCGGAGTTATAAGCGTTTAGACATTTTTGTTTTCCGAAATTTGCTTGCTGTTCGATTCTGTTGGCGTGGTATTTGACAAAAAATGTTGACGAGAATTTTGAATAGAAAAACTGTTTCTATGTGTGGGTGAATAAAACCTATTTTACACTTTTAAAGTTAAATTTTCGGGCCCTACTTGGACTTGCGCTTGGACTTGGACATGGACCTTAAAGTCCGACTCCTGATCTTTTCAATGGCACCCATTTCATTTTAATAGGTCCCATGGATCCGGAGTTATAAGCGTTTAGACATTTTTGTTTTCCGAAATTTGCTTGCTGTTCGATTCTGTTGGCCTGGTATTTGACAAAAAATGTTGACGAGAATTTTGAATAGAAAAACTGTTTCTATGTGTGGGTGAATAAAACCTATTTTACACTTTTAAAGTTAAATTTTCGGGCCCTACTTGGACTTGCGCTTGGACTTGGACATGGACCTTAAAGTACGTCTTCTGGTCTTTCCAATGGCACCAATTTCATTTCAATAGGTCTCATGGATCCGGAGTTATTAGGGGTAAAACATTTCTAAAACCTATTTTACAATTTCAGTGTTAAATTTTCGGGCCCTACTTGGACTTGCGCTTGGACTTGGACATGGACCTTAAAGTCCGACTCCTGATCTTTTCAATGGCACCCATTTCATTTTAATAGGTCCCATGGATCCGGAGTTATAAGCGTTTAGACATTTTTGTTTTCCGAAATTTGCTTGCTGTTCGATTCTGTTGGCCTGGTATTTGACAAAAAATGTTGACGAGAATTTTGAATAGAAAAACTGTTTCTATGTGTGGGTGAATAAAACCTATTTTACACTTTTAAAGTTAAATTTTCGGGCCCTACTTGGACTTGCGCTTGGACTTGGACTTGGACCTTAAAGTCCGACTCCTGATCTTTTCAATGGCACCCATTTCATTTTAATAGGTCCCATGGATCCGGAGTTATAAGCGTTTAGACATTTTTGTTTTCCGAAATTTGCTTGCTGTTCGATTCTGTTGGCCTGGTATTTGACAAAAAATGTTGACGAGAATTTTGAATAGAAAAACTGTTTCTATGTGTGGGTGAATAAAACCTATTTTACACTTTTAAAGTTAAATTTTCGGGCCCTACTTGGACTTACGCCTGGACTTGGACATGGACCTTAAAGTACGCCTTCTGATCTTTCCAATGGCACCCATTTCATTTTAATAGGTCTCATGGATCCGGAGTTATTAGGGGTAAAACATTTCTAAAACCTATTTTACAATTTCAAGGTTAAATTTTCGGGCCCTACTTGGACTTACGCCTGGACTTGGACATGGACCTTAAAGTACGCCTTCTGATCCTTCCAATGGCACCCATTTCATTTTAATAGGTCCCATGGATCCGGAGTTATTAGGGGTAAAACATTTCTAAAACCTATTTTACAATTTCAATGTTAAATTTTCGGGCCCTACTTGGACTTGCGCTTGGACTTGGACATGGACCTTAAAGTACGTCTTCTGGTCTTTCCAATGGCACCCATTTCATTTCAATAGGTCTCATGGATCCGGAGTTATTAGGGGTAAAACATTTCTAAAACCTATTTTACAATTTCAATGTTAAATTTTCGGGCCCTACTTGGACTTGCGCTTGGACTTGGACATGGACCTTAAAGTACGCCTTCTGGTCTTTCCAATGGCACCCATTTCATTTTAATAGGTCACATGGATCCGGAGTTATAAGCGTTTAGACATTTTTGTTTTCCGAAATTTGCTTGCTGTTCGATTCTGTTGGCCTGGTATTTGACAAAAAATGTTGACGAGAATTTTGAATAGAAAAACTGTTTCTATGTGTGGGTGAATAAAACCTATTTTACACTTTTAAAGTTAAATTTTCGGGCCCTACTTGGACTTACGCCTGGACTTGGACATGGACCTTAAAGTACGCCTTCTGGTCTTTCCAATGGCACCCATTTCATTTTAATAGGTCCCATGGATCCGGAGTTATTAGGGGTTAGACATTTCTAAAACCTATTTTACAATTTCAATGTTAAAATTTCGGGCCCTACTTGGACTTGCGCTTGGACTTGGACATGGACCTTAAAGTCCGACTCCTGATCTTTTCAATGGCACCCATTTCATTTTAATAGGTCCCATGGATCCGGAGTTATAAGCGTTTAGACATTTTTGTTTTCCGAAATTTGCTTGCTGTTCGATTCTGTTGGCCTGGTATTTGACAAAAAATGTTGACGAGAATTTTGAATAGAAAAACTGTTTCTATGTGTGGGTGAATAAAACCTATTTTACACTTTTAAAGTTAAATTTTCGGGCCCTACTTGGACTTGGACATGGACCTTAAAGTACGTCTTCTGGTCTTTCCAGTGGCACCCATTTCATTTTAATAGGTCTCATGGATCCGGAGTTATTAGGGGTAAAACATTTCTAAAACCTATTTTACAATTTCAATGTTAAATTTTCGGGCCCTACTTGGACTTGCGCTTGGACTTGGACATGGACCTTAAAGTCCGACTCCTGATCTTTTCAATGGCACCCATTTCATTTTAATAGGTTCCATGGATCCGGAGTTATAAGCGTTTAGACATTTTTGTTTTCCGAAATTTGCTTGCTGTTCGATTCTGTTGGCCTGGTATTTGACAAAAAATGTTGACGAGAATTTTGAATAGAAAAACTGTTTCTATGTGTGGGTGAATAAAACCTATTTTACACTTTTAAAGTTAAATTTTCGGGCCTTACTTGGACTTGCGCTTGGACTTGGACATGGACCTTAAAGTACGTCTTCTGGTCTTTCCAATGGCACCAATTTCATTTCAATAGGTCTCATGGATCCGGAGTTATTAGGGGTAAAACATTTCTAAAACCTATTTTACAATTTCAGTGTTAAATTTTCGGGCCCTACTTGGACTTGCGCTTGGACTTGGACATGGACCCTAAAGTCCGACTCCTGATCTTTTCAATGACACCCATTTCATTTTAATAGGTCACATGGATCCGGAGTTATAAGCGTTTAGACATTTTTGTTTTCCGAAATTTGCTTGCTGTTCGATTCTGTTGGCCTGGTATTTGACAAAAAATGTTGACGAGAATTTTGAATAGAAAAACTGTTTCTATGTGTGGGTGAATAAAACCTATTTTACACTTTTAAAGTTAAATTTTCGGGCCCTACTTGGACTTACGCCTGGACTTGGACATGGACCTTAAAGTACGCCTTCTGATCTTTCCAATGGCACCCATTTCATTTTAATAGGTCCCATGGATCCGGAGTTATTAGGGGTAAAACATTTCTAAAACCTATTTTACAATTTCAATGTTAAATTTTCGGGCCCTACTTGGACTTGCGCTTGGACTTGGACATGGACCTTAAAGTACGTCTTCTGGTCTTTCCAATGGCACCCATTTCATTTCAATAGGTCTCATGGATCCGGAGTTATTAGGGGTAAAACATTTCTAAAACCTATTTTACAATTTCAAGGTTAAATTTTCGGGCCCTACTTGGACTTGCGCTTGGATTTGGACATGGACCTTAAGGTACGACTCCTGATCTTTTCAATAGCACCCATTTCATTTTAATAGGTCCCATGGATCCGGAGTTATAAGCGTTTAGACATTTTTGTTTTCCGAAATTTACTTGCTGTTCGATTCTGTTGGCCTGGTATTTGACAAAAAATGTTGACGAGAATTTTGAATAGAAAAACTGTTTCTATGTGTGGGTGAATAAAACCTATTTTACGCTTTTAAAGTTAAATTTTCGGGCCCTACTTGGACTTACGCCTGGACTTGGACATGGACCTTAAAGTACGCCTTCTGATCTTTCCAATGGCACCCATTTCATTTTAATAGGTCCCATGGATCCGGAGTTATTAGGGGTAAAACATTTCTAAAACCTATTTTACAATTTCAATGTTAAATTTTCGGGCCCTACTTGGACTTGCGCTTGGACTTGGACATGGACCTTAAAGTCCGACTCCTGATCTTTTCAATGGCACCCATTTCATTTTAATAGGTCCCATGGATCCGGAGTTATAAGTGTTTAAAAAATTTTGTTTTCCGAAATTTGCTTGCTGTTCGATTCTGTTGGCCTGGTATTTAACAAAAAATGTTGACGAGAATTTTGAATAGAAAAACTGTTTCTATGTTTGGGTGAATAAAACCTATTTTACACTTTAAAGTTAAATTTTCGGGCCCTACTTGGACTTACGCCTGGACTTGGACATGGACCTTAAAGTACGCCTTCTGGTCTTTCCAATGGCTCCCATTTCATTTTAATAGGTCTCATTGATCCGGAGTTATTAGGGGTAAAACATTTCTAAAACCTATTTTACAATTTCAAGGTTAAATTTTCGGGCCCTACTTGGACTTGCGCTTGGACTTGGACATGGACCTTAAAGTCCGACTTCTGATCTTTTCAATGGCACCCATTTCATTTTAATAGGTCCCATGGATCCGGAGTTATTAGGGGTAAAACATTTCTAAAACCTATTTTACAATTTCAAGGTTAAATTTTCGGGCCCTACTTGGACTTGCGCTTGGACTTGGACATGGACCTTAAAGTCCGACTCCTGATCTTTTCAATGGCACCCATTTTATTTTAATAGGTCCCATGGATCCGGAGTTATAAGTGTTTAAAAAATTTTGTTTTCCGAAATTTGCTTGCTGTTCGATTCTGTTGGCCTGGTATTTGACAAAAAATGTTGACGAGAATTTTGAATAGAAAAACTGTTTCTATGTTTGGGTGAATAAAACCTATTTTTCACTTTAAAGTTAAATTTTCGGGCCCTACTTGGACTTACGCCTGGACTTGGACATGGACCTTAAAGTACGCCTTCTGGTCTTTCCAATGGCTCCCATTTCATTTTAATAGGTCTCATTGATCCGGAGTTATTAGGGGTAAAACATTTCTAAAACCTATTTTACAATTTCAAGGTTAAATTTTCGGGCCCTACTTGGACTTGCGCTTGGACTTGGACATGGACCTTAAAGTACGCCTTCTGGTCTTTCCAATGGCTCCCATTTCATTTTAATAGGTCTCATGGATCCGGAGTTATTAGGGGTAAAACATTTCTAAAACCTATTTTACAATTTCAAGGTTAAATTTTCGGGCCCTACTTGGACTTGCGCTTGGACTTGGACATGGACCTTAAAGTCCGACTCCTGATCTTTTCAATAGCACCCATTTCATTTTAATAGGTCCCATGGATCCGGAGTTATAAGCGTTTAGACATTTTTGTTTTCCGAAATTTACTTGCTGTTCGATTCTGTTGGCCTGGTATTTGACAAAAAATGTTGACGAGAATTTTGAATAGAAAAACTGTTTCTATGTGTGGGTGAATAAAACCTATTTTACACTTTTAAAGTTAAATTTTCGGGCCCTACTTGGACTTACGCCTGGACTTGGACATGGACCTTAAAGTACGCCTTCTGGTCTTTCCAATGGCACCCATTTCATTTTAATAGGTCTCATGGATCCGGAGTTATTAGGGGTATAACATTTCTAAAACCTATTTTACAATTTCAAGGTTAAATTTTCGGGCCCTACTTGGACTTGCGCTTGGATTTGGACATGGACCTTAAGGTACGACTTGTGATCTTTCCAATGGCACCCATTTCATTTTAATAGGTCCCATGGATCCGGAGTTATAAGCGTTTAAAAATTTTTGTTTTCCGAAATTTGCTTGCTGTTCGATTCTGTTGGCCTGGTATTTGACAAAAAATGTTGACGAGAATTTTGAATAGAAAAACTGTTTCCATGTGTGGGTGAATAAAACCTATTTTACACTTTTAAAGTTAAATTTTCGGGCCCTACTTGGACTTACGCCTGGACTTGGACATGGACCTTAAAGTACGCCTTCTGATCTTTCCAATGGCACCCATTTCATTTTAATAGGTCTCATGAATCCGGAGTTATTAGGGGTATAACATTTCTAAAACCTATTTTACAATTTCAAGGTTAAATTTTCGGGCCCTACTTGGACTTACGCCTGGACTTGGACATGGACCTTAAAGTACGCCTTCTGATCCTTCCAATGGCACCCATTTCATTTTAATAGGTCCCATGGATCCGGAGTTATTAGGGGTAAAACATTTCTAAAACCTATTTTACAATTTCAATGTTAAATTTTCGGGCCCTACTTGGACTTGCGCTTGGACTTGGACATGGACCTTAAAGTCCGACTTCTGATCTTTTCCATGGCACCCATTTCATTTTAATAGGTCCCATGGATCCGGAGTTATTAGGGGTAAAACATTTCTAAAACCTATTTTACAATTTCAAGGTTAAATTTTCGGGCCCTACTTGGACTTGCGCTTGGACTTGGACATGGACCTTAAAGTCCGACTCCTGATCTTTTCAATGGCACCCATTTCATTTTAATAGGTCCCATGGATCCGGAGTTATAAGTGTTTAAAAAATTTTGTTTTCCGAAATTTGCTTGCTGTTCGATTCTGTTGGCCTGGTATTTGACAAAAAATGTTGACGAGAATTTTGAATAGAAAAACTGTTTCTATGTTTGGGTGAATAAAACCTATTTTACACTTTAAAGTTAAATTTTCGGGCCCTACTTGGACTTACGCCTGGACTTGGACATGGACCTTAAAGTACGCCTTCTGGTCTTTCCAATGGCTCCCATTTCATTTTAATAGGTCTCATGGATCCGGAGTTATTAGGGGTAAAACATTTCTAAAACCTATTTTACAATTTCAAGGTTAAATTTTCGGGCCCTACTTGGACTTGCGCTTGGACTTGGACATGGACCTTAAAGTCCGACTCCTGATCTTTTCAATGGCACCCATTTCATTTTAATAGGTCCCATGGATCCGGAGTTATAAGCGTTTAGACATTTTTGTTTTCCGAAATTTACTTGCTGTTCGATTCTGTTGGCCTGGTATTTGACAAAAAATGTTGACGAGAATTTTGAATAGAAAAACTGTTTCTATGTGTGGGTGAATAAAACCTATTTTACGCTTTTAAAGTTAAATTTTCGGGCCCTACTTGGACTTACGCCTGGACTTGGACATGGACCTTAAAGTACGCCTTCTGATCTTTCCAATGGCACCCATTTCATTTTAATAGGTCCCATGGATCCGGAGTTATTAGGGGTAAAACATTTCTAAAACCTATTTTACAATTTCAATGTTAAATTTTCGGGCCCTACTTGGACTTGCGCCTGGACTTGGACATGGACCTTAAAGTACGCCTTCTGATCCTTCCAATGGCACCCATTTCATTTTAATAGGTCCCATGGATCCGGAGTTATTAGGGGTAAAACATTTCTAAAACCTATTTTACAATTTCAATGTTAAATTTTCGGGCCCTACTTGGACTTGCGCTTGGACTTGGACATGGACCTTAAAGTCCGACTTCTGATCTTTTCCATGGCACCCATTTCATTTTAATAGGTCCCATGGATCCGGAGTTATTAGGGGTAAAACATTTCTAAAACCTATTTTACAATTTCAAGGTTAAATTTTCGGGCCCTACTTGGACTTGCGCTTGGACTTGGACATGGACCTTAAAGTCCGACTCCTGATCTTTTCAATGGCACCCATTTCATTTTAATAGGTCCCATGGATCCGGAGTTATAAGTGTTTAAAAAATTTTGTTTTCCGAAATTTGCTTGCTGTTCGATTCTGTTGGCCTGGTATTTAACAAAAAATGTTGACGAGAATTTTGAATAGAAAAACTGTTTCTATGTTTGGGTGAATAAAACCTATTTTACACTTTAAAGTTAAATTTTCGGGCCCTACTTGGACTTACGCCTGGACTTGGACATGGACCTTAAAGTACGCCTTCTGGTCTTTCCAATGGCTCCCATTTCATTTTAATAGGTCTCATGGATCCGGAGTTATTAGGGGTAAAACATTTGTAAAACCTATTTTACAATTTCAAGGTTAAATTTTCGGGCCCTACTTGGACTTGCGCTTGGACTTGGACATGGACCTTAAAGTCCGACTCCTGATCTTTTCAATGGCACCCATTTCATTTTAATAGGTCCCATGGATCCGGAGTTATAAGCGTTTAGACATTTTTGTTTTCCGAAATTTACTTGCTGTTCGATTCTGTTGGCCTGGTATTTGACAAAAAATGTTGACGAGAATTTTGAATAGAAAAACTGTTTCTATGTGTGGGTGAATAAAACCTATTTTACGCTTTTAAAGTTAAATTTTCGGGCCCTACTTGGACTTACGCCTGGACTTGGACATGGACCTTAAATTACGCCTTCTGATCTTTCCAATGGCACCCATTTCATTTTAATAGGTCCCATGGATCCGGAGTTATTAGGGGTAAAACATTTCTAAAACCTATTTTACAATTTCAATGTTAAATTTTCGGGCCCTACTTGGACTTGCGCTTGGACTTGGACATGGACCTTAAAGTACGTCTTCTGGTCTTTCCAATGGCACCCATTTCATTTCAATAGGTCTCATGGATCCGGAGTTATTAGGGGTAAAACATTTCTAAAACCTATTTTACAATTTAATGTTAAATTTTCGGGCCCTACTTGGACTTGCGCTTGGACTTGGACATGGACCTTAAAGTCCGACTCCTGATCTTTTGAATGACACCCATTTAATTTTAATAGGTCACATGGATCCGGAGTTATAAGCGTTTAGACATTTTTGTTTTCCGAAATTTGCTTGCTGTTCGATTCTGTTAGCCTGGTATTTGACAAAAAATGTTGACGAGAATTTTGAATAGAAAAACTGTTTCTATGTGTGGGTGAATAAAACCTATTTTACACTTTTAAAGTTAAATTTTCGGGCCCTACTTGGACTTACGCCTGGACTTGGACATGGACCTTAAAGTACGCCTTCTGATCTTTCCAATGGCACCCATTTCATTTTAATAGGTCCCATGGATCCGGAGTTATTAGGGGTAAAACATTTCTAAAACCTATTTTACAATTTCAATGTTAAATTTTCGGGCCCTACTTGGACTTGCGCTTGGACTTGGACATGGACCTTAAAGTCCGACTCCTGATCTTTTCAATGACACCCATTTCATTTTAATAGGTCACATGGATCCGGAGTTATAAGCGTTTAGACATTTTTGTTTTCCGAAATTTGCTTGCTGTTCGATTCTGTTGGCCTGGTATTTGACAAAAAATGTTGACGAGAATTTTGAATAGAAAAACTGTTTCTATGTTTGGGTGAATAAAACCTATTTTACACTTTTAAAGTTAAATTTTCGGGCCCTACTTGGACTTACGCCTGGACTTGGACATGGACCTTAAAGTACGCCTTCTGGTCTTTCCAATGGCTCCCATTTCATTTTAATAGGTCTCATGGATCCGCAGTTATTAGGGGTAAAACATTTCTAAAACCTATTTTACAATTTCAAGGTTAAATTTTCGGGCCCTACTTGGACTTGCGCTTGGACTTGGACATGGACCTTAAAGTACGTCTTCTGGTCTTTCCAATGGCACCCATTTCATTTCAATAGGTCTCATGGATCCGGAGTTATTAGGGGTAAAACATTTCTAAAACCTATTTTACAATTTAATGTTAAATTTTCGGGCCCTACTTGGACTTGCGCTTGGACTTGGACATGGACCTTAAAGTCCGACTCCTGATCTTTTGAATGACACCCATTTCATTTTAATAGGTCACATGGATCCGGAGTTATAAGCGTTTAGACATTTTTGTTTTCCGAAATTTACTTGCTGTTCGATTCTGTTGGCCTGGTATTTGACAAAAAATGTTGACGAGAATTTTGAATAGAAAAACTGTTTCTATGTGTGGGTGAATAAAACCTATTTTACACTTTTAAAGTTAAATTTTCGGGCCCTACTTGGACTTGCGCTTGGACTTGGACATGGACCTTAAAGTACGCCTTCTGATCTTTCCAATGGCACCCATTTCATTTTAATAGGTCCCATGGATCCGGAGTTATTAGGGGTGAAACATTTCTAAAACCTATTTTACAATTTCAATGTTAAATTTTCGGGCTCTACTTGGACTTGCGCTTGGACTTGGACATGGACCTTAAAGTACGTCTTCTGGTCTTTCCAATGGCACCCATTTCATTTCAATAGGTCTCATGGATCCGGAGTTATTAGGGGTAAAACATTTCTAAAACCTATTTTACAATTTAATGTTAAATTTTCGGGCCCTACTTGGACTTGCGCTTGGACTTGGACATGGACCTTAAAGTCCGACTCCTGATCTTTTCAATGGCACCCATTTCATTTTAATAGGTCCCATGGATCCGGAGTTATAAGCGTTTAGACATTTTTGTTTTCCGAAATTTACTTGCTGTTCGATTCTGTTGGCCTGGTATTTGACAAAAAATGTTGACGAGAATTTTGAATAGAAAAACTGTTTCTATGTGTGGGTGAATAAAACCTATTTTACACTTTTAAAGTTAAATTTTCGGGCCCTACTTGGACTTGCGCTTGGACTTGGACATGGACCTTAAAGTACGCCTTCTGATCTTTCCAATGGCACCCATTTCATTTTAATAGGTCCCATGGATCCGGAGTTATTAGGGGTAAAACATTTCTAAAACCTATTTTACAATTTCAATGTTAAATTTTCGGGCCCTACTTGGACTTGCGCTTGGACTTGGACATGGACCACGTACGTCTTCTGGTCTTTCCAATGGCACCCATTTCATTTCAATAGGTCTCATGGATCCGGAGTTATTAGGGGTAAAACATTTCTAAAACCTATTTTACAATTTAATGTTAAATTTTCGGGCCCTACTTGGACTTGCGCTTGGACTTGGACATGGACCTTAAAGTCCGACTCCTGATCTTTTGAATGACACCCATTTCATTTTAATAGGTCACATGGATCCGGAGTTATAAGCGTTTAGACATTTTTGTTTTCCGAAATTTGCTTGCTGTTCGATTCTGTTGGCCTGGTATTTGACAAAAAATGTTGACGAGAATTTTGAATAGAAAAACTGTTTCTATGTGTGGGTGAATAAAACCTATTTTACACTTTTAAAGTTAAATTTTCGGGCCCTACTTGGACTTACGCCTGGACTTGGACATGGACCTTAAAGTACGCCTTCTGATCTTTCCAATGGCTCCCATTTCATTTTAATAGGTCCCATGGATCCGGAGTTATTAGGGGTAAAACATTTCTAAAACCTATTTTACAATTTCAATGTTAAATTTTCGGGCCCTACTTGGACTTGCGCTTGGACTTGGACATGGACCTTAAAGTCCGACTCCTGATCTTTTCAATGGCACCCATTTCATTTTAATAGGTCCCATGGATCCGGAGTTATAAGCGTTTAGACATTTTTGTTTTCCGAAATTTGCTTGCTGTTCGATTCTGTTGGCCTGGTATTTGACAAAAAATGTTGACGAGAATTTTGAATAGAAAAACTGTTTCTATGTGTGGGTGAATAAAACCTATTTTACACTTTTAAAGTAAAATTTTCGGGCCCTACTTGGACTTGCGCTTGGACTTG
Source organism: Sarcophaga caerulescens (assembly GCA_927399465.1). Classification (NCBI taxonomy): domain Eukaryota; kingdom Metazoa; phylum Arthropoda; class Insecta; order Diptera; family Sarcophagidae; genus Sarcophaga; species Sarcophaga caerulescens. The sequence continues at coordinate 20,673,039 of OV656867.1, forward strand.
GACATGGACCTTAAAGTACGTCTTCTGGTCTTTCCAATGGCACCAATTTTATTTCAATAGGTCTCATGGATCCGGAGTTATTAGGGGTAAAACATTTCTAAAACCTATTTTACAATTTCAGTGTTAAATTTTCGGGCCCTACTTGGACTTGCGCTTGGACTTGGACATGGACCTTAAAGTCCGACTCCTGATCTTTTCAATGGCACCCATTTCATTTTAATAGGTCCCATGGATCCGGAGTTATAAGCGTTTAGACATTTTTGTTTTCCGAAATTTGCTTGCTGTTCGATTCTGTTGGCCTGGTATTTGACAAAAAATGTTGACGAGAATTTTGAATAGAAAAACTGTTTCTATGTGTGGGTGAATAAAACCTATTTTACACTTTTAAAGTTAAATTTTCGGGCCCTACTTGGACTTACGCCTGGACTTGGACATGGACCTTAAAGTACGCCTTCTGATCTTTCCAATGGCACCCATTTCATTTTAATAGGTCCCATGGATCCGGAGTTATTAGGGGTAAAACATTTCTAAAACCTATTTTACAATTTCAATGTTAAATTTTCGGGCCCTACTTGGACTTGCGCTTGGACTTGGACATGGACCTTAAAGTCCGACTCCTGATCTTTTCAATGACACCCATTTCATTTTAATAGGTCACATGGAACCGGAGTTATAAGCGTTTAGACATTTTTGTTTTCCGAAATTTGCTTGCTGTTCGATTCTGTTGGCCTGGTATTTGACAAAAAAATGTTGACGAGAATTTTGAATAGAAAAACTGTTTCTATGTGTGGGTGAATAAAACCTATTTTACACTTTTAAAGTTAAATTTTCGGGACCTACTTGGACTTACGCCTGGACTTGGACATGGACCTTAAAGTACGCCTTCTGGTCTTTCCAATGGCTCCCATTTCATTTTAATAGGTCTCATGGATCCGGAGTTATTAGGGGTAAAACATTTCTAAAACCTATTTTACAATTTCAAGGTTAAATTTTCGGGCCCTACTTGGACTTACGCTTGGACTTGGACATGGACCTTAAAGTCCGACTCCTGATCTTTTCCATGGCACCCATTTCATTTTAATAGGTCTCATGGATCCGGAGTTATAAGCGTTTAAAAATTTTTGTTTTCCGAAATTTGCTTGCTGTTCGATTCTGTTGGCCTGGTATTTGACAAAAAATGTTGACGAGAATTTTGAATAGAAAAACTGTTTCTATGTGTGGGTGAATAAAACCTATTTTTCACTTTAAAGTTAAATTTTCGGGCCCTACTTGGACTTACGCCTGGACTTGGACATGGACCTTAAAGTACGCCTTCTGGTCTTTCCAATGGCACCCATTTCATTTGACGAGAATTTTGAATAGAAAAACTGTTTCTATGTGTGGGTGAATAAAACGTATTTTACACTTTTAAAGTTAAATTTTCGGGCCCTACTTGGACTTACGCCTGGACTTGGACATGGACCTTAAAGTACGCCTTCTGATCTTTCCAATGGCACCCATTTCATTTTAATAGGTCCCATGGATCCGGAGTTATTAGGGGTAAAACATTTCTAAAACCTATTTTACAATTTCAATGTTAAATTTTCGGGCCCTACTTGGACTTGCGCTTGGACTTGGACATGGACCTTAAAGTCCGACTCCTGATCTTTTCAATGACACCCATTTCATTTTAATAGGTCACATGGATCCGGAGTTATAAGCGTTTAGACATTTTTGTTTTCCGAAATTTGCTTGCTGTTCGATTCTGTTGGCCTGGTATTTGACAAAAAATGTTGACGAGAATTTTGAATAGAAAAACTGTTTCTATGTGTGGGTGAATAAAACCTATTTTACACTTTTAAAGTTAAATTTTCGGGCCTTACTTGGACTTGGACATGGACCTTAAAGTACGTCTTCTGGTCTTTCCAATGGCACCAATTTCATTTCAATAGGTCTCATGGATCCGGAGTTATTAGGGGTAAAACATTTCTAAAACCTATTTTACAATTTCAGTGTTAAATTTTCGGGCCCTACTTGGACTTGCGCTTGGACTTGGACATGGACCTTAAGGTACGACTTGTGATCTTTTCAATGGCACCCATTTCATTTTAATAGGTCCCATGGATCCGGAGTTATAAGCGTTTAGACATTTTTGTTTTCCGAAATTTGCTTGCTGTTCGATTCTGTTGGCCTGGTATTTGACAAAAAATGTTGACGAGAATTTTGAATAGAAAAACTGTTTCTATGTGTGGGTGAATAAAACCTATTTTACACTTTTAAAGTTAAATTTTCGGGCCCTGCTTGGACTTACGCCTGGACTTGGACATGGACCTTAAAGTACGCCTTCTGGTCTTTCCAATGGCACCCATTTCATTTTAATAGGTCTCATGGATCCGGAGTTATTAGGAGTAAAACATTTCTAAAACCTATTTTTCAATTTCAAGGTTAAATTTTCGGGCCCTGCTTGGACTTGCGCTTGGACTTGGACATGGACCTTAAAGTCCGACTCCTGATCTTTTCAATGGCACCCATTTCATTTTAATAGGTCCCATGGATCCGGAGTTATAAGCGTTTAGACATTTTTGTTTTCCGAAATTTGCTTGCTGTTCGATTCTGTTGGCCTGGTATTTGACAAAAAATGTTGACGAGAATTTTGAATAGAAAAACTGTTTCTATGTGTGGGTGAATAAAACCTATTTTACACTTTTAAAGTTAAATTTTCGGGACCTACTTGGACTTACGCCTGGAATTGGACATGGACCTTAAAGTACGCCTTCTGGTCTTTCCAATGGCTCCCATTTCATTTTAATAGGTCTCATGGATCCGGAGTTATTAGGGGTAAAACATTTCTAAAACCTATTTTACAATTTCAAGGTTAAATTTTCGGGCCCTACTTGGACTTGCGCTTGGACTTGGACATGAACCTTAAAGTCCGACTCCTGATCTTTTCAATGGCACCCATTTCATTTTAATAGGTCCCATGGATCCGGAGTTATAAGCGTTTAGACATTTTTGTTTTCCGAAATTTGCTTGCTGTTCGATTCTGTTGGCCTGGTATTTGACAAAAAATGTTGACGAGAATTTTGAATAGAAAAACTGTTTCTATGTGTGGGTGAATAAAACCTATTTTACACTTTAAAGTTAAATTTTCGGGCCCTACTTGGACTTACGCCTGGACTTGGACATGGACCTTAAAGTACGCCTTCTGATCTTTCCAATGGCACCCATTTCATTTTAATAGGTCCCATGGATCCGGAGTTATTAGGGGTAAAACATTTCTAAAACCTATTTTACAATTTCAATGTTAAATTTTCGGGCCCTACTTGGACTTGCGCTTGGACTTGGACATGGACCTTAAAGTCCGACTCCTGATCTTTTCAATGGCACCCATTTCATTTTAATAGGTCCCATGGATCCGGAGTTATAAGTGTTTAAAAAATTTTGTTTTCCGAAATTTGCTTGCTGTTCGATTCTGTTGGCCTGGTATTTGACAAAAAATGTTGACGAGAATTTTGAATAGAAAAACTGTTTCTATGTTTGGGTGAATAAAACCTATTTTACACTTTAAAGTTAAATTTTCGGGCCCTACTTGGACTTACGCCTGGACTTGGACATGGACCTTAAAGTACGCCTTCTGGTCTTTCCAATGGCTCCCATTTCATTTTAATAGGTCTCATGGATCCGGAGTTATTAGGGGTAAAACATTTCTAAAACCTATTTTACAATTTCAAGGTTAAATTTTCGGGCCCTACTTGGACTTGCGCTTGGACTTGGACATGGACCTTAAAGTCCGACTTCTGATCTTTTCAATGGCACCCATTTCATTTTAATAGGTCCCATGGATCCGGAGTTATTAGGGGTAAAACATTTCTAAAACCTATTTTACAATTTCAAGGTTAAATTTTCGGGCCCTACTTGGACTTGCGCTTGGACTTGGACATGGACCTTAAAGTCCGACTCCTGATCTTTTCAATGGCACCCATTTCATTTTAATAGGTCCCATGGATCCGGAATTATAAGTGTTTAAAAAATTTTGTTTTCCGAAATTTGCTTGCTGTTCGATTCTGTTGGCCTGGTATTTGACAAAAAATGTTGACGAGAATTTTGAATAGAAAAACTGTTTCTATGTTTGGGTGAATAAAACCTATTTTACACTTTAAAGTTAAATTTTCGGGCCCTACTTGGACTTACGCCTGGACTTGGACATGGACCTTAAAGTACGCCTTCTGGTCTTTCCAATGGCTCCCATTTCATTTTAATAGGTCTCATGGATCCGGAGTTATTAGGGGTAAAACATTTCTAAAACCTATTTTACAATTTCAAGGTTAAATTTTCGGGCCCTACTTGGACTTGCGCTTGGACTTGGACATGGACCTTAAAGTCCGACTCCTGATCTTTTCAATAGCACCCATTTCATTTTAATAGGTCCCATGGATCCGGAGTTATAAGCGTTTAGACATTTTTGTTTTCCGAAATTTACTTGCTGTTCGATTCTGTTGGCCTGGTATTTGACAAAAAATGTTGACGAGAATTTTGAATAGAAAAACTGTTTCTATGTGTGGGTGAATAAAACCTATTTTACACTTTTAAAGTTAAATTTTCGGGCCCTACTTGGACTTACGCCTGGACTTGGACATGGACCTTAAAGTACGCCTTCTGGTCTTTCCAATGGCACCCATTTCATTTTAATAGGTCTCATGGATCCGGAGTTATTAGGGGTAAAACATTTCTAAAACCTATTTTACAATTTCAAGGTTAAATTTTCGGGCCCTACTTCGACTTGCGCTTGGATTTGGACATGGACCTTAAGGTACGACTTGTGATCTTTCCAATGGCACCCATTTCATTTTAATAGGTCCCATGGATCCGGAGTTATAAGCGTTTAAAAATTTTTGTTTTCCGAAATTTGCTTGCTGTTCGATTCTGTTGGCCTGGTATTTGACAAAAAATGTTGACGAGAATTTTGAATAGAAAAACTGTTTCCATGTGTGGGTGAATAAAACCTATTTTACACTTTTAAAGTTAAATTTTCGGGCCCTACTTGGACTTACGCCTGGACTTGGACATGGACCTTAAAGTACGCCTTCTGATCTTTCCAATGGCACCCATTTCATTTTAATAGGTCTCATGAATCCGGAGTTATTAGGGGTATAACATTTCTAAAACCTATTTTACAATTTCAAGGTTAAATTTTCGGGCCCTACTTGGACTTACGCCTGGACTTGGACATGGACCTTAAAGTACGCCTTCTGATCCTTCCAATGGCACCCATTTCATTTTAATAGGTCCCATGGATCCGGAGTTATTAGGGGTAAAACATTTCTAAAACCTATTTTACAATTTCAATGTTAAATTTTCGGGCCCTACTTGGACTTGCGCTTGGACTTGGACATGGACCTTAAAGTCCGACTTCTGATCTTTTCCATGGCACCCATTTCATTTTAATAGGTCCCATGGATCCGGAGTTATTAGGGGTAAAACATTTCTAAAACCTATTTTACAATTTCAAGGTTAAATTTTCGGGCCCTACTTGGACTTGCGCTTGGACTTGGACATGGACCTTAAAGTCCGACTCCTGATCTTTTCAATGGCACCCATTTCATTTTAATAGGTCCCATGGATCCGGAGTTATAAGTGTTTAAAAAATTTTGTTTTCCGAAATTTGCTTGCTGTTCGATTCTGTTGGCCTGGTATTTGACAAAAAATGTTGACGAGAATTTTGAATAGAAAAACTGTTTCTATGTTTGGGTGAATAAAACCTATTTTACACTTTAAAGTTAAATTTTCGGGCCCTACTTGGACTTACGCCTGGACTTGGACATGGACCTTAAAGTACGCCTTCTGGTCTTTCCAATGGCTCCCATTTCATTTTAATAGGTCTCATGGATCCGGAGTTATTAGGGGTAAAACATTTCTAAAACCTATTTTACAATTTCAAGGTTAAATTTTCGGGCCCTACTTGGACTTGCGCTTGGACTTGGACATGGACCTTAAAGTCCGACTCCTGATCTTTTCAATGGCACCCATTTCATTTTAATAGGTCCCATGGATCCGGAGTTATAAGCGTTTAGACATTTTTGTTTTCCGAAATTTACTTGCTGTTCGATTCTGTTGGCCTGGTATTTGACAAAAAATGTTGACGAGAATTTTGAATAGAAAAACTGTTTCTATGTGTGGGTGAATAAAACCTATTTTACGCTTTTAAAGTTAAATTTTCGGGCCCTACTTGGACTTACGCCTGGACTTGGACATGGACCTTAAAGTACGCCTTCTGATCTTTCCAATGGCACCCATTTCATTTTAATAGGTCCCATGGATCCGGAGTTATTAGGGGTAAAACATTTCTAAAACCTATTTTACAATTTCAATGTTAAATTTTCGGGCCCTACTTGGACTTGCGCCTGGACTTGGACATGGACCTTAAAGTACGCCTTCTGATCCTTCCAATGGCACCCATTTCATTTTAATAGGTCCCATGGATCCGGAGTTATTAGGGGTAAAACATTTCTAAAACCTATTTTACAATTTCAATGTTAAATTTTCGGGCCCTACTTGGACTTGCGCTTGGACTTGGACATGGACCTTAAAGTCCGACTTCTGATCTTTTCCATGGCACCCATTTCATTTTAATAGGTCCCATGGATCCGGAGTTATTAGGGGTAAAACATTTCTAAAACCTATTTTACAATTTCAAGGTTAAATTTTCGGGCCCTACTTGGACTTGCGCTTGGACTTGGACATGGACCTTAAAGTCCGACTACTGATCTTTTCAATGGCACCCATTTCATTTTAATAGGTCCCATGGATCCGGAGTTATAAGTGTTTAAAAAATTTTGTTTTCCGAAATTTGCTTGCTGTTCGATTCTGTTGGCCTGGTATTTGACAAAAAATGTTGACGAGAATTTTGAATAGAAAAACTGTTTCTATGTTTGGGTGAATAAAACCTATTTTACACTTTAAAGTTAAATTTTCGGGCCCTACTTGGACTTACGCCTGGACTTGGACATGGACCTTAAAGTACGCCTTCTGGTCTTTCCAATGGCTCCCATTTCATTTTAATAGGTCTCATGGATCCGGAGTTATTAGGGGTAAAACATTTGTAAAACCTATTTTACAATTTCAAGGTTAAATTTTCGGGCCCTACTTGGACTTGCGCTTGGACTTGGACATGGACCTTAAAGTCCGACTCCTGATCTTTTCAATGGCACCCATTTCATTTTAATAGGTCCCATGGATCCGGAGTTATAAGCGTTTAGACATTTTTGTTTTCCGAAATTTACTTGCTGTTCGATTCTGTTGGCCTGGTATTTGACAAAAAATGTTGACGAGAATTTTGAATAGAAAAACTGTTTCTATGTGTGGGTGAATAAAACCTATTTTACGCTTTTAAAGTTAAATTTTCGGGCCCTACTTGGACTTACGCCTGGACTTGGACATGGACCTTAAATTACGCCTTCTGATCTTTCCAATGGCACCCATTTCATTTTAATAGGTCCCATGGATCCGGAGTTATTAGGGGTAAAACATTTCTAAAACCTATTCTACAATTTCAATGTTAAATTTTCGGGCCCTACTTGGACTTGCGCTTGGACTTGGACATGGACCTTAAAGTACGTCTTCTGGTCTTTCCAATGGCACCCATTTCATTTCAATAGGTCTCATGGATCCGGAGTTATTAGGGGTAAAACATTTCTAAAACCTATTTTACAATTTAATGTTAAATTTTCGGGCCCTACTTGGACTTGCGCTTGGACTTGGACATGTACCTTAAAGTCCGACTCCTGATCTTTTGAATGACACCCATTTAATTTTAATAGGTCACATGGATCCGGAGTTATAAGCGTTTAGACATTTTTGTTTTCCGAAATTTGCTTGCTGTTCGATTCTGTTAGCCTGGTATTTGACAAAAAATGTTGACGAGAATTTTGAATAGAAAAACTGTTTCTATGTGTGGGTGAATAAAACCTATTTTACACTTTTAAAGTTAAATTTTCGGGCCCTACTTGGACTTACGCCTGGACTTGGACATGGACCTTAAAGTACGCCTTCTGATCTTTCCAATGGCACCCATTTCATTTTAATAGGTCCCATGGATCCGGAGTTATTAGGGGTAAAACATTTCTAAAACCTATTTTACAATTTCAATGTTAAATTTTCGGGCCCTACTTGGACTTGCGCTTGGACTTGGACATGGACCTTAAAGTCCGACTCCTGATCTTTTCAATGACACCCATTTCATTTTAATAGGTCACATGGATCCGGAGTTATAAGCGTTTAGACATTTTTGTTTTCCGAAATTTGCTTGCTGTTCGATTCTGTTGGCCTGGTATTTGACAAAAAATGTTGACGAGAATTTTGAATAGAAAAACTGTTTCTATGTTTGGGTGAATAAAACCTATTTTACACTTTTAAAGTTAAATTTTCGGGCCCTACTTGGACTTACGCCTGGACTTGGACATGGACCTTAAAGTACGCCTTCTGGTCTTTCCAATGGCTCCCATTTCATTTTAATAGGTCTCATGGATCCGCAGTTATTAGGGGTAAAACATTTCTAAAACCTATTTTACAATTTCAAGGTTAAATTTTCGGGCCCTACTTGGACTTGCGCTTGGACTTGGACATGGACCTTAAAGTACGTCTTCTGGTCTTTCCAATGGCACCCATTTCATTTCAATAGGTCTCATGGATCCGGAGTTATTAGGGGTAAAACATTTCTAAAACCTATTTTACAATTTAATGTTAAATTTTCGGGCCCTACTTGGACTTGCGCTTGGACTTGGACATGGACCTTAAAGTCCGACTCCTGATCTTTTGAATGACACCCATTTCATTTTAATAGGTCACATGGATCCGGAGTTATAAGCGTTTAGACATTTTTGTTTTCCGAAATTTACTTGCTGTTCGATTCTGTTGGCCTGGTATTTGACAAAAAATGTTGACGAGAATTTTGAATAGAAAAACTGTTTCTATGTGTGGGTGAATAAAACCTATTTTACACTTTTAAAGTTAAATTTTCGGGCCCTACTTGGACTTGCGCTTGGACTTGGACATGGACCTTAAAGTACGCCTTCTGATCTTTCCAATGGCACCCATTTCATTTTAATAGGTCCCATGGATCCGGAGTTATTAGGGGTAAAACATTTCTAAAACCTATTTTACAATTTCAATGTTAAATTTTCGGGCCCTACTTGGACTTGCGCTTGGACTTGGACATGGACCTTAAAGTACGTCTTCTGGTCTTTCCAATGGCACCCATTTCATTTCAATAGGTCTCATGGATCCGGAGTTATTAGGGGTAAAACATTTCTAAAACCTATTTTACAATTTAATGTTAAATTTTCGGGCCCTACTTGGACTTGGACATGGACCTTAAAGTCCGACTCCTGATCTTTTCAATGGCACCCATTTCATTTTAATAGGTCCCATGGATCCGGAGTTATAAGCGTTTAGACATTTTTGTTTTCCGAAATTTACTTGCTGTTCGATTCTGTTGGCCTGGTATTTGACAAAAAATGTTGACGAGAATTTTGAATAGAAAAACTGTTTCTATGTGTGGGTAAATAAAACCTATTTTACACTTTTAAAGTTAAATTTTCGGGCCCTACTTGGACTTGCGCTTGGACTTGGACATGGACCTTAAAGTACGCCTTCTGATCTTTCCAATGGCACCCATTTCATTTTAATAGGTCCCATGGATCCGGAGTTATTAGGGGTAAAACATTTCTAAAACCTATTTTACAATTTCAATGTTAAATTTTCGGGCCCTACTTGGACTTGCGCTTGGACTTGGACATGGACCTTAAAGTACGTCTTCTGGTCTTTCCAATGGCACCCATTTCATTTCAATAGGTCTCATGGATCCGGAGTTATTAGGGGTAAAACATTTCTAAAACCTATTTTACAATTTAATGTTAAATTTTCGGGCCCTACTTGGACTTGCGCTTGGACTTGGACATGGACCTTAAAGTCCGACTCCTGATCTTTTGAATGACACCCATTTCATTTTAATAGGTCACATGGATCCGGAGTTATAAGCGTTTAGACATTTTTGTTTTCCGAAATTTGCTTGCTGTTCGATTCTGTTGGCCTGGTATTTGACAAAAAATGTTGACGAGAATTTTGAATAGAAAAACTGTTTCTATGTGTGGGTGAATAAAACCTATTTTACACTTTTAAAGTTAAATTTTCGGGCCCTACTTGGACTTACGCCTGGACTTGGACATGGACCTTAAAGTACGCCTTCTGATCTTTCCAATGGCTCCCATTTCATTTTAATAGGTCCCATGGATCCGGAGTTATTAGGGGTAAAACATTTCTAAAACCTATTTTACAATTTCAATGTTAAATTTTCGGGCCCTACTTGGACTTGCGCTTGGACTTGGACATGGACCTTAAAGTCCGACTCCTGATCTTTTCAATGGCACCCATTTCATTTTAATAGGTCCCATGGATCCAGAGTTATAAGCGTTTAGACATTTTTGTTTTCCGAAATTTGCTTGCTGTTCGATTCTGTTGGCCTGGTATTTGACAAAAAATGTTGACGAGAATTTTGAATAGAAAAACTGTTTCTATGTGTGGGTGAATAAAACCTATTTTACACTTTTAAAGTAAAATTTTCGGGCCCTACTTGGACTTGCGCTTGGACTTGGACATGGACCTTAAAGTACGTCTTCTGGTCTTTCCAATGGCACCAATTTCATTTCAATAGGTCTCATGGATCCGGAGTTATTAGGGGTAAAACATTTCTAAAACCTATTTTACAATTTCAGTGTTAAATTTTCGGGCCCTACTTGGACTTGCGCTTGGACTTGGACATGGACCTTAAAGTCCGACTCCTGATCTTTTCAATGGCACCCATTTCATTTTAATAGGTCCCATGGATCCGGAGTTATAAGCGTTTAGACATTTTTGTTTTCCGAAATTTGCTTGCTGTTCGATTCTGTTGGCCTGGTATTTGACAAAAAATGTTGACGAGAATTTTGAATAGAAAAACTGTTTCTATGTGTGGGTGAATAAAACCTATTTTACACTTTTAAAGTTAAATTTTCGGGCCCTACTTGGACTTACGCCTGGACTTGGACATGGACCTTAAAGTACGCCTTCTGATCTTTCCAATGGCAGCCATTTCATTTTAATAGGTCCCATGGATCCGGAGTTATTAGGGGTAAAACATTTCTAAAACCTATTTTACAATTTCAATGTTAAATTTTCGGGCCCTACTTGGACTTGCGCTTGGACTTGGACATGGACCTTAAAGTCCGACTCCTGATCTTTTCAATGACACCCATTTCATTTTAATAGGTCATATGGAACCGGAGTTATAAGCGTTTAGACATTTTTGTTTTCCGAAATTTGCTTGCTGTTCGATTCTGTTGGCCTGGTATTTGACAAAAAAATGTTGACGAGAATTTTGAATAGAAAAACTGTTTCTATGTGTGGGTGAATAAAACCTATTTTACAATTTCAATGTTAAATTTTCGGGCCCTACTTGGACTTGCGCTTGGACTTGGACATGGACCTTAAAGTACGCCTTCTGATCTTTCCAATGGCAGCCATTTCATTTTAATAGGTCCCATGGATCCGGAGTTATTAGGGGTAAAACATTTCTAAAACCTATTTTACAATTTCAATGTTAAATTTTCGGGCCCTACTTGGACTTGCGCTTGGACTTGGACATGGACCTTAAAGTCCGACTCCTGATCTTTTGAATGACACCCATTTCATTTTAATAGGTCATATGGAACCGGAGTTATAAGCGTTTAGACATTTTTGTTTTCCGAAATTTGCTTGCTGTTCGATTCTGTTGGCCTGGTATTTGACAAAAAATGTTGACGAGAATTTTGAATAGAAAAACTGTTTCTATGTGTGGGTGAATAAAACCTATTTTACACTTTTAAAGTTAAATTTTCGGGCCCTACTTGGACTTACGCCTGGACTTGGACATGGACCTTAAAGTACGCCTTCTGGTCTTTCCAATGGCACCCATTTCATTTGACGAGAATTTTGAATAGAAAAACTGTTTCTATGTGTGGGTGAATAAAACGTATTTTACACTTTTAAAGTTAAATTTTCGGGCCCTACTTGGACTTACGCCTGGACTTGGACATGGACCTTAAAGTACGCCTTCTGATCTTTCCAATGGCACCCATTTCATTTTAATAGGTCCCATGGATCCGGAGTTATTAGGGGTAAAACATTTCTAAAACCTATTTTACAATTTCAATGTTAAATTTTCGGGCCCTACTTGGACTTGCGCTTGGACTTGGACATGGACCTTAAAGTCCGACTCCTGATCTTTTCAATGACACCCATTTCATTTTAATAGGTCACATGGATCCGGAGTTATAAGCGTTTAGACATTTTTGTTTTCCGAAATTTGCTTGCTGTTCGATTCTGTTGGCCTGGTATTTGACAAAAAATGTTGACGAGAATTTTGAATAGAAAAACTGTTTCTATGTGTGGGTGAATAAAACCTATTTTACACTTTTAAAGTTAAATTTTCGGGCCTTACTTGGACTTGGACATGGACCTTAAAGTACGTCTTCTGGTCTTTCCAATGGCACCAATTTCATTTCAATAGGTCTCATGGATCCGGAGTTATTAGGGGTAAAACATTTCTAAAACCTATTTTACAATTTCAGTGTTAAATTTTCGGGCCCTACTTGGACTTGCGCTTGGACTTGGACATGGACCTTAAGGTACGACTTGTGATCTTTTCAATGGCACCCATTTCATTTTAATAGGTCCCATGGATCCGGAGTTATAAGCGTTTAGACATTTTTGTTTTCCGAAATTTGCTTGCTGTTCGATTCTGTTGGCCTGGTATTTGACAAAAAATGTTGACGAGAATTTTGAATAGAAAAACTGTTTCTATGTGTGGGTGAATAAAACCTATTTTACACTTTTAAAGTTAAATTTTCGGGCCCTGCTTGGACTTACGCCTGGACTTGGACATGGACCTTAAAGTACGCCTTCTGGTCTTTCCAATGGCACCCATTTCATTTTAATAGGTCTCATGGATCCGGAGTTATTAGGGGTAAAACATTTCTAAAACCTATTTTTCAATTTCAAGGTTAAATTTTCGGGCCCTGCTTGGACTTGCGCTTGGACTTGGACATGGAGCTTAAAGTCCGACTTCTGATCTTTTCCATGGCACCCATTTCATTTTAATAGATCCCATGGATCCGGAGTTATTAGGGGTAAAACATTTCTAAAACCTATTTTACAATTTCAATGTTAAATTTTCGGGCCCTACGGACTTGCGCTTGGACTTGGACATGGACCTTAAAGTCCGACTCCTGATCTTTTCAATGGCACCCATTTCATTTTAATAGGTCCCATGGATCCGGAGTTATAAGCGTTTAGACATTTTTGTTTTCCGAAATTTGCTTGCTGTTCGATTCTGTTGGCCTGGTATTTGACAAAAAATGTTGACGAGAATTTTGAATAGAAAAATTGTTTCTATGTGTGGGTGAATAAAACCTATTTTACACTTTTAAAGTTAAATTTTCGGGCCCTACTTGGACTTACGCCTGGAATTGGACATGGACCTTAAAGTACGCCTTCTGATCTTTCCAATGGCACCCATTTCATTTTAATAGGTCCCATGGATCCGGAGTTATTAGGGGTAAAACATTTCTAAAACCTATTTTACAATTTCAAGGTTAAATTTTCGGGCCCTACTTGGACTTGCGCTTGGACTTGGACATGGACCTTAAAGTCCGACTTCTGATCTTTTCAATGGCACCCATTTCATTTTAATAGGTCTCATGGATCCGGAGTTATTAGGGGTAAAACATTTCTAAAACCTATTTTACAATTTCAAGGTTAAATTTTCGGGCCCTACTTGGACTTGCGCTTGGACTTGGACATGGACCTTAAAGTCCGACTCCTGATCTTTTCAATGGCACCCATTTCATTTTAATAGGTCCCATGGATCCGGAGTTATAAGCGTTTAGACATTTTTGTTTTCCGAAATTTGCTTGCTGTTCGATTCTGTTGGCCTGGTATTTGACAAAAAATGTTGACGAGAATTTTGAATAGAAAAACTGTTTCTATGTGTGGGTGAATAAAACCTATTTTACACTTTTAAAGTTAAATTTTCGGGCCCTACTTGGACTTACGCCTGGACTTGGACCTTAAAGTACGCCTTCTGATCTTTCCAATGGCACCCATTTCATTTTAATAGGTCCCATGGATCCGGAGTTATTAGGGGTAAAACATTTCTAAAACCTATTTTACAATTTCAATGTTAAATTTTCGGGCCCTACTTGGACTTGCGCTTGGACTTTGACATGGACCTTAAAGTACGTCTTCTGGTCTTTCCAATGGCACCCATTTCATTTTAATAGGTCCCATGGATCCGGAGTTATAAGCGTTTAGACATTTTTGTTTTCCGAAATTTGCTTGGTGTTCGATTCTGTTGGCCTGGTATTTGACAAAAAATGTTGACGAGAATTTTGAATAGAAAAACTGTTTCTATGTGTGGGTGAATAAAACCTATTTTACACTTTTAAAGTTAAATTTTCGGGCCCTACTTGGACTTACGCCTGGACTTGGACCTTAAAGTACGCCTTCTGATCTTTCCAATGGCACCCATTTCATTTTAATAGGTCCCATGGATCCGGAGTTATTAGGGGTAAAACATTTCTAAAACCTATTTTACAATTTCAATGTTAAATTTTCGGGCCCTACTTGGACTTGCGCTTGGACTTGGACATGGGCCTTAAAGTACGCCTTCTGGTCTTTCCAATGGCACCCATTTCATTTTAATAGGTCTCATGGATCCGGAGTTATTAGGGGTAAAACATTTCTAAAACCTATTTTACAATTTCAAGGCTAAATTTTCGGGCCCTACTTGGACTTGCGCTTGGACTTGGACATGGACCTTAAAGTCCGACTCCTGATCTTTTCAATGGCATCCATTTCATTTTAATAGGTCCCATGGATCCGGAGTTATAAGCGTTTAGACATTTTTGTTTTCCGAAATTTGCTTGCTGTTCGATTCTGTTGGCCTGGTATTTGACAAAAAATGTTGACGAGAATTTTGAATAGAAAAACTGTTTCTATGTGTGGGTGAATAAAACCTATTTTACAATTTCAAGGTTAAATTTTCGGGCCCTACTTGGACTTACGCCTGGACTTGGACATGGACCTTAAAGTCCGACTTCTGATCTTTTCCATGGCACCCATTTCATTTTAATAAGTCCCATGGATCCGGAGTTATTAGGGGTAAAACATTTCTAAAACCTATTTTACAATTTCAAGGTTAAATTTTCGGGCCCTACTTGGACTTGCGCTTGGACTTGGACATGGACCTTAAAGTCCGACTTCTGATCTTTTCCATGGCACCCATTTCATTTTAATAAGTCCCATGGATCCGGAGTTATTAGGGGTAAAACATTTCTAAAACCTATTTTACAATTTCAAGGTTAAATTTTCGGGCCCTACTTGGACTTGCGCTTGGACTTGGACATGGACCTTAAAGTCCGACTCCTGATCTTTTCAATGGCACCCATTTCATTTTAATAGGTCCCATGGATCCGGAGTTATAAGCGTTTAGACATTTTTGTTTTCCGAAATTTGCTTGCTGTTCGATTCTGTTGGCCTGGTATTTGACAAAAAATGTTGACGAGAATTTTGAATAGAAAAACTGTTTCTATGTGTGGGTGAATAAAACCTATTTTACACTTTTAAAGTTAAATTTTCGGGCCCTACTTGGACTTACGCCTGGACTTGGACATGGACCTTAAAGTCCCACTTCTGATCTTTTCCATGGCACCCATTTCATTTTAATAGGTCCCATGGATCCGGAGTTATTAGGGGTAAAACATTTCTAAAACCTATTTTACAATTTCAAGGTTAAATTTTCGGGCCCTACTTGGACTTACGCCTGGACTTGGACATGGACCTTAAAGTCCGACTTCTGATCTTTTCCATGGCACCCATTTCATTTTAATAAGTCCCATGGATCCGGAGTTATTAGGGGTAAAACATTTCTAAAACCTATTTTACAATTTCAAGGTTAAATTTTCGGGCCCTACTTGGACTTGCGCTTGGACTTGGACATGGACCTTAAAGTCCGACTTCTGATCTTTTCCATGGCACCCATTTCATTTTAATAGGTCCCATGGATCCGGATTTATTAGGGGTAAAACATTTCTAAAACCTATTTTACAATTTTAAGGTTAAATTTTCGGGCCCTACTTGGACTTGCGCTTGGACTTGGACATGGACCTTAAAGTCCGACTCCTGATCTTTTCAATGGCACCCATTTCATTTTAATAGGTCCCATGGATCCGGAGTTATAAGCGTTTAGACATTTTTGTTTTCCGAAATTTGCTTGCTGTTCGATTCTGTTGGCCTGGTATTTGACAAAAAATGTTGACGAGAATTTTGAATAGAAAAACTGTTTCTATGTGTGGGTGAATAAAACCTATTTTACACTTTTAAAGTTAAATTTTCGGGCCCTACTTGGACTTACGCCTGGACTTGGACATGGGCCTTAAAGTACGCCTTCTGGTCTTTCCAATGGCACCCATTTCATTTTAATAGGTCTCATGGATCCGGAGTTATTAGGGGTAAAACATTTCTAAAACCTATTTTACAATTTCAAGGCTAAATTTTCGGGCCCTACTTGGACTTGCGCTTGGACTTGGACATGGACCTTAAAGTCCGACTCCTGATCTTTTCAATGGCATCCATTTCATTTTAATAGGTCCCATGGATCCGGAGTTATAAGCGTTTAGACATTTTTGTTTTCCGAAATTTGCTTGCTGTTCGATTCTGTTGGCCTGGTATTTGGCAAAAAATGTTGACGAGAATTTTGAATAGAAAAACTGTTTCTATGTGTGGGTGAATAAAACCTATTTTACACTTTTAAAGTTAAATTTTCGGGCCCTACTTGGACTTACGCCTGGACTTGGACATGGACCTTAAAGTACGCCTTCTGATCTTTCCAATGGCACCCATTTCATTTTAATAGGTCCCATGGATCCGGAGTTATTAGGGGTAAAACATTTATAAAACCTATTTTACAATTTCAATGTTAAATTTTCGGGCCCTACTTGGACTTGCGCTTGGACTTTGACATGGACCTTAAAGTCCGACTCCTGATCTTTTCAATGGCACCCATTTCATTTTAATAGGTCCCATGGATCCGGAGTTATAAGCGTTTAGACATTTTTGTTTTCCGAAATTTGCTTGCTGTTCGATTCTGTTGGCCTGGTATTTGACAAAAAATGTTGACGAGAATTTTGAATAGAAAAACTGTTTCTATGTGTGGGTGAATAAAACCTATTTTACACTTTTAAAGTTAAATTTTCGGGCCCTACTTGGACTTACGCCTGGACTTGGACCTTAAAGTACGCCTTCTGATCTTTCCAATGGCACCCATTTGATTTTAATAGGTCCCATGGATCCGGAGTTATTAGGGGTAAAACATTTCTAAAACCTATTTTACAATTTCAATGTTAAATTTTCGGGCCCTACTTGGACTTGCGCTTGGACTTGGACATGGACCTTAAAGTCCGACTCCTGATCTTTCCAATGGCACCCATTTCATTTTAATAGGTCCCATGGATCCGGAGTTATAAGCGTTTAGACATTTTTGTTTTCCGAAATTTGCTTGCTGTTCGATTCTGTTGGCCTGGTATTTGACAAAAAATGTTGACGAGAATTTTGAATAGAAAAACTGTTTCTATGTGTGGGTGAATAAAACCTATTTTACACTTTTAAAGTTAAATTTTCGGGCCCTACTTGGACTTACGCCTGGACTTGGACCTTAAAGTACG
The DNA here is from genome assembly GCA_927399465.1 of Sarcophaga caerulescens. NCBI lineage: Eukaryota > Metazoa > Arthropoda > Insecta > Diptera > Sarcophagidae > Sarcophaga > Sarcophaga caerulescens. The sequence continues at coordinate 20,690,810 of OV656867.1, forward strand.
CCTTCTGATCTTTCCAATGGCACCCATTTCATTTTAATAGGTCCCATGGATCCGGAGTTATTAGGGGTAAAACATTTCTAAAACCTATTTTACAATTTCAATGTTAAATTTTCGGGCCCTACTTGGACTTGCGCTTGGACTTGGACATGGACCTTAAAGTCCGACTCCTGATCTTTCCAATGGCACCCATTTCATTTTAATAGGTCCCATGGATCCGGAGTTATAAGCGTTTAGACATTTTTGTTTTCCGAAATTTGCTTGCTGTTCGATTCTGTTGGCCTGGTATTTGACAAAAAATGTTGACGAGAATTTTGAATAGAAAAACTGTTTCTATGTGTGGGTGAATAAAACCTATTTTACACTTTTAAAGTTAAATTTTCGGGCCCTACTTGGACTTACGCCTGGACTTGGACCTTAAAGTCCGACTTCTGATCTTTTCCATGGCACCCATTTCATTTTAATAAGTCCCATGGATCCGGAGTTATTAGGGGTAAAACATTTCTAAAACCTATTTTACAATTTCAATGTTAAATTTTCGGGCCCTACTTGGACTTGCGCTTGGACTTGGACATGGACCTTAAAGTCCGACTTCTGATCTTTTCCATGGCACCCATTTCATTTTAATAGGTCCCATGGATCCGGATTTATTAGGGGTAAAACATTTCTAAAACCTATTTTACAATTTTAAGGTTAAATTTTCGGGCCCTACTTGGACTTGCGCTTGGACTTGGACATGGACCTTAAAGTCCGACTCCTGATCTTTTCAATGGCACCCATTTCATTTTAATAGGTCCCATGGATCCGGAGTTATAAGCGTTTAGACATTTTTGTTTTCCGAAATTTGCTTGCTGTTCGATTCTGTTGGCCTGGTATTTGACAAAAAATGTTGACGAGAATTTTGAATAGAAAAACTGTTTCTATGTGTGGGTGAATAAAACCTATTTTACACTTTTTAAGTTAAATTTTCGGGCCCTACTTGGACTTACGCCTGGACTTGGACATGGACCTTAAAGTACGCCTTCTGATCTTTCCAATGGCACCCATTTCATTTTAATAGGTCCCATGGATCCGGAGTTATTAGGGGTAAAACATTTCTAAAACCTATTTTACAATTTCAATGTTAAATTTTCGGGCCCTACTTGGACTTGCGCTTGGACTTGGACATGGACCTTAAAGTCCGACTCCTGATCTTTTCAATGGCACCCATTTCATTTTAATAGGTCCCATGGATCCGGAGTTATAAGCGTTTAGACATTTTTGTTTTCCGAAATTTGCTTGCTGTTCGATTCTGTTGGCCTGGTATTTGACAAAAAATGTTGACGAGAATTTTGAATAGAAAAACTGTTTCTATGTGTGGGTGAATAAAACCTATTTTACACTTTTAAAGTTAAATTTTCGGGCCCTACTTGGACTTGGACATGAACCTTAAAGTACGTCTTCTGGTCTTTCCAATGGCACCCATTTCATTTCAATAGGCCTCATGGATCCGGAGTTATTAGGGGTAAAACATTTCTAAAACCTATTTTACAATTTCAATGTTAAATTTTCGGGCCCTACTTGGACTTGCGCTTGGACTTGGACATGGACCTTAAAGTCCGACTTCTGATCTTTTCCATGGCACCCATTTCATTTTAATAGGTCCCATGGATCCGGAGTTATTAGGGGTAAAACATTTCTAAAACCCATTTTACAATTTCAAGGTTAAATTTTCGGGCCCTACTTGGACTTGCGCTTGGACTTGGACATGGACCTTAAAGTCCGACTCCTGGTCTTTTCAATGGCACCCATTTCATTTTAATAGGTCCCATGGATCCGGAGTTATAAGCGTTTAGACATTTTTGTTTTCCGAAATTTGCTTGCTGTTCGATTCTGTTGGCCTGGTATTTGACAAAAAATGTTGACGAGAATTTTGAATAGAAAAACTGTTTCTATGTGTGGGTGAATAAAACCTATTTTACACTTTTAAAGTTAAATTTTCGGGCCCTACTTGGACTTACGCCTGGACTTGGACATGGACCTTAAAGTCCGCCTTCTGATCTTTCCAATGGCACCCATTTCATTTTAATAGGTCCCATGGATCCGGAGTTATTAGGGGTAAAACATTTCTAAAACCTATTTTACAATTTCAATGTTAAATTTTCGGGCCCTACTTGGACTTGCGCTTGGACTTTGACATGGACCTTAAAGTACGTCTTCTGGTCTTTCCAATGGCACCCATTTCATTTTAATAGGTCTCATGGATCCGGAGTTATTAGGGGTAAAACATTTCTAAAACCTATTTTACAATTTCAATGTTAAATTTTCGGGCCCTACTTGGACTTGCGCTTGGACTTGGACATGGACCTTAAGGTACGACTTGTGATCTTTTCAATGGCACCCATTTCATTTTAATAGGTCCCATGGATCCGGAGTTATTAGGGGTAAAACATTTCTAAAACCTATTTTACAATTTCAATGTTAAATTTTCGGGCCCTACTTGGACTTACGCCTGGACTTGGACATGGACCTTAAAGTACGCCTTCTGATCTTTCCAATGGCACCCATTTCATTTTAATAGGTCCCATGGATCCGGAGTTATTAGGGGTAAAACATTTCTAAAACCTATTTTACAATTTCAATGTTAAATTTTCGGGCCCTACTTGGACTTGCGCTTGGACTTGGACATGGACCTTAAAGTCCGACTCCTGATCTTTTCAATGGCACCCATTTCATTTTAATAGGTCCCATGGATCCGGAGTTATAAGCGTTTAGACATTTTTGTTTTCCGAAATTTGCTTGCTGTTCGATTCTGTTGGCCTGGTATTTGACAAAAAATGTTGACGAGAATTTTGAATAGAAAAACTGTTTCTATGTGTGGGTGAATAAAACCTATTTTACACTTTTAAAGTTAAATTTTCGGGCCCTACTTGGACTTACGCCTGGACTTGGACATGGACCTTAAAGTACGCCTTCTGATCTTTCCAATGGCACCCATTTCATTTTAATAGGTCCCATGGATCCGGAGTTATTAGGGGTAAAACATTTCTAAAACCTATTTTACAATTTCAATGTTAAATTTTCGGGCCCTACTTGGACTTGCGCTTGGACTTTGACATGGACCTTAAAGTACGTCTTCTGGTCTTTCCAATGGCACCCATTTCATTTTAATAGGTCTCATGGATCCGGAGTTATTAGGGGTAAAACATTTCTAAAACCTATTTTACAATTTCAAGGTTAAATTTTCGGGCCCTACTTGGACTTACGCCTGGACTTGGACATGGACCTTAAAGTCCGACTTCTGATCTTTTCCATGGCACCCATTTCATTTTAATAATTCCCATGGATCCGGAGTTATTAGGGGTAAAACATTTCTAAAACCTATTTTACAATTTCAAGGTTAAATTTTCGGGCCCTACTTGGACTTACGCTTGGACTTGGACATGGACCTTAAAGTACGTCTTCTGGTCTTTCCAATGGCACCCATTTCATTTTAATAGGTCTCATGGATCCGGAGTTATTAGGGGTAAAACATTTCTAAAACCTATTTTTCAATTTCAAGGTTAAATTTTCGGGCCCTACTTGGACTTGCGCTTGGACTTGGACATGGACCTTAAAGTCCGACTTCTGATCTTTTCCATGGCACCCATTTCATTTTAATAGGTCCCATGGATCCGGAGTTATTAGGGGTAAAACATTTCTAAAACCCATTTTACAATTTCAAGGTTAAATTTTCGGGCCCTACTTGGACTTGCGCTTGGACTTGGACATGGACCTTAAAGTCCGACTCCTGGTCTTTTCAATGGCACCCATTTCATTTTAATAGGTCCCATGGATCCGGAGTTATAAGCGTTTAGACATTTTTGTTTTCCGAAATTTGCTTGCTGTTCGATTCTGTTGGCCTGGTATTTGACAAAAAATGTTGACGAGAATTTTGAATAGAAAAACTGTTTCTATGTGTAGGTGAATAAAACCTATTTTACACTTTTAAAGTTAAATTTTCGGGCCCTACTTGGACTTACGCCTGGACTTGGACATGGACCTTAAAGTACGCCTTCTGATCTTTCCAATGGCACCCATTTCATTTTAATAGGTCCCATGGATCCGGAGTTATTAGGGGTAAAACATTTCTAAAACCTATTTTACAATTTCAATGTTAAATTTTCGGGCCCTACTTGGACTTGCGCTTGGACTTTGACATGGACCTTAAAGTACGTCTTCTGGTCTTTCCAATGGCACCCATTTCATTTTAATAGGTCTCATGGATCCGGAGTTATTAGGGGTAAAACATTTCTAAAACCTATTTTACAATTTCAATGTTAAATTTTCGGGCCCTACTTGGACTTGCGCTTGGACTTGGACATGGACCTTAAAGTCCGACTCCTGATCTTTTCAATGGCACCCATTTCATTTTAATAGGTCCCATGGATCCGGAGTTATAAGCGTTTAGACATTTTTGTTTTCCGAAATTTGCTTGCTGTTCGATTCTGTTGGCCTGGTATTTGACAAAAAATGTTGACGAGAATTTTGAATAGAAAAACTGTTTCTATGTGTGGGTGAATAAAACCTATTTTACACTTTTAAAGTTAAATTTTCGGGCCCTACTTGGACTTACGCCTGGACTTGGACATGGACCTTAAAGTACGCCTTCTGATCTTTCCAATGGCACCCATTTCATTTTAATAGGTCCCATGGATCCGGAGTTATTAGGGGTAAAACATTTCTAAAACCTATTTTACAATTTCAATGTTAAATTTTCGGGCCCTACTTGGACTTGCGCTTGGACTTGGACATGGACCTTAAAGTCCGACTTCTGATCTTTTCCATGGCACCCATTTCATTTTAATAGGTCCCATGGATCCGGAGTTATAAGCGTTTAGACATTTTTGTTTTCCGAAATTTGCTTGCTGTTCGATTCTGTTGGCCTGGTATTTGACAAAAAATGTTGACGAGAATTTTGAATAGAAAAACTGTTTCTATGTGTGGGTGAATAAAACCTATTTTACACTTTTAAAGTTAAATTTTCGGGCCCTACTTGGACTTACGCCTGGACTTGGACATGGACCTTAAAGTACGCCTTCTGATCTTTCCAATGGCACCCATTTCATTTTAACAGGTCCCATGGATCCGGAGTTATTAGGGGTAAAACATTTCTAAAACCTATTTTACAATTTCAATGTTAAATTTTCGGGCCCTACTTGGACTTGCGCTTGGACTTTGACATGGACCTTAAAGTACGTCTTCTGGTCTTTCCAATGGCATCCATTTCATTTTAATAGGTCTCATGGATCCGGAGTTATTAGGGGTAAAACATTTCTAAAACCTATTTTACAATTTCAATGTTAAATTTTCGGGCCCTACTTGGACTTGCGCTTGGACTTGGACATGGACCTTAAGGTACGACTTGTGATCTTTTCAATGGCACCCATTTCATTTTAATAGGTCCCATGGATCCGGAGTTATAAGCGTTTAGACATTTTTGTTTTCCGAAATTTGCTTGCTGTTCGATTCTGTTGGCCTGGTATTTGACAAAAAATGTTGACGAGAATTTTGAATAGAAAAACTGTTTCTATGTGTGGGTGAATAAAACTTATTTTACACTTTTAAAGTTAAATTTTCGGGCCCTACTTGGACTTACGCCTGGACTTGGACATGGACCTTAAAGTACGCCTTCTGATCTTTCCAATGGCACCCATTTCATTTTAATAGGTCTCATGGATCCGGAGTTATTAGGGGTAAAACATTTCTAAAACCTATTTTTCAATTTCAAGGTTAAATTTTCGGGCCCTACTTGGACTTGCGCTTGGACTTGGACATGGACCTTAAAGTCCGACTTCTGATCTTTTCCATGGCACCCATTTCATTTTAATAGGTCCCATGGATCCGGAGTTATTAGGGGTAAAACATTTCTAAAACCCATTTTACAATTTCAAGGTTAAATTTTCGGGCCCTACTTGGACTTGCGCTTGGACTTGGACATGGACCTTAAAGTCCGACTCCTGATCTTTTCAATGGCACCCATTTCATTTTAATAGGTCCCATGGATCCGGAGTTATAAGCGTTTAGACATTTTTGTTTTCCGAAATTTGCTTGCTGTTCGATTCTGTTGGCCTGGTATTTGACAAAAAATGTTGACGAGAATTTTGAATAGAAAAACTGTTTCTATGTGTGGGTGAATAAAACCTATTTTACACTTTTAAAGTTAAATTTTCGGGCCCTACTTGGACTTACGCCTGGACTTGGACATGGACCTTAAAGTACGCCTTCTGATCTTTCCAATGGCACCCATTTCATTTGACGAGAATTTTGAATAGAAAAACTGTTTCTATGTGTGGGTGAATAAAACGTATTTTACACTTTTAAAGTTAAATTTTCGGGCCCTACTTGGACTTACGCCTGGACTTGGACATGGACCTTAAAGTACGCCTTCTGATCTTTCCAATGGCACCCATTTCATTTTAATAGGTCCCATGGATCCGGAGTTATTAGGGGTAAAACATTTCTAAAACCTATTTTACAATTTCAATGTTAAATTTTCGGGCCCTACTTGGACTTGCGCTTGGACTTGGACATGGACCTTAAAGTCCGACTCCTGATCTTTTCAATGACACCCATTTCATTTTAATAGGTCACATGGATCCGGAGTTATAAGCGTTTAGACATTTTTGTTTTCCGAAATTTGCTTGCTGTTCGATTCTGTTGGCCTGGTATTTGACAAAAAATGTTGACGAGAATTTTGAATAGAAAAACTGTTTCTATGTGTGGGTGAATAAAACCTATTTTACACTTTTAAAGTTAAATTTTCGGGCCTTACTTGGACTTGGACATGGACCTTAAAGTACGTCTTCTGGTCTTTCCAATGGCACCAATTTCATTTCAATAGGTCTCATGGATCCGGAGTTATTAGGGGTAAAACATTTCTAAAACCTATTTTACAATTTCAGTGTTAAATTTTCGGGCCCTACTTGGACTTGCGCTTGGACTTGGACATGGACCTTAAGGTACGACTTGTGATCTTTTCAATGGCACCCATTTCATTTTAATAGGTCCCATGGATCCGGAGTTATAAGCGTTTAGACATTTTTGTTTTCCGAAATTTGCTTGCTGTTCGATTCTGTTGGCCTGGTATTTGACAAAAAATGTTGACGAGAATTTTGAATAGAAAAACTGTTTCTATGTGTGGGTGAATAAAACCTATTTTACACTTTCAAAGTTAAATTTTCGGGCCCTGCTTGGACTTACGCCTGGACTTGGACATGGACCTTAAAGTACGCCTTCTGGTCTTTCCAATGGCACCCATTTCATTTTAATAGGTCTCATGGATCCGGAGTTATTAGGAGTAAAACATTTCTAAAACCTATTTTTCAATTTCAAGGTTAAATTTACGGGCCCTGCTTGGACTTGCGCTTGGACTTGGACATGGACCTTAAAGTCCGACTTCTGATCTTTTCCATGGCACCCATTTCATTTTAATAGATCCCATGGATCCGGAGTTATTAGGGGTAAAACATTTCTAAAACCTATTTTACAATTTCAATGTTAAATTTTCGGGCCCTACGGACTTGCGCTTGGACTTGGACATGGACCTTAAAGTCCGACTCCTGATCTTTTCAATGGCACCCATTTCATTTTAATAGGTCCCATGGATCCGGAGTTATAAGCGTTTAGACATTTTTGTTTTCCGAAATTTGCTTGCTGTTCGATTCTGTTGGCCTGGTATTTGACAAAAAATGTTGACGAGAATTTTGAATAGAAAAACTGTTTCTATGTGTGGGTGAATAAAACCTATTTTACACTTTTAAAGTTAAATTTTCGGGACCTACTTGGACTTACGCCTGGAATTGGACATGGACCTTAAAGTACGCCTTCTGGTCTTTCCAATGGCTCCCATTTCATTTTAATAGGTCTCATGGATCCGGAGTTATTAGGGGTAAAACATTTCTAAAACCTATTTTACAATTTCAAGGTTAAATTTTCGGGCCCTACTTGGACTTGCGCTTGGACTTGGACATGGACCTTAAAGTCCGACTCCTGATCTTTTCAATGGCACCCATTTCATTTTAATAGGTCCCATGGATCCGGAGTTATAAGCGTTTAGACATTTTTGTTTTCCGAAATTTGCTTGCTGTTCGATTCTGTTGGCCTGGTATTTGACAAAAAATGTTGACGAGAATTTTGAATAGAAAAACTGTTTCTATGTGTGGGTGAATAAAACCTATTTTACACTTTTAAAGTTAAATTTTCGGGCCCTGCTTGGACTTACGCCTGGACTTGGACATGGACCTTAAAGTACGCCTTCTGGTCTTTCCAATGGCACCCATTTCATTTTAATAGGTCTCATGGATCCGGAGTTATTAGGGGTAAAACATTTCTAAAACCTATTTTTCAATTTCAAGGTTAAATTTTCGGGCCCTGCTTGGACTTGCGCTTGGACTTGGACATGGAGCTTAAAGTCCGACTTCTGATCTTTTCCATGGCACCCATTTCATTTTAATAGATCCCATGGATCCGGAGTTATTAGGGGTAAAACATTTCTAAAACCTATTTTACAATTTCAATGTTAAATTTTCGGGCCCTACGGACTTGCGCTTGGACTTGGACATGGACCTTAAAGTCCGACTCCTGATCTTTTCAATGGCACCCATTTCATTTTAATAGGTCCCATGGATCCGGAGTTATAAGCGTTTAGACATTTTTGTTTTCCGAAATTTGCTTGCTGTTCGATTCTGTTGGCCTGGTATTTGACAAAAAATGTTGACGAGAATTTTGAATAGAAAAACTGTTTCTATGTGTGGGTGAATAAAACCTATTTTACACTTTTAAAGTTAAATTTTCGGGCCCTACTTGGACTTACGCCTGGACTTGGACCTTAAAGTACGCCTTCTGATCTTTCCAATGGCACCCATTTCATTTTAATAGGTCCCATGGATCCGGAGTTATTAGGGGTAAAACATTTCTAAAACCTATTTTACAATTTCAATGTTAAATTTTCGGGCCCTACTTGGACTTGCGCTTGGACTTGGACATGGACCTTAAAGTCCGACTCCTGATCTTTCCAATGGCACCCATTTCATTTTAATAGGTCCCATGGATCCGGAGTTATAAGCGTTTAGACATTTTTGTTTTCCGAAATTTGCTTGCTGTTCGATTCTGTTGGCCTGGTATTTGACAAAAAATGTTGACGAGAATTTTGAATAGAAAAACTGTTTCTATGTGTGGGTGAATAAAACCTATTTTACAATTTCAATGTTAAATTTTCGGGCCCTACTTGGACTTGCGCTTGGACTTGGACATGGACCTTAAAGTACGTCTTCTGGTCTTTCCAATGGCACCCATTTCATTTTAATAGGTCCCATGGATCCGGAGTTATTAGGGGTAAAACATTTCTAAAACCTATTTTACAATTTCAATGTTAAATTTTCGGGCCCTACTTGGACTTGCGCTTGGACTTTGACATGGACCTTAAAGTACGTCTTCTGGTCTTTCCAATGGCACCCATTTCATTTTAATAGGTCCCATGGATCCGGAGTTATTAGGGGTAAAACATTTCTAAAACCTATTTTACAATTTCAATGTTAAATTTTCGGGCCCTACTTGGACTTGCGCTTGGACTTGGACATGGACCTTAAAGTCCGACTCCTGATCTTTCCAATGGCACCCATTTCATTTTAATAGGTCCCATGGATCCGGAGTTATAAGCGTTTAGACATTTTTGTTTTCCGAAATTTGCTTGCTGTTCGATTCTGTTGGCCTGGTATTTGACAAAAAATGTTGACGAGAATTTTGAATAGAAAAACTGTTTCTATGTGTGGGTGAATAAAACCTATTTTACACTTTTAAAGTTAAATTTTCGGGCCCTACTTGGACTTACGCCTGGACTTGGACATGGGCCTTAAAGTACGCCTTCTGGTCTTTCCAATGGCACCCATTTCATTTTAATAGGTCTCATGGATCCGGAGTTATTAGGGGTAAAACATTTCTAAAACCTATTTTACAATTTCAAGGCTAAATTTTCGGGCCCTACTTGGACTTGCGCTTGGACTTGGACATGGACCTTAAAGTCCGACTCCTGATCTTTTCAATGGCATCCATTTCATTTTAATAGGTCCCATGGATCCGGAGTTATAAGCGTTTAGACATTTTTGTTTTCCGAAATTTGCTTGCTGTTCGATTCTGTTGGCCTGGTATTTGGCAAAAAATGTTGACGAGAATTTTGAATAGAAAAACTGTTTCTATGTGTGGGTGAATAAAACCTATTTTACACTTTTAAAGTTAAATTTTCGGGCCCTACTTGGACTTACGCCTGGACTTGGACATGGACCTTAAAGTACGCCTTCTGATCTTTCCAATGGCACCCATTTCATTTTAATAGGTCCCATGGATCCGGAGTTATTAGGGGTAAAACATTTCTAAAACCTATTTTACAATTTCAATGTTAAATTTTCGGGCCCTACTTGGACTTGCGCTTGGACTTGGACATGGACCTTAAAGTCCGACTCCTGATCTTTTCAATGGCACCCATTTCATTTTAATAGGTCCCATGGATCCGGAGTTATAAGCGTTTAGACATTTTTGTTTTCCGAAATTTGCTTGCTGTTCGATTCTGTTGGCCTGGTATTTGACAAAAAATGTTGACGAGAATTTTGAATAGAAAAACTGTTTCTATGTGTGGGTGAATAAAACCTATTTTACACTTTTAAAGTTAAATTTTCGGGCCCTACTTGGACTTGGACATGGACCTTAAAGTACGTCTTCTGGTCTTTCCAATGGCACACATTTCATTTTAATAGGTCTCATGGATCCGGAGTTATTAGGGGTAAAACATTTCTAAAACCTATTTTACAATTTCAAGGCTAAATTTTCGGGCCCTACTTGGACTTGCGCTTGGACTTGGACATGGACCTTAAAGTCCGACTCCTGATCTTTTCAATGGCATCCATTTCATTTTAATAGGTCCCATGGATCCGGAGTTATAAGCGTTTAGACATTTTTGTTTTCCGAAATTTGCTTGCTGTTCGATTCTGTTGGCCTGGTATTTGGCAAAAAATGTTGACGAGAATTTTGAATAGAAAAATTGTTTCTATGTGTGGGTGAATAAAACCTATTTTACACTTTTAAAGTTAAATTTTCGGGCCCTACTTGGACTTACGCCTGGACTTGGACATGGACCTTAAAGTATGCCTTCTGGTCTTTCCAATGGCACCCATTTCATTTTAATAGGTCCCATGGATCCGGAGTTATTAGGGGTAAAACATTTCTAAAACCTATTTTACAATTTCAAGGTTAAATTTTCGGGCCCTACTTGGACTTGCGCTTGGACTTGGACATGGACCTTAAAGTCCGACTTCTGATCTTTTCCATGGCACCCATTTCATTTTAATAGGTCTCATGGATCCGGAGTTATTAGGGGTAAAACATTTCTAAAACCTATTTTACAATTTCAAGGTTAAATTTTCGGGCCCTACTTGGACTTGCGCTTGGACTTGGACATGGACCTTAAAGTCCGACTCCTGATCTTTTCAATGGCACCCATTTCATTTTAATAGGTCCCATGGATCCGGAGTTATAAGCGTTTAGACATTTTTGTTTTCCGAAATTTGCTTGCTGTTCGATTCTGTTGGCCTGGTATTTGACAAAAAATGTTGACGAGAATTTTGAATAGAAAAACTGTTTCTATGTGTGGGTGAATAAAACCTATTTTACACTTTTAAAGTTAAATTTTCGGGCCCTACTTGGACTTACGCCTGGACTTGGACATGGACCTTAAAGTACGCCTTCTGATCTTTCCAATGGCACCCATTTCATTTTAATAGGTCCCATGGATCCGGAGTTATTAGGGGTAAAACATTTCTAAAACCTATTTTACAATTTCAATGTTAAATTTTCGGGCCCTACTTGGACTTGCGCTTGGACTTTGACATGGACCTTAAAGTACGTCTTCTGGTCTTTCCAATGGCACCCATTTCATTTTAATAGGTCCCATGGATCCGGAGTTATAAGCGTTTAGACATTTTTGTTTTCCGAAATTTGCTTGCTGTTCGATTCTGTTGGCCTGGTATTTGACAAAAAATGTTGACGAGAATTTTAAATAGAAAAACTGTTTCTATGTGTGGGTGAATAAAACCTATTTTACACTTTTAAAGTTAAATTTTCGGGCCCTACTTGGACTTACGCCTGGACTTGGACCTTAAAGTACGCCTTCTGATCTTTCCAATGGCACCCATTTCATTTTAATAGGTCCCATGGATCCGGAGTTATTAGGGGTAAAACATTTCTAAAACCTATTTTACAATTTCAATGTTAAATTTTCGGGCCCTACTTGGACTTGCGCTTGGACTTGGACATGGACCTTAAAGTCCGACTCCTGATCTTTCCAATGGCACCCATTTCATTTTAATAGGTCCCATGGATCCGGAGTTATAAGCGTTTAGACATTTTTGTTTTCCGAAATTTGCTTGCTGTTCGATTCTGTTGGCCTGGTATTTGACAAAAAATGTTGACGAGAATTTTGAATAGAAAAACTGTTTCTATGTGTGGGTGAATAAAACCTATTTTACACTTTTAAAGTTAAATTTTCGGGCCCTACTTGGACTTACGCCTGGACTTGGACATGGACCTTAAAGTCCGACTTCTGATCTTTTCCATGGCACCCATTTCATTTTAATAGGTCCCATGGATCCGGAGTTATTAGGGGTAAAACATTTCTAAAACCTATTTTACAATTTCAAGGTTAAATTTTCGGGCCCTACTTGGACTTACGCCTGGACTTGGACATGGACCTTAAAGTCCGACTTCTGATCTTTTCCATGGCACCCATTTCATTTTAATAAGTCCCATGGATCCGGAGTTATTAGGGGTAAAACATTTCTAAAAACTATTTTACAATTTCAAGGTTAAATTTTCGGGCCCTACTTGGACTTGCGCTTGGACTTGGACATGGACCTTAAAGTCCGACTTCTGATCTTTTCCATGGCACCCATTTCATTTTAATAGGTCCCATGGATCCGGATTTATTAGGGGTAAAACATTTCTAAAACCTATTTTACAATTTTAAGGTTAAATTTTCGGGCCCTACTTGGACTTGCGCTTGGACTTGGACATGGACCTTAAAGTCCGACTCCTGATCTTTTCAATGGCACCCATTTCATTTTAATAGGTCCCATGGATCCGGAGTTATAAGCGTTTAGACATTTTTGTTTTCCGAAATTTGCTTGCTGTTCGATTCTGTTGGCCTGGTATTTGACAAAAAATGTTGACGAGAATTTTGAATAGAAAAACTGTTTCTATGTGTGGGTGAATAAAACCTATTTTACAATTTCAATGTTAAATTTTCGGGCCCTACTTGGACTTGCGCTTGGACTTGGACATGGACCTTAAAGTACGTCTTCTGGTCTTTCCAATGGCACCCATTTCATTTTAATAGGTCCCATGGATCCGGAGTTATTAGGGGTAAAACATTTCTAAAACCTATTTTACAATTTCAATTTTAAATTTTCGGGCCCTACTTGGACTTGCGCTTGGACTTGGACATGGACCTTAAAGTACGCCTTCTGGTCTTTCCAATGGCACCCATCTCATTTTAATAGGTCTCATGGATCCGGAGTTATTAGGGGTAAAACATTTCTAAAACCTATTTTACAATTTCAAGGTTAAATTTTCGGGCCCTACTTGGACTTACGCTTGGACTTGGACATGGACCTTAAAGTACGTCTTCTGGTCTTTCCAATGGCACCCATTTCATTTTAATAGGTCTCATGGATCCGGAGTTATTAGGGGTAAAACATTTCTAAAACCTATTTTTCAATTTCAAGGTTAAATTTTCGGGCCCTACTTGGACTTACGCCTGGACTTGGACATGGACCTTAAAGTACGCCTTCTGATCTTTCCAATGGCTCCCATTTCATTTTAATAGGTCCCATGGATCCGGAGTTATTAGGGGTAAAACATTTCTAAAACCTATTTTACAATTTCAATGTTAAATTTTCGGGCCCTACTTGGACTTGCGCTTGGACTTGGACATGGACCTTAAAGTCCGACTCCTGATCTTTTCAATGGCACCCATTTCATTTTAATAGGTCCCATGGATCCGGAGTTATAAGCGTTTAGACATTTTTGTTTTCCGAAATTTGCTTGCTGTTCGATTCTGTTGGCCTGGTATTTGACAAAAAATGTTGACGAGAATTTTGAATAGAAAAACTGTTTCTATGTGTGGGTGAATAAAACCTATTTTACACTTTTAAAGTTAAATTTTCGGGCCCTACTTGGACTTGGACATGGACCTTAAAGTACGTCTTCTGGTCTTTCCAATGGCACCCATTTCATTTCAATAGGCCTCATGGATCCGGAGTTATTAGGGGTAAAACATTTCTAAAACCTATTTTACAATTTCAATGTTAAATTTTCGGGCCCTACTTGGACTTGCGCTTGGACTTGGACATGGACCTTAAAGTCCGACTCCTGATCTTTTCAATGGCACCCATTTCATTTTAATAGGTCCCATGGATCCGGAGTTATAAGCGTTTAGACATTTTTGTTTTCCGAAATTTGCTTGCTGTTCGATTCTGTTGGCCTGGTATTTGACAAAAAATGTTGACGAGAATTTTGAATAGAAAAACTGTTTCTATGTGTGGGTGAATAAAACCTATTTTACACTTTTAAAGTTAAATTTTCGGGCCCTACTTGGACTTGCGCTTGGACTTGGACATGGACCTTAAGGTACGACTTGTGATCTTTTCAATGGCACCCATTTCATTTTAATAGGTCCCATGGATCCGGAGTTATAAGCGTTTAGACATTTTTGTTTTCCGAAATTTACTTGCTGTTCGATTCTGTTGGCCTGGTATTTGACAAAAAATGTTGACGAGAATTTTGAATAGAAAAACTGTTTCTATGTGTGGGTGAATAAAACCTATTTTACACTTTTAAAGTTAAATTTTCGGGCCCTACTTGGACTTACGCCTGGACTTGGACATGGACCTTAAAGTCCGCCTTCTGATCTTTCCAATGGCACCCATTTCATTTTAATAGGTCCCATATATCCGGAGTTATTAGGGGTAAAACATTTCTAAAACCTATTTTACAATTTTAAGGTTAAATTTTCGGGCTCTACTTGGACTTGCGCTTGGACTTGGACATGGACCTTAAAGTCCGACTCCTGATCTTTTCAATGGCACCCATTTCATTTTAATAGGTCCCATGGATCCGGAGTTATAAGCGTTTAGACATTTTTGTTTTCCGAAATTTGCTTGCTGTTCGATTCTGTTGGCCTGGTATTTGACAAAAAATGTTGACGAGAATTTTGAATAGAAAAACTGTTTCTATGTGTGGGTGAATAAAACCTATTTTACACTTTTAAAGTTAAATTTTCGGGCCCTACTTGGACTTACGCCTGGACTTGGACATGGACCTTAAAGTACGCCTTCTGATCTTTCCAATGGCACCCATTTCATTTTAATAGGTCCCATGGATCCGGAGTTATTAGGGGTAAAACATTTCTAAAACCTATTTTACAATTTCAATGTTAAATTTTCGGGCCCTACTTGGACTTGCGCTTGGACTTTGACATGGACCTTAAAGTACGTCTTCTGGTCTTTCCAATGGCACCCATTTCATTTTAATAGGTCTCATGGATCCGGAGTTATTAGGGGTAAAACATTTCTAAAACCTATTTTACAATTTCAATGTTAAATTTTCGGGCCCTACTTGGACTTGCGCTTGGACTTGGACATGGACCTTAAGGTACGACTTGTGATCTTTTCAATGGCACCCATTTCATTTTAATAGGTCCCATGGATCCGGAGTTATAAGCGTTTATACATTTTTGTTTTCCGAAATTTGCTTGCTGTTCGATTCTGTTGGCCTGGTATTTGACAAAAAATGTTGACGAGAATTTTGAATAGAAAAACTGTTTCTATGTGTGGGTGAATAAAACCTATTTTACACTTTTAAAGTTAAATTTTCGGGCCCTACTTGGACTTACGCCTGGACTTGGACATGGACCTTAAAGTACGCCTTCTGATCTTTCCAATGGCACCCATTTCATTTTAATAGGTCCCATGGATCCGGAGTTATTAGGGGTAAAACATTTCTAAAACCTATTTTACAATTTCAATGTTAAATTTTCGGGCCCTACTTGGACTTGCGCTTGGACTTGGACATGGACCTTAAAGTCCGACTCCTGATCTTTTCAATGGCACCCATTTCATTTTAATAGGTCCCATGGATCCGGAGTTATAAGCGTTTAGACATTTTTGTTTTCCGAAATTTGCTTGCTGTTCGATTCTGTTGGCCTGGTATTTGACAAAAAATGTTGACGAGAATTTTGAATAGAAAAACTGTTTCTATGTGTGGGTGAATAAAACCTATTTTACACTTTTAAAGTTAAATTTTCGGGCCCTACTTGGACTTACGCCTGGACTTGGACATGGACCTTAAAGTACGCCTTCTGATCTTTCCAATGGCACCCATTTCATTTTAATAGGTCCCATGGATCCGGAGTTATTAGGGGTAAAACATTTCTAAAACCTATTTTACAATTTCAATGTTAAATTTTCGGGCCCTACTTGGACTTGCGCTTGGACTTTGACATGGACCTTAAAGTACGTCTTCTGGTCTTTCCAATGGCACCCATTTCATTTTAATAGGTCTCATGGATCCGGAGTTATTAGGGGTAAAACATTTCTAAAACCTATTTTACAATTTCAAGGTTAAATTTTCGGGCCCTACTTGGACTTACGCCTGGACTTGGACATGGACCTTAAAGTCCGACTTCTGATCTTTTCCATGGCACCCATTTCATTTTAATAAGTCCCATGGATCCGGAGTTATTAGGGGTAAAACATTTCTAAAACCTATTTTACAATTTCAAGGTTAAATTTTCGGGCCCTACTTGGACTTACGCTTGGACTTGGACATGGACCTTAAAGTCCGACTTCTGATCTTTTCCATGGCACCCATTTCATTTTAATAGGTCCCATGGATCCGGAGTTATTAGGGGTAAAACATTTCTAAAACCCATTTTACAATTTCAAGGTTAAATTTTCGGGCCCTACTTGGACTTGCGCTTGGACTTGGACATGGACCTTAAAGTCCGACTCCTGGTCTTTTCAATGGCACCCATTTCATTTTAATAGGTCCCATGGATCCGGAGTTATAAGCGTTTAGACATTTTTGTTTTCCGAAATTTGCTTGCTGTTCGATTCTGTTGGCCTGGTATTTGACAAAAAATGTTGACGAGAATTTTGAATAGAAAAACTGTTTCTATGTGTAGGTGAATAAAACCTATTTTACACTTTTAAAGTTAAATTTTCGGGCCCTACTTGGACTTACGCCTGGACTTGGACATGGACCTTAAAGTACGCCTTCTGATCTTTCCAATGGCACCCATTTCATTTTAATAGGTCCCATGGATCCGGAGTTATTAGGGGTAAAACATTTCTAAAACCTATTTTACAATTTCAATGTTAAATTTTCGGGCCCTACTTGGACTTGCGCTTGGACTTTGACATGGACCTTAAAGTACGTCTTCTGGTCTTTCCAATGGCACCCATTTCATTTTAATAGGTCTCATGGATCCGGAGTTATTAGGGGTAAAACATTTCTAAAACCTATTTTACAATTTCAATGTTAAATTTTCGGGCCCTACTTGGACTTGCGCTTGGACTTGGACATGGACCTTAAAGTCCGACTCCTGATCTTTTCAATGGCACCCATTTCATTTTAATAGGTCCCATGGATCCGGAGTTATAAGCGTTTAGACATTTTTGTTTTCCGAAATTTGCTTGCTGTTCGATTCTGTTGGCCTGGTATTTGACAAAAAATGTTGACGAGAATTTTGAATAGAAAAACTGTTTCTATGTGTGGGTGAATAAAACCTATTTTACACTTTTAAAGTTAAATTTTCGGGCCCTACTTGGACCTACGCCTGGACTTGGACATGGACCTTAAAGTACGCCTTCTGATCTTTCCAATGGCACCCATTTCATTTTAATAGGTCCCATGGATCCGGAGTTATTAGGGGTAAAACATATCTAAAACCTATTTTACAATTTCAATGTTAAATTTTCGGGCCCTACTTGGACTTGCGCTTGGACTTGGACATGGACCTTAAAGTCCGACTTCTGATCTTTCCAATGGCACCCATTTCATTTTAATAGGTCCCATGGATCCGGAGTTATTAGGGGTAAAACATATCTAAAACCTATTTTACAATTTCAAGGTTAAATTTTCGGGCCCTACTTGGACTTACGCCTGGACTTGGACATGGACCTTAAAGTACGCCTTCTGATCTTTCCAATGGCACCCATTTCATTTTAATAGGTCCCATGGATCCGGAGTTATTAGGGGTAAAACATTTCTAAAACCTATTTTTCAATTTCAAGGTTACATTTTCGGGCCCTACTTGGACTTGCGCTTGGACTTGGACATGGACCTTAAAGTCCGACTTCTGATCTTTTCCATGGCATCCATTTCATTTTAATAGGTCCCATGGATCCGGAGTTATTAGGGGTAAAACATTTCTAAAACCTATTTTACAATTTCAAGGCTAAATTTTCGGGCCCTACTTGGACTTGCGCTTGGACTTGGACATGGACCTTAAAGTCCGACTCCTGATCTTTTCAATGGCACCCATTTCATTTTAATAGGTCCCATGGATCCGGAGTTATAAGCGTTTAGACATTTTTGTTTTCCGAAATTTGCTTGCTGTTCGATTCTGTTGGCCTGGTATTTGACAAAAAATGTTGACGAGAATTTTGAATAGAAAAACTGTTTCTATGTGTGGGTGAATAAAACCTATTTTACACTTTTAAAGTTAAATTTTCGGGCCCTACTTGGACTTGGACATGAACCTTAAAGTACGTCTTCTGGTCTTTCCAATGGCACCCATTTCATTTCAATAGGCCTCATGGATCCGGAGTTATTAGGGGTAAAACATTTCTAAAACCTATTTTACAATTTCAATGTTAAATTTTCGGGCCCTACTTGGACTTGCGCTTGGACTTGGACATGGACCTTAAAGTCCGACTTCTGATCTTTTCCATGGCACCCATTTCATTTTAATAGGTCCCATGGATCCGGAGTTATTAGGGGTAAAACATTTCTAAAACCCATTTTACAATTTCAAGGTTAAATTTTCGGGCCCTACTTGGACTTGCGCTTGGACTTGGACATGGACCTTAAAGTCCGACTCCTGGTCTTTTCAATGGCACCCATTTCATTTTAATAGGTCCCATGGATCCGGAGTTATAAGCGTTTAGACATTTTTGTTTTCCGAAATTTGCTTGCTGTTCGATTCTGTTGGCCTGGTATTTGACAAAAAATGTTGACGAGAATTTTGAATAGAAAAACTGTTTCTATGTGTGGGTGAATAAAACCTATTTTACACTTTTAAAGTTAAATTTTCGGGCCCTACTTGGACTTACGCCTGGACTTGGACATGGACCTTAAAGTACGCCTTCTGATCTTTCCAATGGCACCCATTTCATTTTAATAGGTCCCATGGATCCGGAGTTATTAGGGGTAAAACATTTCTAAAACCTATTTTACAATTTCAATGTTAAATTTTCGGGCCCTACTTGGACTTGCGCTTGGACTTTGACATGGACCTTAAAGTACGTCTTCTGGTCTTTCCAATGGCACCCATTTCATTTTAATAGGTCTCATGGATCCGGAGTTATTAGGGGTAAAACATTTCTAAAACCTATTTTACAATTTCAATGTTAAATTTTCGGGCCCTACTTGGACTTGCGCTTGGACTTGGACATGGACCTTAAGGTACGACTTGTGATCTTTTCAATGGCACCCATTTCATTTTAATAGGTCCCATGGATCCGGAGTTATAAGCGTTTAGACATTTTTGTTTTCCGAAATTTGCTTGCTGTTCGATTCTGTTGGCCTGGTATTTGACAAAAAATGTTGACGAGAATTTTGAATAGAAAAACTGTTTCTATGTGTGGGTGAATAAAACCTATTTTACACTTTTAAAGTTAAATTTTCGGGCCCTACTTGGACTTACGCCTGGACTTGGACATGGACCTTAAAGTACGCCTTCTGATCTTTCCAATGGCACCCATTTCATTTTAATAGGTCCCATGGATCCGGAGTTATTAGGGGTAAAACATTTCTAAAACCTATTTTACAATTTCAATGTTAAATTTTCGGGCCCTACTTGGACTTGCGCTTGGACTTGGACATGGACCTTAAGGTACGACTTGTGATCTTTTCAATGGCACCCATTTCATTTTAATAAGTCCCATGGATCCGGAGTTATTAGGGGTAAAACATTTCTAAAACCCATTTTACAATTTCAAGGTTAAATTTTCGGGCCCTACTTGGACTTGCGCTTGGACTTGGACATGGACCTTAAAGTCCGACTCCTGATCTTTTCAATGGCACCCATTTCATTTTAATAGGTCCCATGGATCCGGAGTTATAAGCGTTTAGACATTTTTGTTTTCCGAAATTTGCTTGCTGTTCGATTCTGTTGGCCTGGTATTTGACAAAAAATGTTGACGAGAATTTTGAATAGAAAAACTGTTTCTATGTGTGGGTGAATAAAACCTATTTTACACTTTTAAAGTTAAATTTTCGGGCCCTACTTGGACTTACGCCTGGACTTGGACATGGACCTTAAAGTACGCCTTCTGATCTTTCCAATGGCACCCATTTCATTTTAATAGGTCCCATGGATCCGGAGTTATTAGGGGTAAAACATTTCTAAAACCTATTTTACAATTTCAATGTTAAATTTTCGGGCCCTACTTGGACTTGCGCTTGGACTTTGACATGGACCTTAAAGTACGTCTTCTGGTCTTTCCAATGGCACCCATTTCATTTTAATAGGTCTCATGGATCCGGAGTTATTAGGGGTAAAACATTTCTAAAACCTATTTTACAATTTCAAGGTTAAATTTTCGGGCCCTACTTGGACTTACGCCTGGACTTGGACATGGACCTTAAAGTCCGACTTCTGATCTTTTCCATGGCACCCATTTCATTTTAATAAGTCCCATGGATCCGGAGTTATTAGGGGTAAAACATTTCTAAAACCTATTTTACAATTTCAAGGTTAAATTTTCGGGCCCTACTTGGACTTACGCTTGGACTTGGACATGGACCTTAAAGTACGTCTTCTGGTATTTCCAATGGCACCCATTTCATTTTAATAGGTCTCATGGATCCGGAGTTATTAGGGGTAAAACATTTCTAAAACCTATTTTTCAATTTCAAGGTTAAATTTTCGGGCCCTACTTGGACTTGCGCTTGGACTTGGACATGGACCTTAAAGTCCGACTTCTGATCTTTTCCATGGCACCCATTTCATTTTAATAGGTCCCATGGATCCGGAGTTATTAGGGGTAAAAGATTTCTAAAACCCATTTTACAATTTCAAGGTTAAATTTTCGGGCCCTACTTGGACTTGCGCTTGGACTTGGACATGGACCTTAAAGTCCGACTTCTGATCTTTTCCATGGCACCCATTTCATTTTAATAGGTCCCATGGATCCGGAGTTATTAGGGGTAAAACATTTCTAAAACCCATTTTACAATTTCAAGGTTAAATTTTCGGGCCCTACTTGGACTTGCGCTTGGACTTGGACATGGACCTTAAAGTCCGACTCCTGGTCTTTTCAATGGCACCCATTTCATTTTAATAGGTCCCATGGATCCGGAGTTATAAGCGTTTAGACATTTTTGTTTTCCGAAATTTGCTTGCTGTTCGATTCTGTTGGCCTGGTATTTGACAAAAAATGTTGACGAGAATTTTGAATAGAAAAACTGTTTCTATGTGTAGGTGAATAAAACCTATTTTACACTTTTAAAGTTAAATTTTCGGGCCCTACTTGGACTTGGACATGAACCTTAAAGTACGTCTTCTGGTCTTTCCAATGGCACCCATTTCATTTCAATAGGCCTCATGGATCCGGAGTTATTAGGGGTAAAACATTTCTAAAACCTATTTTACAATTTCAATGTTAAATTTTCGGGCCCTACTTGGACTTGCGCTTGGACTTGGACATGGACCTTAAAGTCCGACTCCTGATCTTTTCAATGGCACCCATTTCATTTTAATAGGTCCCATGGATCCGGAGTTATAAGCGTTTAGACATTTTTGTTTTCCGAAATTTGCTTGCTGTTCGATTCTGTTGGCCTGGTATTTGACAAAAAATGTTGACGAGAATTTTGAATAGAAAAACTGTTTCTATGTGTGGGTGAATAAAACCTATTTTACACTTTTAAAGTTAAATTTTCGGGCCCTACTTGGACTTACGCCTGGACTTGGACATGGACCTTAAAGTACGCCTTCTGATCTTTCCAATGGCACCCATTTCATTTTAATAGGTCCCATGGATCCGGAGTTATTAGGGGTAAAACATTTCTAAAACCTATTTTACAATTTCAATGTTAAATTTTCGGGCCCTACTTGGACTTGCGCTTGGACTTTGACATGGACCTTAAAGTACGTCTTCTGGTCTTTCCAATGGCACCCATTTCATTTTAATAGGTCTCATGGATCCGGAGTTATTAGGGGTAAAACATTTCTAAAACCTATTTTACAATTTCAAGGTTAAATTTTCGGGCCCTACTTGGACTTACGCCTGGACTTGGACATGGACCTTAAAGTCCGACTTCTGATCTTTTCCATGGCACCCATTTCATTTTAATAAGTCCCATGGATCCGGAGTTATTAGGGGTAAAACATTTCTAAAACCTATTTTACAATTTCAAGGTTAAATTTTCGGGCCCTACTTGGACTTACGCTTGGACTTGGACATGGACCTTAAAGTACGTCTTCTGGTATTTCCAATGGCACCCATTTCATTTTAATAGGTCTCATGGATCCGGAGTTATTAGGGGTAAAACATTTCTAAAACCTATTTTTCAATTTCAAGGTTAAATTTTCGGGCCCTACTTGGACTTGCGCTTGGACTTGGACATGGACCTTAAAGTCCGACTTCTGATCTTTTCCATGGCACCCATTTCATTTTAATAGGTCCCATGGATCCGGAGTTATTAGGGGTAAAAGATTTCTAAAACCCATTTTACAATTTCAAGGTTAAATTTTCGGGCCCTACTTGGACTTGCGCTTGGACTTGGACATGGACCTTAAAGTCCGACTTCTGATCTTTTCCATGGCACCCATTTCATTTTAATAGGTCCCATGGATCCGGAGTTATTAGGGGTAAAACATTTCTAAAACCCATTTTACAATTTCAAGGTTAAATTTTCGGGCCCTACTTGGACTTGCGCTTGGACTTGGACATGGACCTTAAAGTCCGACTCCTGGTCTTTTCAATGGCACCCATTTCATTTTAATAGGTCCCATGGATCCGGAGTTATAAGCGTTTAGACATTTTTGTTTTCCGAAATTTGCTTGCTGTTCGATTCTGTTGGCCTGGTATTTGACAAAAAATGTTGACGAGAATTTTGAATAGAAAAACTGTTTCTATGTGTAGGTGAATAAAACCTATTTTACACTTTTAAAGTTAAATTTTCGGGCCCTACTTGGACTTGGACATGAACCTTAAAGTACGTCTTCTGGTCTTTCCAATGGCACCCATTTCATTTCAATAGGCCTCATGGATCCGGAGTTATTAGGGGTAAAACATTTCTAAAACCTATTTTACAATTTCAATGTTAAATTTTCGGGCCCTACTTGGACTTGCGCTTGGACTTGGACATGGACCTTAAAGTCCGACTCCTGATCTTTTCAATGGCACCCATTTCATTTTAATAGGTCCCATGGATCCGGAGTTATAAGCGTTTAGACATTTTTGTTTTCCGAAATTTGCTTGCTGTTCGATTCTGTTGGCCTGGTATTTGACAAAAAATGTTGACGAGAATTTTGAATAGAAAAACTGTTTCTATGTGTGGGTGAATAAAACCTATTTTACACTTTTAAAGTTAAATTTTCGGGCCCTACTTGGACTTACGCCTGGACTTGGACATGGACCTTAAAGTACGCCTTCTGATCTTTCCAATGGCACCCATTTCATTTTAATAGGTCCCATGGATCCGGAGTTATTAGGGGTAAAACATTTCTAAAACCTATTTTACAATTTCAATGTTAAATTTTCGGGCCCTACTTGGACTTGCGCTTGGACTTGGACATGGACCTTAAAGTCCGACTCCTGATCTTTTCAATGGCACCCATTTCATTTTAATAGGTCCCATGGATCCGGAGTTATAAGCGTTTGGACATTTTTGTTTTCCGAAATTTGCTTGCTGTTCGATTCTGTTGGCCTGGTATTTGACAAAAAATGTTGACGAGAATTTTGAATAGAAAAACTGTTTCTATGTGTGGGTGAATAAAACCTATTTTACACTTTTAAAGTTAAATTTTCGGGCCCTACTTGGACTTGGACATGGACCTTAAAGTACGTCTTCTGGTCTTTCCAATGGCACACATTTCATTTCAATAGGCCTCATGGATCCGGAGTTATTAGGGGTAAAACATTTCTAAAACCTATTTTACAATTTCAATGTTAAATTTTCGGGCCCTACTTGGACTTGCGCTTGGACTTGGACATGGACCTTAAAGTCCGACTCCTGATCTTTTCAATGGCACCCATTTCATTTTAATAGGTCCCATGGATCCGGAGTTATAAGCGTTTAGACATTTTTGTTTTCCGAAATTTGCTTGCTGTTCGATTCTGTTGGCCTGGTATTTGACAAAAAATGTTGACGAGAATTTTGAATAGAAAAACTGTTTCTATGTGTGGGTGAATAAAACCTATTTTACACTTTTAAAGTTAAATTTTCGGGCCCTACTTGGACTTACGCCTGGACTTGGACATGGGCCTTAAAGTACGCCTTCTGATCTTTCCAATGGCACCCATTTCATTTTAATAGGTCCCATGGATCCGGAGTTATTAGGGGTAAAACATTTCTAAAACCTATTTTACAATTTCAATGTTAAATTTTCGGGCCCTACTTGGACTTGCGCTTGGACTTGGACATGGACCTTAAAGTCCGACTCCTGATCTTTTCAATGGCGCCCATTTCATTTTAATAGGTCCCATGGATCCGGAGTTATAAGCGTTTAGACATTTTTGTTTTCCGAAATTTGCTTGCTGTTCGATTCTGTTGGCCTGGTATTTGACAAAAAATGTTGACGAGAATTTTGAATAGAAAAACTGTTTCTATGTGTGGGTGAATAAAACCTATTTTACACTTTTAAAGTTAAATTTTCGGGCCCTACTTGGACTTACGCCTGGACTTGGGCATGGACCTTAAAGTACGCCTTCTGGTCTTTCCAATGGCACCCATTTCCTTTTAATAGGTCTCATGGATCCGGAGTTATTAGGGGTAAAACATATCTAAAACCTATTTTACAATTTCAAGGTTAAATTTTCGGGCCCTACTTGGACTTACGCCTGGACTTGGACATGGACCTTAAAGTACGCCTTCTGATCTTTCCAATGGCACCCATTTCATTTTAATAGGTCCCATGGATCCGGAGTTATTAGGGGTAAAACATTTCTAAAACCTATTTTACAATTTCAATGTTAAATTTTCGGGCCCTACTTGGACTTGCGCTTGGACTTGGACATGGACCTTAAAGTCCGACTCCTGATCTTTTCAATGGCACCCATTTCATTTTAATAGGTCCCATGGATCCGGAGTTATAAGCGTTTGGACATTTTTGTTTTCCGAAATTTGCTTGCTGTTCGATTCTGTTGGCCTGGTATTTGACAAAAAATGTTGACGAGAATTTTGAATAGAAAAACTGTTTCTATGTGTGGGTGAATAAAACCTATTTTACACTTTTAAAGTTAAATTTTCGGGCCCTACTTGGACTTACGCCTGGACTTGGACATGGACCTTAAAGTACGCCTTCTGGTCTTTCCAATGGCACCCATTTCATTTTAATAGGTCTCATGGATCCGGAGTTATTAGGGGTAAAACATATCTAAAACCTATTTTACAATTTCAAGGTTAAATTTTCGGGCCCTACTTGGACTTACGCCTGGACTTGGACATGGACCTTAAAGTACGCCTTCTGATCTTTCCAATGGCACCCATTTCATTTTAATAGGTCCCATGGATCCGGAGTTATTAGGGGTAAAACATTTCTAAAACCTATTTTTCAATTTCAAGGTTACATTTTCGGGCCCTACTTGGACTTGCGCTTGGACTTGGACATGGACCTTAAAGTCCGACTTCTGATCTTTTCCATGGCACCCATTTCATTTTAATAGGTCCCATGGATCCGGAGTTATTAGGGGTAAAACATTTCTAAAACCTATTTTACAATTTTAAGGTTAAATTTTCGGGCCCTACTTGGACTTGCGCTTGGACTTGGACATGGACCTTAAAGTCCGACTCCTGATCTTTTCAATGGCACCCATTTCATTTTAATAGGTCCCATGGATCCGGAGTTATAAGCGTTTAGACATTTTTGTTTTCCGAAATTTGCTTGCTGTTCGATTCTGTTGGCCTGGTATTTGACAAAAAATGTTGACGAGAATTTTGAATAGAAAAACTGTTTCTATGTGTGGGTGAATAAAACCTATTTTACACTTTTAAAGTTAAATTTTCGGGCCCTACTTGGACTTGGACATGGACCTTAAAGTACGTCTTCTGGTCTTTCCAATGGCACCCATTTCATTTCAATAGGCCTCATGGATCCGGAGTTATTAGGGGTAAAACATTTCTAAAACCTATTTTACAATTTCAATGTTAAATTTTCGGGCCCTACTTGGACTTGCGCTTGGACTTGGACATGGACCTTAAAGTCCGACTCCTGATCTTTTCAATGGCACCCATTTCATTTTAATAGGTCCCATGGATCCGGAGTTATAAGCGTTTAGACATTTTTGTTTTCCGAAATTTGCTTGCTGTTCGATTCTGTTGGCCTGGTATTTGACAAAAAATGTTGACAAGAATTTTGAATAGAAAAACTGTTTCTATGTGTGGGTGAATAAAACCTATTTTACACTTTTAAAGTTAAATTTTCGGGCCCTACTTGGACTTACGCCTGGACTTGGACATGGACCTTAAAGTACGCCTTCTGATCTTTTCCATGGCACCCATTTCATTTTAATAGGTCCCATGGATCCGGAGTTATTAGGGGTAAAACATTTCTAAAACCTATTTTACAATTTCAATGTTAAATTTTCGGGCCCTACTTGGACTTGCGCTTGGACTTGGACATGGACCTTAAAGTCCGACTCCTGATCTTTTCAATGGCACCCATTTCATTTTAATAGGTCCCATGGATCCGGAGTTATAAGCGTTTAGACATTTTTGTTTTCCGAAATTTGCTTGCTGTTCGATTCTGTTGGCCTGGTATTTGACAAAAAATGTTGACGAGAATTTTGAATAGAAAAACTGTTTCTATGTGTGGGTGAATAAAACCTATTTTACACTTTTAAAGTTAAATTTTCGGGCCCTACTTGGACTTGGACATGGACCTTAAAGTACGTCTTCTGGTCTTTCCAATGGCACCCATTTCATTTCAATAGGCCTCATGGATCCGGAGTTATTAGGGGTAAAACATTTCTAAAACCTATTTTACAATTTCAATGTTAAATTTTCGGGCCCTACTTGGACTTGCGCTTGGACTTGGACATGGACCTTAAAGTCCGACTCCTGATCTTTTCAATGGCACCCATTTCATTTTAATAGGTCCCATGGATCCGGAGTTATAAGCGTTTAGACATTTTTGTTTTCCGAAATTTGCTTGCTGTTCGATTCTGTTGGCCTGGTATTTGACAAAAAATGTTGACGAGAATTTTGAATAGAAAAACTGTTTCTATGTGTGGGTGAATAAAACCTATTTTACACTTTTAAAGTTAAATTTTCGGGCCCTACTTGGACTTACGCCTGGACTTGGACATGGACCTTAAAGTCCGCCTTCTGATCTTTCCAATGGCACCCATTTCATTTTAATAGGTCCCATGGATCCGGAGTTATTAGGGGTAAAACATTTCTAAAACCTATTTTACAATTTCAATGTTAAATTTTCGGGCCCTACTTGGACTTGCGCTTGGACTTGGACATGGACCTTAAAGTCCGACTCCTGATCTTTTCAATGGCACCCATTTCATTTTAATAGGTCCCATGGATCCGGAGTTATAAGCGTTTAGACATTTTTGTTTTCCGAAATTTGCTTGCTGTTCGATTCTGTTGGCCTGGTATTTGACAAAAAATGTTGACGAGAATTTTGAATAGAAAAACTGTTTCTATGTGTGGGTGAATAAAACCTATTTTACACTTTTAAAGTTAAATTTTCGGGCCCTACTTGGACTTACGCCTGGACTTGGACATGGACCTTAAAGTCCGCCTTCTGATCTTTCCAATGGCACCCATTTCATTTTAATAGGTCCCATGGATCCGGAGTTATTAGGGGTAAAACATTTCTAAAACCTATTTTACAATTTCAATGTTAAATTTTCGGGCCCTACTTGGACTTGCGCTTGGACTTGGACATGGACCTTAAAGTCCGACTCCTGATCTTTTCAATGGCACCCATTTCATTTTAATAGGTCCCATGGATCCGGAGTTATAAGCGTTTAGACATTTTTGTTTTCCGAAATTTGCTTGCTGTTCGATTCTGTTGGCCTGGTATTTGACAAAAAATGTTGACGAGAATTTTGAATAGAAAAACTGTTTCTATGTGTGGGTGAATAAAACCTATTTTACACTTTTAAAGTTAAATTTTCGGGCCCTACTTGGACTTGGACATGGACCTTAAAGTACGTCTTCTGGTCTTTCCAATGGCACCCATTTCATTTCAATAGGCCTCATGGATCCGGAGTTATTAGGGGTAAAACATTTCTAAAACCTATTTTACAATTTCAATGTTAAATTTTCGGGCCCTACTTGGACTTGCGCTTGGACTTGGACATGGACCTTAAAGTCCGACTCCTGATCTTTTCAATGGCACCCATTTCATTTTAATAGGTCCCATGGATCCGGAGTTATAAGCGTTTAGACATTTTTGTTTTCCGAAATTTGCTTGCTGTTCGATTCTGTTGGCCTGGTATTTGACAAAAAATGTTGACAAGAATTTTGAATAGAAAAACTGTTTCTATGTGTGGGTGAATAAAACCTATTTTACACTTTTAAAGTTAAATTTTCGGGCCCTACTTGGACTTACGCCTGGACTTGGACATGGACCTTAAAGTACGCCTTCTGATCTTTTCCATGGCACCCATTTCATTTTAATAGGTCCCATGGATCCGGAGTTATTAGGGGTAAAACATTTCTAAAACCTATTTTACAATTTCAATGTTAAATTTTCGGGCCCTACTTGGACTTGCGCTTGGACTTGGACATGGACCTTAAAGTCCGACTCCTGATCTTTTCAATGGCACCCATTTCATTTTAATAGGTCCCATGGATCCGGAGTTATAAGCGTTTAGACATTTTTGTTTTCCGAAATTTGCTTGCTGTTCGATTCTGTTGGCCTGGTATTTGACAAAAAATGTTGACGAGAATTTTGAATAGAAAAACTGTTTCTATGTGTGGGTGAATAAAACCTATTTTACACTTTTAAAGTTAAATTTTCGGGCCCTACTTGGACTTGGACATGGACCTTAAAGTACGTCTTCTGGTCTTTCCAATGGCACCCATTTCATTTCAATAGGCCTCATGGATCCGGAGTTATTAGGGGTAAAACATTTCTAAAACCTATTTTACAATTTCAATGTTAAATTTTCGGGCCCTACTTGGACTTGCGCTTGGACTTGGACATGGACCTTAAAGTCCGACTCCTGATCTTTTCAATGGCACCCATTTCATTTTAATAGGTCCCATGGATCCGGAGTTATAAGCGTTTAGACATTTTTGTTTTCCGAAATTTGCTTGCTGTTCGATTCTGTTGGCCTGGTATTTGACAAAAAATGTTGACGAGAATTTTGAATAGAAAAACTGTTTCTATGTGTGGGTGAATAAAACCTATTTTACACTTTTAAAGTTAAATTTTCGGGCCCTACTTGGACTTACGCCTGGACTTGGACATGGACCTTAAAGTCCGCCTTCTGATCTTTCCAATGGCACCCATTTCATTTTAATAGGTCCCATGGATCCGGAGTTATTAGGGGTAAAACATTTCTAAAACCTATTTTACAATTTCAATGTTAAATTTTCGGGCCCTACTTGGACTTGCGCTTGGACTTGGACATGGACCTTAAAGTCCGACTCCTGATCTTTTCAATGGCACCCATTTCATTTTAATAGGTCCCATGGATCCGGAGTTATAAGCGTTTAGACATTTTTGTTTTCCGAAATTTGCTTGCTGTTCGATTCTGTTGGCCTGGTATTTGACAAAAAATGTTGACGAGAATTTTGAATAGAAAAACTGTTTCTATGTGTGGGTGAATAAAACCTATTTTACACTTTTAAAGTTAAATTTTCGGGCCCTACTTGGACTTACGCCTGGACTTGGACATGGACCTTAAAGTCCGCCTTCTGATCTTTCCAATGGCACCCATTTCATTTTAATAGGTCCCATGGATCCGGAGTTATTAGGGGTAAAACATTTCTAAAACCTATTTTACAATTTCAATGTTAAATTTTCGGGCCCTACTTGGACTTGCGCTTGGACTTGGACATGGACCTTAAAGTCCGACTCCTGATCTTTTCAATGGCACCCATTTCATTTTAATAGGTCCCATGGATCCGGAGTTATAAGCGTTTAGACATTTTTGTTTTCCGAAATTTGCTTGCTGTTCGATTCTGTTGGCCTGGTATTTGACAAAAAATGTTGACGAGAATTTTGAATAGAAAAACTGTTTCTATGTGTGGGTGAATAAAACCTATTTTACACTTTTAAAGTTAAATTTTCGGGCCCTACTTGGACTTACGCCTGGACTTGGACATGGACCTTAAAGTACGCCTTCTGGTCTTTCCAATGGCACCCATTTCATTTTAATAGGTCTCATGGATCCGGAGTTATTAGGGGTAAAACATTTCTAAAACCTATTTTACAATTTTGAGGTTAAATTTTCAGGGCCCTACTTGGACTTGCGCTTGGACTTGGACATGGACCTTAAAGTCCGACTCCTGATCTTTTCAATGGCACCCATTTCATTTCAATAGGCCTCATGGATCCGGAGTTATAAGCGTTTAGACATTTTTGTTTTCCGAAATTTGCTTGCTGTTCGATTCTGTTGGCCTGGTATTTGACAAAAAATGTTGACGAGAATTTTGAATAGAAAAACTGTTTCTATGTGTGGGTGAATAAAACCTATTTTACACTTTTAAAGTTAAATTTTCGGGCCCTACTTGGACTTACGCCTGGACTTGGGCATGGACCTTAAAGTACGCCTTCTGGTCTTTCCAATGGCACCCATTTCCTTTTAATAGGTCTCATGGATCCGGAGTTATTAGGGGTAAAACATTTCTAAAACCTATTTTACAATTTCAATGTTAAATTTTCGGGCCCTACTTGGACTTGCGCTTGGACATGGACATGGACCTTAAGGTACGACTTGTGATCTTTTCAATGGCACCCATTTCATTTTAATAGGTCCCATGGATCCGGAGTTATAAGCGTTTAGACATTTTTGTTTTCCGAAATTTGCTTGCTGTTCGATTCTGTTGGCCTGGTATTTGACAAAAAATGTTGACGAGAATTTTGAATAGAAAAACTGTTTCTATGTGTGGGTGAATAAAACATATTTTACACTTTTAAAGTTAAATTTTCGGGCCCTACTTGGACTTACGCCTGGACTTGGACATGGACCTTAAAGTACGCCTTCTGGTCTTTCCAATGGCACCCATTTCATTTTAATAGGTCTCATGGATCCGGAGTTATTAGGGGTAAAACATATCTAAAACCTATTTTACAATTTCAAGGTTAAATTTTCGGGCCCTACTTGGACTTACGCCTGGACTTGGACATGGACCTTAAAGTACGCCTTCTGATCTTTCCAATGGCACCCATTTCATTTTAATAGGTCCCATGGATCCGGAGTTATTAGGGGTAAAACATTTCTAAAACCTATTTTTCAATTTCAAGGTTACATTTTCGGGCCCTACTTGGACTTGCGCTTGGACTTGGACATGGACCTTAAAGTCCGACTTCTGATCTTTTCCATGGCACCCATTTCATTTTAATAGGTCCCATGGATCCGGAGTTATTAGGGGTAAAACAATTCTAAAACCTATTTTACAATTTTAAGGTTAAATTTTCGGGCCCTACTTGGACTTGCGCTTGGACTTGGACATGGACCTTAAAGTCCGACTCCTGATCTTTTCAATGGCACCCATTTCATTTTAATAGGTCCCATGGATCCGGAGTTATAAGCGTTTAGACATTTTTGTTTTCCGAAATTTGCTTGCTGTTCGATTCTGTTGGCCTGGTATTTGACAAAAAATGTTGACGAGAATTTTGAATAGAAAAACTGTTTCTATGTGTGGGTGAATAAAACCTATTTTACACTTTTAAAGTTAAATTTTCGGGCCCTACTTGGACTTGGACATGGACCTTAAAGTACGTCTTCTGGTCTTTCCAATGGCACCCATTTCATTTCAATAGGCCTCATGGATCCGGAGTTATTAGGGGTAAAACATTACTAAAACCTATTTTACAATTTCAATGTTAAATTTTCGGGCCCTACTTGGACTTGCGCTTGGACTTGGACATGGACCTTAAAGTCCGACTCCTGATCTTTTCAATGGCACCCATTTCATTTTAATAGGTCCCATGGATCCGGAGTTATAAGCGTTTAGACATTTTTGTTTTCCGAAATTTGCTTGCTGTTCGATTCTGTTGGCCTGGTATTTGACAAAAAATGTTGACGAGAATTTTGAATAGAAAAACTGTTTCTATGTGTGGGTGAATAAAACCTATTTTACACTTTTAAAGTTAAATTTTCGGGCCCTACTTGGACTTACGCCTGGACTTGGACATGGACCTTAAAGTACGCCTTCTGATCTTTTCCATGGCACCCATTTCATTTTAATAGGTCCCATGGATCCGGAGTTATTAGGGGTAAAACATTTCTAAAACCTATTTTACAATTTCAATGTTAAATTTTCGGGCCCTACTTGGACTTGCGCTTGGACTTGGACATGGACCTTAAAGTCCGACTCCTGATCTTTTCAATGGCACCCATTTCATTTTAATAGGTCCCATGGATCCGGAGTTATAAGCGTTTAGACATTTTTGTTTTCCGAAATTTGCTTGCTGTTCGATTCTGTTGGCCTGGTATTTGACAAAAAATGTTGACGAGAATTTTGAATAGAAAAACTGTTTCTATGTGTGGGTGAATAAAACCTATTTTACACTTTTAAAGTTAAATTTTCGGGCCCTACTTGGACTTACGCCTGGACTTGGACATGGACCTTAAAGTCCGCCTTCTGATCTTTCCAATGGCACCCATTTCATTTTAATAGGTCCCATGGATCCGGAGTTATTAGGGGTAAAACATTTCTAAAACCTATTTTTCAATTTCAAGGTTAAATTTTCGGGCCCTACTTGGACTTACGCCTGGACTTGGACATGGACCTTAAAGCACGCCTTCTGATCTTTCCAATGGCACCCATTTCATTTTAATAGGTCCCATGGATCCGGAGTTATTAGGGGTAAAACATTTCTAAAACCTATTTTTCAATTTCAAGGTTAAATTTTCGGGCCCTACTTGGACTTGCGCTTGGACTTGGACATGGACCTTAAAGTCCGACTTCTGATCTTTTTCATGCACCCATTTCATTTTAATAGGTCCCATGGATCCGGAGTTATTAGGGGTAAAACATTTCTAAAACCTATTTTACAATTTTAAGGTTAAATTTTCGGGCCCTACTTGGACTTGCGCTTGGACTTGGACATGGACCTTAAAGTCCGACTCCTGATCTTTTCAATGGCACCCATTTCATTTTAATAGGTGCCATGGATCCGGAGTTATAAGCGTTTAGACATTTTTGTTTTCCGAAATTTGCTTGCTGTTC
This sequence comes from Sarcophaga caerulescens, assembly GCA_927399465.1. Lineage (NCBI taxonomy): Eukaryota > Metazoa > Arthropoda > Insecta > Diptera > Sarcophagidae > Sarcophaga > Sarcophaga caerulescens. Next base: position 20,724,686 of record OV656867.1, read on the forward strand.
GATTCTGTTGGCCTGGTATTTGACAAAAAATGTTGACGAGAATTTTGAATAGAAAAACTGTTTCTATGTGTGGGTGAATAAAACCTATTTTACACTTTTAAAGTTAAATTTTCGGGCCCTACTTGGACTTGCGCTTGGACTTGGACATGGACCTTAAGGTACGACTTGTGATCTTTTCAATGACACCCATTTCATTTTAATAGGTCCCATGGATCCGGAGTTATAAGCGTTTAGACATTTTTGTTTTCCGAAATTTACTTGCTGTTCGATTCTGTTGGCCTGGTATTTGACAAAAAATGTTGACGAGAATTTTGAATAGAAAAACTGTTTCTATGTGTGGGTGAATAAAACCTATTTTACACTTTTAAAGTTAAATTTTCGGGCCCTACTTGGACTTACGCCTGGACTTGGACATGGACCTTAAAGTCCGCCTTCTGATCTTTCCAATGGCACCCATTTCATTTTAATAGGTCCCATGGATCCGGAGTTATTAGGGGTAAAACATTTCTAAAACCTATTTTACAATTTCAATGTTAAATTTTCGGGCCCTACTTGGACTTGCGCTTGGACTTGGACATGGACCTTAAAGTCCGACTCCTGATCTTTTCAATGGCACCCATTTCATTTTAATAGGTCCCATGGATCCGGAGTTATAAGCGTTTAGACATTTTTGTTTTCCGAAATTTGCTTGCTGTTCGATTCTGTTGGCCTGGTATTTGACAAAAAATGTTGACGAGAATTTTGAATAGAAAAACTGTTTCTATGTGTGGGTGAATAAAACCTATTTTACACTTTTAAAGTTAAATTTTCGGGCCCTACTTGGACTTACGCCTGGACTTGGACATGGACCTTAAAGTCCGCCTTCTGATCTTTCCAATGGCACCCATTTCATTTTAATAGGTCCCATGGATCCGGAGTTATTAGGGGTAAAACATTTCTAAAACCCATTTTACAATTTCAATGTTAAATTTTCGGGCCCTACTTGGACTTGCGCTTGGACTTGGACATGGACCTTAAAGTCCGACTCCTGATCTTTTCAATGGCACCCATTTCATTTTAATAGGTCCCATGGATCCGGAGTTATAAGCGTTTAGACATTTTTGTTTTCCGAAATTTGCTTGCTGTTCGATTCTGTTGGCCTGGTATTTGACAAAAAATGTTGACGAGAATTTTGAATAGAAAAACTGTTTCTATGTGTGGGTGAATAAAACCTATTTTACACTTTTAAAGTTAAATTTTCGGGCCGTACTTGGACTTACGCCTGGACTTGGACATGGACCTTAAAGTACGCCTTCTGATCTTTCCAATGGCACCCATTTCATTTTAATAGGTCCCATGGATCCGGAGTTATTAGGGGTAAAACATTTCTAAAACCTATTTTACAATTTCAATGTTAAATTTTCGGGCCCTACTTGGACTTGCGCTTGGACTTTGACATGGACCTTAAAGTACGTCTTCTGGCCTTTCCAATGGCACCCATTTCATTTTAATAGGTCTCATGGATCCGGAGTTATTAGGGGTAAAACATTTCTAAAACCTATTTTACAATTTCAATGTTAAATTTTCGGGCCCTACTTGGACTTGCGCTTGGACTTGGACATGGACCTTAAGGTACGACTTGTGATCTTTTCAATGGCACCCATTTCATTTTAATAGGTCCCATGGATCCGGAGTTATAAGCGTTTAGACATTTTTGTTTTCCGAAATTTGCTTGCTGTTCGATTCTGTTGGCCTGGTATTTGACAAAAAATGTTGACGAGAATTTTGAATAGAAAAACTGTTTCTATGTGTGGGTGAATAAAACCTATTTTACACTTTTAAAGTTAAATTTTCGGGCCCTACTTGGACTTACGCCTGGACTTGGGCATGGACCTTAAAGTACGCCTTCTGGTCTTTCCAATGGCACCCATTTCCTTCTAATAGGTCTCATGGATCCGGAGTTATTAGGGGTAAAACATTTCTAAAACCTATTTTACAATTTCAATGTTAAATTTTCGGGCCCTACTTGGACTTGCGCTTGGACTTGGACATGGACCTTAAGGTACGACTTGTGATCTTTTCAATGGCACCCATTTCATTTTAATAGGTCCCATGGATCCGGAGTTATAAGCGTTTAGACATTTTTGTTTTCCGAAATTTGCTTGCTGTTCGATTCTGTTGGCCTGGTATTTGACAAAAAATGTTGACGAGAATTTTGAATAGAAAAACTGTTTCTATGTGTGGGTGAATAAAACATATTTTACACTTTTAAAGTTAAATTTTCGGGCCCTACTTGGACTTACGCCTGGACTTGGACATGGACCTTAAAGTACGCCTTCTGGTCTTTCCAATGGCAGCCATTTCATTTTAATAGGTCTCATGGATCCGGAGTTATTAGGGGTAAAACATATCTAAAACCTATTTTACAATTTCAAGGTTAAATTTTCGGGCCCTACTTGGACTTACGCCTGGACTTGGACATGGACCTTAAAGTACGCCTTCTGGTCTTTCCAATGGCACCCATTTCATTTTAATAGGTCCCATGAATCCGGAGTTATTAGGGGTAAAACATTTCTAAAACCTATTTTTCAATTTCAAGGTTACATTTTCGGGCCCTACTTGGACTTGCGCTTGGACTTGGACATGGACCTTAAAGTCCGACTTCTGATCTTTTCCATGGCACCCATTTCATTTTAATAGGTCCCATGGATCCGGAGTTATTAGGGGTAAAACATTTCTAAAACCTATTTTACAATTTTAAGGTTAAATTTTCGGGCCCTACTTGGACTTGCGCTTGGACTTGGACATGGACCTTAAAGTCCGACTCCTGATCTTTTCAATGGCACCCATTTCATTTTAATAGGTCCCATGGATCCGGAGTTATAAGCGTTTAGACATTTTTGTTTTCCGAAATTTGCTTGCTGTTCGATTCTGTTGGCCTGGTATTTGACAAAAAATGTTGACGAGAATTTTGAATAGAAAAACTGTTTCTATGTGTGGGTGAATAAAACCTATTTTACACTTTTAAAGTTAAATTTTCGGGCCCTACTTGGACTTGGACATGGACCTTAAAGTACGTCTTCTGGTCTTTCCAATGGCACCCATTTCATTTCAATAGGCCTCATGGATCCGGAGTTATTAGGGGTAAAACATTTCTAAAACCTATTTTACAATTTCAATGTTAAATTTTCGGGCCCTACTTGGACTTGCGCTTGGACTTGGACATGGACCTTAAAGTCCGACTCCTGATCTTTTCAATGGCACCCATTTCATTTTAATAGGTCCCATGGATCCGGAGTTATAAGCGTTTAGACATTTTTGTTTTCCGAAATTTGCTTGCTGTTCGATTCTGTTGGCCTGGTATTTGACAAAAAATGTTGACGAGAATTTTGAATAGAAAAACTGTTTCTATGTGTGGGTGAATAAAACCTATTTTACACTTTTAAAGTTAAATTTTCGGGCCCTACTTGGACTTACGCCTGGACTTGGACATGGACCTTAAAGTCCGCCTTCTGATCTTTCCAATGGCACCCATTTCATTTTAATAGGTCCCATGGATCCGGAGTTATTAGGGGTAAAACATTTCTAAAACCTATTTTACAATTTCAATGTTAAATTTTCGGGCCCTACTTGGACTTGCGCTTGGACTTGGACATGGACCTTAAAGTCCGACTCCTGATCTTTTCAATGGCGCCCATTTCATTTTAATAGGTCCCATGGATCCGGAGTTATAAGCGTTTAGACATTTTTGTTTTCCGAAATTTGCTTGCTGTTCGATTCTGTTGGCCTGGTATTTGACAAAAAATGTTGACGAGAATTTTGAATAGAAAAACTGTTTCTATGTGTGGGTGAATAAAACCTATTTTACACTTTTAAAGTTAAATTTTCGGGCCCTACTTGGACTTACGCCTGGACTTGGACATGGACCTTAAAGTACGCCTTCTGATCTTTCCAATGGCACCCATTTCATTTTAATAGGTCCCATGGATCCGGAGTTATTAGGGGTAAAACATTTCTAAAACCTATTTTACAATTTCAATGTTAAATTTTCGGGCCCTACTTGGACTTGCGCTTGGACTTGGACATGGACCTTAAAGTCCGACTCCTGATCTTTTCAATGGCACCCATTTCATTTTAATAGGTCCCATGGATCCGGAGTTATTAGGGGTAAAACATTTCTAAAACCTATTTTTCAATTTCAAGGTTAAATTTTCGGGCCCTACTTGGACTTGCGCTTGGACTTGGACATGGACCTTAAAGTCCGACTTCTGATCTTTTCCATGCACCCATTTCATTTTAATAGGTCCCATGGATCCGGAGTTATTAGGGGTAAAACATTTCTAAAACCTATTTTACAATTTTAAGGTTAAATTTTCGGGCCCTACTTGGACTTGCGCTTGGACTTTGACATGGACCTTAAAGTACGTCTTCTGGTCTTTCCAATGGCACCCATTTCATTTTAATAGGTCTCATGGATCCGGAGTTATTAGGGGTAAAACATTTCTAAAACCTATTTTACAATTTCAAGGTTAAATTTTCGGGCCCTACTTGGACTTACGCCTGGACTTGGACATGGACCTTAAAGTACGCCTTCTGATCTTTCCAATGGCACCCATTTCATTTTAATAGGTCCCATGGATCCGGAGTTATTAGGGGTAAAACATTTCTAAAACCTATTTTTCAATTTCAAGGTTAAATTTTCGGGCCCTACTTGGACTTGCGCTTGGACTTTGACATGGACCTTAAAGTACGTCTTCTGGTCTTTCCAATGGCACCCATTTCATTTTAATAGGTCTCATGGATCCGGAGTTATTAGGGGTAAAACATTTCTAAAACCTATTTTACAATTTCAAGGTTAAATTTTCGGGCCCTACTTGGACTTACGCCTGGACTTGGACATGGACCTTAAAGTACGCCTTCTGATCTTTCCAATGGCACCCATTTCATTTTAATAGGTCCCATGGATCCGGAGTTATAAGCGTTTAGACATTTTTGTTTTCCGAAATTTGCTTGCTGTTCGATTCTGTTGGCCTGGTATTTGACAAAAAATGTTGACGAGAATTTTGAATAGAAAAACTGTTTCTATGTGTGGGTGAATAAAACCTATTTTACACTTTTAAAGTTAAATTTTCGGGCCCTACTTGGACTTACGCCTGGACTTGGGCATGGACCTTAAAGTACGCCTTCTGGTCTTTCCAATGGCACCCATTTCCTTTTAATAGGTCTCATGGATCCGGAGTTATTAGGGGTAAAACATTTCTAAAACCTATTTTACAATTTCAATGTTAAATTTTCGGGCCCTACTTGGACTTGCGCTTGGACTTGGACATGGACCTTAAGGTACGACTTGTGATCTTTTCAATGGCACCCATTTCATTTTAATAGGTCCCATGGATCCGGAGTTATAAGCGTTTAGACATTTTTGTTTTCCGAAATTTGCTTGCTGTTCGATTCTGTTGGCCTGGTATTTGACAAAAAATGTTGACGAGAATTTTGAATAGAAAAACTGTTTCTATGTGTGGGTGAATAAAACATATTTTACACTTTTAAAGTTAAATTTTCGGGCCCTACTTGGACTTACGCCTGGACTTGGACATGGACCTTAAAGTACGCCTTCTGGTCTTTCCAATGGCAGCCATTTCATTTTAATAGGTCTCATGGATCCGGAGTTATTAGGGGTAAAACATATCTAAAACCTATTTTACAATTTCAAGGTTAAATTTTCGGGCCCTACTTGGACTTACGCCTGGACTTGGACATGGACCTTAAAGTACGCCTTCTGGTCTTTCCAATGGCACCCATTTCATTTTAATAGGTCCCATGAATCCGGAGTTATTAGGGGTAAAACATTTCTAAAACCTATTTTTCAATTTCAAGGTTACATTTTCGGGCCCTACTTGGACTTGCGCTTGGACTTGGACATGGACCTTAAAGTCCGACTTCTGATCTTTTCCATGGCACCCATTTCATTTTAATAGGTCCCATGGATCCGGAGTTATTAGGGGTAAAACATTTCTAAAACCTATTTTACAATTTTAAGGTTAAATTTTCGGGCCCTACTTGGACTTGCGCTTGGACTTGGACATGGACCTTAAAGTCCGACTCCTGATCTTTTCAATGGCACCCATTTCATTTTAATAGGTCCCATGGATCCGGAGTTATAAGCGTTTAGACATTTTTGTTTTCCGAAATTTGCTTGCTGTTCGATTCTGTTGGCCTGGTATTTGACAAAAAATGTTGACGAGAATTTTGAATAGAAAAACTGTTTCTATGTGTGGGTGAATAAAACCTATTTTACACTTTTAAAGTTAAATTTTCGGGCCCTACTTGGACTTGGACATGGACCTTAAAGTACGTCTTCTGGTCTTTCCAATGGCACCCATTTCATTTCAATAGGCCTCATGGATCCGGAGTTATTAGGGGTAAAACATTTCTAAAACCTATTTTACAATTTCAATGTTAAATTTTCGGGCCCTACTTGGACTTGCGCTTGGACTTGGACATGGACCTTAAAGTCCGACTCCTGATCTTTTCAATGGCACCCATTTCATTTTAATAGGTCCCATGGATCCGGAGTTATAAGCGTTTAGACATTTTTGTTTTCCGAAATTTGCTTGCTGTTCGATTCTGTTGGCCTGGTATTTGACAAAAAATGTTGACGAGAATTTTGAATAGAAAAACTGTTTCTATGTGTGGGTGAATAAAACCTATTTTACACTTTTAAAGTTAAATTTTCGGGCCCTACTTGGACTTACGCCTGGACTTGGACATGGACCTTAAAGTCCGACTACTGATCTTTCCAATGGCACCCATTTCATTTTAATAGGTCCCATGGATCCGGAGTTATTAGGGGTAAAACATTTCTAAAACCTATTTTACAATTTCAATGTTAAATTTTCGGGCCCTACTTGGACTTGCGCTTGGACTTGGACATGGACCTTAAAGTCCGACTCCTGATCTTTTCAATGGCGCCCATTTCATTTTAATAGGTCCCATGGATCCGGAGTTATAAGCGTTTAGACATTTTTGTTTTCCGAAATTTGCTTGCTGTTCGATTCTGTTGGCCTGGTATTTGACAAAAAATGTTGACGAGAATTTTGAATAGAAAAACTGTTTCTATGTGTGGGTGAATAAAACCTATTTTACACTTTTAAAGTTAAATTTTCGGGCCCTACTTGGACTTACGCCTGGACTTGGACATGGACCTTAAAGTACGCCTTCTGATCTTTCCAATGGCACCCATTTCATTTTAATAGGTCCCATGGATCCGGAGTTATTAGGGGTAAAACATTTCTAAAACCTATTTTACAATTTCAATGTTAAATTTTCGGGCCCTACTTGGACTTGCGCTTGGACTTGGACATGGACCTTAAAGTCCGACTCCTGATCTTTTCAATGGCACCCATTTCATTTTAATAGGTCCCATGGATCCGGAGTTATAAGCGTTTAGACATTTTTGTTTTCCGAAATTTGCTTGCTGTTCGATTCTGTTGGCCTGGTATTTGACAAAAAATGTTGACGAGAATTTTGAATAGAAAAACTGTTTCTATGTGTGGGTGAATAAAACCTATTTTACACTTTTAAAGTTAAATTTTCGGGCCCTACTTGGACTTACGCCTGGACTTGGACATGGACCTTAAAGTACGCCTTCTGGTCTTTCCAATGGCACCCATTTCATTTTAATAGGTCTCATGGATCCGGAGTTATTAGGGGTAAAACATTTCTAAAACCTATTTTACAATTTTGAGGTTAAATTTTCGGGCCCTACTTGGACTTGCGCTTGGACTTGGACATGGACCTTAAAGTCCGACTCCTGATCTTTTCAATGGCACCCATTTCATTTCAATAGGCCTCATGGATCCGGAGTTATTAGGGGTAAAACATTTCTAAAACCTATTTTACAATTTTAAGGTTAAATTTTCGGGCCCTACTTGGACTTGCGCTTGGACTTGGACATGGACCTTAAGGTACGACTTGTGATCTTTTCAATGGCACCCATTTCATTTTAATAGGTCCCATGGATCCGGAGTTATAAGCGTTTAGACATTTTTGTTTTCCGAAATTTGCTTGCTGTTCGATTCTGTTGGCCTGGTATTTGACAAAAAATGTTGACGAGAATTTTGAATAGAAAAACTGTTTCTATGTGTGGGTGAATAAAACCTATTTTACACTTTTAAAGTTAAATTTTCGGGCCCTACTTGGACTTACGCCTGGACTTGGACATGGACCTTAAAGTACGCCTTCTGGTCTTTCCAATGGCACCCATTTCATTTTAATAGGTCTCATGGATCCGGAGTTATTAGGGGTAAAACATTTCTAAAACCTATTTTACAATTTCAAGGTTAAATTTTCGGGCCCTACTTGGACTTACGCCTGGACTTGGACATGGACCTTAAAGTACGCCTTCTGATCTTTCCAATGGCACCCATTTCATTTTAATAGGTCCCATGGATCCGGAGTTATTAGGGGTAAAACATTTCTAAAACCTATTTTTCAATTTCAAGGTTAAATTTTCGGGCCCTACTTGGACTTGCGCTTGGACTTGGACATGGACCTTAAAGTCCGACTTCTGATCTTTTCCATGCACCCATTTCATTTTAATAGGTCCCATGGATCCGGAGTTATTAGGGGTAAAACATTTCTAAAACCTATTTTACAATTTTAAGGTTAAATTTTCGGGCCCTACTTGGACTTGCGCTTGGACTTTGACATGGACCTTAAAGTACGTCTTCTGGTCTTTCCAATGGCACCCATTTCATTTTAATAGGTCTCATGGATCCGGAGTTATTAGGGGTAAAACATTTCTAAAACCTATTTTACAATTTCAAGGTTAAATTTTCGGGCCCTACTTGGACTTACGCCTGGACTTGGACATGGACCTTAAAGTACGCCTTCTGATCTTTCCAATGGCACCCATTTCATTTTAATAGGTCCCATGGATCCGGAGTTATTAGGGGTAAAACATTTCTAAAACCTATTTTTCAATTTCAAGGTTAAATTTTCGGGCCCTACTTGGACTTGCGCTTGGACTTTGACATGGACCTTAAAGTACGTCTTCTGGTCTTTCCAATGGCACCCATTTCATTTTAATAGGTCTCATGGATCCGGAGTTATTAGGGGTAAAACATTTCTAAAACCTATTTTACAATTTCAAGGTTAAATTTTCGGGCCCTACTTGGACTTACGCCTGGACTTGGACATGGACCTTAAAGTACGCCTTCTGATCTTTCCAATGGCACCCATTTCATTTTAATAGGTCCCATGGATCCGGAGTTATAAGCGTTTAGACATTTTTGTTTTCCGAAATTTGCTTGCTGTTCGATTCTGTTGGCCTGGTATTTGACAAAAAATGTTGACGAGAATTTTGAATAGAAAAACTGTTTCTATGTGTGGGTGAATAAAACCTATTTTACACTTTTAAAGTTAAATTTTCGGGCCCTACTTGGACTTACGCCTGGACTAGGACATGGACCTTAAAGTACGCCTTCTGGTCTTTCCAATGGCACCCATTTCATTTTAATAGGTCCCATGGATCCGGAGTTATTAGGGGTAAAACATTTCTAAAACCTATTTTACAATTTCAAGGTTAAATTTTCGGGCCCTACTTGGACTTACGCCTGGACTTGGACATGGACCTTAAAGTACGCCTTCTGATCTTTCCAATGGCACCCATTTCATTTTAATAGGTCTCATAGATCCGGTGTTATTAGGGGTAAAACATTTCTAAAACCTATTTTTCAATTTCAAGGTTAAATTTTCGGGCCCTACTTGGACTTGCGCTTGGACTTGGACATGGACCTTAAAGTCCGACTTCTGATCTTTTCCATGCACCCATTTCATTTTAATAGGTCCCATGGCTCCGGAGTTATTAGGGGTAAAACATTTCTAAAACCTATTTTACAATTTCAATGTTAAATTTTCGGGCCCTACTTGGACTTGCGCTTGGACTTGGACATGGACCTTAAAGTCCGACTCCTGATCTTTTCAATGGCACCCATTTCATTTTAATAGGTCCCATGGATCCGGAGTTATTAGGGGTAAAACGTTTCTAAAACCTATTTTACAATTTCAATGTTAAATTTTCGGGCCCTACTTGGACTTGCGCTTGGACTTGGACATGGACCTTAAGGTACGCCTTCTGATCTTTCCAATGGCACCCATTTCATTTTAATAGGTCCCATGGATCCGGAGTTATAAGCGTTTAGACATTTTTGTTTTCCGAAATTTGCTTGCTGTTCGATTCTGTTGGCCTGGTATTTGACAAAAAATGTTGACGAGAATTTTGAATAGAAAAACTGTTTCTATGTGTGGGTGAATAAAACCTATTTTACACTTTTAAAGTTAAATTTTCGGGCCCTACTTGGACTTACGCCTGGACTTGGACATGGACCTTAAAGTACGCCTTCTGGTCTTTCCAATGGCACCCATTTCATTTTAATAGGTCCCATGGATCCGGAGTTATTAGGGGTAAAACATTTCTAGAACCTATTTTTCAATTTCAAGCTTAAATTGTCGGGCCCTACTTGGACTTGCGCTTGGACTTGGTCATGGACCTTAAAGTCCGACTCCTGATCTTTTCAATGGCACCCATTTCATTTTAATAGGTCCCATGGATCCGGAGTTATTAGGGGTAAAACATTTCTAAAACCTATTTTACAATTTCAATGTTAAATTTTCGGGCCCTACTTTGACTTACGCCTGGACTTGGACATGGACCTTAAAGTACGCCTTCTGGTCTTTCCAATGGCACCCATTTCATTTTAATAGGTCTCATGGATCCGGAGTTAATAGGGGTAAAACATTTCTAAAACCTATTTTACAATTTTAAGGTTAAATTTTCGGGCCCTACTTGGACTTACGCCTGGACTTGGACATGGACCTTAAAGTACGCCTTCTGGTCTTTCCAATGGCACCCATTTCATTTTAATAGGTCCCATGGATCCGGAGTTATTAGGGGTAAAACATTTCTAAAACCTATTTTTCAATTTCAAGGTTAAATTTTCGGGCCCTACTTGGACTTGCGCTTGGACTTTGACATGGACCTTAAAGTACGTCTTCTGGTCTTTCCAATGGCACCCATTTCATTTTAATAGGTCTCATGGATCCGGAGTTATTAGGGGTAAAACATTTCTAAAACCTATTTTACAATTTCAAGGTTAAATTTTCGGGCCCTACTTGGACTTACGCCTGGACTTGGACATGGACCTTAAAGTACGCCTTCTGATCTTTCCAATGGCACCCATTTCATTTTAATAGGTCCCATGGATCCGGAGTTATAAGCGTTTAGACATTTTTGTTTTCCGAAATTTGCTTGCTGTTCGATTCTGTTGGCCTGGTATTTGACAAAAAATGTTGACGAGAATTTTGAATAGAAAAACTGTTTCTATGTGTGGGTGAATAAAACCCTATTTTACACTTTTAAAGTTAAATTTTCGGGCCCTACTTGGACTTACGCCCTGGACTAGGACATGGACCTTAAAGTACGCCTTCTGGTCTTTCCAATGGCACCCATTTCATTTTAATAGGTCCCATGGATCCGGAGTTATTAGGGGTAAAACATTTCTAAAACCTATTTTACAATTTCAAGGTTAAATTTTCGGGCCCTACTTGGACTTACGCCTGGACTTGGACATGGACCTTAAAGTACGCCTTCTGATCTTTCCAATGGCACCCATTTCATTTTAATAGGTCTCATAGATCCGGTGTTATTAGGGGTAAAACATTTCTAAAACCTATTTTTCAATTTCAAGGTTAAATTTTCGGGCCCTACTTGGACTTGCGCTTGGACTTGGACATGGACCTTAAAGTCCGACTTGTGATCTTTTCAATGGCACCCATTTCATTTTAATAGGTCCCATGGATCCGGAATTATAAGCGTTTAGACATTTTTGTTTTCCGAAATTTGCTTGCTGTTCGATTCTGTTGGCCTGGTATTTGACAAAAAATGTTGACGAGAATTTTGAATAGAAAAACTGTTTCTATGTGTGGGTGAATAAAACCTATTTTACACTTTTAAAGTTAAATTTTCGGGCCCTACTTGGACTTACGCCTGGACTTGGACATGGACCTTAAAGTACGCCTTCTGATCTTTCCAATGGCACCCATTTCATTTTAATAGGTCCCATGGATCCGGAGTTATTAGGGGTAAAACATTTCTAGAACCTATTTTTCAATTTCAAGCTTAAATTTTCGGGCCCTACTTGGACTTGCGCTTGGACTTTGACATGGACCTTAAAGTACGTCTTCTGGTCTTTCCAATGGCACCCATTTCATTTTAATAGGTCTCATGGATCCGGAGTTTTTAGGGGTAAAACATTTCTAAAACCTATTTTACAATTTCAATGTTAAATTTTCGGGCCCTACTTGGACTTGCGCTTGGACTTTGACATGGACCTTAAAGTACGTCTTCTGGTCTTTCCAATGGCACCCATTTCATTTTAATAGGTCTCATGGATCCGGAGTTATTAGGGGTAAAACATTTCTAAAACCTATTTTACAATTTCAATGTTAAATTTTCGGGCCCTACTTGGACTTGCGCTTGGACTTGGACATGGACCTTAAGGTACGACTTCTGATCTTTTCAATGGCATCCATTTCATTTTAATAGGTCTCATGGATCCGGAGTTATTAGGGGTAAAACATTTCTAAAACCTATTTTACAATTTCAAGGTTAAATTTTCGGGCCCTACTTGGACTTACGCCTGGACTTGGACATGGACCTTAAAGTACGCCTTCTGATTTTTCCAATGGCACCCATTTCATTTTAATAGGTCCCATGGATCCGGAGTTATTAGGGGTAAAACATTTCTAGAACCTATTTTTCAATTTCAAGGTTAAATTTTCGGGCCCTACTTGGACTTGCGCTTGGACTTGGACATGGACCTTAAAGTCCGACTTCTGATCTTTTCCATGGCACCCATTTCATTTTAATAGGTCCCCATGGATCCGGAGTTATTAGGGGTAAAACATTTCTAAAACCTATTTTACAATTTTAAGGTTAAATTTTCGGGCCCTACTTGGACTTGCGCTTGGACTTGGACATGGACCTTAAAGTCCGACTCCTGATCTTTTCAATGGCACCCATTTCATTTTAATAGGTCCCATGGATCCGGAGTTATAAGCGTTTAGACATTTTTGTTTTCCGAAATTTGCTTGCTGTTCGATTCTGTTCTCCTGGTATTTGACAAAAAATGTTGACGAGAATTTTGAATAGAAAAACTGTTTCTATGTGTGGGTGAATAAAACCTATTTTACACTTTTAAAGTTAAATTTTCGGGCCCTACTTGGACTTGGACATGGACCTTAAAGTACGTCTTCTGGTCTTTCCAATGGCACCCATTTCATTTCAATAGGCCTCATGGATCCGGAGTTATTAGGGGTAAAACATTTCTAAAACCTATTTTACAATTTCAATGTTAAATTTTCGGGCCCTACTTGGACTTGCGCTTGGACTTGGACATGGACCTTAAAGTCCGACTCCTGATCTTTTCAATGGCACCCATTTCATTTTAATAGGTCGATTCTGTTGGCCTGGTATTTGACAAAAAATGTTAACGAGAATTTTGAATAGAAAAACTGTTTCTATGTGTGGGTGAATAAAACCTATTTTACACTTTTAAAGTTAAATTTTCGGGCCCTACTTGGACTTACGCCTGGACTTGGACATGGACCTTAAAGTACGCCTTCTGATCTTTCCAATGGCACCCATTTCATTTTAATAGGTCCCATGGATCCGGAGTTATTAGGGGTAAAACATTTCTAAAACCTATTTTACAATTTCAATGTTAAATTTTCGGGCCCTACTTGGACTTGCGCTTGGACTTGGACATGGACCTTAAAGTCCGACTCCTGATCTTTTCAATGGCACCCATTTCATTTTAATAGGTCCCATGGATCCGGAGTTATAAGCGTTTAGACATTTTTGTTTTCCGAAATTTGCTTGCTGTTCGATTCTGTTGGCCTGGTATTTGACAAAAAATGTTGACGAGAATTTTGAATAGAAAAACTGTTTCTATGTGTGGGTGAATAAAACCTATTTTACACTTTTAAAGTTAAATTTTCGGGCCCTACTTGGACTTACGCCTGGACTTGGACATGGACCTTAAAGTACGCCTTCTGATCTTTCCAATGGCACCCATTTCATTTTAATAGGTCCCATGGATCCGGAGTTATTAGGGGTAAAACATTTCTAAAACCTATTTTACAATTTCAATGTTAAATTTTCGGGCCCTACTTGGACTTGCGCTTGGACTTGGACATGGACCTTAAAGTCCGACTCCTGATCTTTTCAATGGCACCCATTTCATTTTAATAGGTCCCATGGATCCGGAGTTATAAGCGTTTAGACATTTTTGTTTTCCGAAATTTGCTTGCTGTTCGATTCTGTTGGCCTGGTATTTGACAAAAAATGTTGACGAGAATTTTGAATAGAAAAACTGTTTCTATGTGTGGGTGAATAAAACCTATTTTACAATTTTAAAGTTAAATTTTCGGGCCCTACTTGGACTTACGCCTGGACTTGGACATGGACCTTAAAGTACGTCTTCTGGTCTTTCCAATGGCACCCATTTCATTTCAATAGGCCTCATGGATCCGGAGTTATTAGGGGTAAAACATTTCTAAAACCTATTTTACAATTTCAATGTTAAATTTTCGGGCCCTACTTGGACTTGCGCTTGGACTTGGACATGGACCTTAAGGTACGACTTGTGATCTTTTCAATGGCACCCATTTCATTTTAATAGGTCCCATGGATCCGGAGTTATAAGCGTTTAGACATTTTTGTTTTCCGAAATTTGCTTGCTGTTCGATTCTGTTGGCCTGGTATTTGACAAAAAATGTTGACGAGAATTTTGAATAGAAAAACTGTTTCTATGTGTGGGTGAATAAAACATATTTTACACTTTTAAAGTTAAATTTTCGGGCCCTACTTGGACTTACGCCTGGACTTGGACATGGACCTTAAAGTACGCCTTCTGGTCTTTCCAATGGCACCCATTTCATTTTAATAGGTCTCATGGATCCGGAGTTATTAGGGGTAAAACATTTCTAAAACCTGTTTTACAATTTCAAGGTTAAATTTTCGGGCCCTACTTGGACTTACGCCTGGACTTGGACATGGACCTTAAAGTCCGACTTCTGATCTTTTCCATGGCACCCATTTCATTTTAATAGGTCTCATGGATACGGAGTTATAAGCGTTTAAAAATTTTTGTTTTCCGAAATTTGCTTGCTGTTCGATTCTGTTGGCCTGGTATTTGACAAAAAATGTTGACGAGAATTTTGAATAGAAAAACTGTTTCTATGTGTGGGTGAATAAAACCTATTTTACAATTTCAAGGTTAAATTTTCGGGCCCTACTTGGACTTACGCCTGGACTTGGACATGGACCTTAAAGTACAACTTCTGATCTTTCCAATGGCACCCATTTCATTGTAATAGGTCCCATGGATCCGGAGTTATAAGCGTTTAGACATTTTTGTTTTCCGAAATTTGCTTTCTGTTCGATTCTGTTGTCCTGGTATTTGACAAAAAATGTTGACGAGAATTTTGAATAGAAAAACTGTTTCTATGTGTGGGTGAGTGAATAAAACCTATTTTACACTTTTAAAGTTAAATTTTCGGGCCCTACTTGGACTTACGCCTGGACTTGGACATGGACCTTAAAGTACGCCTTCTGGTCTTTCCAATGGCACCCATTTCATTTTAATAGGTCCCATGGATCCGGAGTTATTAGGGGTAAAACATTTCTAAAATCTATTTTACAATTTCAAGGTTAAATTTTCGGGCCCTACTTGGACTTACGCCTGGACTTGGACATGGACCTTAAAGTACGCCTTCTGATCTTTCCAATGGCACCCATTTCATTTTAATAGGTCCCATGTATCCGGAGTTATTAGGGGTAAAACATTTCTAAAACCTATTTTTCAATTTCAAGGTTAAATTTTCGGGCCCTACTTGGACTTGCGCTTGGACTTGGACATGGACCTTAAAGTCCGACTTCTGATCTTTTCCATGGCACCCATTTCATTTTAATAGGTCCCATGGATCCGGAGTTATTAGGGGTAAAACATTTCTAAAACCTATTTTACAATTTTAAGGTTAAATTTTTGGGCCCTACTTGGACTTGCGCTTGGACTTGGACATGGACCTTAAAGTCCGACTCCTGATCTTTTCAATGGCACCCATTTCATTTTAATAGGTCCCATGTATCCGGAGTTATTAGGGGTAAAACATTTCTAAAACCTATTTTTCAATTTCAAGGTTAAATTTTCGGGCCCTACTTGGACTTGCGCTTGGACTTGGACATGGACCTTAAAGTCCGACTTCTGATCTTTTCCATGCACCCATTTCATTTTAATAGGTCCCATGGATCCGGAGTTATTAGGGGTAAAACATTTCTAAAACCTATTTTACAATTTCAAGGTTAAATTTTCGGGCCCTACTTGGACTTACGCCTGGACTTGGACATGGACCTTAAAGTCCGACTTCTGATCTTTTCCATGGCACCCATTTCATTTTAATAGGTCCCATGGATCCGGAGTTATTAGGGGTAAAACATTTCTAAAACCTATTTTTCAATTTCAAGGTTAAATTTTCGGGCCCTACTTGGACTTGCGCTTGGACTTGGACATGGACCTTAAAGTCCGACTTCTGATCTTTTCCATGCACCCATTTCATTTTAATAGGTCCCATGGATCCGGAGTTATTAGGGGTAAAACATTTCTAAAACCTATTTTACAATTTCAAGGTTAAATTTTCGGGCCCTACTTGGACTTACGCCTGGACTTGGACATGGACCTTAAAGTACGCCTTCTGATCTTTCCAATGGCACCCATTTCATTTTAATAGGTCCCATGGATCCGGAGTTATTAGGGGTAAAACATTTCTAAAACCTATTTTACAATTTCAAGGTTAAATTTTCGGGCCCTACTTGGACTCGCGCTTGGACTTGGACATGGACCTTAAGGTACGACTTGTGATCTTTTCAATGGCACCCATTTCATTTTAATAGGTCCCATGGATCCGGAGTTATAAGCGTTTAGACATTTTTGTTTTCCGAAATTTGCTTGCTGTTCGATTCTGTTGGCCTGGTATTTGACAAAAAATGTTGACGAGAATTTTGAATAGAAAAACTGTTTCTATGTGTGGGTGAATAAAACCTATTTTACACTTTTAAAGTTAAATTTTCGGGCCCTACTTGGACTTACGCCTGGACTTGGACATGGACCTTAAAGTACGCCTTCTGGTCTTTCCAATGGCACCCATTTCATTTTAATAGGTCTCATGGATCCGGAGTTATTAGGGGTAAAACATTTCTAAAACCTATTTTACAATTTCAAAGTTAAATTTTCGGGCCCTACTTGGACTTACGCCTGGACTTGGACATGGACCTTAAAGTACGCCTTCTGATCTTTCCAATGGCACCCATTGCATTTTAATAGGTCCCATGGATCCGGAGTTATTAGGGGTAAAACATTTCTAAAACCTATTTTTCAATTTCAAGGTTAAATTTTCGGGCCCTACTTGGACTTGCGCTTGGACTTGGACATGGACCTTAAAGTCCGACTTCTGATCTTTTCAATGGCACCCATTTCATTTTAATAGGTCCCATGGATCCGGAGTTATAAGCGTTTAGACATTTTTGTTTTCCGAAATTTGCTTGCTGTTCGATTCTGTTTCCTGGTATTTGACAAAAAATGTTGACGAGAATTTTGAATAGAAAAACTGTTTCTATGTGTGGGTGAATAAAACCTATTTTACACTTTTAAAGTTAAATTTTCGGGCCCTACTTGGACTTACGCCTGGACTTGGACATGGACCTTAAAGTACGCCTTCTGGTCTTTCCAATGGCACCCATTTCATTTTAATAGGTCTCATGGATCCGGAGTTATTAGGGGTAAAACATTTCTAAAACCTATTTTACAATTTCAAGGTTAAATTTTCGGGCCCTACTTGGACTTACGCCTGGACTTGGACATGGACCTTAAAGTACGCCTTCTGATCTTTCCAATGGCACCCATTTCATTTTAATAGGTCCCATGGATCCGGAGTTATTAGGGGTAAAACATTTCTAAAACCTATTTTTCAATTTCAAGGTTAAATTTTCGGGCCCTACTTGGACTTGTGCTTGTACTTGGACATGGACCTTAAAGTCCGCCTTCTGATCTTTTCCATGGCACCCATTTCATTTTAATAGGTCCCATGGATCCGGAGTTATTAGGGGTAAAACATTTCTAAAACCTATTTTTCAATTTCAAGGTTAAATTTTCGGGCCCTACTTGGACTTGCGCTTGGACTTGGACATGGACCTTAAAGTCCGACTTCTGATCTTTTCCATGGCACCCATTTCATTTTAATAGGTCCCATGGATCCGGAGTTATTAGGGGTAAAACATTTCTAAAACCTATTTTTCAATCTCAAGGTTAAATTTTCGGGCCCTACTTGGACTTGCGCTTGGACTTGGACATGGACCTTAAAGTCCGACTTCTGATCTTTTCAATGGCACCCATTTCATTTTAATAGGTCCCATGGATCCGGAGTTATAAGCGTTTAGACATTTTTGTTTTCCGAAATTTGCTTGCTGTTCGATTCTGTTTCCTGGTATTTGACAAAAAATGTTGACGAGAATTTTGAATAGAAAAACTGTTTCTATGTGTGGGTGAATAAAACCTATTTTACACTTTTAAAGTTAAATTTTCGGGCCCTACTTGGACTTACGCCTGGACTTGGACATGGACCTTAAAGTACGCCTTCTGGTCTTTCCAATGGCACCCATTTCATTTTAATAGGTCTCATGGATCCGGAGTTATTAGGGGTAAAACATTTCTAAAACCTATTTTACAATTTCAAGGTTAAATTTTCGGGCCCTACTTGGACTTACGCCTGGACTTGGACATGGACCTTAAAGTACGCCTTCTGATCTTTCCAATGGCACCCATTTCATTTTAATAGGTCCCATGGATCCGGAGTTATTAGGGGTAAAACATTTCTAAAACCTATTTTTCAATTTCAAGGTTAAATTTTCGGGCCCTACTTGGACTTGTGCTTGTACTTGGACATGGACCTTAAAGTCCGCCTTCTGATCTTTTCCATGGCACCCATTTCATTTTAATAGGTCCCATGGATCCGGAGTT
Organism: Sarcophaga caerulescens; assembly: GCA_927399465.1. NCBI lineage: Eukaryota > Metazoa > Arthropoda > Insecta > Diptera > Sarcophagidae > Sarcophaga > Sarcophaga caerulescens. The sequence goes on from OV656867.1 coordinate 20,743,801, forward strand.
ATTAGGGGTAAAACATTTCTAAAACCTATTTTACAATTTCAAGGTTAAATTTTCGGGCCCTACTTGGACTCGCGCTTGGACTTGGACATGGACCTTAAGGTACGACTTGTGATCTTTTCAATGGCACCCATTTCATTTTAATAGGTCCCATGGATCCGGAGTTATAAGCGTTTAGACATTTTTGTTTTCCGAAATTTGCTTGCTGTTCGATTCTGTTTCCTGGTATTTGACAAAAAATGTTGACGAGAATTTTGAATAGAAAAACTGTTTCTATGTGTGGGTGAATAAAACCTATTTTACACTTTTAAAGTTAAATTTTCGGGCCCTACTTGGACTTACGCCTGGACTTGGACATGGACCTTAAAGTACGCCTTCTGGTCTTTCCAATTGCACCCATTTCATTTTAATAGGTCTCATGGATCCGGAGTTATTAGGGGTAAAACATTTCTAAAATCTATTTTACAATTTCAAGGTTAAATTTTCGGGCCCTACTTGGACTTACGCCTGGACTTGTACATGGACCTTAAAGTACGCCTTCTGATCTTTCCAATGGCACCCATTTCATTTTAATAGGTCCCATGGATCCGGAGTTATTAGGGGTAAAACATTTCTAAAACCTATTTTTCAATTTCAAGGTTAAATTTTCGGGCCCTACTTGGACTTGCGCTTGGACTTGGACATGGACCTTAAAGTCCGACTTCTGATCTTTTCCATGCACCCATTTCATTTTAATAGGTCCCATGGATCCGGAGTTATTAGGGGTAAAACATTTCTAAAACCTATTTTACAATTTCAATGTTAAATTTTCGGGCCCTACTTGGACTTGAGCTTGGACTTGGACATGGACCTTAAAGTCCGACTCCTGATCTTTTCAATGGCACCCATTTCATTTTAATAGGTCCCATGGATCCGGAGTTATAAGCTTTTAAAAATTTTTGTTTTCCGAAATTTGCTTGCTGTTCGATTCTGTTGGCCTGGTATTTGACAAAAAATGTTGACGAGAATTTTGAATAGAAAAACTGTTTCTATGTGTGGGTGAATAAAACCTATTTTACACTTTTAAAGTTAAATTTTCGGGCCCTACTTGGACTTACGCCTGGACTTGGACATGGACCTTAAAGTACGCCTTCTGATCTTTCCAATGGCACCCATTTCATTTTAATAGGTCCCATGGATCCGGAGTTATTAGGGGTAAAACATTTCTAAAACCTATTTTACAATTTCAATGTTAAATTTTCGGGCCCTACTTGGACTTGCGCTTGGACTTGGACATGGACCTTAAAGTCCGACTCCTGATCTTTTCAATGGCACCCATTTCATTGTAATAGGTCCCATGGATCCGGAGTTATAAGCGTTTAGACATTTTTGTTTTCCGAAATTTGCTTTCTGTTCGATTCTGTTGTCCTGGTATTTGACAAAAAATGTTGACGAGAATTTTGAATAGAAAAACTGTTTCTATGTGTGGGTGAATAAAACCTATTTTACACTTTTAAAGTTAAATTTTCGGGCCCTACTTGGACTTACGCCTGGACTTGGACATGGACCTTAAAGTACGCCTTCTGGTCTTTCCAATGGCACCCATTTCATTTTAATAGGTCCCATGTATCCGGAGTTATTAGGGGTAAAACATTTCTAAAACCTATTTTACAATTTCAAGGTTAAATTTTCGGGCCCTACTTGGACTTACGCCTGGACTTGGACATGGACCTTAAAGTACGCCTTCTGATCTTTCCAATGGCACCCATTTCATTTTAATAGGTCCCATGGATCCGGAGTTATTAGGGGTAAAACATTTCTAAAACCTATTTTTCAATTTCAAGGTTAAATTTTCGGGCCCTACTTGGACTTGAGCTTGGACTTGGACATGGACCTTAAAGTCCGACTTCTGATCTTTTCCATGGCACCCATTTCATTTTAATAGGTCCCATGGATCCGGAGTTATTAGGGGTAAAACATTTCTAAAACCTATTTTACAATTTTAAGGTTAAATTTTCGGGCCCTACTTGGACTTGCGTTTGGACTTGGACATGGACCTTAAAGTCCGATTCCTGATCTTTTCAATGGCATCCATTTCATTGTAATAGGTCCCATGGATCCGGAGTTATTAGGGGTAAAACATTTCTAAAACCTATTTTACAATTTTAAGGTTAAATTTTCGGGCCCTACTTGGACTTGCGCTTGGACTTGGACATGGACCTTAAAGTCCGACTCCTGATCTTTTCAATGGCACCCATTTCATTTTAATAGGTCCCATGGATCCGGAGTTATAAGCGTTTAGACATTTTTGTTTTCCGAAATTTGCTTGCTGTACGATTCTGTTGGCCTGGTATTTGACAAAAAATGTTGACGAGAATTTTGAATAGAAAAACTGTTTCTATGTGTGGGTGAATAAAACCTATTTTACACTTTTAAAGTTAAATTTTCGGGCCCTACTTGGACTTACGCCTGGACTTGGACATGGACCTTAAAGTACGCCTTCTGATCTTTCCAATGGCACCCATTTCATTTTAATAGGTCCCATGGATCCGGAGTTATTAGGGGTAAAACATTTCTAAAACCTATTTTTCAATTTCAAGGTTAAATTTTCGGGCCCTACTTGGACTTGCGCTTGGACTTGGACATGGACCTGAAAGTCCGACTCCTGATCTTTTCAATGGCACCCATTTCATTTCAATAGGCCTCATGGATCTGGAGTTATTAGGGGTAAAACATTTCTAAAACCTATTTTACAATTTCAATGTTAAATTTTCGGGCCCTACTTGGACTTGCGCTTGGACTTGGACATGGACCTTAAAGTCCGACTCCTGATCTTTTCAATGGCACCCATTTCATTTTAATAGGTCCCATGGATCCGGAGTTATAAGCGTTTAGACATTTTTGTTTTCCGAAATTTGCTTGCTGTTCGATTCTGTTGGCCTGGTATTTGACAAAAAATGTTGACGAGAATTTTGAATAGAAAAACTGTTTCTATGTGTGGGTGAATAAAACCTATTTTACACTTTTAAAGTTAAATTTTCGGGCCCTACTTGGACTTACGCCTGGACTTGGACATGGACCTTAAAGTACGCCTTCTGGTCTTTCCAATGGCACCCATTTCATTTTAATAGGTCTCATGGATCCGGAGTTATTAGGGGTAAAACATTTCTAAAACCTATTTTACAATTTCAAGGTTAAATTTTCGGGCCCTACTTGGACTTACGGCTGGACTTGGACATGGACCTTAAAGTACGCCTTCTGATCTTTCCAATGGCACCCATTTCATTTTAATAGGTCCCATGGATCCGGAGTTATTAGGGGTAAAACATTTCTAAAACCTATTTTACAATTTTAAGGTTAAATTTTCGGGCCCTACTTGGACTTGCGCTTGGACTTGGACATGGACCTTAAAGTCCGACTCCTGATCTTTTCAATGGCACCCATTTCATTTTAATAGGTCCCATGGATCCGGAGTTATAAGCGTTTAGACATTTTTGTTTTCCGAAATTTGCTTGCTGTACGATTCTGTTGGCCTGGTATTTGACAAAAAATGTTGACGAGAATTTTGAATAGAAAAACTGTTTCTATGTGTGGGTGAATAAAACCTATTTTACACTTTTAAAGTTAAATTTTCGGGCCCTACTTGGACTTACGCCTGGACTTGGACATGGACCTTAAAGTACGCCTTCTGATCTTTCCAATGGCACCCATTTCATTTTAATAGGTCCCATGGATCCGGAGTTATTAGGGGTAAAACATTTCTAAAACCTATTTTTCAATTTCAAGGTTAAATTTTCGGGCCCTACTTGGACTTGCGCTTGGACTTGGACATGGACCTGAAAGTCCGACTCCTGATCTTTTCAATGGCACCCATTTCATTTCAATAGGCCTCATGGATCTGGAGTTATTAGGGGTAAAACATTTCTAAAACCTATTTTACAATTTCAATGTTAAATTTTCGGGCCCTACTTGGACTTGCGCTTGGACTTGGACATGGACCTTAAAGTCCGACTCCTGATCTTTTCAATGGCACCCATTTCATTTTAATAGGTCCCATGGATCCGGAGTTATAAGCGTTTAGACATTTTTGTTTTTCGAAATTTGCTTGCTGTTCGATTCTGTTGGCCTGGTATTTGACAAAAAATGTTGACGAGAATTTTGAATAGAAAAACTGTTTCTATGTGTGGGTGAATAAAACCTATTTTACACTTTTAAAGTTAAATTTTCGGGCCCTACTTGGACTTACGCCTGGACTTGGACATGGACCTTAAAGTACGCCTTCTGATCTTTCCAATGGCACCCATTTCATTTTAATAGGTCCCATGGATCCGGAGTTATTAGGGGTAAAACATTTCTAAAACCTATTTTACAATTTTAAGGTTAAATTTTCGGGCCCTACTTGGACTTGCGCTTGGACTTGGACATGGACCTTAAAGTCCGACTCCTGATCTTTTCAATGGCACCCATTTCATTTTAATAGGTCCCATGGATCCGGAGTTATAAGCGTTTAGACATTTTTGTTTTCCGAAATTTGCTTGCTGTTCGATTCTGTTGGCCTGGTATTTGACAAAAAATGTTGACGAGAATTTTGAATAGAAAAACTGTTTCTATGTGTGGGTGAATAAAACCTATTTTACACTTTTAAAGTTAAATTTTCGGGCCCTACTTGGACTTACGCCTGGACTTGGACATGGACCTTAAAGCACGCCTTCTGATCTTTCCAATGGCACCCATTTCATTTTAATAGGTCCCATGGATCCGGAGTTATTAGGGGTAAAACATTTCTAAAACCTATTTTACAATTTCAATGTTAAATTTTCGGGCCCTACTTGGACTTGCGCTTGGACTTGGACATGGACCTTAAAGTCCGACTCCTGATCTTTTCAATGGCACCCATTTCATTGTAATAGGTCCCATGGATCCGGAGTTATAAGCGTTTAGACATTTTTGTTTTCCGAAATTTGCTTGCTGTACGATTCTGTTGGCCTGGTATTTGACAAAAAATGTTGACGAGAATTTTGAATAGAAAAACTGTTTCTATGTGTGGGTGAATAAAACCTATTTTACACTTTTAAAGTTAAATTTTCGGGCCCTACTTGGACTTACGCCTGGACTTGGACATGGACCTTAAAGTACGCCTTCTGATCTTTCCAATGGCACCCATTTCATTTTAATAGGTCCCATGGATCCGGAGTTATTAGGGGTAAAACATTTCTAAAACCTATTTTTCAATTTCAAGGTTAAATTTTCGGGCCCTACTTGGACTTGCGCTTGGACTTGGACATGGACCTTAAAGTCCGACTTCTGATCTTTTCCATGCACCCATTTCATTTTAATAGGTCCCATGGATCCGGAGTTATTAGGGGTAAAACATTTCTAAAACCTATTTTACAATTTCAAGGTTAAATTTTCGGGCCCTACTTGGACTTACGCCTGGACTTGGACATGGACCTTAAAGTCCGACTTCTGATCTTTTCCATGGCACCCATTTCATTTTAATAGGTCCCATGGATCCGGAGTTATTAGGGGTAAAACATTTCTAAAACCTATTTTTCAATTTCAAGGTTAAATTTTCGGGCCCTACTTGGACTTGCGCTTGGACTTGGACATGGACCTTAAAGTCCGACTTCTGATCTTTTCCATGCACCCATTTCATTTTAATAGGTCCCATGGATCCGGAGTTATTAGGGGTAAAACATTTCTAAAACCTATTTTACAATTTCAAGGTTAAATTTTCGGGCCCTACTTGGACTTACGCCTGGACTTGGACATGGACCTTAAAGTACGCCTTCTGATCTTTCCAATGGCACCCATTTCATTTTAATAGGTCCCATGGATCCGGAGTTATTAGGGGTAAAACATTTCTAAAACCTATTTTACAATTTCAAGGTTAAATTTTCGGGCCCTACTTGGACTCGCGCTTGGACTTGGACATGGACCTTAAGGTACGACTTGTGATCTTTTCAATGGCACCCATTTCATTTTAATAGGTCCCATGGATCCGGAGTTATAAGCGTTTAGACATTTTTGTTTTCCGAAATTTGCTTGCTGTTCGATTCTGTTGGCCTGGTATTTGACAAAAAATGTTGACGAGAATTTTGAATAGAAAAACTGTTTCTATGTGTGGGTGAATAAAACCTATTTTACACTTTTAAAGTTAAATTTTCGGGCCCTACTTGGACTTACGCCTGGACTTGGACATGGACCTTAAAGTACGCCTTCTGGTCTTTCCAATGGCACCCATTTCATTTTAATAGGTCTCATGGATCCGGAGTTATTAGGGGTAAAACATTTCTAAAACCTGTTTTACAATTTCAAGGTTAAATTTTCGGGCCCTACTTGGACTTACGCCTGGACTTGGACATGGACCTTAAAGTACGCCTTCTGATCTTTCCAATGGCACCCATTTCATTTTAATAGGTCCCATGGATCCGGAGTTATTAGGGGTAAAACATTTCTAAAACCTATTTTTCAATTTCAAGGTTAAATTTTCGGGCCCTACTTGGACTTGCGCTTGGACTTGGACATGGACCTTAAAGTCCGACTTCTGATCTTTTCCATGGCACCCATTTCATTTTAATAGGTCCCATGGATCCGGAGTTATTAGGGGTAAAACATTTCTAAAAAATATTTTACAATTTTAAGGTTAAATTTTCGGGCCCTACTTGGACTTGCGCTTGGACTTGGACATGGACCTTAAAGTCCGACTCCTGATCTTTTCAATGGCACCCATTTCATTTTAATAGGTCCCATGGATCCGGAGTTATAAGCGTTTAGACATGTTTGTTTTCCGAAATTTGCTTGCTGTTCGATTCTGTTGGCCTGGTATTTGACAAAAAATGTTGACGAGAATTTTGAATAGAAAAACTGTTTCTATGTGTGGGTGAATAAAACCTATTTTACACTTTTAAAGTTAAATTTTCGGGCCCTACTTGGACTTACGCCTGGACTTGGACATGGACCTTAAAGTACGCCTTCTGGTCTTTCCAATGGCACCCATTTCATTTTAATAGGTCTCATGGATCCGGAGTTATTAGGGGTAAAACATTTCTAAAACCTGTTTTACAATTTCAAGGTTAAATTTTCGGGCCCTACTTGGACTTACGCCTGGACTTGGACATGGACCTTAAAGTACGCCTTCTGATCTTTCCAATGGCACCCATTTCATTTTAATAGGTCCCATGGATCCGGAGTTATTAGGGGTAAAACATTTCTAAAACCTATTTTTCAATTTCAAGGTTAAATTTTCGGGCCCTACTTGGACTTGCGCTTGGACTTGGACATGGACCTTAAAGTCCGACTTCTGATCTTTTCCATGGCACCCATTTCATTTTAATAGGTCCCATGGATCCGGAGTTATTAGGGGTAAAACATTTCTAAAAAATATTTTACAATTTTAAGGTTAAATTTTCGGGCCCTACTTGGACTTGCGCTTGGACTTGGACATGGACCTTAAAGTCCGACTCCTGATCTTTTCAATGGCACCCATTTCATTTTAATAGGTCCCATGGATCCGGAGTTATAAGCGTTTAGACATGTTTGTTTTCCGAAATTTGCTTGCTGTTCGATTCTGTTGGCCTGGTATTTGACAAAAAATGTTGACGAGAATTTTGAATAGAAAAACTGTTTCTATGTGTGGGTGAATAAAACCTATTTTACACTTTTAAAGTTAAATTTTCGGGCCCTACTTGGACTTACGCCTGGACTTGGACATGGACCTTAAAGTACGCCTTCTGGTCTTTCCAATGGCACCCATTTCATTTTAATAGGTCTCATGGATCCTTAGTTATTAGGGGTAAAACATTTCTAAAACCTATTTTACAATTTCAAAGTTAAATTTTCGGGCCCTACTTGGACTTACGCCTGGACTTGGACATGGACCTTAAAGTACGCCTTCTGATCTTTCCAATGGCACCCATTGCATTTTAATAGGTCCCATGGATCCGGAGTTATTAGGGGTAAAACATTTCTAAAACCTATTTTTCAATTTCAAGGTTAAATTTTCGGGCCCTACTTGGACTTACGCCTGGACTTGGACATGGACCTTAAAGTCCGACTTCTGATCTTTTCAATGGCACCCATTTCATTTTAATAGGTCCCATGGATCCGGAGTTATAAGCGTTTAGACATTTTTGTTTTCCGAAATTTGCTTGCTGTTCGATTCTGTTTCCTGGTATTTGACAAAAAATGTTGACGAGAATTTTGAATAGAAAAACTGTTTCTATGTGTGGGTGAATAAAACCTATTTTACACTTTTAAAGTTAAATTTTCGGGCCCTACTTGGACTTACGCCTGGACTTGGACATGGACCTTAAAGTACGCCTTCTGGTCTTTCCAATGGCACCCATTTCATTTTAATAGGTCTCATGGATCCGGAGTTATTAGGGGTAAAACATTTCTAAAACCTATTTTACAATTTCAAGGTTAAATTTTCGGGCCCTACTTGGACTTACGCCTGGACTTGGACATGGACCTTAAAGTACGCCTTCTGATCTTTCCAATGGCACCCATTTCATTTTAATAGGTCCCATGGATCCGGAGTTATTAGGGGTAAAACATTTCTAAAACCTATTTTTCAATTTCAAGGTTAAATTTTCGGGCCCTACTTGGACTTGTGCTTGTACTTGGACATGGACCTTAAAGTCCGCCTTCTGATCTTTTCCATGGCACCCATTTCATTTTAATAGGTCCCATGGATCCGGAGTTATTAGGGGTAAAACATTTCTCAAACCTATTTTACAATTTCAAGGTTAAATTTTCGGGCCCTACTTGGACTCGCGCTTGGACTTGGACATGGACCTTAAGGTACGACTTGTGATCTTTTCAATGGCACCCATTTCATTTTAATAGGTCCCATGGATCCGGAGTTATAAGCGTTTAGACATTTTTGTTTTCCGAAATTTGCTTGCTGTTCGATTCTGTTGGCCTGGTATTTGACAAAAAATGTTGACGAGAATTTTGAATAGAAAAACTGTTTCTATGTGTGGGTGAATAAAACCTATTTTACACTTTTAAAGTTAAATTTTCGGGCCCTACTTGGACTTACGCCTGGACTTGGACATGGACCTTAAAGTACGCCTTCTGGTCTTTCCAATTGCACCCATTTCATTTTAATAGGTCTCATGGATCCGGAGTTATTAGGGGTAAAACATTTCTAAAATCTATTTTACAATTTCAAGGTTAAATTTTCGGGCCCTACTTGGACTTACGCCTGGACTTGGACATGGACCTTAAAGTACGCCTTCTGATCTTTCCAATGGCACCCATTTCATTTTAATAGGTCCCATGGATCCGGAGTTATTAGGGGTAAAACATTTCTAAAACCTATTTTTCAATTTCAAGGTTAAATTTTCGGGCCCTACTTGGACTTGCGCTTGGACTTGGACATGGACCTTAAAGTCCGACTTCTGATCTTTTCCATGGCACCCATTTCATTTTAATAGGTCCCATGGATCCGGAGTTATTAGGGGTAAAACATTTCTAAAACCTATTTTACAATTTTAAGGTTAAATTTTCGGGCCCTACTTGGACTTGCGTTTGGACTTGGACATGGACCTTAAAGTCCGATTCCTGATCTTTTCAATGGCATCCATTTCATTGTAATAGGTCCCATGGATCCGGAGTTATTAGGGGTAAAACATTTCTAAAACCTATTTTACAATTTTAAGGTTAAATTTTCGGGCCCTACTTGGACTTGCGCTTGGACTTGGACATGGACCTTAAAGTCCGACTCCTGATCTTTTCAATGGCACCCATTTCATTTTAATAGGTCCCATGGATCCGGAGTTATAAGCGTTTAGACATTTTTGTTTTCCGAAATTTGCTTGCTGTACGATTCTGTTGGCCTGGTATTTGACAAAAAATGTTGACGAGAATTTTGAATAGAAAAACTGTTTCTATGTGTGGGTGAATAAAACCTATTTTACACTTTTAAAGTTAAATTTTCGGGCCCTACTTGAACTTACGCCTGGACTTGGACATGGACCTTAAAGTACGCCTTCTGATCTTTCCAATGGCACCCATTTCATTTTAATAGGTCCCATGGATCCGGAGTTATTAGGGGTAAAACATTTCTAAAACCTATTTTTCAATTTCAAGGTTAAATTTTCGGGCCCTACTTGGACTTGCGCTTGGACTTGGACATGGACCTGAAAGTCCGACTCCTGATCTTTTCAATGGCACCCATTTCATTTCAATAGGCCTCATGGATCTGGAGTTATTAGGGGTAAAACATTTCTAAAACCTATTTTACAATTTCAATGTTAAATTTTCGGGCCCTACTTGGACTTGCGCTTGGACTTGGACATGGACCTTAAAGTCCGACTCCTGCTCTTTTCAATGGCACCCATTTCATTTTAATAGGTCCCATGGATCCGGAGTTATAAGCGTTTAGACATTTTTGTTTTCCGAAATTTGCTTGCTGTTCGATTCTGTTGGCCTGGTATTTGACAAAAAATGTTGACGAGAATTTTGAATAGAAAAACTGTTTCTATGTGTGGGTGAATAAAACCTATTTTACAATTTTAAAGTTAAATTTTCGGGCCCTACTTGGACTTACTCCTGGACTTGGACATGGACCTTAAAGTACGCCTTCTGGTCTTTCCAATGGCACCCATTTCATTTTAATAGGTCTCATGGATCCGGAGTTATTAGGGGTAAAACATTTCTAAAACCTATTTTACAATTTCAAGGTTAAATTTTCGGGCCCTACTTGGACTTACGGCTGGACTTGGACATGGACCTTAAAGTACGCCTTCTGATCTTTCCAATGGCACCCATTTCATTTTAATAGGTCCCATGGATCCGGAGTTATTAGGGGTAAAACATTTCTAAAACCTATTTTACAATTTTAAGGTTAAATTTTCGGGCCCTACTTGGACTTGCGCTTGGACTTGGACATGGACCTTAAAGTCCGACTCCTGATCTTTTCAATGGCACCCATTTCATTTTAATAGGTCCCATGGATCCGGAGTTATAAGCGTTTAGACATTTTTGTTTTCCGAAATTTGCTTGCTGTTCGATTCTGTTGGCCTGGTATTTGACAAAAAATGTTGACGAGAATTTTGAATAGAAAAACTGTTTCTATGTGTGGGTGAATAAAACCTATTTTACACTTTTAAAGTTAAATTTTCGGGCCCTACTTGGACTTACGCCTGGACTTGGACATGGACCTTAAAGCACGCCTTCTGATCTTTCCAATGGCACCCATTTCATTTTAATAGGTCCCATGGATCCGGAGTTATTAGGGGTAAAACATTTCTAAAACCTATTTTACAATTTCAATGTTAAATTTTCGGGCCCTACTTGGACTTGCGCTTGGACTTGGACATGGACCTTAAAGTCCGACTCCTGATCTTTTCAATGGCACCCATTTCATTGTAATAGGTCCCATGGATCCGGAGTTATAAGCGTTTAAAAATTTTTGTTTTCCGAAATTTGCTTGCTGTTCGATTCTGTTGGCCTGGTATTTGACAAAAAATGTTGACGAGAATTTTGAATAGAAAAACTGTTTCTATGTGTGGGTGAATAAAACCTATTTTACACTTTTAAAGTTAAATTTTCGGGCCCTACTTGGACTTACGCCTGGACTTGGACATGGACCTTAAAGTACGCCTTCTGGTCTTTCCAATGGCACCCATTTCATTTTAATAGGTCCCATGGATCCGGAGTTATTAGGGGTAAAACATTTCTAAAATCTATTTTACAATTTCAAGGTTAAATTTTCGGGCCCTACTTGGACTTACGCCTGGACTTGGACATGGACCTTAAAGTACGCCTTCTGATCTTTCCAATGGCACCCATTTCATTTTAATAGGTCCCATGGATCCGGAGTTATTAGGGGTAAAACATTTCTAAAACCTATTTTTCAATTTCAAGGTTAAATTTTCGGGCCCTACTTGGACTTGCGCTTGGACTTGGACATGGACCTTAAAGTCCGACTTCTGATCTTTTCCATGGCACCCATTTCATTTTAATAGGTCCCATGGATCCGGAGTTATTAGGGGTAAAACATTTCTAAAACCTATTTTACAATTTTAAGGTTAAATTTTCGGGCCCTACTTGGACTTGCGCTTGGACTTGGACATGGACCTTAAAGTCCGACTCCTGATCTTTTCCATGCACCCATTTCATTTTAATAGGTCCCATGGATCCGGAGTTATTAGGGGTAAAACATTTCTAAAACCTATTTTACAATTTCAAGGTTAAATTTTCGGGCCCTACTTGGACTTACGCCTGGACTTGGACATGGACCTTAAAGTACGCCTTCTGATCTTTCCAATGGCACCCATTTCATTTTAATAGGTCCCATGGATCCGGAGTTATTAGGGGTAAAACATTTCTAAAACCTATTTTACAATTTCAAGGTTAAATTTTCGGGCCCTACTTGGACTCGCGCTTGGACTTGGACATGGACCTTAAGGTACGACTTGTGATCTTTTCAATGGCACCCATTTCATTTTAATAGGTCCCATGGATCCGGAGTTATAAGCGTTTAGACATTTTTGTTTTCCGAAATTTGCTTGCTGTTCGATTCTGTTGGCCTGGTATTTGACAAAAAATGTTGACGAGAATTTTGAATAGGAAAACTGTTTCTATGTGTGGGTGAATAAAACCTATTTTACACTTTTAAAGTTAAATTTTCGGGCCCTACTTGGACTTACGCCTGGACTTGGACATGGACCTTAAAGTACGTCTTCTGGTCTTTCCAATGGCACCCATTTCATTTTAATAGGTCTCATGGATCCGGAGTTTTTAGGGGTAAAACATTTCTGAAACCTATTTTACAATTTCAAGGTAAAATTTTCGGGCCCTACTTGGACTTACGCTTGGACTTGGACATGGACCTTAAAGTACGTCTTCTGATCTTTCCAATGGCACCCATTTCATTTTAATAGGTCCCATGGATCCGGAGTTATTAGGGGTAAAACATTTCTAAAACCTATTTTACAATTTCAAGGTTAAATTTTCGGGCCCAACTTGGACTTACGCCTGGACTTGAACATGGACCTTAACGTACGACTTGTGATCCTTCCAATGGCACCCATTTCATTTTAATAGGTCTCAGGCATCCGGAGTTATTAGGGGTAAAACATTTCTAAAACCTATTTTACAATTTCAAGGTAAAATTTTCGGGCCCTACTAGGACTTGCGCTTGGACTTGGACATGGACCTTAAAGTCCGACTCCTGATCTTTTCAATGGCACCCATTTCATTTTAATAGGTCCCATGGATCCGGAGTTATAAGCGTTTAGACATTTTTGTTTTCCGAAATTTGCTTGCTGTTCGATTCTGTTGGCCTGGTATTTGACAAAAAATGTTGACGAGAATTTTGAATAGGAAAACTGTTTCTATGTGTGGGTGAATAAAACCTATTTTACACTTTTAAAGTTAAATTTTCGGGCCCTACTTGGACTTACGCCTGGACTTGGACATGGACCTTAAAGTACGTCTTCTAGTCTTTCCAATGGCACCCATTTCATTTTAATAGGTCTCATGGATCCGGAGTTATTAGGGGTAAAACGTTTCTAAAACCTATTTTACAATTTCAAGGTTAAATTTACGGGCCCTACTTGGACTTACGCCTGGACTTGGACATAGACCTTAAAGTACGCCTTCTGATCTTTCCAATGGCACCCATTTCATTTTAATAGGTCCCATGGATCCGGAGTTATTAGGGGTAAAACATTTCTAAAACCTATTTTACAATTTCAAGGTTAAATTTTCGGGCCCTACTTGGACTTGCGCTTGGACTTGGACATGGACCTTAAAGTCCGACTTCTGATCTTTTCAATGGCACCCATTTCATTTTAATAGGTCCCATGGATCCGGAGTTATAAGCGTTTAGACATTTTTGTTTTCCGAAATTTGCTTGCTGTTCGATTCTGTTGGCCTGGTATTTGACATAAAATGTTGACGAGAATTTTGAATAGGAAAACTGTTTCTATGTGTGGGTGAATAAAACCTATTTTACACTTTTAAAGTTAAATTTTCGGGCCCTACTTGGACTTACGCCTGGACTTGGACATGGACCCTTAAGTACGTCTTCTGGTCTTTCCAATGGCACCCATTTCATTTTAATAGGTCTCATGGATCCGGAGTTATTAGCGGTAAAACGTTTCTAAAACCTATTTTACAATTTCAAGGTTAAATTTACGGGCCCTACTTGGACTTACGCCTGGACTTGGACATAGACCTTAAAGTACGCCTTCTGATCTTTCCAATGGCACACATTTCATTTTAATAGGTCCCATGGATCCGGAGTTATTAGGGGTAAAACATTTCTAAAACCTATTTTACAATTTCAAGGTTAAATTTTCGGGCCCTACTTGGACTTGCGCTTGGACTTGGACATGGACCTTAAAGTCCGACTTCTGATCTTTTCAATGGCACCCATTTCATTTTAATAGGTCCCATGGATCCGGAGTTATAAGCGTTTAGACATTTTTGTTTTCCGAAATTTGCTTGCTGTTCGATTCTGTTGGCCTGGTATTTGACATAAAATGTTGACGAGAATTTTGAATAGGAAAACTGTTTCTATGTGTGGGTGAATAAAACCTATTTTACACTTTTAAAGTTAAATTTTCGGGCCCTACTTGGACTTACGCTTGGACTTGGACATGGACCTTAAAGTACGCCTTCTGGTCTTTCCAATGGCACCCATTTCATTTTAATAGGTCTCATGGATCCGGAGTTATTAGGGGTAAAACATTTCTAAAACCTATTTTACAATTTCAAGGTTAAATTTTCGGGCCCTACTTGGACTTGCGCTTGGACTTGGACATGGACCTTAAAGTCCGACTTCTGATCTTTTCAATGGCACCCATTTCATTTTAATAGGTCCCATGGATCCGGAGTTATTAGGGGTAAAACATTTCTAAAACCTATTTTACAATTTTAAGGTTAAATTTTCGGGCCCTACTTGGACTTGCGCTTGGACTTGGACATGGACCTTAAAGTCCGACTCCTGATCTTTTCAATGGCACCCATTTCATTTTAATAGGTCCCATGGATCCGGAGTTATAAGCGTTTAGACATTTTTGTTTTCCGAAATTTGCTTGCTGTTCGATTCTGTTGGCCTGGTATTTGACAAAAAATGTTGACGAGAATTTTGAATAGAAAAACTGTTTCTATGTGTGGGTGAATAAAACCTATTTTACACTTTTAAAGTTAAATTTTCGGGCCCTACTTGGACTTACGCCTGGACTTGGACATGGACCTTAAAGCACGCCTTCTGATCTTTCCAATGGCACCCATTTCATTTTAATAGGTCCCATGGATCCGGAGTTATTAGGGGTAAAACATTTCTAAAACCTATTTTACAATTTCAATGTTAAATTTTCGGGCCCTACTTGGACTTGCGCTTGGACTTGGACATGGACCTTAAAGTCCGACTCCTGATCTTTTCAATGGCACCCATTTCATTGTAATAGGTCCCATGGATCCGGAGTTATAAGCGTTTAAAAATTTTTGTTTTCCGAAATTTGCTTGCTGTTCGATTCTGTTGGCCTGGTATTTGACAAAAAATGTTGACGAGAATTTTGAATAGAAAAACTGTTTCTATGTGTGGGTGAATAAAACCTATTTTACACTTTTAAAGTTAAATTTTCGGGCCCTACTTGGACTTACGCCTGGACTTGGACATGGACCTTAAAGTACGCCTTCTGGTCTTTCCAATGGCACCCATTTCATTTTAATAGGTCCCATGGATCCGGAGTTATTAGGGGTAAAACATTTCTAAAATCTATTTTACAATTTCAAGGTTAAATTTTCGGGCCCTACTTGGACTTACGCCTGGACTTGGACATGGACCTTAAAGTACGCCTTCTGATTTTTCCAATGGCACCCATTTCATTTTAATAGGTCCCATGGATCCGGAGTTATTAGGGGTAAAACATTTCTAAAACCTATTTTTCAATTTCAAGGTTAAATTTTCGGGCCCTACTTGGACTTGCGCTTGGACTTGGACATGGACCTTAAAGTCCGACTTCTGATCTTTTCCATGGCACCCATTTCATTTTAATAGGTCCCATGGATCCGGAGTTATTAGGGGTAAAACATTTCTAAAACCTATTTTACAATTTTAAGGTTAAATTTTCGGGCCCTACTTGGACTTGCGCTTGGACTTGGACATGGACCTTAAAGTCCGACTCCTGATCTTTTCCATGCACCCATTTCATTTTAATAGGTCCCATGGATCCGGAGTTATTAGGGGTAAAACATTTCTAAAACCTATTTTACAATTTCAAGGTTAAATTTTCGGGCCCTACTTGGACTTACGCCTGGACTTGGACATGGACCTTAAAGTACGCCTTCTGATCTTTCCAATGGCACCCATTTCATTTTAATAGGTCCCATGGATCCGGAGTTATTAGGGGTAAAACATTTCTAAAACCTATTTTACAATTTCAAGGTTAAATTTTCGGGCCCTACTTGGACTCGCGCTTGGACTTGGACATGGACCTTAAGGTACGACTTGTGATCTTTTCAATGGCACCCATTTCATTTTAATAGGTCCCATGGATCCGGAGTTATAAGCGTTTAGACATTTTTGTTTTCCGAAATTTGCTTGCTGTTCGATTCTGTTGGCCTGGTATTTGACAAAAAATGTTGACGAGAATTTTGAATAGGAAAACTGTTTCTATGTGTGGGTGAATAAAACCTATTTTACACTTTTAAAGTTAAATTTTCGGGCCCTACTTGGACTTACGCCTGGACTTGGACATGGACCTTAAAGTACGTCTTCTGGTCTTTCCAATGGCACCCATTTCATTTTAATAGGTCTCATGGATCCGGAGTTTTTAGGGGTAAAACATTTCTGAAACCTATTTTACAATTTCAAGGTAAAATTTTCGGGCCCTACTTGGACTTACGCTTGGACTTGGACATGGACCTTAAAGTACGTCTTCTGATCTTTCCAATGGCACCCATTTCATTTTAATAGGTCCCATGGATCCGGAGTTATTAGGGGTAAAACATTTCTAAAACCTATTTTACAATTTCAAGGTTAAATTTTCGGGCCCAACTTGGACTTACGCCTGGACTTGAACATGGACCTTAACGTACGACTTGTGATCCTTCCAATGGCACCCATTTCATTTTAATAGGTCTCAGGCATCCGGAGTTATTAGGGGTAAAACATTTCTAAAACCTATTTTACAATTTCAAGGTAAAATTTTCGGGCCCTACTAGGACTTGCGCTTGGACTTGGACATGGACCTTAAAGTCCGACTCCTGATCTTTTCAATGGCACCCATTTCATTTTAATAGGTCCCATGGATCCGGAGTTATAAGCGTTTAGACATTTTTGTTTTCCGAAATTTGCTTGCTGTTCGATTCTGTTGGCCTGGTATTTGACAAAAAATGTTGACGAGAATTTTGAATAGGAAAACTGTTTCTATGTGTGGGTGAATAAAACCTATTTTACACTTTTAAAGTTAAATTTTCGGGCCCTACTTGGACTTACGCTTGGACTTGGACATGGACCTTAAAGTACGCCTTCTGGTCTTTCCAATGGCACCCATTTCATTTTAATAGGTCTCATGGATCCGGAGTTATTAGGGGTAAAACATTTCTAAAACCTATTTTACAATTTCAAGGTTAAATTTCCGGGCTCTACTTGGACTTACGCCTGGACTTGGACATAGACCTTAAAGTACGCCTTCTGGTCTTTCCAATGGCACCCATTTCATTTTAATAGGTCCCATGGATCCGGAGTTATTAGGGGTAAAACATTTCTAAAACCTATTTTACAATTTCAAGGTTAAATTTTCGGGCCCAACTTGGACTTACGCCTGGACTTGGACATGGACCTTAACGTACGACTTGTGATCCTTCCAATGGCACCCATTTCATTTTAATAGGTCTCAGGCTTCCGGAGTTATTAGGGGTAAAACATTTCTAAAACCTATTTTACAATTTCAAGGTTAAATTTTCGGGCTCTACTTGGACTTGCGCTTGAACTTGGACATGGACCTTAAAGTCCGACTCCTGATCTTTTCAATGGCACCCATTTCATTTTAATAGGTCCCATGGATCCGGAGTTATAAGCGTTTAGACATTTTTGTTTTCCGAAATTTGCTTGCTGTTCGATTCTGTTGGCCTGGTATTTGACATAAAATGTTGACGAGAATTTTGAATAGGAAAACTGTTTCTATGTGTGGGTGAATAAAACCTATTTTACACTTTTAAAGTTAAATTTTCGGGCCCTACTTGGACTTACGCCTGGACTTGGACATGGACCTTAAAGTACGTCTTCTAGTCTTTCCAATGGCACCCATTTCATTTTAATAGGTCTCATGGATCCGGAGTTATTAGCGGTAAAACGTTTCTAAAACCTATTTTACAATTTCAAGGTTAAATTTACGGGCCCTACTTGGACTTACGCCTGGACTTGGACATAGACCTTAAAGTACGCCTTCTGATCTTTCCAATGGCACCCATTTCATTTTAATAGGTCCCATGGATCCGGAGTTATTAGGGGTAAAACATTTCTAAAACCTATTTTACAATTTCAAGGTTAAATTTTCGGGCCCTACTTGGACTTGCGCTTGGACTTGGACATGGACCTTAAAGTCCGACTTCTGATCTTTTCAATGGCACCCATTTCATTTTAATAGGTCCCATGGATCCGGAGTTATAAGCGTTTAGACATTTTTGTTTTCCGAAATTTGCTTGCTGTTCGATTCTGTTGGCCTGGTATTTGACATAAAATGTTGACGAGAATTTTGAATAGGAAAACTGTTTCTATGTGTGGGTGAATAAAACCTATTTTACACTTTTAAAGTTAAATTTTCGGGCCCTACTTGGACTTACGCCTGGACTTGGACATGGACCCTTAAGTACGTCTTCTGGTCTTTCCAATGGCACCCATTTCATTTTAATAGGTCTCATGGATCCGGAGTTATTAGCGGTAAAACGTTTCTAAAACCTATTTTACAATTTCAAGGTTAAATTTACGGGCCCTACTTGGACTTACGCCTGGACTTGGACATAGACCTTAAAGTACGCCTTCTGATCTTTCCAATGGCACACATTTCATTTTAATAGGTCCCATGGATCCGGAGTTATTAGGGGTAAAACATTTCTAAAACCTATTTTACAATTTCAAGGTTAAATTTTCGGGCCCTACTTGGACTTGCGCTTGGACTTGGACATGGACCTTAAAGTCCGACTTCTGATCTTTTCAATGGCACCCATTTCATTTTAATAGGTCCCATGGATCCGGAGTTATAAGCGTTTAGACATTTTTGTTTTCCGAAATTTGCTTGCTGTTCGATTCTGTTGGCCTGGTATTTGACATAAAATGTTGACGAGAATTTTGAATAGGAAAACTGTTTCTATGTGTGGGTGAATAAAACCTATTTTACACTTTTAAAGTTAAATTTTCGGGCCCTACTTGGACTTACGCTTGGACTTGGACATGGACCTTAAAGTACGCCTTCTGGTCTTTCCAATGGCACCCATTTCATTTTAATAGGTCTCATGGATCCGGAGTTATTAGGGGTAAAACATTTCTAAAACCTATTTTACAATTTCAAGGTTAAATTTCCGGGCTCTACTTGGACTTACGCCTGGACTTGGACATAGACCTTAAAGTACGCCTTCTGGTCTTTCCAATGGCACCCATTTCATTTTAATAGGTCCCATGGATCCGGAGTTATTAGGGGTAAAACATTTCTAAAACCTATTTTACAATTTCAAGGTTAAATTTTCGGGCCCAACTTGGACTTACGCCTGGACTTGGACATGGACCTTAACGTACGACTTGTGATCCTTCCAATGGCACCCATTTCATTTTAATAGGTCTCAGGCTTCCGGAGTTATTAGGGGTAAAACATTTCTAAAACCTATTTTACAATTTCAAGGTTAAATTTTCGGGCTCTACTTGGACTTGCGCTTGAACTTGGACATGGACCTTAAAGTCCGACTCCTGATCTTTTCAATGGCACCCATTTCATTTTAATAGGTCCCATGGATCCGGAGTTATAAGCGTTTAGACATTTTTGTTTTCCGAAATTTGCTTGCTGTTCGATTCTGTTGGCCTGGTATTTGACATAAAATGTTGACGAGAATTTTGAATAGGAAAACTGTTTCTATGTGTGGGTGAATAAAACCTATTTTACACTTTTAAAGTTAAATTTTCGGGCCCTACTTGGACTTACGCCTGGACTTGGACATGGACCTTAAAGTACGTCTTCTGGTCTTTCCAATGGCACCCATTTCATTTTAATAGGTCTCATGGATCCGGAGTTATTAGCGGTAAAACGTTTCTAAAACCTATTTTACAATTTCAAGGTTAAATTTACGGGCCCTACTTGGACTTACGCCTGGACTTGGACATAGACCTTAAAGTACGCCTTCTGATCTTTCCAATGGCACCCATTTCATTTTAATAGGTCCCATGGATCCGGAGTTATTAGGGGTAAAACATTTCTAAAACCTATTTTACAATTTCAAGGTTAAATTTTCGGGCCCTACTTGGACTTGCGCTTGGACTTGGACATGGACCTTAAAGTCCGACTTCTGATCTTTTCAATGGCACCCATTTCATTTTAATAGGTCCCATGGATCCGGAGTTATAAGCGTTTAGACATTTTTGTTTTCCGAAATTTGCTTGCTGTTCGATTCTGTTGGCCTGGTATTTGACAAAAAATGTTGACGAGAATTTTGAATAGAAAAACTGTTTCTATGTGTGGGTGAATAAAACCTATTTTACACTTTTAAAGTTAAATTTTCGGGCCCTACTTGGACTTACGCCTGGACTTGGACATGGACCTTAAAGTACGTCTTCTGGTCTTTCCAATGGCACCCATTTCATTTTAATAGGTCTCAGGCATCCGGAGTTATTAGGGGTAAAACATTTCTAAAACCTATTTTACAATTTCAAGGTAAAATTTTCGGGCCCTACTAGGACTTGCGCTTGGACTTGGACATGGACCTTAAAGTCCGACTCCTGATCTTTTCAATGGCACCCATTTCATTTAAATAGGTCCCATGGATCCGGAGTTATAAGCGTTTAGACATTTTTGTTTTCCGAAATTTGCTTGCTGTTCGATTCTGTTGGCCTGGTATTTGACATAAAATGTTGACGAGAATTTTGAATAGGAAAACTGTTTCTATGTGTGGGTGAATAAAACCTATTTTACACTTTTAAAGTTAAATTTTCGGGCCCTACTTGGACTTACGCCTGGACTTGGACATGGACCTTAAAGTACGTCTTCTGGTCTTTCCAATGGCACCCATTTCATTTTAATAGGTCCCATGGATCCGGAGTTATTAGGGATAAAACATTTCTAAAACCTATTTTACAATTTCAAGGTTAAATTTTCGGGCCCTACTTGGACTTACGCCTGGACTTGGACATGGACCTTAAAGTACGCCTTCTGGTCTTTCCAATGGCACCCATTTCATTTTAATAGGTCTCATGGATCCGGAGTTATTAGGGGTAAAACATTTCTAAAACCTATTTTACAATTTCAAGGTTAAATTTTCGGGCCCAACTTGGACTTACGCCTGGACTTGGACATGGACCCTAACGTACGACTTGTGATCCTTCCAATGGCACCCATTTCATTTTAATAGGTCCCATGGATCCGGAGTTATTAGGGGTAAAACATTTCTAAAACCTATTTTACAATTTCAAGGTTAAATTTTCGGGCTCTACTTGGACTTGCGCTTGAACTTGGACATGGACCTTAAAGTCCGACTCCTGATCTTTTCAATGGCACCCATTTCATTTTAATAGGTCCCATGGATCCGGAGTTATAAGCGTTTAGACATTTTTGTTTTCCGAAATTTGCTTGCTGTTCGATTCTGTTGGCCTGGTATTTGACATAAAATGTTGACGAGAATTTTGAATAGGAAAACTGTTTCTATGTGTGGGTGAATAAAACCTATTTTACACTTTTAAAGTTAAATTTTCGGGCCCTACTTGGACTTACGCTTGGACTTGGACATGGACCTTAAAGTACGCCTTCTGGTCTTTCCAATGGCACCCATTTCATTTTAATAGGTCTCATGGATCCGGAGTTATTAGGGGTAAAACATTTCTAAAACCTATTTTACAATTTCAAGGTTAAATTTCCGGGCTCTACTTGGACTTACGCCTGGACTTGGACATAGACCTTAAAGTACGCCTTCTGGTCTTTCCAATGGCACCCATTTCATTTTAATAGGTCCCATGGATCCGGAGTTATTAGGGGTAAAACATTTCTAAAACCTATTTTACAATTTCAAGGTTAAATTTTCGGGCCCTACATAGACTTACACTTGGACTTGGACATGGACCTTAAGGTACGCCTTCTGGTCTTTCCAATGGCACCCATTTCATTTTAATAGGTCTCATGGATCCGGAGTTATTAGGGGTAAAACATTTCTAAAACCTATTTTACAATTTCAAGGTTAAATTTTCGGGCCCAACTTGGACTTACGCCTGGACTTGGACATGGACCCTAACGTACGACTTGTGATCCTTCCAATGGCACCCATTTCATTTTAATAGGTCCCATGGATCCGGAGTTATTAGGGGTAAAACATTTCTAAAACCTATTTTACAATTTCAAGGTTAAATTTTCGGGCTCTACTTGGACTTGCGCTTGAACTTGGACATGGACCTTAAAGTCCGACTCCTGATCTTTTCAATAGCACCCATTTCATTTTAATAGGTCCCATGGATCCGGAGTTATAAGCGTTTAGACATTTTTGTTTTCCGAAATTTGCTTGCTGTTCGATTCTGTTGGCCTGGTATTTGACATAAAATGTTGACGAGAATTTTGAATAGGAAAACTGTTTCTATGTGTGGGTGAATAAAACCTATTTTACACTTTTAAAGTTAAATTTTCGGGCGCTACTTGGACTTACGCTTGGACTTGGACATGGACCTTAAAGTACGCCTTCTGGTCTTTCCAATGGCACCCATTTCATTTTAATAGGTCTCATGGATCCGGAGTTATTAGGGGTAAAACATTTCTAAAACCTATTTTACAATTTCAAGGTTAAATTTTCGGGCCCTACTTGGACTTACGCCTGGACTTGGACATGGACCTTAACGTACGACTTGTGATCCTTCCAATGGCACACATTTCATTTTAATAGGTCTCAGGCATCCGGAGTTATTAGGGGTAAAACATTTCTAAAACCTATTTTACAATTTCAAGGTTAAATTTTCGGGCTCTACTTGGACTTACGCCTGGACTTGGACATGGACCTTAAAGTACGCCTTCTGGTCTTTCCAATGGCACCCATTTCATTTTAATAGGTCTCATGGATCCGGAGTTATTAGGGGTAAAACATTTCTAAAACCTATTTTACAATTTCAAGGTTAAATTTCCGGGCTCTACTTGGACTTACGCCTGGACTTGGACATAGACTCTAAAGTACGCCTTCTGGTCTTTCCAATGGCACCCATTTCATTTTAATAGGTCCCATGGATCCGGAGTTATTAGGGGTAAAACATTTCTAAAACCTATTTTACAATTTCAAGGTTAAATTTTCGGGCCCAACTTGGACTTACGCCTGGACTTGGACATGGACCTTAACGTACGACTTGTGATCCTTCCAATGGCACCCATTTCATTTTAATAGGTCTCAGGCTTCCGGAGTTATTAGGGGTAAAACCTTTCTAAAACCTATTTTACAATTTCAAGGTTAAATTTTCGGGCTCTACTTGGACTTGCGCTTGAACTTGGACATGGACCTTAAAGTCCGACTCCTGATCTTTTCAATGGCACCCATTTCATTTTAATAGGTCCCATGGATCCGGAGTTATAAGCGTTTAGACATTTTTGTTTTCCGAAATTTGCTTGCTGTTCGATTCTGTTGGCCTGGTATTTGACATAAAATGTTGACGAGAATTTTGAATAGGAAAACTGTTTCTATGTGTGGGTGAATAAAACCTATTTTACACTTTTAAAGTTAAATTTTCGGGCCCTACTTGGACTTACGCTTGGACTTGGACATGGACCTTAAAGTACGCCTTCTGGTCTTTCCAATGGCACCCATTTCATTTTAATAGGTCTCATGGATCCGGATTTATTAGGGGTAAAACATTTCTAAAACCTATTTTACAATTTCAAGGTTAAATTTTCGGGCCCTACTTGGACTTACGCCTGGACTTGGACATGGACCTTAACGTACGACTTGTGATCCTTCCAATGGCACACATTTCATTTTAATAGGTCTCAGGCATCCGGAGTTATTAGGGGTAAAACATTTCTAAAACCTATTTTACAATTTCAAGGTTAAATTTTCTGGCCCAACTTGGACTTGGACATGGACCCTTAAGTACGTCTTCTGGTCTTTCCAATGGCACCCATTTCATTTTAATAGGTCTCATGGATCCGGAGTTATTAGCGGTAAAACGTTTCTAAAACCTATTTTACAATTTCAAGGTTAAATTTACGGGCCCTACTTGGACTTACGCCTGGACTTGGACATGGACCCTTAAGTACGTCTTCTGGTCTTTCCAATGGCACCCATTTCATTTTAATAGGTCTCAGGCATCCGGAGTTATTAGGGGTAAAACATTTCTAAAACCTATTTTACAATTTCAAGGTTAAATTTTCTGGCCCAACTTGGACTTGGACATGGACCCTTAAGTACGTCTTCTGGTCTTTCCAATGGCACCCATTTCATTTTAATAGGTCTCATGGATCCGGAGTTATTAGCGGTAAAACGTTTCTAAAACCTATTTTACAATTTCAAGGTTAAATTTTCGGGCTCTACTTGGACTTACGCCTGGACTTGGACATGGACCTTAAAGTACGCCTTCTGGTCTTTCCAATGGCACCCATTTCATTTTAATAGGTCCCATGGATCCGGAGTTATTAGGGGTAAAACATTTCTAAAACCTATTTTACAATTTCAAGGTTAAATTTACGGGCCCTACTTGGACTTACGCCTGGACTTGGACATAGACCTTAAAGTACGCCTTCTGATCTTTCCAATGGCACCCATTTCATTTTAATAGGTCCCATGGATCCGGAGTTATAAGCGTTTAGACATTTTTGTTTTCCGAAATTTGCTTGCTGTTCGATTCTGTTGGCCTGGTATTTGACAAAAAATGTTGACGAGAATTTTGAATAGAAAAACTGTTTCTATGTGTGGGTGAATAAAACCTATTTTACACTTTTAAAGTTAAATTTTCGGGCCCTACTTGGACTTACACTTGGACATGGACCTTAAAGTACGCCTTCTGATCTTTCCAATGGCACCCATTTTATTTTAATAGGTCCCATGGACCCGGAGTTATTAGGGGTAAAACATTTCTAAAACCTATTTTACAATTTCAAGGTTAAATTTTCGGGCCCTACTTGGACTTACGCCTGGACTTGGACATGGACCTTAACGTACGACTTGTGATCCTTCCAATGGCACCCATTTCATTTTAATAGGTCTCAGGCATCCGGAGTTATTAGGGGTAAAACATTTCTAAAACCTATTTTACAATTTCAAGGTTAAATTTTCGGGCTCTACTTGGACTTGCGCTTGAACTTGGACATGGACCTTAAAGTCCGACTCCTGATCTTTTCAATGGCACCCATTTCATTTTAATAGGTCCCATGGATCCGGAGTTATAAGCGTTTAGACATTTTTGTTTTCCGAAATTTGCTTGCTGTTCGATTCTGTTGGCCTGGTATTTGACATAAAATGTTGACGAGAATTTTGAATAGGAAAACTGTTTCTATGTGTGGGTGAATAAAACCTATTTTACACTTTTAAAGTTAAATTTTCGGGCCCTACTTGGACTTACGCCTGGACTTGGACATGGACCTTAAAGTACGTCTTCTGGTCTTTCCAATGGCACCCATTTCATTTTAATAGGCCTCATGGATCCGGAGTTATTAGGGGTAAAACATTTCTAAAACCTATTTTACAATTTCAAGGTTAAATTTTCGGGCTCTACTTGGACTTACGCCTGGACTTGGACATGGACCTTAAAGTACGCCTTCTGGTCTTTCCAATGGCACCCATTTCATTTTAATAGGTCCCATGGATCCGGAGTTATTAGGGGTAAAACATTTCTAAAACCTATTTTACAATTTCAAGGTTAAATTTTCGGGCCCTACTTGGACTTACGCCTGGACTTGGACATGGACCTTAACGTACGACTTGTGATCCTTCCAATGGCACCCATTTCATTTTAATAGGTCTCATGGATCCGGAGTTATTAGCGGTAAAACGTTTCTAAAACCTATTTTACAATTTCAAGGTTAAATTTACGGGCCCTACTTGGACTTACGCCTGGACTTGGACATAGACCTTAAAGTACGCCTTCTGATCTTTCCAATGGCACCCATTTCATTTTAATAGGTCCCATGGATCCGGAGTTATTAGGGGTAAAACATTTCTAAAACCTATTTTACAATTTCAAGGTTAAATTTTCGGGCCCTACTTGGACTTGCGCTTGGACTTGGACATGGACCTTAAAGTCCGACTCCTGATCTTTTCAATGGCACCCATTTCATTTTAATAGGTCCCATGGATCCGGAGTTGTAAGCGTTTAGACATTTTTGTTTTCCGAAATTTGCTTTCTGTTCGATTCTGTTGTCCTGGTATTTGACAAAAAATGTTGACGAGAATTTTGAATAGGAAAACTGTTTCTATGTGTGGGTGAATAAAACCTATTTTACACTTTTAAAGTTAAATTTTCGGGCCCTACTTGGACTTACGCCTGGACTTGGACATGGACCTTAAAGTACGTCTTCTGGTCTTTCCAATGGCACCCATTTCATTTTAATAGGTCTCATGGATCCGAAGTTATTAGGGGTAAAACATTTCTGAAACCTATTTTACAATTTCAAGGTAAAATTTTCGGGCCCTACTTGGACTTACGCTTGGACTTGGACATGGACCTTAAAGTACGTCTTCTGGTCTTTCCAATGGCACCCATTTCATTTTAATAGGTCCCATGGATCCGGAGTTATTAGGGGTAAAACATTTCTGAAACCTATTTTACAATTTCAAGGTAAAATTTTCGGGCCCTACTTGGACTTGCGCTGGGACTTGGACATGGACCTTAAAGTCCGACTCCTGATCTTTTCAATATCACCCATTTCATTTTAATAGGTCCCATGGATCCGGAGTTATAAGCGTTTAGACATTTTTGTTTTCCGAAATTTGCTTGCTGTTCGATTCTGTTGGCCTGGTATTTGACATAAAATGTTGACGAGAATTTTGAATAGAAAAACTGTTTCTATGTGTGGGTGAATAAAACCTATTTTACACTTTTAAAGTTAAATTTTCGGGCCCTACTTGGACTTACGCCTGGACTTGGACATGGACCTTAAGGTACGCCTTCTGATCTTTTCAATGGCACCCATTTCATTTTAATAGGTCCCATGGATCCGGAGTTATTAGGGGTAAAACATTTCTAAAACCTATTTTACAATTTCAAGGTAAAATTTTCGGGCCCT
This sequence comes from Sarcophaga caerulescens, assembly GCA_927399465.1. Lineage (NCBI taxonomy): Eukaryota > Metazoa > Arthropoda > Insecta > Diptera > Sarcophagidae > Sarcophaga > Sarcophaga caerulescens. Next base: position 20,771,190 of record OV656867.1, read on the forward strand.
ACTAGGACTTGCGCTTGGACTTGGACATGGACCTTAAAGTCCGACTCCTGATCTTTTCAATGGCACCCATTTCATTTTAATAGGTCCCATGGATCCGGAGTTATTAGGGGTAAAACATTTCTAAAACCTATTTTACAATTTCAAGGTTAAATTTTCGGGCCCTACTTGGACTTGCGCTTGGACTTGGACATGGACCTTAAAGTCCGACTTCTGATCTTTTCAATGGCACCCATTTCATTTTAATTGGTCCCATGGATCCGGAGTTATAAGCGTTTAGACATTTTTGTTTTCCGAAATTTGCTTGCTGTTCGATTCTGTTGGCCTGGTATTTGACAAAAAATGTTGACGAGAATTTTGAATAGGAAAACTGTTTCTATGTGTGGGTGAATAAAACCTATTTTACACTTTTAAAGTTAAATTTTCGGGCCCTACTTGGACTTACGCCTGGACTTGGACATGGACCTTAAAGTACGTCTTCTGGTCTTTCCAATGGCACCCATTTCATTTTAATAGGTCCCATGGATCCGGAGTTATTAGGGATAAAACATTTCTAAAACCTATTTTACAATTTCAAGGTTAAATTTTCGGGCCCTACTTGGACTTACGCTTGGACTTGGACATGGACCTTAAAGTACGTCTTCTGGTCTTTCCAATGGCACCTATTTCATTTTAATAGGTCCCATGGATCCGGAGTTATTAGGGGTAAAACATTTCTAAAACCTATTTTACAATTTCAAGGTTAAATTTTCGGGCCCTACTTGGACTTACGCCTGGACTTGGACATGGACCTTAACGTACGACTTGTGATCCTTCCAATGGCACCCATTTCATTTTAATAGGTCTCATGGATCCGGAGTTATTAGCGGTAAAACGTTTCTAAAACCTATTTTACAATTTCAAGGTTAAATTTACGGGCCCTACTTGGACTTACGCCTGGACTTGGACATGGACCTTAAAGTCCGACTCCTGATCTTTTCAATGGCACCCATTTCATTTTAATAGGTCCCATGGATCCGGAGTTATTAGGGGTAAAACATTTCTAAAACCTATTTTACAATTTCAAGGTTAAATTTTCGGGCCCTACTTGGACTTGCGCTTGGACTTGGACATGGACCTTAAAGTCCGACTTCTGATCTTTTCAATGGCACCCATTTCATTTTAATTGGTCCCATGGATCCGGAGTTATAAGCGTTTAGACATTTTTGTTTTCCGAAATTTGCTTGCTGTTCGATTCTGTTGGCCTGGTATTTGACAAAAAATGTTGACGAGAATTTTGAATAGGAAAACTGTTTCTATGTGTGGGTGAATAAAACCTATTTTACACTTTTAAAGTTAAATTTTCGGGCCCTACTTGGACTTACGCCTGGACTTGGACATGGACCTTAAAGTACGTCTTCTGGTCTTTCCAATGGCACCCATTTCATTTTAATAGGTCCCATGGATCCGGAGTTATTAGGGATAAAACATTTCTAAAACCTATTTTACAATTTCAAGGTTAAATTTTCGGGCCCTACTTGGACTTACGCCTGGACTTGGACATGGACCTTAAAGTACGCCTTCTGGTCTTTCCAATGGCACCCATTTCATTTTAATAGGTCTCATGGATCCGGAGTTATTAGGGGTAAAACATTTCTAAAACCTATTTTACAATTTCAAGGTTAAATTTTCGGGCCCTACATAGACTTACACTTGGACTTGGACATGGACCTTAAGGTACGCCTTCTGGTCTTTCCAATGGCACCCATTTCATTTTAATAGGCCTCATGGATCCGGAGTTATTAGGGGTAAAACATTTCTAAAACCTATTTTACAATTTCAAGGTTAAATTTTAGGGCCCAACTTGGACTTACGCCTGGACTTGGACATGGACCTTAACGTACGACTTGTGATCCTTCCAATGGCACCCATTTCATTTTAATAGGTCCCATGGATCCGGAGTTGTTAGGGGTAAAACATTTCTAAAACCTATTTTACAATTTCAAGGTTAAATTTTCGGGCCCTACTTGGACTTACGCCTGGACTTGGACATGGACCTTAACGTACGACTTGTGATCCTTCCAATGGCACACATTTCATTTTAATAGGTCTCAGGCATCCGGAGTTATTAGGGGTAAAACATTTCTGAAACCTATTTTACAATTTCAAGGTTAAATTTTCGGGCTCTACTTGGACTTACGCCTGGACTTGGACATAGACCTTAAAGTACGCCTTCTGATCTTTCCAATGGCACCCATTTCATTTTAATAGGTCCCATGGATCCGGAGTTATTAGGGGTAAAACATTTCTAAAACCTATTTTACAATTTCAAGGTTAAATTTTCGGGCTCTACTTGGACTTGCGCTTGAACTTGGACATGGACCTTAAAGTCCGACTCCTGATCTTTTCAATGGCACCCATTTCATTTTAATAGGTCCCATGGATCCGGAGTTATAAGCGTTTAGACATTTTTGTTTTCCGAAATTTGCTTGCTGTTCGATTCTGTTGGCCTGGTATTTGACATAAAATGTTGACGAGAATTTTGAATAGGAAAACTGTTTCTATGTGTGGGTGAATAAAACCTATTTTACACTTTTAAAGTTAAATTTTCGGGCCCTACTTGGACTTACGCCTGGACTTGGACATGGACCTTAAAGTACGTCTTCTGGTCTTTCCAATGGCACCCATTTCATTTTAATAGGTCCCATGGATCCGGAGTTATTAGGGGTAAAACATTTCTAAAACCTATTTTACAATTTCAAGGTTAAATTTTCGGGCTCTACTTGGACTTACGCCTGGACTTGGACATGGACCTTAAAGTACGCCTTCTGGTCTTTCCAATGGCACCCATTTCATTTTAATAGGTCCCATGGATCCGGAGTTATTATGGGTAAAACATTTCTAAAACCTATTTTACAATTTCAAGGTTAAATTTTCGGGCCCTACTTGGACTTACGCCTGGACTTGGACATGGACCTTAACGTACGACTTGTGATCCTTCCAATGGCACCCATTTCATTTTAATAGGTCTCATGGATCCGGAGTTATTAGCGGTAAAACGTTTCTAAAACCTATTTTACAATTTCAAGGTTAAATTTACGGGCCCTACTTGGACTTACGCCTGGACTTGGACATAGACCTTAAAGTACGCCTTCTGATCTTTCCAATGGCACCCATTTCATTTTAATAGGTCCCATGGATCCGGAGTTATTAGGGGTAAAACATTTCTAAAACCTATTTTACAATTTCAAGGTTAAATTTTCGGGCCCTACTTGGACTTGCGCTTGGACTTGGACATGGACCTTAAAGTCCGACTCCTGATCTTTTCAATGGCACCCATTTCATTTTAATAGGTCCCATGGATCCGGAGTTATAAGCGTTTAGACATTTTTGTTTTCCGAAATTTGCTTGCTGTTCGATTCTGTTGGCCTGGTATTTGACAAAAAATGTTGACGAGAATTTTGAATAGGAAAACTGTTTCTATGTGTGGGTGAATAAAACCTATTTTACACTTTTAAAGTTAAATTTTCGGGCCCTACTTGGACTTACGCCTGGACTTGGACATGGACCTTAAAGTACGTCTTCTGGTCTTTCCAATGGCACCCATTTCATTTTAATAGGTCACATGGATCCGGAGTTATTAGGGGTAAAACATTTCTGAAACCTATTTTACAATTTCAAGGTAAAATTTTCGGGCCCTACTTGGACTTACGCTTGGACTTGGACATAGACCTTAAAGTACGCCTTCTGATCTTTCCAATGGCACCCATTTCATTTTAATAGGTCTCATGGATCCGAAGTTATTAGGGGTAAAACATTTCTGAAACCTATTTTACAATTTCAAGGTAAAATTTTCGGGCCCTACTTGGACTTACGCTTGGACTTGGACATGGACCTTAAAGTACGTCTTCTGGTCTTTCCAATGGCACCCATTTCATTTTAATAGGTCACATGGATCCGGAGTTATTAGGGGTAAAACATTTCTGAAACCTATTTTACAATTTCAAGGTAAAATTTTCGGGCCCTACTTTGACTTGCGCTGGGACTTGGACATGGACCTTAAAGTCCGACTCCTGATCTTTTCAATGGCACCCATTTCATTTTAATAGGTCCCATGGATCCGGAGTTATAAGCGTTTAGACATTTTTGTTTTCCGAAATTTGCTTGCTGTTCGATTCTGTTGGCCTGGTATTTGACAAAAAATGTTGACGAGAATTTTGAATAGAAAAACTGTTTCTATGTGTGGGTGAATAAAACCTATTTTACACTTTTAAAGTTAAATTTTCGGGCCCTACTTGGACCTACGCCTGGACTTGGACATGGACCTTAAAGTACGTCTTCTGGTCTTTCCAATGGCACCCATTTCATTTTAATAGGTCTCATGGATCCGGAGTTATTAGGGGTAAAACATTTCTAAAACCTATTTTACAATTTCAAGGTTAAATTTTCGGGCCCTACTTGGACTTACGCCTGGACTTGGACATGGACCTTAACGTACGACTTGTGATCCTTCCAATGGCACACATTTCATTTTAATAGGTCTCAGGCATCCGGAGTTATTAGGGGTAAAACATTTCTAAAACCTATTTTACAATTTCAAGGTTAAATTTTCGGGCTCTACTTGGACTTACGCCTGGACTTGGACATGGACCTTAAAGTACGCCTTCTGGTCTTTCCAATGGCACCCATTTCATTTTAATAGGTCTTATGGATCCGGAGTTATTAGGGGTAAAACATTTCTAAAACCTATTTTACAATTTCAAGGTTAAATTTTCTGGCCCAACTTGGACTTACGCTTGGACTTGGACATGGACCCTTAAGTACGTCTTCTGGTCTTTCCAATGACACCCATTTCATTTTAATAGGTCTCATGGATCCGGAGTTATTAGCGGTAAAACGTTTCTAAAACCTATTTTACAATTTCAAGGTTAAATTTACGGGCCCTACTTGGACTTACGCCTGGACTTGGACATAGACCTTAAAGTACGCCTTCTGATCTTTCCAATGGCACCCATTTCATTTTAATAGGTCCCATGGATCCGGAGTTATAAGCGTTTAGACATTTTTGTTTTCCGAAATTTGCTTGCTGTTCGATTCTGTTGGCCTGGTATTTGACAAAAAATGTTGACGAGAATTTTGAATAGAAAAACTGTTTCTATGTGTGGGTGAATAAAACCTATTTTACACTTTTAAAGTTAAATTTTCGGGCCCTACTTGGACTTACACTTGGACTTGGACATGGACCTTAAAGTACGCCTTCTGATCTTTCCAATGGCACCCATTTTATTTTAATAGGTCCCATGGACCCGGAGTTATTAGGGGTAAAACATTTCTAAAACCTATTTTACAATTTCAAGGTTAAATTTTCGGGCCCTACTTGGACTTACGCCTGGACTTGGACATGGACCTTAACGTACGCCTTCTGGTCTTTCCAATGGCACCCATTTCATTTTAATAGGTCTCATGGATCCGGAGTTATTAGGGGTAAAACATTTCTGAAACCTATTTTACAATTTCAAGGTTAAATTTTCGGGCCCTACTTCGACTTACGCCTGGACTTGGACATGGACCTTAACGTACGACTTGTGATCTTTCCAATGGCACCCATTTCATTTTAATAGGTCTCATGGATCCGGAGTTATTAGGGGTAAAACATTTCTGAAACCTATTTTACAATTTCAAGGTTAAATTTTCGGGCCCTACTTCGACTTACGCCTGGACTTGGACATGGACCTTAAAGTACGGCTTCTGATCTTTCCAATGGCACCCATTTCATTTTAATAGGTCCCATGGATCCGGAGTTATTAGGGGTAAAACATTTCTAAAACCTATTTTACAATTTCAAGGTAAAATTTTCGGGCCCTACTAGGACTTGCGCTTGGACTTGGACATGGACCTTAAAGTCCGACTCCTGATCTTTTCAATGGCACCCATTTCATTTTAATAGGTCCCATGGATCCGGAGTTATAAGCGTTTAGACATTTTTGTTTTCCGAAATTTGCTTGCTGTTCGATTCTGTTGGCCTGGTATTTGACATAAAATGTTGACGAGAATTTTGAATAGAAAAACTGTTTCTATGTGTGGGTGAATAAAACCTATTTTACACTTTTAAAGTTAAATTTTCGGGCCCTACTTGGACTTACGCCTGGACTTGGACATGGACCTTAAGGTACGCCTTCTGATCTTTTCAATGGCACCCATTTCATTTTAATAGGTCCCATGGATCCGGAGTTATTAGGGGTAAAACATTTCTAAAACCTATTTTACAATTTCAAGGTAAAATTTTCGGGCCCTACTAGGACTTGCGCTTGGACTTGGACATGGACCTTAAAGTCCGACTCCTGATCTTTTCAATGGCACCCATTTCATTTTAATAGGTCCCATGGATCCGGAGTTATTAGGGGTAAAACATTTCTAAAACCTATTTTACAATTTCAAGGTTAAATTTTCGGGCCCTACTTGGACTTACGCCTGGACTTGGACATGGACCTTAAGGTACGACTTGTGATCTTTCCAATGGCACCCATTTCATTTTAAAAGGTCTCATGGATCCGGAGTTATTAGGGGTAAAACATTTCTGAAACCTATTTTACAATTTCAAGTTTAAATTTTCGGGCCCTACTTGGACTTGCGCTAGGACTTGGACATGGACCTTAAAGTCCGACTCCTGATCTTTTCAATGGCACCCATTTCATTTTAATAGGTCCCATGGATCCGGAGTTATAAGCGTTTAGACATTTTTGTTTTCCGAAATTTGCTTGCTGTTCGATTCTGTTGGCCTGGTATTTGACAAAAAATGTTGACGAGAATTTTGAATAGGAAAACTGTTTCTATGTGTGGGTGAATAAAACCTATTTTACACTTTTAAAGTTAAATTTTCGGGCCCTACTTGGACTTACGCCTGGACTTGGACATGGACCTTAAAGTACGTCTTCTGGTCTTTCCAATGGCACCCATTTCATTTTAATAGGTCTCATGGATCCGAAGTTATTAGGGGTAAAACATTTCTGAAACCTATTTTACAATTTCAAGGTAAAATTTTCGGGCCCTACTTGGACTTACGCTTGGACTTGGACATGGACCTTAAAGTACGTCTTCTGGTCTTTCCAATGGCACCCATTTCATTTTAATAGGTCCCATGGATCCGGAGTTATTAGGGGTAAAACATTTCTGAAACCTATTTTACAATTTCAAGGTTAAATTTTCGGGCCCTACTTGGACTTACGCCTGGACTTGGACATGGACCTTAAAGTACGGCTTCTGATCTTTCCAATGGCACCCATTTCATTTTAATAGGTCCCATGGATCCGGAGTTATTAGGGGTAAAACATTTCTAAAACCTATTTTACAATTTCAAGGTTAAATTTTCGGGCTCTACTTGGACTTACGCCTGGACTTGGACATAGACCTTAAAGTACGCCTTCTGATCTTTCCAATGGCACCCATTTCATTTTAATAGGTCCCATGGATCCGGAGTTATTAGGGGTAAAACATTTCTAAAACCTATTTTACAATTTCAAGGTTAAATTTTCGGGCCCAACTTGGACTTACGCCTGGACTTGGACATGGACCTTAACGTACGACTTGTGATCCTTCCAATGGCACCCATTTCATTTTAATAGGTCTCAGGCATCCGGAGTTATTAGGGGTAAAACATTTCTAAAACCTATTTTACAATTTCAAGGTTAAATTTTCGGGCTCTACTTGGACTTGCGCTTGAACTTGGACATGGACCTTAAAGTCCGACTCCTGATCTTTTCAATGGCACCCATTTCATTTTAATAGGTCCCATGGATCCGGAGTTATAAGCGTTTAGACATTTTTGTTTTCCGAAATTTGCTTGCTGTTCGATTCTGTTGGCCTGGTATTTGACATAAAATGTTGACGAGAATTTTGAATAGGAAAACTGTTTCTATGTGTGGGTGAATAAAACCTATTTTACACTTTTAAAGTTAAATTTTCGGGCCCTACTTGGACTTACGCCTGGACTTGGACATGGACCTTAAAGTACGTCTTCTGGTCTTTCCAATGGCACCCATTTCATTTTAATAGGTCCCATGGATCCGGAGTTATTAGGGGTAAAACATTTCTAAAACCTATTTTACAATTTCAAGGTTAAATTTTCGGGCCCTACTTGGACTTACGCCTGGACTTGGACATGGACCTTAACGTACGACTTGTGATCCTTCCAATGGCACACATTTCATTTTAATAGGTCTCAGGCATCCGGAGTTATTAGGGGTAAAACATTTCTAAAACCTATTTTACAATTTCAAGGTTAAATTTTCGGGCTCTACTTGGACTTACGCCTGGACTTGGACATGGACCTTAAAGTACGCCTTCTGGTCTTTCCAATGGCACCCATTTCATTTTAATAGGTCTTATGGATCCGGAGTTATTAGGGGTAAAACATTTCTAAAACCTATTTTACAATTTCAAGGTTAAATTTTCTGGCCCAACTTGGACTTACGCTTGGACTTGGACATGGACCCTTAAGTACGTCTTCTGGTCTTTCCAATGACACCCATTTCATTTTAATAGGTCTCATGGATCCGGAGTTATTAGCGGTAAAACGTTTCTAAAACCTATTTTACAATTTCAAGGTTAAATTTACGGGCCCTACTTGGACTTACGCCTGGACTTGGACATAGACCTTAAAGTACGCCTTCTGATCTTTCCAATGGCACCCATTTCATTTTAATAGGTCCCATGGATCCGGAGTTATAAGCGTTTAGACATTTTTGTTTTTCGAAATTTGCTTGCTGTTCGATTCTGTTGGCCTGGTATTTGACAAAAAATGTTGACGAGAATTTTGAATAGGAAAACTGTTTCTATGTGTGGGTGAATAAAACCTATTTTACACTTTTAAAGTTAAATTTTCGGGCCCTACTTGGACTTACGCCTGGACTTGGACATGGACCTTAAAGTACGTCTTCTGGTCTTTCCAATGGCACCCATTTCATTTTAATAGGTCTCATGGATCCGAAGTTATTAGGGGTAAAACATTTCTGAAACCTATTTTACAATTTCAAGGTAAAATTTTCGGGCCCTACTTGGACTTACGCTTGGACTTGGACATGGACCTTAAAGTACGTCTTCTGGTCTTTCCAATGGCACCCATTTCATTTTAATAGGTCCCATGGATCCGGAGTTATTAGGGGTAAAAGATTTCTGAAACCTATTTTACAATTTCAAGGTAAAATTTTCGGGCCCTACTTGGACTTGCGCTGGGACTTGGACATGGACCTTAAAGTCCGACTCCTGATCTTTTCAATGGCACCCATTTCATTTTAATAGGTCCCATGGATCCGGAGTTATAAGCGTTTAGACATTTTTGTTTTCCGAAATTTGCTTGCTGTTCGATTCTGTTGGCCTGGTATTTGACAAAAAATGTTGACGAGAATTTTGAATAGAAAAACTGTTTCTATGTGTGGGTGAATAAAACCTATTTTACACTTTTAAAGTTAAATTTTCGGGCCCTACTTGGACTTACGCCTGGACTTGGACATGGACCTTAAAGTACGTCTTCTGGTCTTTCCAATGGCACCCATTTCATTTTAATAGGTCTCATGGATCCGGAGTTATTAGGGGTAAAACATTTCTAAAACCTATTTTACAATTTCAAGGTTAAATTTTCGGGCCCTACTTGGACTTACGCCTGGACTTGGACATGGACCTTAACGTACGACTTGTGATCCTTCCAATGGCACACATTTCATTTTAATAGGTCTCAGGCATCCGGAGTTATTAGGGGTAAAACATTTCTAAAACCTATTTTACAATTTCAAGGTTAAATTTTCGGGCTCTACTTGGACTTACGCCTGGACTTGGACATGGACCTTAAAGTACGCCTTCTGGTCTTTCCAATGGCACCCATTTCATTTTAATAGGTCTTATGGATCCGGAGTTATTAGGGGTAAAACATTTCTAAAACCTATTTTACAATTTCAAGGTTAAATTTTCTGGCCCAACTTGGACTTACGCTTGGACTTGGACATGGACCCTTAAGTACGTCTTCTGGTCTTTCCAATGACACCCATTTCATTTTAATAGGTCTCATGGATCCGGAGTTATTAGCGGTAAAACGTTTCTAAAACCTATTTTACAATTGCAAGGTTAAATTTTCGGGCCCTACTTGGACTTACGCCTGGACTTGGACATGGACCTTAACGTACGACTTGTGATCTTTCCAATGGCACCCATTTCATTTTAATAGGTCTCATGGATCCGGAGTTATTAGGGGTAAAACATTTCTGAAACCTATTTTACAATTTCAAGGTTAAATTTTCGGGCCCTACTTGGACTTACGCCTGGACTTGGACATGGACCTTAAAGTACGGCTTCTGATCTTTCCAATGGCACCCATTTCATTTTAATAGGTCCCATGGATCCGGAGTTATTAGGGGTAAAACATTTCTAAAACCTATTTTACAATTTCAAGGTAAAATTTTCGGGCCCTACTAGGACTTGCGCTTGGACTTGGACATGGACCTTAAAGTCCGACTCCTGATCTTTTCAATGGCACCCATTTCATTTTAATAGGTCCCATGGATCCGGAGTTATAAGCGTTTAGACATTTTTGTTTTCCGAAATTTGCTTGCTGTTCGATTCTGTTGGCCTGGTATTTGACATAAAATGTTGACGAGAATTTTGAATAGAAAAACTGTTTCTATGTGTGGGTGAATAAAACCTATTTTACACTTTTAAAGTTAAATTTTCGGGCCCTACTTGGACTTACGCCTGGACTTGGACATGGACCTTAAGGTACGCCTTCTGATCTTTTCAATGGCACCCATTTCATTTTAATAGGTCCCATGGATCCGGAGTTATTAGGGGTAAAACATTTCTAAAACCTATTTTACAATTTCAAGGTAAAATTTTCGGGCCCTACTAGGACTTGCGCTTGGACTTGGACATGGACCTTAAAGTCCGACTCCTGATCTTTTCAATGGCACCCATTTCATTTTAATAGGTCCCATGGATCCGGAGTTATTAGGGGTAAAACATTTCTAAAACCTATTTTACAATTTCAAGGTTAAATTTTCGGGCCCTACTTGGACTTGCGCTTGGACTTGGACATGGACCTTAAAGTCCGACTTCTGATCTTTTCAATGGCACCCATTTCATTTTAATTGGTCCCATGGATCCGGAGTTATAAGCGTTTAGACATTTTTGTTTTCCGAAATTTGCTTGCTGTTCGATTCTGTTGGCCTGGTATTTGACAAAAAATGTTGACGAGAATTTTGAATAGGAAAACTGTTTCTATGTGTGGGTGAATAAAACCTATTTTACACTTTTAAAGTTAAATTTTCGGGCCCTACTTGGACTTACGCCTGGACTTGGACATGGACCTTAAAGTACGTCTTCTGGTCTTTCCAATGGCACCCATTTCATTTTAATAGGTCCCATGGATCCGGAGTTATTAGGGATAAAACATTTCTAAAACCTATTTTACAATTTCAAGGTTAAATTTTCGGGCCCTACTTGGACTTACGCTTGGACTTGGACATGGACCTTAAAGTACGTCTTCTGGTCTTTCCAATGGCACCCATTTCATTTTAATAGGTCCCATGGATCCGGAGTTATTAGGGGTAAAACATTTCTAAAACCTATTTTACAAATTCAAGGTTAAATTTTCGGGCCCAACTTGGACTTACGCCTGGACTTGGACATGGACCTTAACGTACGACTTGTGATCCTTCCAATGGCACCCATTTCATTTTAATAGGTCTCATGGATCCGGAGTTATTAGCGGTAAAACGTTTCTAAAACCTATTTTACAATTTCAAGGTTAAATTTACGGGCCCTACTTGGACTTACGCCTGGACTTGGACATAGACCTTAAAGTACGCCTTCTGGTCTTTCCAATGGCACCCATTTCATTTTAATAGGTCCCATGGATCCGGAGTTATTAGGGGTAAAACATTTCTAAAACCTATTTTACAATTTCAAGGTTAAATTTTCTGGCCCAACTTGGACTTGCGCTTGGACTTGGACATGGACCTTAAAGTCCGACTCCTGATCTTTTCAATGGCACCCATTTCATTTTAATAGGTCCCATGGATCCGGAGTTATAAGCGTTTAGACATTTTTGTTTTCCGAAATTTGCTTGCTGTTCGATTCTGTTGGCCTGGTATTTGACATAAAATGTTGACGAGAATTTTGAATAGAAAAACTGTTTTTATGTGTGGGTGAATAAAACCTATTTTACACTTTTAAAGTTAAATTTTCGGGCCCTACTTGGACTTACACTTGGACTTGGACATGGACGTTAAAGTACGCCTTCTGATCTTTCCAATGGCACCCATTTTATTTTAATAGGTCTCATGGATCCGGAGTTATTAGGGGTAAAACATTTCTGAAACCTATTTTACAATTTCAAGGTTAAATTTTCGGGCCCTACTTGGACTTACGCCTGGACTTGGACATGGACCTTAAAGTACGTCTTCTGATCTTTCCAATGGCACCCATTTCATTTTAATAGGTCCCATGGATCCGGAGTTATTAGGGGTAAAACATTTCTAAAACCTATTTTACAATTTCAAGGTAAAATTTTCGGGCCCTACTAGGACTTGCGCTTGGACTTGGACATGGACCTTAAAGTCCGACTCCTGATCTTTTCAATGGCACCCATTTCATTTTAATAGGTCCCATGGATCCGGAGTTATAAGCGTTTAGACATTTTTGTTTTCCGAAATTTGCTTGCTGTTCGATTCTGTTGGCCTGGTATTTGACATAAAATGTTGACGAGAATTTTGAATAGGAAAACTGTTTCTATGTGTGGGTGAATAAAACCTATTTTACACTTTTAAAGTTAAATTTTCGGGCCCTACTTGGACTTACGCCTGGACTTGGACATGGACCTTAAGGTACGCCTTCTGATCTTTTCAATGGCACCCATTTCATTTTAATAGGTCCCATGGATCCGGAGTTATTAGGGGTAAAACATTTCTAAAACCTATTTTACAATTTCAAGGTAAAATTTTCGGGCCCTACTAGGACTTGCGCTTGGACTTGGACATGGACCTTAAAGTCCAACTTCTGATCTTTTCAATGGCACCCATTTCATTTTAATTGGTCCCATGGATCCGGAGTTATAAGCGTTTAGACATTTTTGTTTTCCGAAATTTGCTTGCTGTTCGATTCTGTTGGCCTGGTATTTGACAAAAAATGTTGACGAGAATTTTGAATAGGAAAACTGTTTCTATGTGTGGGTGAATAAAACCTATTTTACACTTTTAAAGTTAAATTTTCGGGCCCTACTTGGACTTACGCCTGGACTTGGACATGGACCTTAAAGTACGTCTTCTGGTCTTTCCAATGGCACCCATCTCATTTTAATAGGTCCCATGGATCCGGAGTTATTAGGGATAAAACATTTCTAAAACCTATTTTACAATTTCAAGGTTAAATTTTCGGGCCCTACTTGGACTTACGCTTGGACTTGGACATGGACCTTAAAGTACGCCTTCTGGTCTTTCCAATGGCACCCATTTCATTTTAATAGGTCTCATGGATCCGGAGTTATTAGGGGTAAAACATTTCTAAAACCTATTTTACAATTTCAAGGTTAAATTTTCGGGCCCTACTTGGACTTACGCCTGGACTTGGACATGGACCTTAAGGTACGACTTGTGATCTTTCCAATGGCACCCATTTCATTTTAAAAGGTCTCATGGATCCGGAGTTATTAGGGGTAAAACATTTCTGAAACCTATTTTACAATTTCAAGTTTAAATTTTCGGGCCCTACTTGGACTTGCGCTTAGACTTGGACATGGACCTTAAAGTCCGACTCCTGATCTTTTCAATGGCACCCATTTCATTTTAATAGGTCCCATGGATCCGGAGTTATAAGCGTTTAGACATTTTTGTTTTCCGAAATTTGCTTGCTGTTCGATTCTGTTGGCCTGGTATTTGACAAAAAATGTTGACGAGAATTTTGAATAGGAAAACTGTTTCTATGTGTGGGTGAATAAAACCTATTTTACACTTTTAAAGTTAAATTTTCGGGCCCTACTTGGACTTACGCCTGGACTTGGACATGGACCTTAAAGTACGTCTTCTGGTCTTTCCAATGGCACCCATTTCATTTTAATAGGTCCCATGGATCCGGAGTTATTAGGGATAAAACATTTCTAAAACCTATTTTACAATTTCAAGATTAAATTTTCGGGCCCTACTTGGACTTGCGCTTGAACTTGGACATGGACCTTAAAGTCCGACTCCTGATCTTTTCAATGGCACCCATTTCATTTTAATAGGTCCCATGGATCCGGAGTTATAAGCGTTTAGACATTTTTGTTTTCCGAAATTTGCTTGCTGTTCGATTCTGTTGGCCTGGTATTTGACAAAAAATGTTGACGAGAATTTTGAATAGGAAAACTGTTTCTATGTGTGGGTGAATAAAACCTATTTTACACTTTTAAAGTTAAATTTTCGGGCCCTACTTGGACTTACGCCTGGACTTGGACATGGACCTTAAAGTACGTCTTCTGGTCTTTCCAATGGCACCCATTTCATTTTAAAAGGTCTCATGGATCCGGAGTTATTAGGGGTAAAACATTTCTAAAACCTATTTTACAATTTCAAGGTTAAATTTTCGGGCTCTACTTGGACTTGCGCTTGAACTTGGACATGGACCTTAAAGTCCGACTCCTGATCTTTTCAATGGCACCCATTTCATTTTAATAGGTCCCATGGATCCGGAGTTATAAGCGTTTAGACATTTTTGTTTTCCGAAATTTGCTTGCTGTTCGATTCTGTTGGCCTGGTATTTGACAAAAAATGTTGACGAGAATTTTGAATAGGAAAACTGTTTCTATGTGTGGGTGAATAAAACCTATTTTACACTTTTAAAGTTAAATTTTCGGGCCCTACTTGGACTTACGCCTGGACTTGGACATGGACCTTAAAGTACGTCTTCTGGTCTTTCCAATGGCACCCATTTCATTTTAATAGGTCTCATGGATCCGGAGTTATTAGGGGTAAAACATTTCTAAAACCTATTTTACAATTTCAAGGTTAAATTTACGGGCCCTACTTGGACTTACGCCTGGACTTGGACATAGACCTTAAAGTACGCCTTCTGATCTTTCCAATGGCACCCATTTCATTTTAATAGGTCCCATGGATCCGGAGTTATTAGGGGTAAAACATTTCTAAAACCTATTTTACAATTTCAAGGTTAAATTTTCGGGCCCTACTTGGACTTACGCCTGGACTTGGACATGGACCTTAACGTACGACTTGTGATCCTTCCAATGGCACACATTTCATTTTAATAGGTCTCATGGATCCGGAGTTTTTAGGGGTAAAACATTTCTGAAACCTATTTTACAATTTCAAGGTAAAATTTTCGGGCCCTACTTGGACTTGGACATGGACCTTAAAGTCCGACTTCTGATCTTTTCAATGGCCCCATTTAATTTTAATAGGTCCCATGGATCCGGAGTTATAAGCGTTTAGACATTTTTGTTTTCCGAAATTTGCTTGCTGTTCGATTCTGTTGGCCTGGTATTTGACAAAAAATGTTGACGAGAATTTTGAATAGGAAAACTGTTTCTATGTGTGGGTGAATAAAACCTATTTTACACTTTTAAAGTTAAATTTTCGGGCCCTACTTGGACTTACGCCTGGACTTGGACATGGACCTTAAAGTACGTCTTCTGGTCTTTCCAATGGCACCCATTTCATTTTAATAGGTCTCATGGATCCGGAGTTATTAGGGGTAAAACATTTCTAAAACCAATTTTACAATTTCAAGGTTAAATTTTCGGGCCCTACATAGACTTACACTTGGACTTGGACATGGACCTTAAGGTACGCCTTCTGATCTTTTCAATGGCACCCATTTCATTTTAATAGGTCCCATGGATCCGGAGTTATTAGGGGTAAAACATTTCTAAAACCTATTTTACAATTTCAAGGTTAAATTTTCGGGCCCTACTTGGACTTGCGCTTGGACTTGGACATGGACCTTAAAGTCCGACTCCTGATCTTTTCAATGGCACCCATTTCATTTTAATAGGTCCCATGGATCCGGAGTTATTAGGGGTAAAACATTTCTAAAACCTATTTTACAATTTCAAGGTTAAATTTTCGGGCCCTACTTGGACTTGCGCTTGGACTTGGACATGGACCTTAAAGTCCGACTCCTGATCTTTTCAATGGCACCCATTTCATTTTAATAGGTCTCATGGATCCGGAGTTATTAGGGGTAAAACATTTCTAAAACCTATTTTACAATTTCAAGGTTAAATTTTCGGGCCCTACTTGGACTTACGCCTGGACTTGGACATGGACCTTAAGGTACGACTTGTGATCTTTCCAATGGCACCCATTTCATTTTAAAAGGTCTCATGGATCCGGAGTTATTAGGGGTAAAACATTTCTAAAACCTATTTTACAATTTCAAGGTTAAATTTTCGGGCTCTACTTGGACTTGCGCTTGAACTTGGACATGGACCTTAAAGTCCGACTCCTGATCTTTTCAATGGCACCCATTTCATTTTAATAGGTCCCATGGATCCGGAGTTATAAGCGTTTAGACATTTTTGTTTTCCGAAATTTGCTTGCTGTTCGATTCTGTTGGCCTGGTATTTGACAAAAAATGTTGACGAGAATTTTGAATAGGAAAACTGTTTCTATGTGTGGGTGAATAAAACCTATTTTACACTTTTAAAGTTAAATTTTCGGGCCCTACTTGGACTTACGCCTGGACTTGGACATGGACCTTAAAGTACGTCTTCTGGTCTTTCCAATGGCACCCATTTCATTTTAATAGGTCTCATGGATCCGGAGTTATTAGGGGTAAAACATTTCTAAAACCTATTTTACAATTTCAAGGTTAAATTTACGGGCCCTACTTGGACTTACGCCTGGACTTGGACATAGACCTTAAAGTACGCCTTCTGATCTTTCCAATGGCACACATTTCATTTTAATAGGTCTCATGGATCCGGAGTTTTTAGGGGTAAAACATTTCTGAAACCTATTTTACAATTTCAAGGTAAAATTTTCGGGCCCTACTTGGACTTGGACATGGACCTTAAAGTCCGACTTCTGATCTTTTCAATGGCCCCATTTAATTTTAATAGGTCCCATGGATCCGGAGTTATAAGCGTTTAGACATTTTTGTTTTCCGAAATTTGCTTGCTGTTCGATTCTGTTGGCCTGGTATTTGACAAAAAATGTTGACGAGAATTTTGAATAGGAAAACTGTTTCTATGTGTGGGTGAATAAAACCTATTTTACACTTTTAAAGTTAAATTTTCGGGCCCTACTTGGACTTACGCCTGGACTTGGACATGGACCTTAAAGTACGTCTTCTGGTCTTTCCAATGGCACCCATTTCATTTTAATAGGTCTCATGGATCCGGAGTTATTAGGGGTAAAACATTTCTAAAACCAATTTTACAATTTCAAGGTTAAATTTTCGGGCCCTACATAGACTTACACTTGGACTTGGACATGGACCTTAAGGTACGCCTTCTGATCTTTTCAATGGCACCCATTTCATTTTAATAGGTCCCATGGATCCGGAGTTATTAGGGGTAAAACATTTCTAAAACCTATTTTACAATTTCAAGGTTAAATTTTCGGGCCCTACTTGGACTTACGCCTGGACTTGGACATGGACCTTAAAGTACGTCTTCTGGTCTTTCCAATGGCACCCATTTCATTTTAATAGGTCTCATGGATCCGGAGTTATTAGGGGTAAAACATTTCTAAAACCTATTTTACAATTTCAAGGTTAAATTTTCGGGCCCTACTTGGACTTACGCTTGGACTTGGACATGGACCTTAAAGTCCGACTTCTGATCTTTTCAATGGCACCCATTTCATTTTAATAGGTCCCATGGATCCGGAGTTATTAGGGGTAAAACATTTCTAAAACCAATTTTACAATTTCAAGGTTAAATTTTCGGGCCCTACATAGACTTACACTTGGACTTGGACATGGACCTTAAGGTACGCCTTCTGATCTTTTCAATGGCACCCATTTCATTTTAATAGGTCCCATGGATCCGGAGTTATTAGGGGTAAAACATTTCTAAAACCTATTTTACAATTTCAAGGTTAAATTTTCGGGCCCTACTTGGACTTACGCCTGGACTTGGACATGGACCTTAAAGTACGTCTTCTGGTCTTTCCAATGGCACCCATTTCATTTTAATAGGTCTCATGGATCCGGAGTTATTAGGGGTAAAACATTTCTAAAACCTATTTTACAATTTCAAGGTTAAATTTTCGGGCCCTACTTGGACTTACGCCTGGACTTGGACATGGACCTTAAGGTACGCCTTCTGATCTTTTCAATGGCACCCATTTCATTTTAATAGGTCCCATGGATCCGGAGTTATTAGGGGTAAAACATTTCTAAAACCTATTTTACAATTTCAAGGTAAAATTTTCGGGCCCTACTAGGACTTGCGCTTGGACTTGGACATGGACCTTAAAGTCCAACTTCTGATCTTTTCAATGGCACCCATTTCATTTTAATTGGTCCCATGGATCCGGAGTTATAAGCGTTTAGACATTTTTGTTTTCCGAAATTTGCTTGCTGTTCGATTCTGTTGGCCTGGTATTTGACATAAAATGTTGACGAGAATTTTGAATAGGAAAACTGTTTCTATGTGTGGGTGAATAAAACCTATTTTACACTTTTAAAGTTAAATTTTCGGGCCCTACTTGGACTTACGCCTGGACTTGGACATGGACCTTAAGGTACGCCTTCTGATCTTTTCAATGGCACCCATTTCATTTTAATAGGTCCCATGGATCCGGAGTTATTAGGGGTAAAACATTTCTAAAACCTATTTTACAATTTCAAGGTAAAATTTTCGGGCCCTACTAGGACTTGCGCTTGGACTTGGACATGGACCTTAAAGTCCAACTTCTGATCTTTTCAATGGCACCCATTTCATTTTAATTGGTCCCATGGATCCGGAGTTATAAGCGTTTAGACATTTTTGTTTTCCGAAATTTGCTTGCTGTTCGATTCTGTTGGCCTGGTATTTGACAAAAAATGTTGACGAGAATTTTGAATAGGAAAACTGTTTCTATGTGTGGGTGAATAAAACCTATTTTACACTTTTAAAGTTAAATTTTCGGGCCCTACTTGGACTTACGCCTGGACTTGGACATGGACCTTAAAGTACGTCTTCTGGTCTTTCCAATGGCACCCATCTCATTTTAATAGGTCCCATGGATCCGGAGTTATTAGGGATAAAACATTTCTAAAACCTATTTTACAATTTCAAGGTTAAATTTTCGGGCCCTACTTGGACTTACGCTTGGACTTGGACATGGACCTTAAAGTACGCCTTCTGGTCTTTCCAATGGCACCCATTTCATTTTAATAGGTCTCATGGATCCGGAGTTATTAGGGGTAAAACATTTCTAAAACCTATTTTACAATTTCAAGGTTAAATTTTCGGGCCCTACTTGGACTTACGCCTGGACTTGGACATGGACCTTAAGGTACGACTTGTGATCTTTCCAATGGCACCCATTTCATTTTAAAAGGTCTCATGGATCCGGAGTTATTAGGGGTAAAACATTTCTGAAACCTATTTTACAATTTCAAGTTTAAATTTTCGGGCCCTACTTGGACTTGCGCTTAGACTTGGACATGGACCTTAAAGTCCGACTCCTGATCTTTTCAATGGCACCCATTTCATTTTAATAGGTCCCATGGATCCGGAGTTATAAGCGTTTAGACATTTTTGTTTTCCGAAATTTGCTTGCTGTTCGATTCTGTTGGCCTGGTATTTGACAAAAAATGTTGACGAGAATTTTGAATAGGAAAACTGTTTCTATGTGTGGGTGAATAAAACCTATTTTACACTTTTAAAGTTAAATTTTCGGGCCCTACTTGGACTTACGCCTGGACTTGGACATGGACCTTAAAGTACGTCTTCTGGTCTTTCCAATGGCACCCATTTCATTTTAATAGGTCCCATGGATCCGGAGTTATTAGGGATAAAACATTTCTAAAACCTATTTTACAATTTCAAGATTAAATTTTCGGGCCCTACTTGGACTTGCGCTTGAACTTGGACATGGACCTTAAAGTCCGACTCCTGATCTTTTCAATGGCACCCATTTCATTTTAATAGGTCCCATGGATCCGGAGTTATAAGCGTTTAGACATTTTTGTTTTCCGAAATTTGCTTGCTGTTCGATTCTGTTGGCCTGGTATTTGACAAAAAATGTTGACGAGAATTTTGAATAGGAAAACTGTTTCTATGTGTGGGTGAATAAAACCTATTTTACACTTTTAAAGTTAAATTTTCGGGCCCTACTTGGACTTACGCCTGGACTTGGACATGGACCTTAAAGTACGTCTTCTGGTCTTTCCAATGGCACCCATTTCATTTTAAAAGGTCTCATGGATCCGGAGTTATTAGGGGTAAAACATTTCTAAAACCTATTTTACAATTTCAAGGTTAAATTTTCGGGCTCTACTTGGACTTGCGCTTGAACTTGGACATGGACCTTAAAGTCCGACTCCTGATCTTTTCAATGGCACCCATTTCATTTTAATAGGTCCCATGGATCCGGAGTTATAAGCGTTTAGACATTTTTGTTTTCCGAAATTTGCTTGCTGTTCGATTCTGTTGGCCTGGTATTTGACAAAAAATGTTGACGAGAATTTTGAATAGGAAAACTGTTTCTATGTGTGGGTGAATAAAACCTATTTTACACTTTTAAAGTTAAATTTTCGGGCCCTACTTGGACTTACGCCTGGACTTGGACATGGACCTTAAAGTACGTCTTCTGGTCTTTCCAATGGCACCCATTTCATTTTAATAGGTCTCATGGATCCGGAGTTATTAGGGGTAAAACATTTCTAAAACCTATTTTACAATTTCAAGGTTAAATTTACGGGCCCTACTTGGACTTACGCCTGGACTTGGACATAGACCTTAAAGTACGCCTTCTGATCTTTCCAATGGCACCCATTTCATTTTAATAGGTCCCATGGATCCGGAGTTATTAGGGGTAAAACATTTCTAAAACCTATTTTACAATTTCAAGGTTAAATTTTCGGGCCCTACTTGGACTTACGCCTGGACTTGGACATGGACCTTAACGTACGACTTGTGATCCTTCCAATGGCACACATTTCATTTTAATAGGTCTCATGGATCCGGAGTTTTTAGGGGTAAAACATTTCTGAAACCTATTTTACAATTTCAAGGTAAAATTTTCGGGCCCTACTT
Source organism: Sarcophaga caerulescens (assembly GCA_927399465.1). Lineage (NCBI taxonomy): Eukaryota > Metazoa > Arthropoda > Insecta > Diptera > Sarcophagidae > Sarcophaga > Sarcophaga caerulescens. Next base: position 20,792,395 of record OV656867.1, read on the forward strand.
GGACTTGGACATGGACCTTAAAGTCCGACTTCTGATCTTTTCAATGGCCCCATTTAATTTTAATAGGTCCCATGGATCCGGAGTTATAAGCGTTTAGACATTTTTGTTTTCCGAAATTTGCTTGCTGTTCGATTCTGTTGGCCTGGTATTTGACAAAAAATGTTGACGAGAATTTTGAATAGGAAAACTGTTTCTATGTGTGGGTGAATAAAACCTATTTTACACTTTTAAAGTTAAATTTTCGGGCCCTACTTGGACTTACGCCTGGACTTGGACATGGACCTTAAAGTACGTCTTCTGGTCTTTCCAATGGCACCCATTTCATTTTAATAGGTCTCATGGATCCGGAGTTATTAGGGGTAAAACATTTCTAAAACCAATTTTACAATTTCAAGGTTAAATTTTCGGGCCCTACATAGACTTACACTTGGACTTGGACATGGACCTTAAGGTACGCCTTCTGATCTTTTCAATGGCACCCATTTCATTTTAATAGGTCCCATGGATCCGGAGTTATTAGGGGTAAAACATTTCTAAAACCTATTTTACAATTTCAAGGTTAAATTTTCGGGCCCTACTTGGACTTGCGCTTGGACTTGGACATGGACCTTAAAGTCCGACTCCTGATCTTTTCAATGGCACCCATTTCATTTTAATAGGTCCCATGGATCCGGAGTTATTAGGGGTAAAACATTTCTAAAACCTATTTTACAATTTCAAGGTTAAATTTTCGGGCCCTACTTGGACTTGCGCTTGGACTTGGACATGGACCTTAAAGTCCGACTCCTGATCTTTTCAATGGCACCCATTTCATTTTAATAGGTCTCATGGATCCGGAGTTATTAGGGGTAAAACATTTCTAAAACCTATTTTACAATTTCAAGGTTAAATTTTCGGGCCCTACTTGGACTTACGCCTGGACTTGGACATGGACCTTAAGGTACGACTTGTGATCTTTCCAATGGCACCCATTTCATTTTAAAAGGTCTCATGGATCCGGAGTTATTAGGGGTAAAACATTTCTAAAACCTATTTTACAATTTCAAGGTTAAATTTTCGGGCTCTACTTGGACTTGCGCTTGAACTTGGACATGGACCTTAAAGTCCGACTCCTGATCTTTTCAATGGCACCCATTTCATTTTAATAGGTCCCATGGATCCGGAGTTATAAGCGTTTAGACATTTTTGTTTTCCGAAATTTGCTTGCTGTTCGATTCTGTTGGCCTGGTATTTGACAAAAAATGTTGACGAGAATTTTGAATAGGAAAACTGTTTCTATGTGTGGGTGAATAAAACCTATTTTACACTTTTAAAGTTAAATTTTCGGGCCCTACTTGGACTTACGCCTGGACTTGGACATGGACCTTAAAGTACGTCTTCTGGTCTTTCCAATGGCACCCATTTCATTTTAATAGGTCTCATGGATCCGGAGTTATTAGGGGTAAAACATTTCTAAAACCTATTTTACAATTTCAAGGTTAAATTTACGGGCCCTACTTGGACTTACGCCTGGACTTGGACATAGACCTTAAAGTACGCCTTCTGATCTTTCCAATGGCACACATTTCATTTTAATAGGTCTCATGGATCCGGAGTTTTTAGGGGTAAAACATTTCTGAAACCTATTTTACAATTTCAAGGTAAAATTTTCGGGCCCTACTTGGACTTGGACATGGACCTTAAAGTCCGACTTCTGATCTTTTCAATGGCCCCATTTAATTTTAATAGGTCCCATGGATCCGGAGTTATAAGCGTTTAGACATTTTTGTTTTCCGAAATTTGCTTGCTGTTCGATTCTGTTGGCCTGGTATTTGACAAAAAATGTTGACGAGAATTTTGAATAGGAAAACTGTTTCTATGTGTGGGTGAATAAAACCTATTTTACACTTTTAAAGTTAAATTTTCGGGCCCTACTTGGACTTACGCCTGGACTTGGACATGGACCTTAAAGTACGTCTTCTGGTCTTTCCAATGGCACCCATTTCATTTTAATAGGTCTCATGGATCCGGAGTTATTAGGGGTAAAACATTTCTAAAACCAATTTTACAATTTCAAGGTTAAATTTTCGGGCCCTACATAGACTTACACTTGGACTTGGACATGGACCTTAAGGTACGCCTTCTGATCTTTTCAATGGCACCCATTTCATTTTAATAGGTCCCATGGATCCGGAGTTATTAGGGGTAAAACATTTCTAAAACCTATTTTACAATTTCAAGGTTAAATTTTCGGGCCCTACTTGGACTTACGCCTGGACTTGGACATGGACCTTAAAGTACGTCTTCTGGTCTTTCCAATGGCACCCATTTCATTTTAATAGGTCTCATGGATCCGGAGTTATTAGGGGTAAAACATTTCTAAAACCTATTTTACAATTTCAAGGTTAAATTTTCGGGCCCTACTTGGACTTACGCTTGGACTTGGACATGGACCTTAAAGTCCGACTTCTGATCTTTTCAATGGCACCCATCTCATTTTAATAGGTCCCATGGATCCGGAGTTATTAGGGGTAAAACATTTCTAAAACCTATTTTACAATTTCAAGGTTAAATTTTCGGGCCCTACTTGGACTTACGCTTGGACTTGGACATGGACCTTAAAGTACGTCTTCTGGTCTTTCCAATGGCACCCATTTCATTTTAATAGGTCTCATGGATCCGGAGTTATTAGGGGTAAAACATTTCTAAAACCTATTTTACAATTTCAAGGTTAAATTTTCGGGCCCTACATAGACTTACACTTGGACTTGGACATGGACCTTAAAGTCCGACTTCTGATCTTTTCAATGGCACCCATTTCATTTTAATAGGTCCCATGGATCCGGAGTTATTAGGGGTAAAACATTTCTAAAACCTATTTTACAATTTCAAGGTTAAATTTTCGGGCCCTACTTGGACTTACGCCTGGACTTGGACATGGACCTTAAAGTACGTCTTCTGGTCTTTCCAATGGCACCCATTTCATTTTAATAGGTCTCATGGATCCGGAGTTATTAGGGGTAAAACATTTCTAAAACCTATTTTACAATTTCAAGGTTAAATTTTCGGGCCCTACATAGACTTACACTTGGACTTGGACATGGACCTTAAATTACGCCTTCTGATCTTTTCAATGGCACCCATTTCATTTTAATAGGTCCCATGGATCCGGAGTTATTAGGGGTAAAACATTTCTAAAACCTATTTTACAATTTCAAGGTAAAATTTTCGGGCCCTTCTAGGACTTGCGCTTGGACTTGGACATGGACCTTAAAGTCCGACTCCTGATCTTTTCAATGGCACCCATTTCATTTTAATAGGTCCCATGGATCCGGAGTTATAAGCGTTTAGACATTTTTGTTTTCCGAAATTTGCTTGCTGTTCTATTCTGTTGGCCTGGTATTTGACAAAAAATGTTGACGAGAATTTTGAATAGGAAAACTGTTTCTATGTGTGGGTGAATAAAACCTATTTTACACTTTTAAAGTTAAATTTTCGGGCCCTACTTGGACTTACGCCTGGACTTGGACATGGACCTTAAAGTACGTCTTCTGGTCTTTCCAATGGCACCCATTTCATTTTAATAGGTCCCATGGATCCGGAGTTATTAGGGATAAAACATTTCTAAAACCTATTTTACAATTTCAAGGTTAAATTTTCGGGCCCTACTTGGACTTACGCCTGGACTTGGACATGGACCTTAAAGTACGCCTTCTGGTCTTTCCAATGGCACCCATTTCATTTTAATAGGTCTCATGGATCCGGAGTTATTAGGGGTAAAACATTTCTAAAACCTATTTTACAATTTCAAGGTTAAATTTTCGGGCCCTACTTGGACTTACGCCTGGACTTGGACATGGACCTTAAGGTACGACTTGTGATCTTTCCAATGGCACCCATTTCATTTTAATAGGTCTCATGAATCCGGAGTTATTAGGGGTAAAACATTTCTGAAACCTATTTTACAATTTCAAGGTTAAATTTTCGGGCCCTACTTGGACTTGCGCTTGAACTTGGACATGGACCTTAAAGTCCGACTCCTGATCTTTTCCATGGCACCCATTTCATTTTAATAGGTCCCATGGATCCGGAGTTATTAGGGGTAAAACATTTCTAAAACCTATTTTACAATTTCAAGGTTAAATTTTCGGGCCCTACTTGGACTTGCGTTTGGACTTGGACATGGACCTTAAAGTCCGACTCCTGATCTTTTCAATGGCACCCATTTCATTTTAATAGGTCCCATGGATCCGGAGTTATAAGCGTTTAGACATTTTTGTTTTCCGAAATTTGCTTGCTGTTCGATTCTGTTGGCCTGGTATTTGACATAAAATGTTGACGAGAATTTTGAATAGGAAAACTGTTTCTATGTGTGGGTGAATAAAACCTATTTTACACTTTTAAAGTTAAATTTTCGGGCCCTACTTGGACTTACGCTTGGACTTGGACATGGACCTTAAAGTACGCCTTCTGGTCTTTCCAATGGCACCCATTTCATTTTAATAGGTCTCATGGATCCGGAGTTATTAGGGGTAAAACATTTCTAAAACCTATTTTACAATTTCAAGGTTAAATTTTCGGGCCCTACTTGGACTTACGCCTGGACTTGGACATGGATCTTAACGTACGACTTGTGATCCTTCCAATGGCACACATTTCATTTTAATAGGTCTCAGGCATCCGGAGTTATTAGGGGTAAAACATTTCTAAAACCTATTTTACAATTTCAAGGTTAAATTTTCTGGCCCAACTTGGACTTGGACATGGACCCTTAAGTACGTCTTCTGGTCTTCCCAATGGCACCCATTTCATTTTAATAGGTCTCATGGATCCGGAGTTATTAGCGGTAAAACGTTTCTAAAACCTATTTTACAATTTCAAGGTTAAATTTACGGGCCCTACTTGGACTTACGCCTGGACTTGGACATAGACCTTAAAGTACGCCTTCTGATCTTTCCAATGGCACCCATTTCATTTTAATAGGTCCCATGGATCCGGAGTTATTAGGGGTAAAACATTTCTAAAACCTATTTTACAATTTCAAGGTTAAATTTTCGGGCCCTACTTGGACTTGCGCTTGGACTTGGACATGGACCTTAAAGTCCGACTTCTGATCTTTTCAATGGCACCCATTTCATTTTAATTGGTCCCATGGATCCGGAGTTATAAGCGTTTAGACATTTTTGTTTTCCGAAATTTGCTTGCTGTTCGATTCTGTTGGCCTGGTATTTGACAAAAAATGTTGACGAGAATTTTGAATAGAAAAACTGTTTCTATGTGTGGGTGAATAAAACCTATTTTACACTTTTAAAGTTAAATTTTCGGGCCCTACTTGGACTTACGCCTGGACTTGGACATGGACCTTAAAGTACGTCTTCTGGTCTTTCCAATGGCACCCATTTCATTTTAATAGGTCTCATGGATCCGGAGTTATTAGGGGTAAAACATTTCTAAAACCAATTTTACAATTTCAAGGTTAAATTTTCGGGCCCTACATAGACTTACACTTGGACTTGGACATGGACCTTAAGGTACGCCTTCTGATCTTTTCAATGGCACCCATTTCATTTTAATAGGTCTCATGGATCCGGAGTTATTAGGGGTAAAACATTTCTAAAACCTATTTTACAATTTCAAGGTTAAATTTTCGGGCCCAACTTGGACTTACGCCTGGACTTGGACATGGACCTTAACGTACGACTTGTGATCCTTCCAATGGCACCCATTTCATTTTAATAGGTCCCATGGATCCGGAGTTATTAGGGGTAAAACATTTCTAAAACCTATTTTACAATTTCAAGGTTAAATTTTCGGGCTCTACTTGGACTTGCGCTTGAACTTGGACATGGACCTTAAAGTCCGACTCCTGATCTTTTCAATAGCACCCATTTCATTTTAATAGGTCCCATGGATCCGGAGTTATAAGCGTTTAGACATTTTTGTTTTCCGAAATTTGCTTGCTGTTCGATTCTGTTGGCCTGGTATTTGACATAAAATGTTGACGAGAATTTTGAATAGGAAAACTGTTTCTATGTGTGGGTGAATAAAACCTATTTTACACTTTTAAAGTTAAATTTTCGGGCCCTACTTGGACTTACGCTTGGACTTGGACATGGACCTTAAAGTACGCCTTCTGGTCTTTCCAATGGCACCCATTTCATTTTAATAGGTCTCATGGATCCGGAGTTATTAGGGGTAAAACATTTCTAAAACCTATTTTACAATTTCAAGGTTAAATTTTCGGGCCCAACTTGGACTTACGCCTGGACTTGGACATGGACCTTAACGTACGACTTGTGATCCTTCCAATGGCACCCATTTCATTTTAATAGGTCCCATGGATCCGGAGTTATTAGGGGTAAAACATTTCTAAAACCTATTTTACAATTTCAAGGTTAAATTTTCGGGCTCTACTTGGACTTGCGCTTGAACTTGGACATGGACCTTAAAGTCCGACTCCTGATCTTTTCAATAGCACCCATTTCATTTTAATAGGTCCCATGGATCCGGAGTTATAAGCGTTTAGACATTTTTGTTTTCCGAAATTTGCTTGCTGTTCGATTCTGTTGGCCTGGTATTTGACATAAAATGTTGACGAGAATTTTGAATAGGAAAACTGTTTCTATGTGTGGGTGAATAAAACCTATTTTACACTTTTAAAGTTAAATTTTCGGGCCCTACTTGGACTTACGCTTGGACTTGGACATGGACCTTAAAGTACGCCTTCTGGTCTTTCCAATGGCACCCATTTCATTTTAATAGGTCTCATGGATCCGGAGTTATTAGGGGTAAAACATTTCTAAAACCTATTTTACAATTTCAAGGTTAAATTTTCGGGCCCTACTTGGACTTACGCCTGGACTTGGACATGGACCTTAACGTACGACTTGTGATCCTTAAAATGGCACCCATTTCATTTTAATAGGTCTCATGGATCCGGAGTTATTAGCGGTAAAACGTTTCTAAAACCTATTTTACAATTTCAAGGTTAAATTTACGGGCCCTACTTGGACTTACGCCTGGACTTGGACATAGACCTTAAAGTACGCCTTCTGATCTTTCCAATGGCACCCATTTCATTTTAATAGGTCCCATGGATCCGGAGTTATTAGGGGTAAAACATTTCTAAAACCTATTTTACAATTTCAAGGTTAAATTTTCGGGCCCTACTTGGACTTACGCCTGGACTTGGACATGGACCTTAAAGTACGTCTTCTGGTCTTTCCAATGGCACCCATTTCATTTTAATAGGTCTCATGGATCCGGAGTTTTTAGGGGTAAAACATTTCTGAAACCTATTTTACAATTTCAAGGTAAAATTTTCGGGCCCTACTTGGACTTACGCTTGGACTTGGACATGGACCTTAAAGTCCGACTTCTGATCTTTTCAATGGCACCCATTTCATTTTAATAGGTCCCATGGATCCGGAGTTATTAGGGGTAAAACATTTCTAAAACCTATTTTACAATTTCAAGGTTAAATTTTCGGGCCCTACTTGGACTTACACCTGGACTTGGACATGGACCTTAAAGTACGTCTTCTGGTCTTTCCAATGGCACCCATTTCATTTTAATAGGTCCCATGGATCCGGAGTTATTAGGGGTAAAACATTTCTAAAACCTATTTTACAATTTCAAGGTTAAATTTTCGGGCCCTACATAGACTTACACTTGGACTTGGACATGGACCTTAAATTACGCCTTCTGATCTTTTCAATGGCACCCATTTCATTTTAATAGGTCCCATGGATCCGGAGTTATTAGGGGTAAAACATTTCTAAAACCTATTTTACAATTTCAAGGTAAAATTTTCGGGCCCTTCTAGGACTTGCGCTTGGACTTGGACATGGACCTTAAAGTCCGACACCTGATCTTTTCAATGGCACCCATTTCATTTTAATAGGTCCCATGGATCCGGAGTTATAAGCGTTTAGACATTTTTGTTTTCCGAAATTTGCTTGCTGTTCTATTCTGTTGGCCTGGTATTTGACAAAAAATGTTGACGAGAATTTTGAATAGGAAAACTGTTTTATGTGTGGGTGAATAAAACCTATTTTACACTTTTAAAGTTAAATTTTCGGGCCCTACTTGGACTTACGCCTGGACTTGGACATGGACCTTAAAGTACGTCTTCTGGTCTTTCCAATGGCACCCATTTCATTTTAATAGGTCCCATGGATCCGGAGTTATTAGGGATAAAACATTTCTAAAACCTATTTTACAATTTCAAGGTTAAATTTTCGGGCCCTACTTGGACTTACGCCTGGACTTGGACATGGACCTTAAAGTACGCCTTCTGGTCTTTCAAATGGCACCCATTTCATTTTAATAGGTCTCATGGATCCGGAGTTATTAGGGGTAAAACATTTCTAAAACCTATTTTACAATTTCAAGGTTAGATTTTCGGGCCCTACTTGGACTTACGCCTGGACTTGGACATGGACCTTAAGGTACGACTTGTGATCTTTCCAATGGCACCCATTTCATTTTAATAGGTCTCATGGATCCGGAGTTATTAGGGGTAAAACATTTCTGAAACCTATTTTACAATTTCAAGGTTAAATTTTCGGGCCCTACTTGGACTTACGCCTGGACTTGGACATGGACCTTAAAGTACGTCTTCTGGTCTTTCCAATGGCACCCATTTCATTTTAATAGGTCCCATGGATCCGGAGTTATTAGGGGTAAAACATTTCTAAAACCTATTTTACAATTTCAGGGTTAAATTTTCGGGCCCTACATAGACTTACACTTGGACTTGGACATGGACCTTAAGGTACGCCTTCTGATCTTTTCAATGGCACCCATTTCATTTTAATAGGTCCCATGGATCCGGAGTTATTAGGGGTAAAACATTTCTAAAACCTATTTTACAATTTCAAGGTAAAATTTTCGGGCCCTACTAGGACTTGCGCTTGGACTTGGACATGGACCTTAAAGTCCGACTTCTGATCTTTCCAATGGCACCCATTTCATTTTAATAGGTCCCATGGATCCGGAGTTATTAGGGGTAAAACATTTCTAAAACCTATTTTACAATTTCAAGGTTAATTTTCGGGCCCTACTTGGACTTGCGCTTGGACTTGGACATGGACCTTAAAGTCCGACTTCTGATCTTTTCAATGGCACCCATTTCATTTTAATAGGTCCCATGGATCCGGAGTTATAAGCGTTTAGACATTTTTGTTTTCCGAAATTTGCTTGCTGTTCGATTCTGTTGGCCTGGTATTTGACAAAAAATGTTGACGAGAATTTTGAATAGGAAAACTGTTTCTATGTGTGGGTGAATAAAACCTATTTTACACTTTTAAAGTTAAATTTTCGGGCCCTACTTGGACTTACGCCTGGACTTGGACATGGACCTTAAAGTACGTCTTCTGGTCTTTCCAATGGCACCCATTTCATTTTAATAGGTCTCATGGATCCGGAGTTTTTAGGGGTAAAACATTTCTGAAACCTATTTTACAATTTCAAGGTAAAATTTTCGGGCCCTACTTGGACTTACGCTTGGACTTGGACATGGACCTTAAAGTCCGACTTCTGATCTTTTCAATGGCACCCATTTCATTTTAATAGGTCCCATGGATCCGGAGTTATTAGGGGTAAAACATTTCTAAAACCTATTTTACAATTTCAAGGTTAAATTTTCGGGCCCTACTTGGACTTACGCCTGGACTTGGACATGGACCTTAAAGTACGTCTTCTGGTCTTTCCAATGGCACCCATTTCATTTTAATAGGTCCCATGGATCCGGAGTTATTAGGGGTAAAACATTTCTAAAACCTATTTTACAATTTCAAGGTTAAATTTTCGGGCCCTACATAGACTTACACTTGGACTTGGACATGGACCTTAAATTACGCCTTCTGATCTTTTCAATGGCACCCATTTCATTTTAATAGGTCCCATGGATCCGGAGTTATTAGGGGTAAAACATTTCTAAAACCTATTTTACAATTTCAAGGTAAAATTTTCGGGCCCTTCTAGGACTTGCGCTTGGACTTGGACATGGACCTTAAAGTCCGACACCTGATCTTTTCAATGGCACCCATTTCATTTTAATAGGTCCCATGGATCCGGAGTTATAAGCGTTTAGACATTTTTGTTTTCCGAAATTTGCTTGCTGTTCTATTCTGTTGGCCTGGTATTTGACAAAAAATGTTGACGAGAATTTTGAATAGGAAAACTGTTTCTATGTGTGGGTGAATAAAACCTATTTTACACTTTTAAAGTTAAATTTTCGGGCCCTACTTGGACTTACGCCTGGACTTGGACATGGACCTTAAAGTACGTCTTCTGGTCTTTCCAATGGCACCCATTTCATTTTAATAGGTCCCATGGATCCGGAGTTATTAGGGGTAAAACATTTCTAAAACCTATTTTACAATTTCAAGGTTAGATTTTCGGGCCCTACTTGGACTTACGCCTGGACTTGGACATGGACCTTAAGGTACGACTTGTGATCTTTCCAATGGCACCCATTTCATTTTAATAGGTCTCATGGATCCGGAGTTATTAGGGGTAAAACATTTCTGAAACCTATTTTACAATTTCAAGGTTAAATTTTCGGGCCCTACTTGGACTTACGCCTGGACTTGGACATGGACCTTAAAGTACGTCTTCTGGTCTTTCCAATGGCACCCATTTCATTTTAATAGGTCCCATGGATCCGGAGTTATTAGGGGTAAAACATTTCTAAAACCTATTTTACAATTTCAAGGTTAAATTTTCGGGCCCAACTTGGACTTACGCCTGGACTTGAACATGGACCTTAACGTACGACTCCTGATCTTTTCAATGGCACCCATTTCATTTTAATAGGTCTCAGGCATCCGGAGTTATTAGGGGTAAAACATTTCTAAAACCTATTTTACAATTTCAAGGTTAAATTTTCGGGCTCTACTTGGACTTGCGCTTGAACTTGGACATGGACCTTAAAGTCCGACTCCTGATCTTTTCAATGGCACCCATTTCATTTTAATAGGTCCCATGGATCCGGAGTTATAAGCGTTTAGACATTTTTGTTTTCCGAAATTTGCTTGCTGTTCGATTCTGTTGGCCTGGTATTTGACAAAAAATGTTGACGAGAATTTTGAATAGGAAAACTGTTTCTATGTGTGGGTGAATAAAACCTATTTTACACTTTTAAAGTTAAATTTTCGGGCCCTACTTGGACTTACGCTTGGACTTGGACATGGACCTTAAAGTACGCCTTCTGGTCTTTCCAATGGCACCCATTTCATTTTAATAGGTCTCATGGATCCGGAGTTATTAGGGGTAAAATATTTCTAAAACCTATTTTACAATTTCAAGGTTAAATTTTCGGGCCCTACTTGGACTTACGCCTGGACTTGGACATGGACCTTAACGTACGACTTGTGATCCTTCCAATGGCACACATTTCATTTTAATAGGTCTCAGGCATCCGGAGTTATTAGGGGTAAAACATTTCTAAAACCTATTTTACAATTTCAAGGTTAAATTTTCGGGCCCTACATAGACTTACACTTGGACTTGGACATGGACCTTAAAGTACGCCTTCTGGTCTTTCCAATGGCACCCATTTCATTTTAATAGGTCTCATGGATCCGGAGTTATTAGGGGTAAAACATTTCTAAAACCTATTTTACAATTTCAAGGTTAAATTTTCGGGCTCTACTTGGACTTGCGCTTGAACTTGGACATGGACCTTAAAGTCCGACTCCTGATCTTTTCAATAGCACCCATTTCATTTTAATAGGTCCCATGGATCCGGAGTTATAAGCGTTTAGACATTTTTGTTTTCCGAAATTTGCTTGCTGTTCGATTCTGTTGGCCTGGTATTTGACATAAAATGTTGACGAGAATTTTGAATAGGAAAACTGTTTCTATGTGTGGGTGAATAAAACCTATTTTACACTTTTAAAGTTAAATTTTCGGGCCCTACTTGGACTTACGCTTGGACTTGGACATGGACCTTAAAGTACGCCTTCTGGTCTTTCCAATGGCACCCATTTCATTTTAATAGGTCTCATGGATCCGGAGTTATTAGGGGTAAAACATTTCTAAAACCTATTTTACAATTTCAAGGTTAAATTTTCGGGCCCTACTTGGACTTACGCCTGGACTTGGACATGGACCTTAACGTACGACTTGTGATCCTTCCAATGGCACCCATTTCATTTTAATAGGTCTCATGGATCCGGAGTTATTAGGGGTAAAACATTTCTAAAACCTATTTTACAATTTCAAGGTTAAATTTTCGGGCCCAACTTGGACTTACGCCTGGACTTGGACATGGACCTTAACGTACGACTTGTGATCCTTCCAATGGCACCCATTTCATTTTAATAGGTCTCAGGCATCCGGAGTTATTAAGGGTAAAACATTTCTGAAACCTATTTTACAATTTCAAGGTTAAATTTTCGGGCCCTACTTGGACTTACGCCTGGACTTGGACATGGACCTTAAAGTACGTCTTCTGGTCTTTCCAATGGCACCCATTTCATTTTAATAGGTCCCATGGATCCGGAGTTATTAGGGGTAAAACATTTCTAAAACCTATTTTACAATTTCAGGGTTAAATTTTCGGGCCCTACATAGACTTACACTTGGACTTGGACATGGACCTTAAGGTACGCCTTCTGATCTTTTCAATGGCACCCATTTCATTTTAATAGGTCCCATGGATCCGGAGTTATTAGGGGTAAAACATTTCTAAAACCTATTTTACAATTTCAAGGTAAAATTTTCGGGCCCTACTAGGACTTGCGCTTGGACTTGGACATGGACCTTAAAGTCCGACTTCTGATCTTTCCAATGGCACCCATTTCATTTTAATAGGTCCCATGGATCCGGAGTTATTAGGGGTAAAACATTTCTAAAACCTATTTTACAATTTCAAGGTTAATTTTCGGGCCCTACTTGGACTTGCGCTTGGACTTGGACATGGACCTTAAAGTCCGACTTCTGATCTTTTCAATGGCACCCATTTCATTTTAATAGGTCCCATGGATCCGGAGTTATAAGCGTTTAGACATTTTTGTTTTCCGAAATTTGCTTGCTGTTCGATTCTGTTGGCCTGGTATTTGACAAAAAATGTTGACGAGAATTTTGAATAGGAAAACTGTTTCTATGTGTGGGTGAATAAAACCTATTTTACACTTTTAAAGTTAAATTTTCGGGCCCTACTTGGACTTACGCCTGGACTTGGACATGGACCTTAAAGTACGTCTTCTGGTCTTTCCAATGGCACCCATTTCATTTTAATAGGTCTCATGGATCCGGAGTTTTTAGGGGTAAAACATTTCTGAAACCTATTTTACAATTTCAAGGTAAAATTTTCGGGCCCTACTTGGACTTACGCTTGGACTTGGACATGGACCTTAAAGTCCGACTTCTGATCTTTTCAATGGCACCCATTTCATTTTAATAGGTCCCATGGATCCGGAGTTATTAGGGGTAAAACATTTCTAAAACCTATTTTACAATTTCAAGGTTAAATTTTCGGGCCCTACTTGGACTTACGCCTGGACTTGGACATGGACCTTAAAGTACGTCTTCTGGTCTTTCCAATGGCACCCATTTCATTTTAATAGGTCCCATGGATCCGGAGTTATTAGGGGTAAAACATTTCTAAAACCTATTTTACAATTTCAAGGTTAAATTTTCGGGCCCTACATAGACTTACACTTGGACTTGGACATGGACCTTAAATTACGCCTTCTGATATTTTCAATGGCACCCATTTCATTTTAATAGGTCCCATGGATCCGGAGTTATTAGGGGTAAAACATTTCTAAAACCTATTTTACAATTTCAAGGTAAAATTTTCGGGCCCTTCTAGGACTTGCGCTTGGACTTGGACATGGACCTTAAAGTCCGACACCTGATCTTTTCAATGGCACCCATTTCATTTTAATAGGTCCCATGGATCCGGAGTTATAAGCGTTTAGACATTTTTGTTTTCCGAAATTTGCTTGCTGTTCTATTCTGTTGGCCTGGTATTTGACAAAAAATGTTGACGAGAATTTTGAATAGGAAAACTGTTTCTATGTGTGGGTGAATAAAACCTATTTTACAATTTCAAGGTTAAATTTTCGGGCCCTACTTGGACTTACGCCTGGACTTGGACATGGACCTTAAAGTACGTCTTCTGGTCTTTCCAATGGCACCCATTTCATTTTAATAGGTCCCATGGATCCGGAGTTATTAGGGGTAAAACATTTCTAAAACCTATTTTACAATTTCAAGGTTAAATTTTCGGGCCCAACTTGGACTTACGCCTGGACTTGAACATGGACCTTAACGTACGACTCCTGATCTTTTCAATGGCACCCATTTCATTTTAATAGGTCTCAGGCATCCGGAGTTATTAGGGGTAAAACATTTCTAAAACCTATTTTACAATTTCAAGGTTAAATTTTCGGGCTCTACTTGGACTTGCGCTTGAACTTGGACATGGACCTTAAAGTCCGACTCCTGATCTTTTCAATGGCACCCATTTCATTTTAATAGGTCCCATGGATCCGGAGTTATAAGCGTTTAGACATTTTTGTTTTCCGAAATTTGCTTGCTGTTCGATTCTGTTGGCCTGGTATTTGACAAAAAATGTTGACGAGAATTTTGAATAGGAAAACTGTTTCTATGTGTGGGTGAATAAAAACTATTTTACACTTTTAAAGTTAAATTTTCGGGCCCTACTTGGACTTACGCTTGGACTTGGACATGGACCTTAAAGTACGCCTTCTGGTCTTTCCAATGGCACCCATTTCATTTTAATAGGTCTCATGGATCCGGAGTTATTAGGGGTAAAATATTTCTAAAACCTATTTTACAATTTCAAGGTTAAATTTTCGGGCCCTACTTGGACTTACGCCTGGACTTGGACATGGACCTTAACGTACGACTTGTGATCCTTCCAATGGCACACATTTCATTTTAATAGGTCTCAGGCATCCGGAGTTATTAGGGGTAAAACATTTCTAAAACCTATTTTACAATTTCAAGGTTAAATTTTCGGGCCCTACATAGACTTACACTTGGACTTGGACATGGACCTTAAAGTACGCCTTCTGGTCTTTCCAATGGCACCCATTTCATTTTAATAGGTCTCATGGATCCGGAGTTATTAGGGGTAAAACATTTCTAAAACCTATTTTACAATTTCAAGGTTAAATTTTCGGGCTCTACTTGGACTTGCGCTTGAACTTGGACATGGACCTTAAAGTCCGACTCCTGATCTTTTCAATAGCACCCATTTCATTTTAATAGGTCCCATGGATCCGGAGTTATAAGCGTTTAGACATTTTTGTTTTCCGAAATTTGCTTGCTGTTCGATTCTGTTGGCCTGGTATTTGACATAAAATGTTGACGAGAATTTTGAATAGGAAAACTGTTTCTATGTGTGGGTGAATAAAACCTATTTTACACTTTTAAAGTTAAATTTTCGGGCCCTACTTGGACTTACGCTTGGACTTGGACATGGACCTTAAAGTACGCCTTCTGGTCTTTCCAATGGCACCCATTTCATTTTAATAGGTCTCATGGATCCGGAGTTATTAGGGGTAAAACATTTCTAAAACCTATTTTACAATTTCAAGGTTAAATTTTCGGGCCCTACTTGGACTTACGCCTGGACTTGGACATGGACCTTAACGTACGACTTGTGATCCTTCCAATGGCAACCATTTCATTTTAATAGGTCTCATGGATCCGGAGTTATTAGGGGTAAAACATTTCTAAAACCTATTTTACAATTTCAAGGTTAAATTTTCGGGCCCAACTTGGACTTACGCCTGGACTTGGACATGGACCTTAACGTACGACTTGTGATCCTTCCAATGGCACCCATTTCATTTTAATAGGTCTCAGGCATCCGGAGTTATTAAGGGTAAAACATTTCTAAAACCTATTTTACAATTTCAAGGTTAAATTTTCGGGCTCTACTTGGACTTACGCCTGGACTTGGACATGGACCTTAAAGTACGCCTTCTGGTCTTTCCAATGGCACCCATTTCATTTTAATAGGTCTCATGGATCCGGAGTTATTAGGGGTAAAACATTTCTAAAACCTATTTTACAATTTCAAGGTTAAATTTTCGGGCTCTACTTGGACTTGCGCTTGAACTTGGACATGGACCTTAAAGTCCGACTCCTGATCTTTTCAATAGCACCCATTTCATTTTAATAGGTCCCATGGATCCGGAGTTATAAGCGTTTAGACATTTTTGTTTTCCGAAATTTGCTTGCTGTTCGATTCTGTTGGCCTGGTATTTGACATAAAATGTTGACGAGAATTTTGAATAGGAAAACTGTTTCTATGTGTGGGTGAATAAAACCTATTTTACACTTTTAAAGTTAAATTTTCGGGCCCTACTTGGACTTACGCTTGGACATGGACCTTAAAGTACGCCTTCTGGTCTTTCCAGTGGCACCCATTTCATTTTAATAGGTCTCATGGATCCGGAGTTATTAGGGGTAAAACATTTCTAAAACCTATTTTACAATTTCAAGGTTAAATTTTCGGGCTCTACTTGGACTTACGCCTGGACTTGGACATGGACCTTAAAGTACGCCTTCTGGTCTTTCCAATGGCACCCATTTCATTTTAATAGGTCCCATGGATCCGGAGTTATTAGGGGTAAAACATTTCTAAAACCTATTTTACAATTTCAAGGTTAAATTTTCGGGCCCAACTTGGACTTACGCCTGGACTTGGACATGGACCTTAACGTACGACTTGTGATCCTTCCAATGGCACCCATTTCATTTTAATAGGTCTCAGGCATCCGGAGTTATTAGGGGGTAAAACATTTCTAAAACCTATTTTACAATTTCAAGGTTAAATTTTCGGGCTCTACTTGGACTTGCGCTTGAACTTGGACATGGACCTTAAAGTCCGACTCCTGATCTTTTCAATGGCACCCATTTCATTTTAATAGGTCCCATGGATCCGGAGTTATAAGCGTTTAGACATTTTTGTTTTCCGAAATTTGCTTGCTGTTCGATTCTGTTGGCCTGGTATTTGACATAAAATGTTGACGAGAATTTTGAATAGGAAAACTGTTTCTATGTGTGGGTGAATAAAACCTATTTTACACTTTTAAAGTTAAATTTTCGGGCCCTACTTGGACTTACGCTTGGACTTGGACATGGACCTTAAAGTACGCCTTCTGGTCTTTCCAATGGCACCCATTTCATTTTAATAGGTCTCATGGATCCGGAGTTATTAGGGGTAAAACATTTCTAAAACCTATTTTACAATTTCAAGGTTAAATTTTCGGGCCCTACTTGGACTTACGCCTGGACTTGGACATGGACCTTAACGTACGACTTGTGATCCTTCCAATGGCACCCATTTCATTTTAATAGGTCTCATGGATCCGGAGTTATTAGCGGTAAAACGTTTCTAAAACCTATTTTACAATTTCAAGGTTAAATTTACGGGCCCTACTTGGACTTACGCCTGGACTTGGACATAGACCTTAAAGTACGCCTTCTGATCTTTCCAATGGCACCCATTTCATTTTAATAGGTCCCATGGATCCGGAGTTATTAGGGGTAAAACATTTCTAAAACCTATTTTACAATTTCAAGGTTAAATTTTCGGGCCCTACTTGGACTTGCGCTTGGACTTGGACATGGACCTTAAAGTCCGACTTCTGATCTTTTCAATGGCACCCATTTCATTTTAATAGGTCCCATGGATCCGGAGTTATAAGCGTTTAGACATTTTTGTTTTCCGAAATTTGCTTGCTGTTCGATTCTGTTGGCCTGGTATTTGACAAAAAATGTTGACGAGAATTTTGAATAGAAAAACTGTTTCTATGTGTGGGTGAATAAAACCTATTTTACACTTTTAAAGTTAAATTTTCGGGCCCTACTTGGACTTACGCCTGGACTTGGACATGGACCTTAAAGTACGTCTTCTGGTCTTTCCAATGGCACCCATTTCATTTTAATAGGTCTCATGGATCCGGAGTTATTAGGGGTAAAACATTTCTGAAACCTATTTTACAATTTCAAGGTAAAATTTTCGGGCCCTACTTGGACTTGCGCTTGGACTTGGACATGGACCTTAAAGTCCGACTCCTGATCTTTTCAATGGCACCCATTTCATTTTAATAGGTCCAATGGATCCGGAGTTATAAGCGTTTAGACATTTTTGTTTTCCGAAATTTGCTTGCTGTTCGATTCTGTTGGCCTGGTATTTGACAAAAAATGTTGACGAGAATTTTGAATAGAAAAACTGTTTCTATGTGTGGGTGAATAAAACCTATTTTACACTTTTAAAGTTAAATTTTCGGGCCCTACTTGGACTTACGCTTGGACTTGGACATGGACCTTAAAGTACGTCTTCTGGTCTTTCCAATGGCACCCATTTCATTTTAATAGGTCCCATGGATCCGGAGTTATTAGGGGTAAAACATTTCTGAAACCTATTTTACAATTTCAAGGTTAAATTTTCTGGCCCAACTTGGACTTACGCCTGGACTTGGACATGGACCTTAACGTACGACTTGTGATCCTTCCAATGGCACACATTTCATTTTAATAGGTCTCAGGCATCCGGAGTTATTAGGGGTAAAACATTTCTAAAACCTATTTTACAATTTCAAGGTTAAATTTTCGGGCCCTACTTGGACTTACGCCTGGACTTGGACATAGACCTTAAAGTACGCCTTCTGATCTTTCCAATGGCACCCATTTCATTTTAATAGGTCCCATGGATCCGGAGTTATTAGGGGTAAAACATTTCTAAAACCTATTTTACAATTTCAAGGTTAAATTTTCGGGCCCTACTTGGACTTGCGCTTAGACTTGGACATGGACCTTAAAGTCCGACTTCTGATCTTTTCAATGGCACCCATTTCATTTTAATAGGTCCCATGGATCCGGAGTTATTAGGGGTAAAACATTTCTGAAACCTATTTTACAATTTCAAGGTAAAATTTTCGGGCCCTACTTGGACTTGCGCTTGGACTTGGACATGGACCTTAAAGTCCGACTCCTGATCTTTTCAATGGCACCCATTTCATTTTAATAGGTCCCATGGATCCGGAGTTATAAGCGTTTAGACATTTTTGTTTTCCGAAATTTGCTTGCTGTTCGATTCTGTTGGCCTGGTATTTGACAAAAAATGTTGACGAGAATTTTGAATAGGAAAACTGTTTCTATGTGTGGGTGAATAAAACCTATTTTACACTTTTAAAGTTAAATTTTCGGGCCCTACTTGGACTTACGCCTGGACTTGGACATGGACCTTAAAGTACGTCTTCTGGTCTTTCCAATGGCACCCATTTCATTTTAATAGGTCTCACGGATCCGGAGTTATTAGGGGTAAAACATTTCTAAAACCAATTTTACAATTTCAAGGTTAAATTTTCGGGCCCCTAAAGTACGCCTTCTGGTCTTTCCATTGGCACCCATTTCATTTTAATAGGTCTCATGGATCCGGAGTTATTAGGGGTAAAACATTTCTAAAACCTATTTTACAATTTCAAGGTTAAATTTTCGGGCCCTACTTGGACTTACGCCTGGACTTGGACACGGACCTTAACGTACGACTTGTGATCCTTCCAATGGCACCCATTTCATTTTAATAGGTCTCAGGCATCCGGAGTTATTAGGGGTAAAACATTTCTAAAACCTATTTTACAATTTCAAGGTTAAATTTTCGGGCTCTACTTGGACTTACGCCTGGACTTGGACATGGACCTTAAAGTACGCCTTCTGGTTTTTCCAATGGCACCCATTTCATTTTAAGAGGTCTCATGGATCCGGAGTTATTAGGGGTAAAACATTTCTGAAACCTATTTTACAATTTCAAGGTAAAATTTTCGGGCCCTACTTGGACTTACGCTTGGACTTGGACATGGACCTTAAAGTACGCCTTCTGGTCTTTCCAATGGCACCCATTTCATTTTAATAGGTCTCATGGATCCGGAGTTATTAGGGGTAAAACATTTCTAAAACCTATTTAAAATTTCAATGTTAAATTTTCGGGCCCTACTTGGACATGGACCTTAACGTACGACTTGTGATCTTTCCAATGGCACCCATTTCATTTTAATAGGTCCCATGGATCCGGAGTTATTAGGGGTAAAACATTTCTAAAACCTATTTTACAATTTCAATGTTAAATTTTCGGGCCCTACATAGACTTACACTTGGACTTGGACATGGACCTTAAAGTCCGACTCCTGATATTTTCAATGGCACCCATTTCATTTTAATAGGTCCCATGGATCCGGAGTTATAAGCGTTTAGACATTTTTGTTTTCCGAAATTTGCTTGCTGTTCGATTCTGTTGGCCTGGTATTTGACAAAAAATGTTGACGAGAATTTTGAATAGGAAAACTGTTTCTATGTGTGGGTGAATAAAACCTATTTTACACTTTTAAAGTTAAATTTTCGGGCCCTACTTGGACTTACGCCTGGACTTGGACATGGACCTTAAAGTACGCCTTCTGGTCTTTCCAATGGCACCCATTTCATTTTAATAGGTCTCATGGATCTGGAGTTATTAGGGGTAAAACATTTCTAAAACCTATTTTACAATTTCAAGGTTAAATTTTCGGGCCCTACTTGGACATGGACCTTAACGTACGACTTGTGATCTTTCCAATGGCACCCATTTCATTTTAATAGGTCCCATGGATCCGGAGTTATTAGGGGTAAAACATTTCTAAAACCTATTTTACAATTTCAAGGTAAAATTTTCGGGCCCTACTTGGACATGGACCTTAACGTACGACTTGTGATCTTTCCAATGGCACCCATTTCATTTTAATAGGTCCCATGGATCCGGAGTTATTAGGGGTAAAACATTTCTAAAACCAATTTTACAATTTCAAGGTTAAATTTTCGGGCCCCTAAAGTACGCCTTCTGGTCTTTCCATTGGCACCCATTTCATTTTAATAGGTCTCATGGATCCGGAGTTATTAGGGGTAAAACATTTCTAAAACCTATTTTACAATTTCAAGGTTAAATTTTCGGGCCCTACTTGGACTTACGCCTGGACTTGGACACGGACCTTAACGTACGACTTGTGATCCTTCCAATGGCACCCATTTCATTTTAATAGGTCTCAGGCATCCGGAGTTATTAGGGGTAAAACATTTCTAAAACCTATTTTACAATTTCAAGGTTAAATTTTCGGGCTCTACTTGGACTTACGCCTGGACTTGGACATGGACCTTAAAGTACGCCTTCTGGTCTTTCCAATGGCACCCATTTCATTTTAAGAGGTCTCATGGATCCGGAGTTATTAGGGGTAAAACATTTCTGAAACCTATTTTACAATTTCAAGGTAAAATTTTCGGGCCCTACTTGGACTTACGCTTGGACTTGGACATGGACCTTAAAGTACGCCTTCTGGTCTTTCCAATGGCACCCATTTCATTTTAATAGGTCTCATGGATCCGGAGTTATTAGGGGTAAAACATTTCTGAAACCTATTTTACAATTTCAAGGTAAAATTTTCGGGCCCTACTTGGACTTGCGCTTGGACTTGGACATGGACCTTAACGTACGACTTGTGATCTTTCCAATGGCACCCATTTCATTTTAATAGGTCTCAGGCATCCGGAGTTATTAGGGGTAAAACATTTCTAAAAAATATTTTACAATTTCAAGGTTAAATTTTCGGGCCCTACTTGGACTTACGCCTGGACTTGGACATGGACCTTAAAGTACGTCTTCTGGTCTTTCCAATGGCACCCATTTCATTTTAATAGGTCCCATGGATCCGGAGTTATTAGGGGTAAAACATTTCTAAAACCTATTTTACAAATTCAAGGTAAAATTTTCGGGCCCTACTTGGACTTGCGCTTGGACTTGGACATGGACCTTAAAGTCCGACTCCTGATCTTTTCAATGGCACCCATTTCATTTTAATAGGTCCCATGGATCCGGAGTTATAAGCGTTTAGACATTTTTGTTTTCCGAAATTTGCTTGCTGTTCGATTCTGTTGGCCTGGTATTTGACAAAAAATGTTGACGAGAATTTTGAATAGGAAAACTGTTTCTATGTGTGGGTGAATAAAACCTATTTTACACTTTTAAAGTTAAATTTTCGGGCCCTACTTGGACTTACGCCTGGACTTGGACATGGACCTTAAAGTACGCCTTCTGGTCTTTCCAATGGCACCCATTTCATTTTAATAGGTCTCATGGATCCGGAGTTATTAGGGGTAAAACATTTCTAAAACCTATTTTACAATTTCAAGGTTAAATTTTCGGGCCCTACTTGGACTTACGCCTGGACTTGGACATGGACCTTAACGTACGACTTGTGATCTTTCCAATGGCACCCATTTCATTTTAATAGGTCTCATGGATCCGGAGTTATTAGCGGTAAAACGTTTCTAAAACCTATTTTACAATTTCAAGGTTAAATTTTCGGGCCCAACTTGGACTTACGCTTGGACTTGGACATGGACCTTAAAGTACGTCTTCTGGTCTTTCCAATGGCACCCATTTCATTTTAATAGGTCTCATGGATCCGGAGTTATTAGCGGTAAAACGTTTCTAAAACCTATTTTACAATTTCAAGGTTAAATTTTCGGGCCCTACTTGGACTTGCGCTTGGACTTGGACATGGACCTTAAAGTCCGACTCCTGATCTTTTCAATGGCACCCATTTCATTATAATAGGTCCCATGGATCCGGAGTTATAAGCGTTTAGACATTTTTGTTTTCCGAAATTTGCTTGCTGTTCGATTCTGTTGGCCTGGTATTTGACAAAAAATGTTGACGAGAATTTTGAATAGGAAAACTGTTTCTATGTGTGGGTGAATAAAACCTATTTTACACTTTTAAAGTTAAATTTTCGGGCCCTACTTGGACTTACGCCTGGACTTGGACATGGACCTTAAAGTACGTCTTCTGGTCTTTCCAACGGCACCCATTTCATTTTAATAGGTCTCATGGATCCGGAGTTATTAGGGGTAAAACATTTCTAAAACCTATTTTACAATTTCAAGGTTAAATTTTCAGGCCCTACTTGGACTTACGCTTGGACTTGGACATGGACCTTAAAGTACGTCTTCTGGTCTTTCCAATGGCACCCATTTCATTTTAATAGGTCTCATGGATACGGAGTTATTAGGGGTAAAACATTTCTGAAACCTATTTTACAATTTCAAGGTAAAATTTTCGGGCCCTACTTGGACTTACGCTTGGACTTGGACATGGACCTTAAAGTACGCCTTCTGGTCTTTCCAATGGCACCCATTTCATTTTAATAGGTCTCATGGATCCGGAGTTATTAGGGGTAAAACATTTCTAAAACCTATTTTACAATTTCAAGGTTAAATTTTCGGGCCCTACTTGGACTTACGCCTGGACTTGGACATGGACCTTAACGTACGACTTGTGATCTTTCCAATGGCACCCATTTCATTTTAATAGGTCCCATGGATCCGGAGTTATAAGCGTTTAGACATTTTTGTTTTCCGAAATTTGCTTGCTGTTCGATTCTGTTGGCCTGGTATTTGACAAAAAATGTTGACGAGAATTTTGAATAGGAAAACTGTTTCTATGTGTGGGTGAATAAAACCTATTTTACACTTTTAAAGTTAAATTTTCGGGCCCTACTTCGACTTACGCCTGGACTTGGACATGGGCCTTAAAGTACGTCTTCTGGTCTTTCCAATGGCACCCATTTCATTTTAATAGGTCTCATGGATCCGGAGTTATTAGGGGTAAAACATTTCTAAAACCTATTTTACAATTTCAAGGTTAAATTTTCGGGCCCTACTTGGACTTACGCCTGGACTTGGACATGGACCTTAACGTACGACTTGTGATCTTTCCAATGGCACCCATTTCATTTTAATAGGTCTCAGGCATCCGGAGTTATTAGGGGTAAAACATTTCTAAAACCTATTTTACAATTTCAAGGTTAAATTTTCGGGCCCTACATAGACTTGCGCTTGGACTTGGACATGGACCTTAAAGTCCGACTCCTGATCTTTTCAATGGCACCCATTTCATTTTAATAGGTCCCATGGATCCGGAGTTATAAGCGTTTAGACATTTTTGTTTTCCGAAATTTGCTTGCTGTTCGATTCTGTTGGCCTGGTATTTGACAAAAAATGTTGACGAGAATTTTGAATAGAAAAACTGTTTCTATGTGTGGGTGAATAAAACCTATTTTACAATTTCAAGGTTAAATTTTCGGGCCCTACTTGGACTTACGCCTGGACTTGGACATGGACCTTAAAGTACGCCTTCTGATCTTTCCAATGGCACCCATTTCATTTTAATAGGTCCCATGGATCCGGAGTTATTAGGGGTAAAACATTTCTAAAACCTATTTTACAATTTCAAGGTTAAATTTTCGGGCCCTACTTGGACTTGCGCTTGGACTTGGACATGGACCTTAAAGTCCGACTTCTGATCTTTTCAATGGCACCCATTTCATTTTAATAGGTCCCATGGATCCGGAGTTATAAGCGTTTAGACATTTTTGTTTTCCGAAATTTGCTTGCTGTTCGATTCTGTTGGCCTGGTATTTGACAAAAAATGTTGACGAGAATTTTGAATAGAAAAACTGTTTCTATGTGTGGGTGAATAAAACCTATTTTACACTTTTAAAGTTAAATTTTCGGGCCCTACTTGGACTTACGCCTGGACTTGGACTTGGACCTTAAAGTACGACTTGTGATCTTTCCAATGACACCCATTTCATTTTAATAGGTGCCATGAATCCGGAGTTATTAGGGGTAAAACATTTCTAAAACCTATTTTACAATTTCAAGGTTAAATTTTCGGGCCCTACTTGGACTTACGCTTGGACATGGACCTTAAAGTACGCCTTCTGGTCTTTCCAATGGCACCCATTTCATTTTAATAGGTCTCATGGATCTGGAGTTATTAGGGGTAAAACATTTCTAATTTTACACTTTTAAAGTTAAATTTTCGGGCCCTACTTGGACCTACGCCTGGACTTGGACATGGACCTTAAAGTACGCCTTCTGGTCTTTCCAATGGCACCCATTTCATTTTAATAGGTCTCATGGATCTGGAGTTATTAGGGGTAAAACATTTCTAAAACCTATTTTACAATTTCAAGGTTAAATTTTCGGGCCCTACTTGGACTTACGCCTGGACTTGGACATGGACCTTAACGTATGACTTGTGATCTTTCCAATGGCACCCATTTCATTTTAATAGGTCTCAGGCATCCGGAGTTATTAGGGGTAAAACATTTCTAAAACCTATTTTACAATTTCAAGGTTAAATTTTCGGGCCCTACATAGACTTACACTTGGACTTGGACATGGACCTTAAGGTACGCCTTCTGATCTTTTCAATGGCACCCATTTCATTTTAATAGGTCCCATGGATCCGGAGTTATTAGGGGTAAAACATTTCTAAAACCTATTTTACAATTTCAAGGTAAAATTTTCGGGCCCTACTTGGACTTGCGCTTGGACTTGGACATGGACCTTAAAGTCCGACTCCTGATCTTTTCAATGGCACCCATTTCATTTTAATAGGTCCCATGGATCCGGAGTTATAAGCGTTTAGACATTTTTGTTTTCCGAAATTTGCTTGCTGTTCGATTCTGTTGGCCTGGTATTTGACAAAAAATGTTGCCGAGAATTTTGAATAGAAAAACTGTTTCTATGTGTGGGTGAATAAAACCTATTTTACACTTTTAAAGTTAAATTTTCGGGCCCTACTTGGACTTACGCCTGGGCTTGGACATGGACCTTAAAGTACGTCTTCTGGTCTTTCCAATGGCACCCATTTCATTTTAATAGGTCTCAGGCATCCGGAGTTATTAGGGGTAAAACATTTCTAAAACATATTTTACAATTTCAAGGTTAAATTTTCGGGTCCTACATAGACTTACACTTGGACTTGGACATGGACCTTAAGGTGCGCCTTCTGATCTTTTCAATGGCACCCATTTCATTTTAATAGGTCTCATGGATCTGGAGTTATTAGGGGTAAAACATTTCTAAAACCTATTTTACAATTTCAAGGTTAAATTTTCGGGCCCTACTTGGACTTACGCCTGGACTTGGACATGGACCTTAACGTACGACTTGTGATCTTTCCAATGGCACCCATTTCATTTTAATAGGTCTCAGGCATCCGGAGTTATTAGGGGTAAAACATTTCTAAAACCTATTTTACAATTTCAAGGTTAAATTTTCGGGCCCTACATAGACTTACACTTGGACTTGGACATGGACCTTAAGGTACGCCTTCTGATCTTTTCAATGGCACCCATTTCATTTTAATAGGTCCCATGGATCCGGAGTTATTAGGGGTAAAACATTTCTAAAACCTATTTTACAATTTCAATGTTAAATTTTCGGGCCCTACTTGGACTTGCGCTTGGACTTGGACATGGACCTTAAAGTCCGACTCCTGATCTTTTCAATGGCACCCATTTCATTTTAATAGGTCCCATGGATCCGGAGTTATAAGCGTTTAGACATTTTTGTTTTCCGAAATTTGCTTGCTGTTCGATTCTGTTGGCCTGGTATTTGACAAAAAATGTTGACGAGAATTTTGAATAGGAAAACTGTTTCTATGTGTGGGTGAATAAAACCTATTTTACACTTTTAAAGTTAAATTTTCGGGCCCTACTTGGACTTACGCCTGGACTTGGACATGGACCTTAAAGTACGTCTTCTGGTCTTTCCAATGGCACCCATTTCATTTTAATAGGTCTCATGGATCCGGAGTTATTAGGGGTAAAACATTTCTGAAACCTATTTTACAATTTCAAGGTTAAATTTTCGGGCCCTACATAGACTTACACTTGGACTTGGACATGGACCTTAAGGTACGCCTTCTGATCTTTTCAATGGCACCCATTTCATTTTAATAGGTCCCATTGATCCGGAGTTATTAGGGGTAAAACATTTCTGAAACCTATTTTACAATTTCAAGGTAAAATTTTCGGGCCCTACTTGGACTTGCGCTTGGACTTGGACATGGACCTTAAAGTCCGACTCCTGATCTTTTCAATGGCACCCATTTCATTTTAATAGGTCCCATGGATCCGGAGTTATAAGCGTTTAGACATTTTTGTTTTCCGAAATTTGCTTGCTGTTCTATTCTGTTGGCCTGGTATTTGACAAAAAATGTTGACGAGAATTTTGAATAGAAAAACTGTTTCTATGTGTGGGTGAATAAAACCTATTTTACACTTTTAAAGTTAAATTTTCGGGCCCTACTTGGACTTGGACATGGACCTTAAAGTACGCCTTCTGGTCTTTCCAATGGCACCCATTTCATTTTAATAGGTCCCATGAATCCGGAGTTATTAGGGGTAAAACATTTCTAAAACCTATTTTACAATTTCAAGGTTAAATTTTCGGGCCCTACTTGGACTTACGCCTGGACATGGACCTTAAAGTCCGACTCCTGATCTTTTCAATGGCGCCCATTTCATTTTAATAGGTCCCATGGATCCGGAGTTATAAGCGTTTAGACATTTTTGTTTTCCGAAATTTGCTTGCTGTTCGATTCTGTTGGCCTGGTATTTGACAAAAAATGTTGACGAGAATTTTGAATAGGAAAACTGTTTCTATGTGTGGGTGAATAAAACCTATTTTACACTTTTAAAGTTAATTTTCGGGCCCTACTTGGACTTACGCCTGGACTTGGACATGGGCCTTAAAGTACGTCTTCTGGTCTTTCCAATGGCACCCATTTCATTTTAATAGGTCCCATGGATCCGGAGTTATTAGGCGTAAAACATTTCTGAAACCTATTTTACAATTTCAAGGTAAAATTTTCGGGCCCTACTTGGACTTGCGCTTGGACTTGGACATGGACCTTAAAGTCCGACTCCTGATCTTTTCAATGGCACCCATTTCATTTTAATAGGTCCCATGGATCCGGAGTTATAAGCGTTTAGACATTTTTGTTTTCCGAAATTTGCTTGCTGTTCGATTCTGTTGGCCTGGTATTTGACAAAAAATGTTGCCGAGAATTTTGAATAGAAAAACTGTTTCTATGTGTGGGTGAATAAAACCTATTTTACACTTTTAAAGTTAAATTTTCGGGCCCTACTTGGACTTACGCCTGGACTTGGACATGGACCTTAAAGTACGCCTTCTGGTCTTTCCAATGGCACCCATTTCATTTTAATAGGTCTCATGGATCCGGAGTTATTAGGGGTAAAACATTTCTAAAACCTATTTTACAATTTCAAGGTTAAATTTTCGGGCCCTACTTGGACTTACGCTTGGACTTGGACATGGACCTTAAAGTACGTCTTCTGGTCTTTTCAATGGCACCCATTTCATTTTAATAGGTCTCATGGATCCGGAGTTATTAGGGGTAAAACATTTCTAAAACCTATTTTACAATTTCAAGGTTAAATTTTCGGGCCCTACTTGGACTTACACTTGGACTTGGACATGGACCTTAAAGAACGTCGTCTGGTCTTTTCAATGGCACCCATTTCATTTTAATAGGTCTCATGGATCCGGAGTTATTAGGGGTAAAACATTTCTAAAACCTATTTTACAATTTCAAGGTTAAATTTTCGGGCCCTACTTGGACTTACGCCTGGACTTGGACATGGACCTTAAAGTACGCCTTCTGGTCTTTCCAATGGCACCCATTTCATTTTAATAGGTCTCATGGATCCGGAGTTATTAGGGGTAAAACATTTCTAAAACCTATTTTACAATTTCAAGGTTAAATTTTCGGGCCCTACTTGGACTTACGCTTGGACTTGGACATGGACCTTAAAGTACGTCTTCTGGTCTTTTCAATGGCACCCATTTCATTTTAATAGGTCTCACGGATCCGGAGTTATTAGGGGTAAAACATTTCTAAAACCTATTTTACAATTTCAAGGTTAAATTTTCGGGCCCTACTTGGACTTACGCCTGGACTTGGACATGGACCTTAAAGTCCGACTCCTGATCTTTCCAATGACACCCATTTCATTTTAATAGGTCCCATGGATCCGGAGTTATAAGCGATTAGACTTTTTTGTTTTCCGAAATTTTCTTGCTGTTCGATTCTGTTGGCCTGGTATTTGACAAAAAATGTTGACGAGAATTTTGAATAGAAAAACTATTTCTATGTGTGGGTGAATAAAACCTATTTTACACTTTTAAAGTTAAATTTTCGGGCCCTACTTGGACTTACGCCTGGACTTGGACATGGACCTTAAAGTACGACTTGTGATCTTTCCAATGGCACCCATTTCATTTTAATAGGTCCCATGGATCCGGAGTTATTAGGGGTAAAACATTTCTAAAACCTATTTTACAATTTCAAGGTTAAATTTTCGGGCCCTACTTGGACTTGCGCTTGGACTTGGACATGGACCTTAAAGTCCGACTCCTGATCTTTTCAATGGCACCCATTTCATTTTAATAGGTCCCATGGATCCGGAGTTATAAGCGATTAGACTTTTTTGTTTTCCGAAATTTTCTTGCTGTTCGATTCTGTTGGCCTGGTATTTGACAAAAAATGTTGACGAGAATTTTGAATAGAAAAACTATTTCTATGTGTGGGTGAATAAAACCTATTTTACACTTTTAAAGTTAAATTTTCGGGCCCTACTTGGACTTACGCCTGGACTTGGACATGGACTTTAAAGTACGTCTTCTGGTCTTTCCAATGGCACCCATTTCATTTTAATAGGTCTCATGGATCCGGAGTTATTAGGGGTAAAACATTTCTAAAACCTATTTTACAATTTCAAGGTTAAATTTTCGGGCCCTACTTGGACTTACGCTTGGACTTGGACATGGACCTTAAAGAACGTCTTCTGGTCTTTTCAATGGCACCCATTTCATTTTAATAGGTCTCAGGCATCCGGAGTTATTAGGGGTAAAACATTTCTAAAACCTATTTTACAATTTCAAGGTTAAATTTTCGGGCCCTACTTGGACTTAGGCTTGGACTTGGACATGGACCTTAAAGTACGTCTTCTGGTCTTTTCAATGGCACCCATTTCATTTTAATAGGTCTCATGGATCCGGAGTTATTAGGGGTAAAACATTTCTAAAACCTATTTTACAATTTCAAGGTTAAATTTTCGCGCCCTACTTGGACTTACGCCTGGACTTGGACATGGACCTTAAAGTACGCCTTCTGGTCTTTCCAATGGCACCCATTTCATTTTAATAGGTCTCATGGATCCGGAGTTATTAGGGGTAAAACATTTCTAAAACCTATTTTACAATTTCAAGGTTAAATTTTCGGGCCCTACTTGGACTTACGCTTGGACTTGGACATGGACCTTAAAGTACGTCTTCTGGTCTTTTCAATGGCACCCATTTCATTTTAATAGGTCTCATGGATCCGGAGTTATTAGGGGTAAAACATTTCTAAAACCTATTTTACAATTTCAAGGTTAAATTTTCGGGCCCTACTTGGACTTACGCCTGGACTTGGACATGGACCTTAAAGTACGCCTTCTGGTCTTTCCAATGGCACCCATTTCATTTTAATAGGTCTCACGGATCCGGAGTTATTAGGGGTAAAACATTTCTAAAACCTATTTTACAATTTCAAGGTAAAATTTTCGGGCCCTACTTGGACTTGCGCTTGGACTTGGACATGGACCTTAAAGTCCGACTCCTGATCTTTTCAATGGCACCCATTTCATTTTAATAGGTCCCATGGATCCGGAGTTATAAGCGTTTAGACATTTTTGTTTTCCGAAATTTGCTTGCTGTTCGATTCTGTTGGCCTGGTATTTGACAAAAAATGTTGACGAGAATTTTGAATAGGAAAACTGTTTCTATGTGTGGGTGAATAAAACCTATTTTACACTTTTAAAGTTAAATTTTCGGGCCCTACTTGGACTTACGCCTGGACTTGGACATGGGCCTTAAAGTACGTCTTCTGGTCTTTCCAATGGCACCCATCTCATTTTAATAGGTCTCATGGATCCGGAGTTATTAGGGGTAAAACATTTATGAAACCTATTTTACAATTTCAAGGTAAAATTTTCGGGCTCTACTTGGACTTACGCTTGGACTTGGACATGGACCTTAAAGTACGTCTTCTGGTCTTTCCAATGGCACCCATTTCATTTTAATAGGTCCCATGGATCCGGAGTTATTAGGGGTAAAACATTTCTGAAACCTATTTTACAATTTCAAGGTAAAATTTTCGGGCCCTACTTGGACTTGCGCTTGGACTTGGACATGGACCTTAAAGTCCGACTCCTGATCTTTTCAATGGCACCCATTTCATTTTAATAGGTCCCATGGATCCGGAGCTATAAGCGTTTAGACATTTTTGTTTTCCGAAATTTGCTTGCTGTTCGATTCTGTTGGCCTGGTATTTGACAAAAAATGTTGACGAGAATTTTGAATAGGAAAACTGTTTCTATGTGTGGGTGAATAAAACCTATTTTACACTTTTAAAGTTAAATTTTCGGGCCCTACTTGGACTTACGCCTGGACTTGGACATGGACCTTAAAGTACGTCTTCTGGTCTTTCCAATGGCACCCATTTCATTTTAAAAGTTCTCATGGATCCGGAGTTATTAGGGGTAAAACATTTCTAAAACCTATTTTACAATTTCAAGGTTAAATTTTCGGGCCCTACTTGGACTTACGCCTGGACTTGGACATGGACCTTAAAGTACGCCTTCTGGTCTTTCCAATGGCACCCATTTCATTTTAATAGGTCTCATGGATCCGGAGTTATTAGGGGTAAAACATTTCTAAAACCTATTTTACAATTTCAAGGTTAAATTTTCGGGCCCTACATAGACTTACACTTGGACTTGGACATGGACCTTAAGGTACGACTTGTGATCTTTCCAATGACACCCATTTCATTTTAATAGGTCTCATGGATCCGGAGTTATTAGGGGTAAAACATTTCTAAAACCTATTTTACAATTTCAAGGTTAAATTTTCGGGCCCTACTTGCATTTACGCCTGGACTTGGACATGGACCTTAAGGTACGACTTGTGATCTTTCCAATGGCACCCACTTCATTTTAATAGGTCTCATGGATCCGGAGTTATTAGGGGTAAAACATTTCTAAAACCTATTTTACAATTTCAAGGTTAAATTTTCGGGCCCTACATAGACTTACACTTGGACTTGGACATGGACCTTAACGTACGACTTGTGATCTTTCCAATGACACCCATTTCATTTTAATAGGTCCCATGGATCCGGAGTTATTAGGGGAAAAACATTTCTAAAACCTATTTTACAATTTCAAGGTTAATTTTTCGGGCCCTACATAGACTTACACTTGGACATGGACCTTAAGGTACGCCTTCTTATCTTTCCAATGGCACCCATTTCATTTTAATAGGTCCCATGGATCCGGAGTTATTAGGGGTAAAATATTTCTAAAACCTATTTTACAATTTCAAGTTTAAATTTTCGGGCCCTAATTGGACTTGCGCTTGGACTTGGACATGGACCTTAAAGTCCGACTCCTGATCTTTTCAATGGCGCCCATTTCATTTTAATAGGTCCCATGGATCCGGAGTTATAAGCGTTTAGACATTTTTGTTTTCCGAAATTTGCTTGCTGTTCGATTCTGTTGGCCTGGTATTTGACAAAAAATGTTGACGAGAATTTTGAATAGAAAAACTGTTTCTATGTGTGGGTGAATAAACCTATTTTACACTTTTAAAGTTAAATTTTCGGGCCCAACTTGGACTTACGCCTGGACTTGGACATGGACCTTAACGTGCGCCTTCTGATCTTTCCAATGGCACCCATTTCATTTTAATAGGTCTCATGGATCCGGAGTTATTAGGGGTAAAACATTTCTAAAACCTATTTTACAATTTCAAGGTTAAATTTTCGGGCCCTACTTGGATTTGCGCTTGGACTTGGACATGGACCTTAAAGTACGTCTTCTGGTCTTTCCAATGGCACCCATTTCATTTTAAAAGGTCTCATGGATCCGGAGTTATTAGGGGTAAAACATTTCTTAAAACTATTTTACAATTTCAAGGTTAAATTTTCGGGCCCTACATAGACTTACACTTGGACTTGGACATGGACCTTAAGGTACGCCTTCTTATCTTTACAATGGCACCCATTTCATTTTAATAGGTCTCATGGATCCGGAGTTATTAGGGGTAAAACATTTCTAAAACCTATTTTACAATTTCAAGTTTAAATTTTCGGGCCCTACTTGGACTTACGCTTGGACTTGGACATGGACCTTAAAGTACGACTTCTGGTCGTTCCAATGGCACCCTTTTCATTTTAATAGGTCCCATGGATCCGGAGTTATTAGGGGTAAAACATTTCTAAAACCTATTTTACAATTTCAAGGTTAAATTTTCGGGCCCTACTTGGACTTGCATTTGGACTTGGACATGGACCTTAAAGTCCGACTCCTGATCTTTTCAATGGCACCCATTTCATTTTAATAGGTCCCATGGATCCGGAGTTATAAGCGTTTAGACATTTTTGTTTTCCGAAATTTGCTTGCTGTTCGATTCTGTTGGCCTGGTATTTGACAAAAAATGTTGACGAGAATTTTGAATAGAAAAACTGTTTCTATGTGTGGGTGAATAAAACCTATTTTACACTTTTAAAGTTAAATTTTCGGGCCCTACTTGGACTTACGCCTGGACTTGGACATGGACCTTAACGTACGCCTTCTGATCTTTCCAATGGCACCCATTTCATTTTAATAGGTCTCATGGATCCGGAGTTATTAGGGGTAAAACATTTCTAAAACCTATTTTACAATTTCAAGGTTAAATTTTCGGGCCCTACATAGACTTACACTTGGACTTGGACATGGACCTTAAGGTACGACTCGTGATCTTTCCAATGGCACCCATTTCATTTTAATAGGTCCCATGGATCCGGAGTTATTAGGGGTAAAACATTTCTAAAACCTATTTTACAATTTCAAGGTTAAATTTTCGGGCCCTACATAGACTTACACTTGGACTTGGACATGGACCTTAAGGTACGACTCGTGATCTTTTCAATGGCACCCATTTCATTTTAATATGTCCCATGGATCCGGAGTTATTAGGGGTAAAACATTTCTAAAACCTATTTTACAATTTCAAGGTTAAATTTTCGGGCCGTACTTGGACTTGCGCTTGGACTTGGACATGGAGCTTAAAGTCCGACTCCTGATCTTTTCAATGGCACCCATTTCATTTTAATAGGTCCCATGGATCCGGAGTTATAAGCGTTTAGACATTTTTGTTTTCCGAAATTTGCTTGCTGTTCGATTCTGTTGGCCTGGTATTTGACAAAAAATGTTGACGAGAATTTTGAATAGAAAAACTGTTTCTATGTGTGGGTGAATAAACCTAATTTACACTTTTAAAGTTAAATTTTCGGGCCCTACTTGGACTTACGCCTGGACTTGGACATGGACCTTAACGTACGCCTTCTGATCTTTCCAATGGCACCCATTTCATTTTAATAGGTCTCATGGATCCGGAGTTATTAGGGGTAAAACATTTCTAAAACCTATTTTACAATTTCAATGTTAAATTTTCGGGCCCTACTTGGACTTGCGCTTGGACTTGGACATGGATCTTAAAATGCGACTTGTGATCTTTTCAATGGCACCCATTTCATTTTAATAGGTCCCATGGATCCGGAGTTATTAGGGGTAAAACATTTCTAAAACCTATTTTACAATTTCAAGGTTAAATTTTCGGGCCCTACATAGACTTACACTTGGACATGGGCCTTAAAGTCCGACTCCTGATCTTTTCAATGGCTCCCATTTCATTTTAATAGGTCTCATGGATCCGGAGTTATTAGGGGTAAAACATTTCTAAAACCTATTTTACAATTTCAATGTTAAATTTTCGGGCCCTACTTGGACTTGCGCTTGGACTTGGACATGGATCTTAAAATACGACTTGTGATCTTTTCAATGGCACCCATTTCATTTTAATAGGTCCCATGGATCCGGAGTTATAATCGTTTAAACATTTTTGTTTTCCGAAATTTGCTTGCTGTTCGATTCTGTTGGCCTGGTATTTGACAAAAAATGTTGACGAGAATTTTGAATAGAAAAACTGTTTCTATGTGTGGGTGAATAAAACCTATTTTACACTTTTAAAGTTAAATTTTCGGGCCCTACTTGGACTTACGCCTGGACTTGGACATGGACCTTAAAGTACGCCTTCTGATCTTTCCAATGCACCCATTTCATTTTAATAGGTCTCATGGATCCGGAGTTATTAGGGGTAAAACATTTCTAAAACCTATTTTACAATTTCAAGGTTAAATTTTCGGGCCCTACATAGACTTACACTTGGACTTGGACATGGACCTTAAGGTACGACTCGTGATCTTTCCAATGGCACCCATTTCATTTTAATAGGTCCCATGGATCCGGAGTTATTAGGGGTAAAACATTTCTAAAACCTATTTTACAATTTCAAGGTTAAATTTTCGGGCCCTACATAGACTTACACTTGGACATGGGCCTTAAAGTCCGACTCCTGATCTTTTCAATGGCACCCATTTCATTTTAATATGTCCCATGGATCCGGAGTTATTAGGGGTAAAACATTTCTAAAACCTATTTTACAATTTCAATGTTAAATTTTCGGGCCCTACTTGGACTTACGCTTGGACTTGGACATGGACCTTAAAGTACGTCTTCTGGTCTTTCCAATGGCACCCATTTCATTTTAATAGGTCCCATGGATCCGGAGTTATTAGGGGTAAAACATTTCTAAAACCTATTTTACAATTTCAAGGTTAAATTTTCGGGCCCTACATAGACTTACACTTGGACTTGGACATGGGCCTTAAAGTCCGACTCCTGATCTTTTCAATGGCACCCATTTCATTTTAATATGTCCCATGGATCCGGAGTTATTAGGGGTAAAACATTTCTAAAACCTATTTTACAATTTCAATGTTAAATTTTCGGGCCCTACTTTGACTTACGCTTGGACTTGGACATGGACCTTAAAGTACGTCTTCTGGTCTTTCCAATGGCACCCATTTCATTTTAATAGGTCCCATGGATCCGGAGTTATTAGGGGCAAAACATTTCTAAAACCTATTTTACAATTTCAAGGTTAAATTTTCGGGCCCTACATAGACTTACACTTGGACTTGGACATGGACCTTAAAGTACGTCTTCTGGTCTTTCCAATGGCACCCATTTCATTTTAATATGTCCCATGAATCCGGAGTTATTAGGGGTAAAACATTTCTAAAACCTATTTTACAATTTCAATGTTAAATTTTCGGGCCCTACTTGGACTTGCGCTTGGACTTGGACATGGAGCTTAAAGTCCGACTCCTGATCTTTTCAATGGCACCCATTTCATTTTAATAGGTCCCATGGATCCGGAGTTATAAGCGTTTAGACATTTTTGTTTTCCGAAATTTGCTTGCTGTTCGATTCTGTTGGCCTGGTATTTGACAAAAAATCTTGACGAGAATTTTGAATAGAAAAACTGTTTCTATGTGTGGGTGAATAAACCTAATTTACACTTTTAAAGTTAAATTTTCGCGCCCTACTTGGACTTACGCCTGGACTTGGACATGGACCTTAACGTACGCCTTCTGATCTTTCCAATGGCTCCCATTTCATTTTAATAGGTCTCATGGATCCGGAGTTATTAGGGGTAAAACATTTCTAAAACCTATTTTACAATTTCAATGTCAAATTTTCGGGCCCTACTTGGACTTGCGCTTGGACTTGGACATGGATCTTAAAATACGACTTGTGATCTTTTCAATGGCACCCATTTCATTTTAATAGGTCCCATGGATCCGGAGTTATAATCGTTTAAACATTTTTGTTTTCCGAAATTTGCTTGCTGTTCGATTCTGTTGGCCTGGTATTTGACAAAAAATGTTGACGAGAATTTTGAATAGAAAAACTGTTTCTATGTGTGGATGAATAAAAAACCTATTTTACACTATTAAAGTTAAATTTTCGGGCCCTACTTGGACTTACGCCTGGACTTGGATATGGACCTTAACGTACGCCTTCTGATCTTTCCAATGGCACCTATTTCATTTTAATAGGTCTCATGGATCCGGAGTTATTAGGGGTAAAACATTTCTAAAACCTATTTTACAGTTTCAATGTTAAATTTTCGGGCCTTACTTGGACTTGCGCTTGGACTTGGACATGGACCTTAAAGTACGTCTTCTGGTCTTTCCAATGGCACCCATTTCATTTTAATAGGTCCCATGGTCTTTCCAATGGCACCTATTTCATTTTAATAGGTCTCATGGATCCGGAGTTATTAGGGGTAAAACATTTCTAAAACCTATTTTACAATTTCAATGTCAAATTTTCGGGCCCTACATAGACTTACACTTGGACTTGGACATGAACCTTAAAGTCCGACTCCTGATCTTTTCAATGGCACCCATTTCATTTTAATATGTCCCATGGATCCGGAGTTATTAGGGGTAAAACATTTCTAAAACCTATTTTTCAATTTCAAGGTTAAATTTTCGGGCCGTACTTGGACTTGCGCTTGGACTTGGACATGGAGCTTAAAGTCCGACTCCTGATCTTTTCAATGGCACCCATTTTATTTTAATAGGTCCCATGGATCCGGAGTTATAAGCGTTTAGACATTTTTGTTTTCCGAAATTTGCTTGCTGTTCGATTCTGTTGGCCTGGTATTTGACAAAAAATGTTGACGAGAATTTTGAATAGAAAAACTGTTTCTATGTGTGGGTGAATAAAACCTATTTTACACTATTAAAGTTAAATTTTCGGGCCCTACTTGGACTTACGCCTGGACTTGGACATGGACCTTAACGTACGCCTTCTGATCTTTCCAATGGCACCCATTTCATTTTAATAGGTCTCATGGATCCGGAGTTATTAGGGGTAAAACATTTCTAAAACCTATTTTACAGTTTCAATGTTAAATTTTCGGGCCCTACTTGGACTTGCGCTTGGACTTGGACATGGACCTTAAAGTACGTCTTCTGGTCTTTCCAATGGCACCCATTTCATTTTAATAGGTCCCATGGATCCGGAGTTATTAGGGGTAAAACATTTCTAAAACCTATTTGACAATTTCAATGTCACATATTCGGGCCCTACTTGGACTTACGCTTGGACTTGGACATGAACCTTAAAGTACGTCTTCTGGTCTTTCCAATGGCATCCATTTCATTTTAATAGGTCTCATGGATCCGGATTTATTAGGGGTAAAACATTTCTAAAACCTATTTTACAATTTCAAGGTTAAATTTTCGGGCCCTACTTGGACTTACGCTTGGACTTGGACATGGACCTTAAAGTCCGACTCCTGATCTTTTCAATGGCACCCATTTCATTTTAATAGGTCCCAAGGATCCGGAGTTATAAGCGTTTAAACATTTTTGTTTTCCGAAATTTGCTTGCTGTTCGATTCTGTTGGCCTGGTATTTGACAAAAAATGTTGACGAGAATTTTGAATAGAAAAACTGTTTCTATGTGTGGGTGAATAAAACCTATTTACACTTTTAAAGTTAAATTTTCGGGCCCTACTTGGACTTACGCTTGGACATGGACATGGACCTTAAAGTACGACTTCTGATCTCTTTAATGGCACCCATTTCATTTCAATAGGTCCCATGGATCCAGAGTTATTAGAGGTTAAACATTTTTATTATCGACATTTGCTTGCTGCACGATTATGGTTGCCTGGTAATTTTATTTTGGCACGATCTGAAAGTATGAGCTCAGACCTTCCTAATGGCACCCATTTGATTTCAATAGGTTCGATAGATCCGGAGTTATAAGCGTTTAAACATTTCTGTTTACCGAAATTTGCTTGCTGT
The DNA here is from genome assembly GCA_927399465.1 of Sarcophaga caerulescens. Lineage (NCBI taxonomy): Eukaryota > Metazoa > Arthropoda > Insecta > Diptera > Sarcophagidae > Sarcophaga > Sarcophaga caerulescens. The sequence continues at coordinate 20,831,090 of OV656867.1, forward strand.
GTGATTCTGTTGGCCTGGTATTTGACAAAAAATGTCCGCAAGAAATTTGAATAAAAAAACCGCCATATAGGGTCCGCCAAGTAACTTTTTTTTGAAAATGCTTTAAAAAAAACTACTGAATATTTTCTCAAATTTCTTTTTTATTTGAAAGTACAATCCTTCCGGTGAATAATGGAAAATAATTTCATTCAAATGGCTGCCTTGGTTGGCCATGCAGTAGCCTACACGATCGGTCCAATTTTTAAGCACATTATCGATTGTGTGCAGCTGTATTTCACCAATGGCTTCACGAATATTGTCCTTTCAAGCGTCAATTGTCTCCGGCTTGTCGGCGTAACACTTATCTTTGACGGCACCCCACAAACAACGAAATAAGCACTAGTTGAAAAAAAAAACGTTAGATCGCGGACCCAATAGATGTTGGCCGCAAAAATTTTTTGAGTTGGATGTGTAAAGTATTTGCTTTAACTTCTTACAACTTTGTAAGTGGAGCACCAATCTTTATAAATTTGGTATCAAATAAAATGTAGAAACGTATTCCTTCATTCTAGGGCATAAATATTTAAATATTATTAAATTTGCCACGCCCACTTAAAGACATTTAAGAAAATTAAATTTAAATGCTTAAAACTTTGCCCACACAACATCAATTGGCTTTAATTTAGTAGCAAACAAAAGCTAAAAACCCGGACTTTCAATTTCTTATATTATTTGCCACGCCCACTCCTGTTCTTCTTCCTCTTTTTTTCTTCGAAACATTCTAAGTTAGAAGCTAATACATTTAAGCTATCTAAACATGATTCAATGGGCTTGGCACTACTGAGTGTTAGAAGAAAATATAAGTTTAGGTTGTTAGCTTTCGTTTGCTACCAAATTGATGAAAATTGATGCTAAACATGCAAAGTTATAAGATTTTATATTTAATTTGCTTAAATATCTTAAAGTGGGCGTGGCAAAAATTGTATAAGCTTTGCTTAAGGATATCTGAAATCGTTTCAAACGCCTAATATGTTGCCTATTTACATATATACTTACAACTCTTTTGGCAAGATGCAAGCATAAGTGGCAGAGTATACTGTTTAACGTCGATCCTTATTCTTTTGCCAATTTATTCTATCGATTTATTTGGAATTTTAAAAATGTTTTTTACACCATAGCAATGCAGTAGCATACACATGTACAGTTTCCATGGCAAAAATCCATGAAGCCGACCGATCTATTATTTATAATTGGCATATCGGAATGAGATTTGATTTCAACAATGAAAACGTCTCGTTTGAAGGGAATAAAAAATGTTGACGCATAAGGCAAAGTGCATAGAGCTCAGAGAATTCTATTCTGAAAAATAAAATGCTCTCTTATCCGAAAATTTATGCCTCATGCACTAAGTCAAAGACTTATTGGACTCGCTTTCAAGAAATACAAGAAGTCTTGTGGTGAGCCAGTCGACTAAAATCTCTCGGTAAACATTCTAATGCCAATCTTAGTTTTAATTTTAATTTATTTTCCTAATATTTAAAATTAACATTTAAATTAAATTCATTTTTTTAAATTGTTCACTCTCCACCTCCTAAATCACCGAAGAAATATACTTTCATATTTCGTTTCGTTGCAGATATCTGACCTGGGATTTGAACTGTGGCCTCACGTCTATTAAGCCAACATACTACCTACTAGACTACGGCGACTTCAATGAAGATTGACCCCGTAAAACATAGAGGAAAAAATCTCATAAATTTTTGGAGATTTTATTGCACGAAATATAGGCGTCTTGTGTCTTTACACAAATTCACTTCACTTTCAATGTTAACACAATTATGAAATTATTTCGAATCGAGTTCGAAGTAATTCGACCACTGCAAATGAAAAGTGTAAACAAAAAACGTACACTTTTATCTGAGTGCACAACGACTCAAACAGTGACATATGTACATACGTACATACAAAAAGTAAAAAAAAACTACTATTAACTTGGCAATATTATAACAACTTGGCAAATAATAACAAAAACAAACAAACAAATTGAGGAGAAATTGAGTTAAAATTGTAAAATGAAAAGAGCCAAACACCATGTCTGGCTATTAAACTTTACTCTTGTATTACTCACAAAAAAAATATGGGTATGCGTAGCCATTCACATGTACATTGCCATATCACTAATGCAAGTCACACTAAAACCGCCAGCAATTATTGTCCAGTCAACATTGCCAGCAATAAGAAGTGCCATCAAGACATGCTCTGTGATTGAAGTGAAAAAGTTGTTTGAAAAAAAAATTGTTTTTTGTTCAAAATAAAGAAAAACGAAAAATAAAATTCTTTTTTGTTTTTGTTTTTTTTTTAAATAAAATGCTAAAAATAAATTTAAAACTTAATTTAATTTTCATTATTATCATGCTACAGTGTTTTAGCCAAGCGGCTATTGTTCCAAATGTAAACTTGTCTTACCACAACAACGAAAGTGATTCGTTAGAGTTTAAACCCAATGGTTTACTGTTGTTACGCGGTGTTAAAGAGAATTCATCAAGTTTTTTACATGAGGCCATGATCTTCAAAACAATTTTAAATGCCATACGTATGATGCCCTTACAGACACGGAACATGGTGAATGATTTGAATCAGAAAATGTATGGTGATGGTGTTGAGCATAAGTTTCCACCATTTATGGAACGTGTAATACAGCGTATACAGACATATTTTTCAATTTATAAATACACGGATACAGCAACCAGTAGTAGCAGTAGTAACCAACAGTCAACACCATTAACAGTGGACAATGCGAATAAAACAACAACAAATGGTTCTTTGAATTTCGATGATTATAATGAAATTGATGTGAATTTAACATCAACAAATATTGTCAATAACAACAACAACAACAATAAAACTAAGACTACAATTAAACCATTAGCTATGAAACCAACAAAAACAAATACTAGAAGAACAACATTACCAACAGCAATGACAACAACTACGGCTGCTACCACTATTATGGATCACAATGTCGAAAATATAACTGCTGATGAGGAGAATGAATTTATTGAAATTAAAAAGAATCTTTAAATTGGCTGTCAGACGTTAGGAATGTTATTTTATTACGAAATTATTTTTAATTTTAAGGTTTTATTTATTACCATACCGCTGTTAATTGTTAATGTTTAAATCAATAAAAGAATTTCTTTTTTTATAAAAACAAAAAAAAAGAAGACAAATGAAAAGTAAAATAGAATCTTTACAGTCCGGTACTCCCTCATAGTATTCAACATCTGAAGTTTAAAAGACCTTTTATTTATTGTTTAGAGGTCAAGTGTAAAAATCGCCAGAATTTCGATTTTAACAATTCTATAATGGGCACACTACTGCTTATTCACAGTGTAACCTGTTACGAGTGTTTGTCTGTTTAAGTTAAAATAAGAAAAATAAAGAAAACGACTGATTGAAAAACAATTTAAATCATAAGAAAGTATAACTAGAGAAACGAACGGTAAGTTGCTATAACTCAATCAATGCCGCAAAAATGTGTGTGTCTTAAGAGTTTTTTTTTAATTATTTTCCAAATCAATACTGCACTATACTTTTTTAATTAAAAGTTTGTGTCCTAAGTCTTTTGATTACTTCATGAATAACTGAATACATATAAAATAAGGTTCGTGTCTTAAGTCTTTTCAATTACTTCATGAATAACTGAATACAAATAAAATAAGGTTCGTGTCTTAAGTCTTTTGTATTATTCATATGTAGGTATTCACTTATGTTTGCATGTTTATATCGTTAAAAATCATAGCAAATTTGGAAAAAAGGGCATTTTTTGTTTTTAATTTTGAAATCGAGTGTAGCCAGAGTTAAGATAAATTGTATGCCTCATAATTGTCTTTTTTGCATGGCGATTTCACGGATATTGTTGTCTTTTATTAAAAATAATATTTCGACTAAACCCGATATGCACACTTATGCACTTAAAAGGTATTGAGGTATTAAAATTAAATGACTTTCGAATTTTGTAAATATATAGCGGACAATTTAAAAGTTTAAATTTAAAGATCCAATAAAACAAAAAAGGTTTAGAATTTTGCCAAATTATTATTTTTTTGTTGTAAAGTACAATTGTGCCAGTTCGAAATGGAATATTATTTTATTCATATGGCTGTTGCGGCTTGCCTCACAGTACCTCAGTCGATCGGACCAATTTTCATGCACTTTTTCGAGTGTAAAGGGTCGTATCTCAGCAATGAAATCACGAATGTTAGTCTTCAAATGCTTAATTGTCTCTGGTTTGTCGGCATAACACTTTCCTTTAACGGCGCCCCACAGAAAATAATCCCACGGTGTTAAATCTCAGCTTCTTGTCAGTCAATTGTCACCACCATTTCAGCTAATAAAACGGCCATCAAACGTTTGACTCAATATTGAAATCAAACATCGTTTACATTAATACCATGAAGAGCAAGTCTTCATTGACCGTAAGGGTTGCAATGTCCTCATTTTTAAGGCAATATGGGCCAATGGTGCCTCCGCTCCACAAGCTGCACAAAATAGTCATTCGTAATGGGTGCGTTAGCTTATGCAAGACTACGTGTGGGTTTTCTGAGCCCCAAAAACACGGCAATTTTGCTTATTAACGTACCCACCAAGATGGAAATGAGCTTCACCCGAAAAGATGATTTTTTTTTTGGGCAAAATCAACATTATCGTGCAGATTCTCGTTGGTTTAATAAATTGCTCGTAATATAATTCATTACGTTCAGTGGAGATAATATTGTTACGAAAATGGAAATGGTGTTCTTAAAATTATAAACAAAAGCTCCAAAAACAAAACAATGGGCTTGTTTACATGATCAACGAATAAACAAAAATATAGCAACAACATCACTATAAAAAAATAAGGGGACGAAGAAGTAAACAAGCAACAACAAAGTGCAGTATAAAAAAAGCGGATAAACAGTAAACAGACAACAATAACATTGCAAGCAACTTGTTTACATTTATAGAGATTTCGCGAAGGTAAAGACATTCTCCTTCAAGTGCATTCATCAGACTGCTTACCCTGTGATATAAAAGGCAAGACAGAGCAGGCAACGGGGGTTCAGTAAGAATTCAGTCAGTCTTGTGTGAAGACACGTTGCGTGTGAAGAGAATAATTGTGGTTTGAAGATCTCCGTATTAAAGATCTAACGAACAATTGTTATTGTGTACGTGGAAGATTGTGTAAAGAATAATAACAATTAAAGCAATGTTGTTGTTTAAGTCAAATCGTTAAAGGTGGCACACGGAATTGTGCCAACAATAAAGAATTGATTTAAAACTAAACACAAATTTATTTTTATTTTATTTGCAATGTACGAACTCATATTTTTCTAACGTTTTTGAAAGGGTAAAAAAGTAATAATATACTATAATCTGTGACAAAATAGAGTGACATAAGTATTGCAGATTCAATATAACCGATGGTTCAAATTTAAATCAATAAATTGTCCACCCTGTGTACTATTAGCAAACCATTTATCGTATTAAATTGTGTGAGGCAGTAAGACGCAATTAAATTGTAAATGAAAATGGTGAAAGGCATATCCGCATGTCCATTTAGAAGATATCATTAGCTGTGTGGAGAGTAAGTCAAATCCCCCTACCTTTTCGGCGCCTTCACCTTGATATTCACTCTGTCGAGCAAATACGAAGTAGGGTTAGTAGTACCGTTATTTGTTTCATTTTCAGCCTCTTAATTGAAAGGCAAACATTGTTTCTGCTTAACAAACTGGCTTATGAAAATGCAAAAATTCAAGAATTATTATTATATTAACTGGATTTACCCCCCAAATAGTATTGTTGTTTTCTTATCCTAAATGATATTTCGATTGCAACTTAAACTGTGTAGACTATTGTATAGCCCTTTAAAGATTAACAAAAATGTGCTTTTGATTAGCATGTTAATGGGATTGTTCAATACTTTCAGTGGGAAATAAAAGAAGCCGCCTACAGTGGTCTTCATTAATATGCAAGTAATCAGCCAGTGTTTAGGAAAGACATGGCTAAACAGACATTAACTTTTAAATAGAAATTTAACAAACATTAAATAGCTATCATTCAAATGGACATTTTTATTGCAAATAATATCAATTGTTGTTGTTATTGTTGTTTAATTTTATTTGTTTTTGTTTAATTTTTTTCTTTTTTGCTTGTTATGTGATGTGTTATGATGCGATGTGACATGATGTGATATGAAGTGATGTTTATGAATGAAAGTAATTCTTATATTAACGAATAAATTGAATGCCATGCTAAATAATTAAAAATTAAATTTCTTATACAATGTTTATGGAGAAAAAATACAATTTTTTTCAAGTACCACATTTCATTAAAAAATAAAATTAAAAAAAAAATATAAAAACGGATGGTTTTTTATTTGTGTATGTATGTATGTATTAAGAATAATATCTTAAATTAAAGTAAAATACGTTCAAATTTAGTTTCTATATATTGATATTGTGTTTTATTGTTTGTGTGATGATGTATTTGTTCCATGCAATTGAGATTAAGCGCTTTATTATATTAAGAAATTAGTTTTCAATTTTGATATCCTTGGTTTGTGGAGTATCATTCTCATCTTCTGAGTTTGCTTCTATTTTAGAGCTTGATTCATTTGGATCAACTAGTTTGTTGGCTGAAATAGGTAAACAATTTCAAAGTTAATAAAGCATTAATTTGACTTGACGTTATGTAGGGTGGACCATCTATCAACTTAAATTTGAACCATTGGTTATTACGAAACTAACAATACTTATGCCGTTCTATTCTGCTACAAAATTTAATATATTATCTCCACTGAACGTAATGAATCGATTTACGCTTGAGCAACATTGGGATTTATTGGAAATTTATTGCCAAACAAAGACAATTGAGCGGAAAATGTCGTACAAAATTTGATCGCAGAGAAGGACCAACAGTACCTGGTATAAGCAAGTTTATTGCTCAAATTTGTGAAACTGGTATGATGCGCCAAGATGTGAGCGTGCTCGTACAGTGCGTTCAGCCGAAAATATCGAAGCTGTGAATGAGAGTGTGCATGAGAATCCATCAACTTCAACTCTTCATCGTCCTCAAGTGTTGTGTATTTCACGCTCCTGTTTTCGTCGAATTTTGCAAAAGTATCTCGCTATGATGCTTTAGAAAGTTCAATTGGTTCAAGAGTTGAAGCCGCATGACGATGCGCTTCGTTTTCGCTTCACTAGATGGATGGGCAAACGAGAAACTGCACAATGAAGTCGATTTTGCCAAAAAAAAAAAACATAATTTCGGATGAAGCTCATTTTCATTTTGCTCGGTTCATTAATAAGTAAAATTACCGTATTTGGGACTCTGAAAAGACACACATGGTCTTACAGCTGTCAATGCACCCATTACGAGTGACTGTTTGATGCGGCTTGTGCAGCGGAGACGTCATTGGGGCATACTTCTTTGAAAATGAGGACGGCCAACCACTACGGTCAATGGAGCCACCTATTGCAACATGATAACCGAATTTTTTTTTGTACCCACTCTTCATGGTATTTATGTGAACGATGTTTGGTTCTAACAGGATGGTGCAATTTGCCATCATGCCACAATCGATTTATGGCGCCAAACGCTTGATGGCTGTTTAATTAGCCGCCAAGAAGCTGCGATTTGACACCGTTGGACTATTTTCTGTGAGGCGCCGTTAAAGAAAAGTTTTATGCCGACAAGCCAGAGACAATAGAGCATTTGAAGGTTAACATTAGTGAAGCCATTGCCGAAATACGACCCCATACACTCGAAAAAGATTACGAAAATTGGTCCGATCGAATGAGGTAATGAGAGACCTCCCGCGGCAGCCACATAAATGAAATAATATTCCATTTCTAACCGGAAAAGTTGTACTTTAAAACAAAAAAATAATAATTTGGCAAAATTCTAAACCGTTTTTGTTTTGTTGCATTTTTAAATTTAAACTTTTAAATAATCCACCCTTTATACAACAAATTGGAAAGTCATTTGGTTCAAACCACTGCTCAGTTATCTCGAACGAAGGGAATTATAAACAAAATATCTCTATCGGCGACTTCTAGAAGTGGCTCTGAGAATGAATAGAATTGCCGTGAAAAGTTTCTCAAAAATTTTCTTTCGGAGTCGACACTAAATTGTAGGTCCCGCCACTCATGTACAAAATTAACACACACAATATGGGTGCAATGAGAAGCAAGATTTTAATACCTTACGGTGAAATCATATGGAATTTGTGGTAAAGTGAATAAACTATTGTTAACAATTTTACCTGGATTAGTTGGTTTCTTTTCCGAATTTTGTAAGGTCTTGTCCAATATATCATCACTGTTATCCAATGGCGATTCTTCTTTTAAGGCATCTGCTTCCAAGAAACGTTTGAAGTCTTCCTCCTGTTTATCTTTATTCAACTGTTCGGTTTTCTCGAGATCATTTTTAAGTGGTAAAGCTTCGGCTTGTGCAATTGCTGGCAAAATAATCGCCGTTAATGGATTGGCCTCCTTACTTTCGTTAGTAACACTGCGTCGCGCTTTGATAGTGTTTGTAACAGTTGGCGATAAATATACTGTATTGGGAACAATGTCAACGACATGTGGTGACACTGGTGCAGCAACAACATAATGATGACGTGGCTCATTACCATAAAGAGAAATTGATGGTATTATGGGTGATATTAACTGGGGTACATTGGGTATTTTGGTGGCTAGCGATATGGTTGGTAATTTCGTATCACCTGCCGATATAATTGATGATATTGCTACATCCGCTGCTAAAGAGGGCTTATGCTTTTGTTGTAGTTGCAAAAGTTGTTGTTGTTGCAATTCTTGAGTTTCCCTTTGATGTTGCAACTGCAATTGCTGTTGCTCCTGCAACTGATGGGCTAGCAATAGTTTTTGTGCCTGCTCCTGTAATTGTTCCTGAGACTGCTCCTGCGATGGTGTACCCGTTGCGGATTGTGATGGTGGAAAAGAGCCAATAAGTGCAGTCACTATATTACTTCCAAAATCTGCCGGCGAAAATGATGTTGGATTTGTTATAAAGGATGTAGTTTGCTCAATGGCATTTGTAGCAGCTGTAAGACCTGTACTTAACGCTTGATTAAATGCACCCTGGATACCCGTCGTATCAATTTGAGCTCTTTTACCCTGTATAGATCGCGCAAATAATTCAGCATTTTGCACTGCAGCAGCGGCACTGGCTGGTACATAGACCACAGTCTCCTCATGGGGAGCTAAGTAACTAGTAAACGGTGTTAAATGTTGTATAATGGGCCCACCAGGTACTAACGACTCTAAGCGTAATTGAGCTTGTGGCGTAAGTATTAATACATGCGGTGCCACTTCAGCATGTGAACGCAGTGGCTTAGCCCAAATATTATGGGCTAAAAAAGAACATATCAAAATATATTTAAACATCTGAAATAAAACAGACAATTTGAAATTATTTATTAAAACAAGTGAAAATTAAATTTTTTTTGAACTGGAAAAATCTGATATTTTTTAAGTTCTCCTAACAGCAAGGAAATCAAATACGTACCGTAGATGGTGTTCTAATCAAAATAATTGCCTATAATAACTTGGTGTCTAACATTGCGAAAAATATGTCAAACTGAAAGTACAGCTGAGGTTATTCTGGGATCGTCTAATGTGTATCGAGTTCGCTTCACTAGATGGATGAGCAAACGAGAAACTGCAGGATGAAGTCGATTTTGTCAAAAAACATATTTTCAGATGAAACTCATTTTCATCTTGGTGGGTACTTTAATAAGCAAAATTGCCATATTTGGGGCTCAGAAAACCCACACATGGTCTTACAGAAGCCAATGCACCCATTACGAGTGACTGTTTGATGCGGCTTTTGGGACGTAAGCGTAATTCGGCCATTACCGTCAATGGAGACACCTATTCCACCATGATAACCGATATTTTTTTTGTACCCGCTCTTCATGGTATTGTTGCGAACGATGTTTGGTTTTAACAGGATGGTGCAACTTGCCACACATCTCTTGCCACAATCGATTTATTGCATCAAACGTTTGACGGGCGTTTTATTAGTTGAAATGGGGATGACAATTTTCAGGCAAGAGACTGCGATTTGACACTGTTAGACTATTTTCATTGGGACACCGTTAAAGAAAAGTTTTATGCCGACAAGCCAGAGACAATTGAGCATTTGAAGGTCAATATTTGTGATGCCATTGCTGAGATACGACCCCAAACACTCGAAAAGGGCACGAAAATTGGTCCAATTAAGTTCAGCCGCGGCAGCCATATGAATGAAATAATATTAAATTTCTTACCGGAAAAATTATACTTTACAACAACAAAAATATAAATTTGACAAAATTTCAAACCGTTTTTGTTTTATTTACAAAATTGGAAAACCATTTAGCCTTAATACCTCAAAACCTTTTAAGTGCATACGAATGCACACCAGATTTAGTTGAAATATAATTTTTAATAAAAGACAACAATATCTATGAAGTCGCTATGCAAAAAGGGCAATTATGAGGCATAAAATTTATTTTAACTCTAGCTACACTCGATTCCAAAACCAAAAACACAAAATATACCCCTTTTTTTCCAAATTTGCTATGATTTTCAACGATTTAAATGTGCAAACATAAGTGAATACCTATGTACATATGAATAATACAAAAGACTTAAGACACGAACCTTATTTTATTTGTATTCATTTATGAAGTAACCAAAAGATTTAGAACACAAACTTTTAATTCAAAAAGTGTAGTGCAGTATCGATTTGGAAAATTTATTCAAAAAAAATCTTAAGACACACACATTTTTGCTGCATTGATGGATTTATGGCAACTTACCGTTCGTATTTCTCTTGTTATACTCTCTTATGATTTAAATTGTACTTCAATCAGTCTTTTTCTTTATTTTTCTTATTTTAATATGATGTTAAACTTAAAAGCACAAACACTGCAATTTCTATTTTAATTTATATTTTTTTTATTAATTTTTAATTTTATTTAGAAATTTTTCCACTTTTCGAAGAAGAACTTTCCTTATGGGCCAGTTTAAGGAAACTGCTGACCAAATGTTACTCAACCGACCTTTATATAACACTGGAAATTGCCTGTATTTATTTATTAATGTAAAAATACAAGAAATAAATTAAAGAATAGAATGAAAAAAAAAACATACAAAAAAAAACAAAATCATAGAACATTATCGAATCAGAAAAAAATAAGAAAGAAGAAAAAAGTGCAGAAAAAGCCACCAAACATGTAGTGGATAATAAAAGAGTGTTGCATTTCTCAACTAACCTGCCACAACAATGCTGCACATCTTTAAACTGTTGTATGCAATAACAGCATCAACAGCAACAACTGCATTTGCCCGATAGACAACAAAATTGCACCATAATACTGTGTGGCTGGTTGTGCATAGAAACCAAAAGCAATAACCTCTAAGCAAAGTACGATATAAGAACGATACAGTAACACAAACACAAACAGAAAAATAAAAATAAAAAAATAATCAAAATCATGTAAAAAACTAATGGAAAAGGAATAAATTTCAAGTTTCATATCAAGTTCACGTACACATTCACAGAAAAAAAAGAAGAAACAACAAAAAAAAAACAAGATGAATTAAAGACTGTTAACGAAAAAAATTTAACAAATTTATGTGTACACTGTACACTGTATACGAGTATGTTTATTCCTTTAAATTACTTCCACGATTTTTCACCAATTGTCTTACCTCGAAACACCTTTTGCATCTTCCATAGATATAATGTAATGGCTTATACCACTTTATATAGGGTGGGCCATTTGAAAGTTCAAGTTTAAAATGCAATAAAACAAACAGGGTTTGAAATTTTGCCAAATTTATTTTTTTGTTGTGAAGTACAATTGTTCCGTTTAGAAATGGAATATTATTTCATTCATGTGGCTGCCGCAGCTAACCTCCCAGTACCTCATTCGATCGGAACAATTTTCGTGCACTTTTTCGTATCTCGGCAATGACTTTACGAATGATGGCCTTGAAATGCTCAGTTGTCTCTGGTTTTTAGGCATAACTCTTTCTTTCAACTAATTAAGCATTTGACGCAATAAATCGATTGTAGCACGAGATGTGTGGCAAGTTGCAACATCCTGTTGAAACCAAACATCGTTCACATCAATACCATGAAGAGCGGGTACAAATAAATCGGTTATCATGGTGCGATAGGTATCTCCATTGACCGTAATGGTTGCGCCGTCCTCATTTTCAAAGAAATATGGGCCAATGATGCATCTGTTCCACAAACCGCATCAAATAGTCACTCGAAGTGGGTGCATTGGCTTCTGCAAGACTACGTGTGGGTTTTTGTGCCCCAAATACGGCAATTTTGCTTATTAACGTACCCACCAAGATGAAAATTAGCTTCATCCGAAAAGATGATTTTTTTTGGCAAAATCGACATCATCGTGCAGTTTCTTGTTCTCCGCCCAATAAATCCCAACGTTGCTGAAGCGTAAGTCGAATCATTACGATCAGTGGAGATTCAGATTTGAATTTAGTGACAGAATACAATGACATAAGTTTTGCTAGATTCGAAATAACCGATGATTCAAATTTAAAACGATAGTTGGCTCACCCTTTTTAACAATTGTGATTACGTCATGGAAGATTGTACAGGCAACCATATCGACTTCACTGAAAATTGCGTCAAGTTTACGTTGAATTACAATTTCCCTTAATTTATAATGCTGGAAACTGTCATACTCATATACATAGATCATATAGGACCGCATGCGGTTAACTTTAGTGTGGATAGCAAAATACTCATGGAAATAAAGTGGACGATCAATGCGGCACTAAATGTGTGACAGATGAACACATTATGTCAGTAAAAACTTAGATTTGTGTCTTTCCGATAGTAAATTCGAATAAAATATGTGATTGACCATCTCCACCAATAGGATAATCTAATTCTTATGGTCCATATAACTTGATTGCAATCGAAAAGTACAGCTTTTTCTGTTAACTATTTACATTGAAGCTGTCTTCATGAAGAGAATGAGCATTTGTTCTTGTGCGACTAATCAACTCAGTTCGAATAATTTCCAGGAGAACTGGCTGGTTTTGCGTTAATCGAATTACACACCTGGAATGATAGGATGTTCATGATCTCTTTGGGCGTAATGGACTCCGAATAAATCCTATAACTTTTACTAGAGTTAAGAAAAGGCTATCAAAACATTTGTGCATTTCAGTTTGAATACAGTGTCTAGATATTCCAAATATTTTGTCAAATACGAAATTCTTTGTTATTCCAATCTAAGGGAACTAAAGTTAGTTTTTGCTTTCATATTCTATAATTTGAATTGTAAATATATTATCGTCACCATTCTTTTGCTCTTGTATTTCTGCATTGGTACTGCTGTACAGCGTTTAACATCTAAAATGGTTACAAGTAGTTGTTTGGTCGGTAGGCTGGATGGTTGGCAAGTTAGTTGGTTGGTGTTTGGGTTATAGTTTTATACGCTTTGGTTAACAACCCTTTATTATCCAATAGTTGAAATAGTAGTCTTACCACAAATTGTATTAGAGTGTCTAATATTTGAATATAACACACACTCATATACATTGGGATGAAACCAATACCTTTTCTACCACACTGCATGTCGATGTAGGAATCACAATACAATAACGAAGTTTTTCCTTTTTGTTATTCCAGATTCTATTCCATTGCCAGTTTAACTTTCAAGTTTAATAGCCAGGCTCTTATAAAAGTGATTATTTAAAATTATTGGCCTGTGGCTATAGCTATCAAATGACATCTGTAAAGAATTTTAACCCAAGTTTAAACTTGCTAGAGACAAAGCAAAAACTAGTTGGAAAATTTTCTTTTAGAGTTTGCTACTAAATATATACAGGTGTACATAGTATATCATTGTATGTATCCTACAATATAATAAAAACTTTCATTGAATATGTTTGTTATTCTATGTAAAAAGGCATGAATTTTTATTGTCATACATATAGGCGCCTTTCCCCTCTAGTTGTTAGAGAAGTCTTGTTGGCTTATTAGACGTAAGGTCTCGGTTCAAACCCCAGGTCAGACATCTCCAAGAAAACGAAATATTAAAGAGTATCTCTTCGGCGACTTCCTCAGCAAATTGCCACGAAAAGTTTCTTGAAAATCTGTCGTTCTGAGTTGACTTTAAACTGTAGGTCCCGCCACTCATGGATAAAATTAACACACACAACATATGTATGTGGTGTGAGAAGCTAGGTCATAATCCTGACGGAAAGGTTATAAACACCATTTATGTATGTATGTATATAGTTTTCGAAATGTCGTACCAAACCACCTGACTCTGCACTATGCAACACAATCTGAAAAATGTATTTAGGAGTTCATTTCGCCTAGAACTCTTACAAAATTACAAACAAAATTTTGCATGTGATAAATGTATTCCTTGCCTCAAAAGAAAGTCCAAACAGTGGAATGTTGATATGCAAATCAATAAGTGTCCGTATTTTTGAATGTAACACCACAGGAGTTAGAATAAAATATAAATTTTTTAAAGATCGGCTCTTCTGAGTTGTCCAACTTTTATCTCCAATTTGTTTACCTCTTCTAAATGTAAGATTTATCGATGTCATCGAAAGGAAGAATTAAATATTTCGGTCAAGTCACAAGAAATTGTTATTTGGAGCTTAACTCTGTTTAGTTTTTCATTTCAAAGCACACTGTAGTCTGCTATCAGTGGCTGTAAAAGTTAGACAGTAGTCAACTGACAGATGCTGTGTTAGCTTTTAAATTAAGAAGCGATACGTCACGAACTTATTGGCCACGTTTAAACGTTTAATTCATTCAGATTGTACCTATGCCGAGTAGACTTTATTATATCATGTCAGGTTAGCAAAGTCAAAATGAATAACAATCGCATGCAAAACAAAATGTCTTTAACTACTGCACCAGCGTTAACTTCTCTGACTAACTGCTTTCAAGTAAAAACTATCATATACGGCAAGCCGCATATTACCAAGTTCTTTGAGAATTTCAACAATAAAACTTCATTTTATGGTTTATATTTCAATAACACTCAGGGGATGACCCCTTTTCATGCAATACATTGTATTCGAATTAGGAAATTAGGTTATAGGAAGGATAACAGAGGGAGTAGTGTTTGTGGATATTAAATTTGAATCTTTTTATATTATAAGTTAATGGGACAGACCTCTGCAGCAAGGGAGTTCCACATACTAATAGACCGGCTAAAGAACGAATACTGTCTGTAATAGAGTGTACAATCCACTGTCCTATCGACCACAAGGAATGTGCTCTGCGGGAAAGACGGGTGCTTTGTAAGAATACACGATTTTCGGGAACAAGTCCCCTTATCTCGCAAGAGCAAAACCCGTAGTAGCGATAGAACAATGACGAT
Organism: Sarcophaga caerulescens; assembly: GCA_927399465.1. Taxonomy (NCBI): domain Eukaryota; kingdom Metazoa; phylum Arthropoda; class Insecta; order Diptera; family Sarcophagidae; genus Sarcophaga; species Sarcophaga caerulescens. The sequence goes on from OV656867.1 coordinate 20,846,511, forward strand.
GCTCCAATGAATGAATAGAGTTAAATACCCTACCGCTATTAATGACCACCTTCGCCCTTTCGTGTACTCAAAATAGACTTTAACGCACCGGCTTATATATGAGAGAGTTGTATGTCATTCTCAGTGGGAAATAAGTGGTGTAAATAGTAAGATCAGATACATCATCTTAAGAAATCAAGTTACTTGAATGCTTCTTTCGACACTTATATAATATGCTTGTTCCAGCGAACATCACACTGAATTTTCTTGCCCCGAAACATCAAGAGCGTCTGACTCATTAGAAGAGCAGTAGACTCTGCACAGAAAGAAGTTCGTTAATGAAAATAAGAAATAGAGTCGAAGATAGAACAGAACCTTGCGGTATGCCAGCGTTTAATCTCAACTCATCTGATGGAATACCATCTAAAATAACAACCCGTATATTGCGATCCCTGAGAAAGCTCGATATAAATCGAGAGAAGTGATTACCTACACCACAGGGAATAAGTTTTGATAGAAGTGTAGAGTGCCATACCCTTACCAAATATGTCAACTCTTGTATACAAATTTGTTAACATCAATCTGATGCCAATGAAGTCTTAAAAATCTGTATTGCTCGAGCCAAACGAGCTGACCACCATCTGTAATTGTGAATCGACCGTGGTTATTCTTAACTTAACGTTAACCTTTTCCACATTACAAGGCAATTAACATGTTTTTTTTATGTCAATGAGATAACCACTTTCGCTTTAAAATAAACCATGTTACCTACCACGTAACATACCTATCACACCCGTCATTAACGTATAGCAAAGAAGAAAAACTTGAATGTCAGATACTGTAGCAAAAAAAAAAGTGGAAAATATAAGAAAATCTATACATATGTACATACATACATGGCTGTATGTTGGTAGGTTATAATAGCCATTTCTATTTATGGTTTATTATTTTCTTTATGCCATATTTTTTAAGATTTTCTTGTTGGTTTTTAATTTTATTTTGAGATTTTCTTTTTTATTGAACTTTTTTGTTTTCAAGATTATTTCCAGTTTCTTCAGACATCGTTTAAATATTAAATACATACCTATTTACTTTCATATTAAATACTTTTTTTGTTTAAATTGTTTCCTGCATTTATTCATATACAAAATGTCTGCTAATAAGAAAAGCTTTTAAATACTCTGGTAAAATTATTACATGAAAAGCGTCTCGTTGATATCAGAGGTTCAGAACAATCCGGATGGTATCATAAATACATAAATATGTACATACATAATTGGTCGTTACAAACCTACCATCAGGATTACGACCTAGCTTCTCACACCACTTATGTTGTGTTATGTCGACTCCGACTGTTAATGTTGAATCCGAACGACCGATTTGTTTGAGAAACTTTTCATGACAATTTCCATTTACTCTCAGAATGTTTGCCAGAATTTTTTTTTTCCTATTTCGATTTGTTCGAGATGTCAAACCTAGGGTTTGAACCGAGGCCTCATATCTAATAAGACAACACACTATCTACTAGACTACGGAGACTTCAATGAGTGATTTGCTAAAAATTATTCATTATAAAGGGTGGTCCCGGCAGAAATTTAGACAGATCAGAGATAAAATAATGACTTTTGGCCAAATAATAGGTTCAATTATGTTGTTGGTGGCCATAAAGAGAAGGGTAAAGTTTGGCATCTTTTATCCGGTTTCAGAGAATACACGAGAGAATGTTTTGGCTAAGTATTCACTGTTAAAACTTAAATTATTTCGAAGTTTTCTTCGAAAGTTTTAATAAAATACCAATAAGTATTAATTGTAATGAACTCTGTGTATGACTAACTTCAAAGAATATGGTTGTTGTGATAGCACCTAAGAAGTTTATTCATCTTAGGTGAACTAGTCGAAGTAGTTTTTGAGTTTACCTTTAAAAACTCTGGTAGTATAGATGGGCCTGATGTGTACTTTTTATGTATGTATGTATATGACGTCGATTTATTTTAACTTCAAAGTTATTTTATGTATATCAGAGCACACTACAGCATCTCATTATAGATAACAACTACAAAAGCAATCTTAATACACACAGATTTGAAAACAAACTTAACATAACATAACTTCATGCCTTTGGGTAGGGACATATTATTATTAGATAAATGGCAACACTATTAAACAGTAAATCTAAAAGTAAAGCTATTGATTTCCATTTCTTTATTGGCCAATAAAAATAAGTCAGTTTCAAATCTCAAATGATAATAATTGCGAAAAATAATACACATTCTATTGGCCATAAATTACTCATTAAACACACATTAAATGGTACTCAATGTGCAGTACTTATTTTAGTTGAAGAAACAAAAGACTTAAGACAGAAACTTGCATTATAAATGGTATACAAAGTTGAAACCAGCATTTCGAAGTTTTTGATTGAGCTGATAAGCAAACTACACCTGCACTCTATATACATATATAGCACTCAATAGCATCTTGAAGTCATTATAGGTTTTTAGCAGCTATTAAAGAAGCTTAAAATCAAAATGAAAGAATATCAAAAAAAACCGAATTTATAATTACCATCAGGCTGAAACTTACAGCCAACAGCTGTATATATTTTTAGTTTTTAATGTCTAAAAGTATGCTAAGCTATATTATATATAGAGATGCAAAGATGCGAGTAGTAATGCCATACCATACCCATAACCACAAAGGAGTAAAGAAAAAAAGGCTATCGCTGTATGGCCGTAGTTAGGTTAGGTCAGTGTGGTAGCTTTGATACCAAAAGCTCACTTAAGCACGCATAACGGCTCGTTGTGACGCCACAGGTGAACGCAGTCTCTGTACTGACCAAGTTCCTCCCAACCAAGGAGGGAGAATTTGGTCAGCGCAAGGGCTGCACATTTAAAGCACTACTACCCCACGCTGGAAAACCAGCCCGAAAGCTTGATAAACGAGCCTATATCCTTGACATCAATGGACGATAGCTCCGTCAAGCTGACAAGGTTTGGAGAGCCTAATAACCTATATCTGCACCTCGCAAGATATGGGCATATGGAAGTGGGGATATGGGAAGTGGATAACAGTCTCCTCTTCCTCAGCGGACCTGCACGCACGGCAGAAGTCATTAAATGGGAGCCGCATTCTTTCCGCGTGTCTACCCTTAACATAGTAACCTGTAAGCATAGCCATTGTGATCGAGATGATGTTTCGACCAAGTCCAAGTGGTTGGTGCGCCTTCTATCCATTGAGGGCCAAGTGAGCCTAGCGGTGGACCAGGACTCCTCATTGATCCAGGATAGGTTGGCGTCTCGGAAGAATTTCCGATGTCCAGCTTGAAAGAGCTAAGTGGCATTCCTAAGTTAATTGAAGAGGATTCCGGATGTAGTGCACCAGCTCTGGCGAACTCGTCGTCTCTGCAGTTTCCCGGAATGTCACAGTGTCCGGTCTGTAGTATTTTACATATTTTGGCTTTAGTATTTCTATCAGTTAAATATTTATTTTTGTTAAAATTTCTTGAGCTTGTAATGGTTGCCTATTCAAGCTTAAAATTATTATTTCCTACTTGTTACACTTCAAAGGAAATGTTGGTAATTTTGCAAATGTTTCTTATTTACTAGTTTTAACTTTAGGGGAAGGGTAGTCCATTTAACAGCAGTTAAATTAGAATTGATACTCCTAATTGGTCACTACAAACTTTCAGTGAGGATTACAGGTTAGCTTCTCACACCAATTATGTTTTGCGTATTAATTTTATACATGAGTGGCGGGACCTACAGTTTAAAGTCGACTTCGAACCACAGATTTTTTTGAGAAACTTTTCATGGCAATTTTATTAACTCTCAGAGTTTTGGTTGGAAATCTGCTGAAAGATAGTCGCCGAAGAAATATTTTTTTGTATTTTTATTTTGATGTCTGACCTGGGGTTTGACAAACAAACACACTACCTACCTTCGACTGGATATACCATTTTCTGAATCCATCTGAGATGAAAAATCTCTCAGTCTTGAAGGGGCAAAGTTAATTACATTATAGTCATAAGTACGGTGCACAGTGGTTTCCCTTATATGGACAAGCGGTAAAAAATCAATATCTCCAAAACCAAAAAAGCTTGGTCAGCCCATAGCATGTCCTAAGAGCTTAAAGCATGCAAATTTTTAGGAAAAAATTTTAACAACTGTAGCCAAAGTAGCCATTTGATCTCTGAAGGGTTAATTGGCTTATAGATTTGTTTTAAGAATTTTTGAAATAAAGTATGAAAATTCGTTTGTTTTAAAATACATATTTTTGTAAATTTTTATTCCATAATACAAAGTTATAAAATTCAGTAAAAGTTATTATTAAATAATGTAAAATAATAAAGTAAAATAAGATATTAATACTCGTATATATCAAATATTAAGCAAATTTAAAACTCCTTTTTATTCACAAAATCTTTTATAATTAAGTACTGTTGCTTAGTAAGTCTTGTTTCAACGAAAAGAGCCAAAGAGTCGTGGGATAATTGTGTTTTTGTAAAACTTCGCTTAAAGAATTATCACCTTGCGTAATTTTAGATATTTTACGCCTCTTTGTTCTTTCTGAAGACTTGAAAAATTCCTTAGCAGGACGACCACGCTTTTGACTAGGTACAGGTAGTTCTTTTCCAAGAGATTTTGCTTCTAGCTGAATAGTTTCAAGACATACAAACCATTTTTTATGCTCCTTCAGAATAATTAATTTGCTTCGATAATTTTTAGTCCAAAGTTTAACAATCCGCTTACAAAGACTTTTTAAAACTTTTGTTAAATTGCTCAGATCGAATTTTATTTTTTCAGCCTTCAATTTGTCTTCCATAATTTGAGATATTTTTTTTTCTTTCGAATGATAATTACCAGCTGTGGAACTCCAAATATCAAGCACATACATTCTAGAAAATTGGCACTGACAGAATAAACCTTCTTTTTTAATTTCCATATTGATATTTTCCAAACGTATAACACTATCGCCAAATCAATTAATTAAATTGCAATATAAAGTTTAAAACAACAATTTCTTAAACAAATGTTTTGTTTTTATTCATAACTGTAAAAAATTATTTCTCTTTACTCATGTCCTTAAAATGGGTAGACACGCAGAAAGAATGCGACTCCCATTTAACGATTTCTGCCGTGGATGTAGATCCGCTGATGAAGAGGAGACTGTTATCCACTTTCTATGTCAATACCCATCTCTTGAGAGATGCAGATATAGGTTATTTGGCTCTCCAACCCTTGTTAGCTTGACGGAGCTATCGTCCATTGACGTCAAGGACATAGCCTCGTTTATAAAACTTTCTGGCTGGTTTTCCAGCGTGGGGTAGTCGTGCTTTAAATGTACAGCCCTTGCGCTGACCGATTTCCCCCTCATTGGCTCGGAGGAACTTGGTCAGTACAGGGACTGCGTTCGCCTGTGGTGCCACAACGGGCCGCTATGCGTGCTCAAGTGAGCTTTTGATATAAAGCTACCACATTAACCTAACCTAACATGTCCTTAAAAAAATATAGTACGAGTACAAAACAAAATGCGTTTTTTTATTATTTTTCGTAGGATGACTATGCAAATCACATCCATGTGCGAAAATATGCAAAAACCCACGTCCACAATATTATTTAATTTAAAGAGGCATAAAAAATCTACAATTTGATGTATAGTAAGTTGTGGGCAGATGAGGGCCAAATAACTAAAAGTCTACGTGAAAAATTAGTTTTTAAGAAACGTGTGTTTTGAAAAGGTCAAAAAAGTATTCTTCAGGGATTTTTTAATGGGCTTACATTTTTGCAACTTTTATCATTTAATTTGGTAGAAAACAAGTTAAAATTTAATTTTTGTTGGGTTTTTGGAGACTTCTGCCACAATAACAAGAAAAAATTTTTAATTAAATTTAAGTTTTTTTGTGGGACTATGCAATATAAACATACCTCCACTTTCAAATGACGCAAATATTAAATCTCTCAAAAAAAAAAACAACAAAATTTGTTAGATTCATAAAATTTAGAGTATTGTCAATAAATTTAGTGCAATAAAGCTTAAAAAAAAACTATCTTTTCTTGATTTTTGGCCTATGGGGGAAATTTTCTCCATTGGAGAACAAGTGATATAAATTCATTTTGTATTTATTAGAATGCAATATTTATTAAGTTTTACTTGGTGATTTGATTGTCTTAAATGCTACATCTTTTTCAGCATAAATAATTTATTTCTCTCTTAAAAAAGATATTCAAATATTTTATAAAATAAAAAAAAATAATTTAGGAATGTCGAAAATCAGTAAATATTTCCTTCCGACAACTTAAATTCTATGACGTTGATTCTTCATTTGCTTATACAACTGTTCAATATCAATATCATCGCTGCGTTCATAAACATGTGCTCGATCGGAAGCATGTGCCTCAGCAATGGCAGTGCGCCACATTTTTACTATAGCATCAGCAGCATTAACAGTGGCCCGCATAGGTTTGATAGGCTTGGATTTTATAGTGCCAGCTGAGCGCAATAAAGGTATATCACGTGTATTTGCCTGTAAAGGAGATGAATCGATTTCATCATAGTCATCATCAAAGGACGACAATGAGGGATGGGAAGCGGAAGAAGAGTAAGATTTAATAATTAAATTATTGCGGGTAGGCAAAGCAATACTAAAAGCGGCTGCTTCTTCAGCAGTAACACCAGCTATGGCAGTAGCTTTGGGTGCAGAAACAGCCAAACCATTGCGTCCAGATAAAGCCACAGCATTAGGTTTAGCCGAGGCAACACCACCCGCACCAGCAATGGAGACACCTGTTTATGAAAATATACACAAAATTTATTCAATGTTATGTATGAAAATAGAATACAAATGAAGGCTTGCTTACCCACTGGCTTGGCTTCTGCTACTGAAGCATCTTTCTTGGGCGGTGTTATGGCCACGCTATCATTATCGTTAACATCTTCATAGGGATCTTCATGATTGGGCGGCAAAAGTTCTGATTCACTTAAATGCTGTTCCGTCACTTCATCTATCTTTTGCTGGTCCATGGTGGCCGCTTCTATGGTTACACCATCTTCTTGGTTATTATCACCATTTAAGGGTGTTTTCTGAGGCATCACTGTCCCTTGCATGGGTTGCAATAGTACACTGAAATCACGTATTTCTCCGGTCTGTTGCAGCATGGCTAGATTTTGTGCTGCCTGGCCCAATTCCAAAAGACTGGCCGCATAGACACGATTATCTTCGGGACTAAAATTACCTTTACGTTTGGCTAATTCCTGTAGAGTTACTAAACGTGCCGCTGCCAATTGTATTTTATTGAAATCTTCCGCAAACGAAGATCTCTCATGAGATGCCGTCAAAGCAATACTGCTCGAAGCAGCCGCCACTGGACCTTGGCGTGTTGCCACTACAGGCTTTTGGGGCATCTCCTTCTCTTTTTTATTGATCTGATGGAAATTACCATCTTTAAACTGTAATACATGACCCTTAAGTCCGCCATAATAGGATAATGTGGGTTCATCTTCCTTAAGTTCACTATCAGAAGATCTATGTCTACAGGTGCATTTTGGGAGGACATAAGGGGAGGGTTTGTATATAATACACACATTGTTTGGATGTAAAGAAAATTAAGAAGTATAATTTAACTACCGCTATTACCTTAGACTTATTTAAAAGATAATGGAAAAGGGAGAAAGAAGTTAAGCTGCAAAGAATAGAGAGGATAAGGCAAGGCTGAGGAAGTGCTTTTTCTTATAATTACATAAATACATACATACACACACATACATATATACATTTTTGATATAAAACAAAAGTTTACTGAATAATAATTTCTAGAAGAGACCTGTACAGTACCATTGAAATATTGTTTTTCAATATTCTGCATACAAAAAAGCTCTCTGCGGATGTCAAAGCTGGGAGAATTTGATTTAATGTCCTTTCTCTGACTTGGAAGTGAGCTAACCCAATCTGTTTCAATTTGTCTAATACCAAGAAGTGCATTTCTGTCCTCGAAGTTTAGTTAACACACAGTTGTTTGAGTTTTTTTTTTTATTTACAAAATAAAGAAGTAAATTCATATACAGTGAGGTCACAATTATTATAAATTTTTTGTATCGCAATTAAAATAGGTTTAAAATGATAATTCTAGGAAAGAAAAAATCATTTTATTAACTCATTAGTGAAGTCTTTTTGCGCTTTTGCCTGTTAAATTAATTATAAGTTTGTTTATTTGCTTTTCATTAAGAAGATCGTCATATACGAGTTTCCACTGTATTAAAGAAGCTTTAAATATCTTGAACATTTTAGACCATTTTCACTCTAACTCTAATTTGCTTTTGGGTAATGCCCTTTTTCTGTCCTCGTAGTTAATTAACTCAAGCTTTTCGAGTTTGTCTAACACCAAAAGTGTTTGTCTTTGAAGTTAACTAATCCACAGCTGTTTGAGTTAGGTTAGAGGACGTGTACTTGTCAGTTAAGACAAGTACAGTACCCGGAGGTCGAAATTGATCCATTGTACTGTTGAGTTTGTGTTGACTACAAAATAATTTATTTTACAGTGAAATCATAATTTTTATGAATTTCTTGTATACCAAAGAAAAAAGGTTTGATATGATAATTCGATGGGCAACTTATTAGTGAATTATACGTCTAAATTACAGGTGACTGTTTGGCCTTTTTTTTTAATGAGGACGACGCAACCATTACCGTCAATGGAGACACCTATCGCACCATGATAACCGTTTTATTTTTGTACCCACTCTTCATGGTATTGATGCGAACGATGTTTGGTTTCAACAGGATGGTGCAACTTATCACACATCCCATGCTGGAATCGATTTATGCGTCAAACGTTTCATAGCCGTTTAATTAGTCGAAATGGTGATGTCAATTGATCGCCAAGAAGCTTTGATTTTACACCGTTGGACTATTTTCTGTGGGGGGTCCCCTTAAAGAAAAGTGTTATGCCGACAAACCAGAGACAATTGAGCATTTGAAGGCCAACATTCGTGATGCCCTATGCCGAGATACGACCCATTACACTCTAAAAAGTGCATACACTGTGAGGTCAGCCACGGCAGCCATATGAATGAAATAATTCTTTTCTAACCGGAACAATTGTACTTGACAACAAAAAAAAATTTGGCAAAATTCCAAACTTTTAAATCCTTTACATCTCAGAAAAAAAATACTTTTGTCTCAAAATAATTTTAATTTAAAGTTTATATTTTTAATTTATTGCTCAAAATTCGTCATAGACATGTTTCAATTGTTTTAAAAAAGCTGTAAAAAGGTTTGAGTCTTGAAAATTTCAAATAATTTTTGTTTTAACACAAATTTTTTTTCAGAGTTAAACAAGAAAAATAAATAAATTTTTATATGGCAAAGCAAATAAGTTAGAGCTGTAACTCCAAAGTTTTCTAACACTCTCTTAACTTCGAGAATTGAAAATGGGCATGGGCATAAGATTTGTAAACTTAAAAGACCCTGAAATTTTTTTGAATAAATACAGTTTCCATCTAATATTTGTTTCATTTCAAAAAATGTTCACTTAAATTTTTGTTGTCCTTTGAATTAAATTTCAGTTCCTAACAAAAGCTTTAATGCATTCCAATTAGTAGATAACATACATGTTATTAATAGCTTTAGGGCCATTATTACAACTTGCCGTTAACATTGATTTTCATTATTATAAGTGGACAATATGGTAGAAGTGAGCGTTAAGCTAAAGGCAGGATCATCCTACCGGTAACTTTTAAAGTTAAGTTTATATTTGAACTTGCCATATTATACAGTATTTTCAATATGGCAACATCAAATATAAACAAAATGAGCATATACAACAAAAAAACGAAGTCCGTCATTACCACTGCGTTTAAAAAAAAACTTTTTTAATTGCTCCAGCACTCCCATATTTTTGGAAAAAGTTAACTTTATTTTATCTGTAGGTTGTAATAAGGAAAAGAAGTTAAAGGTGAGTTTAAAGTCCACTTAGCTACCTTTAACTAAACCCAACTTTAACGAGAAGTTGTAATAATGGCCCTTAATGATATTTGTTTGTACATTTTTTTTCTGTTTTGTTGAGGCTAACATTTAGGAGATGACCCCTAATTATGTAGCGCAATGTATTGGAATACAGGAAAGATAGTTTATAGGAGAAACGAAAGAGGGTAGTCCTTTTATCGACTATGTATACACCTCGGCCACTTTTCTTCTTGAATTGTTTTTTAGTAATAATTCTCATTTTCTTTTTTCTATTGTGAGTAATCACATATAACGTCAGTCAGCGACTCAAAACTTGAAGTTTAGCGCACAACCAACATGGCAATGGAGGTACCCATTTTAAAAAATTCTAAAGATACAGTAAAAGGTTTAAAAGTAGCACTATATTAGATTAGAGCTCATTAGGTTAGCTATAGAAAAATTCAAAAATACATTGGAGTTAACGTGTGGTTTTATTTATGTAAATATCCTAGACACGTAACTAATTTTAGACTCCTACAGCTTTTCGAATTATAATTGAAAACTTTGTCTATATACTCAATACACAGTAGTTGTATGACTTATTTGTTTTCACTGTAAAAGAATCAATTTTATTATATACAGATACAAATTCATTTTGTAAGTAAAACCATACTCATACATCTGTGAGTTGCCTAACGTACAGGACGAAAACTTATTTGTGTATCGCGTAATTAGGCAAGCTTTAGTAAGCTAACCGCAAGGGCATAAAATGGCTATTAGAGTTTAAATAGCTTTGTTGAAAAAAAGATTTAAAGCTGCAGCAAGAATTAACTCAACAACACTATAAAAAATCTTACGTATGAATATACCATATATCTACCACACATACATACATATGTCTATCTATGACCAACACGAAAAGCTTTTATGAATACATATATACAAAATGTGTAACATTTTTCTTTATAATTTTGTTTATTATATTGTATTATATTCTATTATTTTGTATAATTACATACACGTTTACATATGCGTATTATAATTACTCGTACATCATTATGTATTTAGTTCGTTCGTTCGTTAGATAAGATCAGTCTTTGGTTTATGTCTTCACTAAATTCAATTTATTAAATCCAATTCAAGATCTGCCTGAGCATGTGCTTTACCACCCACACCAGCAATGGCTACCGATTCCGGATTAAAGTATACATTTGTGGTAACGCCACGTTTCAAATATGCTCTGGATATGGGTGTGGATATAGCAGTGCCACCATTGCCTACAATAGCCTTTGAATGGGGTTCCAAAATTAAAGCTGCCGTCTTTTTGCCACTCTTCTGCTGTTGTAGTTGATCCTGTGAAAAGTAAGGCAGGAAATATGTACCGAATGGAATTTCTGGTATATTGCCTTTAGTTGAGGTTTTACCAGTGGCTTCAACTTTTACTTGCGCATTAGCTGTCTTTAAATCCTGCAAAGGGACTTGTTTTCGTGCTAAGGCTTGGCGTAGAGGCTGAATTTGTTTTCCACTTTGAGTGGTGGCTTGTTTCAAAGCTTTCGGTTTAAGTTTTTGTGAAACTTTATGTTTTTCCATTGATTTGGTGGAGTATACATGCTGACCGGGTACATTTATGATGTCTTCTATGACATATTCGGGATTTATTTTCTCAACAGCCTTTAGTAAAGCAGCATCGGTCTTAAAATCGCCCACTATATTGTTTGTAAATGTTGCCTGCTGTTGAAGCTGAACTTGCAATTTTGGCGGTTTTACTTGTAATAAGCCTTGAGGTTTTTTCGTAGTCGGTTCTCTTTCTTTAATCAAAGGTGGTCTTTGTGTTGTAGGAGCTTTTGTTGTGGTGGTGGTTGTTAATACTGGTTTTTGTGTTACTGCTGCGGGCGAAGTTGTAAAGAAATGTGGCAAGTATTGCTGATCTGTAGCGTAGGCATAATGGTGGAAGGGTGCTTTAAAAAAGCCACTATTAAAGGCAAAATATTGTGGTTGAGCTGATAAATATTGTGGATGGTGAAATAATGGTGAAAAACTTGCTGGGGTTGTTAGAGAAGTAGCCAAAGGCTGCTGCTGAGCTGGCAACTTTTGTTTGTCATCTCTATTATGTTCCACAAGACCGGGTGTTAATAAATTTAAGCCATACGTGGTATAAGCGGTTAAGGGTGCCGATTGCAAGGGCCATGAACTTAAAGCAGATGTTTGCCATTGCCTTGCCCTTTATTTATGTTGAGTTTTTATTTGAGTTTGTATTGTTTTTTTTTTTTTTTAATTTTTTTTGATTGGTAGTAATGTAGGAGTGGGAGAAATGGTTTGGATAAAGCAATTTGTTAATAAAAATATATTTTTTTGGTAATATTTACAGCTTAAGCATAATGTTTAATGTTTAAATTTGTTTGATTAGTTACTTTTACAATGATTCTTAAAAGCTTTGTTAGTCACTTTCTATTTACAGAAATTTATACAATTTTTTTTTTTTTTTTGGTTTCCTTTGCTAATAAAAGTCATGGAGTAACTTAATAAATTATTATAAAATTTATTATTAAAATTTTATTTAAATAAATTATAACATTTTTATATAACTTAAAAGCTTTACAAGCTTTTCATTGAAAGCTTTGTAAACAGTCTATTTTTAATGCAAGAAATTTAAAAGTTTTCAAAGTGCAATGCTTAAAAGTGGTGGAAAACTAAACTTTCACAATGGAAGAAGAGTTTCTATCCAGTTATCTGCTCTCTGCCTTCTAAGTTAAAAGGGTGTTGGCTAACTTGGGTTTTGAAACTCTAACTCATTAGGTTTGGCATACAAAATGTTGTTTATTTTTCTTAGTTAATTCGAAAATTGCATACAATTATAGTGTACATACATAATTGATCCTTACAACCCTTCAGTCAAGATTACAACCTAGCTTCTCACACTACTTATGTTGTGTGTGTTAATTTTATATATGAGTATCGGAACCACAGTTTAAGGCTGACTCCGAAAAACAGATTTCTGAGAAACTTTTTCATGGCAATTATATTTACTCCCAGAGTTTTTCCCAGAAATCTGCTGAGAGAGTAGAAATAATTTTTCATTTTGTTGAAGATGTCTGAAATGGGGTTTGAACCGTGGTCTAACATCTAATAAGTCAACAACACTAGACTTTGGCGACTTACAGTGTAATTTCATTTAAATATCCAAGATGCAAACCTTATTTAATATTCTTATATTGATCTCATCGCATCAAGCAAGCTAAGCTTAAGTAAAAATATTTATTCACGTTTTAAAAAATCTTAAAGTACGGAAAGAACTTATTGCGTTTCAAATGTCGAAGGCTACAGATTAAGTTTAAAACAACTTTTCAAGTCTGTAACTTCATTTGATCATTAAGTTCAACCGATTTGACTCCATTTGCAAATAATTGGTCATTACAAGCCTTCAGCCAGGATTACAACATAGTTTCTCACACCACTTATGTCGTGTGTGTTAATTTTATGCATGTGTGGCGGGACCTACAGTTTAAATTCGACTGCAAACAACAGTTTTTTTTGAGAAACTTTTCATGGCAATTTTATTTACCCACACACAGTTTTTTGCCAGAAATATGCTGAAATTTGAATCGTGGCCTTACGTCTAATAAGCCAACACACTAACTACAAGACTACAGTGACTTACTTTTAATAGAGCCGTTATTTAAAATCGCCAGTTTCCAGTGCCTAACTTTGACTTCCATTATATGTTTTAAGCATTTCACTTTTTTCAAACTCTCAATTATTCTATTATAAATACCCTCTACTAAATATTAAACAAATGAAAATGAAAACATAAAAGAACAAAAATAATAAACTTAAATAATATCGTATATTAAAAATATTTATAATATGAAGAAAAAAAAAAGCTCTTAACTCTACAAAAGCTTATAAATGCCCGAAAATGTTTAGTGTTCACTTTTCGCTAATCCCCCCTTAAGCTAAAGATATTTTTAATTTATATTTCAACATAATCTCCTGTGGGTGGAGCATAATAAACCGTTGGACCTGTTGCCACAATACGACCTTCACGTGGAAATAGATTTTCTTCTAAATTCGTTCTTTGCAAAGCATCTTTCAAGTCCACATCCTGAGGTATTGCTATAATCTTGGCCCCAGGGCCAGCTATGGTTAGACTCCGAGGATGTGTCAATGCATAACCGCCGGGGCCTACAATGGCAGTACCACCACTGCCTGCTGTAGCAACACCACCAGGGCCAGCAATAGCTATACCGCCTTTGCGTACCCGTAATTTTTGTATAATTATGCCGCCTTGCTTAAGAGCCTCCTGTTGTGTTTCATGCTTCTTCTGAGCCAGATGCGCGAATATTTTCTTCTCTTCTGGTTCACCCGATTCACTGGAATAAGAGTTATTATTGACCTGATCATTGGACATGGCTGACTCCATGCTTATGCTCTCATCATCCCATTTGTAATCGGAGTCTACATTTTGCTGATTGTAAAGATTCGGATAGAAAACTGGTTGCGCCAAACCAGGAACAGACAAATATTGTGGTTGCTGTTGCACTTGTTGTTGTTGCTGTATTTGAGGTATTTGTAAAGGTAAAGTTTGCAACAGTGGATATTCAGTTGTAGCTGGCACTTGTTGGCCAGCATTTGAAAATGGTAAACGGAATATATTTTGAAAGGCGGCCTTAATAGCATTGGCAGTCGCATTATTAATGCTGTTGATATTGTTTTGCAATTCCAGTAAAGGACGATTTTTCACGACATTAACGTTATTGTTTTGGTTTTGTAAATTCACTGGATTACGTACGGGTTTGATAATTTGATTGTTGCTGACAGTGGCATAGGAGGGTGTAGCCTCAGGTGGTTGTACAATTTGGGTTTGTTGTATGGAAGCTAATGGTTTTTGCTTGTGCTGCAGTTGTTGTTGTTGCTGTTGTTGTTGTTGATGCTGTTGTTGTTGCTGTTGTTGTTGCTGATGCTGTTGCTGCTGGTGTTGCTGTTGATGTTGAGGTTTTTGTCCACTACCATTGGATGAAGCTGGCAGCTTCACCACTGTACTAGCGGTGGCCGTTACTATGGAATTCGTATTGCTTCCCTTATTGGGCTTGGGCACTATGCGTTTCTTTACAATTTGCGAAGAACTGGTAGAATTAACCGTATTGCCATTGGTAATGGTTTGGGTATTGGCCTGAACTTTATATGGTCGATGGGCCAATTTTTCTTCGCGTGAAGAATTTTCATTGGAACTATTGTCGCTGGCCTTGATGTCTGTCACTGGTGTTCTGGCTATGACTTCTTCAGGCAAAAAGAATAAATGATATTTCGGTGTCGATTTCACTTTATCTTTCGAGACAGCGGAGGAGGAGGAGGAGGAGGAAGTCTTATTAAATTTTGCTTTGCCATAGAAATGATCAATATCGCCTACAATTTTATAACCTTTAACTTTATACTCCTGCGGTGTATTCTTCTCAACGTATTGTTGTAGGTTTTGCTTGTACAATCTCACGGGTATAATAAAATGTGTGGGTAAAAGCTTAGACTCGGCTGGCGAGTTTGGTGCTGGCAATTCCACACGTGTGGGTTTAAAGTATAAAGAATTTTGCGGTTTGGGGGAAACTTTTCGATTTTGTGTTTTTCTGTTTGGCGGTACATTATATTCACTGGCCTTATTATAAGGTGACGGTTCCAGATTTACCGAACGTATTGAAGGCAAAAGTAATGTCTCACCATTAGCACCCATTATTTGGGTATTTTGTACATGAAACGGCTGATAGCCAGTATTTGGAAAAAGATATTGCGATGAATCTAATATGGCTGGTGAACGATTTTGTTCAGATTGCTTCTTGACATAACCTAAGGCTTGATTGATTTTTTCGATTTCCTGTAAAATACGTTTGGCTTCGTCATGCTTTTCTTTACCCTCCTCCACATTGTCAGGTTGTTCGAGGTCTTCGGGAAATTTTATAAGTCTTTGCTTTTCAATTCTGCAAACGAAATTGTGAAGTAATGGGTTTTCTTTAAAGGTTTCTTTAACGTAAACAAATTTATAAACAAAACAAAAAAAATATTGCAAAAATCTTTTTTATAAAAACAAAAATATCGTTCAGTCAACGCTTAAATTACAAAAAAAAAAAAAATATTGGAATAAAACATGCCTTTCTTTAACGTAAGCCTTTACCTAAATGTTTTTAATAATGTCTTGGCAAGTTTTACTTTGAACTTAAAGTCTA
This sequence comes from Sarcophaga caerulescens, assembly GCA_927399465.1. Classification (NCBI taxonomy): domain Eukaryota; kingdom Metazoa; phylum Arthropoda; class Insecta; order Diptera; family Sarcophagidae; genus Sarcophaga; species Sarcophaga caerulescens. The sequence goes on from OV656867.1 coordinate 20,862,642, forward strand.
TAAAATGTTTTCTCATATTATTATTAATTAATATTAACATATTTATTAATTTAATTGGAGGAATTAGTGTTAATTAGTTTAAATTTTTGGATTCTTAATACTAAAAATAAAATTATTTTTAACTGCCTCCTCAATTAATCCTTAATTGCAGGATGAAATGTTTCTATTGTATTTTTTTTTTTTTATTTTTATTTATAAATAATTTATATAACATTTATATTTATGAACAAATAATCATTAGACATACAACTGTATTATAACGAACTACTCAGAACTATCATCCTGTATAGTTTCTTACACAAATAGTGTGTTCTTTAATCGTTAGTACGACTTTCATGCAGGGGATTGATGGTTTTATTTTGCAATAGTCCATACAAATTAAAATAAAAACAATATTTGCGACATTTATCATATAAGAAAGGTGCATTAACAATGATTTTTAATTATGTTTGCGCTTTGTGTTAAATTGGTTAAAGTGTTTGACTATGAAACTGAAGATGCTTAAATTCTGTGCAAATAAAGCATCGCGTTTCTTTAACAGTTGCATAAAGAATTTAACCATGTATACCAAATGATGACTATGATGATAAAAATGTCCCTTGGCATCAAAAAATCGCGATAGGGAAACTACCAGAATACAAAGTTGCAGCAGAGCACGTGTCCTTAGGCTTGTTGCCCGATTTAGATGGTATATAGAAAGTTGTCCAGTTTAAACCTATACACAACACTACACAAATAATATGTAAAACGCTATATTTTTAGGTGCCTAAAATCATTTCTATTGACCTGTGAAATTTTAAATAAAGGCGAATACTAGGCCTACTAGATCCCATTCTATGTATCTACCTAGAGCTGCTCTTTGCATTAACTCCATAGCCTTCATGACAGTACAGACCAGCTCTGTGTTAGACTGTTGTTGATTACAATTGCTTTCAAGCTACTCAATCGCAATCGAATTTCTCAAAAGGTCAGAGTATTTAGAACGATATGACTATCTACACACATACATACATACATGTTTAGTCATTACAACCCTTCAGTCAAGTATAACAACCTAGCTTCTCACACCACTTATGCTGTATGTGTTAATTTTATACATGAATGGCGGGACCTACAGTTTAAAGTCGACTCCGAACGGCAGATTTTTAAGAAACTTTTCGTGGCAATTTTATTTACTCACAGAGCTTTTGCCAGAAATCGGCTGAGAGGATATCGCCGAAGAAATATTTGAGTTTGATCGAGATATCTAACCTGGAGTTTGAACTGTGGCCTCACGTCTAATTAAGCCAACAAACTACCTACTAGACTACGGTGAATTCAACATCTTTACCATGCTTTATTAATAAATCGATTACCAAAGTATCGAGTTCCATTATCAGAAAAACTCTTGGAATCTAATGGTGTTTTCTTTTCTACAAAGAAAATGTCACCCTCTTACAAGGTACATTAAAAAAATTTTTGACCAACCCTGTTGTAATGTCATTTTTTATTTGAGGAGAACATAACACAAATATTAAAAAAGGGTATGCCCTGTGTTTACCACTTATTAAGAAAATGAATAAGCAAATGCCAATTTGTTCAAAGGTGTTGCCAGATCGCTAATTTTTCGACTTCATTTTTTGCACGCTTTTATTTTTTTTAACACTGTTCTAACATTGAATGCAATTTTTTATATTGCTGACCATGTAGCTTTAATAATGTAATATTTCCTTAAGATTACTCCACAACACAATGAAAAAATTAACTTCAAATTGGATAACAATACCAGACGACTTTTTTTAAATTTCATCTGGTAGCCCTATAAATAAACAAAAGTCATCTGCTTTACAGGGCATTAGCAGCACTCTCAATTTACACAGGGCATAAAATGCAATGCCATCCACCATTGGCAAGTGCGAATTATTTAGAATAAAACATACCACCCTTTTAGAGGGCGAAACATTTTTAAGAAACAAACGCAAAATTGCATTTTGCGTTAATAAAATGCACATTTTTTGGTAGAAAAGAAAACACCATAAATTAATTAAGATACGAATTTATTTCAATTACGAGTTCCGTAATTAGGCCCCTGTATATATCACACATAATTGGTCATTATAACCCTTTAGTCAGGATTACGACCAGTTTATCACACCAATTATGTTGTGTGCGTTAATTTTTATACATGAGTGGTGGGACAGTTTAATGCCGACTCCGAACGGCAGATTTTTGAGAAACTTTTCATGGCAATTTTATTTATATCCCTTTAATTAATATTCTGCCATAAGTGGTTGATTACCATTCCTGTCTTTTTATCTTAAACATAATCAAGTCCTTAACTCCTATACCATAAATAATTGAAAACCATAAACATGCCTTAAAAGATCATAGAAAAAATGAAAATCAATCTGAAGTGTCTTGCAAAATGTTGACAGTGTTTAGTATGTACAAGCGGGTTTTAAATTAGTTTTTTATTAAAAGTTGAAACAGTATACATATTTAGATTTCTTTCGTTTAAAGCTCTGTTTCTTAATTAGTTTCAGTTCTTGTTTTTATACATTCCAACATGCAATTTTTAGTTCTATTTCACACATATTAAATTACTTGTAATTTCTTTTTAGAAAACTGATTTTAAAGTTTGAAAAAGAAAAGTTGAGTTAAAGAAATATGTATAAGTGAAGCTTTAAAAAAAATTATTAAAAAATTCTATACTTACTCTACCAAAGCTTCAGTGGCATCATCTTTATTCTCTAAAGGTTTAGAGATGGTATAGCCTAGCAGGCCAAAGAGTAGCGTTAACTGGAATGAATAGAAATTTGTTGTGTGTGTTAATTATTGGTGTTACTTGATAAATTGTTTGAAAATGAAAGTAAAAATCATAAACAATATATTTTTATATTTTAATAATATTTTTAGGATTACATTGCATAAGTATTTCAATGCCTTAGGCCAAAAAAAAAACTAACCAATTTAAAATATAAAAGAATATCTGGCAGAAAAAACCAGCGGAACAGAAGATTGTTTCCAGTAAAAGTTAAGATTATATTTTTAAGCATTTAAAACGTTTTCAGACAAAAAACAAAAAAGTAAAAGAAAGTTCAAGTTCTTGTATTTCAACATCATTAATATGCCATAATGTACTCACTTGTTTTGCCATTCAAAAACAAAAAAAAAAAAAACCGAAAAAACAACAACTGAATGAGTAAAAGTAAATAACGATACGAAAAAGAAAGAAAAATACAAAGAATTAAAATGACAACTTGGTTTCTTTCATACAAATCTTTCCAATTGTCTGTCCAACGTTTGTGATTAATACCTCTCTAATAAGATGTATCTCTGCTTACCATATTTATTTGCATGTACAATACAATGCTTTAATACCCTGGGTATTTAAATTGAATTCTGTCACCGCTTTCTAGAAATAAGGTCAAGTATTTTTTTTTTTTAATTTTTGTTTTTGTAGTTGTTAAAATTGTATTAAAATTATTTAGTATGCACCACTGTACATATCTTTTTCTGGTTTTTATGTTTGAAATCCAAAAAAGAATTTTAATCGATTTTTGTTTTTTTTTCTGTTCTGTTTCCTTAACAACTTTCTTGTTATTACTGACGTCTATATTGATAGGATGTGATAGGTAACTAAATCCATGATTGATTAATTTTTAGAAATTTAAAAAAAAAAAAATATTTTTTTTTTATACAAATCTCTCACTATAGGTGGCCAATTTAATAGGTGTTGTTGCGAAAAATTGTATTGAAGAAGTAATAAATTATTCTTTCTTTCTAAACTTTCAACAAAACATGGCTTAAATAACAGAATTACACATAAACTTGACAGGAGAATGGTAATTATACCCTACAAACACACTATATTGTAAGATAAAGTGTAAAAAAAGTCTTGGAATTACTTTCGAAAACGATGTGTTTAACAGCTCTTCTGTATTGGATTAGAGGTTATGGTTATTAAAAAAAATTTTTCAGCGTTTTTTATGCTTTAATTGAAATTTAAATCCATTATTTTAAATAAAATGAAGGGTTTTAAATTAGCACAGGTTAAATGAAGACGCCTTAATGTAGAATGTACCGCGTTGGCTTATTAGACGTGAGACCATGGTTCTAATCCCAGGTCTGACATCTCCAAAAAAAAAAGAAATTTGAAAAAATCGTTCTTCGGCGACTGCCTCTCACCAGATTTCTGGCAAAAACTCTGAGAATAAATAAAATTGCCAAGAAAAAGTTTCTCAAAAAAAATTCTGTCGTTCGGGGTGGCCTTTAAAACTGTAGCTCCCGCCACTCGGGTATAAAATTAAGACACACAACATAAGTGATGTAAAAAGCTAGGTCGTAATCCTGTGTGAAGGATTGTAATGACCAATTATGTTATGTATGTATGTATGTTAAAACAAATTCAAGATTTTAAAACACCTCATCACTGTTTATTTTTTATTGCAAACCCTATTCATAAATAATTTTAATGTTATTTCTATTCTTTAAAGTTTTTTTTTTATTGATAATTCTGTTAATAATTCTGGCCATTATAAATTTTTAATAATGGAAACGGAATATCTGAAATTCAATCCTATTATTAACCAACCTGTGTAATAAATCTTTTCTTGTTGGTGTTTTTATTTTAAAACATTTTTTTAGTTTTTTTGTGAAACTAAAAAATCGAAAAATAAAAACGTATCACAATGAACTTTTGACATGATTTATATGACATGATATAATGTTTTAGCATATCGTTTTATGTTAATTTTGCCAGTTTCACTGTAAATCAATATTAGGATATTGAGCTCCACTGCTATGCAAATAAGAATTGGATTTTTGAAAACTTTAACAAATATGCTCATAAATAATAATGCCTTGTGTCAAAATAATATGGAATTTATTTAATATTAGTAAGAAAGGAAATTTTCAAAAGTTAACAGCACTGGGTTTCTCGTCTTTGTGTATCACAAAAAAAAAGTGAGCGGTTTGAGATGAGATCCAGCTCAATTTCTCCAGTTAAATTTAATACGATGTGCGAATATGAGCATATGAAATAAAAATGGGAGGATAAGCTATTGATATGTTCTCACAATCAATAAACAGCATACAAAAAAATATTTTTTATGAGCCCTTATCTTTAGCTTTGTATGTCAATCGAAGTTTATTTCACTTGATTTTCCCGCATGAAGTATACATACACACATGCAGTGGCTCCCAGCTTATTTCAACCAGCACCTTTAAAAAAAATTAACCTCGTATAATTTCGAAACGAAACAAGATATTAAAAAAATTTTAATAAGAGTTTATAGAATATGTTTAAAAATTAAGAAAAAAAGTTTTATTCAGTCTCAAATGTAAACTTACAAACTAAAAACCAAAAATATAGGAACCCACTATAAACAAACAATAAAATAGTCAATTAACTAATAGTTTTAATTTCAAAATTTAGTATAATCTCCTATTTGCTTAATTACAGCTTTCAGCCTTTTTTGCATTGATTCCACTTTCCAGTGGTTTGGGGAGTTATTTTTGACCATTCCTTTTTCAGAGCTGCAATAAGGTCATTCTTGTTCGAAATCTGGTGTTGGCGGACGTTTTGATTACAAATTGCCTATAAATTTCAGACTGAATGAAACTTTTTTGTTTAATTTTTAAACATATTCTATAAACTCTTATTAAATTTTTTTTAAAGGTGCTGGTTGAAATAAGCTGGGAGCCACTGTATGTACATAATCGGTCATTACAACCCTTTAGGCAGGATTACGACCTAGCTTCTCACATCATCCACGTTGTGTATTGTGCATGGCGGGACCTGCAGTTTAAGGTCGACTCCGAACGACAGATTTTTTGTGAAACTTTTTAATAGCAATTTTATTTACTCTTAACTATTCTAGCTATTCTAGCTTATTTTTATCTTAGCTTAGGTTAGGTACAGTTTCTGTAGAGTATACGATGAAACATCTTAGATAGAACTGAGTACCGGTTTCCCCCTAAAATTCCCATTGATTAGATTATTGAAATGAAGTGTATAAAATATCCGTTATGGCATGATACCGCTGACTATATGATAAGTATAACAACAATGTAAGAGAATTAGAACTAAAACAGTTGATTCCGTTACCACCGTGCAAAGCCGGTTTCATTTCAAACAAAAAAAAATACTAATTTAAATGCTCCATTTACCATAAATTTGTTCATGTATAATTTGACTAACGCCTAGCAGAAATAACGTTAAATCGTTAATAGCTATTAACAAAGTTTAAACAATAATAAATTGGTTAATAATTAATTCTGGCTTAAAAAAAAAACAAAAACACAAAATTCTTTTTAAGGTAAAAATCAATTATTTGTACTACAACGGCTAAAATAAAGCCAATAAAGCGCAAATAAAAAGAAAAATTAATTAATTTCAGTAAATAAATACAAAAGAAAAAAATCCAACAAATAAACAAAATAATTTAACAAAACGCCCGTAACTAAACAAGTAAGTAAGTAAGCAGATACCATATGTATGTTTTTAAGTATGAAATATTATAACAGACAAATACAAGAGATCATCGACCCGCGTGAATAGTCAACCACAAGTGTGTCTGCCTGATTGCCTGCCGGTCGGCATATTATCGTCATACGCAACTTAAAATGACAAATCAAAAGTTCACACACAAGCTATAGAACAACACAGCAACTGATATGAGAAACAAGACTCCAAGAATGATCGTTAAAAGAAGTGTAAATTGATACCAGAACCAACTTTAAAGCGAAAGCTTATGAATATCATTAAACAAAACGTAAAAGAACCCAAAAAAAAATTAAATTATTTAAGAAATATCGAATATGTGCGTTATACAGTGAGTAATAAACTTTTTTTTATTTTATTATTTTAATAAAACCCGTTATGGAAATTGTTTATATTTGAAATATTACACACGATATTTAAGACGTTTCCATATATGATAAGTAATAAAAAAATATGTTCTTTGTAAGCATAAGATGTGCGTGATAAATAGTTTTTTTTAGCATGATAAGGTGCGTTTTTTGTTGAGGGTGTAAAATTTAAAGTTTCCACCGACCCGACATTTAACATAAAAATGTATATTCTTTTCAAAAGTGTTCTTTATAAACATTGAAACACTGAACACATTTTTTTATTCGCCTTTTATTCTTTCATGAAATCGAACAGATTTGTTCAGCGTATAAATACTATTGCATAAGCCGCTCTTACTATTCTCATATTCTTAAAAAGCCGCAGCATAGTTTGCAACAGTAGTAATTGTAAGAAATCTTACATGAAATCAATGGATATCCTCTACATAGGTTAGGTTAGGTCGAAGTGGTAGCTCTGATATCACAAAGCTTACTTGAGCACACATAGCGGCCCGTTGTGACGCCACAGGTGAACGCATTACTTGTACTGACCAAGTTCTGCCAAAAAAAAAAGGAAAGAGGAAGAAGTCGGTCAGTGCGAGGGCTGCCCATATCCTCTACATATATACATACATAATTGGTCATTACAACCCTTCAGTCAGGATTACGACCTAGCTTCTCACATGACTTACATTGTGTCTGTTAATTTTATACATGCGTGGCAATCTAGCTTCTCAAACCACTTATGTTCTGTGTTTTAATTTTATACATAAGTGGCGCGACCTACAGTTTAAAATCAGAAACTCTCAGAGTTTTTGTCATAAATCTGCTGAGAGAAAGTCGCCAAAGAAATATTTTTCATATTTCGATTTGATCGAAATGTCTGACCTGGGGTTTGAACCTTGGCCTTCTGTCCAATAAGTCCACACACTACCTACTAGACTATGGCGACTGCATTTGATTCATTAACAAGTATTTTTAAGCGTATTTTTTAGATTATGTTTCCATAAGACATCGGAGACAGATGTGTATATCATCTACCTACTCATTATGTCCTCACTTGGTCCCTCAGTCGTTTTATCAAGACAGCTTCATAAATTTAGTCCTACTAACATTTTTTCAAGCCGTAAATATCTAGGACCTTGATGACTGCGGAACCAATTAAAAAGATTGGATATCTATTCTGACAACTTATTTTCACAAAGCTTTTAATGGCTCTCAAATCATACCAGTTTATCTCTTCGTTCAACTAGTTGAATGAAAAATTTTTGTCACTTCTGATGTATCTTTATAGTCGTCTGGCAAACAGCGAGTTGTCATTTACCATTAAAGGTAAAACAAGACTCCCTATTGACTCCACAGCTCCACAGATGCGACCAAAGTCCGAAAATCCCAAATATCACTCACGTTCATGCACAAGCGGCCCTCGGGCTCTCTATTTTCCTTAAATGGGAAGACGCTTTAAAGCCTTTCGATATGCATTTGTCAGTTGGAAAAAATTTGAACCATTGAGCAGAAAATGGTAAGAAGTAAATTTCGTGTGCCCACATTTTTTTTTTTCTCAAAAACCTTGTAACTCAAACCAAGGTTAAGCTGATAATATACTATACGAGTAATATACTATAAATCAGAAATAATTGTGGAAAGTGGAAGCCATAGGCATCCCGTATGATCCAATGCTTTCCATTAAGAATGAAATGTCAAATCGGATATTGAAAGTTCAAGAGATTGTGGATGCTTTAGGCATCTTACATTTCTTTATAAAAATTTTGCCTCAAAAAGGATATCGCGTTTACACACAAACGTAATTTTGACACAACAGCGCATTAGTGTTTGTGGTTGTTCAATAGCACTGTAAGCGAGTTTTCGTGGCATTTCGAAACAGTGGACAAAACAACTCTTCAAAGTCACAACAACAGTTGAAGCAGTAGATTGCTCGGAAAGAACCGGTGACAAAAAAGGTCAAGGTGAGTTTGTCATCCGAGTAAGTAACCAAGTGTAGTAACCAATGGCAAAAATTATGTACGATTATTGGATTGATTTAAAGAGGTTCTCTTGGCATAAACATTGCACTTGAACTTTTAGCGTTCTACGTCTATGTAGGATGTAGGTTTACATACTTACATACGTGCATAACTGGTCATTACAACCCTTCAGTCAAGATTACAACCTAGCGTCTCACACCACTTATGTTGTGTGTGTTAATTTTATACACCAGTGGCGGGAGCTACAGTTTTGGAGGCGACTCCGAAAGACAGATTTTTTTTGAGAAACTTTTTCTTGGCAATTTTATTTAATCTCAGAGTTTTTGCCATAAATCTGCTGAGAGGCAGTTGCCGAAGAACGATTTTTTCAAATTTCGTTTTTATTGGAGATGTCTGACCTGGGGTTTGAACCGCGGCCTTATGTCTAATAAGCCAACACACTACCTATTAGACCACGGCGACTACTTACTTTAGGTTTACACTGGTTTGATGAGCAAAACCTGGCATGCTCACAACACCCCTGTAACATTTTACTCTAATGTGATAAATTTTAATTCACTGCAATAACTGGCCTATTTTTAATTCCACACCCTGCAGAGAAATTTTTTTTTGTTTTTCAGGATTAACTTTAAGAATTTCGCACATATGAAATAATAAAAAAAAAAACAATTTGAATTCTTTTTATCATTAATTGTTTAAGGCACGTGCTAAAAATGCAAAAATCTCTTTTCATATTAAATTTTTTTAATATTTTTATGGTTATTATCGTAATTGATTGCATGATTGTATTTGTTTTAAAAATAGATTCTTTAAAAAAATGTCAATGACTGGCTTATGGCACAATCTTTATTTGTTTATAAGACAGGCGTCATTTTCTTTTGTCATTCAAAATCTATAATTCCAATGGAATTTTGAATTATGCTTGTAAAATACCTTATGGGAATACTATTGTTCTTCTTATTTTTTGCAGTTTTATAGCATTTTATAGAAGTATGAATATTATTAATTAATTATGTATTCCCAACCACACATTGAAGTACTAAGTGATTTTTATTTATTTTAGATTTTCAATAAAAATCCAAAAAGTTGATGCCGTCTTCAAACATTTGTATCATTAATCGGAGATAGTTTACTGAATAAGAAATACAAGAAATTGAGTTGCATTGGAACCTTAGATGTTAACCTGAACTTGTCTGATATTTTTTGATATTTCATAAACGAAATATTTTCAACGGAAATTATCAGTCCTGGCAATGGCTTGAACATTTAAGCGTCTATTATATTAGCGATCTTCGCTTGCAGACACGTCCTGATGAGACAGAAAGAGTGTTTTGCTGTTGCACTATTCAGTCAGGTTTGTCAAACATCATGAAATATTTATCGCTAAGGTAATAGACGCTTTAAGTTTGTTAACAGGAAGGTTAATAGATTCCTAATAATTCGTTTGCACTATGTATGCCTGATTAAAGATTAAATTCATCATATAGTAGACATTTCAATTTATGTTTATAGAAATTCCATACCTAAAGAACATTCGAAAAAGGATGTAAAGCTCAATGGAACCCTAAAAAGGAGTATTTTTTAGATCACGTTTACTTGAGATGAGGGCCATAGACATATTTTCATTTCTGTGAGAGCCTACTGAGTAGTTTGCACAGTCGTTTTATCGAGGTAGCTTCATAAACGTAATCCTACTGCCATTTTTTTCAAGCCTTAATTATATAGGACCTTGACGACTGTGGATCCATTTAAAAAGACTGGATATCTCTTTTCACAAAGCCTTTAATGGTAAATAGGGGTCCATAAGGAAATATTCTTGTGTTTTTAGAAAAATACCCAAATCATTGACCAACGCCTGGTTATTAGAAAGTATATTCTTATCCCTTCTAGATAGTTTTCGTGCCCTATAACTCTCAACGCAGCCTGTATGGCATGTGTTGTATTCAAATAAACTACAAAGGCGTATCATATCCATATGTAATTACTTTAAAATCTTGTTCTATATTTAAATCGCATGCCCATTCATTGCACAATAGCGATTCACATGGGCCACTGACTTCTGCAGTAACTCAGGGTTTCAGGAGGAGAAAAGAACTGTCTTTTATCTCATGTGTCAGTACCCTGCTCATAACATTGACAGTGCCCTTGTCATAAAAAGTCGAAGCTTTCTGACATCTCACATCCTAAACCGAGTTGTGGAATAGAAAGATTGCTGCAACAGCAAAAATTTAATGTGAACTTGGGTTAGCTTCCTCTAGGGAATATTTGATTGACCTCCGCTTTCAATATTGCTTGTTGTATGATGATAAACCTAAATGATGGCCTAAGTGGGACCTTATGCGTCAATGATGGTCCCCACTTTTCCTAACCTAATCTGTATTGAAAAAGAGAAAATACTAATGAACACTTATGAGCAATTCTGGTATTTAATAGAAACATAATGCAAGTCAATTGCTATAATTTACGATGTCTGATAATGTTCATAGGTTTTTTTCAAATTAACTAGTGCTTGATAAACTGTCTATTAGTCTGAGAGTAAACAAAATTGTCATGAAAATTATCTCAAAAATTTGTCATTCGGATTCGAATTTAAACTGTAGTTCCCGCCACTCATGTATAAAATTAACACACACAATATAAGTAGTGTGAAAAGCTAGGTCGTAATCCTGTCTGAAGGGTTGTAGTGACTAATTATATATGTATGTATGTATGGCTTGATTAATGAGTGATTAAATTTTTTTTCTAAAGAAGCAAGAGAAATATAGGGATTTTAGAAACACTCATTTATTTTTGGGAGATCACATATTTGTGAAATGTGAAAGTGGTTTCAAATTTCTTTAAATTTACTCGAATATATTTTTTAAACTAATAAAAAAAAAATTAAAACCCTTTTATTTCCATAATCATAATTTATTTGAATTTAAATTAAATTTCATCGGTATTTTGATAGAGATTTTTACAAATCATATTTGCATAATTAATTCGATACATTAAAGCACAATTTATTGATATTTCACTTTTCGTTGGCTACTACTGTTACAAATAAAAAAAAAATTAAACAAACAAAAGACTTAAGACACAAACTTGTCATATAATAACACTACAGCAGTTGATTTGTTTTGTTTTTCTTTTTTTTTTTTGAAATATGTACGATTTCTTCTTTAATTTTAAAATTTAATTCAATTTTAAATTTTTAATCGAATTTGAATTTCTGTATTTTTCTTGTGTTTTTGTTGTTGTTGTAATTGAACACTTACTATAATGATTTTCATATTTTCTGTATTTTTTCTTTTGTTGTATATATTTTTGTATGTTTGCTTTTAATCCTTTTATTTGTTTTTAAATTACTTTTAAGCACTAACAACAGTTATAAAATATATCTTTTAGCACTTATTTTTGCTTTGAGAGAGACTTTAAATATCCAGTCTACTTTCTTTGGTTTGGAACATAAGCAAAGAGTAGAACTTAACTTGACAACGTTTTAAGACAAACTGCTTCAAGTGGCGCCGTTAACTGAGGTTTATAACATTTTTTATTTTCTGTATTATCGATTAACATGTATGGCTAAAATAGCAAAAGTAGTAACATCTATACGGTCATGTTAACATGCATGCCGTGGTCTCTAAACGGTTTACACATCATGTATATTGTATCATACTTGTGTATGCGCATATGTGTGTAGATGTTTCCAAAATAAATACATATCTACATACTCTTATAAACTGTTGAAGAAGCTAGCTAGCTCGTATAAATGATGAGACCTAAAATTGTTGTAAATTCAACTTTTAAAGAAATGAATACAATATGCTCAGTATAAGAGAGAAACAAAAGACTGAAGACACAAGCGTGTAGTAGAGTAAATTCTTTTGTAGAGTAGAGTAAAATGTTTTGAATGAAGAATAAAATAAATTTGTTAATGAATTATAAATAAATTAATAATTTTTTGATGTAAATTTTTCGAAAACTTAATTATTTTTAATAATTTTTATTTTTGATTTTATTCATTATTTTTATTTCAATATAGAATTCATTTATTCCAAAAATTAACTAATTTTGATTACAATAAAATAAATAAAATAAAAAATAAAATTTCAGACTTTTCTCTAAATGCAAAAATAACTTTTATCGGGTAGGCCATCTAACGGTTTAAATTTAAAGCATTGGTTATTTCGAATCTGACAATACTTATGTCATTCTATTCTATCACAAAATTCAGTATATTATCTCCACTGAACATAATGAATCGATTTACACTTGAGCAACGTTGGGATTTATTAAGCTGAAAACGAGAAACTGCACAATGATGTCAATTTTGCAAAAAAAAAATAAAGATATTTTCGGATGAAACTCATTTTCATCTTGATGGGTACGTTAATAAGCAAAATTGCCAATTTTGAGGCTCAAAAAATCCACACGTGGTCTTGCAGAACCCAATGCACCCATTGCGAGTAAATGTTTGGTGCGGCTTGTGGAGCGGAGGCATCATTGGCCATATTTCTTTAAAAATGAGAACAGCACAACCATTACGATCAATGGGGACACCTATCGCACCATGATAACCGATTTTTTGTACCCGCTCTTCATGATGTTGATGTAAACGATGTTTGCTTTAAACAGGTTGATGCAACTTGCCTCACACCTCACGCCACAATCGATTTATTGCGTCAAACGTTCGATGGCCGTTTAATTAGCCGAAATGGTGATGTCAATTGGCCGCCTAAGAAGCTGCGTTTTGACACCGTTGAACTATTTTCTGTGGGGCGCCGTTAAAGAAAAGTGTTACGCAGACAAACCAGAGACAATTTAGCATTTGAAGGTCAACGTTCGTGATGTCATTGCCGAGATACGACCCCATACACACGAAAAAGTGCACGAAAATTGGTCCAATCGAATGAGGTACTGCGATTCCAGCCCCGGCAGCCATATGTATGAAATAATATTCCATATCTAAACGGAACAATTGTGCTTCACAAAAAAAATTTATTTGGCGAAATTTCAAATCGTTTTTATTTTGTTGCATATTTAAATTTAAACTTTTAAACGGCCCACCCTTTATAACCATTACATTTGAAAAATATGCTATCAGCACGTATGTGTATTTCAGAGTTGTCTAAGTGAATTTTTAATCAAAAAACCTATTGATCGATTTATAATATTCTCAATATGCATATAATTTTTTATTTTTTGTTTAGGTGACCCTAATATCTGAAAGAACAGATGATTTACCAAAGCATTTGTCACCATACTAGACACAATAGTCTATAAAATAGCGAGCATTAAGGTATATTGGAATCTGAAAATCAATCATAAACTTGAATACGTTGGCCGTCTTTTTTAATCCAAAAAAGAACAAATGCTAGATGAACTAAGTATTCTATCTAAAATCGATTAAGCAGCGTCAGAAGTGATTTTCACAAAGTAAGCCAGGTCTTGAATTCGAGCGATATTTTATCAAAGACAAAAAACGGGTATATAAGGCATGCGTTGAATCTATGGTCCCATATGGATAAGAGGCAGGCATGTTTGAGGAATATTTTAAAAATTTGATGAACTCAAGCAAATGCAAACGATGCTTCAACTTGCTTATCAAGTTTACTTATTTACAATCTGTCCTTTGGAGGAGACTAAGTTCTTATCACATAATAATATAATAAAATCGTTATAGTTTTTCAAACTCTAAGTAAGACATCTAAAGCTAATGTAATTGGGTTACGTATTAAAGATACAATTAAATTCACCCTATAGTAAGGATTACGACCTAGTTTCTCACACCACATATGTTGAATGTGTTAATTTTATATATGAGTGGCGGTACCTACAGTTTAAAGTCGACTGCGACCTACAGATTTTTGGAGAAACTTTTCATGACAATTTCCATTTACTCTCAGATTTTTTGTCAGAAATCGTATCGAATCGTAGAAATATTTTTTCGTATTTCATTTTGTTGGAAATGTCTGACCTGACCTAATGTTTGAACCGTGGCCTCACGTATAACAAACCAACACACTACCTCCTATACTACGTCGACTTCAATATTGGAGTGGAGCCCAAAAAATAGCCGACGAAGCCGGCAACAGAAAACTACAAGAAAACGGTTAGTCCAGGGCAAAAGTGGCAAGGCTTTATTTTGTATTTCGGTTAATAGAAAATAATAGACAACAATGGAGATTCTATGTATTCTACAGTCTACATTCCTGATAGAATATGGCATTGCATTATGGCGGAATTCGTAAAGAATGTTGCAAAAGGAAATCAACAGAGAGTAAGTAAATGTACGGCATATTGATGTATGATTAATTTTGTTACCACTTTTTAACATTCTTTTTTAAATATACAAATATAGCCCCGGGCAGAATACCAAAAACTCGAAATCACAACATTTACACTTCCACTAGACAACTGCTGTTATTATTTTTTGTTTTTTTTTTTTTGTTTTTGAGACCACTCCTATTCATGCTGAGCAGTATGTTGGAATACAGGAAAGATAGGAAAAAGGTAGTGCAACAATTTTTTATAAGGACCAGTGTATATAACTTCGTCACTTTTTTCTCGAGAATAACTTTGTAATAATTCTCACTTTCTTTTTCTATTGTATTGTTCTATAATATCATACAAACAATCAGACAATCATAAACACCCAGAGTCTTTGGTGCTAATCAAGCCTCCAACTGGAGCATCAGCGCAAACAAGGCAAACTAAGACAATCTCCATCTATGCTCTCTCTACAGTAATTTATATTACTGCTGGTAAAGGGATAATTTTTTAAAGCTTTTTAAAACTTAATGAATAAGCCCGCTCTAGCAAATAAGCAAATTTTAATTACTATTGAATGATATCAATGAACCGATAACTTATTTTCAAATATATAAAGTCCCTAAGCACTTCAACTAAATGACATGCTTAAGCTCATTGCAAATACCCCTTTCCTGAGACGCTTCTATTTTTGAAATATAAAAAACACAGAGGGGGACAAGAGCTACCTTTCACATTTGTATTGATGCTTAGCATATTAGTACTGCAGTACTTGGTATTATGCCAGTATTTTATTAGAACTTTTGTTTTTTTTATTTCTTTTCAATTAAAAAGAAAATAATTATATTTGTATTTTCATTTGACCCATTTCTTAAGCTGATCTTTTCATAATTTGCAATAATAATGTTCGTTTCTTAAGTCTTTCGTTTTCTGTATAAGAAAACTTACTCAAAGCAAACTTCCTTTAAAAACAATCATGCAGGCAGCCATAATACACGTCTAATGTACAAAAAGAGAAGGAAAACTTCTTCGAAAATTTATGTACTTGCTTGGAATCGATAGAATCTAATTAGAAAATTTCTAACATGTAAACGGAAATGTAAATTCTAAAGAAAATAGAAATGTGATGTAAAAAAAACAACAGAAATAGAAGTTCAATAACTTACTAAACAAAGCAGAAAGCTAAGAATATAAATGCAAAAGAAAATACCTGAAACATATACCTACATACATATACATACACATATATATGTACATATATATACGTATAGGTTTTATTTCACTTTCAGAAGAATTGTTGTCTGAAGCATTCGCCAATATGTTTTACTCGCCATGTCTTATAACAGGCCTGTTCTATTGCCGCTTGTGTTTTATTGTTTTTGCTTTGTTGCTTCTGTTGCTGTTATTGTCAGTTAATCAATCAGTTTTAAATCGATTATATCATCATCAAGCAGAGATGTTACGCTTTATAATAAATATTAAACTATTGACAGTTGGAATATTATGCACTCAATAGAAAAGCGAGCAGACTAATGCAACAATACGTATGTATAAGTAATCTTATATAAGAGAAAATTCTTAAGAAAGTCACTCTAAATGTTACATAAAAACGTGAAAAATAAATACAATTTACATGTGACATTAGTTGCATTAAATTTTTTATTTAAAATTCTATAGATGAGCTGAGGTTAACTATTAGCCTAGTTTAAAACAGAAATATTCACAAGTGGTACAAGGTCTAACAAAATAAATGCTCTATACGTTCTACTTACGTAATTGGTCAGATTTTTTGAGAAACTTTTCATGGCCATTTTATTTACTCTGGGGCTCAAACCCTGGCTTTACGTCTAATAAGCCAACACACTACCTACTAGACTACGGCGACTTCAATACAATACTTCTATACGTTCTAAGCATGTCAAATATTGATAATATTGAGGAAGAGTAGAAAATGATAATGAGAAATCGTCTAAATATAATCAAAACTGCTGGTAATGTCTAATGCATGTGTATTGGCCTATTAGACGTGAGGCTACGGTTCAAACTCCATGTCAAACATCTTAACCAAAAAAAATATATAAAAATATGTCTTCGGCGACTACCTCCCAGCAGATTTCTAGCAAAAAATCTGTATGAGTAAATAAAATTGCCATGACAAAGTTTCTCAAAAATCTGTCGTTCAGAGGTGACTTTAAACTGTAGGTCCCATAACTCATGCATAAAATTAACACACACAACATAAGCGGTGTGAGAAGCTAGGTCGTAATCCTGACTGGAGGGTTGTAATGACCAATTCTGTATGTATGCAATGCATAATACAAGTGTCAGACTGAATTATTCCTGAACTGTTCAATAAAAAAATCCTGATTGAATACAAATTGAATGTGCCAACTACCTCTATCCATTGCTATGAATGAGATTTTTCTGTTTCTTTGAGGACTAATCGTCTCCATGTGGATGTAAGTATTCCTCGGTTTCTAAACACTCTGGCTACCATTCGAGACTTTCAAGGCAGATGTCACTATAGAACTTTAGACTTAGAGTGTGTGCATGTCTCTTAATATCCGCATTTATGCCATCATAATTTGCTATGAAATCCTTGTAACTAGAAGGAACTATTGGTGAACGCTCATAGCATTTGTGTTATTGTTCAGTTTACTAGTCGTGTTTGTTACAAAGCCGTATAGCAATATGCTTCTTAAACGCCCATTTTTTCGTCATACCTGGCACCACCGCATTCCGGCAAATGACTTCTGCAAGAGCTATGGGTTTCAGAAGGAGGAAAAGATGCTCTTGTCATAGAAAGTCGGAGGTTTCTGACATCTCACTTTCTGACATCACAATTTCTGATATCGTACACCGAGCTCTCGTATAGAAAGATTGCTGCAACAGCAAAACTTATTGTGAACTTGGATTGGCTTCCTCTAAGGAACATTTGATCTACAGGTTAAATATTGCTTTCAGTATGATAATGAACTCAAGCAATGACCTCAGTGGGACTTACCGTCAATGATGGTCCGCCACTATCCTAACCTAGCCTACATTGAAGTAGAGAAAATACTTATGAACAATTCTGGTATTTAATAGAAACATAATCCAAGTCAATCGCTATAATTCACGGTCTCTGATAGCGTTCATAGGTTTTTTGAAATTAAGGAATTAGTGCTTGATAAACTCTTCGATGAAGTCTTACAGCAAGTCTTCAAATAGCCTGAGAGTAAACAAAGTTGCCAAGAAAATTTTCTTAAAAATCTGTCGCTTAAATTTACAACATAAGTGGTGTGAGAAGCTAGGTCGTGATCCTGACTAAAGGGTTGTAATAACCAATTAAGTAATTAAATTCTTCGATAAAAGTAAAGTTGAAGCCGTTTACATGATATTAAAATTGGTTTTAAATTTTAAATGAAACAAATCGTATGTAAATTTTGTTTTTTTTTTCTTTATAGCCGGTACCTACTCTCGAGGAAATTTTTATTCCAAAAATTGGTTTTAATTGAAAGTTGAAGAATGTATCACGGTTTCTATGCCTAGAAATAAACCAAATAATTCCGTACAAATAAATTATAAGCCTTTCCTATGTTAAAAATAAATTTTTACATTGAAGTTCGAAAATTATCTTTAAAATACATTCCTTTAAGCAAACCCTACTGAAAACTACTCTATATTTAACCACTATTTATAATTATTTGTATAGAGCAACCAATATCTACAAAATCTAAATAAAATCCAAACATACTCTGTATTTATCACCTATTTACTGGTTATTTATAACCCGTATATTTAGTTGGATGAACTAAAATTATCTTTAAAATACCTGCCTTCAAATCATGCTCTATATTTATTATTCATGTATGTATTTGTGTACCACTGCCATATTATCTTTTCTAGGGGGTATGGCAGCGTTGAAACAATTCGTATTAAAAAGTAAAAAAAAAACTAAAGTAAACAAAAAATAAAAATAAAACAGAATGAATCAATCAAGTTTATTGCCATCAGACAAAAATGACTGACTATTCAATTCGCTCCCAAGCATACAATTCGCACCAGTGCTGGAATCGTATCAACAGTTGCGTCTTAATTTCATTGTCTTATACGCGATAACGGTCATGACTTTTAATTGAAGCCAGAGAATGTGTATACGTTCGCTACAGTAAAAGTTTAATTCTTTTTTGCACTATTTTTAGATGTAATATAAATGAAACAAAAACAATTTTATTCGTTACCGTGTTTTATTCTTGTGTCTCCTTTTTTTAATTTTTTATTTAAAATTGTAAATTTTATGGTTCTTTGCATTGTGTTTTAATTTGTTGTCCATTGGAGTATTTGAGTTTTTTGTGATAAATTAAATTGTCGCCTTTGTGATACGTTCTTGTAGCAGCAAGACAGAAAACAGGATATATTTAGTGTTGTAACTAAATAATATACCATAAGGAATCAAAAGATACGCTCAGTAGTTAAGAACGCCACTGAATCTCCAAATTCGGAAAATCAGCAGAGCTTTGCTTAAAAAAAAGTGGGGCAAGACGTATAAGCTACCAATTTCTTCAAATTTCCTTACACATATGTACATACATACATAATTGTTCATTACAACCCTTCAGTCAGGATTACGACCTAGCTTCTCACACCACCTATGGTGTGAGTGTTAATTTTTATCCATAAGTGGCGAGACCTAAAGTTTCAAGTCGACTCCGAACAACAGATTCTTGAGAAACTTTTTCATGGCAATTTTATTTACGCTCAGAGTTTTTGCCAAAAATATGGTGGGAGGCAGTCACCGTCGAAATATTTTTTTCATATTTTATTTTGTTCGAGATGTCTGACCTGGGGATTGATCCATAGCCTTACATCCAAAAAGCCAACACAAGCCGCACCAAACACTCACTCGTCTTCTGTAAGGCCATGTGCGGGTTTTCTGAGCCCCAAATACGACAAATTTGCTTATTAGCGTACCCACCAAGATGAAAATGAACTTCATCTGAAAAGATGATTTTCTTTGACAAAATCGACATCATCGTGCAGTTTCTCGTTGGCCCAATAAATCCCAACGTTACTCAAGCGTAAATCGATTCATTACGTTCAGTGGAGATAATATACTGAATTTTGTAACAAAATAGAAAGACATAAGTATTGCCAGATTCGTAATAACCGGTGGTTCAAATTTAAACCGTTAGATGGCCCATAGTCAAGATTGTCTTGACTATAAAGAAAAACAAGATCGATTTTGAATTTATTTGAAATTAATTTTGGCATTGAATGTCTTAATGTCTAAATTTGGAGACGTGGTGTTATTGTCAGATGTATAGATTAAAGCATTTTAGAGTTCTTTGCTACCTTTTCCTAGGCTCTAAAAAAAATTCTTTGCTGATTTTCCTAGAATAGAATTAAACTGCTTGTAAAAAAAAAGAAATATTTAATAAAATATTTGAACGTTCACCGATAAGTTTTTTTTTATGTGTTTGTATTATTAAAAACTGATGTCGTTGAAAGCTGCATCACCACTTTATAAATTTTCAACGCCACTAAAGAGATGCTTTTTGTGCCTTTTCAGTTGTTTGTTTTTTTATTATTATTGGTTCTGCCTCTGTAATTCATTATTTTTAAAGCAGGCATCGTTTATATAAATCTATGAATGTTTTCATATCGATACCCCAAACATGAAGGTCAGGTTTATGGTCTACGTATGGTCCCCGTGTGTTCACCATATTATATTGATTTTTCAATGATAGTTGTAGTAGTAGTGGCAGTTGTAGTGGTAATAGTGTTGCTGTTATACTACTGACTCTCACTGAATCAGTCATTTACACGCTGTGATCGCACTTGTCCAGATAATGTTAAACAAAATTAACATTAAATAAGCTTAAGGTGGTGGTAAGCAAGGTTGTTTAGTGTTGTTTGTGTTGAGTACCCCCCTTGAATTTTGAAAATGTGTGTCTTTAAGGTGATCATATTTGCCTAGAAATGTGTAGCAGTGAATAACAGTTTTGTATGTTTCCGTCTTATTATAGTTTTTTCGTTTTTTTTTTTTTTTTGGATTTTTATTTATTTTTAGTTTAATTTCATATATGTGTGTGTGTGCCTGTTCTTTTTACGCTTATTTAAAATGTTTGTATGCTTTAAGAATATTTTAATACAATTGTACGTATATGTTAAGAATTTTAAAAATCGAATGAAATAAATAGTTCAAATCGATATTATTTGTCTATTTATTGGATTATATTTGTTTTTGTTATTCACGTGTAAGTGTGTATGCCTAATTGATTTTATGTATCAATTGCAAGTTTGTGTCTTAAGTTTTTTGTTTTAATATGTATAGCCTAACAAATAAACGCATTAACATCAGGGTAAAAACTATTGTTTTCGTTTATTTTGTTAGATACTCACTCTTAAAGGCTAATGACCCACTGAAACCATTTTATCGGTAAATTATGCCTTTATAACATTGTAATTCAAATAAAAAGAGAAGAGTAAAATATTGAAATTTAAAAAAATCAAGTTTTAACTTCGATTTCCTTAATTTATGTAAAAGTTTTATTGAATTTCTCTAAGAATAATATGTAATCCTATACGTTTTTTAATAGTATTTAAAGTCTATGCGTTGGGAGATGCTAAAATTTCTATAACTTATTGTTTATTAATTAATTAACTATTAAGATCAGTGACAAAAAAAATAAATTTCGGCAGTCTCTGAATTTTTTTCTCTTATAAAAGATGGGAAATTGGAAAGTTAAAATTTAAAAATGCAATTAAACAAAAACGGTTTGAAATTTTGTCAAATTTATTTTTTTTTTTTTGTTATGAAGTACATTTGTTCCGATTAGGAATGGAATATTATTTCATTAATATGTCTGACGCTTCTGGCCTTACAGTACCTCATTCGATCGGATCAATTTTCGTGCACATTTTCGAGTGTAAGGGGTTGTATCTCAGCAATGGCATCACGAATGTTAGCCTTCAAATGCTCAATTGTCTCTGGTTTGTCTTGTTTTTTTAATGGCGCTCCACCGAAAATAGTCCAACGGTGTCAAATCGCAGCTTCTTGGCGGCCAATTGACATCATCATTTCGGCTAATTAAACGGCCGTCAAACGTTTGACGAAATAAATCGATTGTGGCATGAGATGTGTGGCAAATTGCACCAATCTGTTGAAACCAAACATCGTTCACATCCAGAAGCCGCACCAAACAGTCACTCGTAATGGTTGCATTGGCTTCTGTATGTCCATTTTGCTTATTAACGTGCCCACCAGGATGAAAATGAGCTTCATCCAAAAAGATGAATTTTTTTTTGACAAAATCAACATCATCCTGCAGTTTCTCGTTGGCCCAATAAATACCAACGCTACTCAAACGTAAATCAATTACTTACATTCAGTGGAGATAATATACTGGATTTTGTGACAGAATAGAATGACATACATAAGTATTGCCAGATTCGTAATAACCGATGGTTCAAATTTCAACCGATATATTCTACTAAGACTAAATGTGACCCCATCCCTCAACTGAGTGTAGCCTCTATGACATGAGATTTGTCCGGTTAGAGAGTTTGGATTGTACACAAGTTCGTGTACAAAATATGTTGCCACAATATTTTAAATCCGTTTTTTAACGAATGGCACATTTTAATTTTTGTCAGTTCTGATATCTAGTAGGTAGTGTGACGATAGCTCATGAGTTCGAACCTCAACTCTGAAACAAAAGTTCTGAGAATAAATAATTGGCGTTTAAAATCGATATTAAATTATAGGTCACTGTATTCATACACATACAAAATGAGTGGTGTGTGATGGATTTGCGACCGCTGCACATGGACCAAACTTTTGGCTAGGCTGATGTCCAATTCACTGTCCACTAGACAGCTTTTGTGAAATACATTCTTTGTAACGAGTCTTACAAAAATTAATGGAGCAATCAAGAAGTTGCATGCTCTTTTCAAAGATACCATCGAAAGATGTGGTCAATTAAACGTGGATAGAAAGTATAAAATATAGCGCAAAGCAATACTATCTGACAGTAAGGCTGCCATTCACACACTTGGTTTTTATGAAGGTAATTATAGCACTGTCTGGAGAAACTGAATTGAGTAGGTAGGGGAAATAATGTTTCCCTCTGGTGGGTCTTAGGTCATGTAGGAATTCTCAGTAATGAGCAAGCAGACGAGCTTACAAAGTAGGTAGATTATAAGCCGCTGATGGAAGTTGAAGTGGATGTTTGAAAAGGTATGCTCAATGAAAGAGAAAATAAAAGGAAGGAGGCAATCGAAACTTTTGTTGGGAAACTACAATAAGGGGATATCTGACACATTCATCAGACTATCCAAGAATTACTTAAGGATGGTAATCGGTCTTTTGACAGGGCACTGTAGACTCAGGATAAACTTATTCACAATGGTGGTTGTTTCGAGCTCACCTCATCAGAACACATTTTTAGAATCTGTAAGGCATTAATGAATCCCAGGCATAACGCGTGCTTAGCGGAGAAATGCCATTGGTGACATCAAACAGGATCCTGAAACTCATCAGAGCAATAGGCTGGGAGGTGAGATTTTAGGAAAACGGTATAAAGTTTGAGGGATAACATTAACAAATAAGTGAAGAAGCGGCATGAAATGTAATATTCCTGAAATTATCCCTTGAATCTTCCTAATTCCGTGGCGCAAATTGACTTTCTATGTGCATAGTAAACAATACATTGTTTTCCATATGCAATAAATGTTAACCTTTCCTTTTTTTCAAGCATTAAACAAACAAATCATGAAAATTAGTGGAGATTTTAAATATTTCAGTCTTGATTATATTTTTAATCAAATTAAATCAAGAGAAAAATATTCCGTGCGACAACTGCAAATAATTTTCACTTTTATTTAAATAATTTCGTTCATGTTCGAAAAGGTCATTTAGAGAAAAATTATAAAAAATTCGCTTTTGTTTGTGAAAACTTATTACGAATACTTTAATTTCTTTAAATGTTTAACAAGACTTTCTTTTTATGTTGCTGTTGTTTTGTTTTGAATTAAAAAAAAATTCTTATAATTGGCCAGAAGACAATAATGAAGTTTATACATCCAGTTTTGAGACAAGCAAAGATTTTTAATGTCTTTCTTGCCATATCGCGTTAATGAAAAATAGTCAAAACAAGTACTATTCCATGGAATTCATCTCATTTTCATTGTTTAGACCATATCGACTACCTACTCTTGGTAGTAAAGTATCTGTGGTTAAAAGTGAAAAGTTTCATGGCTTTAGGTTTGGAAAAGGTTTCAGTTCAAAGATCCAATCGTTGTAATAGCGTGAAAAGGAAAATTAGAACAGCAGCATAAGATTATAGTATGTCTTTATAAAGTGTATGAGATTTTGTTTATATGTATTCTGAATATATGTATGTATATGTAAACATACATAATATATAAATTTTAATCTTATTAATATAATTTATCAATAAAAACAATTGACATTGATCACATAATTGTGCATAATGTGCACAAGCTAAATCCATTTGTGGCTTAATACATGGAGTAAACAAGGGGTAAACTTTAGTGGACCCACTACAGACGGGAAAATGGTCAGCAACCATTTTATGCGAATTCTAAGGATTAACACCATTGATCTTAAAGTTTTCAAAATATTTCTAAACTTCGTCACAAAGAGAAACAATTTTGCGTTGGAATTGTTAAGAAAAAGCCTGAGAACACTTACGAGAGTCTTACAGGTTTCTATGCTTGTATTAAGCACCTATAGGGGATGGACATATCAGAAGTTAGTATCAGCAGAGGAATCAATACAGCACGTGCCTACTACAGTCTATTATTTGTAAATAATTTACGTGATCAAGACGCACTAACACTCCCATTGAAGGAGTTGGTCTAGTTGCTTAAAATAATAAGTCCATGATTGATAAGGAGATACTTCATACATTAACAGTTGTAGCAGTACAGTAGATCATCTTGAGCTTGTCTCTATTTCCATTACATATATTCAATTCCATTAAGATAAAAAAAATCACTTGATCCAAGACCTTTTAGTACTTCTGTACTTATCTACCCAATCTTTGTAAATCATAAAAGTCAAACTCACACATGCTGTGGGTGAATGATGTGTGGCCAGTGTTAGTTGTGCATAGTTTTAACAGTTTCAAGCATGTTTTTGATCTATTTTGCATAGAAAAATTCCTTACATACATACATAATTTGTCGTTACAACCCTTCAGTCAGGATTTCGACATAGCTTCTCACATCACTTTTGTTGTGTGCGTTAATTTTATACATGAGTGGCGGCACCTACAATTTAAAGTCGACTCCGAACGACAGATTTTTGAGAAGCTCTTCATGGTCATTTTATTTACTCTCAGAGTTTTTGCCAGAAATCTGCTGAGAGGCAGTCGCCGAAGAAATATTTATTTTCATATTTCGTTTTGATGCCTGACCAGGGATACGAACCCGGGCTTTACGTCTAATAAGCCAACACACTACCTACTAGACTACAGAAAAGTTCCCTACTGATACACAATTGGTGATTACAGCCCCTTTTTGTCAGCTTCCTATTTGCCTTCTTCGTGTAATGGTCGAGGCCAATGGTGTTCTTCCCGTATTATTTAATGATGAATGTTGACTATCCTCAGATAGAGTAGAACAAGTAACGCTATATCACTTTCTTCCAAATCCTCAACACCAGGCATTCACATTAAAGTAATTTGATAATCGTTGGCCAGATTATTCAGCAGGACCTATTCTTAAGATTATTATATGAGAGTACTTTTATTTCTATTCACTTTCGTATGGGATTCCCATCATTTTTGGTATTGTATTGATTTCCGCCTTGAAGGTCTATAAGATTACTTAGAGGGAAACAAATGAAATATTTTTAAATGATTAAACAAATTTATTCCAAAAGGTCTCTTGTTCTTTTTATATGTGTTTTAATAGTTTTCTATACGGCCAGATGGTGCCCCAACAGAGAAATCACCAGGCAACGATTTTTAAGCGCCTTGTAATTAGAAGGTATCGCCATTAAATATAAATTTTCTGATATGTATTGTGTAACTTCTGTGCCCCCATAAGAGACGTGTAATAATTTCGAATATGTACGATCAAATTAAGGGGGCTACCTTCTTACCTGCCTGCTTTAAAGCAAATTCAAGGCTTCTATTTTATTGTTATTCATATTAAAACCAAAAACTAAGTGACGATTTTGCAAAACTTATTTCTGTTGCATTATTTTATATCATTTAACATTGATTGAAAACACTCAAACAGAGCTACGCAAGACTTTACCAAAAAAAAAAAAAATTAAAATCGATACCACACTGAAGTCAAGTGTAAGAAAAATAAAAAAATACCCAAAAAAAATGAATTCACTTACAATTTTACATTTTAACAGAAACAAAAACACTGAAAAATATAATAATTTATGCATAAAATGTGTTCGTTCACAAGTTCAATATGATGTCGAGCATAACAAGTAGTTTTGTATATGAAAACTCAAAAATTGTCTGCGCATGGGATTCGCTTTATTTGTTCCAAACAATTTTTGTTTTCGAATTATTTGGTAAGATATTCAAATTGTTTAAGTTTTTATTTTCAGAAATCACGTTACAATAATAAATTTTCTACAAATTTACGAGTATATTCTATCACTTAGAATTTAATATGACAGTTTTAATATCTTTTTTGTTACAATTACTTTTTTGGGATCATCATTCAAACATCAAAGGCAGAAAATGCCATAAACAGGTACTTAAAGGAAATATACTTGAAGTTTTTTATAAATAAATTGGCCATAGAATTTATTATCAATATGATGGTAAAAGGCTAAGGCTAGACTCAATGCCAAATTTTTTGGTATTGAAAAATAATTTTTTAGTTTTATGGTGTTTACTTTTTTACAGAATAACATATTCTCATTCTTTTTTTTTTTTTTGTTCTTTTTAAAATCAAGTTATCAAAGAGAGAGGCATCAAGAAAAAAGGAAATTGCCCTGAGTAAGTGCAAAAATGTTGCACTTCTTGAACCCACAAAATGTTCACATAAGAAACAATGTTAAACGTTTGTGTCTTAAGTCTTTTGTTATGAGTCTACAAACAACATCAAATGATAACGGATTATTAATTCTGCGACTTTAAGGGCCATTATTACAACCTGCCGTTAAATAAAGGGAGAATTTTAATTTAATTTTTTAATTTTTTTTTTTTTTTTCATTATTATAAGTGGACAATAAGGTAAAGAAGTAAGCGTTAAGCTAAATAAACAAAATCAGCAAATACAACAAAAAAAGAACTTGTAATAATGGCCCTAAGAGTGTATACGAGGAGTGCTCGAGAAGCAATGCTATTTTAAACACTTTTTTTAACAACAATCGAACTCACCAATAAGTTCTCTATTTTGAGAAACTCTTTAAAGAGCTGCGAGCTTATAATTGAAAGCCTAGGAATACTGACATCCTCAAAGAAACAGAAAAATCTTATTCATAGCAATGGATAGAGCTAGTTGCCACATGGCCTGTGTTATTCCTTTATTGAACAATCCAAAAATAATTAAGTCTGACACTTCTATTATGCATTAGACATATATATGTATGTATATACATACATAATTGGCCATTGCAACCCTTCAGTCAGATATACGACCTAGCTTCTCACACCATTTATGTTGTGTGTGTTAATTTTATACACGAGTGGCGGGGCCTACAGTTTGAAGTCGACTCCTCACGACAGGTTTTTGAGAAACATTTGATGGGAATTTTATTTACTCTCAGAGTTTTAGGAATATTTCATATTTCGTTTAATATTTCGATTTGTTCGAGATGTCTGACCCGGAGTTATAAACTCGGTCTTACGTCTAATAAGACAACACACTACCTCCTAGACTACAATGGCTTCTCATTAATTGCAATACAATTACCAATTACTGAATAATTTAGGCCATAAGTTCGATGTAGTGTAACAAACCAGAGTCTCTAGTGGGAATCGAACCCACGACCCTCACGCTAATTGTCTACCACACTACTCACTAGACTAGAAAATTGTATTGTTAATTGTAAACAACAACACTAAGAAAAAAACAGACAAAATGTCTATTAATGATTACTGAAAAAACAAACTCAAGTAAAATATTCAGAAACACAACTTACTCTTTCCATAATAAGCAGTAATGCTTGATTTCAGATTAAAATACATGTCTTGATCACCTAAATTATTTGCATATAGTAGCCTGTATCTTCTATGCGCCAATACTACACAGTTAGTGGTCACGTGCTCTATCGATTTCTCATTCTGCTGATACTAACATCTGATATGTCCACCCTCTACAGGTGTTTAATATAAGCATAGAAGCATGTAACTCTCTCGTAAGTGCTCTCAAGGTTTTTCTTAACACAACGAAATTCTTTCTCTTAGTATCGAAGCTAAGAAATTATTTGAAAACATCAAAATCACTGTTGTTAATCCTAAACATTTTCTTAAGCTGTTCGTTGACCATTTTCTCGTCTATAGTGGATCCACTGAAGTTTACCCTAGCTCCCCTTTTGGCAGCTTTCATGTATTAAGCCACAAATTGATTTAATTGGTGCACATAGTCAATTATGTGATCATAAGCAATTATTTTTATGAATAATTTATATGAATAAGGTTAATATTTTGTATATACATATATACATATTCATATTCATTATACATATAAACAAAATCTCATACATTTACATACATATAATCGTATGCTACTGCTCTAATTTTCCTTTTCACGCTATTACAACGATTGCATCTTTAAACTAAAACTTTTTCCAAACCTAAAGCCAAAAAGCTTTTCCCTTTTAACCACAAATACACAACCACAGTCGATATGGTTTAGGAGGTTTAGGAGGAGTGCTCAAGAAGCAATGCTATTTTAAACACTTTTTTTAAGATGGCTCCTAACCATGCACTGCATTGTGTTGGAATGACAAAAAGATAGTTATAGGAGAAAGAAAGGAGGGGTAGTGGAAACATCGCCTATTTTATTTTTTCGTATTCTTTTTCTATTGCTATTAATCATAAATAATGTCATCAATCAGACAATCACAAAACACCCAGGGTCTATGGTAAGAATCGAACCCACGGCCTTGGCACTTGAAGTTTTGCGCACTACCCACTAGAACATCGGAGCCCTTTATACAATTTCAACATTGGAATACAGTGAGTCGTCTCTAAATAAAAGAAATGTATACATGGCTTATACGTATATCCAAGGAATCCACAAGTCCAACAAATATTTGACGTAATAAATCGAGTGTGCAGTTGCAGCATCCTGCTGAAACCAAACATCGTTCATCAAGTCGGCGGCCTTGAAGTTGTCGTAGTCTTGTAGGTAGTATGTTGGCTTATGGCTCAACCCCCCAAGTCAGACATCTCGAACATAATGAAATATAAAAAAATATTTTTTCGGCGATTTCCTCTCAACAGATTTGTGACAAAAATTCTGAGAGTAAAGAAATAGAAATCAAGTGAAAAAATAAAAGAGTATTTAAAGCTTTGCTCTTAAAGAAAATATGTGTATGTTATATTTTTAATTAATTTTATAGGCCTCTAAGCAATGAACTCACTGCTCACAACCAATCCATCACTTTAAAACGCTTAACATCGATGCACATATGGATGGCAACACATACTTCAAAAGTACTGTATAAACCAAACATACATCGGCAAATATATCACTAAACCTGTTGCCTACCTCAGGGGGGGCTTCAAATGTACTTTAAAATTTAAATCTAAATTAAAATTTTTTTTCTTTCTAACCACGTCTTATTTTTGTGGTTCTCTTTTGCTTTATTTCAATTTTGTTATCTTATTTCAAGCACTTAGTTTTACAATTACAACATTTACATTCACAATAAATTAAACACATTCGGTATTTCAGAAGATCAAAGGCAGAAGGCTCAAGGGTGAGGGGGGATTTCAAGTAGACATCATTCGAAGGAAACGCTTTACCATTTGGCATAGCGTCTAAATTTACGCAAAGAGCGTTTACCCAAGTTACGTTCATCCAAAGCATTTGCTGTCAGACGGGCATCTGGTACTACTGGCACTATGCGATAATTATTGAAATTGAAATTGTTGCTGCGAAACAGTTGCCGGCGTTGGGGTTGATGACTCTGGGCCAAATTACCGCCCAATACCACAAAGCCGGTGTCATCATTGGCCTTGTAAGAAATATCATGATAGCCAGCCTCATCGTAATAAGAATAACTGCCAATAACATTGCCAGCAGGATCCGAAGTTTCCGAACGTGCCGACTGATCTGCATTATAGTTAAAGCTATAAGGATGTTTGGACTCCGTTAAACTGCTTGGGGCTGTTGGTGGCAGCAAAGCTAAATTGTTAATATCCTGTATATCATTGCGTGTAACAGGTTGCAAGATGGTTGTAGTCGGAGTTGAAGTACTAGTTGAGCGTGCTCTAGTTGGATGTTGTACTTGACCGGATTCAGAGTTAAAGGACATATGCATGGGTTGACTTTGCATAGTTTTGAGAGCACTTTGAACAAAATTTAGTGTTGAATCACCACCTATACTATACGAAGACACTTTGGCTGTAGGAGTTGAATGATAAGAATGGCTATGTACTTCTTGCTGACTAGAAACAGAAGAAGGCCTTAGGTCTCGTGTTACCAAAGCATTTCTGTCTGCAAAATTCGAATTCATTAATTTTTCAGCCGGTATAATTTCAGGCTGAAAACCATTAACCCCAGCTCTGTACTTGACCATAAATGGTACACCTTTTTCATAATACATGTAGTGACCTGTGACTTCATTTGATTGATCCGCTGTCTGGGCACTTTGTAGACCGGTATCGGTATTAAAGGCATATTCATAACCACCATTTTGTTTAAGGAAGAAATATGAGTTGGCTTGTGATTTACCCAAATCCTGGCCGTATGCCTTGTGTACAATACACAACCACCATAAAACGATTATCTTTACTAAGGATTCCAACATTTTCGCGTTAATATGCTTCTAAGTTGCAGTTGCTCTTCTGAAAGCTTCTCTAGACTATTTCTGTTATACTGTAAGTGTTATTGCTTTTATATTTAATTCTCAATTAATTTTATCGATACTAACTTTGCCTTTTGCGTTTAGATGTCAACCGCAGTACGAGTAATGTGCTGTGGGTTTAATTGCTTCTGCCACATTACCAGCACACATAAAACAATCATAATCGATATGATCATCTTGATCGTACTGATCGTTTTTTTTTTAATACAATCTGCGTGTGAGATTTTTACCATGATTTGTTACTTATTTTACAATGTTTATGAAATATTTGTGATTATTTGATACGTTTGGCAATTGAAATAATGGTGAACCTCATTTCGTTTCCAAATCAGGTTACCATTAACAAGTGTATTGCATTATATAGCTCACTTGCAACATAGATATGGTAGGAATTGCAAAAAAAAAAAAATCAAAGCAAAACAAATACAAAATTTAAAACCAAAAAATGAGTTACGAAATTTTCTTGTGTTTTAGTTGATGTGGAAATCGCAAGATCGATTAAGTTCTTGTTTAAAAGCTTTAAAAAACAATTAAAGTTCTTTAGTGCTGGTAATGTCATTGGATTAAAAAGTCTCTTCAAACAATGACAAGCAATTGACGGCAAAGAATTTATTCTTCTACTTTTTGGCGTAGAACAATGTTAAAAGAAACCCCCTAATCGTACAAGCAAAATATGCTGTGTATGAAAGTCAAAACGAGAATAGGAACTGTAGGGCTGGCGAACGTTGTGTAATAAAAATTATTTAAAAATGTTTTATTTTTTATAAAAACAGGAGGACATAAACAGCTATAATCTAAAAATATTCCTTTACTACCATTTCACCTTAAAGATTTCACCACAAAAAAAAAAGAAAAAAAAAACGTTTTTAATCACACATTCATACATACATAAGTATTTATATTGTATCTTCAAAATCCAATTTTATTTTAGCATAAAACCTAGAAAATTAAAGTTAGAAAATTAAAAAATATACACAGTTTTATTACAGAGACATATGAGCCTTCTCTATCAAACAAGAGATTTATTGTCGACGCTAATAAAACTGTTTTTAAACGCTCGTTAACTTAGACTAAAAAGTGTTACTAACTTCTATAGGGGTCGCGTTCATTGTCTACTGTTGCCACCATATCGGCCAATTCGTCTTGGAGTAAAGCCTCGGACGGCGACGGTACCCGACGACCATGTAACGGCAAAATATCAATATTTTGTACATGTGCACGAACACTGTGTCCAGGTGGTAGACCCACATACCATTTGCCAATATTTTTTATTACCGTCGAATCGCGATGATTATTAACCCAGTCGCGTTCTCTATCAATTTCAAGTATTTTATGATTGGCTGTGACAAGTGGCGGCAAAGCACTGGCAAAATCATCATCGCTGACATCGTAATTGTTGTTAGTGTTGGAGAAGTTGGGATTGTCATAATGATAACCCTTCGCACCACCCGAGCTTGACGAGCCGCTGGGTCTATTTCTGCTTGGTGTGTTGGCTGCAGAACCACGATTTGGTTTACGTTTGTTGCCTCCATTCGCGGGATTACGACCTTTGGAATTTACTTTCGTGTGACCACGTTCCAGCATATAGTCACGATCTTTGGAACCACCATTTTTACGATTGTCTTTGCCTTTGTTTTTGGTTACAGGGCCTGCGTTACGGCCATCACTGTCAGAAGCACCGTTATAGTTTTCTTCATTGTCTGTGCCACCACCTTGAGAATTATCTTCCTCTTGAGCATCTACTCGATTAGTAGATGTTTTAACATAATCCCTGTTGCCACCAGCACCTCCACCACGATCTTTATTGCCTCTTCTACCGCCACCACCTCCTCCTAGACCTCCACCACCACCACCACTTCCTCCTAGACCTCCACCACCACCACCGTTACCACTAACAACACTATCGCCACCTCGACTGGTTGGAAGACCTCCGCCATTAGCACCCGTGCCAAAGTCATTGGCCAGTTTAAAAGAAGCATCATTTAGGCGAAAATCTAAAACTTGATCATTAACATGCGTACCAGGACCTATTCGATTCTTCACAACCCTGTAGCCTATGCCGGCTCCTGCTATATACTCTACAGTACGTTGTATGCCTTTATCATCCAGAAACGAATAAGTTCCACGTACTAATCCATCAGGCGAACGACTTTCGGCTCTTCTATGATCAGGTCCGGCTGCTAACAGTTTATAAGTTCCTTCAGGACCCCTCTGGACAGTCATTTTGCCACGCGTATCGGGAGGAGCCTTATACAACGGACCAGTATAGCCCACATCTATAGGATTATCGGGTACAGAGTTTGTCACTTCAAAACCTGTACCAGCTCCAGCAGCATAACGAACACTATGCCGTACACCCTCATCATCCAAAAATGAATAGAGACCTAAGGTTAGAAGTCTTTTACATTAGAGATCATTTCAAACTAACTGTTAATAATACCTCTTACTCTGCCCGAGGGATCATTTTCCTCCGAACGCGATTGATCGTTTGTTCTATAACTGAAACTATATGAAGGGTCATCATAGGGATCTGCTAAAGGATCATCAGGACTGCCAATAGACCGAGGTGGTGGATATTGATCTAAATTTGATTTTCTATTTACAGTGGGTCCCATCACACGAAATCTAAAAAAATTATAACAAATTGAACAAAAAAATTTATTAAAAATTATAATTTTTTTTTTTTGGTGAAACCAGCACTCAGGGGATGGCCCCTACTCATGCAGTGCATTGTGCAGGTTTTAGGAAAATGGGTTATAGGAAGGTGGAAGAGATGGAGTAGTGTTTGTGGACATCTCAAGATGCGAACGGCAAGGAAACGAGTTGCTGCTAGGTGACTATAAAATGGCCAGTGCTATACCTTCACCATTAGGCAGTCTACAACAATCGTCCCCAAGAAGCCCGCACCCTTCAGTCCTAGCTTCTCACACTACTCATGTTGTGTGTGTTAATTTTATACATGAGTGGCGGGGCCTACAGTTTAAAGTCGACTCCGAACGACAAATTTTATTGAGAAGCTTTTCATGGCAATTTTATTTACTTATTGGCAGAGAGATGTCTAAGAGAGATATATATTTGTGATACAATAGTAGAATATTTCCAGATACTTTTCCACTTTCTCTAAAACGTTAATTAAAAAACCAGACTTTAATTAATTTCAGTATAATCCCCTTTACCTTTATCAAAAAAAATTAATTTTTACCTATGAGGGGTAATACAATCGGGAGACCAGTTTCAGTTAAATACACCATAATGATAGAAAACCTGTATTAGGGTCTTAAAGTGTCCAGATCAGTTCAAATACCAGACAAAAGCATGGTTATAACCATTATTGAACTAAAAGATCCAAGCCTTATCAGATCGCAATAAATGTCCACAAGCCTCAAGGCAAATAATTCAAATTTAAGCCGAAGGTTGGTACTAGGGTTAGATCCAAAGCATGGGTTTCCTGAGTTTATCGAAAAATTTATTTTCCATCAGCTATAATACAACTGCCAATGACCAAAGATTTTTAAAATTCTTGAATCAGTTCTGATAAGTGCTTTATGATAAAATATAGAGCCTTTCCAGTGATGCAGTCTTGATCTCTTCATTGGTTGCTAATCAACCTACATCGTTATAGTAGGATGGCGTGGAGTGAGGCATTTGACTAGATTTGATAATAAATCAGATAATAAATCAAGACACTTGTGAACATTATTGTAATTTAAAAGCCATGAATTATTTTTGTTGAAGTCGCCTAAGCCTAGTAGGTAGTGTGTTGGCTTATTAGACGTAAGGTCACTGTTCAAACCCCAGGTCAGACATTTCCAACAAATCGAAATATGAAAAAATATTTCTTCTGACAAAAAACTCCGAGAGTAAATAAAATTGCCATGAAAAAATTTCTGAAAAAAATGTTTCGTTCGGAGTCGCCCTTAAACTATAGGTCCC
This sequence comes from Sarcophaga caerulescens, assembly GCA_927399465.1. NCBI lineage: Eukaryota > Metazoa > Arthropoda > Insecta > Diptera > Sarcophagidae > Sarcophaga > Sarcophaga caerulescens. Next base: position 20,897,664 of record OV656867.1, read on the forward strand.
GATACTCATCAGAGATCAGCAACGAGTATTCAAAACGATGAGTAGATTCGAGTCATACTTATTATTTCTGATACTTATACGCATTCATACTTATTTTAATATAATACTCATACTACTCATACTCAAAGTTGGAAGTACTCGTCGTATTCATACTTAACAATACGCATGATGTTATTGACTTCGACTCGTCTCTACTTAACATTTACACGAAGCACAAAATAAGTCTGATTCGCGTACGAACACTACTATACTCACAAGAAGATTGTGTGTATGCGTTGCTTGTTGTCTTTGTCTTTCCTTTCTTCTTTGTTTGTATATGCAACAATAACAAAGGCTGTAAATTTTGATGAATGATTCGTGCCACTCGAATCACTTATAAGTATTATAAGTATTTTTCTAAATTTATGAATCAGAATGAGAGGCGTATGAATCAAACACATTTCGAATATTGTGAGTTTGATGTCAACGTTTTACTCATACTCATTGTAACCTATACTTATAAATTAATGCTGTAGCGAGTACGAATGAATCAGAGTAGTTGAATTTTAATTCTGTTGATTCACTCATACTCAAAATAGCATGAGTGCTTATGAGTAGCGGAAAAACGATTCATTGCTGATCTCTGATACTCATGTATAAAATTAACATACACACCATAAGCGGGTGAGAATGTAGGTCGTAATCCTGACTAAGGGGTTGTAATGACCGATTATGTATGTACGTATGTATACTGTTTCGGTGGTAGATTTCACTAATGCCCAGACAACAGTATTACGAGTAGGAGCCTCGATTAATACAAACAAGTGAGATTTTAAGTTATCAATCAATGTCACTTGTAGACATTCAATATACCTGTCTTGCCTTGAAACATTCCTGATGCTTGTTAATCATGCTGTGATACAACTTGAAGGAGTTTATGAACATGTGACTTCCATGCAGGGAGACTGTCGAGCCAAAAAGGAGAAACAAATTGCTTATCACATATTGTGCTATTAACGGGCTCTTTGAGATTACAAAATCAGCAAGACTAAATGACTTTTGCGAAAGGGGCTGGAGACATCCATAGCATACATACAGCATAAGAGATGTAAAAGATAATCAGATTTAACCTTGAACTATATTAACTAATTTTGATTAATTTATCACTATTAACATTGGTTTTAAAAGATTATTACCGTTTATCGCCTGCAGCTTTTATTGTGTTCACTCATTTGATTATTATTTACTCTGAGAAAATAAAATTAATTTAATGCAAAACGTTGATAACGATGTTTATATCAAAACTTGACTATTCTGTTTTTTTCTTTTTTTATTTTGCTATCGTATTTAATATAAATTGTTCGTGTTTTTTTTTTTTTCTAAAACATATTATTTTCATGTATAGTTTTGGCGGTTTAACAGCATAGATAACATTGATGCAGAGGTTAAAAGCATCATAAAAATTAGTTTTTTTTTTTTCAAAAAAAAAACGAATATTTTACGCATATTGTTTAACGACTCTTTCGGAGTATTTTTAAATGAACGTCAAAAAATCACTGTCTCAAGCATTTGAAGAGGTAATTCTATAAAAAGTCGTTTCTCTAAACAGAAAACAGCTAAAAAATAAATTTTTATTTATTATTAATTGCACTGAAATAAATGAATTTATTTATTAAACCAGTTAAAAGTGTTGATAATAAATTTTTATGTGCAAAAGCTTCTGATATGCTTGATAGTCAATGTGCTCACATTTCATAAGATTTATTTTTATTTTATAAATTCCAAACTATTTAATTTCGAAATATTCAATTCAGTTAATTTGATTTTGAATTTTTTTCTGATTTCAAATAAATAAATGCAAGGGACAGGAAAGCGTGTGTCCGTAAGATTTTTTGAACTTGAATTGTCGAGAAACTGGTCTTAAATAAACAGCTGCATAGGATATTTATAAATTGAAATAATATTATGAATTCATTCATAAAGGCAAAATAATTAAATGCATAATTAATAGATCATTTATTTTTAAGTATGAATCTAATTAACAGACTTGAAATGCAGGAGTGGAAACAAAAGACTGACTATTTAAATGAAAAATAGGTTTTTGTATAAAAAAAATTACATATACGATTAAAAACTCAAAGAAAAGGAAATATAAGAAAAATATTACTTCGGCGACTGTCTCTCACCAGTCTTCCGACAAAAATAAATAAAAAATAAATTAATTAAATTTGTCATGAAAAGTTTCTTAAAAATCTATCGTTCCGAGTCGCCTTTAGACTATTGGTCCTGTCACTCATATGTATATAAACATGGGTGATGTGAGAAGCTAGATAGTAATCCTCACTGAAGGGTAATAATGACCAATTAATGGTGTTTTCTTTTTTACCAAAAAATGTGCATTTTATTAACGCAAAATGCAATTTTGCGTTTGTTTCTTAAAAATTTTTCGCCCTCTAAAAGGGTGGTATGTTTTATTCTAAATAATTCGTACTTGCCTATGGTGGAGGGCATTGCATTTTATGCCCTGTATAAATCGAGAGTGCTGATAATGCCCTGTAAAGCAGATGACTTTTGTTTATTTATAGGGCTACCAGATGGAATTTAAAAAAAGTCGCCTGGTATTGTTATCCAATTTGAAGTCAATTTTTTCATTGTTTTGTGGAGTAATCTTAAGGAAATATTACATTATTAAAGCTACAAGGTCAGCAATATAAAAAATTGCATTCAATGTTAGAACAGTGTTAAAATATTTATTTTTGTTTGTTATAAAAAAAGCGAGCAAAAAATGAAGTCGATCTGGCAACACCTTTGAACAAATTGGCATTTCCTCATTCATTTTCTTAATAAGTGGTAAACACAGGGCATACCCTTTTTTAATATTTGTGTTATGTTCTTCTCAGATAAAAAATGACATTACCAACCCTGTGGTCAAAAATTTTTTAATGCACCTTGTAAGAGGGTGACATTTTCTTTGTAGAAAAGAAAACACCATAAGTAAGTAATTGCCTTACACACGTAAATTTTACCAAAAATTGAACGAGTTTTATTAGCTCGCTTTTTCAACAAAACACATAAAAAGTACCATCAATCAGAAAGTAACACTTATACAGGGACTTTTGATTTGACATTCGTTTCTCAATAGTGTTTTATATATTTTGACAGCAGAAAAATAAGATTTAGACAATCGCATCTGTTGTTTTGCATTAATCCAAACTAGGATCCTAACTAGAAACAACATAATGCAAAGCGCGAGTAGAACCCTTCTCCTGAAAGCCTGTCGTATTAAAAAAATTCTCTCATCCATACTATCCAGTACAGTATTCCCCGGATATAATAATTCCCTGCTTAATAGCACTAAAACTTAGGTAATCTTGATTTTTGCTTTGAAATATACTCAAACTATTTCGATATATGCACCCGCTTTGTGGCAATTTTCTTACCAAAATTAATCTTGTTCTCTAGCTCCTTCGTTCGAGCGATTTCTAGAGCTATTGGAAACCAATATTTACCATTAGCGACATACAGTGAAGTCGCCGTAGTCTAGTAGGTAGTGTGTTGGCTTATTAGACATAAAGCCCGGGTTCGTATCCCAGATCAGGCATCAAAACGAAATATGAATAAAAATATTTCCTCGGCGATTTCCTCTCAGCAGATTTCTGGCAAAACTTCTGAGAGTAAATAAAATTGCCATGAAAAAGTTTCTCAAAAATCTGTCGTTCGGAGTCGACGTTAAACTGTAGGTCCCGCCACTTACGTATAAAATTAATGCACACAACATGAGTGGTGTGAGAAGTTATGCCGTAATCCTGACTGAAGGCTTGTAATGGCTAATTATGAATGTATGTATGTATGTGACATACGGCAGAATTATTGGAAAAAAATAGTAAAAAGATTGACAGCGCAATGCAATTCCATAGAATATGCCTTATGGTTTCGTTTTCCTTGACAACGCAATCTCAAATAATTGATTCCTGATAGAAAATCTACATTTCACCAATGTTCACCTTTCGCAACTTGAAAAGCTCTTCTCGTACTAATCTGACCTGGAGCAGGTCTCGGTCGAGCCCACGGCCTGGTTCTCTGCTTGGTTAAAGCTACAATAGGACTCTTGACTATGTCTATAAAGTATGCAACGGGAGCCCAGCAAATTACTACTTTGTTCACCACACCCAGCAGCCAGCATTCCATCTAATACGAAGTCGTTGATAGCAATGAGACAAATAGAATTCTATCAGCTTGAATGACACGCGGCTATTTGCTCCCAGATAGAAGATTTCGATTAAGAATTCCCCGCTTATAAGCACCGTTCTGAAAGCATTTTTGATAGTACTTATATCCGAGGAATACTGTACATTATTTTCGAATAAGCATTGTTTATATGAGGATTCATGTGAAACAACAGATGCGAATATCGGAATCCTGTGGCATTTTAACATTAAAAAATATTCTATTGTAATACTAAACCAAATTACGTGTATGAATATCTTCATTCTATCTCGTTAAGAAAATTTAAAATTTAAGTAACCAGCCATACATAAATGGGAATCGTTTATAGAAGAGTTGTAGTAAAATACTACAACGTTTCAAAAAAAAACCGATAAGATTCCATCCATAGAATGTGTATGTTTCTGTGGCAGTTCCTGAGGAATCTTGCTATAACTGATTCAATTCGGAAATGAAAAACCTTATTCTATCCTTTAGTTATTCTATAAAATGGATGTTAAACTTTCTTACAATATCGTAATAGTTTTATTCATTTGATTCAGTTCCAACATACGCTTAAAAAAAATTTTATTGGACTGAGTGCATAAAGAAGTTTTGACGTTTTGCCTACAGTTTTTGTCTAAAGTTCCTTTTTAACACAAAACTAATTTTCTTAGTAACTAAACAAATGGTGGGTGATTAAAAAAAAAATCAAAAATTTTCGTTTTAAATATATTATTTGAATTTGAAATAACAAATAAATTATTTCTAAGAGTTTATTGAACCTAAAATACGAATATCAACGATTTCTTTTGCTCAAAATTTCATTCAAAGAAATGTTTTTTAGAGTATCCGTCTTGTTATGATTTGATAAAAATTACACTATGCGACAAAATAAAAAAATTGAGTAATCCAGAAATTTGTGCGTAAAGCCAAAAAAAAACAGTTTTTGTCAAATAAAACAAGTTTGGAGGGTTCGAGAAATTTAAAAATAGTATTTTTGAGTTATACTCAACTAACTGAACAACGTAGACTATGTAGTTACTCGGGTGTATTTTCACTGTCGCACCGCACACTGTCGTGTTATTAATAAACATCAATACGATTTAAATATTTATTATTTATTTATTTATAAACATTATTAAAATATTTATATATGTATTTAAAAATTGAAATAAATTATAAGTTAAAGATTAAAAATTTGAATAAAAGGCTTTTAATTTTGATAATTGTTTTGAATAAAAATTTTCAAAATTAAATAAAAATCTTATTAAATATTTGAAACAATGAATTTTTTAAAAAAAATTAAACACATTTTGATAAATGAGAAATAAATGTCTTTTGTTGTTTTGTTCTTTCTAATGAAATATTAATTTCATTGTTTATAATGTAAACGAGTTGATGATTTAAACAGCAAAAATTAAATTCATGTTTTGTGATTTAATTTTTATTTTAAATTTAAAACTTAATACTTTTGCCCAATTTAATTCGTTAATGATCCAATTCTTTTCAAATGAAACTTGTGCCGTATTTTGTATCTCGGAAATTTACATTTAAAATAATTTATTGATTCGTTTTTCTCATTAATATTTGAAAAGGAAGTAACATAACTAATCGATATGATTTCTATTAATTTATATCGTATAATTAAAATTATCTCAATTCTCTTTTAATTTTTGGTTTCTTCATAATCTTCTTGGTTTTTTTTTTTTTTTTTTTGTTATATTTGTTTAACATTTTTAATTTTTTTATATGTAATTATGTTAGCTAAGCACTAGACCCTAAAACAAGTCTGTTCTAGTGTATGAGTTTAGCTTTATTTGGAACTGTATTTTTATCCAATGCGATTGTGCCTAGTATCAGCAAAATGCCTTGAGTATTTTCGAACTATGAAAGAAACTTTTCATTTGATTTCCTTACTATTTATAACATCTAACTAAATTCGTTTTAAAATGTAATATAATTTTATTAAAATAAGAAAACTTGTTCCAACAATCAATAATTTTTTTACGTAGGACATATCCGTTGCTCCGATTTCTCACTGGAACACTTTAGTTATTGCAGAGAGTATTAGAAGCAGTATTTTCTGTTTCTCCATAAGGGGTTCCGAAGGAAACTCAGAAACAAAATTGTTGTGCCACCGAATACGGATAATTGAATAGGAGCGTATTATCAGGAGTTTTAGTTTTTAAGTCCTAATGGTGCTTGTTTAATGGGTTTTGCAATAGAAATTTTTTTAAAAAAAATATTAATTGATCCATATTTCGTAAAATTGTTTCCATTTGATACAGTCTTGTCTTGTCAGCAGCGACCGCCCATTTATAAGCCTAATTTTGAATTGTCAACATCTAAAGATATGTATGTGCAATTAAACCTGAAGTAGAAATTTAATTCTTTATTTTACTTTTCTACACTAAACATATTACAATCAGATCTAAAACACAAAACTAATGATTTTTTGAAACTGTAAGTTTCCAACAAACTCGCAATAGTCTATTAGGTAGTGTGTAGGCTTATTAGACGTGAGGCCACAGTGCAAACACCAGGTCAGACATATCCAAAAATGAAATACAAAAATGTTAGCAGATTTCTGGCAAAAACTCTGAGAGTAAATAAAATTGCCATGAGAAGTTTCTCAAAAATCTGTCCTTCGGAGTCGACTTTAACCTGTAAGTCCTGCCACTCATGTATGAAATTAACGCACATAACATAAGTGGTATGAGAAACTAAGTCATCATCCTAGCTGAATGGTTGTAAAGACCAATTTTGTTTACTTTTCCGGCTTTTACAGAGACTCGCATTTCCTTTATCATTAAACAACCATGACGTATAAATTAGAAATTACAGTTGAGCATCGATTATCCGTGATTCGATTAACCGGGATCGGTAATGAACAAAATCTTTTTTATTTTTAATCGATTACCCGGTATTACATCAGTTATCCGGGATCTTAAATGATTTGTTTTTATCGTATTGGGAAAACTAAAATTTGTTTTGATTGAGTTAGCAACATCTAACATGTAAAACAAAAGCAAACAAGGGGAAATCCCTTATTTTTATGCTTTTCTATTTGTTTCTGAAAGTTTGACAGTGCAGGTTGTTATTGAGTAATTGCTTTTGGCAGAAAAAAATAAAGTTAAAAGGAACAAACAAACTATTTTAAAACATTTTTTAATTACATGTACATGTTAGTACTATGTGCTCCATGTGTATATGTATATTATTTACATAAATAAAAAACTTATGTAAAAATACTTAAAAAGTTTTACCTCAATTAACCGGGAAAATTGATTATCCGGGATGCTCCCGGTCCCGACTATCCCGGATAATCGATGTTCAACTGTATTCTCTAATTATTAGTATAATTAAAAAATTTTTTCAACCCACATAATATTCGTAAACGTTTTTTTTTTTTTTGCAAAATAATCATTGGTAAAGCTACGTATAAGGACAACGATTTCTTTTATTATCAGCAAGAAGAAAAATTGAAGAAAACTTTCAAGTCATGGAATTTTTACAATTTCTATAAATTATTCATTGTTATTGATTTCAAACTGTATTATCAAAAAAATATGTTAAACAAATCAAAACTTATTTCTATGGCTATCCAAATAAAACTAAACAATTTTATTATTTTTTGTTTATGAAAACCCACCACGATTTGTTTAAATAAATAATTTTAAAACCCCAAAAAAAAAATACATTTTATCATACAAATATCAATCTTAAATAAAATATTTGTTTTAATTCCATTTAACTGTTGAATGCCCTTTCCCTTTACAATAGAGCAATAAAATCCGATCATATTTTAAATGTCAATAACTTTGGATTCATTAATTTGCCATGTTTTTCTATAATTAATTAAAATTTTACATAGTTTTACGTCATTGTTTATTTAAAGCGTTAATATGGCCAAATTATGTTTGTTTTATTAAGAAATTAATTCCATTAATTAAGTGCTTGGTAGACGATATAGAGAAAACAAATAAAAATGTTTTAAACTTATTGTCTTACGACTACAAGTTGCCCTATTTTCCATCTATTTTTTTGGAACATTTCAGTTACTGTGAGCAGAGTTCATTACATGGACCAGTAATAAGATAACGAAAAAGACAAAAATATTGAAAAAAGTTAATCAAACAAAGAAAACGCCATCCTGGGTGTTGGTCTCATAAAAAAATAATTTTGGTTTCTCCGATTTTTTGAAGATATCATGCTCCAATTCTATATACGATAGCAAATTAATAAGTCTTTTACATTTTAAAGTCGACTATGAACGACAGATTTTTTGAGAAACTTTTCATGCCAAATTTATTTACTCTCAGAGAGTTTTTGCAGGAAATCTGCCGAGAGAAAGACGTCGAAGACATATATTTTGTCATGTTTCGTTTTGTTGGAGATGACTGAGCTGACATGAGAAGCTAAGCCTTAATCCTGACTAAAAGTAAATGTAGTTTGCAGTAACAATCTGAATATGTATATCTGTTGTAGTTGTTACTTTCAGATATGAAAAAAGCAGAGATCAGCAATGAATCGTTTTCCCGCTACTCATAAGCACTCATGCAATTTTGAGTATGAGTGAATCAACAGAATTGAAATTCAACTACTCTGATTCATTCGTACTCGCTACAGCATTGATTTATAAGTATAGGTTACAATAAGTATGAGTACAACGTTGACATCAAACTCACAACATTCGAAATGTGTTTGATTCATACGCCTACTCATTCTGATTCATAAATTTAGAAAAATACTTATAAGTGATTCGAGTGGCTCGAATCATTCATCAAAATTTACAGCCTTTGTTATTGTTGCATATACAAACAAAGAAGAAAGGAAAGACAAAGACAACAAGCAAAGCATACACACAATCTTCTTGTGAGTATAGTAGTGCTTCGTGTAAATGTTAAGTAGAGACGAGTCGAAGTCAATAACATCATGCGTATTGTTAAGTATGAATACGACGAGTACTTCCAACTTTGAGTATGAGTAGTATGAGTATCATATTAAAATAAGTATGAATGCGTATAAGTATCAGAAATAATAAGTATGACTCGAATCTACTCATCGTTTTGAATACTCGTTGCTGATCTCTGGAAAAAAGTTAAATTCTTTTAAACATAACACAAGCCTCACGAATTGTTCCCTCATCCATCATGTTCTCCACATTTAGTGTAGGGTGTAAGGTACAATACTTCTGTGTGAATATTTAATTTTCTTTTTTTTGTTGTTGTTGTATTAAATCTTAAAACGGGGCTTTTGAGATGAAAGAAAACTTGTTTAATGGAATGTCGTTAAAACAAAATTCAGGCCTTGGTCTGTAATAGGAATTTTATGTAAATTCCCATGTCTATGCCCTATGCAAGTAGTAATTCTATGTTGATTAACATTTGAAAGAAAAATATTTATTAGATTCATTACTTATGATAGGCATGTACTTAGTATGTACTAATTTAAGCTACAACTTTTTTTTCGAATTATAACATTAGAATCTATTTAACTACTTGGGTAAAATACATTTCGTAAGGGAATGGTTTTTGCTAATGCAGGGCATTATGTTGGAAAGCGGGTTATAAAAGGAGAAAAGAGGGAGTAGTGTAAGCCAAATTTTGATTGAACAATTTGGGTAAGTGTAAGAATTACTGATGGGAATCGAACTCACAACTCGACTCTCACAAATTAGCATACTACCCAGCAAACTGTTTTGAAAACGGGTACATTTATACCAGTTGGCGGAAAATTTGAACTCACTGAATACAAAAATGTGCAACATAAGGTCCCAAATGAAAAAATATGACAAAAACAAAATCTCTTTGATTGAATTTTAATGTTCGAAATACTGCTGAATCACGACATCTTTCGACTTCTATAGCATATTGCGAATGGTAAAGATAATTTGACTTATTACAACGTGAAATGGTTTGATGTTTGGTGAGTTGAGTAGGCCAATGGTATACTGAAGAAAATAAAAACAGAAAAAGATATTTTATCAACGCAACTTCCAGCCACCGATGTTTAAGTTTGGTTGTAATGCTTTACAGATCCCCACTGTCATTATGTTATTAGTTAAAGGTCTGATCCTGTCTAAGGTAAATAACTTAGCAAAAGAGGGAAAAACGAATTTTCTTCAATTTCAATTTAGAGTCGCCGTAGTCTACTATGTAGTATGTTGTCTTATTAGACGTGAGGTCATGGTTCAAAGGCCAGGTCAGACATCTCCATCAAAAGAAAATATGATAAAATATTTTTTTGGCGACTTCCTCTTAGCAGATTTCTGGAAAAAACTCTAAGAATAAATGCAATTGACATGAAATGTGTATCAAAAATCTGTCGTCCGGAGTCGACTTTAAACTGTAGGTCCTGCCACGCATGTATAAAATTAACAGACACAATGTAAGTGATGTGAGAAGCTAGGTCGTAATCCTGACTGAAGGGTTGTAATGACCAGTTATGTATGTTATGTATTGGGTTGTTCGGAAAGTAATTTCGTTTTTTACCGACAGAGGATTTAATTGTATTTTTTTGCACCCAATTTCAGACTTAAGCCGTATAATTTGTATATGCTTTGAGAGCTCTTATAGTAAGGCTTGTGAAAAATTCCAATTAATTCTACGCAGTAGTTTTTGATAGATGCCCTTTAAATATGAAGAGCGATGAGCAGCATTTACGACATAACTTACTGTTTTACAACAGAAAGGGTAAAAATGCTGTTCAAGCCAAAAAGAAATTGACCGATATGTATGGAGAAGGTGTGTTGACAGTACGGCAGTGCCAGAACTGGTTCGCTAAATTTCGATCCGGCAATTTTAATGTCGAAAATGCACCACATTCGGGAAGGCCGGTTGAAGCTTATAAAGACGCGATAAAGGCATTAGTTGATGCGAACCGGCGAATAACAACACGTGAGATCGGATTGAGATTAAATTTATCAAATTCAATATAATTTAATAAAGTATTTGTTTTCACAAAAAAAAAAAAAAAAACGAAATTACTTTCGGAACAACCCAATTTGTTATGTATTTAACTACATTCTTTATTTGTTACCCTGATCACAATCAGGATGCTGTCCGGTGTCAATAAAAATAATTCCTTCCCAGTACCTGAAAAGTTCTCGGGTAATTCCGTCTGCAACATGTTGACGCAGCACAGGTTTAGAAATATGTTTTTTGATGATACGTCAACGATAGCTAATGGCTTCATTTGCTTAACAAATTGAAATTGAAATTCTTTTATTGAATGATTGTAACACCATTTAAATTTTGAATTTGAATCAACTTTATTTGATAAGGTTTAATTCTATTGATTTGAGTCTTCTACAAAAAACAAACTGTTAATGGCTTCGAATATGGACTTTTAACTTAAACCACTTTAAAATTGTAATTGCGTGGGATTAACTTGCTAGGCCTAATCATTAAGAACATTTTAACACATTCTCTAGAAGCTTTAAACAATTCTTATCTCCCTTCACTGGCAATAAATTATTTTTACCTTTGAAGGATGAAACCAACGGTTAAATTTGCCGCCTTGAACATAACAAGTTTGATGAAACAAATTTTGAAAAAGTTCTAAATTAAATTCATCCAGAAAATTAAAAACTCGATTTTATCTTAAAAAAAAAACAACAAAATTAAAAGAGATGTTAAAAGCTTATAAGAACTTAACAATTTTACCTTTAATTAATTAATGTTTGAATAGTAAAACATAAAATTAAGGAAAAAAGAAATATAAAAAAGAGAAATAATAAATAAAAAATGTGAAACAAGTTTATGTAAAATTTTTGTTTTTAAATAATTCATGGGCTCTTCATCTCTATTTAAATTAGTTTTACGCGAAAAAAAAAACAAAGAATAATTAAATCGGCTGGTATTCATAAACAGCAAAACATAAGTTTTCTACAGATTTTAAGTTGTTACGTGAGAGAGCGAGAGCAATTCGTTAAGAAACAAACTGAATGAGGAAAAACAAGACCATTTAAAGAATTTTTTTCTTTTTGGATTTGTTTATATAAAAAATTTTAATTTGAAATAAACAAAAGATTTTAGTATAAATAACAATATTTGAAGCTATGAAAGACATCACAATTGGTTTAACAATCAAACAATAAACAGCTAGTCAAAATGGTAAGCTTATTCCATCTGAAAAACCGTCAAAATTTTGTTCCGTATTAGTGTCAACAAGTTTAGCTAATTTGTTCGTTTTGTTTTTTAGAAATTCTTGGTTCTTGGTTTGGCTTTGGTAGCCTGTGTTATGGCTGATGTATCCGAATTGGGTTACAACTACCCCGCCCCTGCCCTTGTGGAACACCATGTTGCTGCCCCAGCTCCAGTCCATGTGTCTGCCCCAGCTCCAGTCCATGTGTCTGCTCCAGCTCCAGTTCATGTTTCTGCTCCAGCTCCAGTTCATGTTTCTGCTCCCCAAAACACTTACATTCCCCCTGCTGCTCCCGCCCCAGTCCATCACCACGTTTCTGCTCCCGCTCCAGTTCACCACCACGTGTCTGCCCCAGCTCCAGTTCACCATCATGTTTCTGCCCCAGCTCCCGTTCATCATCATGTTGCTGCCCCAGCTCCAGTCCATGTTTCTGCTCCAGCTCCAGTAGTCCATCACCATGTCTCTGCCCCAGCTCCAGCTCCCGTTCATCACTATGAACCTGCACCAGCTCCCCAAAACACTTACATTCCCCCCGCTGCTCCAGCACCCGCTCCAGTTCAACACTTTGAACCCGTTCCAGCTCCTGCTCCCGTTCATATTCCAGCTCCTGCTCCCGTTCATATTCCCGCTCCAGCTCCCGTTCATATTCCAGCCCCTACTCCAGTTGCTGTTCCTCAAAACACTTACATTCCCCCAGCCCCCGTTTCCGTTGAACCAACTGCTGAGCTCGCTGATGACGGTTACCGTTACAAGACCGTCCGTCGTGTCGTCTACCGTCACCGTTTCTAAGCCATTGATTTGATTTGATAAGCAAATGTTTAAGTTTATTTAATTGTCTTTATATTTTATTGTGAAAATAAAACGAATAGTATTTAAAACAAAAAAAAAGTATACGATAATTTTAAAATTATTTTTCTTTAATTTTATTATCATATTTCGGAAAAGCATCCAATAATTGAGAGAAGTGGAGAAATTTTTTTCCGTGATATTTAAAAAACAAATTCGCCTTAAAAATCCTAATTGAAGACAATAATTTAAAAACATAAAAAAAACGCGGTTATCAGTCTGGGTTTATAATCCACTGTTGCGGAATTACTAAATCGCTTTAAACGAATATGTTTAAACGAAAAACACTAATTGTCTAGACATAATAGTACAACAGCACAGAAAGAGTTGTGTTTTTAATCTAAAATGCCATTCCATGTTATGGGTTCTCATATACTTGGACCAATGAATGGAAATTCCACTGCATTCCGCCACAGCGTGCTCTGAAACGTACCGTAACTTTCCTCTGATCACCAAAATCGAAATTAGCCGTTACTGAAACCACGAAAATCAATCCATACGTACAATGTTGTTAAGATTTAATTTTTTGTTTTTTTAAATGGTTATACGATAATAATCGGGTTAATACATTACGCATAACTACATATATCGCACTAAGTGACGTCAGAAAGGTAAGATTTTGGATTGATAGATATTCTTTGATATTTTTCAAATTTCTTGTTTCTAAACATTTGCTATAATAAAGTTGAAAGCAAACTTTAGTGATTGAACGTATACAAATACCATAATCCATAATTGGTCATTACAACCCTTCAGTCAGGATTACGTCCTAACTTCTCACACCACTTATGTTGTGTGCGTTAATTTTATACATGAGTGGCGGGACCTACAGTTTAAAAAATCTGCTGAGAGGAAGTCGCCGAAGAAATATTTTTTTCATATTTTCGTTTTGATGTCTGGCCTGGGGTTTGAACCGTGGTCTTACGTATAATAAGCCGACACACTACCTACTAGACTACAACGACGTATACAAAAAAAACGCGTAACATTTATCAGTATCATATAACCTTTCATATCATTATAACCCTTCAGTCAGGATTACGACCTAACTTCTCACACCACTTATGTTGTGTGTGTCAATCCATAAATGGCATACAATTTTATTTACTCTCAGAGTAATATAATAGTAGAAACCTGATGAGAAGAAGTCGCCGAAGAAATATTTTTTCATTTTGTTGGAGATATCTGACCTGAGGGTTGAACCAGGCTTACTTAATAATATGTAATATGTCTGAAGACCACCAATACTACAAAGGATTCGTAGGAGATATAAAACTTAATGACGTTAAATCTTTTCTATGCTTGAGATTTATCGTGGACGTACAAGACGATATTGTAAATCGCATGCAGCACTTCTGCAGACATTGCAATCTCCATAAATTTACTTAAGTACTAAATTCCAATTTTGCTCTAGGGAAATGCGTGCCACGCTTTAACACACCTTCTAACGATATTTAATAGTTTTCTACGGAGATTCTTCTGATCGAATGTTATCTCAAGAAGAGGCATATAAAAAATAGCTACAGAAACGCCAATTCCAGTTAAAATTGCTAAAAGAAAGCGGCTATGTTGATATATGTAACTCTTAAAAAAGTAATTAAAACTGTAAGTAAATTGTAGAAAAGGCAAGTAGACAAGTGGTCACCTGTAGAAGCCAAAGTGTTGAAAGTGAACGTAGCTAGAAAGACCTAAACTAAAATGAAGCTAATGGCACAGAAAAGATCAGAGTAGAAAATATTTGTTGTGGTCCTTTGATTCTTTTATTTTGTTATCAGACCCCTCTATTTTTGTACATTTATTAAACGAAACAGAAATATCAATACGGGAACAATCTGCACATGCTTATTCTGCTATAGGGAAGTTTTTTATAAAGTATATTACAATAAATCTGCAAAGATTATCATAAAATGATAAATATCAGCTGGGCCGTCTATCGGTTTAAATTTGAACCATCGGTTATTACGAATCTGACAATACTTATGTCATTTTATTCTGTCACAAAATTATTAGTATATTATCCGCACTGAACATAATGAATCGATCTACGCTGGAGCAACGATGGAATTTATTGGGCCAATGAGAAACTGCACGATGATTTCGATTTTGCCAAAGAAATCATCTTTCGGATGAAGCTCATTTTCATCTTGGTGGGTACGTTAATAAGCAAAATTGCCGTATTTGTGGCTCAGAAAACACGCACGCCAATGCACCCATTACGAGTGACTGTTTGGTGCGGAGTGTGGAGTGGAGACTTCATTGGCATGATAATCGATTTTTTTCTATCCGCTTTTCATGGTATTGATACGAACGATGTTTGGTTTCAACAGGATGATGCAACTTGTCGTACATCTCATGCCGCAATCGATTTATTGTGTCAAACGTTTGATGATCGTTTAATTAGCCAAAATGGTGATGTCAATTGGCCACCAAGAAGCTGAAATTGGACACCGTTGGACTATTTTTTGTGGAGCGCCGTTAAAGAAAAGTGTTATACCGACAAACCAGAGACAATTGAGTATTTTTGAAGGCCAACATTCGTGATGCCATTGCCGAGATACGACCTCATACACTGGAAAAAGTGCACGAACATTGGTCCTAACGAATGAGGTACTGTGAGGCCAGCCGCGGCACCCATATAAATGAAATAATATTCCCATTCTAACCGGAACAATTGTACTCCACAAAAAAAAAAATAAATTTGGCAAAATTTCAAAACCGTTATTATTTTATTGTATTTTTAAATGTAAACTTTTAAATGACACACCCAATATTATGGAAGTACGAACAAGGTGACGTTTAGATCCCTTTGGTAACGACGTATGAGCTTAAAAAAGTACAAACCAACTTTTAAATTTCTCAACCCTATATTTTCTAAAAAGAATGTACATATTTTTATAATATTTATGACAAATTATTTATTAAATTTTACACTTCAACTTTCATAAATTAAATTTCTTCATCATTATTTTACTAATCAGTGTGTAAACGATCTTTTTAATAGAAGAAAAAATAAACAAAAACAATAGGCTCCGTAATACCCAGCTTTAAGTAGAAAACAATAGAATTGAATGTAAATAAGATAGATTATCTGAAAATTTAATTTAAAAATGAAAAACAGATAGGAAAACAGTAGCATTAGTAGCAACGGATATACAGAAGATTGAATTAATTCGGTATGTGTTTTAGATACAAATCAAATGTGGCGCTTTACTAAACATTTACTCGCTGTAGATGTTTTTTCTTTCTCTTTTTTTTTTCTTATTTTGTAATAGATTTTGTAGAGAAAAACATTATTATTTACTATTCTAAGGTATTTTTTTTTTATTAAAAAAAATTCATATTTACAAGAAATGTTTCTTCAAAAAAAAAAAATTTAATTTTTGTTTGATCTGAAGCGTATTGTATTTTAAGCCGGAGATTGCACAAAGAAACAAGATTTATAACAAGCAATTATTGTTTTTGAATATGATCTACATATACACTAAGGACTCCATTAACGACTAATTAAGCTTAAATAGAATTTTTTTTTACAGAATTTAAATACATTTTGAAAAGAATGTGCTGCGAGAGAGAGAGAGAAGGAATAATTTTTAAATACAATATTTGTAATAAAAAACAAAAGTTCGTTTTTATTATCTTTGTTTTTTATAGAGGTTATCTAGTCTATTATGGATCATTAAAAATATGAATTTTTATTTTTTATGCATATTAATTTGATTTTTTATTGATCATAAATGTTCCTAAAATAATTTCACAAAATTTTGTGTAGGTATGGTTCCTAGCCTTAAATTTTAAAAAATAATAAAAAACAGATCAACCTGTCCATTAAAATGTTACCTTTTGTTGTAATCGAACGACTAAAAGATGCCCTATTTTCCGTTTTAGTTACAGTGACCAGATTTCACCAAATGGAAGAGTAATAAGATAACGAAAAAGACGTTATAATACTGGTTATTACAAAAGTTAATGCCACATCCAATAAGCCCAATAATAAAACGCCATCCTGAGTGTTGGTCTCATAAAAAAAATAATTTTAATTTCTCCGATTTTTTGAAACTATTAGACAATACATATCATGCTCTATATACGATGGCATGTTCATTACAACTCTTCAGTAATTACAACTCTTCAGTTACGATTTCGACCTAGCATCTCACACCACTTATGTTGTGTGTGTTAATTTTATGTTAAAGTAGTGGAACCTACAGTTTAAAATCGACTCTAAACAACAGACTTTTGAGAAACTTTCCATGGCAATTTTATTTACTCTCAGAATTTTTTCCAGAAATATATATAGGCAGCCGCCGAAGAAATATTTTTTTCATATTTCGTTTTGTTGGAGTTGTCTGACGTCTAATAAACCAACACGAACTACCCACTAGACTATGGTATTGATATGGTTTTGATAGTTAAATCAATTCTGTCTGACTGTACAACGTCTTTATTAATGCCATGAGGAGCATATAACCATAACAGCTGCCACATAAAATTAAAGATCTCTGCAACCACTTTTATTTGCCATCTCTAGGTGTTAAACGGCCATATTCCTAAGCGGCTGTCGTGTAGCTTTCAGTAGCTGGCTTGTTTGGCAACGTCAACCACTGAACTCTATAGATTATTCATTCGTATATTCATATTCTTTCTCATTTTAATATGGAATTATTGTTAATTGCTTAGCTTCTGTATATAATATAGCTCCAGATATAGTTGAAGACCAAATAACTATTTGGCTTTCTCCATTCTGTTGGTTAAGAATATCATCTAAAGATGATAACCATCTTGTCGATTATGCTTCCTAGGGTATAAAACGCAGTCAACTCATCTTTACTTTGCTTTTCATGCAGAAACTTTTAGTATTTCAAGGTCACCGCATTTATTGTATTTTTTCCGGGCGTAAGGAACTCTTCTACTTTCTGTCAACGGAAAAATGTATTCCTGTGGCCATGTTAAACCAACCATTCAGACGTTTTCGACCAAATCACTAACATCATTGATTAATGATGTTAAAATGATACAGTTCCGCAAAATCGTTTTTCTAACATTCATCTCATGGGCAAAATGTTAAAAGAAGACTACGTGACAACGTCTAAGCGGTATTCGTCATTATTATCTACTACTCTAATGGTGATATGATGAATTTTCATCATCACTTCTTTTACTTTTTTAATTCATTTATCAAATGTTCACGTGATGAAACATTCATTGGCATGTATGTCTCCTTAAAAAACTGGAATTTTGCTTTCAAAGGGAACTGTTCATTTAAATTTTTTAAACCTTAGCTTGCGCGTTTTGGGAGTATTGTTATGCAGACTATTCAGCCATTTGTCTGTTTCGGTGAGGCTTTTGATTGTTTTTTCGAATAGAGGTTGCACCAGGACTTTCTTTTGTATACTGGCTTTGAATTTTTCAGTTGGTTTATTGTATTTTGTACTCCCCTTCAAAAGTGTTAAAAATTATATTGAAATCACTTACCTAAAATCTGAAACATTCTTTCTACTCTTGAGGAATACAGCAATTCTAACGCATGTCATTTTGGACTGCCATAACTTTTGCTGTACACAAATAGCTCGTAGAAACGTTATTCTCGTGAGTCAATATTTAAAATTTGAGGTCAGTCTATATTATATATTATCTATATTATATATTATAATACAACTTCAATTGGAAGATTATTGCAACTTCCATCCAACTGCGTTAAACAAGTGCCAAGTGTAAAGTAATTTGTTTTCTTGTAAGACAGTTTAACATTAAATTGAACTTTATTGAAGACAAAATGAAACAAAACTTCTAATCAAAAAAAAAAAAAAAAAAAAAAAACAAAAAACAGAAAACTAAAACTAACAGCAACAACAAAACAAAATAACAACTATTTAGACAACAATGTAATACAAAAGAAAAACAACAAAAAATAATACCATAAAAGAGCAAGAGGTGTTGTATGAACAGCCAGCGAAATTTAAGGAGTTCTAGATATCAAATATTAAGCGATAGCAAATGGCTTTAAGGTCAAGTCTTTGAAACTTTTAATGAATTTATGTATCACAGCAAGGATGTGTTGTATCGGGTGGGCCATTTATAGATTTAAATTTGAATCTGGCAATACTTATGTCATTGTCACAAAATTCAGATTATCTCCACTGAACGTAATAAATCGTTTTACGCTTGAGCAACGTTGGGATTTATTGAAATAGATGAGCCAACGAGCATCTTTTCGGATAAAGCTCATTTTCAACTTGGTGAGTTCGTTAATAAGGAAAATTGCTGTATTTGAGGCTCAGAAAATCCACACGTAGTCTTACGGAAGCCAATGCACCCATGACGAGTAATTGTTTGGTGCGGCTTGTGGAGTGGAGGCATTATTAACTCATATTTCTTTGGAGGTACCTATCGTACCATGATAACCGAATTTTTTTTGTATCCGCTCATCAAGGTATTGATATGAACGACGTTTGGTTTTAACAGGATGGTGCAACTTGCCACACATCTTATGCCACAATCGATTTATTGCGTTGAACGTTTGACGGACGTTAACTAATTAGCAGAAGAATCTGCGATTTTTGACACCGTTGGTCTATTGTCTATGGGACGCTGTTAAAGAAAAGTGTTATACCGACAAACCAGAGGCATTTTTGAAGGCCAACATTCGTGATGCCATTGCCGAGATACGTCCCCATACACTCGAAAAAGTGCTCGAGAATTGATCCGATCTAATGAGATACTGTGAGCCCAGCCGCAGCATCCATATAAATGAAATAATATTCCATTTCTAACTGGAACAATTGTACTCCACAACAAAAAAAATTAAATTTGGCAAAATTTCGAACCGTTTTTGTTTTATTGCATTTTTAAATTTAAACTTTTAAATGACCCACCCTATATTATGGAAGTACGAATAAGGTGACGTTTAGATCCCTTTGGATCTACATACATAACATAATTGGCCATTACAACCATTCAGTCAGGATTACAGCCTAGCTTCTGACTCCACTCATGTTGAGTGTGTTAATTTTATACATGAGTGGCGGGACCTACAGTTTAAAGTCGACTCCGAACGACAGATTTTTGAGAAACTTTTCATGGCAATTTCATTTACGCTGAGAGGAAGTCGCCGAAGAAATATTTTCATTTTGATGTCTGGCCTGGGTACTGATCACACAACATAAACGTGTCCTGAGTGTTATAATGTCCCCATAATTGTATCCCTTCAATAATGGTTCTTGAACTTATTTTAGGAATTTTGTTTATTTGGTTTGCTCTCGGAAAAGGCTTTACAAAACAATGTTGTTTGCACTTTTTTCTTTACAGCTCCCATCTGCCAACGCAACCGATCATAAATTTCATTTAAAAACAGTAGCAATAATAGTGAGTGAGTAAGTATTATGTTAAGTTATTTCTAATCTTGATAAAGCGTTAAAGAATTGTTGAATATTACGCTTCAGTAAACACTGTAGACTACAATAAATTTAACAACTTCTTTAGCAAACCATTTTTGTTTTTTTTTTTTTAATGGAATTTCGTTCATTTAATTAAGCAAAATGATTTGTTACTTTAATATTTGACGTTTTGTTCTTTTATAACTTCATTATTTCTTTTTTATGGTTGTATGCATGTGTCTTCCTCATGTGAATACATACATACATACATACATATGCGTATGATATGATTTTTCTTTTTTTTTTTTTAATACTATTATATATCTTAATATCTTAAGCGTTAAAATATGTGTTAAGTTACTCACCCACGTGGTCCCGCTGTATATGTGGTTTCCTCTAATTTACCAGTGGCTGGATTACGCGAACCATAACGACCTCGCACTATGTTGTCTGGAGTGCCACTTGCACTGTGATAGTAACCGCCAAAATCATCATTTCGATGTCTATAATGGAAACATACATGCATACATACATACATACATTAAATAAAATAAAATTGTGTAATTCTTTTAAATGAAACAAATATTATTATTCTAATAAAACAAAACATAGTTTAACTGATTTATTCTTCTGAAATAGTAAATATTTCACAATCTTCCACACAAAATTAATAAAAATTACTGGAATGACCTTCTTTTCATACAAAATTTCGAGTTCAAATACTAGTGTTTGGCTTTTTAACAATTTTGTATAGGAAAAATTTATTGTTTTCAGTCAAACAACTATTTATCAAGCTACAACAATAATTAAGATCGTCAAATTCATGGCACTGTAGCAAATAAACAGTATGTTCAGTTTCCATAACCTATAATTGCCCTATGTCTAGAGCAACAAAACTGTGGCTTCATATCTAATAAGCCATCACACTACCTATCACTACTGCGACTGCGGAGTATTGTAATGACCAACTAAGTATACATGTTGGGCAACAAAATCGAGGCTTATGCTGACATCGCCCTTGCAACGTCTGGTATATGCCCATAGACATTATCCGACAAACTCACATTTTCCCTGAGCATTGTATTCATACATATATAATTGGCCTTTACAACCCTTCAGTCAGGATTACAGCCTAGCTTCTCACAACGTGAGGGTTAATTTTATACGTGAGTGGCGGGACCTACAATTTAACGTCGACACCGAACGACAGATTTTTTGATAAACTTTTTCATGGCAGGTTTTTATTACTCTCAGAGTTTTTGCCAGAAATCTGCTGAGAGGAAATGGCCGAAGAAATATTTTTTTTTTCAAATTTCGTTTTGATAAGCCAACACACTACCTACTGGACTACGGCGACTTCTGAGCATTGTACTCAGTTGGTCCAATAAATTTGAACTTAATTTTAATGCCTGCAAAACTGATGGTATGGTTCGTGCTGATGTGAATCGCTGGATTTATTTGGTTCGGTTACCAAACCTAATCTTCTTTATGGAATTGTTTTTTGATAACCTGCCCTCAATAAAAATCTGTTACATTACAGGTTATGGATACTTTTTTCATTTCCCCTATAAAGGCTTCATCTACATTACTTTCACAGACAATTTATGGAACCTGCGACTAATTGCTCTGGCATGCTGGCATATTATTTCCTCTGGGCACTCCCATATCCTATCTGGAGAGATTTCGCTTCTATATATGAGAATAAGATAGGCATTGAAATTTTCGCCAAAGGACTTATGGTGCATACATACATAAGTGTCAGTCAGGATTACGACCTAGTTAATTTTATATACGAGTGGTGGTGGAACCTACAGTTTAAACTCGAATCTGAGCGACAGATTTTTGAGAAACTTTTCGTGGCAATTATATTTGTTCTCACAGTTTTTGCCAGAAATCTGTTGAGAGGAAGTCACCGAAGAAGAAGATATTTTTTTTCGTTTTTGTTAGAGGTGTCTGACCTGGTGTTTGAACCGTGGCCATTGAATATGCAAACACTATACCTACTAGATTATTTAAGAAAAATCTTATATCTTTCTGAATTTCTGGCTGCTGTAATTGGCTTCAGACCGTTTTAATGGCCATAGATTTCGCTGCGGAGCTGATCTTTAGGAAAATATCTCCAACTACTAGCATTTCGAGTACAAACTTAAGGTCTAAACTGGTCAGCATCTGCTGCAACTCCTTTAATAGATTCTCGTGGAAATTTTGTGACAGTCTAGTATAGATAACTGAGAGATATTATAAGTAATGGTACAGCTGATGAATGTAGATTTAGTGGAATTGGTAGGGAATAATATAATATCACAGCTTTCCTTTTTTCAAATCTATAATACCGAGAATTCCACCCTAAAGGAAGCGACTGCTCATAATTAAAAAAGAAAATTTCCAAATAAATTGATAGTAACTTGACTGAAGCTCTAGAAATTTGGTTGATAGATAGTGATTAACGAAACGTTCGTTCGATCGCCATGAAAATGTCTTTCTACGAAAGGCGCATGATTTAATTACCATTAAAATGGCTGCATGTTATTGAACAAAACGATGCTTATTCCATCTGAGGAGGTTGTTCTATCAAAGATTCTATTCCTGGAAAAACAGGAAGTACTGCTTACAGCATCATCATGTAAAAAAGGTCAGGGACGATTAGGCATTGAGTTAGCTTAAACAATAGCTAAGTCAAGTTGAACGATAAGAAATATTTTGCTGGATTTTTTGTGAAATAAGCTAGTAATTCGCTATTAATTACTACTACTACTGTTTGCCCTAAATGTCATCTATGTGACTAAATAATGCATTTAACTTCAAGGAGAATTAATCGATTTCTTTACACATCCATATATAATTGATCATTACAACTCTTCGGTGAAGATTATGAGCTATGTAGCTTCTCACACCACTTATGTTGTGTGTGTTAATTTTATTGATGAGTGGCAGGACCTAAAGTTTAAAGTCGTCTCCGAACGACAGATTTTTTTAAGAAACTTTTCATGAGAATGTTCTTAATTCTCAGAGTTTTTGCCAGAAATCGTTGAAAAAATATTTTTTCATATTTCGTTTTGTTGGAGATGTCTGACCGGGGATTTTTAAGCGTCTAATGAGCCAACACATTACCCACTAGACTATGGCGCCTACCATCTATGCGACTAAATAAAGCATTTAACTTTAAGGAAAATTAATCGATTTATTGTATTTAAAGCTTGATTCTGAAAAATTCTTAAATTATTAGATTTTTTAGAATATTTATTCCTTTTCTTCCCTTAGAGGAACATTAACAATTATCTTCTTTTTATTATTTCTTTGCATTTTCTATGATGTATTGTGGTCTTCCTTAAAGGTTTATCCTTTTTTAAAGTATTTTTTTTTTAATTTTAACGTATAATTAATTCTTTTATTTAAAATAATTTTATTTTTTAATTTAATTTTTAATTTAACAACTTTTTATTTAAAATTCTTCAATTACCCAAAACGAAATGAACCATCCTCATTGATTGTATTGTATTCAATGTCACACTTAACAATTAAACACAAATTCAAAAATATCACAGCAATGCTACCGACCATATACAAAGCCTTAGACATGATTTACGAAAAAAAAGGTTTTATTTTTTTTTTTAATTTCAATGCTTTTAGTCCTTTATATGCCAACACACAAACACAAATTGTTGTTGCAAATTTAAACAATTATTCTTTTAGATGAAATTATACTGTATTAAACTATAAGTCGTTGCATTCAAAGAGGAGATTGAAAAAGAACCGTAAAGATTAAGAACAATAAACAGACTGACTGCTTTCTAACAGATGCTCAACGTATTTAAATAAGATTCTCAAAAAGTTTTTCAGGAAAATTGTTTCTCTAATATGAAGATTTTTTTTTTTTTTTTTTTTTTTTTTTTGTTTTTCTATTGTTGCTGTGCTGTTGCTCGTGCCACTTGTTTTGTGGTTATTGTTACTCACAACGACAGGCAGACAGACAGAAGCTATGGTGTTTCACCTGACCACCCACCATATAGCAAAAGTGAGGAAAAAAAAATTACAACAACAACATACAGACATACATACATTATAATAAAAGCGTTGACTAAAAAGAAAATTTCAAATTCACATCTTTTAATGTACGTTGAAAAATCTAAACATTTAAAGTCAAATGTTAACTTTTTTTATTTCTTTGTAGTTGTTGTTATTGTTGTTGTTGTTGTTGTTACTTTCAATTGTATTGTGGTTAGTGCAGTTGCTGCTGTTGTTATTATACGATAGTAGCATCTTAGCAAATTTTCTACCAGTTTTCCTCCAACTATTAAGGTAGCCAATGTAAACAACAAGCAACGAAGCGTGGCAATTTTTTATCTTCTTTCCAATTGCCTTAGAATTTGTGAGAGAATTTGTTCTTATTATAAAAACTCTGGGTTTCAGAGGTTTAAACCACGAACTTTGCGGGTACTACCAACTAATACTTCAGCTCCTACGTTTGTACCTGCACTAGCAAGATTGGCAGCAATTCTTAAATGAAAAAGTGTTAGAATTTGTTTAAATGAAAAGCCACAATATAGATGCTGCATGTTATATCATTAGCCACATTTACCAGCATTTAAATGCATACATATTTAATTTAATGTTATTATTGTGATTGTTGTTCTTCGGTTCTTTAAGACAGGAATTTTTGTGGTTTTCCTTTCGGTCTAAACAACAAATTCAAAGGCAGCGGTTAAAACGTACCATTATATGGTATGTATTTGTGTGCTTTCTGTTTAGTGTTTAGCCCAGTTGTTTATGGAAAATGTTGCATAGGGGATATTTATTCTAAAACCGCATTCACATTCACATTTTCAATATACATACATACATACACATCCATCTATATTCATGCCACTACACCATATGAATCAACCAAATGAAACCGTCAATTAGTGTGTTGTTGTTGTTTTTTTATTACTTCTTTTCCTGTTGTTGTTATTGTTATTGTAATTTTCTTTTTTATTTTCCTCTCATGATAATGTCAATGTTGACTTTGTTTCAATGGAATTGAGTAGGCAAAAAAGAAAAGAGAAAAAGGAAAAACGAATAGAAAATGGAAATGGCATTCCAAATAAACGTAATGCAAGTTTGTTTCTTAAGTCTTTTGTTTTTTTTTAATTTTTTTTTTTTGCATGGAACATGAAATGTTTAAAGCATTTGAGAGCAACACAAATAGATTTTGTTCTATACTACTGGTATTCGAAAATACACAAAAAATAACTAATTGCACAACCTTTTCTTATTTGAACACTAAAAACTCTACAACTTTTTAAATGTTATAACATGATATTGTTAAGACTCATTCATATATTCTGTAAATTTATCGATAACACACCCTGAAGGCAATTTTCTTATTTTTACACTAGATTGAGATCAATCTATCAGCATATAGGCTAATAGTAGAGATAGTTTCTCTCTCCTTCATGATACACTTTTTGTAATATTTTAAGCACTTTTAGTATCATTATGAAGTCTTATTAGACAAAAAATATTCACTTCCTCTGTCGAAAAAAATCTCCCTATCTTCTGTTTTTAAACTAAATCTTGTGTCTTGTGTTACAGAGGCCTATTAATATTATTGTAGGGCAAAGAAAAAATTATGTACTAGAAATAATACGCATACAGTGTAATATGAAATCCTGATTATCTTCTTTATCTACTCTCGTAAGCAAAACATAAC
This sequence comes from Sarcophaga caerulescens, assembly GCA_927399465.1. Classification (NCBI taxonomy): domain Eukaryota; kingdom Metazoa; phylum Arthropoda; class Insecta; order Diptera; family Sarcophagidae; genus Sarcophaga; species Sarcophaga caerulescens. The sequence goes on from OV656867.1 coordinate 20,923,908, forward strand.
CTCAAAATATACTCCTTAATAACCGATCCATGTTTTGGGAGAACTACTCATGCACTACGCCTTATTACAAAACAAATAATAAACTAAACCTTGACCTATCTTGATGTGCTTGATTTGGATTCTCCTATTAGACGATTATGTTCGGGTTTTGGCGTCATAACCATATACATACATATATACATACATAATTGGTCATTATAACGGTTCAGCCAGAATTACGACCTAGCTTCTCACACCAATTATGTTGTGTGTATTAATTTAAATACATGAGTGACGGGACCTACACTTTATAGTCGATTCCGAACGACAGATTTTTGAGCAACTTTTTCATGGTAATTTCATTTACTCTCAGAGTCTTTGCCACAATCATATTGTTTTTTCCATATCTCCATGATTAATCACCAGATGTGTACCTTTTGATTAAGTCCGTAACATGATGCCATTACAAAGTTCCTTCCAGATACTTGCACAAAACATCATCAGTGTTACTTGTTGACAAAATCGATGATCAATATAGGTATTCAAAGACAAATTCGGTAAATACTGCTCCTCTTTAGGAGCCGACCAAGTGGAATGGATTATTAAGGTGTATATCCAGGTTTTAGTGGATATCGCCAAATATCTCTCGAGATGTCATGAGTAGTGGCGGACATACCATGAAAAGAAGAGAAACGGAAAGTCGCATTACAGACCCAACCGACAAAAAAAAAGGTATCTACTATCCATGCAAATTTGGCATAAAATATGGAACAATTTTATTGTTAAACAATAATCAAAAAAATAGAGATTCTAAATCGTGATTATGAAGCTGTTGCCTAACGCCTGTCTAAGTTTCTAACAGGATGCAAAAGATGCAGGATCTATCTGTATAGATTTGGGCACCATATGTCAACAAAGTATCCAATTTGCACAAAACACGATAGGAACGTGGAACATTTAATGTTCGAAAATCTTATATTTGAGGAGGAGTGCTCACTGTTCGTGATACAAGTAAAATAAAGCGTATTAGCAAAAGGTTTCATAATATGTTGCACAAATAGAAGAAGAATAGCTAGGAAAAAGGGGGTGGGGGGTTAAGAGTAGCACAGTCTCGAACCCAGTGAGGACAGTAAGATCAGACAAGTGAGCTGACCGCTCTGTGAAATGACAGTTGCTAGAAGTGATGTATTAACGATCATAATTTTCGACTCCAACACAAAAAAAAGACGAATACTTTTTAGGCCGTTTAAGGCACACATTTTGTGACCAACACTTTCGAAAAAAACACATGTATTGAACCATCAAAACCTAATGCTGACGTCATCAGAATTTTTCCTTCACATTGTTGTTGTTTTTATTTCTTTAATAGTTTCATTATTATGTACTCTGGAAGTAAATAATATTTCTGTATTTACTTTACTTTACTTTACTTTACGTTCAGTTCTGACTTGTGTTAAAGATGAATTTTTAGTTAAAATCTTATTTACCATACCCCCACCTAGTATAATCGTAAACAAATCTAAACAATTTACCAGCTAAACAGTAGACCCTCAACTTTTATGTTGGTAAGGGGCATAAATGCTATGGCATTTATATCGTCATGTTCGTTTTTGAAGTCTTTTGTATTCTTTAAGGGATTCCAATTTACAAAACGGATATTATTTGTTGGTTCTTATCAAATTTGTTTTTATAATTGGTGGATGATTCTTTTTGATTGTTATTATTGTTACTATTATTGTAGTTGTTATTGTTATTGTACATTATGCAAATAATATGGAAAAAGTTTCAAAAAAAAAAACATTATAATTGCAATATAATTGCACTTAAACTTCATAAAAGCAAAAACGAATACAAAATAAAAAATTCTTTGATTATACAGTTTACAACAGACGAATGTGCTAATTACGTACAGAGCAGAAGAAACATTGTAAGAGGCTACAAATAGAATAAAAGCTTATGTGATGAATTAAAATGCTAAATATGATTGAATATTGCATTTGCAAGACACTGACCTAGACTTCAACTCACTAGTGAGGAAGCTTAAAATTATGGCCATTAAAAACAAACGAAAACAAAAAAAAAAAAGATAGAAAAAAAATATTGAAAAAAAAGCGTAAGGAAACTGAAGATAAAAATTAATTTGCTTGGTTTGGATTTTATATTTCACATATAAAGCATATGTATGAACAACTAAATGAATGAATGAATATGCGAGTAAGTGCGCCAAAGAAAAGAGAAAATTGATTTTTAACTGTATTAACATACTAACAGAATAACATACTGACTGTAGAGCAATTTGAACGTGACTTTTTGTGAAAATAAATATTTAAAAAAAAAGTTTTTCTTTTTATTTAAAGTAACAAAAAAAAAATATAAATTTTCTTATTAAAAAAAAAATAAAATAAATAACAAATAAATTACTAAATATAAAAACAAAACAAACAAACAAATATTTAATTTAAGATTTATATTGATCCAAGCAATAGCCAGTAATTTGATCCGAAATACAATCAAATACGTCAAAGGCCAAATCACAACTTTCACCTTTTTCAGGCAATTTCCTTCGATTCACATGGTATTTATTGGTTACAGCACGCAAACATAAATTTACAGAGCGTAGAGTGGCCATAAAGAAGCCATGTTCATTAACGCCGCCCGAATAGAAATCGACCAGACCGTCTAAAGTAGGCCAACCTAATTTATCAATGGCATTATTTTTGGCATAAACACAATGCAATAGACACTGGAAACAAACAATCAAATTCAAATGAAAATATAATAGAATTTAAATATTTACGTTTCATAAAACCATATGCGTTTTAAAGCTTTAAAGTTAATAAATAAATTTATAGTCTTTTAATAAATGTGAGAATGTAATTTTTATTTTTTTATATTCAAAAAAAAAAAATAAATTATAAAATAAGTACATAAATAATAATTTATTATAAGTAAGAAACTAAATTTGTTTGGTAATATACGACCATAAAATAGTCTAAGAATATAAATATTTTTTTATATATAATAAGCATTATCAGCGTATAGACATATATTTTAGTGTAGACTTTCTTTTAGCAGTTGTTTTTAGGTTATTTGTTTATTCCATTTGGGAAAATAAGTCTCACAAAATTTTTCCAATTCCAATCACTTCTATCAGCGTATAAATGTATCATTTCTCTGCTTTGTTCTCCAATCTAATAACGCCAGCTCGTGTAATTGTGACAAAACAACCATTTGTTCAATGAATTGAAAACAAGGGAAATGATATCCAACAAATACAAACCAAATATTTACAATTACACATTAAAATCGTTTTTTGAGCTTTCTCCATAACAGAGAATATAAATCCGGTGATTCTTTCAGAGTTTTGTAAAATAATTCTGGGTAATTTCGTTTGTTTGAGGTTGCCATAGTCTAGAAGGTAGTGGTTCAAACCCCATGTCTAGCATCAAAACGAAAATATGTCTTCCTCTCAGCAGATTTGAGTTACTCAAAAATCTATCGTTCAGAGTTGACTTTAAACTGTAAGTCCCGCCACACATAAAATAAAATTAAAACACACACCATAGGTTAGAGGACGTGTACTTGTCCGTTAAGACAAGTACAATACCCGGAGGTCGAAATTGACCCATTGTACAAACACACACACCATAAGTGGTGTGAGAAGCTCGAACGTTATCCTCACTGAAGGGTTGTAATGCCCAATTGTGTATGTGTAATTTCGTTTGTATTAATTCTTTCTCAATTTATCTGCAAGGTCTGCTGCACCGATTTGTTGAAACCACACTTTATCAGTAGCCTGATCATAACGAATAGGCCAAGAAAATTCATTAATTGTGAGCACTTTTTCAACTAAAAATTAATAGGAAAAATGCCTTAAAAAAGGCCACCAGATTTGAGTGCTACAAAAATTTAATTTTTCAATGCCTGGTGCACGTTCGACTTTAATTCTTTCAACAACTGATCCATGCAAGAATTAAAATCCACACCATGATTTAAAATTTGCCATGCTATGATTTCAAATAGACCCCATTTGAAATGGCTAATTGCGATATGCTCTAGTGCCTATTTTAAAGCTGCGATATTTTCTACTGAATAGAATTATGACATCTTGTATAATTAAGCTATACTTTTGCCTTCTCTAGAAACTGTGCCAACCTCATATCTATCCTAAACTGATCAGATCAACTGATCTTTATCAACGAAGCTATTGAGATCTGTAAACACCATGAAAAGAAATAATTAATAAGAACAAAATTGATAAGAAATACAATTTTGTAATTGCTAAGCCAATAAAAGGATCATTCGGAGAACAAATCTAAGAGGTGCTTAAAAAGAGTAGTCTGAAGTCTTACTGTCAATCGCTGTGAAACTTGTTAAGCGCCTAATAAAAGTTGGGAAAAAGAAAGCGATTTTCTTTTTAATGGATCGTTTTAATAAGCTTTATATTGCGTTGATTCACTCTATGGGAGATTATAATAACAATTTGCTTCAAATTTGCATTTTTACCAATGCTTGATTTTGCATTAAACAAACATCAATAATACATACCAGTAGAGAGCAAATATGTCATATTTTACAGCTCTTTTTTGTTAAAGGCTAATACATAAGCCTGCCAACACAATTTGGTTCCGTTAGCAAATTTGATATCGCAAATGCCTCATGCTCTGAAGCGCTAATCTTTTAAAATGTCGATAAAATAATGAAAACTGGATAATACACCTCATGTCTATTAAATGTTTAAAAATATTTTTAACTTCTCGTTTGTTTGTTTTGTTGTCACATAGCATTTCCTCCATCATCATCGTATTATTTTTTTGCTTTGAGTCCATTTCATTTACGAAGTTTTTTAACCTAAACAGGTGATTGCTCCATAACAGGTTCAGTAGTAATGTGGTTGCCGTTTGAAGCTGCTTGAAATGCGTTGTTATATTGAATATAGCACTGAGACACTTTGTACATGAAATCCTACTCTTTCCAAAGTGGTGGCTTAGCATATTCGTTGTTGATGTTATAGTCGTTGGAACTCCAGAGGGTTTCATCAAGGAGATTGAAACCTCTTAAATAATCCTGATTCTAACCAGGCTTTTACTTTAATTAATAATCACAAATTCGTGAGAAAAATTTTTATATTTCCTTCGTAGACTTTCATTACATTTTACGAATTTTCTAATAAAGAAATCTTTTTACTCATAAAGTCTTACAAACTGCAAGTAAACTTTTACTTTTTACTACGAAAGATTGTAGGGTATGTACATTGACTTTGCAAGGCATGTATTTTACTAAAAAAAAATACCTTCGCATTCAGCCAACGAATCTTCAATCTACTGCCAATGCTGCTCTTCTCTTAATTGTTCATTATTGTTATTGTTTTTTTAATATTTTTGTTATTGTACAGAGCTTTTAAACTTTTGATTATTTCTTATGAATTGTATTCTAAATTAAAATATATTTTTATCACTTTGTTGTTTTTGTTTTCTGTTATTTATTATTTTATTTTTTAGCATTGATTTTAATTACTCTTCATAATTTTAAATGAGTATTCTTGTAGGGTTTAAAGATCTTTTATGTTTTAAAACATTGCGTTTTGTTTCTTTCAAAGTAATTAAAAATATTAAAATTTTTAGAATATCTTTTCTAATTAAGGGGTAATTATATAATTGTCTAAAATTTATTTTTTTTATCTTTAATCAAGATTTATGAAGAATTTTTAAATGAAAAAAAAAATACTTTAGTTTTACAATTCATCAAAAATTTATCGATGTGATGTGTCTTATCTTTTAACAAAAGATTATTTACTATAAACAAACTATTTATAATTATAATTTAATAGATTATAATTCTCTAGATGCAATAAATGTCATAAACTAAACATGATGAGCTATAATAGAACATCGTTATGTGCCTATGGAACCAAATATCCATTAGATATTCAATTGGAAAGCAATACAATGAAATTGAAAACCACAATCATGGCACACTCTCGTCTCACAAAGATAATGTTGTTAATTTTAGGCAATTGTTTACACTGTATTTTATTCTATTTATTCTCTCTTATCTTTCTTTGTAAATTATTATTGCTTTAATTATTATTTTTTCTATCTGTGTGTTCAAATTCAAATTCAAATTGTGTTTATATATACATATTTATTACATGCCATTACCTAGCCCGTACTATTAAATAAGATTTATATTCAATAAATAAATGAATAAAATGTTTACTTACCCCTGCTATGCGTTTATCCTCGGATGGCACTAGTGTCGGATGATATATACCATTTGAAATATCACCTACACGACTTATACGTCTTAATAAGCGTATCATACGCCTTTGAGCTGAATTCTCATCAATAAAATATTCATAACCCTCCTCGTTATTTAATGCTTCCTCTTGCAATACATCATGTTGCGCTTCTAATAAGATTTCACCCTCATGTTCTTTTAAAGATTCCGTCCAGCTTTCTACATGAGATTCAGTGGGTGATTTTATAGTTTCAAAAAAGTCAACACTATCATCGTTTGGATCAATAGTTGGATGATTTTTGTGTACTTCCTGTTTAAGTATATTAAATGCCTCTTTAAAGAAATAAAACAAAAGAACGATTGTTTTTAGATTTAAACTAATAGAAATGACATGACTTTTTTCTACCTAAAACTAATTTGTTTTTAACTTCTTCTTGACATTCCTTAATAAAATTCTCAACTCTTCTAGCGGTACGTGGTGGATTGAGGCATTTGGTCTTCTGTAAAATATGAAAAGAAAAGAAATATTGCATTAAATTGTGTAGAAGTTAAACAAAAGACTTAAGAAAGAAACATGTTATTTTAATTAGACGCCTTTTACAGGTTCAAAGTATTTTGCAAAGTATTTAGACAAACTCTTTTATATTTTCTTTTAAACTTTGATTCGCTTTTGCACGATCAAAATTCATTTTGACAAACTCTTGATATTTTGTTGTTGTGTATACAACCATCGGTAGACGACGAACAAAGAACAAAGCAATTTTGCGAGTACATCAAAGTATGAACTTACCCCCGCTCATTTTTCCCTTTTCTCCTACAAACTCAAGCCTTTTCAAAGTACTTTGAACGTGCAGTAGGCGTCTTAAGAAAGAATTTTGTGTATAAATAAAACAAAAGACTTAAGACACATAATTATGCTTTAAATAAAATATTTTATTCAAGATTTTTACTTCATCTCGAAAGTATAACATGTTCGTGATAGATTAAAGTCATTGTCGATCACCGCAAATGATGTCACGACACAAGAAAGTCGACTTCGGTTTCCAAAAATCTTTAATTTTAAATGCTATACTAACACCGCGAAAAATTCAAAGTCTCAAGTTCATTTTAAACAAACTATGGCCTCTAGTAGCATTGAATTAAGTTTCGAAGTTTCGAACTCTAAACATAAACAGTTACTAGCATTGGTAAAACGATGACCATATAATTTACTGTGTATAATGTATTGTATTTACTAGAAATTACTGATCCGGATCAAGTTAAAAGACCACAATAGTTATTAATATCGACATAGCAAGACAATCGTCAAATCCTGTAGTTATGAAAGCATTATTTCGAATGAATAACAGATGAACATTGCTTAAATAGCGTTTGAAGCTCTTGGAATAACGTTGCATAAACTTTATGGCCCGAATTTTCATCTGTGAACCTCCATTACCATTTAGTGAATCTCAAAAGAATCGTAGCAAAATCGGCAAAGTAGATGGTCATCATATATTTTTAACAATTTGATCATTTAAAGAAAGCAAACGCTCACCATTGGCTAGTTTAACACATTCAATGAGGAATTGAGGTCCATCAGGACAACTTCAGACTACAAAAATCCATAGTTAGGTTAGGTTTGCAGACATTTGTTGGCATTGGGACAATACCCAGAGGTCTAAATGACCCATTGTTAATTCGTCCTAGAAGAGAGAGAGACGATAGTGAAGGAGATATGGAAATTGGAAAAGAGCAGAGGTAGGAAAGGAAGGATATAAGAGACGGAGGAAAAAAGATGGATCACAAACACACAAGAGAGTGCGACTACATCCTATATGCCCTAGCACTTCTTAACCAGCTCAACCTATTTATGAATCTACATATGTAGATGCCCAAATTCAGCTCTCGACAAAGAGTCCAAACCTTCGAAGAAGCCACTGCTCAGCATCCTCAACCTAATAAGAGGTGGAAAGTTGCAGAGAAGGTGTTCGATAGTTTCCAACTCCTCCTCATTGCAACATACCATGCAATAATCCGACTGGGATCTGTTCCAGATCTTTGTCAGCGCTATAATCTCGCAGTGCCCTGTAATGAAACCAATAACTAATATCAGGCTGGCCTTATCTAAGCAGGAAAATCCAATAGTTACTTGTCTGGAATTGCGAGAAACACTAAATGATAATGAATTTTGGTCTATGATGAAGGCACATAATGAAATTGTATCTTCAAAGTGGCAACAAAATGCAAAATAAAATCTTCATTCAATTGAATGACAGAAATAAAAGCATTTCATCCGTTTTCTGTCTTCATATAAGCATTTCTTGCATTTCATAGTATACAAACTTTAGAGAACCCTTTCTATCTTTGAGAAAAATTCTTTGCAATATAGGAAAAGTTATGCACTGTATTACCGTATTAGATACGAGAAATCTATTGCACAATACCACTCTCCGATAGCAGGTTTGCTAAAAACGTCGTACGGATAAGAGCGTGTCTTTGGAATCTGTTGAGGATTGAAGATCTATTCATGCTCCTCTATCACCTATTGTATCTAACCGAACCCTTATCTATTATATTAACATTTTCAAAATGTTTCAATTAACGTAAGCATACGTACAGTTTGGTAGTTGAAGTATTCTGTACATGAAACTTTTTTTTTTGTAAGTATCAGTAAGGATCTATGTCTCCATTAAAGAACTTTTTGTATCACCCAACCCCACTATAAGCCGAAGACCATTGCTACCAATTATAACACTGGAATGAGACCCTTTTATTTTAATTCGAACTATTGAGGCGGCAAAGGTTTCTGTAGATTCCAAAAAGGTCTAATATAAAAAAACGGTGTAAAAAAATGGAAAAATTTTTAATTTTTGGTTCAAATGTATAATTCTGTCTTTTTTCTAATTTAAAACAGAAATTATGGATAAAATGCTTATAAACGGAAAGGCATTTTGTTATTTGACTTTTTAAGACAATGAAATTTGTTCAGTTTAGCAATAAAAGGCCTATTCACCCAACGATTATAAAGCATTTGTTATGTTATGCCTGTTACAAGATTTGTAGAAATTTTGTTTAAATAGATTATTATATCACAATGGTTGACTTTAAAGGAATAATTTCTACAATTACAACACACCTTATTATTACTTTGTATGTCATATTTACGATAACCGTATCCTTGTACAACTTCGATAAACACCAGTAAAGCGATTACGTTTATATAAAAATTTTCAAAGATTTTCATTTTTAAACAGGCACCGAAAGTAACAACCTTTTTCGTTTAATAACTTTACGCAAATGAAAATGAAATTTTTCGCAATTTTCCAAAGTCACCCAAAAAAAAAAGATAAAAAAATGTGTGAAGAAAATGTACGCGGGTAAACAACATTTTTTTGTTTTTCTCTTTTTGATTTCTGTACTGGTTGATTTGCTTAACTGGCTGGCTTAGTTGATTATGAAAATTTTCTTGTTTGTTTTTCACAAATTTTTTTTCACTCTGGGTTTTCAAATTGTTAATAATTGACGGTCATCTATTACAAGATCTACAAATTCATGCTGCCGTACATGGTAAACGAACGCCTTGACTTTACTCAAAACAAAAGAGATAAAATTATATAAAAACAACAAACATTATATAAAAATACAAGTTGCATAAAAAGTGCAAGTTTTAAAATATGAAAAGAAATTTTTCTTCTTTTTATTTTTCTCATTGGAAGCTTGACATTATCGAATGACTGAAAAAGAAACAAGTTGTATTACGTGCAATAATAATTTAAGAAGAAAATAGCCTTTTCATGTCCCTGAGTGAAGTGCAGACAAGTTGGAAAACAAGGCATTCAAATAAAAAATTAAATTTGTTTTTTTTTTTTGGTTTAAGGAAAAAAGAAATAACTCGTAAGAGATTGAATCACCAGCTTGTAAATAATTTCAATTTGAAACTAGTTTAACGATGCGAAAGTTTCTTGTTTAATATGTTTTTATTGTAAAATTTTTTTCCTTTGCACGTCGTAAAATTTATCCCCAAGTCGTAATCCAGATTAAGGAAAACTTAATTTAAATTTTAATACTTTGAAATTTAAATAAGTTATAAACTTTAACATCTATTGGTTGTTCTTAAAGTATTTAACAGTACTTACATGCCTTCATTATCAATTTGGGTTGCTCACAAGGTGCTCGAACACCATCGCGTTATCTCTTCTTTATCTGTCTTTTCTCTTTCGTCCTTCTTATTTCCTTCCATCCACCAGGACAAATACAATGGATCAAATTACCTCTTGGTATTCTACACGTAAACATCCTCCAAACTAGACTAACCTAAACCCAGTAATTTTTGGATTATTCTACAAAGAAAAATTTTTATTTATATTGAATTTTTATCGATAACTAGATGTCTAATAAGTCGAAAGTCCATACATACCATGCGTTTCATGCGACCTTGCTTTTCAAGCGTATCTTAAAAATATGAGTGCCAGACGTACTGTTTTTAACAGTACATGTACTGATTTTTTTCAATTGTACTGTTTAATTCACAGTTGTAAAAACCATACATTTGCATGGTTTTTACAATTTGTACTGTTTTTGTACTGTTTTTTATTTAATGCTTTTTTATTCAACAATACAAAACATGTCTCTATTTTAATATTTTAGAACAAAAATTTTTGTTCTGTGTACAAAAACACGAAGATGTTATGAAACACGTTTACAAAATAGTTAAAATGCTTCGTGACAAATTTGAAGAACAAAAAAAATTTAAATTTTTATGGTTACATAGCTGAAACTGTTTGCAGCAATTGTAATAAATCACAAGAGGTTTTTTTATTTAAAAAACGAGCCGACGCAGTTCTATCGTACATACATACTTATGTAATTAAATATATTGAAGATCGATTTGATTTAAATACTAACAAATTTGAAGAACTAAGTACCTATCTTCAACATAAATTCAAACATTTTATTTCAAGATTTTACTAAAGTTAATTAAAAAGTCAATTAAAAATATTGATATTGATCTCCTATTAGTTTAAAATAATTTTGCTAAAAACGTACAAACAGAAAAAACTGTTGACCAAAAATGGAAAAACTTTTTAAACTGTGGTAGTTTTCCAAATTTTGAAAAAATTTGCAATTTTATTTTTTCAATACCCCATTCAAATGCCGCGCCTCTGAAAGGATTTTCATTCAGTCTGATGTTTTTATTTTGGGGAAAGGCGAGAAATAGACTACATATTGATTGAAAACCTGGAAAGTGAATTAATTATAAAAACAAACTATGAATACAATTGTAATGAATTTTACAATTTTTTAAAAACGGAAGATGGGAAGAATGGCATTTTAAAACATATAAAAAAAAGTGATAAATATCTTTAAAAAGTAATATATAAAACTATTTTATACTTTGAAACGAAAAAAATATAATATTGTAACTTTATATAGTATACATAGTACATATGTATATGTAAATATATAAATAATTAATAATCTAAAAAGCATTTTAATAGTATGTACTTATATTTAAAAATATTTTAATATTTGTTTTTAAAAAAAAACATATACCTACTTATGTACATTTGAAATTAATTTACTATATGATCTCATATTTTAATTGTTTTTTTAATTAATACCTCAAAATGTTATGAAATTGAATAAATTGTTATGTTTTTGTAAAAGCGTACTGTTTTTTCATTAATTGTACTGGTTTTTTGTCCTCAGTGTAATGTTTTTCCAAATTCCAAATCTGGGTACCATAACTACCACCTCACTTATGTAAATAAAGAAACATTATTTTTTTACTCACCCAATTTGCGCTACACACGGCACCCCTTTCATCTGTGTTTTTAGTACGGCAAGCCATTCTGCTTGATCGAAAATTTATATAAAGAAACACTCAATTGCTCATGTATTCTTGAGTTATTTTGATACAAATTTCCAATTGACCAAAATCACTTGCCGTACAAAAACAATTTCTTATGCACGCACACTTCTTAAGACACCATTCTTTTAAAAAATTTTTTTCTTTTTTGTGCGAGCTCCCTCATAAACTTAATGAATTTTTTTTTCTTTTTCGATTTTCATCATTTACACACACACACACACACTTCTTAAGAAACCATTCTTTTAATTTTTTTTTCTTTTTTGTGGGAGCACCCTCATAAACTTAATGGATTTTTTTCTTTTTCGATTTTCATCATTTGCACACACACACTTTTTAAGACACCATTCTTTTAATTTTTTTTTCTTTTTTGTGGGAGCACCCTCATAAACTTAATGATTTTCTTTTTTTCGATTTTCATCATTTGCTTTTATTTTTTCACATAAAACTTATGATTTCTTATATATTATTAACTTAAATAACTTTTTGACCGAAAACTTTAATAAAAATATTCGAATTTACCAATAAATTTTTAATTTTTTTTTTTGGCAAAGTAATAAACACCCTACTTGTTGCGCTTTTATCAAAGAAACTAAAAATGTCGCCCAAGGCAAATTCATAGAAGGTAGCCGCAACTCTACAACAAATAAAACAATGCAAAAACAACAGGCATTTTGTTTTTGTTAAAGTGCACGCAGAATGAAAAAAAAAATTAACCCTCAAACCTCCATAGGAAATTAATGAAAGCAATTAAAAAAACTAAATAAATTTTATATATTGAAATTTTGAAGAGCAATGAAAATGCTTACCGGTTCGGCAAGCGTTTCATTCATTTCATTTATTTCATTTCGTAATAAAAAAGTACTGAAAGTACTTAGAGGGGTACTACGGTATTTTTGAGATAAAAAAGTACTGAAAAAAGTACAAAAGTACTGTATTTTTCAACACTGCTGGAAAAAGTCAGCAGTTTTTTAAACTTAATCCGAAAGTCCATACCATCCATTTCATGCAACCTTGCGTTACATGCGTATGCCAAAAAAGTAGTAGTGTAGTTGATGGTGACAAGTTACAGAGGAAAACGCATAGAATGCATAGACGCATAGAATGGAAAGGATGACAAATTATCTACTATTGTGAATTGTTCCGATAAATATGTTTGAATAGTTGATAATTGTTGATAATTCAGCTTTATTATAAAGGTTACTACTAATTTAAGAGGAAAAATTTTTACACATTTCCTTACTCGGTGATAACTACTACATACTCATCATTTTTAATTTAACACGTTGACTGCCGACTACGAGATAACTCGTAGATTGCGTTCCTAAACCATTTTTTTTTCTACTAAAAAAATATCATTTTTGCTTTTTGATGATACGTATGATCTAAAAATAGAGTTTTTAGTAATATAATGTGAAAAAATCAAATTGTCATTCTTGGCCAGTTTTCCGCAAATTGCCGCGGCAGTCAACACAGAATAAATATATATATATAAATAAAAATAAATTATACTGTGGCAGTCAATGTGTTAAAAACGTTAAATTTTTTTGTATTGAAATAAAACTTGTCAGACATTGCCATTCTAAAATTTTTAGAGTTCAAATTTATATTTTTATAGTCTCGAGCTTTTGCTTATATACCCTTGTATTTAGTGTTGCTTTTTAGCAGCCTTACAGCATTGCCAGATTTAAAATAATAAACAACGTAAAGTAAAGTAAATTTTCAAAATTTACATCTGAGATTTGTATCGAATTATGATGAATTTCAGTTGATATATATACGCTTTAGTTTCAATTAAATTCTGATTGCATTTTTTCAGGTTTTTCTAGCCTAAATTATAAGCAGAATTAATTACTCTACTAAACCCAAAAAATAATTTTATTAGTTGCCTATATACATACATACACACACTCATTTGCCTAGCCAATCCTCGGAAAGACTAAAAATTTGTTTTTTTTCAACTTTCAAAATAATAAACTGAAATAATAAGAAAACACTCGTCTAAGCTCTGAACAACAACGAAAATTGGAATTATTAGAATATTAATAATGTTGAAGTTGATCATTTTGTTTTTTTTTTTTGGTCACTGCTTAACTGTATATTCTTGGCGTTGCACCTAATCTTACGTTAATGAAGAAATATATAGACTTTTAATAACTATTACATTTACAATTTAAAATCTGGTACTTAAGAGAATCCAGTCCAAAAATAGAGTATAAACCAACTATCAATAAATACAATTTAATGCAATATTTACTTACTATTTAATTTCCCTCTTCTCCAATAAGATGTATAATCAGCAACGTTTGCTAGGAAAATCTGTTCGTTTGCCATGTGCTATTACAATAAGAAGTGGCAACACTATTCTCAGAATTTGACAGCGCTAACAAACGGTCTTAATTGTTCCTCGGTTTGTGATACAAGCAAAATTTGCCTTGCAATTCGTACTCAGGTAAAAAAAAAATTAAACATTAATAATTTATTAAAGTTCTTTTATTTAATTATGGTGAAAGCAAGGCTAATGTGTAGAATATTTAATAAACAAACAGATTAGCATTATAAAATAAACGATTTACATGAACAAATTAAGTTGAAAGCATTTAAAAAATCAGGTCAAATGACGTGTGGCTGTGTGTGTGAATGTTGAGAAATATTTATTTTTGAAAAGCAAAAGTTGTGTAATAAAAAAAATATGATTAAAAAATTACTATGGGTTTGCAAAATGTGTTATAAAGTGAACAAATTATTAAAGATTAATTGCACTTTTGTTACTGAAAAAGGGTTATCCTACTATATATGCAATGAAATTATGTAATTTGTTAGTGTGTGGGTGCGTGCGGATTTCTTCATGTGTTCACAGAGACGAGAGGTTTTTGTTTTGAATGCAATTTTTTGCGGGTGGCTTTTCTTCAGTGTTCCAGAATAAATGATTAAAACATAATATTTATTTTTAATAAATTATTAGTTTCCATTTCTCAAAATTTAATAACTTGAGCAAAAACTTGCCAACAAGTGAAATAAGTGTGTGAGAATATAGTGGAATATGAGTATGCGTCATCGCATACTGTAGCTACTTAAGCCAGTATGACGTTTAATTTGATCTGCCGGAGATTTTCATTGAAATGTTCATTTCAAATATTACTATCACGTGTTTTTGTTTAATTTCTCCTAAAAATATTCACGCTTATCAAATGCCTCGTGTTTATTTCTGCTAAAGAATTGCAACTTGTCCCTCTTGTGCATGCAGATGAAGTCATGAAACCGGTATTATTCATTTAGGGGGCTTGGCCTTATATCTTATGCAATGCCATATGCTTATATTACATCGCATTTATTAGCTTTTTAGTTCTCACCATACATACTACGCTTTACGTTTTTATTTTGGAGCGATACCAAGTGGGGGCTCGTCTTTCTAACGCCTTTATTGTTGCCATAAATCTTGTGATTAAAGATTATACATACTTATAACACATACCTGTTGGCAGAAAACTGCAGTTGGTGGAAACATGTATTCATTTAGTCCGCTTTATGGAAAAGTATGAATATAAATTCTTGGATCGTTGTCCATCGTTAGCTGTCTGCTAGCTTGAACTAAATTTGTTTCCGCTAATATTGAATTTCTTTTTATCATATAACAAACAAACAGTAACAAACTGGAAACATGGACAATATGTGAGTAAATAAATTTTTTATTGTTTCAAGTGGCAGATTTATTGGAGCAGAAGCTGCTAGCAATTACATACTTACTGAAAATATAGATTGGGGAAAAAATGTGTTGTTTTTAAAACCAATTTTGTATTGTTACCAATCGCAGTTGTCTTGGAGCACACTGTTTTTATAAAACACAGTTTTTTCTGTATATTATTACTCAAATATTACTTATTTGACAGTTGATATTCACAAGATTCTACTGAGAGGGAGGCCCGAATTATTCATTCAACATAGTTTCCAATGCATACCGCAAATTTTTATGGATGTGTGTAGTTTGCTTTCGAAAACAGACTTCAACTATTAGCCGTATTTTGTTCCCTTTTTTTGTTTATTGTCGAATGTCTATTTCCGAGTCTATGATTTTCTGTCAGTTTCATCAAAACCGTTGCAAAATCTTCCTGACTACCGATCATTGATTAGCCACCAATTGCTTTCTATTATCGCGATTCTTATTATGTATATCGTTTTTCTCTCATGCCCTCGCAAGTTGTGCTTATTGCCTTAATCCTTTTTCTTACTTATCGAGATAGTTGCGCTCCTTTATTTTTGTTTGCGTAACATTAAAATTACCTGAATGACTGTTACAGCCGTCTGGGTGGCGTTTTCGCATTTATGTTACAAACATATGTTATAAAGTGCATATTTTCTCTTTTCTGGTATAATTTTTTTGACATCACTTTATCAACACTTACTTTAAGTGGCGTATATAAAAAATATTAATACTGTTCGTATACTTAGATATGGTATACCTATCATGTTATTTAAAGTCTCATATCGTAAATATATTCGGGGTCGAAAATGTTAGGTATCTACATTTTATGTTAACTTTATTTTCATAATTAATTATGATTATAAACTTTATAATAAATAACAGAATTGCTAGCAAATTTTTTAATATAAAACCTGTGCTTTATAAAGACTTCTAGCGTTATCCAATCGTGTTTTTACAAATCGATTTATCTAATTTATTTATCAAATCTATTTAAAAAAATTGTTGATTTACTTTTAATGCTTACAATTTAATATGGCTTGTCACGATTTTGTGTTTGTGTTTTAAGACTATTAAGGAATTAAAAAAAATAATAATGAGTTTCATAATTTGGGTTGTAGGGTGGCTCTGCAATAAAAGAACATACCACATTCATGAAAAATTAATTAAAAACTTACTTAAAAACTTGCAATAATTTATTTATGTCTATTGACCTATAAAACTAGTTTTAAGTGGAACTAGTCTGTGATTCCAAGTACAAATGTTTTTAATTGTGTAGTAATTAAAATAAATTAAAATTATTATTATAAATTATTAAAATTATTGTAGTAATTAAAATTATTCCTTAACGAAATAAATAATCCTATTATTCAAAAATTTACATATAATTTAACTTATATAATTCCCCAAAATAATTTTCCGTATCTTAACGTATAGAGTCAAAGAAAAAAGTCTACATACACCGCTTTTTTCCTGGTGATTTTTAACAAATTGAAAAAGGTGTTTTACCGTTGTTTAATGCAGTTACAATTAAGAATATTTGAAGAATATAAAAAAATATGAACCAGAAATTATTAAAAAAAAAAAAGAAACAAAAAACTTAGCGGTTGTATATGTATTTAGTTATTTGAATTTAGTATTTAAGACATGCAGAACCGAAATTCGTATTGGTTATTAGAAAACAGTATCAATAGGTAGTAGAAATAGACACGTTTTGAAAAGATTTTAAAAATATTCCTAAAACTTAAGATTTTTATGACGTAAAGCGTTTTATGACATTTTCATTTTCTAAATATCAAGTGCTATATTGTTTTATTAATAGAAGGAGAGTGCCAACCGAATTTGCAGCCATGGTATCGTATTGAATTTGATAATAATTTAATAATATTGAACTTTTTTCGTTTTTAAAAAACACACCCATATTATAAAAAATTATCTTATCGTTCCATAAAAGAAAATGTGGGAATTTCAAGGTCTAAAAAGTTGAATTTGGAAGCAAATGCTTAACCAATATACATGCATATATTGATTATTTATTCATTTTATGACCAAACTAGTCTTTAATTACATTTTTTCAAATTTCAATTAATTAGATTTCGAATTGGGAAGCCAATGTCCAAAAATCTATTGGCTATTACTGATAAATATTAATCTTTCAAAGCTTTTTTTAATGATATACAATTTACTCAGAAAATTTTTGGTATATCTATTTAAACCATTTGGTTGTAGTTTTCAATAGATGTTAAAAAATAAATAAGAAATTAAAATTTATTTTAAATAAACAAAATGTGACGCTGTCTTAAGGTCATACTAATCGATTAATTATTAGGCTTTGTTTGGACTCATTGAAAAATTTTATATTGACAAATTAAATAAAAATTATTTACGTATACGCTCTTTGTTATTTGATATGCTTCTAGTTTCAGGAATCCATTTTCTGAGTTGTAAGTAAAATATAGTAAGAAACCTAAAATAACATTTGCACAGACAAAATAAACAACCAAAAAACTATACATACTATGTAAAGAATATTACAATTGGTGTCATTTTGCTTTTTACGCTTGGATTATGTAGGACGGGCCTCTCTAAGGGAATAGTATTGAGAGTAAAGTATTTAATAGAGAACAATAAATGAATACGCATACATATAGAGAATACACATTTCTTTACGTGTGAATATGAAAGCCATAAACAACTTACCAAACATTCACTTGATGCCTAATGTTAGAAGAATGATGAAATTCCCCAAAAATTTATATTAAACTTACTACGTCATCAGTTCATAAGAAATACCCGAAAAAAAATTTAGCATGAGACGTTCATTTAAATGCCTTTCACAAAAAAAAAACCTTCATGTCTTGATAAAGAAAGAAAAAAATAACAATTTCTTTGGCTGATTTATGCCCAATTTACTCATTTTATTTACTTGTTTGGTCTCTTTAATAAATTCATTTCATAAGCTTATCACTACTGTTGACGAGAGACTTCATATTAGGTGAGTGTTTGCAATTCATTGACTAACATGTCTAGTTGGTTCATTGAATGATCAGTCAAAATAAATCAAAGAAATATAATAGTTTCCATTTTACACTACAAGTTAGTGTGAAACCAAACTACATGCTGATCAACATGTCCGCCAACAAGTCGAAACAAATTTAATAAAACTCTTTTGAAAAAAAAAAGAAACAACTTTCACCGATAATTTTATTTGAAGTTTAACAATAACAGATATTTTGAACAAATGATATGAAATTTTATATTTACTTTGTCTTACCTTGTTTGCCGAATTTGTTTTTTCTTCTATCGTGTTAAATAAATTTATTTAGTCGATGATGGATGATACTTTGTTAAAATTATATTTTTAAATTATTTAACTAATATCCAAATTTTCCAAATTTTAAATTAAAAAGTAAGAAATTTTAAAATCTCTTCAGCTGGAATTCCTTCTAAGCTGCGTGAATTTACATTGATTTGCAATTATCGATATAAGAATCATGAAAAATATTAAATAAAAAGAATCAAAAATTAAATTATCCACGTTAAAAAAGAAAATAAATTTTAATTACAGTTACTAAAAAAACTTATTTAACAATATACATTCCCATTATAATAATAGGCTTGTTTAAGATATAACTTTAGTAAATTCTTTACTTTTGTTTTGTACAACATCTTGGTATCGACTTTTGGTAAGCTTCCAATAATACCCGATCAAAGGCAAAGACATACTTCCTGCAGTCTAATACCATCTTAGCAGAAATGATTCTTTTTAGTCATTACTATTCTATATGTTTCCAAACTCGTTTTATGCTCTCTAAACAAAGCGTTCTATCTGTAGTTTTCGAAGAAGAGAAAAATTGAAGGCTCATATTTGCATATTCTCCTTTAAGCAACACAATATTAACTAAAATAAAATTCCAAATAGGAATTACTAGAGATTTGTATTTGCCAATTGGGTGTTATCGTTTTATGTTGTCTGGACATAGCGTTCTATCTGTAGTTTTCAAAGATAAAACAAATTTATAGCACATATTTGCATATTCTCCTTTAAGCAACACAATATTAACTAAAATAAAATTCCAAAGTGGATTTACTAGAGATTTGTATTTGCCATTTGGGTGTTTTATCGTTTTATGTTTTCTGGACAAAGCGTTCTATCTGTAGTTTTCGAAAATGAAACAAATTTAAAGCACATACATATTTGCATATTCTCCTTTAAGCAACACAATATTAACTGAAATAAAATTCTAAAAAGGAATTACCGGAGTTACAGCACGATTTTTATTATCCATTCAGGTGTTTCTATTATTTTGAACACACGTGTATATTTAGAATAAAGGTGGGTAATAAATAACATAAAAATTAATGAATATATAATTGAAATTTTCAAGTAACTGTGTTGCTATCAGAACTAGGTTGTGTGAAATGTATTATTATTGTATTATTTTGGTTATACAACAAATACAAATACTTTTTTATTTATTTACCGCCTTACTTTACTTATGCGGCGATATTATGACGCTATATTCTAGTCAGTTATCTAAAACTGAGACTACAACGATTAAATTCTCATCATAGTCATAATAGTCAACACAAAAGTACAATACAACAAACGATAAATAAGAAGTCATGTGTTTGCAAATGGTCATGAATTAGAAAAAAAAAACATTTTTTTGTGTTTTTATTTCTACCGAATATTTTTGTTTATTTTTATTTAACAAAATTTATCATATCTTGACTGGCTCTCCTCCTTCTTTCCTTTCTTTTATTTTAAAATTTCGTGCTTGTTGCTGTTGTTCTTCGTTTATCAAATGCCGTTCACAAACACTCTTTTATAATTTTATTTCGTTTTAGATTAATGAAATTCTCATAATATTTTTCAGTCGACGCGCAGCGCTTCCAACGTTAAGATCGTAACAGAAATTCAGTGAAAAAATATAGTAAAAGTAAAATATTTTTAATAAACGCGTCGCTGTACTACATTTTCATTTAAAATTTTATTTTAAAAAAATATATATTTTTAACGGTTAGTAAATCAAAAAAAAAGTCCATAAACAAAATAAAAATGTGTTTCAATATTGAATAAAGTAGTGTCATGAAAATTAAAAAAAAAATAATATAAAAATATTAACGCAAGCGGTTAAATAATTTAAAAATTCTAAATATTATAAAAATTTCCAAAATTTTTATGAATATTTTAGTTTTATTTAAAAATGAAAATCGTAAATTTCAATATAATTATTATGTAACAATTATAAAAACGAATTTTATTCTGCTCATACCTTTGGTGAAACGTAACAATCGCTGCAGCTTTTGTTTTTTTTTTTAGTTTTCAAAAATTTAATAGAAAAACAAATTTAAAAAACGTAACAGCCTAAATAAATTAATTTTTTTCTAGAATTTGTTGAAATCAAAATTGTTCTAAAAGATTTGCTTTTTTTTAATGTTTTTCTAGTTTCATGTGTATCGCATATGTATGTCTGGGTGATTGTGTTAGTGTTGTTATTTTTATTTTTCTTCTTTTTGTATTTCCCTTGAGTGCCAACAAATGGTTTTCCATTTAGTTTGGCTTTTATATAATAACTCAAGAAAAATCGATTTTTTTTTGGTTCTTCCTCTCTAATTGCAATTTATTTTGAATTTCTATTGTGGTTCCTGTTTTCTCGAAATGAATTCTATTGATTTTTGATTTTTACTTAGTATTCAAATTGAAAGTGTTTCTATATCATCCCACTGCTGCACACTGGTTAAGGCCAAGGTCAATGGTTATTTACACTAGATTGTATCAGCTTTTTGTTTGTAATAGTTTACTAACTTAAATCGTTTATATTATCGTTTGGTTTCACATTATAACAGCTTTTAGATACAATGTGTTATATGTAATATACTATATATATATGTACATATCGATATTTAACATTCACGTGACTACATTGAAACATTGACGAAGTTATTGTTTACTACAGACTTGTTTTTCAAACTGAAATTTCCTTACAATAATTATTACTATTTTAAAGTTATTATTTAAATAGAAAACGAAGGAGATGAGAGTTTAATATTCGTAGATATTTTTCGAATTGTGTTCCTGTACACACTTTAAGTCTGAGATTTAATTTCAAGAAACTTAAATTTAGTAAGGGGAATACCAAAAGATTTTATATAATTAATAAATTAAAAATATATAAATATATTAACAGTTCAACAGTAATTCAAAAGTTTGTTTGTTAAAAAACTTTAAATAATTTACTTAACAAAAATAGTGTGTTATACTGTGTAGACTTTGAAGCAATTGTACAGCAATAATATTTATTTATCATATTGTTTAAAGTAATAGAAGTTGTAATACTTATTTCTCTGTAGGCAACAGGTTTACCTACATATTACAATTAATTATTTTATCTTAACTACAACATTTAACACTGAAAGTTTCCTCATGCAAATAAAAAATTCGATTAAACTAAAGGTTAAAATTTGTCGAAAAGATTAGATCAAAACAATTAAATTAGCAACAAATTATCTCATCTTTGCACGCGACAATGGTAATTTCCACAGACTATCACTAATACAAGTTTTAGTTTATAAATGCATAAATTGTTGGTAAAATTGTTTCTATTAATACAGGCACGAGTTTATTAGTAATCTCAAGTCCAACATATTTAAGCGCTTCTGATATGTATATACGGGCGGGAATGTATTGTATTTTTATAAACAACAAAATGCATTAAGAAATTTATAATAATTAAGAGGACAGTGTTAAATACTTTATGTTTAGATGGTGGCAATGGAACTGAAATCAAAGATAGCAACCAATATAAAATAAATAAACTTTGTCATACATCGCATCATCATCGTGATGTTTTTTTTTTTTTTTTTTGTTAAATAATAAACTCTCATCGATAAGAACATGTGATTTAAAACCTAAAAATATGTACTTAAACAAAAACAAACATTAATTTCAGAAAGTCACTAAAATCGCAACACACACTTATTGTGGGTTATCATAAATACTGGAAAAAAAAATGCTAGAATTGTACTCTACCCTATAAAAAATGTCTGCCAGAATTGTCATAAATTTTTAATTTTTTAATTGTACTTGTCATATTAATTTCATTGTGGTATCGGTAAATCGGTTTTTACTAGTATGGCTATTTCGAAATATTAAAAACAATTGTTTGTATTTCTCTATGCTTTGATCAATGGGTTTTCTAATTTAAACTATTTTTTTTATTATTTCAAGATATATTTCTAATTTTAAGCATTTATATTAATTTAGTTAGGTAAAAAAAGGTATGAAAATAAGGTATTTATTTAGCTCCACATAAACATTATTGACGCCACAAATTATGAAATTGTTTCATAGAATTTCCATTTCTTTTTTATCTAACCAAAGTATTTGCATAACAATTTTATGAATATTCATTGAAGTTTAAAATTTCTTTAAACATACAAAATATTTTCTAAAATACAAATTTTTTTTTTTTTTGCTAAAGTGCTGGCTGGCATTGACGTATGTTTTATTGTTTTTGTTTTTTGTATTCGATATGATTCATTAAACTTTTACTTTTTCATGTTTCCATGCAAAATAAATATTAATTTCAGGTTTTTAAGTTCGTTTACATTCTGATATTAATAGCAATCATGATATTGTTTTAAATATTAAATTATATGAACTTAAGTTCAATAATTTGTGTTTTACTGTGTACTTTTTTATAAAAGCACAGACATGCTCTAAATTCTGAGTTATTTAATGCAACTTTAAATCTCACTATACATAGGAATATATTATATAGGAATCTACGTCACTAGACATTTGAAATGAATTAATTGTAAACAATAACCGGTATTTTCGCAACTATGATGTATATCAAAACGCTTTACAAACAGCGGAATTGTGAATTTTGTATAAAGATTAGATAAAACATAAAAAACACTGTTGCTAATTCATTATTCATTATTTTTATATTGTTGTAGTTACACTTTATGCGGTCTCTTTTGCTTTTTTCGAAGAACTCAAACTAATTATGTATATGAATGAAAATTTTAATCCAATCTTCCCACTTCACGTGATGATGACGTTTTTTTCTACAACTCTATTTTTATTATTTTTATTTATTTATTTTTTTTTTCTTTGATATAAAGTTCTAGATAAAAATAAAATAAATTGTTTATACTGCTTAATATTATAAATATTTTTCATGAAATACGCAATTTTGTTATTGTTCGGAATACGTATTGTTTCCAGCTACATACATATGTATATAGATTGGTTTGCTTTAATTTCAAAACAATTAAAATTACTTCTTATCGTAAAGGGTCATTGCGTAAATAAATATCGCCGTGATGAAATTACTTCCACTGAGTGATTGTTTGATTTGTCAGTATAATCAGAGAATACTTTAATTGTTAAATTAAACTTGACTTAATAACACAAAGTAATTAAAATCATCGAGTCAAAATACTAATTAAAGTATTTTATTTTTATTACAAATTACAATTAATTTAAACATTTTTAAATTCATCATATTTGCAGTTGTAAATTCAAAGCCAAAATGCATAGAGCTAATACAGCCTTTAATTTGGCATTGTCGCCGATAGCACATAAAAATTTTGCAACATGGCTTTTAAATAGTTCCAACAAGAAGGTAAATATTATTCACAAAATAAATGGCACTGAAAAACAAATCTGTATACATTTTTATATTGTTTTTTAGATGGTTAAAAATGCTATGGCTGCAGCTGCAGTGCGTTGCTATAATTCAGCTGCTGCTGAACCATTTGCTAATGGTACCACAGCTTCCTATGTAGAGGAAATGTACAACAATTGGCTCCGTGATCCATCTTCGGTCCATACAGTAAGATTTTTATAAGATACATATGTTTTCTATATGAGAATACTAATAAAGAATTTTATTATTTTAGTCATGGGATGCCTATTTCCGCAATAACTCCTATACCGGTCCCCCAAATCTAGCTCCTCAACAATACAATACTCTGCCCGTTACAGCTTATGCTGGTGGCATGGTTGGTGGTGCAGCTCCTGACTCAAAAACTATTGACGATCATTTAGCTGTGCAGGCTATAA
Organism: Sarcophaga caerulescens; assembly: GCA_927399465.1. Taxonomy (NCBI): domain Eukaryota; kingdom Metazoa; phylum Arthropoda; class Insecta; order Diptera; family Sarcophagidae; genus Sarcophaga; species Sarcophaga caerulescens. Next base: position 20,948,757 of record OV656867.1, read on the forward strand.
TTAGAAGTTATCAGGTATGTCCACTTTTCAACTAAACCGTTTTAATAACTTATTTTGTTAAATTTAATGGGGTTTATTATTTTGATTCTAGTTTTAATTAATTATTAATTTGTTTTGAAATTAGTTTTCTAATTGTTTCCAATATATTTTATTTAACCCTTTTATTTTATCCTCTTATAATTAGATATTTGATACGTTTTGTAATTAGTTAGCTTTATTTTAAAATATGAAATATTTTTGTTTTTGAAATAATGAACATTGGAAATTATTCAGATAAAAAAAGAAATCGTACCTACAAGCTCCCTTTTATTCTAAATAATATAAATATTATTTCCAAATCGTTATCTTTGTGGTTTATTAAAATAGTACAATACAAAAATGTGTAAATGTAGACAATATGTTTACAGTTTTGTTTTAAAATATGTTGGCAATATTTGTGTGTGATTCAGTTTTCAAGTTTTCGACCTTGATTTTTTACGATAACGAAATAAAAAGTCTTTTTTTTTTGCATCCGTACATTCTTATTTCCAGTAATTTTGTCAAGTTTTCTAAAACATTATGGACAACTGCTTCCTATACCAATGATGATTATTGAAATTGCAATATGGCTGGCTTATTTGAATTCTTAAAACCGAAAATGTGTATATTCATCCAGTTGGGTGAGGTTAATATTTAAATCGTCTATCCAAAATACTTCGCTTAGAAGTCTAAATCCTACTAAATTTCGAATGCAATTCTTTTTTGATATTCTTGTATTTTTCTTGGAAATATTCTTCTTTGTTTTATTTTGTGGTAAACAAAATAGTTTCACCGGGATCTTGCATGCTGTTCTTGCTTTCAATTATATGTATGCAATTTCTCTAAATCTTCAGATAAAAATATTTAAATTCTATTAAAAGTATTACAAATCCCTGTGTTTTAGTTAAAAAGATGAGTTTTATGATTTAGAAACAAGTTGGTTTATGCCATTATTTTGAATTTTTTTTTAACTCACGATAATCTACATTTACGCATTTTTGTCCCTCACTGTAAACAGTTAGACCATCGACTATTTTTCATGGCTGTTTTATTAGTATAGTCATACATATTTCTGAATAATTTCTACTTAGATTATAGTATCACTTTTCAAACCTGCTATAATTTTTTAATTATACAAGATTTAACAAAATATATTCCACCTTTACACATTGCAAATATCTCAAGTATAATAAATTAATAAAATTTAGTTTTAAATTGTTTAATTGGCATATTAAGATCACAAACACATACCGAAATTATTTTCTAAATTTAATTACTTTAAATTACTAATTACAATTGGCTAACAAAAAAACTTATGTCTGTTCAATATGCTGTTAAAATTATATACACTATATACAGTACAAAATCAATATCCTTTTCCTTATCAAACCAAATGTTCATAATAATCTAACTTACAAAACAACATTATCCCGCTATTCATAATTATTGTTTTATATCCTGCTACCACCATTGTGTTCATAAAATGTAGGCACGTGGTCATTTGGCTTCTGAATTGGATCCCCTGGGAATTCTATCTGTTGAAAAGATCAGGGGTAAGGATGGTTTTTCCCGTCGTGCAAATGAAGATGTTTTACGTCAGCATTCTGGTTTTTTGTTTGGTAATTTTCTCATTTTACTTTAAAATATTAAATTCGTTTTTCTCTCTCTTTGGCAACATGCACAGAAAAGAAAACGAACGAATAATATATTTAAACTATAATGAAATTCGGAGTGTTATATTTTATTATCTTAGTTAAAAATAAAAGTAAATGCAATTAAACTGTAATAAAAGACTTACAAACATATTTACATAGCAGGCTTTTTTATAAAGATTTTTCTAGATTTTAAGTGTAGTTAAGGTTGTGGTCTTTTGTATTCCTTTTCACTCTATATATGGTTATTAATATTTCTTTAATTATAATGTTACTTAAATTGTTTTTTTTTTTTTTTTTGGTAATTTTTGTGATTTTCCTCTTTTATAACCCCATTATTATTGATGTAAACTAACACTATATTTAATGTAAATTGTTTAATTGTTTGTAATTTATTCTTTAGTATTAATTTTTGTATTTAGCATATTTTCATTCAGTATAACATAATTTATTTTTTTATTTTATAAATTAACAACAAACTTAATGCTTATGACTTTCTTTTTTCTTTTTGTTTTAATGCTTTTTATTCAACTCGGTTATATCTTCAAAATTGTTCAAAAATTTATTTTAAAAAATGCCATTAAATTTTCATATCTTCCAAAAACAATTAAACAAAAAATAAAACATATTTTTGATTTTGAACGAAACCAAAACAATATATATTGTTGATATTAGATTCGAGGCCATAACATTGCCCACCTCGATCCTCTTGAAATTAGTACTCCCGAATTGCCTGGCAACTCTACAACAAAAGCTATTTATGCTAATTTCAGTTTTGGTAAGTAAGTTTATTTTCGGTAGTTTCTTTCATTTAGATATTTCTTTGTATGCCTTCATATACATATATCCTCTTCCATTAAGACAAATTTGTTTACTTTAATATTATTATATTCATATTTAGTTTCCTTAATTAGTTCTATTTGCAATTTTTTTTTTGTAGAGTTATACCGTCCTTTCAATTAAATGCCTGAATTAGTATTTCAATGTAACGTACTTTGTCCTTTTGTTTATAATTTTTTTTTGTCTATTATAAATTTTATGTTACATGCTCAACAGTTTGAAGAATATACACACATACATAAAGAAATATATATTTTTTGCTAACAACATTCGTTTTTTTTTATATGAAAAATTGTATTTCTCTCGATAATAATGGTGCTATTATATTATATAGCAAACAATTTGGTAATAATGATAGAAATAATTATATGGGAATTTAGTAATAAATTTTGTAAATACTTGGTATTGGTTAATTTAAATGCAGTATAATCTTTTTTATCTAGACAGATGTGGTTTCAGGTTTTATTCGAAATACTGCTGTTGTTTCGTTCAACTGCAATTAAATGTGAAGCCAAAAATCCAGATGTGATGCTTTAATTTACAGTTTATTCATAACAATCTTAAATTGTTCCAGTCCATTTTTAAAGTCTTTAATATTTTAGTCTGAAGTAACAGATTGAATTGTATCTTCACCGTTTTTGTTTTTTTTTTTTTTTTTTGCTTTGCTTGATTTAGTTTGATAATATTTGAAAATGCAAAGTTTAATAAACAAACTTCAACTTAGAATTTTAAATATTAAAGATACTGCATAATGATGATAAATTTATCATTATATATCTTCAATAGCTTTACATAGTTAGTCTATAGCGATTCCAATTTCTACGACTTGAAATCTTCTTTTCACAATCCTGCAAAATCTTACTCCATTTTCAGATTTCAATTTTGCATCCAGGCATTGTCTGTCAAAATACGCACATGATAATTAAAGCATTAAATGAGTAACATGATTATGTCTTATTCTCTCCGGGTATTTTCCCCCCCTATTTCCGAAAAGTTTATTTTCCTTGAATAAACCTTTTATTTTAAATTGCCCATTCAGATACTATAGCGTTTAGTAATTTATTCTGACAGATTATATGATTATGTTTTAACTGCACGATAATAAAGTTGTACTGTAATATCATTAAATATCTTTATAATATCTTTAAATTTATAAATCAAATTAATATACCATATATTTATTATGTATGTAGTGAAAATTATAAATTCTTTTTAACAATACCTACTGTTCGAAAAGCGGTTTTCTTTTTATCATGAGGGAAAAACAATTTTGAATTGAAAAATATGATGCTTCTTGTAAAACATTAGCATGCAATTTAAATTTCTTGTAAGCACACGAATCATAAATCCTGCACACTTTTTTTTTAATTCTTCTACGGTATATATTTTCGCTTTTTTATGCACCGCAAGCAAATTTTATAGAATTAAGTATGCACATTACTTATACACATATATATGTTAAACTCAATAAGAATAATGGTAGAACTTATTATCGATTTTGATGTATACCAGATGCGTAGAAGAGTTAAAGATAATAAAGAATAATAAAAGAAAATGAATAAAAAAGCAACAAATGCATGATTCAATTTATATACATATTCTCCGAATTTCAAATAAAAATTTCGTACAATTTACATTACTTTACATTATGTACAAAAGTTTTTAAATTAACAAATATTTTTTCTAAAATCCATTAAAATTATAAAAAATAGGTGAACATGATATGGATAGAGAATTTAAATTGCCCAGCACAACATTTATTGGTGGCGATGAAAGGCAATTGTCTCTCAGGTTTGTTTTTATTACCTTACTTTAGTTTTTTGTTGCAATACTGTTATAAATAATTTTTAATTTAATGTTATAGAGAAATTTTAAACCGTTTGGAAAATGTATATTGTAATAAAATTGGTGTTGAATTCATGTTCATCAACTCTTTGGAACAGTGCAATTGGATTCGTAAACGATTTGAAACTCCCGGCGTAATGAACTTCTCCCCCGAAAGAAAACGTTTAATTTTGGCTCGTTTAACTCGTGCTACTGGGTAGGCTTTTAACGCAATTGTTTAATTCGTATTTATATATTGATGAGTATAACATTATGTTCTATTTTAGTTTTGAAGCTTTCTTGGCTAAAAAATATTCTTCAGAAAAACGTTTCGGTTTAGAAGGTTGCGAAATTATGATCCCTGCTTTGAAGGAACTTATTGATGCCTCAACTGAATTGGGTGTTGAATCTGTGATTATGGGTATGCCCCATCGTGGCCGTTTGAATACATTGGCTAACGTATGCCGCAAACCTTTGCATCAAATCTTTACACAATTTGCTGGTTTGGAAGCTGCTGACGATGGTTCTGGTGATGTAAAATACCATTTAGGTACATACATTGAGCGTTTGAACCGTGTAACAAACAAAAATATTCGTTTGGCTGTTGTCGCCAATCCATCTCATTTGGAAGCCGTCGACCCCGTTGTTCAGGGCAAAACACGTGCCGAACAATTTTACCGTGGCGATCAAGAAGGCAATAAGGTTATGTCTATTTTGATCCACGGTGATGCCGCTTTCTGTGGTCAAGGTGTTGTATATGAAACTATGCACTTGTCTGATTTACCCGATTACACCACTCATGGCACTATTCATGTTGTTGCCAACAACCAAATTGGCTTCACTACCGATCCTCGTTTCTCACGTTCCTCTCCTTACTGTACTGATGTGGCTCGCGTAGTAAACGCTCCCATTTTCCACGTTAATGCTGACGATCCCGAAGCTGTTATGCATGTGTGCAGAGTTGCTGCCGAATGGCGTAATACTTTCCACAAAGATGTCGTTATCGACTTGGTTGGTTATCGTCGCAATGGCCACAACGAAATCGATGAACCCATGTTTACTCAACCTCTAATGTACCAAAAGATTAGGAAGCATAAGATCTGTTTAGACCTTTATGCTGACAAACTTATTGCCGAAGGTACTTGTACGGCTGAAGAAGTAAAATCTGTTGCTGATAAATATGAAAAGATCTGCGAAGAAGCTTTTGACTTGGCCAAGAAGGAAACTCACATTAAATACAAGGATTGGATTGATTCCCCTTGGTCTGGTTTCTTTGAGGGTAAAGATCCTTTGAAAGCATCACCCACTGGTGTAAAGTACGAAACTTTAGTTCACATTGGCAACAGATTCTCGGCAACACCACCAAATGCTGCCGAATTCGTTATTCACAAGTAAGTGTTCAATATAGAACGTAAATTTTTGTAGAGATTATTTATAACGATTTATTTATAAATAGGGGTCTTACTCGCGTTTTAAACGCCCGTAAAACTATGGTCGATGAAGGTGTTGCCGACTGGGCTCTTGGTGAGGCCATGGCATTTGGTTCTCTTCTCAAAGAAGGCATTCATGTTCGTCTCTCTGGTCAAGACGTTGAACGTGGTACTTTCTCCCATCGTCATCATGTGTTGCATCATCAATTGGTGGACAAAGCTACATACAATCCTCTTCAGCACTTGTATCCCGATCAAGCTCCCTACTCCGTTTCGAACAGTTCTTTGTCCGAATACGCTGTACTCGGATTTGAACATGGCTATTCCATGACCAATCCTAATGCCTTGGTTATATGGGAAGCTCAATTTGGTGATTTCTTCAATACTGCACAATGTATTGTCGATCAATTCCTTTCGAGCGGTCAAGCCAAGTGGGTGCGCCAATCTGGTTTGGTTATGTTGTTGCCTCATGGTATGGAAGGCATGGGTCCCGAACATTCATCTGCTCGCGTTGAACGTTTCTTGCAAATGTCATCAGACGATCCCGATTATTTCCCCCCCGAATCTGATGAATTTGCTATTAGACAATTGCATGATATTAACTGGATTGTAGCCAATTGCACAACACCTGCAAATTTGTTCCACATTTTGCGTCGTCAAATTGCTTTGCCCTTCCGCAAACCTCTGGTACTTCTTACACCAAAATCTCTTTTGCGTCACCCCGAAGCTAAGTCACCATTCACTGAAATGGCTGAAGGTAGTGAATTCCAACGCATCATCCCCGAAAAGGGTGTTGCCGCTGAGAATCCCAGCGGTGTTAAGAAGGTTATTTTCTGCAGTGGCCGTGTCTACTATGACTTAACTAAACAACGTAAAGATAAGGGCTTAGAAAAGGAAATTGCTATTGTTCGTGTAGAACAGGTATGTTTAAACTTGACAGACAAATTTATAAAAGTCTCATACTATTCTTTTATTTTTTAGATCTCTCCCTTCCCCTTCGACTTGATCAAGGAGCAAGCTAGCACATATCCAGATGCTGACTTAGTATGGGCACAAGAAGAACATAAAAACCAAGGATGTTGGTCCTATGTTCAACCACGCTTCTTGACAGCCCTTAATCATAGCAGAGATATAAGGTGAGTTAAGGTTTTAATTTTTCTTTTCAATAGTTTAAGCTTTTGTTTTGTATTTTTTTTAAGTTGAACAATTTTTTTTTTGCTTTTTCCGCTTTTGGTTTAATCTCTGTTATGCTATCTTTAATTTTAATTATTAATTTCCAACTTTCCTTTTCTTAAATATTTCTGCTGATTGTATACTAATTTTTTTAAGTAACTTTTTTATTATTTCTCCTTTCAATAACCTTCTAAACTTCACCTTTCTTAAAGCACTTTATTTAAGAAGTGTATTTGTAAACGCACACAGTTGTCTCTATTGTAGTTAGAATATTATTATAGTTAATTATAATTGTTTTCTTAACAATAGACTTTTACATTATAAAATTATAATTTCAATGACATTTAAAATGGAAACAAAATTAAACTACTTTTACTAATAGAAGTGAATAACAAACAATGATATTTCTTGTATACGATCCATTGATCTCCAAGTGTACTAAAATGGTTATGGTTATTGTTCTAAATAACCTAAACACGCATTTTTTTAACATTATTTGCTATAAAATAATTAATAGCGTGCTGAATTTTAAATACTGATCTCGCTTATATCATTACTACATTGCTATAGATGGAGATTATATTGTATCTCAAGAACTCAATTTTTATTTTTTATTGTTTTTATTCCAATTGAGATTGTGTTCCATCGTTTAAAAAATAATAATAATAACTGTAAATTGTATCACATTAATTCGTCAATAACCGATGCAAAAAAAATTTCATTGTTATAAGAAGGGATTAATCAATAAAATTAATACCTACGTAAATCTGACGTAATTCTGAGTTCATTTTCCAAATTTATTTGCTTCGATTTCGAGACTGATAACAACAATATTAATATACTCGATACTAGATAGCTTTGAAAAACGCTCTTCACTTCTTTTTGTAAACAATTAAAAAAAAAACAAAACTAAAACAGAAACATCTGTGGCAACAAGTTCATTTATTAATTTTTTTATTCACTTTGCATATTATAAATTAAAAATTTCAAATTAATTTAATATTTGTTTTAAAATTTTATTTTGTTATATTTGTCGTTCTCCTAAAAAAGAAATTTATAAAATAGCGCAGTTCGAGACTCTAGTAATGAATAAAAATTAAATATAATTTTTTAAATAACTAGGTTAGGCTTGGTTTCTCATAATTTTAATTCAATCACAGTCATAACGCTTTTGTTTTGTTACCGGCCATATCCACCATAAGAGGTTTAAATTTGGCTCAGCCAATATCATGCTTATGCCACGATTATAAATGATTTAAAACATGGGTTGCGGTTTTTGGTAATTACATTCTCTATAATAACAATATTGTTTATGTAATAATTAATTTTCAATTTTATCATTATCAATCGAGAGGAATAGATCCTCTTACTATAGATATTTTTAAGATTCAAAGAATTTTTTGACTTGAAAAAAGGGGTCATTTGCAATTACTTTTTGAGAATTTCTTTTGCATCTACATCTATAGGAAAATTAGAAAATTAAATCATCAATTACTTAAAAAATAACAGTTATGTTGCCTTTCGAAAAAAATACTGAAGTTACATTTATAGAAATGTGCCTCTGTGATTTTGTAGCTAGAGCATGCATGAGCCACAATACATATTTGTGTAATAAAAAAATAAGAACATCATTTTTATTTAAGTGATTTAGCCTAAAATATTGTTTAAAGCAACAATAATTACGTTACATATAGAGTATATTATAATTTAGAAAAACAGTCATGGCTTTTTTATTTTTTTATTCTAATTTTTGTTTTGTTAAATTAAAAAAATATCATTTATTTTATGTTCTACATTAATTTTGCCAAAAAAAAAAATTAAATATTGTTTTTTTTTTGTAAGCAAAATTTTATATACACCATGATTTCTTGTTCCAAAACCCTTAACCCAGCCTATTTTGCATTTTATTTTGTTTTTGTGTGTGTGTATGTATTATTGTTTGTTGTTGTTGCAGCCCAAGTGATGCTACTTCCTCCTCTTCCACTACTAATGAAACCGAAATTGAAAATAAATCGAAACCCTGGTTAAGTCGTATGTTTACATCATCTGGTGATAGCAAGTCTGCTGATAATGCCTCAGGCAATCAACAGCATGCTAGTGAATATAATGATGTCAAGCATTTTGATTTGAAAAATGTTCGTCAAGATTTTAATAGACCCGCTGGTAATTCGGCGGCACCTGGTACGCGTATCTCTAAAACTGGACGCAAGATTAGGTGAGGGTTCATTTTCTGCAACTACTACTATTACTACTACATCTTCTGTTGTTGTAACGCATTATTATAGAAAAGAACGAAATGCAAAGCAATTAGTATTAATTAGTGCTATTGTATATTATACATACATATACATATATATTTATCTACATTATCGTATACAAATTTATATATGTTTTAGTGCTATTTACCAATTATTTTTATAGTATCAGCGACAAAAAAAATCCCTTTTTATTTTCCCATACTACACTTTCTTCTCTTCCTTTCTGTGTTATTGAAAATTGTAAACTTTTTAAAATTGGCTGCTTTTTGAACTAATTTGTATTTAATTCGTTTTATTAAGGTTTTTAACTTTTTGTTTTGCTATTCATACTTACAAATTTTATAATTTAGTTTCGCTTATTTCATTGTGATGTTTAATTCACACTCATATTCTTTTACTTTTTTTTTTTTCATTTCACACTATTGCATGCCTAGTCCATGAATAATTTTACTGTTTATTGTTTTCATAATTAACGTTTCCTGAGTCGACGGTAGTATTATATAAAGTTTTAGCAGTAAGAGCTATTAAATATTTTAAATCATCAGCATTTTTCATATATCACATTGCGCTATAATTCATATTATTTTTCGAAAGCTGAATTTAAATCAAAACTATACATGATATTATGTTCATAAACTTGAATATGGTTTCTTAGGCTTTAAAATATTGTTCGTAGATAATCTACATATCTAAGTGCAGTTATATAAGCTTTAAAAGCAGAACTAAATTCTCTTAAATGCAATGTTGCCAGTAATATTTTTAAATGATACATGTTTTCTTACAAACAATAAACTTAAGCTCCTATGTAGTTCCAACGAAACACGTATAATTCCACACATTTGATTTTTACTTTTTCAATACATCCTCATCGCATACATTGCAATAAGTGCTGGGTGCTGTTAAAAACATAATTCTTCTACTATTTTATGGTTACTTGAATAAAAAATCGCCATCACTTAAAAATATGCCACACTTTAAAGTTTTTCGTCAATAAACGTGAATATACAAATGCTGTTACGGAAATTTCCTTTCAGTAAGAGGTTATTACCGGCCCCAGTCGAAACAAATAGTTTTGTTGGTCACAAATTTATCTCAATAGCACCTTATTAAAATCGATATCTCAGTTTTCTTTTAACAGTAAAGACGAGGATTAATAGAATTACTTTCAAAACAACAAGTTATCAAACAAACATCTCATACATACCATAACTTACTTGTAAAAATCCACAATCTGAAACCGAAAAATTACTTTTACTGCCCTAACATTGCTTTTTTCTCACATGTGCATTTAGAATTAAAGAATAACACTGGTAAGCGGACAGAATTGTTAAGCGCCCTGTAGTGTTTGTATAATAATTAAAGGAATTCTGTTTTAGGTTTATCTAAAAATTAATGTAAAAAACTGTAACGTCTTTGGTAACGTCATTGGGAATAAATTTATTTCGCTAATATTTCTTACCTACAGTACTATAATAGAGACAATGCACTTTTCTTTAATCTTTTAATTTTTTTTTTTTTTATAAATTTATCATTACGTTTTTACATAATATAAATTCATTTTATGTTGACAAACATTTCTTGTTACTAATCTTCACCTGAATGCTTTTGTGTTTATTTAATAATAATTGCAACTGTTTTGCGTGTTTTTGTTTTGTTTTTACAATAAAATCCACACCGAATAAAAACACCTAAAAAAAATATACTTCATTTTTAAATCTCTCTTAGCTATGCTGGACGTCCATGTGGTGCTTCGACTGCTACCGGTTCCAAGGCCCAACATATACGCGAATTGAATGCTTTGTTGAATGATGCCATCTGTATCTAAATGACTTAATGATGATAGATAATGTTTAAAAACATTATTATCGCAATCATCTACATACATACATATATTAACGATTTGAATATTTTTAATAAACAAATTCTAGTGACAAACTCTTACGACTAAAACGGATCTAAACGCATATGTATATATATGCAATATTGAATATTTAAAAGAAGATATTTTTTTTTGTAATACTAATTTTATTTAAAAGATTATTATATATATACTTCACAAAAACACACGCATACATATATCTATACATATAAATATTTTGTCTTTGACAATTATATTCGTTTTTCGCTAGAAAAGAAAAAAAAATATGTTCTGGTAAAACGATCTTTAATTATTAGATGTTGAAAAATTGAAAAACAATGTAATTTAGTTTAGTTAATTTGTAAAACTAAGAAAATGTAGTTAAAACTTTATTAAACTAAAAATCTCCCCTTAAGTTTTAACAGTAAGAAAACAATTTTTTTTTAGCAATGAAGCGCGTTTAAGAGTCCAACATGTAATCTGTAATGTGAAAACCGAATGTATAATGTTTATTTTTAATTATTATTTATTTTAAATATTATTTAATTATTAAAACCATAAAAAAATAAAAAAACACAAAAAATTAAGAAGCTATTAATTTTTTCTTTAAGAAAAAATCAATGCTAAACTACGTATATTGTTTTTAAGAATGTGTCCAATGGTAGCGCATGTCAAAATAATTATCAGGGATTTATTAAACTGTATTTTTTATTAACTTCATCATTATAATTTTATCTAATGTAAAAAGTAATTAATTTCATTTAATATTTTAGTTTAGTTTTGTTTCAAGTATTATTATCATATTTTGTTTTGTTTTGTTTTGTTTTCTCTCTGTCTTTATTTTCCAATAAAATCGTTGTGCCTCCTCTTTGGAAATATCCCTAATCAAGTGTATTTATTTCTTATTTCTATCTCTTTGTATTTGTTAAGGAATGTATGAAAACGAAAGAAAAAAAAATAAAAGATTTTTAAAATCTTCATAAATTCAAACTACGTTTTTGTAAGAGATTTTTTTTATACATATTAAAACAATACGTTATTAAATAAAATTATTTGATACTGATTATGTATTATCTTCGAAAGAAATACGTAAATTTAAAATCGTTATACCAATTAAATTAAATATTAGAGTAACAAATGTAGATTTTTTTAGCTTTTTTTCGATATATATAAATACGTTTGTTGTCTTTTAAAATAGCCTGTACCCTTCGAAAACAATGCTGAAATTAAATTTGTTGTGTGCACTTAAACTTACCTTTGGACATTACCTGTAATCTATTTTAAAAATCTATTGGTAGGCTTTAGTGAGAATTAAAAGGTAGGAATTTATTTCATCGAATTCTTTTATTTTCCTGTACAAATGTTAACAGAAATTGTATAAAATTCCCGCACATAACGTAAGGGAATTTATTTAACATGTTTCTCTCGTTGTTTCTTCTTTCGTAATGATTTTATTATGAAATAGCATGACCTCTACTTATGCAATCTCTTGTGTTGCCATTGAGAGAGCATATTGAAAATGCATACAATTTTAAATGTATTATTTTACTCATATCACTGAGGACAAGAATAATTTCTATAAAACACATGGAAAGAATCTAGCAAGTTATTTTGAAAGACATAAAATGTTATATTTTTCAACTAAAAATTATTTCTTAATAAGATTGATAATATCCAGTTTCGAAGATTTAACACAAGTTGTAAAAGAGTAAAAGAAGTATCCAAAATAATTTAAAAAAATCTCTCTGTTACTATCATACAGAATGACAGAATTTCATAGATCTAAAAAAAAAATACAATGGCAACGTATATGAGAAATATTATGTTTGAAGGATTGATGGCAAACCTATGAAAAGTAAAGACACCAACTTAATGTTAAACATTACGGAACCTTTACAACCAAATAACATTGAAATACTTACTATATATATCGTATTATTATATATTATTAAAGAGTGATAAATGATATTGATATTATCGTATTTTATAGGTGAAACTAAAGGATCAGACAGTCATAAGATAGAATCATAGAAAAAAGTAAAAGATTGAATTTTTGTATAAAACCAAATAAACATTTTCTACTATTTTATAAATTCCAAACGAATAAACAAGCTTAAATTAAATAATTGTTCCATAACAAGATAAATGATTACATAAAAGATAATAGAATAAAAATATGTTATAGTAAACCATCATTTTCTTTTGGATGGTAGATTTTTTTTTTTGAAAAACTTGGAAAAAATTGCACCGTTTCGATAATATTTTTTAACAAAAATAAATATACCATACTGATACTAGTTATAAGTGCACAGGATATTAATAAGAAAGAAATTCTATTAATAAAAATATTATTGAAAAAGTATACTTTTCTTGATTGTTATTAATATGTTTTCTTTTTTTAATTTAATTATATGAAAACCACTTTCTTCCTCTGTCTCTGTCTCTTTCTCTCTCTTTTTCTTTTTTAATTGGCAGAGTTTTTTGTGTCTGTAATCTAGTTTTGGAAACAAAAATTAAAATAAAATAATAGAAGATTCGAATGTACTATAGAAAATTGGGCACTGGAAATAAGCTAAGAGTCGTTTTAAATATGAAATAAAACTGTGTACTAGTAAGAACCATTAAACATGTATAATGGATTAATATAATTGCCTTTGACTAACTTAACCCCCATTTTTAAGAAATCCAAACGCAAAAGAATACAGATTCATAGTTTCCGACTTTGGCTTTACGATTCTACTGTATATTCATACATATTCATCTTTGCTGTATCGCAAATATCGTATCGCATATTTTGTCACTTGACTCCCTGAAGAATATAAAGTATAAATTTATTTCGTCGTCGAAAAAAATTTGATTTTTTATATGCGGAAATGCACGTTGGGCAGAATTCAATAAATTTTTTCTGCATTCCAGGAAACAAATTTTGGTTAGATCAGCAGTGCAAACATCCAGTTCCAGGTGTAGTAGTTCAGGAATTAGGTGAAAGTTAGATGTGCATAAACTAGTTCACTCAGTAAGCAAGCGAGAAGGCTGTACCTTTCCAAAGAAAAAATAACAAGTACATCATTTGATCCCACTTCCTGTTTCATAGGGCTGAACTTTAGAAAGAAATTCTTACTTCTTTAAAACCACTGCCCGAACTTTAGAGAATATTAACAATTATGCCTGATACAATTTTTCGTTTTTACCCAGATAAAAAGGTTTTTAACGAAATCTTCTGAGCTTGATAATATAAAGCATGATGCTAATAACTTCGAAAACTTTCATCCAATTGCAATACTTTGTTCGCTTTCCAGCTTTCAAATATTATGGAAAGAATAGTAAGTAATCATCTTGTAGAATATTTTCAACCAAGCAAATAGCTCTGTAGAGAGAGTGTGTATAATTTTCTTATTTTCCCATTATGTTGACTGCATGGGTACAGCAGTATACATCCATTATAAAAGAAAATAGCTTTAAAGGCTAAATGTTATAAACTTTTAAAAAAATATTAACAAAAAATACAACTCTATTTAGTTATCGAAAGTATTGGTTTCTTTTATTTTTGGCATTCATAACAAGATATCACATCAGGATACTTATTCAAAGACGCCTTGACTTATTTGAAATGTCTTTCGAAAGTCGATCAAATTTTTAAATTCAAAAAAAAAAAATTCGAACAATATTAAAAATTAATAAAAAAAGAATAAATTAAAACTAAAAAACACAATTTCTTTGCTCTTTCGAAACAAAAAATGTTAAAATTGTACACGTTATTACAAAATTCGGCTGTTTTGTCATTGGTAAAAAGCCTTAAAGTAAATTACATGTTGAAATCAAATGCTCTACTAAACGTTTTTCATTTTAGCCAAGATATACAGGTATAAACAATTTGATAAATGTAAGAGGAGCAGCTAAAAAGGCAGCAAAAAGAAAAGATGCGGTTCAAACAGTAGTAGGTGATGGTACTAGCGCCAGTTATGTAGAGATTATGTATAATACATGGCGTCAAGATCCATCCTGTGTGCATCCTGTAAGTTATGCTAACGATAATAAATATTTCTTTCTACATTACAATTTTTTTTTTTTGTTTTCATAATAAACTTTTTTACTTTTTAAGTCTTGGGATGCTTATTTCCGAACGGGAGCCTATAAACCAGTTCCAGCCTCAGCTCATGCTCAAAAAAATAAAGCATCGATATCTACGTTTTGCGCTCCTTCAAGTGCAAATGAGCAATTAATTGAAGACAACATACAAGTTCATAACGTTATACGAAGTTATCAAACTCGTGGCTTTTTGGCCGCTAATTTAGATCCTTTGGGCATAGTAACCCACAAAAAATTGGTTACAAAATCTGGTATGACATTAAATGCAAATGAAGAGGTTTTACTACACAATTCGAAATTTTTCCAAGGTAAGCATAGATATCATTGATTTCGTTCCCTGTTCCCTCTGCCAAACTTAGATTAAAAAATAATCTTTTCGCCTTTGGCACGGTCTAGATTCGCAGCAGAGAGTACAATAATGTATTGTATTAGAAAAAGATTAAAAGATTTTAAATCAATTTTTTTTTAATTTTTACAAAAAAAGTATTAAAACTTAGACTCCTCGATTCTAGACAAACTGCCTATTTCAACGCATAAAATGTATTTAAAAGACTTTTTTAATATTGATTGCTTAATTTAGTGTACTTAATTAGAAGAATGATTTTACTAAAATTCAAACTTTTACTCAATAATAACGATTTGTTAACGATTGTATCCTGCAGTCTATCCAATTGTTATAGTAGAGTAGCTAAGCCAACAAAACAGCTATCAAAACCTGGAACGAACATGGTCAGCGCAGAATCTCTGAGATGAACATTTATGCTCAATGTAATTGTTATTGGCTCACTTTCCATCACTATTCCCTATCGCTTCGGAAATTTTGCAATTCCCAAATAAAAATTTGGTCAACGATTTTATTTGTTTAAGTCTGTTCATATGCTTCCAAAGTGCTTTATTATGTTTTACAACATTTAGATTCTTCCAATTTCTTATAATTTCCATAGCGCAATGAAGCTTTGACATGTAAATTTCGGAACGAAATCGTTTAAACCAAAGTTGTGTGTGTTTGACTATTATTATGCCAGTATAAGAAGAAAAACTGTAAAATAAGGAGTATTTGATCTATTATTGACATGTCCGTAAATGTCCTGGCGAGTCAAGCAATAACAACGTTGTAGGAGCACAAAAATAAAGAACAAAACAAACATCTGCCAAAGATCATAATATATCATAATACAGTTTAATGGGTTTCTGAACCTCTGAGTTAAGGGTTAAGTGCCAGTTGGAAAAATTGTACTTTGGCAGGGACGCGACTATGAACTGTAAATTTTATTTATCTAAACTGTTGTGATTAATTACGTAATTATTTAGTTTTTTTTTTTTTTAAACTAATCGCTTTAATTTTGAATTTTGAACATCTGTTTTTAAATGAATTTTTCTTTTTATTTAAGAGGCCACACATTTGGATGAAAAATTTAAAATGCCTGCGTCCACGTACATTCATGGCGATGAAAAGGAGTTAAGTTTTCGGTAAAAATTTTTCTAAATTTATATTTTACAACAGAATAATAGAAAAATACTGTTTTTAAAAGGGAAATAATCACACGTTTGGAGAAAATATATTGCGGTACCATGGGTATTGAATACATGTATATATTTGATATGAAGAAGCGTGACTGGATACGTAAAAAAATAGAAATTCCCGGTGCTATGAATTTTGATAAAGATAAAAAGAAATTGATTTTGAAACGTTTAATAAGAGCCACAGGGTAAGTTACACATATACCTTTATGTGTTTTCCTATTTATTAAAAAAAAACACACATTCATAAAATTATTTTATCAATCCTAATATAGTTTTGAAAATTTTTTGGCAAAAAAATATGGCTCAGAAAAGCGTTTCGGTCTTGAAGGATGTGAAGTAATGATACCTTGTATTAAAGAAATTATTGATACTTCCTCGGCACGTGGATGTGAATCTTTTATTTTGGGTTTGGCTCATCGCGGTCGCCTAAATACGTTGGCTAATATTTGTCGTAAACCTTTAACAAGTATATTCGCACAATTCTTAACATTACAGGCCGATGACGAGGTATGACAATATTCATAATTCATATTCAAAGACAAAAGGAAATCCATAGTTTTATTCGAGCATTGGAGACTTTATTAAGTACAGTTAGAATGATGTAATTCAGGTCTAAAACCTAGGGTTTTATTTGAATACAGTTATTCACCATAACCTGGGACAATGGGATAATGAAATAAAGTCCTATAAAGCCGAAGTTTTCACCTACAAAATTGATCGCTATAAATAGGAAAAGTGGTGGTAATCACTTGGCATTAGGTTGGGACTGTAAGGTGTACGCATAATTTCCCGAAAATACAGGCAAGTCTTTTGGTGGCTTGACGTTGTGCTAATGTTCAACACAATTCCTATTTTATTGGCTGATGTAGATTTTTTTTGCTATTATTTCTTCTAACTATATTGTTCCAAAATATAACAGATATAATCGATTATGCATGCTGTAATATGCAGATGAATCTTTAATACATGAGTTTTCCTAACTCGTATCAAAGTTTATTCAATTCATTCCAAATAGTTCTTTTTGCAATGTTTAGCTAATGGGTAATCGATGCAGTGGTTACGTGACAGTCGGACTCGATGATTTCAATTATTTTATTGCCAACTAGCAAAATGTCTCGCTGTAGTAGCATAGTACTTTTAATATTTTCCGCTTGCGTTTTCTCCTTTATTTTATTTTTTCAAGCGATAATAAGAAAGACGCGAGGCCACTGTTCTAACCCCAGGTCAGACATTTCCAACAAAAGGAAAAATGAAAAAATATTTCTTCGGCGTCCTCCTCTCAGCAGATTTATGGCAATAACAAAAAGAGTAAATACAATTGCCGTGAAAAGTTTCTCAAAAATCTGTCTTTCGGAGTCGACTTTAAACTGTAGTTCCAATCAAAACCCATTAAAGACTTTGTTCATTCAAAATCTTGTATTTCTAATGCTTCCTAGTGTAATCAAATCGCACTTATATGACTAAACCCAACCACTGGTAGAAGAAAAAAATCAATGGATTTCTTTTTAATACGTCTTATATTTTAAATAAAAATAATACAAATAAAACTTTTTTAAAGGGCTCTGGAGATGTTAAATACCATTTGGGTACATTTACCGAACGCTTAAATCGTGTTACAAATAAAAATGTACGCATAACTTTAGTAGCTAATCCTTCACATCTCGAGTCTGTCGATACGGTGGTACAGGGTAGAGCACGAGCCGAACAATTCTATCGTGGCGATCAAGAAGGTAGAAAATGTCTGTGTATTTTAATACATGGTGATGCGTCATTTTCGGGTCAGGGTATAGTCTACGAAAGTATTCATTTAAGCGATTTACCCGCTTTCACAGTACATGGAACTATACATATCGTCATTAACAACCAAGTCGGTTTCACCACTGATCCACGTTTTCATCGATCTTCACCGTTTTGTACCGATATTGCTCGTGTTGTTAACGCACCAATTTTCCATGTTAATGCCGACGATCCAGAGGCGGTGGTGTTCTTAAGTAAAATCGTTGCTGACTGGAGAGCCGATTGGCGTCAAGATGTTGTCATTGATTTAGTATGCTATCGACGTAATGGCCATAATGAAACTGATGAGCCCATGTTTACTCAGCCCTTAATGTATAAAATTATACGAAAGCATAAACCGGTATTATTTATGTATGCCGATAAGTTGATCAAAGAAAAAGTAATTACTGATGCGGAATTGAAAGCTGAAATCGATAACTATGATAAAATTTTAGAAGCTGGTTTCGCGGAAGCTGCAAAAGTAACAAAAATTAAGGTATGTAACACACACATATAAAAAATTATTGTGTGCGATATTCATTAGATTATAATAAATAAAATGGTTTTTATAGTACAAAGATTGGATAGATTCGCCTTGGACGGGCTTTTTTGAGGGACGAGATAAAACAAAGGTAGCACCCACAGGCGTTAAAGAAGAAACTTTGATACACATTGGGAAAAAGTTTTCATCTCCACCACCTCCAGAAGCAAAATTTGTGATACACAAGTAAGTTGACAATTTTAAAAGTAAAAATTTTATTTCATAAATAACACTGAAGCTAAAATGCTTTAACAAATATTATAATTCTTAGGGGTATTGAACGTATCTTACAATTACGCCAAGAAATGGTTAAAAATAAAACGACTGACTGGGCTTTGGGTGAGGCTTTTGCTTTTGGTACCTTATTGAAGGACGGCATACATGTACGTCTCTCAGGTGAAGACGTTGAACGTGGTACGTTTTCGCATCGCCATCATGTACTGCATCATCAAGACATTGATAAGGTGTGTTATAACATGTTAGCACATCTGTATCCAGATCAAGCGTATTATTCGGTGTGCAATAGCAGTTTGAGTGAATTTGGTGTACTTGGTTTTGAACACGGTTATTCAATGTGCAATCCCAATGCGTTAGTAATATGGGAGGGCCAATTCGGTGATTTTTGTAATCCAGCTCAGTGTATATTCGACCAATTCATATCTAGCGGCGAAATGAAATGGGTTAGACAGTCTGGCTTAGTTGTGCTACTGCCGCACGGTCTAGAAGGCATGGGCCCCGAGCATTCCTCAAGTCGTCCGGAACGTTTTTTACAAATGTGCCATGACGATTCCGATACTTTGCCACCCTGTTTAGATCCTTTAAAACAATTACATGATACTAATTGGATTGTTGCAAATTGTACTGTACCCGCCAACTTTTTTCACATTTTAAGACGACAGATTGCTTTACCATTTCGCAAACCTTTGATTTTAATGACACCCAAGTCGGGCTTAAGACATCCTATGGCTAGAAGTCCATTTTCAGATTTTACGGAATGTTCAGAGTTTAGACGTGTCATAGTTGATGATGGTCCCGCTTCCAAGGCCCCAGACGATGTTCAGAAATTAATCTTCTGTTCTGGAAAAGTATATTTTGATTTAGTTGTGGGTAGACAAAATAAAAAAGCCGAAAAGCATATAGCGATAGACCGCGTTGAACAGGTAAATATGTATGAAATTAAAAATAAGAAATATTTCATAAACATACATATGCACACATCCATGCACACATTAATGAACAAATCTTTACAGTTATGCCCATTTCCATATGATATAATAATACAAGAACTTGAGAAATATAAAAATGCTGAAGTAATCTGGGCTCAGGAAGAACACAAAAATCAAGGCGGCTGGGAATATGTACGTCCTCGTTTCAACACAGCTATGGGCGATGATGCGATAGAGTAAGTACTATATTTTCAGTTATTTCATTAATTTTCAATGACATATTGAAAGAGCATTTAACAAATGGCAAGCTAATGCATTTGTAAACATTTTTAATTAGCAAACGAATTTCCTAAAGCATTTGTTGTGCTTACATATACTTACTATATATTAAATGTCATAACACAATGATTTCTTTTTTGTATATACAAATGAATTATGTTTCCATGTAGTACATGGCAAAAATATATCCATAGACGTATATCTAGGATTGTATGTGAATTTTAAACTAATATTGTTTAGTGCATACCTGTTAAGTAATGATTTATAATCGTAATGATTAGTAATTTGATTACTTTTTTTTAAATGGTGAAATAATGATTACAATTACGATTATTTTTGGTTTTAATAGTTAATAATTGATTACAATTACAAAATAATCAAAAAATAATCAGGATTACTGGCGATTAGTCTAAATAATCTAAAAGAATCAAAAGTAATCAAATTGTTTTCAATAATTCTTTTTGATTATTCCCAAATATTCAAAAAGAATTGAAAGTAATTATTGAAAATAATTTGATTATTTTTGGATAACTTTTGATTCTTTTAAATTATTTTTACTAATCGCCAGTAATCCTAATTATATTTAGATTATTTTGTAATCATAATCAGTTATTAATTCGAAAATTCGAATTATGTAATCATTACGTTTTTTTTTTTTAAGTAATGCAATTGATTACTAATCGTAATCGAAATTTAACAGGTATGGTTAAGTGACACTAGTAACTTAAAAATTTGTATCAAAAGACATCTTAACAATAAGCATGCAAATGATATTACTTAAGTGCTTTAAGTATTCCTAAAGCTTATAAAAATATAAAGTCTGAAAAGCTGCAGTAAGAAAGCTTCCTTGCCTTATCAGTGCTTACGATTACATTGTGTTTATATCTATAGACGGAACATATAGGTTAGGTTAGCTGGTAGCTTGCCATTCGCAGGCAAGTTTACTCTATGACCATATGACCTACTGTGTTACCCAGTGTGAGGTAAGCCCCCTTGTCAGGATGCGGAACATTTATTTTCTGAATAATTTCAAACGGTTAATTTATAATTATTGGCTTAATTTAACAATTATTCATAAGGAGATTTTAAAAGTTTAAGTGTTTCAGTGCATGTTGTTAGAAATTGTTTACGATTAACGGTATTCATTTAAACTAATTGTGATACTCATCTGAGGGTGAACATTTGAAGCTATTGCAAAAAAGTGTCACCGCTTTTCAACTGAGTAATTGATATTCTATATGGTAGACAGGCGTTTGTAGCACAATAATTTTTGTTTTACTTGGTGTTTTCTTTTAATTTTATTCAAAAATCTGGACTAACCCAATACGTATTTAATTTATGTTTGTGTTTATTCACATGGCAAAAACATTTATAACATTGTTCAGTTTATATATGTACGTATGTACATAAGTATAGGTAGACATATGTATGTGTATTTGAAAAATTCAAATTTTGAGATTTTCACAGTGTGTTGAATTTCCTAAAAATGTTTGTGTAGAAATGTTTTGAAATCAGTCATTAAATGTTTTTTCGAACAACAACAGAAACAAATCAACCGTTTTTTTTCTGTCAATAAAATAAGGTGGGTTATTAAAAAAAAAAATTGCAATCTACTTTCTTAACATTGCTTGAATAGGAGCCATTCGCTGAGAGTTCGTCTCATAAAAAAGAGCATTGAATTGGAATTCAAGTAATATTTTATTGTTCTATAAGTCTTACGTTACTATGCATTCATTATATATCGCATATAAATATACTTTAGTATATATTAGACACAACTATCCCAAATTAGGTGAAAAACAAACTTTCAAAACATATTCCTTTTGTTTATAAAATATACTTAAACGTCACACTGTTCAACAGCAAGTGTGCAAATTTTCCGCTTTTAAAACAAAATTATTATACACACATAAATCTACATAAATCCATTTCTGCAAGCATGTGAGAAACCAAACGAATATTATGCCATCAAATATTAAAATAAAAGCATTCAAAAATGTTATGCTTTTTACTGAAATAACAATCAAAACGGCAACAAATAAACAAATCCCCTACACACTGCCCAGTATACCACATAAACAAACTTTTTGTTATAAAATTTTCAAAATTATAAATAACAATAATTATAGTTGACGATCTAACTACATTTGGTCACTTGAGTGATTTCGATACTGAGACTTTGGAAAATATAGACTCAAAATAAGAATGAATGCCAATAGATATAATGGACCATCATCAAGTCTTTATGGCCTGGGTACGAAAACAATGAAAATTAAATATAAAAAATAACTACTTGTTGCTGTGACTAGAACATTTAATCAGCTAATGAGCTGGGCTCTTGAAAGATCACATCTTTTATTATCTAGGGCGTACGCTAAAAGTCACCGTAGTCTAGTTGGTAGTGTGTTGGCCTATTAGACGTGAGGCCACGGTTCAAATCCCAGTTCAGACATCCTAAACAAAACGAAATATGAAAAAATAATTTTTTTGTGACTTACTCCCAGTTTTCTGGCAAAAACTGGAAGAGTAAATTCAATTGCCATGAAGAGTTTTTCAAAAATCAGTCGTTCGGAGCCGACCTTAAACTGTAGGTTCTGCAACAAATGTAGAAAATTAACACACACAACATAAGTAGTGTGAGAATCTAGGTAGTAATCCTGACTAAAGGATTGTAATAACCAATTACGTAACCTACGTACCGACTGGTTCTTCTTCAGTCATAATCCACGACTTAAGAAGAATATAATATGGAACTAATGATTTACCAAGTCAACCTAACTTAATAAGTGAGATTTTTCTGATGGACACCACATTTTTATAAAATAAATGAATTGAAATGTAAATGCTTGCTAGGAAACATTTATAAATTTTTGTTTTTGTATCGTAAGCACTTTCGGCATCCATCATACAGAGACACACACACTTTGTTTTAAGAAACCAAACCGTGCCAAGTTCTCGTTAAATGGTCAGAAAAAGAAAAAAATACAAAATTTTATTTCAATTTGAATTTTTGGTGTTTAAAGTGTGCGTAAATATGTTATTTTGTTGCTTGAATGTCAAGAAAATTAAAAAAAAAACAACAAAAAAGAGAAATCTCTGCATAACAAAATCCGCAACAATTATTCAAAGACAAATTATTTCGTTTAGACTGAAAAATCATTTATTTAATATGGTTTTGTTTTTGTTTACTAATATTTGTATGTATGTACATACATATATATTAATTACCAGCATTCAAACATAAATTTTGTTTTTTTTTGGGTCGTTTTGCTTTTTTAACTTTGAAAATTATTAATTTAGCATTAAATTTTAATATAATAACGAAAACAATTATTAAAAATATATTGTATATAAAGAAATTTTTAGTATATTTCCTCTTTTTATTTCAACAAATATTATAATAAAAGGCATCCATTGCATTTCCGGTTATAATATGTATTTGAATACATATAATTATGAAGAAAAAAAGTAACCAGAGTTCTTGTCAAATTATTTGTCTGTATTGTTAAACGAAATGTCCTCTCTAAAGTGGTTGATTTCTACAAATGATATTAATATACTCCAAAGATAATTCAATATATGTACGTACATTCATAGGCATATATGTAAAGGGTCCGCCAAACAACTTTTTTTTTTTTTTGAAAATGCTTTAAAAAAAACTACTGAATATTTTCTCAAATTTTTTTTTTTTATTTGAAAGTACAATCCTTCCAGTTAATAATGGAAA
This sequence comes from Sarcophaga caerulescens, assembly GCA_927399465.1. NCBI lineage: Eukaryota > Metazoa > Arthropoda > Insecta > Diptera > Sarcophagidae > Sarcophaga > Sarcophaga caerulescens. The sequence continues at coordinate 20,972,912 of OV656867.1, forward strand.
ATAATTTCATTCAAATGGCTGGCCATGCAGTAGCCTACACGATCGGTCCAATTTTTAAGCACATTATCGATTGTGTGCATCTGTATTTCACCAATGACTTCACGAATATTGTCCTTTAAAGCGTCAATTGCCTCTGGCTTGTCGGTGCAACACTTATCTTTGACGGCACTCCACAAATAATAGTCCAACGGTGTCAAATTGCAGCTACGAGATGGCCAAGCGACATCAGCTCTGCGGCTGATAATGCGATCTTCAAAAACAGGGCGCAAAACATCGAGTGTAACTTCGGCTGTGTGGCACGTGGCACCGTCCTGTTGAAACCAAATGTTGCCAATATCCTCCTCTTCAATTTTTGTGAACAAAAATTCGTTCAACATTTCGAAGAAAAATGGCCCAATTATGCCTCTGGACCAAAATCCGAACCAAACAGTGACTCGTTTAGGGTGCGTCGGCTTTTCAATGTATGCGTGCGGGTTTTGTTTTCTGTGCCCCAAATGCGACAATTTTGCTTGTTTACATACCCGAAAAGATCAAAATGAGCTTCATCTGAGAAGATGATTTTTTGCCAAAATCGGCATCTTCTGTAAGTCGATCTCAGGCCCACTTAGCGAAGCGAAAACGCGAATACACAACCATATTCGTTCAGCGGAAGTATAAAACTAATTATCTGTCAAATCAGACATGAGCTAAGTGTTGCCATTCACGAAATAAGCACTAATTGAAAAAAAACGTTAGAGGGCGGACCCGAATCTGATTTTGAGATTGAAAGAATTCATTCTTATGTTTGAAATGGTCACAAAATAAACGCTTTCACGCTTTTTTTGTTGTTTTAAAGTACCTATTTTCGTCAAACTTGTCTTTTCTTATAAAAGGAATACTAAAAATATTGTAAAAAAAGATTTTGTTCTTGAAAATATCAAAATTTCAAAATCATGTCAGGCCTATAATAAATAATACTATCAAGTAATTATACTTGTAATGTTAAACAATTTATTTCAAAAATATTTTAATAATTTATTGCAATATTAATTGATTTCATGTTTAATAAATCACTTAATCAAATTGAAAAATAGTACATATGATCATCAATTGATTGCAATGTCTCATTTCTTTCTTTGGTTAATTTCAATTCTAAATTTATTTAACAGATCAGGGCCATTTAAATATTGTGTAAAATCGATTGAAATGTCATTTGGCACACTTTTCTACGATGAAGAAACCCCTCACAAATACAACGTCCTACAGATACGAATCACTATTTCACACTTAAAAGAAAAATCAACCACTTTTAAAGGACACTTAATTATTTATTAATGAATTTTGTAGTTTTGTAGTTCGTATTTAAAAAAAAAAATCGAATAAAAATAGAAAAAGTAAAATAAAAAAAATACCAAAGACAATCAATTAAGAATTTTCGATAAAATTAAAAAAAAAAATCAAAACAAATTTCAAAACAAAAAGAAAAATCATTTACAAGCAACTTTGGCATTTTAATTTGTGAGCACGTATGCATTCTAAAATAAAAGTTGTAAAGGAATGTTTAAGAAAAAGAGACAAATAAAATCTAAACAAAAAAGGAACTTATGGGTTTTATCGAGAAGGAAATAGAAGGAAACTTCCCTAATTGGAATTAAAAATCATTTTTTTTTATTTTTTTGAAACCAATACTCAGAAGATGAAGCTTATTCATGCAGTTTATTATGTTGAAATACAGGAAAGATAGTTAGAGAAGCAAGGAAATAGGCATATTGTGCGACAAACTTATATTTGAAACATTGTTTTTTTAATAATCAGTGTAAAACTCTTTGTCCTTTCTTTTCTCTAAAATTACTTTGTAATAATTCTTACAATGTGATACGAATGCTGTTCGAACATTTTTCGGTTTTTACGAAACTAGTTCAGATTTTGTGAGTCCATTAATGTCTCTAACCAGGCATGTTTTCAACACATGAAATTGAGCGAATTTAATTCCGGCCGAATTCCTTGTTATCCAAATTTCCCAACTTACCCACTTAGGTGGTCTCTCCGAATGGTAATCAATGCACACGATGCTTTTTGATCACACTGCTCTAACTGACTATCTGGCATGCAGTGATATTGCAGTAAACCACAGCTATAACTCGCCGTGGTCTAGTAGGTAGGCTTATTAGACTGAAGGCCCGAGTTCGAATCCCAGGTCAGACATCAAAACGAAAATATTTCTTTGGCGACTTCCTCTCAACAGATTTCTGGCAAAAACTCTGAGAGTAAATAAAATTGCCATATAAAGCTTCTCAATAAAATTTGTCGTTCGGAGTCGACTTTAAACTGTAGGTCCCGCCACTCATGTATAAAATTAACACACACAACATGAGTAGTGTGAGAAGCTAGGACTGAAGGGTGCGAGCTTCTTGCTGTAGACTGCCTAATGGTGAAGGTATAGCATTGGTCATTTGATAGTCACCTAGCAGCAACTCGTTTCCTTGTCGTTCGCATCTTGAGATGTCCACAAACACTACTCCCTCTCTTCCACCTTCCTATAACCCATTTTCCTAAAAAAAAAACCTGCACAATGCACTGCATGAGTAGGGGCCATCCCCTGAGTGCTGGTTTCACCAAAAAAAAAAAAAAAATCCATGTCTGGAATAGCTAATCAAATTATCTTGCATATTTGGTTTTCTCACTATCATGAATACAATACAAATGTACAATGTATCAAAATGTACAATGTATCAAATAATTTCTCTAATAAGTAGATACTTGTGCTTGAAGAACACTGCGCCAGAATTCAAACCTTAAATATATGTATACCTTCAATGCAATCTACATCGTTGTAGCGTGATGATGAATTCGTATTGTTAATGTATTATGGAATGGTCCATATTTCCAGGTATAGATCTCCACATTTGCCTTAAAAAAGATTTAAAAAACGTTATCGAACATGGCATGTTCGATTTGACTATTCAAATGAATATGAATGCATATGAAAATGTTTAAATACAATTTCTTTCTTTTATAATTCCTTCTAGTTCCTTTAAGAAAAATGGGTTTGTCACCGTTTTCTCATTACATATTTCCTTTTTTTCTTTTATTTTGATTCCATTTCCTTTTTCTAGATTTACTAGCTAAGCCCTCTGCCGTTGTCTGGAAACACGGCTCTCTGAAATTGAATTGAACTGTTATATTTGGGTATAATGGAGGGGAATTTTACTCATTTTGTATCAGTGTATCTCAAAAGGTGATGCTGCATGATCTTTTTATGGTGTTTCTTGTTTATGACACTCCTTCTGTGGCGCCAGAGGCGGACAATTTGGGAACGAATGTAGCCTCTTAATTGTTAAAATCTCAAAATGATAGATATTATGTTGTCTTTTCCCTAATTTGAACTATGACTACTTGACCTTTTCTTTCTAATTTTCAATTTCAAAATTTCAATGAAATCTTTCTTTCAAAGTTCTGTATTTATTTATCGATGAATGAAAACATGCCATTCTGAATATAAAGTGTAAATTATTTTCGTTTTCTTTCGATTGCAGCACCTCAAACATTTAAAATTCTATTAATCAAACGCAATAATTTGTAGAATATTTTGCAAATTTTTTTTACAATTTTTAATATTTCTTTGGCAGTAATAATCATGGATTGTTTTCCTAAATTGTGATTTAAATATTTGTAGTGAAATTAAATTTATTTTCTTCAATATTGTTGTAACAAGGTTAATGTCAGCTTTTCTTTTTTGTTCGCTTAAAAATACAAAAAAAAAATGCCTTTGGCATTGAACTTTTTGTTTGTTTGCATTTTTCTTTTCTAAATTTTTGTTTATATTTATTTAAAACTTTTTTCTTGCATTCACCTAGCCGAAACCCAGTTAGTTACCTCTTTTATAGTTTATTTAAATAATATTTAACAGAAAAAAAATTTATGTTCATTTATAAAAAATATATTTCGCATATAAATCGGGAAAATATTTTTTCCAAACGTTTACTTACAAAATATATTTCATAAACGTAATATCAAAAAAAAAAAAGAATTTCAACGCAATATATTTTCCAACTTTGGTTAACACTTGCCGAGCAACTAATGATATGATGAGTATACTATTTGCAGGCTAACAACTACTGCGTATGTGTGATATCATTTCCCCTAGCTTCAGTTCTGCTCTTTTTAATTCCGACTTTTAGTAATAGGGTTATGCACATAATGCTTAAGGAATCTAAGTTATCTAGATATAGGAGACAGACTAAGAATCACGTTTAGTTTCTATGAAAATAATAAATTTCTTAGCACAAGATTTGAAGTTCTGTAACTTAATGGGAGGTAATAATTATTTGCTTTACATAGGAGGTCATTCATCTACAAACTTCTATAGAGACTTAATTTTTCCTTTGGAAAATTTCTCACCATGAAGTTGCCGTAGTTAGTAGGTAATGTGTTAGCTTATTAGACGTGAGGCCACGGTTCCAACCCCAAGTCAGACATCTTCAGCAAAAGGAAATATGAAAAAATATTTCTGGCAAAAACTCTGAGAGTAAATAAAATTGCCATGGAAAGTTTCTCAAAAATCTGTCGTTCGAAGTCGACTTTAAACAGTAGATCCCGTCACTCATGTATTAACACACACAACATAAGCGGTGTAAGAAGTTAGGTCGTGATTCTGACTGAAGGGTTGTAGTGACCGATTATGTACATATGCAGTTCCTCACCATAAATAGTTACAGATTTAGAAACTTATAGGTGGAGGCATGAGAACCTCTAAGGCTTGTATTTTTCTTTAGGAATACAGATCCTGATAAAAATTCGATTGCGTTCGATTGCTTGTGTATCAACGTGTGAGTGTTACTTTTTTATTGTTGTATTGCATTAGAATTGTCAAAAATAAGGCGAAAAGTTTGTTTATGTTTACTTTTTATGTGTGTTTGTTGTTACTTTTACCAAAGATTTGTCATTTTTATCAGGCGAAATAGGCAAGGCGAATAAGTTCCGAGGCTTGAAAAAAAGCAACAAATACGTGTTGTTTTTGGCAAAATTCAAAGCGAAATGAGTTTTTGTAATGGTGCCACCAGCCGTATAAATATATCTAGCTTGGTTATGAACCATACATCGAATTTTCATATAATTTTCAGCTCCCAGGCAACGGTATTAAAGTTATAACCATTTTCGAATAGTTGTCATTATTTTATAGATTTTTCTGGACAGAGTGCAATAAATCTTTGACGTCAAAATTACCAATACAGAATCCGATGCCTGGTTTCTATTCTATTTTCGTCTGTATCGAAAAATCTGTCAAACTTGCCTTTTACTGTTGTCAATTTTTTAAGTACGCTGTCAAAAACTCCTATTTTGTCTGCCATTTTAATCTACTAATCGCACCAATCGTGATTTAATCATACTTATAAAAGCCAAATGCATATTGTATGTAAATTATTACAGGCATCTATTGGATTTCTTTTTCTACAAATATTATTACATACATATATGGTGTATATGTTCATATGTACATCAAATATCATGAGAACAATGTAAAAACATTATAATAATATTTAAAAGCACTGAACTTTTAAAAACGCCATTAAATCATATCCTTTCACTCAATTAAAGTTCAAGAAATAAGTATAAACATTTTTATTATAATTTTTAATTATTAATTGTTTAAAAATATTTCTTTTAACCTTGCTCTTGATCATGTTGCATTTAAAAACGTCCATCAACTTTTGAAAAGCGAAATATTTTCGTGCATTCCATTTTCCATTTTTGTTAATGAAAAGTTCATACAGACAAAATATTACTCATAAGATTTTTTGCGATTTTTATTAATACATTAAAAAATATTTGCAATATTATTAAAGCAATCTATTTATAAAAGCAATATATTTATAAAGTTGTAAACATTTTGAAATTCATCAACGCATTTCATTTTGATGGTCATTAGAAAGCTAAAGAAGAAAGCTTCTAAAACTTAACTAATGTAAAAGCTCTTCTGATTTTATTAAATGTATTTCGTTACTCATGAAAAAAATTGATATTTATAATATTAATAAGGCTGTTTAATTTTAGAATAAAACATATTTCTAATTTAAAGTTTCTAAGAATTCACAAATTTCGGAAACCATCCATATTTGTTAGTTTTACTGCTTAAAGAATGCTTCAATGCTTCAAGTTTTATCATTGTTAGTCACCAAAATTTTGATGTGAATATATTTTTTAGTATTTTCTTCCTTCAGTCGCTTTTCCTTCAAGAATTCTATTGAGAAAAATTGTTTATTAAAGTATGTTAGTAGTTTCTAAAAATAAAATTGTTTTTGCGGCTAAAAGCGTATATAAAGACAGTACCAAAGTACAAGAAGTGTTTTTAAATATTAAAAATAGTAATTCATAAAGAGATATGTATATTTAAAGCAATTTAAAATGTTCTGGAACATTGTGTTTACTGTTTTTTTTACCTCCCTTCAGTGATCAAATATCAAAGGCTTTTATTCTCTGATTTTTAAAAGAGTTAATGTTTCCGCTTTCTGTATTTTTTACATCCGAAACTGGAAATTTTTAAAAACTTGCATTATCGTATGTTCTGCAATTTCGTAGTTTGTAGAAAGCTGGTAAACCAACAGTCAAATATATAGAATTTATCAATTGGCTCAGTGGCAGACAATATGATTTCCATAATGTTGAAGCTGTAGATATTTCCACTGTATTTGATAAGTGCATGGTAGACATGATGTGCCTATTGCTTTTAGTGTAGATTATCTCTCCACTCGATTTACATAAAAAAATTAAAGGTTTCACTATTCAGATTGTTAGCATACATATTTCCATCAGGCTAATTTCACTCAAACTTGCTTATAAATTGGGGTATTTTTAATGAAATCAGACCACATGGTTTATCATAATTTTATACCTTTTGCGAGATATACACATACATATCTCGATTGTTTAGACATTTGGACTCATTTTTGCATACAATCCCTATCAGCAATCAATATTTTGCTATCTTACCCTTATTATAGGTTCTAAATATTAGTCTGCAAGGAATAATGCTTTCATCATCTAAAAAAAATCTCACTCACACCTGATCTATCTATATTCAGTCATCTTCAAATGGAGAAGTAAATTTTAATGTGTACAATGTTAAGTATGTCTTAAAAGCTCTGAATTGTCTGTAAATATAATTGAAGTCGCCGTAGTCTAGTAGGTAGTGTGTTGGCTTATTAGACTGAAGGCCCAAGTTCGAATCCCAGGTCAGACATCAAAATGAAAATATGAAAATATTTCTTCGGCGACTTCCTCTCAGCAGAGATCTGGCAAAAACTCTGAGAGTAAATAAAATTGCCATGAAAAGCTTCTCAAAAAAACTGTCGTTCGGAGTCGACTTTAAACTGTAGGTCCCGCCACTCATGTATAAAATTAACGCACACAACATAAGTGGTGTGAGAAGCTAGGTCGTAATCCTGACTGAAGGGTTGTAATGACCAATTATGTATGTATGTATAAAGGAGTCACATATCTAATGTGATGTTCGCTAGTACCAGTAAGTCGAATGAAGTGTTTGACAGACCATTTGACCTCAACTTCGACTTAAAATGCATAACAACATGTCCATTGCCTAATGGCAATTCATACCCACGAGCAACTTTGCAAGGTAGTGTTAATATGAAATGTGCTCCAATGTAATATCACTCTTCTTCCCAAATAATGTCTGATTGTGTGAACCATTTGCAAATCAATCGCTCAGAAGATAGATGGTAGAATTATTTCATGAGTCTTCCCAATCTCGTACAATATAAATTAGCTCAAGTATAATATCTAGTAAGACTCACAATACACCGATTGAGCTCTAATAAAGGGGGTGTACCATAATAAATAATGTAATGTGTTTGAACTATGGGCTGATGAATGGATCAGTCTGTTACACCGTTTTTTTCTTAATTTTTTTTTATTACAAAAACAATTAAAAATTGTTAAAAACAGAAACATACAAGACTGTATTGCTAAAGCATCAAAAATTAATTTTTTTTTTTGGAAAACTTGTAACGTTTTTTTTTTTTGTATATTTTTGTTTACTTAACTTTTATGTTTCCTTTTGTGAAATGCCTTTTTAAGGCACATTATTGAGATCAATAAAATTTCTATTTCGTTATTCATTCTATAATGCTCATCATGATTTTATATGAAACTGAAATATATAGACGTATTGTTATGTTTACTTTTTATGATTAAAATATACAATGAAATAAATTGTTTTGTTTCTATAAATTTATTTATATTAATAATGATGTCATTTGGGATTTTCAAATAAAACCAATGATATTTTTCTTTGGTTTTGATTTTTTTTCAAATACTATTTTTTTTTTTTTTTTTTTTGGTAATTTTATTGTGGGCATTTTATGGGATTATTTTTTTTATATTATAATTGTATTTACAGTACAACAATGTGCTTCAAATAATTACAAATTAAAATAAACTAAACATATAAAAAAAACAAATATTTATTCAAATAAAAATTAAACAAATACAATAAATACTATTTAAATACTAAAAGGATATTTCGTTAATATTATTATTATTATTATTTATGTATATAATTTTATAATTTATATATTTACATTTTTTATTATTATAATTACATATTTACACACAATATACATACAAATCGAATGTTTAAGAGATCATTAAAAAATTTTAATCATACTAAAATTTTTTAATTAAACTCAAAAGAAAGCAAACAAAAAAAAAGAATAATTTCATTCAAATATTTACACTCTCAAAAATTCAAAAGGGATTTAAGAAAATAAAAAATAAAAAAGGGGAATATAAAATCTATAAACTAAATAATGTTTTTGTTTTCTAAAAATACAAGGAAAAAGTATTTCATAGTTCGTACCATATTTTGCTGTTATACTTTATTGATTTATTTTTTAATTTATTTATCTCATCCAATATGGATGATATACATACGAGTAGAGATTGCATTTTAATTTTATTTGAACAATATTCAAATCCTCGTATGTGTAAATGAAAAGTTCATTCACGATACCAAGAAAATTTGTGTTTTTTTATGTTCGAATTTCGAAAAAGTAGAAAAAGCATGTTCAAATTTGTTATTATAGACAAGAGTTAAGTCAAAAAAATGTTAAAAAAGTAATAAAATATCTAATTTACTTAATTGCTCATAATTAATCGAAAATCTGAAGGTACAAAAATGATTACAAAAGTTTAATAGGCTTTTTTTTTCTTTTTTTGTTTAATACCATAAAAATGAAAGCGAGAGTTGTATAAAAAAAAAATCACATTTTAATTTTTTACTTAACAATTCTAAGAATTAGAATTTAAGCTAGGCCATAATCCTGACTGAAGGGTTGTAATAGATAATTATGTTTTATCTATGTATTTAACATAAGTAAAATTTTTAAATTCCATTTTATTTGTTAAGATCAGTTCTAGTCTGTTAAAGAGTACCAACATTTGGTTGGTACTTTAGTACCTTTTAGTTGTACTAATTGGTATTCAAATTTTCATGCTTCTGAGTCTGCGATAAATACGATCATTTTGTCTTTGTTATTTTTATTTCTCTTTATAGCTTATTTCTGAAGTAGATTCAAATGTATTTAAAGTGTTACTTCTACCCATTTTATCGATCTGTACACCATAAAGAGAAAATTCCAATTTCCAACTTCGGTTACTTTGGCTAGGCTTGGGCGAATTATTTAATTACTTCAATTTTAACATTTTATATTGAATCACTTAATTAACCATATGTATGTGTGTAATTAATTAATTTCCTGTTTCTTTCTTGGCACTTTGTTTTTAAACCGATTTAAAGAAATCTATTAAACCCTCATCAAAATTTATTTTTCAAAATTTCTTTAGGTTTTTTTTTAGCACTCACTATGAAATCCCATTTACTTGTTATTATTATTTTTTCTTCTTTTTCATTTCACATTCTTTACTTATTTAGCATTATTGGAAGAGTTTCTTCTATAAACTACTTAAATTATGGGATTCTTTTCTTGTTTAATTGAGTCACATTTTTTTTTTGTTCAGTTTTGTTTGCCACATTTGTTTGGCTTGCAAATAATCACTATTTCCACTTACACCATATTCCATATGCTATAAGTACGTCTTTGTAGTTTTTCAGCTTTTTCTTCTTCCTCTGCCAGCTGTTCGTAGTCAATTTCCAAATATTCTTTGCCACCAAAACTTACTTTACGTCCGGTAAACTTTTTCAAATAGTTTATGTGCGATGATACATCTTTGCCATCAATATCCAATAGATAGGAAATACTGGTAATGCGTTCCTTAATGCGGCCACGTCGCCATTTAATTTGGGTTTTCTTAAAACGTTCAGCATAAAGTACTTCATCGCCTATATTGTATACCTTTTGCATGATACAAGATTTCAAAGGTTTCTTTTGTTGTTCCTCTTCTTCTTGGGCTTTCTTTTTCTCGTCCTCATCATCTTCTGTGCTTTCCTCGTCATCATCGTCATCGTCAGTGACATAGGATATGGCCTTTTCTAAAGTTTCCACTTCAGCATTTTGGGGTTCTTGTGCTGTGGCTGGATGGAAAAAGTTGTCGCCTATGGAAAGTCGACGTTTTTGTCGTTTAATAATGACTCTCTGTTTCACTTTACGTTCTTTTTTGGGCTTTTCGGTGGTTTCCTCAGAGCCCTGAGAAGTAGAGGACTCTGAAATTTCCGTGGATTCTGAAATGTCTTCATTCAATTCTTCGTTTGCTGGGGACTCTGGGACTCTATCTGCAATCTCAGTACTTAGATCTTCTTTAACTTTCTCAGTTTCTTTCTTATCTTCTTCTTTCGCCTTTGAAACATCCGGCTCTGGTAATGGTTGTGATTCTGGTTTCGGCTCTAGGTTTTTTGTCTTATCAATGGACGCTTGGCGTACAATTTTCTTCAGAATGACTTTTTTCTTGTGTTGCTCTGGCTGTGGTGATAATTCAGCCGTCTGCACCGGAGCTGGCGTTACTTGCAATTCTGGCATTTTAATGTCTGGTACTTGATTTACTATTTCCTCAGAATCTTTAGGTAATTCGTCTTTGGAAATTGTTGTTGCGCTTTGAGTGCTATCCGCTGTGCTACTAATGGAAATCTGTGGAGAGCTTATAGCTTTTGTAACAGTTTCGTGCGTTATTGATTGTTCGCCTTCTACGAGCACTGGCTGATGATGATGTTGTTGATGTTGTACATGAGTAACGATGTGGGTTGAGGTTGGCAATTTGTCGACGCAAGGTTCTTTTGGCGATCTTTCGGTTTCGTTGTTGCTGATTTCGTCAATCTTAACCACCTGTTGTTGCGTATATTTTTGTTCTGTGGCGACAGTTGTTTCACGATATTCCAAACTTTTCTCGTTTACCTGCTGCTGTTCTTGTTTCGTTGCGCTGGGTTTTATAATGGTGGTTTCCTGTTGCAGTAGTAGATCGTTTAGATCTTCTTGTGGAGCGTTAACGTTTTCCCGCTTAATTTGTTGACCGTTTGCTTCGGCAGTTTTTGTTGAACTTATTGCAGTAGTTGTTAGATTTTCTAGCATAGCGCCACCGTCACCACCAGTCTGTTGTAATTCGTTTGATTTGAATTTTGTAGTTGTAGATTTGATTGTCGCCTGCTGTTGGTTTTGCTTTTGAACTTGTGCTTGTTCTTGCTTTTGATTTGACTGTAACTGTGAATTTTCAATTGTTTTTGCTTGTAATGACGCCGCCTCATCGATCACCAACTGCGTTGGCAGCAATAAATTCGTTTGGCTAGTGATTTCGTTGTTTTTTGATTCATTTGGCATTAAGACATCCTTGCCTTTATCATTGTGCATTGATTTTTGCTTGTCTATCGATTTAACTCGATCATTACTTTTATCATTTGCTGCTGCTGTCATCGCGGATTCTTCTTCTATTATTTTTGTTTGCGTTGTTGCCAATTGCGCGTTTGATTTCGCAGATGATCGTTTAACTTTTACGATTTTCGGTTTTGGCGTCACCTCCTCAACCGAACCGGAAGTATTAATTTTAGCGGTAATTAATTTCTTTTTCACTACAGCCTCCGAATCTGAGGGTCTTCTGATGATTTTAGCCGGTATGGCTACTTTAACGGCAGGCTCTATTTTGGAACCTTCAACAGCTGCCAATGAGGCTCGCCGGGATGGATCTTTAGGTTTAATAATAATCTTTCTCTTCATTTTTGGAGCTTCACTTTCAGGTTGCTTTGGTAAGGCTCCTTTCATAGTCTCGCTTTTGGTTTCCGCTTTTAGTATTTCCTTATTTTCTTGTTTCTTAGCGTCTACCTTTACTTCAGTTAGTGCTGGTATTTCTTCAGAAGTTTCTTGAGCTTCTTGAATAGTTACTGGGGCAATTTCTTTAGCTTGTAAGGATTCTCTGTGGCCAACCTCTTTGGCTTTAATTACATCATTTTTCTTGGCTTTTGTTTGTAAACCAAGAGTTGAATTGGTTTCCGATTGTTTTGGTATCGCTCCTTTCGAAGTTTCATTCCCAGCTAACTGAGGTGATGTTTTGTCAAGTTCTTTAGGTGTTGTTGGTTTTTCGTCTAAGTGTTTGATTTCCTTAACTTCACCCCCAATTGGTGGTTGTGTTTCTTTCAAAGTCTCTGTAATTGATACTCTTGAATCTCCTGCAGCTAAAACTGAATCTTTACTTGAAACATCTTTGGGTTTAATAATGGATTTTTTCCTAGTTTTCGTTTTAATATCTGGAGATAGGTCTTCTATAATTGTTTCAGGTTCATTCTTTACTTCCTGGATTTCCGTTGTTTTTATCTCAATTTCCTTTTTTTCTTCTACTTTTTCTTCCAAAGTTTCTTGAATTTCTTCCTTCAAAGTGTACAATTTTTTATCTATTTCTTCTAAATTATTTGGAGTACTCTCAACAATATCGTTTGATTTGCATAACTGTTCTTTGCTAACATTGTCAGTTTGGACCTCCCCAATTTCCAAACTGGAGGCGTTGGCCTTTGGTTGATGATCAACTTCATCATTTCCTTCTTCCGTTTCTATTTTCTGTTCCTTTTCCTTGTCGTTTTTCTCTTCCTCCTCGGCAAATAAACTACGTCTACGTATTTTCTTAACAAACCGAAATGTTACTGGCCCTTCATCTTCTTTCTTTTCTTCCTTGTGGTTTTCCTTAAGAAAATCAGGCCTTGTCGTGGTGCCATTTTCATTCTCAGCTTCTCCCTCCGTGCTGTATTGTTTCAAAACTCCCTTAACTTCGCTTAGCGAGGCCGATATACGTGCCTTTAAACGATTTAAACGTTCAATAGGATCTTCAGGCTCATCTAAAGAATCCAGTGGCCTCAAACGTCTTTGTCTTCGTAAACGGGTACGTTCTGGCAACACATCATCCAAAGACGAGTCTATGGAAGCACCGCGACTTAAAAGAGTTGTTTGGTCTTTCTGATTTATTGTGGCAGCCGGGCTATAGTGCGTTAGGTCTTGTGATAACAGAGCTGTCGATTGAGTATTCCTTAAAGAACTCAAAGATGGACGGCGATTTGCTAGAGCATCGTTTGAAATATTAATTGTTTTTGGCGATGTTGTGGAGGAACGACTGGAAAGGGCATCATTTAAAGTCGTAGTTAAAGGCGCAGTTAAATTTGATCGGTTTGTCGTAGCATCCGAAGGCAGGTAAGCACTAACAGGCGAACGCAGATTTTCAGATTTTAATGTAAGTCTTTGTGTAGCGCTTAGGCTGGGCGTGGAACTATCACTGTCTCTTAGAGGTCTTGTTGACAAATTGCTTGAAACATTACGACCATAATTGGTATTTGTATTACCCGTCATAAGCGAGTCGCGTTTACCGGCGGCACGCGGCTCCGTTAACGTACTCGTTACGGCACCTTTTGTTCTATTCATTTCGTACTTCATTTCATCGATTTCTAAATCTATAAACTCTTCACGGGATTGTAAGTTATCGGTTTCATTATCTTCTAAACGAGTAATTGTCATCACTTCACTTTCTTCGTTGGTGGATAATTTATTTTCATTTATTTCCGTTTCCGTTGGTTTTTCAATAATATAAACTTCTGAATTATTTATAACGTTGCTATTTACGATATTCACTGGTGGCAACACATTATATTTTGGCAATATATCACTGCGTTCGAGTGACGTCGATATAGACTCATTAAGCGGTTGAGGTTCAGGGGTGAAAGGGGGGATTGATTCTTCACTTTTAACTAGAAAACTACCCGTACTAGTGGTTCGATTTTCGTTTTTGTCACCGTTATCAACCGTTTCAGCTAACGTATCGCGTACATCTGAGCTCCTCTCCACAATTTTGCCACGCTGATCGCTAGCATCATACCAGAGATCACCAAGATCACATATATTTTTATTATAAACATCATTATTGTTATTATAGCTTCTGAGTATTCTCTCGGTATTTCGAACACTTGTTGTACTATTCGTTGGGGGTGTTAAAGCGAATCGAGCAACGCCATTGCCATTGCTATTGCCATCATTAACATCATCAGCATCATCATGATCATTACGATTAATTGCGTTCGTCTTCTCATCATGTTCACTGATATGAGTATTGCGAAAAGTATTTTGAATTTTTTCAAAGAGAGCAACAATGGCGTCTTGTATGCGCTCAATTTTCTCCTCGAAAAGACCCACTTCGTTGGAACGAGTATTATTTATAGCCTTTATGGCTGACAATTTATAAACATTGCTGTCGTCACAAGTTGTTTTCGCGTTTGTTATTTGTGGAGGCGTTTGTTGGTGTTCGAATGTTGTTGTTGTTGTTGTCGGGAAAATTTGTAAATCTTGAACTTGAGACACATGTTGACCTTTTTGCGTCATTGATAATGATAGAGGAGGCTCCAAACTTAACGAAGACGTTTCGATAGTTTGTTCGTTTTTCAAAGGGAACTTTTTAAGAACGCTATGTTGCAAAGCTATTACGCAGGGAAATTTATTCTCAACGAATTTACTTTCGCAATTTAGTAACACAGGTTTATAGGGGGAATTTAATTTATTCATGTCCAAGGATAATTCCTTTGGAAAATTTTCACTATTATCAAGGGAATTTTCTTTTTTTACTGTGGGAAAATGCACGTTTAATTGGTTTACTTGCAATTTTCCATGTTTAGGGTTCTTCCACTTTTCCTTTAAAGCCTGGGTTTTATAAAGAAATTTATCTTTTCCCGTTGATAACTTCAAAGGGAACATTAAATGTTTCCTATTTTTTATTGGAATTGATTTTTTATAATCTTTTTTATTTGTGTGAATGAAATTGAAATTATTTTCATTTGATAAACGACAAGGAAAATGTGTCTTTGATTTGGACGCATTTTCCAAAGGAAATATACTTTGATGAGCTTTAATGTCGTGCGGAATTTTAGGAATCTTTCTGAAAATATCCATGTTTTTTACAATACGTTGAGATTTTAAATAGCTAAGTAGATCATGCCATACTAATTTCGAAGCAGGTTTAGGAGATGCTTCATGTTTTTCTTTTAAAGGAAACACGAGATTTCCATTGGCGTTCGTAGTGGTGTTGCGGCGACAGGTGAATAATTTGGCAGACGTCAATGGTGGTGAATCAGTTTGCTTAATCGATAATCGATGCATTGATTGTTTGACGTCGCCGGCAATATGATATTTTGTTTGCTGGCGCAGTGGAGGCACGGCTTGATAATGTGATGCCATAGATTTGTATTGATTTTTTTTGAAATCGATTTTCTTTTTGGCGAATATATTTATATTTATTTATATAATTAATAAATTGGAATGGCCACCTTATTTACACACTCTTTATGCCGACCTCTCTGTCAATATTTACTCTTCTTCATTAACTTGTGCTCAATAAATTTTTATACCTATCGTCCTCGCTCTCACTTTTGTGTACTCTCTCTCTCTCGTGTAAATTATTTAAATATTTTCGTTATTACAATATTAGATTTGTTTTTTTTTTTTTTGTAAATTTTTAAATATACAACTACAAGTTAATTTCAATTTTATTTTAATTCTTTTTGTTAATTTTCATAATATTCACTTATTCGAACTTATCTTCACAATTTAATGCGAGAAATATTTCGTTTGTTCTTATTTTTCCGTCAACAACAAAACCTGTAACACAGATCGCGCGAATTTGTAATACCATGTTTTGTCGTCGTCTAACGTGTAAAACATTAAAAAAATTTCATTATTTTTTTTCTTTAAATTTCTCGGTTTAATGCAATTTATTTCTTTAAATGCATTACCAATAAATTTTAATTACAAACAAATTTTGCATTGTATCAACCAAATTAAACTATTATAAACCAACCAACTATTCTACTTACATACCATATACATACATATATGTATGTATGTACATATGTATGTACATATATACATAAACCGATTTGGATCTGTTTATACAGTATACATACGTATATACAATATATGTAGAGTATATAATATAGTTTAGTTTTCGTGTGTTTTATGATTTTCCCCGCCTTTCAAATTCTTTTGCGGTTTTGTTTATTCAAAAGATGATTTTTCTGCCAAGATTTTTTCATTGTTTATGGGCTGTCGTCGTCTTAAGTGTTGTATATGCACATATGTATATACGATATATACTATAAATGTCTAAATTTGTATATGTATGTATCTGTATGGACCTGTTATATAGTGTTCCTAAACAACCGGCACAAAATATGTCCCATATTATTGCATCTATTGTTTAGATTCTATTTTCTATGGTGGTGGCTTTTTTGGCATTCATTTTTATATTTTTATATAAACATTGGTATGTACGTATGTATAAATAAATTTATTTTTATATGTATTTTAGAAACCCCCCTTTTTGCATTTTTCTTGAAAAGAATTTATATTTTCTTCATTCAATCAACTCCCTCAAATACTCCCGAAATATTTGTGTGTGAATTCAACTATATACGGCTTCATGTACGAAATCTGAAGTTATGGTGTAATAAAATCGATTGCGGAACTCTACAGGACAAAGTATCATCACACTTCTTTAATTAAACTGTGGTATAAATGACATGCCGTAGTCTAGTAGGTAGTGCATTGGATTATTAGACGTGAGGTCACGGTCACAGGCAACTTCAACAAAATGAAGTGACTTCAGCAGATTTCTGGCAAAAACGCTGAGACTAAAAAAGATTGTAATGGAAAAGTTTCTCAAAAAACAAATCAAAAATCTTTAAACTGTAGGTCTGAAATTAATATATGCAACATAAGTGGTGTGAGAAGCTAGGTCATAATCGTGACTGAAAGATTGTAATCCTCGATACTGCCTTAAATAGCAGAATATTGAGGAAATTACTGGTAACTTTTCCGGTCTTACGATGACTGCGCCTAGGATGACTCTAAAGAAGGAGCTTTTCGGCATTTTATAAGGTTGGCTGTCTGTTGACTTGGCGATAAAAAATCTCAGTTTTGAGGCTGATTATTACCGAGATGGGAGCATGCAAATCATATTTTCACAATATTATACATGAATGTAGATTAATATGTTTTTCTTAATTCTTTACACAACACCTTCTCCGTCCATCAAGTGAATAATAAACGCTTTAGAATGAATGAAAGTATCTGATCAGTCATAGTACGTGATAATTACAAAACTGTTAACTGGCTATGGTGTTACTAAGAAAACGATATTACAATTTGGACATTAAGTGAGACTGTTTTAAAGACCATGGAAGTAATTAACACTCTGTTTCTGTAAGATAAACGATTTTAAACGAAAATCTATTTGTATGAAAACAAGTCAAAAATATTTGAGTCATTTTGAGTTTAACTATACAAATAAACAGTCTACTGATATTGTTTCTGCTACAGTAACAGAAAGTACGAATTGATAGGCATCTCTTAACAAGGATGCGACACATTATACATTGAAGCATACTTGGTTACAGTTCAACTGTCTAGAAACTTACATTAAAGAGGATTAGACTCATCATTACTTGAATTCGATGTTAAGCTAGGTATACCACTTTTGCTATTCGTCTCAAAGCTTAACCTGGTCAGTAGAGACCAAGCCAGAGATCTGTAATAAAAAGAAAACTCAGACTCAATTGACCACATTAAAGGACTTAACAATAACGCTATATAAACTCTAATGTAGATATTCAAAATAAATTACTAGTTGTCGACTAAAATAATTTGAACACTAATAAGAACACCAATTTTTTTCAGCATAATCTATAATTTAGTTAGTGTTTCCAAGGAAGGCCTATTTTAATGGAAAGAGTAATTAATCAACAATAAAATATTTAGAAGACTTACGTTTTTACTTATTTTGTTGCTTAGAAATTTTTTTTAGAGATTTGTGTCACAGTGTTAATATACTTACTTACATACATACGTAACTTATCAACTATTGTTAATTTTTTGGTTAATTTTTTTTTTTTTTATTTTTAATTCACAAAATATATGAACAAGAAATGTTCAATGAACTTCATTCAATTTCATGAAGAAATTAAAAAAAAAAATAAAAACATAAAATCATATTTGGCAACTACAATTTGGCGTTTTTTTTGGCAACTTATCAAAGAAAATATTATTAACAAAAAATTACCTCCTTTCCTCTGAAAAAAACTAAAAATTTAAACAAATTTAACGGTTGCCAACATATTTCTAAAAATTTTTTTATTTAATAAATTTTATAAAAATCTATGGGCATATGAATGTAAATACTTTAGAAAATACATATAAATTTTGTTTCGTTTTTGAAACAAAAACAAAAATAAAAATATTCTTTATTAAGTGGAAAAATATGCAGACATTTGTATACAGTTTTCAGATGAATCAAATTAAAAATACTTGGAATTTTAATTGAAATGTAAAATTATGAGTATTATTAGCATTAAAGAAATAATATTTTTAATGAAATTATTTTTAAAATGTTTGTAATGCGTTATTGCAATCAATGGTATTTGGCACATTTGACAAATTTTTAATAATTTTTCAAATAAAAATAGTTCACTGCTACAAGAGCGTATATAGCATATGCTAACAAGAGCGTAAAAATGATTGCACATTTGTTGTTGAGTAAATATTTCTTTGAAAATTATTTCAATTTCAAAAATTTCTTTTATAAATGATGCTCAACATTGTTCATTTCGCTGCAAATTTTAAAATGAGCTTTTATGTTACAAAAGCAAAAAAATAAAACAAATTAAAAAATAAAATTTTTTTGTGTCAACTTAAATGAACAGAAAAAAAGTAATAAAAAAACTGGGCGCCCTTTTTTCGCCAATGATATTACGAAATTAAAAATATATTTTTTAATTAAACTAACTTATATTTAGAACATTTTCGGTTAACTAAATTAATTTGAATTTAATTGAATACTTTATACATGTACATACATATTTATTTTTATATTTGTATTGTATTATTTCAGATGTCCCATACAATATCGTGGTCGACCCAGTGCAGCTGCGCCTGCCACTGGTAATAAATTGCAACATTTGCGTGAATCAAGTGATTTGATTGTGAGCATTTTCGGGGAGTTGACTGAAGCTGAAAAAGCTGAAATTCAAAAAGAAAATGAAAAGAGAATCGCTGAAGCAAAAGAGGCTCAAAAGGCAAAACAAATGGAACAGCAGACGAAAACCGCTACAAAACCCGCTGAGGCTGCTAAAAAAGATGCTAAAGCGCCCGCTAAAACGGGTGACAAACCTGTTGTCGATCCGAAAAAAGATGCTAAAACTCCCCCTAAACCGGATGATAAACCTAAACCTGCTGGTGATGACAAGAAAAAATAATTCCGATTTATTTCTTTATTTAGCTCTAAGTTTTATGTGAAATTTATTTTTTATAGTTCAGCTTTATTTATAGTTTTACAAAATTATAAATAATATTTATTACAGTTTTTGGCTATAGGAAAATTAAGTTTGAAAATATGTACATATTTTTTATTCATTATATTTTTAAATATCGCCACATAATAAATTATTTGTAAATGCACCGTAATTCCTTTAAAAATAATTTTTATTAAAACTCAACGTAATCGCCCTAAATGAATTCAGATTTAGTACATACAATTCACTTAAAAAATTTTAATTTATGAATGACTAGCTAGAACGCGGCGAAATTTGAAAAACTTTATTTATTCTAAACTTAAGTTTATGTATCGAATTAAATATTCTGTAATTAGTTACATACATATGTATATAAGAACCTATATATTCGATTAATGGCAACTAAACTACAAAATTCGTACCACAAAATATAAATGTATGAGAACATTTTATTTCGATATTGCTGTGACTTTCAGGTGCAGAGCTACTCTCACTCGTTTATATACATATATGGAGATGATTCTCGTTTCGGAATTCGAATTCTGCAGACCTAATAAGTTTTGATCTAACTATGAGATAACATACAGTGTTGGTCCAGAGAAACGCATTTGGATAGGAAATATTCCACTAAAGCCCTTTTGGTAACATTTTTACGGAATCGCCAGATCGAGTACGAATTGAAAACCGGCTAGATACCACATGCATGTACATAAAATCAACTAGGAATACAGAAACTGAAGAGATATAAAATCTGAACGGCGTTGCCAATCTAATTTAAAATGGATTTTTAACACATTTGCATCATTCGACAGAAAATTCCACGATCAAAAGTGAAATATTTCGCGGACAAATTCTCTCTCTTATCATCAAGAGCGTAAATTCAACAAACAATGTCTATTGTTACATACTTCGTAGTATATTATTTTAGTTGAACGTTTTGCATTTCTGAAGTGCATCGCGCATTTAGAGCTCTAATGTAAATGGATTTGAACGAAGAGGCTAGCTTACAATTACTGGATATGAACTTTGTCTCCCACAGTACAACAATTTGGGAAATGACGATTTTCATTACATCTTATCTTTATCAAGTTTGCCAAAACATTCGGAATTAACGTATGCACTTCCTTGGATATACGATAATGAAGACTCGTTATTGCTAAAAGGGACAGTAGGATACGCTTAAAATTTCAAGAAGATTTTTGGATTGGTATAACCAGTTATAACTTTCTTTGAAACAAATAAACAAGTTTGGTACAATTATATACATTAAAAAGAATTATTAAAACTTTCTCATAAACATAAGTATGGTAAATAATCATTAGACGAAATCATTAAACACATAGACAGCAGCAGACCACACAACCGCGTGAAGTCAGCTACACAATTATTTTAATGGCGACAACAGCAATACATAACAGTCGTTTGTGACCTGGGGTGTTCCACCTTCAATTTTTCAGACTCCCACAGTTTTACCAACTCTATATAGTTTAATGCTTAAAGAGAGGAAAGAAAGCACTGCTCTCAAATTATTTATTTTATCCCTCTACATAATTTTTTAAAATTATTTAACAAGCTGAGATTACGGAAAGCTGAGCGTAAATTATTTAAATCTTCCAAAATACAACTCTGTAGATTTTCTTAAAGTTTGAGAGCCTTTGCTGTTTTAGCAATCATATGTTCGTTGGCTGTTGTTGCTGCAAATGTACAAACGTCAAACAAAGAGTGCATTTACAAATTTGTTCTAGAATCTTTACAAAACAGCGTAAATAAAAGACACTGAAGATTATTACAGCAAAAGCCATCTTTCTTGTAAAGTATTTAAATTAATTTCAAATAAATAAAAATGTTCGGTTTAATAATTTCGGGTAGACTGGTAAGTCAGAAATATATTAAAGAGAAAACCAAGTTCAAAAAAGTAATAATTTTAATGAAATTGTAGCCACAAACAGATTTTACACCGCTGGATGAAACAAAAGCTCTAATAAATGTGCCTGATATAGATCACGTTAATTATATAGTAGTATTTTTGACCGGTGTCCAACCACTGCCAGAGGGTACTGCTGCCGCCGTATATTTCAGTTGGCCAGACGCCAACTCTGCTCCTACTTGGCAATATTTGGGTCACATTTCAAATGCCAAACCATCCGCTATATTTAAAATTTCCCAATTAAAGAAATCACACGAGCTGGAGGCTCAAGAAAATGGTATGATATTTGGAGCTCAGGAAATTTCCCACACAGCACAAATCGGTATATCCATTGAACCCAGCAGCGCAGTAACACAGCTGACACCGGCTGTGGTAAGTATAATTTATGTACACTTAATTCTCATTAAACAAATTTTTTCCTTGCAGTCGAACGCCAATGCAAATTTACAATTTAGTCAGAAAATGCTGGAGAATTTCTTTAACTATGCATCTAGCTTTAGTGTTACACCGCAACAAATACCTCCTATGAGTTCTGAGACAATGGTGCCTCTAGCGACTCTACAAAATTGGTATACCAATTTCCAAAGGCGCATGGAACAGAATCCAAACTTCTGGAAATACTAAACTCCAGGGGGGATTAAACTTATTCGGCTACATTCATTCCCTATTCTCAGGGAGTGTTAATACAAACATTTTTTTATACATTTATTTTAACGGTTATATTTAGTTAAGACGATTTAATTTTATTAATACTCAAAAGAGTATTAGTTAAAGCATACAAACTTATGTATATTTTTATTGTTTAGCGAAGGACAAAAATATAAAAAACAGCCTCTTTTGTTTACTTTTGGTGTCGAACAGAGTTGTATTTTTTATTTACATAAAATGGTGTTGCTGAAGTTTTGAAAAATGTGACAATGGTTTTTGAATTTAATTTAATAAAAAAAAACTTCAATAACGTGTTTAGCAGCTTTGTAATATTGGGAAACAATTAGACTACTCAAAACTAGAATGAAATTAGATTAAATGTTCCAATCTAGGACGAATGGGAGAATGCAATTTCAAGCGCATTTCTCTTATCAAATGAGAAAAATCGAAATGAATTGGACAACTTCCATATAAATCATCTAGGCTTGTAGTGCTGAAAAAAGAGTTCGGCTAAAGGCCAACAAAAAAGCTACTATTCATTATGCATCGTAGGGGTTCAAATCTTAAATTTATACTATAAGTCCCAATCTTGAATATTTGTTGAGAATATATTAAAAATTTCTTTGAAATTACTACTTTTTATATACAACTCTGTATTTTTACTTGTCACTTGATTAAAAAAAAAGTAATTTCTAAAATTCACACAAGTACAACAAATACCGCTGGCTAGAAAAGTGTAGAAATTTTGGGAAAATTTTAAACTTTTGGCGTGAAAAAAATTATGGCTGGACTAGTCCACTTAGCTAGATTTTGCAGTAAACAATCCATAAACAACAATAATCGGAAATCGTATAGCACCTTAACACGGTTCACAAACTGCAAATTCAATGCTGCTGGTCAACGTGTGGCTGCACATTTGGTAAGTGTCGCTTCCTCTTCATACACATATGTATGTAAGTTACTTGCATTTTCAAGGCCGTTTTTTGATTGACAAAAACAATTGAGAATTTTTCTACAACAACTATTTCGTAATCTTTGTTTGGATTCTTAACGAAAGAAGGGTCCATAACAAGCCGATTATACGAAATATGCTGAGTCTGAATATGTAAAAGTATTTTTTATTTTATTCCATTGAATTTTGTTGGCTTTTTATTATAAAAAGGAACAGAATTCCTAATTCATATGTTTGTAAAGAACGTCCGACGAAAAGTATTCTCTGTTTTCCATTATTCGACAATACTTGCCTTCATTTTAATAGAAAAACCCATATTTCGGAGCAATTCAATAGATAATAGAGACTTAGGAAAATGTTGACTGTTGCATTATAATAATATCATCTGCGTGATAATTTAGTTTTGATATCCACATTTGAATCTGCCCCATAAGGTTTTTGAAACGAGGAAAGTGACAAAATTTTCGATTTCTATCAAGCACAGGGTTATTCTTGTGAAAGAAATCTGAAATTATTATCTCGACAATAAAAGCCAACAGATGCTAGACCATTTGTAAGAGAGCCATATGTTTCAAATAGGCCCTCACTTCAAGAATGACGCACTGGCTCTATAGAAGTGTAATTAGACCTATACTAAATTACGTTTCAGTAGTCTGATGGATTTCGTTTAGGCATAAGTCATGCGAAGAGGTAATCACCAACAAGGTCATTTGAAACAATACTCTTTATCCAACCGATTGAGGTATGGGTACGAAATGAGGCGGCACTTGCCGCCTAGAGGCCATATTGACTCTCTTGGTCAAACAAAGCCATTGCGCAGATACGGCAGGACTAGGTCTATATAGAAAAAACAGAATCCAGACTGTGTCTTCGGCTACCGGATCACAATACGACATTTCATACATGCAATTAGGGGATATATATATGTATATATGTATGTATAATCTAGGCCAGATTAGATTTCAATATTTTTACTTGTAACCAAATGATAATTAGTGCAATAATATCCAGGGATACGGGATCAAGGAGAATCGTGAAATGTAAAAAGGCGATTAATAGTTACTACCGACATGGAACAGTAGTCAATATATACATATGTAGTACCTAGTCATCAAGCAGTGATAGGTAATGAGAAGCGAATATTCTGGCTAATAGAGCCAAAGTATTAAAAGTTAGTTCCGAAAAGTTGGGTATAATCTTTTACAACTTTTTGAACTGAGTCAGTCCTGCACCCTCTTGACATTAAAATCAGATGACATGTATACAATAATCTAAATAAGCGTTGGGGGATCATATTTCTTCAACTTCATAAAAGTCTGGAAAGCTAGGAAGAAATTAAAATTTAAAGAGCGTAAATATTGAACACCTATTCAATGAAAATAAATAAAATTTAACCGCCTCTAATAACGTTCTAGTAGTTTTATCTTTTTAAACGTTTTATCGTTGCTGTGTTGATTATGCGTATTGTTTAAGTCGTAGTATTGTTTGTTATAGTCGCCGTAATCTACAAGGTAATGTGTTGTCTTATTAGACGTGAGGCCATGGTACAAAGTCTAGGTCAGACATCGCCAACAAAACGAAATATGAACAAATATTTCTTCGGCGACTTCCTCTCAATAGATTTCTGGCAAAAAATCTGAGAGTAAATAAATTTGCCATTAAAAATTTTTCAAAAATCTGCCATTCAGAGTCGTCTTTTGTAGGTTCCGCCACTCATGTATAAAATTAACACACACAATATATGTGGTGTAAGAAGCTAGGTCGTAATCCTGGCTGAAGACTTGTAATGACCAATTATGTATTTTTATTTAAACACATTGTGTTATAATGATGTAGCATTCCTTAAAGTCAATGTCTTTTAACAAAAAGGAGGATATACGGCATTTTTAATAAATGAAATAAAGCTTTTTTGCCGTCTAAATTTAATCTTAAAAAATGAGAATTTTGTTTCTATAGCAGTTATTTTTAATATTGAAAGTTACACGAAATTCTTAAATTAAATCTGCATTAATCTTATTATTTTCTGCGGATTAGAAGTATTTTCGTATAGTAAATCCATGACAAAGATTTCCACATTGACTAACTGGTTGTAGATAATTTTTCATGGTCAATGTTCAAGAACTTTGTCACAATAAAATAGTTAATTAGTTTAATTTACATAATAAATTCATCTTCGATTTTCCCTACTTAAAATATGGTATAAACTCTGGACCTTTTATTGTTTTTTTTTTTTTTTTGCAGAATTTTTGAAATCTTTCAATAAATCTTTATATATGCGACAATAGCAGGAAATACAACACATACTTAGTCTTAAAAAACTTTTACATTTTGCCTCAATATGGGTCGTACTAAGCGCACGCGAAGACAACGACAACAATTAGCGCGTAAACAGGATCAAATAAAAGATCAACATTTTCTACCGGATTTATATAAATATCTAAGTTTACTTGGTTGGAAAAATGAAACAAAATTAACAGCGCGAAACTTTGCTTTGACAGGTCGTGGCTTATGTTCGAAATCACATATTATTGAAAAGGGAAACGAAGTTATACGTTTACCCATTGATGCTTTGTTAACAATTAAAATGTTAGAAAACGATGAAGACTTTAAAGAGTTATTTGATGAGGAAAAATTTGATAAAGACCATAAGATACCTTTTCAATCCTTAATGGCTTTTTATATTCTACATCAAAAACTTCTTGGGCAAGAGTCTAAAATAAAAGCTTATCTAAATTCATTACCTGCATACTTTACCACGCCATATTTTTGTCCAGTTACTGAATTACAATGTTTACCTGATTCAATTCTAGAATGCACTGTTGAACAAAATCGTAAAATTAAGGAATCATATCAAGATTTAAAATTAGTTTCCAAATGTGAAGATTTCGTTGCAAAATATTCATTGAATGAATTTCGTTGGTCTTATTTTGTTGTAAATACTCGTAGTGTTCATATTTTTGCTAAACTTATCAAACCAGACAACTGTTTTTTCCAACCACTATTAGCCGGCGACTGTAATCTGGCATTAGCACCATTTCTTGATCTTTTCAATCATTCAGATCGAGTAACTACTCAAGTCGATTTATTGCGTAATGCTACAACAAAAGCATTCGAATATGTTTTAACTCTAGACGACTATGCCGCAACGAAATTCTTACCACAACAACAGATTTTCATTAGCTATGGAGCTTTAACAAATTTAAAATTGCTCACTGAGTACGGTTTCATTTTACCTTCTAATGGTAATGACTATTTTGAATTTTCTCTTAATGATGTGGAAACGTTTCTGCAACAAGAAAAATCGTTGAAAGGTTTCTCTATTCATAAAAATAAATTCAAATTTATAAGAGACCACAATCTAAACGATCAAATGTTCATACATTGCAATGAAGGTATTTCACATAATCTTCATGTTGTTTTCCATCTACTGTTTAAAGAAGAAAGTCATTTTCCAAATGTTTTAAATCAGGTTGCATTCGGTTCTGTAGATAATTTAGAAAATATCGACTGTGAAGTAAATTTACTATTGAAATTTAAAATTGCTGAATACGAAATGTTTGTTAAAACCTTAGAATCTAAAGAAATTCTAACAAAATCCGGTTACGTTTGTAAATCATATTTAGAAGAATGTTTGAATTATTTAAATAAATGTTTATTACTATTAAGTAACGAATAAATAAATGTGTGTGTCTATATTTTAAAAAGAAAATAAAAAAAATATATTTTTTACATTTAATCGTTGTGTTTTATTGGGAATTTTTGTCTGCATTTATTTTAGCTTATATCTACGCGCACCACCGTAACCAATGTGGATGATGGCACTTCAAAACGGAAAAAGAAACTTACACCTTTCACACCTACACCCGGCAGTAAATTATTGGGTGGTGTATTTGTAAAGAAGGCGCCTCAAGGTAATTGAGTAAAATAAACTGTTGAATATTCTTCCTTTTAAAATCTAGAATTTTTGGTAATATGCTGCGTTCCGAAAAGTTAACAAAATACATATTTGTTCGCCTTATTATTACTTTACCTATGTACTATATCTCGTTTGTTTTTTTTAAACAAAAATGCAATGGCGTATTACTGGAAAATCTTGAATTTTCCTCATGGGTTTGTAAACGCGTAAGCTAACTGTTGTTGATAGTTTCTTTCGTAAGTTAAAAACATAGTAATAATAATAGAAAATAATATTTTATATGTTTTTGTAATTTATTTTGTATAATACAGCTTAATTAATACATATATGTTTATTAATTTTTAAATTTACGAAGCCGTTTTTAAGTTTTGAAACTTAAGCAATTTCAATAAAAATTGTGTACGTTCGTTTGGTTAATCAAAATTCTAAATTCTTCAAAATCTTTTACATCAGAACGTACACTCTTAACTTTTTAGATTCCTTTGGGATTTTCGTTTTGTTTTTGTATTAATTCGCTTTAAATACTTTAAGTTTCTAAGTTAAAAACCGTTGATGTAATTACTTAAATATTTTGTTTTGAAATTTACATTTTCCCACTAAAATTTCAAATTTTTCTTGTAAATTTATTTATAAGCCGTACATAAAGCTTTTTTTTTTAGTAAAATATTCCCGTGAATGATCATAGTATGTAAACTTACGTTCACTATATGAAGCATTGTGCAAATACAAATTCCTGTAATTAATAATTCATTACATTTTTGTTTAACTTGAATTTAATACGTTTATAATATCCATCCTCATTTAAAGTTTCAGAGATCTTAGAATTCTTCAATTCTTTCTCTCATCTTTGAAGTCATTACATAAATGGTCATAGTTGTTGGACCATTGTTATGTAAGATGAAAAATTTAATAAATGTAAGTTCTATTCAATTTTCCGGTGGTGGCAAATTATTACATAAAGTTCTTAAGAGAGTTGAATATTAATTTACTGTGATATTTTCCAAAATTGTTCCCGTTGTATTTGAAGTAATGATGATGGATATAAAGATTCGGTATTACCGAATACATAGGATTTTATTATTATTTTATACATCAAATTTTAACCCTCTAATGTCGTATTTTCAATATTTGTGTTCATTTTGCAATTAATTCGCATTTATATTAAGTGTTGTAAAAAAAATCCATTATTTTTGGAAGCCACTGATGTCTTTATTGCGCATAGGCCAAATATGCACTGTGTTGTTTGATAACTTATTGACATTATGCTACATCTCTCATAGAAATTCTCTTTTTAGAAGGACTACTGTTTTTATTGAGACTATTTATTCACCATAACCACAAATTTATTCGCTATAATTATTTGGACAATAAAAATAAAAAATTCAGGCAATTTCTCTATATTTCAGACGAATCTTTTACTCATACAATTTCTCTTCTATTGTCCCGTTGAGTCCGCTTGTGTCCAATTAGGGTTTTATTTAACCAAATCATGATGGAGTTGAACTTTTTCGACAGCAGAAAGTTTTAAAAGTCTAACTGAGTATTCAACATACATATGTACATACATACGTACATACATAATTGGTCAAAAAAAAAAAAGTTATTCCAACTTTTTCAACGTTCTTCGCCGCGCTGCGTTCAGCAATTGAGCAAAACAAGCTGGATTAACACATCTGCTATGGCTTATGCTGATTATCGCATTGAAACTGATACTTTTGGCGAGCTGAAGGTACCAGCTGATAAGTATTATGGAGCCCAAACTATGCGTTCCCAAATAAATTTCCCAATTGGTGGTCCCACCGAACGCATGCCAAAACCTGTGGTGCAGGCTATGGGCATTTTAAAAAAGGCTGCAGCGGAAGTTAACAAAGAATTTGGGTTGGATCCTCAAATTAGTGAAGCTATTTCAAAGGCTGCTGATGATGTAATCTCAGGAAAGCTTTATGATGATCATTTTCCCTTGGTTATTTGGCAAACTGGCTCCGGTACTCAAAGTAACATGAATGTTAATGAGGTTATTAGCAATCGTGCCATTGAAATATTATGTGACAAATTAGGTTCAAAGGAGCCTGTTCATCCTAATGATCACGTTAATAAATCTCAAAGTTCGAATGATACTTTCCCTACCGCTATTCATATCTCTGTTGCTTTGGAACTGAACAATAATCTTAGGTTCTGGTCCTAGATGTGGCTTGGGTGAACTAATGTTGCCAGAAAATGAACCTGGTAGCTCTATTATGCCTGGTAAAGTATATCCCACACAGTGTGAATCGATGACAATGGTGGCTGCTCAAGTAATGGGTAATCAAGTCGCTGTCACTGTAGGCGGATCAAATGGTCACTTTGAATTAAACGTCTTCAAACCATTGGTAGTTTCAAATGTTTTACGTTCCATTCGATTGTTATCTGACGGCAGCCGCACGTTCACTGCTAATTGTGTAGAGGGTATTCAGGTCAATAGAGACCGTATTATTGTAACCCTTTAGTCAGGATTACGACCTAGCTTCTCAAAACATTTATGTTGTGTGTGTTAATTTTATACATGAGTGCCAGGACCTACAGTGTGAGTCGACTTCGAACGACAGATATTTGAGAAATTTTTCGCAACAATTTTATTTATTCTTAGAGTTTTTGTCAGAAATATGCTGAGAGGCAGTCGCTGAAGAAATGTTTTTTCATATTTCGTTTTGTTCGAGATGTCTGGCCTTGGGTTTGAGCCGGGGCCTCACGTCTAATAAACCAGCACACTACCTACTAAACTACAGTGACTACTATCCAGTCTTACCACTCATTTTTTGTAACATCTAAAGGACATTTCTACTACACTTAACATTTTGATTTGGCTGTCCTTAAAAAAATTATCCATTAAACTGACAAATTATGTAAATAAAAATCGTTGTTAGAGGGTTAATTGTGGACTTATCTGCGTTTCGTTTCGTTTTCTTTTTCAAATAGTATTTTGCTTGTTTTAAAAGATTAATTAACAAAATGACATTTGTTGTGTTTGAGTTGTTACAATTTTTTTTTATAATTTTATGTTAAAGAATTGTTTTAAGAAAATCATACTTATATATGCTTGTGTGTTGTGTGGCCCTGTAGGGATCTTACTTTGTTGAATTTAGTAAATCCCCACAGGTCTAGACCAACAATTTGAAACGCTACCACAACATATACTACAACCAACACAACAAATACGACAATGTCACATTCATCTAGGAGGTGGTAATGGGGGTAGTTCTCTTGGTAAATTAGATGCACCGGAGGTAACATCTCAGGATATGCTTAGAGCAATGATGGCATACATTTGGCCAAAAGAAGATGCTTTAGTTAGGAAGAGGTAATACGTTGTTAATGTTTAATAAAATTATTTCTCAACTTTTTTTCTTTTAAATTTTAGAGTTGCAATATCATTGGGTCTATTAGCCGGTTCAAAGGTGTTAACGGTTTGTGTGCCATTTTTATTTAAGGGTGCTGTTGATACTCTGGGTACTTTAACGATGGACACACCAGGCGATACAGTGTTATCTGTAGCCACAGCCATGTTAGTGGGATGTAAGTTGTATTAAACATTGGTAATATTGGAAAGTTATTAAAGAACTTATTTGTGTTTTTGTTATCTATTTTTCTCTAGATGGTGTAGCCCGTGCCAGCGCTGCAGCTTTTAATGAATTGCGTAATGCCGTATTTGCCAAAGTAGCCCACCATTCCATACGTAAAATAGCCACCAATGTTTTCTTACATTTACATAATTTAGATTTAGCATTTCATCTTAATAAACAAACAGGAGCCCTTTCAAAGGTATTTTGTTGCATCTATCAAAAGAAAAAATTGATAATAATATCTGATGTTTTCAGACCATCGATCGCGGTTCCAGAGGTATAAATTTTGTTTTATCCGCTATGGTTTTTAATATTGTACCCACAATATTTGAATTGGCTTTGGTATCTAGCATTTTGGGTTTAAAGGTTAATATTCCAAAAAACACCTGATTTATTTTTTCTATTCGCATATTTTGAATTTATATTTATAGTGCGGTTTAGCATTTGCTAGTGTGTCCATGGGATGTGTTGGTATTTATGCCATCTATACCCTATCGGTAACTCAGTGGCGTACGAAATTCCGCGTTTATATGAATCAAGCTGAAAATGAAGCTGGAAATAAGGCTGTGGATTCTTTAATCAATTATGAAACTGTTAAATATTTTAACAATGAACAATTTGAAGCTGCTCGTTACAATGAAGTTTTAAAGAAATATGAATCTGCCAGTTTAAAAACCAGTTCCAGTTTAGCTCTTTTGAATTTTGGTCAAAATGCCATATTTAGTGGCGCTTTAAGTATAATTATGGTATTGGCAGCCAATGAAATTGCCAAAGGTAACATGACCGTTGGTGATTTAGTCATGGTAAATGGTTTACTATTCCAACTAAGTATACCTCTTGGTTTTTTGGGCAGTGTTTATCGTGAAGTCAGACAAGCCTTATTGGATATGCAATCAATGTTTACACTGATGAACGTTGATAGCCGTGTGCAGACAAAAGCAAATGCTCCGCCTTTAGTTCTGGGCCCCGATAGTGCTTCCATTGAATTTCAGAATGTTAGTTTCGAGTATGAACATGGAAAGCCAATATTCCAAGATCTATCATTTACCATACCGTCTGGTAAAACCATTGCTTTTGTTGGTGGCTCCGGTTCTGGAAAATCGTCTATGGTGCGTTTGTTATACCGTTTCTTTGAACCGAATGCTGGTAAAATTTTAATCGGTGGCCAGGATATAAGCCAAGTGGATATTGACAGCTTAAGAAAGACTATAGCCGTTGTTCCTCAGGTAGTTTTGAAAAAATACAATCGATTTTCTTATTAATTTCAGTATTTTCTAATTTATAATTAAAATTTTTTATTTAAGGATTCAGTATTGTTCCACGATACCATACAACACAATATACATTATGGTGATTTAAGTAAATCTCAAGAGGAAGTCGAAAACGCTGCCCGAATGGCCGATTTGCATGAAAACATAATGAGATGGCCAAAGAAATATGAAACCCAAGTTGGCGAACGAGGTTTAAAATTGTCGGGCGGTGAAAAACAACGCGTAGCTATTGCTAGAGCTATTTTAAAAAATTCACCAATTCTAATATTTGACGAAGCAACCAGCAGTTTAGATTCAATTACAGAATTGGTAAGTACATTGATTCCATTATTTTTTATTTATTTTTATTATCAAATGCCTTATGCGTACATACTCGCGTAGAATATTTTACAAGCCTTAGCTAGAGCAACAAAAGGACGTACAAGCATTTGTATAGCACATCGTTTATCTACTGTTATGGACGCTGATGAAATTTTAGTACTTGAAAATGGACGCGTATGCGAACGAGGCACTCACTCTGAACTACTAAAGAAAAATGGTTTATACGCGCGTCTTTGGGAAACACAAACACAACAGTTTTGATCTTAAACTTAAGCCAAAGAGAGAAAAAAGTAACAAAATTGTTATCCCTGCCTAATTGTAAATAGTTACTTGATTTTTGAAATGGTCAGAGGCTGTGTAAAGTGTGAGTGTTTGTTCCAAAAGTATAATTTAGTTTTAGAACTTCCGTTTTAATTTCAAAATTAAATCGTTAACAATTCGATGTTTTTAGGTTGAAAGTTAATTAATTAAATGTCATATTCCGTTAATAATAGTCTAAGTAAGTTCCTGTAAATAAAAATAGTGAAAATCAAACAATGTTTGACATTAAAATTTAGTATATTTTAGTTTTATTTCAATATCACACAAAATTTAAATATTCTAACATAACTTTTTATCTCATTTCGACATGCTGTTCATCGGAAACTTACTTATACTATGGATACTATTGAAAATGTATTAATTTCGTGTATTTTTTTCGTTTGATGTCTTCTGGATTTTATTTTTAACTTCTTTCTCTAATTTCCATTGGTATTGGTACACCGTATAACAAATAAAGTAGACAATTACCCATATGCTGTAGGAAACGTTTATAGTTCTCTACTCTTGTTAAAAACTCTCGCCATAAGGGTAATTGATCTTTTATTTCTTTAACGTCTTCAGTAATGACAATATTTTCCTCTTGCATAGTTTTGTTAACGTAAGTAAATAAGTAGCACGATGGCTTAAGACCTATGGTGGTGACATGATGATGAATACCGCTGGTAAGACTAATACTTTTGCCTGAAGTAAGGAAGTAAGTGTCGTTTTCATTATCGCTATAATAGCGTACATTGCCCTCAAGTATTGTCAAGGAAACATTAGTTAAATCAGGCGATATATAATTGTCCAAAGTAAGGCCCGGAAAGTCGGCAACAAAAATCACATCCGAATAATTATTCCAGGCCAACACTTCATTAGCTATAGTTCTTAGTTTTGGTCTCAAATGATTTAATTCGTTTAGTAATGGCAAAGACCAGGAAGTGCGTTTATACGGTGACCATTCAGCCTTTAAAATATCTACACGTGGATCAAAAACTCTTTGCTGGAAGCGTCCGTTCATCGAACACCATATGTCAAAATAAATTGATATATTCATGGAACTTAGAGGACTTGTTGCAGCATTACGTTGATGCTCCATTTCAATGTTTTTTTGTATACAATGGGCGTATTGTTTGGCCATATCGGCGTATTTAGTCCAGCGGTCATATTCCGTAAAGGCATAAGGATCCATGTAATGGACTTTACCATTCGCATTATCGACAACCTTGATCGTAGTAAGTATAGTATCATAAGAATGAACCATCATATCCCATGAGTAACCATATAAACCATTAGTCCAGTTATTATATCCTTGCGTAATAAAATGCGAATATGGTAAGAATAGTTGTAAAGCACAATATAATAATATAATGAAGCTTCGCATTCTTTCGCCCAGGGGCACATAAGATTCCAAATCAATTATTTTCTTACAGCCTCTACAATAGACACACGGTTTGGCCAAATTTTGCGTGGGTGTTTCATATTTCGGTTTAACGCCTTCCGGTACATCGACTTTATCATTAATTGATTGATTATTGTTGTCTAAGGCTTTATGTTTAACGATGTCACAGCAGAATTGTTTAATTTTGGCTACAGATATTTTCCTAGGCCAATCACAGCCGTAAAACATTGGCACTTGAGCTAAGCATACCCATGGAAACATGCCTAAAAAGAAAGAAATTTGTTAATATGAATATAAGACACACCTGAGCGGTCTTGATCAGTTGAAGTATTGGATACGTCGCTTCTATTTCTATAAATTTAAAGCGATATATGCAAATACCTTTAAAATAAAGAACATCGCCTTGTTGCGCTGTTCAGGAGCTCGATTCAAAATGAAGTTACAAAATCCTATCCTATCTTATAATATTTAAAGCTAATAATGTACCAATTGCTGCTAGAGCACTGTAAATCGGCAGATCTAACTGCTTATTGGTGATTAACACGTTCATGCCGGCGTTATTGGGCGGCGTATACCACCGGTGGCCCGCACTAGACTGCCTCATCGGGTGGTGGTACACAATTGTTCATGCTATTAGACGATACGTAATACCAAATATTTAGATCTTTAACACTTTGACTGCCGAAAAAATACCTGAGAATTACGTTCGCTTAAAGGCATTTATTTTTAATAGCAATTATAATTAATAACGTCTTATAAATATAACAGATGCCAGTAGGCGGCAAGTATGAAATAAAGCGCCGGCGTGAAAGTGTTAAAAGTGTTAACTTCGAAGAAGTTTGACAACACTTTCAGCTCTGCATAAATTTATTATAAGATTTCCTCAAAGTTTGCATTGTAAATAGACTACAAATAAATTTGTTGTTGATAAAATAATAAAAATAGAATCGAATCGAAGAAGTTTAAAAGTGATGATCATGAATGTGCCGTGCTCCTATTATGGAGTTGAAGAACATCGAAAAGCAAAGAGCCTTCACAAATAATCACCAGATTTCATGAAATTTTGCTGGCTGCCATACGAGAGGAATGGTGTTTTAGCGTGACAACGCCAGGTGGGGTTTCTTATGCATTTAAAATATATTCCGGAGGTGAATCCACCACTTGTACCTAGATTAAGGGTGTGGTGTATTTTATGGGTTCATCTGCAATGAGTTGCTTACCTCCGGACAAGCTTTTTATTCTATGCTGTTAAAAATTGTTTCATTGAGTATCTCAGAAGCGAGCGGCTTTACCCAATACACAGCGGCAGACCACCTACTTCCATAGAGATTTGTTTAAAGCTCCGAGAACTTGTATCTAATTTACTTGTGCATCCACTGTATATATTGGAACTGGAATTAAGTGTGAGAAATAACATTGCTTGTGCAGAATTCCCTTCGAAAGGAGCTTATGACAAACGACGTTTGTTGTGTGTATTGTAACATAGAATTACTTTCAAAATGGCCACAAGTTAACAAAAAAAAACTGTGTATATTTGACCTGAAGGGTGTCATTTTAACATAACGCGCTAAGTGCATTACTTTCGACACCTCCTTAACTTTAAACATAAAATTTCTCATATAGAAAGCAAACTTCTAATTTTTTGTACAAAATTTGTAGTAGTTATCTATGAAACAAATTTCTAACTTACCAATTACGAATAATCGCGAATTCATTAAATGAAAACATATCATAAAGGGCGTAGCAAATACACGTGTCTTGTTGCAAGTCATTAAAAATGCTATCGAAAAATCAAATATTGCCGTAAACCAGTGAACAATTAATAGGTCAGCAAGCTCTTCCGTTAGGATCCAACGAAAAGGACTTAGGACCCAATGGCGACTTAAAGATGACATTGCATAACCTGACAACCATTCAGCGGTAAGTTTTTTAAGGCCAGCATACATGTATAATATAAAAAATTGAAATTTTATTACAAAGTAATTCCAATATGGCACTGTTGAGGGCAATGAGGGTGTCAGCAATTTATCTATTGAACTGTAAAGATAACAAATATAGTTTAATTTTATAAAGATAAGGTGTTTTTATAAGAGGATGCATGGTACGTACCAATATCTGTTAGCTTGTGTAAATAGTAACATTGTACCAACTAAACCAAATAAGTAACTGTGGTTGTTCCAAGCTGGTTTATCCAACAGAAATATATACCAATAGGGTATAATGAATGCCAAACAGCTGCAACGAAAACGATAGCCTAACATTATACCCAAAGCACCTAACCACATACACAAGTAAACACAGCCCATTATTGGAAAACTAAATGCTTGTATAGTATTAAATAGGGGAAAATGACAATGTCTTGATTCTCCAAACCGCACATCCATTTGGCTGCCTCCTCTTTCTTCTGCTATATCTATTAACATGGCCGCTCCTTTGCAAAAAAAAAAAACAAGTTTAAAATAAATTGAAAAAACAAATAATGAAAGTAATTTGTGTTTTTAAAACTTACCATATAACATTCGGAAAACTCCTAATGCCGATGCATCGACCGGGCGATGCAACCATTTTGTAAATCTCCAAAAACTTGTAAAATGTTTCACATCATAATCGGAACACACTTTAAAAGCTTGAGCAAATGTTGAATTTCCTTTAGAATTAGAATTTTGAATTTTTTCAGTTTCGTCTATTTCCTTAGACTCTTTTAGAACGTTTTCTGAAAAATATTAATTGATTGCAAATTTTTTTTATTATAAATTAATAATTTTTAAATATATAATTAATTAGTGTTCCTTGACGAGAGGGTTAAGGGAATATTTATTTATCATGGTTTTAAATATTAAGAGAGTTCTATTCAAATAATATGTACAGCCGGTCCCCTGAGCTCCGTGCTTTAGAGAGAGATCATCAGATCCAACAGCGCCACCTTCTACGAAAACATAGAACTCAATCAGCAAGTGTTTCTCATTGCTTCACTCACTGCATATAGTTACGCGTAAAGAAAACGACCGGCTCTTTCCGTTGTCATTTATAAACTCAAGCTTTATTCAAATTTGTTTTCCTTAAAAGCTAACTTAAAATTAGATTTAAACATATAAAGAATGGAATTCTGCTTACAATGCAGATTCACACATTTAGACTTTGTTGGTTCGCAGAAGCTAAATCTTAAACACACAAAGTATGGATTTTGCCAACGATGCAGATTCACACGCTTAAACTTTGTTATGTTGAATCTGCTCGTTGGTTGTAGACATTTGTCTACGTATTCAGGTTGCAATTTAACAATGATTTAATTATGAGATGTGAGGAATCTGCTTGTTTTGCAGGTTCCTATGAAAAAAGAATAGATTCAATTTATGTAATGAATTAGGGGGATTCATTCCATATAACTATAGTATACATATGTTCACATAGAGTGTTGTTGTTCCTATCTTGCTATCCTGCAATACATCACCTGCAGCAAAACAGTTGAAAATAATTAGAAGATGAGGGATAAGTTTGGTGACAACCCCTATATTCCTAAGGGAATAACACCAATTATTGGAAATCCCTTAGCCAGTTTCCAGTCCAATAACGAATCCTAATATATATTATAAATCTTTCTGTAAGTCTGTTTTTTTGTTTGTTTGTTGGTTTGTTTGTTAGCCAATCACTCCTGAACGCCTGGACCGATTTTCTGGAAATTTGGGATATAGATCGAGCTTTTATCGGTGCAGGTTATAGGCAATAAATCTTTTCAAAATTTTGACTCAAAGGGGAAAAAAATGGGACAAAGTATTAGTACTTTTATGCATAAATGGTATTTTGTCTGTTTTTAGCTTGGATAAGTTTCCCAAATAGCTATTGGAGGTGTTCCGTTTCTAAAGTTGAACCAAAAGGGGTCCAAAAAGGGGGAAAGGGGCCAAAAACGGGCAAATTGAGTGCATAGCCAATCACGCCTGAACGCCTGGACCGATTTTCTTGAAATTTGGGATATTGATCGAGCTTTTGTCGGTACAGGTTATAGGCAATAAATCTTTTCAAAATGGGGCGAAAAACGGGCAAATTGAGTGCATTTATATAGAGTATTCAAAAAACTGGGTTGTTAAACCGGTTAAATTGCATTTTTTAAGAAACCGGTTTCGAAACCGATAAACCGGTTTTTTATTTATTGTTATTTTTAATGCAAAAATGACCCAATAATAACTTTTTTTTTTTAATTTAAAAACATTTTACATTTTTTAAACTAATCCAAACTACATAACTCGCGCAACGCCGGGTAAAATCTGCTAGTAGGGTATAAAATATCTCGCACACTACTCTTTAGAAATCATTTGCTGGTGTTTCAACTGCATAACTAGTGGATATGCCCGGAGTGCCTGAGCCTCCGTTAAAAACAAAGCGACTCCAATTACAACCTGTGTTAAAAATCCATTCAAATTCGTCAATGTGAGTAATCTCGTGCAAGAAAATATCAATATCAGCAAGAAAAGTGAACTTAGAAAGACAGTAACCTAAAATTGAAGAAATAGAGTTTTGGTCTGTCTACGAACATATGTAGATACCGAAAGATTCAGATATTCATAGGCAAAAGCTTGATCGTCTGTGGATATTATGGAGGTGTGGATATCTATTAGGAGGATAGATTTGAATATAATTTATGTGGTAATAGAATCTTGGGTGATCGGGCGTATTGTCTTTCAAGAGATTGTTAGGCTGATGTAAATGATTTAATATTGTTGTAAGCAGCTTCTCTCTTCCTTCGAGAGGGTACACCACATAACCTAACCTAAGCAGTTTCTCTCTTTTCAGACCATTAAAATTTGATTTTTTTAGAATAATTATAAAAAGCGTTTTCTTTTTTTTTTGTCAAATTTATTTCTCAATTTAAAAATTTGATATAAATACATGCATGCATAATATTGTTGTTCTGTATACTAAATACGTAAATTGTTTGTGAATGGTTTCTTTATTTCTTTTTATTGTAGTTGTATAATTTTCCTTTGTTTTTTTTTTCTTCTTTTGTTTTTAATAAATTACGACTTGTATTTTAAAAAAAATATTGAGATTTCACTTGTATTTTCGGTTTTCACTTGCGATTGCAGTGTTTCTACAATAGCCTTAAGAAAAATGTAAAAAAAAATTTACAAATTTCTTTAGCGCAGTTATTGTAAAATGCCAAGTTTTCATAATTCCGTTTCATTTATTTTTATTTTTTCTTATAAAATTCATTCAGCTTTCCTTTAGCATTCATTCGATCATATTTTTCACAAAATTTTTTTAAGATAATTTTTTTTTTGTTAATAAGTATTGAAAATTTCTAAATTTCAAAATTGTTTACGACAAGCTTTTAAGAAATTGCCTTCAAACTACGTTTAATAATAATTATTTTTGGATAATTTTTTTGAAATTGTTGTTGTTGCTTTTCAATCTAATATAATATTTGTTTTGGATTTTACATTTTAATAAGATTTTTTTCTTAATACTTTGAAGAATATTTATTGGTGATTTGCTGAAATAAATTAAAGTTTATTTTCTTTCTTTATTAAAATATTAAATTGTATAAATAAGTGTTTTAATTATTTTTGTTTTTTGTTGTTGTTGTTGTCAAATTTTAAAAATAAATAGAATTTCAATTATAGAATTTCATTAAGAGGAATGTTGCTGTTATTGTTGTATTAAAGAGAGAAAGTATTAAAAAGTAGAATAAAAAGAAATTAAATTTTAAAGTTTTATTAATTAATTAGAAAAAAATATATATAATTTCATAATATGTATAATAATTAAATACAGAGATGCATTAAAAAGGGTGGAATATACTTAAAAATTAATCTTTGGAAATATTTTAAAATACATATACATTTAAATATATCGTATATAGCTAATGTACAGACATACATATGTATGTATGTATGTACATATATTTAGCTTGTTTTC
This sequence comes from Sarcophaga caerulescens, assembly GCA_927399465.1. Taxonomy (NCBI): domain Eukaryota; kingdom Metazoa; phylum Arthropoda; class Insecta; order Diptera; family Sarcophagidae; genus Sarcophaga; species Sarcophaga caerulescens. The sequence continues at coordinate 21,012,908 of OV656867.1, forward strand.
TTTTCATATAATATTTTTAATAATTAATATGTTCTAAATTGTTAATGTTGAGAAAGTTTTAATATTTGTTTTTGTTTAAATATTTATGTTTAATTGTTTGTTTAATTACGACAAATATAATATTATTATGCAAATTTCTAATATTTTTTGTTGGCTTTTAGTTTTCTTGTTCTTCTGGTATTTTTTTTTTTTTTTTTGAATAGAATAAAGTGTTTATTTTTTTGTTATCATTTATATGTAAATGTCTAAAATATTTAAAAAGTATTTATTTAATGTATTACAATCAATATTCAATTGGTTTTAAGCTTTTAAATTGTGTTGGAAAAAATTTCTCTTGTTTTTTTCAAGCAAATTTGTTATTTTGTTTTAATTTTTTGTTTTACTTTTTTTTAAAAATTATTTCATAATTTTACATTTTTCAATTGCAAATTAAATTGCATTGTTTTAAAAGAATTGTTGAAAAAATGTATTTATTTCCCATGTATGTTATTCTATGTTCTCCAACGCCATCGAAGAAGTCTTAAAAGAAAGAAATTTTTTGTCTCATGAAAAACGAAAAGTTCTCGAAAATTGATGAAAGAAATTTAGTTAAAAAAAATTGTATGGTGTTTGCTTATTGTTGTTGTTGATATTGTTCTCTTTTCACTGAAAAAGTTTTCAGTATACCTATATGGATTACCGAAAACCCATATTCTCACTATCTCTTTCGTAATTCGCTCTCTTTAAGCTTGTATGCAATTAGCAAACACCCTCAGTTTTTTTTCTTTGCCAATATATTGCGAGAATAACGAAAGCCAATCTCGTGTGTTAAACTTTTTTCGCTGTCCTCTCTCTCTCTTTCTTATTTCTCACCAATTTAAGCTCCTTTCGTCTTCGTAGGGGATATGGCGTGCATACATGTGTATCCTCTGTTGTTTGTTTCCCTTAAATGCGGTTCTGATTTAATTGGGAACGGGGTGTAAAGGGTGAAACCATTACACCACTGGGCCATATAGCCTCGTTGAACAGCTCGTTGAAGCGATAGTCTGGTATGGAAATCTTAAATTTACAATACGATAATGCAGCCAAATTGGCATCATTCTTAACCAATTTAGTGCATTTCACAAGATTCTTATTAATCTTCAACTCCTCAGCCAAATGCTCAATAATGTCATCCTCAGAAGTTGAGGTGGCAAATTTGCCCACCTGCACCCAACGGCCATAATCGCAGACGACCTGTAGTCGATCGGAATTGCAATTATTGCCGACGACTATGAGGCTGTTGGTCTGCTTCTTGACTTCGTTGGCATTGTTGGCATTGCCGAATTGGAAGTATTGTTGATACATACGTCCCTGTATTTGATTAACACCATTCACAACCTTGTTCAGCTTATCCTCCATGGCGTGAATTTTGGCCGCTACCGCTTTGGGTGACTGCTGGCGGCACTCATCGCAGCTAAAAGAAATCATAGGATTCTTTTGTATGGCCTCATACAGTGTGTCATCGATATTAACACAGGTGCGATGGTATTTTTTCTGGCAGTTACAGCCAATACTACTCTCCTTGGAGTTGATTGATTTTTTGCACTTGAAACAGTTGTCAGCCATTTTCGTACGTTTATTTGTGCCGGACGCCTTATTTGTGACACTCTTCGGGGCTGCTGGCTCGGCCGGTGATTCCGTTGGTGGTGGTGGTGGAGGTGCTATTTGAGCGTCCGTGGGGTTTTCTGCCTTTGGGGATTCCACTTTTAAAGATTTTACAACTCACTAAGGAGTGAAAAGCCGACGTAAGAAATTCGAAAAATTTATTAATTAACACCCAAATGTAATAATGGTTGAACGAAGAAAAAAACCCCAAGTTTTTTTTCTTCTTTAGCAATAGTACGGTATTTCAATTAAAACACCTCTTCTTATTTCTCGTTCAATAGGAATAGAAAAAAACAACTTTTAAATACTACTATAATGTATAATTGCACAAAAGTTTTGTATATTCACTACATATACATATACGTATGTATGTATGTCGTTATATACACGCGTTTGTATGTATTTTTTCCAATAGATACATACACAATGCACGAAGTTTATAGTGTTTCTTGTATGTTTTTTGGTTTTGTTTTTTTTATTTTGTAACTTTTTCTTTCTTTTTTTTCAAAACGTCTAAATTTAGGGTGTTATGAAATGAGAAGTGAGGGAGAATATATTTAAAATTAGTTAAAGAAAGTTTTGCCGCTTTCGCCAAACTATATTTATTTGGTCCGTACGCTCCGAATGTCACTGTTCAACTGTGGTAAAGTTAGTCATTTTAAACCGGCTGTTACCTTTTTGCGGCTGTAACATGTCCAATATGAAAAAAATTAAAAAAAAAAAACGTATAAAAACTACCCTTATTTATGCAAAATGTACACGTACGTGTTTCTCTTTTGTTTCTTTTCGGTACACGAGCACAGACACACACACACTCATGTATGCGTATTCCGCCGTAATGATTATATTTGGGCTATCCAGTATAGAGGGGTTGTTTTCGGTTTTTTAAATGCTCACTTACGCACTTATACATGCAAGTAAAAATGTGAAAATGGTTTCAATTAGTAACCATTTTTAATTACGATATTAAACGATGATATCGTAAACATAAACTTAATAAAGTTTTTATTTCTAAACTTTAACAAGTCCTGGCATAGTTCTCATCTGAGTTTCTCTTCGACAATACGAAATTGTTGCAATTGTTCATTTTTATTGTTTTATATACGTGCCATTTTCGTAGTAAACACTATGGAGTGGTAATATTGGCAAAACATTTAAATATTGCTTGCTTTTTTATACCCCAAACTTACGATATTAAAAAATTATTACTAAGGAAAGGGACTGTTTACTGTGAATGCTTTTACGATAACATTATACAAGAGCTTAAGTGGGACAAAAGAAAATAATAAACTGTCTTAATTTACCGATATTTACGTTGTAATTTAATCGATGCTATATTTAAGCAGTTATAAACAATAAAAGTTGCTATTGGCAATAGTCGAAAAGTTGAATTTTTGACGCTATTCAGGCCGTTTTTATATTACACCTGTACCTCGGTTTACGCGGAACTCGGATTACGCGGTTTTTAAAATGAAGAAAAAAATTTTTTTTACTTATATTCTACTCAAACTGAAGCTAATTCAACCATTGCACAATCTAATGAGATGACTTTATCCAGTGATGAGTCGGAAATCATAGGAATTCGTAAAAAAAGACTTGTTGTTGAAAATGATAGCGATTAAGTTAGCTTAAAAATTTTATGTTTTGTGTAATGAGGTACATAGTATATGTATGTGTATTTTTTAATGGAATAAATGTTTATGTTTTTTTACTTAAATCATACTTTAATAAATTATTAACAGTATAAAACTATATTTTTTTTTCAATGAAAAAGCTTTTTTACAGTAGGTATTCGCTTTACGCGGTTTTTTCATACAAAAATGTAAATTTCGATTTACGCGAATTGGCCGGAACGTATCTACCGCGTAAATCGAGGTACAGGTGTATTTATCTTCAGTTGTTGAAACAGGAAAACTTGAGGATGGTCAGTTCCGGGGAAGTATGATTGTTATTTATTGGGTCTAAAAATCAATCAGAAGCGACATAGCGTTAAAAAGCCAGCGGAAACACAATCTTTACTGTTCAACGCGGTTTGTTTCGCGCTAAATCTCAGGACAAAACTAGGTATTGAGCGTATAATATAATAATCAAAGAAAATAGCGCAGCAAAACCATGAAACTTAATCAAATGTTGGCTTATTAGATGTGAGACCACGGTTCAAAACCCCGGTTCGGACATCTCTAACAAAACGAAATATGAAAAAATATTTTTTCGGCGATTTCCTCGTAGCAGATTTCTGGAAAAAACTCTGAAAAGTTTCTCAAAAATCTGTGGGTCGACTTTAAACTGTAGGTCCACCACTCATGTATAATATTAACACACACAACATGGTTGATCTGAGAAGCTATGTTGTAATCCTGACTGAAGGGTTGTAATGACCAAATTATGCATGTACAAGGCTGAGATCCTTGAATCATTTAGGCTCCTGCAAAATCCCACTTCAAAAGGTGTAAAAATGATTTGATTTTGCTTAAGGAACGGTGCAATTTTTTATTCTAATGATTGTCAACGTTTGCTGCTTACTTACTTTATTGGCACCAGAAATTCTTTAGTTAGGACTACGGCCTCATACCCATTCATGTTATTATGTGCGTTGTCGTATCAATGAGTGGCGGGACCAATAGTTTAAGATTGAATCCGAACGATAGATTTGAGAAGGTTTTTAATGACAATTAGTTACTCTTAGAGGTTTTACCAGAAGATTGTCGCCCGAAATACCTAAATTTTGAATTCTTTTTTTTTGAGATTTCTGATCAGTGGTTTAAACCCACGAGTCCTTTTCTAGTAATCCAACATACGACTCACTACAATACGTTGAGCACAAAGTGTATTATTGTAAATATAACTGCGTTTATGACGTTAACCTTTTCCAGTGCAAGGCAATTTAAGATTTCATGAAATAAGTTTTATAAGCTTTTATTTTTCAACATTTATTCACTTTAGAGTGCTTTCACTGTGCTGCTTTATGCATATTGCAGATTGCTTGAATCTTTGTAGTTCTCTTAATTCTCGTAAAGCGAAAACAGTAAAAGCGTACAACTTAAGGGAGGTATAGTATGCAAACTCTTCACACAATATAACATATACAAGCGCCTGTTTTTGTAGACAAACTTTTTCAGAGTTCTTTTTGCGTCGTTGAACCCCTATTGTAGAATGTAGTTAACGTGTATATTAAATGCAGAAAAGCTTCATTTTGATGTTAAAATTTGTTTTTTTTTTAACAAAATTCAAAACGTAACAAAATCAAAATTATTATAAATCTTTATTATATAGACAGATGTAAATGTACATGCATACATATGTATGTATGTATATAGTATATGTACATACATATATATTTCCAAAACTTATAGATTTCTTCTCAAAAGTTTAAAATGGACTTGCAACCCTCAAGTATAGCCGCTAGTGGTGGTAAATTAATTTTTATTTTTATACAATCAAATACAAAAGTTTTCATACGCAAGTCACATTACTGTTTTGCGTAGCATCGTCAGGAATACAATTTTATTCGAATATATTGTATAATTTACAATTAGACGTGAGGCCATGGTTCAAATCCCAAAATCAAAACTCATTCCATTGAATCAGTTCTTCGAGCTTGGAAACATTATATGAGGTTGATAGAACAATTCGTATTCCAATTCATGGATTTTTCCATTTTTACTTGTTATTCCCTTTTTTATATTTTGACCGTAAAAACACTCGGTAGATTGCTATCAGAAGCTGTCAAACATAAAAAATTTTGTTCAAATTTTGGCAGGCATCAAGCGGCAGATACTTGTTGATAGCAGCAGTGTTATGCTAAGAAAAATTCAAAAAGTCAAGGACGAATTTCAGCCGAAAATCGATTAGAATGTAGAGAAGTAACATAAAAAATGAAAGGTTTCTCAAAAACCTGTCGCTCGGAATCGACTTAAACTGAATGAAGAGTAGTAATGCCCAATTATGTATATATGTATGTATGTATGTAATCCATACTAGTTTGCCACTTTGTCTATACTCATTACTCACTCTTTCCTACAAATATTTCCCACCTTTTTACTCCATGTATGCAAATGACCTTCCTTTGCAGATCAGATACTCTAAAATTCAAATGTATGCTGATGACGTACAGCTATATTTAAGTTGTTCAAAAACAGCTATAAATTCTGCTATTAATGAAATAAATTTTGATCTAGATAGAATTTATCAGTGGGCATCTGCTAATGGACTACTTCTTAATCCTATTAAGTCTAAATTTTTAACAATTGGCAAAATTCCGGCGGTACTAAGAGGGAATTTGAATATTTCTCTTAATGGGACTAAAATTCAATTGGTAAATAAAATTTGGGCGTTACTTTTAATAGCTCGCTGACATGGTCGGATCTCATTAATCAAGCATGTGGCATAATTTATGGGAAGATTAGAACCCTATGGCAGACTCAACACTTTACACCCATTTACAGGATGATGATTGCCAAAACATAGGGTACGTTCGTAAATGCAGTAGTTGTGCAACCTGCAGCATAATTAAAATCAAATGTTCAAAAATGCAATACTTGGCAGCACTGACTTGCGTCGAAGGTTTTTTTTTGCAGACAAATTGCAATACTATCGCAAATTTTTGCAAATATAGCAACAGTTAGATTTCAGTTGCAATAGTTTGCGGTAAACCATTTCTTCGACAATATTGTAGTTTCGTGATATAAAAGCTATTAAACAAAAGAAAATTTTGCTTTATTAGCAGAAAAATGGAAAACTAATAAAATTTAACCGATATTGTTATAGAAAATTTTAATTATTTATATTTTTAGTTCCGTGGAAGATTTCACATTTAACATACAAAAATTAATAATACGGACTAGACTGGATATGGGAGTCGGTCAGTATTGTGGGGAAAAGTTTTATTAAAAATTAAAGAAATCAAATCGGACCTTGAAATGACAAAGGAACAAATAAGCCGGAAATTTTTGAATTTTCACACCACATATATGGTACAAAACACTCTATTAACCCACCGTCTAAATTTTCAATAATATTTGTTATTGCTAATTTTGATACATTTTTTTTAACTTTTGCAGAACGTTCTAAAAAGCAAATTCTGTTTAGTTTTTGTGCAGTAGCAAAGCATTTGCAACAGCTGATCACGCATTAGCAACAAAACTTGGCATAACTGCCGCAGTCGTGCACAAATTTGCTGAATTTACGAACGCACCCATATTTAATTCCTTCTCTTTTATATGCCTCTGAGATTTTTGCTGGGTGCAATATGACATTGAAACGAAAGCTCAACATAGCGTTTAATAATATTGTTCGATATGTTTTTGCTTTGAAAAGATTTGATCATATATCACCGTATTTAATACATGTCCTTGGCATGCACCTCGATGACTACATGAAGCTTAAAAATCTTATTTTTTTGCATAAAATAATAACTACAAAAAAGCCTGACTCTCTTTATGACAAATTGGTATTCACATCGTCTGCGAGGAACAATAATATTCAAATACCGAAAGAGTGCTTCTTTTCACCAGTTTTATATATATACCATTTATCTCTGGAACCATCTCCCCCCAAATATTTAACTTACTAGCAACGCAGCGAGATTCAAAAACTTGTTAAGTAGTTATTACAGAAATTCATAAAATTTTTTAAAACGGTAAACGGTATGTAACTTATCTGATTCTAATGCTGTAATTTATAAGATAATTGATCTTGTTGCATTAGGAAAACATTCATTATAATAAATAAAATAAAAAATAAAATAAACGTTAGACAATGTAATGCATGTGTATAAGGCTTATTACCCTTGAGAGTTGGTCTTAAAAAAATCGATGTTATACACATGTCACACACTATAAATTTATTATGAACAAAATTCTCAATACAAATAATTTTCCGAAACTTTGTATCACGACTTCCTAATTTAAAAAAGACAGCTTTCGTCCATAAATAGTTAAGTATGGTAACCCACGTACAAAGGGGAAAATATGTTTGTATCAGACGTCATTTATAATTTGTAGGTTACTGATCTTTTCAATTAAAGTATGAGAAAGAAAGTTGAACGCTTTAAAGTACTTCTTGTCTGATCTGCAAGAGATCTTACTCTTCTCAATTTAAATTTCTAACCTCGCGTATCTAGGTGATCTAAGTATCTTCAAATTTATATAAAATCAAGTGTGTGTTTGTGTGAAATACACCTGTCCCTCGTTTTGCAAGATAGATACGTTCCTGAGAAAATCGTGTAAAACGAACTCAAAAAAATTTGTATGGAAAATCGTGTAAATCGAAAAAATAACAAAAACTGGATATATAGCATTTTTTAATATAATTTTATTTGTTTTAATGTGAATAACGTAACAAAGCAAACAAAAGAAAACAATTTCATTTTATTTAACAACCAAAATAATTATAAAATTCAGAAAACTTAAAAATTAAATTCAATACAAATAAGAGAAAACACAAAAATATACATATAAAAATGTTATTAGCAAAAAATCAATACATAAACTGTTAAGCAAAAAAAAATAAGTTATATTCAACCAATTTCAGTATATGTACCTACATACATATATTTATTTGTCATCACTTTCTTCGACAACTAATCGTATTTCTTCGGTTGGTGACGAATCATCGCTCGATACCTCAATGTTTTCTGGTTCGATGTGGGGACGTGGGGATTTTGAGATATATTTAGTTATAAGTATTTGTGAGGAGTTTTTGTTTAATTCTTTATATACCTCCCGATATTGGGCCAAGCCTTGAGAAATGTATTTTTGAAACTTAAGAGCTCTTTCAAAATTTGGATCATATTGTAGAAAATGATTTCCTAATTTCCGGCCTAATTCAAGACCTTCAGAAATATTTTGTGATGTCATTTCAACGATTTGTGAATCATCTTCATCAGACTAGTTCATCTATATCCAATTCTTTGTCAACCATTAGTTCAAAAATATCTCCCTCAGCAAAGTCAACAAAACCTTCACCTTCAATTGTTCGGGCTAAATCAATTATTTCTGTTCGTTCATGTTCTAAAAGATCACCAGAATTATTATTATCACATATTCCGATCCATAATTTTTTCCTTACTATAAATTGTGTCAAAAGCTTGTTTTCATTTAAATACAAAAATCGTGCAAAACGAGGTATTTTTCATCCCTCGATTTACACGAGAAATAAAAAAATCGTTTTAAATCGAAATCGTGCAAAACGAGGGATAGGTGTATCATTGAAATTTTTTATTCGTTTGAAAGACCTATTGAGTACATTATGTGTGCAACATAATATTGTTAAAATGTTCGCCACGACTTCTCTTAAATTTTCTATGACTCTGAAGCATAAATCATACTGAATTCCATCGATGGTATGGGTTATGTTTACTTTGAGGTCTGCTATGGTTTGTGGCTTTTTGGCATACACTTGTGACTTAAGAAAACTCCACTAGAAAATGACTAAAGCGGCCAAATCGCACGATCTCGATGGCCATTTTACATCACATGCACATGAAATTACCATGACATTAAAAAGCTCGTGCAGGATATCTAATGGGCCATTAGCTCCGTACCACATGTCATGATCATTCTACCCGTTGACAGGGATGGCCTGGCTAATATCATTCTTAAAGAAATATGAAACAATGACGCCGCCTACTCAAATTCTACTCTAAATAGTGACTTTTGGGGTGCATTCATGCGTTTGAGCATTTGTGTCGTCCACGAGTGTTTGCAAACATATCCATTCACCACGAAATGGGCGCCAACGTAGAAGATGATTCTTCGATAACAATTAAGTTCAGTTGATAACGGCTCCATTGCCCATTCAGGGAATACAAGTCGTTGTCTATGGTCATCCATTGTGATTTGACAAAACAGGCTGAATAAGTAACCTATAATTTGACAGATACAGCTTCAACTAGATGGCTGTTATTAGCTTTCAAATTTTGAAAGTCCCTAATGGCCCTATATTATTTACTACCCATACTATTTTTTAGACTTAAAAAATATATTAAAAAGCATTAATTTTCGCTTTAGTATTTACAATTTGTATCTTTTATAAAAATTAAGGCTATTTTTTATTTATTGCATTTACATTCCAAAAAACTTTTGAGTGTACAAATGTGATACTATGACCGACAATGTCATTTGATATTCAGTAAACAAAACAGTGTCACATGACAATTTCAAGAAGCAACACGATTTTAAAGCAGCCAAATGCTGTGACCTATACTTTAAAACCATTTTCTGTCATTCCTAAGACACATCAGACGTTTTAACTTACCGGTCTCTTGTTTATCCATTTTAATTATTTTCGTATTTTCAATTATTTTTGCTACTATTTTTCACAATAATACACAAAAAAGTTGAAAGTTTACGTTCAAAACAATTTTTTTAATATTTTTTTTTACAAAAGCAGACTTCACAAGTGTTCGTCTTAACCAGAGAAATTAACTAAACTTTTATCCTCAGGATGCTTCCTATTTATATACACACAAACTCTTCGATGTGGCCCGTATATTTTGCAAATATGTGGGCAAATTGAATATCTTCTGTAGCATCTTTTTCTATGCTATGGGTATGAGACAGAAAACAAAAATTTAAAAAAAAATCATTGTAGAACAGCGCATGTGTAAAAAAGATGTTGAAAATGAAATTGTTGTCGTTTGTTTTATTAAAAAGGTTTTAACCAGAGAACTTTATTAATCAGGACATCCTTATTAAAATTTAGTCACCTTACAGCTGTTTTTTGGTGTTACAAAAAAAAAAAAAGTGAAAGAAAAACAAAAACAATATTTAAGTCTACAGATTTAGTAAACACTTACGTATTCTTACGTACTAAATCGTCCCACATAAATATCTATACAACGAACACAACAACAGTTGTGATGAAGTAATTAGAACTGTTTTCAGAATCATGCAAATTAGTTCTGATTTTATTTAAAACTTTATTTCTAGAAATGTCAAAGGGATAAAATTTAAAAATTCCGTTAACTTGTAATTTTTTTTATTAATCGAAGCAGTGTATTTATATTCTGTACATACATTACTGGTCATTACAATCCAGCATTACGACCTAGTTTCTCACACCACTTATTTTGTGTGCGTTAATTTTATACATGAGTGGCGATAGTCCTACAGTTTAAATTCGACTCCGAACGACAGATTTTTGAGAAATTTTTACAAATAAATTTATTTTTAGAAGTGCTAAAAATTGAATAAATGTTGGTAACAGTGTATGACCTTTCAAATGATTATTTATCCAAAAACCTGTGTTTCATTTAAAAATTTACGAATTTATTGACCCACGTCTGTAGTTACGAAAAATAATATCGAAACAGCCACTGCAAATCTTTTGTTTGTAAATGCTTATGATGCGGTATTACATTTGTTAAAGGTTGTTAAACAAAGTGTTTTTTTAAATCTAAATTTTAAATCCGCTTTTATTTTATGTCATTACAACCCTTCAGTCAGGGTTATGACCTAGCTTCTCACACCAATTATATTGTGTGCGTTAATTATATACATGATTGGCGGGACGTACAGTTTAAAGTCCATTCTGAACGACAGATTTTTGAGAAACTTATTGATGGTATGAACCATGGCCCAATGGCTTCTTTAAACCACTTAGTGGCCGGAAAGTAGTGTTGCCTTTGCTTCGAAAGGCAACCACTAGTTCGTTAGCTATTGGTCCTTCGTTGACTTCATTGAGAATAAGGAAAGCGATTATTTTTTTCTTAACCAATCAATACATATATGTAAGTCATATCATACTAGGTATTCAACTGTTGCATTTAAGCATTGCATTTTATTAAATTTAATTTAGGATTGCATACGCAAACGTTTTGTGAAAAAATTGCTTATTTCAGATGTGCTTACCACAGAGGTGCACGTTACGCCCCCCAAGTTTTTTTTTGAAAGCCTTTTTACATACTATTGTGCCATACTTTATCTTCGCTATAATGTTCTCTATATGAGTCCAACACCTCAATATACTGTGGTTGGGTCTATTTTCCGTGAAATCATTTCACCCATTTGGGTCAGACTTCGTTTGTGTTGACACAACACTAATAGTAAAAAGCTGTAGAAACTTTTAAGTGCATTCACTTCTAGAAGTGAGTAATACAAACTACATGGTAGTAAATGGAAAACATTTCCGAAATAATACACCACCATGGATGAATGCCACACACAAGTATAACTAGTACAAAATTTTAAATGCCTGGGAGTCCTCCTTATAAACAAATAGTGGACTGAATCCATAGAAAGAAAGAGTCGAATAGCAACAGCCAGATACTTACATTTCAGATACAATAAAATACCAAGTATACCTTTCGGCATAAAAGATTTGTTCAGATCTGTAAGAAATTTAGAAAAGAAAATTTGTTTACCTCTTTTATATACAAATTTCGATCGAGTAAAATTCGTTCGGCTTACAAAAGAAAGTGGGGACAGTGGAAATTACTAAAATATTCTTTTGTAACAGTAAATTATGTCTCTCTTTTATGCAATAAAAATTCAAAAAGCAATTCTTATTAGTTGATAACAGCTGTTTAGTAAATCTGTTTGTTTTTTAGTTGTGTTACATTTCATTTTTGCCATTTTTGTATTCCGGTTGTGGCTGATTTTCTATTATTTTCTGAAAATGTTACCAATTCTTATGGCGTGTGATGGTTGTGCATAAATTTTCCTTGTTGTCTACGTCTGTGTCCTATAAATTAATACACCTGTACACCTATACATATGTAAGTGCTAAATACACAAACACATAAATAAGTGCAGGTTAATAATAAATTTATATTACGCTTAAGAATTATTTATACAATATTTATATACATATAAATATGTATATATGTATATGTATGTGTGTACATATGCATGTATTTGTGTAATCGGTTACATGTGTTTTTGCTAAGGCGCCACTTGATTTCGATTTATTTTTATTAAATTAGTAGAACCATAAAACTTTTTCACAATACTTACTCGTTTAACACCATATATATGTATTTTATAGCGTTACGTTAATGATACTTACACAACTGTAAATTGAAATATATCAGACAGTTTTATAGGTCTGATATTATCTGGTCTGATACGTTTTCATTTTATTGTTTATCTCAATATACTTTTAGAAAATCTTTTAGCCAAATCAGATTTTTTAAACATACGTACTCGTACTTAATAGGTCATTATAACTCTTGAGTCAGGGATATGACCTACCCTCTCACATCACCTATGTTGTGTGCGTTAATTTTATTCACGAGTGGAGTGATCTACAGTTTAAAGTAATCTCCGAACGACATTGAGAAACTTTTCATGGCGATTTAATATACTCAGAGAGTTTTTGCCAGAACACTGTTAAAAGAAAGTCGCCGAAAAAATATTTCGTCTTGTTTGAGTTTGTCTGCGCTGGGGTTTGAACTACGGCCTCACGTCTAATGATCCAATATACATACTACCTACTTGATTATGACGTTCATTTTTATTTCAATAACGGAATTGATTTAAAAAAATTTTACAATATTTTTAGCTTTTTTCTTGCTTCGAAGTAAAAAAATTCTTTAAAAAGAAATAAAGTAGAAAGAAAAAGTAGAAACGATCCTGAGATCACACACAATTTAAAATCAATGTTCCGGTATCCTTCTTTCAAGTTATCAAAGGTGATTAAATTAAATTTTCTTAGTTTCTCAGACCGCCTGTAGCATAGTTTTGAAATTTTCATGACATGCAGACGAAACTAAGCGAAGTGCTATATTGATTCAAGATAAATATATCGAAAACCAAGACCATGAGATTAAACACAGGAAATACTAATAACTTCATATTTGGAACAGTAGCAGATAGAAAAGGTTCGGATATTTTGCTACCATTTAGAGCATCAGTACAACAGTGGTTCTAAGGAGGATGTTGTGAACCGCATTAACAGGCCAGTTACATTCAAAATGGAACTCTAGTCAATGATGTGAATCATGGAGTGCAGCACGGACAATTCTGATCAGTGATTGAGAAGAATCCAACGAATTTCGTGGCCAAATACTATCATCAATATTCATAACAGGGATCTTAAATACTCAAACCAATTGAGATAGTGATTATAAAACGGAAGTGGAAATGGCCCGTGAATGGAAGAATGGAGATGGATGTGAATCACGGAATGCCACTCTGACACTCCAGATCTTTGATTGAAAAGAATCCAGCGAATTTTCTGGCCAAATACTATCGGTAAATCTTATTTGAACCTCTGTCAAATACTCGAATCAATTGAGAACGTGATTCGAAAACAGAATGGGATAAGGCCCGACTAACGTTTAGCTCAAAGCATTGACCGTCAGGCAGCCATCCTAATTACACCTGACGCAGATTAATAAATTGTTGAATGCGCCATCTACTTCAAGTGACGGAAGAAAATAGTGCTCAATGCCAGAAGCAAGAGCAATTTGTATATACAATGTGGTGATAAAAGAATATTTTGTTGCTTATGCGTTGTAATCTGTTGCTTTTGCCATACAACGCCAACATCAATGAATTTTACTACTTGTCATATCGAAAAGTACAATTTTTGAATCGTCATAAGTTTTTTGCGTTCCTCTAAGAGGAACTTGGCTTCCTTTTTTAGTTTCGACTTTTCTGGGCTCTTTCATTCGTCCACTTAACTATTATTCTTTACCAGTTGTGATCAAAAAGTCAAACAGTTTTAAACAAACTGTCTATCATGCACAAAAATTAGGATCTAACGAGTCAACCAAGTTATTGATATCAGCAGAAACTTTTGTATTTTGGTTATCTTTCATCATTGTCATAACTTTTTCAACATTATTTGTAGTTGTTGACATCCAGTGCAGATCTTTTAGAGCTAGTAACGCTAGTATTTAAATAAATATTTATATTAACTAACAAATTTAAAATTTTTGGGGGCATTGGAACGAATGATGGGAGTGATACTCAATTGCAAACGCTAGGGACAAAGACACACAACAGAAGCTAAAATAAAAATAAGTTATAAACCCAAAAATTGTCTGGAAGTATATACATACATACATACATATACATAGCATATACATATACAGATATACATACTTACATTAGGGAATAATCTAGACGTGCTTGATTGAATAAAAACATGTATCCCTCTTTTCCTATGTGATTTATTTTTAGTAAATGTAAATGTAATCTAAATATTCATAATTATATATTCCACGTGTTATTCGTCCTTGCAAAAACATGTCTTTTTTCTAAATTTATTATTGATTTTGTAATAAAAAAAATTGAATTTATTTGATAATACCGTCATTATTTAATCTGTTGATAAAAAATAACTACTTACCCTCTTTTTTTTCTTATGAAACTCAATAAATCTAAATATAAGCGCCTCACTCCTACTATAAAACTATAATTTCTTACGAAACACGTATTTAGACGTTGTACAAATTTTGATTGGTAATACAAAGAGTATACTTATAGATATCTACACATACATAATTGGTCATTACTACCCTTGAGTCAGAATTACGACCCAGTTTCTCACACCACTTATGTTGTTAAAGTGGACTTCGAATGACAGATTTTTTTGAGAAACTTTTCATGACAATTTTATTTACTCTCAGAGATTTTGTAAAAAATCTGGGGCCGAATTACCGCATTCGTGATCGAACAGACTTTCGTATCGAGTACAATTTAGTGACGAATCGAATGGATGGATTACCGCATTCGATAGCTCACGTATCGAAATTACAATAAAATGTACAAGATTTTTTTCAGTATGTAATAGAATTGACACATATGTTTTATTAAAAACATATGTTAATACATTAAAAAGCAATCATCGAAGAAGAATAAGAAGAAAAGTAAACAAAATTTTCGCCGGTATATTAAATATTTATGCATATTTGTTAAAAAAAATGTCATTTGATATTTTATTTTCTTTATTGTCGTCCGACTCAGAGGATGATTCTAATATTATACGTATTAGAAAACAAATCCGAGACAAAAGTGACCCACTATCATTGCCAGCTCCTGCGTGAGTGAATTTCATTTTTAAATTTTATTTTAATTAAACTTTTATTTTTTACAGATTTATCAAGCGCTTTTGGCTTTCAAAAGAAGCCTTCAATTTTATTCTTAGCGAATTATATTTTGAAGGGTATATGTCTACCGCAATACCACCAAAATTGCAGTTGGCCTTAACTCTTTCGCTTCTAGCCAGTGAGGGATATCAACATACAATAGGGAATGATTACCTGATGGGAGTGAGTCAAAGCGCTGTTTGCAAAACGATAAACAGGGTACTAAAGGAAATGGAAAATAAATTATGTCCTAAGCTGATAGAGTTTACACCTGAAAAAATAAGCTGCTCCCACAAGCTTTTTGATGTTGCTTTTCCTTGGCTGCAGTTTGGTAGTATGTTTTTGGCCAAATTAGGATGCTCCACCATGAACTGAGCCATTTCATCCTTTTGTTTTCCATTTATTTTGTTTATATTGGTCCTTTAAATATTTTTTTTTCTTATTTAACTTTAAAAAAAAGAAAACAAATTATAAAATCTTAAATTTTTTGGTTTTTTATGCACGCTTAAGTAAAAATATTTCTTTTCGATATCTGCAGTGTTAACGAATGACATTTCAAAAATATGCATTCGATTGCACACTCGTTATCGTATGCTATCATCTCAAATTTCGATACAACCTATTCGATATCGAATGCGGTAATCTAAAGAAGAAAAATTACTATTAATTCCACTCGATCACGAATGCGGTAATTTGGCCCCTGCAAAGAGGAAGTCGCCGAAGAAATATTTTATTTTCATATTTCGTTTTGTTGGAGATGTCTGACCTGGGTTTTGGTCTAACTACGATGACATAGTCTAGTAGGTATTGTGTTAGCTTATTAGACGTGAGGCCACGGGACAAATCCCAAGGCAACTCCAGCCAAACGAAATATGAAAAAATATTTCGTCGGCAATTTCCTCTCAGCAGATTTTTGGCAAAAACTCTGAGAGTAATTCAGATTGCCTTGAAAATGTTTTCGAAAATCTGTCGTTCGGAGTCGACTTTAAACTGTAGGTCCCACCAATCATGTATAAAATTGACACATACAACATAAATGGTGTGAAAAGCTAGGTCGCAATCCTGTGTGAAGGGTTGGAATGACTAATTAAGTAAGTATACTAGTTTTATCATGTACCCCTTAGGGTTACATAAAGTTTTGCAGCGCAAAAATATTGGCCATCAGGAAGTTTTCCTTAGTTTTCAGTTGTTTTATTGAGTATATTTTTTTGTTTTATTATAAAATTATCAATCAATTTTAAAATTTTTTGCTTAAATTTCATAAAATTGTGTACATACTAGAGGTGTGCACAAGACATCACCCTTCACCGAATGCAATACTGTATTGTACTCTTTTCTGTTGCTCTTGATTTTACGAGTGCACTGAAATGTGTATTTCTCATTTATTCAATGTATACAACAGCACTCGTTTATCTGTGAAGTAACGGAACTATGCTTTGTGTTGTAAGAGCATATTTTACTACTGAAGCTACATTTTCAGTATTGCCATATTGAAAAATATGTGTACATAAGTGTTTCTATACATTCTTTGCTTTCGCAATAAACTCATAAAAAAGGTTTTTCCCCGAAATAAAAAGTTTAAAAAAGTTACTGGCAATGCAGGCGTCGATGAAGATGTTCGGTTCCCGAGAGCAAAACATTCGGAGCTTTCTTATTCATTGTTGTTAAAAAACAAAAACAAACAACAACAAATGCATGTTGTGACTCTATGAAGAGTACAATATTTTTTGTTGCACTCTTCACACAACTCTCTTTTATACTGTTGTACAATGGTTTACGAGTGCAGTTGTTTTTTTGTTCTCTATCTTTGCTTCACACTTATTTATATTTGCAGCTACAATCAATATTCGGTCTTGGGAAAAATGCAATACTGTGCAATTTTATATGTCTTGTGCACACCTCTAGTACATACATTAAGGTACCTAGACTTTTATTGTCCACTGTATATGTACATGTAATATCTGCATAAGCATAATAAATTTCTATTCAAAATGAGTGTGATTCCGTTGGAAAAAGAAAGTCAAATATGATGTGATCCTGTGATTACCAAACTTAAAAAGTAGGCGTTTCTGGTCCTGTATGTGTATAAAATGTTTAAGGGATGACCAAACCAAACAACATATCTTTCTAAGCGAATTTTATCGTTAATTTCTTGAGTGTTTCATCCTATTAATTGCAATTTATAAAGAGAACTTGTTAAACCTTTTGATGAGTACTAAAAAAACCTACGAAAATCACTGAGTAGGGATCTGAATGGTGATTAAAATTTAAATTTTTTAACTATAAATACTTATCCATCAACTACATTCGATAAGAAAGGATTTCCGGTTAAATTTTGGTATACATTTGAACCAAAGAATATCTCCAAGGAAAAATGTTTAATGCGGACGTCTAGGGAAAGAAACTTTTTTGTTCAACTTTTAATTCAGAGCTCAAAGGTTAGGGTTAAGATCAGGTTATAAAATAGACCAAAAACCAGTGCTCATCCTTCAATCGGCGTAATAGGCAAAATAGGATTTGAGGAAGCTGAAACAGAAATGTACAGCTAAACACAGAGGCGCACCTTTAATGATTTGGTCCTGATTCCTGGTCATCTTGTGTTTGTCCAATTGTTCGAAATATTATTTAGAAATAATTATGGTTTTTTATGGATTATCTGGATATTTTACATAGTAGTATACTTCCCTTTGAAGTCTATAAATACCATTAAGCCAGGTATTACCAAAAAATTTTTGGTAGTATATTAGTGAGTAAAAGAGAAAGAGAAAAATAGTTGGAGGAATTTATTTATTTACAGTTATAGAAACATTTTTGAAAGACATGCTATTCTGATATTGATTTCATCAATACATACAGTGGACAGCAAAAGTATTCCAATATATTTCGACAATTTCATGAATTTTAACCAACAGTTTGTATAAAAAATTAACTTTTTTATATTTATTTTATTAATTAATTTCTGTTTTATTATAAAATAAAAATTTTCAGATGACTCCAAAAATACCCCCAAGGAGAACCCTGAGTAAATTTAAAATTCAAAGGTCTAATATATGAAAATGTTATCCCTTGTATTTAGTAGAATGTCCCTAAAGGTCAAGCACTCTATTTAACCCATTTGTACAATTTAATGTACAAGCTTTGTTTAGTGTTTTCTGGTGGCACCATGAGCAAGTTTTTCGGTTGACTTTTGTTTGAGGTTTAGCGATTACGTAACCGTTCTTTCAAATGATCTCCTAAAAACTCTCTTGAAGTCATATCGGGACTTTGTTCAAGAGTATTAAGCCTGTGGGGCCTTTTTTGTCAAAATATTTTGGAGTATGTACTAAGACTTTTACTGTCTACTGTATGTAAAGTTATACGTCTTTGATTTAGTAATTGGGACGTTTTTTAGATATTTGCTGCGATCTAATTTTGGTTCATAAATTTCCTCTCCTACTAACCAATCTATTAAATTTTCTGCAAAAATTCCTTCATGTCTGTAAAACAGCTCTTCCATTTTCTTATTATGTTCTTAAATTATCTATTTGACTGGGTGCTCTGGTAGTCTAATGGGTAGTGTGCTAGAATATTACCGTGAAGGCCGTGGGTTCAATTCCCATCAGAGACTCTAATCTGTTACGTTACATCGTGCAATACGATCTATGTTACTCAGCTCATAATACTTAAATATAAATTGTAATTGTAATTAAAAAAATAAATAAATACGTAAATATTTATTTGACCATGAAAACAATGCAAAATGTCTTTTTCAAATATATTTCCTACATTCCTTAAATGTATTATAATGTATAAGGCATTGGATGTTATCGAAAGTATTATAAAATATAAAATATATTTGTGTGTCATTAATAAATTTTTTATTGTGTAAGCCTAAAACTAAAACAAAAATATTAAAACATCTGCTAAGCCTGTGAACTTGATGCATTTGTATCAATAACTACGTATGAATTGTGCTATGAAATGGTAACCACAGCATTAAGCTGACAATTTATGCAGGACATCGATCACAAACATTGATCGATCGTGATTATTGTAAGATCGTGGTTTCAGTAATACCAATTATTTGTGATGGAATCGAGTTTTCAATCACCCGACCTTAAGTCTAACAATTGGTCGTAGATTGTTTGTTGCTGCTGAAAAATAAACATGAAATGTGGAATAAAATTTAATAATCTTGGATTTTTTTAAGACCAACACTCAGGAGATGATTTCGACTCATGCAGTACCTTGTGTTGGAATAATAGAAATGGAGTTATAGGAGAAAGAAAGGAGGGGTAGTGTGCCACAAATTTTTATTTTTTGAAATTAAAAAAAATTTAAATGACCAGTAGTGTGAACCTACGGATGTTTTTTCTTGAGAATTGGTTTGAAATTCTCACTTTCTTTTCCTATTGCGGTTAATCATATACATACATATACAAACATCCGTGTCCTCACGTTGAATAAGTCAACACACTGCCTACTAGACTACAGCGACTTCATATATAATTAATGTTAGTTAATGTCAGGGTTGCTGGTGAGAATTGAACACGCGTCCTGGGCATTTAAAGTTTAGCACAGTACTCAAGGCAAATTCATAGAAAGTATCCGCATCTCTACAACAAATACAACAATGCAAAAACAACAGGCATTTTGTTTTTGTTAAAGACTGCCCGGAATGTCAAAAAAATTAACCCTCAAACCTCTATAGGAAATTAATAAAAGCAATTAAAAAACTAAATAAATTTTATATATTGAAATTTCTTTTGATTTTTATGTCATGCTTAATTATGCAATAGTGGGGCACCTATAAATTAAAAAAAAAAATATTCCATGCAGTCAATAACATTTCCACTTTATGTAAAGAACATGTTTTTATATGGCCATCGAGAAAAATGGCAGATGCAAACGTTATTTGTTATTGGTCATAGTTTTGCCACCTAGTTGGAGAGACCGAAATCTTTTTTTGGGTAATTCATCAGTCTCGTCTAAATAAATATAAATATAGTAAATCTAGGTTGTAGTTTAAAAGATATACATATGTATTTAGTGTTAAAGGCTTAAATATTATTAATCATCTTGCAAAAATTTTAATAAAATTGGCTTTGAAATAGTAATCCTGAAGAATTTCTAGAGTGCGTATCGTTAAGGATACATCCGGTACATATGAGGGTTTATAAATGCGAAAATGATATCGAAACAAGACACACAAAAAACAACAAAATTTTGACAATTCAAATCTCGTCAGCTGTTGAGATAAGGCTACCTTCTATGAATATGCCTTGACAGTACCTACTAAACCATCGGGTTACCCGATTTTTTGATTATATCTTGTAAATTCAATGGACCTGTTACTAAAACGAAGATCAATAGCTACTTATTGTTCCTAAATTCTATAAAGTATTCCTATTTTTCCTTTCAAAAAATTTACTCTTTTCGGAGGAAGCTGAATAATTTTTTTTATTATTTCTTACGTTGGCGATCCTGAACATTAAAATCTGTACTCTGTTTTATTTATTGAATGGAAAATAAAAAATTTTAAATAAATTTGAATTGCGGTATATTCCCACTACTTCCTTCATTATTGCATATGTAAATCTGAATTTGATTTGCGATGGCCGCCCTGCCCTGATTGATAGAGATTTTTGAAAAATATTATCTTGCATGCTATTAAAAGTGAATTGCAGTGTGTGTTTTTTTTAGTATTTTTTTTATTTATTTATATTTAATAATAATTTTATTTATTTTGAAATTAAATAATGCAACCATAAATAAATTGTTTATAATCATCTAGGTTTTCTTTTTTTGTTTAAAGTTTTTTTTGTTTTGTTTTATACACCATTTTGTTTTCTTGTTGTTTTTGTATTTTTGTTTTTTTTTTCATTATTAAGTATATAATAATTATAATAATAATAGTAATTATAATATTGTATGTATGTATTTTTCATTTTTATATCTTTTATTTCTAAAAGTGTTGCCAAGTAGTATTATAATTTATGTACTTTTGTTTTTTTATATACCATCCTTATTTAAATTTAATATTTAGTTTTTTGCATATAATTGTTTTTGCTTTATAATTGTTATTTAATTGTTTTTAATTTATACGATGTATTTCATTAAATTATATTATTATTGTTATTATGTTATATTATATTATTTGCATTGTATTTTTTTTTTTGTTTTTTAATTTATTTCCCATTATTTGTTAAGTATCTTTGGTATTTGTTTAAACAATTTTTACGCCATGTTTGTCTTCCTTTCTTGATTTTTAATCGATTTATATTTTGCTTTTTATCTGAGGTTTTTCTATTTTACTGTTTTCAAATGATTTAGTTAGTGTTGATTTTTTTATTTATATTTATATTAAATATTTAATAGTTTATCTGTAGTATTATTATAGTTATTAAATGTTATTAATTAATGATGGTTTTTTTTATTTTGTTTTTCAAAAAAAGAAAAAATTATTTTTTAATTTTAAAATTGAAAAAAAATCTAAAGTAAAATGATTTTTTTTATTTAATATTTTCTTGTTGTTGTTGTTGTTATAAGCAATTTAAACACTGTTCTTGTTTTTTGTAGTTGATGTTGTTGACTTTGTTGTTGTTTATTTCAAATTCGAAAATATAAAATTCCCTTATGCTCCAGCATGTGCCGGGGTCTTATCATCTCCCACCAACGATGAGGTGCCACCACCAGCTGCCGCTTGTGGTGGTGGCTGCTGTTGGGGTGGTGGTGGTGGCATATAATATTGTGGTGGATATTGTGGTTGTGGCTCACTGCCTATTAAGCCAAGCTTATCTATACGTATTGAAAGGAAATAGAAAATTAAGAACAAGAAAAAAGTTTTATTAATAATTTTTTAAACTTAAAAAATTTCTTATCAAACATTTATTTACTTTTGAATAGACAATTATTATAATAAATTACTCGTTTTATGGTACTTTTTTTTGTTGTTAATAAAAGCTTTACAATATCTACAATGTTACACATTATAAAAGCAATAGGTCTTGTTGTTTTTCATTTTCATTATATTGATGTTTTCATAAAAATTCCAACAAATCAATAACAATACATACATTTATCCCCTTATTAAGTACATTGAATTTGAACATTTCATTTGAAAATACAAATTTTCTCACATCATTTACACAAGTTCACCTAAGTACATAGTTTGCAAAAATCAAAATGAGATTAATAGTCTAATTTTATTCGAAGACGTCTGTTGTTAATGATCAAGAGCTGTTTCAGTATTTTTAATCGTTTTTAATCATTAAATTATTTCAGAATTAAGTTTTAGTAAGCATAGGATTTCATCCGTTTTATTCTTGTAATATTGTATGGATATTAGATAGTTTTTGCATACTGAAGAAATTAATTCGAATTCTTTATTTTTTGTTTATAGTATTAGGACATGTATTGGATTATAACATTCTTTAATTAGCTATTACAGCTGTAGCATAAAAAAAATATGATACGCTAATGTCTTAACAGAAACATGCATGCATATAGTATAATATTATATACAATTTCGGCATTTCCTACATATTAGAGGCTTGATTTAAACAAACTCAGTGTAGGCCTGGCAATGAGTTGCCACAAAACACCCACTATGGCTGAGCAATATTTTCTTCCTGCTGAACACAAATTGTCGCATCGCCAAATAAATTGCTTGTTAAAATCAAAATTTTATATAATTATAGCATAGGTTGCAGTTTTCTTTTAAAAACCCTATGTTTCCCAGTGAAATAAATATGGGGAAAATTTGCCGGTGTCCAGATTTTCGAAAACTCTGCGTTTTTGCCAGATATCTTTTGAGAGGAAGTCGTCGAAGAAATATTTTTTCATATTTCGTTTAGTTAGAGATATCTGATCTGGGATATGAACCGTGGACTCACTTCTAATATGCTAACACACTACCTACTAGACTACGGGGGCTTTAGAGGTTTAACGATTTTAGAGATTTTTTAAACAAAATTCAAAATATTAGATAGACTATAAAGGAATAATTGTTATTGCCATTCACTCGATTATACTTCATGTCATTATAAAAATACAATTTAATATTAAAAAAAATTCTGACAGTATTGGTATTGCTGTACCTAGCAGTAGAGGAATATTTGTGGATCTACGGCGACTATATTTTCTTTCACTACGGAAAATTGTTATCAACTTTATGATTCATTTTGGGAAGTTTTTTTTTCAACTTTTTAATGTACAAAAGAATATCCTTCTAGTTAATATTTTCGAGTTAAAAAATGTATGTGAAGGGATTTCTAATCGCAAGCAATTATTGTTAATTAATTACAACATTTATACGCGAACGAAATGTTTGCCTTAGAGTTGTTATGAGTTAACTATCACAAGGCACTCGTGTTCATTGAGCAGAGCGTAAAGGAAAATCAACAAGTCGGAATGTGAAAACAATCGAAATAGTGGCTGCTGTATTTTACAAACCCAATACTTGTTCTTTTATGGTCCATTCTGGACAAAGAAATAGTATGCACTATCGAGTATGGGATAAAATACTGCCCGGACAGATCATACAGCATGTGCTTGCAAATCCTTTGCGATCAGATTTAAAGCTGCCATCTGCTTTAAAACGGATATTAATAAACTTTTTTTGAAATGTTTTAATGTTAAGGGTTTTTAAACAAAAAATGTAATAAAAATTTAAATAAATTATATTATTTAGCGCGAACATATCTCCTAAAGGACTTTTATTAGCGTCTTTCGTTATTAAAGCGGTTATAACACTCAGGTTCGAGGGATGTAAAGGGTTATGGTTATTTTATATTCCCACAATGCCGTCGTTTTTGACGAAACGAATAGCAAAACTTTAGTTTTAGCTAAACTGGAAAGGTGAACGAACATTTCCAGTCGCATTGCTGAAAAGGTTTAAAATCGATTAAAAAAAGGTAATGTGAAGTGTATGCAATAACACCAATTTCGAAATGCTAAGAATTGATGAATAATACCAGGTTATAATAGTTTTTTATGGTTTCTACCCTTTCTCTCCGTCCAGAGAGCTTTTTCGTACATTTTTCGAGAATGAATATATGAAGTGCCAGTTTTAAAAATTTTTTATAATTTTTTTAGATTCGATTGATTTTTGTTCATATTTCTGTCCAATTCCGTTCGATTTGTGCATTAAAAATATTTTTTTTTTTTCAAAACTAAAGAAAAAATTAAAACATTTATATTTAATTACGAAATAAGCATGCAATCCAATAAATAATAATAATATGTATGTATTATATAAAGGCATAAAATGGAATGTTTATTTAATTTTTTTAATTTAAATTTAAAATTTTTAATAAATTGTAAATAATTACGAAATTTTATAAATTTCATTAAATAAGGTTTCTGATTTAAATCTATTCTCAAATTGTTTTGAATTGTATGTACTCCATTCTATTTCATGCCTTTTTTTTTAAATTTATTTTTAATTAAGAAAAAAAAATGAAACAAAAACAATGAATAAAATTGAAAAATTTAAACAATTTTTCTTAAAGCGTGCTTACAGTTTGGTGTGTATAATTAATTTTTTTTTAATTTTGTTTTAACATGAATTTTTAATTTTAATTTTGGAAAGTTTTAATAATTAATTATGATTTTGATTTTTTTTTTGTTTATTCTGAAGTGCTTGATTTTATGTCTGGCTGTAATTCATTCGCAGTGGGTGTCTTTTGTAATGTGTGTTCGGGTGCGGGTGGTTGTGGTGGTGGTGGTTGGGGTAATTCATGATGTGGTTCGGATATTTCATGTGGTGGTGACACAGGCACCGATTCCAATACCTGACCATTTATTTTACCATGGTGGTGATCCACAATGACATTACTGGTGGATGATGATTGTGGTGCTAGTGATTGTAGTTGTTCTTGTGGACCACTGGTATTTTGGCCACTAGAGTACCAGGAGTCTAAATAAAACAAAATATAATTTTGTGTTGCGCATAGTATTTAGTAGTATGTGATTAAGGTGGTGATATACTTTATCAAACTTTTTTTGTTTCAAAATTTCTAAATGTTTTTAGTATGGTTTTGATTTGATGACGGGTGAGGTGAATTTTAAATAAAAATGTTTTATAAAATTAAAAATAAAAAGACAATTATCATTATTAGTTAGTAAAACATAAAAGTGCACCTACGCATGTCATTTGGTAATTCCTTCAAATAATGAATGAATAATTTTTAGCAATACTTTGTAGTCATTCATTCACAATTTTTTTACCTTTTAGTTTTGATTTGTTTTTCTTTTTTTTTTTTTGTTAATATTTAGTTAAATTAAATTGTATATAAAACATTTGGTTATTTTATTTTTAAGTGTAATTTTGGTTGTTTTGTTTTACTCTTCATCTTTCTCTGTAAATATTATTTAAAATTTTTTATAAATTTTGTGTTCATATCAAATTACGATAAAACGATGTAGTAATGTTGCATGTTTTGTGACAATGAATTATTGTATGTAATGCAAGAAAAAAATAATTATAAATATTTATTTAGCCTTTTTCCAATTCAACAAAGTAATCTCAATTAAAAGTATTACGTTTTTACGTTACGTTAATTACGTTATTTCACTCTTTATATTTTCCTCGTCCTGTGCATCCTTAATAGCCTAAATGAAAAATGTACATTACGAACCTACATAGATAGATAGCCTTTCTACTTTAGTCAACAATGGCAATGAGGTTTACGATTTTTTTTTAAATGCTTAAAATATGATCAAATTTCTCATTCGAAAGTAACTGTGAACCCTAAACCTATGAACATCCTTATTTTGTATTATTTTAAAAGATAAAATTAAAATTTGTTTTTTTTTTTTTATTAGAAATACAAAAATATGAAAAAATGTATATGTACATTGTAGTCCCTTTCTGTCTCCTGTGTTTTATTTCTTAGTGCTCTTCTTCTCTATATTGTTTACAATTTTGCAAATGATGTTCATATACATGATGTACATTAAAGACTGAACGCTTTAAAAATTGAATTGAATAAGTATAAAGTTGCATAAAGACAACTGTAAAGCGCATAAAATTCAGTTCTTTAATCTCGTTGTTACTTATTCTACCCATAGACTACCGGATATATTAAAGGGTCCGCCAAATAACTTTTTTTTTTGAAAATACTTTAAAAAAAAAACTATTGAATATTTTCTCAAATTTCTTTTTTTTATTTGAAAGTACAATCCTTCCGGTTAATAATGGAAAATAATTTCATTCAAATGGCTGCCTCGGCTGGCCATGCAGTAGCCTACACGATCGGTGCAATTTTTAAGCACATTATCGATTGTGTGCAGCAGTATTTCACCAATGGCTTCACGAATATTGTCGTTTAAAGCGTCAGTTGTCTCTGGCTTGTCGGCGTAACGCTTATCTTTGACGGCACCCCACAAATAATAGTCCAACGGTGTCAAATCGCAGCTCCGAGGTGGCCCAACGACATCAGCTCTGCGGCTGATAATGCGATCTTCAAAAACAGGGCGCAAAACATCGAGTGTAGCTTTGGCTGTATGGCTTTTCAATGTATACGTACGGGTTTTCTGTGCCCCAAATGCGACAATTTTGCTTGTTTACATACCCGCCAAGATCAAAATGAGCTTCATCTGAAAAGATGATTTTTTTTTGCCAAAATCGGAATCTTCTGTAAGTCGATCGCAGGCCCACTTAGCGTTGTTGTTCAAGCGGAAGGATAAAACTAATTATCTGTCAAATCAGACATGAGCTAAGTGTTACCATTCACGAAATAAGCACTAGTTGAAAAAAAAACGTTAGATGGCGGACCCGATATAAAACGGCAAATTTAAAGGTTATTATTATAACAGATCATACAATGTACCAACTAATTGTGGTTGCACTAGTTTATAACAAATTGTTCCAAAGAACTTTCATGAATCCTATGTTCATCTTCTGACTGCTGGTGAGCTTTAACTTCACAAGGCAAATCTGTTCAATTAATTTATAAAAATTCTTTCACTCGATTTTGTGTCATAATACATATAATATTATGTACAAATCGCTCCTTTATTGCAACATAGTCATATCTCAAAAAAACTTGAACTTGGCAAAATGCGATTTAAGTTTTTAAGACATAAGTCCTATGATCTAATTGCCGCAAACACTTTTTGCTATAACTTCGGTTCAGTTTGGGATATAAAACTGATTTTTTTTCAACATGTACAGAAGGTCTAAAAGAGCAGTTTTGCTTAAGTAACTACAAATTTTTAATTTTTTGAGATAAGACTATGTTGCAATAAAGGAGCGATATATATAATTGATCATTACAATCCTATAGTCAAGATTATGACCTAGCTTCTCACACCACTTATGTTGTGTGTGTTAATTTTATACACGAGTGGCGAGACCTATAGAAATTTTTTATGGCAATTTTATTTACTTTCAGACTTTTTGTCATATTTTTGCTGACCTGGTGTTTGAACCGTGACTTCACATCTCATAAGTCAAACCACTACCTGTTAGACTACTAGATTCACTTGTAGTGAATTGTAGAATTACTTTTTTGTTTACACAGAATGGAGTCGTTAGTAATAAGAAAGGGATACTTCCACTTTTTTTTTAAACGCTGAATTTTTTCAGAACATTTCCTTTTGAATTCACAACATAGAATTGTTGTCTAGAAAACTTTGTACATACAGTGGACAGCAAAAGTCTTAGTACTCCAATATATTTTAACAAAAAAAGTCCCCACAGGCTTAATACTCTTGCAAAAAGTCCCGATATGACTTCAAGAGAATACTTAGGAGATCATTTGAAAGAACAGTTACGTAATCGCTAAACCTTAAACAAAAGACAACCGAAAAACTTTCCCACGGTGCCACCAAAAAAAACTAAACAAAACTTGTACATTCAATTCCAAATGGGTTAAATAGAGTGCTTGACCTTAAGGGATATTCTACTAAATACAAGGGATAACATTTTCATACATTAGGCCTTGAATTTTAAATTTACTCAGGGTTTCCTTGGTGGTACCACCTATGGAGTCAGCTGAAACTTTTCTTTATTTTTCTCTTGTTTTATGATAAACATTAAAAAATTGTTTGTTTTATAATAAAACAGAAATAAATTAATAAAATAAATATAAAAACCTTAATTTTTAATACAAACTGTTGGTTAAAATTCATGATATTGTCAAAATATATTAGAGTATTAAGACTTTTGATGTCCACTGTATATGTGCATATGTATGCCTTAACGTTTATTAAACTACACTTATATTTTTTAATGGAATCTTTCTAATCGACATTTTTTATTTGCATTTCTGCGTTTTTTAACTTTTCTAAATGCTTCGAAGAACTTAAAATTTTATTAGATGTTTGGGGTTTTAATAAAATCCTTATTATTTCAATTGTCCGCAAATCCTTTTTAATTCCACCTTTAACCTTGGTTATCATTTTTTTTATGGACGAAGCGGACTTTTATTGAAAATTTCAATTATCCTCTTCAGCGGTTTTTGTAAATAATTTTGTATTAAAAAATGTTCACTAACAAAAGTAAAGCAACAATTCAATCACCGTCAAAGATATGGTAAATTATTTTGTGCACATTCCTTATTACTAGTTTTATAGTATATAAATTAATTGATTTGAAATGCTACTACAAATGTTATAAATTATGAAATCTCCTATGATTTGGAAGTCTTCATATTTATAATTGTACTGTAAAAAACCATAAAAAATCAGTTTGATGTAATAATACATAAATAGAATAAGAATGTTCCAAAACGTCAGTAGGATATGAGTTGTAAAATATAAAATCTCTTCAATATTTACTTTAACGAGCATGAACTTTTAGCTGTTGTGTAGAATCTTTAAAAAAAAAAATTTTAAATAAATTTTTGAATTCGGTTTACATATACATATGTATGTATGTGGTACATATTTTGCAAATATTTTTTGTTTCGTGAGATATTTTACATCAATTAAAATTGTTAATTTGTAATTATAAGTAGCAATTGTAAATGTGATGATAAACATAGCAGTTGTTTGCTCAATACTCAAATGTGAGGGATGGTGCCAGTTTTGAAAGTGGGTTGTTTTTAATTTTTCTTTCGGGAAAAATGTTTTTTTGTGATCATTTGAAAACAAAATATCAACTAACACCAAACTACAAAAATTATTTTAAGGGATATATGTAAACAAGTATGCTAATTATTAATGGTGAATTTTAAAATTTTTGAATACTAATTGCAAATGTTTAGGAGATTGGTTTTTGATGTGTTTGTGGGGGCGGGGGGGGGAGGGTAAGGTACGGTTTAACGGTTTTGAAATACTACATTAATTGGTTTAATATACTATAAACTATCAAAGATTCATGGTAGATATCAATACAAGTATGTATGCCAATTATGGAAACATTTTCAATGGAATAAACACAAATTCAAATTCAAAGTCAAACTAACGAATAGTAACAAACAGACAACAAAAAACAGAAATACAAGAAACAAATAAAAGAAAAAAAAAACAAAAATAAATAAACTAAATAATAAGGATTAGACGAACACAAAAATATTAACGAATAACAATTTATTTTTTTTGGCACAATTCAAACTATACACAAATAAAAACAACGCATAAAAGAAAAACCACAAATAAAATATCTTTTAAATCAAAGAATAAATTTCAAAGAATTTCATTTACATTCTATACTAAACCTTTGTTGAGGACAATTCAATGGATGAGTGCTCTTTTTTAATTGATTTATCGCATTGAAATATTGATTTTTTGTTTTTTGGTTTTTACTTTCGTTCTACACAACGAACGATGATCACAATTAATGATGATTGTTAAGAGGAGTTTCATGAAGTTCATAATTTATTAATTCCAATTGATTTTAAAGGGTGGTAAATATTTAAAAGTCTTGTTTTATTTTATTTTTTCTTTTTGCCGTTTTTTAAGTAATACTTTTCGAGCATTAAGAGAATGATTTAAAATGATTTTTTTTTATTTTTGTTTTTGTAAAGCAATCGTTGATAATTTTTCGTGATTCTTGATTTCTTAAAAATTTGCTACCAAACTCTTCAATTGATTTATTTTCATATTAAAAATATATATACTTTTTTTCAACTAGCAATCTACATAAAATTACCTAAAAATATAAAAAAATAATTTAGAAAGTATAGTATAATTTAACATAAAAAAATCATGATTTTTTCAAAAATTTTATTTAATTTATAAAAATAAAAATTAAATTTATTGCAACAAACAAAAAATAAAAAAAATAATTAATAAAAGTTAATAATTTATTATTTAATATGAATTGATTATGTTGTTGTAATGAATTATATTATGATTAAATATTCTAAATAAGAAGTGAATAATTATTTTATTGTGAAAATGCTGTGTTCAATGTAAATTATGTATAGTAATGTACTATGTTATGTAAAAAAAATGTATATGTATGTATACATAATGTGTTCAATTAACATCTTTTAATTTACTTCATATTCTTTTTACTCTCTGCTGAAAATGTCTTGTTTCTTATGTAATTTAACAAAAGTTACTTACTTGCTATAATTCCCACAATAACTAGACCAATAACGCCCATAATAATCATCATCTAATAAGGAAACAAATCAAAACAATTTTATTACGTATTTGTTCTTTATTATATTTAAAAGATTATTTGAAATACCTTTAAATTTTGCAACCAGAATTTTCGTTTCAATTTACCAGCTTGTTGTTCAAATTGTGAAGCACCCTGCTGCAAGGCGTCAGCACGATCATCCAGTTCTGAAAGCTTTTGATCTCTTTCTAGTACTTTCTCCACATTTGTTCGCATAATATCAACAACCTTAAAAACATATTTACATTTACATTTCTTTATTTGTTTTACATCAATCATCAATCATTAATTTTTAAAGTTTGAAATTTTCGTCTTTTTGGAGCTAGAAGATATTGTTCTAAACAGTTTGTATAAGTTACCTCTGAAAGATCAAAAGATATTTGAAAACAACCCCTAATATGGTATATCGTTTGTAAATAGAAAACCATAACCTTTAGCAGGGCAACTTTATATTAATAAGTTTACATTTTTAATGTTATTTCAGCTTATTACGCCTGTGTGATATAGCAATGCATGTATAATTGTGGTAAGCACTTGGTGTTAAGTCTTTGAAATGAGCGATTTGATTTTAATTAGAACACAATTCCTCTCTTACTGGCCATGATTTTCAGAATGGGAATTATATCTCACCCAATACATAGATTCTGTGATGATATGAAGGATTTATCAGGTACTGGAGAGGGAAATGTTGTCGGTGACACCGCGTAATATTCTCAAGTTTGTTAGGGCAATAGACTTGCAGTAGATATTATAGGGGATACTCTATAAAGTTTAAGGAAAGTGCAACAGATCGTATAGTCGCCGTAGTCTAGTAGGCAGTGTGTTAACCTATTAGATATGAGACCTCGATTCAAACAAAACTAAATATGAAAAAATATTTCTTCGGCGACTTCCTCTCAACAGTTTTCTGGCAAGAACTCTGAGAGTAAACGAAATTATCATGCAAAAGTTTCTCAAAAATATGTGTTTCGGAGTCGACTTTGAACTGTAGGTTCAACCACTCATGTATAAAATTAACACTCACGACAATAAATGGTGTGAGAAGTTAGGTCGTAATCCTGACTGAAGGGTTGTAATGTCCAGTTAAGTATGTATGTATGTATGTTAACAATAATATTAATTGATGTTGGAGTCTGAACTGTAAGCTGTGTGAATACGTATTTCATATTAGATTTTCGAAGTTTCAAGGAAGTCACTTTCAAGATGAGTGGCTTGACTTTAATCTTTAAACTGCAATTACTCTCCTATTGGCAATGAACTTACGGCATAAGTGTGAAATCAAATTGCCGAGATAATGCAGGTATTAACTAGTTTGTATGTATTATTTATTTATTTATTAATTACAATATAATTATAAATTATATTTATTTATATACGAGCTGAGTAACACACAAATTGCTTTTTGGAGTCCCTGGGGGGAATCGAACCCGCTACTCTCATACTAATAGTCTATCACACTACCCTCTAGACTACCTGGGCACGCATTTTTTGTTTGTAAAAATTATACATTATTGAGGAATTGTATTTCTTATCATTGAAAGGAAACAATCTAACAATTTTCTTATAAAAAGTACTTTTCCCAACTGAAAGTATTGATATCTTTTCTATTTTGTATCTTTCATTATACTCGGAATGAGGAGACATTGTATTATCCAACTATAATACAATGTTTTTAACTTTTAATCAAATCGTTTTTGTTATCAGTGTATATCGATTATATGTACATACATACATATATCAGAACTTACCTCATCAACTTGTGCCTGGGTTTGTTGCAAACGCTTTTGTGCTGCAATTTGTTGAGGGTTGCGTGGACCTCCAACAATCTCGCCATCACCACCCTCTCCAGCTGGCGCACCCTCTCCTACTGGTGGTGCATCTCCGGCTGCTGCTGGTTCCGCCCTATTTTCAAAAAGTCATTCCATTACTAATCATTTTAAAAGAAATATTTTTACAAAAGTGCTTGAAAAAAAAGGAAAATAAATAAAGAAAAAATAGAAGAAAACTCAAGAGCAAAAAAAAACTAAGTTTTACTGAAGAGGAAAATTAAATTCGAAAAATAAAAAATTTATAAATAAAATATCTATAATTGTTTTATAGATAGTATATTTTTATATAATAGTATATAGTATAGTATAGTAGAGTAATTATATAGATTTAGTGTTTATGTATGTATGTATATTTGTTACTATTTTACAAGTTTGTTTTTGCTATAAGGTTTTAGCCATGTTTACAACTACATAATAAAGAGGCTTATTTGAAATTCATTGTTATAAATTGAAATTAACAAACTTACTCTTCCTTCTTTTTATCTTTCTTGCCCATTATGTATTTATTTTAAAATTCTAAATAAATAAATAATGGTTGTTTGTTTTGTTTTTGTTTTTTGTTTCTTAAATAGTAATTCTATAAATAAAAAAATAAATTGAAAATTTTAATTTGATTTTTAAAAAATTTAACAAAAAAAAAAAAAAAACGCTTACAAATAAAAATAGAATACAACTGTCTTCAATTGATACACGACATATGTATCTATACAACATTATTAAAATTAAATTTAATGTAAAAAATTAAAAAACAAAATGTTTTAAAATGTCTCACAAAAAATCTTTTGAAAATAGAAATTAATCGCCATAATGATGATTTAGAAATTATATTTGGATTAAACATAATTTGTTTATACAACCCTTTCAAAAGTAACTCCGTCTACCACTTATTTTAATATTTTTTTTTTACTTTTTGTCGCCTTACTGTAGTAGGTAGTATGTTGACTTATTAGACGTGTGGCCACAGTTCAAACCCCCCGACTCAGACATCTCGTACAAAAATGATGTATGAAAAAATATTTCTTTGGCGGTTTCCTCACAGCAGATTTCTGATAAAAACCCGAAGAGTAAATAAAATTGCCATAAAAAGTTTCTCAAAAGCCTGTCGTCCGGAGTCGACTTTAAACTGTAGGTCCCGCCACTCCTGTACAAAAATTAACACACACAAAATAAGTGGTATTAGAAGCTAGGTTGTAATCCTGACTGAAGGATTGTAATGGCCAATTATGTATGTATGTATCTATGTATGTAATCTTAGTATCACAAATGCTCACATAACATTTTAATATCGTATATTTTATCACTTCAAACCCTTGAGAAACTCAACTATTGTTTTCTTTTGGATTATTACTCTCCAGCATGACAGCAAGATACTCTAAAAATTTTTAGCACACCGGGACACTGATGCAAGCTACTTTATCTTTAAAATAAACAAATGTTTTTACATGCATTTAAGGTGTAGAATTTTTCTTGTACACAGTCGCAGTAGTCTGTTTAAATGGACAGACATCGCGGGAATAGTGCAGTTGGGATTAACTGGCCGTCAGTCCTGTCACTTTCCAGGAGAGGTTAGCACAGGTACTTAATTTAAAAATGGTCCGTTTTGAGAATGCTCTTAGGGAAGAGGTAAAATATATGAATACCATCCTGAATACGAAAATTATGTGATGAGTTTCACGCCTGAAAAATAAGGCTGGTATATCCTACACCTCAAAATGATCAACTGAATGAACGATTAGACCTAACACACTATGTGGTATTGTATTTGGTGTGATAAGGATATGCACAAAATCCAACAAAATACTTTAAAAGTTATGTGATTGTCTCACTTAGTGTTGTTTGAACGTATCCTTAACCCTTTACCTGTCCTGTGCATCACATGTGATATGATGTGCATCACGTGGACAGAAAAGGGTTAAGGAACACCATCAGCAAGTATAGTGAAGCGGCCAATATTTATAGTCCTTATGTGAAGAATATTTATGGTCCGGATGTTGTAACAGGCAAGAAGGTGGATTATTAGTTTCTTATACTCTGTGCTAGTAATTTAGATTTTTTTTTTTCATCATCTACTATGAGCTGCTATCTACGGTCGAGCTATTAATTCGCATCTTTATGGAATATATATATATATACAGTTAGGGACATAACTATTTGTACACCATGTATTTTTCAATATTTTTAAAAATTAAGCTAAATATTAAACAAAATTTAATGCAGTTTAATTATAAATATTTTTTTATTTAATTATAATAAAAAATAATAGTAATATTCAACACATTATTTAAGAAATAACGAAAAAAAAAACAAAATTCATTGGGACAAAAGTATTTGTACATTTTAAATATCCTTAAAATTTTTATATTTTTCTTAAAATTAGTATTTTTTGGGCCTTCCTTTCGCATCAGTAACGGCCTGCAGTATTCTGGGCATCGATCGAACTAAATTTTTACTATCATCTGGAGATATTGCTTTTAAAATGATTGAAAAATACATGATATACAAATAGTTATGTCCCTGACTGTATACATATATACATATATGGGCAATTTCGGGTCAAGTGACCCAATTTTTAAAATCGATGTCTTTCGATTTGGATGAAATTTGTACCAACGTTAGTACTATCGGATAGTAGGCCAGACACAAATTTTCAGCTCTATCAGTCAAGAACTGCCGGAGTTAGAGGGGGTCAAAGTTGGACATTTTGGTCATACAGGGTTTTTTTTAAATGTGTGTAACTTTTCACCTATTGGCCCTAGCAAAAATTTTCCAAAGGATATTAGATAGCTATTTCTTCAACCTTTCCAAAAATAATTTTTTTAACTTTAAAAAATTTTTTTTTTTTTTTTTTTTTTTGCTTAAAAGAAAGCTTATAAAATTTCCTTTAAGGCTTTCATAATCGCTTAATGGGATGCGAGTGGGATATCTATCAAAAAAATTATTTTTTAACTCAAGAATAAGATTTTTCAATATTTGGCACATGTACCATTTTGATTTTCCCCCATTTTTTTTCGAAATAGAGTTTTTTTTTATTTTTCCTCAAAAGAAAACTTAGACCATTTCCTTTAAGATCTTTGTGGGCACTTAGTAGCAAGAGGCATATCTATAAAAAAAATATTTTAACTCAAAACCAAAGTTTTTAAATTTTACCATATGCACT
This sequence comes from Sarcophaga caerulescens, assembly GCA_927399465.1. Taxonomy (NCBI): domain Eukaryota; kingdom Metazoa; phylum Arthropoda; class Insecta; order Diptera; family Sarcophagidae; genus Sarcophaga; species Sarcophaga caerulescens. The sequence goes on from OV656867.1 coordinate 21,049,111, forward strand.
ATATTTTTTTTAATGGATTTTTTTTTGCTCAAAGAAAGCTTAGTTCTTTTCCTTTAAGAGCTTTGTGGTCACTTAATAGTAGCTCAATTTTATCAGCGAGATGATATGAGTCGAATGATGCCAGCTGGCCAAGCATCTTGCTGGAAAGTCCATGTCTGGTTTTGGAAAATAGAAAATGTGATGTGATTTTACAACAGATTCCGATTGTTCGCAGAAATGTAAGTCAGTGACTCTATCGTTAGCGACATCACACTAAACTATGACTATGAACTAGGTGATGGCCTTTTTCGATCCGAGGAATTTATTCAGATACATTCTTAAAGAACCCTATAATTTTGCATGGTTAAACTTTTGCTCCAGGTAAACAGAATTTTTCTGTGAAAGTTATTAGGATGATTCACCAAAAGATGTTTGCATTTTTCCATTCTATTCGTAGTCCAGTTGGTAATGTAAATCAAAATGCCATGAAAAGCTTCTCAAAAATCTGTTGTTCGGTTATGCAACTCATGTATAATATTAACACACACAACATAAGTGGCGTGAGAAGGTAGATCGTAATCATGACTGAAGGGTTGCAATGACCAATTATGTATATATTTAAGTTTGTAATTCAGAAAACGTGTGAATGTTAGAATAAGCGTATACAATAATCCTTCGATTTACGTCGCCTCGATTAACGTTGTTTCGATTTACGTCTTCAAATTTTTTGTTCCCTCTAACTTCAATTTGTGTCGTCATTCGATTTACGTCGCCTATTTTTGGAACCAACTGCGACGTAAATCGAGGGATTACTGTAAATTCACATAACTTTTTAAGTTCCTTTTTAAAAACATACTACTTTGTAGTATAAGCAATATGAAATTCGATTTACGTCGCCTTTTTTTGGAACCAACTGCGACGTAAATCGAGGAATTACTGTACCATGTTGTAACAATATTTATGACCCTACTGAGTGTATTGTCTGCTATAACAACGCTGTTAAGTAAACTAAATCACATTAACATTTTGAGAACAATGTATTATCCTTACATTTGCTCCACTGTGCAATCAGTAAACTCCAGTAAAAATCTTTTTTTAAATGGGTTTAAGAGAATTTGGAAAATCGAAAAGTTTCTTAATTTTTAAAATTACTGTTTTTCAACCGGGTAAATTTATATTCAAAATGGATTCATGGTACTTCTTATGAAACTCAAATTATTTACATTTCATTTGTTATAAAAAAAAATCTTAAAAGTTTTCTTTTTACCATATAATAACTAAAAAGTAATAATTTATTAAAAAATATTAAAAAAAATAATATTTAGCAAAGAACATGCAAAATATGTAGGTATTAATTAAATAATATAAATAGAATAGAATAATTATTATGTATATTATTTCCATTTATACAATAGTAGATGGAAATATATTATAATATTTACTATGGTATGTAAAAACTATTTTATTTAATATATTAAATTTACGATATTAAATATTTCTGCCATTAAAAAAAACATACTTTGTTAAGTAGCGAAAATAAAAATTTGTCAGCTTTCAAGAAAAATACAGATTAAATCAGGCAAATTTTATAAGAAATCTTATTGAAATTCTTTGTTTTTTTTCTTCTTTTTCGATAACCAAAAAATTCTTGTCTAATTTATGCTTCTAAATGCATTTGTATACTATTATTTGTAAACTTGTTTTATTTGTTTTTTTAATTATTTTGTTATCAAACACAAAATACTCACTGAGGCTCACTTTCCTTTCCTTCTTTGGCTTCACCTTCCATATTCTTAGTTTAAATTGTAGTTTTAAATGGAGATGGACCAGAAGGCTACTTATGAACCCAAAAATTTTTTATTAAGTTATTTATTAAGTTGTTATTTTGTATTTAAAAAAAAAAATAATTTATATAAACCACTTAATAATGTGGTATGTCTGTTGTGGTATTATTAATGAAACAAGAATTTCGAATCTTTTTTGATTTTTCCTTTTTATAAATTTAAATTTTTTAAAATTTCAAATTTTAACAAAATTAAATTGAAACGATCTTCGCTGAATTTGTTTTTATATTTTAAAAATAAAAAAAAAAAAATTTATTTCTTTCATTTTTTAACATTAATTTTCTAACATTTGATTTTATTATCGAAATATTTGTCATTGAATTTGTCGCTTTTGTTTAATTAAAAATAAATTCAACTACGCAGTTGGTAAGTTGTGAAATAAATGAATTATTAAACTTTTACCAACTATGTACGTATGTATAGATGTGTTAGTGTTCGATATAGGGAATGTCCATGTTTTGGTATGCATGTATATGTATAATATGTATAATAGGTATGGGTGTTTCCACTCTATGGCATACAAACTTATAGTATATGTAAATATGTATGCATGTAGGTGTGTTCCTATTGAGTGTAATGTTTTGCCAATTTAAAAAGGAAAATATTTTTCTGGTTTTTTTTTTTTTTTTTCTTGTAAAAGAGATTTTCTTTTTGCGTAAAACCAATAAATGAATCATAATAATTATCGATTTCTTTTACTTATAATTTCAAAAAGAAACTATGTTTGCCAAAAAAAATTTAGAAAACTATTACAATATAAAAATAAAATATTGTTCAATATACAGAAAATTATACGCATAATGAACAATAAAAATGTTAAGGCTATCATGGAAAAAAGGCCCCATTCACCAACTACAGTCGAACTTCTATAAATTGAATCACCATTATCCAGAAAAAAACTTCAACTTATAGAAACTTCAAGTTAAAGAAGCAAAACCTGATGGAATTTCTCTCCAAGATGCTGTTGCTGTGCTTCAACTTATAGAAAATTCAAGTAATAGAAGTTCAAATTATAGAAGTTCGACTGTATGTATATTCAATGACAAATGACAGTAGAAACCACTTCCAAAGCTCAACTCTAATATTAAGGTGATTTTTAAATTTTAATATTTTGCTCCTAAAAGCTATGTTTTCTCATCAATATCGATTACTTAGAATGCTATTAATTTGACAATGTTTTTGACGACTTTTGGAGTATAGTTGGTTTCGATTCTCTTTCTTCTTTTGGATTGTATTCAAAACTGACACATTGTCAAATTCGTAATGTTTGCTATGCTCTTCACATTTCCTATGCTGTTTCTGCATTTAAGAAATGTTAGAAAATATCTTGGATGATATTGATTTTTTAAAGGATTATTGGCGATAAAAAAAATACCCAAGTTAAAGTAAAAATTGCCCTTAGAACGGATTTGTGCAAAACAACTGCTTGCTATTGCTGGCAACTATATGAGATCCACAAAAAATGAATATTTGCCAGTCTTAAGGCCATTATTACAACATGCCGTTAAAGTTGGTTTTAGTAAAAGATGACTTAATGAGATAAAGACTCCATTGTTGAAGGACCTCAAAGTCATACAGAACTGACTTTCGAAATTGTTTCAAGAATTACAAAAACTTTTGGTACGAGTGTAAATCGCTTTTATTTTAGAACCCGATATACATAAGCTAAAGGAAATCCATATTTCACTTGAAATATTTAAACAAATGATCGGGTTTTTAATGCTTTGGAATAGGTAGTAAGGATAATACTTTAAAGAAAAAATATTGCTATGACATCATCAAGATTATTTGGTTAAATATCCTTTAATCATAGTACCAACTTTAGTGATGGAACAGTCGCTGAGTCTGTATGGATTAGTTTTGTTCGAGAGAGACCCCAGGCCAGACATCTCCAACAAAACGAAATATGAAAAAATATTTCTTCGCCGACTTCTTCTCAGCAGATTAGTGGCAAAAACTGTGAGACTGTAAATATAATTGGCATGAAAAGTTTCTCAAAAATCTGTCGTTCGGAACCGGCAGAATCGTAGGTCCCGCTACTCATGTATAAAACTAACTTACACAACATAAGTGGTGTAAGAAACTAGGGTGCAATCCTGACTAAAGGGTTGTAATAACCAATTATGTATGTAATGGTTATAAATTCGGGTGACAATAAAATTTTACTCCAGTATTTTAGAAACCGTTTCGCAAAGTTAGAACAATTTCCAGTTTTTATTGCAGTTTTTACGATTAGCCAACCATCTTATAGATTTCATATCCTTCATGGATTTAATGGTCGAGAACTTTGCTTCAAATTGAGATTTAAATGCTGTAATATAAGATGATAGGTAACGCAGTGCAGGGCTAAATGCTTACTTCTGTCCGAAAGGTGGCTAAGTGGAACTAAGTGGAGTTATCACTTGAAGATCATTTTTAAGTATAGCGAGTCTGTGTTTTTAGCTTCTAATATCAGGGGAGTTTTAATTTTAGACTTTCTATGGATATTCTTCGAGATAATCTTCTACTCTTTTGTCAATGAATTTTTTGTCTAATGAATTCTATTTCTCTTTTTTAATATAAAAAATGTTTCACTTACATAGAATTGACAAAAATTTACTAAAAAAAATTGTCTTCGATAGCTCTGTAGCATCAGTATAATGGTAAGAGAGGTTCACTTTAGGCAATAGGTTATGTAAGTAGGGTATGCGTTGTAATGCTAGAGTATGTCATAAGAGCTAATAGCCCGATGTGGGTTCATAGATGGCTTATATTTCGATGTTTTACCACTGAACTACTTTCCTTTAGATTGCATTGTCAAGTAATGATGCTCATTATACATCTATCCGGATGCCCGAAAACTCTGTTAATAAGAAAGCCAAGCTACAATTTATACAAAAATGGCACTTGTAACCGGGTCACCAGAGTAATATAATGCTGCATTGGCCTTTGGGATCAAGTTCGTTAGAATAGAACTATGAAGATAATAACGCGTAAGAAATACGTCATACTATATTTGCAAATTGGATAGATTTTGTTTCTCAAAATAGGAAATATATAAACAAACACTGAAGCCGCTGTCAATTTTCAACAAGTCTCCGAGATGCAATTTGAGATCATATTTATCCAACCTCTGTGGTAAATATACACATGTATACATATATATTAATTCATCTTCAAAGCTGCTGGTAAACATCTATCTTCCTATGTTCTTACGGAAGGTTTTCCCTACTTAACACATGGTATACTGTCGCTGAAGTAGCGATGAAGATTTTTTTTTATGATTGAGTCTTCACATTTCTTAAGAAGTGGCGTTGTCAGATATTTTCACTGTGAGGGGACTCTTAATTTTATAAATCCGAAAATTTTGCGCAATATTTATTCGCCTTCTCTACAGTTAGAACCAGGGCTACTTGGGTTTGTAGTTGAAACCATTACATCACGCCATTACATTACATTACAGCAATCGAACACCTTATTTTTCAGTAGAAACCTTTTCTTAGAATTATATTTTCGTAGCGACCAGTTCAAGTAAATCGAGTTGCAATTTAGGTCCATATGACGTTGATATCGCACTCATATGATGGAATCTTACCATAAAATAGATTTCCTTAAAGCTATATTCCCATAGTTGGGAATATCATGTGGACTGGGATTCAATTTATGATGCAGAATGAATCTTGTCGAGTCAGTATACTTGAATACTTGAAGGACAGAAAGACATTTTTAAAGAGAATACTCTTTCAATGATAAAACTCTAAAATTCAGTTATGCTATAACTTAGAACCGTAGTAATAAGTAACATACTAGCTGTACACTTGATATGTCAGTGATTAATGTTAGAAGGACATCGCAACAACTAAATATTTCATTTGCCATTGAATAGATTTCGTTGAGATTATATTCCGTTAATATTTGTCATCTAATAAGATGACATCAGATTCCTTTCCAGAGTGAGAGGAATTTTCTAAAAGGCGTTGTTGAGTTTTACGAATCTCACAGGAATCCCCTTGAAGGCCCTTTTCCATTTGATTTCATTAAAAAAGAATTGTCAATGCACAGTGGGTGGTGGGTGTATGTCAAATATAATGTTTCAGTTTTCTTTTGATTTTCGTTTTTTGTTTTATGGTAAATAAATAAATGAAAAGATAAATTAATAATAAAAAAAAAAAAAAAATTTAATTCAAATCATTGAACTGAATGAATAATAGAATTTGAATACAAGTGCAGATTTTATAGGTTCGATTACAGAGTAGTAAAGAGTGAAAGAAGAAAAATCGATATTTTTTTACTTACATGTTATTTTCTTAAAGTTGTTCTGTTCTGTTCTGTTCTGTTCTGACAGACAAATATATATAAATGTGTGTGTAGCGAGAGAGAGAGCCTTTTTAGTGTTGGACAGCTAGAGGAGGTATAGAAAACTGCTGTTATTCTCCTACGGTAACGCTTTTTAGGCAATACTTTTTTTTCTGTTGCTGTTGTAGTTGTTATTGCCGTTGAAGCTGCTAACAACTATGACGATGACGAAGAGTACGTATATGAATACGAGGACAACGATAAAGTAGAGTACGGCAAATTGCTGTTAAGGATACAAACCGCTCTCGCCACCAGTTGTTTGCTGAGCTGAGTAATTGATAATTGTTTAAAATTTGTTTTGTTTTGGGGTAGTAGTAGCAAGTTAATGTGACAAACAGTACATGTACTTATAACGAAAGAGCAAAAGAGATGGTATACATAAGTATGTATGTATGTCTACTATACTTTTCGTTGTAAGAATTTGTTATTGTTCTTTATGGATAGGGCTACTGTTACGTTGCTCTTAACGGCTTTGAATTTTAGTTTTCTTTTTTTGTTCTTGAGGTCTTTTATAAATAAAATTTTCATTCAATGAAATCAACTATGCAGTTGGTTTCGTGGGGATTTTTTTATTGTTCTTTTTCTGTTTCACAAAGACCCAAAGCGCACACACTGGCGTGAGAGTCCTTAAACAAGTAAAAGCGAAAAGCTTTTATACTTTTTGGGCTTTAGACTCGCCGCAAAAGTTTTATATACTGGAATACTGCTAGAAAGAAGAAAAAAATTGTATAAAAAATATTTTAATTTTTTATATAATTTTTTTTTTTTGTTTTTTTTTCTTTTGCTGTTTTATTTATATAAATTTATAGATATAAATTTTTTTATTCATTTATTTTTGTTTCTAAGTTATTTAATTTTTTCTAATTAAAAAAAATTCTCTTTTTTTTATTTTGTAAATAAATTTTTAATATTTTTATATACGATAAATCGTTTTTAATTTCCCTTTATTATATTTTCTAGAGTTGTTATAAATTTCTCATATAACTAAAATTCATTTTTGCCCGTTGTAGTAGTTGAAAAAAATCAATGAGAATTTTCACTTATGAACGTCATAGCATTGAACAAAAAAAGAAGAAAATTGTATATGAATTTCCATAATGTTCTATCGATATGTTAATTTATAATTCTTTCTTGTTTGAACTTTACTTTAAATATCCACTAATTTTTATAGAATTTGTTTTATTTTTAATTTTTAATATTTTCAGTAAATTAGTATACTTGTAATTATTTAATTTTATTTTTTTAATAATCTTACTAGAGCTCCGCTCAACTTATTTTCTAATTTTAGTTTCTTAACACTTACAATAAAATTTTCCAACTGTAATTCGTTTTCCACTTTTATCGGTGAAAAGCTTCTTCGTTGTACCGTTATATGTGTATTTTTTTCGTAATGGTTTTTTACGTGTTGGCATGTATAGCATAAAATTAGGAGAACATTTTATTTTGTACCATTAGTTGTCCTTTTCTTTTTTATTATTTATTGAATTTATAGTGAGAGAGTAGGCAAATGTACCGTTATGGAAATTAAGTATATAAGCGTGCGCAGAGAAAAACTGCAGGGTGTAACTTAAAGTATTATTTTTTAATAATACTTTTTTAACATTAGTTTAAAGCCTGGAATAGAATAAAGTAGTTATAGTTAAACCTGAAGCTCGAGACGTATGTAGTGTAGTAAGAACAAACACTTTTTCAAAAACTTATGGAATCATGCAAGAATATTATGTAAATATAATGTAAATGCGTATCAGTTCGCATAATTTCTACATACACACATATTTCTCTCCCGAAACATTAAATTTTATGTTTCACATATTTCATTTAGAAGATAATGAAAAACATGGATACCCTTTTCACATTTTAAAATTGTCGCACGACTATATTCAAAAATTCTAATTTTGCGCCTCAGCTTATTCTCCAATGACCACTACAAATAAGTATGCTGTAGAGATCAAAGCTCTCATTGACTCAGCCCTATCTATAATACGGTCGTTGTCTGAATAGAGTCCAGTGAGATAATTCGGACCTCTTTGTGCGTCTGATCGCCAGTTAAGAGAGGTTTGTCATTATTAGTAATGTTATATGTATATACATATTTTTCATGTAGTTATTTGATACAGAAATCATAAAATTAACCAAATAATTAAAACGAAAATAATTTATACTCAGAAATTAATAAATCAGCAGTTAACAAATTTCTTTGTTGCATGGTGTCATTATTATAGTTGGATTTCAAATAGTACACATGTAAAGATTTTTTATACAGAAAAAACATTGTTGACAAGTTTGCTTGTCTACAAAAACAGGGTTGTTATACATCATATGTTTCTTTGTTTACAAAATGCTACAATTTCTAAAATCGTATTGAAATTAATCCTAAATAAAAGTAAACTATGTAAAACATATTTTTATAACATACATATATATTAAATTGTACGTACATAAATTATTTTTAAACTAATTAATGTTTTTCAATATATTTTAGAATTACTGTCGTCTTTGACAATTTGTTGATATAACGCCGTTAAACAATACGACTGTGGACTCTGTTTGGCACATCGACGTGTCAAAACTCATCGTTGTTCAAAAAAAAAAAGAAGAGGAAGAAAATAAGTAAAAGTTTTTCTTGTTTCTCATATTTTGCAAATATTTATTGGAAAAATAACAAATAATTACACGTGAGGGATCTGAAAAGAATCTTGAGTATAGCGAGTGTCTGTTGAGTGGAAGAAGACTGCATCAAAATGGTTTTAGCAGATTTGGGTAGAAAAATTACCACTGCCTTGCATTCGTTGAGCAAAGCCACCGTCATCAATGAAGAGGCCTTAAATTCCATGTTAAAAGAAATTTGCGCTGCCTTGCTGGAAGCTGATGTAAATATACGTTTGGTTAAGCAATTGCGTGAAAATGTAAAAGCTGTCATAGATTTTGACGAAATGGCTGGTGGCCTAAACAAGAGACGTATGATACAGAGCGCTGTGTTCAAGGAACTCATTAAATTGGTCGATCCTGGTGTTAAACCATATCAGCCTGTTAAGGGCAAACCAAATGTCGTTATGTTCGTTGGTCTTCAGGGTTCGGGTAAAACAACAACATGTACCAAATTGGCCTATCACTATCAGAAACGTAATTGGAAATCGTGTCTAGTGTGCGCTGATACTTTCCGTGCTGGTGCCTACGATCAAGTCAAACAGAATTGTACGAAGGCGCGCATACCTTTCTATGGTAGCTACACAGAAATCGATCCCGTGGTTATTGCCCAGGAAGGTGTCGACATGTTTAAGAAAGAAGGTTTCGAAATGATTATTGTGGATACATCGGGTCGTCATAAACAAGAGGATTCGCTTTTCGAAGAGATGTTGGCAGTTGCTAACGCCGTTAATCCAGACAATATAATTTTCGTTATGGACGCCACAATTGGTCAGGCTTGCGAAGCTCAAGCTAAAGCTTTTAAAGAGAAAGTAGACATTGGTTCCGTTATTATTACCAAATTAGACGGTCATGCTAAAGGTGGTGGTGCTCTTTCAGCTGTTGCCGCAACAAATTCTCCAATTATTTTCATTGGTACCGGTGAACACATAGACGATTTGGAACCATTCAAAACCAAACCATTCGTTAGCAAACTTTTGGGAATGGGTGATATTGAAGGTCTCATAGACAAGGTAAGTTTTAATGTTATATAGAGCATGTGTATTTAAGTAGATATTTTTATATTGTATACACATATTTCAAGTCTGTATTATTTTTCGTAACAAAGAAACAAAGGATGAAGAAAAGTTTCTTCGTACAATTAACAGCGTAACAGACGGAGTATGATCAGAATTATGAATATTATTTGACGTGGATAAATTTCATTTGATTCCTATTTGTACAATGAATTCTAAGCCTTTTCATCTTTTATACTGTAAGATCTTTTCCTAACTGCCTTCATAGTAAACCTTCAATAATTACACAATTATTTCGCATGTTTATTAAAATAATGAGAATAATTTAAAACGTCTTAGCTTAACGGAAAGATAAAGAGAGGCAAAGACTTCTCAAACCAAATAGCAGGTAATCAATACGTGTGGGAAATTTCAATAAGAGAAAATTTGACTCATGCATCAGACTATTGTTAGGACCGTCTAACATCCAGAAGTTTGAATAGAAATGCCCTTAACAAATAGAGATGAATAGATCGCAATAATAATTAAGCTGGTGTATTTCGCAAGCTATTGTAATTACAATTTTATTTAATATTATCACTAGAACTTTTTTAATTATCTATCCATTTTCCTATTTTAAATTAAGTGCTTAACATTATGTTTATTTTTCTTTTTCAGGTTAACGAATTGAAATTAGATGGCAATGAAGAACTTTTAGAAAAAATTAAACATGGCCAATTTACCATACGTGACATGTATGAACAATTCCAAAACATAATGAAAATGGGACCATTCTCACAAATTATGGGCATGATACCAGGATTTTCGCAAGACTTCATGACTAAAGGTGGCGAACAGGAGTCAATGGCTCGCATTAAACGCATGATGACCATGATGGACAGTATGTCAGACGGTGAATTAGACAATCGTGATGGCGCCAAATTGTTTAGCAAACAACCAACACGTATTGTGCGTGTCGCAGAAGGTTCTGGTGTTATAGAACGTGAAGTTAAAGAGCTTGTCTCACACTATACGAAATTTGCTGCTGTCGTCAAGAAAATGGGTGGCGTTAAGGGTCTATTTAAGCAGGGCGATATGACGAAAAACGTTAATCCCAATCAAATGGCGAAATTAAATCAACAAATGGCTAAAATGATTGACCCACGCATGCTGCAACAAATGGGTGGAGTAGGTGGTTTACAAAACATGATGCGTCAATTACAACAGGGAGCTGCTGGCGGTCTTGGTGGTTTAGGGAACCTAATGGGATTTGGTGGGAAATGAAATTACTAATGCCAAGTGGAACAAAATACCTTCTTGGTATATTTGATTTTTCATTAGTTATTATTTAGAATTATTATCGCTTTTGTTTTGTTAAGGGAATTGACCGACCATCGTTTACTTACTTTTCTTCCTTATTTCCATTTCCACTTTGTACCCTACAATAAGACGTGTATGTAATTAGTTTTTAATGATTAAATTTATTGTGAGTTGAAATTGCGAACTCTGGTTTGTTTGTTATGCCCTTATTTGTTTAAGTTAAGTTAAGCAACGAGTTTTAATATCAAACACCAATAAAACCGAAAAACAAACATTGAAAATATGCACGTTTCATCTAAATGGAAATAAATAATAAAAAAAAAACATAATTTTAATAAAAATACCCGTTTTGTAAAAAATATAAAAATAATCTTCATTTATTTGTGTACGTTTTTGTATTTGTTAAGATGATGCTTGTTGGGATATCGAACTGAATTTCTTTCGTTTATGAAATTTCTGAAAACACAAGAAATTAACAGGCGATCAGAAACTTCAGTAGATTTTTCAAAAGACTATTTTTCTCTTCTGTCTTGCTCCTGGTTGTATTTGATATGCGTTGGCGTCATTGGAAGTACATATGTTATCCGTTATAAAGAAGTTGTGTTGACGAATATAGCACAGAGTAAGAACATCATCAGCAAACAAGTAACTAAGCAGCGAAAATTTTAGAAAATTTATTAATCCTTTTTTTATGGAGTAAGATCAGTCGTCGAATGCTCTACTTAAAAAATATAATTTTTTAATTTATTTGTTTGTGTACCTTTTTATAACGATGCTTGTTGGGACATCGAAATGAATTTCTGTCGTTCCTTTCATTTTTGAAAACACAAGAAGTTAACAGGCGATCAGAAACTTCAATAGATGGTTCATAAAATTCTTTTTCTCTTCTATTTTACTCCTCGTCACATTTGGTATGCGTTAGCGTCAATGGAAGTATGTTATCCGTTATAAAGAAGTTGTGTTGACGAATATAGCACAGAGTAAGAACAGAAAGAAGTTGTTAAATTATCGTCAAACAAGATCAGCATCAAGTATCATCATAACAAGTACAAAATAGGTATGCAAATAAATTAGGATTATTTATTTATATTTTTTAAGTAGAGGATTCGACAACTGAAAAAAATAAAAAAAAAATTAACAAATTTTCTAAAATTTTCGCTGCTTAATTACTTGTTCGATGACAATCTAACCACTTCTTTCATTTCTTACCTTGTGCTATATTCGTCAACACAACTTCTTTATAAAGGATAACATACTTCCAATGAGGCTAAACATACAAATTGCAAAGATCAGAATAGAAGATAAAAAGAGTCTTATGAAACATCTATTGGAGTTTCTGATCGCCTGTTAACTTCTTGTGTTTTCAAAAATGAAAGGAACGACAAATTTAATTCGATTTCCCAATAAGCATCATCATAACGAATACAAATAATTTTAATGTAAAATAATTTTAATTTATTTGCTGCGACCTATTTGAATTTGGGAGATGCTTGTTGGGACATTGAACTGAATTTTTGTCGTTTGTTTAGTTTTTGAGAACACAAGAAGTTAACAGGCGATCAGAAACTTTAGTAGATATTTCATAGGACGCTTTTTCTGTTCTATTTTGATCCTCGTTGTATTTGTTGTGCATTAGTGTTATTGGAAGTATGTTATCCGTTATTGAGAAGTTGTGTTGACGAATATAGCACAGAATAAAAGAGTAGCAAAAGGATTTTATGAACCATCTATTGATGTTTCTGATCGCCTGTTAATTTCTTGTTCTCAAAAATTAAAGAAACGACAGAAATTCAAATCCCAACAAGAGCAAATCATAACAAATACAACAACAACAACAAATAAATTAAAATAATAAATTAAAATTTTTCTGAGAACACAAGAAGTTAACAGGCGATCAGAAACTTCAGTAGATGTTTCATAGGACATTTTGATTCTGGTTGTTTTGTTGTGCGTTAGCGTCAATGGAAGTATGTTATCCGTTATTGAGAAGTTGTGTTGACGAATATAGCACAGAGTAAGAACACAAAAATCAAACCAAGCAGCGAAATTTGTTAATTCTTTTTTTTATGGAGAAATTTCATCATCGAATATTTTAATTTGAATTTTTTATGATGATGCATAGAATTAAATTTCTGAAAACACAAGAAATTAACAGGCGATCAGAAACTTCAGTAGAGAGCTTTCTCTCTCTGTTCTTACCCTATGCTATATTCGTCAACACAACTTCTTTATAAAATACTTCCAATGACGCTAACGCATGCGTGGAGGAGTAAAATAGAAGAGAAAAAGAATTTTATGAAACACCTACTGAAGTTTCTGATCGCCTGTTAACTTTTTGTCTTTTCAGAAATTTAATACAGGACGGAAATTTCTGTTGCATACCAGACAGAATGCCACTACCATTGCAAAGCAGAAATTTCTGTCGTTTCTGTACATTTTGAAAACACAAGAAGTTAACAGGCGATCAGAAATATCAGGAGATGTTTTATAAAATCCTTTTGCTACTCTTTTATTCTGTGCTATATTCGTCAACACAACTTCTCAATAACGGATAACATACTTCCAATAACACTAATGCACAACAAATACAAAGAGGATCAAAATAGAAGAGAAAAAGTGTCCTATGAAACATCTACTGAAGTTTCTGATCGCCTGTTAACTTCTTGTGTTCTCAAAAACTAAACAAACGACAGAAATTCAGTTCAATGTCCCAACAAGCATCTCCCAAATTCAAATAGGTCGCAGCGAATAAATTAAAATTATTTTACATTAAAATTATTTGTATTCGTTATGATGATGCTTATTGGGAAATCGAATTAAATTTGTCGTTTTTAAATTTCTGAAAACACAAGAAGTTAACAGGCGATCAGAAACCCCAATAGATGTTTTATAAAATCATTTTTCTACTCTTTTACTCTGTGCTATATTTGTCAACACAACTTCTTTATAATGGATAGATAACATTCTTCCATTAACGCTAACGCACAACAAATACAACGAGGATCAAAATAGAAGAGAAAAAGCGTCCTATGAAATATCTACTGAAGTTTCTGATCGCCTGTTAACTTCTTGTGTTTTCAGAATTTTCATAAACGAAAGAAATTCAGTTCCATGTCCCAAAAGCATCATCATAACAAATACAAAAAGGTAAAATTAAAATATTCGATGACTGATCTTACTCCATAAAACAAGAAGTAACAAATTTCACTGCTTGGTTTGATGAAAATTTTACAGCTTTTTTATGTTCTTACTTTGTGCTATATTTGTCAACACAACTTTTTTATAACGGATAACATACTTCCATTGACGCTAAAGCTAACGCATACCAAATACGACGAGAAGCAAAATAGAAGAGAAAATGAATTGTATACCCCATCTATTGAAGTTTCTGATCGCCTGTTAACTAACTTCTTGTGTTTTCAAAAATTATAGAGAGAAACGACAGAAATTTCTGTTGCATACATCAACAACAAACATACCAAATGCAGAAAGAAATTTTTCTCGTTTCTTAAATTTCTGAAAACACAAGGCGATCAGAAACTTCAGTAGATGTTTCATAAAATTCTTTTTCTTTTCTGTTTTGCTCCTCTTTGTAATTTTTATGTGTAGCGTCATTATATGTTATCCTTTATAAAGAAGTTGTGTTAACGTGTATAGCACAGAGTAAGAACAGAAAGAAGTGGTTATATTGTCATCGAAGAGGTAACTAAGCAGCGAAAATTTTAGAAAATTTGTTAATTTTTTTTTTCATTTTTTTCTGTCGTCGAATCCTCTACTTAAAAATATAAATAAATAATACTAAATTATTTGCGTACCTATTTGTACTTGTTATGATGATGCTGGATGCTGACCTTAACTCTATAAAAAATTAACAAAATTTTTTTTTAAATATGTCGCTGCTTTAGTATTACGACTTGCATGATGATAACTTAACAACTTCTTTCTGTTCTTACTCTGTGCTATATTCGTTAACACAACTTCTTTATAAAATACTTCCAATGACGCTAACGCATGCGTGGAGGAGTAAAATAGAAGAGAAAAAGAATTTTATGAAACACCTACTGAAGTTTCTGATCGCCTGTTAACTTTTTGTCTTTTCAGAAATTTCACGACAGAAATTTCTGTTGCATACCAGACAGAATGCAACGCAGAAATTTCTGTCGTTTCTTTAAATTTTGAAAACACAAGAAGTTAACAGGCGGTCAGAAACTTCAGTAGGGAGATTTCTCTCTCTGTTCTTACCCTGTGCTATATTCGTCAACACAACTTCTTTATAACTGATAAGATACTTCCATTGACACTAATACACAACAAATACAACGAGGATCAAAATAGAAGAGAAAAAGCGTCTCTCTACTGAAGTTTCTGAGCGCCTGTTAAGTTGCTGTGTTCTTAGAAAAATTTTAATTTATTTGTTGTTGTTGTATTTGTTATGATGATGCTTCTTGTGGGAGGGACATCGATTTGGATTTCTGTCGTTTCTTTAATTTTTGAAAACACAAGAAATTAACAGGCGATCAGAAACATCAATAGATGTTTTATAAAATCCTTTTTCTACTCTTTTACTCTGTGCTATATTCGTCAACACAACTTCTTTATAATGGATAGATAACATTCTTCCATTAACGCTAACGCACAACAAATACAACGAGAATCAAAATAGAACAGAAAAAGCGTCCTATGAAATATCTACTGATGTTTCTGATCGCCTGTTAACTTCTTGTGTTCTCAGAGAATTTTAATTTATTTGTTGTTGTTGGATTTATTATGATGATGCTTCTTGTGGGAGGGACATCGATTTGAATTTCTGTCAATTCTTTAATTTTGCAAACAAGAAATTAACAGGCGTTCAGAAACATCAAGAGATGGTTCATAAAATCCTTTTTCTACTCTTTTACTCTGTGCTATATTTGTCAACACAACTTCTTTATTTCTTCTTCTTCCATTAACGCTAACGCACAACAAAAACAACGAGGATCAAAATAGAACAGAAAAAGCGTCCTATGAAATATCTACTGATGTTTCTGATCGCCTGTTAATTTCTTGTGTTTTCAGAATTTTCATAAACGAAAGAAATTCAAATCGGTGGCCCTCCCAACAAGAAGCATCATCATAACAAATACAAAAAGATAAAATTAAAATATTCGATGACTCCATAAAACAAGAAAGAATTAACAAATTTCGCTGCTTGGTTTGATGAAAATTTTACAGCTTCTTTATGTTCTTACTTTGTGCTATATTTGTCAACACAACTTTTTTATAACGGATAACATACTTCCATTGACGCTAACGCTAACGCATACCAAATACGACGAGAAGCAAAATAGAAGAGAAAATGAATTGTATACCCCATCTATTGAAGTTTCTGATCGCCTGTTAGTTAACTAACTTCTTGTGTTTTCAAAAATTATAGAGAGAAACGACAGAAATTTCTGTTGCATACCAGAATAGACAGATAGACAGAATTGCAACGCAGAAATTTCTGTCGTTTCTTTAATTTTTGAAAACACAAGAAATTTACAGGCGATCAGAAACATCAATAGATGTTTTATAAAATCCTTTTTCTACTCTTTTACTCTGTGCTATATTCGTCAACACAACTTCTCAATAACGGATAACATACTTCCAATAACACTAATGCACAACAAATACAACGAGGATCAAAATAGAAGAGAAAAAGTGTCCTATGAAATATCTACTGAAGTTTCTGATCGCCTGTTAACTTCTTGTGTTCTCAGAAAAATTTTAATTTATTTGTGGTTGTTGTATTTGTCATGATGATGCTTCTTGTGGGAGGGGGACATCGATTTGAATTTCTGTCGTTTCTTTAATTTTTGAAAACAAGAAATTAACAGGCGATCAGAAACATCAATAGATGTTTTATAAAATCCTTTTTGTACTTTTTTACTCTGTGCTATATTCGTCAACACAACTTCTCAATAACGGAGAACATATTTCCATTGACACTAACGCACAACAAAACAACCAGAATCAAAATAGAAGAGAAAAAGTGTCCTATGAAACATCTACTGAAGTTTCTGAGCGCCTGTTAACTTCTTGTGTTCTCAGAAAAATTTTAATTTCTTTGTGGTTGTTGTATTTGTTATGATGAATGCTTCTTGTGGGAGGGACATCGATTTCTGTAGTTTCTTTAATTTTTGAAAACACAAGAAATTAACAGGCGATCAGAAACATCAATAGATGTTTCATAAAATCCTTTTGCTACTCTTTTACTCTGTGCTATATTTCTCAACACAACTTCTCAATAACAGAGAACATATTTCCACTAACGCTAACGCACAACAAATACAACGAGGATCAAAGTAGAAGAGAAAAAGCGTCCTATGAAATATCTACTGAAGTTTCTGATCGCCTGTTAACTTCTTGTGTTCTCAGAAAAATTTTAATTTATTTGTGGTTGTTGTATTTGTCATGATGATGCTTCTTGTGGGAGGGACATCGATTTGAATTTCTGTCGTTTCTTTAATTTTTGAAAACAAGAAATTAACAGGCGTTCAGAAACATCAATAGATGTTTCATAAAATCCTTTTTGTACTTTTTTACTCTGTGCTATATTTGTCAACACAACTTCTCAATAACGGAGAACATATTTCCATTGACGCTAACGCACAACAAAATAACCAGAATCAAAATAGAAGAGAAAAAGTGTCCTATGAAACATCTACTGAAGTTTCTGATCGCCTGTTAACTTCTTGTGTTCTCAGAAAAATTTTAATTTATTTGTGGTTGTTGTATTTGTTATGGTGATGCTTGTTGGGATTTGAATTTCTGTCGTTTCTTTAATTTTTGAAAACACAAGAAATTAACAGGCGATCAGAAACATCAATAGATGTTTCATAAAATCCTTTTTGTACTTTTTTACTCTGTGCTATATTTGTCAACACAACTTCTATATAACGAATAACATACTTCCACTAACGCTAACGCACAACAAATACAACAAGGATCAAAATAGAAGAGAAAAAACGTCTTATGAAATATCTACTGAAGATTCTGATCGCCTATTAACTTCCTGTGTTCTCAGAAAATTTTAATTTACTTGTTGTTGTCGTATTTGTTATGATGATGCTCTTGTTGAGAATTTCTTCTTGTTGTTAATTTCTTCTTTTTCATTTTTTTCAGTGGTCGTATTCTCTCACTTAAAAAAATATAAATAAATAATCCTAATTTATTTGCATACCTATTTTGTATTTGTTATAATGATACTTGATGCTGATCTTGTTTGATGATAATTTAACAACTTCTTTCTGTTCTTAGTCTGTGCTATATTTTTCAGCACAACTTTTTTTATAACGGATAACATACTTCTAGTGAGGCCAATGCATACAAAATACAAAGAGGCATTTGAGCAAAACAGAAGAGAAAAAGAGTTTTATGAAACATCTATTGAAGTTTCTGATCGCCTGTTAATTTCTGGTGTTTTCAGAAATTTAATAAATAAACGAGAAATTTGTTTGTTGTACGTATAGCATCAGTTAGTTATAAGAAGTTATAAAGAAGTTGTGTTAACGAATATAGCACAGAGTAAGAACAGAAAAAGGACATAATACTAACGTAAGGGAAATTTTTGTGGAAATTTGATTTTTTTGTTTATGTTATTGAGTTAATTAATAAGATCAGTCGTTAAGTTCTGTCATCGATTGCTCTACTTACTTACCATTGTTTGTATAACAGACAATGAATTAAAATGCAATTTTTTGTTTTCTTTCAGAAAATCAGTGTTTTTCTTTTTTTTTATTTATTTATTCAGAAAAGATTCTCTTCTTTTTGTTTCTCTTTTTCATTATAATGCTGGATTTATTATTATTTTCATTTTCTTTTTTTTTTCTTTATCAATAATACTTTGAATGTAAATCTATTACTTTGTTGTTGTTGTTGTTGTTTTAAAGGACTTTTCTTAATAAAGTTTTAAAATACTACAAATTTAAATTCTGTTAAGAATTATTGAGAACTGTTTTCATAAAATGTTTGTTGCCTCAATTCAAATTTTCTTTCTTTTCTTTTTAATATTTCGTTTTCAAAGAATTTCTCTTTCAAGTTGGCTGCTGTATTTGGTTGTAAAATTATGTGTAGTGTTTTACTTCCTTTTTTTTTTTTTTTGTATATTTTTTTCCTTTTTTAGGTTTTGGAGTTTGTTTTTAAATTCAACACTATTTTTTATTTCATTTTTTTTATTTTATTTTTTATTATTAATTTATGAATTATTTTCTTTTAACTAGAAGACCTAAGCAAAAATTAGCACAAAAAAGCTTTGCAATCTTATCTAAACTAATGTTGGATTTTTTTTTATTAATTTGTGTTTTTTTTATTTATTAAATTTCTTTTCGTAGTATAATTATTCGTTTAATTTTTTGCATTTGGCTTTAAAGTTTTTCTTTTTTTGGATTTTTCTTTTTTTGTTTTTAACATGTTTTGTAGATGATGAAAGTTTTTTAAAGTTTTTCTTTTTTAGTTTTGTTTTGTAAAATGTAAGAAATTTTTAAGAAAAGCTTAATTATTATGCAAAAAATTAATACTTTTATATACGGGAAATTGTTTTTTTTTTATTTAATGTTTTTGTTTTTTTTGTAATGATCGAAAATAGTTCCTAGAAAAAATGTTTTCTGTTTTTGTTTTTTAAATATATTTTCGTTTTTTTTGTTTGTTTGTTATATAATAGCTAAAATTAAATATATAAAATAATCTTTCAAAGATTCTTGATTTCAAGTAAGACTTAAAATTTTAATAAAGAGCAACAAGCGAAATTTACAAGATTCATTCATTTATGATTTATTTTTCTTAAGCTTAAGAGTTTTGCAGAGAATGCAGTTATTTTTCGCTTAAATGTATACGTTTTTTTTTTACTATTTTTCTTTTTTTTTTTTAATTAAATATTTACTAATTTTTTTTCTTTCGATTATTTTTTTATACTTTAAGCAAGTATTGTTGTTGTTGTTCTTATTAACTAAATTTTTATTTCATTTTTTTTTTGTATTAATGAGCTGTTTTTCTTAACACCTTATTTATGTTCCTATATATTTTTTTTATTTATTTTTTTCTTCATCAAAAAGTTTCAAAAAAATATATTTTATTCCTCATTTGTTTCTTAAGTTAAAAAAAAGAGATTTTCTCCTTAAGGGATAATTTCTTCAATTGTATAATATTTTAAAGATTGAAAAATAAACATTATGTATGGATTAAATAATATAAAGAAATTATAAGAAATATTTACAAATAATATATAAAAAAGAAAACGTATTAAATGAAAAAAATGTAGGAAAATGTTGCAACAACTTTAAGAGAAAAATTGTTTCAGTTTCAGTAACTTCTAACAGCTGAAAAGAAATTTTTTTATAAAATTTTAAAATGCTTTTCCTATGTAACAATGGAAATGAATTGTCTAGAAGTTAACTGTATAAAGAAAATGTTTTAAAATTGTAAGCCCTAAGACTGGTAGGTTTTATTTAAAAAAATCGTCCTGATTAATTGATATACAAAATTTACTTGAATGTTTGGTGATTTTTGTACCCTTTATCGTAAAAAAAAAAATCAAAAATTTTAAACAAGCTTGCACTCAAAAAAAAAAAAATGTTTTACACAAACAACACCATCATCATTGAAATAATATTGTAAAAATAATTACCCATAGAAAAGAGAATATAATGTAATGCCACGATCCAAATGACACTTTACAACTTCTAGCACTTGATCCGATGCTTATTCAATAGAGAAAAGAGAACTGACTGACGTATGCTTTCAATATAAATTTCTACTGATATTGACAAATGCTCTCATTTGTTTTGTTTTTATTTTGTATTGTCTTTTACATTTTGCATTAAAAAAGAAAAAACTACCGGTACATTCAAGGCGAATTTATTATTATTTATTTATATATGAATTCGCCTTGGGTACGTACATCCCCATTCAGTGCAGTATTGCCACGAGCAAAATTTTTTGTAACCAATGTTTTGTAAAAAAAAAAAATAACCGAATAAGAAAAAATAACCTAATTGAGATCCAATGTTTGTTTTTTTTAATTTAATTAAACGTGTTCACAATTACATTTCTTGACAGGGGAAAAAAGTAAAAAAAATCTCCACATTTTCACATTGAAGAATGAAAATGAATTTGGGGGTTAGGAATAACTAAAAATGAAATAAAATTTTGCTTACATATGTATGTTAGCCATTCATAATATTCCTTCCAAGGTGTATCAAGGTAATAACCTTGATTCCTTCTGTATTCGTTGCATTTTTGTACAGTAGATGACTTTGAGAGAAGACATGTAATGCTAGGCGCGGATTTCATTGTATTCACTCTCCTCATGTAGCATAATAAGGCATTTAAACCATTCCGTGATAGAGAATGTCTAAAATTAATTCCAGAAAATTTTGAAGATTAAAACACGAATAGTGACTAGGCATTCTAAGCTGCTTGAAGATAAGGTATTTAAAAGTATGCCAAATAGGAGACTCGATGTAATAAAACATTAAGTGTTGTTATTTCAAAATCAATTTTTAAAATATTTACATGTTATTTGGATAATTTCCAGATTTGTTGAAATTGTGATAGAAGCTGCAATTATTTTTAAAATTAGTTTTTAAAATTTTTTAATAGTTACAAAAAAATTGCATAAAAATTGTTTAAATTGTATCATATTGCCGTACATCATGTAATTTTCAATCGTTATAATTCTAAATTTTTCTTTTTTTGATGAAAAACTCTTAAAATCTTGTAATTAGTTTAACTTTTCAAAAAAAAAACTTTTAATTGTTGCTGTATCCAATAACAATAACAAACAAAAACTAAAAAAAAAAAAATTATAAAGCATTAAAGCCGATGGATTTTTTTTTTATTGAAAACATTTATTATTATTATTTATTTTTTTTTTATTTATTTAAAAATGAAAACAAAATTAAACAATAATTAAATTAAATTTATTATTCTAACAAAACAAATTAAAAAAAAAACACATTATCATTAAAATTATTCTTTTTTACGTTTAAAATCAACAAAAATGAAAAAGATTTGTTTCTTACAAAAAAAAAAAAAAAAAACATTTTTTTTTCTTTCTTTCTATCTTAGACTTAAAAAATATTCAATTAAAATTTAAAAATAGAATAAATTAACTACTTAAAATTACAGCAAAAATGTTCTTATATTTTAGTTATTTTTAGTTTTTTTCTTTATCTTTTTCTTTCACTACAAAAAATTCTTATAATTAAATTAAAAAACAAGTAAATATTCCCATTTTGTTTTTTTTTTTTTTAATTTAAATTTAATTATTTTAAAAAATAAGGAATCACCTAAAAGTGAATTTTATTATTACTTTGATTTATTTATTTTTGTTTTTTTAGTATGATTTTAAATTTTAGCAGCTTTAATACTTTTAATTCCAAAGAATATTTGTTTGTTGGTTTGTTCTCTTTAAGATTCAATCATTTTTTTTTTGTTTGTTTTTGTTTTTATTAAACGCAGGCTGCTGTAAAACTAATTTTCAATTATTTTTCTTAAGAATAGATTTTCAATTTTTTTTTGTTACTTAAATCTAACAAAAAATATTGTTGTTGTTGTTGTTATTTGCCTTAAAAAACTAAAGTTGGTTTGTTTATTTGCAAACATTTTTTTCTTTTGTTTTTTTGCTTAACTTTCTTAAAATGTAAATTATTTTTTTCTTTTCATTTCATTTTATTTAATATAAATCTTTTAATTAAATTATTTTTTTCTTTATGATTTCACTTAAGTTAAGAAACAATTTTCTTTTTCTTTTCTTTAATTTTTTTCCTCTGTACGTAATTCTAAAAGTTTGCTAAGCAAATTATAAATAACTTAACATTGCACAATTATACAAAACAAAAAAAAAAAATATTGGAAAAATAAAAAAAAATAAAATAGAAATAATAATTAATATTTAGTATAAAAAGAAATTAAATTATAAACAATTTTTAAATTGTATTTGTGATTAAATTCTCATAACATTTTTTTTTTGTTTCTTATTGTTCATTAGGATAAAGAATTTTTATTTTTTATTTTTATTTTCGTTCTTTCGTTCTTTCTTGTAATGTAAAATTTGTTGTGATTATTATTTTTTATTTTTTAATGCTCATGTGGGATAGTTCTTCTTTTTCTTTTATGGAATGTGCATTTTATGCAGCAACTAGTTGGGTTTTCATTTTAATTCTTTTTTCAATTTTTTTTTTCAATTTTACTTTTCTTTTTAAACATATTTTTATTTATTTTTTTTTTATTTTTGTATAAAATATTGATTTTTATACATGGTTTTCTTTTGCTTTGTTTTTATAATCAGTCTAGTTTTGTGTTATTATTTATTAGATTTTATTTTATTATTCATTTATTATATGTTGGTTTTTGTTTTTTTATATAAACTTTTGTTTTTAAGCTTAAAAACTATATAAAAAGATGTATAATTATATATTTATTATAATTATTATTATTTTTGTTTTATTTAAATATTTTAATTTTAAAGAACGTCAAAATTAGGAAGACATTTGGCTTTCTTTTGTTTCATTTGCAATGTTATTTATTAATTTAATTTTCTTTTTCTTATTATAAATTAAAAACAAAAAAAAAAAAAAAAACAAAAACAAAAATTAAAATAATAGCATAAAATAATAATTAAAACAATGTAATGTTCATTGAATTGGTTGTAGTTTAGAAATTAGAGAACAAAAAAATTTAAAAAATTAAATCAATCAGGATTCAATATCGTCACATAGATTGGAATTCAAATGAGCAGCTTAAAAATCTATAGCTTAGCATGGTTAAGGCGGTACCTTTGAAACACATGGAAATTACATTTAATATATTTTAAAGTAAATTGAATAACTTTTAAGAATTACAATGAAAATTTCGTCATCATCTATGCACAATCAATAGCTAAACGCATGTCTTAGCCTAACATCAAAAGAATATGTGTTTTAAGCGAAAATTTTTTTTTTTTAACTTGACTTTAATAATGAGAAAGGAATATAAAAAGTTTTAATAATTATTTGCTTGAAGATTTAAATATTATTTTAAATTTAATTTTAATTTTAAAATTTATTTAAAATTTAATTCAATAAATAACAAAAAAAAAATTTTAAATTATTTTAAAATTTAATTTAAAATTTAAAATAAAATTTAATTTAAAATTTAAAATAAAATTTAATTTAAAATTTAAAATAAAATTTAATTTAAAATAAAATTTAATTTAAAATAAAATTTAATTTAAAATAAAATTTAATTTAAAATAAAATTTAATTTAAAATAAAATTTTATTTAAAATTTAAAATAAAATTTTTAATAAAATTTTTTTAATATATTTATTTTAAAATTAAAATTTGATTATAAAATTTAAATTATTTCAATAAATAACAAAAAAAAAAAAATGTTTTTAAATTATTTTAAAATTTTAATTTAAATTTTAAAATAAAATTTTTAATTTTATTTTTTTTTAAATTTATATTTTAAAATTACAATTTTATTTTAAACAAAAACTGCTCATTTTTTTCTCTCTCTCTCTTGACTAATTTAAAGTATGATATAAATTAACAAATTTCTATATGCTTAACAGTGTGTAAACATTTTCAGTATTAAATAATTTTATTTTATTTAATTTAATTTTATTTTCTTTTTGTTTTATTACTGTGTTTCAATAATTGTTTATATAGGAATGTAGTTTCGGTTGAGAAAATATATCTTTCTTTTCGAAAACAATCACAAATACAAGTTAAAATATTGCTTAGGAAATAAAACTAAAAACCAAAGGACTTTTTCTTTATAAAAAAAAACACACACACAAAAAAATTATTGTTTTTTAACTTAAACTTTAAGAATAGTTTTTTAAGCCTACAATGCTGGATTTTTCTTTTTCATGACATTCCTTTAATTTTAATTTGAAAAAAAAATTTTCTTTTGGTTGTAAAATTGTTTGTCTGCCAACAAAAAAAAAAATCCAGTAAAAATTCTAATTAATGTTTTTTTTTTTCATTTAAACTTACAAACTAAATGGTTTTTTTCATATAAAACTAAATTTTTTTATTTCTGTTTTTCTTAAATATATAAATCGTCGTCGTTTCCTTAGTTTCATTATTAATTTTTATTTTTGCTTTGTTTGTTTGTTTTTTTTATTTTTTATTTGTTTATCTAAAACTAAATGACCACTCTACTAAATGTAAATGGGTTTTGTGGTTGTGGTTGTTGTTGTTATTAATTTAATTTTCAAAAAATAACAAAAAAAAAAAAAGAAAAAAACCATTTTCTTTCTCTTTTTCATGAGAAAATATTATTTAATTCTCAATATTAAATATTAAAAAAAAAAAAAACAAAAATTTTTTATTTGTTTTTCTTTGTTTTAGTTTTGCCAAGATTTTCTTTTCATTAAGTTTTGAATTATTTTCTTGAACTAAATTTTAATAAAATTGAAAGGAAATTAGATTTTAATTTGCTATAAAAAGTATGTATTTTTTTCCATGCAGAAACAAAGTTATGTTTTAAGACTTTTGCTTTGAAATTTTAGTTTTTGAATGAAACTGAAATAGAAAAACACTTGAAGTTTATTTCGTTTACTACTATTTTCACTTATTTTCTTAATAAAATTTTAATTAACAAACAATTTTTTTTTCTCTCATATTTATTTCTGTTTTTGTTTCTATATTTTATATGGTTTTTTATTTATTTTTTTCATCTCTTCACCATGGCTTATGCTTTTAAACACAAACTCCTTTTCATTTTTATGCAAACGTTTTATACACACGTGTGTTATACGTGTATACATACTATATATATGCTACTCATTTAATGTATTTATGTATTGCTACTATTCAGAAAAATAAGGAGAAGAAAAAAAAAAGAAAAGATATCCTGTTGTATCCTGAATGGCATTATGGTAGAAAAAACAATTTCATTTCAAAAAACGTTTCTCTAAATATACTACTTTTTTCATTTCTTTGTTTTGTTTGTTGTTTTTCTTTTTCATTTTCTTTTTCTTTAATATATATTTTTTAGTTTTTGTTTTTGTTTTCAATTAAACTTATTTCTTAAATGTTTTCTTCTAAACTCTATTATATGTTTTGCTGTTTCTATTTTAAGTTTATTTTATTTTATTTTCATTTTTTTTTCATTTCTTTTAATAAAAAATCTACTATTTTTGTTTGGTTTTCTTTAATATTATTTTACTTTTTTTTTTGTTTTGTTTCTAACTGTTGACTTACTTAATTTCCCTTGATTTTATTGCATGGTTTTCAATATGTTTCATGATTAAATTTGTTTTGTGTTTTTTTTTTTAATATATTTTTAATTTCATTGTTTTAAGTTTCAAAAACAAAAAAACATATAAAAAGACAAATAATTCCAAGCAATTGAAATTTTATATGAAAATTGTTTTACAAATTTTACAAATATTTTTAATTTGTTTTCATAATAATTTTCAATTGTCTGTAATTCTCCTCT
The DNA here is from genome assembly GCA_927399465.1 of Sarcophaga caerulescens. Taxonomy (NCBI): domain Eukaryota; kingdom Metazoa; phylum Arthropoda; class Insecta; order Diptera; family Sarcophagidae; genus Sarcophaga; species Sarcophaga caerulescens. The sequence goes on from OV656867.1 coordinate 21,075,680, forward strand.
CAGTTCAACGAAAACAAAAGCAAATAGTAGTTCCAGTTAAATAATTAATTGAATAAAATTATTTATTAAATGTCTTACAATTAAATAAAGGCTTTACATAAATTTTTAATTTACAACTGATAGAATAGAATTTTTAAAATAAACTTTTGTATTTTAATTTTTCAATTTCATAACTATTATGGTAAATAAGCCTTTAGATCATCTTTCTTTTTATGAAACAAACAGACTTGCTAAGACATTTCTATGATAGTAGCGTGTTTAAATATTTTATTTAACTGGAACAATTCAAAAATAAAAATTCTTTTTTTAAAGAAAAGAAAAAAAATGCCAATAAAACACTTCAATTTTCATTGGCAATATTTATACATCATAGTCATGTAATCTTTTACAGTGGTGGCCTTATAATTAGAAACGACTTAGCAACTTGTATGTTTGTTAATTTATTTTCAAAACTTTGTTACTCATTTTAAAACTAATAGTTCAAAAGACAATACAACATGTTAGCTTGAAAATAAATTAACAAACATACAAGTTACTAAGTCGTTTCTAATTATAAGGCCACCACTGTATATTTTTTTTTTATAATTTAAAACAATCTATAAAGTAATGTTTTTAAAATGTTTAAAGCTCTTGAAATATTAACATTATAGATGACTTAATATAATTAAAAATATATTGCAATTTATTTAAAAATTTCATTGTAGATAAGTAGGCACCTAGTAAGTTTGAATTACAATTTAAGAAAATTTCAGATAAGAGACATTATTAATATGAAGCAAGACTATGCATAAGTTAAGCCAGGCCATGCTATTGATTTTTGAGGAAAGTTAGTATTTCAATAATAAGTGTTAGAAAATTACAAGTTTTGGTATTCCTTTATGAAATTCAATGAAAACAAAACCAAATGCATGGCTTAAGCAAGGCCAAGGTATTGATTCTTGAGGAAAGTTTATATTTCAAGATTAAGCGTTAAAAAATTAGAATTTTTTAAAATTCAATGAAAGAAAATGTCAAATGGACTGGTAATGACATCAAATTAAATTAGCATGGCTTAAGCAAGGCCAAGGTATTGTTTCTTGAGGAAAGTTTATATTTCAAGATTAAGCGTTAAAAAATTAGAATTTTTTAAAATTCAATGAAAGAAAATTTAAAATGAACTGGTAATGACATCAAATTAAATTAGCATGGCTTTAGCAAGGCCAAGGTATTGTTTCTTGGTGAAAGCTTGTATTTCAAGATTAAGTGTTAAAAAATTAGAATTTTTTAAAATTCAATGAAAGAAAATTTCAAATGGACTGGTAATGGCATCAAATTAAATTATCCTAGACTTACTTACTTATTAGTTTTATTTTTTTAAATTAATTGAATTTAATAAAACTATTTAATTTCAAATTAATAAATAATTTTTTATAAACAAAAAAAACAGGCAAAACTCTTGATTTTGATTACATGACCGAGACTGTATTTAATTTCTTTCTTATTTTTTACAAAATTTGTAATTCCTATTTATTTCCAAAATATTCCTAATGATCAATTGAAGTATTTTACAAATTAAAATAATTTATAAAAAAAAAATTATCATTTATAAAATGAAATTGTTTTGTGTAAAAGCAATATAAAAAAAGTATGTTAATTTTTTGTTTTTGGTTTTTTTTTTCAATAAAATAATTCCAAAAACATTATAACTAATGTGTTGGTTGTAATGTATTATGCAGTAATAATAACACATTTTTTAAATACAATATTTTTTGAACATACTTTTAAATACAATTTGTTTTCTTTTACTTTGCATTTGCAATTCGTTTTCTTTTGTTTTCAATATAAAAAAATGTTGATTGATTAAAGTTTTTTTTTTCATGTGAAAATAAACAATTAATCCATATTCTTATAAAAGCTAAACAATATTTCCTTACAATACTTTTTCTGTCAAATATTTCCTCTCTTCTGAAGACTTTTTTTCAAAATCTTTTAAAGGCACCTTACTGTGGCAGATATAGGGATTAGATGGACATGTGCTTGATATTTAGAGCAGTTTAGCAGTATTAGGCAAATATGGTAGAGTTTAAAAGTGAAAAGAAACAATTTTTTACGGAATTGGTTTTTATAGAGCATTTACAATACGTTGAAATTTTTAAAATAAATTTATTATCTTGTTTAGAACTGTAATTTTTAAATTGTTTTTAATTTATTGTTTATTATTCCTATTTTGTCATACAGAGCAGTACGCTTTGAAACAATTTAGAAAAAAAAAATAAGGTTACACATTACAAGTTTTACTAGATCTCGTTAGACTATATGTACTACATGGCCTAGCCCTTAGCTTATTTCAGATGGCGAATTATCGCGAGGAATTGTTGGATTTTGTTGTAAATTTGCCCTGTAATATCTTAATAAATAGATTTTCTAAGGGCAGCAGGGGAAAAAATCAGAAAATCAAATAATAAAGAAATTTACCAAGAATGACACATAAAATTAATGAGATGGCATAGAACCAGTCAATAAAATATTCTAGTGCAATATTAGATGTGACAGCGAGCAGTGATAATGTTTATATTTTAGATGTTGCTACTCCCTTTTTGGAATCCTGAAGATGATATCCGATGGATATCGAAATATTGATATATAATAAAGAAAATTGATAATTAAGAAATTGACCTCGAGCTAGAATATTTTATTGACTGGATTATCAAGGGAACAGGTCAAAATAATATATATAATTTGAATTTATGATGACATAGAACATTAGAGAAACTTTAAGAACAAGTTCAAAGTTCTTGTTGAAGCTGTTACAATTTGTTGTTGTTTAAAAAATATTGTACTTAAGACGTTTAGAACCAGGAAGCCATTTATATTTACTTTAAGTTTTGATAAAGAGTTGTTTTATGGTCCGAAAATAGAAGCACATCGTAGCTTTTTCAAAATAAAATAATTCTAGAGGAAGATAAGAAAAAAGAATCTCCGAAAGTAACAAAAACTATCTTAAATGCCTTAACTTGCCCGGCCACATATCAAATAATGGATCAAACTCAACTTTTTTTGATATTGTATTGCCAAATAATGCTCATAATACACATACAGGTCGAGTTGAGTTTGAAGAATATAAAAAATATTTTAGATTTTCATTACCTGCGTTGCATAAATCAAATGTTCTCTTCTTCTGCACAACAGCTATACACCGAACTCTTTTTTTACACGGTTGAAAAAAAAAATGTTTTTTGTAAAAAATGTTTAATCTAGTACGGTTTCAAAATCACTGTCTTGTATATAAAGAACTTAAAAAACCAAAAGTTCAACTTTCTATAAAAGTAGTCTGACAGTTCAAAACTTTATTACCGGACGAAAGTCACCATTGGATAATTTGATGGATATCCCCAGTGATGATACCGACTTTAGTCCAGTTCGTCGCAAACAATTGCGCTTATTATCAAGTAGCGACGAATAATTATGTAGCTATGTAAATATTTTTTCTTTATTTCTATTCTAATTTTTCTGTTCTTAATTCTGGATTAACAGATTTCTTTTGTTTTTTGCTTGCTCTACCAATTTTTCACCGGTTTGAATTATGTATTTTAAGTTTTAATGCTCAATAAAATGCCATATGAACATACAAATTGTATGCATTTCTAAAATTTTATAGTTTTCAATATTTTTTACACGGTTTTTCGAATTAAATATAGTATTTCTTTTTTCTTACACGGTTTTCAGATAACATCGAACGTGTCCCCCATTTTACTATAGGAAACACCTCTTTTTTTACACGGTTTGAAGTTTCAATTTTGATGTGCGGCTGTGCTAAGCAAAATAAATATTACCAATTTGATGTGTTGCCATGCGCCATTAAAGAAAGGCTTAAAAGAGCAGTTTACATGGTGTGTAGACAATAGATATGAGCGATATTTTCAAAACTGTGATTTAATCACGGTGATTGATAATTCACTGGTAACTACAGTGATTGAAATTGCCAAATAACAGTTACTAATAATGTCGTTCTTTCAAAATTGTTACATTCTCAAATTTATTTCATTTTATTTTGAGCGAGGCAGAATTACTATTGTACTTATTATTATTATTACTATTTATACATGAACTTTCTGTGAAACTTAATTGTCAAACTTCATATAAAAAAAATTACATTAAAAATAATAACATTGATGACACCACTTTGATTTTGTTTAGTAGTCTTTTCGTAGTACGTATCTAGTTGTCTCTTTCTTACGTAATTTTTTTTTTGTTGGAATAAAAATAAAAAAAAATTTTTTTTTCTTTTGGAATACTGTGATCACAATCACTGTTTTAAAGAACAGTGATTAACAAATCACGTTCACTGAGAACAACGTTCTTCAAAAATCACTGGATCGCTCATCTCTAGTAGACAAACTATTGCTGTCACAAGAAATTAATCGACTGTTATTACTTTTGGCATTTTATAGTGTTGTTTAGTCTGATTACGATTGAAAATTTACAATGTAAACAAATCAAAAATATTTCGTATTTTTCATTAAAAATTTTATAACGTATGTAACTATTTCAAACCAAATTTAATCCTCTATAATATATGTATCTGCCTTTTGGTTAGATGCCTTTAATAAAATCTTAGTATTTCTGTAAAATATTTCATTTTAATAATTTGTTTGTTTGTATGTTTGTTTTAATAAATCTTTTGTTTTTAGATTTTTGTTTTTATATTTCAGTTCCGTTGGTTTTTTCATTTTCTGTGTTTTTTTTTGTGTAATTTTAATAAATTATTTAAATTTCTTAATAATAATTTCATTTCAATTTATTTTATTTTCTTTTCTTTAATATTTTGTTTGTTTGTTTGTTACTTTATTTATTTTTTAAATAAATTATCAACAATTTTGCCAAATTGGCAAAAATAAAATTTGTTTTCATTTGTTGTTGTTGTTGTTTTATTTTTCTTGTTGTTTTTAGTCTTTGCTTTACTGTTTTGAATTTAAATTTTTTTTATTTGTTTGTTTATTTGTTTAAATATCTTTTGTTGTTGTTAAATGTTACTTACTACCTTTCATAGTGGTTGTTGTTGTGGTTGTTGTTTACTTCCATCTTTGTTTTCTTTTGTTTTTGTTTTTGTATATTAAAGAAATGTTATTGTTTGTTTGTAAATTTGTTTTGTTTTTGTAAAGTAAAATGTTTTTTGTTGTTGTTGTTGTTGGTTGTTTATTTATTTAAATAATATTTTTATTTAATTTTGTTGTTGTTTATTTTCTCTTTTTTTTTTATCCGTTTTGTTTTAAAGTTTGTCCGCCATCGTTAAACCAGCCATCATAACATATTCAGCCCCCGTTTTTAAAATACCATATGCTGTGGTATTAATAAATTACATCTGAAAACAAGCGAAACATATTTTTTTATGGTTGAAAAATAATTCACATTTCCTTTTTTTTTTTTTTTTTGGTTTTTGTCTTTAAAGGTTACAGTTCAAAGGCGAATAAAATTTCAGCGCAAAACAATAGTTTTTAACTAACATGCATAATAATCAAGAAAAATAATATTAAAGAAATAGAAATTAAATATTTTAAAGTGCAATGAATTCATTTCCAATAGAATGTTAGAAATATTGAAGAGTTCTATTACGTTGTTCAGATATGCAGCTTTATTGTGTAAATCGCAATAAACGCCATTATTGAGCTTAATATTTCATATAAAGTTTCAATTAATAATTGCTCAATAATGAAAATGAATATTGAGTAAGCTTAATTGCGTATATTATTATGCCTGAACACTTAAAATATTGTACTCAATTAATCGAATATTAACTCAATAAAAGTGCATACCTGAACATAATATGTATGTATATAGCAAAAACCACATGCTTTTTTTTTTTTATAATATTCAAATTACCAATGAAGTTACACGAGTTTTTATCACAAAACAAAAATTGAACACTTTTTTTGATATGAGCAATCAGTTGTGCAACAAAGTTGAATAAACATGTCGGTCGGTCATTTGCTTCATGCGTTGCGATCTTTTAAAGAACTTTACTTTTAAATTGTGTTTATTAGAAGCATGTTGGTCTTCGTTTGATCTTCAACCAACCATTGAAAGAACCAAAGTTGATTGTATAACTAGTTATAACACATAGGAGCTGTATTCGGGCTGTCACAAAGCGTACAGTGGACAGCAAAAGTCATGGCACTCCAATATATTTTAACAAAAAAAAGTCCCCACAGGCTTAATACTCTTGCACAAAGTCCCGATATGACTTCAAGAGAGTATTTAGGAGATCATTTGAAAGAACGGTTACCTAATCGCTTCAACCTCAAACAAAAGTCAAAAGTCAACCGAAAAACTTGCTCGTGGTGCCAGCGGAAAACACTAAACAAAACTTGTACATTCAATTGTACAAATGGGTTAAATGAACTGACCTCGACCTTAAGGGATATTCTATTAAATACAAGCGTTAACATTTTCATATATTAGGCCATTGAATTTTAAATTTACTCAGGGTTCTCCTTGGGGGTACCACCTATGGAGTCATCTGAAACTTTTCCTTATTTTTCTCTTGTTTTATGAAAAACATTAAAAAATTGTTTGTTTTATAATAAAACGGAAATAAATTAATAAAATAACTATAAAAACCTTAATATTTTATTGAAACTGTTGGTTAAAATTCATGAAATTGCTAAAATATATTGCCATACTAAGACTTTTGCTGTCCACTGGATATTTAAGTATATACACTGTATATTTAAGTGTATATTTAAACTGAGAACTTCACAGTGGATATTTTTAACAAATGTATTGCTGCAGGTTAAATTTAATTTTTCAGAAATTTTTAAGAGTCGAAGACGAATAGCTCATAATCAATTAAATTTTTCAAATTAGCATTCACTCTCTAATACATTGAACTTTCATGTACTTTTCATGTTTATATATCTCAGATACAACTTTTGGAGATAAAATAATTGATAATTGATAAGACTCCAGGGAAAACGAAAACAATACGGATTGACCTTGATTACCTACAAAATTTCTAAATCCAATGTTGGAATTCACATACATATGTATGTAAATACGCAGTTAGTCATTACAACCCTTTAGTCAGGATTACGACCTAGTTTCTTACACCACTTATGTTCGGTGTGTTAATTTTATACACGAGTAGCAAAATCTAAAGTTTAAAGTCGACTCCGTACGACAGCTTTTTGAGAGACTTTTCTTGGCAATTTCCATTTACTCTGAGAGTTTTTGCCAGAAATCTGCTGAGAGTAAGTTGCCGAAAGACATTTTGTTGGAGATGTATGATGACCTGGGGTTTAAATTCTGGCCTCACGTCTAAAAAGCCAACACACTACCTACATGCCTTCTAACAGCCCAACCTGAATTACGGCGTAAAGCGCAACGTAATTTAGCCACAGAATCTTCGATATCTCTCTCAATGATTTGCCTTGATTTCTCATTGTTTTAACAACTTTTCCCTCTTTTTCAGTTCAATGATAATTTCCTTCCATTTCATTTATAATATTTTTTGATTTTTATGTAATTTTATATCAAAATGGAATTATTCTTACCGTTTCACATAAACACAATAAAAAATCACTAAAAAATTTAATTTACTATGGAAAAAATTATGAATAAGTCATGTGTATCTATTATTATGATCAACAATTTTTATGGATTCATCGGAATTTCGCTTTTTATAGTATTTAAATAAATGCATATACTTGTCAAATTTTTCGTTTTAAAGATGTAGTCAGATGGAACTATAATAAAAAATAGTTTCCGCTGCGTTTTAGAGGGTATTTTTACAGTTAACGTTTCTTGAATATTTTAGAATAAGGTGTATCTATTATTTTGAGCAGGTATGTATTTAAAAACTTTATCTGCTTAATACTTGATTTTCCTTATGCCATTAAACTCTTTGTAAATATTTTAAGTGTTTTTGTTGTTTAAAAAAACTTTGGCACAACAAACCTTAAACAAAAATTACCTGAAAACTTTTCATTTATTATCAACAAAATCATTACAGTTTTGTTTAATTCTTTTTTTTGTTTTTTTTTTTTTTTGTTGTAAAAGTAAACTGTAGTAGTAGTTTTGATAAATTGCTTTTAAATGTGTTTCAAAACATAATGATTTTTGCATTCAAAAAACAAAAACAAAAAATTTATGAAAAAAACAAAATTAGAGACAGCAAAGTAATAAAATAAAAATAAAAAAAAATATTAAACAAAACTATGACTACTACTAGTACGTTGATTTTTAACAAAATCAGAAGAAGAGAGAGAAAAAAAAAACAAACAATCATTTTTGTTAAGGTTTTAGTTTTGCATCTAACAAATGATGAATGACGTGTTAGATGGATGTACGTACGTACTCGTACTATTATCATCACTGGATTTAAAGTTTTTCTTTTTCTTTCCTTTTTTTTTTTGTATGTATTTGTGAGATGAGCACAGATTTTTAAGCAAACAGGCAAGCAAAGCAGGCAGACAAGCAGCACAAAAATGAAGATGGCACGAGAGTTTTTTTTAAAAGAAAAACAAAACAAAAACCGAACACAACAACAAAAAAGCTTGGAAAAATTGTGATAAAAACAAAATCATAAAAAGAAGAAGAAATTAAGCATTTATGATGTCCTAACAGACAAAAATAGAACGAACAACTAGAAAAATAAAATCAACATCATAATCGAAAAGAAATACAAAATGGCAGCAAATTAAAAAGAAAAATATTGGAAAAATTAAAAATTCTCAAAGTATACTGCACAGTGGAACTAAAATATCATGAAAACAGTCATACAGTCATAAAGTGGACTGATTTAAAAGAGTGAAACATATAGTATTTTATCTTGGTTCCGCCGTTACCACCAAAAATTATGACAGCCTGGAGATCAAGCGTAGAGCATCACTCTTGCCACCAGTTGCTACAATTGTCTCAATAGGCCATTGAGTAGCAGAGACCTCTCTGCATCCATACAGAACACACAGAATTTTATCTTGGCTACGCCGTACCACCAAAAATTAAGTCAGTCTGGAGATCAAGCGCAGGATCACTCTTGCCAACTTAATAGGCAATTGAGTAGCAGAGACCTCTCTGCATCCGATCCAACAATGAGCTGTATGTGCTCCTCAACGACATGCATGTTGTACAGCGTATTAACATCCAGCGGCTGCGCTGGTTCGGCCATGTCGCTCGAAAGGAGGAGGATGCTCCGGCGAGATGGCTATTTGATGCGGGGATTTGCTGAAGTCGGCGAAGAGGCTGAAATTGTTTGCATTGGAAAGACCAAATCGAGAAGAAACAGAGGCGGCTGAAAGAATGTGTTAAGGAAGGCCGAAATCTGTTAACCGGGTTGTTAATGGCCAATTAAGTAAGTAAAGTAAGTAACATACAGAATTGACAACATTTCTAGAATAAGAGTCGGGCGCCCCGCAAATACTGTGAACGACGCAACAACATTCTTTTTGATAACTCAGCAATATCAGCAGAATTGCAAGTGGTTCAGACCAGAGATCAGCTATGAATCGTATTTTCGCTACTCATAGGTACTTATGAAATTTTGAGTATGAGTGAGTCAAGAGTATTAAAATTCAACTACTCTGATTCATTCGTACTGGCTACAACATTGATTTATAAGTATAGGTTGCAATGAGTATGAGTACAACGTTGACATCAAACTCACAACATTCGATTCATTGTTTGATTCATACGCCTACTCATTCAGATTCATAAATTTAGAAAAATACTTATAATACTTACGAATGATTCGAGTCACTCGAATCATTCATCAAAATTTACAGTAGTAGTTATTGTTGCATTTACAAAAGAAGAGAAAAGAAAAGACAAAGACAGCAAGCAAAGCACACACACAACCTTTAGCGAGTATTGTGGTGTTCGTACTCGAATCATACTCATTTTGTGCTTCGTGTATATGTTGAATCATGGAGAGTCGAAATCAACAACATCGTGCGTATTGTTAAGTATGAGTACGATGAGTATTTCTAACTTTGAATATGAGTAGTGTGAGTATGATATTAAAATAAATATGAATGCGTATAAGTAGCTGAAATTATAAGTATGACTCGAATCTACTCATCGTTTTGAATACTCGTTGCTGATCTCTGGTTCAGACATATATAAGGCTCGTATAAACAGAAGTTATGCAGCTTTAAGTTCACTCTAGCAGTTATTGAAATCGTCACACATATCGAGGGATACAAATATAAGAATACTTAGCGCAAATATCAAGTCAAATATTTTTTTTTGGTATATTTTAAGGAGAGTTACATATATGCATGTCTATACACACATACATAATTGGTCCTTACAACCCTTCACTCAGAATTACGACCTAGCTTCTCATACCACTTATGTTGTGAGTGTTATTTTTATACATGTGTAGCGAACGATAGATTTTTGAGAGTCTTTTCTTGGCAATTTAATTTACTCTCGGAGTTTTTGCCAGAAATCTGCTGGGAGGGAGTCGCCGAAGGAATATTTTTTTTTGTATTTTGTTTTGTTGGAGATATCTGACCTGGGGTTTGAACAGTGGCCTCACGTCGAGTAAGCCAACAAAGTACCTAGTAGAGTACGACGATTACTATTTTATGTTATTTGAGGAGAATTGTATGCATGTCTACGCCTAATAGAATTTCCAATGAAACCCTGTGGGATATATCAAAGTAAGAGCCTATAAATTGAAATTAATGAAAGTCCCTCGAACAGGGAAGCTATATACGAGAGACCAGAAAATACGCAGAGGACGAATAATCTAGGCTTGGATAGAACTGAGGAAAATGATATTGTTAAGGAAACTATACATACATATCGCTCCTTTATTGCAACATAGTCATATCTCAAAAAAACTTGAACTTGGCAAAATGCGATTTAAGTTTTCAAGACATAAGTCCTATGATCTAATTGCCGCAAACACTTTTTGCTATAACTTCGGTTCAGCTTGGGATATAAAACTGTGTTTTTTTCAACATGTACAGAAGGTCTAAAAGAGCAGTTTTGCTTAAGTAACTACAAATTTTTAATTTTTTGAGATATGACTATGTTGCAATAAAGGAGCGATATGTATGTACATGGTTGGTCATTACAACCCTTCAGTCAGGATTGCAACCTAGCTTCTCACATCACACATGTTGTGTGTGTTAATTTTATACATGAGTGGCGGGACCTATAGTTTACATTCGGCTCCGAAAGACCGATTTTTGAGAAAATTTATCATGGCAGTTACTCTCAGAGCTTTTACCAGAAATCTGCTGAGAGCAAATCGCCGAAGAAAATTCCTAATGTAATGGCTTTTTGACAATCAATTTCGGGTTGTTTGAGTACCAAAATGTAACAATTTTGCTTGATGACCACCCAGTTAAAAACGAGCTTTACCGCTCGAAAAAATTTTCCTTAAAAAATCAGCACAGAAATTCTGTTGCTCTATGGCAATGTGAATGGCTATAATTGTTACGTGAGTTGGTCTTTATATGGATAGAGGTGCAAATCCAAATGCAAAATATGCAGTAAGATAGGCCCGATTGCTGTAAACACTGTAGGCTCGACAAGTTCGGATTATACGCCAAACTTTTACTTACAGAAGTAGAATTTTTGGCAATGAATATGTATTGTAATGACGCACCGATCTGACCACATCTATAACTCTTCCAGTCTTTTTAAATTTCTTTATAATTTTGCCAACTCCGCGCACAATAGGTCTGTTACTCCGTGATATTCTAATCATTTCTTGTGGTTCAAATTCCAGCTCAGACATCTTGATCAAAACGAAATGAACTGAAAGAATAACATTTTTTTTATTCTTCTGTGCAGTCTGAGGATAATTGCCATGAAAAGTTTCTGTAGTTCAGAGTTGACGTTAAACGTAGGTCTGGCCATTGGCCCTAATCACACGAGAACAATTTTTAGTCGTACAATTTTTGTTCTTTTCAAATCACACGGGATGAATATTAGTTTGGCATGAAATGTATACCTATACACAGCTTTGTATGTATTAGTATTTTTGCATTTCTTTTGATGTTTAAAAATAATTTTTTAAAAATGTGCAAGTATGAGTTTTGTGTTGGTAATGCGGGGTGGTAGCTGATTGAAACTTTACGCCACCAAAAAACCATTCTCTTCACCACTCTTGCCAATAACCTATCATTTTACGCCAGCACAATTGTTCTCGTGTAATTAGAGGCATTCATGGATAAAATTAACATACACAACATGGGTGGTGTGAGAAGCTAGGTTGTAATCCTGATTGAATGGGTCATAATGCCCACTTAAGTAAGCAAGTTGTTCCTTGGTTGCCTAGTAGATAAATGAAGCTTTAGATTAAATATATTTAATAGCAGATGGCTTTGCCAGAACGATAATTTTGAAACCACTAAATGAATAAACCGTTATGTTATATTATAAAAACCTAACAAAATAAACTTTAAGATTGAAATATTTTGCTAACTTTGAATATTAATGTACATAAGGAGTGCGCACAAAAAAATCTGGACTTACACTTTTCGTTATAGAAATAAAACTAAGTGGGGGATTTTTTTCGTTTTATATTTCAATTAAAGTAAATAATATTTGAATTCTTTTGTATATAAAATTTTTTTCTAACAAAGGTCTCAGAGCATCGAACTTTTTGAGCCACTTTTCTTCCAGACATGTTAGGGTGTTTTTTGAAAAATACGTATTATTTTATTTGCTTTGTTTTGGTCGGCAAATTCTTTTTTTCTTCCACTTCCACGCTTTCTCTCAATACTCAAAGACTCCTTATATTGTTTTAAGTATTACCTTAGAAACTGTTTTTTGGTTAACACCTACGAGCGGTTTTTCATTGAAAATTTCAATTATTTTTTTACGACATTCTTGTTGGGTGCCCATTTTCAAAAAACTAATTTTGCTATTGCAATGACATTTAGCACGTGGATTTTGAAACAGATGACTAACAAAAACAATGTAACGATATTCATTTTTTTCAATTATGATAAAAGTTATAAGCTTAAAAGTAGGCCCATTTTTTCTGTGCGCACACCTTACATACATAATTAGTGAATACAGCCCTTCAGCGAGGATTACGACCTAGCTTCTCACATCACTTATGTGGAGTGTGTTAAAGTCGATGTGTCAAAGTCGACATCGAGCGAGAGATTTTTTGAGAAACTTTTCATGGTAATTATATTTACTCTCAGAGTTTTTGCTTGAAATGTGCTGAGACGAAGTAGCCGAAGGAATACCTTTTCATATTCGTTTTGCTGGAAATGGTCTGACCTGGGGGGTTTAAATCAACAATATTGTAAAACCAATTCCTATTCTTTTAAATAAAAAACCAACAATTTTTTTAAGAACTTTAAAACTTATTGTGTTCCACTGTCACAATACTAATCTCTCTCTCTCTCTTTCTATTGAAAAGTAAAACAAAAGGACATGCAAAAACAAAAAGACGAACGAAGTAATTAAAAACAATAAAACGCGTTGCTAACATTTATCGTCTAAATTAACAGAAACACAAACACAAACCAATTGCGATTGCATTAGTTTTAGATTTGATTTTCAGCTAAGAAAAAAAAAAAAGAATTCATTCCGTTTGAAACTACGTGAACAAAATAAATTTTGGAAAATTTAAAAACAAATCAGACAAACAGAAAATTTAAAGTAAAAAAAGAAAATCATAAAATAGAATGAATAAGACACACTCACGGCACTCACCTCGCGAAAACCTATTTGGGAGCGGCTGGATGTGGATACTGCGTATATGCCTCATCGGGTGATGCAGCTGTGCTAGCCTGTTCGGAATCTGTCATTGGCATTGTTGGTATAATTGTAGGTGGTGCATAATATGGATAAGTTGGACTAATATACTGTAATGATGGAGAGAAATTCTAAAAAAAAAAAGAAAAACAAACAAACAAATAAATATAAAGGAAAACCAAAAATGAAAAATTTTTTAACAACAATAACAACAACAACATAAACAGTACAGTAATAACACTATGCGACAAAATAAAAAAAATTAAATTCTCCCGGCTAATGACATAGTGTAGGTTGTGAGTTTTGTTGAGTAGATCTCAAAAATATTTTTTTTATATTTCTCGAACCCTCCAAACTTTTTTTATTTGACAAAAATTTTTTTTTTTTTTTGACCTTACGCACAAATTTCTGGATTACTCAAATATGTCAGACCCGATTTCTAAAATTTAAATATTGTTAGAAAGGGGAGAGATGGACCTTTAAAACGGTGTACACATATCTATTATTCGACTTAATATGCTATGAGATTTGATAAGGTAAACTTGAAAAATTCAAATTTTTTCAAGTTTGTCCATTCATAGTAGCAAACTTTAATAAAAAAATATAGGATAAGTGATAATATTCTTAAAGTCTGTTCTCTTGTGAAGAGATTGACTCAAAAATTACCATAGTTATTATTTAAAGAGTCTAACAGTCGAGTGATATTTTTATATATATATTTTTTCAAATGAACTTTTAGTTCAAAAATTTTCAGAATTTTTGAAGTATCTTGATTATTTATCGGAAAATGTGTCAATTTCTCGTTTGAGCGACCACCAGAAGTTGGCCAATGTTTGCGCAAAGGGAAATAAAAATATTTGCAAAAAACACAAATATTAGCCGACTTCTGGAAGTCGTGCAAACGTAAAATTTACACATTTTGTGATAAACAAACAAGATCCATCAAAAATTCTGAAAATTTTTGAACTAAAAGTTCATTTGATGAGATGACATATATAAAAAATATCACTCGACTGAGCGATGACTCAATCTCTTCACAAGAGAACAGACTTTAAGAATATTATCACTTATCCTATATTTTTTTATTAAAGTTTGCTACTATGAATGGACAAACTTGAAAAAATATGAAAAAAATTTGAATTTTTCAAGTTTCGATTCGATCAAGTGATGACTCAATCTTTTCACAAGAGAACAGACTTTAAGAATATGATGTACACCATTTTAAAGGTCCATCTCTTCCCTTTCCAACAAGATTTAAGTTTTGGAGATCGGATCAGAAATGTTTGAGTAATCCAAAAATTTGTACGTAAAGTAAAAAAAAAAAAACAGTTTTTGTCAAATAAAACAAGTTTGGAGGATTCGAGAAATATAAAAAAAATATTTTTGAGATCTACTCAACAAAACTCACAACCTACATTATGTCATTAGCCGGGTGTATTTAATTTTTTTTTATTTTTTCGCATAGTGTAATAATTTAATAAATGATAATTGAATTCCAAAAAAAAAACAAACCGGAAGAACAAGATAAATATTATTTTTCGGTTTTTTGGTCTTTTGGTTTTTGGAGAAAACTAAATTCAACTACAAACGACGAGACTTGTTATTAATGAAATATGTACACGTATTCACTTAAAACTAAAACAAAAACTAAAAAAATAAAATAAAATGAAAAATGAAATGAAAAAAAGGGGTTTTTTAAGAAGGAACATAGATGAAGGTGGATGAATGGGTGCTCTCTATATATACATATTTTCTGTTGCCATGAATTTGTCATCATAACTACTGTTGGCAATTGTTGGAAAGTAAAAAAAAAAAATGAATAAAAAAAAAATCAAATCAACAGAAAAAAAAATCTTACTTTGACCGTAGATGCAATCTCAATGAAACAGAGTTTCAATGAAATTGTACTTTTTTTTTTTTTTAAATCAAATTCAAAAATAAAGAAAAATAATTTCAAAAGATGTGTATGTATTATGTATGTATGTATGGGAGAGTTGATGTTGTAAATATGTATGCTTTAAGTTTTCACTTACCGAATTGCCAATTTGCAATGTGGCCAATTGTGGCATCATTGTGCCATATGGTACACCTGTTTCGCCGCTAACCATCATTGATATACCGCGTGGTTGCACCTGATTGACAGCATCTGGTTTATAGGAAGCAACACTCAACTGTGGTGCAGCAGCCATTTGCATGTACTACACACAAAAAAACAAAAACAAAAAATGTATTCTTTTTTATTATTTATTCCTTTATAAATAAATAAAAAATAAAAAAAAATTATTTTTCAAAAAATGCACACACAAACACAGAATTTTTAACGAAAAAAATTTAAAAAAAAAACTGTCCACTCACTATGTTTGTTGGTAAAGTGCTAACAAGTGAAGCGTAAATTGAAATGAATTAATTTGAATGTAAATATACTTCCCAGTTGCACTCTCTCTCTCTCTCTCTCTCTCCCTTCCTGGTTCTAGGAAAACTAAACCAGCGTCATGAATTTTAAGGTCAAGTGTAAATTGTTTTCTGTTACGTTTTGCATTAACATGGAGTGAGAATTTTATATAAAATTGTTGTTTCTTGTGTTTTTTTTTTTGAAATTTAAAAATCTGATGAGTGAGTTGGGGGGAAACTTCATAAGAATTTTTTATTAATTTTTCTTGGTTTTTTAAAGAATTCTTGTAAAAAATTATGAAAACTTAATATAAAGTGATTACCGATGAACTCTTTAAGGACTTTTTCTTCTAAATTTTAAATAAATATTTAATTTCTTATAAAATATAAAAAAGTTTTAACCACAAACTATGGAGCATTATGGCATTTGAGACCTTTATTCTCACTCTACACACGATGAAATTATGAATAGCTAAAGGCTGACTGCCTCTTAGTTATAAATATTGTGTACCTACACACATAATTGGCCATTACAATCCTTCAGTCAGGATTACAACCTTGCTTCTCACACCACTTATGTTGTGTGTGTTAATTTTATACACGAGTGGCGGGACCTACAGTTTAAAGTCGACTCCAAATGACAGATTTTTGAGGAACTTTTTCATGGCAGTTTTATTTACTTTCAGAGTTTTTGCCAGAAATCTATTAGGAGGAAGGCGCCGAAGAAATATTTTTTCATCACTTCGTTTTGTTGGAGATGTCTGACCTGGGGTTTGAACCACACTACCTAATAGACTACGGCGACTTCGTGACTACCTCTAAATTATTTATATTCTATGTTGAACACGAAAAAGATTCACTCCGAATAGAAGAAATCTCATGCACAGTCAAAATTTCGAGGAAACAAGACTTTTCCTGTATGACTTTTAAATAATTCGAAAACAATAGTCAATAAGGTCACCTTAAAAGAGAATTGCTGGCTCAGTTACGAAAGCAACAGATGGAATTTAAGACGAATCGATCGTTCATTGACAACATTAATATTAAGTGGAGCAATGCTAGGCTTTACGTAGTCTTTTATCATTTTTATTGATGAGAATACCTTCGTTTTAAACAAAGGACGGATACATCTGACTGGCTTTGGATAATAAATATAATCTTCAACAATGGCTGACTTAGCGAATCCAACAAAGAGGAAATCACTTAGCACTGAATGAATGTCTTAAAGATTTTGAATACATTGATAACACTGTTTCGAACTCACCAGTAGGAATTGCTATAAGTTGGCACCATAATCAATATCAACAAAACTGAACCATTGCGAATCTTTATATCTTTTAACAATACGGCCTTTTTTATAAATGGCTAAAATATAGCTTCACATATTCAGGCAATATACTCTCAACAAACGGAGGAGCTAAGCAAGTCATTACAAGCCATATTTTTATTTATGTATATTAAATAGTGTGGTATCCAAACATCGAATTTCTTGTCCTTTTTAATACTAACTTCACAGACATTTTGGCCTGTTGGTCTTTCAGTGCCTGGTACATCTTTGGGTTTTTTGCTTTCAAACAAGCAAGCCTAAAACCATTAAAAAGGTTTTTGTGCTAACATTTTTAAAGCAACCGCAATGATGTAACAAAAAATGACGCACAGGCTCAAAGATAGAGAATAGATTCCAAGAAATTAGTACAGTCATCGTGGATAAAACTCCTGAAGACAACCAAAATAAACAACAGCAGTCCTGTAATAAATAACTGACGGATATCATGCGATACCACAGCTGCCGCATATCAGTTTAGTCCAGGAAGAAGGAAGACTACCGTGTACTTGGAAAGCAGGCATCATTGTGGAGTTACCGAAGACTGTTACACAAAAGTTTGGAACAACGGAAATGTAATTGCTCTGATTAATAACATGTACAAGATATTGACTGTCATAATATAGGGTAAATCCTAAAATAAAATAAAATCTTCGAGTTGTGCAGATCAGAGCAAAGAGGGATTACAAGATTCCATTTACATTTATTTATTAATTACGAAATTATTTATGAGTTGAGTAACTTCTACCTTATGCTCGGTGTAGTGTAACAGACCGGAGTCCTTGGTGGGAATCGAAACCACAACCCTCACGCTGCTAATTGTATAGAACACTACCCACTAGACTACCAGGGCACCCAATAAGTTTCTAATACTCCAATTAATGGATTTGGACCATATGGTTGATATTTGATGTTGTTGGCCTTGAAATATGTAACTATTATGCAAACCAAAGACATGAAAATAAAAAACGTTAACATAGAGAAGACCAACCAGTCGAAGACCTAGGCTTTCGCGATCTCGACAGAATAGTGGCTTCCATGAAACATTCGCACGAAGTTAAATCTGGGGGTAGTTTGGTATACTACCATTTCAAAACTGCATGCATTCATCATGCTCTAGAGCCACATGTAGGATATTTTGGTTTAACACAATCAATAACCCAAATCTTTGGATCTTAACCAACAAGGAATACATACTGAAGCAAATCAAATGCCAAAAATGTGGGTGGATTGGCTACAAAATTAGGAAGAAGTAGCATAGTACTGACATGATCGTCCCCTGACATTATAGTCCCCCGGAACTCCTGGAAGTAAACACCGATTGCTCTAAACTCGAAAACGGAGTGGTTAGCAGAGTCTACTTCGGGAAACTGAACCTTAACATTTCGCTCCGACTGCCGGATTATTGCAGCGAGTTTCAGGCGGAAGTAATGGCCATTTACCGGGCTGCTCAATGGAGCCACGTCTGCGGTGTTCCTTTCACCCGTATCTCGATCTTTTCTGATAGTCAGGATGCCATAAGATCTCTGTCGAGCGTTGGGAATAACTCCAGGATCGTCAGGGAATGTCGCCGCTGTCTCGACCTTCTTTCTGGGCGTTTCAGTGTCACACTTATCTGAGTCCCCGGGCACAGTAAAATTTCGGGGAAACTGCAGAGTCGACGTGCTCGCCAGATCTAGTGCACTACTTCCGGAATCCTCTTCAATCGACTTTGGTATGCCACTTACCTCGATAAAGCTGGCCATCGCGCGGATATTCTTTCGAGACGCCAACCTAGCCTAGGACAGTACTAAAAAGACGGTGTTCTGAGTCTATCAGAATTCTCAAAGCTGCCAACGTTACCTAGAGACGTACCAAACTTCGAGAATTGGGTCAATGTTACTTTATATGGAAAAGAGGTAAAATAATAACGGTAAACTGTATAAAAAGAAGATGCTTTGCAGTTTGGAAACTGAAGCCATATGTGCCCAAGAGGAATAATGGTTCACCTAGCTTGTTCCCTGTTTGGTTAACTAAAGCTACTTATTGTCAAAAATAATGAAACTTCTTCTTCTTCTATAAATTATCTGTACAGGAAACGCATTTACAAAGCATAAATGCTTCATTAATTGAACGATCGTTGTTGTGTAAATGTGGATGACCCCATAGAATTTTATTCTGCGATTTCAGAGAAATTTTTAAACAAACCAGGCCAATAAAATGGCAATATTTCAAACAATTCTTATGATAAAATAATCCATTTTCATAACTTACCTGATCATCTACCTGAGTGATCGGTTGTGTCATCATATAGCCAGGAATCCACTGTGAACCAGCCATTGGATAACCGCCCACTTGAGGAGCACCGAAACGAGAGTATGGCACACCGATTGGAGTGCCAACATTAACACTAACACCGTTTTGTTGCATAGCCGCCGTTGGATCATAAGTAACTGGTATACCCTCAGCTGAAACGTCACGCCACGTTCGTGCACCCTGATCGGGTGCCTTAAAGAGATTCTTCTTTTTCGGACCACCATCGGCAAATTTCACGAGTAAAGCATCTTTGGCACCCGGTATAGTTGTACCATTGAACATGGCAATAATGTGTTCACACTTTTCACGACTCTCCATGCGGGCAAAACCAACACCTAATGGGGGAGGGCAAAGAAAAACCAAGAAAAAATGAGAAGTAAAATTAAATGAATTGGGACACATTAAATGAGACAGTGTATTACCCTTTGAATTCATTTGGGGATCACGTAAAATTCTAGTGGACACCACTTGTCCATATTTGGATAACATCGTCTCCAGATCGGTCTCTTTGAAATTTGCTGGCAAATTTGCAATGTACAAATTTGTGGGATCCTGTTCTTGTTGCTGTTGTTGTTGTTGTTGTTGTTTTTGTAGTTTTGTGGTGTATAATGAAGTAGTTTTTTTTTTGTTGGAGGGGGGAATGGAAGAGGTCAGTAGGTGAGTATTTTTTTTTTCAATTTTTATGTTTTTTTTTGTAATTTGTTTTGGTTTTTGTTTTTTTTTTTAATTGGCCGTACATATATTTTTATTTTTATTGTTTTTGTTTTTCCAACATTTATACACATTAACACAAAAGCATTGTATTAGAACGTTTATATGTGTGTATGTGTAGGTATGGGTGTGTGTGTATGCGGAGGAAAGCATAATGCATAATGTATGTGTTTTATTAGAAGAGATGCAGCGTGTATAATTGTTTTGTTGTTTGTACAATTTTCGAGTGATAATAGTGGTGGTGTGTAAGTAATGTTTTATTTATTTTGTTTGGTGTTGATTATAATAGGAGTAACAGTAGTGTAGTGGTAGTAGTAGTAGTAGTGGCAGTGACAGTATTGTAGAGTAGCGTTGTTATAAAGAAGAGACACAATTAAAATACATGATGATGCCAAAAAACGAAATTTATAACGGTTTCATTATGTAAATTACATTTCATTTGTTTTTGTTTTTCATATTATTATTATTATCATTTTGTTTTGTTTTTTATATTTTTTTTAGGAGAGAAAAAGAGAGAAGAGAGAAAATAGTATTTGAATTTTAGTTAAATTTGTTTGTTTTTCATTAGAGTTTTTTTTATTTTTTTATTGTAATTTTCACACATTTAAATGCTTTTTTTTAAGCGTATTTGTGTATGTATGTATGTACTTATATGCATGTGTATGTAAATGTAATTAATGTGTGTGTGTGTGTGTGTTTGAGTAATTGTGGTTAAGTATGAGATTATGAACATGTGTTGTTGTTAGTAAAATTTAATACCTAAAAACTTATTGCATAACATTTTTCCATTTTTCATTTTTGTTACTGTGTTGTTTTCTTACATTTTACCCAGCAAGCATTTTCATTAAAATTTATAACACTTATTCGTTAAGAAGAAGAAAAAACGAGTCTAAAGTAATACAAGCTTCTTAGAGGATGTAATTATTTACAGCAAAAATTATTGTTTGACTTGGCATTATCTGTGCGCGTATCGAAAATATATGTACATCAGCAAAGAGTTAAAGGCAATCGTTTACGAATTCTCTTATAAATAAAAGTGGAAACGCAAGAAACTCGTGTTACAGTAACATTTTTATTTAGTTTTCTTTAATGACAAGCGTTGTCACTAAACTAATTATTGAAAATAACGATGAAAGAGCAATTTTTTTTCGTTTGTACCAGGAACTAAACGTTACGTGAAATAATGTTAATCAAAATCAAAAAAAGCAAATAAAGAATTAACGTTTATCTGCTGTTTTGTAAGACAATCGGCTCTTTGCTGAGGAAGATATTGATTGGTGATAACACATGTGTCATATTCGTCAACATCGAGCGAAAAACGTTTTACTCAAATCATGTCGAGTAGAGGCCGACTTAGCGAATAGACTCCACGTCTAGTATAAGGCAGAAATGTTTACGTGGAGTAGAGGCAAACAATGATTCAAATATTATAGCCGCGGCTTTAAACTATGGTTCCACCACTCATGTAAGGGGTGATTTTTTTTTCAAAAAAAAAAAACATAAAATTCAGAAAAATGCATGAAATCTTTATTTGAATCGATAAATCGGTCCATATAATTTAATGTTTGAAGATTATTTCACGCAAATGTTAATCGCGACTGCGCCTCAAATGGTCCATCCGCTTAGTCCAATTTTGGCATACTCTTTACAACATTTCGACCGGTATCTCACGAATAAATGCTTCAATGTTGTCTTGCAATGCGTCAATTGAAGCGGGATTGTCTGTATAGACATGAGCTTTAACATAGCCCCACGAAAAATAGTCTAAAGGCGTTAAATCGCACGATCTAGGCGGCCAATTGACCGATTCCGAACGTGAAATAAAGTGTTCACCGAACTCGCCTCTCAATAAGTCCATTGTTACGCGTGCTGTGTGGCATGTGGCACCGTCTTGTTGAAGCCACATGTCATGCAAGTCAAGCTATTGCATTTTGGGCAAAAAAAAGTTGGATATCATCTCACGGTAGCGCACACCATTCATAGTTACGTTACGATTCGCAGCATCTTTGAAGAAGTACGGTCCAATGATGCAAAATTCAATGATTTGCAAGCATTGTTCGTTTGTAAGACGATTCATGGTTAAATTATAGACCAAACTGAAGATGTTTGACAGTGAAACAAAACACGAAACGTGCGTGAGCTGTTTAAACCAGTGTTGCCAAAAATATAATAGCTAAAAAATCACCCTTTATAAAATTACCGCATACAGCCGTAAGTAGTGTGAGAAGCTAGGTCTTAATACTGACTGCAGGGTTGTAATGATATTTAAATTTAACAAATTAACAAATTTCAGAACTTGCTTCAATTTGAATATTGTTTTTTTTTTCCTAATTCTAGATTTCACATAGAAAAAAAGTTTAAACATTTGTAGGATCTTTTTCCTTGTCAATATTTTTGGAATTGGAAAACATTAGCGCTAATTATCTACTTATAATGTAATATGTTTGACTTAGTATCACCAAATTAACTAGCGAAATAGAGTGTCAGTATTCGATTACTGACTCTGATAGGAGTCACAAATCACAAATAAATATTTAAATGCTTGCCGGGTGATAATATATGCCTAATGAGAGTAATTTGTGTAAGTGAGTATTTGTTTATGTATGATATGTTTGTATGCACTATGTATGTATGTTTGTGTGTGTGTTAGGTAAGTATGTAATTGTAAGTGCTTTTTAATTAGTAAAAACATACTTAAAACTGTTGTAAAAAGTACATAAAAACCGAAATTCAACAAAAATTTTAAGTGCCAACTTGCTTGTCTGTCTGTCTATCTACAATATACATATTACCTGCCTGTCAGCCAGTCAGTCAGTCACTGTTTTCCTTTATGGTTTTCGGTCTCATTCCTATGTATGTAGTATATGGTAGATGCACGTTTGTATATGTACATCATATGCTGTATGCCTTATACCGTTTATATTTGTTTATTTAACGAAAACTTTTGTAAAAGCATTAAACACATACAAATGTAAGTAAATTTTTGTTCGTTTTTTGTTTTTTTTTTGTGTTAATTTGCATTTTAAATAATTAGAATTAGAAATAAAAAACATAATTACAGTATTTAAAATATTTGCTATTTTGTAATTTCGGTTTAAATGTACTTTGTATACTTATGCTTATTAATTAGTAAAAATAACATTAAAAATATTATTTATCGTTATCGTATTATCTATCGTATATCGTATTTAGCTTATTCCATAATGATTATAATTAAGATTTATTGACAATAGAATTATTATTGGCCAATCCTTAGCTAATAAACAATTGAATGGATGTCGTCGGTTGGGTGTGAATGTTAATAAAAATTTATTATAAAGTGAACATCGAATTAAAATTTTTCGTAATATAAACAGTAAAACGATGTACTGTGCATTACATAAAAAAAAACTCAAAGGATATAAATTCCACTGCTATTGCACTGCTATAGCATGAATCAGAACGTGGACATTGCATGCGAACTAGTTATTCAACACCAAATAGGGAAACACCCGCTTGATAGCAACTAATTCACAAAGGAATTCGATATTTGTTTACAAAATATGAACATCAAATGGACCAAATTTCCATTTACATGCATACATTATTGATCCTTAAAACCCTTCAGTTAGGATTACGATCTAGCTTCTCACACCACTTACATATCGACGGCTCCGTTCTATAACATTCTAAGTCGAAAAAGTGTGTTTTGAGTTATGAGCTCTCAAAGTTTTCACGCGCCATATGACTATATGTATATTCTAAGTAGATTTTTCCCTATAACTTCGGAACGGATCGGCGCATCTTAACCAAATTTTTACAGTATTTAAGTTAGAGAACGTAGAATTTAAAAATGCAAGAACATTAAAAACGTTCTAAGTACACTTAGAACGTTATAGAATGGAGGCGTCGATATGTTGTGTGTGTTAATTTTATACATGAGTGTCTGAAGCCACAATTTAAAGTCAACCCCGAAACTTTTCATGGCAATTTTATTTACTCTCCGAACTTTTAACACAAATCTGCTGAGAGGAAATCGCCGAAGAAGTATTTTTTTACATTTCATTTTGATGTCTGACCTGGCATTTGAACCATGGCCTCACGTCTAATACGCCAACACACTACCTATTACACTACCGCGAATGTTTGAGCCATAAAAAGACGATCAAGTACGACAATAATGTACAAAAAAGATCAGAGACGAAGTAAAGTAAAACTTTGCAAACAGTGGCAAAGCCAAGAATGACACAAAAGGAGAAGGTAGTGTTATGTACTTTGGGTCTGATCACTGTAGTCTACTAGGCAGTGTGTGAAAGCTCTCGAGTTCAAATCTCAGCTCTGACATTACGGATAAAATGAAATATGAGCAAAAAAATTTGTCGCCATAATCTAGTAGGTAGTGTGCTGGCTTATTAAATGCAAGACCACGGTTCAAAACCCAGGTCAAAAACTCTGAGAGTAAATAAAATTGCCATGAAAAAATTCTCAAAAAATATTTGTCTTTTGGAGTCGACTTTAAACTGTAGGTTCCGGCACTCATGTATAAAATTAACATGCATTAACATTAAGTGTTGTGAGAAACTAGGTCGTAATTCTGACTGAAGCGTTGTAATGAATAACTGTGTATGTGTGTATGTGGTCTATTAATATAAAGAAAACTGTTGTCGATAACTGCAAAATCGCATAGAGTTGTGAATGAGAAGAATTATTTTTATTTTCGACAACTAAACAATACAACAAAATGTTTTTGCTTTATTAGAAACGGCAGCAATATACCTTTGTTGTAGACCAGTGTTATTCATAAAGAATTGTTTAATAATTATCCTTACGTTATACGGTATTCAGATATGCACCTTTATTGCGTAAATCGCAATAAACGCCATTATTGAGCTCAATATTTCATATAAAGTTTCAATTAATAATTGCACAATACGCAAATTGTTATAATATTGAGTAAAAGTTAAAAAGCAGCACTGTCATAAGTGTGTTTAGTGAGCATATTACAATTAACCGAACACTTTCTGTTGATATTTGACAACTCAAATGTCAACAACGACAAACAAACACAAATAAACTAACAAACGACACTAATTTTCGCGACCAAATTAAAAACAATGTTGTTGTTTACCGGCTGTCAAATGAATATTGAGTAATACTATGTTCAGACATGCAATTATATTGAGTAAATCGCAATAAACGGCATTATTGATCTCAATATTTCATATAAAATGTCAATTAATTATTGCTTAATAAATTCATAAATTGTTATAACATTGATTAAAACTTGAAATACAGCGGTGTTTAGTGAGCATATTACAATTTTCCGAACACTTTCTATTGATATTTGACAACTCAAATATCAACAACGACAAACAAAAAATAAACAAAACAAAAAACAAAAACAATGTTGTTTCAACCAGCTGTTTTGTTTACCAGCTGTCAAATGAATATTGAATAAGCAGCTGAACTGCGTATATTTTTATGTCGAAACACTTAAAATATTGTAATCAATAAACCGAATATTGACTCAATAAAAGTGCATGTCTGAACATAGTATAAGCTGAATTGCGTATATTATTATGATTGAATACTTAAAATATTGTACTTAATTAACCGTATATTGACACAAAAAAGTGCATATCTGAACATAGTATTACTCTGTTATTAGTTTAGATTGACCAATCTACACTAACATACATATTAATTATATTAACGTATTAAAATTCAACTTTCTAATGTATGTACATGTAAACAAGAAGAAATTGCCAAGATTTCAAATGATTAGATTATTAGAAGTTTGTATAAATAGGATGTGGAGAGTTGTGTTATGAGAAGTATGAATGATTGATGATGATGATTGAAGAGACGAATGAATGACATATGATAGGTAAGTAAGTAAGTGATATATCAGAATAGTTAGAATGGTTTTGTTGTATAATAAATGAGTTTTTAAATACCTTTAACAATTATTAGTAGAAAATGGTTAATACATACGTATCTATGTATAATTGTTATAATTATAATTAATATTAATAAATGACTTATGGTATGTATTGGTAAACAATATTAAACGTTATTATTATTATTATTATTAATTAATTAATTAAATAGTTTGTTTTATTTAAGGCCGGCTCAATAGTAGCGTTAAGAGAGAATAAATATTATTATTATTATTATTAAAAGAATTATTTTTTTGTTAATATTTTATTCTGTTTTTTCTTTTTTTGATTATACATTAAATGGATATGTATGTAGTAAGACTAGATCTTTGGTTTTTAATTTTTTCAATTTCTTTAGCCATTAATTACTAAGTGGAGGAGCATAAAATTACAATTAAATTATTATTACACTTTTCTATTTTGTATTGAAAAATGAAAGAAGGAGAAAAAAGGGAATGTCCTACACTCTACTCAACTAAAATATTTTTCTTGTTTTTGCTTTTACACTTTGCATTTAATCATTTGAATTGAAGGCCTTTATTTCTCTACATTATTACTGTTAATTAAACTATAAAAATATACGCTACTAAATTTGAAATTATTGTTTTACTTTTAAACGTTATATGTAGTATATTATTATATATCGTCGTCGAAAATTCAAAAGTACGTATCATTAAAAAAAAATCAAAATCGAGTTTTTGATTGATTATGATTCGTAAGGTTATCTAACATATCTCTACCAATTTTTAGATTTTTGCAACCAAAAATAACGTTTTTATATCAATAATTCAAAATGACGTATCATACGAAGTACTTTTAATTTTATAACGTTTTTTGATTCTCCTGTAAAATTCGAAAATGTGCTGTTACGTACTTTTGGATTTTCGACGACGATATGTATGTTTGTAATTCAAAAATATTAAAAATTTCTATCACTATATTTATGAGTACGAGTACGAGTACTATTAAATTAGTTTTAATGGCGAATTTCTAAATGCATTTGGGACTTTATTTGAAAGGGTATTTGTTTTTTTTTTTTGGTTATAAATAATACCATTATTATTATTTAATTAATTACTGAAAATGGACAATTTGTAATTATTTAAATTTTTGACAATTGATTTACACATTTTGAACACATTCAAATCAAATGAAATGAATAAACTGAACTAAACTAAATTAAATTATTATGTACTTACATACATAAATACAATATAATAGTAAGTATTAATAAATGTAATGGAGAAAAAAATAAATAAATAATATATCACATACAATATCATTGTATAATTAACTACAATGTTTATGTATATTTAATGTCCATCAATGGTTTTACGGTCTTTAATTTCTACGAAATAAACATCAACCATAGATTTTTTTTCTATACACACACACACACATTTATTGCTTGTTTTTGCCCAAAGGTAGATACATGATGGTTGAGGCACACTATGCAAATATTTGCTGAAAATTTTAAAATTTCAATAAATTTGTGTCTTATACTATGTTCACGTATGCAATTTAATTGAGTCAATATTCGGTTAATTGAGAACAATATTTTAACCGTTCATACATACGTAATTGGTCATTACAACCCTTCAGTCAGGATTACGACCTAGCTTCTCACACCACTTATGTTGTGTGCGTTAATTTTATGCATGAGTGGCGGGACCTACAGCTTAAAGTCGACTCCGAACGACAGTTTTTTGAGAAGCTTTTCATGGCAATTTTATTTACTCTCAGAGTTTTTGCCCGAAATCTGCTGACAGGAAGTCGCTGAAGAAATATTTTTTTCATATTTCGTTTTGATGTCTGACCTTGGATTCGAACTCGGGCCTTCAGTCTAATAAGCCAACACACTACCTACTAGACTACGGCTAGACAACCGTTCAGGTATAATAAATATACGCAATATTCAGCTTACGCAATATTCATTTGACAGCTGGAAACAAAACAGCTGGTTGTTTCAACAACATTGTTTTTGTTTTGTTCTTTGTTCTTTGTTTTTTTTTTGTTTGTCGTTGTTGATATTTGAGTTGTTAAAAATCAATAGAAAGTGTTCGGAAAATTGTAATATGCTCACTGAACGTACTTATGACACCGCTGTATTTCAAGTTTTAATCAATATTATAACAATTTATGAATTTATTGAGCAATAATTAATTGCCATTTTATATGAAATATTGAGATCAATAATGCCGTTTATTGCGATTTACGCAATAAAGGTGCATACGTGAACATAGTATTACTCAAGTTATATTTATACAGGTTGTATTATTGTCACTGACATGTCAAAAATAAGGCGAAACGTTTATTTTTGTTTAGTTTTCATGTGTGTTTGTTGTTATTTTAACTTAAGATTTGTTATTTTTAAAAGGCGAAATAGAGAAAATTTTATTTGATAAGATTTGACAATTCGGAGACTTGAAAAAAGGAAACAAATACTTATTGTTTTTGGTAAAATTCAAAGAGAAATAAGTTGTTATAATGGTAATACTAGCTGTATATACAGTCAAAGAAAAAAGTCTACATACAACGGCGTATATATAGTCAAAGAAAAAAGTCTACATACACCGTTTTTCTCGCTAATTCACATTTATCCCACCAATAATTTCTATGTTATTTTTTTTAATATTCATTTTGTTCTTCAAACATTCTTCATTGTAAATGCCTTAAGCAATGCTACAACATATTTTTAAATTTGATAAAAATCAGCGGTGTATGTAGACTTTTTTCTTTGACTTTGAGTATATCTTGGTCTTACTGAAGTAATTTGCATGAAAAAATTACAAAATTCTTATAATCCTGCAAATTGTCTTTTCATGTTAGTTACCTTTTTTTTTATGACAAATATTTGTATAGTGTGACCGTACCTTAAGAGTTTTTCATAAACATCCTGTCACTGTTTAACGTTGCACATGAAAACTGGTTAAATTACTATAAAAATTCAATTTTATTTCGTTTTATGCACTTAGACTTTACATTTTAGAGAAGAAACAGACGATTTGCATTTTACACGCATAAAGTTTAAAAAGTAATCGGCTATTTTCGGCATTAAAAAAATACCGTCTGTACCTACTCCACCATTTGTCAACATATAATGTCGGCATTTACAGTGGCAAGTTGCAAGGAATAAACGGAATAGGCCAGGTAATATGATTAAATGCGAATTACTTAACCAAGATATTATGCTTTGGGAATCTTGACTTAGAAGTAAGTGAATAGATGCTGTGCTGTCCAACCTTAAGAGGTTAAACGTACGTACACATCAGAGATCAGCAACGAGTATTCAAAACGAAGAATGGATAAAATTTAGTCATACTTATAATCTCAGCTACTTATACGCATTCATACTTATTTTAATATCATACTCATACTACTCATATTCAAAGTTATAAATACTCATCGTACTCATACTTAACAATACGAACGATGTTGTTGATTTCGACTTCCATGATTCAACATATACACGAAGCACGAAATAAGTATGATTCGAGTACGAACACCACAATACTCGCTAGAAGGTTGCTGTCTTTGTCTTTTCTTTTCTCTTCTTTTGTAAATGCAACAATAACTACTACTGTAAATTTTGATGAATGATTCGAGTGACTCGAAGGTAGTGTGTTGGCTCGGTTCAAACCCCAGGCGACTTCCTTTCAGTAGATTTCTGGCAAAAACTCTGAGAGTAAATAAGATTCGGAATCGACTTTAAACTGTAGGTCCCGCCATTTATGTATAAAATTAACACACACAACATAAGTGGTGCGAGATGCTAGGTCGTAATACTGACTGAAGGGCTGTAATGACCAATTATGTATGTATGGATGTACATACGATTGTAAGGAGAATGCCATAGCAGCGATAAATGAAGGACAAATATTGTGCGAAAGACTAAGCCTGAATTGGAGCTGTAGCACTAAGGAAAAAGACCGAAAGATAAAACAAAAGTTTATAACAAGGTCTTGCAGATGCCCAAGCAAGTCAAAAACTAAGGATAGAACTAGACCTTGAGAAATTTTTCCATACAAATCAGCCAACAAGTAGCCTAACAACTTTCTTAGCGGAAAAAATTTTTACTGAAATAACTGAAATCAAATCAAAGCAAAAAAAAAAAAAATAACAAGATAAGGAAATGCTTTACATTGAGAGTAAGTTCCTTAAATGAATGGAAAGGTATTCAATATGAATAAATTTTTATATATCAAAACAAAATGTACATGATTACAGTGCAAATAGCTGTTGGGCAATTTCGTGTCAAGTGACCCAATTTTTAAAATCGATGTCTTCCGATTTGGATGAAATTTGCACCAAGGTTAGTACTATTGGATAGTTGGCCAGACACAAATTTTCAGCTCTATCAGTCAAGAACTGCCGGAGTTAGAGGGAACATTTTGGTCATACAGGGTTTTTTTAAAATTTGTATAACTTTTCACCTATTGGTCCTAGCAAAAATTTTCCAAAGGATATTAGATAGCTATTTCTTCAATCTTTCCAAAAAAAATTTTTTTTTTTATTTTTTTTTTTAAATAAATTTTTTTTAATTTTTTTTTTTAATTTGGGCCCTTTTTTTTGCTTAAAAGAAAGCTTATATTAAAAATCGGAAGACATCGATTTTAAAAATTGGGTCACTTGACACGAAATTGCCCATATAATTGAACTAAAATGCAATAATCCAAAAATTAATCGAAAATATTACAACAGAATAGAATTTCTTAAAGAGTTTTAAAACAAAAATTCAATTTAAACCATTTACTATCATTATTAGAGTAACATTTAACAACAATATTAATAATTTTGTGTAATTGACATTTGAAAGACAAAAACAATTTATTGATTATGGTATTTAAACGACCATTAAAAAGGTATTTTATCGATAAGATTAGATTGCATTTTACATAATAATTAAGGATTTTCTAATAAAGAGAAGTAGTGAAAACAGGATAAAAACCCACATGAAATTTAATTCAATCAAACGAAATAACATAAACGAATAAAACAAAATTGAATACAATTACTATAATTACACAGAGAGAAATAATTATGATTGAAAAAGAAAAATTTATATTTTGAAGGGAATAATAATCATATCCATACGGATATGGGTAATAAGATTAAACAGATCATCTCGAAAATTTGAATTGAACGGGTTTCAGAAGCCCTGCAACAAGCAAATAAAACCTGAAGGTCTGATAAGTAAGGCTCGTAATGTTGAACTTGAGGTAAATATTAAGGCAACCAAATCCATAACAATGAATAACGTTGGCATAGTTGGCACAGTTGTATACTTGGATAGGTTTTGATATGAACGAATGAAGCGAAAAGGCTTAAAATGATTAAGTCACACGCATCCGACAGATTTGCGTTAAGTAATGTATATATTGAGGAATTAGAAGCCCTTTATGACACATTTAAGTGCATCTAAGATGGTGCATGGACTAATTAACTCCATCTTACTGTCCTTACTAAGCCTTCATTTCTACATGACTGAAAATACAACTCTGTCATATGCATCAGGGTTTCTCTTTGCTTTCTCTCAATGAAGTATAAAACCCTATTGATTCAATGGCATACCATTCCAATATGACTTGTGTTTCACTGTTTTATGGTCACTACATTGAATGGCGTTCTAGTGAAAGCAAAGGCTTTGATCGCTAAAATCATAGATTTTTGTTTGTGTCTTACTTGTAGAACATCTTAGTGCTTGATTGACTGTCTAGTAGAATACACAATGCATGACAGAAAGAATTGCTTCTATAGCCACACTAGCCGTATGTGGAATACTATTCCAACTGAAGTTTTTTCCATCATTCACATCTAATATCCATAAACACTACACCCTCTTTGTCTACTCCCACAACGTATTTGTTTAGTTTCAACAAAATGCTCGACAAGAGTAGAGGCTATACCTTGAGTGCTGGTTGTTGCTAATCAATATGTGCTTCAGAGTAATATGCAGGATATTCCCACACAATTAGCAACACTGATATTGAGGACTGGCCGTAGTCCAGGTAGCACTGTTTTGACTTATTAAACATGAGGCCACGGTTCAAATCCCACGTCAGACATCTCCAACAAAATGAAATATGAAAAAATATTTCTTCGGCAACTTCCTCTCAGCAGATTTCATTCAAAAATTCTGAGAGTAAATAAAATTGCCATGAAAAAGTTTCTCAAAAATCAGTCGTTCGGAGTCGACTTTAAACTGTAGGTCCCGCGCCACTCATGTATAAAACTTACACACCCAACAAAAGTAGCTTTAAGAAGTTAGATTGTATTCCTGACTGAAAAGTTGTAATGACCAATTATGTATGTATGTATGTATGAGAACTCGAGGACTTAACAATACTAAAACATATCAAACGAAATCTGTTTATATTAAAAGAATTGTGCGGGAGTAGAATATTTAGGGCTCAAAAAGTCAAAGTTGAGCAAACAACATCTGGAGCATCATGATACGCGCAATTCGTATTAGATGGTTAAATGGTTA
Source organism: Sarcophaga caerulescens (assembly GCA_927399465.1). NCBI lineage: Eukaryota > Metazoa > Arthropoda > Insecta > Diptera > Sarcophagidae > Sarcophaga > Sarcophaga caerulescens. The sequence continues at coordinate 21,108,513 of OV656867.1, forward strand.
CTTGAGACGTATAGCGTATTAGGCTATAGCGTCCGATCCTGGTGTTAGGGTTGCCAACATCGACACCAGGCCTACAAAGTGCCGGGATTTAGCCGTGCAAGTATTAAGGTTATACCGCTCATGGTCCGTCGTCAAAGCCTCGTTAACGTGACAGGGGACCGTGACTTTTGGAAAGGATTGGCTATGTGAAAAAGTACGTGTCTTTTGAACGCTTCACTTTCCTATTAGTTAGATGGAAATCCTCTGTAGATAATTAAGCCCATATTACAGTCTGACCACTTAGAAAAAACTGACGGAAATCAAATTCTTAAGCATCACATGAAATAGGTTCAAGATTCAAAGTTCAAGAAAGTTGAAAATGGACAAGAAAACAAAGTCAGAAAATCATGTAAGACGGGGAGAAACATGTGATGAATTACCCTATCTAAGATTATTTATCTGAGTGTAGTTATTATTATTGAAATTACCGGATAAATTTATGGTTGCCTTTGTACATGATAACCATAGAATTATGATTAAATCTGCTTAGTAAAGTTAACCGTAATAATAAAAAAAAATATAAGAAGAAAAAGGAAATTATATATGTTATGATATGTATATAAAAGGGAAATCTAAATCTAAATAAATAAATAAATACATACATATATACTAAGTAATACATACTAATTTATACATACTTACTATGTAGTCTTATATTTATTTACCTAAAGACAATTTTACATTTACAATTATACATACATAGATAAGTACATAAGTTCTAAGTATACATAGGATAAAGAAAACCTTTTATATGGGAATTAATTCAAATTTCTTTCTTTTTTTTATTATTTCTAATTTTTATTATCGATTATTAATATCTAAAGAATTATAGAAATTCTAAAAGAAAAGATTACCTTTATCAATATTACAAAATACAATAAAAAAAAAAAAAAGAATGTATCAAAGGTATTATCATCTATGTATTCTTTTTGAGAGATACGAACGAGAGTATTATGGGCTGAACGAATAAAATATTAATTGGAATGTATTTTAATAACGATTTACTTACAACAACAAAACTGAATATCAAATAAAATAAAATGGAATTAAAAATTCTGTTTAATTCAATTTAAAGAGAAACTCAATAAATAATATCTTAAATTTGAGGAGAAAAAACAAAAAAGAAAGGTAATTTTAAAAAGAAGAAAAAGAAATTAAAAATAGAAAAACAACACACATCTGAAGGTAAAATTGAAAATTCTTTAAAAAAATTAATTTGTAACGTGTTTTAAAATTTTTGGTTTCAAAAGTAAATTTGTATGATTTCCATGAAACTTTTATTTCGTAATAAAATTTTTGGACCCTGCCATCATTATCTGTTAAATAAAATGACGTTTAAATGGCCATCGCTGGAATGGTTGCGGCAGTCAATAGATTTGAGATAGTTTTTGATCACTTTTTTCTTACATTTCGTACGGTATCTCGGCAGTAATTTGACAAACGTTACTCAAACATTAAGGGATTAACCGCATTGACACGGTCGGTCTCTGAAGTAGTCCAACAAAAAAAGAGTAACGGCGACAAATCAATGTCGCTGAAACCTATGGAGACTAATCATGCAATGAAGCTATAATCGGTCGTGTTGGTTGGCACATACCGTACAGTTTATAATCTTTAATTGCAAGGCAAGAAAGTTAGGTTATCACAGGACCATAGCACTTTGAAAGTATTAATGTTAACATTCCTTTCAGCGTTATTTTACGAAAACTACAACCAAAGGAGTACGTACCCCAGATCTTAATGCACACCAAAGGGTTACTTTTTTAGCATGCAATGGCTTTTTAACAATTTCTTCTGAGTTCTTCAAGTCTCATCTGCAACAATTTTGCTTGCTGACTTAACCACCGAGTGAAAGAGATGAGTCTACTACTCTGCTCTAGCGTCAAAATTCACTTAACTTCGAAGATGTGAATTACTAGCCAGCCGGCTTTAAATTGTTACGTGACTATATTTGGATGGATGTGCTAATCCAAACGCAAAATATTATATAATGAACCGTGAGATAGTAGTCGATGTAGTCTAATAGGTAACGTGTTGGCTTATTAGACGTGAGGCGAAATATGAAAAAAAATTTCTTTGGTAACTTCCTCTCAGAGTAAATGATATTGTCATGAAAAGTTTCTTAAAAAATCTGTCGTTCGATGTCGACTTTAAACTGTAGGTCACATCATTCATGTATAAAATTGACACACACAACATAAGTGGTGTGAGAAGCTAGGTCGTAATCCTGGCTGAAGAGTTGTAATGACGAATTATGTATGTATATATGCATTTGTAAGGTAGACCCATTTGCAGAGAACGTTATACTCTCTTTAACAGAAGCTATATTGTCGGCAGTGTGTACATTGTATAGGCAGGGAAACTTAGAAACTTACGGAAGACTTAGAAATCAAATTTTTTTATAATCTTTTTTGCCCGGAGTAGATCGATTGTGACGACCATAAACAACCCTTACTTTTGAAAACCGGCCATGTTTGTAGTTGCAACTATTTTTAAGCGTTTTGGTACTGCAAAGTAAACTTTGAGATAGTCGGAGCAAATACATATCTCTCTAATATTAATATTACCTTTGCTGTACTCAGTCGTAGGAGTCTTGAGAGCGAGGAACACAGATGTTGCCTGTGTTAGAATGCTCCTGTGAAAAGCTCTTTCCAGTATTTATTTTTTCAATGAAAAATTCTTCGTGGCTAGGTTAAAAATGCTCAAAACAACGCTTGTAAATCATTGAGTATTATTATACAAATACGTGCTGTGCGTGTAAAATGTATTTCCATCGAAAAATGACTTTAGAAACGAAACTTATTTTTTGGCTCAATGAGTACGTCAACAAACAAAATTGTCGGTAGGAAAAGCAACTGGAGACTGTAGCTGCCAATACAACTTGAATAATGCACAGTTTGGTGCGTTTTGTAGGCCGGCAGTATAACTGCACCGAAATATGGTAAGGTGCAGTGATTACTGACCTGATTTCTTTTTCCCAAAAACGAACAATCAGACTTGGTTGACATGTGGCGACATATGCCACATGGTACGCGATGGTATGAACCTATTGAGAGACGACTTTGGTGAGCAATTATTCCCAAGGATCAGTTTGAAGTTGACGCTTTAATCGTGATGTGAGAAACTGAAGATTGGATTTTGATTCTAATTCAGGATCAGGACCAACAGTTAGAACAGAAATTATACAAATTCAACTGAGTATACAAGAACTTTTATAATACGAGAGATAGAGGTACATACATAATTGGTCATTACAACCCTTCAGTCAGGATTACGACCTAGCTTCCCACACCACTTGTGTTGTGTTCGTTAATTTTATACATGAGTGGCAGGACCTACAGTTTAAAGTCGACTCCGAACGACAGTTTTTTGAGAAGCTTTTCATGGCAATTTTATTTACTCTTCGAGTTTTTGCCAGAAATCTGCTGAGAGGAAGTCGCCGAAGAAATATTTTCATATTTTCGTTTTGATGTCTGTCCTGGGATTCAAACTCGGGCCTTCAGTCTAATAAACCAACACACTACCTACTAGAGATATTTTGAGTTTAAAAGAGATTAGAATTGAAATTTCTTTCATTCGAGGTAATAAAAATTAAAAATTTTTTGAGTTTGAATTTTAAATGCAACATTGTTGGTAAATTGCGACAATGAATTATGTTTTTCTAGCAAATAAAGTGTTATTTTATTTAATTTATAGTTTATGGATGAAGTCTAATAGGTATTGTGTTGGCTTATAAGACGTGAGGCCACGGTCAGACATCTCCAACCAAATGAAATATGAAAAAATATTTCTTCGGCGACTTCCTCTTAACAGATTTCTGGCAAACACTTTGAAGTAAATAAAAATTGCAATGAAAAAATTTCTCAATAATCTGTCGTTCGGAGTCGACATTAAACTGTAAGTCCCGCCATCATGTATAAAATTAATGCACACAACATAAGTGGTGTAAGAAGCTAGGTTGTAATCCTGACTGAAGGGTTGTAATGACCAATTATGTATATATGGGGGTTTTCAGAATATTTTCTAACGTTTTTGGCGTTAAGTAAATACGGAAATCGGAATTGTGCGATTATTGCGCATTTAAATCACTTTCTGTTTAACTAAGAAACATTTTTTAATTTAAAATAAAAAGGAAAAATAAACGAAACTAAACGGAGACTAAAAGTATGATTTGTTAACGATATTGATACGAATACATAAATTATTACGTCACAAGAAAAAAATAAATATTTTTAAATGATAATGATATTCTAAAATTCATTTCTAAATATGTAGTACATATATTGTATTAAGAATCTTATTTTACTACTTAGTTTACTACACTTTACTATGTTATTAAATCTAAAATAAATGATGATTATGATGAGGTTGTTGTTAAATATGTTTTAAATAAAATGTTCTAAATTCTGATATTTTTCTTTTCAATTTAACACTACAATTCACAAGAAATGGGACTAAATGGGTAGGTAATGTTTATTAAAGGGAAACAACAGGTAAGGAAAGGAAAACTTTCAACTGAACTTAAGTAATGTGGTAACATAATAATAATAATAAATTAAAAATAGAAGAGTAAATAATATAATGGAATATGAATATAATAGAATAATACAATAATAAATAAATAAATTAAAAAATATGAATTTTTCTTAAATAAACTGAAAAGCTTTTCTCCTTTTTTTTCACAATGCACACTGGAAATGCTTGCTTGCACAGAAAAAAAGTGACATTTTGTCCTCTGCATTTAGCATAAACGTAAAGAAAGAATTTTTAAGTTTCTTATAAAAGAAAAAAAAAAAAACGCAAGAAGAAACAAGCAATATTGTTTAAACATAAGGCCTGGAACAGAATAAAGTAGTTGTAGTAGAAGCTGAAGCTTACGACGTAGTAAGTAGCTTAACAAGCAAAAATGTGAACAGAATAGTAAAGCTCACTTATAATGTTGCTAAACACTCTTTTAAAAAACTTACAAGAATAATATAAGAAGACGTTTGCGTATGCATTTAAATTGTATAATAAATGCATATTCGTCTGCATATGGCTCTCCAGCAACATTAAATTTTATGTTTTCCCATATTTAATATCGTAGGTATTGAAAATCATGGAGCCTCTGTTTACAATTTATTTTGTTGCGCGACAATTTTCAAAAATACGAATTCTACTACAGTGACTACTGCAATTATATATTTTGTTGACACCAAATTTCAATTGTTGTTTTTAACTTTTGACAGCTACTCTTGTTTACAATTTATTTTGTCGCGCGACACATATCAAAATTTTGAAATTTAAGCTTCAGCTTCTACCACAACTATATACAGTGGAACCCCGCTATTCGTCCGCCTCTCTATTCGTACAACTCGTTATTCGTACAGTTTTGCAATTAAAATTTAACTCGCCATTCGTACATTGCTTCGCTATTCGTACTGCGTGCAACCAAACTTCAAAAAACTTTATACAAAGGCACTGTTTCAAAAATGTTTCGAAGTGACCTCTGACACAGAAATCACCCTCAGAGACTTTTGGAAGAACCATTTTAATATTCTCCATTGCTTGAAAATAATAAACAAAGCTTGGGATGAAGTTTCTTTGAGGACACTGAAATCCTCCTGGATAAATCTGTGGCCAGACTGTGTGGCACTGAAAGACTTAGAAAATACTGCCACAGAAGCTGTTGTTGTCGACGAAATTGTGTCCCTGGGAAAATCCATGGGGTTAAATGTAGACAGTGATGATGTGGAGGAGTTAATTGAAGATAACGTAAATGAATTAACAACTGAAGAACTTCAAGAACTACAAAGGGAACAGCAGGAAGTGATTGAAGATGAGTCTGCAGAGGAAGAAGAAAACATAGAACACATTGTCCAAAAATGGCATCGAAACATAGCTGTGGTGAATAGGAGCGTTAACTTATTTAACGACAATGTGATGGAGCATTTTAGGAGGATTTAAAAAAAAAGACAAAAATAATCAACATTGGATATTTTTTTGAATAGAGAACCATAAAAGCAGAAAATAGAATCAAGGGAAAAATCTTCTGAAGTTTTTAATATAGAAAGTGACGATGAATTGTAATATGTAAGCAGAGTTTAAATAATAAAATACGTATTAAGGAACTACATAATTGTATATGTTTTACTTCTACTGTTCAACTCATTTGTTTAAATAAAGACTTATAAACGAATTAATTCAATTTACATTACAATTTATGTGAAAAAATGATTCGCCATTCGTACAAATCGCTATTCGAACAGCCTGCTGGAATGAATTGTGTACGAATAGCGGGGGTCCACTGTATTCTGTTGACACCAATTTCAATTGCTGTTTTTAACTTTCGACAGCTTGCTGCGCTACCTGTTACGTTATACTACAGCGACTATTCTGTTTCCCACTTAAATTTACATATTTTCCAGAGAAAATATCAAGGAAAACTATTTAGAAAAAAAAAATTCTCAGAGAAATGAAAAAAAAAATATACTTCTATACATGCATACAACAATATATATTATAATCATTATAATGACAGAGAAAAATAAAACAAAACAGAAAACCATTAAGATTATATTCTTCTTCTTTGTCTTTTCTATTTTGCTCTCAAAAGACTTGGTGAAAAAAAAAAAAAGTTAAATATACCGTCGTTTAAATGTAAAAATATAAAATAAAAAAATATAAAAAAAAACGTTCCTGATAAAAAGTCAAGGTTTCATAAATATTTATGAATTTACAAACCGAACAACGGTGAGACAGAGAGAGAGAGAGAGAGAAGAAAAGAAAACAAAGTAAGAGTAAGAAAATCCTAATGGAGATAAAGTGTCGAGTATAAAATAAAAATAAATCATAAAAGCATGCAACCGGTTGTGCTATTACTATTAGACGTGTCAAGTCCAGTCCAGTCCAGTCCATTGTATTACGAATTTTCATATTAAAAGATGACAATTGAAATGACAAGAAAGCTTCATTACACGACAAAAGGGAATTTAAAAATAAATTAAAATTATTTAAATTCTGCTAAATTGTAAAACAATTGCAAAGAAAAGAGAATACGAACGTAAAGGGTGATTTTTTAGCTATTATCTTTTTGGCAACACTGGTTTAACGCACGTTTCGTGTTTTGTTTCACTGTCAAACATCTTCAGTTTGGTCTATAATTTAACCATGAATCGACTTACAAACGAACAACCCTTGGAAAGCATTGAATTTGGCATCATTGGACCGTACTTCTTCAAAGATGCTGCGAATCGTAACGTAACTGTGAATGGTGAGCGCTACCGTGAGATGATATCCAACTTTTTTTTGCCCAAAATGCAAGAGCTTGACTTTCATGACATGTGGTTTCAACAAGAAGATGCTACATGCCACACAGCACGCGTAACAATGGACTTATTGAGAGGCAAGTTCGGTGAACATTTTATTTCACGTTCGGGACCGATCAATTGGCCGCCTAGATCGTGCGATTTAACGCCTTTAGACTATTTTTCGTGGGGCTATGTTAAAGCTCATGTCTATACAGACAATCCCGCTTCAATTGACGCATTGGAAGACAACATTGAAGCTTTTATTCGTGAGATACTGGCCGAAATGTTGGAAAGAGTAAGCCAAAATTGGACTAAGCGGATGGACCATTTGAGGCGCAGTTGTGGTCAACATTTGCATGAAATAATCTTCAAACATTAAATTATATGGACCGTACTATCGATTCAAATAAAGATTTCATGCATTTTTCTGAATTTTATGTGTTTTTTTTTTGGAACAATTTTCCTATAGCTCTTAAAAAATCACCCCTTAGAATTCAATACGTAAACTTCCTTTTGGTTTGGTCTGAACTTAAACTATAAAGGATTAAATGAATTGAAATCACGATTAAAAAACAAGTAGTTTTAATTACAAAATTTACTTTTTAAATCGAAACCAATATTGATAATTATCTCGACAATCCTTTTTTTCAAAAGTTCTCCTTACATTTACTAGGATAGTTGTGCAGCCCTTGCGCTGACCAACTTCTTCCCTAGTTTGGTGGAATTCGATCAGTACAGAGACTGTGTTTACCTGCGGTGCCACAACGGGCCGCTATGCGTGCTCAAGTGAGCTTTTGGTACCAAAGCTGCCACTCCAACCTACCTACCCTACTAGGAGAGTTTAATAAGTACGTGATAAGTAGCTCAGTGTCTCTAGAGTGGTATTTTGTTGGCAAAAAAAGCATTTTTCCAATTACTTTTTGATTACCTAAAGATGCTGCTTTAAAAAGAAGGGTTTCATTAAGAGAAATCCATAATTTGTTCTAACAAAAAGTCTTATTTTATCTGAGAAGAAATTTATTGAAGTTACGTGCTCACGTGCACGGTAGAAAACGCGTGTAAATCATAACAAAAAAAATTAGTCCCATGTAACTTCTTACTGGAACCAAATGAAGAAACATTAACGCAGTACGAAATTATAAATTTTCTGAAGACTCGAAAAATTTTAGACAAAAAAATCAATCGATCATGACCAATTTCAATGAAATTCTATTTCAGAAACAACAAAAACTAAACAGAATAAGATAATTGGGTCATGCCATTGTGGCTCTAGACCTCATAAATATATCTTAAAGTGGTACTCTAAGTCATATCATGAGAAGACTCACGAAAAGTGTCATCGACCGCAAAAGTGTTAGATCCACATTTGATTTGGGTATTTCTGCAAATATGATAAGCCTGTACAGTAAGATCCCAACTTACTTGAGATCTCCATTTGGAATAAAGCAATAATTAGCCGAACGTTCATGAAACATACGTTCGTTCCTAGCATGTGAAAGGCAATTAAATAGGATTTCGATAAGCATTTGCATTATTTTCATATGGTAATATGAATTTTAGCTTAAGAATTCCCTAAACCATTTGATACCAGACGAGATTTCAGGTAAGGTGGCAGCTTATTAAATGATATTTTCAATATTTTATTAGAAAAGGTCTTGAGTTATATATCAGGAGTGGAGTAGTACTTAACATAACTGCAGCTTTGAACAGATTGAAGTAGATTTAGCGAGGATAAAATTACAAAGTTGAATATTTCAACGAATATGGATTCCAAGAGACTGGTTTCTTATATCAATTTCTAGATAGACAGAGAATTTGTTCATATTGGTATACGAAACGCTGTCATTTATCCGTGCTATTATATTATATTATTGCTATCATATAGCAAAGCAGTATGGGTACTTACACAAGCAAATACAGATGGTTTTGGTGTATTCGAGAGAAAGATATTTGGTAGAGTATATATGGGCGGCAGTTAGTCATTGCATGAGTAATGAGTTTTTGGTTACATAGGCGTAGTAACAGGTTTTAAGGTACAACAACTATAGTGGGATTGCCAATTTGTGCGTAAGAGTGAGAAGATGATTAGGAACTTCAATATAGGAATCATATTCAAGATAATCTTTCAAATCTTCAAGTGAGAAATTGGAGGAGAAGTGCTTACAATTGATGCGCTTGGAATTGTATTATAATTCAGTCTAAAGGCCAACATATATTTAACTGAGTAACTAAGCTTTGCTAACCTCATCACGTAAACAATATGAGAAAAATAATTGAGCATTTATTCCATAACGTTTATTATTAAGTCACCGTAGTCTGGTAGGTAGTGTGTAGACTTATTAGACGTGGGGCGGTTCAAACCCCGGGTCAGACATCACCAACAAAACGAAATAAGATTTCTGGCAAAAACTCTGAGAGTAAATAACATTGCCGTGAAAATTTTCTCAAAAAAGGCTGTCGTTCAGAGTCGACTTTAAACTGTAGGTCCCGCCACTCATGTATAAAATTAACACACACAACATATGTGGTGTGAGAAGCTTACTGAAGGGTTGTAATGCCCAATTATGTATGTATGTAACGGCCACGACGATATTTTCTGAACTGGCATCTAAAAAATATAATGGTTTAAATATATGGACTTGGGTCGAGTATTAATTAAATGCACCATCATCCGACATCTCTGCAAGATGTGAAATCTATTCGAGGCTTTTACATAAAACCTTGAACGTTTTACTGATACGTTGAATTTTCTTTTGATATCATTGATTCGTACACAGATAGTGAGGTTAGATCTAAAAAATGTCGCACCATTTTGCAATACTGTAACGTTTTTAATAACGAATATTTCCTATGGATTCAAGAAATGCAAAAAAATTTGTTTACTGCACAGTATATTATACAGAAAAGATTATACGCTGCACTTTTTATTGCATTTACTTCATTTGTTTTAGCTGTGGCAACTTCTAGAATTTACTGCTTTTCGTGGCACTTCTATGTTGTTTTGTCATTGTAATTCTTTGTTACCGTAACTTTTTTGTTGTTTTTTATTGTGTTTTTTCTACAATACACTGAAAGAAATTTTAATGTTAGTGCCAGTAGCCCTACTTTTATTATATTTAATAGCATATGAATTAATTTTTTCAATTCAGAACAATCTGGCCAGTCTCCGCGTAACTATTATTCATTAATAAAGAATTCAATCACGTAAACCTATCAATCATCTCTACACTATGGATTCCAAGAAATTCAGTTTTTTTGTATTAGAATCCGTACACATTTATTGTGTACTGTAAGGTTTTTTTCAATATTTCAATAAAAAAAAATGCGAAATTATATAAAAATAATTGGAAAGTGATTGTAAAAGGAACCACGCTAAATTTTTCTATAACTCAGACAATTTAAATTAAAATAAAAAAACCAAACGCTAACACCAACGTCTGTCTAAAGGATGTATTTTTTTAATATCAGATGTGGCAGTTATAAAGCTTTCTTTCCGCAGACGAAAGAAAAAGAAAAACTTTATGAACATTTTAAAGAGAGAGAGAGAGAGTTTGAGAGAAAAGTAACGCATTTTATAAGTTAAAAACATAGAAACAGCACCACAACCATGCTTAATAACACTCTTGGGGCAAAATATGCTTGCAAAACAATGAAGTGAATGCATTGCATCATTGCCAGCCAACAAGGCATTCATTGTACAGTACGTACGTACAGAGGGATAGAAAACATTTCCCGGAAACACATCGACAGGGCACACAATGTAAGAGTGTGTATTTACAGTTACGCAAAACGGAAATGGCTTGCAATCTACAACAAATGCTGTACAAGTACTACAACAACAACAACAAAAGTAATAATAAAAAAAAAACGAATCGAAAAGAATGAATTAAATGTAATTAAAAAGTTAATTGGTATTTTTCTCTCTCTGTGGTGCGCAAAAGCATTTCCAGTTAAAGAAGGAAGAAAAAAAATTTTAAAAAATAATTCACAAACCGCCAAACAAACAAACGTGGTATTTGAATGGTTGGTTTCTAATAAAACCTGGCAATTATTGCAATTTAATTAAACGTTTGATGATATTTTAATAAAAATTACGTCAAAAAAAAAAAATAAAAAATTAAAAAAAAATTAAATAACAATTGAATTTAAAATTTTAATTAAAAACAACTAAAACAGATCTAAACTAAGACAGAAAAAAAACAAAATTAATTTCATTGTTAGTAACCAATACCCAAAAGGAAAGTAAGAAAAATAAAAAACGTATGAAATTTATAAAAAGAAAATGAAAATGAGGACAAAAATGAAAAGAAAAATGAAAAAAACTAAAAAAAGGTATATAGAGAGGGTGAGGGTGGGGGTGAGTATTACTTGCATGCAAACAAACGTACAATGGCCGGCCTATGTAGTACCCAAACACCCACTTTGGCCATTTGGGCTTGAACGCCCTTTGCCTGTAGTCCTTTAACAGCTCCTTCAGCATAAGCAGGACATTCAAAGTCCACAAATCCATAACCTAAAAAAAGACATACACACAAACGTCGTAAAAGAGAGAAAAGAGAAGAGAAAAATAAAAAAAAAGATTTTAATATGATTTATTATTAGGTATTTCATTTAAAAAAAAAATAATAATAAAACGCATACAGTTTCAAGAACACACAATCAACAAGACAGCCACATACAGCCACTACTTAAGGGAATTAAAAAAGAAAATATCAAAAAATTAAATAAAATTATTTACAATTAAAATTATAATTACGATATACCCACATAAGAATATTTAGAATATTAAAGCATACTTTTTTCTATTATTAGAAGAGTGCTAAGCTATTAAAGAATTATTAAATTGTGCTTGTGGGGAGTGTTAACCGTGCCCCAAAAAATATACTAAAAATTACACACCGGGCTATGAAAATGATTACATCGTAGGCAGAAGTTCTTAATTAATCGAGTTTTTTAAGCTAAAAACACCATAGACAGTGTAAATGTAAGGAGTGTGCACGAAAAAATTTTAAATATATTTAATCATCGGCCTCAATAAACAAATCTCTCGTTTGGCATACCCTTTCTCTGTCTAGTCTGTCTAATGCAGCTTTATATACTAGATATGGAATTGATTTCTATATTCCTTAAACTCTCAGGCTAAGTTTCAGTTGTGATTTAAATGCAAAGTCATAAAGCCGATTTTCAAAACCAGTTAGTTATCATTTTATGCGGTATGACAATGGACCGCTGGATATACACTTCCTCCCAGCCATTCTAGTCTATACTATACTATCATATGTCTCTATAAGTACGTGTAAAATTTAATTTTTATTACAAAATTTGTTTTCAGCTTAGTCTTTAAAAACACTGGTATTAACTGAAAAACTGTTTTGTCGCTTATAAAAAATATAAGAAGCATTTCATCATTGAAAGATAATAGGGAAGTGGAAGAGGTAAAGGATTTGCAATTCAAGTTTCTGGACAAGAATTCAATGCCGGCAATTCACAGGAAAAAGGTTGATAATAAAAATTTCAAGTACAAAAAGAAAAATAATTCTCTAAAAAAATTTTTACTATGGCAAGCTATTGTTAACAATTTTTATGTTAATCAGCGCCAGAGAGTCCTCATCTTCTGGTTAAATCCTGTGCTACAAAGCAATTAGGTGGTACTATGTACCCAGCAAAGACAAATCTAGTAAAAAATTAATATTCTTAAATGTATATAAACAAATTTTTTCGTGCACACTCCTTACATTGTGTGTTATAATTATAATTTTGTTGAGAAGGAAAAGGAAATTAATTTTTATTTTTTGTTTATCATATCGACGCCTCCGTTCCATAACATTCGAAAAAGTCGAAAAAGTGTGTCTTGAGTTATGAGCTCTCAAAGTTTTCACGCTACATAAGACTATATGTGTATTCTATAACTTCGGAACGGATCGGCGCATCTTAATCAAATTTTGACAGTATTTAAATTAGAGAAAATAAATAAATTTAAAAATGCAAGAACATTAAAAACGTTCTAAGTACACATAGAACGTTATAGAATGGAGGCGTCGATATTTGAAGATTACAAATTAACGAAAAGTTCCAAATTTAATGTCGAGAGATTTTTGTCAAAAGGGAAATGGCATTACGATTACTATGCCAGATTTTAATCTTTAAATATGTTTGAATTTTTTCATTATTGAAGGGAAAAGACAAGTTAGAATTCGTTACAAAATTTTCTAAAATTTAATGAGGCTGAGTTTTAACCTTTCAAAAAGTTATCTTCACTTATCCTCTTTTAGGGAGCTAGGGTGCCCACAAAGTATATTCATGTTTTACTTTCCAAATAATGACAAACTGCAGTAGCTCTCCGATTTTTTTGTACCCGGTCTTCATGGTATTGATGTGAACGATGTTTGGTTTCAACAGAATGGTGCAACTTGCATCAAGTCTCATGCCACAATCGATTTATTATGTCAAACGTTTAATGGCCGTTTAATAAACCGAAATGGTGATGTCAATTGTCCGCCAAGAAGCTACGATTTGACACCGTTGGACTATTTTCTGTGGAGTGCTGTTAAAGAAATGTGTTATGCCGACAAACCAGAGACAATAAAGCATTTCAAGGCCAACATTCGTGATGCCATTGCAGCGATACGACCTCATACATTCGAAAAATTGCACGAAAATTGGTGCGATCGAATGAGGTACTGTGAGGCCAGCCGCGGCATTCATGTGAATGAAATGATATTCCATTTCTAACCGGAGCAATTGTAGTTCGCAACAAAAAATAAATTTGGCAATATTTTAAACCACTTTTAGACGGCCTACCCTATATTTCACATGGTTTCAGATTCTTGTCGAATTTCGGTCTTCTTATACTCCGTTAGTGGCAGTTTCGATTTTATTATGTGGCGCTTAAGTTGAATATCAAGTTCTATACGATAATAGGATACTTGGAAATTTGTCCTAAGAAATGTTGTGCAATGTTCGAAGTCGTAAGAGTCATGTCATCCATAGGCTACTTAATATCGGAGCGAAATATAAATTTTCTTTTCAGACATCCTGTATTTACTACGTCAATTCGATGTTTGCTGTAGTTGAAGTGAATAACTAAACTTCTTCTAAAGACTAACAAAACTATTAACAAGGAATTCAATTAGGCCCTGAAACTTGGTTGTAATATTTCAAAGATTTTTATTAGATTTTAAAATTTTAATTCATGTTTTCCATATACGATGCAAAAGATTTTTGTTGATAGATATTTAAGAGAAATTAAATAATTACCATTTACAGGAATATATAATTACGTAAAATATTTTAAAGTTATATTCTTTTACAAATAAAGTATAAATTATATATTTATGTATGTATAGTAAGTTATTTATAGAATATTTAACAGGCTTAATGAATACATTTTTCAAGTGCAATTCATGATTTATGTTGTATGAGTACAAAAAAAAAAAAAAATTAATTTATAAATAAATGATAAAATCATACATACTTAGATACATGTACATACAGTGAACAGCAAAAGTCTTAGTACGGCAATATATTTTAGCAATTTCTTGAATTTTAACCAAAAGTTTGTAAAGGGTCCGCCAAATAACTTTTTTTTTGAAAATGCTTTAAAAAAAACTACTGAATATTTTCTCAAATTTCTTTTTTTTATTTGAAAGTACAATCCTTCCGGTTAATAATGGAAAATAATTTCATTCAAATGGCTGCCTCGGCTGGCCATGCAGTAGCCTACACGATCGGTCCAATTTTAAAGCACATTATCGATTGTGTGCAGCTGTATTTCACCAATGGCTTCATGAATATTGTCCTTTAAAGCGTCAATTGTCTCTGGCTTTTCGGCGTAACACTTATCTTTGACGGCACCCCACAAATAATAGTCCAACGGTGTCAAATCGCAGCTCCGAGGTGGCCAAACGACATCAGCTCTGCGGCTGATAATGCGATCTTCAAAAACAGGGCGCAAAACATCGAGTGTAGCTTCGGCTGTGTGGCACGTAACGCCGTTCTGTTGAAACCAAATGTTGCCAATATCCTCCTCTTCAATTTTTGTGAACAAAAATTCGTTCAACATGGCCCGATAACGATCGCCATTGACTGCAACGGCCACTCCTTGCTCAATTTCGAAGAAAAATGGCCCAATTATGCCTCTTGAAAAAAATCCGCACCAAACAGTGACGCGTTTTGGGTGCGTCGGCTTTTCAATGTATGCGTGCGGGTTTTCGCAGGCCCACATAGCGTTGCTGTTCAAGCGTATACACAACCATATTCGTTCAGCGGAAGGATAAAACTAATTATCTGTCAAATCAGACATGAGCTAAGTGTTACCATTCACGAAATAAGCACTAGTTGAAAAAAAAACTTTAGATGGCGGACCCGATATAAAAAATTAAGGCTTTTATATTTATTTTATTATAAAACAAACAATTTTTTAATGTTTATCATAAAACAAGAGAAAAATAAGGAAATGTTTCAGATGACTCCATAGGTGGTACCCCCAAGGAGAACCCTGAGTAAATTTAAAATTCAAAGGCCTAATATATGAAAAATTTATTCCTTGTATTTAATAGAATATCCCTTAAGATCAAGCACTCCATTCAACCCATTTGTACAATTGAATGTACAAGTTTTGTTTAGTGTTTTCTGGTGGCACCATGAGCAAGTTTTTCGGTTGACTTTTGTTTGGGGTTTAGCGATTACGTATCGGTTCTTTCAAATGATCTCCTAAATACTCTCTTGAAGTCATATCGGGACTTTGTGCAAGAGTATTAAGCCTGTGGGGACTTCTTTTTTGTCAAAACATGTTTATTGGAGTACTAAGACTTTTGCTGTTCACTGTATGTATGTGTATATTAAACTAAATAAATTACTAACTAAATACAACTAATAAATATTGTAAAGAAAAAGATATAATACACACACACACATTCATACATACTTACATTCATACATACATATACACAAACAAACATATTGAAAACAGAAAACACTAATTTAATCGTACACAAAACAAAGAGAAGAGTAGAAAAAGAGAAAGAGAAAAAATAAGCTTTAAATTAATTACATACACACCCACACCCACACACACATACATAGAGAATAAAATAATTAATTAAATACAATAATGGAAACAAACAGAAAAAGAAAAAAAAAAAAAGAAAAATAAAAAAACACGATATTTTTTGATGTAAAAATTGATTTTCATAAAATGAAAAAATAAGGAAAATTTAAAATTTTTTAAAAAATAAACACTCACACATTTGCACAATAACAGTATATTACACACTTAGAGACATACACACATACGGACATATAGAAATATTTTACATCAAATAACAACAAATAACAATAAAAAAAAGAAATTGTTTAAAAAAAAAAAAAATAAAAAACACAACAACAAGAAAAAATATAGAGATACAATAAAACAACTGAGAAGAAGAATACCAATAAATACAATAAAAAACTAAAATTGATGAAAAAATGGTGAAAAAGCAAAAAATACCTTTACATTTATTTGTTGTTTTATCTAAAATAGCCTTCGTGGATATAATAGTTCCATATCTGTGTATAAAAAAATAGAGAGAAAAAGAGAATAATGAAAAAAGAAAAACATTTTTTTTATAGAAACAAATTTTAAAAACGGAAATAAAGCCCGAGAGAGAGAGAGAGAACGAGAGAAAGAGTTAAATAACAAATTAATTTCAAAAATATTTGTAATATTAATAGAGAAAAAAAAATTAATATATAAATAAATACCGTAAATAAATAATTAAATAAATTGCAATTATTGAAAATTTGATTATTTTGAAATATTTACGTAAATATTGTTTTTCTACTACCCGAGAGTAGTATTACTAATGTTGAAAAAATGAAACAAAACAAAAACAGTGTTGTTCTAGGACAGCAAGTACAGAAGTCGTTTTCAACAACTGACGGAGGAAATCTAAATCGAATTTTGAAGGAATTTCGATTTCGCAAAATCATTACACATTTATGAAGCAAATATCGTTTGGCAACACTGAGAGAGAATGTCATTTAATTTCATCTGATTTTTTGCCATTTTAAAACAGGGTTCAAAAGTATAGCTAAATACGAAATTTTAATTGGATTCATACATACTTACATAATTGGTCATTACAACCCTTCAGTCAGGATTACGACCAAGCTTCTCACACCACTTATGTTGTGTGCCTTAATTTTAAACATGAGTGGCGGGACCTACAGTTTAAAGTCAACTCCGAGCGACAGATTTTTGAGAAACTTTTCATTGCAATTTTATTTTACTTTCAGAGTTTTTGCCAGAAATCTGCTGAGAGGAAGTCGCCGAAGAAATATTTTTTCATATTTTCGTTTTGATGTCTGACCTAGGATTTGAACTCGGGCCTAACGTCTAATAAGTCAACACACTACCTACTAGACTACGGTGACTTCAATGGATTCACACAGCAAAAACAAAATGGGTTGAGCATTTAAAAGTTTAAATTTAAAAATGCGTCTGGCCTCACAGTACCTCATTCGATCTCGTATCTCGGCAATGTCATCACGAATGTTGGCCTTCAAATGCTCAATTGTCTCTGGTTTGCGGGCATAACACTTTTCTTTACTGGCGCCCCACAGGAAATATACCAACGGTATCAAATCGCAGCTTCTTGGCGGCTAATCGACGTCACCATTTAAGTTAATTAAACGGCCATCAAATGTTTGACGCAATAAATCGATTGTGGCAAGTTGCACCATCCATTGTTCACATCAATACCATAAAGAGCGGGTACAAAAAAATCGGTTATCATGATGCGATAGGTGCCTCCATTGACCGTAATGATTGCGCCACCCTCATTTTCACAGAAATATGGGCCAATGAAGCCTCCGCTCCTCAAGCCGCACCAAACAGTCACCCGTAATGGTGCATTGTCTTCTGTAAGGCCACCCACGTGAGCCCCAAAACCATAA
Organism: Sarcophaga caerulescens; assembly: GCA_927399465.1. Lineage (NCBI taxonomy): Eukaryota > Metazoa > Arthropoda > Insecta > Diptera > Sarcophagidae > Sarcophaga > Sarcophaga caerulescens. The sequence goes on from OV656867.1 coordinate 21,126,779, forward strand.
TTTTGTTTGTTAACGTACCCACCAAGATGAAAATGAGTTTCATCCAAAACAAAAAGATGATTTTTTGGAAAAATCGATATCATCGTGCAGTTTCTGGGTGCCTCAACTAGCGAAGCAAAAGGTCATGAGGCTTCAACACTTGAAACAATTGAACTTTATAAGGCGTCTTACGAAGATCTTATCACAAAATTAGACGTAAGCTAGTGTGTGAAATATTCAATTCTTAAAACGAAGCGGGCGCTGTTGGCCCTTGTTTGAGACCGAGATTTTCGTACAATTTCCGATCCATTGTCTTTGTTTTGGATATAAATTTCCAATAAATTGCAAAGTTGCTCAAGCGAAAATCGATTCTTTAAGTTTAGTGCAAATAATATACTGAATTTTATTACACAATGATTCAAATTTAAACCAATAGATGGACCAACCGATACCGGAACATAGCAAAGATCTTCGTAATAGGGTGGAATGAAGATTTTGTAATTTTAATACCTTTTGTAGCTTCATTAGGCCCATGTGTGTAAAGGATTTTGTCGATAATTAACACATTCTATTTATAAGATTCAATTCCACCTGATACATAGGCAAACATGGTCAAGCCTAGAGTAGAGTCAATATTACGAAAGCCAGAATACGAGTTATAATTGACATCAGTTTGCACCGATAGTTTGAGCATGTTTTGAGGAAAGTCAGGCATTTAGTTTACTTTTGCAGTTATTATCGAAATAAGTTGGAGTGAGAATATTGACTGGATAAAGTCCAAGGGTCTATCCCAGTTTGTCTAGTAGAAAGCCTTCGATGAAATTATTTTTTTCATCACACTGCTGGGACTTTTATCTATGAAATCCAAGGTAATTTAAATTAGCCCTCATGAATTAGTTATAGCAGACGACCCTTTTGAGGTAGTTTTTTACTACTTTTTCGTTTCTTCGTTCGGTATGTTTACGAATAACCTCGTAGGCACAGTCAATCACTACAGAATCGCATTTAGAAACTGTATTCCTCAAGGTGAAATAATGTTCACACTCTATTATGGTTCACAATTAAAGCCGGCCGTTAAATTTGCTATTATCGCCCTCAAGGATTAAATACCACCAGTCTGTTTTCTCCCATGAGGCTAATGTGGTCGCCAAGTCAATAGTTCGAATAACAGATACTCTAGTTCATTGAAAGGTCACAGTACTGGGTATGTATCCAGACTGATGGTTGTACTTGCCGGTCATTGACAAATTGAATATTATGGCTGATGGATTGAACTACGGTTTAATGACCACTGCTGTAGAGGAAACAATTTAGAAAGATAGAAGACAATTGCTCTCTCCACTGGCTACTTTTCATTCCATAAAAACCACTGCCGTAGTATATTCGATAGATCTTCTCAGGTACATCAATCTGACAAAATGGATTTTAGCTTTTAACGGTTCATGTGACAATCATCTCATCCCCCCTGATGAAAATATCGAATTTTGCTTGCAGCTTGCCTCAGAATGTATGAAAACAGGGGTGGTTGTTCATTATCATTTGTAAGACGTAGGACTGACACAAGCCAAGTTTCATTAAGAAAGTTTTCTTAACCAAGTATAGCAGGTCCTAGAAGGACCATCTGGCGTTAACTAGAAACAATGCCAAAAGAATTCTTTCAAGATATTCGGGATGTTATTGACCAATTTAGCAATGGGAGAAGATAGAAAAAATGCAGTTGCTGAAGACCATCTGACTTGTGTCAGCGAAGTTTGTTTTGAAACTGTAAGAAAAATCGTAGGATGAGATTGTCTTTGAAATTGATAATGATAATCCTGATTTGCCTATGGGAACAATAAGTAATTATCCATTATGATATCCAAACTAAGATCGAATTATACTAAAAAAAAACAAGTCACGATCCTTTAAATATCAGGGTTTTAGTCGTTCTTTTTATGACAAGGCCGAACTATCGGAAAGATCTTTGGATCTTTAAAAATTCATTAAAATTGTAGAGACCCATAAAAGGACCCATAAAAGACGAGTTGTTACGAGAGAGCTAAAGCCTTTACCATAAAATGTTTATTAGAAGTGGCTCAAGTAATGGATAAAACGTTGCCGTTGTGAGAACAGATTCCTTTAAAAGGGTGCAGGCACAAGATATTGATGAATAACACTATGCAACAATTTAAAAAGATTAAATACACCCAGCTAATGACATAGTGCAAGTTGTGGGTTTTTTTATATTTATTGAACCCTCCAAACTTGTTTTATTTGACAAAAACTGTTTTTTTTTTACCTTACGCCCAAATTTATTGATTATACAAACATTTCTGAACCAATGTCCAAAATTTAAAGGAGAGGGCGATATACATATATATATTATTTGAATTAATATGCTATGGGGTTTGATAACGTAAACTTGACAAATGCGAATTTTCTTCATATTTTTTCAAGTTTGTCCGTTCATAGTAGCAAACTTTAATTAAAAACTATGAAATAAGTGATGACATTCTGAAAGTGCATTATCTTGTGAAGAGATTGACACTTCGGTTGATCAAATCGGACAAAAATTACCGCAGTTATTATTTAAAGAGTCTAACAGTCGGGTTATATTTTTCATATATACTTATATTTTTTTAAATTAACTTTTAGTTCAAAAATTGTAAGAATTTTTGATGGATCGTGATTGTTTATCACAAAATGTGTCAATTTCACGTTTGATTGACCACCAGAAGTTGGCCAATGTTTGCGCAAAGAGAAATAATAATACATATTTGCAAAAAACACAAATATTAAGCGACTTCTGGTAGTCGTGCAAACGTAAAATTGACACATTTTACGATAAACAATCACAAACCATCAAAAATTCTGAAAATTTTTGAGCTCAAAGTTCATTTGATCTATAAAAAATATAACACGACTGTTATACTATTTAAATAATAATTACGGTAATTTTTGTTCGATTTGATCAAACGAAGTGTCAATCTCTTCACAAAATAACGCACTTTCGGAATGTCATCACTTATCGTATATTTTTCAATTAACTTTTGCAATTAAGAGTAGTTAAACTTGAAAAAATTAGAAAAAAAAATCATATTTTCCGAGTTTACCCGATCAAAACTCATAACATGTAAGTTTGAACCATATGTTTATGTACACCATTTTAAAGGCTCAGGTCTGGCCTTTCCAAAAAACTTCGGATTTTGAAAATAGTTTAAAAAATATTTTGGTAATCAATAATTTTGTGTGAAAAGATCACAAATACTGTTTTTGTCAAATAAAACAAGTTTGGAGGGTTCGAGAAATATAAAAAAATATTTTTGAGTTCTACTAAACAAAACTCACAACCTACACTATGTCACTAGCTAGGTGTATTTTGACTGTCGCACCATGTAATTGAAAAGTTTTGGAAAATATGTATATCGACGATGAGTACAAAGTACTTTTCCAATTTGGCACTTTTTTTTGGAGTTACAATAGAACAACACTGTTTTCATATAACACACTCAAGTATGAAGTGAAGTAAAAATAAAGAAAAAAAAAAGAGCAAAATTATTGTAGTTAGATTTTTTTGACTTACTGTGCACACATAGTAACTAAATCTTTATCGGTTGTGCCTTGTTGTAAACCCCTAATGTATAAATTTGTTTTTGACAATTGTTCGCCTTGTTGATTTTGTATTGTTGTACCATTATTAGGACCCATTGTTGTATTTGTATTGGTATTACTTAGACTAGTACTTAATGTTCCACTTTGGGATCCAGTATTTGATGAGCTGCTTGAATTTGTATTACTTGGTGATGTCGCTGTTGGGACACGTTGGCCGTACTAAAATGAAAATTAGAAAAAAAGAAAAAAAATATAAAATTAATTTAATTTACAAACATTTTAAATTTTAAATTAAAAGTATTTAAAAATTTATTTGATAGGGCCTAAGGCCGAGAGAAAAAAAAATTTAAATTTTTATTTCTTGATTTTATTTTTTATCAACATGTAACATGTAACAGATTCATTCATTCATTCACATACAGGTGCTCTCTATAATTCATTATTTGCCTTAAAGGGGTTTTACAAACTCGTTCGTAAATGTATTGCAGGAGAAAAAAAAAAAGCACAGCAAAGAAATAATAAAAATTAAACGGGTTACAAAACTATGACTATGACTATGAACAAGTACTTTTTAAGTACTTTATTATGTACGTGTTCTCTTCCTCTCTTTTACAGGCATATAGCATACCATAGCATAGAATGGGAGCTGTGAGGAGCAAAAAAAAAAAGAGGTTGAAACTGTGCATTATATGGTACAATATTATGCACAATTTTTTTCTTTTTAATTTTTTTACTTTTTGCTCTTTTCTTTCGTTTTTTTTTTAGTACGAGTATCATGTATTTTCACTTGCAGTTTCCCCTTTTTTTGCTGATGCTTTTGCTTTTTTTCATGAAAGTACTTAATTTTGTATTTTCTTTTTTCTTTCATTTTTTTTGTTGCATTTTGCAAAGTGTGCCTCTGAAGATGGGAGTACATTTACAGATAAAATATATGGAATAGTAGATTAAATTTATTGATAACAGCAAACAGACTTGCCTTTGCTGTTGGCGAAGGGTAAAATCGGTAGCAAGAGAGAGAGAAAAAAAGGTCAAGAATTATGATTTATTAAGGCCTGATAACAAATTGAGAACATAATTGTGTTTTTCTTGTATTCTTAATATTTAAAATCAATTAAATTATGTTTTCATTAATAAATGCTCACTGGGTATTGCATGTAATGGGTCCGTTTGAATTTTGTTGAGGCTTTTGGAAAAGAAATTATGGAAGCAGCTGAACTTTGCGCCTTTTAGTAAGAAAAAATAAAATCCGTTTTCAGTTTTTTTGGTATTCACAGGCTGCAGAATGTCCTTATTAGATCTATTCTGCCGTATGGAACTTAGGTCGAGTCCGGCTTTTTTATTAAAGTTCAAACGTTAGCTTATGGGAACTCTATAATCTAAGACTCTACACATCTTTAGCTCATTGATAGTTTTAAAATATAACCGCCAAAACGAATGGGTCTAAGTATAGAACATTGAATACCATCTAGCTACGAATAGCATCTTTCGGATTATGGTCTTAAGCAAACTTCTCAATGTACTTGTGCCCTCCCAAGAACACCCGATTGCGAGCTCTGTCATTAGGCTTAATGGCTCTCTTATAGCCTTTTCGATTCATAATCAAACAAATTTTGTTTCATATTCGAGACAAAAATCTTTAATCTCATCCCAGGCACATTGGAACTAAAAGTCTTGAAATATTGACAGTGCTAAGCAGTCGAAGCCTGTTAACGACAGACAAAAATATTCTAGAGGTGAATGGTCATGGTTATACGCCGTAATCTAGTAGGTAGTATGTTAGCTTATTAGACGATGATTAGGAACCTCAATGTAGGAATCATATTCAAGATAATCTTTTAAATCTTCAAGTGAGAAATTGGAGGTGAAGTGCTTACAATTGAAGAGCTTGGAATTGTATTCTAATTCAGTCTAAAGACCATCACGTACACACTATGAGAAAAATAAGTGAGCATTTATTCTATAACGTTAAGTCACCGTAGTCTAGTAGGTAGTGTGTAGGGCTATTAGACGTGAGGCCACGGTTCAAACCCCTGGGCAGACATCTCCACTAAAACGAAATATAAAAAAATATTTTTTCAGCGACCATCTCTCAGCTGATTTCTGGCAAAAACTCTGAGAGTTTTGGCTCTTGATCTTCGAAAGTCTTCCACATAGATGACTGAATTTTGTTTTTACTGTTATAACAATTGCGTTGCATGTGCCGTTAGCTCAAAACGCTGAAAAATGTTTGAATGACGAATCGATACTTTCACATGTATGTAAATGGATGCATACATAATTGGTCATACAGAATTGACCATTCAATCAGGATTACGACCTAGCTTCTAATATTGGCGGGGGACCTACAGTTTATAGTCGACTCCGAGTGACTTATTCATTTTAAGCCTTTTCGCTTTTAACTAGATTTTCACATCAATGATGTTGTGTGTGTGTTAATTTTATACATGAGTGGCGGCATCTACAGTTTAAAGTCGATTCCGAACGGCAAATTTTTTTTAGAAACTTTTCATGGCAATTTTTATTTTTGTCAGAAATCTGCTGAGAGGAAGTCGCCGAAGAAATATTTTTTCACATTTCGTTATGTTCGAGATGTCTTACCTGGGGTTTGAACCGTGGACTTACGTTGCTAGTGGTTCTTGACATCACACACACACACACACAGGTATTTCAGGTATCTGCTTAATCCCAGCACAAATTAAAATATCCTTGCTCCCGGAATTACAAGCACAAACCTTTCATCGCTTTTCGTCATCATTGTGTTATTTATTAAAGAGGCAGCCAATAAAAATTCCTGTCCACACTTAAAGAAACATGTAATGCCGTCATACATGATAAAATAGACTTTTAAGAGGCCTGGGGGAATAACTTTCAACACAATGTGTAATTGTAATTGTATTTGTGTTTAAAATATGATTTTTAAATTTCGTTTTTGCTTTCTCAAGGAATATTTTCTGAAACTATTTTTGAATAATTTCCGCAATGTGCGTTTAATGTTAAAAACATGTCACTCCACTCCACTCCACACATTCACTTACTCACTCACTCACTGATTCAATACAAAAACACATCATCAGAAACCCTCATTTAGCCAGTTTGTGGCTAAAGAAAACGAACAAAAAAAACCAAAAAAAAATCCCCCAAATAAAACAGAAAGGAGGAATACACACCACACAAGAATAGAATGAATTCAGCAACAGCATTCAGAAGTGTTTGTCTACTTGGAAATGGGAAAGTGCTGTGTGTCAATGAATTTCCAAAATGGATTATTATGTCATGCATACAAAATAACAATAACAACAATAGCAACAAAAAAGCTCTAAGAAAGAAAATGTTTTAAAAGCATAAAACGGTTTTAAGCAAGAGAGTTTGCATAAGTATGTGTATGGAATTTACATTAAAATATTTACTTATTTGCTACCACATGCACACACACACACTCGCATACCATACATACATACGAGTATAAATACAGTATTTTTAAATTTTTAATAAAAGCATACGACAATACGACACATACATATGAGTCATTTTATAATGTGTGAAGATAATGGAAGATTTTAAAAGAGGGTTTTTTTTTATTAAATAAAAGAACTGTTACGGCCTACAAGCTTTATTTTGACATCTTATTAATCGCCATAATTTTGTTGAAAGCAACGTACGCCGTCATCTAGTAATTAATAGAATCAATGCTTTGACATTTATAAAGCAATTGAATTTCATCCTGGCAATAATAGCCAGCCCTTAGTCAGTACTGCAGTCTAGATTCTCATACCAATCATAGTGTTGTTGTGAATTTCATCCACGAGTAACGCAACTTACAGTTTTAAGTCGACTTTGAACGACAGATCGAAGGAGCATTTCATCGCAAATAATTACTCTCAGAACTTTTGCCAGAAGACTGCTGAGAGTTGTTAGTCCAAAGGCTACCTTTCTTTGTTTTCGATAAATCAGAGCTGAGGTTTGAGTTCCCGAGCTCTTGTTTAGCAAATCAACACACTATCCATTAATCTACAGTGTCAAACTCACGTAGCGTTTAAGGCTACGGACTACCATCAGAAACTTAAGTTGTTGTGAGGGTCAGGAGGTGTGATGTAATGTTTAAAGTGCTTGACTGAAAATCAGAGCCACCCAGCAGCTTAGGTTGCTGTGAGGTTCAGGTAGTGTGATGTAATGTTTAAAGTGATGCAACCCACTCATGTATAAAATTAACACACACAACATGAGTAGTGTGAGAAGCTAGGACTGAAGGGTGCGGGCTTCTTGGGGACGATTGCTGTAGACTGTCTAATGGTGAAGGTATAGCACTGGCCATTTTATAGTCACCTAGCAGCAACTCGTTTCCTTGCCGTTCGCATCTTGAGATGTCCACAAACACTACTCCCTCTCTTCCACCTGCCTATAACCCATTTTCCTAAAACTTGCACAATGCACTGCATGAGTAGGGGCCATCCCCAGAGGGCTGGAAGTTATCGTTAAACACTTTCTACTCTATGTTAGCCGACAGTTTAAAGAGAGTAGTATTAGTATCTATGTAGTAGTCCAATCGATATAGATCATGTGCCTTTAGTGAAAGTGAAATGACCCCCTCTCCTCATAAACAATATGTGTGTGTGTGTGTATAAAGTGAACATTTGTGTGATGGTGGTGTAGTGATAAAGATAAAGAAAACCCATTTTTAAGAAACCCAATTTCAAACTTAAGGAATGCAAGATGACGATGATAATGCTGTCTAGATGTGTGTGAAGTTAAATTCTTTTTTATATTCTTTTTTACTTAGGTAAACGAACTTAGGTAAATAACAGAATGTTAACTTAACAGACACTGTTAACTTAACATAATTAAAAAATTTAGAAAAGGAGGAAAGAAAATTGCTTAAAAATCACGAAAATAGGGATAAATTAGAGAAAAAATGAAAGGAAGACGAAGCTAAACCTTTGAACTTTCCAAAAAACCAAAATGTATGAAAATAACAATTTGCCTTTTGGAGATAATAAAGTTGAAAAATCAAGTATTTTTACCAAATATGCCCTCCATAAAGTGGGCACAAATCGATAAAATTTAAAAAGGTGCGGTTTTCTGACCTATTGAGCTGGATAGCTATTGGATCAAGGATTCCAAAACAGTTTTCCTTATGGTCGGGTCACGACTGGGATCGGAGATATAGCCGACGAAGCTAACTTTTTTATATGAGCAAACACAATGCTCTATATAAATCGTGAAAAATTCGATAAAATATAAAAAGGTGCGGTTTTCTGACCTATTGGGCTAGATAGCTATTGGATCAAGGATTCCAAAACAGTTTTCCTTATGGTCGGGTCACGACTGGGACCGGAGATATAGCCGACGAAGCTAACTTTTTTATACGAGCAAACACAATGCTCTATATAAATCGTGAAAAACTCGATAAAATTTAAAAAGGTGCGGTTTTCTGACCTATTGAGCTGGATAGCTATTGGATCAAGGATTCCAAAACAGTTTTCCTTATGGTCGGGTCACGACTGGGACCGGAGATATAGCCGACGAAGCTAACTTTTTTATACGAGCCAACACAATGCTCTATATAAATCGTGAAAAATTCGATAAAATTTAAAAAGGTGCGGTTTTCTGACCTATTGAGCTGGATAGCTATTGGATCAAGGATTCCAAAACAGTTTTCCTTATGGTCGGGTCACGACTGGGTCCGGAGATATAGCCGACGAAGCTAACTTTTTTATATGAGCAAACACAATGCTCTATATAAATCGTGAAAAATTCGATAAAATTTAAAAAGGTGCGGTTTTCTGACCAATTGGGCTGGGTAGCTATTGGATCAAGGATTCCAAAACAGTTTTCCTTATGGTCGGGTCACGACTGGGATCGGAGATATAGCCGACGAAGCTAACTTTTTTATACGAGCAAACACAATGCTCTATATAAATCGTGAAAAATTCGATAAAATTTAAAAAGGTGCGGTTTTCTGACCTATTGAGCTGGATAGCTATTGGATCAAGGATACCAAAACAGTTTTCCTTATGGTCGGGTCACGACTGGGACCGGAGATATAGCCGACGAAGCTAACTTTTTTATACGAGCAAACACAATGCTCTATATAAATCGTGAAAAATTCAATAAAATTTAAAAAGGTGCGGTTTTCTGACCTATTGAGCTGGATAGCTATTGGATCAAGGATTCCAAAACAGTTTTCCTTATGGTCGGGTCACGACTGGGACCGGAGATATAGCCGACGAAGCTAACTTTTTTATACGAGCAAACACAATGCTCTATATAAATCGTGAAAAATTCGATAAAATTTAAAAAGGTGCGGTTTTCTGACCTATTGAGCTGGATAGCTATTGGATCAAGGATTCCAAAACAGTTTTCCTTATGGTCGGGTCACGACTGGGACCGGAGATATAGCCGACGAAGCTAACTTTTTTATATGAGCAAACACAATGCTCTATATAAATCGTGAAAAATTCGATAAAATTTAAAAAGGTGCGGTTTTCTGACCTATTGGGCTGGATAGCTATTGGATCAAGGATTCCAAAACAGTTTTCCTTATGGTCGGGTCACGACTGGGACCGGAGATATAGCCGACGAAGCTAACTTTTTTATATGACCAAACACAATGCTCTATATAAATCGTGAAAAATTCGATAAAATTTAAAAAGGTGCGGTTTTCTGACCTATTGTGCTGGGTAGCTATTGGATTAAGGATTCCAAAACAGTTTTCCTTATGGTCGGGTCACGACTGGGATCGGAGATATAGCCGACGAAGCTAACTTTTTTATACGAGCAAACATAATGCTCTATATAAATCGTGAAAAATTCGATAAAATTTAAAAAGGTGCGGTTTTCTGACCTATTGGGCTGGATAGCTATTGGATCAAGGATTCCAAAACAGTTCTCCTTATGGTCGGGTCACGACTAGGACCGGAGATATAGCCGACGAAGCTAACTTTTTTATACGAGCAAACACAATGCTCTATATAAATCGTGAAAAATTCGATAAAATTTAAAAAGGTGCGGTTTTCTGACCTATTGAGCTGGATAGCTATTGGATAAAGGATTCCAAAACAGTTTTCCTTATGGTCGGGTCACGACTGGGACCGGAGATATAGCCGACGAAGCTAACTTTTTTATATGAACAAACACAATGCTCTATATAAATCGTGAAAAATTCGATAAAATTTAAAAAGGTGCGGTTTTCTGACCTATTGGGCTGGATAGCTATTGGATCAAGGATTCCAAAACAGTTTTCCTTATGGTCGGGTCACGACTGGGACCGGAGATATAGCCGACGAAGCTAACTTTTTTATATGAGCAAACACAATGCTCTATATAAATCGTGAAAAATTCGATAAAATTTAAAAAGGTGCGGTTTTCTGACCTATTGGGCTGGGTAGCTATTGGATCAAGGATTCCAAAACAGTTTTCCTTATGGTCGGGTCACGACTGGGACCGGAGATATAGCTGACGAAGCTAACTTTCTTATATGAGCAAACACAATGCTCTATATAAATCGTGAAAAATTCGATAAAATTTAAAAAGGTGCGGTTTTCTGACCTATTGGGCTGGATAGCTATTGGATCAAGGATTCCAAAACAGTTTTCCTTATGGTCGGGTCACGACTGGGATCGGAGATATAGCCGACGAAGCTAACTTTTTTATACGAGCAAACACAATGCTCTATATAAATCGTGAAAAATTCGATAAAATTTAAAAAGGTGCGGTTTTCTGACCTATTGGGCTGGATAGCTATTGGATCAAGGATTCCAAAACAGTTTTCCTTATGGTCGGGTCACGACTGGGACCGGAGATATAGCCGACGAAGCTAACTTTTTTATATGAGCAAACACAATGCTCTATATAAATCGTGTAAAATTCGATAAAATTTAAAAAGGTGCGGTTTTCTGACCTATTGGGCTGGATAGCTATTGGATCAAGGATTCCAAAACAGTTTTCCTTATGGTCGGGTCACGACTGGGACCGGAGATATAGCCGACGAAGCTAACTTTTTTATATGAGCAAACACAATGCTCTATATAAATCGTGAAAAATTCGATAAAATTTAAAAAGGTGCGGTTTTCTGACCTATTGGGCTGGATAGCTATTGGATCAAGGATTCCAAAACAGTTTTCCTTATGGTCGGGTCACGACTGGGACCGGAGATATAGCCGACGAAGCTAACTTTTTTATATGACCAAACACAATGCTCTATATAAATCGTGAAAAATTCGATAAAATTTAAAAAGGTGCGGTTTTCTGACCTATTGTGCTGGGTAGCTATTGGATTAAGGATTCCAAAACAGTTTTCCTTATGGTCGGGTCACGACTGGGATCGGAGATATAGCCGACGAAGCTAACTTTTGTATACGAGCAAACACAATGCTATATATAAATCGTGAAAAATTCGATAAAATTTAAAAAGGTGCGGTTTTCTGACCTATTAGGCTGGGTAGCTATTGGATCAAGGATTCCAAAACAGTTTTCCTTATGGTCGGGTCACGACTGGGACCGGAGATATAGCCGACGAAGCTAACTTTTTTATACGAGCAAACACAATGCTCTATATAAATCGTGAAAAATTCGATAAAATTTAAAAAGGTGCGGTTTTCTGACCTATTGGGCTGGATAGCTATTGGATCAAGGATTCCAAAACAGTTTTCCTTATGGTCGGGTCACGACTGGGACCGGAGATATAGCCGACGAAGCTAACTTTTTTATATGAGCCAACACAATGCTCTATATAAATCGTGAAAAATTCGATAAAATTTAAAAAGGTGCGGTTTTCTGACCTATTGGGCTAGATAGCTATTGGATCAAGGATTCCAAAACAGTTTTCCTTATGGTCGGGTCACGACTGGGACCGGAGATATAGCCGACGAAGCTAACTTTTTTATATGAGCAAACACAATGCTCTATATAAATCGTGAAAAATTCGATAAAATTTAAAAAGGTGCGGTTTTCTGACCTATTGGGCTGGATAGCTATTGGATCAAGGATTCCAAAACAGTTTTCCTTATGGTCGGGTCACGACTGGGACCGGAGATATAGCCGACGAAGCTAACTTTTTTATACGAGCAAACACAATGCTCTATATAAATCGTGAAAAATTCAATAAAATTTAAAAAGGTGCGGTTTTCTGACCTATTGAGCTGGATAGCTATTGGATCAAGGATTCCAAAACAGTTTTCCTTATGGTCGGGTCACGACTGGGACCGGAGATATAGCCGACGAAGCTAACTTTTTTATACGAGCAAACACAATGCTCTATATAAATCGTGAAAAATTCGATAAAATTTAAAAAGGTGCGGTTTTCTGACCTATTGAGCTGGATAGCTATTGGATCAAGGATTCCAAAACAGTTTTCCTTATGGTCGGGTCACGACTGGGACCGGAGATATAGCCGACGAAGCTAACTTTTTTATATGAGCAAACACAATGCTCTATATAAATCGTGAAAAATTCGATAAAATTTAAAAAGGTGCGGTTTTCTGACCTATTGGGCTGGGTAGCTATTGGATCAAGGATTCCAAAACAGTTTTCCGTATGGTCGGGTCACGACTGGGACCGAAGATATAGCCGACGAAGCTAACTTTTTTATATGAGCAAACACAATGCTCTATATAAATCGTGAAAAATTCGATAAAATTTAAAAAGGTGCGGTTTTCTGACCTATTGGGCTGGGTAGCTATTGGATCAAGGATTCCAAAACAGTTTTCCGTATGGTCGGGTCACGACTGGGATCGGAGATATAGCCGACGAAGCTAACTTTTTTATACGAGCAAACACAATGCTCTATATAAATCGTGAAAAATTCAATAAAATTTAAAAAGGTGCGGTTTTCTGACCTATTGAGCTGGATAGCTGTTGGATCAAGGATTCCAAAACAGTTTTCCTTATGGTCGGGTCACGACTGGGACCGGAGATATAGCCGACGAAGCTAACTTTTTTATACGAGCAAACACAATGCTCTATATAAATCGTGAAAAATTCGATAAAATTTAAAAAGGTGCGGTTTTCTGACCTATTGGGCTGGATAGCTATTGGATCAAGGATTCCAAAACAGTTTTCCTTATGGTCGGGTCACGACTGGGACCGGAGATATAGCCGACGAAGCTAACTTTTTTATATGAGCAAACACAATGCTCTATATAAATCGTGAAAAATTCGATAAAATTTAAAAAGGTGCGGTTTTCTGATCTATTGAGCTGGATAGCTATTGGATCAAGGATTCCAGAACAGTTTTCATTATGGTCGGGTCAGCCTTGGGATCGGAGATATAGCCGACGAAGCTAACTTTTTATACGAGCAAGTAAATTGTTAAGTAAATTCTTTTTAAAGAATTTTACATCCCTCTAACTAACACAATCACCAGAACACTTAACAGAGCGAGTTTTCATAGTCAGATTTTAACAGAACAGATTACAGATTTTAACAGAACAGATTTCAGATTTAACGAGAAACAGCATTGTTTCTAAGATTAGGTTTTTGTCAAACAGTTTGTTATAGACGATATACACGGTGTCAATTTGAAGTCGTTGTGGTCTAGCAGGTAGCGTGCTCGCTTATTAAATGTAGAAGTCACGGTTCAAAGCCCAGGTCAGGCGTGAGAACTATTTTTTTTTAAAATTTTTTTTAAATTTTTTTTAATTTTTTCTAATACATATTAAATATATAAAATTTATCAGTATATTAATATATGTATATGAAATAGAAAAAAATTAAATAAGAAAAAAAATAGCACAAAAATCCCAAATGGGAATTGAACTTGATCGTAGTTGAGAATAAGCAAATAAATTTTGCTTATTTTTTGAAGCGTAAATAAATTTGAAAAAATTAAAAAAAAATTGTTTTTGTCTGACCTGGGATTTGAACCCTGGCCTTAGTTCTAAGAAGCTGAAACACTACCTACTAGACCACGGCGACTGCAATGCACTATGCTTCATGTCTGATTTTAGTTACTTTGACGGAAAGTAAGCATGGGAATTTTTTTATGTTTAAATAACTGTAATATTAAAAGTAATGACAAAACTGGGGCTTCCCCGTTGTTTTCATTATCCGTGACCAAGCAACACAATTGCTTATTTGTAAAAACATTGTACATATTAACATAATAATTAATGAAAATGAATGTGAATTATATATTTTATTTAAAATTTATCAAAAAATTATATTTTTGTTAGAAATGTAATTTAAGTGATTAGGAATAAAAAAATTATTTTTCTCTAACATAGAATTGAAACCACATTACTTTTCCTTTTGTACTACTTCTTTGTGCCAACTAACGTTAAATAAATTTATATGTAATCATAATGAAAACTTGCTCTTTTAAATATATATATATACATACTTATGTATAATTTAATACATACAATGATGTATGTTAACAAAATAAAAGAAAAATAGAATACATAAATATATATTTAATAAAAAAGAAAAAAATCCTGGTCAGGGATTAATTCAAGCCATTTGACCTTATTGTTAAGGGTTGCGAATGTGTACTACATATATTTTTAAGGATTTTATTGAAAAATGAATTTAAAATTCAATTGCTTATTCTCAATCATGAGCGAGTTCAATCCCTAGTTGGGGTCTTTGTGTAATATTTTTTTTTAAATTTTTTTAATACAAATATGAATATTAATATAGTATGTACTGATATCAATATACGTAAACTGATAAATTTTATATATTTCATATGTATTATAAAAAATTAAAAAGAGAAAAAAAAATCGTTTTGGGGTTTGAACCGTAACTTTACGTAAAGCAAAACTTATTAGAACTAAGGCCAGGGTTCAAATCCCAGGTCAGACAAAAACAATTTTTTTTAATTTTTTCAAATTTATTTACGCTTCAAAAAATAAGCAAAACTTATTTGCTTATTCTCAACTACGATCAAGTTCAATTCCCATTTGGGATTTTTGTGCGATTTTTTTTCTTATTTAATTTTTTTCTATTTCATATACATATATTAATATACTGATAAATTTTATATATTTAATATGTATTAGAAAAAATTAAAAAAAATTTAAAAAAAAAATAGTTCTCACGCCTGACCTGGGGTTTGAACCCTGACTTTTACATTTAATAACCGAACACGCTACCTGCTAGACCACAAAGACTTCAAATTGACACCGTGTATATCGTCTATAATAAACTGCTTGACAAAAACCTAATCTTAGAAACAATGCTGTTTCTCTGTTAAATCTGAAATCTGTTCTGTTAAAATCTGTAATCTGTTCTGTTAAAATCTGACTATGAAAACTCGCTCTGTTAAGTGTTCTGGTGATTGTGTTAGTTAGAGGGATGTAAAATTCTTTAAAAAGAATTTACTTAACAATTTACTTGCTCGTATAAAAAGTTAGCTTCGTCGGCTATATCTCCGATCCCAGTCGTGACCCGACCATAAGGAAAACTGTTTTGGAATCCTTGATCCAATAGCTAGCCAGCCCAATAGGTCAGAAAACCGCACCTTTTTAAATTTTATCGAATTTTTCACGATTTATATAGAGCATTGTGTTTGCTCATATAAAAAAGTTAGCTTCGTCGGCTATATCTTCGGTCCCAGTCGTGACCCGACCATAAGGAAAACTGTTTTGGAATCCTTGATCCAATAGCTATCCAGCCCAATAGGTCAGAAAACCGCACCTTTTTAAATTTTATCGAATTTTTCACGATTTATATAGAGCATTGTGTTTGCTCGTATAAAAAAGTTAGCTTCGTCGGCTATATCTCCGGTCCCAGTCGTGACCCGACCATAAGGAAAACTGTTTTGGAATCCTTGATCCAATAGCTATCCAGCTCAATAGGTCAGACAACCGCACCTTTTTAAATTTTATCGAATTTTTCACGATTTATATAGAGCATTGTGTTTGCTCGTATAAAAAAGTTAGCTTCGTCGGCTATATCTCCGGTCCCAGTCGTGACCCGACCATAAGGAAAACTGTTTTGGAATCCTTGATCCAATAGCTATCCAGCTCAATAGGTCAGAAAACCGCACCTTTTTAAATTTTATTGAATTTTTCACGATTTATATAGAGCATTGTGTTTGCTCGTATAAAAAAGTTAGCTTCGTCGGCTATATCTCCGGTCCCAGTCGTGACCCGACCATAAGGAAAACTGTTTTGGAATCCTTGATCCAATAGCTATCCAGCCCAATAGGTCAGAAAACCGCACCTTTTTAAATTTTATCGAATTTTTCACGATTTATATAGAGCATTGTGTTTGCTCATATAAAAAAGTTAGCTTCGTCGGCTATATCTCCGGTCCCAGTCGTGACCCGACCATAAGGAAAACTGTTTTGGAATCCTTGATCCAATAGCTATCCAGCCCAATAGGTCAGAAAACCGCACCTTTTTAAATTTTATCGAATTTTTCACGATTTATATAGAGCATTGTGTTGGCTCATATAAAAAAGTTAGCTTCGTCGGCTATATCTCCGGTCCCAGTCGTGACCCGACCATAAGGAAAACTGTTTTGGAATCCTTGATCCAATAGCTATCCAGCCCAATAGGTCAGAAAACCGCACCTTTTTAAATTTTATCGAATTTTTCACGATTTATATAGAGCATTGTGTTTGGTCATATAAAAAAGTTAGCTTCGTCGGCTATATCTCCGGTCCCAGTCGTGACCCGACCATAAGGAAAACTGTTTTGGAATCCTTGATCCAATAGCTATCCAGCCCAATAGGTCAGAAAACCGCACCTTTTTAAATTTTATCGAATTTTTCACGATTTATATAGAGCATTGTGTTTGCTCATATAAAAAAGTTAGCTTCGTCGGCTATATCTCCGGTCCCAGTCGTGACCCGACCATAAGGAAAACTGTTTTGGAATCCTTGATCCAATAGCTATCCAGCCCAATAGGTCAGAAAACCGCACCTTTTTAAATTTTATCGAATTTTACACGATTTATATAGAGCATTGTGTTTGCTCATATAAAAAAGTTAGCTTCGTCGGCTATATCTCCGGTCCCAGTCGTGACCCGACCATAAGGAAAACTGTTTTGGAATCCTTGATCCAATAGCTATCCAGCCCAATAGGTCAGAAAACCGCACCTTTTTAAATTTTATCGAATTTTTCACGATTTATATAGAGCATTGTGTTTGCTCGTATAAAAAAGTTAGCTTCGTCGGCTATATCTCCGATCCCAGTCGTGACCCGACCATAAGGAAAACTGTTTTGGAATCCTTGATCCAATAGCTAGCCAGCCCAATAGGTCAGAAAACCGCACCTTTTTAAATTTTATCGAATTTTTCACGATTTATATAGAGCATTGTGTTTGCTCATATAAAAAAGTTAGCTTCGTCGGCTATATCTTCGGTCCCAGTCGTGACCCGACCATAAGGAAAACTGTTTTGGAATCCTTGATCCAATAGCTATCCAGCCCAATAGGTCAGAAAACCGCACCTTTTTAAATTTTATCGAATTTTTCACTATTTATATAGAGCATTGTGTTTGCTCATATAAAAAAGTTAGCTTCGTCGGCTATATCTCCGGTCCCAGTCGTGACCCGACCATAAGGAAAACTGTTTTGGAATCCTTGATCCAATAGCTATCCAGCTCAATAGGTCAGAAAACCGCACCTTTTTAAATTTTATCGAATTTTTCACGATTTATATAGAGCATTGTGTTTGCTCGTATAAAAAAGTTAGCTTCGTCGGCTATATCTCCGGTCCCAGTCGTGACCCGACCATAAGGAAAACTGTTTTGGAATCCTTGATCCAATAGCTATCCAGCTCAATAGGTCAGAAAACCGCACCTTTTTAAATTTTATTGAATTTTTCACGATTTATATAGAGCATTGTGTTTGCTCGTATAAAAAAGTTAGCTTCGTCGGCTATATCTCCGGTCCCAGTCGTGACCCGACCATAAGGAAAACTGTTTTGGAATCCTTGATCCAATAGCTATCCAGCCCAATAGGTCAGAAAACCGCACCTTTTTAAATTTTATCGAATTTTTCACGATTTATATAGAGCATTGTGTTTGCTCATATAAAAAAGTTAGCTTCGTCGGCTATATCTCCGGTCCCAGTCGTGACCCGACCATAAGGAAAACTGTTTTGGAATCCTTGATCCAATAGCTATCTAGCCCAATAGGTCAGAAAACCGCACCTTTTTAAATTTTATCGAATTTTTCACGATTTATATAGAGCATTGTGTTGGCTCATATAAAAAAGTTAGCTTCGTCGGCTATATCTCCGGTCCCAGTCGTGACCCGACCATAAGGAAAACTGTTTTGGAATCCTTGATCCAATAGCTATCCAGCCCAATAGGTCAGAAAACCGCACCTTTTTAAATTTTATCGAATTTTTCACGATTTATATAGAGCATTGTGTTTGCTCGTATAAAAAAGTTAGCTTCGTCGGCTATATCTCCGATCCCAGTCGTGACCCGACCATAAGGAAAACTGTTTTGGAATCCTTGATCCAATAGCTACCCAGCCCAATAGGTCAGAAAACCGCACCTTTTTAAATTTTATCGAATTTTTCACGATTTATATAGAGCATTGTGTTTGGTCATATAAAAAAGTTAGCTTCGTCGGCTATATCTCCGGTCCCAGTCGTGACCCGACCATAAGGAAAACTGTTTTGGAATCCTTGATCCAATAGCTATCCAGCCCAATAGGTCAGAAAACCGCACCTTTTTAAATTTTATCGAATTTTTCACGATTTATATAGAGCATTGTGTTTGCTCATATAAAAAAGTTAGCTTCGTCGGCTATATCTCCGGTCCCAGTCGTGACCCGACCATAAGGAAAACTGTTTTGGAATCCTTGATCCAATAGCTATCCAGCCCAATAGGTCAGAAAACCGCACCTTTTTAAATTTTATCGAATTTTACACGATTTATATAGAGCATTGTGTTTGCTCATATAAAAAAGTTAGCTTCGTCGGCTATATCTCCGGTCCCAGTCGTGACCCGACCATAAGGAAAACTGTTTTGGAATCCTTGATCCAATAGCTATCCAGCCCAATAGGTCAGAAAACCGCACCTTTTTAAATTTTATCGAATTTTTCACGATTTATATAGAGCATTGTGTTTGCTCGTATAAAAAAGTTAGCTTCGTCGGCTATATCTCCGATCCCAGTCGTGACCCGACCATAAGGAAAACTGTTTTGGAATCCTTGATCCAATAGCTATCCAGCCCAATAGGTCAGAAAACCGCACCTTTTTAAATTTTATCGAATTTTTCACGATTTATATAGAGCATTGTGTTTGCTCATATAAAAAAGTTAGCTTCGTCGGCTATATCTCCGGTCCCAGTCGTGACCCGACCATAAGGAAAACTGTTTTGGAATCCTTGATCCAATAGCTATCCAGCCCAATAGGTCAGAAAACCGCACCTTTTTAAATTTTATCGAATTTTTCACGATTTATATAGAGCATTGTGTTTGCTCATATAAAAAAGTTAGCTTCGTCGGCTATATCTCCGGTCCCAGTCGTGACCCGACCATAAGGAAAACTGTTTTGGAATCCTTGATCCAATAGCTATCCAGCCCAATAGGTCAGAAAACCGCACCTTTTTAAATTTTATCGAATTTTTCACGATTTATATAGAGCATTGTGTTTGCTCATATAAAAAAGTTAGCTTCGTCGGCTATATCTCCGGTCCCAGTCGTGACCCGACCATAAGGAAAACTGTTTTGGAATCCTTGATCCAATAGCTATCCAGCTCAATAGGTCAGAAAACCGCACCTTTTTAAATTTTATCGATTTGTGCCCACTTTATGGAGGGCATATTTGGTAAAAATACTTGATTTTTCAACTCTATTATCTCCAAAAGGCAAATTGTTATTTTCATATATTTTGGTTTTTTGGAAAGTTCAAAGGTTTAGCTTCGTCTGCCTTTCATTTTTTCTCTAATTTATCCCTATTTTCGTGATTTTTAAGCAATTTTCTTTCCTCCTTTTCTAAATTTTTTAATTATGTTAAGTTAACAGTGTCTGTTAACTTAACATTCTGTTATTTACCTAAGTTCGTTTACCTAAGTAAAAAAGAATATAAAAAAGAATTTAACTTCACACACATGCTGTCTAGCTGGCTGGTTGGTTGGGCATGTCTGTGCTTCGATCTTATTGTGTGTGCAGAGACAGAATAATTATTTAAAAATTCAAAACATGTCACAAACACAAATGCACATTATATTCTTATAATCCCCATGCACACAGGCGGAAACACACACACATAGACACACTTTTAATGAGAACAGTTTTCATAGGCTCTCTTGCATATTTTTTGTCTTCTTTTCTTAAGGAATTTTCTCTTTAAAGATGAGAAAATTAAGTGTCTGCAACACAAGAAAATAAAATCGACTTCAATTGAACCGCTTTATATTCGTTCACTGTTATAAACGGAACTTCCACTTATGCACTTACCATACATACACACATACATATGTATGCAGCATATGCAGCGATAAACAATTAAAAACAGAGCTTTTATAGAATGAAATCTTTAATTCCAATTGGGATTAATTTCAAGAAGGATTAAAGAAGAGAATGAATCATTTGAAAACTATGCAATAACTTTACAAACCCATACTCTCTTAACGTCAAAATTATAAACGAACGTTTACAATTAAAATTCAAATTTTGAGAGACAACAACACCAACAACACTACCGTTACACAGCATATAAATGTAATACAATAGATTGTCTTTGTTGTTGTTGCTGCTGTTTATGAGTGTTTGTTGTTTTTTTTTTGCTGTAGCAAATGAATTTATTTCAAAGTATTTTCTTTTTTTAATTTTTTTCTTCTTATTTTAAGAGTTGAGAGTTAATTTTATTTAAAGTTCAGACATTTATACGCATCTTAGAAAAAGTTTTCTTGAATTACTAATTGGCAAGAAATTAAAACAGACAGACCGACATAGAGAGAGAGAGAGAGTGAGAGAGATGAAGAAGCAAAGGGAAATGCCATTTTAACCAGAAGGAAAAGAAAGATTATAAGATCATAACAAGTAGCTGTAAAGTAGAGTACATTGATAATAAAAACCAAATAGAAGGAAATATAAAACGGAAAAAGGAAGTAAAAAATAAAAAGACTGTACAGTGGGACATTGTAAGTAAAAAAACTGATATAAATATTGAGGGAAATAAATTAATTCTGTTCGTTTCGGCTTTGCTAACATTAGGAGCTGATTGAATATGAATCTGTGCTGTGTATAGTTCAAATTGCTTCAGATTGTTGCAAAGGATGCCAAATTTTTTTCTAATTGCTTTGACAACACTTTTCCTGTTTAACGTTAACTGTAGATCAAGTTTTTAATCTATCAGGTGGGTATCCTATCGGTTTAAATTTTAATCATTGATTATTTCGAACCTGGCAATACTTATGTCATTCTATTCTGTCACAAAACTCAGTATATTATCTCCATTGAATGTAATGAATCGATTTACGCTGGAGCAACTTTGGGATTTGTTGGGCCAACGAAAAACTGCACGATGATGTTGATTTTGAAAAAAAAAATCATCTTTTCGGATGAAGCTCATTTTCATATTCGTGGGTACGTTAATAAGCAAAATTGCCATATTTGGGGCTCAAAAAACCTACACGTGGTCTTTGAGAAACCAATGCACCCATTATGAGTGACTGTTTGGTGCGGCATGTGGAGGGAAGGCATCATTGGACCGTCTTTCTTTGAAAATGAGAACGGCGCAACCATTACGGTCAATAGAGGCACCTATCGCACCGGTTACCGATAACCGACACCGATTACCGATAACCGATTTTTTTGGAGCCGCTCTTCATGGTATTGATGTGAACGATGTTTAGTTGCCTCAATCGATTTATTACGTCAAAACTTTGATGACCGTTGAATTAGACGAAATGGTGATGTGAATTTGAAGCCAAGAAGTTTCAATTTGATTTGATTTGACAGCATTAGACTATTTTCTGTGGGGCGCTGTTAAAGAAAAATGTTATGCTGACAAACCATAGACAACTGCGCATTTGAAGGCCAACATTTGTGATGCCATTGCCGAAATATGACCACATACACTCGAAAAAATGCATGAAAATTAGTGAGGCCAGCCGTGGCAGCCATATTAATGAAATAATATTCCATTTCTAACCGGAGCAATTGATGCTGAAATTATGAGTTAAACTTAAGTATAGAACAGCTCTACGATAAACACGGACTCTCCTCGTTACCACATCAAAGATAAGTTAAAAAAATCCTAAAAATACTATCAAACGACGGACATAAAGTGCCTTATGCCCTGGTTTAAATTGTTGAAAATATGTTGTCACGAATTCCTAAATATCAGAACTTTGCAGTCCTTAATTCCTCTGCAAAATAAGGACAAGAATAATCATTTATTCTTCCTTTTTTCTTGTTGTCTTTACTATATGTCGTAGGCTTTAGAAAGAAGTAAAGCACAATTTGAACAGCTTCTGTCTGGTCCCCACTATATACCTCAGAGCACAATAATAATTCAGCGCTTAATTTCAAGCGTTCTATTGTCCATTTCAAAGGACCTATAAAGATTAATACAGCTTTTTGCTGTGATTATCATCTCTATATCATCTCTATAGGAAATGATTATTAATTTGTCGGTGGATGTCTTCAAAAGAAACTTGTAAAGCATAAGTTTCGTTTGTTCTTCTTTTTCGAAGGAATAGAATACTAAGCGATTCGGTTTCTTCTTCAAATTTTTAAGATTTTTGCACAATTCTTCCCTCGTCTTTAATTCTTGACGTAATATTCGAATGAACAACCATGTTTTTTACAATTTAAGTCAAGATATCTCAAATTTCAAGGGTGATAGAGCAATTCTGTGGTTCGATTTAGATTTAACGCACTAAAAGCTATTAGAAAAATATTGTCCGGCTCCCGCTTTAGCAATTTTTGTCGTCCTGTGTTATTTTTTGGTTAGATAACGCTAAAATCCTATTTCGTCCACCCCTGCATTATGGATCCTAATTACTTGCATATTCAAATAAAACGTTGTTATTAAAATATTTTTCCTTCTCCACACCCACTGTGTCATGTGCAATACTATACCCAGTGACAGAGAGGTAGAGGAGGAGGAGGAGGAATGTGACAGAAGAAGAACGAAATGAATTTGTAGTTCATAAAATATTTAATAGAGCATATGTATGTATGTATGTGTATACAAGTGTGCGAATGCGAGTAATATGCGTAGAAAATTAATTTTTTTTTTGTTTTTGTTTAAATTTCTTAACAAGTTCTCCTCATAAACACATACGCACAATTACGTTGTCTTTCCCTCGCGTCACTACTCACCACACCACACCACATCGCACAAAAAAACATTATGAACACAAACACTCACTTACACTCATTTACACTCATAACGCTATTTACTTCCATCAAGTTTTAACAGTGTTTTGCGATATTTCAATATGAGAGCGTGTGTATGTGTTTGTGTACGTACACCAGAGATGGTGTGCTGGAGAGTAAATGATACGTTGTGTACTCGTATTAAAAAAAGAGGAAGCGGAGGAGGAGGAGGAGGGAAAAAAGAAAAAATAAAATTAATTGTAAATAGTGGGTGCAAAAGTATGCAGTGGAAGAGGAGACACAGGGTATTATGACTGATGGTGGCGGATGTCTCATCAAGTGGTTTATTATAAATGTATAAGAGTCAGTGTGTAAGTGTGTGCGTGTACATTATGTGGAAATTGTCACAGTTATTGCTGTTGTAATAGAAATATATTTATCAGCGTATAGCATACACTGACACTTTTAAATGTAGTGTTCTAAGTACAGCAACCAAGCAAAAGTCTATGAGTGATAGGGTTTCTATTTGATTTCATAAGAATTTCATTACTGTGCCTCTCTCAGCAGCTAGTAGTGGAAAGGGATGGTGGGAGGTGGTGGAACGGTAAATTATTGTAATTGTTTGTAACAAAATTAAAACTAAATTATGGCAGAAACCACCACTACCGCCACTACCACTGCCACTGCGCCACCACATTCACTATGTTAGCATTTATCGTGTGCACCGTGCTTTTTTTTATATCACATAATGTCAACGTAATGATTAAAAATAATTAACATACTTTTAGACATTTAAGTTTATCCTGTAAGGAGTGAAAGAGAAAGAGAGAGAGAGAGCGCGAAGGACTACTTCAGAAAACTATTAAGTAAGTGTTCTTGAAGGAAAGAGAATTCATTTCATTGTGCATAATATTTATGTCAACCACGTACAATAAATAAAAATATTTAAAGAAATTACGAGAAATTAATTAAGAATATAACAAGTCGCCGTAGTCTAGTAGGTAGTGTGTTGGCTTATTAGACGTAAAGCCAGGGTTCGAGCCCCAGGCCAGACATCAAAACAAAATACAACAAGTATTTCTTCGGCGATTTCCTCTCAGCAGATTTCTGGCAAAAACTCTGAGAGTAAATAAAATTGTCATGAAAAGTTTCTCAAAAAAATCTGTCGTTCGGAATCGACTTCAAACTGTAGGTCCCGCCACTTATGTATGTATAAAATTAACACACACAACATAAGTGGTGTGAGAAACTAGGTCAATAATCCTGACTGAAGGGTTGTAATGACCAATTATGTATGTATAACAATTTTAAAAGCCATAATATAACTTTAGACTGACAATAACTGTATTGGCTTCTATTTCATGTAACATTTGATTATTCAAACTGTTCTTTATATTACTGATTAGGAACCCCACCCCCACCCCTACTTTTAATATGCCCGGTATGACCGAGTTAAAGTCGCATTAGTTAGTGGGTAGAGTGTTGGCTTATCAGGCCAAGTCTTATGACCAGGTCAGACATCTTCAACAGATTTCTGGCGAAAACTCTGAGAGTAAGTTTCTCAAAAATCTGTTGTTCGGCGTCGACTTGAAACTGTAGCTCCCACCACTCATGTATAAAATTAACGCACACAACATACATGATGTGAGAAGCTAGGTCGAAATCCTGACTGAAGGGTTGTAATGACCAATTATGTTATGTTTGGCTAATTTCTTGAATGGAACACCAAAGTTGGGATAGTTGCCGAAGTTTTCTCATTTTTTTATGCCTGCCTTCTCTTTTCGTCGAACCAATTTTGCAGGTTGAAATGAAAAAAAAAAAAAAAATTCAATTCAAAGTCTATTCAAGCGATTTTTGCAATTTTTGAGCGAAATTCCTATAGTAGTGTTGCCAGGAGCGGTGATGTGCTTTCAGTTAGGTTCATGACTCCTAACGTTAAAAACGTTACAATCTTTGTGAACTGCTCGCGAGTAACTTAATTTTCACTTTCTTTTTTCTATTGTGGTGAATCATCTAAAATGTCATACAAACAAGAACATACACCCAGAGTCTCTGGTGGGTTTCAAACCCACGGCCTCAGTATTTGAAGTTCTAAACACTGCTAACTAGACCGTTGGGCTATAAATTTTTATAATTTTTGGGTATTTATTTCATATAAAAGTTAAAATTTTTATGGTAGTCATACGTAGAAAACTTTGAGCTAACTTTGAGGCGGGTAAGGCCAATATTATTCAATGTTTTTAACTTGTCCTGCAGCATGGGACTAATGTGCGCTTCATTATTATAAATTTATTGTTATAACTTTATCCCTTTAAAGATTGAGAGAGTACAATAGATAGATAGGTATGGTCGCAGTACTATAGCAACTCTTCGTTACAATCGTTACAAAGACAAGAAGAATAAGAAAAAATCTTAAGAAGGATTTACAATAACAAAAGAAAACAAAGAAACCAAGTGAAGAAAACTAGGTTCTCGGATTTATCAAAATGAAAATAAATAAGGAGGTTAAACTCAGAATTCTAAATTTCATGAAACGTAGACCACACGTAAGACAAATAAATTGCATGTTTCCATCCTACGCATCCTTCTGTCCAACAAATAGAAAAAAAAAATTAAGTGGTACTGGATAGAGCACACGCTATGATAGGTTCAAGTTTATGTCGTAAGAAAAACGTTTGAGAAAACCTTGCTATGGCTCTAAGCTCTAAGCCAGTTGCAGGATTGAGCATATACATATGGTTCCACCAAATACAAAGCATTACCTCGTTTAACCTAGGCTCATATACGTAATAGATTTAGTTTTGATTGGTAGATGCATTTTAGATAGGAAATATACTTTTTAAATGTCTTTTTTAAACTTTTGCTACTTAACTGCAGTACATATGTATGTAGATTCGAAGTCGCTGTAGTATAGCAGGTAGTGTGCTGGCTTTTTAGAAGTGAGGCCACGGTTCAAAACCCAGTTCAGATACATATCTCGATCAAATCGAAATATGGAAAATATTTCTTCGGCGACTTCTGCTCAGCAAATTTCTGACAAAATCTCTGTCGTTCGGAATCGATTTTAAACTGTAGGGTCCTGCCACTTAAGGATAAAATTAATAAACATAACATAACTGGTGGGACAAGCTAGATCATAATCCTGACTGAAGGATTGTGATGACCAATTATGTACGTATCTATGTATATTGATTCTGTGAGGAGGAAAATTAATATATTGTCCTGTGTTTAGGCGTCTAAGAAGTAAAGGTGCCTATCAAGCGCCATATTGCCACAGAAGTACATCAGGACTAGATCATGCTGCTTGAAAACATTATGCAATTTCTGCTGATTTTCCAATTTCCCTACCTCCTTCGCTATTCTCTGTCTCTCTCTCTTCTAGGACGATTACAATGGGTCATTTTGACCTCTGGGTATTGTACTTGTCCCAATGACAAGTACATGTCCTCAAACCTATCCTAACCTACGGTTGATTTCAATTCCAATGATTTCAATTAATCCGCAAATTCTTTTTGAGTTTATTAACGATCTTAATGGAGTAACGGCTGCAGCACAATATCATCGAAATTCTTCTGAACTGCAAAACAATTTCAATGTGCGTAATATACGCCATTTTCGCAATCTTGAAGGCTATTGAGGCCATAACTGGTGGCCCCACTTCGGATTCGCAATCTTACTTATCTTCGTTGACAGTCAGGCTGCCCTAAGGGCCATTGCGTCGGTCTGGTGCAAATCACGGCTCGTTCGCGAGTGCAAGGAGTCGTTAAGGACTTTTGGACCGGTTCCGGGTCATAGCGGAATACTGGGCAATGAGAAGGCGGATGCTCTCCCTAGGTAAGATTCGCTTTGTGAGGGCGATTTAGTGGTTGGTCCTAACCCCCCAAATCTGCCACCTCTACGGCCTCATCAATGGATGGGTCAGAAGGGAAGACCAGAGGCGTTCGGGGAACGGATCGGGTTGTTATGTTTCTAGATGTCTATGGCCTGCTATAAACATTGTGAGAACAGATTGGCTGATGGGCTTGGATAAGGCCAGTTTAAGGTTAGTTATCGGTTTTATAACGGGGCACTGCGAGATTAAGTCGCTGATGGGGATCTGAAACAGATCCCAGCCGGATTATTGCTGGGTATGTTGCGATGAGGAGTAGGAGACTCTCGAGCACCTTCTCTGTAACTGCCCAGCCCTTAGTAAGTTGAGAACCCTTGGCAGGGGCTTCTTTGAGGGTTAGAATTCTGTGTCGAGAGCCGACATCAAGGCTCTCCACAAATTCATTAGTAGCTTGAGCTGGTTGAGAGGTGCTAGGGCTTCATCAGTGTAGTCGCGCTCTCCCTTTTTGTTTTGTTTGGTCTGTGTAATCCCTCCGCTTCCCATTTTCCCTTTCCTACAATAAATTGTTGCATTGTTTGAGAATTTTTTTTGGAAATTAAAAATTTTTAAATTTTTTTTATCGCTTTTCTAAAATAAAAGACACACACACACGTACATAGAAACACAAGCGCTGTTTTAAATATAGGCTCGTATAAATAATCGTATAGTGTGTGTGTGAGAATTTTATTTAGAAATTAAGCTTCAATTTGTTTTACAATGAAAGAAACCCTAGAAAATTTACTCTTTAATATTCCTTTGTAGTCGTACAATATGTAACGACAAACTGTCTTTGCCATAGAGACAGAATGTATGACTAACGGGTGCTGATATACATACATAGTAGTGGTGGTGGTGTTTAATAAATTTCATAATTTGTTCAAAGAAAACATCAAACATTAGGTGGCTGTTTGGTGGGTTGGTGGATTGGTTGTGTCATAACGGCAAAGAGGAAGAGATAAACAGCGATTGTATGATGTCTGGTTTGTTCATTTATTTATTTGTATTATTACGCTAAATTTGTCATACATATGGTAGGAAATATGCCAATAATAGCAAAATAACAGTGAAGAGCAAAAATATTAAAAATCAGTTTTTTTCAAAATTAAATTTTTTTAAAGCCTTTTTTTTTAGGCAGTTGTAGAAAAAAAAAATACTTTGAAAAGTAAGAAACGTTTTTTTTAAATTTTTAATTCTATAATTTTGCCCTTGGCTGTAAAATTGCTGTCTTTTAATATGACTTGTATGTTGTATATGGCATGGCTATTGATATCCAGCTATGTATGTGGCGACCATGTTAGATATAAAAAAATAACCTACACAGGCCCACACACACACATACGCACATATGTATATGAAGAGACAGTTAGTTAAACTGGCGGGCAATGTATTATAGAAACAATACTGGAACAGTAGTCGTGCCAATGAACTGCTGATAATGAAATTAAATCATTGACGTCGTCCAACTTGAATGAAAATAATAATGTCGCACAACAAAACAAACACATACATTTACACTCAGACTTGCCACCAGCAGAACCATACCATTCATACGCTGCCATTATTGTGAGCACTTGTACTCTCTATTCATATTTTGTTTTTTTTTTTATTATTTTTTTAATTGCAAACGCTTTAAAAACGTTTTTTTATATTTTATTTTGAAATTGTTTTTTAAAGCGTAAAGACCGTATAAATACTTGACTTTAATGGCTTTATAGAACATGCAAACGATGGACAAAATTTGTTTATTTTGGCATCAATTGATCAAAAAAAAAAAAAAAAAAAAAAGTGAGAGAAAAAATATTGAAATTATCAGCGGAAGGAATAAAATGTTTCTATTATTCGAATTAAACACCAAAAATTTCATTACAATTGTTGCAATCACGCAACCTTTTGAAACCTTTTGATAATTACAACAGAAATTAATAATTTAAACGCTACTTTAATGTCTCCACCATTTTTTCGTATTATAATTCAGAATACTGCAGATGTAATATTTGTTAAAACTAATTTAAATTTCGTGTGATCATTAAGCGAAAAACCTCATTACTCAAACCAAAGTGAAGCTTTCCCTCACGTTTCACGTTGACAATCAATACCACCCGCAATCGTGTGATAATTTCGGAGCAGTATATGATTTTGTTCAAATACAATATGGACATTGAAGGAAACAACAAAGGGGGGACACAATTGCAAAAACTGATACAACATAAGCATTCTTATGCAGGGGGCCACCATACAAATGGTATCCAATAAACTTCATTCATATTTCAAAAGAACGGGTTTGTAGAGAGATTAGATAGACAGACATATCTGATCAGATATGTATACGGGCGGAACAAAGTTTGCATTAAACGTGATTAGATTCCATCTCAATTACCTGGAGGTGAGCAGTATCGCCCAAGGACTTCTGCTGAAGCTGCAATGACAAGGAGTAAGAGGATACCACAAAATATTTTCTATGCCATTGCATTGCACTTAGGAACCTAAGAACACGAATTATTTGATACCCAAACTTTATTGATAGAATGGTGATTTGGGTAGATTGTGAAGCCGCCGTAGTCTATTAGGTAGGGTGTTGGCTTATTAGACGGTTCAAACCCCAGGTCAGACATCTCCAACAATCTGAAATATGAACAAATATTTCTCCGGTGACTTTCTCTCAGCAGATTTCTGGCAAAAACCCTGAGAGTAAATAAAAATTGCCATGGAAAAATTTCTAAAAATCTGTCCTTCGGAGTTGACTTCAAACTTGTAAGTCCTGCCACTCATTTATAAAGGCTGCCTTCCAAAATGTTAGTTGCTTTGTGTTTGAACAAAGTATCGTGTTTCATAATGCCGCTGTACAAAATATATACAATGTATTCTATTTCAAAACGTCGTCAATGTGTATTTTTAACGCAGCCAAAAAGCAATCAGGCATCAGATTTATAGTTGATGCATTGTTTTAGGAAATGGCGCATCTCTTGAAATTAATCTAAACAAGTGATTGACCGATTGCAGCAGGTTCTGGAATGGCAGGGTTACCATGTTAGCTTGCTTAGAAGCAAAGTCCTCTGCATTATTACAGTGGGTGTAGTGGTGTTATGGTCGCCGTGGTCTAGTAGGTAGTGTGTTGGCTTATTAGACGTGAGGCCTCGGTTCAAACCCCAGCTCAGACATCTCCAACAATCTGAAATATGAACAAATATTTCTCCGGTGACTTTCTCTCAGCAGATTTCAGGCAAAAACCCTGAGAGTAAATAAAAATTGTCATGGAAAAGTTTCTCAAAAATCTGTCCTGCGGAGTTGACTTCAAACTTGTAAATTCCGCCGCTCATTTATAAGATTAACACACATAACATAAATGGTATGAGAAGATGTTAACTAGGAGTTATTGTTATGACAGAATAGGTAATATTTTACTTTATTCTGATTTTCAAATCTAGCAAAAGAAAACTTGCCGGCAACAGTTATGACTTCAATGATGCACAAGTTACAGTCATAAATTTACTTTCTGGAAGAAGTAAAAAAAAAAATTTAAAGAAGCATCCAAGGTAGTGTGTTGGCTTCTTAGACGAGAGCATGTGGTTCATCCCGTTGCTAAGACATATCGAACATAATGAAATATGAAAAAATATTTCTTTCGGCAACTTTCGCTCAGCAGAGTTTTTGCTACAGGGGATAATATCAGTAATATTCTACATAGGAAATGGTGCATCTCTTGAAATTAATCTAAACAAGTGATTGACCGATTGCAGCAGGTTCTGGAATGGCAGGGTTACCATGTTAGCTTGCGTAGAAGCAAAGTCCTCTGCATTATTACATAGGGTGTAGTGGTGAAGGTCTAATCAGACATCGAAGTCTGACCTTCTTATAATTTTCATTAATGGGAGCTTAGGGGCTTTGCGTGATGTATTATTTGTTGGGCAATGGATGCTCTTAAATCGTTAACATTTCTTTGCATTGTTTATGGTTTGAATTAGGTGAATTAGGTAGATGAATTTTTACAAATTAGAGCTCCTCTTTTAATTAAAAATTCTTTGAATGTACATACATACATAATTGGTCATACATACATACACTTCAGTCAGGATTACGACCTAGCTCCTCCTTTCTGTTCAATAAAAATATTAACATCGAAAGTGTTTTCAGAATCATTTCATGAACCATAATTTGATAAAATATTGCTGTGCTACACAATATTGGTTTTTAAAAAGTAAACAATACACCTCCCCCTCCCTCCTCTTTACATTATTGATAATGCAACAAATACAACAAAATATGTGAACAAATATTTTTTTATTTCTTTATTTGCAAAATTTCACTTTTGTTTTATTAACAGGGAAATTTTTTTTTGCTCCGTCGCACGTTTATTTTGGCATTTTGTCACGTAATTTTACAAAAACTGCCTTCTCTTCAAACATTATTTTCACCTCCACAGTTTGTGTCCTTTTTATGCTGAGCTTAAACACGAATCGAACTGGAAATCCACAACAAAATGTTGCGAATATAATGTTGCATGTTATAAATAAAAACATACAATATAGGCCGGCTTTAACAAAAGCCTCTTAATGTGGTTTAAGGTGGTGGTGGGTTAGGGGTACGGCCCTGTGTGTTTTACTATGCATTCATAAATTTTAAAGCATTAATGTCACGTGAGAAATTCTCTACGTTTTTTGCTTTGCTTTTCCCTCTCTCTTTTTTTTTTTTGTTATCAGAATTTGAAGTTTTGAAACATGTTTTCGATAAAATTAAATTTTTCAAAATTTAATTCCCCCTGTCAGAGTTCTTATTTTTTTTATTGACGTGTGTTGCGTAGCAAATACTACAATTCATTAGAAGGAGGGGGAGTGGTCTGGAACCAGGAAAATATAAAATCAAGGAGGAGAGAATACAATCTACCGAATATGATAACCAGCCAGTCCTTGAAATCAAACGGCAGCAGAAAAAATAAGAACGAAGAGAAGTGTAAGGAAGTGAACATAAGTTTTCAAATGTGATGTGAATGGGAAAGTCATTTCGATACTTTTGTGCGTGCTTGACTAAATAAAAGATGGAAAATCAAAATGGTTGATGCTTAAAGAAAATATTCAAGAAATGGTAAAGAATGGAAGCATTCAAGGAGCTCTACTTGTGGAAAATAGTTAAAGTCACTGTGCTTAAAGCAGTGACGAGTAAACGAATGTTAAGAAAAAAGCTTTTATTCGAATTTTGAGGATCAGATTTGAGTACATGATTTACGGTGCAGCCCGTGGGTTAACCAACTTCTTCCTCTTCCTTGATTTTTGGTGCAACTTGGTCAGTACAGAGACTGCCTTCAACCGTGGCATCACAACGGGCCGCTATGCGTCCTCCAGTGAGCTTTTTGATATCAGAGCTACTACTCCGACCTAACCTAACATGATTCATGACATTATAAAAATTCAGAAATATATAAAAATATGTCACGAAGCACATTGGGTATTAAACTGAAGTTTTCCTATGGTTCTTAAATATGTGTAAAAGATTCCATAACCTTCAAATAATTGAGTCAGGAAACCCCATGTAAAATAACATCAAAAAACCTCTGGAAGCAGGAGTCTAAGAGTAAGTTTCTCTAGTATTCTTCACATAATACAACAATCGAATTAATTTCCAAAGAGGGAGATAGGGACAGCCTTGAATTCTTCTAGTATCCATTGCTACTGTAAATCAATCGCCTGCATTTGGGCTGCAGTTCCTCCCTTGAAAGTTTAGTTACTTGTGTGAGCCAATAATCAAGCGAGAAGTGGAGAATGCCGGCTAACTATTAATCGAAATAGAATACAGATCAACTGAAACTACAATAACATTGACAGCTGATTGGGCGGACAATAACCGTACAGCGACAACTGAACTACAAAGAACATGTCATTAAAGCACAGCGCTCTGGGCGAATTTCTGAAAAAATCAATGCATAAGCGAATGTTTCTACTACTTGGGAACAACTTTGTGGTTACAATAGCTGTATGAGTTCCTTTAATGTGGAAGAAGAGGAGACATTACAATGTTTACTGGGCGACTTAAGTGCTGACGGATATTTTAAGAGTGTTGTTGTTTTTGAAGCCTTATCTCCTAAGCACTGTGTGCTTCTATGCTGTTTATTGACAACGAACATGAGAAGCGGGTTAGAAAAGTTACCGAAAAACTCGACAGAGTGTATTCGAACTTCGAAGTAACATTCAAAATTTTGTTTTCGAAATAAAAACCCTCTCTTGCAGTGTAATCGCTGTGTTAAAATAACTTGAAAAGCAAGACTCATAATATGTTGCAATTGAGGCCCCTTTTAACCTAAAGTAGAGTACATAGCGACACACAACAAGTGGCAAAAAATCAGTCCCATTGTTATTATGTAAACAGAGTCACATAGTAGACACGTACGAGATGACTAGAAAATGTGAATGCGTGAGTAAAAAATGCCTGTGGAATTTATTGATAATTTCTCTTCTCTTCTCCTTTACTTTACTTTGCTATTCATTTTTTTTGTTTTTCTTTTTTTTTCTTTTTTTTTTGGATTTTTTATGGAGAATTTTTATGTGAATTTAAATTTTGATTTTGCCATTTAGAGTCGTACAAAATACCTATTTAGGAACATTAAATATATTATGTCTGGCATGTCTTTTACAAATAAATTTCGATAATAAAATAAAACAAAAAACAAAAAAACAAGAAACAAGAAACAAAAAGAAAAATGTAGAAACAAAAGAGAAGAGAAGAGAGAAGGTTGTTTGTTATTGATCTATAATTTCACTTCCTTAAATATCAAATTTAAATGGAATTGGTTTTGTATGCCATATTATAAGAGGTCTGGGTATTGCTTAAAAAAAATTAAAAATTCATTGTTTGCGAGGCGATGTTTTTTTTTTTTTTAAGTGAGTGCGCCAATGCATGCAAATACAAACAAAACTTTTAAATTAGAAAAGAAAAGAAAAAAGAACTTTAAGGGATTTGATTTGATTTCTTTAATGTTATTTAAAAAGTTTAATACTTATTTATTTAAGAGACAATTAACGTAAATCAATCTATTTGCGTCTAAAGCGTCTTTCAATAGGGCTTTACGAATTTTGAGAGTTGATAACGGCCATTTTGTTGCAGT
The DNA here is from genome assembly GCA_927399465.1 of Sarcophaga caerulescens. Lineage (NCBI taxonomy): Eukaryota > Metazoa > Arthropoda > Insecta > Diptera > Sarcophagidae > Sarcophaga > Sarcophaga caerulescens. Next base: position 21,161,542 of record OV656867.1, read on the forward strand.
TACATCTGTCAAATTGGTCACTCTAGTTTGCCAAATCAACATACATAATTGGTCATTATAACCCTTCAGACAGGATTACGTTCTTGTTGCTCACACCACTTATGTTGTGTGTGTTAATTTTATCCATAAGTGGCGAGATCTACAATCGACTCCGAACAACAAATTATGAAAATTTTTTATCTGAAATCTCAGAAAATTCCAAAATCTACTATGAAAACTCGCTCTATTAAGGGTTCTGGCGATTAGGTTAGTTAAAGGGACGTACAATGCTTTAAAAACAATTTACTTTATCCGCCCACTCAGTCCTGTTTTCCCGCAAAAGGACTTACAGTGGGTTTTAAAATCTGAAATCTGGGAAAATTTCAAAATATACTATGAAAACTCGCTCGGTTAAGGGTTCTGGCGATTAGGTTAGTTAAAGGGACGTACAATGCTTTAAAAACAATTTACTTTATCCGCCCACTCAGTCCTGTTTTCCCACAAAAGGACTTACAGTGGGTTTTAAAATCTGAAATCTGGGAAAATTTCAAAATCTACTATGAAAACTCGCTCTGTTCAGGGTTCTGGCGATTAGGTTAGTTTAAGGGGCGTACAATGCTTTAAAAACAGTTTACTTTGTCCGCCCACTCAGTCCTGTTTTCCCACAATACTGATTTATTTATCGGATTACATTAGCTTTCGGAAATGTGTGATTATATGTTTATTGTAGTTCTTATTACGCAATATTTTGTAACAGTGATTAACTATAGGACTTATTTTATCAATTTTTGCTTTTTTTTCTTATTTTACCCAGGAATTTAATTAATTTTTCCTTTTTTTCTTTCCCAACCTCAAATTAATTGTTTAACAGAGTTCTGTTAATAACATAACAGAGCTCTGTTAACTGATTGGATTGCGTCTGGGGAGTTAGATTTTAAAATCTGTCTTCACACACATATGAGTAGGTGCCGTTTTATTTTATTTGTTAACCTGTAAGCTGTACGTACAGCTAAGGGTAAATGTTTATTTGAGAAAATCCGATTTATTTCTCTATTAAAATTCCAATTATAATCTTAACCTTTAAGATGGCCTTTAATTTCGCTTTGCAAAACTTGAAAAACCTTTTTAAACATGTTTTCCCCTCTCTTTAAAATTGACAGAATCATTAAAAAACAGTTTTTTTTTACAACCAAAGACGACGACAAGACAGTCTGCACAAAAGCCGAAGAAGAAGTAGAAGAAGAAGAACAAGAAAAATAAAATGTAAACGTTTTAAAAGGGATTTTTATTTTGACACTTCAATGGCATACAAACAACAACATTATCTTTATCATTATCATCATTACTATGCTCATTATGGTGCTCGTTATTATTAAAACTCTAATACTGCATTGACTACACAAAGGAAAAAGAGCCAGAGACAGAAAAGAAAATAATGTTTGAGACGAAAATAATAAAAGCAACAACAAGAAAAAAAATGTCTCTGCAAATGTCAACTAATCGATTTGACACATTTCATACAATGAGTGCGAGGAGTACGTGTGTGTGCTAATATTTACGACTAGGCAGGCAGTACCGCTGTCTGTCTGGCTATCTGGCTGACTGGTTGTTGCATTAGTTAGTTGGGTTAGCTGGTTAGCTGTGATGGTACTTGTCGTGTATGTATGTATGGGGTAATTAAACTTTAAGCCGAATTTATATCGCTGGCTGGGGTTTATTGCCTGAGTACTAACAATCAACAACAAAATATACTAAAACCCATAAATATACTAACACAATGTATGGTATGTGACATCATCATCGACAACAGTTTCTTTTTCGATTGTTGTCATTGTTGTTGTTGTTACGAAGCTCATAAGCTTGTTTTGTTGTTGTAACCACAATTAAAAGAAGGAGGGGAGAGAGAGAGAGAGGAAGAGAGGGAGGAAACAAAAAACCTGTAAAAGGTGTGAGAAGTTTGTTATTCTAGACAGTTTGATCGTTTATTGCACCACAAATACAAGCACAAGCACAACTACAACAACAAACTTAGTAATGTCAAGTCAAAGTATCCCTATTAACAACATACATGAAAGATACGCTACACCCTTAACACGTTGACTGCCAACTACGAGATAACTCGTATATTGCATTCCCTTCTAGGGTGCCAACTACGAGTTATCTCGTACTCACTAAACCTAAACTAAATCAAATAGTCATTTTTGGCCAGTTTTCTGAAAATTGCCGTGGCAGTCAACGTATTAAAAATATTTTTATTTGGTGGCATAAAGAGTTTTTAAAATGGCATGTTAAACTGTCAAATTAATAGCACATTAGTGAAATTCAAAGGTCCAGACCTTTACATAATCCCAAAAGTCGCTTTAATCTAGGAGGCCTCCATTCAAACCACAGGTCAGACATCTTGAACAAAACGAAGTATGAAAAAATATTTCTTCGGCAGATTTGTGGCAAAAACTCTGAGAGTAAAGATAAAATTGCCATGAAAAGCTTCTCAAAAAATCTGTCGTTCGGAGTCGACTTTAAACTGTAGCTCCCGTCTCTCATGTATAAAATTAACACACACAACATACAGTGGTATAAAAAACTTGGTCGTAGTCCTGCTTGAAGTGTGTCTCAAAATTCATGATTTAACTGAATTTATAGACATTTCACTTGGCGAATTTAAGAATGTTGTAGGCAACACCATCGTAAATATGGTACAGTAGAATAAAAGCCGATATTTCAAAACAAATAAGCCCAGTCTTGATTTGTATCTTCCTATGTGATATGGAGTCAGAATATTAGGTAGCATATTGGCTTTTTAGACATCAGGTCACAGTTCAAACCCCAGATCAGACATCTTCAACAAAACGAAATACAAAAAAAATATATCTTCGGCGACTTCCTCTCAGTATATTTCTGGCAAAAACTCTGATTGTAAATAAAATTCCCATGAAAAGTTTCTCAAAAACCTATCGTTCGGAGTCGGGGCCTGCCACTCATGTATAAAATTAACACACACAACATAAGTGGTGTAAGAAGCTAGGTGCTAATCCTAGCTTACGAAAGCTCACAATCTGCAAAGCTATTAAATAGCAAAAGTTTAATTGAGTTTGTATAGGATCTTCTTTTAAGCACTTCCAATCTTCAAAACATAGCTTAGATAAGTTAAATAGGTTAGGTTAGGTTCGGATAAAACAGTGCATATGTAGGGAATATCATCGAAATTTTTTATTCGTTCGAAAGACGTACTGATGCCACTATGTGCGGAATATAATATCGCTTAAATGTCTGTCATTGCTTCTCTGGGTGGAATTCATCCAATTTTCTATGAATCTGGTGCATAAACCAGACTAAATTTGAGCAATAGCGTGGGCTACATATGTTGGCTTTGAGGACCTCTGTGGTTTGTAATCACAAATTATGTATATATGGAGTCATCTGTTCACATCTACAACAAACGAACAGTCGCAGCGGTGGACTAGATTACAAGAATTTTGTTCAAAGAAGATTAAAAGTGTTTTGTCTTCAGCCAAGGCCACAAAATCTATTTTTTTTTAAGAAAAAGAAAAAGGACTATTAATCGTGACTAATGTGCCAAGAAAATGAGGCGAAAAAATGTATTAATTGCCACATTTAGTTCCTTTTATTATTTTCTATTCACAAATATGAAGAAATACCTCGGGTGTAAATTATGTCCCATTAAGGAAGAGTTATATATTGCATTTGATAGCTATGTAAATACAGAGTATCGGAAGCTATTGAATATCCAGGTTTCTGGAGGTTTTTATTAAGAAATTAAGAAAATTTGTCATAAACTAGTGGCTAAAAGTCCTCGCAATTATCGTATTTGTTTTCAAAGAATTGATCAAAAATTCTCCTTTTGCACCGAGTCGAAGAGTTGTAGTGTTCGAAGCTTAGATTCGATATGCAAGCTATTTTCAGGTAGGCTTAGTAAGGAGGAATTTAAGGTAACCATTAAACGCATCTGAATATTTCCTGTCAATTGGCCGCCAAGAAGCTGTGATTTGATACCGTTGGACTATTTTCTGTGGAGCGTCGTTAAAGAATTGTGTTATATGATATGCAAGCTATTTTCAGGTAGGCTTAGTAAGGAGGAATTTAAGGTAACCATTAAACGCATCTTGAATATTTCCTGTACCTCGTTATACATAACAAAGATTTTACTGAGATTGTTCGAGGTCAGTGAAAATCATTAGGATTTTAATTTCTCTAGAATTCCTAACATAACACTGATTACACTTTTGCCCTGGGATCCATAACGCATATAACGTTTCTGCACGTTAAGAGTTCTTGCGATAAATGTTCCATGGATACTAAAACTTTAGGTGAATGAACTTCATAGGGTAGGTTAGATTAGGTCGAAGTGGTAGCTTTGATTACCAAAAGCTCACTTGAGGCGCCACAGGTAACCGCACTGACGGAATTCTACTAAACTAGGGAAGAAGTGGCTCAGCGTAAGGGCTGCACATTAAAAGCACGACTACCCTACATTGGAAAATCAGCCTTAAAGTTTAATAAAAGAAACTATATCTTGACATAAATGGATGAAAACTCCGTTAAGATGACAAGCAATGGAGCGTCATATAACCTATATCAGCACCTCGCAAGAGATGGGCATTGACAAAGAAAGTACATAACAGCAGATCGATGTACATTCACGGCAGAAATCGTTAGATGGGAGCTGCAGTCTTCCTGCGTGTAAGCAGGAAGCATGGCCACTGTGATCAAGATGATATTACGATCAAGTCCGAGTAGTGAACTCCATAACAGGGTATGGAATAATGGAAAACAAAATTTGGCGTTACATTCAGCCCTGTTGTATAGAATTTAAAAATTAAATTGCGTCTATGCTTTCTGTGTACCAGGTTATGGAGATCATATTGATCATCTCATTCACTAAGGAGGCCAACATAATTTATGGGTTTAGCTGATCTTTGGTACTTTTGAAAATAACGATCATTGTGATCAAAAAAAGAAAACGATTTTTTTTAAAACCAGCAACAGAGAGAACTTGGAACTTAATACCTCCACAGAAATGAAGAAAACACTTGACAATGCGTTACTAATTTTATAATGAAACGATTCCTCTCATATGTATGTAAGTCAAGTTATCATTGCTTTTGGCTTTCCTTCTTCTCTGTCTCTGTTTCTGTTATTTAACGTAATTTTTTGCATACGTTTAATGAATATTGAAATCGATGGCTTGAGTATGATTTGAGTTGCGTTTGAGGTTTTCTGGTTATTGTATAAAAAAAAGAAGAAGCAAAAACATCTTTCATAACAGGCAATAAAAAAAGAAAGAAAGAAAAAAATTTTTGCAAATTTCTACTATGAATTGTTCAATAAATTATCGCATATTTTTTAATATTTTTTAGCGTGAATATTATTTTAAATATTAAATTTTATTTTAAGGAATTTCCGAATAACAAAATGATATTTAATAGCACAGAAAACAACAAATGGCAATTTTAAACGGAATGTATTGTAATATTCTATACAAACAATTTAAATTTACAATTAATTTGAAACAAAAGCAGAAGCTGAACTGGGATTTTCCAAATAAATAAAATTCGATGAAATAAAAAATTGTTTTTTATTTTGCATTTTTCTTTAAAAAATTATTACCTCACGACAGACTCTACATTTAGAATGATTAAGTTTAACTCGTTTAACTAAATACTTCAAAAAATACAGGGTGGACCATTTATCGCTTTAAATTTGAGTCATCGGTTATTTCGAATCTGGCAATACTTATGTCTTTCTATTGTGTAACAAAATACGGAATATTATCTCTACTGAACGTAATGATTCGATTTACGCTTGAGCATAGTTCGAATTTATTGGGCCAACGATGATGTCGATTTTGCTCAAAAAGTCATCTTTTCGGATGAAGTTCATTTTCATCTTGGTGGATATGTTAATAAGCAAAATTGTCATATTTGGGGTTCAGAAGACCCACACGTGGTCGTACAGAAGTCTGTAATGCACCCATTACGAGAGACTTTTTAATGCGGCTTGTGGAGCGCAGGCATCATTGGTCCATATTTCTTTGAAAATGACCACGGCGCAACCATTAGGGTCAATAGAGATACCCATCGCACCATGATAACTAATTTTTTTGTACCCGCTCATCATGTTATTGATGTGAACGATGTTTGGTTACAACAGGATGGTACAACTTGCCTCAAATCTCATGCCACAACCGATTTATTGCGTCAAACGTTTGATGGCCGTTTAATTAGTCGAAATGGTGATGTCAATAGGCCGCCAAGAAGATGCGATTTGACACCGTTGTACTATTTTCTGTGGAGCGTCGTTAAAGAATTGTGTTATGCTGCCAAACCAGAGACAATTGAGCATTTGAAGGCCAACATTCGTGATGCCATTGACGAGATACGACCCCATACACTCGAAAAAGTGCACAAAAATTGGTGCAATCGAATGAGGTACTGAGAGGCCAGCCGCCGCAGCCATATGAATGAAATAATATTCCATTTCAAACCGGAACAATTGTACTTCACAACACAAAAATAAATTTGGCAAATATCAAATAGTTTTTGTTTTATTGCCTTTTTCAAATTTAAACTTTTAAGTCACCCACCCTATGTATGAATAAGAGTAAGGTTGTAAGAGATTAGAAACACAGAAGACTGGCTATTATATACCCACTGGTGGTAAACTTCTATTCTTTATAAGCCAAACTTAAGATAAACTAGATATTGTTGCACGACACTGCACGTTTGCCAAAGCTCGAGGGGACCTTATTGGTAACGAAATTTCTAAGAAGGGCGGAGTACAGCATATATTGTCTTAAATGAACTTTCACTATGTGTGTGAAGATAAATTCGCATTTGAAAATCCAAGACGCAATCCATTAATTTTAGCAGCGCCTCATTTAGCGTTTCTCTGTTAAGAGAAAATTTTGACCTTAACAGAGCACTGTTAACTGTTTAACAGTATCCATCTGAACAAGGTCACTTGTTTAGGAGCATATAATAGGTCTATGAGTACCACATCATACTCAAAGGAATGTTCCAAGTCCTCTTAATACTATCAGTAATATTGTCCCATAAAAATGAGAAAATTGGCTTTGGAAATATCAAGTTTTTGATTGAAAATTCTCTAGAAGATCAGTGGGCATTTTGGGACAAATGGTAGTCCAGAGGGTCCTCTTTCGAACCATGGTAGTGGAATAGCTGGAATAATTGTGAGAGCAGAGATTTTGAATTTTGAAAAAATCGAGTTTTGGCCAAAAATATATGAAAATTCTCTAGAAGATCAGTGGCCATTTTGGAACATATAAGAAATAGTACACCCACCAGACTATATGCAAAACGTAGTCCAGAAAGTCCTCTTTCGAACCGTGGGGTAGTGGGATAGCTGGAAAAATTTTCGAGAAAACTAGCTCCCTCCATCCCCACCAATCATCCTTTACATCACAACACTTTTGTTCACAAATAATAATGACCAAAATGAGAATTCTATTTTATGTGAATAGTCTGCAATAATTCCAAAGTAGAAGAATAATCTACTTATTGCCACGGTTAAACAGTTAACAGTGCTCTGTTAATAGCAAAGTTTACCTTGTTAGGGGCAAGAAGTGGCGCTGATAGAAGTGTGGGTTTGCATCTTTTGTTTTTAACACTATTTTGTGTATACAGTGGCTCCCAGCTTATTTCAACCAGCACCTTTAAAAAAAAAAAATAATAAGAGTTTATAGAATGTGTTTAAAAATTAAACAAAAAAGTTTTATTCAGTCTCAAATTTATGGGCAATTTGTGATCAAAACATCAGCCAACACCGGATTTCGAACAAGAATGACCTTATAGCAGCTCTGAAAAAGGAATGGTCAAAAATAACTCCCCAAACCACTAGAAAGTGGAATCAATGCAAAAAAGACTGAAAGCTGTAATTAGGCAAATAGGAGATCATACTAAATTTTGAAATTAAAACTATTATTTAATTAATCATTTAATTGTTTGTTTATAGTAAATGGTTGAAATAAGCTGTGACGAATTGGGTTTCTATATTTTTGGTTTTTAGTTTGTAAGCTTACATTTGAAACTGAATAAAACTTTTTTTCTTAATTTTTAAACATATTCTATAAACTCTTATTCACATTTTTTTTAATATCTTGTTTCGTTTCGAAATTATACGAGCTTAATTTTTTTTAAAGGTGCTGGTTGAAATAAGCTGGGAGCCACTGTACCTATTTCGACCAAATGGTGTCTTTTGACACCTATGCGTTTGGATGCAAATAATTATGAAAATAATTATTAAAACATGTCCTATTCCTATTCCTATTGTTCCCAAAAAACAATCGAATATAAAAATTATAACGGGGAATTTAGTGTACCGAAAATTTTTTGGCATTTTCGAAAACTTGCTGAACAGAATTTCACAGAATTTCCAATTGCACGGAATTTCCATGGATTGGTATAATAATACGAAGAGGAAAAAACCAAAAACAAATTATATTTCACTCCAAATGTATGTCAGTGTAGTTTCTTTATATTTTTTATATATTGCTGTAAGAAAAATCGTAAAGGTGTCAAAAGACACCTCACGGTAGAAATAGGTATATCATGTACGCATATATTGATCCAGGATGAGTTGGAGGAAAATGATAACGCTAAATAAATTTAACAATTATTATACGAATTGTCAAAACATTAACTGAGAAAAAATTATTAAACTTTGAAATAAATTTCAAGTTAAAATTTTAAAAGGTGTCTTTTGTCACCTTTGGTAGAAATAGTGTTAAATTCGTACATATTTATCTTTACACACATACTTTCATTTGGTTTTCCTAAACCCCAAAATCTGATATTTTAAATGAATATTTTGTCATCATCCTCTTCAATTAGTGCTGCCCTAATACATATTTTAGCTTATTTTAATGGTTTTATTAAAAAAAAAGAGAAAAAATAATAAAAATTTGCAATAAATTTTAAATGTTAAAAAAAATTTAAAACTTTTTACAGAAAAATCTAATGAAACTTTGTGTCATCAGCACATTAAGTCATGAAACAAACACATACAGGCGGGCATAAACCAGACGACAGATGGACGTTAGCCAGCCATTCATTCTTCACGTCATGTACGTCAAATAATATTTTGTTTTGAAGAATTGCAATATTTTTGTTAAATTTTAAATGAATAGAAATGAAAGAAGACAACAATTTGAATCAACAACAATTTAATAAATTATTTTAATTTGCATTTAAGTAATCATCATAATTTGTAATATTTTTTTTATTGTTTTCTTTTGTTTCAATGTGGTCTCTCTGTGTTTGCCTGTCTGTCTGTCTGCCGGTCTGTCTGTTGTGACATTTATCTGTCTTAATATTAAAATAATAGCTGTGAACAACAATTTATTTCAAACATCTTGTGGTTGATGTCTATACTTTTTGCAACAACAACAAAAAAGACTCAAAAAAATTTTTTTTTTCCTTTTCAGATCATCTAACATTGTGTAGTCAATACAGGGACAGAGTAGTACCCAGCATGACTTTCTAGCACACAATCACTGCAACAGACGACATATCACATCATACTCGTGCATAGTAGAGCAGTTTTGTAAAATAATTTTTAGTTTTTCTTGTATTTTTTTCGATTTTTTGTTGGTTTTTCAAAAAATTGTTTTAAAATAAAATAAGAAAATAAGATTAAAAATAATTGAATAAATTTACTGGGTTTGCTGACTGGCTGGCTTTTTATTACAACTGAGTGTAAAATTAGAAGAACATGATCTTTTGTGGCGCTTAAGAAAATCGGAGACGTTACTACATTTTCTTTTTGTTTTATTTTTTTTTACTTCGTGTGCAACCGGTTTAGCATTATTTTTTCATGGAATTTGATGTACGTTTAATGAAAATTAAATTAAAATAATATTGTTGGGTTTTTTCTTCTCTCAACCACAAAATAATACACTCATGGTCAGCTAATTAGCACCTGTTGTCAGTTGATGAGTCAATTGACAGTTGATAAGTCTCTATTATTTGAATACACAAACGGATTATTATTGCCGGTTATAAATGAAATTTAAACAGATTAAGCTTCAGAAAACATTGAGTCAAAATATTGAGCCAAAATTTCATTAGAAAAAAACAAAAATTGCAATCATGCACATTGGATGTATGTATGTATTACAGCAACAGACACATGTTAACATTATTGTTATTGATAGAGCACAAGATAACATTCTTTCAATAATAATATGATTTCATCATTTTATCGTTTCAAAATTATGTTGAAAATCATGTTATTTCACTATCTATTGTGTGACCTTGTGTTACCCTGACCTATTTAAAAATGTTTTTTATTACAAAACAAAACAGCAGGTGTCCCTATTATTTCTTCCATGCAAATTTCTTTGTTTACTCACATGTTTCATATGCAGACATGTGAGCAAACAAAGAAATTTGAATGGAAAAAATAATACGGACACTTTTCCTGCTGTGTTGTTTTGTTTTATAATAAAAACATTTTTAAATAGATCATGGTACCACAAGGTCACACAACAGGTAATGCAATAACGTGATTTTAAATATAAAACATAGACTGCAAAGAGAAAGCTGAAGAAAGCTTTCAACCTTTAACCCATCAAGCCATCGAAAAACCTTAAGAGTTGACTAACTGTGTCTGTTTCACAAAGCACGTAGAAAAAAAAGATTCAAGGAAGCGTGTATTATGGGATAGTGTACTAGAAAAGTACCTGCCCTTTGCAAACGAAATGTACGTGAAAGAATGGGATTTACCAAGCAACACCAGATTCGTCGTTATAACTGAAACGAAAAAAAAGAACAATTGCAGATGTTGGAGATTAGTTGCTGATTTTTAGATGTTTTTCTTCATCTGGCAAATTGTTAGGGAAGTTGTCTTGACTACGTTTCTGATCATCTGGATGTTATACAAAGTAATCCGATAATAAAATTTATGTTCCGTAATGAAATGGCGCTGTAATCAATTTAACTAATCCCAAACCCTCTGGAGCACCTCTGAACTGCCCTCAGATATGAAATATTTTTTAATTCAGTTTAAAAAAAGCAAAAAAGAAAATATTTGAAATAGAATTCTGAAAACTTAAGATCCTATTTCCCGGAAAAGTCGTTTTGATCTTGACCTTGACCATTCAATAAAGAGATGATGAAAGAAGTATAAAAACTGCAGACTGTTTTGCCCAAGTATTTGAAAACTCGCATAGTTTTTGAGGTTATAAAATGACTCTATCATAGATAGCTTCAGATATATGAAATTCTTAAAATTTTTATTTTCTTTCACGAGGACTACTATTATGATCGTATAGGGGTACCAGAGCGTTGCGATCCATACAAACTACAAAACGATACAAGGTATTCCTAAAACACACATACATACATAATTGGTCATTACAACCCTTCAGTCAGGATTAGGACCTACCTTCTCTTGCCACTTATGTTTTTGTGTGTTAATTTTATACATGACTGGCCGGACCTACAGTTTAATGTTGACTCCAAGCGACAGATTTTTGAGAAACTTTTTCATGGCAGTTGTGTTTACTCTCAGAGTTTTTGCCAGAAATCTGCAGAGAGGAAGTCACCGAAGAAATAGTTTTTCATATTCCGTTTTGACCTGGGGTTTGAACCGTGACCTCATGTCTAGTAAGCCAACGCACTACCTACTAGACTACGGCGACTTAACTTTCGAAAATAATGACAAAATTGTTTGTTTTCTCCAGCACCTGTACCATGATAACACGAGTTTGAATCACGATGGATGGATGGAGTTTGTAATCAAGCACTTAACCACTATGTCTGTCATGCCAGCTCTACATACATAAGCACATTTCATATTAACACTACCTTGCAAAGTTGCTCGTGGGTATGAATTGCCATCAGGCAATGGACATGTTATGCATTTTAAGTCGAAGTTGAGGTCAAATGGTCTGTCAAACACTTCATTCGACTTACTGGTATTAGCGAACATCACATTAGATATGTGACTCCTTTATACATACATACATAATTGGTCATTACAACCCTTCAGTCAGGATTACGACCTAGCTTCTCACACCACTTATGTTGTGTGCGTTAATTTTATACATGAGTGGCGGGACCTACAGTTTAAAGTCGACTCCGAACGACAGTTTTTTGAGAAGCTTTTCATGGCAATTTTATTTACTCTCAGAGTTTTTGCCAGAAATCTGCTGAGAGGAAGTCGCCGAAGAAATATTTTCATAATTTCGTTTTGATGTCTGACCTGGGATTCGAACTCGGGCCTTCAGTCTAATAAGCCAACACACCACCTACATGCCAGCTCTTCTGAGTTTAAATTCCCTTTATTATATAACCAGAATCTCCCTATTTCTTTTTAAGGAATAAAGAACGACTGAAGGAGAAAAAGATTGTTGTGCTGCAATTACTACCCACTTTTCGTATCAACTGCCTATGACCTTTATGACTTTTCTATGCTCTCAGGAAGTGAGAGGCCAGAGTAAGATAAAGGCATATAATTTCAGGCTATCTTAATAAGAACTGATTAAAAGCTGTTCTATAATGCTGAACTAAGTGATTTGCTTTGAAGAGTTATAGGTTCACAGGAATCTATGCGCAATCTTCCAAACTCTTAATTCTCATATTTTTATTGTCAATTTTAACAATCAATTTTAATTTCATAGAGCTAATAAAAACTAACAATTTCAAAGAGAATTAATTTATAAACAATACAAAATGTATTCTGTTTTTTTTTTTTTATTAAAATTTCCACAAAATTTCAAAATAATTTATCCGACATTTTTATAGACAGAGAGAGAGACACAGACAACCAGATCTGTAGCAACAATTATAAAATAATAATAATAGGAGACTTTTATGGTCGTACAAACAAACAGAGAAACCAACCCAAAAAATGGACAAATTTTCCCAGCCTATAATAACAAAATTGTCTGCCTTACTCTGCCTATACAAAAATATTTAAATTTGTTCGTCTATTTTTATATTTTACGGCAAAAATTGGCATTTTCTGTAAAGCAACAGTGGGGAGTGTTTGGGTTGATGAATGAATTTCAATTTCAAGGAATTGCATTGGATACAGAACTACCTTTACATGGTGCGTTACAGCAAACATTTAGTATTACTTGCCTGGTAATTTCAATTAAATTTTTGGTATTTCCATCATGCCTGGAAATTTAATTGCCGTTTATGAAATCTCCATTACATTCACCCTTATTCTGGTTGTCGTCGTCGACGTCGTCTTGCGTCGACAGTTTAAAATGGGTATTCTGTTTGTCGTTATTAACAGTTATAGATGACTGTCGACACACATTTGGTATTCTGTGAGTCAATACGCCGTCGATATTGTGTTGTGTCGACTCTGATTTTATCGACATCATTTTTGGTAACGACGACGACGGCGACGACGACGACGACAACCAGAATAAGGGTGATTATTTCATTTTCACATTATAACACTTGACTACTACAGCAAGTAGTTGAACTTTTTGAGGTAGTTTTCGACCACTTTTTTGCATATTCCAGGCGGTATCTCGACAATAACTTGACGAATGTTGTTTTTAAAACGCTCCAATATTAGGAAATTATTCCTATAGACACAGTATTTGTAACAGCAAAAAAATATTTAACGGTAGCAAACCCTATAATCTTGTCAGTTAATTAACTTCACCAAAATGTGTCATTATTCAATCGACAAATCGACTGCATTGTGTGGTTCATGCCACAGCCTTCTTGGCATACATACATACATAATTGGTCATTACAACCCTTCAATTAGGATTACGACCTAGCTTCTCGCACCACTTAGTCTGTGTGTAATAATTTTATCTATGAGTGGCGGGACCTACAGTTTAAAGTCGACACCGAACAACAGATTTTTGAGAAACTTTTTCAAGGCAATTTAATTTTCCCTCAAAGTTTTTAGCAGAAATCTGCTGAGAGGAAGTCGGCGAAAGAAATATTTTTTTTTTCATTCTTGTTTTGTTTTAGATGTTGGACCTGGACTTTGAACCCAGACCTCACGTCTAATAAGCCAACACGCTGCCTATTAGACTACGACGACTTTACTCAGACTCCAGTTCATAATTTTCAATTGTTGGCAAAAAAGTTGTCTGATATGCCACCATAGCGCTTTGAATCGTAAGCTATGGTAATGTAAGCACTACAGAACCTTTTTAAAACACCTGCAGACAACAATACGCAGTCACTTTCTCTGGCTTTTCTACAATCACTTCCAAGTTCTCCAAGCTTCATATGCGATAATTTTGCCTGAGGATAAAATCACTGAGCTAGAAAAGAGCTTCATTGCTAAAAAAAAAAACTTTTCTTCAAAAAACCAGAATTCAAAGTCTGTTGCTCCAGCAACCTATTCGTGACTTTATGGTGTTGTGAATGGTCAACCGTTCTCTATATGGATAGAGTTTCAAATTCAAATACAAAATTCAAACAATTGCTGTTGAGGCTCTGGAATATACAAGTTACTCTTCCCGTCTTTTACAATTTCTTTATAATCTTTCAAATCACTTGTTATGGCGATCATAATCACTCTGCAATGTTCGAAATATCGTCGTAGTCTAGTAGGTAGTGTGTTATCTTATTAGACGTGAGGAAACGGTTCAAACCCCAGTTAGGACATCTCCAGCAAAACGAAATATGAAAAAATATTTTTCCGGGGACTTCCTCTCAGCAAATTTTTTTGTCAAACCTGTGAGAGTAAATAAAAAATGGCCCTGAAAAGTTTCGCAAAAATCTGTCGTTCGGAGTCGGACCTTTAACTGTAGCTCCCGCCACTCATGTATAAAATGAGCACACACAATATACATAAGTGGCGATAGAAGCTAGGTCGTCATCCTGCCTAAAGCAATGTTATGACGTATTATGTATGTAATGTTGGAAAAGTGGTCATGTTTGAATCACTCCAAGACAATTTTGCCAGGCTGGCGATTTGGGAACCCATCTCAAAAATATTTCAAAATATTTTTGTGCAAATAAAAGAAAGGAAAGGAAATAAGCTATTGCGAAAGAAATTTATGAATTTCCTCGTCCCATTCGGTTTTTATTATGGGTTTCAGTTCGGATCCATAAATTTGTTTTTGTGTTGTGTGGTTTTCTTTTTCCGCCAACATATCGTATATTTTCTTACAAATTCTTTCTCGCAATAAATTGTTTATAAAAGTCTTCTATACTGATGCTCCCATAATAAAAATCAATCAACTTTGTGAGTGCAATTCAGAAAACAGAAATAAAAAAAAAACGAAAAAAACAAAAAAGAATTTTAAAAATTTTTTCATTCTGGTTCGCTAGAGTGGCCACAGATGTGTATGGTTAGACGGGCGAATGGATGCAACAATGTATTGCTGTATGGTCGGTCGTTCTATAATATCGTATTCGGGCAGAGGCATTATTAATACGCAAAAAATCTAGAATTACGAGCGAAAAAAAATGTGTTTTTTCTATGAAAAAAACGAAATTTTGCTTTGAATAATACCCAGCAGCATACAACTAAAAATGAAAAAAATGAAAAAAAAAATTAAAAAGAATCTATAAACTTATACTGACTGACTGCATTTCTTTATAAACGAGACAAAACATTAAAAAAACAGTGAAAAGAGCATTAATTTGTATTGTGTACGTAGAATATTGCTTTTTATCAGTAAAAATGATTTGAAATGATAAAATTTTTAGAAAATTTATGCACAAAGGAAAACGTCTAGAAAAAAATTTGTTTGTTTGTTTTTTTGTTGTTGTTCATGGCCTAAAAAGAAGTTGCATTTCGTATGCAAAACAGCTCACATTATGTTGAATGACTGCCAGTGCAACTACAACTAGAGACAATACTTTAGAAATTTACATTTAAGACAACTATTGTATTTGATTTAGTCATTACAGTGGTTTGTATTACCATAGGCCAGATAAATTTATCAACATTTTCAAAAATTACTTGGAAATTATAATCCGAAGTAATTTACTGACCCTTTGCACATTTGCAAAGAGTATCAATACTTTAAAGGATGTTCAGGCAGCGCCATCTTTTGAGAAAGTTTATTCCCGCTTTTTTTACAGATAAACGAAAATACTTTCACATGACAGCTGGCAACTCTATCATCCCAGAACCAGTTACTACAGTAAACCAATTACGGGCTCAAGGAACTGAGACTTAGTAAAGTAAAAATAAAAATGTGTGTGAAGATAAATTCGAATTTGAAAATCCAAGACGCAATCCATAAATTTTAGCAGCGCCACATTTGGCGTTAACAGAGCAAAATTTGCTCTTAACAGAACAAAATTTGCCCTTAACGGAGCACTGTTAACTGTTTAACAATATCCATCTGAACAAGCCCACTTGTTTAGAAGCTAATTTTAGGACAAATACTGGATCTATGAGTGCCATAACATACTCAAAGGAAGGTTCAAAGGCCGCTTAGTATAATTAGCAACATAGTCACGTATAAAGTGATATGGTAGTGTGAAAATTGACTTTGAAAATATCAAGTTTTTGATTGATTTTGATTGTGTGAAGATAAATTCGAATTTGAAAATTCAAGACGCAATCCATAAATTTTTGCAGAGCCATATTTGGCATTAACAGAACAAAATTTGCCCTTAACAAAGCACTGTTGGCTATTTAACAGCATCACTCTGAACTTGTTTAGAAGCTAATTTCGGGATATATACTAGGTATATGAGTACCATACTATATGCAAAGGAAAGTTCAAGGCCCTTTAATAAAATCAGCAATATAGTCATATATAAAGTGATTTGGTATTGAGAAAATTGGCTTTGAATATATAAATTTTATACTTGAAAATTCTCTAGAAGATATATAAGAAATAGTACACCATACAAACTATAAGCAAATGGTAGTCCAGAGGGTGTTCATTCCCACCAACCATCCTTTACATTTTAACACTTTTGTTCACTAATAATCACCCTTATTCTGGTTGTCGTCGTCGACGTCGTCTTGCGTCGACAGTTTAAAATTTGTATTCTGTTTGTCATTATTGACAGTTATAGATGACTGTCGACACACATTTGGTATTCTGTGAGCCAATACGCCGTCGATATTGTGTTGTGTCGACTCTGATTTTGTCGACTCTGATTTTATCGACATCATTTTTGGTAACGACGACGACGGCGACGACGGCGACGACGACGACGACAACCAGAATTAGGGTGAATAATTATCATAATGAGAATTTAATTGTATGTCAATAGTCTGCAATATTTGCAAAATTGGAGACTAATCTACTTATTACCACTGTTAAACAGTTAATAGAGCTCTACTAATAGCAATATTTACCCTGTTAGAGGCAAGAAGTGGCGCTGCTAAAAATGTGGGTTTGGGTCTTTGGTTTTTAAATTCGAATTTGTCTTCACAACACACATCGGTTGGAAGGTGTTCACTTTAACCAGAGATTAGCAATGAATCGTATTTTCGCTACTCATAGGTACTCATGAAATTTTGAGTATGAGTGAGTCAAGAGTATTAAAATTCAACTACTCTGATTCATTCGTACTCGCTACAACATTGATTTATAAGTATAGGTCACAATGAGTATGAGTACAACGTTGACATCAAACTCACAACATTCGATTCATTGTTTGATTCATACGCCCACTCATTCAGATTCATAAATTTAGAAAAATACTTATAATATTTACGAATGATTCGAGTCACTCGAATCATTCATCAAAATTTGCAGTAGTAGTTATTGTTGCATTTACAAAAGGAGAGAAAAGAAAAGACAAAGACAGCAAGCAAAGCACACACACAACCTTCTAGCGAGTATTGTGGTGTTCGTACTCGAATCATACTTATTTTGTGCTTCGTGTATATGTTGAATCATGGAGAGTCGAAATCAACAACATCGTGCGTATTGTTAAGTATGAGTACGATGAGTATTTCTAACTTTGAATATGAGTAGTATGAGTATGATATTAAAATAAGTATGAATGCGTATAAGTAGCTGAAATTATAAGTATGACTCGAATTTACTCATCGTTTTGAATACTCGTTGCTGATCTCTGACTTTAACTACACATCACTTCAATACTAATTCTAAATTTTTAATACCAAATGTACCCTTTATGAACCCCATCTGAAATAATATCACAGTTTCACTCTCGACAGTGTCTCTTGTACAACATCTTCAGTCTAAACTTCAGCATGCTGTTGGGAATAAATTCCGTAACGTATAAGCACACTTTGATTTGTCGAATCTTGATAAAATTTGGATCACTTCTCCGTATATTTGAACGATATTTGAACTTTTATGGACAATGAATGAATGATTCATTCAATAACTCCATTATCGCAGTGTAATAATATCGAGATTAGATTTGCGTAACTTAAGCAATTGAAAAAATAATCATGGGAAACCTGCACCAGAAAGTATAACCAAGTGTGATCGGTTATTAAGTACCTTTTTTACTACAAATCATTTGTTTTTTTTAACATGTGATGTGTGATTGAAAAATTCTTGAAATTAAGCACTACAAGTCACACTACAAGCTAATGATGAACGGAAATTGATTAAAAACAACAACAACTAACTTATAAACAATGAAAACAAAAAACAAAAAAAATAAAATAAAAATTATTTTAAACTGTGGTATATACAGTACATACATATGGTATGTACAGTACATGCGTACATAAGTGTATAATTGTTATGAGTTATTAAAATTAAAAACCTGTGTGACAGCTGTTTATGGAAAATATTGAATTTCCTTACCTGAAACGAAAGAAAATATTTTTTAATTAGAAAAACATAATTTTAATTTAATATTACTTACAAAGAAAATATGAAATAAAATCTGTTTTCCTAATGACAAAACAAATGGAATTTAAAAGGAATTTGCTTTTAATAATTTGTTAATAATTTTAAACTGGATTAAATGGGAACTATTTGTACAAAATAGGAGAGATTCTTTTGAAAAGATACCCATATTTATAATAATAATAAGGTGTAGTACAAGGATTTGCATTATTTTTCAAATAGATGACTCTGGTCTAAGTCCAATATTCAGTCTATTTTGATGGGAGCTTGAGGAGGGGGGGGTGATCAATGAAGGTCGACTCAGCAGACGACGTTCTAGGAGAAGGACCAACTTGAGGGAGCTGTTTCCTCCATTGGTGCCTTGAATTCGTACAGTAGAAAGTGCGAAGCAGATATCAACAATGAGGATTCAAAAAGAAGAGTAGAATCGAATCACACTCATAATTTCTGATACTTATACGCATTCATATTTATTTTAATATCATGTAACCTGTACTCATATTCAAAGTTTGAAGTACTCATCTTATTCATACTTAACAACACGTATGATGTTGTTGATTTCGACTCTCCAAATTCAACGTACATATACAGTATTGGCCAAAACTAAAGCACCCCCTCAGTACATTTTTTTTAAATGATAATTTTTTAAGAAAACAAAGCTATTAAAATTTTATTTTTATTTTTTTTTATATATTTATATCCTTATTATTGAAAAACACAAACTTAAAGAATTCAGAATTTAAAAAAAAAAGTTAGAATTCAAAAAACATTTTAAGTCGCAAATATAAGCGGACAAAACTAAAGCACCTCTCAATTAAGGTGCACAAAAAACTATTGAAATCAATATTTCGTTGCGAATCGTTTATTCTGAATGACACAAGCACATCTTCTAGGAATAGGGGACATTAAATTATTAATTATTTCAGGAGATATTACTTCCCAGGCTATTTTTGCGGCTTCAAATAAATCTTCTTTGGTTTTGCAATTTTGTGGGTTGATTTTTAAGTTAATGATTGGATTGGAGAGCTGGCATCAATTGAGTGCAAAATATTCAATCAACAGATCAATTATTTCTAGGCTAATTTAAAAGTTTTTACAGACTGGTCCCACATCTCCTACTCACTCTGGAGGAAGGTCACGTGAAACCTTGCGACATGAAGACTCCTTAATTAAAAGGACAATCCAAAATGATCCTACAGCATCTTCTAGTCACGTACGAAACCGCTTAGATTTAAAAATAACCGAAAGAACGATTCCCAGAAGGGCGGTAGAGGCCGGATTATTCAGTCGACGACCAGCAAGAAACCTTTGATATCGCCAAACTTGAATTCGCCAAGACCCATCTCAACTGGAGTGTCCAAAAATGGATGAATGTGCTGTTTTCTGACGAAGTTTAAATTAAAGGATTCAGATGGCATAAGGCATCCAGAGGCAGGCCAAACGGACAACGGTTCAATCCCAAATGTACTGAGGGGGTGCTTTAGTTTTGGCCAATACTGTACACGAATCACAAAATATGTACAATCACTAAAATACTTACTGGAAGGTTGTGTGTTTGCACCGGTCTTTTTTGCTTATGTGTCCTTTTTCTTTTGTTGTAAATGCCTAACAACAACTAAGACTGTAAATTTTGATAACTGATTCGAGTCACTCAAATCATTTATAGGTATTATAAGAATTTTTCTAAAGTTATGAATCTAAATGAGTAGGCTTATATATGGATCTTGGATTTTTCAAATTCGAATTTATCTTCACACACATGTGAGGATTTCACTGCCATTGAAATCCTAAGTAAGAAGTAGATTAAAAACATTGGATCACGTTTTCAGTAGATATCACTAAAAAATTAAACATGATGCAAAGAAACCATGCCATTACACTAACCCAAGCCATTACTGTGTCCCACACACAGTATGTTAACCCTAATATTGCTACTTAGTTGACTTTGATGGATAAGTAATCGTTGTACGCCATGGACCATTTGTTAAATCAATTATAATAAGGATAAGGCAGTTTGCATTGTATCATGACGTAAATTATCAAATGCTTTTAGGAAATTGTTGAATATTAAGTACAAGTGAGATCGAGATTCACTATTTAAAAATAGTAGACACGGTTCCCATGCTCACAAGATCAGTTCTAATAGTCTAACGGTCATTA
The DNA here is from genome assembly GCA_927399465.1 of Sarcophaga caerulescens. Taxonomy (NCBI): domain Eukaryota; kingdom Metazoa; phylum Arthropoda; class Insecta; order Diptera; family Sarcophagidae; genus Sarcophaga; species Sarcophaga caerulescens. The sequence goes on from OV656867.1 coordinate 21,182,456, forward strand.
TTACAACTTGCCGTTAACTAAAGGGAGGATTTTAACGGGCAGATAAATTGTTTTTCATTATTATAAGTGGACAATATGGTAGAAGTGAGCGTTAAGCTAAAGGGAGGATTAGTAACTTTTAAAGTTAAGTTTATCTTTGAAATTGCCATATTATATATTATTTTCAATATGGCAACTTCAAATATAAACAAAATGAGCATATAAATGAGCGTTACTCGCCGAAAGGTGGAATGGTTCCATTCACCGCTTTGGTGAGGCCAAGGTTGTAGCTCTGGATATACCAAAGGCGTTTGATAGGGTCTGGCATGAGGCTCTGGTAGCGAAGTTAATTGCTTTTGGTGTCGGTAGTCACTTCTCTCGATTTATATCGAGCTTTCTCAAAGATCGCACTATTAGAGTGGTTATAGATGGCGTCTTTTCCGACGAGTTCAGGATAAATTCAGGGGTACCGCAGAGCTCTGTTCTTTCTCCTACTCTTTTTCTTATTTTTTTTAATGATCTTCTATCTATTACTTCGAATCCTATTTACTCTTTTGCGGATGACAGCAACATTTGTCATTCATATTCATTTGATCGGAGGCCGAGCCTTTTGGAGATTGTGGCAAGGAGTCGAACATGAATGACGCAGGTCATTTGTGATAACAATCTCTGCGTGGGGCCGCGCGAACAGGGTCGATTTTAATGCGCGCAAGACCCAATGTTGTTTTTTGACACACCGGCGTAATGCTGGTGTTCTGTCATCTGTATCTATGGGTAATGTAAATATTGAGGAGGCGGATGCTCTTGATGTTCTGGGCATGAGAATTAGTTGTGATGCTCGTTGGAACGATCACATTTTTCGAGTGTCGAAGGAAGCACTCAAGTGCCTTGGTTTTTCAAAACGGTGCAGAAAATACTTCACTCCATCCGACCTTCTTACTATTTACAGGACCTTTATCCGACCTCGGATGGAGTACAACTCTCATGTATGGGCCGGTGCTTCAAAGTCTATTTTGAAGCTTCTCGACCGCGTACAGGAGAGGGCCAAGGTGCTTATTAATGACAGTAGGGTAACCAACTCTATTGATTCGTTGGAGCATCGTCGCAATGTGGCGTGTGTTTCATTGTTCTATCGGTACTCTAATGGGAGGTGTTCTCGAGAGATAAGGGGCTTGGTTCCCGAAAATCACATATTTTTACGTAGTACTCGTACTTCTCGCAGAGCACATCCTTTTGCGGTTGATTGTCCAGTGAACCGCACAATGCATTACAGGGAAAATTCATTTATTGCCCGCACTGCTCGCTTGTGGAATGATCTTCCTGCGGAAGTTTTTCCCGTCAGTTACGATATTGGTAAGTTTAAATCAAATGACCACAAACACTACTCCCTCTTTCCACCTTCCTATAACCTATTTTCCTAAACCTGCACAATGCACTGCATGAGTAGGGGCCATACCCTGAGTGCTGGTTTTACAAAAAAAAAAAAAAAAAAAAAAAAAACGAAACTCGTCGTTGCCACTGCGTTAAAAAAACTTGTTTTATCTGTAAGTTGTAATAACGAAAATAAGTTAAAGGTAACTTTTCTGTTCCCTTTAGCTAAAGATACCTTTAACTAATCCCAAGTTTAACGGTAAGTTGTAATAATGGTCCTAATAGTTATAATGTTTAACCTTAATCTTCTTTAGACGATTATAATTTCTAACACTGACTCACGGAAAACCGTTTCATTACGGAGTAAAATGCCACAAAGTGTGTAAAAAACATACGGGCCGTCACTCAAGCCGCTATTCGTTGGAAACAAACTAGACTAGCAGTCGAAAGTAGAGCAGGAATAATTTGAAGTAAAGTTCAACAATAAGCATCCAATAGATCAGAAAGCAATTCATACAACGTATCGTATACTATACTGACTGACGGCCACATTCACTTTCAATCTCATTTGTTTAATTTATTGTAGATTTTCTAGAATTTCATTTAATATTTGTCGGATGTTCCATGCTATTCCATTAGTAACATTTTCTTTTTTATTTTTATTGAAATAAATTTTGTTTTTTTTCTGTTGTTGTTGTTTAGATATTTATCAGCTTGTATTTGTTGCAAATTTTTTGTTTGTATGTTTTTTTTTTATAATCATTAAAAAAAAGCGAACATTTTTTTAATATCAAACGTTGGTATATTTTTTTTATAAATTATTTTTTGATTAAGAATAATCAAATAATGGACTGACGTCAATTTCATTTTCATTCGTTTTTTGTTTCATTCGCTATCAATGATGTTGTTTTTTTTTATCATTTATTCATCATGACATTCAATCGAACAATTCGTGGTCAGTTAATGTTTTTTTTCTGTTTTTTTTTTGTGATTTATACGAATAATTTATTAATTTTGATTAATTTATTAATTACCCACAAAATAAAAAAAAAATAAAAAATTTAAAGTAAATAAAATAATTAAACGGTCATCGCTAATGTTTTATACGAGGGCATACTTAACGATATGAGACGTTATGCCTCCTTAAGATACAAGTTTAGAACTTTATTAACTCAGTGCCTAAGTGTCATTTTCTCAAATATGAAAATTTCTGAGGCAAGTTCGGTTTTATATGCAGACTTCGGCCTAAGTAGCTGTAAAGACTATAGCATTACCACAATAAAATTTTTCTAACCGTTTCTAATTGATATGTGTGAAGATAAATTCGAATTTGAAAATCCAAGACACAATAGTACACCTACCCTACTATATGCAAATGGTAGTCCAGAGGAGCACCCTCTTTTGAATCGTGGTACCACTAACTATCCTTTACATTTCAACATTTTTGTTCACAAATAATCATGATCATAAGGGAAATTGTATTTTACGTCAATAGTCTGCAATAATTGCAAAGTTGAAGACTAATCTACTTTTGTCACTGTGAAACAGTTAACAGTGCTCTGTTAATAGCAAAGTTTACTCTGTTAGAGGCAAGAAGTGGCGCTGCTAAAATTGTGGGTTTGCGTCTTTGGTGTAGGCTGTTCTTTAAAATGACCGCAAAGGTTTGTGTTTAATGTTACCTTTTTTCAATTTTTTTCATTTTTTTTGCACAAATTTTCTTAATTCATACCCACTGTTGGCAGGCAATTGCCTTTAATGCATAATTTTTTTTTTCGGTTTCTTTTTTCCTGTTATGTTTTTCAAACATCCGCACATAATTATTATCATTGCGGTATTACTGTTGTTGCTATTGCTGTTTGGCATATTTTTCGTTTGTTTGTTTTTATTTGTTTTGAATATTATTTGAAATATTACATTTCTCTTTGTTGTTGTTGTTGCTGTTGCTTCCATAAAATAGTTGTTTTTATTATTTTGTTTGCTCCATCATTAATGCTTTTGTTGCTATAAGTGCGTAGTAGTAAGTAGTACGTGCGTGCGTAACAATATTGTGTATGAGAGAATTTTGAATTGGGAGTTGTGGGTGCTCTCCTTCATATGATTTTTTGATATTCTTTGTTTTCTTGTTTCTCTTTATCACACATTAGGTGGTATGCACACAGTATGGGAAGAAATAATAGGGACAGTGAGGTGGTGGTGCTGCCTAAAGTGAATTGTTTCTACTACAAGGAAAATGTGTGACAAACTTTGTGGGGGGCACTCCAATAATTATTGTGTTCAAGCTGTCAAACGGCTTTTAAAATGAACTGCGTTGTTATATTTTAAGACGCACAATAAAAAACGACTTCAGAAAGAGCTTAAAAATAAGTAAGAAATGAGGACTAAAATTTATTTTGAAGTGTGCGCAAGTTTATTGCAAAATTTCGTGAGACTGGTTTCATTGCAGATGCGCCAAGACCCGAAAATATTGAACCTGTGGCTGAGAGTGTGGCCATCAACATCAACTCGTCATCGTTCTCAAGAATTGTAAATTTCACGCATCAGTTTACGTCGAATTTTGCGCAATAAGGCCTTACAAAGTTCAATTGGTTCAAGTGTTGAAGCCGAATGACCATCCGCTTCGTTTTGATTTCGCTAGATGAGCCAACGAGAAACTGCACGATGATGTCGATTTTGCAAAAAAAAAAAATCATATTTTCGGATGAAACTTATTCATCATCTTGGCGGGTACGTTAATAAGCACAATTATCGTATTTAGGGATCAAAAAACCCATGCACCCATTAAGAGTGACTGTTTTCTTATTTCTTTCATATTTCTTTGAAAATAAGAACGGCACAACCATTACGGTCACTGCAAACACCTATCGCACCATGATAACCTATTTTATTGATGTGAGTGATGTTTGGTTTCAACAGAATGGTGCAACTTGCCACACTTCTCATGCCACAATCGATATATTGCGTCGTACGTTTGATGGCCGTTTAATTAGCCAAAATGATTATGCCAAGAAGCTACGATTTGACACCATTGAACTACTTTTTATGGGGCGCCGTCAAAGGAATGTGTTATGCTGACAATCCAGAGATAATTGAGCATTTGAAGGCCAACATTCCTGATGCCATTACCGAGATACGACTCCATACACTCGAAAAAGTGCACAAAAATTGAACCAATCGAATGAAGTGCTGTGAGGCCAGCCGCGGCAGCCATATGAATAAAATAATATTCCATTTCTAACCGAAGCAATTATACTTCACAATAAAATAAAAATAAATTTGGCAAAATTTCAAACCGTTTTATAAATTTAAACTTTTCAATAGCCCAGTCTTTATTCATTATTAGCGTTTAGTCAGGCCTACTGAATAGCATTTCACACCACCCATGTTCTCTGTTAAGTTGAGCCCTGCGTAAGAGTCTTTACTTTACCGTCGGCTCAACAAAAATGTTTAGAAACGTGGTTATTAAATGTGTCACGGACATAAATAAATTAAATTTTTTTTTTTTTTTTTTCAAAATGTATGAGCTGAGGTTTGAACTCGGAACTTTGCACATTAGACGAATATTGCCAAAATACTTTCTTTATTCTACATACACATGTAATGATAAATACAGATTTTACGGGTACCTATTATGTTCTCCATCACTGTATAAACATATGAAGAAGTGAGGCAGTGTAAGAAAGCAAAAAAAAAAAAATTAAAAATAATTTGGCGTGATAATTGCAAATTCAAACTGTGTTTATCATAAACGCACTTCCTCTCACACTTAAAAATATTTTATACAAATTTTTATTATTATTCTTTGTAGTTGTTGTTGTTATTGTTGTTTTTATTGTTTATATGTTTAGTTGTTGTTTTTTTTTCATTCTTATGTTTTATTGCTGTTTCTATATACACATGAATGTACCATACCCGTCTAAAGCCATTGTTGCCTGGCTGTGGGTCTTAATGTCACCTCGTTATTATATGATGATTTATTATGTGTGTGTGTGCATGTTTTTTTTTTGTTTTTATTGTTTAAATTTCGAAAAATTTAAATACCATTTAATAGAAATGCATATTCGTTCTTGTCTTTGTTATTGTCATACAATATGACGAGTATTATTGCTTTTGGTTTGTAATTCTCCCGTCAATTAAAAGAGAGTGTAAATATGAGTGTATGTATGAGTGGAGTAGTGGAGAGCATTAAATTCAATTTAAATTTTCCAGTGGGTATTTGAAATTCTTTTTTTCTCATCAAATCCATGTTCTCACAAGTGTTACTTCCGTTATGAGCATAAGCACTTGTATTTTCCAACACACACTCACTTGCACACACATACAACTACAAATAGGCAGACACGTGTTTCAATACTAAAAAAAAAATTCAAATAAAATCAGACACTGTATGTACGGTTCAAAGGGAGACAACAGTGGATTTGGTAAGGAAAAAAAAAAAATAATTTAAAAACTTTGCAGCAACCGTTCAAGGAAATAGTTTTTAAAGAAAAAATTAAAAATGGTAGGGAGGTTTTTAAAAGTGTTTGTTAAAATCGTTATTTTTTTTTTATAAAAAAAAACTTTTCATAATAATGAATATTTTGTTCAATATTTGTGGATTTTTTTTATTTTCCTTCAACCTCGTTAATTATTTACAGTAGGGATCACTATCAATTATTTAACTAGGTTTTCGAATCCCACTACGAATTCTTTGCCCTTCAGACAAACAGAATTAGCAGCAACACTATTGCTTTGCTGCCATTTTTGAAGCTTCAGATTGCTAAGTTTATGATCTTTCCTGGACGATGATGGTGTTCATCAAGTCTCACTTGATCTTCTTTTCTTCGCCCGTCATTCTATGATTGAGTTATGATTCAATTTCTTCGTATTTCAGCAGTGAAACGAACTTATCTTTATATTTCTTGCGAAAGAGGGTGGGCCAATTAAAAGTTTAAATTTAAAAATGCAATTAAATAAAAACGGTTTGAAATTTTGCCAAATTAATTTTTTTGTTGTGAAGTACAATTGTTCCAGTTAGAAATGAAATATTATTTCATTCAAATGGCTAACGCGGCTGGCCTCTCAGTACCTCACTCGATCGGACTAATTTTCATGCATTTTTTCGAGTGTATGGGGTCGTATCTCGGCAATGGCATCACGAATGTTGGCATTCAAATGCTCAATTGTCTCTGGTTTGTCCGCCTAACACTTTCCTTTAACGGCGCCGCATACAAAATAGTCCAACGGTGTCAAATCGCAACTTCTTGGCGGCCAATTGACATCACCATATCAGCTAATTAAACGTTTGATGCAATAAATCCATTGTGGCATGAGATGTGTGGTAAGTTGCACCATACTGTCTGAAACCAAACATCGTTCACATCAATACCACCAAGAGTGATTAAAAAATTGATTATCATGGTGCGATAGGTGTCTGCATTGACCGTAATAGTTGCGCCGTCCTCATTTTCAAAGAAATATGGACCAATGATATCTCCGCTCCACAAGCCGAAACAAACAGTCACTCTTAATGGGTGCATTGGTGTCTGAAAGACCACGTGTGGGTTTTTTGGGACCCAAACAGGGCAATTTTGTTTATTAACGCACTCACCATGATGAAAATGAGCTTCATCCGAAGAGAAGACTTTTTTTGGCAATCTACATCATCGTGCATATTCTCGTTGGCTTAAATTTCCAATAAATCCCAACGTTGCTCAAACTTAAATCGAGTGACAGAATGAGATGACATACATAAGTATTGCCAGATTCGAAATAACCGATGGCTCAAATTTAAATAGATAGATGTCCCACCCGATGGAAAAGTAAGATATGATTGGATTGCTTAAAATTTTACTTCATTTTAAACCTGGATAACTTTTCACTGAACAATATAATTTGAACAGTATCTTCCAACAAAATAAACGGTTGTCATGCAACTGGTCTGATGCTGTTGACATTATGAAAAAATTTTATTTTAAAACCATTCGCCAATAGCCGATAATTGAACTTTTTCGAACTGCAATAAATTTTGTTCACTTATTCTGTATTTAAGGCCCTTACTTAAGACATCAGTGTAGATTTTATTCTCTCATTTAAATTAATAGCAGCGTTTATCATACATTAAATGGCATTCCAAAATAAAAAAAAAAGAATTATCCCCTATTGTTTTGATGGTTGCCAAAATAAAATCCAGCAATAGCAACAACAAAATATTATGTTTGAAAGAGAATCTAAAATAAAAATACTGTGTTGTAAAAAAAAAGCATTTTCTTTTGGTTTAGATTTTTAGCAACGTAAAATGCATTATTTATTCACATACAGTATTGGCCAAAACTAAAGCACCCCCTCAGTACATTTTTTTTTTAAATGATCATTTTTTTAAGAAAACAAAGCTATTAAAATTTTATTTTTATTTTTTTTATTTATTTATATCCTTATTATTGAAAACACAAACTTAAGGAATTCAGAATTTAAAAAAAAAGTTAGAATTCAAAAAACATTTTAAGTCGCAAATATAAGCGGACAAAACTAAAGCACCCCCCCAATTAAGGTGCACAAAAAACTATTGAAATCAATATTTCGTTGCGAATCCTTTATTCTGAATGACACACGCACATCTTTTAGGCATAGGGGACATTAAATTATTAATTATTTCAGGAGATATTGCTTCCCAGGCTATTTTTGCGGCTTCAAATAAATCTTCTTTGGTTTGCAATTTTGTGGGTTGATTTTTAAGTTAATGATTGGATTGGAGAGCTGGCATCAATTGAGTGCAAAATATTCAATCAACAGATCAATTATTTCTAGGCTAATTTAAAAGTTTTTACAGACTGGTCGCACATCTCTTACTCATTCTGGAGGAAGGTCACGTGAAGCCTTGCGACATGAAGACTCCTTAATTAAAAGGACAATCCAAAATGATCCTACAGCATCTTCTAGTCACGTACGAAACCGCTTAGATTTAAAAATAACCGAAGGAACGATTCCCAGAAGGGCGGTAGAGGCCGGATTATTCAGTCGACGACCAGCAAAAAACCTTTGATATCGCCAAACTTGACTTCGCCAAGGCCCATCTCAATTGGAGTGTCCAAAAATGGATGAATGTGCTGTTTTCTGACGAATCTAAGTTTAAATTAAAGGACTCAGATGGCATAAGGCATCCAGAGGCAGGCCAAACGGACAACGGTTCAATCCTAAATGTACTGAGGGAGTGCTTTAGTTTTGGCCAATACTGTACATGCGTACATACTTTTCTGTCTTGTAAAGAGAGCAGAAAAAAGGACTTTTGTATACCATAAGCAGCAGATGCTTAATATAAGAGAGATCATGTCTGTCAGAAAGGGAAACAAGTGTATAAATGATTTAATAAATAAAATATAAATGTGTGTAACGTCATATGTATGCATGTATGTATGCATGTATTCATACATTTTATTATTATTTTCAGATTTGCTATCAGTTATCTGTCATTTATATGTCATCAATTATTATTATAAGGGCTTCGCTCTCTCTCTCTCTCTCTCGCTTTATTTGATAACTCATTGCTGTAGTGATTGTTTTCTTCTTGTCTTTTTGGTCGATTATTTTCAAAAAAAATTTCAATAATTTCGCTCTTACTGTTCTTCATATTTGTTCTGTTCTTTTATTTGGAAAACAAAGCGTAAATAATGAAATTATTATTGGATTAATCAAATTTATTTGAATATATTCCCACCCTCATAACTGTATTAATCAATTGAGACGGTGGTTTATTAAAATAGAATTTCATATTGGAATTCACAAAATATATTATGTTTTTAAATATGCAGGCTAACCATCTGTCATTTATTCTTAATTAAACATTGTAAGAAATATTGTGTTTTAAAATGCTGTTTTTTTTATAGGTGGAGTGGAATGCTTTTGTGTCAGCAAACCATCATACATGCATATATACATATATACATAATTGGCTATTGCAACCCTTTAGTCAGGATTACGGCCTAGTTTCTTACACCACTTATGTTGTGTGCGCAATTTTATACATGATTGGTGGGACCTAGAGTTTAAAGTCGATTCCGAACGACAGATATTATGAGAAACTTTTCATGGCAATTTTTATTTACTCTCAGAGTTTTTGCCAGAAAACTGCTGAGAGAAAGTCGCCGAAGAAATATTTTTTTCATATTTCGTTTTGATGTCTGACCTGGGATTTGAACCGTGGCCTTTCGTCTAATAAGCCGACACACTACCTACACTACCCACAGCAAACCATCGCTTACGGAAAACTTTGCCGTACTCTTCAATTTAAAAAAATACAGCTTAGGCACACTCACCAGAGGCATTAGGCTTGAACCAGAGATCAGCAATGAATCGTATTTTCTCTACTCATAAGCACTCATGAAATTTTAAATATAAGTGAGTCAACAATATTGAAATTTAACTATGTGCTCTGACTCGTTCGTAGACTCTACAACGTTGATTTATAAGTACAGGTTGCAATGAGTATGCGTACAACGTTGACATCAAACTCATACCATTCGAAAAATGTTTGATTCATACGGCTACTCATTCAGATTCATAACTTTAGAAAAATACTTAAAATACTTAAATATTTAAATTAAAATTTAAGTCTTAGTTGTTGTTGCATTTACAAAAAAAAAAGAAAAAAGGCAGATAAGCAAAAAAGACAGAGCAGCAAGCAGAGCAAACACACAACCATTTAGTGAGTATTTTAGTGTCCGTACGCGATTCATACTTATTTTGTGCTTCGTGTATATGTTGAGTTATGGAGAGTCGAAATCAACAACATCATACGTGCTTTTAAGTATGAATATAATGAGTACTTCAAACTTTAAATATGAGTAGAGGTTCCATGATATTAAAAAATATATGAATGCGTGTATCAGAAATTATGAGTATGATTCGATTCTACTCATCTTTCTGAATACTTATTGTTGATCTCAGGTTTGAACTCAAGGGCATTGTAATTACTATGGGAATGATTTAGCTCTTGAGTATCTGCCTTAAATGGCAACCATCAAGCCTTAGTGCATCTCTGCTGCTGTCAATTATAAATCGTTTTCACGATTTCTGCTTTTACGATTTCACCTTTCCAGGTTGCAGGCAATTGACAGTTGAGGGATCCCGCTCGAAAACTGTAGTAGAAGGGTCACTGGCCGATTGAAGAGTTAGAGGAGAAGACAGACTTTCTGTGAAGTAATTTCGAAATGTGGTGCATGCAGGACATTGTATATCGCTCACATGATTCAATCTAACAAAGTGAGTACTAATATGGGACACAAAATATTTAAGGTTATGAGTGATACCGTATTTAACAAAGGGATGTATCTCGCTACAATTTGATGCTCTTTCTGAGCGCTCATGTGCAACAACCAACTGCCAAAATTTATCCTGAACATTCAGAATCGATTTCAAATTGTGAAACATGGTGTGAGCGACTTAGAAGTTGAGGTTGTGGTACAGGGGTAAGAGAAAGTCCACATAGGTAACCAAAAAGAAAAAAAATAAATCTAAAAGACTGAAGGCATTGTATCATACAAATTGCCATAAAACTTGAGAAGAACTTGAAGTCATTGGAAGCAATTCAGGCAATAATTTTAAAATGTTTACAAATAGCAGGACTCATCCAAAAGTAATTATATGGAATCAGTGAAAGACGATTATGCATGTCACCATATTTAAAAGGCTTGTGCTTTATTACAGCAATTCCTAGCGCAAGATTTCATATGTGAAGCTCAAAAAACTTGTCTCTTTGCATTTGTGGAGATAAGGGACTACTACCAATTTTGTGTTGCTGAAATGATCACAAAAATGATCACAGGGAAGCAGTATCAGACGCAATTAATTCGTTTGAAAATTTTTTGTTGAATACCAGCGATTCGTTCAGTACTATAATTGAAACTGTGATCCTTTATATGCTTGGGTCTACAGTAAAAATAATGAAAACCACCTAATCTATACCGCCACTTTCCAAATAGACGTACTACCTTGACGTACATAATTCCCTTATGTTTTTGTACTCTTAACGTTAAGTTTGGAGTTTATTTCGATAAATTTCGGTACGTTTAGCTCATTTGGTTTTTATTTTTTGTTCTGCTTTGGAAAATATTCCTTTTTCCTGGTTATTCCTTTCCGCAAAAAAAAACCGTTAACCGCAACAATTTTTTTTCTTCTCTGCTTTGCTATGGCTGTAGTGGTGCTCTTTAATGCCAAACAGTTTTTCCACGTGAGTATGGCGATATCAAGAAAAAAAAAGAAAATAAAATTCCTTTTACGAATTCATTTTTCTGTAGAAGTTTTCATTGTGGTGGTTATTATCATAAAAAGGTAACTTTGTATTGTTTTTTCATCGTTTTGTTTTCCTTATCATAATACAAATGCAAATGAGAATTTCTATGCAAGTCGTTATTGTTATATGTACATCGTAACCATATAAAGGGTTTGCCAATCTTTGGTTTCAAAAGAAAATAAACCACACATAAAGTTAGGATTTCGAGTAAATTTTTATTTTTTATTCAATACAATGACCATCTCGGGATTAGTTGTAGTTGGAGATGTCTTTGAAATAGTTTTCGACTTATAACTTAGGTAACTTTATAGTTCCCTTTAGCTAAAGTTACCTTTAACTAAACCCAAGTTTAACGGCAAGTTGTAATAATGGCCCTAAATCGCCTAAGATTGGTGGCGCCTAAACGTGAAATTTTGATTTCTAGAATCCTTTCATGCTAGTCTTGTTGCAACTCCTTAACTTCTAGTTTATAATCTTCTATTAATGGCCAAATAAAAGTTAGTTATCTTATGCCCTGGTCGCCGTAGTCTAGGAGGTAGTGTGTTGGCTTATTAGACGTGGGACTTCGGCGACTTCCTATCAGCAGATTTCTAGCAAAAACTCTGACACTGTAAATAAAATTGTCATGAAAAGTTTCTCGAAAATCTGTTGTGCGGAATCGACTTAAACTGTAGGTCCCTCCGCTCATAGATAAAATTAACACACTCAACATCAGTGGTGTGAGAAGCTAGGTCGTAATCCTGACTAAAGGGTATGTACTTATGGCAATGACGCTCTGAATTAACGACAATGGTTGTTTGAGGTCATTTTCCGAAAAAAAATACAGGCCCAGAGCTTTCAAGACCATAATGTGCACTAAACAGTTATTTTTGCTGAATGCAATGGCTTTCCATAACCTCTTCTGGGTGTCCCGAACACCCAATATGCAATGATTTTTCTTGTAGACATGACGTGAGCTTCTTGGCTGAAACAAAAAAATTTCATTCGATAAATCAGCATTGAAACCAGCATACTTTGTGAATAGTCAGCCAGATTTAGTTGTTGAATGACATCAACTTTACATGGAAAACGGTGCAAATCCTAATCCAAAATAAGCCGTTATGGGCCGTAAAATAGGCCCAATTGCTGAGAAAGCTTTCTCTACAAGACGCTCATCCTCCTTGTGCTTCTTTATGGCACAGAGGCATGGACACTATTAAGCACTGATGCAGCAGCCTTGAGAATATTCGAGTGAAAAGCTCTGATTAAGATCTTCAGTCCAGTGCGAGTTGGCAATGATTTCCTTATTCGATCCAACAGTGAGCTGTATGGAGCTCTTCAACTACATGGACGTTGTGCAGCATATTAACCAGCCGCTGCTTTGATGCAGCGTATGGCTAGCTAGGAGGATGCTTCAGCGAGACGGGTATTTGATGAGGGGATTTGCGGAAGTCGGCAAGAGGACGACCTTGTTTGCAATTGAAGGACCAAATCGAGGAAGTCCTGCCTTTGATTGGTGTGACCAACTGGCGTAGGCGCGCAAGAAGCACAGGCGCATGGAAGGATGCGTTAAGGCAGGCCGAAATCCGTTAATAGGGTTGTTAATGGCTAATTAATAAGTAAGTAAGTAACACTTTCTCCCACAGAAGCGATATTTTCGGAAGTGCGTACAATGATCATCTTGGTGATGGTCTATTTCACCAAGTTCCCTGAAATTCTTTTCAAATTTTATTGTCAATATATTGCTAATATTTTTCCATCTTTTCCCTTGTTTTTTTGGGGGGAGGGGGGCGGAGTGTATAGGATATATAAAAAATTCAAAATTTCTTTTTTAAGAATTTTGTTTATTTTAAAATGTTTTTTGTTTTTGTAATGAATTCTTCACGATTCTCTGATAAAAAATGTTTTATTCAGTCTGCATGACTGAAAAAGTGGCAACAACAAGCCTTTCAAAATAAATTATTCTTTAAATTAAAATGTTTCTTTTCGTAGAAATATTAAAATCGTGCATATTTGGTGCGCACTTTAAACAATACATATGGACGAACAAGTAGCCATAAATAGTAAATACACACACACATATGTATGTACGTTCAGCACAGTGGGCTGAAGTAAAGTGTATAGTGAAGAAAAATCGCTCATTAATTTGAAGGCCATGAAACTTTAAAGATTTTCTTAATGTTTCCCTGTGGAAATATTCAGGGTTAAGCACGCATCAAAGCTGATAAACAGTTATGGATAATAATTTTTGATTAATTTTTCCAATTTATTTTCATTTTCCCTAAATAACAATTAAAATGTTTTCCCTTTTCATATTAACAGCCATCGAATGATTATTTTTAAAACAAACACACACACAGGTACCAAAACTCTCACAATATAAACAACAGACCACCATCAAGGTCTGTTGCTCAAGTTTGGACAAGAGCAACGTATGAATGCAAATTGGAATTGAATGAAGCGGTTACTATGAAAAAGAAGAAGAAGAAACATACAAAATGTAAAACACACACATACATATGTACATACATACGTAGTAATAAAGAGTATTAAAAATATATAACGGTATTTAAGAAACTGACAAATAAATAGAAAAATATACACAAGGGTGCAATGACTGCAAAGACAAGGTTAATAAGAAAGCAAAGAAAAAATAAAAAAAAAATACAAGAAAGACATACGAAGACGTGTAAAAAAGAAACACACAATATTTATAACACAAATATTAAAAATGAAAGAGAGAGAGAGAGAGAGAGAGCGCGGTAGCCGGATACTAAAATTTAAGGGATAAAGCTGAACACAGGGGGGTTTGTTTTTTGTTCGCTGATTAAATATGATTAAGATAAAGGCGAATAAAAACTTATAACGGGGAAACAAAGGAATACAACAGTGAACAAAGGGGCGAGAGAGAGAGAGAGCGCGTAAGCGAATAGAAGAGAAGGAGAGAAAACTTTCTTTTGAATAAAGAAAAAAAGTAAACAAAAAACTCTTTTACACAACGCAAATAGTAGAACTGAACACAAGAAACTGTAAAAGAAAAACTTACTCTTTCTCTCGTAAATGATAAACAAAAAGGAATGATATTTAACAAAAACACAAAGAGAAAAATGAGTGAGAGAGCGAAAGGAATAAAAAAGTTTAATTTTAAACAAAAAACTAGCAACCAAAGAAAATGAAATGAAAATTATGTAAAGAAAGAAAGAAAGAATCTTATAAAAGACAACAGAATGAAGAAAAACTATCAAAAAAGCAAAAGAAAAAAGACAGTCTAGACGACTTTCCTCTTTAAGTCGCATACTCATACACAGACACACTCGCCTACTTCCCCTTGTACACTTGTCACTTATAAAAGAAAGGTTTTTTTTGCTCTTTTGTTGCCGTTTCTTTAAAACTCAATTATAATGCGCGGGATTTAAAGACTTTCAAAGCGAAACATTAAGAAAAAAAAAAAAAGGAGAAAAAGAAAAACTGATTGAAATCCAATTGAAAAGAATTATTCACGAGAAATTTCAAGTGTGGACAACAACAGCACACTGTTTTACTCTGACGTATTGTGTTTAGCAATGTTATGCGAAAAGTAAGTTGAGTTGAAATTATTAACAATTTGTCTGCGTACGTACATATGTACATACAGTGACTTCCACAACTGTTCATAAAAATACAAAATTATTCTTTTTTTCGAATTATAAATAGTAGTAGTAGTAGTAGTAGTAACTTAAAAATTTTATTCATTGTATTTTAAACTTGTTACATGTTATATAATAAAATAAATAATAAAAAATTAAACTAAATAACATTTGCTTCAAAATATAGTAAGAAACATATAAAATATTTTATGAACACTTTTGTATATACAAAACACATTAAAATATGGAGGAGGATCCCTCATGATATGGGGTTGTTGTCAGGGTGAAAAATTAGGAATACTTAGGCAAATTTAAGGAACTCATATCTGCCTAGTCTGGAAGTTTTTGGTTGTGAACCAGGCGATACTGTATTTATGTAAGATAATGATCCAAAACACAAGGCCAAGGTGACCATGAAATGGCTAAAGGATCATACTATTAGGTGCGTAGATTGGAACCCACAATCCCCGGATTATTTCCGATCAAAAATTTATTGAATATTTTGAAAAAAAAAAAAAATTATTATGAGAAATCCAGTGCCACAAAACCTTGAAGAGCTATGGGCGGCGGTTAATGAGGAATGGAGCAAAATAGAATCATCTATTTTAACAAATTCAAATAATATTATGCCAAAAAGGATGCAGCTTGTCATAAAAGCAAAAGGTGGCCATATTAAATATTAAAATATCCTTTAAAATGTACATACATGTTTAAGTTACAAAAGTGTTCATAAAATATTTTATATGTGTCTTACTATATTTTGAAGCAAATGTTATTTAGTTTAATTTTTTATTATTTATTTTATTATATAACATGTAACAAGTTTAAAATACAATGAATAAAATTTTTAAGTTACTTAAAATATTTATAATTCGAAAAAAAGAATAATTTTGTATTTTTATGAACAGTTGTGGAAGTCACTGTATGTATAAAAGAATAAAGAAATGAATTTTTTTTTTTGGCATGGCATGGATAATTATTAACACGCCTTCTTTATTTCAATTAAATTTGTTTTAAAAGCGTTAAAAAGTAAAGCTTCCATCAATTTTTAATTACTTATGTACATTAGAGCGACTCACCAAAAAAAGTCCTCGATGTACCCCCCTAAAAATGAACCTTGGACTTTTTTAAGATGACATTTAAAATATTTCGGCTCCAGCTTTGACCTCTCGTGAGCTGGACCATTTTGAAAAAGGGTCTACTTTTGCATGTTTTGTTAATTTGAGAATCTGTTTCCTTACCAACATACACAATATGTATATCATGAGAAAGGTTTTTTTAAGGCGCTTCCAACTGTATATACAATTTTTCCAAGGACGATCATCCATGTCCTTTTTTTAAGGATATTCTGTGAAAAAAAACGGTTTTTGAATTTTTTGTTTGGGGTTGTTTGTAATAATAATGCCAAATTAACATATTTTAATCTTTAGTCGATTTAAGTAAATACGGGTCTCAGCTTTTTTTGAAATTCACGCTAATTCGCGTTTTGAAAAAAATACAATAGGGTGGTAACCCTTCCTTGTAAATAGGCCATATGGGTATCAAATTTTTTCTTTTACCAAGTACATCATCTTTGTATGTAAATAATTTAGATTTTTGCAAATTAGATGCATTTTACGCGGTGCTCTGGAATATATAAAAATGCAATTTTGTGGTAACTCTAATATGATAGCGGATTTAGTTTCTAGATCATGTATGGATGAAAATAGGACTTAAGAAAGAAAAAAAGAAATGATCCACGACTTTTTGGAGGCATTTTTGTTTTCCAAACTAAAAAAATGTTATAAAATATTATTGTTTATATTTACAAAACTACAAACTACAACTACTACAAAACGCGAACTGGTGCAAATTTCAAAAAAAGGTGAGACCCGTATTTAATTAAATCGACTAAAGATTAAAATATGTTAATTTGGCATTTTTATTACAAACAACCCCGCACAAAAAATTCAAAAACCGTTTTTTTCACAGATTATCCTTAAAAAAAGGACATGGATGATCGTCCTTGGAAAAATTGTATATACAGTTGGACGCGCCTTAAAAAACCTTTCTCATGATATACATATTGTGTATGTTGGTAAGGAAACAGATTCTCAAATTAACAAAACATGCAAAAGTAGACCCTTTTCCAAAATGGTCCAGCTCACGAGAGGTCAAAGCTGGAGCCGAAATATTTTAAATGTCATCTTAAAAAAGTCCAAGGTTCATTTTTAGGGGGGTACATCGAGCACGAATTTCGTTTCCATACAACTTGAGTCGCTCTAATGTACATATGTATAAAAGAATAAAGAAATGAATTTTTTTTTTGGCATGGCATGGGGAATTATTAACACGCCTTCTTTATTTCAATTAAATTTGTTTTAAAAGCGTTAAAAAGTAAAGCTGCCATCAATTTTTAATTACTTATGTACATACATACATATATGTATGCACTAAACAAAACGTACGTTTTGTGACGTATGACGTATGAGTAATAATTTCAATGTTAATTATACGCTAACGAAACAAAAACAAATTAATTCATATTAGGGGGTTGGCAATCCCGCTCTATATTTTCAATCCCGGGATTTCGGGATTTCATTTACCTAGTCTTTGTTCTTGAAAGATATTAACATATTATTTCAATAAAATTAATAACATGACACATCCAAAAATAGGTTTATAAGAAAGAAATTTATTAAATTATAAGAAAATTTATTTTATTTTTAATTTTACACATTTTTAAATTAATTATAAAGAGTTAATTGTTTTTATAGATACTTATATACTCTTTTGTTGATCAAGTACGATATGTTATTATTTTTTATTATTTTTAAAATACGTTTTGAGGAAGCACAGAGCATCCAAAATTTCATCGCTCAAACGACATATTATTTTAGTTGCGAAAATTCCAGCCGCAGAAAAAGCACGTTCAGACTCTACACTGGCTGGCTTAATAGTCATTAAAAAATCGTATGCTCTTTGCAAAAAGTCACCACGTGTTCATCCATTTTCAAAAAAGAGCATTTCTCTGTGAATTTTTACAGACAACGTCTCACATTGAATTGCTATCCTCGGTAAATGTGCTTTTTTTATAGCTTCATTGAGCTCGTCTGAAATATTTAAAGGTTCTTCAAGAGAAAAGAAAGAGATTCAGATGGAAGCTCAGAAGAATCTGAAATAATTTCGAAAGGTGCCTTATCTGAATCAGAAGGTGTAACTTCTGACTCAGAAGCTATTAGAAGTGATGTAGCTGGACTTGAAGCATTAAGTCTTTCGAGTAACTCAACTATTAATTTGCGACATTTTATGGAAGAAGGAACCGTTACGAACTCTGTTTCGGATTCGGACTGAACATTTGTTCTACCATTGTGCAGATACTGAAGTACCCCACTGATATCTGTTCTCCTTTGTTGCATGCGAAGGATGAGGGCTGAATGTAGTTTTTGACTTATAACGTTGTTAGCATCCTTAAGTTTTTTTTTTGACATAAAAGTTATGGCAACATCGGCTGTGAACAGATTAACATACCGACGGCAAAGGGCGTCAACTGTTGCTTTAACTGGGAGAAGAGCACTAATGATTGCGGATACCCGCATATAATTCATCTCATCTTTGGATAAAGCAAAATATTCACCTTCAGGTGGACCTATGTCTATTAATGCCTTTGGTATACAATTTCTTAATAAATAAAGACGTTTTCGTGAGAGTTCTAATATACGATTTTTTTCATTGCGGCTTAAAAAGTCAAATCCCGGGATTAAGTGCTCATTCCCGGGAATTGTTAAAAACTGCGTGATCCCGGGATTTCGGGATCCCGGGATTCCCAACACTAATTCATATGCACTCGTAGACAATAAGTTATTATCATGGCAAAGTCTTAAGTGAAGTTGATCTGAAAACAACTATTGACTATACTATACCTGAATACACTTTTAATTCTGATTTTACAATGAAGCTAATGGATGGAGATATTTATGATATAATAGTTTATACCTCCCCCCAGAGAACGACATGCAAGCATTTTCAGTGATAGATACAGATCACAAGACAAAGTCTTATGTGAAATCTTACTACACGCTTGCTGTAGTAACATTCAGGCTCAAATAATACACAATTATATAACTCTAGGTTGCCGCTGTGTAAAGCCAGTATCAGATCATATCGCACGGTGATATACAGTGGACAGCAAAAGTCTTAGTACTCCAATATATTTTAACAAAAAAAAGGTCAAACAAAAGTCAACGGAAAAACTTGCTCATGGTGCCACCAGAAAACACTAAACAAAACTTGTACCTTCAATTGTACAAATGGGTTAAATGGAGTGACCTTGACCTTAAGGTATATTCTACTAAATACAAGGGATAACATTTTCATATATTAGGCCTTTGAATTTTAAATTTACTCAGGGTTCTCCTTGGGGGTATTTATGGAGTCATCTGAAACTTTTCCTTATTTTTTTCTTGTTTTATGAAAAACATTAAAAAATTGTTGGTTTTATAATAAAACAGAAATAAATTACTAAAATAAATATATAAACTATAAAGTTTTATACAAACTTTTGGCTAAAATTCATGAAATTGCTAAAATATATTGCCGTACTAAGACTTTTGCTGTCCACTGTATACCAATCGGTCATTAGATCGCTAAAGAGTGATTAAATCACATCTAAGGTTGTCGAAGAATGTCGAGTGTCTCCTCTTAAGATTGCGCGATAATCGATTCTAGACACGGAGATCGTGAAGGTAATATGAAAACTGATACACATGCCAAGGCTGATGCAACAGAAATTTCACTTGAATTTATACCCGAGATAGGCATTCCTCTGTATAGGGGCGAAAAAAAAATGGTCTTACACAACCTTTATTTATTTGTAAATGAACGTAAATGGCTGTTCAAGTTCAATTGAGCGCGTCTTACGAAGGCGTAGTCTTCATCTTGGATCTTCCATTGGTTTATTTTCCATATTTCCCTAAAGCACTGAACACCTGCGATTCTGTCTCACTACCGATCTTTGATCCAGTCGTATGCCATAGAACAGAACAGATCCCTCATCTAAAAATGCTCCATACATTCTTCTTCTTCTCATGCTATAAACACAATAAACGCAAGGCAGCAAACACAGCAATCTCTCAAATATAGAATACATGGGTGTAGGTATATGGAAATGATTATTTTGAAGGCAATGCGACAACGAGCAAAATTGTTGTTAAAAAATTGCTCCCCTTTCCAGAACCACAGCCCCAATGGCAATGGTTTTCACTAGCATATGCAACATAGCCTCCGCTGTAGGCCATTGTTACGGCTTAACTAACACTCATGCGTCCAATTCCATCTGAGTTGTTTTCAAACTAGTTCTGCCTGTCCAAACATAGGTCGTAACTGTTGGATTGCACACTCAATATTTTCTTATAAACCTTCTGCTTATCATTTTGATATGCTTGAATTGCTTCTTGAATTGCTATCTACATATATGAGCCTTGCATGTAATTTCAATACCTAATATTATTTCAGAATTATTTGAGAAAATTTTCCTCCGTTTTCTGTGCTATCAGCGTAATGTGGATTTATTCGCACTACCTTTTCAAAAATGAAACAAAAAGGATTTTTTAAATTTGCCTTTAGACATAAGATCCATGTCCTCAGCATAGCCTTGGCAGTAAATTTATGTACAAAAATCAGACAAAAACAAAACATTTTTTAATGTCGATTAATTAAAATTTTTTCTCGGCCTTTAAAAGCATTTTTACTGATATTTTTATTGCTATTATTTTGCTCGTCATGGTCAACGATACAAATGCATGATAATTGTATAAAATTTCCCCAACTTTTGTTTTTTTTTTATCAGAAATATCACCACAAAATTATTTCAGTCACGAGAGTCTGTTAAGCGTTGGTTTTTTTTTTTTTTAATAAATAATTAAATTTTAAATACGAAAAAAATTTAATTTTTGATTCCATATGTTTACTTAATACATTGAAAAAATTAGTAAAAGTAACGCCCTTAATAATACATATGCTTAGAAAGAGCGCATAAAAAAAATGATCGCAAAAATTAAAATTAAAAGAAAAATAATAAAAAAAACTTAAATTATTAATAAAATTTATTGTTTAGCACTTTAAATAATAATGGATGACTCAGTACGTTGTTATCAACAAAATAATTCAAACAAATTTTTTTTCTTTTTTGCATTCAAACAACAAAGAAAACCTTTAGCAAATGAAATTTCAATTTTCGAATTGTGATTAATTTTTAGGGAATTTATTATTTTCAAAATAAATTTTTTCATTTATTTTTATTTTTTTTTCTAACAGTGTTTTGTGTTTGCCGTTAATCTCTTTACAATTTATAACTTGATTACTGTTACTTCCATTGTATGGTGCAATGTTTAAGAGAAAATTCTCTTACAAATTGAAAAAAAGAGTATTCCATACGTCTCCCTCAAATAGTTGTTTTGTTTACTAAAGCTGAGAGTTGTTTTGTTTTGTTGGAGCATGTATGTGTATGTGTGCGTGTGTTTTGCCACGATTCAATTTATACAACAATTTACAACAACAACAAATTTCTAGTCACAGCCATAAACTAATGGTTGTCCCAGCAAAAACCAGCTGAATTGTTATTGTGTTTTTGTTTTTTTCTTCTTTCTTTTTCTTTTTACAGTTAAAAATAAATACCCAAAAGACAAGTTGTTTGTTTGGCACCTTAACTGAACCAAACCAAAACAAAACATGCCAGCTAAAGGAGCAAGAAGACAAAGACTTAAGCCGAGCTGTTTACAAGTGGAGAAGTTTTTGTTTTTTTTTTATTTGCAATAATTGTTGGTGTATTGTTTTCGATTTTGTTTTGGTTTTAATTTTTTTCATACTGTTTCTACTGAGCTCATATGCACACATAACAACACTCGCATTAATGTCTAAATAACAACAACACTAGTAGCTGTGTGAATTAAACGAATTACCGAGAAACAATGGCACGACTAGCAAAACAGCAAAAACAATACAAGGCACGAACAATAGTTAAACGTTGACAACTACAACAGAAAAGAAAAAGAAAGAAAGGGGGGGAGGAGGGGGGTGGGGGAAAAAGAGTTGCTACAAACAAAGAGAACAAGAATAACAATAATAACGATTAATTATGATTTTTATTTGTTCGGTTTTTGTCTTTAGCGTTTAAGATAAAGAAAAAAGAAAAGAAGAAGAGAAAAACGTCACTTTCATTATTGCTGTTGTTGTTTACTGTTTGCATTGCTTTCTTTCGAATTTTGCTGTTATGTGTTGTTTTTATTAAACAATAAAGAGTTGCCAAATTATTCAACACTAGCAGAGATTTTTATAAATTCTTCATTTTTATGTTAAAACAACAAATTTATTTGGATGTTAATATTTATTTGTTTGGTAGTTGACTGTAATATTTTCAAGACTGTTAACACATTCGATGCGTCAAGTTTGGCGCAGCATCTTAATACAACTGGAATAAATGTGTGTATATGGAAAATAATTATTTAAAGGCAGCGCGTCGACAAGCGTCGATGAGTACTAAGGCTAATATCTATTTTCTTACTTTAATGAATGGGTTAGTGCTGTTAATATAATAATATCCTTTAAATTGAAAATATATTTAAGTGGCACCATTGATAAAGAAGTATTCAACACTGTCGCCTTTAAACTTAAGACAAAATAATTGCAAAATTGATGCGCGTCAAGTGCCGTATCGAATGTGTTTATGGCGTAAGAAGAAATAAAATATTTTTTTTTAACAAAAAAAAAAAGAAGGAAAAAAAATAGAAGGATTACACACACACTCGATGATAGAAAAAGTGTTGACCGTACTTAATTTTTTGTTTTTAATTTAATTTATTGTTGTAACAGTTACTTTCATATTATAAGACTTAATAAACAAAACAATAACAATTATTGATAAACATCTATTTATTGGAAAACTAATTTTCGTTTGACCGCAACAAATTTTTTGCTGTTTCATTTAAATTGAAAATTTTATACAAAAAAAAAAAAAATTAATTCGTAGAAAATTAAAGTAAATTATTTAGTAATAGGCTAAGGATACCGATTAAATGTTATCGAAAATCACATTTTCTGCAAATTAGCAATAAGGCCACTAAAAATCGTTTATAAAACTGGGAAATGAAGAAAAATCTTGTTCTTTCAGCTACTATGAGATTTATCCCCCTTGGGTCAGATGATACTTCGTCGATTAAATAGAAAAAATAAAGTCTAGGACACAGTTAACTAAAATACACAGTGAGAACATCTTAGATTTTCGAAACCTAACATGTCATGGACTGATAAAAGGAAAAACTTATTCTACCGACCAAAAATGTTTAATTTAGTTGATCCAGACGGATAGAATTGTTATTGGCATGGAGGCATGAAACTTCTAGATGACATCCTTGCCACAAAGCACAAAAAATTCTGAAGATACATTTTCTAACAAGATAACGTGGCTGCAAGTGATACGTGTAAAGGTAAGGGAAGACTTTTTTTCAAAAATGTTGAATTACTTGCATGGCCGCTATGCAGTCCCAATTATAATAAAACAGTTATAGAGAATACTTGAAGCTTAAGCTTAAAACTGGTTCGATTACAAAAACTTGATGCACAAGGTAACAATCTGCAGATCTGAATACGCATGGTGCCAAGGTAATATTCTGTATTTCAGAGAACCAGAAGCGTTCCTTTATTTACGAGGTGATGACATTAGACCTATACCAACTACAACTGATTCGATCAATTAACCTTTGGTTGAAAAATGCTAGAAAAAAGCAGTCAAATGTAAAGTCATAATGCTTCATTATGACAACGCTATTTAACACGTTGACTTATTTTTTCACATTAGTGAGTACGAGATAACTCGTAGTTTGGCACCCTAGAAGGGAACGTAATCTACGAGTTATCTCGTAGTTGGCAGTCAACGTGTTAAGTAGAATGCTCAGTATTTTAATGATTACTTCTTCATACTTATTTTTTATTTTGAATTATTTATTATAAAATGCTTAATTATTAAATTTATTTATTTTTTATATTTTTTGGTACGACCTTAAATAAAAAAGTATTAAATTCTTAATAATTACCTTTTAATTTATTTTCACGTACTGACAAAATCAAATCTCTTTTAAAAAATCCAAAATATATGCGTAAACCAAATTGATTCAAAAAGAAATTTGAAGAAATTGGCGTATTTTAAAGGGAATCACAAAAATACTTTTACTGTGGCAACACTTATTATTTTTGTTGTTTTCTTTTTTTAGTTGTGTTTAATTTATTTACTTTTTTATTTTATTTTTTTTTATTTTGCTTTTTGATTTGCTATTTAAAAATATTTGCTGTTGTTGTTGTTATTATTTGAATTTTTGTTGTATTTTTATTTTTTTTTTGCTTTCGTTTATAACAAAAACCGCACCATAAAAGATTTTTACAAATACAAAAATAATAAATAAATAATATTTATACACTCTCACCAACACAAATGCAGGCACACATAAACACACAGAGAGAGGGAGAGCGAGAAAGTAAGAGAGCAAGCGAGCGATACACGAAAATGTTCGCAAAATTTTTACGGAAATAGGGTTTGAAATGGCGACGAACAGCGACAAGTAGAAAAAAAAAATAACAAAAATGAAAACAAATTGTTGAAGCAATAGGAAAAAAAAAATACAAGAAAACACGTCAACACACAGTTATTTTTTATATTTTTTGTTGTTTTCTTTAACGAAATTATACTTTCTTTTTTAATATTTATTTATTTTTATTATAATTCTTCAGATTATGCTTTTAGGTTATTTTAATTAATTTTTTTTCTTTTAATATTTTACTTTTTGATGCTCAACTTTATTTCCATTTAAATGCAGGAGACCTCTTTTTTTTATCAATTTTTTCTTTAATTTTTTTTTGCTATTTTGCTTAAACCACTTTTATGAGACGTTAACGACGACCTTTAAAAATTTTGTATGAATTTTTTTTTTTACTTTTTTTTTGTATGAAAAAAATTTCGAGTAACACTTCTTTTTATTTTATCTTTTTGCTTTTCTTGTTCTTAAACAACAACCCTGCCAGCAGTTCAATTTAGTAAAGACTGAAGACTGAAATAATTTTTTTTGCCAAAGTCCCCTTAAAAACTCACAAACATAAACAGCCGGTTGTTATCTTTTTTGCTACACCAACAAAATGTCTGTACAAACATGTACTCTCACACAAACAAAAATGTATAAAATAATACGGGCCATCTCTCACTCTGTTTCTTGCTCTCACTCTCTATCGCCATCTGATACAAACAAGAAAGTAAATTACTCAGCAAAACTCTTTTAATGCATTGCCAATGCGCACTCTCTCTTTCTCTCTCTCTGCATAGGAAAACTAATGTTAATCTAATACT
Source organism: Sarcophaga caerulescens (assembly GCA_927399465.1). Classification (NCBI taxonomy): domain Eukaryota; kingdom Metazoa; phylum Arthropoda; class Insecta; order Diptera; family Sarcophagidae; genus Sarcophaga; species Sarcophaga caerulescens. The sequence continues at coordinate 21,208,044 of OV656867.1, forward strand.
CTTTAAAATATTGTTACTTTTTCTCTTTTTTTAAACTAAATTATAGAATAGCAAAAGCAAGAAAGCGAAAAAAAAAGTAACAACACAAAACCGGCATATTATTAACAGTATTGCCAGTTGGTGTTTTCGTTACATTTTACTAGTATTCTATGTAATGTGTTCGGTTATCTTTTCAATTTATGTTTTTTTAATTTGTAACTTTAAATATTGTATACTTGGTAATAAAACTGGAGCACAAAAAACTTTGTTATACATATTAAAAGAAATATATCAGTTAAGAAATTAAAGGCACACAGTATGTTACATTACAACTATATAAAGAGTGCGCACAAAAAAAAAAAAAAAAATGGGCCTACTTTTAAGCTTATAACTTTTATCATAATTGAAAAAAATGAATACTGTTACATTGTTTTTGTTAGTCATCTGTTTCAAAATCCACGTGCTAAATGTCATTGCAATAGCAAAATTAGTTTTTTGAAAATGGGCACCCAACAAGAATGTCGTAAAAAAATAATTGAAATTTTCAATGAAAAACCGCGTCGCTTACAAAAAACGATTGCTAGGCTCGCAGGTGTTAACCAAAAAACAGTTTCTAAGGTAATACTTAAAACAATATAAGGAGTCTTTGAGTATTGAGAGAAAGCGTGGAAGTGGAAGAAAAAAAGGATTTGCCGACCAAAACAAAGCAAGTAAAATAATACGTATTTTTCTAAAACACCCTAACATGTCTGGAAGAAAAGTGGTTCAAAAAGTTGGATGCTCTGATACCTTTGTCAGAAAAAATTTTATACACAAAAGAATTCAAATATTATTTACTTTAATTGAAATATAAAACGAAAAAAATCTGCCAATTAGTTTTATTTCTATAACGAAAAGTGTAAGTCCAGATTTTTTTGTGCGCACTCCTTAATATAACTTGTAATTTTAACATCGGATTACCCATTTCGATAGATATTCTTCGACATGCCCTTTAGCCCCTGCAGAGTCAAGATTCAAATTTCTTATAGGGAAATTATGAAATTTTTAAAGTGGAATTGATGGATAGTTTTTTTACTGTATGCAGAGCATTTTATACAGCCACATTGCTGGCAGTTCAATTTGTTTCATGTCACATTAAAACACCGACTAATCATCAATTCTGAAAATACGTTCTCTACTATTTTTTTTTTTTTTGTTACAAAACTCCACCAAAAAAATTTCTAATGTAGCAGGACAACCATCATAATCCACAGCAGACCTTAGAAAATGTGATTTATATTAAATAATAGAAGTAATACATTGGCCAGCATGAAAGTTGCAGAAGTATTGCAAAACTTTCTGAAGAAAGATTGAAAAAATAATACGTACAATAAGATTTGCGTTCATAAAAATGTGAAAACGCGTTGAAATTACTTTGCGGAAACTAAAGAAAGTTCATATAAATGAAAAATATTAGTTTTAATATTATTCGAGGTTATTTTTTTAGGCATTGTGCTTTAATTGAGAGAGATCTTTTTTTTTTTAAATTATTAGACATTAAGGGTTTTTCATGGTATCCGTAGTAATAAAACCCGAGGAGAAAAACTTTTTTATTTTATTTATAAATTTTTTTTTAAAGTAGTCGCCTTAGTCTGCTAGGTAGTGTGTTGGCTTATTAGACGTGAGACAACGGTTCAAACTCCAGGTCAGACATCTCCAACAAAACGACGTATGAAAAAATTACGACAACTGCCGCTCAGCAGATTTGTGGTAAAAACTCTGAAAGCAAATAAAAATTGCCTGAGTCCAATTCAAACTGTAGACTCCGGCACTCATGTATTAATACTATGTTCAGACATGCACTTATATTGAGTATATCGCAATAAATGGCATTATTGACCTCAATATTTCATATAAAATGTCAATTAATTATTGCTCAATAAATTCATAAATTGTTATAATATTGATTAAAACTTAAAATACAGCACTGTCATAAGTACGTTCAGTGAGCATATTACAATTTTCGAACACTTTCTATTGATATTTGACAACTCAAATATCAACAACGACAAACAAAAAAAAAACAAAACAAAAAACAACGAACAAAACAAAAACAATGTTTGTTGGTTATTTAACCAGCTGTTTTGTTTACCAGCTGTCAAATGAATATTGAATAAGCAGCTGAACTGCGTATATTGTTATGTCTAAACACATAAAATATTGTAATCAATAAACCGAATATTGACTCAATAAAAGTGCATGTCTTAACTTAGTAAAACACACACAATATAAGCGGTGTGTGAAGATAGGTCGCAATCCGGATTGAAAAGTTTTATGTACATATTATTTATTAATTACAATACAATTACAAATTATATTTAATAATATAATTATATTTAATAATAACGAGCCATAACCGCAAAAATATCTCAAGCGACACATTTTTCATATATCGTTTTTTGTAATAAATAAATTCATTGGCATCATTTGCATTATCTATAAAAATTTCAGAGTCACACTCTGTACCGTTATGAATTTATAACAAAAAAAAGTTTAACTTTCTAACTTAATTTGCACAAGAAATAAATAATAAAAACCTTCCCCTGTAAAATTTCGTTTTTGTCGTTTGAGATATTTTTGCGGTTATGGCTCGATATACTAGTTGAGTAATTTTAACCATATGCTAGGTGTAGTGTAACAGACCAGAGTCTCTGGTGGGTATGGAACCCACGAATCTCACACTAATAGTCTAGCACACTACCCACTAGACTACCGGGGCATCTCAAGCGAAAAATATCTTCGTGATATCACAACATTTTGGTGCGTAGAAGCAAGAGGGTATAGTTTTGAGTAAACGAAAGAGAACTAAAACGTTATGTTTTGCGAGAAAACATCTACCAACCAAGCCCTCATGGGAATAAAAAATAAAATTGCAAATTAAAATAAAAATGAAATGATTAATGGGAAATCGTTTTCCGTCCAATCGAAAAATTCAACGCCACTAGAAGTAAGCCTCAAAGGTGAAAGAGCTGCAACTATGTATTAATAAAGCATTTAGACACAAAGTTAGAAGTTAAAAAATTAAAAATTTTTTATCAAGGAAATATAGTGTTTTAATTATTTTCCCAAGTCAATTTTTTTATATTAATTTCTCTACAGATTTTAATTTTAAAGAATTTTTTATACATTAAGTATTTAGATTTTTTACGAATCCAAAAATAAATAACAATTTTCTTATAAAAGCATTAAAAGTAATCGTTCTTATGTTTTTTCCAATACTGTAAATAACATAGAATATATCGACGCCTCCATTCTATAACGTTCTAAATGTACTTAGAACGTTTTTAATGTTCTTGCATTTTTAAATTCTACGTTCTCTAACTTAAATACTGTCAAAATTTGGTTAAGATGCGCAGATCCGTTCCGAAGTTATAGGGAAAAATCTACTTAGAATATACATATAGTCATATGGCGCGTGAAAACTTTGAGAGCTCATAACTCAAAACACACTTTTTCGATTTAGAATGTTATAGAACGGAGGCGTCGATATGTACATATGTATGTAAATATTATATATAAATTATTAGCAATTTGCTTTACTTTTGTATTTTATAACATGAATTTGTTACTTTGTTCCTTTTTTGAAATTTTAAGATCTTTATGCGACCCCTATATGTTGCGATTTGGTGTACAACAATCGAAACGTGTGAAGGAAACGACCAATTTGTTTATTCAATGGTTTTCTACAATGAATCGCAACATGTAGTGGCAGATTTACTCACTAATTATGGCCACCAATTCAAATTCCTAAAAAATTTGTAACAAAAAGTTTTCAAAGCTATTATTATTCACTATTCATGCTGTCACTGGCAACACTGTTCTTTACAGTAATGAATATTCTTATCTGCGAACATTCCTAAGTACAAACGTACTTACAAAAAAAAAAACACACTCTCCAACATTCTCTTATAACTTCACTATTCCTTTGTTATTGTGCTCGTTCTGAGTACTTCTTCGCTTTTTTTTAAATACAAATTTGTTTTTTTTTTTTAAATTTAATCCTAATATGGTTAAATAAAGTGTTAAATAGTATTTTCTAATCTTCTTCTTCTGTTAAATGAAATTTAATTAATTAAAACATATGTTTCCTATGTTTTTTTCTGTTTTTGTTGTGCTACGACTCTCTTTAATTAATTGTTGTTGTTGGTGTGACTTTCTTTTCATTCTTTTCTATGGCCTCTCTTGTAGTGTATTTGCATTAGTATTGCCAAGTTATATGTGTAATGTTAAAAGAAATGGAATAAAATGGAATACATGTCTTGCTTTATAATAGTGACTGAAAGCAACAATTCCATTTCAAAGAGGATTTTGTTTGTTTTGGGTTTCTCAGGTTTAAGACTAACAAATGAAGTTTCCTAATATGTGGTGATGTGGTGAAGTAGGAAATGTGTTTGAGTAGGAAAAATTCATAACTTAATTCAACAAAAAGTCATATTTCATATGAAATACATAACATAATTGGTCATTACAATGCTTCAGCTAGGATTACGACCTAGCTTCTCACACCACTTATGTTGTGTGTTTTACTTTTATACATGAGTGGCGGGCCCTACAGTTTAAAGGCAACTCTTAATGACAGATTTTTTGAGAAGCATTTCATGGCAATTTCTTATTTACTCTCAGAGTTTTTGCCAGAAATCTGTTGAGAGAAAATTGCCGAATAAAAATTTTTCATATTTCGTTTCGTTTGAGATGTCTAATCTGGGGTTTGAACAGTGACATCACGTCTAATAACCCAACACACTACCTAGACTAGGGCGACTTATTTGAGATAAATATTGATAAAGGAAAAAATTTTCAAGCAACTTATAAAACATTTTCGCCGATAACTCTTTCAGTTTCACTGATTCCATCATATTTTCACGTTAATTTTATTGAAAAGGAGCATTAAAAAAAAACACATAATTTAGTAGTTCAGGGAATAAAAGCGTTTTAAAATGAAGTTATAAGTTTGCTCCGTCTACCTCTGTTTTCTTACTGATGGAGGAAAGTCTATTCTTTGCATTTCACAAAAAAAAAAAAAAAATCACCATTTTATATCGATTCCAAAACAAATTTTTTTGAAGATTTTTGCTTAGACATGAAAAATTTTAGGCGAAAATTACGACTATAGAAACGAAAATTTGTGATATTTGGTTTGGCTCTTTTTGATGTTCTGGAAAGTGCATTGTGAACTATTGCACGCGAAAAAATCGCTTTGGTTTGTATAGTCGATGGGCAACAGATGTGGCTAATTGTTCTTCTTATTTCGTCGGTTATCAAAGATCTAGCATTACTCCTTATATGTTTTGAACAAAAATGTATGAAGTCATACCTCTGTATGCAGGTAGCACCTTATTTCTTCAAGTATGTACAATGTAAATCGCAATACTGCAGTAAATTTAGCATGATTCTGTGTAATGATTGCTGATCTCTTTTCTGCCTAAAATTGACTTCGTTGCTATTCTGCATGTGATACCATGAACTTATTAAGAGAGGAGTTTGGTAAGCAGTTAATTTAACGTTTTTAAACAGTTCTTTATTGGCCTAAATCAAGAGATTTGTCGGTTATCAAAGATCTAGCATTACTCCTTATATGTTTTGAACAAAAATGTATGAAGTCATACCTCTGTGTGCAGGTAGCACCTTATTTCTTCAAGTATGTACAATGTAAATCGCAATACTGCAGTAAATTTAGCATGATTCTGTGTAATGATTGCTGATCTCTTTTCTGCCTAAAATTAACTTCGTTGCTGTTCTGCATGTGATACCAAGAACTTATTAAGATAGGAGTTTGGTAAGCAGTTAATTTAACGTTTTCAAACAGTTCTTTACTGGCCTAAATCAAGAGATTTGTTGACACTGGACCATTTTTTTTTTATTGGATTCTGTGATGTCTCTCGTGTACTAGGTCAAGCCTGGCAGACAATATTACAGCTGCAATGGGTAAGATGTCATCTGTAGTCCTGTAAAAAGTACAGAAACATTGAATCCGACGCATAGAACAACTACGGCGTAGCTTCAAGCAACAATTTACATGATGTAATAAATGGAATCCGTGGCTGGCCAAATAACACTCGGAGACCTACGATACTCTGTGAACAAGGACAGTGCAATATTACATGGGTAGACGTGAAAATAAAGGCAATAAACCAAACTGTAATGAGATGGAGATGTTTTATGGAAGCCATATGCTGCCAAATGGGTAATGGAAAAAAATAATTAAAAAGTAAATGTCAGACATTCATTTATCGTCAGATTTTATTTACTTTTTCTGCATTTCATTTCAAAAAATATCTCTTCGTCCGTTTTTAATGCCTTCAGTTTTTTGTAATGGCAACTCTACTCTTTCTTCAAGTCTTTATTTAAGAGTTTGAAAACGTATTAAGAAAAAGAGAGGAGTCTCTGCTCTCGTGAGAATGTTTTCGGTTTTCTTGAGTATTTTGTTTTTGTCTTGTTGCCTTTCCGTTATGATTTAATAAATTAAACAAGTGTATTGCTTTGTCTGTCTGTTTGTTTGTTTGTTATTGTATTGTAAAGCTGAGTCAGCCCAGCACCACCCAACTTTAACTACAACAACTACTACTTCTACTGCTACTGCTGTCTGTAATGCTGACAGTGGCATGGTTAAGAGAAAAAAAAAATTACAACAGAGAGCATGATAATTAAATATATAGTAATAAATAATAATAATAATAATTATGTTATTTAATTAATAATTATTAGGTTTACTTTGTATCATACATAGTTCTTTCGCTTGGTTTAAAAATTCCTTACTTATTTATACCGTTAAATGTATGTAGAAGTAAATGTCATCATTATTGTTATCAAATGCAAGTAAAAGAAAGAAAAAACCCCAAAGAACAAGAAAAATTAGAAGACAAAAATCTAAACAAACAAAAATTAAAGTCTGGAATCGAAGCAATAAACACAGGGAAAAACAAAAATTAAAAAAAAAAAAATTATTTTCCCTTGTTTGAAATGAATGCAAATCGACACAATAAATTAGAAATAGAAAAGGAACAACAACAACAAAAACATTACAAAAATGTTTATATGATGAAATGAAATAGAAAAACAAAAATCAAAAACACTATCACTGACTGGCACAAATATTAAGTGAACAAAAAAAAAAATTAATAAAAAATTAACCAAATAAATAAACAATTTCAAGAAAAGCCTAACAAAACAAAACAAAAAATTATACACTGAATTGCAAGAAAAAAAAATCACAATAGAAATGAAGTGTATACATATAAACCAAAAAAAAGAAATACAAGAAAAAATATAAAAAAAGTGTGTACATTTTTATTTCTAAATTAGCACAGCAACAAGTACAAACAAAAATAAAAACAAAAAAATTTAACAACAACAAAAAAGAAATTCCCAACTTAAGTAAAATTTTTATCGAAGCACATACAAAAAAAAAAAATTTAAAAAAAATTGTTTCTGTTTTAAATACAAAGGGGGATTCTCTCTCCATTTTTCGGCTTCAAAAGCAGGGCCAAAATTTTGTTGAAACTTCTACTCCATTGTAGAAAGGCTTGTATCCTGCCACCATAATATACAAAATACAATGTGAGTTAAATGACTGACTCTAGCTTAACAGCAGAGATCAGCAATGAGTATTGAAAAAGATGAGTAGAATCGAATCATACTCATAATTTCTGATATTTATAAGTATTCATACTTATTTTAATATCATGGAACCTCTACTCATATTCAAAGTTTGAAGTACTCATCATATTCATACTTAACAACACGTACGATGTTGTTGATTGCGACTCCCCATGACTCAACATATACAAGAATGACAAAATATGTATGAATCAGAGATCAGCAACGAGTATTCAAAACGATGAGTAGATTCGAGTCATACTTATAATTTCAGCTACTTATACGCATTCATACTTATTTTAATATCATACTCATACTACTCATATTCAAAGTTAGAAATACTCATCGTACTAATACTTAACAATACGCATGATGTTGTTGATTTCGACTCTCCATGATTCAACATATACACGAAGCACAAAATAAGTATGATTCGAGTACGAACACCACAATACTCGCTAGAAGGTTGTGCGTGTGCTTTGCTTGCTGTCTTTGTCTTTTCTCTTCTTTTGTAAATGCAACAATAACTACTACTGTAAATTTTGATGAATGATTCGAGTGATTCGAATCATTCGTAAGTATTATAAGTATTTTTCTAAATTTATGAATCTGAATGAGTAGGCGTATGAATCAAACAATGAATCGAATGTTGTGAGTTTGATGTCAACGTTGTACTCATACTCATTGCAACCTATACTTATAAATCAATCTTGTAGCAAGTACGAATGAATCAGAGTAATTGAATTTTAATACTCTTGACTCACTCATACTCAAAATTTCATAAGTACCTATGAGTAGCGAAAATACGATTCATTGCTGATCTCTGGTATGAATCACGTACGAACACTAAAATACTCACTAGAAGGTTGTGTTTTTGCTCTGTTTGCTGCGCTGTCTTTTTTGCTTAAGTGTGTTTTATGCTTATCTGCCTTTTTTCTTCTGTTGCAAGTACCTAACAACTAATGGTATGAGTTTGATGTCAAAGTTGTACGCATACCCATTGCAATCTGTAATTATAAATCAACGTTGTAGTGAGTACGAATGAGTCAGAGTAGTTAAATTTGAATATTGCGATTATGTTATCGCTTATGAGTAGTGAAAAAACGATTCATTGCTGATCTCTGCTGGATAGGCAGGAAAATTCCATCATTACACGATAGTATTTGACCACCGTTTCGTTAAGCATTATCTCAGTAACTAAGTAACGACGTTAAAATGCATGATCTTGGTGGTCAATTGAAGTCGCCGAAAAAGGGTACGTCCCCTTTGTCTTGTAGGTAGTGTGTTGGCTTATCAGACGTGTGGCCATGGTTCATATTCCAAGTCAGACATCTGAAAACATAACGAAGATGAGAAAAATATTTCTTCGCCGACTTCCTCTCTCAGCAGATTTCTGGCAAAAACTCTGAGATGAAATAAAATTATCATGAAAAGTTTCTGAAAAAAAAACGGCGTTAACGCACGGAATTGACAGTAACGGTTGTCCATGACACCTCCCTACCATAGTACTCCATAAACAGTCACTTTTTCCCGGTTGCAATGAGCTTTACACAATCCCTTCTGGCTTCTTCGAGTACTATTGTGACAATTTTGCTTGTCAAGTTTCATTAGTGAAGAAAATTTGGTCGAATAAGGAGCTTTGAAAGCCTGTTACCATATTTCTGGCTCTGGGAATAATCAGGTCCGCTGGATTAGGTTAAATTAAATTAGATTCAAAAAGCATTGCATACTGGGGTCCAATAAGGTCCCCTTGTAATGGTGATAGTATTTATTCTGTCATTTAACATGAATACCTGCCTGTCATACCTCAACCATCCCCACAGGTTTATAATGGTGTGGCTTCTATGCAAATCACGTTTGGCTAGGCACATTTCGTCCATAAATTCCAGGTAAACAAGAATACTTCATCCCGAGATTCCAAATGTCACTGGAGATGTTCTCTGGTCTCTTTTACTTTGTTATCATTAAAGAAGTCGTTGTAAAGTATTTTCGATATACGATCGTTTGTTACTCGGATTTGTGTATATGCATAACGGGACTTTTTTCTAATTCTTTCGTCCACAAAATTTGGAAGCTTGGGCTTATGGTCAAACACTATGCCATGTCACTGTCCTAAAGTGATAATGACAGATAGTTTGTGATAATATTTGGGCTCTGATGAGCCCAGTACTGTTTTGGGAGTTTTACCTTAAATGGGACAAAAAGAAATTCGAAATTCTTTTCCTTTAAATCCTCTAGAGATTTGCAAGATAAATTAGAGTCCTCATCCCCAAAAGAAGAGCAAAACGAAGGTGACAAAAAATAACTGAGCATCACCTACAAATGAATTTATTTCTTATTCTCACCGCTCTCATAGGAATATAGTCATACCAGCCAACGCATTCTTTCCTCTTAGAGTAGTTCGCTCTACAAGACCTTCTCTGACGGGGTAGAAGAAGTATGAGTATTTTTCTACGGTTGCCTTCTTTTTTCTTTTTCTCTCTCTCTCTCTGTCTTTTTCTTTTGGTACGATGGTGTGGGTCTATTCAATTGTTCATTTCCATAACATTCCATTATAATCCACGACAATTCAATACAAATCAACAATAAAAGAAAGGAAAGGAAGAACAAAACGCAACAAAAAAAAGAAAAAAATCGAAAATGAAAACGAAATAAGGAGGAGAGTGTTTTAGCTTCTGAGTGCATGTACTCCTACTCTTTTCCTCGTTCAGAGTCGTTTATTTTTCTTTTTATATTCTTAGGTTGCTTTAGGTTAGATGAGGTCATTATACATAATCACGTGAGGTTTCTACTTGGGCCAATCCATTAAATCCACTGTGCTACCACAATTAAAAAGACTTGAAGCCAACCATGCTCTCTTGTTTGCCTTGCAATGTCCTCTATCCTGACTTCGAACAGATTCGTCAGGGATGTCAAGGATTGGCTACCCAGTATTATTGAATGCGTCGAGTGATTGCTAGACAGTGAAACAATAATTAGCAGACGACCTCTTCCACGTCCCCAATTTGTCGCAACTTCTGTACAAATAACGTGAGACTATGTAGCGTGAGAATAGAGAGAAAAAATGAGCGGTTATGTCCTCCCTGTATTCTGATTCGAACAGCTAGACTTAGCGACTAATCCCGATTGTGTTAGCGAAGGAGTGAATTTTAACCCTAATTTTTAGCTAAACGTGGCCAAGATGGCCTCTAGTTTCAGGGCATGTCCCTATGCCTTTATTTCCTACAGAAATCCCAACATTCTTGGACAAGTTACAACGTTGCTAAAGCTTTCTAAAGGAACTTTGTGATAGCCTGGCTGCGCGAATATCTTATGGAGTATTCTCAAGGAATATTAGCCATTAGGAATAATATCCATTAGGATAGTCTTGACATCCGCCTGGAAGACAGTGCAGTGTTCCGGAAGTCTGATATACAAGTCCATAATTTTAATCCTTAGCAAGTGTACAAACTGACAAACGTAATAATGCGACGTAAATAACGCTGCAGGCAAACCTATTTAATTGTTTCATAATTTGACCTTTCTGCAACCACTACATAAAAAGTTTTCCATAAGGATTCGCTTTTCAAGACTTGCACTGATCCGTTGTTGATATGAATACTGCAATCAAATGATCATCAATCACGTGATTAATTTAAATTTAATAAGAACAAAACTCAGGGGATGGCCCCCTTCCTGCAGGGCATTGTGTTGGAATTTGGATAATTAAATTATGGGAAGGAGGACAGAGGGAGTAGTGCTTGTGGATATTACATTTGAAACTTTTTATATCACAAGTGTTAGGAAAAACCTTTGTAGTTAGGGAGTTGCACATATGGATAGTGAAACTAGTTAATACCGCTCCAAAGCAATACAATGATTCGAGCAAAAGAACCAATCATTTTCGCAGGCTTTGTTCCGTTAAAATGGATTTGTAAAGAAGAACGTACTTTAATGCGTAGAACCTTCTCAAACCTCTCTTACAGGTACTGCCCGTTGAATAATGATTTATTTTGCATAGGAAATGCCAAGGAGGCGTAATTACAGGACTCAATAACGATTTGTTTACCAAGATAGAGTCAGCGTTTATTAAATTAAATCAGAACCAATTAAAGCCTGTCATCATAGAGACTTAATTATGCTATAATGACTTTCAATATTTCAGTAATACAGTGCATGCATGCACGCTTGAGACAATTGCATTGGAACACATAACTTATCAATTTGAAATTGATGACCGTTTGGCTTTGTATGTCTCAAAAGAAAATAAGAAAGAAAGAGATTTTAATAGAGACAATATTTCTTAAAATTATTATCGTTTAAAGGTAAACTTTTAAGAAATATTAAGAGCTATCTTCAACCATCTATTTATTTTCATTATTTTGCTTTATTTCAGTGCCATTAATCAAGTTTCATGATGGTTCCAGAATGATAGGGTTGCCATGTGTCTTGTTTTGAAACAATTCTCTTCTTGAATATGTCTTCGGTTATCGTATTGAATCCGTTTGGTGTGGAACTTTGCTAATTGTGTTGCACTCTTGTCCAAAAAGTGAAGCGGCCTGCATTTCCTATGTCAATCGTTGATTTTAATCAGGGGTTACCAAAAATTTTTTGGTTGTGTATTAGTGATTAAGAGAGAGAAATTAAGTTGAGCGCTTACAGTCATAGAAAAATGTTAGTAATATACTCTATTTTAAGATTCATTTCATCAACATACATAAAGTTATACATCTTTGACCTAATAATTAGATAATGTTTTTTTAGATATTTGCTGGGTACTAATTTTGGTTCATAAATTTCCTCTCCTGCTAATAACCAACCTTTTAATTTTTCTAAAATATTGCTTTATGTCTATAAAAAAGTTGTTCTCTTTCCATATCATCTAAATTATTTACTTGACTATTAAAACAATCAAAATGTGTTTTAAGAAAATATAAGACTTTGAATTTTAAAAAAAGGATTTTTTAACATAAAATATTTTTTGAGTGTAACCTGAAAAAAAATATAGCATCCGCTGACATGTGTGCTGGTCGCAGTCTGATCGACGACTAAATAAAAGAGCATACAAAATGTGTGTGAATTCCCTCTGCACAATTGTGCAATGAAATGGTAATCCCTGATTTAAATGTTCAGAATATTTCTCGAATAAATTTTTATGTCAAATACATAAGTCTTTTAATTTTTTAAACTTCGAAAACTATGGTGAATTTTTTTTGTAGTCTTCTGTTTAATTCGAACCTGAATTACATGATCGAGAAGAGAAAAATAAAAAAATTATTGTGATGAGGAAGCTTGGACTTGCAAGGTGATATTCTGCGGACACCTAGGGAATCGAGAATTGCTGAAACATTATGAAAATGAAAAGCGCATTTCTAAGCAATTTTATTGTTTTAACACATAGCGTGACAGCACTAGTTGTTATCTAAACAATCAAACATTTTTTTGCAAAAAATTTAAAATTTTTTCTGTCAATTTTTTCAACTAAAAAATGTTTAATAAACCATAAACAAAGGACGGACAATCAGACGACTAAATGGACTTCCAGCACAGTCAGATATATATTTATCGTATAATTATGGTGATGGACCATGTCGTCTATTGTGTGGCTAGTGAATGCTGTTGTTGGCAGCAGCAATTGCTACAGCTGACATGCACACACGCTTATATGAATTCCATTTAAAAAGGAAAAAAAAAAAGAAGGAAGGGAAACAGAAATTAAACCATTGCCATGCGAATTAAAAGCAAATGACAGCAGACAGACACAACCCTATGTATCTCCCTCACTCCTTTTAGTTGCCACGTTTCAAAAATTTCATTCCATTCATCGGCGGCTTGTAATACTCAAATCATTCTCACAACATTCCCCAGCATAATCATCATCAGCATCGTCATGAAGAATGAATGAATGAATGATACACACACATACACTAGGAACAGAAATATCGATAGTGATACTGATACCGATAACAATACACAGGCGTATAAATGCCGAAGTGTATAGTTAAACGACAGATCAAGTCTCAGTGAAAGGAAAGAAAGAAAAAAGCTGGTACTGCTATTCAAGCTGACGTAGCTCTGCAGCAATAGTCCCCGCTGTAACTGTAGCTGATGATGACGTTGGGAAATTAAAATAAAAAAGAAAAAATTACAATTTTTTTTTAGTCTGTATTTCAAACGATAAAAATCATCATGATGAGAGGGTGGTTTTTGCTTTTCGTTTCGTTTTGTGAAAGTAAGAGTGTATGAAACGAAGAGAAGAAGAATAAATAAAAATAGAAACTAATAATAGGGGAATAGGAAGAAAATGAAAGAGAAAAGCTAAATACTACGTGTACGTCTGTATGTATAAATAAACTGAGGCTCAATTTAATGCCTTTACTGGACTGGACTGTTTAATAGACAAATAAACTTTTGACGTTGTTTTCTTGCTTTCACTCTCTGAATGCCCTACTTTAGGGCTTAGGACACAAGATAAAATGGAAAAATTCTAATGAATTAGGAGAAAAAAAAAAAACTAATATTGGCACTGAGTAGTCCATTCGTAAGTACGAGAAAAACTATCTAAGTAAACCTAACACTCATTCAATAGATTAGTAGAATTCAAGAGATCGATTAATATCTCCATCTACTTTCGGAAAATGTAAGGATAATCGACAATTAAAGTGAAAGGAAACGTCCAATCTATGGTAGAAGCTAAGAACTTTGAAGCATAATTGTGAAGCAATACTATGACTAAGAGAAACAAGCTTAACTTTAAGTTTCCAAAAGTGAAACAGAATGATTAGAAGGGAATATGGTATTGTGTTGGCTTATTAGACGTGAGACCACGGTTCAAACTCTAGGTCAGAGATCTCCAACAAAACAAAATATGAACAAATACATATTTATTTGGCGGATTCCTCTTAGCAGATTGTGTGAGAAGTTAGGTCGTAATCCTCACTGATAGGTTGTAATGACCAATTATGTATGTAAAGGGTGATTTTTTAGCTATTATCTTTTTGGCAACACTGGTTTAAACAGCTCACGCACGTTTCGTGTTTTGTTTCACTGTCAAACATCTTCAGTTTGGTCTATAATTTAACCATGAATCGTCTTACAAACGAACAACGCTTGCAAATCATTGAATTTTATTATCAAAATAGGCTCTTGGAAACTTGGCCGAAGATCCACTTCTTTATCGAAAAAGTGTGTTCAGCGGCGAAGCTCATTTTTGGCTCAATGGATACGTAAATAAGCAGAATTGTCGATTTTGGAGTGAAGATCAGCCAGAAGCATTGCAAAAGCTACCAATGCATCCAGAAAAAGTCACAGTTTGGTGCGGTTTATGGGCTGGTGGCATCATTGGACCGTACTTCTTCAAAGATGCTGCGAATCGTAACGCCTTTAGACTATTTTTTTGTGGGGCTATGTTAATGCTCATGTCTATACAGACAACCATGCTTCAATTGACGCATTGGAAGACAACCTTGAAGCATTTATTCGTGAGATACCGGCCGAAAAGTTGGAAAGATTATGCCAAAATTGGACTAAGCGGATGGACCATTTGCAGTCGCGGTCAACATTTGCATGAAATAATCTTCAAACATTAAATTATATGGACCGTACTATCGATTCAAATAAAGATTTCATGCATTTTTCTGAATTTTATGTTTTTTTTTTTGAAAAATTTTCCTATAGCTCTTAAAAAATCACCCTATATGTCGAGACAATAAGCAGAGCGTTTGAGAAATACATACATACATGCATTCTAAGTGTGGCCTAGGAGGGATACCGAAACTTCAAATCATCCGATGGTTCTAATAAAGCCATTTAGTTTTAAATTATTTGTCCTTGACGGATGACTCAGATTAACTACATGATAGAGGCTCACGTTCTTCCTACTCCTACGGCATATTGTAGGGCATATGAGGAAGCATCTACTCCATCTATTATTCAACATGCAAGCCCAGGTTGTTATCTGAGAACTTAGTGATCTGACAGTAGCCTGGCTATACATACATACATAATCGGTGATTACAACCTTTCAGTAAGGATTACAACCTAGTTTCTCATACCACTCATATGGTGTGTGTTAATTTTATAAATGAATGGCGGTACCTATAGTTTAAAGACGACTCCGAACGATAGATTTCTTAAGAAACTTTTCATGGCAATTTTATTTACTCTCAGAGTTTTTGCCAGAAATCTGCAGAGAGGAAGTCGCCCAAGAAATATTTTTTCTTATTTATGGGGGGTTTGAACCTTGGCTAGATTTGCTTCTCTATATTCGAAGCTAACCATGCGCCATTATCGAAATCTGGTCTCACAGTGTCAATTTTAAGTTTAGAGGTTTTTAATGGAATTCTCGTTGGAAAACAATACCCTCGAAAATTAGGCGATTGTGTCACGTCCGATCAATTCATGCACTCTGTAGTTTCTCGCAATTTATCTTTGTCTCGGACTCATATCGACACCTCCATTCTAAGTACACTTAGAACGTTTTTAAAGTTCTTGCATTTTTAAATTCTACGTTCTCTAACTTAAATACTGTCAAAATTTGGTTAAGATGCGCCGATCCGTTCCGAAGTTATAGGGAAAAATCTTCTTAGAATACACATATAGTCGTGTGTAGCGTGAAAACTTTGAGAGCTCATAACTCAAAACACACTTTTCCGACTTAGAATGTTATAGAACGGAGGCGTCGATATGATGTAAATGTTGCAGAGAGGCACATGTCAGGCAAAAATCGTTCTTCAGGTTGTTATCTGAGAACTTTGTGATCGGATGCTGCCTGGCTAGACAGGCATATATAATTGGTGATTACAACCCTTGAGTCGGGATTACGACCTAGCTTCACACACCACTTATGTTATGTTATGTTTTATATATGAATGGTGGAACCTACAGTTTAATGTCGATTCCGAACGATAGATTTTTCATGGCAATTTTATTTCATCTCAGAGTTTTTGCCAGAAATCTGCTGAGAGGAAGTCGCCGAAGAAATATTTTTTCATTTCGTTCTGATGTCTGACATGGGGTTTGAACTGTCGCTTCACGACCAATAAACCAATACACTACCTACTAAACTACGGCAACTTCTTGGCTATGCTAATACATATTTTACTATCTCTTCTTCAACCTCCGGTGACTTCGAAAAGATGTCTTCAGATTCCTTCCACTGGGAAATAGTCCTTCCAAACTTCCCTGAAAAGCCGCAGTTTACTACGATGGTACATAAAGTTTCCGAAAATTCACAATCTTATCCAGCCACCATTTCTCTCTGTTATAGGTTAGGTAGCTTAGGTGAAAGTGGTCTAATGTGACAACACTATACCCCAATCAAATAGAGTCTACATCGCAGAATTAACCTTTATTCCTTACAAAGGCCAAAAGGCTCTCCAGGGTTAAATTAAGGGAGTTTTCCAGAGAAACCAGTGCAGTAGAGGAAAAGGTATTTCACACTTTCTATCTCATACTCATCGCCGTGGCTTCTACAATACTCATAGTACACTAGAGCCCCGACTTGCGTCGATCCGATTTGCGTCGTTTCGATTTGCGTCGCTTTTTAAAAATTGACAAAACTCAGCTTGCGTTGTTGCAATTTCAATTCGCGTTGATTAAATTTCCGTCGTTTCGTCCCCGATTAGCGTCGATTCGATTTGCGTCGTTCTAATCCCAACTTGCGTCGTTTAAATTTCGATTTGCGACGCTACATACGTTTAATTTTTTTCTTGCAGCATTGTGTACTACCATTTTAGTATTTGTATTGTGGTATATATTTAGAATTTTTTTTTTTGTATTTTAAAATTCTTGCAACTTCTGTTTATTGTTTTGTTATTTCTTTATAATAATTAAAAAACATTTGTTGAACTAAATAAAATAATGAAAAATGTTTTCATTATTCATTCATTTTGCTTTCGTTTGAATTCTCGGTCCCAATGAATTAAATTTCGATGCATTTGTATAGAAAAAGTTGTTTCGATTTGCGTCGTTTCGATTTGCGTCGCAATTCTCCGGTCCCCATTAACGACGCATGTCGGGGCTCTAGTGTACATTACGTCTAAGCCTTCCCGTCGGTTCTTATGCCATGGGAAACTCTATGAGCCGAATATTAAAATGTTCACCCATGTCGTTTGAAGACAAGGTTCTTGGCCTGAGGGATTAGGATTTCAAAGCTTTAACGTTTGGATAAGAGTCTGTCGGATATTACAGATTTTCAATAGATTTGCAGGGCAGCCCCTGCGCTGACCATCAACTTTGATGAGTTTGATCGAATTCGGTTAGTACAGCGTCTAAGCTTAGCTGTGCCATTATAAAAAGCCGTTATGTGTACTTAAGTGACCTTTAGTATCACAGCTACTACTCCAATCTAACCTTAATAAATTTGCAACGAGTTTAAAACGCTGTAGTGTGTAGGGTGTCTATGAACATCTCTGCTCGCTAAGTAGACCGATTTCATTGCGCCTTTTTTGCCTTTGCAAAGATGATGTTTGGATTCTAACCTGTCCTCATTAGAAGAGGGCTTAAATCAGTCGGCCTTTATTAATTTATTTAATTTGGTTCCATTATTAATGTAACGGTTTTACAAAAATATACAAAAAATACAATCTGAACTCTCACACAAACACATACAAAGTGACTGTAGTATGTGTGTGTGTCCATAGATGTGATGAAGTGTGATGCTGTGCGGTGGAGTGGTGGTGTGGTGTGGTGTGATGCGAGGCCGAGCTACATTATTTAGTGGCACAATTTCAACCTCTACAATGACTAGAATGATACATGGATGACTGTTTAATTGGATGTATAGATGGATGGATGGTGTATAGCTGGCGGCGACGGGTTAGCGGCGGGACAGCTGTTGGTTGATTCTTTTGGTTGCTTATGATGTGATGGCATGACAGTGTTAATGGTTTGTCGCCGCTGTCATTACTGTCATCAAATGTTCAAATTTACGTGTGGGTTCTCAAATTGCAATATCATTTAGGAAATCTCCTCTCATGCCTCATGACCATACACCACTACCACCAGCTTTTATATGGAAAAAACGAAGAAAATAATTCCATACACAATTTATGTGAGTGTGTGTGTGCGTGTGTGTGTTTAGTCAACTTTTTAATTTTTAGGGGAAAAGTTTGTTTCAAAAATTGTCCAAAAATTGTTTGAATTTTAGTTATTAAAGAGCCATTCTTCTCTTTACTGCCATTGTTCTGCTCTGTTCTGTTCTGTCGTCGTTATGCGAGTAATTATGAGGAAATAAAAGTTTTTTTGTTGTTCTTTCTGTTCTTGTTTAACAATAAAATGAATTTTTTTTTGGATAATTTTTGTTACAGAACGAACAACTTTAAGAAGGTAGATAGACAGTTTATGGCATAAAAAGCTACAAATTAAGATTCTATGACTGAGTTATTAACGCTCAACTATAGCTGAGTGTGATTAAAGAATAAATGAAATTTTAATTGGAAAGGAAAACTTTTAAAATAACTCGTTATGAACTCTTAAGCCGAGAGATGCTTTGAGACATCTATTGGCCAAAGCCATAATTGTTTACTTTTGTACATTTTTCTTTTAGAAGAAATACTCTAGCATTTGATGTTTGAAAGAATTTAAAATCGCTATATTTTTAGTCCATTCCTTTCGAAAAGTAGTGCAACATAGTTTGTGTTTAACAGCCATTGGTAGTAGATATTGGCGTGAATTTCGTGGTTTCATTAAGCGACGCTAGTCTAATAGGTAGTAGTAGACGTAAGACATCAAAACGAAAATATAAAAAATATTTCTTCGGCTATTTCCTCTCCACAGATTTCTGGCAAAAACTCTGAAAGAAAATAAAAAGTTGCCATGAATGGTTCCGCCATTCATGTATAAAGCCTTAAGGGTTGTTTATTAACAGATATGCGTCAGTCTACAAACAAGGTTGCCTTAAATGTATAGAAATTCTGCCTATTGTCATCTATTCTTTGGATATTCCCTCAGATTTCTTTTCCAATTCAAATGGACCAATTCGCATGGACGCATTTAGACCTTGCCTCGAAAACATCGGGGTTGATTTTTAATGCAAAGGAAGTATGTGAAGCATGTGTTCTTTGATTCAGTAGGTACTACGCTCGGTAAACTGACGTTTACAATCCTCAGTCAATGTCTCGGGAGTCTGTTGCATAACTCAAATTACTTCTCAATACGCTCGAGTTGAGAAGAGCGTCCGCTGAGCAAAAATCGAAATCCCTTTTTCTACTCAACCTAAAGGTTTTGAGCTCATCAATAGCTTATTGCCGCTTCCTTGTAGGAGTTGAGGGAAGAACGGCCTTAGTTAGTATACTTAGCTCTCTAAGTTAAAATGAGCACTCATTTCGATGGTGTAAACCTTCACTTGAAAGGAACTCTTAAGTTATCCCATATGCTCCGAATATTTCACTCTGTAACTGTTCCACTATATGTCCTTGACTGATCAGTATAACACAGAATAGTTGCTCTTTTAAAAGAGTATGTAAATTATTCCTTTAATTTTTTTTACTTAGTCTAGAGCATTGATGTTGACTGACATCATAAAGTTTATAGTACTGTCTAGGGAACAGTGAAGGAAGACAGTGTTTACCAATCGATTTGTCAGGTCACGATGCTCCCAGATTAAGATCAAGTTAACTTTAAAGTTAACCATAATCTCCATGGGACTGGTGCTTACTACTTATGCAACAGAGCCTTTAGAACGGAGTCAGTAAAATTTCAGTTAGTCTTGTGTAAAGACGCACGGTTTTTGAAGAAAATAATCGTGGTTTAAAGATCTCCGTTATAAAGATCTGTCGAACAATTGTTATTGTTTACACAAAAGAGTGTAAAGAAGAATAACAAACAAAGCAATTGTTGTTGTTTACATCAAGCTGTGAATATTGGCACACAGAATTGTGCGAACAATAAAGAATTAAATAATAACTAAACACAAATTTATTTTTATTTTATTTGCAAACTCATATTTTAAACGTTTTTAAAAGGTAAAAACGTAACAGTATTTATTGTATCGATGTAGCCAGACTATAATTCATATACATATGTATCTACATACATAGTTTGTCATTACAACCCCTCAGTCTGGATTACAACCTAGTTTCTCCTACCACTTATGTTGTGTGTGTGTTAATTTTATACATGATTGATGGGTCCTACGGTTAAAATTGACTCCGAACGACAGATTTTTGACAAACTTTTCATAGCAGTTTTGTTTTACTCTCAGAGTTTATGCCACAAATCTGCTGAGAGGAAGTCCCCGATGAAATATTTGTTTAATATTTCGGTTTGTTGTAAGCCAACACATTACCTATTAGACTACGGCGACTCTAATAATAAATTAGGCTGACAATTTTAAAGTGTCCTTAACCCCCTACTTCCTCTGTCCTAATTAACTAAATAAGTACTTAAGTGTAGTGAAGTGTCAAGTATTGTATATATGTATGATACTCACAAATATGGACATGGTGTTGGGTGATAAGAGCCCTGGACATAATCGACATCAAAAGATTTACACTCTGGTTAATGTCTTAGCAAATGTAACAATCCTTTAAACCCTTGTCAACTTCCAAAGCACAAATGTTTGACTCCTTAAAAGTATAAAATATTGGATATGAAAAGATACTTTAACTTTACAAACCCCCACCCATCACCCCATCATCATCTTTCAATACAAAGCCCTTCGGCCACAGTCATTAAGTTTTAGGGGGTGGGGGATGGTAGGCGGTATATTTTGTTTCCATGTCAATTCGATTCCTTTCTTTATTTTTTTTTTTGTTTAAAAAGTTTCGATTTAAAATATTTTCTTGGAATTTAACAAATTCAACAATTTGTTTATTGAGAAAATAACGAGACGACAGAAAGGCAAAGGAAAGGAAGAGAGAGAGAGAGAGCGAAAGAAATAAAATTTCCAATGACTGATTAAGGGAGTGTTGTATGGGTGCCGAGGGATTGAAAGTGTAAAGTGTATCGAAAAAGGGTTAAAATTATCCTGGGGTTATGCTTCGACTTTTTTTCTTTCTTCTTTCTTTTACGAAAATTTTCAAGGAAAAACTTTAAAATATTATTTAAGTAGACACACACACAGTAAAGAGTAATAAATTTATTGTCGCTTCGGTTTATTTTTATTTTTAATCTGTAAAGAGGATTTTATTCTTCCCGTTCTTTGTTCTCGTTCGTAGAGCATTGGAAAAGGATACACAAATAAATCATTGATTAAATTGTTAAAATATCCTGCAGTTTTTCAATGAATTTATTCAATTCACCATAATATTAGAAAAATCAAATGATAATAGATTGCTTCGATAGCATGCATAGCGATTTCAATCTAGGCAATGGAATTACAAAGAAAATGGAGTGTTATGGAGTCTTTTAATAAACGAAATTCAACTAACACTGAGTAATAAGGGTGTTTAGGAAAAGCTACATACATAAATGAGGACATTGACAAAGATCCTAAATTGAGTCAAGGTACCGACTATAGATTTATTACAGTTATCGGTTGGGCCATCTATCGGTTTAAATTTGAATCATCGGTTATTTCGAATCTGGCACAACTTATTTCATTCTATTCTGTCAAAAAATTCATTTGATTATTTCCACTGAACGTAATGAATCGATCTACGCTTAAGCAACGTTGAGATTTATTCGAAAAATATTTCAAAAGCGAAGACAATTGGTCGCAAATTGCATGAAAATTTCATACAAAACTTGGCCGCAAAGAAGGACCGACCAACACTGGCCGGTATACGCAAGTTTATTGCTAAATTTCGCGAAACTAATTTCATTGTTGTCGCTCCAAGACGTGAGCGTGCTCATACAGTGCGTACAACCGAAAATATCGAAGCTGTGCCTGAGAGTGTGTGTGAGAATTCATAAACATCAACTCGTTATCGTTCTCAAGAATTGAACATTTCACGCACCAGTTTACGTCGAAGTTTACGGTATGACGCACTACAAAGTTCAATTGGTGCTAGAGTTGAATCCGCTTGACCATCCGCTTCGTTATCGCTTTGCCAGAGGGGCCACCGACAAACTTCACGATGAAGGCGATTTTGCAAAAAAAAAAAAAATTATCTTTTCGGATGAAACTCATTCTCATTATGGTGGGTACGTTAATAAGCAAAATTGTCGTACTTGGTGCTCAGAAAACCCACACGTGGCCTTACAGAAGCCAATGCACCCATTTCAAGTGACTGTTTGGTGCGGCTTGTGGAGCGGAGGCTCATATATCTTTGAAAATGAGGACGGTGCAACTATTACGGTCAATGGAGACACCTATCGCACCATGTTAACCGATTTTTTGTACCCTCTCTTCATGGTATTGATGTGAACGATGTTTGGTTTCAACAGGATGGTGCAACTTACTACACATCTTATGCCACAATCGTTTTAATGCATCAAACGTTTGATGGCCGTTTAATTAGCCGAAATGGTGATGTCAATAGGCTGCCAGAAAGCTGGGATTTGACACCGTTGGACTAGTTTCTGTGGGGCGAACTTAGTGAATTACGACAGAGTGCTGGGCTATTGTCACGAAACAAACGATTTGAGGAAAACTCTGATAAGTCGGTCGAAGTGATATATCTGCCCTCCAGAGATAAATAGATTGCAAACGAATTCATTAGAGTTTATTTTATTTCAGTCTACACGGAAGCAAAGATCGGAATGAATCAGATTCTTTGACGCAATAGGCCTCTGTTCCTGTAAGGTTTTATGAGGTCTTATGGCAAATAGTCATGCTCAATTTCGGCATACAGGAGTGTGGAGGACTAGAACACAGTGTTACGTTTGGATTTAGCTGCACTCCCAGATGACATACATAGTTGGTTATTACAACCCTTCATCCGGGATTACGACCTAGTTTCTCACACCACTTATGGTGTGTGTGTTAATTTCTATACATGAGTGCCGGGACCTACAGTTTAAAGTCGACTCCAAACGACAGGCTTATGAGAAACTTTTCATAGCAATTTTTTACCCACAGGGTCTTCGCCAGAAATCTGCTGAGGGTAAGTTGCCGAAGAAATATTTTTTCCACGTTGTTCGAAATGTCTGACCTGAGTTTTGAACCGTGGCCTCATGTCCTATAAGCCAACACACTATCTACTAGACTACGGCGATTAGTAACCAGATTAACTACATGCTTCTTCAAGCTCTTGTGCTACTGTACTCGAATTTTATAGTCTGTACGAGTTAAATATTATTTCTGAGTCAAAATGGGTTCAGTGTGACAGGCTCAACATTCAAATAAACTCTAATGTTTCGAAGATTATCTGTGAAGTAATTTGAATAACCACTACAACCTTCCCTCTTGTTCTAGAGTTTTTCAGGTTGATTACTATCTTCTTATGGCGACTGAAGCCGCAAAATCATTTGGCTGAGTAGCCAATACATAATAGGCCATTACGACCTAGCTTCTCAAACCGCTAATGCTGTGTGTGTTAATTTTATATATGAGTGGTCGATTTCTAACGACAAATTTTTACGAAACTTTTTCATGGTAATTTTATTTCACTCTCAGAGTTTTTGACAGAATTCTGCTGAGAGCCCCTAGCAGAGGAAATGCTTTTTCGTTTTGTTGCAAATGTCTGACATGGGGTTTGAACCCAGGCCTCACGTCTTATAAGCCAAGACACTACCTACTAGACTACGACGACTGAAATTTTCATTCTCTTCCATATTCATTCTCTTCCATCTTAAACGTGGCTGTATCAGTCTGGTTAAACGTTAGCACGGACGTCCGTACATTAAGAAGAAGGGTTGAGTTTTCAAAAAGTGCCAACTTAGTTAAAGGCTTTGGCAGTGAATGATGGGAAACTCATCTAACCTAACCTAACATATAATTGTAAGAGAATATTTCCATAGATTGAAGGACAACCAGAACAAAATTTTAATTTATTTTCCTACTTCCATCCACTAATCCTTGTGTGGGTAGGTTTACCATAGAATGGTGGAATACATTAATGTGTTCCCCTTCTGCTTTTTTTTTCTGTTTTTGTTTTTTAACTTTTTTTCCAAAATAATTTTAATTACACTTTGTTTGACTTTATCGCCTTTTTTGTTGGATTTCTTATTTATTTTTGTTTTTGCCTCAAATTAATACCAGCAAATGTCAAAATAAAACATGAATCGATAGATACAGACGATTGTTGCTAATGGTGAATAACAGGAAAATTAACCCTAAAAAAATACTAGAAAAAAACACAATGACATTAATATTCAATCGAATTAACGGTTTTAATGGGGTTGCAGGTGTACTAAAGTTCGAAGGCTTATTGATCCGGTTTGTATATGATACCCATCGCCTTTTAGGTTTAGTTCGAGGAGGCACTTTTCCTGGCAATTTTATTTCCTCTCAGAGTTTTTGCCAGAAATCTGTTGAGAGGAAATCGCCGGTAATGATGCGCTCTCTGAACTACCAGAAGGCACGAGAACGAAATATGTTGCAAATTGGGAGATGAGTGAATTTATTACTTACTGGCGTCGACAGGCGAAAAGGTTTCTAATCTCAAACAGAGGGATCGGTGAGAAGTGCTACTTAAATGAATGCTTTCAGAGCCACAGAAGCCTGTGGCTATCTTAAGGTAATTTGAAGACGTGGAGGCCTACCATAGGAATCAAGGTCTCATGATTATCGGCATACACCTAAGTGATCAAGTCGGCTTGTAGCGCTTCCACCATTAACGTATACCAGCCATACTTTCTATAGGAATTCTCTATCTTGTAGAAACTTCCTTAGCTTAGTGTAGTGTTTCATCGACTTAATATCTTTGCCACATGCCCTGCAGCCATTATTTTCCTCAAGCGCATTAGCTTAGGGGAAAAGAGGGGGTGTCCCCTTTATTATTCATGACGTATACATGGTTATCCTCTGCCAGGAATCACCCCAGTGTGTTTTTGTTATTGTTTCTCAATTTTTTCGGTCAATGCATTAAAAGGCATTGGGTTGTGCCCTTTATTCACTTCCTCCATGCCTGGGGTAATGATAATCGCTTTCTAACATTCCATGACAGTTTTTGGTTCCGAATTTCTAAATGCTATTGTCCTAGTTGTCGTTTGGCTATTGGTAAAGATATTCCAATCTCTTCCTGTCAAAATTGTCAAATTATCACAGGCCTAGATCATGCATTCCCTGATCGTACGTACTTTAGCTTGGAAAACCGTATTGTGATCTGGTAGTCGGGCTCAGGTTTTAGTTCCTGGTCCCAGTTCCGAGATATTTCCATGTTTAAAGCAAAAAGTACCCACGAGCATTTGGGCTGTGAATTGGTTTGATCAAATACGACAACCTGTTATCAATGTTAAAATCGATTCTTTGCTGGTGATTTTGGTGTGCCTTCACTTAAGTTGCGCTGTTCTATGATCCTTATAGTGCTTGACATTTTTACAAAACAAGGACGTGAAGATTAATGTGATAGGCTCCACAACAGATTTTCTTTAGTGGCAGTGCTTTCTGACCTCGAATGGCAATATATATGGTCTCGAATATATTAGAAGTCATCGTAGTCTAGTCGGTAATGAGTCGGCTTGTTAGATGAGAGCTTGCCGCACAGCGCCTGGGTCAGACATCTCGAACAGAACGACATATGAAAAAAAAATATTTTTTTGGGCAACTTCCATTCAGCAGTCTGGCAAAAAATCTGAGATTGAAATATTTCTCAATCGGAATCTATTTTATACTGTAGGTCCCGCCTCTTATTGATTAAACTAACACATACTACATGGGTGGTGTTAGGAGTTAGGTTGTGATCCTGACTAAAGGCTTGTAATCACCCAGTAATTTAGTGGGAATTCTGAGTTTAACAAACAAGAGATTTCGGTAAAAATAGAGCGCTGACTAGAGCTTATTACTCAGTTTAGAACTATTCGCGAAACTTTTGAATATCCCACCATCGCTCTTAAGGACTGCCCTTGTGGAATATAGGGATCCTGTATATTTTTCTATGGTGTATGGTAAGGATAAGATTATCTCATCTTTTTCCTTCAATTTTAATGCATTTTTTTATCTATTTTACAGCTTGTGTTGCCTATGGGTCTTTTCATATTACTTCGAGCCTCTATAGGGTTAAAGTGCGGGTATTTAGA
Organism: Sarcophaga caerulescens; assembly: GCA_927399465.1. Lineage (NCBI taxonomy): Eukaryota > Metazoa > Arthropoda > Insecta > Diptera > Sarcophagidae > Sarcophaga > Sarcophaga caerulescens. The sequence goes on from OV656867.1 coordinate 21,234,702, forward strand.
AGTTAGCAGCACTTAGTTATAATACGTACCATAATGCTTTTATTATTGACGTTGCCGTTTTGTTGTAGGAACACAGTAAAATTTTCTGATAAAAATTTAACGCCCCCGAATAATGATATTGTTGTTGTCATAGAGAACCATTAACAATTGTTGTTGTAGTCGTCATTAATGCATTTAATTGGACAAACAAAAAAATCGTATATTTTGCCTTTTTTATTATTATTTTTTTATCAACTTTATGTATGAGAGATTTATTATTTTTTTACTACAATTGTTGTTATTGTTGTTGATATTGTTTTATTTGATTAAAATTTACTGTTGAAGTTTTTTTTTTTTTTTGATTCAGAATTTTTGGGGACTTTTTGTGTTTCATTTGACATGACGGACACGGACAACACACGGTCGATGGTTGGGTTTACTGATTATTTATTTAAATATTAGAAATTGTATGAGAGAGAGAGAGAGAAAGAGAAAGAAAATAATACAGGAAAACACAAATACATACTGTTGCTGATTTTTTCCAGTCTTTTTTGTCGTTGTTATTAATGTCGTTTTTGTGATAAAAGAAACAAAAAATACAAATTAAGCCTCTCTCGCCCAAAACAAAAAAAAAAACCGAACAAAAAATTAATATTTTATGACGGGGGCAACACCAGCAACTCACAACACGTCAAAAGATAAACATGTACGTGGCAAAAAAAAAAAAAAAAAAACCAACAACAACGACAACGAAGAGTATCCAATTAATAATTGAATGAATAAATAAATGAACCAGAGTGACTGTGTCAGTAAATAAATGAATGAATGAGTGAATGAAAGACGTTCGTACATACTAGGAATGCCAATCGGGAAATCCCGAAACTCGAAATCCCGGGATTTTCGGGATTGACAAATCCCGAATCTACTAAATTTTCTAAATAATCTAAATAAAGAGACTGATTGTGATAAAGATTTCGCTATAGCTTTAATAAAATCTGAATTAAAGGCATTAATCCTGCGTTTTGCAAAGGGTCCTGAAACAAATTCTATATTACTCGACCTCGATAATAGAATCTCAGATGAGGAGAACCCTACTTCCATTGCTAAAAAGTTATTTGATGCCATCGAAGAATGCAAAAGCCCTATAAAATCAATTAATAAGGTTACTGAATTAGATGCTCCACTTTCCAAAGAAATAAATTTATTTACATCAGGATGGTGGTTGAGGTGAATATTTACAAGCTGCATATAGCTATCTTGGAACTATTTTACCAACAAGTGTTGATTGCGAGAGGTGTTTTTCAACTGCAGCGTATGTTGACAACAAAATTCGTTCAAGGCTATCAGATGATATGTTAGATGCTTTAATCTTTTTAAAAAATTATTTAAAACAATAATATATATTTATTTTGGAATCCAAATAATTTATTTTCAAACTAATGTATTTGTATATGTATGTATGAATTATTTTTATTTTTGTTAGTTTACGCTTTAATTTTTTCTTTAGAAGTCGCCGTAGTCTAATAGGTAGTGTGTTGGCTTATTAGACGTAAAGCCCGGGTTCGTATCTTAGGTCAGGCATCAAAACGAAATATGAAAGAAAAATATTTCTTCGGCGATTTCCTCTCAGCAGATTTCTGGCAAAAACTTTGAGAGTAAATAAACCTGCCATGAAAAAGTTTCTCAAAAATCTGTCGTTCGGAATCGAAATTGTTCGGAATAAAATTAACGCACACAACATGAGTGGTGTGAGAAGCTAGGACGTTGTACAATGGGTCAATTCGACCTCCGGGTACTGTACTTCTCACAGTTGACAAGTACACGTCCTCTAACCTAACCTAACCTAATTTACGCTTTTTTGTCACTTTTTTTTGTTTTTTTTTTTATATTTTGTTTTTATAGACAATTAATTATGATATAATTGGAATATAAATGAAATTGTTAATAAAACATGTTCTTTTCATTTTTATTATTAAGGGAAAATCGCGAAATCCCGGGATTTTTCGGGATTTTTTTATTCCGAAATAAACGAATCCCGGGATTTTTAAAAATCAATCCCGTTTGGCATCCCTAGAACATACCCACCAGAGATCAGCAATGAATTGTATTTTCGCTACTCATAAGTACTCATGGAATTTTGAGTATGAGTGAGTCAAGAGTATTGAAATTCAACTACTCTGATTCATTCGTACTCTCTACAACATTGATTTATAAGTATAGGTTACAATGAGTATGAATACAACATCGACGTCAAACTCACAACATTCGATTCATTGTTTGATTCATACGCCTACTCATTCAGATTCATAAATTTAGAAATATACTTATAATACTTACGAATGATTCGAGTCACTCGAATCATTCATCAAAATTTACAGTAGTAGTTATTATTGCATTTACAAAAGAAGAAAAAAGAAAAGACAAAGACAGCAAGCAAAGCACACACACAACCTTCTAGCGAGTATTGTGGAGTTCGTACTCGAATTATACTTATTTTGTGCTTCGTGTATATGTTGAATCATGGAGAGTCGAAATCAACAACATCATGCGTATTGTCAAGTATGAGTACGATGAGTATTTCTAACTTTGAATATGAGTAGTTTGAGTATGATATTAAAATAAGTATGAATGCGTATAAGTATCTGAAATTATAACTATGACTCGATTCTACTCATCGTTTTGAATACTCGTTGCTGATCTCTGATACCCACTGAATGATTGTGAATTTATTTGAACATTTAAAAAAAACTTCGAATTACGAATTTCAGAAATCTCGGAAATCTATTCTTGATGGCTCAAGCATTTCAAGTTCAAACTGTTTGATATAAAAAAAAAAATTAATTAACCTTTGACACGACCTTTTTTCCATCACACGAACCCCTTTTGGGTATCTGCATTGAGTGATAGTTTATAATTTGAAATTGCCACGCCTTGTTAGGTGGGCGCAGACAACACACATATGCTAAGTGTAGGCATTGAACATCAGGATAATAGCCTAATTAGGCCTGTTATTTAACATCGTCTTTAAACGATAGATTTGGAAAAACTTTTCATGGCAACTGGATATTCTCAGAGCTTTTGCCACAAGCCTGCTGAGAGTATGTCATCAAAACAATTATTTTGTTCGATCCTTTTTAATATATCAGAGCTGAAGTTTGAATTAGAAGCTTTCGTCTACTAAGCCAACACGATACCCTCTAGATCAGGCCACCTACGTTAGACAGTATTAGGGTATAAAACAAAAGCGGTGGGAACATAATTACAGCTTTATTAAAAACCTGATATGCAACAGTGGATAAAAGTTGCTATTATTGCTCTTTAAATTTGAGGCATGTTTCCAGTTATGTTTTCGTCTAATTACCCAGTGTTTTAATTATTACTAGTACCAGAGATAAGAATAGTACAGCCTAACATGAATTTCTTATGGGCATGGATGAACGAGTTCACCTAGATAGAAAAATTTTTGTGCAGTTAAATAAATAGCTGGAGTGGAGGGGGGAGACCACAGCGTAAGCCATTGTGTAGGTTTGTTGGGCGCCAACTAAATAAGAGATACCATTAGTTCCATTAAATATACTTCTTTTAGATGAATGAAGTCTGGTACAGTACTGTCTGTAAAATATTGGGTTCTCCATGCATTCAAAACCTATCCACTGACAAAGAAAGTGTTAGCCGCAGCTACACGTTTCAAATGATTCAAAGATGAAAAATGACTGCAGGAACCTATTCTGTCCTTTTTTAAACGTCACCACTCTTCAATAAAGGTTTAACTCAATTTGGTTTTCCTTCAGTTTCTGGGTAAAGAAGGAATCCAGTCGACGTAATGGGTAATTTGAACCCACAGCTATGGCCATTTGTAGTCGCCGTAGTCTAGTTGGTAGCGTGTTGGCTTACTAAATATGAGTCCGCGGTTCAAACCCCAAGTCAGGCATCAAAACGAAAATATGAAAGAACATTTCTTCGGCGGCTTCCTCTCAGCAGATTTCTGGCAAAAACTCTGAGAAGAAATAAAAATTGCCATGAAGTTTCTAAAAAAATCTGTCGTTCGGAGCCGACTTTAAATTGTAGGTTCCGCCACTCATGCATGAAATTAACACACACAACATAAGTGGTGTGTGAAGCTAGGTCGTAATCCTACTTGGAGGGTTGTAATGACCAATTATGTTATTTAGCATTAGCATTCACTGACTGATGTCTATGTCATGTGGCAAAAAACTGAAAAAGCAAACTTGTTGACCTGTAATGATCCTAGTGCCGGGTAAAACGGCAGTAAGACTTATGTACCTGTTGGATACATGCCCTCCTCAATTTATTGCCGAAAAATGTGTGTGAATAAAAGCATATGAATTTTGTGATAAGGATGGGATGCGATGGGATAGGAGAAGTATAATGAAATTCATAGCAAATTTATTACAACATAATGATCAAAACATATCATATAAATACGTTAGGGGTTCATTTAATAAACAAAAGCTTAATAAAGCCTTCAATTCCAAACAAAAAAAAGTAATAATTGAGATCAGTTTGTTAATCATAAAATTTTTTTTATGGCATTTACCGTGTTTCAAACATTTTAGGGTTTCAAAGTCAAGTTAAGCAATTCATGACTAAATGTTCACACTCCTGTGAAAAGTTTTGAAATAATTAATCTGCACCCTTGATTGTCAAACACGCCCAGGTGCATTTATGATAAAAATTTTGTGTTGAATTAATTTTTTGGATTTATTGAATACAAAGACTTCTTTTGATATTAATTTTTTTTTGATTTCATGATAAGTACACGGTGATTATAATTTTTGATTATACGCCTCAAAAATGGCAAAAAAAAACGAAATTTATTTATGTTCTTTCCTTTTCGATTAAATGAGATACATCAGCGAGAAACGGGTGTGGGATTCTGCGAATTCGAGCGTTATTATTATCCCCCATATCAATGGGGTTTACCCATAGGGAGCGTGTTTTGTTACATTTAAGAAAATAAATTTTAATTGATTTGTTAATGACAGAATTTGAATTCATACCGCCTCTCTCTCAAGTTGTAATCGTCAACGAAAGATAAGCAAAATTTTCGTAACACATTTGGAGATTATCGGAAAGTAATTCATGTCTTTATGGCTGCATTCCAAACAATGGTAGGTAGTTGTCTTTAAAGAATTTTATTTTTTTTTGTCAAATAAAAATAAAATCCCTTAAGCACATAATGCTGGCGATTTTAGGCGTCAAAGAGCGATAATTTTTGTTTTGTTTTGTGTCGTGTTTTTATTTGCCTTTTAGTCCCGCATAAATTCAAAATTTATTTGTTCTCAATAGGCCTTTATGTTTAGTTCGGAATGTGATTTTTATTATGTTCATACACATGCATCTATACACTACCCAGTGAACAATTGTTTGGCAATATATGCTGAAAATTATTAAATGATTAGCGAACGTTTAAATTGACTGACGTTTAAACAGAATAGTACAATTGCTCTTAATTTTTGTGAGACATATTATTCCCAGCTCGTATTATTGCGTTCTATAAATATGATACATCTGAACAAAACAGGATGCACAAAGAAGCTTAGTTGTTTCAACATGAAAAATTTCCAAATTTTCTAGTTTGATTAATATGGCGGATGGAGTAACAGCTCCCAGCCTAATGCTTTGATTGTATTGTGAACCTATTTTGGTGTGAATTATTTTGGATATTATGCATATCCATATTTTGGATATTATGGATATTATGCATAGCTCTCAAATGCATGAGCAGCTAAACAGAGTAAGAGCTTGGGATTAAAGAAGCAAATATTGTAGTACAGGCTAGCAGCCAGAATTGTCATGGTATCTACAACATTCTAAGAAAACGCTGCTTAAACAATATTGCACCATGCCTTAGGAGGCGGCTAGGCTAATATAGCAGAAATAGCAATAGGCTTCACCTTAATGCGACCCCTACACGTTGCGATTAGTTGTACAACTTTATAATTGTGTACAAACAATTCTTATGTTGAATGGTTGGTTGGTCGTTGGCCGGTTGCTCACTTATTTAATTGTCCATTAACAACCCAATTAACGGATTTCGGCCTGCCGCAACACATCCTTCCAGGTGCCTCTGCTTCTTGGGGGCCTACGCCAGTTGGTAACACCAATCGATGACAGGGCTTCCTCGATTTGGTCCTTCCAACGTATACAAGGTCGTCCACTTCGCCGACTTCCGCAGATCCCTGCATTAAATACCCATCTCGCAGAGCATCCCCCTCCATTCGAACGACATGGCCGAGCCAGCGCAGCCGCTGGATATTAATACGCTGCACAACGTCTATGTCGTTGAGGAGCTCATACAGCTCACTGTTAAATCGGATGCGGAAATCATCGCCAACTCGCTCTGGACCGAAGATCTTACGTAGGTCTTTTTTCTCGAATACTCTCAAGGCTGCTGCATTAGTGCTTAATAGGGTCCATGCCTCTGCGCTATACAGAAGCACGGGTAGTTTTGTCGTACGAGAGAGGTCTCTGCTACTCAATTGCCTTGATTCTTCAAATTTGGTTGAAAAAGCGAAACGTGAGAAGAAGAAGACCAACCGTTGATTTAACTTACTGTACAACTGGAAGTCAAGGGCTTTTAAACTGTAAAATAACACACTTGGGCAATTCACACGACTTTGTATGGTGTATGTTGTATTGAATACACTTGGTTGTTTGTGAACGCTCAATGTTATGCTGTATTGTGTATTTCGTATTCCAAATGTATTTTTTGGCATTCAAACATTTTGATAGCACGAAACCAATACAACTTTTAAAAACATATGAAAAAAATGTGTATAAGTGTATCGAATTTTTACATGAAAATTATCAACAACAAGCATACACTGTTGTATAATCGTCTAACAATACACTCAATACAACGATACAACGGCTTGTGTGAATTGCCCAACTTTATTACAGGACTTTGTCGTATTAAACTTGGCAGCTCAACAACTTCAGGATGACTGGTGTATAACAAATCAGATGCTCTCTAAAATAACGCGGACTAAAAAACTTCCATGGATTAGTTACAACTTTTTTGAATTCATTATTGGATACTAAATGATGTATTATGCCTCGGATTTCCAATGCCTGAGTGTGTGAAAAGAAAAGGAAACCGGCTTGAATTTTTTAAGTGATTTTCAGATTTTAAAGCACACAGATAAAATGGTTATTTTTTTTTTTGTATTTTTTTTCAGAATCAAATAAAATAAATATGCTTTTAAAAGAAAATGTTCACTGGGTTACCATGCGAATATCATTTGTACATATGTGTACATGTGTGTGTTTGTTTGTTTTATTATATCTGTATTTGAGTATTTCTTATCATCGCTTTGGGTATAAACACAGTGCATGTCTACATAATGCTTCGCTCTTCCTTTCTTTTCCACTTCCTGGGTGTGTGTATGTGTGTGTCAATGTTTATTTACGATAATTTCTAAAAATTTTCTTTCTTTCATTTTTAAGGTTATTTTTCGTTGATTTAATGCAGAACATGAATTATAATCAACGTAAACGCCTCATAAAATCATATATTATATGTAAACGTAGTATTAAGTCTGCACACACACACACACACTATAATTATAGGTTCGTATGTGAACATCGAATATCATCAACAAAAGTCATCAGTCAGTCAGTCAGCGAGTCATTCAGCCAGTCAGTCATATCAATGAACAAATAATACAAAAATGAAAAGAAAGAGAGAAAAAGAAAAAAAAAAAAATGAAAATGAAACAAAGAAACTGTGAATAAAAATCCCTTTTAATCGCTTTGTATCACACACACACACACACATACAGTCAGACCAGCAGTTACGACGTACGCACTCTATTGAATTTACGTCACATTAGCAATAATACAACTACTATAGCGATGACAACAATTACAACAACAACAACACAGTGACAACAACTACACATCGGTTAAATAAAATAAAATCTCTTTGACAATATTATTGAGTCAGTTGGTGTTGTTGTTATTAATGTTGTAATAATTTGCTATTTTTGGCATTTGCCTTTGAGTCGCTTCCAGTAAATGTTTCTAAGACACAGTAGGCTTGGCAATATAAAATAACAAAAAAAAAAAATTAATCCTTAAAAGTACCTCCCATTACGTAAAAGCACTTTTCAGCGAAAAAATATTTAAAATTTAATAAATAAGCTCTCGTAGCGACATTTCCATTGTATGGTGGGATGTAATAACTTCTCACGGGTAGCACACGTCTGTTTATTAGGATGTACTTTCACAGGTAGCATACAGGGCAGGCCTCAGAAAGTTACACCTGGCAGTGTGATTTACTAAATTGTGAATTGCATTGGAAATTTTAACTAAAATCGCGGGTAATTTGCCGTCATTAAACAGCATAAGATCTCCTGTTTATAAGTGGGTTGGTTGGAGAGAGCTAGTAACTCACTCTCATCGAAAAAACAGTTATTCGTGAAATAGTAAAAACCAAATTTGAGAACACTCCCTAAAATGTTGATAAGCTTTGAATTTCGGAAATGAAAAAACATCGAAATTTGGTACATACATACGAACACGATCTGAACTGACCAGACTAGAATAGGTCTGTATAGAGATGCTAAAATATTGCAATTCAGGCTTAAATTACAGGTAGTAGTGTATGACAGGTCAGTGACTCTGTGAGAACACAATATGGCAACTATGTATACAAATAAAAAGCAACGGATTCGGATTATTCTTGTTGTATTACATACATACATAATTGGTGATTACAACCCTTCACTCAGGATTACGACCTTGCTTCTCACACCATTTACGTTGTGTGTGTTAATTTTATCCATAACTGGCGGGACCTAAAGCTTAAAGTTGACATCGAACGACAGATTTTTGAGAATTTTTTCCAGAAATCAGCTGAGAGGCAGTTCTCGAAGAAATATTTGTTTCATATTTCATTTTGTTGTAGATGTCTGACCCAGGGTTTGAACTGTGGCCTAACGTCTAATAGGCCAACACACTACTTCCCAGACTACAGTGACTTCCTGTTGTATTAGATTGCTTAATTTTATTTCATTTAAATATGTCAGTGTGTTAGAGTGACATATCATTCGACCCTGATATTTAAGAAAACACGAAACAATTCTAGATTCTGTTTGTCAGACTGTTCCAGTTGGTGATATTAGAGCAAAAGTGGACTCGAATAATAAAAATTTTGAAATTTCGAAATTTAAATAAATTTATAATGTTGGAAATAATGCGAAAAGTACTTTTTTTATAAAAGTACTTTTTTAATAAAAATACTTTTTTTTATAAAAGTACTTTTTTAATAAAAATACTTTTTTTTATAAAAGTACTTTTTAATACAAGTACTTTTTTATAAAAGTATTTTTTTACTTCTTTTTTAATAAATGCGCTTTTTTATAAAAGTACTTTTTTAATTACATTTTTTATTAAAGTACTTTTTATAATAGTACTTTTATTAAAGTTCTTTTTTATACTTTTTATAAAAAATATATGTATGACACGTAGTAGTTGGTGCACATACAACTATAGTCAAACAACCATGCATAATTACCACTAAAACTAATTCCTAACAGGGTATGTAAATAAGAGAGTGGACTAGACCATGTCGTATTAGCCTAGACAGCTCACCAAACAAGCTCCCAATGGTCTAGTCATGGGTACGTTATGTTTGCTGGAATCTGAGACGTGAGTCTTTATGGAGGGGAATTGAGGGGAATTTAAAATTAATAAACACAATAATATTAGAGATCCACGTCCCTTAAATGAATGACATATGTACATGCTAGTAACAATCCTGTCGTCTCATTCTTGAAATCAGATTCAATAAAGTTCATTTAGAAGTACAAATGAACCGCCGACGCTTTCCGATTACCATTATTCACTGTTATTATTGAGTCTCGTTGTAATGTTTTTTCAAAGCGTATGAGACGGCATCCTATCCGTGGATTACTACATCCAATAACAATAAGAGGCTTAGGAACCCAAAAAAATCTCTCCATATCTTCATCAAAAAAGCAAAAGCAATATACGAGTGCAAGCGGTCAGTGGATCGACTAATTGTTCATAAAATAACGGTAATTTAAAATTCGCAATACTTTTGGTCCCAGCTTATTGCAGAAACAAATTATGAAATTTAGAAAATTCGAAAGGATAATTGCTGTCCATACAACTCCGATTGTGGGAATTGGCCACACATTGCCTTTGAATCATCAGTCATGTTGTGTGTGTGTTAATTTTATCCACGAGTGGTGCGACCTACAGTTTAAAGTCGGCTCCGAACAACAGATTTTTGAAAAACTCTTCATGGCAATTGCATTTACTTTCAGAGTTTTTGCCAGAAGACTGCGGAAAAAAGGAGGTCGCCGAAGAAACATTTTTTCATATTTTGTTTTGCTGAAGATATCTGACCCCCAGTTTGAACCACGGTCATGCGCCTGAAAAGCCAACAACTTCCCAAAAAAAAATTGTGAATTTGTAAAAATTGTTCATCTCTTCAGTCCCACTGTCATTGATAACTTGCCACATTCATAAAGAGCTTTGTATCAAATGTTATGTGTGTGAGTATGTGTAAATATTTTGAACATTTGCAGGCTTAACTCTCCATATAACAAATGCGTATGTGAGTGTATGTAAGCTGTGCCTATAACTCTGGCACATGCAGAGCTGGGATATTAAAATCAAAACGAGAAGAAGGAAAAAGAAAAGACAAAATAATGTTTTCGAAAATAGTTTTAGTTTTGGGCACAAACACTAGGAGACACAAATATATGTACATACAGAGAGACAGACAGAGGGACACACAGACTGTTAAAAGATAAATTCTAAGAGCGATATCAGATCGTTTGTAGACAAAAACTAATACTCGTAATGAGTATTTAATTTATTTATGACAATGGCAACGACATCGACAACAATAAAAGCAACAACAACAAACTAATATTGTATGCGATACAAAAAAGAAAAAAAAAACAACAGAATTGAAATGAATACAGTGACTATAAAACGCTTAAATAAAACGTTGGTTAAATGTTTGAAATGATAGGAAATTTATTTTCCATGTTACGAGTTTGTCAGGACAAAATGGCAAAATAATGACACTAAATGGTGTCGTTCGGTTTTGTTTTGTCTTGTTTAGAAATATGAGCATCAACCATATTAGCGAAGGTTTTGGGACGGCATATGTATACCAACCAGAGTGAAGTAATTATTGAACGTTTATTGAGCAAACTAACTGAGATTCTTTAGCACGTCATTATAGGAATTTATAGGTCATAGTTTAATTTTTTTTTGACGTAAGTTAGGTATGGTTTAGTGTATTGGAGGTACACTGTCAGCAATTATTAGTTTCTTTATGGCTTTTATAGATAAACAAAGCAGCTTTGTCATTGCTGAGATAAATATTTGGAAAGGCAAAAGTGATTCTGAAAGTTAGATTAGGTTAGGTCGAAGTGGTAGCTTTGATTACCAAAGCTCACTTGAGTAAGCATTGTGGCCAGTTGTGAAGCCAAAGGTAAGTGCAGTACTGACCGAATTCCGCTAAACTAGGGAATAAGTTGGTCAGCGTAACTACTTCTGTTTAATTTTTATTCCAGCACGATAGTTGTGATGATACTCGATTTTTTATTCTTAAAGTCTGCTTCTGCATTTGTTGTTCCGTAAAGGTTCCACGCGTTCTGAGATGTGCATTCGATTAGGCAGTGACTAAGACTAATTCCAACAGACTAGGAATAATTCCGACATGTATTCTCCAGATTTATAGAAAATCCTCATGCATTTGAGCAGAATAGGATTCCTGTTGCACGTCAGAGAAATACAAGGCTGTCATCTATTGTTCCCTGTAAACAATATTTTCTGGTTGTAGTAGTCCCAGCACAGCTCGATATGATGACATCTCCGATGCATTACAAAAAGACTAAGTGATAACAGTGAATGTGGTAATCTGTATGCGGTAAGCTGCATACTTTCTTAAGAGAATGTCGATTTCTTGGTGTACAGATGGGTCAAAGACTGGCAAAGTAACATGTGGGGGTGTGTTGGGCTTTAAATGCAATATTCCAAACACGTGGTGAAAATCGTAGATTTTTTCCAATCAAAAATTTATGTCATAGAAAGACGTTTTCAATTTAACCTGGATAGAAGGGAAAGAGATGATAGGATACAACACTTCAATCTAAAATTCAGGCCATTATCCTAGCACTTTTTTGATGTTTTTATGCATCCCTGGAAGTCTGCATAAGTATTGGATTCGTTGCTTTGGAGGGCAACGAAAGCGAATCTAATTTTTGACGTAAATATGCATCCGCGAAAGTAATCCCCATAGTCTAGTAAGTAGTGTGTTGACTTGATAGACCTGAGGCCACGATTCAAACCCCAGGTCAGACATTAAAATGACATGAAAAAATATTTTTTTGCACCCTCTCCTCAGCAGATTTCTGGTAAATAAAAAATTGCCATGAAAATTTTTAAACGTCTGCGTACGTGGTGGGAGTATGATTTACTAGATGAGAGTTTTGAGGATCAAATCGCTGTTCCGACATCTTGTAAAAAAAGACAATAAAGTCTTTCTTGAAAGTATTAAAGTATTAATAAAAGTTAAAGTATTTCTTGAAAAAGAAATCAGTAAGCAGACATTTATTTTGAATTAATTGCTTCTATAACGAGCAATAGCATCATGAATGTTGGCCTTCAAATGCGCAACTGTCTCTAGTTTGTCGGCATAACATTTTTCTTTAACGGCGTCGCAGCTTCTTGGCGGCCAATTGACATCAGCATTTCGGCTAATTAAACGGCCATCAAACGTTTGACGGAATAAATCGTTTGTGGCATGAGATGTGTGGAAAGTTCCACCATCCTGTTGAAAAAAAATATCGTTCACATCAACAGCATGAAGGGCGGGTACAAAAAATCAGTTATCATGGTGCGATAGGTGTCTCCATTGATCGTAATGGTTGCGCCGTCCTCATTTTCAAAGAAATATGGGCCAATGATGCCTTCGCTTCACAAGCCGCGCCAAACAGTCACTTGCAATGGGTGCATTGGCTTCTGTAAGACCACGTGTGGGTTTTCTGATTTCCAAATACAGCATTTTGCTTATTAACCTACCCACCAAGATGAAAATGAGCTTCATTCGAAAAGATGATTTTTTTTGGAAAAATCGCCATCATCGTGCAGTTTCTCGTTGGCCCAATAAGTCCCAACACGGCTCAAGCGTAAATCTGAGCCCCCAATACATAATTGGCTATTACAATCCTTCAATCAGTATTACGGCCTAGCTTTTCACACCACTCATCTTGTGTGCGTTAATTTTATACGTGAGTGGCGGGACCTACAGTTTAACGTCGACTCCGAACGACAGATTTTTTGAGAAACTTTTTCATGGCAGGTTTATTTACTCTCAGAGTTTTTTGCAAGAAATCTGTTGAGAGGAAATCGCCGAAGAAATATTTTTTTTCATATTTCGTTTTGATGCCTGACCGGGGCTTTACGTCTAATAAGCCAACACACTACCAACTAGATTACGGCGACTTCGATTAACGTAATCACCAAGATGAAAATGAGCTTCATTCGAAAAACTGATTTTTTTTGGCCAAATCGCCATCATCGTGCAGGATCTCATTTGCCCACGTAGCTAAGCGAAAACGGAGCGGATGGTCATGCAGGTTCGACTCTTGAACTATTTAACTTTGTAAGGCGCCATACCGAGATCGTTTCGCAAAATTCGACGTAAACTGGTGTGTGAAATCTTCAACTCTTGAGAATGATGACGAGTTGATGTTGATGGATTCTCAAGTACACTTTCAGCCACAGCTTTGATATTTTCGGATGTACAGACTGTACGAGAGCGTTCACATCTTGAGGCATCAACATTGAAACCAGTTTCGCGAACTTTAGCAATAAACTTGCGTAGACTAGGCACTGTTGGTCCTTCTCTGTGAATAAGTTTTGTTAGACATTTTCGTGCAATTTCCAACTATTTGACTTTGTTTTGGAAATAAATTTCCAGTAAATCTTAACGTTGCTTAAGGGTAAATCGATTCATTACGTTCAGTCGTGATAATAAACTGAATTTTGTTGCAGAATAGAATGACATAAGTATTGCCAGTTTCGAAATAACAGATGTTTTAAATTTAAACCGATAGATGGCTCAGCCGATACATATAAACATCTGAACATGGTAGACGACCCTGTATTTGTGAACAATTTACACATTTTTATTCGTCGCTAATTGAAAATTCTTAGCAAATAATCTGTATTTCATAATCATTGCGAAATTGATTCTGAGTTTTTTTTTTTGTTTCGTTCCAAGTTAAGGAATGAAATTCTGCTCGAAAGGAATCTGATTAAAATGTCACGTGCTTAGTGTGTTGCTTTTAAGAAATAATGCCTGGCATCTGTGATTTTCGTTATTTTTTTTTTTGTTTTTTTCATACTTTCTCTATGTCTAACTGGATTTTTAACTGGAATCCTTTTAGTTCTTTGCACATTTCGTAACACAATACAGTAGTTGTACTCCTTAGTTGTACGGCTGATTCCATGCGGGAAATAAAAGCACGTCGAAAAGCCATAAATCTTTAGAGCAAAACGCCAAAGCGTTTCATATTTTTAAGCGCTTTAATGCGACTGAATTCAATGTAGAAATAAAAAGGAGTGGAAATGGGTTATTTTTTCTTAATTTTTTTTTCTATTTTTTTTAAGCAAAAGCTGTAAATATTTCATCTTAATTTTTTATAAATTATTTTCTCTTTTTGTTTTTTTTTTCTGTAGCAGAGAACCAAGAAAATTTATATTAATTTTATTAAACATGATGAAAATTTTGTTTATGGAAGTGTGAAAGCCTTTTAGCTGGTTTTTCTGCACGTTTTTTTCTGTTTTTTTTTCTGTTTTTTGTTGGTATTTTAATAATAATATTTAATAATAAATTCTTTGACCCATTTTGTATTTTCTTCTCTCATTCTGGTTCATTTTCCGTATTCTTGTTGCCAACAACAACTTACTTTATGTTGATGATAAATCGTCAATGTTGCTTTGTTATAAACAATTTGGTTTTCTTTTGTTTTTTTTTTGTTTTTGGCCATTTTCTTAAAGCCTTTCTGAAATTAATCCCCAAGAAATATGGTGTTAAAAAATGTTGAATAAATAATAATAATTCTCTGCTGCTCATTTTTCTCTTTTTATTAAGCCGTAAGCCATATTGTGCTACCATAAAGTGCTTCATTTCTTTTTATTACGTTTACAGCCCTAAAGTTCATGAAAATTTAAGAGAAGTTTAAGCTTCACTTTAATGTGCGAAGAATAATCACTTTACACGATTGGCATTCTAACAGAATTCGATTTTATCCCTGACACAGAGCCATTTACTTGATATTTTATTCCGTAGTGTGAGAAGCATAACAGGATTTCGATTCAGTAAAAAGTGAAGTAAATAACCTATCAACTTTATCTCTCAATTTACCACAAACAGTCGCCGTAGTTCAGTAGGTAGGACGTGAGACCACGGTTCAAAAGCCAGGTCAGACATCATAAAACGAAATATGAAAAAAATATTTCTAAGCATGCTAGACTATTAGCGTGAGGGTCGTGGGTTCGATACCCGCCAGAGACTCTGGTCTATGACACTACACCGAGCATATGGTTAAAGTTACTCAGCTCATATACTACATATAATTAAATATAATTTGTAATTATATTGTAATTAATAAAATAAATAAATAAATATTTCCAAGTCCTATGTGTGATTCTAACTTGATATCAATGGAAAGTTATTTCATTAGGTGGTTACACTCTCTTTAACAACAGATTGCCAGAAACTTGTCTACCAATAGACAGTCATTTCCCAAGTAGTCAACAAAAAGAGTAAATCAAATCCCTATTAAATGTTTAGTTCTCATTGCGAAAGGATTATTATTTTCGTAACAGAAATTTTTTTTATACGACCCTTAGTAAGGAATAAGTCCCAACTCATGCAAGGTATTGTATATTCAGACATGATTACGATCTAGTTTCTCTCACCAAGTATGTTGTGTGTGTTAATTTTATACATGAGTGCCTACAGTTTGAAGCCGACTCCGAACGACAGATTTTTGAGAAACTTTTCATAGCGGTTTTGTTTTACTCTCAGAGTTTTTGCCAGAAATCTGTTGAGAGGAAGTCCCCGGAGACGTCTGACCCGCGATTTGAAACGTGGCATCACGTCTAATAAACCAACACACTACCTACCAGAGATCAGCAATGAATCGTTTTTCCGCTACTCATAAGCACTCATGCAATTTTGAGTATGAGTGAATCAACAGAATTGAAATTCAACTACTCTGATTCATTCGTACTCGCTACAACATTGATTTATAAGTATACTAGTTACAATGAGTATGAGTACAACGTTGACATCAAACTCACAACATTTGAAATGTGTTTGATTCATACGCCTACTCATTCTGATTCATAAATTTAGAAAAATACTTATAATACTTATAAGTGATTCGAGTGGCTCGAATCATTCATCAAAATTTACAGCCTTTGTTATTGTTGCATATACAAACAAAGAAGAAAGGAAAGACAAAGACAACAAGCAAAGCATACACACAATCTTCTTGTGAGTATAGTAGTGTTCGTACGCGAATCATACTTATTTTGTGCTTCGTGTAAATGTTAAGTAGAGACGAGTCGAAGTCAATAACATCATGCGTATTGTTAAGTATGAATACGACGAGTACTTCCAACTTTGAGTATGAGTAGTATGAGTATCATATTAAAATAAGTATGAATGCGTATAAGTATTAGAAATAATAAGTATGACTCGAATCTACTCATCGTTTTGAATACTCGTTGCTGATCTCTGCTACCTACTAGACTACGACGACTTGATGTCTTCAGAGAAAACATTTTTTTGGATGAGCCTTAATATCTTTCTTGTTTGACGACGACATCTGTCAAACATATTCCTTATACATCAAATTAAGGAATAAACAACATCATATCATAATAACATCATGTTAAAGATGGTGAATTTTAGAACAGAATATGATGATTTGCACGGATCCAGCAGATCTTTGGTCAAGAACGAGTTGGCGATAATTTCCGCATCCGTATTAGCTCCTCAACGACATGGACGTTGTATAGTGTATTAACGTTCAGCAGCTGGGCTGGCTCGGCCATGTCGTTCGAATTGAGGAGGATGCCCCGGCGAGACGGGTATTTAAAGCGGTGATTTGAAGGACAAAATAAAGGAAGCCCTGTCATCGATTGATGTAACCAACTGGCGAAGGCGCACAAGAAGCAGAGGCGCCTGCAAGGATGTGTTAAGGCAGGCCGAAATCAGTTAATCGGGTTGTTAATGACCAATTACGTAAGTGTGGTCATTTGCGGAAAGCAATAATTCCTCATTTTTATTTGAAGAAAAGTGCTCGAGGATCACATCGAATACTTCTTCTTCCTCAAAATTTCATTCCCTATGCTATTTTTTTAATCATCCACTGTGAACATATATTTTTCTAAAGTAAGTCAAAAAAAAAATTTTCTTCTTAAGTTTCGAGCTGTAAATGTTAAAAATTCTGCTAAGAATTCTTTCCATGCTGTGAGTAGAATAACTAATAAGTTTGCTAATACTACTGCTGATTTTGTTGGTGCTTTTTATTCTTGATTTTTTAATACAGTGCCATTACCTCATCCCTTAACTACAGATTCTTCTGTAGAGAAGAGGATTCCAAAGCTCATTTAAATTGTCAATTTAAAATCCACACACAGAAAACTGTGTGTTTTGTTTCAATGGAGTTTAAATGTGTGTGTGTGTTTTTTTTTTACTGAAAGGATGTTAAATATGCCGTGTGTATGAAATAGTATCAATAGATGGGAGTAAAATTATAGCAAATGGATGAAAATGAATAATGTTTCCAAATGGTTTAAAAACGTAATTCATTGCAAAACAGAGGCAACTTCAACGGGCTAATAATTTCAATTGTGAGATGGACAGCTTTTCTGCTTACATGCTGCAGACACTTAAGACAAACAAATTGTAAACTCGGAGCACCCTAAATCACACAATTTGTTGTACTGTCCTGCTAGGCTTGAATTTTTATTTAAAGTGAAAATTTTATAAACACTTGAGTTTTTCCTAAAGCGATGGCTAAAGACTGAACAAAGTCATGTAACGGGCTCATGGCAATTAATACAGAGACGCCCTTAAGGCTCTATTACATATGCTATCGCTGCTTATAACTACACGAAATGAGGTTATTGTGCTCACCAGTAATTTTGAGTATTTAGAACTGGAAATCTTGTGGGACATCTTAAGATACAGGGAATATTGTTAACTGATACAACCCGACTTAGTCTGGCAAGAGGACTTAGCCTGGCAAGAGGACTTAGTCTGAAAGAGGACTTAGCCTGGCAAGAGGACTTAGTCAGACAAGAGGACTTAGTCTGGCAAGAGGACTTAGTTTGGCAAGAGGACTTAGTCTGGCAAGAGGACTTAGCCTGGCAAGAGGACTTAGTTTGGCAAGAGGACTTAGTCTGGCAAGAGGACTTAGTCAGACAAGAGGACTTAGTCTGGCAAGAGGACATAGTCTGGGAAGAGGACTTAGTCTGGCAAGAGGACATAGTCTGGGAAGAGGACTCACGTCATATATTTGTACTGCAGATTCGGAGGCTGATTCCAACATTTGGATGAATCATAAGACTCAAACAGATGAAACTCTTACCCTATATTTATGGACTTTCTAAAGCTTTGTTTGTCTCATTAAAACTGAACTTCTAGAAAACTAGACAGTTTATGCAATGAATTCAAAATTTCTCATCCCCTAAACCATAATTGAGCTGTAGTAAGTAGTAGGGCCGTCTGCTTAACATAAACTATCAAATTGCTATTGGTACGGGAGCAGATGCACAAGTTCGCAGCTGTTTAAAATTCCCATCTCTTTATTGAGAGGGCAAGATTGGTCAATTCGCTTGAGTTTGAGAGTAATGGGTAGCACACAACCTACACTACTAAGCACTACTGTGGGAAAAACAAACCATCTGCCAGAGCAAAGTTAAGCTTGATAATACATACATACATACATAATTGGTCATTAAATGCTTTAGTCAGGATTACAACCTAGCTTCTTGCACCACTTATGTCGTGTGTGTTAACTTTATGCATGAGTGACTGGACCTGCAGTTTAAAGTCGATTCCGAGCAACAGATTTTTGAGAAGCTTTTCATGGCAATTTTATTTACTCTCAGAGTTTTTGCCAGAAATCTGCGGAGAGGAAGTCGCCGACGAAATATTTTTTCATATTTCGTTTTATTGGTGATGATCTGATCGGGGGTTTGAACCGAGGCCTCATGTCTAGGAAGGCAACACACTACCTTCTAGGCTAAAGAGACTTCTAAGCATGATAAGTGCCATGAAAAATCCATGGCATGAATTTTAATGGTAAAATGGTGGTTCACTGATTGTCGTTGTGATCGTGCATGTGCGGAATATTTCAAATATCCTAAACTGAGGAGTTAAGGTCTATAAAAGTGGAAAAAATTTAAAAACTTCAGAGATAGAAAGTGTGATACTTTGTAACTTTCGTAGACATCATTTTACATACATACATACATACTTAAATGGTCATTAGAAGTCAAGATTACGACCTAGCTTCTCACACCACTCATGTTGAAAGAGTAAATTTTATACATGAGTGGCTGGACCTACAGTTTAAAGTCGACTCCGAACAACTTATTTTTAAGAAAGTTTTCATGGCAATTTTTATTTACTCTCAGAGCTTTTGCCATCATTTTGGGGGTCTAAAATTTAGAATTATCACTTGAGTATAAGAAATCTTTTCCCAGTATGCGGCTTAGAGTCGATAACAAAAGTAAGAATGTCACGAATTCACCGGAGTTTTTACTCTTTTTTAATCGCAATATATATGAGTTTTTGTGACGTTTCATATACAAGACATGTACACACCACACCTTGTGTCCATTCGAGATGCTCGAATAATCCATGGCCAATTTATAAAATTCTTTTAATGAGAATTGAAGAAACGATAGCATATGGCCCATCAAAAAGTTCTTTTGCAAAAATTAATTCAACACTGCAAGCATGTGCATGACTAATTCTATTTCATAAAAAAATAGTTTGGCAAAAAGATATTTGATTTCAATGACTGTGATCTCGTTTATTTTGATGTCTTCAAAACATTTTATTTTTTTTCTGAAGAGATAACAAATTGGAGAATTGCATTTTTACTGGTGCTGAAAGGCTCTAAGAATAGATAGAAAGTAAGACAGTCTATAACAGGATATATTGGGTAGGCAGATATTCATATTTACTGACAGCTAAGTAGTCATTAGACCCCTAGAGAATGTATAACCATATCGCGGATAAGTCAAGAATGTTGGGTGTTACTGGAGATGTACAAATATTCAATTGTTACTCTCATGGTCTGAGGTTCAGGTCCCTGAACACAGTACATAAACAAAACTTAATCCACTATCTAATTCGACTTTTTTAGAACTCGCCGTAGTCTAGTAGGTAGTGTGTTGGCTTATTAGACGCAAAGCCCGGGTTCGTATCCCAGGTCAGGCATCAAAACGAAATATGAAAGAAAAATATTTCTTCGGCGATTTCCTCTCAGCAGATTTCTGGCAAAAACTCTGAGAGTAAATAAAATTTGCCATAAAAAAGTTTCTCAAAAATCTGTCGTTCGGAATCGATGTTAAACTGTAGGTCCCGCCACTTACGTATAAAATTAACGCACACAACATGAGCGGTGTGAGAAGCTAAGACGTTGTATAATGGGTCAATTCGATCTCCGGGTACTGTACTTGTCACAGTTGACAAGTACACGTCCTCTAACCTAACCTAATCTAATTCGAACAAATTTTCGAATTTTCACAGCAGAAAACTTGCTTTGCCAGCAATTGTGTTTATTGATTAAACTTTGTTTTATTTTTGACCTCAGCTATAACTATACCGTACAAAAAAATATTGCACATATACATTAACATTCTATTGTGATGAGTTCGTCTATAAAGAGCATTTTATTAGATGTGAAAGAAAGAAGGAATGCCTTTAAGCTGAAAACGTTACTGATGCTCTGATAACGGGATACCACTTTGTTAATATGTTAACTTGTTTACAGAGCCATTACCAAACTCAATACCAACACTAACACTTGAATCAAAAAAAAAAAAAAAAAAAAAAGAAAAGTCAGAAAGAAAAAATAAAATAAAACAACAGAATAAAAAATACAAAAAATTAAAAAAAAGCCTTTTAAGCGGAAGTACCAGAATGGAAAAAAGAGCAATAAGTACTCTGCTACACTCGTATGAAGGAAGAATACCAACACACTATTGCTTGGAAATTTAAAATGAAAAGAAGAAAAAAATAAAAACAAGAAAACTGAGAGAATGTTCTTGAGTTTCTTTTATACTTGTTTGGCATCACATTTTTTTTTACTTTCGTTGTAATTCTGCCGTTGTTTTGGCTTAAAATTAATAAGAAAATTCTTTTGACACATTATGTTAATATTACAAAGACAAAAATAGAGTAAGAGAGAGAGAGAGCGAGAGAGATAAAAAAATAAAACAATAAGAGGATGTCATATCATCGCATCATACGATTCCAGCGTATAAGTCCTTTGGTATTTTTTTTCAAGTATTTTTGCTGTCAGTTTTTTTTTTTTCAAAAAGGTTTAAATATTGGAAACGCTAATGAATTGCAAGAAGAGAGGGAGAGGAAAAGAGAAATAAAGAAAAATCAAATGAGAAAATTTTTTATTGAACGAGCATGCAAACAGGAATCCACGTTAGATAAGTATGTATGAACAGAATCTTAATGTTCTTCAAGCATATTTGCAGGCATACTTTGGGGGAATTACTCTTTAGTATGCGTAAAATTCTTCTAATTCATGATCTATTTCACTGCGATTTGCAAATTGCTTCGATCGCTATGGATAGTTAGTAATCGCAGATTTTATCTCTTCGTTGTTAGCAAAGTATTTCGAACAAGCCATTTTGTCAAACAAGCCATTTTGAAGGCGAACTTTAATTCACCGATTTTGGCTCTCGCTATAGTAAAAATTTTTTTCTTTTTAACAAAATGTGTGAACGGTGTGTGAACGCTTGAATTGTTATCGTACAACTTACAGTTAAAATTAGTCCCAATAAAACAGGCATGCGGAATTGACTTCATCTTCGTTGGGCACAATTGCACTGCAGCGGCACTTGCGTTGCCTCAAGTGATTTAAGCTATCAACCGCGAGGTGCATTTGAGAATTAGATCTAAAACTTCGGTTATCGATATCCATACATACATAATTGGTCATTACAACACTTCAGTCAGGATTACGACCTAGCTTCTCACACCACTTATGTTGTGTGCGTTAATTTTTATACATGAGTGGTGGGACCTACAGTTTAAAGTCGACTCCGAACGACAGTTTTTTGAGAAGCTTTTCATGGCAATTTTAATACTCTCAGAGTTTTTGCCAGAAATCTGCTGAAAGGAAGTCGCCGAAGAAATATTTTCATAATTTCGTTTTGATGTCTGACCTGGGATTCGAACTCGGGCCTTCAGTCCAATAAGCCAACACACTACCTACTAGACTACAGCTACTTCATATCGATATCCTTATATATATCCATGTGGACAGAATTGCATCGGTTGATGCTCTTAACTCATACACAGTAATCGGTTGTCGATATCGACTTAAACAGTTGTGTGGTCGATTGAAAAGTCTTCTCAGCTACATTCGTTCGCTGACCGATATGGGAAAGAAATCATACGGGGGCATACGGGGAAATGATATTGTCGAGAAGAGATGTCTCTTGCGCAGGGGCATTTAATTATTTTTAGTTGCAACGACGAACATAATGGATGAGTTGGAATTGAGGGGCATTAAATTCTTTTCGGTTAACAAAACCATTCGCATAAAATCCAGAAAACTCTTGCCATTTTTGGTCAGTGAAAAAACAAAATTTTCTTTGCGAGAACAAAATGAGTTGCATTTACCGGATCAGAGCTTTTTCGAATCGAAACGAGAGGCGGCTGATCTCAAGATGATATCTGCAGAATATCTACCGTCTAATCTGATGGAGGAAAGAACCATAGCTGCCTTGGTTTTGAGAAAGAACTTAAGTAGGTTCCTAATGGATGTAATTTAAGCCCTGTGTGAATAAACATATGTCCCACTATATGGGCTATTGCATACCATGTGCAAAGGGAGCTTGTTCCACACGTTGTCCGCCAATAAACTCAATAAAGCTATATCCTGGTCACAAATATCTTATATGGAGCAGCATATAACGAATCTTGTTGGAGTCTCTATAATTGCTTGAAATATGCTTTGTTATCTGTCTTGATTGAAACGCTTTCAATGGAGGGATACTCTGGAATGTCTAACTGAACAAATCCATTGTAAATCCGCCAGCTAGACGAACTGGTATATGGACTGTATTAAGCAGTAAACGTATACACCAGAAAATAATTCGAATAATAGAGCTGCGTACGCATTGTGGCCAGTTAAACATTTTATACCAACGTTGGCGAGGTAATTGAGAGGCTATTGAGTACAGAAAGATGAAAACATACATGGAATTTCTCACAACAACTAAAATATTTCGATTATATGGATGATATTTAAAGAAAAGTTCAACAGGGTTTGTACAGAAAACGTAAGGCAACAAGCCCCAATAATCGAATAAGTGGACAGTTTCTGCTATCTAAACGTAACATTTAAACCGCCAGCTCAGCGAGTTCAACATTCGTATGAAGTAAAATATAGAGGCTTAAAAATGTTCTGACAACTTAATCCTGGAATACCTACAGGCTTTAATAAATAATCGCCTCAAAAATTGTATGCAAATGTTAGCCAATAAACTCAAAAAACAGAGATTTCCGATATTATCAATGGAATATTGTGGAATCGTCAAGCCTTAAGAAGTCTAGAGATGTACAGCATTGCGAAAGCATATGCTTCCAATAGAGATAATAGATACGTACATAATTGGTCATTACAACCTTTCAGTCAAGATTACGACCTAGTTTCTAGAGGCGGGACCTATAGTTTAAAGCCGATGCCGAACGACAGATTTTTGAGCAACTTTTCATGCCAAGTTTATTTACTCTTAAAATTTTTGCCAGAAATCTACTGAGAGGAAGTCGCCTAAGAAATATTTTTTGAATTTCGTTCTGATGTCTGACCTGGGGTTTGAACCGAACCTTAAATCAATTAAGCCAAAGCACTGCCTACTAGACTGAGGCGACCCAATAGGGGTAATGGCTGAAGAAATTCAGTGTATGAATGGACTTCGTTGCTAAACTGAAAGCAACAAACTTTCTTTATGGAAATCTCTGTGTAGGACAGTGTTATTTTCCACCGAATTTATTTATATATTTTAATTTTTATTTTTTTCTCGTTGTATTATATGGTTGTGGCAATTGAGTACTTTTCGCAATTATTTTTAATTTGAATAAAAATAAATTAAATTTTCATCTCCCTTTCGTTTCGTTCCTTTCGTTCGTTTGGTTTTTACTTTTCTCACTTAAAACCAGATCATAAATTTTGTTAAATTCGCTGTCAATTTAATGCGGTTTAACAGATAATTATTACACGCCTGTCGTTCACAATTCAATACCGTTGGCTGGCTTTAAATATAACAGCAACGTTAACATGCCATACATGAAGCCAGACTTGCCATATCTTCCTTCATTTTTTTTTTGTTATTTCATTGCATTACCATTAAATAACATAAACACTGTCAATATATTTCCATTTCATCGTTTGTTTTTTTCGTTTTTTGATGTTTTTGCCAGGATTAAGGATCTTAATTTATGGTGACCACATCAGAAATTATTGGAAATAATTGGAGTTTGTACGTTAATAGGCTTCGGCCTATTAAAGCAGTTGAGAAGTATTTCATTTGATAAAACAAATAAAAGTTTAATTAGACAAATCAAATGAAACAGAAATAAATAAAGAAAGAACGAACGAAAGAAATATTTGAGTATTTTCGTAATGAGCATTAAGGAGTAAAAATATCTTTGTTTCTATTGTTACGAAAATGAAAAATCTAGATACTGGTGTTTTCGCTTAACTTTAAAATTATCGTACTGCTTAATATAACAGCAAACACCAGCATAAAAAATGGTAAACAAGTAAACAAAAATCCACATACAACACTACAAGAATAAATGTAAACAAAATACATAAACGTTGTTGTTTACATAAAAATACAATCGTTGTAGAGATTTCGAGAAAGAAAAATCACGAACATTCGCCTTCAAGAACATTCATCAGACTGTTTACCCTGCCATATAAAAGGCAAGGCAAAGCAGGCGACTGAGTTAGTGAAGTTCAGTCAGTCTTGTATGCAGACGCGGTGTGTTTGAAGGAAGTAATCGTGGTTTGAAGATCTCCGTTACAAAGATCTGTCGAATAATTGACTAGTAATTGTTATTGTTTATGCAAAAAAGTGCAAAGAGGAATAACTAACAAAGCAATTGTTGTTGTTTACATCAAGTTGTGAAAAGTGGCACACAGAATTGTGAGAATAATAAAGGATTTAAATTAAAACTAAACACAAATTTATTTTTATTTTATTTACAATCTACGAGCTCATATTTTAAACGTTTTTAAAGGTAAAAACGTAACATTATTTATAAAATATTACCCGCCATGAATTGTAATTCTGAGAACAAAGCAAAAATGTGTACTCTGATGTTTTGAAAAAACAAAAACGAAAAAATAAATTTTGGCTGAAAAATGGCAACCTTGTTGAACCATCAGAAATACTGAGGTCGGGGAATTCTAAAAATGAAAAAGTTGATCACATACATAATTGGTCATTACAACCTTTCAGTCAGGATTACGATCTAGCTTCTCACACCACTTATGTTGTGTGCGTTAATTTTATACATGAGTGGCGGGACCTACAGTTTAAAGGCGACTCCGAACGACAGTTTTTTGAGAAGCTCTTCATGGCAATTTTATTTACTCTCAGAGTTTTTGCCAGAAATCTGCTGAGAGGAAGTCGCCGAAGAAATATTTTCATATTTTCGTTTTGATGTCTGACCTGGGATTCGAACTCGGGCCTTCAGTCTAATAAGCCAACACACTACCTATTAGACTACTGTTGATCACAGTTCTATATAATTCCACTTGAAAAGTGTCAGACCAAATAATATTGAGGCGAAACTAGATCTGTAGTCGCTATAGTCTAGTAAGTAGTGGCTTATTAGACGTGAGGCCATGGTTCAAACCCCAGGTCAGACATTTCCAATAGAACCAAACATTTTTCGACGTCTGGCTCTCAGCAGAGTTCTGCAAAAACTCTGAGAGTAAATAAAATTGGCATGAAAATTTTCTCCTAAAATTTATCGTTCGGAGTCGACTTTAAACTTTTAACTCATTTATAAAAATTAACACACATAACATAAGTGATGTGAGAAGTAAGATCGTAATCCTGAAAGAAGTGTTGTAATGGGAACTTAAGTAAGCTTTAATGGATGTAATTCAAACACTGTGTGATTAAACATACATATGTCTCACTGTATGGGCTATTGCATACCATGTGAAAAAGGAGCTTGTTCCACACGTAATCCTCCAATAAACTACTTGGTGTAGATTAGTAGAGGCTGAACACCTCAATAAAGGTATATCATGGTCACAAATATCGTATATAGTGCAGCATATAACGAATCTTGTTGGAGTCTTTATAATTGCTTGAAATAAGCTTTGTTGTCTGTGCTGCTTGAAACTCTTCCAATAGAGAGGTACTGTGGAATGTCTAACTAAACAAATCCATTGTAAATCCGTCAGCTATAAGAACTGGTATATGGATTGCATTACGAAGTAAACGTATACCACGGAAAATTCTTGGAATAACGCATCTGCGTACGCATTAAGGCCAGTTAACCATTTTATACCACCGCTGGCGTAAAGCAAATGTGCCCTGAATTGTTTATCATTGCAATAGAAAATATCACGAGCGAATTTCGTACAGAAAAATGAGAAACTATAGGGAATTTCACACAGCAACTTAAATATTTCGATTATATCTTCGATTATACGGTATTACGATATTAACTCCTCTACAAACTAAAATAATGCCTTATGTACAATTTGCATTTCAATTTCTATAGTTTTTCATTTAAAGACTTGAATTTAAGGCATTTTTTTCTACGTGCATATGGTAAATATTAACATTGGTTTCAAGACGATATAAAACTCCCTCTCGAGCGAGTTAAATTGTGTTAAATTCTTTACTTTAATTTAAATAGAAATCTTTTTAATTTATTTACTTACATTTGCTTTTGGCTTTTGAAAATTAACTTTGTTTTTATCCCCATTATGCCATAAAAGTACTCTAACAATGACAAAAAAGTACTTAAGTACTAAGAGAAGACTTACCTGTAAATAGAATAGAAAAGAGAAACATAAATGAAGAGCATAAGATAAGGAGGAGGATATGAAATGATAAAATAGTTTTAATTAATTATAACTGAAAAAGGATTAAAAGGATATTGCAACAACAGCAACAGCAGCAACAAATACAAAGAAAAAATGGGGAATAAACTGCTTACAAAAAAGAACAGGGGTTGACCATCCCCTTAAAAGAGAAAAAAAATCAAAAATTATACGAGCAATGTTGACACAACCAACTAAGGGGAGAGGGATAAGCTGATGCATCATGTTAAAGAATTTCTTGACATTTTCTTTTTTCCTTTTTTGTTTTCATTTTCTTCTAATTTTTTATTTTATAAAATGGAAATGGAAATAGAAAATCATAGCGCAACGAATAATATTCTTATTTTGTTAGTGTTGTTGTTAATGTTGATTAAATTTTAATTAAATTAAAAAGCACAGTTTGTTGAAGCGCATTAATAAAGACCATGATGATGATGATGCTGATGACGACTGTGATGACAAAGTGCTGGATGTCGCAGCTTAGCAGAGGTTGAAGGGTTCTACTGAAAGAGAATGACCGAACGGCCTGGCCATGTAAGACTTAAGCTTCCTGTCATTTCCGGCTACATTTGCCATAGTTGCGGGATTATAACTGTGATTAGATCTGTGTGTGTGTACATATAAGTTAAAGTGTATTTGTGTGCGAAAGAATCAAGAGTTTTAGAATTTGTGTTCGCAACTTTTAAGACCACAATGGTATAAACCCGGGGATTTGTTTGTTACAAAACTTTACTATTATTTGCCTTCAAATTCTTCAAGAACTTTTTAACTTGCCTTGCGTCCTCTCTCCCTGATTATTTTTCCATTTTAACTAAAAGCGAAAATAAATAAACAAACAAAAAAAAAAAAAGAAAATTTGGAAAATTCCTAAACGTAAATGTAACGTTAGTTTGCTGTGCACAAAAATGTAATCCAAGAAAATTATATTCGCCAAACTATATGTTCTGTTCCATGGCAAGATAATTATTTGACTTTTGTTTGTGTGTACCAGCGGAGTTTGTGTAAGTTAGACGCAGTACGGAATATCAAGAAATATAACTTGAGAAGTTTTTTAGGCTTTCAAACAGAAAAAAAATATTTATGCGGTAAAAACGCCTCAAAACAAATTTACTTTACTTGCAAAGGCATTCATTCATTAATAAATAAAGGAATATTTTCAAAATTAAAACAAAAAAAACATTAAATTTTTCAATTTTATTTGGTCAAGGAATTAAATAAAGCAAAGCAGTGAAAGAAAGGAGTTAAATATCACCCTAAACTTAGGCACTGATGAGCATACCACAGGTAAGCATCAATTCTACTTCGTAGACTAATGGAACACATGATCGGTATGAAAGAGGAAGATCTAACGAAATACATTTAGACACACACGGTGCCCCGTATGTACCCGTATAACAAGAAACACCAAAAGAACAGGTGTTATGGCTTATTAGATGTGAGGACAGGGTTCAAAACCGTGGTCAGGCTTTTCAATCAAATCGAAATATGAAAAATTTTTCTTCACCGACTTCCTTTCAGCAGATTTCTGACAAAGACTCTGATGGTAAATAAAATTCCCATGAAATGTTTATCAAAAATCTGTCGTTCGGAGCCGCTTTTAAACTGTAGTTCCTGCCACTCATGTACAAAATTAACACACACAACATACTTGGTGAGAGAACCTAGATCGTAATTCTGACTAAATTGTTGAAACGACCATGTATGTATGTATGTATGTATGTATGTATAAGGCAATATGGAAATGGTGTTTAAAACGTCACCACATAAATTGACGGACCTACTAAAAGTAAAAGTCTAGACGGCGAATCACTCACAAACGTCTACGTTCAACTCAAAAGTCGGAAAGTAGATTTTATAAATGTATTAAGCATACTCGTACATATGGTACCCTACAGTTGGACTACTCTGAAGAATTGGAAGGTATTGGTGTTGATAACTGCTTAAGACAGACACAACATTATTTGCTGATATAGTTCATCCACTGTCGCTTCAAATATCGAGTTTGGAAATTGTGTCATCTGATTGGCTATACAGCATAATAATGAATTTGTCTATGAAGAATGATGAAAATGATTGTAACGATTGGCGTCTTATACATAGTTATTTTGGACGTAGTAATAAAGTTCGAAATCGCAGTAGTAATGAAGTCGCATAGTAATGAAGGCCTTTATGAAAATCATCGTTAAAGGGCTGAGTTAATAAAATCTGTTGTGATGTGAAGATTGTGTTTTGATCATACCAATACCCGTAGGATAGTAATATAATAGGCAATAATACAGATCCTTTATGTAGTTTTAGAGGACTATGAAAAAGCTTTCTATTCGAGTTATAACAAGTATATGTGCGATTGACGAAAAATGGGAAATATAGGTGTTTTACTCACAATAATTTCGATAGTATGCAGTAGCCACCTACTGTATGGAGTCCAAATGTCTGAGCTTTTAAGCAACTTATCTCAAGCATAATACATTAATATATGCTTACACTCTTGTTGTTCCTTATGCAGTTTCCCGCCGCATTAGCGAAAATATAATATGCCTGAGAGACTGAATAGTTCGGCTAGAGGTGCTTGACTATGCGACTTATAAACTCAAAGTAACTCTTTGATACACAAAAGCAACATGATGATCATTCAACAAAGTGGAATTGATAAAGTTAATCTCAGAAGGAATGCAGCTAGAACGATAGATATTCTTCGTACCGTACATGTAAATCCGGGGGCAGAATTCCAATATTTAAGGTTATTGCATAGAGAGCTCTGAAACTGTTCGAGATATTGGGCTTTGAATTTCAAAAGCAATGAGTGGCATTTATTCAATTGCGCAACGGCGTAGAATTCACGCCAAAATAGTATCAAAACTTCATATATTCGAAGACTGCGTTGTCTTTTTGTTTCGTTATGATTGTGAAACTTAAATCATTAATTATTAAAACCAGCCATGATGAACTTTGGGGGCTGAAAGACATAAAAAGGTCGAAAAGGACAGCCAAAAAAAGAACTGATAACGAACCATCCCATATGAAATTAATTTTATATCACATAGTCTTGGAAATATAAGGTGGGCGATCTATCTGTTTAAATTTGATTTATAGGTTATTTCGAATCTGGCAATACTTCTATTCTATCACAAAATTCAGTATATTTCCTCCACTGAACATAATGATTCGATTTACGCTAGAGCAACGTTGGATTTATTGGACTAGATAGGCCAACGATGATATCGATTTTGCCAATAAAAATCATCTTTTCGACTGAAGCTCATTCATCATCTTGGTGGGTACGTTAATAAGCAAATTCCACGTATTTGAGGCTCAGAAAACCCATACGTGGTCTTACAGAAGCCAAAGCACCCATAACGACTTGTGGAGCGGAGGCATCATTGGCCCATATTCCTTTGAAGATGGGGACGACGCAACCATTACGGTCAATGGAAACACCTATCACACCATGATAACCGAATATTTTGCACCCGCTCTTCATGGCAATGATGTGAACGATGTTTGGTTTTAACAGGATAGTGTAACTTGCCATACATGTTATGCCACAAACGATTTAATGCGTCAAACGATTGATGGTCGTTTAATTAGCCGAAATGATGATGTCAATTGGCCGCCACCAAGCTGCAATTTGTCCCCGTTGGACTATTTTCTGTGGAGCGCCGTTAAAGAAAAGTGCTATGCCGACAAACCAGAGATAATTGAGCATTTGAAACCCAACATTAGTGAAGACATTGCCGAGAAACGACCCCAAACACTCGAAAAAGTGCATGAAAATTGGTCCGATTGAATGAGGTACTGTGAGGCCAGCCACGGCAGCCAAGTGAATGGAAAGTAGCTTTTGGTCGGAAAAAAATTAAGATTGTAAGAGTGCTAATTGATTGTAGGTTTCTGGTGCATGTTTGGTTTCAATTGCTGCATGTAGTATGACGGATTAAAACACAGTCTATGGGTGTGCTACCCGTTGGAATTAAAGTGACCATAAAGCTCTTAAAAATTAATGATTTGTAAAGCATACTTTCAAGAGTCTTCAATCACAAACTATGATCCTCAGTATATGTTGTGTTGTGTATGCTACTTGTCACGTTCACTTGTTGTATGCTGATGCCAAGGGCAACACCAAGTACATAAAAATTGTTCAAGAACTTCATTGAAAAATCTTTTGATTGCATTTTATCTCTACACTATGGTATGTCAAACACCTTCTCGGTAAATAATTATAGGAAAATTAAAATCTCTCTCTATCTCTCTCTCTATGACTTTATAATAGAAATGAAAGCAGAGAGAAAGAAAAAATGTTAAGAAACTAAGAGGAAAACTAAATAAATAGACAAACAAACAAATAAACAAACTACTTGTGAAAAAGTTTTTTCCTTATGAGGATGAAAATCAACAAAAAAAAAAACAAGAAACGAAACGAAAAAAAAGTTTTTCTGCTTCAACTCCTTGTGGAAAAACAGCAAAGGTTGACTAAAGTTACACTTGAGTACCTCTGACTGAGGTGTGTAGTGCAAACCAAGAGAATATGAAAAGGATGAGGTAGAGAGATAGAGTGAGAGAGGAATAAAAGCAAGGCAAAACAAATTTGAAAATGTAGTATTTAAACGAAATCAGTAGCAGAATACGAAAGAAAAAAATCTGCTTTAAGAGTGGAATGTTGAGAAACCAATGTAGACAAAAAGTTTAATGAACCTCAACATAATTGACAAGTTGTGTACGAAACGGAAGGCAACAAAATTCAAAAAGAAATACAAAAAACGCACTCGCACTCTCGAAACTACTTATCCCTCCACCTCATCCGTCCACCACACCAGTGCAGTGTGTTTAATTTGTAATGCCAAAGAAGTTTAGGAACTTTGGAGAGCATAAAACATATAAAGTTTCTTGCTTTTGCCTCCGCTGCTCTGCCTTTTAACATGCTTTCGCTCAGAGAAAAACTTTTCAAGCAAAACCAATGGGTTCTGCAGTTGCCTGTGCATCTTCATGGCACACACAGCATGCATATGTGTGTGTGTGTGTGTGTAAGTGCCTGTGTGTGTCAGTTTGCTTTTAGAGTTTTTAGTAAACATTGTCAAGTGACAGCCAGGGCTTAAAGTTTTAACAAAACTTTACTACTTTCTCTGCTTCTACTCACTTCTTTTCTTTAATTTTTTTTCATTGAGAAGACTAGAGAGAGATGAGAGAGAGAGAAAAAACACCAGAGTGAAATTATTACCATAAAAATATTTTGTAGCACTTATTTACTTTATTTTAGATTACGAGTGTTAAACTACAATGGAAATCTCCATCTTGTACAATTAATAGACCTCAAGTACGTGTATACGTACACCAGCAGTAGCAGCAGACTGTCACTATGATAAAGTTGCCATGTTTAAAAGCATTTATCTGTGCCCGTAGAGAGAGAGAGAGAGAGAGAGCGATGCTGGCTGATGCACATCAGTTGTTCTTAAAGTGCTTTTAATAAAGAGAACAGCGTTTAAGACACTCATGCACTCATGCACATGATTGTCATACAAGTGTGATGAAAATGTTTTTATTTCGCATGGCTGGCATAGTAAAAATGGGCGTATTTTTAATATAAGGGCGTGGCTTTCTTTCAAAATTAAAAATTTATTTAAACTTGAGATTTATTTCATACTTTCCTATGTTAAAAATTATAAAAAGCACTGAGCTTAACATGAACCAAGAACTGGGATTAAAGGACTGTAGTGAAAACAAATCCTTTAATGTCTGCAAAATTACAAAACTTTTCTTAGAATAAAGTGATCGTGTGGTTCATGTTTCTTGCCTATAAAACAAACTTGAAGAAATTCATGGCTTTCAAATTTTAAGAAGAGACTTTAGTCGCCATTCGTTCTAGAAGCTTCCTTAGACCACAAAGAAAATCGTGGTAAAGTCAGAGAACAGAATCTTTTATAAAAAAATTAGTGCCAATGAGAGTAGTTCTTACCACAACACCCAATACAAAAAAATACATTCTCACTGATGATATTGTTACGTTTTAACCTTTCAAAAACGTTTAAAATATGAGTTCGTAGATTGCAAATAAAATAAAACTAAATTTGTGTTTAGTTTTAATAAAAACTTCTTTATTGTTCGCACAATTCTGTGTGCCACTGTTAACAACTTGATGTAAACAACAACAATTGCTTTGTTTTTTATTCTTCTTTACATTCTTTTGCGTAAACAATAACAATTGTTCGACAAATCTTTATAAAGGAGATCTTCAAACCAAACAAATATCGCTTGATTAGGGATGTCAGCAAGTAGAGGTCACAAACCTCTGACTTTTTATGACAAGAGTAGTGCACTTACTCAGCTCCTACAGAAGCTATTTGCCAGAATGGCCAGTCCTTCGGCATGTCTACCACAAGGACAGTGTGATGGATGGCCATTTGATTTAAGGACAGAATTCTGTCGGTCCCCTTCTTATCCATACGTGTTCAGCAGAGTCCAGCAATATTATGTGTATCCTACTGCTGCCAGCAAGTTTGAGTTTTACCGTAAGGTGAGTAGATAATTTCCAGTTTAACTGAGGCCATCGGAATGTCTATAACTTGCAACATGTTGGGAATTGCGTTCACCGTACCAGGTCTGACCCTCTCATCAGAAACAGAACAAGTTCCAACGATATTCCTATCTCCGTGAACCCACATAGGAATTATATGGGTTTGAATGATCCGAAATATCGTTTAGAAATCCTTGTCATTCATAGACTAGGACGGACGTTGAAACTACGTTAGTTAGAGACTCAATCACAGCCTGGCTGTCCAAGTATCAGATTTTTACCTGAACTTCTAGAATTCAGTTGAGCTAACGATGTTGATTTTAGTATCATAAAAAGCAACCACCAATCTCTGGAGATGTTTCTTAATAAGAAATCCGTGTAGTGATTTCAAAACGCGCAGTCTGGGAAGAGCGTCTACTGAAAAATTGCGTGTCATTTATTTAATGCTTAACAACCGACAAATGCGTTAAAATAGTTATAACTAACATTGAAAGTTGTGATTCAAACGTGGCCATTTTATGATCGTTACGCGGCGTTTTCGACCTACCTTGCATTTGGATTTGCTCCTTCACCCGTACAAAGTTCAACTCACGGAATGACTAAAGACGACCGGTCACTATGCCGTAGAAGGGCTTCAATGCTGATATTTCGAACAAAATTTTCTTCAGGAATGAAACTAATTTTTCCCTCGTTGGTAATGTCAACAAGAACTCCAAAGTAATTGTGGAAATGCCACATACATAATTGGTCATTACAACCCTTCAGTCAGGATTACGACCTAAGTATGTAGCTTCTCACACCACTTATGTTTTGTGCGTTAATTTTATACATGAGTGGCGGGATCTACAGTTTAAATTCGACTCCGAATGATAGATTTTTGAGAAGCTCTTCATGGCAATTTTATTTACTCTGAGTGGCAGTTGCCGAAGAAATATTTTTTTTTCATAATTTCGTTTTGATGTCTGACCTGGGGTTTGAAACGTGGCTTTACGTCTAATAAGCCGACACACTACCTACTAGACTATGGCGACTACTCTGAGGAAATGCCACTGCATAGTGAAAAAGTGACTGTTCGGTATGTATTACGGTCTGAAGATATCATCATATTTTCGGAACCAACCTACCGTCAGTTCAGAGCCCTAAGATCGTATGAAAACAACATTTATTTTGCCCTGCATTGAACAAAACGATGCCAATACGTTTGGTCTCCGCTTTATTGCATGTGAAGTTTCCAGAAAGGATGATTTCACATTTTGGCGATGCCAACTGGCGATCATGGGTATGAACTTAAGGCTGTTAGACTTTTGTTTTGTGTGGCTGCAGCAAAGACTTTGTCTATTCGAATAATTCCGCAACATTGTAGAATTGTTACTGAGTCAAAGAGCTTTGTAGGTTTATATAACCTTGAATACCTCCCTACGTTCCCTGTTCATTTTTCCTCTGCATTAAGAGGTAGTACTCGTATATTAAGTTGGGAATTAATAGACGAATTCTACCCAAGTAAATTGAATTTTTTTTACCAAGATTTACCTGTTAGACTTTCTTAACCTTATAATTAAAGCGGAGATTACAGTCTGCATTCGAGAGAAATATTAAGATCTCCGGTCCAGTGCGGCAGTCGGAGAAGAGGACGACCTAGTTTGCGTTGGAAGGATCAGGTCGAGGAAGCCACTAATATGACCAACTGGCGAAGGAGTGCAACAAGCAGAGGCACCTAGAAGGATGTGCTAAAGCAGGCCGAAATCCAATAATCGAATTGTTAATGGCCAGTTAAGTAAGTACTCTCTCTGTGGGGTTTTTGGGAAATTAAAAAGTCACCGCATATTTGGAATACGTTTCGCAAATTTCTGCCTATCATCCCAACTACATTCTGCCATTCTGATTTCATAAACAGGAGTCATTCTCCACATACTTGTATATATCTTCCGACCCATCTCTCTTCCTAGATGATCTAGTCAATGACTATTCTCTCGATGTCAAAAGCCAGTGTCGTAATTTTGGGCATAAGATTCAGAAACTATTTTTAAAACACATCGTTGGAGAGAGCCTTTCAAAACATATTTTTTTTTTTATAAAAATATCGATGGATTAACACTGTGCTTATTTTCTTTATTTTTTATTGAATTTACTTTATTTTTTATTTTATTTTCTGTTCCATAAATATTTCACTCTTTTTTTTGTACAGAAAATAGAAAAAAAAAACAGAACCTGATGAAGGTAAAATTCCTCAACTGAATATCAATTTCAATTTCAATTTATTTTCTAAACAGAAATTCTATTTCGTATTATTTCCATACAAAAGATGGATGACAAGTATTTAAATTTTTATTGAATTTCATTTAATCCCTCAAAAAATATTTACAACAGCCAAGCGGCAAGCCAGCAACCCCTCCTTTAACCCTCCCTCCCTCAGCTAGCAATCACTTGATTATGTTTAGCTGGATGATGGCAAGAGAAGTGTTGAGAGGAGGGTTTGGGTTTGTGGAACCAGATTATGACTTGAATTATTATCGGGTTTTTTATATAAAAATTTTATACATTTGCCAACCCCCCCTCCATCTGTCCCACCGCTGCTTGTGCTTGTGTTCAATATCCTTGACAATTTGTGGTTGATGTGACCTTTTCTTTCTTTGCTATACAAATACAATATGTATGCATGTATGTATATGCGATTATTATTGTTGTTGTGTAAATATATTTTTATTTTTGTTATTTATCCCTGATATAATTTAATTTTTATTTTTTTATTTTTTTTTATTTTTTTTCACACACTCATCTCGTCTCATCTCATTTCATCTAACACGACTCGACTCACTTGACTTAACGCAACAATGGCACCCACGAGTAAATGGAAAATCAAGTATGAATACTACCAGTAAAATAAAGTAAAGGAAAGAAGTGAAGAGAATAGAATGTGTCAGAGAATAGAATAGAATCCTGTGTAGGCAGGCAGGCCTTTTTAAATATTTAAAGCTTTTGCCAGTTACAACCACTGAGAGTGAAAGAAAAAAAAGAACAAAAAATATTGATATTCTATAGGAATTATTGGCAATTTGTTGAAAATAAAAGCTTTAACGTAAGAAAGAAAAAGGATTTGCTTATTGAATCTAAGGATTATGACAAATCTTTACAAGCCTTGGTATTTATATTAGACAATGCGATAGAAAGGACAGGAAAGGAAAGGAAAGGAAAGGAAAGGGGGGGGGGGGAAACAACAACTCATAAAATGTATTCATAATCATAAGAGTAAATGTTTAATAACAAATAAACATGTTAGGCAAACATTTAAATGCACAATTTATTTATTTTTGATGATTGTATTGAAGGTGAATTAGATTTTTATTTCAATATAAAAAATATAAATAAATAAAGTTTTTGTGTATTG
This sequence comes from Sarcophaga caerulescens, assembly GCA_927399465.1. Lineage (NCBI taxonomy): Eukaryota > Metazoa > Arthropoda > Insecta > Diptera > Sarcophagidae > Sarcophaga > Sarcophaga caerulescens. Next base: position 21,271,999 of record OV656867.1, read on the forward strand.
GTAATTGTAATTTATGGAGGCTCGTGCACCATGACAATCTACGCTCGCAAATTCGGAAATTCCGAAATTCTCGCTTCCACGAAGCTTTCGAACGCAGGCGAAACGTCTTATGTTTACACTTTGAATCATATAAAATTCAGGTCAATCAAAAAATTTAACTCGACTGACAATTTACAACGTCGTAGACTACTAATTGGATGCTACAGCAACTATAAATCATGAGTTTTAACGCCGTTAGACTATTTTGTATGGCTATGTCAAAGACTATTTCTATGCCGAAAATCTCCTAATGCTACAGTATTAGAAAACCAACATACTATATACTTACATACACACATAATTGGTCATTACAACCCTTCAGTCAGTATTAAACCCCTTGATTTACTTGGAAACCATGCTGCGATTAAGTCCTTAACCCATTTGGCGCCGCCGTACTCAATTGAGTACAGGTAATCATTAGGCGAAATTTTTTAAAATTTGAAAGTTTTTGTAATTTTTTTGCGTTTTTAGAATAAAAGAAACATATTCCCTGTTAAAATAATAAACAAATCTGGCTATATATATATCGACTGTCACAAAATGGACTCTTAAACTTATACAAAATTGGTGTGGCCAGATAAGCACAGACTTTACCATTTTTTAGCTTTTTCAGTTTTGTTAATTTCTTTTTTATTTTAATTTTCTAAAAGCAAGCATTTCTGTTTATAAAATATGTAAAAACAAATGGTCTGCAATTTACTTTTATAAAGTTATGCTTATTTAAATACAACTGTACTCAATTGAGTACAGCGGCGGAATCTATATACAAAATTAGCCATTAGGCCATTAGCTGATGTTGTAATGAAAAAATTTCTTCGGTGGGGTGTATTGCACGAGCACATTTCAATTGATGAGTCTATGGTAAAATATTTTGGCCATCACCCTGCTAAGCAATTTATACGTGGAAAACCAGTACGATTTGGTTTTAAGAACTGGGTAGCAGCTAGTTCCACTGGATATTGCTACACTTTCGATTTTTATTGTGGAAAATCGGAGGAAATTTCTACTGATCCCCTAGGGTCAAGAGTAGTAAACAAATTGCTTGAGAAAATGGAGACTAACTCAGCATCGTATAAAGTATTTTTTGATAACTTTTTTACTAGCTATAATCTCTTGGTGGATCTCAAAGAGAAAGGATTTCGTGCGACTGGAACAATTAGAGAGAATAGAACAAAAAGTGTCCATTACGAAGTTCGAAAGAAATGAAAAAAGAAGAGCTGGCCTCATATGACTATAGGTTTGACAAGCAAAATGAAATTCTTTTGGTGAAATGGAAAGACAATAGCGTCTGTACAATGGCAACACAATAGAACCATTAGGAGCAGTAAAACGTTGGTCTTCTACACAACGACAAAAATTTGATGTCAATATACCAAAAGTGTTTCAGTCATATAACAAACAAGAAATGGTGGTGGGCATTGTTTACCTATATAATAGATATGGCCATTGCAAACGCTTGGCGGTTATATGTAATGAGTCATAGCGATAACATGGATCAACTTTTATTCCGACGTTCAATTGCAAGGTACTATTTACGTCAAAACGTCCAAACTAAAGCTCGACTTTCATCATCATTGGTCCTAGGGTTACCCCAAGATGTGGCCTATACACTACCCCAAAAAGTTGGAAAAGCAATTAACATGTGCTTTATGTCATGCAAGAGTTCGCTGGCAATGCAAGAAATGTTTAAAAACATTATGCATTGAAAAACAATGGTTTGAAATTTTTCACCTATAACCCGCCGCTGTACTCAGTTGAGTACACCCTCCCTACTCCACCCCTTTATTATTTTTTTAAATTTTTTCATACTTTTATATTAATTTTGTATACAATGAATTAAAAAATAAACTTTTTTGTTAATTATCGCTTCTGGATTAATTTTGGCGGTTAATGGGTTAATAAATGTTGTTTTAAAGTTCATCCTTTCATCCTTGTCCATAAATGTCGAGGATTTCTCGGAGACAATTCGAATCATTCAAATGTAATGTGTGTGAATATAAATTGGAATTTAAAAACCAAAGACTCAAACCCACACATTTAGCAGAGCCGCTTCTTGCCTCTAACAGAGTAAACTTTGCTATTAACAGAGCACTGTTAACTATTTAACAGTGGCAATAAGTAGATAAGTCTTCTACTTTGCAATTATTGCAAACTATTGACATAAAATTTAATTCTCATTATGGTCATTATTATTTGTGAATAAAAGTGTTGAAATGTAAAGGATGGTTAGTGGTAAAACAGTTCGAAAGAGAATCCTCTGGACTACCATTTGCATATAGTGGGGTAGGTGTACTATTTCTTATATGTTCTAAAATGGCCACTGATTTCCTAGAGGATTTTCAAGCAAAAAATTGATATTTTCAAAGCCAATTTTCTTAATACCAAATCACTTTGTATATGACTATATTGCTGATTATATTAAGAGGGCTTGGAACATTCCTTTGAATTTGGTATGGTACTGATAGGCCTAGTGTATATCCTAAAATTAACTCCTAAACAAGTGGGCTTGTTCAGATGGATACTGTTAAACAGCTAACAGTCCTCTGTTAAGGGCAAATTTTAGTTCTGTTAAGAACAAATTTTGCTCTGTTAGCGCTAAATGTGGTGCTGCTAAAATGTATGAATTGCGTCTTGAGTTTTCAAATTAGAATTTACCTTCTCAAACACATTCAAATGTAACTCTTATATGGGTTCCGGATGATAGGAATATCGGTGATAATATATAAATGCGGGTTTGGAGCTTGCAATCTCTGACATGTTGCAGAGCTTAGGTATTTCAACTATCTCAGTTATCCAGACTTATTACAGAAAAACTCAATGTCGTGGGCAACAGGACGGCATGTGTTATATTGCTGAACTCTGCTGGACACCTTTGGATATGAAGATCCATTTCTGTTCTTAAATCACATGGCCATCCATCGCACAATAACGATTCTTACAGGCCACCGTCCTTTTTCTTAGGCACTCAGAAAGACCCGGCATGTAACTAAAGATTTCTGCAGCAACAGCCGTCCGATATGATGAGCGTGGTAATATAAAAAATTATTTTTTGTGTTGCATTTGTGCCGTATCTAGGCCATCTCAACAAGAATGGATATATTCTAAGAGACGAAGAGCGAAAACTAATTAGTAAATATAACTGGTTTTGAAGTAGCAACGAGTAACATTGAATCAGTGATATAATGAGTTAATTAATTTAAAATAGAGTTCGAGACATCGGCTTATTATATTAAAAGGGTGATGTTCCATTTTCAGTAGTGTGTAAGTGGTATTAAAGTAGCCGTGGTCTAGTGGGTAGTATGTTGGTTTATTAGACGTGAGGCCACGGTTCAAACCCCAGGTCAGACATCTCCAACAAAACAAAATATTAAAAATATATTTTTTTGGGCGCCTTCCTTTCAGCAGATTACTAGCAAAAATCTGAGAATAAATAAAATTGCCATGAAAAGTTTCTCAAAAATTTGTCGTTCGGAGTCGTGTTTAAACTATAGGTTTCACCACTCATGTATAAAATGAACACTCACAACAGAAGTGGTTTGAGAAGCTAGGTTGTAATCCTGACTGAAGAACTGTAATGGCCAATTATGTACGGATGTATGCATAATTATGTGGTATAAACAGTTATGTGATAGATGGACTGTAGTATTTCTGCCTTGATTTCAAAAACCGAACACACTTGAATGCTTCTTTCGATACCACAGGACATTGTATTGAATTTTCATGCCGAGAGCATCAAGACTTTCTAGCTGACCAATTAGATTACGGACTACTAAATCTTAAGGCTCCCCTGAAAAGTTGGAGATGTCGATTGGGTTGTTTATAATTATATTTCAAAGTGTTTTGTTTCAAAACTTTTATATTTAATTGTGTAAACTTTCAATGGTACAACGTACCGAATATAATTTGATAGAAGAAGCAGTACTAGGATTAATTGTCTGCAATTGCTTGTATGATCTTTCGAAGTTTTTACACTATGTTTGCTAAGATAAAAACCATTTCGATTGCCTCTCTTTTTAAGCTTCAACAAAATTGATTTGGTCCAACAGAACGCTTGTATACATTTTACGTAATTTTAATAAAAAATTCTTTTTTTTTTTTTTTTGAAAAAAAAAGTGAAATTATTTCTCAATGAAATGAAATCAAATAAAATAAAAGAAAATGAATGCAACATCGCAGAATTTTGCGAACCACAAACACTGTAAAGGAAACACTAACAAAAATAATAAAAAAAAATTAAACAAATAAAGAGACAAAAAACCCCAACACCAATGCCATAACAAATACACGAAAGTGACACTTCATAAGGCAGATGGTTAGATGTCGGTGTGTGTGTGTGTGAATGCGAGTGTTTGTAAATATTAACTGAATAACTGAAAAATATTTTTCCACATTTCAAAAGGCATTTTATTTTTGGTTAAAACTAAACTAATACCTCGACATCATAATCAAATATGCTTTCACACGTACATACACGCGAGCGGTCTTACACACACACACATACAGAGATTTCCTCCAAACCAGCTAAACCGCAATATGACATGTAACAGCATAATATTGTATTTGTAAAAGAGTGTTGTGTGTGTGTGTTTGAGATTTAAGCGACCGATGCTGGATTTAAATCCAATACCAAGAACAAAAAAAAGAAACTAAAATTGAGAGAGAGGGAGTATGAGAGAGGAGCAGAGCAGAGATAACCAAATGTGGCAACAATATATAAAACAACAGCAAAAGTGTCAACCCAAAATGTCAGAATTATTTTAAAGCATCGCAACAACAACAAGAACAGCAACAACAACAACAACAGCAGACATTATATCACTAAAACTATTAACCCAACCCCCTCCACTATTAAATCCGCAAAAGAGGTATACGTATTACTCAGAGTGAAGGTATGTGTGTGTATTTGAAAACAACGCCATAAATGGATATTCGCACCCACATATAAGACCTCGAAATGTTTTTTTTTTTGTCAAATTTATGTTCTCTATACGAGGGTTGAAAGAAATGTTACTGTTTTGTGTTGTCTTTTTAGTTAAAACAACTAAATAGTCTTTCAATATCGAGATACTAAGGAAAATTGAAAGAGGATTTGATAACGTTGCGTATACGTAATATTAATTTCGTTATGATACTTATACGCCGCAGGACGTTGCAAGCAATAAGCCAAAAGAAAAGAAAACACAACCAAAGTTTCAGAATCGTATTCGCTTTGTAAAAAGAAAAGATAGAAACAATAAAAAAAGAATAGTAAGATATAATTATGGGTTAGATTGCGGCGGTTTTCAAACATGCTACGTCTGTCATAAATTCAGTGGGAATGTTAAAAACATTTCATTCAAAATATTGGCCATTTCAGGGTACACTTTTTGCTATCTTTCATGCAATTTGGGGATTCAACGCCAATAAAACTGTTCGTCTTTTAAAGTAAGCCCATTAGCCACCTTCCAACTAGTCGACTTCCAGTAAAGATCGCTTAGCCAATGCGAGTCCCCTTGATGAAAACAAATATTATTCGGAAGAAACCATATCTAGTGAATACGCGGGGTGGGGTAGCAGCTCCAAGCCTAATGCTTTGATTGTATCCTAAACCGGTTTATGCTTTGTGTACAGGTGCATTGCAATGTTGCAAAATTATCTGGTTTCACCAGAATTTAGTTGCACGTGGCAGACCACACTTTTCTGGTCCCACTAGACACACAGCATTATCTTCCCAATCTGGTTTTACAGCTGAAATAAATGTCTGTCCCGGATTAACCTATGATTTTTTCCATTTAGGATTCTCAAAATAAATCCTCTTTTCATCGCTAGTAACAAATCTATGCAATACTGATTTTTCTGTTTCCATCTGTCTGTCATTCAATTCTGTGACACCTATTTTCCTAACTTTTGGATCTTTCCCATAGCTTTTGAACGGTCAGAAATCGTTTGTTTTGTAATATTTTCATTTTTGAGATTTGTTTGTGATTCAAAACAATATATCCAACCAATACTATTTGCAATTCACGGTTTTTAAGCATTTTTGGTGGTTTTCCACGTTCTTTATTTTTCACATCAAAATTGTTTTCTTTGAAATCTTGATACCATGTTCTGTATAATGCTTGTGATAGAGCATGATCTGATAGAGCATGATTGACAAGCATTCGTTGAGATTCTCGAATACTTTTATTCAAATGAAAACAAACAAAAAATTAATGCATTCCGAATATTAATATTGTTATTGCTTAAAAACGTTTAAAATAAAAATAAATTTGTGTTTAGTTTTAATTAAAATTCTTTATTATTCACACAATTATGTGTGTCACAGTTCACAACTTGATGTAAACAACAATAATTGCTTTGTTTGTTATTCCTCTGTTTACACCTTTTTATTAACAATAACAATTATTAGACAATTGTTCGACTGACCTTTGTGATGGAGATCTTCAAACGCACCGCGTCTTTACACGAGACTGACTGAACTGCACTAACACAGTCGCCTACTTCGCCTTGCCTATTATATGACAAAGTAAACAGTCTGATGAATGTTCTTGAAGGGAAACGTTCATGACTTTGCCTTCTCGTAGTCTCTATAAAAGTAAACATCGTTGTTTACGTTTATTATTGTAGTGTTGTTGGTATATTTTTGTTTACTTGTTTACCAATTTTTTTATGCTGGTGTTTGTTGGTATATTTTTGTTTACCATTTTTTATGATGGTGTTTGTTGTTACATGAAGCAGTGCGATAATTTGTAAACAGGTTTGTTTACTGCATTGTTTTGTTTTTGTAGCTTTTGTTTATAATTTCAATGGTAAACGATGTAAAAGCAAAACACCAGTATCTAATTTTTTTTATTTTTGTAACAATGTTTTCTGGTATAAAATTCGCTATCTTGAACATGTTGAAAGAATATGATATACTGATTATGTTTGACAGATTTCATGTATAACGAACATGTATGACAGATCACCAACGCTGAAAACAAAAAATAAGGTCGTTAACAATACATGTTCCTTACGGAGACATTTGTATCTTGATACCCAATTCATACTGGTTCATCTGTTAGCTGAGATATTTTGAATTGGTGTTGACTTTACTACAAATCTCCCATTAATCTCCGTTGTCTTTAATTGATTCTTCTGCCATAAGTCTTACTTACTACCCTCGTATAGTTAAGCAACATGGCATTTTTTTTTAATTGTAACATTTACAGTAACCACTAGCATCACCTTTATGGCTCTAGCAGTAGTAGAGTAGCGGAGGAGATTTATTCAAAAAACAAAGGCACTGCAAAAGCACCCGCACTCGAATATACGACCAAAAAAAAAAAAGCGTACAAAAATAAGAAAGAGAAACAAAAAGTCAAAACAGAAAAAATAGGATGGGAAAAATTGCATCTCTGGTATATATTTTGTGGGTTAACCTCGATAATCAACATTTGGTTGGAATTTGCCAGTAACAGAGCGGAACAAGAAAGCAAAAAATGCTCACGCACACACACCCAAATATACTAAAGGACACAAAACAAACGCAAATTTTAAACCTTTTCATAAACATTAACACACAAATACAAATACAAACACAAACACAAGTATTAGCATATACAGTAATAAAATGCACACAGCAAGCATTTTTGAAGACACTCTCCTTTCTTATATACTCAACGAAGAACGGCTGTGGTTTCACATTGTCTTGTGGTTTATTGGGAGATTCCTGTTGGGCTTGTCGCTATGGAATAAAATATCATGTAAATGGCTCTGTGAGATGCATGAAATCAATGATCTGTTTTTGGAAAAACACCGAACATCGATTAACGTCAACCTCAAAGTAGGCAACAGCTAAACAAAGCTGTTCATTATCAATATATTGTTAACATAATTGCATGCATCTCATGCAACATGTGAGACTTTTTAACGGCTTAAGGTTTTGTTAGTAAATCTATGCAATGGGTACCGCGATTCGAATGATTTTTTGTACGATCCGTAATTTTTTAGTAGAACTACAATTGCCTTCTCCGTAGTTTGTAAATTCCATTTGATTACATGACAAATGGGGGCAGGATACATACTCTTAGCTGTTCTGCGCATCGGCCGATGTTCATATTGTCTATTTTCCCTGATATACCATAGGCAATATATTGTAAGCATGATTAACCCTTTCGGGTTGTTGTTACCAAGAGAATCACTTATTTTTTCCATACAAAAATGAAGAGCGGGTATTTCCGCCTTTTTATCGTTAAATCATGGTTTTTAACTGTGGGTCAAATGACGGGAATTCCCGCGATGACGGGAGTTCTCGCAACGTTACCATCTCTTGCATCGGCGGTGTCCTTAGAGCTTGAATATCCTGAAAAATCATCATCCAATGAAATTTCAATATCAGCGGGAATTCCCGACATTAGTTTAATTAGAGAATAGTGAATGATGGGAATTCCCGCATAACTGCCGAAAGGGTTAAGTAATTGAAGTCGCCATAGTCTAGTAGGTACTGTGTTGACTTATTAGACGTGAGGCCACGGTTCAAGCCCCAGGTCAGACAACGGAAGAATATTTCTTCGGCAACAATATCTAAGCAGATTTCTGGCAAAAAATCTGAGGGCAAATAAAGTTGCCATGAAAAGTCTCTCAAAAATCTGTCGTTCGGAGTCGACTTTAAACTGTAGGTCCCGCCACTCATGTATAAAATTAACACACACGACCTAAGCGGTGTGGGAAGTAAAGTTGTAATCCTGAATAAAGGATTGTAATGACTAGTTACGTATGTGTGTGCAATTAAGTAATTGGAGATGGAAATAGAAACGTAGAATCGGTTTACAACTCTAGTCTAGGCTAGAAACATGCTACAGAAAAGCTCTGGTCATATGAGTTTGCTTTCTAAGAATATTCCGCTTTTTGGCTACTGCCTAACCATGTGGTCAGCATGCTTATAAACCTTATCCAAGTGGAATCCATTGTATGGCCACTTTCTGCTGTTAATCTTAAATAAGCTTAAAACTCCTACAACAGTTCTTATCATTCACTTTTCTTTTTGCTTTTCATTTTCCGCAGCTCGCTTTTTCAATTCAAAGAATAAAACATGATCATAAGCATTCTTTCACTGATCATTTCTTTATTGTCCTTCAGAAGTTTGATGCGTAGACATTGGTATTGGCATGTCTCAGGCAAGAAAAGATCGCCTAAACAGTAACGTGCTAAATGAGGAAAAACAATACTGTAGCGGAAGCTTAACGTGATCTTAACCCTACTCAAGTCAGGAAAACCTTACAACAAATCCAATCAAAATGTGTCTCATGTCATGGAAAGTGTTCTGCGTATTTGACACCACTATGGCTTACAAAGCGACATTTTACTGAGGTCTTTAGTGCTATTGAGTGGGAATCTATTAAGATGGGTCTGGCAGTAAATGAGGGCAAAACGATCCTAGATTACAATCGATTACTATACATTCGATATAGTTAAGGAATTTGATTATCTTGGCTCCGCCGTCAGTTTAGAGATCAAGCTTAGGATCGCTCTTGCCAACAGGGGCTACTATGGTCTCAATAAGCAATTGAGTAGCACATACCTCTATCGTACGGCGAAATTAATACTCTACAGGACGCTTATTCCTTCCGTGATTCTTTATGACGCTAAGGCATGGACAGTATTCGAGAGAAAAGTCCTATTCAAGATCGTTTGTCCAGTGCAAGTTGGCGAGGATTTCCGCATCTGATCCAACAATGAACTGCTTGAGCTTCTCAACGACATGGACGTTGTGCATCGCATTAACATCCAGTCGCTGCGGTGGCTCGTTCATGTCGTTCGAAAGGAGGATACTCCGTCGAAACGGGTATTTGACGTAGGGGTTTGCGGAAGTCAGCGAAGAAGACTATCTTATTTGCCTTGAAAGGACCACATACAGGAAGCTATGTCATCGTTTGGTGTGACCAACTGGCGACGGCGAGCAGTTACTCGGGTTCTTAATGGCCAATTAAGAAAGTTAGTAATATATTTTCATAATAAATTTGTGCCTAAGAGGCACATGTTGACTGGATTAGAATTAAATTCGGTTACTTATCTGTGTCTAATTTAGTTTTTCATCAACATGCCCTGCTCGACTACGGTCTCGCAATCCATGCAATTCAGTTAAATTTTCGCATTCTTATCTCCAGGGCAATGGTTGATGAAAGCTTGATTGTTCTTAGATATCGCACTGCTTATGCCGCGATTAACAATATAAAAATATGTTCAAGAGTTCAAAGTTCCATTAAGTTTTTGTTCATTGAAATTGGACCTGGCTTTAGCCTTCATAGTTTCCTAAAACGCATAAGTAATGTGTGGCTTGTTGATAAAAAATGCTTTTCATTTGTTATTTGTAAGGAGGTAATGCCGAGTCACTGGCATTTAAGTAAGAGAAAATATGGAACGTGGTCAAGATCATGCGATTTCTTATTTGCTTTCAGAAGAACCGCTGCTACTAACACGCTTAATATTAAGGTATCGGAATTGTGTTGCGGAATTATATCTTTTCTTTTCTTATTCCGTTATTATACCATTCGATATATATACTACGTCTTTCTCCTTAAGGTCTGAGTAAGAAAAGTTCTTCAAACATGCTTGTCAGATTAGCCACACGACATTTGAATTAATTGACATGCTCATGTATTTATAGAGAAGCTAGGTTTTCATTCCTATCTCTCTTTAGGCCAATTTATAATAAGGCCTAGATCTGCCTATTTAAGACGATATCTTTTGCGTCCATGCTCCTATGTTGTCATCGTTTAAACTCACTTCACCTCAAAATGGTTTGTTGGGTTACAATTTAATAAAATTATCAAGGTTTTCTCCTTCATGCCATGTATTAGTGCATCAGCACAACCGTTGCGTTTTTTCTTCTTCGCCATTCTAAGAGGAAACTATGAGAGCAGTATTGTTTATATTTGCACAATGCACTCTATATGTAGAGGATCATCTTCCGAGCGGATTTGAGCAGAGAAAACAAAAAAAAGGAAAACAAATAAAAACTGTTTGTTTTCCGTTCTGTGCAAATATAGATATTTGTAGGTGTGTATGGGTAGGTGTGGTGACATTTGTTGAAACGAGAGAATTTATTTGTTTGTTTGTTTACATGGCTCTGTTAGTGAGTGTGTGTGTGTATATATATAGGTGAGTACCTTAAGAAAATTCTAAAAGTGCGTTTGTTTAAAATTTAGTTTCTCTCCCCCAGAAGCAACACACTTTTGCTGCACACACTTTTTTGTTTCTCATTTTGGAAGTTGAGTTCGGGGGTAGGTAGGTAGGTAGGTGTGGTGGGAGTGGGTATGGTGTGCAGACAGCAACTATAAAAAGAGTTGTTATTTCCACAGAATTTTTTTTGTCTTGTTGGCTTTTCTAGTAGTTTAATAAAAAGGATTTCTCGTGCCCGTATTCTCCTGCTGTGGGCTTATCTCCCAACTTGGCAATATTTACACTGTGTAACACACACAAGTGCCACATTCAAAAAGTCAACTGCGCATTTTGTCATTGAAAATTTTCAAGTGTGCACTTGTAAATGCGAATTTTTGTTGGTGTCGCTATTGTTTCTATACACAGTGCAGCTGTGATGTGGGTTGTTGTAAGGTCTTCCTGCTTTAGCCCGTAACTGTAGCAGTGTGTCGTTAACGTTGTGTTTTGTAAAAAAATAAAAAAAATTTGAAATTGTTACAGAGCAATAAGTGCAGTTCTATTTGTTAGTTCTTCATTCTCTTTTCATTTACATACACATACACAGACACAAACTAACATTAACAGTGGGTGACCGACTTATTCGTCAAGTTATTTTTACTTGTATTCAATTTTATGTTTGAAAAAACAGAAAAGGACAGAATATTTTTCAATGGGTTTGTTTTGGTTTGGGTTTGTTTCTAAAAACAAATTACACCGAAAACTTCTGTAACGGCCTTACTACATGAAGAAATGAGAAAATTTTGAAAAAAAAACTTTAGAGTTCCCACCAATAAAGTAATCATAGGTTTTTCTTATTACTCTGCAGCCAAATCGTATTTAATAAAGGATTTAATAATTTGTGCTGGCTAGGTTAAGATAGGATAAGTCATTGAGTTTATATTGCGTTCTTTAAATTGCAAACATAAATACAAATTTATTATTTATTATAGTCATTACAACCCTTCAGTCAAGATTACGATCTAGCTTTTCACACCACATATGTTGTGTGTGTTAAATTTTATACTTGAATGGCTGGACCTACAGTTTAAAGTTGGTTCCGAACGACAAATATTTTAGAAGATTTTCATGGCGATTTTATTTTACTCTCAGATTTTTTGTCAGAAATCTGATTAGAGGATGTCGCGGGAGAATTATTTTTTCATATTTTGTTTTGTTGGAGATGTCTGACCTGGGGCTTGAACCTGGCTCATGCCTATTAAGCTAACACACTACCTACTGGAAGTTCGGCAATTTCAATTTGAGCTTATATGGGGTTCTTTTCATTACAATCTTAATATATACAGGAGCTAGTTATTCCAAAATTAACTTCTCAATTAACTTGTCAAGAGTTTATGTGCATAATCATACCCATACACGTTTTAGGGCCATTATTACAAATTGCCGTTAACTAAAGGGAGGATTTTAACGGGCAGATAAATTGTTTTTCATTATTATGAGTACCCAATAAGATAGAAGTGAGCTTTAAGCTAAAGGGAGGATCATCCTGCCGGTAACTTTTAAAGTTAAGTTATTGTTTGAACTTGCCGTATTATATATTATTTTTAATATGGCAACTTCAAATTTAAACAAAATGATCATATACAACAAAAAAACGAAGCCACTGCGTTAAAAAAAACACCTATCGCATCAGGGTAAGCGATTTTTTTGTACTCGCTCTTCCTGGTATTGATGTGAATGATATTTGGTTTCAACAGGATGGTGCAACTTGTCACACATCTTACGCCACAATCGATTTATTGCGCCAAACGTTTGATGGCCGTTTAATTAGCCGAAATAGTGATGTCAATTGGCCGGCAAGAAACTGCGATTTGACACCGCTGCAATATTTTCTGTGGGGCGCCGTTAAAGAAAAGTGTTATGCCGACAAACCAGAGACAATTAAGCATTTGAAGACCAGCATTCCTGATGCCATTGCCGAGATACGACCCCTGACACTCGAAAAAGTGCACGCAAATTGCTCCGTTCAAATGAGGTACTGTGAGGCCAGACGCGGCATCCATTTGAATGAAATAATATCTCATTTTTAGCCGGAACAATTATACTTCAAATAAATAAATTTAGAAAAATGTTAAACCTTTTTAGTTTTTGTTTTGGACCACTCTATACAATAATGTTTGGGTATAATTTCCCTATCATTACAAGTTGTGTGGGTGCTCCTAGCCTTGCGATAGTGCTTGTTTTGGCTATCGTGAATATTTTTTTGGACAAATGTCTCGAGTTATCATCAAGTAGGAAAAGGTTTGCCGCAAGTCCTATATAATCTGTAGAGTGATCTAGGGAGTAGTATTTGTTTTGGTGTCTGTATATGAATCTATTCAATGCAGTATTTAAATTACATGAAATCTTCTTGTGTCAATGTGTCTATTTTATGAATTCCTTCCATAATATGGAGATTGTAATTCCGGTAGCCTTGATTTGCTTTTTTACGTTTTTGGCAAAGAAAATTCACGTTCAGGCGGCACTGGTATTCTATAGAGCCGTTAAACAAGTCCCTAGTGTCTGCTTTGTGATGATAAATCATAAACTCGTTCCCTTTGTATTCTTCACAGTTATTTCCTTCTCTCTTCTTTTTTTCAAATTCATTTTATTTTATTTGCAATTTGTCTCCAGCTCTTTAGTTTAATTTTTTTTCTGTCATTTCTGTAGGTGTGTGTGTGCTGCGCGCGTTTTTTTTTTTTGTGATTGTAGTTGAAGTACTTTTCATACAAGTCTCTTAATTTAGATTCGTAAATGTCAACTCAACTGCTGTCATCATAATTGTTTCAAGTTGATTGAGAGCGCTTAAATAAATGAGTTTTGAATATGAAATTGAAATAAAAATAAAAACCAAGGAAAACCAAAAAAAAAAAAAAACACACTAAAAAGGCATGAAAAACTTTAGTTTTGGAATTTTTATGACACACTTTGCGAACAAACAAAAATGAGGCCAAAAAAATAAAAAAGAATTTAAAAAAGCCACAAAATGTGTTTCGAATCCTTATTTTGGTTTTAATCGCTCCAAGACTGTATATGATTTCAATTAACTATGATAGGATTTGTAAGTTTTCTACATCATACGTTAAAAATCTGTATTCAATTACTAGATAATTTTTGATTTAGGTAATTGATGACGGCCGTATTTTATGTAATGTTACGAAAATGGAAAATCTGGATACTGGTGTTTTGCTTTTACATCGTTTAACATTAAAATTATAAACAAAAGGTACAAAAACAAAACAATGCTGTAAACAAACCTGTTTATAAATTATCGCATTGCGTAATATAACAACAAATACCAGCATAAAAAAATGATGATAAACAAGTAAACAAAAATATACCAACAAACACTACAATAATAAATGTAAACAAAATACACAAATAACAATAATGAATGTAAACAACGATGTTTACATTTATAGAGATTTCGAGAAGGCGAAGCCACGAATATTCGTCTTCAAGAACATTCATCAGACTGTTTACCCTGCTATATAAAAGGCAAGGCAAAGCAGACGAGCGAGTTAGTGAAGTTTAGTCAGTCTTGTGTGTTTGAAGAAAGTAATCGTGGTTTGAAGATCTCCGTTACAAAGATCTGTCGATTAATTGTCTAGTAATTGTAATTGTTTATGCAAAAAAGTGCAAAGAGGAATAACAAACAAAGCAATTGTTGTTGTTTACATCAAGTTGTGTAAAGTGGCACACAGAATTGTGCGAACAATAATGAATTTTAGTTAAAACTAAACACAAATTTATTTTTATTTTATTTGCAATCTACGAGATCATATCTTAAACGTTTTTAAAAGGTACAAACGTAACAATACGTTATACTACCCTGAGATTGCCCACTGCTTGAAATAATTGAGTCTATTCTACACACGACTGAATCACTTCACCTTGTTTTTTGAAATTCATTTCTATTTGCCCGCTCTTTGCCAAACTTAACAGGAAATAATTTTCGTACGTAAATTTTTTAGAATTCTTGGAAGAGAACCATGATAAAAATTTTCGTCTTCTTTAGGGTTGCACAGCCTCTAATAAAAGCATCCATAGAATGAATACTGTTTACAGCATATTTCCAAGTATTGCGACCGTATTGCAGAATTAATTTGACATTTGAGAAATGAATGAAGAGTAGGACGTTCTAGAATTCTTTTTGATTTTTCAATGCGAATGCAAATATCACTAAGTGAGCTGCCGGTTGTTGATAAGTAAGATCCGAAAGCAAAAATTCTGAACACATACATACATAATTGGTCATTACAACCCTTCCGTCAGAATTACGACCTAGCTTCTCACATCACTTATGTTGTGTGTGTTAATTTTATACATGAGTAGCTGAACCTATAGTTTAAAGTCGATTCCAAACGACAGATTTTTGAGAAACTTTTCATGGCAATTTTATTTTTACTTTCAGAGCTTTTGCCAGAAATCTACTGAGAGGAAGTCGCCGAAGAAATATTTTCCGTATTTCGTTTTGTTGGAGATGTCTGACTGGGGGTCAGATATGGTCAGCATATCGAAATGGATATGAACAATGGGATAAACAGAGTAAGACAAGCATTTAAAGCCTTAAATTGTATGTTGATATCATCACAGATTAAACGCAAAATATTCGGCACTTTGGGCGGGAGCAAACATTATAAAATATGTAAAACGATGTAATAAGGGCACTGCAAGTTAAAAATGAACTACTGAGCGCCTGCACTATGTAACGTAAAATTAATTAAGAATTGTTATGTCTTCGAATAAGAGATTGAAAACTATTTGTTGAGTTTCTTGTTTGTATGTAAACTTTTATCTAAAAAGTAAGCAATTTAAGGAATTACGAATACGTTTAAACACTCTTAGAGATTTTAAGCTTTCCGTAACGAAAATCAGTGAGCCTTTCATTGGCTTCATTGCAAACATATGCTCGTTAGTCAAACGAAACGAAATTTTTTGCCTTTCCTTGAAAATTGAATCTACAACCACGCATACATAGACGAAATAAGTTAAAAATAGATTAACACACACACCCACACCCATATCCACATACACACAAGCATAAATATGGTAGTAAATGTTAAGTTTGAATGGCTAAAATTACGCACAATTTTAAAGAGGGCGTATACGTGTTGCATACATAAGTTCAGTTTATACTCATACGCACTGTGGTGTTATATTTTTAAGCAGCAAATGGTTCACTTCACTTGACTTTATTAAAAAAAATTTTCATTCGTTAAAAGCATTTTCAATTCTGTTTTTTTTTTTCTTTTTTGATTTGTTTAATTGTTAATCTTTAAATCCATTTTTTTCATGTTTTTTTACATTTGTTTACTGCAAAAAGAAATAGGAAAACTCCAGTTGAATAGCTTTTTTTTGTTTGCTTTATGAACCGTTTGTAATGGCCAGATATTGGCAACTAAATATCTCAAACAGCTGTTGCATAAAATGAAATCCAAATGAAATCCAAAAGATTTCATTTTCCCCACACATAATCACCACCACAATGAATAGCCGTCATAACACGTAGTCAGTCAAGCTATATAAGTATGTACGTTGTCCTGCTTCCTTGCTGCCTGACTATTTGTATTCTGGTCCTACAAATGACCTGTTGCGTCACAGTAAAGGCAGAAAAACAAGAAGGAGGCAGAGCAAATGACTAAAACACCAACATTAATACGCATTTTTTTTTTTCGATGCTAAGAAGGAAGAGGTGAAAATGAAAATACAACCACAAAAAAAGAGAAGAGAAGAAAAGAAAAGAAAGAAACCAAAAATAACTGACAGATTACAGGCAAACCATATGAGTTATTTTATAAACCATGTAAAGCAATATAAAGATTCCTACAGGTTTTTCCTCCTTTAAAACTTAAAAGAAAAATTATTTTAAATTAAATTTCTGATCGTGCTTTAGATATTAAGAAACTGCCTCCTTATGAAATCACAAAATGGCTTTCCCCCTTTTCCCTTCCCATTAAGTTTTTCTCTTTTGTGTATTCTTTTTAGAAAGGAATACAAGTGTTTTATGTCAATCCGCCTCATCATTTCCATGATGCTTTTGGTTTTCGTGTACCAAAAATGCGCACAAATTAAAGTGAGACATCAATTGATGTGTTTAGAAGATGGACATTGGCTTGTTTTATTCATTGTACTTACATAGGTTTATTCAAAACAAATATACTGGGTAAGCCACCTATCGATTTACATTTGAAGCTGCGGTTATTTCGAATCTGACAATACTTATGCCATTCTATTCCATCACAAAATTCAGTATATTTCCTCCACTGAACGTAATGAATTGATTTACTCTTGAGCAATGTTGGGCCAACGTGAAACTGCACGATGATATCGAATTTGCCAAAAGGAAAAAGTGTTTTCGGATAAAGCCCATATTTATGTTGGTGGGTAAGTTAAAAAGCAAAATTACTGTATTTGGTGCTTAGAAAACCCACACAGAATCCAATGCACCCATTACGAGTGACTACTTGGTGTGTCATAAGGAGCGGAGGCATCAATAATGGCCCATATTTCGTTGAAAATGGGAAAAAATATCGCACCATGATAACCGACTTTTTTGTACTCGCTCTTTATCGTTGTAAACGATGTTTGGTCGCAAAAGGATGTTGCAATTTGCTAAATATCTCATGCCACAATCGATTTATTGCGTCCTACGTTTGATGGCCGTTTAATTAGACGAAATGGTAATGTCGATTGGCCGCCAAAAACCTGCGATTTGAAACCGTTGGACTATTTTATGTGGGGGCGCAGTTAAAGAAAAGTATTCTACCGACAAACCACAGACAATTAAGCATTTGAAGGCCAATATTCGTGATGTCGTTGGCGAGATGCGACCCCATATTCTAAAAACGGCACGAAAATTGGTCCGATCGAATAAGGAACTGTGAGGCCAGCCGCAGCAGCCATATGACTGAAATAATAAGGGGTGATTTTTTATGAGCTATAGGAAAATTTTTGAAAAAAAACATAAAATTCGGAAAAATGCAGAAAATCTTTATTTGAATCGATAGTACGGTCCATTTAATTTAATGTTTGAAGATTATTTCATGCAAATGTTGACCGCGACTGCGCCTCAAATGGTCCATCCGCTTAGTCCAATTTTGGCATACTCTTTCCAACATTTCGGCCGGTATCTCACGAATAAATGCTTAAATGTTGTCTTCCAATGCGTCAATTGAAGCGGGCTTGTCTGTATAGACATGAGCTTTAACATAGCCCCACAAAAAATAGTCTAAAGGCGTTAAATCGCACGATCTAGGCGGCCAATTGACCGGTCCCGAACGTGAAATAAAATGTTCACCGAACTCGCCTCTCAATAAGTCCACTATTACACGTGCTGTGTGGCATGTGGCACCGTCTTGTTGAAACCACATGTCATGCAAGTTAAGCTCTTGCATTTTGGGCAAGAAAAAGTTGGATATCATCTCACGGTAGCGCTCACCATTCACAGTTACGTTACGATTCGCAGCATCTTTGAAGAAGTACGGTCCAATGACGCCAAATTCAATGATTTGCAAGCGTTGTTCGTTTGTAAGACGATTCATGGTTAAATTATAGACCAAACTGAAGATGTTTGACAGTGAAACAAAACACGAAACGTGCGTGAGCTGTTTAAACCAGCGTTGCCAAAAAGATAATAGCTAAAAAATCACCCTTTATATCATTTCTAACCGGAACAATTGTACTTCACAACCAAAAAAAAAAAATAAATTTGGCATAATTTGAAACCGTTTTTGTTTTATTATATATAAATATAAACTTTTAAATGGCCCACCATTTAATAGTAAAGGAAGAATATGCTGGCAGAACAATAAACAACTCTTAGAACATTATTTTTTTTGGCGATTTTATATGGTCATCCCATAGGCGGCATAGTGCGGCTTTGTTAAGAAATCTGTTTTCTTTTTAAAATCTTTAGAACAATTTCGTGCTTTGGTCCCTCTTCACTTGGAGATTTCTAATAAACGATTAGTCAGTCTTTTCTTTAATATACCCAGGGGATGTTGTAAAGATTAATTATATTTATGTATTCCAGACATATGTATGTATGTGCATTGAAAACACTACAATATAGCAAAAGTCTACGGTTTTCAGCAATTTATGTGAAATAATACGGTTAGCAGCACTAAACAATTTTCTGGAGAGGATAGTATTCTAGCATTGATTCTGAAACATTGCTTTTCCCTGATTCCTCCACCATTTCATGCCGCACGATAATTCATATCAAAGGTTATATGATTTTCGTAAAGCCTGTCACTGGTTCAACCATATTCCTCGAATGATTCTGGTTCTAGATGTTCGACCATTGGACTTGGTGTAGAAAAAACATTTTAATTTTAGTGGTGTTAGCCAAGTTTTTTTTTCGATTTTCTTGTTAGGTTTATCTTCGATCGAATTATATACAACGTGAGGACACGATTCAAACCCCAGGTCAGACATTTTGAACAAAACGAAAAAATATTTCCTCGGCAACTGTCTCTCAGCAGATTTCTGGCAAAAACTCCGAGTCGACTTCAAACTGTAGGTCCCGCCACTCATGTATAAAACTAACACATACAATGTAAGTGATGGAAGAAGCAGGGTCGTAATCATGACTGACCAGGGGCCAGTTATGTGTTGTAACAAAATGAAAAAAAAAATCAAGATACTGGTGATTTGCTTTTACATCGTTTAACATTAAAATTATAAACAAAAGCTACAAAAACAAAACAATGCAGTAAACAAACCTGTTTACAAATTATCGTACTGCTTAATATAACAACAAACACCAGCACAAAAAATGGTAAGCAAGTAAACAAAAATACAACGCGAAGTTATGAACGTTCGCCTTCAGGAACATTCATCAGACTGTTTACTTTGCCATATAAAATTCAAGGCAAACGGAGTTAGTGAAGTTCATTCAGTCTTATGTGAAGACACGGTGCGTTTGAAGAGAGTAATCGTGGTTTGAAGATCTCCGTTACAAAGATCTGTCAAATAATTGTCTAGTAATTGTTATTGTTTATGAAAAGGGTATAAACAGAGAAATAACAAAGAAGAGCAATTGTTGTCGTTTACATCAAGTTGTGAACAGTGGCACACAGAATTATGCGAATAATAAAGATTTTTAATTAAAACTAAACACAAATTTATTTTTATTTTATTTGCAATCTACGAGATCATATTTTAAACGATTTTAAAAGATAAAAACGTAACAGTATGTTATACCAACCATATTGGATGAATTTACTCAACAGGTTGTAGAAAAAATCAAATCAATAAATGTATTACCTGAACCCTAGAAAAGATAATTCAACTTCTGTTCAGTTGGTATGTAAGTAGTATATTTTCAATTTTTTTTTAATTTCATGCCGAGTTTTTATTTTTAGTTTTAATTTTAAACTCCTTATCTTTATGTACAGATGTTGTCTATTAAAAAAACAAAAAGAAACCTGAACTCTCATTTTAATTTATATTGAAAAGTATTTCACATATTCAAACTTTTTCTTAATAAAAGTCTCGTAATATGATCCTCAGTTATATTTAATTTTTTTTTTTAATTTTTCTCAGAACTTTGCCACTCTCACCCATGCTACATGCTAAAACACGCTGTGGATAATATCTCTTCGTATTCTACTAAATGATTGTCTTTCGTTTTGTCATAAAAAATAGTAAAAAAATAAAAAAGAAAAAGTAAAAAATACTAAAAAGAGTAAAAAAAAAAATTAAATAAAAATAAATTCCATAAAAATGAAGAAACGAAGACTTACACTGAATTTTAATAATGAAATAAAAGAGAAAGAAAAAATAAAAAAAAAACGTGAAGAAGAAAGAAGAATAAATAAAAAAAGTATAAAATTTTATTATTAAAAGACAACCTAAAGCTTCACTTTTATAATTGAGGAAAAAAAAACGAAAACAAAAAAAGCAGAAGAAAAAACAGGAAGAAGTTGTGAGAACAACATCTTGAAGTCACATTAAGAATGAGAAACTTTTTTTATGGAGTTTCCAACACAGATGAACAAAACACAGACGCATAACAGGAGCCGGTGGTGTAAGACAAACGATGATAAATTTTAATTTCGAGATTATCATTGTCTCTAGGGGAACGAGATAAGATAAAACGTTAGCGTTATATCAGGCACCATATGATAAAGTTTTCAGTTTAAATCCCCTGCTAAAAATAACATAAACCAGGAGAGTTTTCTTATTCATGTTTCATATCAATTATTCATTGCTTTGGTGTAATACTCGGAATTGAATTTTATGGATATGAATTGCAATTTTTTTTATTAACATACATAATTGGTCATTATAACCCTTCAGTCAGGATTACGACCTAGTTTGTCGCACCACATATGTTGATGTGTGTGAAGATAAATTCAAATTTAACTAGCAAAGACATAAACCAAAAATTTTAACAAAGTTAATGTTAAAGTTAACAGAGCAAAGTTAAGTGGTTAACAGAAAATAGTCAAGGAAGAAATCTCCAAATATACGATATCAGAGAATGGAACACCTATTCCATTGCTTTAAAATTGTGCTCCACATATTCCTGAGTGAAACAGGTGCTGTGGTAATTCGGTAATTCTTTTAAAAATTAAAAAACGTCGACAAAAAATGTATCAGATTGTCTGGGTAGGATGATGAATATTGTGGAAAAATGGGACTTGCTGCACATATCCCACTATATACAAATTGTAGCCTAAGGTGTCCCTAATAAAACCCAATAAGTCGTATCTCCCAAATAATTTTGGAACTTGAGATATCGGGCTTCAAATATTGCCTAAGTTAACATTGTCTGGGTGGGATGAAGGATGATGGATATTGTGGAAAAATGGGACTTGCTGCACATATCCGACTATATACAAATTGTAGCCTAAGGTGTCCCTAATAAAACCCAATAAGTCGTATCTCCCAAATAATTTGAGATATCGGTCTTCAAATATTGCCTATGTTAACAGTGTCTGTGTGGGATGAAGGATGATGGATATTGTGGAAAAATGGGACTTGCTGCACATATCCGACTATATACAAATTGCAGCCTAAGGTGTCCCTAATAAAACCCAATAAGTCTATCTCCCAAATAATTTTGGAACTTGAGATATCGGTCTTCAAATATTGCCTATGTTAACAGTGTCTGGGTGGGATGAAGGATGATAGATATTGTGGAAAAATGGGACTTGCTGCACATATCCGACTATATACAAATTGTAGCCTAAGGTGTGTTGGCTTAAACGTAAACGGGAGTCCGTGGTTCAATTCCCGGCTTAGACATCTAGAACAAAACGAAATATGAAAAAAAATATTTCCGCATCGGCTTTCTTTCAACAGTCTTCTAACCAAAACTATCTGGTTTACTGGTTAATCACGTGTGAAGTATACGTAATGTATGGACATAAACAGATTGACGACTGAAGACTGAAGTCATTGTAGTTTAGTAGGTAGTGTGTTGGCTTATTAGACGTGAGGCCACAGTTTAAACCTCAGCTTAGATATTTCGAACAAAACGAAATACGAAAAAATATCATTTCGGCGACTGCTGGTAATCTTTTCACAAAGACTGTGAGAGTAATTAAAAATGTTCTGGCACTCATGGTTGAAATTAACCCAGATAACATGGATGGTATTAGAAACTATGTCGTTATCTTGACTAAAGCGTTGAAATGACCAACTAAGTAAGCTAAGTAAGTACTTTTGGAAAACAGTCACAAGATTGCGTTTATTGTCGATTTTGTTGAGCAGCACCCATATTGCACATAACTTTACATGTGATGATTCCAAATCAAATATTTCACAATTGCTAGCACTTTCAACTTTCACACGACCAACAGCAACAACTTGATTAACTGTCTCGGGCGTAGAGACACCTCACTTCCACCTGTTATTCAGTCAAAAAGTTGTTTGAAAAATATAGTCTGAAAAATATAGTCTATATTTGAAAAATATAGTCTCTAATCCACGGCTGTCAAACACAAACGAAATGACGCACAAATTTTGATAAGAGTCAACCGTCAAATGTCTGTTGGCAAGAGCGGTGGAACCCTTTCAATTGAAAAGTGTGAAACCAAGCACTTACTGATTTGACCTCGCATTTAATCTATGTCATGTTAGTTTGTTCGTTACTAATATCGGTTGGACCATCTATCGGTTTGAATTTGAAGCATCGGTTATTTAGAATCTGTCAGTCTATTCTGTCACAAAATTCAGTATTTTATCTCCACTGAACGTAACGAATCGATTTATGCTTAAGCAACCCTAGAATTTATTTGAAATTTATTTCCAAAACAAAGACAATTGCACGGAAATTGCAGGAAAATATCGTACAAAATCTGGTCGCGGAGAACGACCGAACAACAGTGCCCGGTCTACGCAATGTGAAAGCTGTGGCTCAGAGTGTGCTTGAGAGAGAATCCATCAACATCAACTCGTCATCGTTCTCAAGAATTGAACATTTCACGCACCAGTTGACGTCGAATTTTGCGAATAGATCTCGGTATGACGGTATGACAATGTTCACTTGGTTCAAGAGTTGAAGACGCATGATCAACCGCTTCGTGCAGTGCGAAAAATATGTTTTGTTGAACATTTTAAATGAGTGTGGCACCTCTCATACAAAAAAAAAATCTGACGTTATTAAAACTTTAATTTGTTTTTCCTTCAGACATTTAAAATCGAATCAGATGCAGTTAAGTAAGTGTCATACGAATAAGAGTGTTTACGAAAGTATGAAGACTAATCGAACAAATTGCTTAGAATGATGTAGGAAAAGCAGAACGACCAGCAAAAGAATTGGAATGAAACAAATTCCGGACAAATTAGATATGAATTGTGAAAATCTATTAGAAACTGAAACTAAAATAAATAAAGATTGTTAGCATTTTATCCTTAAGTTTAGTTTTTATAAGGAATAGAGAATATGCTTAAATTCTTTAGTGGGCACACCATATTAAGGTACATTTACAGACAACATTAACTGTTTCTTCATTACGGATTCGTTCCCCGTTGGAGATTATTGTAAAGGTTTAATGATTTAAATGGAAGAAATTTCTTTTACATTCGTATTGTCTTTCTTCCTTTTTTTTAAAATCCTTGTGATGATTCTATCAAACTCACATACACGCAAGTAAATACACTTACATACATGCTTATAAAGCATTTTTTTTAATTTGTAACACAGAGAGACAGAGCAAGAGAGGGATATGTAGAGAGAGAGAGAGAGAGCAAACGAAAGTATCCCTCATAAATTCTATTTAATGTCATTTACAGCATTATAAAGTATAAGACATTTATGTGTATATGTGTATTTGTGTATTATATGTATGTGTATGAGTAATTGAGTATGTGTGAAAGTATGTATGTGTGAAAGTATGTATGTGTGCAAATTAAAAATATAATTTATTTTATGGAAAATGTCAACTTTTAAGTCGAATTTTTCACCTTTTTTTCTGCAAACGTTTTTCACAAAATAATTTTCAGTTTAAACCTCTGAAATTAGTTTGGTTATGGCACTGAAATATTGAAACTTTTTTCTTTCTTTTGGTTTGTAGAAAAAGAAAAATTGCACAGTCTATACGGAGGAAAAAAAATTACTAGGAATGCGTTCAGCATTATTTTGTAGTCTCATAAAAGTATGGAATTTTCAAAAAAAATAAATTAAAGGATTAAACAAAATAAAGAACGTGAAATTATTGAAACAATTGGAAATTTAATTAAACAGGGTAATTAAGGTAGAATACAACAAACTCCCAACCTCTCACTACGTGTCATCAAATCCCTGTCTGTGGCCGCCAAAAAGTTATCCTGAGTTGATTACAGAAAGGTTACCAGCTATTCAACCAATTAAGCACGATATGAATACCAATGTCTATTGACCACAACACGCTATAGTCCAATAATTGTGAAGATAAAACTAAGCAAATAACGTTGGATTCGTTACACACTGCGTAGACCCCTGGATGACAAACTCTAGAACGCTTTCGATAAGATTATGCAGAAGAAAAGGATACCAGCTGGACGCCGAGGCAACTGTGTGCCACAAATCATGAAACGAGCTGAAGACGTTAGCATTTAGCAAAATCGAATGGAACAGATTTCTTGAGGCCCAATGTTTTCTAAATACGTACACATACATACATAATTGGTCATTACAACCCTACAGCCAGGATTACGACCTAGCTTCTCCACAGCAATCATGAGTGGCGGAACCTACAATTTAATGTCGACTCCGAACGACAGATTTTTAAGAAACTCTCAGAGTTTTTGCCAGATATCTGCTGAGAGGCAGTCGCCGAAGGAAAATTTTTTCGTATTTCCTTTTGTTGGGGATGTCTGACCTAGGGTTTGAACCGTCGCCTTACGTCTAATTAGCCAACACACTACCTACTAGACTATGGAGGTTACACTATATCGGTCACGGTATCACTACCACTCTTAATTCGTAATATTTAATCTTTTTTATTTTTACAGGAGTACTATATCTGAGTATACAAAGCATGAGAGCCGTATTCACCAGGTTTTCATAGATAGGACGCTTGTTGACTAAGTAGCGCTTTGGTTCCTACAAAAACGTGGAAAATTGTGTGACTAATTGGCCAAACCATTGTATCAATAATTTTTGATATGAACTCATCCCTTAAGTAAGAATTGTTGTTCTTCTGAAATACCCTTTTTTCTGTGGAGATTAAATTTGACAAACCAATCTACAAAAACAGAATACCATACATATGTATGTATGTGTTGCATATTAAAATAACAGTTTTATGTACATACGTGTACGTATATCATTGGGCCACCATATTGGCATACAGTTTGCCTATGCGACCAGTATCTGTGTATGTTATGACACATCTCGTTATACAACAAATGAATTGTAAATCCTTTTAATTGATTGTCAGCCATATACGTTCGGACTAAATCATTAAGAAAATATATGTATACGAGGGAAAAAAACATGAAAACATGAAGAATTCATCACAAAAGAACGAAAAATTAATGCATTTTTTCATATTTCCATAATGCTTTACGTGTGGCGGTTATTTCAATTGGAGTGGCAAAGAGGGATGGATAGAGAGAAGGGGAGAGATTTTATAATTTATTTAATTAAACGGAACGCAATCATATTTTATTTTTGTTCTACGAATTAAAATAAATGGAAATTTAATGTATGCCAAGTAATATGGTATTCGTATATATACTCCCCACTCGTATTGTATTTTTTATGAATAATTGGCCGGTAAACAGTCACAATTTTAACCCTTTTGATTGCGATCTTTTTTCCCGTGGCATACATTTTTTAAAATAATTTTTATATCTATAGAGAGAGAAAACGTTTAAAATTTGCCACGCCTACTTCTTCGCGTTTAAGCAATGGAAAAAATGTCTAATAAGCCAACATACTACCTACTAGACTACGGCGTTTACTCATTTGCATTTGCCATTGGAAAAATGTACAGGATTATTATTTTAGCTACGGAAATGAATAACTTTAGCCAACTGAGTCCTACTTTCACTCCTTCTCTCTAACCTTTCTATGATTTTCTTTGTACATGTTACCCGCTCTAGAAAGTCAAGGGGCTCTCTGGCCGAAAAAGGTCATTCATGCCTAAGAACTAATCTCTGAATGTTGACCAACTTCTACAACCGAATGCGCAGTGATTATTCATATGCACAGTTGCCTTCTGTAAATATTGATAAGTGCAGTTGAGCTCTTGTGATCTATGCGGAAGGTCAAATGTGTCGTCGTCTGTGACTCCATTTTAAACGATCCAAGTGGGACATCAATTATACGAGAGATGTAAACACATGGAAATAATGTTGCTGGATTTACTTGCTCCCATATTGGCAGATTATCTTCGCTGCATCGCCTATATGAACTCAATTAACTCAGTTACTTAGTTAAGTGTCACAACAGAATGTCTGGCCATTATACCAAGAGATACCTGGAATTTCCTAATCGGAATGAGCTGTATGGGCTCCGTCGCATGCTTTTAAAGCTGTTTCATTATCTATAAAAATTGTAATGGCCCAGTACATCCGAACACATCAATAATACGTCAACTTCAAATTAATTCTAGTTTCTCTTCTTCTGATATGGACGGCACTACTCTCCACTTCTCTTTTGTGGTCAATATTTTGAAGAAGAAATGTTGAAGTGTGTTAGACAGAAAAAATTAAAGTAAGGCTATTTGCAAAACGATCGCTAGTTTTATTTACCGCTTCAAATTCTTCTCCAACACTACACAGTTATCGTGAAATTTAAATTTTTTTTCGAGGTTGGTGGCGAAAGGTTTAATTGTAGGAAACATAAGAACATACCAACTGGCAAGTGATTGAATGTAAATGAAGAAGTTATTCCGGTTGAATTGCTGCCTTTTTTTTTTAGTTGAATAATAAACATAAAACATATCAATTCTAATTAAAGTAATGCATGTACCATGCATGTATATGGGAAACATAAATCCTTTGCTGGAATTATTTGCTTTTAAATTCAAGAAACTTAATTCAATGAAATTCAAAAAATACATGAAGAAACGAACTAAATATTTACTGCGAATGGTATTACAAATGCAAATAAATATCATCGTAAATATATTATGATTGAAATCAATAGAAGTAATATTCTTCGTAATAATTTCAATGTAATTATTATAATTGAAAGTAAATAAAAACAATACAATACCAAGGAAATCTATTCTTAAAATAAAATTTTAAACTTTAAAGCGATTTTTTTTTTAAATTTGGTTTCGTAACGTAGACAAACTAATACCAGAGAACTGTGCTCAATTCAAAAATAACTGGAGGACTATATAACACATCTATGAACGGCACTTGAGGAGTAAACCAAAGTTTAGATGTGGCGCACAGATATTGGAACAATGTTTTCGATATAAAAACTACGGAAATCACCAAAAAAAAATCAACACCAGATAGATCTGGCCCGGTATGGAAGTATGTAGCACAGAATTTACATTCAACGTCTCAAGATTCCATCTAAGGAATCTCATAGAAGTGATAACTAGACCTCTGGGTTTTCACACCCTAAGACTGGAAAGTCCTCATAACGAATTCTGCAGAAGCCACAGCAACAAAGAAGATGGAACAGTACAACGGGACTACCATTGTCCCGTTCATCTTCACCATTGAGGAAAATGAGGAGACCACAGGACATCTCTCCGTCATTGTCTTGCATTTGGGAATCTGAGAAAAAGAATTCTTAGAAGAATTAAGTGACAAAACATATCTAGCTAAAGGCGATTTGAGAAAAATTCACACCTTCATAAGACTCTCAGGATAGTATAGAGATGTCAATCATACATGCATACATAATTGGTCATTACAATCCTTCAGTCAGGATTACGACCTAGCTTTTCACACTACTTATGTTGTGTGCGTTAATTTTAAACATGAGTGGCGTGACCTACAGTTTAAAGTCGACTCCGAAGAACAGATTTTTGAGAAGCTTTTCATAGCAATTTTATTTTACTCTCAGAGTTTTTGCCAGAAATCCGCTGAGAGGAAGTCACCGAAGAAATATTTTTTCATATTTTCGTTTTGATGTCTGACCTGGGATTTGAACTCGGGCCTTACGTCTAATAAGCCAACACACTACCTACTAGACTACGGCGACTTCAAGATGCCAATGAGAATCTATAATTATATGACGGAATAAGTAATATTGGTGTTACAACAGGACCATATAGGGCACAAGTAAGCTTGTGTCTGTCTATTGTGTCTTAACTTACACATCATACGTCAGGCCAACCTTCTGGGTCTGATGTCTCGTCAGAAGTATTGACAGATGCTACACTATACTTGGATTAATGATATAGGAACAGAAGTCGATTAAGTCGCTGTTTCTGCTTGCCTACAAATGAATCATTTTTGTTGTCAATTTTGAAAATCGATCGAATTCTTAACAGGTTTATTTTGATGTTAAACTTTATAGTCTTAAATCTCATAAAAGCACACAACAATACAGAATTCATATTTAAATTTTTTTTTGCTGCGTTAAAATATCGCAAATAAAAAAACAATAAAACCAAAAAATATGAATACAAATGTACAAATGTACAGCAGCACAATACATATTTAATTCACAATAAAATATTTAATTGACAGTGTCAATTAAATAATAAAATCGTGAATAAATTCGAAACAACGAGAAACAAAAACAAGAAAAAAACATCTGATATTCGATATTTTAAAAGCTAAAAAAGCTAATGATGCCCTACACAAAAAATTATTTTTTTTGGAATACATAGTCCAAGGGACTTATGGCACTCTTGTCTGCTTGAAGTTTTTGCATTTGTTGTGTGAGTTAACTTTAGACATGAGTTGCGAGACCTATAGTTTAAAGTCGCCTCTGAACGTCAGATTTTCTGAGAAACTTTTCATAGCACAAATTTATTTACTCTCGGAGTTTTTGCCAGAAATACATGATAAACAAGTAAACAAAAATATACCGACAAGAACTGCAAGAATAAATGTAAACAAAAATACAGCAACAAACAAGAATAAATGTAAACAACATGTTTACGTTTACAGAGATTTCGAGAAAGCGAAGTCATTTACCTTCAAGAGCATTCATCAGACCCTGCGATATAAAAGGCAAGGCAAAGCATGCAACGAGTTAGAAAAAGTTCAGCCAGTTTGAAGATCTCCGTTATAAAGATCTGTCGAACAAACTGACTAGTAATTGTTATTGTTTACGCAAAAGAGTGCAAAGAGGAATAAAACAACCAAAGCAATTGTTCTTGTTTACATCAAGTTGTGCACACAGAATTGTGCGAATAATAAAGAATTTTAATTAAAACTAAACACAAATTTATTTTTATTTGCAATCAACGAGCTCGTATTTCAAACGTTTTTAAAAGGTAAAAACGTAGCAATATGTTGGTGAGGATGCAATCGAATTCAGTTTGTTCGGAATTGTGGAAAAACCCATAATCACTATCATGGTATGCGATAATAAAGTTGTTCACTAATCGTAATAGTTTATAACAACTGAAGTCTAAAGTCCAGTACATCTTCGTGGCTTTTTGACGTGATAATCCACACTAAAGTTATGTATGAAGAGACAGCCTGGTGGATGTCTCTGTAGAAGATTCCTACTCACAGCAAATTAGACAAATTATTCCGAAGGTCATCCGGTTTACTGATTAACGATGTTCTTCGTACACTAAGGCTCTAACAGTAATAGTGTAAAATTCCTACTCGTTGTCCTATGACAAAAAAAATCTTTTAGGAATCGAACTTTTAGGCTTTGAGTCGTTTTTCTACCTTTCGATATGAATTTCTTTGTGCGAGAGATACATAATTGAAGTAGTAATGGACAATGATAACCAGAGATTAGGTGTGGGTAATGATTTTTATACCAGGAAAAGGGAGAAGTTTCAGGCTAAGAGAGAGTTTTCAGTGTTATCAACTCGTTAAGGGTATTATCGAGTGAACGAAAGTAGTATTCGGACTCTTGTAAGTGTGTAAGCAACGCTAGAGGTCTTGGATTAGACATTCTAATGTGAACGAGCAATAAGGAAACTTAGTCTATAACAGACTAGAAAGGATAAAATTAGGTTCACTACTATCCATTGTAGTATTTTAACCAAAGAAAATTAGTAGAAAGAAAAGAGAAAATACTAAGGGAAGTAACAAATAATAGAAGAGAATATATTAAGGAGAGGTAGAATATAGAGGAAAAAAAAAGAACAAACAGAGCGATCTCCGAAGCCAACTAATGTCAATGATAAAAATCTCAATGAATGGCAGAAAACCAATGAGAGACTAATTCTCTCTATTTACTGAATAAAGCTCATCCAAGAATCCTAACAAGCTAGCTAAGGCAGGACTTTGAATTCACTTAAAACTAAAATATGTTTTGCGCTGAGAAAGTAGGCACAGACTGAAAGGAGAAGAAACCTATCGAGGCTACAAGGCCATGATATTAATAAATTTATACCAGATTTACGCGTGTAATATTAGTAACTTCTGGCCACTTCCATGTTGATAGTACCAATGCGATAAAACTAAATGATCAATGACATGGAGAAGGTAATGTGTTGTTTTATTAAACGCGAGAACGTGGTTCAAACCCTAGACATAAATCGAAATAATAAAAAAGCTGTGAGTAAAATAAACTTGCCAAGAAAAGTTTCTCAAATATCTGCCACATGGAGGCGACTTTAAACTGTGGATCCCTTCCCCCATGGGGACACACACATACAACATGGATGATGTAAGAAGCTATAACCTTTCTTTGTGCAGACCAATTAAGTCAGCAAGGTCCATGGCAGTATAAATATATACCAAGTAGTTGGTTTCTTACTACGTCATACGGGTAACAGCGGGACATAATGTTTTAGGATACAATTTGGATTGAGATTTTTTTATATAGTTTTTTCCTGCCCCTCGTATCTATCGAACATTAATATTGCATGATTAGTCCACACACACTTTATGGTTGTTCTGTCAAATATTTACTGACCGTAAACTGTCATTGGGATAAAAATCTAACAGAACCGTTAAACTGCAGAAACTGTACGAAGTCCATTACACGTTAAAGCATATTTCAGGTGTCCATTAATATGCCGTTATTTCAAGAGGTGTATACGAAAGTCGTTGTTAACCGTTCTGTAATTGATTTTTTACGTCAATTCATGTGTTATAAAGAAGGCAAAAAAAAAACTCGAATTCAATTAAGCACTGAAGATAATTAATTATTTATAGAGCATTAGGATTTAATTTACAATAAAAGCTTGAAATCAATATTTAATGAAATAAATTTAAATCCTTAATTATTGCCATTAAATAATATTTTAAAAAGTTAAGTACTTCAGAAAGGAAAAAAAAAAAAACAAAAAAAAATATTAAATTTCCTTTAATAGGAGGAATTTTTTTATTTTTAATACGAACCAGCAAATTTAACATTTACAATCTCATTTACAAGGACATTTTTTTACATTTAAAGCAAGTCCTTTCTGTGTGTACTTTTTCTGTTCTGACAGTTTTGTTTCAAAAATTCTAATTGTAGTCAAGCATCGTGCTTATTCATCAATTTAGCAAATTATCCTTAAAAGGAACAAAAAAAAAAGAGAAAAAAGAAAAAAAGAAGGAAAAAAACTGAAGAGATAACAGAAATAGAAGGGGAAGCATTTATTATTAAGACAGACTAACAGGAGACAATCTCTCCTTATTAAACGTGTTACGTGTTTTGCAAAAGATAGAAAAAAAAGAAAGAAGAAGGCATTGAATTTAATTTTGTATTGTTGCCAGAAAATTAATAAAATTCACCAGTGGAGTACAGCAGTTCGTAGATATTTAATTTAGTTTTAAAATTTTCTTGTTGCTTTTTGTCAAATTCAATTATTTTTTTTTTTTTTTCATTAAATTTAGGGATTAATTTCACAGACAAAAGTGGATTAAATTTGTAATATTCTCCAGAGTTTTTATATCACATACTTAAAGAATGAGACAATTGAAGAGAAATTTCTCAAGGAATTTAAAAAAAAAAATAGCATTTTGGGACAAAGTCTTTAAAATGTTCATTTGAAATGTAATTTTGCCATGCAAATTGCACTAGTCTAGGGGTCTACATTTGTATTTGACACCTTGACTTCATGACAAGCATTTTTGTGCTTTCTATTGTAATCAAGCTGGCTAAGGTTTTAACTCTAAGAGCGGTTATTGTGACAACGAAGCGTTGAATAGTAGTCAGACAGCGATAAGTCTATGCTGTTAAACAGATTTAATAGCTTTTCACACCACTTATGCGGTGAGTATTAATTAAGAATGGCGGAGTCTACAGTTTAATGTCTTCGACTCCAAACGGTACATTTTTTTAAAAACCTTTCATGGCAATTTTATTTTGCACTTAGAGATTTCGCTAGAAATGCTTTAAATTTCGTTTTTTTTTGCGAGATGTCCGCCGTTATACTTCCTACTAGACTACGACGATTCTAGTTTGGTTGGTTGTTAGTAATATGGATTCAAATAGGAATCCTACTCACGGGCGTTGATCAGGTGAAATTCTAAAGAAATTAGTTGCTGCCATAATTACTCCTTTAATAACCCTGGGAAGTGCACGATAATAATGGACATCACTTTCGCCCTTCGAATTTGCGAATTGTTGTCCAATTAGCAACCGTCAAGCATGATGTAAATATAGTGCCACAGTATAAAACGGTATACCTAATGGAGGAGCGTGTTAGGAAGTAACGCATAAGATGTGTGTGAATAAATTCAAATTTAACAACCAAAGACGCAAACCCACATTTTTAGCAGCGCCAATTTTTGGCTGTAACAGGGTAAACTTTGCTATTAACAGAGCACCACTGTTTAACAGTGGCAACAAGTAGATTAGTCTTCTGCTTTCCAATTATTGCAGACTATTGACATACAATTAAATTATCATTATGGTCATTATTATTTGTGAACAAAAGTGTTGAAATATAAAAGATGGTTGGTGGGGATGGAGGGAACCAATTTTCTCAAAAATTACTCCAGCTATTGCACTACCACGGTTCGGACCCTCTGGACTACGATTTGGATATAGTCGGGTAGTTGTACTATTTCTTATATGTTCCAAAATGGCCACTGATCTTCTAGAGAATTTTCATATATTTTTGGCCAAAAATCGATTTATCCACAACTTAAAATCTCAACTCTCAAAATTACTCAAGGTATCCCACTAGCACGGTTCGAAAGAGGACCCTTCTAGAGAATTTTCAAGCAAAAAATTGATATTTTCAAAGCTAATTTTCTCATATGATATATCCATATCACTTTATATGTGACTATGTTGCTGATTATATTAAGAGGCCTTGGAACTTTTCTTTGCATATACTATAGCATGGTACTCATAGACCTAATGTATATCCTAAAATTAGCTCCTAAACAAGTGGAATTGTTCAATTGGATACTGTTAAACAGGTAACAGTACTGTACTCTATTGTTCTATTAACAGAAAATTTTGTTAATTCTGTTAAATGTGGCGCTGCTAAAATGTATGGATTGCGTTTTGGATTTTCAAATTCGAATGTATCTTCACACCCATACGAATAAGACAGTACCGTGACGTAAATGAACATTAACTGAATAAAAATGTTTTTTATTCTCCTCCTTAATGAAATTCTTGAATCTCAATTTGTGTGTGTTTTTATATTTTTTGTTTGCTTCTTAATAACATGAACACAGTAAGTGTCCGCCTAATTGTGGTGGCCTGTTAAGTTGTAAAAAAACCGACAGTAGCATACACACACACACACACACTCTTGAACTTGAAGCGCTTTTCGGCAAGAAAATTAACGCTAATTAACGGAATACAAAGATATTCCATTTCTTTAGGCATACAATTATACTAAATAATCACACATACAAGCACATGTATACATGTATGTATATACATACATGCATATGTATGCCTATATTTATATCAAATTACTTACACATACTTGTACATGTACTTAAAAAATCCTTATGCGTACTGTATAATTATATGCCATATGAAGGTATGTGTTTATGTATGTACTTATGTACGTATGTACGTATATATTCAAGACAATTTAAAAGGTATTATTAATCTTATGACTGATGATAAATCATTAGTATTTGTTGTTGTTCTTCTGCCTCTTCTTCTTCTTTTCCTTCTTAAAGTTATAGTAGTAAATGTATGTACATGATGAGTGTACATTTGTTTTCGAGCCATTGCAGTGCCCTAGAGATTTATATGGGGGACAAGGAGGAGAGAGAGAGGTACGTACGGTATAGTATATGATTATCATAAATCATTATGGCCATTTATAGTTTTTGGCTTATTGTTGTTGGTATTTATGTCATCGCCAGATAATTTATAATACACAAGCACACACACTCGCACACACACACACACACAACATATTTAATTACAAGAGCATTTTACAATATAATTGATATACTGCTTAAGAAATTCCAATAATTTATTTGGAAATGGATCGCCTTCACAAAATTCATACCTTTTCCTGGCTATTCAAATATTCTGCCTTTGCATAAATATGTATGTCTTGAGGGCAAAACCAGAAATTAAAGAATATAGAATTATAATATGGCCAACAAAAAAAAAAAAAAAGAAAAGACAGAGAATTTATAAAAAATTAATTGAAATAATTTATTTAACCTTTGTTAACAAACCAAACAGCAAGTATTTTATACTCTCGGCTTAGGCCGTAATTATGATGTGATGTGTGAATGTATGTGTATGTGGTTTGTGTAGCCTATATTTAGGGGTTGCAGCAAAATGTTTCTGTTTATTAAATTTACAAACCACACCCCTTCCCCCACAAATTAAAGTCAAAGGAATACTTATTTAATTAGGAAAGGAATTGCATAAACGGCTCAATTAAAAGGACAGAGACCTTCGCTAAAGACAGCAAACAAGAGTTTCATGGCGTTCTGTGTTTCAAATTTAAACGAATTATTACAAGAAATGGATGATCAAACACTTGTTTGAATTTCGTAAGAAAATTGTGATGCCGAAGTCCACAAAGATGAACAAAACTGATGCGCAGCCAGAACCAGAGCTTTATAATTATTATTCCCTATTGGAGGAGAAGTTTTCAAATAATTACATCGGAATTTATGGTAGGTTTGGTTATCCAAATTAGTTGATAACTACTTGATAATAAAGGGAAATGCAATATCTCGGCAATGGCATCACGAATGTTGGCTCTCAAATGCTCAATTGTCTCTGGTTTTTCGGCATAACACTTTTCTTTAACGGCGCCCCACATAAAATAGTCCAACGGTACCCACAAAGATGAAAATAAGCTTCATCCGAAAAGATGATTTTTATTTCAACAAAATCGTGCAGTTTCTCGTTGACGCAGTAAATTCCAACGTTGCTCAAGCGTAATTGGATTCATTACGTTCAGTGGAGATACTATATTGAATTTTGTGACAAAATAGAATGACGTAAGTATTGCCAGATTCAAAAGAACCTATGGTTTAAATTTAAACCGATAGTTGGCCTACCTTTTATATCGAGATAAAAAGTCCATTTTGTGAGCAGCTTTTCCTACTGATCTAAAAAATGTTCGATTTAGAGTTTATTGATGGATTTAGGAGTTTCCGGATGCAAAGCTATTTTGTTTCTCCTTTAAAGCGAATTTAAGTTTCATTCGGTAGAGATTTTTTAAATGACCAACATAAGGTAAAGGGAGTATATATGGTACATTTTAAGATATTCCTTCATTCTGTTCATTGGTTTCTACCAAACTGTATTTTTTTATGTTTCTAAGTTTTTTTTTCTAATTATCAATACCAGCCACAAAAACGTCTTTTAAGTAAGCCGTCTAAAGTTGTGGTCAAGCGGGTGTTCTTCAATATTTGTTAACATTTTATTGTTTACTTGCACATTAAACATACTTTGAGTACCCCTCGCATAAAGAAATAAAAAGTAAAAGTGCTTCGCAA
The DNA here is from genome assembly GCA_927399465.1 of Sarcophaga caerulescens. Classification (NCBI taxonomy): domain Eukaryota; kingdom Metazoa; phylum Arthropoda; class Insecta; order Diptera; family Sarcophagidae; genus Sarcophaga; species Sarcophaga caerulescens. The sequence continues at coordinate 21,308,617 of OV656867.1, forward strand.
CCACCATAACAAAAAACCTCAAAGAAAACCCATGAAAAACCAAAAAAAAAAAAAAATAATGATTTCCAAAGAAATTAAAGAAAACGTCGTTTGAATACAAATCACCCGTAATTAATCTCCATAAAAATGAATTAAAACCGCACGAGCAACGAAAACGAGCAAAATCCGCCGGAAGTGGCCAAAACAAGTGAAAACGAAAATGAAGTTGTAAAATAAGAAGAATTAAATTTTTAATATTACGCCGCACTCTCTCAATGGCAATGACAATAAAGGGGCCTTTAATGATCTCTACACTTGGCCAGTGATGGTGGACTGTTCACAGTTTACTGTTCTTGTACGCAGGTGCTATTTTAGTAGCCCTTAAAACGTGTACCTTGTTTTAAAGAAGTCATAACTTTAAAGCAGTTGTTGTTGTAATTACCATATATTTTCATAAATTTGTTGCTGTTTATTTTTTTTTTTTTTTTTTTTTTGCAATTTATTTAAATTTAAGGGTCAGATACTTTACACATTTTAAGGGCAACACCCCACTATCCGAACAGAATACATGAGTACTTTTTACATTTGGTCTGCCTCTGTGCACTTTTTTAAATAATTTCTTAACAAAACGTCGCGGCCATAAATTTTTGATTACTTTTTATGTACTTTTCAGAAAGAACTTTTTTTCTGACAAAAAACATTAAAAAAACTTTAAAAATTGTTTAGATTTTGGGTACTTTTTCGCCCTTTTCAGTCAAGAGTGCAGTGAGACACAAAAGTGCGTCATTAGCCACACCTCTTGTGGTTTATACTGGATAGGAAGCTTTTCTGGAAAATAAATTAACCGGAGGAAAGGGGCTCCATTGGCCTCTGTGATTGGAGCAAAGTATTGGGTTAAAATTGCATCTCGGATCTAGGATGGCCCGCTGAACCTATACAGCATTGGCCAGACCTATCTTAACCTACGTATATCTGGTATGGTGTGAAGCCTCTGGCTGGACAACTAACCTCAATTTGATACGGCAGATTCAAAGATTAGCCTTCGAATTATACCAACGTCGAGGTTAGAGATAATCTTACGTATCTTTCCTCTGGACCTTTACGGCAGGGCTTATCTATAGACATCTCAAGAAAGTTCAGGACCTCCGTGAAGGACATAGTTCAGATTTAAATGGATGACTAGAAACTGAATGGGACTGAAGGTGGTGGAATCTATTGCTTGATATGCCTATCAAACTACTGGAGCCTATTTCGGTTAGAACTTTCAACCATATTGACTGCGATAAGAATTATTAAATATGAAAATAATTCTGGAAAGACTATTCGCATACTTTCTCATGTCCAGATGTGTGTCGAGGTACTATGTTCGAACGTAACGACCTCTAAGATGATTTATGAATGTCGCAAATTTTATTCGTAACTGGCCAGACGAGCCAAACTACCAATATAATTCATAGTTATTTTTGGAAGGATGAAAAAAGTCAAAATGTATTGTAATATGCAAAAAATCCACAAAGATTAACTCTAGTATTGATGTTTTCTTGGGTAGTAGCAAGATTGATATTGTTAATTCTGCCAGAAATCTTAGCGTGGTTTTCAACAGTACGCTAACCTGGTCGGATCACATAAGCCAAACATGTGGAAGGGTTTATAGTATGCTAAGATGCTTATGGGCTTTACAGTATTACACTCCACCGAGAATAAGACTACTTCTGGCTAAAACTTATTCAATACCAACTCTGCTGTATTCATCTGAAGTCTTCTCCGGCTGTAATTCAAAAGACACCGCGAAACTCAACAGTATTTTCAACAACATTGTACGCTACATATTCTGCCTAAGGAGATTTAATCATGTCTCTCACTACTCCAACCGCATATTTAATGTTTCCTTTAATAACTATATAAAGTTAAAAAACTTGGTTTTTCTTCACAAAATTATTACATCAGAGCACCCACAATATCTTCGCAAACGCTTAAGATTCATGAGGTCTTTAAGAGGAAATGGTATTTTGCAGATTCCTCATCGGGATGCAGCGTCTGAGAGAAAATTTTTCATATTAAGCATCCGACTCTGGAACCAACTTCCTCCAAACGTGCAAGTTATTAGCAACGGAAATAAATTTAAACATGTACTTTATACATTTTATCAAACGTAATCTGCTGTAAATGTCAGTTGTAAATATTCTATTTTATTTTTTTTATATTAATTTAATTATTTTTTAAGTTAATTTTTATATTATATTACTGTTTTTAATTTATTTTTTTTTTTTTTATACACATATATAATTTATAAGTCTTTAATATAACTTGTCAGATTCTGGTACTTTAAATTATAAGATATTATGTCTTGTTGTATCAGAAATCCAAATTTAATAAATTCAAATACAAATGAAAAGGAGAAAACTATCCCCTTTCGCCGAAAACCCTATACACCTATCCCCCGATTTACACGGTACTTGTTTTACACGTTTTCGCTTTTACACGGTTTTCCAAATAAGTTTTTTTTTTTGTTTTTATCGCACTCTTTTTTTTTGTTCTTCTGTTTAATGTATTGTAATTAAATAAAAAAAACAGTGTTTCCGTAATATGTTACATATTTTAACCTGTCAATGCATTTTATTTTTATTTTTGTGTACACCTAAAAATATTGAAAAAAATCACAACTGTTAAATAGCAAAATTATGCATTTTCTGCAAGCTTTTCGATTTACACGGTTTTGACTTGAAAATTTTTAATTTTCTATTTACACGTTTTTCTCAGGAACGTATCTACCGTGTAAATCGGGGGATAGGTGTATAAAATATATTCTTTGCGAATGTAAAGCACTCTTCCTACAAAAATTCATTTAGTTACTTAAAGTGTAAAAAGATTACTCAAACTCTCACTTTTATACTCAAACAAATCCAAATTCCAACACTCTCCGAAATGTTGTGAAAATTATGAAACCTTAGCATGAAGTATCCGTTTTGATACTATTCCGAGTAGTAGTAGTTAAGGAGTAATAGGTTCAATTCTTAACACGTATTCGGCATATATGAGCAGGAATCATTCCTTGAGAGCATGATGTGTATTAGGTTTTAGGTACAATGGCCAGCAAACGAATAAAAAATAAAGTTTTCAACACCATTTGAGTGAAAAGACTTTATTCGACGAGAGCGTAATTGTGAGGTATGATTGTTAAAATCAACGTAGTCTACTAGGTAGGTTGTCGCCTGACTAGACGCGAGTCCTTAGTTCAAACATTAGCTACAATATATCAAAAAAAAAAAAAAAAAATAAAAAAGGAATGTTACATCGGCGACTTCTGTTCAATAGATTTGTGGCAAAAATCTGTGGTCAGAAGTTGATTTTAAACTTTAGGTCACGCTAGTCATGAATAAAATTGACACACACACAACATGCGTATTGTTAGAAGCTAGGGTGTAATACTGACTAGAGGTTTGTAATGACTGCGGAAATCAATAGAATGGGCCATGATTACCAACGATACAATATAAAGTATATCAAAATTATGGGCAGGCAGTTATTCAGTAGAATCATCTAGAAATTATAACCAATTTTCCTTCAGCTTCAATTCAAAGCATAAGGGGAACAAACTGGTTACGCAACAAAGCTCAGACAGAATCTGAACAATGTTGGTAAAACAATAGTGACAATAGTAACAATAGGTCAGCCAAATTATCTAAATTGGAAAATTTCCTTGTTCCAGAAAGGTTAAGACAATGACACTGAACTATCCATTACAACACAGGCATTTCTAAGTTTTGGACATAAGAATCGTTATAGGTTTTATTATTCATTTAGTTCCTTATAAATCGGTTTTTTGTTTTTAAGTTTCCTTGATTTTCCTAATTTTTTTTAGTATTGCATGTGAGCTAGTTCGAGAATAATAGGGTTGCCGTATGTCAGTGCCTAACAAAAACACTACTTTGTGTGTTCTTTTGTTTTAGTAGGTACAGTGACAATTTGTCAAGAGTCATCCTGCGCTGTTTTTTTTTTTCATTTCTTAGATTCAATAAATTTAATTTAAATGTCAAAAGACAACTTTTTCCTCTCACTGTTGACTAATTTAAAACAAAGTTTATATTTTTGTTTCATACTTTAAACAATTTTTTTTCGCTGGCGGTAGGTTTGAATATTTAAACGCACACCAAAAAAGAAATGAAAATGAAAAACAAAACTTGTTCACCTTGTAGATGATGGGCAGCCAAAGATTTCTTGTTTTTTCTTGAAATTTTCGAATCACAATCTTCAGAATTTTCATGTTCAAAGGCACTGTAGTGGATGCTTGCCAACTTTAGGTAGCCAGCCATCTTTGGACTGCCAGTGTTGCCCGCCTGCTGTCTACTGTCAATAATGAGATGTTTTTCATAAGTTATGAACAGAATGGAACGGAACAGTTTGGTTTGTCTATTAAAATTTGTTGTTTCAAAAAGAAATGTTCCAAATAAAATATTGACTTTAAATGTTTTCACTTTTTTTTTGTATTTTTCTCTTTCTTTCGTTTCATGTAAATATTTTCAACAATTTTTCCCTTTTTTGTTGCCTCAGAACTAAAGGAAATGAGGGGAGAAATGATTTTTCATTTAAAATGTGTTTCTTGTTTTCTTTTTAAGTGGTCGGTGGAAGTAGATGGGAAATGTGGTTATGTATACATTGATATTGAAAAAGAGATTTAATATCAATAAAAGGAAATACACGGCAAAAAACATTTCAAGAAATCATGGATAATGAAATAACGATAAAGAATTTTTACTTACTTAATGGGTCATTGGGCCACTCATGTTGTGTTTTATATTTTAGCCATGAGTGGCAGGACCTACTGTTTAATGTAGACTTCGAATGACAGAATTTTTAGAAGCTTTTCATGACAATTTTATTTTATTCTAACAGTTTTTGCCAAAAGACTGTTGAAAGGAAGTCATCGAAAAAAATATTCGAGATCGTCTGAGCCAGGGATTAAACAACGGACTCTCGTCTAATAAGCCAACATACTACATACTAGACTACGGTGACTTCAGCAACCCTATATACCTTTAAAAGGAACGAAAAAGGCATACAAAAATAATAATTTATGCAGAATTTATAAAGATTTAATTGAAATCGTCCCTTGGCTTACTCCATAAAACCAGGGGTAAATTTCTTTGTAGACAGTTGCGCGACGAATTAAATGTTCTTGGCGTAGTGAATATTACCACATTACATTCATGGGATAATTAGTACCTAATAATACATTGAACGTGGCTAAGGCCTACATTGCTCAATATGCTCATTATCAAAATAAATCGACATAGTTTTACGTTTTGGTAAGTGAAATTTAAGTTTAATTACTTGAGGCCATAATCCCTAAGCCAGTTGCTAAAAGTACAAGTTTCAGTTGCACAGAGCTCGAATAATTTAAAATACTGGGTAAAATAGCGCAAAGAAGGTGTTAATGATTTCAAAGGATAGACAGATCAATGAAAAGTAGAACAATGACAAGAGCTTTTGCCACAAGACTATTAAGCGGAAGTCACCGTTTTGTCCGAGGATGTTGAAGCTAGGGATTAAACCACGAACTCTCGTCCAATAAGCCAACACCCTACCTACTATCAATCTTCACCGATGAACAATTGAAAAGAAAATTCATTTTTTTTTTTTGGAAGTAAAGTTACTTAACGTGTTATCTTGCAAACCAAGTTTATCAATTTTAAATTGCTTATTATTTTCCCCTGTTGTTCTAATACAATATTTGGAATAAGACTCAAAATCCTTACCGCAGATATATTAAATGGGCTATGACAGCTTTGGTAGTATGACATAATTTACCATATGTTGTCTGAGTTCGGCCGATTATAGAGAGCTTCAGTTAAAAGCTGAATCAAAAGTCCGTACTCGTAGTAATTTTTGGAATACAATGAACGTTTGTCATCCAAGCAAATAAAGTCTGTTCATGTATCACTAGGGTTCGAATCAAACTTACCAATTAGTAAGTGATTGCACAAATATATAAAACTAAAGGGTCTTTTGTAAAGAGATTCCTATCTTAAAATTTAAAAGAAAGTGCGTAACATATGTCATGGACATTTTGTATTCGTTTGAAAAACTTATTGATGCCATTATGTGTGGTATATTACATCGTTCAAACGTCTGTCGCGGGTGGAGCGCATTGAAAGTGTTCAACTTTCTATATCATTAATCAGGCTGAATTCTATCGATGGCATGGGATATGTTGATTGTGAGAATCGTTGTGATTTGCGGCTTATTTGCATACACTTGCTACTTAAGAAAAGTACTCCAACCGAATTAAATCTTGCAATCTCGGTGGTTAGTTAACATCATCACCTCGTGAGATGACCGTACCACCATATCGCTCGTGCGGAATATCCAATCTGGCATGAACTGTATGGTACGAAACCCTATTCTGTTGCAACCATTGACAGTGAGGAAATTAATTTTTCGGGACGTTTTGGAAGCCGTTTGAGATCCTGTGGATTGGTAGTGTTCGAAATTCGACAATATTGTTTGTTGGCTTGGCTTATTAGGTGAGAGCCCATGGCCCAACTCCTGGCTCAGAAAAATCGTAATATGAAAAATATATATTTTTTTAATCTACTTTCTGACAGCAGTCTTCTGGCAGTTATTTGTGAAAATAAGTAAGTACAGGTCCTGCCAGTCACGTATAGAATTACCACACGTAACGCGGATGCTGGCAGAAGCTAGGTTGTAACCATGACTAAAGGGTTGTAATAGCCAATTAATAATAGGTAGTGTGTTGGCTTATTAGACGTGAGGCCACGGTTCAAATCCCTGGTTATACATCTCGAAATATGAAAAAAATATGAAAAAATATTTGTTCGGCGAGTAAATAAAATTGCCATGAAAAATTTCTAAAAAATCTGTCGTTCGGAGTCGACTTTTTATTGTAAGTCCCGCCACTCATGTATAAAATTAACACACATAACAAAAGTGGTGTGAGAAGCTAGGTTGTAATCCTAAGTGAAGGGTTGTAATGACCAATTATGTATGTATGTATCAGAGATCAGCAATGAATCGTATTTTCGCTACTCATAAGTACTCATGAAATTTTGAGTATGAGTGAGTCAAGAGTATTGAAATTCAACTACTCTGATTCATTCGTACTCGCTACAACATTGATTTATAAGTATAGGTTGCAATGAGTATGAGTACAACGTTGACATCAAACTCACAACATTCGATTCATTGTTTGATTCATACGCCTACTCATTCAGATTCATAAATTTAGAAAAATACTTTTAATACATACGAATGATTCGAATCACTCAAATCATTCATCAAAATTTACAGTAGTAGTTACTGTTGCATTTACAAAAGAAGAAAAAAGAAAAGACAAAGACAGCAAGCAAAGCACACACACAACCTTCTAGCGAGTATTGTGGAGTTCGTACTCGAATCATACTTATTTTGTGCTTCGTGTATATGTTGAATCATGGAGAGTCGAAATCAACAACATCATGCGTATTGTTAAGTATGAGTACGATGAGTATTTCTAACTTTGAATATGAGTAGTATGAGTATAATATTAAAATAAGTATGAATACGTATAAGTATCAGAAATTATAAGTATGACTCGAATCTACTCATCGTTTTGAATACTCGTTGCTGATCTCTGGTATGTATGTAAGTGTGAATGATTTATTACATACACGTTAGAGAATGTTTTAATGGGCTCTGTACACTTTGCCGAAAGCTTTTTAAATATTTTCATTCCCTCCAAAAAACAAGTTAAGTCAAAATAAATATTTTTGGGAAAGGATTTCATCTTGACTGTCGTCACTGCCTTTCCGTAGAGCAATTTCGTCAGGCTTGTTTACATGGACATAGTGCCTCACTTTCTACCATCATGGTAAAACGTAGAAATAAAGACAAAACCATGGAATATGTTTCGGAATGTTTGTGGGATGCAGATGAAAATTGTTCTAGAAATTGTAAAAAATATTTGTGAGGCCACTGTTAGCCGTACCATGGTTTTTTTAAGTAATAAAAACCATCTGAACTTATTTCCTAGGAAATAAAATTTCTTTCAGTGCAGTTATGCTACTCTTTGATTGGAGTATGTTTGTTGGAGTGGTTTTTTTGTGCCGGCTATTTGGTCTCGTTTATTTGATTGGCAAAAATTTGCTACGAAATATTATTCCTGTGGGTCCAATGATAAGTTTATTTGGTTACTGTGTGTGGTGCATAGATTATTCTGCTGAGAACTCTTTTTTTACTCTCAACCACCATCTCCTTTCTTGTGCTATTTGTTAGGAGCTCAGAATAAAAATTGGTTCGTATTTTTGTTTGGCTATTTTCAAGCGAGTAGTCTCCAGTGAGCCTGACTGACCATCACTTCACTTCGAGTATTAAAGACGGCCAATTGTATATGAATTGACCATAATTTTGGTTTGGCATTTTAGGTTTATTTTTTGCAGTTTTTATGGCGGTGACACCTGAATGAAAGAAAGGAAAAGCAAAGGTATGGTGGTTTACGAGTTAAAGTGGTTGAAAATCAAAAGGCCATATTTTATTTTATTTGAGCCGTTTATAGATTTCGTTTCGTTTGTTGGAAATATTTTATGGCCGAAAGTAGAAAATAAAGGAGGAAAAAAATACCGAAATAATGGTCATGAAAGTTTAATAATGTTTCAGAGTCCCTTTAAAGATTAAATCAGTTTTTTTTTTTGTTTTGCTGTGCTCATTTGTTATTCTTTTTTGTTTTTTCTTTTCCTTTATTTTTTTCTTTATTGGGAGGGGTGGGTGGAATATTTTTCATAACTTTTGCTTTTCGTAGTTTTTTTTGTTCTTTCTTTTTCTGGAGTTCAAGCATTAGTTTCGATTGTTTTTTTGACTTTCTGGATGTTGATTTCGTTTTGTATGTGATTCTCGATTGCTTTTCTCTCTTTTTTTTCTACTTGTATTTGACCTCAATTTATGGCTGAAGATAAATGGCATTCGAATCATAATTAATGATGCGTGTTTTTACAAATATTTGTGCTGAAATAATAAAACTTGAGCGTCGTTGCCAAAAGCAACAAAAAAAAACAACCGAAAAAAATATTGAAATGGAATAGAGAGAGCTGTAGAGAGAATTATTTTTTGATTGTATTTGATACTTTTGACAGCTGAAATCAAAAATATTAATTAAAACAAAAAACAAGAAAAAGAGAATAAAAACCAAAAATAAATTGAAAAACTAAAATAATTGCTGAATCAAAAGAAATGAGTTTGAAAGAAAATGAAAAAAAATTATTGCCGGAATAAATCAGAAATTTATCCATAACTTAAGAAGAAGCTTCTTTACACACAAAAAACTTTTCATTCGTATTTGCTGCATATATTTTAATACTTCAAGGATTAAATCACATGGAAGTGATAATTTTTAAGTGATGTTTAGCCATCACATAATTGCCTTCTTAAGCTTGTGTTCAAAAGCCATAAAAATATATCCAATAACATGTACGGTAACCACCCCTTTTGGTATTTATTTATGGGCCATTGCTAAACTTATACTACCAAGGGGTTGTAAAAAAAAATATTCACAATAAATAGAAACATTAACACGCTTTCTACAAATAAAAATAAGGAAATCCATGCAGCTGTTTTGAATCCTGTTCACCTGCTGATAAATAAGGAAAAAACATATAAAAATTTGCCATAAAAAGAGAAGCAAAAATAATAAAAATCCATCATCAAATATTTTTATTTGCTAAACATGAGCTTTTGCCAGAATATAAGGAAATAAATATTCCGTGATTGATTTGATGTTTTTCATCACTAATGATCATTCATAAAATGTAAACAATAAAAAAAAAAATATGTACGTATATATGTTTATGGCATATATGGCAGGTAATATTTGTGATTTTATAACAAATATTTTTATTTTTGAATAAAAATTTCTTAAAGACTAAATTAATATCCATGATAATACAGTGCTTCACTATAAATTCAGACAGTTTGTATCCAGCAGAAGATAGCAAAGTTTACATGGTAGCAGATTATTATAGTACTTTACATACATTCATAATTGCTCATTACAACACTTCAGTCAGGATTACGACCTAGTTTCTCACACCACTTATGTTGTGTGCGTTAATTTTATGACTGGCGGGACTTACAGTTTAAAGTCGATTCCGAACAACAGATTTTTGAACAATTTTTTTATGGCAATTTTATTTGCTCTTAGAGATTTTGCAGAAGACCTAGGGTTTGAACCGTGGCCTTACGTCTAATAAGCCAACACACTACTTACTAGACTACGTCGACTTGTGTAGTACTTTTCATATGAAATAATAGCTATTAAAATTGCTTCCGTGCGAATTCGGTATGAGAGTATACCGTATGGTGATGTACGCATATTTGCCGACAGCAAAGAGGCCATTAGAGTGTATGTACCACATCTAAAATTGTCCAAGAATGCCGGGTGTCTCTGGAGGAGATAGTGAGACATTTGACTGTTAACCTCATTTGGGTTCATGGACACGAAGACATCGAAGGTAATGACAAGAAACTGTGAAAGCGGTCACATCGGAAAATTCAAATGAAGTCCTACATTGGAATGGCGTTTCTCTGCAGAGGGGCAAACAAATGTTCTCACAATTTCTCCATTAGTTGGCAAAGGTAAGATGGGGTAATGACCCACTTGTAGAGAGACGAAATAAATCTGACCCGGCATGTATGTATGCAGAACAGAACTTGAATTAAACCCTTCAAGATTCCATCTAAGGAACCTCGCAGAAATGATAACGGGTTCACGCAATGGGACTGGGAACACCTAATAACGACTTCTGCAAAAGCTGCAACGACGTGGACGAAGAAGAAAGCACAGAACATTTTCTCTGTCATAGCCCAGCGCTTGAGAAGCTCATAATGACTTCTGAAGAAGCTGCAGTGACGTGAAAGAACATAACATCTTCTCTGTCTTTATCTGGCACTTGGGAATTTCAGAAAAAGATTTCTTTAGGATTTAATGACAAAACATATCTAGACAAAGACGATTTGAGGAATATTCACGTCTACTTACGTCTCTCGGTATGTTTGAGAGATGCCAGACAGAAGAGGTAAAATCGGTGTTACAGCGGCCGTAAAGAACCCAAGTAAACTGTGCCCATGGAGGTGGCTGTCAGTTTACCCTAACCTTACCTTACGTTATGGTTTTTTAATGTTAAAAATTCACTCAATACTACACTACAATTTGTTTATAAACACAGGGCAGGCAATCCTATCAACCTAGAACCTGCTACAGTACGCCAATCATCTCTTTATATGGAAAAAGAAAACTTAATAAAACTAAAGCAATGCAAATAAGTAACATGAAGTTATGGAAGAGGTATTTCAATAGCCCCAAAGTTTTTTTTTTTTATTAAAAATGCGGTTAAATTGTAAAACACTACTTGAATTCCACAAGACATTGGTTGCCATTCAGGAATTCTAAAGGGACACTGCATTGTTGGAGGTTTCCCTAGTAAGCTCACTCTACCCTACTAGAATTACTGCAGAAGCTGCTATGATGTGGAGGAAATGGAATCGGTACTCGCTTTTATGCGAGTGCCCTGTGCTTCATAACAAACGTCATCGGTTCTTGGGTGTCAGATCGTTGGCAGATCTGGCTACGATGGTGTAAGTGCCACTAAGGAAATTGTTCGGTTTCATCCGAAGAACGGAATGGTTCAAACCCACCACTAACGGATCATGACAAGGGGGCTTACCTCACACTGGGTAACATAATGGGCTATATGGGTCACAGAATGAACTTGCCTGTGAACGGCAAGGTATCGCTAACCTAACCTAACCTCACCTCAACAAGTTGGTTATCGAGCAAAATAGTTCAAAATAGAATGCTGCGGAGCCGATTATGAAACGAAATAATAGTAGTCGCCGTAGTAGGTAGTGTGTTGGCTTATTAGATGTGAGAGTCCGGTTCACATCCCATGTCAGACATCTCCAACAAAACGAAATTTGAAAAAAATATTTCTTCGGCGACTTTCTCTTGGCATCTTTCTGATCAGTTATGTATGTATGTATGGCTGCTTTCCTAAACGCAGGTTGCTTTGCAGTGCGACAATGTCACATATTCCTAAACGCAACTGTGCAAATGTTGACAATGCATGGAATTCCTAAAGTCATAAATTTTTCAGCTGCAAAGCAAATAAACACAACTAGTGCATCATTTAAATTGGTTATGCTTTTTATATATATAAAGGTAAATAAATAATTTTAATTGAAAAATTAAATCTTTAATAAAATTATTTAATTATATATTTTTTACATTGTTAAATGGACATATGAACATAAAAAGCTGCTAATGGATTGCCGGCTTTCAATGGAGACAGAATTTTCTTCCAAAAATAAAAAACGTACAGTTTTGTGGGGGCAGGCAATATTCATTCTGAAGTGTCTAAAGAAAACATCGTCCGGCATTTCTTCAATAACAGAAGCAAAATTCGTGTTTTTTGATATTTTACTTGGAATATGTTGTTGGAGTAGAAAAAGCACAAAATGTTTTCTTTTTAAAACAAGTCTAGTATTAATTATTTGGCTCCTGGAGCTATTTTCACTGCACAAATCCAAAAAACTTTCAAAAATAATTTTATTTGCTGTCATTGTTAATTTTCACAAATTCTTTATAATAATGCAAAGCAAACATATCTTGCTTTTCAGTGTTGCAAAGTAGTACTGCTTGATTTTAACACAACTTTGACTTTGCATTCAGACGTTTAGGAAAGCAGCCTATGTAATAAGTCGCTATGGAAAGAAGGGAAGGAGATATGGTAGATTAGTTGTAGTTACTGACAGGCTAAGAAAAAAGTGTTATCTTTTGCTGTCTAATACTAAGAAAATAAAATCAACAGAAAGAATGTTATTTCTTGGTAACTCTATCCTCTAACTCTAGGGCCTGCTGCAGTAGGAGCCCCGTCAGCTTAATTAGAAATATTGAAAAGCATAGAAATAACAAGAATAAGGAGGGGTTAAGAGAGAACAAAAATCAGTAACAAGAACTTTCGAATTCTGTGAACTTTGAAAGTGATTTTCTTGTTTCAATTAAAAAAGATTTTTTAATGTCAACACAATTGAAAATGGTAATATTTGCTTAAAGAGATATTCTTGACAAGTTCTAAGAACAACTTTAGGAACAAAACTTGCGTCAACGTGTTGTTGGTATTACCCTGTATAAATAGTTCAATCAATGGATTAGAAACGTTTTATTGTTATTATTTTCTACGTAAGACTACAAGCATAAATTGACTTAATATACATATAAACACGAATACAAAGACATTACACTCAAACACAGACACACACATACATATTTACAATAAACGAAATGGCAGTTGTGCGTGTGCAATCATTTCGATGAGTGAATATTTCCGATTTAAACAAATTGGTATTGGAAGACTTAACGTTATATTACAGCAGTTATTATTAGTGCACGTGTGTATGTGTGTGTAAAGCACACACACACACCTTTTCAATAATATTTTATGTGTCTGTAGTAACTGTAAACATAACAGGCAAATACTATGACCATTAGACTGACTACGAGAGTCATTATATTTATTTGCACAACGACAACTAAATCATAAAACATGGTAGAGAAGAGAAGAGAAGAAAACTACAGTTACAGCGCACACAAAAAGGGGGAAGAGAGTACGTACAGATGGTTGGAGGAGTTGAGAGGTGAAGCAGAAATAAGATAAGAAGAACATGACATAAGTAGTTGTTTCCGGATTTAAAGACAGAGAAAAAGAGCAAAAGAAACAAAAAAATCTTCTCAACGAAACGCATTGAGGTGAAAAATAATACTCTACTGAGTGTAATGTATGACTTCCGTTTTAGGCAGTAACAAAAATGCTCTTCTTCTTTATCTCAACGTTATGCTCCCATCCCCCTCAACCGTAATTTTTTCCTGTGTTTTCCCCATAATTTTTATTACATTTAGGGGATGATTTCCTTATGCTGCCGCCGTCAGCTGTTAGAATCATAAAAAATTGCTGTTTGAGTTGGCTGGCTATTGAAATTCATGTTGCCATCCACAAATAATGACGGCGTTCATAATGTCTTTCCAGAGCTTGGCAAAGAAAGCTACGAAAGGAAACAATGAATAAAGAGAAGTGCTAAATTCAAATATGCCATTGATTTAAGAGCATCTCGTTAGTTATTTATTTTATTTATTCTATTCATTTCATTCATTTTCACCAATGATGATGATGTTTATCTTTGTTTAGCGTTGAACACAAAAGAAAAAAATCGTGTTATCGACGTATGTAAATGTCAAAGTCAATAATGAATACAAATGTTATTGTTTACGGGTAAAGCGTTATATGTGTGCCTGACTTTTTAAGCTTTTCATATATTAGCAGAGCACAAAGGAAACGCCATACAGTGAGGGAGAACAACAAATATTTTTATTTTCAACAAAATTTGGTTTGTCCTCTACCAGGTACATCCTTCTATTCGAATTATTTTTGATCCTTTTAAATTTGATTCATTTTCATGAAACAAGTTTTTTTAGATCTAATGCAGCAGATCCTAGCACTAAAGAATTGTCAACTTTCTTCACCTAGAAACAACGCCTACGGTTATGTGTTGTATGATTGTATGAGGAGTGGTGGTGAAGAACTTTATGAATTACTGAGTCTTAGTCTGCTCTAGAGACTTTAAACTGTAGGTCCCACCACTCATTTGTAAAATTAACACACACAACATAAGTGGTGAGAGACGATAGGTCGAAATTATGACTGAAAGATTGTAATGACTAATTATGTAATGTTACGAAAATGGAAATAGTGTTATTAAAATGATAAACAAAAGCTGCAAAAACAAAACAATAGACTTGTTTACATGATCAACGAATAAACAAAAATATAGCAACATCAGTATAAAAAAGGGGATAAAGAAGTAAACAGGCAACAACAACACTGCAAGGACAACGTAAACAAAATACACAAATAAGAATAAACAACTTGTTTACATTTGTAGAGATTTCGCGAAGGCGAAACACATTCTCCTTCAAGTGCATTCATCAGACTGCTTACCCTGCGATATAAAAGGCAAGACAGAGCAGGCAACGGCGGTTCAGAAAGAATTCAGTCAGTCTTGTGTGAAGACACGTTGCGTGTGAAGAGAATAGTTGTGGTTTGAAGATCTCTGTTATAAAGATCTATTGAACAATTGTTATTGTGTACGCGGAAGAGTGTAAAGAATAATAACAATTAAAGCAAATTGTTGTTGTTTAAGTCAAATCGTTAAAGGTGGCACACGGAATTGTGCGAACAATAAAGAATTAATTTAAAACAAATTTATTTTTGTTTTATTTGCAGTCTACGAACTCATATTTTTAACGTTTTAAAAGGGTAAAAACGTAACAGTATGTATGTATGTAGAGATAACGCTGACTGAGCTTACCATATTTTTCATTGCAATGTAATGTAATCTTTTCCCAGGGATTTATTTGACGGTTGTCCTTATTAAAAACGAAATAAACGTATTAAAAAATAGTTTACACCATCCCAGATATAAGGCGTAATGAAAATAAAACATTAAGTTTTAGGCTTGAGTCAGCACATTAAGAATGATTCGTTCGTTTTACTCCGTAATAATTCCATTATGCATATATAATTGGTAATTGGTTGCGTTGCGCAAATTTTAATAACAAAGACGTACAACGATCTGTAAAGTACTCGAAGCAAAAAGCCTAAGATCGAATAAAAACTGTTTGGAACTCTGAATACCAAATAATATTAACGAAATCGTTTTGTTGATGAACATTTTTGTTGCGTGAATTAATGGAATTATTAGCTATTAAGTCCCGTAGTCTAGTAGATAGTGTGTTGGCTTACTAGATGTAAGGTTACGGTTCAAACCCCAGGTCAGATATCTCCAATAAAACGATGGAGATTTATGGCAAAAAATCTGGGAGAAAATAAAATTGCCATGAAAAGTTTTTTCGGAGTGGACTTTAAACTGTAGGCCCCCGCACGCATATATAGAATTAACACACACAACATAAGTGGTGTGAGAAATCAGGTCGTAGTCCTAACTGAGGAGTTTACGGAGAAACTATCGAAAACAAGCGAAATCTCTAAGCGAATGAACTGAAATAATTGGGGAGCCTAGGTACACGATCTGTGTTCCTGACTGAATGTGATTATTTTTATATGAGCTGTGTGAAAAGAGAAGGTTTAGAGAAGGTCACCCTAATTCTGTTGAATTTTATTGAATTGAGACAATTGAATAATGACGCAGATATTGTTGTAAGAGACGTAATAAAGAAAGGACTAATTTTTGCAAATATTACTACAATCCTTTTGTTTCTTTATTGGTGCCACACTGTGCAATTTATACGAATTTTTTCTTTAAAACAGCCATCAATTTTTATAACGCTTTTAGTTATTCTCTTTCCCTTCGCTTTACGAAAGTGAGTCGAAATGTATTTTTTATTTCATTTAATTTTTTTTTATTTTTATTTCAAAACATAGAAACACAAAAAAAAAAATGTGACTCTTTTATGAGTCTAATAATGTATCACTGACAACTAACTGCAAATACTGTTGCTGTTGCTACTGAACTGTTGTTGTTGTTGTTGTGTGTTTTAGATTTGCAGGATTTATTTTAACAGATAAATAAACATTAAAACCCATTTAAACGTATTATTCAGTATTATTTAAGCCTACATATATTTTGGATTTGTTCTCTTCAATTTTTTTTCTTACATACACACACACATATACATATATACAGATTCATATGGTACACAGACATTACTAAAACCCAAGTAATGAAATTCTTATCAATTCATTTCATTTCTTTTGCTACACTGCACCCACCATGCGAGTACATTCATGGTGATGCTGATGATGACGATGCTGAAGCTGATGTTGCTATTTATGAGACTGTATGGGAATGTGTCGCATAACACAGTGTAAGTGTATATGTGTATTTGTGTATGTATGAACGTTTCAGGCATTAAATTGATATTAAAAGAAATGAAAATCGTTAAGAAATAAATGAACAATGGAAAGAAAGCCTCATAAATTTAAGTACTGCAAGCACACACACACACACACGAAAGGAGTAGGAGTTCTATGCTTTTAATCTGGCTTTAGCGAGAAGGTATGCTTCTCAAGGAACGCAGGGCATTTAAAGGAATTAAATCTATAACACATTGACTTATGTAGCCCCACAACGGAGATGGTACTCAAATCCATTTAGTTTCGAAATCAGTGCAGGGATTTAAAGTGAAATCATCTTAAGAAGATATGAGAAGAAGTCGCCATACTGCATATACGAGATGAGTAAATAAGTCAACAGGTACCTGGCAGTTAACTTCTATCAAAATTATAACAAGATGCGGCATTTATTTTGAGTTTTGCATCTAACCAGTCTTCTGTTTAAAAAATTTTGTTATGATGATGGGTGAGGTAGTACGCCATGTCTTCTACAAAAATTAACATTATAAAGGAAAGGAAGACGATTGTACACTTCCTCGGATTAAAAGTCATCGTAGTCTAGTAGGTAGTGTGTTGGCTTATAAGACGTGCGGCCTAGGTTCAAACTACAGATCAGACATCAAAACATCATGTCAGCAGATTTCGGACAAAAACTCTGAGAGATTAAATAAAATTGCAATGAAAAGTTTCTCAAAAATCTGTCTTTCGGAATTGGCTTTAAACTGTTGCTTCCGCCAGTCGTTTATAAAGTTAACACAGACCACATCATTGGTGTGAGAAGCTAGGTTGTAATCCTGACTAATGGGTTGTAATGACTAAATATGTACGTATGCTTGTTAACTAGGATTAAGAAGAGCCTGTGAACCAGATCTGCATATTCTAATGACTGCTTTATAATGGTAGAAGATCTTCAGCATGCCCTTGATTAGTATGCCGAGAACTCAGTTATATATGTAGGTAAAATGATAAGGAATGGAAATGGTAACGGAATGTTAGCAAAAGCAATGGGTGTTAGACTACGCTGCTCAATGAAACAAGAATATCACAATCCTCCAGTTTAAACTCTAAGCAATAATGGAAACGATGGGAATTCCGTACAAGGGGTATGACGAAAATTACTTTCGGACAGTATGTCTATACCCAATGTTCTTATCACTTCCACATTTACATCCAGGGTTGCTGTCAATCATTGCTGCCCAAGCAGAATCAAATTACTTTGAAGATGAGGTGGTGGTGGATGGTACCAATAGATAGAACCTGACAATACCTTCACTAGATCCACTTCATTATTTGACTTCAAAAGAAGCTGCAGAAGGTGAATGGTTAACATCAATAGCAAAGACATATTGGAATGACACCATTGATCGCTGTCACATTTAGTGGATGGAGTAATTCTTTGCAAACAGTGTAGCAGTGGACCATAAGGTTAACACACATATACGATGAGTTAAAAGGAATCTCTGACACTCTCATTAATGTAGCCGCTCCGGTTGCTTTATATATCGGATGAGCCATCTATCGGTTTAAATTTGAATCATTAGTTATTTCGAATCTGGCAAT
This sequence comes from Sarcophaga caerulescens, assembly GCA_927399465.1. Classification (NCBI taxonomy): domain Eukaryota; kingdom Metazoa; phylum Arthropoda; class Insecta; order Diptera; family Sarcophagidae; genus Sarcophaga; species Sarcophaga caerulescens. The sequence goes on from OV656867.1 coordinate 21,327,108, forward strand.
ACTTATGTCATTCTATTCTGTCACAAAATTCAGTATATTATCTCCACTGAACGTAATGAATCGATTTATTCTGGAGCAACGTTGGGATTTATTGGGCCAACGAGAAACTGCATGATGATGTCGATTCTGCCAAAAAAAAATCATCATTTTCGTCTTGATGAGTACGTTAGTAAGCAAAATTGCCGTATTTGGGGCTCAGAAAACTCGCACGCGGTCTTACAGAAGCCAATGTACCAATTACGAGTGACTGTTTGGTGTGGCTTGTGAAGCGGAGGCATCATTGGCCCATATTTCTTTGAAAATGAGGTCGGCGCAACCATTACGGTCAATGGAGACACATTGTTGCACCATAAAAACCGATTTTTTGTACTCGCTCTTCTGGCTATTGATGTTTGGTTTCAACAGGATGGTGCAACTTGTTACACCACTCATGCCACAACCGATTTATTGCGTCAAACGTTTGATGGCCATTTAATTAGTCGAAATAGTGATGTCAATTGACCACCAAGAAGCTGCGATTTGACACCGTTGGATTATTATCTGCGGGGTGCCGTTAAATAAAAGTGTTATACCGACAAACCAGAGACAATTGCGAATTTGAAGGCCAATATTCGAGATGTCATTGCCGAGATACGACCCCATACACTCGAAAAAGTGCACAATAATCGGTCCAATCGAATGATGAGTGACTGTGAGACCAGCTGCGGCTGCCATATGAATGAAATAATCTTCCATTTCTAATGGGAACAATTGTACTTCATAACAACAAAATAAATTTGGAAAAATTTCAAACCGTTTTAGTTTCATTGAATTTTTTAATTTAAACATTTAAATGCCCCACCCTATATTAAAACTGTGGTTGAAAAGGAGGGAATGAAAAGATCAGTAATTGCATGGATTGCAACATTAAAACTGTGAATAAATTTGTGTGGACAAACCAATCAGAACAGCACCAATCTACAAGGGGAAGCTGTCCTCCGTCGTTTTTCAGAAATATTCTGAGATCCAAGTATTCAATGTATTGACTTGGTTACTATGGGTACGATTTGTAGAGTTTTCAGATGATTCTAATCGAATTAACGCCTGGTCACACTTGACATCCAAGTATTGATATATGTTAACTGTTAAAACAGCAGGCTATTCAATACATTTTTTCAATTTGAAGGACTTATGGGAAGTGTAAAATGTCGTCACAGAAAACGAATGAAATGACCATAATTTTGTAAACCTTAGATGTGGTGAAAGTATGCAGCCTTATAAAGACCTGACAGATTAAGATTATATCACAACGATATCCACAGTTACCATCGCCTTGTAATGTACAAGATATTTTATTAGCAACAGTGAATGAATAAAGGCATGAGTGAATGAGTGAATGAATGAATGAATGACTGGGATAATGGAATGAAATATAAAATCAATACCATACATCCACTCACTCACTCACTTGCAATAAAAAATAAGTAAAAATTTATTTACTTCTGTGTAATTTTATTTTATTTCTTCGTTCTTTCATGAGGCCATCATCATTATCAACATCATCTCGAATGGGCTGCTTTACCGTATACCGCACGACTATACAATACAATAGGCGTTAGGGTCTGATTGTTCAATAAGCTGTGGAACCAAAATTTTATTGAAGAAGCCTGAAAATAATTTCACCAAAATTGTCAACTAACTCTACATGAATATCATTAGCGTTATACGCTTCACCATTGTCAAAAAGAAGTTTAGATAGTCTCCGACCCCTAACCAAGGGGTAAATCATGTCCAAATGCATGGCTTCGAATTGGTACTCACGTATGGTGATGCAATCAATGCTAATATGCTAATGCTAATTTATTTCCAAAAGAAAGACAATTGGTTGGAAATTTTTTTCCAAAAATCTTTTCGGATGAAGCTTATTTTCCGTTTAGTGGGTACGTTAATAAGCAAAATTGCCGTATTTGGAGCTCTGAAAACCCCTACGAGGCTTTATAAAAGCCAATGCACCCATTACAAGTGACTGTTTGGTGCGGCTTGTGGAGCGGATGCATCATTGCCCCAATTTTTTTTGAAAATTAGGACGGAGCAACCATTACATTGAATGGAGATACCCATTGCACCATGATAACCAATTTTTGTTGTACCCTCTCTTCATGGTATTGATGTGAACGATGTTTGGTTTCAACAGGATTGTGCAACTTGCCACACGTCTCATGCCACAATCGATTTATTGCGTCAAACGTTTGAAGGCCGTTTAATTAGCCGAAATGGTGATGCCTATTGGCCGCCAAGATGCTGCGGTTTCACACAGTTAGACTATTTTCTGTGAGGAGCTGTTAAAGAAAAGTGTTATGCCGACAAACCACAGACAATTGAGCATTTGAAGGCCAACATTCGTGCTGTCATAGCCGAGATACGATGCCATACACTCGAAAAAGTGTACGAAAGCTGATTCGATCAAATGAGGTGCTGTGAGGCCAGCCGCGGCAGTCATATAAGTGAAATAATATTCAAAAAAAAAAAATAAATTTGACAAAATTTCAAACCGTTTTTGTTGTAATGCATTTTTAAATTTAAACTTTTAAATGGCAAAGCCTTTACCAGGCTCTATCCGACTGGTATTGATTCAGTTTCAAGTACTGAATTGTTCCTTCAAGAATATGTTGCAACCCGTATTACTCAACAATTTCAGCTTTACCTGTTAATGATTTGACATGAGCAACAGCTTTTTCATTTCAAAATATAATCCTCTGCAGTTTATAATTTCCAAACGCCATTGTGAATATATTTAGAAGCGTATTTCATTAATAAATTAAAACGAAAACTTTCCAATTTTCGGCTACTGATTTAATATGAAAAAAAAATAAAATTCTTTCAATAAAAAATGGCAACTTTCACTTGGGCCTACGCTCCCTGCATGTCACATCGTTTACTCGAGACATAATGTTCTTCACTATGGCAGCACAGAAAAAAAAAGTTAAACATGTTGCATGAGAGAACTTTTTTTTCTACTTATTTATGCGCCACGTTTTTTATTACTTTTTAAAACAATTTCGAATACTTTGAAGGCCTAAAAATAAAATATGCTGCGCTGTGCTGTGTTTAAAGGAAAATTAAAATAATTTTTTTAATGAAAACAAAAAAAATGGGAAAAAACTGCATGAAATTATTTTTTTATTATTAAAAAACTTTTGTATACGAAAATGATATGAATCCCGCTACTGTACTGTGTATGACACGGGGCAAAATGTATTCAAAGAAGATAGGAGATGAAATGTTTTCAAAGGAATAGGTCTCCTTGATGGGGGAGGAAGCAAAAATACATTAAAAAAAAAAGTATCGTTCAAGGTAAATTTATTAAAAATTATTTTCGTTTTTATTGGAAATCAATTTTAATCAGAAAGAATGTGGTCAATAACTAACAAAATAGGCCACTATGTGACAAAGAAAAAAGAAATTATGTTTTTCGATATAAAAATTTAAGTAATCAAACGCTCACTTACCGTCGTTGCTGCTGGTATTGTTGTTGTATGTGGTGTATAGGCAGCAAAGGCTTGCTGTGGCAATGGTGCCGTATAACGATATGCCTGCTGTGCAACGGCAGCAGCAGCAGCTGCAGCGGCTGCAGCTGGTGTATAGCCTTGTGGTGTCCAAGTAGCACCACGATACGGTGCACCAGCTAAACCGCCGGCAGCGGCTGCAGCAGCGGCAGCAACAGCTGTTGCGGGACTAGTCATAGCCGGTGGTCGAGGAGCCCCTTTTAAAGTGACCGTCGGAGCTGGGGGCGGAGCTCCCGGAAATACGTTACGCGGTGGTGGTGGTGGTACAGCGGCGGCAACAGTAGCAGCGGCTGGTGTGGAAGAACTTCCCTGCAAGTGAAGAAAAACAAACAAAAAAATTAAAAATCGTAACATTTTCAAGTTTAAAACGTTTTACTTAAAACCTCAAATGTTACAACACAGTCTATTTGACCATTTAACGTATATTTTTGGTAAATTGACCCAGTGAATATACATCATTGTCAGTACATATAGACATTTTGGGGGAAAAAGGACACGTTTGCCCTTTTACAATTTATTCGGTGATTTTATTTTGGCAAATGCCTTCTCTATACCTTATGTATGTTTTTTTGTTGTTGCTGTTGCTGTTGCAGTTGTTTGTTACCGTTTATTATCTCTTAAATAACATGATTTTACCGTTTAGAAACTGTATCACTGAAAATTACATGCCACCCACTTATAAAATACTAACATTGCAATAACAAATGCTGCAACAACAACAACTACAACAACAACTGCAACAACGACAATAATAACAAGGACATTGAATACATTTTTGTACATGCAATTTCCTGTTTCGACATTTGCCATTTTGCCACTACATCAAGGCATTGAATTGAAATGCATTCTCTCTCTCTCTCACACTCTTCCCAACTACACTCATTTGCCCTTTTTATCTCTTTTTTATACAGACAAAAGTATTGCAAGCATGGACTGCTCACGAAAAAATCTTTTAATTTATGTATGTTTTGTTGTATCGTTTAGGGCACAATCTGTGCATACAACGCATAATCTATCAATCGATTCGATTCGATTTTCAATAAAGTGGGTTGCTTAGCCATTTTTTGGTTCTCTTTTTTCTGTAGATTAGAAGTCAGGGGATGTCTATTAGTCGTGCGTGTGAAGATAAATTCGAATTTAAAAACCGAAGGCGCAAAACCCACACTTTTAGCAGCGCCACTTCTTGCCTCTAACAGGGTAAACTTTGCTATTAACAGAGCACTGTTAACTGTTTAAAAGTGGCAATAGTAGATTAATCTTTTACTTTGGAATTATTGGAGACTATTAGCATACAATTAAATTCTCATTATGGTTATTATTATTTGTGAATAATAATGTTGAAATGTATGGGATGGCTGGTGGGGGATGGAGGGAGCTAATCTTCTCGAATACGAGCATGCGAAAAAGATGATTTGATTTTTCTAGGAAGGGACACTTTAAGCCTGACTCTCAGTGAATCTGCATGGGAAAATATTTATCAGCGGCGCTAAAATAAGACAACAAAATTACTAGAAAGACTCTTAGAAGATCTCTTTAAACACATAAATTTCATAAGAAAATTCCATACGCAAGAAAATTTTTCCTGGACACTCCTCAAACACGTGCAATTGTACGTTTTTGTAAAAACCTAGGTTTTGTATCTGTGTTTATAGATTTGAAATATGTTTCTTCTGTGTGTGTGGAAATGTAATGATAGAGAGTTTGTTGGTTGTGATGTTTTTTTTTTTTTTATTTATTGCTGGTTTAGCTGTGTTCGATTAGCTTGGCTGCTCGTTAACTGTTTTCGCTGAACGTTGTTGCATTTGGCGACAATGCAACTCTATTTAACCGCATCCGCCAAGAAGGAAAAAAACCGAAATGTAAACGAACATGAAAAAATATCATAAACATTGGAACTATTTTTCCACTTGAAATATTCATTCTGTTGGAGGAGCAAATAAAAAAAAAGAAAAATAAAGAAGCGGCTAAATAAACAACCATCGATGGAGAGAGCATACAAATTGTTGAAGAGGGATTTTTATTTTCCATTTTTCCAATGATAAAAAATAAAAAAAGAACACAGTTTTTTTAAATTTTTCCAATAAATTCATCTGCTGGTTGTTTATATTTCGAACATCCGCTGGCCACTTTTTTAAAAAATTTATATAGAAAATGTTAAACCACTTACAAGAGTGAAATGCGATTCAATTACTGGAAAAAAAATTGAAGAAATTTAATAAGAGTTTTCAAAATTAAACCTAAAGAGTTTTAAAATTTCTCGAGAGTTTTTTAATTTTTCACGCGATTTTAGTTACGAATCTAATGACATAAGTTTTCATCCCATATCGTTCGTAGTTGTATTCATAAAAAAAAAATACTAACACGAGAGTTTCAAAATTTTTTTTTTTTTTGAGTTTATGGCGAGTTCACCATAAATTTTATTGGTTTAAAAGCATAGAAGCACATCTAAAGAGTTTTAAACTTGTTGAACAATCGTGAGGTAAAAGCTAATTAAAAAAAAAAAACAAAATCAAAACAATCAATATGTGAATATATTTAAGGCTGTTGCCGTGGTCTAGTAGGTACTGGGTTGGCTTATTAGACGTGAGGCTTCGGTTCAAACCCCAGGTCAGGCATTTCTAACTAAATGAAATATGAAAAAATATTTCTTCGGCGACTTTCTCTCAGCGGATGTCTGGCAAAAACTCTGAGAGTAAACAAAATTGCCTTCAAAAGTTTCTCTAAACTTTGTCGTTCGGAGTCGACTTTAAACTATAGCACCTGGCACTCGTGGATAAAATAAGTGGTGTGAGAAACTAGTTCATAATCCTGACTAAAGGGTTTGTAATGACCAATTATGTATGTATGTAAGGCAGGTTATGCAGGTTCTAGAATGTAATGGTTGCCAACTCTCGTGGTTTTTTTACTAGGAAAATTTATTGTATTGTGTATGCAGGTTGTTAAAATCGCAGTAGTCTAATAGGTAGTGTGTCCCTGTAGTTTAATAGATGAAGGCTTACTAAACGAGTGCTCCTTCAAGTCCGACATCTTAAAAATATTTCTTTCGGCTACTTCTTTTCAGCAGTATTCTGGCAAAAAGCTTTGAGAATAAACAAAAATTTCCATGATAAGCTTCTCAAATTTGTTGTTTAGGTCAATGTCAATTCTAGGTCAGGTCCGATTTTGTCTACGAACATGCTGCTATTCTGGGAAGACATAGACAAATTAAGGTCGATTATATGATTCCTTACAACTTTCTAAATATAACATTCGTTTTTAGAATTCCAACAAGGGACTGAAGAAAGGTCTGAAGATCCAGAGGTTCCTAATGATGAGCGGTAGTGGTATATTTATTAAGGATTCTGATTTTAAACTTACTTATAATCCGCCTGACCACTGCAGTGTTTTCCAAGCAGAGGTCATGACAATTTCCCTAAACATCTCTTGATTAACTCGGACAGCCTAGATGCGATTGGGTCCCTAACGATCGTAGTTTCAACGTCCATTCTTGTCAATGAATGGCAGAATTTTTCGGATCATTCAAAGATAACACTTATGTGGGTTCCTGGTCATGGAAATAATGTTAGAAATTGCATTGTTGATGAATTGGTCAGAGCCGGTGCGGAGCTAGGTATTCCGATTGTCTCAGTTAATTTGCATGTTATGCACACTTATTATAGAGATGCTCTGGAAAGCTCTTATTATAGCCCCTGCAGCACATGTATGAATAAGAAAAGGACTAATTTACTTAAATCCTTAAACCGCACAATAGCGATTCTTACGGGCCATTGGCATAGGTATGCGGAAAGATTCGGTATTTCGGCAGGAGTGTAGGTCTGAGGAGGAGGAAGAGACTGGCTTTCACCTCAAGTGTCAGTTTTTTGCTTTTGTCATAAAGAGACATAGGTCTTTGACCTCTCAATTTCCGACATCTATGACCGACTCTCGAAAGTATTTTGAACTCGGTAGTGTTTTGCCCCCGTATAGAATTGATTGTAGTATCACAATGGGCCTAAATGCTGGTATAAGTGAAACCTCCTCATTTGGAGGCGTCCGCTACCTTATCTAACCTAATCCACAACAAAACTCGAGAGTTGCAAACTGCGGAACTAGGATATGACTGAGTAAACTGCGTTCTTTTCTTTTGCAACATGACAGTCAACAAAAAAACTTAAAATTATGTAAAGTGGCAATAAAATTTCGTTAAAAAGAGAAATTCTATGCCAAAGACAGTATAGGAAGACATTTAAAGTAACACTCTGTGTTGAAAATGAAACTTGCGAGTTTAAAATTTTTTTTTAAATAGAAAGTATTTCACTACGTGAAATTCATTTTCAGTTTTCTAATCTACAATTTTCCCCGTGAAAATGGTTCGGTTTAATGACCAACATGTCCGTTTAATTTTCCCATTTTGGGTAAAAGCGCTCCTTTCCTTTCATACCTTTTAATGGCTGCTAAAACTATTTTCATCAATAAACCTGGTAACATTATTTAACAAATACACCGTTTTTCTATGACCGTTATCTATATGAAACACAGGGTGTTTAAGAGGGAGGGGAGTATGTATTTTAACAATTCAACTGCATTTGTTAGCAGCTAACATCATCAGTGGCACGTTGAAAACAGCATCTGTTTCGGTGTGCTTGAGTGTATTCATGCAATTCGAATCATTCAAGCACTAACAGATACCAACAGCAAACAGCAGCTACTTTTAGCCACTACATGTAAAGGTTATCATTTGGTAAACGTTTGATGGTTTTCTTTCATTTCTTTTTTAATTTTTTTTTTGTGTGGAAACGGAAATTGTAGGCGAAAGGAAAAAAAACTGTAATAGAGCAGCGCTATTTAGAAATGTTCAAGATAAGGCGGGCTGCAGCTAATGTGTGAGGACCAATAAAAATTGATTTTTTTGTTCTGTTATCGAATGGTCATTCGTTCATGGCATTATTAGCTGTTCTCACACAATAGAATTGAAATTTTTGGAAGAAGATTGCAATTCCTTTCTCTATTTCGTTAACAACCTGTAACGATGTCCTTGATAAGGTGGTCGTAATGAAAGTGGCGATGAAGGGGTGGGAGATGGGGGGCATAATGTTGTGCTAATGATAGCGAATTTAATTTTTTAGACAGAGAATACACCCTTTGAATGTTCTATAATAGCAGGAGAGGTAAAGAAAAAACTTTACAAAACTGAAGGTCTTTTTAAAGTATTTGCGGAAAGTACCTGCTGTTATTATAAGCAAAAGTGTATAAAAAAAATGCAAACAAAATTAATTAAAATAAAAACAAATGAAAAAAAGAAATAATTTTTCATTCATATTTTTTGTTTTTTTGTTCCATAATCCTTCGCATCCATAATGCATAACGAAATGTTTGTTAAGCAGCTTTCGTTCGAGAAGTGAATTTTTCTTTTCTTTGCGAGGCGTCTAATCAAATTGCTTTTTTATTCCTTTTTGAGCAAATAAAGACGTGAATAGTTTTAGCATTTTCCATAACATTTTTTTCTTAAAGGTCATCTTGTCAGAGTGTCACAAATATTGACGCATTTTTTTTTTGTTTCTTTCCAGATGCTTTTTATAGCCGAGGCTAATAAATGATTTATGGCATCCGTTTTTGTTGCTTTGCTTTTATGCTGAGTTTATGAAAAGAACGAAACACAGAAAACTATTTCAGAAACAGATGCGAAACTGAGTGTATATGTTAAATGGGGAAGGATAACCATGCAAAGTTCTTAAAAATGTTTCTGTTGAAGTGCTTTCACATAAGCGTATAACTAACATGAATGAGGATGTGGATGTGAATGTGAACAGGAGCCAAATGAGAACAGGAAGATAATGTGGTTGGAAACGAATGTAGGCTGTAAACGGTCAAATACCATGAAGTGCGAGTACAAAAAAATCGGTTTTCATGGTGCGACAGGTGTCTCCATTGACCGTCCTCATTTTCAAAGAAATATGGGCCGATGATGCCTCCGCTCCACAAGCCGCAACAAACAGTCACTACGTGTGAGGTTTCTGAGCTCCAAATATGGCAATTTTGCTTGTTAACGGATCCACTACGTTGCAAATGAGCGTTGTCTGAGAAGTTGTTTTTTTTTTTTTTTGCAAAATCGATATCATCGTGCAGAATCTTGGCCCAATAAATCTCAACGTTGCTCAAGCGTAAATCGATTCATTATAATAATATAAGATAATATACTGAATTTTATGACAGAATAGAATGACATAAGTATTGCCAAATTCGAAATAACCGCAGGTTCAAATTTAAATCGTTAGAAAGCTCATTGTATTAATTCGCTTCCTCCGTACTTACGTACTTAAGGTATTTGAAAAATAAATTTGTCCTCTCATCGGGTAGCGTCTCTTAAAAGATTTCATTCGAAGAAAAAAATGAAAATTACTACAGCAGCATACAAACGAACGTAGTACCTCATACATTCGCTATTAAATGTCATAAAAAAATAATAAAAAATTTTACTAGGAGGAGAAGAAAGTAATTCTTATTTTTCATCTCTTAGTTTTATTATATTATTTCTAATAAAATCAAATGCTGTGAGTGAAGAAGTGAGCGATAGTTTAATACCGTAACGCCAGTAACGCAATATGTTTATGCTGACCAAAGGTTTACTACATGCATTAAATTTTTAATGATGATTTCTTATTCAAAAAGAGAGTTATTTTTTTGGTCCTAGAGAAATATGAAGAAGTCCTAGTCATAACTCTTTTTGAACTGTTATCACTCGCTTATGGCTCTTAAAAATTTCTTTATTGACGCATGGAAATTTTTGTTCAAATTAAGAAGGCGAAGTCACCTTATGTAGCGCCGTCATTAAAATGAATTTAGTGAAGAGAAGAGAAAGGAAAAGGAAACAGCATCGTAAAAGAAAAAGAACTAAACCAACATAAAACGAATTTAATAAATAATCATGATAAATAAACAATAATATGGAGTTTGTAGAGAATAAAATGGAGAAATAAATATCGAGAGACTAGGAAAAAACAAAGAAAAGAAAAACGCTAAAAATGATTTTTTAAATGAATACTAAAAGCCAGTGGAAAGGAACGAAACGAAAGAGAGAGAAAGAAGGAAAAAGAAAAATGAAATATATTGCTTTTAAAAAGAGAAATCTATGTTATTGATTGGTTGCAGAAAGGGCAATTGATAAGGACATAAAACTTTATGTGAAAATCAGTGACGACTATGTACGCCAGGAGCAGAGGGGTATACCCATCTTCACAGATTTGTCGAAGTTAGGTGGAGGAACAGGAGTTTTCTGTAAGGATCTCGATCTTGAACTTCACTTTTTGTTAAAGGATGACTGTAGCGTGTTTCAGGCAGACATTTTTGCTACCTTGAAGGCTATGGAGGCCGTAGCTAGTAGGCCCACTTCAGATTCGAAACTCAGATTATATGATCTTCGCCGACAGCTAAGCTGCCTTAAGGGCCATGTCGTCGCTCTGGAGTAAGTCACGGTTTGTTCGTGAGTGCAAAGAATCTTTTAGGACCTTTGGACTAGATCGAATCGGTCTATGCTGGTTTCCGGGATGTAACGGTATACTTGGTAATAAGACAGCGAAAGCTCTTGCTAGATTAGGTTAATTTCCTGGAGGCGATTTGATAGTTGGTCATGATCATAAAATTTTCTACCTCTACGGCCATATCACTGGCTGGGTCAGGGAGGAAGAGCAGGGGCGTAGGGGGAATGATCTAGGTACCTACGGCCTACTATAGACAGTGATAGAACAGGTTTCCTGCTAGGCTTATTTAAGGCTACTCTGAGGCTAGTTTTTGCTTTCATTAGTCGGACCATTGCATAGTATGTTACGACGAGGAGGAGTTAGAAACTATCTGCATCTGTCCTTACAGGGGCTTCTTCGAAGGTTTTTACTCTATTTCCAGAGGCGATATTAAGGCTCTCCACAGATTCATAGATAGTTTGAGCTGGTGGAAAGTGCTAGGGCTTCAATGTTGTAGTCACGCTCTCTTGTGTGTCTGTGGTCCATCTGTTTTTTCCTCCGTCCCTTTCCTACCCATCCCATCTACTTTACTATGCTATCTATCTCTTCTCTAGGACATATTACGATGGATCATTTTGACCTCTGAGTATTGTAAAGGGTCCGCCAAATAACTTTTTTTTTTTTGAAAATGCTCTAAAAAAAACTACTGAATATTTTCTCAAATTTCTTTTTTTTATTTGGAAGTACAATCCTTCCGGTTGATAATGGCGTATACACAACCATATTCGTTCAGCGGAAGGATAAAACTAATTATCTGTCAAATCAGACATAAGCACTAGTTAAAAAAAAAAAACGTTAGATGGCGGACCCGATACTTGTCCCAATGACAAGTACACGTCCTAAAACCTAACCTAACCTAAACCTGTACGATATTCCATACTCCATCGACTAAGCTTAAAAAGACTTGTGAAAGAAAAAAATGTGTAGGCAGCAGTGGCATGATTTAAGTTTACTTGAGAACTTCTGAAACTCACACTATTATGTGATCAGTTATGGAAAATGCTTCTTATGTAAATAAAATTCCTAGACGCTTTAACAAAAGTCTGCGTATGATTACAGCAGAACCGTAGTACATAAAACTTTTAGCGTGTCATTGTTAAAAACAGAGATTGGAAAAGATTCTGAGAAGTATTTCTTCATCTATTCAAGTCGCCTAGCTTGTTTGACACATTCTCGTCAAAGTTAGTGACGTCACAACTTAATTTGTTCCTGATTTTAGGTTCGGTTAGGTTTGAGAACGTATACTTATTGGGTCAAGTACAATACCCAGAGATTAAAATGACCCATTGTAATACGTCCTAAAGGAGAGAGAGAGGATAGTAAAGGAGATAGGGAAATTGGAATTTAGATAGGGAAAGGGAGGATATGGCTGATCGGGCATAAATAATCGTGTTTGTTTCATTTGAGATGTAGAATTTATAAAATTTATGTTCAGTTCAACATAATTTAAGATTCAACTGAATATAGATACACTGATGAATGCAACTACTTATCATTATTATTGTGAAAGCAATGCTTAAATTACAAAAGGATGCCAGACACAGTTTCACTCATACACAACCGCATCTAACCAATTTGCTCTACACATGTTGAAGTTGTTGTTTTTATTTTATTTTTTATTTTTTTTTGCTCTGTAGCCATATTAAACCATATGTTTTACGAGTTTTTGTTTTTTTTTTTCTGTGCTGATTGTTGGCCCAAATGACAGCTTAAACGTTGGCCTTTATTTGTTTTCGCCAACTAAAAACAAAGACTCAGGAGCAAAAGCAAAAGCAACAGCAAGAGCAAGCAGCAGCAGCAGGAATAGGAATGGCAACACAAAAAAAAAACAAATAGAATATCAAACAAAGAGAAAATAAAGACAAAAAACGTAAACAATTGAGACTGAGAGTTAGGCAGAGAATGGGGCAGGGGAGCACTTACAAAAAACCAAACAAAAGAAAAAATTTAACTGGAGGTCATCCATAAAGCACAGCTGATGTAAAAAAAAAATTTAAACATGAACAGGATTTCGTATTTTATATGGTTTGGTTTTTGTCATATTGGTGTTGTTGTTTTTGTTTATAGGTTCCCTCACAGCCATCTCCACCAGACCGTATACTCATACATATACAGCCATACTTAAAAAACTAAACGGTAAATAGTTTAAGGAAATCATCCATATGGCGAAATGTCTTTTAATGTGTGTGTCCCACAATATGTTTTTCACATTCATATTAAACTCTTACACACACTCACTGTCTCTTTCTCTATCTCTAGCTCTTTACCTATACTGAGGCATTTTGACTTTCTCTCTTTCCCCTTTTGTCCTATTGATTGCTATGATTTCTTTTGTTTTCTGCAGAAAAACAATGTTTAAAACAGTAGCAGCAGGCAACTTTGATTGTTTATTTACCAACACGCACACACATACACATGCTCATGTGTGCCTGCTTATCCCTGCCATTTATTTTAATAAGTGATTGGTTGTGTGTTAGTTTAGTTTGTGTGTGTGTTTGTGATTTCAGAAAAAAAGGACATTTAGACAAACCTACATGGATGATGATGATGATGGTGATGACGATGATGATGATGATGTTTCTGATGACAATATTAAATGACAAAAAGAAGTAATTTGTTGTCAACATTGTACTGATGACATAATATTGCTTTTGTTTTCTCTTTTATCATTTATGCCCATATATGTGTGAGTGCAGTTGCTGTTTATGTCTGTGTGTGTGTGAATTCATGGAGATTGGCTAAAATTCAAAACTCATTAAATATTAATGATTTGAAATATACAAAATCTTTCCAGGAATAGAATTAAAGACAAAAACTGTACAAACATGTATGTGTACATGCAAGGCTGGTTCAGAAATTGCAGCGTAAAATTTTTATAAAAACAATACACAGTCAGGATTACGACCTAGCTTCTCGCACCACTTATGTTGTGTGTATTAATTTCTATACATGAGTGGCGGGGGATCTACAGTTTAAAGTCTACTCGGAATGACAGATTTTTGAGAATCTTCTCATGGCAATTTCATTCACTCTCAGAGTTTTTGTCAGAAATTTGCTAAGAGGCAGTCGCCGTATTTCGTTTTGTTGGAGATGTCTGACCTGGTTTTTCAACCGTAGTCTCACGTCTAATAAGCCAACACACTACCTACAAGACTACGGCGACAATGTAAATTTATAATTTCTCATCAGAATGTATTTTCGAAACCTTTATGAGAATACTCATCCAATAATACTCGAATAGACTCTTAAAAACACTGTTTGGCATGGCTTATAGGTCGTTAACTTATCAACTGTTCTTCAGGAGCGTTTTGAGTTTCGAAACTAAAAATAATTTTTCTGAAAGCAAATTCTGGTGAGGATAATAAGAAAGCCATCTGGTACAACATCAACTGTAGCAGTACTATTAATACTTACTCGTCGGAAAAACTTACTTACTTACTTAATTGGTCATTACAACCCTTCAGTCAGGATTACGAGCTAGCTTCTCCACATCTCCTATGTTCTGTGTGTCAATTTTATTCACAAGTAGCGGGATCTAAAGTCTACTCCGAACGACAGATTTTGAGACACACTTTGCTCTCAGAGTTTTTGTCAAAAGTCTAGCTGAGAGGAAGTCACCAAAGAAATAATTTTTTTTTTTTTTTTTATTTCGTTCTGTTGGAAATATTTGACCTGATTTTTGAACCGTGGCCTCATGTCTAATAAGCCAACACACTAACTACTAGACTACGGCGACTTTCCCGGCGTTAAAAACACAGAATTGTCACAAAGCATCTCTCAAATTCTTCCAAGTAAACAGTTGATTGGCCGGCTGTAGCTCTCACCACCCATACTCACACCACTGATACTTTTATCTATGAGTGACGGTACACTCAGTCAGTGACGGTACACTCAGTGACGGTGCACTCAGTGACGGTACAGTGTAATGTCGAAGAACAGATTTGAGAAGCTTTACTTGGCAGTTTTTTTTACTCTCAGAGTTTTGTTTTGTATTTCGTTTGGTTTGAGATGACTAAGCTGAACTCTCATCTAATAAGCTAATTCTTTATCGTTTACAATACCATGTGCAGTCTAATCTGTTAATTATATTCGATCTTCTTTGATCAGGCCTGTAGGCTGTTAATTTTTGAAATTCTAAAACCAAGATAAATGCTTTACCTCCTTAAGAGATCAGATGGTTGTTTCGTCTTTATGTGGAGCAAAGGGAATCAATGATGTGGAGGAATCGGAATCCCTGCAACACCTTTTATGAGAGTGCCCTGCACTTCAGGACAGACGTCATCGATTTTTGGGTGACAGAACATATGAAGATCTGGGCATGGTGGCGAACGTGACACTAAGGAAAGTGACCCGGATTGAAACGGATCATGTAAAGGGGGCTTAACTCATACTGGGTAACACAATGGGTCATATGGCCACCGAATGAACTTGCCTGTGCACGGCAAGCTACCCCCAAATCTAATCTAACCTAACCTTCGTTCTTACTTTCCTTGTCGTGAGTTCTCATAAAGAGATTAATATTACATCCGGTATTATATGAATTCAGGTGTGAGTATAAGAGAAGATGAAGCTCTCGGAACACTTATAATTAGCAAC
Source organism: Sarcophaga caerulescens (assembly GCA_927399465.1). NCBI lineage: Eukaryota > Metazoa > Arthropoda > Insecta > Diptera > Sarcophagidae > Sarcophaga > Sarcophaga caerulescens. Next base: position 21,342,745 of record OV656867.1, read on the forward strand.
AGTTAACGTGTGTATCACGGTATGGTACAGGAGATACCATCTTGACTTTCTTCACACACTGTACGCATAATTCAAAACTAAAAACCTTTTTCTGTGTTTCAGCGAATATACGTACGTACGCACTTTTACTTCTATTATTCACAATTTGAATGTAAAATAATATGAAAAAAGCGACAACGAAATTCTGGAAATAAAACTATGAAAACTATAACGAAAACGAAAGAAAAAAAGAAGAGGAACTGCAAGAAAAACATAAATTAAAATGGAAACCGGAAACCTATTGTGCTTACACAGACACGCACTGACTTGTACACACAAAAGACAAATAAACTTAAATAATGGCTAAAGAAGTGCTGTGTTTTCTCTCTTTCACACTCACTCTCTCTCGCTCTGACAATTTATATGACTTTTCACAACAATAAAACAAAAATAATTTTTTTTCAACTTAGAAAAAAAAAAACAAGAAGAAAAATAAAAATGAAATTATTAATGAAATAAAAAATATGCATGAACAGGAAACTTTGACTACAACAACTGTGAAAAAGAGAGAGAGAGTGAGAATAGGAATGGCACGCTGTTAGTTTTTCACGTTTATTTTTTATTCGCAGAGCTTTTTTTCTTCTAGTTTTTATTCATTTTTTCTTTTTTAGTCAATTACCTGACAACAAACTAAAAAGTGAGTTTCATTGTTTTCTTTTCTTTCTTTCCTTTTTTTTTTGTTTCATCAACCGACTTTTCTTTTTTAAATCCCAAACAAAGCCTGCATGTAGCACAAAAGAAAGGCGGTTAAGAAAAGAAAAGGAAAATTTTGTTTTGAATAACAAAAGGAATGAAATGAAAAGGAATCCAAGAAGAAAAAAACAACACAAAAAATGAAAGAATGAATATTTTCTTTGTATTTAAAATAGAAAATAAAATGCATTCATTTATGACTGAAACAATGCCATACTAAGCGCTTGTTGTTGTACATTTAAAATTAATATTCAGGCCCCTGCCACCCTCAAGCTGCTGCTGCAATTCTATGAGATGGGGGTGAGGATTATACTCTACATCACTGGTAGTGGTGATGATGATACGTAGCAGGACTCAAACAAAAAGCATTTTGTTTCAGATGCCATATTGCCGCCTATCTGGGTACATATTTAGTTCAAGACAAAATCCATTGGATTGGTGGTCAAAATTAAAACCACAATATCAAAGCTAAGATCTGTGAGCATGATCTTGACAAATTAATAGCAACGATCAGAAATACATTTTAAGGTATTGCTCTTCATAAAGAGTAGGCTTATGTTCCCTCCAACATGTGCTTTATTGGTATAGTGGGAGCCTCTAGATTTTGGTCGCTATATAAGGAAACTAAAACGTACAACTTGAAAGATTGCTGAAAAACTTTTGATTATTGACAGACAACAAGCATTAAGCAGAGAATCAGCAATTTTAGTGCCTTATCACAAGTGAGCTATTTAAAGCCACAAAAAAAAACTTGTTACTATGTTTACTGCTACAACAATAGCAACAGAAACTATTCCTTTTCATCATCTATACTATGTGGTCAACAAACAATTGAGTCGTTCATAGAAACGAATCCATGTGATCCATCGTACCCATATCCGATTGTAAAAGAATGTGTGTGAAGATAAATTCGAATTTAAAAAGCAAAAAAATAAATTCTCTAGTAGCGTTTGTAGCCTCTTATGTATTTATAGCATTAGGCTTTCCTGTAACAAGTAGCCGAGATCTCAAAAGAGAATGAAAGATGAGGCGATACAAATAAATTTCTGCAGAGCTACGCTACTGCTAGTATGAATGCTATGAGAACTACAGCCGGATGCACAAGGTTCGATAAAAAATCAGACAAACTTGCAATAAAGAAAACGTATCCATGCTGATCAGAGGCAAAAGAACAGTATGAAGAGACGATGTGAGCAGAATTCTTGAAAATCATCAGGTAAAGCACTTGCAAGAAATACCCAATGGCTATACCCGACCTTTAAGCCGCCCTTAAAAAGATGACACAAATACTGGATGGTGGAATCAGTTGCGGATTTGTTTTATGATTTAAAGAATAGAATAGAAGAATTGAAATTGTTACACATATACTTAAAGAATCTTTTGAATGGACCTTACCATTTAGAAATAAGTTGGTTACTATGGATAGGGCACCAGTCAATTATAAAAATATCAATTCAAGGAAACAAAATTAAATTCATTTAACGTGATCACAAAAATTGGTTACAAACAAAGTTCAAACACTCAGCAGCCTCTAAGGTGAAGAGATCTTTTAATTTTAATAATGATTAGGACACCATATATTATCATAGAGAGTGTTGTTTCCAGGCAACAGCTGATAGCAACCATGTCATCCTTAATTTATCAGCAAAGCGTAGGAAAGCATAACTAAACATTTAGATAACAATCTTCTTCCTTGTGACAATATCTACAGAAATAACAACAGGTATACCAGTGCAAAAGAAGGATTTCAAATCTGCTGTTAATACAAAGTGGCTCTCTGTCTGCTGCGTATACGCTAAAGTCTATCCCAGTACTTCCTCTTTTTTTCCATTTCATTGAAGCGTCATGGCATGTTCTTGCTCCCCGTCGAGCAATCTTTCTTTCCGTGTTCTTTTTCCGCAAACTGATAATCTATCGAGGAAACGAGGAACATTTTCCTTTAAATAATATCTCTAACACCCCTCTCTCATAGCTGTAAGTGAATAACCCTATTAAGATATAATTAATCACACAGTAAATGTTGAAATTTTAATTCAACCAAACGATAGGACGGGAGACATTATTTTAACCAAGATTTTTATTTAAGCGGTTAAAATACTTAAAAGCAATCCATTAATCATTACCAAAGTGAACTGATTAAAATGAACTTTTTTCTAATTGGCGAAGCAAACAGAAAAACAAAAATTCATTTCGTTAGTCTTAAAGGTTTTACGTTGAAAGCCACGAATTTCAAAAAGGATAGATAGAGAGCAAATCAAAAACCTGCTGATACAATAATGATTTCAATAAGAATAGGCTCAGCAACATAGACGATTGAAAACAGACACAGAAAAAGAGGTGAAGAATTAAAGGAAAATTTATTAGTGAAAACAAGAAGACACCGAACATAAGACAGACGGCCAAAAATGGGCAATGAATTAATTAGATTAAGAGTCCTATAGAGTTTTAGAGTTAAAGTTAAATAATCTATTTGGATTTATTAAATTGCGAGAGAATCTTCTCCACAATTTTCTTTGCCAGAGGATGACAGTTAACTTCCTTATATACATAATGTATGACAGGAAGTTAATCATGGGTTAATGTAGAGGGTTAATTCTCATCCATTGGCCTGTCTTTCCACAGGGTCAACTATTTCATTTACATCGAAAGTTAGTCCATAAACAATCCTGAACTTAATTTGCTTTTATACACATATGTACATAACGTAACTGGTCATTACAACCATCCAGTCAGAATTACGAACCAGCTTCTCTCACTACCTATGTTGTGTGTGTTAAGCCGAACGAATAATTTTTTGAGAAATTTTTCATGGCAATTTTATTTTACTATCAGGGTTTTTGCCAGAAGTCTGACCGGAGTTTTAAACCGTGGCCTCACGTCTAATGAGCTTACAAACGACCTATTATACTCACGTTAAAAGCGTAGCGGCTAAATAATACCAAGACTTAGAGATTTCAATGGATTGCTACAGATTCTGCTAGAATTAGGATTCATTGTGAAGTAAATTCCTTTGAGGAATCCATCAAGAATGGTTGTAATGTTACTAGGTTAGATCGAAGTGGTAGCTTTGATTACCAAAGCACACTTGAGCACGTATAGTGCAGTCGCTGTACTGACCTAGTTCCACCAAACTAAGGAAGAAGTTTGTCAGCGCAAGGGCTGCACATTAAAAGCACGACTACCATACGCTGCAAAATCAGCCTAAAAGTTTAATAAACGAAGCTATATCCTTGACATCAATGGACAATAACTCCGTTAAGCTGACAAGGATTGAAGAGCTAAAATCTGCATTTCGTAAGAGATGGGCATTGACAAAGGAAGTAGAAGCAGGTCTACACCCACGGCAGAAGATGGGAGTTGCAGTCTTTCCGCGTGTCTTCCCATAACGCAATGCCCCGTAAGCATGGCCACTGTGATCAAATCCGAGTAGCTAGTTGGTGCGCCTTTTATCCATCAACTGCTAAGTGAGTATGGCAGTAGAGTAGGATAGGTTAGTGTCCCGAAACAATTTTCGACCAAGGGCCAATTTAACCGAGGTAAGTGGTATAGCCAAATCGATTGACAGGGGTTCCAGAAGTGCATCAGCTCTGGCGAGCTCATCGACCCTGTTGCTGAATACCATCAAAGTTAATCAAGAAGGAAACTATGATGGCAAACAAGAGTTGGAGCACACCACAGTATACACAATTGAGGCAATAATTTGGCTTTGGACGACTAATCGGTTGTTGATATTCTCAGTTATTCAATATAGTCCAGATATCCAATGTGATTTTAAAACACTTGAGAATTCATTAAACTTGATTAGGTTAGGTTGGAGTGGTAACTTTGATACCAACAGCTCACTTGAGCATGCATAGCGACCCGTTGTGACGCCACGGGTAAGCGTAGCCCCCGTACTGACCAAGTTCTACAAAACTTATAGAAGAAATTGGTCAGCGGAGGGACTGCACACTATTCATTGATTAAAGTTAGACAACAAGTGCCATTATGGTAAAGGTGGTCAATTAATATTCGGAGGATTTCAAAGATTTTCTAAACTGCGGCAGAAAAATTTAAACTTTATAAATTAAAAGAAACAAAAGTGGAGAAATATAAAAAAATATATCAGGCAAATGCTTTGTAATAGCAGTGCTTTGGTTTTTAGAGCAGCAAAAGTTTGGTTCCCACAGGTTTTGAATAATTTTACTTTTTTGTGATTTTAATTTATCTGATATCTTGCCTTTAAAGGACTAGGTGTTAATGTTATTGCTTTTATTAACACTTTATTTCTACTTTCAAAATTACTGGAAACAAAATGTTTACAGCAGTCAGCTACGCAAAACCAAAACGAAAAAGAAGAAAAAAAATTAACTTAAAATCCATACAATTAAACTCATTAATTTTGTAATGAAGAGGCATTAATCATTGGCAATAACTACTGTGAGTATGAAAATTTAGAAAAAAAAAAAACCAAAAAAACAGAAAATATTGTATCGAGCCTATAACAAGCCTGCCTACATGCTTGTACTCTTGCACTTACTTTGGCATACAGGCTTACAGACATACTCATGTACTGGGAACAAAAATACATACCATTGAAAGGAAGGCAACTTGTTAAAGTCAAACAACTGAAATATCTAAAGAATATACACACATACATATGCACAAAATAGGTATTTATAGAGAGAGAGAGAGATATTGATATACCCAGCAAACATTTTTAATGGAAATTTCCTTTTTAATTATAGAAAGTATTTAAGGAGAGCTACAGAACTAATATTGATTGGGTTGCGTTGAGTTTTCGCAACGTTTATGGTTAAAATGAGAATAAAGGCTTATTTATAAAAGAGCCTTTCTTACCTCATTCTCATCCTCATCCTCTTCCATGTAACTCACAACACACTGCTGGAACTGAAAATAGCACAAACATGCACAAGTAGAGTTTGGAGTTTATGATGATTTTTAATACACAAGAGAAAAAAGTAATTACGAAGCAAAAAATCGGAGGAACAAGAAAAAAATGTAAAAGAAAATTTAGAAAAAAAAACAAAATTACATTGATGTTGTTGTAGTAACGAAAATTGATAAAAAAAAAACAGAATTATAGTTTCAGCTATACTATAGCAGAAGAGTTGCTTGCCATCTCTACAAATGAGCCTATTTTTCATATTTTTGGAACATGTCATCATTATCATCATTATCATCATCACCATAATAATCATCAGCTGCTGCATGTCAAAAGTAATAATTTTCTAGGTTTGAAAGAGATTTTTAGGTATAGAAAATAGTAAAAAAAACCGTAAATAATACTCGTAATCATGACGAAGGCATAAAATTACTATTTTTCACCTGGCCACCAAACCGCCCTCAAAGAGAAATGAGAACTTATGGTAAATGTTTAAAGAATTTAAAATTATTAAATTTAATTTGAAAAAGCAATGAACGTTTTTTGGTAGAATTTTAAATACCATAAAAAAAGTCACTCCATACCCCATAACCCAGAAAACTCGAACAAAACAAAATAAGAAAAAAATTTCTTTCAGCGACTTCCGCTCAGCATTCTTCTGACAAAAACTCTGAGAGTGCCATAAAATAAACACACATAAAATAAGTGGTGTAAGAAGCTGGGTTGTAACCCTAACTAAAGGGTTGTAATGACCCATTTAACTAAATAAGTATCGGGTGGGATATCTATTCAGTTATTTCGAATCTGTCAATACTAATGGTGTTTTCTTTTCTACCAAAAAATGTGCATTTTATTAATGCAAAATACAATTTTGCGTTTATTTCTTAAAAATGTTTCGCCCTCTAAAATGGTGGTATGTTTTATTCTAAATAATTCGCACTTGCCAATGGTGTAGGGCATAGCATTTTATGCCCTGTATAAATCGAGAGTGCTGATAATGCTCTGTAAGCAGATGACTTTTGTTTATTTATAGGGCTACCAGATGAAAGAGGGTGACATTTTCTTTGTAGAAAAGAAAATACCATAACAGATGAAAAAGAAGAATTACTTTCTTCTTCTCCTAGTAAAATTTTTATTATTTTTTTATGACATTTAATAGCGAATACATACGTTCGTATGCTACTGTAGTAATTTTCGTTTTTTTCTTCTTTTTTTTCGAATGAAATCTTTTAAGGGAATATACCCTCTGAGGGGACAAAATTAATTTCAAATAACATAAGTACGAAATCAAGCGAAAGAATAGTTGACTGCTGTTTGTATCGGTTGGGAATCTGCAAATACTTATGCCATTCTATTGTGTCACAAAATTCAGTATATTATCTCCGCTGAACGTAATGAATCGTGCCCGGTATACGCAAATCGGAAATATCGAAACTGTGGCTGAGAGTGTGCGTGAGGTTCCATCAGCATTAACTCGTCATCGTTCTCAAGAAATCAACATTTCACGCGCCAGTTTACGTCGAATTTTACGAAAAGATCTCGGGTTGACGCCTTACAAAGTCCAAATGGTTCAATAGTTGAAGCCGCATGACCATCTCCTTCGTTTTCGTTTCGCTAGATCTGCCAACGAGAAACTGCACGATAATGTTGATTTTGCCAAAAACATCGTTTTTTCGGATTTTCATCTTGGTGGGTACGTTAGAAAGCAAAATTTCCATATTTGGGGTTCAGAAAACCCAGATGTGGTCTTGCAAAAGCCAATGCATCCATTACGAGTTACTGTTTGGTACAGCTTGTGGAACGGAGTCCTCATTGGCCCATATTTCTTTGAAAATCAGGCCGTCGCAATCTTCACGGTCAATGGAGATAACTATCGTACCGATTTATTTGTACGGTTTTTCATCAATACCATGAATGATGTTTGGTTCCAATAGGATACTGCAACTTGCGACACATCTCACGCCACAGTCGATTTATTGCGTCAAGCGTTTGATGGCCATTTAATTAGCCGAAATGTTGATGTCAATTGACCGCTAATAGGCTGCGATTTGACGGTTTTGGACTATTTTATGTGGGGCGCTGTTTAAGAAAAGTGCTATGCCGACAAACCAGAGACAATTGAGCATTTGAACGCCAACATTCGTGATACGATTGCCGAGATACGACGCCATACACTCGAAAAAGTGCACGAAAATTGGTCCGATCGAATAAGATAGTAAGAGGCCAAACTAGGTCAATAATCCTGACTGAAGGGTTGTAATGACCAATTATGTATGTATATGTACATATGTATGAGGCCAAACGCGGCAGCCATATGAATGAAATAATACAGGGCGAACTCAATAGGTGATGGCAATGGTACAACAACTTAATTCGCAGTGTTTTTTAACAAAAACAACATGTGTTTTCTGTTGTTTTTGGGTACACACAAATGTCAAATGAAATTCGCCGTAAGCAAGAAATAACAAAGGCGAATCCATATAATGACATAAAGTTGTTATTTTGTGTCATTATTTCTCTTTTGTTTCTTTTTGTTTTACAGGGCATTGCGAGATTAGGTCGCTGACGGGGATCTGGAACAGATCCCAGCCGGACTATTGCAGGGTATGTTGCGATGAGGAGGAGTTAGAGACTATCGAACACCTCCTCTGTAACTGCCCAGCCCTTGGTAGGTTGAGGCTGAGGACCCTTGGCAGGGCCTTCTTTGAGAGCTTGAGTTCTGTGTCGAGAGCCGACATCAAGGCTCTCCACAGATTCATTAGCAGTTTGAGCTGGTTGAGAGGTGCTAGGGCTTCATAAGTGTAGTCGCGCGCTCAACCCTTGTTTTGTGTCTGTTTCTTTCTGTGTGATTCCCATCCTCCCCTTACCCTTATGCCCTCCTTTCATCCTATTCCCTCTATTTCCTTCCCTCTCCAAGGACGTTGTACAATGGGTCAATTTCGACCTCCGGGTATTGTACTTGTCTTAACGGACAAGTACACGTCCTCTAACCTAACCTAACCTTCTTTTTGTTTATAAAAAAAATTTTAAAAAACAAATTTTAAAAATAAAATTTTTTTAAATACGGGCTGATTTGCGCTACCACTAAGGTATGACGACCTTCAGAGGGATACTGGGAAGCATAAAAGCGGATTCTACAACAAAAGTTGTGCTAGAACATCCAGAATATTTAAATAAATTATAAATTGTGTAGAATACAAATATAAAAGGAAATAAAAAATAAATAAACAAAAGAATGTATATACAGTGAGCAAAAAAAATGTGTACACTTATTGTAAAAAACTAATAAATAAATTAGTCCACAGGATTTTGTTTAAGATGACTTTCTAGAAAATTCGGTCGCCATAGTCAAAAAATCACCACTTTTTTGCTTAAAAATGTGAGAATTTCTTAGTTTCGACAATTATTTTCTTGTTACGTAACCAATAGAGAAATGTTTATAATCCGAATATAGTTTTTAAGCTTTTTTTAGTCTTAAAGAAAATAAATTTCTTTTTATAGATAATTTTTTGTTCAAAAGTTATTTCGAGGTAATAGTGTACAAGTTTTTATTGCTCACTGTACGCAAACAATATGTTTGACATTTACTTGGACTGAAAAAGCAATCAGCTGGGCTGATAACACTACCTATTGAATTTGCCTTGAAATAATATTTCATTTCTAATCGGAACAATTGTATTTCACAACAAAAAAATAAATTTGGCAAACATTTCAAAACATGTTTGTTTAATTAGATTTTAAAATTTAAACTTTTCAATCCATCACCCTATACAAAGGCCCCTCCATGTAACCACTTGGCAGAGATTTAGTTGACCAGCTCTGCTAAGACACAGAGAAAGCGATTTAATTTAAAATTTTTAATTTATATTCTAAGAATGTGTGGAGGAAAAAATAAAAATACGAAGTAATTTTGTGTTGTAATATTTTAAATTAACTTTTACCACAACTTGTGGTTTTACTCTTTCATTTTTTTCTAAAATCGTATTAAAGATTTCATTTAAAATTTAAATTTAAATTTTTGAAATTCTTTTTAATTCAATTCATATTCCTTAGAGACGCCACACCATAAAGGAAATCTTTTTTCATGTAAATTTTCATTCTTTCCTTAGTTTCTTTGGGGCCACACACAATTTTTAGGATTTTAATTTATTATCCTTCCATCATTGGAGTGCATTCCGTATTATTATTATTACTCCAGTTTAAATGGTTTTTTATTTTTGGTTGTGGGGGAGGGGGTATGAGTTGCCATGAAAACAATTAAATATTTTGTATAAAAAACCATGCAACAACAATGAGAATTACAACAAAGATTATTTTAAACAAAAAGCTGTCGGCAAAAACAAAAAATCTTATCTGTTTAGGCAAAGCAACATAAACCAGGCTTCTGTGGTACTGATGACTACTTGCCTAAGCTTTAGCAACCAGCCACGGCTACCTTAACTGTCGTAATTTCCTTTAATTTATTATCCCTGAATGTTTCCAGTCAAATTAAAACGTAAAAAAGGAAAATTTGTGCAGCTGTAAAGCAATTGCTACCAAGGCACCGAGCACACATTTTTTCATGATTTTTTTTCCTGTTCTTTCTTTTTTAATTCACGCTTCCTTTCTGTGTTGCTAAAATAAGTGCCATGATTTTCATGTATTTTCCTAATTTTGCATGCAACACCAACCAAAAAAAAAAAACAATACAAAATCGGTGAGATAATACCAGTAAATAGTGGTTAGAAGTTTTGTAAAAATCGTAATGCCAAGCATTTGAGCCAACACCAGTAGTGGCAGCCGTGCAGGATGATGACAATGATTTTGCAAAATGATAAAATACTACAGCGAACGATAATTATGTTATGCATAGTGGCTGCTTAGAGAGAGAGAGAGAGAGAGAGAGAGAATTGCTCAACATATTCAAAATTATTCACAGAAATAATGGCCGTAATGTGCATACAGAGAACTCCATGGCAACAATATGCGACAATAGCATACAGCCAGTGTAATGAACCAACAACAAAAAAAAAATTCCGTTTTATTCTTTGAAATTCACCAAAACGTTGAAGCCAACCGCTTACCATCATAACGTTCAAACCATCTGTCGAATCTTATAAAACCACCGCAAATATTTCACTCGTTTATTCGTTCGTTCGTTCATTTATTTCCACCTTCATTTCATGTAATGTGTCCTTATAGAACCTCCCCCTCCTGGATCCCTGAACCTGGACCTGTAGCAAACACACAACCGTTTCTCTCTGTTGCATTCTTTACAATTTGGTCATTAATCACGTAAAGGTGATTTTCATATTCGAACCACAATTTTACCCGCACTCTCACACACACACTCATCCAAAGGAAATTCTTCGGTATTTTCTTTGTTGTTGTTCTTGCTGTAGTGTTGGTTCTTTGTGTTCAATTTTACGTTTTAATGTCTTGTTTTTGAAGGTGGCCAAAATTGATAATAAATTTGTTCGAAAAGGAATTTCTTGTAGAAGAATTTAAGAAATTTTTGTATTAAAATACCAAACGTTTTAGCCAAGCCAATATGCTACTTAACTATAAGTTGGCAACCCTTGTTGAAAGAAACATACTTTTTTGTGGTGTTAAAGTCAATTTTTAAGTTTTATAAGTTTTTTTTCGAGAAAAGTTACTTTTTATAAAGCTTAAACTTATTTGTGATATAAAACTAGATTCTGCGTATCATAAATTAATGAAAAATGCCTGCAAAAGGACGGAGAAGTTTAAATAAAGCTAAATTATTTTGTGGTCAATGTAAGAAAATTGTTAAAGAGGAGAGTGATGATTTTATGGAATGCGACAAGTGCAAAAAAACTTACCACTTTAAATGTACTCAACTTAACGAAAGTGAGTTTGATTACTTTATAAATAATGAGAAAGCTATTTTTGAATGTCATCTATGTGAGGGAGAAGAAGAGAAAGACATAAAAAAGGAGCTTTTAGTAATAAAAACAAAACTCAATAAGTTGGATCAGCTGACTGGGATTCAAGAATCGATTCAATTTATGTCTAAACAATATGATACAATTATAAAAGGTATTACTGAAAATAAGAAGAAACTTCATGAACTTGAAAAAGAAAATCGATTTTTAAGAAAGGAAGTTGTTAATTTAAAATCATCAGTAAAGATTCTTAATGATGAACGTGTAAAACTCAATTGCATTGTTAGAGGGTTAGATGTTGGAAAAGGTGTTACTGCGAAAGACGCTGTTGTTGAGTTATCGAATGGTGTTGGTGTTGAAATGGAACCGCGTAATATTGATGATGCGTATTTTATTCAAAATAGAAGGGAAAATAGTCCAAATCAGAAGAAGACAGTTGTGGTAAAATTCGCGTCGAAAGCCTATAAAGATAAATTAATGGAGGCTAAGCCCAAGTTGAAAGAAAACAACAGTGGTGTTTATGTATTGGATTTCTTGAGCAAAGAAACATTAAACTTGCTTAAATATGCAAAAGCTTTGAAAGAAGTCGGTTATAATCATGTATATGCGAGATATGGTAGAGTTTACTACAAAAGAAATGATATATCAAAGCCTCAAATTATTCGTTCGGAAGATGATGTTGATAACATATTGTTAAAAGCTTCAACGATGAGGTCTGATGTACGCTCGAGATTTAGAAACCCTAATTCTGCTGCTGCTGATGATGATGATGTTGATGATGACTTAGCATATGTTTCTCCTTCATAAATTCTAATATTAAACTTGAAAAGCATTTTATTTTTTGTTTTCATTTTCTTTTTTTTTTCCTAATGTGTACCAATCAGTATTTTCATAATATATCAAACTACAATAGACACATTTATTCTTTAAGCACTTCATTTTTTAATATATTAAGTGTTAACGTTAGAAGCATTTCATCTATAGCCAAATTTAATAAATTCAAGTCGTTAATAGCGAGCCTTACAAGACTTCCTGATGTAATAGCAATCCAGGAGACATGGTTAGAGGGTAGATTGGGTCAGCTTTACTCTATAGAAGGATACGAGTATGTCCATTGCTGTAGGTCTGATGGATATGGCGGCACTTCGTTATACGTAAAAAATAATTTGCTGTTTACAGTGGAGTATTGTAGAAGTGAAAATTTTGTGGACCTAATATCAATTTCAATCAATAATTTTCGCGTAAATGGGCATTTCTTGAAAATTTTATCGGTTTATCGTTCACCTAAATGTTCAATCAAGGAATTTCTTGGCATTGTTGAAGGATTTATGAATTCGGATAATCATAATTCATTAGTGGTAGTTGGTGATATGAATATTGATATGTTAAATAGTCCTCATTGTTCTGATTTAACGGACTTGTTTTTGAATTATGATTGCCATAGCTGCCATGGACTTATAACGAGGCCTTCTACTAAAACATCTATTGATCAGGTGTTCAGTAATATTAGTGGAAAATTTTCTGTGGATTCTATCGAGTGCACATTAACGGATCACAACTTGATATCTTTTAAACTGCATTGCCAATATGAATCAAATAATTTTGTTGACGTTAAGAAAGTAAGGTGCAATTATCAAATGGTTGAGCAGTTACTTAATGAAAGTTTGAGGGGTATTGAACGTGTAAATGATCCCATGTTATTAACTAACAGTCTTATATCGTGTATTAATAGTGCTGTTAACGTATCAACAAGTACGTCTCAATGTAAAAAATCTTTAAGATTTGAAATGGAGCCATGGATAAACAAAGACCTCAAGGCTTTAATACTGTACAAAAAAAGGATTTTGACTAAGCGAAGGAAATCAAAAAGTAATAAATATGATGGTTTGCTGAAAAGACTAGGAAGAGTTATCAAGTTAGCTGTTAAAAATTCTAGAGATAATTATTACTGTTATAATTTAAATGAAATTTGCACTGACCCAAGAAAGACCTGGATCTTTATAAATAACACCCTTGGCAGAAATAAGAAAAAAGATATTAAGTTGAGTGCTGCAGGGGTATCGGTAGATGATGATAATGTCAAAGCAAACATGCTTAATCAATACTTTATTCAATCAGTTATTCAAGTAAGACAACAGATACAAACATTCCCGGAGGATAGCTGTAATTCGTTAAGGACTTTGTGCCAAACATCCAGTCGTTTTAATTTACAGCTGATTTCTCTAAACGATATGACTAATGCTATAAATAATCTAAAATTAAAAAAATCTACTGGTTATGACAATATTACTTCGGAAACATTATATAGATGCAAGGACGTAATTGCTCCAATTCTAGAGTATATTTTAAATCAAATAATTCTAACATCAAGTTATCCAGATTGTCTAAAGATAAGTAAAGTCGTTCCAATACCCAAAGTCCCAAATGCTGCTATAGTCAATGATTTTCGTCCTATTTCACTACTATCCACGATTGACAAAATTTTCGAAAAATTGATCCATGAAAAGCTTCTGGGGTACTTTGACAATAATAATTTTTTGTACAAACATCAGTACGGATTTAAAAAAGGTTGTGGAACGGAGGATGCTGTAATAAATGTTATAAATTATGTATGTGATGGGATAGATAGGGGTGCATGTGGAGTTGCGGGCCTGTTTCTTGATTTTACCAAAGCTTTTGATCTGGTTGATCATGAAATTATGATACAGAAGTTGAAATATTATGGTGTTGTGGATCGAGAGTTGAAGTTATTTGAAAACTTTCTTAAAAATAGGAAACAATTCGTTCAGTTGGAGGATGTCAAGAGTGATACTTTGGATGTAGTTAGTGGAGTGCCGCAGGGTAGTTGCTTGGGGCCTTTACTGTTCTCTATTTACATAAATGATCTTTTTAAGTTGAATTTATCTGGGAAATTGTTTATGTTTGCGGATGACGTTTGTTTGTTTTATCCATTCAAATATGACCTTGTATTGAAAACTTATATGGAACGAGATGTTGCCCTAATTTTTGAATACGCTCGACTTAATAAGCTGATTCTAAATGCAAACAAAACAAAGCTGATCAGATTTAGGCCGTGTTCATATATGCCGATCAATAACTTCAGTATTTCTGTTGATGGAAATGAAATTTTTGAGACCCATGAAGTGAAATATTTAGGAGTTACGTTGCAAAGCAATTTAGCATGGAATTCGCATATAAAGGATGTCAAAAGGAAAATTGCACCTGCTATTGGAATTTTATTCAAACTGAGAAACAAATTTAATTTAAAAACAAAACTCCTAATTTATCAAGCATTGATTCAAAGTCAACTAAACTATATGGTTACATTGTACGGTTATAAAAATACGACTGAATTAAAATCACTACAGGTTTTGCAGAATAAATCTTTAAAATTGGTTCATAACTTACCATTACTATATCCAACATTGACACTTTATGAAGATGTTTGTAAGCCGATAATGCCTATATGTGCCCAATATAAGTATAAACTATTAATGTTTATGTTCAAATCCATAAATAGGATTGGATATCACACTATCAACTTTGTTCAGAACCAACGAATTTTCAATACTAGGAGTCAGACCAATTTATATACCCCAAGATGCAGATTGGAGATGACTAAGCAAAGGATTGAATATGCTGGAAGTCTTGAGTATAACAGCTTGCCTATAAGGATAAAAACGATTAACACTATTTCAACGTTTAAAAGAGAACTGAAAGAATTTTTATTTGGAAGGTTTGAAATGCTTTTGCGGAGATAAACTGATTTTTTTGTTTTTTTTTTTTTCTCTTTGTTTTTATCATCTTTGTAATGAGTTTAGTTTTAGATTTTAGTATTTGCTACATTTCTATTATGTATTAATCTAGTTGCCAACTGTCTCAACAATGCCCACTGGGCGCAGGGACAAAAAATAATGAATTGTATTTTATATGAGTTGTAAATAAATAAATATTATGCTAAAAAAAAAAAAAAAAAAACTAAAGTTAAACACAAAGTACAGTGTTTAACAAAAGTAAATACCCATAAGAAAGCATGCAGCATTGAAAGCATTAAACTTTCTCAATATTAAATTGTGCTGTAACGGAGCAATTATTTGAGAGAACATCCAGTATTTCAAAGAAACATTTTTTTATAAAGTTCCCGAACCTATACTCTATAAATAGCAGGTTCTAGAATCAAATCTTTAAGAATATTGTTACGAAAATGAAAAAATCTAGGTACTGGTGTTTTGCTTTTACATCGTTTAACATAAACAAAAGCTAGAAAAACAAAAAAACAATGAACTTGTTAACAAATTATCACACTGCGTAATATAACAACAAAATACCAGCATAAAAAAGTGATAAACAAGTAAACAAAAATATACCAACAATCACTACAACAATAAATGTAAACAAAATACATAAACAACAATAATGAAATAAACTGATTCATTACATTCAGTGGATAATATACTGAATTTTGTGACAGAATAGAATAACATAAGTATTGCCAGATTCGAAATAACCGATGCTTCAAATATAAACCGACAGATGGACAATCGATATAATACATGATGCAGTACCAAAACTATCCTTTAGTAGGCTTTTCAAACCAATCTCCTCAAGCACATTGAAAAACCATGGCAAGTCATTCTGACTTAACGATTCATTCTTAATTTTCTTTCTAACATAAATGAAGTTTGTTACATTCCGCAACAATTCACAAATGACCTATCGACTGAAAATTATTTGATAAGAAATCCACACTCTGAACTTTTTTGTAGCATGCTTTGCTTAAGTGTTTCTTAAGAGTTTTTCATTTCCAGTACATTTAAAAACTTGTAGGATGGCGACAAGATCTGAACCTTTTCACTACACCTTTTTACTATGTGAAAAACGAAGAGTGAGTTTAAAATACAAATATATTTTGAAAGTAAAAAAAAACATTTAAGTTAAGAACAAGAAAATCAAGAAAACGTGAAGAAAAAAGAAAAAATAATTCAAATATTTATTGCATCAGAGAAATACGATTAGAAGGCAATAAAACCACAAGTGCTAAATTTAATTAAATATTGTGTAAAACCTGACCAATTTTTTACATCAAATATTTTAAACATTTTGAATTAAATTGGGTATCTATGAGGATAAGCTAGTCAGCAGGATACTTCTTTCCAATTTTCTTAATTTTTGTTTTGTTGCAGGCAGTAAATAGTGCTTAAGGACAATAATTTTGAATCTGTTTTCGTTGTATGTACAGTAAGTAACAGAATTGTTCATAAAATTTAAAATATTACAAATTGCAATACAACATTACTCTTAAACATACATACATAATTTCTCATTACAAACCTTCAGTTAGGACTACAACTAATGTTGTATGTGTAATTTATTTACATAAGAGTGGCGGGACCTACAGTTTAAAGTCGACAACGAACGACAGATTTTTGAGCAAGTTTTTCATGGCAATTTTATTTTACCTCCCGAGTTTTTACCAGAAGACTGCTGAGAGGAAGTCGCCAAAGAAATATTTTCCATCATATTTCGTCTTACGTGTTGTCATACGTGTTGTTAAGTATGAATATGATGAATGCTTCAAACTTTGAATATGAGTAGAGGTTCCATGATATTAAAAGAAGTATAAATGTGGCATATAAGCAGTGTTGAAAAATTTAAATTTTGTAATGGTACTGAAGTATAACTGAAAGAGTACTTTTTCGTAGCAAATGGTACTTTTGTAAAAAAATATTTATTTATATTTAATACACATACAAAACAAAAAGCAGCTGATTCGGAAAGTAATAGAACGTAAAATCCCTGTTTAATTCAAACGTCGACGGAACGTATGTTCGTTTTTAGCATATGGAGATGGTTCTCATTGCATTTCACCGTCTGAACACGAACGTACGTTTCTAGGTCAGCAGTACATCGAACATGAAAAGAGTGAGTACTGAAAGCGTCGCAGGTGTACTGTGATATTTTTGAAATGGAAAAGAACTAAAGTACTGAATTTTTCAACACTGCTTCCATAGCTTGCAATAAG
Source organism: Sarcophaga caerulescens (assembly GCA_927399465.1). Lineage (NCBI taxonomy): Eukaryota > Metazoa > Arthropoda > Insecta > Diptera > Sarcophagidae > Sarcophaga > Sarcophaga caerulescens. Next base: position 21,360,269 of record OV656867.1, read on the forward strand.
TATGCGTACAACGTTTACTCATACCATTCGAAATATGTTTGATTCATAAACCTACTCATTTAGATTTCTAAAATCGAGTGACTCGAACCACTCAACAAAACTTATAAAAAAAAAAATAGAAAAAAGAAAAAAGACGCATAAGCAAAAAAGAAGAGAGCAGCAAGCAGAGAAAACACACAATCATCTAGTCACTAGAATCTAGTGAGTATTTTAGTGTTCGAAAGCGAATCATACTTATGTGATGGCAAACACAAACAAAAACACTCAATTTTGTTTGAGTATCCCTTATAAACAGGCAGGCAAGTGAAATAGGCTGTGTTACAAAAACATCACATTATTTTGTGTCACCTGACTCACCCATATTGAGTTCAGGAGAGTGGAAATCAACGACAACATCATACGTGTTGTTAAGTATAAGTGTGATGTGTTACTTCAAACTTTGAATAACTTTGATATTTTAAGAAAAGTATGAGTGCGTAAAGGTATGAGTGAAATTATAAGTATGATTCAATTATACTCATCTATTTGAGTGAAATCATTGCTGATCTCTGAGTGGATATGTGTCTTCTTTTGCTACCATACCTCCCCCCATACAAACACATAAATTAATTGTTTTTCTTTTGTGTTACTTACTACATTGTAACATATTACTGTGTGTGTTAGAATTAAGAGAAAAGAGTAAAATAATTATATTTCTCCTTAGCCAGAGGCCCACTAACACTGAATAAATATAAAAATCTATTTCAAAAAATTTTAAAAAGAAAAAATTAATAAATTATAAAAAAATAAATTATAATAAAATAAATAAAATTAAAGAAAAAATAAAAAAATAATTTAACTTTAAAAAATACATACTTAAAATATTATTAATATTAAGGCAACAAGCTTAAAAAAGAAATTAAGAAGAAAAACATTTGAACACAAATTTAATCACACAAAACCTTTTACGCAGGCTTTTTGATTAAACTCAAAATTTTCTTCTAAAAATCTTTAAATGGCTTGTACGCAAACAAATAACCTTGAAAACACAGTAACATTACTGCAACATAACTCTTTAAACAGTAGTGTTAGTGTTTTTCTTATTAGAAAAAACACAAAACTCTCTATCTGTCTCTTTCTTGCAAACCCCGATGGTACACACCATTAGTTTTGCAAGCATAGTAACAAATTAATTTTATTGTGTTTGGTTTACAAATGCTTTCGAAACTCACCCTTTAAAAACTCCTCACCCACTCAACCACCACCGTTCTCCTCATTGTAACAATGCAAATCATGCGTGTGCATGAAAATACGCACACAAAAAAAAACACTTTTTCACTTTTTTTCAAGGCCATGCGCTAACAACTAAACATACTTATTTTTTTTTTCTCGGTATAAACCGGTTACTCTGCTTTTTATTATGTATGTATTACACATTGGCCTTACACTAACAACACTACACTTCACTTCACTTTTTTTGGCAAATTTTTTTTTTAACATACACGCTTACTCATGTACGCCATTTTAAAACGATTTCAATAATTTTTATTAACACTACAAACGAAAACTACAAACGATTAAAAAAAATTATTAAAACCTTCGTTTTCCGTTAATAAAAAAATTAAACAATTAAACGCGTTTGTTTACCACACAATATATTATTTTATTAAAACAATTTTTAATTTTTTTTTCTTTTACAAACAAACTTTAATTTATTTTACCAATCAATTTAAAAGCGCACAAATTTCCACTTACACCTATTCTCATTAACATAAAAACAACTACTGCCGGCTGTCGGCTTTGTTGTTCTTTTTAAAGCAATGCAATCAAATAACATATCAATCAATAACATAACGATTACAAGGAAATAACAACAACAATCAGAACAAACATCATCTTCAAATGAAATTGAGTGCATATATGCTCTCCTTTACTTTTAAAAAGTCAAACAATGTCTCCCACATATTTTTACATAAAATGTAATCAAATTACCACAAAAAATTTAACATTAATAACCACCACCAATAAACACTATGTAATTAAAAAACATCAACAGCATGAACAACAGGTTGTTACATTTGCTCTCTTTATTTTAAAAAAAGATTATAAGAGGAGAGCAGAACATTTCATAAAAAAAACTTCACGAAATGTTAACCAAATTAACAGTTCTAAAGACATTGTTATTGTAACTGTGAAGGGTAAACAAATCAATGTTATTTTTGTTTGTCGCCAAACAATGTTAAAAAGATTTCTTGCATTCTACATTGCATGGGAACAAACAACACTCTTTCCTCCTCTCTGTTCTTTATTTTCAAATGCATGCATAACCGAAAGAAAACAAAAACAAACAACAACAAATACAATCATATTATTTTTCTGTTTCTCTTATTATGTATTTATCAATAAGAAACAAAAACAATTAGAAGAACATCATATTTCTACTCCACTACCAAATTATGTAGTTTTACAAGGTAAGCATACGAATATTACTCATTCATCTATTAAGCGTATTAATGCAAATGTGAGTGAGAAAAACTGTCATGCATTCGCTTTCATGCTCCTTCAATTGCTATTCATTCAAATTCTTAATGTTCTTCCACACACACAGCAGCCATTCAAGTTTAATGCAATGTTGTATGTACAACAACAAAACTTCGACTTCATGCACACACAAATTCCTTTGCTTTGTTATGCATGCAATCATTCACAATAGGAAATGGTCTTCTAGCACACTAACCGTATTTAATACAATGTATGTAAGTATAGTGCGTAAAAGAAAAAAGCTTTCATGCATTCGGCTTCATGCGAAAAAGCTTCTTCGATTGTTGTCAGACGAATGTGTAAGTGTTAGTTGTTTGCTCTATTAAAGGGCAACAACTCTTTTGTATAACCACACATGCTTTGTTTTTGTATGTACAAATATTAAATGTCTTGAGAAAAAATGAAACAACATGACTGTATTACTGTATTAATGGATTCTATGATATTTTACAAAAACAATTGTATTATTTTGGCTTTGCTACAATTTTTGTTTTCATTCTCCCATCATGCTCACTCGTAATTTTATACACGATGAACAAAACAAAATTTGAATAGCACTCCGTTTCCTACGAAATTATTCTTTCGGGTATTATGAATGCTTTTGAAATTAATGTATGGAGAGGGGGCAAGGGTGTTGTTAGCTGTAGAATGAATGTAGAATGCAAGAAGTCTTCTTTAACATTGTTTGGCGACAAACAAAAATAACATTGATTGACAATAACAATGCCTTTAGAAATTATACGGCATGTTGACCTGTGCTGTAATTTGGTTAACATTTCATGAAGTTTTTATGAAATTGTTCTGCTCTCGCCTTATATTCTATTTTTTTAAAATAAGCACAGCAAACAGGCAACCAACCCGTTGTGTTTGTTGTTGTTGTTATTTTTCAATTATCATAGAGTTTATTGGTGGTTATTAATGTTACTAGATTTTTGTCTTAATTTTATAACATTTTATGAATTTTTATTCACTGTAAGCAAAAACAAGTGCTTTTCTCCCACATTGTTTTTTTTTAAAGGTAAAGGAGAGCGAGCGTATGCACTCAATTTCATTTAAAGATTGTTGTTGTTACTGTGTACCATCGAGGCTTGCAAGAAAGAGAAAGAGAGAAAACCAACCTGCTAATTGATAAGAAAAACACTAACACCACTGTTTAAAGAGTAATACAAAACCAACGTGTTAAAGGTTTTAGGAAGAAATTTTTGCATGAGTTTAATCAAAAAGCCTGAGTAAAAGGTTTTGAGTGATCTAATTTGTGCTCAAATATTTTTTTTTTAAATTTTTTAAAATTTTTTTTTTTTAAATTTTTTAAGCTTGTTTTCGTTATATTAAAACTGTTTTTTTTTTTTTTTTTGATATATTAAATATTTTTCAAAATTAACGTTCTTTTGTTTTTAATTAATATTACTTGAAATTGAATTAATTAGTACTTGAAAAGCACAAACCACATAAAATATGTAATAAAAAAAAGAACTGAAAGCGTCGCGGGGGTACTGTGGTATTTTTGAAATGGAAAAGTACTGAAAAAAGTACTATAGTACTGAATTTTTCAACACTGCCGTATAAGTATCAGAAATTATAAGTAGGAAATTTATATTTTGTAAATTTTTCTTTGTAAATAAACTTTTACCAGTTGAATACAAAAACTGTTCCCACCCTGAAACATTAAAAATTTTATTCAAATGCTTCAGAAATTCATCAACTATGTTCTAAAGAAAGTAAATCTTTTAAATTTAGTTGAAATTAAACTGTTCCCAGTTGAAATAAACACTTTTTCCCACCTTGAAATCTTTCGGATTTGTTAAAATTTTTGAGAAATTCATCTACTATGTAGTGAAGAAAGTAAATCTTTTAAATTTCCTTGAAATTAAACTATTCCCAGTTGAAATAAACACTCTTCCCACATTGAAATTTTTCAGATTTGTTAAAATTTTTGAGAAATTCATCTACTATGTAGCGAAGAAAGTAAATTTTTTTAAATTTCGTTGAAATTAAACTGTTCCCAGTTGAAATAAACACTCTTAACACCTTGAAATTTTTCAGATTTGTTAAAATTTTTAAGAAATTCATCTACTATGTAGTGAAGAAAGTAAATATTTTAAATTTCCTTGAAATTAAACTGTTCCCAGTTGAAATAAACACTCTTAACACCTTGAAATCTTTCGGATATGTTAACATTTTTGAGAAATTCATCTAATATGTAGTGAAGGAAGTAAATCTTTTAAATTTCGTTGAATTTAAACTGTCCCCAGTTGAAATAAAAATTGTTCCCATACTATAACATTTCGATTTTGTTAAATTTTTTTAAAAATTCATTTACTAGGTACTGGATAAAGTGCATTTTTTAAATCTTCGTTAAAGAGAAACTGTTACTATTTAACATAAAAACTGTTCCCATACTATAACCTTTCGATTTTGTTATATTTTTTGAAAAATTCATTTACTAGGTACTGGATAAAGTGCATTGTTTACAAATTCGTTAAACGTAAAACTGTTCTTAGTTGTAAAAAAAACTGTTCCTACCCTTAAACTCTTCTATTTTATCAAAATTTCTAAGAAATTCATTTACTATGTATTGGAACAAGTAAATTTTACTAATGATTCGATTCTATTCGTCTTTTCGAATACTCATTGCTGATATCTGATGTACATACTTACATACATACATAATATGTATGTACTTGGTGTTCAATAAGTTTTGATAAATTTAAAATAAATTCCATGTACTTACGAAATATTGGTATACAGAGCATATTAATGACAGTTTGAATAGAGAGCAACTTACCTAAAAAGAGAGAAAGAAATAAACAAAAATGAGTTTTAGTTTCAAGATATAAAACAAAAAAGAATATCGTATCGTTTCTAATCAAATAAAGGAAGAAGATTTCCTTTCTTGCCAAAACCCCCCCATAAAATAAATTCAAGTCAATTACTGGATTTAATTCTCTTAATTTGCAAAAATTCAATTAATCAACAGCAACAAAATGAAATCAAACAAAAGAAGCCGGGCCGAAGAGTACAAAACCGAGTAAGTGTCAGTGACAATCAAAGTCAAACCAAATATTTTTTTAAAAAACAAAGGAAAACAAAAACAAAAAAAACCTAAAAATAATTGACTTTTTGATGGAGCAAATAGTGGTGTATGGAAAAAGGGCTGCTGCCGATGATGACCACACACAACTACAACAATGACGAGATGAAATCAAAAACTTGTACAAATTTTCTAACGATAGACAAAATGATTCAAATTTAATAACAAAGGAAAAGGAAGACAGGCAAGCAGGCAGTTAGGCAGACAATTAACTTTCGCACCCAATAGTTTAAAGGGTGGAACAATGCGATGTATACAGTTTTCTATGGGAATGATAGGTTTTAAGAGCAGGCCAATGAATTCAAATTTTTTTTTTGATGTCTTAATACAATTCTAAACTTGTTGCCAAATAACAGAGAAACCGTGAATTATGAGGTATGGTTACAGGATACAAGACGTTTCAAAGAAGTCGCAACAGGCTTAATAGCTATACGGGTGAACCTAAGCGACATACCTTTCTAATTAAATTAAAATTAATTTTAACTGAAGTGTTTCATGTCTGCGAAAGTATTTTTAGTAAAGAAGTGTTGAGCTAAATTCTAAATTTTCATAAAACTTCTACTATTGAAAGGAGTAGATAAAAGCAAGGGGAGGTTTCTGCTCGAAGTAAGCCTTTTGCGCCTCCGAAATATCTTTTTAATGATTGCTACATACTGTTTTAAAGAATCGAGGAGATATAATTATAGAAAGACATGCTCATTTCGACTTGGGCAGGAATTATTGACGACGGATGTGGCAGTACTACTTGACAGTAAGGCCGTCATCCTAACACTGTGCTTCTTGAAGATGACTCGACATAAAAATTAGTTCATCTGTGCAGAGGAAATAGAATCGATCTCTGCTTTATCGCAAATCCCGCAGATTTTAACAATTCCAAATTCCCGGGATTGAGCACTTAATCTTGGGATTTGACTTTTTAAGCCGCAATGAAAAAAATCGTATATTAGAACTCTCACTAAAACGACTTTATTTATTAAGAAGTTGTATACCAAAGGCATTAATAGACATAGGTCCACCCGAAGGTGAATATTTTGCTTTATCCAAAGATGAGATTAATATGGTATCCGCAATAATTAGTGCTCTTGTCCCAGTTAAAGCAACTGTTGACGCCCTTTGCCGTCGGGATGTTGAACAACGTTATAAGTCAAAAACTACATTCAGGCCTCATCCTTCGCATGCAACAAAGGAGAACAGATATCAGTGGGGTACTTCAGTATCTGCACAATGGTAGAACAAATGTTCAGTCCGAATCCGAAACAGAGTTCGTAACGGTTCCTTCTTCCATAAAATGTCGCAAATTAATAGTTGAGTTACTCGAAAGACTAAATGCTTCAAGTCCAGCTACATTACTTCTAATAGCTTCTGAGATTCAGATAAGGCACCTTTCGAAATTATTTCAGATTCTTCTGAGTTTCCATCTGAATCTCTTTCTTGTTCTCTTGAAGAACCTTTAATATTTCAGACGAGCTCAATGAAGCTATAAAAAAAGCACATTTACCGAGGATAGCAATTCAATGTGAGACGTTGTCTGTAAAAATTCAGAGAGAAATGCTCTTGTTTGAAAATGGAGGAACTCGTGGTGACTTTTTGGAAAGAGCATACGATTTTTTAATGACTATTAAGCTAGCCAGCTTAGAGTCTGAACGTGCTTTTTCTGCAGCTGGATTTTTCGCAACTAAAATAAGAAGTCGTTTGAGCGATGAAATTTTGGATGCTCTGTCCTTCTTCAAAACGTATTTTAAAAATAATAAAAAATAATAACATATCGCACTTGATCAACAAAAGAGTATATATCTATAAAAACAATTAACTCTTTATAATTAATTTAAAAATGTGTAAAATTAAAAATAAAATTAATTTTCTTATAATTTAATAAATTCTTTCTTATAAACCTATTTTTGGATGTGTCATGTTATTAATTTTATTGAAATAATATGTTAATATCTTTCAAGAACAAATTTTTAAAAATTAATCCCGGGATCCCGGGACTGGGTAAATGAAATCCCGAAATCCCGGCATTGAAAATATAGAGCGAGATTGCCAACCCTAATCGCACATCAAGATGAAATTAAATAAGAAATAATAAAAAAATAAAATATAATAAAGAAATGGGCAGGTTGAGCTCTCAAGATGGTGAACTTTCATGGCGTCGATGGGGCTAGCAGCCCTTTATAGAACAGTTAGACGAGTTTGCAAGGTTCTACTTTGCGAAAGATAAGATATAGGGAGTAGGAGGAAGGGAAGTTACTTGCGTACGTCTAAAGTCGCCGTAGACTAGTAGTTAGTGTGTTGGCTTATTAGACGGGATACCACGGTTCAAACTTAAATTCTTTCGGCGACTTGCTCTTAGCAGATTTTTGGTAAAAACTCTGAGAGTAAAAAAAGTTGACATGCAAATTTTCCCGCCACTCTTGTATAAAAATTAACACATACAAGATAAGTGGTGTGAGAAGCTTGGCCGTAATCCTGACTGAATGATTGTAATGACCATTATGTATGTATGTATGTAAAACAGTTCCATTGAATTTTCAACAAAATTATCTTTGGTGCCGATGTTGCAAAATAATTTTGATACGATCGGTATAACTGAAACGCATGATTAACCCTTTAAATTCTGTATAATATGTAGTCCCTCTACTAACAATAGACGTTAAAGACTGTAATTTATTTTATTTCGTATTATTTTCCTTCCCTTCTCAAAGCTACTAAAAACCACAGACATTAAAGAGAAGTCAACAGAAAAAATAGATGAAGAAGAAGCAAAAAAGAAAAAAAAAAATGACAACCAATTAAATGATGGAAATCTTTATCAAAAAAACAGTCTCAGGAATAGTTTACAGTAATGGCAAGCAGATGGTCAATAATGACTAATAATAGTAGAATTTGTTAAGCCTTAATGTTGTTTGAGAGGAAAAAAAAAATTGACATAGAAAACCTGATTCTAAAGGCAAATAGATGACAGGCGTTAGAAAAATGAGCACTTACTAGCTAATGTTGCAAGTGTGTTGCATGACAACCTATACCTGAGCTGCTTGATGTAGCGCATTTGCAATGAAAAATTATCTGAAAACAAGGACAAGTAAGCAATTAGGCTGGCTTGCTTGTTGTGTGGTTCGTTAGCCAGTGGGCCAGTGGAGTAGGTGGTGGCAGTGGTGGAGCTGGTGGTTGTTGGTGATGGCATTTTCAGTTGGCTGATTGTCTACAAATGATTTCAGCAAATTTTTCCATTATTTTTGTTTTTGTTTTCGTATTTTTTTCTTATTTTTTTTAGTATAAAAATAGAAAACCATTCAAACAAACCCAAGTAAATCATGAGAAAATAAATTGTTGGTTGTAATAAACATAATAGTTGGTTACTGGTATTGTGGTACAGTAAACAGAATGAAAACAACAACAAAAAATTTTTGAATAGAATACTCAGCCATACACATACACATAGGAATACTCTGGAAAATTATCAGTTTCATCCTACAAGTGGGTTGTTTCTGTGTCTGCCTTTTCAAAACATTGAATTTTTGTTTTTTTTTTTTGTTTTCGGAATTTGCAAATATGTTTGTAAAAGTATTTGAAAGAGAAAGAAACAAAAGAGAGAATTAATTAAAGGACGATGAAAAGCTTGTTTTGATTCAGAATCAATCAAAGTAATGATTTGAATGAAAATATTTTTGACTCAAATGGTTTTTTACCCCAAAACCAACACTAAATATGTTTTGCTAAGATCTTCAGATCCAAAGCCAGCTAGTAATTTCAATAATGGCTTTCTATATCGCATTGACTTAGTTGGTTTAGGGTAGTCGCTGTAGCTTAGTATGTAGTGTGTTGTCTTATTAGACGTGAAGTTACGGTTCAAACCCCAGGCCAAAAACACGAAATATGAAAAAATATTTCTTCGACGTAAAACCAAATTACTCTAATTTCAGATGTGACTGCGTGGTACCAGAGACATACAGAATTGGCTGCCGAAGCAGTTACCGGTGTCAGTGATATAACGTATTTCAGGTCAAGATTTTGCTATTGAACAAGCTGCACATATGATTGAAAACAGAAATATATCTCCTTCGAACTTGATCATACATGTGGACAGTGTGAAGTCACTGTAGTCTAGTAGGTAATGTGTTGGCTCATTAAATGTATGGCCACGGTACAAAAACCAGGTCAGAGATCAAAATGAAGGGTTGTGATAACCTAATTATGTTATGTATGATTTAGGGTAGACGGATTTTTGCAATCCTTAGAGTAGAAATTCTTAATGATCGTTGATAAGAGCCAAACACTATAAAGCATCAGCCTACTATTATAAAACTTGGCTTCAAGTTGTTTTCAGCAATTTTATGGTAGTGACGGATATTAAAATAAACATCGATGTTTTTGTAGCAAATAAGCATAAATGTTACAACATCGATTTATCACCAACTACATTTATGTGTTCTATGCATTGATTGAACTAAAATCCAGCGAAAAAACTGAAATGGACTTCTTGTTACGTGGAGGTTCTAGAGTATTGCGACCAGACGATTACTCCACGGCCTTCAATCTATATTTGGTATTCCTATAAAGTCTCCCCCAATCTTGTTGTCTAAAAAACTTCAAGATGGAAGGAAGAAGGATAACTGCCTGCCTAGTAATTGGAAGGCTCTTAGATATTTGCCTTTTGAAAGGCATTATCAGCGCATTAGTTTCCGGCATGTGTTCCCTTCATCACAGAATTTACACACTGGTATCAAACTGATTTCTATCCTCTACAGTGTTCTTTGAGCCTCTAATATAAAAATACAATTTTTATGCTACTTCTGGATAGTCCAATGGAAGACACAAGTATTTACATACCTACATACAGTTATGATTACGACCTAGCTTCTCGCAACACTCATGTTGTGTGCGTTAATTTTATACAAGAGTGGTGGGACCTAGAGTTTAAAGTCGACTTCCAACGACAGATTTTTGAGAAACTTTTTCAATGCAATTTTATTCATTCTCAGATTGTTTGCCAGAAAAATGCTGAGAGGATGCCAGCCTGAAATATTGTTTTTCATTTTTCGTGTTGTTCGAGATGTCTGACCTAGGGTTTGAACCGTGCCATCACGTCTAATAAGCCGATACACCAACTACTAGACTACGGCGACTTTAAACATACAACCAAAGAGAAAATTCTACACCGTTTCTTATAATTTTTATTTCTTTTCCCAATCATTTCTATGTTATATTTTTTCATATTCGTCTTGTTCTTCAAACATTCTTGATTGTTGCCTTAAACAACTCTATAACATCTTTTCAATTTGACAAAAATCAGCGGAAAAAAGTCTACATACACGTATTTTTTGACTGTAAGTATTTTCCTACTATAATTACCAAGCAAAAGTATAGATTGTCTCAAAGTAGTCTGGCTTGGGTAGAAACCCCTCCTCTCTAAATCTCATCTTTCGCAAAGTAGAATCTTCCAAACTCGTCTAACTGTTCTACAAAGGCCTCTAGCCACATCGACGCCATGAAAGTTTACCATCTTGAGAGCTCAAACTGCTCGTTGCAGTGAATTTCATCTTGATGTGCGATAAAGCAAAGATCGATTCTATTTCCTCTGCACAGATGAACTCATTCATATGTCGAGTCAACTTCAAGAAGCTGAGTTCTCGATTGACGACCTTACTGTCAAGTAGTACCGCCACATCCCGTCGTCAATAATTCCTGCCCAATTCTAATTGAGCACATCTTTCGATGTCATAAACTCCTGCTTGGAAAATACCTCCTTCTTGTATCATTATATGTCCACGGTTCTTTAAAACAATATGTAGCAATCATTGTGTATTATTCAAAAGAGATTTTAGAGGCACACAGGCTTACTTAAAAACGAAGAAGAATTAAATGGGCAGTAATGGACAACCAGTAGTAGAGATGCCAATGAAAGGATTTCCAGAAAAATTAGAAAATAATTGTTAAGAAGTATTAGAGACTGAATACTTATACCAGAAATGAATTACAACTTAAATTAAATATCGGGTGGGCCATCTGTCGGTTTAAAATTGAACCACCGATTAATTCGAATCTTGCAATACTTATGTCATTCTATTCTGTTACAAAATTCAGTTTATAATCTCCACTAAGAGTAATGAATGGAATTACGCTTGAGCAACGTTGGGATTTATTGGAAATTTATTTCCAATAACAAAGGCAATTGTTCGGATGGAGCTAATTTTCATCTTGGTGGATACGTTAATAAGCAAAATTGGCGTATTTGGGGGTCCGAAAACCCACACGTTGTCTTACAGAAGCCACTGCACCCATTACAAGTGACTGTTTGGTTCGGCTTGTACAGCGGAGGCATCATTGGCCCATATTTCTTTGAAAATGAGGACGGTACAACCATTACGGTCAATGAAGACACCTATCGCTCTATGATAACCAATTTTTTTGTATCCGTTCTTCATGGTATTGAAGTAAACGATGTTTGGTTTCCATAGGATGGAGCAACTTGCCACACATCTCATGCCACAGTCGATTTATTGCGTCAAATGTTTGATGGCCGTTTAATTAACCGAAATGGTGATGACAGTTCGCAGCCAAGAAACTGCTATTAGACGCTGTTGAACTATTTTCTATGGGCGCCGTTATAGTAAAATGTTATGCCAACAAACCAGAGACAATTGAGCATTTGAAGGCCAACATTCGTGACGCCATTGACGAGATAAAAAGTGCACTAGAATTAGTCCAATCGCCCACCCTTTCGAAACTGAAATCATTTTACCATAATATTTAAGTTTTATATTACTTATATTGTATGAAAAATTTTTTCGTGCTCACTCCTTAGTTTGCACTACTATTACTTGGACAAAAATGTATGCAAGTCTTCGTTTCTTTTGTTTATTTTGTCTAAAAGTCAACTACCCCACTGGGATTCAGACACTGTCATTATGCTAAGCTTAGTTTTGATCTCTGTGGGCATAAAGTTTTATTACTTTTCTCTGTCGGTCGGTGTCTTTTTTTTAATTTAATAAAATTTCTGTAAATTTAAAAACAAAAAACAAAAATTGTTTAAGAAAAATCTGCAGCCAACAGATAAGAACAAAAACAAGCAAGGAAATGACAATCGAAAGAACAGAAGGGACACCCGACTTAATTTTGCTCAATTAAACAGACACTGTGTTAGGAAAGTGGCCACAAACAAAACTAAACAATTCTCCATACACATAAACATACACAGAGACAGACAAACACAATTTTGCAAATTTCTAAAAGTAACAAAAAATAAAAGCCAAAAACAAAAAAATTTTGTTATAAAAAACAGTGACAACTAAATTTAACAAATTTTCCTGCTCTTGTACCCCAAAAAAACTGACTGATGTTGGCCCTTAGCCCGTTGCTATAGCTGCTCTACTGCTACCATCTCAGCCAAACTCTCTTATACAGTTTGCATCTGTATTTGTAACTTAAAATTGTTTTAAACATTAAAATGAGCACAAAACAAAAACAAAAACAAACAGCAACAACAAAGCAAAAAGTTTGTTTTTTTATTTTTTAACATCCTTTTGGTCTTATCCTTGAACAACAAATAAAGATGTTTTCTGATAAAGTTTTCCATGTATATGTGAGTGAGTGTCCTTACAAACATGGTGATATGTATAAGGGCGTGTGTATGTATAAGTGTGTTCGTGTAAGAGAGTGAGCATGATTTTTATGTGTTTGTATTTGCGGTGACATTAAAACCAGGCATAATAATTTTTGCCAAGAAGACAAGAAAAAGAGAGAAAAGTTTGGTTTTTGTGTAGATTTGCGGTTGTTGAAACTGCAAACATTTCAAAGCAGCCGCAGCAGCAGCAACTTGTGTAAATTAAATGTCAACTGAAAATTCTTCTTCTTCTTTTAACAAAAAAAATTTTTTTTTTTTTTTTAGAAAAAGAGAGCAAAAATCATTTACTAAAGCACATATACATATACGCACACGCTCTTTGTCAAAATTTTAAACACACACACACAAATACACACTTAAAAACATGACTGGCTGCAGGAAAATAGGAAGACAAGTTAAAAGTGTTTCCTCTTATGGTGAGACGGAAAGAGAAAAAGTGAGAGTCAGACAGAGAGACAGTATATCTGTGTGTGAGTACAAGAAACATTGCCAACATAATAATTGTCACACATAATAATGGTGCAAGAAAATTAAATTTTTAAAAAAAAGTTTCTCTGTTTTTGGTTTTTTTTTTCTGGTTGTTTTTATTTAAATTCTTTGTTTTGTTTTTTTACTCACTCATCAGTTCACAGTGTGAGTGACATTTGACAGCAAACAGAACAATAAATTGACGTTTAATTAAGTTAAACTGACAACAAAAATAACAACAACAAAGCCAAAAAACAAAAAAAAAAAAAATGGAAAATTAGAAGTGGTTTCTGTCTTCTACAAAGTATGTCTCAATACAAAGAAATTATTTGGAATTTTTCTTAATTTCTTTGTTTTTTTTTTTTTTTGGAGGCTAAGCTAGGCTGTATTGTTTTAAAAATTGATTTGTAAACATGTATGTATGTAATCTGCTTGAAGTGTTAGCAATATTTCTTTTTATTTACAGATGAAACACTTATTATTGTTGCAAGTGAGCATCTTAATGTGTCGAGTTTGTTGGGATATATTTCACACGATATTCAAAAGAGACCCTAAATGGAGTGAAAAGCAATTTTGAATGAACTAAAATGGCCATTGGGTTTACACACAGAACAATGCTTTAGTCAGGAATACAACATTTCTTTTCAAAGCACCCACCTTGTTAACTTGTGCTTGTTAACTTCCTTTATCCATGAGCAGTAGAGTGGACCTGCAGTTTAGCGTCGACAGCCTGTAACAAATTTGGGAAGCATATTTATGGTAATTAGATTGACTCTTTTGCCAGAAGAAATAGGTTTTTTTCGAGTTACAAATGAGGATTCATTTCGGTGGCATCGTTCACTAGATTGCCATATTTTATCTAATCTCTTATAATGTAATGATAAGTTAGATTTCTGATAAAGACTTCCCTTACTTGGCTTTTATTTTTCTTTAGAATATCTTTAACAAAAGGAAGAAGAATTGAAAACAATTTTAGGAAGAGAACTTTACATTCTCTAATTTTGTTTTTGACTGAAGAAAATTAAAATTGAATATAGTCGATCTGAATATATCGGGTGGGTCATCTATTGGTTTAAATTTCAACCATCGGTTATTTCGAATCTGGCAATACTTATGTCATTATATTCATTTAGAACATTATCTCCACTGAACGTAGTCGGCATAGTCTAGTAGGTAGTGTGTTGGCTTATTAGAGGTAAAGCCCGGGTTCGTATCCCAGGTCAGGCATCAAAACAAAATATGAAAAAAATATTTTATATTTCTGCCTCTCAGCAGATTTTTGACATAAACTCTGAGAGTAAATAAAATTGCCATGAAGAGCTTCTCAAAAATCTGTCGTTTGGAGTCGACCTTAACTGTAGGTCCCGCCACTCATGTATAACAACAACACACACAACATAAGTGGTGTGAGAAGCTAGGTCGAAATCCTGACTGAACGGTTGTAATGACCAATTATGTAAGGAGTGCACACGAAAAAAACTGGACTTACACTTTTCGTTATAGAAATAAAACTAAGTGGCGGATTTTTTTCGTTTTGTATTTCAATTAAAGTAAATAATATTTGAATTATTTTGTAAATATAAAATTTTTTTCTGACAAAGGTCTCAGAGCATCCAACTTTTTGAGCCACTTTTCTTCCAGACATTGAAAAATACGTATCATTTTGCTTGCTTTGTTTTGGTCTGCAAATCCTTTTTTTCTTCCACTTCCACTCTTTCTCTTAATACTCAAAGACTCCTTATATTGTTTTAAGTATTGCCTTAGAAACTGTTTTTTGGTTAACACCTGCGAGCCTAGCAATCGTTTTTTGTAAGCGGCGCGGTTTTTCATTGAAAATTTCAATTATTTTTTTACGACATTCTTGTTGGGTGCCCATTTTCAAAAAACTAATTTTGCTATTGCAATGACATTTAGCACGTGGATTTTGAAACAGATGACTAACAAAAACAATGTAACGGTATTCATTTTTTTCAATTATGATAAAAGTTATAAGCTTAAAAGTAGGCCCATTTTTTTTGTGAGCACTCCTTATGTGTCTCCACTGAACGCAATGAATCGATTTGCTCCTGAGCAACTTTGAAATTTATTGGAAATTTATTTCAAAAACAAAGACAATTGGTCGGAAACTGTAAAAATAGGAAAAAATCATCTTTTCGGATGAAGCTTATTTTCATCTTGGTAGGTACGTTAATAAGCAGAATTGCCATACTTGAGGCTCAGAAAACCAATACATGGTCTTACAGAAGCCAATGCACCCATTACGATTGACTGTTTGGTGCATCTTGTGGAGCGAAGGCATCGTTGGCCCATATTTCTTTGAAAATGAGAACTTCGCAACCATTACGGTCAATGGAGCACCTACCGCACCATGCAAACCGATTTTTTTAAACCTACTCTCCGTGCGATTGATGTGAACGATGTTTGGTTTCAAAAGCATGGTGCAACTTGTCACACATCTCATGCCGCAGTCGATTTATTGCGTGAAATATTTTATGGAAGTTTAATTAGCCGAAATGGTGATGTCAATTGGCCGGCAAGAAACTGCGATTTGACACTGTTGGACTATTTCATGTGGGGCACCGTTAAAAAACAGTGTTAGGTGGACAAATCAGAGATAATTGAGCATTTGAAGGCCAACATTCGTAATGCCATTGCTGAGATACGACCCCCTTATACACGGAAAAGTGCACGAAAATTCTTTCGATTGAATGAGAGACTGTGAGGCCAGCCGTGGCAGCCATGTGAATGAAATAATATTCCATTTCTAACCGGAACAATTTTACTTCACAACAAAAAAAAAAAATTTGCAAAATTTCAAACCGTTTTTTGTTTTATTTATTGAAGTCGCCATGGTCTAGTAGGTAGTGTATCGCCTTATTCAAACCTCGGTTCAAACCCCAGGTCAGGTATCTCCAACTAAACGAAATATGACAAAATATTTCTTCGGCGACTTCCTCTCAGCGGATTTCTGGCAAAAAACTCTGACAGTAAATAAGAATTGCCATGAAATGTTGACTTTTCAAAACTTTAATAAACTGTAGGTCCCACCACTCATGTATAAAAATTTACGCACACAACATAAGTGGTGTGAGAAACTAGGTTGTAATCCTGACTAAAGGGTTGTAATGACCAATTATGTCATGTATGTTTTTGTTTTACTGTATTTTTAAATTTAAGCTTTTAAATGGCTCACCCTATATTTTAAATTAAAAATTAAAAGATTGTTTTTTTTCAGAATCTGTTTTTAAGCTAATTTTTTATTTTGTTTTCCAACAATATTTGATTGATTTGATTCTTTTAAAAGTCTGATATTACAAAATTCAAAAAAAGGTTGTGAAACACATGTACATTATTTTTTTTTTTTTACTATTTTGCCCTTTTTTGTGTTTTTTATTCTTAATTTATTATTTAAATATGAATTATCCCTTCGTAACAGGTTAAACCAGAAAAAAAAGGTTGTTTTAACAGCTTTTGTAACCCCCTTGAGCTAAAAAAAACAGGAAAACTCCATCACATAGGAAAAGAAAAGTTAGAAAAACATCACTTTTAATCTCAATTTAAAAAGCACAACAGGGTAGAAAAGAAAAAAAAGAACTCAAAAACCATCAGATGTAATTGAATTGAAATGAATTGTAACACTTGTTAAAACAACATCTTAAGAGCTTAAGAGTCGAGAAAACAACACCGCAAAAAAGGGCCTAATATAGGAGACAAAGTTATTTCATCTCACACCGTTGAAATCGTAAAGTAACAGAAATATAATGTCAGGGGCGAAAGGAAAAAAGGTTAAATTGAAATTATGAAAGCCAGGGTTGTTAGCCTACAGATCGATTGCCTTTGTCATAAAATTACGATTTGATTGCGAATGGAAAACATCTGGCATTACAACACCAACATACCATCCAATAACTTAAAAATGTTTAAGAAAACTGGGATTAATGAAGTGTGTTTGACACATAGGATCAATTGCATTTAGAGTGTGGAAAACTTTAATTTTGATTTCTGGCATCAAACATTTCATGAAAATTTCATTCTTTGTTCGCAATTCATGTACTCGTTGAATCTTTACTTACTAAGTTGACGGAGTAGTAGCTTTTGAATTTCAAATTCAACAAACAAAGGAAGTTCAGCCAATGCCGATACAATTTTGTCCACAATTACTTACTTTTCAAGGATATTTCTCTGCCGAAGCAAATGCCAGGAAGTGATTATGCAAGTAGAAGAAAGAGAGAAACATGATTCACATGTACTCTGGACGTGATCTGCATACAACTAAACAGTATCTGGAAGTTCAAGTGTTAAGATCATATATACATACATACATATGTAGATAATTGGGCATTACAAGCCTTTAGTCAGGATTACGACCTATCTTCTCATACCACTGATATTGTGTTAATTCTAGGCGGGAAGTAAGCGGAACCTACAGTCGACTCCGAACGACAGATTTGAGAAACGTTTTCATAGCAATTTTAGTTTTTGACAGAAATCTGCTGAGAAGAAATTGTCGAAGAAATATTATCATATTTTTTGTTTAGAGTCTGACCTGGGGTTTGAACCAAGGCCTCTCGTATAATAATAAGGCTACGGCGAGTGTCAAAATCAGACCGTTATTTTCCAAACATTTCACCAACTGTCTTAAAACCGAGAAAATTTTATGGCGAATTTAAAAGAAATTGTAACAGACAACAACGAATGAGCATAAGAGGCCATTAATTCAAGTGTAGAAACACATTAAGGTCGACTATAGTCCATGTGGAACACCATTATTATTATTATTTTTCCGCAGGCCTAACACTAGCGAGATAACACTGGACATGAAGCACAACACCTTTCTGTAATTAGATTTTGCAACTCCTGCAAATGTCATTTACTAAGTCCACTACGTTTCGCATGTATACCCACAATGCTTTATTCAGTAGTGGCTTCAAGAACGTCTCTGAGAGTGCTGCTTTAGAGTCAGGGCCCTCAACCTAATATTGGTCAGACTATATCCGATTGGCCCTGATTATATCCGAAACAGACCACGCAATGTTAATAGAATATACATAACATAATTGGTCATTACAACCCTTTAGTCAGGATTACGACCTAGCTGCTTACAACACTTATGCTGTGTGTGTTAATTCTATACATGAGTGGCGGAACCTACAGTTTAAAGTCGATTCCGAACTACAGATTTTTTTTTTTTTTGAGAAACTTTTCATCGCAATTTTATTTACTTTCACAGTTTTTGCCACAAATTTTCTGAGAGAAAGTCGCCGAAGAAATATTTTCCTTCATATTTTGTTTTGTTGGAGTTATCTGGCCTGAGGTTTGAACCGTGGCCTTACGTCTAATAAGCCAGCAGACTACCTACTAGACTAAGGCAACTTCCACTGACTACAACCTATTACGACATTGTTAAGCTTAGGCCTGGAGATGTTCAGTCTAATTTCTAATGCAGATAAATCATACAAAAATTCAGTTGTTGTTCTAAATTTCGTAAATTTATCGCATATACAGTTTCCCGCAACAAACGTGATTTAAATGCTATACAGCTCTGCATCACCCTGCAGCAGAAAAATTCTGGGCTCTGGCATCCACCTGGATATTACAAAATATGCTAATAATTTTGCTATCCGTTGCTCGTATTGCTAAAACCTCAACCGCGAAGACTGTGCAGTTGTCCAATAGCCTTATCGAGTGAAGTATGTCTACCAAACTGGAAAACATCTAATCAGCTTCCAACCATAGCTGAACATCCGTTCAAAGTTGATTTTGTGAGCTGCGCTATTTCTTGAGGAGTCATAGAGTGACATTATGTAATAAACGTTAAAATTCTGAGTAACCAACACTCTATCGTACAGCCCTCGCGCTGACCAAATTCTTCTTCTTCCCTGGTTTGGAGGAACTTTGTCAATATAGAGACTGCGTTCATCTGTGGCGTCACAACGGGCCGCTATGCGTGTTCAAGTGAGCTTTTGATATCAAAGCTATCACTACAACCTAATCTAACCTAATACTCTATCGGCGCTATTTTCGTATTTTAATTAGAATTTTGTCGGTTTTCAGCTAAAGGATGTGATTAAAGGTTCTCGCTGGTCAGTATGCCTTAGCGTGATGGCTAATTTTGTTTATTCTTCTTTAGAAGTCAGTATTGCCTCTTTGTATGCCTCTAACTGTACAGGATTCAGCTCTTCTATACTGACTGCATGATTGTATGAAGACAAAAAAAACTTCGTTATAACCTAAATACTCCTGCTTTCTATAAAACTCCCAGATCATATTCCAAAACTTTTTTTTTGTATCAATTTCTGCTTCCAGCTAATTAAGTTGACAGTAGTAGGTTCTAAAATAATAGGGTTGCCATTTATCTTAGCCTACAAAGTGTATCAAAAACTGTGAATATTCATTAGTTGTATTGGTGAAGTCACCGTAGTCTATTAGGTAGTGTGTTGGCTTATTAGACGGAGGCCACGGTTCAAACCCCAGGTCAAGACATCTCCAACAAAATTAAATACGGAAAAATATTTCTTCGTCGACTTCCTTTACGCAGTAAATAAAATTGACATGAAAAGTGTCTCAAACATGTGTAGTTGAGAATGGATTTTAAACTGTAGATCCTGTACTGTATAATTTTAACACACACAACATAAGTGGATACAGAAGCTTGGTCGTAATCCTGACTGGAGGGTTGTAATGACCAATTATGTTATGTGTGTAGTGATGAAGAACTTATGCTGGTTGAGCCTTAACACAATATTTTTTAAGCTAGCATTGCCTGGCAGATGGCTTTCTGGGTTTTTGAAAATTTGAAACAAATTTAATGGAAATTTTATTGATTTCAACGGGTTTTGAACTAAATTCAAACGGATTTCTTATCAAACTCTGCCAATCTAATGCAGTGGATATTGTACTCTAAAAATCGAAGTTCGATTCCATTTCTTTCTGCAAACCATGCCCAACGTCTTAGGCAAGGCATATGATAAATGGGATCAGATAACGAGAAATGCTATGAAAATAGTGCATCCCTCTAAAAAGCCTTGATTAGCGCAAACAAATTCAAATTGAAACAATTAACACAGGAATGCTACCAACAAGAGTAGAATCCAAGTGAGCAGAAGATAGATACAAGAGTGTTGCCAGAGGCCAAAACCAATATGGTTTATAACATCACGGACTTAGTTAGGGTTGCTTGCTTCCAAAGCATGAAATATAGGTTTTGGATTCCTATAATCGATGCATAATCAGCAATCACTGTAACTTTTATGACCGTCTGTAACGCTCTCAATTATTTTTACTTGCTCTGGTGAAAATCATTTATATGTTCAGAATGATAGAAGACTGCATAGAGATTATTTTGATTATTTTTTGTTTGTATACATTTTTTGTTCATTCGATATTCATCGCAAATAGCCTTCCGTTTGTGCTATTTTTGGGAAAATTGTAAAAAAAAAACACAATTTTTTGTTTCACTTTGTAAATGTAGTGCTCAATTAAAGCCATTTACAATAATTCT
Organism: Sarcophaga caerulescens; assembly: GCA_927399465.1. Taxonomy (NCBI): domain Eukaryota; kingdom Metazoa; phylum Arthropoda; class Insecta; order Diptera; family Sarcophagidae; genus Sarcophaga; species Sarcophaga caerulescens. The sequence continues at coordinate 21,381,470 of OV656867.1, forward strand.
CGACCATAAAATGGCTTCTGATTAAAAATGATTGCCTGTCTCTATACTCGAATGATGATAGTCTCTGATGATGATGATGGTCTTGTCTATTAAAAGAATTCCGATGACATTTTTTTTCTATTTGATAGCCAAACACTAGATTTTCATGTTTATGGCAAATGAAAATAGAAAATTAAACCGAAAAACAACAACAAAAATGGCAAAATAGCAAAAAAAAAAAATAAACAACTATTGTAGAAACGAATAAAAGAAATACATACGTCTGTATTTTCGATTTTGTTGACATAAATTATGATACGTTCGCAGTTTTTGTTATAAACATTTTGCTGAGAGTACCCTACGTCCAAGAGAAAGTTACTTAACTTACGTGCTTAATTAGTAATTACAACCCTTTAGCCAGGTTAACGAGCTACCTTCTCACACCATCCATGTTGTGAGTGTTAATTTTATACATGAGTGGAGGGGCCTACAAGTTGATTTCGAACGACAGATTTTTAAGAAACTTTTCAAGGCTGAGAGGATGTCGTTGTCGTATTTTTTCTTAATTTACGTAAAGTTCGTGTCGTCTGTGCCAGGGATTGAACCACTTTCTCTTGTCTAATAATCCAACACACTACCTACTAGACTGAAGCTCATTCACTACTTCCTAATCTAATTAAAGTTCGCTATATTTAGAGAACTTGCTTCGGCCAGAGCAGGCTGTCAGTATGCAACCTCGTATAGCCTGATTAACGAAATTTAGTCAAAGTAGGTATATTTAGAAGGGAGTAGTTGTGGTTAAAGTAACCACTCCTTTATGAAACTTAGTAGAAGTCTAAAAATTGTTTAGTCTGGCTTACGTCTTTTCAAATAAGTCGTATAGAAAGTTCCTAATGCCTGCTCTACCATAAAGTATGACTTCAGCAACGAAAATCATAAAGAGACCCGAATAAGCCACTTCTTGAAAAAGTCTGGGACTTAACCAATAAGTCCCACTGCACCGAATACATTTTGACAGAGACAGATGGCAGATGACAACTATTAATATTTCTTCGGCGATTTCCTCTCAGCAGATTTCTGGCAAAAACTCTGGGAGTAAATTAACCTGCCATGAAAAAGTTTCTCAAAAATCTGTCGTTTGGAGTCGACGTTAAACTGTAGGTCCCGCCACTCACGTATAAAAATTAATGCACACAACATAAGTGATGTGAGAAGCTAGGTCGTAATCCTGACTGAAGGGTTGTAATGACCAATTATGTATGTAAACAAGCCTTAAACTTCTTTCCAAATAATTAGATTGTAACATAAGGCTTGTTAATCTGTCGTTTCAGATCACTCCTACAGCTTTGTTGTTTGTTTAGACTTCAATTTAATTTTAATGCACAAAAAAATAATGAGAAATAAAAACATTAAAAAGAAAACAATGAAAAAAGATAGACGAAAAACAAATGAGTAGCAACTAAAAATGAAATAGAAAAATTAGGCATGAAATAAAAACTGAAATGTGAAATTAAAATGATGAATCTGTCAGAGACAGATTCAAAACAAAAAAAAAAATTGAATTCTTTTTCATTTTACGTTTCAAATGAAACAATAAAAATATGTCGAGGTTATTTAGCATTCACTGCACGATGTTGGCAAAAAAAAAAGAGAAGAGAAAAAAACAGAATTTAATTTTTTTTTATTATTTTATTTTGCTTTAATTAAGGTGGAGGGAAGGGGGTACTTTTAAAACTCATTAAAGAATTAAATTTTTGTGAAAAATTTATTAAAAATTTCCAATAATAAGCGTAGCTTTGGTTTCAATTATCATGGCGAATACATAAGCAATATATATATCAGTTCTCTTATCTGATGATGATGTGTTTGAATATTGAAATTGTCCTGGGCAGAATACTTCCTCCACCCACACTTCTATGTTTAGTTTCCGGGTTGTGTTTTCTTTTAATTCTAGTTTTTGTTTTAGTGCGAAAGTTTATTCGTTCTTGTTGTTGTTGTTGCTATTTTCGATTAGATTTAGATTGTTTGTATGCGAAACGAAACTAAACAAATTGAATTTGGTTTTTAGCCACTGACTTCCGTTTCCTGTTATTTTACGAATTCATTTTAAACCAACCAAACTAACTCATACCGTAAACCAGTAATGTATGTATGTATGTACATATGTATACATAAAAATTTGGGATGGAAATTAATGTGTTTGCTAGTTCTACAAGAGTTGGCCAATTTTAAAAGAACATGACAAAACAGAATTTTAGTCAACGACTTGACTTCTTTTAAGAGCAAAACGCTTGCACAGAGCATATCCATTTTCTTCTTCAATTTCGATTGTCTAGTTTTATGAAATCAATTTTCTTTAGATTAGCTGGCCACCAATTTACTGCCTTAAGAAAACGGGTGCAGTGATAAGGAATTTCATTTCTTATGTCTGAGGTTGTACACGTTATCCTCTCTGGTCGATAAAGGGACTTCTTGATACATTAGGTGGTGCTGGTCATTATTTATCGTCAGCAGTATCTGAAGATGATACAAGTTTGATGGTACAAGTTTGGAACCATCAAGAGCTCTGACAGCTATACAATGCCACCTCTTTGCAGCAGCAATTACCATATTTTTAAATTTTTCAACACGGCTTGATTTATAAAGTTTATTTAAAGAATGTGCTCTGCGAGAAGGACGAGTGTCACGTACGAATATAGGATCCTCGGGAATGGCTGGAGTAAAATCCATCGCCGTAGTCTAGTAGATAGTGTGTTGACTTCAAATACTACTTACTTACATAAATACATAATTGGTAATTACAACTTTTGAGCCAGGATTACCACCTAGTTTCTCACAGCACTTATCTTGTGTGTGTTAATTGTATACATGAGTGGCGGGACCTACAGTTTAAAGTCGATTCCGAATGACAGATTTTTTAGAAACATTTTCATGATAAATTTTTTTTAAACTCAGAGTTTTTGCCAGAAATCTGCTGAGAAGAAGTCGCCGGAGAAATATTTTTTTTCGTATGTCATGTTGTTGACCTAGCGTTTGAACCGTGGCCTCACGTCTAATAAGCCAACACACCGCCTATTACACTATAGCCTAGGCTAGATTCGAATAGTGCGGCTAAAGAAGAAATCTTACTGTAATGTAATGTGCGATTCATTGTGCATTGTGATCAAACTACAAACGGATGTGCTCTGCGAGTAAGGCAAGTGATACGTACGAATATATGATTCCCGGAAACATGTGCTTTTATTTAAAATCCGGTGTTGTAGCGATAGAACTAAAACGGCGGCGGTCTAATGAATCAATAGCGTTGGATACCCTACCGTTATTAATAACCAATTTCGCCATCTGAATAATTTCGACTCTAATATTGTAGTCGCCGTAGTCTAGTAGGTAGTGTGTTGGTTTATTAGACATGAGGCCTCAGTACAAACACCAAAATAAAATATTTCTGACAAAAACTCTGAGAGTAAATAAAATTTTCCATGAAAGGCTTCTCAAAAATCTGTCGTTCGCAGTCGACTTTAAACTGTAAGTCCCGCCACTCATGCATAACGTTAACATACACAACATAATTTGCGTGAGAAGCTACGTCATAATCTTAACTGAAGGGTTGTAATGACCAATTATGTATATATGTACATATGTATGTAATATTCGATATTGTAATGGGCACTATATGGATGAGAAGAAAACCGTAACTATTGTTAGAATCTGTATGTACCTCAGAAGCCTGCAAGCCATATCACACGCGTAAGACAACTATCATAACTGGACGCTGTCTAATCTAACACTTGGAATTTTTTCTTAATTGATTGCTGCAATCATTTTTGTGATGAAGAGGAGTGGAGGCAACGACAGTACATCATCCTTTAGGCCATTTTCGGGTACTAAATTAACGAACATAGAGGACTGACTGTTTTAAGAGCCGTAATTTTTGTAACAGTAAAGCAATATTGCATATGGCTTTGGTAACTGAAATCAAGGTATTGTGTTCGTTAAAATAAATTCGTTGGCCAGTAATTATCGGACCACAAAGATATCAAATGTTGTTAGTTTCTGTCTTTGATTTGAAGGAAATAATTCAGAAATTAGAATTCTCGAAAATATTTTCTCTCACCAAAGTTATTTTCATATAAAAAAAATTTTACAACCACTTATACTGCGTATACCTTCTACTTGTGTGGTTGGTCAGCCAATTTGTTAAGGGCTACTTACTGAAATGATTTTATATTCATGGTTTAAGGCCAAGTTTATAACACAAAAAGTGAGAAAGAAAATAAAAAAAAAATTAAAATTATTTTGCATTTCGACAAAAAAATTTTTTGTTCGTTCTTATCTCTGATTTTTCTGAATTTTTTTTTGGGTTTTTCTTTTTATGTTTACATTTATTGTTGTTTTTTTGGTTTTCATAACTACGAGGGCTGTTTATAAGAGTGTGTGTATACAACATATTTTTTTTTCGATGTAAGTAATAGGCAAGGGAAAAAAGTTAGTTACAGCTACAGAGTTGCAGAAAACAGATTTAAAAATCAGAATTACTGCCTGGTTTTTACAACATCCACGTTGTGTGTGTGTATGTGTTCATTTTATCCATGACTGTAATATTCCATTTGCAAGTCCACACCAATTACTAACAACCACCCCATTTGAAATTACTTTTACCCCTGGCCAATACAGAAAAATATTTCATAAATTAGTGTGTGGTTATCTTTAGTCCAACATCTTGATATGCCAGCCAGGGGTTTGATATTTATTTGTTTTGGGTTTTCCAGCTGTTGGTTAGGAGGACAGAAAGTTTTCGTGTCTTTTGCTTTAGGGGCTTAAAGTATTTTTATAGTCTGAAATTCTGTATAAAAAAAAACTCACAATGTTTTTATTGTTTCACTGTTTAATGAGTGTGTGTGTCTGTGTGTAAATTATATACCTCCTTTAAGCGAATGGTGGTAAATTAGATACAACGAGGGTAAGGTTATAAAGTCTGGCCGAATTTGGAATTTTTCTTTTTGAAAATAAGATTTATTAGAGGAATTGTTGCCATAACTTGATATTCATAAGATATTTTTAAGTTCAGGTTCTATAAAATATGGTTACGAAAATGGAAAAATGTACATAGTTTAACATTAAAATTATAAACAAAAGTTACAAAAACAAAAACAATGAAATTGTTTACAAATTATCGCACTGCGTAATATAACAACAAACACCAGCATAAGAAAATGGTAAACAAGTAAACAAAAATACAACAACAAACACTACTAGAATAAATGTAAACAAAATACGCAAAAAATTATAATGACACGACGATGTTTACATTTGTAGAGATCTCGAGAAGGCGAGCCACGAACATTCGCCTTCAAGAACATTCATCAGATTGTTTACGTTGCCATATAAAAGGCAAGGCAAAGAAGGCAACTGAGCTAGTAAAAGTTCCGTCAGTTTTGTGTGAAGACGCGCGTTGGGTTTGAAGAGAGTAATCGTGGTTTGAAGATCTCCGTTACAAAGATCTGTCAAACAATTGTCTAGTAATTCTTATTGTTTATGCAAAGGGTGTAAACAGAGGAATAACAAATAAAGCAATTGTTGTTGTTACATCAAGTTGAGAACAGTGGCACACAGAATTGTGCGAATACTCGTAATAAAGAATTTTAATTAAAACTGAACACAAATTTATGTTTACTTTATTTGCAATCTACGAGCTCATATTTTAAACGTTTTTAAAAGGTAAAAACGTAACAATATCCACATTTTTTGTAAGAGTAATCATGAATGGATTATTCATAAATAATTCATCTTTCTTTTCTGAAAAAAAGTAAAACTCAGTCAAACCATTATTGCGTGATATTTTTTTTTACCAATCACTTCTAAGATTGGTAAAAAGGTGATTGGAGTCTCAAATCTTGCAACACTATGGTTGGTTATTCAGTCATCGATGCTAAACCCAAGTCGCCGTAGTTTAGTAGGTACAGTGTTGGACCTGTAGGTCCCGTCACTCATGCATAAAATTAACACAAAAAGATGGGTGGTGTGAGAAACTAGCTCGTAATCCTGACTAAAGGGTTGTAATGACCAATTATGTACGTTATGTATGTATCGATGCTAAACACTCAGTCTATGCATTATGAATACTTCACAAGTGCTTAACCAGTAAGCCAGAGAAGGTAGATTATCTTTTCCAAAGTCCATAACAGCAATAAGGACATGGGTTGAAAGTTGAATTGGTAGCCTTGATTACAAAAGCACACTTGAGCACGCATAGCGGCCCATTGTGACCAAGCGAATGGGTAGTCCAATAGAAGCTGTTATACAGTCTTACTTTCCTCTCGTTTTCATACTAATTATGCAAAAATCCGGCATAGATTCCATACTAAATCATACAGTTTTGGGTAACGGTCTCAAAACAATTAGCCATTTGAGGAATGCAAAGAATGTTGACAGCCTCGGGTCCAATATATTTAGACTCTGTGCGGTATTAATGCATATCAAAAGTAGACACGTGGGTACATGTCAAGTGCTGGGCAAGGTGTTGCTTTTGTTGAGACCAAACAGCACTCCAAAGTTTGTCAAGTAATCGCTGTAATCTAATAGGTAGTGTGTTGGCTTAATAGACGTGAGGCCACAGTTCAAATCCCAGGTTTTATTCAAGCCGCTGTATTACCAGAGAGATTAAAGCCTTCTGTGGTAGTCTGAATGCTGTCATTATTTGATAAACGATAAGAGTTGCATAGCTTGTACTAATGCCGCTAGGACTTTTCTGAAAAGTACAATATAACTGGAAAGCTAATGTTCTGTTAAGGTTATTATTATGGTCTTATCGACGTGCCATAACACTTCTGCTATATCTCTACTTGCTGTCTATGTACATAAGTAATTAGTCATTATAACACTTTAGTTAGGATTACGATCTAGATTCTGGCATAACTTATGTTGTGTGTGTGTTGATTGTGAGCGGCGGGATCTACAGTTTAAAGTGGACGCCGAACGACATATATTTTTTGAGAATATTTTCATGGCAATTTTTTATTTAATCTCAGAGTTTTTGCCAGAAATCTGCTGAGAGGAAGTCGCCGAAAAAATATTTTTTGTTTTTTCGTATTTCGTTTTGTTGACCTAGGGTTTGAACCGTGGCCTCACGTCTAATAAGCCAACACACCGCCTATTACACTATAGCCTAGGTTAGATTCGAATAGTGCGGCTAAAGAAGAAATCTTACTGTAATGTAATGTGCGATTCATTGTGCATTGTGATCAAACTACAAACGGATGTGCTCTGCGAGAAAGGCAAGTGATACGTACGAATATATGATTCCCGAAAACATGTGCCTTTATTTAAAATCCGGTGTTGTAGCGATAGAACTATGTATATGACCTGGGGTTTAAACCAAAGCCTCACGTGTAATAAGCCAGCGCACTATGGCGACTTGCTGATCATGGTCAACTAAAATCTTTAAAGTATTCTTGTTAAATATCAGTTTAAAAACATACACGGTTTATTTTGTAAGGCCTCGAAGTCTAAACAGCCTCTGATTTCATTTAGTTTTGTTGTGACGCACCAAATGTTTGAGTCCCGTACCCTCTGTTTGATTGTAGAACGTAACTGGTGCATACATTTTTATTTCTACTAATTGAGGAGTTCTGAATAAAAATACATTCATAATTATCATTGATCATTACAACCCTTCAGTCAGGATTACGACCTAGCCTTCTCACACCACTTATGTTGTGTGTTTTATTTTTATACATGAGTGGCGGGACCTGCATTATAAAGTCGACTGCGAACGACAAATTTTTGGCTATTTTATTTACTTCCAGTGTTTTTTTTTACTAAAAATCTTCTCGTTTTGTTGGAGATGTATGGCCAGGAGTTTTAACTGTGGTCACACGTCTATCTACTAGATTACGGCGACTGAATAAAAATGGATTTCATTCAATGAGTATGGGCTGCTTTTTGAGCTGAACTGAAATGCGTTCACGTACCTCTACGAACAACCCGTGTCAAAAAGGATGAGCAATAGAAAAGTAGCCAAGACGCTGTCTAGTGTAAATATGCCTTCTGATAAAAACATTTAGTTGAGTAGCTTATAAATCCTCATACCGAATGGAGTTATTCGGTATTTTCAAATAATTGAAACAGCTATTGAGTAATAAATGAATATTTTCCCAAAGAAAACGTATACTTTGATTTTCCTATGAACAAAAATGTTATTCTTGCAGTCGTATTTATCGACTTGAATAATAATGTTCTCTCCTTACATTATTTTTTGTTTTTTGGAAATATTTGTTTAAGAATTTAAAAATTACATCCTTTATGTTGAAAATCTTATTTTCAATATTTAATGCTAATGCAACCTCAAAAATATTAAGTCATGATATGACCACCACCACCAACACCACAACAACAATGTGTAAACAAATCTATAAATCCTGTGAATAATTTTAATTAACAATTATTCAGAGTAAAAGATTCTGGGCTAATGTGTACACAACATAGTACAACTTTTTTTTTGTTTTTTTTTTTGTCTTTTTGTTGTTGTTTTTGTCTGTCAAAATAATGTTTATGAGTTTTTAACATTTGATATGGCCTCTGCTGTTGCCTGCTGTTCTATGTACATATGTACGTTTCGTTTCGTTTCGTTTTTATTAAATTTTATGCAAAAATCTTGTAAATTTCATTCAAACAACAATTAGAAACAAGAAGCAGAAGACAAAATTAGACAAGAAAAAAAAACCATATTAAATTAAATACAGTGTAACCAAAAAGTTTTCGTACAAAATATTGTATTCGTGCTAGCATTTCGGAAAATTTTGTATGATTTCATACCATGCACGTACGATTGCTTAATGACTCCTCTCTGGTATTTATATGATAATTTCATAATAACCCTTGAAAATTTCCTTAAGAAATCTTAATTGTCTTATTTGCCTGCCATGTCAAGTCAAATGAACTTGATGCGAGTATTCCATTAAATAGAAGAAGAATTTTACTTAAAATAGATTCTCAAATAAATACACACACTCACATATATATATGTACACATTCTAACACATACAAATTATATTCAAATGGTATCCTTAATAACATAACACAGTTTGAGATCTATTTTTACATGCCCTCATATGGGGGTGTTGCAGTAATTCAATGCCCAGAGAGATATTTTCATCATCATCATCATGTGTACCAAGCAAATTTTTTAAAAAATTGTTGGCAAAATGTTGTTTAACAATGAGTAGGACGATAATAAGTTGAAGCCGACGTAGTCTAGTAGGTAGTGTGTTGGCTTATTAGACATGAGGCCACGGTTCAAACCTCAGTTCAGTCATCTGAACGAAAAACGAAAATATTTCTTCGCCGACTTCCTCCCGCAGATTTCTTTCAAAAAACTTTGAGAGTAAATAAAATCGGCATGAAGAAGTTTCTTAAAAATCTGTCGTTCGAAGTCGACCTTAAGCTGTAGATCCCTCCACTCGTGTATAAAATAAACGTATACAACATAAGTAGTGTGAGTAGCCACACTGACTCTGACCCTGACTGAAGGGTTACAATGACCAATTATGTATGTATGTAGAGAGTTATACCATCTGAACGATATGCTCTGGTACCCTGAAATAGCTGGTACACGCCCATCTGAGAACTTGCTTGCTACAACTCCAGTTTGTATGGGTATATCTTAGGCGTCAGTTTCCCTTTTATACCAATTGAGACCAATTTCCCAAACCTGATCCAAGTATACCAAAGTTTAACTAATCTTTTCCTGCCTTAAGGGTTCCCAGTAAATTGTGCAAGTCTGGTGTATTCACTTGTTTAGCACACTCTTTTACTGGGATCGCTTGAAGAAACAGGTTTGGACCAAACTACTTCGAACACTGTTTACAACTATGTACGTTTTAATACAACTTACAACAATTGTTTGAAACAAAATTGCGTCCTTTGTTGCTCAACTATATCACTCGTATAGTGGGGGAGAAAGAGAGGAGTTTAATTTTTAAAATCGATAACTAAAATATTGAATACTTTCGAGTCTTCTGTTATGTTAATATAGTTAGTAGTTATTGGCTTACTAGATGAGGTTACTGGATCCAAATCTCAATTCCGACATATTGAAGAAAAAATTTTTTTCGACAGCACGAAAAGTTACTTGAAACCGATTCAACCACAAGTCTAGCAAGGAATGAATAAAAATGAACGCCTTCAACATGGGATGGTTGGTAAGCTGGAACGTCCATTTCGAAGTCTATAAAGACTAATTTGCTGACTTTACTGCGATTGTTTGCAGATTAGAGATAAGTAATTGATATGCGACTTGGCGTTAGGATTTCAACCTGCGTAAGAATTCATATACTTCGGTTCGTAGGAATAAGACAAAACTGGTAGACATCATCTAAACATATGGTCAACACAAGTTTGGCATACTGAATCCGATACATCATACCACGCAGTCTGAAATTAATTCCTAAGGCTTATCAAAATTTGTGTGACATCTTCATCTGATTGTTGGTGCTCTATATTCCACAAATTCTTGGGACATCGGGTTTGTAATGTGTGTCTAGCCTTGCATTAGACCTCTGGTCTTAAATAAGTCGTCAAGCATCTTTAAAAATACAAACTTTATACTAAGGTTGTGGGTATCTTAAATGTTGTCTATCCATTGCTAAGTATAATCCGAAAATCAAATTTTAGACTTCCCACAATACCTTAGACCAGGCCACTTTCTCTGAGACAGTATGAGGCATTTGAAAATATAAAGCAAAACGTTTTTGGACACCTAGATTTAATTGCCAATAAAGTACAGACCAATCAGGATAGCTAGGGAATAGCAACCAGAAATCATAAAACTTCAAGAAACGAGTTTCACTAATATGGCAACAATAGGAAGCCCATAAAGTGCATTCAGGACTCAATACTAGTCAAACAATTCGCTAATCTTCAAACACAACAGGGAATTAAGTACCTCCACTCTTAAAACTGTAGCAAGTTATTTCAAGGGCAATAGTTTGACAATCTGTAGAAGAGCAGATAATAAGAGCGACGCTGTTTGAAGTAGTCAACCCGTGTACTGGTTATTTTTGTGAATAATTGGTAATAACTCCGTATGGAGCCCTTTATGTTGTTTACTTCCATTGTACGTATCCATAGGTGGTGAATACGATAATTTAGAGGTTTAAGGTTTTGACGTTAGGAAAGTATCAAGATCAACTCCATTGTCATAACATACCACCAGCACACTGCTCACAACTTTAGCGTCCTCGACACTCTCGTTGAATAAATAAATATGGACACACCTTAAGAAAAAGGGGATGGAAACAATCTCGAGACCCTGAAGGGCTACTGGGTTTTTAAAATACTAGACATTAAAAACTTTCCTCTAAAGTCAGGTCACGGGTTGGTTATATTTACAATTGCCTGCCCCGGGAGAGACGCCACAGCGCGCGACTGTTTTTTATAAAATCAAGGTTGAGGACATAAATTGCAAAGATAGTGATGGAAAGAAGGAATTAGGGAGAGACATATGAAGACTATAGACCGATGACGGGACAAAAACAAGGTGAAGGACATTAATGGACGACTAACGTAAGACTGAAGATGTCTCTGGGAGGACGATGATGTCGAACTGATGGATGTGCACAGGTTCAGTAAGGACAGTTACTGACGAAAAATGGTTTTATTTGCCTGTCCGAAGATACGCTTGCCACAGTGAAAACCACTGAGAGTATGAAGCATATATCGCTGCTGCCTTCTGATTATTAGCATGAGACGGCGAGATCAACTCTGCTACAAATCAACAATCGGCTCGTGGACCTATCATTCCTTCTGGGGTTTCAGGAAGTAAAATAAGTTAGCGGAAGATGGAAAAGATGGTTTTCAATAAACAACCTAACGTCGTCGTCGAGCGACTAAATATCTTTAAGTTCTCTTAACACGTTAAATAGGTCCTCAATTGTTAATATAAGTGTTGTACAGTGAGACCATGGTTTAAACCTCAGCTCAGACATCTTCAACAAAACGAAACAATATTTCTTCGGTGATTCCTCTCAGCAGATTTGTAGCAAAAACTCTTTGCCATGAAAAGTTTCTGAAAAACTCTGTCGTTTGCAGTGAACTTTAAACTGTGGGCCCACTACGTATGCATAAAATTAACACACACAACATTAGTGGTGTGAAAAGCTAGGTTGTAATCCTAACTAAAGGGTTGTAATGACCAATTACGTACGTATGTATGTATGCATTAATATTGCAAATGCCGTTACGATGTGAAGTAAAACTTTTGCTGGGATTTTGTTGTTGAACATCAAAAACATGCCTTGAAAACTTTTGTAAAAAGGACCTCCTACCCACAATAGGTACATACATACATATATACATATACACACACATACACGCACCTACTCATACATATGCAAATACCAATACAAACAAACAAATTATGAAAACAAACAAATTCATTGTCTTACTGTCAGCTTTAAATCTATTCGCCTCCATTTGCCATGGAATCAAAATCAAGTCAAAGGGAGAGAAGTGGCCTCGTGTAGGTGGAGGCACCCAAAGAATAGTATATTCATGGCTGACAGAAAGTGATGTATTTTATGGGCAATAAAATGTTTGTTGCTCCTTTTTTTTGCTTTGTTGTTTTTGCATTTGCTTGTCTATTTCCTTCTTCTGCTTCTTAAAATTATTTGCGACAAGTTGAAAAGTGCAATTGTGTGAAATTAATGACTGTTGAAAAATTTTCAACAAAAATTTCAAAAATCTTTTCGTTTTTTTTGGAAAAACACAATAGAAATTCAAATTTTCAATGTGTTTGTATATTTGTTTGTAAAAAAAACAAACTCAGAAAAGGATTGTCAGCCAGACAGTCACTTGTAAAAATATTGTTGAAAAACATTTCATTTCAGCTCAGTTCTGCTCTTCTCTTCATTTTGAATGGCAAATATTTTATTTTATTTCTGTTAGTGCCTGTGTTAAGTATATCTACGTTTTCTTCTCTTTTTTTCAGTTGTAATTGCAATGGAAATAGGAAAATTGCCGTTTTGCCAAATTGGATAAAGAATTATTGGATTTTAGGGTTAAAAATGTTGCATAAATTTAACAAAAACAAAAAAAAAAAAAAAAAACAAACGAAATTGTTACGAAAATCTTGTTAATTTCTAATGAAATTTTAAGGTCTCAGCCCTCCCCACTCTCTCTCACAAACTTTTTTCTACAAACAGAACTGCAATTTGAAATTTTGTTTCAATTAAGTTTCACATAAGGGAAGTAGGTACGTACGATATGCGGGAATTTCGAGATGTCAGTTTTGAGAAAAATTAAAGGATTTAAAGCTTCGTGGTGCATTGGTTTTAGTTTTTCATCCAATTATGCAGCCAAGCTGTTTGCCTTTCAAATTCGAGTTGCTTTCTTAGTAAGAAGTTACTTCTTTGGACAGACTTTATCATTTGTTTTCTTTTATTTTGTTGTTGTCTTTTCTTTTCCTATCGAAAAAGTAGATAGTCCTTTAATAGCCCGCGGAACACAGGACGTAACAAATATACGCATACATACATATATAATTAGGCAATACAACCCTTCAGTCTGGATTACGACCAAGCTTCTCACACCACTTATGTTGTGTGCGTTAATTTTATTCATGAGTGGTAAGACGTACAGTTTAAAGGCGACTCCGAAAGACAACCATGGCTTTGAAGAATTATATTTACCAGAAAACTGTTTATGATTATAAAACAAGAAGCATTAACGTAACATGCATACAGAATTGGTCAGTACAACCCTTCAGTGGGGATCACGACCTAGCTTCTTAAACCACATATGTTGTGTGTGTTAATTTTATCCGTAAGCGGCAGTACCTACAGTTTACAATAGAATCCGAAAGACAAATTTTTTGAGAAACATTTCATGGCAATTTTATTCACTCTCAGTGTTTTTGCCAGATATCTGCTGAGAGGATGTCGCCTAAGAAATATTTTTTCATATTCTTTTTTAAAGATGCCTGACCTGGGGTTTGAACCGTGGCCCCACGTCTAATAAGCCAACACACTGCCTTCTAGACTACTGCGAATTCTTTTATTAAAACATCTGAAAATCTCTTGTTTACTGTAGTAAGAAAGAAGATACCTCTGCAGATCTTGCAGTCATAAGGTATTCTTCATTGGCGGTATTTGCAAAACAAGCTTTGTACGTTGCGGGCAGAAGGAGACCGAAGTTTTTGATGACAGGTAGCAGGACATGTGAATTGATGACCATTTATACCCCAAAATGCTCGAAGAAGTGTATGAAGTCGCTGAGTTTTGTTCTTACGGCAGTGTGACATTATAATGATTGTACTGCAGGAAAACTACCGGAGATGAACGCAACTGAAAGAGTTGCGATATTATGTAGAAAGAGAGATATTACACGGAAAAGCGAAAGAATAATAGTTACAAAACGATGTACGATAGAGATATAGTATAAAGTGGTAGCTTTGATTAACAAAGCTCACTTGAGCACCCGTTGTAACGCCACAGGTAAGCGCAGTCCCTGCACTGAACGAATTCCACCAAACTAAGGAAGAAGTTGGTCAGCACAAGGACTGCACATTAAAAGCATGACTACCCTATGCTGGAAAATCAGCGTGAAAGTTTAATAAACGAAGCTATATCCTTGACATCAATTAATGATGACATTAAGCTGACAGGGAATGGAGAGCTAAATAACCTATTTTTGTACCTCACAAGAGATGGTCATTGACAAAGAAAGTGGATTACAGCTTTCATTTCTTCAGCAGAAGTCATTAGATGGCAACTGCCGACTTTCTGCCTGTCTTCCCATAACACAATGACCAGCAAGCATGACCACTGTGATCTAGATGATACTACGATCAAGCCCGAGTAGCTGGTTGGTGCGCCTTCTATCCATCGAGGGCCTATTGAGTCTGGTAGTGGGTTCTGGCAGGGTTCTTTATTGATGACGTCCCGAAAGAATTTCTACTCAAAGGCTAATTTAAGTGAGGTACATAAGTGGCAGAGTAGTCGCCGTAGTCTAGTAGGTAGTGTGTTGGCTTATTAGACGTAAAGCCCGGGTTCGTATCCCAGGTCAGGCATCAAAACGAAATATGAAAAAATATATATTTCCTCGGCGAGTGACTCAGCAGATTTCTGGCAAAAAATCTGAGGGCAAATAAAGTTGCCACAAAGAGCTTCTCCAAAATCTGTCGTTTGGAGTCGACTTTAAACTGTATTTCCCGCCACTCATGTATAAAATAAACGAAGCTAGGTCGCAATTTTGACTGAAGGGTTGTAATGACCAATCATGTATGTATGTAAGTGGCATATCCAAATCGATTGACGAGGGCTTCGGAACGAGAGCAAAAGCTCGAGAGCAAAGCTCGTTGGCCCTGCAGTTGCGCAGAATGTGACTGTGCCCAGAAACCAAGACAAGTAAGATGCTGAAGCGCCCAAAGAGACACTCCCTAACGAGCCTAGAGTTAATCATACTACTAAATAGATTGCCTGATTATCTGAGAAGATTAAGATGCGTTTGAAAGGCAGTTTTGTTGAAAAAAATTAAAGAAAATCCAAGCATTATTAGTATTTAAATAATAAAAAACATTATTTATTTAAATTTAAAAAATTTTAAATAAACTTTTCAATGACATACCATTTTATGCATTAAAAAGCTTTCCTTTCATTCAGTTTCAGTTTTTTTTTATTTTTATTCATAAATTTCATATTCTTTCCATTCATTCAAGTCAAAAGGAAGAAAAGGAACGAATGGACGAAAGAATGAAAATATTTAACAACTCATATCAATTTACTAAACAAGAAAAGCACACACAAAAGTGATTCCAAAAAAAAAGAAAAGAAAAGAAAAGATGGAAAAACTTCTTTCTTCTTGTCAATGTGTCTTTAGAATTTGTTAGAAAATAAAAACCCACCATATGGTCAAACAACAACAGAAGCAACACCAACAGCAACAGCAACATCAACCAACCAACAAGAATTTTATAAAAATGATGAAAACCGAGTCCTTTTATTTCCATTATTTTCTCTTTTTTTTTTTTTGTTCTGTAGATACGATTACTCAATTTCTACTGACAAACTAAGAAAGGACATCAAGAAGAAAAATGTTAAAGAAAACAAAAAAAAAAAAAAAGAAATATCCTGAAGTGAGAATAATAAAAATTGAATTTTCTTTAAAGATTCAGTCAAGTTAAGATAAGGAAAAATGTAATAAAAGCCTTTTTATAACAACAACTACAGCAACAACAACAGCTGCAGCAGCAAATATTTCTATAATACGGTAAAAAAAAAAATGGACCAGCAACACATGGACTACCACAGACAAATATACCAATAACACAGCATACATAACACACGTAGCCATAGCTACTCCTACAAAGTGGTACATGATGAGCATCAACAAAAGGAGAACCCAGTAGCCAATTAAATGGGAATTTGGAAAAACAATATTTAGGTATCAAAGGAACATAATTTGGTAGTTCAAGGAGTAAATGGTAATACAGTTATAGTGTTTTATCAGCTTTCTATTCAATTAAGGGCTCATTGGGCTGACACAAATTAAAACTCTTGTTGATACCTTATGTCCAAGTAGAAGGAACATAGACCCCAGTTAAAAATTTAAGGGGATTACCCTCATGAGAACTACAGTCTTCAAGCAAGATGATGGGCTTTAAGACCATAGTATTACTGGAATATGCGGATGACGTTGATAATAAGATTTAAAGCCATGCAAATAATGCAAACCGTTGTTCATTAACGCCAAAATCTAGTAGGTAGTGTGTTAGCGTATTAGACGTCAGGCCACTGTTCAAACCCCAGCTCAGACATCTCCAGCAAAACGAAATATGAGAAAATATTTCTTCGACGACTTTTTCTCAGCAGATTTCTGGCAAAAACTCTGAGAATAAATAAAAAATGTGGCTTACTTGAGCACTGCGCCACATCAATTATACAGTGGCTCCACTGAAAGAATTTACGGCTGACTCAACATTATCTGATGAATGCAATAGAAATTCACCAGGCTAATGGAAACTGCCTTAAGAAAATGATTTGACTAAAGATCTAGTAATGGATATGCCTCACTAAGTAACATAAAGACCAACGTTACACTGTTCGAAGCCATTTTTGAAACCGCATAGTCAGAACTGCATAGCGGCAACTTTATTAACGCTTCCTATAGGCGAATCAATTTCGATTTATACAGGCGTCCTACAAATATTTCTTATGCTCTTTTAAACTCTTCATAGGTGAGACCTCAAATAAATGATAACATGCTTGGTTTCACGGATGAATTAAGATTTTGTATGTATTTGGTACAAATCAACTCAAATTAATAACTATCTTGGAACCAGGGACATTTGGTTTTGGTGTGTGTTAAATGTCTTCCCAAATTGTTCACAGTTAGTAGAAAATGTGTTTAAATCGATTATAATTCTCCACTTTTGCCAAATGCTGCCAAGACAAATTGGATAGAGGGCGCACTGCAAGGCTGCTTAAACTCCAAAGAAGCATGCTCAGTACGGTTATCGGAGTCGTGACGGGACATTGAATTATGGCTGAGCACGCGAGGCGCCCACTGGGACACCTCCAAAATGATTTCTGTAGAAGCTACAGGAATAAAGAGGAAGAAAAGACTATTCTTCATCTACAAGGGAACATGCCCGGCACTATGTCAAAGGAGAAAAAAACATCTTGGTGCCTACTACATCGATGATCTAGGTGATTTGTCGAACATTAACATCGGCAGTTTGATTCGCTTCATTGGAAGCTCTAATTGGTTCCAGGACTAGGGGATAATTGACATGATGTGTGGTATCAAATGTTAGGCCATGAGGCCTAAGTGCGTCCATTCGATTTCTTGGGGGGACGACCACCTGTAGGTATAGGTGTTGTGTGTGTTAATTTTATACACGAGTGGCGGGACCTACAGTTTAAAGTCGATTCCGAATGATAGATTTTTGTGCTTTTGCCAGAAATCTGCTGAAAGGAAGACGCTGAAGAAATATTTTTTCATGCAACAACTCAAATACAATTTCACAGGAATTCTTTCTAGGCATAGATAGATGACAACCCTATCATTACAGCACCTGCTACAGTAAGCCAATGTCTTGTTTCTTTGGAAAAAACTTGATTATTGATACTGAAACAATGTAAGGAAATAATAGAAAGATGTGAACGCAAAGATAAATCGAAAAGGATACACCTGTAAAGTCAAAATGCGATATTAACTGATAATATAAGCAAATTTTCAAAAGAAAAAAACGTCTAAAGTTGCCATACGAAATATAATTTAACTTAAAGGGTTATGCCTGACTGCATAATATTTTTTTCATTGTTGAAATCAATGGCTAATGTTTACTGTGCACTGCCTCTTTAACTTAAAGGATATGTTCACATATACTAATACATTTCGGCAAATGCATATACCAACACATGTGTACTATACATACATACATATCTACTGATGGGTATACATTTAAGGGATGTGTTCTCACTAATACAATAATACAGTTTAAATTGAATTTATTGGACATGAACAACTCACAAAACAAGAGAAGATGTATTGCTTCGCCCGGTTTTTTGTTTGTTTTGTGTTACTAAACTAAAGACTTTAATTAGGAAGACAAATAGGGGTTTGCATGGTAAATATCATCAATAAAGTTTATCATCATAAGAAATCGTGTTGTTTTTAAGTTTTAAGGATTTAAAGATAAAAGAGTGGGTGTTAAATGCAACACCTTTTTAAATATTTTAAGGATCCACAACTACAGATGGAGTTTTATGATTCTCTACGAATTTTTATTTTTTTTAAAAAAGAAAATACATCTCCATACAGCACCTTCAACAATACGAAATGGAATGAAACTATTAACGCCCTCAAGAAATACAAGGCACATGGTAAGGTTAATACAACACAAATTCTGCTTCCAATTATACCTGAATTATGTGTCGATGGCCCTCCACGACCACCAATAGACATTACAGATGGTAGAATCTCTAAATTTCCCCACACTGGAATATAAAATCGCAGCTAACATCACATATGCAAGACTCTATGCATTTCAACTTGATAAACTAAAACAAGAGCAGACCGCTTTTCGACTTGCAAGATATTATATCGACTACTTCAATAGTGTTGTGATAATAGTAGTGACGTTCAATATTTTATTTGGTATTTCCGATGTACGGGCAAGATTTTAAGACTTTATTACACGAAAACCCGTAGAATATAGGGCATCCTATAAAAAACCGTTATTCCGTTGTAAACTGGAGTATCCTTCAAGTTTATCAACTCGATGAAACGATTGTTAAAGGCAGGAGAGTCACATGGTTCTTCGTTTATAGCTTCGACAACATTAAGGAAAAATGATTTACTCTAGTACAGGCATTTGCTGGTGTCTCCATAGATATTTGCAAGACTTCAGTAACTCGTATGATATCGGTTTACTTGTACATAAGATAGCAGAAATAAAAGAAAGATTGGAGACGACATAAGTTAAGTTGGAATAAACAGTTGTAAAACAAGACCAACAAGGACTACTACGGTTTACCACTCTTGGATGGCCTTCTTGAAAACAGGAGGTTTACAGCAAATTTAATTTCAAAACAAAGACAATTGGTCGGAAATTTCACGAAATTGTCGTATAAAATTTGGTCGCAGACAAGGACCAACCAGGGCACTGTATACGCAAGTTTATTGCCAAAGTTCGTGAAACTGGTTTCATTGTTGATGCGCCTAGACGTGAGCATGCTCGTACAGTGCGTATACCTGTAAATATCGAAGCTGTGGCGCTGAGAATGTGCGTGCGAGAAAATCCATCAACATCAACTTGTCATTGTTCTCAAGAATTAAACATTTCACGCACCAGTTTACGTCGAATTTTGTGAATAGATCTCGGTATGACGCCTTACAAAGTTCAATTGGTTCAAGGGTTGAGGCCACATGACCATCCGCATAGTTTTCGCTTCGGAAATGGGCCAACGAGAAACTGCAGGATGATGTCGATTTCGCCAAAAAAGTCATCTTTTCGGATAAGAAATATTGCCGTATTTGGGTATCAGAAAACCCACACGTGATCTTACAGAAGCCAATGCACCAATTACGATTGACTGTTTGGTGCATCTTGTGGAGCGAAGGCATCATTGGCCCATATTTCTTTGAAAATGAGGACGGCGCAACTATTACCGTCAATGGAGACACCTATCGCACCATTATAACCGATTTTTTTGTACCCGCTCTTTATGGTATTGATGTGTACTATGTTCGGTTTCAACAGGATAGAGCAACTTGCCACACATCTCATGACACAACTGATTTATTACGTCAAACATTTGATGGCCGTTTAATTAGTCGAAATGATGATTTGACATCGTTGGGGCGTCGTTAAAGAAAAGTGTTATTCCGACAAAGCAGAGACAATTGAGCATTTGAAGGCCAACATTCGTGATGCCATTGCAAAGATACTAACCCTTACACTCGAAAAAGTGTACGAAAATTGGCCTGATCGAATGAGATAATGTAAGGCCAAACGCGGCAGCCATATGAAAGAAATAATATTCCACTTCTAACCGAAACAATTTTACTTCACAACAGAAAAATAAGTTTGGCAAAATTTTAAGCCGTTTTTATTTTATTGCATTTTTAAATTTAAACTTTTTAATGGCCCATCCTTTAGAAGAGAGGAAAGGAGTAGACCTACTGGACGTACAAGGGTTGCAATCAGGTAGAAAGTTGGTGACCCCTATAATTGAATTGATTGAATTTTAAATGCTAGTAACTTAAAGAATATGCCTTCAACTACAATGCTCCTAAGGATTTAAGAAAAAGTTGATTGAATAACCACCCCAGATAATCTTGTACTATCGTCTTTACGCTACCGAGTCACTAAACTTTATAAATATTTTTGCTTAAAATCTCTTCAACTGTGTGTTGGGTTAACTTCCCATTCTTTCGGTAAATAAAATAATACTGCAGTGATGCATGCAGTACATCATTCATCACATATGGCCATTATATCTACAAGATTCCATTTCCTTAATAACAAAAGAATATTGCTTGAGACTCTTCAGAAAACTTTTACGCACATCCTGCAACAGCAGCAATAATAATAATATGGACAGCAGAGAAGAGAAGAGTGAAAATGTTGAAAAACATATGAAGAACGTATGTACAGCTCAGCTGCTTAAGAATGTGGACTGTGGACTGGAGTGTACTGTTGAAATAAAATTAGAAAAAAAAGAGAAAACATTGTTTAACTTTAAAGGGGACAAGAAATTTAATATGATTTAATTGTGAAAATTTTTAGGGAGTAGCGTAGCTCACCACTAAACCACTCCAACAATCCGGGCTAACTAAACAACCAATAGCTTTGCTTGGTCAGTGTAATAAAAACAGCCTGTAGCCTTGTTTTTTAAGGAATTTTTCTAATTCAAATCAAAGAAATGTAATGAACAACCCCTTCTCATTATAATGTTAAAAGAAAAAAAATTCTTCTTCTTGTTGTTTTTGTACTTAAATTACGAAATTTGACTATGCCAGTGCTATGTGGCAGTAGTAGAGACCGACCAGTGGCATCAGCTTTTAGTTGCAATACGAAATAATAATGATTTCCTTGGAGTATTTTTGTGATTTGTTAGTTGCCAATGCCCAGAGCTCATTTCAACTTAGGAACTTTACTTTACTAGAGTAAAAGCAAGAAAAACTGTAAGAAAAACAAAAACATGAAAAAGGAAAACGGAAAAACGAATGAACCAAATTGAACCAGAATGCATTTCTCATTTTGTGGTTGGGGGTTTTCGATTCGTTTCATTTTTTTTTACAAGTTTTTTGGTTTTTCTTTTTAGGATTCCACCACCGGAAGTGTTATGTCCAGTCAAGGAAGAAAATGAAAAGAAAAAAGGAAGCAGAGGCTTTTACGAGTATAGAAAATAAGCATGTTCTAGAGTACAAACAGGAAATTTTAAGTATTTTAGAAAAACTTTTAAACACTAAACATTATAGCCTTACACATGCCACTCCTTCTTGTCTGTGTAAATGCTTAGATCTGTTAATGATACTCATCGTTGTGCAGTATTTAAAACCAAGAAAATTGGGAAACAAAAATAATCATCCACCATAAAAACAGGCCAGATAGAGGCTTGTATTATAAGAGACATAATTTCAATACCAATTTTAAGAAGATTGCAGAAGAGGCCAAAAGAAAGTGCTTGAAGAATACTTGAAGAGTACCATTGACGTTTCGTGCTTCATACGATTAATTCTAAGCACCTAAGGAGTACAGGATCTTTTCGTCGACCTACTTATATTTCATATAAATCGCTGTAGTCTAATAGGTAGTTTGTTGGCTTATTACAAGTTCAAACCCCAGTTCACACATCTCCAACAAATTTTTGACTATTTTATTTACTCCCATATTTTTTTGTCAGTAATCTGCTGCGAGAGGAAGTCACCGAAGAAATATTTTTTATATTTCGCTTTGATGTCTAACCTGAGGTTTGAACCAACATACTACCGACTACGAATTAGAAAAATAAAAATAAGTAATAACATCCCTTATCATCTTAAATCGCCGTAATCTAGAAGGTAGTGTGTTGGCTTATTAGACGTTAGGCCAGACGTCAAACCCCAGGTCAGACATCTCCAACAAAACGAAATATGAAAAAATATTACTTCGGCGACATCCTCTCAGCAGATTTCTAGCAAAAACTCTGGGTGTAAATAAAAAATTGCCATATTTTCATGGTTTCTCAAAAGAATCTGTCGTTCGAAGTCGATTTTAAACTGTGGGCCCCGCTACTCATGTATAAAATTAACACATACAACATAAGTGGTGTGTGGAGCTAGGTCGTAATCCTGACTGAAGGGTTGTAAAGGGAATGTTATCTGGTACATAATTTAACCACTTTCAGTTCTATCAAACCATAATTTGTATCGCTAAACTATTTACTTCTATTCCCTTCATTCGATAACAATTTTTCATGTAGATTTGTAATGTTCCCACCTCTAAACTTCAGGAAAAGGATGAAGACCTTTATCGGTGGAAGTATACCGATTTTCACACAGACGACTAGAAGCAAATATGTATGCACTCCACAGCGCTGTCAATTGGCAAACATTTTAACTATCTTTACAGTGAAGATATTCAAATCATTTTAGGTATTACAAGTAACGGGTGGGCTATCTATAGGTTTACATTTGAACCATCGGTTATGTCATTCTACTCTGTTACAAAATTCAGTTTATTATCTCCACTGAATCGATTTACGCTTAAACAACGTTGGGATTTATTGGGCCAATGAAAAATTGCACGATGATGTCGATTTTGCCAAAAAAAAAACCATCCTCTCAGATGAAACTCATTTTCGTCTTGGTGGCTACGTTAATAAGCTAAAAAAAACCCACACGAGTGACTGTTTGATGCGGCTTGTGGAGCGGAGGTATCATTGGCTCATATTTTTTGGAAAATGAGGACAGCGCAACCATTACGGTGAATGGAGACACCTTTCGCACCATGATAACCAATTCTTTTGTACCCACTCTTCATGGTATTGAAGTGAACGATGTTTGGTTTCAACAGCATGGTTCAACTTGCCACACGTCTCATGCGACAATCGATTTATTGCTTCAAACGTTTGATGGCCGTTTAATTAGCCGAAATGGTGATGTCATTGGCCGCCAAGAAGCTGTGATTTGACACTGTTGGACTATATTCTGTGGGGCGCCGTTAAAGAAAAGTGTTGTGCCGACAAACCAGAGACAATTGAGCATTTGAGGGCCAACATTCGTGATGCGATTGCCGAGATACGAACTCATACACTAGAAAATGTACATGAAAATTGGTTCGATCGAATGAGGTACTGTGAGGCCAGTCACGAAAGTCATATGAATGAAATAATATTCCACTTCTAACCGGAGTAATTGTACTTCACAACAAAAGAATAAATTTGTCAAAATTTCAAACCGTTTTTGTTTTATTGACTTTTTAAATTTAAACTTTTAAATGGCCCACCATTTATTACGTAAAGTTTTTTGTTTAGGAATTCTGTGGATATTTTAGTTGACCATAGATCGCGGGAATTGAAAGGCTTTACGTGTTCATTAGACCCTCAAAATAGTTTAATGTGTCCATTACATATGGCAATCCAACTCGAGTGCAGATGTCAAATTGGTATTACAGATGGCTACTGGCAACTGACAGCCAGCAACTCAGTGGCCAAATTTGGCCGTTTCTGTACTGCGTAGGTTTTATCATTCATATATCCGGAAGGCATTTATCAATCTTGCTCTGATAAACGGTAACAGATAGGGCATACATACATAATTAGCCATTACAACCCTTCAGTCAGGATTACGGCCTAGCTTCTCACACCACTCATGTTGTGTGCGTTAATTTTATACGTGAGTGGCGGGATCTACAGTTTAACGCCAACTCCGAATGACAGATTTTTGAGAAACTTTTTCATGGCAGATTTCTTTACACTCAGAGTTTTTGCCAGAAATCTGCTGAGAGGAAATCACCGAAGAAATATTTTTCTTTCATATTTCGTTTTGATGCCTGACCTGGGATACGAACCCGGGCTTTACGTTTAATAAGCCAACACACTACCTACTAGACTACGGCGACTTCGTAACAGATAGGGCATAGGGAGACCTATAACTCATGGAACAACCTTCAGTCATGTGTTTCACAGATATATGTGACACTGATCGATGTATGCTTCAAACATATCTCTTATATTATTATTTGAAATTGAATCTGGCTGGGTCAGAATGAGATTACATAACCCAAAATATGCCTGCTAAACTATGTTTTCAAAATTATCTTTTGAATGCAATAAATAACGGAGTAAATAAAGTTTAAAAGTAGGGACAGATTATTACAGAAGTATTCTACATTACCGGTGTTCACAAGATTTATTTATTTATAAGGAGAAGTTGCTTTCTTTTAGAATAGGAGACGTATTGCAAGACCGATTTTTATTATATACCAAAAGCCTTTACACCTTATCAACTCTACAACACTCCATTCAACTAAAGCGTTGAAATTTTGTGTTTATTAAACCTCCTCCTTTCAACATTGGCAGTTAGTTAATGACTAAAATACTCCTCGGCTTCGCATTTAAATGTTAAAGTTTTTAAGGAAATTAATTATGAAATATTGGCTTCCACTGTCATGTGCTGTGCTATGTTATGTTGTTAAAATTTCTTTCACTCTATTAGGAAATCTTAGAAGAAATGCCAGAGAAAAAGTTGCCCAGCAACTAAAATCTCGAGAAATAAAAGCTGGGAAGAGAAAAACTTTTCTTTATTACAACGTAGTGCATAACAGTAGCATATGAGTATATCGAGAGCATGTACCATACATGCGTAAACACAATAAACGACATTAGGGTAGCGCACGTTAGTCTAATTGAAATTTATTTAGTTTTACTAATTAAAAATGGGTTGAGTATTTCCAATGAGAGAAATCAGTAACAAAAATTTTTATGAAAATTTCATTCACAACGTGTTTTTAGTCTACCCCTAATGCTATTGCCTAAGTGCACGTATGTTTAGAAAACAAACCAAAAGAGCAATAAATAATAGAAGAAGAAAAACCCCAAAAAAAACGAAAAACTTAATGCTTAAAGCGATTTTTGGTTATCGGCCATGAAGAAACTTTTAATAGGAATACCAAGTTTGCCCAACAAAAACCAAAGTAAACATACTTGCAGCAGATAAAAACAACAACAATATTGATTTGAATAGTAGGGTTATGTGTGCTATGCCATAGGCATCTGACATTTCATGCAGTTTCGTTGGTACCGCAAGAAGGATATGAGAACGTTTTTTTCAGCACATTTTACGGAGATTTATGCCCAATAGAAAGAAAATTCATGTGAAAGTTGTTATTAAAAAGTACCAAAACGAACACCAAAAGGTACTCAAAATTGAAAAGAGATTGTAAAATTAATTTTAACACGGGTATTGGCCATGAAAAAACAGAAATTTCGGAACATTTAAAAACAAATTAAAGCTTCTAGGAAAAGCAATTTTACTATCGAGAGATTTTGGGGAAGAAAATCTCCCCCAGTTTAACAGATTAACTGAATTGACAAAAAACATAGTCCACAATTAAGGGCACACATTCAAAGAGGTGACAAGCTGCATAGTCACACGAGAGTCCCGGCCTGATGCAACGCTGTGGATATCCAATAATCCAAAACGACTGCTGCATTACCCAGATGTTCAAGTACATTTCTAGAGCTCTTATTGAGCCTATAAATATTTAAGTACGAAATTAATTTCTGATAATTTTTGGTACGCTTTTATTAGTACTTTAGTAGTTTTAGTTTTATATCAATTTAATTTTGTTTTCCTCCAGAAATTCCGAATTATTTAGCCAGGGTACTGGCCACACTGGTATTGTTGTGACCACTGTTTAGTTTCAACAGGATGGTGCATCCTGTCATCTCATGCCACAATCGGTTTATTGCGTCAAGCGTGTGACAGTAGCTTAATTAGTCGAAATGGTGATGTTAATTGGCCGCCAAGAAGCTGTGATTTGACACTCTTGGACTATTTTCTGTGGGGCGTCGTTAAAGAAAAGTGTTATGCGGACAGATAAGAGACAATTGAGCATTTGAAGGCCAAAATTCGTGATGCCTATGCTGAGATATGATCCCTTAGACTTGAAAAAGTGCACGAAAAATGCTCCGTTCAAATGAGGTACTGTGATGCCAGCCGCGGCAGCCATTTGAATGAAATAATATTCCATTTCAAACCGGACCAATTTTACTTCACAACAGAAAAATAAATTTGGCAAAATTTTAAACCATTTTTATTTTATTGCATTTCTAAATTTAAAGTTTTAAATGGCCTACCCTATATATTAAAACTCTTTTACTGGAATGACTAGCTGCATATATGTACGTGCTTTAATCGCTGGACTGATCTACAGACCAAGAGATAACAAAGATCCAAAGTGATTGAAGTATTTCTAACATCAAATTGCAAAGAACACAGACTGCTCCAAGGAGTGTGGTGATACAGGTTAGCATGAGAATTGAAAAAAAAAAAAAAAAAAAAAAAAAAAAAAAAAATTTATATTACTTTTAATTTTTTAAATTTTATTTTAGAAATTTTATTTGAAATATAATTATTGCTAATTTGTGTATATCCAACTGAGCTATAAAAGAATAACATTCTTAAAGCTCTTGTAAGCAAATAAATTAATAAATAAATAAAAATAAATAAATAAATTTATCCAAACGAGATATGGCATTACATGTTGGAGTTATTACATGTCATCTTATACGAGTGGTGGCTTATAAGCAACAGAGAAAGGATTTCGTTTTCGAAAGACATCATAATTAGCCTAATGAACTGTCAACGGCGAGATACCCAACTAGCGTAACCAAAACTACCTCAAAATATGTGCGAACCACATGAAATTTATGATTATAAAGTTGTAAGAAATTTTACGTCCCCTTCCAAAAAGTACTCTTCGCTTTAAGTGTGTGTTTATTTATCAACAACGTCTTTTTTGGGCATACAGTTTATATGTTTGTACTTGGTTGGAAGGCTTCAATGTACAATGTCAGTTGAAAATCTCTAACAATGTACTTATGGCCTCTGGGGCATTTATAAAATTAGACATTTTATGGCGAATTGTTGCCTTTACTGTTGCTGTAGCTACAGCTATGGCTGTAAGTATAACTTTGACTAGGAGATTGTGAGATCGACCACAAAACAAGCGCCTTAAAAATTGCACACGAGCCCATAATAATGGTCATGATTTAAGGCTAACAGAGCAGCAGCAGAAAATTAACTAAACAACTAACAAAACTACACTTAAATTTATGGCAATTGTTTGCCTGTTTGTGTCCATTAAAGGCAAGGCTCAATCATATACATACACGTGTACTTATACCACATACACTCACTCACACAGAAAATCTTACGAATGCTACCTACTGTTGTTTTAATGTAAAATCGATTTTATTACCTACTCCACTCTCATTATACTACCCACCATTAAGTAGTAGTCGCTTGAAATAAAGGAAAATATTGAAAAGAAATTATATAGAAAAGTGAGAAGAAATGAATGAATTGCAGAAAATAAAAATTATCATAATAATGTGGTCGCCAATAGGATGACAATACGAATAAGTGCAGTTTCAGAAATGAAAACGAAGGGGGTGGGTGCCGTAGAAAAGTGTCATTAAAAGGCAATGATTTATAGTGGCTAGTGTGCTAGTGTTAGTGTATCGTTCTACTGCACTTCATCATAATAATGAAAATAATCACAGGACAAATAAATTACCACAAAAGGCCACAGAAAAGTTCATTAAAATTTTTAAACGATTTGGCGTTATTTACTTGAAAAAGAGTCATAAACGAGAAAGTCAAAAACGATTTATTGACAAATAAAATGATTACAGGTTTAAACAAGAAAACATCACATCGATTAGTTGTGCTGTTGTCAGTGAGAGCCAATTCCTTTCAATTAATTCCTCTTTGACCGTCTGGTAAAGTGTAGTCCTCCATAAAATATTGAGATTTCATGCACCCAAAAAAATGGGCAATGACATAGAATACATAGTTTATCGTTTCGATGTCCGAGCGGAATTAATTGGTGTTTAGTCAGGACTACAACCTAGCTCGCTCCTCAAAACACCCTCGTTGTGTGTGATACTTTTATCCGAGATTGACGGGACTTACAGTTTAAAGCCGACTCAAAACGAAAGATACGAGAAGCATTTCAGGGCAATTTGATTTGCTTTCAGAGTTTGTGTTGAAAGTATGTATGTCAGGCGAAGGTCGAGTATCTGAGTTGGAGTGCAAACCACAGGCAACACACTACCTACTAGACTACACACATACCTATGTATATATGTGCATACGAGTATATGCATAGTTGGTCATTACAACCCTGTAGTCACGATTACGCACTATTTTTTCACAGCACTTATGTTGAGCCCGTTAATTTAATACATGAATGGCGGGACCTATAGTTTAAAGTCGACTCCGGACTGCAAATTTTTGAGATAATTTTCATGGCAATTTTATTTACTCTCACAGTTTTTGCCAGAAATCTGCTGAGAGGAAGTCGCCAGAGAAATAATTTCCTGGGATTTGAACCGAGGCCTCACGTCTAGTAACCCAACACACTACCTACTAGACTATTTCGACTTTACCTACTAGACTACGACGATTTCAATAACCTCCACTAACTTACAGGTATTCCAATAGCAATTCGCACTGCATAGAGTCATTCCCTAAGTGCTGCTACCTGCTATAAGAAACATTCGTTGATTTTTGATTCATTGAAGTTGGCTTTTCTTTTTTTTTTGTTTCATATTTGAACATGCCAGATCTAACGCGAAAAATCTCTAGCTTCCCAAGAGAGGTTCACATCATAATAGGAAGTTTAGGCAGCTCAAACTCTTGGGAGTGGAAAAAAAATATCTCTGGGTGTGTAGTCTGGTGAGAAGACAATCTTATCATTCTAGAACATGCTGCAGAAACACTTGATAAATGGAACTGAAATAAGGCAAAGAATTAAAGGAAGGAAAAGAAATTATTTTGATACCGATTAAGATTTTGAACGATACTATAGACCAACAATTTTTCTTGGAATCTTCATGGTACATGACAATACCAAAAACGATGGGAAAGATTTGGTAAAGGAACAACGATTATAAATCATGGGGAAATACATTTCTATTGCAAAATTATACACAATAACGAGACAAATGTTTGCCTCTATGTATACGCCTAGAAATGGAATTGTCGAATTTGGTATTGGCCTTAGCAAGAGGCTCTTTAAGAGGTGAACACTATTTGGTACAATAGTGATACCATTATCCTACGGAAAGATGGAACTTGATACCATTACTCTATTGAAAGATCAGTTACGTGAAGTCTCTCGTACTTAGGGACAATACAGTCACCACTGGTAAAATCTTGGTTGGAAATGCTAAAAAAAATTTGTAATAATTGGTGCTTACAGACATTTACAGTGCAGCCGAGGGCCATATTTTCATGAAATAAACTCTAAACGCTAAATAATAGGCATTTATTTATAGCATACACCCGTAACCATAATATGCTTTGGATTTACATGCACACATACATACAATATTGGCCATTGCAACCCTTCAGTCAGGTTTACAACTTAGCTTCTCTCACCACTCAAGTTGTGTGTGTTAATTTTATACATGACTGGCGGAACCTAAAGTCTAAAGTCGACTACGAACGACAAATTTTTTTGAGAAACTTTTTCATGGCATGTTTATTTACTTTCAGAGTTTTTAGCAGAAATCTGCTGAAAGGAAATTGGTGAAGAAATATTCAAATTTCGTTTCGTTGGAGATTTCAGACCAGGGATTTGAACCGTGGCCTCACATCTAATAAGCCAACACACTACCTGGTAGACTATGGCTTTGAACTTACACGGAGTGGATTTGCTCATGTTATCCATTCTGAGTCAATAGTCAAGTTTCTTGAGGCCACAATCTCCTCAGAATTTTGACATTTTGTATGTGTTTTGAATTTTACAAACGAAAGTGAGTAAAAATTATGCTAAAAATTAATTTTTGTGTCACCAAAATTTATCATATTTTCCCTACTAAAGTACAAAACCTTCGGTAACAACACAGGAAGAAAGTACTAAATCAACCGACAGCAGTCAATATTTGACAATCAAATCTACACCAATGAGAGACTTAAATGAGTGTGACTCTGATTTAACTGCCACTGCCAGTAAAATGTCTTCCATATTTATAACCATTATTACGGGTTTAGGCGGTAGATTACTGAAAAACCATTAAACCTCTTCCCTATACCACTCGCTCACTTAAATGTCATAAACTTAAAAAAAAAATAATAAAAAATAAAAACAAAAGTAAAGTGAAACAGTCATAAAGTGGTGAAACATAAAAATTCTTTTTTTTTTTGCTCTACTTATCCTGACGACTTCATAAAATACCAGGAAGAGAATGAAAAATTAAATGAAAAAACATTGACTGCAACAGCAGCACTTGCTTTATACAATGGAATGTGCGGCAGGATGAATTTAATGAAAAAAATTCCATAAATACCTAGTTTTTTTTCAAATCGATTCGATTCGTTTTTTGCTTTTTTTAAGAAATTCATCATTACCATCAGGGAAATAAAAGCTGAACAAACGAATTGAATTGTATGTACATGTGAAAGTGTTTCATATTGAAATGAATAATGAATTCCATTGACTCTTAATGCCTGGTTTAGGTGTTGTACTTGCAACAAATTAATAAAATGTTGATTTCTTCTTTAAATGTCACAGAAATCCTTTAAAACGAAAGAGAATTATAGAGGAAATGACATGCTGTAGTAGTGGTCCAAGGTTGAAGTTCATCCTTCGTCAGGATTACGACCTAGTTTCTCACACCACTGATGTTGTGTGTATTAATTTTATACATGAGTGGCAGGACCTACAGTTTAAAGTCTACTTCGAACGACAGATTACCTGTAATAGCAATTGTTTTATTTACTATCAGCGTTTTTGGCAGGAATCTGCTGAGAGGTGGTAGTTTCTGATAAAAAATATTTTTTCATATTTGCGTTTTGATATCTAATCTGAGGTTTGAACCGAATGATCACATCTAATAAGCCAATACACTACCTATTAGACTACTGCGACTTAAGGTTGAAGTACAGAGGGATTATTCCCTCTCCAAATAATACATTCAGAAGATCCTTGATTCCCAGTAATCATAGGAAGGAGACATTGTGACCTGTTGAGAGAAAGACGTTATTTCTAGGCAGCGACAAATCCAGCTGCCATCATTCTAGGACTAGGTTAGGTTAGGTTATAGGACGTGTACTTGTCAACTGTGACAAGTACAGTACCCGGAGATCGAATTGACCCATTGTACAACGTCCTAGCTTCTCACACCACTCATGTTGTGTGCGTTAATTTTATACGTGAGTGGCGGGACCTACAGTTTAACGTCGATTCCGAACGACAGTTTTTTTAGAAACTTTTTTATGGCAAATTTTATTTACTCTCAGAGTTTTTGCCAGAAATCTGCTGAGAGGAAATCACCGAAGAAATATTTTTCTTTCATATTTCGTTTTGATGCCTGACCTGGGATACGAACCCGGGCTTTACGTCTAATAAGCCAACACACTACCTACTAGACTACGGCGACTTCATTCTAGGACTAACTAAGTTAAAGCAATCACCTGTTTATCTGGAAAAAAACTTGATTAATTGAAGTGAAACAAATCAAAAAACATACGAAGAATATTGTTGCGAAAATAAAAAAATCTAAATAGTGGTATTTTGTTTTTACAACGTTTAACATTAAAATTATAAACAAAAGCTACAAAAACAAAACAATGAACTTGTTTACAAATTATCGCACTGCTTAATGTAACAACAAACACCAGCATAAAAAATGGTAAGCAAGTAAACAAAAATATACCAACAATACTACAATAATAAACGTAAACATCGTTGTTTATAGAGATTGCGAGAAGGCTGTTTACTTTGCCATATAAAAGGCAAGGCAAAGCAGGCGATTGAGTCGGTGAAGTTCAGTTAGTATTGTGTAAAGACGCGGTGCGTTTGAAGAGAGTAATCGTGGTTTGAAGATCTCCGCTATAAAGATCAGTCGAACAATTGTCAAGCAATTGTTATTGTTTATGCAAAAGGGGTAAACAGAGGGATAACAAACAAAGCAATTGTTGTTGTTTACATAAAGTTGTGAACAGTTGTGAACACAAAAAGAATTGTGCGAATAATAAATAATTTTAGTTAAAACTAAACACCAATTTATTTTTATTTTATTTGCAATCAATGAGCTAATATTTTAAACGTTTTTAAAAGGTTCAAACGTAAAAATATGAAGGAGATGCTTCGTGACAGGTCTATGTCCCTTAGGAAAACGTGAAATCAATAAATATAAACAGTTTTCTTATCGTTCCACGAACAGCCTCTATCAACTATATTTTCTTATACAAATTGCCTCTTTTAAGTACGCCGAATATCGTACTTTACAGTTTTTTAAGCTTTTATGTACATAAATATGGCTAGGCCTTACCACATGCCACTCACTGTACATCGTTTTATTAGTCGAAAATACCTGCTACTTTACCGCACCTTATTTGAAAAGCTTTTGTATGTTAATAGAAATATTCTCTTGTTTTATTGTAATTGTTTGTTTAATTCGTAGGCATTTTATTTGTATTAAATTCAGTGTTCAACATTTATTAGAACAAATTAATCGCATACACATTCGCACATTATTTTCTTTACAACACATTTACACCTTAACACTTCCGTTAAATTGCTTTCATTAAGTAAAACACTCTCGAGTAATGAGCACACACACAAAAAGTGTAAGACTGTTTGTTGTCTGTTTGTCACTGTGTGACACTTTATTTCTTTTATTTATAAGAGGGCTGTTTTAGAATTTAAAAAAAAAGAAACACAACCTACCAAAGAAAAGAAAACAAGAAAAGAAAATCGCAAGAATATCCTTTATTTCTCAACAAAATCTGCTTTCGAATGCCATGAAAAGTTTCTCAAAAAAAAAAAATTTTTTCGTTCGGAGTCGACCTTAAACTGTAGGTGCCGCCACTCATGTATAAAATTAACACACACAACAGAAGTGGAGTGAGAGAATCGGTCGTAATTCTGACTGTAGAGTTGTAATGACCAATTTTGTATGTATCTGTGTATTAGCAAATGCTGCATCCATCTCATAGCACTTTTTGAATTGGCAAGCATTTCAGTTAGCTTAAGCTCCATCAGTCGACAATCATACAAAACAGATTTGAAAATTTTTAAATGCGTTTTTAGCCTAGACATTTCAATTGTCCAGCCACAGTATTGTTCTCATGTCATAAGCGAAGAAGCACATCCTCTGTAGAAAAATCAACGCCATTGTAGGATTGTAGGTAGGTAGCTTAGTGGAATCATCAAAACGGACCGTATCATGCCTTATCAATGGCCTGTCTCGTCGGCCTATTGTGCGCTCACCAATATGGTATACCAGCTACGAATATTTCATACACAATCCGTAGGGTGTATTTCATTCGTAATTTTTTTTCAGTCCACGCTTGTAGTAAATTATCGCTCGCTCGTTCTAGAAAAAATTGGGCAATAACCTATAAAGTGTTGAATTGTTTTGATATCCTATCCACATTTTACATTCGTTGTTGTTTGCCGCGCTTATTCACCTTAAACGCATCCGCATAACTGAGTGCCCCATAAGGATGTCACTCTTTTCCATACCTCAGTAACCTCAGAGTGTTTACTCAGCTGTATCTTCATACTTTTGAAGTTTGGGTGTCAGTATGGATACCAAGCTATTTGAGCACCCGAAGAAATAATATGGCTGATGAGAGCACTAGTAATGGGTCATCCATTGGAATTATATGACTGATGAGTGCGCTACTAATGGGTCATCCGTATAGGTTGATTGTAGAATGTAATTTGAAGAAAATGAAGCTCAGCTTCACTAGAAACCTTTGATTTTTTTCGGTCAACGGAAAGTAGCAAAACTCTCATGACTGTAAAGAAACGATTAGGCTTCCACACATACATAATTGCTCATTACAAC
This sequence comes from Sarcophaga caerulescens, assembly GCA_927399465.1. NCBI lineage: Eukaryota > Metazoa > Arthropoda > Insecta > Diptera > Sarcophagidae > Sarcophaga > Sarcophaga caerulescens. Next base: position 21,416,026 of record OV656867.1, read on the forward strand.
CCTTCAGTCAGGATTACGAACTATCTTCTCACCCCACTTATTCCAACGGACTTAAATACAGGGTAGAACTTATGTTGGAACGTAGGAGTTACCAATATTTTGGCTATTCTAGGAACTGATGGAATAAGAAGGAGGAAAGAGAAAGAGATTTAATACCTGCTTTGTGACTGTCACGCTTTACGGGAGGTTAGACTTGCATGTCTCTGGCAAGATTTGGAGTGACTCAAAGATGCTAACAAATCTGGTTAATTTTTTAATAAGCTTTGGGTTTGGTTTAGCTTTGGGTTTGATTTTTTACAGAACTATCTCATGTCTAGGTTTTTGAGTCTTTCAAAAGATCGTTATTAAAAGTGTAAAGCGAAGTGTTTCACCAAGTCTACGAGAGCGCAAGTCTCCTATGTAATCCCACTCAACTGTAATATTGATTAGACTAAGTTGTATCTCAGTATAACGTTGCATACGAAGTAACCTTGTAATGGCGACGTGAAACATAAAAGATTTGTTTTTAAAAATTGACGTAATTTTTGTACTACCCTCGCACGTGTATGTACGTATTGTTGTATGTGTTATCTTTTGAATAATTTATTTGTTTATTTTATTTACTCAGCACTTGTCATTAATTGCTAAAGAAACACATGTTTTCTAAGCATTCACTTTAATTAAATTAACTTCATTAAATTATTAGGGAGTGGTTAGTTACCTAATTCCCTTTTACACTTTTTATTTCAACGCTTTATTTTAATAGTTTCTGTTTTGTCTGTCTCTCCCTCGCTCACTCTTTCTCTTTAAATGGTCTCTAATAGCTTATAAGTCTTCTTTCAACAAATTTGATTTTGTCACACACTACAAAAATTCACTTCATTTTAGTGGTGGGGTGGTACGGGTTAGTTTTGGCCATATGAACTCAGCAATTACACTCACAACACTTCATAAAATTGAGTTAAAATGACCAAAAAGAAAAAAAAACAAAAAAGAAAGGAAAGGAAAGCACAAAAAATGTAGCAACATTTTATGATCCCAAGCAAATGGTTTGGCAAAATTCCATTACACCGTTCCCAGGTGGAAATCAAACCAAAAAAAAAAATAAAAAATTCACACATAAAATGCCTCTACACTTGGCTGGAAAACCACAGCCAGCATTAAAGGAAATAAAAAAACAAAAACAAAAAATGGAAAATGATTGCAAATGACCAAAACGAAATTCTCATAAAATAAATTAAAAGAAAATGTTATCGGCTCTTTAAAAAACAAATAAAATTCTATTGACATTCAATTTATTACAGAGCAAAGTGGACAGGTAGTCTATTCGTAGAGTCTTAAAGGCTTCGTCATAGACTAAGAATGCGTAAGAACGGCTTACTTTATTCGGAGGTATTAAGGAGTTTGTTGTCATTTTGTTGGGATCCTTGGACTATTTTCTAATCGGGGTCTTCGATATTTATTTATTTTTTGACCTCTAAACACTACTTCAGAGCGTGGAGCATTTATGGAGTTGCAAAATTAAGGGCCAGCATACTATTATTAAGTTCAGCACAATATCTGCGTTTAGTTTTCCTTCCATCTGCTTCAACACGCAGCTTTTGAATAACAGATTCTGTTGAATAAAGATTCTAAATGATTGCGATGTGCAGTCTACCGGCAGTAAATTTAACTCAATACGTGTGCCAAAAAAGTGTTCCCAACGTATTCAGTTAGTGACAGAAGACGTGATCGTCTGACAACCAGATGGGTACACTTAATAAGAGATCGTACAAGAAAACCGTGAATACCTAACTGCAAAACTATGGCAACAAACTAGTGATGATTTGGGAAAATTTATTGGCCAAGCGGAATCTGTCTGAAAGTAAACTATGCTAAGTGCTTACACTACCAGCCTAAATTAGACTATTATCGGTAGCATGAAATGCTAGGTCATATATAAAGCTAGGATTCTGGGCAAAGTTCTAAACGCACTACTTTCTACAACCGAATTCAACATCGCGAAAAGGTTCATGTTCGTAAGTCTACATTTGTCATAATTACATCGTTTCTAATAAAAGGAGCACATTTTCGTATTTGCATTGATAGCTACGCGGTTATTCTGCATTCAGACACCTTCAGCCTCTTCCAATTATAGGTCGCTTAAGAGTGTCCAAATGGAGGACGAGTGCAGGCCTGTGCAGGATCTTAGTGGTACAAACGATTTACGATTCCGGTCAACTATAGCGCCAACAGTTACATGAAATTGGCGAATTTCACGTGAAAAGCCAAGCATTCGAGTTATATTACTTAGCGGACACTGACGGTTATTTCTCAGGGTTTGTTTAAGAGTTCAATCACAACTGTTATGACGACGTGGAAAAAAAGAAGTATTGAATTACCTGTTTTACGGCTACTCAAACATTAAAAATGATCACTGTAGGAAATTTGGCGAGTGGTGCTCATCCAACATTTCCAGAAGAACATGTGTTAGTTCAAGAGACCTTTTATGTACCGAGATTCATATAGATTTAGTGTTTAAAACTGTCTAAACGATGTCTTACAAGTCTACTTGAGCGACCATGAGGATTACGAGCAGTCATGTAATCCAATAATCTAATAAATCTGATTTATCTAATAAATCGATCACATTATAACTTTGAATTAAAAATAAATGAGTACTTCCGCACCACTTGCATAGTGATTCAATTGGTGTATACACTGAAGTAAGATAGGAGCTCATTTTATTAGAGGAGAAGAGCTAATTTCATCGCTGTAATACCAGTGGTGTAGCAAGTGAGACGGTTTAAAAAGGGATACTTCATGAGGCTTAAGTTACCTACACTAAGCCGAAGAAGTATGTCCGATCGACCTGTGGAAAAACCAACATTAAAATTATACTGCAAAGGTCTTACTTAATTCTCTTTAGTCAGAATTACGAACTAGCTTCTCACACCACTTATATTGTGTGTGTTAATTTTATACATGAGCGGCGGGATCTGTATTTTTATACGGCGCCACTAAACAACATCAACAACAAAACAAAAGAAGCTTTTCTTGGCAATTTCATTTACCCTTAGAGTTTTTGTCAGACATCTCTCATACTTCGTTTTGTTGGAGAAGGTTTGAACAGTGGCTTCACGTCTAATAAGCCAACATGCTACCCACTAAAGTACGGTGACTACAAAAATCTTACGTTCACTACAAATGCTTATTTAACAAACTGTTTTAGAGGAAGAACTGTTTTAGAGGAGAATATAAATTTTCTAGGCAAAGTACTAGTGAAACAGCTATTCGTAACAAAGTTGGCAAGGTATTCTACTCAAATATGGAATCTCAAATCTTAGGGGAAACTTAATACAGATGCAACAACACACACAATGAAATTACAACTGGATGTTTTGCAGCACATGAAGAACAGGTCATGTGTTGATAACCAAATCCAGGAAGGGACTGTAGTCCCAACATTGAGCGGATGGAAGTGATTAATACAAGATTGAATACATTGGTCAACATTCTATCAACAACGGAAACTTATTCCTAAAAAAGAAAACCAATTTGATGCTATTTTCGACTGAAGCTAAGCATGTTTATTTTGCAAAGTCTTGATTTGAATTTCTTTTAATATCTGACATTATGTTCTGTTATTTACAACCAATTATAAGGCCATTCCTCTGATTGAAAACAATTTTCATTTCCAAGAAATCGAAATAAATTTTCAAAAAAACTACTTCACTAATGGAAAATCTAAGCAAATCTGTATTTAAAAAACATCTTCCTCCCACAAATGAATGGAAACATAAAACAAAACCTCGGAAAAAAACCATAAATTGAGGAAAATGAGTGAAAAAAAGCGTAGAAAGAGGGAAATAAAGAATGTTATTGAAAAGCCACCGACCGGTTTAAATGTCAAATTTGTATGGCGTCAGTCGAAGGACTCAAAGTGATTAATAAAGAAGAAGAGAAGGAAAGATAAGAAGAAAGAAAAAAAAAAACAACGGAAAATACCACTGAATTGAACTGCAGTATATGAGCACAGAAGAAGAAGAAGAAGAGTATAAAACTAAGATAGATTTGTGTTTCACAGCCGTTAGTTTTCTCATCCATCTTAGTCAGGCACACACTTAAAACAAACAAAAAATATGGAAAAAATCAGACTAAAGCCATACATCCATACACACAGAAACACTCGTTTATACAAGAAATAAAACAGAAACGCTTTAAATGATGGCATGAACGAATGAATGAATGAAATGTTTGACTAAAAGAAAAACGATTAAAAGCGAATATCCACAAAACATCTAAAAAAAAATAACAACGAAAATAAAAAATACAAGAAAAATAAAAACCCAATTTGGTGAACATTGCAGAAGAAGAAGAAGAAGATGTAGAAGTGGAACAACATTTAGTTGCACAGTTGCTGTTGCCTGCCTGCCTGCCAACCATATGATGATGATGATGGTGGCACAAACAAATGAATTCACCAAAGAAATATCAGCCCAAAGAAAGAGAACTAGTGAGAGATAGAGAAAGAGCCAAAAAAGAGAATAAAATAATAAACGGCTTAATAAAACCAACTAAAAGAAGAGAAGTGGAGAAAAAGACGAGGTTGTGAAAAACATGACATTTAAATGCAGTTTTTACCGTTATCTCTTTTAAAATGCTTGCTGCATACAAACAGGCGCATAAGCATCAAACACACACACACACACACAGGTATACATATGCAGAGGAATATAAATAAATTACACACTGAAAGAAATTAAATTATTATTTTCTATAAGATTTCTAATTATTCCGTAAATAATTATTCCCCGCTTACTTAGTAACTTAATTGGTCATTACAAACCTTTAGCGAGGACAACAAACTATCGTCGCACACCACCCATGTTACATAATTGGTCATTAAAACTCTTTAGTCAGGATTACGACCTAGTTCCTCACACCAGTTATGTGGTGTGCTTTAATTTTTATTATGGCGGACCCATAACTTAAACGAACGATAGATTTTTTGAAGACACTTCTAATGGCAATTTTATTTACTCTCAGAGTTTTTGCCCGAGAGGAAGTCACAGAAAGAAATATGTTTTTCATATTTCGTTTTTGTTCGAGTTGTCTGAGCTGGGGTTTGAACAACCAATGACACAGAAACTGGCATGTGTTGTACTACAACAGCGTTGGAGGCTCTGTGGAATTTAAGCTCGTTACACATGATAATTAAGGCTTGAATTATGGAGGCCTAGGGAGCATTGTGGTGTGAGAGTTTGAGTGGCTGACAGCTCCCCCTAACGTTCCTCTGGACCGAGCCAGTAGTATATAATTTTCTGAAATGCTTTGCAACAAGATGGAATAATAAGAGTGATTTAATGTGTTCTACTAATGGGTGGCGAAAAGATATTGGTACAGAAGCAGACGGTGAAATATTCCGACGCCATAGGGGACGACGCTTATGGCTAGCTCCCAAGTAAAGTAGCAATACTTTCTGAAATTTAGGCAGTCATCCGAGCACGTTGCCTTTAAGGCATTATTCTAGAATAATGTGGGACTGCTTGAGTAAACTTAATCAGCTGGGTAAGGAAAAGAAGGTAGCCCTCTGCAGGTCTAATGGGGCCAGAAGTATGGAATACACTCGGTGAAATAGAAACCTAGTATAGACGGAGACAATTGATTTTGAGACAATCTAAAATTTTGTTGCATTATAAAAATCAGAAAAGACTCGAATAATGCATCAGACTATTCAAGAGTAGCTTGAGGCAGTGATTAGTTTTTTGAACGGACTTTCTTAGAATTGCCGATGTATATACTCTCTGATGAAGATAATTAATAACAAGAACATATACTTCGGGAATGTGTGACTTTGATACATACCAGGAAGGTTTTACACAAGTGCTAGGCACTTGGTGTATTCCAGGTACTAGAAAGGGAATTTTCCCGAGCAGTATTATGAAGTTTGTCAGGGCAATATGTTCGGGAGAGATTTGATTGGGATACCCTATATATGGTATTAAGGGCACTACAATAGATTGTAGGGTGACAAACCCTCTACACAATAAGGTCACTATTCGATTGTTAACGTCATTAGATTTCGTTTATAATAGCACCTGTTAATGATCTATGAATGAAAATATTCCTTTTCACATCACATCTTTGTGCATCGCAACCGTATGCTTTATTTCTCAACAATTAACCTGCCACCTTCATTGACATTCTAACATGAGAACATGTATGTATATGCTGAAGCCGGGATGAATTTACTCTTCCAAACGATACATGAAAATCATTTTCTTGTTGTCGGGCCTTTGTTAATAAGAACGAGATTTAATCTCTAACTGATCTGAACATACCCGCAAATTTAATGTGCCACAGCAGTCGACTTAGGCTGATTATTGGAAGAGTACTGTCAACGTAATTGACGAAATATTGCACATTTTGTGGAACAAACACCTGCAACTTGGCGATCTGTAGGGGCACAGCGTTACATGCTAAGCAAATCTACAGTGAAATTGATTTTATCGTACTGGCGAATAGCTTAAGTTTCATTTGAATAGAAAGAGATCGCAATCTTTAAATAGATTTAATTTTAAGACCACTAAAATTTTACTCTTGACGAAGGCATATATCCATATTCATTCATTGAATCTTGAAACGAAATACACTTATATACCCCTCAATCCATTCAATTCAATGGATCTCAAATTGCCATACGGCATTGACGGGATACGAAATGAACTTGTGAGTCAATTATCGGAAGAAAAAATGAAGAAGGGAACAAAGAAATTCGTTGAAATTTTGGAGAAAAGATTTCTGATTTCCCGAGTTTACATTGAAAATGTGAAGGCAGAGATTTAAGCTACCGAGTTGTGTTTGAAGATAATAGGTAGGTAGCCTAAAGTAGTAAGAAAAGAAATAAAAAACGTTTACGTGAGGCCGTGCAGCCTGTTAAGGAACCAACATGTTTTTGCTGCTCACTATGTAAGCCTAATTTAGATTCCAATTTTGTTGAGTCTACTAAGATGGGTCTGGCAGTAAATAAGGGCAAAACAAAGTATATGTTATGGTATTGGATACCAGATTACGACCGATAACTATACTTTCGATATATAATTTATTTGTCTTGGCTCCGCTGTTACCTCCAAAAATAATATCAGTCTGGAGATCAAGCGCAGGATCACTCTTGCCAACAGGTGCTACTACATTCTCAATAGGCATTGAGTAACAGAGTCCTCTCTCGTACGACAAAACTAATACTGTACAAGATGCTCATCATTTCCGAACTTCTTTATGGTGCAGAGGCATGGACACTATTAAGCACTGATGCAGGAGCCTTGATAGTATTCGAGAGAAAAGACCTACGTCAGATCTTCATTCCAGTGTGTTGGCAATGATTTCCGCATCCGATACAAGAGTAAGCTGAATGAGCCCATCAATGACATGGACGTTGTGCAGTTTACTAACCTCCAGCGGCTGCGCTGGCTCGGCCATGTCGTTCGAATGGAGGAGGATGCTCCGTCGAGACAGGTATACGATGCGGGGATTTGCGGGTCGGCGAAGAGGACGACCTTGTTTGTGTTAGAAGGACCAAATCGAGTAAGCCCGGTCATCGACTCCGTCATCGATGTGACCAACTGGAGTAGGTGTGTAAGAAGCAGAGGCTCCTGGAAGGATGTGTTAATGCAGGTCGAAATCCGTTAATCGGGTTGTTAATACTTCCATAAATGAACCTTAAGTAAGGATTCAGGCAGATAGAGGCACAGACTATCTGATGTAAAAATAAAATGTTTTCGTCTTGTTGGGGTCTCTGTCATGGTAATAGACATTTGGATATGCCAGGCTTATTTTCCTTTGGGATTAAAAAGTCATCAGTGTACAACAGCCCTTTAACGATATTAACCTTATACTTAACCTCATAATTTTAGTATTGCTTCGATGAAAAAAATTTTTTTTTTTTAGTGTAATTGTGTTTCACTCTTTTCATGGTACGGCAAGGCATTGTGTTGCGTTGTGTTGTGTTTGACAAGACAGTAACTATTTTCCGCAGGTGTAAACACCGCAGCACTCTGTAAAGAATCATTTATTCATTTATCTGTGCACATGCATCTCTAAGAGTGAGAGACGACAGACAAACAATTTTTAGCCGAAAACAAACTGCAAACAAATATTGTACACCCCATACAGCCAACCAACCAACCAACCAAAAAACTAACGAAATATCCCAACCATTAGATTTACAGATACGACGTCACAGTCAGAAAGACAACAAACGAACATAGAAACTGACAAACTGATGCACAAACAGAAGAAAAAATTGCATAGAACGGCAGGCATTAATGGCAGAGGGCTTTAAATCGAAAGGAATTATAATCTGACATCTAGAAGCGGAATTTAGCTTTTATTTTGCTTGAGAACCACTGTCACAAATTACTGGTAGTGTCTAGCATTGTTGCTGACGTTTTTTCGTACACTCTTTTGCCACGATTTCTTTTCCTAGACTTGGCGAGTTACTTCTTATCCATTTTGGTATTCTCTTTCTTCGTTTAACGAGAGAATATCGCTGCCAAAGCTTGACAGCGTAAAATTAATAAGAAATGGTAGAAAGACAACTATCACTGCTACGACTACAACTTCGGTGATAACAATGGAGATATCATCGTCAACTGGTAGACAACACAAGACAAGACAAGACGAACTGACAAGTATTTGAATAAAGAAAACCCAAAACGACTCCTGCTGCTGCTGTTTACCTATAAAATATTTCCAAGTTGATTATTTTGTGGTGCATTTACTAGGTGCTGGTTAGCTGACGTAACTAAAATAGATTATAAACATGCCAAGTATGAGAATGTCAACAGGATTAAAAACTATTTTGCATTGCATTTTACACAACTCAAGAAACTCAAGGATAATAAAAATAAAATCATTTATTTACCACCCCGTCCGTATATACTATTACTACGTCTTCAAATTTTACAGCACAATGGCATTTGCTTTTTGCAATTAGAAAATGAATACCTGTTTAGATTGTCAAGTTATGGTTGGCAGTATATCGTCAACTTACCTGAAAATAGAAGAGAAAAGACATTCAAAATCAAACAAAATATTAAATAACGGTGGGTAGGTAGTATGTATGAAAATGTATTAAAATACCGACTTAATGAGTAATTTTGAAATTTTTCAATTAAAGGCAAATAAAATCTCTTCAATGCCTTTTTTGCGATGATAGCTACTCATGATAGCTTTCAATCGTCGGTCTTATATGAGTTCTTTTAGTTTTAAAATTAGAAATAAGTTCGAATGCCTACATGCCTTCTCAAATGCTCAATTGTCTCTAGTTTTTCGGCATTACACTTTTCTTTAGCGGCGATCCACAGAAAATAATCTAACGGTGTTAAATCGCAGCTTCTTGGCGGTCGACTGACATCACCATTTCGACTAATTAAACGGCCATCAAACGTTTGACGCAAAAAATCGATTTTGGCATGAGATGTGTGGCAAGTTGTACCATCCTATTGAAACCAAACATCGTTCACATCAATACCTTGAAGAGCAAGTACAAAAAATCGGTTACCATGGTGCGATAGATGACTCCATTGACCGTAATGGTTACGCCGTCCTTTGTTAAGAAATATGGGCCAAAGATGCCTTCGCTGCACAAGCCGCATCAAACATTCACTCGTAATGGGTGCATTGACTTCTGTAAGACCACGTGTGACTTTTCTGAGCCTCAAATACGGCAATTTTGCTTGTTAACGAACCCACCTTCATCTGAAAAGAAGATTTTTTTTTGGTAATACGGACATCATCGTAAAGTAGCTCGTTGGTCCAGTAAATTCCAACGTTGCTCAACCGTAAATCGATTCATTACGTTCAGTGGAGATAATATACTGAATTTTGTGACAGAATAGAATGACATAAGTATTGGCAGATTCGAAATAACCGATGGTTCAAATTTAAACCGATAGATGGCCTATCCGATATAAAGTCTGGAGGCATCAATAAACATTCTGACCAAAAACTTAACCTCAGATAACGATACGAGACCAGTTGTCTAAAAAAAAAAATTGATAGTTTCAAAGCCAATTTTCTCAATACCATATCACTTTATACGTGACTATGTTGCTGATTACGTTAAGAGGCCTTGGAACCTTCCTTTGTACATAGTATGGTACTCATAGGCCTTTTCCCAAAATTTTTTCCTAAAGAAGTGAGCTTGATCGGATGGATACTGTTAAATAGCTAAAAGTGCTCTGTTAAGGGCAAATGCTCTGTTGTTCTGTTAAGCTATGTTAACGCCAAATGTGGCGTTGCTAAAATTTATGGATTGGATCCATTTTCTACCCTTTCATCCACCTTTCATGTAACGGAGTAGATACAGCTAATATTCAGAGAGTAAAGTGAGTATATCCTAAAGAATTTCGAAGACTAGAATCACCAAGATAGTAGCACGGCTAATGTGTCTAGACGTTAGCAAACTATACATGGGGAGCCTTCTCTAATGGAACTCTTACGGTTTTATCTTTAAGAAATAATCCAACATCACAGTGTGTATACGTCATATGTACAAAGCCGTCTGACACACCTATTGATGCCATTATGTGTAGAATGTAGCTTCGTTCAAATGTCACAACTTCTCTGAATACTGCGCATCCGAAATGTCCAACTTTCCATGAATCTGACGCATAACTTAGACTAATTTTTACAGATGACATGTTGGCTGTGGTTTGTGACTTATTAGCATACACCTGCCACTTAAGAAAACCGTACAAAAAACATTCTAACGGATTCAAATCGAATTATTTGTCCATGTGAGGGGACAATGTTTCCACATCGCCCTTGCAGAATATTCCGTGCAACATGAGATGTGTATATGAGTTGAAACCACATGTTGTTGATGTCCAGCTCATCCAATTTAGATCAAAAATTATTTGTAATCATCAACCTATAGTACTCGCCGTTGGAAGTAATAACCTGGTCTACATCGTTCCACAAGAAATGGATGGACAGATTAAGCTGCCAACCCAAAATCCATACAAAAGAGCATTGGATGCTCTTGGATCTCAATTGGATTTATATGGTCCCAAATGTAAAAATTTTTTTTATCACTGACGATGACTTTTCGATGAAAATTAAGGTCAATTGCTGCCTGCTGCAATGTCCAATCAGTAAACACACATCGTTGGCTATGTTTGTCCATTGTAATTTGGCAAAATAGGTCGACAACGAATTTGACAAATCTAGCTTCAATAAGATGCCCATTACCAAATGTCAAAGCTCGGAATTTTTCGCTCTATTTATACTTCATTCATTAGCGGTCTGGCAACTTTCATGGTTCTTCCACGTAGTTTTGTTATTGTAAATTGAACTTTCACGTTATTTTATTTGTTGTAAACATTGTCTGTTTTCTGTGTAATCATTTAGCATTTATTCCGTATTCGCAACAATATATAAGACGATACATAGCGGCTTAATCCGGTGATAAAATGCTTCAATACAAACCAAAACATCCATATGCGAATACGACTGAAAACAAATGTTATTATTTAAAGCAAATGAGCCAATTAGAAAAGCCCATTGACTTCTAGAAAAAATTAACTTCGACAACGAATATAAAAACGATACGGGGGAACCACCTCCGGACAAACGGTAGGGGTTATTGAGCAAAGTTTTTTACCACTTACACGATGTAACAATCCATTAAACATTATAATGGCCCTTGCCTTTACGCAACTAGAGATGGCAACCCTATTATGCTAGAACTTATTACAGCAGACCAGTCATCTGTTGAACAGGAAAAATAATAAGAAGATGGGCTGACGGCACGCATATTCTATAAAGGAATGAAAACGGAATCAAAATGAATGATAAAACATGGACCAAATAAATTTGCTTCAAGCCTAGAACCACTAAGTCCGTTGATACTTTGTCAAGCTTTAAATCACCGGAACAAATTAGCAGAAAATTTTAATCTCTAATTGGTCTTGACTTTTGAATGGGCTGACATTTATTGGAGCATACAGAGACTTGGTGGTCTCTGCTTTCTAATATGGTGTCCAAATATTTGGAGAAGAAGAAATCTTGATCGACTTTAATTACACTAACGCATAGGCGAGAATATTTATTTAAATTTTCTTATTTTCATAATCAGATACCAAGTTAACAGTGTGTTTAAAGTAAATATTTTAGAAAATCCACTGATACGCCCACTTAATCAAATGTATGCAGTTGCATGCATGCCTCACTGCAGACACAAATCAAATCATGAACGAGTCAATTGCTGGCATTTAATATTTTTAAATCCCCTTTTAATTTAATATTGATTTTAAATTAATTCGAATTGCATAAGTGTAGAGCGCGCGTACCAATTGCCAAAGCATTTCATAGTCGACAATAAGCCACTCGAGACCAGTACATACCAACAACAAAACTTCTAAATTGTTGCAAATATTTTACAGACACTTCAGTGTGTGTGTATTGCACACACGTGGCCATTATAATGCGGTCGCTTTAGTGAGAGAGAATTTTTCTTCTTTTTTGTTGTTTCTTTTTTAAATGCATCAGTGGTTGTAAATAATTTTACATCCTGCAGCAGTTGTTTATGTAGATTTGAACGTGTGTTCCTGTGTGTACAAGTGTTTGTATGGGAATATTAATGTTTTGCAATTTTTACAAAATATGCAAATAACAACAAAGAGAGAGATAGAGAGAGAATAACAATAACAAATTAAATGCTAACCATACAACTATAAACTAACAGTAGCAGTATCAGTACCAATACCAACCCTATACACTGCTACAGCATATACATATGTGCGCTCGTACGTAACATGAATAGGAAAACAGAAGCAGAGAGAACAAAACAAAAAGGAAGATTTTGAACGGAAATAAATAAAAACTCCGAAACAAAAGCAAAAAAGAACAACAGAACAACAGAAAATGGAAAAATGAAATGAAATAAACAAATGATTGCAAATTTATTTATTTTTTAGTTTTGTTTTTTATTAAAATTTTTATGCTGATTTTTTGCAATACCCTACAGCACTGCTAGTGTCACAATGCAGACAACTGCAGGGCCGACGAGCTCTCCATTGATCGATTTGGGTATGCCACATACCTCGGTTAAATTGGCTTTTGGGCGGAAATTTTTTATGCGACACCAATCTGGGTCAATAAGGAATCCTGTTTCACTGCCAGACTCACTTGGCCCTCGATGGATAGAAGGCGCACCAAAGAACTACTCAGACTTGATCGTAATGTTATCTCGATCACAGTGGCCATGCTTACAGAGGGAAAACAAGCAGAAAGACTGCAGCTCCCATCTAACGACTTCTGCCGTTGCTGTAGATCTGCTGTAGAGAAGGAAACTGTTATCCACTTTCTTTGTCAATGACCATTTGTTATTGGCTCTCCAGTCCTTGTCAGCTTAACAAAGTTATCATCCATTGATTTCAAGCATATAGCTTCGTTTATTAAACTTTCAAGCTGGTTTCCAGCGTGGGGTAGGCATGCTTTTAATGTGCAGCCCCCCCTTCGCTAACCAACTTCTTCCCTAGTTTGGTAGAATTCGGTTAGTACAGGGACTGTGCTTACCTGTGGCGTAATAAAGGGCCGCTATGTGTGCTCAAGCTTTGGTAATCAAAGCTACCATTTCGAACGAATCGAATTGATGTCATATTCAAAGCCTATGTAAAGTTTGCAGCCTGATGAGTTACACTATTGTACCAAAAACTTACTTTAAGTCCCTCTCAGATGAATGTATTGTGGAAAATCGTTCAGTTCATCATGGCTAAAGTGTTTGGTTAAAACCTCCAGCAATTTTTTTTCTTTTTTTTTTTTTTAAAAACCAGCACTCAGGGGATGGCCCCTATTCATTCAGCAGTGCATTGTGCAGGTTTTTTTTAGGAAAGGTGGAAAGGGGGAAGAATCGAACGCAAGGAAACGAGTTGCTGCTAGGAGACTATAAAATGGCCAGTGCTATACCTTCACCATTAGATAGTCTACAGGCAATCGTCCCCAAGAAGCCCGCAGTTTCTCACACCACTTATGTTGTGTGTGTTAATTTTATACATAACTGGCGGGACCTACAGTTTTGTACAATGGGTCAATTTCGACCTCCGGGTATTGTACTTGTCTTAACGGACAAGTACACGTCCTCTAACCTACAGTTTAAAGTCGACTCCGAAAACCTCCAGCAATTTAGTTTCGCATTCGAGGAAAATCCAATAATTTTTTGATTCATGGTCTTCGAATCCCATCCCAATTCAGGTTCGAAGCCCTCTTCAAGTACTCCATGAAGAAATTCTCCCATTAGGCTAGAGAATAGAACTTGCTGGGCAAAGACTTAATGGTCATTACAAGCCTTTAGTCAGGGTTACAACCTAGTTTCTCACACCACTAACATTGCAAGTAATATTTTTATGCATGAGTGGTAGGGCCTATTGCTTAATGTGGACTCAAACCGACAAATGTTTGAGAAACTTTTCATGGCAATTTTTATTTTACTCTAGGCAAAAATATATTTGTTTGTACTTCGTTTATTAGAAGTGTCTAGGCCAGGGATTGAACTATTGCCTCTCGTCTAATAAGCCAACACACTACCTAATAGGCTACGGCGAGAAACCTATCCAATATACTTTAACAGAAGGCATTGGTTATAGGCAATGACGACTTTCGTTGAGACCTAGTCAATCTCTATGCATTTAACCGTCGCTTTGCTATTAGCAAATAGTGAAGATTCCCCCATTTAAAATCGAATTTGTCCCAAAGCTATCTGTGATATATTTCAGTCTGATCAAATAACCCAGCAATTTTTGCATCACTTTCGAAAAGAGCGTGTAGAGAGCCTTTTTGATTTATTGATTTTAGCGGCCCTGCTCCAGAAGTAGAATATTGCTGGATTACAACTTTGGACACCACTTGTGCAATTAATTCTTGAGTAGGCAATCAAGAATAAATTTTTCGCAAGTAAAAAATAAAATATGCTGCCAGATGTAGCATATTGTACAGTCGACTTTCATCAACTCTAGACTTTCGTGTGATTTTTTTTATTTTTGCGAATTTGTTTTTCTTCGTATTCATTATTTCATTATTTTGTTATTCTGTTTTTGTTTTGTTTTTTTTTTTTTTTTAAATTTATTTCAGTTTATTATTGTTATTGTTGTATTTCTATTAAATATTCGTATCTCCTGTTGTTATCTCCACGGTTAGTATTCGTATTACAGTACATATTTATAACTCTGATGCTTTTTTTGTTCTACTAGTAACAGTAGGGTCAGGATAATTGGTGTTCAGAGAACAGTAAATTGTGTATTTTTTAAGGAAATATTTGCTATTTAAGAAAAAGTGGACTTAAGGGATTACTTTTCATTACTTTAAGACTCATAGACTTGTGCAAAAAGTATTTCCCCGGTATTAGTTCCTAATATGGTTGTCATCTCCCACTTGCTAGAAACAATGCCCACTGTATTAATTCGGTTATTCAGCGATACGAAACTTTCGGTGATTGAAATTCTATTGGAAAACGCTTCCCGATTTTCATATGGTATTTTTAGGCGATATTGTGCTCTCTGAAGGTCAGGGTTAAGAAATTTTGAAAACCGCAATAAAAACGTTTTTGTCGTGCCCGACTTAACTTGAGTACTTAGGTCTGTAATCAAACACTGTAAACCCTACACCACATTTCTTTCCAAGTATTTAGTGTCAAAGTATTGTACATTGAGTACTGATGCGAACACATTTGCTGATTTCTTAATGGCCTTTAGATCTGTGGACAGTGTGTGCAGCAGGTCGAAAATTGTTAAAAAATACTGATAATATCTGGAAGAGATAGTAAGTAAGTAAGTAAGTACATATTGTATGGTGTCATAGAAGTCATGAAGTCGCCATAGTCTAGTAGGTAGCAAGAGACCACGGTTCAAACCGCAGGTCAGACATCTCCAACAAAACGAAATATGAAGCACACGATATTCACATGTATACACCATTTGAGGAATTTATTTGATTCAAAACCAATTATGGTCCCCGCTGACGATATTTAACATCGTTTGAACGACGTTCATAGGATTCTTGTTTAATGATCAAAATAACAGAAAACAATGGATTTATAAGACAAATCAAAAGCTATCACCAGTTGCTGACCTTTTTATCGTTCGAATTCGTCTTGAATTCCAAGAGGGAGGGCTGGTCCTTCGGGTCCAAATCAATATCGTTGACACAAATCTAAAGTAACGAATAAAATGTGGCTTGTTAGACGTGAGGCCAGGATTCAAACATCTCCAACACAATGAAATATGAAAAAATATTTCTTCGGCGACTTCCTCGCAGAAGATTTCTGGCAAAAACTCTGAGAGTAAATAAAGTTGCCATGAAAAGTTTTTCAAAAATCTGTCGCTCGGAATCAACTTTAAATTTCAGGTTCCGCCACTCATGTATAAAATTAACACACACAATATAAGCGGTGTGAGAAGGCTAGGTCGTAATCCTGACTGAAGGCTTGTAATCAAGGCTTGTAACCAATTATGTATGTATGTAATTGGAGTTAATATAGCTGGTTCACTTGCGAAAGTTCGTAAATAACTAATTCTAATGCATACAGAAGAAATTTGAGAAAATGAACCCATTTCCAGAGATACTATAGTAAAATAAAACCATGTAAGAAGTGTTAAGAGATCAGAAAGTTATAAAAGAGTGAAAATCTCTTCTGACATTGGTCAGCAGTTGAAGACCTGAGTTGAGCTAGTTTTGGATACCCAGAACTTATCGTCAGAGATGTGTTTAATTAAAATTCATATTTTCATTAAATCTATGAGATTCTGGCATCTTGAAAGAAATGAACATGAAGAAAATATTTTGTTGGAACGTCCTCTCTCAGTAGTCTTTGGTAAAATCACTGAGAACATTTAGGTTTTCCATGGTACCTATTGAATTCAAATTAGAAACAGAGTTTATATACTTATTTACTTACGTTATAACACTTTAGTAAGGGTTGCAACCTAGCTTCTCACACCACTCATGCTGTGTGTGTTAATTTTATTCATGAGTGATGGAACCTACTGTTTAATGCCGACTTCGAACGACAAATTTGAGAAACTTTTCATAGCAAATTTTACTCTCAGCGTTTTGATAGAAGACTGCTGAGAGAAAGTCGTCGAAAGAAATATTTTTTTTTTATTTTTCGTTTTGCTCGATATGTCTGAGCCAATAACCTACTACACCACCTTGTAGACTACGGCGACTTTAGGGTCTCTATGCTTCATAGAACAACTTGACAGTATGACAACGTGATATAAGGATACCCAGAACCCTTTTAAAATATATGGAGTCCTCTGTAGGGCTAATATTTGATTTATCACTCCTTCTCAAACTTGCCACCAAATAAGATATTAGAAATAAATTTTGTAAACATTCCCTCCACATTGAATCGTTTCATTCTCATATTGAATTAAAAACAATTGGGAAACAAAAAAAAAAAGAAAAACCATTTTAATCCCTTAAGGTACTTTTCTAAATACTTTTTTGTGTACTTTTGGTTTTTGTTAAAAACAAAACTGTTGAGACAGACTCAATGGGTAAAAACCGAAATTAAAGAAGGTAAAGCGAACGATGTTATGGAATTAAAAGGTAAAACGAAAATAATTTTAAGTAAATAAGGTTGAGATAAACGATTAGGCAAGTTATTTAGAGATAAGGAAATGAAATCGATTTGTAACATGATAATACATACATATATTGTGACGAAAATGAAACATCAAGTGGTGTTTTGGTTTTACATCGTTTAACATTAAAATCATAAACAAAAGCTACAAAAACAAAACAATGCAGTAAACAAACCTGTATACAAATTATACCCGAGTAACTACATAGTCTACGATGTTCAGTTAGTTGAGTAGAACTCAAAAATACCTTTTATATATTTCTCGAACCCTCCAAACTTGTTTTATTTGACAAAAACTGTTTTTTTTACTTTACGTACAAATTTCTGGATTACTCAAACATTTCCGATCCGATTTCTAGAATTTAAATCTTGTTAGAAAGGGGAGAGATGGACCTTTAAAACGGTATACACATGTCTGTTATTCGACTTAACATGCTATGAGTTTTGATAAGGTAAAATTGGAAAATTCAAATTTTTTTCATATTTTTCAAGTTTGTCCATTCATAGTAGCAAACTTTAATAAAAAAAATGTAGGATAAGTGATAATATTCTTAAAGTCTGTTCTCTTGTGAAGAGATTGAGTCATCATTCGATCAAATCGGACAAAAATTAGCGTAGTTATTATTTAAAGAGTCTAACAGTCGAGTGATATTTTTTATATATGTCATTACATCAAATGAACTTTTAGTTCAAAAATTTTCAGAATTTTTGAAGGATCTTGATTGTTTATCACAAAATGTGTCAATTTCACGTTTGCACGACTTCCTGAAGTCGGCTAATATTTGCGTTTTTGGCAAATATTATTATTTCCCTTTGCGCAAACATTGGGCAACTTCTGGTGGTCGCTCAAACTTGAAATTGACAAAGTTGAGTTGGGTGAGTTCAGACGCGGTGAGTTTGAAGAGAGTAATCTTGGTTTGAAGATCTGCGTTACAAAGATCTGTCGAATAATTGCCTAGTAATTGTTATTGTTTATGCAAAGGATATAAACAGAGAAATAACAAACAAAGCAATTGTTGTTGTTTCCATCAAGTTGTGAACAGTGGCATACAGAATTGTGCGAATAATAAAGAATTTTAATTAAAACTAAACATAAATTTATTTATATTTTATTTGCAATCTACGAGCTCATATTTTAAATACTTTTAAAAGGTAAATAATATAACAGTATGTACCATGTTGCATAAGAAAATATTATAAAATTTTTTTGGGGTATTGCTGTTAAGACACTTGGGTTGAATAAAATTTTTTTTTCGCATCCATTATTACAATCATTTTTTTTATTTTTTATTTCACAATACAAAAGTTGCTGCTGTAAATCTCGTTAATCACGATATTGGAAAAAAAAAAATACGGACTGGAGGCATGTAATGCGGATTTACAATATTTGTATACTAAATAGGGCAACAAGTCATGCTTTACGTTCGTCTGTCTCACTCATTTAATTATTCACACGTTCCAGTCATAAGAACACAAAAGAGAGAAACAAAAAAAGAAAAACAATCGTACGAATGAATATTTCTCCTTCCATTCATTTTATTTTTCGCAATACTTTAATCTATTTTCCCCAACACCATCCACTATAACACGCGTTGTCGAATGGATGTCGAAGTAAAAATGGTGCAAACAACACTGTTCTGTGAATTTATAGGAAATTTTCATCGGTTTTCCCTTTGCACTCGAGTTGGGTGTCCTTACGACTCCTTCGTTTTGTTTTTAATTTTTTTTTATTTTGGATTTATTTTTATGTGCCTTCGTTGTTTGCATTTCAATACTTTTAATGTATGAAACGAAAGATTTTTGTTTCGCTTGTAGCTGTGAAAGAGCGTTTGATTGTTATGCGTTTTTATTTCGTAATGAAATTCGGTTGAAGAAGTAAAAATAATAGACAGTGAAATGCACATCAATACTATTGAAATATGAGTGGAGAACAAATGAATAATAAAGCAGAGCTTTAAAGAAATTAAAACACGATTGATAAATAAAAATATATTTAAATATCCGAATTGAGTCGTGAATGAATTAGTGAATGAAATAAGCCGACAATCACCACTAAAGCTATGCAACTATCGAGACAGCCATTGACAATAACGTCATTGAGCATAAAGTTTTGACTTAAGTTCGTTAATAGGATCACCTTGTTCATTGCTAGAGGATGCTTCCCCAAAGTAAGTACAAGTGTTAAGGAAGAAGAGCTTCAAAACCTCTTCAAAAGTTCTGTAACTCAATCATGAAAAATCGTAGTTCATTAGATAAGTATTACTAAAGCCATGTACGCAAAGCTACGTTATAAAAGAAGAGACTTATAAAAACTGCACAATCGATTGATGAGTCTAAAACTGCCTGGAGACGTTCAAATAAATTCGTCAACGACTTATATAAGTGCATGTTGTCGTACTTTTTCGGATGCACATACGTAAATATTTTCGGCATTGATTGATAAAAATCAAAATATTCTGATTTTTTTATTTGACGTGCTTTTGATTTCATCGTCTCCAATTGTGTCGCTCGACATGAAAGCAATGTGCTCATTAGAATAATAATAATTTTGTTGCCGATATCAATAGCAATAAATCGGCGCCCGAAGGAGGTATTTTAGCAACGTAACTCCTCCCCTAGAAATTAAAATCCAAATACGAGTAATGATAGACGAATTTATTTGTACGTCGCCTATTAAACGTCAAGCACCCGACACTTACACGAATACATTACTCCATGATTTTATTTGATTGTCGCCAGGGTGTTTTAATGCCGTCGAGACTTTCCAAAACAAACTACAAAAACAATGCATTTATAAGACAAATCAGAAGCCATCACAAGTGTACTGACCCAATAATCGTCCAAATTTACCTTGAATTCCATGGAGGGTGGTTGTGTGTCCTTGGGTCCAAATCTGCAGAGTTGACACAAATCTAAACTTACGAACAAGATAGACCGTAGGAGGGCTTAAACTCTATAGTGGATTACAGACCGAAATTAATAGGTATAATCAAGCTGCAGGATCAAGCTTGTTAGCGATAATGATTGACGAATTTATATGTACGTCTCCTTTTAAGCGTCAAGGATACGACATTCACGAGTATACATTATTTGATGAATTCATTTGATTGCCTTCGAGACTTTCCGAAACAAATTATGGTCACTGTCGACGATATTTAACATTGTTTGAAATACGTTCATAGGATTCTTAAGTAATGCTTAAAAAAACAGAAAACAAAAACCATTTATAAGGCAAATCAGAAGCCATCACTAGTTGCTGACTTATTTATCGTTCGAATTCATGCTGAATTCCAAGCGGGAGGACTGGTCCTTGGGTACAAATCTACAACATTGACACAAATCTAAACTTACGAATAAGATAAACTGTGGAGGGGCTTAGGTAGTATGTTGGCTTTTTAGATGTGAGGCCACGGTTCAAACGCCAGATTAGACATCTCCAAAAAAACGAAATACGTGAAAATATTTCTTCGGCGACTTCCTCTCAGCAGATTTCTGGCCTAAACTCTGAGTGTAAATAAAAATTGCCATGAAAAGTTTCTCAAAAATCTGTCGTTCGGAGTCGACTTTAAACTGTAGGTAACGCCACTCATGTATAAAATTAATACAGACAACATAAGTGGTGTGGTAAGCTAGGTTGTAATCCTGACGGAAGGTTTTTAGTTTACTAATTATGGAAGTATGTATGTACGTGGAAGGGCTTAAACTGAACGTGGGTTATAGACCGGAATCATAGCTATTAATTAAGGTCTGATCCTGAGTAAGGGATCTCAAACGTTACTAGCAAGCGGTAATCGAACATATTTTGGAAGCGAACTTACGATCCAAATAGTTACGCACCGCAGCAGATGCTCTCTTGCTTTAGTCTCTCGGCAGTTCTCTATCTATTTCATAGGGTTTCTGGTCATGGGGACATCTTGGGTTATTATGTAGGCAAAAAACTTAGTAGAGCGCCTATTTATCCGGCGAATATTAGTGAAAATGTGAAATGTGGTACCTTTTACCCGCTTAAGGCAGTCCATTCGGCCTATCACGAATCCTGCTTTATTGCTAGACTAATCTGGTCTAAAGTGGATAAAGTGGATCGAAAGCGTACACCAAACACCTACTTGAACTGGTTTATATCGAAAACCTATTCTCCTCTGACTGTTTTTCTTTGTTTACATGTTAACGGCTTATTTAGGGCTTATATGTAGATCCACCAAAGAGGCTTTTCCGTTTGCCAATGTCGGTTAAACACAACTTGGCAGTTAGCTTTTGTTTATTTCATTGCGTTATATGACAATGGACTGTGAACTAAGTAGGGATGTACTTTAAAAATCAAAATCCAACTTGCTAAGTTCGAAACATTATAAAAAAAATTCAAATTTTGAATATCTCTGTACCACTGTATTTCTCTACAGGACATACATACATAAACTGACGGCAGTAAATCCATCATATAACATTCGCCTGCTGGGGCAGATGGGGTATGTCCTGATCTATAAAATTTATTGTTGCATCGCTGGCAAAGACGGTGTAGCATATGAAAAAAAAAAGTTTTCGTACTCGAAGGTTAAATTGCAATGCAACGTCGTTTTTATTTGCATGCGAAACTAAAAGAGCACAAAAAAGTACTCAAATGTACATGAATTATTCGTGTATTCGTAAGAGTGATGTGAGATTCGGTTCTTAAATCAAAAACAAACAAAAAAACGTTTGTAGAAATTTATTATTTCCATAATAATCGTTATCGTAACAAAAATAAAAAATGTTTTTATATTTCTCTTTTATGTTTTATTATGGCATAAAATATATGTTTGTATGTGCACGAGTAGATTCAATATTTTAATGACTTAAATGCGATTATTGAAGTCTAAAAAAACAAAAATTTATGACAGATTATTATGTCACGTACACACACCCAGACACACAATGGTTGATGAAGGTCATTAATTAAAAAGGAATAATTTTAATTAAAAAAAATTAAATAACATCAAAAAATTTCAGCCCTAAGTGCCCGTAAATATAGTTTAACATCGACTGTAAACGACTTAGCTGAGTGAGGATCGTAGAAAGTTATCCACGCTTTGTAGTGGGCTACTGTGCGTAATCAAATTGGTTTATAAAGTCACCATGAGATAGGTGCGATGCAATTAAACAAGAGATGTGTTTTGATTTTAAAAATATATGGGTTTATATCGGGTCGGACATTAATCGGTTTAAATTTGAACCACCGGTTATTTCGAATCTGGCAATACTTATGTCATTCTATTCTCTCACAAAATTCAGTATATGTTCTCCACTGAACGTAATGAATAGATTTACGCTGGAGCAACATTGGAATTTTTTGGAAATTTATTTCCAAAATAATCCATCAAGTTGTGAACAGTGGCACACTGAATTGTGCGAACAATAAAAAATTTAATTAAAACTAAACACAAATTTATTATGGTTTTATTTGCAATCTACGGGCTAATATTTTAAACGTTTTTAAAAGGTAAAAACGTATTAATATATAGGGTGATTTTTTAAGAGCTATAGGAAAAATTAAAAAAAAAAAACACATAAAATTCAGAAAAATGCATGAAATCTACTACAGGAAAATTTTTCAAAAAAAACACATAAAATTCTGAAAAATGCATAAAATCTTTATTTGAATCGATAGTACGGTCCATATAATTTAATGTTTGAAGATTATTTCATGCAAATGTTGACCGCGACTGCGCCTCAAATGGTCCATCCGCTTAGTCCAATTTTGGCATACTCTTTACAACATTTCGGCCGGTATCTCACGAATAAATGCTTCAATGTTGTCTTCCAATGCGTCAATTGAAGCAGGGTTGTCTGTATAGACATGAGCATTAACATAGCCTCACAAAAAATAGTCTAAAGGCGTTACGATTCGCAGCATCTTTGAAGAAGTACGGTCCAATGATACCACCAGCCCATAAACCGCACCAAACTGTGACTTTTTCTGGATGCATTGGTAGCTTTTGCAATGATTCTAGCTGACCTTCACTCCAAAATCGACAATTCTGCTTATTTACGTATCCATTGAGCTAAAAATGAGTTTCGACGCTGAACACAATTTTTCGATAAAGAAGTGGATCTTCGGCCAACTTTCCAAGAGCCCATTTTGATAATAAAATTCAATGATTTGCAAGCGTTGTTCGTGTGTAAGACGATTCATGGTTAAATTATAGACCAAACTGAAGATGTTTGACAGTGAAACAAAACGCGAAACGTGCGTGAGCTGTTTAAGCCAGTGTTGCCAAAAAAATAATAGCTAAAAAATCACCCTTTATTATATAGAGTGCTAAGGCTCAATTAGTAAATAATTGGTCGTTACAACCCTTCAGTTAGGATTACGACCTAGTTTCTCACACCACTTATGTTGTGTGAGTTAATTTTTTTATATGAGAGCCAGGACCTACAGTTTTAAAGTCAACCCCGAACGACAGATTCTTGAAAAATTTCTCATGGCAATTTTATTAACTCTCAGAATTTTTGCCAGAAATCTGCTGAGAGGAAGTCGTCGAAGAAATTTTTTTTGTATATCATTTTGATCGAGATGTTTGACCTGGGGTTTGAACCGCGGCCTCACATTTAATAAGCCAATACATACTAGACTATGGCGACTTCATTGGTTTATTACAGATCCTTTAAATAAACCAGAGACTGTCACTGTATTTGAAAAAAAAAAACAGAAAGGCCATCAAACATTAGTCGATTTATTAGAGACACGTTTCCAATTCATTTTTATGAATATATCAACTGTAATTGTAGATGTAACTGTAATTGTAGATGTAACTGTAACTACGACTGTGTGTATTACGGTACCTGTGTACTCACATCATTCAGTTGGTACAGGCTTGTGTGATGTCTATTTTTGTATGCCGTTGTTGTCGTTGTAATAAAACCTGTAATTTTTATTTGTGCAGGTGTAACACTGTTTTTTTATACTGAAACCTGGTATTATTATAGATGCTTCCGTAACTATGTGATGGCCTGCCTCGTGTGTTTGTCGGAATGTAATTTATTTTCATTTTCACTTTTATTTTTACTGTATCTCTCCGGGTATTGTTCAGATTTTATTATTTTCTGCATGACCTTTAGGTGTGACAAAGTGCTTACAATGGAAATTTACACAAAAAAGCAAAAAAAAATAAAAAATGAAAGAGAATATCTGGGGGAAAATAATACAACAGCAGCATCGGCAACAAATACGACGAATATGATGACACCAGTATTGTTACAAACAATCACTCACAATGATATTTCAAACCCCTTTACGTTTACATTGTTTCGTATGCTCGATAAATTTGTATCGGACTTTAGTAGCCTGATTTCTGTTGGACAGCATATTTTTGATGCTGATTTTTTGGGGAAAACAATTCGTTCGATTTGAAATTTTTTATCTCGAAAATTTCAATTGTTTCGAGGAACATTGGCAAATTATTGGGAAATTATAATGCATCTTGGCAATATTAATTAGTTTTTTTAAATTGTAACTCATTGGACAAAATAATTATCGATTATTTTTAAATCACAGTTTGCTTGTGGTACAAAAATTCTTTATTGTAATAAGATTTGTTTTCCTCGATTTAGAGGCCGAACTGAGATGGTAAGTTCAAAGTAACAATCGATAATTTTATTAAAATTTTGGACGGTAATATAATATCAAATAATATCGATTATATCGATAATAATATCGATTAGATGTTAGATGTTATCAATTAAACCGCGAATATTGGTGTAATGGAATAATCAATAGAAAATTCAAATATTTAGGAGTTATTCACAACAAATATATGATGCTAACGAATAGTTTTTATAAAATCGCTAATTTGATCGAATTAATATTGAAATGAAATATATATCGAAATGTTAACGAAATTTCAAAAAGAAAAAAAAGATGTTATCGAAGGTTGTACAAAAATCTATGTAATCATTATCTTTAGCTAATTCGATAACATTAAAAAATCTAAATACAAATCGATAACATATCAAAAATATTTTTTTTATCGAAAGAAGAACAATTTTTTTTATCGTAAAATCAATAGTAAGCCAAACTTTATATTAGAAATTCGATAATATTAAAAATTTACCATGTAAAATTCGGTAACATCGATAATTATCGATAACATAATTTATTTACAATCTAGGAAGGAGATAAAGACCATTGGAATTGTAAGTACCACTTCTTTAATCTTAATCTCGAGATAAAGAGCTTTCTTTAGAATTTTAAAAATTTGTGAGGTCGGCCTTAATGAAAGTGGGAATCTGTTACTTCCTATTTCGATATCTGCTATTCAATAGCAGTCATCAAGATCATCGAAATGGCCACAAGAAGTGGATTTCTATCACCTGTTATGCTACTTCAAGTTTCCTTTGGTCTTTGTGTGCTAGAGGCAGAATGTTGAAGCTTCTAAAAACCATCCGTCATTCTGTTCTCAAACTTATTTAGACTAAGGAGGATTTTAGTTCTAAATTTCACTCTAAAAGTTAAGGGAGAACAAACATTTTGTAAACATCTTAGAGTAGCTGAAATCCCCTTTCTGTAATCGAGAATTCGATAACGAACATAGATTTGTTTTTAAGCAAATAAGATAACATCAAAAGCATACAATATATAATTCGATAACATTTAAAAAGTTCTGTAGACAGATTGATCGTTTAAGCATGCCGAGACTTAACTGTCATTGCCTTTAATCAACGTCATCTGTTAAAATATATTGGAGTGGTTTGCCGCCATAGTCTGGTAGTGTGTTGGCTTATTAGAAGTAAGGCCATGGCCCAAACTCCAGGTCAGACATCTCCAACAAAATGAAATATAAAAATAAACATTTCTACGGCGACTTCTTCTCAGCGGATTTGTGGCAAAAAATCTCAAAATGAATGTCAGAAACTGGCATGCAAAGTTTCTCAAAAATCTGTAGTTCGAAGTCGACTTCAAACTGTAGGTGCCGCTATTCATGTATAAAACTAAAACACACAACATAAGTGGTTTGAGATGCTAGGCCGCAACCCCGACTAAAGGGTTGTAATGATCATTATGTATGTATGTGTGTATGTAGACAGTTTGATAAAATCAAAATTTGTCGAGAAAATTGTACACAATATGGTGCAGTGTATCATTTAGTCGGCTTTGCTAAGGTATAACTTCAGTTACTTATTATCTTCAGTAATTACTCTCTGCAGCAGTTGTCGAAATTTCCTTTTACAATCATCAGACAAACGAACAGAAGTAACCCTTAACCCGAAAACCAAACTAAACAACAGCAAATATCCGAGTGCATTGAACGAAAATCAAATTAAAAATTTAAAAAAGAAAAACGACTAAAAGAGATAAAATTTATCAGACTTTAAAAACAAAAAGAAAATTAACAAGTTTTCAAAATCAAGAAAAGAAAACCTATCGGCTAGACTACGATGACGTTACAGCGATAGTACTTTGCAATGAATAGAGTAGACACAGTTAAGTTATGCAGATTTAAACGATAGACTTCTAATGTTTGAATATCTGACTGAAATTCCACGTAATAAAAAGAAAATGAAAAAATACATGAAAAAATCAACACAAAAAAAAAAACGAAATCAATTGGAGGCAAAAGGTAAAAAGGCTTTCAAAATAGTAAAAAAAATCAACAAAAAAAAAGAGACCAGCACCAGTAAAACCGCGAAATTGCTAAAGAGGGTTACGAACGAAAAACCGGGCAGAAAAATAAAGAACGAATCATTCATTCCTACAGTTACTCATTCACTCCCATTCAATCAAAAAGCCAGAAATCCAACCAAACTAAGCCATTCAGTCAAACAATGCCAGTAAAATGCAATTCACTGTTTAATGCAGGTCTTAAGCAGACCAATGCATTTGTGAATAAAGAGAGAGAGGGAGAGAGAGAGGGAGGGGGAGAGAGAGAAAGGCCAGACAAACCAATTCAAGTCAAATCAACTTGACTCCACCAAACAGCCAACAACCACCGCAGCCATTCAGTCAGGCGTACAAAACAGTAAACCAGACATTCTGTCTTTCATTTTTGTTAATCAGCCGGTAACAAGTTGCTGAACAAAAACAACAAAAGAGAAAACGTATAGAAAACCTTTCAATAAAAAAAAAAAAAACAAGAAAAACAAAAAACAAAACACCTGAAGCTTAAAAAGAAAAACGAAAAAAAAAACACAAGAAATTGAACACAATAGAACTGGTCTATACAGAGAAGGTAAATTAAATGCAGAGGGAAATCCGAAGCCATGATCAACTTTTAATCGCGAATAATAAAACCTACACAGTAAATACGCTACTTTATTGACGGTATTTTCGATATTTTATTTTAAAAAGTACTTTTGTTTTCGAAATAAATTTTAATTTGAAAAGTACTTTTTTCCGAAATAAATTTTATTTC
Organism: Sarcophaga caerulescens; assembly: GCA_927399465.1. Taxonomy (NCBI): domain Eukaryota; kingdom Metazoa; phylum Arthropoda; class Insecta; order Diptera; family Sarcophagidae; genus Sarcophaga; species Sarcophaga caerulescens. The sequence goes on from OV656867.1 coordinate 21,444,016, forward strand.
GAAAAGTACTTTTTTCCGAAATAAATTTTACATCGAAAAGTACTTTTTTCCGAAATCAGTTTTGTTTCTAAAAGTACTTTTGTTAAAATAAGTTTTGTTTCAAAAAGTACTTTTTTTTTCAAAATAAATTTTATTTCGAAAAGTATTTTTTTCCAAAATAATTTTTATTTCAAAAGGTACTTTTTTTTCCAAAATAAGTTATATTTCAAGAAGTACTTTTGTTTTCGAAATATATTTTATTTCGAAAAGTACTTTTTTTCCGAAATAAATTGTGTTTCCAAAAGTACTTGCACAAAAAATACTTGTACAAAAAGTACTTGTACCTGTGGACTTACCTTCTCTGAAGGATCGAAAATGGAAAATTTAGAGGACAATTTATCTCAGAATCATAGAAGATATGGATTAAGTGCGTGAGTTTTTCTCACGAACGGTATACGTTCCAGGAGTTAACCCGCTAATCTCAATTTCTTTTGATTGACTGTATTCTTCTTATTTTTGTCGAGAAGAGAGATTTTGATTACACACACATATGTGATTAGTCATCACAACGCTTCAGTCAGGATTACAACCTAGCTGCTCACACCACCCATGTTGTGTGTGTTAATTTTATACAAGAGTGTCGGGACCAACAGTTTAAAGTACCGACTCTGAACGACAGATTTATGAGAAACTTTTCATGGCAATTTTTATTTACTCACAGAGTTTTTGCCAGAAATCTGCTGAGTGGAAGTCGCCGCAGAAATATTTGGTCGAATTTCATTTTGTTGGAAATGTCTGCCCTATAGTTTGAACCGTGGCCTCACATCTAATAAGCCAAATAGGTAGAATAGGGGGTCTTCTTTTAATTTCCTTCATAAAATCTTTAAATATCTTCCCTTCAAACTTTTAAAAAATATCTGGAGCCATCAATTTTTTTTAACGTTAAATTCTATGACTTTTCATGTACATACACATGGTATATGTAAGTATTACGGTTTGAAAATGTCAATATAAGTACATATGTATGTATGTGTGCATGGGTGTATGCAAGTATATACATATGTATGTATGGATGTACATGAGCTTTGTTATCATAATCAATTATTCGTTATATTTATTGTCACTCCAAGTGTCATTTGCATTCCATGTTAACGAATCGTGTGCAATTTTCAAAGGCAACATCGATGATTTCGACGCTCTTGTCGCATGTCAATTAAATGAAAAATTAACAACAACAGCAATAATAAAATGGAAAAAATAATAGAAAAGACAACGGGAAAAGGGAAATCTGTCAATAATTATGTTTATGAAAATGAAATTGAAATGAAATGAGGGAAAGAAAAATTATTTTTTGAAAAATAAGGTTTCACACCTAGTTTTCTTCATAAATCGCTAGTAAGTAGATTGGTTATGTTAGATGGATAGACCTCATTATGCTTCATGCGTAAGTCCTTAGATCGACTTGGGTACGCTTTGAATGTATTTTATTTATTCTAGTTTTTGGTAGCAGCCGTACTTCTTTGGCGAAGATTACGTTTGCAGAAACAAAAAAATAGTAGAAGTAATCTTTCAAGTCTTTGAAGTCACCGCAGTCTAGTAGGTAGTGCGTTGGGTTATAAGACGTAAGGCCACGGTTCAAATGAAAAAATATTTCTGCGGCGACTTCCTGTCAGCGGATTTCTAGCAAAAACTCTGAGAGTAAATAAAATTGCCATGATAAAGTTTCACAAAAATTCAGTCGTTCGGAGTCGACTTTAAACTGTAGGCCTCTCCACTCATGTATGAAATTACCACACACAACATAAGTGGTGTGAGAAGCTAGGTCGTAATCCTGACTGAATTATTTTATGTATGTAATGTATGATCAATTATATATGTATGTAACCTTTAAAGTATTTTCGTCTAACTGTCAATTCACAGTATGCGATTTCGTTTTGCATTATAAGCAGATGTTGCGGCAGAGATAGTAATAAGACTCAGCATCCTTCTGGTCAACGATTTCAGCAAAAAAAATATGTGGCGTAACAGGAAATCAGTGTGAGAAACAAAGGTAAAGGAAGAACATGACGTTGAATATGCTTATGTAGTTTAATAGGTTGAATGTTGTAAAGGCAAATGCCAGCAATAGCGCCTTTGTAGTAAGTATTTGTACACAGATTGAAGACGTGTGCAAAAATAGCATATCGAAACCTTTTCTTATAAAATCCAGATCCAATGTTTTTTCTAACATCAATTCATTTTGTACACCCGAGAATATAAAACTACTACAGTAGCGAATCGAACATTGAAAGTGATTGATTGACAAGGCATGAAACATCTGATGAGTGCAGTTGAGTTGGCACGACTTCACATATCTTCGAGTTAGTTTTCGAAATTTTCGGTGATGTTTCGGCTATAAAATGACGCACGTATGTTTTCAAATACTCCAACGTTATTCGAAATATCCGTGGTGATACGGCCCAACAAATAAAATTTACCAATTGACGTCGACAAAACGTTAAATTCCTAGTACATTGTAATATAGTCGCCGTAGTCTAGTACGTAGTGTGTTGGTTTATTAGATGTGAGGCCACGGCTCAAATCCCAGGTCACACATCTCCATCTTTTTTCGGGAGATTTCTGGCAAAAACTCTGAGAATTAATAAAAATTGGCATGAATAGTTTCTCAGAAATCTGTCGTTTAGAGTCGGTACTTTAAACTGTAGATCCCGCTACTCATGTATAAAACTAACACACACAACATGGGTGGTGTGAGAAGCTAGGTCGTAATCCTGACTTAGGCGTGTTGTGCTACTCGTGGCATCATCTCATTGAAAGCACATACATATCTTTCAGTTCATAACTTTTAGTTGCAGACTAGAATATGTCGATTATCATACGGCCATATTACTTTGAATTGATGGTACCGGTTCTTCAAGGTTCATTTTCGAAATAGTACTACAGAATTCAGCCCCAGATCATAATGTGCACCAAAGAGCCACTTTTTCTGAATTCAATAACTTATCAGTAACCACTTGCGGATGCTCTGAAACCTATCGGAACTGCCGATGAGCAAGAAATGCTCTTTATGGCTTTAGAATTTTTTTTCGAAAAATCACCATTAATAACGGTCGCTCTAAAGTATTCACGAATGGTTAGCCAGCTTTATATTTGCCATACTTTTTTCCACAGAAATAACATTTTTGACAATACAGCAGACATCTGGCATCTGCAATGCTTCCAGTCTGTTAAAATTGTTTTGTTAGCATGTCAATATCACACACGCCGCAATACATACTTGAAAAACGGTCTCGTCACTACTTCTGGTAGACATTTTCGTAAATGGAAAACCAAATGAGACATCAAACGAAAGATATTAACACTTGCCTTGTGTGATCTAGATAGTGGTGTTTTGCTTTTACATCGTTTAACATTAAAATTATAAACGAAAGCCACAAAAACGAAAACAAGGAACTTGTTTACAAATTATCGCGCTGTGTAATATAACAACAAACACCAGCATAAAAAAATGACAAATAAGAAAACAAAAATATTCCCACAAACACTACGAGAATAAATGTAAACAAAATACACAAACAACAATAATGAATGTAAACAACGATGTTTACATTTATAGAGATTTCGAGAAGGCGAAGCCACGAACATTCGCCTTCAAGAACATTCATCAGACTGTTAACGTTGCCATATAAAAGGCAAGGCAAAGCAGGTAAGCGAGTTAGTACAAGTTCAGTCAGTCTTGTGTGAAGACGCGGTGTGTTTGAAGAGAGTAATCGTGGTTTGAATATCTCCGTTTCAAAGATCTGTCGAACAATTGACTAGTAATTGTTATTGTTTATGCAAAGAGTGTAAATAAAGGAAGAACAACGAAGGCAATTATTGTTGTTTATATTAGTTTGTGAACAGTGGCACACAGAATTGTGCGAACAATAAAGAATCTAATTAAAACTAAATACGAACTTATTTTTATTTTATTTGCAATCTACGAGCTCATATTTTAAAGGTTTTTAAAAGGTAAAAACGTAACAGTATGATGTACAGTTTCTTATGAATGAAGTCTTTTTCAAATGATTCTCATTTGATTCTCAAAATCCAGAACATTAATTTGAATTTTTCAGGGTTGAAATTGATTTTGAAAGCCTATTCAGCGGAGTATCATTATGAAGGGTTTGTTAATGTTACACAAAATAGTACAAATGTGGCGAAATGTATACGCGTCCCTGTAGTTTTCTTTAAATATACGTATTTCTAAAAAAAAAAAATTATTTTTTAATATCCTGCATTTTTGTTTTTGTTTTATTGAATATTATTTGAGCAAACATGGTCGAAATCAAAATAGAACTTCTTTTTCATTTTATGTTTTATTCTTAAATACTTATGGTAGTTGGTTGCCATAAATTCAAAAAAGAATTTTTGTTGTAATAAAATTAGCCACAATTATAACAATAACTTGGCCATAACTTGGTAAAGTCATAAATTTACAACATTTGATGACTGGCCAAATATGGTTTAGAGGCATAAAATTAAAGCGAATTTCGTTCAAATCTATTTTGGCATGTGTGAGGCAATTGTTTTATTTAATTGCCCAGAAACAATTGTTGCTACAGCAGAATTATTGATTTATAATGGTGTGGAGTGCCTTTGAAAATTTTATTTTGCTAATGCAGAAGGCAATTTATTTTAAAATCAAAATCAGTTGAAGCAAAAATAAAGTATTTGAGTTAATTTTTAGTAGTGTAGACAGGCAGTCATATTACGTTCCCGCTTCTTGTTTTTTTTTTTTGTTTTGTTTCAACTTCATTAATCAAAGCTTTCGAGCTATGTAAGCACAGTGCCTAGGATTATAGGTTTACTAAATGGTGTTAGCCAGAAAAAAATATTCTTTATGCAAACAGTGATCAACTTTGCCTGTTGTTAAATGTAAGCTTTCTGTGGAGACTGTGTATAGCCAGTACACATTTTTGGGATAAGTATCTCAATTCAGACCTACTCGTCTCTTAGAACAGTAAGGTAATCGCATCAGTGGTTCTGGATTGGGTATTCATGTTCCAGTTAAGTTTATTGTCCAATATGATCCCAAGATATTTGGCGTAATTGATTGAATGAAAGCCGCCCCGTTGATACTAGGGGTATGGATTTTAGGGACCTCTTTCTCTTCTTTTATACTAAGCTAGAGAAAAACGTGGATGCTTTATAACACCTCTATTGTTTATCGCCATGCTGGATGATGTCTTGAGTCAAAGAATATAAGACTATAACACCAACTAGATGGTAGTCCATGCAGTATAGTAACAACGAATGACAGTGCCTAGATGCAAGCTCCATACACAACTAAGAGCAAATGACTTTCAAGATGAAGAAATTTAACAAACGTCTCGGTATTAGTCAGCAAGAGGGTCAACGTTAAATGCAGATTATTCTTGCTTAACACCGTTCTGGAATCTCTAGAACTCTAGAACAAAAGGAAACTCATTCTTTAAGAAATTAAATATAGAAAATTGAGATGAATCGGCCTTATTATTAGGAGGAAGCCTTATAGTATTACAAGAATACTATAGCCACTGAGTAGGGGTGCCCAATACTTTAAAAATTGGACAGTGAAAGCTTAAATAGAAAGGCTTAAAAATAATAGTAATATTCCATGTAAAATGGAGATTCTTAGCGAAAACCATAAGTTTCTAAAGAGGCAATTAGAAAAATGGTAGGATCAGAAATACGAACAAAATTGGCTTAAAAGTGGTATGTTTGAAAAAATTGAAAAAAAAAAATTGCAAACAAAAATGTTATGGTGTAAAGGCCTATTAAAATGATTTCAATTTCTCTTCTCGCGTCATTGTTATTTTTGCCATCAAACCACCGAATAGAGTTTGCAATTGTTGCCAAGTGCAGAAGCATATGAAAAATTTATGACACGTTACACGTTTTCCTATATTTGTGGGTGTATGCGTATGTATCTTCCCTGCAGCTAAATTTTAAACTAGTTACGTTTTGGGACAGTCATATAACTAGTTGTAAAAAGACTGTAGACAAAGAGATAGATACGTTCTAGTGAAAATAGAACAAAAATAAGACAAATAAAATTTCGACTGAACTGCTTTGAAACATGTTGTCAACTTATTACTTTTATCACTGTTTTTAGTGATTTTCAAAAATATAGACGCTTTTAAAAATTGAAAAGTTGACAACATTGTTTTTGCATGTGTTTTCCCTTATTTTAATGTCACTTTCTTATGAAGAAAATACATTTTTGCAAACAGAACAACAAGCAACAATAGTGAAATAAATATTATAAACCAAATAATTTTCCATTTAAATTCAAATCAAATCAATTCAAATCAATAAAACAAATCAAATAAGTGCGTAAATTAATAAGTAAGTGCGTAAAATAAATTCATTGTTATTTAAAATGAGTAAACGTAATATGGCCCGTTTAATAAAAAAACAACGTGATATTTATATTAGTAGATTAAGGGAAAGATCTGATATACAAAGTATTAACATCCGTGGTGGGCATGTTGTTATAACGCCCGATTTGTTAGAAAATGAGTGTGAATTTACAGACGGCCATCTCAATATTCCAACTGATACATTTTCTATCAAATTGGGTGAATGGTACATAAGAAATAAAATTTCTAGGAATGCTTTTGAAGAACTTTTATCTATCCTAAGGGAAAATAATATTAATGTTCCAAAGAAAGCAGATACAATATTACCTAAAATTATTGAGAAACCCATTATTAAAAATGTTTTGATAAAAAAGTAGTCATGGACTACAACATAGATGGCACGCATGGAAAGCTCGGTTTAAAGCAGCATACAAACTTTTATAAAGCATTGATTGGTAAATATACATTTTCAGTGTAAAATTTATATCATTTACAAATTTATTAAAATTTAAAAATTATTTTCAGATTCCATCATAAGTTTGCCCAGTGTAGGACAGAAGGATCCAGAAGTAGTTCTTCGACAGGCAATGCAGTTATGCAAAAAAAAAAACAGTTTAGGCATCAATCAATCCTGAAGAAGAAAGATGATTCTACGATCAATCCAACTAGCTTCTAAGATACATAATATATTAACTTTCCATTTATGTGAATTTATTGAATTTTACCTTTATTTTTTTTTTAATTTTATAATACTGAATTAATAAAACTACACAATACTATACAAATAATTAGTAAACAACTAGATCTGGTCTGAAACTGGTATAGAATGGGGTAGTATGCAATACTAAAGATTAGATTAGTTTAAAACTACTTTGAAAAATACTAGTAAAAAACTATAAATAAAAAACTATTAAGTACACTAGTGTACTGGTGTTCTGGTTATTTAACTAGTATATAACTATATACAAATGAACTAGTTGGCCTCCTATGACAACCCAATGTTAAAATCGATAGTTCGATATATGTAAAAAGGACAGATATGTTACTAGTCTAAAGTTATAAGCAACTAGTATATGTCTAACCTTATACTAGTTATTTTGTCTGCAGGGTTCATACAACTGCTTACAGAAAGTGTATAAATAATGCTTATACACACACACACAGCCATCCATACGCACTCATAGAGAATTATACTTGCAGTACAAATAAACATGTGTACATAGGAACGTATGAGTTACGCATATTTGTTTGCGAATTCATTCTTTTCAAACGAAAACAATACGAAACAAAAGGCAGAGCCGAAGCCGCAAATTGCGATAGAGAGAGAGAGAGAGAAAACGCAACGACGACCACTTAAGAGCTTGCAACCATTAAAAGAAAAGTAAACAAAAAACAACAAAAAAAAGGAAAAACAAAAACAAAAACTGAATTGCATATGAGAATAAACACAATTGTGTGCTTACACACACGTAAACAAATACACATGCATACTGATAGTTTTACTCATGTTTTTGCTTACTATTCATATACATAAGTACGTATGATAGCTAAGCAAATAGCATGATGAAGAAGAAGAAAAAACTCTTTTTTGTTTATGTATGTATGGCTGTGTGGTGGTGTGTTGCGCGTATGTATGGCTGTGTGATGGTGTGTTGCGTGTATGAATTGTGGTTTTGCGTTTGTATTGTTTATATTTACAACCATTATTTTTCATGTCTCTATATGTGTCCCACAGCACTGTATGTATGCGTGTGTGTGTGTGCATAATTATAAGGGTAAGTGAATGCTTTTGTTAATATTGTATGTATGTATCAGTTTTTGTGCATGTGTGTTTAAATGTTAATATTTTACTTCATTTTATGGTACTTGTGCTCATTTTCATGTCTTTGTTCTTTGCCAAAAACATGTTAATTTGGTTTTTCCTCTCAACCTCACATACATACATAGATACATACATACATATCTTATCACTCGATCTCGCTCTAGCTCTTGCTCTTGTGCTTAATTTCTCCTTTTTTGTGTTTGTGAACTACAAAGTAAATACAGAAAAGGGTCCAATCATCTCTTCAGTGCAATAAGAGAGAAGTTGTGTACACGTAAACAATTATGTACAATGTTTTTTGTTTTTGCTGGCAATATCATTACAATTTTCAGAAACAATGGCAACCATTGAAAACAGGGACACACACAATTGTTTCCAAATCACACACAAACGCACACACGTAAAACCACAGTTAAAATAGGTTTAATGTCACAAAAAGTTGTTTAAAAAACGTCTTAAAGACGTCGTAATTGTTCTGAGCCATTTGTTTAGAAGAATTTGTGTTGAAAAAAATTACTTTTTTGAGATGAATCTTAACCATTAAAGGGTCTTAGGGCCACTAAGATTGGCCAAATGTTAAAAGACTGCGATGATGTGTTTGCAGTAAATTTGCCGGGTTTCGAAATTATAGCGAAAAGGACGAGATGAAAGAACATTAACGACTAGTTAAGTTTGATTTGGCTTTTACCAACTGAATATATAGGGTGGGCCATTTAAAAGTTTAAAATTAAAAATGTAATAAAACAGAAATGGTTGTCTTATCTCGGCAATGGTATCACGAATGATTTACCTTTAAATGCTTAATAAACTCCGGTTTGTCGGCATAGTACTTTTTTGTTTAACGGCGTCCCACAGAAAATAGTCCAACGGTGACAAATTACAGCTTGCTGGCGGCCAAATGACATCACCATTTCGACTAATTAAACGGCGACGCAATAAATCGATTATAACATGAGATGTGTGGCAAGTTGCACCATCCTGTTGAAACCAATCATCATTCACATCAATACCATCAAAAGCGGATACAAAAATATCGCTTATCATGGTGCGATAGGTGTCTCCGTTGACCGTAATGGTTGCTCCGTCCTCATTTAGAAATAAATAAATATAGGCCAATGATGCCTCTGCTCCACAAGCCGCACCAAGCAGTCACTCGTAATGGATGCATTGCCATTGAAATACAAACTGAAAATTTACTATTCGAGGTTTAATTATCAATTTTACTTTATTTAACGATCCCTGTAGATATTAACGCCTGATTCTATTGAAAGTAAATGCTTTTGCAGGGCTCCAAGTTAAGGCTGTGGGAGCCAGTTTCCTCCAAACCATTCAATTCGTACAGTACAGGACAATGACTTTCTTTTTTACTCAGGGAGCATGATTACCTTTAAATGATTTTCGTTTTTGATATTAATCGATCCGGTATGGTGAGAGGACTATCTGTCTGGATTGTTTAGATTGATTTTTAAAAATCGAAAACTGTTGATAAAAACTTTTTCTTTTCGTTACTCTAATCATTCCCTAATATCTACGGCCCTAGTTTTTCATAGACCTCAACAGTTTCTCCTGAGGCAGTTCTTTTGTTTGCTCCAAATTGAGTATTTTCGACATGAATGTCATTTGTCTCTGTCTCAAGCTCAGTATTGTTACGAAAGTGGAAATGGTGTTCTTAAAATGATAAACAAAAGCTCCAAAAACAAAAATAATGGACTTGTTTACATGATCGACGAATAAGCAAAACTGTAGCAACAACATCAGTATAAAAAAAGGGATAAAGAAGTAAACAAGCAACAACTAAGTGCAGTATAAAAAAGCGGATAGACAAGTAAACAGGCAACAACAACAACTCTGCAAGGATGGACGTGAACAAAATACACAAATAACAAACAACTTGTTTGCATTTATAGAGATTTCGCAAAGGCATTCTCATACAAGTACATTCATCAGACTGCTGACCCCTGTGATATAAAAGGCAAGACAGAGCAGGCAACGGCAGTTCAGAAAGAATTCAGTCAGTCTTGTGTAAAGACACGTTGCGTGTGAAGAGAATAATTGTGGTTTGAAGATTTCCGTATTAAAGATCTAATGAACAATTGTTATTGTGTACGGGGAAGATTGTGAAAGAAGAATAACAATTAAAGTAAATTGTTGTTGTTTAAGTCAAATCGTGAAAGGTGGCACACGGAATTGTGCGAACAATAACGAATTGATTTAAAACTAAACACAAATTTATTTTTATTTTATTTGCAATCTACGAACTCATATTTTTAACGTTTTTAAAATGGTAAAAACGTAACAGTATATTCAAACTTCTTGACATGACCCTGTATTGATGCACATGACAGACTCTTTTCTTAACCTTCATCAATTACTGGAGAAATTTTCAACATCTATGATGATGATTCGAATATTCCCTTCATCAGTTTATAGACAACCGTTTAAGCTTTAACATGCAAAAAATGGGTTACTTCATGACATGATTTCCAATTTTATTTCAAATATTTTGGAGCACTAAATAGCGAATTTTAATAGAAAATTTTCAATCGATTTTTATTATTAATAAAATATTATCAACGAACACATTAAATTTTAATTTAAAATCCTTCAGGTCCATAAAAAGCTAACCACAAATACTAGGTGAGTATAGCTGAAACAGTGATCATCTGTTCGGGATGAGTACCTCCAAATATTGGATAAAAATCTTAAGGAGTTTACAGCTGGCATGCCCACTGTATACGCTTAACTTCATTATACTAGCGAAGCAAAGTACAAGCGGAGTCACAGAAGTACTTAAAATGTAACAACAAAAAAGACCTCAATCGACTAATCAAAAGAACGATAACAACAACAGAAAAACCTCTAAACTGCTATGCCTGACTGTCTGGCTTTTCACTTGGCCAGAAGAAAAAAAAAAAAAACAAATTCAACGAGACAATGAGCGAGAGAAAGAAGCAAAAAAAAAACAATTTTTTTTATAAGACGGCTAAAAGAAGAAGAAAAAAAAATGAAAAGCAGGCAATAAACGTAAACCAAAACATACGAGTTTGTCTGTCTATCTGTCTGTTTACACGTGTAATTTTCTGTTAAGAGAATGACAGAGGAAAAGGAGGTTGAAGGTTGCTTAAGCAGTTGTGGTAATAGAAACACTGCCTGCCGCAGTTGCTGTTGTACTTGAGTGAGGTCAACAACAACAGCAGAATGTTTCCTCACAGCCAATAACACCAGTCACTAGCGTAGTTATTGTAGCAATAAAAGCTGGTGGTACGAGAGGCAATAATGGTAGACATGGAGAAAAAAAAAACAAACAAAGCAAGGAACAAAAAAAACGAAAAACCAATAAAAAAGAGAGAACGAAGCAAAATGAAACGGATACAAGATAAAACACGGCAAATAATTGCTTGTAAAATGGTGGTTTGTCTATTCCTTATTTTTTGTTGTTTTATATACCAAAGGATATTAAAAGGCCCCGAACAAATACATGTGATGTATTGCTGCAAGGGTTCTTTCTTAACGAGTCTACCAGTGATATTGATCTGACTTCAAGGGGTAGCTTTTTCTTCTTTTTTCTTTCTAGCCTCAGGAAATGATCTTTTTTATTTCATGGGGAGACCTCGTCAGCTCCTAACATGTGACATAAAGTTTTAAAAAAAACCCAACAGATTTGTAAATGATTTTCTTAATAATTTTTTTCTTCTTTTACTAATTGGAGGTCTGAAGTAGTAAACACCCCAAGGCAATACTGATATTGATTACCACGATAAGGCGATCAAATGTTTGCCATCCTTTTAAGGATTTCAAAAAAATTAAAAGTCTTCGTTCCATCTTCAATTAATTCATACAAATATAGGGTGGGCCGATTCAAAGTTTAAATTTAAAAATGCAATAAAACAAAAACAGTTTGAGATTTTTCAAAATTTACGTTTTTGTTGTGAAGTACAATTGTTTCGGTTAGAAATAGAATATTATTTCATTCATATGGCTGCCGAGGCTGCCCACTCAGTACCTCACTTGATCGGACAAATTTTCGTGCACTTTTTCGAGCGTATGGTATCGTATGTCGGCAATGGCATCACGAAAATGGGCCTGCAAATGTTCAAAACAGTTTTCTTTAACTGCGCCCCGCAGAAAATAGTCCAAATCGCAGCTTTTAGGCTGTCAACTCACGTCACCATTTTGGCTAATTAAACGGCCATCAGACGTTTGACGCTATAAATCGGTTGTGGCATGAGATGTGTGGCAAGTTACACCATCCTCTTGAACCCAAACATCGTTCACATCAATGCCATGAAGAGCGAATACAAAAAATCGGTTCTCCATTGACCGTAATGGTTAAGCCGTCCTCAAAATAAATATGCGCCAATGATGAGTTCGCTCCACAAGCTACACCAAACTGTCACTCGTAATAGGTGCATTGACTTCTGTAAGACCACGTGTGGGTTTTCTAAGCCCCAAATACAGCAAGAAGGTTGTAGTGTCGCAGCATTTGTTTGTAGGTACAGGGTTTATCGTCTAACAAGCAAACACATTATCTACTAGACAACGGCGACTGTCTGTAACTAGGAACACCAACTGCCGCTATATTATGCTAATCAGTTTTGAACATAAAATTGCACTCGAAGGTGATCTAACTACCTTGCGACAGGTAGAAATGAAATATATGCTAGTAGTTGGCGATCTTTTCCTCAACTCAAAAACATTTCGGCATCCCATACTAGAGTAGTCCGGGAGATGCAATTTAAGTGATGCATACATAACATTCATAATTTTTCATTACAACTCTTCAGTCAGAGTTGCGACTTAGTTTTTCACTCCCCTTATGTTGTGTGTATGAATTTTATACGTTAATGGCAGGACGAACTCGAGTCCTAATTACAGGTTTTTTGAGAAACTTTTCCGTGGCACTTTTTATTTAGTCTCAGAGCTTTTGCCAGAAATCTGCTGAGAGGAAGTCGCCGAAGAAATATTCTAATTTTGTTTTGTTGGAGTGGTCTGACCTGGTGTTTGAACCTTGGTCTCACGTCTAATAAGCCAACACACTACCTACTAGACTACGACGATTTCATTATGGTTATCAAATATTACAAAGAGAGGACTTCAACTCGAATAATGCATTCAGGAAGTACTCTGACACTCTAGAGTATACAACATCAACCACAAAGTTCATATGCTGATCAAGCAAGCCCCATGCGATACTTTGTTGAGAAGAGGAAAACAGTTTTATCATGGTTTTTGATTTTTAAATTCCTTAATTTATACAGGAGTCCCGGCTGATCCAGAGAGCAACTAACATCATTGTCAGTTTAGGCCACATCATCTCTTGAGATGTAAGCCAACGTAATAACAACACACTACCTGCTAGACTACAGCGACTAGTACACTTGCTTCGGCAGAACATGTACTAAAATTGGGACGATACAGAGAAGATTTAAGTGATGCAAGTACGGAAAAAATCCGGCAATTGGCGAACCAAAAACGGCTCAGTAGTAAAAGATTGGATGATGGAAGAGATTGAATTTACGGTTGACTTCTATTTGAGAAGCTCGTCTGTTCGCAATGTTTAACATGGTTTCGAGGTTGTTTTTTTTAATTTATTGTGTTCTCTTTGTAATGTCGGTTAACTTCTAACCCAGGCAATTTTCGTATTCATTAGTTTGAAATGTAAAAAGCTCCACATGTTTATTAATCCATGCAACAATTTTCTTGAGTCGATTGTTGCAAATCGTGTTAAAAACTATTTTCTTTAATTCCAGTTATTGTTGTTGTTGATGTTAAAAATGCATAAAATTAACCAGCAATTCGTCTAGATTTTTATGGTCATGCAGAACAACTAAAAATTACACTTAAACTTGTAAATTATTTTGTATTTAAATGCACAACAACAACAAAGGCAACAACAAATGCAAAACAAAATAGAAAACACTTGTAATTGTAACGAAATTTTCATTTAAGGGCTGGCTTTCTGGGTGACTGGTACCTTATGTTGTTCGCAGTTGTTAAGCGGTGTTCAATTTGAATGTCTACGATAGTGTCTGATGTCTGCTGCCGTCTAGTGTTCGGTGTCTGGCAATGTGTGTGTGTGCCGCAAAAGTGTTAAAACGACAAACTTACAAATTCCTTTCTTGCATGATTAAAACACATGAATTATTTACAACACAATTATTTACTCACTTTGTATATGGTGGTGGTATATAAAGACGACGCCACGAGAAGGGTAAACCAACCAAGGAAAGAAAGAAGCAGGTGGTCTACAACGCGAACAGCAAATTCAGCAAATGGTAGTAGAATTACGCGAAAAACTTATAACCAAAGCTGAAGCCGAAGAGTTAAAATATTCATTCATTCGCAACAGCAACAGAAACAACAACAACAACAACACAACAACTGAAGTTTCTTTAATGAACTGAATAAATCACCAGGAAAATTTGCATGAATTTGAATATTTTTTTGGGTGAATAGCAGGTGAACAGTATGTATGGTTTACGACGCTAAACAAACGCTAAGCGAATGTAACGCACAAGTTCATGAAATTGAAATATTTTACGAGAACCCCCCAATAAGTTGCTTGCGAGCGTTAAGGGAATTAATAAGAGGGGGGTTGATTGGAGGGAGAGTTTCTTATACGATTTAATTAATAGTCAACGTATTTTGGCATTGATTTTCAAAGAAATTCTTTGGAAAACTGAAAACTGTTTTATAAAACAAAGACGTCGTTGATTGCATGCAAAATTCTCGCTGTATAATGGGGTATTTTTTTATTTTTTTTTTGTAATGAAAATGTATATTTTTGGCAATAAAATTAAGCTCCAGGCATGATAAACGAAAGTTGAAAAAAGTTATGACATGTTATAGTTGCAATTGAAAATTTTTAGATTGACCCTAACTGTGCTGATACCTAAAATTAGTACACTTATGAAGATAAACCAATCCACTCTGTACATTATTGCGAAAACTATATATAATCCGGGAACTGTTTATTTGTTTATTAATAGAGATGTCGGTGCGAAAGTTTCTTAGAAGCGAGTTAAAATTTGTTTTTTTTTTAATTCCATCAATTATCAAAAAATGGCATCCTTTATACACAGCCTTTGGGAGGGTTTGGTGTAATGCACAGGACAATTATTGTCAAACGGAGTTCTTATAATCTTATAATAAGCAAAATTGCCGTACTTGAGGTATAGTCTTACAGAAGCCAATGCGCCCATTACGACTGACTGTCTGGTGCGGCTTTTGGATCGGAGGCATTATTGGCCCATATTTCTTTGAAAATGAGGACGGCGCAACCATTACGATCAATGGCGACACCTGTCGCACCATGATAAGCGATTTTTTTGTACCCGCTATTCATGCTGTTGATGTGAACGATATTAGGTTTCAACAGGATGGTGCAACTTGGCACACATCTCATGTCATAATGGATTTATTGCGTCAAACATTTGATAGCCGTTTAATTAGCAAAAATGGTGATGTCAATTGGTCGCCAAGAAGCTGCGTCTTGATACCGTTTGACCATTTTCTGTGGAACGCCGTTAAAGAACAGTGTTATGCCGACAAAAAAGAGACAAATTAAGCATTTGAAGACCAATATCCGTAATGCCATTGCCGAGATACGACCCCATACACTCGATAAAGTGCACACTAATTGGTCCCATCGAATGGGATACTGGCTGCCTTCCAAAATGTTAGTTGCTTTGTATTTGAACAAAGTATCGTGTTTCATAATGCCGCTGTACAAAATATATACAATGTATTCTATTTCAAAACGTCGCCAATGTGTATTTTTAACGCAGTCAAAAAGCAATCAGGCATCGGATTTATAATTGATGCAGTCTTTGGTTACTTTGCATATCTACATACATAGTTTATATACAGTAGTAGAACTGCATATAAACTTTGTATTGATACATTTTGGAAGGCAGCCACTGTGAGGTCAGCCGCGGCAGCCATATGAATTAAATAATATTCCATTTCTAATCGGAACAATTTTACTTCACACCACAATTTAACTCACACTTGTTTAATTGCATTTTCAAATTTAAACCATTAAATGGTCCACAATTTGGATGCCAGACTGAATCTACAATAGTAATCTACCAACTTGAGAAAACGATACCGACACAGTATAGAGCTTTGTATGACATTGCTTTTGGTCGAACAAGCTGGTTAATGTGCTGGCTCAACCTCGCATCGGTTTATTTTCAAACTTTTCTATAAATCGGGGCCCTGTTTTATGTAATTTTTTAACGAACTTTTTTTTGCAAACAGAGCGCAAAGACCGTCTTGGAATGTAAAAAGCCGATTAACATTTATTTCAGCTTGGGAACGAAACCAGACCAGACGTCAAGGTCTGGTCGGGAATGAGGAAGCGAATATTCTGACTAAGAGAGTCTGAGTACTGTATACCCATAAGCTTGGATAACACAATTCACAATGAAGTCAAGGTTGAGAAAGTAGTCGGAAGCGTCCAATAGAACCAAAGTCCACTAGAACAATGACACAGAAGAAAAAATTGTTCAAGATACTCTGGAGCGATGCTGACGGGACTGAATAATGACGAATTTAGTATTCTGATGAGCATTCTCAAGGGATACTCCGCCTTCCTTGTACACGTAAACTGGATGAATAATGAATGCTGCACATTAAAACCGAATTTCACAACCTCGAGATGCCATTATTTAACGAAAGTACTTAACCAGACACAGCACATCCTAGAGGACTATTCTAGAAGAAACTGAGAATGTTTGTACAAGATACAGAATTCCTATAGAAAGTGGATTGATATTCTGTAAAGACGAGCGCACAACCAGCCTACCTAATGGCTTAGGTATTTGCCGATAGGGATGAGACTCTTGGCTGGCATCATTACCTTTAATATAGGTAGGTTGATTTAAGAATTTAAGGCTCTAAGTGTTAATCTTTCTCTCTAAGGAATCATACCTTCTTTTAAGGTTTTCATTTCCTTCTGTAGTTTTTAAAATTTTGAAAAAAAGCAATGAAAATGGTTATCGAAATGCACCAGAAATCGCGTTTCTCGGTGCGTATATGAATCATAAGAACTAACATATCATTTTGGCGCTGTGGTCAAGCAGTTGAACTGCTTGGTTACAAAAACAAGCCATCCAATTTGGCTCCCGAAAGGAATCGTAATTATTTTCATTATCAGTTTCACTAAGTCCTCTCAAATAGCTCATCAAGGACTACACAGATCGCTAACACACCGAAGGGCTAACGATCAACAACGAACATGAAAGAAAGGTCAGGCAGCATCATCTCTTCATCAACAATCCAATACAATGCAGAGAATCCTGGCATTGAGTTCTTTATCCTCAGGAGAGTCTACCGTACAATGAAGAACAGAATTAAAGATCCGAACCCATGGGTATATTGAAAGTTGCCAAAGAAGTCTTAGATTTCAATCCTGTAGATAATGAATTTGAAATTAATCGGACTAAACTTTACCTTGTTGTGGTAAATTTTCTGTTTTTTATCTCCTTCCAAGCCTTTTCAAAACATTTTCAATTTCTAAGAAAATTCTTTGGATTTATTTTTTGTTATTGTTGTAGATGAACGTTTCCTAGAAAACTATATAAACGTTCATGTAAGAGAGATTATCATCGTCATTTCATATTAAATTTGTTGAAATTCTTTTGTTTCTAGAAAAATACATATTCTTTCTTTCGATAAGCAAAACACATCAACAAAGAATTTTTAATATTAAAACGAATAGAAAAATAAAAAAATAGCAGGTTAAAGCATCAGTGACAGATTTCGAATGATAATATTCGATAATATTATTGCAATTCTTCTCAAAAGAAACAATAAAGAAAGACGCTAAACTACAGTGGCAGGCATACGTTTTCATACAACAGTTTTTTATTTTTTATTTTTTTAAAATTTTTAATTTTTTTTTTTTTCAAAAGAGAAGTACGTCAATTGCAAGCAAATTATTTCAAAAATTGCATTCGACTAAAATGAAAATACCGTGAATTTTTGATTTGTAACAATGCCATGCAACCATAAAGTCGCCATAGCCTTTTAGGTAGTATGTTGGCTTATTAGACGAGAGCCCATGGTTCAAACCTTGACTGAGGCCTGTCGGAACATAAAGAAATATGAAAAGAATATTTCTTATGGCAACTTCCTCTCAGCAGTCTTCTGGCAAAAACTCTGAGAGTAAAATAAAATCGCCATGAAAAGTCTCACTTTTGAACTGTAGTTCCCATAGACTGTAAGGTGTAAGCATCTGGTAGTAATTCTGACTAAAGGGTTATAAAGACCAATTAAGTAAAAAGTCGCCTTAGTCTAGTAGGTAGTGAGTTGGCTGAGGACACCAAATCAGACATCTCGTACAAAGCGAAATACGAAAAAATATTTCTTCGGTGACTGCTTCTCAGCAGATTTCTGGCTATAAGTCTGAGAATAAATAAAAATTTTTACGAAAAAGTTTCTCAAAAATCGGTCGTTCGGAGTCGACTTTAAACTGTATTTCCCGCCACTCATGTATAGAAATTAACACACACAACATAAGTTGTATGAGAAACTAGGTCGTAATCCCTTTTGTTCATATCTCGTTTTCTTGGAAATGTCTGATATGCGGTTTGAACCATGACCTTACGTCTAATAAGCCAACACACTGCCTACTAGACTACGACGATTTCATTACGGTTATCAAATATTACAAAGAAGGGACTTCAACTCAAATAATCCATTCAGGAAGTACCCTGCCACTCTAGAGAATATGACATCAACTACAAACTTCATAGGATGATCAAGCAACGCCACATGCGGTACTTTGTTGAGAAGAGGAAAACATTTTTATCATGGTTTTTGATTCTTAAAGGCTTTAATTTATACAGGAGGCCCGGTTGACCCCAGAGAGCAACTAACATCATTGGCAGTTTAGGCAACACCATCTCTTGAGATATAAGCCAACATAATACCCAGCATAACAACTTCTCATAGAGAGCCTCGTTTCTAGTCAACGATAAATGACAGACGTATCATATTCTAAAAGTTGCTTGAATAGACCTATTACTTGCTTAGCCATAAGAGCTTGGCCTGAAATAAAATGTTGAAATAACAATAATGTGCGGGAGATGCTATGTGAGAGTACTATGTTAAACTGGTCCATGGAGAGGACAAGACATTGTTGAGGCTTGATTGACATGATAGGTCAATGCTATTTGGGCATATTACTAGCCACCACATATTCCAAAGCATAATTGAGTGGGATTACAAAGAAGTGGTTTAAGCTGGAGCCGTCCGGATACGGTAGGACAAAATACTATAAACAATATTTTATGGTACTTATATCGGGTGGACAATCTTTGGCAATACTTATGTCTTTCTATTCTGTCGCAAAATTCAGTACGTCATCTCCACTGAACATAATGAGTCGATTTACACTTGAGCAACATTGGAATTTATTGGAAATTTATTTTCAAAACAAAGACAATTGGACAATTGGAAATTGCACGAATATGTCGTACAAAATTTTCTCGCAGAGTAGGACCAACAGTGCCCGTTTATGTGTAAAAGTTTGTTGCTAAAGATCGTGAAACTGGTTTCATTGTTGATGCGCCAAGACATGAGTGTGCTCTTAGAGTGTCTACACCCGAAAATATCGAAGGTGTGGCTGAGAGTGTGCGTGAGAATCCATCAACATCAAATTGTTATCGTTCGATCTCGGTATGACGCCATACAAAGGTCAATTTGTTCAAGAGTTGAACCAGCATGGCCATCTGCTTCACTTTAGTTTCACTGGATGGGCCAACGAGAAACTGCACGATGATATCGATATTGCCAAAAAAAAATCATCTTTTCCGATGAAACTCATTTTCATCTTGGTTGGTACATTAATAAGCAAAATTGAGGTATTTGGGGTGCAGATGCCATATTTCTTTGAAAAGAGGACGGCGCAACCACTACGGTCAATGGAGACAACTATCGCACCATGATAACCGATTTTTTGTACCTGCTCTTCATGGTATTGATGTGAACGATGTTTGGTTTCAACAGGATGGCGCAACTTGCCAAACATCTCATGCCACAGTCGATTTATTGCCTCAAACGTTTAAGGGACGTTTAATTAGCCGAAATGGTGATGTCAATTGGCCGCCAAGAAGCTGCGATTTGACACCGTTGGATTATTTTCTATGAGGCTCCGTTAAAGAAAAGTGTTGTGCCGACAAACCAGAGATCATCGGGCTTTTGAAGGCTAACATTCGTGATGCGAAAAAGTGCACGAAATGTGGCCCGATCGAATAAGGTACCGTGAGGCCAGCCGCGGTTGCCATATGACTGAAATAATTCATTCCATTTCTAACCGAAACCATTGCACTCCACAACAACCAAATAAATGTGGCAAAATTTCAAATCATTTTTGTTTTATTGTAGTTTTAAATTTAAACTTTTAAATGGCTCACCCTTTAGTATTAAACTTTGAAAAGTCAATTCAGTTTTCATTGATTTACTCAGAAGACTTGAATAACTGATATAAGGCTAAAATTAAAGTGGAAAATGTGGAAAATTCATTACATCTTAGGTTGGATAAGTAAAAACAGAACTTAAAATAAAACGCGCGATGGTTTTAAACAAATGCCCATCACTGTCGTATTCATGTTATCAAATAATATTTATTTTATACTCACAAAAAAAAAAAAATACTGTCAAGTAAAGAACATAAAATCGATTTGTTTACGGATGATTGAAGGATTGATTGTAGAACTTACCTGGAAATAAAAGAAAAAAATGAAAAAGAATATAAGAAACGGATTACCAAAGAAAATCTTACAAAAGTATTGTTTAAAATAAAATACAAGAAAACAAAACAAAAAATAGTTTTTATTTCATTTACCATTAAATCAACCATTCTTTCAATCAGAAAAAAATAAATTTGAAACAATGTTTGTGCAAAAAATTCTGAATACGCAGAAATTTGTTTTAAATTTTTATTAAATTTCCCAAAAAAAAAAAAAAAAATCAAACCCTTAAAAAAACTGCATGGCGTGGGTTAAGGGGAAAAGGATGTTTCACTAGTTTAGCTGTGTAATGCTCCTCCTCATGTTTTGTAATGAAATTGATGACAAACATGAAACGAACAAACATTTTTCTTTCAATTTTATGGTTTCAATGGCGCCCAGAATCTTATAACAGCAGCAACAACAACACCAAATACTACTAACACTACCAAACATGTAACGATTTAATGGCGAAATAGGAAAAAATGCAAAGGATGTACAACAACAGCAAAAAAATATAAAATTCAAGGAAATCCAAGAAAATCTGAATCAGGGCATATGGAGACAATGACACCAACAACACAAAATTTTGAACAGATTTTCCATCATGAGCACTCTCTTCTAGCTCTGTTTACCTCCTTAGCAAAAGGGATGTATGTAAGTAAGTGCGTATATGTATTTATTAGATTGCACATGAGTGTGTGTGTGTGTATGAGAGTAAACAATATGCTGATGAAGTAAATCTTATCTCAAGTGATATTTCGTATACTTTCGCTTCCAAAGGTACAGTGAGCGACAAAACTATTTGAAAATTAAAAAAAAAAAAATCTTGTTTCTGTTTCTGTTTACTGTCTTAAGGAAGTTTTCAATTGAAGTGATAGCGAAAAGCCAAACTGCCTGTATTTAAAAGGATGTTATTATTTAAACTAAATCCTGCTGCCATGCGCATATGCGATTGCATTATGTACACTATTAGCCATACTGCTTCAGTAGGCAACCTATTTAGCAACAGAACTCCTTTCGAAATTTCTTGGTAATTTAGCTAACAATTACGAGTTCACACTTTGGCGTTGTCATCTCCCATTGACTTTAAATTGTTTTCTAATCTCCACGGAGTATAGGAGACTAAACGTACCGACTTGTTCAGTAAGGAAGTTAATAACCTCTTTGATCTTTTATGATACGTAGATGATACCATTGCCACACTAAATAAATTCGCCAAGCAGTTACATTTTTGAATACTGTGTGGGAGGGTGTCAGGATTAAACACAGACTCACATAGAATTGAATAAAATGTTCGTAGTCTAGTAGGTTGTGTGTTGGTATATTAGACGTAGGGCCACGTTTCAAACCTCAGGTCAGACATCTCCAACAAAAACGAAAAATATTTCTGGCAAAAACTCTTAGAGTAAATAAAAATTACCATGAAAAATATCGCAAAATAACTGCGATGTCCCTGTACACAACATAAGTGGTGTGACAAGCTAGGTTGTAAGCCTGATTGAAGGGTTGTAATGACCAATTACACAGCCCTGCAAATTTGGACTTTTTTTGTGCAAATAAGATGGCTCCAGGAGTTTCCGAAGGCATTTTGCGCGCTAAACACGAATTCTTTTTCTCTTGCACCCCTTGACATAGACCTCCTATTTTAAGGCTGCATGCAATCAATTTGACTTTGTGCTCATTTTAAATAGAGCAAAGATCAATTGTCAATTTCTGACAATAGCGATGGTTCTAGCACGTCAGTGTTTAGCTCTACAATTTTTAAAAAATGACCAAAAACGTTTTTTTTTTGGGGGGTTTCAACCCTCTTTTTCTCGAAAGCCTGACGTGATGGAAAGTTTTTGAAACCAAATTCGTGTTCAGCGCGCAAAATGCCTTCGGAAACACCTACAGCCATCTTATTTACAAAACCCATGCAGGGCTGTGTTATGTATGTATGTACTCTTCATTCTTCTGCCTTCATGCCAACTTATTCGGACCAAATTCATCATGGAAAAAGGCCAGCAAAACTTCGCATATACAGTATAACCTATGTAAACTCATCTTAAGCATTTTGTTAAATTGAACAGGCCATAACCTCGGTATTTGTGTGCTCTCGCTGCAGCCTTTGGATAATCTTAAGAGCACATAATCTCCGTCTCTTTAGCCATTCAATATGAAACTTTTATTCATAGCGAAAATACACTGAAAAGTTTTCGCTTGGTTTAGTATAGAAGCTGCAGCAAATCATATGTTTCTTCCACTTCGAACTTGTTATACAACGTAGACATCAACCAGCCTGATATATAGAAAATAAAACTCGGATATATAGCCATATAGTGGCTTAAGCGTAATCATAAAAATGTATCTTTCCAGGCTTAAATAATAGACTTTAAATAGATGACAGCAAGCTTACTGGATATCGCCGGAGATTGGGAAATCTCCCTATATCAAGGCTTTATTTATTTACACATTTGGTCACTACAACACTTTAGTCAGGATTACAACCCAGCTTCTCACACCGCCCATGTTGTGTGTGTTAATTTTGTACATGAGTGGTAGGGCGTATAGTTTAAAGTCGAATCCGAATGACAGATTTTTTTGGGAACCTGTTCATGGCCGAAAAAAATATTTTTTCATATTTCGTTTTAATTTGCCATGTCTAAACTGGGGTTTGAACTACGGGCCTTCGTCTAATAAGCCAACTTACTACCTAATAGACTACGGCGACTTCCTCTATCAGGAACATCAAATGCAAAAACCAAAAGAAAAATAATTGTGAAATACATACCTAAAAAGTCTCTTCACTTTTATTGCCCACTATATTTTACACGCTTTTAAGTATGTCTTACAAATATGTTACTACATATGTACATATGTGTTCAAAAGTTAACAGTCAAAAACATAAAAAATGTGAAACCACTTAAAAGCGTAGGGGAAAAACGAAATAAACAAAAAAACAAAAGAAAACTAAACTAAGAAAGAAGTAAAACAAAATAAAATAAAAATAAAATAGATGACTTTAAAAATATATAAAATTCAAATATATTTTATTTAAAATTCTAGTTGTTGTTGTTATTGCTGTTGTTTCAATTGTTTTAGTGTGTGTAAATTTAAAAGAAGACATGTTACTTCGGAGACTCACTTCACTCACTCACTCAATACACGAAATGAATGGATGGATGAAAAGTGTAATAAAGACCACAGAAATGGGGGAAAAAAAGTGGAAAGAGTCGGAAACTTCATTTGTTCGTAAATGGAGGACAGGAACAGAACAGTGAACGCAAATATATTGTGAAACTTTTGTTAGAGTTGTTAAAAACAAACAGAATATACACACGCAATGGTAAAAGGGTCTCGTATTTAAATGTTCTTCCACAATACTTGTGGGGAAACTTAAAAATCTTTAGACTGGGATAGTAGTTAATAAATACTCACAGTTTAATTTCAAATCATATGACGAAAAGTCGACAAATCTTATAAGGATCAGAGGCCCCATAAAGACAATGTTGCAAAAGTTCGCTAGAAACTCGTCTCGTATTCTTTGTAACAATAGATCATTGGTCATTACAACCCTTCAGTCAGGACAAATTAGCAATAACTAAGCCGAGCCACTTTCGAATGCTGATACAACAAAAGAGGTTAACAAATCCAAGCACGCCTTTGTCGAGGGATAAGCAAATGAACTTTCACACCTTAATGAATGAAAGCTCATAGAGGTTAGACCAAGGGATTGGATATACTCACAAAAGTAAAAAAAACTCGAAAACAATTTTTGCAGAATCTATTGTTACAAAACAATAGTCGCCATAGTCTAGTATGTAGTGTGCTGGCTTATTAGACGTGAGGTTGGCTACGGTTCAAACCCCAGGTCAGATATCTCAGTCAAAACGAAATATGAAAAAAGTATTTTATTGCTAACTTCCTGTCAGCAGATTTCTGGCAAAAGCTCTGAGACTAAATAAAAAGTGCCATGGAAGGTTTCCCAAAAAATCTGACGTTCAGAGCCGACTTTAAACTGTAGGTCCCGCAATTCATGTGTAAAACTAACACATACAGTATAAGTGGTGTGAGAAGCTAGGTCGTAATTTTGACTAAAGGGGTGTAATGATTAATTATGTATGCATGTATATGTGTAACACAAAAAAAGCCATTACTGGCGCCCAAAGTTCCTGTATGGTGTAGTATTTACATGAGAAGAGACGCGGCCTAAATATGTATTGTTACCGTGAAACATTACAGAGACAATGATTTTGTCCTATATAAAATGGATAGGGAAACATTTAGTCCCAACAAGCCACAATACATGCAGCGCAGGCTGTAGTCTTATTCAGAAGTTTTATTTCGTGATGACTTTTAACTATTCTAGGCTGCTTTTTATAATGTTTCTTGAAGTCTCGACTCCATGTCCTCAGACCCTTGATGTCTTGTAAGAGGATTTCATTTATCAATCCGGATACCTAATGCTCAAAGTTGTGGTAACAATGATGAAAGTATCAGCAATTGTGGCGGATATTGGATAAAAAATATGATAACGAATGCTGTGTATGTTGACATCCATCTAAACCGGCTTCGTTTTTATTGTTGGGTCACCAGTCCTGAACTGTTTGGGGTTCAGCTGGTAGCAGACTGGACAGCTACTGACTGGAGGCTAAATTATGGTACCATGCGTGTCGGGAGCCCCAGAGTCTCGTCTCTGCTCGACTACGGTGCGGCACCCTTGTGGGAGCAACGTAGTGGCTGTGGTTTATACCCAAAACGTGAGGAGAGCGCAAGCTCGGTGTGACGTTACACTCTCAACCATTGCCAAAAATAAGCTTAGATAGTCTCCGACCCCTAAGTAAGAGGGAAGTCATGTCCAAATGCATGGCTTCGAATTAATTCTCACGTATGACGATGCAATAGTCTTACCATGTGCGGTGGGGCGTTGGTAGACGCAATGTTTCCACCCGTGCTTATATCACTGATACTCACGTTAAGCCCTGGACTAATGACTGACACTATGACTCGTTACAGAGGAGTGAGCTAGAAGAAGATAAGGAAGTTTGTATAGATGGCATATAGAAAATATGGTTGCTACTCCCTCATGGTGAGCACACAACATGTCATTTTGATTGCATAGGTAGTATAAGACGATAGGCATGAGATTGTTGGCCGCTTTCTTTTTAACCTTCCCGTAATCTTAAAGAATATCGAGTAACAGCTTTTGAGAAAACCTTTTATCTCAACGATTGAGTATTTCAAACGATAATTAAGGATTCAGTTAAGTTAGGTTAGGATGGAGTGGTAGCTTTGATACCAAAGCTCACTTGAGCATGCATAGCAGCTTTTTGTGACACCAGTCCCCCTACTTCAGGGGCTGCACATTAAAAGCACGACTACCCTACGCTGGAAATCTGCCTGAAAGTTTAATAAACGAAGCTATATCCTTGAAATAAATGGATGATAACTCCGTTAAGCTGCCTGGGAATGGGGAGCCAAATAACCTAAATCTGCTCCTCGCTAGAGTTCGGCATTGACAAGAATAGTGGATAACAGTTTCATCCCCTTCAGAAGACCTACAACCTCGAATTCCTCGAATTCAATTGACCCGAAAAGATTTCACATCTGACGCTATCGTATGGATGGCTATGAGTACTTACATGATGGTGTTGTCTGGAAGGTGTAGGATGTAATTATGAAGGATCCTTCATGGACACAGCATTAGGCAAGAATTAACTACGATTTTGCAAGAAGATTGGGCAAGAATTGACGAAATTCAGCAGAGCATATTAATTATTCATCAAACATTGCCTAAGTAATCAAAATAAGAGTGAGTTCCATTTGTTAATTTGTCCAAACATAATAGCACAACTCTAACAAGTGTGTTGTGTTCACCGACACAAACATATGGCCGTGGTTACATTTAATTCAATTACAAATGAAATTTTAGTCCTGCCTTGGTACACATTTCGAATCTTTGCTTGTACATGAGCAATACTAAGGCAGAAATGCTTTGTTAATCTCAAAACATCCTGTGTTCTCGTTCTCGTGTATTGATTTGAAGAGAAAAATAAAATGTTTTTTTCTCTGTAAATATTTGCCCGGGTTAAAAATACAAATCATTTCGTAAATTAGAAAAGAAAGGAGAACAAGAGCAGGCTCATTGCAAAGAAACAAGAAAAATAAATAAGACGGACGGTTAGAGATTATTTGTTATTGGCATTCTTTTTCCCCTGCCTTTAATACAAAACAAAAGGGGGCCGAGTTATGCCGTTTTGTCATAGTCTTGGGGAGGACAAAATGTCGCTGTTGTCGTCTTTGTTGTATTTGAAATTGACAACACAAGTCAAATAACTTGATAAAAATCAGCTGTTCGAACGTGACCTTTGATCTAAATATTCTCGATATATTCCCTACATGGCGGTTGCCTTCTCTTCCACCATCACCACCACATAATAACAATACAACAATGAGTAGGTGGATGTATATGGTTTGTAGGTATGGATGTTCTATTGCTCTGCAATAAGGCCTTTGCCTTATTCTCATGCTGATATTTGCTTTAAAAATAATACATGAGAGCTGAATGCCATAAAAAAAAATATACGAAAAGCGATGAGATGAGAGAAAATATTTGAAGAGTCGATGATGATGATGATTGTTGTGAAGCAATTTTATATATTGAAAAAGACAACAACAACAACATCAACAACAATAAAATAGAAAAGAATTTATAGACAACTTGAAGGCGTCCCAATGTACATACATACAGTGAGCGTCAAAAGAAAATGTACACTATGGATAAAATTCTAACAATCTCAACTCAAGTTTTCCACTTAAGGAGAGTGCCCGAAAAAATTTTACAATATTTCCAAAATTTTCTAATTCTTTTCTTTTTGTTTCAATTTTAAAAACTAGCAATAAAATAATTTGAAAAAAAATTAACGGTAATTTATTAATGTATATTTTTTTGAATTGTACACTTTCTTTTGACGCTCACAGTACGTATTGGTATGGCAAACAGAAATTTATTTTATGGTCGGATTTTTAAAAGTTTTTTTTTTATATTTTTGCTGATTTCTGGTTTTTTTTTTTATTATTTTGCAGTAGATTTAGAGAAACTCCCATACGAAATAAAAAATGTTTCTTAAAAATATTTTATTGTGGCATAGAAGCAGTCAAGTTTTTTATTTAAAATTTAAATCTTAAATTTAAAGTTTTCTGGGGGATACAAGGTCGCCTAAGTCTATTACAAACAAACAAAACAACTGTGACGCAGAGAAGAAGTTCATTGAAGCAGTCGACGAAACACAGAGCACGGGGTTATGGTTAAGTAATAACGATACTACAGCCCTTTGCAATGGAAATAGAATCCGTGGTCGCTCTGATCTGAACCATATAATTAAGCAGATGGTGGTTGCCGTAGTCTAGTAGGTAGTGCATGGGCTTATTAGACGTAAGGCCGTGATTCAAACTCCAAGGTCAGTCATCTCCAACAGCACAAAATACGAAAAAATAGTTCTTCGGCGACTTCCCGACAGCAGATTCTGGCATAAGCTCTGAGAGTAAATAAAAATTGCCATGGAAAGTTTCTAAAAAAATCTGCCGCTCAGGATCGACTTTAAACTGGGACCCGCTACTTATATATAAAACTAACACACGCAACATAAGTGATGTGAGAGAGTAGGTCGTTATCATGACTATTGCGTTGCAATGACCAATTACATTTGTATGTGCATATGAGTGGGGGGATACAATTTTCTTATTCGATTTATTTTTCTGCTCTTTGTTGTTTCAATTAACCAAGTTTTTATAGTTAAACAGGTATCTAGTTCAGTGCAGTAAGTCCTATTGCTCTATGCCCTAAGTTCTACTATTCAATGTTCAATGTTAATGCCTTAGTTTGTCTGGAGTCTGTTTGACTTCGGGTGGCTTATTGAAAGATAGAACAAAGCCCCTTGTTCCTCCTTTTCTAGCATGCGACAAATATTGATAACCTTGATATTTATAAGTGATATTTTCTTTTTTACTCAAACATCCCTCCCAGCAGAGGTGCAGTAGATAAAGTGCGCGCATAAAAACAGAAATATTCCTGATTCGAATGCACTGGACGACAAAAATTAACTTTTTCAATCCCTTCAGAAGCCCTCTACAGAGGTTAAGGTCTGTAACCAACAACACAGAAAGGTTTCGTAATTCTACCTACTTAGTTGCTCATTACAGCCCTTCAGTTAGGATTACAAACTAGCTTCTCACACCACCAGAAGACTGCTGAGCGCAAGTCTGGAAGAAATGTTTTAATTTTTCATTTCATTTCATCGGAAACCCAATAAGAAGATGGAAATGGTTTGGCGGTAGAACTTTTCTGTATTCATAATATTCGAACAATAAAACATACAGCGTCTTAAACTTTTAATTCAAATTAAATTTTACGTGAATTAAGTGGAGTCTGAAATGTATTTTTGCTAGTTATCATTGGAGTTTGCTATTTACCGTGAATACACTGACAAACGAACAGCGATTGCCAGGCATTTTATTATTAAAATTCGTTTTGTGTGGGCCGGAAGTTATCTCCAGTGGCGAAACTCATTTTGGCATTTACTTGATTGAATTGCCGACCTTGCTCTTTACAAGACGGCTGATTACATTATACATCACACACGACGATACTAGTAACCTATTGAGAAATGAGTTTGTTTAGAAATTAAACTTAAATTTTTGGAATAAACCCGCCAATATGATGCATTTTGACTTCACTAGACAATTCACTGTGATGATACATGAAATTTGCTGCACTCTGTCAATTCTTAACCGTTTTTTAAACGTTAACACTCACTACCATAAGGAACTTAATTTCGCACAAAATCTTTTAAATTCTTTTTAAAGAGAGTTTAGGGTTTTTCGCGATAGAACAAAACCTGAGAGAATTTAAATATCTGGACCATGGCGAAACTTAAGGCTTTAATTCTTTCAATGTTTAAAGCATATGAACAATAAATATGCAGAGCATATGAATGCTTATGTAATTAAATGTACAAAGAAGAATATGATATGTATGTCGTCGTCAGTTGGTTTTAATTCATACAAATCTGAGCATTCAACGAACAATTCCTACTTTTAGCTGTTGTTGAGAACAAAAGCTGGAATGCAATCTTGTGGTGTTTATTTTAAAAATAAATGAGAATATAAAACCATATTTACAGTGGTTAACAAAAGTTAAGATAGCAACAGCTAAACACAGTATCATTCAGCGATTGCAATTTTGTTCTCAGCCAAATCAAATGCTGGGTATAAGACCCGTCATAAAAGTTATAAATAGTCATGCGTTTACTAAAACACTCTCGTTCAGAAGAGATTTCGATTTAAAAACACATTGAAGTTGAGGTAATGAGAGCGCATCCTAGCGTAGTTAATAAACTTATGTGCCAAAACCAACCAGTTAACTACTATTCCTCGAACAAAATCCATCATTATGAAACCGACGACAAAGGTGACGTGTCTTACGTCATTGTGCTGACGTTGTGATTATTGCATACTAGGCTAGTTAAACTCATTGAGCCTGAATCTGGAAGACGACAAAACAGAAGCTCTTCTAATAAATCGAGAACAAATGAGAGAATCGCTATCACTATCGCTGGATAGTGGAGTTCATCCAATAATGACTGGCGATCATTCTTACTTTAAGAGTCACATGTACTATGCTTGTGGGAAGGCAACTGTACACTTCATCCGTGTGGAAAGAAATTCTATTGGGTAGGCAATCTATCGGTTTAAATTTAAAATATCGGTTACTTCGAATCTGACAATACTTTTGGGATTCTATTCTGTCACAAAATTCAGTGTATTATCCCCACTGAGCGTAATGAGTCGATTTACGCTTGAGCAACGTTGGGATTGGAATGGTTGGGTCATCGAGAAACTGCACGTTGATGTCGGTTTTCTCAAAAGAAAACACATTTTTCGTATGAAGTTTATTTTAGTCTTGGTGGGTATGTTAATAAGCAAAATTGCACTATTTTGGGCTCAGAAAACCCAAACGTGGTCTTACAGAAGCCAATGCACCCATTACGAGTGGCTGTTTGGTGCGGCTTGTGGAGCAGAGGCGTCATTGGCCCATATTGCTTTGAAAATGAGGACGGTGCAACCATTACGGCCAATGGAAACACCTATCGTACCATGATAACCGATTTTTATACTCGTACTTTATGGTATTGATGTAAACGATGTTTGGTTTCAACAGAAAGGTGCAACTTGCCATACATCTCATGTTATAATCGATTTGTTGCGTCAAACGTTTAATGGCCGCATAATTAGCCAAAATGGTGACGTCAATTGGTCGACAAGAAGCTGCGATTTGACACCGTTGGTCTATTTTCTGTGGGGCGCCATTAAAGAAAGGTGTTATGCTGACAAACCAGAGACAATTGAGCATTTGAAGGAATCCATGATCGACTGAAAGCAACTATATTATACAGGCGATGCCACTGCCAAAAAACAGCCGTGGCGCAAAAAAGATGTTCATTGAAGCAGTCGACGAAACACTGCCAACAGCGTGAGAATACGGTTAGGTAATAACGAAACCACAGCCCATTGGTATGGAAATAGAATCCGTGGTCGTGCAGCTCCAAAAGGATTTGCCTCAATATAATTAAGCTGATGGTACTGGCAGAGAAGAATTGGGACAATTCATGGAAACAATTCTTACAACTTAAGTACCACAAATGTAGGTCGTTTACGGTATCACTAAACTATGCGGCACTTAACCACTCTGTATTACTTTACAGTGTCGACCTTTTATCTGCTCTTCCATTACTTGTACAAGCAAATAGAAGGCCGCCACTGCGAGCTAATACCGTGAGGTTAAGTGCCGCACTGTTTAATGCTGACAATAGTGGTGATTCCAGTCGATAAAAATTGGTATCCAAAAAATGGTTTTCACTTTCAACAAAGAAAATGTCGCGTCCTATATAAGGTATCAAAGCAGTTTCCACGTGTTAGCTCACAACATAGTAAGGTACTTTAGGGATGATTTGAAAGTCTTGTTCCAAGCTCATTTAATCTTTACAAATTTAGGAAATATTATGAAGACATGTTCGCAAACGATTCTTACGTGTTTCATTACACATGGCTTTTTGCAATAATTCATAACGCTTTAAAGAGTTGCATATGCTAAAGATTTTAAAACAAAAAAAATTTAATTTTTTAACACTCTTGTACCACTGTGCAACAGTTAAATATTGTGGTGTTTTTTTTTCGACTGTGTGTCCTATATTTTATTTAATTGTTCTATACACAAATGAAACCCCATAAATGGGCCTTCCTGCCTGTTTGCTGGCTTGCTTGTGTGGTAGATGTTGTAAGTATTTGTGGCATAAACTTAGTACAAGTTTTAGTAAATCTTTGAATGAATATGCCATACATACATATGCCATACATACATATGCCATACATGTGTATGTGTGTGTATCGGTGCTATAAAGAGAAATTTTTCGTGTATATATTTCCCTCGATATTTCCACACTTGATTTTAAGCTATTGTTACTGCTTAAACACTTGAGGGATTTTAAAATGTACGAATGAGTGCCAGCAACAACAACTAAAAACACTTTGACTTTGACTGCCTGCCTGCCTGCCTGCATAGTTGCATGGTTGTGCCTGTTTGCCTGTGCTTGACTATAATGCAATAACAACAATGCATTTAAATTTATTTTGTTAAATGTTTTTGTTATTGTTTTTTTTACATGTTTTGCCATATTTTTTTTGTGTGCATGTGTGTGTGATTGCAAACAAATGTGGGTGTTTTACAAAATGTTTACTGCAGACAATTTATTCTGTTTTTAAAGGAATTCCTTTTTTTGTTTTTCATATTAAAATGCGTCGTATTTTTGTTTGTTTTTTGTTTTTGCTTTCGAAGGAGGCGAAAACTTTGCTGTTGTTTATCTGTGTTTTGTTGGCTTGAATTTTTAACACCAAAAACATTCACTCACTTGTAATTCGTAATTCTTTTTAATATTTTCGTTCGTTTGTTTGTAATTGTTACAATTGCTCTGTTGTTGTTGCTGTTTTTGTTACTGTTACTGCTGTTGCTGTTGTTGATTTAATAAAAATAACAATTGAAATTTGTTTTTCATTGTTTGCCTGTTCTTATGTGCTTATGGTATATCATTGTTGAAAGTAAATGCTGTTGTTTGTGTTGCAGTCGTTGTTGTTATTGTAGAAAAAATTGCATTTTATTTAATAAAATTTTCTTCATAAAATTTACCACACAAAACAATAACAGTGAAAAGGACTATAAAAGGCTTACAAGAATTTATTACGAATTTACTTCAACTTGATTTCAGTGGTTTTATATGCGCTTTGGAATTTCTGATTTGAATTAGAAACCCTTAGTAAACCTTGGCAGCTGAGTTCTTGCAAAATCAAGCTTTTGTTGATAACACACGATAAAAGAGAGCTTTGATGCAAGACTTTGCCGAAGAAATTTAAGATTTCTTTATCAGATTTCAAAAAAATGTTTAAATTGTGAGAGTTTAGAAAAACCTTGAAACCTAGAAAATCAGCAGAATCTGTTCCCAAAAGATCTTCCATGTGAATCCATCATCTAGAATGATCAGTTTAAATGACGAAATTAAATTTTCTAACACGATTCATCGTGTAAAATACTGAGCTCCTCCAATTCCGTTTGATCTGATGAAACTCTGAATGCAATACGGTGATAATAAAGAGAACTTCCTGCCAAGCACTCCATGTGTTGACCTGTGAAATGGTTTAACCACGCAGAGGTTCCTCCTCTTCACAGAATCTATGTACATATTGGTACTGAAGCAGTTCGTATTCTGTACAAAATAATTTTAATTCTACAAAGGCCGTTCAGAACTCCGGTTACAATTCGCAACCTATTGTTGCATAATGTGATGCAATCGAAGGTTTAAGGAACAGCCTTTCCATACGTTACCACGTTTAGGTAGCTTGCCGTTGACAGGCAAGTTTACTTGGCCCATTGTACTACATCTAACAAATATCAAAAATCGGATTGGACTTCGCTTAAAGGTAGGTAGATATATCACAAAGCTAAACTTTAATGTGAATAATAAAAAAAAAACCTCATAAGCGCATGTGACGTAAGTCACTTCAAAGGTTTAAGCCTAACAGTTAGGCATGAAGGCGATAGTCGGATGTTTTTTTTGGCATGACTGGACACAGCGCTATGTTAACATTTCATGGCAATATCTTTATCTTGGCGCTTTAGCTAAAGCAG
This sequence comes from Sarcophaga caerulescens, assembly GCA_927399465.1. Taxonomy (NCBI): domain Eukaryota; kingdom Metazoa; phylum Arthropoda; class Insecta; order Diptera; family Sarcophagidae; genus Sarcophaga; species Sarcophaga caerulescens. Next base: position 21,478,156 of record OV656867.1, read on the forward strand.
TACAATGCTTCGGTAGTATAATGACTCAAACAGAAGAGCATTGTAGTCAACAATTAGTCAAACATTGCGCACAACATAAGACTGACAAATTAGGTGGGACGCCACAGAGCTTTGACTTGAGTAGATTGGATGTGATTAAGTTATATTACGAGGATTCTGTCAGATCTGATTGTAATACCAATTCCACCGTGTTGCGCCCATTACTCTTGACTGAATTTTCTTAACCATGGGGTAATTTTTTTATTTAGAAAGTTAAATTTTATTTATTAATAATTTACTATTTTGGTTTTGACACACAGAATGGGGCAAAATTGTTTACCAAGTTGTTGTTTATATAACAGAGAATGGAAGTATTTTTATTTACAAATTTTCTATTAAAATTCTTCGAAATAAACTAAAATCCTATTTATGTTAACAATTTAATTGTAAACAATAACAATTGCAGGGAGATCAGACCGTTTTTGTTCTATTGCATTTTTAAATTTAAACTTTTAAATGGCCCACCCTTTATTTGAATATCTAAAAAATATTGAAAGTTTTTTATTATTACAAGCATATCAATTAATTCCAATGAAATTTCTTAATTAATCAACAAACATTTTATTTTAATAAAATACAAAAGTATGTACAAATATATGTATATACATAAATGTAATTTATAACTACTTTGATAGGTAATAAAACAAACATATTTTGTCAACAGTAAAGTAAACATTTTGAAAATGAATCTTTTTAATGAAAGGATTCTTTTATGAAAGCATTTTTTTTTGAATCAGAAAGAAAAAAAATTAAATTGAAAAAAATAAAATAATCGAAAAAAAAATTAATTATAATAAAATTCTTTTTAAAAAGCTCTATATTTTCTTGCTTTTTATGCTTATCAGAAAGAACAAAAAAAAAAGCAAACTTTGACTAGTTATCTCTGAAATTTAAATTCGGAGTAATGAACTCACCATAGTCTAGAGGGGCGTTTAAAACAATGTTTAAATGATGGTGGGTTAATTTTCACCCATCATTTTTGACGATTGTCGTCTTAGCGTCCCAGCATTAAACATTTTAAAAAGAGCAAGTTGTGTATATGTAATGTAATGAAAAAAATTTACATAAAGAAAGTCATTAATTTTTGTTCGCGATACATACATTACTTTATTGGTCATTACAGCTCTTTAGTCAGGACTACAACCTAGCTTATCACACCACTTATATTGTGTGTATTAATTTTATTCATGAGTGGTAGGACCTACAGTTTAAAATCGACTCCAAACGATAGGTTTTTTGAGCATTTTACCCACAGAGCTTGTGCCAAAGACTGCTGACAGGAATTTGTCGAAAGAAACGTATTTTCATATTTCGTTAGGGTCGGGATGTTTGAACCACGAGCTCGCATTTAAATTCTAATACTCATGGATTTTGTACAGGTCTGCATACTGCTGTTCAACATAGTTATGGGCACCGTAATGAGGAATGACCTTCCTGGGGAAGAAAGAATAGTATGAAGTCGCGGTAATCGAATCGAAGATCTGGAGAATACAGATTGCATATGTATGTGTTTTGTCATAAGTAAAATAAATTAAAAATGCTGCCTTAGCCTCAGACAAAATAAGTATTGGAAATTAACATGGAAACAATAAAAAGAATAAACAGTGTTGTATCCATAAATTTCGAACTCGTAAACAACTTCTGCTATCTGGGTATTATGTACTACAATGACTTCGTTGTAAAAAGCAAGTAAACTGTTTAAACGTTTGAAGAATGTTTGCAAATCTACAGCATTATCAGCAAGTATAACCATCTTACTTACTTACTTATTTACTTAATTGGTCACTACGCCCTTAGTAAGGATTACAACCTAGCTTCTCACATCACTCATGCTCTGTGTGTTAATTTTAACTCCAAACGCCAATTTTAAGAAACTTTTCATGCCAGGGAGTCTCGAATAGAAATATTTTTTCATATTTTGTTTAGTTCAAGGTGTCTGGGCCACGGCCTGTCACATTACCTACTCGACTAGGGCGATTTCAGTATTACCATCAGAATATTGACTTCACACCTCCGATCAATGCAATTATATTGTCTTAAGCCAAAGGCTATACAGACTATCTGTTTAGTAAAAGATGCTGAATTTGTTGGTCCAAACAATGCCGAATAGTAAGCCATGTCCACAGGCAAATCAAATACCTATCAAACGGAAAATCAAAAGACGCAAACGGAACTTTATTGGGTTTTTGCTCATAAAGCCACATAGCAATACAACCCAAACCGCTAAAGCTAGGAATCCAAAGAATAATTTTCAAATTTCTGCTTCTTCCTGGAGAAGATAAGTCCCTAAGGAAGTTAACAAGACGTGAGAAATATAAAGATAAATGAAGCATATTACCATGAATAGGTTAAACTGGTGATCGTTTTTAGAAACCAAATGTAAGAATGGCATGGGGTATTTCATGTTTGGTTCTTTTCTTTGCTAATCAAATGCAAAGGGTGGGCTATTTAAAAGTTTACACTTAAAAATACAATAAAAAGGGGTTGAGCATGCGGCTTCAAACCTTAAACGGAATGAACTTTGTTTGTAAGGAGTCATACCGAGATCTTTTCGCAAAATTCGACGTAAACTGGTGCATGAAATTTTCAATTCTTGAGAACAATGAGGAGTTGATGTTGATGAATTTTTACGCACACTCTCTGCCACAACTTCGATAATTTCGGGTGTAGGCACTGTATGAGCACGCTCGCGTCTTTTCGCATCAACAATGAAACCAGTTTCATGAACTTTGGCAATAAACTTGCACACATAAACGGGTACTGTTGGTCCTTCTCTGCGACCAAATTTTGTACGACATTTTTGTGCAATTTCCGTCTAATTGTCTTTGTTTTGGAAATAAATTTCCAATAAGTTCCAACGTTGCACAAGCGTAAATCGATGCACTACATTCAGTGGGGATAATATACTGAATTTTGTGGCAGAATAGATTGACATAAGTACTGCCAGCTTCGAAATAACCTATAAATCAAGTTTAAACCAATAGATGGCCCACCCGATAAAATTATCGTCAAAGAATCTTTTCCTTTAGTAATTTTGTTCTAGTTTTTGCAATTGCAAATAAAGAAGAAATTTTAATATGTCTTACTTTCGATTGTTTTGTTGTTAAAGCCATAAATTTTTGTTTTATTTATAATTAAAATATTTAGTTATTTCTTTGCATGCAGAAATTCTTATTATATTTTTTTTATTTAATAAAATACGCATATCCTGTACAGAGAGGAGCCCTGGCAGTTGAGCTGCAACAACAATTATTTCATATTTTATGGGGTTTAATTAAAATTGTTTTGGTAGTTGAAATTGTTTAAAGAAATATTACATGCCATTTATATATGTTTGTTCTCTCAATGTCTACTTCTCTCTCTCTCTCTATCTCGCTTTGTTTTGCTCATAAATTACACACATTAAATAAGTTTTTTTTTTATTTTAAATTTAAAACAATAAGTTTTTATTCTTCTTGCTCTCTGGAGTAGTTTCATTATATTATTGCCAGTTTAAATAGTTTTGTGTAACTGTGTGTGTGTGTGTATTTGGTTTTTGCGGAAAATACCCAGGGATGGATATTTTGGAAACCGAAAAAATATCGTTCAAATTAAAATATTAGTTTTATGAGGAGAGCCAAATAAAAACAATTTTTTTTTTTTTGGTTTTTAAAACTTTGTGAGTAAAAGTTAAGCAAAGCGATTTGCTTTTCCACACTCTAATTGTAGTGAGTGGATAAATGATTCAAAACAATCTAAAAACATGAAAATACAAAGTAATTGGTAGAAGGCAGGGTACGGAAAACTAACCCTCATTTACAGTTATGCAAGAAATAATAGGGACACACATCAAAATGTCAACAAATTTCAAAAAAAAATTTATTGACCAGCACATGGAAATCAAAACAAACTTTATTTCGCCAGTAATAATAGAAACTCCTTGTCTCTATTTAAACTCTTGCGTGAGTGGGTAATTTCCTTACCCATTATACAAAAGAATTTTTTGCTTAATTTAAAACAAAAAAACTCTCCCTTAATTTTGTTTAACTTTCGAGAGAATGTCATAAAAGCATGACGCTGTCGCTTTTTTTTGTTTTTTTTTTTTTTTTTGATGAAATATATGACCAACAACTAGGGTGACCAAATTCTGGCCATAAATTGTACGAGCAAAACAAATATTTGGGAAAAAAACACAATTTTTTGTAAATCCAAGATCCTCCAAACCATCATATACAAGTCATTTGAGAGACATGAACGATGATTGGATGACTAGTGAATGGATGAATAGATGGCTGACAGGATGAGTGAGAATGCATTAAAAAAAAATTTTTTTTTTTTTAAATATGCCAACTCTTTAGTGATGATGGCTTAAATGTCCTTGTCTGTTTAATCCACAGTGAGTCTACTATGTTCACATGGAAAGCGAGAACCATTTTTTCATTCACATTCTTGTCATTATTTCCACAATTTATGTGCTTTAGTTATCCTTTGCAATTTAGATTTTTTCTTTTTTCTGTTTTTTCTAATGGGAAAGGCAACTTTTTATGTTTGTTTTACCCAATGAACTGAATCACTTTCCATGGCAAATATTTGTAGAAACTATTGCAAAATGGTGGATTGGGTACATAAAGAGTTTTTTCAATATTAAAAGGGATCCACAATTATCTGATTTTGAGCACTGGGACAAAGAGATTGAAATCTGTAAAGCGGAATCTTGTGCTTTTGATTTATAATCATAAGAAATTGAAAAAAATTGTAAAATTTTAAATCCGTGTTCATCGATCTAGGAGAAGAGCTGACAGATTATTTGAGAAACTTTTCATGGCAATTTTATTTACACTGACGGGAAGTCGCCGAAGACAAATCATTTCATATTTCGTTGAGTTCTAGAAGTCTGACTTTGATATGTTTGAACCTTAGCCTCACGTGTAATAAGCCAACACACTATCTACTAGACTACGGCGACTTCAATAATGATATACGACACCAAAATGTCACCAAATTTAATTGAATAACTTAGTAACCGTGTAGTTTTCAAGCACATATGGACAATGATTAGCTCCTTTTGACAGACATTAATGATTTAAAAGCTAAAATCGATAATGAAACATATCTTTCAATTAAAGAATCTTAAATCGGTGTGTAGTATTTTTTATTTTCTTAATAAAAATCATCACTTGAAAATTCAAACTTGGAGATGCAAGAATAGTTGTTTCAGGAAGCTTCTTGAAAATCGAAAGCAAATATTTATTGCACCTGCTACGAACTCGGACTAGATTGGGTTTCTGGACAAGAGATAGTTTAAGCAGTGATCGAGTCTCTTTTCTTTTCTTTGGCGTATATCTTATTCACATGAGGAGCCCATTGAGCTTCATATACTACAGAACTCTAAGTAAGACTTTGTTTTATTATGCAAGACTATCCAGGAAGGTAAACATTAGCAGGATAGTAGATTTGGTGGGCAGGGAAAAGGGAAGAGAAAAAAGACAAGAATTTACATTTTCAATCGAAATAAATAAAATCAAGGATGAATTAACAAAAAGAATTATATGAGATCTGAAGTGTCATAATCTAGTAGGTAGTTTGTTGGCTTATTACACGTGAGGCCACAAACCGCAGGTCAGATATCTCCAACAAAACGAAATATGAAATTAAATTTCTTTGGCGACATAATCTCAACAGATTTCAACCTGCCCCTTTCTCTTTGGAAAACTACCGATTGAGATGGTACCGGTGGATGATTGAGGTTAACGACACAGCTTTTGTTGCTGGATTAGAGCAAATAATTGTGCTTAGATGAGGTTGAACCACGGCCTACTAGACTACGGCGTCTTCAGTATTACCATTAGAATATTCAACTGACACTTCAGGTCAATGCTATTGTATTGTCTAAAGCATAAGGCTATACAGACAATCTGTTTAATAATGGATGCTGAAATGTTGAGAATTTGTTAGAGGCGGTCGGATATCTCCCAAAGTATTTCTTCGGCGACTTCCTCTCAGCAAATTTCTGGTAAAAACTCTGAGAATAAATTACAAATTGCGGTGAAAAGTTTCTCAAAAAAAATCTGTCGTTTGGAGCCGACTTTAAACTGTACGTCCCGGCACTTATGGATAAAATTAACACACACGACATAAGTGGTGTAAGAAGGTAGGTCGTAATCCCGACTGAAGGGTTGTAATAACCAAATATATATGTACGTTTGTATGTATGTACACTGACTCAAACAATTCTCCGTACACTCAACTATTGAAAATATAATTTAATGTAAATCGGAAAATATATATCCAATGAAAATGATATATACAAATACCATACAAATCTCCTGCCGTCTGATCCAAAAATATTAAACTTACTTTCGTCCGTAAATATCACAGTATTCCAGAAGTCTTCTGATTTATTAACATAGTTTTTGGATCAGGCGGCAGCAGATTTGTATGGCGTAGAGAAAATACAGCTCTTGAGTTGAAAAATCAAAAGCCAAATTTAAAACATGATGGTGGTAATGTGATGGTTTGGGGAGCCATGTCAGCAGGAGGTGTCGGAAATCTCGTTTTTGTTGAAACTACAATGGACAAATACCATTGCATATTTAAATATTTTAAAATAAAATTTGGAAGCTAGTGCAACGAAATTAGGAATGCTAGGGGATTTTCGACTCGTTCACGATAATGGCCCAAAACATAAGGCCAAAATTGTAAGTGAATGGTTAAGTGAAAACGTAAAAGAAGTGCTTTCTCATCCTCCTCAGAGTCCAGAGCTTAACCCCATAGAACATCTATGGGGAGTTTTGGAGAAAAAAATCTATCAGCATACAAACACTGGCAAGGAAATGCTCAAAAACGTTATTACCGAGGAATGGCAGAATATTGGCCAGGAAATTACTAGTAAATTAGTATTATCAATGAAGAACCGTTTAAATGAGGTTATTAAAGCCAATGGATATCACATCCGTTATTAAAACCACATTAATTAGTTTTAAGGTATAAATATTGTTACGAAAATGGAAATGGTGTTATTAAAATAATAAGCAAAAGCTCCAAAAACAACACTATGGACTTGATCATGCATAAAATGATAAACAAAAGCTCCAAAAACAAAACAATGGACTTGTTCACGTGATCAACGAATAAGTAAACATATAGCAACAAAAACAACGGGCTTGTTTACAAGATCGATGAATAAACAAAAAAAATATAGCAAGAACATCCGTGTATAAAAAATATAGCGGAAAGACAAATAAACAAGACAACAACAACTCTGCCTGGACGAAAGTAAACAAGATACACGAACAACAATGATGACGAGATGTTTACATGTTTGGAATGTTCCCGAAGGCCGTCATCATCCTTCAAGGGCATTCATCACACTGTTGATCCAGTGATATAAAAGGCAAGATAAAGCGAGCAAGGAGGATTCAGTTAGAATTCAATCAGTCGTGTATGGAGACACGTGATTCTCGGAGTTCGAGTTAAGTTAGTCGTGTGACGACGTCGCGTTGAATTGAGTGAGAATTCAACCAGTAGTGTGTGAAGATACGAGATCGAGTCAGACTTGTTTGCAGACAAGTTGCGTGAAGAAAACAGTTGTTAGTGTTGTGCTTACAAAAAAAGGTTGTGAGCAAAGAATAATAAATAACAAGTGTTGTTGCTTACAAAAAGGTTGTAAGCAGAGAAATATCACGAATAAGCACATATTGTGAAAGTTATCATTGTATACGTGGAATAAGTTCGAACAGTGGCACAAAAATTGTGCAGATAATAAAGGATTGACTTAAAATTAAACACAAATTTATTTTTATTTTATTTGCAATCTACGAACTCATATTTTTAACGTTTTTAAAAGGTAAAAACGTAACAATATTATTCTGTACGGATAATTTTGGTTGAGTTTGGTTTCTGAAGTATTTTTTAAATTTTGTTAGTTCAATAAAATTTATTTCGTTTTTAACCTTTATGTGTTTGTATTTGTGTAATATACCTGTTGCACTTTTTAAAAATCAACAACTCATTTTCATTGGATATATATTTTCCGATTTACATTAAATTATTTATAGTTGAGTGTACGGAGAATTGTTTGAGTCAGTGTATGTCAGCACAGTTCTATCAGAGAGCTGCATAAAATTGGTAGAGAGCAGTAAGGGTTAAAGAAAAAAGGAGATCTTTACAGTGTCCAATAATTAACAAATTCAACCTTTGCTTGTGAAGTGAATCAAATTTCATATTAATGTTTAATGTTCCATTAAACGAAACGAAGCCAGTTACACTAGAAAATATTAAAACAGTCAACCTGGTGTTAAACAACGTCTGTGGAATACTTTATAAAATGAAAATTTAAAAAAAGCCTGGAAAAAGCCAGCCTTCCCTCTGATATTTGAGGACAAAACAAACAATTTAGTCTTGGGTTCCGTAACAGGGAACTAAGCATAAAAAATGAACAGAAAAGGATTAAGTCAACGAGACCAGTTAGGCAAATACAAAGTAAATGGATGGGGAAAGCAAAAAATCTCAAATTTGTAACGATAATTGTGTGGATGTCCTTTTGCGTTTTTATTTGTGCTCAAATTGTCTCTCTCCTTTACATTCTCATTGAAACCAACATTTGTTTGGCCCCGATGAGTTTACATGACAAAAGGAAGTTGAAAGTTAATGGATGATAGAGGTCATCGTTATCAACAATTAGAAAAAAATCGTTTTTTTTTTTTTTTGTGAAACATCATCAATAAAGTACAGCAGACAGACACCAAAGTTGAATGTTTGTTTCCATTTTTTCGGAAGACAATTAAAACGACGGAGCGCAAAAACGGGATGAAATGATTGAATTGAGTTACAAACAGAAGAAATTAAAAGAATTTTTGTGATTAAAGTTTAGTGTTACAACAGTTTTTTGTGGGTAAAATTAAAGAAAGTACTGACAGGGAAGTTGGCACAGAACTATTGCAAAGGAAAAGGAAGTTGAAGTTTTAAATAAAGGCAGATAATGCTAGTAGTACAAGCGTGAAACAAACTACTTTAATGTGGAAGGCGGAAAGATCATCATTTCACGCTTACCTTGCTCGTAAGTCAAGAACAGTCTGTACATTATCTAGTCCCTCAAGAGCACCATGCTGGACGACTAATCATCTCTACACGGTATTTTAATATAGATTGCCCCATATAGTTTAGTTTCAGATGAGAAAGATCCTCAGACAACATAAAAGAATGCCCTGGGGAAATAACATGCCACGTTGACAGGAAACCAGTTAAAGATTACAAAATGGAATTTAATATACACCCTACTTGGTCTTCTAAATTGGCTTCAACTGCCGTAGAATGAAGTCAATTAGCAATCTGCACTTTTGTAGAACTTCAAACAGATATATTCAAATCTATCCATCCAAAATGAACTCCATAACTTACAAACTTTAAGGGAACTTTGTATAGGGTGGGAAATTTACAAGTTTAAATTTAAAAATGCAATAAAACAATAACGGGTTGAAATATGCCTGGTTTTTCGGCATAATACTTTTCTTTAACGGTGCTCCACAGAAAATAGTCCAACGGTGTTAAGTGCAGCTTCTTGTCAGCCAATTGACATCACCATTTCGGCTAATTAAACGGCCATCAAGCGTTGACGCAATAATCGATTGTGGCTTGAGGAGTGTGGTAAGTTGCACCATCTTGTTGAAACCAAACATCGTTTGCATCAATACCATGAAGTGCGGGTACAAAAAAATCGGTTATCATGGTGCAATAGGTGTCTCCATTGACCACAATGGTTGCGCCGTCCTCATTTTCAAGATGCCTCCGTTCCACAAGCCGCTCCAAACAGTCACGCGTTGGCTGCTGTAAGCCCCAAATACAGCAATTTTGCTTATTAACGTACCCACCAAGATGAAAATGAGCTTCATCCGAAAAGATCACATCATCGTGCAGTTTCTCACTAGCCCATCTTTTCCAATAAATCCTAACGTTGTTCAAGCGTAAATCGATTCATTACGTTCATATGAAGATAAAATACGGAATTTTGTAACAGAATAGAATGACATAAGTATTGTCAGATTCGAAATAACCGATAGTTCAAATTGAAATCGATAGATGGTCCACCCTATATATATAAACATGGTAATAAGAGATGATAAGGAGAAAGATAAGATGAATTTAAAGACAAGCCCTAACTTGCTTGACTAACTTTTCTTCGGTTTCTTGATGAGAATTCAATTAAGGTGATGACTTGAAACCAGAAAAGTGTCGTTCAGTTTAAAATAAAGACGTTTCATTCTAAATAATAAGCAACGCTTAAGGATATTTACTATTAAAGTCTGCGACTTGAAAGAAAAGGAAATTCAAATACCAACGACCTTTTACTCACAACGATGGGCAAAACGCAAAATTTACTCAAAGGTAAGTTGGATCAGCACGTACGTACTTCCATGGCATTCTGTTGACATAAACGTAGCCAGTGGTTTTTGTGAAAACCGTAATAAGACCACAATGAGATGGTGTGTTAACTCATGGTGAAAGTCTATCTTTGTGATCTGTTGATACTGAATATAAGGAAACTGGCGACCATTTACCGGTTTCTTTGCAAAAGCGATGCCAATGGTGGTCCTCTTAGAAAGTGATATGATGATGAGAAAGAATGGCTTTACATCTCAAAGTATGTGTTCAGGTCGTGGATACCGAAGTAGTGGTATTATCATCGAATATTGAACGATAAATTGTGGTTCATAGACAGAAGAATTTGCATCTAGACTCCTAGACTTTTAGTCATTTCTTCGCAAAGATGCTGTTAATATTGGCTACAAGCACACATACATAATTGGTCATTACAATCGTTCAGTCAGGATTACAACCTTGTTACTCCATTCACTTACGTTGTGTGTTATTTTTATACATGAGTGACGGTACCTACAATTTAAAATTAATTTCAAACGACATATTTTATGAGAAACTTTTCATGGCAATTTTATTTACTCTCAGAGTTGTTGGCTGAAATCGGTGAAGAAATATTTTTTCTTATTTCATTTTGTTGGTGATGTTTGAACCGTGGTCTCATGTCTAATAAGCCAACACACAACCTACTAGACTACGGCGACTTCAATGTTGTTAATCTTGACTACAATTCGTTGAGTACAGATTTGGTAACCTGAGACAATGGCTTTTTGGCAATCAGTTTTCGAGAACACATGGTTTTAACATGGGCTGTATGAGGTTAATGTGTATCCATCTCCATCTGATGATGATTATGGTGCATACAAAACAAACATGCGATCACATACCAATTTTATGATAATGGGAGATAAAAGTCCATGTTTCCAGTAGTGGAACTACTAAGAACTGTAACACAAAATGGTGAAAATCTCTTGAAATCCGATATCAGATTTATTAAAATTCCAGATTTAAACTCAATGCGACTTTATAGCAGACTGGCATTAAAAATTTTCCATTCTTCAGCATTTCATGGAAAAGAATTAAAAAAGTTTCTGAAAATACGAAACGAATGTATGGTGAGGTAAGCATGTGTTATTGTTACGATTTTAGTTGTTTGTTGTTAAAGGAGAACACAAAAGAGTCCTTCTTCTTCTTCTATTCTATCCGTTCTGCTCAACTAAACTTTGCTTACATCCATTAGCAATCCTATCAACAAACATACACACCCATACACTGGTTTGCATGACTGCCGTATAGTTACCAGAATTGTATGAATGCCTCTAACGATGCATAAAACGAAAAATGTTCACAAAGAAATCCCCAGCATATGTGTACAACACAACCACTTACATTAAATACATGCATAGAAGGAAAGTAAAGAAGAGGAGAGAGAGAGAGAGAGAGCGAGAGTCCTGTGACTGGATGTTTATATTGTATTTAAATGCTAAAAAGAAAGCATCTATGTATGTAGTGGTATACGAGTGTTGAGTACAATATGAAATACTATGAATATTAGCAACACTGTATTCATGCATACATACACATACACATGCAAATGAAACAAATTTTTAATATCCTTATGCAAAATTGCTTATCCAGCAGTTGCACCTGCATTATGTGCATGTGTATGCAAAAACCGAAAAATAATGAATATTTGCTGTGATCTAAACACTCGAACTATTTAGTTTTAAGTCTGACTCCGTTTTTTTTTTCTCTCAAGTTCTTTTGGGTTTTCTCAATTCACAATTCGTTCGTGATTCTATTTTTAATTTGTTGTTGCAAATCGAAAAAATATTGTCTTATTCTTGAAGCGTTCGAAAATGGAAAACATTTAACACTATCCTGCAGGAGATTATTACCATTGAAGCAAACAAGTGCTAAGTAACCCAACTGGTACTGGCTCATTAGAAAAATGTAAAATCGTATGACAACGTAAATGGCAAATTATGGAAAATTTTCAAATTTAAGGTTAGGTTAAGGAGCACTGTAGTCTAGTAGGCAGTGTTTTGGCTTATTAGACGTGAGGCCATGGTGCAAACCCCAGGTCATACAGCTCCAACAAAATGAAATACAAAAAGTATTTCTTCGCCGAGTTCCTCTCCACAGAGTCCTGGGAAAAACTCTGCGAGCAAATAAAATTGCCGTGGAAAATTTCTCAAAAATCTGTCATGTGAAGTCGACTTTAAACTGTAAGTCCCGCTATTCATGTATAAATTTAACACACAGAACATAAGTGGCGTGAGAAGATAGGTTATAATCCTGACTGAATTACGACCAATAGGATTTACCTACTACACTATTCTTGGATAAGGTTCAGCGGAGTGAGGAAGACTCCGCTTGATTTGTATGTCAAGTAGTGTGCAGCGGGTAGTGCCCTAAGCAGGAGGAAATTGGGCCGCTGGAAACAGCGCTCTATAGGACACTCCAGAATTCTGATCGTGGTCTATCCTTAGGGGAGGTATGGGCAGTTGGAAAAATCCACCGACTACATTGTGCCTGAGACTATAATCCTACCTGGTTTGAAGATACTCATACCGGATAAGGCACTATGGAATGTGGGAGGGGTACTCCAGGGTCAGAGAGGTATACCCATCCTCACAGATGAGTCGAAGTTAGGTGGAGGTACAGGTGCTGTGGTTTTCTGTAAGGAACTCGATCTTAAACTTCACTTAAAATTAAAGGATGACTGTACCGTGTTTCAGGTAGAGATTTTTGCAATCTTGAAGGCTATTGAGGCCGTAGCTGGTAGGCGGATTCGTATTCCTCAAATTCTTTATCCTACCTTTCATACTTCCTCTCCTTTTCCCAATCTCCTTTATTGTCCCCTCTCCTTTTGGACGTATTACAATGGGTCAATTTGAACTCCGAGTAGTGTACTTGTCTCAATGGCAAGTGCACGTCGTCTAACATAAACCTACTACACTAAGGTGACATCATCCTTTACTCCTTTACTGACAGTTAACTTCGTTTCATAACGATAGTTCAGTGTAAGCATTTCTTGTCCCTAAATTAGGAAACCGGTAGTCTTCACACCTAACTTTGGAATCCTAACCTAACGCAAGGGCGTGCTGATAGAAATAAACATCCTTTGTGGGTATGAGTCATTTGTGAGACGAAATATGAAAAAATTTACAACAACCCATCCATACACTTAATTTGCTAGAAAATTATGCCACAATCTTGACCACCATTTTAGAGTTTCTGAATTGACAAGGACCCACTGACATGCGATCACAATTCTATTGCAGGCCGAAGTGGCCCTAGTGCTTAAGCAAGCTTCTTAACGTTTCTAAAATGCCATGGAACTCACGAAAAGAAGAATTTTAAAGGTAGTGAAGAAAAGCTGCTGTAGATAAACGAAAAATTTAAATTAAAAGGAATAGTTTTTAAAAGGGGCCAAAGAATATCATCCAATGAGTTTTAAAGCCCTAGTAGACCAGCACAGAAAATTGTTTAAAGCGAATTTCATTTTTTTTATTTCAATTTTTCATTTCAACAATTAATTGGCCTCAACTGTTTCCTTAACATTTTCCCTGAATGAGCAAAAAAAAAAAAAAAAAAGGAAAAAGAACACTTAACTGACGACTGACTGTACAGGGATGGAAGAGTACATATTTATTAAGTACATCAGTTAGTACAACGTAGTAGGGTTTTCTCAACGGACAAATTGTACTAAAAGCCTAACAACAAAACAATACACTTTTTAACCATTTCGTATACACACACACACAGAAATTATTTTGCAATTGTAGTAGAATTCCACTAAAATGTTATGGCTGTTGAGAGGGCAATGGTATGATGGGAAAGGGTTTGTGGGAGTTGAAATAAATGCTGCAGCAAAACTAACTGAAGGATGTTAATGTCAGTTAGGAAATCATCATTCTTTTCTTCTATTTTTCCCCACTCTTTCTCTCTCTCCCTCTCTCACCCTCTTTCTCTAGCTTTTTTTTATTCCTTCATTTTTCCTATTTCATTACGAATTTTTTCTTTTTTTCAGAATTTTTTTTGCTGGCCTAGACAAGCAATTAAGATAAAAGCTTAAGAGCACACTGCTGTACGGCTGTTAAGCTTGGTTCCACTCTCCTCAGCTCTGCATGTATGTATATGTGTTAGTGTTGTAGTAGTCATAGTGTTAAATGTTCTATTTTATATGCCACAGTTAGTCAGTCAGTATGTTTTAATGTCAGTTATTGTTAGTGCATGTGTATGCATATGTGTGTGTGCGAGAGTGTTTAATTTAGAACATCGTCATCTTATTGCTGACTTAGTAAACGAAAGGAAACGAAACGAACGTTATTTTAACTGTGCAAGCCTTGGTAATTAAAAAGACAAACCAGAGAGCCTGGTTGGTTGTTTGTTTGGTAAAGTTTTGGTAAGAACTTTGATGACACAAAATAAGAACTTTTATTAACGAATTTTGCGACCATTTGCTACCACATTACACTTGCTTATCAATAAACATACTTGCAACTACCACACTTGCTGTGAGTGATAATGCAAATATGCCGTTAGTTGTTCTAAATTAAATGGTAAATGACAACATAATGAGGAGAAAGTAGCCCATTGGTAAGGACAAACAAAAAGTTGCTTTAGGCAAAAGACCTAGAAACGATAATGAATGAAAGACGCGGCCAGCAGATATAAGCTGCATAAAGCGATCTGATACTTAATCTTACATTCATAATTAGTCATTACAAGCTTTCAGTCAGGATTACGACCTAGCTTCTCACACAACTAATCTTATGTGTAATAATTTTATCCATTACTAGCGGTAGACACAGTTTAAAGTCCACTCCGAACGACAGATTTTTGAGAAATTTTTCATGGCAATTTTATTTTACTCTCAGAGTATTCCTCAGAAATCTGATGAGAAAAAGATGCCGAAGAAATATTTTTTTTTTTTTTCATATTTCGCCTTGTTGGAGATGTCTGTCTGACCTGGGGTTTCAAAGCAACATGAAGGTCTAACTACAATAGAATTGTTCGATATTTAGATAACATCCAGTGGAAGTAAAATTTGCATTCGGCCCGATTCTACAGCTCTTCCTGAGATGAAAGCCAAACAGTAGAACAAATAAATGCTCGATATTCACAGATAACACAAAAGCTTTGCAAGTTACTAACTCTAATAGAGCCCATATGGAAAACAACGATGAATGAAAGAAAAGCTTGGATGCTGACTACTCTGCCAATTCCACGGCATAAGGACAAACGATAGAGATGGTTTTCAGACTTACGAATGTAAGGTGAGCGTCAAGATACAAATATCTTCATAGGGAAATTGTTGATGCACGAGCATTATTTTTTTCCTTGTTGTCTTGGAAATGACATCTATCAAACATATTCAGTATGCATCAAATCAGTGAACAAACAACGTCATATCATAAAAACATCCTATGAAAGACAGCAAAAACTGATGATTTGCGGAAAACATAAAATTTTTTTAAAAGTCGCCGTAGTCTAGTAGATACTGTGTTGGCTTATTAGACATCAGGCATCGGTTCAAACCCCAGGTCAGACATCTCCAACAAAGAGAAATTTGAAAAAAAATAATTTCGGCTTCTGCCTCTCAGCCGATTTTGCCGATTTCTGGCAAAATCTCTAAGAGTAAAATAAAATTGCCATGAAAAGTTTCTCAAAATTCTGTAGTTCGGAGTGGACTTTAAACTGTAGGTCCCGCCACTCAAGTATAAAATTAACACACACACACAATATAAGTAGTGCGAGAAGCTAGGTCGTAATGCTAACTGAAGGCTTATAATGTCCAATTATGTATGTATGTTTTTAGGATACGGCCAGCAACATAACACTATAAGAATTCTAGAAATTTTCATTTTCAGTGTTAGCCGCCCTGCTTTAACTTTGTCGATTTTGGATTTTCAGAATTTCTTTGATTCATTGATTACGTATCACACCGAAAGACTGTCTTTCTGTTCTGTGTACATTTTATGGGTAAAATTTAATGTAATGGCATCAAAAGACAATCTGGAATGTTTTCTAAAGTATTCCCCATTACGATAGAGAGCGCACGTATTAAGGCAAAAATTTAAATCAAACTTTTTTACATACAGGCAGCAGGCACGCAACTATTACGGCATGTAAATCAAGGAAAGTTATAAAATTTGTTGCCAGTGTACGAGTGGAGAGACGTCCGTTTTCTTACACAAATTAAATACTAGCAACAGCTGCTCTCATAGATACACATAATAACACACCTATACTGATGCCGCCGGCGGCATACTCTTTAACAATTAATGCCAGAAATTGTTCATTTTATTTGGCAGAGAATGTTTTAAATGTCATTTGTCATGCTACTAAAAGAAAAGGCTGTTTCAGCAGCAACACTTAAATACCATTTCTGCCACTGCCACTGCTGTTGTGGTGGCGGCCTTACATTAAGGTCCACTGCAAAAATTAATGCCAAGTGTGAATGGGTAAATAGAAAAAGATTTTTCCAAAGCATTTATTTCCGCAACAGAATAGTAATTGGTCCCTTAGGAAACTTTTAATTTCGAAAAATTTTCTAAGACTCTCCCAAAAGTCATGTTTTAGCAGTGACAGCCTTACATGGTTGCTTGACAATTGCTCCGGCAAGAGTCATTAAAACCAAGAACAAAAATTTTTAATTAATTTTCAAATAATTTAGTGGAGCTCTGTTCCAGCTGTGTGGTAACAAGTTTTGATTTTTTATGTAATTATTGTTGAAACATTTTGGAATTTGAATTTGAATATCCATTAAAATGAAATACGACTTGCGAGAGCAAGAAAATAATAACCAAAGTGGCCGAGTTTTTCTTTGAAGACAGTTTTATATTAAAGTGGTTGGTAATTGCGATTTAATATTAAAAAGTTAACGCAAAACATGATGTTATTATCAAATATAAGAAGTGAAAGGAATATTTCGAAGTGATTAATCTGCAATTCAATAATGATATGCTGCCACTAGCGAACTGTCAGTAAAAATCAGCGGCACAGAAGCATTGATTGCAGCGTTAATTTTTTCATAACACAGAGGGGTAAGGAAAGGTGGACGATCTCACATTAAAACTGATTTTTAAACTACACTGAAATCAGTGATATGGCGAACAAATGTTTTTTTTTTTCCTGAAAACACACTTCAATACAACGATCGACTAAGAAAGCCGCTTCACAAGAAATATAAAGGACGTTAGAATATTGATTTACAAATAGATTTAACAGAGCCTGGTAATCCCACTTTGATACTATTCTTTAAGGTTCAGGGTTTAAGCAGAAAATTTCTTTTTCTAATAGGTCGTCCAACAGGAACAGACGAACCTTGACATTTGATAACAGTCCATTTGTTGAAGCTAAATCTGTCAAATTACTTCTCATTTATTCATTTTGTTTTGACAAACCACCTTGCAAGACTATAGCCAATGACGTGTGTTCGCTGAATGGGCTCTGGTGCAGTTGGCAATTGAGCGTAATTTTCATCGAAAAATCATCTTCAATAATGAGGCTTATTTCTGTATGAAGTGGTACGTGAAGAAATAAAGTTGTCGAGTGTGGGACGGTAGTAATCCACATAAGAGCCGAGAGCGTTCAATCTATGCCGAAAAGTTCACTGTTTGGTGTTGATTTCGGGCTGGCGGCCTCATCAGTCCACATTTCTATGAGAACAACATTGGCCAGGCCATTAATATCAACGGCGAGTATTATAGTTCGGTAATAAACAAATTTGTTTGGCCTGAACTGGATAATCTGGGCACTAACGACATGTGGTACATGCCGTGCAGCTCATGTAACCTTGGATATCCCGTATGAGCGATTTGAGGGCAGGGTCTTCGCACATAAAAGTGGTGTGAACTCTGGTCACCGAAATCCTGCGATTTGACAGTGGTAGAATTATTTTGAAGGGATTTTCCTAAGCCGCGAAAGTAGGCGAATAAACCCCAAATCACAGCGGTTCTAAAAGTCCTCATAACCCATGCCATTGATAACGTTATGGCTGATTTATGAGACATAGTCATGGAAAATTGGAAATTTCGGATGCGCTTCACCAAGATAAGGCGTGGCGTATTATATAGGGTGGGCCATCTATCGGTTTAAATTTAAATCAGCGGTTCTTTCGAATCCGGCAATACTTATGGCATTCTATTCACAGAATTCAGTATATTATCTCCATTGAATTTGATCCAACGAGAAACTGCACGATAATGGCGATTTTGACAAAAAAGAAATTATCTTTTCGGATGAAGCTCATTTTCATCATTGGGGGTATTTTGCTTCGTTTTCTATTCGCGATGTCGATTTTGCCAAAAAAAAAAAAAATCATGTTTTTGAATGAAGTTTATTTTCATCTTGGTGGGTACATTAATAAACAAAATTGCAGTATTGGGGGCTCAGAAAACCCACACATGGTCTTGAAGAAGCCAATGCACCCATTACGAGTGACTGTTTGGTGCGTCTTGTGGAAAATGAGGACGGCGTAACCATTACGATCAATGGAGTCACCTATCGCACCCGCTCTTCATGGTATTATTATGAACGATGTTTGGTTTCCATAGGATGGAGCAACTTGCCACACATCTCATGCATTTGATGGCCGTTTAATTAGCCGAAATGGTGATGTCAATTGGCCGCTTAGAAGCTGCGATTTGAAATTGTTGGACTATTTTCTGTTAAACGCCGTCAATGAAAAGCTTTATGCAGACAAATCAGAGACAAATGAATTGAATTTGAAGGCCAACATTCATGATGCCATTGGCGAGATACTACCCCATGCACGAAAATTGAACCGATCGAATGAGGTACTTTGAGGCCATCCGCGGCAGCCATATGAATGAAATAATATTCCATTCCAACCGGAACAATTGTACTTCACAACAAAAAAATAAATTTAGCAAAATTTCAAACCGTTTTTGTTTTACAGCATTTTTAAATTTAAACTTTTAAATAGCCAACGCTATATTTCAAAATTTTTTTTGTTGTTTAAAATATCATATGGACGGGCTTTACCTCATTTTATCGAAATTAAATCGATGATAAAATATTTAAAGAATCTTTTAAATTCGATTTGAATTTAAAAAAGAAAAATCATCGTGCGTCTAAAAGTTAACCACCACCTTTTGTCATATTATGGCAGCTGACATCGTCATCATCATCATTGTTTATGATGTTTTTACAATTTTTTTGGTTTTCACATTTCGATTTACGACGACGCCAGTAACAAAGTTTAATGCTTTACTTTACATTGCCATATAATGGCAGTAGCTCTTATGAAAAATTTGAAAAAATTATTCATCAATTTTGAGTTTTCAACATGAGTAGCCCCAGTCATTCCAGAGCGTTGTAATGCCCGCGAACCCGCCCACTGTTTGTAATTGAACGCATAAATTTTATTTGAAATTTTTAATGAAAATTTTGATGAAGACTAACGATACATAGATAGCCAGTAACGATATAGTGGACCAACCAAATTGCCAATATCCATAAATAATTAAAAAAATAATAAAAAATAAAAAAAAATAAAAAATTATGCAAAAGTTTGTTCATGAATATTTAATATTTTTGTAATGAAACGAATTTAATGTGTGCGAAGATGAATTCGAATTTGAAAATCCAAGACGTAATTCATAAATTTTAGCTGTGCCACATTTGGCGTTAACAGAGCAAAATTTCGCTAATTTTGGGAAATACTCTAGGTCCATGAGTAACATGCTATATGCAAAGGAAGGTTCCAAGGCCTTTTAATATAATCAGCAATACAGTCACATATAAAGTGATTTAGTATTGAGAAAATTGACTTTGCAAATACTAATTTTTTGCTTGAAAATTCTCTAGATGATCAGTTTCCATTTGGGAACATATACGAAATAGTACACCATACAGACTATATGCAAATGGTAGTCCAGAGGGCCCTCTTTCGAACCGTGGTAGTGGGATAGCTGGAGTTGAGATATAAATGCTTAGTATTCAGAAATAAAAAATTTCGAAAGCTTCCAAGCAAAAGCTTATAACAGCTACAAAGCTGTGCTCAATTAAAATTGGGTGGGAAGTGCAGAGAACGTAACATATAAAGACCAGCACACATCTCTTCTGAGGTTAGCTCGTTGTGACTTGAAAATTGGGGACACCTTCATGTGGGCGCTAGACTAGCTTGCGAGGAGGGAAGCTTCCACGATTAGCGGCAAAAAGAATGATGAATAGAGGTGGAGATTCTTATCAAGGGAAGAAAAGAAAATTTAGTAGAATTAAAACAGGGAGTTTTGGTTACTGTTCGGACTGGGAGAGACATTATAGACCCTTTATAGACATAGAGCGTTTGAATATATTTTGTAATTGTAGTATTCTAGGAGCTCTACACAACAATTCGAAAAAAGTCCCGCAAGTGTACTTCTCCATAACCGTTCTCAGTAGTTCAATAAGTTGAGTGTTCTTATCACAAGCGCCATATCATATTGTTACGAAAATCTAGATATTGGTGTTTTGCTTTTACATCGCTTAACATTAAAATTATTAACAAAAGCTACAAAAACAAAACAATGCAGTAAAAAACAAACCTGTTTACAAATTATCGTACTGCTTAATACAACAACAAACACCAGCATAAAAAAATGGTAAACAAGTAAACAAAAATCCACAAACAACACTACAAGAATAAATGTAAACGAAGCGGAAGTCACGAACATTCGCCTTCAAGAGCATTCATCAGTGAGTCAGTGAAATTCAGTCAGTCTTGTGTGAAGACGCGATGTGTTTGAAGAGAGTAATCGTGGTGTGAAGATCTCCGTTACAAAGATCTGTCGATTAATTGTCTTGTAATTGTTATTGTTTATGCAAGGGGTATACACAGAGGCATAACAAAGAAAAGCAATTGTTGTTGTTTACATCAAGTTAAGAACAGTGGCACACAGTATTGTGCGAATAGTAAAGACACAAATTTATTTTTATTTTATTCGGAATCTACTAGCTCATATTTTAAACGTTTTTTAAAGGTAAAAAAGTAACAATATATTCATCTTAGGCTTCTGGAAGTGCATAAAAACTGGTTTTCTAATCTCTTCAGTTTTCGTCTTCCAATTAATCTAAATCTAAATTAATCTAATCCCATATCCATTAAAGAAGAGTCCGCTTTATTTTAAAAACCCAAAGTGAATATCTCTTATTATTCCCTCTATTTGCATTGAATCTATTGTCCATCGATGCGACTTAGCGGTGAAAATTCCCACATTTAAGTACTTTCGATATAATTTACCACCTTAATAGGGGTCATCCCCGGAATATTTATCGTATATCTGCTGGAATTTTAGGACTCATGTTTTCAATTTCCGAAACAACATCAACCTTAAAGTTTAAATACTTTTTTCGCGGTATAAGTGCGCAATTAACCGAGATGATAATTATTATAAATACTCCGGCATTAGCCACGTACCATACACTTTTAACATGTCACAGTGTAACGATTAAGACTAAATTGTTATCTATTAAGTAAGTTTAACACACACAATAATGATGCCACTTGCAATGCAATACACATTCTTTTTTCTCTTCTTTTTATTCTACTTGCTGTTGTAGTTGTTGTTATAGTTGTTTTTCTAGCTGTTGAACAAATGTTTTTGTGGCAGCATGATTGAGGCTGTTATTGCTGTCGTTGTAGTAGTACTAGTATCTCCTCTAATATTGCAACATGTCTGTGGGGCTTTAGATCGGCTTTGTTGAAAACGCAAAAAAGGAAAAAAGCAAAACGAAAACAGGGTGTTAAAGTGTTGACGTCAAATCTAAATACCATTTAAGCGTTAAACAGGAAAAACAGCAAACAAAAACAACACAAAAAAGCAGGACACATCGAATGGAAATATTGCCACAACTATAATGCAACGTTACGTAGACGACTACTGGCAAACAAATTCCTCTCTCACAATGATATTTTTACAGGAGAGCAGGCAAATATCTCGAGAGAAAGAATGAGGAAGAGCTACAAGGGGTATACATTGTTGAAATGAGCTTAAGAATAGGGGACACTAATTGCAGCAATTCCTCCCTATCCATGTAAAAGGAAAACTAAGGGAATAACAACGACATACGAACCTCTTATTATCATTAAAAACGGCTGGACTTTCAACAATTTATTGAGTAACCAACTAAATGCCATTTTAAGTGAATTATGAACCAATTTCTATAAAATTTCTCAACGAAATTTAGTACTACTAACTTATACTTATGCCTGCTTACTATTTACTCTCATTTGAGGTGGAAAATTATGATAATTTGGGCTCACTTCTCTTAAAGAAGTCTTTTCCTTATCAGATATCCCTACAGTTTATATAGTGGGTGGACCATCTATCGGTTTAAATTTGATTCTTAGGTTATTTTTGAATTTGGCAATACTTATGTCATTTCATTCTGCCACAAAATTCAGTATATTATCCCCATGAACGCAATGAATCGATTTACGCTTGAGCAACGTTGAGATTTATTTGCTCAACGAGAAACTACACGATGATGTCGATTTTGTCAAAAAAAAAATCAACTTTTCGGAAGAAACTCCTTTTCATCTTGGTGGGTAAGTCAATTAGCAAAATTGCCATGTTTGGCGTCAGAAACCCCACGTGATCTTACAGAAGTCAATACGCCCATTACGAGTGACTGTTTGGTGAGGCTTGTGGAGCGGAGGCATCATTTTCCCATATTTCTTTGAAAATGAGGACTCCGCAACCATTACAGTCAATAGAGGCACATATCGCACCATGATAACTGATTTTTTTGTACCCGCTTTTCATGGTATTGACGTGAAGGATGTTTGGTTTCAATAGGACGGTGCAACTTGAGACACATCTCATGCCACAATCGATTTATTGCATCAAACGTTTGATGACCGTTTAATTAGTCGAACTGGTGATGTCAATTGGCCGCCAAGAAGCTGCGATTTGGCACCGTTGAACTATTTTCTGCGGGGCGCCGTTAAAGAAAAGTGTTAAGCCGACAAACCAGAGACAATTGTGCATTTGAAGGCCGAAATTTCTGATTCCATTGCCGCGATATGACCTCTTGCACTCAAAAAAGTACACAAAAACTGATCCAATAGAATGAGGTACTGTGAGGCCAATGGTGACAGCCATATAAATGAAATAATATTACATTTCTAACTGGAACAATTGTTCTTCAAAACAAAAGAATAAATTTGGCGAAATTTCAAACCGTTTTTGTTTTACAGCATTTTTAAATTTAAAATGTTAGACTTATTAGAAGCGCTTTATTTATAAACTGGCAGCGTGTGGGTAATTGTGATGCTTTATTTGTAAACTTAGAAAGTTTTTATCAACATTATTAGAAACACTGAATTCTTATTTCTTAATACGATTAGCTAATGTAGCTATAAGGTGTCTTGGGTTTTGAAACCACTAAATAGAGTTTCTTAATCCAAATCTACGAAATATTTGCTTCGCTTAAAATCAGACTCTTAGTGACCAAACGAAAGTAGAAAAAATATTCTGCATAAAATCAGACATCCCGGACAAGGCGACAAAACCTTTATCATGGTTAACTATGTGTCAATATCCCATTATAACCTCTATGAGGTTTCTAAGTTGGATTCTCAATAGATTGTCCTCTCCATAGGACTAAATTCTCTGGTACGCACAATTAAAGTTCGGTTGCTGTTAATAACAGTCCTACGATTTGTTTTTCCAATTATTTTAATTTCTTTTAATATCTGCCTTTTTCTTCTTTTCTTATGTAAACTGAATACCTGTCTGTGGTCAATTAAATTAAATTTTTTCTTCAATTTCTTTATCAAAACACAGCCAAAGGATCTTTTTGAAAATGAAAAGTAATTTTTCCCTTTTCAAGAGAATTTTCTGCATTTGTTTAGACATTAAAAAGAAACAAAAATTAAAAAGAAAAGAAAAAAATTTTAAATCTTCTTACCTTTTGACAAAATGGTTGTTGTGTAGCAATTATACAATTTCATACTCTTACTCGTAGCATAGAAAACATTCATTATTATTTCATACATTTCGTATACAGTAGTGGTCAGCTATTTAGGGACAACAATGGTTTGTATACTGACATGACTATTTAGAATTGCAGACAATTGTTAAGACAAAATTATATTTATTTCGATAAAAGAATTAAATTTAATAACAACAGGAAATATATGATCAACGTATCATCAAGCATTTCATGCCCACGCTGGGGTATAACAAGGATATTCTCTATAACCTTAACTGGTTACCGTTGCGCAGGATGACATTATGGGTGAAATCTGTTCAACAGAATTATAAATTACTTGGTTTTTTTCACATCTTGACCAGAATTTAAATTTTGTGAATAATATTCGCACACTATCGCTCTAGATTTCCACAAGCCGCACTAAAATAACACTCGTAATTGGTGCATTGATTTCTGTAAGACCACGTGTGGGTTTTCTGAGCCACAAATACGACAATTTTGCTTAATAATGTACCCATACATACATAATTGGTCATTACAACCCTTCAGTCAGGATTATTGACCTAGTTTCTCACACCACTTATGTTGTGTGTGTTAATTTTATACATAAGTGGCGGGACCTACAGTTTAAAGTCGACTCCGAACGACAGATTTTTTTGAGAAACTTTTCATGGCAATTTTATTTACTTTTAAAGTTTTTGCCAGAAATCTGCTGAGAGGAAATCGCCGAAGAAATACTTTTTGTATTTTGTATTGATGTCTGGCCTGGGGCTCGAACCCTGGCTTTACGTCTAATAAGCCAACACACTACCTACTAGACTACGGCGACTTTAACGTACCCACCAAGATGAAAATAAGCTTCATCCGAAAAGATAAATTTTTTTTTTGTCAAAATCGACATCATCGTGCAGTTTCTTGTTAGCCCAATAAATCCTAACGTTTCTCAAGCGTAAATCGATTCATTATGTTCGGTGGAGATAATATATTGAATTTTGTGACAAAATAGAATGGCATAAGTATTGCCAGATTCGAAATAAGCAATGGTTCAAATTTAAACCGATAGATAGTCCACAAGATACAAACCAAACTAGATGATCGGAAAATATTAACTTGTAAGATACATATCAAGTAAACCAAAACATAGTAAATTACATTAGCACAGAGAGAAAATAATGGCAATGCAGCTCAATAGAGTGAGTGCAGTATTTAGAAGAAGACTGCAAACAGTATGGATAAACTCACAAATAACCAAACGAAATAAGCTTAGATTATTCAACGTATGTGTAGAGGCTCCTTAATTTTAGCCAATATAGCATACAATCAAAGCTACTTGTGTTTATCAACAACTTCCTCAGTTCCACAAGCAATACAACTTTTACCAACACCATTAGTAACATGGATCTCTAGAACTTAAGCAATGAGGAACGTATATAAATGTGAATTAATCGTCAGCATGGACACAAACCTGTAGCTACATTTGCGTCTCAGATTATCAATAATAGAAATTAAAGTCTCTGTAGTCTAGTATACCGTTTGTTGGCTTATTATACTAGAGCCCCTGGATCAGACATCTCGATTAAACAAAACACGACTTTCTCTCAGCAGATTTCTGGTAAAAACTATAAAAGTAAAATAAAATTGTTCTGAAAAATTTCTCAACTCTGTCATTCGGAGTCGATTTAGACTCTGTCACACAAAATACTTTATAGTCTTATTATTATTGATTTATTGGTTGGACTAGGATCTTTAACTCGTGTAACTTTTGAACGCTTACCAATAAATTTCTAGGTTTACAAAAGCACTGGGCACGTTTGAACTTTTAACTTCTACCTTTACATCTAATTCGCTAGTTCCAGCACTGCCCTCGTATTTTAATATTTGTGAGTGTATTTGTGTCTATGTGTGCACGTGTTGTATTGCGCTCACTTCTCAATGCATCTTTAATGAAAATGGAATTTTCTAAATGATTTATTTATTCAATTTGAAATCATTTTATTTTCTATCATATTTCTATGGCATTCGTTTTGTTTTATTTGTTGTAATAAAATTAATTCATTTACGAAACTCTTTACCTATTCGTCAATGCCTCAATGCTCCTCATCAGTTCTGTAAAGTAGGGACAAAGGTCGAGTACCTATCATAAACGCATTGAATGAATGGAGTCGATAATTAATTTCTATAAAATTGAAATTTTTGAAATTTTCCCTTTTCCCTTTCACTCCTTTAATAAAAATTTTGTCGTCATGCAATATTTTCCAATTGATGATTTTTAGTTTTTATTTGACTTATGTGCTACTGTTGTTGTTGCTGTTTTCTTTTGTGACAATATTTAGAGAAAATCTTCAAACAGTTTACAAAATCAATATTTTGTCTCTAAATACCTCAAAGGAAAATATTGACACAGATTTTTTGCTATAAATTTTTTTCAATGAATTATTCAAACTAATTGAAAATCAAAATTTTTTTTTGTTTATTTTTTTAAATTGAAAAAAAAATTAAAATATATTTTTTATTAATTATTTTAATAGTAATGCATTGACAAATAATAATTTAGAAAAATAAATCATAATTTTATGGAATTAATTACGAGAGCAAATTAAAATACAAAGGAATTGCGAGAGGTCCTTAGAACACCTTCTAATGTTACATTCAAACACAAACCTGTTTACATATGTATATAATTTCTTGAACTCATTATTTATTGGATCTTCAAATTGTTTGCTTAACCTTAGCTTTGCCAACACCCACCCGGATGACCAATTCTTCAGGAATTATTTTTTACTGTACCTATGACAGATGCCTTTCAAGTGGAAAACTCCTTAGCTAGTGAAAGCGACATTTCTACTACATGATCACCTTGATTAGTATCATTATTAAATACATAACATAATTGGTCATACAACCTAGTTTCTCACACCACTTATGTCGTGTGTATCAATTTTATACATGAGTGGCGGGATCTACAGTTTAAAGTCGATTCCGAAGAATAGATTTTTGTTTTTGAGAAAATTTACACGCCAATTTTATTTACTCTCAGTGTTTTTGCCAGAAATCTGCTGAGAGGAAGAAATATTTTTTCATATTTCACTTTATTAGAGATGTCTAACCTAAGGTTCAAACCGTGGCCTCACGTCAAATAAGCCAGCAGTACCTACTAGACTACTACCAATCTTTATTGCTAAACGAAGTACATATAAAAAATCTTTTGCAAAACGAAGATTAAAATAATAACAAGTCCTGAAATCCTAACTCATAGAAAATCGAATTATACCTGATCAAGATCGAATATAAATTCAGGTTTTGTTGTTAATCATATTTGGAAATATTAGCTATCTTGTGTGGAAATGAGAGCTGCCTTGATCATCTTTTTTAGACGAATGCGAGCCATATTAGTGCGCCGGCAACATTTTTCAACGATTTCTTTCAATATTTATAAAACTCTTATTGACCGTTACAAGGTCAAGATCCCTAAGTGAGTTCGCATTTTTGATGTGCCATAGTGCTACTGTAATTAGTGTGTTGCGTCTATGAATTTTGTATGAGAAGCAGATGCAGTTTCCCATAATTTAGTGGCATTGTCCAAAAACATTGTCCATTTTAACATTATATTATACTGCAGCGGTTTACATACATAAATGGTCATTACAACCCTTGATTACGACCTAGTTTCTCATACAACTTATGTTGTATCTGTTAATTTTATACATAAGTGGCTCTGACTGGTTGGTTTGCGGTAAGTAATTAAGGATTTGCAATCTAATAGTAGTGATTTTGCGCCAATTATTTGCTTAACTGACCCTTACTACCCTTTAGTCAGGATTAGGACCGAGCTTCTCATTTCGATGATGTTGTATGTGTTAATTGTATGCATGAGTGGCTGGACCTACAGTTTTAAGTCGACTGCGAACAACAAATTTTTGAGAAATTTTTCATGGCAATTTTAGTTACTCGTAGAGCTTTTAGCCAGAAGACTGGTGAGAGGAAGTCGCTGAAGGAAATATTTTATCAGAGGCTCTCGTCTAATAAGCCAATATACTGTCCACTAGACAACGAGGACTTCAATTTCTATTACTTATTGATAATCTGAGGCCCAAATCCAACTACTGGTTTGTGCCACAACTGACTATTTAGAGAAGTTTAAATTTATAGGTTGGATTAGGTATACGTAGATGTATAACAGTTAATAGCAGGAGTAGGAAGAGAGCTTGAATTGAATTTATTCGTAAAGAATGATTTTGAATGATTTGAGAGCAGAATTTTTAAAATAATTTAAAATAAGACTCGTAAGATGATTAAAAAATAAAAGTAAATTAAAAATCAAATTCGGAACGCAAGCCAAGTCGACAGGCGGCAATTTGATTGACTTTTCGTAAAATTTTTGCAGTAGGATTGGCATATTGTAGTCAGGCCTTTAGCCTTACAGAAACAGCACATTAATTTTACACAAACAACATGCACTGTATGCCAATGGATTGCATGATTTCCATTCTTATTTGCTCAGTTTTAATTCGTTTGCAGTATAAAATTAGCGTTCACATTTTAAATAACAAAACCCTTCTCTGCTCTTTTTGTAAGACGAACCATTCGTCAAACAAAATTGAGTGTTTGAAACTCATAAATTTTAAGGACAAACAATTAAATCACTCAATTTCTTATAAAAACAGGGGATAAATTTGTGGTCACAAGTTGAGTAAAAATTATTTTTAGCATAAAAATATGATTCGTTCTAACGAATTAAAAAATAAAACTTACGAGCACAAGTCATAAAACGTGCTCAAGATCCGCGTTTTTACGATTAGAAGGTTCTAATGAAACGTACAAAACTATGAATTTCTTATCTCAATAGGAAACTCTTTTGCTACAATCAGAAAAGAAATCTCTTACTGTAGCTGGCTAGACACAAAGCTTCCTATCCAACTATATTGTATAGCTCTACAAGACATAGTGGTGAGTAACATAGCTCTTTGAGTCTGATGTTCCCTCAAGAAATTCAGCGACTTAATCTTCCTACTATAATCGTTCTCATGCAGTCACTAAAATCACTTAAGTACCTAAAAACTGAACTGTAAACCAAACATACGTAGTATAAACATCACAGACCCATTTTTATGTCAAAGAATTTCAAATTAACCTCTTAACCTTTGAAATTCTCTCTACCTTTTAATAATAATTTCTTCAATCTAAAAAAATAAAAATAATTTTATATAATTTTCTTTTTAGTTTATCTTTATAATTATTATCAATACCCGCATCACAACAACAACAAATTGTTTTTGATTGTTTATGGTACAGAGAGAGAAAGGATAAAATATCTGATTTTCATAATTAATTTAACCAGGATAATTAAATTTCTTCTGCTTTGAGGTGAGTAAATGAGTGAATAATGAATTATCGTTATTGTAATATTTAATGTGTATTTATATTGAAATTCTTAATCAATCATAATTTAATTATTCGCAAACAAACCTTTTTTATTCCCTTTTTAAAAAAAAACTTTGACAATTAAAACTTTTCCATCATCCTGCCGGTCTTTCGTTTGATTAATGACAGATTTGCTAGGCAGCCAGGCAGGCAAGGTGGGGTGGTAATGATTTGAAAAGAATTTTTAATTGTTGATCAACTATAATCAGTTTATAAACTATCATCATTTGAATGCAAGGGAAATCTGATAATCTAAACTACAATTATTTATTTTAAATTACAAGATGAAATAACATTTAATTAAAGGATTCTCAAGGTATATTTATGAATATAAATGCCTCAATCGTACTACAGATACACTTTCATTGGAACTTTGTTTTTACAAGATTTTTTTTTTTTAGATTTTTAATGATTTTAATTTCATATCGTTATTCCGACTGAAAAGCTAAGAACGGAGGCAATGAAGTTGTACCTTAGCAACACTGTAACTTCAGTGTCTTAAAGGAAAACACCACACAACACTGAACGCCAATTATATCTTCGGTTATATGTATTACGTTATGTAATTATGTATTACGTTTTTACCTTTTAAGAACGTTTAAAATATGAGTTCGTTGATTGCAAATAAAATGAAAATAAATTTGTGTTTAGTTTTAATTAAATTCTTTAATGTTCGCAATATTCTTTGTGCGGCTGTTCACAACTTGATGTAAACAACAACAATTGCTTTGTTTGTTATTCCTGTTTACACTCTTTTGCGCAAACAATAACAAATCACTAGATAATCGTTCGACGGATCTTTGTAACGGAAATCTTCGAAGCACGATTATTCTCTTCAAACACTGCGTTTTCACACAAGACTGACTGAATTTTTTCTATCCCATACACGATTTTATTGAGAATTTAGTGCGAGAGATTAAAAACAGGAATTAAAGCGTGGCAAGTGTGGTGGTTTTAGACCTGGTAAATTTACAATCAAGCCCAGCTTACATTACACATCAAATCCAGAAGAAGACCTTCCTCAATTCTCCGATACTGCAATGTTACTGAAGGTTATGTTTTAGTTTAAGTAACTCGAGTTCTCCAATTAAATGAGGAGGCAGGCAACCTATCCGAAACATTCATAACTGAATAGGGTTTTGAAACTGGGTGGTAATTTTTTCAGATGGGTACAGATATCGATTTAATTTTAGGGCTCTATGGGCTTTATGGCTTTAATACACATAATTGGTCAGTACAACCCTTCAGTTAGAATTAGTAGCTAGCTTCACGTATCATTTATGTTGTGTGTGTTAATTTTATACGTGAGTGGCGGGACCTACAGTTAAAAGTCGTTTCCGAACGACAGATTTTTTGAGAAACTTTTCATGGCAATTTTTATTTATTCTCAGAGTTTTTGCCAGAAATCTGCGGAGAGGATGTCGTCGAAGAAATATTTGTTCACATTTCGATTTGACCTAGATGTCTGACCTGGTATTTGAACCGTGGGTTGCATCTAGACGTATGGCTATTTACAACTTATTAACTCCTCAAGCCATCCATGTTATGTGTGTTAATTTTATCTATATGTTGCGAGATCTACAGAGTCTAACGTCGAATCCGAACAGCAGGTTTGGGAAACTTTGCGGTTTTTGCCGGAAGACTGCTGAGAGAGGCAGATGCCAAAAGAATTTCTTCTTTTGTTAAAATTTTGTTTAGGTCGACAGCTATGGACTGGTGTTTGAACCACGGTCTCATGTCCAACAAGCCAACACATTACCTCCTATACTACGGTGACTTCCGACAGTAGGTTACTAATTTTTAGGTTTTTTTTTTTTTGTTTCTTGTTTAAACTTTTTCAAAATTAAATGAAACAAAGTAAATGTACGCTCTGTTAATACACTCCATAATTATTAGATTTCATAAGTACGCATTAAGGGTTTAATAAAAGGATTGGCTTGTTCACATTGAACAATTACTTTTTTACAAGAATTTTAGGCTTTAAGTGCCTGTAGACTATTTGTAGTTTTACAAAAAATGCAAACCAACTGAAGTATTCTCTATCACTGCAATATCATTTCGTCTCGTCTTTTAGAATCTTTTGCTAAATCAATCAGTTCTTATGCCATAAAGTCTAACTGACAGACTACAAAGATTACATTTTCTGTTTTTTATGCGCTTTAATCGAATTACAATCCATTACAGTCAACACTTGTTTGCAAGCAAATATGTTTGCGTGACTAAAAGAAAAATCAGGGATCTCTTATTAGACTTAAAGGGGGGACATGTGCTAAATTTTTATTTTTATTTTCACACACAGACTATAGCAGCAGAACATTTAAAGAAGTTTGTGGCCATATTAAATGGTCAGAAAAATGTTTTCGGAACTTTAAATGAATGAGTTTCCATATCGTTTGCTTGCCAATGGCAGCATGAAGGAACGAACAATTGTTAACATTTTAAGCCTTTTGTTTAACAACATTTCTTATTTCACACATTTACACATTAGCACACTAACACATGATTACAATTCAAAAGGAGAAAAGAGGTATAAAAACCAACCGACAGATACAATTTCCAACTCAAACATCCACAATAAAAATATTTGAGGTGTTAAGATTACACAGAGATTTTAATTCTACTTGAATTGCGTTGAGTTTTTGGTCAGCAACAAATACACATACACACACAGAGCCCACACACTTATCTATACATGAATATATGGTATATGAAAACACTTACACCTATGCACACTATTCATATGCACACAGGCACAGACACAGCCATAGACACATAAATTTACATGTGTATTCAATTGTAAGTGGCTTTTTACTGACAACTTCAATAGTGTTGGTAAGTGTGGTTGCCATTCTTGAGAAAACGAAGAAGAAGAAAGGAGTAAAGCTTTAAAGGAGTACAATGCATACTCGTACATATTTGTATGTAGTATGCTTTTAGGCCTTCAGAGTGGGTACCACATATGTATGTATATAGTAGATTAACAGCATTTGAGTGCTAATTAGTAATTCTCATTGCAAAAGCAATATGTTTACAATAAAATTTGTTTGTATTTCGTAGTTTAAAGTAGATTCCAAACGACAAAGTTTTGTGAAACTTTTCATTGCAATTTTATTTACTCTCAGAGTTTTTGCCAGGAATCTGCTGAGAGGAAGTCGCCAAAGAAATATTTTTCCGTTTTGTTGGAAATGTCTAACCTGGGGTTTGACCTGAGGCCTCGCGTCTATTAAGCCAACACACAACCTACTAGACTACGACGACTTCATCCAAACCGTACACCAAACCGCATATACATATGTATGTGTATTAAACTGGGATTTGCCATGCATGGCAGTGTATGTCCCCAAAAAGAGGGCTGATTTTAATTCCAAAAAGTTGATATATGTATGACATATTGTTAGGGTTTATGCTTCTTCTTGACAATTTTACATCAATTCAAATAATGATCAAGAATCTAAATACTTGACGTTCGGTGTAATTTGAAGAGTTTAATGGATAAAACTTCAGTAGAGTAGAAAATTGTATTTTCATTGGATTAGTGAACAGAATAGGCTGGATCTATGTAAAATTTATATCCAAGACTTCTTAGTCCAGCCAACAACCCTCTTCAAAAACCTCGATATCAGGAAGGAATTCTTCTCTGACGCACTACAGCTTTGAGTACAAATAGGGCCTTTACAACCGGTCGGCAGGCAAGTGTTTATAACTGGATTCTGAGGGTGGTAGGCAAGCAACGTACGCCGAAGCAAAATGGAAATTGTTTTAGAAAACCCTTTCGTCGATATTTTCTGAGACACACGGTACGTATTTAAGATGTTTCGGCTTGAAAACATTGGTTTTGAAAACGTAATGAAGACACAAATTTCGATTTTAAAATAGTCTCACACACAAACTGGGGATATTATCTGTTATGACCAGATATTGTAGGCCACACTCACACACAAAAAACAGGAGCATCTGTATTTGGTTGAGATCTTTGTTGGTTTCAAAAATTTTTTAATCCTTTTGACTACAGCGAGTCATTTCGTTTCACTGATGAAGTGAATCTGTCAACCAATTATAAAAGACTGGCGTTATAAAACCAAAAGCAAACAAATTCAACATCATTCTAAGTCTCTACATACAAACAAACACAGTCATTACAACCGTTTAGTCAGGATTACGGCCTAGGTTCTCACACCACTTATCGCACACCCAGTACAAAAGTGACAAAACTCAAAATTTTCATTTTTCAGAAATCGATTAAAAACTTTTTTGTTTTTTTTTGTTTTAATGAAAAATAGTTAAAAACAAAATCTTTGGACCATTTTTAGTAACAGTTAACAACAACAAAATACGCCGATATTTTTTTTTTTATAGATAAGCAAGTGTATTCTACATAGTTTAAGCATATAAACTCGAAAAATGAAAATTTTGAGTTGAGTCACTTTTGTACTGGGTGTGCGTTATGTTGTGTGTTTTAATTTTATACATAAGTGGCGAGACCTACAGTTTGAGAAACTTTTTAATCTGTTGAGAGGAAGTCGCCAAAGAAATATGTTTTCATATTTCGTTGGAGATGTCTTACCAAGAGTTTCAACCGCGGCCTCACATCAAATAAGCCAACACATTACCTACTAGACTGCGGCGACTACAAATTTTAAAAAAGCCTTAAAAATGTTAATTTCTGATTTCTAAATGCAAATCTTATTCGAATCACTAACTATTATTACTTCTGTTTCTAATTAACAAACTTTAAATGTATTTGATCACATACTCAGGCAATGTGAAGAACTGATTGAAGGAGAGAGACATTGTTAAATGCATTGTCGTCCACATATTGAAAATATTACCATTTTGTGTTAAGCATCTGTCTAGTTTTCCTTTAAGATATTTGTGCGGACGAGGTAAAAAGTTCTCTACAAACAATTTAATTTTCATTTGTTAACATTTTATAACAAAACAAAAACAACAACAACGACAACAACAAATAAACAGAAATCAAAATAGACGCCGACATATAGAAACAGTTAGTATTGCCACAAACACCTCTGCCTTACTGTTCACAGTACAGTGACAAACAATGCAAATTGAATGTAAAATATTACAAAATGAGTATAAAGAAAGTATGATGAAATTTTTGATCGTCACTGCAATTATAACAATTTGTATTTGATACAATAATTGAGATTATTGTTGTATGGTAAACCAAAAAAACAAGAAAAGAAAACAAAAAGAATTTTCCTGTACAGGACCCAGGTTAACAGAGTAAGATATTTAAAGTTTAATTGAAAGCAAAGAGTGCAGGAAAGGTGTTGCAAGAGAGTGTTGTTCCTGTTAATATTTAGGAATCTGGATGAAAATTATATCCACAAATAAAATCGTTCACTTTGATCAACCAATAGTTAGAAAACAAAGAGATTTAAAACGAACCAGAAGGAATTGGTTCTCTGGGCGAGATAAATAATTAAATATACACATACAACAACACAAGCAGCGTGACGAACAAAATAAGGTGAGCAACTACAAAACCAGAATAGCAACGAAATTGCCGAAATCAGAAAAGTATATTCTCGATTGTAGATGATACCCTGAACTAATCAAACACTTGAGAACATAGACTACTTTATTCACAGTCTCTTGGACCTAATGCCTCACTAATTTAAGCAAAGAAAATCGAAATTTCCAACAGATACTTTACGGGGTCTTGCAATGTTTAACTGAGAGAATTAAGATTCAAACTACCGGATCGGCCATCTATCGGTTTAAGTTTGAATCATCGGTTATTTCCAAACTGGCAATACTTTCGTCATTCTATTCTGCCACAAAATTGAATATATTGTTACGAAAATGAAAACTTTGTAACATGGTTTAACATTAAGACGATAACTAAAAGCTACGAAAACAAAAAAAAACCATGAGTGTGAAACAAAAGGGGATAGACAAGTACGCGAGAACGCAACAACAAATAATGCAACAAAAATACACAAACAACAAATGAAGCCGCGATAGATTACTGGAAAAGTCGAAACCACGAATATTCTACTTCAAGAATGTTCGTCAGACTGTTTACGTGGGCATATAAAAAGGCAAGACAAAGCAGGTAACGAGTATTTAGAATTCAGTCAGTCTTGTGTGAAGACGCGTTGCGTGCGAAGAGAACAGTCGTGGTTTGAAGATCTTCGTTGGAAGCAATGGAAAAATAGCGAACAAGCAACTATTGTTGTATATGACAAGTTATAAACAGTGGTACACAAAAATAGTGCGAACAATACACCAATACACAAAACACCAATTTTTTTTTTTTTTTGGTGAAACCAGCACTCAGGGGATGGCCCCTACTCATGCAGTGCATTGTGCAGGTTTTTTAGGAAAATGGGTTATAGGAAGCTGGAAGAGAGGGAGTAGTGTTTGTGGACATCTCAAGATGCGAACGGCAAGGAAACGAGTTGCTGCTGGGTGACTATAAAATGGCCAGTGCTATACCTTCACCATTAGACAGTCTACAGCAATCGTCCCCAATAAGCCCGCACCCTTCAGTCCTAGCTTCTCACACTGCTCATGTTGTGTGTGTTAATTTTAAACATGAGTGGCGGGACCTACCGTTTAAAGTCGACTCCGAACGACAAATTTATTGAGAAGCTTTTCATGGCAATTTTATTTACTCTCAGAGTTTTTGTCAGAAATCTGCTGAGAGGAAGTCGCAGAAGAAATATTTTCGTTTTGATGTCTGACCTGGGATTGGAACTCGGGCCTTCAGTCCAATAAGCCAACACACTACCTACTAGACCACGGCGACTTACATTTTGTTTGCAATCAACGAACTCATATTTTAAATGTTTTTAAAAAGGTAAAAACTTAACAATATTATCACCATGTGAACGTAATGAATCGATTTATGCTTGAGCTACGTTGGGATATATTGGGCCAACGAGAAACTGCACGATGATGTCGATTTTTCCAAAAAAAAAATCACCATTTCGGATTAAGTTCATTTTCATCTTGGTGGGTACGTTAATAAGCAAAGTTGCCATATTTGTGGCACAGAAAACTTGGTCTTACAGAAGCCAATGAACCCACTACGAGTGACTGTTTGGTGCAGCTTATAAAGCGGAAGCATCACTAGCACATATTTTTTTGAAAAAGAGGACAGCGCAAGCATTACGGTCATACCTATCGCACTATGATAACCGATTTATTTTGGTTTTTTTTCATGACAAAGTTTTTCCGGAAGACTGCTGAGAGAAAGTCGCCGAAGAAATATCTTTTCATAGTTCGCTATGATTCAGATACCTGAGCCAGGGGTGGAACCGTTTACTCTCGTCTAAGAAGCCAACACACTATCTTATAGACTACAGTGACTTCAATTAGTTTCTCCAAGTTTAAAATGAATTCAGACTTGTCATAGATCCATAATTCAACTCTATTTCTTTTAGAATGTCATAAGAATATAAAAGTGTGGCAACTTCTTAGATACAGTACTAAAGTCCTGAGTAAAACAGTTTGGATTTTTCTGGTTAGCCTGACTACAGTTTATTTTATAATCTGCTGGTATTCTATCAGATTTAAAAATTACAAAGTACAATTGAGCATGGTATACAGTATTAAAGCAGCATACTTGGCTTTGAACCCATAGAATGGGTAGTGCAAGCTGTCATGGTTGTCATCTTTATTTAAGATCTTAAATAGTCAAATCATTACTGTTGCTTATGGTAGTACGAACGATCGGGTTAAGGGATCAGTTGATGATACATGACCCAGCTACTCACAAACCCTTATCGTTTTGTGTAAAGTCACTGCTTTCGCTAGGCGTCCATTGCAATTGCAAATGGAAATTGTATCTGATGTGGAATCATTATCATAATATCGGACCCATAAATGAATTCTCTGAGGTAATATTCACATGTTTTAAAAAGGATTCGCATGTCGTAAAAATCTTTGATTCAACATTAAAGTCAATCCTGAATCAATTAAGATATGGAATTGAAATTTTTAAATTAAGAAAACTTGGGCATATTTTCAGTT
The DNA here is from genome assembly GCA_927399465.1 of Sarcophaga caerulescens. NCBI lineage: Eukaryota > Metazoa > Arthropoda > Insecta > Diptera > Sarcophagidae > Sarcophaga > Sarcophaga caerulescens. The sequence goes on from OV656867.1 coordinate 21,515,923, forward strand.
CTCTTCGTAGTACCAGAATGTTTTTCAATCCTTTTTCCATGTCACAAAGACATGAACTCTAAACCTAAAGAATAATGAACGTCGACTGGTCATTATTGTCACCTGCACACATTATCACTTTAATTTGAGCGTTCATTTAAGCCACAGGTTTCTTTAAATCTTTTTTTTTTCGTTTCTTTGGCATTAAAACTATGTTTCTAAGAGACAAGGACAAAAAAGGAGACAATAATCATGTCATAAACACACAAACAAAAACTTTCGCTCTCTCTCTCTCTCTGTTTCTTCTCTCTTTTCTCCTGCTATACACTGCTTCCTTTCGCCATATTGCAAAAAGGATTTGATATTTAATAGCATTTCCTTTTAGTGCTCGTTAATGCAAATGTCTGTATGTCGCATGAGTATGTGTATGAGCGGTTATCTTTTCAATTTCCTTTTCCTCTATCGGAAATACATGCTGGTATGAGAGAAATGGAAATTCAAAAAGAATCTGGTTTCTATATACCATATACTGTGTATGTAAGTGTGATAGTGCTTTGCCAACGAAAGTAGATTTTTAAGAGTGTTTTTCTTTCTCTATTTTTTTGGAACTTCAATGCACAACTTAGAAGAGTTTCGAATGTGATTATAGAGAGAAAATAGAATCACATTTAAGTATCCAATACCAAAAAAGCTCTCACACACACATATGTACATATGTATACATAAAGAACCACAAGTGCACATAAAAATATCCATTTTCACACAGTAGTCCAGCCTACAGAACTTAGAGGTAATAAGCATGTGTATCTACCATATAAACTTGTGTAGCTCTTAATAGCACTGATAAGGTAATATGACGACATCTATTTCTGAAAATAACCCAGTGAACAATGAAACAATGGAATGCTAAGGTGAGGAGTTTGCTATTGAAAGTTTTTTTTTTGTAATATTTTCATTCAAGACTTGATCCCCTTACAGAACGTCAATTAAGACGAGTTAGGACGAGCTGAAGTATTATATTTCCAACACACAACTTGGTTTATGGAAAGGGTACTGCAACCATATGCACAGATGCAGCAGCCTTGAGAGTATTCGGGAGAAAAGTCCTACGTAAGATCTTCGGCCCAATGCGAGTTGGCGATGATTTCCGCATCCGATCCAACAGAGAGCTGTATGAGCTCCTCAACAATATGGACGTTGTGCAGCGTTTTAACAACCAGCGGCTGCTCTGGCTCGGCCATGTCGTTCGAATGGAGGAGGATGCTCCGACGAGACGGGTATTTTATGCGGGGATATGCGGAAGTCGGCGAAGTGGACGACCTTGTTTGCGTTGGAAGGAAAAAAGCGAGGAAGACCTGTTATCGATTGGTATGACCAACTGGCAAAAGCGCGCAAGAAGCCGAGTCGCCTGAAAGGATGTGTTAAAGCAGGCCTAAATCTGTTAATCGACTTGTTAGTGGCCAATTTAAGCAAGTACTGCAACCACCTAATTGCCTTAGATAATCTCAGAATTAAATGATCATTGACGTGTGAAATCGTACCAAATAAATGCTAAAAATATTCCAATTCGTACCGAATGATTTAGAGCTTTAGATAGTCTCATTGAATATTTCAATTTCACAAGTGTATAGCATGTTGAAATGTGCTTGTTTTCAAGTCGTAACAGCATCGAAGAAAAATTATTTGCCAATATGTTGACATGGGCTGTCAGGTTGCTTTCTTACCTCAATAGACTCTACAACTTGTTTGGTTAGTCGAACTTGGACTTCGAAGAATTTTCTATGATTTCATATTTATTTTTATGGTAATCGCTGTCAATGTTTCTCACAGTTCTTATGGTTCATTCCTTGCCTATATTTTCGCCTCATATTGGTACTATCTTTCGCAATTGCTCTAGCTTCTGCGCCATGTATGAATACAGTGAAGTTTCTTAATCCGTAATCTGCTTACCGAGTGGGCCATTAATCGGTTTAAATTTCAACCATCGGTTATTACGAATCTGGCAATACTTTTGCCATTCTATTCTGTCACAGAATTCAGTATATTATCTCCACTTAATGTAATGATTCGATTTAAGCTTGAACAACTTTGGAATTTATTGGAAATTTATTTCCAAAACAAAGACAATTGATCGGAAATTGCAAGAAAATGTCGTACAAAATTTGGTCGCAGAGAAGGGTCAACAGTGTCCTGTATACGCAAGTTTATTGCTAAAGTTCGTGAAACTGGTTTTATTATTGATGCGCCAAAACGTGAGCGTGCTCCTAAAGTGCGCACACTCAAAAATATCGAAGATGTGGCTAAGATGCGTGAGAATCCATCAACATCAACTCGTCATTGTTTTCAAAAATTGAACAATTCACGCACCGGATTACGTTGAATTTTGCGAAAAGCTCTCGATATGATGCCACACAAAGTTCAATTGTTTCAAGTCGCATGAGCATCCACTCCGTTTTCGCTTCTCTAAATGAGCCAACACCAAATTGTAAGATGATGTCGATTTTGCCAAAAAAAAATGCATCAATGCACCCATTACGAGTGACTGTTTAGTGCGACTTGTGGAGCGGAGGCAGCATTGGTCCATATTTCTTGGAAAATGAGGAAGGCGAAACCATTATGGTCAATGGAGACAACTATCGCACCATGATAACCGATTTTTTTGTACCCGCTCCTTATGGTATTGAAGTGAACGATGTTTGGTTTCAGCAGGATGGTGCAAATTGCCACACATCTCATGCCACAATCGATTTATTGCGTCAAACGTTTGATGGTTGTTTAATTAGCCGAAGTGGTGATGTCAATTGGCCACCAAGATGCTGCGGTTTGACACCGTTGGACGATTTTCTGTGTGGCGCCGTTTAAACAAAAAGTGTTATGTCTACAAACCAGAGACAATTGAGCATTTGAATGCCAACATTCGTAAGGCCACTGCTGAAATACGACCCCATACACTTGAAAAAGTGCACGAAAAATGGTCCCATCGAATGAGGTACTGTGAAGCCAGCTGCGGCAGCCATATGAATGAATTGTACTTCACAACACAGGAATAAATTTGGCAAAGATTTCAAACTGTTTTTGTTAAATTGCATATTTAAACTTAAACTCTTAAATTGTTTCATATTTTCAGTGCAAATGGAATGTGCAGATTCACTAGATCTGACTACTTTGCGATTGTTGAGGAACAGCACATCTTGGAATTTGATTTTCTGTTTCGCATAATTATTTTCCAAAATTAAAGTTTGCTGGGCACAACAAAAAACACATTCTTATGGTCTTCTTTTCATTTGTAAAAAGAGTAGAAAAACAACAACAGAATAAAGAAGGTGAAGTGCAGAGAACATTTATTAGCAAATGGGCAATGTGGAGTAAATGTGGCGTGTAATCTTTTAACACTTTGTAGATACATTTTCGGGTTTTTTTTTCTTCTGTTTCAACTATATTGCTGCCTCCTTGTTCTTTTCGATCATATCTGTATGGTATGGAGTGTTTTACGACTAGTTTGTCTATGCCTTTCCGTTTGCATTTTAATACGTTGGGCTTAGAGACTGAAAGTCTAACAAGTGATTTGGCCATTTAAGTTACAAACATAAAATCAATAATTAATTGAAAAGGTATTGGTCTGCAACAACGTTTACCATATTATTGTCAATCAATACACCTTTTTTTGCTTATATTGAGAAAGAAGAATAAAAGGGGATAAGATCGTATAGAATGGGTAGGGATTTGTTACTCAAAAAAAGTTCTAAAAGAAAATTGTGGGCAATTTGGAAAGTTGAAAAAGACTTTTTGAGCATTTTAATCCGGAGCACGAGTACAAAGCATTTCAGTTAGCATTTTTTTTTTTGTTTTGGACATGGATTTTAGCTCCTTAAACTTAACTGAAAGAGAGTTTTGTTTTGTTTTTAGGAATTTTGAATCTGAAAACTTGGCTCATTCCGACATATCAACTGCAACATATTTGGAAACTGATTAGAAGTGATGTTGGTTTATTCAATAAGTTCTGTACATATTCTGACCTCTTGGACCGTGAGAAAAATAAACCAAGAATATCGAAAACCAATTATGTATTACTAGAGTTTAAATATGTAAAGGAAGAGAAAACAAAGTAAGTGAAGATTATGGCAAGAGAAGTTTATATATCTGTTATTTTTGACCCGAAAGACTTCAGTGAAGTGAAACATCCCTTGTTTATTAAGCAAAATCAATTTCGACCTTTAAGAAGGGTGCAGCATAGCTCCCTACGTTTGATATTTAAGAGCACCCATCAATTTGTGCAGAGATACCAAGGAAGGAAGATAACAACATTATCTGATAATCAGGCCACCATTCGAGCACTCTACACTTATGCGGTTAACTCACACACTGTATGGAACCGTCTTGAGGCAGCTGAGAAAGCTAGACAGGGGATATAGGATCACCCCCTGCAGAGTTCCAGTGAGGCAAGCAGATGAGTTTGCTGGGCAAGATGTGGAATGCTAATATGTCTTTGGAAGTTTAACGTCAGCGCAAGATGCGTAGGCTTTTCTCAATTCGTTGGACAATTACAATAGCCGCCGTAATCTAGTAGGTAGTGTAACGTGAGGCCACGGTTCAAACCCCAGGTCAGACATCCCCAACAAAACGAAATATGAAAAAATATTTCTTCGGCGACGACTTCTTCTCAGCAGATTTCTGCCAAAAACTCTGGAAGTAAAAGTTTCTCAAAAATCAGTCGTTCGGAGTCGACTTAAAACTGTAGGTCTAACAAGCCAGCACATTACCTACTAGACTAAGGCGACTTCACAGCTTCGCTTATTTCATTTTTGTCTGTTCTATAGATTTGTACATCATCAGCATATATAGTATGTCAGTGTGCCCTGCTAAAGGTCAGAGATTTATTAAATCATTTACTTACGTATAACATGAAAAGAAGATAACAAAGAATGTAGCCCTGTGGCACTCCTTTTGAGGCCTGTAGAGGACGAGAAAGCTGGTCTTTGAAGAAAACTGAATGCTGCCGATAGTATAAATATGATAATAAAAGTCTGGTGGATGTTTGATTAATGAAACTGAAACAAGGTAAATAAAAAAGAGGAAATCAAACAAGGAGATGATGTAGATGAGTTGTGACACTCCTACCGTTCATTAACGAAACTAAAGGCGTAAATGTATATCAAGAAAAGCGACTTGCTTCGCTTTCATGAATTTTTCCCAACTTTTAAGCCAGTATTTAAAGTTTTATTTTTCGATGTTTAAAATGAACTTTGAAATGGATAATAATTAACAACCCTCGTATAGACTTATGTAATTTTAAAATAAATTTAAATTTTAAAAAATTCATTCGTTTCATTCGCTTATCGTAATTCAGAAAAATACAAATCCACATCTATGAATTGATACGCACCACATACCATACAATTACATAATCACCCTCGTATCTGAGGTTAAGTAATTAATTAATTTTTGCTATTTAATATCTCAAATAAATACAATATTTTGTTTAGCCTTCTGTTTAAACACATACTTTTTGTTTAAACATTTAAAAATACAATCAAATTGAATTGTTGTTGTATTTATAAAATTTAAATCCTCAATCAAAATACATACAATCAAACACCCACACACATATATGTATTACATACTCAAACAAACAAACACACACACGCACTCATAATACTAATCCAAATATATTTCCGAAACTAAAAACCGTATTTGCATTCACTTATTAAAATGACAAATTACTCAAACACACACACACAGAGAGAGCGAGAGAGAGAGAGCGTATCATTTGCAATGGCAATTGAAATTGAATTGCAATTCTATCGCTTCCATTACATGACAGTGTAGGAGTTATTAGGAAAAGTATGTCAATATAAATATGTATGAGGAGTACGTACGTAAGTAGGTGATAGTGGTGGCATGCCTCAATGAACGGTATTTATTTATTTTAATTTTTTTTTTTTTTTTTTTGTTTATAATGTGGTATTAGTGGTTGATTTTTCAAATGGATTCCATTGATTTATTTATAATTTTCATTTTAATTAAACAACATTTTGTTGTCATTGCTGTTATTATTATTATTGTTGTTGTTGGTGTAGTAGTACTTTTTTTCTTTCTCTCTCTCTCTCGTTTCCGTTTAAATTTGTTTAAATTGATTTTAAATGTTAAATAATGCTTAAAGCCAGTTGGAAATGTTTTTAAATTTTAAGGAAATCGTTGTTAAACAATGTTTCAATTTTTTAATTTTTTTCTGTTTTGTTTTGTTTTTCGAATTGAAAATGACTTGTAATACTTACTCACTCAATATGTATTAAATGTGAATTAAAACTTACCTGAAATAAAAAAAAAATAAATTTAAATTAATTGTTGCTTTAAAAATTAATTGTTTTAAGTTTAAAAATTATTGAATTTTTTAATTTAATTAAAATATGAAAAATATGCTTTCAAAGTAATAAATTTAAAAGAATAATACAGTTATGGACAGTTAATACGGCTTAGATGTTAAACTACTTCACTGCAAAACCTACGCATACCATTTTCGAACATAGCAAACATACAAACAATCTTTCGAGCCGCAGCCTCTTAATTTGCAGAGAGCATAGGGTAGGCCATAAATCATCAGTTATTTCGAATCTGGCAATACTTATGTCATTTTATTCTGTCATAAAATTGGAAATGTATTTCCAAAACAAAGGCAATTGGTTTCGGAAATTGCATGAAAATGTCGTACAAAATTTGGTCGCAGAGAAGGACCAACAGTGCCCGGTATACGCAATATTATTGCTAAAGTTCATGAAACTGGTTTCATTGTTGATGCGCCAAGACGTGCGGGTGTGCGTACAGTAAGAACACCCGAAAATATCGAAGCTGTGGCTGAGAGTGTGTGTGACAATCCATCAAGATCAACTCGTCATCGTTTTCAAGAATGGAATATTTCATACACCAGTTTACGTCGAATTTTACGAAAATATCGCGGTATGATGGCTCACGACTTGAAGCCCCATGATCATCCACTTCGTTTTAGCTAGATGGGCCAATGACAAACAGCACGATGATGTCGATTTTGCAGAAAAAAATTCATCTTTTCGGAAGAAGCTCATTTTCATATTGGTAGGTACGTTAATTAGCAAAATTGCCATATTTGCGGCTCAGACTACTCACACGTGGTTTTACAGAAGTCAATGCACTCATTACGAGTGACTGTTTGATACGGCCTGTGAAGCGCCCTGTATTTCTTTGAAAATGAAGACGGCGCAACCATTACGGTCAAAGGAGGCACCTATCGCACCATGATAAACGATTTTTTGTACCCACTCTTCATGGTATTGTTGAGAACGATGTATGGTTTCAACAGGATGATGCAACTTGCCACACATCTAATGTCACAATATATTTATTGTGTCAAACGTTTGATGGCCCTTTAATTGGTAGAAGTGGTGATGTCAATTGGTCGCCAAGACGCTGCGTTTTGACACCGTTAGACTAGTTTCTGTGGGGCGCCATTAAGGAACACTGTTATGCCGACAAACCATAGAGAATTGAGCATTTGAATGCCAACATTCGTGATGCCATTGACAAGATACTACCCCATACACTCGCAAAGTGCACGAAAATTGGGTTGATCGAATGAGGTGATGTGAGACCAGCCACGGCAGCCAATGAGTGAAGTAATATTCCATTTCTAATCGGAACAATTGTACTTCACAACAAAAAAAAAATAAATTTGGCGAAATTTCGAACCGTTTTTGTTTCATGACATTTTTAAATTTAAACTTTTCAATGGCCATCACAAGAAAGTGTATGACTCCCCTTCGCTATCCAATAGAATTTCACAGACGACGTTATATCCAAGGATCTAATGTTTGCAACCCTAACATTCCAGTATTTACTAAACCAGGACTTATAGACTACTCAACCACAACGGTACATCTTAATAAAGAGTAGGACAAACCAAGCAACATTCTCCGCTGCTATACACAATACAGTGTTGAAGATTGCGTTTCCTCTAGGCAATTAGAAATGGAAACCCTGTCGTTCTAGAATCTACTGCTTTATACTTAATACATGCTAAGCCGGGAAAAACTTTCATTAAATTTCAGAAAGAAATCTAAGAAAATAATTCGAAAATAGGGGAGATGCATTCTGACAACCTAAAGATACAAGATGAGCTCAAACTGCTATCCTTTGCACCTTTGCGAACATAAGTTCAGAGTTTATTTTCTTACAGGCATATAAATCCACGTTCCATAAATCCACGTCCACGTTCTATATTCCTTATTCATATCAGTTCAGCAAAGCATAACAATATCGTAGATGGCCCCACACTAACAACGAAGTTTAGTCTACCTATGCAACAACTCCTCCAATATGTCGAATATTATGACCTCTGTGCCGAGTTTAGCCAACCGGAGAATACAAAATTTAACTGAGGCAATCGGAATTCCTATACTTTGTAATATATTGAGACTTCTCGACCGACCCTTCAATGCAATCACAATATTCTGGAACCCTAATAAGAATTTCTTTTAAATGATTCGTCATTTCACTGGGAAATCTCCGACATTCATTGTGGAGGACAGACAACGACGTAACGTTCGCAAGGGACTTTCAATATGGCTTTAACATCCGCCTGGAAAACTCTGCAGTAGTCAGGCTGCTTTTATGAAAGCCTAGTGTTAGAATCTTTAGCAAAAATAACACAGTGTACTCTATCCTTTGAATCGGCAGAACAGAATTTTCCAGTTGATATCATAGACGTGAGGGCCCCCCCAGGTCAGAGATCTCGATTAAATCTACATATGAAAAGTATTTCTTCGGCGACTTCCTCTCAGTAGATTTCTGACAAAAACTCTGAGAGGAAATAATAAATTGCCATGAAATGGTTCCCAAAAAAATTTGTAGATCCCGCCACTTATGGATAAAATTAACACAAACAACATAAGTGGTATGAGAAGCTAGGTCGTAATCCTGATTGAAGGATTGTAATGACCAATTATGTACATATGTATGTATGTGTATCACAAAGTCTAAATTCCCACTAAATTGAATTCTAAATCACACAGAAATTATTGTGTTCTAATAACTCCGTCGTGTAGGCAGTAAACTGGACTTAAGCTTTCGTTTAAGCCTTCGTTCTAATAATACTGAGCTAACGTAAGCATTGAAGCAGGTCTATGTCGCAGACTAATATTGATTTTCTAATTTGGAATCGCCGTAGTTAAGTAGGTAGTGTGTTGGCTTACTAGACGAGAGATTGTGGGGTCAAACATTAGCTGGGATATGTCGTGAAAAAGGGATAAAAAATATATTTCTTTCGTCAATCTCCTATTAATTTGTAGCAAAGGCTCTGAGAATAAATAATTGCCATGAAAAAGCTCCTCAAAATCGTTTTGTCTGACTCTATGTTAAACAGCATGTTCCGCCACTCATGTATACAATTAATACACAATGTCTGTGGATGTAAGCAGCTTATGCCTAATCCTGGCAAAAGCAAAAGATTTCACATTTCATTAGAAACCAACTTTGGGTTATCATCCGTCGTTATCTAGAAATATTTCGTTTTGTTACAATTCATGGAGTTCTTGTATTAGGCTCCTTTAGAGTTCTACAATGTTGCCACCTCTCGGTCCCTAGAAACAATGCTTTCTGTGGAAATGGGGCACATATCTAACTGAGTGGGGCACTGGGGGGGCTAGTGGGTTACCTGCATAGATTATTTGAAACACGATTAAGAGCCTCTTAGTTTTTTCAATCGGAATAATGTTGGGAAATTTTTTTGCCTTACGATGTATTCCAACCTAATATGAGTGGTGTTGTGAACACCAAGGTTATACGATTGGTTGTGTACAAAGAAAAAAATTTTTTAATTTTTATTTTTCAAAAAATATCTGTTCTCTGAAGGCTTTTGTCTTACAAGTTGGCATTAGTAAGGCTATGCCAACCAAGCAGCATAGTACGCTTTCCCCTTAATGGATAATTGAAATTCCTACACGCACACTTAATATGCCAGCAGTTTCGTAATGTTTGCTTGCCATTGTTAAAATGCACTACCCCATTGCCAAATTATTAAATTAATTTGTATTCATATGAATGCCAAGAGATGATGTTCCCCACTCAATGCGAATTCCTTTTCTTATTTTCTTTTTTTTATCTCACACAGCACTCAACGCCGCCTTAAACGTGTTCGAAGGGAACCATTAAAATTCATTACAGGTACTCTGGCTGTCACTGCAGCATTTTAATACAAAAATCCCAAAGAAAATTTTCAAGGCGTTAATGGAAAAGCTGCTACGAAAACCTATTGGCCAATTGTTCTTTAAGAGTTTTTGAAAGCAAAAAAACAAAAAAAAAAAAAACAACGACAAACATTACTTTTAGCATAATTCCCGCGTGCCAATTTTAGGGCAATTTTTTTTAAACTTTTATGGTGGTTTTTGTATAATTTTTGTTTAAATTTCTCTTTTCTTTGTTGTTATTTTAATTGTTTAAACATTTTTCTTTTTGTGCAAGTGATTGTGTATGAGAAAGATTTTCTTTCTTTCTTTCGTTTTTTTTTGTCGTTTTTTAATGTCACCAACAATAAACGTGAAAAGCATAAAAAATATCAAGAAGCAACTGAAAATACTGAACAGCAGCAACAGCAGCAAAAGAAAATAATAAAGCCTCATTAAACATCAGCAACATCAACAGCAACAACAACAACAGAGATGCAACAAACAAATAAGGACACTGTTTTGAAAATAAACGCAAAAAGAACAAATTATTGCCGCCTATTGGCAAGAAGAACAACTTAAAAGCCATTTTTTGTGGCGGCAAACTAATGAATTTTCTTTAAGGAAAACTAACACTTGAGCGGGAATAAATTACTTTTCTTAAGCAACTATAGAAACCAAAGGGTACAATGTTAACAAACAGACGGTATTAATTAGAAGTAGAGAATAAATTTTTATCAGTAACTCCTTATTAACTGATTCAGTATCAGCGCGGTTATAACCCGCCTATACAACAGGATTTCAATGGCCAATAATGACCAAATCGATCCTTTCCAATTGGGATCTCTCGATCAGTGCACCTTTCAATGTATTACAGAGAGAGAATTCTTTATATAGACACACTATTATTATGCAGAAGTACTCGGCATGTCTTCAGTCGGTCTTATCCGCTGCCTCCTTAAGGACAAAACTTTTAATGAGTGCTGAGAGTAACATGCCCGCTTACGCAAAGTCCACAATGCAGTGGTTCGACTTTTTTCTTGAATTTCAACAAGAAATTAAGAATTTTGGTGTCGAAACTTTTACATTTTAATCTCACAACAAATACTCAGTGAATAATCCTAATTATGTAATAGAAAAATATAGGGTGGGCCATTTAAAAGTTTAAATTGAAAAATGCAATAAAACAAAAACTGTTTAATATTTTGCCAAATTTATTTTTATGTTGTGAAGTACAAATGCTCCTGTTAGAAACGGAATATTATTTCATTCATATGGCTGCCACGGCTGGCCTCACTGTACTTCATTCGATCGGACCAATTTTCGTGCACTTTATCGAGTGTAAACGATCGTATTTTGGCAATGGCATCGCGAATGTTGGCCTTCAAATGCTCAATTGTCTCTGGTTTGCCGGCATAACACTTTTCTTAAAGAGGCGCCGCACAGCAAATAGTCCAAAGGTGTCAAATCGCAGCTTCTTGGCGGCCAGTAGACATCACCATTTCAGCTAATTAAGTGGCCAACAAACGTTTGACGGAATAATCGATTGTAGCATGAGATGTGTTGCACTATCCTGTCTAAACCAGACATCGTTCACATCAATACCGGGAACAAATAAATTGGTTATCATGGTGCGATAGGTATCTCCATTGACAATAATAGTTGCGCCGCCCTTATTTCCAAAGAAATATGGGCCAATGAGGCCTCTGTTCCACAAGCCGCACCAAACAGCCACTCGTAATGGGTGCATTGGCTTCTGTAAGACCACGTGTGGGCTTCCTGAGCCCCAAACACAGAAATTTGCTTATGAACGTACCCACCAAAAAGAAAAGATGAGTTGGACCAATAAGTTCCAACGTTGCTCAAGCGTAAATCGATTCATTTACTTTCGGTGGAGATAATATACTGAATTTTGTGAATGGAATGCCAACTTCGAAATAGCCGATGGTTCCAATTTAAACCGATAGATGGCCCACGCGATAAAATAAATAGAAAGGGAGGGAAGAGTTTTCATCAAGGGAATTTAATTTACTTCCGTTACATTATAGGTAGCAAGAATGTAATGTTGCTCTATAATGAACCCGTTCTCATTGTAAGCTATTCGCCAATCAAACTCTAACAGACGAGATTTATTATTTATGCGATTAAATTCCTTTTTTTCAATCGACTCAAGAAGTAAAATAAAATTACAATAAAAAATGCATTTATTGGTTAGTAAAAAACGGTTTTGAAAGTATTTAAATTATTAAAGAAAATTTCGTGAAGTAAACTATGGAATAACATTGCCACTCTGAATTGTCATTCTGAACCGTCATAAAATTGTTGGACAAAGTAAAGTAACGTCAATAAGAAGTATTTCTTTCAAGTACAATACATACAGACAAATACACATATAATTGGTTAATGCAACCCTTCAGTCAGGAATTACGACTTAGCGACACACCACTTATGTTGTGTGTGTAAATTTTATCCATCAGTGGCGGGAAATACAGTTTAAAGTCGACTGTGAACGAAAGACTTTTTTGAGAAACTCTTCCTGGAAATTTTATTTACTCTCAGAAGGCTGCTGGAAGGAAGTTGCCGAAGAAATATTTTTTAATATTTTGTCTGACCTCGAGTCGAGTTAGACGTCTGGCCTCGCGTTTAATATGCCAACAAATTGCCTACGGCGACCTCATGTTCAATAGTGTTTGCGAAAGTCAAACGAATCAAATATTCCCAATTGTTGGTAGGTGACTTATCCTTGGTTTTCGATACAATAAAAAAGATAAAATTTTCGTTGCCTACTTACAAGCGAAATCCATGTGACGCTTGATTCGCATTAAATTGCATCATAGGAGGTGCCATAAAAAATTTTGGCATTTAATCCGTTTTTCTCTCCATTAGCCACACTTAATAAGTCGGGTGTTTATAAAAAAAAAAAGAAAAAACAAATGAGACCAGTTCTGTGTATAGCTGCTGTTCTCGTTGTCGTTGTGGCTGTGTTTTATATTAAAAAGATACTCACTCATCACCTTTTTTTGCTGCTAATTAGTGTCTGAACAAATATTCTACACATACACACACTCTCTCTCTCTCTCTCTCTCTCTCTCTCTGCACTCTGCACTCTATATTTTGTCACACAGAAACGGACGACAAGCCCTAAACACACACACCTACACATGCATGCATGATTATAGTCAAATAAATAAATAAAGCAACGGAACAAAATTAAAATGTGAAGAAGAAAAAAAAATATTTTTTTAAACTGACACTAACTCTTTAGAAAATAATAACAACAAAAACAGCAACAACAAAAACAATAACAAATAAGGGTACACATTTATTTTCCAGGTGACTGTCATCATCAATGTGTGTGTAATTATTTATTTTTTTACGTTTTTCTCATTCTCTTTCTCGCTCTACTTTTCTAAAGCAGCGTGCCAGAATAGTACGTATAATAACTGTTTGTGTGTGTGTTTGTGCTAATAAAAGTGTATGAGAGCATAAATTTATACTGTACGTATGTGTATGTGTGTACTGTTGCCGTTTTTTTGTATAAATTTTCCTTTGTTGTTGTTTGCTTAAGTTTGTTAATAAAAATTGTTTTTTTTGTGTTGTTTTTCTCTTTTGAGTGTGCTTTTGTTTTGACTTTTTCAGGTGTGCTGTGTTAATGTATTTGTGTTTGTTTAATTGTCTTACTATGTGTGCGTGAGTAATTATTTTATATTTGTTGTAGCTTTTTGAGATATCCAAAGAAATAAGTATTTGAGAGCGTGTGTGTGAAAAATGTACATGTATGAGTCTGAATATTCAAGAGAAACTGGTCCAGTTTTGTTTAAGGGTCTCTGCCTTTCAGTGTTGCTGTCCTTTTTCTTTTTTTTTTGTCTGTGTTCTGGAGACAATGCTGACATGTTGTGACAGTTTCTTTATGATTCACTCGATGAGTTTTTGTTTTTTTTTTTTTGAATTTTCTTTTCTCACTTTAATTCTCTCTTTATGTACAATGAATGCAACAGTAAATTCAAAAAAATGGATTTAAAAACTGAAAGTATTACGTTAACTATGAGAGGTCATCCGCATCCACATTGTTTTGACACTTTTATTATCAGAATTATGTTCCTGAGATGAATATACCTTGATAAATAGGCCTGTTACTCCAAAAATATTTGGTTTAATCTCTCTCTATTCATCAGTCAAAACTTTGTGTCTATTAGAGTAATCTCTTTCAGACGTAACAAACTCGCTTTTGTATATTTTTCTATGATTTCATTGGTTTACAACATGACGAAATCGGTAGGCGAAGTATACTTTAAATCTGATTGATGCCAGGATGTGATGTTGTTAGTCAATTTCAATGGTTTACAAAATGACGAAATCGGTAGGCGAAGTATACTTTAAATCTGATTGATGCCAGGATGTGATGTTGTTAGTCAATCAGCAGATTCTTTGTCGTAAAAGAAAATTTAAATTCTATTAATTACTGACGTTTCAAAGTATCGGGTGGGCCATCTACCGTTTTAACTTTGTACCATCGGTTATTTCGAATCTAGCAATACTTATGTCATTTTATCAATGTCATAAAATTCATTATATTATCTCTTCTTTACACAATGAATCGATTTATGCTTGAGCAACGTTGGAATTTATTGGGCCAACGAGAAACTTCGCGATGATGTCGATTTTGTCAAAAAGAAATCATCTCTTCGGATGAAGCTCATTTTCATCTTGGTGGGTACATTAATAAGCAAAATTGCCGTATTTGTTGCTCAAAACACCCAGTCGTGGTCTTAGAGAACCCAATGCACCCATTACAAGTGACTGTTTGGTGCGGCTTGTGAAGCGGAGTCATCATTGGCCCATATTACTTTTAAAATGAGAACGGCAAAACCATTACGGTCATTCTCGCACCATGATAACGGTTTTTTTTTTTTTTTTTGTTGCAGCTCTTCGCGGTATTGATGTGGTTACAACTGGATGGTGCAACTTGCCATACATCTCATGCCGCAATCGATTTATTGTATCAAACGTTTGATGGCCGCTTAATTATCCGAAATGGTGAAGTCAATTGGCCGCCAAGAAGCTATTTTCTGTGCGGTGCCGTAAAGAAAATTGTTATGCCTACAAACCAGAGACAATTGAACATTTGAAGGCCGACATTCGTGATGCCATTGCCAGGATACTACCCCATACACTCGCAAAAGTGCAAGAAAATTGGTCCGATTGCATGAGGCACTGTGAGGCCAGCCGCGGCCGCCATATGCTTGAAATAATATTCCATTTCTAACCGGAACAATTGCACTTCAACACAAAAATAATATTTGTTTGACTCTATTTATTTGACTCTCTGATAAGTACTCCATGATAATCGAAAAAGCAGTGAACAAAGTCATGCCTTTTGAACTGACTTGGTATCATTTTTTTTTCATTTGACTCGGTTGTACTGTAATCCTGACTGAAGGGTTGTCATGACCAATTATATATGTGTATATGTACCAAAGGAATTGGATGTTCCTTGTAGAACTCAACCATGTGTTCCATAAATCGTTATAGAAACGATCGGAATCGACTTGTATGTTTGGATGAATAAATCAGAATATTAGAGTTTTGTTACGTGCTTTATAGGAACTATCCTGCTGCACGATGCAGCTTTTCTGTTAGTTGGTTTATTACGGTGTCGTACGGGCAACACAAATAGATCAGATCTAAAAAAAAAAAATACGCAAATCGAAGTGACATGCCCGAGCATATCTGAATTGCACTGAACGAGCTAATCGTGTTATCCCATTATCCTACAAGGCTTTGCCGACTCTCAATTACCATTTTCTTTGAATTCGTCGGTTTCTAATGTGCTGTAGTATACAGGACAAGATGTATATGTACCTATACCATGTATAGGTATGTATATATGTATGCATGTGCTTGACATATAAGGTCACTGGTGTATTAACCTTCGTTTGCAGTTTATAAAAAAAAAAAACACAAATTCTGTTAAATAAACTCGACGTTACTATTCCCAACATTGATTATTTTTCCGAAAAATTCCACAGTGTTTCACAATATTTTGGGAAAGTTTTATTGAAAATCATTGATCAGCTGGGGTACGTTTTTCGCCCAACAGTCCCTTGGGTGTCTTAAAGCTGCAGCAAGCAGTAGGAAAACTCTTGACTCTGTGCCCATCAATGCTTTGTGCTTAAAAGCGGATTATTGACTTTGGCAAAGTTTGTTTTCAATTTTTTTTTTGCTCCCACATACATACATGTATGTATGTATGTATGAAGGAAGGCATTCAGCCAAAATCAAAATAAGAAAAGGATTCCATCTATACTTCTTAAGTACAAAACAAAAATTGAAAAAATAAGCAAAAGAGAGAGAAAGAAATGTACAGAAACTAAAGAAAATCTCGACATGCATGAAGGAACATCATTTAGGATTGTGTTGTGTTTGCCATTTCAATACACTTTGGGTGAGATGCACTGCTTCAAAGAGTACTCAAAAAAACGAAAACAAAAAAACAAAAAAAAAAAAACAAAAAAAGAAAGAAAGGAAGCTAAAGCACAAAGACTTTTTGCATAAACTTCTACTTTTTTAAAGAAACAGTTGCATTGTTGTATGTACTCTTTCTTTCATTCTTCCTTTATTTTTATTTTTAAGATTCTTTTCTTTCCCTTTTTTTCCTGCCATAAGGGAGGGAGAGAAATTTAGATTTTTTTGGGGTTTTTCTCTACTGCAAAAGCTTCTTCTGCTGTAAGTAATAAACAAACGAAGTTAAAGAAAATCTAAACTTAGCTCAAGTGCCGAACCATCTGAGCGAAATCAATGTTTGCATTTCCATTTCGATTACGTTTTAGTTGCCATTAAAAAAACTGACATTTACAGGGTGGTGTGTTTATAAATACATAGGATTAAAGTATTAGAAGAGAAGAAAAAAATATGATTTAGGAGATGAACTGTTAATTGGTTTTAGAATACATATATTATTAGTTCTTTTCAATTATGCAACGTATTGCAATGCGCTTACGTCGACCATGCTAACATAACAGCGGTAGCTAACATAACCTTACTTAAGGTCACCAGAATGGACATGTGAACCAATTTCATTCGTGTTAATAACAGACCTAGAGTCAATCAATATAATACGGTTTCAAAACCATCCTTCTAAAACCTCAGTCGAGTGAGACCACGATTCTAACTCCAGGTCAGACATCGCCAGCCAAACGAAATATTAGAAATATTTCTTCGGTGACTGCATTTCAGCAGTTTTCTGGCAAAAACTCCGAGAGTAAATAAAATTGCAATGGAAAGTTGCTCAAAAATCTGTCGTTCGGAGTCGACTTTAAACTATAAGTCCCGCCACTCATGTATAAAATTAACACTCACAATATAAGCAGCGTGAGAAGCTAGGTGGTAATCCTGACTAAAGGGTTGTAATGACCAATTATGTATGTATGATGATTAATCCACGTTCCTTAAAGTTTTGCTTTTTTACGAGGGCTGACCTTAAGATGGTACTTAACAGAACAGTAAAGATATCCTAATTGATATGGCTAATGATCCTGCCTAGGAAGCAGTTGAAGTCGGTCTAACAACACTCACAAACCATTCACATTGTTTGCTATGAAACTCAGTTCAGCGTGAGAAAAATTGTTTTCTATTGAAAACTTGTCTTCAGCATAGAAATTAATTTTTGGCTGAATTGCTATGTGCAGAAATGAAATTCGCAGAGTAATTTGAGTTCTAGAGTAATTTAGGCACCTTGAAGAAGACTGGCTTGAGTACGGTTTGTGGGCCGGTGGTATAATACGCTGTCACATACTACACGACATGTGATATCATGAGTCTATAGAGAGGCAAGTCTGGTGAATACGTCATACCCATAGTCCAAGGGTCGCAACGGACATGCGCTTTGACTACTTTAGACCTTTTTTTTTGTGGAAAAACTTGAGCTATAGAGATAGGCAGATATACAGGAACAGACTTCTAGAGTAGGCTAGGCTTTCCACCAGCTACTCAGGCTTGATCGTAATGTCATCTCGTTCACAATGGTCATGCTTGTTTTATGGGAAGACACGCGGAAAGAATGCAGCTTCCATCTAACGACTTCTGCCCTGGGTGCAGATCTGCTGAGGAAGAGGAGGCTGTTATCTACTTTCTTTGTCAATGATCATCTCTTGATGTCAAGGATATAGCTTCGTGTATCAAACTTTCGGGCTGGTTTTCAAACGTACGGTAGTCGTGCTTTTAATGTGCAGCTGATACGCTGACCAAATTCTGCCCTAGTTTGGTGGAATTCGGTCAGTACAGGGTCAACGCTTACCTGTTGCTTACCAACAGGTCGCTATGCATACTCAAGTGAGTATGGGTAGGCAAAGCTCCCACTACGACCTAACCTAACCTAAGCTAGAGCAATTATCGATTTCACAGTATTCTCAACAATTAGCTTGTTAGAGCGTCCAAATAAAGTCCCATTCAGACAACAATTGAAGTCGGCTAACCATTTAAAAAGCTGTAGTTATGTTGGCTGGGCGCTAAAGCTTTCAGTATTTCAGTGCTCTTGACGGCTACATGCATACGCAAAATTTCCTACATATGGCGCTCGGACAGCCCAGAAGTGATTATGGAAAATTCATTGCATATGGGAAAATGCGCTTTGGCGCTCATTATGGTCTTATAAGTATTTTGTTTTTCAACCGCACTGGCAGATTCGTTTCACTCATTCCACAGGGCTGTAACCAGTTTTTTTTTTAAGCCTGTAATGAAAAAGTCCGTGCCACAAGCGACATAATACATCTGATTTTGGTAAATTTTCAGAAAAATTTGTTTTGTCATGTCTACGCAGATAATCCCCTAAAATTGGGGCATTTAACAACTACCACTCTTTAAGTTAAGGGCAAAATGCTGCCTGGTAAGGTCGAAAGCTTGCAACCAATTCAGTGGCACTCATTTTAATGTGATTGTATTTTGTATTGAAGTCGCCATAGTCTAGTAAGTAGCGTGTTGGCTTATTAGACGTGAGGACACGGTTAAGGCCATAGGTCAGACATCAAAACGAAAATATGAAAAAATATTTCTTCGGCGACTTCCTCTCAGCAGATGTCAGGAAAATGATCTGGAATTTTATTTGCCCATATTTAGTGTCTAGAAATTTCGAGTGTCTGTCAGTTTGTGTTCTGTGTGTTCAGCAGCCCTATATGTCCGAATCTGAATGCCAGGCACTTCTTTTGATAAAACTTATCATTTCCAACGTTTCTAATTTAAGAAATAAAAACGAAACACGCTCACAATCAGACACACAGACACGCAGACACACACACCCATTGTCATACGTATATGGTATAGACGGTTAAAAGAAAGCTTTCTTTCCCAGTTGTTCGTTGGTTTTTTTTAAAGAAATAGTACATACTTATAACTGTATATGCTTATATGATTGTGTGTATGTGAATATTTCGTGCAAAAATATTTTCTTTTTTCTCTCACTCTCTCTAACTCTCGGTCTTGCATTTTGCATACAGAAACGAAGAAATAACGAACTGATAATAGTTTTATACTTGCTGTTATTGTAGTTGATGTTGTTGTTGTTATTGTTGTTTATAAAAGAAAACTAAATTCTATTGTTAAAAAAAAAGAAAAAAAGAAAAAAATTTAAAATAAATGCAAATGCATCTCATTTTTCCTTTGTTATGCTACAGTTTCTGGTTGCTAAAAAAAAGTTTTTCCTGCGCCTTTTCTCTCTTTCTTCAGCTCTTTGCTTAAATATTTCAAAAAATTCAATGAAAAAAAAAAGCAAAACAAAACAAAAACTCAACATTTATGGTGTCTTTAAAATGCGTCCTGTTTTTAAAGAATTTTTTTTTTTTTGTTGCCATTGTTGCTAAAGCTTTTATTGTTGTTGCCGCTGTCATCGTTATCATACCATATTGTAGTTGTTCTATGGAAAAACCAGAATGCATTTTATAAGATTTAAATTGAACTTGGATGGATACAATCATAAACAGAAAAAGAAGAAAAAACGTTGAAAAAAACTTTTCTTTTTCACAAAAATGTTTGTGCCACATTAAACCATCAACGTTAATTATGGGATGCAAAAGAAACAAGCCGATAAAGCTTTATAGCTCTCATGGTCATGATAAAAAAGAAAAAATTTTTCTTATTTTCTCTCTGACCATGTTTCTAAGAAAGTGTGATAGTGTCCAAAACTGTTAAAAAAAAAGTAAAAAACTTTAACATCATAGCCAATATTAATTAAATACACAAAAGGATCTGCCTCGCCAGTTCGAAATTTGATGTGTGATATGTTGCAGTGAGCTATTTAAGCAACGCAAAGTCCAATGGATACGACCACCAATTCAACACTCATTGTAAAGAGTGGAAACATCATTAAAGATGTAGATAAATCCGTGTACAGCACAGTTTCCATAAACGATGGCACAGACAACATACATACATAATTGATCTTTACAATCCTTCAGTAGGATTACAACCTAGGTTCTCACATCACCTATGTATGTCGAGTGTGTTAATTTTAAACATGAATGGCGGGACCTACAATTTAAAGCCAATTCCGAATGACTGATTTTTTTTGAGAAACTTTTCGTAGCAATTTTATTTTACTATCACAGTTTTTGCCAGAAATTCGTTCCTAAGAAAGTGTGATAGTGTCCAAAACTGTTAAAAAAAGTAAAAAACTTTAACATCATAGCCAATATTAATTAAATACACAAAAGGATCTGCTTCGCCAGTTCGAAATTTGATGTGTGATATGTTGCAGTGAGCTATTTAAGCAACGCAAAGTCCAATGGATACGACCACCAATTGTAAAGAGTGGAAACATCCTTGAATATGTAGGTAAAGTCGTCTTCTTGGGCAGCACAGTCTCCATAAACGATGGCACAGACAACATACATACATAATTGATCTTTACAACCCTTCAGTATGTATGTCGAGTGTGTTAATTTTAAACATGAATGGCGGGACCTACAGTCCTACAGCCAATTCCGAACGACAGATTTTTTTGAGAAACTTTTCGTGACAATTTTATTTTACTCACGTAGCTTTTGCTAGAAATTTGCTGAGATAGGAAGTCCCCCCATTTTTTTATATTTTTGTTGCAGATGTCTGATCTGGGGTTTGAACCAAGGCCTCACGTCTAATAAGCCAATTCACTACATACTAGACTACAGCGACTTCAATAACAGACAACTAAGGAGTGCGCACAAAAAAAAAATGGTCCTACTTTTAAGCTTATAACTTTTATCATAATTGAAAAAAATGAATACCGTTTCATTGTTTTTGTTAGTCATCTGTTTCAAAATCCACGTGCTAAATCTCATTGCAATAGCAAAATTAGTTTTTTGAAAATGGGCACCCAACAAGAATGTCGTAAAACAATAATTGAAATTTTCAATGAAAAACCGCGCCGCTTACAAAAAACGATTGCTAGGCCCGCAGGTGTTAACCAAAAAACAGTTTCTAAGGTAAGAATAAAACAATATAAGGAGTCTTTAGGTATTGAGGGAAAGCGTAGAAGTGGAAGAAAAAAAAGGATTTGCCGACCAAAACAAAGCAAGTAAAATAATACGTATTTTTCAAAAAACACTCTAACATGTCTGGAAGAAAAGTGGCTCAAAAAGTTGGATGCTCTGAGACCTTTGTCAGAAAAAAATTTTATACACAAAAGAATTCAAATATTATTTACTTTAATTGAAATATACATAAAACGAAAAAAATCCGCCACTTAGTTTTATTTCTATAACGAAAAGTGTAAGTCCAGTTTTTTTCGTGCGCACTCCTTATGTTGCCAATCGTACTAACAAAATCCATCATACGTATACCAACTGTAGAAAAGCGTGTAGACCTTCACAGATATTGACGAAAGACAAGCTAAGAATATCTAATTCTAATGTAATGCCAATGCTCCCCGACGCCAGCAAAATTCAGAAGAAAATTCACTCAATATCAAGCAAAAATTAGTAACGTTTATGAATGACATTAAAACGCGTAACATTCCCCTTAAATGCCAATTCGTAAAACATTGCGAGGCAACAATTATTTATTTATTATTATTATTATTTAAAACTGCTTTCAGCGGAAATATCAGAAGTATAAGACGTCCACGCAATACGTGGGAAAATGCCAGCAAATTGATAGCAAATAACACAATAAAGATGTGAATGGAACGAATTCGAGAAGAATTTCATTTTAATTTACTATGTCGGTGAAGGCCAGCCTAAAACCATAGAAGGCGTCCAGCCAGCAAATTGGTAGCAAATAACACAATAAAGCTGTCAATGCAAAGAATTCGAGAAAAAAATTAAAAAAAAAAAAAACAATTTCAAAATACTTTTACCGTTAAGAGGCCACCATTAAAAATCAGCAGATAAATTTGCTAATAAAGTTACCCAAACCAGAGATCAGCAACAAGTATTCAAAACGATGAGTAGATTCGAGTCATACTTATAATTTCAGCTACTTATACGCATTCATACTTATTTTAATATCATGCTCATACTACTCATATTCAAAGTTAGAACTACTCATCGTACTCATACTTAACAATAAGCATGATGTTGTTGATTTCGACTCTCCATGATTCAATATATACACCAAGCACAAAATAAGTATGATTCGAATACGAACACCACAATACTCGCTAGATGGTTGTGTGTCTGCTTTGCTTGCTGTCTTTGTTTTTTCTTTTCTCTTCTTTTGTAAATGCAACAATAACTACTACTGTAAATTTTGATGAATGATTGTGAGTGACTCGAATCATTCGTAAGTATTATAAGTATTTTTCTAAATTTATGAATCTGAATGAGTAGGCGTATGAATCAAACAATGAATCGAATGTTGTGAGTTTGATGTCAACGTTGTACTCATACTCATTGCAACCTATACTTATAAATCAATGTTGTAGCGAGTACGAATGAATCAGAGTAGTTGAATTTTAATACTCTTGACTCACTCATACTCAAAATTTCATAAGTACCTATGAGTAGCGAAAATACGATTCATTGCTGATCTCTGACCCAAAACCCATGATTATGATTTCAAATCCATACGATATATTCGCATTGAGTAGGACTGGGACACACAATATGTTTTGAAGTAGTGTATCATGCTATATATGTATGTATGTATAACCCGCCTAGATCATGCGACAACTCCGTCTTAAAGGCCCATAAGTCTGTTGCCAAATTATAAAAAAAAAATTTTAAAATAACTGATGACAAAAAGGGTATACAGGGCTTATTAAAATAGAACACATGGATTTAAAGAAATCATAGTAGTACATACATAATTGGCCATTACAACCCTTCAGTCAGGATTACGGCCTAGCTTCTCACACCACTCATGTTGTGTGCGTTAATTTTATACGTGAGTGGCGGGACCTACAGTTCAACGTCGACTCCGAACGACTTTATTTTTGAGAGACTTTTTCATGGCAGGTTTATTTAAATGCAAAATGCTACAAAATTTAAAACGATGAAATGATGCCAAATGAAAGAAAATAAACATTTGTTTGGAAAAAATTTTTAATTCTGTTGCCTGGTGTTGTTTGTTTTTACAACAATTTATTCAAATATTTTCCTTCTTTATGATCTTCTATTATCAAGGCCTGTAAAGAATACTTCGCACATTTCAAATATTATTTCAGTAGAATTAAAATGGGGCGAGGAGGGGAGGGTGGAGTTTTTAAAGAGAAGCATACAGCTGTAAATGTAACTGAAATCCTTAAAAAGCAAGGAGGCATGCCAATTTTTCTAAGACATTCTGTTTTCATTCTTCTACTGGCAAAAGAAAAACACATTTTTTTTCTGTGTTTCTTTGGCTTAAAATTACGATTAAATTCAATGGAGAGAATGTGTTGCCAATAATAGTTTCTCATATGCGCCACACGTACACTGAACATTGAACACTGAACACCACTAACATTGAAAAAATAGTTGAAGGAAGAAGAAAGCAAAGAAAGAAGAACAAGCAAAGGATATACAAACAATAGTTTTTCTTGTTCTTGGAAATACAAAAAAAAAGAAAAAATCTTATAAAAAATTAAATGAAAATAGAAACTGAAATGGAAATCAAACATCTTCTCAATTTAAATTATAGTTTCATTTTGCAAAAGGCCGGAAAGAAAGGTTAGTGGTGGGGAGGAGGCAGGCAGCCGGCAGCAGTCTTGTTGGTAGCAGTGGAAGCATTTGCTTCAACTTGATGTTGGCAAAATGAAATGAAAACAATCGACAACGTACGACATTATTTTCAATTGAAATGCAAATAAATATTGAAAATTACAAAGAAACCATGACGACAGAGTCTATTTTATTTTCCAAGATTTTTTCTTCAATTTTTTTTGTTTTGTTTTTTTTTTTTCAATCCATTGGTCATCATCTCTACAGTCCACCATGGAGGCATAAAAACTAAAAAACTATTTTTTTCTTGCTTATTATTGCCTTGTTTATAATTATTGTTCTACAGCCGCTACAGCCCTACTAAGTTCAAATAAATAGAACCGTGTACCGGTATGAAGTGAGCGTCAAGTGACAAATGTCTCCATAAGGAACATTTATTGTGAAGGAGCCTTAATTTCTTTTTTTGTTGTGTGTTGGTGATGAAATCTCTCAAGGCCTACGAAAAACAAGTCAACACACACCATCTTTTTGTCGTCTATAAGGCAGCCTTCAATAGCCCCATAAGGAATCGGGCTTTTTCCGCATATCTGAGCTCAATGTACCTGCGAAGCCGATAAGGCTATGCAGAATGACTTTGAGCAATTCCTGCAGCACCATCAAGATAGGAATGAACCTCTCCGAACTTTTTGATATCAGACAAGGCGATGCCTTATCATGCGACCTCCTCAATTTCGTCATGGAACGTGTTCTGCGGAAGGAGGGACTGCATCGCAATGACACTATTTTCGAGAAAATAAAAGTCCAATTGCTTCTGTACGCTGACGACACTGACATCATAGGGCGTATCAAGAGAGATGTTACTGCTGCCTTTTGTGCTATTGAACGCCAGTCTATTAAGATATGTTTGGCAGTAAATGAGGGCAAAACGGAGTATATGTTGTCGACAAGTAGGGACATGTGGCGTACTGGATGCCAGATTACAGTCAATAACTATATTTTTGATGTTATCAGGCAGTCAGTTTATCTTAGCTCCGCCGTAGCCAGCAAAATTGATGTCAATCTGGAGATCAAGCGTATGATCACTAGTGTAAATAGATGCTATTATGGTCTCAGTGAGCAATGAAGTAGCAGAGGTCTCTCTTGTACGACAATGACGAATGGCAGACCGATGGAAAACGGAAAAACCAATTGCAAAATAGAAAATCAGTATTGCACCGAATTGTTACTGGCGATGAATTTATTTTCAGAAAACTAAACGAAAAAATTCATAGGTTAATTCGGGACAATCATCAGCTTCAGCTGCAGAACCAGAGCGATTCGACAGAGAAGACAATTCTTTGTTTTTGGTGTAACCACATACCACGAGCTCCTAAAACCTGGTGCAACTACTAATACAGATCGCTATCGACAACATATTATCAATTTGAACCATGCTTTGACCGAAAAACAACCAGAATGACCCACAAGACACGGCAAGATACTTTTGTAAAATGACAATGAAACTGAACGCAAAGTAAAACCGATTCATGCTGAAATCAAAGCAATAGGCTGGGAACTATCACTTCACCCACCTTATTCGCCTGACTTGGCTACTTCAAACTACTATTTGTTTGCATCGAAAGGACAAGCATTGGCTGAGCAGCACCTACGAGGAATTCGAAAATTAGGTGCCAAATTGCTGGGGTTCAGAAGAAGAACAGTTTTATTGACTTGGAATCCACAAATTGCCTGAAAGATGGAAACAAATTTTAGCCAGCAATGGCCAATACTTTGAACCAAAGTTTTGTGTGTTCGAAAACGTTCGATAAAAAGTTTGATCAGTAATCGGACACCTTCTTTTTATATTTAAAGCGAGCTTTACTAAGTCAAAGATGTGAAGTTTTGAAAAAAAGTCTGTACAATGCAGTAAATGGGCGTAGAAATGTTGTGGGGATTTCGAAAAGAAATTCTTTCTCGCCCTTTCTATCTCTTTCCCCTTCCCCGTTTTTTCTTTTCTTTTAGTTGCAATAACATTTTGATAATATTTCAAATGAAAGAAACTGAACAAAGAAAAAAAAAACAAATTTAAATGGAAATGTCAAGAGTTTTTCTTGAAATTTCAATATACGAGTACCAGTATGGAAATTTCTCAACATAAGTATACAAACAACACTCGAGTATTCTAAAAAAAAGTACGTTTTTTAATGTAACAACACGAACAAAAACAGGGAATATAAGAATAAGAAACATCTTAAGAAAGTGGGAAAATGTAACAACAACAAGAAATAAAAGAAAAAGAAAAAGCAAAAGAAAGAACGTCATGGTTAAAACGAAACACATTTGGTGACAAAAAAAAAGTTCGTTTTTTGTTTTTTTTTGTTTTATGAAACATTTTTAAGTGGAAAATGCAAAAATATTAAAATTGTACGTTAAACAGAGTATAAAAACAACAACAACAACAATAACAGCAAACAAAAAAATTTTTAATTTTAACGAAAACAGGCACTGGCACAGTCACAGAATAAAACAAAAACCAAGAGAGGGGATAGTAAAGAAGATGGTGTCAAAAAGAAACACACTTATCCTTAGTCAAACACTACATATAAATGCGAAAGATATTTCCATGCATGTATGTATGTATGCATGAATTTTCATGCAAATACAGTGCAAAGAAAAAATTAACACACAATGTTTTTTTTACTCCAGCAAAAACACGAACATTTCACACGATATCGAATACATTTTCAAAGTGGTGTTACAGGGATACACCACACTCTCAACCTTAATACCCTACACTGAAATCAATGTGCATAACAGTCTGCCAAACTAATCCTTATGCAGACAACGCAGGAGTGGCTATTACAGGCAAATATTCAAATTCTCTTTGTGAATGCAAAAATATGATCTGAATCGGACCCTACCCACGCCATTTTAATTCTTTAAACCCCACACACAACATGGGCAATGTAAAAATTCAAACTGTAATCCTAACCATAGGGTTGCATTGGTCAATAATGTATGCAAGTGAAGTAAAGTGAAATAGGAATACGCTTTCAACAGATCAACTCAGACAACAGATATTTATGTCAGTAAAATTTCATACCGCGGTGTAAACCCAAAACTGTACGATATTACAATCAACTGAGCTATGATTTGATATTTGGCTTTGCAGAAATGAAATAATCAAGCAAACATGATACCAAGTTCTCATATCGTACTCGTATTACTTACTGTAGCCGAATGTTCACGAAACGTACCTTCGATTATAACATACGAAAATAATGCAAATGCTTACCGCAATTCCATTACAGAATTGGGTAAACTTTCTCATCTGTCGTTCGGAGTCGACTTTAAATTGTAGGCCCACCACTCATGTTGTAAACATTTTAAACACACACAATATAAGTGGTTTGATAAGCTAGGTCATAATCCTGACTCAAAGGTTGTGATGACCAATTATTTTATGTATGTTATTGTTTACAACAATTCCAGGTAATTTTTCATATAGTTTCTTGCAAACGCTGTTGGGAGAGCCTAGTAGACAGTCTGTTGGCTTACTAGACAAGAGTTCCAAGTTCAAAGCTCAGGCATCTTGACGTAGTCAAAAACCAATGGATTGATGCAAAAACTTCTCTAATATGTCGCTCGAAGCAGTTGATAAACTGCTGAACCTGCTACTCATGAATAAAATTAACACACAGAACTTGGATGGTGTGAGAAGCCTGGCCATAATCCAGACTAAAGGTATATTTTGACAATGACAAATATTTTTTACGTCCTGACACTATTTGCTGGAATCTGTGCTTAAACCTTTTATTGAACTTGAAAGAAAGTTGTGTCGTGCCGACAATTCCCTATGTGTACCCATATCAACTCTTACGTACAGAAACATAACGATCTACTGATTCCTTCACAATTTATGTTATTTTTGTTACCCAACAGAGGATATTACGAGGAAGAGCTTATGTAATTTTGTTTTAGTTTAACTTCTGAAGGCATATTGTTCAGTAAAAGTTCAGCATAATCGTGCTTCTACATTACCTACAATTCAGATAATTGAGTACTTCGGAATGTACGACCTAGATATACATACATACCAGAGATCAGCAACGAGTATTCAAAACGATGAGTAGATTCGAGTCATACTTATTATTTCTGAGACTTATACGCATTCATACTTATTTTAATATGATACTCATACTACTCATACTCAAAGTTGGAAGTACTTGTCGTATTCATACTTAACAATACCCATGACGTTATTGACTTCGACTCGTCTCTACTTAACATTTACACGAAGCACAAAATAAGTATGATTCGCGTACGAACACTACTATACTCACAAGAAGATTGTGTGTATGCTTTGCTTGTTGTCTTTGTCTTTCCTTTCTTCTTTGTTTGTATATGCAACAATAACAAAGGCTGTAAATTTTGATGAATGATTCGAGCCACTCGAATCACTATAAGTATTATAAGTATTTTTCTAAATTTATGAATCAGAATGAGTAGGCGTATGAATCAAACACATTTCGAATGTTGTGAGTTTGATGTCAACGTTGTACTCATACTCATTGTAACCTATACTTATAAATCAATGCTGTAAAGAGTACGAATGAATCAGAGTAGTTGAATTTCAATTCTGTTGATTCACTCATACTCAAAATTGCATGAGTGCTTATGAGTAGCGGAAAAACGATTCATTGCTGATCTCTGATACATACATAATTAATCATTACAACCCTTCAGTTAGGATTACAACCTAGCTGCTCACATCATTTGTTTTGTGTGTATTAATTTTATATATGAGTGGTGGAACCTACAGTTTAAAGTCGATTTCCAACGACAGATTTTTGAAAAACATTTCGTATCAATTTTATTTTAGTCTCAGAGTTTTTGCCAGAAATCTGTTGAGAGGAAGTTGCCGACAGAATACTTTTTTAATATTGTTACGAAAATGGAAAAATCTAGATGTTTTGCTTTTACATCGTTTAAAATAAAAATTATAAACAAAAGCTACAAAAACAAAACAATGAACTTGTTTACAAATTATCGCACTGCGTAATATAACAACAAACACCAGCATAAAGAAATGGTAAACTAGTAAACAAAAATGAAACAACAAACACAACAAGAATAAATGTAAACAAAATACACAAACAACAATAATGAAACAACGATGTTTGCATTTATAGAGATCTCGAGAAGGCAAAGCCACGAATATTAGCATTCAAGAACATTCATTGGACTGTTTACTCTGTCATATAAAAGGCAAGGCAAAGCAGGCGAGAGAATTAGTAACATTGCAGTCAGTCTTGTGTGAACGGGGTGTGTTTGAAGAGAGTAATCCTGGTTTCAAGATCTCCGTTACAAAGATTAGGCGAACAATTCTCTAGTAATTGTTATTGTTAATGCAAAGGGTGTAAACGAAGGAATAACAAACAAAGCAATTATTGTTGTTTACGTCAAGTTGTGAAAAGTGGCACACAGAATTGTGCGAACAATAAAGAATTTTAATTAAAACTAAACGCAGATTCTTATTTTATCTGCAATATACGAGCTCATATTTTAAACGCTTTTAAAAGTTAAAAACGTAACAATATTTTCGTTTTGATGTCTGATCTGGGGTTTGAACCTTGGCCCCACGTTGTACTTAAGTATACATCCTGAGGCGTTCGAGTGTACATGTGAACTATATTGCTAACTACCTATTGACATCAGCAGCAGCATAATGAGGGCCAATCGTTCAGCAATATATTATACCGGTAGAACTGTGCACCAAATGATTTTAGGTTCATGCTTGGAAACGCAATCTCTCTTTTAAAAATATTTGCTTTCATAGTGAAAATAAGAACTAATTTTCGCAAATTTTATACCAGTTAAATCGTATATCAGGTCCTGAGGATTATATCTGGTGAATATGACGGCTTAAATTAGATCGCGGTTAGAGATTGAATACTCGTAACGTAACACTAGACTTTTCACTAGATTTTTCACCAAAAAATTTAAAATGTTTTCAAAGATTGCTTTTGATTTTCATTAAGAATTTCTTTGTCTTCTTCTTCTTGTCTTTTAAACCTCACATCGGTCTGATAAATTGTTTTCGAAAATAGTTTCCATATTCCCTTAGATTGCTAACATTCCTTAATAAAAGCATTTGTAGGGAACGCTTGGTAATATTTTCTCATTAAAACGACAACCATTCAATAGAATTTGGGTAATAAATCCTTAAGACCATATAGACATCTTAATGATTTCCTTTGTAATCTTTGTAATCCTTTCGCAGAAAACACATCGAATATCCGTAACACATTTTATAGCCTGTACCCGAACCAAATCAACCCAACGCAACCCAACCCAAACCATGTATCCATTATGCATGCATTGCCCAAAAGACTAAATGCGAATTTATACAAAAAGAAATGAGAGTGAAAAGAAGAAAAAGCAGCAGAAGCAAAGAAAGAAGAAGAAGAAAAACGACATAAAGTCTACTAAAATTTAAATGCGTTTTTGGCAATGGGTTTGTCATACACAGTGTATGAAACCCTTTTTCTTGTTTTCTTTTATTTTCCAAAATTTTTTTTTTTTTTTTTGACTAAACAAAGAAGGAAAATAGAAAAAAAAAAAACTCAAGTAATCTACAGTTTTGCATATGGTAACACACAGACACACACATACACATCATTATATGAATTTACATACATGGTATATGTAAGCGTGTGTGTGTGTGTTTTTGGTTGTTTAAAGAAAAAAAAAGGACTTTATGAGTGAATGAAAAGAGCCTCTTAACATCACTAACACTTAACCCAGTAGTCAGTCATTAAGAATAAGGCGCACGCACACATGCAATACATTTGTATACATTTGAATTGTTTCTTCTTAAGTAGTAAAATAAATATGCATGTGTATTGGTATAGGCACATATGTACATATGTACATGCTTATTTACATAAAGGTAATATTTACTTAAAAATCATGTAGAAACGTAAAAAGAAAGACAGTAAATTGAGAAACATATTAATGCCACCAATGAGCCCCAAATCCAAACAATAAAATTCTTATTTTAACTACAAGGCCAGATATGGAAAAGTGGAACTTTTCATTCTTTACAAACTCCCTGTAACAGATAGTGAGAGCACTCTTTTGATGACAGACTATAGTAAGTCCAGAAACATGCCTTGTGTGGACGAAATCGATGCCTAGCTATCTAAAAGTATAGATGGGCCATCTGCTGGTTTAAATACTTATACTAAAGTCATTCTATTCTGTCACAAAATTCAGAATATTATCTCCACTGAACGTAATGAATCAATTTACGCTTGAGCAAAGTTGGGATTTATTGAAATAAATGGGCCAACGAGAAACTGCACGATGATATCGATTTTCGGCATCTTTACGGCTGAAGCGCATTTTTGTCTTGGTGGGTACTTTAATAAGAAAAATTGCCGTAATTGCCGACAAACCAGAGACAATTGAGCATTTGAAAGCCAACATTTGTGTTGCGATTGCCGAGATTCGACTCTATACACCCGAAAAAGTGCACGAAAATTGGTCCGATTGAATGACGTACAATGAGGCCAGCCGCGTGGCAGCCATATGAGTGTAGTAATATTCCATTTCTAACCGGAACAGTTGTATACTTCACAGCCAAAAAAATAAATTTAGCAAATTAAAAACCGTTTTTGTTTTATTGCATTTTTAAATTTAAGCTTTTAAATGGCCCACCCTATATTTTAAAGTATAGTGCCCCACTTGTTGCGTTCGATCTACAGTGTGTGGCCGATTCAATTCAATTTTCATAAGTTTATATGGTTATCATTTGGCTTGGTAAACTGTTTACAAAAATGATTACTTACAAGCCATATTACGCATCCAGACAGCAGAATTGATATCATACTTATTTTAAAGGAAAAGCCGTATTCTAATAGGTGATATGTTGGGCTATTCGACGAGAGCCTATGGTTCAACCCCTGAGAATATATTTCTTTCAGCGACTTCCTCAGAAAGTCAGTACGCAGTAGTCTGCCGGCAAGAACCTTGAGAGTAAAATAAGATTGCCATGAAAAGTTTCTCAAATTTGTTGTTGGAAGTAGACATTGAACTGTAAGACTTGCAACTCATGGATAAAGTTAACAAACACAACATGAGTGATGTGGAAAATTAGTTTGTAATGACCAGTTAAGTTACGTTTAATTCCAGAAATTTATTGGACCCTTATTGCGATGCCTTCCAGTAACTATCTTTACTTTAGCTTCATCTGGCAACCGTATAATAACGGGATCATACCAGAGATCAGCAATGAATCGTATTTTTCTACTCATAAGCACTCATGAAATTTTAAATATAAGTGAGTGAGTGAAATTTAACTATGTGCTCTGACTCGTTCGTACTCACTACAACGTTGATTTATAAGTACAGGTTGCAATGAGTATGCGTACAGCGTTGACATCAAACTCATACCATTCGAAATGTGTTTGATTCATAAGCCTACTCATTCAGATTCATAGCTTTAGAAAAATACTTCTAATACTTATAAATGATTCCAGTGACTCGAATTATTCTTCAAAATTTACAGTCTTAGTTGTTGTTGCATTTACAAAAGCAGGAAACAGACACATAAGCAAAAAAGACGGAGCAGCAAGCAGAGCAAACGAATAAGCTTTTGGTGAGTATTTTAGTGTTCGTACGCGATTCATACTGATTTTGTGATTCTTGTATATTCTGAGTTATGGAGAGTCGAAATCAACAACCTCATACGTGCTGTTAAGTATGAATATGATGAGTACGAGTACTTCAAACTTTGAACATGTGTAGAGCTTCAATGATGTTAAAATAAGTATGAATGCGTATAAGTATCAGAAATTATGAGTATGATTCGATTCTACTTATCTTTTTGAATACTCTTTGCTCATATCTGAATCATACTTAACTGATTAAGGGATGACATTCTGGTTCTAATTTTGTTTTTTCTCTGGTAATACCTTTGGTTCTGTTAATAACTTATCAACGTCGTGATTACCTTTTGAAAATGAGTTGAGATTTTCCTTTTTCCTGTAATGCTGTATTCATTTATTTATCCTTGACATTTTAAACCAAATTCTACTAAAAATTTAAACAGAAATCTAATGAAAAACCAATTTAAGCCATTAGCACGAGATGAGGAGTGTAAAATATTGAAAATCTTACAGAAAAACTACAATGTAACCCTCTTTAGCTGGAGAAGAATTATTGCAAAACATTATTAAAGTACCCTCATCAAAGTCCATTTACTCAGGAATTATCCTTCTCTTTTACTCGCTCTCTTCCCCTCTCTCTCTGCTTCTTTGTTGTGCATTAAAGAATTCTGTCAAACTTAAAGAGAAATTATATTTCTGAGCAAGGAAGAAAAGAGAAAAGACCGTTTTAAATTTATAATAAGCAATTATCTATAGAGGGAGAGAGGGAGAAAGAGAGACAGAGACAGAAATACTAAACAGACATGACACCAAAATATGTATTAGTCAGGATATCAGGACATTTAGTTGGGTCTCCATACACACGTGTGTGTATATGCACCTGAAAGCTGGTAACCACAAGTATTCTTATGAATTCATATGGGGGCAAACAACCACAACAACAACAACGAGACTCAAATCACACTCTTGAGCATTCCATGCAAACACATAAAATGTTATCTCACTATCTCCCTCTCTCTCTGTGTGTGTAGTGTAGTGGAAGAAAAGGAAATGGCTGGTGAATTATTTTCATACAAAAAAAAAATCTGGAGAGTGTCCTTTATTATTTACAATTTGTTGTTACAATATTTTATATGCATGTGTACGTGTACGTGTATGTGTATGTTGTGTGGCATATTTATATGTTTAAGTAAGTGTAAGTGTAGTGAGAGTATAAAAGCATTGTAGTGATTGTTGTGTAAAACATCAGGTGCTAAACTGTTTATCTAAACACTTGAATAATATATAAACTCGCACACATACACATATTAATAAAATAAAGAAGAATAAGTATATTGGGTCATATAAAAAGTATTTGAAGTTTGGTTTTTTTTATCACTACATGATGTCTGTAATGACACTGTGCTGTAATAGCAATAGAAATGAGAAAAACCGTTCTATCACTCCAGAAGCATTCCAGACGGCATGAGTTAGAACAAAGGATATGGCACGAGGAGCCAGTAGTAGTAGATGTTCCATATCTATGTAAACCTAGGCACAATTTCGCAAACAGAAATTCGAGAGCTTATGAAACACTTAGAAAAAACATATGCAATGCAGTGGCCGTATACTCTGTGAATTGTACTTTGAATATAAGAAACAAACAATTGCGACGACAACGATACTTTTTATATGCCCCAATATTATTTGTACCAAAAAAAAAAAAAAAAATTCTTTACAAAGTAACCATTGTTTGTTTTGTATTGTAATAACTACACTCAAAGTTAGTTTGTTTATTTTATTAAGTTTTCTTTGTGTTTTAATGAATTTCTGCCTTTTGAACCCCTCCCCTTCTGTCGTTTGTGAATAAAATATGAATGTATGAGCGAATACGAATACATATATGCATGCTTGAAAAACTTTATAATATTTAATGCTCAATGGGTCAATTTCGACCTCCGGGTATTGTACTTGTCTTGACGGACAAGTGCACGTCCTCTAACCTAATGCTCTTGAATTGAAAATAAAAAAAAAATAAATTTCTTTTATTCCTGAAAATATTTCCGATCTGCCTAGAGTCTGTATTCATGTACTCCACCTCATCTGTGTAAGAATGTTTTGAATTTTGATTGAAAAAAGTACATGAAAAGCGTCCATCTTATGTAGCGCCAATGCCTATAATGGAATGCACAGTAATTCCTTTAACCTTCAGGCCGAACAAACTTTGTTTACCATTCTGCAGCCGTACTCTGATACTTGATAAGCACCCAGAAGTCTTCTTCTACAATGTATTGAAGCCCAACATGTTCCAAGTAAGTGTTCCGATGAATCGTGTTCCTTAACATAGAATCAACATATCGCTACTTAAAAACTTTTCTTTGAGTCTACAATTTGCGATCAGAAAATTGATTACCGTTCTCAGGCTATTTCAGAACTGTCTGGTGAAAAACCTTAGTGATCATCCAGCAAAAGCATTTAGAAAGATTTTGGTTCCGACAACCGTTGAGAAGCCTCCTTCTTGGCAAGCTCATCTATCTGCCAATTGAGCAGAATTGCTACATGACCTGGGATCCCGCAAGTCACCAGTCTAATCTCGGATCAATTTAATACAGAGTGGGCCATCTATCGGTTTAAATTCAAACCATCGGTTATTTCAAATCTGGCAATACTTAC
This sequence comes from Sarcophaga caerulescens, assembly GCA_927399465.1. Taxonomy (NCBI): domain Eukaryota; kingdom Metazoa; phylum Arthropoda; class Insecta; order Diptera; family Sarcophagidae; genus Sarcophaga; species Sarcophaga caerulescens. The sequence continues at coordinate 21,551,500 of OV656867.1, forward strand.
GACATTCTATTCTGTCACAAAATTCAGTGCGTCATCTCCATTGAACGTAATGAATCGATTTACGCTTAAGCAACGATGGTATTTATTGGGCCAACGAGAAACTGCACAATGATGTCAATTTTGCCAAAAAAAAATCATCTTTTCTGTTGATTCTCATATTCATTTTGGTGGGTACGTTAGTAAGCAAAATTGAAGTATTTGGGGCACAGAAATTCCACACGTGGTTTCACAGAAGCCAATGCAGCCACTACGAGTAACTGTTTGGTGCGCCTTGTGGAGCGGAGGCATCATTGCAAATGAAGACAGCGCAACCATTACGGTCAATGGAGACACCTATCGCACCATGATGATCGATTTTTTGTACCCGCTCTTCATGTTATTGATGTGAACGATGTTTGGTTTCAACAGGACGGTGCAACTGTCCACTTGCTTCTCATGCCATAATCGATTTATTGCGTCAAAAGTTTGATGGCCGTATAATTAGCCGAAGTGGTGATGTCAATTGGTTGCCAAGAAGCTGTGATTTGACAGCATTGGACTATTTCCTGTGAGGCGTCGTTAAAGAAAAAAGTGTTATGCCGACAAACCAGAGAAAATTGAGCATTTTTTTATTACATTTTTAAACTTGAACTTTTAAATGGCCCACCCCCTTTGAATCCTACAAGCTTTGTAAAGCTAAAAATTGCACGATATGCCTTAACCACGCTTTTCTGTCATAGTGATGAAGGAAAGTCAAGCGAAACTTTACGTTAACCGTACTTTATTGGCCTCAAACTAAATATTTTTGGAGAAACTAATTTTTTTTTCAATTACTAAATGCAATATAAGTTATTAAAGACACAAACCAAGTGAATTCCTTCAATCTTTTGAACGATGCTTGCAGTATTGCAAAAATGAACAACATTCCTGTAGTAGAGTGTAATGAAATTCTCCTGTAAGTGAACCACATTAACCGCTGATGAATAGATTGAGCAATAGAAGGATAGAATGTGTATCGTATGTTCAATGGCATTGTTCATATGGTTTGGTTTGAATTTGGTTCGGCTTCATTATCCTTTCCTTTAGACAAACACATGCATTACGGTTTTCATTGTTTCTATCGTTCATTGAATTGATTTGCTTAATTGGAAATCCCAATTCGAACAGCGATACAATGAATTACTGTTCCACAGCACAGCACAAAAATGTGTGGTTACAGGTATTGAGCTTGTACTCGTAACAATTTAAAAATTAAAACAAAAAAATTAAAAAAAATCAAGAGACTTTGCTATTTTGATTAATCACTGCAATTATCAGGTATAGTTGAAGATAAAATTACAAAAGAATTCCAGGAAAATTTATCATTTCGCCTCTTAACTAGTAAGGAAAGTGAGTTTGCTTAGTATTCGAAATTAATCATCATCATTATTGTAAGAATTCCATTAATTTACCCGCTCTTGTAGCAACTCACCCACCCATTCAATTAAAGCCATTAAAAAAATAACTAGATTTCTACTTAAAACCTGTTACATCGTGCGTATGAGCATGATTAATGGAATTTCAGATTATTGTTGGCAACACTCATACGTCCCCGAGGTTTGACAAAGATTTTCTTAAGGGGATACATGGGATACATGATTTATTTATTGTGTTGTTTTCTTCACTTCGCTCAGCATACACTTACAATACAATAATTTAAACAAAATTTAATAAAAAAAAAAAAGCGAAAAGAAAAGAAAAAGGGAACAACAGTTATTCTAAAACAAAATCCGCGTAGCATATATTGTTTTAGGCTTTAAAGCATATAGGCGCTGTAATGCCATATTCTGATATCTTTGGAATATCATGTTATTCTAGCAGACAGCTCTTATAACTAATCCCGCATGACATTTTTCTGTATGCCAAGTGGAGTCTGTCTGTTTAATGTGAAACGGAAATGATAATGACAGATTTATTTCCAACATTTTAGACATTTCGTAGGAGTAATTGTGCGTATGGGTGTATGTGTGTGTGTGTTATTTCAATTCATTTCCGTCTTCTATACATAGCCTCCCCATGTCATTTATTAACGAAGAGTGTACAGCAGCTCTCGTTGATGAAGTCTACGTTTTGGTTTCAATTATGACAGGCGACATGAACAAATCCATTTGACACCGGATAACAAATGAGATTTCTATGCAAGTATGTACCTGCGATACATATTTTGTTAAAACAAAATTTAAGGATTTCTTTTGAGAACAGTATAAACAATCTTGGAAAATATTATAAAAAAAAAAAATTCTGAAAGAGAAAGAATGGCGATCAGGGTTTGTAAGGGTGCGTCAAATTTTCTTTTTGATATTGCGACTTGGTGAAGCCAAAATGATCTCGGTCGTTTTAGATTAAATGCAACGTTATGTAGTAACGTTATATGTGAACCATTGATTATTTCGAATATAGCAATACCTCCGTCATACTATTTTGTCACAAAATTTTATATATTATCTCCACTGAACGTAATGAATCGATGTACGCATGAGTAACGATGGGATTTATTGGACCAACGAAAAACTGCCCAATGATGTCGATTTTGCCAAAAAAAAAAATAGTAATCTTTTCGGATGAAGCACATTTTCATCTTGATGATTACGTTAATAAGCAAAATTGGCCTATTTGTTGCTTAGACAACCCACACGTGGTCTTACAGAAGCCAATGCACCCATTACGAGTGACTATTTGGTGTGGCTTTGAAAATGAGGACGGCGCAACAATTACGGTCAATGAAGATACCTATCGCTCTATGATAACCGATTTTTATGCTCATGGTATTGAAGTAAACGATGTTTGGTTTCCATAGGCTGAGGCAACGTCAAACGTTTGATGTAGCCGAAATGATAATGTCAATTGGCCGCCAAGAAGGTGTGATTTGATACCGTTGGACTAACTGTGGGGCGCCATTAAAGAAAAGTATTATGCCGGCAAACCAGAGACAATTGAGCATTTGAAGGCCAACAGTCGTGATGCCACTGCCAAGATAAGATCACATACATTTGAAAAAGTGCACGAAAATTGGTCCGATCGACTGAGGTACTACGAGGCAGCCATGTGAATGAAATAATATGTATACCATTTCTAATAAATTTGGCTAAATTTCACACAGGCACTGAGTAGAGGAACGCCAAGCATCCACTCGATAAGGACCATTCTGATTGAAATCGGGAAGACATTCGATTTACATACATTGCAAATACCAGGGAGATTCCAAATAAAAGGCCAACAATTTTTACATTATATGCTCACAATAATAGCCAAATTGACGTCATTGGAACGTCATTACAAAAAAAAAAAACTGAGCGAAACACTTTTTTTCACAAACACTGCAAATGACCCGGTTAATCATCGATAATAGTGACCGTCTTAATAAAAAAAAAAAAAAAGAAAAGAAAAAGAGAAAAGCAGTACAATATATGATAAGAACGATGAAAGTAACCCGACCCATATTTATAAATCTCTTTTCCGTTAACGAACAGCACATATTATGCAAATTGACTGGAAACAAATTTTCAATTTTTCGTACACCTACTTCTGACAAATTTTTTACATTTCGTTTTGCAACAAAAAAAAAACTTTTTTCATATGGAAAAGGAAAAAAAAATTAAGAAGAAGAGAAGAGCAACCAAAGAAAATATAGCAAAAGTTCAAAAGTAAAAACGATGGAAAAGAAAATGAAAAAAGTTTTTCATCTTTTGCACACGCTTATCTTGACAAAATAAGTATGCAGCCAACAAAAAAAAGTCCCAAAAAAGAGAGAAGGGCAAAGAAATGAAAGCAAATTGTCACACGCTAAATGGTTCAACTTTTTGGTTTTCGATAGACTATTTAAATAAATGAAGATTGAATAGCCATGGCTATGCTTATGGCTATGGACCACAAAAATCAATCAATTTTTTTTAGAGATTTATGAATCAGAAGAAAGGAAAAGAATTGGAAATTAATTGTGGCAATCCAATCCAAGCATTTCTGTTTCTTTCGTTTTCACTTTCATAATAAATGATGTTTTAATATGATCGCATCTAGCAGGAAAAAGAGAAACAGTGAAGCTGTGAAATTGAAAAAGAAAGCGCCATCAATTAATTAAATATTCTTTTTGGTTTTCGTATTTAAATTTCAATTTGAATTGTTTGAAGAAAAAAACAGATGAACGAACTGAAAAGAGTTTAAAGGGGAAAATCAGTTTTGAAGTACAATTAATCATCATTTGGCTTCGCTGAATTTTAGTTTACAATTTTGAATTAATTTGTGGCATATCAAAACCAAATCACTAATGGCAACTGTGCTACATTAGCTTTATGCTTATGTTGCTAATATCTTGAAAAATAAAAGGTTGTATACCCATTAAAATTATCAGGTATGAATTGATCACAAATATCCAAACTTTTCCATGGGGTAGATTTTATTTTTTAATTTTTTTTATTGCTGGCGATGGCATCTGTCTAACATAATGCTACGAAAATAAAAAAAAATTAGATACTGGAGCTTTGCTTTTACATCGTTTAACATTAAAATTGTAAACAAAAGCTACAAAAACAAAACAATGCAGTAAACAAACCTGTTTACAAATTATCGTACTACTTAATGTAACTGTTAGGTCACCGCATAAATATTATATTATATATTTTTCTTATGAATTTGAATAAGTTTTATTTTTCATTAATTTTTTCATTTGATTTGCTTATTAATTGTATACAAAGTTTCTCATTATATTTCTTATTAAATTTCATTTAATTTTGCATACAGTTCATATTTTTTGCTGCTTTTAACACACTGTAATTTGATTATACTTTGTTTACCGATAGGTTTAATTTAAAGAATTTTTAAATAAAGAATTTATTATCAACTTTGAATTCAAACCAGCTACTTGCTTTTGTTCCCTAATCAAGTCACGGTCGCAATACATTTGTTATAACTAAATTATCGTTGCCCAAAGAACCTTTCAGTGACATATAGACAACTGCAGAATTGCTCTATATTGTCGCCGGTGAGGAAAAGGCTCCTCATCGTACAGTAACAACAAACACCAGAATAAAAATATGGTAAGCAAGTAAACAAAAATCTACCAACAACACTACAATAATAAACGTAAACAACGATGCTTACATTTATCGAGATTTGAAGAAGGCGAACATGAACATTTATCAGACTGTTTACTTTGACATATAAAACGCAAGGCAAAGCTGGCGACTGAGTTAGTGAAGTTCAGTCAGTATTGTGTGAAGACGCGGTGTGTTTGAAGAGAGTAAACGTGGTTTGAAGAGCTCCGTTAAAAAGATCGCTTGAAAATTGTCTAGTAAATGTTATTGTTTATGCAAAGGGTGTAAACAGAGGTTATTATTCCTCTACAAAGCAATTGTTGTTGTTTACATAAAGTTGTCAACAGTGGCACACAAAATTGTGCGAACAATAAAAAAGATTTAATTTAAACTAAATACAAATTTATTTTTATTTTATTTGCAGTTTACGAGCTCATATTTTCAACGCTTTTAGAAGGTAAAAACATAATAGTATTTAATACATCAGGTGGGCCATATCATCTGAACCATCGGTTATTTCGAATCTAGCAATACTAATGTCATTCTATTCTGTCACAAAATTCAGTATATTAGCCCCAACGGAACGTAATGAATCGATTTACGCTTGAGCAACATTGGAATTTATTGGAAATTTATTTCCAAAACAAACAAAATTGGTCGGAAATTCCGCGAAAATGTATTACAAAATTTGGTAGAAGAGAAGAATTTGGTAGAAAAAAAGCTGTGGCTGAGAGTGTGCGTGAGAATCCATCAACATCAGCTCGTCATCGTTCTCAAGAATTGAAAATTTCACACACCAGATTACGTCGAATTTTGCGAAAATATTTCGGTATGATGTCTTACAAAATTCAATTGGTTCAAGAGTTGAAGCTACATGATCATCCGCTTCGTTTTTCCTTCGTGATGACGATTTTGCCAAAAAAAAAAAAATCATGTTTTCGAATGAAGTTTATTTTCATATTGGTGGGTACATTAATAAACAAAATTGCCGTATTTGGAGCTCAGATAACACACACGTGGTCTTACAGAAGCCAATGCACCCATTACGAGTTGTTGTTTGGTGCGACTGTCTGGAGCGGAGGCAGCATTGGTCCATATTTCTTTGGAAATGAGGATAGCGCAACCATTATGGTCAATGGAGACACCTATCGCACCATGATAACCAATTTTTTTGTACCCGCTCTTCATGGCATTGATGTGAACGATGTTTAGCTCCAGCATGTTGGTGCAACTTGCCACACATTTCATGCCACAATCGATTTATTACGTTAAACGTTTGATAGCCTTTTAATTAACCGAAATGGTGATGTCAATTGGTCGCCAAGAAGCCGAGATTTGACACGGTCCGACTTTTTTTTGTGGGACGCCGTTAAAGAAACGTGTTATTGCCGACAAACCAGAGAGAATGGAGCATTTAAAGGCCAACATTCATGATGCCATTACCGAGACACAACACCATGCACTCAAAATAGTGCACGAAAAATGGTCCGATCGAATGAGGTACTGTGAGGCCTGCCGAGGCAGCCTTTTGAATGAAATAATATTCCATTTCTAACAGGAACAATTGTACTTCTCAACAACAAAAATAAATTTGTCTAAATTTCAAACCGTGTTTGTATCCTTGCATTTTTAAATTTAAGCTCTTTAATGGCCCAACCTTTATTTGGCAATTGATGAGGAATTCTTGAATTGCAAAATTGCAAAAAGGAATTGCAAAACATATCAACAAAGGCAGTCACTATTATAATTCCCACAGAAATTTGAAACCTTTTGGTTCGTAATGCACGGCAGAAATATTCACTTCTTCTATGGAAAGTTTCGGAATGTGAAGTATTAGAAGACCAGGCTGACTATATATTTTAATATGTAACATCATTTTTTCTCAGTTTCAAAGGTTAAACGGCCAATCGTATATACAATAGATTCATTTCGATATCTGTAAGCCTGCAATAGGAAGATTTCAAACTTTTCTCTGAGCTGGAGAGTAGTGATGTGGCAATAAAACTTAAACTATCCATTTAACCTTGCCTGACAGCATTCTTACAAATGGCTTCAGTTTTAGAAAACAATTCTTTTTTTTTTGCCTTTTTCGTTTTTAGTTTTCCCTTTAAAATTATCCCTTAGCAAACATAAATTCCGATTAACTTTTCTAATATTTTAATAAATTTAAAGATTTTCCATTCACCCCTTAAAACAATATTGCCAATAACGGATGAAGAAGCTGCAATAGCAATTGTAACAGCAACAGTATCAGCAGTATTCGAAAAAGTCACAAGAAATCCCCATTTTCATGGTGATATTTGAACATCATTTCTAATTGGCCATTTTATCTCTTCTGGATTTTGCAAATGGACAGCAAAAGGTCCTCTGAGCTCTCTCTCCTCTTCTCTATTATTGTTAAAAGTTTTGCACTTGTTTGCATAAAATGCGGAGAAAAAAAACAAGAAAAATCCTGAGAGAGAAACAGAAAAACCTTAGAAAGGATAAAGAAAATTATTTTAAATTTATTTTATACTTTATCCTTCAAACAAACAAATAAAGTCATTTGTTACGTCTCCTTCTCTTCTGTTACTCTTTTTTTTCTTCCTTCTTTCTTTTTTTTGTAGAAAAAAGACACAGGAAAAGTAATACAAGTAAAACAAGGAGGAAAAGCAACAAAAACGAAATAAAAAACAATAACAAAATATCTTTATAATAAAGTCATGCAAATTTGTTAAAAATCCAAAATCATCGTCATCATCATCACCAGTGCCAGCACCATCGCCTTCACCATCATTATCATCATTTATGCCATCATCTTTACTATAATCATCATCATCATCATTATTCGAACCTGGTATTCCTCTTTACACTACTTGAACAAAATCTTTTTAAAAGAAAAAATAAATAAGTGGAGTGGAGAAAAAAATTCCCTCATATTTTTTAACGTGATTTCATTTGATGGTTCGTTGGCTGGTCGGTATGGCTGGTTGGTTTCAAATAAAAATGAACGACAATGCACTTCACTCACCCACTCATTGTTTGTAAAAGTTCTTTTCACTTTAATATTAAAAGAATTAAAAAACAGCACAAAAAAAATAAATAATCGTATGTGACTAGATTTTTAAGGGTGTCCCTCAAAGCAATAGAATAATAATGGATCTACAGTACTTAGCCTGTAGCGACCTGTTGCAAAGCAATTGGAACGAATGGAGAGCCAGTATTTGAAATTCAATTGAACTTAATTCCTGATATGTACATCCAAAATCACACAATTGTTGTTGTATCGATGGTGTTCAAACAGAAGCCTCTTTACACACATAATTGGCCATTACAATCCTTTCGTCAGGATTACGACCTAGCTTCTCACATCATACCACTATGCTAACCAATATTAAACGGATCTTTTACTGATGACTGTAAATTACAAGTTTACAGTTCCATTATGAATTCGACCACAAAAAATTTTCATCAAAAACAAGATACAAACTTCCCAACATAGAGAGTATATGTATATATGGCCTCCTCTTTAAAAGGAGCAGAACCCGAGAGTGACTAAAAGTCCTCGCTACTATATCCATTACAAAATACAATAAATTTTTACAGCCAATATTGTTTCTAACCAACGACAGTTGGCAACACTTTTCTGCTAGAACCTGCCACAGTGGACCACAAAAACCAAATTAATGAAACTGAAACACAAATAAACGAATCATGGAAATCGAATAAAAAGTTACAGAAAAATCTTTATGTTAGCCTGAGCTCCTTAAGCCTTTAACCGTTTATATCGAGTATAGTCCACAGAGCGAAATTTTTTCGCATAATGTCGAGTATACTTGTCTTGCCGACAAAAAATCGTATTCGTATTATTGTAAAAAGAATCTACTAAAGATTTTTTCTCTGAAAAAGACTAAATAAAGGATTTATAAAATAAAGGGCTATCCATTCCGTGGTTTCAAAAATATGGGACTGGAATTCGACATCTGTCAAACTAAGTTGTGAAACCAATTTTTTTTCTTTTCAGTTGAAAGTCTGACATTGACGAAAATGGATCGCTTAACTATCACACAACGCATAAAAATTATCAAAACCTACTACAAAAATGGTGATTCTGCCACAGCCACGTATCGTGCGTATCGTTCGAACAAAATTTTCTTCAGCGATGAAGCACATTTCACACTCGGTGGGTATGTTAATAAACAAAATTGTCGTATTTGGGGTTCTGAGAATCCTCAAGTAATTGAAGAGAGGCCATTACATCCAGAAAAAGTCACTGTTTGGTGCGCTCTTTGGTGCGAAGGTGTGATTGGACTTTACTCCTTCGAAAACGACGATGGAACGACTGTCACCGTCCTTTCGGAGCGTTATGGTCATATGATAGCCGACTTTTTTTTGCCTGCTATTGAAGAATACGACTTGGAGAATGTGTGGTTTCAACAAGACGGTGCCACATGCCACACAACTCGAGCGAATATGGCTTTATTGCAAGAGACATTTCCTGGCCGCGTAATTTCTCGTCGTGGCGATATCAACTGGCCACCAAGATCATGCGATTTGACACCATTAGACTTTTTTTGTGGGGCTACGCGAAAGACCGTGTTTATGCAACTCTTGAGCACTTAAAACCCAACATTCGTCAAGTTATGGCTGAGATACCGCCCAATATGTGTCAAAAAGTGGTCGAAAATTACCTCAAAAGAATCAATGCTTGCAACACTTCGCGTGGAGGTCATTTAAATGATGTAGTGTTTCGCACATAATGTCAACGTTCAAACTTTACAATAAAAAAGAAATATCATGAAAAAAATATTTTATGTGTTTACTTTTGAAACCACGAAATGGGTAACCCTTTATATTATTTGCAGTCGCCGTAGTCTAGTAGGTAGTGTGTTGGCTTATTAGACTGAAGTCCCGAGTTCAAACCCTAGGTCAGAGATCAAAATAAAAATATTTCTTCGACTTCCTTTCAGCAGATTTCTGCCAAAAACTCTGAGAGTAAATAAAATTGCCATGAAGAGCTTCTCAAAAATTTGTCGTTCGGAGTCGACTATAAACTGTAGGTCCCGTCACTCATGTATAAAATTAACGCACACAATATAAGTGGTGTGAGAAGCTAGGTCGTAATCCTGACTAAAGGGTTATAATGTGTGTGTATATTTTATACAAATTTATATTCATCAAAAAGGACGTATATTTTCTAAAAATCTACATGCAACGTTTTACTTTCATTGTAAAATTGCCTACTTTCACATGCACAATCATTTTGTTGACTTCATGACGAGTATACTCGTCTTCGTTGAAAAATAATTAAGAATGTAGAAAAAATTTTAATTTTTAAATTTAAAATTAAAGCGTTAAAGGGTTAAAACTAAGGATACTAAACTGCTACCTTTTTAATATCAACGAATTTAGATGAAATTGGAGAGCTGTTTTATACAGCATTATGACTTCCTTACTGTTGAAATTTAAAAACCTCCAGCATTAGACACTGGAAACATTAAAACTAAAGAATTTCGTTTAATATCAACCAACATAATTATATCTCATTAGGGCGCTTGACAAACCTTCTTATACTTGGACTTCAAATGGTGTTTTCTTAAAGTGAAAAAGAGGAAGGAGGCGACATGATAATATCTTTTCATTTATATTTCGTCGCCTGCTACGACTAGAGACTAGATAATGCATAGTTCGTAATTTATTTTTATTATAAAATGCCTCAAACGGAATCATAATCAAAACCGATTGACTGTATTTGAAGTAATATTTATGATACTTACAGATATTAAAATGGCCTTAAAAGTATTATACGCACTTACCTGCAAAGAAAGGAAAAACAAAATTATTAAAACAAAACATTTAAAACTAAAAATTAATTTAGGAACAGAAAAGCTATTTGTAGGTTAAGGAATAAAATTCTGCAAAAAGACCCTCAGGGCTATGCAAGCGCTGTGAAGACTGGAGAAAATTTACAAAAGACTGGCAAAAAAATGATGACTCAATAGATGTCATGTTTTAGCGCATGGTTTGTGCCTTTAGGAACTGGTACAGTATATAGTAGAATAACCAGCTGTCACTTATTCTCACTTACTCACTGAACGAAACAGTTTCGAAAATATCGAATTTAATGGCAATCATTTGCGGAATATTTTGTTTCAATATCTCAATTTGCAGATAAAATATATCTTCTGCGCACTAAACCTTAGCAAAAACATGCTTATAAAATATTGTTTAAAGTCGCCGTAGTTTAGTAGCTACAGTGATGGCTTATTAAAAGTAAGGCCACATTTCAAACTCCAGGTCATACATCTCCAATAAAACGAAATATGAAAAAATATATCTTCGGTGACTTTCTCTCAGCAGATTTCTGGCAAAAAAAAAAATTGCCATGAATCAATCTGTCAAGAATCTGTCGTTCGGAGTCGACTTTAAAACTGTAGATCCCACCTCTCATATAAAAAAATTAACTCACACAACATACGTGGTGTGAGAAGCTAGGTCGAAAACCTGATTGAAGGGTTCTAATCACCATTTATGTATGTAACATTGTTTGTACAGTATAGAAGTACACATTTTGGTACGTTAGACAAAAATTTTGCGACAATGAGTTGGAGGAAGTTTACAGTCAATTTCCAGAAGAACTTGATAAAGAATTAGAAACTCCCAAGGCTGATTACATACTAATGTATATAGGTAAGCCATTCTAGCTAAACATAACTGAAACTCGGAATATGGTACGAGCATGTTTAGTTAATTTTAATTCAAATAAAATAAGGATTGTTTGTTTGTAGCCTCCATACGAGAAAAATTTATTGAAAATCATAATTTTCGGGGAATCCCTTATTCTTTTCAAAGTTACCCTACGATTTCTATACGAAATTCCACAACAATTGTAACAACTTTTAAATGTAACAACTACCGCAACAACAACACCAACAAGAAGTATAACAAAAGCTATATAGTGCAGAGATTATTGTAATCCTTAACGATATTATTATGTTTGCGCGTTGCAACATGCAATTTTTACTCTTGTAACTATAATAAGCAGCGAAGACTCACCCAAATCTCAACCACCACCAACTCAAATGCCTTTGCCTGGTATTATCCTCCCTCCCCCTCTCACTATATAGCCAATAAACTCTACAATTTTCTTTTATGTTTTCTCTCCCCTTCCCCCATTTTGCTGTTATTTTTTCGTTTATTATTCAATCGACCACTAACAATGTTATTTTCATATTCAAGTTAAAAGAGTTCGATGGATAAAACGGTGTGATAGAGAGTAGTACAGATAGATAAGAAACAAAGTTTTTGTATTACAGCGCTTATATAAGAAGTATGATGAAAATGAGAGAAGGAGACGAGGGAAGGTGATGTAATATGTGAATATAAGTACAAAGACCGAGAGAGAGCAAGAGAGATATTTGCATAAAGTTCAATAAAAATTTTTATACTTTGTGTCGTTAATATTTAAATGTGTTGCATGAATGGAATAACCAAACAAAAAAATAAACCAGGAATGCAAACGTAAGTGGATAGATTTATCAGGGACTTGGATTACATATAAGGTTACTGCACATCGAAGAGATATTTATTGTAAAGAAATATTTGAATGAAGCACGCATGAGAATAAATGGCTCATTCATCAATATATCGCATGTAATTGACTCACACTTGGTCTCCTTTGAAATACAATTTTATGTACAGGTAAGCCAGAAAAAATATGTCTAATTTGTGCGTTGCTGCAAATATTATTTGCCAATGTTATTATTTAGAATTCTGTCTGCCATATTCACATTATTTTTTCGCCAATCTATCGATTTAATTAATTTGTTAATCCTATGTGACTGCTGCAAGGTTCTTACGATTGATGGTTTTCTCCGGGCTAAAGCCTAGTCGCTTTACATGTGAATTCACTTTTCCGCTTTCGCTTGTTAAACTCATTTGCAGTACGGGTAGCTTCACGACTCAGAATTCATCCTAACTAAGATCGCCAGTGTTTCTCTAATTTCTCTGAAAGCATCTGGCATTCATTGTTTTGGCATCTATGAACCGCCATTACAATCCGTTAATATACTAAATTTGTCATAAAATACCGGAATTATGATAACGTAATAGGGCAGCTTCAGAGACACTCAAAGATTCAATTGATCCAAAAAGATTAAACAATCGAATTTGTCGGGAAGCTAACGACTTACGCCAGTAGGAAAGGAAGACCCTCTGGACTACCATTTGCATATAATCTGTAGGGTGTACTATTCCTTATATGTTCCAAAATGGCCATTGATCTTGTACAGAATTTTCATGCAAAAAATTGATATTTTCAAAGCCAATTTTCTCAACTATATTGCTGATTTTATTAAGAGGCCCTGGAACCTTCCTTTGCATATAGTATGGTACTCATAGACCTAAAGTATTTCCCAAACTTAACTCCTAAACAAGTGGGCTTGTTCAGATGGATACTGTTAAGTAGCTAACAGTGCTCTGTTAAGGGCAAATTTTGTTCTGCTAAGAGGAAATTTTGCTCTGTTAACGCCAAATGTGGCGCTGCTAAAATGTATGGATTGCGCCTTGGGTATTCAAATTCAAATTTATCTTCATACACGTCCTACTTTTTAATGTCGACTTTTCTTGACAATTTTCTTTTACAGAGTTTTTGCCAGAAGACTGCATGAGAGGAAGTCGCCGAAAGAAATATTTTTATTTAGGTTTTGTTTTGATCGAGATGTCTGAGCTAGGGATTGAAACATGGGCTCTCGCCATTGGGCATTAAGATTCTAAAAGAATAAAGCGTTCAGTGTGATAAAATAGCTTAACTTTCTCGCACCAGCCTCGTTATTTATTATTGGCACCAAGTAGCAGCTTATGTAGCTAAGAAAAAACATGATTGTTGCATCAATAAGCAAAGAAAAATTCGAAAAAATAAGAAACTTTCTATCAAATTGATCTTTTTTGAGTTGGAATTTAACAAACTTATGCGAATAACATAGTAGTAGTAGCAGCAGTAGTAGTAGTAGTGCCACCCCATCCACAATCCAGTCTGTTTCATTATTTTTCAGATTATTTTCGTATAAAAAAATAACGAATAAAGAAAAGTATCGAATAAAAAAAAAATAAGCGGAGAAGAAGAAGAAGCAATTGCCAGTTTCTATTACAAGTTTCTTCCTCGTATAATTTTTCATGTTGTTAAAGGAAAATATTTTTCATTTTATTTCTTGTAAGTTTCGAAAACATTTACATCAACTCGCTAGGAATTGTTAGCCATGGGAATATTTCCTTTCAAATCTAAAAGCAATTTAATCAAGAGCATGAGTAGAAAGTAGAAAATGTAAGAAATTCTTGAACAAAAACACAAAAACTTTACTTTAGTCCTTTAGGGATTAATAAAAATGTAGCGAAATTACTAATAAAAGAAAACCTTCGCTCTAATAAAAGCATACAACAAAAAAAGTTGTGAAATTATAAGGACTACCCCGGTAAAATTCTTAATGAGGCCTTTAAATTGCATTGTCTGTGAGGCCAGGTCAACTTCAAAAACAAAAAGTCCAGAGATAAACCTATCGCTGTATGTGTAAACACCAAGACAAGACACCACAGGCAACAATAAACTTTACTTGATTAATAAGCATAAATGCTTTAGTGTTAGTTTTTACTTTATGAAGCCTGTCCTAACGGTCCAGTCCTTACGTTATAATCTGTACAAAATAATGGTAATTCGGTTATGTTTTTCAAATATTGTAGTCGTTCTATATCTGGTCATTTATTTCAATTTTATTTCGTGTCGGTCTACTGTAGTATATTCTTGGAAGGCAACCCATCTGTATTGAGCTGTTGTATTGGACGCAGTGATTCTGCACGAGCTTATCAACATATATACACACATACACAATTGGTTATTACAATCCTTCAGTCAGGATTACGATCCAGCTTCTCACATCTCTCTTTCTCTCATGTTGTGTGTGTTAATTTTATACATGAGCGGCGGGACCTACAGTTTAAAGTCGTCTCTAGAGGACAGATTTTTGAGAAACTATTCATGGCAGCTTTATTTACTCTCAGAATTTTTGCCAGAAATCTGATCTGGGGTTTGAACCGTGGCTTCTCGTCCAATAAGCCAACATACTACCTATTAGATTACGGCGATTTCTTCATAGTTTTTGCTTGACCATAATAACTTAGTAGCCATGAAAAAAACCCCTATATTCATAGGAGTTGATTTTCTGTGCTTGATTATTGGTTTTAAAACTCTAGAGTTCTATGATAGTTCAACGGTTTATAGCAGTTGATAAAGAAATGAATGAAATTTTGTTATTAAAACTGCTTCTAGAATTCGAAATAGCGTTTGAGGACAAGTGTTTTATATAGGGTGGGTAATTTAAAAGTTTAAATTTAAAAATGCAATCAAATCGTAACTTCTTTACGGCTAATTGACACCACCATTTCGGCTAATAAATTGTGGCATGAAAGGTGTGACATTTCCCACCATCCTGATGAAACCAAACATCGTTCGCATAAATACCGTGAACAGTGGGCACAAAAAAATCGGTTATCAGGGTGCGATAGGTGTCTCCATTGATCGTAATGTTTGCGCCGTCGTCATTTTCAAAGAAATATGGGCCAATGATGCCTCCGCTCCTCAAGACGCACCAAACAGTCACTCGTAATGGATGCATTGGCTTTTGTAAATCCACGTATGAGTTTTCTGAGTCCCAAATACGGCAATTTTGCTTATTAAAGTACTCACCAAGATGAAAATGAGCTTCTTGCGAAAAGATGATTTTATTTAGTAAAATTGACAGTTTCTCAATGGCCCATCTAGCGAAACGAATAAGTGTAAATCGATGCATGAAGTTCAGTGGAATTCAGTGAATTTTGTGAAAGAATAGAATGACATAAGTATTGCCAGACTCAAAATAACCAATGACTCAAATTTAAAACGATAGATGGTCCACCCGATTTCAGCTGGAAAAGGATAAGACAGACGGAATTTAAAAAAAATAAATGCTATTCGAGAAGCAAAAAACTTTTAATTTTTCTACCACTCTCAGGACTTCAACAAGATAGTTGTGCCATATGAACAGGCCAGTATTTTTAAAAATTTATTGTATATACCACTACTCCAACAAACGGCTATCGGCATAAAATTCTTTGAAATAAACAATCAAAACTAATTGCAGGTTCGTTATCTAGGCAAGAAATATTTTAAAGCCTGCATAAATAACCACACATCCTTTTCGATTCACACATAAATTATAATCATTTCAACGTAAAACACAACACAGACAAGCACAGCAATTCAGAAAAAAATAATTCACGTTGAGTGAGATGAACGAAAGCAACAAATAATTACAATAACAACGAAAACTTTACTGATTATTAGAAATTTAAACACAGGTTCCAGGTGAAATTCTATCCTTTTTTATTATTATTATTATTTTTGGCCAAAGAAGAAGGAAACAGAAATTATGGCGTTAGAGGAAGACCAGTTAAAAAAACAAAAAAAAATATTGTTTTGGAAAAACTCTTCACATTCAAGAGAATATGCGAAGAATGCAAGGAATTGCTTAAATTTATTTTTCTGACTGTAGGTTGGTCTGTCTATGTTACAATTTTTTGCCTGTTGTCAGGCTTAACCATGGTTGCCAAATACAAAACTGGATACTCAGTATTGTTTACAAACTAAACACGGTAATGCTTGTGACGGATGGCTAGATATTTAGACAGGGATGGAATGGGTTGGCATGGATAAATGGTAGACCAGCAGTTGGTTGGCTAACTAACCATTACACTCTGCCGTAATACCAATACAATAAGAGAGAATTATAAAAACAACAACAATAGCATGCAAACAAATGATTTTTAAAATAGAAAAACATTTGGTATCTATAAATAGCAGAGATCACCTTCCCCCACAAAAAAATGTAAGAAAATCAGTTAAAAAAAACGAAACTGGATGTAAAATAAACAAGAAATTATTGCCAGAAAGAAAAACAAAACAAAAAATGGCGTATTACACAGCTGCACCAAACAACAACAACAAAGTAAGCAACAAAAAAATTATGGAATTTTTATTTAACAAGATGCTCAAATTGACTGACTAACTGACGACTACTACTACCGTACTTCTCTGATGCTAATGCCAACGATTATTACAAATAATGATGATGCTGACGATGATGATGATGATGATGTCTTTAATAATGATTGTTGCCTTTGGTATTGTATTGTTGCTGTTGCAGCAACAATTATTATTTTGCAATCATATCCCTGCCTTTCGTCCTTTACAAGCTTACGATTGTTTGTAATATGTTTCGTATCATCTCCCACCGTCTCCTCTGCTCATCTTTATGCCTTAGCCCCTGTAACGTGTTATTGTTTAAGTATTAGTTTGAGTAGTTACAGTTATTTTTACAAGGCTGCCATGATGAATTTTGTTTGATGGTTCATCATTTTTCAACGTTTGCCATTTAGTTTCCATTTCATTCTTATAACAATACTTGCACACACAGGCAGTTGTATTACACTTACACAGGCATGTAAAAATACATAGACACACATACACTTGTATGCATGTATGTATGAATACATCTCTTACAAAAAAATGCACTCATTTTACAATTTTTCTAAAGTCTAGCTACAGGCGCTTAAAGGTATACGATCTTAAACAGAAAAATATGTTCCCATTAGATGGTAGACATATTTTGAAACAAACAATCGTTTATAATACGTCAAGGATTATAATCAGGACAATTAAAAAGAAACCTGAATGTTTTACTGTCAATTTCACTACGTTCTCAGCAATTGGGTCACTCTTATGCCAAATTATGGCATATTTTGTCTCTGAATTTGAACAACCTTCCATGCGAATTCGAACCCTCATAACAATCAAAACTGCTGATCATCCTTTACTCTGTAGATATTCTATGTGCAACAGTAACATGCTTTCAATGCAGGAAATAAAATTTTAGTCATTCATTGTGGGTTACACCAGCAAGCAAAATTGCCGTTCAGACAACCCAGTTGTGCTTGCGTAAAAGCTGTTACCTAGTCATATGGCCGTATGATGAGTGATATTTCTTGGATAGCAATTGGAGATTATAAAATTAACAGAAGTCACCGTAGTCTAGTAGGTAGTGCGTTGGCTTTTTAGACGAGCGGCCGTGGTTCAATCCCTGATTCAGACATTTCGAACATAAGGAAAAATTAAAAAAAATATATTTCTTTAAACGCCGCCGAAGTCTAGTATGTAGTGCGTTGGCTTACTAGACAAAAGGCCGTGGTTCAAACCCTGACGTAGACATTTAACTGTAGGTCTCGCAGTCATGGACAAAGACTAACACACACAACATGAACGGTGTGAGAAGCTAAATTGTAATCCTGACTAGAGGGTTGAAGTAACCACTTGAGTAGACAAGAAATTGGCTGAATGAGGTTTCAGTAGGATGGTGCAATGAAATACACAGAACGATTACAAATTTCCAGAAAGAGTAATTTCTCATTTTGGCGAAGTCTATTGGACTCCGAGGTCATGCGATTTGATGAAGTTAGACTTTTTTGTAAAGACGCGATAAATACGGTATCTACGCCTATAACTGTCCAATGTTAGAGGATCTGTCTAGCTCTCGTGAGATAATAGCCGTAAAGATCGACTCTTGCAACAAATGCAGCGGCGTCCATTTGAATGCCATTGTACTTCTTACATAAAAGCAAATGCTTGGACGCATTGTAATGAAAGAAAAGTTTCATCGAAATCATAATTTTATTTAACATTACTATTGATATTGAAAACTGGAGAATTCTTTATTACGCACTCATTATAGGACCTGTCAAGTGCTTAATTTTGCATATTTATGCTATATAAACATATTTTGGGTTATTCCATTTTTAAAGCAAATTATTTCATGTTTTCCTGCTTTTCTAAAATTATTTTACAATGTATTTTAGTTTTTTACTTTAAGCAAAATATTTGCTTCCTGTTCGATAGTAATAACGCAACTACATAGAAAGACCAACAAAGATATACAAGAAAAGTAAAACAGTAACAAGTCAACAGTAGCTTTCCAGAAGTTGCCAGATCGAAAATAAATGAAATAAATTATTCATCTATAGTCTAGAAGGTGGTGTGTTGGCTTATTAGACGTCAGGTAATGGTTCAAACCCCAAGTCAGACATCTCGAACTAAACGAAATATGAAAAAAATATTTCTTCGACGACTTCCTCTTAGCAGATCTCTATCAAAAATTCTGAGAGTAAATAGCATTATTGCCTTACAAAAGTTTCTCAACAATTTGGCGTTCAGAATAGACTTTAAGCTGTAGATCACGCCACTCATGTGAGAAGCTAGGATGTAATCCTCACTGAAGGGTTGTAACGACCAATTACGTATGTATGTATGGATGTTTTGAACGAGGCCCACCTTTTTAACGTATGTAACCAGTTGATGCTTCCGTCTAAATGTAAATCCTCTACGTTAACCGTCTATCGATATAAATACTTAGATATTTCACTATTGAACGTTGGGACTCTTCTAGATTATTAACACAAATGGGAGGCCACATGTTTGTATACATTAGTGCTTTAACCACAGATCGAGTTCAGGAACCTAGTTTCGTAGGCATCGCGAGAAAACTTGTGTTATCCGCAAATATTGACCGATATGATCTGAAGTTGGCATATCCAATGTATAAAGTAAATATGGAATCAGCAGAGAATACTTGTCCAAGGGACTCCAACGTCAATTATTATTATTATTTTTTTTTTTGTTCTGAACACTTAAACAATACGGAGGTTTTGCCCGAGGCCATTATGATTTTTTCTGAAACTAAATTGAAGCTTCGCATGCTTGTTTCCATAAAATAAAGTCCAAGCAGACAGTAAACGATGAATGCATCATAATGTAATTCACCATAATTGTTTAAAAAAAATATATCTTGTATCAGGGAAAAGGTATGTGGAACTTCACAGCGACGAACGTATGCTAAGGCGTTCAGCGGCCGTTCTGGACAACTAAATATCAAATAGCGAAATATTAAAAAATTTAAGTATTCCTATTTCAATTTAATTTTTTTGTTTTTGCTTTAATTTTCTAAAACTGTTGCCCATAATATATGTTAAGTAAGTCATGGTAGTAATAAAATCTCATTGAGCATAACATTTTTTAGTTGTTAAGCTACTACCAATTAGCAGAATATATATTCGTTAATATTTTTACTTTATTTGGTATATAATCACCACAGAAGCGTTTCGAAAAAGTGTCAAGAATCAAATTTTAATACTCAATTAAATTGTTGTCCGCCAACAAAGCGAAACTAATTGAAGATTAAACAGTCAAATATCACTTTATCTGTAGAGAGAAAAAATGAATGAACAAAAGAATTTCGTTCATTAAATTTCAACAGGATATTAAAGAATTAATACTTTTATCCGTGACATGCATAAGCACCACCAATATTAACATGTTTACAGGGTGCCACAATGCCTATTTCATATCATACAGTTAAAATGCAATGATTTGCATCGAAATGTTGAAATAAATGCTCAAAAATATATTCAATTTAGTGGCACTCTTTATTTATTTATTTATTAGAACAATCCCTTTACTATCATGACTAAATTTCACAGTACCGCCCCCTTTTTTGCTATTGCTAACTGGCAACATTCGCTTTCGCTCTATTTAAGGTATGCTTGTTCTGGCAACTTCTAGAACCTTAATGTTGATTTGTTATTGTAATTTTTTATATCTTTCGTTATCTTTCTTCCAACGCCTTTGTTGTTTTGTTATTGTAATCTTGCTGTATTAATTTTTTTATTTTGTTTTATGCAAAATTTGAATTTATGTGACCTAAGCTTTCTAAATTGAATAGCAAATCCTTTCAATTGTAGTTTAGAATCCTTCCCCCAAATTCAGGAGTGTATATTACACTTTGGATTGAAATGAATTTACAATTTGTGGGCTTAAACAATAAAATCTCATATACATGAAGTATTTCTAGCATTATAAGTTTAAAAAGTAAACAAATTTTAATAAATTCTGCAAATAGCTCAGTGGACAATACAAATCTCCGTGCAAGATTTGTATCTTGGGGACCTGAATAAAAAAACCAGAGAACTACTCTTTCTGTTGAGCCTGTATATGTATATCCGCATAAGGGTTGTACAGATCTTAAGACAAGACGATTGCGTATGATATGACAAACAAATCAATTCAGAACTCTACATAGCTCATCAACAATTTATGTAACTACGTATGGCACTTGTGTTTTCTGAATTCAAAATATATAACCCGACCCCAATACGCTGAAAGGTGGAAACTGGCTAGACGCCAATAAATGTTCATATACTCGCTGATTTGGAATAGATACTGAAGGACTAAAGTCCTTAAGAAATTTTATTTGCCAGAGAGGAATTAAAGATTAGAACATGCATTATATGGCCACCAGTCTATAATCGATAACGTAATAGTCTGGTAATTCAAGTTGGAATAATGTACATATGAATTGGCAAATGGTGAATATTTCATGTAATAAGCGATAAAAAACGAATTGTAAAGAAGTGTAATTGAAAATCAAATCAAATATTGCTTTCAAAGCAGAGTCAAAGAATTAATCGAGATCTAGTCATAAGGCTTAATGGTCAAAATAAATCGAAAGGTGATTGACTGGTTTTCTAGGAAACAAGAAACGATAAGAAATGTTCAATGCTGACGACATTGGTAGTGATACCGTTTAAGGCACAACTCGTTTTAGGAGAAATTCAAACCCCTTCTAATGGAGACAGTAGGAGAGAATGGCACTTTTGCTAAACGTAGCCTGAAACCACAAAGCAACACATTTTGAAACTTTATGAAACGATGTCACAGTAACTAACATACAGGCGCTGGATAATCGGTTTTGACAATCAGTATGACTCTTAAAATCAAGCTAAAAACCAGTCTTTCACTATCCAGAAGGAAGAACAAAATGGGAGAGGTCTAGCTCAAAACAGAGATGGGCATTGGCAAATAAAGTGGACTCAACCGATATACCTTCTCTGCGGGAGTCATTTGTAGTTGAGAAGGGCTACCCATTAGAACAAATTGATATCCGGCTTATTCAATTTAGGGCTGGTGATTCGAGCCTGATTCAAGAATTCTGCCAAGGCTTGATGAGACAGACATCTGGATTCGATTGCATTCAACTGAGTACAATCCTGTGTTTCATTATTCTGTAGTTCTGTTTTATAAAAATCTTTTAAAAATCTCATCAGATTTTACGATGTTTGTCCAATTTTTCGTTCAGAATGGCGAGCATTTAAAATGGGTACCATTTATGAGAAGGAGATCATAAAGCTAAAGTTTTACTTCAAAAACCATTTGTAGCCCTTAAAGAGGTAGTGATTTGTGTGAGTCATTAACAACTGTACCCACTCATACTCATACTTCGTTGATGCTTCTCTAATTGAAAACATTATTAAGCATCTGGTATTTGTTGTTGCACCCTGTATTTACTTTATAAATATTGCTCTTATTTTTTCTCCTGCTCTTATTACTCTATTGTTAGAAATGATTTATACGTGTGTATATGTGTGGGTAAATGTATGTGTCTGTATGGTATGTGAATATACATATGTATGTATGAAACATCACAGATACTGTGTGCATAAGTATTTGTGCATCTGCATTTGTGTGTCTGTATTGTGTGAAAGTGCATTTGTTTTATAAAAAAAAATCTAAAAAAAAAGAAAAAAAACAACAACAACAAAATTGCTGTAAAATATAGAACACATAGCAGTTGGATACAATTTTTCTTCTTCTTTTTATTTCAGATTTTTCAATGAACAGTTACATTTTAAGTAAAAAAGGCAACATTAACCAATATTGTAATGCAACAACTCACACATACAAACGTATGTAGGTATAAAGAAAAAAAGGAACCATTAGGGTAATTGTAAGGCTTTCTAATATTCACCAAAAAAAACAAAAAAAATATATTGATTCGAGGAAGTTTTAATTAAAAGATGAAATGATGATTACAGGCACAAAGACACTTCACATTATGATAATCGCTTTGAGTAATTTTTAGCCCAAAGACACGAGTTTAATTAAGATGCCAAAAAGTGCGCACACAGATGGTTTTTATCGACAACCAAACTATAAAGATATTTGACATTTTGAAAGCTATACTGCTTACATCTAAAGTGTTATACCGCTACATATCGTAGTGAGGATTATGGCCATGGATGCTATGGTTAGCTGAATGGGAGAGTATGCAGACCTTGCGCTGACCAACTTCTTCTCCAGTTTGGTGGAACTCGGTCAGTACAGAGACTGCGTTTACCTGTGACGTCAAGTAAGCTACTCCTTCGACCTAACCTAGCCTAACCTAATGGGAGAAAAATCTTACGCCATATTCATCAGGGGGTAACGTGACATGGCTTGACAAAGTTCCTTCTTAGCTGTTCTCGAACCATTGTAGGTTAAATGCTTTGCAACGCAAATAAGTACAGGTATTCTCCGACTTACGACCGAGATAGGTTCCTCTGTCATCGGTCGTAAGTCGATTAAGTCGTAAGTCGAATTTCATATAAAAAAAATTTAAGAAAAATTATTACATACTGTACTACTAACTTTGAGGGTCAGGAGAAGTGAAACTATCCAATATTCATAAAATTCTAATTTTATTTACTAGTTCCAGCCATTTTTGGGAGGATATAAAATTATTCACTTAAAAAAATTCCGACTTAGCTAATGTAATGTATTATTTGTTCTGAAATATGTATGTAAATCGAATTTTTTTACTTTTTTTTTTGAATTTTTCTCATATATTTTAGGGATTCCCCGCAACTACATATTTGTCTTTAAGTATTTTCTATGAAAAAATAAATTTGAAAAAAATGGTCGTAAGTGCGAATAGTCGTAAGTCGAACGGTCGTAAGTCGGGGACTACCTGTAATAAGAGTGAATGAGACAATTCTGGAGTCTACATACTATGGTCAAGGACAGATAACACAACACTTGAGTATTCGTGACAAAAATGAAATTTTCTCAAGTCACGGGAAATTTGCGTTTATTCTGAAAGAAAGTGATTGAGCACCTCTGCAGCAAGAGTCGGGCATTGAACACATGAGGTGAAAAATAGACTCCTGCTATCTCTCAGGTGAAGTCGCCGTAGTCTAGTACGTTGTGGTTGGCTTACTAGACATGAGGCCGCGGTTCAATCCCCAGCTCAGACATCTCCAACAAAACGAAATTTGAAAAACTTATTTCTTCTGCAACTAAATTACAGCAGATTTCTGGTAAAAACTCTGTGAGTAAATAAAAATTGCCATGAAAAAGTTCCTCAAAAAATCTATCGTTCAGGATCGACTTTAAACTGTAGGTTCCGCTACTCATGTATAAAAATTAACAAACACAGCATAAGTGGTGTGAAAGGCTAGGTCGTAATCCTGACTGAAGGGTTGTAATGACCAATTATGTATGTATATATACACCATTATGTATGTTTTACGTAACCTCACTTTTTAAACTGAAAATTGGAAAACGCTTAAGTAGAAGGGTATAGAAGCCACGGCATGTCGTTGAAAAAAAAAGAAGAATTAAATTTGTTTCTTTCCAAATTTGTTGTGTTTTCTTTCCATGCCATTGTATTAAGTCTGATTACAACTCATCTACTTGGAATTTTTTAAATCTCAAAGCAAATAAATCTTTCAAAAAATGCTAAACAATTCAGAATTAAATGAGAAGGAGGAGGAGGAGAAGATAAACCGTCTAAATGTTGTCTGAATTCATTTTTATTGTTTCAATCATATTGTATTCCCACCAAATCTACTCCTGATCTACTCCTTCTAGTCTTGATATTTTCAATATTAATTAAAACTACCAGTGAGTGGTGTTCGTTCCATTTCTTCAATATTTTCATTCGTTGTTTTTTTTTTATTTTATTGTTTTTAAACAACAACAGCAACAACAAATGTTTTTGTGCTTATTTTTTTTCCTTCTTTTTTGCTTCATTTGTTGTTTTTTCTGTATTTTATGCTCATGTTTTCACATTTTTATTTGCGTTTGTATTTATTCGTTTTAGTTTTAGTTTTTTTTTTTTTCTTTTTCTCTTTTTGTTGTTGCTTTTTTTGTTGTTATTGTTTAAGAGCTAAAATCTTATTGTTGGATACAGTTTTTGTTCTCATTCGGCTGGTTTAGATTTGAAAGGATATTGCAGAACAGCAAATTTCCGTTACGGTACGGTACAGCACAGTTTGCAAAGAGAGTAAGGGCCACAGGGCGAGGAAGAAGAGCAACGATAGAGAAAAAAACGGCTACAAAATAGTACAACAAAATGAGATAAAAATGTAACTAAACAGGCCAAGAGTACGAAAAGCAATTGAGATGGTATTTGCACCATAAGTGTGTATGTAAACACCAATACAAATCCATCAACGATTACTGTTTTAAGGTATGAGAAGACAGAAGTTCAAACCATAATTCAAAGCTTATGAACTTACAGAGGAGCATGAGTTCAGATTAGGAGAAGCTTAAAATATTTTATTAATAAAAAATTTACCTGATATTTTCACGAAATCAAACCAGATTCATTTGATTTTTAAAGAATTGTTGAACAACAGTGAGAAAGGATATGCCGAATTGGCATCCTCCAAACTTCATTTCAATGATAAATGCTTTTCATTGCTTTCAGCTATAAAAGGCTGTCACAAAGCATCTCCTCTACATTTTCTCACTTTTTCTTTACTTTTCTTCAAATTTCTTTTACAACAACAAAATTTTTCCAGCTAAATTGGCGAATTGATCTACTGCAACAGGAGCTAGTATGATAGGGCTGCCATTTTTCATTGTCTAATATGTCCAGCACTTAGGGTTTGGTCCCTACAAAGTATGAGGCAGGAATTAAAAAGCAGCTACGAAAGCGAATAAATTAATAACGAACTCTCTCTATCTGTCGATTGGCCCGGCCATGAAAGAGTGTACAAACCTAAGCTACGTAAAAATATGCGATTTCCATGAACAAAACCTACTGCTTCCCTTGAGCAATACAAGCTATAAAATACAAGATATTCAAGATATACTCTGGCGGTGCTTTAATGCGTCAACAGATTTGAACCAAATTGTAATGAAAAAGCGGATTCGCCCTTGTTGTACATAAGAGTTTTCAGTCGGTTATATATGGTACAATATATACTCAGCAAAGTGTTTGGTCTTCGGTCTGACCTCTGCCAAAAAATTTAATTAAATTGCGAAACTTGCGATACACCCGAGTTTACCCTGAACTCATTTAATTGGATCGCAATCATAACAGCCCGTGTAGAGCTATCCATGAGAAAGTTCGATATAAATCGAGAGAACTGCCTTCCGTCTATAAAGTCGCCGTAGTCTAGTAGCCAGTGTGTTGGTTTATTAGACGTGAGGCCTCGGTTCAAAGCCCAGGTCAGGCAACAAAACGAAATATGAAAAAATTCTTTGGAAACTTCCTCTTTTCTGGCAAAAACTCTGAGATTAAAGTAAAATTGCAATGAAAAGTTCCCCAAAAATTTGTCGTTCGAAGTCGACTTTAAACTGTAAATCCCGCCACTCATGTTTAAAATAAACACACACACAACATTAGTGATGTGATAAGCTACATCGTAGTCCTGACTAAAAGGTTGTAATGACCAATTATGTATGTTATGTTAGGTATGAACGGTTTTTTGACAGCAAAAGCAATAAATTTTATAAAAATTTAGCATGTTATTGGGAGCAGTTCTAAGGAATTCTGCTCAAGAGCTGAACTGTCTGATCATCCGATGAGCCTACGTTATGTACTTTGAGTAGAGTCCGGAAACTTTTTGAGGGGAACATTGAATTTTACAATTCGAAAACCACGATGAAAGGAACAAAATATTTTTTCTTTTGTTTTTGGGCTTTAGTCAGACTATTGCAATTTATATCAGAATAAAGTTGATTTAGTAAAAAAGAATCTCTTTGACAACATTGCCATTGCTTGACACAATATTGTTTGAATACCTGGTTATTTTCAAATCACAGGTGCAACATGCTCTGGAAAGCCAATTGGCTTTCTTTCACATTTCTCGAATGGTTGACACATTTTGTGCATTTACTCAACTAAAAAATCTTCGAAGTTTCCAGGCTGTCACGGTTTTCACAATTACAATGCGTTGTTCGTAAAGCATGAAGTGTTCCATTTTTAATAATCGAAACAAACATTTGACGCAGAGTTGCCAATTGCACAAATAATTGACACAAAAATTAAAAAGTGCCAATGAAAACTAGATGATGGGTTTTCTCTGAAGCTAAATGAAGTTGGTCGAAGAATAAATGTACCTCAGCTATACGGATAGACTCTAGATAGAATGAAAATTCTTGCAACCTGAAAATTATTATTGCAGAGAGCGATCGAACGGTAAAGGATGTTGGAAGACCTATTAAAAAGGGCTTAATTCATTCAAATTCAGTGTTCTCTCAGTGCTTGGTTGGTTGCAAAGGCCATAAACAAAAAATAACTGAGAGTTATTGTAAGCTGATGTTTTAGACGAATTAGTAGAATATTGTTACAAAAATGATGAATATAGATACTGGTGTTTTACTTTTACTTCGCTTAACATTAAAACTATAAACAAAGCTACAAAAAAAAGCAATGCAGTTAACAAACCTGTTTACAAATTATCAAACTGCTTAATATAACAAGAAACACCAGCATAAAAAGAATGGTAAACCAGTCAACAAGAATGCAACAACAAACACCAGCATAAAAAATAAATGGTAAACAAGTAAACAAAAATACAACAACAAACGCGACAATAATAAACAACGATGTTTACATTTATAGAGATTTCGAGAAGGCGAAGTCATGAACATGCATGAAGTTCAGTCAGTCTTGTGTGAAGACGCGGTGCGTTAGAAGAGAGTAATCGTTGTTTGAATATCTCCGTTACAAAGATCTGTCGAATAATTGTCTAGTAATTGTTATTGTTTATGCAAAGGGTATAGACAGAGGAATAACAAAGAAAAGCAATTGTTGTTATTACATCAAGTTGTGAACAGGGACACACAGAATTGTGCGAATAATAAAGAATTTTAATTAAAACTAAACAGAAATTTATTTTTAATTTATTTGCAAGTCCACTTATGGAGAGCAATGAACAGTATAGAACCAGTTTGATGACAGATGACATATGTTGCCACTTCAATTTGAAAGCAAGTGTGGTTTACAACAGTGTGGTAAATTAAGAGGAATTTGCCATATGGTATGTAAGCGTTTCTGTAAGCAGGTGACGAATTATATTGCGATCAAATGAAAGTGAATTTGATGAACAATTTTTAAAGTTCTGAACGAAGTGTTTAGAAAAATATGCTTAGAGTACATACATACATGCGACATTGCTCATTACAACCCTTCAGCCAGGATTACCGTCTAATTTCTCGCACCTCTTTTTCTGTGTATGTCAATTGTATACATGAGTGGCGAGACCTACACTTTAAAGTCGACTCGAACGACAGATTTTTGAGACACTTTTTCATGGCAATACTAATAACTCGCAGAGTTTTTGCCAGAAATCTGCTGAGAGGAAGTCATCGAAGAAAAAGAGAAATATCTCAACTGGGGTTTAAACCGTGGCCCCACGTCTACTAAATCCACGGCGACTAAGTCCATAAAATTACCTGCTGCTTCTCTGTATTAATTTTTAATGCAACAATTAATAAAAATTAGTTTCCTTCTGCTTTAAACAGAATGTAAAGAAATTATTACCACCGCTTAAAGTGATTAAAGAAAGGAACTCCCAAAAGAAGAAATTATTTTAAACGTCTCTTTACGCGTAAGTTTAAAATAAAAAAATTTAAACGAGTCACTAGAGGGACTTACCACTACAGGAAAGACACAATAAACGCAAGGATGCCCAACAGTGGCGGCAGCAGCAGCAGTGGCAGCAGCAACTGGGGGCAAACCGTAGGCGTTTACACACAAATGATCCGTTTTAAAAATTTTCGTTGGTGGCGGCTGGGCCAGCACAGATGATGAGGCGGCGGTGCAAGTATAGAAAATAGGTTCCTGTTGCTGTTGTGCCGTCTGCTGCTGCTGCTGTTGGTGTTGTGTTGTTACTATAGAGGGATTAGAGACGGCTACGAAAGGCGTAATGGATGATGTCGAGGCCGTTGTGTTAATGTTGTTGTTAGCAATAGTAGTATTTGTTGTTATTGCTGTTGTTGTTGCTAATGTTGAACGCCAACTATTATTGCTACTGTTACTAATGCTGTTGATGGTTTTGCTGTTGTTGTTGTCGTGCGATATTGAAGTATGGCCTAAAGCTTTCAAAGTATTATTGGCTGAAAAAACGTTGTTAACAATATTGCTGGTGTCAGTAACAGCACAAGTGACAACGGTAATGGGGGTGGTGGTGGTGGTGTTGGCAACTGTGTTATTGCCTGTGGTTGTCAAGTTTTCTGTAGACAATTCCAAGCACTCAGTTTCGTTTGAAGTCCCTGGTTGGGTATCAATATTTGTAACAGTTGTTGGGATTTTTTCACGTCCTACTGTGCTTGTTTCGCTGGAATTTAAGGATGTTGTTGTTGGTGATTTTGCAGTTGTTCGTTGTATAGCGGGGGTGGTGTTCGTATGGGTATTGGTATTAGTATTGCCGGTAGCTGTCAGGCTTGCTAATGTTGTTGCTGTTAATGTTCTAACAACTGTTGCCGTTTGTATGGGTGGTGGTGGTGGTGCCTTCAAGTTAAGCGTTGTATTGGATTTTCGCCTCAATGTTGTCAACGTTTTTGAAACGACGTCTGTGGTTGTGACTGTGGCTATGGCTGTGGCTGCGGTTATCGTTTCTGTCCTTGTTGTTGCCGCTGT
Source organism: Sarcophaga caerulescens (assembly GCA_927399465.1). NCBI lineage: Eukaryota > Metazoa > Arthropoda > Insecta > Diptera > Sarcophagidae > Sarcophaga > Sarcophaga caerulescens. The sequence continues at coordinate 21,581,351 of OV656867.1, forward strand.
AGTTGTCGTTGTCGTTGATGTTATAGGATTTTGTTTTGCTACTATTGTGGTGGTCGTAATGGCCGTTTCTGCTAGACTGTAACTACTCGTGTGATGCGTGTGTATATCTTGGCCTGGTTTTATTGATATGGCTGATATTTTTCGTTTTTTAGACGCAATTTTTAATGTTTTCTATTGGCACTCGTTATACACTTAAGAAATGAAATAAAATTTTTAGGAATTTTTTGTTTGTTTTTTACTTCTTTTGCTTCTTTTGATTTGTGTAGATTTTTAATTGGTTTTTATATAATTTTTTTCTTCCTCCTCTTTTTTCTTTATATTGTTTGCTTTTATATTTCTTGCTCACTTGCAATTTTTAATCACTTCACATTCATTTATGACAACAAGACCAAGAGCAAAAAAAAAAGAATTTTTTTCTGCTTTTTTCTTTCTTTTTTTTGCCCAAAAACTTTATTGATTTATAAGATTCTTTTGTAGAATTTATGTGTAATTTAACATGGTTTCTTTGGCTTTATTACCTAAAAATTTATGGTTGTTTAAAATACGCAAAAAAAAATAAAATATTAGAGACGAAGTATTTGAAAATCTTGGCTTTCAATGGCAAGATTATCAAATAAATTCAAAAAAAAATGGCGAATGGAAAATCGAAACAAATAAATTTTGTATGGAAAAGAATAAATGTTGAGACCAATTGTTATTGAAGATAAAGTATCCTGCTGTTTATTTGTTCATTCGTTTGTCCTTAATTATATTCTGCAGTAGATTTGTGTCCTGCAGCAGAAATAATGCAAGGAAATGATTTGCCAGCACCATACAAATGTCTTTTAGTGCGAGTAATAGAGAGGCATAAAATTTACTGTAAGTCTCACGAATTCTAGACATTCAAATGAAATAATATGCAGCCATACCAATGACTTTATATTCTGCAGAGAATTTTTTAAGACGTTAACTTGTAGCTTGAGAACAAACATATTCTACGAATTTCAATCATCAAACATAAACCAAAAATTTCAAACAAGACCCAAAAGGCTACAGAAATAATTTTTATGGTTCTTTAAACATATTCTGGCTGAATTCTATATATGAGAGTGTGCATAAAGCACGCGATTGTAAAGACCTTATATTACGGAATTGATCATTACAAACCTCTAGTCAGGATCACGACCTAGCTTCTTACACAACCAATGTTGTGTGTGTGTAAATTTCATCAATGAGTAACGGGGCATACAGTTTAAATTCGACCCCGAACGATAGACTTTTGAGGCAATTTTCATAGCAATTTTATTTATTTTCAGAGGGCTGCTGCGAGGAAGTCACCGAAAGAAATATTTTTTTTTTTTCGTTTTGTTCGAGATATCTGAGCTGGGGTTTGAACAACGGGATCGCATCTAATCCCTTCCAGACTACGGCGACTTCTAACAACGTAATATTGTTGATTTTATGTTATATGTAGCCGCCGTAGTCAAGTAAGTTGTAGTGTGTTGGCTTATTAGACGTGAGGCCACGGTTCAAACTCCAGGTCAGACATCTTCAACAAAACGAAATAAGAAAAAATTTTTCTTCGGCAACTGCAAAAACTCTGTGAGTAAATAAAAATTGCCATTAGAAGTTTCTCAAGCATCTGTCGTTCGGAGTCGGCGGGAGTAGGTCGCACCACTCATGTATAAAGTTAACACACACAACATATGTAAGTGGTACGAGAAGCTAGGTCGTAATCCTGATGGAAGAGTTGTTATGAACAATTATGTATGTATGTTATGAGTTATGTTATGTTTTCGTGTCAGGTCCAAGCGTTGCGTAAATAAATATATATTAATCGGTCAGATATGCAGCAAAGATAGCTCCGCTAAGGTATCAAGAAAATGGGAGTCAAATAAAAGAAATCAGCATCGAGCCATAGACTGACGCTAGTAAATAAAAGTCATTTGCAGATAACGAAGTCCCTTCGTGGGCCTATCCATTATACAATAACCGAGGAGATGAGGTACGATAGCAGAAATGTCCTTACGATTCAGTTACATAACTAATTGCAACACTTTCTATTCGATTTAAGTCAGGTTAGTCTGGCCACGAAACAATATTATGCCTCAATTCAGAATTAGAGAGAAGCCTTTGTCCAATGACTAGCCTAACGAAAGTGAAAGGTATGGCTAGTATCATAAATGGATTGACATTCGGAAGGAGTGTACCGAACAAATACGATATTGACACAAAACTACAGGGAGAGACAATTAAAGCGGCCAGGACAGCTGTTAACCTGTTTAGACTTGAAAATTGTGACCGAAGAAGAACTGATTGATACTTATCTGTCAGAGATGATAAATATGCTTAATATTAGACGCAGTTTGATCCAACGCATTTATGACCATTACCTTGACCTAAAATACACTGCTGTAGCCTGAAAATCGGAGAAATATCCCAAAAGCAAGTCTTTTACATTAAATTCTGAGTTTATAACCGTGCCTTACCAGAGGAGAAGACAAGTTAATAAAGTGTTATTCATTTTTCGTCAGCTGGCTTTAAGAGTTACGTTTTATATGAATAGAATTCAAATGTAAATGCAAATTATGTCATAATGGCCTTATGAACGTGCCTTAATTAATTTTTTTTTTTTTTTTTTTTGCGATGACATCTGTCAAACATATTCAGCATTACCTGAAGTCAGTGTGAATACGTTAAAGATGATGAATTTTGTAAAGATGGTGATCATGCTCGACGGTTCAGAGATGACAATTTTAATGAGAAAACTGAAGACAATGGAAGACCTCCAAAAAAGGCAATGGAAATTGCAAACAATATGAATCAGAAACAAATGAAAACAATTTTAAATGTTGCAAAACAACAAACAATTTCTAAACGTTTAAATGCTATGGGAAAGATCCAAAAGTTTGGAAAATGGGTACGACATGAATTGAATGACAACCAAATGGAAAACCAAAAAGCCACTTGTGAAATTTTGTTTCAAAGAACACCATAAAAACAGTGTTGCATGGAATTGAATCCTAAACGGAAAAAATCATGGAGTTAATCTGTGACAGTCATCAACTTTGGCTGCAATACCAGATCGATTCGGCAGTAAGACAATGCTGTGTGTCTGATGGGATCAGAAAGGTATGGGGAACCACGAGTTATGAAACCATTAAAACTGATCACTGCTGACAACAAATGATCAATTTCAACCATATATTGATCGAAAAACGATAAGAATAGATCAGAAGACACGACAAGGTAATTTTACAACATAATGCACCTGCACACAAAACAAAATCAGTTCAGGGCATAAAAGCAGTAGGGTGGGAACTATTTGATTTCATCGATGGGATACGTATTGACTGAGTAGCACTTTGATTCCTACTAGGAAGTCGCTTATTGGGTGACTAATTGGTTTGCTTCAAAAGACGAACAGTTTCCTTAATATGGAATCCACAAATTGCCTGAAAGATGAAAAAAATGTATCCAGCAATGGTCAATTCTTTGAATGAAATGTTTCTCACTTCACATTAAAAAACTTTCCCCCTGTCACCCGTACACCTGGTACAAGTAAGGAATACACTTTTGGTATACAACTGTAACAGTCATAGTCGTGAACACATAAACAGCAGCAACATTCATGGGCAGTGAATATAAACGAAATTCAGTAAAATAAAAAATTAATTTAAAAAAAAAATTAAATAAATTACAAATAAAAATATAAGAAAAGAAAGAAAAATGATAAAACAAACCAAAAATACAAAAATGATTTTATAAAAATAAGAAAAAATGAAAAAAAGTGAAAAAATAAATAAAAAAAAAAATTAAGATAAAAGAATAAAAATAAAAAAAAAATACATTTAAAGAAAAATAAAAAATATTTTTCTTAAAATATAAATGAAAAAAAAATTTGTTTAATAAATATTAAAAAAAAAAATTAATCAATAAATGAAACTACAAAAACTAAAAATAAATAAGTAAGTAAAAATTAAAATTTAAGCCATAAATTAATAAATCAAGAAAGACATAAACATTAAGAAAACATTTTTAAAAATTAAAAAAAAAAAAAATATAAATTGTCGAAATATTTAAAAAAATATATTATGTTTTATACAATTTTTGTTTTTTAATAATTTATTTATTTTTTTTTTAATAATAATTTATTACATTTTTCATTCTATTGTTAATTACACATTTTTTATTTATTTCTTTAGCCATCATTTACCTTTAAAATTATATTTTTTTTTTTTAATTAATTGAATTAATTTTTGTTCTATTTGAAATTATTTTATTAAGTGGTTAAGTTTTAGATTTCGTGGATAAGATTTTAAATCTTTGAGATTTCGTGTGAATTTTATGACATTTCTTTAATTTTAAAACACATTTGTAAGGATTTAGTTTATATTTTATTTTGTTATAAGTAAATTTGAATTCCCAAAAGTATTAACTAACACTTAGTTTGTTTTCTTTCGTTTTTTATTTTTTAAATTATTAATAAAAATTTATTTATTTTTAATGTTTTATTTTTAAGAATTTTTCACTTTTTATTATATTTTTTTATAATTTCCGTTTTACTTTTTTGTGGTGTTTATGGCAAAAACCTTTCTTCAAATTTTAAATTAATTTCGTAATTATTTTGTTAAATAAACATTTTATTTTTTGCATAATAAAATGGCATAATTTGTTTTAACAGGATTTTTTAACCTGGCTAACAACAAGCTTTCTTGAAATAAATTATTTTGTTTTAGATTTACTAAGTATTTCTTTGTTAGAAGTTTTTTAAATTTTAATCCTTTTTTAATCTCTTTTTTAAAGTACTTTTAGTAAAAATTTCACTGCAGAAATTTTACATTTATTCTATTGTTGTCTTAACTTACTTTAAAGGTTTAAATCTCGGCAGATTTTAGTAATTTTTTTTTTGTTGTTAAAGGCTTAAATCTCTGCTGGTTTTTATTATATTTTAGCTTTATGCCTTTTTTCAATAATTTTGTTTCATTTATAGTTTTTTTTTATTTCATTTAAATTTTTTATTTCATTTTTAATTTATTATTTTGTTTTTTTAAATTCTGGATGGTTTATGTCTATACTTTATATATATTTATTCTAAACTTTTATTAAATATTATATTTCATGTATGGGTTTATTTTATTTATTTATTTTTTATTAGCAAATTTATTTTGCATTAATTCTTCGCTGTTTTGAATATTTTACTCAAAGTTTTCAAATATATTTTTGCTTTTTTTTTATTTAATGGTTTAACTATTTGCTAAAATAGCTTTTAATTTGTTTATAAAATCTATTATGTTTTATTATTTTTAATTTCTCTTTTTATTAATTTTTATTTATTGTTCATGTTTATTTTTTTAATTTTATAATCAAAGCTATGCTTTTTAGTTATTAAACAAACATAGCTGCAAGAGTATTTTTCACGGCTTGAGTTTTATTGCTTAAAGTTTTTTTTTTATTTTTTTTTTTTTTCAAATATTAACCAAACTGTTAATCGAATTTTGGGGCTAAAAATCCATTTTGTATAGTTTAAGGCAATTTCTTGCTTTTTATAACAATCCTAATGGTTGGTTACCACGCTTTAATTTTTAATAGATTTTGTTGACAAGTTTTTCTTTCATAATTTAATTAATTTCTTGCTTATTTATTTATAATTTGTCAATTTACTATACATTGTTGTATTATTTTCTTTAGCATTTTTTGGTATACCAATATATTACACAAATTTTTTGGTTTGTGACTTGGCTAATGTTGAATTTTTCTTTATTAATATTTTTCAATTATTTTATTTAATTTTATTTTAATTTTTTTTTTATATTTTTTTTTATTCAATATAGATGTTATTCTGTTGCATAGAAATTTATTTATTTTTTTTAAATTGGTTTATAACTTCACTAATATTTTCAATTGTTAGGTTTTTTTTAAAACATTTAGTAGCGCTATTTATTTATTTAGTTTAACTTTTTTTAAAATAAATTTGAGCTAATTCAATACTTTTTTAACTATTTATTGTTATTTTTTTTTTTTTTCAAATTAAAGAAGATTTCTATTTGAAGCCAACTTAATAACACAATATTTATATAGGTTTTCTTAGAAGGTTTTTAAGCAAAAATATTTCATTATTTTTTTATAATTTTTTATTTTCTTTTTAGGTTCAACAATATTTTAATTTATTTATTTGTTTATTAATTTAATTCTTTTATATTAATTTTAACAATGCCCACCATATATCTTTTGTTTGCTATGGTTTTTTTATTTTAAATTTTTTATTTTAATTTTTTTTGTTACTTTTGTAGGTATTTTGGAAATAATGACGGATTTAGTAATGGACTGTATGACCAGACGTAATGACCGTATCCTCCTTTCGTAAAGGTTTACGTTTATAATACCACGTTATAGGGATTAAACACGTTCTTTATAATTTTCTTTTTCTGCTTCTGGTTCTTTCACCGTTTTAACACGCTTAAACAATTTGTTTACTTGTTTATTTTATTTATTTTTTTTTTTTTTGTTTTGTTTTTATTATTTAAAAAACTATATTTTAAGAGAAAAAAATATTTAATTTTCCTCTTTTATAAAAATAATTTGCGTAACTTTAAGTCGTTTTTGGGAAAAACAGTGTAATATTCTGGGGGTTTTAATGTGTGGAATATTTTATTTGACAAGAAACTGTCTGCCAGTGCCAGTCAAATGCTTTCTTTTGTTTTTTACAGTTCAGCGTGTTTATTTTAACTTGACAATCGTTGGTCGAATGGTATTGAGAATTTAATATTGAGGAAGGTTTGCCGCCGTTTAACAGAATTACAATGTGATTTTCATTTTCTTTTCCTCTGTTTTTTTTCTGCTTTTTTTGTTATAAATTTCGTGTCTGTTTTTGCTATCAATGCCTCTGTTTAAAGCAATTCTATGCTGTTCTGTACTGTTCTGCTCTTTTCAGTTTTAGTTTCTTTTAGTTCGGCTCTGTGTTTCCCTTGTTGATTTTGGTTGGATTTTAATTTTTTGTGGAGATTTTTGCAGACTCCATCTAGCAGCAGACAATCAACTTAAATGATGATTACTATATTGTGTTCTGTGTTGCTGCTGCTGTGTGTATACCCCCTTAACAAAAATTTAAGGGCGATTTGCAAATAGAAAAACGTACCCACCGGAATTCTCAAGCACAGCAATAAGCGGGTACTCGTGCCGTTTTGTTGTATGAAATGTTTGTAGTTTGCAGAGCAACAGCTCACTCTCAAAAACAAGGCAATAAAAAAAAACAAGAAAAAATTCCCATAAAACAAGCCGGCATTTAAATAATTTACATGTGTTTGAGAGTGGTGGTGTTGTCCATATTAATGATGCGCATGTCTAATGAGTTCTCCAGTTCTCTCCAAAAACAAATTCGACAAAGCAAAACAAAAAAATTTATTGAGTACCCGCGCATGTTTTCATTACAGAAACCGGAAATACTCAGGAGAGTAAATGTTACAGCTGCAGGAGAATATCATCATAAGCAGTTACAGCAATATCCCGTTAAGCAGCTGTTCTTGTCTATTGTCATCTCTGTGATGATGCTGTGTTATGCAGTGTAATAATGATTACAATCATAATCACAATAGGGGGGCCACCACCACCATCTCCTTTTCTTGTGAGTGAATATGTGTGTTTAAGGTTCCTGTTTTGTTTGAGAAATTTTATCTCGAAGATAATTCTCACAAACAGTTGCTCTTAAAATCATATTTCCATTCTGTAAGCTCTCAAACACATAATAAGAGTCAAGTCCATCTCTTAGTTCAAGAAAAAGTACAGTGGGTCGAGTAAAATTTCCAACATTTGTAATAGTTGTCTGGGTAAATAATTTTCTAAAGAAAAGAGGGCCTATTTTAAAGAACATAACTTTTTATATTCTTTTTCTTTAAATTTTTACACAGAAATTTATTGGATTTAAGAAAATAGATTAAGAGAAAAAGAAATAAAAACGTAAATATGTGATCTGATTCGGCTTATAAAATAATAGAGTAAGAGTAAGAGCGACACATTTTCTGTACCAGAAAACAAGTCCCATAGATTAATACAGAGGTTAGAGAATAATAAATTGCCTTCTGCGATCCCACGAGAATCATTCCGAATTTTTATCGTGATTAGAAATAGTTCAAGAAAGAAATTTTTCATAATTCTTTTTATAAGAATAAAATTCGGACAATTGACACCTGGCTTGTCAGGTACTCACCCGTACGAATAGGGGACCTTCTGTGCCGAAATGGAAATGAAAAATGGATTGGGGGAATTTGGAAAGAAAAGAGTTCTTTTTATGGATACTAGGTTTGAATCTGTTTACATTGCAAGAGTGCTAGAGGCTTCTACAGGGAGATTATGCCGCATACAAATAAGTCAATAAAAGGACAAATAAAATTATGAGATTCACATTCACTTTCTACAGTAGAGATGAACGATGTTTTAAAAACCTTCGATGTAATTGAATGATTCATCGATACAATTTTATGTTCTCTTTGCTGATCAATATCGATTAAATATCGATGTTTTTTATTCGATGCATATAAGTTAAAAACTTAAGACAAATACAATATGCCATACATAATTCATCCATAAATGTAGGGAAATGTTTTGTAAATACATTCTTGAAAACAGCTCAAGTGAAGTTCGATAAGGTACAGCAACGTGCTTGCCTTGGTATAAACTTTGAAAATTGTCATATAAGTACGCTGTAGGCTTTATAGAATTTGAGACCGTTGTAAACGGTTGTGAAAACCAGAGCCATGAAGACTGCTAGATTAATAAATGACAAGCCGAACGAATGATTCATCAGGGGACGTCATATTCTCGCAAGTCGAATGACTAACAGTTCACTCCTTAATTGTTCCCTATACAATACCCGTAAATTCTATGATTTTTGCAAATGTTTCACAATGATAAACTCTGGTAATACTTATGTCATTCTATTCTGTCACACAATTCAATGAATGTCAATGTCACACAACGCAATGAATCGATTTACGCTTGAACAACGTGGGAATGTATTGGGCCAACGAGAAACTGCACAATGATGTCGATTTTGCCAAAAAAAAAATCATCTTTTCGAATGAAACTCATTTTCATCTTGGTGGGTCCGTTAAGAAGCAGAAAACCCACACGTGGGCTTAGTGAAGCCAATACACCCATTACGAGTGACTGTCTGGTGCGGCTTTTGGAGCGGAGGCGTCATTGGCCCATATTTCTTTGTAAATGAGGACGGCGCACCATGATAACCAATTTTTTGTACCCGCAATGTGGATGGGCAACACATTTTACGCCACAATCGATTTATTGCGTCAAGAGTTTGATGACCGTTTAATTAGCGGAAATGGCGATGTCAATTGGCCGCTAAGAAGCTGCGATTTGATACTGTTGGACTATTTTTTGAAGTCGCCATAGTCTAGAAGGTAGTGTGTTGGCTTATAAGACATAAAGCCCGGGTTCGTATCCCAGGTCAGGTTCGTATCCCAGTCAAAATATAAAAAAATATTTCTTAGGCGATTTCCTCTCAGCAGATTGCTGGCAAAAACTCTGAGAGTAAATAAACCTGCCCTGAAAAAGTTTCTCAAAAATCTGTCGTTCGGAGCCGACGTTAAACTGTAGGTTGTAGGTTCCGCCACTCACGTATAAAAGAGAAGCTAGACCGTAATCCTGACTGCAGGGTTGTAATGACCAATTATGTATGTATGTATGGAATATTTTTTGTGGGGCTACGTTAAAGAAAAGTATTATGCCGACAAACCAGAGACAATTGAGCATTTGAAGACCAACATTTGTGATGCCATTGCCGAGATACGACCCTATACACCAGTAGTGCACAAATATTTACACTATCGAGTGAGGTACTGTGACCATTCCATTTCTAAACGGAATAATTTTACTTCACAACTGAAAAAATAAATTTGGCAAAATTTCAAAGAGTTTTTGAAACCCATACTATATATTTTAAATCTTTGCCACTAATTTATAAAAAAAAAAAAAAAAAAAACGTTTTCTCACCTGCTTAATTTTCTTTCTTTTTTAAAAAATTAAAAACTTTTCTTTGAATTTCAACTTTTAAAAACTGCATTTAAATACGAATATTTTTCCAAATGATTTTTACATTTGCATCTCGTAATCTATCATGGCTTTGAGAACAAAAAAAGAAAGAAAAACTTTGTTTTTGTTGTTGATTTTTTTATTCTCTAAAAATGTTTAATTCATAATAAAGTTATTATAGTTCAAAAAAAAAAAAAAAAAGGAAAATAGAAATAAAAACTATTTTTCAAAGGAATTTGATGGCGTGGCAGCTAGGTCCGTGAGTAGTTTGTTTTAGAAAAAATTAAATCAAAGTGGGGAAAAAATATAAGAGAAACATAAACAAAACAACACATTAAAAATGTATCCTTAAACGAAAGTGTTAATGTTATTTTTATTATTGTTGTTGTTGGTGTTGTTGTTGGCTCTGTTGTATTATTAAAAACTTTTACAAGCAAACACTTTCGCTGTATAGGAAGGAACGGAACGCCACTAGAAGTGTAAAAAAATGAAAACATTTCATATTTTATACATAAAACTATACACACACCCATACGCATACACGGCTTAACATTGCGATAAAAACCACGAAAGCTTAAACGTTTTTACAGCAACAGCAGCGGCAGCAGTAGCAACAAAATAATCTCTATTCTACTCTAGAAGTTGCAACACAATAAGCCAGCCACCAGGCGAACTTAAGTGATGTCGTATACACTGAACACCTTTTGTAAAATAACTGTGTTACATACGCACTTACTTGGTCGCACATATAGACATAGTAATGCACTTGTACTCTATGCCGTCATCTTTGTGGAAAAGTTTTTCTCTTCTCAAGCATTTAAACTCATGAATTTTGTTTTTCAAACGCTTTAGGGTTGATAAACAAGCAGAGAAAATAGGAAAGAAGTAAAGAAATAAAAAAAAAAATTTGCTGAACACTTGCATTATGTGAAGACCAAAGACGACCTTTAGTTATTAAGACAGTGATTGAGAGCACAACCCACTTCTGTTTGTTTTTATCGTCCCCTCAAAATTTCTCCCTACGGAGGATTTGTAAGCAGCACACATGTGATAGACAAGACGCTCTTGAGAAGGTTTGCTTAGAGATGTACAGATGGAAAATTTTTAAAAAATTTATCGATTAACAGCGATAAGACCTAGTTTCAGAATCAGTTTTTCAAAAATCTGTCGACTTTAAACTATAGGTCCTGCAAGTCATGGATAGAGTTAACACACACAGCAAGAATGGAGTGAGTAGATAGGTCCTAAAGGGTTAAGAGATTGTAATGATCAATTAAGTAAGTACCGGAAATCATCAAAGATTAAACTTCAATTGGAATTTCAACATAAACTCTGTCATATGTGTGAAGATAGATTTTAAAATCAATTACCCTGGACGCAGACCAAGTCAGTTAACAGAGTTCTGTTAGTAACATAACAGACCACAGTTAACAGACTTCCGTGAGTAACATAACTGTTCTGTTAGTAACATAACATACCTCTGTTAACAGAGTTCCGTTAGTAAAATAACAGTTCTTTTAGTAACATAACAGACTTCTGTTAACTGACTTGGTTTTGCATCCAGGGTAATAGATTTTAAAATTTATCTTCACATACATAACAGAGTTCTATTAGTAACATAACAGAGCTCTGACTTGGTTCGCTTCCAGGGTAATAGATTTTAAAATCTATCTTCACACACATAAGTCTGGCTGGATGCGAAACACGGAATACTTCTGTGGAATAGATGTTACAAGAGAATATTGCCAAGTCGTTGGCCAAACATAATACCAAACCAACAAGAGAATTACAACCTGAAGCCAATGGATGGTGAAATCTAAAGCTGGAATTAACGACAAATTGGTCATGTACTGAAGAAACCTGAAGAATACATTGTCAAATAGGTTCTTGAATAGAAACTATAGCCGCCGCAAAGGTTCAAGGTTCAAGATGAAATACGGAAGATACATATGTATGTATATATATTGTGGAATCAAATAAAAATACGAACACTAAGAAAAATTATTGTTTCGGAAATTTGGGAAAGTTATTATGCATCTGAAGATGTCTAATAGGTAGTGTGTTTGTATATTAGATGTGAGGCCAGGGTTCAAACTCCAGATCAGACATCGAAAAATATTTCTTCGGCGACTTTCTGTCAGCAGATTTCTGGCAGCAACTCTGAGAGTAAATAAAATTGCCAAAAAGAGTTTCTTAAAAATCTGTCGTTCGGACAAATGATATATAAAGTTCACACATATGTATAACATAAGTGGTGTGAGAAACTAATTCGTAATCCTGGCAGAAGAGTTGTAATGACCAATTATGTTCGTAGGTATTATGCATCTGGGAACTTGGATGATAATAATAAACAAAGGACAACATATCACAAATATAGCCTTAATAGCCTCTAAACTAACTTGGTTTTACACTTATAAGCAAATACAATTTTCCTTATAACAGTGTGGGGCCAACTTTATGTTGACCATTACAATCAATTATTGAAGATTATTAAACTTAACAAAAAAAAAGCATTTCCATCACAATTCTCTCTCTTTTATTAACTTGAATAATTATTAATAAACTTGACTTATTTGCTTTTATAGCTGATGCGTCTTGCGAAAAATTGCTAAGAAGGAATATAAAATGTTTTGCCTTAATGACTAAATAACTGTATGCCAAAGATGTTGCCAAAGAAAATGAAAAGCAAAAAAACTGAGTTTGAGGAAAATATTTTTGGCTTGAAATTATTTCAGTCTCTATTGTTTTGTGGTTCCATAAAAATCTTCTGACTTTTAATGCTTCGTTCGATCTGCTCATTAAAATGCGTAACGTATTATTAAAGATTTTCTAAGTAGATGTATGAATGTGCAGATGTATATGAGATTATTAGGGCGCAACTCATATTCACAACTTAAATTTATTCGAAATTGATTGGAATATTTTGCCTGAGCAGACACAATAAGTGAAGTTCTGGTAGTTACACAAGCAATAACTTGATCTCAAATGCAAAAAAGAAAGAAATTTTTTTAAAATTTTCACGCACCAATAATATGGACACGGTCTTCTTGAATTGAGTGTAAAAATCTCATAAATTTCTTTAAAGAATAATTCACCTGCTAAAGACAACATTTTTTTCAGAGATGCAAATTCTTCCTTCTGGTATTACTTCTGAAGCCAAGAAATCTTCAAAGTAAGGAATCTTTTGTCAAAATTGTGAGCCTTAACTAATCTTAGAAACTGCAGAGGGATCTTCCTTCTGAGCATGATTAACCATGTAATCCGACAAATCTTGAATAAAAGGCTGTCAATTAGTCTCATGGCCAAACTTAAGAGAACAAGACAGGTTTTAATGCGTTTTAAAATATATGCTAATTTAATTAGCAAAGACCAGAACCAATATTTTTAACAGCGGCAATGTTAAGGTTAACACAATAATGTTAAGCGTTAAAAAATTCTCCATATTCTTCGAATTCGTCAATAATTCTGATTTGGATCATTAGTTGTTGTAAACAATTGTATTGAATTCTATGGAGTGCTTGCCGAGGGTGGAGAGGAAAAGTAATAATCCTGCCCAAACATTTTTCGAGACCGATTTGTCAAATTTCAAAATTATTCGTGATATACCACTATTTGGGTATTATTAGGAACCTCTTAGGCTACAATTTTAATGTATAGTGAGATACCTGCAGGATATTCCATTCTCCACAGAATTTAAAAAAAAAGAAAACAAATTTTTGTCTAAATTTCTCAATTTCCAATACAATTTGAGGGCCACCGGTGAAACTATTCCACTCAGGAACGCGTGGGGTTTAATTTTTACAGAGTAGAGTACATATTCCATGTTCCGATTTCGTATATTTGGATAATTAATTCCCTGACAATTCGTAGTAACTTTAACATTGATTCTGTTGAAATTGTTGGTTGTTGTCTGTGCTAATTAAATTCGAATATAAATTCACACACATTGGTTTATGAGCCCAAAAAAAAAACATTTTCTTAGTACTCCATCTCAAATTCATGGATTTTGAAAAAGATTTGACATCCTAAGCTACTCTGCCATATGGTGTCCCGGTAGTAACATGGGTAGGTTGCTAATCTGTAAGTGTTGGGGTTACGGATTCAAATTTCACCAGAAACTCTGGTCTATTGAGCTCCTTATTCATACATAATTGGTCATTGCAACCCTTCAGTGATGATTATTGACCTAGTTTCTCACAGCTTCTTATTCATATACTAGAAATACAAATTTCTACAACTATTTGCCTCCTCCTATGAGTCACTTTTCTATATTACAACACTGTATGAATAGGGGATATGCCCTGAGTACGGATCTCAAAAAAAATATGAGCTGCACAGGAATGTAATCAAGAGCCTAAGATAAACAGCAGAATTAAAATTTGATCTGCTGGATTGAAATAATTTTTTAATTCCAACTCAACGTAATAATGATTGAAATAAGGGAGAATGGAGGACTTCGTCGGATATATTATCCAGGGTCTAAAAAACTGTACTACTGACCGGCATAGAAATGAATAGTGGCAAATCCAAACCGTGGTTAAAGTATTACACAACATACCCGAGTAATCTTGGTTTAAATGCGACCGAAAGAGATTAAAAATTACCTCATGCTTGCTAATAATATAAACGAATGACAATTAAAAACATAAAAACGCGTGTGTAGTTGTAAGTTCTTCATAAGTATTCTTGATTCTCTTTTTAAATACAATTATTTTGTAACATCCTTTATAATCTAGTTTAGATGGTTAGGTTGTAAGGGTTACTTAGCAATTTCACTTGGAAGCTTGGTGAACTGTCGACTCTGTTTATGGTAGGTAGCTAGTCTCAAGTCACCATAATCTAGTAGGTAGTGTATGGGTTTATTAGACAAGATGCAGGGTTCAACCCCTGGCTTACACATCTCAAACAAAACGAAATCTGAAAAAAAAAATTATTTTTTCGACTACTTTCTCTCAGCAGTTTTCTGGCAAGAATTCTGAGTATAAATAAAATTGCTAAGAAAACCTTCTCGATTTTAACCTATAGGTCTTACAAATCATGGATTAAATTAACACACACAACATGAGTGGTGTAAGAAGCTAGGTTGTAATATTTACTAAGGGGAAAGGGTTGTAATAACCAATTTAATAGGTAAACTGGTTGAAGAGCTTTTATCTGTAGACGGCGAATTATCAGAACTCCGTTTTGAACTCGGAGCTCGTATATAGAAAGCAATCAAAATACTTACTATACTATGATGGTTTCTAATTATAAAAAAAATTATTTCAAACAACCTACAACAAGTAGTCAAAAAAAGTGACATTTACAGAGTAAATAAACAACGATGTTTAGAGATTTCGAGAAGGCGAAGTCATGAACATTCGCCTTCAAGGACATTCATCAGACTGTTTACTCTGCCATGTAAAAGCCAAGGCAAAGCAGGCAACCGAGTGAGTGAAGTTCAGCCAGTCTTGTGTGAAGAGGCGGTGTGTTTGAAGAGAATAATAATGGCTTGAATATCTCCGTTACAAAGATCTGTCGAATAATTATCTAGTAATAGTTATTGTTTATGCAAAGGATGTAAACGGAGGAATAACAAACAAAGCTATTGTTGTTGTACATATCAAGTTGTGAATAGTGGCTTACAGAATTGTGCGAATAATGTATTTTTTTTATTTGCAATTTACGAGCTCATATTTTAAATGTTTTTAAAAGGTAAAAAGTAACAATACAATAACTCCTCTATTATAGATGCTCTGTGGTTTATAGGGGAAACCCCAATTTGCTGTGCTTGTTCTTTTCTTTAGTAGATTTTAAGTGAGTTGTTTAGGCACCTAAACAAATTGTGTTCAGACGATTTAGAGTATCAATCTTTTAGAATTAGTTTTAGGGGAATAACTAAAAGCATCTTGAATGAATATACAAACCGAATGCCGGTTGCATTTTTTGAATAAAAATGTTTGTTTGTGCAGTGCAATTCGAAAAACCCAAATGAATTGAATGAATAGTTTAATGAAGCAATCCTAAGAGACCACAAATTATGGTTTAAATATTTATGAACGTCTAAAATTAATGACCTGTTTGTATTAGAGCGGGGGGTGTGAAATTCAATTATTAATTCAATTGTTTCAAGCAACAACAATTTTACCATTAATTATAACACAATAATTCCTTCATACCACCAGTCAACCAACCAACTAACCACCAGAGTCAACATTTTGAAGATATTAAGAGAGGCCAACAAAAGTATGTAGAAATTATAGAAGAAGAAGTAAAAGTAGAAGAAGAAAAAACCAAGCAAATGAACCAAATGTTTTGAATTAATGTTTATGATTATGTACCAAGCAAAAAATGTACTCGTGTGTGTATGTACATATATGTATGCATATAATAAAGTCAAATTGACGACATTGTAGTCCAATACCAGGCACATGTAGACATAAAGACGTGATCTGGTTATAAAATACTTACTTAATGTATGTGGACAGACACATTTATGTTATGAATGTATGGATGTTTAATAATTATTGGCCTTAAATAGAGACCCCGTCAACCGTACCATCACTGCTAAGCTTAAAAGAATTCATTTGGAAATTACTTAAGAAAACTTCTTTGAAGGCTTATGAAAATTATGAAGAAATTACGGAATTGTTTTAAAGACAGGAAAACAGAAAATCGGTTTATCTTTTTTTTTAATATGAATTTGTTTGTGGCATGGAACCTGAATACATGTATGTGCTCTTTTGCATTATAATATCGCAACATGCGGCCAATAATTTGGTATAATCACCACGACCCATGAAGGCAACCAATGTACATTCTACCGCGTGTATCCGGCGCAAAATAGCTAAATTGACTACCAAATTCAATTCGTCCTTTTTGACGTTGTCTGGCCTGTGATGTGCGGTCCTTTCATTTGAAGTATAGCGATATACAATATGTCATTAGCCTATAGAAATAAGAGATAACCCTGTTCCATCTGTAAATTCTGTATCGAAAGGAGACTTGCCACATTGGCTTTAAGCTGTATTCATTAGGCTCTTGCAACTGCGCAGTCCAACCGCACGCATATTGGTGATTTCTCCAACCACTTTCCTTCCAAAGTTGCTCCTGATCTTGTCAGTTCATTCGTAATCTATAGTAACGTTGCAATGTCGTGTGTTGGCTTACTAGACATGAGGCCACAAATATTTCTTCGGCGACTTCCTCTCAGCAGTTTATTTTCTTAAGCAGTGCCGAGTTTCCCACCATACAGGAGCTTACTAAACCTCATTCATTCAGTGTAAAGAGGCATCCATATGCCACCTTCTTTCCATACACCACAACAGGCATTTAGTAAAGAATGCATTTGTCATATCAATAGAGGCACATCTCAGTGCTTTATACAGAATGTTCCTGCCTTCAATCTATTTCAATATACCGTGCATTCATAGGTAAGAACTGGTCTAACGAATGTGTTATAAAAGATGGTTTTATGGTGTTATAAAAATGGTTTGAAATTTTGCCAAAAATTTGTTATTCATTCATATGGCTGCCGTAGCTGGCCTCACAGTACCTAATTCGATCGCACTAATTTTCGTGCAGTTTTTCGAGTGTATGAGGTTGTATCTCGGCAATGGCTTTCGGCACCCCACAGAGAATAGTCCAACGGTGTTAAATCACAGCTTCTTGGCGGCCAATTGACATCACCCTTTCGCAATAAATCGATTATGGCATGAGATGTGTGGCAAACAGTCACTCGGAATGGGTGCATTAGCTTCTGTAAAACTACGAGTGGGTTTTCTGCGTCCTAAACACGGCAATTTTTCTTATTAGTCACCAAGATGAAAAATAGCTTCGTCCGAAAAGATAGTTTTGGCAAAAAAAATTATCCGACCAATTAATCTTTGTTTTGGAAATAAATTTCCAATAAAACCCAACGTTTCTCAAGCGTAAACCGATTCATTACGTAAAGTAGAGAAAATATATTGAATTTTGTAACAGAATAGAATGACATAACCGATGACTCAAATCTAAACCGATAGATGGCCTACCCGATATATTCAATTTATCATACTCGGTGTCAGAAGTGCGGTTGCAAAATTTAAAAAAATAAAAAATATAAATAAATAAAAGAAAAAGTTCAGTAAGTCTTGTGTGATCAGACGCGGTGTGATTGAAGAAAGTAACCGTGTTTGGAAGATCTCCGTTATAAAGATCTGTCGAACAAATTGACTAATAATTAATTGTTATTGTTTACGCAAAAGAGTGCAAAGTAGAAAAACAAACAAAGCAATTGCTGTTGTTTACATCAAGTTGTGAATAGTGGCACACAGAATTGTGCGAACAGTAAAGATTTTAATTGAAACTAAACGCAAATTTATTTTTATTTTGTGTCCAATCTACGAGCTTATATTTTAAATGTTTTTAAAAGGTAAAAACGTAACAACCCATTGTCAAATTACTGAATTACTTATCCAAAATACTGTTAAGTAGAAGAGTACATACAGTGAAGGACTAAAGTCTACATGCACCCACAATTTTTTACATTTTTTTAAAAACATTTATTAACTAGAAAAGCTAAGTATACAGTTTTATTTTATTAATTAATTTAATTTTTATTTTTTTATGAATAAAGATGATTTACGAAAAAAACTGTATCATTAATTTTTCTATTTACTAAGTATTTTTTTTAAATACCATTACATGGGGCTGCATGTAGACTTTAGTCCTTCACAGAAAACTAAATGACAATGACCTTTAAGTGTCATATCAATTATATCCATTTAATGGAATATATTTCTATTAATAAACGATAATCGATAATTTTATTAAACGATAATTGATCGACATTTTAAATCGCATTTAATCAGTCCATGGCTTATAAGCTCATGTTTAACGTCCACACAATTTGCTGCACGTTTTTATTATTATTGTTGTTGTTGTTTTGCATGAGAATGAAAATCTATAATTTAAATTTTGTGTTGAAAGTATTGACTTCCTTTTCATATAAGCTTTATGCAATCATTATTAAGTGTTCTTCCTTAAATTGCATTTATTTTCTTCTTTACCGTAGTTGTTATTGTTTCTCTACTTTTAATTCAACAATTATTTGTAAATGAAGATAAACACAACAAGGGGAGAGAGCAGAGCAGAGCAAAGCTACCCACGTAGACCTTTTAAAAAAAAATAATAAAATTCCAACCAAAAAAAAAAGGAAGAGAAAAAGTTTCGTTGTATTTACTTAAACAACGCACATACAGACTGTTCTACTTGAGAGGGCATTTAAAATATCGATAAAAACAGAAGAAGAAGAAGGAGAAAAAACACCAAAAAAAAAAGAAATGCAAAGTGAAGGAACAATATCCACAATTAATAAGAATTTAAGAAGCAGCAGCAGCAGAAGCATAATTAAAACTTTCCTGCTCCTCCACAACTGCAATACTTATAAAGAAAGATAAAACACAGGAAACTAAAGGCAAACGGAACGTACGAATGGTGGTGGAAAGAAGAGTAGTAGTCGGGTGAATGTAAATATATTAAGCAAAGGTACTCCACATTCAGTTACTTTAATCATTTTCATGCAGTAGTAGCAGTAGCATCGTCATCAGCAGCAGCAGCACCCACTGCATGTATTCATGTACTACTGCAGCCATAATCATATTTGTGAAATGAAATAAGTACCCACCGTGGGTGAGTGCATGAGTGAGTGCCTTTATTTAAGAATTCATATTCATTTTATAGGCAAATTTATCATAATAAGGCCTATCACAGTTTGTGTTTAAAATATTTGAGAAGAGATTTTATGTAAATTAAAAAAAAAAGAAGAAAAATATTTTCACTTACATTGGCAAATGTTGGTGGAGGTCGTGTGACTGGTTGCAACGGCGGCCTCATGCCTCCATGTGGTGGTACCGGAGGTAAAGTTTGAGCTGGACTATAGCGTGGTTGATGCATCATTGTTGATTGAGATGAAATCTAAAAATTAAAAATTAGAAAAAAGAAAATCTTTTTAAATTCAGTAATCTTTATAGAACAACAACAAATTTAAAATTAAACTTTAAAATATCAAACCTAATCGATAACATAATATTGACAGTGTCATTTACAATATACAGTATACATACATACAGTGACACAGAAAATTATACATACCCCACGAAAAAAATGATTTTCTGTAAAACCTGAAAACTGAATTTTTTTATTTTTTTAATAAATGTTCACTTAAAAAAAAAAATTTAATTGTTGGAAAATGTTTTATTTATTACAAGGAATAATACGATATAATTTTTTTATCTAAAGATTTTAAGGTTTTACAGAAAGTCATTTTTTTCGGGGGGTATGTATAGTTTTCTGTGTCATAATTGGTCAATCCCAGTCATGAATGCGGCCTAGCTTCTCACATCACTTATATTGTGCAGGTCAATTTAAAGTCGACTCCGACAGGCAGACCGCGGTTATTATTGGACATGGCATTCTAAACACTCATGCGATAAACATAACTTCAGCAGAATTTGCAGAAATTCAACATTACTGTCACACAATAAGCCGTATTTGATCAAATTGTATGGAAATGAGCAGAGGTCCTCAACTACTATACTGGATAGAGCAACCCATGTACATTATCAGAGGGGGCTTTGTTTCTACATATTGCTAACTGGCAACTCTATCCTTCTAGAATCGTTTACCGTTCACTAATGACCTGCTTTGCTGGAAAATCTTGATCAGTGAATGTAAAACTAGGAAAAGTAAAAAATTTACATGTTTTAAGACAAGTTACTGAAGGAAAACAATGGAATTTTAATAAAAGTCTGTAATTAACTTCCATTTGAACTTGGACATCTTTTAAATCATTGTTACATTTGACATAATACACTCTAGAAGTTATCCACTTTTTCACTATCATCTCAACGTTCAAATGGTAGAGAAATCCAATAAAGAGGGGTTTTATAACCACTGTTCTGGCAAAACTGCCCACCAGGCATCATCAGAATTGCTAATTATTTAGGGAATGGTTCGTCATTTAAGAATTTGAGTTGTTTAACAACGAAAAACGCTTAAAAATAGTTAAAACAGACTACAAATGTGGTAAAAAAATTGAGGGGATTTAAGGTCGTCATAATCGACCTACTGTGCAAGGAATTGGTAAAATTATAAAAACAATTTTTAAAAACTAAAAGCGTTACCGATATGGTTATACGCACTGCCGAGAATATAGCTTCAGTTAAAGAAAGCGTGATGGAAAATTGGTGCTTCCCGATTCTTTGGCGTTTTCAGAAATTGGTAAAATCTTATGATACACTATAGCATATGTTTCAGTTGAATTTGCCCATAAAATTCAACGCAGGCTGCTTAATTTTGTCATATAACATCTACATACCGATGTTGACGTGGTCAATTGGCCAGTGGAACAGCTGCAGCACTATTTGTATGTGAAACAACGCTTTTGCTGCTGAGGTTTGCCATTTCTTACACTTACAATAGATATAGATTCAAATCTAACATTTATAAGTACTACACCCTCACTCCTCATTCTCATGACCTATTTTCCCAGATGCAATACAATGCACCACATGTGTGATGTTTATACAAACAAAAAATTAAACTGATTGATCGGAAATTTGTTCATTGATAATAGAACGATAGACTTTCAGTGCTGATTTTTCGAACAAAGCATTGAAGCACTTTTCTCATAACCAAAACTATAAACCTTGGGACTTCTAATCGAATCCATGATCACTTCCATATCAGACAGTAACCTCTCTTTCAGAGACATTTTCGAAAAATGTGGCTCAGTTATACTTACAGGCCATAAAGTGCACCCAAAACCCACGTCTTCGGATGTAATTTCTTTTCTACCATCATTTCGTTCCCAATAATTTATGAGGCATCCCCAAAGTAACTGTCCGTTATGGAAGAGATCGCGGATTCAATTAGAAATCCGTAAGAGAGACAATCTCCAGAAGTTACGGAATCACCGCAGTGCTCTTGAAGCCATAATCGCATACGAGTGTAGTACTACTGTAAATAATTCGGACAGTCTGTAAGGTCAAAAATGACGAGTAGACTGTTTAAAGTTTAAAGCGCGATGCAACAGGCCTTATAACTGTCATGACATTAGACTTCTATGAAGAAATAATTAGTTAATAGCCAACATACATACATACGTATGTAAGCCAACGCCGACTACAACCTATTTAATTACCAAAAGAGTATGAGGCAGGATAACACGAACTTTAAGGCTGAAACTCGCTGGATACAGGCCTCATAGGTCCACAATAAACAACGTTTTACTCATTATTATGACATAGTCTGTAGAGTGGTGCTCACCAGAGATCAGCAATGAATCGTTTTTCCGCTACTCATAAGCACTCATGCAATTTTGAGTATGAGTGAATCAACAGAATTGAAATTCATCTACTCTGATTCATTCGTACTCGCTACAGCATTGATTTATAAGTATAGGTTGCAATGAGTATGAGTACAACGTTGACATCAAACTCACAACATTCGATTCATTGTTTGATTCATACGCCTACTCATTCAGAATTATAAATTTAGAAAAATACTTATAATAATTATAAGTGATTCGAGTGGCTCGAATCATTCATCAAAATTTACAGCCTTTGTTATTGTTGCATATACAAACAAAGAAGAAAGGAAAGACAAAGACAACAAGCAAAGCATACACACAATCTTCTTGTGAGTATAGTAGTGTTCGTACGCGAATCATACTTATTATGTGCTTCGTGTATATGTTGAATCATGGAGAGTCGAAATCAACAACATCGTGCGTATTGTTAAGTATGAATACGACGAGTACTTCCAAATTTGAGTATGAGTAGTATGGGTATCATATTAAAATAAGTATGAATGCGTATAAGTCTCAGAAATAATAAGTATGACTCGAATCTACTCATCGTTTTGAATACTCGTTGCTGATCTCTGGTGCTCACCTCTATACCTAAACCTATATATCTCATCAGAGAAAAATACGGTCTTTGGGTTATTGGCAAGAATTCTGTTACTGGCAGAAGTAAACGGTTTTTTGATTTCCTATATGATTTTAATCCACGTTCACATAGATTGTCAGATTGGATGGATCTTAAGGAGACATTGAGATTTAATTGATCCTGATGAGTTAAATGAATCTTCTTTTTCTTAAACGCAGTTTTGCCAGGTTTTCCGGTAACTACCATAGGTATCAACAGAATAGCGATAAAAATAAAAACTGCTAATGTTTGAAAGAGTGGTTTACAAGCAACACGATAAATGTTTTGAAATGGCCACAGCAATCGTCAGATCCCAATTGTATAGAAAACCAATGGGATATTAAAGATCGTAATATAAACCGCAATAATTGTAGAAAAATTGCTTGGAATAAAATTTGTGGAGAAATTTTATCGAACCTAACTGAGTCCTTCTTAAGAAGTTTTAAAAAATAATGGCTACGCAACTAAATATTGGTAAAATTAATAATTCTTGTGTTTTTTCTAATAAAATAAATTCAAATCCAAGTATACTACTTGCCTTCGCTTTTGAGATATATTCTACTGAGCAGAAATTGCGTGCGTGTTTTTATCCCACACTGTATACATATATGGCTGTATATCAACCGACTTGTTTGATCCGCTATTAAAGACTATGAACTGGTTGGTGTGTAGCTGTGCTGCGAGCCACACAACATGACCAGTACATACATACATATGTACATACATAATTGGTCATTACAACTGTTCAGTCAGGATTATGATCTAGATTCGCTCACCATTTATGCTGTGTGTGTTAATTTTATAAATGAGAAACTTTTCATGGCAATTTTTTATTTACTTTCAGAATTTTTGCAAGAAATCTGCTGAAAGGAAGTCGCCGAAGAAACATTTCTTCATATTTCGTTTTGTTGGAGATGTCTAACCTGGGGCTTGAAACGAGGCCTCAAGTCTAATAAGCCAACCTATTAGACTATGACGACCTCTACCAATAAGAAAGTAATTTCTCATCTTGGCAACGAAAACTGATCGGCAAGAACATGGGATTTTACGGGCTTAGAGCTTTTTGTGGGCGACGTGAGAAACATTGGTCTCTAGTGTTGTAGGCCGAGATACCGTCCGAAATATTCGAAAAATTAGTCGAAAACTATCTCAAAAATATCGCTTGCTACAACCAATCCAGCAGCATTCATTTAAATGACGTTATATTCCGTGCATAATGGAAGGTTCAAGCATTGTAATGAAATAAAAATTTCATCTGAGTCATACATAGGTAGTTTTACCTGTATTTTACTTTTTTATTATTTTTTAAACCGCATAATAAAGCGTTAAAGAAAATTCACCCAGATTTTTTTAAACAAACTCGTCATATCGTTAGTCTCATTCGCAAAGGTGTTAAGTCCCTTTTTCCAAATTTTACAGGAGACACAAAAAACATTGTAGCTTTTTCAGTTTTTAAAATTTCTAAACTGTTTAAACGCAATTATTTTTACAAAATAATAATAATATTAATATTAATACAGTAGGACCTTGATTATCCGTGATTCGATTATCCGGGAACATCAATTATCCGGGATGGAAGAAGAAAATTTTTTGCATCGACTTAATTTTATTTTGGATCGACTTAAATTTTTCTGCACCGTTTAACCGTGATTACTTCTATTATCCGTGATTATAAGCAAACATTTTTTTCTATTATTTTGGGCAAACAAGCGAAAAAGGGAAATTCCCTCTTTAGTACATGAAATCCTTATCTACTGTTCACTGTTTTCTGATAAAATTATTTTTTTTTTATATTTTTGAAACATGTATGTATATAAAATCCTTGAATTATTTACTGTTTATATAAATATGTACATATTCATTTATTAATTAATAAAAATATCTATTAAAAAACTAGCCAAAATTGGTTTATACAGAATGCTTCCGGTCCCGACCATCAAGGATAATCAAGGTCCTACTGTAACTAATAATGTTAATTATTATTATTATTATTAATTAAGTAATAATAATAATATTAATATTTTTCGTAGTTTTGTGGACTTAGCGCTTTTGCAAACCACAAAATTACAACAACTTTGAACTATATAATGACATGTTTTTTTGTTGTAAAATATGTATTATGTATAATGTTACCGTTTTGCATTAAAATCTCAATTTTGGAAAAAAGTGGACTTAACACCTTTGCGAATGAGACTAACGATATTTCAATTTTATTTAATATTTCTTGATTAATAATATTCTCCCCTACCAGTATATATCTTTGTATGTATGTACATATATATGTATCGAAAATAAACAAAGAAAAATCCAAAAAAAAAAAAAAAATAAACAAATAAAAAAGAGAAAAATATTGACATTAAAGACAGCCACTTACCAGTAAATGATTTAAAATTTTAAACCAATTAACCGCTCAGCAAGCAATTTACAGGGATGAATTAGAATTTAAACACTTTCACACTGTTTACGTTGCTACTGTTGTTGTTGTTTTTCGATTTTCTTTTAATTTCTGTGCAATTATTTGAATAAATATGGCAACATATACTACATAGAGTACACTTGATTAAAACACACACACACACACGCGCAAAGTCTCAATGTAAACACAAATGCTTGCTTGTTTTTTTTTTTGTTTTGATATTGCAAAAACACAGGCGTAAACACGTTTAAAACGAAATGTCAAAAGTTAACCGGCAATTTTGCAATTTTCCTGTTTTTTTTCTCGTTTTGTGAAGAAGAGAAAGAAACCGTGCTCTTTCAAAATAACTCTCTTTATAATGTTAAGAGATTCTTTAAAATAACGGGCGTTGTTTTTGTTTCGTATTGAGTACTTTGAATTATGCTTTGTTGGTAGACACAGCTTTATGGTGTTTTTTATTTTGTTTGACTTTGTTTTGTTTTTGTTTTTCTATGTTTCGTTAGAGAGAAAACTGTTGAAACATAAACAAATTCGTATTTTTTACACCGTTTGTCTTTGTCTTTATTTTTTTTATTTATTTTTGTTTGTTTTTTCTTTTTTGTCTCGAGATATTTATTTTTAAATAAGAGAAAGATTAATAAAAAAAAGATTTGTTCAAATTGTTTTGGAAGATTTTGTTTGTTGTTGCTATTTTACGTTTAGCATAAAGTAAATGATTAATGGAGTTTTTAACAAATTATTTGTTTGTTTTTTTTGTTGTTGTAAAATGTAGGCACACTAAAGCAGTCTATATGAGAGATTTACATTTGTTGTTGTTGTTGTTGATGCACTATAGGCAATATTATACATACTTTTATTTACTTTACAATGATATTTTTTTATTGGTTTTAATTTTTTTTAAATTTATTTATTTTTTATAGAAAAATACGCAATAATTTGTTATTGTAAAAATAAGTTTTCTAGTAGTAGTTTGGCATCTCTATGCAATTTCGATATGTTGGCTATAAATTTAAGGGCAATGGCTGCAAAATGCCAACAACATCAATATTATAAACCAAGAAGTAGGGTTGCCAAGTATTCCACAAAATTATGGGAAATAAAACATAAGGGATTTGAAAAGAGGCGTTTAAATTAATTAAAAAAGAAACACGACGCAAACATACAACCTTTGAGCTCTTAAAGGTTCTAAAGGAATTAAGAACTAACGGGGGTATTGACTGCATAGAGGCAGAGACTTGGAAAAGTAGTGAAGTCGGTAAAGACTTCGTTTAGATTTTCACTAATGGTTCGAGACTAAATGGAATTGTTGGTGGAGAAATTTCTCCGAATTCGTTGGGCGTAGGTTAATCCCTGAAGCTACCGGTTTACTGCGTATAGGAGTGAGGAGTATATTTCGTATATATAATAAGAAGGGACAGGCTTTAATGTAACTTTACTTTGGAACCCTATAAAGCGGAAGGTTTTAAATCTTTACTGATGTGTGTGAAAATATTTCGGGGAAAATTAAGAGCGCCCTACTGATGTATAAAATGATTAGAAGATAATTCTAATGGTGTAATCAAAAATGTTGTATTAAATGCATACATTGTATAAGAATACCAGTACAGAGAGTGGCATAAGTTAACATAACTGTACCGTCTGTACTTCCATTGTATGTGGTAGTAAAGACCGGAACCGTAGAAACTATATGTACTTTGGCTAATGAGAGTTAGGTCGAAAGCAAATAGCAGACAGCTACCTATTCGATTGACCTTTGAACAAAAGTAGTGATCTCTACGATTTTAGAGAACACAATATCAATATCTGCCAGAAGAGGGTTTCTTTTTTTTTTTTAAACAGAGATGAGCCGAATACTGTAAGTAGTATAAAAATTATGCTGCCGACAGCGGTGCTCAATTCAATTTTGACAGTAGGTACTGAGCACGAGGATTACCAACACAATATGACAGTAAGGCCATCATCCAAGCTGCTATGAGATTGACACAAGATTATGTCGGAAAACAAAGTCAAACTCTGTTGGATGTTAGCAAAATTAAAATTAATTGGGAATCATTAATTTCAGTTTCTTTTTTTTAATCACTACAATTTGTAATATTTGTAAGGCATGGCAACTCTTCTTACTAGACCAAAATCAACGTACCGCTATAAGAGCAAAAATGTTACAAAAATAGAGAGAGAGGGAGATTGATTGTAGTATGGTCAGCACACGCTGAGGGGAGATGCAAAGTTTGAATGTCTGGGCTCCACGCACAAACCGAATAGAAGGAGACACTTTTTTTTACACAAATATTCCCGTTTTTTTCTTGATATTTTTACTTGCTTTTGTATTTTTTTCTTTTTATTTTTACACAACAATTCACTTCACTTTTATAAATTTTTGCGAATATTTTTAATAAAATTTACACTATATTATTTGTTATTGTGGTTGTTGTTGTTATTATATGATGGTTTTCTTGCTATTTGTTTAGTTCAACGACTTTTGTCGTTTGTTTTTTTTTGTTTGTAGTTTTTACTTTTACACATTCGTTCTGTTTTCCTATGAGACAAGACACGACACGACACGATATACGGTTTTTAGCTTATTTATGGTTTATTTTGTTGTTGTTGTCGGTTTATTCTTTTTAAGATTTTCGTTTTGTTTGATTTGATCACAATGTTCTTTTTTTCACACTTTATTTTATAATTTATTTGGTGAGTGGTGAGTTTTCTTTTAGGCATACGTACGTGCGATTTAATATTTTATTTGAAACAATTTTGCGAATTTATTTTGCATTCAATTGGTTTCCCATCATCAGCACCTTGCATAAGCTTTTTTTTTATTACAATTTGACAACAAAAGAGAGCAAGCAATTGCATGCACACATAAAACTAACAAAAAAATCACAAAAAAACATGGCTATGATGACGACACAACAACAATATTTAGTGTTTGTTACACTGTAATCGATGCATTCATTGTTATGTTTGTTGTTGCTATTGAGACAATTACACACCCACCTCACCGCTCGCTATCACTTATTCTCATTCGTTTATTTATACTCCCGTTTAGCTGTGGTTTCAAACATGCAACGACAGGCCAATGTTGCTGTAATATTGTTGTTGTTGTTATAGCTGTCTCAATTTATTTTGTTTGCTTAGTATTGTTGTTGTTATTATTTAATGGAAGTAAATTTTGTGGTGGGATTTGTGTTTTTTCTCTGATGATTTTGCTTTACTGCACCTGTTTGTCTGCCGCCATTAATTTTTTCTGTTATTACGCTTTGGTTTGGACTTTCGTATGCCATAAAAAATTCTTTTACTATTTAACACTTTTTCCTTTTATTACACACTTTTAAACACTTATTTTCTATATTTAACGCGTTATTAAAATAGATTTGTTACAATTTTATTATTTTCTATGAATAAATAAACCCGGCGTGTTCAATTCTTTAAAAAAAAAATTCTTTTCAAACAATGCATGAATGAAACGACAGCATTGTGACACGACGCGCAAGAGAACTAAAAGCGCATCACTTTTGATTTCTTTTTCGTTTTTTCACCATTCCATTTCAAAAGAGCATAAGAATTATGCAAACCTACCAAAATAGCACCACCACCAACACCACACTGTTATTTTACACTGTAACATAACAGTTACAGAGTCTGAACAACAACAACAAAGTCAGAACACAACAAAAATAGCAACAAACCATGCGCTTAACTTTATGTTAAGGCTTAACTAAGTGAGAACAACATAAAGTTCCTAAAAGCCATGGGAAATTTACAGTACATGAGCGTCACAGTAAGAGAGATAAAGAGTCAATTGGGTGATTCGTCTATGTTGGTGGCCATTTAACAGTGCTGTTAATAATGATTTAATGGTGGTGTCAAATAAGGTTCCCTTGAAAATTTTTTATGCATTTGTGTATCTGTTTAGAAAAGTCTGTTATTGCAAAATGTCACTGTTAATTTATGTAATAGTTGTAATGGCCGCCATCATATGGGGCTTTGCATTGTAAAATACACTTTTTAACAAAACCAAGAAATTTCAGCAAATTTTTTTTTAATTCGTCGGAAACTTGAACAGAACCTAATATTCCTCAAACAATTTTGATTTAAAGTTTTTTATTTTCTGTAAATAAGGACAAGGTTCGAAAAGTTAGACATTTTAATTCGCCCTTACATAGGTCATCTAATTTTATAGATGAATGGCGGTATCTACTATTTGAAGACGATTCCGAAGGACAGATTTTTGAGAAACTTTTTTAGTCGCCAAAGAAATATTTTTTATATCTCGTTTTGTTGGAGCTCTCTGATCTCTGGTTTGAACCGAGGCTGCATGTCTACCAAGTCAACACAATGCCTACTAGACTACGGCGACTCCTTGTTAATACGTATTCTAAATTTGATTCGAAGCTATATAAAACGTTAAATTACAGATTGCAAAAAATGCTTCTTAAAATTTATATATTTCGTGTAGTTCCTGTTGTTGTGCAGCCCTTGCCGTGACCAACTTCTTCCTTTTCCCTGATTTTGGTGGAACTTGGTTAGTATAGGGACTGCGTTCACCCATGGCACCACAACGGGCCGCTAGGCGTGCTCAAGTGAGCTTTGTGATATCAGAGCTACCACTCCGACCTAACCTAACCTAACCTGTAGTTCCTAGATGGAGCCAGTGAAATCAGTTTAACCTAAACCTATCTAGATCTAGCTAGTCTTCTTCAAGGAACTTTCTAGAGCTAACTGCAGATCTAACTAGTCGACGAATTTCTTCCACTCAAGAGTTTTCTCTTGACATCACCGGTCGATTTGTTGTGCATATGGCTGATCCAATGCATTGCTATACGAATTCTTTCCTGCTGTGAATAATTGGAGTATTCCTCTGAGTATCATATCTGTTTTCACCGAAACATTTCCTCTCGTTTGACAACAAGAAAGAGGTACTGGGAGCTAAATCCGAATAATAGGAGGAATAAGGGGGAAACGCCTATTCGGGTTCATTTATTTTTGCAACGGAAGCTGTACTTCGTTATACGATTTCACTGTCTTGGTGCAAAATAATTTTTTTCTTGGAAAATATTTCTTCGGCGACTTCCTCTCAGCAGATTTCTGGCAAAAACTCTGAGAGTAAATAAAATTTGCCATGAAAAGCTTCTCAATAAAATTTGTCGTTCGGAGTCGACTTTAAACTGTAGGTCCCGCCACTCATGTATAAAATTAACACACACAACATGAGTAGTGTGAGAAGCTAGGATTGAAGGGTGCGGGCTTCTTGGGGACGATTGCTGTAGACTGTCTAATGGTGAAGGTATAGCACTGGCCATTTTATAGTCACCTAGCAGCAACTCGTTTCCTTGCCGTTCGCACCTTGAGATGTCCACAAACACTACTCCCTCTCTTCCACCTTCCCATAACCCATTTTCCTAAAAACCTGCACAATGCACTGCATGAAAATTGACTACTGAATAATCGTTTTAAATTTAAAACGTTGAACCAAGTGATATGATCTTACAAGCTCTCGTGCTTTTAATCTCCTTCTGGTGTAAAGGCCTTAAGCGGGGCGTGCACGAAGTAACTCTGAGCCACTTCTTAATGAATGCCTATAGTTTTTATGTGATATACTAGCCGTTTACAGTGTATACTTTAGACCTGCAGTAAGAATTCTAAGCTTGGAGCGTCTCTAATAGTTTCTAAGTTTTCCATACTGATTGCCGTATCTCCATTGTAGTGTGTGGGCTTATTAGACATGATCTCGAGAGTTCCAAGCTCAGCTCTGATATCTTCAAAAAAATTTTTTCTTACCGCGTTCTATCTCAGCAGGCTTCTATTGATTGTTCTGGTTATTGCCATGAAAAAGCTTCTCAAATCTGTTCTTCGATATCGACACTAAACTGTAGGGTTCCTTAACTCATGGCCAACATAAGCGCACACGTCATGAATGGTGTGAGAAACGAGGATCTGATCCAGCCTAAAGGGTTGTGAAGGCCATTAACATTGTATGTTGCGAATACGCATCTATTTCTGAGCAGTCATTCACAACCTACTGCCTAGAGACACTTAAGGCCTCAGGGTCAGGGTCAATTAAAGCTCACAGCCATACCGCTTTTTTTTTTATAATGATGGTGTTTTTTACACCAAGGAGGTAACTAAATCGGACATTCTAGGTCACCAAAAAAAGCCACGTTGGCCATTTGCGATGTTACTAAATGTATAACATTAAAATAAAATCAGCACAGCAATTAAATGCTGAATGTTTAATGGCGCATGGCGACACATCAAATTTAACTGATCAAATTTGCACCTGTGTTGGTAATATTTGTTTGGCTGAGCACAGCAACCAACACATCACAATTGATATTCTTCAAACTCATCTCGGCCTATACGTGTGAGTACTTATTACCAATACAATAACAAAAAAGTCGAGTTTGATTCATTTTTTGATATGTGGCCGGGCAACTTAATGCCTGCGTAAAGTTTTCTCAACGTCCCTCAAAGCAAAACTGCAAAGCTACATAAATCGTTGTCTTCGAAATATTCTCTAAGTATGTATGCTGACCCATGTCATGGCATCTGATATGATCATCTTTGGATAATAGTACTCTAATAGATATTGTGTTGCCTTATTAGACGAGAGCTCGTGAGTTCAAACTCCTAAAAAGAGATTTGAAGACTTATTCTCAGCAGTCTTCTGACATTGACTCGGGTAAATAAAATTGCTATGAAAAGCTTCGCAAATATGTTGTTCGGAAACGATGTTAAACTTTAATATTCCACAACATAGATGATGTAAAACCCTGGTCCAAAGAAGGCTGTGAGGTATCCTGAATTTTTTCCTTAAATTTTGTATGTTTTTTTAATTCTTCGTATTAATTTTTTTCATTCTATCCTGGAATAACTTGATATTGGAACAGACCTTTTAACACGGCCCTACGGACTGAAAGGAACAATTCTTACGAAAGGATATCGTCACATCAAAACACATACATACATGATTTGCATCCGTGCGGCTTTAATGCACCGCAGAAGGAAACACTGGGGTTTACAGAATTGTCCTTGTTCACAGCATGCAGCATTGTGAAGATCGTTAGGGATTGGAGAAGACATTACAGGGATAGTCTATGTTTGTAGATTGAGAGCGGGCAGTACAATTGATCGCATGGCTGATCGTATATTGATTTTCTTACTTACGTTTGTATTTTTTTTTTTATTAAATTTTCTCTTTATTTCAACTTACCTTTCATTGGTTAGAAAGAAATCCTTGTAAATAAAAAAGAATTCGATTTTTTTTTTTCTTAAAAATATTTTTCAAAGTTTTTCGTTTTTCTTTCATTTTCATTTTATTCAAAATAAATAATACATCCACAATTATTATTTAATTTAATTATTTTTTGTTTTGTTTTTTTTGTTTTTCAATTTCTTCTTGCTAATTGTCTTTTGAGACTTAAATTTAAAAAAAAAGAACAAAAAACTTTTTTTTTTTTCTTTCACGCTTTTTTAAATTATGGCGTTTATTTAATTCTTTTTTTTAATTTTTTTTCTTTAATTAAATTATTGTTTTACTACATTTTTTCTGTTTTTTTTTTCTTGTTGCACTTAAAAACTACGAAATTTTTCTGGGATTTTTTTTTTAAATTTTTTTTATGGAAAATTTTACAAAAATAGTTTAAATAGCTTAAGAAAAAAAGGGGTTTGTTTTTGTTTTTATTTTTATTATTTTTTCTCTGTTTTTAAATTAAGAAAAAAACACATTCATTTATTTTATGAACTACTTAAACTAATAAACAAAAATAAAAAATTAAAAAAAATTATAAAACATGACTTTTTTTAAATTTTAATATTAAATTTTTTTTTTTTGTTTTTCTTTAATTTTAAATTACGATGAGCACGATTTAGAATACAGCTCCAGCTTAATTACTAAGAGAAATAAAAAAAAATAAAACAATTAAAAAAATGGGAAATTTAATGATAGATTTCCAACAAGAGAGTATGAGCTAAGCTTAAAAGAGAACAAAGCTTGAATTTATTATTTAAACAAATTTAAAAAAAAAAAAATAAATAAAAACGTAATTTATTTCACTACAATCAAGTTACAAATAAAAAAAACAAAAATCGAAAAATTTAAACAATTTTTTGTATTTTTTTTTTTTAATTATTTCCCTTAAATTTAAATCTTCTTCTCTTCAATCATTTTGCCGTTTTCTTAAATTAATTTTCAAAATTTATCTTGTTTTTCTTTTTTTTTATATATCCCCGCCGCGATTGTCTTCTGTTGAAAACAAAAATGTTTGTTGGGTTTGTTTTAATTTTTGCAAAATTAGCGCCTTCTTTAACCAGCTCTTTTTCTATGTAAAAAACAACTTTGCCATGGTTTTTCTTTATATTTTCATTTCATTTCTTTTGTTTTGTTTTTTTGTTTTTTGTTTCTTTTTTTTTTTTGTATGGAATTCATGTATAAAAATGCCTTAATTGCTGTTGGTTTTTTTCTTTTTTATCCTCTAAATTGTTTTTAAATTTTCTTTTTTAAATCTTTTTTATTTATTTTCGATTTACGATCATCACCCCAATTACAGAAAAGCGTTTATTTTCTTAAATTTTACGTTTTTAACACAAAAGTTGGTAAAGAAAAGAAAAAAAAAAAAAATTTGGTTGCTTGGTTATTCAACTCCACATACGTAATTCCCCCTCTGGATAGGTTGCCATCTTCCATATGATTTAAATATAACTGGGGAAAGTAGAAGAAAACAAAATCCTTAACCTATAAACTGCTTCAAGGGATGGTCCCCCCCATTACTCACATACTCACCTTAATAATAAATTTATCTACTTGGGTGCTAAGGGATGTAAGAATTGCGTATAGGCAGCACCGTTGGGTGAGGCTGCAGTACTTAATGTCTGATCTGTAGAATCTGTTAAAGACATGGTAGGAATCATAGGAGGTGCTGGAGCATAATAGGGATATGTAGGGCTTATATACTGCAAAAGGGTTTTGTTGTTGTTGTTGTTGTTGTAATTTTAATGGAAAAATATAAAAAAATTTAAAAGAAATACTTTCATTTCATTAAATTAATTAAGAATTATAGTTACTTAGAAAAAAATTCATTGTAAAAAATTGTAAAAAAATTTTTAAATCACCTGTAAGGGACCCATGGGTGGACCCATCATAGCACCATATTGCATAACAGCCTCGGAACCATTTAAATACATGCCAGGTGCCTGCAAGGCATTTACCAAATCCGGTTTATAGGGTGAAACACTCAAATGCTGAGGCGAAGAGGCCAATTGTAAATACTAACGTTAACAAAACAGAGAGAGAGAGAGAACCCTTAACCTTGTAGCACAATGTTAACACCATTATTTTTGGGGGTGGGGATTTTCTTACCTGATTCTCAAAGGCCGTGGCTGGTTGTGTAGCGGCAGCAGCCATCATATAGCCGGGTATCCAGGGTGAACTAGCCAACGGATAACTACCTATTTGGGGTGTACCAAAACGAGTATAGCCAGCTGTACTACCATTTTGCTGAGCCCCTGGATCAGGGGTCACAGGTATACTTTCCATACCTGTGGTTCCGGCCGATATATCCAGACGTGAACGATTGTTGGGCCTGGCCTTTAATAAATTCTTTTTGGCCGATGAACAGCTATCGGCAAATTTCACTACCAATGGATCGTTAGCACCCGGTATTGTAGTACCATTTAATACCTGTATTATCTGTTCACACTTTTCACGGCTCTCCATGCGTGCAAAGCCCACACCTATGAAGATTTTTAAGAGTTTTATAAAATTATATGCAAGTGGC
The DNA here is from genome assembly GCA_927399465.1 of Sarcophaga caerulescens. Classification (NCBI taxonomy): domain Eukaryota; kingdom Metazoa; phylum Arthropoda; class Insecta; order Diptera; family Sarcophagidae; genus Sarcophaga; species Sarcophaga caerulescens. The sequence goes on from OV656867.1 coordinate 21,616,519, forward strand.
CTTAATTTTTCTAAAAATAACACAAAAATTCCACAAAAAAGAAAATGATTTGACTTCCATGGAAAGCATTAAGGATTAAATGATTAAAGTTTTGATGGCTAGAATTGTAAATTCTATGACCCTACAATACAAAAAGATAAAAGGAATTAAAAACTTTGGAACAGCTTAGTGTGTAGCATCAGTATTCTCAAATTCTTAAAAACAAATCCGAGTTGAAAACAAACATGCTAAAGAGCGCTGAATCTAAAAACTCAGGAGGTCCGCTCCGAACTGAGGAATGCATCAAAAGTTTTCGGTTAATTTGCATTAAATTTTTGACGTCTGATCAAAATTCCGTTTTCTTAATGGAATGCAAAACCTGTTCCTTCACAATTCCTTAATATTTTGTTTATCTAACCGCTGCACAAATTTACGTTCTAACTGATGCTGCTTAAGGCTTTATGAAGGATGACTTCTGTAATATCCCAGATAAAGCAATAGCGGTGATATGATGGCGATGGGATGATGAGGGGAGATTACAATCCGAAATTTTTCACCACAACGGTCATGGAATCGAAATGTTTCATTATTACACTTGGTTGTCAGGAACTGAGAAATAAATGAACCACATTACGATATCCAATGAAATTACGATACAATTGCAGAGTCAAGAATATGGCAAACGACCAGCACCTATTGGTTGCATAGTTTCACATTAAGATTGTTGCCATAAGACAACATTACCTAATTGAAAAACTCAGCATTAAGTAGGTAATTAGCATAGTTTCTAGAATGACAGAGTTGCCATGTGACGTTGCCTGAAAACAACGCTTCATGTGGAAATGTATTGACTTAATGATTGGCTATTATCGATATAGTTCAGAGGAACTTTGATAATTTATTTTCCCAGAGATGTCACTGCTTGAACTTCGTATAACACATTCGCTGTAATCTCTGGAGAGGAGAAATGGGCCTCTTAAATTTTTAAAATTCGAAAAACTCTAATAAAAAATTGTTTACAGCTGTACTCGAATTTAAAGGTCCGGTTGCAAAATTATTCGAATTTTGATAATTGAAAAGCTATTTGAACTATTTAGTCTTCAACAAAATATTTCCAGGTGACTAAAGCTTTCTCAGTTCGGTTGGGCTTGAATACATCGGGTGGGCCATATATCCGTTGGAATTTGAAGTATCGGTTATTTTGAATCTGGCAATGCTTATGTCAATCTATTCTGTCACAAAATTCAGTATATTATCTCCACTGAACGTAATGAATCGATTTACGCTTGAGCAACATTGGGATTTATTTCCAAAACAAATTGATTTGGTTGAAAATTCCACGAAAATGTCGAATAAAATTTGGTTGCAGAGTAGGACGGACCAAAAGTGCCCGGTATACGCATGTTTATTGTTAAGGTTTGTGAAACTGGTTTCATTGTTGATGCATGAGCGTGCTCGTATAGTGCGTAAACCGGAATATATCGAAGCTGTGGCTGACATCAACTCGTCATCGCTCTCAAGAAATGAACATTTCACGCATCAGTTTACTTCGAATTTTGTGGAAAGATCTGGGTATGATGCCTTACAAACTTCAATTGGTTCAAGAGTTGAAGCCGCATGAGCATCCACTTCGTTTTCGCTTCGCTAGATGGGCCAACGAGAAACTACACGACGATGACGATTTTGTAAAAAAAAAAATATTAACTTTTCGGATAAAGCTCATTTTCATCGTAGTTGGTACGTTATAAGAAAACCTGCCGTATTTGGGGCTCAGAAAACCAATACGTGGTCTTACAGATCCCAATGCAAACATTACAATTGACTGTTTGGTGCGGCTTGTGTAGCGAAGGCATCATTTGCCTATATTTCTTTAAAAAAGAAGGACGTCGCAATCATTACGGTCAATGGAGACACCTATCGCACTATGATAACCTATTTTTTGTAGCCGTTCTTCATGGCATTGATGTGAACGATGTTTGGTTTAAACGAGATGGTGCAACTTCCCACACTTATCATGCCACAAACGATTTATTGCATCAAACATTTGATGGACGTCTAAGTAGCCGAAGTGGTGGCCGTTCGACTATTTTCTGTGGGGCGCCGTTTAAGAAAAGTGCTATACCGACAAACCAGAGACAATTGAGTATTTGAAGGCCAACATTCATGATGCCATTGCCGATATACGACTACAAGTGCATGAAAATTTGTTCGATCGAATGAGGTACTGTGAGGCCAGCCGCGTGGCAGCCATATGAATGAAATAATATTCCATTTCTAATCGGGACAATTTGGCGAAATTTCAAACCGTTTTTGTTTTATCAAATTTTTAAATTTAAACACTTAAATGGCCCACCCTTTACAATTCCAACACCGCCTACAAAAAGTTGAAAATTTAAATTAAACTAGAAATTTCCAAAGTTTAATAAAAACAATAAAAGAAGCTTAACATTTTCAGAGCTTCAATCAAATATAAATGATAAAGCTTTAAGCTCTAAACAATATTAAATTGTTTAAAAACACGAGAAAGCTTACAAGTTTTTACGAAAAAAATTGTGTTTTTTTTTTTGTTTTGTACTCACCTCTTGAATTCATTTGTGCATCACATAAGATTTTTGTCGATACCACATGGCCATATTTGGAAAGCATTTTCTCTAAATCAGTCTCTTTGAAATATGGTGGCAAATTTGTGATGTACAAATTTGTTGGATCCTGTTCTTGTTGCTTTAGGTTTTTTTTTATGTTTTAATTTAATTTTTATAAATTTTTTTTTTTTTGTTTAAATATTAAAATAAAAATAATACGTTATTATTTATGTTTTTTAAAAAAAGAATAAATTAATTAAAATAATTAACTACGTTTTTTTTTTAATTAATACTTTAACTAATTAAACTACTTTATTTTTATTTATTTTTTTTTATTAAAATATTATATAAAATGAAAAAAAAAAAAATTAAATTTTTATTAAATTAAATTGTTTCACTAAGGCCGGTCCATGTCTACTCATAAATACTATTCAATAACTGGGTCTAGTCTAGTAAAGTATACGATACGTTATATAATCAATAATTAAAACTCAAAGTAAACGGCTAACAAATGTTTAAACGTTTGGAACTAAGAGTTTATGAGTGTAAAAAGTAAAACATTTTCTTGTTCTAGTTCTAAAGAAAACTTCTACTAAAATACTTGGAAGTACTAACTTAACCGCCTAAATTAAATTTAAAAAAAAAAATTAAAACTGAAAACTTGAAGTAACTTGAAAAAATTTGTGGGTTTTTGATGACGTATTTTAACAAAAAAAAAAAATTCCCACAAATTATTAAAAATACAATTAATGAACGTGTCAAATGTAAAATTGTTTTTAACTTTTTACACTTTAAAAATCTAATTTTTTTTTAATTATTTAAAGGGGGAGTAAAAACTTTAATTGTAAATGGGGGGTCTCTGTTAACTACTGATAAAATATTGAATTTTTTTATTTTATTTTTTTTTTATTTACAAAATTTTGTAAAATTTACAGAATTTGCAAGTTTTGTTTGAATTTAAGAATGTATGGCATGTGTGTATTAGAGATCAGCAATGAGTGTTCAAAAAGATGAGTTGAATCGAATCATACTCATAATTTCTGATACTTGTACGCATTCATACTTATTTTAATATCATGGAACCTCTACTCATATTCAAAGTCTGAAGTACTCATCATATTCATACTTAACAACACGTATGATGTTATTGACTTCGACTCTCCATGGCTCAACATTTACAAGAATCACAAAATATGTATGAATCGCGTACAAACACTAAAATACTCACTAAAAGGTTAGGTCTTTTTTGCTTATGTGCCTTTTTTCTATTTTTGTAAATGCAACAACAACTAAGACTGTAAATTTTGATGAATGTATCGAGTCACTCGAATCATTTATAAGTATTATAAGTATTTTTTTAAAGTTATGAATCTAAATGAGTAGTCATATGAATCAAACATATTTTTAATGGTATGAGTTTGATGTCAACGTTGTACGTATACTCATTGCAACCTGTACTTATAAATCAATGTTGTAGTGAGTACGTATGAATCAGAGTACGTAGTTTAAGTTCAATATTGTTGACTCACTTATATTCAAAATTTCATGAGTGCTTATGAGTAGCGAAAAAACGATTCATTGCTGATCTCTGATGTGTATGTAGTATGTGTGTACTTATATAGTTTCTATTTAAAAATATTTTTTAACTTTATTTCTACAACCTACTGAAATAAAAATTAATTTCTAAAAAAAAAATTTTAAAAAAATATGGTGAAATTATAAAAAAAGGACAAAAAAAATTATTTTTTAAATATTCACAAAAAAATCTATTGAAGGCACGCCTCATATTGCCTAAAGAAGGACTATTCATCTCCTTGATACAATAGGCCATTGTCTAAAAGTGCCATATATACCACACTGCTGTGCTGAGTAAAAGTTCATGACTTATTTGCCTTCCGCGAGTTCTTAATTGAAAGTGAAAGATGCCACTTACTTACGTAATTGTTCATTAAAACCCTTTAGTCAGGTTTACGACCTAATTTCTCCAAACGCTCATGTTGTATTTATGTGTTAATTTTTCATTAGTGCCGAGACCTACAGTTGAAAGTCAACTTTGAACGATAGATTTTTTTGTGAAACATTTTCATGGCAATTTTATTGACACTTAGGGTTTTTTTCCAGCAATCTTTTGAGAGGAAGTCGCCGAAAGAAATATTTTTTCACATTTCGTTTCGTTGGAGATGTCTGACCTGGGGTTTGAACCTAGGCCTCATGTCTAATAAGCCAATACACTACCTTCTAGACTACGGCGGCGGCTACAAGTATAGCTCTGACAAATTTCAAGGTGCTGTTCAGTGTCAGCAAAAATAATACCCTGCCCGGAACTTAGTATGCACTCTGGGAATTACTTCTGTGATCAATTAAAACCTCACAGGTGCCACAGGTTCTGATGACTCATTCCCAATATCAGCCATTCCAGTTAAGTGCTCTCTAGGTCTACAGTGTCATGCCAAATGTCTGGTTATTAAACTCAGGTCATTCCTGGAAAGTTTGATAAGCCAACACAATACCTACTAGACTACGGCGACTTCATCAAACCGTACGCTAAACTGCATATAAAACGTATATTAAACTGGGATTTGCCATGGCAGTGTATGTCCCCAAAAAGGAGGGCTGATTTTAATCCTAAAAAGTTGATAAATGACATGCTGCATGTGTTTTATGCTCTTCTTGACAATTTCCCGTCAATTGAAATTATGATCAAGAATGAAATCTAAATACATGACATTGGACGTACCATGAAAAGTTTTTTACCCAGTAAGCTGCAGTAGAGCAGCCCAGCCAACAACACTCTGCAAAAGGATCCTCTGATACACTACAGCTTTGAGTACAAATAAGATCTTTGTAAACCTTCAGAGCCGATCAACAGGCAAGTGTTTTGGATTGGATTCTGAGGAGTAAATACAAGGTTGGGAGGTAGTGGACAATCAATAATCGTCGAAGCGACATGAAAATTGTTTCAGAAAACCTTTCCGCCGTAGTTTTCTGTGACACAACTGACCTTTGTGGTATCTTTTGTGGACATATTTGGAGGACTTTGGTACGTATTTTTTAAGCTGTGTGTGCCTATGCTGGAAAACAGAGGTTTTGAAAACACAATGGGGAGATACATTTCAATTTGAAAATAGTCTCGCACACATAATGAGGGCATCATGTATTTGGTGTTTTGGATTGGATTCTGGATAGGCAATCAACAATCGTCGAAGCGAAATGAAAATTATTTAAGAAATCCCTTTCACCGTGTTTTTTCTAGGACACAACTGACCTTTTTCTTCTATCTAGTAAAACTAAATTCATAAATGTTTTTTTATTTTTGTTTCCATAAAAACTACACTACCAAGGAAACCATAAAGAAAAAAATTTTTTTTGGAACATTAAGAAAAAAAAAACGAAAATGAAAATGATCTCTAAAATGGTAATAAAATCTTTTAAATAAATTTAAATTTTAAGATAACAAAACGACTTTCAAAAACACTGCTTAAAAATGTCCTTTTTTTCTAAATGCTAAAAACAAAAATGACAACAAAAAAAGGAAAGGAAAAACGCTTTTGAAATTATAAAAGAAATTTACAAATGCCATCGTAAACAGATTTCAAGAAACGTAAAGTAAAACTAAAACAAAAAAAAAAAAAAAAAAAATAAAGTACCTCTGGGTCCTTGTCATTTTCTTCAAAAAAATAATTTTTTTCTTCATTTTTTTTTTTTATTATTTTATTACAGTTAAAACGGTTCTGCTGTTCGTATTTGTATGGTAAGTGTGTGTAGAAAGCTTGAAATTTGTCACTTTTTTGTTAATTAAGAAAAAAAAAAAATACAGAAAAAAAAACAAAAAATACAACAACAGAAAACATGTAAAAAGAAATTACAACAGTTGGTTGACATCGACTATGCGATTGCCATACACCACAATGCTGGTTTTCATTGAAAAGTTTCCTGTGTAGCAGATAAATTCGTACTAAATGCTGTGTGTGATACACTCAACTTACACTCGACCACCATTTTTTAGGCGTTAAGTTCATTTAAGGATTGATTTTCTTGCACATTTTTTTTTACTGAGTTTTAATAATCTTTTAAGGGAAAATTTGTAGCCCGATTCGACACAGAGGTAATATAAAGGGCTATCCATTTCGTGGTTTCAAAAGTATGGGACTGGAATTCGACATCTGTCAAACCAAGTTGTGAAACCAATTTTTTTCTTTTCAGTTGAAAGTCTGCCATTGACGAAAATGGATCGCTTAACTATCACACAACGCATAAAAATTATCAAAACCTACTACAAAAATGGTGATTCTGCCACAGTCACGTATCGTGCGTATCGGCAATTTTTCGAACAAAATTTTCTTCAGCGATGAAGCACATTTCACACTCGGTGGGTATGTTAATAAACAAAATTGTCGTATTTGGGGTTCTGAGAATCCTCAACTAATTGAAGAGAGGCCATTACATCCAGAAAAAGTCACTGTTTGGTGCACTCTTTGGTCCGAAGGTGTGATTGGACTTTACTCCTTCGAAAACGACGATGGAACGACTGTCACCGTCCTTTCGGAGCGTTATGGTCATATGATAACCGACTTTTTTTTGCCTGCTATTGAAGAATACGACTTGGAGAATATGTGGTTTCAACAAGACGGTGCCACATGCCACACAACTCGAGCAAATATGGCTTTATTGCAAGAGACATTTCCTGGCCGCGTAATATCTCGTCGTGGCGATATCAACTGGCCACCAAGATCATGCGATTTGACACCATTAGACTTTTTTTGTGGGGCTACGCAAAAGACCGTGTTTATGCAGATAAACCTTCAACTCTTGAGCACTTAAAAACCAACATACGTCAAGTTATGGCTGAGATACAGCCCAATATGTGTCAAAAAGTGGTCGAAAATTACCTAAATGACCTCCTTCGAATGGAGGTCATTCAAGTGATGTAGTGTTTCACACATAATGTCAACGTTCAAACTTTACAATAAAAAAGAAATATCATGAAAAAAATATTTTATATGTGTTTTATTTACGTTTACTTTTGAAACCACGAAATGGATAACCCGGTACAAGCTTCACTTATATTATTGCAGATAACTTGACTAGACATTATAACTTGACTAGATATATACATAATTGGTCATTACAAACCTTCAGTCAGGATTACGACCTAGATTTTCACACCACTTATGTTGTGTGCGTTAATTTTTATACATGAGTGGCGGGACCTGCACTTTAAAGTCGACCCCGAACGACAGATTATTTTGATAAACCTTTTCATGGGAATTTTATTTACTCTCAGAGTTTCTGCCAGAAATCTGCTAAGAGGATAGGTTAGGTTAGGTTAGAGGACGTGTACTTGTCCGTTAAGACAAGTACAATACCCGGAGGTCGAGATTGACCCATTGTACAACGTCCTTGGAGAGGGAAGGAAATAGAGGGAATAGGATGAAAGGAGGGCATAAGGGTAAGGGGAGGATGGGAATCACACAGGAAGAAACAGACACAAAACAAGGGTTGAGCGCGCGACTACACTTATGAAGCCCTAGCACCTCTCAACCAGCTCAAACTGCTAATGAATCTGTGGAGAGCCTTGATGTCAGCTCTCGACACAGAACTCAAGCTCTCAAAGAAGGCTCTGCCAAGGGTCCTCAACCTCAACCTACCAAGGGCTGGGCAGTTACAGAGGAGGTGTTCGATAGTCTCTAACTCCTCCTCATCGCAACATACCCTGCAATAGTCCGGCTGGGATCTGTTCCAGATCCCCGTCAGCGACCTAATCTCGCAGTGCCCTGTGATAAAACCGACAACCAACCTTACGCTGGCCTTAACCAAGACCAGCAGCCAATCTGTTCTCTTACTGTCCACAGCAGGCCATAGACGTCTAGAGACAGAACAACCTGATCCGTTCCTCCAACGCCTCTGCTCTTCCTCCCTGACCCATCCATCGATGAGGCCATAGAGGTGGCAGACTGGGGGTTCAGGACCAAGGACTAAGAGGAAGTCGCCTAAGAAATATTTTTTTCATATTTTGTTTAGCTGGAGTGTCTCACATCTAATAAGCCAACACACTACCTATTTCTAAACCAATCGAAATACGAATTTCCTATCGAATGGAAGTAGTCCTGATTAGGCCACATATTATGCCGGCCTTTCAATGGTATGATTAAACCCTAATAGACTGGAACTCGCAAGGGCAACTACGAAGAGACTATTTAAGAAACGATAGCATTAGAGAGAGAGAGAACTTGTGAATGCATTTGTTATTTTTCGGATTGTAAATAAAGGACGTCAAAAAAATGTCATCCAAACGCAAAGTGGTGATGTGTAGGGTGATATTGAAAGGTCGAAATCCAAGCAAGAATTTTCAGTTAAAAATGAAAAGTTTTAGTTGCGTTATAACGACGCAAATATAAATTTTTGTTTTTCTTAAAATAATACTGTTTTCGTTTGTTGTTGTTGTTGAGTTCTCCTTCAAAAATATGTTTCTTGTTGTTGTTGTTGTTTTTCTTATTGTACTAATTAAACTTGCATGCAACCAAACAAAAAAAAAATCGTTTTTCTTTCGTCTTTTTTCTCCTTAAACTTACGGAAAAAAAACATAAAAAACACAAAAAAAAAAAAAATAAAAACGAATTTGAAAAGAAAAGGAAAAAAGAAAAAACGTACAATGGCCGGCCTAAGGAGCACCCAGACACCCACTTTTGCCATTTGTGCTTTAATGCCTTTTGCCTGCAACGATTTGACGGCATTATCAGCATAGGCTGGTGATTCAAAATCTACAAAACCATAACCTAAAAAGAAAATACAAAAAGAGAGAGGGAGAGAAAGGGAGAAAGAGAAAGAAAGAATATAAAAACGAGAAAAAAAATTAAAATAAAAACAAAAATTAAAGGAAATGAATGAAAATGTAAGAAAACGAATGAAAAAAAAATATGAGAAATATATCACACGAATAAAAAAAAAACAGAGAAAAAATGAGGAGGCAAACCAAAAAGAGGTTTTTGTTAAATTATGGAAAAATGATAAGATGAAGGCAAATGTTGTTCGAAAAGAAAATGCAGAAATTAATTATTTTTTAATATTTTAAAATAGGTAACACAAGAATCGTTATCACTTCGTAGTGGGTTGGTTGGTTATCACCAACCACCACCAGCAAAAGAATGAAAACGATTCTTGGCGAAAACTTAAGAAAAGTTTACAAGATAAGAAAGAAGCATGGGAATTTGTTGGACTTACCTTTACATTTTTTTGTTGTTTTATCGAAAATAGCTTTGGCTGATACAATCGTTCCATATCTGCAAAAGACAAGAGATCCACAAGATAAAAAACTATTGAAATAAATTGAAAATTAAAATAAAATGGAATGAAATTAAAATGAGTAAAGTGGGGAACAGAATAGTCGCTGTGGTATAACATAGCGAGTAGGGCTGCAAGCTGTCAAAATTTAAAAACAGTAATTCAATTTAGTGTTAACGGAATACGTAGTTGTGGTCGCTGTAGTAAAAGCTGAAGAGCAAAATTCGAATTTTTGAACTTTGTCGCGGGCCAAAACAAATTGCAATGAGGGTTTTGCATGATTTTTAATATTTTTATGTTGTTGGAGAGAAATATGTAGTTGGATATGCATTTATTATACAATTTGAAACGTATTTTGATAGAAAATTCACCTAATGTTCTTGCATTATTCTGTAAGTATTTGAAAAGGTTGTTTGGCATTACAACAGAGCTTCACTATTCTGTTCGCACATTTCGTTGCTACGCTATACATTACATCGTCAGATCCGCTTATACTACAACAACCTTATTCTGTTCCAGGCCTAAAACTGCAAAACTATCATCCCTGCAGCTGGGAGGTAATAAGAGGTAATACAAAAAATTTTAATGGAAAATTTACACCCAATGCTGTATGACTTTAGGTTGAAACGGTGGAACACTTTCTATGTCATCGCAATGTGCATTTAAAATAAATTTAAATTTACTTAAATTCCCACAGTTAATATATCCCGTTGATGAGCGTACAACAGAACACTGTGATGACTTAATCATTCGCCATTTGCATGTTAATTTGAAAGTTACTTTGGATAATGGTCCCCCACCTAAAAATTTTTAGGAACGTTGCTTCTGGCCACATACCATAAAAAATTTACCAATTTACAATACCAATGTTCTAACAAGGCTAACGTCTGGTAAATATCATTCGCCTAAAGTGCCCCATTTATTTTGCGAAGGCTTTGTCAGGACTGCGAAGTCGTCGTACTTGGTATTGTGTTGGCTTATAATACCTGAGGCCACGATTCAAATCCGAAGTCAGACATATCCACCAAAAACGGAATTTAAAAAAAAAATATTTCTTCGGCGACTTCCTCTCAGCAGATTTCTGACAAAAACCAAGAGAGTAAAATGAAATTGCCATAAAAAGTTTCTCCAAAAATCTGTCGTTCAGAGACGCCTTTAACTGTAGGTCCCGCCACTCTGGTATAAAATTAACACACACAACATAAGTGGTGTGAGAAGCTAGGTCGTAATTCTGATTCAAGAGTTATAATGACCAATCGTGTATGTATGTAGATTGGACTCCTGCCAATTGTCGGAAGATATAGCTTATTTCAAAAGGTCACCGGATCCTTTCAGCATTTTTTACGGCTTGCGGTAATATTTGCTAGGGATGACAGTATTAGGGTACTGGGTAGTACATGAAAACCTTTAGAACGTTCTATAGTTGTCACGATGCTCAAAAAGGGGCAACGGCGTGATCCAACGATCTAGTTAGTAGTGTGCTAAGCTAAGTGTCAAGGCGTTGGTTCGATTTCCACCAAATGATCTGTGTGTTTGTGATTGTTAATCGATTGTATGACGTTATACATGATTTCACATCACTTGAGTACCGGAACATGCGGATGAATAACTTAGACATGGTACAACCGTCGAACTTTGGGGGACGGATACACAAATACTGCCCAAATCCCAAAGGAGTACGTATAGCGTGGTTGTCATTTAAGGAAATTGCTTTCTGAGTTTTTATGGAAGTTACATTGGATTTGTTCATGAGGCCAATGACTTCCACCGGAGCTGCAGAAATAAAGCTAAGAAGGAAACCTTACTTCCGCTCATGGATAAATAATGAGCGTTATGTCGTAGAAAAAGAAAGCACTTAGGCACCTGAAAATAATCTCACTGATGTGACAGGAATGGACATTGAGAGCCTAATTTACCTAATTTAAAACCCTCAGAGTTTTTGCCAGAAATCTACGGAGAAGAAGTCGTTGAAAGATGTATGACCTGGGGTTTGAACCGAGGACTTATATCTAATAAACCAACACACTACCTACTAGATTACGGCGCGTACCCTCAATGAATGCCAATAGTTGGGTCGGCAATACTCATGAATAGTCATACACACAGAAAACTTATAAAATTCGGTGTATTAAACAAAACCATGGCACAATTGAACCGGTAAGCTCAAGCGTTTTCAAGTACTCCTTTAAAAGTACTTTTTCATACCTTTTGTGTTTTAATTGTACAATCCGAGCTTAATTCTTCTGTGGCGTAAAGAACACTTTTAGAAATTTGGTAACCCTATGTGTTAAGTTACTTACTCTGAGCATAATATAACTAAGTCCTTATCGGTTGTACCCTCGGGTAGTCCTCGTATATAGACGTTCGTTTTTGACAATTGATCCGAACCGGCTTGTTGATGTTGCAGCTGTTGTTGTTGCTGTTGTATGTGATGATGTTGATTATCAGTTGTCAATTGTTGTTGTTGCTGTTGTTGTTGTTGTAAATGTTGCTGCTGCGGCTGTTGTGGCTGATGTTGCATCTGTTGCAATTGCTGCAATTGAGCTGGTTGTTGTGTGCCATTCATATTTGTCGGACCCATTGTAATGTGTTGTTGCTGTTGTTGCTGCTGCTGTTGTTGGTGTCGCTGATGTAATGCTGTTGCAATCGTTTTGCAATTAATAAAATTCTGGCCCAGACTAGTTGTTGCAGCCGCTGTTCCCACTTGCTGGGAGTGACTATTGGTTGTCGTATGCGTAAATGGTGATGATGACGATGGACTATGAAAATTCTGTTGATTCTGTAATAATGTTGTTGATGATGTTTGCTGTTGTTGTTGTTGTTTATTGTTACTATTAAATGTTGCTGTTGTTGCTATTGCGGTCTGTTGATTTGTAAACGAAATATGTTGCTAAAATGAGGAAAAAAGACGAAAGAAAAGAAAAAGAAACAAAAATGAGTAATGTTTTCTAAATTCATTTTATGACTGTTAATGATTCATTAAATTCATGAATTTTAATTATAATTGAATCATTAATATGCGTAGGAAGTGTGGAAAGTGGGGGGCTTAAAGGCATTTTTATGACATTAAGTATGTAATAAATTTTGTTACGTTTGGGTCACTAAAATTTTATTTTAATTTCTAGTTATTGTTGTAATTATTTTATTATTTTTTTTTTATTAATAAACATTTCAAAGTCAAACGCACACAATTTAATTGTTTAATTTTCTTCTTCTTCTTCTTGGATATTCATAGAAAATTACAGATGAATCATGTAAAGCAAGTGTTTGTGGTTGAATCGTAGAGAGTGGCATAGAGAAAGCATGCAATATTGTTTTTAATTTAATTTATTTTACAGAACAAGAAAGAAAGTTATTGTGAGGCCATACCGGCTTAGTGGAGCCCTACCCTGAACGGCAGACATTATAATATTTCATGCCGCCAGTCCGTCCTCTTTTGCAGAAGAGTGGACCGAACTGGATTAAAGAAAAAAGTCAACACAGAGGGGAACTCGTCTTATGAACCAATTTTAATTTCCTAAGGATTAACACTTAAGGTCGCTGTACAATGGGTCAATTCGACCTCCGGATACTGTACTTGTCTCTGTCGACAAGTACACGTCCTCTAACCTAACTTAACACGTCCCTAACCTTAAACTTAACGATCCAATGAGCGCATCTGTTGCTGCAGCCGCATATAATTTTTTCACGTGATCCATTATGCAAGAATCTGGAGGAGACAGCAAGTCACTCAAGGGTTAACCACTAGTAGACATTGAAGGTAAAAACAAAGACGACGGCTGTTGCGAAAACAGAATTACAACGGAAAATTCAGTTTACAGCGTGTCATTCGACGGTTATCCAAGCGTGTTTATTGAAGATTAAATGGAAGAAATGGAAAATTCAATTGCATTCATACATGAGATTGGCATTACTCTACATAGAAGCAAAAAAATTGCCTCACATATGAAATAAATATGAGATCATGAATCCATTAACAAAGAAAGGAAACTAATCTGGCTCGATACGAATACAGGTATTCCCCGACTTACGACCGAGATAGGTTTCTGGTCATCGATCGTAAGTCGATTAAGTCGTAAGTCGAATTTCATATTAAAAAAAATTTAAGAAAAAAAATACATACTGTACTATTAACTTTGAGGGTCAGGATAAATGAAACTACCCAAAATTTATATTTATTGATACTACGAGTATATATAAAATTTATATTTTAGGGATTCCCCGCAACTACATATTTGTCTTCTTTAAGTATTTTCTATGAAAAAAATTGGAAAAAATATGGTCGTAAGTGCGAATAGTCGTAAGTCGAGGACTACCTGTAATTGCAGAACATCTCAGGAACTTCATAGCGCAACATTAAGCGCCTCAGGCATATGTACATACAAACATACATACATATTTGGTCTTTACAACTCTTAGTCAGGATTACAAGCTAGTTTCTCACACCACTTATGTTGTATGTGTTAATTTTATACATGAGTGTCGGAACCTACAGTTTAAAGTCGATTCCGAGTGACAGATTTTTTTTTGAGAAACTCTTCATGGCAATTTTTATTTACTCTCGGAGTTTTTGTCAGAAATCTGATGAGAGGAAGTTGCCGATGAAATAATTTTTCACATTTTCATTTTGATGTCTGACCAGGGGTTTGAACGTTGGCCTCACGTCTAATAATCCAAAACGCTCCCTACTAGACTGCGGCGACTACGAGTATTTCTGGCATGCTTATTTCAGGTATTTTTTTACTTTTAATTCCATGGGTTCCAGGGATCATAGGATACATCGAATTGTGCACGACTGAGACAAACTTCACGGAACTGCCAAATGATATTACGTCAGACTGTGATCACTCTTCTGGCTGCTCCTCCACTAGTTGTCCTTTCTTACACAGACTAAGTGTGTACTGCTTCTTTGACTGATTTAATGAATTTCTCCACCGCAGTTCAGCATTTCTCTGACAATGGCACAACAACTAATAGATTTCTGTGTCACGATTAGCCCGAATCCAAATAATACTTTCTATGTTCGCTTTTCAGTTGTTGCACTCTAATCGTATATCTAAATTCGTTGGCTTCTTATTCCCCTCAAATATTGTAAATGAAATATGAGAAGAGAAAATGAAAATATTGACCAAAGCCAAGTGATTTTACCAAGCAGAAGTTTTCCATTTTGAAATCCATTGGCACTTTACCTTATGGACCGAAAACATTGGCAAGCAAGTTCATTCAAAACAAACAAAGGCAAACAATGTCGAACACAGGATGGAATGTAAATCTATTAGGTTGCACTACTCTACTATGAAACAAAGAAATTAAATTAAACTCGTTATAGGCTTTAATGGACTTTAGTTTTCACCACAATCACCACCACCTCCTTTTCACTTGTGTTTCCTATTTACACACCATACAGTAATAATACTCTTAGAATTTGTGTGAAACAGCCAAAAATTTCTCCTCCCTCACACAAAAAAAATTAATTTCAAATGTTTGTCATAAAAATTCAATTGTTTTGCCTCTTATATTTGGTGGATTGCGTTGTTTCTGGTCATAAAGCCGGGAAAATCACAGTGAAGAGATTAAGTCGATGACTCAAGAAGCATTCAACAATAAAAGAAACAGAAAAAAGGAAAAACCCCTGGGTTAGAAAACTATAAAATCGAAAAGTAGGAGTGGAGGGTGGGGGCATTACTTTTTATGGTCGTATTATAAAAATAATTAAAGTGTATTTCCCCTATGATTATTGTTGACTGCTAATAATAATTTGCCTTTGAGAACGAGCTTACTAATCGAGCGTTGCTGACTGAAGGCTATAAATCACAAGATGTAATGCGGCACCTTATGGGAATTTTTTTGTAATAAAATGATTCATAAATTCTTTCTTGCTGGTTTATTCACCCTTATTCTGGTTGTCGTCGTCGTCGTCGCCGTCGTCGTCGTTACCAAAAATGATGTCGATAAAATCAGAGTCGACACAACACAATATCGAAGGCGTAATGACTCACAGAATACCAAATGTGTGTCGACAGTCATCTATAACTGTCAATAACGACAAACAGAATACCAATTTTAAACTGTCGACGCCAGACGACGACAACCAGAATAAGGGTGATTGTTATGCTTTTTGCAAAGATTAAATGGTATTGTACTGGCAAATTTACATGAAACTTCATGTAACTAGGCATCCTGCTGAAATTCTTCGTAGAAGAGAGGCCTCTGTCTGGTACTGTCGTAAAAGAGAGTTCATAAGCTTTACATTTTATTCTGTTTGTACGAGTACGCTGTTCTTATTAGATCTTTCAAAAGTTGTTGTTCAGTCCCAGAGATTTGAGTGAACCTAGACGATTTGAATAAGCTTCTGTTTTTAAAACCTTCTTGGCTACATAACACTTAAGTTTAGATTTCAATAACTTTATCCATGAATGTGATGACACAAAGTCGCCAAAGTCTAGTAGTTGGTGTGTTGACTTATTGGTCGTGAGGCCTCGGTTCAAATCCCTGGTCAGACATCTCCATCAAAACGAAATACGAAAAAATATTTCTCAGGCGACTTCCTCTTAAAAATAAATTCCCATGAAAATTTTCTTACAAATTTGTCGTACGGAGTCGACTTGAAACTGTAGGTCCCGCCACTCATGTATGAAATTAACACACACAACATAAGTAAGTGGTGTGAGAAGCTAGGTCGTAATCCTGACTAAAGGGTTATAACGACCAATTACGTATGTATGCGATGATGAGTAAAGTTTAATGTGTTCTCCGAATGACAAACTTGAGAAACGTTTCCTTTGCGAAGATATCAAAGCTGAGGTTTGAAATCGGAGCTGCCTTCTAATGAACCAATACAATATACTCTAGACCACGATCACCACATTTTTACATTTTACAGATTATTCAGGTATTACTCTCTTCATAGTCGAGTTGTAAAAGAAAACTTTTGTAAATAGGGGGGCACCGATGAAGCTGAATATGATTCGGATAGACTGTTATATAATTAAGATGGATAAGTATGGTTATGAGGAATTTTCATAATAGAGTAGGATACAGAATTTCGATTTGGAAATAAAACTAAAAAGACAGAGTGAGACTCTTAAAGAGTCGCTGAGATGCTTACCCCGTTGTCTGATATACTCACTACGTTCTTATGACCTCAACAGATAAATTGCTCGAAGTCGTTGGACAGGTCTTCGTTTGAGCGCTTTTGATTTTGATGGTTATGTGACTAAGACTTAAATTGTTTAGGTCACTGCCGTGACAGGTTGTTTGAGATATTTAGACGGCTTAAAAAATCAACGAGAGTGCTCGTGTTTACTTTTCTTTTGATAATTTGAAAGCTGAATTGAAGTAT
Source organism: Sarcophaga caerulescens (assembly GCA_927399465.1). Classification (NCBI taxonomy): domain Eukaryota; kingdom Metazoa; phylum Arthropoda; class Insecta; order Diptera; family Sarcophagidae; genus Sarcophaga; species Sarcophaga caerulescens. Next base: position 21,633,703 of record OV656867.1, read on the forward strand.
GAACATTTCTCTGACAATTTTAAGCGATTTAGACAGATGAGAGCGTAGTTGTTTTGCAAGGATCCATGCTATAGTGAATTTTACGACAGCTGTGTAGACAAAGGATAGGATAAAACTAGGGTGAATTATCGGTTTGGCCATAGGGAAGCCTGAAGTCGACTCAATAGACGACATATGTAGTTGCAGTGGAACTGATGTAAATTTGGCTTTGAAAAGCGAAAGTTCGTCGCCGTGGTCTAATAGGTTGCGTGTTTTCTTATTAAACGTGAGGCCTCGGTTCAAACCCAAGGACAGCAAACTCCAACGAAAAGAAATATGAAAAAATATTTCTTTGGCAGCTTCCTCACAGAATGTTTCTGGCAAAGACTCTGAGAGTAAATAAAAAATCCAATGAAAAGTTTCCCAAAAATTTGTCGTTCGAAATCGACTTTAAACTGTATGTCCCGCCACTCATGTATAAAATTAACACACACACCATAAGTGGTGTGAGAAACTAGATAGTAATCCTGACTAAATGCTTGTAATGACCAATTAAGTATGTATGTATGTATGTGTGTAGACAAAGAAAAAACTAAGATGAATCTTCGATCTGGCCATAGGTAATAATGAAGTCGACTCAATGGATGACAAACATAGTTGGAATGGAAGTGATGCGAATTTGAGACACAATATTGAATAAGCCTGCTAGTGACAAAATCTTCATTGAACTAACCTTATTGGATGAATATCTCAACCTAAGGATTTTGCACGTGCTGGCAGAGAAAGGCATTAAGTTCAAGACCTTTCAGTTAATGGAATATGATGAGGTATTTAGGATTGTTTTTAGGAATATCTTTTTGATTTTCTTTATTTCCTATCCTTAAATAGGAACTTTGTTTTGTCTAACTGAACATCTCTATGACTCGTCTCGTCCATACAGAATTATTTTTCTTTTTAATCACATTAAAAATAAACTACTCCCCGTCCGAATCTGGCCTTCTTTGTGTCTTAAGATGAAAAAATTTAATTCGACACAATTAGCCAACATGGCTGGCTGGCTGGCTGGTTAAGACCAATTTGAATTCATAATCACAACGTTACTGTTTCTTACTTAAATGGTTTGTGACATTGTCTTACCGATGTCATCATGTGTTCTCTAACGAATCGAATCATAGTCCATGAATGTTTGAAAATCTTTCGTTGTGTATGCAGCCAAACAATGTTGAGGTCTTCTATTGTCCTGCGGCAAAACAGTTCAAAGTTCAAAGACATTCTTCTTCTTCTCATATCATTCTTCTTATTACTCGATAATATAATTAAAAGTTATTTCCTTAGAGATTATTTTGGAAGCATGAAAATGCATTTCGCTCGCTCTCTCTCTCTCTCTCTTACCCTGTGGTGCATTAAATTTGATTTTTATTAGAAATGCTGGCACACAATTGTCAAGTGTGCGAAAACAGTTCAAAGCAAAGGACTTTCGGAATGTTTTTGGAAAGGCTTGTAGACTTTTGAATTAATTGTTGTTGTTAGTATTGTTGTTGTTATTGTTGTTGTTATTATTATTGTTATTTATAGTTTAATAATTGTAATGTCCGTTTAAGTAAATATTTATAGGAAAACATTAATTAAATATAAAACATTTGTTCGAAATAAATAGGCTATGTAAACAGTTTATGAATGTGTTAAATACATTTGTACAGTGTGTTGTAAAAATATACAGCCACTAATAAATACAAGCAATGGATTCTTCTTGACAAATAACACCATAAATCATGTCGAACAACTGTGATCTTTAAACTCAAACATAAAATATACTCAAGAACATTTGACCGGTTATCTCGTTTCAAAAATAATCATGTCCTCAGAATGGATAGAACAGAGCCGTATGTACTGCGATAAAACAGTAACATAGATTGTCCCATTGCTATAGATGTACACTCTAGTCCTCTGTTTTAAGTATTCGATAAATTCAAATGGATCGCAACCAATAACTAAGAATTGCAGTCCATTGCCGACAGGATATAGTTTCTTAAAATGTGCGCTGACATCTGTAAGACCCATTTCTTCGAATGGAAATCTATTAGAGTTTTGACAGTGATTGCTTGAAATCTGTTCAATCATCTGCATGTGATTGAATCAACCAAACGGTCAATCTGAACAAAAGAATTAAGCACATACCTACATACATGCATATATAATTGGTAACTACAACCCTTTAGTCAGGTCATTACAGCCCTTCAGTCAGGAATACGACATATGTACCTTCGCATGCCACTTATGTTTGTGTGTGGTGTGAACGACAAATTTTTGGGAAACTATTTCATGCCAGTTTATTTACTCTCCGCGTTTTCGCCAGAAATCTGCTGAAGGGATGTTGCCGGAGAAATAATTTTTTTTATAATTTTTTTTGCTGGAGATATCTGACTTAGGATTTGAACTGTGGCCTCACGCCTAATACTAAAACTATACAAGTGCTTAAGAAGTTTCCAGAATGTTTTGTGGACATTTATTTGCAACCAAGATCATGCAATTCGGTGCCGTTAGAGCTTTTCTTTGGGACTATGAGAAAGATCATAAATAATCAGCTAATGTTGGTGCATTTGAAAATCATCATTCGTTAAGTTATTGCCAAAATAACGCACGAAGTGTTCGATAAAGAGATAGAAAAGTATTTCAAATGAATTGACTGCTGCAACCAATGTAAAGGCAGGTATTTAAATGGCAGTTTACAATATTTCTTGCAGGAGTTTATGTTAAATCCACGATCCAGAGTAAATAAAAAAATAATAAAAAATCTGTGTGAAGATTAATTCGAATTTAAAAACCAACATGGTAAAATTTGCTATTAACAGAGCACTGTTAACTGTTTAACAGTGGCAATAGTAGATTAGTCTTCTATTTTGCAATTATTGCAGACTATTGACATACAGTTAAATTCTCATTAAGGTCATTATTATTTGTGAACAAAAGTGTTGAAATGTAAATGATTGTTGGTGGGGGATGGAGGGAACCAATTTTCTCGAAAATTATTCCAGCTATCCGACTACCACAGTTCGAAAGAGGATCCTCTGGTCTACGATTTGCATATAGTCGGGTAGATGTACTATTTCTTATATTTTCCAAAATCGCCGCTGATATTGTAGAGAATTTTCAAGCAAAAAATTTATATTTTCAAAGCCAATATTCTCGAGACCATTTTACTTTGTATATGACTATCTATGTTGCTGATTATATTAAGAGGCCTTGGAACTTAGTACGCCACTCACAGGCCTAGAGTATTTCCCAAAGTTAGCTTCTAAACAATTGGGCTTGTTAAGGTTGATACTGCTAAATAGCTAACAGTGCTCTGTTAAGAAGAAATTTTGTTCCGTTAACAGGATATTTTGCTCTGTTAACGCCAAATGTGGCGCTGCTAAAATTTATGGATTGTGTCTTGGATTTTCAAATTCGAATTTATCTTCACACACATAATAAAAAAGGGGTTTTTAAAAATTTCCTCGATTTCTGTAATTAAATTCCAAATATTTTTTCAGTTTTCTTTTTTGTTTTATAGTAACACGCCTGTTGTAATACTATGGACTTGAAATTATTCATGGCCCCACTATTTTTATTATTCTTGATATTCTATCGGCCTTTTGTTGCATATTTTTCATATCAAACGTAAGTAAAAATAATTGAATACGAAAACAGACAACAACAAATAGAAACCGAAACAAAATAATTGGGCAATTCACACGACTTTGTATCGTGTATGTGGTATTGAATACACTTGGTTGTTTGTGAACGCACAATGCTATGCTGTATTGTGTATTTCGTATTCCGAATGTATTTTTTTGGCATTCAAACAATTTGATAGCACGAAGCCAACACAACTTTTGAAAAACATATGAAAAAAATGTGTATAAGTGTATTGGATTTTTACATGAAAATTATCAACAACAAGCATACACTGTTCTATATTCGTCCAACAATACAATGAATACAACGATACAAGGGCTTGTGTGAATTGCCCAAATATTAAAAACTTATTTACATAATCATTATAAAATAATTTCATTTATTCTTCACGTACATATGTATATGTGAGTGAGTGCGTAAGTGCGTAAGTGTGTGCGTGATTGCAACTATTATATGAGGGTCCAAATAAATACAATCAACTGCAGCTCGATTGAACTCAACTGGTAAGGTAAACAAGAAATAAAAACAAAATCAATAAATTGGACGAGTAAGGTACTACGTACCATTGTATGGTACTAAATAAACATCAAGAGTATGAGAAGTATGTGTAGAGTACCATAGTACAATTATTATAAATTTAAATAATTTTCTTTATTTTTTTCATTTATTTATTTATTTATGTTGTTGTTGTAGTTGCTATTGTCAACATCTCCCTTTTAAATAATTTATGCGGTTATAGTTCTGTGGTTATTGTCATTGTTGTTGTTTTTCATTCTATTTTTTGTACGTAAAATGTATGATCTGTTGTGGTCTGGTATTTATCGTTTAATTAAATGTGAATATTTCTTTGTTTAAATTGTTGTTGTAGTATAATATATTTATAGAATTTGCAACAATATTTGCATATATGTATGTACATATATACAATCTATGTATGCATATAATTAAATTTATTTATTTATTTATAAAATATTTAAATTTAAATTAAATACTTAAATAAGCCACAGACACGCTGTATATTATTGTTTTTTCAATTTAATATTTTGTTTAGAACAACAACAACAAAAACAATTAAATTCATTTGAAAAGAATACGGGTGGCAGACAACATTGTTGCAAACAATGGCAACAAAGACTATCAATATTCAGAAGAAAAAAAAAATGTAAAAAAGCGTGCAACAAGTGATGACACAGGTGAAGGATCCAACTCATATACGGCACTATATTGAAGCCTATACATTCTGTCGTCGTTTTAGCAATAAAAACAAAATCCATTCATACGTACGTACAAGAGATCATACGTACGTATAAGAAATAAAATCCATTCATACGTACGTACAAGAGATCAGCAATGATCAAGTGAGTCAACAATATTGAAATTTAATTATGTACTCTGATTCTTTCATACTCACTACAACATTGATTTATAAGTACAGGTTGCAACAACGTTGTATGCGTACAACGTTGACATCAAAATCATACCATTCGAAATTCAAGTGACTCGAATCATTCATCAAACTTTACAGTCTTAGTTGACAGAGCAGCAAGCAGAGCAAACACACAACCTTCTAGTGAGTATCTTAGTGTTCGTCCGCGATTCAAATTTATTTTGTGCTTCGTGTATATGTTGAGTTATGGAGAGTCGAAACCAATAACATCATACGTGTTGTTAAGTAAGATTCCATGATATTAAAAGAAGTATGAATGCGTATAAGTATCAGAAATTATGAGTATGATTCGATTCTACTCATCATTTTGAATACTCATTGCTGATCTCTGGAACGTACATATATACATAATTGATTATTACAACCCTACAGTCAGGATGACGACCTAGCTTCGCGCACCACTTATGTTGTTTGTATTCATTTTATACATGAGCAGCGCGACCTACAGTTTAAAGTCGACTACGAACGACAGTTTTTGTTTTTTTTTTTGTTTTAGGAAACTTTTCCTGGCAATTTTTTATTTACTCTCCCAGTTTTTGCCAGAAATCTGCTGAGATTAAATCGATTAAATATTTTTTTTTTCACATTTCTTTTTACTGCGTCTTGAACCAACCAACACACTACCTACCTACGCCTGAAGGGTTGTAATAACCAATTATGTGCATGTATGTATCAAACAACAGATTTGAAAAGATTTTTCACAAATTGAGCACCCACCGGGCTCTTGCCAGAAGACTACAGAGAAGAGAGCGTTAAAAGAAAAAAAAATGTTTTTTTTTTTCGAAATATCAAAGCTGAGCAAGTTAACTCCCTACCCTCTACACTACAATTGGCATAATAGATTTCATTGATTGTTTTATCATTTTGAAGACAGTCAAAGTGCATTTTACTGCAGGCTTTCCCAAAAAAAAAAGTGCCGAAGCCTTATTAGCATATCTATTCGTTTTCAGTTTCTTTGACGCCGGTTCACCAACTTGATTCAAGAAATCCACTGTTTTGACTGATGTTCGGTCTCTGGTGAGTTGTGATATTTGCATGGTTCTTCCCACAGGAAGGAACTCACTCATTTACTGGCGAACAATGCAAAACACTTTCGCAAAGTTATTGTAAGATTGAGAGCAACGACGAGTTATCTTCTACCAAAGTTTTGAAAGTTTTCTCATATCCAAGTGATCATTCAAATATGGAACCACTGAACTCTGCGAGGTATCTATGACTACCACAATCTTCTTGACGTATATGCACAATTTTTTCAATTGATTCATATGTAACGACCTCAAGTAGGCTTCAGAATGATCGACATCATCCGCGTTTCAACGGCTAGGCTAATAAATCAATTTTTTACAATTGCAATCGAAGGTGCAGATTTTCTTTAGTATTTTTAAAGCTTAGCCTTGATTTCAATAAAAGTTTTTTCCATTGTCCGCTTAAATCACGAGGTAAACTGTTATCAGTTGCTGTAAAACAAAAATTAAATGCTAGTGCTTGTTGAAATTTTGATAGAAGTCAACTAGCAGTTACCCTTACAGTTAAGAGGCGGTAAATTCAAAACATCACTATCCTCCCTCTTAGAAGAATTGAAACGTTTTTCTCATTGATAACTGAAGTCCGTTTAAATAATTCAGATTTCTCTGATGGTAATCGAAGCCACTAACCTCTCACTGGTCTACTAGAGTACCCGAACTAGGATCATTCCTACATTCCTTTGTATGACTATTACCATCGTTGGTCAGTTTAGTCCCGATTTAGGACAGATGGCAGGTTTTCTCTTTCATTCGGTCATTCCAAGAACAATGCGGACAATTGTCCTTCCATGAAGTACAATGCTAATGAGTTTATTGCTTGGCTGTATCGGAATTATCGTTGAAACCATTTAAAGCGTCCCTTAGTCATAAGGCGGCATACCTTTATTATAAAATCATTTATTATGACATCGAGGGCATCTTCAGCTGTTTTAATGAAAATTCGGTGGTTCAACTAAGACTTTCCAAACACGATTCTGTTATTTTCTAGGCAACAAAATTCCAACTATTTTGTATACGATTTTATTTTGTTTTTTTTCATAAACCACATCGTCCTCCCACTTTGCACTTTTATCACACACATCGATTCATCAAATTTCACGAAAAACCTTTCATAAAAACCTTGTCAACACCTGACATTTTCAAATTGTTTGCAGTTTAACGATGATTGAAAGAAAATAACGATGAAAACAGAGAAAAAGTTTTCAGATTTAATAAGTCTCTGTGTGTCTGTTTATTATTACGAATCACAAACTGATAATTTATTATCGTAGAATCAATGAAACAAAACGATAAGAGAATCGATAAAAATGACACAAAACAATACATGACATCAACTTTTACTAAGTACAGCGGTGTACAGCAATGAGCACAAGGAAAAGCTTTCTTTTAAGGTTTTTTTTCGCAGCAAAATACGTACGACAATACACAAACGTACGTTACTGAACATGGCAACCTTACACAGGGGATCGGGTGGCATAGTTTGTATGCAATAGCGGTGATAGTACGAGTTTGAAGGACAGATTTGTAAAGACGTTTCATTGGAACATTTACCATAAGACTACAGAGAACAGAACTAAGGTGAACAGGACAATAATATACGAAAAATATCTTCGAAGAAGCAAGGTAGCGCTTCTCTGACAGTGTCAAAGCTATTATCGGCATACGGAAAGAATTGGAATTGGAAGAAAATTATTCACTATGGGTTTGTTCAAACCTGTTCTGATCTCTTCTACGTGCATGCATACATACATAAATGGTCATTACAGCCCTTCAATCAGGATATACGACCTAGCTTCTCACACCATTTATGTTCCAAGTGTTAATTTTATACATGAGTGACTTATAGTTTAAAGTCGTCTCCGAATGACAGATTTATTAACTCTCACAGTTTTTGGCAGAAATCTGTTGAGAGGACGTAGTCGAAGAAATATTTGTTCGTATTTCGTTTTGTTGGAGTGTCTGACCTGGGGTTTGAACTGGACCTCACGTCTTACAAGCCAACACACACACTACTTCTACTCTCAGAAGATTGAAGTAAGCAACAGATATCAGCAATGAATCGTTTTATCCCTACTCATAAGCGCTCATGAAATTTTGACTATAAGTGAGTCAACAATATTGAAATTTAACTACTCTGATCCATTCGTACTCACTACAACGTTGATTTGTAAGTACAGGTTGCAATAAGTATGCGTACAACGTTGACATCAAACTCATACCATTCGAAATATGTTTGATTCATAAGCCTACGCATTTAGATTCGTAACTTTAGAAAAATACTTATAATACTTATAAATGATTCGAGTGACTCGAAATTTCCTGGCTTATTTGTTAGGCATTTACAAAAAAAAAGAAAAAAAGACACACAAGCAAAAAAGACAGAGTAGCAAGCAGAACAAACATGCAACCTTCTAGTAAGTATTTTAGTGTTCGTACGCGAATCATACTTATTTTGTGATTCGTGTATATGTTGAGTTATGGAGAGTCGAAATCAATAACATCATACGTGTTGTAAAGTACCACTATGATGAGTACTTCAAACTTTGAATATGAGTAGAGGTTCTATGATATTAAAATAAGTATGAATGCGTATAAGTATCAGAAATTATGAGTATGATTCGATTCCAACTCATCGTTTTGAATACTCATTGCTGACCTCTGGTAAGCAATTCAGACCACAGACATCTTTGATGATCCGGTAGAAACTGTGAGAGAGCTTGACTGGGAAATATTTATGATGAAATATGTCCCCTTGATTACAATATTGTTGGTCTACCCTGCTATTAAATAATTTATAACTGTCTCCTATTTCTATTTCACTGTTTACTTTATTTTTTATTTTATTTTATTTTTTTTTTCTTTGTTTTAATCAGTGGAATCCATTGATTACAAAAGGACAACAACGAAAATAGGAAATAAAATCTAATCTCAGCAAATCTATCTTTATATGGCTAAAATAAATACAGTTATTCTCCTACACTCTTTCTTTTTGTTTTTTCTCTCTGTCTCCCTATGTTTCAGGTGCTTCAGATTTCTGTAATTTAATTTCATTTTATCGTTTTTTTTTTTTGTTCCTGTTCCTGTTGTAATATTTGATTGATGACACAGCTAAACACGTGTATGGTACATACGAGCTGTACGTGTACTCATGCATAGGCGTGTAGGAATACATGTAAGCGTACTACTCTACTCTATTACGAAGTCATCGAGGAGGATAGAAGCTATAATTTTAATTTTGTTTTCATTTTTGCTCAGTTTTGTTTTGTTTTGTTTGACAACAACAAAAGCTCGAAATGTAAACAATACACATGAGACAATGACAACGAAATTAAATGAAATCCGAAAACATAACAGAACAATGCGAAAAACAACAACAACAACAACAACAACATTTAGAATAGAAGCCAGAACAAATTTCTTTTAGGGGAATAGATGATTTCTTTTATAAAGTACACCCTACATTCACCCTTATTAGACGTAAGGCCACGGTTCAAACCCCAGGTCAGACATCACCAACTAAACGAAATATGAAACAATTTTCTTCGGCGACTTTCTCTCAGCAGATTCGGGCAAAAACTCTGAGAGCAAATAAAATTGCCATGAAAAGTTTCTCAAAAATCTGTCGTTCGGAGTCGACTTTAAACTGTAGGTACCGCCACTCATGTATAAAAATTAATGCACACAACATAAGTGGTGTGAGAAGCTAGGTCGTAATCCTGACTGAAGGGTTGTAATGACCAATTATGTATGTATGTATGTATTTGCTGTATGTATAGTTGCCACTATCTATCGAGCAAGAAACTAATCAATCCGGTCCAATTCATGGGGGTGTAGGAGATCTTACAGTGAATCTGACTGACACTAATATTCCTTCCTTATTTGATACAGTTTAGGTGCTGGTAATACACCAGTTAACGTTAACATCCATACATGCACGGCCATTCACACATCTATACACATGTAAACAAGTATACACAATGACAAAGAAAAAACCGTAATGAGTATAACACACGTACAGACACACACACACACACAACACCATTGACAACATTGTATGTGCACCTTTCCATTATATTCAAAAGAAAATGAAAGAGAAGAACAAAAAAAAAATGTAAAAACTGTAAAGCAAAATAACAAGCCAAAGTAAAAATACGAATAAGAAAAGAAAATCTTTAATAACCATTACTAAGCACAGCAGCAAAAGAAACAGAAACTGAGACTGAAACAGAAACACAAACACAAACAGGCGAATATAAATAAACAAACACGAGTACAATAATAATAACAACAATGGCGGAATACAGAAAAGTCAAAACAATGTTGTATTCATGCACACATTCATATGCACATTCAGATCGAAATGAAATGGGAAATGTCATGTATTGCTTACACACACATGCAAACAAACACTTGAATTACATTGTTTATGTAGTGTCGTATACATGAACCTGATACGTAATTAGAGGGTGTAATTGAAAATTAACTGAAAGATAAAAACATTAGACGGAGAGAGATACAGAGAGAGGGAAAGAGAGAGAGAGAGAATGTAAGAGAGTTTTTAGATTAAAAAAAACAAAGGAAAACAAAGTGAAACACTCCAATTAAATGTTAGATGTTGGAAAACTAATCGTTACTAAACTAAAGATAGGAAATCTTTAAAATTATAATGACAAAGGAATAAAATAGCATCGATACGAGGGTGGTGCAGATTTGAATGAAAATAAAAAATCATTTTCATTTCAAAAAACAAAATTTAAAGCGATTTCAAAATATTTATGAATCAAATTCAGAATTTTTGAAATCCTTGAAATTGCAATTGTTCGGTAAAGCCTGGTTACAAATTGTAGTTGGATCTCTGGTAACGTTATTTGCTTTAGGCACCACTATAGCTTGTTTAAAGAGTGATAAAAGCGTTATATTTTACTTTCCTGTTACAGACAAGTTAAGAAAATAAGCTTTCTTCTTCTTCTGAAATTTTTTAAAGTTTATGAAAACGATGCTGTAACTGGAGGAATATCCGCGAAATAGTCTCATAATCTTGATGTTAAAGATGGATCTCACTCTAGTAAATGAATCACCAAAAAAGTCATGAATACAATAAAAAAAAAAAAATTGTGAGAGACCGGCCGTAAGCCTGATCCTTGATAGGAACGTAAGCTTTCATACATAACACACATAATTAGTCATTACAACCCTTTAGTCAGGATTACAACCCAGCTTCTCACACCACTTATGTTGTGTATGTTAATTTTATACATGAGTGGCGGCACATACAGTTTAAATTCCACTCCGACCGACAGATTTTTGAGAAACTTTTCACGGCAATTTTATTTACTCTGAGAGGTTTTGCCAGAAATCAGCTGAGAGGAAGTCGCCGGAGAAATATTTGGTTTTGTTGAAGATGTCTGACCTGGGATGTGAACCGTGGCCTTACGTCTAATAAGCCAACACACTACCTACTAGACTACGGCGATTATGTATCTAGGCATTCATCTTACTTAACTTCCTCACTTACTTACTCGATTTATACAACCCTTTAGTCAGGATTACAACCTAGCTTCTCACACCACTTATGTATGTTGTGGGTATTAATTTTATACATGAGTGACAGGACTTACAGTTATGGTCGACTCCGAATGTCAAATTTTTGAGAAACTTTTCATGACAATTTTATTTACTCTCAGAATTTTTGCCAGATATCTGTTGAGAGGAAGTCGCCGAAGAAGTATTATTTCATTTTTTTCGTTTTGATGCCTGACCAGGGGTTTGAATCGTGGCCTTACTTCTAATAAGACAACACACTACCTACTAGACTACGGCGACTACGTATCTAGGCATTCATCTTACTTAGTTGATCATTACAACCCTTTAGTCAGGATTAAAACCTAGCTTCTCACACCACCCATGCTGTATGTGTTAATTTTATCCATGAGAGGAGGCACCTAAAGTTAAAAGTCTACTCTGAACAAACTTTTCATGGCAATTTTATTTATTCTCAGAGATTTTGACAGAAGATTGTTGAGGGGAAGTCTTCCTATCGAACACAAACAAAACCATAAGAATGTTGAGTGTTCTGTAAGCATTTCGTAACCATGGTTACAACTTGGATCTAACACATCTGAAACAAGAAAACTGACAAATCTGTGGACTGTAATGGGGGTATCATGTCGACCTATAATTTTTATAAATAAACTGAAGAGCTGTTGTGGCTTGGCGTGATGTAGTGTGGTGCGCATAAATTGCCAAACTACAAATCCAACTAACTCTGGTAAACACTTCTGAGAAAGCGTATAAATTCTCATTCTTTCAGAATAATCCTCTGACTCTGTTTTCTCCAGAGAGGATACCATCTACAACTATTATTATGGAAATGTTACGCAGCGACATCACCTAAGAAAGAGTGATCTGCAATCATCGCACCCACGTTCTCAACTGGAAAAACTTGACTATAAAAACTGCAACAAAGCAGAAACTGAAATACAAAGTTGGAGACTAGCTTTGGAAACACAAGGGAATCAAAATAATGTTTCAAAAATAAAAAACAATCAATGACGTGTTCTATGACAAGCTGCTGCAACTTTTAAGTGATGAAATTAATCCCACATTTACTATCGAATTTGTTCTTCACGTTCTTTATACTTAAGAATCAGCTCCTTCAGATGGTTGTCTGTTCTGTTTTCAAACTTTAAAAAAAAATATGGCTCTGGAAGGTAAGAATTTTGGCAACAGTAAAAGTCCACTGTTGATGGTTGTTTTAAGAAGTTAGATAAAGAATCGAAGCTACTGAGCACATCTGACAGAAATGTATAGGTAGAGCCAACAGAGGACGCTACGTTGAGAATACTTTTATCCAAAATTTGTTTTTGATTTCTTTGTTAGTGCGACTAATTTGGAGCCACAACCCACCCACTTTACATAGATGAATTATTATTTATTACCATAAAATCAAGTCATCTGGAACAGCCAATAATTTATTGAGATTTCTTGATTAGTTTGAGGGGACATGGATGTCCATCTATTTTTTGCTTTATTTCTGGTTTCTGAAAAGTGTTGTAAAAATAATTTAAAACGGAAAGATTCTTATAAAACTACCTACGTAAACTTTTTACATGTGTAAGTAGAACTTGAAAATGAGGGTGTGAAAGATAAATTGTTAACAACACCAACAACAACAATGTTGCAACACAACACAACACAACAGTAACAAAACAAGTGAAGACTTGTAATGAGGATGCCAATGATGATGCTCTGTGGGCGAACGAAGTATATTTCCCTCAGTGATGAAATACAACAACAACAGAATCTTTCATTCTTTTTTTTCACACATACAAAGAAAGTAAAGAAAGTGTATAAAAATTGGAGAAAAAAAACAAATAAGAAAACTATAATCGGTGAAGAACGAATATTTCGTAGCCTCGACAGCACTTTTGAATGAAAATATTAAATTTCTATGAAGGAAAGAAAAAAAATACGAAGTCGATTGCATCAAATCAATAGTCGTTTTATAGGGGGCCTGATCTACATACAAATCGTAGGAAAGCTGTCTTTAAGAAGACAAGAACCATAAGACATCGATATTAGTCGTGCCATGTGGATCAGAAGCATGGTTACAAGCCTAAGGAGATGTTGATGTTCTTGATGTTTTCAAGAGAAATTTATTTCGTAATTTCATAACAGGCCATCTGCGTTGACGGAATAGAATAACACTCTTGCATATAGAGTAATACAATGGCTTAAGGGCAATTGCCAATTTCGGACTGTGCCAACATAGGGTTAAATTTGTCCCTTTTAAAGTGCTGACTGAATATTAACTATGACTTACACACACATTCTGAAATCTATGCGTATTAGAATACAATAAATCCATACATACATACATACACAATTGACCATGGCAACTCTTACGACAAGATTACGATCTAGTTTCTCACACCACTTATGTTGTGTGTATTAATTTTATACGTGAGTGGCGGAACCTACAGTTTAAAGTCGATTCCGAACGATAGATTTTTGAGAAACTTTTCATGGTAACTTTATTAATTCTCATAGTTTTTGCCAGAAATCTGCTGAGAGGAAGTTACCGCAGAAATATTTCGTTTTATTCGAGATGTCTGACCAGGGGGTTTGAACCGTAGCCCACGTCTAATAAGCCAACAAACTACCTACAAGACTACGACGACTTCTAATAATAAAATTACAAAATAATTCGAATACAATAACATAACGAATTTGCCCCAGTCTCAACTTTTAAGTCACCAGATCCGCAGTTAAAGAAACCACGCAACCTTGGCAAACAAGTAGTAAATATTACGGGTTTCTTCTACTGTTCACTTCCTCTGCCACTGTACGGTACTCTCCAGGTCTAGAACGTGTTTATCGCCAATCTAAAGCCCATTGATGTCAAAAGTCTTTTGGGGAATCGTAAGAACTTCATATTAGTGCAGAAGCTTTGCTACCTTCTAATTATTACCAGGTTTAATGAGTTTATAATGGACCTGATGGAGCTCTATTTATGCTCGTGTTCTAGGAACAATATTTACTGAAGTTTGTTGAAATTTAATGGATTTAAAGGGGATGGAAGCAGAGAATATTACAAATTTCTTGTCTCCGTATCTAACACTTCGCGAAATTCTTTAGTCAACTCATAGCAAAGACGCTTTTAACACAAGACTGGCTCGTTTTTGTTTTATAAAATTTTACTCATGGAGACCTTGATCCAAATGTAAACTACTCTGTTCGATTGGTATATCAACATGGAAACAGACCCAGTTTTCAGCAGCATTTAATATCGTCCGTAGGAACAAGTCCATTCTGTTACAATTTATAACGCTTGGCAGATGGAATTCAATTTGTGAGATTCGATTTCGAACGACAAAGAACAAAATTTTTCATGGCAATGAAAATATAAGCCATCAGACCACGACAATCCATCAGGTGACTGTCGGAAGCTTTTTTTTAGCCGAACAATGGACTTCCTTTTCATATTTCAAATTTAAGACATAAAATTAGACTACAAGCTCGAAAGAGGCATACAAACAGAAGGCAATAAATGCATTACAGGAGCTCTACATGTCAATGAGATCTTCGCGAATCACCACTTACGGTGTTGTAGGGTGCAATAACGTTAAATTATAAAGAGTTACATGCTTGAAGAGAAAAATAAGAAAATTAAAAAAAAAAAAACGAAAAGAAACTGAGAAAAATAAAAAAAAATAAAATAGAAACGAGGCAAACAAAAATAATAAATTTTTATGCATACAAGTACGCTGAAATTAAACAAACACCAACGCACACAATACACTTAACTCAACTCAAACCAACCAACACATGTAAGCAATATCATTTACACTTCCTCTCCTTCTAATTCACACGTACTCCTTGTGTAGTAGAGATGCTGATGGTGACTTTTCTATGCAGAAGTGTGTGGAGATAATTTTTTTTCTTCTTTCTTTTTTAGCGTTTATTTCGGTTTTTCTTTTTTTGTTTCATGTGTAACGAACGAAACGTGGACAAAACAAAAGGAAAACACCTTGAACAAAAATGTTTAAATTATATTGTTTTGTTGTTGTTGCTGTTGTTTTTTAATAAGAGTCTGCCAGTTATTTGAGAGATTAAAACAGAGGGAAAGAGATCTGATGGCATTCGTTGGAAGATATAAACCCTTATACTGGCATTTATATACATACATATGTACGTACGAGCTGTGGGAGTATACGAGCACGTAACCCAGTAAGTATTTAAAAACAAATACGACAGAGATGGGTATTAGCAATCTACCCCGTTCAAACGACAATCGGATCTACGCTCCGGAACGACCCGATGATTACTCATCGGCCAAGTATTGTCAACCCAGCGAAGGCTGTTTCAAACCAATCTATCCTGATGATTGCACTGCTCTTGAATTGCTCTTTCCGACGCTTACTTATCTATTGACCAACCCCTTGAGTGCTTCATATTATGCCGCTCTTTAGCCTTCGCTATATAAGTATAGCTCGTGGGGAAGAATAACTCATAGTTTCGTTACGCCTAACTATCCATGCGACGGTAGACAATACAGAGTACGTATTGCAAATATCAATAAGACGCCTTAAGCTCTGATAGCTAATTCAGTCGATGGATAGATGACATTTCAGTGTATCACTCTGCGTGAGTTGTAACTCCATTACACCACTTCAGGTTTAATTCATGTGAATTACAAAGTATTGTTTATTTAATGACTTGTTTGCAGGACAATAAGTGTGTAAATAACCAAAGTAGCGGAGGGTCTTCAAAAGGTACAGTCCCTAGCCACTGCTCTAGCAGGGAAAACGGACTCTTCATCTCGAGCTTTAGAATTTTCATCAATTTCTGTGACAAGGATATCTTCTAGACGTTCCAAATATGTTGCTGAATTCAAACAAGAAGCTTGAAGTTATAAGATTATGTACCCCACACCCTCTACTAGATTTCACTCTGTTCATATAACATCCATTTTCCGTTTAACGGTCCATGACATATGGCTTTGGGTAAATCTAAGACCCCTCTTATTGTCTCCCTGAAGTCAATAATGACTTAGACGGCAATAGATCTCGTAGTAACTGGAAGCTGAAGTTTTTTTCCACAATTTTTACCAAGTTTCAAGTAATTTCTCTTCTTCAATTTTTCAGCAATTTTTGTCTTACAATATCCCTTTTGCTTTATAGTATCGATTAAGCCATTTACGATGTCATTTAATTACCTTTCTGGATGCAATTACTTTAATTCCAGAAGTTGACATTAATCTTTCGCACTAAGTTGTTACTTTTTTATATAACCCCACCATTTCCCCCGCAGTGATATCATCATAAACCGTGGAAATATTTTCCACTTTCTAATACAGAGATCAGTATTAGATTAGTGTTAGGTTTATGTTTGATATGAAAATTTTCGTAATGGAATCGATAAAACCTCTTCCGATTCCATTGAACAATTCTGTCAATTTTTTGCAGCGTTTTTTCTTCTTTTTTTATAGAAAACGGTAGGGTCTGACAGTAAATGAGGGCAAAACGAAGTATATATTGTTAATCAGTAGTGACATGCAGCGTATCGGATTCCAGATTACGGCCGATAACTATACATTTGATGCTGTCAGTGTATTTGTTGATCTGGTATCCGCCGCTACCAACAAAAATGATGTCAGTCTTGAGATCAAGCCTCGGATCACTCTTGCAAGCAGGTACTACTATAATCTCAATAGGCAATTGAGTAGCAGAGATCTCTCTCGTGGTAGTCGTCGTAGTCCAGAAGGTAGTGTGTTGGCTTATTATCCGATCAAACCCCAGGTTAGAAATCTTGAACAAAACAAAATTTGAAAAAATATTTCTTCGGTGACTTCCTCTCAATGGATTTCTGGTAAAAACTCAAGTGAATAAAAAAAGTTTCTCAAAAATCTGCCGTTCAGATTTGACTTTAAACTGTAGGTCCCACCAATCATGCATAAAATTAACACACATAACATAATTGGTGTGAGAAACTAGGTCGTAATCCTGACTAAAGGGTTGTAATAACCAATTATACATATGTGTTATGTACATATCGCTCCTTTATTGCAACATAGTCATATCTCAAAAAAACTTGAACTTGGCAAAATGCGATTTAAGTTTTCAAGACATAAGTCCTATGATCTAATTTTTTTGTTCAACATGTACAGAAGGCCTAAAAGAGCAGTTTTGCTTAAGTAACTACAAATTTGTAATTTTTTGATATATGACTATGTTGCAATAAAGGAGCGATATGTATGTATGATCTCTCTCGCACGACGAAGCTTATTCTCTACGAATTCTTTATCCTCCCCATGCTTGTCTATGGCGCCAAAGCATGGACACTATTAAGTACTGATGCAGCATCGATCTAATGCGAGGTGGCGCTGAGTTTCGCATCCGAACCAATTCAGAACTGTCTAAGCTCCTCAACAAAATGGACGTTGTACAGCGCATTAACATCCAGTGGCCGCGTTGGTTCGGCTTGAAGTTCGTATGGAAGAGAATGCTTTGATGAGAAAGGTATTCGATGCGGGAATTAGCGGAAGTCGGCGTAAACAACGCCCTTATCTGCGTCGGAATGACCACATCGTAGAAGCGCTGTCATAGATTGGTGTAATCAACTAACGAAGGCGAGCACGAAGCAGAGGCACCTGGGAATATGCGTTAAGACAGTCATGTTAATGACCAATTAAGTAAGCAAAAATACAAATGAATCGTGAAAGTCTTTACGTCACCAATGCCTTAATTTGACAATCGAATTATTGTTGAGCGATATGAGCACCAACAACAAATTTATTGATGATTGACACTAAAATTGCATATAAAATGGGAAAATTTAATATTGATTTTAGCTGTGTAATGAAGTCTTCTAACATATTGGAGGCGATTAAAGAAGAATACCCTCTCTTAACTTCCGCAATTGTGAGCTGATGATTTTATCACATTCTTATTCACTGTTCTTCAGCCGAAAACATTCAGAGCACGGTTTATCAGGTGGATCTATTGTATTCTCCTTGAAGAGCTAGAACTTTATGCCTGCAGCAACTTGCACCAAAAAAACAAAAATGGTTGAAACTGTGAACATATTTTCCAGACGAAAGTATCAGCATAAGAGAGTTTTTCCTCTACTCATAAGTACTCATGAAATTTTGAATATTAGTGAATCAACAGTATTGAAATTCAACTACTCTGATTCATTCGCACTCGCTACAACATTGATTTATAAGTACAGGTTGCAATGAGTATGCGTACAGCGTTGACATCAAACTCATACCATTCGAAATATGTTTGATTCGTAAGTCTATTCAGTTAGATTCATAACTTTAGAAAAATACTTATAAATGATTCGAGTGACTCGAATCATCCATTAAAATTAACAGTCTTAGTTGTCGTTGCATTGACCAAAAAAAAGAAAAAAGACACATAAGCAAAGAAGACAGAGCAGCAAGCAAGGCAAACACACAACCTTCTAGTGAGTATTTTAGTATTCGTACGCGATTCATACTTATTTTGTGATTCGTGTATTAATATGTTGAGTTATGGAGAGTCGAAATCAACAGCATCATACGTGTTGTTAAGTATGAATATGATGAGTACTTCAAACTTTGAATATGAGTAGAAGTTCCGTGATATTAAAAGAAGTATGAATGCATATAAGTATCTGAAATTATGAGTATGATTCGATTTGAGTACTCATTGCTGATCTCTGGTATATATCCTCACTTTTTTTTAATTAAAAACTTATTTTGCTGCACATATGGTGTACTGGGTTATGACTATGATACATTTACTAGTATACGTAAGCATATATAACATGTGGGTATGTGTGTATGTGTGTAAATATACAGTTTAAGGATTTATAAGTTTTTCGGCTGTATACATAAGTATGTGGGTTGTTTTCTACATGAGGGTTGCTTTGAGGTTTTATTTTTCGTTGCTTCTATGTCTTGTTGTGGTAGAAAGTTTTTCTCGTCGTTACAGAATTTTTGTTGATGTTTTGTTTCATTTTCTGTTTCTTTTTTCTTTTACATCTTCCTATACGCACTACACCACTCACATTCACATAACATTACAGTGTAATATACACTGTACACAGCGTACACAGTGTAAAAATGTGAAAATTTAGCCTGAAGGGAATTTTTGGTTTACCTTCACCCACAAAAAAAAAAAAAAAAAAAAAAAAAATCGAGGAAAAATGGAAAAAAAGAATCGCAATAAAACCTAAAAATAAAATCTCAATGGCATTAAATTGAGATTGTAAATAAGAAATTTAAACTTTTTCCTTTAAAAGAAAATTCAAAATGAAAATTTAAGAAAAATCAACAGCAACAACAACAGCAATAATAATAAAATACAACAATAAACAAGAACAAGGAAAATTTAACCACAACTAATAATGGGGGTTTAATATTTCAAGAACAAATCATCGAATGGATCTTTAATTAAGGATACCCTATCCTTCCTTGCCATTTGCCATCCACACCTACTGCTGTCTCAACCATTTTTACATAAGAAAGTATACGTATGTCTGTGTATATGTCCTGACAATAATTCCATATGTCTGCCATATGTTAAGCTGTGTTAATGGTTTTCGGAATATGTTTTCATTATAATTTAAATATGAATTGGAGTCTAAGTAGGCATTCTCTTGTATCCGTCTCCCAGAAATCCCAGAGGTGTTCATTAAAAGTTAGTAGAAGAGTTTCCTTAACTAATGGCTTTTATTTTGCAGAATGCGAGAGCATGCCATTCCATTACCAGACTGGACAAAGCAATACATTTGTGGTTCACAAATAGAAGCCATTTTGAGGTTTGAATGATGCTGTGCTTGAAATTGAGACGTTCATTAATATGGCCACAATATGTTGCCAGATTGAATGTTGTGGGGATGGTGGTAAATAAAATTAAATGTCAATGTTAAGCAAAATTAGAATCTTAAAAATTTATGACGTTTGCATAATTGCCCACACACAATGAAAGGCACAACAAAACAACAGGGAGTGTGTCGTTATAAAGCATCTCACAGATTCACAAAATCTGCTTTGCTTTAGTAGCACTGGCAGCTTCCATGGCACCTATTCGCCTATTGGCTGGAGACCATTACGAAAGTTACTTTTCAAGTATCGTGTTTGGATAAGTTCTTTTAAAATCTGTGTCAAAAGAACTGTAGCCTCAGCAGCAAACGCTACCAACAAAGCACAGGGTCAGTCTAACAGAACATACGGATACTCATGGAAATATGGTGAGTAAAGACTGTATTAAAGCATAAGGGGGGGGATATCACCGTCTGATTGCATTATATTGGAGCCACAAAAAAAAAGCGATAAACCAACGCGAAAGAAACATCGATTTCCTGTCATTAACGTCAAACTCGAACATCCCTTGCTAGATTATTACATACGGATTTTAAGTAACATCTTGTACAGAAGCTTCCTAAAAACACCAGGGGAGAGGACTGCTGAAGTTTTTTTTGGGGAACGCTGGTTGGGGTTTTTAGGGAACTTTCAGAGTTTTCTTGATTTGATTTTCCTTTGTAAACGAACATAAACGAACTCTAATGTTCAACATACTGTTCGGAGTCAATAAGAACCTATCCTACACCTTACATGCACCCAATGGTTTAATTCCGGAATGCATTATACGTTCTGTTGAGTCATTCTTTTCGTTACAGAAACTACATTTTAGGCTGGAGACCATCCCCATTCTGAACAAGTATTCTTTAAGTGTACAATGCTCCATCAGATGACCGGTTAGATAACCTCTTCGATAGTCTAATGGACGTCTCAAATCTCCTTCTATTTTCATTAGAAAACAACAGTTTAGATTGACTCAAATCAATTTAATTTGTGAGGAGGCTTTGTCTCACTCATATCTTTTCAAGCAGATTTCTGGCAAAAACTCTAAGAGTAAAATGATATTGTCATGAAAAGGTTCTCAAAAATCTGTTTTTCGGAATTCACATTAAACTGTAGGTCCCGCCACACACAAAATAAGTGGTGAAGGAAGCTAAGTCGTAACCCTGACTGAAAGGTTGTAATCACCGATCACGTACATACATATTGTTATGAAAATTAAAACAGTGTGCCATCGTTTAACTTTAAAAACGATAAATAAAAGCTACACCAACAACTACACGGACAAATGCGGCTAGCTTGAGTACAAGTAAACCAACAACAACAGTGTGAGAGAGAAGGGGATAGACTAGTAAGCGAACGCACAAACAACAATGTGTACACAGTACACAAACAACAATGTAGTCGCGATAGAATTCTCGAGAAAGCGAGAACACGAACCCGAACCTTCTACTTCAAGAACGTTCCTTGGACTGTTTGTGTTGGACTATAAAAGGGCAAGACAAAGCAGACGATGAGTAGTAGTAATTCAGTCAGTTTTGTGTGAAGACGCGTTGCGTGTGAATAGAACAGTCGTGGTTTGAAGATCGCCGTTGAAAAGATCTAACAAACAAGTGTTGTTGCTTTCAAAAAGGTTGTAAGCAGAGAAGAATATCGAACAAGCAATTATTGTTGTGTACGTTGTATAAGTTGGAAACAGTGGCACACATAAATAGTGTGTACAATAAAGAGTTTAATTGAAACTAAAACACATATTTGTTTTTACTTTGTTTGCAATCAACGAACACATAAGTATTTTAAACGTTTTTAAAAAGGTAAAAAACGTAACAAATATTTATATATTACGATGTTTATTATCTTCGATTAATCATTTTAAAAATGATAACTGATGGCATCCATTATCAATGTTGTCAAAACAAACACAACCAAAGAGAAGAGAGCAATTAATTTATAAAATAATGTAGATTTACCGTTATAAGTTGATATCAATAGAATTTTAATTAAGGACCAATACTTGAAAATCCTATCAAAGACGCATGTAAAGAGTGTTAAATGAGCCGGCTTTTCGGCAAAATAAAATTTTTGAAAAACAACAAAGAAGACAAACAAAAAATGACAGAGTAAAACGGAGAATATGCAAAACCGATAAAGAGCACAGCAACAATATAACAAGAACAATGTTAAATAATAATAACAACAATAATAACAGAAAACAGTAATAAGAGCAGTAGAAATAAGAACGAAACAACGACACAACGATAGCAACACGAAAGTAACAACAATGACAGTAAAAACCGACCGAAGGCAGTAAAAATCAAAACAAACTCATGCATACAGCACGAGACGACAGAGAAATACTTGCTCAGACTCACACACACATACGCATGAGAGTAAAAATGCCAAGTAAACTAATGTTTTTTTTCCGTGAGCTGTTGTTGATGTTGTGTTTGTTGTTTTTACTCAATTCAATGAATCTATAAAATTTACTCATGAAAAACGGTTTTATTTTCTCTAATAGTGATAGAAACTAATACAACAACAAAAAGAACAAATAAAATAAGAAAGAGCATTAGAAATCAAAGAAGAAGGAAGAAAAATAAAATAAAAATGTTATATTTTTAGGGCGTCACACTAAATAAAAAAATAAAAAAAAAAAAAACATTACCATAGGGAAGGAAGGAAACAAAAACACAAGAAAAGAAGTCTTGTAGTTAAAGACAGTGTTGCCAAAAGCCGCATTACAGTTTTCCTTTTTTTTTTTGATATGGAATCAGCTGAGAGGAAAAAAATAAAAAAAAATATGAAAAGGATGGGAATGAATATCTATGTCTGGCAATAGAACTTAAGGAAATAAAAAAAATGCCACATTTTCTTTTATTTATTATTGCAAAAATATAAAATATTGCTGGCTATTCATATTTATTTAAAGGATAAATCCGCATTGAATACCAATGATAACATATTGGAAAGAAAAAACAAATAATCATTTCAGTTTTCCTTGACATTATTTCAAGATTATAAATCAATATCCTGGCAACCCATAGAGTCTAGAAGCTTTGAACAAATAATTTGAATCTTGCATATGGCAATTCAAACTATATTACGCGTGAAGTGAATATTAACTGTAGTAGTCGCGTAGTCTAGTGAGTAGTGTGTTGGCTTATTAGACATGAGGCCACGTTTCAACCCCTTGCTCAGACATCTCGAAATAAACGATTTACGTACAAATATTTCTTCGGCGACTTCCTCTCAGAAGTCGATTGATTGATTGTACTTTCCAGTAACAATCCAACCAAGTGAAATTCTTTGAAGGATTGGAAGGCTCGGGTCAGATTTTATCTGACCAACACACATTAGCTCGAAGAAGATTTCTGCTCCGATAAGCAAATCAATCTTTCTTGGTTTGTGGAAGCATGGATCAGCTAACTTTATATTGTTAGGAATATGTAAGCCGGTTGTATTTATAACGCTGTCAGATTGGAAGTTGGTAATCGAACTCAGTACCCAGAATTTCGCATTAAATTGGGTAGAGTTAACCCTCGACGTGACAGTAGATGTGGATGTGCCCCAACATTCCGGCCCCATTGAAGGACTGAACGTCTTCAATCATATGGTAGAGGTGCCAATTTATGGACCGGGCGTTTATAGACGCCGTTTCGGGTTCGTACCTCCGCCACTCGGACCTTGCCGTCTTTGCCTTTGATTACGGCCACGACTTTCCCGGTCAACCAATGCTGTGGCGGGCGATTGTCTTCGTGGACGATTACCACTTGACCTACCTCTATGTTGTGTGCTTCCTGATGCCACTTGGACTTGCTCTGATGACCGAGGACGTAATCCCGAGACCAGGCCTGCCAGAATGTCTGCTTGAGATTGCAGAGCAGACGCCAACGCTTGCATAACTTATTCTCGGTGTCTCTCACGTCGTCTGCGGATTCTGGCGGCAGCGAACGCAGACCCTTTCCTAGGATTAGATGAGCTGGTGTTAATGCTTCTCCGTTGTTGGGGTCTGGAGACAGCGGTGCTATTGGACGGCTGTTGAGCACCGCCTCTACTTCTGCAAGCATTGTTGCCATTTCTTCTTGGGTGAGCGTTAATTTTATACGTGAGTGGCGAGACTTACAGTTTAACGTCGACCCCGAACGACAAATTTTTCGGAAACTTTTTCATGGCAGGTTTATTTACTCACAGAGTTTTTGCCAGAAATCTGCTGAGAGGAAATCGCCAAAGAAATATTTTTCATATTTCGTTTTGATGCCTGACCTAGGATATGAACCCGGGCTTTACGTCTAATAAGCCAACACACTACCTACTAGACTACGCTGACTTCAACATATCTCGCTTAAAGAAAAGAAACGATGTACATAAAAGGCCTTAAGTTTGATTAAAGCTTTTAAGAACATCCTCTTGCAGATGCAAGCAAAGCTTCCATACTTTATGAATGGACTGTAAACTGGCAACCATTTCTTGATATCCTTTAACTATAGTGCAAGTAAGCACTCCATTCTGTTTCTATTCGAATTGCATTATGATTGATAATGCTTATGACGTCCTGTAGCAGCTTTGTATAAGCAATGAATTTAGAAGATCATTGTATCGCTCAGAGACGATTTGATTTTCATGGGAGCACTACTGCAAATGGGTTCGACGCCAAAAATGTGGTGACAAAAAATCACGTTCTATTCATCGTGAGATCGAAAACCATCTTCATTCTGCTACTGATCTTTAGAAATGGATTACAAACTTTATTGCCTTTCGATGACAACAAAAAAAGATCAAGAGCAATTCGATAGCTCGGAGATTGTTATGATGGAACTGAATTCTATTTACTGATGTCTAAACTTTATTAACTGACGCTACGTAGCATTACATCAGTTCAAGATGAGTATAATAACAATCGAACCCGATTCTGGTTTTGATTTGTAACGTTTTCTAACACAACAATATTTGAAATGCACAAAACTTTTGAACATTAAGTTAAGCAACTAATGAACCGAAATTCGATTGTTGACGTTAGTGTCGTTCAACAAAAGTTCTGGCATTGTATTGGTATTAAGAGACGTTTACATTTCCGTTTAGCAAAAGCGACCGTACTACATATACTAGAGATTCTATCTGCAAATTTATGTTGAACCACAAAACGCCGTTTTTATTTATCTTTTCTAATGTTCTCTCTATCTGTCATCCTATAGACACGTTTGTAGGTAGGCGCGAAGGTTCAAAAGTTGTATATCCATTCGTATAGTCTATCGTTAATACATTCAGCCGGATGTCGTTTAAGATACCCTGTAAAAGTGTGGAGGGACTCTTTGTCGCTTTCATGTTCGGGAACCATATTTCTAGCAGGGAATCAGCCGACACTTCTGGAATAATTGATAAGTCCGTTGAAAGTAACTTTCCAAATATATTCCCATACAACCACGTCAAGGTAGCTTCTACAAATGTCAAATATTGATAGTCCCAAGCATGCGATGCATACAGTGATCTGTAATCACTTTAACTAGTATTATCCCACATCCACATCACTGAGAGTTTACTTCATCACAGCCAAGTTATTATGTGGGGTTTGCAAGGCCAATTTTAATGAAAAATTTCCACACGGAAAGGATATCTGTCCGCTGGCAACGAAAGAAGAGCAGTCGTCGATCATGTTATCACTGCTTCAGGGACAATTGAAAATACATTAAAGACTGCAATGCTATCGAGAGTGTAATCAAACTCTATTCAGGCCAAAGATAATTTGTCGGATTGGACATTCTTAAGGTAATCGTCCAATCTCCCAAAGAGTGTTTGTTGTCCTGCATGTGATCTTGTAAATAATGATCTTTGATTGCTTTACTGGAACGAAAAATACAATTCTTTCAATTGAAAACCCAGTTTTTATCGAAAAATTTTTTTTAGACTGCAAAATAACAGCTGATTTGCTATATATGCCATGAGGATGATATTCTTTTCATTTCCTTTTCCCAAATACCAACATAACAGCTGATTCACAAGCCAGACATAAAATGTTATTGATTTTCGCTACCGGCTTACCCGTGTACTCAATTGAGAGATGTTTGAAGCAATTTCATTTCTTTTTTTCTTATCTCCTGTGGCAATACATTGTGAAACACCCTGTATAGACAGACACAATTTGTTTAAATAGTTTTTTAATTGCCATGATAATGTTTAACTTAAAATGTTAACGCCCCATTAAATTAAAAACCCTCTTTTTTTAGACTACTTTACTCTCTACTCTACTCTTTAGACAGACAATACAGACTCCTTTACAAATACAGACAAACAAACACACACATACAGATGTTAACTTATGCTT
The DNA here is from genome assembly GCA_927399465.1 of Sarcophaga caerulescens. Lineage (NCBI taxonomy): Eukaryota > Metazoa > Arthropoda > Insecta > Diptera > Sarcophagidae > Sarcophaga > Sarcophaga caerulescens. The sequence goes on from OV656867.1 coordinate 21,660,504, forward strand.
ACAATAATGGCACGTGCAGACACTATTTTTTAACGGTGGGGTGTCTACTACAACTACTATAACAAGGGCTTCAATATTATTTAACATAAGGTTGGTAACTCTGTTAAGAAGAAGAAACAAAAATGAAATGAAAAGAAAAGGTTTTAACAGCAACATTAAACGCCGGCAGCATTAATATTTGCAGCGACAACAACATCACCAGCAGAAGCAGCAACAGCAGTAGCTGTAGCTGTAAAACCCGCAAATTTTGCAACACTACTAGACTGGTATACTAGACAATATTAAAACAAAAACAAACAAACCAAAAAAAAAAAACAGTATTCAATGTGCATGGTTGAGTGTGTTTTGTGTGTATGTGGATAGTTGGGTTGGTTGGTTGTTTAGCTGGCTGGTTGTTGTTTATTTGAATGGTTGTTGGGTTGTTTGGTTGGTAGAAGGAAGAAAACACAGAGAAACAAAAAAAGAGTGGATAGAAGAAGAAGAAGAAAAAATAGCTAAAGAAACAGAAACAGAGGAGAGAAACGAAAAAAAAACTTCACATCATAGAAACTAGTAAGCATATGGTTGTTATGGCTAAAAATAGATTTTTTTTCTTTTCTTTTCAAAGGTATGCGACATTTAAAAATTCCCCACAAATAAACAATTTTAATTGCACCAGACTGAAATACCAAACCAACACCAGTTATAACAACAACAACAACAGCAATGGTTATAGTGTTAAATGAATTAACACTAAAGTTTGTAATTAATTAATTAAACTTTAAAAAAAATTCAATTGAAATACCTACAAGGGGGGAAAAAGGGTTATTTTTCTCGCTTGTCTGGCAAAAAAAACTTACTTTTTCTTTATGGTTGGGAAACTCCTTAACGGCAAAGAAAACAAAAAACAAAAAAAACTTAACTTAAAACGTTTTTAGAAAACAGTTAATTGATTGAACTAAAAACGAAGATAATTTTTTTTGTTAACAAAATATTGCACAATTTTATTTGAATTTTCGTTATTATTAATATTTTTAAAATATTTTCTTTCTTTTTGTGTTTAAGAATTAAAATTTTCAATAATTTTTTTGGATTTATTTATAGCACCATTTTCATAAACAAATTTTTTTAAATATTTGTTGTATTAATTAATTAATTATTTATTAATTTTATTTTATTTTTTTACAATAATTTGAAAATTGTAAAACACATAGGTATTTTCTACTCTTTTCTCTGCTTAATTTACTCTCTTTCTTTCTCTTTTTATTTTATTATTATTTTTTCCTTTTTTCTTTTTTACAATTATTTCAATAGATTAATTATTAAAAATAAATATTTTTTCTTTCCATTTATTTCATTATTTTTATTATTAATTTTTCTTTTATATTTTTATTATAACTTTTTTTCCTCTTTTTTTTCTCAATATTTATTATTTCACTTTCTTTTCTTTTTTTCTTATTTTTTTTTTTCTTCTTCTATTGGTTGAGATTGGTTGGTTGGTGTGTATATTTCACTTGTATTTTATAAGCGCAATTGAGTACCCACAACTTGTAATGAAAAAACGCGTCTGACGTTTAAAAACTCTATGCGAATGTTTTACTCACAAAGATGACTGAAATATGCATAAAATGTTTGCATGTATGTGCCTTTGTCTCCATATATATGTATGTGTGTGTGTGTGGTTGTGTAAAAGAGAGAGTGTGCTTATAGGTTTGCATTATTGTGAGTAAATGAATGAATCTGACTTTGTGTGTGTGAGCTCTCTGCAGTACTTCAATCAGAGTAGAAAAGCAGGCAGATACTTTCTGTTATTAACAGTGTTGCCAAAGTGGAAAAAACAACAAATAGAAATGAAAAGAAAGTAGGAAAGAAATTACAACAGATGTTAGTAACATAGCTTGGCAAATGAGCATAAATTTTTAAGCTAAACTATGATACTTAAGGTCGATAAGTTCCAGTCAGTGATGCCAACTCTTAGGACACCAAACGCGTGGAAAAAAATTAAAAACGGGCTAAAACGGGCTAAATTGAAAAAATTACGTTTTTAGTACAATACAATTTCATTTTTTTCAAAAAAGCGCAAAAGGGGGCTAAAATTAAAATAGTCTTTTCAGATAAAAACACCACCAGGCCACAGTCTTTAGCGGCGATTTGCATGTTGCAGTAAATAGATTCTGCTTTGAATTCATCTTTACAAGTCTTTATCCATTTCTTAAAAAAGGGATCTGCCTCCCAAATTTTACGATATCTTTGCGTGTAGCGCTCCATCTAAACATAGCATAACATTTACATTAAAGACACATCCAAGAATATTAAATTATCACTTACATAAAGTTATACAATGCCTAATTATTAGGTAAATACAATTTTAAACTTTCAGAAAAGCTTGTGTTTCTCGGTACTTTTGTTAATTCTATGTAAATGACAAAGAAGAAAACAAGAAAAAGGTGAAAAAGGAGATGCCACATTGGCTTACAATTCGGCATTGCCTGAGAAACATAAGATAATATTGTCATACAGAGTTAAAGGAAAAACGGGCTAAAAGGGCTAAACAAAAATACTGAAAAGCGCTAAAATTGCGCGTTTTTTAGTTTAGGGCTAAAAATTTTTTTTGGCGTTATAAGTACTTCAAAAAGGGCTAAATCTAGCCCGAAAAGGGCTAAGTTGGCATCACTGATTCCAGTGATGCCCAAAAGAGTAACGCCAAAGCGAATAGTACCTTATCTATACTATCGTATAAAATTTAAAAATTAATTGAAATTATTTATTCATTTATTTATTAATTTTTTTTTTTTTTTTGGTAAAACCAGCACTCAGGGGATGGCCCCTACTCATGCAGTGCATTGTGCAGGTTTAGGAAAATAGGTTATAAGAAGGTGGAAAGAGGGAGTAGCGTTTGTGGACATTTGATTTAAACTTGCCAATATCGTAACTGACGGGAAAAACTTCCGCAGGAAGATCATTCCACAAGCGAGCAGTGCGGGCAATAAATGAATTTTTCCTGTAATGCATTGTGCAGTTCACTGGACAATCAACCACAAAAGGATGTGCTCTGCGAGAGGTACGAGTACCACGTAAAAATATGTGATTATCGGGAACCAAGCCCCTTATCTCTCGAGAACACCTCCCATTATAGTATCGATAGAACAATGAAACACACGCCACATTGCGACGATGCTCCAACGAATCAATAGAGTTGGATACCCTACTGTCATTAATAAGCACCTTCACCCTCTCCTGTACGCGGTCGAGAAGCTTCAAAATAGACTTTGAAGCACCGGCCCATACATGAGAGTTGGACTCCATCCGAGGTCGGATAAAGGTCCTGTAAATAGTAAATTATATTTAATTATATTCGAGCTGAGTAACTTGGCCTATTTGTTCGGTGTAGTGTCACTGACTAGAGGCTCTGGTGGGAATCGAAGCCACGAATCTCCCGCTAATAGTCTAGCACACTACCCACTAGACTACCAGAGCACTCTTAATATTATTTATTCACGGCCACAATTATCTGTGGAAAAAGATCGGCGTTTTTATTTCGCAGTAACAACAATACAAAAATATATTAATTGCAACAGAGAATTCGAACCTGAGCCCATTTCTCCTTAGGTTTTCAGTCCCTGATTGAAAGTATTGTTAGTCTTTGTTAGCCACATTTCACATTATTTTAAGCAAATAATATCCTGTTATGAACTAAAGTGTATTTCAGTGATCGGACCACAATAACAAACACTGCTCTCTAAGAACCTTTCTTTTTAGCTAGTTTTGTACCTTGTTTTAGTACCTTGCCGCACATTGTCATCACGGTTTATTACATCTTTAGGCGTAAATGCAATTTCGAGAATTTTTCACGTTTAACGCAGCAATTGTTTTACTTGGTTTTGGTGTTAATATCATTTCTCAACAAAAAACTACATCTTCGAGCATATTTTGAATTCGTCCCATGTTATATCCATTAATGTGGCATAGGTAACTCACGCTAGTTTAAAACGAAGAGGAACATATTTCGATACTCAGAAGTAAGGTTAAAAATGCTGAAGCAAGTTTTGTTGTTGTTCACACTACTTCGTTAAGAAACTAATTTCGGATAAGCATTTACTCCTCGCCACTACGTTTACGCCAACTGAAGTTATTAAGGACATGAACCATTTTTTAAAGGCAATCCATGTATTACGAAATTTTACTTCATAAGTTCTCTGCAATGAACAGCTAACCTAACACTGTATATGTATAGCTGCAGTGAAGCGAAATCTATTAATTAAGCTTGAAATTATTAAGAAAATGTTAACTTCAATCGACAAACAGTTAATAGCTAGAGTTTCCCTTTTGTAAACATAATTTCTTTCCTTGCCCTAGCTTATCGGTTTAGGGCATTCGCCTCATTCGGACTACCCAATTGCTGAAAATTAGATGTGGTATCTCATTATTTATGGTACCTTATCATCAAAGTTTGGTTATAAGGCATATTCTGAACTGGTTTTGAGATTTTCATAAGAATAACAAATTGCTGAGAATCATATCCCGGTGAAAGAAATCCTGCCAGTCTGCTTAATTTTCTAATATAAGGCGGGAACGAATATTCTTCAAACTTCAGGCCGCAGTCATTGAAAGTTGATTCTGTAGTTCACGGCGTATTAAGATAGAAAAAAATGCTTTCTGTCGGGGAAGATGCAATATCAACATTCGAATAATTTTCGAAATGAAAATTAAAACAGAAATGAATTAAGAAAGATTGTCCAGAACAGTTTTCGTATCGTATATGTACATCTACGTTCACAATTCTTTTTTAAAACTTAAAACTAGACGTACGTATACATTTGAGTAAAAAAAAAAACGGTGTTATGCAGTAACAAAATCAAAATAATAAAAAATATGAAACATGGCAATACTGGTTATTATTATTATTATTCCTAATGTCTATGTTGTTGCTTGTTACTGTTAAAAAGCAGAAACAGATACAAAAACAAAAATAAAGACAGCAGCAACATCGTTATAAAAGCAGATACCGTACCGTAAAAGAAAACCAAAAACAGCAAAAAATGAAAATAAAACAAGAGGAAGCTAAACAAACTCACTAGGAAAAACCAGAACAACAACAACAACATCAAAACTATTAATAGAAAATATTATAAAAATCTGTACCATAGAGCATGCATGTACAACAAAACTGTTAGTTTTAATGTTAGCTTAACAATCGTTGTTATTGTGTTATGCTGGCTTAATAACAACAACATTGAACACTGTTAAGGCGCTAGTATTACAGCCGGACACAATCTAACAGCACTAAGAATAGCAGAGACAATGATAACAGCAGCAGAAGCAGCACCAGCAGCTTAGCATCTCGTCATAATGTTAATACATACTGGTGCTGTAGTCTGTGATGATGATTGTTTTCTAAAAGACTTCTCTTTTAAATACATATTGAGTCATTAAAATGTTTTCTTGTTTTTTCTCATTTTTTTCCATTATTGTTGTTGTTGTTATTTTTATTTAAATTCCTAAAAGATGATGCTGCCTGCTTGCCTGACTGACTGGCTGGCTGGCTGTAGTGGTTAAATAATAATAATAATAATAATAATGATGATGATGATGACAATAACAATAGCGAATGACAAAAGAATTTATTTTTGAAAAACCGCAATCGATAATATTTATACTCATAAGTATTTACTTTTCTTTATTAGTTTCTCTTACTTCTTTATGAAATGCTTTTAAAAAAATTGTTAATATGTGGCAGGTTGTTTTACAGCTTTTTCTTCTATTTATCTATTATTTTGATTATTATTATTGAAGTTTGTTTTTCTTTTCTTGTTGTATATTGTTGTTGTTGCTGTTGTTGTTGGCTTTTTCTCATTTTATTTTTCGGGTTTTTCTCCAGAGGATTTTTTTTTTGGTTTTCGTACATATAGAATGTGTATAAGTGGAGTCAGTGTTGTCAAGTTAACGTTTTTGTAAGCGATTGAAATTGAATACTTTCACCTTCAGAGATATGTAGATAAGTGAACGAGTTAAGAACGAGTAGAAACTAAATACTGAAAGTTTGAATATTCATTTAATGTAAATCTAGAAATTCTTATTGAAATATAATGCATGTTCAGCATCGATCGAAACAAATGGAAGAAACACAATAAAGTGGAAGATGCAAAACTTTCCAAAAACACTTCATCCTAAATAATGTGTAACTGGTATAACAATATGTGGCCGAATTTTTAAATTATAGACCCAAGGTACTTTCGTCCATTACAGCTGGCGCAATTTGATTATCACCCACTAACTGTCATCAAAATTATGAAACGCAGCGTTCTTTTAAATTCTAGGTACCCTGGTAGCCTAGTGAAGAGTGTGCTAAACAATCCATAAAATCACTCCAATTCCGAAAGTGAACACAAAGCTGAAGTGAACACTAATTATCCAAATGATAATTTCAGTGTAAGGGTAGATGGTACCGAAATTAAGGAAGTTTCTTCAATAAATTATCTAGGAATACATTTGCAAAAAAAAAAAAAAAAAATTAACGTAGGGTCTTTCGATTCTTTCCAGAGACTCTAGTCTCTAACACTACACCTAGCACATAGTCAACGTTACTCAGCTCATATATAATTAAATATAGGGTGATTTTTTAAGAGCTATAGAAAAAAATTTCAAAAAAAAAAAAACATAAAATTCTGAAAAATGCATGAAATCTTTATTTGAATCGATAGTACGGTCCAAATAATTTAATGTTTGAAGATTATTTCATGCAAATGTTGACCGCGACTGCGCCTCAAATGGTCCATCCGCTTAGTCCAATTTTAGCATACTCTTTCCAACATTTCGGCCGGTATCTCACGAATAAATGCTTCAATGTTGTCTTCCAATGCGTCAATTGAAGCGGGCTTCTCTGTATAGACATGAGCTTTAACATATCCCCACAAAAAATATTCTAAAGGCGTTAAATCGCACGATCTAGGCGGCCAATTGACCGGTCCCGAACGTGAAATAAAATGTTCACCGAACTCGCCTCTCAATAAGTCCGTTGTTACGCGTGCTGTGTGGCATGTGGCACAGCCTTGTTGAAACCACATGTCATGCAAGTCAAGATCTTGCATTTTGGCCAAAAAAAAAGTTGGATATCATCTCACGGTAGCGCTCACCATTCACAGTTACGTTACGATTCACAGCATTTTTGAAGAAGTACGGTCCAATGATCCCATAAACCGCACCAAACTGCGACTTTTTCTGGATGCATTGGTAGCTTTTGCAATGCTTCTGGCTGATCTTCAGTCCAAAATCGACAATTCTGTTTATTTACGTATCCATTGAGCCAAAAATGAGCTTCGTCGCTGAACACAATTTTTCGATAAAGAAATGGATTTTCGGCCAACTTTCCAAGAGCCCATTCACCAAAAATTCTGCGTTGTGGTAGGTCGTTCGGCTTCAATTCTTGCACCAGCTGTATTTTGAAAGGCTTCACACCTAAATCCTTCCGCAAAATTTTCCACGTTGTTGAGTAACAGAGGCCCAATTGCGGCGACGAATCGATTATAATGTGTTTTAATAAATTTTAAGGCAAAAGGATTTAAAATTGGTTTTGTGCTAGTTTAGTTTTGAATGCTATGTCTAGCCACAGCAGTTTTACTTCTTCCCTGCACTGTTTAAGGTGCTGGGTTAGAAAATGAGAAATGATAATGATTTCTTTTGACTTCAAGATCTTTTCTGAATTTTTATTTAAATTCTTCTACTATTTATACTAATTTCTAATTTTTACAATATTTCTTAATAATCTATCATTTGCTCTTTCTATTACATAGTAACTTTCATTTACATTAACATACTGAATTTTGATTGGTCAAGACCTCAATCAATACTTTTCATATTTCCACTCATTACTTTAAAATGAGTAATTTGAAGTCATAAATTTCTTTCATAAGTGCTTTGACCCATGTCAGTTGTTCTAATTGTATTTCCCTTAAAGTGTGTCACACTTTGTTTACTTTGTTTTTATTTTAAGGGTTTAGAATTACAATTAATGTGTTATACAAATATAGGGCAAATGTAATTTAAATCTTATAGTATAATACATGTGGTGTGTTGTTTACGTTTGTTATGATAAATGCACTACATTATGCTAAATACACTACACGATAATTGATGGTCATCATTAACACTGGCCGATACAGCTGCGATATTTTCTTCAGTTCGCACTCTACGTAAGCGTGTTGGTGGTTTAATGTCCAACAATGTAAATTTGGTGCGAAATTTAGTCACAACAGACGATTCAGTGGGTCGATTAAACTGACCATAAAATGGAAGAAGCGCGCAATGAACTTTCTTAACAGAGCACGCGTTTTGATAATAAAGTTCAATGATTTGCAAGCGTTGTCCGTTTGTAAGACGATTCATGGTTAAATTATAGACCAAACTGAAGATGTTTGACAGTGAAACAAAACACGAAACGTGCGTGAGCTGTTTAAACCAGTGTTGACAAAAAGATAATAGCTAAAAAATCACCCGTTATAATTTGTAATTGTATCGTAATAAATAAATATGTATGTATATAAAAAATTAATTCTAAAAGACGTACAAAGCAAAAGTATTGCTAGTCTATATACATATGAGAATAAAATTAAATTGTAGCTAAGTATGATTTTTTGTATCGTAAAATTTATACAAAAAAATAATTTCCATGCATTGCAGTGGCTTGACTCAAAAGTTTGCAATGATAGTTGACTTCCAACAAGGGCGTTATCGTTAACGCCGGATAACTCGAGAGCAAAAGACACGTAACGATATGGGATTTGTTCTCATCTGTTGTCATACTTACAATGCACATTACAATGCTTCTTAGAAGCAAAAATGAAAAACTCTATTCCAAGAATCTTTAAGTATAAAGTACATACATCATCCATTATTAACTATGGAAGACTTACATTAGCGTTTTATTAATATGTGATAATTAAATAATTTATTAATAAAACGCTAATGTAAGTCTTCCATTAATAACTTTTTTTTTCCAAAGAATAACCCATACATGAACTTAAGAACTTTAGGACAATTGAGTTAATCTGGTCAACTGGGGGTTTTTTTAAATGTTTAAGAGACGAAATTAAAACGAGAAAACTATTGTGCATCACCATAACCTTAATCGATTCATTCATGAGATTCTTAAAATAGCAACATCGTTTGCCACAGATGAGATTGAAAGACGAATACAACAATATTTCCTTCAATGATCACATTTGGGCAATTCACACAAGCCGTTGTATCGTTGTATTGAGTGTATTGTTGGACGATTATACAACAGTGTATGATTGTTGTTGATAATTTACATGTAAAAATCTGATACACTGATTTTTTTCATATGTTTTTAAAAGTTGTATTGGTTTCGTGCTATCAAATTGTTTGAATGCCAAAAGAATACATTTGGAATACAAAATACACAATACATACAGCATAGCATTGAGCATTCACAAACAACCAAGTATATTCAATACAACATACACGATACAAAGTCTTGTGAATTCCCCATTTATAGCGCACATAACTCAGATCAAATGATTAACATGTTGACTGTCGTGGTGGTGACCGGTACCAGAATTCGACTTGGCAACAGCGCCCTGGGGGGTCACTAGATAACATACAAAAATAATTTTATTACTTCATGAAAAATACAAATATTATCAGTGAATATTGCGATGATACAGATTGATGCACTCACTCTATGCAAAGAAAAGAAGAATCAACGTAGTCGGAACAATATGTCACCACTTTTTTAGTAGAATTCTTTACTACAGTTCTTCCTACTTCCTTTGAATTTATTTTATAGCGCGCAGTACAAAATCTTTTTACATTTCGTGCATTTCTAGGCTTTTTTTGTAATTCATGACGAAGTCTTCTCCGTACGTAATTTCATGATCATTTTTTATCAGACCTAGTCCTTAGATTTATTGCTAATTTCATCTTAAATATTTCATCCTGGTGAAATATGAGTGAAGAATAATGCTCTATAGCGTCGCGGGTGTTACCAGTGACCTCCAGCATAAAGAATGATACAATGATGATTTTATTTATACATACATACATACATAACTGGTCATTACAACCCTTCAGTCAAGATTACGACCTACATAGCTTATCACACTACTTTTGTTGTGTGTGTGTTAATTTTATACATAAGTGGCGGGACCTACAGTTTAAAGTCGATTCCGAATGACTTTTCATGGCAATCTTATTTACTTTCAGAGTTTTTGCCAGAAATCTGCTGAGAGGAAGTCGTCGAACAAATACATATTTTATTCATATTTCGTTTTGGGTGGAGATGTCTGACCTGGGCTCTGAACCGAGGCCTCATGTATGTACGGCAACTTCTTGATGATTTTATAACACACTTTCTTTGCTGCAAATAATATTTCATCAAAACATGCATCGCATAATTAAAAATTTAAGTTGGCCTCTTGGAAAAACCAAGGAACATGCGCCTGGCAGTCAACATGTTAAGATAACCTTTCGACACTGACATTATATTACGCATAAATCCGACGAACTGATTAAATAAGAGACTTTGCCGAAAAGCAAATCACATGGTAGGAATATATTACAACAAAACAATAACCCGCTTGCACAAAAACAAAGCATTAGTGTGTAAAAGAGGGAAATTTCCTGACCTTCTAGGCTTGACAGAGAATAACTATGGATGTAGTTAATATAAAACACGTTTTGAACGATGGCAAGAATAAAATTTCCTACGTCTACCTAACTTAGTACCTGAGTATATTCTTTATTCCTTTCTACTGAATAGTGTACAACTAGTCAAGCTACCTACAGTGCCTTATGGTATGCAGTACAGATAATAATTGCTAATATTCTTTGTCCTAAACAATGTTTCAGACCGCTTATGACGACTAAGGGCCATTATTACAACTTGCCGTTAACTAAAGAGAGGATTTTAACGGGCAAATAAATTGTTTTTCATTATTATAAGTGGACAATAAGGTAGTAGTGACCGTTAAGCTAAAGTGAAGATCATCAGTAACATTTAAAGTTAAGTATATCTGAACTTGATATATTATATAATAATTAACGAAATATGCAATCACAACAAAAAAAGAAGCTCTTCGTTGCCACTGCGTTTTTAAAAAACTTGTTTTATTTAGCTAGTATTATCGACATTGCTCCGGCATTGCCATATTTTTGCAAAAGTTAACTTTATTTTATCTGTAGGTTGTAATAACGAAAAGAAGTTAAAGGTGACTTTAAAGTTCACTTTAGCTAAAGTTACCATTAACTAAACCCAACTTTAACGGCAAGTTGTAATAATGGCCCTAAGTCAGAAATGAATCGTTCGTTGGTTTCTTTCACAACATATAAGAAACCATGGTTTAAAGTTTCGAAATTTCATTTAAGCGTTTTCTTTACAATTCTAACGATCTTTTTAACGCCATTAAAATGGTTAACATTACTGATAACCAGTTAAAATGCTTGCTGTATGAAAAAACAACAAAAACGAAACACGTAGAAAATGTAATCATAGTCAAATGTTTACACAGAAAAAAAAGAAGAGCAAGAAAAGAAAAGAAAAAAATTAACAGCAAAAAGGTGTATTTGTATGCGGTATTTGAACAGCGCAATCTCCGTTATTCTCACAATTTTGATTTTGTTTTCAATTTCTGTTTTGCTATGGTATTGTGTTGTATTTTTTTATTTTTTGCCTGTTTGTTATTTTTCTTAAATGCTATGCTTTGCTGTTATTTACTCGCTCTCTCTCTCGATTTCAGTGGTGATTTTTCTCTTCTTCTTGTGATTCTGTTTTACAGCTGTTTCTACGTTTGGGTTGTCAACTGATAACAGTAATAATGAGAACAACAATAACGCAAACTACTAGTAGGTACATATATCTGTTACAGCAATATTAACGTCAACGACAACAACAACAACAGCGCTAGTTGAAGCGCCATCAGCAGCAGCAGCAGCAGTAACAACAAAGTATTTGAAGTACACCAAGGAAAAAGTAAAACGAAAACAAAAAATATGCCGGTTTTCTTTTTATTAAAACTAAGCGACAGACAAAACATGACAGGCACTGCATTGCATGCCTATAGTGTTTATTGGCAATTGCTGCTGTTGTTATTGTTGTTGCTGTTGTATGCTGTCAATAGAAGAGATATTGTAATTTTATTACTATCGTGTGATTGTTATTGCTATTTCTTACTCTCATTTTCTTAGTTACTTTCTCTCACACTCTCACGCTCCTTCTTTCTCTCGTTCACTGTTAATAGGTAATCAGTTTTTAACGCCAAGAAGTGACATTAACCAAACGAAGAAGAGAAAGAAGCAGAAAGACAACACAAGACAAATTACATAAAATAATCGATCTGTTAGAAACAACAACAACAAAAAAACAAAACGTACAACAGTAATAAAAAAAACTTACAACAAAACGGTGAAAAACTTATAAGTTTAACGAAATCGTATGCAAAATCTCATTGTCAGATGTTCCAATGATGCCTTTTTCAATTTGTTTTTCATTTTTAATTCGAAAAAAAACCGAAATAAAATCACTTGATAACCTCTTGCAACCACCTTTGCTGTAGCATAAGGTAACAACAACAACAAAAATTATAAGAAAAATATGAGAAGAACATATGTTTTCGGTTTCTCTCCGGAGACGACGAGAGAGAGAGAGAGTACGGCCGCATGAGATTGTAGTAGTGAATACGTATTTTTAATAGGAAATTAAGGTGTGTGTTGATTAATCTATGCGGCAGTCAGACGGGGTACTTTTTTTCAATGATTTTTCGCTAAACTGCACTTCCGTGTGTGCGAAATACAACCCTGTGCTTGTTTGTATTTGGAAAGACAATGTAAAACGCGCTTAGTCGGTCTAGACCACTGTAAAATTTTGGAGTAGGTTGTCAGAATTTTTTTTTTTTTTTTGACAAAGAAAAGAAATATTGTTTCTCGCCATAGGACTCCAGCCTTGACGTAGTCCGAAAATAGATCACCTTTCTAATTAAAATTGGAATCCTCAATAAAATTATGGTCTATGCAGGTGGAAGACATTGGAGTCCTATTCTTAATAAGAGAATCAACTACATACATACATAATTGGTCATTACAATCCTTCAGTCAGGATTACGAACTAGTTTCTCACACCACTTATGTGTGTGTGTTAATTTTATACATGAGCAGCGGGATCTACATTTTAAAGTCGACTTCAAACGACAGATTTTTGGCAATTTTATCTACTCAGAGTTTTTGCCAGAAATCTGCTGAGTGGAAGTCGCCGAAGAAATATTTTTTTGAATATTTCGTTTTATTGGAGATATCTGATCTGGGGGTCGAAATGTGGCCTCACGTCTAATAAGCCAAGACACTACCTTCTAGATTACGGCGACTTCATCTGCCTACAAAACCAAATCAAATTCATGCTGTTCAGTTGCTGACCTCGAAATCGAGCAGAACCTAACTCACGTGTTCGCGGTTGATAGTATTTAACGTAATATTTATGGTACTTACAGATAATACAATGGCCTTAAAAACAATATACGCACTTACCTGCAAAGAAGGAAAAAAGAAAAAATTATTAAAACAAAATATTTAAAATTAATTCAGTTACAGAAAAACTACATAGTTAACATAGTTAACCCTTTAGGATTACGATCTAGCGTTCTCAATACCACTTATGTTGTGTGTTTTAATTTTATCTATAAGTGGCGGGACCTACAGTTTGAAGTCGACTCTGAACGACAGATGTTTGAGAAACATTTTCATGGCAGGTTTATTTTACTCTCAGAGTTTTTGCCTGAAATATGCTGAGAGGAAGTCGCCGAAGAAATAGTTTTCATATTTTCGTTTTGATGTCTGAACTGGGATTTGAACCGAGGCCATTATGTCTAATAAGCCAACACACTACCTACTAGACTACGGCGACTTAACATATGTAGGAGAATATTATTAGAGCGCCATTTGATCCATATATACATATATACATGCTGACTATGTAGTCAATAGTTTAGCCGTTTAGAGTGTCAAATAATACGCAAATAACATCAGGCATCAATGCAAGACATTGTCATTCAATAACGACATCCAGAAATTTCATTTCATCCAAATACATTTTTTATGGTCATAGGCTCTTTCAGTTAAACAAACTTTTTTCATTCATTAGAATTTCTTTAGTTTCAGTGTCATAAACTAGGCTTAGCTTAAGTTTCCTCAACAGTAACAAGTCCTGTGAGCAAATCATTGACCACAATGATGCTCAAGTTTCTGCCACTCAAGATTAGGTTGTCTTGTAGCAACTACTCTAACACGCTTCGCAAGCTTACAATCTGCCAAAGGGTTGGTTATTGCGTGATATTAAAAAAGAAGTCGCATTATTTCTCCTTATAGACGATTAAGGTCACTGGAATACTTTTTATTTGTTTACTTGTGCAATAAAAATACTTAAACTTTTCCATTTTCAGTTTAAAACACTTGCAAAAGGATTAATTCGACCAGATCCACACATGAGAAGAAAGCGTGAAGTAATGGAAAAATGAGACAAAAATTGTTTCTTATTAAAAAAAGAAATACTACTCTTAAGGTCTCTGACTGTTCAGTGCCCAAAAAAAAAAAAAATAGCCTGTATGGAGCTCTGAAGGGATTCCGCTTGGTCAGCAAATGAATTAAAGCAAGCAGTCTTTATATGCCCACTTAGAAAACTTTCCAATAATTGTCAGAATTTCTTTTTTTTTTCTACTCTTTTAATTCCAGACAAATTTAAATTGTTGGAGAAAAAGTTTGTAAATTAAAAAAAAAAAAAAAAAAACTAAAGGAGGAGAGGAGCACATGGTACGGCAAACAGACAGACATATACCATACAGGCAGTTAAAGTAAACACCAATACCTATATATGGATGGTGTGGAACACAGGCATATGCATAGACAGTGCAGGCCCTTAAGAGAAGATGTGGAAACAGGAACAACTGTTGAAACGAAAAAAAAACCTGCGAGAAAAAAAAATAAGATGCGTAGGACCAAAAAGTTGTTGGAAAATATGAGAAAAATCAACGCCAGTGCATTAAACTTTGGAATACCACTTGGGATGCTTAAACACATACAGGACTGCTCCACTATAACTGCTGTTGATGTTGCGATGACGTTGTTGGGTGGTGCTGATGGTGATGCTGATGGTTGGAAATTTTCTAAACTTTAGTTTTGTAAGCAGACTTGGAACATTTTTATTCGTTTGCCATACCAAGTGTACAAGTAATTCTCTTTCTCTCTATCCTTCTCAACTCTCTGAATATGAGAGGATTGTAGACAAAATAGTTCTGCTGTTTAAACATTTTGAAAATTTTATAAACTTTAAAGGCATGTTCTTCTACACTTTTTTCCTAACCCCTCTGATTTTGCTTACCATTCTCCAAATGGCCCAAGGGAAGAAAGTAACAACTACACAACACCAACTAGAGAAATAAAATATTAACTGCTAATATTTAAGATTTTCTAATGGTACACTCAGAGAAAAGTGTGCGTTCATGGTATGTGATCAATATCCATACACTAACAGAAACTAGTATAATTGAAGGAAAGAAAATGTCTTCTCTTAATGTAGGAATGAGATACTTCTATACAATATGCAGCGTGTTTCAGGCGGAGGTGATGGCGATTTACCGGGCCGCTCAATGGATCCTCGTCAACGATGCTCCTTTCACTCGCGTCTCGGTCTTCTCTGATAGTCAGGCCGCGATAAGATCTCTATCGGGTTTCTTGAATAACTCTAGGATCGTTAGGGAATGTCGTCGCTGTCTCGACCTTCTTTCGGGGCGCTTCACCAGTGTCGCTCTGGTGTGGGTCCCCGGGCACAGTGAAATTCCGGGAAACTGTAGGGCCGACGAGCTCGCCAGAGCTGGTGCGCTCCTTCCGGAATCCTCTTCTGTTGAATTGGGTATACCACTTGCCTCGGTCAAGTTGAACATTGCGCGGAAATTCTTTCGGGACGCCAACCTATCCTGGGTTACCGTTAGGCTCACCTGGCCCTTGATGGATAAAAGGCGTACCAACCAATTACTTGGTCTTGGTCGTGACGTCATCTCGACTACAGTGACCGTGCTTACGGGTCATTGCATCATGGGTAGACACGCGGAAAGAATGAGGCTCCCTTTTAACGACTTCTGCCGTGGATGAAGGTCCTCTGAGGAAGAGGAGACTGTTATTCACTTCCTTTGTCAGTGCCCGTCTCTTGCTAGGTTATTTGGCTCCCCATTCATGCTGCATCCCAGTTATTCTTTTTCTGAAGGGATTTCATTTCTATTCGATCTTCTTCCACGCTTTACAATTCTATCTTTATCGTCATCATCAACCTAGCTTGCACGAAACGACATAACCTAACTCCTACAACTCATGGGTGCCATGTAGACAGGATATTGCAGTTAATCTCTCTGTATCATCTGCTTATTCTTTTACCTATAGCTGGGCCCAGTTTAAAGGTCCATCGACAAATTTGACTGACATCCTGTTTGACATTTATAGAGAGAAAATTTTTATTCTGTTTGCGCGCTTAGTTAAGGTAGAATTTGTCGAAACATTCGAAAGTAATGCAACCAAAATTCTATACGATTGGATAATCGTTCTCACTGTCACATAAGGAGATATGTTGAAATGTCCTCGCCAGCAGCTTCTTTTGATAAGGTGTTCGTCTCAGCTACACTTTTCTATTCAATAATACTGATTTCTGATAGTTACTTACAGAATTGGTCATTACAACCCTTTAGCCAGGATTCTCACACCATCCGCGTTATGTGTGTTAATTTTATGCATTAGTAACGGGACTGTTTAAAGCCGACTGCTAATGACAGATTTTTAAGAAACTTTTTATGGCAATTTTATTTATTCTCAGAGTTTTTGTCAGAAATCTGCTGAGAGAAAGTCGTTGAAAGAAATATTTTTTCATTTTTTTTTTGTTCGAGATGTCTGAGGTTGAGTTTGAACAACGGCCTCACGTCTAATAACCCAATGTACTACCCACTAGACGACAGCGACAACAACTGATTTACAACACTTTTTTATTAGAGCCTTCACACCTTATTTACTAATTTACTGTAAAGACTTGCTTTGCCTTAAGATTAGCTCAGAGGCAGCTATTGATTCCGTTAAATCTCTGGCAAATGAAACGGTCACTCGCTTCAGCATTTACTGTGGGGTCTTTTTTCGTACAGGGCTCGCGTGATATCATTAAAAGTTACAACTCGAACCCTATGCATTACCTAATGCGTAACTATCCAGCAATATGCGTAACACGAACAGCAATACTGGGATCCCCATTCTTTACATTCCTGCCATGCGTCCTTGTGGTGCATATTAGTGCGTCTTTAATGTAATGGAACAAGGTAGCGCAAAGGGGTTAATACATTTTATTATGTGTGTGGTAACGCCCCTAAACTAACCTAATTAACCGGCCAGGAGGTCCTTTCTGTTAATTAAAGGACAGACTGGTTAACCCAAATATCTGTCACTGCAGGAAATAGGAGGAACATGCTATCACTTCAGTACTATTTAATTACGACTTAGACTCAGTGGTGAATCGAAACACGCTCAGAAGGCAGGAATGCCATTGGTACTGGAAGTCAATTTGGGTAATCAAGATCACAGAGACGACATCCATCCTAAATATCTGTAGACTGCAGGAAAGCTAGATAAGGGGTTATGCTATCATTCCAAAACTATTTAATTACAACTAAGACGCCGTGGTGAATCGAAACCTGCTCAGAAGGCAGGAAAATACCATTGGTACTGGAAGTCAATCTAGGTAATCAGGATCACAGAGAGGACATCCATCCTAAATATCCGTAGACTGTCGGGCTGCTCTCCTGTAGGCCTATCTTCCTGATTTTGTTGTCATTGCAACTGATTTTCTTAATATTGAAGCACCACTTGCTGTACTATACTCTATTCGTACCACATAATAACGGTGGTCTATGACCTTAAATTGGATTTAATGCCAAGAAGAACTTTATAAAAGTCTCTGTAACAAATCTTTTCCTAGCTTTGCCTGGGTAGGTAGTATTTGTACGATAGCATGGAGTGCCTGCTATGCTACCTATCAGAGGTCAGCAATGAATCGTATTTTCGAAATTGTACTTATGAAATTTTGAGTATGAGTGAGTCAAGAGTATTAAAATTCAACTACTCTGATTCATTCGTACTCGCTACAACATTGATTTATAAGTATAGGTTGCAATGAGTATGAGTACAACGTTGACATCAAACTCACAACATTTGATTCATTGTTTTATTCATACGCCTACTCATTCAGATTCATAAATTTAGAAAAATACTTATAATACTTACGAATGATTCGAGTCACTCGAATCATTCATCAAAATTTACAGTAGTAGTTATTGCTGCATTTACAAAAGAAGAGAAAAGAAAAGACAAAGACAGCATGCAAAGCACACACACAACCTTCTAGCGAGTATTGTGGTGTTCGTACTCGAATCATACTTATTTTGTGCTTCGTGTATATGTTGAATATCAACAACATCGTGCGTATTGTTAAGTATGAGTACGATGAGTATTTCTAACTTTGAATATGAGTAGTATGAGTATGATATTAAAATAAGTATGAATGCGTATAAGTAGCTGAAATTATAAGTATGACTCGAATCTACTCATCGTTTTGAATACTCGTTGCTGATCTCTGCTATCTATGCAAATATCAAACACCTTAGCCGTCTTACAAAGGATAACTTCACAAATCAGAGCTCAGAGGAAGCGTCCAGCTTGTCAATCAGTTTGTCAGACAGCGATTCAGCCAAAGCAGCTCTATTTTACATTATTTTTCTCCTTGTGCGTGTGTGCCATACTGGCACACGAATGCGGGTTGACATGTCTGTTACATTTCCCAAGTATATGAACTTTATAAGCAAATTCTGTATCTACAACAACATGACAAGATACACGCGTTTCGAACACACACACACACACTCTTTCAATGTCTATGTTTGTTTGTTTTTTTTTTCTCACATTTTTAATACACATTTTAAGTAAAGTAATGGTCGTTTGGTCGGTAGGTCGTTCGATGTAGAACGGAAGTTGAAAAGATGCCCTCCAGTGAGGAAAGCGACAGCGACAACGACAGAGAAGAGCACACAGAACAAGAAAAAAAATGAGAATACAAAAATTTTCAGTTTTGTCACGTTTTTTCACCATTAAAAATAAAACAAAAACAACAACAACAAAATAACGTGAAAAAAACCGTATTTTTATGGTGATAATGACGATGATGTTGATGATGATGATGATGATGTAACAATATGTTAAACAATCTTCTTCTATTTTTATTTATTCATAAGCCCACTACTCTACTACCCTAAGGTTTCATTTGCTGGTCCTTTTCCTTACCTGCCTTGTGTCGTCTGTCGTATTATAATGTGTAAGAAAGAAACTAAAACTGAGACAGAGACAGAGACCAAGACTAAGACTGAGACGCCAAGCACAAGAAAGCAAACTAGAAACAATTAATCTTCGGGATTTTCCCTTCAAAGTAAAGAAAACGAAGAATGAACAAAAAACCTGGTCATCATATGCATTTTAATCGTTATTAATTGCCGAATGGAAATTCTATTTTTTTTCCATCCATTGTTTACCCCGACATTCTGAGGTATCACAACCAACACACGTTTATCGGTTTAGTTAACAACTTACGGATTTAAAATAATATTTTGTAGGGCATCATGAAACTTCATTTTTTGTTTGGTTTTGTTTTTCTAAACATCCAAAACTATGAGTCTGAAAAACGTTTTTGAGTGCATAAATTCGGCTGCTTTTGTTGCATCAGCACAGCTAAGCAAATAAAGGGTGATTTTTTAAGAGCTGTACGAAAAATTTTCAAAAAAAAAACATAAAATTCAGAAAAATGCATGAAATCTTTATTTGAATCGATTGGACCGTACCCATATAATTTAATGTTTGAAGATTATTTCATGCAAATGTTGACCGCGACTGCGCCTCAAATGGTCCATCCGCTTAGTCCAATTTTGGCATACTCTTTCCAACATTTCGGCCGGTATCTCACGAATAAATGCTTCAATATTGTCTTCCAATGCGTCAGTTGAAGCGGGCTTGTCTGTATACACATGAGCCTTAACATAGCCCCACAAAAAATAGTCTAAAGGCGTTAAATCGCACGATCTAGGCGGCCAATTGACCGGTCCCGAACGTGAAATAAAATGTTCACCGAACTCGCCTCTCAATAAGCAGATTGTTACGCGTGCTGTGTGGCATGTGGCACCGTCTTGTTGAAACCACATGTCATGCAAGTCAAGCTCTTGCATTTTGGGCAAAAAAAAAATAGCCGCTTCAGTTGGTCGATTAAACTGACCATAAAATGGAAGAAGCGTACGATGAACTTTCTTAACAGAGCACGCATTTTGATAATAAAATTCAATGATTTGCAAGCGTTGCTCGTTTGTAAGACGATTCATGTTTAAATTATAGACCAAACTGAAGATGTTTGACAGTGAAACAAAACACGAAACGTGCGTGAGCTGTTTAAACCAGTGTTGACAAAAAGATAATAGCTAAAAAATCACCCGTTATTTATTTACAACAAAGACAAAAACGAAAACCGAAAAAAGCAAATAATTTTCAAATAAAGTTTTTCCAAAACTTTCAATGCAAATTATTACCCGAAATATGAATTGAAAAATACAATAAATACAACAACAACAAGCAAAAAAAGGCATTTAGAATGCTTTTTAAAATTAAAAAAAAAAAATATTTTTAAACGCATACGAATGCAAAACTTATTTGACTTCCTTAAAACCGCTGTATCCTGTAGCCAAATAGGAAACCACTCGTAGGCAAACGAAATACAAGCAGGTGAGGGAAATCTTAAGAGCGTACAAGACTTCCAACCATGTACAGACGAAGGCTATAAAAAATAAGCTGACCTCACGTTTGTAATAATTTTGGGGAAACTCATCAATACTTTTATTTCAAAACTTACGTACTTACTGAAATAGTCTTTACAACCCTTTAGTCAGGGTTATGATCTAGCTTCTCACCAGAGATCAGCAATGAATCATTTTTTCGCTACTCATAAGCACTCATGAAATTTTGAATATAAGTGAGTCAACAATATTGAAATTTAACTATGTACTCTGATTCATTCGTACTCACTACAACGCTGATTTATAAGAACAGGTTGCAATGAGTATGCGTACAACGTTGACATCAAACTCATACCATTCAAACTATGTTTGATTTATAAGTCTACTCATTCAGACTCATAACTTTAGAAAAATACTTATATTCGAGTGACTCGAATCATTCATCAAAATTTACAGTCTTAGTTGTTGTTGCATTTGCAAAAAAAGAAAAAACACATAAGAAAAAAAGACAGAGCAGCAAACAGAGCAAACATACAACCTTCTAGGGAGTACTTTAGTGTTCGTACGCGATTCATACTTATTTTGTGATTCTTGTAAATGTTAAGTAAAGGAGAGTCGAAATCAACAACATCATATGTACGTGCTGTTAAGTATGAATATGATGAGTACTTCAAACTTTGAATATGAGTAGAGGTTCAATGATATTAAAATAAGTATGAATGCGTATAAGTATCAGAAATTATGAGTATGATTCGAATCCTACTCATCTTTTTGAATACTCATTGCTGACCTCTGCTTCCCACATCACTCATGTTTTGTATGTTAATCTGATCCATGAGTGGCGGGATCTACGATTTAAAGTCGACTCCGAGCAGACATATTTTCACGGACACTTTTCATGTCAGTTTTATTATGCTTTCAGAGTTTTTGCCAGAAAACTGCTAAGAGCAAGTCGCCGAAAAAATATTTTTCTCATATTTCGTTTAGTTGGAGATGTCTGACCTGGGGTTCGAACCGAAGCCTCACGTCTAATAAGCCACACCTATTAGACTACGGTGACTTCACACTCTTTTCTTAATCTTCATCAATTACTAGAGAAATCTTCAACTTCTCTAATGATGATTCGAATATTCTCTTCATCGGCTTTTAGAAAACCCTTGAAGATTGCGGAGAAAAAGTCACCAAAGAAAATTTTGTTCATGTTTCGTTTTGATCGAGATGTCTGAGCCATGGGTTGAACTACTTGATCTCGTCTAATAAACCAACACACCTCCTTAGCTACGGCGACTTCAAAGGTGTAAGCAATTTTACGATCAAGCTTGATTCTACTCTGGGAACTGTACGATTTCCTTAACGACTACAAAATATTGATTGAGTGTTAGATCTTTAACGAAGGGTGGTGTGGTGTCATCTTCCTATGCAAGCTATTTAAAAACGAGCAGTTAGTTAGGTTGCTTGGAAAGGGAGAAGGAATTGTCTATGCGTATAAAGGTTTTATCATGGACAGAGCGAACATTACTTCAAGAAGTATAGGGTATATAGGGTATAGGTTTAGCTGTAAATGCCGAGAAAACGAACGAGATATTTTTCAAAAGAAGGTAAAAGTCAACACATTTTCGTGGTTTTCGAGATTGTATTAGCGAATCTTGAAATCACAGATAAGACGCATTTTATGGGATTTATTTGGTTTTAGAAATTGTTTGGGAAGCCCAATATATATAACAGGATGAAACATACATACATACGTAATTGGTCATTACAACCCTTAAGTCAGGATTACGACCTAGCTGCTCATGCCATTTATGTTGTGTGTGTTAATTTTATCCATAAGTGGCGACATATTTTTGAGAATCTGCTGCATGGTTATATAACAGCGTTGGGGTGAACATGGACCCACAACCTATGTTGACCTTCGGATATCTGGTATGGTGTTAGTCAACTACATGTGGCGGACAAATGGATTGTCGGTATTACTACGTGAACGCTGAAGACAATTTTAAGAATCTTCCCACGGAATCTTTGCCGCAAGGTCTCAGCAGCTAATGTTAGTCAGGGTCTATATAAGATTAGACATAGTGACATGGATCGAATATCGGTTACTCAGAAATCCTGATGGAATTGAGAACCTTCAGAAATATAGATTAAATGAAAGACTACCGAATCATTGCAGCGTCTTTTAGCTAAAAGTATTAACCAAACGTTGTGATGTTATTACTAACCAGATGACTGTCAAAGTTTAGGTTCTAAACCTATTCCTAGAATTGATAATGTATTAATATGTATATGCCGCTAACGCCGCATGTTCATCTTCGAATACGACTTAATAAGGAACAAGCAGAAAGTGTGTTCAAACTCAAAAGGAGTACGCTTGGCGTAGTTATTACAGACGCTAATAAACATTGCGTTCTGAGTGCTCATGGAAGAGGAGGAAACTGAAAGAGTCAGGATTACGACCTAGCTTCTCTCACCACTTATGGTGTGTGTGTGTGTTAATTTTATGCATGAGTGGCGGGACTTATAGTTTAAAGTCGACTTCGAACGACAGATTTCAGAGAAACTTTTCATGGCAATTTTATCTACTCTTAGAGTTTTTGCCAATGATCTGCTGAGAAGAAGTCGCCGAAGAAATATTTTTTCATATTTCGCTTCGTTGGAGATACCTTACCCGGGGGTTTAAATACTGGCCTTACTTCTAATAAACCAAGACACTAACTACTAGACTATGGCGAGAATATGGGGGAATATGACGTAGGAAAAGATAGCCCCTCCGTTTCTTCTATGCAGATTGTGTCATAGATATGTCGAGGATTGAAATGAAAGACTATGGAAAAAATAAATAATAAAATGTTATTGGAAATAAAAGGATAGTCAAAACAGTAGCCTAGATTCCAAGAACTGTGTCAATAAAAGGCTTCGCACCCAGGTTATGGTCTTACGAATTGAAGTTCGAATTGCTTAGTTGTAAAAAACAAAATCTTAGATTAAAGCCTTTAGCACAATTCCAAATAACTAAACCTCTCGAAAGTGTGCCATCTCTGGTTTGGTATACGCTTTCGATAAATTATTTTTGTACTCGCAGAGAAATATTTCAACTCGAAAACTCGTTTGTGAAATAATGTTGTAAACAATTTTGGTAGTTATTGCCGTTGTTGCTGTTGCTAATATTTGTTTGCCACTTTTAGGTATTCTGAGTGCCACAAATGTTTAGTTTTTCATGTTTTTTTTTTTCTGTGCCCAACAACTTTGTGGAATTGAACTGAGTTGCATATGAAGCGCATAAAGGGTTTAATAGGGTAAGCAATTGAGTTGTTTAAAGAAAGTAACACGGATTAAGTGATGAAAGTTTGAAACTAGAAAATAAATTTTTAAACTAATAATGGGGAGGACAGCGATGGTGGTGGACTTTGAAAGTCCAGGTTGAAAGATCTGGAAAGGAATAGACCATTACATGACCCTGTTTTAAAGGACATAGTTTAGGTGAGGTTTAATTGGCAGCCGCATCAAAGAGCACAGCTTGCTAGCGTTTTATAAAGCACCATTGTTGCAGCGCTATTATCTATTGCGCCATACAATTACAACTCCTCCTTTCAGTCATTACGAAAGCTTTATGAAGATGTGGATTATATTAAAATAAGCTTTGGCTCGACATGTTTGATCATAAATTCTAGATGCCCAAGAGATATTCTTCTGACAGAGAAAATGTTCTGTGATCTCCTCTTCTTTCTCGTCGTTACAGTTTGTGCAGGAGTCGCGAGAGACATATGTACTACCTAGTCTCCGGCTGTGTGCACCCAGTGTTCTGTAATCACTGTTGTGAGGTTCCTAAAATGTATGCTGGTTAGTTTTCAGGCAAGTTTCGTTTGTTATATATCAATGACCGTTCAGATCTGTTAGGTCTCTGTACAAGTGGGTTCATTATCCCATCTCTATTTGGCTAATGAGTTAAGTTTGTGTGAAACTTTTTTGTTTTTATTCCTGCAGAGAAAAGTCAATCTTACATACGAATTCACTTGAATTTTCGGTTGAACTAGCCTTTGCATGTATGTCGGTTTAGTATTAAGAGACCTAAGCCAGGTTGTTAATATACGGAAAAGATTTCATTGCTCCTTTTTGAGAACCTAATTTGTGCTCAAGTCAAGGCTTCGAAAGAAATTTGTGGATGAGATTCATTCACACGCCGAAATGTAGTCCCTGACGACTATATTTCAGTGACGCCAATTGGAAAATTCTTAAAAAACGGGGTTCACCCCTACTAATCTTTTATTGTGCCTCTGATCACAAGGTATATACAGGCTCTGAAGTAGAAGAAACACCGGTCTGTTAATATTGCTTATTTAGATCACATTGATGAATAAAACAAGACAACTTGAGTCACATACATAAATACATATGTACATAATTGGTCATTACAACCCTTTTGTTAGGATTACGACCTAGTTTTTCACACCACTTATGTTGTGTGTATTACTTTTACACATGAGTGGCAATTTAAAGTCGACTCCGACTTGGTAGTATCTGGGAAAAGCCACACGCTTATTGCACATGTGATCACGAATGTAACCCCAGATCAGACGTCTCGAACAAAGCGAAATAAGAAAGAAAATATTTCTTCGTCGACTGCCTCTCAGCAGATTTCTAGCAAGAACTGTGAGAATAAATACAGCTGCCATGAAAAGTTTCTCAAAAATCAGTCGTTCGGAGTGGACTTTAAACTGATAGTCTTGCCACTCATGTATAAAATTCGGACACAAAACATAAATGGTATGAGTAATGTAATCCTTATTACGGGGATGTAAGGACCAATTATGTACAATGTATGCATGTATGTATATAAAAGTCATATGCCACAAACGATGAATTTCATCACCAAGATTTCAAGTCGCAATAAGTGTTGGCTCGTTAGACGTGAGACCACGGTTCAACCCCTGCCTGAGACATGTCGAACAAAATAATATATGAATTAATCTTTCTTTCGGCGACTGGGCTAAACAGTGAAAATGCCATTAAAATTTTTCAAAAATCTGTTATTCAGAGTCGGCTCTAAACTGTATCGGGTAGGTCATCTATCGGTTTAAATTTGAACCGTCGGTTATTTCGAATCTGGCTATACTTATGTCATTCTATTCCGTCACAAATTTTGGGCCAACGAGAAACTGCACGATGACTTCGATTTTGCCAAAAAAAAACATCTTTTTGGGTAAAGTTCGTTTTCATCTTGGTGGATACGTTAATAAGCAAAATTGCCGTATTTAGGGCTCAGAAACCCCACACGTAGTCTATTTTAATTTACAGAAACTAATGCACCCATTACGAGTAACTGTTTGGTGTGGCTTGTGTAGCGAAGGCATCATTTATCAGAAGACTGCTGAAAGGAAGTCCACGAAAAAATATTTTTGACAATCCACTCACCAAACGAACAAGGTCGAATGTGCTTTACATGTGATCGGCAGGTTATGGAACTCAACGGCCTATATTACTTTGAAAATGAGGACGGCGCAACCATAACGGTCAATGGAGACACTTGTCGCCTATGGTAACTGATTTTTTTTTGCAGCCACTCTTCATGATATAAAGGTGAACGATGTTTGTTTTCAACATGCCGCAAATCGTTTTATTACGTCAAACGTTTGATGCGATTTGACACCGTTGGGCTATTTTCCGTGGGGCGCCGCTAAAGAAAAGTGTTATGCCGACAAACCAGTGACAATTGAGGATTTAAAGGCCAGCATAAGGCACGAAAACTGGTCACATCGAATAGCGTACAGTGAGGCCAGCCGTGCCAGTCGTATGAATGAAATAATATGCCATTTCTAACTGGAAAAATTGTATTTTATAACAAAAGAATAAATTTGACAATATTTTTGTTTCATTGAATTTTTGTAATTTAAACTTTTAAATGGCCCACCCTATGGGTTAATTTCTTACATCTGTTTTTAAACATAATTTATTAAACTTTGTGTTCACTTTTATATTTTCTGGGAATTATTTTTTACCCTAATGAAAACTGATTCAATCACATAAATCTCAGTCAGTATGCCTGTAGGCAGTTTTTATTCAAAACATTTCATATTTCATAAATCATTGCGAGTTACTCGACTGGCAAAAAAATCAATTGCAATAATTTATTTAAATTTCAAATATTAAATGTATCAGAGTATCGTCCGTCAGGTGCAAATATTAGAATTTACAATCTACATACACTAGACAACAAAATAATTTTAAATAAAATTTACAGACGCGGTGTAATTAAGCTCAAAAACAATGCCAATTTAAATCCTTTTTGTGTTTATGAAAGGAAACAAAAAAACTGACTGAAATACTCATAAATAAGTTGAACCCCTAGTCTTTCATGTCAGACTGAATGTGACTTGAAGGCATAGAACATCAAAAAAAGACATCCTCGTTATCATCCGCTCAACGACAATCATTCGAGAAACTTTTCAGTTTGTCATCAGCAGAGACAAATAAATTCATAAAAAAAAAATTCGATGCTTTTCAGCAGTTTTTAAGTGTTCGTTCTGTTCTTTTTTTATTGTTTTTGTTCTAATACCGAACACAACAAAAAAAGCAAAAATAAAAATATTTTTAACGATTCGTAAGCGTTTTAACTTGTTTTTCTATATTTATTACAAATTGGCGTTTTAGGAAGGTTAACCATGCGGCGCATGTATTGACACCATACTGACGTTTTCATAACCATAAAATATCGTTAAAAAAAAATCGATGCAATTGAAAATCTTAACTAGCAACTGTAGTTTGAAATGCAGTTTTTCTTAAGGAGGCCATCTGCAGAGATCGATACAAATGATAATCGGAAGGCTAGGTTAGGTTAGAATATGTGTAGGACCCTAGTAGAAGTGCAAGATACCTCTTAAGCTAGAGGTTAAGCTCATTCTAATACATACATACATACATAATTAATCATTACAACCCTTCAGTCAGGATTACTACCTAGCTTGTCCCACCACTTATGTTGTGTGTGTTAATTTTACACTTGAGTGACGGGGCCTATAGTTTAAAGTCGACTACAAACGACAGATTTTTGAGAAACTTTTCATGGCAATTTTTTATTTTCTTTCAGAGTTTTTGTTGCCCGAAATCTGCTGAGAGGAAGTCAGGGAAGAAATATTTTCTTTCGTATTTCATTTTGTTGAATATGTCTGACCTGGGGTTTGAACCGCGGCTTTACGTCTAATAAGCCAACACACTACCTACTAGACTACAGAGTCTACATTATAACATTAGAAATAAATATCCAACGCGAGGATGAAACATTCCATAAAGAAAGCCTTTCGAAACCATGCACTATAACATGTTGGAGATTGTGAGCTCTTTACTACTCTTGCATAGTTCATCAGCAATACAATACGATGAGAACCAAACAAGATATAGCTTTAAATGATATGAAAATCTATCGAGCCAGGATCATTTAGTGTATGTCTGATCATAAATTTTGGGCGTTTTCAATGAACTACCTGCCTCAATTGCATTCATTATCTACAATAGACATCAGAATCAATTACAGTAGGACCTTGATTATCCGTGATTCGATTATCCGACAACATCAATTATCCGGGATGGAAAAAGAAAATTTTTTGCATCGACTTAATTTTATTTTGGATCGAATATAATTTTTCTGCATCGTTTAACCGTGATTACCTCTATTATCCGTGATTATAAGCAAACATTTTTTTCTATTATTTTGGACAAACAAGCGAAAAAGGGGAATTCTCTCTTTAGTATACGAGATCCTTATATACTGTTCACTGTTTTCTGACAAAATAATTTTTTTTTATATTTTTGAAACATGTATGTATATAAAATAAAATCCTTGAATTATTTAGTTTTTATATAAATATGTACATATTCATTTGTTAATTAATAAAAATATCTATTAAAAAACTAGCCAAAATTGGTACTCAATTAACCGGGAAAATCGATTATACAGAATGCTTCCGGTCCCGACCATCACGGATAATCAAGGTCCTACTGTATTTGGAAAGTTAAAGAAGCTCAAAATAACAACAAATAAACTTAGCTTTGCCACCTTTGCTTGCTTTGTCTATGGCATTTTTCGCACATTGCTGCGTCATTATTGCCACAGTCTAGTGGGTAGAGAGATGGCTCAGACACCAATCTAACATTGAAAGTAAAAAATTCCCTTGAAAATATCTTTTCAAATCCGCAATTCTGTATGTCAACTCTCTACTATACAAATTGGCAAACACATTGGAAGCGGTTTGAGAAGCTAGGCCGTAATCCACTATAATGTTGAATGGTCACCAATGTATGTGTGTATGCGTATTGTCGCACGTGACCTATATTGCTCACTGCTGAAGTAAAAGCAAAAAAAAATTATTATAGGTTAGGTGCCCTGATAGTCTTGTATAGCTGGTCCGGTCTGTTATACGACACCAAGCATTTGATCTTTGGCATTCCGCTCGTAATAATTTTTAATTGTATTGTAATTTGAAGACTCCGTAGCCTAGTCTAGTGTTGGCTTATTAGACTAAGTCCTTGGTTCAAAGACCAGGTTAGATATCAAAACGAAAATATAAAAAAAATATTTCTTCGGCGACTTCCTCTCAGCAGATTTCTGGCAAAAACGCGGAGTGTCAATAAAATTGCCATGAAAAGTTCCTCAAAAAAAATCTGTCGTTCATAGTTGACTTTAACCTGTAAGTCCCGCCACTCATGTAAAAAATTAACACACACAACATAAGTGGTGTGAGAAGCTAGGTCGTAGTCCTGACTAAAGGGTTGTAATGACCAATCGGGTAAGTATGTACGTACAAATTTATGTATTCTAATTAATAAATAAATTAAAAAATATACGGAATAGAAAAGAGTTTTTCGAGAATATGATCTTTCGACAGTATAACTATACAAAATTTTAATCAAAACTGGTGAAAACTTAGCACTGGAAAAATGTGATGTGTGGTGATTAGGTGTCCATCGGCCGTGTCGTTCGTATGGTGATGGGTAGTTGATGCGGGGATTTGCGGAAGTCGGTGAAGAGTACAACCTTGTTTGTGTTGGAAGAATCAAATCGCGGAAACCCTGTCATCAATTGATGTGATCAACTAGCGAAGGCGCGCAAAAAGCAGAGGCGCCTGAATGAATGTGTTAAGGCAGGCCGAAATCGGTTTTTCGGGTTGTTATTGACCAATTAAGTAAGATTAGGTGTTTGTGAAACTGGAACATTGTGAGATACTGCCAGTAACAGTTAACAGGTTTAGAAAAGAATGCAAAACTTCTGAGACGATATACCCAGCTGAGGACTGTAATCCAATTATCTGACCGTATAAGTGAAGGACATTGAATCGATCAGTGCAATCAATCGGATTACGAACTCAAATCAATTGAAAATGATTTTTTTTTTGGAATTGGTGGAATGCATAATTCGATAAATTTTTTTGCTTTCTTTCTTCAGGAATGCTTTAATGAACATCGACTATAAATTTAAGAGAATTCAGTATGCCTGTGTGTTTCAATGAAGTCGCCGTAGTCTAGTAGGTAGTGTGTTGGCTCATTAGACGTGAGGCCTCGGTTCAAACCCCAGCTTAGGCATCTCTAACTAAACGAAATATGACAAAATATTTCTTCTGCAACTTCCTCTGAGCAGATTTCTTGCTAAAACTCTGAGAGTAAATAAAATTGCCACGAAAAGTTTCTCAAAAATCTGTCGTTCGGAGTCGACTTCAAACTGTAGGTCCCGCCACTCATGTATAAAATTAATGCACACAACATAAGTGATGTGAGAAACTAGGTCGTAATCCTGACTAAAGGGTTGTAATGAACAATTATGTATGTGTGTTTCTCAATGCATTTGATAAGTTTTGTTGCTATAAATAGAACTTAAAGTTGTTACCAAAATAGTGATTTTAAAGGGTAGCCGGATACAACGTACAAATTCCTCTTTAATGACCTTCTTTTTCTCAGATACAAATAATTGATGACCTCGTCATCATAAAAATATTCCAACTCTTTGAAAACTCTTTCGAAAGCAAGAAAATCTAACACTTCTTCTTCTTTGGTTTCCTTCCTGTCCTTGTTCTTATGTTTTCTCCTACCGCTCTATACACGGTGTTCTCTTATAGCATAAAGACGACGACAGGTGCCCCTGTTTTCTTGTTTTTTTTCTGTTTTTTGTCATCGTTGCTGTGTGTGTGTGTTGTGCTTTTAATCCGCTTTTTATTTTTAACCCATTTTAGTTATTTATGGTTAACAAAACAACAAAAAAAAAAGGTAAGAAGTTCTATAGAATGAAATAAAGGGTAAGAAGCATAAAAAAATGAACAAAAACATGAAACAAATACAAAAAAAAAAAAACAAGAAAAAAAGAGAATGTGGGGAAAAAAGGAGACTTTTTTTGGTGGAAAAAGTTTAAGTAGCTCTTGACTGCCGTTGTTGAAAGTTACAACATGAAAGGATGCTGGCTGCTACTGCTGCTTTGGCTGCTGAACAAGGCAGCTATAAACTATCAACAGCAATAACAAACAGAAACAACTTGAATACAGACAAATACAACAAAAAAATTAAACAAAAAAAATTTGTTTTTACCTAAAGAGGATGGCAATAGAATAACTACTAGAGAAACAAAATATCGTCTTTTTTTTCCTCCAAAATATAGAAACGAAACGCTTTGAATTTATAAACAAATGTCCTTTATTTAAGCAATTTGTGGTTTTATTTGAAAACTATTTGCCGAATAGACAAACAACTTAAAAGCCTAGGAAAATAACAGGGCATAATTAACCACATCAACTCAGTAAGCAAATATCTCTGGGAATTGAGTCATGAGTCCCCTATTAGGCCAATTAAAGTCTTTAACACTTTAATTTTTCAATTTGTGTTAAGAAGATATTCATGAGAATTCTAGTTAAAGAGAGCGTTTTTAATAGGTTATATGCAGCTGTGCAGTATTTGCAACATTGCGTTGAGAATCTTAAACAAAAAACTAAAAAAATTTTACACAGAAAATCAACTCAATTCTGTTTGAAAACCCAACTTCATCTTACCGGCTCAATGTCTTATTAACATTGGTAACTCAACTCAATAGCTGACTACATACATAAATAATTGGTCATTACAACCCTTTCATTAAGATTACGACCTAGCTTCTCACCCCACTTATGTTTTGTGTGTTAATTCTACTCTCAGACTTTTTGCCGAGAGGAAGTCGCCGAAAAAATATTTTTTCATATTTCAATATGTTTGAGATTATGACCTGGGGTTTGAACCGCGGCCTCAGGTTTAATAAGCCAACACACTAGACTACGGAGACTTACTTACTTACTTAATTGGCCATTAACAACCCGATTAACAGATTTCGGCCTGCCGCAACACATCGTTCCAGGCGCCTCTGCTTCTTGCGCACCTACGCCAGTTGGTCACACCAATCGATGGGCTTCTTCGATTTGGTCCTTCTAACGCAAATAAAGTCGTCCTCTTCGCCGAATTCCGCAGATCCCCGCATCAAATACCCGTCCCACCGGAGCATCCTCCTCCACTCGAACGACATGGCCGAGCCAGTGCAGCCGCTGGATGTTAATACTCTGCACAACATCTACGTCTTTGAGGAGCTCATACAGCCCACTGTTGGATCGGATTCGGAAATCATCGCCAAATCGCACTGAACCGAAGATTTTACGTAGGACTTTTCTCTTGAATACTCTCATGCCTCTACGCCATAAAGAAGCATGGGGAGGATGAGCGTCTTGTAGAGTATTAGTTTTGTCG
Source organism: Sarcophaga caerulescens (assembly GCA_927399465.1). Classification (NCBI taxonomy): domain Eukaryota; kingdom Metazoa; phylum Arthropoda; class Insecta; order Diptera; family Sarcophagidae; genus Sarcophaga; species Sarcophaga caerulescens. The sequence goes on from OV656867.1 coordinate 21,693,080, forward strand.
CACGAGAGAGGTAGGAGACTACGGCGACTACTCCAAAACATTTTAGCCAAATAGCCATCTTCAGCACCGGCCATTGACTGATTTTTCTTAAAACCTCTAGAAAAAGATAAACGATCTGTGAGTTGGTGCACAAGCTTACCAAAAATGCTTAACAATAAAAAATCGTTGCCCCTAAATTAGAACCTGACGTTGCTAGATAGCCACAACTGTTGTCCACTGTAACCCATTGAATTCAATCTGAGGTTTAATTACTGACTGTACACGTTTGTTCCGGGCGCAGCCAATCTGTTCGATATTAGATGGAATTCTTATAGCTTACAGGTACGAAAAGCAGGATTTGAGTACCAAAATTTTAAGAATAGTACAGTTACATACGAATCGAAATAGCACCTTCAGTTTATATTTGCTAGCGTTTGGTATGTCGCCGTAATCTAGTGGGTGGTGGTTTGGATTATTAGACGTGAGACCGAGGTTCAAACCCGAAATATGAAAAAATATTTCTTCTGCGACTTCCTCTCGGCAGTTTTCGAGCTAAAACTCTGAGAGTAAAATAAAATTCTCGTGAAAGATTTAAAAAAGAAAAATCTGTTGTTCAGAGTCGACTTTAGACTACAGGTCTCGCCACTCACGGATAAAAATTAATGTACGCAACATGGCTGGTGTAAGAAACTATGTAAGTTGTAGTCCTAACTGTATGGTTGCAATGACCAATTAAGTAGATAAGAAAGGCGTTTAGTAGAGCATCCGAAATCTATTGCCTCAAATAAGCACTATTTTAATATGTCCTATAGCTCAAAAATAATATCAAGTTTTTAATAGAGCACACGCATCTGGGGAGCTGACAAACTCCTTTTTTACGGCGTAAATGAATTTACATCTTATGTTTATTTACACAAAATAACTTCACAACTCCTACATTTCTTTTCAACATAATGTACTGTGTGAGTAGGGAACATCCCCTGACTATTGGACGCTCATAAAAAAGTAAATTGACTGTAGTGCCCAACTATACTGATAACCTTTCCAGTGGACGCAAGCAAGTACACTCTCCGAGCTAACGAGAATGAGTTTTACACAAGAATGTGAGAAGATGGGAAACTTGTTCCGCCTGCTTGCAATAATGTCATCTCACAGTACGTGTAAAGAAATGTTCTGCATCCAAACTCTAAAGAAGTCTTTTTAGATGTTGCAACATGACCCACAATTCGTACTTTGTTAATTCTAAGAAGCGTTTTTTAAGTTTATGTCCTGAAAAGGGATCAAAGTTAATATTCAAACCATGTACTCTGTCAGAGGTTGTCGACGTAAAGGATGATAGCAAATCGATGAAAAGTCTTGCTTGGGTGCCCTGGTAGTCTAATAGGTAGTTTGCCAGTCTATAAGTATAAGGATCGAGGATTCGCTTTCAAGTAGAGACTCTAGTCTGTTAACCTACATGGTGTGTATGGTCTTCGTCCCTCCATAAGTGAAGACGTTATTGATTCGGAGACTTTAAAGAGTCAAAGCTGCTTATTGGACAGGACATTACGACCATTTATATTGTTTGTCGAAGGCAGACCTTGTATCGGTCTAACAATACCCTTGGAAATCAGCGAACCACACGTCAATTGCAAAATATTTCTTGCCTTCATTACTATGTTTAATTTTAGAAAAATGGAAATATTACGAGGGACTGTTGAGAATTTAGTAGCTGAGCTGGTGTTCTTCTTAACAAAAATCATGCACAACCAATGAGATTTGCACAACTCTGGTGGCTTCTTGAATAACTCAGTTCAACCAGTACAGAACTTTAATAAAATACTACCCAGGAATATTTTCCAAATCCTTTAAAGAATGACCAATTGATGTAATAACATTCAATGCGATGTACGCCAGGACGGTCTACGGCTGTCGGAAATACCTGAACAGTGTGGCGAAGAGGTATAATGTACATATGATTTGGGTTCCGGAACACAATGATATCCTGGGAATGAACTGGCCAGACGCGGCACGTCCATCGAACTTTTCGACGAATTCTTAAATATTGGGGTCCCTTTGGGGACCTGCAGGCTCATGATTGACGACAAGATCACGGACTCTGTCAACCGTAGGTTGGCAGCTTCGGATAAGGGCAGAGTGGCGCGCATGATCTGGCCGCGACTGGATAGAAGACGCACTGCAAGGATGCTAAAACTCCAAAGAGGCGTGCTCATTGCGGTTATTGGAGTCGTGACGGGTCATTGGTCCGGGACACCTCGCGAACGATTTCTGTAGAAGATGCAGGGACGAGGAGGAAGAAGAGACGGTTCTTCATCTACTGGGATCATGCCCGGCACTATGTCAAAGGAGAAAGAGACATCTTGGTGTCTACTACATCGATGATCTAAGTGATTTGTCGAACATTGACGTTGGCAGTTTGAGTTACTTCATTGTAAGCTCTAGGTGGTTCCAGGACTAGGGTATAGTTAACGCGAACTGTGGTATCACAATGGGCCCCATGGGGCCTAAGTGTGTCCATCCAATTCATTTGGGGGGACATCCACTTATACCTAGCTAACTACCTAGGGGAAGTGGTTACAGTCCATCCCATGTTAAGAACTCTATCAGCTCTTCTTCACGATATGAAATTTCATAAATTGGTTTTGCGAAAACATAGTCTGAAATTCTCAAGACTCTTCATCAGGCGTGAACTCTTCAAAAGGCTGGTTATCTGAGCGGTAAGAAAAATTTTGAGCAAACTTTGTCGACCACACACACCAAAAACACGAAAAAAACAAGGCCTTCCGCAAAACAACTGATACGCCAAACATCAATACAGCTGCACTAAAAGTGATTTGACGGTTCTCCTTTCAACACTTACAAGTTCTTTCCTTCCCAATTGATAAAATACTGAAGTCCTTAAGGTTTTTGTTAATTATTAAGGATCCGTCAGAAGCATGGTACTTCATATTCAAATTACTTTTTCAATATCCCTCGTAGATAATTTATTTCCATTTATTTAAAGCAACATCCTTAAAATGCTTTTTTATGTTCTTTAAGGAAAAAACGTATAATTTTTGTAAAACATCTTTAAAGTGTCTCTTGTTACATGATGTCTCATGTTTTATGGTGTCTCTCAGATATTTTCCCAGTGATTTCCACTGGGTTTGTATACGATATTTATTTTCTAACACCATATTTTGTTATATTTTTCCCATTTTATATTTTCCATTACGGATTTTTATTTTCCTTCTTGTTTCTTGCAAATATTTTTCATAAGCAGCATGAATGTTCAAAATCGTGTATCTTTCTCAGCACATAGTTTATAGGGTGGTGCCCACACATGCATGATCATTTAAATTCCATTTCTAGCCAGGAACATTTTTTTCCCTGTTCTTTTTTATTTTTTTTTTTTCATATTTTTTCTCAATTTCTTTTAAATATTTTTTGTTTGTATTTTTTCAAAAGGAATTTGCATTATTTTTGCATTATATTTTTGCTACAACTAAGGCAGAGCTGTAAAGGTATTAAATCGTGTGTTTGATATATCGTGTCATACTTTAGCTGTAGTTATTGTTGCTGCCAATAATTTTCTACTTGAAATAGATGGAAAATAATCAAGGCAAGTTTCGGTAAGCAATCGATGAACTTGAGCCTCGATTTATTTTTTCTAATTTTGTAAGTCGAGTTGTCACTGCAATTTCCTTTCTAAGGCATCTAGATGGCACTGTCAACAGAGCGCTTAGTTGCGACGACAGCCCTCAAGGCTAGACATTCCTATGCGAAGACATAGGGTCAATTGAAACAAATGACACTAATATTATGACTTCTGAAGCCACAATATTCTAGTAGGTAATGTGTTGGCTTATTAGACGTAAGGCCACGGTTCAAATTCCAGGTCAGACAACTCCCACAAAACAAAATACGAAAAAATATTTTTTTGGCGTCTTCTTCTCAGCAGATTTCTGGCAAAAACTCTGAGAGTAAATAAAATTGCAACGAAAAGTCTCTCAAAAACATCTGTAGTTCGGAGTCGAATTTAAACTGTAAGTCCCTCCACTCATGTACAAAATTAACACACACACAACATAAGTGGCGTGAAAAGCTAGTTCGTAAGCCTGACTAAAGGGTTGTAATGACCAATTATGTATGTATGTAAGATTACGGTTTCAAAGCCTTTTGAGACAATCTTTTGTTACCCATTAAAACCAAAAGTAGACCATTACCTTAGGGGCACTTGGGCCTCTGAGTAAGGTAAGTACACTTGTCAAACATTGCTATGAAAAGCCGCAACATCTGCAGCTTGAGGATAGAGGCCAACTGTTTTGGATACCTAGACTATGCGAAGTGTGGAATTAATTGAAACTGCGAGTGCGGTACCTATGAGACCCTGTACAGGTCTGGAACCATACCGCTTACTCATACATCTTCTCACACCACTTATGTTGTGCGTGTTAATTTCATTTATGAGTGGCGGAAACTACAGTTTATAGTCGATTCCGAACGACAGATTTTTGAGATACCTTTTCATGGCAATTTTTTATTTAATATTTAATATTTCTTCGTATTTCAATTTGTTCGGTGATGTCTTGGGTTTGAACAGACGCTTCATGTCTAATAAGCCAACATACGATCTACTAGACTACAGCCACTTATCTAATCAGAGAGTTGAAAATTGAGAAAATGCATGGAGCACTGGATCGCTAAAATTTAAGCCAAACAAAGGCGGCTATCAATTCCAAACTTGGGTACCTCAGATATTCTGAAATATAGCAAACCGGACCTGAAATTTATTGTGTATTCTTCTACAGACATTGGGGATTGACAGCGCATCTAGAGTAGATTGGAGTCATGGATTTGGATATTTACAGATTTAGACTGCTTGTAACGGAAACAGTTGTGAATGAGAGTGAGATAGATTAGAGATAGAACAACCACATGGCAACACACTGTCTCAAAGGGTTTTATCCGTCTACCACAAAAGTTTCAAGCCCACAAATGTGCTAGTTACGGCATGATGGGTGCAAGCGATCTTTTACGTCGCACTGTACTACATCTGTGAAGGTCTAAGGAGTACGTACATAATTGCTCATTACAACTCTCTAGTAACGATTACGACCTTCTCTCACCACTTATGTTGTGTGTTTTTTAATTTTATCCATAAGTGGCACATAGACAGATTTCTAAGAAACTTTTCATGGCAATTTTATTTGCTCTCAGAAATCTGCTAAGAGGAAGTCACCGAAGAAATATTTTTTTGTATTTCATTTTGATCGAGATGTCTGGCCTGGGGTTTGACCATTGACCTCACGTCTAATAAGCCTACACTCTGCCTACTAGACTATGGCGACTTCAACTCTAAGGAGTAATGATAAGAAGTTTGAGAGAATTTTTATTTATTTACGAATTATTGCAATACGATTTTAAATTACTACAAGGGAAGTAAATAAGAAATTCAGTTCGGTTTAATTTAACAGGCAAGATTGTCTTGTGGGAAGCACAACCACAACCGTCTTATTAATAAATCAGCATACTAAACACCAGTCTTTTTTTTTTTTTTTTTTTTTATGAAACCAGCACTCAGGGGATGGCCCCTACTCATGCAGTGCATTGTGCAGGTTTTTAGGAAAGGTGGAAAGGGGGAAGATGCGAACTGCAAGGAAACGAGTTGCTGCTAGGTGACTATAAAATGGCCAGTGCTATACCTTCACCATTAGACAGTCTACAGGCAATCGTCCCCAAGAAGCCCGCAGTTTCTCACACCACTAATGTTGTGTGTGTTAATTTTCTGATAACCTTTTGAGGAAAGCAGAGAGCATTTTATTCCCTGAATAAAATGTTTTCCCTCTCTCTCAAGGATTCACTCTTTCAAACGCCTGACATAAAAGTCAGCCAAAAAAGAGAAGGAAAAAAATGAAGCATGTTACCATTCCTTCTAGGAAGAATAACATGTGGCAGAGAATGTCAACACGCGACGAGTTGGTATTTCGATTAAGTTGGCATCATTTCCAAAAAACCATTTGGCAGTTTTTTGGCAGACATTTGATGCTGTTTCGACACGTTCTAAAGGCGTCAACGGTTTAGGCTAGAGGGCGCCGGAAGGGAACAAGAGGCAAATTGGGCGGTTGGGTCAATAGAATACAATGGCAAAAGGTATATTGGTTTAATGAAAGTATTCGTATGTTGGTTGACTCTTTTATTTTATTTATTTACTTTATAAAATATTCAAAAAGAAACGAAATGAGAAGAAAAAAAAAACAAAGAAAAGTGCCATGTAAAGCATAAAAAACATAAAATAGGTTCAAGGAATTTCCATTCTATATTCTTCTATTGTGTCCTTTCAAAAAGAACAAGGACCAAGAATAAAAGGAAGCGATAGAAAATATTTGCAAATGCAAAATATTCCTTAAAATGAAAAATAATTGACATTTCGATAACGAAATGACTTTTAAACACTGCAACGTTCTATTGAAACATTAAATGGAAGCCAAATTTAAAGAATGAAATTGAAAATTTAAGAAAGCAATCTCAAAAGAAGGGATAACGTCGTTAATGGCTAATCTTTCGCTACACATGCTTAACGAATTTAAATAATTTTTTTTTAATAAATTACTGATTAAATTTCAAATTTAAAAACAGATTCAAGGCTTTAATAATACAATGTAGTAGGTACACTACATGCTATCATCTTATTGCTGGTCCTTGTCCCTAGATGGTAGCAATAATATGATGTCACCCCCAACATACATAATTGGTCATTACAACCCTTCAGTCAGGATTACGACCTAGTTTCTCACACCACCTATGATGTGTGCGTTAATTTTATACATAAATGGCGGGACCTACAGTTTAAAGTCGAGTTCGGACTACAGATTTTTGAGAAACTTTTCATGTCAATTAAATTTACTCTCAGAGTTTTTGCCAGAAATCTGCTGAGAGGAAGTCGCCGAAGAAATATTTTTTTTTTTTTTTTCGATTTGATGTCTGACCTGAGGTTTGAACCGTGGCCTTATGTCAAATAAGCCAACACTCTACCTACTAGACTACGGCGACCCCCAACAGGTTGCGAATTTTACTAAACATTGTTCTTTGATTGAATGCTCGTGTAAACATTTCTATTGAAATTGATCTTGCACTTCGGAGGTTTCTGGCATGCAATTGCCTTACTTAAAATGTGTGTCTGTCGCCCAGTATTTCGTTATTCTAATTTCTTTTTCTAGAATCTCAGGAATTCCATTGTACAATAATATTGCGTTTCTCATTGGCCACTGTTGTAAAACAAGCAAACAAGTACAATTTTTCCAGTTACAAATGGAATATGATTTCATTCATATGGCTGCCGTGTTTTATTGTTTTATTGTCTGTCATTTTCTGTCATCTGTGATTGAAATTTAGAAGTCGTCATAGTCTAGTACGTAGTGTGTTGGCATGGAGCCATGGTTCAAACCCCAAGTCAGACATCTCCAACAAAACGAAATATGAAACAAATATTTCTTTGGCGTCTGGTTCTCAGCAGAATTCTGGCAAAAACTCTGAGAGCAGGTTCTGCCACTTATGGACAAAATTACTGCGCACAACATAAGTGGCGTGAGAAGCTAGATCGTGATCCTGATTGAAGGGTTGTTATGACCAATTATATTGTAACCCAATAGCGTGATTTATTTTGGAGTTGGACTGTTTGATTTTGCAGTTAGATATTGGTTTTTGGTAGCACAACGTGCCTAAACTTAGGTTTAAATGGAACATAACCTATCTAGAGGGTTCGCCATCTATTTGCATTCGTTTAAGTCAAGAAATATCTTCTTCTATTTTAGTTTCAATTTCTTTCAACTCATCAGATGATATATCTATTGAAGCAGCTCCTAGGATCTTAGGGTTACCATCTTCACATGGAAATAACGGTTTCAGAGATAATATACTCAGTTGTTGCGTTAGGTGTAGGAGTGAGGAACGTTGCTCATCGAGTCCTTTCCACGAGGTTATGTTGCTTAATCTTGCTTTGATATTCTTGGTAGATGTTACGTTTTACGGACTGAAATTATTGAATGGACTATTGGAAGGGAGATTAAAATTTTTGAAATTTTAATTTTCAAAAACAAACAAGTGAGGAAAAATGGCTAAAATCCATTTACTTGCTATTAATTGGTTATTTAAGGCGGTTTTGTCAACTTTCTAAAGTCCTCTTAACTTTTCACACAAAAATGTTTCAACAATCTCAAAAGGGAGTATAGATTGCAGGATTATGATCGAACGTATTTACAACACAATATTATTCACACATATTTACATGCGAACAAAATGTCATCAGACTTGTACATATAAAAGGGTGAACCATTGAATGATCTCAACACTAAGCAATGAAAAGTGAGTTACTATACTTAATAAAACAAAAACCACCCACTTGGTTCACCCTATTTCTTTCAGGCACAACATACTGAAAAATTCCACACATTTTTTCTCTTTCTCTGTGTTCTTCGTGCAGCAGTGGTGGTGGTGATGTTTATACGCATAAGGTTTAAAAGTATCAATATTTAAATGCCTACGTATGTACGTACGTACGGGTTTCATATTTTCTTCTATCGAAATAATTTGTTTTTTTTTAAGTTTTTTTTATTATGTACCAGTAAACGAACGTATATTGATGGATGATGTGTTTGAATTTGTTTTCCTATATTTTTTTTGCTTTCTTTTTCTTTTTGTAACTTATAAAGGGGTTATGAAATGTAAATACCAATCATCAGAATCAATATTGACAGTTTGTTTATATTTTTTGAAATACAAATCGAATCAAAGTTAATATTTTATAAGGGAAATTTTAAAATCACAAAAAATAAAACGGAAAACTATTTTAAACGTTTTCTTTGAACACTAATTAATTAATAAAGGCAATAAATACTATGTGAAGAATTTTGTGATTTAATGACAAAAATGAATGATTCCTGGTTTACCAAATGCATAAAGACTTTAGTAAATATTTCAAGTAGTCGCTATAGTGCAGAAGGTAGTGTGTTGGCTTATTCAAACTCCAGGTCAGACATCTTCAACAAAACGATATATGTACGAAAAAATATTTATTCGGCGACTGCCTTCAGAAGACTTCTGCCCAAAATTCTGAGAGTAAATAAAATTGCCATGAAAAGTTTTTAAAAAATTTGTCCTTCCGAGTCGACTTTAAACTTAGGTCTCGCCACTTATGGATAAAATTAAAAAGCACACAACATAAGTGGTGCGAGAAGCTAGGTTGTAATCGTTACTAAAGGGTTGTAATGACCAATTATGTATGTACTGCCTAGTAGAGATGAGCGATATTTTCAAAACTGTGATTTAATCACGGTGATTGATAATTGATAACTACAGTGATTGAAATTGCCAAATAATAGTTACTAATAATGTCGTTCTTTCAAAATTGTTACATACTCAAATTTATTTCATTTTGTTTTGATTATTTACTTTTGTCTTTTATACATGAACTTTCTTTGAAACTTAATTGTCAAACTTCATATAAAAAAAATTACATTAAAAATAATAACATTGATGACACCTCTTTGATTTTGTTTAGTAGTCTTTTCCAAGGCATATTCATAGAAGGTAGCCTTATCTCAAAAGCTGACGAGATTTGAATTGTCAAAATTTTGTTGTTTTTTTGTGTGTTTTGTTTCGATAATCATTTTCGCATTTATAAACCCTCATATGTACCGGATGTATCCTTAACGATACGCACTCTAGAAATTCTTCAGGATTACTATTTCAAAGCCAATTTTATTAAAATTTTTGCAAGATATTTTATTAATCATCAATAACAAATAACGTTTGCATCTGCCATTTTTCTCGATGGCCATATAAAAACATGTTCTCTACATAAAGTGGAAATGTTATTGACTGCATGGAATAATTTTTTTTAATTTATAGGTGCCCCACTATTGCATAATTAAGCATGACATAAAAATCAAAAGAAATTTCAATATATAAAATTTATTTAGTTTTTTTAATTGCTTTTATTAATTTCCTATGGAGGTTTGAGGGTTAATTTTTTTGACATTCCGGGTAGTCTTTAACGAAAACAAAATGCCTATTGTTTTTGCATTGTATTTGTTGTAGAGATGCGACTACCTTCTATGAATTTGCCTTGGTCTTTTCGTAGTATGTATCTAGTTGTCTCTTTCTTACGACTTAATAAAATACGTTATTGTCATTATTGGAATACTGTGATCACAATCACTGTTTTAAAGAACAGTGACTAACAAATCACGTTCACTGAGAACAACGTTCTTCAAAAATCACTGGATCGTTCATCTCTACTGCCTAGACCTTCACAGATGTAGTACAGTGCGACGTAAAAGATCGCTTGTACCCATCATGCCATAACTAGCACGTTTGTTGGCTTGAAACTTTTGTGGTAGACGAATAAAATCCACATTGAGACAGTGTGTTGCAATGTCCACACTCACATGCACAACTGTTTCCGTTGCAAGCAGTCTAAATTTGTCAATATCCAAATCCATAACTACAATCTTTTCTCGATGCACTGTTAATCCACGATGTGAGTAGAAGAATACACAAGAAATTTCAGGCCCGGTTTGCTATACTTCAGTACATCTGAGCTACCCAAGTTTGGAATTGATAGCCGCCTTTGTTTGCCTTAAATTTCAGCGATCCAGTGCTCCAAGCATTTTCTCAATGGCCGTAGTCTAGTAGATAGTATGTTGGCTTATTTGACATGAGCCCTCTGTTCAAACCCAAGGCATCACCAAACAAATTGAAATACGAAGAAATGTTTCTTCGCCGCCGTAAACAAAAAATTGCTATGAAAAGTTTCTCAAACATCTGACGTTTAGAGTTGTCTTTAAACTATAGGTCACGCCACTGATATGTAAAATTAACAAACACAATATATATATAGGTGTGAAAAACTAGGTCGTAATCCTGACTGAAGGGTTGTAATCACTACTTCTCTACGTGCGTATATAAATATTTCACGCCAAAAAGCTGTGGATTAGCTTCAGTATCGAATCGGTACCCACTTTTATGGCATTATTGTAAAAACAGACGAGAAACACTGAGTGTTCATTCTAAAAAAAAAAATGGACATGAAAATCAACAACAAACAAAAAAAATTACCTTAACAATAATAAAATAACCAAGAAATTATGAGAATAATTATAAAAAGAGATCAAATTACAATAAAAAAAAAAAAATTGCAAACATACAGAATTACAATAATAAATCATATTCTTTCATCATGTTGAAGATGGCGAATTTTATACAAGAAAATGATTATTTGCGGAGAGGATTTAGTTTTTGTTTTCATTTGAAGAAAACTGCTGGAGAGTTGCATAGAATGCTTGTCAAGGCATATTTCGATTATTTTTCTAAAAATAACGATTTTGATGTGAGAAATTAAGAACATGGAAAACCACCAAAAAAGTTTGAAAAAGCCGAATTTTAACAGCTATGGGAAAGGTCCAAAGATGTAGAAAATAAATGCCACATGAATTGAATGACAGACAGATGGAAAACCGAAGAACCACTTGAGAAATTTTGCTTTAAAGACACGATAGAAAATCAGTGTTGCATCGAATACGCTTGCAATAAAAAATTGATTAATTTTCAGAAATCTAAACAGGAAAAATCATGGGTGATCTGGAACAAACAGCAACTGCGACTGCAAAATCAGATCGATTCGGAAAGAAAAAATAATGTGAGTCAATTGGGGGGCCAGAGGGGTGTGATGTAGCACGAACTCATAAAACCCAGTGAAACCGTTATAAAGATCGCTACCGACAACAAATGATCAATTTGATCAATCCAAAACGACCAGAATGAGCCACAAGACACGACAAAGCAATTTTGCAATGTTTCAGTATACAATCAAGCACTGAGTACACTATTGTATTATACTACATCAACACGATTCCGAAATAAAATGAATCAATAATTAACAGCAAATTAAAATTGGCACACTGTTATGAAAAATCTCAATTTTGCATTGATAGTACCTATAACCAGTTGAAAAACATTTCGATTCATCCACGTTACGCATCTATTTATTCCTTTCCATTAAGGAACACAGACCTGTCGAAAGCATCATCCCCATCTGCATCAATCAATCAAGTTTTTTCATAAGCAGATTGGTCGACTGTAGTAGGCACCACAATGATAAGAGTCCATCAGTCGATACCTAGAAAAATCGTACTCTTTGCAAAATGTATTGGGTTTAGAAATGAGGAACTTTCTCAGCTGACTGAGTCTTTATTCCTTCTCAAATGGTGGCGCTGTCTTAATCTCCTATGACGTTTATTGTTTAGGTTGTTCTCCTTAGAGCAGAGTCGAGGTTAAGAGGATTTCTAGATGGAAATTTAATTCAAAACCATGTCGGTTTTAATTTTTTTGTCTTGTTGGTTTTGCAATGCAGCACTACACTGCTTTGCTTTTTGCTTACACTTTGTTATTGACTTCCAACACGGTACCGCTCTTCTTTAATATTTCTTAGATATTAAGCTAATATTGTTTACTTTGATCTGAAGTGTTAGAATACTTAATCGGCACAAAACTTTATTAAAGAGTGCTGATATTGAATTGTGAACAGCATAACTAACAATTACGCAGGAACTGTTGTAGAAAATCGGTGAAAATCTCGGCTTACGAAAGATTGAAAGATCGGTGGTGATTAACCCAAGATATGTGTGGTTTAACCATTAAAACGGTGTCAAGACATTTGTTTACGGAATCAAAAAAAATGGCTTTTCCTAAAACCTAGAACTTTAGATTATTTTGGGGAGATATGGCTGCAAATTGATACCACATAACACATCAGTAAGATACATACAATATGAATGTGTGTGTGAAGATAAAATCAAAATTAAAAACCAAAGGCTAAAACCCATACTTCAACAGCGCCACTTCTTGTTTCTAACAGGGTAAACTTTGCTATTAACAGAGCACTGTTAACTGTTTAACAGTGGCAATAGTGGATTATTCTACTACTTTACAATTATTGCGGACTATTGACATAAAATATAATTCATTATTATTATTCCAGCTATCCCACTACCACGGTTCGAAAGGGGACCCTCTGGACTACCATTTGCATATAGTCTGTATGGTGTACTATTTCTTATACGTTCCCACTGATCTTCTAGAGAATTTTCAATCAAAAAATTTATATTTTCAAAGCCAATTTTCACAATACCATATCACTTTATATGGGACTTTATTGCTGATTATATTAAGAGGCCTTTGAACCTTCCTTTGCATATAGTATGGTACTCATAGAGCTAGAATATGCCCTAAAATTAGTTCCTAAACAAGTGACTTTATTCAGATGGATACTGTAAAACAGTTAACAGTGCACTGTTAAGAGCAAATTCTGCACTGTTAACGCTAACTGTGGCGCTGCTAAAATTTATGGATTGCATTTTGAATTTTCAAATTGGATTTTTTCTTCACACACATACAATATTATCTCACGAATTTCTAACAGGAACCTTAACGCTGTTTAAAGTTGATTGCATTGAAAAAATTAGAAACAATTCTCAAACTTAAAGGCTCTCATAATCGGTGAGAGATGTCCTCATCTCTGCTCAACAGGTCAAAGAACATTGAAATAAGAATTCCATTTCCTATTAAGTCTTAACGTGACTACTGAACATAGCTTTCACTTTCTGCAAGTTTGATTTACGAAATAAAATCAATTTGAGTTAATAATCTCTACCTCTGGCCAAATCATTAAACTCGAGTGCCTATTCTTTAACTGCGTATATCAGTTGAATACTGAAAAACTATACACTCATCAATCACTCACACTCCTGTACCCAGTCACTCACTGACTGATTTAAACACTCACTCATTTGCACGCTTATGCAAACTATCACACGCACTTTTGGTATGTAAGTATGTTCCCCATTACTCAGTTAAATAGGAAATTCATTCGTCTGTACTTCATTCAAGGATTCATTTTCATTTCTTTCGTTCTTTTCTTTACTGGAATGGGGTTTTTAGTCAGTCTATATATTTGTTTCGTATACGAAAGCCAGCGATCCGTTCAACCAAACACAACCCAACCAACCATTGTGTCATGTACCAATTTAAGGACAATAAAAGAAAAATTTGTTAAAGACACTTACACTACTGCATCCACAACAACAACTACAATAAGTATAAGAATAACAACACATACATACATACAACCATCAGACTATCATCAGGGTTTCTTTCATTGAAGCATTTCAGTATGCCATTGCCATCATGTTATCCATCACCAATCATTTACGCAATTCAATTTTTATTCAATTCATACAGCAACAGCAACAACAGCAATAGTTGCGGTAGCATCACCAACAACGACAACAACAAATTTAAACATTTTCTGAATATTTTTTTTTGCCTCGGCATTGGCTGGTTTCCATTCATTTGGTCTGCAATGAATATCTGGACGTTTTTATCTTTGCTTTTCCCATTTTAACTTCGGGTATCGAGTTATCATTCATCCAACGATAATCATCACAGGGAGAGAGAGAGAGAGCATTTGAAAATATTTCTGTTTTTCCAATTTTTCTTTATTTTTTCTATGGTTTGGTCAAGAAGACGAACAGGAAAGGTCGGGTTATGGGCAGGAGCCTTACATTACAAATAGGAAGCAAAAAAAATTGAAAAATATAAATTGTAAAGCATCGAATTAAAATAAAGAGCTTCCTGGGTAGTAACTACGAGGGTGGGAGCATGAAATTTGTTTTATGATTCTTCTACTATAGAAGGTTCCAAAACGGTAGGGTTGCCATCTTTCATTGCCTAAAACAATGTACTCGAGATGCATTAATTTATTTTCAATTTCAATTCGCTAGATTTTTTTGGAGTTGCAGCCCTAGATGCACTCCGAGTTGTTATTATTTGATTGAAGTTTCCTACCAAAATACTTCTGGAGCTTCCAGATTAGTTACCAAATGTTGCAGCCCTAGCTGCACTCCGTGTAGTTATTATTCGATTGAAGTTTCCTACCAAAATACTTCTGGAATTACCAGATTAGCTACCTAATGTGTGGTGATGAAAATGATTTTCACACTTTAGAATTTAAAGATGATTACAACAGGATATATAAGCGATCAGGTTTAACACTCTGACTGGTCCCTTTTTACGGAAGTTCCTTCATCCATAAAGTACCGTACGCGACATTATGGACCATGAGACGAATTTAAAAGCTCGAAGAATTCTTCTCTTTAAATCAGAGTGCTTTACATCCGAGTTGTCTATGTACATATATCAGAGGAATGAACAATAGAGTATGCTTTAGGCAAGGGAAACATTCGCTGTTTAAGTGGCTTCATGCTAGTGAAGATATTTTCCATTACACGGTATGAATATTTGCATTCGAACAGATACGAGACATCAAAATATAGGCAGGAGTTTTTGAAAGATATTCGGCCTGAATATTTGGATATGCAGATATTGAAGGTAATCTAGTCCCTGATAAGCCTTTTTGATATGGAAAATCAGCATGCATGCCTGTCAGACATGCAGATTATTGATCATTACATACTTGGGTCTTAGGCTGCGAAGTAGAGTCTTCCGCACAAAGAATTTTGTAGAATTGAAATGGAGCCTTATGGCAGTAAAGATAAATTTATTTTTGGACAGTCAATATGTACTTAAAGCCCTTAACAGAGTACTGTAGTATGTTCTAGAACGTTAGGGTTGCCAATTGTCAATACACGGAAACTAAAAACTCTGGGTTGTTTGGTGTGTAGTATTTTGTATTGTACACAGTAGTCGCAGTAGTCTAGTAGGTAGTGTGTTGGCTTATTAGACTTGAGCCCACGGTTCAAAACCCCAGGCCAACAAAACGAAACGTTAAAAAAATATTTCTTCGGCGACTTCCTCTCAGCAGATTTCTTTAGAGAGTAAATAAAATTGCCATGGAAAGCTTCCCAAAAAATCTGTCATTCGGAATCAACTTTAAAACTGTAGATCCCACCAGTCATGTATAAAATTAACACACACCAAATCAGTGATGTGAGAAGCTAGGTCGCAACCCTGACTAAAGGGTTATAATGAAGTTAGCCTCTCTCAGAGTTCAAGTGACATTCTAGGCAGAATATTTGGCGGGCAATTAAAAAGAGAGTGAGTAAGAGATAGAGAAAAAGAGAGAGACAGAGACAACTTTTCAAAGAAAAGAACTGAAAAATATTGAAAAACTAATTAACCTGTTCCTTATGCAATGACCCTCGTATATGTTGAAATTTTAAATGAATAAAAAAAAGAAAATTAAAGAAACAGAAAAACCAAGTCAAAAACATCAATTCTTCATAAAAAAGTCATCTGTCACATGGAAAACCGTAAAGCCATTGAGTAGGAAAATCAACACAAAAAAAAAACAGAAAAAATTGAAAAATGAAAAATAAAATCCAGAAGAACTTTTTCTACTCGTGTATGTATACGAGTATGGTATGCAGGAGTAGAAAGGAAATTCCCAAGAATATTTTAAGGTTTTTCAAAAGTGATGGATGTTGGTCTATCGATGACAAATGTTGGAAATATTATGTGCAGCGCAAGTAATTGATTTAAATCATCCTTAAAACTTCGATTGACTGGCAAAATTGAATTGAAATTAAAGAAAGGGAAAGCAAGAAAAAAAAATGATGAAGTCTGTTAAGAAGTTGGCTTAAAAATATTTTCAGATTTTTTATTTTTTTTTTTAATAATAAGTGATGGCTGCTGGTGTCAAAGAAATTACAGTCAATCAAAAATAAATACACTTCCAGATATAATGACGGGCAATTAATTTGGGCTGGGGGAAAAAAGGAGAAAAATAAATGATAGATAATCTACAATTCTTTTCATAAAGTTTGTCAACTTAAGCAAGTGGCAAGTGGTTTGACTTAGATATCCTTCCCCTCCCTCAAAAAGATTTGGAAGAAAAAAAAACTTTTTTTTTTTGTTAATTTAAACTGTGCTACACACAAATTTTAGTGTGTCTCAACTATGGCGTTATGAAATATTTTATTTTTTTGGTTCTTTTGGTAGACAAAAATGAAACTTAATTAAGCAGAAAACGAAATTCAAATGCAAAGAAACTGAAATTGCATGATGTTCAGTGGCAAAGTCTCTAATTGAAAATTTGTGTGAAAATTTCATAAAAATCATTCTTAATAGTTGGAGAAAATTACCGATAAAAACCTGTTTAAATTGGATAGGTATGGAATAATATCTAAAACGAAGTGCATAAAGACTACATTGTTCAATTAATGTATTCCGCAATAAAAAATAATTTCGAATAATAATTTCGAGTTGCAACGTACTCATCAGTTTAGATCACTGAGTATATCTTGGACGGCAGTCGTTCCTAACACCAAACAAGTAAACCATATGTGTTCCTCCAGTAATTGAATTAAGTTGAAACCCCTCCAATTTATCTCTTCTTACGATTGCTTTATAGGTCTACTGACTTCTACTAATGGTGTAGCTCAGTTAGTCCTTATTCAACTATAGCGACGGGGGTAATTCTCGCTACGACACTAACCGTTTTCATTGGTACACTTTATATACACAACTTACTTAATTACTTAATTGGTCGGTTGCCCTAGTAATCTAGTGGGTGGTGTGCTAGACTATTAGCGTGAGAGTTGTAGGTTCGATAATTGCTCATTATAACCCTTTAGTCATGATTACGATCTAGCTTCTTACACCACTTATTTGGTGTGTGTTAATTTTATTTATAGCTGGCAGAACTTAGACTTTAAATTCGACTTCAAACGACAGATTCTTGAGAAACTTTTCATGGCAATTTTATTCACTCTCAGAGTTTTTGCCAGAAGACTGCTGAGAGGAAGTAACGAAAAATATTTTTTACCATTCACTTGCCCAACGACCAAGAACAAATGTGCTATGAGTGCGCTCGACAGGTTGGAATTATTTAGAAATATCGGGTGAGCCATCTATCGGTTTAAATTTCGAATTTCATAGGTTATTTCGAATCTGACAATACTTATGTCATTCTATTCTGTCACATAATTCATAATATAATTTCTTCAATGAACGTAATGAATCGATTTCCGCTTGACAAACTTTGAGATTTATTGGAAATTTATTTCAAAAACAAAGACAATTGGTTTCGGAATTTGCATGAAAATGTCGTACAAAATTTGGTCGCAGAGAAGGACCAACAGTCCGAGGTATAGGCAAGTTTATTGCTGAAGTTCGTGAAACTGGTTTCATTGTTGATGCGGCAAGACGTGAGCGTCCTTGTACACTGCGTACACCCGAAAATATCAGATCTGTGTCTGAGAGTGTGCGTGATCCATCAACATCAACTCATCATCGCTCACAAGAATTAAACATTTCACGCACCAGTTTACGTAGAATTTTGAGAAAATATCTCGGTATGACGCCTTACAAAATTTAATTAGTTCGATAGTTGAAGCCGCATGACCATCCGCTTCTCTGGACCGACCAACAAGATACTGCACGATAATGCCGATTTTGCCTATAAAATCATCTTTTCGGATAAAGCTCATTTTCATCTTAGTGGGTACGTTAATAAGCAAAATTGTCTGTCAATGGAGACACCCATCGCTCCATGATAACCGATTTTTTTGTACCTGCTCTTCACGTTATTAATGTTAACGATGTTTGGTTTCAACAGGATGGTGCAACTTGCCCGGCATCTTATGCCACTATCGATTTATTGCGTCAAACGTTTGATGGCCGTTTAATTAGAAGAAATGATGATGTCAATTGGCCGCCAAGAAGCTGCAATTTGTTACCGTTGCACTATTTTCTGTAGGGCGCCTCTAAAGAAAAGTATTATGCCGATAAACGAGAGACAATTGAGCATTTGAAGGTCAACATTCGTGATGCCATTGCCGAGATACGACCCCATAAACTCGAAAAAATGCACAGAAATTGGTTCGATCCAATGAGGTACTGTGAGGCCCGCCGCATGGCAGCCATATGACTGAAATAATCTTCCATTTCTGACCGGAACAATTGTACTTTACAGCAAAAAAAAAAAAAAAAAAAAGAAAAAAAAAACAAATTCGGAAACTTTTCAAACCGTTTTTATTTTTATTGCATTTTTAAATCTAAACCTTTAAATGGCCCACCATATATATTAGAAAAAGTCACTTTTGTAGAACTAGTTGGAAAACTATAGGGACAGTGCCTATAGTAACTAATGACGTGCTTGGTCGCGCCAACAAATGTAGTCATTGATAGCAATTACTTCTTAGGAACCCCTACATTGAATTTGGGCAGTTTTGTAAATTTCAACAGCTCACTAAATTGCTGTCAAATGGTCAAAACTCCTACATCTTCCAAGGTAAGCACAGTTTCATAATTTTTTGGATGTAAGAGGGAATGCTAAGTTCTTATATCTTTATCCCACACGTCGGAGCCAAAGTAATCTATCTGAGTGGGTAAAGGGCAAAAGAAAAGGAGTCAGACATTTAATATGAGAACGTATACAAAAAAATAATTTAAAGAAAAAAACCTCAACTTGAAAAACAATTGAAGAGAATTGAAAGCGACAAAAGAGATATGATGATTCAATGCATTTTTCTTTCTATACAAGTGTATATGAAAGTGTGTGTTTATCGTTAACTAACAGAAGATAATAATAACTTTGTATGCCTAAGTTTAACATTGTCAATGTGTGGATGTGAGTATGGGTGTGGGTGTGTGAGAATATTAACATTTGCCCTTTTATGGTTGAGATTTAATTTATTGCCAGCAACCATAAAAAAACCAACAGCAACAATTACAATAAAAACAGGCAAAAAAAAGAGAGAGAGAGGAAAGGAAATAAAGCCTACAGTAATGGAAGAAAAAAAGCTGAAAAACGGATGCGTTTAAAGGGCAAGCGTTTGTAACTGAAGCTTTAGTAAAAAACCGAAAAACGACACTAAAGAGCAAAAAGAAGAGCCTGAAAAAGGGCAAAAAAAAAGTCAAAATAGTGCTACTTATTATATATGAACTATTTTACATTTTTACAATTGTTGTTGTTGTTGCTGATGTTTTTTTTTTTTTTTTTGCTTATGAACACTTTGAGATTTCATTTCATTATTACCCTACTTTTTATACATACATACACAACAGGCAGAAAGGGAGGCTTACATATACACGCAAATGATATATGATATCTTACACATACACTAGAACACATATTTACACATACATACACACATACATACATAAAATAACAGTTATTTGTACTAAAGAGAAGGCGTTTATTGAAAAATGTTTAAATATGATGAGCAAAAAAAGCCGCCCAAAAAAAAAAAACAACAAAAATACCCGTTTTTTTTTGCTTTCTTGTGTATTCAGGTCATATATTTATTTTAATATGTATCTGTATTGGTGTTGTTAACTGTCTGTGCAGCTGTATATGTTTATGTGAGAGTGTTTGTATTTTTCTTGAAGTTTTGCTCTTTTTTCATTTGGTGGACTATATTTTTCTGTTTTTTTTTTTTTTTCATTAAAATATTGAAAATTTATCATCCATATGGAATGTTGACAGAGGCAAAGAGATGATGGTGAACATGAGAAAAGTTATTATCGGTCAAGATTGTCAATATTAAAGTTTATGTGAGGAAAAAGAGAAAAAAAAAACTTTAAAGTTGTATGTGGAGACTGTTTTATTAATATTTCATTGCTAATGTTGTTCCCTTAGAGGGTTAAATAAACACATCTTCGTTGGAAACACAATCAGTTTTCTTTTTATAAAAACTGTACCTTACAGTAAGTTTATCAATTACAATCAACTCTGGTGGCGAAGAAATGGTCAAAAGGCTGTATAGCAAGCAAGAGCAGTTCAGATTCAAAGCAATCATCATGATATTCATGTAATGCATGTAGATAAGCCACTGATCTCTAACTTTTCAGAGAGGAAAACATGGAAGGCAAAGTCACCTTTTAAGAAAGAATAATACTCAGCGGAAAAAATTCATCAGCATTATATTCTTTTCAACAAGCTTGCTGTAGTCACGGCTTAGCTTTTTTGAAATATACTTTCTAATTGCCCTATGCACCGTAAACAAATGAAAGAATGTAGAAGAAAATATAAAAACGATACTTTATAGGATAAAAACCTGATATGTGTAATAACTTCGAATTTGAAAATCCAGGATGCAATACAAAATTTTTACCAGCGCCATATTTGACGTTAATAGAGCAAAATTTTCTCTTAACAGAACAAACTGTGAAATGGTATAGTCGAGTAGGTGTACTATGTCCCATATGTTCCAAAATGGCCACTAATCTTGTAGAGAATTTTCAAGCAAAAGATTTATATTTTCAAAGGCAATTTTCTCAATACCTTATCACTTTAGATGTGACTTTATTGCTGATTATATTAAGAGACCTTGAATATGGTATGATACAGAGATCAGCAATGAATCCTTTTTTCGCTACTCATAAGCACTCATGAAATTTCGAATATAAGTGAGTCAACAATATTGAAATTAAACTACGTACTCTGATTCATTCGTACTCACTAGAACATTGATTTATAAGTACAGGTTGCAATGAGTATGCGTACAACGTTGACAACAAACTTATACCATTCGAAATATGTTTTATTCATACGCCTATTCATTCAGATTCATAAATTTAGAAAAATACTTATAAATGATTCGAGTGACTCGAATCATTCATCAAAATTTACAGTCTTAGTTAATGTTGGACTTACAATAAAAGACAAAAGACACATAAGCAAAAAAAGACAGAGCAGCAAGCAGAGCAAACACACAAGCTTCTAGTGAGTATTTTAGTGTTCGCACGCGATACATAGTTATTTTGTGATTCGTGTATATGTTGAGTTACGGAGAGTCGAAATCAACAACATCATACGTATCGTTAAGTATGAATATGATGAGTACAACTTTAAATATGAGGTTCCATGATATTAAAATAAGTATAAATGCGTATAAGTATCAGAAATTATGAGTATGATTCGATTCTATTCATCTTTTTGAATACTTATTGCTGCTCTCTGAAGATATCCCGCAGTAGATATTCGCTGCCATATACGATATTCAAAAAAGGTTGAATAAATGACTGAGAAATTAAAAAATAAAAATGCCTAAAGGATGTGCACCACATATGTATATGTACGTGGGTTTATACCGAAACCTTTCACCTTTTAATCAAATCAGCACTAAAATCACCACCTTGAAACATCAGAATAAGCAGAATTTGATCAACATTTCTTGCAGTGTGTTGTTTTCTTTTTAATTTTTACAACTCCATGGAATAAATTCATTAATTTTCTTTTGAAAATTGTATTTTGAAATCTACCACCGGAAATATTGACCTGAAGCCTTAAGCACAAAGGAAAAACAACAACAATAATAACAAAAACAATAATAACAACAACAATAATAACAACAACAATAATAACAACAACAATAATAACAACAACAATAATAACAACAACAATAATAACAACAACAATAACAAACAAACAATGGCATATTGTTGACATTCTATTATTCAATGCCATAGTAGGAGTAAAAGAAGAATAAGAAGGAGAAACTGCATAACAATTGATAATTAAAAAATTATTCACTTTCTTCTGCACAAAAAAGAAGAAAAACTGAACAAATAGAAACCGACAGCACGAGAAAAGCAACAACACGACAATTGCAAAAAAACCTTGAATTCATAATAATTTTCCTTTAAATGTCACATGAAATGCCTTCAAGTTATTTGTTGCGTTATTTGCATTTCAATGCAAATTATTGCCCCAAATATAAGGGCAGAAAGGAGGTTGGTGGTGGTGCACATTTTCATTATGATTTCAAATTGTATTGTAGTTTTGTGAACACACACCGACAGTAGTTACTGTGAATAGAGGACAGTCAGACAAAAAACTGTCAGAAAAAGTGTTTACATTTGAAGAGATTGCAGACTAAAACTCTTAATTTTATGCACAAAAGGCAAACACTGTATTAAACAATAGTTATGTGTGGAGAAGCACTCCTAACAGCACCTATATTTATGTCTTATGATGTATTCTCAATTTTGTTTCTAAGCTCCTAGTAGTAAGTAAAATTTTTAATTTTATGCAGAAAATGCAACTACCGTGTTACACAATAGCTGTGGGGACTTCCATTACACTTTATTTGTATTTTCAGCTTTACTCTTACTTTTGGTTTTAGCTTCGATCAATTGTTTAAAACTGTTCAATTTTTATGAGGAAGGATACCTAATGCTCAATTCCTCTTACTTTGCATTTCTTTTTGGTCCAAAGCCAGTAAAAATAATTTTTAAAGGATCAACAAAAAGAAAATCTTTAATTCATTTCGACTAGGAGTCTAGTAGGCTTATTAGACGTAAGGCCGCAGTTCAAACCCCAGGTCCGACATCTCCAACAAAACGAAATATGAAAACACATATTTCGTCGGCGACTTCCTGTCAGCAAATTTATAGCAAAAAATCTGTAGTAAATAAAATTGCCACGAAAAGTTTCTCAAATCAGACGTTCAGAGCCGGCTTTAAACTGTAGGTCTTGACACTTGTGTATAAAATTAACATACACAACCCAAGTGGTCTGAGAAGATAGGTCGTAATCCTGACTAAAGGTTTGTAATGACAAATAATGTATACATATGTAATCTTCATTAGACGAATTGGGTAATAAATTTACAATTGCCAGACCGGACTGAAGAGAAGAGGTTGCTGGACTACGCTTTAGAAATATCAGATTGATTTTTCTTGATTTTTCTTACTCAACTGACTTCATGTCTTGTGCTCATCCTATTTGCCATATGATACCTTAGTTGGGCCTTAGTTTCTGTTTCGTTTTTCCAAGAACAGTTCTGGTCCAGACTCTTAACCAAGCTTTTGACACTTCGAACCTTCAACTGATGTTCATTTTAAAATTATATGCGGCGTTACAACCTTGGTATTGCACTATTTTCGAGTAAAAACTGAGAACTACAATTATTCATTAATAATTCAGGAAATTTGGATGATATGGGCAAGAGAACTCTATTGGAAGTTCCCCAAAAACCAGACTATTTTTCAAGTGGCAAAAAGAAGTGTTAAGATTATCATAAACATATATACATACATACGTGATTGGTCATCACAACCCTACAGCCAGGATTAAGACCTACCTTCTCCCACTACTTATGTTGTGTGTGTTAATTTTATACACGAGTGGCAGGACCAACAGTTTAAAATCGACTCCGAACTACTGATTTTTGGGTAACTTTTCATGGTAATTTTATTTACTCTTAGAGTTTTTTTCAAAGAAATCTGCTGAGAGGAAGTCGCCGAAGAAATATTTTTCCACATTTCGTGTTGTTGGAGACGTTTGACATGGGATTTGAACCGCGGGCTCACGTCTAATAAGCCAACCCACTACCTACTAGATTACGACGATTTCGACGACAACTAATTTTTGTAAATTTGCAGATGAATATGGTTGCTACTGTTTCCATTCATTCTGGTACTATGTATTTCTATTACGGATATGTAAATGAACTTTTGTGTCTCCGTAATATCCAAAACAAAACCATCTTAAAAGCATTCATTTGTTATTTGACTGCCACGATGATATGGGTATTCTGGGTTCCGAAATAACTTACGAGCCTTGCTTCAGCAATCGAGTTTTCTTTTGATTTTGTCTCTACGATAAAATATCCTCACCTCTGCAGGACTAACCACAAAGGCAATAACACTTAAAGGTAGAAATCGCAACGAATTTCTTTATTTATCTTCGCACCCAATCTAGATGCCCCACTTTTTTAAAAACTTACACCACACTTTATCATTTGGTTTGTATATACCGTGATTGGCATTATGAGATCCGCTGCATCTCAAACCCTGTAAAGGTCTTATTATTAGACAACCTACTAGTAAGAGTGCCTATTTATACAATATTCATCTAAATTTCAACATTTTTATACAAACCAATACTCAGAGGATGGCCACTACTCATGTTAGGGAAATAATCTCTTTAGGAACAGCTTTCCACATAAGAAAAGTACGACTGAAAAACTTATTTCTTCAATGTGAAGATGTTTTAATAAATCAATACAATTGGATACTCTGTCGTCATTAATTGGCATCTTCGTCCTTTCTCGAAAGGGGTCGTAAAGCCTCCAAATAGGCCCATACATTGTATTCAATTTCTGGACAAACATAACTATAGGACTACAAAGCCATTGTAGTCTATTAGGTAGTGTGTTGGCTTATTAGACGAGAGACCATAGTTCAAATCCCGGCTTAGACATTTTGAATATAATGTTTTTTATTGCGGATTCCTCTTATCAGTCCTCTGGCAAAAACTCTGAGAGTCAAATTAAATTGCCGTGGAAATCTGCTTAAATCAGACATTCAGAGTCGATTTTAAACTGCATTTCTGACACTCATGGATAAAATTAACACCCACAACATGGGTGGTGTGAGCAGCCAGATTGTAATCCTGACTAAAGAGTTGTTATGACCAATTAAGTAAGGGAGAGAGTAAATCCATCTGGCCCCATTTGCTTAAATATTTACGACATTAATTGTGTACGCTACCTTCTGGATTCCACGACTGCCTCGAGGTTACATGACATCACTCAGAGGTCTTCCACTATGACAATCACTGCAATTGACTTCTTTTTCTGGCATTAAGAATCTGTGCAACAATTTACATTGAATTCTTTGAGGCCAGTGACCAAATTAAAAGTGCAAAGTAGGGTACAAAAAAAACGTATTTTTGCCAACCTTTGACATGCAGAATTGTTTTGAATTTTTTTTCCTTATGCATATGAATGTATGCATACATACATATATTTATGTGTGTGAGTGTATTTATATTTATGTATTCATGTAAATTTGATTATATGGGTGAATATTTTACTTTCATTGTCTGTTCTTTTGCTTTTAATTTCTCTCGTTTTCAATTAAAATTTTTTATTTTTTGGTTTTGTTTTAGTATCTTTGTTATTATTGTTGTAAATAAAAATGTCTATATAAACGATACTTATTTATACACTCACACACATTGTTACATATCATATACGATTGTGTATGCATGTGTAGGTTTTGTGTGAATAATTTTGTTTTTTTTTTAAATATTTTTGTCGAAATTAATAAATTTATGGTTGCATATGAATTTTATTCTATTAAGCAATTGCATAGAGCGAAGGAGAGAGAGATTGTTATTATTATTATTGTCGTATTGTGTTGTTGGCAAAATAATAATAAAATTTATGGTTGCATCAACTATAAAGGCTGTTGAATTTCAATTCATACATATGTATACTCGTACACACACTAATAAACGTCTGTATAAAATGTCGGAATGCGTTGACGTATTCAATGTGGAGCGAGTAAACCAGTAAAACATAATGGAAGAGAAATAAAAAGAATTTAATATTTATCATATCGCCGCAGTCTAGTAGGCAGTGTGTTGGCTCGGTTCAAAAAAATATTTCTTAGATGACTTACTCTCAGCAGAGTTCTGGCATATAATCTGAGGGTAAATAAAATTGCCATGAAAACTTTCTCAAAAATTTGCAGTTCGGAGTTGACTTTAAACTACAGGTCACGCCACTCACAACATAAGCGCTGCGTGAAAAGCTAGGTCGTAATCCTAACTGAAGGGTTGTAACGATCAATTATGTATGTACAGTATTGACCAAAACTAAAGCACCCCCTCAGTACATTTTTTTTAAATGATAATTTTTCTAAGAAAACAAAGCTATTAAAATTTTATTTTTATTTATTTATATCCTTATTATTGAAAAACACAAACTTAAAGAATTCAGAATTTAAAAAAAAAAAAGTTAGAATTCAAAAAACTTTTTAAGTCGCAAATATAAGCGGACAAAACTAAAGCACCCCCCAATTAAGGTGCACAAAAAATTATTGAAATCAATATTTCGTTGCGAATCCTTTATTCTGAATGACACACGCACATCTTTTAGGCATAGGGTTTATTTTTAAGTTAATGATTGGATTGGATAGCTGGTTTATCAAGGCATCAATTGAGTGCAAAATATTCAATCAACAGATCAATTATTTCTAGGCTAATTTAAAAGTTTTTACAGACTGGTCGCACATCTCCTACTCATTCTGGAGGAAGGTCACGTGAAACCTTGCGACATGAAGACTCCTTAATTAAAAGGACAATCCAAAATGATCCTACAGCATCTTCTAGTCACGAACGAAACCGCTTAGATTTAAAAATAACCGAAACAACGATTCCGAGAAGGGCGGTAGAGGCCGGATTATTCAGTCGACGACCAGCAAAAAACCTTTGATATCGCCAAACTTGAATTCGCCAAGTCCCATCTCAACTGGAATGTCCAAAAATGGATGAATGTGTTGTTTTCTGACGAATCTAAGTTTAATTTAAAGGATTCAGATGGCATAAGGCATCCAGAGGCAGGCCAAACGGACAACGGTTCAATCCTAAATGTACTGAGGGGGTGCTTAAGTTTTGGCCAATACTGTATGTATGAAATATAACGCGAAAAAACGTTTTAGGCGATTAAGAATTAATGAATTGTTTATTTTTTAATTGTTTTGCATATGCAATGCTGCTGCTGTCTTTATTATAATTAATTCGCATGCAGCTTACCTTAGGCTGCAATTGAAAAATTGTCGTGCGTGCTGCGTTGCGTTTATTGTGTTTATAGCATTAAGCATAAACACTACTATAATTATTTCTTTTTACTCGTTTGTTTGAGATAAAACGATCAAAAAGGATCAAAGGTACAATTATCAAAAAGTAGTAATTTGGATACTTTCTGTTTATTTTTTTCTTTACTTGGCAGCGGCTAGCATTGAGAGAATGCTCCATAGGAATAATACAATGTAATTTGTGTGAGGAGAGAGAGAGAGAGTATTGGACTAACAATGGGCGTTAAATTAAAAGGTGTTGTAGTTGTGATCTTTTTTGTTATTGGTTTGTAAAGAAGACTTGTAGATAAATGGACACCTCGGTGCTGGAAACATCAATATCCTTTTAATGATATATTCCACGACAGCGATGGAAGCAATTAAGGAAAGGAATTTCATTGTTTCGAAATTTTATTTTTGATAAGAAAATATTAAGAAAAGATGTCTATAAGTAGTAGCAAGAGAAGTACAATGTACCTTTTCCCTGGTTGACCTATAATACTCGTAAGTACTTTTCGTTTTTGATACCTACAATGTCAACAACAGTACAAGAATTAATACGACAAAGAAAATTCATTTAAAAGCGTTGCAAATACAGTGCACTCGCGGTAACGTGAACACCGTCTAACGTGAACACCGGCTAACGTGAACAAGATTTTTTTACGTTGACTACTCTGTAACGTGAACAAACACAGAAAGCTCTATAACGTGAACAATTTTTTTCACTGTATATATTTTCTAAGCATGTAGATAACATTGAAATACATACATTAAATTCGAATTTTAAAATTTTGGGAATCCCCTTATATAAATAATGAGTGTATATCCCCTAAATTATTTTGTTTGTATGGCAAAGAAATTTGAAGTTAGTTCCTTATGTGAAGTGAATCAGTCGGCATGAGTGTAAAAAAATCTAAATGTTTGGAGTTAAAAGAAAAGGCAGACATTTTAGATAGTTTGCAAAAAGGAACAAGTGTGACTAGTTTAGCAAAAAAGTATAATGTCGCTAAGTCAACAATATGCAATGCCAATAAAAGTTGAAAAAAATCAGTAGATATTTTCTCGTGATCTCGTTTTGTTTTGTAATGGATTTTAATTAAAATTTTAGTTTTATATTTTAGTAATGTAAATAATAATAAAAGAATTTCATGTTCAAGCGTGTAAAACACAGATTTATATTGTAAAATTTGATATTTTTTTCATGAAATTTGACAGTCGCTAATGTTAACAATTTCGCTAACATGAACTCCCTTGGTTTTAATTAGTTCATGTTACCGCGAGTGCACTGTATGTTTTCCTAAATTTAAGCACACCTTTTAGGTCTCTTCTTTCACTTATAAATTCTTTCTAATTTCTTTTTCTTTTGCAGTTGTTTGCTTGCATTTGTTTTTTTTTTTTTCTATTTCTTCTTTCTTTTTTTTTTTTTTTTTGTTGTTGTTTGCTACTGTTTTGTGGAGAATTAAAGGTATTGTAATTAATTCTTCCTTATTTATTATTGTTGTAATTGTTATTATAGTAGTAGTTGCTACATATTGTTGTTGTTCATAGTCTATTTAATTCACTTACCTTTCCTCCTTTAATTGGTGTTGTACTACAAATTGGATTTGTATTTGGCAAAAAACCAGCAGCATTTGTAACAGAATTAGAAGCGGCAGATTCAATGCCAACACCAACACCAACACCAGTACCAGTTGTGGTGGTAGTGGTATTAGTGTTGTTACCATTATTAACAAACCAGCCTGGTTGTTGCTGTTGATGAAGATGATGTTGCTGTTGTTGTTGTTGCATTGTATGCAATGGTGGGCCATTATAACGAAACGGTGGTGGTTGTTGCTGCGGCTGTTGCTGCTGCTGTTGGTGATGTTGTGTGGCACCCATAAACTGAACAGTCTGCATATTCATGGCTTAAATATACGTAGAGTAACAGTGTGGGTGTATCAAAAATCGAAACTAAAGTTTGTATTACAAACGGATACTCGAGAACTAGTCGTTCTCGTGTAGCATATATGTCTGATGATATTGCACTAAT
Organism: Sarcophaga caerulescens; assembly: GCA_927399465.1. Taxonomy (NCBI): domain Eukaryota; kingdom Metazoa; phylum Arthropoda; class Insecta; order Diptera; family Sarcophagidae; genus Sarcophaga; species Sarcophaga caerulescens. The sequence goes on from OV656867.1 coordinate 21,722,676, forward strand.
ACTTCTACACACACACACACACACATATACTGTATTACTATGCTAATGTGGTGTTAGGCAGGAAGAGGCGATGTGAGCGAATGAAAGCCTTACACAGACTTTTGTGAAGCAGCATGTATTGTAGACAAACACAAACACATACGCATGCCAGTAGTATATGAGTTGGAAAAATCTACAGAATAACACAGAGAGAAAAAAAAGAGAAAGAAATGAAATACAATTTAAAATTAAATCGAAATAGAAATGGAAATGAAATTAAAATAAAATTAATAATAGAAAGCAAGTTTCACAAAAAACAAAAAATAAAAACAAAATACAGAAAGTAAAAGCCAACTACAACGGCAAAATATGTTTTTAGTCTGTAGAACACTTTTGCAATTAAATATTAAATAAATAAATTAAAAATGTTTTAAATTACACATAAACTTTAACCTCCATCGCATACACACTCTCGCTCTCTCTCTCTCCCTCTCTCAATGTTTCTCTAACTCAACAAATGACAACACAACACCAACAGTTATACAAACTATGTACTTGTGTGAGTAAACATATGGGTAAGAGTGAGAGAGAGAGAGACAGACAGAGAGAAAGAGAGAGAATGTGCTGTAGCAAATTAAAGATAAACAACATTTTGTTGTAAACTTTTGACCTGTTTTTTTGAAATTAAAGGCCTCTTGTACTTTTGGGTTTTTAAGGCGCAACAACAGCAATAACAACAAGTACAAGAACAGAGAAAATAAGCAAAAAATAAATGCAAACTGAGGCATGAACTACATTTAAATACTTCGGAACAAAAGGACAGTAAACGCTCAGTAAAAAGATTTCTGACATATTTCCTCAATTTGCCGGCTAAGGCGTAAGCCTTTGCGTAGAGAGTTATTGAAGTCGCCATAGTCTAGAAGGTAGTGTGTTGGCTTATCACACACTCGATTTAAAACATTGATGTATGTATATTAGGGTGGTTTTATCTCATATGGTAAAAAGAAAATTTAAGAATTTTTTCGGGGGCACCCCCCTAAAATGTTTCTTTCTGTCAGATTTTAGGATTGCCAAAGTTTGAGCACAATTGGAAGATGTTAACCCGTGCCACTGAGGCCTCAAAATTTTGAAAATCTCGATTTTTTGGCAGTTTTGCGACTTCGGCGATCTATATCTCTGGAACGGCTAAAGCTATTTGCCAGTGTCATACATCAAATTAAAGGCCACACTGTTTATAATATTTTATATTCTACACAATAATACGCATCTAGTACTGACACCGAAAAAATAGAGCCAATGTCCCTAAAAACGTGACTAGGTACCCCTGAGAGCGACAAATACTTGTACTTTGGAATCTCATTTCATTTAAATATGTCTGCTATGGTATACCGTTAATTTTAGACCCACATAGTGTGTCACTGGCGACCCCAAGAAGGTAAAACCAAACTAGTTTAAAAATGTGTTGTTATATTTTAATTAGAAGTCCAGGGGTTCAGAGCCTGTTATTAAAAAAAGAAAAGCATAGCTAGGTGGCTATGTGCTTCGATACAACAGCATCAAATACTGGGAGACTCAATGGAGCGTGCAATCTCCTGGAGCAGATGTTAGGTTGAGAGCTCCTGTACCTAGCGTGCCGACACCATGTTTTAGAAGTCTGGTTGAGGGTTTTTGACTGCAAGTTCGGAAGCACTACGGGACGTCAACCAGACATATTCAAAAGGTTTCAAAAAGAATGGTCGGCGATTGATAAATCCAAGTTCGATGTAGACGAGAATGTTTTGAAACTACTGCCGAAAGAAAAAGTAGAGAATATCAAAGAAGAACTGCAATGAAAACTAATGGAATGCCAGCCAAGAGACGACTACAAAGAGCTGTTACAGTTGGCATTGATATATCTTGGCCATCTTGACGGAAAAGATGTGCGCTTCAGGTCTCCAGGTCCAGTACGCCATGCCCAGTGGATGGACATTGTCTTCATTATCTCGAATTCAGTACTATTTACTTATTTTTTTTTATTCCTTATAAAATATTATAAACAGTATCGACTTCAATTTGATGTATGACACGGGCAAATATATTAAATCGTTCTCGAGATTTTCAAAACTTTGAGGCCCCAGTGGCACGGGTTAACATCTTCCAATTGTGCTCAAACTTTGGCAATCTTAAAATCTAACAAAATGAAACATTTTAGGGGGGTGCCCCAAAAAATTCCGCCATCGATTTTTTAAAACCCCCCTAATGTATATCGTCCATCACTCGGTGAAGTCTTATGTTTTTCCACATGAGGGTCCAGGACATTTCCCCATTATAATAGCCTTATTAGTCGAATTATATACCATACGGAAGTCAACAAAATCGCCGTAGTCTAGTAGGTAGTGTATTGGCCTATTAGACGTGCGGCCACAGTTCGAACCCCAGCACAGAAATTTCCAACAATACAAATTACGAAAAAATACTTGTTCCGTGACTTCCTCTCAGCGGATTTCTGGCAAAAACTCTGAGAGTAATTAAATTACCATGAAAAGTTTCTCAAAAAAATCTGTCGTTCATAGTCGACTTTAAACTGTAAGTCCCTCCACTCATGTATAAAATTAACACGTACAACATAAGTGATGATGCGAGAAGCTAAGTCGTAATCCTGACTTTTGTTATAATTTCTCTGCTTTGGTATCCTTCCTTTATTACAACATTTTACTGTCTTCAAATGATACAAAAAGAAAAGAGAGAAAAACGATATGAAGCATAAAAGTAATAAAAGTGTAACAAATGCACTCGCTGTGAAATATGCAGGTTTTTTTTTTTTTTAATAACGTCTGTGCAAATGTACCCGAATGAGCCTATTTTTCGACTATTTTGCCTACATTTCAGTATCAGTCATAAATTTGTACAAATATGTACCACGAATACCAGCCATAGGACAACATTAGGCATTTTTATGTTCTTTTTTTTGGCTATAAAATGACTGTATTTATCGCAAATTGTGTGCCCGGTTCATACTATATTTGACTATAAAACGTGTACGAGATTCACTTGCTCTGGCGTGTGGAATTTAGAAAATTTTATTTGTAAAATCATATCATTTTAATAAAACGAGTTTTATCTATGAAATGAGGAGGACATTAAAATCAAATAAATCTAAGACTTTTGCTGTCTTTAGAAATTTCTAACCTAAAACAGTTCAGTGGTAAATACTTCACAGAACTCCTTTAAAAAATTGTAATTTAAGGAACAGTAACAACAATAATAAAGTAATTTAAGACATTAACAACTTGTCAGAAAAAAAGATTATTTTTTAATTAATATACGACGAAGAGAATACGTGGCCTCACAGAAGCCAATGCACTCATTACGAGTGAATGTTTGGTGAGGCTTGTGGAGCGGATGCATCATTGGCCCATATTTCTTTGAAAATGAGGACGGCGCAACCATTACGGTCAATGGAGGCACCTATCGCATCATGATAACCGATTTTTTTGTACCCGCTCTTCATGGTATTGATGTGAACAATGTTTGGTTTCAACAGAATGGTGCAGCTTGCCACACATCTTATGCCACAATCGATTTATTGCGTCAAACTCTTGATGACCGTTTAATTAGCCGAAACGGTGATGTCAATTGACCACTAAGAAGCGGCGATTTGCCACTGTTGGACTATTTTCTGTAAGGCGCCGTTAAAGAAAAGTGTAATGCAGACAATTGACCATTTGAAGGCCAACATTTGTGATTCCATTGCCAAAATACGACCCCTTACACTCGCAAAAGTGCACGAAAATTGTTTCGATCGAATGAGGTACTACGAGGCCTGCTGCGGCAGCTATATGAATGAAATAATATTCCATTTCTAATCGGAACAATTGTACTTCACAACAAAAAAAAAAAAAAAAAATTCGGAAAAATTTCAAACCGTTTTTGTTTTACAGCATTTTTAAATATAAACTTTTAAATAGCCCACCATATATAACAAAGTATCTCATAACGATTGAACTGATGTCCTGTTCCATTACCTAGTGTGACTCAAGAAATCTTTTTCTAGGTTAAGTTTTTACACTCAAATGTGGGCTTCCTTAATTTTAGATTTTTAACCTAAAATTTTTTTTATCAAAAATGAAAAGAAAAGAAGACAAAATAAAAATGCCATAAATTTCCAATATTATCTCCCACATAAAATAAATACCAAATATTTGGAATGTTTTTAAGGGAATTTCTAGGTATTATTGCTGCAAAAAAAAAAAAATAAAAAATCCCATGGAAATTAAGGAGAAGAACTACCATAAACCGAAAACGTAAATTCCAAAATAAAATATTTTAGACACGTTAAAGCTAAACTATGCCTGGTATACTTAGCAACCCATACATGCACATACATAGATACTCATAGAAATACTTAAACATGTTCAGAATATATGTATGTACTCGTATGTATTTATGGTTGGTCGTTGGAATTAAAATATTTTTGAGAGTTGAGTTGAAATATTTTTCTTACTTGCAATAGTCAATTATAGAACGGGGCTGGGAAAACTACTTAAAACTTATGGGAAGCACACACACACTCACAGCAAGACACTTACACACTTAAGAGCCTCTTTAAATATGCACTTATGGGGAAGTGAGGAATATGGTGGTATAGGCTGGTATAGAAATAGGTGCAGAGTTATGTGATTAAATCATTAAGTTTTCAAAAGTACAAATAAATTTAGCTTTGCTTAAAGTATCTCTTCATGTTTAAATAGCAATCACCACCAATCTTATGTAATACGATAGCGTTTCCAAATTTGTGAGAAAAAACTTTTTTTTTGACTCGGCATAATATCTGTATAGCGGACGACATTTTTAATCCCTTCGACATTCTGTTTACAGTGGGTTAGATCAAGTGAAAGCCACGATAGTCTAGTATACTTTTGTGTTGCCTTATTAGATGTGAGGCCACGGTTCAGACATCCCCCAAAGCCGAAAAAAATATTTCTTCAGCGACGACTTCCTCTCACCAGTTGCTGGCAAAAACTCTAAGAATAAATAAAATTGTCATGAAAAGTTTCTCAAAAAAATCTATCGATCGGAAGCGACTTTAATCTGTAGGTTCCGTCACTTATGTACATATAAAATTAACACACAAAACATAATTGTTGCGAGAAGCTAGATCGTAATCCTGACTACAGGGTTGTAATGACCAAGTATGTATGGTACCCAGGTTTATGACAGAGAAGCCAATTCGACACACTTGCACCGTTCGACTTCCAATTAAAACGGAGTCTCCATCGCATGCACAATTGATGGCTTTTTTAAAAGCCCTAAATCCTCTCTAGTTTCATATTCTGAGGCATTAGACAGACCCACGTGGGGAATATCATACCATTTCCGTGACAAAGAGGTGTTCCATTTGCCTGTCCTATTTCACCTCTTTTCATTATTATCAGAACAAAGGAAAGGAAGCATCGGTTTACAGCAGAGCATGAGCCCATGCCAGACTTTTAAATCTAACGGCTGAAGCTAATCGAACTATCTATCATTCATTGATTTTGGCCATCGTAACAGAAGACACGATTTTTGAAACCAGTTCACTGTGTTGATTGTCGCCTTGTGTCCGGCATTGTTAATATTCACGAGTCAACATAAAAGATCTGCTTTATTGCGGTGTTCGACGTGAAATTCATTCTATGTCAGGATTTCTCATTTCCGCAAAATGTCATCAAACATTTCAAAGTGACCCCAAGTGTAAAGGAGAGAAATGATTGTCTCTCTTACATTCGTTCCAGGACAGAATTTTATAGAAAACGATTAAAATATGTGCATATACGGACGACGACATCGTGATTATAATCCGAAATATAGGAGCCTTCAAGGCAGCAAGCTTTTTTATTGACGCAACAAAACACAAAATTTATGGAAAGCAAAGCGAATCACGATATAACACACGTACATCTTTAAGTAGATCCGACTTTAAGCATGCAAATCTAAGGAACGTCCAGATTACTTTACAAAAACTGTGAATATCTAAGACCGTAACGAGACCTCAATGGCATAGTTTGCGAAATCTATGCGTTGAAAGCTAATGAAGTCAAAAAATTACAATGTTTGGAAAACAGATGCTGAGAACAATATATGGTTTCACACGATTTGAATTTGATTTTAACCATCCGGTACAATTAAGAGCTACACCAATTTATCGCTAATGCAAAGGTCATTAACTATATTAAAGCAAAATAATATCATATGGTGCAATGTCGTTAAAAGTAAGAGTTAAGAAGGAGACGTAGGCTTTCAAGTAGTGTGATGGCTTAATAGACATAAGGTCATGGTTCAAACCCCAGGTCAGAGATCTCCAACAAAACGAATTAAAGAAGGAATATTTCTTCTGCAACTGCCTCTCACAAAAATCAAGACAAGTAGAGACGTGCGGCGTATTGATTCTCAGATTATGGCCGATAACTATACTTTTGATACAGTCAAGGAATTTATTTATCTTGGCTCTGCCGTTACCACCAAAAATGATGTCAGTCTGGAGATCAAACGCAGAATTACTCTTGGCAACAGGTGCTACTATGGTCTCAATAGGCAATTGAGTAGCAGAGACCTCTCTCGTGCGACAAAACTAATACTCTACAAGACGCTCATCCTACCCGTGCTTCTTTATGGCACAGAGGCATGGACCCTATTAAGAACTGATGCAGCAGCCTTGAGAGTATTCCAAAGGAAAAGTCCTACATAAGATCTTCGGTCCAGTGCGAGTTGGCGATGATTTCCGCATCCGAACCAACAATGAGCTGTATGAGCTCCTCAACGACATAGACGTTGTACAGCGTATTAATATCCAGCGGCTGCGCTGGCTCGGCCATGTCGTTCGAATGGAGGAGGATGCTCCGGCGAGACGGGTATTTGATGCGGGGATCTGCGAAAGTCGGCGAAGAGGACGACCTTGTATCCGTTGGAAGGACCAAATCGAGGAAGCCCTGTCATCGATTGGTGTGACCAACTGGCGTAGGCGCGCAAGAAGCAGAGGCGCCTGGAAGGATGTGTTGCGGCAGGCCGAAATCAGTTAATCGGGTTGTTAATGGCCAATTAAGTAAGTAAGTAAGTAAGTATTAGCCGCACATTCACAGGACGCAATGGAACGTACATTCGTTTCTAGCATGCTGCCTGATCAGTGTGTGTAAGAAGGAGACGTTAAAAAGAGATCATCGAAGTAAATACAAAAGGCGATAAAAGATGAGGTCAACCGATAAAGAGGAATGTAGAGCTGAAAAACAAAGTGCACTAAGGTGCTTGGAATCACTCTCGTTCGTGTGAAAAAGAGTCATAAAACTTAACACTTCATTTCAGCATTAGATTGTCAAACTTTAGCGGACATTAAAGATCACTCACACAGAATGTGACGCACAGTCAGGATTGTAAATTCTGTAGAAAAATTCACAGAAAATTGAATTGAATTTTCAATATTCGGAAGCAGGTGGTTGAAACGCATAAAATCTACTTGCATATACACATGCATAGATTCACATACATATACACACACACGCGTATTTATCAGTACCACACGACTACATAGAAATGCAATAATTTAATGAATTTTTTTTTCTTTTTTTTTCAAATTCAATCAGCAGTAGAGTTTGGTATGCTGTTAGCACACACATACGAATGAAGCCGGATGATATTTGAACAGATGGAGAGAAAAATAATCAAAAATTTTTATCATTTCATAGATTAAAGCTCTGGTGCTGTGTGTGTAGTGTAGTCAAATAAATATTTGGGCTTTGGGAATATCAGGCATTGCTTGCCATTGTTAGACATTCAAATATTATTCCTTTTTTCTCTCTTTCTTTCTCTAGTTCTCCATGTGTGAATTCTAATTTTAATTGATAACAAAAAAAAAAAAAATTGTAGAAATAAAAATTAAAAACAGTGGAAATATGAAAATAAACGGAAATTAATCAGCAATTGTACCATATTGTGTGCCATGTGTAGGCACAATACTTTCGAAAAGTTTGTTAAATGGAACGCGAATAATTTTTGAGAAATATTTTCCTCTTATTTGTAAGTACAAGAGAGTAATACTTTCAAATGCTGATATGAATGCCTTCTTATTTTAAATTGAATTTATTTTTAACAATTGTCCATAGCAGTTAGTCTTAAGCCCCTGCATTGTGTATGCGTGTACACCAATTTCTTACATTATAGAACATTCTGCCCGTTATTATTTGAAATCTTCTCGATGGAGCGTTCTCACGTATAATCGTGCAAGCAACTGCAATGGCAGCAATATAGTCCATCAGTAATGAAGACATGAAGTTCAATGGCTCTCTCTAATCGCTTTCAACGCAAGCAATGCATATGTTCTGCGAATAAATTTTTTCTTACCCACACCAAGACTAATGGTTAGGTAAGGTCAGGTCAGGTGGCGGACAACCTCGAAGAAGAAATTCCACTTAGGCCAGCATCTTGCTATTGCAGCAATATTTATCTCCATCAACGATGTTCGATAATGAGAGATCAGAAACAAGAGCAGGGCACTGACACATGAGGTGAAAAACAGTCACATTAGTTTTAATGCCGAGTCTTTTGGCATACCTACCAAAAGGACAGTGGCCCGTAAGAATCACTATTGTGTAATGGATGGCCAACGATTTAAGGGCAATGACCCGTAGGGATCACTATTGTGTAATAAATGGCCATACGATTTAAGGACAGAGTCTATGAATACATGAAGTAATTAAAACACAAAATATTAAGTAAAGTCATCGACAAAGATAATCTGTAGTTCTATATCCTAAGATCTCCAACTAATTCGATTTACTTTTTAAGAAGCATTTTCTTAGTATTCCTTAATGTTTGTATCACAGTCTATTATATTCGTAAGAGTATACTCCAACACAAAGTGTTCTCTTTTAAGAGCTTTTAAAGCATAAAGTTATCAGTTTATCGTTTTCATAACGCCAGGTTTGAAAATTGTGTTGCGGTATATTAAAATTTGGAAAATTTATTCTAAACTCGTCTGCTTAATCTCATTTTAATTGAAAAACTTTTTAGAAATACTCGTACAATACCAGTGAATCATTAAAATTTAATTTTGTTTTTTATTCTTCAATTTCGTTCAAACGAAGTTGGCTTAATGAAAAATATCCGCCATTTTTTTTAAGCCATAATTTGTTTAATTAAATTAATTACGATTGTCTGTGTGAACGTGCGATTCAAATACAAATTCAAATTGAAATCTAAATGAGTTTCACGTGAGCAAATGTTAATTGATTATAGAAATATTCACAATTGAAGTTGAAACATTTCAGGTTAGTTTCTATTTATATTTCTCAAACTCTTTATTGCTCTTGCAAGAGATATTTCAAAAATTATTTCACTTTGTTTTTCCAAGAAAATTTTTTTTCTTGCTTGCGGACTCGTAGCCAAATAGGTGGTGTGTTGGCTTATTAGACGTGAGGCCTCAGTTCAAACCACAGGTCAGACATCTGAAACAAAACAAAGTATGCAAAAATATTTCTTCAGGGATTACCTCTCAGCAGATTTCTTAAAAAAAACTCTGAGAGAAAATAAAATTGCCACGAAAAAGTTTCTAAAAACTCTGTCGTTCGGAATCGACTTTAAACAGTAGGTCCCGCCACTCACGCATAAAATTAACACACACAGCATAAATGGTGGGAGAAGCTAGGTCGTAACCCTCACTAAACGGTTGTAATGACCAATTATGTATGTTTGGCTGGAATGTTGTTTTACAATGTAGACTTTGCCACATAAAAACAAATAATTTTTAAACCCTTATTTACAGCCAATCATGTTATGTACGTTTCATGTTTGAAATACAGTTTAAGGGTTAATTTACATTATTAATACGTTCATCTCTTGCAGCTCTAACTTAACGAGACCAATATGGCTGCGTGAATGCCTGCGTATTCGTGTTCAGTCCGTGATTGTTTATCGCTTTGGGGAAATCTAAGAGGGTTTTGGCATTGTTTATCCGGTTACTCATATACGTTGCCACAGATTAAAACAACAAATTAAGCTTTTGCATGAGTACAATACAGTTGAAATCTGAATGGCTGACTTTTTTATTTAGTCTATCAATATGTACATACATACATACATATAAAAAAATGTATTGGTGTAAAGGATGTTCCGTAAATATACTTACGAACACAAAAGAATTTTACAGCTCAGTGGTAGTAATAAAATTGAAAAAAAAATAGTTTTATGCATTTAAAACGAATTTATTTTTTAATTTTATTATTTATTAAATAATTTTAAATAAAATTGATATTTTATGTGGCTGACATGTCACTTTTGATTTTAAGGGTCACCCTAATTAACTGTCTCCACTTATACAAAACCGAACAGGAGGTCATTAATAGTGTGATATTGACTCATGAATTTGTGTGTACGCAGACACATCATGACATAAATCACTTTGTCAATCATTAATTTATGGTTTGTATGTATTTATGCATGCAGCATACATACCTACATAACTTTAATGTATATCTCCATATTACAATACATAAGTATAAATGCGTATGTATAACCGTGTGTTGCTATAAAAAGAAAAATTAAAATGAAAAAAAAGGGAAAAACCTTGTTTAAATAGATACAGTCCGACAATATAGCACCACTTTACCCTATAAATAGTAATTGGAACATACATTCCATTAATGCTGATAAGGCCAACACAAGCTGAAGATTGTATTCGCAACAGATTTCTCCATAATGGCTAATTACCGTCGAAATTTAATCAGCCCAATCACGAATATTCTCAAGGAATTTCTTTCTCACGGAAAACGTTTTTCTCGAGAAAGAAATCCTCAAATTACAAATTCCGCGGTAGTAAAAGTTTGAAAAAGTGGCAATATCGAATTTTTAAGTCAGCTGTGTTTCTTATTGATATTAAATTTTTTGACAATTTGTGAAAATAAAGTAAAATTAAAGTTAAATAAAATTAATACAATTTGAAAAAATACATAAGAGTTTAATATAATACAAGAAAATAACAATGAATAGTGCCATCATGTGTATCCTTGTGGAGGAAATTGGTAGTTTAGAGAAGCAACAACAAAACAGCCAACGTATTTCCAGAAGGCAATAAAGGGATAAATCTAATCTTCTTGAGTTGCCGCTGCCTTTGTAAGTAAATAAACAAAAATGAAAGTGTTTGGTTTAAATTTTATCTTGCAACAGGTTTCAAAAGTACTACAGAGTAAATAAATCGGCCTTTCGGTATTTACTAGAAATTTTACCAACTCAGTCAACCAACAAAAAAGCAATTTGGAGTTTCACCAATTGTAAAGCTAAGTGCGAGCATACGTTTTTTCGCAGAAGGTGGGTACCAGACTGGTGTAGGAAAAGACTTCAATGTGTCTTCAGGCCAGTCGACTTTGAGCAAAGTGCTTACAGATTGGCTTCCATTAATGTAACCAAATGTTGAACTTGAGTTTTATTAGTTGTTTTAGACCTACAGGAACGTTTAAATATTTTTTATTTATTTAAATCTAGTTGTACAAAAATATACTTGCATTTTTAATCAAACTTCCTTGTGTTTTATAAGTGAATTTTTTTTGGAGAAAATACAAACTAAAATACATTGGGAATACCTACTTTTTTCCCTTTTTAATATTTCTATTGATAAAATGGGATTAAAACAGAGAAAAAGGAAAAGTAAAAAATTTCACGCGGAATTTTTATTCATAATAGGAGGAAGGGAAAAGAGAGAAATTTCATGCGGAATTTTTATTCATGATTGGGCTGAATATGTTTTCTGGTATTCGTATGGGCATTTTTATAACTCTCGTGCTGTTTCTTATTGTTCTCGTCTGAGATTTTACACGAGGAGTTGAATTAAAAGGAAATTTTGTCCTGAGCCGGAGCTGGGAATTTTCGAAAAACACTTTTGTTCCAACAAAAGTGTTCACGATGATGCCTACATACTAAACCCTTTAAGACCTTTTAACCTTTAAGACCTTTTAACCACTCTCCAACTCGCGGGACTGCCGTGGGTTGATTAGCTTTAAAGCTTTCTCATATTAAATTAAATTTCGCCTTCGTACCTCCAACCTTCTGAGTTCCGGAATAACCACAGCCATTCGCTGACTATATTGGCTCCATGGAATTCCAGAATTCAACATCTCCCCCATAAGCCGGTTCGGCCCAAAACTAGTTTCTCCGGGTCATCTAAATCTGGGACAGCATATTAAAATATGCTCCACATCTTCGTCTTCATCTACACAGTTTGGGCATATAGGGGAGGTATAATGTCAAAACCTGTGCAAGTATTTCCTAAGGCATCCATGACCAGTTAGGAACTGGGTCACTTAGAAGTTCAGCTCACAATGTTTATTTTCAATCCAAGGGGTTATATTATGGCCAAGGCGATTTGTCCATCTTCCGTTTAAACTGTTCTCCCACTGTGACTGTCATTTGTGTATGGAAGTCCTTTGTCCTGTTTGTCCTGGGCACTAGAGACGGCGATAATATATCCGCCTCATATCGTCCGCCAATATGTCTACCGGTATTGTTTTTACCAATACCAGTGGTCCGATCAAATGAGGTACTGTGAGACCAGCCGTGGCAGCCAAATGAATGAAATAATATTCCATTTCTGACCATGACAATTGTACTTCACAAGAAAAAAAGTAAATTTGGCAAAATTTCAAACCGTTTTTCTTTTATTGCAGTTTTAAATTTAAACTTTTAAATTTCACACTCTAGATTTGCATAAAAAAATCTAATTTATCAGAGTCTTAAATCACTAACCACAGTAGGCATGTATAGTTGTTCTTATCGATATTATTGATACATACATACGTAATGGGTCATTACAATCCATCAGTTAGTATAACAACCTAGCTCCCCACACCACCTAAATTCTACGTGTTAATCTTATACCTGATTGGCGGAACCTACATTTTAAAGTCGACTTCGAACGACAGATTTATGAGAAACTTTTCATGTCTGTTTTTATTTTACTCGCAGAGTTTTTGGCAGAAATCAAATGAGAGGAAGTCGTTGAAGAAATATTTTTTTCATATTTCGTTTTAGGTGGAAATGTTCGGTCTGTGGTCTGAACCGTGGCCTCACATCTAATAAGCCAACACACACTACCTACGGCAACTTATTGATTCTGTGAGGAAATGTAAAACGAAATATTTGTCTTTCCACAGCGTTAGCACAAACACGTAAAGAATGATGAAATCTTTTTAATAAAAAGGATTTTAAATTAAAAACTTTTCTTAACCTTTTTGAATCTGAAATGTTTAAAATTCAAAACCATTTCTTGTTAAAACGAACTCCTTTCGCTGGCGTTGCTGACTGAAGGCCTACACATCCCACCCACTTAAGACAAAATATAAAAATTTTAAAGGATAAGGATTGTGATCAGGCTTAAATGTTACACCAACGAGCAGCACCGATAAATCAGACTTTAAGTTGTTTGCTATAGGCTGTGGCTGTATACGAAACCTACAACATAAGCAATCTTCGACGCCTCTTGTACTTTTTCCTTTATGCCTTGAGTTTGTGTTTTTATTTTTTTTTTTTTTTTCTGTACAAAAACCAACAACAATCCCAAAAATTTACATACTTTCTACATATAATTTGAATGACGACTCCGATAACACTCCTTTGATTTAATCGACAGTTTCCTTTGGCTTTTCACTTTAGTTTTTTGAAGGTTTTTGTTTTTTCTTATTCTTTCTTTTTCTGTTTTTTTTTTGCTTATAAATGATTTCATTTTGGGCTCTGTTCATTATTATTCAGTAGAAAACTATTTATTTATTTAAATATTGAACAACAATTTGGAAATTTTCTTATTGACCGAAAAACAAAACCCAAAAAAAAAAATACAAAAAAAAAAACATAAATTTTCTCTCCTGTTCCTTTTGTTGCTGTTGGTTGTTGGTTTTTTCGTTTTTGCTGATTTAAGAAAAAGTTGATGCAAAAAAAAAGAAATGAATAAGTGTAGAAACGAGCATTTTTAATTTTTGCTGTGAGATTTGAGAGAACAAATGAAAAACCGACAACAACAACAAAAAAAAAACTGTTTTTATTATACAAACGAAACGTATTTTAATACTCGTAGCAGCAACAGCAGCAACATTTTTAATCTTTTCAATGAACACGAGTTAAATTTGTATACAAATGTGGATATTAAACACAATATAGACTGGCAATAATGGCCAAAACTATAGAACTACTTTGTAGATACATTACGTCGGGACCAGAGATCAGCAATGAGTATTCAAAAAGATAAGTAAAATCGAATCATACTCATACTTATACGTATTCATACTTATTTTAATATCATGGAACTTCTACTCATATTTAAAGTTTGAACTACTCATCATATTCATACTTAACACGTATGATGTTGTTGGTTCCGAATCTCCATAACTCAACATTTACAAGAAACACAAAATAAGTATGATTCGTGAACGAACACGAAAATACTCACTAAATGGTTGTGTGTTTGCTCTGCCTGCTGCTCTGTCTATTTTCTTTTTTTGTAAATGCAACAACAACTAAGACTGTGAACTTTAATGAATGATTCGAGTCAATCGAGTCACTCGAATTATCTGTAAGTATTATAAGTATTTTTCAATAATTATGAATCTGAATAAGTAGGCTTATGAAACAAACATATTTCGAATGGTATGAGTTTAATGTCAACGTTGTTCGCATACTCATTGCAACCTGTACTTATAAATCAACGTTGTAGTGGGTATGAATGAACCAGAGTACATAGTTAAATTTCAATATTGTTGACTTACTTATATTCAAAATTTCATGAGTATTTATGAGTATCGAAAAAACGATTCATTGCTGATCTCTGGTCGGAACCAAACAACAACTCTTCTTTAGGAAACACAAGATAATATCGTTAGAAGTTGTTCGTAGGAATGTGAACAATCATGCAAGCAGGCTATATAGTAGAGAGATAGAGAAGTTATCGATATGATGTCCATATCATGGTTCCATAAAGCCATGGGTATTAGATCACAGGACGTACTGGGTAATTGCAGAGCGGAAGAACAACCGTCGAAATCTTCAGTGAATTCTCGACGTTGAGAACCTGCAAGCTTATAATTAACTATGACATGGGCGGCAAAAACGCATAAAATCTGGTCAAAAGAGCGTGCTCTTCAGTATGGCTGCCGGGGTCATTGCATTATAGGCACGTAAGCGCGGTGCACAGTAGTCGCCGTAGTCTAGTAGGCAATGTGTTAGTTTATTGGACGTAAGGCCACGATTCAAACCCCAGATCAGACATCTACAACAAAACGAAACATGGAAAAATATTTCTTCGGCGACTTCCTCTCAGCACATTTCTGGCAAAAACTTTGAAAGAAAATAATAAATTGCCATAGAAAGTTTCTCAGAAAAATCTGTCGGAACAGAAAATCTGGTTAAAGATCACACGGCAAGTCTGCTTAACCCTTTCGGCCGCATTTAAATTTAACTGTTGCTACCAAGAGAATCACTTATTTTTTCCATACAAAAATGAAGAGCGGGTATTTCCGCCTTTTTATCGTTAAATCATGGTTTTTAACTGTGGGTCAAATGACGGGAATTCCCGCGATGACGGGAGTTCTGGCAACGTTACCATCTCTTGCATCGTCGGTGTCCATAGAGCTTGAATATCCTGAAAAATCATCATCCAATGAAATTTCAAAATCAGCGGGAATTCCCGTCATTAGTTTAATTAGAGAATAGTGAATGACGGGAATTCCCGCATAACTGCCGAAAGGGTTAAACTCCAAAAAGGCACGCTCAGTATATATCTCGAGGTTATTGCATTATGGACATGCAAGTAAGAAGCATTGGTCTTGGATACCCCGCAAATGATTTCTGTAGAAGCTGCAGAGATGAGGAAGAGGAGAGAGGATACTGTCCTTAACCTAGTGTATACATGCTCTACACTATGTCCCAGGAAAAAAAGTCAACTTGGTTCCTACTATATGGAGGATCTGGATGAACTTTCATGCAATGACATTGGCAGATTGAGAGCCGGTACATCAGAAGTTCCGAGTGGTAGCGGCCCTTGATTAGACACCACCGTACTAGGGTGTTTCAACCAACACTCTTTTAAGGCATGAGAAGAGTGTATTTCCAGTATACTGAAGAAAAAGCAGAAAAATTTATGTTCTTCATGCACTGACTGCGTGTAACTCTTTCTCTATTAGAAAGCAACGGAAGAGTTCTGACTACTTTTACACATAAAGGTAAACGTCTTAGCTAAAACCTCAGTACTTACAACATATTTATCAGCAGGCCATATCTACATATGTAGAATATCCGCAGGATTTATTTCTGGAACTAGAATCATGGTCTATATGTGACCATATAGTCTAATGATCCAATTCACCTTCCATACTGACGCCACAAAGTAGGCCAGCCTCCTTGAGTTCAAGTTCTCTTGCAAATATTCGTAAACCTACCATCAATATCAAGGATTTTGGATCCTTTCGTGTGAAAACAAACACTTTCCCTTCTGTCTACTACAACATTACCGCCAGCTGGCTTTTTATCTCCGTACGATGTGAAGACAATCACATAAGGCAACTGCGTTTTCCATGATCCACATTGGGCTCACATAGTTTTATAATGAGCGCATGTATTTCAATTCCATCGAAAAGAATTTTTCCGGCGAATTACAGAGTTCGACGATATTTTCTTACCAATTAAGGTCATAAGTTACGGATTACATTGAGGTCATCAGTGGTGGGAGTACTTACTTATTTACTTAACTGGTCATTACAACTCCTTAGTAAGGGTTACAACCTAGCTTCTCACATCAGTCATGTTGTTTATGTTAATTTTATAAGAAGCGGGATCTACAATTTAAGAACGAATCCGAACTACAGACTTTTGATAAGCTTTTCATGGTAATTTTTATTTTCTTTCAGAGTTTTTGCCAAAAATCTGCTGAGAGGAAGTCGTCGTTCGAGAGATTTGTGCTGGAAGTTAAACTACCTACTAAACTACGGCGACTTTGTCTCTGTTTTTAACTTTGATTAATACGTGGCACCCTCTGATCAAATCAAAATTTGGATTCCACGTAATTGATATCTTTTCAATCTTTTTGAAGTATGAATTGCAACTACAATGCTGCTATATCTTCTAGCGCCGCTGTCTTCCAAATACTCAAGCTCTCTGGTAAACGAAATGTTTTGTTCTTTCCCTCTGTATATGTCTGTACGTATGTATGTGTGTGTATTCAAATACTTACGACGCTGATTCCCAATAGAAATATTAACATAATGAAAGTTGAGGTTATACACGATTTTATATGTTTATATGTTAATGAATTCTGTATACACACAGCCACACTTATATCATGAACATATCCATATATGGCATGCACATAAACACTTTAGTCATGCACACATACACAGACACCCATACAAACAGAGATTTTTACGATAATGGCGAAGAGTAAATAGAAATTGTAATGAGTGGGTTGTTCTACGGCATTCGATATCAATTCAAATTTTATGTCCGTCTATTTATAATGTTAAATACAGTTACTCTTCAAAAAACAAAGTACATACACACACACATACATACTGAAATGCCATACAGATATTACCATACAAATATTTGAATACGTGCACAAATAAGACAAACTGTGCTTTAAGATTTTGTTTAAAGAGGTTTCGTATTCAAAACCTTTGGAGAATGAATAAATAGGAGTTCGTATGTAAATAACGGCTTTAAGAATTATTATTTAAACAATTAAAGAAAACTTAAAATTAAGGAAATAATTCTTTTAAATGTATGTAAAATTTCTAATTTTCTTAAGAAGCAGTATTCATACTGAAATTCTTCTATAGTAAAATTCTGAATAAAATGCTTCAAAAATAAATTTTTGGGACATAATCATGTACAATTTTAATATGGTTTGTGTTCTGAGAAACAAATGCGTACAGCAGAGCCTTAGAGCTGATTTCCTGTTTTTTGAGAGACTTTAAGCTTTTGGTCATGCATTAAGGGCTTGTGCAGGACTTCTTTTATAGTACACTTACAATTAAGGAGGAAGACTTAATGCTGAGATGAAATACTCTTAAAGAGCAATTAGTGTAAGCATTCAGGTACTGCCATAGCTGCAGAGCTCCAGTTATATCACCTTTAAATTTACGTAAGCACGGCTCTTCAGCAAGTACTTAGTAAGCGAGTGCTCTATTAATCCATTGATTTAAACATTTCCAGGGTTTAATAAGTGGAAACAGTAACCGTAAAAATTGTCATGAAAAGTTACTCAAAAATCTGTCGTTCGAAATAGATTTTAAACTGTAGCCCGCGCCACTTATGGATAAAACTAACACACGCAGCAGAAGTGGTGTGAGAAGTTAGATCGTAATCCTAACTGAACGGCTGTAATGATCAATCATGTATTTATTTATGTATGTACATATGTATTCATTTCAATCGGGTAGTATTTCAAGGATCACGTCTGCATATTACGGTGAAGGAGGTCACATCTAAGGACTTCAGGAAAAACTCAAGGACAGCCCACAAGATTCTTTTCCGTAGCCTACTCGATATCTATTTTCTTTTATATGTTCCGTATGTAACAAGGTGGAATCTATTGTGATAATTTTGAATTCATTCAGCTGGTCTTCTACTTCAATCGCTATTTTAGGTGAGTTCTAATGATTTTGTCTGAATACAGGGTCAATTCAATTACATACACTTTCTTTAAGGAATATCGAATCGAATTGGCATTTCTCCAGTTCCTACTCACAATGTCTGTTAACGCTCAAGCAACAAAATGGAATAAACATTCGAAAAGAAACTGGGGAATGTGGTACGTAAGTGATTTTGTGCAGATATCTTCAGAACGATATCTTCTCGCAAACCATCTGATGAGGTTATAAAACTTTACCAAGTTCATCAGAACCCTGCCGGCCAACTGGTGGATACTTTATTCCACAGTTAAGAGAACCAAACAATACGTATTTTTTTTATTATTAAAAATAAAAAAGTGCATTCTTATAGAGACACCCTTTAGTTCAATAGGGACCTGTTGTGTGCATCAATACTGTTTTAGACGATACGGTTTTCAAATTGTACAAAATTTGAGTAAAACTACAGCGTGCGTATTGTTTTAATTTCTAAATGAATAATCGTATCAAATACAATTTAAATTCATATAAAATATTTGAAAGCATACATACATACACATATGGTCGAAAATATAAGTACACCTGCTTATTTTTGCTTTATGTTTTATTTCAGTTACTTTAACGGAAAGTAAACATGGAAATTCTTTTTTTTATTTAAATAAGCTTAATATTGTAATGCGTTTAAGAGTAAAAACGAAACTGGGGTTTCTCCATTGTGATTTTAGTGCTTGGTCAAAATAATAAATTCATTGCTCAATTCTTTAATATTTTCGCAGTCTGCTTTAGTTTTTTTTTTTTTTTTTTTTTTTTTTTTTTTTTTTTTTTTTTTTTTTTTTGGATAGGCTAGTCATTTTACTGCTGTTGATCTTTATTCATAACAAAATATATATAAAAAAAAATTAGTCATGGGTCGAAAAAGTTATTGTTCTCCGGAGGAGAGAAAAATTGTTCCAAGATTAAGAGAAAGTGGCCAAAGTCTTCGTTCTGTAGCAGAAATTATTAATCGGTCGCTATTTTCTGTAAAAAATGCTTTAAAGCCTAAAAAGCTCATCGAAATCGGGGAAGACCCAAAAAAAACCTCAAAAACAACAGACATATTTATTGCGAAGAAGGACCCGTTTTTGTCTTTAAGAGCGATTTCAGCAGATATTCGAAATGTAACTTCATCGCGACCGGTTCGTCGTAGACTGCAAGAAGCACATTTACAAGGACGGATAGCCAGAAGAGTTCCTTTGCTTAGACAAAAAAGAATTTAAAGGCTAGATTGGCGTTCAAAAGAAGTCATTCCAATAGGTCCGCAGCAGACGGTGAAAAAAATGGCGAAACATTTTGTGGAGCGATGAAAGGGATATAAATTTATTTGGAAACGACTGTGCGCGGAATATTTGATGCCCAAAGGCTAAGGAATTCCATGTTTGCTTTACAAAGAAGACGATCATGGGATTGTTTTTCGTGGTATGGTGTCGGTCGGATACATCGAATTACCGGCACTGTGATCAGATTCCACTACAAAGATATCTTGGAAAATACGATGTCGACCTATGCTGAGGAAAGTATGACTCTTAGATGGACATTCCAACAGAATAACGATCCGATGAATACTTCTAAGTTGGCCAAGCCAATCTCCGTACTTAAAACCAATCGAAAATCTTTGGGGAGAGTTGAAACAAAGAATTGGAAAGGATATTTTTAAAAATAATGATCAGTTATGGAATTTTGTTCCTGCAGGAAGCTTATTGCCAGCATGCCAAAAAGAGACCACAAAATAATTGAAAATAAAGAGAGATATGCCAGCTTTTAACGAAACTCAGAAAATTCAGCAGAAAAAATTTCATTTTTTTTACGTTTTGCTTATTTTAACTAAATGTACTTATTATTTTGTCCATTGTTTTTTGATTAGTTTCTTACTTTTTGAAAAAGAGTGTTTATTGTATTTCTAATGTAATAGCAAAACAAAATTAGTAAATATAGAGTGTACTTATTATTTTGACTATATGTTCTCAACATATTTAAATTTATAATTAAAAACCAATTCATTAAAACATAATTTGATAATGAATATGAGCGCGTGTTATAAAAATAAATTTTCCAATAATTTAATAAATAAATAAAAAGAAATTATTTAACAAATTAATCAGGCATATTTTGGATAATTTTTTTTTGTTGTCATTATTCTATGCTCTAAACTAAATTAAATTAAACAAAATAATTGAATTTATTTCAAAAAAAATTTACAAACAGATGCATTGAGTTTGAAAAAGAAAAATAAAATTCATAATAAAACAACTTTTATTGCTTTAAACTAGTGCTACAGTGCGTATGATGGATGTCAAATATTTATTGTTTTCCAAATACAAAACACTCATACGACCCGAAGGGCAAAAATATTATTTTTTTTTGTTTGTTAAATTATTAAAGAAAACAAAGAATTTTTATGTTTTACAACATTATTCCAGTTTTTATTTTTATTTTATATTATTGTATTTTAAGAATATGTTGGAAAAGAGAGGGAGTGAGAAAGAGAACAAATTGAATCTGTTGTAAGCTTCGAAACAATTTACTTGTGCTTCCATACTAAATGCCTTTTAATTGGATTTACAATTAAATTTAATGCGTGGTTACGGCTTATGCAATTTTTATTCCAATTGAATTGCATTTTGCAGTTCAGCTTTAACTTGATATTTTTTTTTTTTTTGGATTTTTTGTTGTGGAATACTCTGTTTCGTAAAACTCAAAAAAAATTTATTTCAATTGCTTCCATAATGGATTTTTATTTTTTATATGTCGACGGAAGTTGAACTTTTAGCTTTAAAATATGATTGGGAAAACAATTTTGTATTTGTAAAGTAAAGTAAAGAATTTTGGTTATGCATCCATACACTGTCCATTATGGTTAAATCCATAAAATATTCTGTTTAAATCGAAAAGATATTAAATTCTTTTTGCAATTGGTTCTCTTAACTGTGGAATAAAATATCCGCCAAAAGGTCGCCAGGGCTCTGATGAACTTGGTAAAGTTTTATAACCTCATCATGTGACTTACGAGAGGATATTGTTCTGAAGATATCTGCACAAACTCACGTAAGTAGCACACTCCCCAGTTTCTTTTCGAATGTTCATTCTGTTTTTGTTGCTTGAGCGTTAACAGACATTGTGAGGAGTGGAGAGGAATGCTAATTCGATTCGATATTCCTTAAAGAAAGTGTATGTAATTGAATTGACCCTGTATTCAGACGAAGTCATTAGATTTCACCTAAAAAGGCGATTGAAGTAGAAGACCACCTGAATGAATTCCAAATGATCACAATAGATTCCACTCTGTTACATACGGAACATATAAAAGAAAATAGATAATCGAGTAGGCGACGGAAAAGAATCTTGTGTTCTGTCCTTGAGTTTCGCCTGAAGTCGTTAGATGTGATCTCTTGCACAATAACATGCACGATGTGATATTTGAAAAATTAACAGATCGATATGAATACATACATATGTACATACATAATTAATCATTACAACCCTTTAGACAGGATTACGACCTAGCTTCTTACACCAATTATGTTGTGTGTGTTAATTTTATACATGAGTGGCGGGACCTACAGTTTAAGGACGACTCCGAACGACAGATTTTTGAAGAAGTTTTCTTGGCAATTTTATTTATTCTCAGTGTTTTTTTCGGCGAAGAAATATTTTTTCAATTTTCTAACCTGGAGTTTGAACCGAGGATTCACATCTAATAAGCCAACACACTACACTACTACTACTATGGTGACTTTAATCTATCGTCTAAAACAGTATTGAATCACAAACAGGTGCCTACCGAACTAAGGGACGTCTCTATTTCTTTGTTCTTTATGCAAAAAAATACGTATTCTTTGGTTGGCTTAACTAGAGAATAAAATATCTGTGAATGGCTGCCAGGCTATCACGCTTTTAATGAAATTTCCAAGACATTTTAACACTGCTATTACTGTATCTCACCGATGACACTTTGGACATTGAATTAGAGCTCAGCAATTGTTTTTGGATCATTTAAAGGGACATTAGATTTCCCAAAAACAAAAAAAAAACACAAAATATTACTCGGCGTTAAATCGCATGATCTTAGTGACGACATACCAAATTGACATATAAATTTCTTGAGATACTTTGTTCTGCAAAAAAGAGCAAACGAATATTGTTAATAAGCATTGCAATTTCAGCTCCTGCCTGATCCTGCCGCCTAACCAGTAATCGCAATAGACAGCTACCACAGTTTAGTAGGCAGCGTATTAACGAGTCGCTCTTGTCTCAGACATCCCGAACAAAACCATATCTTAAAAAAAATATTTCTACTTCCTCTCAGCAGTCTTCTGGCTACTCTCAAAATAAGTAAGTACCGCCACTCATGGATAAAATTATATACACGATATACAGTTTACAGCAAAAGTCTTAGTACAGCAATATATTTTAGCAATTTCATGAATTTTAGCCAAAAGTTTGTATAAAAATTTATAGTTTTTATATTTATTTTTATTAATTTATTTCTGTTTTATTATAAAACAAACAATTTTTTTAATGTTTTTCATAAAACAAGAGAAAAATAATGAAAAGTTTCAGATGGAGTCATCTGAGGTACCCCCAAGGAGAACCCTGAGTAAATTTAAAATTCAAAGTCCTAATATATGAATATGTTATCCCTTGTATTTAGTAGAATATCCCTTAAGGTCAAGCACTCCATTTAACCCATTTGGAATTGAATGCACAAGTTTTGTTTAGTGTTTTCTGATGGCACCATGAGCAAATTTTTCGGTTGACTTTTGTTTAAGGTTTAGCCATTACAAACCGTTCTTTCAAATGATCTCCTAAATACTCTCTTGAAGTCATATCGGGACTTTGTGTAGGAATATTAAGGCTGTGGAGACTTTTTTTGTCAAAATATATTGCCGTACTAAGACTTTTGCTGTCTACTGTAAGTGATTTGAGAAACTAGGTCGAAATCTTGACTGTAATGACCAAATAAGTAAGTAAGAATCGCTTTCGATTGACAACAATTTTCATGAAGTACTAGAAAATGCACTCTTGATCTCTTGTCTTATTCAGTCTACATCCTCATGAATGTATCCACAATTGGCCTGCTCCGATTCAGTTACTCAGATTGCATTGGTATTTTAAAGATATGCGTCAACTGTTTTAAAATAATACACACTGACTACGCATAGAATAGAACCGTCAAATTTCAGTATAGGTAAAGAGATTTGCCTAACAAATCTGTAGAAATTTAAAGATAAATCCAAGCCCTTGATTCCTTCATGCCATCATTCTACTATTCAGCAAAAAAGGGAGACAGTATTAAATCAGATTACAGAAACGGATATACATACCAGAGATCAGCAATGAATCGTTTTTCCGCTACTCATAAGCACTCATGCAATTTTGAGTATGAGTGAATCAACAGAATTGAAATTCAACTACTCTGATTCATTCGTACTCGCTACAGCATTGATTTATAAGTATAGGTTACAATGAGTATGAGTACAACGTTGACATCAAACTCACAACATTCGAAATGTGTTTGATTCATACGCCTACTCATTCTGATTCATAAATTTAGAAAAATACTTATAATACTTATAAGTGATTCGAGTGGCTCGAATCATTCATCAAAATTTACAACCTTTGTTATTGTTGCATATACAAACAAAGAAGAAAGGAAAGACAAAGACAACAAGCAAAGCATACACACAATCTTCTTGTGAGTATAGTAGTGTTCGTACGCGAATTATACTTATTTTGTGCTTCGTGTAAATGTTAAGTAGAGACGAGTCGAAGTCAATAACATCATGCGTATTGTTAAGTATGAATACGACGAGTACTTCCAATTTTGAGTATGAGTAGTATGAGTATGATATTAAATTAAGTATGAATGCGTATAAGTATCAGAAATAATAAGTATGACTCGAATCTACTCATCATTTTGAATACTCGTTGATGATCTATGTATCAGAACTGTTCACCAAAAACCATAATCGGTGAAATGTAAGAAAGTAATTTGAAGTGCCAGAAATCAGCAATGAATCGTTTTTTCGCTACTCATAAACACTCATGAAATTTTGAATATAAGTGAGTCAACAATATTGAAATTTAACTATGTACTCTGATTCATTCGTACTCACTACAACATTGATTTATAAGTACAGGTTGCAATGAGTATGCGTGCAACGTTGACATCAAACTCATACAATTCAAAATA
Source organism: Sarcophaga caerulescens (assembly GCA_927399465.1). NCBI lineage: Eukaryota > Metazoa > Arthropoda > Insecta > Diptera > Sarcophagidae > Sarcophaga > Sarcophaga caerulescens. The sequence continues at coordinate 21,747,495 of OV656867.1, forward strand.
TGTTTGATTCATTAGCCTACTCATTTAGAATCATAACTTTAGAAAAATACTTACAAATGATCATTCATCAAAATTTACAGTCCTAGTTGTTGTTGCATTTGCAAAAAAAGAAAAAAGGCATATAAGGAAAAAAGACAGACCAACAAGCAGAGCAAACACAAAACCTTCTAGTAAGTATTTTAATATTCGTACGCGAATCATACTTATTTTGTGCTTCGTGTATATGTTGAGTTATGGAGAGTCTACTTCAAACTTTGAATATGAGTACAGGTTCCATGATATTAAAATAAGTATGAATAAGTATAAGCAATTATGAGTATTATTCGATTCTACTCATCTTTTTGAATACTCAGATTTATCATTGCTGAGCTCTGATAAATCTCCTAGAAGATGTACGTATAATATTTGTGAGTATCATTGAAATTTGTTTGAATGAAATTTAAAATAACAAAAAAATGGAAAGAAAAATTATTTCATTTCCAATGAAAACTTGTCAGTTTAATGAGATTTAGTGTGTCTTAACAGAACTTTCAGAAACTTTGTAAAGCATTAAATGCAACTAAAAAAGAATTTAAATTCAATTAAAAACAAAAGGAAAAACGTAACATTTTAACGCAAATTTACTTGTGGTATTAAAAATGAATAAAAAATATAAAAAAATAAGTTTTCTTAATAATAAAAAAAACTAAATTTTGTTAAACAAATGTTTTACTAAGAAAGACAAACTCTCACAGTCACTCACACACTCATACATATTCATACAGTTTGCAACAAATTAAAATTGTTTAAGTAAACATTTGTATGTATTTATGTACGTAGGTATGGTAAAAGTGTGAGAGAGAATTTTTTTTATTGTTTTTTTATTTTTTGCAAGAAAATCTTTTAATCCTTAAACAACGAAAAACATTTCATAGTAAAAATAATAAAATCCTTTCAAGCTGTTTCACCATTTCAAAAGCGATTAAAAAAGTTTTTTTCTCGCTACACACACACCCCACACACACAAATACACACACAATTACATTTACTATAATCTAACCAGAGAGAGAGAGAGAAAGAAATAAACTGTTTTATTTCACATTCAAAATGTACTTACTCTGCTGCGGTTTGACTTCACAATTTACTTCTTTTAGAATTGTTTTCATTTCCATGGAATTTTATTGTCAAAGTATTTGTAAATGAGTAAAAGTAAGACAGTGCGAATGAGTGAGTGAGGGAGAGCGGTACTATAAGCTTTAAGTGTTTTTGTGTGGGTGTTTGGTTGCTTTTTTTAATTTTATTGTTGTATAATTTTCCTTCTTTTTTGCCTTGTTTTTTATTTTTTATAAATAAAATGAAAGTTAGAAAAGGTAGTGAGAAAGAGACAGAGAGAGAGAGAGAGAGAGTGAATAAGAGAAAGGGAGAGATCAAGGGAAATGCATTAATACGCGTTTATTTGTTAAGAATGACAATAAGAACAATGAAATTGAATGAAATAAATGAATGGCACAAACACAAACCGAGAGCGTGTGAGAGAGAGAGAGAGAGAGTGGAAACAATAGAAAACGGCAATAACAATAACGTACTCATACAGAAACAGGCGTATAAACAAAAAAAAAAAAGGTTTCGTTGTAACACAAACTCTATAAGTACTTACGACACAGCTTAAACACAGTGTAACCCTAAATAAGTTGAACAAAAATAAGTTTATGACAACATAAAGACTTTGTATCCTGCTGCAATAACGGACATGAGATGAAGGACACATGTTTTCTTCCGCTGTCCAAGGCAGTTGGGCATTATGGCATAGCATTGTCTGCTTCTGTACTACAAGCATTAAGAAGATTTGAAAAAAAAAAGTCGCGAAACTAAGGAACGAACATACCTAGCACTCGTAGCAAATTGGCAAACGCTGCTGCATTGAAATACCTGACGGTTCTACCAAAGTTTTGTTTAAATAAAGTTCGGAGCTTGAAACTTGCTTGAAAATTCACAATCTACAGATGAATATAGTGTTACGAAGAAGGAAATGGTGTAACACAATAATGACATAACATTATAATGATAAACAAAAGCTACAAAAACAAAAACTATGCACTGGTTTACATGATTAACAAATAAACAAAAATATAGCAACAACATCAGTATAAAAAAAGGCTTTAAACAAGTAAACAAACAGGCAACAACACTGCAAGGACAAACGTAAACAAAATACACAAACAACAATAACGTAAACAACATGTTTACATTTATAGAGATTTCGCGAAGGCAAAGTCATTCTCCTCCAAGAACATTCATCAGACTGTTTACCCTGCGATATAAAAGGCAAGACAAAGCAGGCAACAGGATCAGTAAAAATTCAATCAGCCTTGTGTGAAGAGGCACTGCGTGTGAAGAGAATAATTATGGTTTGAAGGTCTCCGTTATAAAGATCTATTGAACAATTGTAAGTGTATACGTAAACGAATGTAAAGCGGAATAAGAAAATAAAGCAATTGTTGCTGTTACATCAAGTTGGGAACAGTGGCACACAGAATTGTGCGAACAATAAAGGATTTATTTAAAACTGAACATAAATTTATTTTTATTTTTTATTGCAATCTACGAGCTCATATTTCAAACGTTTTTAAAAGGTAAAAACATAACAATAGGTGTACCCGGTATCACCGTTAGGCTATCTGTAAAGGAAATGTATTTTACTTTATTGCCTAAGTTAGATGGGATGTGTACCAAGCAACTATTTAAAATGGCTCATAGGAACATCTCTTCATCTTTTAACTGCAATTAATATCTAAGAAGAGTGTATTGTTGTCCACTTTATTTGACTTTTTTTTTTATTAGTTTCAGTATCCCAGCACCGGTAGGAGTATAGTGTATTGCATAATAAGCTCCTCTGGAAGCCTGATACACTCAGATGGAGAGGAAATCGCTCGTCGAACCACAGACATCAATTTCAAATGTTTTGGCAATTAAAGTTGGTGAAACTACTGTTGTGTAGATCCCGTAAATCATCTATGGTTTCAAATTGCATATCCTTCCCAAATAGGGATGTGTTCCCTATTCAATGATTATTTTTTAATTCGTATCACGCTATTACACATACATACATGCATAATTGGTCATTACAATCATTGAGTAAGGATTACAACCTAGCTTAGCACACCACTTCCATTGTGTGTGTTAATTTCATGCAGTGTAAAGTCGACTCCGCAAGACAGATTTTTGAGAAACTTTTCATGGCAATTTTATTTGCACTCAGAGTAAATCTGCTGAGAGGAAGTCGCCGCAGCAAAATTTTGTAATATTTCGTTTTGTTGGACATGTCTGACCTGGGGTTTGAACCGTGGCCTTGCGTCTAATAAGCCAACATACTACCTATTAGATTACGGCGTCTTCGGATCATTATGATAACTCTTACATGAGTTCCTGGGCAGAGGACATCATTGGTAATTGTATTGCTAAAGCGCCGGCAATGAGTACACATTCGCCGATATTTTACAGAGCATAGGTATTCCGATTGCTTCGGTTAATTAGGATATTAGCCAATCGTTTTATAGGAAAGCTCAATCCCGTTGGCAGCAGGACTATTGCTAGACAACTTTGCTAGTTAGTCAGCACTTGCCAGTTAGGTCTGAGTCACAAAAATAAAATGAATTTCAGTTTCTTCGAGAATTATTGCTTTTTTTATTCGAATCTATTTTGTCTGTCTTCATGAAATTAACTCCCTCATATACCCTTCAGGTTCATATATGCTTTGCTTGAGGCAATACTTTTTATACCTTTTCTTTTTGTTTCCAATTAACAGCTAATTTTTCAATTTCACTTAAATTACCTCCATGTCCCGCATAATAGCAGTCACCCTGTATGGTCTATTACGATAATACTCATACTTTCGGTCTTACTTTTTCGAAACTTTAACAATAAAACCATTAATCTCGCATAGAAAGAAAATTCTGTAAGAGATGGGAAAACACTGAAATGAAAATCAACACGAAAAAAACAAAAGCAACAAGAACAAAAAAAATTCTTAAATAGACGCATTGACACATCAGACAATAAAAGAGGCGATTGCTTTAAACCGAGCACGGTGAAGAGAGTACAAATGGTCAGAATTTAGGAGAACACAAAAAACTTGTGTTTCTAACAACGATTTCGTTTAACTGTTTTAACAAATACTCTGCTGTTCCAGCACTAATATACGTATTACACTGTTTCCTTGGGAAAAATTTAAGTTTTTTCTTCAAACTGACAAAAAATTGCTTCACCCAATATGCTTTATCAAGCATTGGAAGTTAATAGTTCGCATCATTCGTTGTCTAGTAGTAACGCTTTAACGTGTTATTGCATTTTACATTACATTCACATTATTTTACAAGACTAATGACCTGCTTATCATACATGCAAACATGATTGATCATTATAACCTTTCTGTCAGGATTACGACCTAGCTTATCACACCACTTATGTTGTGTGTTTTAATTTTATATGTACTTGAGTGGTAGGGTCTACAGTTGAAAGTCGACTCCGAGCGACAGATTTTTGAGCAACTTTTCCGTGGCAATTTTTTTACTTTCAGAGTTTTTGCCAGAAATCTGCTGAGCGGAAGTAGGCGAAGCAATATATTTTTGAAAATTACGTTGCCTCACGTCTAATAAGCCAAGCCACTTCTTGATTACGGTGACTTCATCTGCCTATCAAACTAAATCAAAATCATGCTGTTCAGTTGCTGATCTCGAAATCAAGCAGAACATAACTCAGGTGTTGGAGGTTGATAGTATTTAACGTAATATTAACGGTACTTACAGATAATAAAATGGCCTTAAGAGCAATATACGCACTTACCTGCAAAGAAGGAAAAAGAAAAATTATTAAAACAAAATATTTAATGGTTAGAAATGGTTAGAAAATTTTGTCAAATTTATTTTTTTGTTGTGAAGTACAGGCCTCACAGTACCATATTCGATCGGACCAATTTTCGTGCACTTTTTCGAGTGTATGGGGTCGTATCTCGCCAATGACATCACAAATGTTGGCCTTCAAATGCTCAATTGTCACTGGTTTGTCGGGATAACACTTTTCTTTAACGGAAAAAATTCAAGGGTGTCAAGGCGCAGCCAATTGATATCTCTATTTTGGCTAATTAAACGGACATCAAACGTTTGACACAATAAATCGATTGTGGCATGAGACATGCGGCAAGTTGCACTATCCTGTTGAAACCTAACATCGTTTACATTAATGCCATTAAGGGCGGGTACAAAAAAATTGGTTATCATGGTGCGATATGTGTCTCCATTGACCGTAATGGTTGCGCCGTCCTTATTTTCAAAGAAATATGGGCCAATGATGCCTACGCTCCACAAGCCACACCAAACATTCACTTGTAATGGGTGCATTGGTTGCTGTAAATTAAAATAGACCACGTTTGGGGTTTCTAATATGGCAATTTTGCTTATTAACGTACCCACCAATATGAAAGTGAGCTTCATCCAAAACATGATTTTTTTTGGCAAAATCGACATCATCATGCAGTTTCTCGTTGGCCCAATAAATCTCAACGTTGGTCAAGGGCAACACGATTCATTATTTACAGTGGAGATAATATACTGAATTTTGTGACAGAATAGAATAACATAAGTACTGCCAGATTCGAAGTTACCAATAGTTCAAATTTAAACCGATAGAAGGCTTACCCGATATACATAAATGTATGTATGGAGGTGTGTTGACCTGCAAGTAATTTTTAACGTATCCTTCTATTGAAAAATTCTTTCGAAATTCTAATACTCTGAACTGTTATACATTAAAATACTTTATGACCGATAGTACATTTTATTCGTGATTTATCAGAATCGGGTACAGCCAAATACCGATTCGGTAGACCCTAAATTCACGGTTGGAGGAAATTTGTACATTGAGATGTTAGGATGGGTTAAAATTGAAGCTGTTTTTAAATTCTTATTATTATTCCCCACTAAATTTCAGAATTTACTATCGATAATAATAGCGAAGAACCAATGCAATGCCATAGAAAATTTACTTCATTATATCTAAAGAAACTACAAATTCCTAATAAAAATTGTCACATGATAGAAAAACTATTGGTAAATTTGTATAGCATGCTATAAAACAATTTTAAAATTTATAATTTTTCTCTAGACATCTGTTTGAAGAGTCAGAGAGAGTTTGAAGAGATGAAATGGTCTCAATAATTTAACCTGCAACAGTTATCTATTCGTAATTAACCCTACGACGTGATGTGTTTATTCTTCTCTACAACAAAACTTATTATCTTTTAAAAAAGGAAAACCTCCTGTAAACAGTGTTTTCAGCGTTTACGAACAAAATCGAATTAGAAAAAAGTTCCAAATGCAATCATTAGATACATTTGGCTTTAACAAGAGTTTTACACAAGTCAGTTGGCCAAAAATTAAATAAAATCCACTTTAAATAAAATGAAATATAAAGACACAAATTGGGAACAAAAGCGAAAAGTACAATCCAAAGAACCAAAGAAAAAAAACACCGAACAAATGCTCAGTACTTGGGCTAAATAATAGGAGAACAAAAAAATTAAAAAAACCCCAAATAAAACGAACGCAGCCAGTCAGTATAGTCATACAATAACTATGCCATAGAAATTCAACAACTGAAAACGAATTGTATTCTGTGGACAAGGGTGCCTTTTTCTAATTTTTGTTCGAAAAAAAAACGAGAACAACAGAATCAGGCTGGCAGTCAAGCAGGCATCAGTAACAGCCACAAACACTAGACAATGGTAGAGATAACCAAAGAAAGGCTAAGAGAGAAAGCAAGATTGGAAAAGAGCATAATAGCGAACGAATAAAATTTAATTAACGCACATACCAGTGTCCAACGATTAGTTCTTGTCATTTGTTGCTGTCATTTTTACTTCTTTTTTCCAAGTATTTTTCGTTTATTTCTATTCATTCCTCCTTTTTTTATTTTAAATGGACCAAATACACTCACATTGAGTTGGCTATAAGGACAGACAGACAGACATACAATTTTCAAATGGCCGCTTTATTAAATCTTCATGATGTTCGTTACACTGTGTGGCATTCTTTTTAAAAGATTCTCGCCTTTCTGTTGTAAAACTCATCTGTTGAATATCTAAGCTTTAGGGGAGTTAAATTCAAACAGAATTTTTTTATTTTTTTTTTTTAAGTTTTCTTTTAAAATACTTTGAACTTTTTGATGTAATAGAAAATTACTTCTTAAAAAGAAAATGCTTTCAATAAAGTACTGATTCTTTTCTAAAACAGTTAGTATTAATTCTGTTATACAGAATCCTTAAATAAATGCATGCAACATTTTTTTTAATTTTTTATATCATGCTATAAAAAAATCAAATTTTTTAATAGAACCACTACAACTATTACCCACCAATATTATTTTAAATTTCGCCACAAAGAAGAGAGTTTACGAAATTTTTTTGTGGCACGCTATACTTTTTTATATTTTTTTAAGAAAAAAAAAATATTAATTCCATTATATAAAAGCCTTAATAAGAACATAAACTTCATTTCGCATACCATGCAATAATTTTTTCCTCAGAAGTTTTTATATCATGCTATATTATATTATTATAGAATTACTATAAATACCAATTTTATTTTAAATTTCGCCACAAAAAAAGAGTGTTTACAAAATTTTTTTGTGGCACGCGATACTTTTTTATATTTTCTAAAGAAGAAGAAAAATTTATTCCATTATACATAAGCCTTAATAGAAATGAAAAAATGTATAGCATGCAATAATTGTTTCCTCAGTAGTTTTTATATCATGCTATAAAAAATTCAAAGCTTTATTATAGAATCACTATAAATACCACCCACCAATATTATTTTAAATTTCGCTACAAAAAAGAAACATTTTTGTGGCATGCTACATTTTTTTTTTACTTTCATACTTTGTTTTTAAATTGATCATAAGTATCATTAAAATTGCTTAGGACACAGAGCCACCACAGAGTTTATCCCATGTATCTAGGTAGTCGCACTGCGAGATTAGATCGCTGACAAGGATCTAGAACAGATGTCCTGCGACGAGGAGGAGTTCGAAATTATCGAACACCTCCTCTGCAACTGTCTCGATGACAAGTGCACGTCCTCAAACCTAACCTAACCTAATCTTATATTAGCACGATATACATTTCCCTGAGATAGTCAAAAGCTTTGATAAATTTTCTACGGTAAGAACTGTATCCAGATTCTTAAAATAGTCATCAAACGTAGATTCTAGATCTGCATTCTTGAGAGATCCTTTACCTCAGAACCCTTTTATTACGTTTACATATAAAGGAAAGAATTCGTGAGTATCAAAAAATGTCTAAAATTATAACATGATATAAAATTGTTACATTTTTAAATTTGTAGCAAATTTTCAATTTGAAATTTGGTTTATTCAATTTATAATAAAAATCTAAAAAAAATTTCTATTCCACTGTGTAGAAGCTGTGCCATATGAAAACTAATCATAACTTACACTAGAGCATAGCGTATTCAACCAGGCAGGCTGTTTATCATCATTAGGAAAAACTCCCTCTTACTCGTTTCATAAATACTTTTCCCTCATTTTTATTCTTCTTTTTTTCAAGTGCTCGGTGCCCTCTGTTTAAATTGTTTCTACAAGTAGTTGCTTAATTTTAGAAAAACGTACATATGAGTCATTTCACAGCGTGAGTTGGATAAAGACAGCATGACATCATGCATAAATTCTTTGAAATTCCGAATTTCCTCCTACCTAGACTCAAAGGAGAGAAACCGTAATGACGAGGAAGAAGTGGAGCCCACAGATCTTAAGCAGTAGAATTTTTTGGCTGCCAGTGTTTATTGACAGGACATGTCCAGCCAAATGTTATTGAATTCAATTCGTGTTGTATGAAAGAATCTAACCAGGAGTTATAATTGTTTGTCGGAATAATTAATATCGGTGTTACAACGGGAGCTTTTAAGACACAAGTAAGCTATGCTCTTTGATGCCGCTGCTAAGACAACCTAACTTGGTATTTGCGTGGTTAAAAAAATTTTTTTTTTGAACGCATTCTATAGATTATTGTCCACAGGATCAATAGGGAACACCTTGAAGTAAGGACGAATCGAAAGCAATAAAAAATCTTCCTTGATCATAAATCGCATTCAGGTAGTGAATTTAATGGGTTTATGAAAACCGGATCAAGTTGTGTCTTAAATCCGAGACTGCATATTTTTGTTTCAAATTCAGAGGGAAAAAGTTACCAGAGACGACCACCATTTAAAAAAAATCCGTCCAGCCACTATATCAAGGCATTACTGAGTCTATTTAGAGTTCTGTCTACAGCTCTTCTGCACAGCATATGCCAATTTACAGTCCCGAGGAACGTCAATGGCTTGTGTGATTTCGATTGGATTTAGCGCTTCACTGACCTCGTGTTCAGAAACCACATAAGGGTGAAAGATCTTAGATGTGATGAACACACTCTCTAGGGATCAAAAGGCCACTGCACTGTCGGTAAATATGCGTTTATCTCCACTGGATATACTCTGATATCGGATATCCGCAGCAACAATCGTTATAGCGAAAACCTTGCAAGAAGCAAACCATTTTCATCAACGGATCTATCCGGTAACTTCGTCTGAAAACCAGGGAAAAAAAAGCGAAGTTAGGTATTCAATGATCAGGTGAATAATAGTGAACAACTTCCAACAGAATCAAAGATGCTCACGGTCGCAAAGGTAGCACAGCCCAATGAGAAAACGTGAAGAAACCAGTCTCCTTGAAATTATATGTACGATGCCTTGAACTGTTCAAAATCGAAACCTACAGGCCGATCTGATAGAGGGTGGGGCCATTTAAAAGTTTAAACTTAAAACTTAATAAAACAACGGTTTGAAATTGTTCCAAATTAATTTTTTTGTTGTGGAGTACAACTGATCCGGATCCATGGCTGCTGCGCCTGGCCTTACAGTGCCTCATTCGATCGGATCAATTTTCGTGCACTTTTTCGAGTGTATGGGGTCGTATCTCAGCAAAGACATCACGAATGTTGGCCTTAAAATTCTCAATTGTCTCTTGTTTTTAGGCATAACATTTCCCTTTAACGGCGCCGCACAGAAAATAGTCCAACGATGTCAAATCTCAGCTTCTTGGCGGCCAATTGACACCAGCATTTCGGCTAATTAAACGACGATCAAACTTTTGACGGAATAAATCGATTGTGGCATGAGAAGTGTGTGACAAGTTGCACCATCCTGTTGAAACCAAACATCGTTCACATCAATACCATGAAGAGCGGGTACAAAAAAATCGGTTATCATGGTACGATGAGTGTCTCTTTTTTTTACAAAATCGACATCGTCAATCCCAACGTTGATCAAGCGTAAATTGATTCATTATGTACAGTGAAGTTAATTTACTGAATCTTGTGACAGAATAGAATGACATAAGTGTTGCCAGATTCGAAATAACCGATGGATCAAATTTAAACCGATAGATGACCCATCCTTTATATTTTAATACTAGCTGACCCGACAGACGTCGTCCTGTCCAAATTAGAAAAAATGTTTGTGTTCGATTTGTGAATTTGTGAGAAGCTATTTGAATTGTGTGAAATAGTGAAAAAGAGAAAAACCACGTACTTTTAAATGATAATTTATATTTATGTAAGTTTGAGGTGTGTTTAAATTACATTTGATTTGAAAATATGTACAATATGGTGTTATATTTACATTTTAATTGAAAGATCGATGTTCAGGAACCAATTAAAATAAAGAAATACTTTTTTCTGTTGCTTTGCAGTGATATCGTAGTTTCCTTCATTGCAATGCTTTATGATACACGACATTTTTAGTTTTGTTGCCTTGCGCGTAAATAAATAATGCTGATGGTGTTTCGACACGGGAACAGGCGACATACAATTGACCATGCGAGAAGCATGGATTTTCAAGGTTAATGCCGCAATGACTGCCCTTGAGATTTATTAATTGTCATAGCGAATGCAAGCCGTACTGGAAACTGCAATCGTTTAAAATCGAATGGCATGTCGGTCAGAGCCATTGGGATCCGTGGTATCAAAACGTCTTCTTATTTGTACTTTCCTTTAAGTATTGTTGCTTCGATGACGTTATTCATCAGGTTTTTTACCGCAAGTCGGGTGCCATTACAAAGACGTGGTTGGTTTATGTTTCGTAACATTATGATTACCGATCCGACTTTCAGTTGGAGATTGTGAGGCGGTAATCCGGGTAATTCCAGCGAGTTTAAAAACTCGGTTGGATAGTTGACAACATCATTTTGGGAAGTAACGGAATCCACCGATTTGTACGTCATCAATTCGACAGCAATTTCACTTTGAATCTTAAAATTCAATTCGTCGACATCAATGTTTTTCGCAGCCAATATAGCACGTTCGCTCAACCAATCATGATTTTTGTAATTTTGTGCAATGTTTGGAAATACCTTTCGGATTAGTTCGGATTTTGATTCGGTGAACTGACAGAAACCGGGGGGAAATTGAATGCAACCGGTCGAAATGTCAACCGGGATTTTGCCGTTGCCAATGTCCAGCAATTGTTGGAAAATACTTCTCCAGATTGATCGTTCTGCAGCTCGACATGCATGTTCACAGTCAATTTGAGTTTCTTGACGTGTTTCCACAAAACGGACGACTTCAAACATGCATTAAGTTCATCGGCTGGCGTTGACCGTGGAATCACTGGCAATGTTTGCCGAAAATCCCCTGCCAACAGAATCATCGCACCAGCAAAACGGCTTTGATTGTTTCGTAAATCTTGCAAAGTTTTATCTAATGCCTCCAAAGACTTTTTATGCGCCATTGTACACTCATCCCAAACGATCAGTTTGCTTTGCTGCAAAACTTTGGCCATTGCACTGTTCTTGGAAATGTTGCATGTTGGATTTTCATTGATTTGCAACTTCAATGGCAACTTGAGTGTTGAATGGGCAGTACGACCGCCTTCCAACAACGTAGCTGCAATTCCTGATGAAGCAAGTGCAAGTGCAATATCATTCTGCTTATTTTTGTTTTTTAACGGATTTTATCTATATGTACATAAAATTATCCGACGATTTAATAAAAGTGGGCGAATAAGTGGGAGTATCAGTGGGCGTGGACAATTTTTCTTTCTGTAAGTAACTTTTGTAAACTATTGAGAACATTTTAAAAAAAATAAGACAAATCCCTCCAAACGTTCCAAGATTTTAGATAAATCGAAAAAAAGTGGGCGTAAAAGTGGGCGTGGTAAATTTTTCTTTCAGTAAAAACTTAAATTAGATTACTACGACCATTGAAATAAAAGATAAGCCATATCGGTGCAGCCGTTTTCCGATTTTAGATAAATCGAAAAAAGTGGGCGTAAAAGTGGGCGTGGTCAATTTTTCTTTCCGTAAAAGCCTAAGTTGGACTATGACGAACATTTCAGTAAAAAAATTGTCCAAATCGGTGTAGGCGTTTTCAACTGATGCAATTACCAACGAACGACAATTGATTTTTATTTATATAGATTACATAACCATGGGTTTAGTAACGTGCGCAATAGTTTGGATTTTGCCAACCTTTATTTTTATCATCATTATGCTTCGCAATGAAAACATGTTAGAAGCACTTGTAGGAGGCTTTTACTATATACCAGAGATCAGCAATGTATAGTTTTTTCGCTACTCATAAGCACTCATGAAATTTTGAATATAAGTGAGTCAACGATATTGAAATTTAACTATGTACTCTGATTCATTCGTACTCACTACAACATTGATTTACAGGTACAGATTGCAATGAGAATGCGTACAACGTTGACATCAAACTCATACCATTTGAAATATTTTTGATTCATAAGCCCACTCATTTAGATTCATAACTTTAGAAAAATATTTATAATACTTACAAATGATGATTCGATTGATTCGAATCATTCATTAAAATTTATAGTCTTAGTTGTTGTCGCATTTACAAACAAAAGAAAAAAGACACATAAGCAAAAAAGACAGAGCAGCAAGCCGAACAAACACACAACCTTCTAGTGAGTATTTTAATGTTCGTACGCGAATCACACATATTTTGTGATTCTTGTAAATGTCGAGCCATGGAGAGTCGAAATCAACATCATACATGTTTTTAAGTATGAATATTATGAGTACTTCAAACTTTGAATATGATATTAAAATAAGTATGAATGCGTATGAGTATAAGAAATTATGAGTATGATTCGATTCTACTCATCTTTTTGAATACTCATTGCTTATCTCTGCTATATACATATAGTTCCGTTACTTATTGTGGTCATTAGGCCAGATTGTCTTGCGATATGGATAAAAGGTGTATTAAACTTAGAGTTTAACGTAGAATGCCTGCAAATTGAAAATGGCTTTGCGGGTGTACTTTGTTTGTCAGACTATGTACGTTTCTTAAGATCTAGGGAAGTAGTATTTCAATTTTTCTTATTTTTTTTTTTTTTAGATTCTCTACAAATTCTTCATCTTTATTTTTAAAACAATTTTGTTTAATACTTGACTTAGTTTCTGACAACCAACATGGCGTCATCGGGTATCTTGTATCTTAAAGTCAGCGTAAGTGTACGATGTTGTGTGGTGTTGTATGGTATTGTTGGTCTTGGCTCTTACAGTGTTGTGTTGTGTTGATTGTATTCATTGTATTCTGGTTGTAGTTGTATGAGAGTACGAGTATTAGAGAGTTGTTCCATTATTGTTGGCCAAGTTGTTTAAAAACCATTACAATTTAAGTGAAGAATTCTATATTTTTTCTCTTCTATTTTTTTTTCTTTTTTTTTTTGTGGCTCTAACCTCTACTCATTTTTATTTAGAATTTTATTTCCATTTTTTTTTTTTTGTTCATTTCTTGATGTCCTTTATTTCATGTTTTTAGATTTTCTACCCACATATAATTGTTGTTGCTGTTGTTGGTTTGCTTGGTTTGTTCTATTCTATTAACTTGTGCAAGTATTTTCTAAGGTTTGTAGCTGTTGTTGTTGTTGTTATTATTATTGTTAAGCATCGGACTATGATTTGATTTCGTTTAGGTTTTTCTGTTTTTATACGATTCTGTGTAGCCAAAGCAATTGAAAACATAACAATTTTATTTCATTTCGTTGTTAAGCTTGTCCTCTTTTTTTTTCTAAAGACTTTAAAAGAAAATCTTTTTTTTTTTTTGGTCTTTTTCAAATATTTTTTGTCGTTTTTGCCTCATTTAACCAACCGTTAAATGGCAATTAACAATATATCGCCTTAAAGGCATTTACACAACAAAACAATGATTTGACAAATCTTTTTATGGGCATTTTTTCTCTTACTCTGCCACTCACTTCATCTTCATGTTTAGAAATTTTCAACAAAAACAAAATGCTTATCATTGAAAAATATTTTTTTAATTAAATTAAATCAACAATTATGGCAAGTTTTTCAATCGTTTGCTTCAATTATAATCAAATTTCATGGTCTAATTGTAGTTGTTCTGCTGCTGGCAACATAATATTGAATGTGTTTCCACTTGTTGTTGTTGTTGTAACACATTTCCGAAATTGTTTATTTTTGATTATGGCCATCCAGCTAGCTTGCCAGCCAGCCAGCAACAAAATGCCTTGACATTTTCTTAAACTTTTGAAAATAGTTTTAAAGGAGAATGAAATTTTGCATAAATTTTCGAAAATTTAATGAAGCATAGAATATCCTTTTGATATCGTTAAGGCGTATTGAAAAGAAAATTCATTAAAATTTGTTAAATACCTCCTTTGGAAATTAAAATATCTTGGGGCAAACAAAAAAAAGGGAATGATATACAACGACTCCTACCTACCCGAAAGAGTACAGTTAATTATCAACTTACCAAACTTCTTTACTTTGCATACTTTATGTTACATTGAAAACTTCTTAGATAGAGAAACAAGTCGACACTCTTTATCTATTTGTTGACCATAAGGATGAGCCTGGAATTCATGCAAATGAACGTTCAATTAAGAACATTAAAAAAGTAATTAAAGCCGACTCTTACGGCGATGACGTATAGAAAATGCTGCTCTACCACATAACATGGAAGGACAATGATTCGTCCTATTGTTACGAAAATGAAAAATCTAGTTACTGGTGTTTTGCTTTTACTTCGCTTAACATTAAAATTATAAACAAAAGCTCCAAAAACAAAACAATGCAGTAAACAAACCTGTTTAGAAATTATCGTACTGGTTAATATAACAACAAACACCAGCATAAAAAAATTGTAAACAAGTAACAAACAACATTCCTCAGACTGTTTACTCTGCCATTTGTACAATGGGTCAATTCGACCTCCGGGTACTGTACTTATCACAGTTCACAAGTACACGTCCTCTAACCTTACTCTGCCATATAAAAGGTAAGGCAAAGCAGGCGACTGAGTTAGTGAAGTTCAGTTAGTCTTGTGTGAAGACGCGGTGTGTTGGAAGAGAGTAATCGTGGATTGAAAATCTCTATTACAAAGATCTGTCGAATAATTTTCTAGTAATTGTTATTGTTTATGATAAGGGTATAAACAGAGGAATAACAAAAAAAAAAAGGCAATTGTTGTTGTTTACATAAAGTTGTGAACAGTGGCACACTGAATTGTGCAAAAAATAAAGAATTTTAATTAAAACTAAACACAAATTTATTTTTATTTTATTTGCTATATGAGCTCGTAATATTTTAAACGTTTTTAAAAGGTAAAAACGTAACAATATTTACTGAAACCATCCCCCGGTAGTCGTAGCAATATAAATAAAGGATACAGGAATTAAGCTTCAGTAGTAAATAAAAAATTGAATTTTAGGACAGAATTTAAACCGATACGATTATATGGGAATACAAACATAACATAATTGGACATTACAACCGTTCAGCTAGGATTACGACCTAGTTTCTCCCACCACCTACGTTGCGTGTGTTAATTTTATCCGTTAGTGACGGGACCTACAGTTTAAAGTCGACTCTGAACGACAGGTTTTTGGAAAACTTTTCATTGAATTTTTATTTACTCGCAGAGTTCTTGCCAGAAATCAGCTGAGAGGAAGTCACCGAAGAAATACAGTAGTGGTCAAAACATATGGAACTGAATAAGCATTTGTTCTTTTCATTGATTTATTTTCTTCAAATTACACATAGTTACTAAAATTTATTTTTTTTATTTTCTTCATACAGTCTTTTTTGTTAAACAAATAAAAAAAATTAATTCCGTTAAATTAAAATAACAAAAAAACTAAAAATAATGGATGTATTCTAAATGCAGGTGTTCAAAACATTTGCAACTTTTGAAGTAATTAATAGGGATAATTTAGTGCTCAGTATTTGGTAGCGTAGCCATTATTTTTTATAACTTCTGAACACCTTCTAGCATTGAGGATATTAGCTTTTCAATATAATCCTCAGGAATTGCACTCCATTGCTTCTCCAACTCAGCGAAAAGTTCATCACCATTTCGGAATACTTTATTGCCGATATTTCGTTTTATGATCATCCACATGTTCTCAATCGGGTTGAGATCGGGAGATTGGGTCGGCCACGACATTACATTAACTTCATTTTCCTCCAACCATACTTTTACAACCCCTGCCGTGTGTTTTGGGTCGTTGTCGTGCTGGAAGGTCCATGTGAGGGGCATTTCCCATTCGGCATACGGAAGCATAACTGAGCTCAAAAGATCTCTATAGATTGTGGCCGTCATTGTGGTAGTAATGCGATGAATTGGGCCAATTCCGTTTCCTGAAAAACACCCCCACACCATAATATTTGAACCTCCGTGCTTCACTGTAGCGGTTGTGTATTTGGGATTGAACTTTTCGCCTCGTGGTCGTCGAACATTGGCTCTTCCATCTGATCCCCGTAGGTTGAATTTAAACTCATCTGACCACAATACATTCTTCCATTGCTGTTGAGTCCAATTCAAATGAGTACGAGCAAAGTCTAGCCGAGTTTTTCTGTTTTTTTCTGACACGAACGGTTTTTTTGTACATCTGTAACTTCTAAGACCATACCCTCGGGCTCTTCTTTTAATGGTTGAAATACTGGCATCTATTAAAAGTTCAGTTTTAGCTTCTCTGGGGACTGCTTTGGGTTATTTAGTAAAAAATTCTTTATTTTCCGATCTTCTCTTACAGTTGTAATACGGGGTTTTCCACCCTTATGAGTTGTGTGGGTGTTACCACTTTTAACAATGCGGCAAATCGTAGATTTTGGAACAGAGTACTTCAACGAAATGAATCTCATATTAAAAAAAAAAAGCGATTACCGTTACATCCTAGCATTTATTAGTATAAATTGCTTCGTTAAGAGCGAGAGAAATGAGAGTTGCAAATGTTTTGAACACCTGCATTTAGAATACATCCATTATTTTTAGTTTTTTTGTTATTTTAATTTAACGGAATTAATTTTTTTTATTTGTTTAACAAAAAAGACTGTATGAAGAAAATAAAAAAAATAAATTTTAGTAACTATGTGTAATTTGAAGAAAATAAATCAATGAAAAGAACAAATGCTTATTCAGTTCCATATGTTTTGACCACTACTGTATTTGCTCATATTTCCTTTTGTTAGAGTTGTCTGAGCCAGGGATTGAATCGTGATCTCAGTTTAACTGTACCTTATTATTATTCAGACTCAATTGCAAACACTTCAGAATTTAAAATATTTAAGCTGAAGTTGGCTAAACATGCCAACTAATCTGCGTCAAAAACGTTACTTCTCAATCAACTTGAATGACTCTAGCCATCGTGTTGGTAATGAATTGAAAAATTAATTTTCAATTGAAATCAAAATGGATTTCCATTAAAGCTATTAAATTCCATTAAATATTGTTGTTTTATTTATTAAATTTACAAAAAAGAGAGAAAAAAGAGGAGAAATATTATAACAAGTGGAATGAAGTTGAATCAATAACTAACAAATCACCATTATTAACACGAGTAAAATAGACAGATAAATACCCATGTATACGGGCAAGATTAAATTTCATTTCATTTGGTGGCAAAAAAAATTTAATTTGACTGTGTTAGGGCATGAAAAAAAAAATGCGAAAGAAATAAAAACGCCTTTGGCAGGGCCTGTATTTTATTGTATTCTGTATCTCCGTAGAATTCATGGGCTGGTGACGCCACCAGCCCATTTCCACAACAAACAGTAATTTTTTCATGATCCATTGATCTATTTTGGTTTCTATGTGGGTTAGTATTTTTCCAAATTCGACAATTTTGTTTGTTCACGTATCCATTTAATCGGAAATGGGCCTCAACGCTGAAGATGATTTCCCAACTGCTGCACAGCCCACACTCGTATAGTTTTCTATAGTCGTTTATAGTAATTTGATGAAATTAACTGAATAAATGACAACTAATTTGACGGGTGTAGCTTCATTAAGATGGCCGTTGACCACTGTCAGAGTTCGGTAGTCCCTGTTGGCAGACTCAATAGAATTCCTATACAAATAGGAGAGCTCTTAGACACCTGCAAAGTTAAAGATCTTATAATATTCCTAAAATAAGTATTTCGTTACCTACTGACCCCTGTTTTTTTTTCTTTAAAAGGTCTTGACTACTTGGGGCCTGAACGTATCCTGTGTGATTTAATTTATTGTTCCGTATATTAAACGCCTAATCTCGCTCTTTTGCTATTTCTAGTCAACCAACAAATATGAAAGTGGACTCACAAATATAATACGTTAATATATATGTATAGGTACACACACACACACTCTCTATCCCATATCCATTCAAAGAGAGACACCAAATACACAAACAGATGATATGCCATGCATGCACAAGTACAAATACAAATATAAATAAATAAAGAGAGAGAGAGAAAAAATAAATATTTTTGGTTCATTGAATACGATTATTGCTACACATAAAGTGACCGCAATTTACACAACGTTAAGCACACGTATACTAATTCATAAATACACACATATAAACACACACTCTCACAGTGTGACTGTGTACAAATACTAACATAAATAAAATTTCACACAAACATTCACAAGATATGTATAGTCAATGAATAAGTGAATGTATGTTTGAATGAATGAATGAATGATGATGTATGAAACCATGAATGCGGACAATAGAACAGATAGAGAACAAAATAAAAAAGCGAATTGAAAAACAAAAAAGAGGAACAAAAAAAAATAAAAATCTAACCAGCCAACCACCAATAATATCTGCATAGATGAACAAATTTTCTATACAACTACACTAATACTGTACAGCTAGCTGTATGTATGTACATATAGATTTAGTTTTAACAAATACTAACACAAATTACTTTTACACTTTAAAACATTTCTATGTATGTACGTGTATTAGTGCAGTGTATCTGTGTGCATTTATGCCTATTGCCATAGAATTTAAATTTTTATGCAAAAAAAAAGTCGACAAAATAACAAATAAAATATAAAAGAATAAAATAGAATAGAAACCAACAATATTTGAACTGATGGTGGTGTTATAAATTTATACGTTCGTTATCCATCGTATTTCATTTTTATTGCCCTCATGTGTTGGCACATAAATTCAATTTAGATTTGAAAACAAACAAAAAAAAACTTTTGAAAAAAATACTAGAAAATATAATATTTTGTAATATTTTCAAAAAGTCAATAAAAATAAATACCCAACCATATTATCGTTATTAACTTAGGGGTTTCTGGGGAGATTCCAGTAAAAATACTTTCAATTTTAATTCAAAATATTAAATTTAATGCGGAATGGTATTATTTTTGGGATGACAGGTAACAAGAATGCTGAAAATGCTGTGGAAAGATAGGTCATTACACTATAACTATGATAGACTAGTACTCTCCGTAGTCTAGTAGGTAGTATGTTGGCTTATAAAACATGAGACCATGGTTCAAACCAGAGATCAGCAGTGAGTATTCAAAAATATGAGTAGAATCGAATCATACTCATAATTTCTGATACTTATACGCATTCATATTTATTTTAATCCTAATATATATTATAAATCTCTCTGTAAGTCTGTTTTTTTGTTTGTTTGTTTGTTTGTTGGTTTGTTTGTTAGTCAATCACGTCTAAACGCCTGGACCGATTTTCTTGAAATTTGGGATATAGATCGAGCTTTTGTCGGTGCATGTTATAGGCTATAAATCTTTTCAAATTTTTGACCAAAAGGGGACAAAAAATGGGTCAAAGGGGGAAAAAATGGGCAAAAATTAGTACTTTTATGCATAAATGCTGTATTTTATCTGTTTTATATGTAATTTTTTACGATTTATCTTGGTTAAGTGTCCCAAATAGCTATTGGAGGTGTTCCGTTTCTAAAGTTGAACCAAAAGGGGTCCAAAAAGGGGGAAAGGGGCGAAAAACGGGCAAATTGAGTGCATAGCCAATTACGCCTGAACGCCTGGATCGATTTTCTTGAAATTTGGGATATAGATCGAGCTTTTGTCGGTGCAGGTTATCTGCCGGGGAAGGTTTCTAAGTTGGTATGACCAATTTCCGACAGGTGGCGCCACTGAAAATTACTAAAAATGATTTAAATCGTAAACTGTGGATTTGATCATGTTATGATATTTAGCAATGTTGTTGTGCATGAGCCGACGAAGGTTTCTAAGTTGGTATGACCAATATCCGACAGGTGGCGCCACTGAAAATTACTAAAAATGAATTAAATCGTAAACTATGCATTTGATCATGTTATGATTTTTAGCAAAGTTGTTGCGCATGAGCCGACGAAGGTTTCTAAGTTGGTATGACCAATATCCGACAGGTGGCGCCACTGAAAATTACAAAATATGAATTAAATCGTAAACTGTGTATTTGATCATGATATGATCTTTAGCAAAATTGTTGCGGATGAGTCGACGGGATTTCTAAGTTGGTGCGATTATTTTCCGATAGATGGAGCCACTGAAAATTATTCAAAATGAATGACAAGTAATTGGTCAAGCACGGAAGAAAAGAGCATTACGAGCCTCAGAATCAGACTAGCAACTAGCATTGAGACTGGAAAATCTTCGAGTACATGCCGCTGGGACCCGTTCGAGAGAAGTGAGATTAGAAAATAAACGAATGCGTATTACTCAGGCCCGTTCGTCTGAATCATCTGGACAACGGGAAACAAATTCAATAAAATGATTCAAAATTAATTGGATATTTGTGTAATGTCTTTCCTTCAAATTTATTTTAGTTGGTGGAGCAGCAACGCGCGCAGGGTACAGCTAGTATAATATAATATTTAAATATAATTAATATATGTATAATACTCATATTCTAGTCACTCGAATCATTTATAGGTATTATAAGTATTTTTCTAAAGTTATGAATCTAAATGAGTAGGCTAATGAATCAAACATATTTCGAATGGTATGACACACATATGTTGTGTGTGTGTTAATTTTTTACGTGAGTGGCGGGACCTACAGTTTAAATTCTTCCCCGAATGACAAATTATTGAGAAACTTTTTATGGGAATTTTTTTTTGCTACAAATCTGCTGAGAGAAAGACGCCAAAGAAATATTTTTTCATATTCCGTTTAGTTGGAGATGCATGACCTGGGGTTTGAAACAGAGATCAGGAATGAATCGTTTTTCGCTACTCATAAGCACTAATAAAATTTTGAATATAAGTGAGTCAACAATATTGAAATTTAACTATGTGCTCTGATTCATTCGTACTCACTACAATGTTGATTTATAAGTACAGGCTGCAATGAGTATGCATTCAACGTTGACATCAAACGCATACCATTCGAAATATGTTTGATTCATGAGCTTACTCAATTAGATTCATAACTTTAGAAAAATACTTATAATACTTATAAATGATTCGAGTGACTCGAATCATTCATCAAAATTTACAGTCTTAGTTAATGTTGAATTTAAATAAAAGAAAAAATACACATAAGCCAAAAAAGACAGAGCAGCAAGCAGAGCAAACATACAAGCTTCTAGTGAGTATTTTAGTGTTCGTACGCGAATCATACTTATTTTGTGATTCTTATAAAGGGTGATTTTTTAGCTATTATCTTTTTGGCAACACTGGTTTAAACAGCTCACGCACGTTTCGTGTTTTGTTTCACTGTCAAACATCTTCAGTTTGGTCTATAATTTAACCATGAATCGTCTTACAAACGAACAACGCTTGCAAATCATTGAATTTGGCATCATTGGACCGTACTTCTTCAAAGATGCTGCGAATCGTAACGTAACTGTGAATGGTGAGCGCTACCGTGAGATGATATCCAACTTTTTTTGCCCAAAATGCAAGAGCTTGACTTGCATGACATGTGGTTTCAACAAGACGGTGCCACATGCCACACAGCACGCGTAACAATGGACTTATTGAGAGGCGAGTTCAGTGAACATTTTATTTCACGTTCGGGACCGGTCAATTGGCCGCCTAGATAGTGCGATTTAACGCCTTTAGACTATTTTTTGTGGGGCTATGTTAAAGCTCATGTCTATAAAGACAAGCCCGCTTCAATTGACGCATTGGAAGACAACATTGAAGCATTTATTCGTGAAATACCGGGCGAAATGTTGGAAAGAGTAAGCCAAAATTGGACAAAGCAGAATTTGCATGAAATAATCTTCAAACATTAAATTATATGGACCGTACTATCGATTTAAATAAAGATTTCATGCATTTTTCTGAATTTTATGTGTTTTTTTTTTTTGAAGATTTTTCCTATAGGTCTTAAAAAATCACCCTATATATGCTGAGTCATGGAGAGTCGAAATCAACAACATCATACGTGTTGTTAAGTATGAATATTATGAGTACTTCAAACTTTTGAATATGAGTAGAGGTTCCATGATATTAAAATAAGTATGAATGCGCATAAGTATCAGAAATTATGAGTATGATTCGATTCTACTCATCTTTTTAAATACTCATTGCTGAACTCTGTTTTTAATTAAAAATGTTTATTTGATGCTCAAACAAAATGGAATTTATTAAATACGTTTTAACCTGCTATATTTTGCTCTTTTAAATACAATCAATCCATTGGGTGGGGTGGCTTGTTTTAAATATAGAGTCTTTTAGTAAACAATTAAATTTAATTTGTGCAGTTATTAAAGCTTCGGCGCTAATAAGCCCCCTTTGGAAAACGTAGCGAATCTGCATTTGTATAAAGTTTTCCATTTTAATAAATCCCTCAATATTAAGAAGTTTTTCACAAAATAATTTCGCACTCATGGATCGTTCATTTCATTCTCATTTTCTCAAACTCTTCTTCATACTCTGGTGTGTAAAACTAAATTTGCACCGTTTAACACCTTTTCTTTAGAGTTTTAATAATGGAATACAATAACAACAATAACAATGACTACAAGACAAATAAAAAAGAAGGCAAAGAAGATGAAGATGAACAAAAAGAAAGGAGTAGAAACTTTATCATTATTTTATTAACGTTAAAGAAATATTTGCAATATTGCTGCCGAATTTTGTACAAAATTTTGTCTACGTTATGCTGCCGTTTTAACAATTTCTGGCAGTATTTTGTGGTGTCGATGCTGTTCGCTTGCTTGCTTGCTTGCTGTTATATTGTCAGTTTTTCTTCAATCGTCGTCTTTTATTTCGACAATTTGTAATTTTTATCATAATCGTTAAAAATTTGACACGTACAACATTTGAAGGCATTAAGAAAAAATGTTGTTGTTGTTGTTGCTGCTGTTGTTGCTTTTATTTTAGTTTACATTCAACTTTAAGCAGCAGCAGCAACAGCAGTTTTCCATCTTCTTCTTTTTTTTAGCAGTTTCTTCAGAAGATGCATTGCCTGTGCATGCATGTTGTAACAGTAACAGTAACGGCACTAGTACGAATAAACGATGATTATAGTGTAACTCTGCTGTATGTGTGGAGTTTCTCCTCCATAAATGTTACATGGGCAAGGCAGTTTTGTTACGATGAAAACTACTTGTTAAACGAGAGATGATGTTATGCTTAAGTAATAAAAGAAAGGGAACGTATGCCATGTTAAACTACTACAGAATGCTCGTAGTATATCTCTATAATGTTTTTGGTCATTATATCCCTTTCGTCAGAATTACAACCTAGCTTCTCAGCACCACTTATGTTGTGTGTGTTAATTTTTACAGTTTTAAGTCGATTTCGAACGACAGATTTTTGAGAAACGTTTTCATGGAAGGAAGTTGCCGAAGAAGATGTAGCCTCACGTCTAATAAGCCAACACACCTCTTACTAGACTACGGCGGAGACTAGCTACAAGCACAGCTCTGACAAACTTCAGGTTGCTGTTCCGAGTCAGCAAGGACAATACTTTGCCCAGAACTTATTATGCACTCAGGTAATTACTTCTGAAATTAATTACGACCTAACAGGTGATAATAATGTGTTCTGATGGTTCATTCTCATTGACAGCCAAACGCCTGGTTATGAAGCTTAAGCTTATTCCATGAAAGTCTAGTGCATAACTCAAATTTATTTTTATTGTAATTTCCCAACAAAAGTTAGATTGGGATGACTCTTTGACTAACTTTTTCTTTCCTTTCATTCAGTATATGATTCCAAAAATATATCCTTCACTCATCAAAAGATTTTGATCCCATCAGTGGCATGGAAGCTCCCCTATTTGCCAGCTTGTCACTCTGCTCCTTGCTGCGAATTGAATAGAGTACATCTTTCGATAGAGTAAACTTGTGCTTGGAATTAACCGTCTCCTCATAACTCTGTTCTTAGATTTCTTAATAATCTTCACTCCCTTGCTTCCAATCTTATCCACCCTTTCGCAGATGGCCACAACATTTGTCCTTCACATTTCTGTTACCGAAGAAGACGAAGAGCTTTAAAGAATATCGCGAAATGGCTACAATTTAATGCACGCAATACCCAATTAATAATTTATTGTCTATGGTTAGCAGATGGCGTAAATATTGAGGACGCAGAAACTCTTGATATTCGGGGGGAGAGTATTCAAGCGGCATGGTTTCTTAAAAAGAGATGCAAGAAATTCTGCCTTCGTTCTGATATTCAGTAAGGTTTATATCACCAATATTGGACAGCGAATGGAATACAACTCCCAGATATGGACGGACCGGCGTCAGAAAGTTAATTTTTAGATTTCTTCAGGCATACAGAAAATCGATAGTTTTTCCTAATGACAGTAGCGTACCCTACTCTTTTGATTTATCATTGCGGATGTGTTGATTCACCGTCGAAATGCGATTTGTGCTTGAATGTTAAATCAAAACCGCAAAAGAAAGCACTCTGATGAAATCATTTCGTTTTAGTTTGTGATTGATTGGGCAATGGATCACACAACGCATAGAACGCATAGAAAATTCATTACTGCCAACGAACCTAGATTATAATCTAACATTCGTAAATGCTACTCCCTCTTTCCACCCTCCCACAAAGTCTCTGATTTATACTTTTT
Source organism: Sarcophaga caerulescens (assembly GCA_927399465.1). Classification (NCBI taxonomy): domain Eukaryota; kingdom Metazoa; phylum Arthropoda; class Insecta; order Diptera; family Sarcophagidae; genus Sarcophaga; species Sarcophaga caerulescens. Next base: position 21,772,870 of record OV656867.1, read on the forward strand.
AACTTAAATTTTCTTATTTTTTTTTTTAAATTTTGAAATTATTTTGTTTCAAAATCATACGAAATATAATTTTTTTTTTATTTTCAAACATTTTAAATACAAATTTAAAGAAAATTTTTTTTATAAAGTTGGAAAACTACCATTGAATTGTGGGTGAAATTCCCACAAACCAGAGGTCATTGATACTCATGAGTGGTTGTAGTTATAATTAAACAAATTTAAGGGCGTTATTAAAACTTGCCGTTAACTAAAGGAAGGATTTTAACGGGCATATAAATTGTTTTTCATTATTATAAGTGGACAATATGGTAGAAGTGAGTAACTTTTAAAGTTAAGTATATATTTGAACTTGCCATATTATATACTACAGTCGAACTTCTATAATTTGAACTTCTATTACTTGAATTTTCTATAAGTTGAAGCATAGTAACAGCATCTTGGAGAGAAATTCTATCAGGTTTTGCTGCTTGAACTTGAAGTTTCTACAAGTTGAAGTTTTTTCTGGATAATGGTGATTCAATTTATAGAAGTTCGACTGTATTTTCAATATGGCAACTTCAAATATCAACAAAATAAGCATATACAATAAAAAAAACGAAGCCCGTCGTTGACACTGCGTTTAAAAAAACTTGTTTAATTGAGCAGTGTTATCGATATTGCTCCGGCACTGCCATATTTTTGAAAAAGTTAACTTTATTTTATCTGTAGGTTGTAATAACGAAAAGAAGTTAAAGGTGACTTTAAAGTTCACTGTAGCTAAAGTTACCTTTAATTAAACCCTAAACTTTAACGGCAAGTTGTAATAATGGCCCTTAAAGTAAGCTTCTGTTATATTTGAATGATCTCCCATTAAAACCTATTGACATAACGATTTAAAACGTCCTATAATCACTAAAAATAAATCTACGAAGCGCCAAGAGAACAACCCTTTTTCAAAAAATATTTTTGTCTTTAAATTGCTCTTCCAGTTTCAGGCTTCAGATAGCCACTGAGGTTCATGAATTACTTAATTGATCATTACTATCCTTTAGTAAAGATTACAAACTAACTTCTCCCATGTTGCGCGTGTTAATTTCATACATGAGTGGCGGGGCGTACCATTTGGCGTAGATTTCGAACGACAGATTTTTGGGAATCATTTCATTGTAATTTTATTTTACTTTGCCATAAGACTGCTCATTACATAAACTGATCACTTCACCCACCGCATTGTGGTAGACCACAATCATGAAAAATAACAAAAAACAAAAAATTCGATTCTTCGTATCTATGTAGACTGCAGTAGTAACTGCTGTACCAATGTATGGCATTGTCAGGCAATATACACCTGCTAACACATGCTCATTTCGTAAATGGGGCCATAACAATGCAGTTACTAATAATAGTATCAAATACTAATACATTCCTACAAACATACATACCTACTCGTATACACATACACACATCCACAGATACATTACACGTATATGAGAGTACAAATCTATAACATTAACCTGATGGTTTTTGGGAAGCACGTGTTGTATTGGTTCGGTTTATTTTTCTCTAGTTATTCTCCCAGTTTTTTTGCAAAAGAAGAAAAAAATTTAAAAAAAGGAATGAAAATTGTGTGTCAGACTGTTTTATTTTTTTTTAGTGAATGTTCGTTAAAGTTTTTTGTGGTTGTGGTTGGTTGTTGTTGCAAATAAAATGGAAAATTTATTTTTGGAAGAGAAAAAAAAAACAACACAGGACTGCCATTAAAAATTAGTTTTTAAAGTTTTAAAGCCTAATTACAGTATAAAGTAACGCCGTTATTACTTCTAAATTATTGGCATTACGTTTTAGACGGTAAAATGATAGTAACCGGGTATCATTTTCAGTATTTAAAATTAAAATCGATTTTGAAAAACAAAACGTTTTTTTTTAATTTGTGACTACAAGTTTCCACTCTCAAACAGAATTAGAAAATTTTGCAAGTTATCCAAAATGTTAACACAAAGAAAAAAGACCTAAGCAAACTAAAAAGTTATTTCCAGCAAGTTAATGAACTCTGTGCTACTGTCGGAGCACAGCAAAAAGCACAGTAAAGCAAAGTAGAGTGTTATAAAGTAGGTTAGAACGGAAGGAGAAAATTCGTCGTTGATACTAAAGATTCTGTACGAAAAACAAACAAAATTTTCCCTTCATTACATAACAGCGATTTAGAGATTGTATTACCATCTCATTTTCTTTCTTACCTAGGCAGTATACGGGCAAGAGCCTCAGAAGCTGTTGTGCATCCATTGCTGTTTCTTCTTAAACTTCACAACACATTTTAGGTTTAATTTGAAATGACCATTACACATAAATACATATCCAATTAGTCATTAGAAATCTCCAGTCAGGATTACGATCCAGTTTTTCACACCACTGATGTTGCGTGTCGTAATCTTATGACTGAATGGTGGGGCCAACAGTTTAAAGTCGACTACGATCGATAGATTTTTTGAGAAACTTTCTATCAGAGTTTTTGCCAGAAATCTACTGAAAGAAAATCACCGAATAAATATTTTTCCAAATTTCATTTTGTTCGAGACGTCTGGCCTGGTGTTTGAACCATGGCCTCACGTCTAATAAGATAAAACACTACTTCCAATACCACTGCGCTGTACAAAGCTAACAAACCGGTTATTGCATTGCTATGGCTATCGAATGCTGGCATGACTGCATTCTCTGTGTTCAATAGGAGCCACCTAAAAATGATGAAAAAAAAATCCCCTTTTAATGATGTCTCTATTAACACAGAGGACTTCAGTTGCTGGAATTGTATTTTAGAATAGTATTTCGGCTGACGTTAAAGAAGCAGGACAAAGCTTATGTTTTAGTGACTACTGGCGTGACTAAATTGCCGAACCAATAGATTCACTAGAAGCCAGCTCAACACTATGAAACAATGTCCTCTTTTTATGCCAAGTCTATAAAAGCTACACTTCAAAGATGCTGTAGTATCACTATCAAACACTGTTCCCAGTACTCACAAGGCATTGCTGCTTAAAAAATCTTTTCAAAGGCAACTACGTTCGCAGAAGATTCGCTACAAACTACTACACTACTTCTACTAATTTATTGTTCTATTCTGGTGCAAAGCATCTCCCTGATTTTTTTATCATCTTGTTTTTGTTTTGATTCACTTTAATTAAACAAGTCTTCTAGCTGATTAGAAAAGGTTGCCACCTGTTGTTGTGGGAAATATATTGGATGTAGTGTTAGGAAACTGTGCTCCTCTTTTCTCAAGAGGCGGAACTGCCTAATCTTTATTTAATGTTATCTTGATGTTGACATTGATGTTATCTTCTTTGGCTAGAGAATTAACATTCAAAACTAATGTGTGTGAAGATAAATTCGAATTTAAAAACCAAAGACGCAAACCCACACTTTTAGTACCGTCACTTTTTGCCTTTAACAGTAAAAAATTTGCACTGTTAACTGTTTAACAGTGGCAATAGTAGATTAGTCTTCTACTTACTTTGCAGTTATTGCAGACTATTGGCATAAAATTTAATTTTTATTGTGATCATTATTATTTGTGAATAACAGTGTTGAAATGTATGGGTTGGTTAATAGGGGATGGAGTGAGGGATTATTCCAGCTATCCCACTACCACAGATAGAAAGAGTGCCCTCTGAACTACCATTTACATATAGTCGGGCAGGTTTACTATTTCTTATATATTCCAAAATGGCCACTGGTCTTCAAGAGAAATTTCAAGCAAAAAATTGATGTTTTCAAAGCCAATTTTGTCAATAACATATCACTTTATATGTGACTATGATGCTGATTATATTAAGAGGCCTTGGAAACTTCCTTTGCATATAGTATGGTACTCATAGACCTAGAGTATTTCCCAAAATTAGCTCCTAAACAAGTGGGCTTGTTCAGATGGATACTGTTAAATAGCTAACAGTGCCCTATTAAGGTCAAATTTTGTTATTTTAAGAGGAAATTTTGTTATTTTATGGATTTCGTCTTGGATTTTCAAATTTGAAATTATCTTCATACACATTTAAAAATAATGATGGAAAACTCAGTGTGAATTACTCGGTTTTGTAGTCAAGACAACCATATTCCAGATTAAGACAGAATAAAAGGAACTGTTGCCAACTAGATTTGCTAAAACATATGGTCTTTTTGGCCTATGTCTTATGTCCCATGTCTTATCAGAATAATTACCAAATATTTGACATTCGCTGTATATTTGACAATCTGTAGGTGCTGATGATGGTGGCCCAATACCTCAGCTATCCACTGAATCTGAATAATTGGTAAAATATTTAAAAATTAAAGTTTGAATTTATTAGAACTAGCCCATAGTGAAAAGCAACAGTGTAAGAAAACATGTAATGTAATATTACTTAGAACTTTTCTTCTTTCTCTTTTCGTCTTCTCTAACTACTTTCTACAGAGGAGGATAAATGTTTGCCACATACAAGACATGCATACAAACATAAAAAGCAAAGCAAAAAGAGAGAAGAAAAAAGTACTATTTTGTATCTCTGGTATATGTTAAGTACCCAAAACGTGCTTAGAATTTTCACAATTACCCAATAAAGGACGCTTTTAAAAAATGAATTATAAAGGGTTCTTTCGCATAAACTACGAAAGCTTCTAAAGCACATACAATATGCCATTAAAGTGTAGTTGCGATTGCTGCTTGCTGCATTTTGTTTTAAAATATGCACTGAATTGGTATTTTCTTTTTTATATCTGAAGACATAAACTAAGAATGCAGCAATTGTTGTTGCCTTGCCCTATTCCTGTTCTTATTTCTTTGTTGTTTTTTTGGGAGCTAGAAGGAAGAAAGGACCAAAAGAAAAATGGTATGTGGCCAGTTATAGCAGCAGTTATGGCTTTATCTCAATTCCCAGTATTACTATGGCCATTATTTCTATTGTCATTCTACTGCTGTTACTACTGGCCATTATATAAGCTTCAACATCAGCATCAACTTCATTTGTGTCTTTCAACACGTATTGGCCGTAGTTTTTTATTGCATTTGTCCGGGCCCGCGTTCGTTTTAGAGTTACACGAACACAATAGCAATTCAGTCAAACTAGCGATCAGGCAAACGAGATGTTATTGCCAAAATGATAACTGGAGGGTTGTTTTGTGGTGGCTATTTAAGAAGTTTTTTTCTTCGTTCTTTTTATATTCTTACGATTTTTCATTTCATTTTTTTTTCTGCAATATTTTCAGCTTCTATGCTAAATACGAGCAGCATGAAATACACCGCATATCTACCATTACAAATACACCAACAAGTTGATGTTGGTGTCAGTTTACTTTGCATATATCTTTAAACACAACATTGTTGCAGTTGGCATGTAAAGAAATCCTTAAAGTTTAAACTGATGTCAATTGTATCCATTGGTAGTGTTGGTTTTTTAATATTTTTCAAAGAAATTTTTACATTGCAAGGATGCAAGTATCAATGAAAGGAACACCACAAAGAATACTTAAAGCATTTTTACAAGAAAAATATATTGAACAACGCTTAATTTGATAAATAGCCTAACGCCTAACGACTCTTCAAAGTTTAAGAGAATTTTAAGTGAATTTTAACGTGCAACTTAGCGGTAGAGAAAAGAAACTCCAGCAGACTAGCGATATGAAAATAGTCTTTGATATTATCAGAGACAGCTTTCACACAACGAGGAGACAGAAAAACTTATCCATGAAGAACGAAAATGAAAGCACACGACGGCAAGAGCACGTTCGTGAGAAGTTAAACGAATTTCATACTAAAAATATAACAATACATACTAAAAATGACAAAAGCCTATCCACCTAGGTTAGGTTGGAGTGGTAGCTTTGATACCAATGCTCACTTGAGCATGCATAGCAGCCCGTTGTAACGTTACGTGTAAGCGTATTGGTCAACGTACAGAAAAAATCAGCGCCGAGGCTTCAAACTAAAGGAGCGACTCCCCTACGCTGGAAATCAGTCTGAAAGCTTAATGAACAAAGCTACATATATCCTTGACATGACTGGATGATAACTCCACTCCGTTAAGATGACAAGGAATGAAGATCGAAATAACCTAAATCTGCGCCTTGCGAGGAATGGGCATTGGCAATGAAAATGGATAACAGTCTCCTCCTCCTCTAGTCGTTCGGTTAGAGCTGCAGTCTTTCCGCGTGTCTTTCCATAACGCAATGGCCTGTAAGCATTGCCACTGTGATCGAGATAACATAACATTGCGATCCAGTTTGAGCAGCTGTTTGGCACGTCTCCTATCCTTCATGGGTTAAGTGATTCTGGTAATGTAGCACGATTCTTCATTGACCCAGGATAGGCTGGCGTCCCGAAAGAATTGCTGCCTAACGGTCAATTCAAACAAGGTAAGTTTCATAACCAGTTGGATTGGCGAGGGTTCCGCAAGGAGTGTATCTACAGTTGCCACCTACTCGTACCCAAAAGACATCAACTATACCCATTTAAGAATGAAGAACATAAAAGTAAAGCCGTATAGATCGATAACCTACCCATTGTATACTTTACTTACTTTAATGTTCATTACAACCCTGTAGTCAGGATTAAGCCTGACTTCTCACACCATGCTTTTTGGGTGTGTTAATTTGATCTGAGTGGCGGGACCTATAGTTTAAAATCGAAAATTAAACTTTTCATGTCTGTTTTATTTGCGAGAAGAATGCTAAGAGGAAGCCACAATAGAAATATTTCGATTTATTCTTGATGTCTAGGCTTTGGTTTGGACTCATGAGCCAACACACTACCGAGTAAAGTATGGCAACTACTTGTATCCTTTATGTAAGGAAATCTTACAATCTTCAAGAATATCCTTGGAATTGTAGAGAGGCCGATAAAAGAAGGAAAAAAATAGAATTTTGCAACCGTTCTGCCATTGCATTTTAATAAGATCCTGCTCCAACAAATTATCTACACCATGGGTTAACAATTTAGGAGAACGAAGGAAATTGATTATAAAGCAAAACAGTGAAGGCCACACAACATTTTATTTCGTGCATGCCTACAAACTTAAATATCGCAGATTCGAATAAAGCTGGATAACAAACAAATTATCATCTTGGTTGTTGCGAACTTTGAAAAAAGAACTAAGAGGGTACAATTTCATTTTCAAAAAGCGGATAACAGATCACACCGCGTTATTTATTTGCAACTAAACTTGAACTAAATAAAGAAGTTTTTCTCATCCCTAAACCCAATAAAATAAACCAACACATTATGACAACGGAAATTGTTTCCAGGCAACGAGAGGTAATAATCTCAACATCCTAGAACCTTCTTCAACACGGCAAGGGAAAACAAAACGTAAACCTAATAAAGAAGATGGAAACGCATTAATTAAATGGAAAAGTGGGTGTTTTATGAAATAGAAATAACCGGTGCTGTATTTAGAGATAATAATTGACCAGTTTTTCGCACACTTCGAGCGAAATTTTGGCGATAGATTAACGAATGTTGGTTGTCAAAAGTCTCAACTTTAATAAATGATTCGTATAAAAAAATCATAATTTTCGTTGCTAATGGAGATCGCCAATAAGCGGAATAACATTTCCTGCGCATTTCTCATGCAATAAAGCCTAAATCGATCATGTTATGTAGATCATAGCATTATTTTTTTGAAGCCCCATATAGTGTAGTTCATAATTCTCCACAAAAAGGCAATTATCATACGGCCATAGCGTTCTGAATTGACGGTAACAATTCATTCAAGAGCATTTTTGGTGCAATGACTGTTTAACAATCACTTTTGGACTCTCGGAGTGACATATACGAGAGTTTTTCTTGTTGATGTAACCTCAAGGTGAGAAATAGGGTTGATTACCGAAGAAAATTGTGATCGAAAAATTAACATTGAAATCCTGTTGCCCTAGGGTCCAATATGCATATCCACGAGGATGTGAATGGGCTTTTTAAGGATTTTACATGAATGAAAGTGCAAATTCAAATGTAAAATATATCATAATGAACCGTAAAACACGCCCAATTGTTGCAAACCACGTGAAATCATTCAATTTCTCCGCCATATTTTCTACAATAGAAGCGAAATTCTCGGAGATGTTTGCACGGGCGTGAGCACATCCACAGCGCTTTCAGACTTTTTAAATTTCTCAATAATATTGCCATTTCCTTGCACAGTACGTCAATTATGTCGACCATGATCTCAACGTGATGATCGAAAGGTGGTGACGATTGAATAGCCACTATTTTTACTATTTTTACGCAGTTTTAATAATTTTGGGTTTTAAACGATTCAAATTCGAAACCTGCAAAAGTTATCTATGTCTAACAGCCGTAACAAATCATTGCTTTTGGTATCACTAAATGAATAAGACGATACTTAATTGGTTAAAAGACTCCTATGCAGATCTATTAAAAAGATATCAAAACGTTTTTTATTTTTATTCTTCATGGGCTGGTAACTTTTTAGTATCATGAGATAATATTTTTGCAAATATTGAAAATGGTTTTAAATTTTTGCATTAAATTTGCTAATGATGTCGTTAGTAACTGTAATTAATTTTAAAAAAAATTCCATTTACGGTACTTTTAAAGCAACAAAGTTCTTTGGAAACATTTTCTGACCACAATTCTACCCACATTTTTGAAAAGTGTATGAATTTTTAAAGATTTATAAAGTTTCTATACAGTTTGCCAAGAAATACAATGAACAACATTTTCTTGCATTAGGGCAGCACATATTTTCAGTTTTTATTTTTTCAGTTTTTAATCTTAATCAAATATCATTGAGTCATCGATTTTAAAAGGACACTAACAGCCCATTCGAAATTATAGGTCGTTTATTGAATTGAATCTGAAATATTGTTTAGTATTAGATGTTAGACTTGGCTTCCTATAGAATAAATAGGAAATAAACCAAGAATATTCTTTAATCACTGTTAAAGCATTTTGGAACCATAAGTAACGTATAGCAGAACAGATCTTGAAGACATTGAAAACCGAATTTTATATGTGAAAATATAGGTACATGGTTACAATGAGGACAGCTCAGAGAAAAAAAAAACAAGCGGAGACACGATCCACACAGAAAGAAACGAACAATGTTTAATCATAGTGTCGTGAAAGAAACTTTAATAATATTGGAAGTCCAGATATATATTTGCAGAGGCGACGAAAATGGAGAAATATTCACCCTTATTCTGGTTGTCGTCGTCGACATCGTCTTGTGTCGACAGTTTAAAATTGGTATTCTGTTTGTCGTTATTGACAGTTATAGATGACTGTTCGACACACATTTGGTATTCTGTGAGTCAATACGCCGTCGATATTGTGTTGTGTCGACTCTGATTTTGTCGACTCTGATTTTATCGACATCATTTTTGGTAACGACGACGACGGCGACGACGACGACGACAACCAGAATAAGGGTGATTATGTCCACTACCAGTAATCGTAGGTGGCAAGACAGTTTACCTAAAAAAAAAAATATAGTATGCCTTTCTGTTTATGTATTATAATTTAAGGAGCACCCACCTATCAGAAAGCATATCACCCACCTTATTAGATTTCTGGCTTTTTTTTTGTTACATTTATGAAGTTTTTTCACCCAGATCGGTAAAATACCAACTCCTATCGTCTATTATCTAGCATGTCCAGGAGCTGGCATTGCATAAGCATCCTAAGATGTTATGTTCTTTTTTTCAATTAGGGGAATAAGAACCCTCGTTATCTAATTGTTTTAAAATCGATACATGACTCTTATTATTTTATATATGTACGAAGCAACTAGAAAGGAAAATTGTTACTTTATTCAAAACTGATATACTCGGATTGTTACATAAATACTTTAGCCACTACATTACTCCACCTCTGTATTAGAATAAGAGGCACATATTAGAATATAAGAGGACTTGTCTTTTGTCCTAATAAACTCCAAGAGTACCAGTATGAAATGAGCGCCATTTTTTTTTTATAAAAATGAAACAAAATTTTAATGGGAAAGTAAAAAAAATTCAAGGTATTGGGCATTATTTCGACTTTGTCGTAGGAATCGAAGTGCTGCTCATCCAATGAATACTAATAGTAGTCGGAAGCAGCCAAGTCAGGTGTAGTGTTGGAAACTTATTTAGCCTTGTATTGTGGCCCATTTTGATCGTTTTTCGATCAATGCATGATTCGCCATAGTCTAGTAGGTGGTGTGCTGGCTTATTAGATGTGGGAGCACGGTTCAAAGCCCAGGTCAGACATCTCCACCGAAATGAAATTTTAAAAAATATGTCTTCGTCGACTTTCTCTCAACAGATTTCTGGCAAAAACTCTGACAGCAAAATAAAATTGCCATGAAAAGTTTCGCAAGAATCTGTCGTTTGGAGTCGACTTTAAACTGTAGGTCCCGCCACTCATGTATAAAACTGACACACACATCATAAGTGGTATGAGAAGCTAGGTTGTATTCCTTACCGAAGTGTTGTAATGACCAATTATGCGATCATTTGTTGTCGGTACCGAGTAGGTAGTAAATTTTATTAACTCGTGGTCCGTCAAACTTTTCTGTTCCCATCAGACACACAGCATTGTCTTTCTGCTGATCGTTCTGGTTTCGCAGAAGCTTATTGTTGTCCCGGATTAATCCATGATTTTTTCCGTTTAGGATTGTGAAAATCAAACCATTTTTCATCGCCAGTAACAATTTGATGCATCCGTGATTTTCTGTCGTGTCTTTGAAGTAAAATTTCTGCAGTGGTTTTCCGATTTTCCATTCAATTCATGTGGCACTCATTATCCAGCTTTTTCTGATCTTTTTACGATGAAACGATGAAATGTTGTGCATTTGTTTCTGACTCAAAGTGTCATATTCATCCAATATTGCTTACAATTCGGCGTCTTCAAACTTTTTTTTTGATATTCTTCCTCGTCAGTCATATCTCACATCAAAATCTCTGAAGCACCGAAACCACCTTCTGCATGTTGATTCTGATAAAGCATGAACACCATATGCCGCGACAAATATTCGATCCGACTTTCTATCACTTTTCTTCAAATAAAAACAAAACCTTTCGCAAATCATCATTTTCTGGTACAAAAATCGCCATCCGCAATACCAGGAGACAATATGTTGTTGTTCACTGACATCATGTACAATATACTTAATTAATTGGGGGACCTAGTCCTTTTAATATCAAGTCTATGTATCCATGTATTACGAACTCCATTTTTACATTTTCAGATTGATTTGAGTCGATTAGTTTGTTTAGTGGTAGTTTCAGATTGGTCCCCAGTATATTCTATGGATGTGTGGTACCCTAATCATTTGCGGAGCATGTTTTTTGGTGAAAATATATGCGAAAGGCATACAACAAAAACAACAATTTTTTTTGTACAGACAGCACGTAAAATATTTAATTTTTCTTTCTGTTTATTCGTTATTGTTGTTGTTGTTGTTGATGTAGTTGTTACTGTTGCTTTGTGGTAAAATATTTTATCTTTTTTTTTTCATTTGTTTAGATTGTTTAACATTCTTAATTTTGGTTTTTTTTTAATTTTTTTCTAAATTTTTTGTATTTGTTTATATACAACCAACATATATACATACACAAATTGGCTTTTTTTTTTACTAATATTTGGTCAATTTATTTGCAGCATTTTTTATTCTACAATATTGAACGTAGTATTGTTGTTGATTTAACAACAACAACATAAAAATAGCTAATAAAAATTGTCTGCTGCATAAATATTTTTATTTGCTTGTCTGCATGTTTGTCGTTAAACAAAACGAAAAAAATTTAAATTTTTGTTTAAATTTTAATAGAAAAAGCCGATAAGGAGGGGATATATCTTGGAAAAGAAGTTTTTACTTCCCTTCAATAATTTTTAAATACATTTTTGGTTTCTCAGCCAACATAATCATACACTCACTATAGGAACACAATTACAAATGTTTTCTTGAGGGTATCTGAATCAGAGATCAGCAATGAATCGTTTTTTCGCTACTCATAAGCGCTCATGAAATTTTGAATATAAGCGAGTCAACAATATTAAAATTTAACTAAGTGCTCTGATTCATTCTTACTCACTACAACGTTGATTTATAAGCACAGGTTGCAATGAGTATGCGTACAACGTTGACATCAAATTCATACTATTGGAAATATGTTTCATTCATAAGCCTACTCATTCAGATTCATAACTTCAGACAAATACTTATAATACTTACAAATGATTCGAGTGACTCGAGCGACTCGAATCATTCATCAAAATTTACAGTCTTAGTTACTGTTGCATTTACAACAAAAGTAAAAAGACACATAAGCAAAAAAACCTAGAGTTGCAAGCAGGGCGAACACACAACCTTTTAGTATTGAGAGTATTGTGAGTATTTTAGTGTTCGAGTTATGGAGAGTCGAAATCAACAACATCATACGTGTTGTTAAGTATGAATATGATGAGTACTTCAAACTTTAAAAATGAGTAGAGGTTCCATGGTAATAAAATAAGTATGAATGCATTTAAATACCGCATAAAGTCGACTCCAAAAAAAAATACCGTTTAACCGTGGTCGAGCCTTAAAAAAACTTCATAATTCTAGCTTATGTATCACTTTTGATACATACTTGTAGTAACTTGGATTTTTTCCAATTATTGACAGATTTTGTCAAAAAATTTAAATATTTTTATTTATTTTAATTCATTTTAATGTAATTATTTTATATTATTACATTTTATTATCACTTTTATGAAATTTACGCCAAAACTTTTGACATGATTTACATTGCAGTATAGCTTTTTACGTATAAAATCAAACACCTCATGTTAGCTTGGTTTTATTTTTTTCTAAATGGTAACATTTTGATATCTAGCACCCTTGCTTTGTGGCGATTTATAAGTTTCCAATTGTTTAGATGAGCCACCTTATTGTCACTCGCATCAGTAACGCTCTCAATTGAGTAATGGCTCAAGCCTGATTGTACAAACCATGGTTATATTTCGTTAGAAAAATTTGTTTTCAACGGCATGTGAGGTAAAGAAGTTTCCCGTTGCAATAGAACATCGATTATGTCAATAAAAGTGCTCTCTCTTTGATTCCTCTCTGATTTCCGGGATACCCCAAATACGGCTGTAAGTAATTGCTACGAACGTAGCATGTACTTGAATCTAAAACTGCCAATACGATTTCGGTGGTCCACGAAATTTTTAAGGACCGTAAAATTCAATTAGTTACTAATCTACAGCGACAAAATTATTGGAAATTTCAATAATTTCAGCTTATTTTTCGAAAAGGCGTAATAGGTGTAAATTTATCATCGTTTCCAAATAGTACATTATCAAAGCGAATGATTCTATTATCACACACTTACGTAGTTGGCCGAAATATTATCATTTGTAATATCTATGATATAAAACATGGTACGAAACACTTTTTTTTAATGTTAGTCTGTCACGTGATATAAATATGAGAAGAGCAGTAAGAAAGACTCTACAACATTTCAAGAAGCTGCTGCTAGTAATCTGCATAAAAATTGGTAATATTTTCTCTTCCCAGACTACTAAAGGCATACGGTTCTCTATTCCAAGTAGTCCATCTTTGGCGATAAACATCCTATTGTCATGTTTGTTGCTGCCAATACTTTCATCAGTTCATAGGACGTGCTTGTCTTTTCTTCTTTTCCAGAGTCTTCAGCAGCAGGAAAATTACATACATACATACAAAATCGATGATTACAACCTTCGTTGTAAATTGGAAATGTCTGACCTAAGGTCTGAACCTTGGTCTGACGTCTAATAATCCAACTACGGCTACTTCAATCAATCTCAAGAATATATCCAGAACAGAAAATTCAACCTTTTCTCTTTCACCCAACACTTAACTATCAATTCCTTCTCAAATACCATAAATAATTGTATTATTTACGATAAAACTTCACAAAATCTTTAAAAACTTAAAAAAATTATATACACAACACCAAAGAATCTCTAGAAAAGTCGTATGTATCAAAAATGATACATAAGCCAGAATTATGAAGTTTTTGAATTTTTTAAGTCCTGTATAAAATTTTCTATTTTTATTTGGTTTAAAATAATGGCGATAACAATGCTCACGAATTCAAAAAATATCAGGCATCTACCTATTTCTGACTTATAGTTATATGGTCTCAAAAATTGAAATGTATCATTTTTGATACAAAGCTCGATCTACGGTTAAAGTCGACGCCAAACGACAGATTTTTGAGAAACTTTTCATGTCAATTTTATTTATTCCGAGAGTTTTTGCCAGAAATTTGCTGAGAAGAAGTCGCCGAAGAAATATTTATTTTTGTTCATTTTCTTCGTGATGTCTTACTTGGGTTTTGAACCGTGGCCTCACGTCTAATAAGCCAACACATTACCTACTAGACTACGGCGACATTTTACGTTTTGACAACATCAATTGGCTTCTAAAATTATGCCATTTGTCAGTGTGTGACATTTTTTAAGGAACACATCATAATATTCGAATGTTGTAGCATTTGCAAACCAACATTCATAACATTATTGCGGCGATACCCCTAGAAATATGCTCAAAAGTGGCAGAGAACTGCTTGTTAAACAGATCGACTGCTGCAACAAACTGCATGACAAGATCCAATCATTATAAAGAAATAAAACTTTCATTGAAATCGTGGTTTAATGTGCTTTACATTCGAAACCGAAATATGGATAATCCTTTACACCTACGGTAAAATGATTTCGTAAATAATTTATTAAACTCTTATAATTCAATAATTAATAGGCCTTCCGCTATAGAATTAATTTTATTTGCAAATATTTTCAAAAAATTGTTAAATATGGTGGGTGGGTGAGGGAGCGAGTAGTGAAGACAATAACAATTTTATGACTTGACAGACAAAGTGAGAAAATATTTTATGAGGGCTTCTTTTTTTCTGTTCTGGTGTTGGTGGGTGTTGGGTTGGGAATTATTAAACAATTATTTTTATTTAATTACAAAAGTTTTCTGTTCAGTTTTATTGTGACAATTTGTAATTAAATTTGACACATATTTTTCACAACAAAAAAAAAAAAGCAAACTTTTTTGTCAACAGCTTTCATTCATTCGTTATATTTTTGTTGCTCTTCTGTTGTTGTTGTCAGTTGTTAACAATTATTTAAAATAGCAATTGCCATTGATAAACAAACAAACTTTTCTTATTTCATGCCGTGTTTCTACTTCTTCCGTTTCTTTTGCGTATGATAATAAGCGATACACACAACAAGACAATTTTAAATAAAATGAATGAATGAACGAATGAATGAATGAATGAATTTTGTAACATTCAACCATTGAATAGGAAAAGTTTTTCATTTACTTGTACGCTGAGTACTAGTATTTCAATGTTTCAGTTTTCATTTCATTTAATTTACAACAACTGAACTCAACTCAGCTGAACAGTTGAACAGCTGAACTGTACTGAACTAAACAAACAATTGCCCTCATAAAATTGTTGCCATTCATAGAAAATTAGTTTTTCTTTTCTCCATCCTCTCCACCTCCATTTAACAACCTCTCATACCTTTTGTTGTTATACTTTGAAAAGAACAAAAAAAATTTTAAAATAAATTCTTATTTTTTTCATTATTTTTTATCAGTTTGAACAGCAACAGTATCATGCTGTCACACAGAAAATAAAGTGTAATAAGCATCGCTGGAAGGGCAAAGAAGGGAGAAGGAGTATGAATATGAAAAATATGTTGAGCATGGTATGTATTGGTGGCTTAATAAGTCCCTGAACTGGCTTGTAGAACTTCAATAACAACAAATACTTGCACAAGTGAAATTTATCATCAACAAACACATTGAAACTTAGCGAACAGAGAGCGCTGAAATATTGTGGTAGACTTGCTTCACCGTTCAGCGCTAGCAACAGCTTCGTGAAACAGCGAAAATAAAAATTTTAAGAGGATTTCTCACAGAAAATTGATTTGAAATGAAAAGGCTTCATTAACAATTCACAACTTCACAGTTTTCATTTACGTTTTCGTTTTTCGCTGTGCAGAAAACTTGAATGCTAAGCAAAAAGTTCTCTAATAAGATTATTTCTTCTCATAGAAGATCCTTTCCGCCTTCCAAGACATGAAAATCTGTTAAATAGTCCCGTAAACAAAATAATGGAATTTATTTTTGATACTTAAAATTGATTTACGCTTCATTAGAATGTTAAACAATACAACAATACAATACAATAAAGAAAAAAGTTCTAAATTTTTCGTTAATAAGATGAATAAAATCAATAATTTACAATGACCTTTGAACTTTAAAATGTATTTTTTAACTTGTACATAATAAAGTCTAGAAAGCAAAGGCAAAAAGCGGACAATTTCTGAAATATTTCTTTAAATGCCGTTTCCATACATACAAATTACAGCATTTTCATTTTAAAAAAAATAAATCTTCCCCTAGAGAAAGTAAGGGCATATTACTCACTCATTACAAGCCGGTAAGCGATTTCCTCTCAGCAGCCTTTTGGCAAAAACTCTGAGAGTCCTGAAAAATTGCTATGAAAAGTTTCGCAAAAAAAAATCTGTCATCGGAGTTGACTTTCAACTGTAGTTCCCGTCACACATGTATTAAATTAACACACACAACATATGTGATGTGGGAAGCTAGGTCGTAATCAGAGATCAGCAATGAATCGTATTTTCGCTACTCATAGGTACTTAGAAATTTTGAGTATGAGTGAGTCAAGAGTATTAATATTCAACTACTCTGATTCATTCGTACTGGCTACAACATTGATTTATAAGTATAGGTTGCAATGAGTATGAGTACAACGTTGACATCAAACTCACAACATTCGATTCATTGTTTGATTCATACGCCTACTCATTCAGATTCATAAATTTAGAAAAATACTTATAATATTTACGAATGATTCGAGTCACTCGAATCATTCATCAAAATTTACAGTAGTAGTTATTGTTGCATTTACAAAAGAAGAGAAAAGAAAAGACAAAGACAGCAAGCAAAGCACACACACAACCTTCTAGCGAGTATTGTGGTGTTCGTACTCGAATCATACTTATTTTGTGCTTCGTGTATATGTTGAATCATTGAGAGTCGAAATCAACAACATCGTGCGTATTGTTAAGTATGAGTACGATGAGTATTTCTAACTTTGAATATTAGCAGTATGAGTATGAGTATGATATTAAAATAAGTATGAATGCGTATAAGTAGCTGAAATTATAAGTATGACTCGAACCTACTCATCGTTTTGAATACTCGTTGCTGATCTCTGGTCGTAATTCTAACTAAAGGATTATAATGACCAATTATGTACTAGACAACGGCATTAAAGTTTTATTTACGTGGTCTTTCATGAATAATGCTAACAATTTTGAACTGATGTTCTTACAAACAGGATTTCATAATTAGCGATGGACATTAAAAAACAATCACCCTTATTCTGGTTGTCGTAGTCGTCGTCGCCGTCGTCGTCGTTACCAAAAATGATGTCGATAAAATCAGAGTCGACACAACACAATATCGACGGCGTATTGACTCACAGAATACTAAATGTGTGTCCGACAGTCATCTATAACTGTCAATAACGACAAACAGAATACCAATTTTAAACTGTCGACGCAAGACGACGTCGACGACGACAACCAGAATAAGGGTGAATATCGATGTTATTTTTGCACGATGAAATGCATCGCAAAAAACTACCGATGTTATACACTAGAGCCCCGACTTGCGTCGATCCGATATGCGCCGTTTCGATTTGCGTCGCTTTTTAAAAATTGACAAAACTCAGCTTGCGTTGTTGCAATTTCAACTCGCGTCGATTAAATTTGCGTCGTTTCGTCCCCGATTGGCGTCGATTCGATTTGCGTCGTTTGAATCCCAACTTGCGTCGTTTAAATTTCGATTTGTGACGCTACATACGTTTAATTTTTTTCTTGCAGCATTGAGTACCACCATTTTAGTATTTTTATTGTGGAACATATTTAGAATTTTTTTTGTATTTTAAAATTCTTGCAACTTTTGTTTATTGTTTTGTTATTTCTTTATAATAATTAAAAAACATTTGTTGAACTAAATAAAATAATGAAAAATGTTTTCATTATTCATTCATTTTGCTTTCCTTTGAATTCTTAGTCCCAATAAATTAAATTTCAATGCATTTGTATAGAAAAAGTTGATTCGATTTGCGTCGTTTTGATTTGCGTCGCAATTCTCCGGTCCCCATTAACGACGCATGTCGGGGCTCTAGTGTATTGCTTTATCACAAAACACAATCCTGTTGCTCTGGCAAACTTCAGGATGTAGCTTGGCGTCAGCAGGAGTAACTTCCTGGCTATTACCTGTTAAACCCAAAGATTATTCGTTTGCAGGTGAATTAACACCGAACTGGTTCCAAATATGATGATTTGATGATTCGTTCTTGTCTCCATGGAGTGGACATATTGAGCTTCAAAGAGACTTTTGAGTCTACAATGTCCAAGTCTGAACGGCAGATTTTTTGGGAAACTTTTCATGGCTAATTTATTTTAATCTTAGAGATTTTGCTAGAAGACTGCTGAGAGGATGTCGCCGAAGAAATATGTTATCAGATTTCGTTTTGTTGGAAATGTCTGACCAGGGGTTTGAACCGTGGTCTCATATGTGATAAGCCAACTTAGTACCTACTAGACTACGACGACTTCAAATGCCGGTTACTGTACTCTTTCTGCCAGAAGACTGTTGAGAGGAAGTCGCCAAAGTAAATATTTTTTCATATTTCTTTTCATTCGAAAAGTCTGAGCCGGGGGTGTTGAACAGCTTACTCTCGCCTAATAAGCCAATACGCTACTACGCAAAGGTGACCTCAACTTTTTTGGACAATGTCATGTTAGCATGCATAACTCTAATCGCTTGCCATTAGATTGTGTCAAACCCGTTTGACTTGAGAAGGCTGTCCGCCTGCTTCATCTTTATTTCACGGAGTATACCTTTACCCGCCTTAAAAGTTCTAACGTCATTAGCGGAGAGCAAGCTACCCTACTCGCAAGTGAATCTCCTTACCTCGTACATACATATGACCTGTAATTTGACCTTGCCTCGTTGATTCAACTGATTCTTAAGGCGTCATTTAACATTTCTGTATTCAGTCTTCTGCACTTCCTTTGAAGAATATCATTTTGGTAATGTACACTTCTGCTGCTGAGAAAATCGCGAGTTTTTCCATGGCTGTGGTATTACATTCTGGTTTTTAAGCCGAAATATTTAGATTTTATGACTAAGGCCTTAAAAAATAGTGCATTTTTTACAGCTTTCAATCTATTATCAAATCGATATAATTTGCACAAATTTCCAAATTTTATTAAAGTTTTCTGCTTGAAATAATTCTCATACAACCAACCAATAACTAAAGCGTTTGACTTGCAGCTTCATTTGAATTTTTTTTTCTCGGCTTTGCATTGCTGCATTGGAATTAAAAAAAATTTTGTTTAAAGTTTTCTTTTAAAATAAAAAGAGGAAACGAAATGAAAACTATGAACACATAGATGGGATACAAAACAAAAACAACAAAAAAAGAGGGAAAAGGAAAGAAGGAAAGTCGAAATACTTTCACAGTCGGTTACTATGCACACACAATTAGTTGTGAATTGGTTGTGAACAAAATGACTGAGTGACTGAAAGACAAGATGAACAAACGAAAGATGAAATCGAATTTAATATCAACATTTAAAGCAGTCCTCCGCTTCTCCCCATCACCACCAACAGTTATCATAAATGTAAGAAAAAATGAACAAAAAAAAAAACATTTCGACTAGAGGCAAACAAATTGAAAACAAATAAAGCCAGTCTCAATGGAAGAAGAGAAGAAGGAGCCAGAGAAAAAGGGGAGAGTGGAAATAGCTGACCAAAATCTGTTATGACGGTTGAAAGGATCAAAATGTCATTTACACAAGCAATTGCTTCATATTTTGACTTACTTCGTAATGCTGGAGACAATTTTCACAAACATTTTCATTCAGCAGACATTATTTTCTAAGTTGTTGCGGCATTAAACTAAGTAACTGTGTTTAAATCCATATTCAACACATGCATGCAAACCTTTTTGAAACAAAACTTTCATGCAAGTTGGGGCAAGTGGTGAATAACGAGGAAAAATTCAAATCAAATAAACTTTTGGCATGAATTATTCAACAACAACAACAACAAAGCGAATGACTATTTCTATAATTCAACGAATTTAAAACAATTATGAAATGTTAGCGAGATCATAGCGAACCACAACGTCAAAGTTAAGTCTAAAAAAAGTCAAAACCTTTAAATATTTGGTTCCATCATGAACGTACAATCACAACTATTTCCGTAGTTCGGCTTTAGGCGAAAACATAGCACGATTCAGCAAGTGCACAGAATTACCAATTTAATTAGACGTGCTTTTGAGAATAAACAGTATTGCTTTGCGCTATTTATTGATTTATCTCAAGCCTTCGATAAGGTCTGGCACGAAGGAATTCTATACATCCACAAAGATCTGAAGGTGCCCCTAGCTCGAGAGGAAATAAAAATAGCAAGTGTCAACTACGTCTCTAGGATTACAGAACATCCCAACCGTCTTGTAAGAGACTTTCTTGTATTCGAGGGTCACAGGCGTCTCAAACAACTGATCTGGTCAGATAAATTTACTTTTGATGAACACTTTTAGTTGTATGTTTCAGTGGCAATAACAACTTTTATTTTTATATTATTTTAGCTTAAGATTTGAATACTTATTGTAGATTCCGAAAGTAAAGATTCAATAAATAATATATGAGAAAAAAAAAGAAAAAACAAAACAACTACTTCCGTAGATGATGGCGGACAATAGGAACTATATCTACATCAAGGCTTTTACCACTAAAGATTGTCAAGTTTCTATTTAACCCTCCTATACCCGCGCCAAAAAGTGAAACACCAATACCCGCGCGTTGGTCTGTGAGACCGACAATGGAAAATCCTATATCCTTGGTGCTATTTCAAAAAAAATTTTTTTGATGCAAAATCGAAGCTTATTACGAATAATGAAGCTACCAGTGATATCAACTTACTGGCACTATTTTTTTCCAAAAAAAAAAATCGCAATAATAAAAAATCGGTCTCACAGACCAACGCGCGGGTATAGGAAGGTTAAAGGTCATGGTAGCACAATAAACCCACTGAACAACATTTAAAAGAATTTTTCTTTTTATATTATCACGAGACACCCTATAAAAAATCAGAGGGTAAATGGAACCGAATTATTGCCGAATAAGATAAATCCACCGTCAACATTACAGTACGGCTAGCTGCTGCACTTTATATATTCCAGGAAAGATCAACCGTAGTATAGCAGATAGTGTGTGGGCTTATTAGACGTGAGGCCATGGTTCAAATCGCACGTCAGACATCTTCAACAAAACGAAATATGAAAACAAAAATTGTTTCTCCAGCGAGTTCCTAGCAGCAGATTTCTGGCAAAAACTCTTAGAGTAAATATTGTTACGAAAATGGAAATGGTGTTATCGTTTAACATAAAAATGATAAACAAAAGCTACAAAAACAAAAACAATGGACTTGTTTACATGATCAAAGAATAAACAAAAATATAGCAACAACATCAGTGTAAAAAAAGGGGATAAACAAGTAAACAAGAAGCAACAACAACACTGCAAGGACAAACGTAAACAAAATACGCAAATAAAAATAAACAATTTGTTTACATTTATAGAGATTTTGTGAAGGCAAAGACATTCTCCTTCAAGAGCATTCATCAGACTGTTTTCCCTGCGATATAAAAGGACAAAGCTGGCAACAGATGAGAAAGAATTTAGTCAGTCTTGTGTGAAGACGCGTTGCGTGTAAAGAGAATAAACGTGATTTAAAGATCTCCGTTATAAAGATCTATTGAACAATTATAAGTCTATACGTAAACGAGTGTAAAGCGGAATAAGAAAATAAAGCAATTGTTGCTGTTACATCAAGTTGGGAACAGTGGCACACAGAATTGTGCAAACAATAAAGGATTTATTTAAAACTGAACACAAATTTATTTTTATTTTTATTTGCAATCTACGAACTCATATTTCAAACGTTTTTAAAAGGTAAAAACGTAAAAATATAATTGCCATGAAAAGTTTCTCAGAAGAAATTTGTCGTTCGGAGTCGACTTTAAACTGAAGGTCCCGCCAATCATGTTTAAAATTAATACACACAACATAAGTGATGTGAGAAGCTTGGTCGTGTAATCCTTACTGAAGGGTTGTAATGGCCAACCATGTATGTATGTATGTGATGAAGGTTAACATTTTGAAAGCTCATCTCTAAATGTATTCACTGTACTACCATTATGGATCGTTATTCCCCATCGTATTTTGGAGTTTCGTCTTCTCTGGAGAATTTGTGATACCTTGAATGAAATGTCATGCCAATGTAAAGGCCCTGTACAACTATATATGCATATCTCCGTGCTCTGTACGAATTTATTGCCTTAGAACAGCTCAATTTTCTTTAACTGGATAGTGTATACTATTAAGACGATTCCACAAGATATTTTAATTCTTCTGAAAGCAAATCTTATACCTGGGTTTGCATTGTTTTAAAGAATTGCCTTTCCATATGTATAAAATAAAACTATTTTCATTACTCTAGACGATAACAAAATTTTACACTACAGCGGATTTCCCGTAATTGGTATGATTAGGGATCTTCCTAACATTACATTACCAAGGCATTAAGGCAAACGTCAATAATAATGTTCAAATATTTACTGGCTTATCGCCAAATGTAAAGTTTCCCTCTTTTCTTTTCAACCAGTGAGGACGGCTTCTGGTTGGCATAGACTGTAAGCAAAGCTTAATAACCCTAAGACTTAAGAACAAATATTTAAGATATCATTGAAGATTTGGATGACAAATGAGAATATTTTCTAGTCTAGTGAGTTGTGTATTAGACGAGAATTGTGAGTTTAAAATTTAGGGTTGACTTCTTGGATAAACAAAAAAGTATGAAAAGACCTCCTTTAACCTCCCCCCTTAGCAGCTTTCCAAAAAAAAAAGCTCTGAGATAACGAGGTCCCGTTAAAAACAAAACTTTTCAAGTCTGTCATTCGTAGCCGATAACCAACTACTCATGGCTACAATTAGTGAGGCCGTAATCAGGACTAAAGAGTTGCAATTTTGTATACATAAATAAGGAATATGTTTGAAACTTAAATTCGAATACTTTAATCAAAGGGAGCGATATTGTTTCAAATCTGCAATAGATGTACCAAACACGTTCCGAAGATGTTTGGCTAGATTATAAAAAAAAAGCAGAGAAAAGTGTCGTTTTTATTTAAAAAAAAAAGTGGGTGGTTGTCTCCGGTAGCCCACTGTATGTCTCCCAAAATATGTATATACATACATACATATGCATTTAAAAAAAACCCTAAAAACTAAAAATGAACGGCATAAGTATGTACGAACATATTCATGGGACAATTTCGAAATTTGTTTGAAATCTCAGTCACAAACACAAACATATACTGACACAGTTTAAAACAACTTAAACGTATAGCACATAAAAGCAATCACATGCTTTAAACATTTACACACAAACAGTCGAGAAGAAAGGAAACATCGAAGAGACATATATGCTCACATGAGTATCTCAGCATGTCTCTGTAGATGTCTAAGCAACTGCTGTTCCAACACTTTATGCAATTTTTGGAAAATATTATGTTTAGCACTTTTCCTAATGTCTTTCACTCATACATACATACATACATATGTATATGTATATGGAATGTAAGCAGGGTTTGCAGTTTAACTAAAGCGAAATAATATTTCGCATTTCTTACAACGGATTATGGATTTAATAAGAGTATTTACTAACTTTGATTACATTTATCGTCTGTCGAGGCATATTTAAACGCTAATATGTGTATGAAAATAACGTTTTCTTACAGTTTTCATTCGATTCCATTTGTAAAGGGCTATCCATTTCGTTGTTTCAAAAGTATGGGACTGGAATTCGACATCTGTCAAACTAAGTTGTGAAACCAATTTTTTTTCTTTTCAGTTGAAAGTCTGACATTGACGAAAATGGATCGCTTAACTATCACACAACGCATAAAAATTATCAAAACATACTACAAAAATGGTGATTCTGCCACAGCCACGTATCGTGCGGATCGTGCTTTTTCGAACAAAATTTTCTTCAGCGATGAAGCACATTTCACACTCGATGGGTATGTTAATAAACAAAATTGTCGAATTTGGGGTTCTGAGAATCCTTAAGTAATTGAAGAGAGGCCATTACATCCAGAAAAAGTCACTGTTTGGTGCGCTCTTTGGTCCGTAGGTGTGATTGGACCTTACTTCTTCGAAAACGACGATGGAACGACTGTCACGGTCAATTCGGAGCGTTATGGTCATATGATAACCGACTTTTTTTTGCCTGCTATTGAAGAATACGACTTGGAGAATACGTGGTTTCAACAAGACGGTGCCACATTCCACACAACTCGAGCGAATATGGCTTTATTGCAAGAGACATTTCCTGACCGCGTAATTTCTCGTCGTGGCGATATCAACTGGCCACCAAGATCATGAGATTTGACACCATTACACTTTTTTTTGTTGGGCTACGCGAAAGACCGTGTTTATGCAGATAAACCTTCAACTCTTAAGCACTTAAAAACCAACATTCGTCAAGTTATGGCTGAGATACCGCTCAATATGTGTCAAAAAGTGGTCGAAAATTACCTCAAAAGAATCAATGCTTGCAACACTTCGCGTGGGGGTCATTTAAATGATGTAGTGTTTCACACATAATGTCAACGTTCAAACTTTACAATAAAAAAAAAAATACCATGAAAAAAATATTTTATATGTGTTTTAATTACGTTTACTTTTGAAACCACGAAATGGATAACCCGGTACTAGAGGCCTATTAATAGACTTGACATACAGCAAGCAAGCATTTTAGAGAATATATGTATTTAAAATAGAATATTTCATTATACATACATGGTATGTACAGTCAAAGAAAAAACCCTACATACAACAGTGTATGTAGACTTTTTCGCCGTTGAGTTTTATCAAATTGAAAATTTACAATCAAGAATGTTGGAAGAACAAAACGAATATGAAATAAATATAATGTAGAAATTATTGGGGGAAAAAATAAAAATTAGCGGAAAATAGTCTACCTACACTGTTGTATGTAGACTTTTTTCTTTGACTGTATATAATATATATTTAACCTCATCTGGATTAGATAATTGTGGTAATTACTTACTTACTTACTGTATGTAGACTACATACAGCGCACTTTTTTCTGTGACTGTAATTCGACTGAAGAA
The DNA here is from genome assembly GCA_927399465.1 of Sarcophaga caerulescens. Classification (NCBI taxonomy): domain Eukaryota; kingdom Metazoa; phylum Arthropoda; class Insecta; order Diptera; family Sarcophagidae; genus Sarcophaga; species Sarcophaga caerulescens. The sequence goes on from OV656867.1 coordinate 21,798,163, forward strand.
CCTGTTTGTCGGATTTCGGCCTACCTTAACACTTTCATCATTGGTTGGTCTCACCAAAAAAAAAAGAGATTAATGATCACTGGACAATTATGAGCAATTCTTGCATCCAAACAGAGTTAAATTTTTTACTTTTAATCATAAAAAGAATTGCAGAAGTTGCATTGTGTGGTGATTGAATGCGAACAAATGTTCATTGCAGTTTTCGCTTTTATAAAATTAAGAGGCCGCCACTGCCCCTCAAAGAAGGCGGAAGTAAGTTGGCGCCACTTCTTTAGAACCAGGAAGGACACAATCAGCAAATGTTCTTCATAACAATATCCGAAACGGTAGACACCAAACTTATCATAATACTACATGCTCTAGAATCATCTGCCTAGCTGAAGCAGCTTAGTTAGCATAGAGAAGAAAACAATTTCTTCTTAGGACTACAGGCAAAAAGTCCCAAAATTCCCACTTTTCATTTACAACCTTTTATGCGATACGATAAACCCTACATTCAGCGTTATAAATAGAGTCTCGGATCTGGTTCGTTTCTGATGGCATTAAAGTAATAACAGTTTTAACAGTTTAAAAGACAACAAAAGCAAAAAAAATTGAGAATATTTTGCTAATTTTTATTTTTATTTTACAAAAATGATTCGTTTTTGGCTTTTTTTTTTATTAACATCCAGATTTTTAACGTCCAAACGAGCATAAATGCCAAAAACAGAGAAGAAGAAAAATGGGAAAAATGAAGCGAATGAGCCAGAGAGAGAGCATATCCTATAAAATGGTTTTAAGGATAAAGTTTGTTATTTTAGTTGTTGCAGTTGTTGTTGTGTTTTCTTCTACTTTGTGTACACAGAAAGGGTGGAAGAGAGGACCATTAGGCAAGCAGTAAATGATGCAAACAAACTGTAGCTTTTGGCTAAAAAAAAAGGAATAATAAAACGAAAAGAAAGAGAAAGGCAGAGAGAGAGAGAGAAAGAAAGAGAAATGCTTTATTAAGCTCGAAAAATAGTTTTTAATTAAACGAAGTTCCTGCAAAATGTTTCCATTCATAAATTTTTTAAAATTATGCACATTCCCTGGCATTTTTTTTTCCTATCTCAACGAAAATTATTTCAGCACTTTGGTAGTTTCTTTTTAGTGTATGTGTTAAAAAAGGTTAATTTTAATGTGTTTGAAGGTAAAAGCCGTAGCAAAAAAAAAACCTGGTTATTTAAATTAAAAATAAATACAAACGTATGCAGCTAAACGGAAAAAAAAAAACAAAAGAGTACGAGAGAGAGAAAAAAAGAGAAACCGGATCGAGTGTTTATTAATTAAGAAACTTTTTGAAGTTTTAATTCTGTAAAGCTGAAACAGTTTAATTTGATATACGCTTTAGTCAGTCATCATCTATTAAAAGTGTTATCAAATAATTATACGCGCAACAAAATAAAAAGATTTTCCATGATTTTCCGCTTTCAGTTAATATTTATCGCATAGTTACATACATATATACATATGTATATAGACATAGAGAAAGTTTTAAATAATTCTCGTAATTTGTAAATAAAAAACAAAAGCGATTCGAATTGGTCACGAACATAATTATAAAATTAAAGAATTATAACATTAAGGGTCATTATTACAACTTGCCGTTAACTAAAGGGAGGATTTTAACGGGCAGATAAATTGTTTTTCATTATTATAAGTAGACAATATGGTAGAAGTGAGCGTTAAGCTAAAGGGAGGATTATCCTACCGATAACTTTTAAAGTTAAGTTTATGTTTGAACTTGCCATATAATAAATTATTTTCAATATGGCAACATCAAATATAAACAAAATGAGCATATGCAACAAAAAAACGAAGCCCGTCGTTGCCACCGCGTTTAAAAAACTTGTTTAATTGAGCATTGTTACCGACAGTGCTCCGGCATTGCCATATTTTTGAAAAAGTTTTATCTGTAAGTTGTAATAACGAAAATAAGTTAAAGGTAACTTTACAGTTCCCTTTAGCTAAATGTACCTTTAACTAAACCCAAGTTTAACGGCAAGTTGTAATAATTGCCCTAAATCTGCTAACCGAAATGCAATTAACAGGCACGACATAAATGATGAATATGTACACTTATTCCAATAGAATAATTGAACATACATATGTGTCTCGTTATTATCATATGGGTTATGAAATATAACTTAGAAAGCACCTGAAATTCTAAATTTTTCAGTCAGATAACGAGCACCATATCACCGTTAGTTATATCGCTATTTAAATGGATTATAAGTAAGACTATCGTGTGTGAAGATAAATTCTAATTTGAAAATCCAAGACGCAATCCAAACATTTTAGCAACGCCACATTTGGTGTTAACAGATCAAAACATTCTCTTGAAGGAACAAAATTTGCCCTTAACAGAGCACTGTTAGCTGTTTAACAGTAACCAACTGAACAAGCTCACTTCTTTAGGAGCTAAATTTAGGGTATATACTAAGCAGAGATCAGCAATGAATCGAGTGGCTCGAATCATTTATCAAAATTTACAGCCTTTGTTATTGTTGCATATACAAACAAAGAAGAAAGGAAAGACAAAGACAACAAGCAAAGCATACACACAATCTTCTTGTGAGTATAGTAGTGTTCGTACGCGAATCATACTTATTTTGTGCTTCGTGTAAATGTTAAGTAGAGACGAGTCGAAGTTAATAACATCATGCGTATTGTTATTCATACTTAACAATACGACGAGTACTTCCAACTTTGAGTATGAGTAGTATGAGTATCATATTAAAATAAGTATGAATGCGTATAAGTATCAGAAATAATAAGTATGACTCGAATCTACTCATCGTTTTGAATACTCGTTGCTGATCTCTGATACTAAGCCTATAGGTATCATACCATATTCAAAGGAAGGTATCAAGGTCTCTTAATATAATTAACAATAGAGTCACATGTAAAGTGATATGGTATTGAGGAAATCCTGTAGAAGATCAGTGCTCATTTTGGAACGTTTAAGAAATAGTACATCTAACCAAGTATATACAAATGGTAGTCCAAAAAGTCCTCTTTCGAACCGTGGTAGTGGGATAGCCTGAATAATTTAGGGATTTGAGAAAATTAGCCCCCTTCCACCCCCACCAACCATCCCATTTACTTCAACGTTGTTATTATTCAGAAATAATAATGATCATAATGAGAATTAAATTTTATGTCAATAGTCTACAATAATTGCTAAGTAGAAAACTAATCTACTTATTGCCACTGTTAAACAGTTAACAGTACTCTGTTAATAGCAAATTTTGACCTGTTTAAGGCAAAAAGTGGTGCTGCTAAAAGTGTGGGTTTGCGTCTTTGGTTTTTAAATTCTAATTTATCTTCATATTACTCACCTTTGTTGGTCTTTATGACCCTTTAGACCTAACTTCTCATATCACCCAAGTTGCGCGTGTTAATTTTATACATGAGTGGCGGAACCTACAGTTTAAAGTCGTCCTCGAACTACAGATTTATGAAAAACTTTTCATGGCAATTTTATTTACTCTCCGAATTTTGAACAGAAGTCTGCTGAAATATTTTTCCATGTTTCGTTTTGTTTGAGATATCAAAGCTGGGGTTTGAAGCACGGACTCGCGTCCAATAAGCCAGCACACTACCCCCTAGAACTATGGTGACTTCCGTCTTGTGTATCTACCGTCGCAAAAATCTATTTAAAGAGAATGCAACCGGACAGGCCGTCGTCGCCTAGTTCATATGTCAAAAGTCATCAAAGCTATCAAATCAAGAAGTTAGTGAAATACGCTTTGTAAACAAAAAAGTAAATGAATACCTCGCAAAATTTCATGAGTAGAATTATTAAAAATAAAACTCTTGCTTTTGAACGCCGTGCCGAAAATTTGTTTCCTTCAGCTTTGAAAAAACTGGATGGAATAAATACAAACATCTTTTGATGAAGCAAGCAGATAACTTACACAAAAATATTGTAAAAAAAATTAACAAAGATTCTTCGGGTCCAAAAGGCCCCAGCTTCACTTACGGTTGGGATGGATGTGTCATACGATAGGGTCACCGGATTACCTTTCTTCCAACAAAAGTTCAAGAATCGCCCAAAGTATACCAAGAATCCACTTAATCGTTCTATGCTTCGAAATCAATCATTCGGCGACCTACTCTCAGCAGTCTTCTTACAAAAACTCCAGAGTAAATAAAATGTCGTTCGGAGTCGACGGAGTGTATAAAATTAACACACACAACATGAGTGGTGTGAGAAGTTAGGTTGTAATCCGAACTAAAGGGTTATAATGATCAATTAAGTTAAGTGAGTAAGTAATTATGGTTTGGACCTATCGATTGACTATCCCATGTCCAAAACAGAATGGAAACATGGATCATGTAATGCTCATACTACCTATTAGACAACGGCGACTTCAAATTAAAAATATAATGAAGGTAGGTCGGGAAAACTATTTAAAAACATTTTTTTTTTTTGTTTTGTATTATTATTACCTTATTATTGTAGATTATTATCCATAAACATAACAAATTCATCAAAATAGCTATGTTTTCTTTTATCATTTTTAATATAGTTACTCTGATTAGCACTCAAATCGTAAAAGAAAAACTCACGTCTTTATGTTTTCTCGCTTTTGACACATTTAGCAAGTGGAACATGCATTTGCTTTTAAAAGTGCATTACGGAGAATAAAATCGCATTCATATAAACACACACACGCACTCGTTTGTATCAACCACACCAATCAATATCTCGTATTCAACATTCATATCTACGCCAACTTTTTCAAAGTCTTTGCAAAACCTAAACTAAATGAAGCAATTATTAGCAACGCGTTAATTAAAACTGAAACAAATGATGATGGCTTTACGAACGAAAAATCAAATTTTTATAAATTTTCAAAGAAACACATAAAAAAACCAATTTTACTGTGTATTGTTGAAATTGAAATTCATGAAACAAAACTCCTGGTACTCCTTCTGAACAGAATACAAGAATTTTTTGGATAATTTTTTTTTAAAACAAAAAATACAACCAAAAAAAAAAGAGCAGAAGAGGAACCCAAAAGCTATACAATATCTTGGCATTACTTCATGTCCTTAAAATCCAACATAAATTAAAAGAAAAAACAAGGAAGAAAGAAAGAAGGAAAAAAAAAACAGTAAAAATGTAGAGAACTTTTGCCAACTATTATTACTTCATTTTATTTGAGTTCATCTATTTCAAGGAGAGGAAAGGAAGCTGGAAGGAAGATCGGGGTGGTGGTGGTATTTTCTTCTTTTAATGAAGTTACCGTAAGAACACGAACTTCAAGGCAAAAGATTCTTGTGCACATCATTAAACTAAAGCCTTTTGCTACAAGAAAATGCCACAAAAAGCGGCAAAGAAGAGAGGAGAAGAGAAACTCTGTTTAAGAAATAAAATTTAAAATTCAAACCATATTCTACTGGTTACAGAGAGAATTCAAAACTTGTTGAACAAAAAAAAAACAAAACAAAACAAAAAATGAGAGAAAAATCACTAGAAATTAAGACTTCATTACTTGTACAGAAAAGAAAAGAGAAGAAAAGAACAGAACAGAACACACGAACAAATTGTGACAACTTTATTATGTCTTCTGTGCTGCAAGAGTTAATTAAAATACAGCTTCAGACTAATTTTGAATTTTTATAAAACCATTTAGTGCAGCTTCAAACCTTTTTCACAATCTCAATTCTACCCAAGCAACCAAGCTGTGATAAAAAATCTGTACTCCAGATATCAGCAACGAGTATTCAAAACGATGAGTAGATTCGAGTCATACTTATTATTTCTGAGACTTATACGCATTCATACTTATTTTAATATGATACTCATACTACTCATACTCAAAGTTGGAAGTACTCGTCGTATTCATACTTAACAATACGCATGATGTTATTGACTTCGACTCGTCTCTACTTAACATTTACACGAAGCACAAAATAAGTATGATTCGCGTACGAACACTACTATACTCACAAGAAGATTGTGTGTATGCTTTGCTTGTTGTCTTTGGCTTTCCTTTCTTCTTTGTTTGTATATGCAACAATAACAAAGGCTGTAAATTTTGATGAATGATTCGAGCCACTCGAATCACTTATAAGTATTATAAGTATTTTTCTAAATTTATGAATCAGAATTAGTAGGCGTATGAATCAAACACATTTCGAATGTTGTGAGTTTGATGTCAACGTTGTACTCATACTCATTGTAACCTATACTTATAATCAATGCTGTAGCGAGTACGAATGAATCAGAGTAGTTGAATTTCAATTCTGTTGATTCACTCATACTCAAAATTGCATAAGTGCTTATGAGTAGCGGAAAAACGATTCATTGCTGATCTCTGCTGTCCACTCCCGCGCAAGTTGAGAAAAGTATCAGGAAGTAAATTGATTTCACGAGAAACTATCCTGTGAATGATACCTAAAAGAACACAGGATTTCTTTAAATTAGTCAAAGCAAGAACCATTACATGAGTGAAAAGGATAGGTTAGGTTAGCGAGAAGCTTGCCCATTGTTTTACTCAGTGTGAGGTAAGACCCCTTACCATGATTCGTTAGTGGTGGGTCTGAACCACCCCGAGATCCGCATGAAACCGACCAGTTCTCTTAGTGGCACGTTCGTCACCATGCCCAACACTTCAAACATTCTGTCACCCAAAAACCGATGACGTCTTCCCTAAAGTGCAGGGTACTCGCATAAACGTTGTTGCATTAAAGCACCTTGCAGGAATGATAAAATATTATCAAAACCTACATTCTCTGTTAGAAACATAGATCGGAATTTAAGTGGGAATAATAAAGGCAACCAGACCACAATATATACGATAAACGACAAAAGAAGTTGAATATCACGGGGAAATATAGCATTTCAGATCAGGACCAAGGAACAATTAAATGTCAAAGACTTTATAACACTTTACTCCAAATACCTCATTGAAAGGAATCAATCAATTACTTAACACAGTGATGACAACATCACAGTCTGAAATAAAGGCGACCATCGAGATACTAATTAAAATCAACCAAAAATTCTACAAACTTACATCAAAACAAGAACTGAACTTGGATATAAATATGGGAGGAAGAAAGGCATCGTTTTAAATTTAAACAAAATTGATGATTTGAAATATTGCAAAAACTGAAGAGGAATCACTCTGCTTAGTATACCGACTTGTAGTCGCCTTAGTCTAGTAGGCAGATTGTTGGCTTATTAGGCATGAGGCCACGGTTCAAGTCCCAGGTCTAACATCTCCAACAAAACAAAATTTGAATATTACGAGCGATTCTAAGAGTAAATAAAAAAGTGCCATGAAATTTTTCTCAAATAAATCTGTCCTTTGGAGTCGACTTTAAACTATAGGTACCGCCACTCATGTATAAAAATTAACACTCACACAAAATAAGTGATGTGAGAACCTAGTTTGTAATCCTGACTAAAGAGTTGAAATGACCAATTATGTATGTAGGTATGTATGTAATATACTGGCTATTTTAATATGAGATTGAGATAAATTTGGGAAACGAACGAACGGGTAAACAGAGGCTGCATGGATCGGGACAATACTCTACACATTCTAATAGAAGAATCTAAGGAACAGTGAATTTCAGGAAAGCTTGTGATATAATATGGAAAAATTTTAAATAAAAAGGCGTATCCCAGCAAACAAACTAAAAACTTCTTGCTGCTTACACCACCTACATCCAACTTAAAAAGGAATACAATTCTCTCACATGGTACGTGGGCAATTTTAAGGTCTTACTGTTATACAAAGAGGCGAACGATAGTGTTTATAAGTAACTACCAATACATACTTTAATAAAAAAAAAACTGGCCAAAAATAGAACTAACAAATCCAGTCTTTATTAAGGAATGTAACGAAAGAATTTTTGTTTTGTGTGTAAATCAATCATACATAGCATAGTGAGGTAACTAAGAAAGGAGCAATAATGGGCGTCATCCCCAAAAAGAAGATCTGAACAACAGAACTGAGTTTAATAACCGAATCCATGGTATTGTTGTTAAAAGACTACCACCAGAAGTGGATGCGAATGCGGTATTGAAATTGAGCTCCATAAGAGCATGGAAGCATAGAAACAATGGGTATGGTTGGTCTGAATATAGCTATTGACTACACACTACATGAATTTATTTGCGATCCTGGTTTTGCGATGCTGATACCAGTGAGATCCATTTACAAGAATGGCTTAAACTTCCCAGGAAACGTCACTCAAATTTTCACTGATGGATCCAGATCACGCAACCAAGTCAGATGTGGAAGTTCTTCTGAATAACTGAACATTAGATCGTCCCTTGCACAATCAGATTATTGTAGTACTTTTGAGAATGAAATAATGGATATTAAAATAGTCGACACTAAAGCCACCATTAATTCCTAAAAATAGTGTGAGCAGCACGTCCAAGAATGCCAGGTGTCTCTGGAGCAGACAGCAAAACATTCGACGGTTAGGCAGACACAATTGCTAAAGCTGGCACCATGGAAAATTCAAATGAATTTCTACATGAAATCGGCGTTCTTATTTCATTACAAAGGTAAGGTGAAATAATGAACTCACTTGTAGAGATACCAGACAGATCAGGACCGACTTGTAGACATATCTGTAGAACAGGATTTGCATTGAACCTATGAAGATTCCATCTAAGGAAACTCATAACAGTGATAACGGGACATTGACCTCTGATTGTTCACACCAGATGACTGGAAATACCACATAATGATTTCTGCATAAAGTGCACGATGAGGAAGAAGAGGAAACCACGCTTGGGAGTCTAAGAAAAAGATTTTTAAACTTTTCAGAAATTTTTAAACTTTCAAAACATGTCCACCAAAAGTAGATTTGAAAAAAAAACTGATCTTCATACAACTCTCGTGGTGGTTAAGAGATGCCAACCAATTACAATTATATGACAAAATAGGTAATATCAGTGTGACAACGGGACCTTATACTAGGTCTCAAGTAAGCTGTGCCCATTGAGGTGGCTGCCTATCTAACCTAACGTATGCTAAGAAGTAAATTTATATCCTGGGAGTTATTACATCCTCACAAATTAAAATTTCCAATACAAAACAAGGTAGAACCAAGAAGAAAGTAGAAGAAGAAGAAAAGTTATGCTGTTAAAATGTTCACAGGCCGTAAAGATTCTCACGACAAACGACATGCTGTATGCGTCATCAGTATGGAAGGGAATTGTAAGAGGCATTCTTCATATAAAACTTTTTCGTGGAAAGGTATCTGGTGCTTTCTCCAATTTCAAAGTAAAAACAAAGCTTTAGTTACTAAAGGCAAAGAAACCTATCGCTGGGTTAGATTCAATGCTGATTAAAATTAAAAGATTAAGATTAAAATTTTAACACTTGAAAGGAACCTTAGAAATTCGTTAATATGGCTCCAACTCTTAAAAACAAAAATTTTAAATTGACAACTTTTTCCAAATCAAAAGGAAAATACTAGATTGAGATCATCGACTTTTAAAAACCCCCTTAATAGCTGTAATGGCATATAATTGTAACCCTGAAATAAAAAGCAGAAAAAAAACTGTCTGCACTTGCTGTTGCAACTGTATGTGCAAAGAGAAGTAAATAAAGTTTCTCTGACAGGTACAAGGCGCCTTATAACAAAGTGTTCAAAGTAATTACAAGAAAAAAAAAAGAACGAAAATACGATGTTCTTCACCACAAACTTGATATGAAAAGCCCAAACCGGCTCAACTTCCCACATACATACATACACACACACACACGCATTACAAACTTGCAAACATGCTGACTACAAGCTCACGTCAAAATTAATTACGAACAGAATATAAAATGCTTTAAAACAAAGTTATTTTTACAAAATATTTCTATAAATATAGACAACGATTTAAAGCAATGGAGAGAGAAAAGAAGAGAGAACGAAAAATAAAAATAAAAATTTTGGAGATTTGTGGAGTCTTACAGACAAAGTTTATTTATAACATATGCCGGCTGTGATGATGGTTTGTTAAAGTCTACACAAAATTCTAGTATACGACACGTTGTAAGGAAACACGTTCAAAGCGCATGACCAAACACACTACAAACGCAATACAAATGTTGTAAAGAATCCTGCAAAGCTAGCAAAAGTTTTTTGAGTATGTATGAATAGCACTCATACGCTACAGGGTACCCACATACACCCATACACCCTTATAAAGACGTGTAAATTTCTCAGATTTAATACAACTCTACAATGCGCAGATTTATAAAAAACACTCTCTCCCCATAGGTTTTGCTCTCTTTGTCACTTCGTAAACCATCTCACAACAGATGAATAAAAATTATCAACATGTGAAACAGCAGCTGATTTCTTCAAAATAACTGTACAAACGAATAACTGTAGAAATGTAATTGAGTTAAAAACAATAACAACAACAACTACATTATTGCTTATAATTGTATTCCTGTAAATGATAATTCAAATACAATAACAACAATTCTATCAACACATACAATACAATACCAATACAATGCCACATAATTGTTGTATTGGATTGGTTGTTGAGGAGTTAATCTAACAGATAAATTTCAATACGATTTCTACAATTATTGTATTTGAGACTCTTTTTCAGTTGTTTGAATAAGAGAGAGAGAGAGAGAGAGAGAGAGAGAACAATGAAATATTGTCTCTTAATAGAAGAATTAAAAGAGCAATTAAAATTTTTTCAACTCAATTCAAATGCAAGTATTAACAGTCAGACAAACAAACATTGCAATGGGAAAAATTATAAAAAATTGGGTGTAGTAAAATGAAATCCATGTCTGCCATTTAACTTATTTAAGGAACATACGAGTTGCCACAAAGCATCTAGTCCATCTTCTTATAATTTCTTCGCATAGTTTCAGCCTTATTAAACAAAATTTTCGATCTAAGCAAATTCTAGTATGATGGGGTTGCCATTGTTATTGCTTAGAACCAACACACTCTCAGAAAATATATTGTGTCTTGGCTGTAGCAGTGAAAACATTTCTCATTGAATGCTGCTCTTGTTGCAGGTGTAAGGTTGAGTGACCTACCTATGGTGTCAATTGTATGTTATCCTCTCTGGTTCTACCTGGATGAATTAGAATTCAGTGACGATTAAAACCCTCTAATTTTTTACAATCGAAAACCATGCTGACTATTTTTTATTTATTATTTCCCAAGGCGCAAAGGTTCCCCAGGCTTTTATCACTACGCTACTTCGTCTGTATGTTATCCTCTCTGTATGTTATCCTCTCTGGTTCTACCTGGATGAATTATAATTCAGTGACGATTAAAACCTTCTAATTTTTTACAATCGAAAAACATGGTGACTATTTTTTATTTATTATTTCCCAAGGCGCAAAGGTTCCCAGGCTACTTCGTCTGTTCACTCTATATATGAACTTGGTAAGCTGTATGGAAAGTCTAAATAAAGCGTTGTAATAGTCAATAATATGAAGTTGCCTCAGTGTACTGGATAGTGTCTTGGCTTATTATACGAAGGCCCATTATTCAACCCTGGCCCAGACATATGAAAAATATTTCTTTCTGCCACTTCCTCTCAGCAGTCTTCTGGCAAAAATTCCGAAAGCAAAATAAAACTGCCATGAAGAGTTTCCCAAAGTCTTTCGTCCAGGATCGATTTTAAACTATAGATCCCCACACTTATGGATACAATTAACACAGGCAGTATGGGTGGTGCGAGAAGCTAGGTTGTAATTCTGACTAACGGGTTGTAATTACCAATCAAATAAGTAAAGTAAGTAATGGCCAATAATGTATGTAAGTAATCTGTATTTGCCATTGTATGAGAATATTTGTATCACGCTCATTGATCCACCGAAATTTCTTTAATTGTTTTGTGACTGCTATGCATCAGTCCTTACTGCGAGCATTATTAAATCGCTAATCGGGGTTAATGAGTTAAAATTAATCCAAAAAAAGAAATTCAATTAAAAAAAATTTGAACTCTTAGATCACTGATCTCTAGATTGGGCAGAATGTAGCAAACACTGCGTAAGTACCAGAGATCAGCAATGAATCGTTTTTTCGCTACTCATAAGCACTCATGAAATTTTGAATATAAGTGAGTCAACAATATTGAAATTTAACTACTCTGATTCATTCATACTCACTACAACGTTGATTTATAAGTGCAGGTTGCAATGAGTATGTGTACAACGTTGACATCAAACTCATACCATTCGAAATATGTTTGATTCATAAGCCTACTCATTCAGATTCATAACTTTAGAAAAATACGTACAAATGATTCGTGTGAAATTTACAGTCTTAGTTGTTGTTGCATTTACAAAAAGCAGAGCAAACACACAACCTTCTAGTGAGCATTTTAGTGTTCGTACGCGAATCATACTATTTTGTGATTCGAGTATATGTTGAGTTATGAAGAGTAAAAATCAACAACATCATACGTGTTGTTAAGTATGAATATGATGAGTACTTCAAACTTTGAACATGAGTAGAGGGGTTCCATGATTCATAAGTATCAGAAATTATGAGTATGATTTGATTCTAATCATCTTTTTGAATGCTCATTGCTGATTTCCGGTAAGTACAGTGCTTTGCCTTACATTCTGTTATCACAAGTAATATTACACGTGTGGTATGAAATTGTCATATTAATTCCTGTTAAACTAACGAATCATTTTATTGTACTTACCCTTGTTATTTTTGTCCAAAAAAAGGGCGAATAGAGATGCACAAAACAAAAAATGTTTTCAATTGCCTACAAAGAGAGAAATAAATAAATCAATAAATATTTGTTGTTTGAATAAAACATAATAAATTTATTAAATAAACACCAAAAGAAATAAATAAATCAACGATTAGTTAATAAAAATAAATCCCAGCAATTATTTATACTTTGTAAGCGGTCAGATTAAAAATTTTATGAAAAAAAAAATTCACCAGAAAACAGAGGAAAAAAAAAACATTTTTATTTAAATTTATTTTAAATCCATAGTCCATAGGGAGTGTGTGGAAAAAAAATATTGTGTAGATAAACGTGAAAAAAATTTTGTAAAATTGTGTTAAGGGATCATCAGGGCCAATACGCGAACAAGAGCAGAAACTATACAATAACACGCAGATTTAATTTTTTTTTTGTTTTTAAATTGAAAACCATAATCATCCTTGTAAGGGGACTTAAAATGTTGAACATGTAACGCGCAGATATGCTATGCGATGTGTTGTATGATTATTAAATTTAAAACTTAAATATGGTAAAACAATTACAAAATAATTGAATCATAAAGGTACCATAGTACGCAAAGGACTGCACAATCACAATGGTCAGCGCAGTAATTCAATATCCTAGGAAACGTTTAACAAACTACTTAGGTGCGGTATTTGTTGTTTGTTTTGTTTTTCCTTCTTATTTCTGTAAGAAATAATACAGCAGGCGATCTGCCTCTGTATAAAACATGTTTTTATATTTCGTTTTGTTTTTGATGTCTGAAGTGGGGTTTTGCGCACGGATTCTCGTTTAATAAGTCAATATACACACTACCTATGGATGGAAGACATACAAGCTCAGGCTTTTTCCAAGCGGAGAAATGTGGCAGGATTTCCCCTGAAAATCTCCAGATTTACTCATATAGCCGGAAACGTAATACAACGTCTATTCTTGTCCATGAACGCCGAGGGTTTCTTCGACACAGGGATATCGTGGGAAATTGAATTACTGATGAGCTGGTCTGGGCTTTGGTTAATTTTAATATTGTCCCCTTGTTTTATAAGGAAGCTCAATGTCTGCTAGACACGAATGGACAGGAAGAAGACTGACTCACTTCTGTCCTTAAATCGTAAGGCCGTCCGTGGCACAAAGTCGATCCTTACGAGCCATTGTCCTTCAGATAGACATTCCGAAGGATTCGGCATTCCTAAGGTCTGAAGCCGCCTTAACCGCCTTTTTTGTTATAGGCTCCATCTTTGTCGAAGAGGAGGAGGCTATGGCCATGAGTTGTGCGATGTTGTTAAATGTTCTTAAAGAATTTCATATAAAGGTTGAAGAAACATGTGTTCGTTCCATCTCAATTTTCTTACACAAATCAAGATATTTAAGGCCTCACCCTCCTCCCTTTTCACATCGCCCATCTCCCTTTCCCATCTCCATTCTTCCTTTTCCCATCACACAACTCCAAACCAGAAACTTACATTGCCACCCGCGTAGCTTGAGTGTTATTAATATTTTTCTGTTTGTGTTAGTGTTGATTGCTTGCTGTTGTGTTGCATTTGTTTGTTAAATAATAAACGAGTCTAAGGATGTATTACGAGGGATTTTTCCAAGTGCATTGCGCCATATGCAATACACGGAAGGCATTACTCCATTAAAAATTAGGTGAAAGGAAGTAAAAAAAAAGATCTGCGAAAAGCTTCTATCACGTCTTGTATTAACTTGTATTCGCAAACGAATGAATACAATTTCTAAAGCCAAAAGAATTTCTTTTGTTGTAACAAAAATACAACAAAAAAAAAACGATAATATAACTGAAGTGAAAAGAAATACTTTTAGTTGCACAAAAAACGCTTTGGAGTAGCACAGATTACTGGCGTATATTTTTATCTTTTAGAGAACACGATTTAAACTCTAAATAATACATGATAAATAGAAATTTGTAAGAACGGATTTCTATGTAAGAACATACATATGTATATGAGCAGGAGTAACCTAGCGAATGTAAACGTTAGAAAGCTCTGTTTTTAGAGATTCCATCGAAATAAAATTTGTTTTGTTTTATTCAACAGAAAGTTCCATTTAAACTGACTCACAGGCACCCCTGATTGCATTGGGAAAAACTACAGGAATCGATCCTCAGTACCCATAAACACAAACAGTTGTTCATCACTTGACACGATGGCGGCCGATAATGTCCGAAACTGATTCCAGAGTTCGATATCTGGCAGTCAGGAATTCATCCATTTTGCTCCATTTGGGTAGGTCTGAGCAAGACCCTTGAGACTGCTCCCAAAGACCTAGGGTGTGTTCGGGGAGTTTAGTGGAGCAAATAAACACAAAAATGATATCCCAATTCTGAGTCTCTATGCCCAGCAACGACAAATTCGTTATCCAATCGTTTATGGTTCGTTGCAAACTCTTAATGGAAGGGCCAGATTCATTGGATATGGAAGGGAGGTTAAGAAGAGTTTTCAATTGAGAATTGACTAAAACAATACATTTTAAGCCTAAGAACCTCCACATTTCCGCGAGTTTCTGTTGACAAAATCTCGTTGCATTGTGAATGAAATAAATGTGAATAAAACGGACATGAAATAAAATACTTGAGAGTGATTATCGACGACAGGTTGAACTTCAAAGAGCACGTAGAATTCATCGGCGAAAAGGCATCTCTAACCCAGGGAGCCCTGACGAAGATGATGCTAAATATTAGAGGACCAAATCCTTTTAAGAGAAGATTAATACCAAGGGTTATAACATAATGTTAAATGCGTGCCCAATATGTTCGGAAGCGCTATCCCTGGGGACAACACGGAAGAAACTCTCCTCGGTGTATCACCTAAGCGCGACTAGACAGATGAGTGGTTTCAGGACAGTATCTAATGAAGCGGTACTGGTATTGGCAAAGGCAATACCAATACATAGATATAGTGGCGGAGGAGATGAGCCAAATATACTTTCGCTGCCTAGAGTATCCAGGATAAACAGCAGCTTAAAGCGGAGGAACGAAGGACTTCTTCTGCACATGGCAGTCACGATGGGAGAATAGTCTAGAGGCAAGATGAACATTTCACCTTGTCCCTAATATAACCCCACGGTTGGAGAACAAGCATTGTGAGCTGAACTTTTACATGACCCAGTTCCTAACTGATCATGGATGCTTCAGGACCTGCACAGATATGGACATATGGATGGATATCTCTTCGACATGCTCAAACTGTGTAGATGAGGAGAAAGATGCGGATTTTTTTCCAAACCGGCTTTTAGGGGAGATCTTGAATTCTGAAATTCTATGGAACCAATACAGTCAGCGAATGGCTGAGGTTATTCTGGAACTCCGAAGATTGTAGGTACGAAGGTGTAATTTAATTTAATATGAGAAAGCTTTAAAGCCAACCAGCCCTCCGCGAAGTAATACCCTGCGGCATTACTGCGGAGGGCGAGTGGTTAAAGGATATAGGTGATGGGTTTAGTACATAGGCACCAGTGAATCGGTGAATCGAGCACAATCTGACCTCCGGCTCAAGACAAAAAAAAAAAAATACATCAATGAAGCGCTCTGTTTACTGTAAAAGGAGCCATTACAACCCATAAGTCAGGATTGCAGAGTGGATTCGCACACCATTAACGATCAACGATAGTTTTAAGAAAATTTTTCGTGACGATTATTTGCTTGTCACAGCTTTTGCCAGAAGACTAATGAGTGTAGGTTATTCTTTTTCTTCAATATGTCAGAGCTGATCTTTAAACTCCAAAGCACTCATGTAGCATTGGAAGCCAACACACAATCATTAGATTACGGCTACAACCATTGGTGCCACAACGTCCATCTGCCTTAATCTGTAGTATCTTCGCTGGTATTTATTATGAACCCAACCGCCCGAAAAAAAAATAAATTTCAGACAAAACTAAAATGATTTTTCATTATCATACAATGAATGGGATTTGGAATTGGACTATTTCATATGGCATGTCTTTATTACAATATAAGCCATGGCTAATTAACAATAAAAGGAAGGAGAGAAACAAAAAACACACAAACTTTCTTAATAACAAAAAAAATTGCAATTTCTACTCTTTAACCAGCCAAAAGTACAGAACAAACACAATAACAAAAAAAACTGAACTATGATGAAAAAAGGGGGCAACATTAAAAATTATTGCTGGTACTGTACTCTAGCACCCTAACATCCCGACACGCCACAACTTGACTTGACTAGTCATATTAACCATAGAATTGTAGAGACTCTATGGTGGAGTAGCGTAGAAGGCAGCACACATCAACCAACATTCGAAATAAAGGGAAGGAAAGGAAAAAACAAATAAGGCAGTCATTAAAGGGTAATTAAGGTCATCATTAACGTATTATGACTGTGCAACTATTTATTCTCTTCCTTCGCTTTTATTTTTTTTTTTTTTTTTAATTCAAAAGTTGCTTTGCATTGGTACGATTCAGTTTAGTTTGGTTTTGGTTGTCTTGTTACATTGTTTGTCGGTCGGTTGTTGCTGGAGAAATGATAGAAAAAAGAAAAACGAAAATTTCTTATCAGAACTAGAAATATAGTACGGGAGAATGAATATTAAATTTTTATGTACGAATTAAAAAAACAAATAATAAACCGTTTTTAAGGGGGAACATAAAGATCGACTTAGTGGAGCCACTAACAGCCAAGCCAGTTCTGTAAGCAGAAGCGTTTCGAAGCAGAGTTCATGAAATTGTGCCAGCATCTCATGCATTTGACACACTTTAAGGTATTGCTTCTAACTAAACACAACTGGTTTGCATGGCAATCTTCTCAATAAGAATAGTTTATTTAGATCCTATTAGGTTCCGTAGCAACATACACACATAATTGGTCATTACAACCCTTTAGTCACGAGTACGATCTAGCTACTCACACAACTTATGTTGTGTGTGTTAATTTTATACATGAGGGGCGGGACCTACAGTTTAAAGTCGACTCCGAACGACAGAATTTTAATTTACTCTCACAGTTTTTACCAAAAATCTGTTGAGAGGAAGTCGCCGAAGGAATATTGTTTCATATTTCGTTTTGTTGGAGATGTCTGACCTGGGGTTTTGAA
Source organism: Sarcophaga caerulescens (assembly GCA_927399465.1). Classification (NCBI taxonomy): domain Eukaryota; kingdom Metazoa; phylum Arthropoda; class Insecta; order Diptera; family Sarcophagidae; genus Sarcophaga; species Sarcophaga caerulescens. The sequence continues at coordinate 21,815,954 of OV656867.1, forward strand.
CCCTGACCACACGTCTAATAAGCCAACACACTACCTACTAGTACCACCTCTGGCTACATACGTTCTCTCAACAAACTCTGGGTGTTCAAGATTACTTTATCGCAGCCACTTATTTCGCCAATAAATCTGGTGATAGACAGTTAAGAATAGTAGACGGTAGCTTAGAAGTACAGGGTGGGCCGTTTAAAAGTTTAAATTTAAAAATACAATAAAACAAAAACTGTTTGAAATTTTGCCAAATTTATCGTTTTGTTGTGAAGTACAATTGTTCCGATTAAAAATGGAATATTATTTCACTCATACGGCTGCCGCGATTGGCCTCACAGTACCTCATTCAATCGGACCAATTTTCGTGCACTTTTTCCAGTGTATGGAGTCGTATCACGACAATGGCATCACAAATGTTGGCCTTCAAATGATCAATTGTCTCTGGTTTGTCGGTATAATACTTCTGTTTAACGGCGCCCCACAGAAAATAAACTAACGATGTCAAATTGCAGCTTCTTACCAGCTAATCATCACCATTTCGGCAAATTAAACGGTCATCAAAAGTTTGACAAAATAAATCGATTGTGGCATGAGATGTGTAGCAAGTTGCACCACATTCTATTGAAACCAAACATCGTTCACATCAATACCATGAAGAGCGGGTGCAAAAATATCGGTTATCATGGTGCGATAGATCTCTCCATTGACAGGAATGGTTGTGCCGTCCTCATTTACAGAAAAATAGCGACCAATTATGACTACGCTCCACAAATCGCACCAAACAGTCACTCGAAATGGGTACATTGTCTTCTGTAAGGCCACGTGTGGATTGTTTGAGCCACAAGGACAGCAATTTTGCTTATTAACATACCCATCAAGATGAAAATTAGCTTCATCCAAAGAGATGCATTTTTCTTTTGGCAAAATCAACATCAACGTGCAGTTTCTCGTTGGGCCAATAAATCCCAACGTTGCTCAAGCGCAAATCGATTCATTACGTTCAGTGGAGATAATATACGGAATATTGTGGCAGAATAGAATGTTATGTCAGTTGATTCCAGATTTGAAATATTCGATGGTTTAAATTTAAGCCGATATATAACCCACCCTTTAGTTATAAGAGCATCTCTTATCATGATCATTACCATCGTCATAATCTTCTCCAACCGAGCCTTACATACATACATAATTGGTCATTATAACCCTTCAGTCAGGATTTCGACCTAGCTTCTCACACCACTTATGTTGGGTGTGTTAATTTTATATATGAGTGGCGGGACCTACAGTTTAAAGTCGACTCCGAACGACAGATTATTGAGAAGCTCTTCATGGCAATTTTATTTTGACTCTCAGAGTTTTTGCCAGAAATCTGCTGAGAGGCAGTCGCCGAATAAGTATTTTTTTTTTTTCATATTTCGTTTTGATGTCTGACCTGGGATACGAACCCGGACTGTTGGTCTAATAAGCCAACACACTACCTACTAGACTACGGCGACTACCAACCGAGCCTTTTGTATCCCTTTTCTCTAACATCAACCATCAATTAGCGACTTCGTAGAATACACTTGGTTTGATTCTAAAGTTATATTGGCAAAGTTGTATGTAGTTTGCTGTTGAATATGATTCCAAAATAGTTTGTACTATTGAATAGTCTACTGCGACGTATTAACTTCTAGTCCACATTCTTTATCTAATCTGAGTCAAGTGGCATCAAAAATACTCTTTATTGAATTATATTATTTTTGAAATAATGAGGTTGCCAAACTTATGAAATACAAAACATAATTGGTCATTACAACCCTCCAGTCATAATTACGACCTAGCTTCTAACACCACGGATTTTGTGTGTGTTAATTTCATACATGAGTAGAGGGACCTACAGTTTTAAGTAGACTCCTAGCGACAGATTTTTGAGAAACTTTTCATAGCAATTTTTTATTTACTCTCAGAGTTTTTGCCTGAAATCTGCTGAGAGGAAGATTGCTGAAGAAATATTTTTTAAATTTCGTTTTGATGTTTGACCTGGGGCTTGATTCGAGGCAAATACAGGCATCTGAAATACTGATAGGAGAGCCATCTGATTATCAAATTGATTGTAATAATTCCTTAATAATTCTTCCCCTTTAATGTTGACGTAGAAGTGTAAAAAAATTATTTCTCTTTTTAAAATGTCTTTAAAACTTTAAAGCTACTCTTTAAAAATTTGCAACAAAGAACAAAAAAACGAGAATTACACAGAGGCTTATTATAATTATGTTTTCCTTATAATAGGGTAACCATAGACGAGATGCCATCAACTGTATAATTAAAATAAATTAAAAGGAAACAAATTAACGTAACTACATAAACTAAAAACCGGAAATGGGCATTTTTTTTGTAATTTTTTTTTTTTGTTTCTGAAGAGAAAAAAAGCACAGAAGCTAAACGGAAAACGATTATAAACGAAACTACAAAATAAATAAGAAACCGCCCACTGTTGCAGATAGCATGGTAGAGAAAAACTCAACTGTTTAATTAGTTTTCAATAATAATTTTCTGTTTTTTTGTGTTTGTTTCTCTTTTTTCGTTTTATTCATGATTTTTTCTCATGTTTTTGTATTACTTCTGGTGACACTTAAATGTTCTAGTTTTTTATGTTATGTTAGCTTTAATATTCGATTATACACATACACCTACACATACATACATTCACTATATTCGATTATAGTACAATATTTATAAATCATAGTGCTGTTGTTGTTCAATTTATTGATCATTTTGATTTGATTGTATATCGATAAGAGTTTAGCATTTTTGTTGTACGACAAGCTGTTTAACTTCCGCCCTCTAACGATGACTACAAATGTGTGCGTGTATGTGAGACGGCGAGTGCAAAACAAAAATAGCAACAATAGCGTAAACAACAGTTTTGTAACATTTGTTTTTAACAAAATGATTTATGACAACAGCACGAGAAATAAAAAAAAAATAAAAACAACAATAACAACAACAACGACTATAATCAATACAATGACAATTTTAGTTTTTTCACCGGATTTTTGTAAACACAGTGGCGCTCTTCTTATTACTCGTAGAATGCTTTTATTGGGGGCATGACAGTCTTTAAACACTAGTGTTTAACGTGTATTTATTATTCTCCTTTTTCTATCTCCTCTACGCTCTTTGTATTTATTATTTATGGTAGATTTCTACGGCCGGTGTTATACATGTATGTATGTATGTGTGGATATGAGAGAGTATGTATGCTCTTAAGTATAGTGTGTTTGACTTTTTTTTTTGCTGTTTACTTGTATGCCTGACATATCTGTCAATAACATCACAGGAACAACAACAAAAAATATCCAGCAACTACAACAGAGTTGTCAACTTTTAAACTTCAGAAGGAAATAAAATATTTGCATGATACCCAGAGTGTTTATTAAAAACCAATCGTTAAGGAATACAGGTCTGTGTTTCCCTAAGTTCCATGGCAAGTATTTCTTTGTTTTGTTTCAGTTTCATTAATCAGATTTTCTGGGATGTTTGGTCTACTACAGCATGTGTCTGTTGTTGTCTAGTAACAATGCCTTGAGTGAAAATGTATTCAACTATACCTCAAGTACTCTTTCTGTATGGATTATTTGGAAGGATGTGCCTCTTAATTAAATTTAAAAATCACAAAAACTTTTCTTCTTATCCGAAATTCGAAGCTCGATAGCCCATGTTTAATCCCTACATTATGCCACGTACTAGTTGTGAGGGTTACTTAAGAACTTTGTTTCATGACTCCTATGGCTCATATTTTTTTAAGCCTGAGGTTTAAATCCATCACCATGCCTACTAGACCATACACTTCAACTTTCTACCCAGATATTCTGTATTTTGAACATTTAAACACCTTCCGTTTTGTAAAGGTTCCAATTGGTGAACGGATAATGGTCGCAGAAGTCGCCGTAGTCTAGTAGGTAGTGTGTTGGCTTATTAGACTGAAGGCCACGGTTCAAACCCCAGGTCAGACATCAAAACGAAATATGAAAAAACATTTATGCGGCAACATCCTCTCAGCAGATATCTGGCAAAAAATCTGAGAATAAATAAAAAATAGCCATGAAAAGTTTCTCGAAAATCCATCGAATAAAATAAAATTAATACACACAACAAGAGTGGTGTGGGAAGCTAGACCGTAATCCTAACTGAAGGGTTGTAATGGCAAATTATGTATGTATGTATAATGGTCGTAGTCCCAGTATGAAACGATTAATAAAATCTGAATCCGCAGCAGTGCTACGCTGTGCAAGATTCATGGTTAATACGGAGTTAATACAGGCATTGATGCATGAGCGGACAGATTTCTAGGTTGACTGCAAAATTTCTTTACACATTTGAATTTTCATCTTCATTCATATAAAGTTCAACTCCCGCAAGCAATAAAGCCAGCTAATCATCAACAATGCCGTGGAGTTGCTGATTAACTGCTAGAGCAACATGCTTTCAACACTGATTTTGCAAACAAAATTTTCTTCGGCAAAAAAACTCAAGGTCAACAAGCAAAATTGCTAAATATGGGGTCCGGAGTACCCAAAAATCGTTGCGGAAGAGCTGTTCGAAAAAAGTGATTTGTTTGGTGCTCATTTTAGTCTGGAGCTGTCATCGGGCCATATTTTTTTTGAAAACAACTCTGCCAGTACCGTTATCTGGGCCGCGTATAAACGAATTTTCTTGAATACCCCAATCTGGATGCTATGTTGTTTACAGAAGGCCGACTCTCGAGTCATACAACACGCCAGAGTTTTGCTTATTTGCATAAGATGTTTCAAGAAAGAATAATTTCACGTCTTATGGACGCCTAGTCGCCGTAGTCTAGTAGGTAGTGTTTTGGCTTATTAGACGTAAAGTCTGGATTCATATTATCCCAGGTCAGGCATCAAAACGAAATATGAAAAAAAAAAATATTTCTTCGGCGACTGCCTCTCAGCAGATTTCTGGCAAAAACTCTGAGAGTAAATAAAATTGCCATGAAGAGCTTCTCAAAAATCTGTCGTTCGGAGTCGACTTTAAACTGTAGGTCCCGCCACTCATGTATAAAAATTAACGCACACAACATAAGTTGTGTGAAAAGCTAGGTCAAAATCCTGACTGAAGGGTTGTAATGACCAGTTATGTATGTATGTATAGACGTCTATTGGAGGCAAAGATTATGTTACCAGACATTTGTAGACCTTTTCTGTGGGGCTACGACAAAAAATTGTGTCTACGAGCTTAGTTCTCAAAAGCATCGACTGCTGCAACCAATCCAGAGGCAGTCATTGAGGAGACTTTGTATTTCGTTTCTAGTGGGAACGTGCAAGCATTATAATGAAATAAAATACTCATCGAGGTCATGATTTTGTGTGTGTTTTATTTTACTTTGCATTTAAAACCATTGTATGGATAACCCTTTATAAAAATCCGGTCATCAGTTGAACTTTACTTTTTACACATTTTAGACAAAACCCACGAAAAAGACCTCTCTGTTTGGAAGGAAACTCTTTCCCTTTCACTTCAACTCTTCGGCAAAAACATTCTGTTGTTACATGTCTCATGAATTAATAACACACATGTTGTTATTGTTACTTGTTTTTGTTGTTGAAGTATTGACAAAATTTTCTTGTATTACAGTTTGTTTTTCTCATAGTTTTCCTGTTGTTATTCTGTTACTCTCTCTGTCTCGCTCTCTGTCTCTTTATCCTTGTTACTTTGAACTGGTAGCAGAATAATCAGGTTAATGTTTTACTAGATATTAAAGGAGATTTTCTTGATTTCTCTCTCTCTCTCTCTCTGTCTCGCTTGCTCTTGTCTCTTGTTGTTTACTGTAATAACAACAATAAGAAAAATATTAAAAATATTGTCATCTGTTGTGTGATATTTTCCTTAAGTGAACACTTCGTATGCCTGCCTACAGATGTTGCTAGGATTATAAACAAATGTAGGAGTGTGTTTGTGCATGTGAGAGAAAGAAAGAGACTTACAGTGATTGCAAGTGAAGGAGAGAGCAGAAAAAAATTGAAAACAATTTAATATTCAATTGAATTAAGGCGTATTGAATTGAATTGAATGTTTTCTCTTCATATAAAGGCTTTATTGTTAAGGAACTTAAGCAAGCTTGTATCTGACATCTCTATCTGCTTCGGTTTAAGTGACGCCAATTAAAATTGAATGAAAAATTTAAACGCTGATAAAGAAAAAAACCTCAACTGATGCTTAATGTTAAATGAGAATCGTAAGTGATTTTAGATTTAAAATGTTATAACTGGCCTCTGTCTGGGTGCACTCGCCAGGTGACTGGTAATTCTTTAAAATGACTTTTGAAAAAGCGTCGGAAGCAGATGAAACCATAAAGCGTCTTCTCAATAATTGTAAGGCACTTGAGCTTCTGAGGCGAAGGATTCTTAAGCACTCAGAGTTTAGTGACAGAACATGTCTCGCCAAAAATGTTCATTAAACTATCGCGGTGACTACGAAATTTCACACACGAGTCATAGTTCTAGAGAGGAATAGTTATTATCGATATTATAACGAGTTCCTTAAAGCAACCAAGTTAGCTATGCTTTCGGAGCGGATGTCAATTTAATCTAAATTAAAATTGGTAGCTGATAACATAATTTGCGGAGTATAAAACCAGTCTTTTTACGATTTTTTAACACGTTGACTGCCAACTACGAGATAACTCGTAAATTGCGTTCCCTTCTAGGGTGCCAATTACGAGTTATCTCGTACTCACTAAACCTAAACTAAATCAAATGGTCTTTTTTGGCCAGTTTTCTCAAAATTGCTGTGGCAGTCAACGTGTTAAGGAATAAGGAGTCACACCAGACGGTGGTGGCGAAAGTAATATCGAGAGTCAACTTCCGACATCAATATGGAATTTTCAAACCTTCAAAAATTATGGCCGTGTCGGCAAATATTCACCCTTATTCTTGTTGTCGTCGTCGACGTCGTCTTGCGTCGACAGTTTAAAATTGGTATTCTGTTTGTCGTTATTGACAGTTATAGATGACTGTCGACACACATTTGGTATTCTGTGAGCCAATACGCCGTCGATATTATGTTGTGTCGACTTTGATTTTGTCGACTCTGATTTTATCGACATCATTTTTGGTAACGACGACGGCGACGACGACGACGACAACCAGAATAAGGGTGATTATCTGCAACCAAAATACGAAGTGAATTTGAAGCTTGTCTTTCGTTACGGAAGAAACACATGAGGCATTTCAGTGGAAGCAATGAGAAATCTTCAAACTTTCAGCAACCGTTGCCTGAAAAATATTTAGTGCCACACAACTGGCACATTCCCAAGCAGTGTCTTTCAGACGATGTAGGAAAAAAAAACAGTCATTGCGTTGAAGATAGAGAAATGGCGCGGGAAAAAAATACTCAACTGAAATGCTCTTGGAGCATGAAGCCATAATCGGTCGAAGGGAAAACAACGAAGGAGTTTGGTAAACGAAATAAAGTTTGTTACGATTCTCTTAATTCACTCCACTGTCCCTTCACTGTTCTTTTGTCTTGGGTGTAAAGTGGTAAAACCAAACCTCATTTACACAAAACCTAACTTTATTGCGGTGAAACAATATTAAATATTCTATCGAAGCATTTTCAAGGCGATATTTTCATGCAATCGTGGGAAAACCTTGGACCTATCTTGTTTACTATTATTCCAACTCCAAAGCGTTTCCAAATCCCCAGTGTTTTTTAAAGCTGGTTTCATTTCAGACAGCTAACACTCCTGCTTCAAATGGCAATTATCTAACAACACTTCGTGGGTTTCCTAAGCTGTTGACAGTATAAACTTCTCAATTCGTGGAACAGTACGGTGTTTGTAAGGAGATCATATTCAGTTGGCTGCTGAGAATAACTGGAATGAACAATAATAAGGTACAAGAAAATGAAAATTACGTAGGGGACCCTTTAATTGAGAAATAGGCCTTAATGGCCAACGACAACAATAATAAAATTTCATGAAACTTAAGCTACAACGTTGCTGGCTGGCCAACATACTTCTCTAATTCTGTAAAATTTTGGCTGCTTTTTTGGCAGCCTTACAAATATTGGCAGCTTTTGTTTCTATTATATTTTGTAAATGCTACCAGAGTGTATTACATTTTGTCTCCTTGTCAATATTGTTGTTCATCCATAAACCTGAGAGATTTGTTTTTTTTTTTCTCAGTCTCTGTGTAATTTTACAACTGATGATAGGCATGCAAATATGTTAGGTTTGGGTGAGTGTTTAAAATTCAATTTTTCGTTTCTTTATTTATTGTAAATGTGTATTTATTTAAAATGTCTTTGTATATGTCATTCGTTTTTTTTTTTTCCTTTTTTTTTTTTGTAATTTTTTATTAGTTTTTGGACTAAAAATTAAAATAATAAACAACAATTGTTCCAGGAGAGATACCATAGAAGCGATATGGAAAATATTTACTCCGAAATACATATCCAATTTCTGTTACACTGTGTACATTATATTGCATTGCGATATTTGCATATTTACATACAGGGTTTTAAAAGAATTTCAACTTTATCGTTTAATCGATTTGAAATTATCTTGATGTATGACAAATTCGTGATGTGATAAATTCGAATATGAAAATCCAAGACGCAATCCATAAATTTTAGCAGCGCCACATTCGGCGTTAACAGAGCAAAATTTTCTCTTAACAGAACAAAATTTGCCTTTAACAGAGCACTGTTAGTTGTTTAACAGTCACTTATAAACTGATATGGTATTGAGAAAACTGGCTTTGAAAATATGAATTTTTTGCTTAAAAATTCTCTAGAAGATCAGTGGCCATTTTGGAACATATAGGAAATAGTACACCTACCCGACTATATTGTAATGATCATAATGAGAATTAAATTTTATATCAATAGTCTGCAATAATTGCAAAGTAGAAGACTAATCTAATTGCCACTGTTAAAACGTTAACAGTGCTCTGTTAATAGCAAATTTTGCACTGTTTAAGGCAAAAAGTGGCGTTGCTAAAAGTGTGGGTTTGCGTCTTTGGTTTTTAAATTCACACACATCTTATATACTGAGTAAAAACCGCACTACACTAGATCTGTAGTTAGAAAACGATACACTATTCATGGAAAAGAAGTAACAAAAGAATCCGACACAAATAGATCGGTTACCGATTTTATAGACATACAGTGTAACACCCACGACTGTTTCACGACACATCTGTATATCTAACATATAAATTTAAAATACCCAGAATAAATACAAAGCATGGTAACCATCTTTAAATGCAGCATTTATAAATCCGTTGGCCAAGACAGAATCACAAGACCTAGCACTAGCACTATTTGGAATTATTAAGGCTTCGAGTATATACTTGAATGCAGAGACCATTTTAGCAACACCGTTTAGAACCACAATCTTATTGTTAACGAAGAAGAAACTATTCAGTATTTCCTGTATGACCGACTATCTTAGGCAGACCTTGTGGAACGCAGTTGCATATACTTGAGATATTATTTCTTTCGAGATTTCGACCGTACTACATATGTGTTACGAAAGATGTATACTACACTTCCATATATCGTTACGAAATTCGCCGATGATATCACAATAAGGTTAAGGTAATGAAAGTAAAAAAGCATTTAATTCGGTGGTTAGCGTGCACATCCTGTCGCCTCTGAAAATAATGAGAGATTTCCTCAAACGAATTGCTTTGCTGCGAATAATATAATGCTGATGAGGCACACATCATTACGTCAGGAGGACGCAAAGTTAAATTTTAAGACCTCTATTGCATAAATTCATGAAAATGGGGCTCCTTTATTGGACTCTACAAACAATGTCATTAAGTTAATTAAATTCTTGATGGAATCAATGAACCGAAATCTGATACAACATAAAAGAGAGACTATTTCCAGCCGGAAGCAGAGGACAACGCTATCAAATCGAATTGATGGAACCAATATACATAAGTCTGTGAAAAGTCATCAAATATCTGAAAGTAGCGTTTGGCAATCGCATTAACTTCAAAAGTCATACGGACTGTGCTGTAGAAAGGCTATCTAAGCTAATAATAAGAAAGTATGATTGTCAAGGTTAACTCCTCAGTAATACTGCATTAAATAGTAAAAGAATGCTGGGAAATACAGGCAAGACGAGCAAGTTGACAATTTTTAAGACGGGGTTATTAAGAATGTGTATTGGCTATCGGGCCAAACATTTATTACCTGGTTGTATTATAGCTGAAATTATCTTGAGCTATAAAGAAGGAGAACGCGAAAATCTTTAGGAGAAAAATATGCACAGTCTTTAACTGACGGTGAATCTACAAACCAATCATATGTAATAGAAGATACGATTAGTTTGTAGATTGTAGGATTACGACAAATTATGGAGAGGTCAACATAGTTACTGGCGGAGAAAGGTGGTTTTTGGAAGTTTCAAGAATGAAAACGCGGAACATGTTGTGTTTAAAAGACTATGATTTTGTGAACATTAAATGTAAATGGAACTATGGATCGGCCAGATTGCAAGGCAACCTCCATCAACTAGTTTGCAAAGAACTTGAAATCGTTGGATTATTTAATAACAATCAGCTAAGCATTGCTTGTTGCATTGTCGTAACAAGTAATGTGATAATGAAATAGAAAAGCAGCTGATCTCACTAAGAAATAATACCGAATGACAGTTTCAAATAGGCTAGGATTGGATACGGCAGATATGGAGAGTCAAGATCAATGAAGATCGGTAACGATAGAAAAATTCCACCTCCAACACAGCAAAAAAAAAGGGTAGAAAGATAAGTTTCTGATGGCTTCCGAGTGAGTTCCAATATTATTTTCTTAAGTGAAGTCGCCAACTATACTAGGGGATCTGGATGCAAGTAGTTTTTATAAGAAAACGCTGCCTTGCATACATATGTTTTACGAATCCTATCGGTTTGGTGAGAAATGTTGATTGATCTTCGGTATGAAGGGAAGGAGAAAAGAGAGCCCATGCAACCTAACCTAACTTTCTCAAGTGATGCTCAAAAAACTGCCTACTAACAGTAATTTGTTCATCAATAAAGTGTATTGGTTTACAAATGCAATGGTAACATAACTTTTTTTTTGGAAATTTGTATACCTTGTTACATTGTTTCAGTATACCGATTACAACTACCATCTACAGCCTAAGAAAAAAATCTACATACACCACTGTATGTAGACTTTTTTGCGGTTGATTTTTATCGAATTGAAAACAGATGTTATAGCGTTGTTAAAGGCATTTTCAATTAAGAACGTTTGAAGAAATGGCGAATTCGAAAAATATGATCTAGAAATTATTAGGAAAAAAACAAAAATTATATACAGTGGTGTATGTAGACTTTTTTCTTTGACTATACGTATAGTACACACATGTGAACGAATACTTTACATTCATAATAAGAGTGTTTATTTGGGAAAGAATTATGGTACATGATCACATGATGTTAAAGATGAAAAATATTTACATTCCTTTATAGGTCGGGTCTCATGTAATTAAATAAATATTTTGTTGCAACACTTTGTGTTTAAAAATATTTTTTTTCTGTATTTTTTTTTTTTGCCAAATTGTTGTGAAAACAACACAGAACAGTAAACTTGGCAATACTAAACTCGCTGTTTACAAAATCGCAGAGAGAGGTAGAGAGAGAGAGAAATAAACAAACGAAACAGAAAAAAATTAAAAAATGGGAAAATAAAAAATAAAATCAAATCAAATTTAACGATTTATTTTTACCCATAAAAAGAATTCAAATTGAATTAAACAAACAAAATTTTACAATTGCACGATGAAAGTGTCGAAATGAAATCAACGAAAACTATAAACAAAAAAATTCACCGGCAGGCAGACGGGCACTTGCCAAAAACATTAACAAAAAAAGAGAGAAACTCACATGGATGGAATCATAGCAGCAGAAGATAAATATTTACAATCAAAATGAATTGGAAGCCCTTTTATTGGCTTAAAAAATAAACTGAATTGGTTTACCAAATAAAAGGCTTTTCTAATGCTCTTAAAATTGCTTTAATGGTTAATAAAACCATCCGGAATGCAAGAAAAAGGAAATAAAATTGCAGAAAAAATTAAGAAAATATAATGGTTTTCGGCTAAAGTTTATTGCCTAAGAGATTTACGGTGAGAAAACAAGCATATTTAACCAAATGGGACACACTTTGAATGAATATTTCGAATGTGAAATTTCAATTTCGCACAGCTACAATGTCTATGAAAATTCTGAACACATAGTTTAATATGACTTACTTCCTACACTTTCATTCAAATGTTTCCAGCAACGAAAAAAATACACTCGACTTCACTTAACAGAAAATGCGGAATACTCTGGAGCACACCAAATAATGTGTTGAAGATCATTTATTCGAAAACTAGATTCAATGTAGTCGCCTTGACCTAGTAGATAGTGTGTTGACTTAGACGTGAGCTCACGGTTCAAATCCCTGCTCAGACATCTTCAACAAAACGAAATATTAACAAATATTGCTTCGACGACTTCCCGTCAGCATATTCCTGGCAAGAACTGTGGGAGTTAATTTTAAGGAGTCGATTTTAAACTGTAGATCCCACGACTCATGTATAAAATTAACACTCACAAAATGGGTGGTATGTGAAGCTAGGTCGTAGTCCTGACTGATGGGTTGTAATGAGCAGGTAGATAAGTAAAAGTGCTATTAGATCTCTGGAGAATATGTACACAATTTATACCTAAGATTTTCCAAAAATGCTGGATGACTCTAGAGGAAATAGAGGAACATTCGACGATTACCATGATATCGGTGCCCAGACACGAGCACATTGACAGTAATAACAAAGCCGGCGCGCTAGCAAAAGCTAGCACAACGGAAAATTCAATTAATTTCATGCATGAGGTTGCCAATTTTCTACAGAGAAGCAATCAAATTGTGTCACACAAACTTCATTCAATTGCAAGCCAAGATAAGATAATGAAACCACTTGCAGGCGGATCAAATGGCTTTATGTGAATAATTTGCGTTAAACCTGGCCAGATTCCACACTAGCAACCTCATAGCATTTATAACGGGATAATAGGCCTCTGGATTGTGATTCTCGGAAACTTATAATACCTCATAACGACTGTCACGGCAATGAAGAAGATGAAACCACAGAACCTCTTCTCTATTATTGTCCGATGCTTGGGAATTTGAGAAGAAGAATAATGATTGGATACTCAGAATTTACTGATAGAACGTGCTAAGCCAAAGACAATTTTATTAAAATTCACAATCTCATAGGACTCGAGGGATGCCTAAGAATATCAAACAGGAGTTGTATTCATAAGACGGTATAGATGCTATAAGTGTTACAACGGAGCCTTATAGGACCCAAGTAACTATTTGAGGCGGCTGCCAACTGAACCTAACCTAACCTTTACCGTCCATTAATCCATACCCATTATTTTATAACAAAAATATGAATTATTGACGTAGTATTTACTGAACTGAACTGTAGGCAATATAATGGTATCCTTAGCCTATTTGTTGTATTATTATTGAAAACATTTTTCATTTCCTTTATTAAGGGCACACATAGTATTTAACTGGCGTAAGAGAGAGAGAGAGAGAGTGAGCAAGCAAGAAAGTATCTTAAGGCCAAATGCATTAATTACACATCCTGCACAGTTTCGTAGTTTCAATTACTGATGTTTTGTTAATGATTTACTTGCCTTTTTACATTTATTGTAAAAAGAACAAGCTAAACTTAGTAGGAAAGAGGGAAAAAGAAAGGAAAATATACAAGAGAGAATAGGTTGAATACTTTTAAGTAGAATATCTTTGATTTTCATTTTTCTTATTCTCCTTTCTTTGATTTCAATTCAATGCTTCTGTTGATTGAGAGAAAGAAAAGGAATTAATTTCTACAAGATTTGCAACGTACAACTACTGCTACAGCTATTGCTACTAATTAAGTTCAATTGTTAAATAAAACAAATCAAATTAACAAAATACAGTAATTACAGGCGATATGGCAACAAAAAGAAAAAGAACAATAAAGACAATAAAAATAGTAAGAAATTTACAAGAAATTTACAAGAGATTGAAAGCAAAAGATTTGCTTTCTTTAAGGCAAGCTGAATAGGCCCTTATAAGACAAAGAACAGTATAATAAAATAATAGAAATTCCGTATTTAAAACATACTTTTTCTAATCTGAAACTAACTTTATATCTCCAGATCAATGGATCACACTAGATGGCGTTAAAAGTCTTTCAGAGTTTCGGTGATTTCAAAACCTTTTGTGAAATACATACATCGAGTTTAACCGTAATGAGAAATAAATGTTGCACAAAAAAAATTCTATTCATGAGTCCCTTGGGAATTAAAGCTCAGGAATCGAAATTCAATTCACGGATAACAAATAACAGATACATACATAATTGGCCATTACAACCCTTCAGTCAGAATTACGGCCTAGCTTCTCACACCACTCATGTTGTGTGTGTTAATTTTATACATGAGTGGCGGGACCTACAGTTTAAAATCGACTCCGGACGACAGATTCTTTTGAGAAACTTTTCATGGCAATTTTATTTACTATCAGAGTTTTTGCCACTAATCTGATGAGAGGAAGTCATCGAAGAAATATTTTTTCATATTTCGTTTTGATGTCTGACCTGGGGTTTGAACCGAGGCCTTATGTCTAATAAGCCAACACACTACCTACTAGACTACGGCGACTTCAAATAACAGATAACAGCTACGAAAACAAGCTTAAAAAGTCGACTAGCCAGAATTGACGATGATACTATATATATGAGCTTACAGAGCAATACAAGGAGCTTAAATTTCTACACATGTTATACCCGGAACTATCTAATGGTGTTTTCTTTTCTACAAAGAAAATGTCACCATCTTACAAGGTGCATTAAAAAAATTTCTGACCAACCCTGTTGTAATGTAATTTTTTATTTGAGAAGAACATAACACAAATATTAAAAAAGGGTATGCCCTGTGTTTACCACTTATTAAGAAAATGAATGAGGAAATGGCAATTTGTTCAAAAGTCGTTCAATGTAAATAATAATATTTAAAATTAATTTAAAAAAAAGTGTTTTGTATGTATTAAATGTTTTATATTTATTAACGTTAAGGTTTTAGATTTAAAAATATGTTGTATTTTTCGATTTGTTTTCAATAAAATATGTAAATATGAGAAAGGTGTTGCCAGATAGCTAAATTTTCGATTTCATTTTTTGAGCGCTGTTTTTTATAACCAAAAAAAAATTTTTTAGCACTGTTCTAACACTGAATGCAATTTCTTTAAATTACTGACCATGTATCTTTAATAATGTAATGTTTCCTTAAGGTTACTCCACAAAACAATGAAAAAATTAACTTCAAAATTGGATAAAGACACCATGCGGCTTTTTTTAAATTTCATCTGGCAGCTCTATAAATAAACAAAAGTCATCTGCTTTACAGGGCATTACCAGCACTCTCGATTTATACAGGGCATAAAATGCAATTCCCTCCACCATTGACAAGTGCGATTTATTTAGAATAAAACATACCACCCTTTTTGAGGGCGAAACATTTTTAAGAAACAAACACAAAATTGTATTTTGCACATGCAGAATGCACATTTTTTGGTAGAAAAGAAAACACCATAAGAGTAGAACACTTTTTTCTTAGAAAATTTTAAAAATTCGGCTTTTTCGCCTTCAGCGCTCTCCAACAGACATCTAGAGTAGTTATGAAACGGAGAAGTCGTTCCACAACCGCCACATTCCAAAGCAGTATCTTTCAGACAATGCACGATTGCGTTGGAGATAGACAAACAGCGCGGGAATGGGTATACATTATGGAAGCCGATCTAAAATACCTCAAAAGCGAAATACTTAACCTGGAATGTGCATGGAGTGCGAAGCTACAATCGGTCGAAGGGAAAGGAACTTGGTAAACGTGATTAAAATTTGTAACGATTCTCTTAATTCACTCCACTGTTCCTTGACTTGTAAGTCGCCGTATTCTAGTAGGTAGGGGTGAGGCCGCGTAGGCGTGAGGCCGGTAGGCGCTTTTTAGGCGTGAGGCCGCGGTTCAAACCTAGCCAACAAACCGAAATATGAAAAAGTATTCCTTAGGCGACTTCCTCTCAGCAGATTTTTGGCAAAATTTTCTGAAAAATCTTTCGTTCGATGTCGACTTTAAACTGTAAGTCCCTCCACTCATGTACAAAATTAACACACACACGACATGAGTGGTGTGAGAAGCTAGGTTGTAATCCCGACTGAAGGGTTGTAATGACTTATTATGTATGTATGTAAGTATGAAAATGAGAAACACTAGGCTCTTCCATTTCTTTTCGGGTTATACCTGAATTCAGCCAACCGCGTCTTCAAAAATTCTAAAGAAATTGGATTTTTGGCCAAAAATAGTTTTTTTGGTGGAATCAATTTTAGATCTCTTCAATCGGCCTCTCCATTGCGGCCCTATGCTCCCTAGAGGAGTAAAAGGAACATATACAATATAATCGGTATTTGGAATAGATATGAAACCGGGTACACCGGGTATTAAATTCCAGGGTAACATTAGGGACTTCCATTTCTATAGAGATGACACATTGATGCAGACAATAGTGGAATACTTTTTGTCTTGGAAAATTCTGTTAAAATTTTGTTTTTTGGTTGTACGGAAATGTTGTCCAAGCGATTGCATATTACTGGCAGCTGTCGGGAGATTTTAACTCATTAAATAGACTTATAATTGCAAAACTGAGTGCCATCAATTGCTTTAAAAAATCCCCAATTTAATCGGTTGCCTACATATGGCAGCCTTAAGTCGTGATCTATTTTTGCTTCGTTTATAAAAATTAATACGTACTTCCCATTAAAAAGAAAAATGAGAAAAAACTTCTAGAATACATGCTCTATATACCTTCTAATCACTTTCCATTCCTATACTCTTTCAAACTGCTCGCTAGTGAACGTGTTTAATAATTTCACAAGATTTTAATGCTGCTTCCGTTGAAATTGTTTTACGTTTCCATGGTACGAAAATATTTCAAGTTTTTATTTGTTTTGCAGAATGTAGAGAGAGTCGTATGTACGTACGTGGAAAAGTAATGGAATTTGTGTTTAAAAATTAATTTTCTTACTTTCGTAATTGGTATTGACTTTCAGTAACTTATTCTTCTTCATCTTCTGTTTCTTCAATTGACAGTTCTAATTACAGGGTAATGCTGAGCATTTGTAAACGATGAGTTAAGAACTGTACGGTACAGCAATAGAAAACATGTACATGGTTGCCTGTAATGTGTTCCAGTGGCACACTACAATTGTGTGCACAATGGGAAGAAAGCAAAATTGGAAGTAAACAGAAATATTTGAAGTAAGAATTACTTTGCCATCCTTTATGAGCCAAGGGCATGCAATTAAAACGTCATGCATAAGTAGGCTCAATATTTTAGGGTAGCCAAAGGGATTCACTAAAACTAGGAGTATTTCTTACTCTTCCAAACCATTAATAGGGTTTCGTAGAGGACCCCCCTTGGACTACCCCTGATTCTCTAGAGAGGATAGGCCCTAGAACGTCATAACATAACATAATTCAGTCAGGATTAAGATCTAGCTTCTCACACCAATTTCATACATGAGTGGCGGGATCTACAGTTTAAAGTCGACTCCGAATGACAAATTTTATTTACTCTCATAGCTTTGCCAGAAATCTGCTGAGAGGAAGCCGCCGAAGAAATATTTGTTCATATTCCATTTTATTGGAGATGTGTGACCTGTGGTTTGAACCGTGGCCTCACGTCTAAGAAGCCAACACACTACCTACCAGATCACGGCGTCTTCATTTAAATGTGGTATGGCACTGCTGGACCTAGTATCGGCAAATTGTGGGTGAGATACCATTAAAATTTTTTATTCGTTTGTATTTAAATGTCCGCCACGGTTTACATGGGTGGAGGGCATCCAAAATGTCCAATTTCCTATATATCTGACATATAAATCAGGTTAAGTTTGATTGATGGCATGGATTATGCTGGCTGTGAGGACCACTGCGATTTGTGGTTTATTCGCATACACCTGCGGGCTAAAAAATCAACACAAGAAAAAGACCAAGGGCGTCCAATCGAACGATCTCCGTGGTCAGTTCATATGTATGTAACATCACCATGTTGAAACTGCTTGTCGTTGATGTCCATGTCATCCAAGTCACGCAAAAAAAAGTTGGTAATTATCGACCTATAGTTCTCACTGTTGACAGCGATGGCCTGGCTAACGTCTTACCTAAGGGAATATGAACCGATAACATCCTCCGCACAAAATCCGAACCAAACAGGAACTGTTAAGTAAAAATTACTTTCTACAGCCCCTTCAGCAAACAAATTTCGTTGTCTATGGTTGTCCATGGTGGTTTGGTAAAACAAACTGAAATGACAACTAATTTGACAGATGTAGCTTTAAAAATATGGCCGTTATCAACCTTCAAATTTTAGACCTGCCTTTTAAAAGAGCCGATATTTATCATATAATTAACTCCTTAAGAAATATAGTTTTTCAAATGGATACTGTTAAGCTGTTAACAGTATTCAGTTAACAGCAAACTTTGTTGTGTTAACGACAAAATTTTCTGTGCTTGAAGTTTTAATCAAAACGAATTTGTCTTGACACAACTTATCCTACATATTATTGCGAGAATGGATGTGGCTTGCGCTTAATCAAAGAAAGCAAAAAGGTGATATTGAGACTACTACTGAAGAGTGGAATTCACAGGAGTTTTGAAGAATTCGAATTTCGATCATTTTAGAAAACTAGATTTCAGCTAGACCAGCTAGATTTCAGAGCAAATTTCTATCCATGGAATAAATATGGTAGGCCTCAGAACAATTATTACAATTTGAAATTTCAACTAGAAAAACTGTTTATCTGTGGGTACACGTTGTTATAAACGATGGTTAGGTACGTAAAGATGTATCACAATAAATACAATCGCGATGTAATTTGTTCAGGTTACAAGCGAAATTCTTGATTGGTTTCAATCAAAGTAATTAAGTCCCACTTTCGTACGCTTAAAGTAAACAACTTTTGAAAGTTATTTAACAAATCTATGCTAAAAACATTGTTACAAGCCCAATATACATTTCGAGTCATGTATGTACAGGCTACAAAAACTAGCTACTTGGACAACAATTCTTTACACAATTCTTTATAATCTTTTGTTTTTTCAATTGTTTTACATCCTCGGCCCATGGTGTCCAGTTGTATCAAGTGCCAGTGACCTTTACTAATTGGCCGCATATAAATTGCAAGAGTCGATATACACGAATGGAAACATTTTCGTTCAGAGGCATATTAACAATAACAAAACTAGAAGAGAGTAAGCTGGAAATAGAAATTTGATTGGATTTAAAAATTCCAATAACAAAAGTTATTATTAAAACTGTACATGAGCGCCATCCATTAAGTGCAAGAATACGGCAAGTCATAAAACAAAAGAATGTCAATAAATGCATTTAGAACGGTTATGGAATACAATAAATCTTGTGAATTGCGATTAATCCTTGGCTAACCCAAAACATAATTTCGAGAAAAAAAAAAAAGAAATGCTTATAATTTTTAGTGTGAGCTAGACAACTTTGCAAGATAAAATCAAATCAAAATATGGAGGTGCCAAGGCCCTTCACATGAAACTATTTTGTGAATGTGATCAGCAGGACTTATTAAGACCATGATTTGGATAGAAAATGGTACTCCAGAACCTATTATATATTCTTTAATTAGCTGCTAAATAAATGGGCTTTTTCAAAGGCGTAGTGTCAAACAATTAACAGTGCTCGGTTGACATTAAATTTTACTTTGTTATGTCAAAAATGCCTCTGTTAACAATTTTGCAATTTTGGTTTGCGTCTTGGGTATTCAAATCATAATTTAACTTCACACACATGCATATACAAGCCATGTTTTCTTTTAATTTTATATGAAAATGTTTAATTTTTTCGTGTCTTTGAAACTTCCGTAACGTTTAAAAATTTCTTCTGTTAGAATCTGAAAATGTACAGCAGAACGAAAGAGCGTAAATGATTTTCAATTTCTGTTTTCGATGTCTTTAATAGCCAAATAAAGCAGTGTACATACATACATACGAGTACATACAATATTAAACTATTTTTCACCGTTTCAAATAATTGTGTTACAAGCGAAAAACGGGCCAAACATTTACAATTGTTGCGGCAATAATTCGCAGAATTAGTGTGTGTGTGTGTGTGTGTGTGTACAGAAACAAAAGTTACAGTTAAAAATTATTGCTTTCGCAAAAACCGAAATATATTAACAAAACTTCAGTACAATTTACAACAAAGACGTACGTACTAGCGTATAATGAAAAAACAAAACAAAAACAAAAACTATTTAAAGAATACATTGACTTGTAATAATTGCAACACAACTGCAGTAGCAAGTTGGCTGCAGCAGCATCGATGTTAAAAATAGAATTTTCATGTACTTCGATGCAGTATAGATGTTCGACTACAGCAACTACACTCTCGACCTATTAGAAACATACCAAAACAGAAAAAAAAAACAAATAATAATGCAAGGCAGTTAAATTTTGCCGTTGTTTCCAAAATGATAAACTAACGATATTTATACGAGGTATGAAATAAAAATAAAAAAACTAATAGTAAAAAGTAAGTGCGAGATAACTATGAAACATCTTATAATAATTAATTGTTAGTAGAGGTCAAAGGTTAAAAATAATGCTGTGGATAACAAACACCCTCTACAATTCCAGCTAATGGCTAATCCTTATGTAATGATAATAACATGGTTATATAGGATCATACCGGTGGCCTGGTTAAAGTGCTCGACTATAAAGCCGATCATTCTAGGTTCAAACTTCGAAGATTGGGAAAACATTTTCATAATTCTTTTCTAATTTGTGGAATTAAGATCCCCACGAAATGATGCACAAAATTCATTATATTATCTCCACCGAACGTAATGAATCGATTTACGTTTGATCAACGTTGGGATTTATTGGGCCAACGAGAAACTGCACGATGATGGCGATTTTGCCAAAAAAAAAAAAAAAAATCATCTTATCGGATGCCGCTGCTTTTCATCTTGGTGGGTATGTTAATAAGCAAATTTGACGTATTTGGGTCTCAGAAAACCCACGCTTGGTCTTACAGAAGCCAATGCAACCATTACAAGTGACTATTTGGTGCGGCTTTTGAACCAGAGGGAGCATTGGCCCATATTTCTTTGAAAATGAGCACGACGCAAACATTACGGTCAAAGGAGACACCTATCGCAACTTGATAACCGATTTTTTTTTTGTACCCGCTCTTCATGATATTGATGTGAACAATGTTTGGTTTCAACAGGATGGTATAACTTGCCACACATCTTATGCCACAATCGATTTATTGCGTCAAACATTTGATTGCCCTTGAATTAGCCGAAATGGTGATGTCAATTGGCCGCCAAGAAGCTACGATTTGACACCGTTGGACTATTTTCTGTGGGGCGCCGTTAAAGAAAAGTGTTATGTCGACAAACCAGAGACAATTCAGCATTTGAAGGCCAACATTTGTGATTTGTGTCATTTAAACTTTTATATGACCCACCCTATATTAAGTGGTTAAGATAAAAGGCCGAATGGATACCTTAAAACTCACAACATTGTCGCTAACACGTACTCTATTTTTTTCATATTTTATTTTGTTCGAGAAGTCTGAGCCATGGATTGAACCGCGGTCTAATAAATCAACACAGGTATAGCGGTTGGTCCCAAAACTCATGAATGAAATTAACATCCACAACATATCTGAAATGAGGAACTAGGCCGTAATCCTGACTATAGGCTTGTAATGACGAATAATTTTTGCCACAATGCGCGGTTTTTTTTTTTGAGAGTATTTATTCTGCGGATCTATTCTTGCGAAGAATTGTCCTTAAGTAAATTGAAAAGTGGCGTGCAATAAAAAGTACAGAGCTAGAAAAGAGCAGCATCTCATGTTCGAATATAAGCAGAAGACGAACTATTTTAAATAAGATGTAAAAGAATCCGTCCAGAGCATGACATCCACAACGAAATTTAAGCAACATTAAGATATTTAATATTACGATACTCAATGAGCGAAGTTCCTCACCAATACAGTAGATGATAATATTCTCATTCTAGAACCACTCGAATATATCAAACTAATCGTATCTACTTGGCAATGTCTAGGCAATATAAGACCTGTAAGACAAAACTTCCCAACTACGTATGGTACGAGAACATGTGGCCGAGGGTTGTCAAAACTTAATTTTATATCCTTACATCTCGTCGCCGTAGTGTAGTAGGTAGTGTGTTGCCTTATTAGACGTGAAGCCTCGGTTTAAACCCTAGGTCAAGACATCTCAACCGAAACGAAATATGAAAAAATATTTCTTCGGCAACTTCCTCTCAGCAGATTTCTGGCAAAAACTCTGAGAGTAAATAAAATTGCCATGAAAAATTTCTCAAAAATCTATGGTTCGGAATCGTCTTTGAACTGTATGTCCCGCTACTCATGTGTAAACTTAACACAAACAGCATAAGTAGCATGGGAAAGCTAGGTCGTAATGCTGACTGGAGTGTTGTAATGTTCGCAACTTTTGGACTTCAGTTTATTTTCATTTAAAAAGGTAAATTTCAGGTCTCTTGTAATAGCCTGAATAATTTGAGTAGCTTATATAGTAGTAGATAGAACATGTCTGATTATTTCAAAGAAGAATGTATTCTTGATCACTTGAATTCAAGATCGACTTGCTATGGTTTGGAAAAGAAAATTTTGTACATTACAGATTCCCTGTATTTGTGTCGAAATATTTCAGCAACTCATAGTAGGGCAGAAGCGGTCTGATCCAGTTTACTTTCGGTTCAAAAGATTCCATTTTTTTCGGTATATGTACCAAGTACTCGTCTGTTAATAGTATGTCTGATCCCATCAAAAACAGATTATAAGTGAAATCGGTTGGTGTGGTTTGCCTTTAAGCCTAATGGTGGTTAGAAGATTTATCATCAAATAATTTTCCTTTTTTTTCACGGCTTTAACGCTTTCTTAGATTGTTAAGTAGCTGTGGTGCCTCGTATGTATTGATTTCTTTCTTATTTTTTTGTGAATTGTAATTTTGTTGGTATTTGTTGTTGGTTCTATTGTATAATTTAGTTATCAATAGTGCTGGCAATAGTGTGGTAAGTGGCAAGTTAAAATTGAACATTTGTTACTACTTTACTACGCTATTTGTATCGGCGCTTGCTTGCCTCTCGTTGCCACGCCAAACGCTATTTTCTTAAATTGAATAACGATGGTAAAGTTCAAACTCTACCATCAAATATTTCTCTTTTTCTGGTGCTTAACTACTTTGAAGTTTTTTTTTTTTATTTCTTTTTGTAAATTTTCTTTCTGGTTTTTCTTCGCTTAACTATTGAAATGTCTGCCCAAATGAATGCAATTTCAAGTAGAGAAAGAGAGATTCACTGTGCTCACAAAGTGTTCAAACAATTATGGCAAGAATACTGAAGTAAATCTTTACTATTTGAGTTTGAATAACTGTGTGGTAATATTTTCCATTTCAATAAGATTTCTACAGGGTTTTTTCTTTACGCAGGGTGCCTTCAAGTCGTATTGGTCAAATGAAAATATTTTCGTTTCTATTGTGGTTTCTTTGAAACTTAAGAGCTGTTGTTTATTATTTCTTCAGTATTACTTTAAAATTTGTTCGTTTGTTTTTGTTTTAATTTTTTATTATTGCTTTAAATGTTTTAACATTAAAAATATTTATGAGCCATCCGGGTTGCATTTAATAACAAACCAAAAAGAAAAATAAAAAATTAAAATAAAAGCGAAAAGAAGAGAAGAATTATTTCCATTTAAAAATTATTTTTAACAACCAACCAACCAGCCAGCCAACAACAAATCTTTAACAATAAATTACACTTATTTTGTAAGAAATTGGTTACTTTCGAAAAGAAAACAAATCCTGATTGTGGTTGAACAATTTACAGAAGAATTTCTGCATTTTCATGTTTAGAAGTAAAATTTTTTTATGAAATTTATAATTTATACTATGAACTTGGAATGCACATGAAAAAATTTGGACATACTTCTTGGATGGATCATCTATCGGTTTAAATTCGAATCTGACAATACTTATATCATTCTATTCTTTCACAAAATTCAGTATATTATCAATTTGCGCTTAAGTAACGTTGCGATTTGTTGGGCCAACGAGAACTTGCACGATGACGTCGATTTTGCCAAAAAAAAAAATTCATCTTTTCGGATGAAGCTAATTTTCAGCTTGGTGGGTACGTTAATAAGCAAAATTGCCGTATTTGAGGCTCAGAAAACCCAAACGTGGACTTACAGACCCAATGCACACATTACGAGTAACTGTTTAGTGCGGACTGTGAAGCGGAGGCAATATTGGCCAATATTTCTTTGAAAATGAGGATGGCGCCACCATTACGGGAAATAGAGAACCGATTTTTTGTATCCACTGTTCATGGTACGATGATGTGAACGATGTTTGGTTTCAACAGGATGGTGCAAATTGCCTCACATCTGATGCCACAATTAATTTATTGCATCACCCGTTTGATAGCCGTTTAATTAGCCAAAATGGTGATGTCAATTAACCGCCAAGAAATTGTGATTTGACACGGTTGGACTGGTTTCTGTGGTACGCCGTTAAAGAAAAGTGTAATGCCGATAAACCATAGACAATTGAGCACTTGAAGGCCAACATTCGTGATGCCATTGCCGAGATACGACCCTATACACTTGTAAAAGTCCAATCGAATGAGGTGCTGTAAGGCCTGCTGCGGTAGCCATATGAATGAAATAATATTCCATTACTAACCGGAACAATTGTACTTCATCACAAAAACCAATAAATTTGGCAAAATTTCAAAACGTTTTTGCTTTATTGCATTTTTAAATTTAAACTTTTAAATGGCCCACCCTATACTTTTACTGTGGGCTTGCTACTAAAAAAAATCGTCTCTTTCTGCTTAACAAAGGTGTTTTTTAACAAGTTGGGGGATAACTCCCATCAACATAGTAACAGATGACAGATAAAAACGATTCTAATGAAAAGAATACCTAAATTGAATACCTTTTTATGTTTTTTATCCCAAAACTAAATGGGTTTGAGGAAATCATAAGATTTGCCGGAAAATTACAATAAAAGGAAATTTTAGTTATGCATCAGACTTTCCAGGAATACCCTTAAGGTTGATAACCAGGCATTTGGTATGGCACTGTAGTTTCAGAGTGCACTTAAAGGAAATGGCTGATAATGAGAATGAATCATCAGAACACATTATTTGTATCTCTGTGTATCAGAGATCAGCAACAAGTATTCAAAACGATGAGTAGATTCGAGTCATACTTATTATTTCTGATACTTATACGCATTCATACTTATTTTAATATGATACTCATATTACTCATACTCAAAGTTGGAAGTACTCGTCGTATTCATACTTAACAATACGCATGATGTTATTGATTTCGACTCGTCTCTACTTAACATTTACACGAAGCACAAAATAAGTATGATTCGCGTACGAACACTACTTTACTCACAAGAAGATTGTGTGTATGATTTGCTTGTTGTCTTTGTCTTTCCTTTCTTCTTTGTTTGTATATGCAACAATAACAAAGGCTGTAAATTTTGATGAATGATTCGAGCCACTCGAATCACTTATAAGTTTATAAGTATTTTTCTAAATTTATGAATCAGAATGAGTAGGCGTATGAATCAAACACATTTCGAATGTTGTGAGTTTGATGTCAACGTTGTACTCATACTCATTGCAACCTATACTTATAAATCAATGTTGTAGCGAGTACGAATGAATCAGAGTAGTTGAATTTCAACTCTGTTGATTCACTCATACGCAAAATTGCATGAGTGCTTATGAGTAGCGAAAAAACGATTCATTGCTGATCTCTGCTGTGTATGTGGTATCTGAATGCATGACAAGTTCTGGGCAGAATATTGATCACGTTGACACCGAACAGCAACCTGAAGTTTAAAGAAGTTTGCTTATAGACGCCCCCGTAGTGAATTGCCATTAACTACAGGTATACGTGTTATGTACTGTGTAAATAAAGGTACATTTTTTCAACAAACGTTACTCTTGAAATGTTCATTTTTATACAAATTAAATATGCGTTACAAGCAAAGTAATCGTTAATAGCATTATAAGCAAAATAAGCATCATAAGCATTATAAGCCAAATAAAAGTTGTAAGGAAAATAAGCTTTATAAGCAAAATAAGCATTATAAGAAAAATAAACATCATAAGCAAAATAAGCATTATAAGCAAAATAAGCATTATAAGCAAAATAAGCATTATAATTAATATTGCACTCAGTATTATGAAAGACATCTAATACACAGACCTTCTTCTGTTATACTATGTATGCATCATTAGCAGAATAAGCTTTATAAGCATTATTTCTGTTTCAGCTGCCATACAATATCTGCCATATCCGAGTATACTTTATGCTTACAGGTATATATATTGTAATGACCTGCATAAGGCAAACATGCAATTGTTCAATTTCGAAATTAAAGAATTTAAATTAAATTTGTTTCAATTTTTGTTTCCATTTTTTTTTTTTTTTTTGGTGTTCTAAGCACAAGCTGGAATCTAATAAATTACACTGATACATAGAAAAGGATATGAATGCGTAAGTATAGCAACAAAATATTTACATGCATACCATATATGTATGTATGAACATATGTATGTACGTATATAAGAATGTATGTGTACAAATGCGTGTTTACATGTGTGGTAGTATGAATGTCTATTTATAACCGAAACTATACAAATAGAAATTTTTATTTCATGAGCACGCACAATACAAAAAACCAGAAAGAGAGAAAAATATTCCAAACAATGAACGCTTTTATTATGCAAAAAATAGGAAAAAAAAATAATAAAAGAAAAGGAAAAACTGACGTTTTAAACAAACACCAGGTTTTTTTTCCAACGCTTTTATTCCATTTTTCCGCTTTTTTTTTCTCTCATTTTCTAGCCAAAAGCCATCCACTATTCCTGCCGCCACTAACATTAGTACCAGTCTCCAAATACCATACAATGCAAGGCATGAGAGTAATTGTACACCATGGACGACCGACGAATGGATGGATGGTAGATGGATGTTTGTATGAGACGATATTCATATGCCGAATAATGACGATGGTGATGGTGATGAGGATGAGGATGATGGCCATAACAAAGAGGGAAATAAGGAGAAAGAGTAGCATCGGCAGCAGCAGCAAATATTGCTCTGTGTATCCCTTTTGTTCTAAATATTTGAATAAAAATTAAATGCAAACAAAAAACGTTTAAGTAAGCGTTATAATAATAACGATAATGATGATGAGAGAACGATGACGACAACGATTACAGTAACACTGTTACACACAGGATAAAACAAATACAAATACGTATGTATGTAATAAGCATGGCTGTGTGTGTGTTTATGGTATGCGTGCGTATATGGTGTATGCATATGGGTTGCCTTTGGTAGGAAAAGTTCTACAATATATGTATGTGTGTGTGTGTGTACGTTTTGAACAATAGATTTGAAATATCAAAACGCAATATTTAAAGGCGTTTACAATAGCACTTGTTTACAGGACTAATAGGAAATTTTCAGCTTAAACGATATTACGGTTTAGAGAATTGACAATTAAACAATTGGCATTTGAAAGGATTTAATGGGACTTTTTAATTGTTATCAAATTGGATTGATTCAAAAAATAAAATCATTGAACCCTTAACGAATGCAGTTATTATAAGAATTTTAAGAATTTTTTATAATTCGAAGCATGTCTACCTATTTTCACGTAATTCTCATTATGAAATTTAGAACCTTTATTATGATAACTTTCCAAAAATCATACACTTCCATGAACCCATCATTCCGATGGAGCTTAGCTGATGTATGTGAAGATAAATTCGATTTTGAAAATCCAAGACGCCATGCAAAAATTTTAGTAGCGCCACATTTAGCGTTAACAGAGCAAAATTTTCTATTAACAGAGCACTGTTAGCTGTTTAATAGTATCCATCTGAACAAATCCGCTTATTTAGGAGGTAATTTTGGGATATATGTATACTAGGTCAATGAGTAACAATACCACATTCAAAGGAAGGTTTCAAGGCCTCTTACTATAACAGCATTCATCTGAAGAAGGTCACTTGTTTAGGAGGTAATATTAGGATATAAAAAAGGTCTATGAGTACCATACCACATTCAAAGGAAGGTTTCAAGGCCTCTTAATATAATCAGCAATATAGTCACATATAAAGTGCCACGGTATTAGAAAATTGGCTTTGCAAATATCAAATTTTTGCTTGAAAATTCTCTTGAAGATCGGTGGCCATTTTGGAACATATGGGACATAGTACACCTACATGAGTATACGTAAATGGTAGTCCAGAGGGTCCTATTTCGAACCGTAGTGGAGGAATGGCTGGTATACTTTTGAGATTTGAGAAATTTAACCCCGGCCATCCCCAGCATACATTTCAGTTCTGTTCAAAACAGAAGAATAATCTACTTGTTGCCACTGTTACGGTATCAACATAGTTCTGTTAACATCAGAATTTGTTATGTTAATGCCAAAGGTGACTCTGCTGAAATTGTTGCTTTGTGTCTTGAGGTTTTAAATTCGAATTTATCTTCACACACATGCTTAGCTGTGCCATTAATATTTACAAAAGAATAGAAAACGGAAAAATGTTAAACCGAATAAAGAGAACCTACAACATAAGGAATAGTGCACACGTCTCTTACGACAGACTAGATCGAAATGGGAAATGATCAACGACTATAGGAGCTGCTGGGTGCCTCTATCTGCATAATAGAATCCTAAACAGAGTTGCACACTTACAGTGTGATACATGATTGTCCCTTACCCTTCTATCACAACATTTTATCTCGCCGGTAATGCAGTATAAACAGCAGCAAAATAAAATCATAAAAAGCAGGCGTCTACCATATGATGCATGCAACGAAGGGACCATTAGACAAAACAAAACGGTTTTTACGATAATAAAAATTAGAATGCGAATATTTAAATATAAAATTTAAATCAGCAGTCTTGCGCACTTAGGGTAAACAAAACATGTCATTAAAAGGTACAAAAATGGCGAAAAGAAATTAGTTGTTGATAGTAGCCACATTAAGTAACAATACTCCTCAGATGTTTCAATTTTTGCAAAGGCTTTTAGGATCATATCTTAAGTTGATAATCCTTCAAAGTTGACAAAACAATGGGACATTCTAACTGACATGAAATCCTCGTTTAAGATAAGAAAAGAAATTTTCCGAAGCATTTAATACAAAAAGAAATTTCAGGCAGAGCAATAGTTTAGTTTTTCAACTTGCCAATACAAAAGGTCTTATACTGTGCAGTGATAACACAACGGACACTACGCTCTCCCATACAGTCACAGAAAAAGTCTACATACAGCGGTAACAGTAATTTTCATTTCTGCTAATTTTTTTTTTTTTTTTTTTTTTTTGTAGGTTTCTAATAATTTCTAGATGATATTTTTTTAAATTTGTTTCTGTCTTTAAACATTCTTAAATGTACTGCGTTAAACAACGCTATAACACCTTGTATGTGTATGTAGACTCTTTTCTTTTACTGTACGCGGATATAATGAGGTTCGAACACTGCATAATTTTCACCAAAATAAATGTCGTCCGTCACAGGCACAAAAATTATTGAAAGACGTCATACATTTCATTTCAACAAATGGTTTTTGACAAATAAAGCCAAAGACGAAGTTCAATCACTACGATGGAAGAGCCCAGAGTAGTCAAAAATGGGAGTTACATGTAAAACCGCTCGATATCAATCGAAATTGATCAAGAATCAACCTTCGGTCCGCATGTTGTTACTTCTTATAAGACAGGAAGGTCAATACCAACTTCAATTCAATGTTTTTGAGTGAAACTATAGAGAAAAAACGCAGTAAAACCGTAGAAAACAATTTATGGTTTGGTTGCCATGTGACATGATTTACATATAATCACTAGGGTTTCATGACCCACTTTTATTGGTAGCAACAGGTGTATCCATTGCTACAGCTAAATTAGCGTTTTCTACGTCCTTGAAAACACAACAATCGTCTTAATTGAAGCAACGATCAATAACTAATGAAAAATATAGTTTTTAACACGTCGATTGCCAACTACGAGATAACTCGTAGATTGCGTTACCTTCTAGGGAGCCAACTACGAGTTATCTCGTAATCACTAAACCTAAACTAAATCAAATGGTCCTTTTCGGCCAGTTTTCTGAAAATTGCCGTGGCAGTCAACGTGTTAAAGAGCACAGAGCTGGAAGTAAGTACCTCCTTATTCCCATTCGTCGCCCGCCTCTTTTTTCCGCTTGGCGATGTATTAATTTCACAAATCAAGTTTTTTCACCTTAGCGGGTAATTGGTATACTCTCGCGAGTCCTAGAATTATAGGGTTGACATCTACCGTTGTCCACAAACAATATAATCTGCGAAAATATATTGAATTTTACTGCTGAATGCAGTGGAAAAGAACCATGAATCGAAATTTGTTTGTAACCTGCTATACTCGAACCTGAAATACATGGTTTCGCTGTCAAGCTCTTTACAAACACATGCTGCACCATGGTGGTGAGCCACCTTGAGTTTCAGATTGTCGTCTTAAACGAACTCTTTAATATATGAAAGACATTAGATTACTTGTTCGTCCCTTTAATGTACCCATTAAACTTATTTAAAGCATTCCAAACCGGTCTTATGAAATTTTATCCGAAAATTTTATATATTTTCTAGCGGCTCTAGTCTAAAAATAGTATCCAAAGAAATTCACAAAAAGACTAGTTAGCGGTTATGTAAAAAGGGGCTATGGGATTATGTATGTATAATAATTTAATACATGCCTCTAGTAAATATGTATGTACATATATGCACATGTGTTTACATACATATGTGTATGTGTAAGTCTGTGCATATTGTAGTTTTTTTTTTTTTTTTTGTTGTATTCATAATGATATTTATTTTGTGTTCTATTGTTTAAACAAGGACACGATTAAATAAAATAATTTATTCATATTCGGATTTAAAATAAATATTTAAAATGATTTATTTTTAATTATATTTTAGCAAATGCATTGCTTGCACACCATAAAAGGAACTGTTGAGTTATAAGAAAAGACGGTTCTTAATATTTTTCAGTTTGCTTGACAATTGTAGTTAAGCCGTTGAATGCATTGGATAAAAATGCTGATGAGCGTCATTTTACAATTCAATTGCTTCCGAAAGAGATTTTTTAGTACCACATTAAGTTTTTTTGTAAAATTAAAAATTTAAAAAATCTATTAAATCGTACAGCCATAGACTTTCGTTTAACCGCAGCAGGTTTTCTATTTTCAGTTTCTTGAACATGTTTATTAACCTAAACAAAATATAAAAATAGATTTCACGCTTATATTAAATACTTCGTAACACCATAAATGAAAAAAATACAATCACATTCGTTTGACCGCAGTTTTACTAAAATTTAAAAAAAAGAAAAAATTTTAAAGCATTTTGAAAAACCTTCCTAGTTTAAATTTTTAGTACCCATCTTTATTATTAATAAGAGAACACATTTTATATGTACCAGGTGCAGTGTTCGAAAAAATACTGTACACTAACCATTGTGTACGTAACTGATAAAATACTTTTAACTTTCATTTAAGTGTTTGTGAACTCGTACGCAAACACATTACGTACACAACATCCACAAAACAAATGAACTCAAACTCTAACATAACGTACTGAACAGAGTTCAGAAACACTATTTCTTAGTGTTTGTGTACAAAGTACGCTAAAAAGATCAGTACACAACGAAAAAATTGGGTTTTAGTGATCTTTTTTTGAGTACACTAACATTTTTAGTGTACGCGAGAGTTTATGTTCTCATTCAGTATTTTTAGAGATCGCGTTGGGTTTTTGATGCCTTTTATTATTCTTGAGGAATAAGAATACAAAGAAAAACTGTGAATTTTTCTCATTGTAAACGCAAGGAAAAAATTCATTAGGTAGAAAATATCTTTATGGAAAGTTTTACATAATAAGAATGTTTGGAAATGTTATGGTGACTGATTTGCGAAACAGAGGACTTTAAAATATAACCCTTACTCGCTGCTGTCTAGTAGGTAGTTGATTGGCTTATAACTCCAGGTCAGACATCTCCAACAAAACGAAAAAGAAAAATTATTTCGGCGGATTCCTCTCAGCAGATTTCTGGTAAAACTCTGGGAGCTAATAAAATAGACCTTTTTAACCAATTTGCGAAACAAAGCCTTTGAAATATCAGCGGTACCTGAAATGTCTAATGATGACTCATACCACAAATCTATAAAAACTTCTGCAAAAAAATATCAACGTCGTTCGTTTGAAAAAGGGATAAAAGTCGCCGCGATTTCGAAATTGAGTCATTAGTGTACTGGCTACATAGAACTCTAAAATTCTGTCTATACAAACCACATTGCAAAATGCCTCGGCCCAAAAATAACTTATTACATAATTTATTCCTTGCTAATGAAGAAAATGAAGTGCATTGCAACAACGACAACTGTCAAAATAAAACTCTATCGAAGCACACAGGAAATCTGGAAAGGCATTTAAAGCTATGTCATCCCAAATTATATGCTGACTATATCCAGAAAAAGTGTGCTTCGAAACCTATTTCGAAAACATTGAAAACTACAGTGGCAGTAAGTGATGTAAATCGAAATAACATCGAACAAGCGATTGTAGAGCTATTCACGAAAAACGGACGTCCACTTCATATGGTGGACGATCGTGCCTTCAAAGTGCTTGTTCAACCTGTTTTCGATGCTTTGGTATAAGCGTGAATGAGCATAATGTTATGGAAAAAATAATCGGAGTTTCCAACACCATAAAAGAAGAAATTATTGAGGATTTGGACAAAAAATTAATATCATTGAAAATTGATGCAGCAACAAGACTAGACTCAAGTGTTCTTGGGGTAAACGTCCAATACATTAAAAATAAATGTATTCAAATAAAGACATTGGCGGTCAAGGAGCTGAAAGCAAGCCACACAAGCGATTATTTAAAATCCATAGTTCTGGAAGTTCTTCAGGACTATAAGATTGATTTGAAACAAATTATTTCTATTACCACCGATAATGGCGCCAAAATGATTAGAGCAGTAATAAATATCAACGATGAATTAGTGAATTCTCTGGATGAAGAAGAAGTCACGCTAGATGAAGAACACTGTGATGACAATCGATTTGACTCAAAAGTTGAAGAACTTAGAATTCAGTTTTCATCAATGGATATAATTGGTGTACGTTGCAGTGCTCATACAATCCAGCTTTGTGTTAACGATGTAATAAAAACATCAGACATAAAATTAAAATTAGATTTATGTAGGTCAATTGTAAAAAAACTTAGAACTCCAAATTATTTTAATATTTTAAAAAGCAGCAATTCAAAAAAACCGATCCTTGATTGTGCAACAAGATGGAATTCTACATTCAATATGCTTACTCGTCTATTGGAAATACAGGAAATAACTGGTATATTAAGCACTGAAAATCACAATTTACACATTAGTGCTGAAGATTGGATATTCATAAAACAGTTTGTTGAAGTATTTAAACCCATTTATGAGGCCACAAAAAAATTCAATGTGAGCAGCAATGTTTTAGCGAACTGTATATTGTTATTATGGATATACTTTTTCAACTGGAAAATATGCAGCCTAACTATTTGACGAGAATTTTAATAAAGTCCATCAATGAAAGGAAATCTAAAATTTTCGATAATGAATTGTTTACTGCAGCACCTAGATCCACGTATTAGAGTTTGCTTGGAA
This sequence comes from Sarcophaga caerulescens, assembly GCA_927399465.1. Lineage (NCBI taxonomy): Eukaryota > Metazoa > Arthropoda > Insecta > Diptera > Sarcophagidae > Sarcophaga > Sarcophaga caerulescens. The sequence goes on from OV656867.1 coordinate 21,849,869, forward strand.
TCGGAACAAAAAGAAAAAGCAAAAGAATTTATAATTTCTCTCTATAAACGTAAAATTGTTATTGAGGGAAATTTAATTGAGGACTTAAGCATCAATTTCAATAGTGAAGCTTTAGCTGTTCCTCGCACGAGTGGCAGTGCAAAATCTTTCGCAGATTATTTGCAGATTTGGGACCCTTGTACAATTCAAAGCAGTTCATCTTATCTTTCTGACCTCGAAAACGCTTTTATGATGTACGAACGGGAATCAAGGCTTCCGCTGAACTGTAATATTTTGGAATACTGGAATAACAAAAATAATATTGTTTCAAGCTTAGCTGAAATAATATTGGCGGTACCTTCTTCCCAAGTAAGCGTGGAACGGTTATTCTCATCTCTTAAATTTATTTTATCAGATCAGCGAAACAGATTAACAGCAACTAATGTTGAACATATATTGATGGTCAAAGCCAATGGAAAATTTGATTATGAAAATTGAAATCTTTTAATAAATTTATTTATTTATGTATATATAGAAGAAATATTTTTTCTATTTCGTTTTGTTGGAAATGTCTGACCTGGAGTTTGAGCCTCACAACCCGCCAATAATCTACCTAATATCATTAAATATTTCAGGCACCTGGGATATTTCAAAGGGTTATATTTTAAAGTCCTCTGTTTCGCAAACCAGTCACCATAACATTTCCAAACATTTTTATTATGTAAAACTTTCCATAATGATATTTTCTACCTAATGAATTTTTTCCTTTCCTTTACAATGAGAAAAATTCACAGTTTTTCTTTGTATTCTTATTCCTCAAGAAAAATAAAAGACATCAAAAACCCAACGCGATCTCTAAAAATACTGAATGAGAACATAAACTCTCGCGTACACTAAAAATGTTAGTGTACTCAAAAAAAGATCACTAAAACCCAATTTTTGAGTTGTGTACTGATCTTTTTAGCGTACTTTGTACACAAACACTAAGAAATAGTGTTTCTGAACTCTGTTCAGTACGTTATGTTAGAGTTTGCGTTCATGTTCATAAACATTAAAATAGAAACGAAGAGTTTTGCTCTCGTTGTAGGGAATGTGTTTGAGTTCTTTACACACGACATTCAGTACAGTATATAAACGTTGCGTACTTTAGAGTATTTTTTCGAACACTGACCAGGTGTACCGGTATGAATATGAGCGTCAAAGTATCCATAGCAGAGATCAGCAATGAATCGTTTTTTCACTACTCATAAGCACTCATGAAATTTTTAATATAAGTGAGTCAACAATATTGAAATTTAACTACTCTGATTCATTCGTACCAGAGAAAAGCAATGAGTATTTAAAACGATGAGTAGATTCGAGTCATACTTATAATTTCAGATACTTATACGCATTCATACTTATTTTAATATCATACTCATACTACTCATAATCAAAGTTTGAAGTACTCATCGTACTAATACTTAACAATACGCATGATGTTGTTGATTTCGACTCTCCATGACTCAACGTATACACGAAGCACAAAATAAGTATGATTCGAGTACGAACACCACAATACTCACAAGAAGGTTGTGTGTTTGCTTTGCTTGCTGTCTTTGTCTTTTCTTTCTTCTTTGTTTGTAAATGCAACAACTACTAAGACTGAAAATTTTGATGAATGATTCCAATCACTCGAATCATTTATGAGTATTATAAGTATTTTTCTAAATTTATGAATCTGAATGAGTAGGCGTATGAATCAAACATATTTCGATTTATGGGTTTGATGTCAACGTTGTACGCATACTCATTGCAACCTATACTTATAAATCAATGTTGTAGCGAGTACGAATGAATCAGAGTAGTTGAATTTCAATACTCTTGACTCATTCATACTTAAAATTTCATGAGTACTTATGAGTAGCGAAAAAACGATTCATTGCTAATCTCTGATTCGTACTCACTACAACGTTGATTTATAAGTACAGGTTGCAATGAGTATGCGTACAACGTTGACGTCAAACTCATACCATTCGAAATATGTTTGATTCAGTGACTCGAATCATTCATCAAAATTTACAGTCTTAGTTGTTGTTGCATTTACAAAAAAAGGAAAAAGACACATAATCAAACAAAAGACAGAGCAGCAGGCAGAGCAAACACACAACCTTCTCGTACGTATTTTAGTGTTCGTACGCGACTCATACTTATTTTGTGCTTCATGTATATGTTGAGTTATGGAGAGTCGAAATCAACAACATCATACGGGTTGTTAAGTATGAATATGATGAGTACTTCAAACTTTTCATATGAGTAGAGGTTCCATGATATTAAAATAAGTATGAATACGTATAAGTATCAGAAATTATGAGTATTATTCGATTCTACTCATCTTTTTGAATACTTATTGCTGATTTCTGGTCCATAGGAACGAGCCATGAATTTTTTTTCTTTTTTTTTTGTGTGTGTATTGGAGATAGCATCTGTCAAACACTTTCAGTATACATACTTCAAATCAGTGAACAAACAACGTCAAATTTCTTTCATCTTGTTATAGATGACGATTTTTTGTACCAGAAAATGATGATTTACGGCTGTTTTGAGCTTTTTGTTAGAAAACAGGAATGCAAAAAAGATTAATTGGAGGCTAAATGAACGAAAAGTTCACAAAAAGCATTTCATTAAAAACATGAATGGCAAGAACTGGTCAAGTACACTCTGTTGTGAATTCAAGGAGCAATGTTAAATGAAAATTCTCCGTGCAAAGAAAATGTAAAAAGGACACATTAAATAGACTTTCTTGACAGAAAAAAGATTCTTGAGAGAATAGAACCGTCAAATTTCTGTATATGAAAAGGGACTTGCTTCAGAAATCTATAGAACGTTAAAGAAAATTCCAAGCTCTCGATACCATGACTTCACTATTCAGCCATCAGTAAAAACAGAGAGAGAGTATGAAATCAGACTACAAGGGCGGATATGCATCAAACTGTTTACCAAAGACCATAATCCTTGAAATGTAAGCAAGTAATTTGAAGTCGCGGTGGTCTAGTAGGTAGTGTGTTGGCTTAGACGTGAGGCCACGGTTGCAACAGCCGGTCAGACATCTACAACAAAATGAAATATAAAAAAATATTTCTTTGGCGGCATCCTCTCAGCAGATTTCAGGTAAAAATTCAGAGAGTAAATAAAATTGCCATGAAAAGATTCTTAAAAATCTGTCGTTTAGAGTCGACTTTAAACTGTAGGTCTGAGAAGCTAGGTCGCAATCCTGACTAAAGGGTTGTAAGGAATTTGATCAGTACATTCGGGTGATTTGCAAAACATATTAATTTACTTCCTTTTGTTATTACAGACCTTATTAAGAGGTTGCAAGCAATTGAAAATAAATATTAATTGACCACTATATGAGTAGACGATGCGGATAAGTGTTGTGTGTTCATTTCCAACCATCAAATCCTGTCAATTTCAAGCATTTATGCGGTATATCTTTACAATCATTAATTTTCACCAAAACCATGCCATTATACCATGCTTAGCCAACGATAACTAACTACTGCATGAAGCAACTCATGGAAATCATTGTAAGACAAGACAATAAATTTATTTATTGATGATGGCATTTTAGTGCTAGTCTATCTTGTTGTTATCTCTGCTCTAATGGCACGCCATCCAAATAACTTTCGCATTTTGATTGAATTTAAGAAAATCATTTTCAAAGTTAATTTGTGAAATATCAATAACTTGAGATAAAAAGCAAAAAAGTTAAATAAGTTTGACATTTAGGACAAATGATTGTTGGACACATTCATCGTACGTGGTATGTGAGAAAAGTACATATGTACATGAGCTATTTTTAATACAATTATTGTTAAAAGAAAAGTTTTAATAATTAGTAATTAGATCTTGGTCCAGAACTTACCAATTAAAGTTTAGTAAATGATCCCGGTTGCAAATTGATTTCTGAAAAGAAATGTTAAAAAAATATTTTTATTATCACAAAATTATTACAACATGCTAAGGCTGTATATTTAAATATGGCACCTAACGAAATACAATTCTTCATTAAGCAAATTCTGAAATCAACACTAGAAAAAGTGTGTTCAAAAACCAAAGAGTTAAAGAAATGATCCCAAATGATCCTTTTTTTGCTGTTTCCAAAACTCATTAGATATCAAACTATGTAAAGCATGAACAACGTTGTGTGTTCTTATTGACATACATACATAATTAGTCCTTACAACCCTTCAGTTAGGATTACAACCTAGCTTCGCACACCACTTAAGTTGAGTGTGTTAATAATGTACATGAGTGGCGGGACCTACAGTTTAATGTCGACTCTGAATGACAGATATTATATTTACTCCCACAGTTTTTTCCTAGACTACGGCGACTGTTCTGCATGAACTCTTATTTAATCTGCAACCACCATGTTGGAAAAACATTAATCGGGACAAAAAGTTTGGGTATATTTAGGCCAGATCGGCATTAAGAATTATAATTATAAGAATTGGGAATAATTTAAATAGTGACCCTCAATATTAATTTTTGAGAAACCAGAGAAGATAGGAATGTAGACTCTTTAATAAAAAGACCTGTTTCTTAATCCTTTAATGGGATGAAGTATAGATATCGGCATAATAGATCTGAAAACCGTGGCTCATCTCGGATCTGTACACCGAAATATCTTGTCTATTGAGATATCATTCGAATTTTAATTGACTCTAGAGACAAAATTATAATTGCAGTCCTAATGTAAGAAAAGAATGAGAATATAAATTAAATTAATTGGAATACTACACCCACTTTATGTCATGATCGTATACACATCTGAATACCTGGTTCAGCCGGAAAATTGCTTTTGTGGAATATCTGAACGAAATATAGAAAGAAACTCTACATTATATATGCAACATTCTGCCTCTAAAAGAAATAAAAATAAAAATATTTCGAATATACTCCATACGTGAGCTTGGATAGCCCTATCAGTTATCGCTATTATAGGCAAAACTCCGTCCCTCAAAAAAAGGAGGATAGAAATACTTGTGTAATCACAAAATTTACCTGTAATAGCCTTAACAGTTATCAAAGAAACAGTAGGTGATATCGGAAATCACATTTCCAGTATATATTTTGACAAAAAAGAGGAAAAAACTATACATCATTTTCTGGGCGAAACTCCGTCTCTGTAGGGGACAAACATACTTGGTTTTTTGAGCAATATGCCAAACATTACCTAGGATAGTTGCAGCTTATCACAGAAGTGGTAGCTGATGAAATGTTTTTCTCCCTAAACGTATGAAAATAGTTTTAGATACTCTTGAGTGAATCTGTTTAAGCCGAATTACCCATTTTACCTGCTCTAATCTAACATAAATTAAGGTAGAGTAGAGTTTATACACCTATGTAAACCAGATATTCGAACTGTGAAGTTAGGAAACTGTAGACCCTCTTCTTGTTAAGACAAAAATCCAATGAGCAAAGTTCCCCACTACAATTGCAAAGAAAGGGCTTTTTTGGGAACTGCTGCCGAAGATCTGTCACATGCTTAGAAACAATAAAATCAAGATGTATGTGAAGATGAATTCGAATTTGAAAATCCAAGACGCAATCCATGAATTTTAGCAGCGCCACATTTGGCGTTAACAGAGCAAAATTTTCTCTTAACAGGAATAAATTTGCCCTTAACGGAGCACTGTAAGCTGTTTAACAGTATCCGACTGAACAAGCCTATTTATTTAGGAGCTAATTTTCGTATATACATATGTACACTAGGTCCATGAGTACCATACTATGTGCAAAGGAAGGTTCCAAGGCCTCTTAATATAATCAGCAACATAGTCACATATAAAGTGATATGTTATTGAGAAAATTGACTTTGAAAATATTAATTTTTCTCTAGAAGATAAGTGGACATTTTGGGACATATGGGAAATAGTACAGCTACCCGACTATATTCAAATGGTAGATTTGAGAAATTAACCCCCTCCATCCCCCTTAAACCATCACATTTCAACAGTTTTATTCACAAATAATAATGATCACAATGCGAATTAAATTTTATATCAATAGTCTGCAATAATTGCAAAGTAGAAGACTAATCTACTTATTTCCACTGTTAAACAGTTAACAGTGCTCTGTTAATAGCAACCTTCGTCCTGTTAAAGGCAAAATGTGGCGCTGCTAAAAGTGTAGGTTTGAGTCTTTGGCAAACTTTTTATGGCAATTTTATATCACTCTCAGAGTATTTGCCAGAAATCTGATGAGAAGAAGTAGTTTTGTTCGAGATCTCTGAACTGTGGCCTCACATCTAATAAGCTAACACACCACCTACTAGACTACGGCGACTGTTCCTTTGTAATTATGGCCCTAATCAATAATATCTGTAATCTAGGCACATTACATATATCGTATATGATTCCGTCATTCAATTCCTTGGAATAGAGCCATAGCGAATAACTAGTATTTACTTTCTATTCTGGGACTGTTACCTCATATTTCGCCTTAAATTCGTTTTGTATTCTACAGGTGTGTGCCTTCCAGCAATTGACAAAGCCTTCAGACTAATTGTCGCATTATCTTACGAATGCCACAAAATACACGACGTAAGCTCTACAAATTGATTACTTCCAATACAACCCACGTAGCATATTTGAATTCATCATAATATTTAAGAAAATGTTATTTTTATGTCAGATTTTTCTTTTTAATAAAAACTTTGTACGACTTAAACAGAAAAAACTAAAAAAAAAATACAAGAAACACAGAAAAAGTAAACTTTTGTGGTATCATTGTAAGACGAAACCACATACTTTCAAAGAAACTATTTAATGCAGGAAATATTACTTAACATGCAGACGAACAAAAGTCGAAAAAATAAGAAAAACAACAAAAACAATAAATTTTAATAATAATATAAAGAAAATACTTTTAATTTGTATCTGACTTTTGCTTCATTTTAAGGATTATTTTTTCAATTTCCTGTGCTCTGAACCTACACAACACAACAAAACACAGGCTGTTTAGCGGAGGAGAGCATAATGACGATGATGATGGTGGTGAAAAATCAGTTTGACATCTTGAACTTATTCGAGAGGTGGGGAGTTTTGAAAGTAACATAAATTTTCAATTGAGGTCAAGACTGAACACAATGATTTCGTTTGTTTTTTTATTTTTTATTAGCATTTAAAGCAAGCAAAAAAAAGGTACTGACTTCTGATGAAACATTGATTTGAAGTCAATAAATCATCGTCGTTTTTTTTCCTCAAAAGCTTATCAAAAATTTGTTGTTAAAAAAAATTTGTATATTTTGCTGGTAGCAGAAAAGATTTAAATTTGATTTTTGAATTTATTTATGGATTCTGGGGGGGATTCTATGAACGAAAAGAATTTCATTACAGTCGCACAGCGGCAACAACAGCAGCACACGCATATGATGCCAACGATAAAGTTGGCCTGGCTGGCGAAATGCTGAATATAAAAACAAGGATATTTACACACACATACACGCGTATACGTATACCGAAAGAGAGCAAAAGGAATAACAACATTGTTAAAGCATATTTTATGACCTTTGTGGCGTCTGAGAATCTAAAGACCAGCCCACACGCAAATCTGTGAAGTTTCTCGTTCTTATGGTTTTGGAGTCTATTTGTGCCATTTTTTCTAATTCTGTAGAACACAAAGTACAATTTTACAAAATATTTCATTTTTTTCTTTCCATTCTTTCTCTTCTTTTTTCTATGGTACAACAATATATTAAACATATTTGCCAATACAAAAAAATATCTGAAAAACAATAACAACAATAGCGACAAACCAAAAAAAAAACTATGGCAAAGAAATTCACTTGGCAACAAATACTTGTAAATAGTTTTCAGTAGAAAATTGGAACAGTCAAACAACTAAAGCAACCATTAGACTAACACAAACTCAAACACATACACACACACACACACACAAATACACATGATATGGACCAAAAGTACAAGATTGTTAAAAGAAATTCTTTACAAACCATTTAATTCTTGAGAGAAACGAAAACATTTTCTTTGCTTTTGTTGTCACAAAAAAAAAAAAAGTTGCTCCTTCTCTACTACTGCTGCTCAGAGTATTGGTAGTTCAGAGATAAGCAACACCATCGTAGGATTGCAGTGAATATGATCATGAATGGTATGAGGCGTCAGGGATATGTGATGCAACGATGAGGCAACAATATGTGCTCCGCCCCAAAGTAACCATAAGCACTCAACACTTTGGTAAACTTTAATAAATAATCACAAAACTATAGACGAACATGGTTTTAAAGAATTTTTCTGCTTTTTTTTTTGTTTCTTTTCTTTTAATTTTTAATAGTTTATGATAGCATACGAAGAATAATCTCTGGTGCAGCATGTGATATGTAGCAAAAGGATAAGTATTGGAAAAGAGAATGGCCACAATTTAAACAGGCCCAGTGGAAAGTTGTTTCTTGTAGATTGTAGATTCAATTAGGTTCTAAGGATAGCTAATCGCTTGTAACCCATGAGAGGAGCGGAACCATCTACTTTTTCAGAGTTAGCTGATAAGAACAACTTCCGATTATCGAGTTTCCCATAATCAAGACCTAGAGATAATCCCATAATGTCCCACTTGTCAATTACAGAAATTGCATGTAAATCGCCGTAGTCTAGTAGGTAGTGAGTTGACTTATTGGACGAGAGGTCTCTGTTCAAAATCCAGATCAAACATCTCCAACATAACCAAATATGAAAAAATATTTCCCCGGCGGCTTGCTCTCAGCCGATTTCTGAAAAAAAACTCTGAGAATAAAATTGCTATTAAAAGTTTCTTAAAAACCTGTCCTTCGGAGTCGACTTTAAACTGTAAGTGCCCCGCCAGTCATGAATAAAATTAACACACACAGCATCAGAGATATGAGAAGCTAGATTGTAATCGTGACTGAAGGGTTGTAATGACCAATTATGTTATGCCTGTATGTGATGAAATTGCTATTTTAAATCCAGCACATGAACCGGTCTTTTCATTATCATGTCCGCAAAAAGTTCGTCTCTGGAGGGCATATAACATTGAAAACTATAATGGAGAGGTGTAATAAGGGGACACCCAACATCTCCTGTCCGATTATACAGCACCAGTCCAGTCCGTTGCTCACAGTTGTAGCTCTATACTCGTTCACCTAAACTTTCTGAATACTCAGCAGTTTGTTTATAAGGTACCTATAGCATCTATAGATCTGTCTTGCTTAGTTGCTTCAATATACACTTCCCGTTCTGATCTCCATTGTGTATCGAAATTTGTCCCTCTCAACTCCAATTTAGCCCACCAGTATTTCTGATCTCTCAGAGTCCATTTGGCTATTTCTGATCCTTTTTCTTCAATAAGTTTTTTTAAAAGCGTTTTCATTAATACATATATTTCTCTGCCACGAGAGCTTCGGTGCTGTTCCGCCTTTAAACCGGCCACCTAACTATTGAGAAGGAAACTCCATCCAGTGTACTCAGATTAAAAGGTATTTCTCAATCAAAGTGTGGAGACAAACTTCAAATATTCTTTTCTAAGAGTACATACATACATAATTGGTCATTACAACCCTTCAGTCAGGATTACAACCTAGCTTTTCACACCACCTATGTTGTGTATGTTAATTTTATCCATGAATGGCGGAAACTACATTTTAAAGTCGACTCCTAACGACAGATTTTTTTGAGAAACTTTTCATTGCAATTTTATTTACTCTCAGAGTGTTCACCAGAAATATGCTGAGAGGAAGTCGCCAAAGGAATATTTTTTTCGTATTTCATTTTATTGAAGATGTCTGGTCTGCGGCTTGAACCGAAGCCTCATATCTAACAAGCCAACACACTACCTACTAGCCTACGGCGCTTTCTAAGAATGTTGGTAGACAATTCAACAAACAGTTGACAAAACGTCACCAAGAACAGTTAACTTCAGAAAAATGCGATTATTGCCAATGACCGAGAAGACTAGAGAACCAACTCCATTAAGTTCGAACCAGTTTCACTGGTTAACTGTTTTGTGAAATTCGTCTCTCCTTTTTGTGAAATTCGCGTGATCGGCTCAGAATACATTCCCTGTAATTGTTTTGCCGTGATGAGATTATCGTTGAAATAGTTTATCTTGTTGAATAGATTCAGAATTGATGGAAGAATTGAATATAAACTGAAGAGACAGAGAATAGATTCAGAATAGATGGAAGAATTGAATATAAACTGAAGAGTCAGAGTCAGGAGGTGTATGTTCTTACCACTACCTTCTAGCGTCATTTTTGAATAATATTGCACCACATTGGACACCCCGAAAAAAGTAGGGAAACAGCCTGGGACTTAAATGGTAATCTAAGTGATATCGACTGCCATTAGATTCTGTCGCATTCGTAAGATAATACGACAATGAGTCTGGAGGTCTTATCAAAGGAGTTACTAAAGGAGCTACTTGACTGGAAAGCACACACATGGAGAATACAAGTCGGATTTAAGGCATACAAAAAAGAGAAAAGATGGAGAAATATGTGGTAACAGTCCCAGAAGAGAAAGCAAATGCTAGTTGTTCGCTATGGCGTTATTTCAAAGAATTTTTTTTTTTTTTTTTTTTTTTTATTTTGTTTATTAGTGTACACTATTGAAATTAAAACTAAACTATAATAAACAATAGTTATTTATAATTATTTACAAATATATACAAAGACCCATTGCTGGGTTCTCAAGTATAATTTCGAAGCATAACTTAATGTATTTTTGTTCAATAAATTACATATGGCTTTCTTGTAAACGAAGAATATACGAGTATATTATTATTATTGTAATGAAAAAATTTTCTTAAAAACACTACATATATATTTGATTAAAAGAAAAAGAGTCAGATAAATAAAAGCAAGAGAAGAATGTGAATTAATTACTTATTGTATTTGCCGCCAAAAGTGGTTGCTGTTGGTTCTTCGGACAAGATTATTTTCATTTTTGGAAATACTGGTATCATACCTTAAATCATTTTGTTCAACATTGCAGTTTACTGCTTTTATATTCGCTCTTCTAAAATTATGATAGAAGATAGGAATACCAATTTCATTCTGAATGAATTTAATCTTGTCCAGATACAAAAATGCCTCTGGGGGTACATATCCCTTCTGCAAAGTATTTAATATATATTCCTCGTTTATATAATATGATGCCATAATTATGTTATTCTCAGTACATGACATACATCTTAAAATATGATTTCTTTCAAAGAATATGGCGACGGCATTATATACGATATATACGATTAGAGCAAATTTTCCAGCAAACAACTAAGATTCACCAAAAATTTTAAAAATATTTGTAATTGAAGTTCATTTGATAAAAAATCATATTTGAAAATATGACAGGCCTGTTACTCCTCTTTAGATAATAAATACGATAATTTTTGTCTGATTGTATCAAACATAGAGTCAATCTCTTCACAATCTAATGCACTTTAAGAACATGACCACATATTTTATATCTTTTAATTAAATTTTGCAGTTATGTATGGTCAAACTTGAAAAAGAAAGAAAGAATTCGTATTTTCCAAGTTTACCCAAACAAAACTCATAACATATGAGCTTGAACAATATGTTTATGTATACCGGTTTTAACGCAGCATCTCTCCCCTTTCCAAAAACAAACTTTGGATTTTAAAAATTAGCTTAAAAATATTTGGATAATCAAGAAATTTGTGTGTAAAGATCTAAAAAAAAACAGTTCTTATCAAATACAACAAATTTGGAGGGTTCAAGAAATATAAAAAAATTTATTACTGAACAACTTAGACTATGAAGTTACTAGGGTGTATTGTTGATTAGAGCCATAATTGCGAAGATAACTTTTCTACAATTTTGTTTTAATATCCCTACAACAAATATAATAATTTATTCAAACCTTTTTCATTACCTTGCATTTCAATTTAAATTAAGTTTGTAATAAATTATTACACTTTTTAAGCCAAATTCCTAAAAATTCAATAAAATGTGCTTCATACCTGCAGGTTTGACAACACCATTAAATAATTATTCTTCTCATTATTATTAATTTTATTTATTAGATTTCAGTAGCACACATACACAATATAAATCATACATACATATACATCTACTGAAGAATAAAGTAATAATATTCATACACCCTTCAATTATCATCTCTTTCCGCCTACAACATCCACACCGCCGCCCGCCCACCTTCCAAAAAAAAAAAAAAGAAATGAATTTTTAATTAAAAATAATCATGACATGATGCATTAAAATTCAAGTTCTATGTGATGTGAAATAATCTTCGAAAAAAACAGGGAGGAATTTTTTAGTGTTTCCTTTAAACAAAGACACCAAAAAAAAAAAAAAAAATAATAAAGGACAGGTAAAAATATATGCAAGAATATGAGAGATTTTTTTTTATAAATTTACACATACCTTTGCATATACACATACACACACATACCTACGTGATATAAACTATAAATCTTCAATAATAAGATTCATTTAACAGAAGAATTTTTTAATACAGAACGATAAACTACCATACATATACGCTACACACACATAAATATAGTGGCAGTATGTGCATATGTATTCAATCTGATACCAAAAAGAAAAACCACTGCCATTACCACTACTATTACTATCAGTTTAAGTCTATACTATCACTACTACTACATAAAAAAATTTTACTAAAATTCAAATGTAAATAAGAACTCACTCACAAATACATACAATATGTATGCTGAAATCTACACCATTTCCAGAAGCTTTGAATTAAAATGACTTGTGAAGCATACAGAGACAGAAACAATAATAGGTCGACTATACAACGATTTCAAATTTTAGTAAATTTTACCCCCATTTGGAAAAGCTTATTCAAGTATAACAAAGCTGATGAATTACCTCAACTTTTCAGTCACCAAATAGAAATTGACGTAGTCTAATAGGTAATATGCTGGCTTATTAGGCAAGAACCCCAGCTTAGACAAAACGAAACATAAAAAATATTTTCTCTCAGCAGCTTGCTGGCAATTTTACACTGAGAGAGTAAAATAAAATGTATAATGTAAAATGTATCTCAAATCCATGGTAGAGGAAGTTAAAGGTTCCGCTAGTCATGGATGCAATTGAAACATAAAGCATGGGTGGTGTAATCCTGACTAAAGGGTTCAACTAATTAATTAAGTAAATAGGCAAACGCACAATGCTTTTAGTTACCACTGACGTAATCCAATGATCCATTGTATACAAAACCCACATTCACATACATACATACATACATAATTGGTCATTACAAGCCTTCAGTCAGGATTACGACCTAGTTTCTCACACCACTAATGTTGTGTATGTTAATTTTATACATGAGTGGTGGAATCTCCAGTTTAAAGTCGACTTTAAACGACAAATTTTTTGAGAAACTTTTTCGTGGCAATTTTATTTCCTCTCAAAATTTTTGCCGCAATCTGCTGAGAGGAAGTCACCGAAGAAATATTTTTTCGTACTTCGTTTTGTTAAAGATTTCTGACCTGGGATTTGAACCATGGCCTCACGTCAAATAAGCCAACACACTACCTACTAGACCACGGCGACTACAACAACCTACATTCTTTCACCAAAGTAGAAAAACTAGCGGCTTGTAAATTTATCCTGCAGGCCATCAGAAAAAAACTCCTCCGTCTTCTATCGCTTTCGCTTTGTTTTCCAATTCCGTGTATACCAAATTTTTCCCGCTCAGCATGTTTTTACGCTACGATAGCTGGTCCTAACATGATAGAAAGCTCGTCTGTCGTTGCTCTGCGTTCTATAAGCTTGTCTTTGGTGCCAATTCCGGGTACCAAATTTTTCCCGCTCAGCATGTGTTTACGCTACGATAGCTGGTCCTAACATGATAGAAAGCTCGTCTGTCGTTGCTCTGCGTTCTATAAGCTTGTCTTTGGTGCAGTGGATGAGGAATTTTGATGACTATCCTTACGCCTTTCCTTTCTGTATAAATTATTTTCATTTCTAAAATTCGAAAATCATTATAAAAATGTGAAACATAGGCCAGACGGGTATAGGGATTTTCCTCGTTAAAATTGATATGTCTTGGTCAGAAGAGTGTGGAAGTTGTGCACAGAAATCTTCATTTATGTATTGATTTTTAGGTCTCTTTTCGTATTCAAGACTTCCACCTGGATAATATGCCGTTTTGGGTTTCTGGTGCCACTCCACTTCTAACACATTTGAATATCTTGTTACCATTAAAAATTGAAAGTCCCGGATTTGAAAACCAACATCTATTTATTACCAATTGATAGCTCCTAATACAGGTATCAATAAATATAGCGTCTAAGATGGATAAGATCAACAGATCTTTTCAGGTCTTTATATTTATCAGGAGGCTTAGATCTTCAGAAAGACTGCTGGCATTGCATAACAAAACCTAAAAATGGTTCTTCTTTGAACCGTACACATAGGAATACACGTAAGAATTTTACACTGAATGACAGATTCCATACTAGTCGACCCCAGAGGGCAGATCCATTTCGAACCATACGAAAATACCACAATCGATTAGATGTTATCATACATAATTAGTCATTACAACCCTTCAGTCAGGATTACGACCTAGATTCTCATACCGCTAATGTTGTGTGTGATTTTTGACTTTTGCATGGCAATTTTATTTGCTCTCCGAATTTTTGACAGAAATCTGCTGAGAGGAAGTTGTCGAAGAAATATTTCTCATATTCCGATTTGACCGAGATGTCTGACCTGGGTTTTGACGTCTAATAAGTCAACACACTACCTACTAGACTCCGGCTACTTCAGATGTTAGCGATACGCATCTTAAAAATCCTTTGGCTCCAAACTATTAGGCAGCAGTCCAGCAGTACCAACTTAGCTGGAAGCTTTCTAAAATATTTATTTTAGAATGACAAAATGGACGTTGGCTTCAGATACCTGCGGGTTACATTATTTCTTAACGTTTGGGTAATAGCAAAACAGGCTGGCAATAAACTTTATGAAGGACAGAGATCTAGGATTCCCTATCCGTTGATACCAAACCACACTCTCACAGCATATACATATCACGTGATATTTAGAGGCCTGAAAGACCGTTTCTGATCACAAATTCCTTTTAAAAATTTTGTTTTCAGTATTACTTTCCCATGAAAACTTTGCCATCAGGCACCCATTATAATACCCAGAGATTTCACAGTCTTTAAGATTTGAAGGGTGAAGGCGTAAATTCTCAGGTGCATTTGCGTTGACTAACTTTAGAAGTTCATTTCATATTAGTAAATTTAAATACAATTTTATTTATGGATTGGTTTTATTACAGTTGTCGTGTGATGTGACTCATTTCAAAGCCTAGATTAAAATTTATGATCGAGTTTCTTGGTATAGTCTCATCTAATCTAATTATTGCGTAAACGAAAAACTCAAAATTAGGTTTCTGTAGGTCTTTTTCAAGTTAAAAAACTTTCCTTAAAATTCAAAGATACAACCACGAAAAAGTTTCACGAATGGAACTGGTGTAGTCTTCAATATTTACTGTATTCGTTCATGAATTTGTTTCCTTTGTTAATGAAACTGGACTAGTATGAGTAGTAAATAATCGCACCCTACTATACATGCCACACAACAACACACTGACAAAGGATTTTTGTTTAACTTTCAAATTTATAACTGAATTCAAACACATACGGAAACCCCAAAAAACAAGCCTAGAAGTATAAACTTTGGTCGTTCTATGCCTTTCTAAAATTACAACAATTTTAAACAAAAACAACAAGACGGAGAAAAAGAAAAAAACAGAAACAAGATTTTTGATAATATGGCAGAGGATACTTGGATGAATGCCGGAAATACAAACCAAAGAATAGATGAGTATCTTAGTGTGTGTGTTTGCATGTGTGTAAGTAGATGAGTTGAGATACTAAATGAGAGATATTTTCTTACATTTTGTAGATTCTTTTTTCTTTTTTCACTCTCTCTCTCTCGCTCACACACAAAGCTTCTTCGTTAGTTAGAAAGAAGAGATGGTTAATAGCTTGTGTAAAGAAAATGAACAAAAAAAAAAGAAAAGAAAGAAGAGTATAAAGGAAAAAGATTTATTTCAGAACAAAATGCTTTACAATGAGACAACAGCATAGAGTGGGTGAGAGACAAAGGAAGAAAGCGGCATAAGAAAAAAATTTCATCACGCAACATATATTTAAACTGCTGCAGCAGCAACATCGACGGCAGCAGACATCACGAAAAAAAATACCTGCAATCAACTGCAGTGATTTTATAAATGCAGTAGAAAAAAAAAATACGTTTTATTCTCTTTCTTTTTTACTTCGTCAGGATACAGTCATTCAAGTTTCACCGCGGCCGGAAACACATCTCATGTTAAGCCAAAAAGATTAAGAAGAATCCACTAAACTAAACGCAGCAGCAAAAACAGTAAAAACGAGCGAAGAAATGAAAAATTACAAGGGGGTTCTATTTAATGAAAACATACAATAGGGAACGTGTATACCATACAATAACAAAATATAGTACATCCTTTAAAGGACAGACAGACAAGCAGACAGACATAGCCATACATCTACAGTTAAATGAATTGACTGCAAGAAAGGAAGGTGGTACGGAAGAAATATAAATAAAGCTACTTAGAGGGTCCTTATTAAGCAAGTGTATATTTTAAAATGGAAACAGGAGAACGAACAGCAAACACACAACACATGTACTTACAGGATCATTAACAACAACGCATGGAACGGAAAGAGAGAATAAAGGGGCCGCGTTACAAGGCCTTAGAAAATAATGTTACGTTTTTACCTTTTTAAAAACGTTTAAAATATGAATTCGTTGATTGCAAACAAAATAAAAATAAATTGGTGCTTAGTTTCAATTAAATTCTATATTGTTCGTACAATTTTTGTGTGCCACTGTGTCCAACTTGGTGTATACAACAATAATTTGCTCGTTCGTTATTCTTCTTTGCTTACACCCTTTGCGTAAACAACAACACTTGTTCGTTAGATCTGTATAGCGGAGATCTTCAAACCTCAACTGTTCTCTTCACACGCAACGCGTCTGAACGTGCCCACGTAAACAGTCTGATGAATGTTCTTGAAGTCGAATTTTCGTGGCTTCGCCTTCTCGAGAACTCTCGTGGTTTCATTGTTGTTTGTGTATTTTATTTACAAACTTTGTTGTTGCGTTCTTGTTTACTTGTCTATCCCCTTTTCTTTCATACTCATGGTTTTTGTAGATTTTGTTTATCATTTTAATGTTAAACGATGTTACACCGTTTCCATTTTCGTAACAATAATTTCAACGCAATCACTAATTAAAATTATTATTTAAAGGCTTCTTGACGTAACTTGTGGCTTAAAAGCCACAAAATTAAAGAGCTTCATTTCTAGGTCAAAGAAAGTTACAATTAATCACCATTATTCTGGTTGTCGTCGTCGTCGTCGTCGTCGCCGTCGTCATCGTTACCAAAAATGATGTCGATAAAATCAGAGTCGACAAAATCAGAGTCGACACAACACAATATCGACGGCGTATTGACTCACAGAATACCAAATGTGTGTCGACAGTCATCTATAACTGTCAATAACGACAAACAGAATACCAATTTTAAACTGTCGACGCAAGACGACGTCGACGACGACAACCAAAATAAGGGTGAATATAACCGAACTAAATGCATACAATGCTTAGCAGAACAGAGTATTTATTTGATGATGATTTACCACATCACTCGTAACCTCATGTCATAGGTTGTTATATGCTGTCCGTCAGATTGAGCTATTGGAAGAGACATTTAGATCGATGCTCGATATCTTCGTGATGTCCTTCCTAAAAAAGATACCAAAGATACTATTGAGGCGGGCAACTATACAGAACTTGTCTCACTTTCACTACAGCTACAACAATGATATTTGAATACCTGGTTTCCTATAAGCCAGTTAGCCGAAAAGAAGTTCGTACAATCTTATCGACTTATATCACAAAATTTTTCATACATTATGGAAATCAGTAAATTTTGTTCTAGGACCACTTGATTTTGATCACAAAATAGCGTCAATAATAATTTCGATTTGCCTAAGAGAAAATGTACTTTTGGTGACAAAAATAAGGACCCGTATTCTCGGTGGTAGTTTGATCAAACTTAAGATTTTGTACACTCATGTCCACGATTACCGTGGAGTGTACATGGAGCTATTCAAGCAAAAGTGTGGAAATTCATGAATTTTCTACCGCAATAA
Organism: Sarcophaga caerulescens; assembly: GCA_927399465.1. Classification (NCBI taxonomy): domain Eukaryota; kingdom Metazoa; phylum Arthropoda; class Insecta; order Diptera; family Sarcophagidae; genus Sarcophaga; species Sarcophaga caerulescens. Next base: position 21,868,091 of record OV656867.1, read on the forward strand.
GACAGCTGCTTCAACCGTCGAATAAAGCAAATTTGGACGGTCGATTGCGATTTTTTCCTACGTAAAAAATTAAAGAACAAGTGTCACACGTATGAGGAGAAAGCAAGTTCTAGTCAAGTCCGAAATATTTCAGCGTTTGAATATTATAGCCGAGAACAATTCAAATTTCCACGATTTTTTAAACTCAAGGCAAAGTCCGGCGTATGTATACGATATGTTAGGTTATGTTAGCGGGTTCACAGGTAAGTTCACTTAATGGCCATATAGTTCATTGTATTACGTAGTGTGAGGTAAGCCCTCTTGTCATGATCCCGTTAGCGATGGATTTGAACTACCCCGAGCTTTGGATGAAACCAGCCAGTTCTCTTAGTGGCATGTTCGCCACCATGCCCAGATCTTCAAACGTTCTGTCACCCAAAATCCGATGACGTCTGTTCTGAACTACAGGGCACTCGCATAAAAAGTGTTGCTCCGATTCCGTTGCCTACACATCATTAGCGTCAATAGCGCAGTGTCCCATGATAATTCCTGTTGGAGCGCGTAACGTTCTCTCGTTCACTAATCCTGGTAGGGCAGACCGAGCTTGTCAGCGAAATTGTCAATAGCGCAGTGTCCCATGATAATTCCTGTTGGAGCGCGAAACGTTCTCTCGTCGAACTCAAGTAGATTTATGTGTACTATAAGAGCATCGAAATTTCCAAGCTAAGGATTTGTGTTGTCTGGCGTTGTCATGATGAAAGATATCGCCTTCACAATGGATTTTTTTTTCTTCTGGCAAATGATTTGATGAAGACAAATTGCCATGAAAAGGCTGCTCAAATCTGTCATTCGAAATCGACGTCAAACACTCCATCTACATCGGTGATGTGACTAGCAAGATCATAATCTTGATCATAAGATTACGTACGAAGTTAACTTTTTATCGCTCATAATCATTCGCTTTAGAAATGGCTCGTTTTCGCTTCGTTTTAGCAATGAATCGCAAATTGAAATTCTGTCCCACAAATTTTTCAATGTTAATTCACACATTTAGCAGGGCACTATTTTGTTATTAACAGAGCACTGTTAACTGCAATTATTGTAGACTATTGATATAAAATTTAATTATCATTATGATCATTATTATTTGAGAATAATAATGTTGAAATGTGTGGGATGGTTGGTAGCAGGGCACTATTTTGTTATTAACAGAGCACTGTTAACTGCAATTATTGTAGACTATTGATATAAAATTTAATTATCATTATGATCATTATTATTTGAGAATAATAATGTTGAAATGGTTGGTAAGGGATGGACAAAGCTAATTTTCTCAAATCCCAAATGCATTCCAGCTATCCCACTACTCTGGACTACCATTTGCATATAGTCGGGTAGGTGTACTACGTCCCATATGTTCCAAAGTGGCCACTGATCTTCTAGAGAATATTAAAAAAAAAATTAATATTTTCAAAGCCAATTTTCTCAATAACATATCATTTGGTATGTGACTATATTGCTGATTACATTAAGAGGCTTTGGAAACTTCCTTTGAATATGGTATGGTATATCTTAAAATTAGGTCCTAAACAAGTGGGCTTGTTCAGATTGATATTGTTAAACAGCTAACAGTGCTCTATTAAGGGCACATTTTGTTCTGTTAAGAGAAAATTTTGCTCTGTTAACGCCAAATGTGGCGTTGCTAAAGTATATGAATTGGGTTTTGAATTTTCAAATTCGAATTTATCTTCACACACATTAATTAACGTGGGTAGCCAAACAACGAGCTTCTTAGTGTATCCAGTTGTCTTCAAATAACAACTGAGAATGCCTAGTGGCAACATTCACGGTCAATTTGTTGAATAATTTCATTGATTTTTATATTAATTGGTCTTCCAAAACGAGATGCATCTTTAACTGCAAAATTATCAGATCGTAAACAAGTAAACTATTTCGTTGATATGAGTCTATCCTAACTTCTTTGGGTGGATGTCCTTGTCTACCTACCAAGCTGTCAACCAAAAGTCAATTACAAATTTCAGATTTGAGAATAATTAACATTTTTCTTTACATCTCTGAAACATTTAAATTTTAATAAAAAAAAAATTCTTCCTTTTTTTATTAAAAAATCCACCACATTCCAGTAAATAGAGTGTGAATATTTCTTAAATTAAACGCACACTTAAGCGTTTAAAAAATGAAGAAAAACAGAAGTAAATAAAATAAAACAAAGGCTTTCAACACTTCCGAGCATTATTCCATATGCGAAAGTACATTCTAACAATTTAATTGACTTTTTTGGTTTTTTTTCTTCCTAATTTCTGTATCCTTTTTAATTAACTCCGACAAAGTTAAGATCCTTCGTTTTTGTTGCAAATATTTCGCCGACATAATTAAAAATTTTATTCGTGACAGTCATTTGAAGAATTTTTCCGTTTTCTTTTCAAATAAACTCTTGAAAATGGAAGTAAGAATGAAAAGGAAAGGTTATTAAAAACCACACACACACACACACCAGTCAGCTAAAGAAAATAATCACAAATACAACAATAATGTGTAAAAAATTCGTTTACAACCTAAAAACAAATTATACAACGCTTAAGTTTATTTTTTTCTGTTTAGTTTTTGTCTTATTTTTGGTTTTATTACGTTTGTTTTTAAGCTTAAAATGCAGGTCAACATGCACAACAACAACAAACGACAAAAGAAAAACAAATTGTAATTAAAACAACAACTACTCGTATAACCGCGGAATATACCCAGTAATTCATGTATGATGATACCCTACTTAACGGCACGTAACATTTTACAACGATAAGGTTCCGCATGTTGTTGTTTGATTTAAAAAACAATTGAACACTTCCTATCAAATATTTCTTCAAATTTAGTTCGTCTAAGGTCAGATGAGTTATACTATGTTCAGATATGCACTTATATATTCGGTTAATTGAGTACAATATTTTAAGTCTTCAGGCAAAATAATATACGCAATTCAGCTTACTCAATATTCATTTAACAGTTGGTAAACAACTACGTTGTTTTTAGTTTGATCGCGAAAATTAATGTCGTTTGTTAGTTTATTAGAGTTTGTTTGTCATTGTTGACATTTGAGTTGTCAAATACCAACAGAAAGTGTTCGGTAAATTGCAATATGCTCACTAAACACACTTATGACAGTGCTGCATTTTAAGCTTTACTCAATATTATAACAATTTGGGTATTTATTGCGCAATAATTAATTGAAACTTTATATGAAATATTGAGCTCAATAATGGCGTTTATTGCGATTTACGCAATAAAGGTGCATATCTGAACACCGTATTAGGCTTGTATGCACATTTTAGCGGTTGAAAAGTGTACTGCCCAGTGAACACCGCAATGGATACGTAACTACGAGGATAAGAGTTGCATATAACCTTAAAGATCCTTTACAAGAAAAAACTTACGAAAACTGTTCCGAAGGTCGTTGAGGACACTTTTAAACTCTAGTGTTTTCGCTGTAATCTAGGGGGTCGACTGTTGCTTTACTAGTCGGAGCCTTGTGCCTAATGCTGAGCAGAACCTAATTGCCATCAAAGCTTTTCAAATCCATCATTCGGAATCGGCATTAGACTGTAGATTAAACCACCCACTGATTAAATATCACACACACAATATGCCTGGTATGATCACAACAATGGAACTGGCATCGTTCCCTGTTTGGAAACTATAATTAGGAGATGTCTTCTAGTGAACTGCCTTCAATTAAAATTTAAATATGAGGCTTCTTGATAAAGTGAGATCATCTCAGTTGCAATACAGATTAAATGTGTTTTTGTGAACTACAAAGAAATACGCTTTTTGGAGTACCAAATTGATTTATATTCTGATTACTGAACAGACAACATGCGGTACTTGTCGCAATGCTTTGTCATGCCAGCACATTATTCCCTCTGGGTACTACTCTAGCCCAGATGCCCAGACACTAAATGAAATTAACTTGGTCAGCTGCGGGGATTCTGTGGAGGTGTCACGTAAGGTCTAAACTTGAAATGAATATGACCGAGAAATTTTCTCCAAAGGGTTCTATCGTAGACTATCTCTTCGCCTCCCTGACAACCGAAGCTAAAGGCTATAAATGACGCTATAGAACCGAGAAGTCAGAGATCTCCAACTTTTACCATATTTATCCTCTCCAACAGCCAAGCAGAAATCAGATCACTTTTGGAATGTAGACTTCTGTTCTAAGCTGATTTGGAGTCCTGCTCATAAGGGTTCCTGATCGCATAGTTGAAATTCTTACATGATATTCCATATAATGTTTCAGTCAATCGAGTCGAACAACTGTTTGAAATATATTAAGTGGTTCTAACTTCAATAATCGAATGCATATTTATACGATAGTAATCCTTATGGTATAAGAGCGGAAAGGTTTAATAACTGTGAGGCTCTTCCCAAAGATAGCAGTCCTCATTGCCTCCAAGGCCAAATCATACTTATATATCAAATTTGCTACTCTGTTTATCCTACTGACTTCCACCGAAATGATGGCCAATAGTCGTGTAGACCGATTACATATGTATAACTTCGTAAGTCTTCAGAGAAGAAAGCAATGGACGTTCACATGTCAGTCACACTCTCCATAATCTTGAAAGGTGCTGGTGCTGCTTTTGCCTGGTAATTAAAAATTATTCATTTATGCTTTTAGGATCAAGTTTTACAAGAACAACTTTTAAGTACGAATGAAAATACTGGTATGGTATGAGGTTCAGAAAAGATGAGCTAATAGACAAGCTAGATATCATGCAGCCCAAAAGGGTAATCATTGATCTACGTTTGGATCAAACCTGTATTAAGGTTAAGTTTTGATTTTCCCGCTGAATGGAGATTAACTCCGAATGTTTTGAGTGATCATATCGGATTTTAATTGCTAGCATTTGGAAAAATTTGTATTAAACTTCTAAATCAGGCTGTACCCGAGCCATGCCATTATATATGTGGTAGAGTAGAGTGGCTCTTGAGCAGCCACTGATTCCTCGCTTGCTTCCATATTCTAAAATATGAAAATCTACTGGGATAATTGAAAAGCTGTCGCCACTCAAACACACAGTGAGTGATAAAAGTAAAAACCTTGTAATTTTATTATGCAAACGGTAAACACATAATTTGTTCTAGAAAGGCTTACATGTCGCTTTGTTTTGTATTTGTATAGGTTAGTTAGTTATTTAGGTATTTAAGCATCTGTATCTGCACTTTGCTTGAAAACTTTTTTGTTTTGACAATAACAGCGGCGATGAAAAAACCAAACTAAAAACATTACAGTGTTGCCAAGTTTAAACAAAAAGAAACTGTTAGTTCTTGATCTTAAATAATTAATGATTCTTCCAATTTGGTCTTATGATATAATATATTTCAAATAATTTTAAAATTCATCATTGTAGTTTCATAACAATGTTTAATTAAAAATTAAATTCTATGGCAACACTTAAAATAGCAATTCTTTCTCTCTTGCGTTTCCTTATGCGGCTGTGGAGTGTGTGGCTGCCTCCTTATAATTTTGGTAACGAATGTCCTCTGTTGTGATGTGCGAACTTTAAAAGGGTTTTTGTTTACAACAAATAAAACACACAGAAACGGAAAAGGAGAGGAAAACCAGAAAGTTACAAGTATATTGTTTACCATACATGGTACCCTATACCACAAAATAATTTGGGGCGTGAAAAGGCGGGATCGTAATGCTTAATAAATAAGAAAATTACGGAACATATTTTTGGTTAAAATACTTCTGTTCAAGACAAACTGAATATCGATGGACAGAAGGAATTCGCAAGTCCATAACTTTAATACTGTCGAGTGTATTTAAAGTTTCAACATTCTAAAACAAGAATTTTGCAACATATTAGAGAAGGAGTAAAGAAGTGTGTAGATTTCTAGCAAAAACTCTGAGAGTAAATAAAATTGCCCTGAAAAATTTCTCAAAAATCTGTCGTTTGGAATCGATCCCACTAATGGATAATATTAACACACAGTGTGAGAAGCTAGGTTGTAGTCCTGACTAAGTAAGTAAGTATGCTTTTTAGGCACAATATAGTGCGCAAGCCGAAATCTATTATAAAGTGATTTAATCAGATCTTACCGAGTCCTGCTTCGTATGGCAAAAATGACAGAATTGTTTTCCGAAACCAAAAGAAAAACTGTGGACTGTACATGAGACATTAATAGAATAGAAACAGTTTTCAGAACGGTAACGTTTGAAGTATTTTTTGATTGGCGTTTGTATAAACCTACAGAAATGTTTCATGCTCTCAAGCAAACTTAAGACAATTTACAGATTCAGAAATTTGAGAAAGGTTAACGTGGCAGACAATATCATTCACGGCTTTTGGTATACGAAACATTGTAATATTTATCTGATATATCGGCTAGTCGGATGTATACCGTAACTAAACAAGTGCGTAATAATTGTAGGACATTTTCGAAAAAGACTGCAAAATAAGTACAGACTAAATAGAAACAAAAGTACGCTATTTGACTTATTATTACTTTTGGGCTTATTACAGATCTACAAGATATCTAGGACAGTACATGGGACTCTCGAGAATGACACCGAGTTGACTTAACCACGCAGCTGCTTCTAAGGATCAGGTTCTAGGATGCAAGGCTAAACCACTTGGAAAATCACTTCATTCAGAATGTCGAAAGAATTGCCAATTTAACCTTGAATAGCTTAAGACTGATTGACCACTTCGAGGATGACATAATTACCTACAACTGAGCCTTAGTATTACTCCAAACCACGGTAGTTTTCGGAATTGAACATAAAAGTTCAATACTTAGCCATGAGAGAAGTCCAGGACATATATTATCCACTGTGTATATTGGGGATAAGATGAATACCTGAACGTGTTTTACTTTACTGTCCCCAACATTGGGTATATTCGGCAAGAGGCTATTACTCACTCAGGCCACTAATAGGATTATTTGCTTTATAAGTATTTATTATGAAAATTATTGTGGACAAAAATGTCCCCATTCTTTCCTATAGCCAGGCGGCTGGATTCTAATATAATAAACTCCAAGACGGTATAATACTATCGCAGATATCTCTACAAGGTAGTGGATCGATTCCGATTAACTGCAGAGCGGATGAACTGCCCAAACGAGGCACAATTATCGAACTCTCTGAGCATAGGGCATCATTTTGAAAACCTGCAAGCTGATATTTGACAATGCAATCGTGCACTCCGTCAACAATAGGTACGCGGCTTCGGACACGGCAGAACGGCTCAGTAAATCTGTCAAGGCAGGATAGAATGCGCATGGCAGCTCTCCTTAAACTCTAAACAAGCAATCTCAGTACTGTTATCGGGGTTATTACGGGGCATTGCATTATGGGCACGCATGCGAGGCGTATTGGTTTTGGACACCTCGCAAATGATTTCTGTAGAAGATGTAGAAATGAAGAGGAGGATGAGACTACTGTGTACATGCCCGGCACATTTACGGCGGAGAAACAGGCGCCTGGTTGCCTACTATATGGCAGAACTGGATGAACTGTCATGCATTGATAATTGCAATCTGAGTCGCTTCATCGGAAAATTGAATACTGTGGTATCAGAATGGGTCCTGTGTATGGCTTAAGTGTGTCCGCTCATACTCCTCGTAGAGGTAGCCATTGTTGCCTCCCTACCTACTATATTCCTCAGAATGGAATAGAATATAATATTTTTTCAAATCTCAAATCAAAGAATAAAAGTCTCACTAAAGAAAGTTTATCCGCAATATGAAGACATAATGTCTGTGCGTTAAATTTTATACAGGAGTGGCGGGACCTTTACTTTAGTTTTTGCCAGAAATCTGCAGAGGGGAAGTTGCCTAAGAAACATTTTTTCTTATTTCGCTTTGTTGGAGATGTCTGACCTGGGATTGGAACCATAACCTCGTGTCTAATAAGCCAGCACACTACCTATTAGACTACGGCGTTTAATATTTAATAAGGAATTTTTCCTTGGGACTAAGTACACTAAGTGCGTAACTGTTATCTATGATTGCAATATGGGGAAGTTCAATATCAGTAAATCAAAGGCAACTGATTTAAACGTGAGCCCACATTACTTAAGACGTACAGCCAATATGAATGAATGACCATGTTGGAAGATTTAGAAATGTGTGTGTGTACCAAAGTGTTACAAACATTAGCTTCCACATATTCGCCATTCTTAAACCATGTAGGGTGTTATTTAAACAGTAATTCGCATGTAAGGCGACATTTTTCGTACAATTACAGATTTACATATTTTAGGTGCTTGCTATACAGTGTTGTCGTTTTTGCTATTTAACACGTTGTACAACAATATTATTATTATTCATGTGTTTTTCATTATTGTACCTGTAGTACCTTTCTTATTCCTCTTTAGTATTTATAGTTGCTGTTGTTGTTGTTGTTTAATTTAATTAAAAACAACACAATTTCTGTAAATGAAAACAGAATGCGAATAAAGTGTATAAATGTGACTGTATTTTCGTTCTTTATTTTCTTTTTTTTTTTTGTTTTTGTGTTTTCTTCAACATTTTTCCACTTTCGCTCTGTTTCTTCGTTGTTTACATTGAAGTGACGTTTAAAAGTCTTTTTAATTTTATTCGTATTTAAATAAAAAAAAATGAATAAAACTTTTTGAATTTTTAATTCCACGTAAAACTTTGTCATTATCAAGCAAAACTTTAAGGATTTTAGGATTTCTTAAGTTGATGTTGTCGTTGTTGTTGTTGTTGTTGTTGATGGGCAAATATTTATGCACTTGGATTATGAAAAGAAACAAAATTGTCGGGCATTAAAAAGCTTTTAAATCCAAATGAATAAAGTATTGTTTTATTTACTTTTGTTTCTGTTTTCCTTATTTTTGTTTTTTTTTTTTTTTTTGGAATGGAAAATATCTACACAAGGTGTGTATTAGACCAGTAGGTTGGTATATTATTCTTGCGAAAACCCACATTAATAAATAGTTTTAAAGATGCAGAAAAATCGCTGAAACTTAGATGATTAATGCATCGCTTACTATGATTGATTCGGATATATTCTCCAACATTTTTACCTTCAGGCAGCTACTAATTCTCATGTCATGTAAAACCCTTGAATAACCTAAATCATGCTGGCATATTGGCCTCTCAGATACCTAAGGTAAAACCAACCTAACAAAAATAATTGTAATCCATACAGCATTTAAACGGCAATGTTGATGACTAATGTCATCAAATATGTGTTGTATACAAAAGGATCGATGGAAAAGGTAATACTAAGACACAATACCCTGGACCATGCTTTAATAGTCCTGAAAAAACACGTTCAACTAAGTGGAACTGAATAAGATTCTACAGTAGTTGCATCGTAGCCCAATAGCTAGTGTGTTGGCTTATTAGACGTAAGGTCATGGTTAAAACCCCCGGTTCGGACATCTCGAACAAAACGAAATATGAAAAAATATTTCTTAGGCGACTTCCTCTCAGAAGATTTCCGGCAAAAACTCGGAGAGTAAATAAAATTGCCATGAAGAGTTTGTTAAAAGTCTATAATTTGGACACACCAATAAGTGGTGTGAGAAACTATATGTGTGAAGATAAATTCGAATTTGAAAATCCAAGACGCAATTCATATATTTTATCAGCGCCACATTTGCAAAATTTTCTCTTAACAGTACAAAATTTGGCCTTAACATAACAATGTTAGCTGTTTAACAGTATTCATCTGAACAAACTCACTTGTTTAGGAGGTAATATTAGGATGTATACAAAGTCTATGAGTAGCATTTCACATTCAAAGGAAGGTTCCAAAGCCTCTTAATATAATAAGCAATATAGTCACATATAAAGTGCCACGGTATTAGAAAATTGGCTTTGAAAATATCAATTTTTTGCTGGAAAATTCTCTAGAAGATTAGTGAATATTTTGGAACATATGGGACACAGTATACCTACCCGACTATACAGAAATGGTAGACCAGAGGGTCTGTGGTAGTGGGATAACTGGAATAATTTTAAAATTTGAGAACATAAATTTTGAAAAAATCAATTTTTGGTCAAAAACATATAAAAAATCTCTAGAAGATCAGTGACCCCTCTGGGCTACCATTTGCATATAGTCGGGTAGATGAACTAATTAGGTAGGTGCGCTAATTAAGTCTTCTCTGTTCTAGTGTGGAATATTAAATATTACGGTGCATATAGACTGAAAGAAAAAATTGCAGTCCCGTTGCACCATAGATATCCGATAGTTGTGTAAGCAAAACACATTGAATGGGTTTCTCTATAACTAAGCAACCACCGTAATGGGTGTTAACATTCTGGCTGGAGTTTCTTATATTAGAACTGCTGATGACAGAAAATACGAACGATGTAAGGTGGGCAAAAAAAGAACAAAAGAATACAGAATAAGCCTTAGCGGATAGTTCCATAAAATAACGGAGTGAGATGACTGACCGTAATGCTTATAAGTGTTGCCGATTTCGTGATCTTCAATCTAAAAACTATCAAGTTGTGGTCAAATGCCAAGACTAGGTCATTGTCAATAGAAGAGAAACTGTTTTTAGAAAGTCTTAACATTCGCCATTACATGTCATGTGACATTTGCAATTGTTAAAGTCTACAGTGTGTCGTATATTTGTATGAAGAGCTAGTCTACTGGGTTTTCTACAAATCATCAATCAATGTGAACACATCGGATGTAATTAATTTTGAATTTTTTTAATGCTTTCGCATGTTTCATTGGAAAGGAACTCAGCCATTAGCTGTGAAAATCTAACCTCCACATTATTCATGTCGTAAGTTCTACTCCGACCTTATCAGCTGTAGTTGCCAAACAGACGTTGAATTATATTCTTTAAAAGTTTTAAAATTGTTTGTATTGCTTTAGAAAAGCGCTTATTTTTCCAAATTTAGATATAAGTTTTCCTTTACCCTTGTTGCATGCAATAGCTGTTCTGTGTTTTTTTTTTTTGCTCTAACACGTCTAAGATTTTGATTTCCATAGAAATGAAAGCATGAAGGCTGTTGGCTTCATGTCTTATTTTAGACTTGAGTAGCGTAACGTAAATACTATACACTTTATTATTATCTTTCAATGTCTATTTTAACAATTTTTGACAGATTTTTAGTTGCACGTTTTATAATATTCTTTCATAAGCTAATACGCTACAAATAGTTGATGGGGTGCAATGTGTTTGACATGGGGTTTGCAATATTTTAAGAAAAAAGACCCCTCCAAGCAGTCGTTATTCCATCGATTGACTTTGAATCAGTTACTGGTTCAGTTCTCAGCTTCAATTATATTTCAAGCAAAAGATTTGACATGAATTAGATGAAGTTTCTTCTTCTTTTATAAATCATTATATAACTTAACAAGAGAGGGGTTAAGACTACACTTTAGACTACAGTTGAGACCGAACATTTGTTTCAAATGGCAAAGACTACTAACACAATGACAGATCGAGTTTCTGTTTCACATCCATAACCGATACATCATTAAATATAGTAGGATGCTTCCATGATCTTTGTCGGTTGTTGTAGTTGCTAGTGGTTGCTTATTCGGCTGCATAAGAAGGTATATGACTAAAAGAATATACTCCAATATACCTCATCAAGCCAGTCAACCGTACTGATCACATATAATTATGCTTTCGCTTTAAGCACCCATTTAAAATCAAATGTCAACCAACTTACCGATATGGTGCAGATGGAAACGATGTTCAGTGGTCTCTGTTTCCCTTTCAAAGGCAAATTGTATTTGGATGCCATCCCTAATCAAGTGTTATTGTAATCTAATGCTTTATAGGTCCCTGTGAGATTACAACAATCTACCTCGTTTAGATTGGAGATTGAAAACATGATATAAAACGCACATGGAAATGTAATTTCCATTAATATGGCCCACATAGCCCGATTATGATCAAAAAGAATTTTTTATATTGACAAATATTCAAATATTGAGGGTAGCCCTATAACGTCCTAATGATGTCCTAACAAACTTCATGTGTGTGAAGATAAATTCAAATTTAAAAACCCAAGACACAAACCAACAATTTCAGCAGAGTCACCTTTAATATTAACATAACAAATTCTGATGTTAACAGAACAATGTTAACACTTTAACGGTGACAACAAGTAGATTATTCTTCTGTTTTGCAATTATTGTATTGACTTACAATTTAATTCTTATTATGATCATCATTATTTGTGAATAACAGAATTGAAATGTATGGGATGGTTGGTGGGGGATGGAGATCTTGAAAACTTCCTTTGAATGTAGTATGGTACTCATACACCTAGTTTATATCCTAAAGTTTGCTCTTAAGTAAGTGGTCTTGTTCGGATTGATACTTTTAAACAGCTAACAGTGCTCTGTAATAGAAAATTTTGTTCTGTTAAAAGGAACTTTTGCTCTGTTAACACCAAATATGGCGCTGCCAAAATTTTTAGGATGCGGTTCGGTGTCAACAAGGACAATTCTGACCAGAATTTGATATGCAAACAGATATTTCCTTCTGGAATGCATTAAAGCATTACAGGTTTCCAGAATATGTTCTGATGATTCATTCTCATCATCATAGAAACAATATGTTGATTTCAAGTCAATCCTAATACTGAACAGAGGTACTTTGAGTCTCTAGTGCCGTGTGAAAAATTAGCTTATCAAATTCAGAATATTTCTGGATAGTCTGGTCCACGATTAAAATCTCTTCGGATTGTAATTTCTGAACAAAAGTTTTTATTGCCTCAACCCCCCTTTGGTTTGAGAAAAGCCTTTGCTTTACTTTATTTGCTCTTTCCAAACATCTGTTTTCACTTCACAAAAAAGTTCTGACCCCACCAGCGGTGTAAAAAATTCCCCTCCTCGTCAACTCATCATTTACCAGCTAATTGCCGCGTATTCCCGTATGATCTGAGGTCAGAAGAGAGTAACCCTATTCATTCTGTCAGCTGTATTGTGATGTCCTGTCCTTTGTACCTTCTATCCAAGTTAAATGGTTAGACTTCCGCTTGAAAGATAACCGGGAGTTTCACCATAGGCTCAGAATGCTTCATTCTAAAACCCAAGATTCCCGCTCTTGTCCGAATAACGGTGCTTGACCCAATCATATGACTGAAAGCTCAGTTTACTTAGGTAGTATGAGCCAGAAAGGACTGTGATTTCTAACGTCCATTGTATTCAAATGGCTCTATGGGTACGCATATAAGTGAGACAGCTACTTGTATTGAAAACTATTTTCATTTCATAACCGCATCACAGTATAACAACATGGGTGTAGGGTTCCTCACAAGTTGGGTTTGCCTAGCTACGCTTCTTTCGCTGGTAGTACATGCGAATGAGATATTTTGCATATGCACATGCAGACATTTACAGGCAGATGTCAAATAAAATAAAATAAATAAGTCAAGACAAGTTCTGCAATGGATTTTATTTTTTCGTAATCCCGAAAATTGGAAAAAGAAATCAAAAAAAAATTGAACAAAACCCAACAACACACTGACTGAAATTGAGAAAAAGAGGAAAAGTAGATGGAGATGTGCACTGTAAAACTGTAACGAATTTCCCTGCAAAATAACTTTTAATCTTCGGCACCTCACCAGTGTAACGTGTAAAAAAAGGGATTCATAATCTTGTGAAAACAACAAAAAAAGGCGAGGAAATATTTTCATTGCCTTAAGGACTGATGGATGACAAATTGAACACTTTAAAAGCGATTAAATATTAAACAAGCTTGTGTGCTTGCTGGGATATCTGCTATGTGTTGTAGCTACAATAACAATAATATTCGCAATTCGAGTAGAGTTGTTCGTATAGTGGCAACATTTACATGCAACGACAACAACAATAAATACAAAAAGATATCCGCATTTCCCTTGTGATATGCACGATAACAGTTGTAAAGTGAAGAAGCCAAAATCTTTAAGAAGAAAACGTAAAAAACGAGCGAAAAGAAAACAAAAGAAAAGAAAATAAACTGCAAGAAGAGTTTTTAATATTAAAAGTAAGCAGCGTAAAAGTTACCGATTTTCACACGCTATTACACAAACATACACTTGCATTCATTCTACTTACACATACACATCCTCGTATATCCAGCACAACATACCATATGTTTGGTTTATACAACACAATCTATAGGAAGTGGATTTATACAGATGAGTATAGTGGTTATACGGCATATAATGCAAGGATTGAGAAGATGCGATGCAAGAGCGTGTATTTAATAATGCTGGAGTGTATATAGTAAGGCTTCTGGTATCGTTTAAACGAGTATTGTGTGAAAAGTTGTAATCAACAATAAAATGTTAAAATTTCTTAAAGGATTTTGAGTTAAAAATTTATTTAAAGTTTATCATCGAATTTTTTTCCTTTGGTTCTTATATATATAATCAAAGACGCAAACCCACACTCTTAGCAGCGTCACTTCTTGTCTCTAACAGGGTAAACTTTGCTATTAACAGAGCACTGTTAACTGTTTAACAGTGGTAATAGTGAATTATTCTACTACTTTGCAATTATTGCAGACTATTGACATAAAATCTTCTCTGTATCGTTCCAATTTTAGTATATGTTCTGCCGAAGCAAGAAGTCGCCGTAGTCTAGTAGGTAGTGTGTTGGCTTATTAGACTGAAGGCCCGAGTTCGAATCCCAGGTCAGACATCAAAACGAAAATATGAAAGTATTTTCTTTGGCGACTTCCTCTCAGCAGATTTCTGGCAAAAACTCTGAGAGTAAATAAAATTGCCATGAAAAGCTTCTCAAAAAAAACTGTCGTTCGGAGTCGACTTTAAACTGTAGGTCCCGCCACTCATGTATAAAATTAACGCACACAACATAAGTAGTGTGAGAAGCTAGGTCGTAATCCTGACTGAAGGGTTGTAATGACCAATTATGTATTATGTATTGACATAAAATATAATTCTCATTATGATCATTATTATTAATGAACAAAAGTGTTGAAATGTAAAGAATGGTTGGTGGACGAAGGAATTATTCCAGCTATCCCACTACCACGGTGGGAAAGAGACCCCTCTGGACTATCCTTTGCATATAGTCTGTATGGTGTACTATTTCTTATATGTTCCAAAATGGCCACTGATCTTCTACAGAATTTTCTATAAAAAAATTGATATTTTGAAAGCCAATTTTTTCAATACCATATAACTTTATATGGGACTATATTGCTGATTATATTAAGAGGCCTTAGAACCTTCCTTTGAGCATGATATGGTACTCATAGACCTAGTATATGCCATAAAATTAGCTCCTAAACAAGTGACCTTGTTCAGATGGATGCTGTTAAACAGTTAACAGTGCTCTGTTAAGGGCAAATTTTACTCTGTCAAGAGAAATTTTTGCACTGTTAACGTTAAATGTGGCGTTGATAAAATTTATGGATTGCGTCTTTGGTTTTCAAATTCGAATTTATCTTCACACACATGGTTCTTATTTTTTCCATCGCAGGACGCGATATGGCATAAGACATGATTTAAGCAGACAGATTTGAGTCCTACTTACTTACTTAATTGGTCATTAAAACGCTTTAATCAGGACAATGACCTATCTTTTCACACCACCCATGTTCTGTGTCTTAATTTTATCCATGAGTGGCGGGACTAAACGAAATACGAAAAAATATTTCTTCGGCGACTTCCTCTCAATAGATTTCTGGCAAAAACTCTGAGAGTAAATAAAATTGCCATGAAAAGTTTTTCGGAGATAATTCTGTCGTTCGGTGTGCGAAACTAGATTATAATCCTGACTAAAGGGCTGCAAAGATCAATTATGTATGCAGCATCTTCTAAATTTGTACTTTCAATTTCAACGCTTTCTGGAATTTCCTTTTATCCTCGTACAGCTTTCCCTGTAAGTGGCAAGACCTGTAAGGCAGAAGATAGATGTAGCCTACATGGTCGAAGTCACCCAGGCTTAAATTAAATCGCCAGGCGATCGTTTTGGAGAAGGCAGATTGTAACACAAATTCGAGGAATACTTTGAACAGTAGAACACAAAGAAAACAAAAATTTGTCTACCAACAACTTTAAGTTGGCTGACCCAGCCGTCACGTGGGCGGCTTTTTAAACATTTGAAAATGAAATTATTGGCGCTGCAGCAATAATAAATTCCACGCCAATTTTTAGACCATGTCCGCTCTATAATGTTAGCAAAATCATGACGCTTATTGCCGATACTGCTTATGGTGAAGATTTTAGGAACGAAGACAAGTCCGTTAAAAGAAGCTAATATACAGGGCCAGAATGCCTTAGATTAGGTTAGCGGGTAGCATGCCGTTCACAAGCAAGTTCACTCGGTGTCCCATATGGCCCATTGTGTTACCCAGTGTGAGCTAAGCCCCCTAGTCATGATCCGTTAGTGATGGGTTTGAACCACACCAAGCTCCAGATAAAGACTGCCGGTTCCCTCAGTGGTATGTTCGCCACCATGACCAGATCTTCAAACGTTCTCCAACCAAAAAACCGATGACGTCTGTCCTGAAGCGCAGGGCAATCGCATTAACAGAATGCCTTAAAACCAGTTTTAAATTTAAATCTGTTCTGCTTTAAAGATGGCTTCTGCTTGGAAGAGTGGCACCAAATAGGCTCTCAATTGGAGTGTACTTCCAGTGGTTGGCTGGACAATACACGAACCAGAAGAGACAAGGGACAATGACTGGGAATTACACGCCATCACCAAAGGACATTTGCTTTCTGACGAAACTAGCTAAGATTAATGTACGGATAAGTTATTCCGTAACGAGAGAAGTGTTGCTAACTTAATCGAAAGCTTACAAAGTGGAATTCCTTTGTATTTTTCCTTTATGGGTTAACAAGAGTTTAACAACTTTTGAAATGACTCTCGTATAGTTTACAGACACTTATGTATGTAAATGTGTGTAAAATTTTCTACATTAAAAATGAGCTACTCAGTAAAGGTTTTCTCACCCAAAAGAATATCCAGACACATGCTTAAGTACAAAAGTGTTAATATCATCCACAATGTATGTACGTATGCCACACTCAAAAATGTACGTGTACATGGACAGCGATGCATGCAACCAAGAAACAGTAGCAACAACAGCAATATTATGTGGTCATGTAGGGCTGCTGCTGCATCCCATATGCACTACTTTTTAAATGCCACAGTAAAGAACTTTGGCAATAAAATTCTTGGGACGTTTCTGTATTTTTGAATTTTTTTTCCGCGTTGCCGTTATGCTCATATTATCGAAAATAAAACCATTTTGTATTTTCATTCACCATTTTGTAAACAAATGTTATTGTTGTTATTGTTATTGTCTACGTTTGGTTTTCTGTTGTACCCAGGACATATTGCTGCATTGTGCAAGGCATCAACCAAACACCATACATACCCAGCTTGAAAAAGAGGCAGGAAGAAAAAATAATTTGTCGTTGACGAAAACAAGTAGAGAAAAAAAAGGCGGAAAAAGTGGAGAAGTGAAATATTTATTCATAACAAGGATCCATTTTTACTGCAGCAACTGCACAGCGCTGATGCAGTTTCATCCACACATTTACCATTTTCATGCGATTTTTTATTTTAAATACACGGATACATATGTACGTATGCATATTGCTTTATGGCCTAAAGCAGCAAATACTAGAGAAAAAGGAGAGCAGACCGGCTGAGCAACAACAACAGCGGCAGGAATAAATGAGACTACTTGCACTTTTCAAAATATGTGGGAAAAAATATTTATTGTCGTGTTATGTCCTTCTTAAAGCGGTACAGAAAATGAAACGTAGTCAGAAATTAAGGCAATGGAGATTGTTGATGCGTTGTCAAAAACACTCAATCAATCATTATTGAATTTCATTAAATTGGAAGATGAGGAATGTCGATAAGAAATATCCAATGTTGACGAAAGCTATCATTCTAATATCCATCCGACTTTGGACCAAACTGACATAAGAAATGCCCTGCTATTGTTTTTTAATTAATTTTCGTTTCTCTATGTAACATAGAGATATCACCAAACATTTTCCGCATACATCTCAATAATTATTTTTAGCTGTCTTTCAATGTCATTAATCAAGTTTTTCTACCTAAGTAGATAAAATTGGTCGACTGTAGATTGTTCTAAAAAACGTTTTCCACAAGTCGTTTCCTAGAAACAACGCTTCTACATGTATTGAATGTAGTGGTGAGAAACTTTGCTGACTGAGTAATAAGTTTCAATGTGTGTGAAGATAAATTTGAATTTGAAAATCCAAGACGCAATCCAAAAATTTTAGCGCCACTTTCGGAGTTGACAGAACAAAATTTTCTCTTAACAGAACAAAATTTGCCCCTAACGGAGCACTATTAGATGTTTAACAGCATCCATCTGAACAAATGTGTGGGAAGATATATTCGAATTTAAAAACCCAAGAAATAAACCAACAATTTCAACAGAGTCACATTTGGCATTAACACGACAAATTTTGACGTTAACAGAACAATGTTAACACTTTAACAGGGGCAACAAGTAGATTATTCTTCTCTTTTGAAATTATTGGCGACTATTGCCATAAAATTTAATTCTAATTATGATCATTATTAATTATGAATAACAGAATTCAAATGTATGTTGATGAAGAGGCTAATTTTCTCGCGTTGCACTATTATACCAGATAACCCACTGTCTCTGGTCTACCATTTGCATATAGTTGGGTAGGTGTACGATGTCCCATTTGTTCCAAAATGACCACTCATCTTATTTTCAAAAGAAAATTTTCAAAAACCATATCACTTTATATATGACTATTTTGCTGATTATATTAAGAGGCCTTGAAACCGTTCTTTGCATATATGTAGTAGTGTACTCATAGACCTAGTGCGTATCCTAAAATTAACTCCTAAACAAGTGGGTTTGTAAAGGTGGATACTGTTAAATAGGTAACAGTGCTCTATTAAAGGCAAATTTTGTTCTGTTAAGTGAAAATTTTGCTCTGTTAAACTAAACTTTTGCGATTTGGATTTTCGAATTTATCTTCCCACACATTATTTTCATACATTTTTTAATGTAAAATTCAAAGGTTTAGCTTCATCTTCTTTTCGCTTCTTTTATTTTACCTCTATTTTCGGAATTATTTAAGATTTTCTATCTTCATTTTTCCAAATTTTTCAATTATATTAACAGTCTCTGTTAACATAACATTCACTGTAAATATAGAACCTAACTTTCGTAGTTACACATCAAAAATCATGCAGACTTTATGAAGACTCCAACTTGTACCACATAACAGGACTGATTCCTCTTGCTATCATGTACAGTTCAAATTCGAATTAAAAAACCGAAGATGAGCATTCACATTTTTAGCAGCGCTACTTCTGGCTTTACCAGAGCAAAATTTGGCTCTAACAGGGCATAATTTGCTATTAACAGACAACTGCTAACTATTTAACAGAATCAATCTTAAAACGCCCATATGCATAGCAGATTATTAAACGATATAAACAAAGTCCAGGAGTACCATTCCACATCCAAACGAAAGCTTCAAGCTCTATTACTATAGCAATGACAAAAGAATCTCATGTAAACTGATATTTATTAAGAAAAAATAATGTTTTCTCGAAAGAAACAGTGGTCAGTTCTCCAAAACATGGAAGTGCACATATGTATATGCGTCTGTAAACAAATGATGTAGTCCAAGGGGTCCACTTCAAACCCCTGTTAGTGTTTAACTGAAATTATCGTGGAATTCTAGAAAACTGGATTTAAAATGCAACATTTTTTGAATGAATCCGCCTAGTGGGTGTTTCCTTCTGAAAATGTCGCTATAATTGAAGCGAAAAAAGAATTCTAAGTTGAATCAAAATTTCATTTTATTACTCTCAGCTATTCACATAAGAGTTTAGCTTTCAATATTTCTTCTACAGTAGTAGGGTGTCTGTTAGCTACTCTACCTTAAGCGTTTATCATTTCCTTCTATATTCAACAATGTTTTAATGTCTTTTTTTTTGCCTGTACTGTGTACCTTCCACTTGTCGTACAAACATTTTTACAATGTTACACATGTAAAACGACAACAACAACAACGAGAACGTAAAAAAAACAAATTTTTAACCGGAAATATTAACAAGTAAAACAAAATGGTGTCATGGAGAAACAAAATCAGTGTTGTCAAGTAGATTTACTCCGTGTCTTCCCACCTCACTATGTTTCTCTTGTCAGCATAGGTTCGCTTTCATACAAATGCACTTCATGTCCTCTTCGCCTTTGCTGATGTCGATAATCTTGATGACAAGCTTTTAACAGGTTTTCTAGGGGAAATTATTATGTAATAAGGAAACTATTAATTAAACGAATATTATCAGATTGATTATGGATGAAATGGAAAATTATTATCGATTTAAAATTGAAAAATTTTTGTGTCAATCGTCGTAATATGATGGATTATGATGGGTGGGTGAACGAATAGTAATCAATTGGTGGCATTAGAAACAGAATTTCACTGAAGATTTAATGTCTGACCAGGGATTCATTACATGCATCATAATGCATTAAAACTGACACTTTTGAAAGTCTGTTAAAGGTAGCCCTATGTTTGCAGTTAGTTTATGAATACTTCCGGAGAATGTTGGTTCTCCATGTGGGTTCTCCGCTTTTTTATAAGCTAAGGACTACGATTGTTCTTTGCAATGACTAGGATAATTGATGATTGATCATCAAATGCTTTAGAAAAAAAATACGGAAAGAAAAGATGGAATAATGCATTCACTTATAGAGACCAGACCAGATATGCAAAATAAAATTTGCATTAAAACTGACCAGAGTAATCCATTTTAGAAACTCCAAAGCAGTTATAATGGGCTACTGGCCAAAGAACATTCGGTGTCCCGCACTTAGGCACTTGGGACTAAGATTCCTGGGCTTCCAGAATTTATGAACAGAACGTATTTAGCCAAAGGTTATTTGCATGGAATCGAGACTTTCATAAAACCATCGGTTTACCAGGGAGATTTTACGCAGCGCTCAACTGGTAATAAAACGAACGAAGAACATACATTTCAATACATATAAGAAATGTAACGTGTCAGGATTAAAAGAACCGTGACTACATGAATCATTATTCAGAGTCGTGTTTTATCACCACTACTATGGATGTAACCTTAAAAGAAATCCTATTTAGATTGAATCATAAGATAGTAAAGTATGCAGACGATATTGTGTTCATATATGTAAATTATAGATCTCTAGAAGTCTGCTGCAAGTGTAAGTTCGGGGACGTATCGAACATTATTTACTTGGTTGCACTTCGGAAGAATAACAGAATGCAAAACCAAGGACAGAAAAAATCTTTGTATCGAAATTAGTCTCCTAATAATCAAAATTGAATGTGTATAAAAATAGTATACGACCAACTGAGACACATATAAAACGAAGAAGTGGGCAATGGCCAATTTCATCATAGAAGAATATTTATAAAAATATTTAAACTCCTGGTGCACTCTAATATGTGAATGGTGACTTGGTTCTTGGTTTCACAATGGGCCCTATGTGGCCTAAGTGTGTTCATCCGACTTCCTTAAGTAGACAGCCACCTCTACCTACAGTCAAAGAAGAAAGTCGACATACACCGGTGTGCATACATACAGTCCACATACATAAACCGGTGCATGTAGACTTTTTCTTTGATGTAGGTAGAGGTGGCTGTCTACTTAAGGAAGTCGGATGGGCACACACTTAGTCCACAGAGGGCTACATGCACCGGTGTACATACATACAGTCCACATACCTACACCGGTGGATATAGACTTTTTTCTTCAACTGTATGTGAGTATAAAGTCAAATTCATAAAAGCTCAATTAAAGCTAACATGGGCTAAACTAGACGGAGAGGGCCGAGAAGAATTTCGTAAAAAATGAAGGGATTTCGTACAAGAAATCTTTTGAATTGTAGGTGTCAACAAAAAGCCGAAAACAGGAAAGAAAGGGAATTCTGAAACAGACTAAAGCTGATCCTGAGCTGAGGACGAAAGATGTTCATTTAATATTTTCTATCTTAGAAAAATTCCTTAAGTGCCACGGCGAATGGATTAGATGTAAGCACAAGAGACAGAGAAATGCGAAACAGAGAAACACAAAAGTCCACATGAACAAAAATATGCCTCCCATTACACACCGAATGCATGTTGCAGTTATTAGACCTGTTGTAACGTATAAAGTTCAAAGATTATTCTAAGGTTCCATACGATATCGTTAAAGATTTGCCACACAGTTAAAAGCCGTTATTCCCATTGGTATTTCGAAAAATTTCTCTTCTGTGCGCCTTGCTGCTCGCTTGCCAACTCGTTTGCCATGAAAGATCCATAGAATAGTTTCGCATGATTTAGATAGAAACATGAAAGCCAAATGAAATTGTTAAAATTTATTAAGCAAGAAAATGCAGTTTATGTCAAAGTTCATACCGTACGTTGTATGATTGGACAAATGAATTGATGCATCTCTAAGCATGGCTATAGGATCTACCAGGTTCATATCTGAGTCTATAGCAAAAAACTTGACTAAAAATTCAACACTTTCATAAATATACCCGCATCAACGAGGAGTGCTTTAAGCTTTACACACTTAGCCTAAATTCTAATATTAAAGTGCTAAGTTATAGTCCAGATGCAGAGCTCATTGCTAAACTTGCACGTTAGAAAAACATTTAAAGGGTTGACCCTATTCACCAGCAGCAGATCGACTGTTTCAAGTTTGAAAGTATTATACAGTCAAAGAGAAAATCCTATATGCACCAGTTTTATTCTAATGATTTGCCATCTAAGATGAAGTTCTGTAATGTCCAAATATAGGTATTGAAATCTACGTACACAGTTGTATGAAGACTTTTTTCTTTGGCTGTATATTGAACCATAACTTATATTGTGTATTGTAAAAAGAGGCAACTATACAGGTCTACTGCCCAGATCTGAGAAAAAGTAATCAGTAACACTGGAGAGATGATTTTCGTTCAATGTCTCTAAAAATTTATGAATGCGTTCATTTGTACATTACAGAATTTCATCTTATAGTGTTTTCACACCAAAAGTTAAAACCTGATTTTAGCATTAAAACCATAAGCAGTTGATTTTGCGTTCACACCGCAAATTTTCTTAAATCAGGTTTTAACAATCAATGTATTTATTGTTGTGGCAAAAGTAGAAACAGCTGTTTTTGTTTTGATTTTGTCTTTTTCGTTTATTTATGTTTTGTTAGTTTTCGGGGTGGATTTTTATTTCTTTATTTTGGTAGAATTGATGATATTTTGGTAGAATAATAGAATAATTTTGAAGGGAGATGAACTATTTTATTACGCAAACGTAATTCGGATAGTCACTAACTTAGTATTTAACCAATTTTGAGGTATATTCACAAATTCCTGAAACAAAAAGTTATGAGTATATATTTTGTTATATTTTTCGTTTTATTTACCTTTTGCACACGGAACTTTATTCATTGTGAAGGGAAATTGCTTATAGTTCGATTACTAATGAAAAAATTACCGAATTTTTACTTTTTCATTCAAGAAATTAATAAATACTGGTAATATACACAAAGTTCTGTGAGAAAAAAATTTTATGAGCAATATGTCTTATTTCATCTTGACATATTTAGCTTCTTATTTACCTTTTGCACAAGAAACTATATTCATTGTGACAAGAAATCAGACACATTTCGATTAATAATTAAATATTCACAAATTTTTAAAATTTTCATTGAAGAAATTAAAAAATATTCCAAATTTTCCCTTTTTTAACACAAAATAAATATTTATTTAAATTTATTTATTTCTCAGCTGTTTTCAACATTTCTATGTTGGTAGCTCTGATTTAGTACATCGAAAACAAGGTTGTATTTCACAAAACATACTTAAAAGCAATTCAAAAAAGGTTTTTAGATGCTTTTAACGCAATAATTTTGTATGGTAAAACCATGTTTTATTTTTGATTTTAACGATAAAACCAACTTTTACGTTAAAACCACTCGGTGTGAAAGCACTATTAGATGGCAGATCATTAGTGTAAATTGTGGTCCTATAAATGTTCAGAAACTATTTGATTTATTCTAATTATGATATACAAATTGACCTCTATTCCGTAAGTACAACAAAATATGCTTAAGGGCAGTATTTGGAAAATGGTTCAATTGTTTTCGATTTTGGCAGAGAATAATATGCCTAACGGTGTCAAATGCCTCAGAATGAACATTATCCGCCATTGACCGAAATTTTATTGCAATATCCATAAGTGCAGGAATACAGCTGTTATTAGGTTGGAAACCAGATGGCCTTTCAGATCGCACGTCACATACTATAATGGGGATGACGACATTTTTCGTCACGGAAATTTGCCGTAATTTTTTTGAACGCATGTTTTTTTGTGCAAAAGTTAATTCCCCGGTTAACAGGTTAATAAATGAGTTACGCGTTCAGTAGTACGATATAGTAAATGGCCATCTGTCGTATTACTTTGTTACTATCTAACGGCATAAGGGAAGTTGAATCACATTTCTTTACAACGAACTCTCTCATCACGTTCGTTGGAATTGTTTATTTCTGTTTAAAAACAAAATACAAATATTAAATGCCTGTAACCAAATGAACTCGTTCAATATTATTTTTGTTATCAGAATAAAAATACACCCAGAATATGAATCAGCATCGTCGACAATCGTCCATTGGCTTTGTTTTTTTTTTTTATTTATTTGAAATTCCATTCGAAACCTTTTCAGTTTTTTCCCCGTTTTTATTTTTGTTTTATTTTCTAAAGTTAAACTAAATGAACACACTCACCTCTGAAATATTATTGCTTTAATAATAACGTTTTGCAACACTGGTAAAGTGATAAAGCGACACAACAAAAACAATGAAAATAAAAAGGAGAAAAACAAAGAGTGCCGGCAAAATGAGTATAAATTATGCGGCGAATATGATTTTTGTTTACTTTTAACTTTGTCTGCAATTTGTATTTTTTGTTTTTTCAAAA
Source organism: Sarcophaga caerulescens (assembly GCA_927399465.1). Lineage (NCBI taxonomy): Eukaryota > Metazoa > Arthropoda > Insecta > Diptera > Sarcophagidae > Sarcophaga > Sarcophaga caerulescens. The sequence goes on from OV656867.1 coordinate 21,893,039, forward strand.
TATTTTTGCTTCCAATTGTTTCATGCACTTTTTTGTTTTACGTTTTAATATAATTTTCTTTAATTCTTAAGAAATTACACAAATAAACGAATACGATACGTCAGTTAATTAATTTTTCTTTTCTGTTTTTGCAATACTATGGCTTGCTTTTGTCGTTTTTCTTCTTTTGTTTTCAATGAATGAATGCAAAAACCGGTGTTTTGTTCTTTTGTCTCTCGCCTGCACGTACGTACACACTGTTACAAACACTTGTTTTTCTTCCACACAACACTTTACTAATTAGGCAGGCAAGCACCCATGCAAATGCGAAATTTCCAATAAGATTTTCGGTTTTTATTTTTGTTTTCCTTGGTTAGGTTTTACATAATTCGTTTTTGTTTCTGTATTTCTTTGTAATTGTTTAGCAATTCTTTTAGGTTTTTATGTAAATTATGAACAAATTGATTACAAAAAAACAATTTTTAATGACCACAAATAGAAAAGAACAAAAGAAAGAATGACAAACGAAACTAAAGTCAACCGACCGCACTTTGTATTTGACACTGTGATTATTAATAAATAAAGCAGACACTGCAAATGAAGAGATGCGGCGAATTGCGAGAGTGCACTTTTATTATTTTTATGCTCTTCTTTTCTTCTTTCTTACCCGACGACAACAGAGTGTTGTCGGATGAAAGGGATATTTTTCACCAAAATGGGAATTAAATTTATTGAAATGGTAATAAGAAATAGATTTTGGGGTGACGATTTTTATGCGGGATAACAACGGCTACGTATTTTTGGGGATCATTTAATTCAGTCGTTACCCTGGTTCTTGTTGAGTTTTTAGTTTTTTGGAGAATATGGGTTATTTTTTTCCTATTCTGGTGTTTTTTGTTTCAGAAGTTGGGTTACAAAATTATTTCCCCCCATAATTAACTGGTTTTTAGTGTGGTGTGCTTATAACGCGGTGAATTTTAAGGAAGTGTGGTGAGTTTTTTCAAAATGTGAATTTGTGCGGTGTGGTGAATAAAATTAAAATACACCAAAGTGACTTATCGAAATAAGTACTGTATTACCTCATTCCACTGTATTATCAGTGATGTATTAACCGGTTTGCGTCTAAAATAAGTAGGTTTCACCTCCATTAGCGGAGCTATTGGGCTATAACAAACCCACCATACATAAATTGAGGGTGCGAAAGAATAGATGGAGTTACAAACACCGAATAAAAGAAATACACTCAACGAATGTAGTCAGTAAATTCTATATATTAAAAATGTCGTGTAATGCATACACAACTAATAAATAATTTTTAATTATTTGTAAATAAATTTATTGAATAATTTTTCTTACTCTTAAATTTATTCAAAGATAGAGTCTGTGGATATAAATTAATAGGGGATGGAAACTTGGAAAAAAAAAATTTGGTAATTGGGAAGGGTCTAAAAGAAAAATCAAATATATAAGCGAATCATACTTATTTTGAGTCACCTGCGTCACGGATATTGTGTTAAGGAGAGTGGAAATCAACGACAACATCATACGTGTTGTTAAGTATAAGTGTGATGAGTACTTCAAACTTTGAATAAGAGATTCCAGGTTCCATGATATTTAAAGAAAAGTATGAGTGCGTAAAGGTATGAGTGAAATTATAAGTATGATGCAATTCTACTCATCTCTTTGAGTGAACTCATTGCTGATCTTTGAGTGGATGTGTGTCTTTTTTTGCTACCATACCTCCCCCCAAAACAAACACATAAATTAATTGTTTTTCTTTTGTGTTACTACAGTGTAACATAGTATTGTGTGTGTTAGAATTAAGGAAAAAGAGCAAAAGAATTATATTTCTCCTCAACCAGAGGCACACAAACACTGAATAAATATAAAATTCTATTTTGTTGCTGGTCAATAAATATTAAATTTGCATAGCCGTAAAAAGAAAAAAGACAAAAGAAAAAAAAATTAAAAACTAAAATAAATTAAATTAAAGAAACAATAAAAAAATAATTTAACTTTAAAAAATACTTAAAATATGATTAATATAAAGGCAACAAACCTAAAAAAGAAATTAAGAAGAAGAATATTTGAACACAAATTTAATCACACAAAACCTTTTACGCAGGCCTTTTGATTAAACTCATGCAAAAGTTTCTTCTTAAAATCTTTAACTGGCTTGTATGCAATCAAATAACATTGAAAACACAATAACATTACTCTGTAAACAGCAGTGTTAGTGTTTTTCTTATTAGAAAAAACACAACACTCTCTATCTTTCTTGCAAACCACAATGGTACACACCATTAGTTTTGCAAGCATAGTAGCAAATTAATTTTATTGTGTTTGGTTTACAAATGATTTCGAAACTCACCCTTTAAAAACTGCTCACCCACTCAACCACCACCGTTCTCCTCATTGCAACAATGCAAATCATGCGTGCGCATGAAAATACGCACACAAAAAAAAAACACTTTTTCACTTTTTTTCAAGGCCATGCGCTAACAACTAAACATACTTATTTTTTTTTCTCGGTATAAACCGGTTACTCTGCTTTTTATTATGTATGTATTACACATTGGCCTTACACTAACAACACTACACTTCACTTCACTTTTTTTGGCTAATTTTTTTTTTAACATACACGCTTACTCATGTACGCCATTTTAAAACGATTTCAATAATTTTTATTAACACTACAAACGAAAACTACAAACGATTAAAAAAAATTATTAAAACCTTCGTTTTCCGTTAATAAAAAATTAAACAATTAAACGCGTTTGTTTACCACACAATATATTATTTTATTAAAACAAATTTTTAATTTTTTTTTCTTTTACAAACAAACTTTAATTTATTTACCAATCAATTTAAAAGCGCACAAATTTCCACTTACACCTATTCTCATTAACATAAAAACTACTACTGCCGGCTGTCGGCTTTGTTGTTCTTTTTAAAGCAATGCAATCAAATAACATATCAATCAATAACATAACGATTACAAGAAAATAACAACAACAATCAGAACAAACAACATCTTCAAATGAAATTGAGTGCATATGCTCTCCTTTACTTTTAATAACTACAAACAAACAATGTCTCCTACATTTTCTTTGCTTACTGTAAATATAATTCATAAAATGTAAACAAATTACCACAATAAACTTAACATTAATAACCACCAACAAACGCTATGATAATTAAGAAACAACAACAACATGAACAAACACAACAGGTTGGTTGCCTGTTTCCTTTGCTCTCCTTATTTTAAAAAACGAATATAAGAGGAGAACAGAACATTTCATAAAAACTTCACGAAATGTTAACCAAATTACAGCACAGGTCAACATGCCGTATAATTTCTAAATGCATTGTTATTGTAACTGTGAAGAGTTAACAAATCAATGTTATTTTTGTTTGTCACCAAACAATGTTAAGAAGATTTCTTGCATTCTACATTGCATGAGAACAAACAACACTCTTTCCTCTCTCTTCATTAGTTTGAAAAGCATGCTTAACAACCGAAAGAAAACAAAAACAAACAACAACAAATACAATTATACAATAAAAAACAAAAACAATTAGATGAACCTCATATTTCTACCCCACTCCCAAATTATGTAGTTTTACAAGGTAAGCATACGAATATTACTCATTCATTCATTAAGCATATTATTGATTGAGAAAAAATGTCGTGCATTCGCTTTCATGCGTCCTAATGTTCTTCCAAACACAGTAAACATTCAAGTTTAATTCAATGTACTTATGGACAAAAAAAGCAAACAACAAAACTTCGACTTCATGCACACACATATTCCTTCGCTTTGTTATTCATGCAATCATTCACAATACGAAAAGGTTTTTAAATTACGAGCGAGTAAGGTGGGAGAATGTAAACAAAAATTGTAGCAAAGCCAAAACAATACAATTGTTCTTGTAAAATATCATAGAATCCATCAATACATTCATATTGTTTTTTTTTTCTAAAGCCAATCAATATATGTACATACAAAAACAATGCGTGCGTGGTTATACAAAAGAGTTGTTGTTTGTCAAACCCTTTAATAGAGCAATCAACTAACACTCTTTCGTCTCACAACAATCGAAGAAGCTTTTTCGCATGAAGCCGAATGCATGAAAGCTTTTTTTTTACGCGCTATACCTACATTGTATTAAATATGTTTAGTGTGCTAGAAGACTATTTCGTAGTGTGAGTGAATGCATGAATAACAAAGCGAAGGAATTTGTGTATGCATGAAGTCGAAGTTTTGTTGTTTGCTTTTTTTTTGTACATAAGTACATTGAATTAAACTTGAATGTTTACTGTGTGTGCGGAAGAACATTAGGATTTTGAATGAATAACAATTGAAGGAGCATGAAAGCGAATGCATGACAGTTTTTCTCACTCACATTTGCATTAAAATGCTTAATGAATGAATGAGTAATATTCGTATGCTTACCTTGTAAAACTACAGAATTTGGGAGTGGAGTGAAGAAATATGATGTTCTTCTAATTGTTTTTGTTTCTTATTGTATGATTGTATTTGTTTTTGTTTTCTTTCGGTTGTTATGCATGCATATGAAACTTATGAACAGAGAGGAAAGAGTGTTGTTTGTTCTCATGCAATGTAGAATGCAAGAAATCTTCTTAACATTGTTTGGTGACAAACAAAAATAACATTGATTTGTTAACTCTTCACAGTTACAATAACAATGCATTTAGAAATTATACGGCATGTTGACCTTTGCTGTAATTTGGTTAACATTTCGTGAAGTTTTTATGAAATGTTCTGTTCTCCTCTTATATTCGTTTTTTAAAATAAGGAGAGCAAAGGAAACAGGCAACCAACCTGTTGTGTTTGTTCATGTTGTTGTTGTTTCTTAATTATCATAGCGTTTGTTGGTGGTTATTAATGTTAAGTTTTTTATGGTAATTTGATTACATTTTATGAATTATATTTACAGTAAGCAAAAAAAAATGTAGGAGACATTGTGTGTTTGTACTTTTTAAAAGTAAAGAAGAGCATATGCACTCAATTTCAATTGAAGATGCTGTTTGTTCTGATTGTTGTTGTTATTGTCTTGGAATCGTCATGTTATTGATTGATATGTTATTTGATAGCATTGCTTAAAAAAGAACAACAAAGCCGACAGCCGGCAGTAGTTGTTTTTATGTTAACGAGAATAAGTGTAAGTGAAAGTTTGTCCGCTTTTAAATTGAAAGTGCAATAAATTAAAGTAAAGTAAAGTGAAGAAAAAAAATTAAAAATTGTTTTAATAAAATAATACCTATATTGTGTGAAAAACAAACGCGTGTAATTTTTTAATTGTTTAGTAACGGAATAGGTACGAAGGTTTCAATTAAATTTTGTTTTTTTCGTTTGTAGTTTTCGTTTGTAGTGTTAATAAAAATCATTGAAATCTTTTGAAAATGGCGTACATCAGAAAGAGTGTACGTTAAGAAAAAAATTAGCAAAAAAAAAGTGAAGTGTAGTGTTGTTAGTGCAAGGCCAATGTGTAATACGTAAAAAAAGCAGAGCAACCGGTTTATACCGGAAAAAATATACATAAGTAGGTATATTGAGTTGTTAGCGCATGGCCTTGAATGTGAAAAAGTGTTTTTTTTTTTGTGTGGGTAGATTCATGCACAAGCATGATTTGCATCGTAACAATGACGAGAACGGTGGTGGTTGAGCGGGTGAGCAGTTTTTAAAGGGTGAGTTTCGAAATCATTTGTAAACCAAACACAATAAAATTAATTTGCTACTATGCTTGCAAAACTAATGGTGTGTACCATTGTGGTTTGCAAGAAAGAGAAAGATAGAGAGTGTTGTGTTTTTTCTAATAAGAAAAACACTAACACTGCTGTTTACAGAGTAATGTTATTGTGTTTTCAATGTTATTTAATTGCATACCAGCCAGTTAAAGATTTTAAGAAGAAACTTTTGCATGAGTTTAATCAAAAGGCCTGCGTAAAAGGTTTTGAGTGATTAAATTTGGGTTCAAATATTTTTCTTCTTAATTTCTTTTTTAGGTTTGTTGCCTTTATATTAATCATATTTTAAGTATTTTTTAAGGTTAAATTATTTTTTTATTGTTTCTTTAATTTATTTTATTTTTTTTTTAATTTTTTAACTTTTTCTTTCTTTTACGCCCATGCAAATTTAATATTTATTGACCAGCAACAAAATAGAATTTTATATTTATTCAGTGTTTGTGTGCCTCTGGCTGAGGAGAAATATAATTCTTTTGCTCTTTTTCCTTAATTCTAACACACACAATACTATGTTACACTGTAGTAACACAAAAGAAAAACAATTAATTTATGTGTTTGTTTTGGGGGGAGGTATGGTAGCAAAAAAAGACACACATACACTCAGAGATCAGCAATGAGTTCACTCAAATAGATGAGTAGAATCGAATCATACTTATAATTTCACTCATACCTTTACGCATTCATTCTTTTCTTTAAATATCATGGAACCTGGAATCTCTTATTCAAAGTTTGAAGTAACACATCACATTCATACTTAACAACAGGTATGATGTTGTCGTTGATTTCGATTCTACCAAAGAAAATAAAGTATAAAGAATGTGCATCTTAACATATTTTGGAATATTTTTCAAAAATATTTCAAGACGCGGGGGGAAAAAGATAGGAGGGAAGTAAACAGAAACGAAGAGCGTAACAATGCGTTGCTCTCATTCTTTGCTCTCATCGCGATGAGATCAAAGACTATAAAATTTATAGTATAAATATATGAAGAATTTGTCGATGGCAGTACGGCTACTGCCACTTATTGTACTCAGAGAATTTATTATACTCAGAGAACGTATTGTTCTCTTCTCTAATTTATTCTCATATGCGTGTATACGTGTGTGCTTGTACATTGCCAAATAAAATAATAAACAAACTGAAAGATGTCTTGTTTTCACAAAATGTATGTGCAAATAGCCTGTGGAAAAGAAATATTACCGTTTGTTTTATTGTAGGGTAAGAATATGTGTTTTATTGTTGTAGAAATGAAACTATATCGATTCGCACCGAAATAAAAAATCAATATTTTGTGTTGACATTTGAAACTGAAAAATTGTTTTATAAAAAGTGTGAATTTAAAAATTGTAGTGCATGATCAAACAAAACGTTTAATAAATATAATATATAATTAAAATCATAAATCATATTTTTAGAAGATATTGATAGGATTGGAAATATATCAGAAAGTACCCATACCCCTGATATAGATGTCGCAGATATATGTATACGATGAAAATAAAGAATATTTTAATGAAGGCACCGATTGTTTTACGTCCAACAATGTGCCAATTGAATTAACATCAAGTCGATATTTTGTTGGTTACATAGCTCAACGAATATCATGCGTTAAATGTCGTGTGGATATAATAAACCAGCGCAAATTTTGTCATATCCTTCAGAAATGTTCGTTCATGCAAATCCATCGCTCCATCTGATTTATTTTTTGAAGTTTGCAAAATTCATATAAGTCTTCGAAAAAATTTTTTTAGAAAATAAATCTATAAAAAACATAAAAACATTTGTAGTTGGCCAATGCGTAAGTTGAACAAAAAATACAGTTTATTCCTTTTGGTTTGATGAAAATAACGAATGTTATAAACACAGAATGGAGATGCTTAATTTACTAATTGTTGTTTTTCTACGGAAGCATTCCACATGGGAAACATACAAATTCAAATTATCCAGTATGGAAAAAGTTAAAATTTTGAACCATTAAAATGATAAATAAATTTAATAAATACTAAACAAAAAAAGCATTCGTTTTATTACAACTTCATTCTATACAAAAATAGACACATATGGTAAATATGTACATACATAATTGAATAGTCTAAAAAATAACATTATAATTCGGTGCGAATCGATATAATTTCATTTCTACAACAATAAAACACATATTCTTACACTACAATAAAACAAACGGTAATATTTTTTCCACAGGCTATTTTCACATATATTTTGTGAAAACAAAAATTCTTTATTTGTTTATTATTTTATTTGGCAATGTATGTAAACACACACGTATACACGCATATGAGAATAAATTGCTTAGAGAAAAAAACAATACGTTCTCTAAGTATAATAAGTTCTCTGAGTACAATAAGTGTACTGAGTTTTTTTTGTTTTCTTTCTCTCTCTTAACATGAGAGTGAGAACGACAATTTAGCTTTCCCTGTTACCTACCCCCTCATCATAAAGAAGCACAAAATTTTGTCAATTTTAAATACACTGTGTGCAACATCTTTACATATTTATAGTCTTTGGTCAAACAATAAAAACGATCATACATACATAATCGTACATACACATATGCATACGTACGATGAGAGCAACACATTGTTACGCTCTTTGTTTGTGTTTATTTTTCTTCTGTCTTCCCTCGCTCATCAAGAAATGATTTTTAAAAGAGATTTTGGTGAGAGCGGGTTTTACTGGTACATCCCGCCATAAGAAATTTTACTTCTACATGATGCGCATTCTTTATATCCATATTCTTTGATTCTACTTAACTCAATATGGGTGACGCAGGTGACACAAAATAAGTTTGACTCGTTTACGAACGCTAAAATACTCACTAGATTCTAGTGACTAAATGGTTGTGTGTTTGCTCTGCTTGCTGCTCTCTTCTTTTTTGCTTATGCGTCGTTATTCCATTTTTTTTGTGTTGTAAGTTTTGTTGAGTGGTTTGAGTCACTCGATCTTAGGAATCTAAATGAGTAGGTTTATGAATTAAACATATTTCGAATGGTATGAGTAAACGTTGTACGCATACTTATTGCAGCGTTTAGTATGGGGGGAGGTATGGTAGCAGTGTTAAAAAATTCAGTACTTTAGCACTTTTCCGTTTCAAAAATACCACAGTTCACCTGCGACGCTTTCAGTACTCTTTTCATGTTCGACGTAATGCTGACCTAGAAACGTACGTTTGTATTCAGATGGTGAAAAGCAATGAGAACCCTCTTCATATGCTAAAAACGAACATACGTTCCGTGAAGTTCCGTCGACGTTTGAATTAAACAGGGATTTTACGTTCTAATACATTCCGAATAACACTATGCGACATAATACAAAAAATTAATTTCATCCGAGTTACTACATAGTCTAAGTTGTTAGTCTCGAACCCTCCAAACTTGTTTTATTTGACAAAAACTGTTTTTTTGGACTTTAAGCACAAATTTATTGATTACACAAACATTTCTGAACCGATGTCCAAAGTTTAAACCTTATTAGAAAGGAGAGGGATGGGCCTTTAAAATGTATATATAAATATTATTTGAATTAATATGCTATGGAGTTTGATGAGGTCAACTTGACAAATGTGAATTTTTTTTATATTTTTTCAAGTTTGTCCGTTCATAGCAACAAACTTCAATTAAAAAATATGAAATAAGTGACGACATTCTGAAAGTACATTATCTTGTGAAGAGATTGCCACTTCGTTTGATCAAATCGGACAAAAATTACCGCAGTTATAATTTAAAGAGTCTAACAGTCGAGTTACATTTTTCATATATCGTCGTCGAAAATCCAAAAGTATGTATCATTAAAAAAATTGAGTTTTTGATTGATTATGATTCGTAAGGTTATCTAACATATCTCTACCGATTTTTAGATTTTTGCGAGCAAAAATAACGTTTTTGTATCAATAATTCAAAATGACGTACCATATCGTTAGTCTCATTCGCAAAGGTGTTAAGTCCCTTTATTCAAATTTTACAGGAGACACAAAAAACATTGTAGCTTTTACAGTTTTTAAAATTTGTAATCTTGTTAAACGCAAATATTTTTACAAAATAATAATAATATTAATATTAATAACTAATAGTGTTAATTTTAATATTATTACTAATTAATTACTAATATTAATATTTTTCGTAGTTTTGTGGACTTAGCACTTTTGCAAACCACAAAATTACAACAACTTTGAACTATATAATGACATGTTTTTTTGTTGTAAAATATGTATTATGTATAATGTTACCGTTTTGCATTAAAATCTCAATTTTGGAAAAAAGTGGACTTAACACCTTTGCGAATGAGACTAACGATATGAAGTATTTTTTATTATATAACGTTTTTTGCTTCTCCTTTTGGATTTTCAACGACGATATATATTTTTTCAAATGAACTTTTTGTTCAAAAATTTTCAGAATTTTTGATGAATCTTGATTATTTACCAGAAAATGTGTCAATTTCAAGTTTGGGTGACCACCAGAATTTGGCCAATCTTTGCGCAAAGAGAAATAATAATATCGGGTCCGCCATCTACTAGTGCTTATTTTGTGAATGGTAACACTTAGCTCATGTCTGATTTGACAGATAATTAGTTTTATCCTTCCGCTGAACGAATATTGACCATCCAATGCGTTTTCGCTTCGCTAAGTGGGCCTGCGATCGACTTACAGAAGATGCCGATTTTGGCAAAAAAAATCATCTTTTCAGATGAAGCTCATTTTGATCTTGGCGGGTATGTAAACAAGCAAAATTGTCGCATTTGGGGCACAGAAAACCCGCACGCCTACATTGAAAAGCCGACGCACCCAAAACGAGTCACTGTTTGGTGCGGATTTTGGTCCAGAGGCATAATTGGGCCATTTTTCTTTGAAAATGAGCAAGGAGTGGCCGTTACAGTCAATGGCGATCGTTATCGGGCCATGTTGAACGAATTTTTGTTCACAAAAATTGAAGAGGAGGATATTGGCAACATTTGGTTTCAACAGGACGGCGCTACGTGCCACACAGCCGAAGCTACACTCGATGTTTTGCGCCCTGTTTTTGAAGATCGCATTATCAGCCGCAGAGCTGATGTCGTTTGGCCACCTCGGAGCTGCGATTTGACACCGTTAGACTATTATTTGTTGGGGTGCCGTCAAAGATAAGTGTTACGCCGACAAACCAGAGACAATTGACGCTTTAAAGGACAATATTCGTGAAGCCATTGGTGAAATACAGCTGCACACAATCGATAATGTGCTTAAAAATTGGACCGATCGTGTAGGCTACTGCATGGCCAGCCGAGGCAGCCATTTGAATGAAATTATTTTCCATTATTAACCGGAAGGATTGTACTTTCAAATAAAAAAAGAAATTTGAGAAAATATTCAGTAGTTTTTTTAAAGCATTTAAAAAAAAAGTTTTTTGGCGGACCTTTTATTTGCAAAAGACACAAATATTATATCTAAACATTTTGCGATAAGCAATCAAGATCCATCAAAACTTTTGAAAATTTTTGAACTGAAAGTTCATTTGATAAGATGACACATATAAAAAATATAACCCGACTGTTATACTATTTAAATAATAACTACGGTAATTTTTGTCCCATTAGATCAAACGAAGTGTCAATCTCTTCACAAGATAATGCACTTTCAGAATGTAATCACTTATTTCATATATTTTAATTAAATTTTGCAATTAAGAATAGCCAAACTTGAAAAAATAAGAAAAAAAATAATATTTTCCAAGTTTTCCCCATCAAAACTCATAACATATAAGTTTGAACAAAACGTTTATGTATAACGTTTTAAAGGCTAATCTCTCCCTTTTCTAAAAATCTTTGGATTTTTAAAATAGGTTCAAACATATTTGGGTAATCAATAATTTTGTGTGGAAAGATCAAAAAACCGTTTTTGTCAAATAGAACAAGTTTGGAGGGTTCGAGAAAATAAAATAAAATTTGAGTTCTACTCAACCTACTGAATAATTTAGACTATGTAGTTACTCGGTTGTATTTTCACTGTTGCACCGTGTAATTAATACTTTAGGGTTACTTTAAAGCTCTCCAGTTAATTTCCTTTGATATATTTCTTCGGGCTCCAAAGAGCTTTCTAAGCTATATTGAACATTTCTATTATGGAATCATATTCTAATTACTCTTTTCGACTCGTGTAGAATAATCTCTATTATAACTCACGTGTTAGTTGGCTTTCGTAGAATATTAAGGGGCCGATTTAACTTAAGTTTAATGCCCTTAGTGGTACGGTTTCCCAACAATGTTTTTAACATGATTTGAAAATCTTTTTGAAATAAAACACTTTTTAGTTGATATTTTTTGTTTCAGTAGAAATTACTTTTTTCTTTTGTTGCTTTTATTATTGTTTTCTTTTGTTCTGTATTTGCGTAATTATTTCAACAAATTTCTTTTTAATTTAATTTTTTATTTCTATTATGAAAAATTGCAATTAAAAAATGTATTTTTTAATAATAAAAAAATTGTTCTATAAAAACGATGATTGCTTTGAATTGGAAGACATTACGTTAGCTTATTTCACTTTTTTATATAAAAAATTTTACTAATTATGTACGTGGCTTTATCACATTTTTACAAACTATTATTAACAAACACAAATTACAACAATTACTTAATAAAATTGGCAATAAAATAGATATGTTTTCTTAACAAAGAAAAACAATTCTTTAAATAATTTACATAGAAATTTAAATAAAAAAAAATACACACGAAATGCTTTAAATACAGAGCGAGATTTTATCATAGAAAATCAAGGAATTGATTTGAAAAATTAATTCAAAATTCTTTCTTTAACAATAAAAGTTGCATTTTGCTTTTTCTTTTGTTAATAATTAATTGGACTATTAGAATCTACATATAAAAACCTATAATAGCTGGTGTGGTAAAAAGTTTTCCTTACTACGTACGTATGTATGCTTATGAGGAGCACAAGAAGAGTGTGTGTGATGTAAATGAATTGGAAATGATTGAGACGACTTAAGGCAATAATTTAAATCTAAATAATGATTACAACAGATGATAGACAGCACACAAGTGCTACCACGCCCATTTCGGTGAAACTTTATTGAAATTCCATTCGTCCGGATGGCCGGCATGTTCGATTTCGGCCATTTTACTTTGGGCTGAAGACCATTTAAATGGGCCAATGCCAGATTGGCGCATAGCAAATGCTTTTATATCATTACGTATGGGTCTCCTTTCGGTAATCATTTCCAATTCAGATAATTCAGCAGCATCGTCTATGGTTATGCTAAGGCGATCATCTAGAATCGAACTGTTAATTGTGTCCTCGGCTTGGGAGGGTACTTCCTCTCCCGCTGATCTAACTTGCATATGCTGTAAACGCATAAACACAGGACCAGCAAAGGCATGATAATCACTTACTCCCAAGCGGGCATTATAGGCAAATAATTTGATGTCAATATTGCCATAGGCCACCGAAGTTTCATCGTCCAGTAGATCACCTCTAAAGCCATGAGTTCTTAAGAACTTGTCTACAGCTTCCAAGTTGGTAAGCTCCTCATTGTCGCTGGGCGTTAAGTTATACGGATAGGAGTCTCCTGGGCTAACTTTGCTAGCCTCTAGCATTTCATCGAAGTAGGTTATGCCATTAGCTAACCAAGCTGTTTTATTATCTGCCACAAATTGCTCGGTAACATCTTTCATATGCAAACGGCCCGGCAATTGTTCCGCTATCCATACCATGCCCTTGAATCGGTCCAAACGCTCTGTTATTGAAGCCTCATCATAAGGATTCAAAGGCACAGGCTTATCATCCAATTTTTCATCTTCGTCTAAGGTCTTATATAGAACACCTAGAGGTCCTAGTTTATTTAAATCCACCGTAATCCATTGCTTGGAACCGGTAAAAGGATGTCTGGACATAGCCTTGGCCCAGGTTTTGCGGTTTTGAGCTACACGATTGGCAGCCATTACTCTGGCTGCTAAAGGCACTGCCTCTTGAACGTTAACGGTTTGCCATAACTCAAGATTTTCATTCTTCATGCCCACGCCACCTACTATAGCCTGCACTTGTCTGCCTTTGACCACGTAAAAATCATCGGTAGAGGCCAAAATACCAGGATAGCCCGTAAAAGTAATATCTATACCCGGCACTGTATTCGAACGTTGATTGGGTCCAAAGTGATAATGAAACTTGTAGCGCTTTTGGATTCTTAACATGGAGGCATAACTGCCGGCAGTGCTGTGGCCAAATAATAATTGCCAAGAGGGTGAATCTTCAGCTTGAAAGATTTTCGTTAACATAGTAGCGCTAGGCAAATTGAAGTTTTTAGCCGCTCCAGTAGATGAGTCTTCTTTAGTAAGATTCGTTTTAGGCAAAACATAGTTTTCATAGTAGATTCTTAAGTCCTGTATATCGGCTGCAGCATTCATTAAAAGGAAATCAGGAAATGGTATTTCCTCTTCCAGGTCAGAACGTGCTCTCTTGGCTCCCTGTCTGTAGCCAGTTTCTAGACCTTCCAGCTGATTGAAATACAAACTGATTTGATGCCAATAATGATCGTTCTCCTGACGCAAAACGGCATTCTCTTTAATCTTAACATAGTTGTCCGTTAACAGATCACGTAGCCAGGTACAAAAGTTTTGGGACGGTTCATCGCGATCGCAAGATGATTGAATCGTGCTGGAAAAAGAAAAAAATATATTTAAGTTTCATTCGCAAAGCTTGAAATGACATATGTAAACTTACTTTAACCACTGATGATAGACCTGTTTCCAGGTTAGTGAACCTTCTATAATACCAGCACCGTAGGCTTGAACCCAATCGGGATAGGAACGTTGAGTTTCAATTTCGATTTGAGCCCAGCTGTAAAGGAAAAACAAGGAAAAGAAATTATTAAAAAACAATTCAACGATTTAAAGCTAACAAATCCTTTACATACCCATTCTCATAGATGGAATCCTTGTAACATATTCGGGCTGCACCTTTTGGAATGTTAAGAAGATCATTTTGTTGTTTCCAATATTCAATTTGGAAGCCAACTTTTTTAGTCCAAAATGCTGTAGCACAATAGGTACCATCGTATTCTGGACGCTCTATATAACTAACGAAGAAGGCACCAATCACTAGCAAACCAGCACCGATTAGAATATATGTTCCAATCCGGGTCTTTTGCCATGATGCGCCAACAACTTTTAAAACTGTACCCGCCGTTTTGAAGCCGTTTATTGACAACCAAAGAGAAAAGAAAAACAAGCGTTTTTACAGCTCAAAGTGTGCTGTGATAAACTTCTTCAGGCTTTAAGGCGATTCGAGTTTCTAGCGATTGAGGAGATTCCCAATATTAAGTTTCTGTATTTCGGTGTGTGTTTGTGTATGTGGTGGTCTTCTACACCCTATAATTTAAATCAGCTCTGCTGGCGTAGGAGTGTTCTTGGCTAGACAGAATTTTGTTGTTGCTGTTGTTAAAATAGCTGTTGTTGTTGTTGTTTAAGTACTGAGCCTTGAGTACTGAGCCGTAGCTGCCGCAACCGTAGCAGTAGGTGGTGTCTACTTTCTCTAGAGAAACGACCGTTTTGGTCATCGGAGAAAGATTTTTAAAAGGAGACTTATTTCTCAAATTTTGTTCGTGTAATCTTCTCTGTATCTCAACTTCTCCTCTCTTGTAATCGGATGGTGTTTTAAAGAATTCTTTCGGAAAAATGATTATAAAATGGATGTTTTTTGTTTGTTTTCGAGGTGTTAATGGATTTTTAAAAATAGTTGTTATTGTAAATTGGTGGGATTTTTTGGATTTAGAAATTTCCTGTAATTTGTTGCTTTTGTTGGGGAGAAAAATAGTTAAAGTTTTAGAATTTGTTTTGCTTCTTCTTCTTCTTGGCCAGAAAAGTAGAGGTTTTAGCGTAGAAAAATTTGTGTCTTTTATGAGGAACGGATATATATTTTTTGTATTTCCCTGTAAGAAAGAAAATAAAATGAAAAGTAGGAGATTAATTTGCGATGTTCAATTAAAAATAAATAAATTATTTTCACTTCATTATAAAATACAAAAACACATTCACGTAATGAAAAATTATTTAAAATTATAACAAAACCATTGAAACTTAATTGATTGGAAAAAAGATCTCTCCTCCTTTGTTGTGCCGCTATGCTACCTGAGTGTAGAATAAAGATGGTGGCGATCATAATAATAAATAATCTTAAGTTGCCCGGCCACACATCAAATAATGGGTCACATACGTATGTAGGTCGAGGTGAGTTTGATGAATATCAAAATACTTAAGTTGTTCACTACCTGCATTGCATGGATCATATGTTCTCTTCTCCGCCACAACAACTATACCATGAAGTTTCACAGTAGAATTTTGATTTATGCTGTGCTAAGCAAAAAAAAAAATAACACCAACGCATATACAGCTTCGATCAGGTAAATTTGATGTGTCACCATGCGCCATTAGACGTACATTATCTAAGGCAATATCTGCTTTCCTTAACTGGCACCTCCAGACATGTTGTTGACTCGAGGGGGTGTGGGAGTATCGAAGCTATGTTCATGGCAAAGTCTTTGGTTGATATGAATAGACTACATGACATCCGAATCTTCTTTCAATCTTGGTTTCAGAACGCAAAACCCGGATAGATCCTTCCAGAGGACTTTAGCTAAGTATTCACTGCTGGATCCAGATCACACAATAAATTCGAATGTGAAATCTTTGAAGAAATAATTGAAGCTTAGATTGTCTCTTGCAATAACCGATTACTGAAGTCGCCGTAGTCTAGTAGGTAGTGTGTTGGCTTATTAGACGTAAAGCCAGGGTTTGAGCCCCAGGCCAGACATCAAAACAAAATACAAAAAGTATTTCTTCGGCGATTTCCTCTCAGCAGATTTCTGGCAAAAACTCTGAGAGTAAATAAAATTGCCATGAAAAGTTTCTCAAAAAAAAATCTGTCGTTCGGAGTCGACTTTAAACTGTAAGTCCCGCCACTCATGTATAAAATTAACCCACACAACATAAGTGGTGTGAGAAACTAGGTCAATAATCCTGACTGAAGGGTTGTAATGACCAATTATGTATGTATGTAATAACCGATTACTGTGGTACTGAGCGAATCCGATATTAAAGTATACCGTGTGGCGATGTAAGCATATTTAGTGATAATAAAGCGGTGTTCCCACGACAATCGGATCTACGCTCCAGAACGACCCGACCATTTATCGGTCAAGGATTGTCAACTCAGCGAAAGCTGTATCAAGTGTCTCCCTTCGGAAAAACTTCCGGAGGCAACAGCAGAGCTGTTACAACAAACAACAATAACAATAAAGCGGCCATTAGCCTCCTAGAGAATTCCGTGTAACTGTGGAGGAGATACTCATATGGGTTCCCGGTGACCTAACTTTTGAAGATAACACTAAAGCTAACGCTAACGCGCTTGCAAAAGTTGGCACAACAGTAAATTCAATTGATTTCACACTTAAGATTGACATTCCATTTCCCTACGAAGGGTGTTCCCCAAACTTCATTTATTTGTCAAATTTAGATGGTATAGCGACCCCACTTGCAAAGAGATCAGACAGATCTGATGCGATTGGTTAAATGTAAGACAAAATTTACACTAAAGCTGAACAGATACCATCTTATGAACCGCATAACCGTTATAACGTGATACTGGTCTTAAGGTGCATACTCACGGAAACTGGGACTACCCCAAAACGATTTGGCAAAAGCTGTAATGATGAGAAAAAAGCAAAAAGCGCACAAAATCTTTTCGTTTATTCTAAATCGCTTGGGAACCTACGAAGAATTTATTTACTGAACGTGTCTAGCCAGAGGCGATGACCAAAATATGGCAACCAGGTAATATCGGTATTACAATGTGACCTTGTAGGACCTAAGTAACCTATGGCCATTGAGGCGAATGACAATTCAACCTTATCTAAATTAATATCTCTTTTGTAACAAAATAATGAACACTTCTATTGCTTTAATGTTTTGGGATGGGTTTACCACTGTACCACTGCATTTTCGCACAATTAAATTCTTTTATGAGTCATTCAATATCGTTAAGCGTACGATATGATCATATAGTTTATGATCACTTCTGCAGAAGATTGCCTGGCATAGTATGCAATTAACAACAAATGACTGGCCGCTTAAACTTTTTCAAACCTTTTTGGTAAATTTTTGGTAAACTTTAGTTGCCACTTTTTCTACTTATTTATTACAAAATCCTTCTTCTCCATTTACCTGCGTTTGTTTCCCGGTTTTTCCTTTCTGTGTAATTAATTTTCTTTTTAATGAATCTTGAGTTTTAGGCAGAACGTTGCTTTTATGTTAAGGGCTGAAAGTCAACTATTTTAGCCATTTAAATTACAGTTAAAAACTTAACCAATTATTACCGTTATACCATACCATACCTGGTATAATTTCGCGTATTTTATATTCATTTGATTTATAAAGTTTATTTACTCGCAGACAACGTGAGTCTATAAAATTTATGAGTCAAACCCATATTATTATCTAGAAAATGTTAAAAAAAAATTCTTTCCACTTTAATTTGCCTTCTTCTTCTTCTTGGCATGCATATCTTTTGATTGTTTTATCAGACGACTCTTGTCACGAATATGTTTAAATAACACAAAATAAAGAAAAAAATTAAATTCTTTATAAAATAAATTTTAAAAGAAAATCCCTGCCTGCAATTAACAGCTCTTATCGTGGTTAAAAAGAAAGTAGAAAGATAGTGGGTTCGTGGACAGGCCTGCAGATACTTAAGAAATATTTCAATTTATTGCCAAATTACTTAAATTAAAATTACTTAAACTTAAAATAGTTATTTAAGTTAGTCAAGTGTGAATACAAATTTTAGTTTTCAAAATCCTCGTAGAAATAAAATGAGTGTTTTATCGATAAAAAAAACAAATAGTTGTCGTAAGGAGCCAACTCCAATAGATAAGGCGGGTGGGCTAACAGCTCCCAGCCTAATGTTTTGATTGTATCCTGAACCGGTTTAGCTTCGTGTGTAGGTGCATTGTCATGTTGCAAAATTACCTTCTCGACTCTCTAACACTTTTCTTCAAACGAAAACAAAAAATTAATGCTTTTTGCAAATCATCATGTTCTGGTACAACAATCGCAATCTTTAACGCGATGAAAGAATGTGATGTTGTTTGTTCACTGAGTTAATGTTGGATACACTGAATATGTTTGACAGATATCATCACCAATACAAAAAAAAATTAAGGTTCGTTCGTAATAAATGTTTTCTATGGAGACATTTGTATCAGAATGGGGATCGTCTCGAACCTCACAAAAAAAAACAAGGATTGTTCATAATAAATGTCCCTATGGAGACATTTGTATCTTGACGTTCACTTCTTAAAGGTACACCTGGTAATCAGAATGGTAATCGTCTCGAACCTCACAAAAATAAATCAAGGCTCGTTCATAACAAATCTCCCTCTGCAGGCATTTGTATCTTCACGCTCACTTCTTAGCAGTACATCTGGTAATCAGAATGGTGATCGTCTCAAACCTCAACATTCTTTAGATAAAAATGAAACGAAAAAGCATATACTCGAAACCTGTGTGGTATTAATGCATTCCATAAGGAAACAAAGCCGCCGTACTCTAGTAAGTAGTGTGTTGGCTTTTAAGACGTGAGGTCGCAATTAAAACCCCTGGTCAGATATCTCCAACAAAATGAAATACGGAAGAAATATTTCTGCGGCGACTTTGGTGGGAGGTGCGAGGATTAAATAAAATTGCCATGAAAAGTTTCTTAAAACTCTGTCATTCGAAGTCAACTTTGTAGGACCGGAACAGAAAATCGAGGTTATTTAAAATGTTTGTTAGATCAGGTACTGATGTTGATTATGCTCTTTACTCTAGGGCTCGGATTATCGTAGGATGAATCATTACTGTTATGAGGAATATATGATTAGAGTCAGGTCGTACTTCGCTAGCGATCCTAAGTCGTTTTACGACTTCGTTCGAGCTAAACGTAAATCATCTTTGTTTCCCACTGAGATGTTTTATGAGGGCGTATCCTCCTCTAGTTACCTTGATATTTCGAATATGTTTGCTGACTTTTTTCAGTCTACTTATAGACAATTGGACTCGGGCCCTGATCTGAGTAGCAGTTTTTCGTATCCTTATTCAGTGGGAAGTGTCTCTATTTCTGATATATATTCATTTGATGAGGAGTCTGTTCTTGAGTATTTGTCTGGACTGAAACTTACATACTTGCCGGGACCTGACGGGGTACCGGTTTGTTTGTAACTTGGTGCAGAATTAATTTAATGGATCTTAACTTGAGAAAATGTAAATGAATGGTTTTCTCTCGCGGAGGCGTAATTTCGTCCACTTATGTGATTAATTTTTGCCTTTTGGAAACTGTGACTACATTTCTTGATTTGGGAGTATTATTGGATGTGAAACTGTCTTTTATTGATCATATTAGTGTGATGATTGGCAAGGCTCGGGCAGTTCTTGGTTTTGTGAAGAGATGGGCTAGGGAATTCATTGATCCTTATATAACAAGACTACTGTACATTTCACTTGTTAGACCTAATTTCGAGTATGCGTCTATTATTTGGAATCCATATTATCGTTGTCATAGTGATTCAATAGAGTCTGTGCAGAAGCAGTTTTTATTATTCTGTTTACGTGGCCTAGGATGGGATTATGCCAATGGGTTTCCATCATATGAGGATAGATTAGAAATGGTGAAACTTCCAACTTTGGAACGTAGAAGGGCTGTTTTAGGGGTTTGTTTTGTTTTTAATCTGGTTAAAGGTGATATCGACTCTAAGTTTTTGCTTTCTAACCTGAATTTCAGTATTCCAGCAAGATTTTCACGGCACTATCGTCCTCTTTCTTTAGATTTTTATAGAACGAACTATGGAGCTAATTTTCCTTTTCGTAGATTATGTAATGATTTTAATTTATATTATGATTTTATTGATTTTAATTGTAGTGTTTATAATATTAAACGTAGCTTATATGCTAGCATTAATTTGTAAATTATTATTTAAAATGTATTTTCGTTCTTGTCTTACGTAGTTTATTGTTACTTTATTCAGCTTGTGATTAAATTCTGTAGCTGTTTTATGTTCTCGTTGCCATTACTTTTCCTTTACCCGCTACAGTCCGGACTGTAGTGTGTACGTGTCCCTACGTAATGTGGACGAGCTCTCCGCGGTCGGGTGAGGGTGGGTTAGTGTGTGGCCGAGGACGTTCGGATAAAATATTCCTTTTAAGTTAGGTTAGGTAGAAGTGGTAGCTTTGATTACTAAAGCATACTTGAGCACACATAGCGGCCCGTTGTAATGCCACAGGTAAGCGCAGTCCTTGTACTGACCGAGTTGGTCAATGCAGGGGTTACAATAAAATCCCCTTTAGTTAAAGAAATAATTTTCTGAGAATTGATTCGAATACTTTTGAAAATGAACAATTTTTCTTGAAATTTTAGTTGATATAACAATACTTTATTAGTATTGATAAAGAAAAACCCACTCAAACAAAACTTTGCGCACGTTTTACTCAATTTAATACAATTTCAATAGTAGATTTCATTATTTTAATAAATTCATGTTTAATTGTTTCCTATGCATAATACAATAAATTATTAATTTTTTCAATTAAAATTTATTAAAAAATTTATGAAAAAAAAATTCTAAAAAAGCTTAGTTTCTGGGAAAGTAAGAAATATTTAAAGAAAATAATTTCATTTATTGTTATTATTTTTTTAATAGCAATTGTTTATTTATAAACGATTTTATAATTCCTTTCGGTATTTAAAAAAAAAAAAATCAATGGAAAAACACCGGGTAGAAAAATCAATTGATAATAATAAATAATACTTATTATTATTTATAATTAAAGACCAAAAGCGAGCGTATGTTAACACTTTTTTTAAAAGTATTTTTTTTTAAATTTCTTTTATACAGATATTCGAATGTTTAAATATTTCTTTCTTTTAATAGTTTAAATATCATCGAGTGGCTATTAAAATTCTATCACTCGGCTAAAGTTGAACGATTTCAAGATGGACAATTTAAATATTTTTGGTTAATAAATTTTATTTACAAACAATAAAAAACAAATCCAAAACAATCCAATCTATATTGTATCTTCCAGCGCACTTTTGAAGGCGGAAAGTATTTTTGCAAAATTTCTTTTATTTTTTAGTGTAAAAAACGTTTATAATTTATACATTAATTATGGGAAAATTTTAAGTGTTCTCCAAAAATAACCCCTTAAGGGTAATATGGTACATTAGCGATGTACCCCTATCGGTTTAAATTTGAAACATCGGTTATTTCGAATTTGGCAATACTTATGTCATTCTATTCTGCTACAAAATTCAGTATATTATCACCACTGAACGATTTACGTTTGAGCAACGTTGAGATTTATTGGAAATTTATTTCCAAAACAAAGACAATTGGTCGGAAATTGCAAGAAAATGTCGTACAAATTTGGTAGCAGAGAAGGACCAACAGTGCCCGGCATACGCAAGTTTATTGCTAAGGTTTGTGAAACTGGTTTCATTGTTGATGCGCCAAGACGTGAGCATGATCATACTGTGCCAGACGATTTTACCAAGAAATCCTCTTTTCGGATGAAGCTCATTTTCATCTTGGTGGGTACGTTAATAAGCAAACTTGTAGTATTTAGGACACAGAAAACCCACACGTGGTCTTACAGAAGCCAATGCACCCATTACGAGTGGCTGCTTGGTGCGTTTTGTGGAGCGGAGGCATCATTGGCCCATATTTCTTTGAAAATGAGGACGGCGCAACCTAACGCACCATGATAACCGATTTCTTTGTACCCGCTGTTCATGGTATTGATCTGAACTATGTATGTTTGGTTTCAATAGGCTGGTGCAACTTGCCACACATCTCTTGCCACAATCGATTTATTGCATCAAACGTTTGATGGCCGTTTAATTAGCCGAAATAGTGATGTCAATTGGCCACCAAGAAGCTGCGATTTGATACCGTTGGACTATTTTTTGTGGGGCGCCGTTAAATAAAAGGTGTTATGCCGACAAACCAGAGTCAATTGAGCATTTAAAGGCCAACATTCGTGATGCCATTGCCGAAATACAACCTCATTCACTCGAAAAAGTGCACGAAATTTCGTCCGATCGAATGAGGTACTGCGAGGCCAACGGCGGCAGCCATATAAATGAAATAATATTCCATTTCTAAGTGGAACAATTGTATTTCACAACAACAAAAATAATTTGGCAAAATTTCTAGTCGTTTTTGTTTTATTGCATTTTTAAATTTAAACTTTTAAATGGCCCACCCTTTAGTAGTTATTCTCAGAGCTTTTGATGCTGGGAAGGAGTAGATAAAAAGCCAGTATTTTCAGCTGGTCCCACGATTTTTTCACTCTCCGAATTGAAGTCATTCTATTTATCAATTTCTTACCATCGGGAAGGGTGCCTATTTTACAATATTTACACCATTTTCGATTATTTTCAAGATTTTCGATTCCTCCCGAACACAATTTTTTTAGGCCCAACTGATTGAAATGTTAAGGTCATTGCTTGAAGCCTGGTCTATATACCAATCTTTGCACCTTTTTCGCAGCTTAGTTTCAGTTAAATTAATCAAGTTTTCCAGCTAAGCAGGATTGATTGATCTACTCACTCTGTAGCAGTGTTTCAATTTGAATTACCATCACCGTCAGTCTTTATGGGGTTAATTGTAGCAAATCTTTAAACATTAATGGATTTGATTGTTTTCTTTTCGCAGATTTGAATTTATTTTCTTTTATCTCTTCAATTTCATTTCAACAACAAACAAATATCAACATTCCCTAACAATAAAAAACAAAAATTGTATTTTCTTAAGCTTGCTTATTGCATGCATTGTTTATGGCATCATGCGATATAAATTTTATTTTATTGTTGTTCAGTTTTCATTTCAAAAATTTCCTTGTTTTGGATATTCTCAGGCCTGTCACTAGGGCTTTTTTTTCATTACAACAAAAACAAACAAAAAACAATTTCAAATGCATTGTTTTCTTAAGCAATTTTTATGTCATTTCACTTGCCATACGGCGCTATGAGAGATGAAAACAATTTAAAAATAAAATCTGTTGCAAGGAAATGCTAAAAAAAAATGTGTAATAAGATCGCTACTTCCATTCTTCTGCTCGCTCTATGGCATATTGAATAGAAATTTTTAAAACTCTTGCAGCTACTTTCAATATTTAAACATTTATTTAAGCTTTTGACTTATGAGTAGTAATGTTTGGAAAGACCATTTTGCATCATCTAAAGACGAGAAGCGTGAAGTCTAGAATTATTAGTAATCTTCGGAACTGATTTTAACAGCCTATAAAAAATTAAAACCGCCACTTCATATACCATTCGATCTGCCCAAGACAATTCTGTAAATAAAATAAACGATTTCTGCAGAAACATTTCAATCAACAAAAATCGGTTTTCGTCTCCGCAATACCATGAAGAGCGGGTACAAAAAAATCGGTTTATCATGGTGCGATAGGTGTCTGAATTAAACGTAATGGTTGCGCCGTCCTCATTTTCAAAGAAATATGAAGCAATGATACCTTAGGTCCACAGGCCACACCAAACAGTCACTCGTAATGGGTGCATTGCCTTCTGTAAAACCACGTGTGGGTTTTCTGAGCCAAAAACACGGCAATTTTTTAAAGATGATTTTTTTTTTGGCAAAATCGGCGTCATCGTGCAATTTCTCGTAGGCCCATTTGCGAAGCGAAAACGAAGCGTATGGTCATGCGGCTTCAACTTTTGAACCTATTGAACTTTGTAAGGCGACATACCGAGATCTTTTAGCAAAATTCGACATAAATTGGTATGTGAAATGTTCAATTCTTAAGAACGATGACAATTTGATGTTGATGGATTCTCTCGGACACACACTCTCAGCCACAGCTTCGATATTTCCGGGTTTACGCACGGTACGAGCACGCTCACGTCTTGCTGTACCAACAAGGAAACCAGTTTCACGAACTTTAGCAATAAACTTTCATATACCGGTCACTATTGGTCCTTCTCTGTGACCAAATTTTGTACGACATTTTCGTGCAAGTTTCCGTGTATGTAATTGTTTTTGTGTTGGAAATAAATTTCGAATAAATCTAAACGTTGCTCAAGCGTAAATCGATTCATTACGTTCAGTGGAGATAACATGAGCCGCTCAGTGCACAAATCGATTAACTCCATAAAACAAAAAGTTGAGAAATGCGATGAAGTAATGTAAATTGTTTTTTAAAATTCCCTTTACAATATAAATTCAAATATATATTGTAGAATACATAAATACATATGTATATAGCTTTCATCTAATGGTATATAAAATTAATAAGAAAGAATAGCCAAAAAAATAATCTCAGTAATGTTATAAATTTCATGTGACTGGAGGAGTTAATCGATTTGGCAACTGAAAAATGTAATAAATTGAATTTGGTATTTAAATTTTTAAGTTTTTATTACAGAAAAAGTTAGTTATTATATATTTTTATTACAAATTTTCCATAACAATGAGTGTTTACAGTGCTGTTATAATATCTTATTTGTGATTAATTTATTAGCAGTATAAATAATGTTTTTTTCATCAGATGTACATATGTAAGGACTCGACATTTCGCTTTGTTCTCAAGTTTTTAAACTAATTATGTTTAACAGGAGGAATGAATTTAAGCAGATCCATCACGTCTCCCCTTTTTTCCCTTGTCACAGTTCTGCCTTTAGGATGTGATAAAGGCTGATCTATATTTTTTGTACTTTGTGGCCTATCTGCTACAGATTTCCTTATGTTAATTTCGTTAAATTCAAAATCTTCATTATAGTCATATTTGAATTGTCTGAGATGAGGTTTGACCTTTCTAACTTTATGTAGCATATTTTATGCCAATTTACTGGAAAATATGTAACGGTTGCTTTTCTGTTAATGATTGAGTTGTCTAAAGGTTTTGTTTAAAAAAATCTTGGTGGGCCATTTGGATTAGATTAAATGGTGCTTTCTTTTTGCACGTTTTGAGTATATTGTGTATTATATTTTTTTGCATGTGCCTCAATAATGGCAAAATCTGAGTCATTAGGTAAATAGCTGTGACCACTTCCCAAAAATTTCATTTCAATTGACTCAGCTCTTATTTCCGTACTTTGAATAAGTTTCATAATTATGGAGTTAATCAAAATGTCTTCTAAAATAAATTATGTACTTATTATTCAATGGCCCAAAAAATTTTGTCGTTTAATGGTGTTAATCTTTACTATTCAGGAAAGTTATAATAAATATAAAAAGTTATGACTATCCCAAGTGCTTTGACACTTAAATTTAAGATTTTTCAAAAAGTGGAGTTAATCACTTTGTGCACTGAACGGCTCATATATGGAATTTTGTAACAGAATAAAATGATATAAGTATTGCTAGATACGAAATAGCCGATGGTTCAAATTTAAACCAATAGATGGCCCACCCTTAATAAGTAGATCTGCTATAGTTTCTCTAACAGGAAGAGTTATGTGTCGTTATGTAAAAAAATGTTGTTTTGAATATCCTTGGATGAATTATAGGATTAGTTGGTTAAATTTTCTCAAATTTCCTTAACCAATCTTGTTATAATAAAGAACGCAAATTTCCAAATAACATGTGTCTCTCGTATCTGTCTGTTGTGTGATCATAAACACTACGTGAATTTATTGTAAATTTTTGTTTTTGTTTTTAATTATTTCATTTGAAACGCTATTTTGTCTATTTGTCTAAACGTTTTCTCACGCTCCAAACACACACACACACACACACACATCAAAACAAACGAAAATGTTGACGAATTTTTAATTTCAATTTAAATTTCAATTTTCATTTTCATTACAAACATCATATCGCAAGAAGGGGAAATAAAGGAGAGGAGGGGGAATGAACGGTGAAAATTATTGTAAAATTTTATTACAAATTTTTCTTCTATAAGATATAGAAAACGAGTATTTAAAACGCAATAATTTTTATTTTTATACAAAATTAATGACCATTAATCTGTTGGATAATAACAATAAAAAAAAAACATGATAGAAATACTGTGATTTGTTTATAATGAAAACGAAAGAATATAGTAAGTGTGTAGTGGGGGGTGTAGACAAAAAGAAAAAAAATTATTTATGAACGATAAAGAAAAGGAATTATTTTTACGTTTATAAGCAAAATTCAAATCAATTTTTTTTTGTTGTTTTTTGTTTTACTTTTTAAACTTTTAATATCTTTTTCTATTATTTTCTCTTCAATGTTTTATAGAAAACAAATGGTTTTGTTTACCACATCGTTTCAAACAAAAGCTAAATATTTAGGAGCTTATCTAGTGAATCTCCCGTGGGGTTATTGTTGCGGCGTTAAGTATCCTAAAGTGATGTATGGGAATTCCTTTCAATCTGTTTGGCATTCTTTATTTTTATTTTCTTTAAAATTTCGGCTTTTTTTTAATGATAATATCAAATGTGTGTGTGCTCTTATTTTTTTTTTTTTTTTTATGAAACCAGCACTCAGGGGATGGCCCCTACTCATGCAGTGCATTGTGCAGGTTTTTTTTTTAGGAAAGGTGGAAAGGGGGAAGATGCGAACGGCAAGGAAACGAGTTGCTGCTAGGTGACTATAAAATGGCCAGTGCTATACCTTCACCATTAGACAGTCTACAGGCAATCGTCCCCAAGAAACCCGCAGTTTCTCACATGATTATGTATGATTTAAACAATAAAAAACATAACCCTGGGGGGGGGGGGTGTAGTTAGTGAAAGTGTTTAAAAAATAAATTGAAATTTACTTTAAAAGAAAACAGCATTAACTATAAAGCCATATTTAGGTCCTTCATTAAGTCAATTTTCAGTTCGAAACTGGAAATTCCAACAACTTGTTTGAAAATTATTGTCTCATAACAATTAAAATTAAATAACCGCCTATAAAAACTAATGACCTCAAAAAAACGAACTGAAACTTTAATAGAAATGACAGCAACAGTTAATAAACAAAACAAAATTAATAATGAATGCAATTGAATTCAATTGAAAACAATAAACTCAACAGCAATTCACTTAAAAAGTTTTTTAACTGACTGAGTGATGAAGTTTAAAGCAAAACTTAAAAGAAGCGGGAAATTCTTGTGTACAATAATTAGAATATTAAGAGAAATTGAATTTTTGACATCAGATATCCAAAAAAAAAACTCCAAAATGGATTCTATTTATTTCGTTCTTCTTCTTAAATGAATTTATTCATTACAGTGTTTTCCAGTTCCTATCGAATTATTTGAAACTCTTATAAGTGCGAAGAAACCATAAAAAGCTAGATCATTCACTGCCAACTACGAGTTATCTCGTAGCTGCAAACCTTACTCAACAGGCCAACTACGAGATAACTCGTAGCAAGAACTGCGATTATATTGAACATCATTTCGATATGACTTATTGAATTTACTTTATTATTTCATTCTAAGGTATTATATAATAAGGTACGAGTTATCTCGTAGTTGGCATATCCAAATGAAATTTTATATAAGTAGGCCAAACTACGAGATATCTCGTATTACCTAAATTTATCTTGGCACCTGACGTTGGGTTTATGAAAACGGTGTTAGCCTATTTCGATGAACTACATCATAAACTCAATGAATTTTTTCCACGATATTAAATTATGTAGCGGTAAAAGCAATGTGCTCGAGATTTAAATACACACGTACATAATAATTGGGCATTACAACCCTTCAGTCAGGATTACGACCTAGTTTCTCACACCACTTATGTTGTATGTGTTAGTTTTATATGCACATGAGTGGCGGGACCTAGAGTTTAAAGCCGACTTCAAACTACAGATTTTAGAGACACTTTTTTAAGTAATCTTTTACTTACTCTCAGAGTTTTAGCCAGAAAAGGAGAGAGAAGAGGAAGTCCCATAGAAATATTTTTTTGATATTTCACTTTGGTGGAGATGTCTGATCTGGGTTTGAACCCAGACCCTTCTAGACTACTACGCCTTCGAGATTTGGATACGTAAAAAAATCAAAAGCCACCAACTATATCCCGGAAAAAGATAGTTAACAACACTCCACTATAAGGCAATTTTTTTTTATTTTAGACTGGATGCCCTTACTCTCAGTGTGGGGGTACTGAGAGTAAATTTTGTAGACAACAAATAAAACTCCTTGAGAATTACTAATTAATTATATTAATGTCCATAATGGCGGCTCCTAATCCTAATCTACATACATATGTATGGTATTTTTTAAGAGCTTCCTATCTTTAACTGATGTTTTCGAAATACATAATTATACTAAGTGTGGAATATAACATCGTTTAAATCACTCGTGCAAGATATGCAATGTAGTATGAAATGTAGGGCACGTAGCGCTATCCTATTGAAACCATATGTTGTTGCTGTCCAATGAAGTGCTCGCGGTTGGCAGTGATGACCTGGCCAATGTCGTTCACAAAGAAAAACAGACTAATGATGCCGCCAGCCCAATATCCGCAACATACAGTAGGAACATTTTCGGTATGCATGTGGGCTGATGTCGTCCTAGTCATCCAAAAATAGGCCTCATTGCTTGCCTCATTTTGATTGAAAATTAGGTTCAGTTGCTAATTATTTCAGAGCTCGTGCAACGTACACTTTTCGTTGTCTATGGCGTTCGTGGCAAAACAGACTGAATGAATGACAACTAATTTGGCAGATGTAGCTCTAACAAGATAGCCGTTATCAACTGTCAAAAATCAGAAGTACCTGTTCTAAGACCGTTTAGAAAGCTTCGATCGAATTGCTAGCGAAGCGCGGTCAATAACTTAGGAAAACGTCAGATTTATTTATCGAATTTCAAGATTTATTTATCGAATTTGTAGTATAGCTACTATAGCTAGAATGGCTGGCTAGTATAGCTAGTATAGCTGGCATAGCTAGCTAGCAGAGCTGGCTAGTGTAGCTAGTACAGATGGCTAGCTGGTTACTATAACTAGTATAGCTGGCTAGTAAAGCTAGTATAGCTGGCTTGTATAGCTAGTATGGCTGACAAGTATAGCTAGCACAGCTGGTTAGTATAGCTAGTATAGCTGGCTTTTATAGCTGGCTAATATAGCTATGTAGTATAGCTGGCATAGCTAGCTAGTATAGCTGGCTAGTGTAGCTAGTATAGCTGGCTAGTGTAGCTAGTATAACTGGCATAGCTGGTAAGTATAGCTAGCACAGCTAGCTAGTATAGTTAGTACAGATGGCTAGCTGCTTACTATTACCAGAATAGCTAGTATAGCTGGCATAGCATAGCTGGCTAGTATAGCTAGTATACCTGGCTAGTATAGCTAGTATAGCTGGCTAATATAGCTAGTATAACTGGCATAGCTAGCTAGTATAGCAGGCATAGCTGGCTAGTATAGCTAGCATAGCTGGCTAGTATAGGTAGCTATTATTTAAGGTAACCAAAAAAATGAGATGTTTATCTTATTGATAAAAAATTATTTTGGTTTTATATATAGTTATAGTATCGGTTATAGTATCGGAAATGAAAACCAGACTTGTCCATAACCTTTCTTGTGTAGCATCCTGTTAAGCATTTATTTTTTTTTCTTAACACAGATCAACACTACTCATGCAGTTACTCTGTAAATAACTTAAACAAGGAGGGAGTACCCTTTTAAAAAATCATGTTAACCTTCGTTTGTCATTGTTTTCAAATTAATTAATTTTTTTTAATTAAACTCATTAAATTTTAAATATTTTTTAAAAAATTATTAAAAAGTATATTTAAAGATATTTTCAAACCTTTACCTTTTAGTCCCGGGTCCAGGAGTTAAATAAAATTTCACGAGTCACCCCATTGAAATACTGCAAAAAAAAAATTAGAAAATAAAAGGGAAAAATTAAACAAAATATTTTATAATTAAATAAAATATGAATTCAAATTTCTATATTTGTTTAGTCTGCAAAAGAAGAACTGAAATCGTAAAAGAAAATATGATTTTTAAGAAGTTAAAACAAATTCTTTCAAATGCTCAAATTTCACATTTTTTTTGTTGAAACTATTGCTAGACAGACGGTTTCGCAGACTGTCCACAAATCCCATGGTATGCCTGGCATAGAATTACATTTTATTTCGTTTAAATGTTTATTGTGCAAATGAAAAAAACAAAGTAGATTGCCTTGTTGCAAAAAAATATTAAATTTCTTGCAGCATTTTATTTGTTTTTCTTTATGCAAATGCCGCATTTAAAAAAAAATGATATGTTGATGAGTTAAAGAGAACAGAGCGCGCACGCGTGCACGATATTAATTTCACCACAAAAAAAAAAATAAAAAATAAACAAACAATAGCACGGAGAACAATTAAAAAATGTTTACATTGAAACAAAAACGAAGTCACACATTAAAATCAATTTCAAAAAGTAATTTAATAGCTATTAAACGAGTATTATTGTCAATAAAATAATGAAAATAAGAAACAAAAAATTGCGACTAGGTGGTCTCAAATCGATTTATAACAACAACAACAACACTTATTGAAAGAAGAAAATTTTGGTTTTTGCATTATAACTGTTCCCAAGTCTTATAGTCCTGCCTTAAGAATATTGCTCAGCATTAGTTTGGCTTTAAAGAGGCCTTGAAGATCCATGAAAAACTCTTTTTTTGTACACAGAAACTGATTGAGAAATAAAGGTGTGTACATCAAGACGTTGTTTAAGATTGCTTGGGACAGCATTTAAACTCAAGGTTGAGACGCATTACTCGAGTATCTATCGAGAGAACAACTGATATGAACCTAATATGGCGGATGCAATGATCTGCCAACATCTGTATTAGTGGTACCTTGAGATCTACAACGTCCTTGGCGTTGGAGATAAAATTAGCGTCTAAAACTAGGCGTAGTAGGCGATAAGCCAGTGAATAAAATATTGAACAAAGATTTTTAAAGAATTTAGGACATTCATTTCGGAAAAAAAGGTGTGAAAAAGTGGTGCAATGCAACACGTTAACGATTCCGTCCAGAGTTTCACTGGAGGTTCGAGACTAAATGCAATTGTGTGTTGCCAACTCTAAGACGCCGTAGTTTAGTAGGTAGTATGTTAGCTTATTAGAGTGAGGCCACGGTTCGAACCTCAGGTCAAATATCTCCAACAAAATCAAATACGAAAAATATTTCTTCGGCGACTTCATCTTAGCAGATTTCTGGCAAAAACTCTGACTGTAAATAAAATTGCCATGAAAAGTTTTACCACCACTCATGTATAAAATTAACACACACAACATAAGTGGTGTGAGAAACTAGGTTGTAATCCTGGCTGAAGGGTTGTAATGACCAATTATATTTCTGGCAAAAAATCTGACTGTAAATAAATTTGCCATGAAAAGTTTTACCACCACTCATGTATAAAATTAACACACACAACATAAGTGGTGTGAGAAACTAGGTTGTAATCCTGGCTGAAGGGTTGTAATGACCAATTATATGTCTATAAGGCTATTAGATGACTAAAGCGCCTTCCAGACGAAATAGTTATTAAGGACCTGACTTACATTCTCTTCTATAATTGCTCTACTTCGAGAACCCCTGTGAAAACCAATGAGCTTATAATTGCCAATACCGTAATGGATTCTCACAACGCCCAGTGAGTAGAATTGGATATAAGGCAAATTAAGAGCAAATTTAGTCAAAGCCGAATAAAAAGTGCATGAAACGTCTGCTTAAACTCAAGGGAGCACATTCAGTAATGGTTGTTGCAGTACCGCCACTCATGTATAAAATTAACACACATAACATAAGTGGTGTGAGAAACTATGACTTCTGCAAGGGTTGTAGAGATAATGAAAAGGAAAAAACTGTTCTTTACCTATTGTTCGGAACAGAAAATGTCATATGGGTGCCTACAATATACATAGAGGATTCAATCGATTTGTCAGTAAAGTGTGGACTTTAGCAGTTTAGGCTGGTTTATCAGAAATTCAGAATGGTTCCGAGATTAAGGGAAAATGCACAATGATGGCATTACAAGGACTCTTATACGGCTTAAGTGATTCTACCATAATTCTTTGAGTGGACTGCTAACTTTGCCTACCTTCTTAATTAATTGTCGTACGGAGTCGTTGTTAAACTGTAGGTCCCTTCAATCTTAAATAAAAATAAATGCACAAAACAAGGGGAATGTGAGAAGTTAAACCACAAACCTGACTAATGGGGTATATAACCCCCATAATGATTTATAATACATGAAGACATTCAAGCCAATTAAAATTAATTTAAAAAAAAAACCATTTATCACTTTGTTGAAATGACCCACATACCATGTACATATGTACGTAGTATGTATCATAAATAAACAAAAAATATTTAATGATTGTTTATAAGATTGTAACAAAAAAAATGTATTTCCTTATAAATGTTTGGAACCAATTTACTAAACATGCTATACGCAGATGTTTGACCTTTTAGTCTTAGCATCTAAGACCTAAACCTGACCTTGGCTAAAAAGTTATAAAAATTTTATTTTGGAACAGAAAAAAAAAAATAAAAATAAACTGTATCTGCTAGAAATATTAAAATTTGAAACAGAACAAAATAAAATTGGAAAAACTTGTATTTTAAATGTTTATAAAAGATTAAATAAAAAAATAAATTGATTGATGGTTTCGTACTTTTTTATTACAATTTTTTTTTATTGATTTTTTTAAATCCATATTCAGAATGATTTTTGCAAAAGGAAATCACATGATATATTTTTTTTTCAATTCAATTTCAATTCATTTCATTATTATTCTTTATTTTTTTTAACCAAGTTCACGTTGTTGTTGTATTGTATATCATAAATTAAAATATGAAATGAAATGAAATAAAAAAGAAAAGAAAAGGAACAAAGAATAATAAATAAAATTTCTGTATAGAAATTGTTTATGATACAATTTTGTAAACAAACAATTAAAACAATAAAAATCAATAATTAAATAAATTTACAAGACATTTTCTATCATCTCATGAATATGATTATCATTGGGATAATAATGATGAATGGAATGCACAATTATCATTAGGAAAATTGTTTTTCAAATAAACAAACAGAAAATTACAAAAAAAATGTATCAATTAATGTAAATAATATTGATTTTCCTTTTGTTTTCTAATAAAAGTCTCTAAAATTAATAATTGTTTATTTATTTGTGGTGGGAAGTAGAATATATTCGACATTAATTGACAGATCCATCTGTCCCAGCGTTGCCATTTGCCAAGTTTTCCCTTTTTTTTCAAGTTTTTGGAGATGCGAAAAAGTTTTCATTAAATTTGTTTTCTAACAAAACAAGTTTTTTCGACAAAATTAAATTTAAAATTTTTTTCAATAAATTCAGTATTAAAACAGGAAATATTTACATTTTTAAATAAAATATTGTTTATTTTATTAGTCCCGGACAAAAAACGCAAAAAAACACCAACAGAGAGCATCGGGCTCTGGAATTTCCTTTAAAAATGTTGGTACTTTTGTAGAAAACAAGTTTTTTTTTGTAAAAAAAGTTTTTTTTCCCAGAAATAAAGTTTTAAAAAAAAATCTGGCAACGCTGATCTGTCCTACATGACGGCCAGGTTGTAAAGAAATTGTATACGCATGTGTATGTTATTGACTTGTAATAATTGTTTACAAAGCGGAAAATAAGGTTGATTGAAACAGTAGCTGTCAGAATTGACATTTGGTTTATATTTACTATGAACAAGGTAATGCAGAAGAGTTCAATATCGTATTTTGTAAAATATCAATCAAGGTAATACGGAGGATGTTTTTTATTGTTGTTGTAATTTTCATACACATACTTATAAATATATAGTATATAAAAAAATTGATGATGTTTTGTTTCTATCTTATGCTGTAGATTGGCAAAGTGCTGAATCGATTTGTATAATGTCCGGAAGGATTTATCGTTTTTGAAATATTAGGTGGGCGTGACACATTCCCAACACACGAATTTATCGTCTTTACCAATTTGAAATTAATTAAATACAGTTAGTCATTACAACCCTTTAGTCAGCATTACGACATAGTTTCTCACACCACCCATGTAGTGTGTTAATTTTATACTAGAGTGA
Source organism: Sarcophaga caerulescens (assembly GCA_927399465.1). NCBI lineage: Eukaryota > Metazoa > Arthropoda > Insecta > Diptera > Sarcophagidae > Sarcophaga > Sarcophaga caerulescens. The sequence goes on from OV656867.1 coordinate 21,927,868, forward strand.
TGGCACCTACAGTCGACTCTGAGTGACAAATTTCGAAGAAACTTTTCATGGCAATTTTATTAACTCGCAGAGTTTTTGCCAGAAATCTGCTGAGAGAAAGTCGCCGAAGAAATATTTTTCATATTTCGCTTTGTTGGAGAAGTCTGACCTGTGGCTTGATCCATGGCCTCATGTCTAATAAGTCAACACACTACTTATTAGACTACGGCGACTTAATTAATTAAATATCTGAAGCTTTTGAACTTGATGTACATTCTTACAGTATGACATTTTATGATTAACCTTACATCGGGCAACATATAGCAAATGAAGAATCACTGCCACACAACCCAAGTAAAATATATTTTTATCATTTGCTTAACCAACTGCTAAGTCCAGAGATTTCAAACTTGGACTACATTATTGCTGTATCAAGTTCAATGACCCAAGAACCGAGTGAGAAAAGGGTGAAGCATTTAAACAACTAGAGAATAGCTAAAGCATTTAAACTTGGTAAACCTTCTTGTAGTTCAAAGTTTGAAGCTGAAGGTCATGTTGAGATTAACTTTTTAAGTTCAACAAACCGTAACAACCAGTATTACAGGAAGAATTCGATCTCACAACTAATCACAGTCGCCAGTTAGCACATTATTATTACGATTGTCGAGAAGAGATGCCAAAATAGTGCTCTTATAGGATCAATTGAGGGCATCGACAATCCCCTTGACCCCATATATACTCTTGCCAAGAATGTTCTCTGATGATCTACATATGGGATTCAATAAGTTATCTATTCTATCCCTGTGGCTCACTTCGGGTTATTCCTGGAAAATATGATACATCACTCAAATCTTCTCTTTTTGTAATTTTCCAACAACAGGGTCTTTGTCTCTCTTTATCTTTCCTTTCACTGAATATACGTTTCCAAATATCTGTTAACACTGCACAGAAGGTTACTGACCCCATCAGAGTCTTGGAAGCTACCCTTCCCGCATGCTCATTTTGTCTGTTTATTGCTGAGAATTTCCACATGACCTGCGATCTAGCAGAGCTGGATTCGGGCAAAATATTTGTCGGGCCAACATTTTTTATATGTAGTTTGACAGCTCTCTTCTTGAGATAGAATGGATGAATCGTGCAACAGAAAGCTTCCAGTAAAAAATAATTTTGTCCAGACAACTTGGGTTGAACCGAGAGCTCGGATAGCGGCCTGGCTGTCAGACAGTATTCAAGTATCCAAGTTAAATTGAGCGCATCTTTGGATGGCATGAACTTCCGCTTGAAAAGTACATGCTAGTTTCCCCATAGTGTCGGAATATTTCATGTGACTGTCAGCTACTTAATACATTAGGTAACAAAGTCCCCTATAGAATGATATGTAAGACTTGTGATCCATTATTCTAACCATAGTTTCCAAAGCTTTGGTCTTAACTACCATGATCTTCCAGCGTCGTTTAAGGAGAGGTTTTTTGAGCCTCTGTTATATATCAAGAAACATTAGTCTCTATATCTTGTTCAGTTCAATTTGAGCTGTTTTCAAATATGTTCTGCCTGCCTAAGCAATGGCCTCATACATCCAGCGCATAATTTTGGCTTACATTGTCATTCGTCACTGTGTATATTTTTTCATTTGAAAGTATATTTTTCAGGCAGCAAAAATTTTCAATGATTTTAGCCCAATCTGCTTCAGATTGTAGCAGTGACATTGCCACTTTTAACGATACAGGAAACTCCTACCAACAAAACGTTCTGCATGGAATATGTGTGAGTAATAGTTGAGCTCTGCGTGAAGGTAAGAGCCTTAAGCGTTAACGTATCGATTAGGTTCTTGAATACATTGCTGAAAACCCGAAAACATTAATTTGGCATCGTTGTCAACAATCTCAAATTTCATAATTTTTCAGCTTACTTAGGAACATAAACCAGCAGACCATGGGTAATGGAGCAAATTAAAGTTAACGCTAATCTGAATGGAAATTTCTACTTTTGGAGTTCAGAAAATCCTCATACATCCACACAAAGCAACTGTCTGATACAGATTTCCCTGCAAGCCTTTAGCATGTCATGATGACATATGCTTTCTTTATGAGCCATTAAGGATATTCTTCTACAATCATCTCTCTCTCTCTGTATTGAACAGTGCTTTCCAAAAGAATTAAGCAAATTCATCTTAAATAACTTCATCCCTTTAAATGTTTTTTCCATTTTACGAGAACATATCTTATGGAAAACCCCTTACCTTGGCTACATTAAGAAACTTACTTATTGAACTTGAATACAGACAGACAACCTTACTACCATCTGTTTAAACTTTCTAGGCCAACTATTTAATTTAAAAGTCATTTCCGACGCCCAATAGAGCCTTAATTGTCTATACATCATGTCTTTGAAAAAAAAAACTGAATTTTCAATATTTGTTTTTCTCCAAAAAAATAAAAAAAAAAACAAAAAAAAAACAAAAGAAAAAATAAAGATAATATAGAATAATTACTCAGATGTATTATAATTGAAATATTTGGTAGTAAATGTTTATTTTTAAAACATTTTATTGTTTGAAAAAAATTTCGTTGATTTTTTTTTTCATGATTCGCTTCTTACGTCCATTTGCCAATACTAAAGTAATTTTAATTTTCTTTTTTCGATTTTCTTACGATATTTAGAACAAACGCCTGAAATAATAATAAAAGTATAGAAAATCCAAATCATTAAAAAACAGAGTACATAAGTAGTACGTACCTACGCAAATATAATTTTTAAGTACTTTTTGTGTTTTTTTTTTGTTTTTTATGCAAATAAAAAAATAATCGAACAACAACAATATGCTGTATCATAGTTATTTTAATTAAATTTATTAAGAGATCTGTTTTATTTACTTTAATAACAAATAATTTATGTGAAAAGAGATTTTATTTTATCTCTGCTTTATTATTTTTGGTTTAGTGAATCAGTACTATGTAGTTAAAGTAGTAGGATGTAAAAAATAAAAGTACCAAAAACAGTTTTTGTACAAAAAATAAAAAAATTAATTTGATTCCAGACTCCTCATGATTTAAAAAAAAAAAATATTACAAAATAAAATTTAATTTTTTTTTTTATATTTTTTTAAGTATTGAGGTGCGCAAAAGTTCTTGACGAGCAGTGCCTTCGTACTAAAGTACTTTGCTTTCCATGAGAAAATATAGGAAACAATGATTTTATAATAGAGGACCATGCATTCTCTTCCACGGTTTATAAAGCTAACTCTTTTAGTTGAAATCTTATCAAATACAAGAATTCCCCGAATATAAGCACTTTAATGGTGTTTTCTTTTCTAAAAAGAAAATGTCACCCTCTTACAAGGTACATTAAAAAAATTTTTGACCAACCCTGTTGTAATGTCATTTTTTATTTTAGAAGAACATAACATAAATATTAAAAAAAGGTATGCCCTGTGTTTACCACTTATTAAGAAAATGAATGAGGAAATGTCAATATGTTCAAAGGTGTTGCCAGATCGCTAATTTTTCGACTTCATTTTTTGCACCCTTTTTTTATAACAAAAAAAAATATTTTAACACTGTTCTAACAATGAATGCAATTTTTTATACTGCTGAACATGTAGCTTTAATAATGTAATATTTCCTTAAGATTACTCCACAAAACAATGAAAAAATTAACTTCAAATTGGATAACAATACCAGGTAACTTTTTAAAAGTTTCATCTGGTAGCCCTATAAATAAACAAAAGTCATCTGCTTTACAGGGCATTATCAGCACTCTCGATTTATACAGGGCATAAAATGCAATGCCCTCCACCATTGGCAAGTGCGAATTATTTAGAATAAAACATACCACCCTTTCAGAGGGTGAAACATTTTTAAGAAACAAACGCAAAATTGCATTTTGCGTTAATAAAATGCACATTTTTTGGTAGAAAAGAAAACACCATAAGAAATGCTTGCATGACAGTGCTTATAAGCGGGGAATTCTTGTATCAAAATCCCGTTCCTAAAAGCAAATAGCCACGTGTCATTAGAGCTAATAGTGGTCTATTTGTCTTATTAACAGCACTGGGTTCGTATTGGATAGAATGCCAACTGGTCGATCGGCTTTGATCATCTTCTATAATTCAGTGTGGTCAACAAAATTGTAATCTGCGAAGAAACTGCTGAAGGAGATGTATCCACAGCAAACTTTATAGACATAGTCAAGAGTCCTGTTCTGGCATTAACTAGAGAGAGTCTTCTCCGAAGAAATTTATTAATTACGAAAGGCGAACATTCGAGAATTGAAGGTTTTCTATCAGAAATCAATAATCTGAGATTGCGTTGCTTCAGTTGGTTACATTTTATGGATGGGATAAAGTGAAGTTTCTGCCTCGAGAAGAATGAAACGACTAGGAACATTCTATGGAATTGCATTGCGCTTTTCAATGTTCTTGCTATTCTGTTATCAATATAACCCAATCACTTAACCTATCCCCATAAAAAGAAAGCCAGAAATGACCTAATGAACAGGACCAATTTTGGAAAGAAAATTGTCACAAAGCATGTGCATATAAGCGAATTTTTTTTAAATAAATTTAAAGTCTCAAATAAAATTTTTCGCGTTTATAAGCGGGGAACGCTTAAAACCGAGATGCATATATCGTAATAGTTTCGGTACACTTAGGAGTAAAACACAAGTTTGCATAAGCGGGGAATTTTTATATACGGGGTGCAGTATATAGACTAGTCGTCGTAGTCTAGTAGGTAGTGTGTTGGCTTATTAGACTGAAGGCCCGAGTTCGAATCCCAGGTCAGACATCAAAACGAAAATATGAAAATATTTCTTCGGCGACTTCCTCTCAGCAGATTTCTGTCAAAAACTCTGAGAGTAAATAAAATTGCCATGAAAAGCTTCTCAAAAAAAAACTGTCGTTCGGAGTCGACTTGTAGTAAACTGTAGGTCCCGCCACTCATGTATAAAAAGTAACGCACACAACATAAGTGGTGTGAGAAGCTAGGTCGTAATCCTGACTGAAGGGTTGCAATGACCAATTATGTATGTATGTATGGGTGCATAAATCCGGCAGATACTGTAATTCCAAGTTGCTGAAAGGCATCTACCACATTAACTATGCCTAGTAAATTCTTTTAAGTTCGAACAGGTGAAAAGGTTCTTAGGGATCTCAACATAAATGGGTGGGTCTTGATTGATTGGTATTACAGCACTGGTGTTAGTTAGTTACTCCTCAGAGCTCATGAGATATCTAGATTTTAACAACCTGATCTACCACAGACAGTACGGTCCGTTCTAATGGTAAACTGCTGGCGTTACTGTCAGAAGGACAACTGGAAGCAGTACTTCCGACAATTTGTTTAGAGTTAGCTTGTGGCTCTAGATATATCAAAAACATTTGATAGAGCATGGAATGCTGTACTATCATTGAAAGTACGGGTTTTTATAAAAGAGAGATGAGTTTAGGCTAAATTCAGGATTACAAGCGCAAGATTCTGTTCTACCTCTGATTCTAGTTTTCTTCGTTTTTCCTTTTATTTTCTGAAAAACTACACTCTTTTAACTTCCCATAATATCTACTATTTTACAGATGATAATCGAATTTGTCATTTATATTCCTATGGTTGCAGACTAAGTGTTTTAAAGATTCAAAGCTTGATATGATTGGCTCTTTCGCATGTGATCTACAGTCAATCTTTGAATGAGGCTATGAGAATAGGGTCGATAGAATCGATAATCGCGACAATAATCTTACCTCATCTGAAACCATGAATGAAGTAAATATTGGTAATAAAAAACTCAGTATCTTCCGAGCATGAAAATTCAAACCTTCATCACTCTATTTTAAGACTTCACGACTACATACAGGAGCGGGCAGTATGGTATCCATGACAGCATAGTAGCCAACTCGATTGATTTGTTTGATCAATGTCACATGGAACACATCCGTCCGTGCCCGATTGGCCAATAGCTCGCATAATGCCATACACTCTGCATTTTCAATCCTCTTCCTGCAGAATGTTTTCCTGTTTCTTATGATATAAAGACACTCGAACCGAATTTCTCCCTACCATAACCTACTTGGCTCAACAACAACTTACTAGGCTCAACAATAAAAATTCAATGTACCGCACAATAGTCGCTGTAGTCTAGTAGGTAGCGTGTTGGCTTATTAGACGTAGGGCCACGATTCAAACCCTAGGTCAGACAACTCGAACAAAACGAAATATGAGAGAATATTTCTTCGGCGAGTGCCTCTAATCAGATTTCTGGCAAAAACTCTGAGAGCGAATAAAATTGCCATGAAAAGTTTCTCAAAAATCTGTCGTTCGGAGACGACTTTCAGCTGTAGCTCTCGCCACTCATGTTTACAATTAACACACACAACAGAAGAGGTGTAAGGAACTAGGTCGTAATCCTGACCGAATGGTTATAAAAACCAAGTATGTATGGATTTCATGTACCGCAGAATAAACAAAAACTCTTGAGGAGGCTGAATTTATTGGTTGGTACTTACGAAAAGCACTTCTTGTCAGCAAACTGCCTGTTCGAAAAAGGATGGAGAGAATGTGGCAGAAAAACTGAAACAGAATATTATGATTTCACGTAAAGAGGACGTATGTAGGACAATTAAAAACGCTTCTAAATATGATCACAACCACAAAGATGGGTGTCATAATATGGGATTTCCAGCAATATTATCATGCATTTCTTTTATTTATTTTTATACAACCAAATCACAATTCGATTAACCATTACTGTAAGTAATCGTAATCATTATAAAAAAATTATTAACATTTGGCGCAGTATTGAGAAACATGAGCTCAATAATGAGACAATTCAAAATCGTAAACATAATGCAAACATTTAAAATGGTGAGTGATTTATTGCTGAATTGTGGTTAAGAGAACGTAGAGAATTGTTAGAGAAAACTTGCTGTAGAATATTTTAAAAAATTTGTTTCGCTTGATACTTAAAATTCATAAAAAATTAAACTCATAAAACTCATAAAAATTAAAATATATTTCTTTATATTTTATTTTATCTATATGTACATACATACAGTCAGCGTTAAAAGGAACTGTACATTAAAAAATATATACCCTAATAAATTACCGTTATTTTTATTTTAAAATTGTTTCATTGCCAGTTTTTAAAATTGAAACAAAAAAATTAAAAAAAAATTTTGAAATATTGTCAAATTTTTTTGGGCACTCTCCTTAAGTGGTTAAAGTTGAGTTTGGTGATTGTTAGAATTTTATACATAGTGTACAGTTTCTTTTGACACTCACTGTATATAGAAATGTTTTAAATAAAATATTATTAGAAACGCTTTTGAATTTCTTTCTTAACTGTAAACGTTTGCATAAATTTTTTGCAAGAAAAAAATTATCGCAACTTCTAGAAAACACGTATAGAAAAGCATATAAGTTTTCAAAATATTTATAAATTAAAAGTATTTTGTTTCAAACAATTTGTTGATAACTTGTCCAAATTTTTTAATTTACTTTATTAGTCATTTTTTTTTTTTGAATTAAATTTCTTTTTAACAAGACCAATAAAAACAAAAATTATTTCAAGTTTTGACATGAATTTTATGACCCACATACAATTTTTTAATGCAAAAAAAAAAAAAACAATTAAAATACAGTGAAAAAAAATGGTAAAAAAAACACAATCGAATCTATAAATACGCCTACTTCTGTCGCCATAGCGAGAAACAACATTCAAGTAATTGCTAGAAAATATTCACTGAATCGGCAACATTAAAAAACGCAAAAATATGCGGAAACTACAACAAAACCAACAGAGACGCCAACATTACGTTTTACGCGCAATAAGATCTTTAATAATCCACGTGTTAGAATCATGTTTACACGTGTATATTTGCGTTCTGTAAATATAAAAAATTTTTTCCATTTTTCTTTTTGTTTGATGGGGTTTTTTGCTCGCAAATTAATCACTTTTGTTGTGGGGAGCAACCAACGACTACGTATTTGAATTTAAGCACTAAAAACTAATGTTTAATGAACTTGATAACGAAGAAAGAAAAAGACCGCGACGACACCATATCAAACGTAAATATAAAGAAAGCAAAAAAAAATAAAAAAAAATTGAAAATTTGTTACCTCAACTTTCGAGATAGAAAAAAGTCTACACGCACGTTTAGATGTTTAGAGAGCACGTACTGAACTGAATTAAGTATTTAAGAATTCAACAAGTTTAGCAAAAAGCGGGCAGCATTATAAGCAAAAAAAAAAAAAAACAGCTGATCAACAACAAAAAAAGTGAGCAAAAACGATCGTTTGAGGTCTCTTTTTTGAACTCCCTCTCAGAAATCAACAAACAACAGTGGGCCTGAACGTCGAATATAAGCGATAAGCGAAATTATTATTAGTAACTTAGCACATCGAACGGATAAAGACCGACTTTCTAAACATTATCACTAAAGGTATGAAGAGTTAACACAGATGTCGCTGCTAGAAGTCAAAATTGGAATCGCCATGTGAAAAATTTGCTTCAAATTTGAATCGTCATTCGGTTTTGTCCACAACATTATATTAAAACGGTTTATTACGTTACATAGAAATGTTATCAGCATTACCCAATGAACGCAGTTAATATGTTTAGAATATTTCAGCTCTTGAAGGGTAGGTAGATAAAAGCGACACTCAACCCCAGAGGATAGACAGAATTAGGTCAAGTATCACTTCTTCCGGAATCTTCTTCGATCAACTTGGGAATGCCACTTACCTCGTTCAAACTGGCCATCGCGCGGAAATTCTCCCGGGACGCTCCACCACCTGCTCCACCGCTAGGCTCACTTGGCCCTCAATGGATAGAAGGCGCACCAACCAGTTACTTGGACTTAGTCGTAACATCATCTCGATCACAGTGGCCATGGTTACAGGTCACTGTGTTATGGGTAGACACGCAGAGAGAATGCGACTCCCATTTAACGATTTCTGCCGTGGATGTACATCCGCTGAGGAAGAGGAGACTGTTATCCACTTTCTATGTCAATGTCCATCTCTTGAGAGATGCAGATATAGGTTATTTGGCTCTCCAACCCTTGTTAGCTTGACGGAGCTATCGTCCATTGACGTCAAGGACATAGCCTCGTTTATAAAACTTTCTGGCTGGTTTTCCAGCATGGGGTAGTCGTGCTTTAAATGTGCAGCCCTTGCGCTGACCGATTTCCCCCTCATTGGCTCGGAGGAACTTGGTCAGTACAGGGACTGCGTTCGCCTGTGGTGCCACAACGGGCCGCTATGCGTGCTCAAGTGAGCTTTTGGTATAAAGCTACCACATTAACCTAACCTAACCTAGGTCAAGTATAGCCACCTATTCTTCTAGCCGACCGGCTATCAGAAGGTATTCTGGTTCAGCACTCATGTGTTGAACGGGCGGAAAACTTTTGCATAAACCTGTAGCAATTCAACAGTTTTTTGGTAAGAGTTTACCATTTCAGCAAGACTTCACTGTGACAAAAGAAAGTTATTTTATATGATTCATCATAAAGTTTAAAGTTAATAATACCAGCTTCGAATATAGTTGGTAGTCATGTATAAGCAGAGTTCCATCACCATCCTTAATTTCAAAAATAATTTTTGATGAGCTTTATTTTACTATAACGGAATTACTATATCGGCAGAAGGCTTTTCCCATTATTGTTCAGTGCTACAACTTCCTGTCATATGCTATAAAAACATGACCATCCGTCCACTATTATAGCGGCCAGTCCGCTATTTTAACCTCCTGTCCGCTATTTTTTTTGCGTCCTAAAAAGTATTTATTTTCCAAAATGTCCGCTTCTGCCCACTTTTTTCACTAATTCGGTAAAAACGCTTATATTAGCTTGAATTACATATGAAATTAAGTTGGAAACTTTATATTTTGTCTATGTTGTAGATGCAATTCCATCTTGGTCTACAATTGAAACAGTCGTTAATAAAGGTAACAAAAATCGGAAATGATTTAAATATAAATAAGGTGTGGAAAATTTGGCACGCACGGTGTGAAAAATTGGTACGCACGGTGTGAAAAATTTGACTCGCACGTTGTGAAAAAATATGGCACGCACGGTGTGAAAAAATTTGACTCGCACGTTGTGAAAAAATTTGGCACACACGGTGTGAAAAAATTTGGTAAGCACGGTGTGAAAGTTGCGCAAGAGCCGAGGAAGGTTTCTAAGTTGGTATGATTTTTTTCACACCGTGCGTGTCAATTTTTTCACACCGTGCGTACCAATTTCTTCACACCGTGCGCACGTTGTGAAAAAATTTGGCACGCACGGTATGAAAAAATTGGAACGCACGATGTGAAAAATTTGGCACGCATGGTGTGAAAAATTTGACACGCACGGTGTGAAAAAATTGACACGCACGGTGTGAAAAAAAATCATACCAACTTAGAAACCTTCCTCGGCTCTTGCGCAACAGCTTTGCTAAAGATCATAAAATGATCAAATACACAGTTTACGATTTAATTCATTTTTAGTCATTTTCAGTGGCGCCACCTGTCGGAAATTGGTCATACCAACTTAGAAACCTTACCCGGCTCATGCGCAACAACTTTGCTAAAGATCGTAACATGATCAAATGCATAGTTTACGATTCTATAAGGTACATACAAACAAGCATTCATTTTTATATGTATACAGTGAGCGTCAACAGAAAGTGTAAACTATGGATAAAATTCTAACAATCTCAACTCAAGTTTTCCACTTAAGGAGAGTGCCCGAAAAAATTTTACAATATTTCCAAAATTTTCTAATTCTTTTCTTGTTTAATTTTAAAAACTGGCAAAAAATAATTTGAAAAAAAATTAACGGTAATTTATTAATGCATATTTTTTTGAATTGTACACTTTCTTTTGACGCTCACAGTAGATAACGAAATTTGTGATGAATTCACTTATGTAAAAAATTATGCAAATGCATTAAATCCCGATAAAAATTGGGTTGAAATTTTAAAATTTTTTGAAATATTCCTTATAAAAACATCCTGAAATTACTAGATTTCTCATTTGCTTTTATCACAGGGCACTGCGAGATTAGGTCGCTGACGGGGATCTGGAACAGATCCCAGCCGGACTATTGCAGGGTATGTTGCGATGAGGAGGAGTTAGAGACTATCGAACACCTCCTCTGTAACTGCCCAGCCCTTGGTAGGTTGAGGTTGAGGACCTTTGGCAGAGCCTTCTTTGAGAGCTTGAGTTCTGTGTCGAGAACCGACATCAAGGCTCTCCACAGATTTATTAGCAGTTTGAGCTGGTTGAGAGGTGCTAGGGCTTCATAAGTGTAGTCGCGCGCTCAACCCTTGTTTGTGTCTGTTTCTTTCTGTGTGATTCCCATCCTCCCCTTACCCTTATGCCCTCCTTTCATCCTATTCCCTCTATTTCCTTCCCTCTCCAAGGACGTTGTACAATGGGTCAATTTCGACCTCCGGGTATTGTCCTCTAACCTAACCTAACCTTGCCAGCGTCCAACCCACCAACAGAAAGAGTTTTTTCCTATATATAACAATATTTGGTTTTCCGAAAAATGCCAAATGGTACTAAAAACTTTAGAATCTCTTTTGACCATAAAATGCAATTTTGAAATAGACTGTTCGGAATTTAAAACATTTTTATCAATAAATACTTAACCCAATATATACTTAAAAAATACATTTTGTAGAAAAATATCAGAAGTAAATTTATACACATAAATATATCCATATGTATGTGTGTATATGGGCAATTTCGGGTCAAGTGACCCAATTTTTAAAATCGATGGCTTCCGATTTGGACCAATAGGTGAAAATTTACACACATTTTAAAAAACCCTGTATGACCAAAATGTGCCTCTAACTCCGGCAGTTCTTGACTGATAGAGCTGAAAATTTGTGTCTGGCCAACTATCCAGTAGTACTAACATTTCATCCAAATCGGAAGACATCGATTTTAAAAATTGGGTCACTTGACACGAAATTGCCCATATGTATAAATTTAAGTTTGTGTATATTATTTGTACCTATTTATGTCTGTATTTGTAAAAACTTCATATAAAATATTAATTATAATAAATGAATTTTTTTTTTGTTTTTCAATTTTATATATTTGTCCGCTTTTTTCTCATGGAAATAATGGTCACCGTAGCTATTAACACAATAGACACAATCCAGCAAGCACAAAAATTTTGGAATTGCAACCTCAGGTAAGAAATAAGAACAATAAGAAAAGTTTCCAAAAATTTGCAGTAGTCTTCTAGCAAAAAGTTTAAAAGTAGGTAAATGACATAAAAAAACTTATCAAATATATGAATATTGAACTACTGTATCCCCTAATCATGTATAAAACACGAAATGTACACAACACAGGTTGTATGAAGAGGTAGGTTGTAATCCTGACTAAAGGATTGTAATGTCCTATAACGTCTGTAGGTCATTCTTCAAAACAGTTATCAAAATTCTTCAAAAATTTTAAATTGTATTTATTATCATTATTATTATTATTATCATTTATTATCATTTATTTTACACTCCCTATCCCACTGTACTAGAAAAACTAATTAAGTGAGCACAAAAAAAACCAACTCTTTACAACCCACTTAGGAAAAAATCGCACATGCTTTACGATAAAAGAATTCTTTTTTTTAATAACGAGTATTGAGTAATTCATCATTTTAACACGTTTTTTGCATAAAATAGCAACGAATTAAAGAAAAAAATGTAAACTTACATACAATTGACGACAAAAACTTAAAAGTTTTTATTATAAATGAAGGTGAACAACATTGATTGAATGTTTCATGTTCTATAGGAACTAAAAATAAAAATTTAAACACCATGTCTCGGCAATATTACTACACACCGCACTCTCGATCATTCTACCACCAAGCGTTTTAATTAATTGCACGCATTAGTAGTGACAGACGTAAAGAGTTTAATTGTTTAACAACACAGAAAAAATAATACAAACTAATTAAATGCGGAATTTAAGTATAAACAACAAAAATAACAAAAAAAAAAAAAATTAACGTTAAAAATAAACAAAAAATTGATCGTGAAAATTACAATTGAAAAGTCCTTCACCTAAAAGATTTTTTTGTTTTTGTTTTTCTTTTTATAAGAAAAACTATTCCCATATGATAGTGTATTCGATTGAATGAATTTGAAGCACTTGAATATCACGAAATCGAAATAATTTGTTGGAAAATAAGTTCATTACACTCTGGAAGTTCAAGTGAATTTCATTTAAAAATTCGTGATATTTTTGGAATTTTTTTTTTGATTATCCAAACTTATATTAAACATATAAGATATGTGCATACGTACATAGTCTACGTAATATTATAAAATATTGGAAAACGTAAAAACTTTTTTTGGTTTAATGCGCTATTCGTTGAATTACACAGTATTTGGTACTCTAAACATGAAATACTCGTACAAAAAATAAAAAAATTCTTAATTCATTAATTCATCAACTCATTTCATTTTATATTCTCAAAAATTCTTAAAGACATAGTTTGGTCATTACAACCTTTCAATCTGGATTACGGCCTAGTTTCTCACACCACCCAAGTTCTGTGTGTTAATTTTATACATGAGTGGCGGGAACTACAGTTTAAAGTCGACTCCGAACGATAGATTTTTGAGAAGCTCTTCGTAGCAATTTTATTTACTCTCAGGGTTTTTGACAGAAATTTGCTGAGAAGAAGTCGCCGAAGAAATATTCTTTCATATTTCGTTTTGTTGGAGATGTCTGGCCTCACGTCTAACCGAGTGAGAAAAGGGTGAAGCATTTAAACAACTAGAGAACAGCTAAAGCATTTAAACTTGGTAAACCTTCTTGCAGTTTAAAGTTTGAAGCTGAAGGTCATGTTGAGAGTAACTTTTTAACTTCAACAACCCGTAATAACCAGTATTACAGGAAGAATTCGATGTCACAATCGCCAGTTAGTACATTATTATTACGGTTGTCGAGAAGAGATGCCAAAATAGTGCTCTTATAGGATCAATTGAGGGCATCGACAATCCCCTGACCCCATATACACTCTTGCCAAGAATGTTTTCTGATGATCTACATATGGGATTCAATAAGTTATCTATTCTATCCCTTTTTATGGCAATTTTATTTACTCTCAAAGTTTTTGCCAGAAATCTGCTGAGAGGAAGTCACCGCTAAAAATTTTTTTATTTCGTTTTATTGGAGATGCCTGATCTGAAGTTTGAATCGTAGACTCACATCTAATAAACCCTATCTACTAGACTAACGACAATTTTTTAACGAAATTTGTTCCAAGATCAAAGCATAGATCCTCAGTTTAAGTTTTTAATTTCAATCAATTTATTTTTTCTGTTGTATATCATTATCATTGCCTAGGAACAACGCCTTATATAGAATGTTATTGGATTGGCTATAATGGTGAAGTAATTTCACTGATTCCTAAGCTTTTCACAAGAGTCTAACGTTGCGTTTTGAATATTATCCTCTCTCGGAGTTGAGTCACATAAATTTGAAAAATTAAAACAAAAAATTTCAAGTTTTTATTGTTTTAAAAATTCTTCAGATTTCTTTTTTGTTTAATCATGATTATTAAATTTAAAATATTATGAATAAAATTTCAATACTATTTGCTTCATTGATGGGACACCCACTGTATACTCTTTAACTTTTGTCTGCAAATTAATTTTAATTCATTAGAAAACAAAAAAAAAATATTTTCGGTAGTAAATTGTACAATTTGATTAGATGTCTGTTCTACACTATTTTAGCCTCTTGTTCTATATGTCAGTCGCTATGTCTGCCTGTCGTTTTAGCTTTAACTGTTTAATTGGCGCAAACAAATTTTTGTAAAAGAAAAATATGCTCTGCAACCATTTGGCAAACCACTTCTATAATCAGTTTTGCTGAAATATGCACAATCAATCATTCGAAAGGCAAATGAATAATATTTTTCAAAATTTTCAATTTAATTTTAATACTCGTAGTATTTATAAGAACATCAAAAATTATACAAAAAAAATTGTTTTCCTTTTGCAAAAGCATGTGTTTTCACTTTGATTTTAGAAAGAAGAAAAAATTGAAATTCAATTTTTAAGAAGTTCACGGCTAATTTGTGGGTTGAACGCGGTAAGAACAAAACACATGACTTTTGATTATTTTGCAATTTATCGTAAAAGATACAATATTTGGCAGCAGCTGCTTAATTATTAACTATGACGTATAATAATTGCCTATAAAAAATGAATTTTGAAAAATACAAAAAATTGGGAAATAAATTTGTCGGCACAAGTGAAGTAATTTAAAAGCCATGATATGGGCCTTCATCGACAACGGTTAATGTGTTCTAGATTTGATAACAAAAAAAAAAAAAAATGTAACTTATCTTAGGGGAACTAATTTCTTACGAATGCTGTTTTAATTCAACAAGATAATTTAAGACACAACATTTAAATGAAGTCTGGACATAGCAAAATTTAATTTAAACTGGATAAACAGTGCTTAGAATTGCAAGCATTTCTTTTCAGTCTCTGTCTTTATGAAGGGACTACAGTATTCCCTCGATTTACGTCGTCTCGATTTACGTTGTTTCGATTAACGTCGTCAAAAATTTTGTTCCCTTCAACTTCGATTTGCGTTGTCATTGACGTAAATCGAAAGATTAGTGCAACTTTTTTAAGTTTCTTGTTAAAAACATACTACTTTGTAGTATGAGCAATATGAAATTCGATTTACGTCGTTTTGATTTATGTCGCCTTTTTTTTTGGAACCAAATGCGACGTAAATCGAGGGATTACTGTATTGAAAACAAGACTATAAGCTGGGTGCTTTAAAACTTTGATATTCAACGGCTTGCCGGCAAGTTTGCAGACTTGCTTACATACTTTATTGGTCACTACAACCCATTATTCAGGATTACAACCTAGCTCCTTACACCACCCATGATGTATGTGTTAATTTTGTCCATGAGTGATGGGACCTACAGTTTATTGACGACTCCGAACGACAGATTTTATTTACATACATGCATACATACATAATTAGTTATTACAACCCTTTAGTTAGGATTACGACCTAGCTTCCAACACCATTTATGACATGTGTGTGTTAATTTTTTACGGCAGATGTTTGTTTTTTCATGGTCATTTTAGTTACTCTCAGAGTTATTGGCAGAAGACTGCCTAAAGTCGTCGAAAGAAATATTTTTTTCATATTTCATTTCGTTCACGATGTCCCAGATGAGGTTTGAACCATAGGCTCAATTGTAATAAGCTAACACACTACAGTATTCCCTCGATTTACGTCGTCTCGATTTACGTTGTTTCGATTAACGTCGTCAAAAATTTTGTTCCCTTCAACTTCGATTTGCGTTGTCATTCGATTTACGTCGCATTTTTTGGAACCAACTGTGACGTAAATCGAAAGATTACTGTAACTTTTTTAAGTTCCTTGTTAAAAACATACTACTTTGTAGTATGAGCAATATGAAATTCGATTTACGTCGTTTCGATTTACGTCGCCTTTTTCCGGAACATTCTACGACGTAAATCGAGAGAATACTGTATAGAAGATGTATAGAGAAACACCGTTATGCTTTGAACCTTGAAATGATGTGAAGCTGTCGATATTTAATTCGCACTACAAATTTATCGTCTTTTACTATTGATCTTCCATAAACCGAAAATAGTAATCGTGGTCGCCGCAGTCTAGTAGGTAGTGTGTTGGCTTATTAGATGTAAGGCCAAGATTCAAACCCCAGGTCAGACATCAAAACGAAATATGAAAAATATTTATTCGGCGACTTTACTCGTCCAAGCGAAATGAAAATATTTCTCATAATGTTGAATATACTCGTCTTGAAGAAAAATAAAATCACATTCATATTATTATTCAACGAATCCACTGGAATTTTTTTCCATGAGAATTGGAGTCCAATTAATCTTAGAACTGTTTGTGTCTAGTATACTCATCAGAGCGAAAGGAAAATATTCCGCATAATGACGGGTTTACTCGTTTTGAAGAAAAAGAAAAAAACATTCGTATTATTATTCAACGTGTCTACTTGGATTTTTTCCCTGAGAAACGTCAAATAAAGATCTTTTAAAAAATGTACACTTTTAAGAACATTCGTTCGATTGGCCAACTTATTTGTTTTAATAAACAACAACTTCTATTCATTCAATTTTATTTTTATCAATGAAGATGTTTTTTAAGAACAAAAAAAAACTCATTTTTTCCAAATAAACAACGTCTGATTTTAAGCCATAATTATCTACTTTTAGAGGCAGCAACGTCATACTCTGTTCATGTCGAGTATACACGTCTTTGCTAGAAAATATTGAAGCAGACAGAAAAAAAAACAATTCCATTGTTAACAGTTAAAATATTATTTTATAGAAGGAACTAAAAATATTTAATTTGAAATTAAATTAAAATTAGAAAAAAATAAATAAGACAAATTAAAATTGTATCCCGTCTTAATTTAAGCAAAGTTTCTAAGGTGATATTTTCTAAAGAAGCTAAATGAAATGGATGTAGAACTTTGAATAGAATTAATACTAGAACTTGTCTAGCTTAATCGGTATAAATTGGTTTGAACCGGTCAGAGAAGTAATTACAACTTTACAACGTTAAGATCAATCATATTTAAATATTCATAATGGAAAACATTTTCAATTGATTGGAAATTTATGAAATGCAATGAAAGAACCGGTTAGTTATGAAAAAAAAACAAATTATAAATAATAATATTTAATTATTATACTATAATTAAAGAAAAATTTTCAAATGAAAGCAACAATTTAACATCTGCGTTATGCATAACAAATGAAATGAAAATTAAATACAAAATGAATAAAAATAGAAAAAAAAATTTAAATGAATGAATAATAGAATTCAAAATAGAAAGATAAATAAATGAATACATTTTTAATTAACATACCTGATGCAAATAGAAATAATAAATTACAATATATTACAGGAAAAAATTATAATTCAATTTAAAAACACAAAAACTAAATATCTTTATATACGAGGTATGATCACAAAATTCTTTTTTTTCTTTTCTTTTCTTTTTCTTAATTAATTACAACACTTTAACACTTTTATTTTCCTTTTTATATATGCAAGTGCTTAACACAATAATAAAACGATGTTTGATTTTATTTTTAAAATTTCAAATCGTATTTCTTTGTTTTCTTGTAAAGCAAATACAAGATTTTATTTTATTTTGTTTCGTTAAAAGAAATGAAAAATTTCTTAAAACAGAAAAAGAAAAATTTTCGCCTTCCGTTCTATGTATATCGCACAACGAATTTAAAACGAATTTCTTCTATAAAGCGAACCGTTTGTTTTGGTAATCTCTGCGAGACTAAAATCGTTTATAACGGAAATTCCTTTTTTTAGGGTAATTTTCGTTAAATTTGTGTTTTGGTTGAGTGCAAGAAACCGACGGAATCGATCAAAACTAAAAATTATCAAGAATAAAAACCGATCAATAGACACGATCAGCCAATATCGTTGAACGATGAACGATCGATCGCCTTAACGATTTAATGCAAATATAACTACAAAATTGTAACACAGGCACTACTGACTGCTCTCCTAACAGTTTAAAAGTAATTGTATGGGAGAACAGAAAAATGTTTAACCTCTTCACCCCCATTGTCCACATATGTGGACGTTTAATTTTTTTTAATTATAATTGTAATAATAATAAAAACAACAAAAATTTGATAATAACTTATTGACTACCATATCTTCTAACAAGAGAAGTAAACATTTTACCGTTTGTCTGCACTGATGATATTATTTCCGGTGCATAGTTGGATACTTAAAAAAAATGTGAAATAATTCTTTGACAATCTGTTTTATTGGTTATATCAAGAAATCGTTAATATTTGAAAAAAATAATCACCCTTATTCTGGTTGTCGTTGTCGACGTCGTCTTGCGTCGACAGTTTAAAATTGGTATTCTGTTTGTTGTTATTGACAGTTATAGATGACTGTCGGACACACATTTGGTATTCTGTGAGTCAATACGCCGTCGATATTGTGTTGTGTCGACTCTGATTTTGTCGACATCATTTTTGGTAACGACGACGACGACGACAACCAGAATAAGGGTGAATATCAGATATATTTAATATAATAAGTTTTACCATCACTACCTAAAAAAACTAACAGCTGCAATAAAGTTAACCCTGGAATCAGACTGGACGGTATAAGTTATTATCCTAAATACAAGGAACTGAAAAATCTCCCCAGATGTCACGATAAAAATTGTGTAAGACGGACTCTCTACATTTGTAAGAAATGTTAAGAATATATACGCCTGATATGCCCGGAATGTATGAAAGCATTTCACACATATATTACCATTAACGCTCAGTGGCCACAAATGTGGACGTTATCCCTTTTTGTGAATTTTCATTTTTTATTTTTTTTGCTTTTTGAATTCCTATTAAAATAAAGTTAATTAATTTAAAAAGAAAACAAAATTTAATCATTTTTTTGTCACCATAAAAAAATCGTCCCTGAAGAGGTTAAACAATAATTCCATAATGAACTTGACCATTATCAAAAAACCACTTTCTATCCAATTTCGTATGTTTATCGCATAGTGGGAATAGATTCTTCAAATTGGCCGGAAAATTTTAATGAAATCAAACGGCATTCTTATGTCGTCTACAATTTTTATAATTTATGTACGTTTCTATTTTAATTTTTCTGTTCTAATGAACACATTAAACATGTTAATAAATGTAAGAAAAAAGTGGCAATAGAGTTACATACGTGTTCGGAATAATTATAACAGTTGAAAGAGAACATTTCAATTAACAATTGAAACTGTCATATGATTTGTAATTCAAAAACTTTTAATTGGTCTGTAGCTTATTCAGAGCAGATAAAAAATTATGGAAGCTTGCCATTGTCCATCGGAACAAAACAAAGTTTAAGAATTTTATGCTTTTCAATAAAATTTCTCCAATATTTTTCTTAATTCACTATATAAAGCTAAGGGAGGATCATTGCATTGGCTTGTTATGATGATTATTTAGGACGACAATATCTCAGGAAGAGATATATAAGGGGTGATTTTTTAAGAGCTATAGGAAAATTTTTCAAAAAAAAAACACATAAAATTCAGAAAAATGCATGAAATCTTTATTTGAATCGATAGTACGGTCCATATAATTTAATGTTTGAAGATTATTTCATGCAAACGTTGACCGCGACTGCGCCTCAAATGGTCCATCCGCTTAGTCTAATTTTGGCATACTCTTTCCAACATTTCGGCCGGTATCTCACGAATAAATGCTTCAATGTTGTCTTCCAATGCGCCAATTGAAGCGGGCTTGTCTGTATAGACATGAGCTTTAACATAGCCCCACAAAAAATAGTCTCAAGGTGTTAAATCGCACGATCTAGGCGGCCAATTAACCGGTCCCGAACGTGAAATAAAATATTCACCGAACTCGCCTCTCAATAAGTCCATTGTTACGCGTGCTGTGTGGCATGTGGCACCGTCTTGTTGAAACCACATGTCATGCAAGTCAAGCTCTTGCATTTTGGGCAAAAAAAAGTTGGATATTATCTCACGGTAGCGCTCACCATTCATAGTTACGTTACGATTCGCAGCATCTTTGAAGAAGTACGGTCCAATGATGCGAAATTCAATGATTTGCAAGCGTTGTTCGTTTGTAAGACGATTCATGGTTAAATTATAGACCAAAATGAAGATGTTTGACAGTGAAACAAAACACGAAACGTGCGTGAGCTATTTAAACCAGTGTTGCCAAAAAGATAATAGCTAAAAAAATCACCCTTTATTAGCACACTTTCTTACAGCCAAACTTTTGTTATCAGAGAACTGTATTCTCACATAATAATCTCTAGGCCGGTTTTGGTTTGCCGCCAGTTTCTTTCTGAGATAGAAGTGCAACATAACATTTATATCAAATGGCTACCGGTATTTCAGGGAACTGCACAGCGACTTAGTAGACCAGATGTCACACAACCACCAAAATAGCGGTCGAATTCGAATTTTGAAACCGAATGAAAACATCTAATCTTAGGACTGACTTATGTCGTAATAAATTCCGTTAACACCGCATGGTTAGCTTCGGAAACAGGCAAGATAGCTTAGCATATCTAGCCAAGGTGAGATAGAAGTCTGCTCAAACTCTAAAGGTGCACATTTAGCATCGGTATAGGTGTCATAACGAGTTATTGTATTTCATGCACTCATAGTTATCGGTCATATGGCCAATGACTTCTGGCGTTATGTCGAAAAGTACCTGAAATTCTACGATACATGTGATCTGAGTTGTTGGAAGACTAAACAGATTAATCACGAGGTTAAAATGATTCTAGGACTAGAGATTTAGCTTAAATGTATTTTTCCCGGCCCACCTTTAAATTTTGATTACAGTCTCCGAAAGAAGTTCAATCTTGCTCTCAATCAAACTTAAAGGAGAAGATAATAGCTTCTTACTGAATCACTTATTAAAGTAACGAGAACGCCTTATTATCTTACATTTATAGGCTTTCAAAAAATCTTAGACAATCTATTGAACAACGTAATTTGGATATTACTGCTGCGTAAAAGTGTACGGACAAACGTAATTAATTCATGTGCAGCCTTTACTACTGTCGTATATTTCACAACAAATTCTTAAAGAAATCCAATCTGCCAATTCAAAAACCGACGAGAGGATCTTTACACGGCTGACAACACTCATGTATAAAATTAACACACACAACATGAGTAGTGTGAGAAGCTAGGCCTGAAGGGTGCGGGCTTATTGGGGACGATTGCTGTAGACTGTCTTAATGGTGAAGGTATAGCACTGGCCATTTTATAGTCACCTAGCAACAACTCGTTCCCTTGCCGTTCGCATCTTGAGATGTCCACAAACACTACTCCCTCTCTTCCACCTTCCTATAACCCATTTTCCTAAAAACCTGCACAATGCACTGCATGAGTAGGGGCCATCCCCTGAGTGCTGGTTTCACAAAAAAAAAAAAAAAAACAAAACATACTATGTATGTTCTTCAACTTACCAGCAGAGTACATCATGTAGCACAAACTAAACAAAGTCCAAAACTATACCCAAAAAGAAGGTTTTTGTAATCAATGCCTGATAAATCAAATACAACACCAGCTCCTCTACTGGGAGATAGTTTTTGAAAGCAGGCTGTCACATGGTTATAGCACAAAATAGAAAAAATTTTAATTTTCTGCAAATGTGGAAAAAAAATTCAGATATGATGCTACGAATAGGTTTCTCATCCATCCATTCAAATCCGATCTGCCATAGGCGGAGATAAATGCCTTCAGCGGAGATAAATGCCAGTAAATTATTTCGTAGATTAATTTGGATTGTTTTAGGTTTATAAGCTGGTGCAGAATCTTGCTGGAAAGTCCATGGATGATATAGAATAGTTTTGTGGTTTACAACAACTCCTAAAACGATTTATTGTTAACTTTTAGACGATGTTTTTTGACCCCTTATTCGCAGAAATGCAAGTGAGTAACTCCGTCGTAAAAGACTCTCCACCAAACTGATGCTAGATGATGTACCTTTTTGACCCGAGGAACCACTTCATATGTAACCTCAGATGTCTATGTATACACTTCATCATTTTGCTTTTTAAATTTATGCGGCATAGCAAAAATGTTTTCATTGAGCTTTTGTGAGACATTCATCTTGCGGGCCATAATATTCTTTGTTTAAGAAGGGTATTTCAATGAATTCTTGATTTGACAGCTTCGATGACTTACAGCGATGGCAGCAAATCGAGTGGCGGCCATTAACACCTCCACTATCCTCAAACAGTGTTATGCGCTGGCAGACGAACATGTGACTAATCCTGATCGGACGGAGACCGATCTATAACAGGAATACATACAT
The DNA here is from genome assembly GCA_927399465.1 of Sarcophaga caerulescens. Taxonomy (NCBI): domain Eukaryota; kingdom Metazoa; phylum Arthropoda; class Insecta; order Diptera; family Sarcophagidae; genus Sarcophaga; species Sarcophaga caerulescens. Next base: position 21,950,730 of record OV656867.1, read on the forward strand.
ACATACATAATTGGTCATTACAACACTTCAGTTAGGTTTACGATCACGGAAGTGTAAGTGGAGAGGTTACACTCTAAGGAAGTTCTTTAATAATATATTGCAAGGCAGGCCATCGACTGCAATCAACACCACAGCTGTGGACAAGGTTGTCTGGGGAACACGTAGAGATAGAAAAGATTTTAAGCGAAATTAATAGCGGGTTAGGTTAGAGGACGTGTACTTGTCCGTTAAGACAAGTACAATACCCGGAGGTCGAAATTGACCCATTGTACAACGTCCTTGGAGAGGGAAGGAAATAGAGGGAATAGGATGAAAGGAGGGCATAAGGGTAAGGGGAGGATGGTAAAATAGCGGGTTATTAGACAAAAATTTTATTCTGGATCTTTGCCCGGCCTAGGGGGGTCTGCATTATTTTTTTTGAGAATATCCTCAAGTGAACAGATGTCTGTTTGTTCGATTGTTTGTTTGTTTATTTACAAATTCATGTCATCCACAATATTTTCAAATCAATTTCAATAAAAATCGTTGTTATTGTTGCTGTTATTGAATATTAAGGCCCTCATATGCATACAGATTTTTTTTTTTTTGCAAATGATGATCATTAAAGATCAAACACTACAAGTAATTTTTGTTGAAATTTTCTTCTTTTCTTTTAAATTTTTTGAACACTCGTGACTCTGTGTAATTTTTAACCGCATATTTAATTGTCGGTATATCTATCTGTCTGTCTATTTATGTGTTGGACGGGGGGGGGAAGTATTCCTTCCCCCTGCGTATTCAATAATAAACAGTGTCTGTTTCAAGTGCATGAACAGATTTTCTGTATTTGTTTACAATACGCGTGGCATTATAAATAAATACGTACAACAACAATAGCAACCATAACAGTAACACTAGCAGCAACGACGTATGTATTATTGTACGAGTACGAGTATCACAAATGCCATCCAATGTTGGTGGTTGTTTGGCATTGATTTGTTATTATTGTTGAGCAAAAAATCAAAATAAAGTTTTTGTTTAAAGCAAATTGCCAATTGTTGCCACATTAACAACAACAACAAGAACAATAGGAAAATTACTGTTAAATAATAAATAATTAAGTAATTACCGTGTATTGACACAGCAAAGAAGCGAACCACCACATTAGTTGCATTTAAAATGCTTAATTATTTAAATATCGTTTCAAATATCGATCGGGTGGGTCATCTATCTGTTTAAAATTGAACCATCGATTATTTCGAATCTGGCAATACTTATATCAATATATTCTGTTACAAAGTTCAATATATTATCTCCACTGAACGTAATGAATCGATTTACGCTTGAGCAAAGTTGGAATTTATTGGGCCAACGAGAAACTGTACGATAATGTCGATTTTACCAAAAAAAAAAAAAAAGCATCTTTTCGGATGAAGCTCATTTTCATCTTGGTGGGTATCAGAGATCAGCAATGAATCGTTTTTCCGCTACTCATAAGCACTCACGCAATTTTGAGTATGAGTGAATCAACAGAATTGAAATTCAACTACTCTGATTCATTCGTACTCAGTACAACATTGATTTATAAGTACAAGTTGCAATGAGTATGAGTACAACGTTGACATCAAACTCACAACATTCGAAATGTGTTTGATTCATACGCCTACTCATTCTGATTCATAAATTTAGAAAAATACTTATAATACTTATAAGTGATTCGAGTGGCTCGAATCATTCATCAAAATTTACAGCCTTTGTTATTGTTGCATATACAAACAAAGAAGAAAGGAAAGACAAAGACAACAAGCAAAGCATACACACAATCTTCTTGTGAGTATAGTAGTGTTCGTACGCGAATCATACTTATTTTGTGCTTCGTGTAAATGTTAAGTAGAGACGAGTCGAAGTCAATAACATCATGCGTATTGTTAAGTTTGAATACGACGAGTACTTCCAATTTTGAGTATGAGTAGTATGAGTATGATATTAAAATAAGTATGAATGCGTATAAGTATCAGTAATAATAAGTATGACTCGAATCTACTCATCGTTTTGAATACTCGTTGCTGATCTCTGGTGGGTATGTTAATAAGCAAATTTGACGTATTTGGGGCTTAGAAACCCACACGTGGTCTCACAGAAGCCAATGTACCCCTTAGGGGTGACTGTTTGGACTGTGGAGCGGAGGCATTATTGGGCCATATTTCTATGAAAATGAGGACCATTACGGTCAATGAAGACACCTAACGCTACCCGCTCTTCATAATATTGATGTGAACAATGTGTGGTTTTAACAGGATGGTTCAATCGATTTATTGCGTCAGATGTTCAATGGCCGTTTAATTAGCCGAAATGGTGATGTCAATTGATAGTCAAGAAGCAGCGATTTGACACTGTTGGACTATTTTCTGTAGTGCGCCGTTAAAGAAAAGTATTATGCCGACAAACCAGAGACAATTGAGGATTTGAAGGCAAACATTCATGATGCCATTGCCGAGACACGACCCCATACACTCGAAAAAGTGCACAAAAATTAGTCCGATCGAATGAGGTACTGTGAGACAGCCGCGACAGTCATATGAATGAAATAATATTCCATTTCTAGCCAGGACAATTGTACTTCACAACAAAAAAACTTAAATTTGGCACAATTTCAAACCGTTTTTGTTTTATTGCATTTTTAAATTTAAACTTTTAAATGGCCCACCCTTTATAAATCTTCAATTATTTAAATGGATTTATTATAAATAGGTGTTCCCTTGAGTGGGGTTCACCCTAAAATATTTCTCATACATATTTCCGTGTATTAACTTTTCATGGTTAACAACCTAGCAGTTGTTAAATCATTGGGCGAACCTTAATCACATAGGTGTTTAAAGCGCTGCCAACAGTGTTCATTCATGTGATCATTCATGCGTGCGGTTTTACAAAAATAAAATAAAAATCATGAATTGAAAACGAAATGAATTGAATTTTTATATAATGTGTGTGATATATGAGGATGTAAATTTGAAATTAAATACATAAATATACACCCGTTAGTTAATTATTCATTTAAAACGAAAATTGCAAATTCTCTTCGCATAGAATTGTTTCTGTATTAATCATGCCCTCTTTAGTTGTCTCGAACTTTTTGGCAACACTTTTTTATGGCATTTCATAATAAAATAGAAATCGTAATCGCCATTATATGACTGAGCTCTAACAATATAGCATATTAACATGTTGACTGCCACGGTCAAAAAACGACAATTTAATTTTATCACATTAGTGAGTACGAGATAACTCGTAGTTTGGCACCATAGAAGAGAACGCAATCTGCGAATTATCTCGTAGTTGGCAGTCAACGTGTTAGTCAATCAATTTCCCCATATGACAAGTCTTTGGTATCAACAAGAAAGAATATTCTGAAAACCAAATAAAGAAGTAATAAAAATAAGCACACAAAACAGAAGAATGAGATGATTTTCTTTGGAGGATTTTGACCAATTTGGTTTTAATGCTTGGCTAATAAAGCGTAATGTGTAGACTTTTATTCAAAACCGAAAAAGCAGCTGACCAAAGTCCGCAGATAAAAAGGTATCAGCAACTATTCCTAGCTTATTATTTTGATTTTTCAAGAAGAAAAAATAGTGCTCTTTCCTATTCATCGAAGTGTTTCAAGCTTTCGACAAGTAATACAGGAAGGTCTACTTATTATAGCCCATTAGTATTGGGAAGTTATTGAAATCGTATATAACTAGACGAAAGTTGAAAGCAACTTTGTACATACTCTCCAGCAGGGTATGTCATAGGGTAGTTAATATTTTATGACCCAACCTCTTTTTAATTTTTATCTGCGATAAAGTGCGTTTTTACCTCTCGTCAGAACCTCCATGAAGTATCTTATCACATGCATCATAATATATTGCAGAAAAATGGATAAAATCATGGAGAAATAAACAAAAATGTATTCACATCACATTTAAATTTCAGAGGGATAGATGCTCCCCATTTCGAAGAAATAGGGAAATAGTAATTTAACGATTGTTCAGATGGTAGCTCTATTGCTGATGCTACACGTTTCGACTGGCTGTACATCTTTATAATTGTGTGCAAACAATTTTTATGTTGAATGGCTGGTTGGCGAAGATCAAAAAATTTTGATTTTCATTCACCCTACGACCAATACGATGCTACAATAACAATTTATAAGTAAATTTGGCTGAAAAATCGGAACCAGTGAAGAAGGCGATCAACCGTTGATTCAACATGTTGTACAACTAATCGCAAAGTGTAGGGGTCGCATATCAGCCTAGGATTAGCTACAATAAAGCATATCACTTGCTTTTCCGGAAAACCATGATGAGTGAAACTAATGGTGTTTTCTTTTCTACCAAAAAATGTGCATTTTATTAACGCAAAATGCGTTTGTTTCTTAAAAATGTTTCGCCCTCTAAAAGGGTGGTATGTTTTATTCTAAATAATTCGCACTTGCCAATGGTGGAGGGCATTGCATTTTATGCCCTGTATAAATTGAGAGTGCTGATAATGCCCTGTAAAGCAGATGACTTTTGTTTATTTATAGGGCTACCAGATGAAATTTAAAAAAGTCGTCTGGTATTGTTATCCAATTTGAAGTTAATTTTTTCATTGTTCTGTGGAGTAATCTTAAGGAAATATTACATTATTAAAAGCTACATGGTCAGCAATATAAAAAACTGCATTCAATGTTAGAACAGTGTTAAAATATTTTTTTTTGTTATAAAAAAAAGGCGTGCAAAAAGTGAAGTCGAAAAATTAGCGATCTGGCAACACCTTTGAACAAATTGGCATTTCCTCATTCATTTCCTTAATAAGTGGTAAACACAGGGCATACCCTTTTTTAATATTTGTGTTATGTTCTTCTCAAATAAAAAATGACATTACAATAGGGTTGGTCAAAAATTTTTTAATGCACCTTGTAAGAGGGTGACATTTTCTTTGTAGAAAAGAAAACACCATAATACAAAACCAAAAAAAAATATAGAATGGGCTTTGTGAGACTATGTTATGCTCGCTAAAGTAGCAAAAGTATTTTTATATTGCAACGAATTTTAATAACAGAAGAACAAAACTTCTATGTCATATCGTCGCAGTTTTCTATCGCTAAATGTCGGGTACAGCAAACCACAGGTTTAATATGACAAACTGTTCGAGCTGCAACATTAGATTCTACGATGAACTAGATAAAGTATTTTAATATTTATGTAGAGGAACAAGATCTTTAATCCACCACTTGCAATGCTTCCTCTGTGGGTTGCAGTTTTCAGTGCAGTATGCTTTAATATTCTTAAGGCCTTTATTTTCCGTAAACGCTTTTTTACATACAATTCGTCGTTTTTGTAGAGACCATACCTTGTCGTAGATTAGCCAGTGGATTGTACAAACATTTTCAAGTTTTTACAAAGCAGTTGCTGTCTACACTGAAACGCGTGAAATTAGAACAGAAGAAAATGTTGTTTCAGCGTCCATCCAACATCAGACGTTTAACACGCCATCGTGAACAATTAAACGCTTGACACCGCACTTCATGGAAACCTACATCACTGAAGATGTCGAAAAAACATTCGACCGGTAACATCAAGACAAGTGGAAAAAAGGATACCATCACAAGGAGGTTAGGCAGTGCCGTCACCTAGTGGGAAAAAGAGGTAGGAATCAATCCCCACCTCTACACCAAATGCTCGAAAGGGCATTGTTTTTAGGCAAAGATGGATGGTATATCCATTATACTAGGACATACTGACGCAGACCAATCACCTGCTTAACTGAAACAACAAAATAGATTAAAGAAACGGAAACAAGACAGAAATGTTTTGGGGAAGCCGTATGCTCCCAACAGCGGTACTGGAAAGAAAAACATCAAATCAAAGCAACATACTAATAGCGAAAAGTTTCGTGGCAGTAAAAAGTAATTTCATGCCCTACGTGGGAGGAGCCAAATAATTGTACATGGATTGTTTCATATTTAATGTGCATAAACTATTGTCGAAGTTCAAACACAGTGCACAACTCGATTAAAGACCATTATTACAACTTGCCGTTAACTAAAGGGAGGATTTTAACGGGCAGATAAATTGTTTTTCATTATTATAAGTGGACAATATGGTAGAAGTGAGCGTTAAGCTAAAGGGAGGATCATCCTACCTTTAACTTTTAAAGTTAAATTTATCTTTGAACTTGCCATATTATATATTATTTTCAATATTGCAACTTCAAATATAAACAAAATGAGCATATAGAATAAAAAAACGAAGCTTTTATAACTTTTTTTTATCATTGGTTTGTAATAACGAAAAGAAGTTAAAGGTGACTTTAAAGTTCACTTTAGCTAAAGTTACCATTAACTAAACCCAACTTTAACGGCAAGTTGTAATAATGGCCCTTAAAGTAAGCTTCTGTTATATTTGAATGAAATCCCACTAAGCGCTATTAACATAGCGGCTTAAGACGTCCTATATTCACTAAAAATAAATCGAGGAAGCGCCAAGAGTTATGTACCTTTAAACCTAAGAAAAACCCTTTATCAAGAAATTCTTTTGTACAGTCTTTAAATTGCTCTTCCAGATTTAGGCTTCAGATATTCACTGAAGTTACTTAATTGATTATTACTATTCTCTAGTCAAGATTATAAACTAGGATATAAACTTTATACAAGAGTGGCGGGGTCTACTATTTAGCGTGGATATCGAACAACAGATTTTTGGGAATAATTTCATTGTAATTTTATTTTACTCTCAGAGTTGCATAAACTATTGTCGAAGTTCAAAGACAGTGCACAACTCGATTAAAGACCATTATTACAACCTGCCGTTAACTAAAGGGAGGATTTTAACGGGCAGATGAATTGTTTTTCATTATTATAAGTGGACAATATGGTAGAAGTTAGAGTTAAGCTAAAGGGAGGATCATCCTACCTTTAACTTTTAAAATTAAATTTATGTTTGAACTTGCCATATTATATATTATTTTCAATATGGCAACTTCAAATATAAACAAAATGAGCATATAGAACAAAAAAACGAAGCTCGTCGTTGCCACGGCGTTTAAAAAAACTTGTTTAATTGAGCAGTGTTATCGACATTACTCCAGCACTGCCATTATTTTGAAAAAGTTAACTTTTTTATCATTAGTTTGTAATAACGAAAAGAAGTTAAAGGTGACTTTAAAGTTCACTTTAGCTAAAGTTACCATTAACTAAACCCAACTTTAACGGCAAGTTGTAATAATGGCCCTTAAAGTAAGCTTCTGTTATATTTGAATGAAATCCCACTAAGCGCTATTAACATAGCGGCTTAAGACGTCCTATATTCACTAAAAATAAATCGAGGAAGCGCCAAGAGTTAAGTACCTTTAAACCTAAGAACAACCCTTTATCAAGAAATTCTTTTGTACAGTCTTTAAATTGCTCTTCCAGATTTAGGCTTCAGATATCCACTGAGGTTCATAACTTACTTAATTGATCATTACTATTCTCTAGTCAAGATTATAAACTTTATACAAGAGTGGCGGGGTCTACTATTTAGCGTGGATATCGAACAACAGATTTTTGGGAATAATTTCATTGTAATTTTATTTTACTCTCAGAGTTGCATAAACTATTGTCGAAGTTCAAAGACAGTGCACAACTCGATTAAAGACCATTATTACAACTTGCCGTTAACTAAAGGGAGGATTTTAACGGGCAGATAAATTGTTTTTCATTATTATAAGTTGACAATATGGTAGAAGTGAGCGTTAAGCTAAAAGGAGGATCATCCTACCTTTAACTTTTAAAGTTAAATTTATGTTTGAACTTGCCATATCGACGCCTCCCTTCTATAACATTCTAAGTCAAAAAGTGTGTTTTGAGTTATGAGCTCTCAAAGTTTTCACGAGCCATATGACTATATGTGTATTCTAAGTAGATTTTTCTCTATAACTTCGGAACGGATCGGCGCATCTTAACCAAATTTTGACAGTATTTAAGTTAGAGAACGTAGAATTTAAAAATGCAAGAACATTAAAAACGTTCTAAGTACACTTAGAATGTTATAGAATGGAGGCGTCGATATTATATATTATTTTCAATATGGCAACTTCAAATATAAAACAAAAAAACGAAGACCGTCGTTGCCACTGCGTTTAAAAAAAGTTGTTTAATTTAGTAGTGTTATCGACATTTCTTCGGCACTGCCATATTTTTTAATTAATTTTATCTGTAAGTTGTTATAACGAAAATAAGTTAAAGGTAACTTTACAGTTCCCTTTAGCTAAAGGCACCTTTAACTAAACCCAAGTTTAATGGCAAGTTGTAATAATGGCCCTAAGTCTCATACTCGGAATGTTAGGTCGCATATTACAAAAAACATGCTCACATTGACTTACGGAAAAAATTTTGAAACTACTTTTGACTGCATTGTTTTGACTTTTCTTCTATTACCGCAATTGAGCATCTGACCTGACAAGTGGTTAGCATATGTTCAAGACTATAATTTTTGTTTTTTTTCCACTTTATTTTGATCAATTTTGTTTACTACACATTTGCTGATGAATGTATGTCTGATGATCAATTTCCAATTACACTGTATTGATATACGATTTAAATCGTATTCATTTTGCTTTGTTCGTCTATGTTGTTGGTGGTGGTGGCGTCAATCAAACAAGTGATAGCCAAAGTACATACAGTACGTTACGTTTACTTATGTTTTTATTCAAAAAATAAAATTTCCATATTTACTACACATACATATTTATCCTATAATTCTTTATTTTCTGTTATTTTTTTTTTTCTTTTCTTTTGAATTGGTTTTTCAAAATCTTCCTTAAAAAATATTTTCTTTGAATTCAAACAAGAATAATTTTACGTTCGCGCTCTTTAATGAATACATTTAATATTCGTCAAATTCATTTCCATTACGTTACCAGCACACCACAACCACACTACCTACCATTCATTTCAATATAATTCTTGAATTTTTTTTAGGATTACTTCAGAGTCAATTTAATTTTAATTGCGTATTGCTTGGCAGAAATTTGTTGCGTTTTCTTCTGTTTTTGTTTTTTCGTGTGAATTTGTTAAGGAAGTAATGGATTCCACAAAAATGTTATAAAAACCAAGATTTTAGAGAGTTGATAATATTTTCATAAATATGTATGTATGATAAAATAATCCATTGTGATTGTGGTTAATTGCGTTATCGAATATTAAAATATTAAGAGGCAAATTTATCAGAAAAATATTTATACAGTAAAACTTCGATATAACGAACCTCGTTATAACGAAAAACTCAATATAACAAATTATTTTCTGAGTCTCTTGAAAAAACCTCTTTACTGCAAAGTTTTTCATACAAAAATGCACTATAGCTATAACCAAAGAATATGGATATAAAGAATGCGCATCATGTAGAAGTAAAATTTCTTATGGCGGGTTGTAGGCGTACGACCCGCTCTCACCAAAATTTGTTTAAAATTACTACCCGCACAATTGTGCAGAGAGAACTCACACGCATTCTTGTGTTATTTGATTTAGTTGTCGATCAAACTGCGACAAGAACACATGTGTAGCGGATGCGTTATCATTTTATTTCAGAATAACACTCAAAAAATATTTTATGTTAAAAATGTTCTATGTCATTAGCTGGCCGTATTTAATTTTTTTATTTTTTCTTCTAATAAAAAATGGGTTTTTTTATTTTCGTTTATCTAAGAAAAACTAGGTATAATTTTTAAGCCAAAGATGGATAGCTTTATGTTCTTTTAATAAAAAAATGGATTTTTTATTTTATCTTTATTTATCTAAAATTATTAAGATAGATAGTTTTACATATGTATGTTGATGAAATGAAAATCAAAGTATCGTATATTATTGACAGTTTTCTATGGCTGTAAATAAATAAATTCTCTCAACTTATTTTCTCTCTCTTGCTCACTAATCACAACCAGTGTTGCCGTTTAGCTATTTTTAACCAAAATTTCCGGATTTGGTTATTTATTTTTCTTATAAAAAGAGCTTTTGTTTGTAGAAATGAATTAATTTGTAAGACTAAAATTTTGGTTTGTTATTTTTTGTTTCTTTTCGTACTATGTTGTATTAATTATAATTTATATTTGAAAAATAAAATAAAAAACTGTGAATTTAATTTTGGTTATATTTTTTCTTATTTGGTAATTTTTTTCACAAATGTTGGTTGCAATATTTTTTTTCGTGGCAACACTGACCTGAATAAGTGATTTCAGAAAATTTAATAAAAAAGTGGTCAAACAACAAAAACGCACGATGAGAGCAACGCATTGTTACGCTCTTCGTTTCCTTCCCTTCTATCTTTCCCCCCGCGTCATGAAATATTTTTGAAAAATATTCCAAAAAATGTTAAGATGCACATTCTTTATACTTTATTTTCTTTGCTATAACGTAGAAATACTGAGCCATAAAACCTCTATATAGCGAATAATTCGTACCAAAGCCTTTATACAAGGAATTAATAATAAAGCTAAATCAGTCCCGGCTATGCAAAGCCTCTATATAGCGAAGTATTCTTTCAAAAGCCTCTATATAACGAAGTGAGAATAAAAAAAATTAAATTTTGAGTAATGTTAGTCCCGTTTCAAAAACAAAAGTCTAAATGCGTTTGCAAGTGCCATTGCAAAGCCTCTATATAGCGAAATACTGATTCAAAAGCCTTTATATAACGAAAAAAACTATAGTTATAACGAATTTTATTCGTATATCTTCTAATTTCCTTATACCAAGGTTTTACTGATACATATTTATAACGAAAAAGTAGCTATAACGAAGTATTTTGTGATCTCCTTCAGTTTCGTTATATCGAAGTTTGTCTGTATTTATAAATTAAATTTTATCACCCGTAAAAATAAGAAAATTCAAAATTATTGGACTCATACAAAATTACAGTGTACATACGCCATTAGCTTTATGCATTGTGTCTTTAATTTTACGACTACTTTCGCAGGGTTAAGGGCAAAATGGTTAAGTTTTGCGAAATATCATTCGAATCGGGTGGGCCATCTATCGGTTTAAATTTGAATCATCGGTTACTTCGAATCTGGCAATACTTCTGGCATTCTATTCTGTCACGAAATTCAATATATTATCTCCACTGAACGTAATGAATCGATTTACGCTTGAACAAAGTTGGTAATTATTGAGCCAACGGGAAACTGCACGATGATGTCGATTTTGCCAAAAAATTATCTTTTCAGATAATAGGTAATATTGCCGTATTTGGGGCTCAGAAAACCCACGAGTGGTCTTACTTAAGCCATTGAACCCACTACGAATGACCGTTTGGTGTGGCTTGTGGAGCGGAGGTATCATTGGCCCATCTTTCTTTCAAAATGATGACGGCACAACCATTATGGTCAATGAAGACACCAATCGCACCGTGATAACCAATTTTTTTGTACCCGCTCTTCATGGTATTGATGTGAAAGATGTGTGGTTTCAACAGAATGGTGTAACTTGCCACACATCTCATGCCACAATCGATTTGTTGATGGCCGTTTAATTAGACGAAATGGTGATGTCAATTGGCCGCCAAGAAGCTGGGATTTGACACCGTTGGACAATTTTCAGTGGGTTGGCGTTAAAGAAAAATGTTATGCGGACAAACCAGAGGCAATTGAGCAATTGAAGGCAATTGAGCATGATGCCATTGCCGAGATAAGATCCCATATACTCGAAAAAGTGCACGAAAATTGGTCCGATCGTATGAGGTACTATGGGGCCAGCCGAGGCAGCCATATGAAAGAAATAGGGAATATTATTTAACCCTTCTAACCGGAACAATTGTACTTCACAACAAAGAAATAAATTTGGCAAAATTTCAAACCGTTTTTGTTTTATTGCATTTTTAAATTTAAACTTTTAAATGACCCACCCTTTATAATCCAATTACTTGGCCATTCATAGGAGTTCAAGTAAATAATAGAAAGACAGTTAACGTGTACTATAGAATACAAACAACTTATGGGGCAGAATCTATTCCAGCCAGTCTCGACAGCGAAGGTTGTACAGTTTAAGGATGGTTACCAAAAAAAAAACTATGGTTGGATGGACTTTTGGTGAATACCGAATTAACTATTAAAGACCTAATTAACGTTCTACAACAATATCCTTTCTTAGCTTTTTAACACTTGTCTTCCTCTTTTTTCTTTTCGCATTGGGCTTACTTTCCGATTGTGATTCTTTGGACTTAGAAAACATATGTATAAACAATCGTGATTTATTATGTAATGATGGAAAGAATATATCCAAAACCTTTTAATACTTAAAAGATTTTCTAGCCTAGACACTAAGTATACCTGTGTGTCTATGTTACAATAATTTCTTCTAATTCAACTAAAGCTTAGGTAGTAGGACAACAACGTAAGAAATTTTCAATGAATATGATATTTTGAGTAAATTTATGCGTAAATCCTTTCCAGAAATTTTAAGAAAATTTTAGAATTAAAAAAAGTATCAGAATAGTATCAGTTTAGTTTCACACTAATATTCACTTTATCTGCTTATCAGACTCTTCTGTTTGCTGTTTCTGTTAAAATTATTTCTTCAGTTTCAAAACAAAGTCAATTGTTCCCGATCTCTTCTGGTTCATGCATTTCATAGCACGTCATTCTTAGCGTAGGCCGAAAAATGTTCACGTTTTAAAAATATCTCCGTTGAAACAAAACCACAGGGGTTGCATTGTGAGGTTATGCCATTCTGTTTAGAGATTTGGAACCTCTTCTACTGGTTTGGTAGATTTGATTATAATACAACAGTTCTTCGATTCAGTTGCTTTTCTCCACGATTTATGTTTGAACCAATTGGAACCACAAATGTATGTACTTACATAATTGGTCATTACAACCCTTCAGTCAGGATTACGACCTAGTGTGTGTGTTAACTATATACATAAGTGGAGGGATCTTATTTGGGCAATTCACACGACCTTGTATCGTGTATGTTGTATTGAATACACTTGGTTGTTTGTGAACGCTCAATGCTATGCTGTATTGTGTATTTTGTATTCCAAATGTATTTTTTTGGCATTCAAACAATTTGATAGCACGAAACCAACACAACTTTTGAAAAACATATACACATTTTTTTCATTCACAAAATTTGATACCACGAAACCAATACAACTTTTAAAAACATATGAAAATAATGTGTATAAGTGTATCGATTTTTTACATGAAAATTATCAACAACAAGCATACACTGTTGTATAATCGTCCAACAATACACTCAATACAACGATACAACAGCTTGTGTGAATTGACCAATTACAGTAGGACCTGGATTATCCGTGATTCGATTATCCGGCAACATCAATTATCCGGGATGGAAAAAGAACATTTTTTGCGTCGACTTAATTTTATTTTGGATCTCTTTAAATTTTTCTGCATCGTTTAACCGTGATTACCTCTATTATCCGTGATTATAAGCAAAAATTTTTTTCTATTACTTTGGACAAACAAGCGAAAAAGGGGAATTCCCTCTTTAGTATACGAAATCCTTATATACTGTTCACTGTTTTCTGACAAAATTATTTTTTTTTATATTTTTGAAACATGTATGTATATAAAATCCTTGAATTATTTAGTTTTTATATAAATATGTACATATTAATTTATTAATTATAAAAATATCTATTAAAAAACTAGCCAAAATTGGTATTCAATTAACCGGGAAAATCGATTATATAGAATGCTTCCGTTCCCGACCATCACGGATAATCGAGGTCCCACTGTATTTATTTACTCTCAGAGTATTTATCAGAAATCTGCTGGTATACAATAGTCCATATCGATACTGAAATTACCGAAGCTTCTTCTCTTCTTCGTCGCAAAGCATATGCTGTGTGAGAAATTTTTCTTTAGCAACGAAATGCAATTTAGTTTGAATAAAAGAATTTTTCGAATTTACCATTCAAACAGAGGCAGTTCAAGAGCTAACAATACAATGCTAACAAGGGGCAGGTGATATCATTAAAAAAATCACTGTCTATACAAAATCGGAACCTAATACTAAGCTCTACTAGTCATTTCTATAAACGTAATAAAGCATCAAGAGCAGCTATCCTCATTTTTGCCCATCAAAGAGTGTGCGCTTAAACTCACTTTATTAAATGTCATTGGAATTTCCTTCACAATTTCATTTTACTTGTAGTTTCTTTCGATCGTAAAATAAAAAAAATAATTTTTCTACGAATCCAAGACCATAGTCGGACAAACACAAATAGTTCCTACTGTGCGTGCTTATTCACATGGATTCCTTGCATGAATTTGCCGCCGTACATGTCTGAAGTTCATTGTACGACACAACAGTAAGCAACCAATAGCCAAGCAGCATAAAATATCTGTCTGCTGCAAGAAGGACAAGAAACCCAAGGATTTTGACCTTCTCAGACACATACTCATGCGCTTTATTTAATTTCTTTTATATGAACGCCAGCCAGACAAACTCACAATATGAAGAATGTATGTTAAGGGGAGAATATCATAGTTTCTGTCTGTTTTTTTTTTTTTTTGTTATTGCGATCTTAAAAAAGACATTGAAAAAAAACAGATCAATAATCTGTTTCGTTTATTTTTTCCACCAGAGCTGAGCTTTCATACATACATATTTGCTTGAGACACACAGACGATCGATTGGGTTCCTAAACAGCCAGCCGCCGTCTGTGGCAAAAACAGAAGTTTTTGAATTTCAAAAAAATGAACACTTGTGTTGTTGTTTTGTTATCGAGTATTTTTGCTAGAATTTTTTGTTTTTGTTTTTTAGAATCATTCACAGGTATTGATGGCATTGTGTTTTGAAACTCACCTTACTCGATTTAGTAGATTCAGTATAAAAAGCCAGTCAGCAGTCGGTCCTATCAATGTATCTACGTGTACAATTTTTGTTTCATTTTCCTTTTAAAGATACTCTGTTTTGTTGGAACATGATCACTTTTAACGTCTGTTCGGTTGGAAAGTTTTAAGAAAAATACTGATTTTGAATTCCTATTTCAATTTTGAGTTGATAATGTTTATTTGGCCCCCAAAATAAGACGACAATGAAAAAATGAAATTTAACCAAGAAATTCTATATGAAATTGAAATAATTTTCTTTTTATCTGAATGATAAAAATAAAAAGAGAAGAAAACAAATGTCTTAGGCCCGTGCAAAAGGGTGTACGTCACGCGTCTACGTCAAAAAACTGTTTATGATTGTCTTTTAATATCTACCTGCCAAGTACAAGTGTTTTTTATTTGGGCTTGAAGCACAACTGACGCAATAATTTTCATTTTAATTTAAATAAATAAACTTTTAAGTTAAAAATTAAGATAAAAGCCATAACATGCCATAAGACATTATGGTAGTTAAACTTTAAAATTTCAATGCAATTCAGTAGCATTACGTTTGTTGCAAAATTTAATGCTGAAATGTTGTCTGAGGTATTTAAATACCCAGTAAGAGTGGACTTTTTAGATTTAGGGCCATTATTACAACTTGAAGTTAAAGTTGGGTTTAGTTAAAAATAAATTTAGCTAAAGTGAACTTTAAAGTCACCTTTAACTTCTTTTCGTTATTACAACCTATAGATAATATAAAGTTAACTTTTTGAAAAATGTAAACAAGTTTTTTTTTATCTCAGTGACAACGCCGGGCTTCTTTTTGTTGTATTTACTTATTTTGTTTATATTTGAAGTTGCCACACTGAAAATAATATATACATATGTATGGCAAGTTCAAACATAAACTTAACTTTAAAAGTTACCGGTAGGATGACCCTCCCTTTAGCTCAACGCTCACTTCTACCATATTGTCCACTTGTAATAATGAAAAACAATTTATCTGCCCTTTAAAATCCTCCCTTTAGTTAACTAAAGTTAACTAAACGCAGTTGTCACGCGTTAAAATTGCGAAATTAAGAAAGTTATGATGAAACCGCTCCCAAAATTGGAAGAATTTTCAGTTGAGAATATGCACCAAATTTGTCAAAAAATTCTAAGAAACTAGATCAGCTATGTACAGCAGTAAGACGCCTGGATATCAGCTTACCGATCTGTCTCTTGAAAACATTGCTGGCACTGTAACGGAAGTGTTACGCCGAAAACCCGAAAATACCATTTCGGCATCGTTCTCAAATACTTCTAATTTCACAAAGCACTACGCAGCGAATAATATTCCATCTTTGTGCCTCCGGAGTTTAAATCTGAAGACAATATAAAGCGTCGGCAATTGATTCAATGGGTAATGGAGAGATTTGAATCAGAGATCAGCAATGAATCGTATTTTCGCTACTTATAGGTACTTATGAAATTTTGAGTATGAGTGAGTCAAGAGTATTAAAATTCAACTACTCTGATTCATTCGTACTCGCTACAACATTGATTTATAACTATAGGTTGCAATGAGTATGAGTACAACGTTGACATCAAACTCACAACATTCGATTCATTGTTTGATTCATACGCCTACTCATTCAGATTCATAAATTTAGAAAAATACTTATAATACTTACGAAGGATTCGAGTCACTCGAATCATTCATCAAAATTTACAGTAGTAGTTATTGTTGCATTTACAAAACAAGAGAAAAGAAAAGACAAAGACAGCAAGCAAAGCACACACACAACCTTCTAGCGAGTATTATGGTGTTCGTACTCGAATCATACTTATTTTGTGCTTCGTGTATATGTTGAATCATGGAGAGTCGAAATCAACAACATCGTGCGTATTGTTAAGTATGAGTACGATGAGTATTTCTAACTTTGAATATGAGTAGTATGAGTATGATATTAAAATAAGTATGAATGCGTATAAGTAGCTGAAATTATAAGTATGACTCGAATCTACTCATCATTTTGAATACTCGTTGCTGATCTCTGATGTGAATACACAAAATTGTAAAATTTAGGCCTCATAAAATCTCTTTTCAATCCAAGACCGTTGTGATTACTTACTTACTTACTTTTTTGAGAAGAAGGTCAAATTTCCAGTAACTGTAAAGTCGCCGTAGTCTATTAGGTTGCATTTTGGCTTATTAGACATGAGGCCTTGGTTCAAACCCCAGGCCAGACATCTCCAACGAAACGAAATATAAAAAAATATTTCATCGGTTACTTCCTCTCAGCAGATTTCTGGCAAAAACGATGAGAGTAAATAGTATGTCATTCGGAGTCGACTTTAAACTGTAGTTCTCGCCACACACAACATTAGTAGTGTGAGAAGCTAGGTTGTAATCCTGACTGACGGCTGTTAATTCTAGAGAATCCACAAATAAATGTAAATGTTAAATACCCAACTATGAAAATCTGAATATCTGTGTCGTATCCGTGTCACCTTTTACCTAAAATTTTAATTTTCACAAAGATTCTTAAAACCATAGAGATTCTCAATCCGTACACTTTCAAAGCAAATACAATAACGACCAGCTAAAACTCAACAAAAGCTTATAAAATCCATTTTAGTTCACTGAACTGTAAATGTATATGTAACTGTAAATGTTTTCCTTTTATTGTAAAACAATTCAATACACAAATAATGATAAGACTTGACTTGCCTTGTTAACATTATTATAACTTTATCAGATCTTTCTAAGAAGCTGTCTGTCGTCTACACACATCATGTTATTCTTGAAGTGGCAACTAGAAACACAAACAGCGTCTGAACGGAAGACAAATGTCAAGATAAGTTTGTTTGTTTGTTAAATAGAAAAATTCAACAAAAGTTTCATGAATTTTCAAAAGAAAACAACCCTCGTACGTAAACAGAAATTGCAAACCGCATTTACTATTTATGATATTCATTTTATTTCAGGCTACAATAAAATCTCTTATCATACATATGACATTACGGCAAAACTAAGCATACAATACTTAATCTTTTTTATCTTTTAACCCGTTTTACACAATTTCATAAATGTTATCGCATTATTTTCAGTTGATACTCACTCAGCATTACAATATTATTCTACGGTGTATGGCTATCAATAAACACGCACTGCTGCTGCCACCCACAAAATTTTATTCATATTATTTACACAGCTAATCTACAATCTAACTGGTGAAGAATATTTAAAAAAAAAATTTATCAGTTGGTGGTTTCCTGCAGTTCTTGTATGAGGAAGAGTGAGAGATAATATGTATGAAAATAAAAATCATATAACCTTGGTATTATCGATAAAACTCTTACTAAAATAGAGGAAAATTTATGTGTGTGAAGATAAATTCCAATTTAAAAACCAAAGACGCAAACCCACACTTTTAGCAACGCCACTTTTTGCCTTTAACAGTGAATAAAAGAGTTGAAATGTATGGGACGATTGGTGGGGGATGAAGGAGGCTAATTTTCTTAAATCCCAAAATTATTCCAGCTATCCCACAACCACGCTTCAAAAGGGGACCCTCTGGACTACCATTTGCATAGTCGGACAGGTGTAATATTTTCCATATGTTCCAAAATGCCCTCTGATCTTCTAGAGAATTTTCAAACAAAAAATTTATAATTCCGAAGACAATTTTCTCAATACCATATCACTTTACATGTGACTGTTTTGCTGATTATATTAAAAGCTGTTAGAACCTTCCTTTGAATATGGTATACTACTCATAGACCTCGTATATATCCTAAAATTAGCTTCTAAACAAGTAGGCTTGTTCAGATGGATACTGTTAAACAACTAACAGTGCTGTGTTAAGGGTAAATTTTGTTCGGTTGAGAGAACATTTTGCTCTGTTTACGTTAAATGTGGCGCTGCTAAAATTTATGGATTGCGTTGTGGATTTTCAAATTCGAATTTATGTTTACACATATGGAAAACTTTTAAACGCGAACAGAGAGTACAAAACTGTTCTGGGTTCCGGAGCACTGTGACATTGAGGTAGAACAGATTACAAATGAACTGGGGAAGTGTATGGATCTTGTGGATGGGATACCTTTTAGAATATATCGATCAATTAATGAATTAAACGGAACCTTTCTGGTTTCAAAGAGCGTTGTAGTAAATACATCTCCATTTCACATTAAGCTAAAAGAGAACGTTATTAAATATCGATAATGAATACAATAGCCAAGGTTAAGCTTAATTTAGCTGTATTGACACCACTGCCAATATTCTATATTCCCATCGATCCCACAATGAGAGCATAGTGCCTGATGAAACACATCTGTATACATCCATCCGGCTGGGAGAAAATGACAACTTTAACCAAATCAATCTATCTTCCCCATGTACGTATGTACATAGATGCCGCGCCGTTTTCATCTTCTTATTTTAATGTATGGAAGCCTCCAGGCAAAATATGGTAGAATTCTGCTCAGACAACGGAACACCAGCATCTTCTGCAATTCAAATACCGTATAGTAGAGTATCATGTCTCGCATTCATAAGACAGTATGATCTTCATAGTTGCATTGAAGATTGCTATGAGACAAAGGTGACGACTACCAAATTTATCTCAGGCAGCCAAACGTTTGTCGGGTTTTCTGAAAACGTTCATCCGTTTTGGATAAAAAAAAAAACTCTCAAAATAGTAAGATTGGTTGACATTTTCAAATTGGACGCAGCTAAATGCAAATAGTTCCTACAAAATAACGTTTATGCGGATGGTTTTTCTTCGTGCAAGGTTTTAGAATCGTAGCCAGAAGTATATTAAATACAAGTAATGATCCATCTACTCCTTATCGCACTTCTACATACATTTTCAGTTTCCAACGCATTAGTTTGTCATGCTTATTTCCTCCACATGGCTTTAAATCAATTTTATCTTAATTAAAACTTAATTTCTTAAGTCTACAAATATTTCTACACTAACAAATTAGATTAAGACATACATTTTCCCTTTAATACACGCCTTGGCTATTATAGCAACCAACACACAGCATTTACCAACATAATCTGTGTTCGATCTAAAAGAACTATTTTTAAGCAGCCATAAAATTTATCTTCTTCAGCATCATTAGCAGAAATCGTGACATTTTTTTTGACAAGTTTTGCTATTGAAAGCATATATCAACCGTATGTTGCCAAATTTGTTGACTCGTGAGTTTTAAATTCCTTAGCAAAAACAGTTGATTGTCGACTACACAGCAAGCCTCCGGAAATTAAATCGTTGACGTTGGAATTCAACGTTAAGGCGTATGACGAACGCTTGACCATAGAAATGTGTTGTTAATAGCAACGCATTTATTTTCTATACGAGAGCACATTGATCGTTTGTCGGCAAGTAGAGCAATAGTTTAAAATAATCGCCGGCAAGCATAATTGCTCTTCTGCCTCTCTAAAATAAATAATTAACCCATTTGCGACTGTGAGAACATAATTTAGAAACCATCAATAGTGCAAAATTTTGTAATATTTTTGTCATTGTATTCCATATTTTAAATTTCAAAAAGAAGGTTCGGGAATTGTTAAGACAAAAAAAATTAACTGTAAAAGTCAATGAATTTTTGAAGGAAAGTCTGTTTTTTAGTTTTTCTCCATTTTAGCGGTCCTCTAAATGTGATATGATTACATCCTTGGTGATATGATTTCTTTCCATGAAACTATTTTGTCACTCGGTGCTAAATCCAAAAATATCACTGATGAGGGTACAATTAGTAGCATCCTTGTAATGATGTCCTGTTACAAATAAAGTGTTTAAATGACTCGGCTTTTCAACACCCTCGCCTATAGACTGTTCCGGGCAACTCAGATTATTATAGTTTCTACAATCTCCCGCACTTTAAATCTCTGATTGACCTACATGACATATGTATGGTAGCGATTTTTCTCCATTGTTTCTTTGGTAGTAACCTGATCCTACAAGGTGTACCGGTGTGAAATAAACTTTTTCTTTTGTGAAATTAAAACATAAATTCTCAATGGGCAAGCAAGAATATTTTATTCAAAGTATTGGTCATTACTGGTTTCAGTGATTTCCACACCAATAAAACTGTTCGTCTTTTGAAGCAAACCAATTGGTCACCCAATTTTCGACTTCCTCATAAAAATTGAAGTGTTGCTCACCAAAAGCGTGTACCAGCGATGAAAACAAATAGAAGTCGAAAGGAGTCAAATCTGATGAATGTTGCGGGTGGAGTAACAACTCCCAGCCTAATGCTTTGGTTGTATTGTGCATTATCTTGCCGTGTCTTTTTGCACATTCTGGTAATTTTTCGATCACTACATGATTCGAATTGATACAGAGCACTTAGTCCGCTTTATACCGCCCCTAAACGTTGCGATTATTTATACAACAAGTTGAATTAACGACTGGGTGTCTTCTTCACTCGTTTCGCAATTTCAACCAAATTTACTTATAGATTGTGCATCGTATTTTTCATCGGTTGAATGAAAATCAAAATTCAACATAGGAATTGTGTGTATACAATTATAAAGTTATGCAACCAGTCGCAACATGTAGGGTCCGCATTACAACACACACATTTCGAGAATTAAATTGCATGCATACATGGATTTAATTATACTTATGGTGTTTTCTTTTCTACCAAAAAATGTGCATTTTATTAACGCAAAATGCGTTTGTTTCTTAAAAATGTTTCGCCCTCTAAAAGGGTGGTATGTTTTATTCTAAATAATTCGCACTTGCCAATGGTGGAGGGCATTGCATTTTATGCCCTGTATAAATCGAGAGTGCTGATAATGCCCTGTAAAGCAGATGACTTTTGTTTATTTATAGGGCTACCAGATGAAACTTTTAAAAAGTTGCCTGGTATTGTTATCCAATTTGAAGTTAATTTTTTCATTGTTTTGTGGAGTAATCTTAAGGAAATATTACATTATTAAAGCTACATGGTCAGCAATATAAAAAATTGCATTCAATGTTAGAACAGTGTTAAAATATTGAAATGAATTCGAAAAATTAGAGATCTGGCAACACCTTGGAACAAATTGGCATTTCCTCATTCATTTTCTTAATAAGTGGTAAACACAGGGCATACCCTTTTTTAATATTTGTGTTATGTTCTTCTCAAATAAAAAATTACATTACAACAGGGTTGGTCAAAAATTTTTTTAATGCACCTTGTAAGAGGGTGACATTTTCTTTGTAGAAAAGAAAACACCATTAATTATATGTTCAGATATGCACTTTTATTAAGTCAATATTCGGTTAATTGAGTACAATATTTTAAGTGTTCAGACATAATAATATACGCAGTTCAGCTTACTTAATATTCATTTAACAGCTGGTAAACAACAACATTAGTGTTGTTGCTTAGTTTATTAGTGTTTGTTCGTTGTTGTTGACATTTGAGTTGTCAAATAACAACAGAAAGTGTTCGGTTAATTGTAATATGCTCACTAAACACACTTATGACAGTGCTTGCATTTTAAGTTTTACTCAATATTATAACAATTTGCGTATTTATTGGTCAATAATTAATTGAAACTTTATATGAAATATTGAGCTCAATAATGGCTTTTATTGCGATTTACGCAATAAAGGTGCAATCTGAATACCGTATTACGGTTGCATACATAGTGACTTTACATTCTAGGCTTAGCATTAAATCAAGTGGATCAGCTAATGCAAGCCAATAGAAAGAAGTAGGTTCGAAATTAAACTTAATTTTTTTTTTTTAATGAATTTACTTCATTAAATTTAAATCTAATAGGCAAAGTGAGCAGGACATGCATATATGTACATTCATCAAAGAAAATTGGATCATTTCAGTTGATGCATTCTGATTAGTTTGGCTTCTTATACTATGTTCAGACATGCACTTTTATTAAATCAATATTCGGTTTATTGAGAACAATATTTTTAGCGTTCAGACATAGGTATAATATACGAAAATTTATTTGACAGCTGGTAAACAAAACAGCTGATTGCTTCAACAACATTGCTTTTAATTTAATCGCGAAAATTAGTGCCAAAAAATTTTTTAGAAAAAATGGAAAACAATTTAACATTTAAAAAGGTATTGCTAATGATTAACCGAAACGCCGAGCTGTTGCGGTTAATAGGGACTACTTTTGTCTCCAAAGTGGCTTTTCTCAGAAGGGTGAGAAAGAAAAATTTGATATGAAACTAAAAATAAAATACAAACCTTTCTGCTGACCTTCCATTTTTTGTTTGTCGTTGTTTACATTTGAGTTGTCAAATATTAATAGAAAGCGTTCGGAAAAATGTAATCTGCTCACTGAACGTACTTATGACAGTGTTGTATTTAAAGTTTTTATCAATATTATAACAATTTATGAATTTATTGACCAATAATTAATTGAAATTTTATATGAAATATTGAGATCGATAATGCCGTTTATTGCGATTTACGCAATAAAGGTGCATGTCTGAACCAAGTATTACAATTCAATCCAAATTCAATATATCATACTATCAAACGTACTTTTTAGTGTTTGATGGGTTAAAACAACCTACTCTACCAAGTTGAAATAGAGGCTCAACATATTTGTATGCATAAAACCCCCCAAAATCGAAGTGATTAAGATTTTAAAACCAACCGCAAATAAAATCATGGTGAGAGTGAGATAATGTTAATAACAGTACAATACAATATAAACTGAAATTAATTAATAAATAAAAAAAACTTACCAAAAAAGAATTGCCAACAGCTTCGTGACGAACTCTCACTACTAAATTGAAATTTGTGTTTGAAATGAAGTGAAGAGGAGACAATTAACGAAACGCAATGAATTATTTAATAAAAACGACGACGTATTTTTTTACTGTGGCGCAGTATGACAAAATTATATAAAATGATGTGAATGGCATTAAATTTAAATATAAATACGAAATTTTATAAAAATTTAACACGAACCACTGCTTACTGTTCATTGACACTTAATCACACCCGAGCTCGTGTTAACTAAAACCCAAAGGGCTACATTGGAACCGACAATTGAAGTTTTAAGGCGGATGTTTAACTTGGCTAAACTACGATCAATTAAGCGATTTTCTAACGTTGCTTTAAAGAAAATCGTTGAAATCGTTGATGTCAAGAAAATTGTTGTTACTTTTTTATATTTTTTGTTGTTGTTGTTTTTAGAAAGAGTTTTTCCTTTTAGTACAAGATTTGTTGTTGTTTAGATTATGGTGGTTTGTTTGGTGTTTTTGTTTACGTGCTCGCTCTGTTTCGCTCTTTTGGACTCTGAGATTTCTTTTAGAGTGCACTGTCTCTTGTTTTTATAATAATAATAACACTCTCTGTTTTCTTTTTTTTTTTTTGTTCTTATTTCTTCTTTTTTTTCGCTGAAGAGTTGTTGCCAACTGCTTTGTTTTTATTCAATTTGTTTTTATAAATTTAGATTTCTTTCACACTTTTTATGTTGTATTTTATTACACTAGCAATAAAATAACAGTTTAAGGTATTTAATTGCACTTTTATAATTTATTTATTTATAATTTAATCAAAATACCAACACGTTTAATATTTATATTCAATGAAAATTTACTTTTCTTTCAAAAAAAACAAAAATATTGCAAAACTTTTCTTTTGTTTTGTAGTGTCTTTTCAGCACTTTCACACTTTTTTTGGGGATTTTTTTGTATTTTTTGCTTTATTATTGCTTTAATTTACACACATTTATTGCACAAAATAACGAAATACTATAAAATTTTCCTTCAAACAGAAATACAACAGAATTTACGCTCTTTCTGTGATACGTAGCACACACGTTATTGTTTGATGATCAGTGACAAAATATCAACTGTTTATCTGGCTACGTTTGCTGTGCCATATGATCATCGCAGGCATAGTGCCTTGAATTGAGTTTCACTCAATTGTTTGAATGGATACTCTCGCGTTGTTCAATGAAATGCAAAAAGTTACTCAAAAATTAATTGAAATCTTTACAAATGAAACTCAACTACTAGTGCTGTTAAAAACATTTTTTTTCAATTTACAAAATTGTAAATTTTTTCTAAAAATTATTTACAAATCGAATATAATTTTGAAATATTTTTTTTCAGTGTCAAATAAAGCCACTGTGTTGCCTTAGGAACGAAATCGAATCAAGTGGTTCCATAGTGTAGCGGTTATCACGTCTGCTTTACACGCAGAAGGTCTCCAGTTCGATCCTGGATGGAACCAAGTGAAAAAAATTTTTTTTTTCAATCGATGGAAAATTTCAAAATGAATTACAGTCGTTGAACTGCCACAAACTTTTAGTTCTTGTGTCACGAATACGCTTAGATAGGCTACAAAAGCTTTTCTAGCTATTTATTCTGTGGTTTTCTAAACTATCGGTCGTTAGGCTGAGCGTTGTAAATAAATGGACCGGCGGATCATAATTGTAAAATCTCTATACTGCAAAATAAGATTCCATGTCCAGAAATGCGGATTACTGACATCCATCTGTATTTTCTGGCAATAGATTCTCCGTTCCAAAATTAAAACACATTTGACAATGAAACGGATTAGAGATTGAGCTTTAAATGAATGAATTTCTGAGCAATATGGCTGCAATCACCCTCTATCCAAAGTCATTACCAAATACAACACATGCATACTCTACTCCTAAACCTACACAGCATTAAGGGGGAGAGGTTAAACGGCATCTTTCTTTACTGATCAAAAAATGTCGGAAATCCTTAAATGATATGTCCATACAGTCTAGCCCTCCTCTTGGGTGGGTAACATAGCCATGCAAGTATTAAAAGTGAGTTCGTCACTGACTTGTATTAGATACTAACCACATGGTCAGGGTCCAACTTGACTCCGCTTTAATCATATTTGATTATACGCTTAAATTATAATTTAAATAATTTAATATAAAATAAAATTATACGCTTAATAGGCTGAGCGTTGTAAATAAATGGACCGGTGGATCATAATTGTAAAATCTCTATACTGCAAAATAAGATTCCATGTCCAGAAATGCGGATTACTGACATCCATCTGTATTTTCTGGCAATAGATTCTCCGTTCCAAAATTAAAACACATTTGACAATGAAACGAATTAGAGATTGAGCTTTAAATGAATGAATTGCTGAATCACCCTCTAGCCGAAGTCATTACCAAATACAACACATGCATACTCTACTCCAAGTCCTACTACTCTAAACCTACACAGCATTAAGGGGGAGAGGTTAAACGGCGTCTTTCTTTACTGATCAAAAAATGTCGGAAATCCTTAAATGATATGTCCATACAGTCTAGCCCTCCATGCAAATATTAAAAGTGAGTTCGTCACTGACTTGTATTAGATACTAACCACATGGTCAGGGTCCAACTTGTCTCCGCTTTAATCATATTTGATTATACGCTTAAATTGTAATTCAGGCCAGATGAATGCTTTTGCTATGATACACCATAATGATAATAAATAGAGGAGGGTTGTTCTATTGTCATGAGTAGGTTCTTATTCGAAAAGGTTCTTGAGTTAAAGCTTTATTGGTAAATTAGCCTATCTAGCGTCCATTGAAGTTAAATGATTTTTTTTAGTGGGAATTCTTTATTGTTTTACGATCAAATCCTGCTCTTATACAAATATCGCAGTATCATCATGACTACGTAAATGAGGAATCAGACGTAAATGAGGAATCAGAAAATATGAATCTCTTTCCATTTCTCTTCTCCAACTTAACTAATCCTAAATTCTGTCAAATATAAACTATAATTTTAAACCAATTCAAGTTGTTTCCGTTGCTAAGGACATGCGTGAATTATTGGAGTTAATTTCGCTCAATATGGTACAAGTGTTATAAATGGGGTGATCAATGGAGCAAATACTCTAAAGTTCAAGAGTTTCTAAATAAAGATAAGTTTTAAATAAAGATTTATTTAACAATGGGACCGATACACTTTAATCGGCTTAGTGCTGAGAAGCTACGATTAAAATTTAAATTTTACAAAATTTGAGCTTCGAAAAATTAATTCGAGTCCAGTTTTGTAAGTTCATTGCAACAAAATTCATTTTTTATTTTATATTAGCGGAGCCATAAGAATCTATCTGACGCCTACTGTATAGAACGTGGCTTCCAAGAATATATAAACCAACAGGATAGCTTAGATTCCAAAGGCAAGTGTAAAGCAATACACCTTCAGCTTCATGAGTCTTCTAATTACTTAGGTTACCCGAAAGAAATGAGAACAAAATGAAAAAGAGTAAAGGCAGACGAAGAAATCGTTTTGCATCAGATTCAAGGAACAAATAATAGAAAAAAAAGGAGGAAAAGACAGAGAAAAATATGAAACGGAGTCATCACACCATCCTTAAAAAGGTCAACTCTCCAAAACCACTGACGCAATTCCCGCCTAGAGTCTTGAGGCTTTGCACACCAGAACTAATATGGTATGATATGGTCCACATTACCACACATACTACAAAAAGAACGCGTGTCTATGTTCCACAATCTGACCCGTACCCCTAAAAGCACAATGCTCCATAAGTGAAGATTTTATAATCTACCTTATCATCCGAAAAGTGTCCACTTTCCTTCCATTCCGCACACTCTGTCGTTCCATCTCGTTACCCCAACAACCTTTGAGCCTTGTAAGAGTCTCTCTGACTGAAACCAACCACTAGATGGATGACATGATTTCCACTCAATGAGATAAAATCAGCCTGACTATGCCATATGCTTGGTAGGAAACTTATCACCCGCTGCAATCGGGTCCCAGACCTGCTTTGAAAAAATCACTTAATATGAGTTTCATCAGGGAGCCTATAGATCAGCTTCACACTATCCCTAAGCTAAAACAAGCACAAGAAAGCAAACTTAATAAAAGTTGATTGTGTTTTGAGTTTAATAACCCCAAGAGGTGATTGATCTCTAACTGAATAAGTTTGCTGCATTGTACTGTACAAAATATCTATTGAGTCATATTATCATTCATTAATAACACGGTGCGACAGTGAAAATACACCCGAGTAACTACATAGTCTACATTGTTCAGTTAGTTGAGTAAAACTCAAAAATACCTTTTTTATATTTCTCGAACCCTCCAAACTTGTTTTATTTGACAAAAACTGTTTTTTTGACTTTACGTACAAATTTCTGGATTACTCAAACATTTCCCACCCGATTTCTAAAATCTAACAGTCGAGTGATATTTTTTATATATGTCATCTCATCAAATGAACTTTTAGTTCAAAAATTTTCAGAATTTTTGATGGATCTTGATTGTTTATCACAAAATGTGTCAATTTCACGTTTGCACGACTATCAGAAGTCGGCTAATGTTTGTGTTTTTTGCAAATATTATTATTTCCCTTTGCGCAAACATTGATCAACTTCTGGTGGTCGCTCAAATGTGAAATTGACACATTTTCCGATAAACAATCAAGATCCATCAAAAATTCTGAAAATTTTTGAACTAAAAGTTCATTTGATGAGATGACATATATAAAAAATATCACTCGGCTGTTAGACTCTTTAAATAATAACTACGGTAATTTTTGTCCGATTTGATCAAATGATGATTCAATCTCTTAACAAGAGAACAGACTTTAATGTGATGTTTTTGTAACACAGCCTATTTCACTTGCCTGCCTGTTTATAAGGGAAACACAAACAAAATTGAGTGTTTTTGTTTGTGTTTTCCATGCAAACAGGCAGGCAAGTGAAATAGCCTGTGTTACAAAAACATCACATAAGAATGTTATCACTTATCCAATATTTTTTTTATTAAAGTTTGCTACTATGAATGGACAAACTTGAAAAAATATGGAAAAAATTTGAATTTTCAAAGTATACCTTATCAAATCTCATAGCATATTAAGTCGAATAATAGATATGTGTATACCGTTTTAAAGGTCCATCTCTCACCTTTCTAACAAGATTTAAATTTTAGAAATGGGGTCGGAAATGTTTCAGCAGTCCAGAAATTTGTGCGTAAGGTCAAAAAAAAACAGTTTTTGTCAAATAAAAAAAGTTTGGAGGGTTCGAGAAATTTAAAAAATATATTTTTGAGATCTACTCAACAAAACTCACAACTTACACTATGTCATTAGCCGGGTGTATTTAATATTTTTTAATTTGTCGCATATTGTAATTAGTCTTATATTTTTAACCCTTAATAATGTCTGTGACCTCGTGTCATGTGCTCCCATTGAACAATCAAGTCGTTAATATAACGATTACTAAAATAAAAATGTTATTCATTAAAAAGCGGTTCTGCTATCTTTCCGGTTTTTAAGCTAACACTACATGTTCTGGGTAAATTATGTAATATTTCTAGTACTAAATGGAACTAATTTGCATTTTAATACGATATTTGTCACGCTCCAAACATGTGGTTCCATAGTGTAGCGGTTATCACGTCTGCTTTACACGCAGAAGGTCTCCAGTTCGATCCTGGATGGAACCAAGTCGAATATCTTTTTTTTTATTATTTTCTTACAATTAATAATTTTATTTCTTTTTTTTATTTTATTATAATTTTAAATTAGTTTACGCTGCTTGTTCTAACAAATTATTGAACAATGTTGCAGTACAAATTGAAGTCTATTCGAGTATTTATTTAATTGAGTGTGTATTATTTTATCTTTCCTCACTTTCCACTCAATTAACAAACTCAAAGAGAAAATAGTTTCTTATCAAAAGCAATAACAAAAATGTGTAAGCAAACCTGAAATGTAATGTAAATGTCATATATTACATCCCCTTAACTATAATGTACACATATTTGGTCTATAATAGTGTCTAGACTGACTCTCTAGGCTAGTTAGTTAGTTTAAAGTACAGTTTATGTCAACAATTTGTTTAAGAATTAATTTAAATAAAAAACAGAAACTGAAATAAATCATAATGTCTGTGGAAGCAATTAGAAAAAATTAACGAAAATATTTTGATTATTCATACACATATGTACATAACAATTAGATGAGCTATTACTAATTGTATATAATAATCGCAATCAGTCTCTCTCACTCTGTTACTGCATTGTTATCATTTGAGTGTTAAAAAGATGTGCCTGAATGAATGAATCACTCATTCATTTATTTTGTTTTTGTTTGAGCAAGTGAAATAATTTATAATTTTGGCAT
Organism: Sarcophaga caerulescens; assembly: GCA_927399465.1. Lineage (NCBI taxonomy): Eukaryota > Metazoa > Arthropoda > Insecta > Diptera > Sarcophagidae > Sarcophaga > Sarcophaga caerulescens. Next base: position 21,980,663 of record OV656867.1, read on the forward strand.
TCTTTGATTCTTTACTATTTGTTGTTAACTTGTTTATTTACACAGCTTTTTTTAACAACAAGTTGTGAAATATGTAAGTTTAAACAAAAAAAAATGCATTATATTAATTTTATTAAGCACAAAAAATTCAAAATGATTGGTATATGGTGTAATTCTGTTTCCGTTACAACTTCTTGCTCTCTAAACAGACAGTGTTGCCTGTGTGTTACATTTGTCACTTCAGACAACAAGTACAATTTCAAAATAGAATTTCATAAAAAAAAACAAAAATTTTGTGCGGTCTTAACGAAATAAATTTGTAACGAATTTTTGTTAACAATTTGTATTAATTTACACCAAATAAACTAACAATGGCAACACGGACGCTTATAAATGATTTTTATCGAATTAATTCATCATTCTTATATAAAATATATGTCACAAAACATTCATGTGGTTCCATAGTGTAGCGGTTATCACGTCTGCTTTACACGCAGAAGGTCTCCAGTTCGATCCTGGATGGAACCAAGTGGCAAACTTTTTTTATTAGCTCTTTTTTTAACAACAGTTTCTTCTCATACTAAATAAAACTTTGTAAAAAAACATATGCTAGCTAACATTTCTTCTATTCTTCAGTCATAATTTTGATTTCCTTTTTTGGCGCAACACCAACAAACAAACACGACTAAAACTTAATGGTGTTTTCTTTTCTACAAAGAAAATGTCACCCTCTTACAAGGTGCATTAAAAAAATTTTTGACCAACGCTGTTGTAATGTAATTTTTTATTTGAGAAGAACATAACACAAATATTAAAAAAGGGTATGCCCTGTGTTTACCACTTATTAAGAAAATGAATGAGGAAATGCCAATTTGTTCAAAGGTGTTGCCAGATCTCAAATTTTTCGAATTCATTTTTTGCACGCTTTTTTTATAACAAAAAAAAAATATTTTAACACTGTTCTAACATTGAATGCAATTTTTTATATTGCTGACCATGTAGCTTTAATAATGTAACATTTCCTTAAGATTACTCCACAAAACAATGAAAAAATTAACTTCAAATTGGATAACAATACCAGGCAACTTTTTAAAAGTTTCATCTGGTAGCCCTATAAATAAACAAAAGTCATCTGCTTTACAGGGCATTATCAGCACTCTCGATTTATACAGGGCATAAAATGCAATGCCCTCCACCATTGGCAAGTGCGAATTATTTAGAATAAAACATACCACCCTTTTAGAGGGCGAAACATTTTTAAGAAACAAACGCATTTTGCGTTAATAAAATGCACATTTTTTGGTAGAAAAGAAAACACCATAAGTCACGTTGATTAAAAATACAAACTTTGAAATTCACACATTCTTTTTCCGTTTCCTTGTTATTAAACAAGGGTTGTTATAATAATACTACCCTGTAGATTTATTTATTTTGTAATTGAATAATTTTTTTAATCTTTTAAACTTATTTCAAAGACCAGAAGTTTGTTTATTATTAATTAATAGGGATGAAGCACAGAAAAGTTTCTGTTCTAAAGTTTTGCTTGCAAACTTAATAATAATAAGACAGCAACAATAATAAAATAAATAAGCAAATTAGCATTTTTTATAACTTTTCTGTGATTTGTACGAATCTAATAAATTTTGATTCCCCCTTGGCGATTCCCTTTTGAGAAGTTGGTTATAAAAGTCTATATTTCCACGCAACAATTATTGGTGTTAAATGCAATCGTTAACTATTTTACATCTAAAGTGTATTGAAATTCATTTGTCTAATGTCGGGACGGCGCGAACGCCATTCCCGGCTACCAAAAATTACACGCACGAGTTATTCGCATTAGGAATAATCGCGGAGGTCAACTCAACCGTAAGTGCAATGGCCAAGCCTCACTCCGGGGGAACCGCCTTCATGATCACGGTAACCCCTACGCCAGGTAAGTATGCTTTTCTCTGCTCATGCCGGATGTCTTATACAAAACTACATATTAACTCAATGAGAATTATTAGCAAATTATAATATAAAACTCTGATGAACGAATAATCAAAAAGACTAAAAGAACGAATAATATACATAAAAGCAATAGGGAGACCATACTTAAATTTAATTAAATCTTAAAGTTAGAGACAATGTTTATAAAGGGCGATTTATCAATTTAACCTTATAGATATATATATAGGAATGGTTAAAACATAAGTACATATTTTGTTGTACATATTTATTAGCTTATTAAATTTATTTGCATAAATTTTCATTAAAAACATTACCGGTGTTTTATTAACAAAATAGGTCACCCTATTGCATGGGTGGTTGTTTTTGTTTACTTTTAACCAACCGTACGTACACTGACTGGTATTTTCATTCATGGCAAGTTTTATTACAAAATTTGGAAAAAAGAATTATAAATGAGAAAAAATTATAAATTATCATTTTAATTGAGATTGAATTGTAATAATTACTTACAATTATAATAATTATGATTCAGAAAGAAAAGATAATTTTAAATGTTCATTGTTCTTTGTTCTTTACTAAACAATAAAAATTTGGTCATAGGTATTTCTAAAAACACGGTACCAATGTATTACGTAGTCAACTATAAAATTTATATTTGTCGTACAAAATTAATCAGATTACTAGTGAAGGCTTAATAAAAAATGGTCTAGGTCTTTTGTACTATTGATAAAATTTAGATAAACAGTCCATAGAAACAATGTAATAATTAATCTGTTTAAAAACATGTATGTACTTAGAAATAAAAAATTTTAAGTAAAATACACTAAATTCTGTTTTTACACGGTAGATACGTTCCAGACAAAGCCGTGTAAAAAAAACCGTGTAAAAAAAGGCATGAAGTACATAGAAAAGATGGGAATTGGTTCCATATCATATCAAAAAAATGTAAAAACAAAATAATTCGTAGAAAAAAACTGTTACGAGGAGAGTCTTTATAAAAAACTAAATAAAATTTTTATAAGCATTAATGCATATTTTATTTCATAAAATGAAAAGCAATTCAAATCTTATAAAAAAAAGTAACATAAATTTAAAATTATAAAATTATATAAACAAATGGTACATTCACCAATTCTTAAAGGTAATTAAAACAAACTAAAAATCATCAAAAGTTCATAAATAAAAAATTAAAAGCAGTCAATGTGATGATGGAAATAACAGAATTCTATTTGCTATCATCATGGGATGTCATACGTGATCGCTTACGTAAGGTTGGTTCAGAATAGCTATCAACTCCAACAAGATTATCATATTCAGTTTCCGATTGGACAACACTGCGTTTAATAACAAAATCGGTCATTAACCGTTGTGATTCAGTTTTGGACAGCTCTTTGTATAACTCTAGTAACGAGCCATACAAGATTTCAGATTACATTGAAATTTTCATAAAATTTTCTCAACCGTGCTATATCAAATATCACCGTGTAGAAACAGAATGAATTTTATTTTCAAAACCATTATTACAAAACCGTGTAAAAAAAGACCGTGTAAAAACAGAATTGGGTGTATACGTATTACGAACCATGAGCAGTCGATAGATTGATTTTAATTCATTTTTGTTGGAGTTTTCCATACAAACAGACATTGGCATGAAGACGTTCGTCTTACAGAAGCAGGGATTAAGATTTTTTGAATTTAGGTATAGTTGCAAAAAAGAAACCCCAATCAGGATTGATAATTTCAAGGTCATATCTCCTATTGAGCTGCTATGGAGCATGATAATTGAAATAACAATTTTGATGAGTATTACTTACCTAAAATTGAGACTTCGTTAAACAAAGCAGGATTCTCACGAATGTTATTCCATAGTTTCTGAGTGTTTTTGTTGCGAAGGTCCCTCTGATCAAAAGGAAGTTTAAAAACGAATTTCAATAATATACATATATAAATAGTTTTAAGTTCGAATTATTCACATACCACAACATAGCTTCACAACCTATAACACGGACATCATCCACCTCATACCAACAATAGTGTAACTACAGTCAGTAAGTGAAGCACAGCGTTTCCTACATCAAACGTCAGTCACGACGGCCATGGACGAACTCAGCCACAACAGGGTTATATATAAATCGGCATTCACCACCAATCGCCGATAATGAAAGGCAGCTACCAAGGGTTACCAGAACCATCCTGGCCCAGCTAAAATCAGGATGGGCTAACATCCTTAACAGCTATAGGGCAAGGATCATCTCGGGGACTTTGGATTGCTGCCCCTCATGCAATCAAGCTTCACACGATACGGTGCATCTCTTTAGTTGTCCAGCAAAACCGACTACCCTGCGACCCATGGACTTGTGGCTGAATCCAACGACAGTAGCGGACTTCTTAGGATGTACCAACATAATTCCATCTCTAACCCATTCCATCTCCACCAGAATAGAATCTAATCACAGGCATACAATCAAACACATACAACAGCAGAACTGTTACAACAACATAGCTTCTGCAATAAAGGTTCAGCAGCATTTTCATCAGTTGATGTGCTGGGCCTCCCATGAGGGGTGATCGTCATTGACTTATTATCGATCTTATTGGATGAGGTTGTATTATCTGTACACATTTTTTATATATTCTTTTCACTTTTGAGCCATTTAACACTGATTTTTAGTACACAATCTTTAGAAATAACTAATTAGGGCGGGAAAAACTTAAACTTTAATGGAAGCTATTTAACGATTGAATCAAGGCAAATTCATATAACCTTATCCAAGGCATATTCATAGCAGTGTTGAAAAATTCAGTATTTTAGTACTTTTTTCAGGACTTTTCCATTTCAAAAATACCGCAGTACCCCCGCGACTCTTTCAGTACTTTTTTATTATTACATATTTTATGTCGTGTGCTTTTCAACTATTAATGCATTAGCAACGTAATGCTAAAGGCAAATTTTGTCTTTAGAATACAAAAGGCAATGAGAATACAAAAGGCAATGAGAACGCCTGCCGAACCGACATATGATTTCGGTAAGCATTAACATTGCTCTTCATATGCTACAAACGAAAGTATGTTTCATAACGTTCCGTTGACGTTTGACCACACGGAACTTTTACGTTTTGTTACGTTCAGGATTAGCAGTTTTTGTTTTATAAGTGAGGAACACGTATAAGTCGTTAGTTTTTCTGTTCCGTACCGTACGTGCATTAAATATGAAGAAATAAATAGTCTATTAGGTAGTGTGCTGGCTGACTAGATGTGAGCCCGCGGTTCATACCCAATCTCAGACATCTCCAAAATAACGAAAAATTAAAAAATATTCCTTCGGCGACCTCTTTCTGTCAAAAACACTGAGGGTAAATAAAATTGTCATGAAAAGTTTCTCAAAAATCTGTCGTTCGGAATCGACTTTAAGCTTTAGGTCCCGCCACTCATGTATAAAATTAACGCACACAACATAAGTGGTGTGAGAAGATAGGTCATAATCCTAATTGAAGGGTTGTAATGTATGTATGTATGTATTTTTTTTTACAAAAGTACCATTTGATGGGAAAAAGTACTCTTTCAATTATAGTTCAGTACCATTTCAAAATTTCAATTTTTCAACGCTGATTCATAGTTACGAATTTGCCTTGACCTTATCTCTACAATAAATACAAAAATGCAAAAACAACAGGCATTTTGTTTTTGTTAAAGAGTAACCTTCTTGTCAAAAAAATTAATCCTCAAACCTCCATAGGAAATTAATAAAAGCAAAAAAAAACTAAATTAATTTTATATATTGAAAATTCTTATAATTTATATGTCATGCTAAATTACACAATAGTGCAGCACCTATAAATTGAAAAAAAAAAAAAATTATTTCATGCAGTCAATAACATTTCCACTTTACATAAAGAACATGTTTTTATATGACCATCGAGAAAAATGGCAACTGCAAGCGTTATTTCTTATTTATCATAGTTTAGGCACCAAGTTGGAGAGACGGAATCCTTTTTTTTTGATAATTCATCACTCTCGTCTAAATAAATATAAATATAGTAAATCTAGGTTGTAGCTTAAAACTATATATGTATTTAGTGTTAAAAGCTTAAATATTGTTAATCATCTTGCAAAAATTTTAATATACATAATTGGCTTTAAATTGTAATCCTGAAAAATTTCTATAGTGCGTATCGTTAAGGATACATCGGGTACGTATGAGGGTTTATAATACGATATTGATCAAGGCGAATTTGCCTTGATATTGATTATCGAAACAAAATACACAAAAAACAAACAATTTTTTTGACAACGACGATACTCATCAGCTGGTAACTTAAGGCCACCTTATATATGAATTCGCCTTGATTTAAGCCAAAGAAGGAATTGGAATTAATTAAGAGTAGTGAGAAAAAGTTGTTAAAAATTTAAAAAGAATGAAATGAAGTGAAGAAAGAATGAAGTGGAATTATTTAAGAGTGGTTAGAAAAAGTTGTTAAAAAGTGAAATTCGGAAATTATTTTGAGCAACAAAACAATAAACGAGGTAAACTTTATCTCAAGACGTATTCATTAATGAATGAATTACTATGAATTTACCTTGCTTTATCTTCTAAACCAACATAAGCGAATAAGATTTGAAATAACCGCGGCTTGCCACAAGCATCAACGGTAAGAATTTATTGTCAGATAGAAAATAAGATAGCTCCAGACCATATACAAAAAAGGTATGTACTTTACAAATGAAACGAATTTCCTAGAGGTAGACTCTGTACTTAAGAGCGTTGAAATATGACTTTTTGTTTTATTTTTGCTCCAAAATAAAAATTGATTTAAATGCTTAGGTTAGGTTGGAGTGGTAGCTCTGATATCAAAAAGCTCACTTCAGCACGCATAGCGGCCCGTTGTGATGCCACGGGTAAACGCAGTCTCTGTACTGAACAAGTTCCACCAAAATCAGGGACGAGGGAAAAGTTTGTCAGCGCAAGGGCCGCACACTGAAAAGCTTGCATTCATTACATAAAATCTTCAGCAATATTTCAATAACCATATTAATTCCTATCGCTTCTGGAACAACAACCATTATGATTAAGACTGACAAATAAATTAAAAAGGGTGATATTTGATTTCAAATACCGAAAGCCCGACTTGAGAGTCTCTGTATTTGTTTTACCTATAAACAATTGATTTTTATTTCTGATGTTTTATTTCGTCCTTAACTAATTTTAACATTTTTATTTGAAGATTCAAAAATACTTCCGGTGATAGATTTGCTTTATCAATTTGTAAAGCCAGACTTAGCATAAATAGGTGCGCCGGTGAATTATTAAAATTTTCTGTGACCCGTTCAGTATTTAATTTTTCCTGTGTCGCTCCCAAATTGTTATTCTCTTTTGATAAATGCTCTGAATGTTCTGCTATATTATTATGCATTTCATTTTCTTCCAATGGGTAGATAACCTCGGTTGTGTCAATGGTATCATTATATTCATATTTCATATCGTCTTTGCCGTTAACCATTGGCATTTGTTCGTCATTACAGTTGTGATTTGAATCATCGGAATAATAATTGTCAGAAATAGAGGGTTCACTAGAAAAAAATATGAATACAATTTATGATTATACTTTTAGTTTCCACAGGCATTTATAAATTACGTTTTAAAAACCCTTTTGTGAGTATCATCCAGAAAATGCAGCATACCGCCATATTTATATTTTGTTATTCTATTGCCATTATTTGAAATGGCAGAGGCTACGTATTGACGCTTTAAAATACGATAGTAACGGTCTCTCATGGTTTTCCAACGTCTTTTAACGGTATCGACTAGGGAGTAAGAATGTTGTATAAATAATTTGAATCAAATACCAGTAACTTACCTGGTATGCCCAAAATAGTAGCCAAACGAAACCACTGCCTATCCTTTGCCTTTATATTTTTATACTCCACATGATTTTTATCCCACAAAACGGGATTATCGCGTACAAATTCCGCAATTTGTTCTTCCATTTTCATTTTTATAAGTTGTCTATTGTATTCTTTCTAAAAAGTAACGATATTTGATATATTTTTTTAAATATTTACAAAGTAATATAATATTGCATTGCTCGAGTATTGATTTCCGTATAGTTTTCCTCATTGAATAATAATGCTGACAGCCTTTATTTCATATTATGAAAGCGATTTTCTAAATAACTCTACAAATCAGGAGTTTTATTTTATAATAATAAAGAAAATTTCTTAGAAATTTTAAAGAAATTGTAAAAAATTTTAAGAAAACTGTTTATACACCACGAAAGCAGTTTTTTGGTATAGTTGTCTACATATGAAATTGACACTGACAGCGTTCAGCGGACTGTCAGTGCTGCTCTATTGTGATTGTGTATAAGTTACTGTTACATGTGGGCAGAGGTGGAAAGATTTAATTATTTTTAATTTATTTCGTATGTAGGATAACAGTTTAAAAGAGTTTGATAGGCGTTTTGGAACGAAAGAAAAGGATCTTCGTTACAGTTCTTAATTCCCACAACCACGAATCTTTGTAATGGGTGAACTAATCTAATAATTTGCAGTAGGAATATGCGGCAACAGATTATCGATCTAGAGATGCGGTTGGAACTTCAGACTTCTGCTTTCTTGAATTTTTATTAACAGAGAGTCTTTGTTGTAATTCCGACTACCAATAATATTAATACGCTCACCAGGGACAGGGCGGAAATTATTAATTTCTGGATGGTCTTGCTACTATAGCCAAGTGATTACCATAGCTTTCTCACAATTTGTTAGGTAGCTTTCAGGTATTGAAACTAAAGTCACCTCACGGCACCTTTTATACACTAACATAAATATTCACACCACAAAGTGTAATAAGTCTTACTGTTTCCATTAGAAGCAGTGTGCAGGTTATTGATTTTCTATATGTTACTATCCTATCTATCTATGCACTATCCTATTGACTAAGACAAAAATTTATGGCTAGAGAAGCTGTTGGAAGTCCATATTATTAGTTCGAGCATAGGAAGTCATAGTGGTTAATTACATGGCAATTCCACGAAACAGAGAACCATTTTCCTTACTTGTGAATGATGACTAGTCCAATGTTTGTTTGACGATTCGATCGTTTTAATTCAAAAACACAATCCATTCAAGACATATACATACATACATGTCGACTTGATGGTAATTCAGCACGTCAATTTGAATGCCTTACATTGAACTTCTTTCCCTATTTCGCCTAATACAAGTGGTTTCAAAAGGATTTTTTACGAGGTTTAATTTCTGGGCATTTCAAACATTGCTTATATGTCGGTTAAACTCTTCTATTGAATGGTTTTTATTTACTTTATCGAGATTTGTGGTCAAAACAGCAATAAGAAAAGTGGTTGTTATCATAGTTAACCGCTTTGCTGATTTTATTTTTGTAAAAACTCTGGTTGAACAACAGGAGCTGGGTTGACAACGTTTGGCAGTTGTTCCGGAACAAATTGCCGTGGGAACGCGGTTTGTAGTTTTGACCTTATAAAGTTAAATAGGCAAACATAGTATCTAAATTATTCATATATTAAACAGTTAAGCATGTATTTTCAATTTCAAAAAACTCTAGAATATGCCATGGACCATAGTCCGCTTTACTAAATCTGCGTTCTTAAGCAAAACTGAGCCATGCAATCCCACATTTTTTGCTAAAAATTTTATTTTTTTTTTGCACTACCTGATGAGATCTAATCGCATTTATACAACATGAAATAGAGCTCATAAAAGCCAATATTGGAAAAATAATATCTTTTTGCCACATCTTGGGTATTCTAAAATATTTTTCCGATTCCCTCGGAAGTTGTAGAACATTTCTATCCTTATTTGTAGCACATTCGCTGATATGCAAGTAAATTTGGTTTAAGTCTCTTGGTATCATAGTTTACTAATCTAAATGCACTCGGGTCTCGTTTTATGCGAATTTTTTTTATGCTATTTGAAATGAAAATTTGGTTTTTAGATTTTTTATAGATTTTAAAATGTTATGATAATTTTTAAACTTTTGCATAATTTTTAAATTGAACCAAGTTTGCACCACTGATATAATCATTATTGTTAATCCTAACTGAAGGGTTGTAATGACCAAAGCTGTTGATTCAGAAAGCGGCACTGATTTCCCTGCGGTTTGAAAAGCTTTTTTATATGAGAATCTCTAGTGAATGTACCCTGTAGTTTGAGCCTGACACCTAATACTATCAGATCTCTACGCCGAATAGCTTGTGAAAATCAATCGTTCTAGTTTGTTTCTAATTGAAAAGGCGCTTGATTAGCATCAGATTGCTCTAACTATCCAATAAAAGCCTTCAAAAGTCAACCCTTACTTATGATTTAAAGAATCTTTTATTTAAGGGAGCAGCTCCTATTAATAACTGGCACTTTTATACTCTTATTCAGAAGAAATAAATAAACTTTCTAAAAATTCGTTGATCTAGTCCCCTACATATGTATGCACTTCCTGATAGGCATGTAATGATAAAAGTGACGTCGAACCAATTCCAAAACGATGCAGAATGATCGATCGTAAATTCATAGTTATAGACTTTATTATTTTTTGGATCATTTTGTTTTTTTTCTGTAAATGAAATAAATATACTTTTGCTGATTTTTTTAATGCGATTTTGCTTTGATTTTTGAATTAAAATTTGAATTTATGCGGTTTTTCAGAATTGTGGAACGAATCATTAACTTTTATATGAGGCTAGAGTACCTTTTTATGCGAATTCAATTTATGCGATTTTTTATGGAACGCATCTATCGCATAAAACGAAAAAACTAGAGAAACTATTTTATTTTTCTCCAACAGCCTGTAATCTCATTCGCACGTATCTTACAGGACGATCTCAAACAGTTTTATACAATGACAAATATTCAGGGACTCTTAATATAGACCGTGGTGTTCCGCAGGGATCGATTCTTGGACCTCTTCTTTTTTGTATCTATATAAATGATTTACCGAATGTGATTGAGCATTGTGGAGTTCAAATGTATGCTGACGATGTGCAGATTTATAGTAGTTGTGAATTTAATATGGTTTCTCAGTGTGTTGACAACATCAACTCTGACTTAGCTAGGATTAACGAGTGGGCAATTAACAACGGGCTGCGTATCAATCCTACTAAATCGAAGTGCATTTTTCTCAATAGAAATAATAGGATTCTTAATAATGATATTGTGGTGAAAATAAATGATGATATTGTTCAGTTTGTAAGCTCTTGCAAAAATTTAGGTGTCATATTTGATGATAAACTCTCCTGGTCTGGCCATATAACAGCCGTTGTTGGTCGTGTTTACGGAATGCTAAGGAATCTTTGGGCTGTAAAATATTCAACTCCACTGAAAATTCGTTCTTTGCTTGCCAAAACGTACCTAATTCCAGTCCTATTATATGGTTGTGAGATTTTTGCGTTTTGTACAAGATCCGACTTTAATAAGCTAAGAGTTGCATATAATAATATTGCGAGATATATTTATGATAGAGGTCGGCGCGACTCAATTTCCTGCTTCTCGTATAGGATATATCATATGACCTTTGAGAACCTATTAAAGTTTCGTAGCCTAATTTTATTACATAAAATTATGACTACCCAACAACCTAATTATCTCTTTGGAGTATTGAGGTTTGGTAGATCAACACGAGGTAGGAAACTAATACAGCAAAGATATAGGAGCACTTTTTCACAGCGACAATTTTTCATTTATTGCACCAGTCTTTGGAACGAATTACCGAATCGGATTCAGAATATCAGCAGCGCAAAGCGGTTTAAACTTGATCTTCGTGAATACTTGTCTGGATAATGTAAATGCATATATTTTTTTTTTTTTTTTCTTCTTTTTTGATTGTTTTATATATATCTAAATTTCCTCTTTTTCTCTTACTTTATAATTATATAATTCATTTCTACATATGTTTTTTTTTTCTTCAATCTTCTTCGATCTACATTGTATTTTAATTTAATAATTCTCTGTAATTTATTTATCTTTTTTTCTCTTTCTTAAATTATAATTATAATCTATTAAATTTGTAATCTCACTAGCACTTTAAATTATAAGATTTTTAGTCTCGTTGTGCTAGAATCAATATAATTAAATAAATAAATAAAAAAAATAAAAACGAGACCAGAGTGTATATTGCAGCATAAAATTTTCTGACCCTTCATAGAAATCATTTGTCATTGTAAACCTTAGCGAACTGCAAGTCGTTTCGAAATAAAACAACATAATTTTGTTTTGTGTTGTCATGTATGCAAAATGTTTTATATAAATTGTTAAAATATATATTGAATGGTATGTTAAATAGTATATATGATGCATAAATTAATTATCAATGTGCTTAAGACGAACGTGAAAGAAAACATAAATATTACACGTAATACTTATTAAGATATTAAAAGCAATAGAGAGAGAGAATAAAGTGTAAAAAATCTTTAGAATTAAAAAAAAAACTTAAAAAATAAAGAACACATAAATAAATAAACCTGAACTTAAAACTTAAATCGAAAATAATAAATGAAAGCAATAATAAGTGAAAAACAATGCCAAAATAAACCAGCATTGTGTGCGTAGAAGTGATGCGAAAAAACCCGCCGACAATTGACTCAAATCGAAGTAACTTCTGCTCTTTTCTGGGGGATAAAATATATCAGCTCAATATCGCCGGGCTGTAGTAGGTCGAGGAACGCCTGATGTACGAGGACGTGCAGAGGCAATAGATGATTTGGCCCGCACAGGCTGAGTAACTGAATCCGAGTTGTAGCTTAGATAAACATGAGAGAGATCAATGAAATCATTTGAGTCTTTGGTAGACGCCTTTGAGTCGGTAATATGTTTACGCATGTTATTGCCAGTATAGGCCACACACTTGAGTTGCCATTCGCCAATATCTTCATTCCAATGGGTATATTGATTAATCATACTCTGATATTCCTTGGGTATGTAAGAGTTTAAGACCAGTTCACAAAGAGCCAATTCACGCGATAATGATCGTATGTTTTCATAGATGGCTTCCTTTTCACGTTGATGCTCTCTTTGTTGATCGGCCAATTCAGATTTGACACCCATTAACATTTGCATGACACGATGTATTTTCTTGGTTATGCCGGTATTGGCTTCTTGCAGAGACGAGTAACGCTCTTCGATATCAATGCGTTCAGTCTCTTTCTGTTGTAACGTTTCCCTTAAAGTTTGTTCGGCCTTTTCTCTTTCCTCCAGCTCCCGCAAGGATTGTTCCAACAGCTTCTCTTGACACTGGGCCTTTTCCAAGAGATTCTCACCGCCAACTAGGATCTTACCCTCTAAGGACATAAGCTTATTGCGAAGTTGTTCCTGTTCGGTTTTAGTTTTTGAGATTTCTAATTGATGTTCGTGTTTGCGTTTCTCCAAGGCCTCCTTTTTAGCCAGCTTAAGTTCTCTTTGTTTTTGTTTTTCTAAAGCCTTTTCGGTCAATTGATTTTGAGTTTCAGCCAATACCTCTGCCTCGATTTCATCATCATCGTCTTCTTCGTCCACCTCTTCTTCTTCATCCATTTGAGGCTCTTCTTCGTAACCCTCTTCCAGTTGCTTGCGCAAACGTTCGATTTCTTCTTGGAAATGACGCAAAAGAGCATCTTTTGGCTCCTCATTGATGTGCATACGATTCTGTATGTTTTTGGTACGACTAGCGTAACGCAAAGTAGATATGGTTTCCATGTAATTTGTGTCAGCTGGTGATATGGTGGCACACATAACCGTTTTTGAATTACCACCCAAAGAGTCCTGTAGTAAACGTGTCAGTTTGGAATTTCTATAAGGAATATGGGAACTTTTACCATCCACTAAAGCGCTGATAACGTTGCCCAGTACTGACAGAGACAGATTAATTTTAGTGGCTTCCTTTAAACGTTGGCCAGTGGCTTGTGTTTTACTTTGCCTTTCGGAACCGGCCAAATCGACCAGCTGCAATTTACCCATTCGTACATGTTGTTGGCCACCTTCGGCCAACTCGCTGCGCTCTACGGTTATGGAAAATATAGCATGAGATCGAGATGATTCTGAATTCATTTTTGTAGCACCAACTACACGATTTTTATTGCCCAATTTCATAATGTTTTCCAAATCATCGGCATTATGCACCACATAGCCACTTAAATCCTTAACGAATACACCAATGTCAGGTCTTTCTTTTACTTCCAAACTTTTGGTAACATCCTTACCCAAGAGATCTCTCACCTCCTCATTATAAATCTCCATATAACTCACCCTTACCAAGAATTTTTGATTTTCTTTGGCTTTAGCAATATGACCAAATATATGGGCAAATGCATTCGGTATGATGCCTTTAGTCTGTGGCGACTCTGGATAGCCAGACATAGTGTAAGTCTTACCCGTGCCTGTTTGACCATACGCCAATATAGTACCATTATAGCCTTCCAATACTTTTTCCACTATGGGCCGTGCCGTATCAACATACAAATCCAGTTGGCTGCTCTCCCAATCGAATACATTATCGAAATAGTACGTTTTGGGTGGCTCGTTGGTTGTAGCATTTGGCTTTACCACTGTTATGGCTCTTTTCAGTTTATCCACTTTTATCACACTTAAAGAACCAGCCTGAATTTCATTTTTATCCATTGGCCTTGCCCTCACAACTACACGAACATTTTCCACTTCAGCTTCTTGTTCTTGATTTGTTTGATCATTCGTCATTTTTAAAAAATTTTTATTACGGCTTTAGAAAAATAATACTTTATTGAATGCGAAAATTTTAGTTGCTTAGATAATTTTCCAAAATATTTATTGATTTTTTAGGCAACACAGCTGACGCATATTCTCTTTCGTCATTTCTCTTCATCTCTCTCTCACACGCTCTCTGTTTGTTTTCTTTTTCGACGAGAGGTTTTTTATGCAAAAATTTCGTAAGCAAAACAAAAGCGAAAAATAAACAGAGTTGCATACCAGAGGTACTAAAATTTATTAAAACGGCAGTAAATGCTACAAATTCCGATAAACTATATTTAATTACTCCAATATATAAAAAATAACTATGTGAACAAGTGCAATATAAAATAAAAAAGGAAAATCATCCCTAGAAAAAGGAACTGTATATTAGCCTAAGGCTTTTGAGCGGTTCCAATTAAATGTTAATCGAAGGTGAACGTTTGATAACGGTGTTAGTCATTTATATGTGCACACATATTTATGTATTATGGTTAATATATAAACATCCTAAAGATCTGAGATTGACCTAGAAAGCAGAAAGAAGAGTACAGACAAAAGTGGAGGGATTAGTTAAACGAAAATCAATATACACGCCTTAGGCAACTCAATGCCATTTTAAACCTCACGTGGGCTTAGATATCCCCTTCCGAGGGAGTTTTGAAACGTCCAAAGAAACCTTTTACCAGGATATTCAACCTGTTTCTGCAAAAAAAAAACCCGGAAAGATATAAACTACATTTTTAATAATTTTCAAAATTTTTCATTCATCAAAATATGCTTTCATGCTATTGTGGCGTTAAATGTTTCTTATATAATTGATGTTGTTTTTAGATTTACTTACCTAATTGGTCATTGCAACCCTTAAGTCGAAATTACAACCAAGCTCCTCACTTCACCCATGTGGTGTGTGTGTTAATTTTATCCATGAGTGGCGGGACGTACAATTTATTAGATTACACTAGGCTTAGGACAATATTCAGAATGTCCCATTGTAAATGACAGAGTTTTGCTAGAAGAAAGAAGAAGTTGCCTAAGATATATTTTTCAAATTTTGTTTTTCGAGATTTCTGTGCTGGAATTTAAATTATGGGTTTGTGTCTAAAAAACCACCACACTGCCTACCAGAATGCACTTTTTTCGCTATTAATCCATCCATCATATATGATAGTTTAGTTAACCACAATTTCATGCAGTTTTCATTTTTATTTTAACTAGAGCACGAAAATGCATATCCTCTACTTTCAAGTAAATCCCTTTCCATTATAGAAGGCTGAGGAATTTTTGTACTAAAATTTGTACAAATTTCCAAACGGGTATCTTAGCACCACATTTGTTGTTTAGTACCTGTTTAGACAACTGTGTGTGAAAAGAGTTTGTTAAGTGCGCGGTGGGGAATAAAAGGTAATATTTTTTTTATAAAATTTTAAGCCATAATATTAAATTTATTTTTAAAATAACTTCTAAGAGAATTTAAATTATTATTGGAGTTATAAAATAAATGTAAAATGTTTTGAGTTAACAAAGAAAGTGAACAAATAAACGTGTTAACGATTACGACATAAAAACTGTAAACAAAGCCACGTTTTTCTACAATTTCCCCCCAAATAACACACACTTGATGCTTAAGAAACTTGTAACGAAAACACAAATTAAAGTTTTAGAATTAAAGAATATTCCCCAGAATATTATTTTAAGACATCGCCACTATTTTAAAAGTATGGATTGTGAATTATTAAGACCGCCGGCCGAAGTGAGGGGCATGACAGTTTTGGACAGAGAAAAATTTAATAAAACCATACAAGTTCCCCGTTTGTGGGTGCCAGAAGAAAAGTCGCAACGTGTGCTACCTTTAGTGAAAAAATTGCTGCTGAAAATGGAAAAATTAAAACCGGTGAAGCCATTGAAATTCAATGAACAAGAAGGCAGGCAAATTTTGCTGCATCCCCAGCCGGTGCAAAGCTGGCATGATTTACCTGGAGAGGATTTGGCTAAATTTGATGTAAAAGAAGATAATTTTGGCACAACGGATGTATTGTTAAGCTACGATAACTGGAGAGCAGATGAAATAATGAAATCAATTTTACCCAAGGAAGAAGACGGTTTGACCTCCTACTCTAGAATTGGCCATATAGTCCATCTTAATTTGAGAGACCATTTATTGGCTTACAAGGATCTCATAGGCCAAGTTTTATTAGACAAAGTAGCGGGCTGCAAAACTGTGGTTAACAAATCTGCCACAATTGATAACACTTATCGTAACTTTCAATTCGAATTATTATGTGGAGAATCGGCTTATCAAGTGGAAACTAAGGAGAATGGTGTATTTTTTGAATTTGATTTCTCTAAAGTCTATTGGAATCCACGTCTTTCAACGGAACATGAAAGAATTGTCCAACTTTTAAAGCCGGGCGATGTTTTGTATGATGTTTTTGCGGGGGTAGGACCATTTGCTGTGCCGGCTGCCAAAAAGAAATGCCATGTGTTAGCAAATGATTTGAATCCAGAAAGTTTCAAGTGGTTGCAGCACAATATGAAACGCAATAAATGCTTAAACCAAGCCCAAGTCTTCAATAAAGATGGTCGTGATTTTATACTCAATGAAATTAAAGAAGATCTACTCAAAAGATGGCTTACAGCAAATACAGATTCAGACTACAAAATACACATCACAATGAATCTTCCTGCTATGGCTGTGGATTTTCTTTCAGCATTTAGAGGTCTTTTCGAAGGCGTTACCTCAATAGATTTCACTAAAGCGAATTTAAAATATCCTTTAGTACATGTTTATTCCTTTGCTAAGGGCACAAATACCAAAGAGTTGGTTTTAAAATTAGCGGAGGATAATTTACAAACACAGTTAAAAGAAAACTTGGAAGGCATATACTTTGTGCGTAATGTGGCACCTAATAAGGATATGTATAGAGTGTCTTTTTATCTTACGCGGGATATTCTAATGCAGCCTATTGTTTCTGAGACGGAAAATAATGAACTGAAGCGTAAAGCAGATAATGTGGAAGATGTTACTGAAATTTCTAAAAGTAAAATTAAATGTTCTTAGTATAAGGAAAAGTTTTTGTTTTAATAAACATCTATTTTATCTAAAAAGTGCATTCAACAGGGACCTTACTTTACCTCGCAATTATTTTAAAGTTATTGGAAATGAACGTATGAATGACATTACAGCTTTCGGGTTCAACAGATTTTATGGCCTTTACATAAAAAAGCTTTATATTAGTTTATTTAATAAAAAAAATCTATCATATTTAACTTCGCTAACGAACCCCTGGATTATGTGAATATGATATTGAGTTCAAAAGAGGCGCGTAATCATGGACATATGCCTATAACATGGTAACCTAAGCCCAATTGCTCCAATTTAATAGCCACTAGATCAACGCAGCAATAAGGTGGTCGAGTGTGATAATTTATCGATATAAGAATACATTTGTCTTCGATTATCTTGGGTAAGGTGAAGTAAGTGAAACAAATATTTCACCACAGTTTTTTTGCTTGCTGTGGCGTACTGTTTTAAGTGTTTTTACCACAAGTTGGTATGAATAATAAGCAGCATATATATGTGTTCTTAGCATAGGTATCGTTTCCAGCCCTATACGTAGATTCTGTGAACAGAAAAAGGAATTACTAGAATACGTATGGGGAAGCTGTGTGACGTTAATGCATGCCACTTGGGTGTTTAGCAACTACGAGACAGGCAGTAATTCTTACCGACACTTAACAGTATTCTGAAGTTTATGAGGCCAGCAGGACTGTGGATCATATTTTAGGTATACCCTATATAGATTGAGGGCAGTACTGTGGCACCTTTAGCACAACAGTAATAGTGTGTGTTCTTTGCAAAATGCTGAGGTAAGGAATGTTCAAAATTCAGCAGCTTAATGTTTTTGTGTCACGATAAAGTTATATTCACTGCATAACGTTTTTCTGTTGAAAAAAACTCAAGGCAATACAAAAAAGTGTCGTGGATTGACAGTGCCAGGTGTATATAAGGATATTCAAATATAAAATGATTAACTGTAGTATACAACTGTCAGCAATTGGATTCTCTTGTGCTCAGACAATAAGACAGGATTTATGTTCGACTAAGACAACTTTTGGCCATCACTAGCTCTGAGAGTTTGGCTAAAAGTTTCTTTCGTATCCGCCTTTTGTCATATGTTTCTGTCAAAGGCACATAAATGGCTGAAATTTATCCCCATTTATGAAAACAGGACATTAATGAATAAACATTTTTCATAAAAAACGCTCATAATTATCTCTTAAACATGAGAACTTTTGAGGTTCTTTTAGTTAAACTGCCTCCTACATAATACTATTATATTCCATTATTTTTTTATTTATATATTTATTTATTATAATTTACATAGCACAACAAGATATGAATCTTATAAGTGACAGTGCTATGTTTGGAATCATTAAGATTTAAAAATTAATAGTGAAACAAAACATATTAAATAAAAAATACAAAATTAATATAATTAATATCATGTTAAAATATAAAATATAAAGAAAAAAAAATGTAATATAAAGAAATTTAAAAAAACTAATAATATTGTAGAAGTAAATAAAAAAGTTGAAGAAATATTAAAAAATGTTACTACATATTTATAAAAATCAATCTAAAAAACTAGGAATAAAAATATAACCGATATAAACCTATAAAACAAATCACAAATCATAAAAAAATTTTACTTATGAAAATAATTTAAATAACTCCTTTTTGAACGCATTTGCATTGCCAAGATTCTGGATGTAGTTTGGTAGGGAATTCCAGAGACTAGTGGTGTGTATAAAAAACTGTCTCTGAGACAAGAGAGTCCTAAATCGTTGCTGAATAATGTTCCTACCCCGGTAGGATCTAGCAAATTTAATTCGACAAAATAAATATTCCGGCCGTTCCGTGTAAATTATCTTATGAAGTAAAATAAGGCATCTAATTTTCAAGAGATCAAATTTCACATTAAGAATCCGGCAAGCCAAATGAGAAATGTGATCACGACTCCCTTTACGAAAGACATATCTAGCTATGTTATTAAATGCCAAGTTAAGTCTACGGTTATCATCACAATCACAGTTAGCGAAGATTTCACACCCATACAAAAGTACCGGAATTAAGTACGTTCTAGCAAGTTGCATACGAATGACTAAAGGAGTCGAATCAATAACAGTCCACAAGTTCCTAAGCATACTATAAATTCTACCAACAACGACACCTATATGATTAGACCACGATAAACTGCCATTAAAGACAATACCCAGATTCTTCGCAGATTTGACAAAGTCAATCTTATTTCCCCTGATGCACAATTCAGGTATGACAAATGATCTATCGGTCCTCGAAAGTATAATACATTTAGACTTGGAGGGATTGATGCAAAGTCCATTGGCCGAGGCCCTGTTGTCAATCCTAACCAAATCACTATTGATGTAATCCAAACAAGAATCAATATCCTCCCTAGGAGTACTAGTATAAAGCTGCACATCATCAGCATACATATGAACATTACAGTGAAGCAAGACATCTGGTAGATCATTTATATACATACAAAACAGCAGAGGCCCAAGTGTTGACCCCTGGGGAACACCTCTACTAATATTAAGAGGATCTGAGATATTACCATTAAGATGAACTTTTTGAGATCTATTAAGCAAATAAGATTACAGGCAGAATTTGAGAAATAAAACAGTTTCCGGAGCTTTTTCAATAGAACTTCGTGAGCGACTGTGTCAAAAGTCTTAGTGTGATCAAGCAGAACCAAAAACGCTACACTATTTACATCTAGTTTCGACCTAAGATCTTCAACAACATATTAGAGCAGTAGTACAACTTCTACCTTTCATAAATCCCGACTGACTAAGAGTAAAGTAATTGTGACTCTCCTGATAATTAGTGATCTGTCTGGCCATTATATTCTCCATTACCTTGGATGATTATTATGATTATTCCTGCAATTTCAAAGTGTTTTCCACTTTATTATAATTTTAAGGGCATTTATTTTATAATACTTAATTTATTTAATTATCTTTTTTAAATGTTTTTATTTTTTTAGTTTAAAAATGGGTCGTAGGTCTAAACAAAAACAATCAGGTGGCGGTAAATCCGGAGCAAATGCTGGCAGTGCTCTTAATAAAGCTAAAAAAACCAAAAATATTTTCAAAGTAGCCGATGCAAAACAAAAAAAGAAACCTAAAGAAGTACAAGGCAAGCTTAAAAAGGTAACTTAAGAAATAAACTCTTATTTATTTAGAAATTAATATTGATTTATATTTTTTAATATAATGTTACAGATCAAAGAAGCTGTTACCAAGAAACAGGAAAAAGTTGATGCCAACCTACGTGACTTACATAAGGATTTAGTTGTTAAGAAACCTCAAGCCTCTACCTCGAAACCTTTAAAGCCTAACAAAAAGCCAGCTGCAAATGCTAAAAATCTATCCGAAAAATTAGGAAATTTTAAATTCTAAAACGGAACGAAATGTTAAATTGTTGCAAATATTTTAACACAGGTTTTTGTTTTGTTTACTTCCCTTAAATAGTTTATAGTTGGAGTTTATATTTTAATTGTAGTTTTAGTAAAATTTTAAAAATTATATTCCAAAATATGGCCAATTAAATATGATGCAGACTATAAAATATAATATATGGATGCATATACAAAAAGATAACATTAAACGAGAATCTTTAGCTTGAATACAGGATGTAACGAATGGTAAACTTGGAAACAAAAATGCAAGATATGCTGTGATTACCAAGAACGTTACTGGATGAGTAATTACAAAATCTTCTAGGTGACATATTTTGTTTATATTATAAGTATTCCAACAAAACTGCGGATAACCCGGCCCATGCAGGAGTTGGATGGAATTAGGAAAAAAATTTTTATTGGGATAAAAGACGAGCAGTTTTCAAACTTCAGTTTAATTCTGTTTACATTGTAAGACACGGAAAAGACTAGTGTTGTTAAAAACCGCAGATATATGTGGTCTACGATAAAGGTAACTTCTATGTCCTTACAACTCTTCAGTCAGGATTATGACCTATTTTCTCACGCCACTCATGTCGTGTGTGTTAATTTTGTACATAAGCGGCGGGACTTACAGTTTAAATTTAACTCCGAACGACAGATTGTTTTAATCAAACTGAGTAATTTTATTTACTCTCAGAGTTTTAGCCAGAAATGTTGCAAATGTCTGACCTAGGGTTTGAGCCGTGGCCTTACATCTAATAAGGCATCACAGTACCTACTAGACTACGACGACTTCGTAAAAAAATATGGAATTCTTAAATTGTTAGAGTATGTACGTATATTCCACTGAAGTATTGAAACAACAGTGTTTTCAACGATTTTTTTTTTCTTCTTCAATCCCTAAATTCCTTTCCTCTGGAAGATTTGTTTTATTTTGTATTGATTCTTTGTATCATTTCTTTATGGTATTCAGTAACAAATTTACAACCACATCAATATTATGATTTCAAACATTTATAGTATGGCATCAGTATTCTGGTAGATGAATCATAGTTTTGCGTTTACAACGTTTAGTAGCCATTGTAAACAAAAGTTTCCGAAACAGTTGAACCCTACAGCACACATGACTAATTATGCGCATCATGTTCATAATTGCAAACCTTGGCAGCACTGCAGCTGTCAAATGTTCGTAAACTCGTAAATAGAACATTAAAGCATATTATGCGCAAATAAACACAAAACACTAATCATAAAAATGGCTGATGCATTGAAAGAGTGGGTACAAAAATGTTATATTTCATTTTATTATTTATTCTTATTTATTTTACTCTTTTTTTTAGCCTCGAGAATGAAGGAAAAAATGTAAAATTATTAATAACAACCAGGCTAGAAATGTAAAATGAATTTATAGCCGGGAGAAAGAACAAAAGTTTATTGTGGAGTCAAGTGCTAAATAAAATTAAAGAAATTGATCCAGAATTTAGTTACTCTAAAGATCACAAAAAAAAAAAATTACAAGAAAATTTTTAAACCTAAGAACAACGTACAAAAGAATCAAACAAAGGTCATTTGTTTTATCTTACTTACTTAATTGGCCATTAACAACCCGATTACCGTTGTTTTATCGTCCAGTTCAAAAATCAAATTCATTAATAATTTTTCCATTTCTGCAGTGTTTGTTCGTTCGTAACTGCAAACAAATAAATCAGCAAAAAGAAGCATCAGCAATTTGTGATTAGCAGTGTGAACGCAAAATAATAATATTATGCAGCGTAGTGATGCATTTACGAACAGACCCATTATTGCTGGTAGTTATTCACAGATTCATTGCATATATACATTACAAGAATACTGTACTGTGGGTGTAAAAAATGGATTGAAATTGCTAACCAGATATACATATATATGAGTCTTACATAACATCCGTCAGATGAACACAAATGTTAGTAAAAAAAAATAATTTTTCGCTGTCCTGCCAATTGTCCATTTCTTTAAGCCTGTGGGATAAACTGATGTTCTTCAATTAGCTACAGACCAGTGTTATGTTTTCGGCTTTAAATAATTCAACTTCGATTTGCCAAAAGCAATTTCCTATGGCATTAACTACAGCAGGACGGGAACAAAAGTGAAGCACAAATTTACTTGAAATTTTATGTAAAACAGTTCTTCTTAGATTTTTGAAAGCTTTTGCTGTCTAATAATTTAAATGAAAACATCTTGCCTTTGCTCTAACAAATTTTTTATTCAATATTGTAGATTCCTTAGCGGTTATTAAAAAAAAATTTCATCAATGTGTGAACAGATAAAACAAGAAGATCCATCTTCTACCTGTTGTCTGTTCTTCAGCAATGTTGTGTGGTGATGGCTTTATCTTAATTCATACGAAGTTGACAAAAATGTAAACATACTAGTTTGCGACAGCCACTATAGCATTTAGTGGTCACAAGATAAATTTATCACTTTGTCTTAAGGTGCGATGAATCATTTTGTATCTATAAATATACATAAGTATTTTTAAGAATTCGAATATACATAGTTATACAATAATTTATAATCTTAAAATGAAAAAGAAAAAAAAATTTTGTAAATTAACTTAAGGAAGATAGTAAGCATTTGAAGACGAAAATAATCTTCGTTTCAATTGAATAATGAAAACAAGATAAAAAGAAACAAAATACCACTGATAAGATTTTAGATTTTAATACGACAAAAAATGTGGCGAAATTATATAAAAGTCTTAACCGTAAGGCATAATCATAATATTCATTTACAACGAACGTTAAACGAACAACGATCACAAAGTCGCGGAATAACTCAACATGAAGTATCTAACAATTTTGGGATTAATTGGCATTTGTGCCTTGGGTAGCAGTTTGGCTCTTGTACCACCACATAACAATCCGGTTGTTGTACCAACACCACCACCAGCACCAACTTTGGCCCAGGATTTGGATGAAATTTTACGCATGGTTCCTTTCGTACCCATACGTCGTTTGATAACACGCTATCTTCTAAACGACGAGCAATTCCAAGCCTTTGTACGTATTATCAACTCTAACGATGCCTATATTACACAAATGCGTTTCCGTTCTCAACCCGAAGTCATGGCTTTCCTTACCTGGGTACGTACACAAATAATGTTGTCTGGCGGTGAACTTCAAATAGAGGAATCTGAAGAGTTCTTAAGCATTATCAATCGTACACCTTTCTGGTCTCATACCGTCTTTGGCTGGCAAGGTTTTGTCAATGAATTCAATCTATACTATCCCCAGGACATGATTCGCACACATATTCAAACAAAAGTTGCCCAAAATGGCATCTTTGCTCAGTTTGATCAAAAATTAAAGGCCTTGAAACCTGTCTATGAACGTGTTATCGCATTGCCTGAAGCTCAACGTGTTGTCGCTGCTTTGAAAGCTAAGGGCATCAATCCTGCTGATTTGGATACTTTTATTCGTAATCAATTCGGATGGCAAAATCCTATAACCGTTGCTCCACCAGTTAGCTCTAACGCACCTGTTGTGCCCGTAGCTCCCGTTGCTTAAGTTGAAATGTAACGCGCATGTTCTGATATTCTTTTTAAATATTTTAAAACTTGACAAATATTTTTAAAGAGTAAACATTAATTGATTAAAGGCATTCGGCATTTTATTTAAAAACTGTTTTTATCAATTATCAACAGCTCCAATATACTTACAATAAAATAATTAACAAAATATTGAACATACCGGATGTGTTTTAAATTTGGATTAATGTTTTGAAATCCATAAAATCTATACCATACAGAATCCTTTATGAATCTACGGATTACTTATCTTATGCTAGTGTGTGCAATATACCACAATTTCTTATAGAGACAGCACTCATTAAGTGCCCAATTGACCCGTGATTCGTTTCTAGATAGAGTTGTACGGTTGGACTGTACACGCGTTACGAAGCAGTATTTCTCGATAACACTGCGCAGAATACGAAGCTGTTCGTTTGGAAAATGTATTTTCAATGTGCTTACAACGGTTACGGTTGAATCACCTATGTTTTATTCTGAGTCTATTCATGAATTAAACCTGGAAACCTAAAGGTAATGGTGAAAGTAAAGTAGATTTTCAAATTTATACTGGTTTTTATAAAGTGCACTTTAAAATTTTTATCGTTTTCTATGACCTCAGACCATTCTAATGACACCCATTTCATTTCAATAGGCCCAATGGATCCAGAGTTATAAGCGTTTAAACATTTCTGTTTACCGAAATTTGCTTGCTGTGTGATTCTGTTGGCCTGGTATTTGACAAAAAAATGTCCGCAGGAAATTTGAATAGAAAAACCGTTACTGTGTGTGTGTGATGAAAACCTAATTTACACTTTAAAACTTAACTTTTCGGGTCCTACTAGACTTACACTTGGACTTGGACATGGGCCTAAAAGTACGCCTTCAGATCTTTTCAGTGGGACCCATTTCATTTCAATAGGTCCGATGGATCCAGAGTTATAAGAGGTTAAAAATTTTCTATTTACTGACATCGTTTTCTATAAAAAATATTGGGTTGAAGATTTTTATTTTGATACGATCTAAAAGTATGAGCTCAGACCTTTCTAATGACACCAATTTCATTTTAATAGGTCCGATGGATCCAGAGTTACAAGAGGTGAAAAATTTCTATTTACCGACATCGTTTTCTATAAAAAATATTGGGTTGAAGATTTTTATTTTGACACGATCTGAAAGTATGACCTCAGACCTTTCTAATGACACCCATTTTATTTCAATAGGCCCAATGGATCCAGAGTTATAAGCGTTTAGACATTTCTGTTTACCGAAATTTGCTTGCTGTGTGATTCTGTTGGCCTGGTATTTGACAAAAAAATGTCCGCAGGAAATTTGAATAGAAAAGCCGTTACTGTGTGTGTGTGATGAAAACCTAATTTACAATTTAAAACTTAAATTTTCGGGTCCTACTAGACTTACACTTGGACTTGGACATGGGCCTAAAAGTACGCCTTCAGATCTTTTCAGTGGGACCCATTTCATTTCAATAGGTCCGATGGATCGAGAGTTACAAGAGGTTAAAAATTTCTATTTACCGACATCGTTTTCTATACAAAATATTTGGTTGAAGATTTTTATTTTGACACGATCTGAAAGTATGACCTCAGACCTTTCTAATGACACCCATTTTATTTCAATAGGCCCAATGGATCCAGAGTTAGAAGCGTTTAAACATTTCTGTTTACCGAAATTTGCTTGCTGTGTGATTCTGTTGACCTGGTATTTGACAAAAAAATGTCCGCAGGAAATTTGAATAGAAAAACCGTTACTGTGTGTGTGTGTGATGAAAACCTAATCTACACTTTAAAAGTTAAATTTTCGGGTCCTACTAGACTTACACTTGGACTTGGACATGGACCTAAAAGTACGCCTTCAGATCTTTTCAGTGGGACCCATTTCATTTCAATAGGTCCGATGGATCCAGAGTTACAAGAGGTTAAAAATGTCTATTTACCGACATCGTTTTCTATAAAAAATATTGGGTTAAAGATTTTTATTTTAACACCATCTGAAAGTATGACCTCAGACCTTTCTAATGACACTCATTTCATTTCAATAGGCCCAATGGATAAAGAGTTATAAGCGTTTAAACATTTCTGTTTACCGAAATTTGCTTGCTGTGTGATTCTGTTGGCCTGGTATTTGACAAAAAAATGTCCGCAGGAAATTTGAATAGAAAAACCGTTACTGTGTGTGTGTGATGAAAACCTTATTTACACTTTAAAACTTGAATTTTCGGGTCCTACGAGACTTACACTTGGACTTGGACATGGGCCTAAAAGTACGCCTTCAGATCTTTTCAATGGCACCCATTTCATTTCAATAGGTCCGATGGATCCAGAGTTACAAGAGGTTAAAAATTTCTATTTACCGACATCGTTTTCTATAAAAAATATTGGGTTGAAGATTTTTATTTTGACACGATCTAAAAGTATGACCTCAGACCTTTCTAATGACACCCATTTCATTTCAATAGGCCCAATGGATCCAGAGTTATAAGCGTTTAAACATTTCCGTTTACCGAAATTTGCTTGCTGTGTGATTCTGTTGGCCTGGTATTTGACAAAAAAATGTCCGCAGGAAATTTGAATAGAAAAACCGTTACTGTGTGTGTGTGATGAAAACCTAATCTACACTTTAAAAGTTAAATTTTCGGGTCCTACTAGACTTACACTTGGACTTGGACATGGACCTAAAAGTACGCCTTCAGATCTTTTCAGTGGGACCCATTTCATTTCAATAGGTCCGATGGATCCAGAGTTACAAGAGGTTAAAAATTTCTATTTACCGACATCGTTTTCTATAAAAAATATTGGGTTGAAGATTTTTATTTTGACACGATCTGAAAGTATGACCTCAGACCTTTCTAATGACACCCATTTCATTTCAATAGGCCCAATGGATCCAGAGTTATAAGCGTTTAAACATTTCTGTTTACCGAAATTTGCTTGCTGTGTGATTCTGTTGGCCTGGTATTTGACAAAAAAATGTCCACAGGAAATTTGAATAGAAAAACCGTTACTGTGTGTGTGTGATGAAAACCTAATTTACACTTTAAAAGTTAAATTTTCGGGTCCTACGAGACTTACACTTGGACTTGGACATGGACCTAAAAGTACGCCTTCAGATCTTTTTAGTGGGACCCATTTCATTTCAATAGGTCCGATGGATCCAGAGTTACAAGAGGTTAAAAATTTCTATTTACCGACATCGTTTTCTATAAAAAATATTGGGTTGAAGATTTTTATTTTGACACGATCTGAAAGTACGACCTCAGACCTTTCTAATGACACCCATTTCATTTCAATAGGCCCAATGGATCCAGAGTTATAAGCGTTTAAACATTTCTGTTTACCGAAATTTGCTTGCTGTGTGATTCTGTTGGCCTGGTATTTGACAAAAAAATGTCCGCAGGAAATTTGAATAGAAAAACCGTTACTGTGTGTGTGTGATGAAAACCTAATTTACACTTTAAAACTTAAATTTTCGGGTCCTACTAGACTTACACTTGGACTTGGACATGGGCCTAAAAGTACGCCTTCAGATCTTTTCAGTGGGACCCATTTCATTTCAATAGGTCCGATGGATCCAGAGTTACAAGAGGTTAAAAATTTCTATTTACTGACATCGTTTTCTATAAAAAATATTGGGTTGAAGATTTTTATTTTGACACGATCTGAAAGTATGACCTCAGACCTTTCTAATGACACCCATTTCATTTCAATAGGCCCAATGGATCCAGAGTTATAAGCGTTTAAACATTTCTGTTTACCGAAATTTGCTTGCTGTGTGATTCTGTTGGCCTGGTATTTGACAAAAAAATGTCCGCAGGAAATTTGAATAGAAAAACCGTTACTGTGTGTGTGTGATGAAAACCTAATTTACACTTTAAAAGTTAAATTTTCGGGTCCTACTAGACTTACACTTGGACTTGGGCATGGACCTAAAAGTACGCCTTCAGATCTTTTCAGTGGGGCCCATTTCATTTCAATAGGTCCGATGGATCCAGAGTTACAAAAGGTTAAAAATTTCTATTTACCGACATCGTTTTCTATAAAAAATATTGGGTTGAAGATTTTTATTTTGACACGATCTGAAAGTATGACCTCAGACCTTTCTAATGACACCCATTTCATTTCAATAGGCCCAATGGATCCAGAGTTATAAGCGTTTAAACATTTCTGTTTACCGAAATTTGCTTGCTGTGTGATTCTGTTGGCCTGGTATTTGACAAAAAAATGTCCACAGGAAATTTGAATAGAAAAACCGTTACTGTGTGTGTGTGATGAAAACCTAATTTACACTTTAAAAGTTAAATTTTCGGGTCCTACGAGACTTACACTTGGACTTGGACATGGACCTAAAAGTACGCCTTCAGATCTTTTCAGTGGGACCCATTTCATTTCAATAGGTCCGATGGATCCAGAGTTACAAGAGGTTAAAAATTTCTATTTACCGACATCGTTTTCTATAAAAAATATTGGGTTGAAGATTTTTATTTTGACACGATCTGAAAGTATGACCTCAGACCTTTCTAATGACACCCATTTCATTTCAATAGGCCCAATGGATCCAGAGTTATAAGCGTTTAAACATTTCTGTTTACCGAAATTTGCTTGCTGTGTGATTCTGTTGGCCTGGTATTTGACAAAAAAATGTCCGCAGGAAATTTGAATAGAAAAACCGTTACTGTGTGTGTGTGATGAAAACCTAATTTACACTTTAAAAGTTAAATTTTCGGGTCCTACTAGACTTACACTTGGACTTGGGCATGGACCTAAAAGTACGCCTTCAGATCTTTTCAGTGGGGCCCATTTCATTTCAATAGGTCCGATGGATCCAGAGTTACAAAAGGTTAAAAATTTCTATTTACCGACATCGTTTTCTATAAAAAATATTGGGTTGAAGATTTTTATTTTGACACGATCTGAAAGTATGACCTCAGACCTTTCTAATGACACCCATTTCATTTCAATAGGCCCAATGGATCCAGAGTTATAAGCGTTTAAACATTTCTGTTTACCGAAATTTGCTTGCTGTGTGATTCTGTTGGCCTGGTATTTGACAAAGAAATGTCCACAGGAAATTTGAATAGAAAAACCGTTACTGTGTGTGTGTGATGAAAACCTAATTTACACTTTAAAAGTTAAATTTTCGGGTCCTACGAGACTTACACTTGGACTTGGACATGGACCTAAAAGTACGCCTTCAGATCTTTTCAGTGGGACCCATTTCATTTCAATAGGTCCGATGGATCCAGAGTTACAAGAGGTTAAAAATTTCTATTTACCGACATCGTTTTCTATAAAAAATATTGGGTTGAAGATTTTTATTTTGACACGATCTGAAAGTATGACCTCAGACCTTTCTAATGACACCCATTTCATTTCAATAGGCCCAATGGATCCAGAGTTATAAGCGTTTAAACATTTCTGTTTACCGAAATTTGCTTGCTGTGTGATTCTGTTGGCCTGGTATTTGACAAAAAAATGTCCGCAGGAAATTTGAATAGAAAAACCGTTACTGTGTGTGTGTGATGAAAACCTAATTTACACTTTAAAAGTTAAATTTTCGGGTCCTACGAGACTTACACTTGGACTTGGACATGGACCTAAAAGTACGCCTTCAGATCTTTTCAGTGGGACCCATTTCATTTCAATAGGTCCGATGGATCCAGAGTTACAAGAGGTTAAAAATTTCTATTTACCGACATCGTTTTCTATAAAAAATATTGGGTTGAAGATTTTTATTTTGACACGATCTGAAAGTATGACCTCAGACCTTTCTAATGACACCCATTTCATTTCAATAGGCCCAATGGATCCAGAGTTATAAGCGTTTAAACATTTCTGTTTACCGAAATTTGCTTGCTGTGTGATTCTGTTGGCCTGGTATTTGACAAAGAAATGTCCACAGGAAATTTGAATAGAAAAACCGTTACTGTGTGTGTGTGATGAAAACCTAATTTACACTTTAAAAGTTAAATTTTCGGGTCCTACGAGACTTACACTTGGACTTGGACATGGACCTAAAAGTACGCCTTCAGATCTTTTTAGTGGGACCCATTTCATTTCAATAGGTCCGATGGATCCAGAGTTACAAGAGGTTAAAAATTTCTATTTACCGACATCGTTTTCTATAAAAAATATTGGGTTGAAGATTTTTATTTTGACACGATCTGAAAGTATGACCTCAGACCTTTCTAATGACACCCATTTCATTTCAATAGGCCCAATGGATCCAGAGTTATAAGCGTTTAAACATTTCTGTTTACCGAAATTTGCTTGCTGTGTGATTCTGTTGGCCTGGTATTTGACAAAAAAATGTCCGCAGGAAATTTGAATAGAAAAACCGTTACTGTGTGTGTGTGATGAAAACCTAATTTACACTTTAAAAGTTAAATTTTCGGGTCCTACTAGACTTACACTTGGACTTGGGCATGGACCTAAAAGTACGCCTTCAGATCTTTTCAGTGGGGCCCATTTCATTTCAATAGGTCCGATGGATCCAGAGTTACAAAAGGTTAAAAATTTCTATTTACCGACATCGTTTTCTATAAAAAATATTGGGTTGAAGATTTTTATTTTGACACGATCTGAAAGTATGACCTCAGACCTTTCTAATGACACCCATTTCATTTCAATAGGCCCAATGGATCCAGAGTTATAAGCGTTTAAACATTTCTGTTTACCGAAATTTGCTTGCTGTGTGATTCTGTTGGCCTGGTATTTGACAAAGAAATGTCCACAGGAAATTTGAATAGAAAAACCGTTACTGTGTGTGTGTGATGAAAACCTAATTTACACTTTAAAAGTTAAATTTTCGGGTCCTACGAGACTTACACTTGGACTTGGACATGGACCTAAAAGTACGCCTTCAGATCTTTTCAGTGGGACCCATTTCATTTCAATAGGTCCGATGGATCCAGAGTTACAAGAGGTTAAAAATTTCTATTTACCGACATCGTTTTCTATAAAAAATATTGGGTTGAAGATTTTTATTTTGACACGATCTGAAAGTATGACCTCAGACCTTTCTAATGACACCCATTTCATTTCAATAGGCCCAATGGATCCAGAGTTATAAGCGTTTAAACATTTCTGTTTACCGAAATTTGCTTGCTGTGTGATTCTGTTGGCCTGGTATTTGACAAAGAAATGTCCACAGGAAATTTGAATAGAAAAACCGTTACTGTGTGTGTGTGATGAAAACCTAATTTACACTTTAAAAGTTAAATTTTCGGGTCCTACGAGACTTACACTTGGACTTGGACATGGACCTAAAAGTACGCCTTCAGATCTTTTTAGTGGGACCCATTTCATTTCAATAGGTCCGATGGATCCAGAGTTACAAGAGGTTAAAAATTTCTATTTACCGACATCGTTTTCTATAAAAAATATTGGGTTGAAGATTTTTATTTTGACACGATCTGAAAGTATGACCTCAGACCTTTCTAATGACACCCATTTCATTTCAATAGGCCCAATGGATCCAGAGTTATAAGCGTTTAAACATTTCTGTTTACCGAAATTTGCTTGCTGTGTGATTCTGTTGGCCTGGTATTTGACAAAAAAATGTCCGCAGGAAATTTGAATAGAAAAACCGTTACTGTGTGTGTGTGATGAAAACCTAATTTACACTTTAAAAGTTAAATTTTCGGGTCCTACTAGACTTACACTTGGACTTGGGCATGGACCTAAAAGTACGCCTTCAGATCTTTTCAGTGGGGCCCATTTCATTTCAATAGGTCCGATGGATCCAGAGTTACAAAAGGTTAAAAATTTCTATTTACCGACATCGTTTTCTATAAAAAATATTGGGTTGAAGATTTTTATTTTGACACGATCTGAAAGTATGACCTCAGACCTTTCTAATGACACCCATTTCATTTCAATAGGCCCAATGGATCCAGAGTTATAAGCGTTTAAACATTTCTGTTTACCGAAATTTGCTTGCTGTGTGATTCTGTTGGCCTGGTATTTGACAAAAAAATGTCCGCAGGAAATTTGAATAGAAAAACCGTTACTGTGTGTGTGTGATGAAAACCTAATTTACACTTTAAAAGTTAAATTTTCGGGTCCTACGAGACTTACACTTGGACTTGGACATGGACCTAAAAGTACGCCTTCAGATCTTTTCAGTGGGACCCATTTCATTTCAATAGGTCCGATGGATCCAGAGTTACAAGAGGTTAAAAATTTCTATTTACCGACATCGTTTTCTATAAAAAATATTGGGTTGAAGATTTTTATTTTGACACGATCTGAAAGTATGACCTCAGACCTTTCTAATGACACCCATTTCATTTCAATAGGCCCAATGGATCCAGAGTTATAAGCGTTTAAACATTTCTGTTTACCGAAATTTGCTTGCTGTGTGATTCTGTTGGCCTGGTATTTGACAAAGAAATGTCCACAGGAAATTTGAATAGAAAAACCGTTACTGTGTGTGTGTGATGAAAACCTAATTTACACTTTAAAAGTTAAATTTTCGGGTCCTACGAGACTTACACTTGGACTTGGACATGGACCTAAAAGTACGCCTTCAGATCTTTTCAGTGGGACCCATTTCATTTCAATAGGTCCGATGGATCCAGAGTTACAAGAGGTTAAAAATTTCTATTTACCGACATCGTTTTCTATAAAAAATATTGGGTTGAAGATTTTTATTTTGACACGATCTGAAAGTATGACCTCAGACCTTTCTAATGACACCCATTTCATTTCAATAGGCCCAATGGATCCAGAGTTATAAGCGTTTAAACATTTCTGTTTACCGAAATTTGCTTGCTGTGTGATTCTGTTGGCCTGGTATTTGACAAAAAAATGTCCGCAGGAAATTTGAATAGAAAAACCGTTACTGTGTGTGTGTGATGAAAACCTAATTTACACTTTAAAAGTTAAATTTTCGGGTCCTACGAGACTTACACTTGGACTTGGACATGGACCTAAAAGTACGCCTTCAGATCTTTTCAGTGGGACCCATTTCATTTCAATAGGTCCGATGGATCCAGAGTTACAAGAGGTTAAAAATTTCTATTTACCGACATCGTTTTCTATAAAAAATATTGGGTTGAAGATTTTTATTTTGACACGATCTGAAAGTACGACCTCAGACCTTTCTAATGACACCCATTTCATTTCAATAGGCCCAATGGATCCAGAGTTATAAGCGTTTGAACATTTCTGTTTACCGAAATTTGCTTGCTGTGTGATTCTGTTGGCCTGGTATTTGACAAAAAAATGTCCGCAGGAAATTTGAATAGAAAAACCGTTACTGTGTGTGTGTGATGAAAACCTAATTTACACTTTAAAAGTTAAATTTTCGGGTCCTACTAGACTTACACTTGGACTTGGACATGGGCCTAAAAGTACGCCTTCAGATCTTTTCAGTGGGACCCATTTCATTTCAATAGGTCCGATGGATCCAGAGTTACAAGAGGTTAAAAATTTCTATTTACCGACATCGTTTTCTATAAAAAATATTGGGTTGAAGATTTTTATTTTGACACGATCTGAAAGTATGACCTCAGACCTTTCTAATGACACCCATTTCATTTCAATAGGCCCAATGGATCCAGAGTTATAAGCGTTTAAACATTTCTGTTTACCGAAATTTGCTTGCTGTGTGATTCTGTTGGCCTGGTATTTGACAAAAAAATGTCCGCAGGAAATTTGAATAGAAAAACCGTTACTGTGTGTGTGTGATGAAAACCTAATTTACACTTTAAAAGTTAAATTTTCGGGTCCTACTAGACTTACACTTGGACTTGGACATGGGCCTAAAAGTACGCCTTCAGATCTTTTCAGTGGGACCCATTTCATTTCAATAGGTCCGATGGATCCAGAGTTACAAGAGGTTAAAAATTTCTATTTACTGACATCGTTTTCTATAAAAAATATTGGGTTGAAGATTTTTATTTTGACACGATCTGAAAGTATGACCTCAGACCTTTCTAATGACACCCATTTCATTTCAATAGGCCCAATGGATCCAGAGTTATAAGCGTTTAAACATTTCTGTTTACCGAAATTTGCTTGCTGTGTGATTCTGTTGGCCTGGTATTTGACAAAAAAATGTCCGCAGGAAATTTGAATAGAAAAACCGTTACTGTGTGTGTGTGATGAAAACCTAATTTACACTTTAAAAGTTAAATTTTCGGGTCCTACGAGACTTACACTTGGACTTGGACATGGACCTAAAAGTACGCCTTCAGATCTTTTCAGTGGGACCCATTTCATTTCAATAGGTCCGATGGATCCAGAGTTACAAGAGGTTAAAAATTTCTATTTACCGACATCGTTTTCTATAAAAATATTGGGTTGAAGATTTTTATTTTGACACGATCTGAAAGTATGACCTCAGACCTTTCTAATGACACCCATTTCATTTCAATAGGCCCAATGGATCCAGAGTTATAAGCGTTTAAACATTTCTGTTTACCGAAATTTGCTTGCTGTGTGATTCTGTTGGCCTGGTATTTGACAAAAAAATGTCCGCAGGAAATTTGAATAGAAAAACCGTTACTGTGTGTGTGTGATGAAAACCTAATTTACACTTTAAAAGTTAAATTTTCGGGTCCTACTAGACTTACACTTGGACTTGGGCATGGACCTAAAAGTACGCCTTCAGATCTTTTCAGTGGGGCCCATTTCATTTCAATAGGTCCGATGGATCCAGAGTTACAAAAGGTTAAAAATTTCTATTTACCGACATCGTTTTCTATAAAAAATATTGGGTTGAAGATTTTTATTTTGACACGATCTGAAAGTATGACCTCAGACCTTTCTAATGACACCCATTTCATTTCAATAGGCCCAATGAATCCAGAGTTATAAGCGTTTAAACATTTCTGTTTACCGAAATTTGCTTGCTGTGTGATTCTGTTGGCCTGGTATTTGACAAAGAAATGTCCACAGGAAATTTGAATAGAAAAACCGTTACTGTGTGTGTGTGATGAAAACCTAATTTACACTTTAAAAGTTAAATTTTCGGGTCCTACGAGACTTACACTTGGACTTGGACATGGACCTAAAAGTACGCCTTCAGATCTTTTCAGTGGGACCCATTTCATTTCAATAGGTCCGATGGATCCAGAGTTACAAGAGGTTAAAAATTTCTATTTACCGACATCGTTTTCTATAAAAAATATTGGGTTGAAGATTTTTATTTTGACACGATCTGAAAGTATGACCTCAGACCTTTCTAATGACACCCATTTCATTTCAATAGGCCCAATGGATCCAGAGTTATAAGCGTTTAAACATTTCTGTTTACCGAAATTTGCTTGCTGTGTGATTCTGTTGGCCTGGTATTTGACAAAAAAATGTCCGCAGGAAATTTGAATAGAAAAACCGTTACTGTGTGTGTGTGATGAAAACCTAATTTACACTTTAAAAGTTAAATTTTCGGGTCCTACGAGACTTACACTTGGACTTGGACATGGACCTAAAAGTACGCCTTCAGATCTTTTCAGTGGGACCCATTTCATTTCAATAGGTCCGATGGATCCAGAGTTACAAGAGGTTAAAAATTTCTATTTACTGACATCGTTTTCTATAAAAAATATTGGATTGAAGATTTTTATTTTGACACGATCTGAAAGTATGACCTCAGACCTTTCTAATGACACCCATTTCATTTCAATAGGCCCAATGGATCCAGAGTTATAAGCGTTTAAACATTTCTGTTTACCGAAATTTGCTTGCTGTGTGATTCTGTTGGCCTGGTATTTGACAAAAAAATGTCCGCAGGAAATTTGAATAGAAAAACCGTTACTGTGTGTGTGTGATGAAAACCTAATTTACACTTTAAAAGTTAAATTTTCGGGTCCTACTAGACTTACACTTGGACTTGCACATGGGCCTAAAAGTACGCCTTCAGATCTTTTCAGTGGGACCCATTTCATTTCAATAGGTCCGATGGATCCAGAGTTACAAAAGGTTAAAAATTTCTATTTACCGACATCGTTTTCTATAAAAAATATTGGGTTGAAGATTTTTATTTTGACACGATCTGAAAGTATGACCTCAGACCTTTCTAATGACACCCATTTCATTTCAATAGGCCCAATGGATCCAGAGTTATAAGCGTTTAAACATTTCTGTTTACCGAAATTTGCTTGCTGTGTGATTCTGTTGGCCTGGTATTTGACAAAGAAATGTCCACAGGAAATTTGAATAGAAAAACCGTTACTGTGTGTGTGTGATGAAAACCTAATTTACACTTTAAAAGTTAAATTTTCGGGTCCTACGAGACTTACACTTGGACTTGGACATGGACCTAAAAGTACGCCTTCAGATCTTTTCAGTGGGACCCATTTCATTTCAATAGGTCCGATGGATCCAGAGTTACAAGAGGTTAAAAATTTCTATTTACCGACATCGTTTTCTATAAAAAATATTGGGTTGAAGATTTTTATTTTGACACGATCTGAAAGTATGACCTCAGACCTTTCTAATGACACCCATTTCATTTCAATAGGCCCAATGGATCCAGAGTTATAAGCGTTTAAACATTTCTGTTTACCGAAATTTGCTTGCTGTGTGATTCTGTTGGCCTGGTATTTGACAAAAAAATGTCCGCAGGAAATTTGAATAGAAAAACCGTTACTGTGTGTGTGTGATGAAAACCTAATTTACACTTTAAAAGTTAAATTTTCGGGTCCTACGAGACTTACACTTGGACTTGGACATGGACCTAAAAGTACGCCTTCAGATCTTTTCAGTGGGACCCATTTCATTTCAATAGGTCCGATGGATCCAGAGTTACAAGAGGTTAAAAATTTCTATTTACCGACATCGTTTTCTATAAAAAGTATTGGGTTACAGATTTTTATTTTGATACGATCTGAAAGTATGAGCTCAGACCTTTCTAATGACACCCATTTCATTTCAATAGGCCCAATGGATCCAGAGTTATAAGCGTTTAAAGATTTCTGTTTACCGAAATTTGCTTGCTGTGTGATTCTGTTGGCCTGGTATTTGACAAAAAAAATGTCCGCAGAAAATTTGAATAGAAAAACCGTTACTGTGTGTGTGTGATGAAAACATAATTTACACTTTAAAACTTAAATTTTCGGGTCCTACTAGAGTTACACTTGGACTTGGACATGGACCTAAAAGTACGCCTTCAGATCTTTTCAGTGGGACCCATTTCATTTCAATAGGTCCGATGGATCCAGAGTTACAAGAGGTTAAAAATTTCTATTTACCGACATCGTTTTCTATAAAAAATATTGGGTTGAAGATTTTTATTTTGACGCGATCTGAAAGTATGACCTCAGACCTTTCTAATGACACCCATTTCATTTCAATAGGCCCAATGGATCCAGAGTTATAAGCGTTTAAACATTTCTGTTTACCGAAATTTGCTTGCTGTGTGATTCTGTTGGCCTGGTATTTGACAAAAAAATGTCCGCAGAAAATTTGAATAGAAAAACCGTTACTGTGTGTGTGTGATGAAAACATAATTTACACTTTAAAACTTAAATTTTCGGGTCCTACTAGAGTTACACTTGGACTTGGACATGGACCTAAAAGTACGCCTTCAGATCTTTTCAGTGGGACCCATTTCATTTCAATAGGTCCGATGGATCCAGAGTTACAAGAGGTTAAAAATTTCTATTTACCGACATCGTTTTCTATAAAAAATATTGGGTTGAAGATTTTTATTTTGACACGATCTGAAAGTATGACCTCAGACCTTTCTAATGACACCCATTTCATTTCAATAGGCCCAATGGATCCAGAGTTATAAGCGTTTAAACATTTCTGTTTACCGAAATTTGCTTGCTGTGTGATTCTGTTGGCCTGGTATTTGACAAAAAAATGTCCGCAGGAAATTTGAATAGAAAAACCGTTACTGTGTGTGTGTGATGAAAACTTAATTTACACTTTAAAAGTTAAATTTTCGGGTCCTACTAGACTTACACTTGGACTTGGACATGGGCCTAAAAGTACGCCTTCAGATCTTTTCAGTGGGACCCATTTCATTTCAATAGGTCCGATGGATCCAGAGTTACAAAAGGTTAAAAATTTCTATTTACCGACATCGTTTTCTATAAAAAATATTGGGTTGAAGATTTTTATTTTGACACGATCTGAAAGTATGACCTCAGACCTTTCTAATGACACCCATTTCATTTCAATAGGCCCAATGGATCCAGAGTTATAAGCGTTTAAACATTTCTGTTTACCGAAATTTGCTTGCTGTGTGATTCTGTTGGCCTGGTATTTGACAAAAAAATGTCCGCAGGAAATTTGAATAGAAAAACCGTTACTGTGTGTGTGTGATGAAAACCTAATTTACACTTTAAAAGTTAAATTTTCGGGTCCTACTAGACTTACACTTGGACTTGGGCATGGACCTAAAAGTACGCCTTCAGATCTTTTCAGTGGGGCCCATTTCATTTCAATAGGTCCGATGGATCCAGAGTTACAAAAGGTTAAAAATTTCTATTTACCGACATCGTTTTCTATAAAAAATATTGGGTTGAAGATTTTTATTTTGACACGATCTGAAAGTATGACCTCAGACCTTTCTAATGACACCCATTTCATTTCAATAGGCCCAATGGATCCAGAGTTATAAGCGTTTAAACATTTCTGTTTACCGAAATTTGCTTGCTGTGTGATTCTGTTGGCCTGGTATTTGACAAAGAAATGTCCACAGGAAATTTGAATAGAAAAACCGTTACTGTGTGTGTGTGATGAAAACCTAATTTACACTTTAAAAGTTAAATTTTCGGGTCCTACGAGACTTACACTTGGACTTGGACATGGACCTAAAAGTACGCCTTCAGATCTTTTCAGTGGGACCCATTTCATTTCAATAGGTCCGATGGATCCAGAGTTACAAGAGGTTAAAAATTTCTATTTACCGACATCGTTTTCTATAAAAAATATTGGGTTGAAGATTTTTATTTTGACACGATCTGAAAGTATGACCTCAGACCTTTCTAATGACACCCATTTCATTTCAATAGGCCCAATGGATCCAGAGTTATAAGCGTTTAAACATTTCTGTTTACCGAAATTTGCTTGCTGTGTGATTCTGTTGGCCTGGTATTTGACAAAAAAATGTCCGCAGGAAATTTGAATAGAAAAACCGTTACTGTGTGTGTGTGATGAAAACCTAATTTACACTTTAAAAGTTAAATTTTCGGGTCCTACTAGACTTACACTTGGACTTGGGCATGGACCTAAAAGTACGCCTTCAGATCTTTTCAGTGGGGCCCATTTCATTTCAATAGGTCCGATGGATCCAGAGTTACAAAAGGTTAAAAATTTCTATTTACCGACATCGTTTTCTATAAAAAATATTGGGTTGAAGATTTTTATTTTGACACGATCTGAAAGTATGACCTCAGACCTTTCTAATGACACCCATTTCATTTCAATAGGCCCAATGGATCCAGAGTTATAAGCGTTTAAACATTTCTGTTTACCGAAATTTGCTTGCTGTGTGATTCTGTTGGCCTGGTATTTGACAAAGAAATGTCCACAGGAAATTTGAATAGAAAAACCGTTACTGTGTGTGTGTGATGAAAACCTAATTTACACTTTAAAAGTTAAATTTTCGGGTCCTACGAGACTTACACTTGGACTTGGACATGGACCTAAAAGTACGCCTTCAGATCTTTTCAGTGGGACCCATTTCATTTCAATAGGTCCGATGGATCCAGAGTTACAAGAGGTTAAAAATTTCTATTTACCGACATCGTTTTCTATAAAAAATATTGGGTTGAAGATTTTTATTTTGACACGATCTGAAAGTATGACCTCAGACCTTTCTAATGACACCCATTTCATTTCAATAGGCCCAATGGATCCAGAGTTATAAGCGTTTAAACATTTCTGTTTACCGAAATTTGCTTGCTGTGTGATTCTGTTGGCCTGGTATTTGACAAAAAAATGTCCGCAGGAAATTTGAATAGAAAAACCGTTACTGTGTGTGTGTGATGAAAACCTAATTTACACTTTAAAAGTTAAATTTTCGGGTCCTACGAGACTTACACTTGGACTTGGACATGGACCTAAAAGTACGCCTTCAGATCTTTTCAGTGGGACCCATTTCATTTCAATAGGTCCGATGGATCCAGAGTTACAAGAGGTTAAAAATTTCTATTTACCGACATCGTTTTCTATAAAAAATATTGGGTTGAAGATTTTTATTTTGACACGATCTGAAAGTATGACCTCAGACCTTTCTAATGACACCCATTTCATTTCAATAGGCCCAATGGATCCAGAGTTATAAGCGTTTAAACATTTCTGTTTACCGAAATTTGCTTGCTGTGTGATTCTGTTGGCCTGGTATTTGACAAAAAAATGTCCACAGGAAATTTGAATAGAAAAACCGTTACTGTGTGTGTGTGATGAAAACCTAATTTACACTTTAAAAGTTAAATTTTCGGGTCCTACGAGACTTACACTTGGACTTGGACATGGACCTAAAAGTACGCCTTCAGATCTTTTTAGTGGGACCCATTTCATTTCAATAGGTCCGATGGATCCAGAGTTACAAGAGGTTAAAAATTTCTATTTACCGACATCGTTTTCTATAAAAAATATTGGGTTGAAGATTTTTATTTTGACACGATCTGAAAGTATGACCTCAGACCTTTCTAATGACACCCATTTCATTTCAATAGGCCCAATGGATCCAGAGTTATAAGCGTTTAAACATTTCTGTTTACCGAAATTTGCTTGCTGTGTGATTCTGTTGGCCTGGTATTTGACAAAAAAATGTCCGCAGGAAATTTGAATAGAAAAACCGTTACTGTGTGTGTGTGATGAAAACCTAATTTACACTTTAAAAGTTAAATTTTCGGGTCCTACTAGACTTACACTTGGACTTGGGCATGGACCTAAAAGTACGCCTTCAGATCTTTTCAGTGGGGCCCATTTCATTTCAATAGGTCCGATGGATCCAGAGTTACAAAAGGTTAAAAATTTCTATTTACCGACATCGTTTTCTATAAAAAATATTGGGTTGAAGATTTTTATTTTGACACGATCTGAAAGTATGACCTCAGACCTTTCTAATGACACCCATTTCATTTCAATAGGCCCAATGGATCCAGAGTTATAAGCGTTTAAACATTTCTGTTTACCGAAATTTGCTTGCTGTGTGATTCTGTTGGCCTGGTATTTGACAAAAAAATGTCCGCAGGAAATTTGAATAGAAAAACCGTTACTGTGTGTGTGTGATGAAAACCTAATTTACACTTTAAAAGTTAAATTTTCGGGTCCTACGAGACTTACACTTGGACTTGGACATGGACCTAAAAGTACGCCTTCAGATCTTTTCAGTGGGACCCATTTCATTTCAATAGGTCCGATGGATCCAGAGTTACAAGAGGTTAAAAATTTCTATTTACCGACATCGTTTTCTATAAAAAATATTGGGTTGAAGATTTTTATTTTGACACGATCTGAAAGTATGACCTCAGACCTTTCTAATGACACCCATTTCATTTCAATAGGCCCAATGGATCCAGAGTTATAAGCGTTTAAACATTTCTGTTTACCGAAATTTGCTTGCTGTGTGATTCTGTTGGCCTGGTATTTGACAAAGAAATGTCCACAGGAAATTTGAATAGAAAAACCGTTACTGTGTGTGTGTGATGAAAACCTAATTTACACTTTAAAAGTTAAATTTTCGGGTCCTACGAGACTTACACTTGGACTTGGACATGGACCTAAAAGTACGCCTTCAGATCTTTTCAGTGGGACCCATTTCATTTCAATAGGTCCGATGGATCCAGAGTTACAAGAGGTTAAAAATTTCTATTTACCGACATCGTTTTCTATAAAAAATATTGGGTTGAAGATTTTTATTTTGACACGATCTGAAAGTATGACCTCAGACCTTTCTAATGACACCCATTTCATTTCAATAGGCCCAATGGATCCAGAGTTATAAGCGTTTAAACATTTCTGTTTACCGAAATTTGCTTGCTGTGTGATTCTGTTGGCCTGGTATTTGACAAAAAAATGTCCGCAGGAAATTTGAATAGAAAAACCGTTACTGTGTGTGTGTGATGAAAACCTAATTTACACTTTAAAAGTTAAATTTTCGGGTCCTACGAGACTTACACTTGGACTTGGACATGGACCTAAAAGTACGCCTTCAGATCTTTTCAGTGGGACCCATTTCATTTCAATAGGTCCGATGGATCCAGAGTTACAAGAGGTTAAAAATTTCTATTTACTGACATCGTTTTCTATAAAAAATATTGGGTTGAAGATTTTTATTTTGACACGATCTGAAAGTATGACCTCAGACCTTTCTAATGACACCCATTTCATTTCAATAGGCCCAATGGATCCAGAGTTATAAGCGTTTGAACATTTCTGTTTACCGAAATTTGCTTGCTGTGTGATTCTGTTGGCCTGGTATTTGACAAAAAAATGTCCGCAGGAAATTTGAATAGAAAAACCGTTACTGTGTGTGTGTGATGAAAACCTAATTTACACTTTAAAAGTTAAATTTTCGGGTCCTACTAGACTTACACTTGGACTTGGACATGGACCTAAAAGTACGCCTTCAGATCTTTTCAGTGGGACCCATTTCATTTCAATAGGTCCGATGGATCCAGAGTTACAAGAGGTTAAAAATTTCTATTTACCGACATCGTTTTCTATAAAAAATATTGGGTTGAAGATTTTTATTTTGACACGATCTGAAAGTATGACCTCAGACCTTTCTAATGACACCCATTTCATTTCAATAGGCCCAATGGATCCAGAGTTATAAGCGTTTAAACATTTCTGTTTACCGAAATTTGCTTGCTGTGTGATTCTGTTGGCCTGGTATTTGACAAAAAAATGTCCGCAGGAAATTTGAATAGAAAAACCGTTACTGTGTGTGTGTGATGAAAACCTAATTTACACTTTAAAAGTTAAATTTTCGGGTCCTACTAGACTTACACTTGGACTTGGACATGGGCCTAAAAGTACGCCTTCAGATCTTTTCAGTGGGACCCATTTCATTTCAATAGGTCCGATGGATCCAGAGTTACAAGAGGTTAAAAATTTCTATTTACTGACATCGTTTTCTATAAAAAATATTGGGTTGAAGATTTTTATTTTGACACGATCTGAAAGTATGACCTCAGACCTTTCTAATGACACCCATTTCATTTCAATAGGCCCAATGGATCCAGAGTTATAAGCGTTTAAACATTTCTGTTTACCGAAATTTGCTTGCTGTGTGATTCTGTTGGCCTGGTATTTGACAAAAAAATGTCCGCAGGAAATTTGAATAGAAAAACCGTTACTGTGTGTGTGTGATGAAAACCTAATTTACACTTTAAAAGTTAAATTTTCGGGTCCTACGAGACTTACACTTGGACTTGGACATGGACCTAAAAGTACGCCTTCAGATCTTTTCAGTGGGACCCATTTCATTTCAATAGGTCCGATGGATCCAGAGTTACAAGAGGTTAAAAATTTCTATTTACCGACATCGTTTTCTATAAAAATATTGGGTTGAAGATTTTTATTTTGACACGATCTGAAAGTATGACCTCAGACCTTTCTAATGACACCCATTTCATTTCAATAGGCCCAATGGATCCAGAGTTATAAGCGTTTAAACATTTCTGTTTACCGAAATTTGCTTGCTGTGTGATTCTGTTGGCCTGGTATTTGACAAAAAAATGTCCGCAGGAAATTTGAATAGAAAAACCGTTACTGTGTGTGTGTGATGAAAACCTAATTTACACTTTAAAAGTTAAATTTTCGGGTCCTACTAGACTTACACTTGGACTTGGGCATGGACCTAAAAGTACGCCTTCAGATCTTTTCAGTGGGGCCCATTTCATTTCAATAGGTCCGATGGATCCAGAGTTACAAAAGGTTAAAAATTTCTATTTACCGACATCGTTTTCTATAAAAAATATTGGGTTGAAGATTTTTATTTTGACACGATCTGAAAGTATGACCTCAGACCTTTCTAATGACACCCATTTCATTTCAATAGGCCCAATGAATCCAGAGTTATAAGCGTTTAAACATTTCTGTTTACCGAAATTTGCTT
Organism: Sarcophaga caerulescens; assembly: GCA_927399465.1. NCBI lineage: Eukaryota > Metazoa > Arthropoda > Insecta > Diptera > Sarcophagidae > Sarcophaga > Sarcophaga caerulescens. The sequence continues at coordinate 22,025,369 of OV656867.1, forward strand.
GCTGTGTGATTCTGTTGGCCTGGTATTTGACAAAGAAATGTCCGCAGGAAATTTGAATAGAAAAACCCGTTACTGTGTGTGTGTGATGAAAACCTAATTTACACTTTAAAAGTTAAATTTTCGGGTCCTACTAGACTTACACTTGGACTTGGGCATGGACCTAAAAGTACGCCTTCAGATCTTTTCAGTGGGGCCCATTTCATTTCAATAGGTCCGATGGATCCAGAGTTACAAAAGGTTAAAAATTTCTATTTACCGACATCGTTTTCTATAAAAAATATTGGGTTGAAGATTTTTATTTTGACACGATCTGAAAGTATGACCTCAGACCTTTCTAATGACACCCATTTCATTTCAATAGGCCCAATGAATCCAGAGTTATAAGCGTTTAAACATTTCTGTTTACCGAAATTTGCTTGCTGTGTGATTCTGTTGGCCTGGTATTTGACAAAAAAATGTCCGCAGGAAATTTGAATAGAAAAACCGTTACTGTGTGTGTGTGATGAAAACCTAATTTACACTTTAAAAGTTAAATTTTCGGGTCCTACGAGACTTACACTTGGACTTGGACATGGACCTAAAAGTACGCCTTCAGATCTTTTCAGTGGGACCCATTTCATTTCAATAGGTCCGATGGATCCAGAGTTACAAGAGGTTAAAAATTTCTATTTACTGACATCGTTTTCTATAAAAAATATTGGATTGAAGATTTTTATTTTGACACGATCTGAAAGTATGACCTCAGACCTTTCTAATGACACCCATTTCATTTCAATAGGCCCAATGGATCCAGAGTTATAAGCGTTTAAACATTTCTGTTTACCGAAATTTGCTTGCTGTGTGATTCTGTTGGCCTGGTATTTGACAAAAAAATGTCCGCAGGAAATTTGAATAGAAAAACCGTTACTGTGTGTGTGTGATGAAAACCTAATTTACACTTTAAAAGTTAAATTTTCGGGTCCTACTAGACTTACACTTGGACTTGGACATGGACCTAAAAGTACGCCTTCAGATCTTTTCAGTGGGACCCATTTCATTTCAATAGGTCCGATGGATCCAGAGTTACAAAAGGTTAAAAATTTCTATTTACCGACATCGTTTTCTATAAAAAATATTGGATTGAAGATTTTTATTTTGACACGATCTGAAAGTATGACCTCAGACCTTTCTAATGACACCCATTTCATTTCAATAGGCCCAATGGATCCAGAGTTATAAGCGTTTAAACATTTCTGTTTACCGAAATTTGCTTGCTGTGTGATTCTGTTGGCCTGGTATTTGACAAAAAAATGTCCGCAGGAAATTTGAATAGAAAAACCGTTACTGTGTGTGTGTGATGAAAACCTAATTTACACTTTAAAAGTTAAATTTTCGGGTCCTACGAGACTTACACTTGGACTTGGACATGGGCCTAAAAGTACGCCTTCAGATCTTTTCAGTGGGGCCCATTTCATTTCAATAGGTCCGATGGATCCAGAGTTACAAGAGGTTAAAAATTTCTATTTACCGACATCGTTTTCTATAAAAAATATTGGGTTGAAGATTTTTATTTTGACACGATCTGAAAGTATGACCTCAGACCTTTCTAATGACACCCATTTCATTTCAATAGGCCCAATGGATCCAGAGTTATAAGCGTTTAAACATTTCTGTTTACCGAAATTTGCTTGCTGTGTGATTCTGTTGGCCTGGTATTTGACAAAAAAATGTCCGCAGGAAATTTGAATAGAAAAACCGCCTAAAAGTACGCCTTCAGATCTTTTCAGTGGGACCCATTTCATTTCAATAGGTCCGATGGATCCAGAGTTACAAGAGGTTAAAAATTTCTATTTACCGACATTGTTTTCTATAAAAAATATTGGGTTGAAGATTTTTATTTTGACACGATCTGAAAGTATGACCTCAGACCTTTCTAATGACACCCATTTCATTTCAATAGGCCCAATGGATCCAGAGTTATAAGCGTTTAAACATTTCTGTTTACCGAAATTTGCTTGCTGTGTGATTCTGTTGGCCTGGTATTTGACAAAAAATGTCCACAGGAAATTTGAATAGAAAAACCGTTACTGTGTGTGTGTGATGAAAACCTAATTTACACTTTAAAAGTTAAATTTTCGGGTCCTACTAGACTTACACTTGGACTTGGACATGGGCCTAAAAGTACGCCTTCAGATCTTTTCAGTGGGACCCATTTCATTTCAATAGGTCCGATGGATCCAGAGTTACAAGAGGTTAAAAATTTCTATTTACCGACATCGTTTTCTATAAAAAATATTGGGTTGAAGATTTTTATTTTGACACGATCTGAAAGTATGACCTCAGACCTTTCTAATGACACCCATTTCATTTCAATAGGCCCAATGGATCCAGAGTTATAAGCGTTTAAACATTTCTGTTTACCGAAATTTGCTTGCTGTGTGATTCTGTTGGCCTGGTATTTGACAAAAAATGTCCACAGGAAATTTGAATAGAAAAACCGTTACTGTGTGTGTGTGATGAAAACCTAATTTACACTTTAAAAGTTAAATTTTCGGGTCCTACTAGACTTACACTTGGACTTGGACATGGGCCTAAAAGTACGCCTTCAGATCTTTTCAGTGGGACCCATTTCATTTCAATAGGTCCGATGGATCCAGAGTTACAAGAGGTTAAAAATTTCTATTTACCGACATCGTTTTCTATAAAAAATATTGGGTTGAAGATTTTTATTTTGACACGATCTGAAAGTATGACCTCAGACCTTTCTAATGACACCCATTTCATTTCAATAGGCCCAATGGATCCAGAGTTATAAGCGTTTAAACATTTCTGTTTACCGAAATTTGCTTGCTGTGTGATTCTGTTGGCCTGGTATTTGACAAAAAAATGTCCGCAGAAAATTTGAATAGAAAAACCGTTACTGTGTGTGTGTGATGAAAACCTAATTTACACTTTAAAAGTTAAATTTTCGGGTCCTACTAGACTTACACTTGGACTTGGACATGGACCTAAAAGTACGCCTTCAGATCTTTTCAGTGGGACCCATTTCATTTCAATAGGTCCGATGGATCCAGAGTTACAAGAGGTTAAAAATTTCTATTTAACGACATCGTTTTCTATAAAAAATATTGGGTTGAAGATTTTTATTTTGACACGATCTGAAAGTATGACCTCAGACCTTTCTAATGACACCCATTTCATTTCAATAGGCCCAATGGATCCAGAGTTATAAGCGTTTAAACATTTCTGTTTACCGAAATTTGCTTGCTGTGTGATTCTGTTGGCCTGGTATTTGACAAAAAAATGTCCGCAGAAAATTTGAATAGAAAAACCGCTACTGTGTGTGTGTGATGAAAACCTAATTTACACTTTAAAAGTTAAATTTTCGGGTCCTACTAGACTTACACTTGGACTTGGACATGGACCTAAAAGTACGCCTTCAGATCTTTTCAGTGGGACCCATTTCATTTCAATAGGTCCGATGGATCGAGAGTTACAAAAGGTTAAAAATTTCTATTTACCGACATCGTTTTCTATAAAAAATATTGGGTTGAAGATTTTTATTTTGACACGATCTGAAAGTATGACCTCAGACCTTTCTAATGACACCCATTTCATTTCAATAGGCCCAATGGATCCAGAGTTATAAGCGTTTAAACATTTCTGTTTACCGAAATTTGCTTGCTGTGTGATTCTGTTGGCCTTGTATTTGACAAAAAAATGTCCGCAGAAAATTTGAATAGAAAAACCGCTACTGTGTGTGTGTGATGAAAACCTAATTTACACTTTAAAAGTTAAATTTTCGGGTCCTACTAGACTTACACTTGGACTTGGACATGGACCTAAAAGTACGCCTTCAGATCTTTTCAGTGGGACCCATTTCATTTCAATAGGTCCGATGGATCCAGAGTTACAAGAGGTTAAAAATTTCTATTTACCGACATCGTTTTCTATAAAAAATATTGGGTTGAAGATTTTTATTTTGACACGATCTGAAAGTATGACCTCAGACCTTTCTAATGACACCCATTTCATTTCAATAGGCCCAATGGATCCAGAGTTATAAGCGTTTAAACATTTCTGTTTACCGAAATTTGCTTGCTGTGTGATTCTGTTGGCCTGGTATTTGACAAAAAAATGTCCGCAGAAAATTTGAATAGAAAAACCGTTACTATGTGTGTGTGATGAAAACCTAATTTACAATTTAAAACTTAAATTTTCGGGTCCTACTAGACTTACACTTGGACTTGGACATGGGCCTAAAAGTACGCCTTCAGATCTTTTCAGTGGGACCCATTTCATTTCAATAGGTCCGATGGATCCAGAGTTACAAGAGGTTAAAAATTTCTATTTACCGACATCGTTTTCTATAAAAAATATTGGGCTGCAGATTTTTATTTTGATATGATCTGAAAGTATGACCTCAGACCTTTCTAATGACACCCATTTCATTTCAATAGGCCCAATGGATCCAGAGTTATAAGCGTTTAAACATTTCTGTTTACCGAAATTTGCTTGCTGTGTGATTCTGTTGGCCTGGTATTTGACAAAAAAATGTCCACAGGAAATTTGAATAGAAAAACCGTTACTGTGTGTGTGTGATGAAAACCTAATTTACACTTTAAAAGTTAAATTTTCGGGTCCTACTAGACTTACACTTGGACATGGGCCTAAAAGTACGCCTTCAGATCTTTTCAGTGGGACCCATTTCATTTCAATAGGTCCGATGGATCCAGAGTTACAAGAGGTTACAAATTTCTATTTACCGACATCGTTTTCTATAAAAAATATTGGGTTGAAGATTTTTATTTTGACACGATCTGAAAGCATGACCTCAGACCTTTCTAATGACACCCATTTCATTTCAATAGGCCCAATGGATCCAGAGTTATAAGCGTTTAAACATTTCTGTTTACCGAAATTTGCTTGCTGTGTGATTCTGTTGGCCTGGTATTTGACAAAAAAATGTCCGCAGGAAATTTGAATAGAAAAACCGTTACTGTGTGTGTGTGATGAAAACCTAATTTACACCTTAAAAGTTAAATTTTCGGGTCCTACTAGACTTACACTTGGACTCGGACATGGGCCTAAAAGTACGCCTTCAGATCTTTTCAGTGGGACCCATTTCATTTCAATAGGTCCGATGGATCGAGAGTTACAAGAGGTTAAAAATTTCTATTTACCGACATCGTTTTCTATAAAAAATATTGGGTTGAAGATTTTTATTTTGACACGATCTGAAAGTATGACCACAGACCTTTCTAATGACACCCATTTCATTTCAATAGGCCCAATGGATCCAGAGTTATAAGCGTTTAAACATTTCTGTTTACCGAAATTTGCTTGCTGTGTGATTCTGTTGGCCTGGTATTTGACAAAAAAATGTCCGCAGGAAATTTGAATAGAAAAACCGTTACTGAGTGTGTGTGATTAAGCAAATGTCGGTTAACAGAAATGTTTAAATGCTTATAACTCTGGATCCATTAGGCCTATTAAAATGAAATGGGTGTCATTAGAAAGGTCTGAGCTCATACTTTCAGATAGAGGTAGAGTAGTTTCAGCGAAAAGTATACAAAGTGGTTCAAATGGTGCCGCAAGCCTGTCCTTCACTCAGCTGGTGTAAGGTATTACTAAAGCATAGAAATTCTTTGGTTTTTGTTTTTATTTTTTTATTTTAAATTTTCATGTAAAATCATAATATTTATTTAAAAAATATGGTATTTTCGTAATCTTTAAACGTATACCAGACATGATTATATTTTTTTTTTATCATTTTTTTTGTTTGTTTTTTGGTTTTTGTTTTTTAAATAAGGATCATAAATAATTTATAATTTAAAAATAAATAAATAAATATTGTTAAGCGAATTCATCAGACATGCACAGAAAACCACAAATATTACTTAAAAATCTAATTAAGAACGGAACTGAATTAACAATTTTAGTTCAATTCTAATTGAAAATTACAAATCAATTTTATTTTATAAAACATCAGCATTAAAAATAGGCCTTAAACAACTACATACAATAATAAAAATAAGTACGTCAACGAACAACTATTGTTTTTTACGCCTTAGCCATTTGGGTATCAAACTGTTGATAGCTTCGCCTAGCTGGCGGTAAATCATTAGAGCCAATATGGGCAATACCAGTCTTGCGTCTTTAAACAGATAGACATAACAGGCCACCATGAATAGAACCATATCGGTTGAGTAGGATAAAGCAGAGCGTACTTTTTCATGGGCCTCTTCATCGCTAAGGGGAGTGATAATGCTGCTGGCTACAACAAGTTCTTGGGAGGAGGAAACTGAAGGTTTGTCCTCATTAGTGCTGCTACTAGCTGTTAGACGTTTTCTTCCCAAAGGTCCTGGGGATTTTGATTCTGCAATGCGCCGTGTTTTGGAAAGAGTTCGTGGACTTGCTGCCGTTTCTTGACCTGCTACACTGGATAGAGGTGGTCTGCTTAGGGAAGTGTCTCTGGAGCGTGTGCTTGAGGGCACTCGTCGTTTAATAATTCGCTTGACCTTAACCAAACGAGGACGTCCTCTTGAATCTGGTCTTTCTTCCACTGTTTCACTTAAAACTGTAGTGGTGGTAATAACTTCATCATCCACATCAGCGGACATTTCTGTGTCTGGCTGTTGTTTCCTAACAGTATAAGTAGGAGTTATGGGTTCTGTTTTAGTCTCTTCCGGTTCTTGATGTTGTTCTTCGGATTCTGATTTTGTGCTTAGCTTTTCACTTTTCACTGCCAGATCACTAGCCGTTTCCCTTACATGCATTAGTTGGCCTCTTTCGGATATTGAAAGTCTGGGTTTATTATTAACCGGTGGCATTAACCCCTCATCGGGACTATGCGAACGCCTTAAATTTATATTATCACTGATTTCATCTTCGTCTTTTGCCGCTTTGCTGGTAAATTTCTTAAGGCCCTCTTGATCCATATACAAAGGCGTGTGATAGGTTTTTGTTTTGGTCACCTGTTGTACCAATTCACTGTAATGATCCACAGCCGCATGAGCTTCTTCCAACATTAGACTTTCGGCTTCTTTGCGTTTTCTTTCCTCTTCTTCCTCTTTAGCCTTACGTTTGGCCAAAGCTTCGGCTGCTATAACGGCAGCATTTGATTTTTCTTGAGGATTCGAAATTACTTCATTCACTTCGGTATTCTTTTCGGTGGTGGTACGTTTGTCACGTTTAAAGAACGATTTAATGCCCTTGGCAATGTCCAGTTTATCGTTACTAAGACTTTCAGTTTTCTCAATTGTGTTAGTGACATCGGTTTGTAAAACGTTTTCCTTGGAGGGTCTTTTAAGTATAGGTTTGGGTACAAAGTCTGGACTGGGCAAGGGTACGGGACGTGTTAGTACTAAAGCAGCTTCATCTGGTGTGGGAGCCCGATAGGGTGTAAAAACTCCAGCTGACATGTTGCGAGGATGATAAGTTTCCAGTTCTTTTGGGCTGGGCGAACGTGTCCTAGCCATTAACTCCATTTTGAACTTTTCAATGGAGTCATTATCCGAAGAGGCTGTACTTTCTGTGTAATCAGAACCCAACTCGAAGCTTTCTTCTCTGTAGGGAGCACTTTTGCTGTGGAAATCATCACTGAATTCTTCACTTTCTTGACTTTCCTGACGTTTGTTTGTAAGCCGGGGAGAATTGTGTGACAACGGCTTTAGGCCCGTTATATTCTCTTTCGAACTCCACTTGTGTAGGCCCTTTAAGTCTTGAGCTACCATATCAGCGGATTGTCTTCTCAATTCGCTGCGTCTTTCGAAGGATAATCGTTCTGCTTCAGTCATAGAGCCCAAACGTTTGCGTATTGTAGTTGGTGCTACATTGCTGGGCGTGGCTATTTTATCTTGTGATATTTTCAGTTTACGAGCCTTTTCAGCTTCTTCCAGTTCTACGGCTTCATAGAATCGGGCCATGGCTCTTTCATACAATAATTCCGTGGAGCTGACAGAACGACGCATGGGGAAGGTATGCAGGGTGTTATATTCCAATAAAGCTAAATCGGGAGCAGATATGGAGATGGGGGGAGGTTGTATGGCATCCTCTAGATCCAATTCGAAGGAATCTTGCTCTGAAAAAGAAAAAAATTTGGAAAGCAAATGGATTTAATAGGTTCAACAGCTTAATTTTTTTTTATTTTTGATGGGACTGAGATGGCAGTTTAAACTAAAATTTCAGATGGATAGAGTGAGAATGCGAGGTGATTGGGCCAGAACTTACTGTCTTTATCCTTAACTTTGCTGTTCTTGTCGAATACCACAAGCATGAATTCATTGCTAGTGTGAACATCGTCATGCTTGTCGTTAATAGACATTTTATTTGATGATGCTTTAGATGCCATCTTGGGTGTACTAACAGGACTACCTGCCGAGGGCAGTGATTCTGGTGTTAGCGGGCTGGTTGTTTTTGTTACAGTCGGCTTTTGTGGTGGTGGTGGTGCACTGATCTCAATGGTGGGGTTATTATTTGTCCGACCATTGTAACCACCACCATTTAACGAATGGACATTATTTGCCATCTGCGGTTTTTTCGTGTCTTCTAATGTACCCAGAGAACTAGTTGCTATGGCAATAGCCAAGACGGGCACATTACGCGCCGGACTAAGCGCATGATTAGAGAAACGTCTTACTTGTTGGCTGCCTGCCAGTTCTACTGGTTCGGCGCTGCGTTGCAAAGCTGTGGTACTTCGTATGGCCTCTGGAGTCGAAGGAGCCGAATTTTTACGCTGTTTCGGTAGTTCTTCAATATCCGGGCTTAGACTGTTTTTGCGGGGACTCATAAAGTCGAATATCGTAGAATTTTCAGCAACTGGTGGTGTTTTCTGCTTCAGTGGTGAAGGAGACTTTTCTTTAATTTTCAGTATACTCGGCAAAAATGAAGATTTCTTAGCCATTTCCGTGTTCGGTGAACGTTGAGGAGATTTTGTTTCTGGTTCAGTGGGCTTTGAAATTTGCATTCTTAATATATTGGGACTACCCGTAGGCTTATCTTCCATTTGAAAAGGTGAAGGACTTTTGCGAACATCTAATTTAAGCATTGGATCTGGAGCGCCATATGACATTTCGATGTGCAACTCCTCACTGTCCAATACTTCTGGCCTGATTTTCCTCTCCATTTTTGGTGAAAATTTCAAATGTCCTAAGGTTTCAGTGGCTGCATCAGCTACATTTCGCTGAGGTGACAATGTCTTTCGGCGTGGAGGTATCGGCTTACTTTTATCCTCATCCAATATATTTTCAGATTTTGGTTTGGTAATGCCTCGTTTAGGATCTGGTATGAATAGAACATCTGACTCTTCACTGGGCTCACTTACGCCATAAGGATTTTCAGCCTTAACACGAAACTTATACTCGGAACCCTCTATTAAATCATGAAGTGTAGTGCTGAGAGAACGTGTGGTGGCCGCCTTAAGCCAAACATTCCAACCAATGCGAAAATATTCCACAATATAATTTCCGATCTTGCAACCGCCATCATCGATGGGAGCCGTCCAAGACAATGTAGCCGATTTGCCAAAGGACATATTGAGTCTCACTTTACCGGGCGGATCGGGTTTAGCGGTAACTGTAACCAGAAAGGACGTGACATCTTCACCCAGTTTATTAAAGGCCTTTATACTGTATTCGCCCCTATCGTCTCTTTGAACATTGGCAATTTTTAGCATTGAATTCTTTTCGGAGTTTATAATTTCAAATCTGCCGCCATTGTTTATAGCTTCGCCCTCATGTAACCACATTATAGAAGGTGGCGGTTGGCCTGCCACGCCTACTTTTAGGCGTAAAGCTTCTTCGGCTTCTACGATTAGACCATCTTCATAAGTGCGAGGCAATCGTATTTTTGGCGGCGCTTGTACGAATAACCTGGACTTGGTTGCCACATGACCGGCTCGATTTGTCGCCGTGCACTTGATTTCACCTTCATCGGTCAAGGCAACTTGATGTATAATCAAGACACTGGCGTCGTTATCGTTTACAATTTTCGTTCGTCTACTACTAAATATTTCGTAACCATCTTTGAACCAATTTATTTCGGGCGGTGGTTGACCCATAAATTTTACACGAAACTCAATACGTTCATCTTCGACGGCATGTAAATCTTGTAGTTCGTCTAAAAAGCGCGGCACACTTATGGCATTGCGCTGGAGTGTTACAGTTAGTATATCTGACAATTCACTGGGATCTGAGCGACCTACGATATTTTCGGCATAGACACGGAATTGATAACGCCAACCAGGCTCTAAACCGCTTATGGATACTTCACAGCGATTAATTGGTGTGGGTGTAGCTCTTACCCAATGCGGTGAACCCATGCGGCGATGTTCGACCACATAGCCGATAATGGGAGAACCTCCATCGAGTCTTGGACGTTCCCATCGTAGGTTAACAACATCCGGTTGCTGATCGGTAAGTGGAATTAATTGCGGACGTCCAGGTGGCGAGGGACGCTCTGTAAAGAGAAACGTTTAATTTTTCTATGAGAAAATATTCTATAAAAAAGAAAATGAATTGAAACTTTAAAAATTATGATATGGTACTTATTTTTTTTTTTTTCCAATATTTTAGTATCGGGTCCGCCATCTAACGTTTTCTTTTTTCCAACTAGTGCTTATTTCGTGAATGATAACACTTAGCTCATGTATGATTTGACAGATAATTAGCTTTATACTTCCGCTGAACGAATATGACCATCCAATTGACCATCCAATGCGTTTTCGCTTCGCTAAGTGGGCCTGCGATCGACTTACAGAAGATGCCGATTTTGGCAAAAAAAATCATCTTTTCAGATGAAGCTCATTTTGATCTTGGCGGGTATGTAAACAAGCAAAATTGTCGCATTTGGGGCACAGAAAACCCGCACGCATACATTGAAAAGCCGACGCACCCAAAACGAGTCACTATTTGGTGCGGATTTTGGTCCAGATGCATAATTGGACCATTTTTCTTCGAAAATGAGCAAGGAGTGGCCGTTACAGTCAATGGCGATCGTTATCGGGCCATGTTGAACGAATTTTTGTTCACAAAAATTGAAGAGGAGGATATTGGCAATATTTGGTTTCAACAGGACGGCGCTACATGCCACACAGCCGAAGCTATACTCGATGTTTTGCGCCCTGTTTTTGAAGATCGCATTATCAGCCGCAGAGTTGATGTCGTTTGGCCACCTCGGAGCTGCGATTTGACACCGTTGGAATATATTATTTGTGGGGTGGCGTCAAAGATAAGTGTTACGCCGACAAGCCAGAGACAATTGACGCTTTAAAGGACAATATTCGTGAAGCCATTGGTGAAATACAGCTTCACACAATCGATAATGTGCTTAAAAATTGGACCGATCGTGTAGGCTACTGCATGGCCAGCCGAGGCAGCCATTTTAATGAAATTATTTTCCATTATTAACCGGAAGGATTGTACTTTCAAATAAAAAAAGAAATTTGAGCAAATATTCAGTAGTTTTTTTAAAGCATTTAAAAAAAAAAAGTTATTTGGCGGACCCTATATCTTTAAATATTATCGTACTATGAAGTCTCTTACTTACAAAATTTTATTTTTTTTTGCATTTTTATGCTTTAAAGAAAATTATTAAAAATGTTCTTAAAAGAGAAACTGGACGCTAAATATTTTATAAAATCAAAATGCGTGGCAACTTTTCGGGTATAATGGGGTCATTATTATCATCATAATCGATTTACTGTGCAAGGTATTCGAAAGATATTAAGAAGTTTAAAGAGACTGGCTATCTGTATATCCGTATAGCGAAGAAATAAATCCTTTCTAACGTTTATAGAATGCTTTAGCAGTTTTTTTGGAATAACAATAACATTTTTTTACTACACCTTGTGTAATGTTTTCCTGAAATTATTTTGGATATAGTAAATAAATCAGTAACAACGGAAGCTTTCCAGACAATTGAAAAGAGTCAATGATAACTCCAATTCAAAAGATCGCAAAGACAAAATTATGTGAGAAATTTCGTCCAATAAATACACTGAAAACATGCGAGAGAATAATAGAGAAAGTAGTAAAAAGCCAACTAGAAATGTACATGGAATCAAACGCCTTACTGCATAAATACCAATCTGGATTTAGAATAGTGTTGGGAATCCCGGGGTCCCGAAATCCCGGGATCCCGCAGTTTTTAACAATTCCAAAATCCCGGGATTGAGCACTTAATCCCGGGATTTGACTTTTTAAGCCGCAATGAAAAAAATCGTATATTAGAACTCTCACTAATTCGAATTTCCAGAAATTAGAATCTGTTGTTTCAATGCATTAAACGCTCTGAAATTAGAAACAAAACTTAAAATTGCGATTTTTTTTTTGAGATGTAAACACTTAAATTGTGCTATATGAAAAACATGATTTACAAAGAGAAACAGATGAACAATACCACGAGGGTGAAGAATCAGAATAAGAAGACGATTTTTCAGAGAGTAACGAGGATGAGAATTTTTCTGGCAACTAAGAATTGGTTGATCTGTATTATGGCCATAGACATGGAAGATACAAATGTGATATTACTGAGGTCAATTGCGGTGCAGTGATCAAGAAGGTGCGAAAATTAATAGTGATGTTTAAACGATCGCCAACAAAAAACGATGTCTTGCAAAAGTATGTTACGGCTGAATTTGGAAAGCAACTAACTCTAATAAAAGACTGTAAAACTAGGTGGAGCAACCTTTTGTTAATGCTGGAACGTCTTTATTTATTAAGAAATTGTATACAAAAGGCTTTAATAGACATAGGTCCACCTGAAGGTGAATATTTTGCTTTATCCAAGGATGAGATTAATATGGTATCCGCAATCATTAGTGCTCTTATCCCAGTTAAAGCAACAGTTGACGCCCTTTGCCGTTGGGGTGCTAATCTGTTCACAGTCGATGTTTCCATAACTTTTATGTTAAAAAAACTTAAAGATGCTAACAACGTTATAAGTCAAAAACTACATTCAGCCCTCATCCTTCGCATGCAACAAAGGAGAACAGATATCAGTGGGGTACTTCAGTATCTGCACAATGGTAGAACAAATGTTCAGTCCGAATCCGAAACAGAGTTCGTAACGGTTCCTTCTTCCATAAAATGTCGCAAATTAATAGTTGAGTTACTCGAAAGACTAAATGCTTCAAGTCCAGCTACATCACTTCTAATAGCTTCTGAGTCAGAAGTTACACCTTCTGATTCAGATAAGGCACCTTTCGAAATTATTTCAGATTCTTCTGAACTTCCATCTGAATCTCTTTCTTGTTCTCTTGAAGAACCTTTAAATATTTCAGACAAGCTCAATGAAGCTATAAAAAAAGCACATTTACCGAGGATAGCAATTCGATGTGAGACGTTGTCTGTAAAAATTCAGAGAGAAATGCTCTTGTTTGAAAATGGAGGAACACGTGGTGACTTTTTGCAAAGAGCATACGATTTTTTAATGACTATTAAGCCAGCCAGTGCAGAGTCTGAACGTGCTTTTTCTGCAGCTGGATTTTTCGCAACTAAAATAAGAAGTCGTTTGAGCGATGAAACTTTGGATGCTTTGTGCTTCCTCAAAACGTATTTTAAAAATAATAACATATCGCACTTGATCAACAAAAGAATATATATCTATAAAAACAATTACATAACTCTTTATAATTAATTTAAAAATGTGTAAAATTAAAAATAAAATTAATTTTCTTATAATTTAATAAATTCTTTCTTATAAACCTATTTTTGGATGTGTCATGTTATTAATTTTATTGAAATAATATGTTAATATCCTTCAAGAACAAATTTTTTAAAATCCCGGGATCCCGGGACTAGATAAATGAAATCCCGAAATCCCGGGTTGAAAATATAGAGCGGGTTTGCAAACCCTAATTTAGAAAGACATTTTCATGCGAGACAGCTGTCAATTACATTATCAACAGATGGAAAAAAACCGAAAAAAATAAGAAAGTAATAGCAATCTTGTTGGATTTTAAAAGAGCGTTCGAAACAATAGACAGAGGTATACTGCTACAGAAACTTTATAATTACGGCATTCAGGGGATTGAATTAAAGTGGTTTGCGTCATATCTAACAAATAGAAGACAAGTTACAAAGGTAAACAATGTTATATCACCAACAGCAAATAATGAATATGGCGTGCCGCAAGGTTCAATCTTAGGAGCTCTACTATTTATTATATATATCAACGATATGCCAAACGTATTAAATGATTGTGAGATAATATTATATGCGAATGATGCACTTATATACATCGAAGCTGATACTGTAGAACAATGTTATGATAGACTTAAGACAGATATTGATAATATGAATACTTGGCTGAAAATTAATAAACTAAAATTAAATGAAAGTAAAACTAAAATTATGGAAATAAAAACTAACAGCAATATAATTTTTGAAAATAATGACGAAGAAATCGAAAAAGTTAATCAGATTAAATACTTGGGATTTATTATAGACAACAACCTAAACTTAAAGAGTCACATCGATTACATATGCAAAAAATTGGGGGAAAAAATTGTTTTTTTTAAGAGATTAAGAAAAAATACAACTGCGCTGACAGCAATAAATATTTACAGCACGATGATTAAGCCTCATTTTGAGTTTGGGTCGACAATTATGTACTCATGTTGCACAAATCAACAAATTGAAAGACTGCAGAGGCTTCAAAATAAAGCAATGCGTGTCATACTAAGATACAATAGATACAACTCAATAGAATATATGCTTGAATCTCTAAAATGGCTACAGCGTCTTAAACTAAATACCCTAAACTTTATTAAAAAAATTAAAAATGGAAATGTACCACAATATATAAAAGATCAGGGGCCGAATTACCGCATTCGTGATCGAGTAGAATTATTCGTAATCTTTCTTCTTTAGATTACCGCATTCGATATCGAATAGGTTGTATCGAAATTTAAGATGATAGCATACGATAACGAGTGTGCAACCGAATGCATATTTTTGAAATGTCATTCGTTAACACTACAGATATCGAAAAGAAATATTTTTACTTAAGCGTGCATAAAAAAACAAAAAATTTAAGTGTTTTATAATTTGTTTTCTTTTTTTTTAAGTTAAATAAGAAAAAAAATATTTAAAGGACCAATATAAACAAAATAAATGGAAAACAAAAGGATGAAATGGCTCAGTTCATGGTGGAGCATCCTAATTTGGCCAAAAACATACTACCAAACTGCAGCCAAGGAAAAGCAACATCAAATGGTTGTGGTAGCAGCTTAAAATGAAATTCACTCACGCAGGAGCCGGCAATGATAGTGGGTCACCTTAGAATCTTCCTCTGAGTCGGACGACAATAAAGAAAGTAAAATATCAAATGACATTTTTTTTTTAACAAATATGCATAAACATTTAATATTTTGTTTACTTTTCTTCTTATTCTTCTTCAATGATTGCTTTTTAATGTATTAACATGTTTTTAATAAAACATATATGTCAATTCTATTACATACTAGAAAAAATCTTGTACATTTTATTGTAATTTCGATACGTGAGCTATCGAATGCGGTAATCTATCCATTCGATTCGTCACTAAATTGTACTCGATACGAAAGTCTGTTCGATCACGAATGCGGTAATTCGGCCCCAGATAGCCTACGTCGGAGAAATGCAACCATATCATTTGCGAAATAACAACGATTTTCGTATTGAACGGGCAGATACGGTGGCGATGCAGCGTTCGCTCTTCTATAAGGGATTGCAATTACATAACCAACTGCCTGATTATGTGAAAAATGAACAAAACAATAGCGTATTTAGAAAAAATGTTGTAATACTTGTTAAGAACAATGTAATATAGGGCTTGTTATTTACATTGTCTAATAAATGAGACTGTAAATATATTATGTAAATTTATAAAAGTATTTTTTGATACTAATGAAGAAATAATAATAATAATTATTTTGATTAATTTATTTTTAACTGTATTGTGTACCCGGTTTGTATTTTTAAAGCATTTCACATTCCTAACCTGGAGGGTCATCACGTCTTATTTATTCATTTATTGTATTGCGTCTTTCATTAAGCGCTTTCTATTTTTAAACTTAAATAAATCAAAGAGATAATATCGAAATTTTTTTGATTCGTTTTAAAGACATATTGATACCATTATACACATAATATCGGTCAAATGTGCGTTCAATTCGTTGTCTTTGGTATTTTACCTTCAATTCCTGGGTCAGTTGAATTTTGTATGAATGCAGACGCAAGTTATGACACAAAATTCGTCAAGTTGGAGTCTACGAAAAGCTGGCTCGCAATCGATTGCCTCGGATTATACAGCACACTTTTACATTTCGTCTACGTACGGTTGTGGATCGACCGTTTACTGAACCAGTGAACTTGCATTAATTCGCCACATTGCGAATAGTCCTTTCAGTAGGACGTAAAATGGGAGAAGCATTTCGATAAAATAATTTTTATTATTTGCACGTGTTGTTGATTGCTAAATTCTTCCGTGGTGATTGTGCAAAAACAGACTGAATAAATGACAACAATTTCGACAGATGTAGCTTCAACAAGAAGACCATTTTATATTATGCCAAAATTCGTACGTCCCTGTTGAAAGACCCGATATTATAATATTGAACCAAAACCATAGACTCGATTCGAAGAATACTTCTGCAGCCAGACGGGTTTTTAGACAATGTAAATTTAAGCTGGTAAATTACAGTGGAAGGAGTTTTGTATCAGATTATCAGGAAACAGCTTGAAAATAGTAATTGAACTGAACTAAACTCAGGAATTAACAATTGCTTAAAGCCTAATATGCAGATTCTGTTATTACAGAAAATAACCACCAGCACACATTCTTGGATTAATACATTTCAGAAGGATACACCTGGGTTCCTATCAAATACTCGCCAAAAAGTTATCTCTGCGCAGCATCCTGAAGTTCATTAGGGCAACTGGGTTGGGGGAGATATTAAAGGGAAACCCTTTGGACAGTTTAATAGATCATATGTATTCACAACAATAATAATAATATTCTGTTCGTCTATTATTTGTTTCGAACAATGTAGAACGCACTCCCTGGAATACGTTTTATTTCAGAACAGGATTTTCATTCATCATGGGTTTCCGAATTTGAAGATCAAGACCCTAAGACCCTAAAGAAGTAATTTTTTGTTCACAATTATTCGTAACGGTTTCACATTTTAAGGTGATCGCCATACTTTAGTGAGTACTATGTTGGTTTGCTACACAAGGGCTTGATAGTTCAAATCTTAGCTCTGACAACTTGACAAAAAAAATATGAAAAAATATGGCAAAAGCTTTTCAAATTTGTTCTTCGTTAGTTGACATTAGACTCTAAAGCTGGATTCACCCATTGTTTCGAAACAAAATTTTTGTTCTGAAACAATTTTTTTTATATGTAATTTGACGTTTCTCTTTTTGAGAGAGAGAGCGAAAGAGAGTAAGTTTGCTTCGGAACAATTTCAGCTCGAATTGGTTTAATTTTAATTTTTGTTCTGAAACAATCGTACTGTGCTGCCAGATATTTTAATTTTTTAAGTAAAGTTGAACTGAGCTGCCACATCATATTATATGTACATTTGTATGTATGTATGTATAATAAAATACAGAGCAGTTGTTTTATAGCACTTTACGTTTATCCATTTTTTTCACTAAGATTTGTTTTAATTTACAATTTCTTTGTAACACAATAATAAATATGATCACACTCAATTCAAGAAAACAAACGAATTGCAATCATCTGCTACTGTGCTGCCTAATTGTAAAACTAACACGCAGTTAGTTTCCAAAAATATTTCATATGGTAACCTTGTTTTTACAGAACAATTGTTCGAAGTGGGTGAATCGTTTCAGAACAAACTCTAAAAAAACTGAACTGAACAAAATGTTTGTTTCGAAACAATGGGTGAATCCAGCTTAAGTCCCGCCATTCATCGCTTACAAACTGTGTGGTGCAAGAAGCTAGTTGGTTTTTCTAACTGAGGGATTGGATAATAACCAATAATGTTTCTGTGTGGTTTTCAAAAATCAAATGGCTTCAAACCTCTTTCAAATAACCCACTTCAGGAGACTATAACTCTTACAATGATCATCATAGAAGGTTAGGCTGGACTAGCTCTGGAAAAAGTGTTTCTTGGCTTCGACAAATGGCAGCCCTATCTTTCTAGAAAGTCGCTGTAGTCTAGTAGGTAGTGTGTTGGCTTATTGGACTGAAGGCCCGAGTTCGAATCCCAGGTCAGACATCAAAACGAAATTATGAAAATATTTCTTCGGCGACTTCCTCTCAGCAGATTTCTGGCAAAAACTCTGAGAGTAAAAATTGCCATGAAAAGCTTCTCAAAAATCTGTCGTTCGGAGTCGACTTTAAACTGTAGGTCCCCCGCCACTCACGTATAAAATTACGCACACAACATAAGTGATGTGAGAAGCTAGGTCGTAATCCTGGCTGAAGGGTTGTAATGACCAATTATGTATGTGTATCTTTCTTGAAATCATTTTGAACTATTCAATGGAGCCATTATCCAAAGAGGCTGTAAATTCTTAATAGTCTAAACCCAAATCAAAGTTGGGGGAGGTTTTATGCCATCTTCTAGATCCAATTCGAATAAATCTTGCTCTGAAAAGTGTTTGCTTGGAGAAAGTGTTTCTTGGCAGCTACAAATGGCAACCCTATCATCCTAGAAACTGTCACATTAACCCAATCACCTACTTAGATGGTGAAAATTGATTAATGAAACTGAAACAAGGAAACAAAAACAAAATAGAAGACAATTCTATGATACTTAACGGAACTAGATTTTTTTTTTTAAATTTTGTTAAAAAATGTCTTTCAATATGTATGTATGTATGTGTGTGTATTGCACTGGGATAATGAATCATACAATATTTAGAAAATTATTAACTTTAAATTGTGTGTGTATGTATGTATGTGTGTGTGCTAATACTAATGAGTACTATTCTGTTTGATATTTTCCAAATAAGTACCAAAATAACCAAAATAGCCGAGATAAACGTAAACAAATGCAAATAAAAATTGTTGGCCTTTTTAAAAGAGGAAAACGAAAACGAAAAGCGAAATAAAAACAAAACGACAAATAATTTATAATTGCGAAAATTCAAAGATCTCTACATCTCCATCTCTCTCACTCTCTCTCTCTCTCTCTGTATATAAGAGTATCTTTATCTTATAAATCTTATTACTCCGTGTGATAAAGAGTAAAAAAATGATTTTCTCTTTTTAATTCTTGTGTTAAAGAGCTAAAAATAAAGAGATTTTTTTGTAGCTGCAGAGACTAGAATTATTTCATTTCCTTATTTTAAATGTTCGAATTGTATTGCTTTTATTTTTTATATTTTTAAAAAGGAAAATATTCTGAATGAAAAAGTAAAAATAAGAAATATTCAACATAAAATCAAACCTACATGCGTACATACATATATACATACAGACAACATACTAATATTAAATGTCTGACATATTTTTTTAAAGAAATAAATTTTTTGTTATAAGAAACAAAAAGAAAATCTTTTAGAAATCTACACACACTCACTTATTGAATACATTAAATAGATGAAATGAATAAAAAAAAAAATGAGAAAAAATAAACTACAAAGTCAACCACTTGAATATGAAAATGTTTCTAAAAATAATCACAATTCTAGCGCTCCCACTAACATTTTTTCAGCTTTTTTATGTTGAATTCATTTCAATTGAATGAAATTATTTTTTGTTTAAACATTATTTTTAAATTTAATATTTTTTTTCTTGTTAATAATTAAGCATTAAAAATTTCACAGTCAATAAAATTTAAAGGAAAACAAATTGTGTTTGCTTCCTTAACTCATTCACCTGCTGTTTTCCAATGGACATTTTTCTTGGGACGGCCACTTTGGTTGTGTTGTAACTTGCCTTGTTGATTGCCCATAAAAAGAATATTTTTGAAAAACTCTTAATTTCTTATAATATTTTTATAATTTTACTTAAATTTTCTATCTCTAAGCCTGATGATAGTTTAACTATGGAAATGCAATTTTTTTTTTCTTATTTTCAATTTAATTTTTTCTTAATTTTCCAAAGGGTTCTTTAAATGAACCCATTGTCTAATTTTTTTTTCAATTTCTTTCAATTCGTCAAGAATTTTCTTCTTTATAAACGAAACATATATATATATTTTTAAAATTTTTTGAAATTTTTATTTTTAATGTCGGCCACAGCGTTAAATAATCCCGCACGTATGTGTAGAGCCAGCGAACACCGAGCAACGCAACGAACGCAACACACTTTTCAAAATAATTTCATTTTTTCAATTCTTCGTTCATCTCTCTAGTCTGTCTGGGCCGAATTTTCTTAACTTGTCTAGCAGTGAAGAAAATTGCAATGAAAGGCAAGAAAGAGCCTTTTAAAAATAAGAGAAATTTTTTGGCCCAAAAAAAGAGAGAAATCAAGTGAACTTGCCTAAGGCGAAATCGAAACAGTTGAGAAATGATTTGAAAAGAAATTGTTTTTCGAAAAAATTAATTAAATATAGATAAAAGGAGGGGAAGGTATTCTAACAGCAAGTAATAAGTATTGAGTAATTTTTTTTTTAACGGCACTAATAAATGCAATGTGCTAGACTATTAGTGTGAGGGTCATGGGTTCGATTCCCACCAGAGACTCTGGTCTCTGACACTACACCGAGCACATGGTCGAAGTTACGAAGCTCGTATATAATTAAAATATAATTTTTAATTGTAATTAATAAATAAAATAAATAAAAATTTCAAAATAAAAATTTATTTGTTTCACGATAGACAACCGTTTAGTCGCCAACACAATTCTGTTTGACCAACGATTTGACAGCTAAAAATTGCTTTGCGCTTGGTTTTTTTATTTTATAGCGCTTTGACTCACGCCAAAGCAATTTTAGCAAACCTTTGAAATTTTACTGCTTCACTTACGTTCAGAGAAAGACACATTTTGTTATCCTTCATGGACTGCAGCAATCATTGAAGCGTACGTCTTCAAAAAAAAAAAAAAAAATGGCGGCAGAACGTTTTATGGCCAGCAGCCAAACTATGAAATTAATCATCGCGGTTAGTGATTGGTGGTCGCCATAATCTAGAGAGTAATGTGTTGAGAGAGAATAGAGACGTGAGTTCAAGATATCTTAGGTTAAGTTAGAACGTGTACTTGTCATTGGGACAAGTACAGGGTGGGGCAAAAGTCGCGAAGGGATTTGAAAAATTAATAACTTTTCTAATTTAATTTTTTTTTTATTTTTCTTTTTAGGACTTGTAAAATAAATCTGGGAGATTAATTATGGAAAGTTACAACGTTATCCAGCGAACCAAAATCATAGAACTTTATTTTGAACATCATCGATCAATAATTCAAACTCAACGAGCCTAACGAGTCATTTTAATGTGCGGAATTCACCATCCGAATCAATGATTCGACGCTTAGTGACACGTTTTCAGGAATAAGGCTCAGTAAGGGAAGAAGCGGAAGACCACATTCTGTAATTAATGAAGCAAATATTCAACGCGTTCTGGAGAGTGTTGAGGAGAATCCTGAAGCATCAACTCGAAGGCGCTCTGCTGAGCTGCAAATGCCTCGGCGGTCTTTACGCAGAATATTAAAGGGAAATTTACATCTTTTCCCGTAAAAGCTGCAGTTAGTGCAAGAACTAAAGCCACGAGATTCCCAAGAACGATTAAACGATTAAACCTTCGTGACTTTTGCCCCACCCTGTACTACAATACAGAAATCCTTCGATTTACGTCGCCTCGATTAACGTTGTTTCGACTGACGTCGTCAAATTTTTTGTTCCCTCTAACTTCAATTTGAGTCGTCATTCGCTTTACGTCGCCTTTTTTTTAACCAACTGCGACGTAAATCGAGGGATTACTACAATTTTTTTAAGTTCCTTGTTAAAAACTTACTACTTTGTAGTATGAGCAATATGAAATTCGATCTACGTCGCCTTTTTTTTGGAACCAACTGCGACGTAAATCGAGTGATTACTGTACCCAGAGGTCAAACTGAACCATTGTAAATACGAGAGCGAGAGAGGATAGTGAAGGAGATAGGGAAATTGGAAAAGGAGAAGAGGTAGCAAAGAGAGAATATAACAGATGGAGGAAAAAAGATGGACCATAAACACACAAGAGATTGCGACTACAACCTACCTTAAAGCCCTAGCACATCTCAACCAGATCAACGTATTTATGAATCTATGTAGAGCCTTCGACAAAGCGTCCAAATCATTGAAGAAACTCCAGCCCAGGGTCCTCAAACTTAACCTACTAAGGGCTGGACAGTTGCAGCGGAGGTGTTCGATAGTTTCCAGCTCCTCCTCGTCGCAACATATCCTGCAATAGTCTGGCGGGGATCTGTTCCACATCTTTGTCAGCGAACTAATCTCGCAGTGCCTTGTAATGAAACCAACAACTAACTCCAGACTAGACTTATCTAAGCCCAGCAGCAAAGTTGTTTTATCACTGCCTATATCAGGCCAAAAGAAAGTTTTTTTCAAGTCTATAGTTTCGGCATTATGAAGTCAAGTTCGGTTATCAATAAATATCACCGTATTGGCCGTATTCTGGTAAGGAGCGTATTGACTTATTATACGAGAGCCGCAGTTCAAACCCCGGCTAAGGTGGCATGGTGGCTGATATGTATTGCAACCAACTTCAGGTTGTTATCATTTGTAAACCGCTCGTCTGACAGCTGACAGATTTATTCCAGTGACAGTTCATTTTATTATTTACAAGCTTACAAAAGCATTTTGATCTATTGCATTCAGAAAAAAAGTTATTCGTGATGGAATTCAAGCTTGATTGTGTGATTGCTTTATATTTGGCTGGAAAATCACAGGTGGCTATTGTTAGAGCCCTCCACCATTTAAATGTGAATAAATCTTTTGTTTCTCGTACCATTGCTCGTTACAGTGATACTGGCAGTGTTGCATCGCGTCCAAAAAGTGGACGAAAAAAAAAAACGGTAACAACACCAGAAATGATCCAAAAAGTGAAGGCCAGATTTGATCGAAATCCACGCCGCAGTGGTAGAAAAATTGCTCGTGAGCTGAATATATCGCGAGAACGGATGCAACACATATTGAAAAATGAGCTTGGACTAAAGCCATTGAAGTTCCAAAAAGTGCAAGAGCTCACCGATGGACATAAAAAAGTTAGACTGGAAAGAGCCAAGGAGTTACTTCGCTTGCACGAAAATGGCCAGTTACCGAATTTGGTTTTCTCCGATGAGAAGCCATTCCAAATTAAGCAGTTTGTGAACAAACAAAATGATCGGGTTTACTTGCCAAAGAGGTCAGCTGAAAATTTACGCCTGCGATTGGCCACCAGAGCTCAAGCGCCGCCGATGGTAATGGTGTGGGCCGCCGTAACGGCCGATGGTCGCTCCCCGCTCGTATTCATCGACCGTGGGGTCAAAATAAATGCCGAATATTATCGGGAGAATGTCTTAAAGACAGTATTGAAGCCCTGGGCAGACAAACATTTCGGCCGCAGACCATGGACATTCCAACAGGACTCAGCACCACCGCACTCAGCACGCGTCAACCAAGAATGGCTTAAAAAGGAGGTTCCTCGCTTCATTTCTACCGCACAATGGCCACCAAAATCTCCGGATCTCAGTCCGTTGGACTTTTCCGCCTGGGGCATTTTGGAGAGTAAGGTTCTTACTAAAAAATACCAAAGTGTCGATCATCTCAAGACGGCGTTTCGACGGGATTGGGCCAAAATACCGCAGAGGCACTTTCGTGCAGCCTGTGATGGCTTTGTCGGCCGTTTGAAGGCCATAATTCGTACCAAAGGTGGCCAATTCGAACAAATCTAAACTGATTCTAAAATTTGATGTTATTTCCAACATTTTTTGCTTTTTTTTTTTTTTTTTTATGAAACCAGCACTCAGGGGATGGCCCCTACTCATGCAGTGCATTGTGCAGGTTTTTTAGGAAAGGTGGAAAGTGGGAAGATGCGAACGGCAAGGAAACGAGTTGCTGCTAGGTGACTATAAAATGGCCAGTGCTATACCTTCACCATTAGACAGTCTACAGGCAATCGTCCCCAAGAAGCCCGCAGTTTCTCAATAAACAATAAAAAAACAATAAAATTACAAAAATATAGCGCTTTACTTTGTTGCATTATATATCAGCCACCCTGTATATGTATGTCGATCAAAACGAAATACAGTCAAAGCTAGGTATAACGAACGATATATTGTCCGGCCCTTTCGTTATAGTGAAAAATTCGTTATATCGGAAAGTTTTTTTATCAAACTTTTATTAAAAAAAAGAAAAGTACATTTAATTAATTTTATTAAAAATATATAGATATGTCCTTAAAATAACGTTTGATAATCAATAAGTGAGTAAAAGTGTTAAAAATTATTTAAGTTGGTGGAAAAAAATCATTTATATTTAGACGTTTGTTTACAAGTAACTTGAAGACTCATTTGAAGAGCTTCTTTTATTTTATTAATATTATTTTGGGAACCCCATTGTATACATTTATCAAAACATTTTATTATTTCAGAATGCTTTATTTTCGTTTCATTATAAGAAAATTGGTCAACAATTTCAATATTTTCCTCATTTTCGTCATCTCCATCCAAAGTAATATCATTTAACGAACATTTTTTGTTTTCTCTTTTGTTACATGCTTTTTGTTTTTACCATTTTTTAAATCATTCGTTATACTGAGCTTGAAAATTGTAAAACATTCGTTATATAAGGTAGTCAATGTAAGAAATTTACTCATTCGTTATATCCCGAATTCGTTAAAGTGAGTATTTGTTATACCGGGCTTTGACTGTATGTAATAATTTTTCTTTCAGTTGTTTTAGTTTCTCTGTTATGAAAAGTTCTCAAACCTGTTGTTCGGAGTCCATGTTAAACTGTTGAATCCGCCCGTCACCTTGAATAAAATTAACACACATAATATGAATGGTGTGAAAAGCCTGATTGTTATGATTAATTAAGTAAGTATTGGTCGTCAAAATCATGACATTTCATTAAACTATTTTTTGCAAGAATACATGCAGCCTCTCGTGTACAGATACATAGTTGCTATAGCTGAGATTCCATTTGAAACATTAAAGAAAATACGCAAAAATTAAAACTTAGGGATAAGCACCCCATACGATGTAGTCAAGATCAAGATGCACGTGAAATAATCTTTAAAGATGGGCATTTCTTTATCGCCCCAAAAAAATATTTCATTCAGTTTTAAAAAAAATTTCTGTGTTTTGTTCAATACTCAAAACCTAAACGGTTAAAAAAATCATCCGTTGCACTATTTTATATTTGAGGTGTATTTATCACGAATCGAATGAGTATAATGACTTCTCTAAACTAAACTAAAGAAATTAAAAGAAATAAGCCCGTGTTTGATGAAATGAAAAATAAAAACGAGAACAGAAACACTTGTTCTTGTGCCTCTGTTTAGGCCGCAATAACAGCTGAGCGAGTCGTCATGTTGTAAAACAAAAACCCAGCAAAAGAAAAGAAAAAGAAAAAAAACAACAACAACAACAACAACAAAAGAAAAGAAACTTCATACAATCTCATCTTTCATTCATATTTAGTGCTGAGCCCGGGGAGCGGTTTACAACGTTTGACCCAAAAAAAAACTTTGTTTGTAATTTGGTTTTGTTTGCGTAGAAATCTTTATAAACTTTTTACAGCAACAACAACAACAACAACAACAAAAATTGTAAAGACAAACCAAACGACTTTTACAATCCCAGTCAACCACTCAACCAGTTAATGAGCAGCAGAGTAAGCAACATATCCATCCAACATATCATCTTCAAACCGATATAAAATCAAGTATTTTTTTATTTTTGTTGTCTTGTAATTTGTTTAGTTTCCACTGGTAAATTTATATGTAAATTAATTAATTTATAATACCTCTCTAACCCCTTCTATTCACTACGTATTGTATGGTATGGTATGGTATGCCTCTGCCTATAATTCACACTTTTTTTCTCATTTTAACAAAAAGACATCTAGGCTTAGTTTCTTTCCATGGCATAGAGAATTATAATTTTTTTTTAACCCGTTTTTAACACAATTTAAATAGAGGAAGAGAAGAAACCAGATTCTTAACCTGTAATGTGTTTGGTAAGGAAATTAGTCTGGTTTAGTTAATAGAACAGCGATTAATAATAAAACGTTGTAACATGTGACCAAAAAAAGTCTATGAAGAAACCGTTTTAATAGGAAATCTAAAAGAAAATTTTTGAATTAAAAAAAAGAAAAAATCCAATCTTGGAGAAGATGACATTTATTTGTTGCATTTTTCTTTTTTTTTTGGAAAAGGAAAATATTAAGTTGACTTCATTTATTGTTTATCGATATTCTGGGTGGTCTTCTTTACAATTTGAAATAAATCGATAAATTTGTATTTCCTTATTCGTTTCTTAATAGTACAAGTAAAACGACATTAAACTGGGCTATAAATTGTAATTTAATTAATTTATTTTAATCGAAATTTTTAAATTAGTTTTAAGCCTAATAAAGTCAGAAATAGTTTTTAATTTTACAACTAAGAGGTTCAAAAGCATAATTAAATAATAATATATAAATATATAAATAATAATCCACATTTACATGTGGAAATGCTGCTTTGTTGACTTTCAAATCTCGAATTGTGGCTGACTTGTATCGTAACACGGTAGATTTCACATGTTCCCACAAAAAATTGTCTAATGGATCTAATCAAACGTCTTATGAAAAATAAGGAGACAAAAAGACCAAAGCTAGCTGTAGCACTTCGCACTTTTTTTTTTTTTTTTTTTTTTTTTTTTTGTGAAACCAGCACTCAGGGGATGGCCCCTACTCATGCAGTGCATTGTGCAGGTTTTTAGGAAAATGGGTTATAGGAAGGTGGAAGAGAGGGAGTAGTGTTTGTGGACATCTCAAGATGCGAACGCTGAGCACTGATCAGAATCGGTTTGGTATCAGCCATTAAGCAAAAAAAAGCCGACTCTATCGCATAAAAACGTCAAGGCTCGTTTAGAATTTTACAAAACTTAAGGTAAATGGACAATTGACGAATAGAAATGCGCAATCTGGTCGGATGAAACAAAAATTAACCGATTTCAATCAGATGGAGAAGAGTATTATTGCCACCGGCCCCATGAAAAACTTCAGAGGCATCAGGTGAAACAGACAGTCAAACATGGAGGTGGAAGTTTGATGGTTTGGGGATGTTTTACTTGGTGGAGTGTTGGTCCGTTGGTGAAAATAGAGGGTATAATGAGAAAGGAAAACTATCTCAGTATCCTTCAAACAAAATTGCCAGAATTTATTGAAGAAAATGCGTATCTTGAAGAAGAACTGTTTTTCTAGCCGGATGGCGATCTGAAACACACCGCCTAAAATGTTCAAAATTGTTTGTCCCATCAACATTTTCAATTGATTGAATGGTCACCACAAAGCTCGGATTTAAATCCAATAGAAAATTTATGGGCAATTATTAAGAGAAGTCTGGCGGCATATGAAAGAGCTGCAACCAATTTAGAAGAACTTTGGACTAGGATACAGGATGAATGGAGAAAAATACCAAAAAAAAAAACCATAGAAAATTTAATGGAAAGTATACCCAAGCGCATTAAAAGCGTAAAAAAAATAAAGGATTGTGGACAAAATATTAAAAATTATTAAATATTTAAAAATTTCTAATACGTGCAAAAGTGGAATAATCGAATTGTTTAAGTTTTTAGCAAATAAATGAAGTACATACATTTAATTTTTTTTATATTTATTTTTGTTAAAAAAATTTATCAAATAATTTAATATATGGGCAATTTCGTGTCAAGTGACCAAATTTTTAAAATCGATGTCTTTCGATTTGGATGAATGAAGGCCTTAAGGAAATTTTATAAGCTTTCTTTTAAGCAAAAAAAAAAAAAAAAAAAAGGGCCCAAATTGAAAAAAAATTAATTTAAAAAAAAAAAATAAAAAATTTTTTTTTTTGAAAATTAAAAAAAGTATTTTTGGAAAGATTGAAGAAATAGCTATCTAATATCCTTTGGAAAATTTTTGCTAGGACCAATAGGTGAAAAGTTCCACACATTTTAAAAAAACCCTGTATGACCAAAATGTCCAACTTTGGCCCCCTCTAACTCCGGTAGTTCTGATAGAGTTGAAAATTTGTGTCTGGCCAACTATCCAATAGTACTAACCTTGGTGCAAACTTCATCCAAATCGGAAGACATCGATTTTAAAAATTGGGTCACTTGACACGAAATTGCCCATATGTATATCTGAAGTTTTATTTAATTTGCTTATTTATTTAGGATTTTATAGTAGTTCTATTAAGAATGTGGCAGGATGCATCATTTTTGCTCGCCACTGTACATATATACCTACATTTATATTTGAAGTTGTTGTGGTCTAGTACGTAGTGTGTTGGGTTATTAGACATGAGGCCACGGTTCTAACCCCAGGTCAGACATTTCCAACAAAATGAAATATGAAAAATATTTCTTCGGCGACTGGCTCTCAGCAGATTTCTGGAAAAAACTCTGAGAGTAAATAAAATTGCCATGGAAATCAGAGATCAGCAATGAGTATTTTAAAAATGAGTAGAATCGAATAATACTCATAATTTCTGATACTTATACGCATTCATACTTATTTGAATATCATGGAACCTCTACTCATATTCAAGATTTGAAGTACTCACCATATTCATACTTAACAACACGTATGATGTTGTTGATTTCGACTCTCCATAACTCAAAATATTTATACACGAATCACAAAATAAGTATGAATCGCCTACAAACACTAAAATACTCACTAAATGGTTGTGTTTGCTCTGATTGCTGCTATGTCTTTATTGCATATGTGTCTTTTTTTTTTTGTAAGTGCAACAACAACTAAGACTGTAAATTTTGATGAATGATTCGAATCACTCGAATCATTTATGAGTATTATAAGTATTTTTCTAAATTTATGAATCTGAATGAGTAGACTTATGAATCAAACATATTTCGAATAGTATGAGTTTGATGTCAACGTTATTCGCATACTCATTGCAACCTGTACTTATAAATCAACGTTGTAGTGAGTACGAATGAATTAGAGTACATAGTTAAATTTCAATATTGTTGACTCACTTATATTCAAAATTTCATGAGTGCTTATGAGTAGCGAAAAAACGTTTCATTGCTGATCTCTGATGGAAAGTTACTCAAAAATCTGTCGTTCGGAGTCGACTTTAAACTGTAGATCCCGCCATTCATTTATAAAAGTAAGACACACAACATGAGTGAATATACATTAAACTTAATTTAATCAGAATACATGATATTTAGTCGGCCTTAATAATTGAAGGTATGAAGTAGTTGCTGCAATAAAATAAAAGAGGTGGTATACCGAAGAGGCATAAACATGCCATTAAAGATTATATTTGGCAGGATTCAATATATAAGCAAAATACACTTAACCTAACTTTCCAGAAAAAGTTTAACGATTTTGTTTCTGGTAAAACGCACTTGATTATGCAATTTTAAAATCCACTAAAAATTATCTCCTATATAGGTCGAAGAGCCAGCTTTGATTACCAAAGCACACTCGAGCACGCATAGCGGCCTGTTGTGACGCCACTGGTAAGCGCAGTCCCTGTACTGACCAAATTATACCAAACTCATCGAAGAAGTTGGTCAGCGCAAGGGCTGCATATTAAAAGCACGACTACGCTATGCTGGAAACAAGCCTAAAATTTTAATAAACGAAACTATATCCTTGATGTCAATGGATGATAACTCAGTTAAACTGACAAGGCATGGAGAGTCAAATAACCTAAATCTGCCTCTCACAAGAGAGTGGCTAACAGTTTCCTTCTCTTCAGCAAACCCACACCCACGACAAAAGTCGTTTAATGGGAGCTGCAGTCTTTCCGCGTGTCTTCCTTTAACGAACGTAATGACTTGTAAGCATGGCCACTGTGATCGAGATGACACTGCAATCAAGTTTAAGTAGTTTATTGTTGTGCATTCCATCGTGGGCGAAGTTAGTTTGGCAGTGGAGCAAGTTTCATCATTGACCCAGGATAGGTTGGCGTCCCGAAAGACTAAAAGTGACTAATTTAACCGAGGTAAGTGGCATACCCAATTTTATTGGTGAGACTCCTGCTCTGGTGAATTCATCGGCCCTACAGTTGCCTTAAATCCCCCTGTGCCCTGTATCCAATATACTAACTTTTTGTTTTAAAAAATGTAGTCATTAAGCACTTTGTCTGCTGGTATTTATTTTACACGATATTGGTATTAATTAAAACGCTTCCATCATACATATTCTACATGAGTTTCTTACATCCATCCGTACGCTCTTATCTTCATTGTTATTGTCGTAAATGTTAATGTTTTTTTTTTTTTTTGATACCAAAAGAGGCCATCTTTTTAAAATCAAAGTAGAAGGAGTAAGCAAGTCTGCAACAATGTTGCACATAAGCCTGCGCGCTAACGATTACATTCATTCCATCATGTCCAAGTACTTTTAATGCATTTTCATGCGTTTCGTACCATTTTTTTTTTGCTGTTCTTTCTTGACGCTTCTTGTAGTGAAACACAACTGGTCTTTTGATGACAAAACTTTGATTTTAATTCCATTACATTTCTCATGTTGTTGTTGTTGTTTATTGACATAAACTGAATTTTATCAGTAAAAATAAATATGCGAACGAATACTTCGTTTGTTTGTTTTTTCTCCCATAAGTCTCGATTCTATAAAAGGACTTGTGTTGTAAGTACTTGCGTCCAGTTGATAATGACTATTTTTCGTAGCAATCGCCAAGAACTGTGGAACTTAAAGATAAAGTTATTTAAGTTATGCTGTTCGACTTTTTATTTCCTTCATTTCTGTCTGGCAATCAATGCTGAATGAATTTGTCTAAATGATCTGTTGGAAATCGAAAAAATTTTGAAATTCTTTTGAAACAATGTTGATAATTTCGGACAAAAAACGGTTCATTAACATTTCCCTTGAGAGTGTTAATTTTGCTGTTCTTTCCGATAGGCATTATGTATTGTTTGGGGGCAATTAAGTTAAGATGGCCTATTTTTTTTTCATATCATCTCAGAGCTCTTTCACAATACATACGTTTTGTTGGTGACCAAGCCTTTCTAAAAATTTTTCTGCAACTTATATCTGACAGTGAGGATGAATGTTGAAAAATTACATAATTTTACAAAAGTTTCTCTTATTTATGTTGGAAAACAGTCTTTTAGTTTAGTTTTTGTTTAATTCAATAAAAATAATTTATCTTGTCTTGGTCTCCATATAACGCGGTACGAATGACGTGATTTGTACTAATTCCGAGTTTCTTATAGAGCGGTTTCCATTTCCATAGTACGCGGTAGACGGTTTCCATAGAACGCGGTACGCACTCACCGTATTATAGTATGGTTGACTGTACATTTATCGCGTCAAATAAATATTTTATTCACTTTTGTGCAATTTTTTTATGGTTTATCAATTATATTAAAAAATTCCACATTTCTTGTTAATTGCGAGACAAAATTAATTTAAAAATTCAAACTTCTTATTAAATACAAATTTATTTTTCAATGCCATAACAATATAAAAGAAAATATATTTTTTTATTAGAAAAAAGAAATGTTAATAAATTTTTTAAAAATTATTAAAAAACATGGCTCTGTAACAAGCAGTTTCCCGCTTAAATTAATTTAATTTTTCTTAACCCTTTCATGTCCGTTGTTGCCTATAGGCAACATTGTACATATTTGCTCATAAATCCGTTATTTTAAATTTTTGTAAAAGATTTTTTTTGCAAAAAAGCTTGATAGAAAAAAAAAAAAAATTAATGAGTTATCACTACTGGTGTTCATTTAATCGGTATTTGAATTTGCGTTGTCACGTGCCAATGCCAAATTGAAAAAATATAAATTTTTTAAACTTAAAAAATAACGGTAAATTTTTGAATTTTTTTCATAAAAAGTGTATAAATAATTAAAATCATTTTAAACTCAATGTTGCCTATAGGCAACATTGGTCCATAATATATAAAATTTACATTAAACTTTTTCTGCATTAGGTATGCGTCGAAAAGGATTGTCTCAAAGAGAAATACAAAGAATTGTGGAATTTGACTGGAATGAGTCTGAGGATGATGATGATGGTGACAGCGCGGAAGAAGAAAATACGTAGCTGATCCACCTAAAGCCGTACGTTTTGATGACAAAAGTCATTGGATAGAATGGGAAGTAAAAGGCCAATGTAGACTACGCAAAACTCGAATTCCAAGATCCAAATGTGCTAAGTATAATGTACATTTGTGCTCAAGTCCACAAAAACTGTTTTCTTTTCTATCATAATAAATTAGAATGAAAATAATTTAAAAATTACGAATATATAGAAATAAGTCTTTCATTAAAAATTTTCCACTACTGCTCAATGTTGCCTGTAGGCAACATTTTATAACGGTAAAACCAGAATACGTAGGACTCTAAATATAATATCACTGCATATTTATGCCATGACTAACAAACACATGTCCTTAAAAATATTTTAGCTCTGGCCGAAAAAATTCGGGCATGAAAGGGTTAATTTGTGTTTATAGCAAGCACGATAAATATTTTTAACATATAAATGTTTAACATACAGTAGCGAGAAAAAAAATTGCAACTCGATGCCATAGTATGTTTAACAAGGTGTCTTGTCTTATTTACAGAATGATGTTTATTTACAGAATTGTTGTGAATATCTTTGTTTTGGG
Organism: Sarcophaga caerulescens; assembly: GCA_927399465.1. NCBI lineage: Eukaryota > Metazoa > Arthropoda > Insecta > Diptera > Sarcophagidae > Sarcophaga > Sarcophaga caerulescens. Next base: position 22,058,092 of record OV656867.1, read on the forward strand.
GGCCGACGAATGTAATTTAACCAAATAAGGTAAGTTTTGATTCGTCGCTCCACAAAACTTTTGGCCCACTGCTCTTTTGACCAACGCAGATACTGTCTAGCAAAGACAAGCCGTTTTTTCTTATTAACCTTACTTATATGTAAGTGGCTTCTTGGCTGGTCTTCTAGCTAATAAATTTGCCTCTCTTAATCGGTTTCTGGCTGTGTGGACCCTAATTGCTCGTTTGCATAATTAGTAACATAAATCAATCAAATCAATGTCTAGAAGATGTGCTGCTGTTCTGGATAACTAAGGATCCGCAACAAAGTCCTAATGTGGCACTAAGGCTTTATGCAACAATATTCAGTATAAATATCTATTTAGTTTTACTGAAGTTACTTATATCTTTAAGATTTCATGAAGTGTCCTTATTTTTTTCACACCTTAAACTATATGAATTCATATAAAATCACAAAAAAATCAAAATATATTATAGGAATAGCAAAAATTTTGTTTTTAATCAATTTTCTATCGTTTTAGAAAAAATAAATCGTTTAAACCAGAAAGAATTTTCGATTTTTTATTCGGTTGTAAATATAATGTAAGTTTGGGTGGGCACTGTCCCTATTATTTCTCACATCACTGTATACTGCCGTTTTCCGAGGGTCAACTTTTAATATTTTTACCATCATTTGACGGTTGGTTTTGGCGGGCAGTAGATTTACGAGGTCGACCACTTCCTGGCTTTCTTTCCACGTTATTTGTTTGTCGATATCGCGATGAAATCCGACAAACCGTTGATTTGTTGATATTAAATTGATGAGCAATTTCATTCATTGATTTGCCTTCTTCAAAAGCCCTTATAATGGCAAATTTGCTGTCTGCTGACAGCTGTTTCTATTTTAAAATTCACAATTTGAAAATTTTTCATTAAACTTTTATTTTAATGACTCTAGTTGACCTACTTTTATCTTTAACACATTGCATTGCATTTTTTTCTCGCTAAATTTGTTCACTTTTTTTTTTATAAATCTACAACAATTAAGTAGAAAGAGAAGCAAACAACACGTAATGATGCTTTTTAATAAAATTTAAAAATCAACGAATAAAAAAAAAAACAAAAGTGGAGTGGAATAGGATAAAGTTTTGAGCCTCGATTGAATATCATATGACATAACGTTGCATTTTTTTTCTCGCTACTGTATAGGCATAGAAAATATTTATTCAAAACAAATCACTACAAAAGTTTTTGGAATTTTTTAAAAACATTTAAACATAACTTGTTTAAAAACAAAACCCCTACTATTGATGGATAGATAGGTTTTACTATTTTCAGTATGTCATTGTAAGGTAGTGTTGTTGCACGCAACTTCAACTTGTATAGCAGCAACTGCAACTTCAAACTTGAACAACAGTTTCTACTAGACTGTTATCAAAACTTGAATTTGAGGCGCAAAACTTTAGTCTTCTCTTTGGTTTTCGAATAAATGGTTGTTAAAAACGGTTAAGCACGGTTTGGCAGTGTGATAAAGTGCAAATAAAATTTGAAACGATTAACCGCGGATTCGATTCTTTAGAAATAATTTTATTTTTTGCTGATTTGGAAAAAGTAAATAAACGGCGAATAAAAAAGTGTGTAGAATTTACTTAGAGTTCTTCAAAAAAAAAAAAAAAACAAAAAAAAATACCAAAAGTATTAAATAAAAAAAATACATGAAAAGGAATAGCAAACGATTGAATGTAAAAAATAATCTTACAAATAAATCGAAAAAAAAAGTCGTTTAAAATAGCAACAACCGCAAGTGTAGGTTGGCATAAAAAAACAAAAACAAAAAATGTTTAATGCCTCAAACAAAATATTTTATTTGTTTTCAACAAAATTTTGAAACAGGTTTTTAGAAACCACATTTAAAAATAATTGTTTAAAAAGTTCACAAAAAAAAAAAAACAAAATGAAAAAAATGAAATAGAAATAAAGCAATATTTGTCATAATTAAATGAGAAAATAAATTATAATAAATTATTGAAAAACGTTAAATAAAACAAATAAAATTTAGTGAACATGTTAATTTATTTATGCTCCAAGAAACAAAAAAAAAAAATAAAAAAAAATAAAAACGAATTTAAAAAGTTTAAGCAGCTATATAAGTGATTTATCCCTTCCTAAATCTTGTATTTCTTTCTCTTTTTCTGTTTTTCTTTTTGATGATTTTTATCATGAAATGCCGCAGTTTTAAACAAACTTTATAAACAAAACTATACCGTTATTGCATTCAAATGTCATTTTTAACGTTTGAATAATTTAAGAAATTTAAATTTTCAGACACGTTACAACATACTTCAATAAGAGTTTATGTCAAAGCGTTTGTGTTTTTACTATTTTTTCTCTTTAAGCTTTAATTGAAGTTTTGTAACACTAAAAAGCATTTATCAAATGGCAAATCAATTCCATCATAATAAATCATGGCAATAGATTAGTTGCCGTTGACAAGTAGTTAGTGTGTTGGCTTGTTAGACGTTAGGCCACGGTTCAAACGATAATAGGGAAAGAAATATTTCTTGGGCGCCTTCCTCTCACCAGATTTCTGGCAAAAACTTAACGTCTATTTTGAGGCTTTTCGACCGTTTACAGGAGAAGTCGTACACTCAAAAAAAGAATCAAGCCATCCGGGCTTGAATCAATCCATATCGGTCACAATAGTGCTGTAAGTACGGTTTGGCTTGAATCAAGTACAAAAGAGTTGAATCAAGCCCGAATCAGCCAAGTACAAAAGTGTTGATTTTAGCGCGATTTAAGCCTTTTTGGGATTAAAGTGATCTCATCATGTATTTGGTTTAAGCATATTTTTTCTTGATTTAAGATCGAATTCGTACTTGATTCAAGAGAGTCAGAAGTTGAAGTAATCCTTAAGCGCACTTGTTTCAAGAATTATAAAGTTGATTTAAGCTAGATTTCGTACTTATAAATAGAATCGAATTGAGGCAAATCGTACTTTATTCGAGCACAATGAAATTGTACTTGATTTAAACCTAAATTTATCCAAAAACGAGCTTGTTTCAAGAATTTTGAACTTGATTTAAGCTCGAACTCGTACTTGATTTAATCCCAAAATCGATTGAATTGAAAAAAATGCAAGTCATCTACCTCAAAAAATGCAAGACATCGACCGGAATAATCCAAGTAATCTACCAAAAAAATGCAACTTGCGAAAAATTGGATATATATTGTATAAATACACATGAACTAAATGAGAATTATTAAAATTTTTACTTTTGAACTTAGGTCGGAGTGGTAGCTCTGATGTCACAAAGCTCACTTGAGCACGCATAGCGGCCCGTTGTGATGCCACGGGTGAACGCAGTCCCTGTACTGACCAAGTTCCACCACAATCAGGGAAAAGGAAGAAGTTGGTCAGCGCAAGGGCTGCACTACTTTTGAACTTAAAAACCCACAATTCCATAACTCAAATAACAAATAACTCAAAATAACACTTTTTTAAATAGATTTGAACTTTTTAATGTTGATTTTAGTAATATAAGGTTTAGTTTTTTAAATCGATCCCGTTTTTTGCTTGTTTTAAGCAAACAATAGCCAAAACGGGCTTAATTTTTCAAGCACGTTTTTTGGCTAAAATTGAGAATAGAAAAGTTAATTTTAGCACGCCGTTTTTCTTTCTGTGTAGTAGCTCGTTAATCACGACAGTGTGTCCAACTCCACTGATTCATTGGAGCATCGTTGCAATGTGGCTTGTGTTTCACTGTTTATCGCTACTAGAAAGGATATTGCTCGAGCGAAATAAGGGAACTTGTTTATGAAAATCATGTATTCCTACTTAACACTCGTCTTTCTCGGCCAGCACGTCCGTATGTGGTCGATTGGCCAGTGTATCACACACTGCATTACAGACAAAGTTCGTTTGTTAGACGGACTATTCGTATGTGGAGCTCCCTTCCTACAGAGATCTTTAATGTTACTTATGGTATTAAAATGGTATAAAATTTTTTAAAAATATTCAAACCTAGTGTCCATAAACACTACTCTCTCTTTCCTCCTTCTTATAATATATTTTCCTAGTTCCGAACACAATGCCAGCCCCTGAGTGTTGATCGTATGAAAAAATAATGGCACTTTTTTCTTCCGATGGTAATATTAGAAGTTATAATCGAATTTTTAAAATTGTCTGCAACGGCAAATGATAATTTATGCTCAACTACGATGTTATTTAGGAGTTGAAATTTTTTGGCTTTTAAGGGATTAAAAAGGCATAAAATACAGAAAAATCATCACAGGTATTCGAAAATAACTTTAAAATATAATACTTTACTCCTTGTTATTACTAGCCAACAGCAACAACTGCAAAGCAAATACAAAGCTTAAGGAGGCTTTTAATATACTAAAGTAAAGAAAATGATGAAAATTTTTAATTGCTAAAAATCGTCAAAATAATGGCATAAATCGTCATGTCGTCAAAATGGTGTTTTTGGAGCTCAAAATCGTCAAAATGACGATAAATCGTCAAATCTGGCAGCTATGACTGTAGGTCCCCATCATTCATGTATAAAAATTAACGCACACAACATGAGTGGTATGAGAAACTATGTCTTAATCCTAACTGAAGGGTTGTAATGACCAATTATGTATGTTATGTTATGTATATCATCGAAATTTTTTATTCGTTTAAAAAACCTTTTGAAGCCATTATGTGTGGAATAAGACATCATTCAAATGTCCTCCACGACTTCTCTGGGTGGTAACGTCGATTTTCCCAAGAGTCTGGCGCATAAATCAGGTAAAATTTGACTGATGACATGGTTTATACTGGATTTGAGAACCGTTGTGGTTTGTGGCTTTTTCGCATATACATGATTCAATCGCTCGATCGCGGTGGCCAGTTTACATCACCTCCACGTGAGATGACCTCCCTCAAATAGCACGTGCAAATATCCAATGTGGCATGAGCTGGGAGCAGCGTTGCCTGATTTTTTTTTTAAACTTTATTTCTGGGAAAAATAAACTTTTTTTTTACAAAAAAAAAACTTGTTTTCTACAAAAGTACCAACATTTCTAAAGGGAATTCCGGAGCCCGGTGCCCTCTGTTGGTGTTATTTTTGCGTTTTTTGTCCGAGACTAATAAAATAAACAATATTTTATTTAAAAATGTAAATATTTCCTGTTCTAATACTGAATTTATTGAAAAAAATTTTAAATTTAATTTTGTCGAAAAAACTTGTTTTGTTGGAAAACAAATTTAATGAAAACTTTTTCGCATCTCCAAAAACTTGAAGAAAAAAAGGAAAACTTGGCAAATGGCAACGCTGGCTGGGAGACACATAACGACGTCTTGTTGAAACCTCAAGTTGTTGGTGTCCAGTTATTCCAATTAAGGTTAAAAGAAGTCAGTAATCAATCATGGCCGGAATGCATTGGACGCTCTTGGATCTTATTTAGATTGGCATTGCTCTAAATTCGATAATTCTAATTATTCACGTATCCATTCAAATGGGCCTCATCGCTGAAAACGGATTTTCAATGAAGAGCGCGCACTACTTTGCCCAAACAGAGAGGAACACCCATTTTGATACAACGATTATTATTATTTGAACAAATTTTTTAATTCCTTAAAATATTCGATAACATTAGCAATTTGGTAGTGGTTTTTTTTTGAAATAATTTAATTCATATCACAATGGGACAAGAAAGGTGCTCTTAATTGGCTATAGATTAAGATTATCGGGTGGAATCGAGAATTAAAATAATTTTATTAAGCTCTTGTCAGAATCAAAACAAAAGTTTTGATTAAAGAAACCATATTTTACGCCGTTTAATCTTCTCATACAACCCTCGTTTAATTGCATGTTTATAAATAATATATTTATTTTGTAATATATTCTTAACGGCCATGACTGCATCCAACTTGCATTGCTACTTGTATACGTATGGTATACGGAGTGATAAAAAAAAATGTGAATTTTTTTCTCTTAGTTTCGCTTGTAATTCTTACGTATCGTCGTCGTTTAAGTGAACATTATTGTAACGGCTGAATGAGGACATTTATGTATTTTAACTATTTGTTGTTGTTGCTACTGTGTGTTGTGTTTGTTGTTATTACTGTTGTTTTTGTAATAGTTTTTGCTGTAATTATTAATACAAAAAAGAAAGAAAGAAAAAGAAAAACAACATTTGCTGGAGCGTATACAAACAATAAAAAAAAAAAACAAAAGCAGTCTTTAGGAATAATGGTACTGCATAGTAGTCGAAGTAGAAAAAGTAGTTGCTGCAGTTGTAGGAAAAGATCTCCTCAATATGGTTGAATTGATCATGTTCGTTAGAGAAGCCCATGATGTAAATGGTGGTGATGTTGCTGTTATTGTCCATAGTTAGTGATGGTAAAAAGTAAAAAGCAATTGCTGTGACATTAAATTAAAAGCAGAAGAGACAAATATTTTGAAAAATATTGTAAATTTAAATGAGAAATACCATACAAAATATTCGTTTAGGGAAGAAGTCATTTCAAAAAATAACAATAAAATAAACATATTTTTTCGAAAGTTTATGCCATTGTAGAAAAATTACGATATAGATTAGTTATTTAAGAAAATTGAATTTTGAAATACTATTATAAAGCATTACTTTTTAAATTTATTTTCGATAGCAAAATTTTTTTGAAATTACTTTTTTATATTTTTTTCTTATGTCAATCAATAAATAAACAGTAAAGGTCTATAAATTTTCTCAATTATTTCAAAATCCTAATTCGATAACAAATTTTTGTTAAAATTTTGATAACAAATTTTTGCAGACATTTTTCTCTGACAAAATGGTATTGACATTTTTTATAGAAATTTTATTTTTAAATTATTACCTAAAATTTTGTTGTTAATTTAAATTTTATAGAAAGAAATTCTTATTATCGGTATGTAATATAATTTTAACCATTTACATAGAATTTGTCATGTTTTTAAAATTATTGTAGTATTTTCAAGAATTTCCAATAAAAATCTGGATTTCTGCAATTTTTTATTACAAAATTTTATACAATATTTTACTGATAATAATCAAATTCATTGCTGATAACAATAAATATATGAGCCGTTTATTTTGAAAGTGGTTTAAGTCCATTTTTAAAAAAATTTAGTTAATGATAGCAATAATCACAATCCTATATGATCTTTCTTTTTATAAACAATTTAAGTCTAGTATCATTAAAATTTCTATGATTTGGGGCACTTGAAAATTAGTTAGTTAACGAAATAGAAAAAAATTTATTTTGAAACTGGTTTAAGTCCATTGAAAGAAATAATTTTTTTCATAAAAGATTAAAAACATTAGTGGCGAACCTGCAAATTGGTTAAGGATATGTTGGATGCGATTTATAAAAAGTGAAGCCTATAAAATGTTTTAGAAATAATCTATGGAAGTGGATACAGAGTTCAAAATACTTGATTAATTACCTTGTCGGGGAAGACCAAGGAACTCCAATAAAATAAAATTAACACCACTATACAAAAATGTACGCCCCATTTCAACTCCTAAGTATAAGGATATGATGGAGTTACTAATGCACCATGAATATTTTAACAACCTCACACATAATCTAAATGAGGAGAAATAATATGGCAAAATCGTTAATATTATCCTTAATTAATGAACGTTGGATTAATTTCTTAATAAACGAATTAATAAATATTTTTAAATACATGTTTTTCTAATTACATAAATAAAAATCTGTATCTAAATTGAAAGCTTCCCTATTTATTTTAAAGCTATTACATTCATCTACATCAAAAATACATTTACAATTTCTATTATTTAAGTTCTTTAAAATAATAATTCCAAGAACTTACCTTAAAATATAACTATTTAGAGGAATCACTAGGTATACAATTCTTTTGGGTAATTTGTTCAATATTATTGTGAAACTAAAGTATTTTGTTGATTTATAATAATATTAAACAAAGAACACTAAGGGGACTTATTCCTTTTCACAAACAAAAAAGTCATTTTATTAATTTTGAGGGTTTGGTTTAAGTCCATTTTAGGTTCTGAAACACTGCTTATTTTTCTAGTAATGTTTAAAAAAAGTATTACGTTATATATTCTAACCTGTTTAAGCTTACAAAACCATAAAAATAACTTAATACCAGTTAACAATATTTTTGAAACAATTCAAACGCAAACCCTTAAATATCTCAATATAAGAAAAAATGGACTTAAACCACTTTCAAAAAAAAACGGCTCATATGTTTATATATATCAATATATGTATATTGTTTGAAATTTTTTATAACAAATGTTTAAAGAAAGTTTTAAAAGTAATACATCCCAAAAATAAATGCTTTTTATAACAAATTTTTGATCTCAATTTTTCGATAAAAAAATATTCAATAAATTGTTTTCGATAACAACTATTTAAAAAAATATATTGAATTGAAATTGAACAATAAATAATTACAGATTTTTTAATGGCAAATATACATACATAATTGGCCATTACAACCCTTCAGTCAGGATTACGACCTAGTTTCTCACACCACTTACATATGTTGTGTGCGTTAATGTTATAGATGAGTGGCGGGACCTAAAGTCGACTCCGAACGACAGATTTTTGAGAAACTTATTCATGGCAGGTTTATTTACTCTCAGAGTTTTTGCCAGAAATCTGCTGAGAGGAAATCGCCGAAGAAATATTTTTTTTCATATTTCGTTTTGATGCCTGACCTGGAAGACGAACCCGGGCTTTACGTCTAATACCTACTAGACTACGGCGATATACTATTCACATTGTGATTTATGCTTTGAGCTAACCTTTTTCATACTTCAGTAAACCGATGTTTAGGATATATTTTACTATTTGAAGGGTATTTAATAGCCCAAATATAGGTTACTTTGGAGTCGCCTTTACCAAGTCGAATACATTTTTCAAATATTTGAAGTCACCGTGAGCCGTGGGTTAAGTCCCAACCCAGTTATCGAACAAAGCGACATTTTAAAAAATTTTTCTTCGGCGAAAACTGTGAGAGTAAATAAAATTGCCATAGAAAAGTTTCTCAAAAAATCTGTCGTTCGGAATACGAACTCGGGCTTTACGTCTAATAAGCCAACACACTACCTATTAGACTATGGCGACTTCAAATATTGGCAAATATTGTGTGGAAAATTATCGATAAAAAATGTTCTATAGAACTTTATAAAACCGGATAATAATACTAAAAAGTTCGAAACTAATAAGTTTTTATAGAATTTTTAATTAAAAAATAAATGATAGAAAATTCCATTAGCATTTTTAGAGAATTTTTCGATAACAGTACATAGTTTTAATGCTAATACTTTATAGAAGTTTTCTGCTAATATACAGAAATAAAAAACAAGGTTTTATTTAGAATTTTTTTCGATAATAAATATTTTATAGAAAATTTTCGATAATTTTTCGATAACAAAAATTTTCGATAATTTTTCGATAACAAAAATTTTATAGAAAATTTTTTTTAAAACTTTTAAGAGAATTTTTTTAAAACAATTCTCCATGCACATTTTAACTTTGTTAATTAAAAAATTTTTTCGTTAACAAATATTTTCTAGACATTTTATTATACACAATATTTATAGAGTTTTATGATAAGAAATTTTTTGACAAACTAACATTATTACAACACTGAAATATCTCTAGAAATTTTACATTAAAAAATATTTATTTAATTTTTTCGATAACAAATATTTTATAGAAAATTTTCAAAAACAAACTTTTCGATAATAATTCTCTGCAAATAGATTTAATGTTTACTGAATTTTTTAAGCAAGGAATAGATATTGTATAGAAAATTTCCGATAACTAATTTCCCATTTTCCATAAAAACTCCATAGGAATTATACAATAAACATTTTTTACGTAATTTTTTCAATAACAAATATTTTAAAAAAATTTTCATAATAATTCGCTGCACTTAATTTTAATAACAATTTTTTTTAGATATTTTTTTAAATAGAAATTTTGTGGTAATCGAAAAAATTTGTATAGAAATCGAACAAGTTTTTATTAACGTAGGGTTTTAACGAAAATATGTGTATGGGAACAATTATGTTTTTATTAAAAAAGTTGATGCAGTTGATACAGTTTTTGGAATCGATAGAATTTATTTAGAAATTTGAATAAAGCACTCTATTATCAATGACTAAATAAAATGGAATAAAATAAAATAATAAACAGTAATTGAAAATTTAATACACAAACTATCTTTTTCCCTTACCCAACGACATCATTTAAAACATGGTCAGCTATCGACGATGGTCAGTCAACAAAATCTCTCAAGCATAAGCACTTTGATAGCACATCATATATCGATCGCTGCTGAACATTTCCACTAACCATAAAATCTATGGTAAACTATGAGATTGCGACTACATGTACCAACTATACATACCATATGAATGTATGTATGTACGTGTGTGTGTAAATTTCTTGGAAAAGAAAAATCATTACAAGGCTTGTTTTGATACTTAATGTTGTGGTTGGTTCGCAGCTGACGATACTATTGGCCACAACCTTCTCGAATTGGTTTGACACCGAGTATGTGGTTTGTCAACTAAAACTTAAACCGGGAGGGGGAAAAATTTAAAGAAAGAAAGGAAAAAAAATTCAATAAATTATGACAAGAAACAACATTCTTAGCGGTATTGTTGATCAACCGCAACAAAAACAACTGATTTTTAGTCGTTATTTGTTCGATTATATTGTATTACGCGTGTGCAACTTCTGCTTTCGGTGATGTTCAACTCTAAGCACAGCTCAAATTCAGCATAAGGCCAGTCGTTCGTACGGTAATGTAAATCTCAATAAATTTTAAAGCTAAAGAAAATATTGCATTGGATTACAATTAGTTTTTCTATTTAACGGCTGTTGTTAAGGTGGTACTTGCAGTTGTTGTTACTGCTTCTGTTCGATATTTGACAACGAATTTCTCTTTATTTTGTTTAAATACTGGTTTATCTTATAGCGAATTGTGTTAAATTTTATTTTATTTTTTTTTCACACTTTTTCTAAAGTAGGCTAGATGAATAAATAGCTTAGTTATGGTGGTGATATGTTCTATGTTCTTATCCGTTTTTTATTTTAAATGAATTGAGTCTGTTACCCACTTCTACTTCTTCAGACCGCCATACACAGTTTCTACCTTTAGGGGAAGTTTTTATTTTCTTAACTAAAAGCATTTTATTATGTGGTCTTGTTTGCGTAGAAGAGATTATTTTGGCACACCTTTAATGGAATGTGGTTTGATTAAATAAACTTGAAGTCACTTGTAAAAAATAAGTTATAGTCAGGTACAGATTGACTGTACAATAATGACATGACACAGAACAGTTTTCATGAACTGTTGGAAGCCCCTAAATACTAGGAGTTGTTGGCAATACTTAAACTGCTATTAATTAAAGTGCGTCCTATAAAATTATTATCCAAATTAACTCAGTACTGTATAATGTAATGGATTTTGAATGACTATGCATTTGATGTGAAATCTGAATCGATTTTTATTACATATTTTGATTATTTTATAAGTCAGCTCAAGAAGGTAAAACTTTTGTAATTTAGCTCACCCTGAGTATATACATAATTGATTGGCGTGACGTACAGTCGATTCCGAATGACAGATTTTTGAGAAAATTTTTATGGCAATTTTATTTACTCTCAGAGTTCTTGCCAGAAATCTGCTGATTTTGTTTGTTTGACCTGGGTCTTGAGTCATGGCATCACGTCTAATAAGTCAACGCACTACCAACTAGACTACGGCGACTTCAGGTTCTCCCTGTGTGTCATAATGAAATGGACAACACAAAATTTCAAAACATCCATGAGCTAGAACTGTTATGATATGTAAACCAAATTTTGATTCCACTTTCAATTCTACTACTTAGACTCACAGACTGTGTAACATCTGTTGTTATGCGTTGTTTTTGAATAGTGTTCACCTCGTCTCTTAAGTCAATTCAGAATTTTTGATTCCTGAAACTATACTAACTATCCCAAGCTTTCGATTACTGAAGACTGAAGACTTACTAAATGTTAAACAGAGATCTGAAGATATTTCGTTGTCAAAGTTTCTTCACTGGCATCTCACCGCTTACATTAGTTGCTGTAGAATAACGTCTAACGTTTAGGCATACATGTTAAATCCCGGACAATTGCTGTTTAAATGTTCAGCAGCTCATGATCTGTGCTTATCGGCGTAAGGTCAGATAAGTCTTGTCTCACTACATATGAGTTCATAATCGAACATATACTGTCATGTCACGTACCGAACAGCTCTTTTAATAGTTCTTTACGAGTCCTTTTTATGTTAGCTTACGATAAGCCAGTAAGATTTATATTCTGTTGAGCTTCACAAGCCGTTAAGTTAACCAAATTCAAATTGTTCGCAAATATATAAATAACTTCCTGTGACGGGTGCCCTAGTAGATAAGTGGGTAGCGTGCTTGTCTATTCGCGTGAGGGTTGTGGGTTCAATTCCTGGCTCAGTTACCCCAAAAAAAAAAAAAAAAAAAAACAAAAATAAAAAAATATTACTTTCGGCGACTTCCTCTCTTAGCAATTGTCGGGCAAAAACTCTGAAAGATAAATAAAATTGCCATGGAATAGTGTCTCAAATCTTTTATTTGAAGGCGACATTAGATAGTAGGTCCTGCTACTCATGTATAAATTTATCACACACAACATAAGTGGTGTGAAAAGCTAGGTCGTAATCCCGACGAAAGGATTGTAATGGCCAATTAACTAATATAACATGGGAGGTATTTCATAATCTCTTCTCTATATTCCCATATTCTCTGCTGTGCTAGTTGTCGTAATATCCTACGCCCAACCATTGTACCTATACATGTCTATGAGATAATGTTCGGTAATCTGTATGTTGACTGTCTAGACGATATCGTAGGTACCTGTTTATCCCTTAGTTCTTTCTAGCAGGCCCAGTATTACTCACTGCACATATAGTATCACATCGAAGTTTAAGTTTTTCAGGAATGAATGGGTACATCCATGTCTTCCAAATACAGTAAACGAGTAATGTGCACTTCAAACGAATTAATTTTTGTCAACGTTACACGTCTCCCATAACAGTTTGACACGATTTTAGCTACTTATAGTGGATTATACCCTCCAGGTCCCACCGTGTCTGCTCTTACAATGCCCTGTGTTCAATGTTCCAGTGCCCTGGGCATCCTATATGTTGCGAATATTAAAGTGTTTAGTCCCTCTCATTAAGCTAAAACATGCCCTTTAGCTGAAAGTTCTGCAGTTCTATAACAAACCTGTTGATTCTTCAGATGATGCTCTGCACCAGAGATCAGCAATGAGTATTCAAAACGATGAGTAGATTCGAGTCATACTTATAATTTCAGCTACTTATACGCATTCATACTTATTTTAATATCATACTCATACTACTCATATTCAAAGTTAGAAATACTCATCGTACTCATACTTAACAATACGCACGATGTTGTTAATTTCGACTCTCCATGATTCAACATATACACGAAGCAAAAAATAAGTATGATTCGAGTACGAACACCACAATTCGCTAGAAGGTTGTGTGTGTGCTTTGCTTGCTGTCTTTGTCTTTTCTTTTCTCTTCTTTTGTAAATGCAACAATAACTACTACTGTAAATTTTGATGAATGATTCGAGTGACTCGAATCATTCGTAAGTATTATAAGTATTTTTCTAAATTTATGAATCTGAATGAGTAGGCGTATGAATCAAACAATGAATCGAATGTTGTGAGTTTGATGTCAACGTTGTACTCATACTCATTGCAACCTGTCTTATAAATCAATGTTGTAGCGAGTACGAATGAATCAGAGTAGTTGAATTTTAATACTCAAAATTTCATAAGTACCTATGAGTAGCGAAAATACGATTCATTGCTGATCTCTGCTCTGCACATGCTGCGACATAATGCTACAGTCGTCTTACTATTCTTAGCTGTGTATTTAGTTCTATAATATAATGTTTTTTAGCCAATACATCGCACGATCATAGTGTATTATAAATCGCTTATTAAATAATTTCAATAGCCTAAGTTCTACTGAACCATCCAACATTTTTTTGAGATTGAAATGAAAAGTTGATTCCACAATATTTGTTATTGTTTTTATAGCCATTTATTGGCTACTATCCAAGAGTTAAATGCTTTAAAATTTTAACATTTTTTTAAAATTCCGACAAAGTATTTTGAAATATTTTCTGCTCCCTTTTAGTCGTATTTATCATCTACAAGACACTTGCTTGTCTGCTATACCAATCTTTTTGTTTTAAAACATTGCCACATTTATGGAATATACATATCTTCCATAATGGTACCAAATATGCCTAAAAAGTATATTTCTTTAAACGAATCTATTCATAGCCATGGTATGGTTATGTAAGTTTTATTTTATTAAACTTTTTGTCGTTTAACTTTTTAGGGTTTTGTTTTTGGAAATAAAAAATTCTTAAAATACCAAAAATTCTTGAAATCTAAATTTAAATCACATTCAAAACCATTTACAGCGGCAATTACAACATAGTGCGAGAAATAAAAAACGGAGAAACAAATTTAAACTCGTTTCATAAATGAAGAATGTCTATGACGATGGGGGGAATAGAGGAACCTAAAAGAGGGTTTGTGAGTTGAATATTGAATTGTGACTTTCGTCGCATTTAAAGTGGGTCTCAAATAGCACGAGTGTATGTATAGTGGCAGCACAAGTACAACAACATTTTAAAATAGTTTCTGAATAAAAAAAAAACAAGAACAAAAATACTCCAAAAGCAATCATATGGAATGCAAGTACATGTATATGTACATGATAAGTAAATATATGTACATCCATATCTACATACATACATGCATATGTATCTTTACGTTTATGTGTGTAACTGTAATTTTGCACTCGTAAACCTAAAATAAAAGACACTAAACTGGTATGTGGACAGACTTTAAGTCGAACACATGTAAAATGTATAGGAAAATATGTGTTCAACTAAGAACAAAAAATTTTAATTCAGAAAAACAAAAAACACAAGAGAATAATTGTATACAAAACTAAGTGAGAAGATTTATTAAGAGTAAGAGTCTGCTTAAATAATGACAATCTTGGTTAATTGTCTCTACGATGCCAAAAATTTTTCACATCTTTCTAGCAATTGATGGACACCCCATCGCTGAATTATGAATCGAAACTACCTTGTTCTGAAACGATTTGCATTTCAGCTAAAGGACATGTTTTAGCTTAATAAGAGGGACTTAACAGTTTAATATTCGCATCATATACAGTGGACAGCAAAAGTCTTAGTATTCCAATATATTTTGACAAAAAAGTCACCACAGGCTTAATACTCTTGCACAAAGTCCCGATATGACTTCAAGAGAGCATTTAAGAGATCATTTGAAAGAACGGTTACGTAATCGTTAAACCCTAAACAAAAGTTAACCGAAAAACTTGCTCATGGTGCCACTAGAAAACAAACACTACGAGGACAGTTCGAAAACTTCTTAGCCCAGCACAAAAATCGCGGTATAATAAAAAAGGTTTATCGGGACAAGAAATTCATTCATTTCACCTAACACATTCACCATATCATTATGAATTTCTTGTCCCGATAAACCTTTTTTATGTAAATATTTAATGACAGCACGCATTTCTAATTTTTCCATTGTAAAAAAATCGCGGATGCGTCTTTTTTGAACACCTGTTTCTATATGAAGGAGTTGCCAGATCGAAACAAAATTTAACATGTATTCATAACAGAGATGGAAGTTTCCAAACCACTTAACTTTTTTCTGTTTATACCGCGCTTTTAGTGCTAGGCTAAGAAGTTTCCGAACTGCCCTCGTAAACAAAACTTGTACATTCAATTCCAAATGGCCTAAATGGAGTGCTTGACCTTAAGGGATATTCTTCTAAAAACAAGAGATAACATTTTCATATATTAGGCCTTTGAATTTTAAATTTACTCAGGGTTCCCCTTGGCGGTACCAATGGAGTCATCTGAAACTTTTCCTTATTTTTCTCTTGTTTTATGAAAAACATTAAAAATTTTTTGTTTTATAATAAAACAGAAATAAATTAATAAAATAAATATAAAAACCTTAATTTTATACAAACTGTTGATTAAAATTCATGAAATTGCTAAAATATATTGCCGTACTAAGACTTTTGCTGTCCACTGTATGTCCCACGGCACATACACACACAGAGCATTGTAAGAGCAGATACGGTATGATCAGGAGGATGTAATCCACTATGAGTAGCTAAAATCGTGTCAAACTATTATGGGAGACGTGCAACGTAGACAAAAATTAATTCGTTTGAAGTAAAAATTTATTGAAAAGTGCCCAGAATATATAACCAAACTTGAGGCTGTAATTTTCCATCAAGACAGCGCTCTTACACGTTTACTGTATTTGGAAGACATGGATGTGACCATTCATTTCTGAAAAATTCAAACTTCGGATACTATATATGCAGTGAGTAATACTGGACCTGCTGGAAAGAACTAAAGAATAAGCAGGTACCTACGATAACGTCTTGACAGTAGACATCATACAGATTACCGAACACTATCTCATAAAAATGTATAATGGTACAGTGGTTGGGCGTAGGATATTACGACAACTAGCACAACAGAGAATATGAGAGTATAGAGAAGAGATTATGAAATACCTCCCATGTTATTAGTCAATTGGCCATTACAACCTTTAGTCAGACTTACAACCTAGCTTCTCACACCACTCATGTTGTGTGTGGTAATTTTATCTATGAGTGTCGGAATGTACTCTGAACAACATATTTGACAAACTTTTCATGTTAATTTTATTTTATTCTCAGAGCTTTTGCCAGCAGACGGCTGAGAGGAAGTCGCCGAAAAAAATATTTTTTCGTATTTCTTTCTGTTCGTAATGTTTGAGACAGTGGTTGAACCACGGACTCTCATTTGAAAAGCCAATACACTACTAGACTAAACGGCGACTTCAGTGTTATGCTTAAGGAATGTATGGAATATACTTCTTTCGAGCATCTATGTATCTGATCATATTTGAATCTGGAGAGTAGCTTATGAGGATCTCGGTTTAATCCTATGGAGCAGATTCCATTTTACTGGCGACACGTGATATTATAATGAATTTGAGTTTTAAGTGTGTTGAATAGGTTCTATATTTTATTCTTATTTATCTTCATCTATTCTATTGGCAATTTATCTGATATCCTCACTGAACAAATTCTATATAAAAACATACCTAGTCCTGCAACGATTTGAATTTCAGCTGACTGTCTGATGTGATTTTATTACGACCATATTGGGCATTATTTCACTAGAGTATGTCTACAAAACTTTCTGATCAACTTGGATCGTCGATCGTACGACAGCATTTGTATTTTTTGTGCCACTGGATTTCGAAGTTAAAAACCAGACTCAACATATGCTTGCCTTATCCAGCGCCGAGGTATGGTAACTGTAGAAACCAAGGCTATTAAGAATGCCATTCTGAATGTATCACAAAGTCTATGAATGTATGATGAGGATACACAAATATCTGGGGATTAATAGAACCACTTCAAGTATTACTTTCAAATATTAATTGCCAAGGGAAAAGATATTAAGACAGTAAGAATTGATCAGATATTTACTTCGATATTGCTACAGTGGGGTCCACTTCAAGTGGCAGAGATAAGAATAATTGAAAGTGAATTTAATGTTTAGACAGCTCGATAATTATTGCTGTTCGGGTAATTGTTACCAATATCGGTATATAGTTTTACAAAGTTGGAGTTAGGCACCCCCATTTTAATGGAGTTACTTTGTTGAGAGCACGCACTTCTCTGGAGATACAGTGAACTCGCGATAACGTGAACTAATTTTTAACAAGGCAGTTCACATTTTCGAGTTTGTTTGTTAAAACAAAAAATTACCCTATTTAATATGAAAAATTATATTTTAATAAGTAAAAAATCATCGGTGTCATCTTTGTCCGAAACTAAATTTAAAATACTTTTCTAGCAATTGTTTAAAAATTGTTGCGAAAATTTTACTCCATGCTGAGTCCAAAAGATTAATTGCATCTTTTATAGTTAACATCTTAATAGAATTTAGCAATTCTGTTTGTTTTCCAGCCACTAATGCCAAGAGACTGTTTCTATAATACAGTTTTGTTATTTTAAAAACATTCTGGTCCATGGACTGAATAAACGATGTAACGTAGGGTGGCAAAAACATTGCACAAATGAATGCGTCATCAGAAATCAATTGGGATTCAGCCGGATGTGAAGGGGCATTGTCTATTAACAGAAGGGCGTTTACCGGTAGCCCCTTTTCAGTCAAGAACTCAGTAACCTAAGGCCAAAAATTATAACAAAGTTTTCAGTTTTAAATTTGTCAGTTGAAGTCTACCTCTTTAACAAAACATTGATGAAACCATTTTACATGTCATCCATGCTGACTTGGAGAAATTGTAATTGACTGGACGTAAAGTTTTTGAAACCTCGTGGATTTTTAGATTTCCCAATTACCAGTAAATTAAGCTAAGTTTTGAACAGCCCATGAAAGTTAATCGTTGTTTCTCCATCTTTGCGCCTGGAGCACTTTTTTCCAGTGATGACAAATATGTTTTATATGGCAACTGCTTCCAATATAAACGGGATTCATCAGCATTGTAAAGCTGATTTTCACAAAGAGAGATTTCTTCCATTTTTGCTTTTAACTTTTTCTTAAGTGGGTCAACATGATGCAGCTTGCGTGGAAAGCTTTTCTCCTGAAATTTTAAGAAGGTGAACACCAAGCCTTTATTTAAATTTTTGAAGCCATCCGTCACTGGTGTTAAAACCACGATCATTTTCTTTAATTTGATCGTGAATTTCTAAAGATTTCACAATTTAAAAACAGATTAAAAAGAACAAAATATAAAAAGTGTTCACGTTTTAGAACTTTGAGATTTTGTTCACGTTTTAGAGTACTCTGTAGAAAAATAAATTTGTTCACGTTTCTGAGACGTTCACACTTTCGAGTGTTAACGTTTTCGCGAGTTCACTGTACGTTTGTATAGGAATTATGCCAAAATTCAAATTTATTTTATGAAAGAAGGGAGCTCACCAAATTCTAGAAAATCACTTTCAAGGATCGATTGACGTGCTTTATTCGATTCAAAAAAATTTTAAAATTTATTATGTTCAGTCAGTATATTTAATACTTAAACTAGAATGCTTAGAGTATCATATGGTTAGTGTCTATGTTATACATGCAAAGCAATAATAATTTGTGTCAAATTGTCAAATGCAATCGTAAAAATAAACAATACATATCTGCAAATTGATGAAGAAATCCTTATAAAAAAATCAAAAAATTAAAAAAAAAAAAAAAAAAAATGAAAAATTTTCATAAAAAGGAAAATGGAAAAATAGCAACAAAGTGAAAATCATGTGATGATTAGTGGAATATTTTAAACAACAAATATCGTATGCTAAACTTGCAATAACTGTTGCCAGCAAACATAAGCCGTATGGTGTGGAATTATGTCGGTTCAAATCAAGTTGCCAAACGTGTTTCATTAACAAAAAAAAAAAAAAAAAAAAAAAAAACTTTGAAAATTGCAATTGCAAATGCTACAAAATGTTTTTTTCTTTTTTTTAATAATAATAATAAAATAAAAAAAAATATATTTAACTATGCCCACTAAATGTGTTCATTTTACTTTTAAAACTTACAACCTTGTTTTTTAGCCAAAGCTTAATTAGAAATAAAGAAGAAAAATGTCTCTTCAAACCAGTAGAGATCTGTGAAAATTAAAAGAAAATTGAGAAACAAAAAAAGGAAATTGCAAATAATAATTAATTTAACATTGTGCCGCGGGCAGCAGCAGATAGCAGGCGACAGTAGCTGTTGTGTTTATTGGCCATAGAATGGAAGAAGATGTCTTAAATGCTTTACAAACTCGTACGGCCTATTTGCCTGGTAGTTTTGATCGTGATGGTAAAATAATATTTATTGTCAATATAATCAACGATCTGCAGAGTTGGCAGCGTAAATGTTTAGAATTATCGATAACTTATTTAAAACGTTCATTAAGGTAAGCTTTTCTCTCTTTCTTTTGCCTCTACTCTACTCTATTTTCTAAAGTTTCTAAAGAATTTAACTATTTAACGGCTTTGTTGCTTTAATATTAATGTATGTATGTGTGTTACAGTCCTAAGGCAAGTTATAAAAGAGTTTTCTTTTGTTCAACTGTTATAATTCGATTTAAATATCGTGTCTCTTTAATATTCTTTTCATTAAAGTGTTGTATTGGATTGAATAAAAAAAAAAAAAAACACAATGGAATTAATTTATGAACAACAAACTTACTTAAACATTCTTAAAAATTTATTTGTTAGAATTCTTATATGACAACAATTAACATAAAAAGACGAAACCATCATTTAGGAAATATTTTTAATTCCAGAAATTTTTAAAATCTTTCTGAACATGAGCTGTTGTCAGATTCGTTATACGAACGTTGTAAAACATTTATGCTGAGATTACAAAAATATACTTGACCTTTTACTTTTTCGACAGTCGTATCAAAGGTTTTTTATCGGGTGCCCCCGATGGTCTACACTCAAACCTCGTTTTATGCGAATTTTTTTTATGCGAATTCAAATTTGTGCGATTTTGATTTTTTTTTTTTGTACGCTTTTGTATGTACAAATTTTTTTTTGGTTGTGGCAACACTGCTTGTGACTTTTATTGCAGCGCGCTGCAGTATTCTTCAACCACTAGATCAAGGAATAATCTCCACTTTTAAGAAATATTATATAAAAAGCACATACCAATTTATTTTAAATAAAACTGAAAATGAAGAATTAACATTGACCGAGGCGTGGAAAAAATTTAATATTTTCGACTACATATTTTTGGTTGCATCTGCAGTATCCAGTATACGACCAAAAACATTAAATGGGTGCTGGAAAGCTGTATGGCCAGGTTGTGTTCGGAGTAATACTGCTGATGAAATATCTGTATTATCTGAAGAAATTTTAATGCTGGCTCGACAAATTGAAAGCGATGGATTTGATTCTCTGAACCATAATGATATAGAAGAGTTTCTCGTAGGTTAGGTTAGGTTAGAGGACGTGTACTTGTCAACTGTGACAAGTACAGTACCCGGAGGTCGAACTGACCCATTGTACAACGTCCTAGCTTCTAACACCACTCGTGTTGTGTGCGTTTATTTTATACATGAGTGGCGGGACCTACAGTTTAAAGTCGACTCCGAACGACAGATTTTTTGAGAAGCTTTTCATGGCAATTTTTACTCTCAGAGTTTTTGCCAGAAATCTGCTGAGAGGAAGTCGCCGAAGAAATATTTTTCATATTTTCGTTTTGATGTCTGACCTGGGATTCGAACTCGGGCCTTTCGTCTAATAAGCCAGCACACTACCTACTAGACCACGGCGACTTCTAGAACTTCTCGTAGTAGTTCCGTTATCTGATGACGACATTGTTAGTCTAACTGCTGATAATATGGAAGATAATAATTGCTAAAGTGATTGTGAAGAACTTGTAGAGTCCCTTACTTTAAAAAAGATTGATAAAATTCTTAAAACAGTTAAAGACTTACAGAGCGAAATTCTTAATGTGGATCCCAATACGGAACGGGCACTAAAAATTCAGCATGGGCTTAAAAACACATTTTCGGCATATCGAGAGTTACAAAAAGAGTTAAAAAATCGACAACACAAAAACTTATGACAAATTATTTTCAACAAGTACCTAAGGAGAAAGAACTGACTGAAAACTTTGATGTTCCTTGCAGCCAAAGTGAGAACATTTGTAATGATAAAAATAGTAATCTACCCATAGATGTGTTTGTTTCCTCTAGTGATGAAAGCGATATAGAGCCAATTCAGAAACTCGGCACACGCCATATTAGTGATTCTGATTATGAGATATAATTTATATCTTCAATGTAAATATTTTTTTCTTTGTTAAATACGTAGTGAATTGATGTTTATTTGTTTTTTTTAATAAATGAATTACTTTTTTGTTGACTTTTTTATGCGATTTTGTTTGAGTTTTAATGCTTTACTTGAATTTATGCGTTTTTTCAAAATTCAGGGACGAATCATTAATTTTAGTATGGAGCTAGTGTATCGTTTTATGCGATTTTCTCTGGAACGGATCAATCGCATAAAACGAGGTTTGAGTGTATTTGGTAGAGTGCTGAACTTCAAGTGTCGTGGCCACGTGGGTTTGATTCCCAACAGAGATTCTGAGTGTTTGTGATTGCCTGATTGTTTGTATGTGATTTCCCACAATAGAAAAAAGAAAATGAGAATTATTGCTAAAAAGTTTATTTAAAAGAAATAGTCTCATACAACTTCCTCTTTTCTTTCTCCTATAAACTATGGCTGCCATAGGCGGCTGCCTTTCAAAATGTATCAATACAAAGTTTGTATGCAGTTCTACTACTGTATATAAACTATGTAGATATGCAAAGTAACCAAACAATGCATCAACTATAAATCCGATGCCTGATTGCTCTTTGACTGCGTTAAAAATACACATTGACGACGTTTTGAAATAGAATTCATTGTATATATTTTGTACAACGGCATTATGAAACACGATACTTTGTTCAAACACAAAGCAACTAACATTTAGGAAGACAGCCTATCTTTCCTGCATTCCAACACAAAATACTGCATGAATAGGGGTTATCGCCTGAGAGTTGGTGTTAAAAAAAGTAAAAGGCTTTCATCCATTTAGACCAACATCTTCCTTTGGCTTTACAACAGTAAAATTAATTTTCCTCATGTATAAAATTAACACACACAACATAAGTGGTGTGAGAAGCTGACCAATTATGTATGTATGTATGTATACTATGCCAGATTTAATCCTTTTTTCAAGGAGTAGATTGGAAGAAGCTAAGGAAGTTTGAACAAGATACAGGCTTTCTATATTAAATACGATTGGTAACCCCTAATGTTGAGTGCCGGTCGATAACGATAGGCATGGTTAATCTCCTCCCCTAGGGTTGATCTTTTTCCCTTCTTCTTTTTCTTCACACACTGACAGTCTCGGGGAGAAGTAGTGCAGTCGTTTGAAGTGTTCGACTGCAAATTCGAGTAATCTAGCCTCAAACCTCGGAGAATGCAACAAAATGTTCAACCTGGTCATTAAATTTATGCATTTTAGAGGTTTAAATTCCTCTTCTAATAACCCCCATAAGAAACTCAGGCAGCATCATGTCTTGAGAATATATAAGTCAATTAGCAATAAATTGTGCTGTAAGAATGTTGAAGGGCTTTTGAGGGCTATACTTGTATGTAAGACACACATAATTGATCATTACAACTCTTTAGTCAGGATTACGACCTAGTTTCTCACACCACTTATTTTAATGTTATGCGTGTTAATTTTACACATGAGTGGCGGACCTACAGTTTAAAGTCGACTCCTAACGACAGATTTTTTGAGAAACTTTGCATGGCAACTCTATTTACTCTTAGAGTTTTTTGCCAGAAATCTACTAAGAGAGAGGCAGTCGCCGAAGAAAGATTTCTTGATGTTTCGTTTTGTTGGAGATGTCTGACCTGGGGTTTGAAGCGTGGCCTCACGTCTAATAAGCCAACACACTACCTACTAGACTACGGCGACTACAAGTAAGTGAGACACAGAGATGGAAATCTATACTTTTCTTAGTTTTATTAATTAAATAATATGGTTTTAAAGTAGCCCTTCATTAGGAAAAATTGTATTATAATATTATTGTGTTAAAATAAAAAAAAGCAAGAGCCTTCATTGCTTTTTACTTTCTTAATTTTTATTTTTTTGCGGTGGCAAATGATAGAGAAAATTGAATAGAATTTTTAGAAAGAAAAACAGAAACTTACATTTTTCAAGTTTAAATTGTTGAGCCGACTAATGTTTCTGGAAAGAAAAAAATAAAAATTTTATATTTTAAGTTAGGAAAAATAGGAATTGGTTAAAACACAAAACATTGAAATTTATTTTTAAGTACATTTTTGGGAAATAAAAAAGGTACTTTAATGGCAAAGAACTTTTATGAAAAGTACTTGATTTAAAAAAGCATCTTATTGCAATTCTTGACAATATGAAAATTTAGAAATCAAAAATTTTACTATACTGGATAGAGTATTTTTTTTAAATACGATTTTGAAAAAGTACTTTTTGAAAAAGCAGGTTTTTTAAAAGATACCTTTTCAAAAAAGTATATTTTTTAAAAAAGTCTTTTTTAACCCTTTCCCTGGTCCATGCACAGCAAGTTGGTTTCATACGCTTGTGCATCACATGTGATTCACAAATGGTATTCTTTCTCAAGGTTTGTATTTTAATAGAATTGAGAGAAATAATCAATTTAAGAAACTAAACGTGTGGAGATTTAATTATTTTATATTGTGCCAAGTCACCACATGCCTAACTCTTCTACTTTAGAAGTTTTATGGAAATAAAAAACGCGTTTATTTAAACCATATCTTTCAATAAAATTTAACCTTTCCCCTGCTTCGAAAGTGGGGCTCCATTGCTAGGACTCAAGAATTCTTGATGCTGCCGATGTAGATGGATTTTGCTCCAATTCTTCGTCTTCAGATGTATAATGTTCTTCATAGTTTACTTCTATTTCGCCAGGTGTTGAAAATGATGAATTACTTAGATCAGAAGGAACATAGTCATCAACGCTATCTTGAAAGGGATCCTCTTCATCACTATCGGAATCGCTTCTTATTCTTTTTTGGCCATAAAAAGCTTTTGAGTCCATTATTTAGCCGTAAAAAACTTCCGCTATTTTTTGTTTTATTTTTATTCACATGAGCTCAGTCAAAGTATCTTGTCTGAACTTTAATGTGCTTTGGATATATTGGAGAGTTACTACCTTAAATGGAAAATTAAAATTAACTCTGACAAGACACAGGCTATCTTTTTTACTAGGAAAAGAAAGCCTTGTTTCCTGCCGAATGGAAATCTGACTCTCTCAGGTGAGAATATAGACTGGTCTGATAGCGTTAAATATCTTGGTATATTTTTGGACAGAAAACTTACCTTTACTGCCCACATTTCTCATACTATCGGAAAGGTTAACAAATACAAGCGAATATTATATCCCCTTATTAACAGAAACTCCTTCCTAAGCGAGGATAATAAAATACTAATTTTTAAAATGATTTTTCGGGCAATTATTCTTTATGGTTGTCCCGTTTGGGGAAGTTGTGCAAAAACACATTTGAAGAGATTACAAATATCTCAAAATAAAATATTGAAAATGATATTGAAATTACCCTGGCATTTCTCTACTGAGAGGCTTCATCTTTAAGCAACACCAACACCATTTCACTATCTATCGAGGAAATCACCGATCGCTTCCGATCAAACTGCACTTTGTCTGATAACTCACTAATCATATATTTATACTCGTAATGATTTTGTATATATTGTATTCATATGTATATATGTATGTATATTAATTTTTTTTCTTTTGTTAAAATTTATTTAAATTAAATCAATTTAATTGTTTTTCCTTTTCTCGTATCTTATATTGAAGGTTTTTGCTAATAGTTTTCCTTCTGTTGAAATTCATATTCTTAATATCTCATTTTCTTATACAGATTATAATACTTTAGATATAAGGCTGAGCCAGATCTGTGCAATAATATGTAATATAATATCAGTTGTACCTTGTTTTCTATTATAATAAATAAACAAAATACAAAAAAAAGTACCTTTTGTAAAAAAGTACATTTTTTAAAAGTATATTTTTTCGTATCTTCTTTCTACATATTAAAAGTGAACGAAAAATTAACTTATTAAAGACCAGATCTATTAAATTCGACAACGATATGTGTGGTAAAATTTAGGTTTATACACACGACCACCAAACAATTTTTCAAGTTTTCAATATTTGAATAATTTTTTTTTATATTTAATAAACTATAATTTGCCTAATTAAAGTCAAACCATTTCAACTGGTAATTCATCAAGCGTGCATTCAAATGTAAATTACTTGAAGGCCTTAATCAATACACTTGCCTCAGTTGACTAAAAAATATTTTGGTCATACATTAATTATAAAACCAGACAGCCTATTAAATTATAAATATTTAATTTAAAAAAATGTTTATAAAATATTAATAAATAATATTTAATAATAAAATATAAAAAATTAATTCATATAATTTTAAATTTTTTAACGAATATTATCTTTTCCTTCCAGTGACACAATTCTGCAAAAGGGCATTACGGTATTGGTAGATGCCCAAAAGACCACAGCACGTATAAATCGTCATCATGCGCGATTTATTTTTAAATTATTCGAAGGCTTAACAGTCAATCTCTATCTAGTCAAATCAGAAGGATTTTGGGAGAAACATGTAGAAACCTGTACAAAATCTCAAACAAAAGGAGAGGTAACATCCCCATAAAAACCTAAACTAACAAAGGAACTGTAATCAATTAATAGTTTGCAATTGTGTTTAGCCTATCGTTTTATCTAGATCTCGTTTAACGAAATATTTCGATTTAAATAGTCTGCCCGAAGAGTTGGGCGGTAGCCTACAGTACAACTATGATTTATGGCTGCAACAACGTAAAGTACGTGTTTAAATATAATCGAATAAATTATAGAGGCAATAAATTTTATTTTAATTTCCTTTTTACATTTTTGTTTTCCTTTTTGTTTTACACTTCTTTTTTTCCCCCAGTCCATAGACGAATTTGTTAAATTTTATGACAATTGCTTAACAGCCATGGATGGTTTACAAAAGCTTTTGCAGAGTCATAATAAATCAATACGAGCTGCGGAAGCGGATGCACAGCTAAAGAAAAACTCTCAAATGCATGCGACAGTGCAGTGTAGCATTGAGACTGTCATAGAAATGGGTGAGTTTGTGAGAAAACAAAAACAAAAAATTTTTTGTTTTTGTTTTTTTTTTTTTTGGTTTTTATGACTTCTTTACAACAACAAATAATTGAGAAATTTACATAACTTTCTATACACGACGTAACATGTAAGCGTTCGTTCTTTCTTTCAATGTGTGTAGTGCGGCGGTAGAGTGCTTCTACTTTAGCTACAAGAAATTGTTTTAAAAAAATTGAAAATAAATCTTTATGTAGTTCTGGCATGAAATTCTAGTTAAATATTTTAACAAGACAACGTAAGTAGCGGCGAGTAGTTTTCGCTTGTTTTTTTGTTAAACCGACTAATTGATTCAGTTGTAGTAGAGTAGAGAAAAGAAAGAATACAAACATGATTTTTAATTTTTCCTTATGAACTATTAAATAATAATGCTTAGAAAACACTGTATTGTATTACGAAAAGTAATTTAATATCATTATGCCACACAGAGAAACTAACAACTAAAATGAGAAACATTTAAAATTAATTTTTATTTTTTTTAACTCATCGAGTTTGTTTCTTAAGTCTTTCGTTTTATTTTTGGTACATATTGTATGAGACGTTTAGTTATGATGAAAAAATTTATTGTGATTTATTTTCTTGGATTGTAAAGAAGAAAATAGCCATCAAATTAGCCGCCATAGCTCTGATAACAAGCCATTGCTCTTTTCAAGAATCATTCGCTGACTTATTAGCAGATTCTTCGGTTTTATTTCGGGGATTGTTTACTGATTTATTAGCAACTTTCCAACGAAAAAAATTCACGCAACTTCGAATTGCATAGCGTTTGTAATAATCTTGGCAATTTCGTCTTCATCAGCCCAATCACACTGACTGATCGAAATCCCTATAAGACAGTTGCTCATTGTAGGTGCATTTGTTTTTTATAGATTTCATAAGGATTATCTATGCACCAAATTCAATAACTTTGTGTATTCACTTAGCCATACAATTGGATCTGTACTTGATCGGACATGATATTTTTTTCTCGTAAAATTGGCATTGACTTCAACATTACCTAGGCTTTCCGTGGTCTGTTAGCTGGAGCTTCTGAGCATGTTGAATTTTGTACGCATGAAGGTGGAAGTCTTTCTTTCCGTAATGCTTCATGAAATTTGAAGTTGTTGAGAACGATGCCGAATTGATGTTTTCAGGTATTCGGCGACACACTTGTTAACAGCGGTAATGTTTTCAATAGACCGACTGGCACACAGAAGTCTCATTGTCCAAGAGCATTGGAATTTCTGAAAACTTTTTAACTTTTCGTATGGTTGAGACATTAAGTGCACTTTCGCTTGTGGAAATCCTGCAGATTTTACAGATTTTTGTAATAATCGGGAAAATTAAAAAATTCACTCTTACTGAGATACCCTTTGTTATGAATTTAATTTCATTTGTATAGGGAGGGCCATTTAAAAGTTTAAATTTAAAAATGCAATAAAATAAAAAGGGTTTGAAATTTTGCCAAATTTATTTTTTTGCTGTGAAGTACAATTGTTCCGGTTAGAAATGTAATATTATTTCATTCATATGGCTGCCGTGGCTGCCCTCACAGTCCTCATTCGATCGGACCTATTTTCATGCACTTTTTCGAGTGTATGGGATCATATATCGCCAAAGGCATCACGAATGTTGGCTTCCAAATTCTCAATTGTCTCTGGTTTGTCGGCGCAACACTTTCCTTTAACGGCGCCACACAGAAAATAGTCCAAAGGTGTCAAATCACAGCTTCTTGGCCAATTGGCCGCCAAGGCATCACGCATGTTGGCTTCCAAATTCTCAATTGTCTCTGGTTTGTCGGCGCAACACTTTTCTTTAACGGCGCCACCCAGAAAATAGTCCAAAGGTGTCAAATCACAGCTTCATGGCGGCCAATTGACATCACCATTTCGGCTAATTAAACGGCCATCAAACTTTTGACGCATTATATCGATTGTGGCATAAGATGTGTGACAAGTTGCACAATCATGTTGAAACCAAACATCGTTCACAAAAAAAAAAAATCGGTTATCATGGTGCGATAGTCGTAATGGTTGTGTCGTCCCCATTTTCAAAAAAATATGGGTCAATGATGCCTCCGCTCCACAAGCCGTACCAAACAGTCACTCGTAAAGGGTGCATTGGCTTTTGTAAGACCACGACCAAAATTCGGAAATTTTGTTTATTAGCATACCCCCCCAGATGAAAATGAGCTTCATCCGGAAAAATGATTTTTTTTTGGCAAAATCGTGCAGTTTCTCGTTGGTCCAAATTGCCAATAAATCCCGACGTTGCTCAAGCGTAAATCGATTAATTAAGTTCAGTGGAGAGAATATTCTGAATTTTGTGACAGAATAGAATGATATAAGTATTGCAAAATTCGAAATAATCGATGGTTTAAATTTAAACCGATAGATATTCTAGCAAATATTGTCGAATTTAAAAAGGATTTGATATTTTGTTGTGCTTAATATGGGCAAGCAGGAGATTGATGAGTTTTAAGGGATTAAGTTGCTGTTTAGATAGGTTTTTAGATTTGTTTTCTGATACTAAATTAGTAAACTGAACGAAATGCGGTTACGATGAAAGATTCCATGATACCTCATCATACTAACACTTTACGAAAAAGATTAGTATTACTTAAAGGATATGGCAATAATTGAAAGCAACTCAGTGCTCTAATTTTTTTTTAAATTACAGTCTGAAATTATATATCGAAGAAAGTTTAGGCCTAAGTCCGCGAACATTTTGATAAGCAATTCTGAAATTAAAAGACGATTTCGAAGTTAGTTTTTTTGAGAAATAGGACCAGGTAAATTAGCACCATTCCTACGATGGCCCTGCCTGACCACGAATTCTCGTACCAATACACCCTGTGGCCAAAACGCAGGATTAACAATTTCACCAAATTTCCCATCGGCAACATATAATTTAAACGAAGAAATATTGCCATCCAAAGATGGCCTCATCTTATAGCAACCAAACTCAAAAGGCTCACTAATCTTCGATTTAACGAAATATTACACATCATCGACTGAAGTATTACATGAAAGACGAGACACAAAAATAGTCCTTTTAGGTTTAACTACAACCAATTCCCTTGGAGCAGAAGTATTAAAACCAGCGGACACTACAGATGAATATGAAACAGAAGACGGTTTCGAAGATGCCTGGGAAGTGACATCACCCAGAGGTAAAGGTAAAGGAGATAGAGTAGACTTTGGACTCAGTTCAACTAGATTCGCAGACTTCGGTATAGGAATGCTAGCTGAGTTATCAACAATAGGTGGACAAACGTCCACAATAGGAGTAACAGTGGGCAATGTATTGATTGTAGCAGTTTCCTCTGGCATAGAAACTTGCACTACATGCCCAGAAGCCACAGAAGCAAGAGGGCCTAGAACTTTCTCCGATTCGAGCAATTCATTCAAAAGGCCATACTTTGAAAATAATCCCTCAAACCGACGAAATCTAGCAAAAAGAGATGCAAAATCAGTGTGCATATCAGTAAACTCACGACGAATCTCCATAAAAAACTTATAAAATTGGATGTCCACCATCTTACATTTAGGACAACACCAACGTAGACCCAAGGAACTATCCACTAATTGGTCCGTGGTGCGAGGAAGCAAACCAACACACTTGATGTGAAACAAATCATCACATAATCAACTCTTCTTAGGTTAGGTTAGAGGACGTGTACTTGTCAACTGTGACAAGTACAGTACCCGGAGGTCGAACTGACCCATTGTACAACGTCCTAGCTTCTCACACCACTCGCGTTGTGTGCGTTAATTTCAAATATGAGTGGCGGGACCTACAGTTTAAAGTCGACTCCGAACGACAGATTTTTTGAGAAGTTTTTCATGGCAATTTTTACTCTCAGAGTTTTTGCCAGAAATCTGCTGAGAGGAAGTCGCCGAAGAAATATTTTCGTTTTGATGTCTGACCTGGGATTCGAACTCGGGCCTTTCGTCTAATAAGCCAACACACTACCTACTAGACCACAGCGACTTCTAAAACTCTTCTCAACTAGGTTTTAATTTTTAATCAGAATTTAAATGCTTCTCTCTATAATTTCTACGCCTTTTTGTATTCGCAATACGAGAACACCAAGAGCTTAACGTCATAATAATAATCACAATAGCTATGGATACAGATGCAATTTCTTGCCTATGAACCATGAAACAAGATTGACGGCGAACATTTAGAAGTTTAGTTTTATAATAAATTGCTATAAATGATAAATTAGTATCAAATCCAAAATTATTTCATTACTGTGTACAACTCTAAGCTTTTACTGCAATACGTTGAATTGGCAAAACTTAATAATTACTTTCAATACCGGCAGCGTTAAGTCTATGAACTTTGTTAATCGTTTACTACTTGCTAAACAGGCCTCCAAACATGTTCATATTGACAGAAATAATAGGCTGTTACAAAAACATTTCCTTTGATCATTATAATTATAATTTACTAAATAAAGATATGATCGAAGAAGAAAAAATAAATAAAAATTGTAAAAAATTGAAATTCATGGACACATTAGCTGTAGACTAGTTTCATTACACAGGTTTGTGTCTTAAGTCTTTTGTTTTGTATCAATGTTACGTTTGAAAAAAGAAAACGAAACTGTTTTAATTTTTCTTTATTTCTTTATTAAATCAGTAATAAAGTTTTTTTATTGCTAATAACAACAATAAAAAAAAACCGCGTGCCAAATCTTGGTCATGACAATCGTTAATAACCTGCTTACGAGCCTATGTATCATTATGAATTTTATTTTTCTTTCTTTTTAGTCGTTTGTATTGTAAAAAAAAAAATTGTTTGCAAAAATAGAAAATCAACAATGAAACGAACGCTAAAACATAATTTTAATTTTCCTTGACTATATATCTTGAGCGCGGTTTTGTTGCTGATTTTGCTTGTATTCGCTCGCAGTGATTTTGTTTCAAACATCCACCATGCCTATGCCTGCCTTATGGCTTTAATGCCATATTTAATGACAGTTGTTTTGCGTGTTGTCATGACTGTTGTTATTGTTTTTGTTTTTTACTACTCTGCTAATTATTATTGAACAGTTATTGTGCCATTAGCAGTAATAATGTTGAGTGGAGTGATCTATGGCAGTGAGGTAGGAAGGAGGTGGGTTTCAGATTACAACATTAAATAATGTAAAGAATTGAATTGAAATGGAATGAAATATGAATACTATTAACCTTCGCTACAACAATTGAGAAAATATTTAACTAGAAACAAAAATATATTTGAAATGTATCATTTATTGTGGTGTAAATAAATCTCTATTAGAATAGATTTTTCAATCAAGAAAATATTGAGATAGCAAGGCTTTTTGAGAAGCTTAGCTTCACAAATATTTGAATAATTTTTTGTAACTGTATACGAAACTGTTTCTCTTCCATTTAAATACGAACGTTGAAATAAATAAAATATTTGTCGAAATATTTGACTCTAAAGAAACAAACATAATAAAAAAATTAATAAATTGACACTAAAATGCAATTTAAAAACTTCCCTTTAGAGTTTCATAGGGGAAAATTTGTGCAATGAAGACTAAAGGTATTATTATTTGGGATAAAGAAATTTTAGCACTTTTTAAGGACAAGAGAAATATTATTTGGAAGTTTTAAGGAAATTGGTGTTGTAAAGGGTCCGCCAAATAACTTTTTTTTTTTTGAAAATGCTTTAAAAAAAAACTACTGAATATTTTCTCAAATTTCTTTTTTTATTTGAAAGTACAATCCTTCCGGTTAATAATGGAAAATAATTTCATTCAAATGGCTGCCTCGGCTGGCCATGTAGTAGCCTACACGATCGGTCCAATTTTTAAGCACATTATCGATTGTGTGCAGCTGTATTTCACCAATGGCTTCACCAATATTGTACTTTAAAGCGTCAATTGTCTCTGGCTTGTCGGCGTAACACTTATCTTTGACAGCACCCCACAAATAATAGTCCAACGGTGTCAAATCGCAGCTCCGAGGTGGCCAAACGACATCAGCTCTGCGGCTGATAATGCGATCTTCAAAAACAGGGCGCAAAACATCGAGTGTAGCTTCGGCTGTGTGGCACGTAGCGCCGTCCTGTTGAAACCAAATGTTGCCAATATCCTCCTCTTCAATTTTCTTCAATTCGTTTAACATGGCCCGATAACGACCGCCATTGACTGTAACGGCCACTCCTTGCTCATTTTCGAAGAAAAATGGCCCAATTATGCCTCTGGACCAAAATCCGCACCAAACAGTGACTCGTTTTGGGTGCGTCGGCTTTTCAATGTATGCGTGCGGGTTTTCTGTGCCCCAAATGCGCCAATTTTGCTTGTTTACATACCCGGAGCTGACGGTGCTTCTCTTCTTCCAAAATCCGTACTCAATTTTCGCACACATTCTGCAACATTACCATAATTTCCAAAGTAATGTCGTAATATTTCCCAGCGTTGTTCAAGCGTATACACAACCATATTCGTTCAGCGGAAGGATAAAACTAATTATCTGTCAAATCAGACATGAGCTAAGTGTTACCATTCACGAAATAAGCACTAGTTGAAAAAAAAAAAAACGTTAGATGGCGGAACCGATATTATCTTCAGACGACTAGTTTTAAACTGTCCTCATTATTTTGTAAACTAATCGCCGATTGTAATACAGTTTAACTGCAACAATTTCATGTGTCAACTAGGCCGTACATTGTATAAGATTATGGTTTTGTGTAATCTGAGATTATTTAGCTTTGCTTCCTCAGATGGGAAATTTCCCGGTGCCAGTCTTTTAATGTGTTTGTGTTATAAAGAGTACTGTACTGATTACACTATGTGATAAAATACAAAAAATTTAATATACCCGAGGAGTAACTACCTAGTCTAAGTTGTTCAGTTAGTTGAGTAGATGTTTGGTTAGGTCGGAGTGGTAGCTCTGATATCAAAAAGTTCACGGGTGAACGCAGTCTCTGTACTGACCAACTTCCACCAAAATCAGGTAAGAGGAAGAAGTAGGTCAGCGCAAGGGCTGCACTAGTTGAGTAGAACTCAAAAATACTTTTTTTTATATTTCTCGAACCCTCCAAATTTGTTTTATTTGACAAAAACCGTTTTTTTGATCTTTTCACACAAAATTATTGATTACCCAAATAAGTTTGAACATATTTTAAAATTCCAAAGTTTTTCTTAGAAAGGGGAGAGATTAGCCTTTCAAACGGTATACATAAACATTTTGTTCAAACTTATATGTTATGAGATTTGATGGAGTAAACTTGGAAAATATAATTTTTTTCTTATTTTTCCAAGTTTGGCCATTCCTAATTGGAAAATTTTATAAAAACTATAAAACAAGTGGTGATATTCTTAAAGTTCTATTGTAAAGAGATTGACACTTCGTCTACAGTAGTTATTTTATAAAGAGTATAACAGCTGAGTCATATTTTTTAAATATTTTTTCTTATCAAATGAATTTTTTTTTTTTTTTTTTTTTTTTTATGAAACCAGCACTCAGGGGATGGCCCCTACTCATGCAGTGCATGGTGCAGGTTTTTAGGAAAGGTGGAAAGGGGGAAGATGCGAACGGCAAGGAAACGAGTTGCTGCTAGGTGACTATAAAATGGCCAGTGCTATACCTTCACCATTAGACAGTCTACAGCAATCGTCCCCAAGAAGCCCGCAGTTTCTCACACCACTTATGTTGTGTGTGTTTAAGTTTAAAATAAAAGCGGTTCTATACACTTCAGTATAAACTTAAACGTAGAAAACTTAATCATCTCGGAACTTGTACCAGGTTTATTCTGTGTTTTGTTACTGAGAATATTGGTAATATAAATACTCGTTCAACTTTCTGTCAACAGAGGGTCCTCATTGGGTAAAATTCCGTACATCAATGTTTAAAAGTTTTACAGTAGTTGGTGGATTGTTCCCCATAACAGAACAGAACAGTTTCCAATATAACATTGGATTAATATGATACGAATTAAAAATGTCTGTCATCTGATATATCGTGCTTTTTAAACACTACTCCGCTGCACTTCTAAAAAGTAATACTAAATTTGTGACACATTTTAGGTAATGGGGGATTATTAGACGTGAAGTCATGGATCAAATCCCATGTCAGACATCTCAAACAAACGAAGTATGAAACAAAATTTGTTTGGGGACTTCCTCTCAGCAGATTTCTGGCAAAAACTCTGAGAGTAAATAAAGTTGCCATGAAAAGTTTCTCACACAATACACACAACATAAGTGGTGTGAGGAGCTGGTTCGTAATCCTGGTTGAAGGGTTGTAATGACCAATTATATATGTGTGTATTAGGTAATGAAAAACTTATTAACATTGATTTTAACTTTCAATTTTGTTACTCTTGTGTTATATGCGATCAGGGTAAATAGTGATCAACAACACCATCCGTCAGTGCATGCACAACAAAACCATCCGTCATCGGTTCTCGCAGAGTATTTTATTGTGTCAGATTTCTTAATACAAACGGAGTACCCATACGAGTATGATGTGAATAGTGAAAAGCATGCTACATATACATACTACATATACTAAATCGGTTGATTCAATACCTACTTTTAATTATACATACGTAAATACATTCATGTTTAATTGGTCATTACAACCCTTCAGTCAGGATTACGACCTAGTTTCTCACATTACTTACAGTGGACAGCAAAAAAGTCAAAAAAATCTCCGCAGGCTTAATACTCTTGCACAAAGTTCCGATATGACTTCAAGAGAGTATTTAGGAGATCATTTGAAAGAACGGTTACGTAATCGCTAAACCTAAAACAAAAGTCAACCGAAAAACTTGCTCATGGTGCCACTAGAAAACAAACACTAAACAAACCTTGTACATTCAATTCCAAATGGGTTAAATGGAGTGCTTGACCTTAAGGGATATTCTAGTAAATACAAGGGATAACATTTTCATATATTAGGCTTTTGAATTTTAAATTTACTCAGGGTTCTCCTTGGGGGTACCTCAGATGACTCCATCTGAAACTTTTCATTATTTTTCTCTTGTTTTATGAAAAACATTAAAAAAATTGTTTGTTTTATAATAAAACAGAAATAAATTAATAAAATAAATATAAAAACTATAAATTTTTATAGAAACTGTTGGCTAAAATTCATGAAATTGTCAAAATATATTGGAGTACTAAGACTTTTGCTGTCCACTGTATGTTGTGTGTGTGTTCATTTTATACATGAGTGGTGGGACCTACAGTTATAAGTCTTTTCATGGCAATTTTATTTACTCTAAGAGTTTTTGCCAGGAATCTGCTGAGTGGAGTTTGACGAAGAAATATTTTTTTTTATATTTCGCTTTGCTGGAGATGTTTGACCTGCGGTTTGAATCAAGTACTCATGTCTAATAAGCCAACACAACTTTTATTATGCAGACTCGTAAATGGTGGCTCTATTGAATTATTATTTGAGAATTTGCTAAAACTAACAAATTGTTGAAAATGTATACTAAATAAAAACGATTTTATTATTATTCTATCGAGTTTGAGGGAAATCATTAAAGTGTCTGACTGCAAACCGAAGCAATTCAAATTCAACGCTTAAAGACGGAGGGCATATGCCCTTTTGGTTACTGAATTTTCAAAATTCATGGTCAGGTAGCACCATTTCTTGAAAAATATACAACTCAGTGAGCAAAGTTCTAGACTACAACACAATGGTGTTGTTTTAAGTTGATGTCAAATGACAATCCTTTATGCTGGGATCTGGGATACAGTGGAATAATCAACAGCTGAACTGAAAAAACCTGATTAATTAAACTGAAACAAAACAAAGAAGTAATCAGACAATAGTCGAGACACTTTGTGACAGCCATCCATGTTCCTTAAAGAGATAAAAGTGAATGAAGAGAAACAAAAAAAAATCGCATATTATGGATAATTTTATGACTAGTTATGGTTCTCCTTCTAACTCTCTTACTTGCTGATTTCATGTTTTTTCTTGTTCTTAAAAGAATTGCTTAATATTTCTTTAAAACTAAATATGATCGGGTATTTTTCATAGAAATCTATATCATCTCTAGACCGTAAAAAACTCTATAGAAACGTACTGCTTCGTTACACGTTTAAGTTTGCATTCATTAATTTTGTATCAACGCTGTTGGCCAGGTTTAAATGAAAACATGTTTTTTTTTGTAATAAAAAAAATTGTTTTTGCTTTTAGTATTTTTATTGCTGTATTGTTGTAATCGTTATTGTACGTGTTTAAGGTGTTGGCAAAGTATTAAAGCCCATTTATGTTCATGTCAAACATGTCATTTGTGACGGTTGTTTTCGGTAACGTTTGGCTTTTATTGTTTTAACTACGTACGCATGATGCATGTGCGTGCGTGTGTGGTCATTATTATTATTATTCATATTGTTGTTGTTATTGTTATGATTAAAGAGAATAATACGATGAATGAATATTGATCTTAAATTGATCGTATTTCATTCTTAAGAATACTTAATGATTTGCCAATCTTAGCCAATATTTATGCAATTTGGGTGCGAATTTAAATGCAATTTTAATAGGTTTTTAGCTGACCATTTATTACTCTTTTAATGTCTATAAGAAATTTATTATTTTAAGAATAAGTAAGAATTCAGTCAGTCTTGTGTGAAGACGAGTTGCGTGTGAAGAGAACTGTCGTGGTTTGAAGATCGCTGCTATACAGATCTAACGAACAAGAGTTGTTGTTTACAAAAAGGTTGTAAGCAAAGAAGAATAACGAGCAAAACAAATTATTGTTGTATCATCACCAACTAAAAAAAAAAAAAAAAAAAAAATAATTGTGCGAGCAATAAAGAATTTACATACATAATTGGTCATTACAACCCTTCAGTCAGGATTATTGACCTAGTTTCTCACACCACTTATGTGTGTGTTAATTTTATACATAAGTGGCGGGACCTACAGTTTAAAGTCGACTCCGAACGAGATTTTTTTTTTTTTTTTTTGAGAAACTTTTCATGGCAATTTTATTTACTCTCAGAGTTTTTGCCAGAAATCTGCTGAGAGGAAATCGCCGAAGAAATACTTTTTGTATTTTGTTTTGATGTCTGGCCTGGAGCTCGAACCCTGGCTTTACGTCTAATAAGCCAACACACTACCTACTAGACTACGGCGACTTCAATAAAGAATTTAATAGAAACCAAATACAAATTTATTTTTATTTTGAGCGCACTGGTAGTCTAGTGGGTAGTGTGCTAGACTATTAGCGTGAGGGTCGTGGGTTCGATTCCCACCAGAGGCTCTGGTCTGCGACACTACACCGAGCACATGGTCGAAGTTACTCAGCTCGTATATAATTAGAATATAATTTGTAATTGTATTGTAATTAATAAATAAATAAATATTTTTATTTTGTTTGCAATCAACGAACTCATATTTTAAACGTTTCTAAAAAGGTAAAAACGTAACAATATCATTTCAGAAATTGTAATTGATTGTTATTTTTCTTAAAGCCCTAACTTTTTTTGTTAAAAAATCCGTGCCATACAGTGGCTCCCAGCTTATTTCAACCAGCACCTTTAAAAAAAATTAAGTTCGTATAATTTCGAAACGAGACAAGATATTAAAAAAATTTGAATAAGAGTTTATAGAATATGTTTAAAAATTAAGAAAAAAAGTTTTATTCAGTCTCAAATGTAAACTTACAAACTAAAAACGAAAAATATAGAAACCCAATTCGTCATAGCTTATTTCAACCACTTGCTATAAACAAACAATTAAATGATTAATTAACTAATAGTTTTAATTTCAAAATTTAGTATGACCTCCTATTTGCTTAATTACAGCTATCAGCCTTTTTTGCATTGATTCCACTTCATAGTGGTTTGGGGAGTTATTTTTGCCCATTCCTTTTTCAGAGCTGCTATAAGGTCATTCTTGTTCGAAATCTGGTGTTGGCGGACGTTTTAATTACAAATTGCCCATTAATTTGAGACTGAATAAAACTTTTTTGTTTAATTTTGATACATATTCTATAAACTCTTATTAAATTTTTTTAAAGGTGCTGGTTGAAATAAGCTGGGAGCCACTATATGTACACAAGACTATTCCACAAATTCTCTTTTGCGTTGCATTATCATTAAATTAATCCCTAAAACTGTATTATCATCGTTCATAAAACATCTATGTTTAAATATTGCTGCAACAAAAATGTCTCTTGTTGACCTGAAAAACTATGAATTAAAACGTATTATAATGGTTTCTCCAAAAAAACTTGTTTAATTGAATTTTTTATTTGCTACCAATCTATAATCCTCGATTTTAATTTTTTTTTTTTCTAAATTGATAATATTTACAGTAAGTAGAAGCTATAGAAACTTGCTTAACAATCCTACACATGTAATCGTATGAAATTATGACATTAATTTTTTGGGTCATTCGAAATTAATGGTTTAATTCTATTAGACACTGTTTACAGTAGGTTTTTTTTAATATAGAAAAACGAATTGGATATTTATACAGAGTGGCACAAAATAGTTCTATTCATGTTAGTCACATACAGGGGCATTATATATGAAACGTGACATGATATGTCTGCCATTACACCTATTAAGTACCATAAGTTAGAAAGTTGTCTACGAATATTATATACAGGGTGATTTTTTAGCTATTATCTTTTTGGCAACACTGGTTAAAATAGCTCACGCATGTTTCGTGTTTTGTTTCGCTGTCAAACATCTTCAGTTTGGTCTATAATTTAACCATGAATCGTCTTACAAACGAACAACGCTTGCAAATCATTGAATTTTGTTATCAAAATGGGCTCTTGGAAAGTTGGCCGAAGATCCACTTCTTTACCGAAAAATTGTGTTCAGCGACGAAGCTCATTTTTGGCTCAATGGATACGTAAATAAGCAGAATTGTCGATTTTGGAATGAAGATCAGCCAGAAGCATTGCAAAAGCTACCAATGCATCCAGAAAAAGTCACAGTTTGGTGCGGTGGCATCATTGGACCGTACTTCTTCAAAGATGTTGCGAATCGTAACGCCTTTAGACTATTTTTTGTGGGGCTATGTTAAAGCTCATGTCTATACAGACAAGCCCGCTTCAATTGACGCATTGGAAGACAACATTGAAGCATTTATTCGTGAGATACCGGCCGAAATGTTGGAAAGAGTATGCCAAAATTGGACTAAGCGGATGGACCATTTGAGGCGCAGTCGCGGTCAACATTTGCGTGAAATAATCTTAAAACATTAAATTATATGGACCGTACTATCGATTCAAATAAAGATTTCATGCATTTTTCTGAATTTTATTTGTTTTTTTTTTGAAAAATATTCCTATAGCTCTTAAAAAATCACCCTATACTTTAAATGGTTTATCTTCTAAAAACTTAGCAATTTTTTAATTGGTCATTGCAACCTTTCAGTCAGGATTATGACGTAGTTTCTCACACCACTTATGTTGGGTGTATTAATTTTACCTATGAGTAGCAGGACCTAAAGTTTAAATTCGACTCCGAACGACAGATTTTTGAGAAGCTTTTCATTGGCAATCTTATATAGTCTCAGAGTTTTTGCCAGAATACTGCTGAGAGAAATACGCCGAAGAAATATTTCTTTGTATTTCGTTTTGTTCGATATATCGCGGATGGAGTTTGTACCACGGCCTCACGTCTAAAAAGCCAGCACACTACTAGACTACCATGGCATCTAAATACACCCATAAAAACGGAAGAGTATTTAAATCAGGTGAACCAGAAAATTTCAGTTTATAAAATCAAACCATTAAATAAAAAATACTCAAAGATTGTTCTAACATTGGCCGCAGTCACTCTGTCTTTTTGGAACCACAAATAGGAGTACTCTGGCTGCAAAAAGTTGTTGACCATTGGCCTATAATGAACCTAAGAAATCGTTTGCCGCATTTAGTCCTGATTCTGAAAAAATATGGGTCTATAACTTTTTTGATAGTATAGAATTCCATAAAGCGATTCATTTTAAGAAATAGTATAGTGCTTGATTACGAATTGCAGTATATCGGGGTTCGTTTAGACTTAACGATAAAAAATTTAACATCGTGGTTGTTACTTATTTTAAAAAATTAAAAAACTTAATTCCTCCTTCAAAAATTCAGAATCCCTTTGAACACCCGGAGAGCAGAATGTCAAAAACGAGCGTAGTATATAGGACGGTCAGGCACCCACACAATTTTGGAAAAAGTAGGACTCAATATGTAAAGTTCCTTAACAACAATTCAATTTTCATAGAAGACCCCACTTCTAGGTAATGGCAGATGGCAACACAATTTGCTTAGGACCTGCTAAAGTAGAATAATCACATGCTTAGCTGAAAAAAATTTATTAATGAACGACAATTTCTTCAATTTCTTCTTTACCGATAAACTTACTGATGGGTCTACAGTAAGGTTCAATAAAGGTTTCTTCTAGACTATATCACACTTAGCACAAGGAACTAAATATGTATATCGAGAAATACATTGTAATGTAGGGTATCATATATGATTGGTAGAAAACTTTCTTACAATAATTTGTAAGTAAAGATGCAATTGTTAGTACTTGCTTGCTTGTATCAATAGTTTTCTTATTTTCCCATAAAAAAAATTTACGTCGCTTTTAAAAACTCCGAATGCTAAAAGCAAAAAAGAAAGTTTCTTAGTTTCACCAGCATTAGGTTAATTAAGACAATTTTATGGTGTTTGGGAAATAAATCTTACGTTAGTTGCAGCCTTAGGCTACAGCCACAGCCACAGCCACAGATGCAAATCAATTTTAATTTATTTTCATTTTTTATTCTCTTATTTATTTAAAGGCAATCGAATATTAACCCGATTCAATGAAGTATATGCACCAACCTCACCACTTGGCTCCAATCCAACCGCAACCAAATCAAACACACAACCTGCGGCTATACCATTGGCAACCACAGCAACGAATGACCATGATGTTTATACACCTGTTGCAGCAACAGCAAATGGTTTGATGATAAAACGCACTTTGCCGCCAGACTTGAACTGTGAACGAGCACGCGTAGAGATGCGTTTAAATGAAATTGAAAAACGACAGACCGACTTGCGTACCACATGGTTGGAACTCTTGCAAACAGTTAGAGAGACTCGTGAATTGGCTACCTTGGAAGAGGGCGTGGCATTTGTTACGAATTGGATTTTAAATACTGCCGAACAAATGTTGAATCGACAAACGGCCATAGGCTGCGATGTCAAAGCCTGTGAAAATTTACGTTCAGCTCATGATAACTTTGAATTGGAATGCCGGGAAACCTATGGCTTCTATGCGGAATTACTTTACAAAATACAATCTTATGTGGGCTGTAAAGAAACTCCCGCCTATAGGGACCTGTTGTCGCAAAAAGAATTCATGCAATTTGTGTGTCGTTCGTTTGCAACACGTCTGGAGAGAAGACGCAATATTTTAATTACTTCGTTGAGATTTTATCGTCTGGTAACCGAATACTTTGAAAAAACCACCGAAGTATTTGAATCACTAGTCATGGGTGGTAGCGTTAAGATGATGGAAGACTTGACAAAAGCAACTGGTACATTGCAAAAGTTAAAAAGCAGTCAACAAAATTTGGGTAAGTAATGGACAGATAATACAAACACAAAAAAAAAACTCATAATGATGAGCATGATGATGACGCTTATATTATTTTGTTGTTATATATGCAACAACAACAGTGTCCATTGAACGCGAACTAATAAAGGAGGGTGAAAAACTCAGTGACATGCTGTCAATGCCCGTTAAAGACGCACTTGGCCGTGACCTACACATCGACTATAGCGATGATATTTGCAGTGTACGTGAAATTTTAGATACAACACTGGCACGCCGCAAGATCTTCAGCGATAGTGTGGAATTGCAAAAACTCACCTTGGAACAGGTGACACACATTTATACGTACGAACAGGATGCCTGTATGGCTATCAAATGGTTGGACGATTTATACAATGTCATGATCAAGTGCCATTCGCATGTGGGCTGTAATATACACGAAATACAGGTGCAAAAGGATGAATTGCAAACATTTCAAGAAACTGGAAAGGTAAGTTTTTTTTGGTTTTGTTTTTTTTTCTTTTTTTTCTTTTTGTTGTAACTTACAAAGAGAATGTGTGCTGCGTTTAAAAATAGAGCTGCCAGGTTATCAAATTTGAGAGATTAAAAAGGATTCTTTCTCAAAACAAAAATTCTACGGAAAGTTGTATATATGGATAAAAATGTCTAAAGACTACTGTAGAAATGATTTCTACAGTCAAGGTAGGAAATATACATTGTCCTTGTATTGGTTTTAACAGTCTCTTTGGCCTATGTTTTTAAACCAATTTTCCATTTTTTTGTTTGTACAGCCAGTAACTGTTGTAGTGTGTAACACTGCTCAACTCTTAAGCTTAGGAGATATCCCTATAACCTATAACCTTATTACGTGCGTAATAACATAACACACGCTATTCTATACTGATATATCACCCTCGCTAATAGAATACAATTGAACATGTGGTAAAAAGTATTTCGATTATCTGCTTGAACCGAGACAGAGAAATATGTTAAAGAAAGGTTGTAGTCCTATCAAATTGAACACATAACATGACTCCCACCTTTAGAAGCTTTGAATTTTTTTGAGGGTTACACAGTTTATAGCCACTCTAGATCACAATGAGGTGAAGACTCTCGGAAAGATCATATTATCAAAGATTTAATCAGTATGCTGTTCCCCGTGTTCTTCTTATCTGTGTGATAGAAGAAATATAACCTCTACTCCCTCGAGCTGAAATCTTGTATAGGACCTTGCCTAGGAAAAAGAAAACTTTTTAATAAGTGCAGTGT
Source organism: Sarcophaga caerulescens (assembly GCA_927399465.1). Lineage (NCBI taxonomy): Eukaryota > Metazoa > Arthropoda > Insecta > Diptera > Sarcophagidae > Sarcophaga > Sarcophaga caerulescens. Next base: position 22,101,802 of record OV656867.1, read on the forward strand.
GGCGTCGCCGTAGTCTAGTAGGTAGTGTGTTGGCTTATTAGACGCAAGGCCACGGTTCAAATCCTAGGTCGGACATCAAAACGAAAATATGAAAATATTTCTTTGGCGCCTTCCTCTAAGCAGATTTCTTGCAAAAACTTTGAGAGCAAATAAAATTGCCATGAAAAGTTTTTCAAGAGTCTGTCGTTCGGAGTCAGTGGATAAAATTAACACATGCATCTTGTGAGAAGCAGGGTTGTAATTCAGACTAAAGTGTTGTTATGGCCAATTAAATGAGTAAGCAATAACCAATTTCTCAAAAATCATCGTGCGAAGTCGACTTTAAACTGTAGGCTCCACCACTCATGTATAAAATTTACGCACACAACATAAGTGGTGTGAGAAGCTAGGTTGTAATCGTGACTAAAGGGTTGTAATGACCAATTATGTATGTATGTATGTATGTGGCGCCTGAGCATCTCTCCTCTTCTGAAGAATCCAATATTTTGACCTTTGGAAAGACAAAGTAGTCATTAAGTTTTGTAATCAAATCTCCTATTCTGAAGTGGTATGTTCAAAGGCTATCAAGTTCCAATACCTAGCCAACAAATGAATCTTCCTAGATTATATTATTTTGAAATAAATTGGATAGAAAGCGAACTAGTTAATTTTTTTATATTAGTTTTTTATTATTATCTATTCTAGGAGATCATTGCGTAATGGAAATGCATTTGGAGAGAACTCGTTGAATTGTTAATGATTTCTGCAGAGGTTATAGTTCGGTATAAATAACAGAGAGTACTGCCCACTTTAATTGGCAAAGCCTGTCTCTCAACCTTTTTCAATAGTCTAATGGAGGTATCGTTACTTAACGTCAACTTTATTAAATTATATTTAATTTGTGATCTAATGCTAGTTCACTTGGGTGTTTTCAAAGGTTCCGTTTTAATACCATCATTTTCAGATACCGAAAGCTTTTGGAAGTTTGAAGAAGATTGTTTCTTATAATCAGTGGTGTTGTCGAGCCGGAACGTCGTTCCGGTACTTCCTTTTTGGACAGGAACGCGTTCCGGAACTAAAGATGATTTCTGATAACGAGAATTATTGGCTGACATTTTGAAAAAAAAATTTTAAAAAATTGCTGATTTTTTTTTCTATATTTTGACGAATTTTTATATGTATTTTTATAAACAAGGGTTTGAACCGAACCCGAACCGGAACAAAAACCGGAACGAACCGGCTTGTTTTTCGGCCCTGTCTATATAATTATATATACGCGTTCCGGTAAAAAAAAAAATTAGCACAACATCACTGCTTATAATGTAGGAACATTGATAGACTCATTGTCAGGAATAGTTGGACATGAAGACTGTCTTATAAATAATACAAATATAATATCTTATTAATAATATATATATTGTTACGAGAATGGAAACGGTGTAACATAGTTTAAAATTAAAATGATAAACAAAAGCTACAAAAACAAAAATCCTGAGTACGAAAGAAAAGGGGATAGACAAGTAAGCGAGGACGCAACAACAAAGAATGTAAATAAAATTCAAAAACAACAATGAAACCACGAGAGCTCTCGAGAAGGCGAAGCCACGAACATTCGACTTCAAGAACATTCATCAGACTGTTTACGTGGTCATATAAAAAGACAAGACAAAGCAGACAACCAGTAGTAGTAAGAATTCAGTCAGTCTTGTGTGAAAACGCGTTGCGTGTGAAGAGAACAGTCGTGGTTTGAAGATCTCCGCAATAAAGATCTAACGAACAAATGTTGTTGTTTACGCAAAGGGTGTAAGCAAAGGGAAATAACGAACAAGCAAATTATTGTTGTATACATCAAGTTGGACACAGTAGCACACAAAAATTGTGCGAACAATAAAGAATTTATTTTTATTTTGTTTGCAATCAACGAACTCATGGTTTATACATTTTTAAAAAGGTAAAAACGTAACAATACAAACAATAATAATAACCCGCTCAGGATAGAATTTCAACTGATTATTTTAAGGTTTTAAAAGAGCAAGCATTGAACAGTATCGTGTGATGTGACAGATTTTTTTAAAATAATTTTTTTCTTGCTCTGTGTATTCGAATATCGGTATTCATGTAACAGACGTTTTGTGTCTATTGGGATTTTACAAAGAGGAATTCTCCCATCTGATTGTGGTATATATTTCCACTGATTACCTTCTAATTTGGATATTCCATTGTGTGAATCAATTTTCTCCTGCATTAAAATCTGAGGCAACTCTATTCCGCTAATTGGTGCAAAAAAAAAAACAAAACAATGCAGTTATTCTGGTTACACTTGAATGTACAAACAAATTAGGGAGAGCGTATCTGTGTGAGGTTGTATACCATCACCGTTCGGTTACTGCTGACTGCTGCTGTTTCTTCTGCCCATATTTCGATTCGGTTTCTTGGTGGCATTTTTTGTTTTTCGGCTTGGTCAGCTGTAAAATTGCAGAGTGCGCCTGTTCAGCCAGCCAGTTTTGATGTGAAATTGCTGCAACTGTTTTCTTTTTTTTTTTTCGTGTGTGTTACTGCCTGGATAACACTTGTTTCGCGTCCGTTACCGTTAATGGATTTGTCGGTCTGTTGTGTTCAGTTCAGTTCATTTTTTTAAACTTCTCCCTCTCACTTGTGCTTAGATTTCAGTTTGCAACCCAATTACCGTTCGATGATTATTATTATTTTGTTTATGCTAAAATAACAGATACTTCGGGTTGATATTTGCAGTCATATCGCGACTATTTGCTGTTATGGTGTACAGGAAATCGATTGTTGTAGTTCTAAACAAAAGGAAGTTAAAATGCGGTGGAAAAACAAAAACATTATGATTGAAAGATGATGATGAGATAATGATTGACAGCTTAATATCATGCATATGGCAGAGTTTAGTTGTAAAACTCTAAAAGTAGAAAATAATTGCGCAGTTATTGTGGTACATACATACATACATACGGAGATTAGTATACAGTTATTTAGCACAGGTGGGAAAACTTGCATTTTTTCAAATCTAGTGTGAAGTATGTGGAAAATTATTTCCTTTTGAACGATTGTTTTAACTTGACTCGTATGAATTTAAAATATACTTTTCGGCATTTAAATCCATTTAAAGGACAACGAGAGGAACGTTAATATAAGGACTGACATTTCAAGAAGAGTGATCTACTACAGCAGATCAATCAAAATCAACAAAGAAATTAGAAGAATAGCTATAAACAAAGTTCCTACAACAAAACTACATGGTAAGATTACGAGTGATAGTAGAGAGAAATAACAATAACAAATCAACAGTGAGGTTCTAGAAGTTGTCAAACTAAAAATGGTTAAAGAATAAATACTGAGTAGTGGGTATTATACACTGTAAAGTTTTCAAATTCAGAATTTTCTTCTTTGTGGTAAAAGGATCTAGTCCGAGATACTAAGAATCTGTTACAATTCAAGTCTAACAGTGATATAGGAAGCGTTTTAAGTTTTGTTTGCTGTTTTCAAGTGTGCTGTAGGATGATATACATATGAAAGTTTGGCATTGTCCGACTTAAAAAAGAAAAGAAGACACAGACTTTTTTGTGATTATCTTGGTTATTAAGATAATTTCAGTATTCTATTTACCACTGGGAATGAAACAACAATTACTTTATTCTTCAAATTTAAACGAATTGCTGCGTATTTTGGGATCTTCCACTAGGTCTACTGAAATTTGTAGTAAATCGAAAGCACTATTAAAGCCATTCACTCTAGAGTAATGGTTACGCGTCTATACTTCGCTGGATTAGAAACTTAGCTAACAAATCTTCCACGCCGAAAGACTTCTAATAAATTACGAGCATAATCCAACCAAGATTCAGGTATCATAAGGAACCTATCAAATGGTGGATCGATGATCCTTCGACATAATTTTTTCTTCACTTCTTCAATATTTTCATCAGTTGATAAACTTCTGTGATATTCAGAGGATTTCCCCCTTGGGTTTCTATGATCTTTTAGACTGTCTTAAAGCTAAAGGGTGGACCATTTAAAAGTTTAAATTTAAAAATACAATAAAACAAAAACGGTTTGAAATTTTGCCAAATTTATGTTAGAAATGGAATATTATTTCATTCATATGGCTGCCGCAGCTGGCCTCACAGTACCTCATTCGATCAGACTAACTTTAGTGCACTTTTTCGAGTGTATGGGGTGGTATGTCGGCAATGCCATTACAAATGTTGGCCTTCAAATGCTCAATTGTCTCTGGTTTGTCGGCATAACACATTTCTTTAACGGTGTCCCAAAGAAAATACCTCAACGGTGTCAAATCGCAGCTTCTAGGCGGCCAATTGACATCACCACTTCGACTAATTAAACGGCCATCAAACGTTTGACGCAATAAGTCGATTGTGGCATGAGATATGTATGTGTCAGGTTGCACTATCCTGTTTAAACAAAACATCGTTCACAATAATACCACGAAGAGCGGGTACAAAAAAAATCTGGAATCATGGTGCGATAGGTGTCTCCGTTGACCGTTATGGTTGCGCCGTCTTTATTTTCAAAGAAATATGGGCCAATAATGACTCGCTCCACAAGCCACACCGCAAACGTTTACTCATAATGGGTGCATTGGCTTCTACAGCATTTTTAACGTGCTATCCAAGATGAAAATGAGCTTCATCCGGAAAGATGATTTTTTTTTGGCAAAATCGATGTGCAGTTTCTCTTTGGTCCATTTAGCGAAGCGAAAACGAGGCTTCAATTCTTGAACCAATTGAACTTTGTAAGGCGTCATACCTAGATCTTTTCGCAAAATTCGATCTAAACTGTTCAGTTCTTGAGAACGATGACGAGTTGATGTTGATGGATTCTCACGCACACTCTCAGCCACAGCTTCGATATTTTCGGGTGTACGCACTGTCTAAACCACGAGTCTTGGCACATCAACAATTAAACCAGTTTCATGAACTTTAGCAATAAATTTGCATATACCGGGCACTGTTTGTTCTTCTCTGCGACCAAATTTTGTACGACACTTTCGTGCAATGTCCGATCAATTGCGTTTATTTTGGGAATAAATTTACAATAAATCCCAATGTTGTAATTTGAATTATTACGTTCAGTGGAGATAGAATATACTGAATTTTGTGACAGAATAGAATGTTATAAATATTGCCAGATTCGAAATAACTGATGGTTCAAATTTAAACCGATAGATGACCCACCCTATATTTGACGAATTAATTTTTGATCAATACCAACGACGCATTCATCTTGACTAATAAATAAAAATAAGAAAAAATATTCAAATCTTGTATGATCACAACAACAAAAAACGAATGTTGATACACTGCTTGCATTCAACTTTTTGAACAACACATTCGACATGCTTTCCACCCAATTCAAAACAAGTGTCGGTGTTTAGAAACCCCTTCTAAAAATACAAAAAAAAATAATAATAATACCAGCACTCTTATTACCAGCACCAGAAATCAAATAAAAAGTACTGAAGAAACAAATCGTTGCCTAGTGAAAGGTATGCAGAAACATCGACGTCGACACTTACAAAACAATTGTGTTTTTGAAATTTTATCTACAAATGGGTTGTTTTACAATCCGATTTCTTTTGTTTTTTGTTGGCATTTTACACCAGCACGAACATAATTTAAACAAAAAGAAAAACAAAAAACAGGTAAAAGGTAACAGGGCCACATAATATTTTTTTTTATTTTTAAAATTAAGAAATTAAAGCACGTGCTTTCAAAGCTCTATAAAATTCAAAACAAAACAAAACAAAAAATAAAAATAAGAATTCCTAGAAAAAAAGACAAAAAAAAATTTGAAAACAATGGAAAACAAAAACATGTCTTGATAATCAACCAAGAGAAAAAGAGAAATAGAAACTGAAACAATAACAGATTTTCTTGACTATTTGCAGAGTATCTTCAACTATGGCTGTCAATTGCTGGAGGCGTCACAGACCTTGAGAAGCACCTGCAAACTGGAGGTAACGGTGGCTTTGAAAATGCAACAGCAATTGGAAAAGACCTGGCATAGTTTACAGGCCATTAGTCAAGAGCATATGACACGTTTACGCGTTTCGGCGGTATTTCACCGCAGTGTAGAGGATTATTGCCAACAATTAATCGAATTGCGACGATCCTTGCGTCTGATGTTGCAACAACAGCAAGCCCAGCTAAGACAGCAACAACGCAGCAGTAGTAGTGGCATAAGTAGTGAATGTGAATCGCCTGCCACAAAAATCTCTAATCAAAGCCAGCAACGCCAACAGCAACTACAACAACAGCTACAGCAACAACAGCAGCAGCAAGAAATACTTTCCAATACAATTCTCAATATTATGGACGAAGAGACCGGAGTAGGAGCATCGCCAGCAGAGAAATCATTAAACGAACAACGTGAATTGTTGCGCAAGTATTTAATGGAACGTGAAAAACTTTTAGTGGAAGTGGGTCGTATGGTACGTTTGGGAAGGTTATTGAAAACACGTTTAAAAGAACCTTTCGTCTTGGATGCTGCCACAGGCAAGAGGTTGGTATGCCACCATAAAACCATGATCATAATAATGATTTCTCTTCTTACATTTTTTCTTTATTGCATTTTTCTTTTTTTTTTTGTTTCACTGTATTGTATGGTTTTGTGCCACAAACAGAATTTTCTTGCGATATTTTGACTGAGATAAAGTGCTTTTGTTTTTGTTCTTTCTTTTTTTTTTTTTTTTTGTTTGTTATGCTGACATAGAAAGTAACACTTTTCCTTGAAGTCATTGAACTTTTTTTTTTCTTCTTTTTTTTTAATACAAAAGTGCCGCTAATGTATTTGCAATGAACAATTGTTGACAATGTTGTTGCATTGTTGCTGCTGCTGCAACAATTAACATTCTATGTTTGTATTGAGCTTAATAAACGTAAATTAATGCTAATTATAAACAGTTTTTTAAATGCATAAAAAAGCACTCATTGTTTTCATAGGCAAATGCACAATAGAAGAGACACAACAAGACATCGAGCCACGCAGGCAGCCAGACAGACACATACACTTTCCCTTCTATACAAAATTATGTATAGTCGTAAATAGATACCGCACACGCACATGCACACCTTCTTTGTGAATGTTTGTGGAAACAGAGCTGTACAAACCTGGCGTCAGCAGCAAGTTACAGACGAGCACTGTCCCGTGTTATAGTTGAAGACAATGGAAACTATTTACATGCATGCAGAATGAATTCTTTAAAAAATAACCAATGCCTGGAATATAGTGTAGTAGAGATGAGCGATATTTTCAAACCTGTGATTTAATCACGGTGATTGATAATTCACTGGTAACTACAGTGATTGAAATTGCCAAATAACAGGTACTAATAATGTCGTTCTTTCAAAATTGTTACATACTCAAATTTATTTCATTTTGTTTTGATTATTTACTTTTGTCTTTTATACATGAACTTTCTGGGAAACTTAATTGTCAAACTTCATATAAAAATAAAAATTACATTAAAAATAATAACATTGATGACGCCACCAGTGTTGCCACGAAAAAAAAAATATTGTAACCAACATTTGTGAAAAAAATCACCAAATAAGAAAAAATATAACCAAAACTAAATTCGCAGTTTTTTTATTTTATTTTTTTTCAAATTTAAATTACAATTAATACAACAGAGTAAGAAAAGAAACAAAAAATAACAAAATAAAATTTTAGTCTTACTAATTAATACATTTCTACAAACAAAACAAAAGCTCTTTTTATAAGAAAAATAAATAACCGAAACCGGAAAAATCTACACATCTACACATTGAACAAAAAAATAACTAATTTTTGTTAGAAATAACCAAAAACGGCAACACTGGATACCACTTTGATTTTGTTTAGTAGTCTTTTCGTAGTATGTATCTAGTTGTCTCTTTCTTACGACTTAATAAAATACGTTATTGTCATTATTGTATTATTGGAATACTGTGATCACAATCACTGTTTTAAAGAACAGTGATTAACAAATCACGTTCACTGAGAACAACGTTCTTCATAGGTAGTGTGTTGGCTTATTACACATGAGATCACGGTTCAATCCACAGGTCAGACATTTCCAACAAAATGAAGTACAAAAAAATATTATTACTCTGAGAATAAATAAAATTGCTATGAGAAGCTTCTCAAAAATCTGTCGTTCGGAAATGAAGTTAAACTGTAGGTTTACTCTCGCTACTCACGTATAAAATTAACACACGCAAAATGGATGGTGTGTGAAACCCTGATTGAAGGGTTGTAATTACCAATTATGTACACTGAAAAAAAGAATCAAGCCATCCGGGCTTGAATCAGTCCATATCGGTCACAATAGTACGGTAAGTACGGTTTGGCTTGAATCAAGTACAAAAGAGTTGAATCAAGCCCGAATCAGCCAAGTACAAAAGTGTTGATTTTAGCGCGATTTAAGCCTTTTTGGGATCAAAGTGATCTCATCATGTATTTGGTTTAAGCATATTTCTTCTTGATTTAAGATCGAATTCGTACTTGATTCAAGAGAATCAGAAGTTGAAGTAATACTTAAGCGCACTTGTTTCAAGAATTATAAAGTTGATTTAAGCTAGATTTCGTACTTGAATTAACTTATAAATGGGATCGAATTGAGGCAAATCGTACTTTATTCGAGCACAATGAAATTGTACTTGATTTAAACCTAAATTTATCCAAAAACGAGCTTGTTTCAAGAATTTTGAACTTGATTTAAGCTCGAACTCGTACTTGATTTAATCCTAAAATCGATTGATTTGAAAAAAATGCAAGTCATCTACCCAAAAAATATACAAGTCATCGACCGGAATAATCCAAGTCATATACCTAAGAAATGCAACTTGCGAAAAATACGACATATTGTTGGATATATATTGTATAAATACACATAAACTAAATGAGAATTATTAAAATTTTTACTTTTGAACTTAAAAACCCACAATTTCATAACTAAAATAACAAATAACTCAAAATAACACTTTTTTAGATAGATTTGAGCTTTTTAGTGTTGATTTTAGTAATATAAGGTTTAGTTTTTCACATCAATCCCGTTTTTTGCTTGTTTTAAGCAAATAATAGCCAAATCGGGCTTAATTTTTCAAGCACGTTTTTCTTTCTATGTATGTATGTGGATTATAGTGTGAAGAATATTGGTATCTTTTTGAACTTGGTTTTCAAGCCGGTGGGCAGGCTCCTTTAAAGCTACGGTCGGTTTGGCCTCAAATGTCAATAATGAACTATTTTTATCTGTGAGCAAGGTTATTACACCATTACAGCTATTAGATTTTCATATAGGCAGTTGTTTGTAAACAACATTCATGGTAACTCTACTACTCTAGAAGTTGGTAAAGTAAATAAACCACTTGCTTATCTAGATAAGATGCCTTCCGAACTTTAAACCGCATAAATAGGTGCTCCTTAAAGATCGAAATTAACACGCACATACAATAAGGGTAGGGTTGCCAGATTACGATTCGCAAAAAGCTGGACATTGGGTTTTAAAAAGCTGGACATAAAAAAATAAAATTTTTGTCTCTGTTGGGACTACAAAATTCGAAATAGTTTGAGACAACTTCTGTGACATCTCCATTTTATTATGTTTCTTTGTTTTTATGTGTTTATCAAGCGAGCGGCTGCCTTCATATTTGATTATAATGTCTGTTTTGGACAATTTACACTCTGCCGTGTAATTATCTTTTTTATTATCCAATTAGCATATTTTGCAAACTCTTTCCATCTATCGCAGAAAGTTGTGAGTCGTCTTTTTAATGGACCAGCTTCTTCATCAATATCCATTTCAAGACTTTCTGCAAATTAGTTTTATTATTTTCATGTACAAAAAAAATAAAAGCTGTACGTAAAGAAATTGACTATCGCTCGCAATAATATTTATTATGACATCAGCTGTTCAAGTGTTGAGACATATTGTCAGTGATGATAGAAAGGGAAATCATAACTTAGTTGTATAACAAATGTACAATCAGTGTTGGCTAACATGATTTGACAAAGATAACATGAAAATTATTGTCCAAGTTATTGCAGTGTACTAAAAAATTTCTATTTAGCTGGACAAATTAAATTTTAGCTTGAAACTGGACAAGCATCAAAAAAGCTGGACAATCCAGCCAAGTCCAGCCAGGCTGGCAACCCTAAATAAGGGTGATGCCAGAAGCTAGGTCATGGCCAATGCTGGGTTGTAGTCGCCATAGGCAGTGTGTTGGCTTATTAGATGACAGCTCATAGTTTAAAACCCAACTCATGCATGTCGGACAAAATGGTGTATGAATAAAAATTTCTTCCGTCGACTTTTTTTTACCAGCAGCCTTCTGACAAAAATAAAATTGCCATGAAAAATTTCTCAAATCTGACGTTCCACTACACAACCTGGGTAGTGTGAGAAAGCTGGCTTGTAATTATAGACCAAAACGTTGTAACGACCAGTAAAGTGAATAGTAGAGGTGTGCACAAGACATATAAAATTGCACAGTATTGCATTTTTCTCAAGACCGAATATTGATTGTAGCTGCAAATATAAATAAGTGTGAAGCAAACATAGAGTACAAAAAAACAACTGCACTCGTAAACCATTGTACAACAGTATAAAAGAGAGTTGTGTGAAGAGTGCAACAAAAAATATTGTACTCTTCATAGAGTCACAACATGCATTTTTAGTTGTTTGTTTTTGTTTTTTTAACAACAATGAATAAGAAAGCTCCGAATGTTTTGCTCTCGAGAACCGAACATCTTCGTCGACGCCACCATTGCCAGTAACTTTTTTAAACTTTTTATTTCGGGGAAAAACCTTTTTTATGAGTTTATGGCGAAAGCAAAGAATGTATAGAAACACTTATGTACACATATTTTTCAATATGGCAATACTGAAAATGTAGCTTCAGTAGTAAAATATGCTCTTACAACACAAAGCATAGTTCCGTTACTTCACAGACAAACGAGTGATGTTGTATAAATTGAATAAATGAGAAATACACATTTCAGTGCACTCGTAAAATCAAGAGCAACAGAAAAGAGTACAATACAGTATTGCATTCGGTGAAGGGTGAAGTCTTGTGCACACCTCTAGTGAATAGGTATTAGCCAATTTGATATGAAGTGTATATGAGCCTTTTGTTCTTAAAAAGTTAGTGGGGAATTCAAGATATTTTATTTGTACGAGGGTTGCCTTTTATATTTCGGGATTTGGCAACCCTAGTGTTGCAATCTGCCAACTGACAGCTCTATCGTAAAGTTTGACATTTTTGAGCTTATACGTACTCAGAATGTTTTGACATACGAGCGCTATTTGTGTTGTTTACAGTAACTTAAAAGATTCATCTCGCCCAAAAAATGGAATTAAATCGTGAACGTTTTCGTGCGATTATTTTTTACAACTTTCGACGTGGATTAACTCAACAACAGTGCATCGATGAACTTAATTCAATTTTTGGCGATGAAGCTCCATCAAGGACCAGTGTTTATCGATGGTATGGTCAATTCAACCGAGGTCGTAGTTCACTCCAAGACCAAAATCAGTTGTTGTTGCGGAAACCATTGATGCTGTGCGCCAACTGATATTGCAAGATCGTCATGTGACCTATCGTGAAATTGAGACAACCTTAGGCATTAGTGGGACCAGCATACATTCAATATTGCATGAACATTTGACTGTCAAAAAAATTTGTTCGCGTTGGATCCCACACAATTTGTCAATCGCTTTGTGCGAGTTGAATCTTTTAAGTTACTGTAAACAACACAAATAGCGCTCGTATGTCAAAACGTTCTGAATACGTATAACCTCAAAAATGTCAAGCTTTACGATAGAGCTGTCAGTTGGCAGATTGCAACACTAGGGTTGCCAAGTCCCGAAATATAAAAGGCAACCTCGTACGAGTATGGTACTAAATATAGCTTCAGTTTATTCCTCAACAGTTTTGTATTGCAGCTTATTGCTTTTCTAAAGAAACTCTGCTACGTCCTAAAACAGGACTAATTGGCGAATTAATCGCGACAAGTTGATAATCCCTAGATGTTGGGTAATTTTAAATTTCTGATTATCTTAGACTGTCGAACTGTTGATGCCTAATACGTACATAATTGGTCATTACAACCAAAGGGTAACTAAAGAGTCAGGATTACGACCTAGTTTCTCACACCACTTATGCTGTGTGTGCGTTAATTTTTATACATGAGTGGAGGGACCTACAGTTTAAATCTCGACTCCGAATGACAGATTTTTGGGAAACTCTTTCATGACAATTTCATTTTATTTACTCTCAAAGTTTTTGCCAGAAATCTGCTGAAAGGAAGTCGCCAAAGAAATGTTTTCTAATATTTCTTTTTAATCGATATGTTTGACCTGGTGTTTGGACCTTGGCCTCACTTCTATCTAGTCAACACACTAACTATTGGGCTACGCCGACTATACAACTGTTGATAGTATGTGTCCAGCATACTCCCTTCGTGGATTTGTATTGATTCGTAGATAAAACACGTGTTCTTAGCAATCGAGACCATTCTAAAGGCTGAATGTTCGATACTTTTCATGTCAAACTTTATGTTTATTTTCTCTGTGCTGTGGTATTCACTGTTGTCTCGCGTTCAGGCTAACATAATATTTACAAAGTCTAACCCCTATACAAAGCAAGATCAAGAAAAAAATGTAAATAGGCCCACAATCGCATAAATGAATAAATCGGAACTGCTTGAAAGGGTGTGTGGAAAATGTGATCTTTTTCGCTTTTAAATTTTATAATTTTAAAACTTCGTAACTCATTTAGTCGCCATCAAATCGACAAAAAAAAATTTTACAATTAAAAAATATAATTTTTTTTGTTTCACTGTTCCAGGGGCCTTGGTTTGTCCTCTCCAAAACATCTATTGAACAAACTAAGCACACGTTTCTCTTTTTATTTGTCTTCTTTCGTTCTTTATCATAAATGCGTGTGTTTTGTGGTTTATTTGCATAATTTCAGATTCTTTTTTTCTGAACTTTTTTTTCATTATTAACTCTGGCTATACTGTTCTATGCTATGCTCTATACATACTATTCTCTACAGTTTCTTGTGGTAGAATTTTGCAATCTAAACGCAATTAATTTGTCTACATTTACTACAGACGTGTTGTATCTGTCTGCCTTATACTATATGTCTGTCTGTTTGTCAGTCTGTCAGTTTGTCTCTTTATTCATCTATTTGCCTCTGAGACTGCCACTCTCAAAGATTTTCAATGCCCACTTTGTCTAATTTATTAGAAAATGTTGATTTTGTCATGTGCGTGAGTGCGTCTGAGTGTCAGAGTAGAGTCGCTAACAGGCCTTATCCGATAAACATAATTTCCTTTAATGAATTTAAGAACCTACATACACATTTTCTTTTATGAGACAAAAGACAATAAAAATACAAATTCAGATACAATATTAATAGAGACTATAATTTTGTAAATTTTACTGCAGCCAATTAATGGGATTTTTGCTCGAATTCTAAATACATACTTATACGAAATTCAGACACTGAGATTTTGAAAAAATAAATAAGATTTTATTATAAAAATATAAAATTCTTGGGTTTGGCATGCAATATATTTTTTTTTTTTTTGAGGCTAGCCTGCCGTCTTTTACATCAAAACGAAATAACAAATGAATTGAGGTTTCTCTTCCTGAATGCCAGATAATATTAATGGACTTTCTTTTCTAATTTTTTTTTTTTTTGAATTGTATGTACAATTGAAATGAAATTAAGAAAATCTGTTATTATTCTCTGTGCTTTTGTAAATTTTCCAAAAGGAAAGCAAAAAATGAAAAAAAAGTACCCACTCAAATGTCATTTTCATTCTGAACAATTTAAGCCGAAAAATAGACCACACGTCATTTTTCAAGAAAATTGAAAATAAATCTTTTTAGCCAGTAAAGTATAAAAGACATACTAAATTCAATATTATTGGGTGGTTGTAAAAATTATGTCTGCTAAAGAAAAATTTTTTTTGTTATGAATTGATCTCAATATCAATTTTTTTAGAGTAACTAAAGGGTGGGCCGTTTAAAAGTTTAAATTTAAAAATGCAATAAAACAAAAAGTCGCTGTAGTCTAGTAGGTAGTGTGTTGGCTTATTGGACTGAAGGCCCGAGTTCGAATCCCAGGTCAGACATCAAAACGAAATTATGAAAATATTTCTTCGGCGACTTCCTCTCAGCAGATTTCTGGCAAAAACTCTGAGAGTATTAAAATTGCCATGAAAAGCTTCTCAAAAAACTGTCGTTCGGAGTCGACTTTAAACTGTAGGTCCCGCCACTCATGTATAAAAATTAACGCACACAACATAAGTGGTGTGAGAAGCTAGGTCGTAATCCTGACTGAAGGGTTGTAATGACCAATTATGTAAAACAAAAACGGTTCGAAATTTTGCCAAATGAATTTTTTTTTGTTGTGAAGTGAAATAGAATATTATTTCATTCCTATGGCTGCCGTGGCTGGCCTCACAGTACCTTATTCGATCGGACCAATTTTTCGTGCATTTTTGCGAGTGTATAGGGGGCCTTTAAATACTCAATTGTCTCTGGTTTGTCGGCATAACACTTTCCTTTAATGGAGTCCCACAGAAAATTGCCCAACGGTGTCAAATCGCAGCTTCTTGGCGGTCAATTAACATCACCATTTCAGCTAAAAAACGGCCATCAAACGTTTGACGCAATAAATCTAACGTGGCATGAGATGTGTAGCATGTTGCACCATTCTATTGACACCAAACATCGTTCACATCAATACCATGAAGAGCGGGTACAAAAAAAAATCGGTAATAATGGTGCGATAGGTGTCTCCACTGACTGTAATGGTTGCACTGTCCTTATTTTCAAAGAAATATGGGCCAATAATGCCTCCGCTCTACTAGCCACACCAAACAGTCACTCGTTATGGACGCATTGGCTTCTGTAAGACCACTTATGGGTTTTCTGAGCCCCAAATACGGCAATTTTGCTTATTAACGCATCCACGAAAACGAAAATGATCTTCTGAAAAAATGATTTTTCGACATCATCGAGCAGTTTCTCGTTGGCCCATCTAGCGAAATCCAATTGAACTTTGTAAGTCGTCGCCAAAATCTTTTCGCATAATTCGACGAATTGTATCGTAAATCGAAGTCTCTCTCTCTACTTGCTAAGATCAAAATTGAAGTCGCCGTGGCCTAGTAGGTAGTGTGTTGGCTTATTAGACTTGAGGCCTCGGTTCAAACACCAGGTCAGGCATCTCCAACTAAACGAAATATGACAAAATATTTCTTCGGCGACTTCCTCTCAGCAGATTTCTGGCAAAAACTCTGAGAAACTCTGAAACTGTAGGTCCCACCACTGATGTATAAAAATTAACGCACACAACAAAAGTGATGTGAGAAACTAGGTCGTAATCCTGACTAAAGGGTTGTAATGACCGATTATGTACGAAAGCTCAAAATTCAACTTTTCTCTCTCCTTTTGACTATGGTCTAATCTTTTTCGCTTGTGTTCTCAAGCGGTGGTATATACAAATAAAGTTTTTAAGCCTTTGACGGTACTCCATGTTTTGCCTAGGCTGGTGGATAAAAGTGACCATCAACCAGAAAGGGTTGAGATAAGACTAAATTTTGCTCCATTGGTATGAAACATTCAATTTGCGTCCCCTAAGCATGAAAATATTCGGTGCTTCTGAAGAAGCCAGTTGGTCTACCAATATTCATCCTCGACAGATTAGTGAGATCATTTGCATGATAGAAGCCCAGGTGTTACTTTTTCCTATAATATGAACGATGGACATCTTGGCCTACCCATGTTGTATTGTCAATCGATTCTCAATGCTATTCTCAGTGTACAGAATTCTCTAGCTAGTGCGATAGCTTAGCCACATCTGATAAATTTATCCAGTTCGTAGCGTCCTGGGGGAGTTATTATGTTCTTTGATTTGAAATAAGATTTTTTGAACTTCGATGATTCGTTTAAATTTTCTTTTGATTCGGAGTATGTAATAACCCCCCGTAAGATACCACTGTGTATTAAAAACTGTCGTAAAAGTAATTTTAATTAGCAACTGCCTCAGTGGACATAACTTGTTTGGGTCCTAAAAGGTCCCGTTGTAACAATATATTCCGTTAATAATTACAACTTTTGGTTGGCATCTCTCCCGGCATCCCGGGAGAAGCTAGGTCGTAATCCTGACTAAAGGGTTGTAATGACTAATTAAGTAGGTTTGCAAGAGAATTTGTTCTGTGTTCACCACATCTTCATCCTCGTTACAGCTTCTGTAGAAGACATTATGAGCTAGTCCCTGAAGCCATTGTCCCACTAAAGCTGCCATGAGGTTCCTAAGATGGACTCTGACAAGATTTAACACAAATTATATTCTTCAGACATCCATATCGAGTCAGATCTGATTAGTTTTTCTTCCTCATGTCCATAAATAGAGATGAGAGTGAATGTCGAATATCTTGGATATCTCCTGCCGAGACACCTGGCATAATCTTAGATGTGGTGCACACCAGAGATCAGCAACGAGTATTCAAAAAGATGAGTAGATTCGAGTCATACTTATTATTTCTGATACTTATACGCATTCATACTTATTTTAATATCATACTACTCATATTCAAAGTTAGAAGTACTCGTCGTATTCATACTTAACAATACGCATGATGTTATTGACTCGTTTCTACTTAACATTTACACGAAGCACAAAATAAGTATGATTCGCGTACGAACACTACTATACTCACAATTTTGATGAATGATTCGAGCCACTCGAATCACTTATAAGTATTATAAGTATTTTTCTAAATTTATGAATTAGAATGAGTAGGCGTATGAATCAAATACATTTCGAATGTTGTGAGTTTGATGTCAACGTTGTACTCATACTCATTGTAACCTACATACACATTAATCAATGCTGTAGCGAGTACGAATGAATCAGAGTAGTTGAATTTCAATTCTTTTGATTCACTCATACTCAAAATTGCATGAGTGCTTATGAGTAGCGGAAAAACAATTCATTGCTGATCTCTGGTGCACACATAATCTAGTAATCTAATGATCGCTGTTCCTTCCGATATACTCTGATACCGAGTTCGCAGGGCGGCAATACTAATAGATATTAATTTAGCCTGACTAAGATTTAGTTGTTGTGAAAAAATTCCACATTCCACTTGGTCGTGTGATCTACATCCATTAGAGACTACTTGGATGCTGTTCCATGGGAGGTGTAAATCATTATTTTAAAAGAATCGATCAGCTATTTTCATTGTGAAACCCGAAAACGTTTTCGGGTATCGTGAAGCCGACAGATTAATTCAGATTAACTATACCCAAGATTTTGGCATAACCATAATAGTCTCCTGACGCTTTCGCAGCCGCATGTTTCGTCAACATGACTGGTGATCATCAGTTAATTTAATTTCATGGTTTTAACACATTGAGTGCCTTGTCAGTCACCAGTGACTGATACTGGAATACTGCAATGGAGCTATGTCAGTGACTGACACTGAGTACCTACTTTTACTTGCCATTCAGTGCTGTCAGTCATTTATGAAAAAACTTGTTGGCGGAGAATGCGTTAAAGTTCATGTTAATAGTTATCGATTTAGATCATTTATTGTATTGTTTGTTCGAAAATGACTTTTACCCTTAACCAATAAAATAATATATACATAATATTAAATAAAATATAAAAATACTCAAAACAAAATTGGAATAACATGACAGAGGAAGAAAATACAAATAAAATAAAATGAAACAAAACGACACCGAACATTTACTCGGGAATATTAAGCGGACACAATTTAAAATATTTTTAGTCTATTTTTGAGAGCGGTCCAGCGTGGTACCATTCTAAAACCGAAAAACTATAGAATTTGAAAACGAAAAACTATTTGACGCGTGTGACATATATAAAATATCATTTGAAATATATATACATATACATGCGTAATATTTGTAACGGTAAAGATATATGTGACATACATACACTAACAAATAATTAAGCAAGATTTTACTTATAAAAGAGTACAAATTATTGTGTAAAGTTTATGAAAGTGTCGTTAATAATTACAATTATTAGGAAACTTTACATAGGAATTTGAATTTCAATTCTAAAAATATAACGAGAAAAGAAAAAAAGAAACGTGTCTAAGTCAGTACGCACACAATATTGAAAGCAAATTTTTCATTTTCACTTGAAGTAATAATGCCATAAGGTTACTAAACAAAAAAAAAAAAAAAAAAAAAAAAAAAAATTAAGAAATATTGGTATTGGCAAAAGGCCCACAAATTGTCCAGCAGAGCATTACGTCAATTACCGAAATTTACTGAGAAAAGTAAAAAAATAAAACAAAGAATTTCAAATACTTTGCGATTGAAAGTTGCGTGCGGTCGTTCGTTCGGTGCGGTTCGGTTAGTTTTTTCACTAAGAACGTTACAAAATGTTTGCGCGGTTTAAAAATTTATTTTCGAAAACGAAAAGCGAATCGGAAGACGCGGACATAAATGCGGAATCCGTCTCAACGTCGCGGGCTTCGTTCGAAAAAGAATCGGTTTACGGCAATGAAATTTCAAATGCGGATCCCTCCAACCTCGAGGGTTTGAATCTTCTTAAGAGCATAGTAGAAAATGAACAGCATGTTGTTACTAAAGTCAACCAGGCTTCCACATCTCTAAGTGAAGAAGTGGCCGAATTACTTAAAAGAAGACTTTCCCACGAACATGATTTGAATAACACTGAAGTTGAGTTATCTCAGGAGAACATAGGTCCTAATCAGGTTTCATTTAACCTTACAAATGGTGAAAAGAAACTGGAGGAAGAGCAAACAGAGCCAACAAATTCAGATTTTCATGAAGAATCTAAAGAAAGTTTGCCTATGTCACAAGATAATGAAGAAATGCCTAGGGATTGCAATGAAAATAAGCAAGAAGAAAGCTCTCAAACAGTTTTAGAAGAAAATACGGATTTGGAAATATCTGCCTCAGAATCAAGTCAACATACGACAGATAACGAGGTTCAAAAAATAATCGAATCAAAGGACAACAATGAATCTGATCAGATTACTCTTGAAAATAACAACGACCACGATAAAATTGAAACTAATTCCGAAAAACAATTCGATAATGTACTTGACTTAAATGCAAACGAAGAGATTTCTTTAAATGACGGATCTGATATCTTAAAACAGACCACAAATGAAACTCAAAACGAAGCCACCACCAACGGTGTTCTAAAGACTCAAGAAAATCCTTTAAACTTCTCTGAACATAATTCCATTAATAAAGAAACTCTCAACAAACTGACCTCCACTACCACATCACACGAAAACTCTCCCGATCTGACGGAAAGTTCAAAATCTTTATCTCAGTCTTCAGTAAAAGAAAATTGCAATAAACCCTCCATAGAAAATTCTTTTTCCTCCTCAGCAGAAATTATTAACTCTCCTACTACTAATTCTAGCATTGTTGTGGAAGATATACCCTCTGAGATTAATACATCCAGTCCTACAGTCGATAGCACAATATCGGGCAGCAGCGGTAGTAATACCAGTACTTTGGATACCGCGGCCGCAAACAATGAAATTATAGATCCCAGTAAAATTATTGTTAATCCCATTGATAATAACGGTTTGGCCTGTACGTCTATTACGAATAAATTAACCGATATTGCGGAAGTGGCTGAATCATTGGATGCTGTTATACGTGAGGTGCAAGAGAATGTTCAGTCAGTAGAATTGGAATCGAATCCTAGTCCAAGTGATAAGAAGATGGGTACCCTAAGGAGTACGAGCAGTGAGGTAAGTTTTGATTATTTTCTAATATGACATGTTGTAGTAGTCTTATAATTTAAAGGAGTAGGATTTGTTTACGGAAAGTCTCTAACACAGTTAAGTACAGCGTATATTAGCTTCAGTCGAGAAAGCTCGAACGCAACTAGAAAATTGCCAACTTGTTTTCAATAAATAGTGTCTTATGCCCATGCTGGACAGTTTCAAGGTAATAGCTTCTGTCCATAGAATTAAGCTCTAAGATTTCTCTGAGTCTTTTAGCATGATTCATAAGGTTACTGCCAATTGTATTTGGAAGTCTGGTAAATTTCAAAAGCGTTCCAATAATGCAATCTATAGAGTCGGAAGCAAAAGAGCTATCCCCAAAATCAGATAATAACTGATCAGATATTATCTCAGTACTCAGCTGTTGACGTCGCCGTAGTCTAGTAGATAGTGTGTCGTCTTATTAGACGTGAGGCCACGGTTCATATCCCAGGTCAGAAAAAAAAATTTCTTCCGCGACTAGCTCTCAATAGATTTGTGGCAAAAACTCTGAGAGTAAATAAAATAAAACTGCCATGAAAAAGTTTATCAAAAATCTCTTGTTCGGAGACGACTTTAAACTGTAGGGCACG
This sequence comes from Sarcophaga caerulescens, assembly GCA_927399465.1. Classification (NCBI taxonomy): domain Eukaryota; kingdom Metazoa; phylum Arthropoda; class Insecta; order Diptera; family Sarcophagidae; genus Sarcophaga; species Sarcophaga caerulescens. Next base: position 22,122,204 of record OV656867.1, read on the forward strand.
CTACTCATGTAGTGTAACACACACAACATAAATGGCGTGAGAAGCTAGGTTTTAATCCTGATTGAAGGGTTGTAATGAGCAATTATGTGTATATGTATGCACACAGCTGTTATTGTCAAGGCAGCCCTTTAGCTTAAACCAAAGAAGCTATTGTCTTAATGCACAGACGGCTTCTTCTCATTTCATTCTATTGTCTGTTCCCTAAAATAAAAATAATAAGTGCCACAATCTTCCAGTTGGATACCTTCGTTGAAAAAATTAAAAGTGAAAAGCTAACCACGAGTGATAAGGAAGAAAGCTTTTTATTCTATAAATTTCTATAGGAAAGCCACTACGCATGTGATCAATATAGCACTAGCACAGTATGAAGGTTAGAATTTCTGCAAACGTTCATGGCAGGTCTTGATTTAATTACAAACAATACATAGGTCCTTCTTACTTCAGATTCCTCGTTCGCGAAGGCTACTTCTTAAAATAATTTCGGTTTTTTTCCTTGAGTATATATGTAAATGCTGTCACTTGTGTGAGTATGTGAGTGTATGGCACTTTCTGTGATAAATTTCTGTAAAGCTTTCTTGAAGGAGACGTCACCTTGCAAGTAATTGTTCCACTTTGGAAGAAAAATATGTTCGTTTGTGGCACGAAGAGTAAATAGATGCGGTTGGAGAGAAATAATAATAATATATACTGTACAGTGAAAGAAAAACGTCTACATACACCGGTATCATTACAATCAAATTTAAAACGATGTTATAGTGTTGTTAAAGGCATTTACAATCAAGAATGTTTGAAGAACGAAAAAAAAATAATGAAAAAATTAAAAATTACTCCAGTGTATGCAGACTTTTTTCTTTCACTGTATATGTATATTTATATCTTTTTAAGCTACATATTTAATAAATGTTAATTATTTACAGGATTGGCATTCACGGTCCACCGAAGACGATTCGTTTGCTACGGCATCGGAAGGTAACTTTACACCGCACTCTCACTCATCGGCCTCCTTTCAAACGGCTTCCGGCAGAACGTCTTCGTTTATAAGCTGTGATAAAAATTCTTTCGATGCCAGTGAAGCAGATGATTCAACATTTGCCTTTGAAATGCCAGAACTAACTTCACCTCATAACATGTCTTTCGAAGGTTCCGAACAGAGTTACCTATCGGCCCAGCCAACAATAAATGGCGAAGACAAAGAGAAAACACCCACCAAATTATCAGAGAGCAGTAGTCAAACGGCACAACCCTTAGAAGAGGATCAAAGTAGTATAGCGGACATAGAAGATTTGCACAGTGAGAGTGTGACACCAACACCAGCTGAAACTTTAGAGGAATATCTTGGTGATAGTATACCGATTGAATCGGAAACAGAATTAGAAATAGCAGGCATAGCTGATGCTCCTACAATGGAAATCTTAACAGAACACTCAGCTTTACCAATGTCCCGGACACCAGAGGTGAGCTTAATTAATGCAATGGCCTCTACGAATTCAAATTCCCATGTACAGATGAACTCAAATGAGGCCAGAGACTCAACTGAACAGGAAACTGAAAATACTAATAACAACAAACCAAATGCTGCATGGCGTCGTAGTAAATATTATGAGAACATAACCAAGCAAACAATTAAAGGATTTTTATGAAATTCATAGCTTTTGTTTTGAAATTTCAACTTAATTAACCAACCCTGAACCCTGAGGTTAACTCAGAAATGCTTTTGTTTATTTGAATTTTGTCGTGTTTTTTTTTTTTGTTTAAAATTAATTTTAAGAATTTTTTTTGCTTTATTTTAAATTAAAATTCTTGAATTCCATAACAAACTTGCTAAAATCTTAACTGCCTATATTTTTTAATATTTTTTTTTTTTTTTAAATTTATGGACACAAGTTGTCAACAAAAAGAACAAAAAAAAAGAAAAAAAAATATTTATTTTTTATTCGTTTAATTTATTTTGTTTTGTTGTATTTGAAATTTTTTTCTTTAAAATTTATTAAGATTTTGCTTGTGTTTTTATTTGTTTTAATAAATAATAAATTTATTTATTTATTTTTTTTATTGTTAAAATAGCAATAAAATTAAATAACGAGAATTCCAAATAGTGTGTATAAACAATAAGTCTTTTTTAATATTTCCCCTCCCTCCCTTTAATTGGCAATATAGCTTAAATGCTTAGAACTAAGCAGCTGTAAATGTCAATGTACCATATTTTAAATAAAATTAAAAGCATTTATTTATTGAAAAATAAAAAATAAAAATATATTTAAAATAAATATTTGCCTTATACATACCTAAATACATATGTATATATTTTTAATATTTATTTTTAATATCGTATTTTGTTTTTAATTTAGCTCTAATCAAAAACATTTTAGTCAATATTTAGTGTTTTTTTTTTAAATTCTAATTTAAATGTAATAGCCTTAATAAAATTTAATAATGCAATATACATATGTATAAATCAATTAATACAATAAATATTTGTAAATATTGTTCAATTAATTAGAAAAATTTTAATTATTTAATAACACTTTTCAGCGATATTAGCAAACTTTAAATTCCTTTATAATATATAAGATTAGGGCCATTATTATAGATTAGTGCCATTATTACAACTTGCCGTTAACTAAAGGGAGGATTTTAACGGGCATATAAATTGTTTTTCATTATTATAAGTGGACAATATGGTAGAAGTGAGCGTTAAGCTAAAGGGAGGATCATCCTACCGGTAACTTTTAAAGTTAAGTTTATGTTTGAACTTGCCATACATATATATTATTTTCAATATGGCAACTTCAAATATCAACAAAATGAGCATATACAACAAAAAAACGAAGAAGAAACGTTGCCACTGCATTTACAAAAGACTTGTTTAATTGATCAGTGTTATCGACATTGCTCCCGCACTGGCATACTTTTGAAAAAGTTAATTTTATTTTATCATTAGGTTGTAAGAAGGAAAAGAAGTTTAAGGTGACTTTAAAGTTCATTTGAGCCAAAGTTAACTTTAACTAAACCCAATTTTAACTGGGAGTTATAATAATGGCCCTTAATTTCTAAAATTAGCCACACTAACGCGCAGGTGGCAGTAGATTGATAGAATTTATTTCGTTAAAAAGATAAAACCTCAAAAAACATACACTTTAAATTTCGAGCTGCCAGGTTGTTTTGTATTTAACTTTTTTTTGAATCACCAATCTTCGTTTTCTCGTCACCCTACATTAGAGATGAGCGATATTTTCAAACCTGTGATTTAATCACGGTGATTGATAATTCACTGGTAACTACAGTGATTGAAATTGCCAAATAACAGGTACTAATAATGTCGTTCTTTCAAAATTGTTACATATTCAAATTTATTTAATTTTGTTTTGATTATTTACTTCTGTCTTTTATACATAAACTTTCTGTGAAAATTAATTGTCAAACTTCATATAAAAAAAAATTACATTAAAAATAATAACATTGATGACACCACTTTGAATTTGTTTAGTAGTCTTTTCGTAATGTATCTAGTTGTCTCTTTCTTACGACTTAATAAAATACGTTATTGTCATTATTGTATTATTGGAATACTGTGATCACAATCACTGTTTTAAACAACAGTGATTAACAAATCACGTTCACTGAGAACAACGTTCTTCAAAAATCACTGGATCGCTCATCTCTACCCTACATTAATAACACTATGCGACAAAATAAAGAAAATTAAATACACCCGGCTAATGACATAGTGTAGATTGTGAGGTTGGTTGAGTAGATCTCAAAAATATTTTTTTTATTTTTCTCGAACCCTCCAAACTTTTTTTTTATTTGACAAAAACTGTTTTTTAGACTTTACGCCCAAATTTCTAAATTACTCAAACATTTCTGACCTGATTTCCAAAATTTGTACTTGTTGGAAAGGGGAGAGATGGACCTTTAAAACGGTATACACATATCTATTATTTGACTTAATATGCTATGAGTTTTGATGAGGTAAACTTGGAAAATGCGAATTTTTTTCATATTTTTCAAGTTTGTCCGTTCATAGTAGCACACTTTATTTAAAAAATATGAAATAAGTGATGACATTCTGAAAGTGCATTGTCTTGTGAAGAGATTGGCACTTAGTTTGATCAAATCGGACAAAAATTACCGTAGTTATTATATAAATAGTATAACAGTCGTGTTATATTTTTTATAAAGGGTCCGCCAAATAATTTTTTTTTTTTTTCTCAAATTTCTTTTTTTATTTGAAAGTACAATCCTTCCGGTTTATAATGGAAAATAATTTCATTCAAATGGCTGCCTAGGCTGGCCATGCAGTAGCCTACACGATCGGTCTAATTTTTAAGCACATTATCGATTGTGTGCAGCTGTATTTCACCAATGGCTTCACGAATATTGTCCTTTAAAGCGTCAATTGTCTCTGGCTTATCGGCGTAACACTTATCTTTGACGGCACCTCACAAATAATAGTCCAACGGTGTCAATTCGCAGCTCCGAGGTGGCCAAACGACATCAGCTCTGCGGCTGATAATGCAATCTTCAAAAACAGGGCGCTAAACATCGAGTGTAGCTTCGGCTGTGTGGCACGTAGCGCCGTCCTGTTGAAACCAAATGTTGCCAATATCCTCCTCTTCAATTTTTGTGAACAAAAATTCGTTCAACATGGCCCGATAACGATCGCCATTGGCTGTAACGGCCACTCCTTGCTCATTTTCGCAGAAATTATGGCTCAATTATGCCTCTGAACCAAAATCCGCACCAAACAGTGCCTCGTTTTGGGTGCGTCGGCTTTTCAATGTATGCGTGCGGGTTTTCTGTGCCCCAAATGTGACAATTTTGCTGGTTTACATACCCGCCAAGATCATGAATGAACTTCATCTGAAAAGATGATTTTTTTTGCCAAAATCGGCATCTTACCGAAGCGAAAACGCGAATACACAACCATATTCGCTCAGCGGAAGGATAAAACTAATTATCTGTCAAATCAGACATGAGCTAAGTGTTACCATTCACGAAATAAGCACTAGTTGAAAAAAAAAAAACGTTAGATGGCGGACCCGATATATGTCATCTCATCAAATGAACTTTTACTTCAAAAATTTTCAGAATTTTTGATGGATCTTGAATGTTTATCACAAAATGTGTCAATTTCACGTTTGAGCGACCACCAGAAGTTGGCCAATGATTGCGCAAAGAGTAATATTAATATTTGCAAAAAACACAAATATTATCCGACTTCTGGAAGTCGTGCAAACGTGAAATTGACACATTGTGCGAAAAACAATTAAAATCCATCAAAACTTTTGAACATTTTTGAACTGAAAGTTCATTTGATAAGATCACATATATAAAAATATAACACGACTGTTATACTATTTAAATTATAACTTCGGCAATTTTTGTCCGATTTGATCAAACGAAGTGTCAATCTCTTCACAAGATAATGTACTTTCAGAATGTCATGGCTTATTTTATATTTTTTAATTAAATTTTGCAATTAAGGATAGCTAAACTTAAAAAAACAAGAAAAAAATTATATTTTCCAAGTTTACCCCATCAAAACTCATAACATACAGTAAGTTTGGATAAAACGTTTATGTATACCGTTTTAAAGGTTAATTTCTCCCCTTTCTAAAAAACTTTGGATCTTTAAAATAGGTTCAAACATATTTGGGTAGTCAATAATTTTGTGTAAAAAGATCAAAAAAACCGTTTTTGTCAAATAAAACAAGTTTGGAGGGTTCGAGAAAAATAAAAAAAGTATTTTTGAGTTCTACTCAACCTAGTGAATAACTTAGACTATGTAGTTGCTCGGGTGTATTTTCACTGTCGCACCGTGTAATTGGTCCTTACAACTCTTTAGTGAGGATTACTGTCTGTCTTCTCACAGCATTTATGTTGTGTGTGTTCATTTTATACATACATGAGTGGCGCTACCTACAGACCGTTTGAGAAACCTTTTCATGGCAATTTTATTTTATTTACTCTCAGAGTTTTTGCCACAAATCTACTCAGAGGAAGACGCCGAAGAAATATTTCGTTTTGTGACTGACTTGGGGTTTGTACCGAGGTCTCACGTTTAATAAGCCAACACACTACCTACTAGACTACGGCAACTTCACCTACACCATTTATATCCTAACGAAAATGGAATAAAACTCTCATGTACGGACTGTCGCTTCGAGGTTTACTTTGAGGCTTATCGACTGCGTACAGGAGAGCATGAAACATTAACCCACATTACTTCCCCTCAGTACATCACTTATATCTGACAAAAAACAACTCCCACATAGGGGTCGGTGTCTATTTTGAGACTACCCGACTTACAGGATGATGGCTGCGTATAGAACCATATTGATTCATGGGAACACCATTGTAATGTGGCTTATGTTTCACTGCTATATTGTTACTATAAATTATTTTAATATCGGGAAATAAAAAGACTTGTTCTCAAAAATCTCATATTTTTTGTGCAGTTCTCGGCTCGATTAACCAGTGAGACTCACAATGCATTTTCAGAGAAAATAGTTAATCAGCTGCACTAACTGTATGTGGAACATATAACATATGTATGAAGGTTAAACAATGATCAGGCAAATAAACTTGGGCAGAAGGGAACTCCCAAAGGAGCAAACAAAACTTTTGTTCCTAAATTACAATAAGAAGAAATTTGAGCTGCATCAGAATGTCTAGGGATAACATGAGCTTAATGGGGGCACTGTAGACTCAAAGTACACTAAGCATGCAGCAGTCCTGTGTGACGGAAACGTTACCGTCTATCATAACTGACTCACTTTTCATCAGTCATTGCTTATGCCTAAATCGCTTAAGCAATGCTGTTAAGCCATCATAGAACTGTTAAGACCGCCTGCCTTTAGTGTAGTCATTTACAAACGCATTTCTTTTTTAGAATTTCGGTTTATTGGGTTAAACAATTGTATATTAAAAATGAAGTTTGATTTCATACTTTTAGGCTGAAAAATAAAAATATTAAGCATTGAATTACACTTAAAAAAGCAATTGTGGCCTGATTTTATCCACCAACCATACACATGGAAGAGACAATAGTGCTGCTTTCATAATTTAAAAGGTCCCGCCAATCATGCATAAAGTTAACACTTACAACGTAGGTGGCGTGAGAAATCAACTTCCAATCTATTAGTCAAGAGACATATTGGATTTACATTCGTAGTTTAATCACCATGAAACATTTGCGATAGTGCGGCATTCATAATTTAAAAGGTACCGCCAATCATGCAAAAAGTTAACAATTACAACGTAGGTGGCGTGAGAAGTCAACTTCTAATCGTGACTAACAGATTGTAATGGCCAATAATGTAATCTAATGTATGTATGTATGTATCAGAAATTAGCAATGAGTATTCAAAAAGATAAGTAGAATCGAATCATACTCATAATTTCACGGAACCTCTACACATATTTAAAGTTTGAAGTACTCATCATATTCATACTTAACAACAACGAAGACTGTAAATTTTGATGAATGATTCGAGTCACTCGATTCATTTATAAGTATTATAAGTATTTTCCGAAAGATATGAATTTGAATGAATAGACTTATGATCAAATATATTTCGAATGGTATGAGTTTGATGTCAAGGCTGTACGCATACTAATTGCAACCTGTACTTATAAATCAACATTGTAGTGAGTACGAATGAATCAGAGTAGTTAAATTTCAATATTGTTGATGAGTGCTTCTGAGTAGCAAAAAAAAAAAAACGATTCATTGCTGATCTCTGCTATGTATCACATAAATGACATGATTAAAGTATGAACAAAGTAAAGTTTTGCTTACAATGCCAAAGCAACAACCACAAATTTGACATTCGTTAACTTCGAAAAACGTGCAGTTTTAGAAAAAATCTAAAAGCCCGTCAATTATACACTTATTTTGGTTTGGTTGTGAATAGGACGACTCTAAATGAGTCCATTAAATAGGAGGACAACCAGTAAATTGGGAAATATGTGCCAGCCAGCCTGTGTTAAACTCTGTCCTTAAGTGAACTGTACGTCACAGAATTTATCTTACACGCAAGGCAGATTGACATCTTCGTTGCTAAAGTAATAACGATCTATTAGGATGGAAAATATGTTTAAGTTCATAAAATTACTGAACCGCTATTGTGTGCTAGAACTGTATCATCGAAGAAAATTTTTAAAGTGCAGAGTGTTATCAGCCGATCTTCGAGAGTGAAGGAAATCAATAACCACCGGGTTTTCAAGTAATGATATACAGAAGTCACCTAGACGAAGTAGTTTAGCTACGTAGATACTGTTATTTGTTTAAAGGACTCATCAGATACATAAAATATCGGGTCCTCCATCTAACGTTTTTTTTCAACTAGTGCTTATTTCGTAAATGGTAACACTTAGCTCATGTCTGATTGGACAGATAATTAGTTTTATCCTTCCGCTGAACGAATATGGTTGTGTATACGCTTGAACAACGCTGGGAAATATTGCGACATTACTTTGATAATCATGGTAATGTTGCAGAATGTGTGCGAAAATTGCGTACGGATATTGGCGGATATGTAAACAAGCAAAATTGTCGCATTTGGGGCACAGAAAACCCGCACGCATACATTGAAAAGCCGAGGCACCCAAAACGAGTCACTGTTTGGTGCGGATTTTGATCCAGAGGCATATTTGGGCCATTTTTCTTCGAAAATGAGCAAGGAGTGGCCGTTACAGTCAATGGCGATCGTTATCGGGCCATGTTGAACGAATTTTTGTTCACAAAAATTGAAGAGGAGGATATTGGCAACATTTGGTTTCAACAGGACGGCGCTACGTGCCACACAGCCGAAGCTACACTTGATGTTTTACGCCCTGTTTTTGAAGATCGCATTATCAGCCGCAGAGCTGATGTCGTTTGGCCACCACGGAGCTGCGATTTGACACCGTTGGACTATTATTTGTGTGGTGCCGTCAAAGATAAGTGTTACGCCGACAAGCCAGAGACAATTGACGCTTTAAAGGACAATATTCGTGAAGCCATTGGTGATATACAGCTGCACACAATCGATAATGTGCTTAAAAATTGGACCGATCGTGTAGGCTACTACATGGCCAGCCGAGGCAGCCATTTGAATGAAATTGTTTTCCATTATTAACCGGAAGGATTGTACTTTCAAATAAAAAAAGAAATTTGAGAAAATATTCAGTAGTTTTTTTAAAGCATTTAAAAAAAAGTTATTTGGCGGACCCTTTATGATTCTATATGACAAAGTGGATTGTTTGTTTATTTTAAGGGCGCTTGATACCATAAATGTAAAGCAGAAGACTTCTTGAATTTGAGATACAACTAAGCTGCTAACCTCCACATATTTTATAGCAGACTGATAGATCGGCCGCTAACTGTTTTAGGCTATCTGTATTTATAAAAATTTTTTCAATAAAATTTTGGTGTCAGTTACCATTGCGAATAATAGGGATTTTGAAGCTTTTACAGAAGGATAACTGCACAGGTGATGACGACAACTTTCTGGGAATATTTAAATTCTTAACGACAAGCATATGACTGTTCATTTGTAAAGGTTTGCGCGTTCTGCACACTCACATCTTCAATGAACAACATTCACCCGTAGGCATGGATATTTACAATCGCCTGTTTTTGTAAGACGATTGCAGACAATCGACAATTTGTATGAAAAGCACTCAATTATTGAAATATCAGTTATTTTCATATAAATTCACAATCGCCTGAAAACGTTCGTCCTACAAAAAGAGGGGATTATCCTTGAATAATTGCTTAGACAGAATGTTTCCTTGGGAAGTGTTCTAATGATTAGCTATGGGGTGGGCCATATATCGGTTTAAATTTGAACCATCGGTTATTTCGTATATTTTATCTCCACTGAATGTAATGAATCGATTTACGCTTGAGCAACGTTGGGATTTATTGGGTCAACGAGAAACTGCACGATGATATCGATTTTATCAAAAAAAAAAAAAATCAACTTTTCAGACGAAGCTTATTTTCATCTTGGTGGGTTAATAAGCAAAATTGCGGTATTTTGCGCACGTGGTCTTACAGAAGCCAATGCATCCATTACGGGTGACTGTTTGCGGCTTGTGTAGCGGAGGCATCTTCGGCGCAACTATTACGGTCAATGGAATCACCTATCGCACCGATTTTTTTGTACCCGCTCATCATGGTATTGATTTGAACGATATTTGCTTACAACAGGATAGCGCAACTTGCCACAATCGATTTATTGCGTTAAACGTTTGATGGCCATTTATTTAGTCCAAATGGAGATGTCAATTGGCCGCCAAGAAGCTGCGATTTGACACCGTTGTACCATTTTCTGTGAGGAGCCGTTAAAGAAAAGTGTTATGCCGACAAACCAGTGACAATTGAGCATTTGAAGGCCAACATTCGTGATGCCATTGCCGAGATACAACCCCATACACCTGAAAAAGTGCATGAAATTTGTTGCGATCGTATGAGGTACTGTGCGGCCACCTGCGGCAGCCGTATGAATGAAATAATATTCGAAACAAAAAAATAAATTTGAAAAAATATCGAACCGTTTTTGTTTTATTGAATTTTTCAATTTAAACTTTTAAATGGCCCACCCCTTTTATAATGAATGCCTTGATTTGTGTTATAATAGGTGCATCGGTTCTAATGCACTCCCGGATTGCTTTAACATTAGATTAGACGAAAATGTTGTTGGTGAACTGTAGAGGTATAGGCTAATCATCATTAACTTAATGTGATGAAAACTCCAATATAAATATGAATACGTTGTTAGTGAAGTCGCAACAGTTTAAGGTATTCTATAGCCAGTGTTGACGGAATGCTTTTTTTTTTCTTTTCTTACAAGTCATTCATATTTCTTTACGAGCTGTGGGGATATTTAGTATTCAATGTTAAAACTCTAAGAATCAATAGATTTGATGGTTGGTGTCGGTATAGGTGGTGGTGGCAGGGGCAGTGGCAGCTATTTTCGCTAAAAATTTGTTCCCACTTTTTCAAATTTAATTTTTTTTTTTGTTGTCTTTTTACGGTCTATTCAATTTGATTTTTACCTTAAGCGCCATGCGTTTGAAATGGCGCGTCACATTTAAATAATCGTGACTTTTGCAGTGAAGCATAAAAATTTGCAAAAAAAAAATGAAAGAGAAAAACACAACAAAACATATTCAGTAAAATGGAAAAGTATTGACACATAAACTATTTGTAGCACAATATCGACAACAACAACAACAACAAAAAATATTTTTTTTTATTTTCGAAAAGGAAACAATGCCACACAAAATTCGCTGTAAACAAATTGAAAAACTCAGAACACAAAAAAAAAATCGGAACACAGAAATTGAATTTGAAATGATTTTCGTTTGTTTTTTGCTAAAGCAAGCATAAGAGACAGTGAGTGAGAGGAAAAGAATAAAAAAATAAAATTCAATTAAAGAATTGATGAACGATGTAAATGAATAAATGAATGGGCGAATGAATGAATGAGCGAATGTACAAATGAATGTATGCAAATACTGTATTACCCAAATGATAGTGCATACGTATGTATGTACATATATGGAGCATATAGTGTTACATGTGGAATACGAGTACATTTTAGTGTTACAATTACTATGTGTAATGCAACAAGCTGTGGCATGCTTACAATTCTCTCCACCAAAAACTCTTCTCACTCACAACACAAATTGTTTGCTAATGTTCCCTTTGTTTCATAATTTATCGTCCATTATTGTAACAATTTAAAACTGGATATAGTTTTTGTTGTTGTTGTTGTTGTCTATTTTCCACAATTCGAAAAAACCAAAAAAACCACAATAACCACTATGAGGCATATTATACGACAGATAATGAAGTTAAAGATGATCATCATTATGATCATTATGACCATAATGGATGGTGAAGATTTGATGGTTATGCTGGTGGTGGTTTATTGCCACAAAATTATGAAACTGAATGTACTCCATATATTCAGTTTTATATTCTATTTTTATTTCTTTTTTAATCATATTTTTCATTTTTATTTTCATATTCTTTTCATCTGTTTTTCTGTCTGTCTGCCTGTCTGTCTGCTAGTTGCTTATGTGTAAGTTTACATTTTTTACTTTTTGTGTAAATAATACTCTGCTTTAGTCTCCATATGTATCGGGTGGACTATCTATCGGTTTAAATTTGAACAATCGATTAATTCGAATCTGGCAATACTTATGTCATTCACTCTTATTCTGGTTGTCGTCGTCGGCGTCGTCTTGCGTCGACAGTTTAAAATTGGTATTCTGTTTGTCGTTATTGACAGTTATAGATGACTGTCGACACACATTTGGTATTCTGTGAGTCAATACGCCGTCGATATTGTGTTGTGTCGACTCTGATTTTGTCGACTCTGATTTTATCGACATCATTTTTGGTAACGACGACGACGACAACCAGAATAAGGCTGATTATTTCTGTCATTCTGAAACGATTTACGTTTGAGCAACGTTGGGATTTATTGGAAATTTGGGTAAACGAGAAACTGCACGATGATGTCGATTTTGCAAAAAAAGCATCTTTTCGAATGAAACTCATTTTCATCTTGGTGGGTACGCAAAATAGCCGTATTTGGGGCACAGAAAACCCACACGTGGTTTCACAGAAGCCAATGCATTCATTACGAGTGACCGTTCTTTTGTACCCGCTCTTCCTGGCATTGATGTGAACGATGTTTGATTTCAACAGGATGGTGCAACTTGCCACACATCTCATGCCACAATCGATTTATTGCGTCAAACGTTTGATGGCCTTTTAATTAGCCGAAATGGTGATGTCAATTGGCTGCCAGGAAGCTGTGATTTGACACCGTAGGACTATTTTCTGTTATGCCGATAAACAAGAGACAATTGAGAATTTGAAGGCCAACATTCGCGATTCGCCATTCGCCATTGCAGAGATGCGACCCCATACACTCGAAAAAGTGCACGAAAATTGTTTCGATCGTATGAGGTACTATAAAGCCAGCCTTGGCATCCATATGAGTGCAATAATATTCCAATTCCGTTCGGAACAATTGTACTTCACAATTTATTGTTTTATTGCATTTTTAAATTTAAACTTTTAAATGGCCCACCCTTTATATATTCGTACTTGTGCAGTGTAATTTTTATACATTTTTTCTGTGAAAAAAAAGATTGTTTTTTCTTTTCTGTTTGTTTGCTTAGATGTTGAACTCAAGTATCTTTAATATACTTACAAGAAATATTATATAATAATTGAAAATGTGTGTCTGCTGTAAGCAATTAAACATATGGATGTAACAACAACACCCTCTTCTAACAATCTGTTACGAATTCGTTGAAATTTTCCAATTAAAAAAATTTCATCACACTATCATTCGGAAAATGGAAAATATTTTCTTTTTCGCTTTTTCCAAATTTATAATCGATTGGTATGGACAAACGAAAAACTAATTGGAGTGGGTTTATTAGAAATGATAATGTGCCCTCCCTTCTTCCAAATTTCATTATTGGCAACCAAAATTAATTTGATTTGTGGCTGATGTAATAAAAATTTTAGAAGGAAATTAACACCCAAGATTTAGGTTAGGTTAGGTATGAAAGACTTTTTATATTTTAAAAGAAAGACGTTCTATTATTATTAAAGTCACAGTAGTCTAGTCTAGTCAAGTGTGTTGGCTTATTAGACGTAATGCCACGGTTCAAACCCCAGGTTAGACATCTCCAACACAATAAAATATGAAAAAATATTTCTTTGGTGACTTCCTCTCAGCAGATTTCTGGCAAGAACTGTGCGAGTAAATAAAATTCCCATGAAAAGTTTCTCAAAAGATCAGAGTCGATTTTAAGCTGTAAAACACGCCGCTCATGTATAAAATTAATACACACAACGTAGGTGGTGTAAGAAGCTAGGTCGTAATCTTAACTGAAGCCTTGTAATGATCAATTATGTATGTATATATGAAAGACGTATTTAACCAATGTAGGAAGTTACAGATCGGGCAAGAGCCCAATACTGTTGTAAGCGACAGTAAAGCCTGTAAAAGATAAACAATAATTCTTAAGAACACGTTTAGTGTTGCGGTTTTATAGCATATGTTGGTTCAACGAATCGATCCTAATTTTGAACAATTCGTATGTGATACTAAGCGTATGATTTTTGCCAGAATGATTTCTCCTTACTATTCTGTCAGCTACTAAACTTATGGCTACAACGTAGAGGATATTTTCTTTTCCGTATATACATACATATACGAGTAGAAGCCAACACACTATCTACTAGACTACTGCTACATTCGTTTAAATTAAATCCATTAAATCCGATCTCAATTTCTAGATTTAAGAACTTGGGATAGACTTCCAGATAATTGGCCATGGGTTAGAATCGTAATTGATGCAATCGAACATACCTAGAGCTCTATGGCCACTATGATACCACGAAACTCTATTAAGATCGAGTCACAAACGTATAGGGTGATTTTTAAGAGCTATAGGAAAATTTTTCAAAAAAAAAAAAAAAACATAAAATTCAGAAAAATGCATGAAATCTTTATTTGAATCGATAGTACGGTCCATATAATTTAATGTTTGAAGATTATTTCATGCAAATGTTGACCGCGACTGCGCCTCAAATGATCCATCCGCTTAGTCCAATTTTGGCATACTCTTTCCAACATTTCGGTCGGTATCTCACGAATAAATGCTTTAATGTTGTCTTCCAATGCGTCAATTGAAGCGGGCTTGTCTGTATAGACATGAGCTTTAACATAGCCCCACAAAAAATAGTCTAAAGGCGTTACGATTCGCAGCATCTTTGAAGAAGTACGGTCCAATGATGCCACCAGCTCATAAACCGCACCAAACTGTGACTTTTTCTGGATCCATTGGTAGCTTTTGCAATGCTTCTGGCTGATCTTCACTCCAAAATCGACAATTCTGCTTATTTACGTAGCCATTGAGCCAAAAATGAGCTTCGTCGCTGAACACAATTTTTCGATAAAGAAGTGGATCTTCGGCCAACTTTCCAAGAGCCCATTTTGATAATAAAATTCAATGATTTGCAAGCGTTGTTCGTTTGTAAGATGATTCATGGTTTGGTTATAGACCAAACTGAAGATGTTTGACAGTAAAACAAAACACGAAACGTGCGTGAGCTGTTTAAACTAGTGTTGCCAAAAAGATAATAGCTAAAAAATCACCCTTTAGAAGCAACCTGGGCTTTTTACAACATATTTTCTAATTTGATACCTGAGACATCGAACAGATTCTCGAAAGCATTTTCGGTAGACGTCTTCCAGCAATAGCTGAATATCTTCACAAGCACTGTACACATATGCCTACGGGACATTGTCCAGGTACCAAGTGAGGCTATATCGCTTCTATTCTATCTAATAGAAGAGGCAGTGTGTTTATTGTCAAGATATGGTCTTAATTCCTTTACTATCCGGCAGTTATTCTTTGCCGCAGGTGCCCATAAAGTCATCGGAATTTCTAACTACTATGTTAAGGATTGGGTTTACAGGAGAGCGTGACAAGCAAATCCATTGGAAAGCAAAGGACTAGGAATACCTTCCTTAAGGCTATGAGAACATTATAATCTAAAATGACGGATAGGTTAGGTTAGATTATGTATGAGAGGAAGTGTAGGAAAAGTAGCAGTGGAGGGAAGTAGTTGTTTTAAGAAACGAGGATTTTAAGTTTTAAACGGCGGAATGGCTAAATCAATATATACTTCCACGACTATTTTACAACAGATTTCTTAAGCAGATTGATTAAAACATTAACCCTTATTCTGGTTGTCGTCGTCGACGTCATCTTGCGTCGACAGTTTAAAATTGGTATTCTGTTTGTCGTTATTGACAGTTATAGATGACTGTCGGACACACATTTGGTATTCTGTGAGTCAATACGCCGTCGATATTGTGTTGTGTCGACTCTGATTTTATCGACATCATTTTTGGTAACGACGACGACGACGGCGACGACGACGACGACAACCAGAATAAGGGTGATTATTCCAAAGCAGTGGTAACAGCATTCCACCCTGTGCAGTTAAACGGTTTACTATCAGTGAATCTCTGCAGTAAAGAATCTACTGTTTACCGCGTGATTATTATTGTGAATGGTAAAATGAGAGCCTTCTGATATACATATAATAACGTTAAGCTAGGTAATCTAAACTAAATTATCGTTTTGTGGGCGTGGTGAGATAGCGATAATCGAAAGGAACTAATGCCGCAAATATCGCAAGAGGTTGGGACAACTTTATATACTTTTTCCTCTAAAGTAGGGTATGTTCCTAGAAAAGAAAAAAGAACTAAAAGAGATCGTAACAATTTCATAAAATTATGAATTGTTGGCGCGTTTCTTTTTTTTTTTTTAAAGGAAATTTCTTAAAGCTGTCGGCATTTGTATGCTAATGCTGCCGAAAGTATTGTTGTTGTTGTTGTATATCCACACCAAAAGTATGCCATAACTTTCGCACAGACGTTTTATGTATATCCTCCCTCACCCTCCCAACAGAATGAGGAACAGTGTCCGTTGCTTTTCTTATTATTACCGTATCCCCACGTTTTCCAGATTTCCTCTTTTACTTATTCTTGTTCGCTATCTTTATAGATTTTTTTCTTGCTTATTTCGTAACCCAAAGCGTTGATAGATTTCCATTATTTTTTGATTTCCATAGAATTTCTGGCTCCTATTCGCTTTTCTTCATTCATTCTCTTGCCGACTTAATTGATGGTTTTGATTTAAATCTTTCGTTACAATGACTATGAATTTATTCTTGTACATTCACAATCATCTTTCCAATCCAAAAAAAATAAAGAGAGAGAGAGCGACATTGAGATACGAGAAGATATGTATGTATGTAGTGAGCATTTTATTATTATTGTTATTATAATATTTGTTGTTGTTGTTATTGTCGGCTTTTGTTGTTAGAAAAAAAAAAAAATACGCAATTGTAAGCTTTAAACTGCTGGATTTAATTTCGACGTCATCATCTTGAATTGAAACAGCGTCAAGTCATGCTGCTTCAACGCGATCATTCAAGAGCTTTTTGAGATGAATCGACAGACAGACAGCATGTGTTGTGCTTGTGAATTGAGCACAAAATCATGATCGTGTGAGAGTAATTTCTAGTGCTCATAAATATGGATTTTTGTTGCCGCTATTCTTTATTCATATACCCTACTTCATATTTGGTGACATTAAGATGACATATGTAACAAATTAACATTGGAATTGACGCCACTTCTTTATTTATTTCAAAAAGAAAATGTTGCCTATCCTTCACCTTTTCATTGTCTAGACAAATTTAATCGCTCATCCATTAACAGGTACAATAACAAACCGAACACTGCTATACCCAGTCCCTGCCAACACTTAGTCCTGTTGCTACCATTTATATCCTCTCTGGTGATTCAGCATGCTCCTGACTAGGAATAGGGTATTGAAGCCACTTAATTTCTAAAATGCGAAAATCATGATGAAAATTCTTTTGACTTCGTAGAACATTGCAAACTTTAACCCATTGTACATCTATTAAGCCGAATAAGATTTCCCTATAAGGCCTGGGTAGGTCTGAAAAATCTTAGGATGCCTAAGAAAACAACATGTCTGAGACATGATAAGTGGCAAGTTGCATCCTTCTGAAATTCATACAGGTATGAAGTACGTGCTGTGATGAATCTGTTTCCTCCTCAGAGTCTTTGAAATTACTTTTGGACTCTTCTGTACAAATACTCCTTGTCTCTACAATGTCTGGCCGAAATACGTGTTGCTATTCTCAGGCTCAAATATTTTTCTATCACAGTTGCTTAGCGAAAGTTTGAAGTGTCGCAAATTCGTGTGATTTAAGAAGACTTTTCGACTCTCTTCATTTTTCTTGCACTAAGCGCACCCCTCTTAACTACGCTTTGCTTCAACAGAAACGTCCCACACCATCAATGGTACGGAAACTTCTCTCCTTACAAGTTCATTTGCCCATGGATTTTCCTCTATCATGGATTTAGCTGAGAGTGTCCCTACTTAACTGGGTAAGTTCATTCAGAGAATCACATACAAGTTTTGAGTTAACCTCATAGGAGCAAGGTGTTATGATCTGTTTTCTGTACTTCGTGTTCAAGCTCAATTGAGCACCACTTTCGACGACGTAATATTCGTTTGAATTCCTGTGAGTTCCTCCATTGGTTCCAATTATTTTAATTTAGTCCCAAATATTACTGTTCCAGTACAATCACCTGATAGTTAAGGGGGATACTGTTAAATATTGGATCTATGAGCATGCCCAGTAAAGAGATTAACGTGCATTTTGTCTCCCGTGGTTCTAACCATAGTCTCGATGGCTATGGTCTTCGCTATCATATCCAACGAACAAGTGTCCGACAGAACTTTTAACGCCACAGGAGGATTGGTTCTTATTGCATCGGTTTTGCCAACACATTTCAATTTTTATTTGATCCGTCTTGTAACCATTTTGAACTCCACATTATGTTCTTATGGAAATTTTAATTTCAGAATATTGCTCAAGTACTTGTCTCCGCGTGAAAACTGCACAACAATCTTCAGAAAAATTTTTAGTTCCGTTCATACACAATGTCTGTGTACAAGCATGCATAGTGGCGCCACTTAATACGGGTAAAAATGTACCCGTCGTTCTCTTATGCCCCAACACACATGGGGGTAGGGTATAAATAAGATCGTTACATACCATGCATAAAAAATATTTCAGTTATAATGTGATTCTACAAAAAATTGGGTGGTTTAGTTTGTCTTTTCAATTTCTGCAAATGTATTACAGTGTTTATTATTATTTTTGTAGGTCTCCTTACGTTTCAACTTCATGCCTTGAGTATGAGAGATGGAATTGAATATATTTTCTACATAAAATGATCACGATCGGTGGGAGATCCGATCTGTAAAAGTTAATGTTTTAATACCAATACTTTGAAAGCGATTGTAGGTGAATGCAATACTTTTTTATTGGCGTAACACAACACAACACAACAAGTGACGTATTTCACATGGCAATAAGGAAAAAGAAACGTTGAATCGACTTTGTAGAGTACTACAATATACAGTGGAAAGCAAAATTCTAGGTATCCCAATATATTGTTACGGAAATGAAAAAATCTAAATACTGGTTTTCTGCTTTTACATCGCTTAACATTAAAATTATAAACAAAACCTACAAAAACGAAACAATGCCGTAAACAAAACTGTTTACAAATTATCGTACTGCTTAGTATAACAACAATCACCAGCATAAAAAAAATGGTAAACGAGTAAACAAAAAATACACCAACAACACTACAATGTAAACAACGATGTTTACATTTATATAGATTTCGAGAAGGCGAAGTCATTAACGTTCGCCTTCAAGAACATCAGACTGTTTACTTTGCCATATATGTAAAAGGCAAGGCAAAGCAGGCGAGTTAGTTAGTGAAGTTCAGTCAGTCTTGTGTGAAGACGCGGTGTGTCTGAAGAGAGTAATCGTGATTTGAAGATCTCCGTTACAAAGATCTATCGAATAATTGCCTATTAATTGTTATTGTTTATGCAAAGGGTATAAACAGAGGAATAACAAAAAAGGCAATTGTTGTTGTTTACATTAAGTTATGAACAGTGGCACACAGAATTGTGCGAATAATAAAGAATTTTGATGACTTTTGTTTGAGGTTTAGCGACTACGTAACCGTTCTTCCAAATGATCTTCTAAATACTCTCTTGGAGTCATGTCGGGACTTTGGGGAGGAGTATTAAGTCTGTGGGGACTTCACTAGGCAAATTACATCTTCACATTAGTAGCTGTATGATTGAAGTAATAATGACTTCGTATTCTTAATTCTTTCGAATTTTGGGTCAATTCGACCTCCGGGTACTTTACTTGTCTTAATTGACAACTACACGTCCTCTAACCTAACCTAACCTAGGCGAATTTGTTCTTAAATATATACATGATAAGTCATTATAACCCTTTAGTCAGGATTACGACCTAGCTTCTCACACCACTTATGTCGTGTGTGCCAATTTTATACATGAGAGGCGGGACCTACAGTTTAAAGTCGACTCCGAACGACAGATTTTTGAGAAACTTTTCATGGCAATTTTATTTACTCGCAGAGTTTCTTCCGGAAGACTGTTGATTCCTTTTGTTCGAGATATCTCGGTTGGGCTTTGAACATCAGCCTCAAGTCTAATAAGCCTACACACTAAAGATGACAACCCGCACAGAAATGTACAATCGAGTACACTTTCTTGAAAAAATGAATCAATAGACTTCCGGAAGAAACTCTGCTTTCTTTTTCAAGAAAGTGTACTCCATACTCGCAACGTTACAGTCAATAGAACAAGGTTCTGTGTAATGTTTGTACGGACAAGAAGAATTGGATTGGGTTGACGTGCAGTTTTAACAAGACGATGAATCTGTTGAGCGGCGAATTTGGTAGGCAATGACCTTGGCCATAAAGATCATTCGATTCGATCGGACTAGAGTACCTTTTTGCCTCTCGCATACAGGGACAATCCAGCCATAATTCCAATGATAATTCAGAATGATTAGCCACGGGCAACATTGAAATGGAATAATTAATAAGAGGCGGGCATCATTTCCCTTTCTTCAAATTCCAAACTCTTAAAAAATCATTCGTTGTATAAATTTTTTAAAAGAATTACTTTCAGAAACTGATTGATTTTATTGTTTTCTCAAAGATAATGTGATAGCGAGTATTTTCTGATGAAAGGAAATTTATTTTGGATCTTAATAACTAGCTCTTCGCTCAAAATGTTTGATCCAGCAAAATGCTTGGTCCGATGGCTCTAACATTTGTATATGTGAGGGTTAGTAGCGCCATCTGTGTGTTAGCTTACGAACTATTAAGCACAATTTTTATATTGGCATGGTAGCATTAGAAAATGCAATTGAAATCATGGATGCATTGGAATCCATGTAAACATTTATTGTCGTTATTATTATCTGTCAGGATTTTATAAATCCAAATGAATTGCCATATTAAAGTAAACATAAATCCCAGAAGATTAAAAAAAATTAATTTATTTACTTTCCACTGCATTTTAGTTTCAATGAAAATAAATAAAAATTACACAACACCGTCATAAATTGTTCTCTTTTCATATGAATCACCCCCAAAAGCAAATGCAAAGAAAATCTAATAAAAGCACGCTGCCATATGGCCGGCTTTGATCTTCAAATAAAGGGGTCATATGAAAACCCAAAAATATTTCAATAAATAAACTCATACACCATGAAATTTATTTTTTAAAATATGAATTAACTTAAAAAGAAAATTACCTTGAATAGTAATTAATAATATTTATTTATATGGAGCGAAACGCTTAAAAAAATCTTAAAGTGCTGCCAGTCAAATTGTATTGTGTGATATATTAATACATAAACACTGCCTAGAAGTTAATCTGTGCGATAATTTTGTGGAAAAGGGATTTTGTTAAGATATAATTTAACAAAAATTCATTAAATTTTAACACACAACTGCACATATTTTTCAATATTTGACTTTGCTGAAGTTTTGTTGTCCAATAAAACAAAATGTGACTCATTAAATTAAAGAAAAAATCAAAAATTAATTATTTTCCAGCGAAGACGAGTATACTCGTCATAACAAAATAAAATGTTTCTGACTGTAAAGGTAGGCAATTATGATTAAAAATTAAACATTGCACGTTGGTTTTCGAGAAATTCTAGATTTTATAACGGTTCTTCTACCCAGGAATTGTGCAATAAAATACAAGCTATTGGCCAAACTAACGAATGTTCTAAAATGTGCCTTTTATAAAAGACCTTGATTTGACTGGGAAAAATCAGGGTAAAAATATCAGCTGATTCGTTGTATAATAAAATATTTTCTTTAAGACGAGTATACTCCACATAATGCTAAAAACTTTAATTTTGCTCTGACGTGTATACCCGATATGAGCAGTTAAGGGTTAAGCCACTAAAAAAATGGTATGCACACGACCATTTTATGTATGTATATTGTATTCAAATTGTTATAAAAAGGATGTTGGTTTAGAAACAGCAGCTATGCAATTTTTTTAAAATAACTTTACAACGATAACAAAACGCTAAATAAATAAAATAAATATTTTGTTACTTACCTTGGCTCATGTTTGGAAAAAGGTTTCCATTAAGATTTTTCGAATTTTAACAATTTAAAACGTTGAATTCCATCTCCAAATAGTATGTACATCTACAAGTTTCCTAGAAATAAAAAATACCATTAATAACATACTTAACCTCATTGAAAGATAAGACTACAAAACTTCATTTAAAAGTGTAGCAAGATTCTGCATCACACAACCAATACAATGCATTTTTCCAAGCTCATAGATTTTCTAGGCAAAAAAATGATAACCATATTATTCTTGAAGATGCTACAATAGACCACTAACTAGTTGAGCTAGAAATTTTTGTTCAATTGAACTAAAAGAATTCAATAGAAAACCCCGAATAAGAATATTGAGCTCTCTACCACAATTATTCCAAAGGAAAGGAATATTTATATAAAATATGGTCTACGGTACTCAGCTCATAATTGGGCAATTCACACAAGCCGTTGTATCGTTGTATTGAGTGTATTGTTGGACGATTATACAACAGTGTATGATTGTTGTTGATAATTTTCATGTAAAAATCCGATACACTTATAAACATTTTTTTCATATGTTTTTAAAAAGTTGTATTGGTTTTGTGCTATCAAATTGTGTGAATGAAAAAAATGTGTATATGTTTTTATATGTTTTTCAAAAGTTGTGTTGGTTTCGTGCTATCAAATTGTTTGAATGCCAAAAAAATACATTTGGAATACGAAACACACAATACAGCACAGCATTGAGCGTTCACAAACAACCAAGTGTATTCAATACGACATACACGATACAAACTCGTGTGAATTGCCCAAATAATTATAATATAATTTGTAATGAGCGCCGTAGACCTTATGCCTAGTCTCTGGTGGGAACTGACGAACATGACGCTAACGGTGTAGCACACTAGCCACTTGGTAGTCTAGTGGGCACCCATTAAAGCAGTAATAGTAAAATAGACAATACGATCCGAAATTTAAAAATTATACTGTAGGTCAGGCTAAAACCTCAAGATTTTGGAAGAATATATTCCAACTTCTTTGTTATATCAAGTAGGGGTAAAAGCTTTAGTATAAAAGAGCCGTAGCCAATCTCATTTTAATTTCCATTTCCAATTAAATAGCCTTCACACAAATTAATTAATTAATGTTAATGAGCAGAGGCCAATCTATGACAAAATATTTAAGCACATCTCATATTGCTATTCTATCCTAAAATCAGCTGCATTGATTGTTGAAAATATTGGTGCACCATTTATGAAGCGATTTTCATAAAATTTGATTCAGCCATTAAAGTCGCCGTAGACTAGGAAGTTTGAAGTAAGTTGGACGCTTCAAGCCATAAAAATATCAAAAAATATTTCTTCGGAGACTTCCTCTCTGCGGATTTCTGGCAAAAGCTCTGAGAGTTAATAAGATTGCAATGAAAAGTTTCTTAAAAATCTGTCGTTCGAAACCGACACAAATGGGTAAAGTAAACATATACGATTTGGTAGGCGTGAGAAACTAGGTTGTAATCCTCACTAAAGTGTAGTAATGATCAATTGAGTAAGTTAGCAAAGTCTATGAAAAACTTACTTAATTCAAGTCTCTGTTTAACATATGCGGTTTTTTGATCTTTAAAACACGTCCCTAAAATAAGTTTATAAATAAAAAAGCAATTGTAGACATGGGCCATTCCTGTACCAGGAGAATTTACCAAATTGGGAGAATTATATTCAGTTCTGTGACCAGGTTTGCATAGACTAAAGGGTAGTTCAAAGTTTTACATTCTATTTTCGTTAATACGATCTATTACACGAATTTTGATGTAAGAAATAAATCTCTACCCGTGAAGTATTGAATTTTAATAATTAAAAATAGTTAAATAGGAAGGAGGGTCTTTGAGTAAAAATTTTAGAAATTTGATCCAAAGCCATAAATTGGCAATATGCCATGACATTTCAATAGAGAAATATTGCAATATTTAACATATTGTTACGAAAATTACTGAAACGGTGTAATATCGTTTAACATTAAAATGAACACACAAAGAAATAGAACGAACTTGTTACAAGTAAACCAACAATATCAGTATGAAAGAAAATGGGATAGACAAGTAAGCGAGAAGCAATGTGAATAAAATACGCAAAGAACAATGAAGTCGCGATAGAATTCTCGAGAAGGCGAAACCACGAACGTTCGACTTTAATAACCATCATCAGACTGTTTACGTGAGCATATAAAAAGGCCAGACAAAGCAGGCAACGAGTGGTAAGAATTCAGTCAGCCTTGTGTGTCGCGTTGCATGTGAAGAGAACAGTCATGGTTTGAAGATCTCCGTTGTAAAGATCTGCGTTGTTAGCAAACAAAGTCAATTATTGTTGTATTCATCAAGTTGTGAACGGTGACACACAAAATAGTACGAACAATAAATAATTTAATTGAAACTAAACACAAATTTATTTTTATTTTGTTTGCAATCTTTGAACTCATATTTCAAGCGTTTTTAATAAGGTAAAAACGTTACAATATCAATCCTAAACGATTGTTTTAAGTCCAAAATAACTTCTTTTACACAATCAAAATGAAATTATTTACAAATATTTTTACCAGTGTACTGTGCATTTTATTATATCGAGAGAGCCTGCAAATGCTTGTAAACCGATTTCTTGCTCTCTTTTAATGTTATCGCAACAACATAACGCACAATTAAGTTTGTTTTTGTTTTTAATTCATTCGTATTGTACTCGTACATTTAAATTTTAAAAGCCAAGAAATCAAGCAAACCGAGAGTGTGTCATGTAACTAGGAAAATAATGTTTCTGGCTAAAAAGTCTTGGCAACATGGTTTTTTTTTTGTGCGCTCATTGTTGGCATATGGAAGACCATTAGGAGACCAGATCATTAGAGACCACTACGGAGTCGAAACAAACTACGAAATCCAACAACACATTTTTGCAGCCACAAGACGAATGTGATCATTATTGGTTTGTAGACAGACGTTGCTATTGCCGATATTTAACGCTGTTTACTGTTGCTGAACAGTGACTGCGAGCAACACGGCCACAACAACTCACAGCAACAGCGATCGATTGTTTTTCAAAACTTTTGTTTAGTCTCGTCCGAGTAACGCGTGTGTGCGGTACGTAGTAAAACTATTGAATGAAGAAATCAAATCAAATGTAAACGCGTGCGAATCTCTCTCTTTTTGGGAAAATAAAGAAAGCAAAACAAATTTAAAACCAATTCAATAATACGTATCAAAGAGGTGCGAAAATTTTATAATTTTTGTTAACGAAATTAAATTTAAAAAAATAGTAAAACAAATGGAATTGTTTATAGAAATTCGAAAAAAACAAAAAATAGAATGAAAACAAAAACTATTGTTTTTTTTTCAAGTTTAGAAATAGAAATGAAACAAACTAAATAGAAATATATTCACACCTTTGAAATGGTTTTCTGTTTTGTTTATTTTGTTTCAATTATTTATAGTGCGTGTTTAAATAAATAAATAAAAACAGAACGAAGGGAAATACACAAATAAAAATAGCATTCAAATTAAAAAAAAAAAAAAAAAAAAAAAATAAAATTAAATGATAAAAAAAAAGCAAAGAAATAAAAAATAAATTAAAATATTTTATTTTTTTCAAATGCTCAGTAACGAAAAGTGTTTAAAAAGTTTAATTCGAAAAAAAAATTATTGTAGATTTACATAATAAACAAAGCCTGGTTAAATAACAGATTTAAAATGACGTCAATGTTTGTGTAAATAAAAAGGGAAATATTTAAATATGGATACAATAATATAAAGAATTTTAAAATTCTTACAATTTCTTAGACTACAATACATCAAGTATACATCAAGTGAAATAAAAATATTTTTTTTTAAAGTGAAGTTATGAACTCCACGTAAAAATTGAAAAATAAAAAAAAAACATGTTTGAATTTCTTCAAATTTAAAAATTTCTTGTTTCAAATCAATTTTAATAAATTTTTTTTTCAATTACAATTTAATGCGGGGCCTTGTTTATCCACATCATCCCTTAAAACTGATGTAAAATATATCCACTCAACAATTATCATTAAGAAAGCAATTTAACTACAATTCAATTCATACATACATAACATAATTGATCATTAGAACCTAGTTTCTCACACCACTTATGTTGTGTGCGTTAATTTTATACATGAGTGGCGGGACCTACAGTTTAAAGTCGAATCCGAACGACAGATTTTTTTAGATTTTTTTTTTCATGGCAATTTTTGCCAGAAATCTGCTGAGAGGAAGTCGCCGAAGAAATATTTTTTCATATTTCGTTTTGATGTCTGACCTGGGGTCTGAACAACGGCCTTACGTCTAATAAGCCAACACACTACCTACTAAACTACGGCGGCGACTTCATTTTTGTTTTTAATTACAATTTAATGTGCGCCCTTGTTTATCTCTGTGGATGAGGTTATCCCTGTTTCATCCCTTCAAACTGATGCAGAATATATCCATGCAACAAATATCATTAAAAAAGCAATTTTAGTTGCATACATACGTGATTGATCATTACAACCTAGTTTCTCACACCACTTATGATGTTGTGTGTGTTAGTTTTATACATGAGTAGGTAGGACGTACAGTTTAAGTCGACTTTGAACGACAGATTTTTGAAAAACTTTTTATAGTAATTTTATTTACTCTAAGAGTTTTTGCCAGAAGTATGCTGAGAGGCAGTGGCCGAAGAAATATTTTTTTTCATATTTCGTTTTGTTGAAGATGTCTGATCTGGGGCTTAAACCGTGGCCTCACGTCTAACAGGTCAGCACACTACCTAATGGATTACAATTACAACAAAAATTCATTACTATTATGCACTCTTATATACCTTCGAGGTTGCTTCGGAAGCACTATCAAAGTTGAATGGAGCATACACTTCAATCGTAATAAAAAAATGCTATGATAAGAGCAGGAAAAGGCGTGATAAGAAACGAATGACTCTTGACAGGAATGATAACATAGTTTTGTTGATATTACAAGTAATACGACTTGCAGCTCCTCGAATGAAATAAGTTTTAAAATTCGTGCTGTGAAACCAAATTTATGATGAACACTGAGAAGAATGTCGTTATGTATTAAGGCCAGCCATATAAGGCCATTGAATATTTGTATTAAAAGTTTTTCACTTCACTGTAGGGTGGTATGTTCGAATCAAGAAAATTGAAAAAAATATTTAAAATTCTACAAACATAGCATTTTAGCAAAGAAACTAATGTTTCTGTTTATGTTTCAAACGTGTTTCTAAGTGTATGTGAATCTTTTAAAAATGTTTCATTTTAAATATTTTAAAACATAAAACTCAATGGGGTAAATTACTCGTATAATACATAAAATATTAGCCAATTGGAGAAATGAGGTCATACACTAGAAAAAGTGTTGATTCTTAAAATAAATATACTAAAAGCCGTCATAGTTTTTAATGTTTACATAGAAAATATTCAAATCATATTTGAAATGTTGTATTAAAAATATTTCTATTTACTGTTGATAACTATACCCAACTGACTGAAGGGTTGTACCTACCGATTATGTAGTGAATTCGAATTGGACACAAATCTTTACCCGTACACTTCTGTTATGTTGAGTTTTTGTCACTAGCTATGAAGCAAAGCTTTGTGGAAAGCTACTAAAAGTCCTAGGATTTGTACACAAGGGATGATGAAGGAAAAATCGATTAAAAATCGATTGTTATAAATTTTTTGAGGCAGCTTCGTAATGTCAACACTATGAGACTTCTGCAGTTTATTAAAAAGCTTTAAAGGCAATCGACACAGTCAATTTTGGTACATTTGCAACACTTTTTTACATATTATGTTTTACACATCTTGTATCACATTTTTAGGGATATTATTATTTTTATTTTAATACTACGTTCAGACATGCACTTTTATTAAATCAATATTCGGTTTATTGAGAACAATATTTTTAGCGTTCAGACATATAATATACGAAAATTTATTTGACAGCTGGTAAACAAAACAGCTGATTGCTTCAACAACATTGCTTTTAATTTAATCGCGAAAATTAGTGCCAAAATTTTTTTTAGAAAATATGGTAAACAATTTAAAATTTAAAAAGGTATTGCTAATGATTAACCGAAACGCCGAGCTGTTGCGGTTAATAGGGACTACTTTTGACTCCAAAGTGGCTTTTCCCAGAAGGATGAGAAAGAAAAATTTGATATGAAACTCAAAATAAAATACAAACCTTTCTGCTGACCTTCCATTTTTTGTTTGTCGTTGTTTACATTTGAGTTGTCAAATATTAATAGAAAGCGTTCGGAAAAATGTAATCTGCTCACTGAACGTACTTATGACAGTGCTGTATTTTAAGTTTTTATCAATATTGTAACAATTTATGAATTTATTGACCAATAATTAATTGAAATTTTATATGAAATATTGAGATCAATAATGCCGTTTATTGCGATTTACGCAATAAAGATGCATGTCTGAACCCAGTATAACATCAATTTAATTTAAATTTCATCGAAAATGTAATCCGAACTGTAAACTTTTAAACGGGTGCTCCTTAGAAACAATCGTGTTATTGTTTTCCAATAATAGGTCTCTATACCACATAGAGACAAATTGTTCTTTTTTCATATGCAAAATTGTAAGTCAGTATACAGTCAAAGAAAAAAGTGTACATACAGTGTTGAGTTTTAATATTTTTCCAATAGTTCCTACTTTATATTTTTTCAAATTTGCTTTTTCTTCAAACAGTCATAATTGTTAATGCCTTTAACAACAGTATAACATCTTTTCCAATTTGGAAAAACCAGTGAGACTAGTTTTTTCTAGTTTTCTGACTGTTGCGACCATTGAAGCTAGCTTTAAGGGCTAACTTGACCAAATAGCCTCCTTTTAATGCGGTTGAATACATTCAGAGTCAGGCCAGATCGTCAATAAACCTGCTGGAGTCATCAAACGTCAGATTTAAAGTCTTCGTGAGCGCAAAATATTTTCTGTTCTAACCAGTATCCAGAAATACAGAAGCCGGGGAGAATAAGACTTTCACTGTCGTACGATATCTAGAATTAATTGATAGATTGGCAGACCTAAAGTCTATGAATGTCAAAAGGTTCACTATAACATCAATAATCACCCTTATTCTGGTTGTCGTCGTCGACGTCGTCTTGCGTCGACAGTTTAAAATTGGTATTCTGTTTGTCGTTATTGACAGTTATAGATGACTGTCGGACACACATTTGGTATTCTGTGAGTCAATACGTCGTCGATATTGTGTTGTGTCGACTCTGATTTTGTCGACTCTGATTTTATCGACATCATTTTTGGTAACGACGACGACGGCGACGACGACGACGACAACCAGAATAAGGGTGATTATGTTGAGTAACTAAATAATGATTACATGCATACTTGCATAATTGGTCATTACTACCCTTCAGTCGGGATTACGACCTAGCTTCTCACATCACTTATGTTAAGGGTGTTAATTTTATACATGAGTACAATTACAAATACAATTTAAAATTAACTCCGAACGACTGATTTTTTAAGAAACTTTTTCATGGCAATTTTATTTACTCTGAGTTTTTGCCAGAAATCAGCGAAGAAGACACCTCACGAAGAAATATTGTTTATTATTTCGTTTTATTGGAGACGTTTGACCTGCGGCTTGAACCGTGGCCTCACTGATGATTAGTTTAGTTTAAGATAGTTTTTAATGGGAATCTGAATTTGGTTCAGCTTTGTTTGTTTTGGTTTTATTGTACACGGCGGTTTAGCCGTATATGAGTGTTCAAAAGAAATCACTTCGTGCAGCTAAGTAAGAATGTTCGAAACTAATTTTCAACATTTATTTTCAATCGATTATCAAAATTATATTTAAAAATAAAATAATTATTTTTAATTTATATACACAATATAAATTATGCAACAATTGAATTCATAGAATTATAAACAGAAATGCTTTATAAAAATGCCAACTGTGTTTCGTGTCTAATTATTGTTAAAATATTTCCCAAAATCTTTCAATAAATATTTAAACATTGTAGTCATTTTTAAATTTAAAACAAAATGATATTGTGTGGGGAAAAACTAACAAATATAATAAATTTTTTATATTCCAAAAAAAATGTTTTAAATGGCAAAAGCATCGAAAATCACACAGTATGCGAAAAAAAATATTGAAAATTAAAAAATATTGAGAAAGTTTTTCAGACCAAAAGTCAAAAAATGTTTTTAAAAACTACTTACACATGTATTCGAATAAATGGCGGCTGATTTTAAATGTAAATTTTAATAAAAAAAAAGAAAAAAATAATTTGTGGCAGACAAAATACATCACTAACAATTAGCAAATACCTCAAATAAATGTGTAATTTTGTAAAAAATTTTAACAAAAAAAAAAAAAAAAAAAAAAAAACCATAAATTATAACAAGAATTTTAATATGAAAACAACAAAATTACTTAAGTTTTGGCAACAACAGCAATACTTTCATACTGAAAGTAAAAAACAGAAAATTCGCTATTAAACACATTAAAGGGTTTTTTTTTTTTATTTATTTTCGTTATTTTTTTAATTTTTCTGTGAAACGTAAATAAAAATGTTCTATAAATACTCGTCGTATATGCTGTAATTGCTGGGCTTATGACTTTATTTTTTCCTTGTTATGTTTTCAGTTTTTTTTCGAAATTTCTTTTGTTACAATTCTGAAGTTGATAAATGCAAACGTACGTATGAAGCCGTCACCGATCATTGATTATAAAGTTGATTCAAAAGCTAAAGAATACATAAGTACATATGTATCTCTTTGTAGTTGGATCACACTTTACTATCGTTGTTGTTTTTACTTTATTTTTACTTTTTCTTGCAGTACGAATTCTCTGTCTGTCTGTGCGGCTACTCGTTCAACATTCTCTAGTGCAACAAGCATTTCCATAGAATGTGTCTATCAAGCCTTAAATGAGAAAAAAAGCAAAACAGAAAGAAACAAAAAATTGCAGTAAAATGATGTTCTGCAATATTTCATTCTGCTCTTAAGTTGTGACTATTTTATTGGCATTTTCTTTTACTTTCATAGTTTATATGCGTGTCATCGTAACTGTCTGTTGAGATTGCTTCGATTTGTTATTAAAACAGGAGCGCAACATTTTATGTCTGACATCTTACTGTTAAAAATTAGGTTATTTTAGATGGCCAGATAACCGAAACCATCATTAACTGCAATTAACACTAAACCTACCGATACTTCATGTATTCCTATTCCTACCAAAGGGGGTCAAATGACCCCTTGCGGTATTTAAGGTAGATTACATATATTTCTCGGTAAAAAAATTAACAAGATAGGAGTAAATCTTGGAAAACACATTCGATGTATTTTGTAATAAAAGTCGTAAAGGCAAATGGCGATGTGATAATGTTATTTTCAAGAAATTCTGACAAAAAGTTCAAAATGGGTCATTTGACCCGTCATGGTAGGTTTAGTGTTAAATTTAAAGTGACAAAAAGGATTACAGCCAATTTGTTTATTGTAAATTGGTAGGATAGCGCCTACCGTAAATCAATGGAAGAAAGGAACAGTTTAACTGCTAGTCATGAACATTTACAAGAAAGTAAATGACTGTCGTCCTCTGCAGTGATGTTTAAGTAGTAAACCAATTTCAATCGTGCTCTAATTTTACATCGCTATAAATTGTGTAATAGTCTAGTAGGCAGTGTAATGGCTTATTAGACGTGAGGCCACGATTCAAATCCCAGGGCAATTCCAACAAAACTAAATATGAAAAAATATTTCTTCGCCGACTTCCTTTCAGCGGATTTTTGGCAAAAACACTGAGACTAACTAAAATAGCCATGAAAAGTTTCTCAAAAATCTGTCGTTCGTTGTCGACTTTAAATTTTATGTTCCACCATTCATGTCTAAAATTAACATATACTACAAAGTGGGGTGAGAAGCTAGGTTTAAATCCTAACTGAAGGGTTGTAATGACCAATTATGTACAGTGGCTCCCAGCCTATTTCAACCAGCACCTTTAAAAAAAATTAAGCTCGTATAATTTCGAAACGAAACAAGATATTAAAAAAATTTGAATAAGAGTTTATAGAATATGTTTAAAAATTAAGAAAAAAAAGTTTTATTCAGTCTCAAATGTAAACTTACAAACTAAAAACCAAAAATATAGGAACCCAATTAGTCACAGCTTATTTCAACCACTTACTATAAACAAACAATTAAATGATTAATTAACTAATAGTTTTAATTTCAAAATTTAGTACGACCTCCTATTTGCTTAATTACAGCTTTCAGCCTTTTTTGCATTGATTCCACTTCCTAGTGGTTTGGAGAGTGGTTTTTGTCCATTCCTTTTTCATTCTTGTTCGAAATCTGGTATTGGCGGACGTTTTGATCACAAATTGCCCATAAATTTGAGACTGAATAAAACATATTCTATAAGCTCTTATTCAAATTCTTTTTAAAGGTGCTGGTTTAAATAAGGTGGGAGCCACTGTATGTATGTATATACAACTTTTGAAATAGATTGGCGGTAGATCTTATGATGTTTCAGAGTTTTGTCTTTGTCCGATCAAGGCCAGAGTCCTCTTGAAATAGCACTAGGGAAGGTGTGCTCTCTCTGTGAAATATCTGGAGATTTCCTCTGTACAGTACAGCATATGTCAGACCACGAGTAAATAGATTCCCCTTTGAACAACGTTTTCTTAGCAAATTTATTAGGTTTTTTATTTCCATTAATGTTGCTCAATTCGAAAACCTTGGCGTTGCCATAAAACACAATTCTTGACCCAATTTCTGACAAATCTGGCCAATTGTGTATAATTATATTCTTTAAACTGTTCAAATTCTATTGTGCCCACATCAAGCAGTTCATGATTGGCCAATTCAGGCTGGACAAACAGAATAGGTTCATGACTAGTTTCGTTTGATGTCCATGGAGGCCTCATTCACACTCAAACAACTTTAAAATTCTAACGAACCTTTAAAATGTGTTGGTGGCAAGCGTCACCAGATTAGTTAATTCGAAGAGGAAATTCATGTATCCTGTCTAATATTTAAACAGAAATTCCACTTCGGTACAATTCTTAAGGGGAAGAGTCAGCGATAGACCCAATCTTCTCTAGCGATCACCAATGTACATATGTAGTTAGCGTCTGAACGTTTTGTTTCCTATGTGACGCAGTGTAGACAACAAACCTGTGGTGGCAACGAAATTATTTCCAAGGCGGCCTGCCTGATGTGCAAGAAATCAGATGAGGGTCGCAATAGAATAAAATCGCCTAAGAGGTTTCTTACGCAGGACGAGTGTTGAGTACACTTCATCTAATATGTTCCTTACAAGCTTTCTGAGTAGTTATAAGCATCTAAATATCCCCATTGTATACTCGATAATATTTTAATCGCTGGATTGGGTATTGAACTCATTTCCAAATATGTTCTGAGTTAATGAGATGCATTTGCTGATAGTTTTAATAGTCTGTATTCATATTCAATTAACCCCTTTGAATATTTCTTTAGTTATGCCTCTGCTCCTTCTTATGAAAATGCAAATTTTTTATGACTTTTGTCTTGAAATCGTTAAAATTTCGAAAACAAAAAATTTAACAAATACAACAAAAACATTCGATATTTTGCATAATAATAAGTATATTTTTTGTTGTTGTTGTATTATATTTTAGAACATTTTTGCCTCATTTGTTTATGTTCAATTTTAAAAATTTTATTTTTTTTCAATTTTATTTTGTTGTGATATTCTAAACGTGAACATCTTGAGCAAATATGTGATCTCAACATGTTGTATCTGAATGATCAGTACAAACTGCAACAATTTCGTTACGTTTTTTTTCTTTTTTTTTTTTGTTCATTTGAAAACACAAAATCGGGAGCGCCAGAAAGATAGAGAAATTCGACATCAACAGTAAAAACAAATGTAGCTGTGCGTTATAAATAGAACAGCAGCCAAAAAACTAGAAAAAAATCAACAAAAAAATCACGTATTTTATAACCAAAAATTAAAGACAAGAAGAAAAAGAAGAGAACACGCAAAATACTATTTTCGAGTGCAAAACTGAATATAAAATGATTACAAAATTATGTATGAGTACAAAAAAAAGAGCATTTTTATGCTCTTAATTATAGTACCATAAACAAAACAATTTTATAGTATTATTAACAATATGATCTGTAATATGAATATGTTCTCTATTAAATGTTTTTTAATACTTTTGTTTTTAATTTTAAATTTTTGTTGAACAATTACTTATAAATTGAGAAACAGTTCGATGTAAGAAGTCATGCTATATGGTTGGTTCCCGTATTACGTTTACATTTGAATGAGTGAATCTAACCAACCAGGCGGATCAAATCGAAACGTTGATCACACGAACACTCATCATACGGGTTGCTGTTGCTGTTGCCGTATCTCATATAGAATTTTTCAAAGGCCGGTTAGAAGTACGAAAGCAACGAAAGTGCGAGCATTTGAAGAAAATAAAAATAAAATATTATTTAACAAAAATTGTTTTCTTTTCTTTCTTTCTTTATAAACAAAAAAGTTAAACAAATATTTTTATTTTTCGATATTTTTGCTTTTTAAACACAAATTTAATTAAAAAAAAAATTTTTTAACTACGCTTATGATGATGACGCTTTCTACGAAATATTTTAAATGTAAATAAAAAGAAGCGAAAAAAAGTAGAAAAATTTATTAAAATAATAATAAATTATAACAAATTAATTTGAAAACAAAAAAACAAAAAAAATTGTTTATAAATACTCTCTAAGATGTTCAAATTATGGGCCATGAATCAACAACCGAGGGTCATAATTTATTGTAGAAATTAATTTCGTGCTAAAAATGTAAAAAACACCTGTTTGAGAAAAATTTATATTGAAACCCAGAATAAAAAAAAAATTATTTTAAAGTGTAAATGAAAATAAAACATGTTAAACGAATGTGCAGTGAATATGCAAATTGTTATTATTTAATTGCAAATTAGTGTGGCCAGCTAAAAGGCACGAATAATAAAATAAAAAGAAATACAAATGAAATAAAATTTCAAGAAGTAGTGGATAAAGTGAACAGATGTCTCACCTTAATGACTCAAGTTTTGCAACTATGAAATTATATCTAAATACCCAAAATATAAATTCAAATTCTTAAATAATATGATAACCAATTGCTAAATAGAGTGACCAGCTGTTAAAAAATTATGAAAATTCAGAAAAAAGTTTTGTTTCTAATCAAATTTTATATAGGATTGGCGCAAGACACCAACATCAAGTTAAAGATTTAAATTTCCTTTTGTGTTAATGGATTTTATAGAATTGAATTACAACTTCAGGCAACAGGATAGGAAAAAATTTCTCTTTAATTCAACTGTTCTACTACTGGCTACTTATTTAATTATTGAAGAAAGCTAACTTTTGCTGCTTCTTAAACAATCATTTATACCAAATGTGTCTGCGGAAGGGTAAATGATTAAATCATCTCACAAAAAGGGTAATAGAGCAAGGAAAAAGTCTATACAGCTCTAAGAAAACGATGTTTACAAATAAAATTATTTTTTTTATACGAAAACTTGTATTTCATAAAAAAGGGGACGGACTAACATAAACTCGTATTGAAGTTTTGCTGGAATTCCGTGGACCTTTTTTACAATCAACATTATTCGCCATAGACAACAACGTTAATTATAAATTTTCTTTGCTATTTCGCTTTCCTGCAATAGTAAATAACCATTACAGAAGCGGATCGATTTTATTGCTATTCAGCAGCGGTTCACAGACAAAATTTTGGTTCTTTTGCAATATTGCCTCTTAAGACCCGAGAATAAACCCATTGTTTATGCCTACTTTTAATACATATGTATATTTATATATCTTCTGGTGTATAAATATAATAAATATGGACAATTCGTGTCAAGTGACCCAATTTTTAAAATCGATGTCTTCCGATTTGGATGAAATTTGCACCAAGGTTAGTACTATTAGATAGTAGGCCAGACACAATTTTTCACTTTCTGGCCATCGATTCGAACAGACAACCAGTCTTTCATTCCTGGCATCATTCGACACATATCATCTCGCTGATAAAATTGAGTTACTAGAGCTTCAGTTTCGCACGCTAAAGTTTTTCCACTCGCATCCCATTAAGTGACCACAAAGCTCTTAAAGGAAAAGAACTAAGCTTTCTTTGAGCAAAAAAAAAACATCCATTAAAAAAAATATAGTGCATATGGTAAAAATTTAAAAATTTTGGATTTTGAGTTAAAATATTTTTTTTGTAGATATGCCCTCTTGCTACTAAGTGCCCACAAAGATCTTAAAGGAAATCGTCTAAGTTTTCTTTTGAGGAAAAATAAAAAAAACTCCAGTTCGAAAAAAAAAATGGCGGAAAATGCAAATGGTACATGTGCCAAATATTGAAAAATCTTATTCTTGAGTTAAAAAATAATTTTTTTGATAGATATCCCACTCGTATCCCATTAAGCGATTATAAAGGCCTTAAAGGAAATTGTATAAGCTTTTACATAAATAATTTTTAAATAATTTAAAAAAAAATAAAAAAAAATTTTTTAAAATTAAAAAATTTTTTAAAATTAAAAAATTATTTTTGGAAAGATTGAAGAAATAGCTATCTAATATCCTTTGGAAAATTTTTGCTAGGACCAATAGGTGAAAAGATACACACATTTTAAAAAAACCCTGTATGACCAAAATGTCCAACTTAGACCCCCTCTAACTCCGGCAGTTCTTGACTGATAGAGCTGAAAATTTGTGTCTGGCCTACTATCCAATAGTACTGCAAATAGTTTGGATGCAAATTTCATCCAAATCGGAAGACATCTATTAGTAGTTATGGAAACTAAATATCATACAGAAGACAAGAAGCACCCCTAGGTGACAGTACTCGTTAAAAATGTACTCAACATATAGATATGCACACATAATTCGTCATTACATTCCTTCAGACTTGATTACAACCTAGCTTCTCACATCACATACATATGTTGTGTGCGTGGCCTCACGTCTAATAAGCCAACACATTACCTACTATTACTGTAACAATTTTTACCTTTAACTCATTCTAGTCGCCATTAAAGAAATTCGATTAAAACTGTTTAATTCATGGGATCCATGAGGCCAAAAACAAGGCGTTATTGAAGCGGTAGTACGACAGACAAGCGTTATCCTGTTTTCTAACGTTAATAAGTATTGTGCTGCTTATTCTTAATTTTTTTACAATTTAAATTGCAAATATTTACACATTTAACACACAAGCCTTAATTTTTTCTAGAGTTTAAAATTCGCAATAAAAATTATATGAATTTATTTATAAAAACTCATAAAAATTGCTCCAAAACGAAATAAAAAAAGAAATTTAACGAAAAGCAATTTTAAAAATTGCAAATTGAAACGAATACCAACAGCACGCACTATAATAACACATACACGACGACACACGGCACACGCGTTCCTAGAAAATTTCTAAAGAAATAAAATAAGAATTGAAATTGTAAATAAATTATCAAAAATAAAAATACAAACAACAACAACAACAAACACAGTCAATCAGAAATATGGAACGTCATCGGACACTGGATTCATCAATGTCATCATTGTATTCGGGCTCGAATATCTCACAAACACCATCACGTCAACTGGAACCCTCAGCCTACAATTATCCCACATCATCGGCGGCACCATCACCCACACCCAGTGGTGCTGGCGCTGGCCATTTAATGTCTGCCAATGGACACAACGACACTTTGGGCAGTGGAGGCAGTAATGCATCACATAGTGGTCTACGTGCCACTACCATAGGCACTGTGGTGGTACGTTGTGGTCCCATACAGTTGGTGATTGCCCTGTTGCAAGTAAGTTTTGTTTTTTATATTTTCACTTTTTTTTTTTTCTTCTTTTTTCTGTCTCCTTTACGATGATTTGATAAATGAGTGGCTGCTGCAATTTTGCGGATTTCACTCGTTTCATATCGTTAAGCTGAACAGGAACTTTTCAAAAGTCTTGATTAGTCGGTTGATTTATATTTTATTTAGTATTGTATTGTATTTTCTATTTCTTTTTGTTATTACTGTTTTGTGTTAAAGGAATCTGTTTTTATTTTATTTCTTGTGGAGTTTTCTTTAGTTTGGTGCTATGTGTGGTGACTTTGATTTAATGATGCTGATGTTTTCCTTTCCAGAAATTATAATAAATTGCGTTGTTAGTTTTGGATGTCATTTGTTAACGTAGAACATTTGTTTGTTTACTAAGCAGATCTGGTATGAGGCAACTGAGGTTCATGACAATTTGAATTTGTATTTAACATACGCAGGGCGAGAGGATTCTCAGTTTTAAGGTTTTGAAAAGAAGAATTATGAACAATAACAGTCTTCAGGCATAAGTGTTGAAAGTGCTGAAATTTCTACATCGAAACAAAAGTTGAGTAAATTTGAAATATTTTCATAAATAAGGTTTTTCTTTTATTCGATGAAAATTTTTTTCCTTCCCAAAACACGTACTCAACCGATGTTTATATTTCCAAATTATCCATTCCGTTGGTGGAAAATTTTTATAGAACTATGTGCGGACAACAAGAAAATTCGCGTAGGGATTCTGTTTGTCTGTAAATTTATAAATAGAGTTTGTGTTCTTTTTCTAAAAGTGGATTTAGACGGCCACACAAATCAAACTATATGTCAAATTTTAGGGCAGAGCGTGTGATATTGAGACAAAATATGAATGAAATTTTTTGAAATTTTCCGTAAACCATCACATTTCATTAGATCGGGACTGTATTTTTATATTTCGGTTTTTAATCAACCGTGGCGTAGAGGTTTATTGTTCAACTACGATTTGATAGATCTACCCAGCAATTGAGGAGATTTCTTGATATTATTACTGAAATCTGAATTATCGAAAACCATTTTTATATTTGCAGAGAAAAATTGTGAACAATTCCGTGGAGCATTTGGTGTAAATAGAATTAGAAATATTTCTTGGAAATATCTTTTAAGCGACTGCCGCATATATTTCACATTCTGAATTTTTTTGTGAGATTTGTGTAACAATTCTTGAATTTTTTTTTTATTTTTCTAAAAGTAAGTCAAACTCATGTACTCGTATGTGTATAAAGATAAAGATAAATTAGAATTTGAAAATCCAAGACGCAATCCAAAAATTTTAGCAGCGCCACATTTGGCATTAACAGAATCACTGAAATCAAAAACATAATATGTTCATAATATGAAAATTCTCTACAAGATCAGTGGCCATTTTGGAACATGGGACATAGTACAGCTTCACGACTATACACAAATGTTGTACTTTTGTTTGGTGTATTTTTGACCAAAAATCGAAATTCAATATTCAGTTTCTCAAATCGCAAAAGTATTCCAGCTATTTCACTACCACGGTTCCAAAGAGGACCTTCTGTACTATCATTTGCATATAGTGGGGTAGGTGTACTATGTCCCATATGTTCCAAAATGGCCACTAATCTTCTACAGAATTTTGAAGTAAAAAATTTATATTTTCACAACAAATTTTCTCAATACCATATCATTTGGTATGTGACTATATTGCTGATTATATTAAGAGGTCTTGAAACCTTCCTTTGGATGTGGTATGGTTACTCATAGACCTAGTATACATATATCCTAAAATTAGGTCCTAAACAAATGGGCTTGTTAAGATGGATACTGTTAAACAGCTGACAGTGCTCTGCTAAGAGCAAATTTTGCTCTGTTAACGGCAAATGTGGAGCTGCAAAAATTTTTGGATTGCCTCTTGGATTTTCAAATTTACCTTCAAATTATCCGATCGAAAAACATGTCCATGAATTTGGAAGCATTTAAAATTAAAAGTGATATACTGCCGCTATCAACAGTTAGTTACAGTCAATTACTTTAGGTTAGAGGACGTGTACTTGTCAATTGAGACAAGTACAGTACCCCGAGGTCGAATTGACCCATTGTACCTAATATGTCAGTTAACTATTGTCAAAGTTTTAACAAACTGAGTTATATAATTTCCTATTGATTACCGATTACCATGTAGCAATAGTGGCAAAAGTCCATGAATTAGTGTACATTCACTGTACTTGCCGGATATTACCACAGTTGGCTATTTTCTTTACAGAGATTATGTTGAAATATAATATGATTTTTATATCTAAGTCCGTGTTTCAATCCAATATTATCTTATTAATCGATCCTCGTGTATTTTATGTAAAAGACTTTCATGTTCTTAATCATCTAGTTAAATTTTTTCATTTATTTGAAATTTCAAACTGTGACCGAGTTTTTAATTGTTATAACTTAAGAGAACGATACACTTTGTATAACTATGTCTTGTACAATATTTCATGGAATTTATTTCCGATTTTTTTGTGGAAAAAAGTTTTAATATATAAATATACTATCAGTACCCTGCGCGCGTTGCTACGCCACCAACTAAAACAAATTTGAATCATTTTATTGATTTTGTTCATTTAAAAAAAAAGTGACATAAACTTTAGAAGTGTAGAGATTTTCGATTATGAACATTTATTGAAGTGCTGTCGGAAATTGGTAATACCAACTTATAAGCCTTCGTCGGCTCATGCGCTACAACTTTGCTAAAGATCATAACATAATCAAATGCACAGTTTACGATTTAATTCATTTTTAGTAATTCTCAGTGGCGCCACCTGTCGGAAATTGGTCATACCAACTTATAAGCCTTCGTCGGCTCATGCGCAACAACTTTGCTAAAGATCATAACATGTTCAAATGCATAGTTTACATTTCTATAAGGTACATACAAACATACATTCATTTTTATATATATAGATTTTTTAGGTAAATCAAAAAAAGTGGGCGCAAAAGTGGGCGGGGCAAAATTTTCTCTTGATGAAAACTTTAAATGGATAAATACAAATATTTGAAAGAAAAATTAGTCATTTCGACGGAGCCGTTTTCTAAATTTTAGATAAATAGAAAATGTGGGCGTAAAAATGGGAGTGGCAAACTTCACATAAACCATCTACTAAATAGTCCGAACAAAGCCTAAACATTTGGCTTGGATAGGTGAGCCCGTTCTTGAGTTATAAAATGACAACGAAAAGTGGCATTAATTTTTATATATTAAGAAGAAGAAGATTCCCGATCATTATAACAAAAAATTGTTAACATTTTTTAAAATATTATGAAATATGTATATAAAGCTTATATCAAATGAATTATTATTTCTTATGATTTGTTTTGTAATTAATATTTCTTTCTAATTTTTAATGTCATTTTCTTCTAATTCTTTAATGGAAATTTTGTAATGTCTTCTAAGAACACAAAGAAACAGATTAAAAAAAAAATAAAATTTTATTGTGTAACGTAATCCGAACAAAACATTCGCTAGTGTGCCTAACATTGGTTAAACCAGCTTGTTTTGTTCAATACCCACGCTATGCTTACAAGTTTAAATAATTTTTCTTGAGATTTTTCTTGTTGCATTTCATTTCTTCTACAGTTTGTTGCCTAAGCCGGCTAAATGTTTGTGTTTTTCTTTCTTCAACATTTTTCTTTCAAACAAAAACCATTTGACATGTGAGTTTAATAAATGATTTGAAATCTTTACGAGATTTTTGTTTAGAAAATAAAAAAAAAAAAATCAAGCGTTTTGGCCTTAGTGTTAAGTATTCTTCTGGCTTATTTGTATTAAAAATAAAAAGTTAACACGGTAAAAGCCTAACAAACAATATAAGAAAGAAAAAAATAAAAGAAGCCAAGCCAACAACTGATATGGACTTTAACAATAAAACATTTTAATTGTGTAAATATTTAAATAAATAAACAATTTATTATACCATTAAAAGCAAAAAATTAAAATTTATTTAACCAACTACTGCTTAATTGGACTCTCAAGAGCGTTTCATAAAGTAAAGAATTGTTAAAAAGTTTTATTTGCACAACAAGTTATGAACACAAACCAACAAAATGAGGGTGTGTACGAAGTTGTATGTATGTTTTATAAACAATAT
The DNA here is from genome assembly GCA_927399465.1 of Sarcophaga caerulescens. NCBI lineage: Eukaryota > Metazoa > Arthropoda > Insecta > Diptera > Sarcophagidae > Sarcophaga > Sarcophaga caerulescens. Next base: position 22,164,345 of record OV656867.1, read on the forward strand.
TACACTCAGTCCTTTTTTTACGCGATCGCTTTTTACGCGATTTCACTTTAACGCGTTTAATTTTGCAGCGCAAATTCCTTTTTTTACGCGAATTTCTCACTTTAACGCGATTGCTTTTTTTCGTTTTTTGCTTGTTTACCATAGATGGGAAATTGTGGCACATTGTGCCATTTTTGGCACAATTTCGTCGTCTCTGGCCCGGCGGTACAATCAAGTCGATTTTGGCCCTGAAGATGTTCATTTTCCATCACTGTTGTTTACATATTTTTGCGCGTAATAATTTTCGAATACATACATATAATACGGGGAAGTCCCAACAAATTACTATTGATTCTGATAAAAATTCTAGTGATATCAGTGCTGGTCATCAAAATAAGCGGCTAAGAATAATTTCCACTACGGATAATGACAGTGATTAAACAGCATTCAACGGTTTTTTCAATAAATCTACCTATTTTCTATTTTCTTCTCTTTTATATATGGTTTTTGTTTTGTATTTTTTATTTTGTTATGAATAAATAAATCATAAGTCTGAAATTGGAAACTTATTGTATTGTTTTTGAATATTTTTTTGCGCGTATATTTTGTTATACGCGATATTTTTTATATTCGGAACCAATTCGTCAGTTAATATTGGAAAACTAACCATTTTTACGCGATTAGTGGCAGAACCAATAATCGCGTAAAAAAAGGACTGAGTGTATACACTAAAAAACATATAAAAATTTATACAATTTTAAAATTAATTTAAAACTGTTGCTATTCTGAATTTTTGATTTCAATTTCGATTGTATTATTGACCACAGCTTTCAACGTTTCGGTCCAATCATGACAAATACATTGAAAAGAAGAAATTCAAATCGTTTTTAAAAATTTAAAATAAACTCGTTTTTATTTATTTTTTAAAAATTGAAGGAAGTTTCTCTCTCTATACGCAAAAATCCAGTTCTGAACTCGTATTGTTTTTTTTTTCTTTAGTTTTCTAAATTCTAATTCGATTTTTTTCGAAATTAAACAGCAAAAGTTTTATATTTGTTTTCTTCTTTGAAACTTTAAACAGTTCAAGGTCATTGCAAACATCAAAATAAAAGCGTTTTTATTTTCAACAACCATCTCTTAAGTCATGCTTTTTGCGACTTTCAAATTATATTCGCATATAAAGTCAATAGCACAGGCATACCGTACATACATACCTATAAACATGATTTTATGTTTTGACCAACATATAATTTGTGAAAAAAAAAAACAAAAACAAAACAAGAAAAAAACTCGCCATTAAACGGAGTTTTGTTCTCCTTTACCTGAGATTGCGTTTTTGTTCGAATCTGTTTTGAAAAGAGCTTCTTAAAGCTGTATATACGTATATGGAACGTTTGTATGGCTAAAATTATAGGCTCAATGGTACACATTTTTATAAAGAGGAGGAGCCCATACAAAATTTACTGAAACGTTTAAATAACAATGTTTTTGGATGTGTTCACTTTGGCATCGATTTTGTTTGCATGCGAATGACTATCGTTAGCATCATGACTGAGCAGATTCATGGTCGCTGTTCGACCATAAGAAACCATTTATTTTCCAGGTCTTGAAAAGAGATTATCGGCATTTCTTAGACAGCATGAACGTGTTATTATCACCTTCAATAAGCATTAAAGCTGCCTGACTCTATGTACCATGCTTTGGGTAAAATCCTATCCAGTTGCTAATCCTTTAAATATCGGATACTACGCCTTTGAAAGCCCTGCAGCTAATATTAGCACTTTTTCTTCAATTTTTTCTTGAAAAAGCCAAGTTCACCTTTCAATTTAAATGTTTTTGTATCTCTAATTGACACAATGTGTTGTGAGCTGTGACCTACAGCGAAGGACCATTACGAACCTGGACTGGGTCAGAATATTGTGAAAAGAGATTGAAGAAAGGCTGTAAATTACCATTCTATGTATTCGCACCCGTTCTGCCAATATATGACTTGTGAAGCTTTATCCCTGTAATACTCAGCCTCAGACGTAAGATTTTAGTTACCCTTTCAATAGGTAGCGAGCTAAAACTACTACAGGTGCTTTCAGCAGTGCAGCCGGTTTAAACACACTCGTTGTAAGAACATGTTGTTCATAATTTCTTCAAGATTCTCATGTGTTTCTTTCAGATTCTGATGATTATTTATGGGCATGATGACCATTCAACTCTACCACATTATAATGTTGCCTGATCTTGACACATAATTCCTTGTAATATGTTCTATAAGTTCCTTTTCTTATTAGTAAGATTACGTCCTGGATTTTTCATAGCATTTCATGCGTTCATACATTTATTATTGACTGTTACAAGGTTGATTTTTTTCATGAGTGGACTTTGAACGATAGACTTGAGAAGGGAGTTGATGGAATTTTATTTCAAGAAATCAGTGCTGAGGATAAGCCAAGACATTGCCCACTAAATTAGGGTTTTCATTATAACCATAAGCTCATTTGTAATTATTTCTCTAAGCACTGGCATACTTTTACTTCCAAAAATTAATAATGATTGGACTCTTGTGATAATGTGTAGGCTATAAATACTTGTATGTTTAGATAACCTATAATTTGGTGATGGTAAACTACCTCAGCCACTAAGCTTAAAAATCAATTTCCACAGACGATAAATATTTAGCGAAACTTTTCTCTATACCCAGTTAGTCCATTACCCACTCAGAGACTGTACTTCCCTAGAATTTGTTATTTACGCTTATTACAAGCTATTGTTTATTATTCTGCCACTCTAATGAAAAAGTTAATTTTTTTTTAAAAAACCTTTGTTTGACCTCAGATCCATTACATTATACAATAATGTTAAGATACAAGACGAGTATACTCGACATTATGCGATTTTTCTTTCGCTCTGACGAATGGACTCGTCATAAATCGTTAAAGGCTTAAATAACTTTTTTAATTAATAAAATTTCATATTTTACAATAAACTGTAGATTTTCTTGTATGAGAAATAAACAATTTCATTAATTTATGCATAATTTTATGTTTTTCTTTTCGTTTTCTTTTTGTGAAAATTTTACTCGACCTTGTAATACATTTGTTAAAAAAAATAGAAAATTTAAATAAAAATTGAAATTTATGTTAAAGATTTGAAAAAATTCATCGAATGCCAAAAATCATAAAAAATTTGGCAAAAATTATTTTCATATTCAAAAGAAATATTAACAAAAAAAAAAAAAAAGTAAATAAATAAATAAATAAATTTTAACTGCCATATTCACAAAAATTAAATTTGTTTTATGAAGGGCTTATAAAACAATATTTCTTCGGCGTCTGCCTTTCAGCAGATTTCTATAAAAACTCTAATGGCGATTTCTTTTCTGCCTTTTTGCCCTTTTGCTGTTCTTTTCTGAAAAAAATGCAATTTTGTAAATTAGTAACGTGTTCTTTTCTAAAAATTTTGCCATAAAACCCAGATAATATGCTGCATGTTTGGCCCTCAATTTAATCAAAGGGTTGTAAGGGCAGCTGTTTTTGTTATTGTTTTGAAAAAAATAACAAAAATTATTTGTTTTAAAAGTGGTGAAATGGAAGCAAAAAATATTATTTTGGAAAATTTGTTGGAATCCTCTTCATCGTCAGATATGGAGGACATGTATCCATTATTATTAATATGAAACTCTTGCCGCGAGTTTAAAATTTTGCTGAAAATGTTATTTATCAGTATTGCGCCAGGTTCTAGTAACAAATTTATAAACAAACAACAGCTGACTATAGGTGTTGATAATTTTATTTTTGTAAAAGCAGAATGAGCTTTAACTGAGCAGAATATCGCTAAAAAAAAATTTATTTTATTTTAGCGATATGAAATTTACTAGTCGAGGACTACAAAGAAACATATGCATATATATTATTATCCCAACAAAAAAGGTTTGAGATGAGTTAACTTAAAAATTAACATTTTTTTAAATTGTAATAAGAAAATTATTTATAAATACTTTTAAATGGAATTTGGTTATTATCTTTTGTAATAAAAATATTTCCCAAAAAATTCCAAAAATTATATTTTTGATTTATTTTTTAGTTTTTATATAGAAATTCGAAAAAATTTACTAAATAATTAATAACATATTGTGCCAACTAAAGCGATTTGAAAACATTGGCCGTAAAGTTGAATTTTACATAAAAATAAAAGTTTTAACTTGTATGACCCCGGAGCCCTCGGTAAAAATATTATTATTTTTTTTATTTAAAGCATTTTATGTAATGTTAGCTTTCCGAAAATAAAAAAATAATTTAATTGGAAATTATTTGGATAATAAAAAAAAATATTTTTTCATTTTCTATACAATGATTAGTTTTAAAATCGTTAATTAAGTAAAAAAAAACGCTAAATTGGTATAAAACTACAAAAATAATTGCATAACGGGCAATGATTTTTGTTCTTTTGTAATCGTTTAAAATGCAACACATTATGAGGGTTCGTGCAACCTTCAATAAGTGCTACAAAATATGTAGGCAACATTTTTTACCAGAAAAGAAATCACAATAAGAGTAAATAAAATAAAATTAAGTTGAAAAAAATTAAATGTTTTTTTTATTATCTGAGTAAGTTATGGCCTTAATACATTTATCTTGTTAGCGTAGACGATGCACACTAAAGAAAAATGAAAAATATTATACTCAATGCGTAATTTTTTCTTTCAGTTTTATGTGCCATGTATGATGTAATGCAAATGATTGAAATGAAATTATAAATAATGATTAATTGATACCATACAAAAACAAAAAAAAAATTCAATAATGAAAATGACAACAACTATCAATGTATATGGGTGTTTCGTTCATGTGGAACACGTTTGAGGTAAAACAAGTCAAAATACAATACATTTTTGCTTCAATTGGATCTAAGACTGATTTTGGGGCAAGTTTTCGCTTTCTAACGACGATTTCTGCGTAACCCGGCGCATTATTTTAATGTGAAATATTTTTAGAATTTTAATTTTTTTTTTTATTAGAATTTTAAATTTTAATCATTGTCGCACGGTACATATCGCATGGGACATTTTTTCCTTCATGATATTTATTTTACTTCTATTGCTCTTTTTACAAATTTATGTAAATGCAAGTTGAGTTACTTTTTTTTTCACCAGAGGAAGGTAGATTTCTGGAATGAGCTTTGAGAGTAAATTAATTTGCCATGAAAGGCTTTTTAAAAATCTGTCGTTGGGAGTCGAAATTTTTTGTTCTCGGTGGACCGCTTGATGGAAATGCCCATACCCATGGTTTTTATGTGAAATAATTACGAAAAAAAGTAATTTAAAACAAACAAATATTTTTTTGATTAACAGAAAAAAAAAGGAAAAATAATAATAAAGTTATTGTAATTCTAGTTATACCGAGAGCCCGAAAGACGGGTTTACGCATAATGCACAATGCGGTAGGGAATTTTTATTATCCCTTTCGAGTATAACAGTTGTTTTGTTTTAATATTTACTGAAAAAAAGCATTCGATTTTTTAGGAGAATAATGGCATTTGTTTTTAAATAAAATGAAATAAAGTTATAAAACCGTTATTTGACCTCAGATCCATTGCATAATTATATGAAGGTGGTTTTTTCTTCAAGACGAATAGATATTCTCGATATTATGCACAAAATTTTCGTTTCGCTCTGATGAGTGTACTCGTCACAAACAGTTAGGCAGTTAAATAACTTTGGGCCTGTTCGTAAATACATTACTGCGCTGCATATTATACGCATTATGTTCATAAATGCAAACCTTGGCAGCACTGCAACTGTCAAATGTTCGTAAATGCAACATTAAATCATATTATGCGCAAATAAACACAAAACACTAATCATAAAAATGGCTGATGCATTGAACGAGTGAGAGAGAGAGAGAATGAGAGTTTTAACAGAAAGTTTCTTTTTTTCTTCCTTAAATGTCTTCTTTTTTGTGTATTTAACAACATTTTGTCATTTGTTTTATCGTCCAGTTCGAAAATCAAATTTATTAATAATTTTTCCATTTCTGCAGTGTTTGTTCGTTCGTAAATGCAAACAAATAAATTAGCTAAAAGAAGCATCAGCAACATGTGATTAGCAGTGTGAGCGCAAAATAATCATATTATGCAGCGCAGTAATGCATTTACGAACAGGTCCTTTTTTAATTAATAAAATTTGGCGAATTCTACTTGAAATTGAAGTCGTACTCTGCAGCATCATTTCAGTTTAGCCGACAATATACGAATGCAGTCCATCTCACGAAGAGAATTAAGCATCCAGTAATAGGCGCTAATATATTAAAATAAATTTATTTTTAAAGCTTAATTTGCAGCAAACTATTCGATAATTTTCCTGTAATAAAATGGCTAACCTTACTTAAACAGTTGTGTTAATTACTTTCATTGCATTGCAAAATTGGTGTGAAATTACGAAATTTCAATTTAATTCTCAATTATTTTTTCCTTTTCTTTTATGAATTTTAAACAATAAAATTTTCCATTTATGTTTTTTTTTCTCTTCAGAAAATCATTTTCTTACACACAACGTTGGAAAATTTGAAATTTTCTAAAAAATTTTAGAAGAAAACCAATTTGAAATTGAAAATGAATTTATTTTTTATATTGTTCTTGGACCTTTTTCAACAATTTTCAAATCTGGAACATATTTCTGGTCCCATGCTAGTAGGACGTGGAGGGGGGTGGTTGTTAAAATAAATATTTTCTATTACATAAACACAACAATCGTTAAAATTGTTGTTGTTGCATTACAACAAAATGTTGGCAATTTCAGTGATTTTTCGCAATTTTAATAGATTTTTTCCATTTCAAATAACGAAATTTGAATGGCCACCAGTGTTTATAAAAAATATTTTCAATTTTTTAAACATGTGTGTGCCATGAACACTCATTATTTTCATACAAATGAACTGTATAGAGAAGGACTACAGATTGACTCATCGAATTATTCACATGTGGCTAAAATACAATAAAGTTCGATAGTTTTCAGGGATGGCTATTTAGTATTATTCAAAAAAATTTTATGACGAACAGATTTTCAGAAATTCTTAATTGATTTTGGTATGTAAAGAAAAATATTTGGAAATATTTTATTGGTCTGCGTAATTGTCTATTTCGTAAATTTTTCCTCCATTGTACAAAGATTATGTAGCCTAAATTGTTTCATGCTGTTTATTTTGCGCTTTTCCATGTAAGGTTACAATTTATGTTTTGCTTCTTGTAGCCTCATGCATCTACAGGCGTTTAATGGATCCTTGTTTCCTAACGATTTTACTCTCACATCATCTTCGACAGTAATCATGCATGGAAAACACAAACAAAAACACTAAATTTTGTTTGTGTTTCCCATATAAACAGACAAGCAAGTGAAATAGCCTGTGTTACAAAAACATCATAAGTGGCATGAGAAGCTAGATCGTAACCCTGATTGAAGGATTTTAATGCCCAATCATGTATGTATTGCCGTTAATGCTATCTAATGTAATTTTCGATCTACTGATATAAGGTTTACTTATATTGGATAAGTTTTCATTTCGGAACAGTGTTGCAAAATTTTAATTTTGTAATGTTATTAAAGTATAACTGAAAGAGTACTTTTTCGTATCAAATGATACTTTTGTAAAAACAATATTTATTTATATTTAATACACGTACGAAACGGAAAAGAAAAACTAACGGCACTTACAAAATAAAAAACAGCTGATTCGGAAAGTAAAACGTAACGGAAACGTAAAATCCCTGTTTAATTCAAACATCGACGGAACGTATGTTCGTTTTTAGCATATGAAGAGGGTTCTCATTGCTTTTCACCATCTGAATACGAACGTACATAGGTCAGCATTACGTCGAACATGAAAAGAGTACTGAAAGTGTCGCAGGTGTACTGTGGTATTTTTGAAATGGAAAAGTACTAAAGTACTGAATTTTTCAACACTGCTACCATTCCTCCCCCTCATACTAAACGTTGCAACAAGTATGCGTACGTTTACTCATACCATTCGAAATATGTTTGATTCGAACCACTCAACAAAACTCACAAAAAAAAAAAAATAGAATAAAGACGCCTAAGCAAAAAACAAGGGAGCAGCAAGCATAGCAAACACACAACCTTCTAGTCACTAGAATCTAGTGAGTATTTTAGTGTTCGTAAGCGACTCATACTTATTTTGTGTCACCTGCCTCTGCCATATTGAGTTAAGGAGAGTCGAAATCAACAACAACATCATACGCGTTGTTAAGTATGAATATGATGTGTTACTTCCAACTTTGAATAACAGATTCCAGGTTCCATGATATTTAAAGAAAAGTATGAGTGCGTAAAGGTATGAGTGAAATTATAAGTATGATTCGATTCTACTCATCTATTTGAGTGAACACATTGCTGATCTCTGAGTGTATGTGTGTTTTGTTTTGCTACCATACCTCTCAAAACATAAATTAATTGTTTTTTTTTTTTGTTTGTTTTGTGTTGCTACATTGTAACATAGTACTGTGTGTGTTAGAATTAAGAAAAAAGAGTAAAATAATTATATTTCTCCTCAGCCAGAGGCACACACAAACGCTGAATATATATAAATTTGTATTTTGTTGCAGGTCAATAAGTATTAAATTTGCATAGGCGTTAAAAGAAAAAGTTAAAAAAATAAAAAGAAAAGTTAAAAAAAGTTAAAAGTTAAAAAAAATTAAAATAAAAAAAATTAAAAATACTTATAATATTATTAATATAAAGGCAACAAACTTAAAAAAGAAATTAAAAAGAAAAAAATTTGAACACAAATTTAATCACTCAAAACCTTTTACACAGGCCTTTTGATTAAACTCATGCTAAATTTTCTTCTTAAAATCTTTAACTGGCTTGTATGCAATCAAATAACCTTGAAAACACAATAAAATTACTGCAACATTACTCTTTAAACAGTAGTGTTAGTGTTTTTCTTAACAGAAAAAACACATCACTCTCTATCTTTCTCTTTCTTGCAAACCACAATGGTACACACCATTAGTTTTGCAAGCATAGTAACAAATTAATTTTATTGTGTTTGGTTTACAAATGATTTCGAAACTCACCCTTTAAAAACTGCTCACCTACTCAACCACCACCGTTCTCTTCATTCTAACGATGCAAATCATGCGTGTGCATGAATCTACGCACCCAAAAAAAAGAACACTTTTTCACGTTCAAGGCCATGCGCTAACAACTCAATATACATACTTATATTTTTTTTTTTCCGGTATAAACCGGTTACTCTGCTTTTTATATATTTTATATATACATATGTATATATTACACATTGGCCTTGCCCTAACAATTACACTTCACTTATTTTTTGCAAATTTTTTTTTTTTATCGTACACTCTTATTGATGTACTCCATTTTGAAAAATTTTTCATTTACTCTTATTGAAAATGCGAAAATGCGAACCAAAAAAACTTAATTAAAACGTTTGTATTAATCACAAACAGTTACACTCACTTTTTTTTCATAATATACATGGTATATTATTTTATTAACACATCTTTTATAACTTTAATTTATTATTTTACTTTATATTTTAAATCGGACGAATTTTTACTTACATCGTCTTTAACATAAAAGCTACTACTACCGGCTGTCGGCTTTGTAGTTCTTTTCAAAGCAATTAAATCAAATAACATATCAATCAATAACATGACGATTACAAAACAATAACAACAACAATCAGAACAAACATCATCTTCAAATGAAATTGAGTGCATATGTTCTCCTTTACTTTTAAAAAGTACAAACAAACAATGTCTCCCACAATAAAATTCATAAAATGTAATCAAATCACCACAAAAAACTTAACATTAATAACCATCAATAAACATTATGATAATTAAAAAACAACAACAACATGAACAAACATAACAGTTTGGTTGACTGTTTCCTTTGCTCTCCTTATTTAAAAAAACGAATATAAGAGGAGAACCGAACATTTCATAAAAAACTTCACGAAATGTTAACCAAATTACAGCACAGGTCAACATGCCGTATAATTTCTAAAGACATTGTTAGTGTAACTGTGAAGAGTTAACAAATCAATGTTATTCTTGTTTGTCGCCAAACAATGTTAAGAAGATTTCTTGCATTCCACATTGCATGAGAGCAAACAGTACTCTTTCCTCTCTGTTCTTTATTTTCAAATGCATGCATGACAACAAAACAAAATAACATAACAAACAAAAATAACATTGATTGATAATAACAATGCCTTTAGTCATACGTCATGTTCAATTTTGCTGTAATTTGGTTAACATTTCGTGAAGTTTTTATGAAATGCTTTGCTCTCGTCTTATATTCTATTTTTTAAAATAAGCAGAGCTAACAGGCAACCTACCAGTTGTGTTTGTTCTTGTTGTTATTTTTCATTTATCATAGCGTTTATTGGTGGTTATTAATGTTACGAGATTTTTGTCTTATGTGATGTTTTTGTAACACAGCCTATTTCACTTGCCTGCCTGTTTATAAGGGAAACACAAACAAATTTGAGTGTTTTTGTTTGTGTTTTCCATGCAAACAGGCAGCCAAGTGAAATAGCCTGCGTTACAAAAACATCACATTAATTTTATGAAGTTTTATTTACTGTAAGCAAAAATAAGTGCTTTTCTCCCACACTGTTTTTTTTGAAAGGTAAAGGAGAGCATATGCACTCAATTTCATTTAAAGATGCACGTAATTGTTGTTATTGTCTTGTAACAACTGCTGTATACCATCGAGGCTTGCAAGAAAGAGAAAGAGAGAAAACCAATCCGTTATTTGATAAGAAAAACACTAACACACTACTGTTTAAAGAGTAATACAAGCCAGCCTGTTAAAGGTTTTAGGAAGAAATTTTTGCATGAGTTTAATCAAAAGGCCTGAGTAAAAGGTTTTGAGTGATTATATTTGTGTTAAAATGTTTTTTTTTTTTAATTTTTTAAGCTTGTTTTCTTAATATTTAAAATGTTTTTTTTAATATTTTAAATATTTTTCAAAATTAATTTTCTTTTGTATTAAATTGAATTAATTAATACGTGAAAAGCACAAACCAAATATGTAATAACTAGCAGATTGTACCCGGCGTTGCGCGGGTTATGTAGTTTGGATTAATTTAAAAAATGAAAAATGTTTTTAAATTAAAAAAAAAAACAGTGATAATTTGAAACCGGATTTGAAACCAGTTTCTTAAAAAATGCAATTTTTCAAATTATTCGGAAACCGGTTTAACAAACAACACAGTTTTTTGAATACTCTAAGTCCTAGGTCCCCCTTTTTGGACCCCTTTTGGTCCAACTTTATAAACGGAACACCTCCAATAGCTATTTGGGAAACTTAACCAAGCTAAATCGTAAAAAATTACCTATAAAACAGATAAAATACACCATTTATGCATAAAAGTACTAATTTTTGCCCATTTTTTCTCCCTTTGTCCCATTTTTTCCACCTTTGGGTCAAAATTTTATAAAGATATATTGCCTATAACCTGCACCGACAAAAGCTCGGTCAATATCCCAAATTTCAAGAAAATCGGTCCAGGCGTTCAGGCGTGATTGGCTAACAAACAAACAAAAAAACAGACTTATAGAAAGATTTATAATATACTCGTATACTAGGATAATAAAGTACTGAAAGCGTCGCAGGGGTACTGTGGTATTTTTGAAATAGAAAAGTACTGAATTTTTCAACACTGTTTAGAAAGTAATAAAAACTTAATTTGCTTTTAAATTTGAAAACCTTAACTTGAAAACCTTATCAAGTTCAGTTATGGGTATAACTTACTAACGATTCTCTAACTTTTTCCTCATTTAACCCAATAATTTCTCTGAAGTTTACTACGTCTTCAAGATTTTCACAGACCACTACATGTAATGTGCAGCCCGTGAGCCGACCAGCTTTGGCATTTGGGACTGCGCTCACATGTAGCGTCACAATGGGCCGCTATGCGTGCTCATGTGTTCTTTGGTCGACCTACTCTAACCTAACTATTTGTAATTACATTCGTTTACTTGCATAAAGTAATGTCACGTTATCTGAATTAGACTCTCTCTCTCATCCTATTTCTTTGTTGATTATCCTGATTGACTTGATTTTCGCTAAGCCATCAACGAAGATATTAAATTCCGCTGGATGTAAAGAGCCAGAGTTCTGTCCTACAGCACATACATATACATAATTGGTCATTACAACCCTTCAGTCAGGATTACGACCTAGCTTCTCACACCACTTATGTTGTGTGCGTTAATTTTATACATAAACGAACGACAGATATTTGAAAAGCTTTTCATGGTAATTTTTATTTACCTTCAGAGCTTTTGCCAGAAATTTGCTGAGAGAAAATTTCCGAAGAAATATTTTTTCATATTTCGTTTTGATGCCTGACCTGGGATTTGAACGCGGGACTTAAGTCTAATAAGACAACACACTACCTACTAGACTACGGCGACCTGTCATACAGCGCAAATTTCAATCTGAAGACCAATCAAATGTGTTGACATCTAATCAGGCAAAACCAAACCAAAAATTGTCAAAAAAAACAATTAAAAAAACATTCAAATGTCCAAATATCGGGTGAGCTATCTATCGGTTTAAATTTGAAACATCGGTTATTTCGAATCTAGCAATATTTATGACATTCTATTCTGTCACAAAATTCAACACATCATCTCCACTGAACGTAATGAATCGATTTACGCTTGAATTATATTGGAAATTTATTGTCAAAACAAAGACAATTGGTCGGAAATTGCTCGAAAATGGCGTACAAAATTTGGTCACAGAGAAGAACCAACAGCGCCCGTCCGGTATAAGCAAGTTTATTGCTAAAGTTGGTAAAACTGGTTTTATTGTTGATGCGTCAAGACGTGAGCGTGCTCGCTTAGTGCGTACCAGAGAACAGCAATGAGTATTCAAAACGATGAGTAGATTCGAGTCATACTTATAATTTTAGATACTTATACGCATTCATACTTATTTTAATATCATACTCATACTACACATATTCAAAGTTTGAAGTACTCATCCGTACTCATACTTAACAATATGCATGATGTTGTTGATTTCAACTCTCCATGACTCAACGTATACACGAAGCACAAAATAAGTATGATTCGAATACGAACACCACAATACTCAGAAGAAGGTTGTGTGTTTGCTTTGCTTGCGGTCTTTGTCTTTTCTTTCTTCTTTGTTTGTAAATGCAACAACAACTAAGACTGAAAATTTTGATGTATGATTCGAAAATATGGGTTTGATGTCAAAGTTGTACTCATACTCATTGCAACTTGTACTTATAAATCAATGTTGTAGCGAGTACGAATGAATCAGAGTATTTGAATTTCAATACTCTTGACTCACTCATACTTAAAATTTCTTGAGTACTTATGAGTAGCGAAAAAACGATTCATTGCTGATCTCTGGTGCGTACACCCGAACATATCGCAGCTGTGGCTGAGAGTGTGCGTGAGAATCCGTAAACTCAACTCGTCAGCGTTCTCAAGAATTGAATATTTCACGTACCAGTTTACGTCGAATTTTGGGAAAAGATCTAGGTATGACGACTTACCAAGTTCAATTAATTCAAGAGTTGAAACCGCATGACCATCCGCTTCGTTTACACTTTGCTAGATGGGCCAAGAAGAAACTGCAGGATGATGGCGATTTTCCAAAAAAAAAAAAAAAACTTTTCGGATGAAACTCATTTTCATCTTGATCAGTACGTTAGTAAGGAAAATTGCATCACGAGTGACTGTTTGGTGCGTGTTGTAGAGTGTAAGCATAATTGGCCCATATTTCTTTGAAAATGAGGACGATGCAACAATTTCAGTCAATGGAGAGACCTATCGCACCATGATAACCGATTTTTTTTGTACTCGCTCTTCATGGTATTGTTGTGAACGATGTTTGGTTTCAACAGGATGGTGCAACATGCCACACATCTCTTGCCACGTTCGATTTATTGCGTCAAACGTTTGATGGCCGTTTAATTAGCCGAAATGGTGATGTCAATTGGCTGCCAAGAAGCTTCGATTTGACACCGTTGAACTTGTTTTTGTGAGGCGAAGTTAAAGATAAGACAAACCGGAGACAATTGAGTATTTGAAGGTATTTTGAACACAGAAAGAAAAACGGCGTGCTAAAATCAACTTTTCTATTCTCAATTTAAGCCAAAAAACGGGCTTGAAAAATTAAGCCCGTTTTGGCTATTGTTTGCTTAAAACAAGCAAAAATGGGATTGATGTGAAAAACTAAACCTTATATTACTAAAATCAACACTTAAAAGCTCAAATCTATTTAAAAAAGTGTAATTTTGACTTATTTGTTATTTGAGTTATGGAATTGTGGGTTTTAAGTTCAAAAGTAAAAATTTTAATAATTCTCATTTAGTTCATGTGTTTTATACAATAAATATCCAACAAAATGTCGTATTTTTCGCAAGTTGCATTTCTTTGGTAGATGACTTGGATTATTCCGGTCGATGACTTGCATTTTTTTGTGTAGATGACTTGCATTTTTTTCAAATCAATCGATTTTAGGATTAAATCAAGTACGAGTTCAAGCTTAAATCAAGTTCAAAATTCTTGAAACAAGCTCGTTTTTGGATAAATTTAGGTTTAAATCAAGTATAATTTATGGCTTAAATGAAGTTCATTGTGCTCGAATAAAGTACGATTTGCCTCAATTCGATCCCATTTATAAGTTAATCTAGCCTAAATCAACTTTATAATTCTTGAAACAAGTGCGCTTAAGGATTACTTCAACTTCTGATTCTCTTGAATCAAGTACGAATTCGATCTTAAATCAAGAAGAAATATGCTTAAACCAAATACATGATGAGATCACTTTGATCCCAAAAAGGCTTAAATCGCGCTAAAATCAACACTTTTGTACTTGGATGATTCGGGCTTGATTCAACTCTTTTGTACTTGATTCAAGCCAAACCGTACTTACCGTACTATTGTGATCGATATGGATTGATTCAAGCCCGGATGGCTTGATTCTTTTTTTCAGTGAAGGTTTAATTAGCTGAAATGGTGATGTAAATTGGCCTAAAAACCAAACATCAAGTTTTGTTTTGTTCTGTACATCATTTGAAATTTAGAAACACTTGACTTTCATCACGTAATTTTATAACACCACCCCTCTTTCTTTTCCCCTTTTTTTCTTTGAGGGTAATTCATTAAAAAAATTTCTCTTTAACACCTGCTGTAGTGTGCATTGAGTTTTTATTTGTTCCGCTACTAATTAAGTGTCATTTGTTAGTTGACAATATTAACACATAAAAAACATTGTCATAAATAACTGAAATTAATCAATCAAATGATTATCAATAATTAAATTTTAATTAATTAAACGAGTAGCGGTTGTTTGTATGTATGGTTGTATGATTGTTTGGTTGACTGCATTTCTTTTCTTTTGTGTTGGCATTTAAGCCATAACTCTTCTGTTTTTCTTTAACGAATTTCTCCTGGTTTTCACCAACAAATTTATTGAAATGATCATCAAGAAAATATTTTCAAATAAGAAAGAAAAAAGCCCATAAATAAATAAATAAATAGAAAGAAAGAAATGAAAAGACAAAAAAAAAAAAATAAAAAATAATCTGATAAAGAAATACAAACAATATTACACGTGTATTTAGCAGCGTAACTACACATACAACATATGCTTGTACAACATGAAACGTTTCTAACGTAAATTTTATTTTTTGTTTGTTTTTGAAGTGGTTTTGGGCCAACTTCAATTACAAATTTTATTTAGAAATAGAAAACTAGAAAAAAAAATACAAAAAGTTTGAAGAAAATAGCGGCTAAAATGTTTATTTATTACAATTGGACCATAAAGTATTGCTTGTTGCTTGCTGCCAGCCTACTTGTTGCTGTTTTAGTTATATCCAAGTTTTTTTGAAAAATTTCTTTTCTTTTCAGTCAAAAGAAAACAAAAATGAAACAAAAAAAAAAAATATTTATTAACTTGGTTTAGTTTATTTGTATATTTTGAAAAAGCAAAATTGCATAAAAATTTTCTTGATTGAATTTTATTTCGCTTGGCCGACTAAACTGCCGCCTGCCTCAATACCTTGTTTTTCTCTTGTCGCTTTGTTTCCTTTTGTAAGTTGCGTGTGGAAAATCATTTTTCTTCTTATTTTTTTTCGGGTTCTTTAATGTTTTGGCCATTATTTTCCATGGACTGTTGGATTAATTTTTTAAATTAACTTTTATGTAGAGATCTTGTGGTTCAGTTCAGTGTAAACAGAAATACAATTGAAATATTTATGAATTTCATTCCATCTTTCATTCGCTCGTTATTCTATAGTTTATAATTTTGTTTATTGACCTGATTTATATATTTGATGCTCATATATTATTTTGTAGTATTAAGAAGATTTCAAAAATAAATTATGAAAATTGCATAAAGATTTGAAGTAATGGATCTGGAATAATTGAAAAAGACAGAAAAATAGTCAAGTGTCTGCAATTTTATTTTACAACTTTATTCAACAACTTGCCGTTAAACTTGGGTTTAGTTAAAGGTACCTTTAGCTAAAGGGAACTGTAAAGTTATTACAACTTACAGATAAAAAGAAAGTTAACTTTTTCAAAAATATGACAGTGCCGGAGCAATGTCGATAACACAGCTCAATTAAACAAGTCTTTTTTAAACGCGGTGGCAACGACGGGATTCGGTTTTTGTTGTATATGCATATTTGAAGTTGCCATATTAAAAATAATATATATGTATGGCAAGTTCAAATATAAACTTAACTTTAAAAGTTACCGGTAGGATGATCCTCCCTTTAGCTTAACGCTCATTTCTACCATATTGTCCACTTATAATAATTAAAAACAATTTATCTGCCCGTTAAAATCCTCCCTTTAGTTAACGGGAAGTTGTAATAATGGCCCTAAGAGGTATAAAAACTAAATGCAGAACATTTCGTTTGGTCTTCCTTGACCACTATTTCTGAAATCTTAGAAAATCTAAAACATTGTTCCTCTAAATCAAGCACAAGCATAAAAGCAGCATCATTGTAGTGCTGTAGGTTTCGATAGTTTGTCGATAAGAATGACACTGAACGAATAGATAGGAGTAGAATAAGTGAAATGGGTTTACCTACTGTCGTTATTGTCTATAACAAACTTTCAGTCAGTACTATGCCTAAGCTTTCCACAGTCTACGGTTTAACGTCGATTCTGATTTACAGAAATGAGAAGTTTTTCAAGGTAATTACTCAGTCTCAGAGCTTTTGCTAGAAGACTCTTGAGAGGAGACCACCGAAAGATATATTTTGTTTTCATAAAATATACAGTCAAAGAAAATAGTCTACATACAGCGTTGTTTAAGGCAGTTAGGTTAGAGGACGTGTACTTGTCCGTTAAGACAAGTACAATACCCGGAGGTCGAAATTGACCCATTGTAAGGCAGTTACAGTTAAGAATATTTGTAGACAAAAATTAATATAAAAAATATAACATAGAAATTATTGAAAAAAAAAAAAAAAAATTGTTACATACACACAAGAGTGTATGTACACTTTTTTCTGTGACTGTCATTTTTTTTTTTTTTTTAGATATAAGAGCTGAGGTTTGAATTCACGAGAAATCGGCGACCATCGTGTGTTTATTTGCCATTTTTAAAATTTATTTTTTTTCCAAGCGAGTTGAAACACGGTAAAGTAGAGTGTATCCAAAAAGTACTGAACAAAATATCTAATAATTGGTCTTTGCCAAGTAACCGTAAGTTCTATACATAATATACATACATACAGTAGCGAGAAAAAAAATGCAACGCTATGTTGTATGATATTCAATCGAGGCTCAAAACTTATAACGTTATCCAGTTCCACTCAACTTTTGTTTTTTTATTCATTGATTTCTAAATTTTAATAAAAGGTATCATTAAGCGTTGTTTGCTTCTCTTTCTACTTAATTTTTTTCGATTTATAAAGAAAGTGAAAAAATTTTCCGAGAAAAAAAATGCAACGCAATGTGTTAAAGATAAAAGTAGATCAACTAGAGGAATTAAAATAAAAGTTTAATGAAAAATTTGCAAATTGTGAATTTTAAAATAGAAACAGCTGTCAGCAGATAGCAAATTTGCCATTATAAGGGCTTTGGAAGAAGGCAAATCAATGAATGAAGTTGCTCATCAATTTAATATCAACAAATCAATCGTTTGTCCGATTTCATCGCGATATCGTCAAACAAATATCGTGGAAAGAAAGAGGAAGTGGTCGACTTCATAAATCTACTGCCCGCCAAGACCGTCAAATGGTAAAAATAGTAAAAGTTGACCATCGGAAAACGGTAGTAGATGTCACTAATTATGCTGACTTTCAGTCAGGGTTGCGACCTAGCTTCTTGCTTCTCACTCCACTTATGTAGTGTGTGTTAATTTTATACATGAGTGGCAGGATCTACAGTTTAAAGTCAGATTTTTGAGAAAGTTTTCATAGCAACTTTATTTACTCTGAGTTTTTGCCAGATATCTGCTGAGAGGAGTCGCCGAAGAAATATTTTTTCGTATCTCGTTTTGCTTCCTCTAATATTTGTTTTTAATGTCTGACCTGGGGTTTGAACTGTGTTCTTGCGTTTAATAACTCGAGTATCTGCTGTATACTATGGCGATTTCATTACATATTTGAGATAAAATTGTGAGCATTTTACTGTGAATTAATTTGAGGTTGACTTGCTGATTCAGAATCTAAAGTGGCTTCACCTGACTGCCAGGTGATTCAGCAAACATTCTCACCAATACGCTCAATATGTGTAGTTTCTTGGCAACGACAAATTGCAAATTATTGGCTTAGGACCTGATGCAGTAAAACAATAGCCTTGGAAATGATACAAAGCAAATAAATAATAAGAAGATGCGCTATGCATATGTTCTGTGACAGCTTTAGATTTTTTAAAGAACAAGAAGGAGTATAAATAAGATTATCTAAGAGATTTCCCTTAAAAATTTCCTGAGTATAAGTTGTTTTTGGTAAAACATGCTTTTCACATTGTTTGAATTGTTTACGCATTAGGTGCACTACCACTACATACATAATTGGTCATTACAACCCTTCAGTCAGGATTACAATCTAGTTTTTCACACCACTCATGTTGTGTGTGTTAATTATATACATGAGTGGCGGGACCTACAGTTTAAAGACGATCCGAACGACAGATTTTTGAGAAGCTTTTCATCGCAATTTTATTAACTCTCAGAGTTTTTGCCAGAAATCTGCTGAGAGGAAGTCGCCGAAGAAATATTTTTTTCATATTTTCGTTTTGATATCTGACCTGGGGTTTGAACCCGGGCCTTACGTCTAATAAGCCAACTACTAGACTAGGCGACTTCAGGTGCACTACTCTGATAGCAAATTGAAGTCGCCGTGGTCTAGTAGGTAGTGTGTTGGCTTATTAGACTGAAGGCCCGAGTTCGAATCCCAGGTCAGACCGAAAATCAAAACGAAAATATTTCTTCGGCGACTTCCTCTCAGCAGATTTCTGGCAAAAACTCTGAGAGTAAATAAAATTGCCATGTAAAGCTTCTCAATGAAATTTGTCGTTCGGAGTCGACTTTAAACTGTAGGTCCCGCCACTCATGTATAAAATTAACACACACAACATGAGTAGTGTGAGAAGTTAGGACTGAAGGGTGCGGGCTTCTTGGGGACGATTGCTGTAGACTGCCTAATGGTGAAGCAGCAACTCGTTTCCTTGCCGTTCGCATCTGGAGATGTCCACAAACACTACTCCCTCTCTTCCACCTTCCTATAACCCATTTTCCCAAAAAAACCTGCACAATGCACTGCATGAGTAGGGGCCATCCCCTGAGTGCTGGTTTCACCAAAAAAAAAAAAATTAGGTGAAATTTGGAAATAGTCGCAATATAACTTTCTTTATTAGTAATAACTATAAATCAAGTCAACTACTGCTAGTAGTAAATCGATGTTTAATTATTTAGCAACCGAGATAATCGAATCCAAGGCATTTAAGCCAGATACTACATACTCTTGTTGGCAGTGGCTAATGTGGTATTCACTTGGTGATTACGTCTATGGCTAGATGGTTCTACTAACACTGTGTACTGATATTAGTTAAAAAGGTTAAAGCTAGATTCTCTACATGATAAGACTTTCCACTCAAAAAGCTTTATTTATCCTTTCAGAAGTTTTAAAAAAGTTACTTCAGAGAGTCTAGGCAGGCAGCCAGACAGTCATTTTAAGAAATATTTTTTATTAATTGTAAATTTCATTCACATATCAATAATTTTATGTAATTTTATTTTTATTTATTTATATTAAAATTGTTAGTAAATTTTCAAAATTCAAAGACTTACCACATTTTTCAGAAATTAATTGCCAAGCCTTCCACATTTGCCTTGAATGCAATTGCATTTCAATGCCTGAAAAAAATAAAAAGAATTTAATGAACGCTAAACATTTATTAATGTATGTATGTACGAGTATGTTGTATATTTAAAATTTCTTTAATTCTTAAATTATTTGAATCATTAAATGGAATTAATCAAATTGCCAACAAAATTGCCAAGAAATTTCTGTTGCTGTACGGCCACATACCAACCAAAGCCATAGAAAACTATACGTGCAGCATTAAAAGTAAATACCAATCGATGAAAAACAAAAAAAAAAAAACACAAGAAGAAAAAAGCTTCTCATCAAATTAGTGAAACAATTTAATGGACAAATTATAATAATTGCCATGAAATTGGTGTTATCAAATGAAAATGAAAGGAAAACAAAAAACTAAACTTTCTTTATGTATGGACTCCATCATATCCATCATGTGTAAAACATAAAATCAAACGATTTATAGGCCAATTACGGCTACAACTAATGGATGACAATGTAGTAAAAATCGTTTAAATATGTGTGATTGTATGTATGTATCATATATAAATGGAAATAAACAAACAATGTAATCAATAAGATATTCATAAAACTATAGGGTGATTTTTTAAGAGTTATAGGAAAAATTTTCAAAAAAAAACACATAAAATTCGGAAAAATGCATGAAATCTTTATTTGAATCGATAGTACGGTCCATATAATTTAATGTTTGAAGATTATTTCATGCAAATGTTGACCGCGACTGCGCCTCAAATGGTCCATCCGCTTAGTCCAATTTTGGCATACTCTTTCCAACATTTCGTCCGGTATCTCACGAATAAATGCTTCAATATTGTCTTCCAATGCGTCAATTGAAGCGGGCATGTCTGTATAGACATGAGCTTTAACATAGCTCCACAAAAAATAATCTAAAGGTGTTACGATTCGCAGCATCTTTGAAGAAGTACGGTCCAATGATGACACCAGCCCATAAACCGCACCAAACTGTGACTTTTTCTGGATGCATTGGTAGCTTTTGCAATGCTTCTGGCTGATCTTCACTCCAAAATCGACAATTCTGCTTATTTACATATCCATTGAGCCAAAAATGAGCTTCGTCGCTGAACACAATTTTTCGATAAAGAAGTGTATCTTCGGCCAACTTTCCAAGAGCCCATTTTGATAATAAAATTCAATGATTTGCAAGCGTTGTTCGTTTGTAAGATGATTCATGGTTAAATTATAGACCAAATTGAAGATGTTTGACAGTGAAACAAAACACGAAACGTGCGTGAGCTGTTTAAACCAGTGTTGCCAAAAAGATAATAGCTAAAAAATCACCCTTTATAAAGAAGATAATGATGATAGTGACTATCATAAATGCGAATTGATATAATGATATAGTTGTTGCTGTTAACATAGATATCAAAACATTATGTTGTTTACAATTGAAGACAATAGGGTACGAAAAAAAAAAAAACAAAAAGTCAACTAAAATTATGAATTATGAACATGACAGAGATTTAAAAGAATGCAGTTATCAATGGTCCAATAATAAATATCAATGCGGCCTCTACACGTTACGATTTGTTGTGCGTACAACTCGATCAAATTGTACAACAAATTGTAATGTTCGAGGGAATCAAAAAATTTTAATTTTCATTCAACTGACGACCAAACCAGAGATCAGCAATGAGTATTCAAAACGATAAGTAGATTCGAGTAATACTCATAATTTTTGATACTTATACGCATTCATGCTTATTTTAATATCACACTCATACTACTCATATCCAAAGTTTGAAGTACTCATCCGTACTCATACTTAACAATACTCTTGATGTTGTTGATTTCGACTCTCCATGACTCAACATTTACAAGAATCATAAAATAAGTATTATTCGCCTACGAACACTACAATACTCACTAGAAGGTTGTGTGTTTGCTTTGCTTGCTGTCTTTGTCTTTTTCTTTCTTCTTTTTTTGTAAATGCAACAACAACTAATGTGATGTTTTTGTAACACAGGCTATTTCACTTGCTTGCCTGTTTGCATGGAAAACACAAAAAAAAACACTCAATTTTGTTTGTGTTTCCCATATAAACAGACAAGCAAGTGAAATAGCCTGTGTTACAAAAACATCACATAAGACTGTAAATTTTGATGAATGATTCCAATCACTCGAACCATTTATGAGTATTATAAATATTTTTCTAAAGTTATGAATCCGAATGAGTAGACGTATGAATCAAACATATTTCGAATGTTGTGAGTTTGATGTCATCGTTGTACTCATACTCATTACAACCTGTACTTATAAATCAATGTTGTAGCAAGTACGAATGAATCAGAGTAGTTGAATTTCAATACTGTTGACTCACTCATACTCAAAATTTCATGAGTACTTATGAGTAGCGAAAAAACGATTCATTGCTGATCTCTGGACCAAACAGCCCTTGAACCTTACAATTTGTTATACAATTTGATCAAGTTGCATAACAAAGCAAGATTCAAAAAATTTTGATTTTCATTCAACCGACGATCAAATTGTATAACCAAATTGGTACGTGTGAGGGCATTTGAGACAATATTTCAAACAAAAATATGAAATAAAGTGGGAAAAATAAATTTGAAATTGCATTGTGGTATACAAAAATATGCCGGTATAATGGAATGCTAAAAACTACCTCCACAAAAATAAAAATATAAGACCACTATTGCAAACACTTCCGAAAATTGAATATACGTACATACATACATAATTGGTCATTCAGGTCCTTCAGACAGGATTATTGACCTAGTTTCTCACACGACTTATGTTGTGTGTGTTAATTTTATACATAAGTGGCGGGACCTACAGTTTAAAGTCGACTCCGAACGACAGATTTTTTGAGAAACTTTACATGGCAATTTTACTTACTCTCAGAGTTTTTGCCAGAAATCTGCTGAGAGGAAATCGCCGAAGAAATACTTTTTGTATTTTGTTTTGATGTCTGGCCTGGGGCTCGAACCCTGGCTTTACGTCTAATAAGACAACACACTACCTACTAGACTACGGCGACTTCAATTGAATATACGTACATACAAAATTAGTCATTACAACCCTTTAGTCAGGATTACGACCTAGTTTCTCCGAATCACAGATTTTTGAGACACTTTTTTTAATGGCAATTTTATTTCCTCTCAGATTTTTGGACAGAAATCTGGTGAGAGGAAGTCACCGAAGGAATATTTTTTCATATTTTGTATTGTTGGAGATGCCTGGGGTTTGAAACGTGGCCTAACGTCTGATAAGCAACACACTGCCTACTAGACTACCTGCTAGACCTGCTACAGTAAATCAATGACTTGTTTAGTTAAAAAAAAATTGAAACTGAAACAAGCTAAGATGGGTTTTGGACATCATGTGCTTCTAAGGAAGGTAATGAAAAAACTAAATGGGATGAGAAAACAGACAATTTAGGTATTTAGTGTTCAGATATTGTTTAGTAATGTAAACAACCCTTTAAGCTTCTCACACCACATATGTTGTGTGTGTTAATTTTATCCATAAATGGCATGGCCACAGTTTAAAGTCGACTTTGAACGACAGATTTTTAAGAAACTTGTCATAGCAATTTCATTTTACTCTCAGAGTTTTTGCCAGAAATCTGCTGATAGGCAGTCGCCAAATAAATATGTCTGACCTGGGGAGTGAACCGTTGCCTCACGTCTAATAACACCAACACACTACCTACTAGACTACGATGACTATTGTGTCTAGTAATGAACTTTGGTGAGTTGAAAGCTTAATTTTGTAATGTTTTTGGCATAGGCTTGATGTTGACAGAGTTTCGATTCAAAGTTAATAATGTTTTCACAGTTTAGGTTAAGCTCTACTCGATAATTTACAGAGAATTTGTTAGTAACAGAAGCCCTGTTCTCTGCGTTATAAATTACTTCTATTTAATGCACTACGAATCACGACTTCTTTTTAAGACTACGATTAAATAATTGCAGGAAGATAGGTTTTATTTCTAATGGGGTGTAACAGTACAGTCTTGTTGGTTGATCTTACTTAGATTTTAACTAGGTTCGTTAAAGATATTTTTGGGTTTGGTTAAGTCTTACGGATATTACAATGGCCCTTAAATGCTGGCCTAAGTGGAACCTCCTCCTTCCAAGGAGTCCTCTACCTAACCCAAGACCTACGGAAATATTTCTCATTGTGAGTAAAAGTTCTCAGTAATTATCCTTGTAATTGAAATGGATCGATTCGAAAACTCCATTGCCAAAGGAGTTAGTCGTACCGGCTTAAATGCTTCAAAATATTGTGAAACGATTGTTATAAACAAAACTTGTTAGAAATTACATTTATGCGGAATACTTCTCCAAGTTTATAAGAAAAAATAAGTTTTTTTTTTATTTTCGTTAATGAAATCTTTTGAAATTTATTTCATTTGTTCATAAACATTGGCGTCAATTTATGTTTTCGGATAACAATCAAAGTGCATTTAATAACGATTCACAGCTTAAACATATTATTTGTTCAGATTTCATGCTGCGCTAGCGAGTGGTAATGAAGCAGTTGATAATAAAAAAAATGAAAACTAAACAAGTGTTTCCTAGAAAGGGAATATGTCCCAAACGGAAGAAATAAAATTTTTTATCATAATTTTTCAAGCTTCTTTAAAAAGTTTAAATATGTTACCATACAATACACTTTTATTTTTAATTATTGAAGTGTAGCATACCTTCCCTTACTTACTTATTACAAATCATAATAGATAAACATTACAAAGCATGCATGAAAGTACATAGACTGTGCTGTTAATGATTACTATGTGTAGGCATAGTAATCAGGGGTACCAGCATAAATGCTCATGCAAGCGCCAAATGTCTAAATGGCTTTCATAATTTTACTTTGAAGACTTGCAAGTCAATGAAGAGATTGTCAATCATTGTTAAGACTTGTGACAGTGAAAGAAGGACTGAACTCTGTTATAGTAAAACAGAAGAAAAAAAATTAAACGATTGTATGGCTCCGTGCAGCTTTCGTGAAATTCAATAACTAAATGAACACTCCTCAAAGTTATTCATACTTTATAGTGATTTTTTTATTTTTTTTAAATGGTTTTTTTTATTGTTTTTCTTTTTCTTTTTAACTTTCAAATAGATTCCTATCGAGCCACAAAATGACTTGCCAAAATCGTATTACCAATGAAGTCGTCGTCGACTAGGTGAAGAAATGCCAACAGGAGTTTGTTGTAAAGTTGCGCAAAACGTAATGCGTGCCCAAGTAATGCATACGTTATATTGTTATTTGGCGCTGTTTTTAGATTCCCTTGTCATAGGACACCACGTTTTGTTGGTTTATGTGCCAAGCTATGTCCAAATGCCAGGGAAAAAGAATACACCGAAAAAGAAGACAAGGGAACATATTCATAAAAGTGTACCACATGATTTGTTGTTAAAATATTACAACAAAATGAAATAAAAATGACTACAGAGATCACCATAAACGGACTGAAGGAAAGAAAGAATAATCAAATCGATACAGAAACTTGCAGATGTTCCATGTTAATGGAAGAAATACAATCTTAATTAGGACTAATCTGTAGCCATAAAAATTTGTCTTCCGATTTCATTAAGTACCGTTATATTAGTACCAAATAAAATTACTTTTATAATATTGTTACGTTTTTACCTTTTAAAAACGTTTAAAATATGAGTTCATTGATTGCAAACAAAATAAAAATAAATTGGTATTTAGTTACAATTAAATTCATTATTGTTCGCACTATTTATATGTGCCACTGTTTCCAACTTGCAACAATAATTGCTTGTTCGTTATTCTTCTCTGCTCACACCCTTTGCGTAAGCAACAACACTTGTTCGTTAGATCTGTTTAGCGGAGATCTTCTTTCTTTTAGAATGTTCGTGTTTTCGCTTTCTTGAGTACTCTATCTCGACTTCATTGTTGTTTGTTCACATTGCTTGTTGTTGCGTTCGCTTACTTGTCTCTCATACTCATACAATACTGTTGTATTTGTGTGTGTAGCTTTTGTTTATCGTTATATATTTCCTTGTAATTTGAAATTAAAATTTTTGAGTTTAGAGTTAGAAGAGGTCCGCAAAACATGAAAAGGAAATAAATAGTGCACAGTGTTTACATTAGTTGGAAGGTACTGAAAAGCAGAAATAGTACCAAAAATCTTCGCTTATGTATAAGATCATATTGTTTAAAATCTCATGGAAAAATGGCGATAAAAATGGCTTCCTCATAAGAAATAGTGATGATCCATGTATGATTATGTATCCGTGATTTAAAGGATCTTCATATTGAAAGCGTTTAATTTGTTTCAAAAAATTTTTCATATCATCCTACAGATTATTGATGTTTAATACGGTGTGTAAATCGCAATAAACGCAATTATTGAGCTCTATATTTCACATAAAGTTTCAATTAATAATTGCGCAATAAATACGCAAATTGTTATAATATTGAGTAAAACTTAAAATGCAGCACTGTCATAAGTGTGTTTAGTAAGCGTATTACAATTTAGCGAACACTTTCTGTTGATATTTGACAACTCAAACACGACAAACAAACACTAATAAACTAACAAACGACAGTAATTTTCGAGACCAAAATAAAAACAATGTTGTTGTTTACCAGCTGTTAAATGAACATTGAGTAAGCTGAATTGCGTATATTGTTATGCCTGAACACTTGAAATTTTGTACTCAATAAACCGAATATTGACTCAATAAAAGTGCATATCTGAACATAGTACAACAGTTGGATTTGAAGATATTTGTTCTATTAATGTGATCTTTAAGAAATAGCTGCTCAACTTATTAGTAAAAGCCTGGTATATAAATATGGTTTTCTGTTTGTAACTGATAGAAGTAATTGCGGGTTTGTTGCTCCCATTATAGCCAGTAACTCTTAGGATATCGGCAAAGGTTTTAAGACAACTTAATACTATGTAGGTAGTGTTGTGTCGGCTTATTAGACGTGATTCCGTGGTTTAAATCCAAGCGCAGACATTTCGATTAAAACGATATATGAAAGAAAAAGATTTCTTTTGACAACTTCCTCTCAGCAGTCTTCTTACAAAAACTCTCCTCACCACTGATTTTATTTTCAGCAGATTTCTTGCAAAAACTCTGAGAGTAAAAAAAAATTTCATGAAAAGTTTCTTTAAAAATCTATCATCCAGAGTCGATTTTAAACTGTAGGTCCCCTCTGTCACTTATTGATAAAATTAGCACACTCAACGTGGGTGGTGTAAGAAGCCAGGCCGTAAGTCTGACTGCAGGGTTTTAATAACCAATTAAGTAAGTAAGTAATCCTATCGGAAATTTACATACATACATACATAATTGGTCATTACAACCCTTCAGTCAGATTATTGACCTAGTTTCTCACACCACTTATGTTGTGTGCGTTAATTTTATACATAAGTGGCGGGACCTACATTTTAAAGTCGACTCCGAACGACAGATTTTTTTAGAAACTTTTCATGGCAATTTTATTTACTCTCAGAGTTTTTGCCAGAAATCTGCTGAAAGGAAATCGTCGAAGAAATACTTTTTGTATTAAGTTTTGATGTCTGGCCTGGGGCTCGAACCCTGGCTTTACGTCTAATAAGCCAACACACTACCTACTAGACTACGGCGACATCGATCGCCGGAAATTTAGTCGATATCGGAAATTTAGTCTGTACGATATTGTAGAACACCATCAAGTTAGAACTAAATTTCTATTTTCTTCCTAAAATAGTTAGAGAGTATCAAAGTTTCTCTTCTGTTCAATCAGTCAACACGCTTATTAGCACTAAAACTTGTATCCCAAGTAATACGGTGTATGTCGTCAGATTGCAACAATTTAATTTAAAGTTGTTATAATACTTTTCACTTAATCTAGAACAATATGATGAATATGCTCCAAGCATGAAACGATGGATTTCGTTTTTTTCTTCTTCTCAAACTATCAATAAATAAATCCGTAATAATACTAAATGCTAATGCTAGCTGAAAAGAACTTTCTATCTGTTTGGTGGTTTGCAAAAAACAACCAATTCTGATAAGAATACAGTAAGAAAATATTCCTTGACATAACAGAGACAAATTTTAGTTTCTGTTTGATTTTGAAATAGGCTTAAAATTCGCAAAATTTATAATTCTAGGTTAGGTTAGCAGGTAGATTGCCGTTCACAGACATGTTCACTCGGCGGCCCCCTTGTCATGATTTTTTACTGGTGGTTTGAACCACCTCGATCTTCGTATGAAACTAGCCAGTTCCCTTGGCGGCACGTTCGCCACCATACCCAGATCTTCAAAAGCTCTGCCATTCGAACACCGATGACGTCTGTTCCGAAGTGAAGGGCACTCTCATAAAGGTGTTGTACCGATTTCGTTTCTTCCACACCATAGCAGCTTCTGCAGTAATCCTGGCGGGGCAAATCGAACTTATAAGCAAAATTGTTAATAGGACAGTGTCCCCGGCTTTGGCTTTTTTTGGCTTTGGATAGAATTGTAGTTACATAGTACCAAAAATGATAAACTAAAGATTACGCCATCACGCACACAAAATTAAAACTTTCTGCGCATGTTGAATCAATGACGTCACGCAACTTTGTTCCTATTGGCTAATGATAATGTGAGTTATATTGCAGGGCTGCCAACTACTTTCACGTAGTGCAAACATTTTTCAGAAGAAATGTTAATTTTCACATATGAAAAAGACTTGGAAACCTTTAAAATAGCGCAACTACGTCATCTAACGGGAAAACATGCGCAAGGCGTAATCTTTAGTTTATCATTCTTGCATAGTACACTCCTTTCTACTGGCAATAAAGCTAAAACTTTAACTCAAAGTTAAGTGGTTTATAGATCCAAATATTGGCTATGTTTTGAGTATAAGTCGCCATAGTCTAGTATGTAGTATGTTGTCTAATTAGACGTGAAGCAACAGTTCCGACCTCAGGTCAGATATCTTCAACAAAATTAAAGATTTCTGGCAAAAAGTAAATAAAATTGCCATGAAAAAGTTTCCTTAAAATGTGTCATTCGGAGCCGACTTTAAACTGTAGGTACCGCCACTTATTGATAACATAAACCTACACAACATAAGTGGTGTAAGAAGCTAGGTCGTAATACTGACTGAAGGGTTGTAATGACGAATTATGTATGTATGCAAGTCGAGTTTGGAATCTTGGAATCATTAGTTGGGGTAACAGTATATGAATGTAATAGCGATTGCTTTAAGGAGATACTCAGCCATGTCACAGAACGCAATTCCGATCGAAAGTGGTTTCAATTCCGAAAGTCTAGTTTTTAGAAAACGAAAAACGAAAAATTTCTTCGGAATGAAACCACTTCAAATTTTCAAAGTGGTTTTGATATTTTTGATGATTTATTAAAGAAACTTAGTAAACTGAAAGACAAAATGGCATATTTTATTATTACATAGGATTTCTATGTAATATTAATATGAAGTACATATTTACTTAATATACATATATGCTTAAGAAATTAAATTGCTGAGAAAAACAAAACAAAGTGATGTATTTTTTGATCGAAGTATTGCCACGTTATTTTTTTGAGCAAACCACTTATTTTTGAGAACAAAAATTTATTAAGTAGAACAAATTTAAGCGGTGGCAACACAAAAGATGGACAAAAGAAAATACAAAAATATTTTTACCGTGCATTTAATTCAGTTTTATAAAAATATAAGTACAGATTTATTGAAATTTTTTTGTATTATTAACTTATATTTTTTTTAAGGGGTTTTCATATAAAATTTTTAATTTTTTTTGATTTCAATTAAAATTTTTGAATCAGCGCCTTTATCTTCTTTTGTTTTGGTTCTGTTTTTTATTCACCAATTATGTTTTTTTTTCTGTTGTCATGCACTACGTTGCCATACTCTATTTGAAAAGCAGCAATTTTATAATTTTTGGGAATGAACAAAATCGTTCGGAATCTGAAGAACCTAAAACAAAATCGATCGGTATTGCATATTCGGAATGAAAACCATTCCGATCGGAATCTGTGACATGCCTGACTATAGCGAATTTTCATCTATTTTACCAATAATTGGTCATAAAAAGATTCAGTGGGTAGGCCTATTGTATTTCATTTGTATTAAAAAAGTTTATTGTTCAAATAAGTTGCAATAATTGAATTGATTTTTAAAATACTTTAAAAAAATTCTTGCATAATTTTTTCCAAATAAATTTCAGCATTTATTAAACGATTTATTTTGTGAGATTTTTCGTAAAGTAAACACTTTCAATACAATTCAATATTTAAGAGGATTTTCGACACAACAATAACAAAAACAAAAATAAATAAGAATGAAAATAGATTAAAAATAAATACGAAATAATATTTTAAATTTTAGCAAAACTTTTTCTAAGCAAGAATAAATAGAATAAATAAATAAATTTATGGCAGCATTTGAAAGAATAATTTTGTCTTCCCCATGACATCACACTCATCACTTTTTTGGGTATAAAATAATAACAAAAAAAAAAAAAAAAAAAAAAACACTCATAATAACAATAACAATTTACGTTTAACAAACAAATACAAAAACGCTCATAAAAAATTAAAAGTTTAAAATTTTTTTTCTGTTTTTATTGTTATTTCTACGTTTCTTCATTTGTAAACACACGATGAGAAATGAACTGAAATTTTTTTGTCAGTTTTTCAGGGTTAATTTTCTCATGTTTATTTTATTTTCATTTCAGCTTTTTGCTCGAAATTCAAAGTTAAAATAATTTAATGTTTGCGACTAGCATTCACATATTAAGCTATGAAGTACGTTTAGTTAAACTCAACTGCTAATAACTTAATTAGTTAAGAAACGAAATAAAATAAATTCATGTAATAATGTTGTAATTTTTAGTGTTTTTTTACCATAAAAAGAATTAAAAAAATTGTATTAAAAATCTTACGGAAATTGATAATTAACGTGGAAATTTTTTGTTTGCATATTCATGTAAAAATTAATATGCATTTGAGTTATATCGTAAGTTAAGCTATTAAAAGCTTCCATTACATTTACCGACAGGAAATTGTTGAATATTTTACTAATTTTTATGACAGCTAGGCTAACATGTAAACTTATCTGAATACGAAGTACGAAAGCTATTGTTTTCGTTTAAAAAAGGGATTTATTTATTCACCCACAAACAGCTTGTTCTTCTAAGGGCTATTATTACAACTTGCCGTTAACTAAAGGGAGAATTTTAAATTGTTTTTCATTATTATAAATGGACAACATGGTAGAAGTGAACGTTAAGCTAAATGGAGGATCATCCTAGCGGTAACTTTTAAAGTTAAGTTCATGTTTGAACTTGCCATACATTTTTCAAACATTATTATAATCAATATGGCAACTTCAAATACTCGTATAAACAAATTGGGCATATACACTATAAAAATGAAGCCCGTCGTTGCCACTGCGTTTAAAAAAACTTTAATTGAGTAGTGTTATCGGCCATATTTTTAGAAAAAGTTAACTTTATTTTATCTGTAAGTTGTAATAACAAAAAGAAGTTAAAGGTGACTTTAAAGTTCACTTTAGCTAAAGTTACCCTTAACTAAGCCCAAATTTAACGGCAAGTTGTAATAATGGCCATAAAATTAATTGCTTGGAAATATTGGGTCATCAAAAAATCTTTTTTTTGGTAAATTTTTAAACATAAATTTTCTTTTATATTCAGTAGTTTAATTATTCCAACGCGGCAGAAATTCTGAGGCTTAATTGAGAAAAACTTCACCGATTGATTTGCATTTTTTTTTTTTTTTTTTTTAATCGAAAGAGTTTAACAAACATCGAAAATTTAGCCGAAGCATCAATACTTCTCAATTAAGTAAAGTCAATTTATGACCGGCGATACGTTAGGCCGGACTTCATAAGTATAGAACACCGAAAATAAAATAATATATATGGGCAATTTCGTGTCAAGTGACCCAATTTTTAAAATCGATGTCTTTCGATTTGGATGAAATTTGCACCAAGGTTAGTACTATTGGATAGTAGGCCAGACACAAATTTTCAGCTCTATCAGTCAAGGACTGCCGGAGTTAGAGGGGGTCAAAGTTGGACATTTGGGTCATACAGGGTTTTTTTAAAATGTGTGTAACTTTTCGCCTATTGGTCCTAGCAAAAATTTTCCAAAGAATATTAGATAGCTATTTCTTCAATCTTTTCAAAAATAATTTTTTTAATTTTTAAAAATTTTGTGTCTGGCCTACTATCCAATAGTACTAATCTTGGTGCAAATTTCATCCAAATCGAAAGACATCTATTTTAAAAATTGGGTCACTTGACACGAAATTGCCCATATATTTAAATAATTCTATTTAAATTTCAATAGTCACTCATATGTACTTATTTAACCTGAAACCAGGATTTAAGTCTGTTATTCGAAATCACCATAATAACTTCTTTTTAAATTTTTAAATTAAACTTAAAGCTAACATGTTGTATTGTCTATTTAACTATTAGTTTTAAAATGAGTAACAAGGTTTTGAAAATAAATTAACAAACATACAAGTTGCTAAGTCGTTTCTAATTATAAGGCCACCACTGTATGTACATATACAAACCCAAGATTGTAGAGCGCGTTTATCAAGGATAGTTTTTTAAAAAATACGATAAATATGCTTATGTACAATTCAGAGTGTAATCCCCCGCCTTTTAAATCAGAAATTTTCTGCTTTGTCTATGGTTTTTAAATTCCAGAAAATTTAAAATCTTTAAACTTTCTCCAACTGTGGAGTTTCTAAGTACTGTTCTGATATTAATTTGATATATGTACTTATACGCATTAAAGAAAGAAACTGTACGACTCTTTCTTTTATCTGATTTTCTTTGCACAATTTCAAGTATTGCGATGTGTTATAAATCTTGTTCTCAACCAAATGTGTCTTGATTGTCTTCTTAATGGTTTCACTTCAATTTGTCACATAAACAATGAAACACAGCAATACAATGAGATCACCACCGACAGGATGACGAATTCGAAAAATTCAAATAAAAAAAAAAAGAATTTTTCTTTTTCAAAAACCAACCGATAATTGCTGTTCTTTCTTTCTTAACAATTAGCCCATTTCAGTGTTTTTTTTTTTTGTTGAATTTCTCATTTCTGTGTAAAATATTGAAAATAATGCATGAGACAAATATTTAAAAAATTTATATTTCTTCAAATCTATTTTTCATTCTTCAAGGTCTTGAAAATTTTGCAAGAAAAAACAATTTCAACTGCAAAGAAAATCCGTATAATTTATCATCGCACACGAAACAAAATTCGTTCTTCTCATCATAAAAACATGACATCAGTGGTAATGGCGATGATGATGATGTTGGTTGGTGGAGGTGAACTTATGGGTTCAATATTTGTGTTGTAGTGTAGTGTGACAATAAAATAAAAAAAAAAATTTAAGTTAAATGTAATTTATTTAAATTTTATTTGAATTTAATGTTTAACAAACGTTTTTTGTAGTTCTATTTAAAACGATTCACAAACAACGTCTTCTGCATAATCAATGAACACTACAAACGCGAACACTCTCAGCACAAACTAATCAAATAAAATCTTTGTATGACAGAAAGAAAAAATCAAGCGTTTTTACGTGTAAACGCATATATTTTTTCATTCAAAAAAGAAAAAATAAACACAAATTAATTCACAAATTTTTATTCAAATCGCATTTTCGTTCTAATGCGCGCGTAAATGATATCTTTTCTGGGGACGTAAATAATTCAGTTTGTTCACCTTTAAAGTTTTCCATTTTTTTTTCGTTTTTCGTGACTGCTGTCTTTGGGTTTTATTTTTAAAAAATTTCTTTAATTAATTAAAAAGTAAAAACATTATAATTATTTTTACTTTTTAAGACTAATTAAGTTATCTGGGACACCTGTTCAAGGGGGCAAAAAGAGAATAAATTTAAATTGTACACAAAAATAATGTCTGCAACACAATTTTTATTATCAGGCAGGTAGGCGTGGCAATTTCTATAAAATTTCAATATTTGAAAAAATATTTTAAGAAATAAAAACTTAAACATACTTTTTTAATACTGTGGTTTTCAGTGACTACGGTCAGTAAAACTTCTATGCCTCAATGTACCCTTCGGTCTCTTCAAAGCATTGCTGCTATAAAAAAAAGAGTGACGTCGAATGCAACATTTCGGAATCCTTCTCAACAACTTAAATTTCGCAAAACACTACGCAGAGAATTTTGACAGAAGACCTCTTTCAATATGTAATAAAACAAAAGAAGATGTCAATGTCATTTGTTCCAAAAAAAAGATCTTTTCCTTCTATGAAGCTCATTTTCATCTGAAGCGTTTAGTGAATTGTCTAATTTGATGCTAAAAAACCCATCATGCAATCGATAAGAAAAAAATGCAACCAAAATGACATTTATCAGACGGCATGACTGAGCCTTTCATATATACATACACAATCCTTCAGTGATGATTACGACCTAGCTTATCGCACCACTTATGTTGCGTGCTTGAATTTTATACATGAGTAGGTCGGGACCTACAGTTTAATGTCGATTTCGAAATACACATTTTTGAAAAACTTTTTATGGCAATTTTAACTCA
The DNA here is from genome assembly GCA_927399465.1 of Sarcophaga caerulescens. Lineage (NCBI taxonomy): Eukaryota > Metazoa > Arthropoda > Insecta > Diptera > Sarcophagidae > Sarcophaga > Sarcophaga caerulescens. The sequence goes on from OV656867.1 coordinate 22,199,293, forward strand.
CTCTCAGAGTTTTTTCTAGAAATTTGCTAAAAGGAAGTCGCCGAAAGAAAGATGTTTGACCTGAAGTTATGACGGAGGCCTCATATCTAATAAGCCAACACATTGCCTGCTAGACTCCGGCGCCTTCACTTCATGATTGAGCCTTATGGTGTTTTCTTTTCTACAAAGAAAATGTCACCCCCTTACAAGGTGCATTAAAAAAATTTTTGACCAACCCTGTTGTAATGTCATTTTTTATTTCAGAAGAACATAACACAAATATTAAAAAAGGGTATGCCCTGTGTTTACCACTTATTAAAAAAATTAATGAAGAAATGCCAATTTGTTCAAAGGTGTTGCCAGATCGCTAATTTTTCGACTTCATTTTTTGCACGCTTTTTTTATAACAAAAAAAAAATATTTTAACGCTGTTCTAACATTGAATGCAATTTTTTATATTGCTGACCATGTAGCTTTAATAATGTAACATTTCCTTAAGATTACTCCACAAAACAATGAAAAAATTAACTTCAAATTGGATAACAATACCAGGCAACTTTTTAAAAGTTTCATCTGGTAGCCCTATAAATAAACAAAAGTCATCTGCTTTACAGGGCATTATCAGCACTCTCGATTTATACAGGGCATAAAATGCAATGCCCTCCACCATTGGCAAGTGCGAATTATTTAGAATAAAACATACCACCCTTTTAGAGGGCGAAACATTTTTAAGAAACAAACGCAAAATTGCATTTTGCGTTAATAAAATGCACATTTTTTGGTAGAAAAGAAAACACCATTACTTTGTTGGAATTTTAGTGTCTGTGGACGACGTTCGTTACATGAAAATGATAACAGCGATATTTTGACCTCAATTGGATGGCATGGATGTCCCATATGCGATTTCAGTAAGACTGTGTTATCTGCTACACCTAGAGTGCATAAATCAAGTTATTGCAGCAGCGATTTTCAGAACAAATTGTCTCAAAGAAATTCTAAAGTCAACGGATCCGTCAATAGTCAGCTGTCAACAATACCTGAGATCAAATCAGAAATTCTTCGCTTCATGGGTGAGATTCAGAATCATTATTTACAATTTTATGAAAGTAGTAATGGCTTGACATGAAATCCTACTTAGAAGAAAATTGTTTAATCCATTTTTTCGATGCCAGAAAATCTCTAAACATGCAAAATACTGGTCTTACTTATCCCATTCACAAATAAGCTAAACATGCTATGTAGTTTAAACTTTCCAGTGGATTACGAACACGAGTTTTTTTCTTCAAGACGGGTATACTCGATATTATGCGAAACATTGTCATTCCACTGTGACGAGTATACTCGACATAAACAGTTAAAGGATAAATTGAATCAATTTTGATCGTTAACTACAACTTATCATAAGCAGCTTGGATTCAAATACCAGCATGGACAGTAAATAATTAATTGAGATCTGCTCTAACAGGTCTACGTAAATGTATAGTTTCGCGGACTAAACTTTGTAAAAATTGTTGCCTTTCAATGCATTTACTTTTGTTTCCCTGATTTGATGATTTTTACTTGATTTTTCTTTTTAAAATTTTGTATTACCTTTAAGATTGGAATTTATACAAACCAAGATGACATAACAAATGTATGCTTTCGCAGTAAATAGAAAATAATCTGACGTTAAAAAAAAAACCCAATTTACGAATAGAAAAACTGGTTTATAATTTGCATAAATTTTTATATTCTTAATTGAATAATTTCTCATAACATTCTGTTTTTAATTATCAAAACAACCATTAACCCTACTTGGTTATCCTTCCTTATTTGATTAATGGTTACTGCAGTGTGGCGCCCACACTGATTTCTTTGCATAGCCATAATTTTATAACGTCATTGTAAGCAATTATTGTGATTTAAATATGAGAGACACATCTTGCAACAATAAAATAATGAAAAAAAAAATTTTTTTAAAAAATTTTAAATAAATCAGAATGAAAAATATTCAGTTGTCTCGTAAGTCTTCATAAATTTATCGTGCTTTCTTAGGCCACCAAATATGATGAGAATGTTATTGAATTTAGTTTAGTCTGTGAATTAAAATTTATTTGAAATTCAATTTCAACTTTTAAAATGCACTTCTGATTTGATTTGAAATTTAAATTAATTTTTTTATGGCTTAATTTACATTGACAATTAGAATTAATTTGAATAATAATCAAAATGCTAGACGTAATAAAAGTTACATCATGAAATAAAAATTTTAAACGATATCACTGGCTTTAGAGAGAATGGATGACGACATAGTGTATTTACTGCGTACAGATTGGTGAAATAAATCGGATATATTTAGATTTATATACATACACAATGGGTCATTACAACCCTTCAGTCAGGATTACGACCTAGTTTCTCACAGCACTTATGCAGTGTGTGTTAATTTTTATACATGAGTAGCGGGTCCAACAGTTTAAAGTCGACTCCGAACGACTGATTTTTAAGGAGTGACAGATTTGTGAAATCTGCTGAGAGGAAGTCGCCGTATAAATATTTTTTTATATTTCGTTTTGTTCGATACGTCGGATCTGGGTTTTGAACCGAGACCTCACGTCCAATAAGCCAACACCCTACCTACTAGTCTACGCCGAATTATATAGATTTACTCTAATTTAAATTATATGTAAAGTATAGTACCAACAAGATCCAGAGATATTATACATGTGGTATAAACCCGAGGGATCTCCGGTATATAGTATGTTAATTCGCAAATGTAGGTTAGATTCTCACCGGAGACATCTTCCTAATCTACTCATTCTTAAATACAATATGTATTGGATGACGTAGTTAAAAAAGCGAATACAAATTGCTGTATAGTACTCCCTCATCTCTGCTAAACACTTAGTCGTATTCCAAAACAAAGCACTGTATTGTGTAGGATACCTTCTCTTAGTACTGGTTTGATTTAAAGGCTTCTTTTAACATTCGCGCTATATAGCCACCGTGCCATTGGATTCTCATGATCTTGACAGTAGTTTTTTATTCCTCAATGCATATACGTAGATAACATACACTCACAGAAAAAAGTGTACATACACCTGCTAATTTTTTTGTATTTTTCTAATAATTTCTAGGTTATATTTTTTATATTCGTCTTTGTCTTCAAACATTCTTAACTGTATCTGCCTTAAACAACGCTAAAACATTTTTTTCAATTTGATAAAAATCAACGGGAAAAAAGTCTACACACAGAGGTTTATGTAGACTTTTTTCTTTGATTGTAGCTCTGCCAACGTTATGTCTTTGCAATGCCATGACAAATTAAGATCCCACCTATAATAACTCACCTAGTCTAGTAGATAGTGTTTATTAGGCATGAGGCCTTGTTTCAAACCCCAGGTCAGACATCTCCAACAAAACGAAATTAGGAAAAAAATAATTTTCTTCGGCGGGAGTCCTCTCAACAGATTTCTGGCAAAAAACTCTTTGAGTAAATAAAATTGCCATGAAAAATTTGCTTCAAAATTTCTTGTTTGAAATCGACTTTAAACTGTAGGTCCCGCCACTCATGTATAAAATTAATACACACAGCATAAATGGTGTGAGAAGCTAGGTCGTAATCCTGACTGAAGGGTTGTATTGACCAATTATGTATGTATGTATAGTAAAATCTCCAAGAAAAATAGTTTAAATCACTATTGAAACCAGAAGCAATATCTTTTGATAAATTCACACTATATAAAACGCTTTAAAAAATATCTGGACTTACAAATTCATTCTCATCTAATAGATAAATGGACTGGGCTATTTTTCGTTCCGTATAGATTTTGTCATTTGTGAGGTAAATCGTTTGAAACCAAATAATTTAGAATGATAAATGAGATTTTTTCTAGGTTTAGAAATTTTTTAGATAAAAAAATATCGGCATATTTCGAGGTATTGAACCAAGAGTTCAATATTATGACTTCGTATATTCGTATACCAACAAGTCAGAATTGTTTTAAGGGCTAATACGGGGTTCAGATATGCACCTTTATTGCGTAAATCGCAATAAATTTGATATAAAGTTTCAATTAATTATTGCGCAATAAATACACAAATTGTTATAATATTGAGTAAAACTTAAAATGCAGCACTGTCATAAGTGTGTTTTTTAGTAAGCATATTACAATTAACCGAACAACGACAAACAAACACTAATAAACTAACCAACAACACTAATTTTCGCGATCAAAATAAAAACAATGTTGTTGTTTACCAGCTGTTAAATGAATATTGAGTAAGCTGAATTGCGTATATTATTATGCCTGAGCACTTAAAATATTGTACTCAATAAACCTGAACATTGTATTAGACTCCAAATAATTCAGAACGATAGCAGCACAATATTATATATAGAGCACAATATTCTATGTTATAAACGTAATTTTGTCTAGGTTTTGGCATTACGTTGAAATTTTGTATATCAAGAGAAAAATATCAGCATGATTTGAGGCAATGAACGAAGAACACATCCTTAAGACTTGGTATACCAACAGGCCCAAAATTGTTTTAAAGACTTCTGAGACGAAATCGGTTTTTACAACATATTCTATCACTTTTACTATTTCCCTATCTCTCTCTCTTTCTATCTGTCTATCTGAATATCTCACCATCTATTTGGTAAACAAGTTTCACTAATTAATACGGAATATTCATTAATTTTTATTGCTACTTCGAATGGCAGTCTATTTATGGTATTGAATTGTTTTCTATTTTTTTTATTTTTTTTTTTATTTTTACCTACAGTTTTGTTTAGTCTGGCAGTAGTTATAAATAAAAATTTCTAATACAAGTATGAAATTTAACTATTAATAGTGATGTCATGTTTAGGAAAAAAAAAACTATCGTGTGATTTTTTTTAAGACTGTTTTTAGATCATATTACTGTTAAAACGCTTAAAACGTGCTATAAAAACATAACAAATAAAAAACGAAAATAATAATAACTTTTTATTAATAAAATGTTTATAAAAATATTATTATTATTTTTTTTTTTTTGTTGTGGTTAATGTGAATTTTAAGTCATTCATTCTATTTTTTAAGGTACAGCAACGACTAGGTGATTAGCACAGAGTAGAAAATATCAGCATTGCTTGTGATAAGCTATGACTGCTGAAACTCGGATTAGACTCTGTTTTCGTAACATTATACATAGTGTGATGGAAAAATAATTAGAATACAATTTATAATTATATTGTATTTCAAAAATAAATATTTTAGAATTATTTTGTAGTGGACACTCGGTACGTAGTCAAAGTGCTATATAAACTAATCGGATGCTCATTATAGGCAAGAAGATAACAAATTGATATATTTTTTTTTTCAAAGGCTAGAGAAAACCGGCCTACAGAGAGGAGATTGTCAATGCTATTGACCTCTTTCACATAAAATTCTTAATTAAAAAATGAGCAAAGTTTTCTGCATTTTTGGTTTCCTAAAAATGTTGCACATTTCTCTTAAGTGGGTTAAAACCAGATGTTACATTACAATCCTTCAGTCCAAATTACGACCTAATTTCTCACATCACTTATGTTGTGTGTGTTAATTTTACACATGAGTAGCGGGACATGCAGTTTAAAGTTGACTCTAAACGACAGATTTTTAAGAAACTTTTCATGGCAATTTTATTTACTAGCAGAGTTTTTACCGGAATTCTGCTGACAGAAATATGTATTCGTATTTCATTTTGTTCGATATGTCTGATCTGGGGTTTGAACCGCGGACTCACGTCTAATAGGGCAACAACAGCCTACTAGACTAACCAGATGAAAAGTGGAGTAAATAAATACCCAAATATGGTACTATCTGAGATCTTTATGCATCACAAATGGTGACTAAAATATTTTCTGTAGGTATTTAAATATAATCTTGAAAAGTGGAGTTATAAAGACTATCCCATCACTTTTGCACTGAAACGAAAATCGTTGAAGCACAGTGTATAATTTAATTAAGAAATAAACTCGGATAGAAATTACAATGAAACTAGATTCAGTGCAAATTTTGAGGTCATCACTAGTACCGAACATTTATTTTTCCATTTAAAGTTTATACAGACTTCCTTACTCAATATTGCGCTGTCACTAAGCCATACATACTGAGCTGCCATAACATACCGTAAGGAAATACTATTTTGCTGTTTTTATTCCGAGCATATATTAAATTCTGTTATAACTTCCAAAAATGTGCATTAGAATGTCTTTCCTGACCAATTCATCGTCATCGTCTATATATTTTTCAATTTTCTCAGAAAACGATTTAAATTGGGTCGTTGAAAAATAGATTCCATATCAAATTCGTAGCTGCAAATTTAACTGCGAAAGAGTAATAATGTTTTCACTTGCGTAATCGGAAAGCTTTTCAAACGAGTTTTGAATCAAGAACTGAAAAAAAAGTTTCTTTAAGAGCACGGCATGCATTAGCTAAAAAACATACTACGTTTTCCAAATTGATATTTAGCAGAGTCTCATCAATAGTTTTTCTGACCGATAATATAATATAAAACTCAGCTATAAGAAAATATTCTGATCAAATGTTTACATTAAATTTTTGCAATTTGAAGGAAAGTACGTCATCGATATTTAGACTTCGAGGCTCTTCAACTCGTCCTTTCAAAAAGGATAAACCGCATTTAATTTCTTTAAAACATTAGCCTTTCTTTCATTGCGAGGCCTGGAAAATGATTCTCTAACATTTTGAAACTAAATGAAGCACAAAATTCAACACTAAATGGGTGTACCACCGACAGTTGATTCGATTCCCACCAAAGAATCTGCATGTTTGTGATTATTGTATGAAATAATTTTTTTTTTGTGATTATTGTATGAAATAAAAAAAGGAAATGAGAATTATTAAAATGGAATTATTCTCGAGAAAAAAATGGTGATGAAGGTTTTAGACACTAGTCACAGTTTCAGAAATAAAATTTGTAGCAAACTATAGCCCTTTTTCCTTTCTCCTATAAAAAAATAACAATGACATCCAAGAGGAGCTTGATTCGATTCAAAACTCGCAACAACTCAAACTGGCTGTTGATAACGATAATAAAATTTACATTGCGGAACACATGTTGCAAATATTGCGGTGAAAATTTTTAAATTTTGCAAGTACTGTATACATTATAAAAAGAGTTCATATTTAAGGTTACCATAATACATATTGAAACTTGTGGTTCAATAAAATTTCAGCGATTTGCTTCATCATTGTATCGTCAATTATAACATTTGTTTACTAAAAAAGTTTGTGCTTTTTAGTTAACCATCTCTGTACGAAAAATATTACTTTGAAATTCAAGAACATAAACAATCTTTAGTGTAAAAAACAAAATGTAATTGAATATTAAGTTGCTGAATTCGGTACGTTTACAAAACGTTCAATTAGAAAAAAAATGTTAGTCATACCGGAATTTGTGTAGAAACTTTATTACCCAGTTTACACTCGACTACACAGTGTTCTTGGCGTAAATTTATGTTCATATAGTTGAAGTAATCATATGCCATAGTAGAGTTGATTGAAAAGACATTATAATAATAATAAAAAGAACAAAAAAAAGCAATTAAAAATTAGAAAAATGCTTAACGTATAACTAGAAGTTGACAGAAACATCGATATTTAAATATCGAAAGCGAGAAGAAAGATTTTGGTTATAATTTTTAATTTCAAGTTTTTAACGATTAATGGGCTATTATTAGCTTCATTAAAAAAATTATTTATTCATTTAAGTTAATTATACATTACAGCTTAGAAAATGCATACAAATCAATTTCAAACATAGAAATATTACAAAAATTTACTGTTTTTGAACTGATTCCAATTCTTATGAATAAGTTGTATTGAGGATCCCAAATTACCGAAACATACTCAAGTATTGACCTCACGAAAGTTGCAAATAGATGTTAAGTTATGTAAGAGTTATTAAATTCTCTTGCCCAAAGTTTTTTAAAACACAATATACTATTGGCCTTAATAACACTTAAAATTATAAAAGAATTCAAGTTTAATTTTTTGTCAAAATGTACTCCAAGGTACAAAAATGAATCCTCAATGTTTAACGTCACATCATCGATAAAATACACATTCTGATGAATTGAATATCTACAGAAGTTCATCGTCATACATTTCTTTAGGTTCAGCACAATAAGATTATGAGTGCACCATTTACAAAAAAGAGTTCAAATCGGATTGCAGGAGGGCAATGTCCTCACTGTTTGAAATGCTTTTGAAAAGTTTGACGTTATCAGCATATAAGAGGATATTTCTACGTCGGATAGCATTAGGAAAATCGTTAACGAACATTATAAACAGAAGAGGGCCAAAATGACTCCCCTGAGGAACACCAGATATAATTTCGATGTATTCGATCTCGAAGTGTTGAAAATAACTCTTTGCTTACGATGCGTCAAATATGCTTTAATCCAATTTAAAAAGTTTTTGGAGAATCCAATTGCCTAAAATTTTAGCAAAAAAATAATAAATTGTTATTGACTTTTCGATACATCCTAGTGTTTAAATTTGTTATTCGATGCCATTTTTTATATTGCCCATCAGTAAGGTCTATATCTAATATGGTGTTCAGATAGGCACCTTTATTGCGTAAATCGCAATAAATGCCATTATTGAGCTCAATATTTCATATAAAGTTTCAATTAATAATTGCGCAATAAATACGCAAATTGTTATAATATTGAGTAAAACTTAAAACGCAGCACTGTCATAAGTGTGTTTAGTGAGCATATTACAATTAACCGAACAACGATAAACGAACACTAATAAACTAACAAACGACACTAATTTTCGAGACCAAAATAGAAACAATGTTGTTGTTTACCAGCTGTCAAATGAATATTGAGTAAACTGAATTGCGTATATTATTATGCCTGAACAATTAAAATATTGTACTCAATAAACCGAATATTGACTCAATAAAAGTGTATATCTGAACATAGTATAAGACTTTAATAATTATTGTTAAGAACTTTTGAATTTCTACCTTTGAATCAGCAATATCTCAAAGAGAACCTCTGCCTTTCCTATGTTTTTCTTCTCCAACTTTCTCCACACACATGCATAATTGGTCATTACAACCCTTCAGTCAAGATTACGACCCAGTTCCTTACACCACTTATGTTGAGTGTATTAATTTTATACATGAGTTGTCCCCTACAGTTTACAGTCGATTCCGAATGACAGATTTTTTTTAGAAACTCTTTCATGGCAATTTTTTATTTACACTCAGAGTATTTGCCTGCGAACTGTTGAGAGGAAGTCGCCAAGGAAGTATTTTTTCATATTTCGTTTTGTTGGAGATGGGGGTTTGGTTTCGCGTCTAATAAGCCAACACACTACCTACAAGATTACTGCGAATTCTCCAACTTTCTCCAGCACCATTAATTGCATTTCTAGCGTTCAGCCAACAGCGTTTAGAAGTTTTTTTTTTTTAATTCGTAAAAAAATTCTTCAGCAAGCTTATTAATCTGAGCATTTTTTCCTATTAATTTATGTATTCAAATGCCGATACAGGCAACAACGAGAAATAACGAAAGTTCAACGGAATTTATTCCTTAACTTGGCATTCTCTTCTCTCTTTAAATAATCGTTTCCCGCAAATTACTTTCTTCATGTGTTTTTAAGCAATATTTTTATTTACTCAACAACCCCTCCCCCTCCTTTCTGATGCATTCAAGCGATAACAACGTATACAACAGATGATTTTTTTTCTTTTTGTTGGTTTTGTTGTGTAACCTCTACAAGCGAACCATTTTAATTAATTGGAAAAGTGCGTCATCTGTTGTTTGAAATCTTCATCTCCAGGTGTGTGTATACTTATGTGTATACAAAGGAAATAAAAGATGTGTAAACTACCAGACTAGATGTTGCAACAATTTGTTTCCTTCATTTGTTGTTATTGTTGTTGTAGTTACTTTTTAAGACAATTAACATGAAAATCTTCAGTTTTTGATAAAACAAATATTGAAAAAACCAAGAAATTTAATAAGAAGGCAACCCATTGTGTGAAGGAAGTAACATAATAATTTCTTGTTAGATTTTGTCCATTGCTTACAATTCGGTATATTTCCCTCACTGCTTACGTGCTTTGTATCCTATGTTTATTAACACTCTTGAATGTTTGAAAATAATCTATGAATTCGTATTCTTGTCTGCAATCAGCACCATTAAGTCGTGTTTTATTTTATTTTCTAGCAAAAAATTTAATTGCTTTTGCGCGCGTTCGCAATGTTTCATTTTTGCAGGAGAGAATACGAGAAGCTTTTACCACAAGCTGAGTTGTTAACTTTGTTATTGGCTAAACGTACAACATGGTCGGGGATTTAACGAAAGACCAATGCGGCTGAGCCAGGCTTAAACAGGATTTTAATTTGTTAAGCTTTCTAAAGATGATCAGCACATGGGATATTATTAGTTTCGACATATTTTAGCTGCAGTTTATTTTTTTTACGCCATTCAATTCAATTTTGATAATTTTTTTTTCTCTCTTTTCTCATCGTCGAGTGGAAAATAAAAAGTAAAAATCCTGGATTTTATTAAGCAGCAGGAACAGTGTTGTTGGCAAAGAACTATGGGATAAAGAATTCATTTCTACTGGAACTAGCACTTTATCAGTAATTATTATTAATTTATGAAGAAGTCGCCATTAACTAGAAGGTAGTGTATTGGCTTGTTAAACGTGAGGCCATGAATCAAACCCTAGTCCAGGCATCTAGGAAAAAATGAATAATGAAAAAACGATTCTACGGCGACTTCCTTGCATTTATGGTATAGTGAAGAAGTCGCCATCAACTAGAAGGTAGTGTTTTGACTTATTATAAGTGAGGCCTCGGTTCAAACCCCAGGTCAGACATCTACCAACTAAACGAAATTCGGAAAAAACATTTGTTCAGCGACTTCCTGTCACCAAATTTCTGAAAAAACTGTAAGAGTAAATACATTTCCATGAAAAAGTTTCTCAAAAATCTGTTGTTCGTAGTTGACTTTAAACTGTAGGTCCCACCACTCGAGGATACAATTAACACACACAACAACATGGGTAGTGTAAGAAGCTTGGTCGGGTCATAATCCTGATTGAAGGATTTTAATAACCAATTAAGTAAATTAGTAAAGTAAAGATACGAGTAAAAATTATTTGTGGGAAAGGAAAAACAGAAAATGTCACATGAAACTTTATTTTATTACTCAGGTCATCAATGGAAAAACAGATCAGAACACACTAGCTACTAGACCACGGCGACTATATCTTAAATTGAAATAAAACAAAGTGTGTTTTTGTTCGTTTGAAAGACCTGTTGATATCATTATGTGTCAAATAAAACATCAGTGAAAAGTCTGCCACGACTTCTCAGGGTGTAGCGGATTTGAAATGTAAAATTTTTATGGTCGTCTATGTCATGACACCACGGCTCAGACATCTAGAACAAAACGAATTATGAAAAAATATTTCTTCGGCGACTACCTCTCAGCAGATTTCTGGCAAAAACTCTGAGAGTAAATAAAATTGACATGAAAAGTTTTCCAATAATCTGTCGTCCAGAGTTGGCTTTAAACTGTAGGTGACTCGCTACTCATGTATAAAATTAACCTACACCGCATAAGTGATGTGAAAAGCTTGGTTGTAATCCTGACTGAAGCGCTTTAATGACCAACTATGTTTCTATGTATGGTCGCCCATGGTAATTTGGCACTACAGACTGAATAAATGACTATGTACTGAATTGATATCAAAATGGCAGTTAGGAATAGTCAATTTTTGGAAGTCCCTGCTGAAAGATTGAGAGTACCTTAGAGAGAATAAAACGAACGCTACTTAAGAAATCAGAAGTCGCCGTAGTCTAGTAGGTAGTGTGTTGGCTTATCAGACGTAAGGGCACGGTTCAAACCCCAGGCCAGACATCAAAACGAAATATGAAAAAATACCATATCACAGAAGATGTCGAGACCGAGAAGTCGCCGTAGTCTAGTAGGTAGTGTGCTGGCTTATAAGACACAAGGCCTCGGTTTAAAACCCTGGTCAAATATCTCTAACAAAAAGAAATATGAGAAAATATATCTTCGGCGACTGCCTCTTAGCAGATTTCTGGCTAAAACTCTGAGAGTAAATAAAATTGCCATGAAAAGTTTCTTAAAAATCTGTCGTTTGGAGTCTGTAGTTGCCGTCACTCAAGTATAAAATTAACACACACAACATGAGTGGTGTGAGAAGCTAGGCCGTAATCCTGACTAAAGGGTTAAAATGGCCAATTATGGATGTATTCATATGTACTTAAGAAATCATACTATTGTTAACTATTCTAATTGCAGAGAGCAGTTATCAGAGCAGTAACATATTGATTTCAGCACTTGCTAGTTGTTAAACTTTTCTGAATTGGCTTTCGAAAAAAATATTATTTTATGGCAAAACCATTATAGCAGCAAAAATAAAGCACTGCATATAATTGTATTTGTTTTATGATGATAATTAAGATTTTTAAAAGATAAGTACTCTATTTTTAAGACAATATAGATCAATACAATTAGTTACAATAAGTAATTGTGGTTTCAAAGTACAAATTTATTATTAAAGTCTTATAACTCATAATTTATTTTCGATTTGAAATGATTAAAATTGATGAATAAAACCTAAGTAATATTAAAGAAATACAGGCCCGACAATATATGGATTATAAAGTTTAGTTTGGTAAAAGCAAAAACCACGAAATCATTTCCACATTTGGTTTCATCCTACCCATGGTGCACATTATTGCATCGGTGTGTGTATGGTAGGTAATTAAGAATGTGTCAATTTTCAAGATTTATGGGATGTTAAAAATTTCTAAGAACATAAGCTTTTAAATTGTCTTTTACAGTTGAGATCCAGACTTTGAGATATTTATTGTCTAAGGCATAAAACATAGAGAATTTCTAAAAAATATTGAAATTGTTTAATAGTAATAAAAATATATTTTCTGAATATAAAATTGAGGCCTTCAAAGATAACATTTCATAAACATAAAAAACAAAAAACTTTTTTAATTTCTTTTCCGTAATTAATAAATAAATCTCCTTGACCTAGTTAACGCTGGCTATTTACGTTTTATGTTTGTTAAACGCAAAGTTTACTAAAGGTTCAATCTCCAGATGCAAAAGATTTTTGTGAGTTACACAAACGGTTTAACCTTCTAAAGTAAATGCAGAATGTTTATCTGATTTGTCTATTCGTTTATTCCATAATTTTTCTTTATATCATAGTTTCGAGGTTTAAAAACAAATTAAATAAGTAATAGAAAATAAGTAAACAAGACAAACAGACAACAACAAAAATATACACATCATACGGTAAACAGAATTACCTTGCCAAATACTTAGGTAATTATGAGAAAGAAACAAAAGAACAATACGTTAAAGAAAGCTTGAGGAGTTAAAAGACATACTAATTAAAAAGAGGTATAAATAAAGCGAAAGACGATACTGCCAAATAATCATCAATAGATATACAGTGTTAAGACGTGAGTCTGTAGCCGAGAGTTGTATTAAAAATTGCGTACTAAGCAGAATGGTATTGAGCAACGAAAGTTGCTTTAGTTAAAAAGGACCACGAATAAAGTTGATAGCTTAGTGTTATACGGTGTTCAGATATGCACATGCGCTATTATTGAGCTCAATATTTCATATAAAGTTTCAATTAATTATTGCGCAATAAATACGCAAATTGTTATAATATTGAGTAAAACTTAAAATGCTGCACTGTCATAAGTGTGTTTAGTGAGCATATTACAATTAACCGAACACTTTCTGTTGATATATGACAACTCAAATTTCAACAACAACAAACAAACACTAATAAACTAACCAACAACACAAATTTTCGCAACCAAAATAAAAACAATGTTGTTGTTTACCAGCTGTCAAATATTGAGTAAGCTGAATTGCGTATATTATTATACCTGAACACTTAAAATATTGTATTCAATAAACCGAATATTGAGACTCAATAAAAGTGTATATCTGAACATAGTATTATCGGTTAAACTAAGTAAATTAATAAGTAAGTAGATCAGCCCAACAAAGTCAAGCAATATTCGACGTACCTTTCTGCTGTCAACGAGGTTGATCTTCCGTTAAAGATTAACAGAGAATATCAACTCAAACTGAGGCAATTGGAATGCTCTGTAAAATATCTATCCTTGCCTTTTCATCAGCTATGCAATTTCTAATAAGATTTACCTTTCCTGAAAAAAATTTCGACATTTCAAGGTAACATTTCTAAGGTACTTCATTGCAGCCTGTAAATGGGGAAATTTTCTCAGAAAATCCCATCACTCAGCAAGCATTCAACACTCAATCGGTATTCAGATCGAATGCGTGGAAGTGAACTGAAATGCCTTAATAATCCCTTAACATGATTCTCTCTGAGTTGTTCAGAATTCAGAGGAGGATTAAAACCTTTGAATTTTTAAAATTTTTTTACATGATTTGTATGTAGTCAAGTTATTTTATCTGGTCACTCTTTACCATTAATAGTTTCCTCGAAACTAAAATTCGCTCTGAATATAAAAATATTTGTTGCTGAAAATTATATGAAAATGGTCACAGTTTTAACACATTACTTGAAGGATAGTTGGGACACACACCCCCAGGAACTCAAACTAAAGTTCCTTTCAAACATAATTGTATATCAAAAGGAAATCGAATTGAGGTGAACTGTTTATAACGTTGTGAACAGTCTAACAAGTACACTCGCGAGGGTGGTGTACTGTTGGGGTTGGTCAAATAAAGGTTTCTATTGGGAGAAGTTTTAAGTATTAGTGCAGGCATCCTTTTCTAAGTCGCTGTAGTCTAGTAGGTAGTGTGTTGGCTTGTTAGACGTGGGGCCACAGTTCAAACCCCAGTCCAGGCGTCTGCAATGAAACGAAAATATGAAAAAATATTTCTTAGGCGACTTCCGCTCTGTACATTTCTTGCAAAAACTCTGAGAATAAATAGAATTGCCATACAAATCTTCTAAAATATCTGTCGTTCGGAGTCGACTTCAAACTGTAGGTCCCGCCACTTATGTATGAAATTAACACACACAACATAAGTGGTGTTTGAACCAAGGTTGTAATCCTGAATGGGAAAAAATTATCATTTTAACATCTAGGTTGATTGAATTTTTATGCATAGTAGAAAGAGTATTACTTTATGTGGCTTTATAAGTCTAAAAAATAATATAATTTCATACTATGCCTTTTGGAGAACAGTGTTCTATTTAGGACTGTTTATACATAGTAGTAGAATCCATACGCATAGTTGCCAGATTTGACGATTTATCGTCATTTTGACGATTTTGAGCTCCAAAAATATATTGACAATATGACAATTTATACTCTTATTTTGACGATTTTCTTTACTTTAGTACATTAAAAGCCACTTTAAGCTTTGTATTTACTTTGTAATTCTTACACTGCAAATTTAGGTTAGTAATAATGAGGAGTGAAGTAGTATATTTTTAAGTTATTTGCGAACACCTGTGATTATTTTTCTGTATCTTAGGCCTTTTTCATGCCTTAAAAAAATTATAATTAAAATTACAACCTCTGCACGAAAAGAGTATCACATACGAATAGTCCGATTAATAAACGAATTTTGTCTATAATGCAGTGTGCGATCCGCTGGCCAATCGACCACATACGTATGTGCCCGCCGAGAAAGAAGTATGTGCTGGAGAGAAAGGAATACATGATTCTCGGGAACAAGTTCTATTTATTATTTCGCTCGAGCAAAATCCGTTGTAATAGCGATAGAATAATGAAACACAAGCCACATTACAACGATGCTCAATGAATCAATAGAATTCGATAACCTAACGTCATTAACGAGCAACTTCGCCCTCTCCTGTATGCGGTCGATAAGTCTCAAAATAGACGTTGAGGCACCGACTCATACACGAGAGTTGTATTCCATTCTCTTTCGGATATAAATGGTGTAAATAATAAGAAGGTCAGATGAAGTGAAGTATTTCTTGCACCGTCTTAAGAAGCTAAGGCACTGAAAAATGTATCGGTTCCAGCGAACATCGCACTGAATTTTCATGCTCAGAACGTCAAGAGCTTCTGGCTCCCTAATATTTAAACCACCCATAGTTTTATATGATGCAATGTTATTGCTGCGCTTATGTGTTAATAACCAACCCTGAGATATATTCTTTAAACCTTACACAATTTTTTTCTGAATAAGATATAAAACTTCTTGATTTTTGGAAAATAAAAATCAGAAATGAAAATGAGGGATGGTAGCTTTTGATTTCCAGCCTTGGCGTAAATTTATTAAAAAATATTAGTATTATCACATTCTTCAGCTAATGCAGAGAGAGTATTAAGCCAATTAATTTATGCGTTTATTTTTCTGAAGATTTTTTTTTACGATTTTCATGAACGTCTTTGACGATTTTTTTCTAATATTTAACGATTTGATGCTTTATTTATCTAGCAGCTATGTCCATACGTACTAGAGCACACCATATATTTGACTTTTCTTCAGTTCTACATTTGGCCAACTAAATAACCTATTTTTACTCTTACAATGAAAGCAAAAAACTGTGGCTTATTTTTGGTTGTTGTTGTCATTGGCCATTTATGGTATTTTAAAACATACGATTTTAAATTTTCATCGTATGTATGTAAATCTCTAATCTAAATATAAAACTTGACAAAGCATGGTAATGTCAAGAGATCACTCAACAGCATGAAAATACAACAAGAAATCAGAATAAAAACAAAAAAAAAGAGAAATAAAAAGCTGAAAAAATCTTAAAAATCAATTACCCCATCTCGAGCAGAAGCTACTCAAATATCAACATATTGTGCTTAGAATACAAATAAAATATCGCGTGCGGACCTCTGTCTATTCGTTCTCGTTCAGTTAGCCAAGTTGGGTGCTCATACACACACACTATAATACATAGAGTCAGTAAGGCAGTCAGTCAGTTGTCTGCAAATGTTTTATGAAAATGTAAAATGATATCCAGATTGCAAATGTTGTTAATACTGCTGCTGCTGCTGCTGCAATACAACAACAAAACCAACCACAATATTGCTGTTGTCTTATACTGCATACCATAGTTGTAGTTGATGTAGTTGATATGCAATGTACTCGTTGTACGTAGTGTGCCAGATTACAATCTCCTTTTTCTCTCTCTCTGGCTGCCAAAAACATTAAAGGCAATGCCATAAACACGTACAAAGGAGAAGTAAGGAGTTTTGCATGCAACAACTGCTAGAGAAATAGAGTTTCTTTTAATCTTGGCCAAAAAACGAACAAAGTTCAAAAGGTTAAACAATTATTTGAGCGCACACACACAAGAGACACACGCTTTAAATGGCATACACGAAAAAGGTAGATCCCATTAAGGATGTGAATAAGAAGAAGAAAAAGGAGGACTGCGTTAGAAGGCAGATATCTTGGCATTTAGTGTCACTATTTTTTAATGAAACTTAAAACCTTAACGAATAAAAAAACAAGAATGCAAAACAAAATAAGATGACAATCAAATCCTCTCTGATCTTGATCAAACTAAACGTTGAGCTATAAAACCACAAGCAAGAGAGATAGAGAGAGAGGAGGGCAAATAATTGAACTCCTACTCCAATGCTTAACATTTATGTGTGATCAAATGACAAGATCAGTTAACACTCCAAGCTTTTAATGGCTAAAGTTTAAGACAGGTCTGAGGAGCATGGACAGTGAAAAGGAATTTTAATAAAATCTTTAAAGGAATTTTTAAACTTTTATGAGACACCCTACTAAGCTGATGTAGAGTTGTATGTATGGAAGCGTTGTGGAAAATTAAAAGAAATTTTAAATAAAATATTTAAATTTCCTTTCGATTTCCTTGGATTTTTAAATAAAAGTTTTCTGCAATGCAGTCACCTACAATAGAATAACAATGCGATTATGTTCACCAATTTATTTATCCAGACTTTTAATTTTGAGCAAGGTATGCGTCTAAATACACAGCTTCTCTATAATACTATGTTCAGACATGGATGGCGACTTATCTGCAAGTCGAGAAGTCCGGGTTCAAATCCTAATGGAGTTGAAAAAAACCCAGATTCAAATTACAATGCGTTTATCATGGCTTTCTAATTTCAGCCCCTGGAAATGGAAAAAGGATAACTTTACAGGGAGGTCAGGCAGTGCCGCCACTTAGCGGAGGAAGAGTAGGAATCAACGGTTAGCATCAACCCCGTACTCTGAAGGCGTTATTTCTAGCCAACGATAGACGACAGCGTCATTAGGACCGTTACACTAACAATAGATTAACGGAGACAAAGTAGTATAACAACCAACCGGCATTTATGGCAACAGCAGCTAACCGGATAAGATAGAAAATGCTTTGTTCAGTCAGAATTACGACCTAGTTTCTCACATCACTTATGTTGTGTGTGTTAATTTTATACATGAGATTTTTGAGAAACTTTTCATGGCAATTTTATTTACTCTCAGAGTTTTTGCCAGAAATCTGGTGAGAGGATGTCGCCGAAGAAAATATTTTTCATCTTTCGTTTTATTGGTGATGTCTGACCTGGAGTTTGAACCGAGGCCTCATGTCTAATAAGCTAACACACTACCTACTAGACTACGGCGACTTCTAAATTTAAAAAATTTAATTACACTAGTGTGCGATATTAATCTTAACTTCAGTGGGTGGTTAGAGATCTTGAATTTTTATAGTTTTTTGATATTCAATCTACTGATCAGATTGGATTTTTGGTAAACCACTACACATTAGTCTCTTACAGCAGCAATGTTTTCAGTTGAATAACTTCTGTGGAACGTTAGGTATCTTGAATTTTTATAGTTTTTTGATGACTTCGAATCTCAGATTTCATCAGGAATGTTATTACTAGATGTTAAAGCAGCATTCGATACGGTATGGCATGAGGGCCTAATTTATAAAATGATTCGGGCAAATTTTCCTCCAGAACTAATCAAAATAGTTCAAAGTTTCCTCAATGGTCGAACCTTTAAAGTTCAAGGTGGCTCACACAGCTCTAGGCGTTTTGAAGTCATTAGTGGATGCCCACAGGGATCATGTCTATCACCCATACTATATAATGTATACACGGCGGATTTGGACTATTGCACATTGTCTATATTTGCTGATGACACAGCAGTCATTTGTTCTGGTTTATTAGCTGATGAAATTATATCCAATTTGCAAAGAGCCCTAATTGAAATATCTAATTATTTTAAAAGCTGGAAAATACTATTAAATAGTGGCAAAACACGGGCAATATATTTCACAAGAAAACGTAAGGAATGCTTTGTCCCACAGAATGGTATTTATTTCAATAATAATTTAATTCAGTGGGAAGATAAAGTTAAGTACTTGGGTGTAGTCTTGGATCCAAAACTTAAATTCAAGGAGCATATAGGTTATATAGTTAATAAAGTGAATTTACTAACTCGTATATTATATCCGTTTATTAATCGTAATTCAAAACTGAACGTTAATAACAAGAAACTTATCTTAAAATCCATTTTCCATCCGACGATGTTTTATGCTGCCCCTGTTTGGGCTAAAATAGCAAAATGTCACATAAAGAAACTTCAGGTTGCTCAAAATAAACTTTTAAAATTAATTTTTAATCTTTCTTGGTATTTTTCGACCCATCGGCTTCATGTTCTAGAGAGAATTGAGCTGGTAGAAGATAAACTTGACAGACTATTACAAAATTTTTACCGACGTTGTTCGTATTCGGAATATCATTATATTAATGAGTTAGTTCCATCCTAAGTAGTACTAAGTAGCAAGTAAGTTTTTATCTAAACATAAAATTAAATTCAAATAGGTTTTTGTGCACTTTTTTCCTCTAAACTCATTATGTCGCCCAAAATTTTTTTATAATTTACAAATATTTTTATGCTGTAGAGGATATAATCCTGATCTCATTGTTATCAATAATTTAAGAACTACCTGTAAATAATGTTATTGAGAATAAATGAAATTGAAATATAGTTTTTTGATATTCAATCCACTGATCGGATTGGATTTTTGGTAAACCACTACACATTAGTCTATTACAGCTGCAATGTTTTCAGTTGAATGGCCTAAACAATGATTGTGTACGCCGTATATCTAGGCAGTATTGTTAACTGTCACCTGTCAAAAAAAAAAACCCACTTGGAAGACCTTTAGACAAAGTGTAGAAAAACCAGGCTTGAATACTTAATTTGGGGCAAGATATAGTTGAAGAATTTATTATACGCTGGGTTATTCTAGGTTGAAAATAGGATAGACTATTTTTACTGATTGCACTTTATGAGACTGGTGTGGTTGTACATTCTGACTTATGTTCGATTTGCTATTCAAATCAATTAATTATATCGTCTTTTAAAATCTCTTTCAGAAAAAAAAAGAAAAAAATTAAAAAAAAAATTTAAAAACTTTTTAAAAAGATGCTTAAATTTGAAATATCCTGTAACATTGTCGTGATAAGAAATCCCTTTTTGGTATTAAATGGCTGGTTATGCAGGCAATATTTTAATAGTTTAACAAGCCATTATTATAACTTCTAATTTTTATCAATTTGTCTTTAATTACATTTGATGATAGCATCGTTATCAGTTCGTTAAATGCCACTTAAAAAAAAAAAACGAAAAACGAATAAGAGATGCAGGGTTTCGATTAAAAATATTTGAACCTGTTTTACATTGCAAAACTTAAATTCAAGTTGTTTGTTGTATAACTTTTCATTGTTGTTGTTGTTATCTTTACATTTAAAATTATTTAATGCATCGTCAGCTTATTGCAGCATTTATTTGCGTTGTAACTTCAACTGTTTTATTATAAACATGTCATAAGATATCTGCATCATGCCTCACAGCATTAAGCGGTATACTTTACCCATTACTTTGTAAGACAAGACGGAGGACAGACACTTTCTTGTCTTTGCCAACATCTTCGTCATTAAGTTGGGAGTAAATAATACAAATAATAAAGAAAATCAAAAAAAAAACTCCTCTTGTGGTTTATTATATAAATTATCTTAAACATCAGTGTACATACGTAGCATATTTAAAATCAATTTTGATCTTTATGCCAATTCTGTCTTATTGTGGATCGAAGAAAATTGAAGGGTTATAAACACAAGTAAATTATATATGTGTGGTACACTGAGAGGAATTGCCAGTAGAATGGTAGGCAGAAGTGAATGCATATCTGATAAGAACTCCGAGAATAAATGAAATTGCCATGAAAAAGTTTCTCAAAAATCTGTTTGGAGTCGACTTTATACTGTAGGTCCTGCCACTCATGTAGAAAATTAACACACAACATATCTATGTAAGTGGTGTGAGAAGCTATGTCGTAATCATGATAAGTGTTGTAGTGACCAACTATGTATGTATGTGTATTATTATGCGGTGTTTATATCCACAATCATCCTGGGAGGTGAAATACATCATCTTGGTTGCAGAACTCTAATTCATTGTTTTCTGATTTTTCCTTCAGATAATCCTAATATATATTATAAATCTTTCTGTAAGTCTGTTTTTTTGTTTGTTTGTTGGTTTGTTTGTTAGCCAATCACGCCTGAACGCCTGGACCGATTTTGAAATTTGGGATATAGATCGAGCCATTGCCGGTGCAGGTTATAGGCTATAAATCTTTTCAAAATTTTGTCCAAAAGGGGGAAAAAAATGGGACAAAGGGAGAAAAAATGGGCAAAAATTAGCACTTTTATGCATAAAATCTGTATTTTATCTGTTTTATAGGTAATTTTTTATGATTTAGCTTGGTTAAGTTTCCGAAATAGCTATTGGAGGTGTTCCGTTTCAAAAGGTGAACCAAAAGGAGTCCAAAAAGGGGGAAAGGGGCCAAAAACGGGCAAATTGAGTGTATAGCCAATCACGCCTGAACGCCTTTACCGATTTTCTTGAAATTTGGGATATTGATCGAACTTTTGTCGGTGCAGGTTATAGGCAATAAATCTTTTAAAAATTTTGACCCAAAGGGGAAAAAAATGGGTCAAAGGGGAGAAAAAATGGGCAAAAATTAGTACTTTTATGCATAAAATCTGTATTTTATCTGTTTTATAGGTAATTTTTTACGATTTAGCTTGGTTAAGTTTCCCAAATAGCTATTGGAGGTGTTCCGTTTCAAAATTTGAACCAAAAGGGGTCCAAAAAGGGGGAAAGGGGCCAAAAACGGGCAAATTGAGTATATAGCCAATCACGCCTGAACGCCTGGACCGATTTTCTTGAAATTTGGGATATTGATCGAACTTTTGTCGGTGCAGGTTATAGGCAATAAATCTTTTTAAAATTTTGACCCAAAGGGGAAAAAAATGGGACAAAGGGAGAAAAAATGTGCAAAAATTAGTACTTTTATGCATAAAATCTGTATTTTATCTGTTTTATAGGTAATTTTTTACGATTTAGCTTGGTTAAGTTTCCCAAATAACTATTGGAGCTGTTCCGTTTCAAAAGTTGAACCAAAAGGGGTCCAAAAATGGGGAAAGGGGCGAAAAACGGGCAAATTGAGTGCAATTATATTTAGGACTTAGAGTAGTCAAAAAACTGGGTTGTTTGTTAAACCGGTTTCCGAATAATTTGAAAAATTGCATTTTTTTAAGAAACCGTTTTCAAAACCGGTTTCGAAACCGATAAACCGGTTTTTTATTTATTGTTATTTTTAATGCAAAAATTACCCAATAATTTTTTTTAATTTTTTAAACTAATCCAAACTACATAACCCGCGCAACGCCGGGTACAATCTGCTAGTAGATTATATTGATCGAAGGACTTTACAGAAATGTATTACCCAAATGCAGTACTTCATAGTTAACTCTGATTAGAAGTGGATTTTTTAAAAAATCATGAAGTAGCAATTGATTACTTTATTTTTCCAGGTGTCATAGGTGGATTTTGAGCACACAACTCTCGCGGAGTAACCCTACACACTACCCACTAGACTATGGTAAATTGCATCCGTTTTGCAATAAATTCTTTCAATAAAAACATTCCAAAATTCTCGACCACTTTAAAAAAATATAATAAAAGTTGGGAACTTATTACCACGTATTATTTTTGCCTTTAAATATCAGTGGCCTCTTTTTTATTTCAACGCTTTAGTTTGAATAAAAATAGAAGACCTTACAGATTCAAAAAAAAAACCAGAATAATCACTGCAACCAAGTGAAAGCTACAATGCTCTACTCTCAATATGAGTGTAGGGTGTGTATTTAAGGACTTACAACAGGGACCTTGACAGTTGATATTCAGTCTGTTTTACCAAATCACTATGGACGACCACAGACAATGTTCGCTTAATGGGCTCTGTTGCAGTTGGCAACTGACCCTAACATTCATTGAAAAATCATTTCCACATTGTATATAGGTAATCTACAACAGAGATGGCATGGTAACCTCATGTGGAGGTGATGTGACTTACCCACCGAGATTGTACAATTTGATGCAGGTGTATGCCAATTAGCCATAAACAAAAGCAATCTTCAAATCCCACTTAACCCCGATATATGTATACCAGATTCAAAGAAATTTAATATTTTGGGTTGCGCTCAACCCAGAGAAGCCGAGTTTGACATTTAAACAATGTTATATGACACACATAATGGCATCAACAGGTCTTTCAAACGAGACGCCATTTTTTTTTATTATATCCTTAGTTGGACTGTATCCAGTTTTTCTTTCCTTTGCTTCGTTTTTATTAGACCTTTTTTTTTTGGTACGGATGGCAAGTTTGCCACATATTGGTGCCTGAAAGCAATGATTTTTTGAAGTTTGTATGTTGGACGTATCGGTTAGGAAATTTATTTTCGAGATGTGACGCTCTCTCATCTACAAATGACGTTCGGTGTTGAAGACATCATCTCTTGGCATTGAGGATTTTGGCTGGATTATGAAATTTTTCTTTCAAAACAGTCAAGATAAATAATTTTTTGGTCTTTCCCATTTTTCGAACCTGAACTATTTCGGTTTGTAGTCTAGTAATAATCTAGTAAACTCGACACATCTTTTTCTTGCAGTTCAAAATATCGTTAAACTATAATCAAAAATATCTTTGAGTGCATTATGCCACACAACAGGCTTAAATTATAAAATTTTTTACATTGGAACACCAGCTGAGTTAAGTTGATGAATCGAAAAATACAAAAAAAAAAAAATTAAAAAAAAATAAAAAGAAAATCATTAATCCCCATAAAGAATAGCATCAAATAGCAAAACCAACATCTTAAGGTCAAAATAAACAACCCATCAGACACTGGCGCCTGCCCACATCACTTTAATGTCTGGGAAAGACTAAAATTTCTGTCTATTAAATTTACATTGTTTTCATAAATTTTCTACATTTTTTTGTTTGTATTTTTTTTTTCGCTTCTTTTGTGAATACATATTCAATATCTATCAACATTAATTACTTTTCCATTACGGCAATCATTTAGTGGCATTTAATTCTAATCACTCGCTAAGAAGTGTAACGAAATTTACTACAAAAAAAAAAAAAAAAAACATGAAAATTGTTGCAATTTTAACAAGTTTTTCTTAGCATTTTAAAACACTTTAAAAGCCATGGCAACTGAGATTGTCACTAAAAAGCACGAAAGACTTCCAATAAATTTTCTTCAGATTTTAAACACATATGTGTGCATATGTGTTTCTATGTGTGTTTATTTGCAGGTTTTGTAGTATGGTGTTGAGGTTTTCTTTTTTATCGCTGCATTACTTAGTGTAGCAGTAAAGTAGTGTTGTAAAATGTTTTACAAAACAACACCTATTTTATTGTTGTTGTTAAACTTTTTTGTTGGTGTGTTGTTATTAAAAAAAAAAATAAATCGGGATTAACTAAATAGGTTGAAAACGAATTATAGAAGGTGCTATGGGTTGTGTTCGTAATGCAAATCGATTTCGAAAAAGCAAATTCCCTTTTCTTTGAATTTTTAAGGAGAGGCAAAAAAAATTCTTTTGGGATTACACATACATACATACATAATAGGCCGTTACAACCCTTCAGTCAGGATTACGGCCTAGCTTCTCACACTACTCATGTTGTGTGCATTAATTTTATACGTGAGTGGCGGGACCTACAGTTTAACGTCGACTCCAAACGACAGATTTTTGAGAAACTTTTTCATGGCAGGTTTATTTACTCTCAGAGTTTTTGCCAGAAATCTGCTGAGAGGCAGTCGCCGAAGAAATATTTTTTTTTTTCATATTTCGTTTTGATGCCTGACCTGGGATACGAACCCGGGCTTTACGTCTAATAAGCCTACTAGACTACAGCGACTTCTGTTAAATCTGTAAACGTTGTTTAATTCTTTAGTTTTTACCTTTTAAATACCAATAATCGTAGAATTCCAAAATTAAGCTTTTACAGAGTTTTTAGGGACTTAGCGTATTTGCTCACTAATATTCTCTCTCTCTCTCTCTCACTGTAAAAAGAAGTGCACTTAGCAGATGTTATTTCATTCTGGGCAATATGTATGTATTCTGTCTTTCATTTACCTTAATAAAACCAAACAGTGTGTCCCAGTAATCTAGTGGGTAGTGTGGTGGACTTGCGGCGTGAGGGTCGTGGGTTCGATTCCCGATTAGAGAGTCCGTTGTGTTACACTACACAGAGCATAAGATCTAAGTTACTCAGTTCGTAACAATTACACTATGCGACAAATTAAAAAAATTAAATACACCCGGCTAATCTCATAGTGTAGGTTGTGAGTTTTGTTGAGTAGATCTCAAAAATATTTTTTTTATATTTCTCGAACCCTCCAAACTTTTTTTATTTGACAAAAACTGTTTTTTCAGACTTTACGCATAAACTTCTGGATTACTCAAACATTTCTTACCCGATTTTCAAAATTTATCTTGTTGGCAAGGGGAGAGATGGACCTTTAAAACGGTATACACATATTTATTATTTGGCTTAATATGCGATGAGTTTTGAAGAGGTAAACTTGAAAAATGCGAATTTTTTTCATATTTTTTCAAGTTTGTCCGTTCATAGTAGCAAACTTTACTTAAAAAATATGAAATAAGTGATGACATTATGAAAGTGTATTATCTTGTGAAGAGATTGGCAATTAGTTTGATCAAATCGGACGAAATGTGTCAATTTCACGTTTGAGCGACTACCAGAAGTTGGCCAATGTTTGAGCAAAGAGAAATAATAATATTTGCAAAAAATACAAATATTAGCCGACTTCTGGAAGTCGTGCAAACGTGAAATTGGCACATTTTGTAATAAACAATCAAGATCCGTCAAAAATTCTGAAAATTTTTGAACTAAAAGTTCATTTGATGAGATGACATATATAAAAAATATTACACGACTGTTGTACTATTTGAATTATAACTACGTTAATTTTTATCAAATAATGACTCAATCTCTTCAGAAGAGAACAGACTTTAAGAATATTATAACTTATCCTATATTTTATTATTAAAGTTTGCTGCTATAAATGGACAAACTTGAAAAAATATGAAAAAAATTCGAATTTTCCAAGTTTACCTCATCAAAACTCATAGCATATTAAGTCGAATAATAGATATACATATGTACACCGTTTTAAAGGTCCATCTCCCCCCTTTGCAACAAGATTTAAGTTTTGGAAATCGGGTCGTAAATGTTTAAGTAATCCAGAAATTTGTGCGTGGAGTCAAAAAAAAAACAGTTTTTGTCAAATAAAACAAGTTTGGAGGGTTCGAAAAATATAAAAAAAATATTTTTGAGTTCTACTCAACTAACTGAATAACGTGGACTATGTAGTTACTCGGGTGTATTTTCACTGTCGCACCATGTTATTATTATTTCTACTTTATTATTATTATTATAGCACAAATAGCCTTTACTAGGTCGAATACATTTTTCAAATTTTTGAAGTCACCGTAGTCTTGTAGGCCATGTATCGGCTTATTAAACGTGAGCCGTGGGTTAAGTCCCAACCCAGTTATCGAACAAAGCGACATTTTAAAAAAATTTTCTTCGGCGAAAACTGTGAGAGTAAATAAAATTGCCATGGAAAAGTTTCTCAAAAAATCTGTCGTTCGGAGTCTACATTAAACTGTAGGTTCCACCCTTCATGTATAAAATTAACACACACAGCATAGGTGTGTGTGGGAAGCTATGTAGGTTGTAATCCTTACTAAAGGGTTGTAATGTATTGTAATGTATTGTTGATGAATGGGAATATTTGTCTTATCAGAGAAGAGTAAGAGACCCATACTCTATATTTTCTATCTAGAAGCGACTTAGAGTCCGTTACAATTAGTTTAGGAGCTAAAATGGAATGCATTATAACGAAATTCTATATAAATATGATAAATATGAATAAGGTTTTTTCTTTACCCCAAAGGAACTGCACATTTCTGTTAACCTTAGTTAATAATTTGCCAGAATTTAGTCAATTTTTATATTCGTTTTCCTATGACATTAAAACTTTAAAAACGTTTTTGTTTTACCTCTTGTATCAAGAATTTTATATCAAACACATGTTCTTTCATCTCTGCTGTAAGTATAAGCCGTAAAAGCCATTTAAATAAAAGCCAAAAACTAGAGTATTCTAACATTAAACAAGAATTTCTTTGACGCTTTGCCGCTTACAAGAATTTGTGAGACGATTCAACGATTAGAAATTTTAGAAAATTCTTTCAAACACGTTTAATATTGTTAGTTAGGCTTTGAAGTTGTATTGCTGCACAATTCAAGTTTAATTTTCAAACGGCGAAAAAAAGCGTGGGCGCACTCAAGGCTTCTATGGGCTCTTTTAAATACTTTTAATAGACACGCAATAAATTTATGCTTTTTGCAGCCAAGGCAGTTAGGCAAGCAGTCAGGCAGGCATTGAATGTTCAATTCCGTAAAGTGGTTGTAAATTAAATTGATTTTATGGCTTTTCTTTTGAACACTTTAAAGAGGAAACGGTAAAACGGTAAAAATTAATTTAAAAAAATGGGATTTTTTTTTTAAATCGAACGGTTTATTTTATGCATTCTTTAAAAACTTTCTTCTGCTTAAAGTATTTGCCAGAAAAAAATTTTAAAAACTTGATAAGAATATATGGTTAAAATATAGGTTGGGATAGTTCCGTTAATTGTATTGTAATAACCACATGCAATAAATTGTTGTAAAATTCATGTTAAGGCAGCTGAATTCATTCTAAATATTACGCAATATGGATTATGTAGGTTAATTTTAATGCGAATTATCTAACAAATCAAAATTTAATAATAATTGGTCTTTATCTTCTTGGTCCTTGTAACTCTTCTTCCTACCCTACCAGCTTTGAGTATCAGGAATATTGAGTAAGTATTTGAATTCAATTAATTTATGTATGAATTTATGTATCAATTCAAAGTATGAATGCTTTGATCCAACCTTTTGAACTCCAAGACACTGTACATCTGTAGCAGTTACCTTAATGAGATAGTAGAACGATATGGTACCAGGACAAAGTGACATTCCAGATAATTGTAGAACGGACGAACTGACCAGTCGTGGCGCAGCCACCGAAATCTAGGATGAATTCTCGACTTTAGAAACTCCTCTGAAAACCTAATAATTGGCAATGCGATTATTGATTCCGTCTACAATAGATAGGCCGGACACGGATAGAACAATGCAGAAAATCTAGCCAAAATTGGACGCAAAGCTTATCACAAGTGTGCTTAAATTTCAAAGAAGCACGCTCAGTATGGTTGTCGGGATCATTACGGGTCATTTCATTGCTTCTGCAGAGATAAGGAAGAGGACAAAACTGTACTTCACCTACTGGCATGCTCGGCACTAACAGAATAAGGTATATTAGTGCTTACTGTATAAAAAAACCAGAGGAACTGTTACACATTGACATTGGCAGTCTGAGTCGCTCACCTCAAGCTTAGACTGGTTTCCTAACTAGGGTAAAATATAAAGCTATAGTATCATAATATGCGCTATGTGCTTGGATGGACCAACACACTTTGCCTACCTACTATATACGAGTACATATGTACATACATAATTGGTTATTACAACCCTTCAGGAAGGATTACGACCTAGCTTCTCATGCCACTTATGTATGTATGTATGTTGTGCGCGTTAATTTCATACATGAGTTGCGGGACTTACAGTTTAAAGTCGATTCCGAACGACAAATTTTTGTGAAACTTGCTCATGGCAAATTTATTTACTCTCAGAGCTTTTGCCAGAAATATGCTGAGAGGAAGTCGCCGAAGAAATATTTGTTATATTCTCTATATTATCGTTTTAACGTCAAACCTGGGGTTTGAACCGTGGCCTTACGTCTAAAAGGTCAACACACTACCTAGACTACGGCGACTTCATATACGCTTTAATTCTATAATTTGTTGCAGTTTTGAAGTTGATTATGATTATGCCTTTGGCATATAAGCCCCGTATTTCAAATGGTAAAAACTGAAACTATCGAATTGTATAAATACCATTTAGACGAATTGGCGAACCATATTCGATGTATGAGGTCTGGTGGTCTCCTTTTGCTTTAGGCTAAGACTAGTGACCTACTATGGGTAGTATGGCCATAGAGGCGTAGTACAATTCCACACAGAAAAATACTCAGCAAAACCTTATCTCCTTAACCATCAATCAAAACCAAATCAGAGTTGATGATGGGACCCCAACCGTTTTCTCTTGACGTTGTAATAATTGACATACTTTTTATCACCAGTCGTTATCAGTTACAGAAACAGAAGTAATTTTATTGCAGTTCATTGTGTTAAGGTGGGACCTATATACAGTCTTATTGAAGTGATTTCGATGAATTTTTTAGTTTAATTTGACAAGTATTTGTTATCGCGCCTTATCCATACTTAGATTCATACAATTTAAAGAAATAAAGAGAGAAAATTTAGAAAAGTTTAAGAGAAGTTTACATATATGTATGCTTTAATACTTCGTTCTTCAAATTTCTTTACTTTGATGTTTAAAGACCTCTTTATACAATAGAACGTTTTATTCTTTCTCTTCCACTCTTCTCAGACTTAAATATATATATTTCCAAACATATTTTTTTATAACCGTTTAACGAAATGTCACCACCATAAAAATAAAAATCATATAAGAAAATACAGAAATAATATAATAAAAAAAATTAAATGTCAAGTGATTTATGAACACCATGTCACATATTAGTGGTCAATTAAGGTCCATAATTGATTTTTTTGGACATTCATTAAGGCCTGCGCGATAAAACTGACACACGAACCAGTCGTTGAAAAGTTTAATAACCATTTTTGTAGGTCCCCTTTATAACGAAATGAATTAAAATATTAAATATCGCCTGCATGCTATGCTGGTGGGTGTAGAGTTAAAATATCTTTTGCTCAACCCTTTCAAAGTTGAAAGAAAACAGAAGTCAATAAAAGGGTGTGCCTAATATAACTTTTGTTTTCGTTTTAAATGATTAAGAATTTTTAATTGACAAGTAATTTATGTCATGCTCTACAAACAAAAAAATAAAAAAGAAAAAATTGAAAGTTGACCACGACCAGAAACGAAATTGTCAAATGCGTAATTAAATTTCTTGTCGATTTAATTGACAAAAACAAATTGAAAAAAAACGACCGTGTCTACACAAAAATGACTCAGATGGTACAGATGCAATTATAAAAGAAGGAAAACAAATTAAAAACAAATAAATTTGTGCCGCATACTGAAAGTTTGACAAAAAAAAATTAACAAATAATGAGGCAAAGTCCACCATTTCATGGCCGAAATAAAGTAGAAAACCTAGATTTTACAAAACTCTCAGAAAACCAGAAAAAGCATATATTTAACCAATTGTTTTCATCCTTACGATAAGTTATTATTAAATTCTTCAAAGAGAAAATATAACCCATCAGGCACAAATATTTATTACTCTGCTCTACAAAGACAAATGTCAACCTTATTGTAATGCTAAGATTAAAAAAAAACAAATGATTGTCTACTCCACTCAGTGTTACTGTCTAGCTTCTCACATGAATCATGTATTGCGTGTTGACTTTATTAATCGATGGATATGCCATAAGAAGGTCAACTACTAACGAGGTTAGTTCGAAGTGATGGTTTTGATTACCAAAGCACACATGAGTATGCATAGCAGCCCCCTTGTGACGCTATAGATAAGCACAGTCCCTGTACTGAGCAACTTCCACCAAACTCATTGAAGAAGTTGAAGAAATATATTTATTTCATACTTTTTTAAGCTGTCATTGCTGAAGTTAGAATTCGTGGCTATCGTTTAATAAACCAACCCTCTAGCCACCAGTAGTCGCCGTAGTCTAGTAGTAATGTTAGCTTATTTGACGCGAGGCCACGGTTCAAAGCTAAGATCAGACGTCTCCAACAACACGAAATATGAAAAAAAATATTACTCGGCAGATTTCTGGCAAAAACTCTGAGAGTAAATAAATTTGCCATGAAAAGTTTCTCAAAAATCTGTCGTTCGAAGTCGATGTTATAAATATTGAACTGCATTGAACCGACATTAGTTTATGACAATACTCCATACAAAGTTTTCAAAACAATAGTTGCTGAGAAATACTTTGTTAGGTTTTCACCAATGTTCCTTAAAAGAATCCAGTAAATTATTGTCTATTATTCTTTGACGATTTATGATACGCATTTCGCAAAAAGAAAATCCATAAAAATGGGTTTCATACGCATAAAATTCAAAACTTTATTACACACTTCAAGAAAAACATTGTTATACAATCACCATCCATCAATACATACATACATGTACTGTGTATAAGTGTAGAGGCTTCAGGCTCTCTATAATTTTTACGCCAATTTTAAAAAACTGATTTATAGTTGAAATTATTTACATGCCATGTGTACGTACTCAACAGCAACATCAACACAATAGCTTAAGGGGGTTTAACTTTAAAACACAAACTAAAAATGGAAAAAATTCTTTCTTAAAATTTCATTTTACTGGTATTTCTTCGCAGGAAAGACGACAATAAATGAAGGCTATTTAAGGTGTAAAAAATGAAATTTACTACAGCCATACACAGTGGCATACAAATGATAATGATTATCGTATTAAATATGCAAAATAAATAAATTATAGGCTGATGGATGGATGATATGCGACCATAATGTTTAATATTAAAATTTTTTTTTTAATTTTTTTAAATGAAAAATTTTTTAATGACTTTTTCGACAGAATGTTTAGTTTTTAATGTAAAAAGAAAGTACATTTCCGTTACTGTAATGAAATCAATTGATTTCTTTTAAAAAAGGTACTAGGTTTACGTGTATGCAGGCTGAATATCATGGGTATATAGTGTAGGAGGAAGACCTCCGACCTATGGGTGTTACGGATACCATGGTAACACAAAATCGAAAATAATAAAAAATTGTGAATAATAAAATGTGTGTAAATAAAAATTCGAATTTGAAAATCCAAGACGCAATCCATAAATTTTAGCAGCGCCACATTTAACGTTAACAGTGCAAAAGTTTCTCTTAACAGAGCAAAATTTGCCTTTAAAAGAGCTTTGTGAACTGTTTAACAGCATCCATCTGAACAAGGTCACTTGTTTAGGAGCTATTTTAGGGCAAATACTAGGTCTATGAGTACCATATCATACTCAAAGAAAGGTTCTAATGCCTCTTAATACAATCACCTATATAGTCCCATATAAAGTTATAAGGTATTGAGAAAATTGACTTTGAAAATATCAATTTTCTGCTTGAAAATTTTTTCTAAAGATCTGTTGCCATTTTGGACCATATGGTATATAGAATACCTACCTAACTACATATACATATGCAAACGGTACTCCAGAAGGTACTCTTGCGAACCGTATTAGTGGGATTGCCGGTATTATATTGGGATTTAATAAAATGAATTTTGAAAAAATTGATTTTTGGTCAAAAACATATGAAAATTGTCCACAAAATCAAGTGTGGTCATTTTGTAACATATAATGGATGGTACATAAAATTTTTGATAAAAACTATTTTTGTTTTTATCAGTTTTTCTCAATGTTTGTATATACAATCTTTGATTGATACTTTTCCATTAACACATTGAATGCCACAGTAATTTTCAGAAAACTGGCCAAAAATTACAATTTGATTTTTTCACATTGTATTACTAAAAACTCTATTTCTAGTAATCATAAGTATCATCAAAAAGCAAAAATGACGAATGAGTACGAGATAACTCGTAATTGGCACCCTAGAAGGGAACGAAATCTACGAGTTATCTCGTAGTTGGCAGTCAACGTGTTAATTTTATAATTATGTACAGAGAGATTTTCTTTATATGTATAATGCGACCCCTACACGTTGCGACTGGTTGTACAATTTTTCTTATTGTGTTCAAACAATTCTTACGTTGAATGGCTAGTTGATCGTTGATTGTTTGAACATTAAGAAATTTTGATTTTCATTCAACCGACGACCAAAAATACGATGCTACAATAATAATTTATAAGTGATTTTCGTTGAAAAAGAGAAACGAGTGAAGAAGACAACAAACCGTTGATTCAACTTGTTGTACAACTAATAGCACCATGTAGGGGTCACATAAACGATATTAAAAAGAAAATTACGATATAATTCCGACCATTTTTTTTTTCCATACAGAATACTTTCAAAACAAAAAAAAAAAAAAAAAAAAAACTTCAGTTGTAAGAATTATGCGATATCATTTAAATAAATTGTGTATATATTTATAACGAATATATGATAATAAATTTCGATAAATAATTTCATTTAAACCTTACCAAAATAATGAAAATGCTGCAGAAGTTATATTCATTGAACAATATCTCCGAGACAAAAATTCAATTCAAAGCTTTTGAATGGTAAGAAGTAGCACTTTCAGATGCTGCGACATTTTAGAAACAAAAAAATTAATTCACGACGTAATACCGTAATGCCATAAACCCTGTCTTTTAGGTTTCATTTTGTTCCATGGGTTCTATATTTTATTTCTTCATTTCATTTATTCTACCGGCCTGTGTTATAAAAATTAGTTAACAAAATATTTTTTAATAAAAAGACTTGCGATAAAATTACGACAATTTCACTTTTTACGCATTCAAATCACTACACTTTTAAAACTTGGCGTACGTACAATTAGAAAAATTTATTTTCTTATGATCGATAAAATACGAAAAATTTTCTTTATATAGAATATGTATTTTCAATAAATTTTCACTAAAAAAAACCGCTTAAAATTACACAATTTTCGATAAGTTCATATATTATAAAAATATTTTTAAGAACATTTTCTTTTATATTGTAATGCGTACGAGAACAAACTAAACGAAATTAAGCAAACAAGTCAAACACACAACAACAAGAAAACGCTAATTGTACGGTAAATATGAATATAAATAGAACATGCACCAACAAATATGTACGTTGGAATTTATAAGAAGGGAATAAAAGAGAGATTAAAAATATCCAACAACAGCAACAATTTGATGGAAAGATCATAAAGTTACCAGATATAAATAAATAAAGGAGTTTAAGGTATGTTTATTATTATTATTATAGAATCAGGATTAGAAAATTTGAAAGCGTACATTTTAAAAGTAGCTGGAATCATAGCTGACAGATTTGACGATTTATCGTCATTTTGACGATTTTGTGCCCCAAAAATATCATATTGACGATGTGACGATTTGTGCCCTTATTTTGACGATTTTTAGAAATTAAAAATTAGCATTATATGCTTTACTTTTGTACATTAAAAGCCATTTTAAGCTTTATATTTACTTTGCAGTTATTACTATTGTAAATTTAAGTGATGATTTTTCTGTATCTTATGTCTTTTTCATTCATTAAAAGCCAAAAAATTACAACCTCTGCACGAAGGGGAGTTCCACAAACACATAGTCTGACTAAAGAACGAACTTTGTCTGTAATGCAGTGTGCGATCCACTGGCCAATTGACCACATAAGTATGTGCTCGCCTAGAAAGGCGAGTGTTACGTAGGAATACATGATTCTCGCTCGAGCAAAATCCGTTATAATAGCGATAGAACAGTGAAACACAAACAACATTGCAACGATGCTCCAATGAATCAATGGAGTTCGATACCCTACCGAGAGAGAGAGAGAGTTGAGAGTTGTATTCTATTAGTAAGAAGATCAGATGAAGTGAAGTATTTCTTGCACTCTCTTAAGAAGCTAGGGCACTGAAAAATGTGTCGGTTCTAGCGAACATCACACTGAATTTTCATGCAGATTTTGTGACGATTTTTTTTACGATTTTCATGAACGTCTTTGACGATTTTGACGATTTTTTTTCCTAATACTTGACGATTTGATGCTTTATTTATCTGGCAGCTATGGCTGGAATCCATAATTTCTGTGTGGAATATGGTCAAGAAGCCTTTGATTTAACAACAATGTTTCTATCTTAGGATAGAAAATATAAAGGAGAAAATATAAAAAGAAAATATAAAAAGACGGAGAAGTCTGGCTTCTTCATCTCCTTAGCTGATTATGAACGTCGAATATCTCAGTTTTTTTCTGTTTTTTTTCAATGGTTACGACGTCAACCAAGTAATTTCATCTTTCAAAGGCATTCTTCAAAATTGCCTTCGATTTCATTAAAAAAATAATGGATTGATTGTGATTTTTAAGCGAACCTAGTAAGGCTTATTCCGGGTTCAGAAGAATATGTAATTCAAAAAAAAATTTAAATGAAAAGCAAAAAAATTAAGTTTAATTTCAGAAACCAGAGCGAGACAACTAGACTCCTGCTATCGTTAGCCAAAGCCATAATTCATGAATAATTAAAATCTTTTCTTTCAAGGAAACCTTTAAAGAGTACAACAAAAAACAACAACAAAAAATACAAAGAACGTCTTTGTAACTCAATTAACCTGTTCACACTATACAATTTAGCAAGGTTTGTTTGAAAAACTTGATGTAAAGGAAACCAAACACTTCGTACCAGATTCTCGACACTCATTTATCAATGAATACTAACAGGAGTCAAAAGCAGCAACAACAGCTTTAAAGCTGCATAGAAGAATAGTAGGAATAGGAACTAAATAACTAAACCATCCTGATAAAGTAACAGCAATATAAAAAAACAACAACAACAACAATAACACAATAAATAACCAAACAGATAGATAGACAGACAAACGGACGCTTTAGGAAAACAATGTCGATTCTGAACATAAAAGGAAACGTTTACAAAACAAGAACATTTAAAAACTACCAAATCGACTGGGTAAAGCAGCCACAGCCACGTCTTAAAGTGGAACCATAAGAATGTTTGTGGTTTTTTTTTCGGTTTAGTTTGATATTAGCTAGGGAAAAAGGTAATTTCTTGAAATTTAAAACGAATGAGATAAATTTGTTAATAAATTCACTTTGAACTTGTATTCCATGCAGCAACAGAGAGCAGGATATTACTGCAGCCTTAATCCATTTACACAGTTTACACAATGTTGAGGATAAACCATCGAATTTTGGGTCTACAGTGACAACCCTAACTAGTACTCCATATCACCTTATTATCTGACAATTCCATAAATTGAAGCCAAGTGCTCAATTTATTTCATTAAAACAGTACCTTACGGAATGCTATGCCAAAAAGTACTTTAGAAATGTAAACAATTCTTTTTATAAAGAAAATTTTAATCAATATTCAATGATAAAAAGAAAATATTTTCTTCTTTTCACTTTCATTTGAGGGTACTACTTTGGGGTGATTTTAAGCAAAATTCAAAAAGTTAGTATTTTGAACATAAGAATTCATATAAAGTACCAAAAACAAAAAGTACATACTGAAAACGTTCATAAAGATTAGTACTCTTGCCAATACATTAAAGTACAAAATAATGGCAAACAGTACGTTAGTAAAAAAAAAAAAGTACCACAAAATGTTGGTACTTTTTGGGAAATTTGTTGTTAAAAACGAGAGAAAACAACAAACTTTGAAAAAAATTTTAAATTTTTACAAATGCCATTAAAAATTTTAGAGTACAACAATACTCAAACTTTACATACATACAGTATTGGCCAAAACTAAAGCACCCCCTCAGTACATTTTTTTTTAAATGATAATTTTTTTAAGAAAACAAAGCTATTAAAATTTTATTTTTATTTTTTTTTTTATTTATTTATATCCTTATTATTGAAAAACACAAACTTAAGGAATTCAGAATTTAAAAAAAAAAAGTTAGAATTCAAAAAACATTTTAAGTCGCAAATATAAGCGGACAAAACTAAAGCACCCCCCCAATTAAGGTGCACAAAAAACTATTGAAATCAATATTTCGTTGCGAATCCTTTATTCTGAATGACACACGCACATCTTTTAGGCATAGGGGACATTAAATTATTAATTATTTCAGGAGATATTGCTGCCCAGGCTATTTTTGCGGCTTCAAATAAATCTTCTTTGGTTTTGCAATTTTGTGAGTTGATTTTTAAGTTAATGATTGGATTGGAGAGCTGGCTTATCAAGGCATCAATTGAGTGCAAAATATTCAATCAACAGATCAATTATTTCTAGGCTAATTTAAAAGTTTTTACAGACTGGTCGCACATCTCCTACTCATTCTGGAGGAAGGTCACGTGCAACCTTGCGATATGAAGACTCCTTAATTAAAAGGACAATCCAAAATGATCCTACAGCATCTTCTAGTCGCGTACGAAACCGCTTAGATTTAAAAATAACCGAAAGAACGATTCCCAGAAGGGCGGTAGAGGCCGGATTATTCAGTCGACGACCAGCAAAAAACCTTTGATATCGCCAAACTTGAATTCGCCAAGACCCATCTCAATTGGAGTGTCCAAAAATGGATGAATGTGCTGTTTTCTGACGAATCTAAGTTTAAATTAAAGGATTCAGATGGCATAAGGCATCCAGAGGCAGGCCAAACGTACAACGGTTCAATCCTAAATGTACTGAGGGGGTGCTTTAGTTTTGGCCAATACTGTATGTAAGTACATACATACAATGGACAGCAAAAGTCTTAGTACCGCAATATATTTTAGCACTTTCAAGAATTTTAACCAACAGTTTGTATAAAAAATTAAGATTTTTATATTTATTTTATTAATTTATTTCTGTTTTATTATAAAACAAAAAATTTTTTTAATGTTTTTCATAAAACGAGAGAAAAATAAGGAAAAGTTTCAAATGACTCCATAGGTACCCCCAAGGGGAACCCTGAGTAAATTTATAATTCAAAGGCCTAATATATGAAAATGTTATCCCTTGCATTTAGTAGAATATCCCCCTTAAAGTCAAGCACTCCATTTAGCCCATTTGGAATTGAATGAACAAGT
Source organism: Sarcophaga caerulescens (assembly GCA_927399465.1). NCBI lineage: Eukaryota > Metazoa > Arthropoda > Insecta > Diptera > Sarcophagidae > Sarcophaga > Sarcophaga caerulescens. Next base: position 22,237,561 of record OV656867.1, read on the forward strand.
TTTGTTTGGTGTTTTCTGGTGGCACCATGAGCAAGTTTTTCGGTTGACTTTTGTTTAAGGTTTAACGTTTACCTAACAGTTCTTTCAAATGATCTCCTAAATACCCTCTTTTTTTATGAAACCAGCACTCAGGGGATGGCCCCTACTCATGCAGTGCATTGTGCAGGTTTTTTAGGAAAGGTGGAAAGGGGGAAGGTGCGAACGGCAAGGAAACGAGTTGCTGCTAGGTGACTATAAAATGGCCAGTGCTATACCTTCACCATTAGACAGTCTACAGGCAATCGTCCCCAAGAAGCCCGCAGTTTCTCACACCAATTATGTTGTGTGTGTTAATTTTATACATAAGTGGCGGGACCTACAGTTTAAAGTCGACTCCAAACGACAGATTTTTTGAGAAACTGAGAAGAAATCGCCGAAAAAATACTTTTTGTATTTTTTTTTTTATTTCGGCCTGGGACTCGAACCCTGGCTTTTACGTCTAATAAGCCAACACACTACCTACTAGACTAAATACTCCTAAATACTCTCTTGAAGTCATATGGGGAATTCGTGCAAGAGTTATAAGCTGGTGGGGACTTCTTTTTGTCAAACTATATTGGAGTACTAAGACTTTTGCTGTCCACTGTACATAATTGGTTATTACAACCATTCAGTCAGGATTACAACCTAGGTTCCCATGCCAATTACGTTGTGTGTGTTAATTTTATTGATAAGTGGCGGGACTTATCGTTTATAGTCGGCTCCAAACGATAGGTTTTTGAGAAACAATCTGCTGAGAAGAAGTTGCCGCAGAAATATTCGTACATATTTTGTTTTGCTAAAGACGTCTGATCCGCGGTTTGAACTGTGGCCTCACGTTTAATAAGCCAACATACTACCTACTAGACTACAGTGACTTCATAATAACTACATAATGAGTTTAAAATTTTATTTCTGCCGCAAATATATTTCGATTTTTTTTCCCTTAAAAAAATATCTCGAAAAGACATGTTCTCTTAACCAATATTTCCCATAAACAAACTATGTATAGTAAACAACTCATCTATACAAGGTTGCTGGATTAGGCTGGTGGAAGTAAAGCCAAACTATGCAGCCGACAATATAAATGTTTTTAAACTTGAACCACGTTTGTTTTGGTAAAAACGTGCTAGACAGGCTCTTTTGTAGCTAGCTTTTCTTATTACTTTATTCTAAACCAACATCACAAACAACAACAACAACAATAACGACATCATTATCTTTATAATCGTTAGTATCGTCATTATTATTTTTAGTGTTAACAACAACAAGAACAACAACAAGAACAGCGACAATAACAACATTAATACTGAATCTGCAGTAGCAGTGATTGTGGCTTAAAAGAGCAACACATCGTCACATCAGCAGTAGCCATACTATCACAGTTAAAGGTTGTTTTGGCCTTCTTTTATGCGATTTTTTTTTATTTCAGCCTCCAAGAGCAAAAATTTCCTCCAATGGGATTTGATTGTTTTGTTTTTATTGTTGCTGAACGATTGGATTTTATGGTCTGGTTTGCTTACGATAATTTTGTTGTTGTTTGATGCAACAAACAACAGCAACAGCAACTGTGTACTTGTTAAACCGATGTTGTTGCAATGAAGGTCAGTTAAAACGTACGTATATGGAGTTTGTTGTAGATAAACCGTTAGTTTTTTGAATCATTGCAGACCAGAAACCCGTAGAAGTAGAGGAAGTTGTAAAATATTTCAAACAGCCGTCTGTTCTCTCTTTTTGTTTTTTTTCTCTGTAAATAAAACAGAGGCGTGGAATTGAATGTCTTACATTCTCCGATAATTAAATCATGATTATTTCGAATTGCTTGTAAATCCTTTGTAAGCCTTGCAGTAAGAATGTTAAGTTTTAAATAAGTTTTGGAGCTTATTTAAGAGCAGATTTTGTTTTAAATTTGTTAGTTGTTGTTTCTTCTTAAATTTTCATTTTAATTATGATTTTTGTTGCAAAACTAAGACAGCATAGTACTCAGTTAATATGGCAGCCGCGTTGGTCATGCTGTAGCACTGATAGTACCTATTGCGTCATTCAACTACAACACCTGGTAGGAAATTTCTAACTGTCTTGATATAATCATTAAACTATGAATTCTAAAGTAATTAAATAGCCTCTGACTTGAGTCGTTCTATCAATAAATGCTGCGTGCCCAAGAATACTTCGTCTCATATTCTTAACTACCGTCTAGAGAATATATACGAACCACAGATCAGCAATGAATCGCCGTTTCGATACTCTTAAGTACTCATGAAATTTTGAGTATGAGTGAGTCAACAGTACCCTGCAAGCAATTTTGTAGTCGACTACGTAAGTAGTGCACTTTAAGTTAACTTTTGTAGATTGACTATAATATAACTACAATTTAATGCAGCACTTCCTTACAATTTGGTATTCGACTACGAAAATAACACACTTTTAGATAACTCTTTTAGAGTAACTATAAGCTAACTGCAATGTTATGCAGAACTCACCCAAATACGAAACGTTTATTTATTATTGAGAGCTTCTTGTTTGTGAGATTTGTTTTCTCTCTGTTCTCTCTTTTACCAGATCAGACTTTTGATGATTTTGTTTTTAGACTAATTATAAACTAACTACAATGTTATGCAGAATTTCCCCATAATTTAAAACGTTTATGCTATTTCTGATAATATTTTTAGATTAACTAATAGCTAATTGAAATGTTATGCAGAATTTATTCAAAATGAAACCGTTGTTTCTTTATTCTCTATTTTTTACTATTTGAATTCGTTTAAGTGCTATTGTAGCTTCAAAAATTATATAATTTTTATTGTTTAAAATGAGTGGCACAAGTAGAAGAAATTTAAAAAGACTTTTTAAAAAAGAAAAAAATTAATTTTTGAACAAATTAAAAACTAATAATTTAGATAATTTAAATAAATTAAAAAATAATAGTTCAAATCCATTGAAACACCCATTTTTCTCCAAACATACTTTTCTAGATGGAGAAAGTGTTGAAAGCATTAGTGCATCCAATGAACAATTTGACGAAAAAAGACTTTTAAAGAAAAAATTGGAGATTGGTATTTTAAAAATAGACCATCTCGCGAGTGTTTCGAAGAACTATTAAAAATATTGGTCGAAGAAAATTTGGATGTGCCTTTAAGTGCTAATTCATTTATTAAACACAAACGTGACAAATTAGAAATAACAAAAGTTTTCCGGGCGTGTATTGCCACTTTGGGATAAGAAAACAAATATTTAGGTGTTTAAGTGACATACTCGATTGCCAAAAAATTATAATTGATTTAAATATAGATGGATTACCATTATTTAAAAGCTCAAGAAGTCAGTTGTGGCCGATTTTGGCAAAAATTGTTAACTGACTTTAAGTTAGTTAAAAATTTGTTAACTTTAAGTTAACTATTATATAACTGACTTTAAGTTAGTTGAAAAGTTATGCAGAGTCGGACAATTGACTACTGACAATGACACCACCATGTAAAAATAGTCAGTTGGCCCCATTAAAAATAATCTAAGAGTCAACCACAACTAGCTGAGAAAAAGTTAACTTATAATGCATTAAAAGTTAGTTGAGTTGCCGGCAGGGTATTGAAATTCAACTACTCTGATTCATTCGTACTCACTACAACATTGATTTATAAGTACAGGTTGTAATGAGTAGGAGTACAACGTTGACATCAAACTCACAACATTCGAAATGTGTTTCATTCATACGCCTACTCATTCTGATTCATAAATTTAGAAAAATACTTATAATACTCATAAATGATTCGAGTGATTCGAATCATTCATCAAAATTTACAGTCTTAGTTGTTGTTGCAACAACCAACCTTCTAGTGAGTATTGTAGTGTTCGTAGGCGAATAATAATTATTTTATGATTCTTGTAAATGTTGAGCCATGGAGAGTCGAAATCAACAACATCAAGAGTATTGTTAAGTATGAGTATGATGAGTACTTCAAACTTTGAATATGAGTAGTATGAGTGTGATATTAAAATAAGTATGAATACGTATAAGTACATACATACATACATTGGTCATTACAACCCTTCAGTCAGGATTACGACCTAGCTTCTCACACCACTTATGTGTGACGACAGATTTTTGAGAAGCTGTTCATGGCAATTTTATTTACTCTCAGAGTTTTTGCCAGCTGAGAGACAGTCGCCGAAGAAATATTTTTTTTTTTTCATATTTCGTTTTGATGTCTGACCTGGGATACGAACCCGGGCTTTACGTCTAATAAGCCAACACACTACCTACTAGACTACGGCGACTAGTCATGCGTATAAGTATCAGAAATTATGAGTATGACTTGAAACTACTCATCTTTTTGAATACTCATTGCTGATCTCTGGTACGAACCCAGCGACTGGTATCCCGTTGTAATTGCTATAAGTACCCCAAGACAGACTGTGGAAGAATTTAATGAAAATTTTTGTTCTGCATATATCCATAATCGGTCAGATTTGTTTAATCTCTAAAAGAGTGAATTTGTTATCCAATTTTCTTTTGCCAATGAGTAAAGTTTGGATACGATCATAGGTTTTGCCCTTTTCAGCATTCCTCTGAAAAGGAATCTCACGTATGAATAAATTCTATTTTTCTGTTGTAAATTCCTTTGCAAGTACGATAGCTCTGTTGTTACAGGAATTTATATGAGGGTAACTGCTGTTGCGTACGGACACACCCAGCATTATTGGACAATCATAAATATAGTGTGTACACTCTCTATGAATTTAATGTTAGTAAGTGTGTATGGTATATATCTTTGAATTCGCAGCTATTTTTGAATTGGAATAGTTCTATAATAATCGGGTAAATTTCTCCGAAAAGTTTCCACATCCAACGTTCTTGGATGACGACCTCTGGAAAGTGTGCACCACACCTATCAGATATTTTCGTTATAGTATTCAGATATTTTGCTTTAGCTTCTATACATTATTTCCTATTTTTATTTTGTGTTAGTTTTTATCATGAAGTCACCGTATTCTATTAGGTAGTGTGTTGGCTTTTTAGACGTGAGGCCACGGTTCAAACACCAGCCCTGACATCTCGAATGAAACTCGAAAATGAAAAAAAATTTCTTCGGTGACTTCCTCTCAGCAGACTTCGGGCAAAAACAAAGAAAATTGTCATGGAAAGTTTCTCAAAAATGTGTCGTTCGGAGACGACTTTAAACTGCAGGTCCCGCCACTCATGGTTAAAAATAACACACACAACATGGGTGGTGTGAGAGGCTAGGTTTTAATCCTGACCGAAGGGTTGTAATGGCCAATTGTGTATATATGTACAGCTTCTATACAGCTAGTAGCATACAAAGTAATCATTTTATATTTTTATTTTATGTTACATTTTATCATTCGAGAAACACAGTTGCAGGCGATTGAATATTTAACATCAGAGATTAGAAAATTTGAACCCGTCAGGCGACAGTCGTTTAGCTCACATCACATCCTTTAGCCTTCTGTAATTATAACACATTCTGTGCCGCATACCAACAATAAAAATTTTGTGTCAAATAGCACTCATCTGTAGTTCAAGAGAATACGACAACACTTAACAATAATGGCGCTGGCTCCGGGCCCGTATTATAGCTTGATTCTGGATGCTATGTACGATTAATTGCAGCAATTTATATTTCGAAACTGAGAGGATTATTAACTAGACTATTGGGCTTCACTGTAGTCTAGTAGGTAGTGTGTTGGCTTATTAGATGTAAGGTCACGGTTCAAAAACCAAGTCAGACATCGTGAAGAAAACGAAATATGAAGAAATACCCTTTCGGCGCCTTTCTCTCTGGAGATTTCTGGCAAAAACTCTGAGAGCAAAGAAAATTTTCATGAAAAGTTTTTCAAAAATGTGTCGTTCGGAGTCGACTTTAAACTGTAGGTCCCACCACTCATGTATAAAAATTAACACACACATATAAGTGATGTGAGAAGCCAGGTCGTGATATAGACTGAAGGATTGTAATGATGTAATCTAAGTTCTTGTACGTACGTCAATGTACATTTCTTAATCCCTTATATTACCATAAATTATGAAAGTGAATTTCGAATGTCCAAAAGTCATCATGATACAAGCATCCTGTATTTGCGAATGGTTTACCAAAATTTTAATTTAATATCACATAAGAGAGATAAGCTACTATGTGTTTACTACCAGTATAGTATTCTAGAAAATAAAATATATCCGGCGATAATCAAGACTTTAGGAAAGGAAACGTTACCAAAAATAATAATAATTCCTATAAATAATTATTAATTTTTAATTCAACTACAACAATTTTATAGAGTACCGAAAAATTATACATTAAAGTTGTGGAACTTGAACCAAAGATAACAACATTAGGTGCTAACCTTGATGAATCCATAAGACTACAGAAAGATCACGATGAGACTCTTAGGAATATACAGGTACAGTTTCTGAAAATCAATTACCTTTTGGTTCCTCTTTAATAACGTGAAAATATTTTCTTTTAAATTTAGAATTTACCCGGTCCCATGGAGGAATTCGTACACAAAGCCGATAAGCTATTGGCCAGTAAACGCATCAGTTCGGGACTAGTCAATGCCATGGCAGATACCTTAAATATAATATGGGCTGATATATTACATCTCCTGCAAGATCGTCAAAATATTTTGCATCTGTGCGCAGAATTCCATGAGAAAATGTTATTGTGCCAACAGCGCATGGACCAGCTAGAGATAGCCTGCGTAGACACCTTGATGCCCATTGAAGTGTCGGCGATACAAGAGTTCCTTACCAAATTCAAACAATTGCGCATTGACATGTTGACAGCAGTAATGGCTGCCCTCAAAGATGGCAATGAACTATTAGCCCAACTGCAAGAGTTAGAGAATATGGAAAGCCTAGACACCAGACCGGATCACATAAAACGTGATGCTACAAGGGCTGTACATCAGGTGCAACAATGGTTAGAAGCTTTACATGATAGACGCAATGCTTTAGAGATTGCCTGGCAAACAAGAAAAACTCAACTCGAACAGTGTTTGGCCTTGGCAATGTTGGGTCGTGAACTCGTAGAGTTGGAGGGTGCTTTAGTACAACAACGCAATGAGGTTAGCTCAATGTTTAGTTTGGGAGAATGTGAACATACGGCCAATATTGCCCTGCAAAATTATCGTGAGTTTAAGCAACAGGGTCTCTTACTAAGAGATCGAGCTTTAAAAATCACCAGAGCTAAAGAAAAACTCCAGTCATCGGGCACTTTTACGGGCGATGAGGCATGTGCCCGTGCCTATAATGTATTGAGTGCCTGTACCGAACATTTAGATATGGTGGATCAGCGTGAGCACTGGCTACAGCAATCTCGAGAGTTCTTCTCGAAGGCCGATAATACACTTAAGGTGTTGGAGAAACTAGAAGTGGAGCTGTCCAATGTCAAATTGCCACCCAACTCTCCGGAAAGTTTTGCCATGTATGCCAAAGTGCAACGCGATGTAAACAATTTCACTGAAGAACCCTTACGATTGGGCTACAGTATCCTAGATGAGGTGGGTCGTACACAACCGGAGACTCAGGGCATAAAAAGAGTTTTGGACGAGATTGAAAATCGTAAGGCATACATAGAAGGCATATGTGCCAATAGCAATGAAGATCAGCGTAGAGTACAGCAGGCTCTTAAAGAATTTTTGTCCCAATACAATGACCTTTTGGAGTGGTTAATGTCTTCAGGGCAACAATATCTACAGCAAAATATACACATGGGCAGAAATCTAGAGCAAAGTAAACAGTTCCTATTGCAACATCATGAACTCATGCAGGATTTAGAGGTAAAAATTAAAATGATTTCTATATGAAAAGCTGCCAATGTGATATTAATTTTTTGTTTTTGTGTTATCTTGCAGATCAAAGGTGAACTCATTAACCTGTTATTGGAATCCATTAAAACTCACTTGGAATCTCTTAGTGCCCAGCAGCGTTATGATGTTGACTCAAAGGCCGAATCGCTACACAAACATTGGATTGAATTAAAGGATATGGTGTTGAAACGTGTCGACTGTGTTTCCGTTTTAATTGAGTTCTTCGAAAAGGCCAACGAATTCACTAGTCAAGTCGATAATTTGAAACGTCAGTTGTCGCAAACACCCAACGAACAAAAACTGCAATTCCTGCAAGAAACCTGGAAAAATATACGCTCCGATTTCGGGGATCTCAAAAATATGGGCATACGCTTTTTACAATGGAAAGTATGTAAAGATTTATATGAACAAACACACACCATTGGAATTCTCTGTAGTTAATAAGACAAAATTTTTCAATTTACTAACCCGCACTCATGATTTGCTTGGCTTTTGAAAAAAAAATTGGCGAGTTAAAGTTAAATTGCATGCGTTTAAAATTTAAATTTAAAAATTGCAAAATAATTTTAAAACTGTTGCTTAAAGTATACTCAGAAATTTTTACTAGGGCTGATTGTGAGAGCAAATGTATCATTACGGGCTGCCTATGTGCGAAATCTCTAATAGGATCGATAGGGTGTTTCTTGTATTTGAACAATGAGTAAAGATTCTCAGGGTCATTTTAAGTACAACAAACTAATGCTTTTTGAACGATAAAAAATATTTGACCAGCTATAGAAACCAATCATTTGCTGAGTTGGAAAAACTTGATTAATGAAAGTGAAACGAAAGCGGTGTTACAATTAGGTCCTCAAGTCAGCGTTAATGTAAATCTGTAGGATTTTTGAACATTGAGTAACCAGTCTTTTTTCATCATATTGCCAGGTGATATGCTCATGAAGAATTGTGGTTCTGTTCATTTGCTTAACACTAAACACTCGGGTTCGATTTACGAGATTCTACTTGAACATTATTATCAACATAACGGCTGCTTCTCCTGGACACTCAATAAAGCGCAAGCCATTGAACCATATCACAGAAGAGGTCGAGATCGAGAAGTCGCCGTTGTCTAGTAGGTAGTGTGTTGGCTTATTAGACGTAAGGCCTCGGTTCAAAGAATTGTGGTTCTGTTCATTAGCTTAACACTAGAGATCGGGTTCGTTTTACGAGATTCTACTTGAAAATTATTATCATCAGAACGGCTGGTTCTCCTGGACGCTCAATAAAGCTCAAGCCATTGAACCATATCACAGAAGAGTTCGAGATCGAGAAGTCGCCGTGGTCTAGTAGGTAGTGTGTTGGCTTATTAGACGTAAGGCCTCGGTTCAAAGCCATGGTCAAACATCTCTAACAAAACGAAATATAAGAAAATATACCTTCGGCGACTGCTTTTCAGCAGATTTCTGGCAAAAACTCTGAGATTAACTAAAATAGCCTTGTAAAGTTTCTCAAAAATCTGTCATTCGAAGCCGACTTTAAACTGTATGTCACGCCATTAATGTATATAATTAAGTTAGGTTAAGTTAGAGTGGTAGCTTTGATACCAAAAGCTCACTTGAGCACGCATAGCAACCTGTTGTGACGCCACAGGTGAACGCAGTCTCTGTATTGGCCGAGCTTCAAACCAGGGAGGAAGAAGTTGGTCAGCGCAAGGGCTGTATATTTAAGGCACGTCTACCTCACGCTAGATAATCAGCCCGAAAGCTTGATAAACAAAGCTATATTCTTGACATCAAAGGACGATAGCTCCGTCAAGCTGTCAAGTATTGGAGAGACAAATAACCTATATCTGCAACTCGCAAGAGATGGGCATTGACAAAGAACGGCAGAAGTCGTTATATGGGAGCTGCATTCTTTCCGCGTGTCTTCCCATAACCCAATGAACTGTAAGCGTGGCTACTGTGATGTATATAATTAACACACATAACATAAGTTATGTGAGAAGTTAGATCGTACTCCTGACTCAAGGGTTGTAATGACCAATTACGTGTGTATCTATATATTTATTTACTCAGACTGTTAGCTGAGCAATCTACGTATAAACGTAGAAACTTTGTATAACGAATGCCTGCGATGTTAAATATTCTTACTCCAGACAGATATTTGTATGATGGAAATACGAAATTCTTTCATTAAAAATTCTCAACTGAAAGTAGGTCTAACCGCGTTTTTTTTTTTTTGTTAAGATTAATTAATAATTAATTAATAAGTTACTATACAGCTATTAACGGGTTTAATATGTGGATTTTTTTCTATTTTCGTAATCCACAACTGCCAATAATTTTTAATTAATTGAGAAGGCCATTCCAAAGACGTAAATACGTAAGACTTATTGTCTTCATTCCTCCAGAGATTAAAAGTGTTCTGCTCTTTGGCCAATTTATGCATTTGTCACTTACGATGACTTGCTGTAACCAGTTCTCATTTGACAGTCACATTTTGAATTTGAATTTTCATTCTTTGTTGTGACCCACCTCCTCTGGTATTTCATTTCGGTTAAAACTATAGTGTTCCGATATTTTAACTAATCACGCTCTATTCTAGTTGCTCTCAAAAAATTTGCGTACTTCTGCTTACTACATCTCTCGTGTATGAGATTCCTCGCAGTTTTTTTTGGTTCAACTTCCTGGTGGAATACTGCCTAGCAGCAGGTTAATTTCAATTTGCCTGGTGACCACTGGCCACTGGGCTTCACATAACATAACAGAAACATATCATCAGCAAGGATTTGAACAGTCTTTTACCCAACAATAAACCAGTCATTATAAAGAGATCGGATCAGAAAATTACTTTGCTTGTAAGTAATCTCCACAGAAAAGTGTTTAAATTTAACAACAAAAATAGTGACTTATCACATCAAATTTGTGTAGGTATAGTGGGGGTATCTTCACTCTTTGTTTTGAACAATGCGAAATATTTACCGAAATTCTGCACAAACCTATTAATAGCTTCAAAGCTAATTACCATTAGCATTTCTAACGCTATTTTCCTGGAGTAAACACAATGCACTGCATGATTAGGGCCATTCCCTGTTTGTGGGAATTCATTTGCAATATAGTTCATCTAATACGGTGTTCAGATATGCACCATTATTGCGTAAATCGCAATAAACGCCATTATTGAGCTCTATATTTCATATAAAGTTTCAATTAATTATTGCGCAATAAATACTCAAATTGTTATAATATTGAGTAAAACTTAAAATGCTGCACTGTTATAAGTGTGTTTAGTGAGCGTATTACAATTTAGCAAACACTTTCTGTTGATATTTGACAACTCAAATGTCAACAACGACAAACAAACACTAATAAACTAACAAACAACACTAATTTTCGCGATCAAAATAAAAACAATGTTGTTGTTTACCAGCTGTCAAATGAATATTGAGTATGCTGAATTGCGTATATTATTATGTCTGAACAATTAAAATATTGTACTCAATTCAACGAATTTTGACTCAATACAAGTGCATATCTGAACATTATATAAGTATTTAAAAACGAAATAACTCTTGTTTTAGTTAGGTTAGGTTTGAGTACGTGTACTTGCCCATTGGGACAAGTATAATTTTCGAAGGTCAAAATGACCCCTGTTAAATGCACCCTAGAAGAACGAGGGAGAGAATAGTGAAGGAGATAAGTAAATGGGAAAAGATGAGGAGGCAGGAAAGGGAAAATATCATCACAATAGTTTTTAAAAAATTAAAAAAAAAACATACATTTTAATATTTGTGGATTAGAACACATTTTCTTATTTCAGAAATTCAGATATGAATTCCATTTATATAAAACAATTCATTATTAATTTGGCAAAATGACAAACACAATGTTTGGACCTACTGCGTGAGATAATTTTTTCACACTTCTTGTTATTTTACCCACGCCTTAGAAGTCAAAAAAAAAATAAAATAAAAAAAGTTCAATAATCAAGTTAAAATACAACATATGGTCCAAATTTATCAACGAAACTATCCAATAGAACATGTCACGAATACACGCAGACACAATAAGTTTGAATAATTTATTTAGAAATAAATTCTCAATAAATAATAATAAAACACAAATTTACAATAAATTACGATAGAAAATGAAAAACGAAAATCAAAAATTGAAAACAATTTTTTCTTTTGTTATAATAAATGCCACACTTGTGGTTGAAACACTAGCAAACACGTGAAACAAATGTTGGACAAGCCTTACAGTCTCCCCTTTCAGCCACAAACAAAAAATTATTAATGATTCGTACGTTCTTCGTTCGTTTGTTTTTCTTCATTTTATAATCTTTCGTCCTTTTTTTCTTGTGAAAGTCAATTTTTTTTCTTCGAATTTTATTTTCTAAGAAAATATACTTGAGAACAGATGGTTGCGAACATTGAATTTCATTTTCTTTTTTTTTATCATAAAAAAAATTTAACCCGGAAATTGTAAAAATTACAAAAAACAAAAATGCCTTCACAATGGGCTCCCCAAGAGTTGAAAGTGTTGTAAGAAACTGACATAAAATTTATTGTAAAGAGGAGAAAATGTTTTTTAGGTTGTAAAAATGAATGTTTTTAACGCTTAGTTAGATATACTCGAGTGGGCCAATAATGTTTCAATTAAAAACAGCAACTGAACTTCAATTTCGCTGTCAGCTGGCAACTCGAAATTTGTTGCACTTCTCCCAAAGCATTTTACACTCAGAAAAATATTTCTGAACAATACTGTTAATCTTCTGAAACGTTGCATATACATACATATTCGTTGACTCAGGAAGCACGTCTGTTTAAGGAACACGAAAAGTCAAATGAAACTGAGGTATATTTGTGATTGTAGAACACGCTGCGACAGTGAAAATACTCCCGAGTAACTATATAGTCCACGTTGTTCAGTTAGTTGAGTAGAACTCAAAAATACCGTTTTTATATTTCTCGAACCCTCCAAACTTGTTTTATTTGACAAAAACTGTTTTTTTTTTGCTTTACGCACAAATTTCTGGATTACTCAAAAATTTCTGCTCCGATTTCGAAAATTTAAAAATTCTTGGAAAGGGGACACTTCTGGTGTTCGCTCAAACGTGAAATGGACACATTTTCCGATAAACAGTCAGGATCCATCAAAAATTCTGAAAATTTTTGAACTAAAAGTTCATTTGAAAAAATATATTTATAAAAAATATAACTCGACTGTTAGACTCTTTAAATAATAACTACGGTATTTTTGTGCCAAAGTGCCAATCTCTTCACAAGATAATGCACTTTCAGAATGTTATCACTTATTTCACATTTTTTAAGTAAAGTTCGCTACTATGAACGGACAATCTTGAAAAAATATAAAAAAAATTCGCATTTTTCAAGCTTACCTCATCAAATCTCATAGCATATTAAGTAAAATAAAAGATATATGTAAATTGTTTTAAAACTCCATCTCTCCTCTTTCCAACAATAATTTGGAAATCGGGTCAGAAATGTTTGAGTAATCCAGAAAATTGTGCTTAAAGTAAAAAAAAAAACAGTTTTTGTGAAATAAAAAAAGTTTGGAGGGTTCGAGAAATATAAAAAAAAAATATTTTTGAGATCTACTCAACAAAACTCACAACCTACACTATGTCATTAGTGTATTTAATTGTTTTTTATTTTGTCGCATAGTGTAATTTAAGGGTGTTTCCCTTTCTTGACGTTATAACTTTATAGAATAAACTTCCGACACGCTACACCTTATGCAGCAAACAAAAGAAAACAAAAAATATTGTTTCAACACTTCCAGAAGACACAACATCGGCCACTTGGCTAACGGTTATCTGATGAATTTACTTATTTAACGTTGTCAAGTTTTGGAGTGTTTACTCAGCATTCCTGACAGAACTTATACTATTTGTTCACAGAAGAGGATCTCTGCGGAACATTGAAAATACCTAACAGATACTGACCGATTACAGATCATGTCCGGTAGATTTTATTTGAAGAAGAAGTGACTATTTGATCATTTTCTATGTGAAGATATCATGTATTGATCTTGGGAACTTTCTAATAAAGTGGATTGGAGCCGTATATGACAAAACGGAGTTCCATGACACTACTTGACGTCCATTGTGTATACAGGCAGACAAGTAAATTTTGTTTCAAAGTTATGGATAAAATTAAACAGCACAACATAGTTGGTTTGAGAAGTTAGGTCATAATTCTGTCTAAAGGATTATAATGACCCATAATGCATACATACATATGTACATGTATGTTTGAATCAGCACCTTTGGGTGCCCTTTGGTAGTGTGCTAAAATTTTAAAAGCCCTGATTCCCACCAGAGGCTCTGGATGTTAGTGATTATCTGTTTGTTTTATAATATGTGATTACACACAATGACAAAAAAATAAAGAAAATGAAAATTCTTACAACAGTGCAAAAAAAAGAGCAAAAGTGGCTGAGATGTATAAAAGTCATACAAACAAATTTGTCACACTATCTTTCTGTATTTCAACACAATGCACTGTATGTTAGTCTAAAAAAAAAATAATAATAATAAAATAAGACTTACCAAATTATACTGTGAACGTTTCTAGTAATTAGGATCACTTGGATCAGTTTTAACAGCATAAAAAAGTCATCGAGGTATGTCTGCCTGAAAAGAGAAAAACAAAATCCATCTTAGTTTGTGATCATAACCAAAAATAATAATAATCTTGATTTAAGTATTTTTATTTCTTCGACTGTCAAACAGTTTCTCAATAATTTAAACTTAAGTTCGTCATAAAACCACAGAATTCTAGTTCAAATTTTTTTGACATTTTTTTTTTAAATATACATACACACTTGGTATCACTGTCAAAATATTTACGCTTTGCGATGTCAACATGTACTACTGTACCGAATTCCTGACAATTACACAGTGCGACAGTCAAAATACACCCAGCTAATGACGTAATGTAGGTTGTCAGTTTTGTTGGGTAGAACTCAAAAATATTTTTTTTATATTTCTCGAACCCTCCAAACTTGTTTTATTTGACAAAAACGATATTTTGGATCTTTTCACACAAAATTATTGATTAACCAAATATTTTTTAACCTATTTTCATAATCCAAAGTTTTATGAAAAGAGGACAGATAAGCTTTTAAAATGGTATACATAAACATATGGTTCAAACTTACATGTTATAACTTTTGATCGGGTAAACTTGGAAAATATGCTTTTTCTCTTTTTTTTCAAGTTTAGCCATTTTTAATTGCACAATTTATTAAAAAAAATATAAAATAAGTAATGACATTCTGAAAGTGCATTATCTTGTGACGCTACTGACGCTTCGTTTGATCAAATCGGACAAAAATTACCGTAAGTATTATTTAAATAGTATAACAGTCGCGTTATATTTTTTATGTATGTCATCTTATCAAATGAACTTCCAGTTCAAACATTTTCAGAATTTTTGATGACTCTTGATTGTTTATCGCAAAATGTGTCAATTTCACGTTCGCATGACTATCCATCCAAAATTCTGAAAATTTTTGGAACTAAAAGTTCATTTGAAAATATATACATACATATGTATATGAAAAATGTAACTCGACTGTTAGACTCTTTAAATAATAACTACCTTAATTTTTGTCCGATTTCATCAAAAGAAGTGTCAATCTTTTTACAAGATAATGCACTTTCAGAATGTCTTGACTTATTTCATATTTCTTAATTAAAGTTTGCTACTATAAACAGACGAACTTGAAAAAATATGAAAAAAATTCGCAATTGTCAAATTTACCTCATCAAATCTCATAGCATATTAAGTCAAAAAATATATGTAAATATGTATATCGTTTTAAATGCCTCTCCTTTCTAATAAGGTTTAAATTTTGGACATGGGTTTAGAAATGTTTGTGTAACCAATAAATTTGTGCGTAAAGTCCAAAAAAAAACAATTTTTGTCATATAAAACAAGTTTGGAGGGTTCAAGAAATATAAAAAAAAAAAATATTTTTGAGTTCTAATCAACAGAACTCACAACTTACTCTATAGTTACGGTGACCATTATTTTTTAAAATACAGACATAAATAGGTACAAATAATATAAACAAACTTACAATTTATACATATACATACATATGGATATACTTATGTATATAAATGTAGTTGCCGTAGTCTAGTAGGTAGTGTGTTGGATTATTAGACGTAAAGTCCGGGTTCGTATCCCAAGTCAGGCATCAAAACGAAATATGAAAAAAAAATATTTTTTCGGTGACTGCCTCTCAGCAGATTTCTGGCAAAAACTCTGAGAATAAATAAAATTACCATGAAGAGCTTCTCAAAAATCTGTCGTTCGAAGTCGACTTTAAACTGTAGGAACCGCCACTCATGTATAAAATTAACGCACACAACATAAGTGGTGTGAGAAGCTAGGTCGAAATCCTGACTGAAGGGTTATAATGACCAATTATGTATGTATGTATGTGTACAAATGTAAAGTATTGGGCCTGTTAGATAAAAATGTTTTAAATTCCGAACAGTCCACTTCAAAATTGCATTTTTTGGTCAAGAGAGATTCTAAAGTCTCTAGTCCCATTTAGGATTTTTCGGAAAACCAATTATTGTTAGATATAGAAAAAACTGTTTCTGTTGGTGCGTTGGAAGCAAATGAGAAATCTAATAATTTCAGGATATTTTTATAAGAACTATTATTATTTATATTTAAATCATTTCTGATTTCTGTTACCTTTATTAACGACTTTTCAACTGAAGACCAAGATAGAATTGCATCTGCAATATAGACAAAATATAGATTTTCCAACTCAATTTTATATGTAATTCCAGCTAATAAAAACGTTTTTACAGAATTAGTGAATAAAGTGGACAAAAGCGGACATTTTGGAAAATAAATACTTTTTAGGAGTTGCGTGTGGTAAAATAGTGGACAAATAGCGGACGCAAAAAAAATAGTGGACAGGAGGTTAAAATAGCGGACTGTCCTCTATAATAGTGGACGGATGGTCACCGTATCTATAGTCAACAACTTGTGTCATTTTTTCTACAATATTTTATCGATTATAACTAGTTTTTATAATTAATTTTTAATTTATTTTGCGAGCAACTGTTAAAAAAACATTTATTTTTCAAATAATCTTGATTAATAGAAGATACGATAAATATTTAAAATAAAAAAAGAAAACAAACAAAAAATAAAATAAAATAAAAATAAAATATAAACACTGATTCGCAGACAAAATATGTTCCAAACTAAAACACAAAAAAAGATCCCTAAAATCTTTTTCTTTTTTTTCGCTCTAAAGTTGAAAACTTAAGAAATTTTCTATAAAATCTTTCCATTTCGTTTAAATTATTCTGTGTGTTGCTCCTTCTCCTATTAATTCTAACAAACGCTGAAAATAGATGAGAAATATTGTCTTGAAGAAAAAATAAAAATTGGAATACAACTCTTTTCTTTTTCATTTTATTTCATTTAAGTTTTTTGTTTGTTTTCTTAAAGGCTTTTATTTTCTTGTGTTGAACAACATAAAACATCCACCATCCATATTGGCCATGTTTTTTTGGCTTCATACCATAAAAATATTTTTAAACTTCACTGGTGAAAAAAATAGAAAGAAAAACATAAAAAAATAAAAGAACCACAGAAGATATGTGTGTTAAAAAGAGATATTCACTCTCCCATATAAACAAAAGATATGCGCAAGGATAGAGTTTAAATACTGTCAGTTGGAGACGATTAAAATGTACTCTCTACAATAAAGAAAAATTTTTTTTTATAAAATTATAAATCGATTGTAATCACTATAGCGCTTTGATTTTATTACTTGATACTTACTAACTTACTTAATTGGTCATTACAACTCTTTAGTTAGGATTACGACCTAGCATCTCACACTATTAATGGGTGTGTGTTAATTTAAAGCACGAGTGTCCAGATCTACAGTTTAAAGTTATATTTCGTTTTGGTCGATATGTCTGAAGTGCCTCCATTTCTTAAGACAGTGCAAGAAATTCTTCACTTCATTTGGTCTTCTTACTATTCGACCGAGAATGGAATACAACTCTCATATATGGCCCAGTGCCTTCGTAGAGTATTTTAAGGCTTCTCGACCACGTACAGGAGAGGACGAAGTTACTTATTAATGAAGGCAGGGTATCTGACTCTATAGATTCATTGAAGCATCATTGGAATGTGACCTGTGTTTCACATTTCATTACAACGGATTTTACTCGAGCGAAATATGGGGATTTGCTCCCGAGAGTCATATATTCCTACGTAACACGTGGAATTACAGACAAAATTCGTTCTTTAGCCAGACTATGTTTAACTCCCTTCCTGTCACTTATGATATAAACATACATATATACATACATACATAATTGGTTATTACCCTTCAGTCAGGATTACGACCTAGCTCCTCACAACACTTATGTTGTGTGCGTTAATTTTATAAATGAGTGGCGGGACCTAAGTTTAAAGTCGAGTCCGAACAACAGATTTTTGAGAAACGTTTCATGGCAATTTTATTTACTCTCAGAGTTTTTGCCAGAAATCTGCTGAGAGGCAGTTGCCGAAGAAATATTTTTTTCATAATTTCATTTTGATGTCTGACCTGGGCTTTGAACCGTGGCTTTACATCTAATAAACCGACACACTACCTACTAGACTACGGCGTCTAACAATATGATATAAAGCAATTGAAAATTAGTGTCTGCAAACACTACTCCCCCTTTCCTTCTTCCCATAACATATTTTCCTAGTTCCAACACTGTGCACAGTAGGGGCCATCCCCTGAGTGTTGAAAAAAATGAAGGTCAGCAGTGTCACCTTTTAAGGAAGGATAGAACTCAATAAGAAAAAAAGGTTCTCAGAACTACAACCAACACATGTTTAAATCAGGTATTATTTGTAGGCAACAATAACTAGCCAAACTACAACTCTAGGACCGGCTTAGGTAGAAAACCTTAATGAATTAAAAAAAACCATGTAATGGCCTTTCGATTTTGTGTGTCACATTACTCAGCAGTAATTGAAGTCAAATAGAAAATATTACTTCAGATATCGTTTATAGGGTATCCTCATGATGTATTTTTGATTTTTCTGAGTATTTGCATGTTGAATGCTGAATGCTTGATGCTCTTGTTGGAAAAACTAAACACCAAATAACAACAAACATAATATAATACATAGATACAACAACATAACATAATACAACAACTAAATTAATCTCTTTTTCAATTTTCTATCTAAAATTTTTTTACTTTTCCCCATTTCTTTCCATATCTATTTCTGGTCGCCGTTTTATTTGTCTGCGTTCTCGCATCGCATAAACATCGAAATCGAATTTTTTGTTTTGTTGGAAAAAACTAAAAAAAAAAAAAAATATTGAAACGAAAACAAAAATAAAAACACCAAAAACCAAAAATCTTTTTAACGGAATTTATGTAGATTTTGGATCCATATCTCGATACAAAACCCTCAGCAAATGCTGTCGAAGAGATCTTAAATGGTTTCAGTAGGCAACAGATCGATGTAACAACGAGTTTGGAAAGTTGGACGACACATATTGCGGAAAAACGTGAAGTCGAAACAATATTGGAAAAGATCATGTGTGACAACGAAGAGGTAAGTGTGATAAGTCATCAACTTTAATACTAATACTATATAGTTATCGATTGATCGATTGGTTTTGAACAATACTACACTATTATTTTGTGAAAATTCTATAGAAATTTGTGTAATTTTTTTAATTTAATTTATCGCGTAAAAGTGACAGTGAAAATTTGATTGAAATAAATCGTCAAAATAGTTTGACGTTTAATTTTAAAAGAAAACATTCTGATAAAAATTAAAAAAGTGATCTATGTCCTATATATCCAGTAAAATGTATGAAATTAAAAAAATATATTTTAAATGAAACATTTTTAAATTAAAAAACAAAGTTAAACAAACAAACAAAAAATATCGGAATTGTATTGCAGAACACGAAGGATTCAGAATTTCAAAAAAAAAAAAAAAAAAATTAGTTGGATTTGGAAAAAAACAATTTTTTTTGTTTTCCAAATTAATTTTGTAGAGATGACATGTCAAAATAGCTTTATCAGTGAAGAAAAATTTGAAATTGCTAAACAACATAGTTTTATAGAAACAATAGAAAACTGTATTAAAAAGTTCTTAAGAAAGTGATTTATTTACGTTGAGACGACCATAAGTCAGATTTTTTGCAGAGAAACTAGACACTTAATGCGGCTTAAAAATGTTCATCGTGATTTTCGAATATTAATAATTAAGTGCCTTAGGGCCATTATTACAACTTGCCGTTAAACTTGGGTTTAGTTAAAGGTACCTTTAGCTAAAGGGAACTTTAAAGTTACATTTAACTTCTTTTCATTATTACAACCTAATGATAAAATAAAGTTAACTTTTTCAAAAATATGGCAGTGCGGGAGCAATGTCAATAACACTGCTCAATTAAACAGGTTTTTTAAACGCAGTGGCTACGACGGGCTTCTGTTTTTTTGTTGTATATACTCATTTTGTTTATATTTGAAGTTGCCATATTGAAAATAATAAAGTCAAATTCAAACATAAACTTAACTTTAAAAGTTAACGGTAGGATGATCCTCCCTTTAGTTTAACGCTCACTTCTACCATATTGTCCATTTATAAAAATGAAAAACAATTTATCTGCCCGATAAAATCCTTCCTTTAGTTAACGGCAAGCTGTAATAATGGCCGTTAAAGTTCTGACAATGGGTTATTTTGACCTTTGGTTATTGTATTTGTCCCACTGAGAAGTACGCGTTCTCAAACCCAAGTGCCTTCACTGAATAATCTATCCCAGAAAGGTCAGGCAGCATTACTTCTTGAAGAGTATAGAATTCAATGACTAAAACTGCTTAACACTGCATCCAAAACATTATCAAAGGGGATATTATTTCTAGACAACGCCAGACTGGTAATTAAGTTATCCTAGGAGTTGCTACCGCGGACAAAGAAACAAAAACAATGCAAAAGAGTAAAGAGAATATGGAAAAATGCTTTGTAACAGTGCTATGTTCCTTAAGGGAACATGAAATGGATACCACAGCTAATTGGATTGAGATAAAAAGCGCCTTAAAAATCACTGAGCATTTTGATCGGTTATAAAGTGTGGGCCATTTAAATTTAAAAATGCAATAAAACAAAAACGTTTTGAAATTTTGCCAAATTTAAGTTTATGTTGTGAAGTACAATCGTTCCGGTTGGAAATGGAATATTATTTCATATGGCTGCCGCGTTTGGCCTCACAGTATCTCATTCGATCGGACCAATTTTCGTGCACTTTTTCGAGTGTATAGTCGTATGTCGGCAATGGTATCACAAATGTTGGCCTTCAAATGCTCAATTGTCTCTGGTTTATCGACTTAAGACTTATCTTTAACGGCGCCCCACAGTAAATAGTTCAACGGTGTCAAATCGCAGCTTCTTGGCGGCCAATTCACGTCACTATTTCCACTATGAGATGTGTGGAAAGTTGCACCATCCTGTCGAAACCGAACATCGTTCACATCAGTGCCATGAAAAAAAGGTACAAAAAAGAACCGGGTAATCATTAGTTGCGATAGGTGTCTGCATTGTCTGTAATGGTTGCGTCGTCCTCAAGCCGTACCAAACAGTTACTAGTAATGGGCATTGGCTTCTGTAAATTCTGCTTATTAACGCACCCACCAAGATGAAAATGAGCTTCATCCGAAAAGATGATTTTTTTTTGGCATCATTGTGCAGTTTCCCGTTGGCCAAATCGTCAATAGAATATATAACCGAAATCATTCGTTCATACTAAAATCACTACGAACTTTCGCATACAATGGAATATTCAAGACATAATCATGCTGCTCTCTTACTGCTACCGAGACAGTAACTGAATAGAGATTAAATGCTTATGTTAAGGATTCGTAAGATCGTTGTTAACCCTATACTTGCTGATACAATAATTTTATTTCTCTTTAAAAATACTTTTATTTTATAAGCAAAATTCAAATTAAATCGATAAATAAATCGATAGAAAATTTTCTAAATAAAATCTTATCATGAAATAATATCTTTTAAAATATTTACAGACCGCTACGAAAACCACACGTGTGGATACACAACTGTATCCCATATTTACTTCACCATCTGTTGATGCCAAACAGTTGCATACGCAGACCCAGGAAAAATTGAAGCTGGTGCTAAAAGACATCGATCAGGCCCAAAGCGAAATACAGGAACGTGTCCATACCACGCTCGCTATTCAAACAAAGGATCCCGAGTCCATGCAAAAGATCGAACAAGTCATTAGTAACTTAAGAACCTTAAAAGCCAAATTAGATGGCATACGTTATGATTACAAGACACTCTGCGAAAGTACTTTACAATTCCTAGAGAATGTAACGAAAATGCGACTCGAAATTGATTCGTACTTTTTGAAACAACAACAACAATACCAACAGAATAGCAATGATGCAATTGAACGTTGCATTGCGGAACATGAGAAATTCCGAGACATGGTCATGGAAAAATTCAGATCACTAATAACACAATCCGAACTACTCATAGATCGTGTACGTGCCTTAGAACCAGCAGGTGCTAAAGAGGTTGATACTGATCGTATATTAAAGTTATTGGAGAACTTGCGCCTGTATTTTGAGTCGTCGAATAGTGAGCGTATGTCTTCGTTGGAACGTTTGGAAAAATTGGAACAATTCAAGAACGATATCTACGATATTAATCGCAGTCTCGACAGTGTCTGCAAACAGTTGCAAGAGATCAATAATCAAAGTGTTGACAGTTTGGCGGCAGCCAAAACAACATCATTGGCATTTGAATACTTTGAACGTACCATAGAGGTGAGTATTCGTTAGAGAGATTAAATTTCGTTGATGATTTAATAGCAAGAAATTTTCTTTTCAATTTTTTTTAATTTAATTAATGAACACACACATCATTTGCAAATAATAGAATTTAATGCCAAAATTTCTGAAACCTACAAAACATGAAATACGATGGGGCATTTACCTGCAAACAATGGAGGTACTGTCTGTCTTCTGTTTGTTTATTGATTATTGTCAGTGATTGTCAGTGAAATTTAACAACCCAGCAAAATTTGTGTTTCAAACTAAGCTTTATTTGTTTGTTTTTAAGTTTAAATGAAAGGTTTACTTCCAATACTGTGAAGTTGTATGAATCAATTGGAAATATGTTCTCTAATCCATAAGTTATGCTGTCCATGAATTGGAATCCCCAAAAATTTAAGAGACAAAAAAGATAAGGAGAATGAACAAGTTTCCGACTTAGAGCACTATAAAGAAAATACATATGTACATAATAGGCCATTACAACCCTTCAGTCAGGATTACGGCCTAGATTCTCACACCACTCATGTTGTGTGTATTAATTTTATACATGAGTGGCGGGACCTACAGTTTAAAGTCGACTCCGAACGACGGATTTTTGAGAAAAATTTCATGGCAATTTTTATTTAATCTCCGAGTTTTTGCCACAAATCTGCTGAGAGGAAGTGGCCGAAGAAATATTTTCATATTTTCATTTTAATGTCTGACCTGGGGTTTGAACCGAGGCTTTACGTCTAATAAGCCAACACACTACCTACTAGACTAAGGCGACTTCTAAATAAAGAAAATAGGCCTCTGTTTAAAAACTATTGAAATTGTATTGTTTTTGAAAGAAAATGAAAAGAACAAGCGCGAGGTAGACTACTGTAACTGTCAATGATGCCAAATAATTATTTACTGCGAAAAAATTAAAAACAAAAATTATATGAAAACTGTGATATGAGGGTGCTTAGGGTCCAAAGCGAATTTAAATTTTCATTTCTTTTAAATGATAATGGGTCCTCAATCATAGGTATGTAGGTAGGTAAGTATAAGTGGCTGTCCACCCGATGAGCGGACACACTTAGGCCGCATACAGGGCCCATTGTGATACCACAGTTTCATCTTTCCCCTATTCTAGGAACCACTCGGAGCTTCCGATGAAGTGACTTAGACTGCCAATATCCACGCATGACAGTTCATCTACGTCCTCCATGTAGTAGGCACCCAGGTGTTTCTTTCTCCTCCGACCAAGTGCCCCCAATCATAAGAAAATATTGATTTATTTGATTTTAAAACGCATTGGTCAGTAAGCAGTTTCTAAAGTAAAAAAAAATTTCTTCCATGATTTGCACTGTAAAAGTGGAATTAGTTTTCGTTGGAGTTAGAAAGACAAATTTCAACACTAAGAAAACTTTTTTAAAGAATTTCATAATTGCTTGACTTGGTACACCTTATCTCCGTCTACAAATCCCTAGTAAATCCTAATAGAAATCCATCTGTTTAAAATAGTAACTTGTGAAACGATTTGAGGATCGTCAACTATAACCTGCTTCGCTACACAATAAATAATTTGATTGTACGAAAAAAAGAAGTCATCCATAGCACTGCTCTATTAAAGACGAATTGTGTTATACTAAATATTACCACTACTGCCGAGGTTGTGGGTCTGCTGTAGAGGACAAAACTGTTATCCACTTCCTTTGCCAATGTCAATCTCTCACGAGGCGCCGATTTAAGTTATTTGGCTCTCCTTTTCTTGTCAGCTTAACGGAGTTATCATCAATTGTTATCGAGGTTCGTTCATAAAACTTTCAGGCTGGTTTCCAACTTAGGGGAGTGGTGCTTTTAGTGCGCAGTCCCAGCGCTGACCAAATTTCTCGATGAGTTCGGTGGAATTCGGTCAGTACAGGGACAGCGCTTACCCGTGGCCATACAACGGTCCGCTCTGCGTACTCAAGTGCGGTTTGGTATCAAAGCTACCACTCCAAACTAAAACTAGTACGTCACCAGGTCACAAATCGAAGACTTGCGTATGCATTCACTTTTTAGCTTAACCTTGAACCTACTGATCAGGGAATTTTTCGTTTGTGGAAACTTAATTCTCAAGGCACTCAATATAGGGACTGTGGGAAAAAGAAATCGTGTAAAATAGGAGATAGATTGTGTTTTATCATGAAGCAAGACCACTCTTATCGATGACTTTCTTCTCCATTTACTCACTAGTCTAGAGATTGAATCCATTGCGCCTCAAAAGACGCTCGATCGATTATATTTCCAAACAACAGTTTTTGATCATTGCTGAACACAAAGTGGTTTTCAAACCATTTGAACTCCATTTTGTTGGTTTCATTTACCAAAAAGAAAAAAGAAAATTTTTGCTGGGTTGTAACACTTAAATATCCATCAATAGAGCGTTATAGAGTGTCATTTCAATTTAATTTTCTGGTTTTTGTATTGTCCAGTGCTGTTGTCAGTCATTTAA
This sequence comes from Sarcophaga caerulescens, assembly GCA_927399465.1. Taxonomy (NCBI): domain Eukaryota; kingdom Metazoa; phylum Arthropoda; class Insecta; order Diptera; family Sarcophagidae; genus Sarcophaga; species Sarcophaga caerulescens. Next base: position 22,262,735 of record OV656867.1, read on the forward strand.
ACAATGAATTTATTTCCATTTGTTTTTGTTCAAAAAATATATTTCCGTAGACACATGTCGTCATCTATCTTTTTAAAATTTCACTCACTGTTTTTGGCCAATATATTATAGGATTTTTTGCATTGCATGACGTCAAGTGGAACTTTTTTTAAATTTTTTTTCCTATATTATCACATCTATTTATGTGCTTTTCAATTTTCTTTTTTGTTTTCTTCATGGTTTGGCAAAGTTGTTCGCCTATGTCATGGCGCAGCAATTTTGCTGAATGAAATTCACAAAACCATCGATTTTAATTTGCAAAAATTAGAAAAAGATCACATAAATTTGCAATTTTTAATTCATCATACATACTTCAAAATTCAAAACAATATAAATATTTTTTAAATGTTTTAATGAAAAATTTAATTCAATTAACTTTTGAAAACATTCAGTCGTTGAACATTCTACAACTGTATCCAATGGCATATTTATTTATTTTATAAGTTAAAAATAGCACATACACAGTAATCAGACGCCTTTTTGACTATTAGAACGCCTACCCAACACTTCTTTTGACTGGTATATTACAGTCGACAATAGTATCCCATGGTGGTTTTCACTTTGTGTAAAGATTTCGGATTTTCAATGAGTCTGGTGCATAGCAATCTATAGCTAATATGCCAGGCCAAAAGATTCCCAATATTCTACAAAGACCCCGATTGACAAAAGGATTGGGTCGTACTTACATCCTTTGATGAGGCGTTCCATGTCTTATTTAAATTTATTAGAATGCAATAATACGTGCCCCTGCGTAATATAATTGTTCATTACAATCCTTCAGTCAAGATTACAACCTAGCTTCTGACACCACTTATGTTGTGTGTGTTAATTTTATACATGAGTGTAGGAACCTACTCTGAAAGACAGATTTTTGGGAAACTTTTCATGGCAATTTTTATTTACTGTCAGAGTCTTTGCCAGAAATCTGCTGAGAGGAAGTTGGCGAAGATATATTTTTTTATTTTTCATTTTGTTGGAGTTCTTTGACCTGTGGCTTGAACGAACCGTGGCCATACGTCTAATTAGCCAACACACTAGCTACTGGACTACAGCGACATCAACTAATATTTCAATTAAATCAAAACTTAGTTCCGATATAGAGTTGGGAAGAACTTCATATCATTCCATATTCAGGCTTTGACTTTTTATGTAGTATTCAGACATATAGAAATTTCTATTTTTCAAGAGGACTCTCGGACTGCATAAGTTGTTAAGTGGTCTTCATATTTATGCCCGCTGGTTTTGTTTCATATGTATATGTAATACCGAAGCAATAAACCCGTGACTTTTTGAATCAAACATAGGATTTTTAATCACTTTATTTTTTTTTTGTCAACATAGGTTCCTTTGAAGCCCAAGGGCATGGGCATGACCAGCGTTTCTCTAACTTTTTTATTCTTTCCATAAAATCGTTTTACACTGTTTCATTTTCCTGTCAGGATTTTTCAAAATTTATTTTCTCAAATCCCAAAATTATTCTAGCTATCCCATTGCCACGGTTCGAAAGAGGACTCTCCGGGCTACCCTTGCATGTAATCGGATAGGTGTACTATGTCCCATATATTCCAAAATGACCACTGATTTTCTAGAGAATTTTCAAGCAAAAGATTGATATTTTCAAAGGCAATTTTCTCAATACCATATCACTTCATATCTGACTATATTGCTGATTATATTAAGAGGCCTTAAAGCCTTCATTTGAATGTGGTATGGTACTCATAGACGTAGTACATATATGTCCTCAAATTAGCTTCTAAACAAGTGAGCTTGCTCAGATGGATACTATTAAACAGCTAAAAGCGCTTTGTTACAGGAAAATTTTGTTCTGTTAACGGAAAATGTGGTGGTGCTAAAATGTTTGTTTTCCGTCTTGGATTTTAAAATTTATCTTCACACATATCAATTCTTAATATTTCAACCAAATAAGTTGATTGTTTTATGCTTAAAAAGTTAAGGCAATTATGGTTTAACCTTGTTAATAATAATAATTCTAATTCGACTTAAGAAATCCACCGAATGTTATCGAATGTGTTGTAGTCGATCTACGTTTCGTTCACGGGCCGAAACTCGTTCAAGCTGGATTTGAACAATGCCAAACAGTCTTGCGAAGTCCTTATGCATTAGCGGTGGGGTTTAAATCTGAGTGAGATACCCATCATTTCAAAATGAAATCACTCAGCTATGTAAGATATATATCTAACCCTTTAGTCAGGATGACGACCTAATTTCTCATACCACTTATGTTGCGTGTGTGTTAATTTTATACATTAGTGGCGGTACCTACAAGTTTAAAGTCAATTCCGAACGACAGATTTTTGTGAAATTTTTTCACATCAATTATTTATTTACTCTCAGAGTCATTGCCAGAAATCTGCTGAGACGAAGTTGGCGAAGAAACATTTTTTTCATATTTCGTTTAGTTGGAGATATCTGACCTGGGGTTACAACCAAGGCCTTACGTCTAAAGGCTACGGGCGACTCCATAATCTCTCACAATTTCAGTTTCCGATCTTCCAACATTGTATCGTTGTCTTTTCAATTTCGGACACAGAGACCTTAACTGGACGCTTGAAATTTCGGAATCCTATGTAGTTATACGGTCAATCAACAATATCTAGGTGAAGCAGTTTGTTTATCATTGAAATAGTTCGAAAACTTTGTTTTTATTAAGTGTAGCAAGAAACCAAAAAAGTGCCTTAGTGGGCACGTGAAATATTATTTTTCAGATTTCCTTCTTCTATCTATTATTCTCTACATTGGGGATCCCTTTAAGTACCAGTGGGCTTATGATTAACAATGCAATCGTGGACCTTGCCAACAGTAGATGGGCAGCTTCGGATAAAGGCAGAGTGGCGCAAAAAATCTGGCCAATGCTGGATAGAAGGCGCACGACGACTCTGCTTAAGCTCCAAAGAAGCAATGCTCAAGCTGTTATCGGGGTTATTACGGGGCATTGTATTATAGGAACACATGCGAGGCGTATTGGTCTTGGACACCTTGCGAATGATTTCTGCAGAAGCTGTGGAGATGAAGGAGGATGAAACTATTCTTCACCTACTTTGCACATGTACGGCACTTGGTCGGAGGAGAAAGAAACACCTGGGTGCCTACTACATGGAGGACGTAGATGAACTGTCATGCGTGGATATTGGCAGTCTAAGTCGCTTCATCGGAAGCTCCGAATGGGTCCTAGAATAGGGGAAAGATGAAACTGTGGTATCACAATGGGCCCTGTATGAGGCCTAAGTATATCCGCTCATCGGGTGGACAGCCACTTCTACCTACCTACCTACCTTCTTCTATCAATGGCTGTCAATCTAAATCACGCAGCTTGGGCAAACTTTGATTTGATTTTGAATCGTTATCGATAAAATGAAATATAGGTGTTCTAGGTTATGAATGAACTCACTTCCAAATGCGTCAACCCATGGCTGGATTTTTGAATTTTTACATTTTCAGTTTGCTTAGTATTAGAGTAAATTTTGTTTTTGTCATTTAAACATTCCATTTACAATGGAAACATGTTAATGTTGCATATCATTTAGAAACAACAAATCATATTTGTATTTAGTAAGCACAAGCCCATTGTGCAGTATGTAAAACAACCCATTTTCTTAAACTGTCTTATGTCTACCCAACACTTGATTACATACAGAAGTCTTGCATCAATACACATCGCTCGTTGGCTTGCTTTTGTTTCCCTTTTAGTGTAATTGACAGCCACAGCTGTCGGTTGACTTGTTGACTTGTGCTTGTAATTAGAGAATGAATTTATTTTCGGCACAATTTTCTGTTTTAATGATTTCTTTAGAATAGAAAATTTTGCTTAAATGATTACAGATACTGTGTATATAGTTAGTGATACGTAAACAGATAAATACATACAAATTGCCTCCAAATGTTAAAATAGTAAATGTTTGTTGTTGTTTCTTTTTCTTTTAATTTCGTGGTCTATCGTTTGAACGTTTTATGTTTCATATGAAAATGTATTCGCTGTAATGACAGAATATTAATGAAAAAAGAAAAATTTTCGAATTTCCTTGCAGTTGCTTGAAAAACGTATTGAAAAATTCACCGAAACCTCTACACAGCAATTATTGATCTCAAATCCCGAAAGCGAATCGTATGTTAGGGATGAGCTGCGCAAATTGAATGACAAATGGCAGCAGTTCAAGGATCAAGTTAAAAGTAAACGCAAATCTCTGGATCAGGCTACAGAATTCTTTGAAATAATAGAGAAGGTAAGAAATGCCATCGAATAAATCTCCGAATTTTTTCAATTTAAAAAATTCTCTCTCTTCTCTCTTTCCCAATCATCATAGATCGATGCTGAATACCATGAGATCAGCTATTTCTATAACAGTGTATCCAATAAAATCACCTTTTTGCGTGACCCTGTAGAGGCCTCAAATTTGGTTAATGATATCGATCGTTATACTCACGAACGTGAGGCACCCTTAAGGGAAAAATTGGATAATGCCGCCAAGTGTTCCCATGACATGACGAAGGTTTCCCAGTTATACAATGACGTCATGACCATATTCCAGAATTTCATGAAACTCAAATCGGATATAACAATTGCCCAGGAACGCCTAAAACATGAGGAACGTCTCAAAGAGCAACGTGAAAAGGAGGCGCGTGAGCAGGCTGAACGAGAAAGAATTGCTCGAGAAGCTGAGGCCCGAGAAAGAGCGGCACGTGAGGAGGAAGCACGTCTGCAGGCATTAAAAGAGCAGGCAGCACGTGAACAATTCGAACGCGAAAAACGAGCTCTTGAGTTGGCAGCACGTGAACGAGCGATACGTGAGGAAGAACAACGTTTGATGGCAGCAAGAGAACAAGCAGCTCGTGAGCAAGCTGCTCTTGAACAGGCCGCCTTACAAGCGAAACAAGCTCGTTTAGAGGCTTTACGACAGGAGGAAGTGCGCCTTCAGGCGGCCCGTGAAGAAGAAGAGGCACGTCTTAGAGCTTTGCGTGAAGAAGAAGAGGCCCGTCTTAGAGCTATGCGTGAAGAGGAAGCTCGCTTGTTAGCCTTGAGAGAACAATCGGTACGCGAAGAAGAACTGCGTTTGCAGCAATTAAAAGAACAAAATAAACGTGAGGAAGAAGCACGCCAACATGCTTTAAGGGAACAAATTAAACGTGAAGAAGAAGCTCGCCTACAAGCTGTAAGAGATCAAATAGATCATCAACGCACTGTCACTGAAAACATACGCAAAGATGTGCAAATCAATCATATCTTTACGGAAATCAAATATTCTTCGCCACAATTCATCAAACCGCTGAAAGACGCAGTGACCCGAGAAAATGATAAATTCACATTTGAATGTGAAGTAACCGGTAATCCGGAACCCACAGTGGAATGGTTAAAAGATGGCATTTCCATACAAAACAATACCGATTATAAGACCACCTTTAACAAGGGCCTCTGCCGCTTAGTTATCGAAGAAACCTTTACAGCAGATTCAGCCAGATTTACTTGTCGTGCGTCGAACCTAGTTGGAAATGCTGAAACTTCGGCAACGCTGTCGGTACGCGAAAATGCATCCGATGTGCAAATGATTGCACCACGCATTTTACGTTTCTTAGAGAGTGGCAAAGCTAAAGAGGGTTCTTCGTTTGAGTTCCTTTGTGTGGTCACCGGCAATCCATTGCCTACCGTTCAGTGGTATAAAAACGATAAATGCATAGATGATTCACCCGATTATGTCATCAGCTATAATAATGGTGAGGCTAAGCTACGTTTTGAGGAGGTATTTTTGGAAGATGATGCTGTCTACACCTGCAGCGCTGCAAATCCCGCGGGCATTGAACACTGTTCGGCCAGTTTAATTGTGGAACGTAAGTGTTAACGCAAGTTTTATTTGTTTAAATGTTCTTTGCGATAAAATTTCTTCACTATATAGCTTTGGAACCGACCGAAATGCCCCACTTCAAAATACCTCTTACAAATGCCATGGCACGAGTGGGACAAAAAATTAAATTGGAAGCTTTAATTGGCGGTATACCACGCCCTGAAATATATTGGCTACATAATGGCAAACCCTTCTATCCAAGAGATATTAAGGTGAGTTTAAATTAAATCAAATTCATATCATATTAATTGATTAACACATTACCAAGACTATAACACATCATGTCATTAAAACTTTATCTTCTAATATTTAATACAACATTTTATAATACATTCAAACCGATAAGTGGAGCTTCGGAGGTAGAAGAAGTGGTAATCTAGAACAATCCACGATATGAACGTATTTATTTATGAAAGCCCAATTTTTCTCCTCCTAAGAAACCCCCTCAGATTCTTCTGAAAGTACTCCTAACTCCTAACTTCGGTGGTGGTCGCCTCAGTTTTAATCACAAGAAAAAAAGGATTAGAAAATTAATCCAGGTAGGTAGAGTGTCTGTCAAACAAAGAAAATAGGATGGGCTCACTAAGGCCATATATGGCCAATTACGAAGTTTAGTTTAGGTTTAGGTGGCAGACCCTTCTTGAGAAGTGGTGCTCTACTCAGGCATTGTCCCCGTAGGATACCATTCCGACTTCAAAATAAATTCCACTGCGTATAATTCCACTCCATTTTGGGGACTTAACGAGGTTATCAATAATAAAGCAGTGACGTACGAGAACCGCAATAGTGCAATGGATTGGCAAGCGATTAAAGAAGTGAACATAATTCCTTATTTTCTTATCTAGATCAGTTCAGCTGAGTCTGGCAACATTGATCGTGTCTTTCTGGGATATTTTACTGCAACTATTAATCTTTGGCTTTGATGTCGCCTACTAGGCACTCGTCGTTAATTGTTATTTCTTTTTGAAGACTATCTAATAAAAAAAAAAATTAAACCACACCCATTCTCCAAAACAGACGCCATGACCTTGAAATTATTTCCTAATCCAGTTCACTTTTTGGATGAAATATTGAACCCATATCGTTCCAAAGTTTCCGAATTTTATCAACTTGATAAACTCTTGTTACATTTTTACCTATTTATATATATAAGTTCCTGTTGTTCCTATAAGGAGCATAGGGCCTTAACGATTTCGTTCCATTCATGTTTATCTGCTGCTACGATCTTCAGCTCGTTCCACATTTTGTTGACTTTGGCTGCTTCGATATCTAATTATCGACGCCAGGTGTGACTCGGCCGACCTTTCCTGCGGCTGCCTTGTGGATTCCAATCTATTGCCTATATACCTATTTAAAAACGTTTAAAATATGAGTTCGTTGATTGGAAACAAAATAAATTGGTGTTTAGTTTCAATTAAATTCTTTATTGTCCGCACTATTTTTGTGTGCCACTGTTTATAACTTGACGTACTTATACAACAATAACTGCTTGTTCGCAATTCTTCTTTACTTACGCCCTTTGCGCACTTATTCGTTAGATCTGTATAACGGAGATCTTCAAACCACGACTGTTCTCTTCACACGCAACGCGTCTTCACACAAGACTGACTGAATTCTTTCTACTACTGCCTGCTTTGTCTTGCCTTTTTATATGCCCACGTAAACAGTCTGATGAATGTTCTTGAAGCAGAACGTTCGTGTTTTCGCCTTCTCGAGAATCCCATCATCGCTTCATTTGTTGTTTGTATATTTTGGTTGCATTCATTGTTTTTGCGTTCTCGATTACTTGTCTTTCCCCTTTTCTTTCATACTCATGGTTTTTGTTTTTGTAGCTTTTGTTTATCATTTTAATTTTAAACGATGTTACACCGTTTCCCTTTTCGTAACACCATTAATCCAACTAACCCAAGAACCCTTAGCCGATGATCACTTAATACGGTTTCCGTATGCACATAACAACAACAAAATTTAGCAAACAGTTGCACTGAACGGATGTGAAGAATTCTGCCACCAAATATTTTTCTATTGAAACATTCATAGTGTGGCGTTTGCTATCATGGGAAGTAACATTAATAATAGGGAGTCAGAAGCTCTTGATGTTTTTCGCATGAAAATAATGTGACAGAAAATTGATTGTAGGCGAGAGGAAATGAGGAATAGTGCCATTAGATTGAAATTTGTTTATGCTGTTGTCGTTCCACATGCGGAATGTGCGCTTAAAGATACAGACAAGTACTGTGTAAAAATTTCTTGTACGTTTGGTTGAAATAGCGATAAGGCAGTGAAACAATCAATTGAGTTAGATATCCTACTGACATTAACGCTTACCTCTACCCTCTTTCTTACATAATTGATCATTACAACCCATTAGTCTGAATCACACCATTTATGCTGTGTGTGTTAAATGTATCCATGAGTGGTGGGATCAACTATTTAATATTGACTCCAAACGACAGATTTAAGAAACTTTTCATGGCAATTTTTACTGTCAGAGTTTTTGCAAACAGACTGCTAAGAGGACGTCGCCGTCTAAAACGCTAACACACTACTTAAACTATGACCTTTACCCTCTCCTATACACAAAAGGAAAATGTTTTTCATTTCCGATCGAACGGAAGTGGTGTAAATAGTCAGAAGATCAGATGAAGAATTTCTTGTATCATCTTAAGAAACCGCGGCATTTGATTACTTTTTTCGATACTTGTGTGCTGTGTTGTTAACTGAAAAAAAAATATTCTGTTTTCCACACTCGCTATAGAAAAACTTAAATAGTGTTAGTCCTGACAGTTCGTTCGACCTCGTTTAGCGTATAGCGCTAAATATTTAACGGTCATAAGCGATTCTGGCAGAGTCTAATTCATTTCGGCTTTAAAAAGGTTGAAATTAAAGGATCATTTTTATTTCTTTTTCGAGTATACACGGACGTATCTCGGCAATGGCATCACGAATATTGACCTTCAAATGCTCAATTGTCTCTTGTTTGTCAGCATAACACTTTTCTTTAACGGCGCCCCGCAGAAAATAGTCCAACGGTGTCAAATCACAGCTTCTTGGCGGTCAATTGACACCATCATTTCGGCTAATTAAACAGCCATCAAACTTTTGACGCAATAAATCGATTGCGGTATAAGATTGCCACACATCTGCACCATCCTGTTGAAACTAAACATCGTTCACATCAATACCATGAAGAACGGGTACAAAAAAAATCGGTTATCATGGTGCTATAGGTGCCTCCATTAACCGTATTAGTTGCATTGTCCACGTTTTCAAAGAAATATGGACCAATTCGTGTTGGGTGCATTGGCTTCTGTAAGACCGCGTGTGGGTTTTCTGATCTCCAAATACGGCAATTTTGCTTATTAACGTACCCACTAGGGTGGGTCGAAAAAAAAAGTTGAGCCAGTCACCCCCTAGAATTAAAGATATGTTAATAACGTTCCCAAAACCATAAAAATTTCCTTTTTGCCACGCCTAGAAATACCACCCTTTTTGTTTTTTATATAATACGTCGCCATTTTGGGTCCGATCGTAACATATCATATATCAATGTTTGTGGCTTGACGGCAGCTACATTTCTCTCTAAGACGATTTTTTAATTCGACGTCATATTCTATGCGCGACTTCTGATATCTCGGATCCTTCCCCAAAATCAGTAATTGTGGCTATGCAGGAATAAAGAGCATTTAATTATATAAAATATTCGCTTTTAAAATGGTAACTTTTATGCATTAACAGCTAATTTACAGATATTTTAAAATGTTATGATATATGATATGTTACGATCGGACCCAAAATGGCGACGTAGTATATAAAAAACAAAAAGGGCGGTATTTCTAGGCGTGGCAAAAAAATAATTTTTATATTTTTGGAAATGTTATTAAAATATCTTTAATCCTAGGGGGTGACTGACTTAACTTTTTTTTGTCCATAGAGAGCGACCCGCTTTAGTACCCACCAAGATGAAAATGAGCTTCATCCGAAAAGATGATTTTTTTTATTGGCAAAATCGTCGTGCAGTTTCTCTTTGGCCCATTTAGCGATGCGAAAATGAAGCGGATGGTCATGCGGCTTCAACTCTTGAACCAATTGAACTTTGTAATGCGTCATACCCAGAAAATTCGACGTAATTTGTTCAGTTCTTGAGAACGATGACGAGTTGATGTTGATGGCTTGTCACGCACACTCTCAGCCACAGCTTCGATATTTTGGGGTGTACGCACTGCACGAGCACGCTCACATCTTGACGCATCAACAATGAAACCAGTTTTACCAACATTAGCAATAAACTTGCTTACACCAGACAGGCGCTGTTGGTCCTTCTCTGTGACCAAATTGTGTACGATATTTTCGATCATTATCCGACCAATTATCTTTGTTTTGACAATAACTTTCCAATAAAAGTCAAACGTAAATCGATTCATTATGTTCAGTGGAGATGATATGTTGAATTTTGTCACAGAATAGAATGACTTAAGTATTGCCAGATTCGAAATAACCGATTGTTCAAATATAAACCGATAGATAGCCCACCCGATACATAGGTTTCATTCAAAAAGAAATTGTAATTTTCACCAGTAAAGGTTTTTTCCCGCTTGCGATTTCCATACATAACATAATTGGTCATTACAACCCTTCAGTCAGGATTACGACCTAGCTTCTCACACCGCTTATGTTGTGTGCGTTAATTTTATACATGAGTGGCGGGACCTACAGTTTAAAGTCGACTCCGAATGACAGTTTTTTGAGAAGCTTTTCATGGAAATTTTATTTTACTCTCAGAGTTTTTGCCAGAAATCTGCTGAGAGGAAGTCGCCGAAGAAATATTTTCATATTTTCGTTTTGATGTCTGAAATGGGATTCGAACTCGGGCCTTCAGTCTAATAAGCCAACACACTACTAGACTACGGTGACTTCATTCAAAAAGAAATTGTAATTTTGACCAGTAAAGGTTTTTTTCCCGCTTGTGATTTCCTGTTACTCAAATTCAAATTATTTGTCAGTATAAATATGATGTTAATACTTTTGCAAAAAAAAAAAAAAACAAAAACAAAATTATTAATAACTTTTTAATGTGTTTATTATTTTGTACACAATGAATAATAAAAATTTACACCCAAACAAAAAAAAAATAATTTAAAAAAAAATAAATATTAAAACAAAAAAAAATGCTCTTAACTCAACATCCAAAAATTGACGTCAAATCCAAAAACAAAATAATTGTCACAAATGGAAAATGAATACAAATAAGAAGAGAAGCAAAAAAAAAAGCCACAAATAAAAACATTTGAACTAAATTTTATGATAATATTTTATGACAAACTCAAGGCAATCGAATAAAAAAAAAGAAAATTGAAGACAAATTACAAACTAATGGAATATTTTAGTGAAAAAGAATTTTCAAAACATCAAAATGCGATTTGTTTTTAAATTATTTCTCTTAATACAGCCACAAATAATTATGAGATGTTGTTAAATATTAAATTTGATGGAAAAGATAAGAAATAAGCACAACTAAGTGTTTCAAATTTACAAAGAAGTTGAATTTTTTTTATATTCTTTAACATACCAATAGCATTTAGATTATTCTTGTAGTGCTTTGTGGGATAAAGGAAAGAGAGAGTGGTGCCTATTAATATTAGATTTCAATTCATTTACGTTATTACACCAACGCATAGTACCACTAAATAACACTTTCTCTTTATTAAGACGATCTACTAACCAATCTACTGACCAATTGTAAAATAGTTGTAGACAAGATATACTGCATCGATGATCTCATCAATCAGCACAGTTACGAGTAGATAACCTAACATTCAAAAATAGGCTTAAGGTCAATGTGTTCCATCAGATGAATGAATGTATTCCATTTACACAGATGGATACAGCGTTTTTTCATGGTTTTAAATACCAAGACACTGGAATATACCTTTCTGTATCTAAAATAAGTCCTCGTAGTCTAGTAGGTAGTGTGTTGGATTACTAGACGTAAGGCCCGGCTTCAAACCCCAGGTCAGACATCAAAACGAAATATGAAAAAATATATTTCTTCAGCGACATCCTCCCAGCAGATTTCTGGCAAAAACTCTGAGAGTAAATAAAATTGCCATGAAAAGTTTCAAAAAAAATCTGTCCTTCGGAGTCGACTTTAAACTCTACGTCCCGCCACTCAGGTATAAAATTAAAGCACACAACACAAGTGGTGTGACAAGCTAGGTCGTAATCCCGACTGAAGGGTTGTAATGACCAATTATGTATGTATGTATCTAAAAAAGATGGCACAATTGATTCATTCATAAGTGGTCATTACAACCCTTTTAGTCAAGATTACGACCTAACTTCTCACACCACTTATGTAGTGTGTGTTAATTTTATACAAGAGTAACGCGACTACGGTTTAAAGTCACCTCCGAACGATAGGTTTTTGAGAAAATTTTATGGCAATCTGCTGAGAGGAAGTCGCCGTATTTTTGGAGATGTCTGACCTGATGGCACAGTTGATAATTGCTTTAAATTCTAGTGTCCAAAACATTAAGACTATTTGGATATGCGCAGTGCACAGAGATACAGATGACCTATTAATGTGACCTAATGACGCAACAAATAATGCCTCCGCAAACCTGAGCCCATTTGGAAAGTGTCAAAAAAGAGAATCGCCAAATTTTATGTGCAGAACAGTCAGGGATGACATAAGGGCTTACCATGGTATCAGCAGGCGATGCCATGAACCTATTAAGAGTTGAGTTTGATGAGTAATTAATCTCATGTTTTGAAACATGCGATTGATATCATGCGATATCACTCCACTAAACTAGTCCTCAATTTCAGAGCCGGAAGGTAACATTACATATGCCATTGGCAAGGTTTTGTCCGAAATTCTAAAAAAAGTGAAATTAAATATTACAGTTCGTTCACAGACAGCCTACGGCATTGTTGCGGTAAAATAATTTTTTTAAAGTGAATGGCAGGCAATTTTTTATCATTTTTATCGTCCCAACTAAATTTTCAAAACCAAAATGAATAAAAATAAATACCAATTGCTGATACTGGCTGATTACAGATCGGCTGCCTTTCAAAATGTTAGTTGCTTTGTGTTTGAACAAAGTATCGTGTTTCATAATGCCGCTGTACAAAATATATACAATGTATTCTATTTCAAAACGTCGTCAATGTGTATTTTTAACGCAGTCAAAAAGCAATCAGGCATCGGATTTATAGTTGATGCATTGTTTGGTTACTTTGCATATCTACATAGTTTATATACAGTAGTAGAACTACATACAAACTTTGTATTGATACATTTTGGAAGGCAGCCATCAGGTCCGGCATATTGGACAAGTTTATTTTAAAAAGAAATGACTGTTGATCATTTTCTGTGTGTGTTCAGGTATTGAACTTGAGAACTTTCTGATGAAATGGATTTGAGCCTTATATGACAAAACGGAGTTGCATGACACTCCTTGACGTCCGTTGTAATTACAGGCGGCCACGTACACAATTTGTTGGCATTTGTTTGCCTCAAAATTATGGATAAAATTAAAAACCATAACATAGGTGGTGTGAGAAGCTAGGCTGTAATCCTGTCCAAAGGATTATAATGACCAATAATGCAAACATGTATGTTTGAATCAGCACCATTGGGTGTCCCGATGGACTAGTTGGTAGTGTCCTCATATTTCAAGCGCCAAGACTGTGGGTTCGATTCCCACCAGAGGCTCTGGGTGTTTGCGATTATCTGATTGTTTGCTTTATTGTATGTGATTACTCACAATAGAAAAAAGAAAATGAGAATTATTACTAAAAAGCAAAAGTGGCTAAGGTGTATCAAGGTCATAAAAAATTTGTCGCACACTATTCGCTCTTTCCATTCCACAATGCACTGCATGAATAGGGGTCATCCCCTGAGAGTTAGTCTCACAAAAGAATAATAAAAATGACTTACCGAATTATACTGTGAACGTTTCAAATAATTTGAATCACTTGGTATACTTTGACAGCAAAAAAGTAATGATAAAGTGTGTCTGCCTGAAAAGAGAAAAAATTCATATTATTTTGTGATCATATGCAAATGTTAGAAATATTTCTTCTTCTAATAATCTTGATTTGTTTTTTTAGTTTTAAATTAGCTTTCAACAGTTTTTCACCTTAAGTTCGTTATAGATATAAGCTACTTTTATACTGCGATTTATAAGTGAGCTTGTGTGGTAGGGATCTACAGATACGAAAAGGAAACATTTTACATAAAACTGTCTGGGAAAGATCTTATCCTCAGAAATTCATTGACTGAACTGAGCAGATTGTCAGACAAAAGGCGATGCTTAATCTTCCGTTTCATACGCTTGTAATATGCACAGAATACTGCTCTTAACAGTAGTAATAGTTCTAATACGGAGTTATTGTCCTAAAGCTATTCAAAAATTAGCGTTACACGTCTGAAACCCTCTGTACAGATAAGTGAATCGAAAAGGACTGTGCCATAATCAATGCTAACATATAAGCATTCATACGACAACCGTTTCACTCTAGGCATAGTCACAGATATTCTTTTAAATGCGGTTAGGGCGTGAATGCTTTCCAACAATTTCGAATTATTTTCGGGTAACTCAGTGAAAAGTTTAACCAGAACAGAGAAGGCGCGGTTATTTTTTATAAAAATTGTAGACGATCAGGCTTTTTGTCCCTTGCCTATTAATGAGTGACTAAAAAGCAAAGCTACTTATGATGTTTGAGCCTGCATGCGAAGCTAATCAATCAGTGTGTTATTGTTGTAACTTCAAGTTCAAAATGTCTTCTTTTCAAATCATACTACACAATTACGCCTACCTACTCCTTCTACTACACCAAAATTTGTTTCCTTCTATAAACATAATTTACCATACTTTGTAAAGATAATGACATATCGAATATAATCGAATAATAGCGATAAAATTAAATTCCAACAACAATAACACCCCATTATTTAAGAATACAACACAATGTTTAAATGTTAACAACATAAGGAAACTTGTATCAATTGTTTACACCTCCTACGGAGAATTTCATTAATTATTGGGTCAATTGATGAAAAGTTCAAAAATCTTTTAAATGTAAACACACTACACTGTACACTCACTCCCCCTTCATTTCACAAATATTGTAACAAGAAAAATTATAATAAAAATTTATTTAATTTTTTTTTATTTTAATGCCACTTGCATCGAGTATTGTAAAAAAAAAATCGCTTATAATTTACCGAATGGGGGAGCTACATACATTGGGTGGCAGTCATATCGGTGACAACAATTGCAAATAGACGTCATGTAATATTTGTGTCAAGTTAATTTGAAATTATTTTTTAATTGTAATGACTTCTTTATAACATTGTATATATGTAACGTATGTGTATGTATGTATAAACATATACAGTGGACAGCAAAACTCTTAGTACGGCAATATATTTTGACAAAAAAAAAGTCCCCATAGGCATAATACTCTTGCACATAGTCCCGATATGATTTCAAGAGAGTATTTAGGAGATCATTTGAAAGAACGGTTACGTAATCGCTAAACCTCAAATAAAAGTCAATCGAAAAACTTGCTCATGGTGCCATCAGAAGACACTAAATAAAACTTGTACATTCAATTCCAAATGGGTTAAATGGAGTGCCTGACCTTAAGGGATATTTTACTAAATACAAGGGATAACATTTTCATATATTAGGCCTTTGAATTCTAAATTTACTCAGGGTTCCCCTTGGGGGTACCTATGGAATCATCTGAAAATTTTCCTTATTTTTATCTTGTTTTATGAAAAACATTAAAAAATTGTTTGTTTTATAATAAAACAGAAATAAATTAATAAAATAAATATAAAAACCTTAATTTTTTATACAAACTGTTGGTTAAAATTCTTGAAAGTGCTAAAATATATTGCCGTACTAAGACTTTTGTTGTCCACTGTATATGTAGGCTTGCAGACATTATATTATAATTTAGTAGATAGAATAAAATATTGCAAAACAAATGTTTTTCAGATGAAAAATTATTTCACAGAAGGAAATTGTTGCTGACAACGAATTACATGATGGCTACATAAAAATATTGAAAACAAAAGGAATTAAAAATCGAATGAAATCCCCTGTTAACAACGGTTACAATATTGTTGTCAAGTTAGCAATAACAATTGGCTTTAATTTTAATAATCCTTTTACAACATTTGCCACAAAGCATTCAACAATTCACAGAATGCCTGAAGTAGTGGCTACGAATTAAGAAAATCTTATAATCTATGGCACTCGAGTGTGCTTGAATAATTGTTGCAAATATAATAAAAGAATTCACCATAAAACTGAATTGGCATGTAAAACGTTCGTGTGCCTCTTTCGATGTCTTCGTTTAAATGGTGTAAAAAATATTGTTCACGTTCTTATTTTACAGTGTTTTAGTGTTTTAGCCTGGCGGCTGGTCTCGTCTCAATAAACTCATACAAAATCGTGGGTGGTGTACTTGTTGTTCTTTCAGAATTCGTATGATTTTTCAAAAAAATAATTTTTTTTTTTAATTTTATTTTTGGCATTACACAAATGATTCTTTATGAGTGACCAACAAAAAATTTCTTGTATTTTCACCACAGTTTTTATGACGGGGTTTCGAGTATTTAATTTTTAATTTCATTTCAATTTTTTTTTTTTTTTTTTGTTTGTTTTTAATTTGAATGCAAGTGTTTGGATTAACTATCTAACTGTGTATACAAGATTTCATTCATTTTGTTCTGATTTTAAATTAAAATAGTTTTTTGTATATAAACAGAGGCAGTAAAAGAAAAAATAAAATAAAATTTTTATACAATTTACTTGTTAGCATTTAGTTATACTAGTTTATATATTTTCATTTTGAAATTATATTCATACCCCAAATATATAAAAAATTTGAGCAAAAAAAAGAAAAAATTTGTAAAATAAACAAAATCTATGAAAATCATCTTTAAAATAATTATTTTGCTTGGGTCGATATTATTTGTTTGAAGATGTTTGTATTGTCTGTATTCTTGGTATACATATACTATTTGTTTGGTTTCCTAAAAGCAATACAAATACAGGGTGTTTAAATTTTCTGATTCCAGTCTTCTGTTTCTCTCCTGGTGTTATATATTGAGTAAGCAATCATATTTCGAATTAATTTTTCTATCAAAACAGCTTCAACAAATATCATCATAATGACATACATTCTATCATTCTTACAATCTGAAGAAATACCCCTAAAAAGTCGTTCTAAATCTTGCTTAGCTCTTATGATCCCAATTAGGTCCAAAGCGTATCTCGGGTCATCAGGTACTAGAGGTCAAGCAGGTTTGAACTTAATTCTCTTGAAAACAAAATTCAACATATTTTTCATGTGCAGAAATCAGCAAAATCGGACCAAATCGCTTTTGTGACAGGATTTTAGAATAGATTCGTATCAGAGGAAGAAATAAATATTTATCGATATCTTGAAGCATTTCTATCGCTTTACATCTTCTGTTTCACTACTGTTTTATCACATACATAAATATCTAATTAGTCATTAAAACCCTTCAGTCAGGGTTAGCTTTTTTTTTTGTTTTTTTTTTTTTGTTTTTATTAATATTTCATGTACAAATTAAATCTAAATTCTAATAGTCTCAGCGCCCTTAAGGCATTATTGAGACAAGTTGGCAAACAATTTCATGTACAATTTATTATTAAAATTATGAGTTTTTGAATAAAAAAAATATTAATAAATATAAATATTAAAATTTACAATATAAGTGTTTCAAGATTTTCTGCTAAATGTTCTTTAAGACAATTTTTAAAAGATGAAATTCTGTTACATGTTCTCAAAATTACAGGAAGGTTATTGTATTCAGCAACACCCATGTATTAAATACGTTGCTTGGTAGTCTCTAACCTGCACCTTGATGTCCATAAGTTGTGCTGGTTCCGAGTATTGAAAATTGTTTTGTTCTGACGAAATCGAACCGTACGATAACCAATGTTTTTCAATGATTTAAATAAATACATCAAGACTTGATACTTATATAATCCATGAATTGGGAGAATTGTTTTACAGATGTCGCGATAGAGAGATAAAGTTTGGAATCGAATTTGCAAATTATATACTGCTTTTAACGCAGCTAGCTAACCTGGTTTCTCACACCACTCATGTTGTGTGCGTTAGTTTTATACATGTAGCATGACCTACAGTTTAAAGCCGATTTCGAATGACGGATTTTTGAGAAACTTTTCATGGCAATTTTATTTACTCTCAAAGTTTTTGCCAGTAATCTGCTGAGAGGAAGTCGCCGAAGAAATATTTTTTCATATTTCATTTTGTTTGAGATGTCTGATCTCGAATTTGAACCGTGGCCTTACGTCTAATAAGCCAACACATTACCTACTAGACTACAGCGACTACTAAGAGGACATCGCCGTCTAAAAACCTAACACGGTTATGTGCTGAGTGTTGTTCACCGAAAAAGAATATTCTGTCTTTCACACACGATATAGAAAAGTCTCAGTTACATACCTATGGGAACTATAACCTTTTCGCTTTTTATATCACACGTTTCCCCCTCAAAAGTAAAGCTTTATATGACCTTAGTTGTCACTTTTTTAAATCACTTTTGGCTTTAACAGTTCTCACAGCGAAAGAGTTTTGTAGCCAAATTAATATTATAAGCCGCAAACACAAAAATGTTTAATAAACATCGAAGACAATGTAATGAAAAGAAATTCATTATTTTTCCCTAAGGTCAGTAAGTGCGGTTGAATCATGTTATATTGGGTTAGAACGCTACGATTGCGTATTAACTATTTGCCAGTTTTGTAACTGCTTTACTCAGAGTTGATTATGTCACTTCACGGTGTTGAGAAGGATAAGGACTATGTGTTATAAAGCTTTGGCAATTTTGAAATGGATTTTTGAGCGTGCAAAAGAGAAATAATTCAACCTTTCTTCGATAATAGCGAAATCAATGGTCAGGCTGTTGAAAACTCGAATATTACTTTTGGTTCTGTTGCGTTACTTACGAATAATTTGGAATTCTTTCTGGTAATTTTGATGACAAAGAACATCAATAGCAAACATATATAACTTTGAGTGCCTAAGAGCAAAAACTTTATAAAAAACCTGTTTAGGTCTACTTGAATGAGGCTTAATTCAAACAGAAATTCAATGGGTCAATGAGTCATCTGAAGTTCTTGAAGTCCAATTGGGTTGTTCCAAATAATACAGCAAATAGGCCGGATTTTGAACAAGGATTTTGCATGTTTCCAGCAATGCGAATAATTTTATTGGGAAAAATTAATTTCAGTAAAAGCTTGTCAACATCAAGTTTTTAAAACGACGTCAGGAAATGTGAAAAGTATTTCTTCGGCAACTTCCTCTCAGCAGATTTCTGGCAAAAACTCTGAGAGTAAAAATTGCCATGAAAAGCTTCTCAAAAAACTGTCGTTCGGAGTCGACTTTAAACTGTAGGTCCCGCCACTCATGTATAAAATTAACGCACACAACATAAGTGGTGTGAGAAGCTATGTCGTAATCCTGACTGAAGGGTTGTAATGACCAATTATGTAAATTATGTAGGCCGGATCTTGAACAAGGATTTTACATGTTTCCAGCAATGCGAATAATTTTATTGGGAAAAATTAATTTCAGTAAAAGCTTGTCAACATCAAGTTTTTAAAACGACGTCAGGAAATGTGAAAAATATTTTCTCGGCAATTTCCTCTCAGCAGTTTTCTAGCAAAAACTCTGAGAGTAAAATAAAATTGCCATGAAAAGATTCTCAAGAATCTGTTGTTCGGAGTCGACTTTAAATTTTAGGTGCCGCCACTCATGTACAAAATTAACACACACAACATAAGTAGTGTAAGAAGCTCGGTCGTAATCCTGACTGAAGGGTTGTAATGACGCATGACAAATAATGCATGCTGAAGCAATAAACTTAGATAGATTCTCACCACCTCATGTTACCAGTTTTGCCGAAATCATTTCTCAAAATAGTTTAAGGACTTAAATATGAGTAGGACTCCAGAATACACCAATTTTTTGAAATTGCCACAAAAAAGCGTTCAATTGTTAATAATTGTAGTAATCGTATCTATTTTATTGCATATTCAAATAAATGTTTAAATTAATAATTTTAAAAAGTATTAAAATGTATACAAATTATTACAATTTTTAAAATGCAATTTTTTTATTGAGAAAACAAAACAAAAAACGAAATGATTAACACTCAACTTTTTATGTGTCATTAAAACTGAGAAGGCAAATATAATTGTGTACCCTGTTTGCAATGGAAATATTTTAATTACCCCGCACTATTTTTTAAATAAATGCTCCTCCTTAGCCATCATGATTCGGGTAATATTTTCTTTTTTGTTTTTTTATTTTTATTTTTTCGATTTTCACGCCACCGGATACATTCACATCCCCATTAAAAAACAGATTTTTATTGTGTAAATAAATACAAAATACAAGTTGTTCTGCAACAGAACAACACCAACAACCATAAGAAGCGATAAACGAAAATCAGACAAATAATTTAAAATTCAAAACAAAATCAAAAAACCAGAAAAAAAAACAAAAAATTAAACTTTTCAGAGAAAAAAAAAAAAAATGATTTTGAAAAAATAATGAAAGAAACATCGAAATATTAAATGTTTGCATACACAGAGTATTTAACATTTTCTGTACCATCAATATAGGCAAATACTCACCACTCACTCATACATACACACACACTCAAACAAGTAAAAAAAAAATACTTTTTTTCATTCAATTTAATTTTCAAAACTCACCATTAGTCACTGTGGTTGTTAATAATTTTTTTTCGCAAATTATTTTCAGTATGAATACGGTCGTGTAACGGTTATAATCCCGCAAGCTTATCCGAACGACGCCGGAGTTTATGTATTGACTGCCAAAAATTTAGCAGGCGAAGCGTACAGTTCGTGTAACGTTAACGTTAAAGGACGTCTACCCAACGAAACATCCGATTCGGAAATGGCATCCGATATGGATGTAGAACCGATAAAGCCTTCCGTTCAATTGGCCTTGAAAGATGTCTCGATATTTGAGGGCAAACCAGTGCGTTTAGATTGTGTCATAGTGGGCCAACCCGAACCAGAAGTTATTTGGTATCATAACGACAGGCCCGTTAAAGAATCAGCTGAAGTACAGCTGCTATTTCAGGGTGACAAATGTTCGCTGATCATACAAGAAGTGTATCAAGAAGATGGTGGCAACTACAAAGTGGTGGCCATTAATTCGGCTGGTGAAGCCTCGAGCAGTTGTGAATTGAAAGTGACGCCGTTGAACATAGCCGAACCAGCCACCAGAGCCCAGTCAGAAAGACAATCACTGGCCAAAGAATTGGAACCGAAATTTGAAAAGTTCCTCAGTGATGTATTGGTTGATGAGGGTGAGACTGTGGAAATGGAGGTGGTAACAAGTGGCGATAAGCCCATGACAGCCAAATGGTATTTAACTAATAAAGAATTATCCAATACGGATCGTTTCTTAATCGAATCGAATCCCACGGGTGGTGTCTTCAAGCTGACCATATGTAGTGTAAATAATGATGACAAAGGCGTATACACTGTTAAGGTGTTTAACAGTGCTGGTGAAGCCAAATGTTTCTCTCACCTGAATGTAAAATCCGTGAATGTGCCCGAAAGTCAACGTTCACAGCAAGTAGAAATTGTGGAGCAAAAAACCTGTCCTGAATTCAAGGAATTGTTCTCCGATAAAACAGCCGACGTGGATGATGTAGTGAAATTCGAATGCATTGTTAAAGGTAAACCCACACCAAAGATTCACTGGTATTTTAATGACCAGCCGGTGCATGGTCATAACTTTCTCGTTTCCACTAGTGGTGAACGGGAAGTTTTGACCATTCAGAAAGTTGGTCATGATACAGTAGGCAAAGTAAGTTGTGTAGCCGAAAATGAGGTGGGTAAAGCCACTTGTGTAGCATTTCTGGGCTTGGTAGGTTCCGGCCTACAGTGTATGCCAGCCGAAAGTAATATACAAACCATGACACAGGAACACAATACCGACTCATCGCGTGTGACCATTAAAAAACAAACATTCACTACCACTTCCACCTCACAAGTCAGTTCATATGAAGGCAATATGCCACAAACCGAAATACACACTTCATCGGCTCACATTGATCAGTCATTGAAACAGTTGGGTTCCCAAAGGCCCGAAATTATGGAATCACATCATTATCAAGAACTACACAAATCCAAGGATATGTCTGCACCTCACATACAACAAAAATCATTTGTGCTCGTTCAATCCGCCTCCAATGGTTCGACTGCCACCAACTCGAATAACATTGTACCCAGTTCACCTACACGCACTCGACGCGAAATAGCGCCACGTTTCACTACACCTTTGACGGGTAAGATTGTCGATCAGGGTGCCGATATAAGTATGGAAGCCATTTATGATGGTTTTCCATCACCCGAAATAAAGGTCGAAAAGAATGGCAACCAACTTTTTGATACGGATCGTCTTAAGATTGCCAACAAATGCAATCGCGTTACAATCGATTTAAAACAAGTCAATGTAACGGATGCAGGTCGTTATGCTGTGACGGCCAGTAACACGATGGGTCAATCGACCAGTACAGCTGATTTAGTAGTGAAAAGTAAGTAGTGAAACCAATTTTTAATTTCTATATTCAAATAGTGTTTGTAGATGCAAAATTAACAACAACAACAAAAGAAAAATAACTGCTTAAATCCACAAAATAGAATAACAAACAAACAGTCTGCGTGTTTAAAATTCAATGTTGTCAAGTGATTCGATAATATAGTGGGGGACTGATCATAATATTATAGTTGCTAACTATCAATCTGGCGATTTATAATATAGAATTTGATATATAAATATAATATATCACGATGTATGTATGTATGTATTGTATTGTATGTAGAAGAGATAATTATTATACTGTGTACTGTATATGAAGCAGCCAACATTGGGTAATCAACAATAGAAAAATAAAAATAAATCAAAAAAAATTTTCACATTCAAGATGAAATTGAAGCTCAAAAAGAAAACTTTTATTATGAAGTTTATACTGCTCTCGATTCATTTCTGTATAATATTTATAAACATTTATTTTGAAATGAATTTAAAATCTTTTAAATTATCAAAATCTTAAAACTCTGCAGGCTGCCAATGTAACTGTCAAATTCTGACAGTTCTTACAACACAATGTGTCACTAAGAGTGTAGTTGTCAAAACAAAAAAGATTTTTAAAAGAGAAAATATCTGAAAACATAATGCAAGCAATGATGCTTGTTGGTAGTCATTTTTTTTATTACCAAATGATTTTACGTCTGACAATATGTTTTATGATCATGTAATGATAAATGATATGGAACTTTTCGTAGCCACCTGAGTAATATTTCTCCTATAGAAACTGTTTATATTACATTGCCTTTACGCAGCATAATTTTACACAGAATTTTTAAGTATTTAAAAGCTTGTAAAGAATATTACAATCCGCAGATTTTGAACTTCTGGAATAAACTCTTTCACTCTTCAATGGGGTACAAAACCATACCAAAAAATACATTTTGAGGAAAAACTCGTGTAAACACGTTATGGACTATATTTCTCAAATGACGAATTCACTTGCTCTTTGAGTTACTAGCTTGCCGACCTGTGAACCCAGAATATAGTGTCTCTTTACTAGGTTAGGTTAGCAGGTAGCTTGCAGTTCACATGCAAGTTCACTCGGTGGTCATATGCTCAATTGTGATGTCCAGTGAGAGGTTAGCCCCCTTGTCCTGACACGTACGCCATCCTACCTAACGTTCTGTCACCCAAAAACCGATGACATCTGTTCTGAAGTATGATATGAATTTGTTAATAGTAAAGAAAGTGAATATACGGGAAAAGCAGTGTCATCCATGTTACAAACCTTATGGCATTGATTAATTTTTTTAGTGGAAGTAATAAAACTGAGATTTACGTACACAGCAAAAAGAAGAGAAATTTTAAACTTCGACAGGATTATACATTCCTTAGACAGGCAAGAGAACAAAAGCTGTGTTCCAATATAGTAAATGCGATTTAGTAATTAATATTGGAATTACTTAGTGGTCATCATTGCAGTCACTAAAAAGCATGAAACTTTTCAGTTACGAAACTTCACAGTAAGAATTTCGTTACAAACAAAAGGAGGCAATTAAAATGCTTTTATGTAACTGTAGCGTTTTAGTTTACCTATATATATTTTTTTTAGTCCTTAAAGATTTGGCTTTCTTTTAGTTTTATTAATCACTAGTATGATAAATTTCACATCTTTCACTGCTAGAAACATCCCGCTCTGTGAACATATTTTGGTCGTCTTAATTTACTGGTTGATTAAGACTTTGTCTCAGAGGTGCCAATGCCTAAACTTGTTATGAAGTTTCAGCATTTCAGAGATTAGCTTGCAAATTTGGAAGGCATTCCTTCAGAAGGCAACAATTTTTGTTTAATTTTTGCTATACCACAGCGTGATGTTGATTCCTGAAACCAGAGCTTGAATTTTGTTTTTGTAGCTGTTCAACAGCCCTTATCTTTTCTTAGGCAGTTAATACGCTCTCCGCTAAACGTAATACTTGCAGTAGCCGTTCTTTACCTATTCCATTACTGTACACCAATCCATACGAAATATTGAAATCAAATATAGTACAGCATTTTAAATGTAGATAATACAGTTTAATCCAATCAATAAAATATTAGATATTGCAGCAATATTAGATATTGCAGTGCAATATTAGATGTGATAGCGAGCAGTGATAATGTTTATACTTTAGATATTACTACTCTCTTTTTTGAATCCTGAAGATGATATCCGATGGATATAGAAATATTGATATATAATAAAGAAAATTGATAATAAAGAAAGTGACCTCGAGCTAGAATATTTTATGGATTGGATTATCAAGGGAACAGGTCAAAATAATATATATAATTTGAAGTGATAATACAGTTTTTTTTTGTCCTGAGCTAGAGGTGGGAATTTTCGAAAGACAAAGTGTGCACCATTCACCGTAACTGGTGCCTACATATGTACTAAACACACCCTTTAGATCCTTCAACCACGCTCTCATCGCGGTATTGCCGTAAGATATTACTTCGCGGAGGAATGGTTAGCTTTAAAGCTTTCTCATATTAAATTTCACATTCGTACCTCCAACCTTCGGAATTCCAGCGTAATAGATAATATGTGATATGTCGCTATATCGGCGGGTTTATTAGTATGGATATGGTGCTCATGTGCAATTAAAGTGTGGCCACCGTAGTGAAGTACGTAATATGTTGCATTACTAACCGAGAGCTCAACAGTTCAAACCTTAGCTTTGACCAACTAAAAAAAGAATGGAAATAAAAACTTCCTTCATTGACAACCTCTAAACAATAATATTCTGGCGGAAACTCTGTGTTGTAAGACATGTTGTACAATGGGTCAATTTCGACCTCCGGGTATTGTACTTGTCTTAACGGACAAGTACACGTCCTCTAACCTAAGACATGGTGTGTTGAGCGGTGTGACAAGCCAGGCCATAATTCTGACTAAAAGGCTGTAATGACCATATGGAGGCCGAAAATTTTCAGTATACCAAGGACAAAAACAAAATGAATATGCAGTTTGGTATATTGATAGGAATTTTAAGTAAATAAAGCTAAAAATCTTATAAATTAAATGGAAAAAAAGATTATTTAAATTGAATATTTCTGTTTAGAGTATTCTGGATTAAAATATTAAAGAATTTTCGCTGAAATTAAAATTTTAACGATGACGATCATATTTATTTTTCGTTAAACAATATTAACAGAAAATTTTTGAATATGATAAGTTTTTAGTTAACGATTTTAAATTTAATCTTAAATGATTATTAAGAACGCTCCCCCCTTCTTATTAGATTGCGCAGCTCTGTAAATCATGTTATGATTTACAATTTTTACAAAAAGGCGAATAAGAAAAATTTTAGTTACATCTATCATAAGAATGCATAAAATTAAATGTCAAAAAAAAAAAAAATAAATAAGCATTTATAGTTACAGACGACTGCAAATTTTTTTTTTCTATTTTGCTTTTAAAATAAATTTGAAAATACTGTATCAGTTTTATAAAGCATTAAGAAAATAAAAAAAATTCAAAGAAAATAAAAAAAAATTGGCAAAACCTTTCATAAATATAAACAAAAAAGATTAAGAAAAAAAAAATAAATTTAAAACATTTAAAATGTTTGAATAATTCAATATTTTTGTTATTGTTTTTATTCTTACAAATCTTTATTTCGTACAACTGTCGATATATATTCTATAAAGAAAAATGACAGCCAACACACACGATGATGATGATGATGGTGGCATTTGTCCCTGACCAAATGAAAATTCAATGTTTATTCTTTCATTATTTATTTTTTTTTTTTTTTTCTATAAAAAAAAAAGAATTTATTTTTTATACACTAAAAGATATTCAATTGAATATTGAAATATTAATTGATATTTAAAGTAGAAGTGAAGGGCATTATAATGCCAATAACATGTTTTATTTTGTTTTCCAAAATTTTTTTTTTCTTTTTTTTTTTTTAGCAGACTTCAATCATTTCTATTTTTGTTTACCCATTCGTATTGAATTTATTAGGTGGGTGTTTCCTTTCATTTTATTTCCAATTCAATTAATTTTTCTTCTTCAGAAACAAAAAAAATTTTTTTTTGGCAATTACAATGAATTATTTACTGGAAATCCACCACCATTTTTTAAAACAAATTTTTTCCATTTTGTGTGTGTGTGTGTGTGTGTTTGCAAACTATTTTTAGAAATTTTTTATTTGATCAGTTTCTAGTTAGAAAGAGAAAGTGTTAAGAAAAATTATGTGTTAATTAATTTTATTAGTATTTTCAAAAAATATAATTTATAGACTCAACTTCTACATACAATACATATGTTTTGTATGTACCTAAATATGTACACATATGTACATACATATGTCTATCTATACTTATAATTCGGATAACAGATGTTACACAGATGGTAATAAATTTTTCATGTTTGACTGCAATAAAAATAATTTTTTCTACTTAGAATTGCAGCCAAATTCTATTTGTTTCTAATTGCTGTGAATGACAATATATATACATGATATTAATTTATTTATTAATTAGAATACAATTAAAAATTATATTGCATTTATTACAAGCTGTAGTGTAACTGATGGGAATCGAAACCATGACGCTCGCGCTAATGGTCTAGCACACTATCGGCTAGACTACCAGGGCACTCATATTGTGATATTAGAAAATTAGGATTATTTGATAACTGGCATATTTTGATGCAGTCACGTGTTATCTACATACAGACATACATAATTTTTTTTTTTTTTTATGATACCAGCACTCAGGGGATGGCCCCTACTCATGCAGTGCATTGTGTAGGTTTTTTTAGGAAAGGTGGAAGATGCGAACGGCAAGGAAACGAGTTGCTGCTAGGTGACTATAAAATGGCCAGTGCTATACCTTCACCATTAGACAGTCTACAGGCAATCGTCCCCAAGAATCCCGCAGTTTCTCACACCACTTATGTTGTGTGTCTTAATTTTATACATAAGTGGCGGGACCTACAGTTTAAAGTCGACTCCGAACGACAGATTTTTTGAGAAACTGAGAAGAAATCGCCGAAAAAATACTTTTTTTATTTTTTTTTTATTTTTTGATGTCTGGCCTGGGACTCGAACCCTGGCTTTTATGTCTAATAAGCCAGCACACTACCTACTAGACCACGGCGACCCCACATACATAATTGGTCATTACAACGCTTCAGACAGGATTACGACTTAGGTTCTTACACCACTTATGTTGTATGCGTTAATTTTTATGCATGAGTGATGGAACCAACAGTTTAAAGTCGACTCCAAACAATAGGTTTTTGAGAAATTTTTCATTGCAATTTTCTTAACTCTCAGAGTTTTTGTCAGAAATCCGCTGAGAGGAAGTTGTCAAAAAAAAAATATATTTTTATATTTAGTTTTGAACCGTGGCCTCATGTCTAGGTAGCCAACACACTACCTAGTAGATTTCAGCGGCTTTTTTATCTACAGTTACAAAAAGGAGCACAAATTAATGTGTAATACAGTTAAACACTCCTACAATATTATTATAAAATTGCATTTGTGGTCGATTGTGTGCACCCATCTTGCAGAAAGTATTCTCATGCTCAAGTTATTGTTCAAAGTTAAAACCACAGAGCCGTGAGATACACAAATGGTTTTCACAATCTTTCGCATTTGTAGTCTTCGATCGACTAACATCATATCGTGAAATCAGTAAATCACTTTTCTATAGGGTGGGCCATCTATCAGTTTAAATTTGAACCATCGGTTATTTCGAATCTGGCAATATGTCATGACATTTTATTCTGTCACAAAATTTGTTACATTATCCCCACTGAAAGTAATGAATCGATTTACTCTTCAGAAACGTTGAGATTTAATGGTTATCATCGTGCAGTTTCTCGATGATGTCGATTTTGCCCAAAAAAAACCATATTTTCGGATTGGTGAGTGCATTAATAAGCAAAAGTGCCGTATTTGGGGCTCAGAAAACCCAAGTGTGGTCTTATAGAAGCCAATGGACCCATTACGAGCTACTATTTGTTGCAGCTTATGGAGCAGAGTCATCACTGGCCCATATTTGGTTGAAAATGACGACGGCGCAACTATTACGATCAATGGAGACACCTATCGCATCCTGTTAACCGATTTTTTTGTACCCGTTCTTCATGGTTTCGATGTGAACGATGTTTGTTTTCAACAGGATGGTGCAACTTGGCAAACATCTCATGCCACAACCGATTTATTGCGTCAAAGGTTAGCCGAAATGGTGATGTCAATTGGCACCCAAGACGCTGCGATTTGCAAAGTGTTATGCCGACAAACAAAAGACACTTGAGCATTTGAAGGCCAACATTCGTGATGCCATTGCTGAGATACGATCCACCCCATACACTCGAAACAATGCAAACAAACAAAATTTGTCGATGACATGAGGTACTGTGAGGCCAGCCGCGGAAGCCGTATGAATGAAATAATATTCCATTTCTAACCGGAACAATTGTACTTCACCACAAAAAAATAAATTTGCCAAATTTTGAAACGTTTTTGTTTTATTGCATTTTTAAATTTAAACTTTTAAATGGCCCACCCTATACTATTCAAATTGAAACTGCATAGTTTAATTCCAGCTTGACCATAATAGTACTCTAAGATGTCACCAGTATTGTTATAATATTTAATCAAAACCCTTATTTCGATTCATCAAAAACATTTCCAATAGTTGAACAAAAATGAACTAAAATTGGGAGTTTCTATTTTAATCTACCCAATTGTAAACAACTTCCAATCAGCAAATTTGCTTTGTTTAACATCTAAAAACGTTGTCGGTGTTATAATAGCTTCTTAACAATGTTACTACAAAGAAATCTTCTCATTAACCTTTAATAATCGGAATATTTTTCACTTTTAAAGAGCGACAACTAATATTTAAATTTTAATATTTCAGAAACCATCTTCCCGCCTGTATTCGGAAGACGTTTACAGGCTCAAGTTGTTAAAAAAGGTGAAAAAATTATAATGGAAGTGGAGGTAACTGGTTTGCCCGAACCCACCGTTGTGTGGTTGAAAGACGATAAACCTTTAAGTGAATCAGGTTTATCCGTACATCGACTTCTAACTCAAGGCAATACCCATAAATTGATTATAGAAAATGGTAAGTGGGCGGAGGCGATTAAAATTAATTTAAAATATTCAGCATCATCATGGTAATGATTTATAATTTTTTTTTTTAATTTAGGACAAGTCAGCGATTCTGGCAAATACATGGTTAAAGCCACTAATGCTGGTGGCGAAGCCAAAAGTATTGCCGATTGCGCTGTCTTGGAGCCAACACCCGAACGTATGCAAGAAGTGGTCAAGACCATTGTCTATGAGACGCCCAGTGAATTTAAATCTGAAGTAAGTTTTCATGTGAATATTACAAAATGAGATGAATTTTTTTTTGAATCAATAGAAGAGGAAAAATTGCAGAAGAATTTTCTACTTTTTTCATAAATTTATCCCACCTATGAATCCCTAATTTATTTTTTTTCTTTAGGAAATAATGCATTTGTATTCTTTATTTTTATTTTTTATTTACATTTTAATTTATTTATTTATTAATTTTTATTTATTATATATATACATATTTTAAAAATATATTGTATCCACATTATTTTCAATATAAAATCACGATTTCTTTCTTTCTTTTTTTTACAAATTAAAATTTTTTTGTAAAATTTTTTCTTTATTTTCATAAAAAAATTTTTTTTGATAAAACCACGCGACTGGTTCAATAAAAAAAAAACAACAACGAAAAATTGTGAACTGTGTTTAAACCCTAAAATATGTAATTATTTTATGCCAAATTAAACGCTTAAAAAAATTATTTTGTTTGAACAAAAACTAATATTTGGAATTAAAAAAAAAACAAAATTTTGTTTGGAATTATTTTGCCTAAAAATTGCATTTTTTTTTACAAAAATGCCACAACAAAAACTATGTAATTGAATTGTGAATGTCCTTTACTACTACTACTACAACAACATTACATTACAATAAATATGTAACATTTAATATGTAGACGCTTAGCAAAGCACCTGAATCGTTTGAGACACACAAATCAGAAATAACCACCTCCAATGATTTGCATGGCTTATCCGAGTCAAAGATTATAACTGAGCATCGTTGCACTACTGAGGCAACCATGCGTCTAGAACACAAATCAGCTCACTTAGATTTGCCTGAATTGCAACAGCGTACGGCCACCACCACTAATACTACTACAGTTCCCATACAAAAGGATATCATAGAAGCCACGCCTACCGCAGCAACAAATCAATACACAGCCACTACCAATTCCACCACTACTAACCAGGATGTAACCGATTTCAGTCATCAATTGGAACAATTAACAAAACTTTCATCCAATTTCGATAATATGAAAACTAAAATTGGATTTACGCAAACCCCACCACCAGTACCACCTAAACCTTACCCTCCAATAACGGCCACTACAGTACCCTATCCAAACGAACAACAGTTTAACAGCACCGCAAGCTCTACAACATCAACAACTACGACGGAAAAGAAATCTTCTTCGTTTGAATATTTCAAAAAAATTGATGACGTGGTGAAAGAACAAGCTCCTCCAATGGAGCCAAGCAACTATAAAAAGTATGACTTAAAAATTGAGACGACGAAAAAACCTGTACCCAATTTGGAGGAAGACTTAAAGAATTTGAATTTGGTACCGGGATCGCCACCGGAAATTTGCTATACACCCCAACAAACTGATAAACCTCACAAGCCGACATTAAATGAAAAAATCAAGAAAATCGAGGAGATACAAATGACAACTAAAGAGCCGCCCCAAGGTGGTGTATCTATTTTCCCGCCTCAAACACCCACAAACACGACCAAAATGCCGCCTATGAGTTCTGAAACCTATAGTCATGATACATTGCTAACAAAATCGGTTAAAGTTGAATATGGTCAACCCATAATGAGGCCGGCAGCCACATTACCCACGCCAGCTCAACAGTTTACACGTTCGCCTTCACCTAAGCCCTCGGCAGAGGGACTAGCCATGTCTAAGCTATGGACTCCAAATCATGTGAGTGGCTATGAAAGTGCCACCAGTGAATTTGAACAGCATAGCGATAGGCAAGAAAGTAAAGAAATTAAAATACAAAAATTAGCAACACCTACACAAGAACTGAGTGCTCCCTTTTTGGTTAAACAGGCGGCCCAAAATGTTACACCTAAGAATAGAGCCAAAACACCAATAGATGGTATAGAGCTAAGGCCGGGTACACCGCCAGAGATTTGTTTTGCTGGCCAGCCAGAACAACGCCGCCAATCGTTAGTGGAAACCATGGAGAAAACAATCGAACAAAACCTCATACAAGGTGGCCCCTCCAAGGTATTGCCGCATTCAGTACCTACTATAACACCTTCTGTGGCCAGCTCAAAACCAACATATAAGCCACCACCACCGGTGCAACCGGTTAAATTACAAACGCCACGTAATGGTGAATACTATGAAAGTGATTACGAAAGTGATCGTTGGAAATATAGCGGCAGTGAATCGGATGATATCCCCTTGGGTCAAACGCAAAAACCCCATCAGACTGCCGCCTTCAAGACGAATGGTTATGCTGCGGATACCGAAGAGATTGCCAACTACTCCAAAATGGAATCTTCAATGATGGAGAAAAAATCGTCATTTTTTGAAAGTTCCTCCTCCTCTGCTACTACCAATGCTCCAGGTCTACAACAACAGCAACCACCTGCCCCCATCTACTACACTGCCCCATTGCCACAAGACAAACAGGAATCTTATGCTTCCGAAGAGAAGAAATACCATCATGAGGATAAGGTTCGATTATATACAAGAATGTTCACTAGAACACTCTAAACAATACAAATTCAATGTCCTTTAAATGTCTGCAATTAATCCTTTTTTTTTCGTGTAAAGTAGCACTAAAACCTATTATTTTAAGAGAAATAGAAAATTTCCTAAGAAATCATGTATTTTGAGTCAATGGCATCAAGTATTTGACCTTTAAAAGCTTTTGTTAGACAAAAAAAAAATAATAGACCAACCGTACTTAATAAAATAGTTTTGACTGTAAAGTTTTGTTTTGTAATTTTATTTTTTTTTTTTGTACTTAAAATGTTGATGCTGTTATTAAAGCTGTGTTGAAATTATCATGTATAAACGCAAATCCTGTATAAATTAGCACTAATCCCCATCCATTTTCATTGAGCAATAACTAACACGCCCACCATTTCTTGAAATGCCCACTTACAACTCATTTAGTCTGAAAGCATTTTTGTTAATTAAAATAATAATTTTAATAATTCAATAATTTTATATGTTTATTTTCTTAATTTTCTTTGAAAAGCTTAAAGAAATTAGAACTACGGAAAGCGTAATGCACATATTAAAAACTTTTTTTATTTTTAAAATTGACTTTGACACGGGGCTAAGTTTTAAAGATTTAGGCCCATTATTACAACTTGCCGTTAAAGCTCGGTTTAGCAAAAGGTAACTTTAGCTAAAGTGAACTTTAACTTTTTTGTTATTACAACCTACAAATAAAATAAAGTTAACTTGTTAAAAAATATGGCAGTGCCGGAGCAATGTCGATAACATTTGCCAAATTAAACACAGTGGTAACAAAGATCTTCTTTTTCGTTATGTTTGTTCATTTTGTTTATATTTGAAGTTGCCATACTAAGGGCCATTATTACAACTTGCCGTTAAAGTTCGGTTTAGCAAAAGGTAACTTTAGCTAAAGGGAACTGTAAAGTTACATTTAACTTATTTTCGTTATTACAAGCTACAAATAAAATAAAGTTAACTTTTTCAAAAATATGGCAGTGCCGGAGCAATGTCGATAACACTGCTCAATTAAACAAGTTTTTTTTAAAACGCAGTGGCAGCAACGAGCTTCTTTTTTGTAGTAATTGCTCATTTGGTTTATATATGAAGTTGCCACATTGAAAATAACATATATGTACGGCACGTTCAGATATAATGTTAACTTTAAAAGTTACAAGTAGGATGATCTTCCCTTTAGCTTAACGCATACTTCTACCTTATTGTTCACTTATAATAATGAATCCTCCCTTTCGTTAAAGGCAAGTTGTAACAATGGCCCTTAGACTGTAAGGAACTTAAAATTTAAAACTAAAAACAAAAAACTCTTCATGTTCCATTACACTACACTCCAAAGCTTTTCAAATTTAATAAAAATTTAAAATAAAATCTATAACTCCGTGGATGTTAAAACGAATAACAAATATATTTCCCTTGAAACAGTTCTAATTTCTTAAGATTTAACTGTTAAGCTTTGTGTTAATTTGTAAATTTTAAAGTAAACCTCTTATCAGGCATGTATGTATGTTTAAGATGTTTTTATTTTATTTTAAGCTAATTTAATCCCATATGTTGAGACACTTGTCTCTAGCCACTAATTTTGTAATTCGTAAGCCTTGTTTGTTGTTGTCAGCCACAAAGCGACATTTTATGTTACAACTTTTTATGCCATTATTTCTCTATATCCCACAGGATTACAAGGTAACATCGATGACCAAAAATATTGCTTATAATATGTCATCGAGCTCTTCAAGTGGACCCATCAAATTCCCGACAACAACGTTTAAAACTCCGGCAGCAGCACCAAGTCCTATACCAGTGCAACGTAAAACTCCCGCTGAATTTAGTGATTACAGCAGTGAAATCGATGAACGTTTCCGTTCGGTATCACGTAACTGTGAATCGGATACTGAGATCAAGGGTTATCGTGTAGTGTTTCCACCAACACCAGTGCCCAAAGTAAATGGTCATAAATCGCCTGTTGTAGTGGTGACACCGTCACCCATGGAATTTGAGTCGATACCAGCAAAACCCAAATTCGAGCCCATACGGCAAGAACAAAAGCAAGAAACTAAAACTGTAACTAAACAGCAAACGTACAGTTATAAGCAGCAAAACTTACAACAGCAGCAGCAGCAGCAGCAACCAACTCAGCAAGTTTTCAAGCCCAAACCAGTAGCTGCCAAATTTTTGGCTGCCGCCCAACAACAGCAACAACAACATCAACCACCACCTCAGCCACAATTTAAGCCACAACCTCAATATCAAGCACAACCCCAACAACAACAACAGGCCCCAAGCGCTCAGCCAACTATGTATTATAATGCCATAGCTGGTACACCCTTGCATATGGCCAAAATGGCCACAGAAACCAAAAACGTCATGCAAATGAAAGAGTCTTCGGAAACCTGTCAACGTGTGGTAAATATGCAACAAACGAAGCGTGTAATACACTTCGATTCACAGAAACAAGAGTCTTCAACACAGCATTTGCAACAACAGCAACCAGCTTTGGAACCGTTCCCCTACAGCCCCACACCTTCACCACGCTGTACACCGGCCAGGCAACGTGTACCACCACCGCCGACGCCCACTAAATTTATACCGGGCGATTTTAAGGAGTCCGATTATGACAGTGAAATTGAAAATGCTAAAGTTGCACCCCTCTGGACACCAGTCGGAGAACAGGGTCCTCTACGCTTTCGTCATGTAGAACCACCACGTCCTAGCAGATCCTGTAGCCTACCACGCACCTATGAACGTGTTCTCTCACCCATGGAATTCGATCATGGTCCTGAAATGCCCACCAAAATACAAATCGATCCTAATGCTTTGCGCCAACAGAGAGGCACAAGTGCATTCAGCCCCTCCAGCCGTACTCAGTCACTCAATCGCCACTCTTCAATGCGCACCAATCAACAAAACTACCAATCTACTCTATATGAACAGCAAGAACAACAACAAAATTTTTCACGCGATGATATGAATTTGAAGGTAGGCTCACCGCCACGTTACGGTTACATTCAGTCCCATGCCGAACAGCAGGGTAAGACCATGAGTTCTACCTTCATGCAAAAGTCACACAAGTTCGTTGAAGATGTCAAAGAAGATTTGCAAAAAATCACGAAAACATCTGTGGTCAACGGTTTCTCGCCACCTGGTTTTAGACCTGGTTTCAAGAGAGCACCCAGCGAGGGCGACAATAAGCCACAAGCCTATCGTGACGAGTCAAGAGTTTCTCAATATGGTAAGTTGAGATTTTGATTGTTTGTTTCTTTGTCTATTAAATCCGTTTTATTTAAAATACATATTGAATGGCTCCTTTACCTTGGCCAGCCATATTGGATGACATATTTTTTTTATTAAAAATTTAAAAACAAAAAATTATTTTTGACTGCTAACCACTTGACATAGTTTGTAATTTTCTGATTGAAATTAAAATTTTAAAATTTTTTTATATTTTCTTTAAATGTCTTCCTTAAAACTCCTTTTCCCATCTATTTTACGAACGTGTGTGTGTGTGTATACAGGCACGAAATGTGTTGATCCCAACACCGGTTTGATTTATTTTAAGTATGATTTCGGTTATGAATTTGGTATTCTATTCCCTGGCGAAGGCCATAAATTTGTGGCAAATAAATGGAATAGTTCCCAATCATCGTTGCCCACGACTTCTACCTCACAACAACAACAGCTTAAACAGACAGGTCGTAAGTCACCCTATCCACTGCCAGGTGGCCGAGATCTAATTATACCCGTACGCCACGAACGTTCGACCAACAGTACACCAACCCCAACACGCTTTATGACGGCGAACTCTACTGGTCATGGTGGTTATTACTCGGACACCGAAACCAACAAATATTCTAGGGGTCCTGCCTATAAGACGACCTCCTCAATGTCACCGTCACCAGCCATGAATAGACTTAAAAAACGTTACAGTCTACCCAATACCCAAGTTATCGATATAAATATCGATCGATTACATAGAAATGATTCGTTACAAAATTTACATCGTTTACCCTATACAGGTTGGTTTATGTCTGCGCTAAAAATTTAAATTAAATAAAATGGTGGAGGGAAGAGTCCTCTCTGACTCTTTTTATTTAATTTGGATGTTGTATTTGATGTTGTATTTAAAATAATTCATAAATTGAAATACTCATAGGGCTTTACTTAAGCTTTCAATTGTTTATTTCATACCTTTGTAAAAAGAAACTCCATAAAGAATCATTTGCGCCTGCATAGTAGGCCTTTCGGCTTTTCATTTCGCTGCCTATTTTAGCGGAATCACTTTTTGAAGCTGAATCGTTTATATAGGACTAGAAAAATCATTCCATTGCAGATGCTTGTTAACAGTAATGTTGTGAAACCCACATTACCAACGAATTAATTCTTCTTCTAATGCCCTGCTACTTTCCGGATTTAATCCAAGAAATATTTTAACATAACTTTCTTTAATAATTAGGAGATTGTATCATTACTTTCTTATCATAGAAACAACCAAGCTCAAAACTTTTATATTCATAGCTTTTGAAGCTAAATTCCTTCTTTAAATCACACCCTTAGAAATCACCCTCACAATTTCAGAATCAAAAGGCTTTAAATTCGCATTATATCGACCTATCTAAGATAATATCTAACAGTTCACAATTACTTTCTTCACCTCTCGAACGACGTACATGCATTTGAGCATGCAAGCTATCTATGATAAGAAGACGTCTATTAATATATAAATGGAATACATTTATGATTTTGTGAATCTAGTGCAGAAACTTATATTCAAATATACTATCTAGCGTGTGTTAATGAATCAGGTAGTGAGTAATGCAGCTATCAGCCTATTAGACATGAGCCCTCGGTTCAAATCCCAGGTCAGATAGCTCCAACAAAATGAAATTATGAAAAAATATTTCTGCGGCGACATCCCCCCAGCAGATTTCTGGTAAAAACTCGGAGAGTAAATAAAATTGCATTGAAAAATTTTCTCAAAAATTTGTCGTTCAAAATCGACTTTATGTTGTAGGTCCCGGCACTTACAGATAAAATTAAAACAAACAACATAGGTTGTGTGAGAAGCTAGGTTGAAATTCTGACTAAAGGGTTGTAAAGACCAATTATATAATATACTAGCTGTACACTGCGCGCGTTGCTGCTCCACCAACTAAAATAAATTTGAAGGAAAGACATTACACAAATATCCAATTAATTTTGAATCATTTTATTGAATTTGTTTCCCGTTGTCCAGATGATTCAGACGAACGGGACTGAGTAATACGCATTCGTTCAATTTCTAATCTCACTTCTCTCTAACAGGTCTCAGCGGCATGTACTCGAAGATTTTCCAGTCTCAATGCTCGTTGCTAGTCTGATTCTGAGGCTCGTAATGCTCTTTTCTTCCGTGCTTGAGGTGTAGGTCGACCAATTACTTGTCATTTATTTTGAATAATTTTCAGTGGCGCCATCTATCGGAAATTAATCGCACCAACTTAGAAATCCCGTCGACTCATCCGCAACAACTTTGCTAAAGATCATATCATGATCAAATACACAGTTTACGATTTAATTCATATTTTGTAATTTTCAGTGGCGCCACATGTCGGATATTGGTCATACCAATTTAGAAACCTTCGTCGGCTCATGCGCAACAACTTTGCTAAAAATCAGAACATGATCAAATGCATAGTTTACGATTTAATTCATTTTTAGTAATTTTCAGTGGCGCCACCTGTCGGATATTGGTCATACCAACTTAGAAACCTTCGCCGGCTCATGCACAACAACATTGCTAAATATCATAACATGATCAAATCCACAGTTTACGATTTAAATCATTTTTAGTAATTTTCAGTGGCGCCACCTGTCGGAAATTGGTCATACCAACTTAGAAACCTTCCGCGGCAGATAACCTGCACCGACAAAAGCTCGATCTATATCCCAAATTTCAAGATAATCGGTCCAGGCGTTTAGGCGTGATTGGCTATGCACTCAATTTGCCCGTTTTTGGCCCCTTTCCCCCTTTTTGGGCCCCTTTTGGTTCAACTTTAGAAATGGAACACCTCCAATAGCTATTTGGGAAACTTAACCAAGCTAAATCGTAAAAAATTACCTATAAAACATATAAAATAAGCATTTATGCATAAAAGTACTAATTTTTGCCCATTTTTTCTCCCTTTGTCCCATTTTTTCTCCCATTTTGGTCATTTTGGATTTATAGCCTATAACCTGCACCGACAAAAGCTCGATCTATATCCCAAATTTCAAGAAAATCGGTCCAGGCGTTCAGGCGTGATTGGCTAACAAACAAACCAACAAACAAACAAAAAAACAGACTTACAGAAAGATTTATAATATATATTAGGATTATTTTATGTTTGGTATTAATGTTATTGTCACCATTTAGACACCCATGTACAAGGTCCTTTGAAATTCGAAATTCAATTTAAAAATAAATACATATTCTGAGCTTATACAGCTTATGAATGATATATAAAATCTACCAACGTGCTTGCTCCCCTTCTTGGACATTGCATGCTAATTGTTGTCTTTCAAGACTTCAACACTTTCTGGTTTATTTGAATCAGAGATGGGTCTATTGCATTGGATCTTATTTCCCATTACTTTTAGTGCATTATCGACCATAATATTTAGTGGCAGTGAAAACTAAGTGTACTAATTATGAAGGATTAGTAGTAATGGAAACGATAATGCATTATAAATTCATCGCAATAAGCCCAACTCTGCTCCAGTAAACATATGTTTTTACTTCAATTTTATTGAATCTACTCCATTACCACAATGATTCATGCAACGAGAATGCGTTAGAAATACAATGCAGTAAATCCAACTCCGATTTGAATAGACTTTTGCCTTTCAGAATCTTATCTGCAGGACTCGTAGTTTTGACAAAGTAAATATATAGTTTGGAACCCTTGGCGACATAGATTTCTAAAAAAAAACCGAATGGTGCAATTGGCGCGGTATTTCATAGACTCCGGGTAGTCAGTAAAATATTTGATTAGGTTCTGCGAATTGTCGACATAGTGGATCAATACTTAAGAAAAACGCAGCGGTCTAATCAAAGAGGAATCAGCAAATTCTTCAATAAATTAAAGTCGTTAGGTAATGTGTTGACTTCTTAGGCGAGGGCCCGTAGTTCATCCACTGCCTTAGTCAACTGGAGCAAAACGAAAACGATTTCTTTCGGAAACTTTTTCTTCCGCAAGTCTTCTTACAAAAACTCAGAGAGTAAAGTAAAATTAACATTAAAGTTTCTCAAAACTGTCGTTTAGTGTCGACATTAATTAATAGAACACGTCCCTTACGGATAAAGTGAACACACACAACATGGGTGGTGTGAGAAGTTTGTTTATAATCCTGGCCAAAAGGGTTTTAAAAACTAATTAAATAAGTAAGTAAGTAAGAAATAACGGAGCATATTACAGATTCTATGCGAACCGTCTACGTCCCTAATGTGAATGAAATAAATTATTTCTAGGCTTTGTGATACAATTTAAAGAAACCAGAGATCCTCATCAGCTTTATCGTCAACAATAGGTTAAAAAAATGGTCAAAATGATGCGAATCAGCAATGTGTTGACAACTGCATTTACACAGAAAAATGGTCACAACCAGTAACTCGACTAGAATTAAAATGTTTCTCTACATATTGATGCGATTTTTCCGATGCCAAAATACGCATTAACAAGTTTCCGATAGTGTTAATGATCGTTTAACTTTAATACTTGACCTAATTGAACCTAGTAAGTTGCAGACAAGCCTAATTCAGCGGAGGCAATCAGATTGACAAATTGTTATACCATATCTTTCCCAAGAGATTTTCTTTTTTTTTTATTGTAATAGAATCTTCGATTTTCTTAAATTCGTAATTTTTATTTAATTCGTACACTTTCAAATCTTGCCGAAGTACAGAACAGGAATTAAATCAAAGAATTTTAATTTGTTTTACTGAAAATTTTACTAAAATGTGCGTGTAATACTATGTTCAGATATGCATTTTTATTAAGTCAATATTCGGTTAATTGAGTACAATATTTTAAGTGTTCATGCATAATAATATACGCAATTCAGCTTACTCAATATTTATTTGACAGCTGGTAAACACAACAACATTGTTTTTATTTTGATCGCGAAAATTAGTGTTGTTGCTTAGTTTATTAGTGTTTGTTCGTCGTTGTTGACATTTGAGTTGTCAAATATTAATAGAAACCGTTCGGAAAAATGTAATATGCTCACTATACACACTTATGACAGTGCTTGCATTTTAAGTTTTACTCAATATTATAACAATTTGCGTATTTATTGCGCAATAATTAATTGAAACTTTATATGAAATATTGAGCTCAATAATGGCGTTTATTGCGATTTACGCAATAAAGGTGCATATCTGAACACCGTATAATTTAAAATTGTAAATGACCCTCATTAATCCTCTCTCTCTCTTGCTTATCAAATGCTTTATACATTATTTGCATTGACATAAGTATGAGTAAGTTATATTTAAGTGCATGCTAAATTGTTGTTGTTATTGTTTTAATTTTATATTAAAGAAATTATTAAATAAAATATTGAAAAATTTTATAAAAAAAAAACCTTCAATGTTGCATGTTTTAAGTGTTCATGAGTTAAAGTGTCTATGCCTGCTTGCAATGCAATTAAAAAAAACGTTAAAAATTAATCACAAATATTTGCCAATCGAGCTCAATCAGCTGTAAGTGTATGTCTTTAACTGTTTATTTAAAATATTTTATAAATTAAACTAAAAAAATATTCTTCAAACTTATTTCGAATAGTACCAGATTTGCCACAAGATGTACCAGTTAATGCACATTTAAATCGGGATGACTATCCACAAAAGCCGCCCATGTTTATAACGGTAAAAATGATTATTTTCATAAGTTTATCTTATAAATTATCAATAATTTTAATTGTTTTCTTTACTACAAAAGCCTCTAAAGGATAGAGCTGTGGTGGCTGGCCAGCAGGCACGTTTCGAGTGCATTGTGCAGTGTCATCCTCAACCCAATGTTTTGTGGGATAAGAATGGCTACCAGTTGGAGAGTAGCAATAAACACATTTTAGAATATAGAAATGGTGTGTGCCGCCTTACCATACCACAAGCATATCCAGGTAATTTTTTTTTCTTTTTTAAATTTAAAATTTGATTTTAGAAAACATAAGTACAATTTGATATAAATTTCTAGATGATGCTGGTACTTACTCTTGTTCGGCTACAAATCCCTTGGGGAGAGCTACCACTACTGGATCTTTAGAAGTAACTGGCAAATATAATGCAGCTCATCGTTTTTAATTCTAAAAATTAATATATATAATCCTTAAATAATTAGACATTTTTTAAATTAAACAAAAAAAAAAAATTGTTGTTAAAACATCTGTTGGAAAAACTAAATGTTGCATGAAGAAAACTTGCTAAACATTTGCTGGCATTGCCAGTAACGTAGGAAAACAACTACAGAACAAATATGTTTATATACAATATTGTGTCACTTAACACTTGCATTTCCTCTGCAACATGTTTAAGCAACATTTAGTTTTGTTACCATTTAAGCAACATTTTACAACATTTTCGTATTTTATTTTTTAAACAATTTATGTGTGTTTTATCTTTAAAAAGTAAGCTTTTAAGCAAAACCCCTTTAACACATTGTGCAATCAAGCAAACAAACGAATTTGTATGTCCCAGACGAAGATTTGAAATAATATTCAGCGGAAAAGAGAAAAGAAACAATCATATTAAAACGACAATGTTCATTAATTTTAATATTATTCTATAGTATTACATGTGTTTTTAACTAAATTATATTATAAACAAACAAACAAAACAAAAAAAAAAAAGAAATTAAATATATTAGTTATTTTATTCTTTGTGCATTATTTTCAATAAACGTATTCAACGATACAAAAAAAAATAAATAAATTAAAAAAATCTTTTTAAAATTATTTTATTTAAACAAATTGAAATTAAAATCAAATATTGCCAATCATTATAAAAATGTTATATCTAGGTACCTATGTATGAATCGTTTTTTCGCTACTCATAACTACTCATGAAATTTTTAGTATGAGTGAGTCAACAGTATTTAAATTCAACTACTCTAATTCATTCGTACTCACTACAACATTGATTTATAAGTACAGGTTACAATGAGTATGAGTACAACGTTGACATCAAACTCATAACATTCGAAATATGTTTGATTCATACGCCTACTCATTCGGATTCATAAATTTAGAAAAATATTTATAATACTCATAAATGATTCGAGTGATTCTTAAAGCAAACAGACAACCTTCTAGTGAGTATTGTAGTGTTCGTAGGCGAATTATACTTATTTTGTGATTCTTGTAAATGTTGAGTCATGGAGAGACGAAATCAACAACATTATACTTATTGTTGAGTATGAGTACAATGAGTACTTTAAACTTTGAATATGAGTAGTATGAGTATCATATTAAATGAAGTATGAATGCGTATAAGTACCAGAAATTATGAGTATGACTCGAATCTACTCATCGTTTTGAATACTCATTGCTGATCTCTGCTATGTATATTAGAAAAAAAATTTATTTAAAAACGACTATAAATATATAAAGATGCTGGCGGATGCTTTCGCTAGATTAGGTTCACTTTCTAAGGGCGATTAGATAGTTGGTCCTGATCCCCTAATCTGCCACTTCTAAGGGCTTATCTCTGGATAAGTAAGGGGGAAGAACAGAGGTGTTGGGGATGGATCAAGATATTATGTATCTAGGTCTCTATGACCTACTATAGACAGAGCATGATAGAGCAGGTTTGTTGCTGGGCATAGACAAAGCCAGTCTGAGGTTAGTTATTGGTTTCGTTACAGGGCACTGCGAGATTAGATCGCAGACAAGGATCTGGAACTGATCCCAGCTGGACTATTGCATGGTATGTTGCGATGAGGAGGAGTTGGAGACTATCGAACACCTCCTTTGCAACTGCCCAGCCCTTAGTAGGTTGAGGACCCTGGGTAGGGGCTTCTTCGAAGGTTTGTACTTTCTGTCGAGAGCCGGCATTAGGGCTCTCCATGGATGCATAAATAGGTTGAGCAGGTTGAGAAGTGCTAGGGCATCAGTGTTGCAG
Source organism: Sarcophaga caerulescens (assembly GCA_927399465.1). Lineage (NCBI taxonomy): Eukaryota > Metazoa > Arthropoda > Insecta > Diptera > Sarcophagidae > Sarcophaga > Sarcophaga caerulescens. The sequence goes on from OV656867.1 coordinate 22,306,268, forward strand.
TCGCTCCCTTGTATGTTTGTGGTCTATCCTTTTTCATCGGTCTTTTATAAACTCCCTTTCCTACCTCCTCTCCTTTTCCAATTTCCCTATCTTCTTTTCAATCCCCTCTCTCTCTCTCTCTCTCTTCTAGGACGAAAATACAATGGGTCTCCTATAAAGATGTTGCACTGCCATACATTGTACTCAACTTGCCTGTGGCAGTACGTGTTCTGCCACTTCAAGAGTAAAATTATTGAAAGAGCGAATATTCTCCTTAATCTAATGATTTTCATAGGAATAGTAACATTTATATCTTATCCAATTTACGCACATTGAAATAAAAAAAATAATAATAATTTGAATTTTGAATTTCAAATTTGAATTATTGTTTCGAATCAATCTAAATAGCTACCTATGACCTATTCTTTTAGTTTAAAAACCTATTCTAAAATTATTTGAAACTAAATAAGCAAATATACTTCATCGTCGTGGGCACAATTTGATTAGGTTCCAAACTGAGTTATTTAAAAAAATAATTAATATTATGATTCAAAGGAGTTTTGCAATATCCTCCTTTAAAGTTTTGTATAAAATAATTTTTTATAGGAGAATATCTGTCGAAATGGTAAAAAAAATTAGAATTTTATTCCAATAGTCCTGCCGAAAAATATAATATAGCTCCGAGAGTTAAAGTAGCTCGTCGATTGCAAATACTTTAAAACCTTCATATTCAAACTGTTTTATGTATATAATGAATGACCTCTTCAAGCGGCACTTCAAATGAATGAAATGCATGCTGTTTAAAATCTCAATGTAGCTGTCAAGCCTTTTTTTTTAGGATACACGTTGAAATCGATACTGCTGATGAAATTCGTGTGAACTGGCTACTTTCAGTAGCAGTTTGAAGTGCTGCAGTTGTTAGTGTTTGGATAACTAAATTGTTAAGATTGTACACAGTCACAGTAATTTTCAAAAATTTCTCTAATATCATCAAATTGCACGATGTGTTGTTTTGAATTTATCCTCAAGCAACCATTTTTTACTACTGCAAAATGTGAGGAACGTAAATCCAAACATACATACATATACATATTTGGTCATTACAACCCTTCAGTCAGGATTACAACCTAGATTCTCACACCACTTACGTTGTGTGTATTAATTTTATACAACATTATAAAACCGAGCAACAGATTTTGAGAAACTCTTCATGGCAATTATATTTACTCACAGAGTTGTCGCAAACAAATTTGGTTTGATAAGATTGCCTGCTAAACATCTCTTTCCTCTATATAGATAGTTTCTCAACCAATCAGCGGCTCCCATCTGCACTTCCAAGCAAGCTTATCTGCCTACTCATTGGCGCGAATACCCATATGTCCTGGGTTCAGGCAGAAAGGTAACCCTATTTTCCTAACCTAACTGATTCAACCATACCAGGTAAGCTCATATTATCTTAAAATAAATTTCATAACTGTCGAGTGTTCGGATGACGTCAGATATGTTACTATGTTCCATCCTTTGCAATTTTTGTCTAAGTAAAATTGAACACATCTTTCAATGGCATAAATTACTGCTTGGAAAGATACCCGCAAATATTTCAGAAATTTTAGCTCCTGTTCCAATAATACCAGAAATTAGTCCCTGTTTTAACTGTCTCTGTTGAAAGAGTGAAACGAAATTTATTTCGCATTATGTCGAGTATACTCGTCTTGAAGGAAAAATATTGCATTTTTATTATTCACCCTTATTCTAGTTGTCGTCGTCGACAGTTTAAAATTGGTATTCTGTTTGTCGTTATTGACAGTTATAGATGACTGTCGACACACATTTGATATTCTGTGAGTCAATGCGCCGTCGATATTGTGTGGTGTCGACTCTGATTTTGTCGACTCTGATTTTATCGACATCATTTTTGGTAACGACGACGACGACAACCAGAATAAGGGTGATTATTCGTCCTGACCTCTCGCCTAATAAGCCAAAATACTACCTACTAGACTATGGCAACTCCATTAGTTTGTGATAGAATAATTTAATTTCAAATTCACTCAAATTGTTTATATATATTTTTCAATAATAAAACAATTAAATTTAACAATAATAACAAATTAAATTATATTTCTAATGTATACACTGCCATCTCTTGTAAAACAAATGCAACGCAATTCAATAATTTTCTTCAAATAAAATTTTCTACAAGAGGGCTCTACTTTGTTTAAAAACATGAACACTTCATGATCATTATCGCCTACTATAAAAACACCGATACATTGGCATTTAAAATATTTTTCTACACACTTAGAAAAAATAAAAGCTTTTTTAAACATGAAAAATAAACATTAATTTTGGCATTTTTCCAATAATTAAAAGCCATTAAAAAAATAGAAAAAAAAATATATTTAAAGAAAGGAAAATAAATGCCCGAACATGAATAGAGCAGACAAAATTGTTGACATAAGAAAATATTTTCTTATTGAATAAAAAACAATACAAAACAAAAAAAAAAACAAAATTGTTTTAAAAGCAATTGTTTATTATTTATTTTAAATTAATACATTTGCGTTAAAAAGAAAATAAATAAACAAATAAAATAAAATTTTGAAAAGGAATAAAAATCTTTGAAATGAAACGAAGTGTTGAGAATTTCATGCAAATCAATCGAAAGAAAGAAAAATTCGAATTTTGAATTTTGCAACTATTTCCGCGACATGGTTTTTAACAATGCTTGAAACGAAAAATTTTCAACTTTACAAAAAAACCCACATTATGGTACGATGTCCATCAAAGCTAGAAAAAAAAAATTGCGATAGAAATTCTTGCTGTGGGTGGAGTCAGCAGGGTAACGTGGCAAATAAAATTAAAACGAAAAATATTTTTTTTTTTGGTTTTTTGGCACTTGAATGAAAAGAAAAAATAACAAAATGATGAGTGTGATGTTTTTTTTAATGCACAAACCTTTTAGCAGGTGATTTCAAGGTACTTTGGTCTAGTAGTCTTTGCCAGCCAAAAACCCCAAAAACAAATACTTCATCATCGTTTGCTTATTTCAACAACATTGGGTCTTGTAGATGAGGGCAAAAGGCCGGGGATGGAGACATACTGACGAATAACAAACATTTGTGAAATCCTTGACATTGCTGCATGTTTATTTCATTTAGAAACTTAAACGTAATGGTGTCATTCACATTTGTGTTGTTTGTTAAAAGTCTTAAGAAACAACACGAAACGCGAAAATATCGAGCACCTTAGAGAGAAAACATAATAAAAAATTTTGTTTTTTATAAACTAAAAATGAAAAAAAATTATTTAAATTTAAATCTTATGGCGATATTTAGTTTCTTATACGAACTGGCACACACCACTTGCTATAAAGAAGTGCCAGCCCCATTATACCATAAAATCTTGTAAATCTTGGCACACGCATTATCTGCAGATCAAGGCAGGCATTTTTCATTGTGCTGCTGTGACACACTTCTTGTTAAAAATAATTCATTTGGTTTTTTGTTTTTCTTTTTTTTTTATTAAAATTTAAAAGATATAGAATAAAACAAATAAAAAGCAAAACGAATTCTTATTTTTGAATAAAGAAAATCAAAAAAAAAAAAAAAATAGAAAATTATTCTGAATTAACAAAACTGCTGATCAGTTAAAAAAATAGTCTTTTGCAGAACTGCCAACATTAATGATATTGAAATTGGCTCAAGAAGCATCTCATTAATCATTCTACTTAAAATGATTTTTCAATTAGTAATGCTTCTGAAAATAATTTTCAAGTATAATAACCATGTCGGTCTCAATCTATATTTATTGCAGTTAAGAACCAAATTTAAATTAAATTTTATTTTCTAAAATTTGTTTTAAAATATTCAAATACAAAACGAAATATTATTAATCACAGAAATATTTTAAAACATTTGATTTCTTTTATAGAAATTGTTATGAGGTATGAGGTATTATTGGCAGTGAAAGTATAGTCAGATCTTTGATTGAAAATGAATCAAGAGATCATTGTTCCGTTTGACTTTAATTATACTTTCGAAAATAAAAAATACAAGGTGTAGTAAAAAGAAACCCAATTTTTATATCACACCTTCCCAATTTAAAGCACCATGGTTAGGTTACGAAGAGGACGTGTACTTGTCAATTGTGACAAGTACAGTACCCAGAGGTCGAATTGACCCATTGTACAACGTCCTAGCTTCTCACACCACTCGTGTTGTGTGCGTTAATTTTATACATGAGTGGCAGGACCCCTACAGTTTAAAGTCGACCCCGAACGACAGATTTTTGAGAAGCTTTTCATGGCAATTTTTACTCTCAGAGTTTTTGCCAGAAATCTGCTGAGAGGAAGTCGCCGAAGAAATATTTTCATATTTTCGTGTTGATGTCTGACTTGGGATTTGAACTCGGGCCTTTCGTCTAATAAGCCAACACACTACCTACTAGACTACGGTGACTTCAAAGTGCGTAAAGCACCATCATGCTATAAAAAATTTTAACGTAGTCTCAGGTTCGGATTATATGTACGAGTAGATTGCATAGGAACAAACTGATTAACAAGCATTGCATTTGCGAATAAATGCTGCTGAATCATAAGATGACATCAAAAAGAATTATTTTTTTTTATATTTTAAAAGAAATATTCAGGTGTTAAAATATTATTTTTATTAGCATACGTTTATTAATATAAATTGAATATTATTTGAAAATTTTTTTTTAAATGATTCACAGGCATTTGGAACATTCACAAATGAAAACAATGTTATGCAACTGACCAAGGTGTGATATAATTTTTGACAAACAAATATAATATACAAAAAGTTTGATGATATATTAAACATTATACAAGATATGTATATATTAAAATTAATACACCGTAATGATATATTTATTTATCATTCTCAAAAACATTATTTTTGAAAAATTTATCAACATGCCTGCTATAGAAAATGCATTGCATAGACTACATTAATTCGCTTTCATTACCTTCACTTTCTAAGCATCTATTGTTTTTAAACGAGTTGTGCATTGAAATGAACTCGCCTTTTCTCATAATCAGAAAAAATATTTAAAACTTACTTGCTTACTTTATTGGTAATTACTACCCTTTAGCCAAGATTACAACCTAGCATCTCACATCACTCATGTTGTGTGTGTTAAGTTATCCATGGGACCTACAATTTTATGTCTACTCTGTATGACAGATTTCTGATAAATTTTTTACGGCAATTTATTTTACTGTGAAGAAAACGGTCGTGGTTTGAAGATCTCTGTTGTGAAGGTCTGCGTTGTTAGCGAACAAAGTCTTTTATTGTTGTATTCATCAAGTTGTGAACAGTGACACACAAAATATTGCGAACAATAAAGAATTGAAGTGAAACTAAATACAAATTTTTTTACTTTGTTTGCAATCATCGAAGTCATATTTTAAACGTTTTTAAAAAGGTAAAAACGTAACACTATTTTTATGCCGTATGACAAACTGAAACCTTTAACTGTTTAATTTTGTTTGAAAAATCCTTTTACTGCTGCTAAATTATTTTCCAGCAAAGACGACTATATTCGATATAAACAGAGTAACATGTTTCCGCCTGTAAAAGTATACTATTTTGACTTAAGACCAAAGGTTGAGTGTTGGTTTTCACAAAAAAAAAAAAAAAAAAAAAAAAAAAAAATATAAGCTATTGTTTTTAAAACCCTTTCTTAGAGAAAAAAGTCCTGTAGATTTGTTGAATAATAATACGAATGGGATTTTTTTCTTCAAGGCAAGTATACTCGACGTTTTACGAAAATTTTCCTTTCGCCGGAAGGCAAAACCGGAAGTGTGAGAATTCACTGAAAACTACATAAGAGCGTAAAGAAATTATGTATTTTTATTACAATAAAATAATACTTTTGTGTAATCATTGATTATAAGTATTTAGATAGTTTGGAAGAACACTGTAAACAATAAAAACTAATACCAATAGCAGAATAAATTTTGTATCGTGTACCTGTAAAATTATTAGTTTAAACAAAAATTTTGGTTAACGATTTCAATATGATTTGTGTTTAATTTAGAAAATATAACAGCTGAAATAATATTTTTATTCAAATCTAAGGAAAAAAATTAAAATCAACAATTTGCGATTTCAATGGTAAACAAAGAAACCCAACCACAGTAAAAATTTGAGAATAAAAATTCTTAAATTTATTTGTTCGTATTAAATAAAAAACAATTTTAATTAAATTCTTAAATTGAACAATAAAAAATATATAATAAAGAAAACATCAGACATCTGAGAGAAATTGTAGTGTGTTGGTCATATGGGCTCGATTACCACTAGACTCTGGTATCTTACACTACACCGAGCATAAGATCTTGGTCACAACGCTCGTAATAATTAAATATAATTTGTAACTGTACTGTAACTATTCCAAAAAAATCTTTATATTGCAACAGTTTTTTCATTGATATTCAGTAGGTTTGATACGTTTAAAATACGAATTACCTAACTCCTCAAAATTGCCACCAAACGCAGGCCCTTGCTCTTCATTAATGTCAAATCTTTTACAATTTTGAAGTTGAAAGTAGACCAAAAGCGTTAAATTTGGCAAAGAAGACTTTCTATACGTCTCGAAAACGTCAATCCTTGGAATTTCTCGACAATAATAGCGTTGGTGTGAAATGACACTCTGTTTCTGATTTCACCACTTAAAGGCTATAATGATTTAGCACAGTATTTTTGATTTGTTTTGGAAGATAATCAATAAAAATTTTTCCACAAATATTTCATAAAACTGTTCTTTGAACACTGTTCTCCCAGTTGCGAAGTGGTAGCGTCAAATATCATCCACTATTGCCAACCAATGCAAAAAGTAGAGTATACTGCAGTGAAACACCGGTCCAAATAGCTGCAACAGCTATGTCTAGAGTTTAACCAACTGAAACATATAAAACGTGAAGAATGGAGATGAAAGCCTGTAAGTGTAGGTAAGCGCTACAGTGGAATCCTTACAACTCAAGAAACTGAGTTCAACCATTGGTCATTTGAAGACACACCAAAAACTAAGAACTAAGATAACATTACATGGAAATGCATAAAAATAACAACAGAAAAACATAAAAAGAATGGTAATAAGAAAATATTGCAGGGCGCCGTCCTCATACATATATACATACATAATTGATCATTACAACCCTTCAGTGAGGATTACAACCTGAGTGGCGGGACCTACTTATTAAAGTCGCCTCCGATCGACAGATTTTTTTGAGAAACTTCTTATTACAATGTTACAAATAGTAGTCACCGTAGTCTAGTAGGTAGTGTGTTGGCTTATTAGACGTAAAGCCCGGGTTCGTATCTCAGGTCAGGCATCAAAACGAAATATGAAAAAAAAAAAACATTTCTTCGGCGACTGCCTCTCAGCAGATTTCTGGCAAAAACTCTGAGAGTAAAAAAAAATTGATATGAAAAGCTTCTCAAAAAAAAAATTTGTCGTTCGAAGTCGACTTTAAACTGTAGGTCCCGCCACTCATGTATAAAAATTAACGCACACACAGCATAAGTGGTGTGAGAAGCTAGATCGAAATCCTGACTGAAGGGTTGTAATGTCCAATTATATATATATGTCTTATTACAATTTGATTTACGCTCAAGAGTTTTTGCCAGAAGTTAACTGAGAGGCAGTCGCCGAAGAAATACTTTTTTAAATTTCGTTTTGTTGTCTGACCAGTGCTTTTAACCGAGGTCTCATGTCTAAGAAGCCCACCCACTACCTACTAAACTATGACAACTTCTAGACTCTAGGTGACCCATACACTCAATGGAAACACCTACATGACGTTGTTTTTACTCTATTGTAAGCAAATGGGACATCAATGTTGCGCTGAGCTTTATTATTTTCCAAATATCTGGTTAATACACGATGTAAGGGGCTTTTAAACGACGAATTTAATTTCTGAACTGCTTCTGGCGCGGACATTTCCTTTGAATGATCGCTACAATGGCAGCCTCCCTCGAACACAACATTTTAGAACGTAGTAACAGATTCCCCCAAAGTAATTCGACTAGAAAAATATTTTTTAAAGAAGTCACTTGGTGTCAAAAATTTTTTTAACTAATGCCGCCATCTGTGTCTCAGATGGGTTAATCTTGACACCCTCCTTGTGTGACCAATTTAATTTTTAAGCATGCATACATTGAAAATCCCTCTATATTCTTATTTTGGCCTATAAAAATTAAGATAAACAGGCATGTGTCGAAATAAAATAATAAATTTTGCAAAAAAAGAAAATGTCAAAATACATACGAAGAAAATAAAAATATTTGTAGTTGTATTATGTTCTACAACATACAAACAGATTTTTGCAAAACCAAAAAAGAAAAAAAGAGAAGATAGCGGATAATTCCCTTAGCGGCCTTGTCATTTGAAATTTTAACAGAACTTTTGACAATAATTCAAACATGTTTTCGAACTGAACTTTTTCTTTTATTTTCGTTTTTATTTTCAATTTCTTTTTGGCAAATGTTTTACAAACAATTTATCTTATGAGAAATGTCGGTCAATAAACAAAACCAACATAAATAAACCGAATAAAATTATGACAAGTGGAAAAATGAAATGAAAATTATTAATATTGTATTCAAAAAGAAAAAAGTGTCAAGGTCTGTGAATACTTAAAGCGTAAAATAAAAGAGAAAACATGCTTAATGATTTAAATTCCATCGCGATGTTAAATTATTGGATTGCTTGGAAAGTAATTTCGTTTTTTCTCGACAGAGGATTTAATTGTATTTTTTTTTTTGCACCCAACTTCACAATTAAGCCGTATAATTTTTATATAGTTTCGAGAGCTCATATAGCAAGTAATTTTTGGTTGGTGCCCTTGTAAATAAGGAAAGCTATAATCAGCATTTGACTCATATCTTACTGTTTTACTACAGAAAAGGTAAAAATGCTGTTCAAGCCAGAAAGAAATTGACCGATGTGTATGGTGAAAATGTGTAGACAGTTCGCCAGTGCCAGAACTGGGGCCAAATCACCGCATTCGATATCGAATGCACATTCGAGTAGACACTATTTTCGATAGCCGCAATTTCTTGGATCATGGTATTCGATCGTATTTTATATTTCCTACTACTATTTTTTACATTGCTGTAGCAAATTCCAATAAGAAAAACGAAACGAAAAAGGAAAACAAAACAAACAAAAACGAGATTAATGTGTGTGATAAATTCTTAAATTTGCAAAAAAAAAAATATTAAAAAACTTTTTTGAAGCTTATTTTTGGCCAAATCGGGATGTTCCATCATAAATTGTGCCAGTACCCCTTTTTGTTTCCCATTTGCCTTATTTGTATTTGTTTTGGAAGCGTTTTTTCATTATTTATTTGTTTTTGTACTAATTATTAGGCCTTAAGGTTCAGTTTCCTAAAAACAATTAAAATTACATTTTTGAACAAATTTTGAGAAAATGTTCGAAAAATACTTTCATTCTTACTTATTTATTCACCCTTATTCTGGTTGTCGTCGTCGACGTCGTCTTGCGTCGACAGTTTAAAATTGGTATTCTGTTTGTCGTTATTGACAGTTATAGATGACTGTCGGACACACATTTGGTATTCTGTGAGTCAATACGCCGTCGATATTGTGTTGTGTCGACTCTGATTTTGTCGACTCTGATTTTATCGACATCATTTTTGGTAACGACGAAGACGGCGACGACGACGACGACAACCAGAATAAGGGTGATTATTTTACTTCGTTGTTTTCAGTTATTTCTTTTGTTTTGTACCAAAAAGCTACTGTTTGTTTGTTTTCGATGACAGTTTACCAATCGTGTACAACTACGAGTAAATACGATACGATAACGATTACCGTGATCCACGTCAACCACATTTCGATAATAAAGTACTCGATTTCGAATGCGGTGATTTGGCCCCTGGTTCGCTAAATTTCGATCTGGCAATTTTGATGTCGAAGATGCACAACGTTCGGGAAGGCTGGTTGAATCTGATAAAGACGCAAAAAAGACATTACTTAGTGCGAACCGGCGAATAATAACACGTCAGATCGGATTGAGGTTAAATTTATCAAATTGAAAATGACCACTTGATCGATATTATCCGAAAACTGTCTTTCATTTCCAAAAAAAAAAAAAAATTCCTTTCCGAACAACACAATATAAATTGATATGAAAAAAATTTTATAAAACAAAATTTATTATGAGCAACGCATATCGATATTTTTTATTTGCCAATTAATTAATTAATATTCACAAAATTTATGTGTAATGCCACAACAATATGATTAAAAGTAGTTTCTTTTTTCTTCTATGAATTTTCTATTCGCTTTCTTGTATTGTTATAAATATCAAATGATCTCATTTTTCTTATATAATTATTATTTATTTTTTTTTTTTTTTTGTTAATGATGTTTCAAGAGAATTAATATTAATTTTTTTATTGTTTTTTTTTTATTTTTTTGGTGTATAAATATTTTAGATAATTTCCTTTTGTTTTCTATATGGATGGTGTGGGGGCGTTTTTCTTTTTTAGATAAAATTTAATTTAACTGAAGCAAAACTTTTAGTGCCTAAATGAAAATATTTGAAAATGTCGAAAATTTTGCGACATTTATTTGCAGAAAATTAGAATTTTAATTCCACTCGATTTTATTGTGTCGCCAAAATTTTGTGTAAATTCTTTATGTCCTACATGACCTTGTAAACAAAATCGTTGTTTTCACTTTTGCTTAAGATATAAAATTTTGAGAGAATAAAAAGATAATAAACTATAAATACAATTTGTCAATTGGTTCATCACAAGTCTAAACAGATCATCTTATATATGTAAAGGGTCCGCCAAATAACTTTTTTTTTTAAATGCTTTAAAAAAAACTTCTGAATATTTTCTCAAATTTCTTTTTTTATTTGAAAGTACAATCCTTCCGGTTAATAATGGAAAATAAATGATTATGGATTTCGCTTCGCTAAGTGGGGCCAGCGATCGACTTACAAAAGATGCCGATTTTGGCAAAAAAAAAAAAATCATCTTTTCAGATGAAGCTCATTATGATCTTGGCGGGTATGAAAACAAGCAAAATTGTCGCATTTGGGGCAAAGAAAACCCGCACGCATACATTGAAAAGCCGACGCATCCAAAACGAGTCACTGTTTGGTGCGGATTTTGGTCCAGAGGCATAATTGGGCCACCTCGGAGCTGGGATTTGACACCGTTGGACTATTATTTGTGGGGTGCCGTCAAAGATAAGTGTTACGCCGACAAGCCAGAGACAATTGACGCTTTAAAGGACAATATTCGTGAAGCCATTGGTGAAATACAGCTGCACACAATCGATAATGTGCTTAAAAATTGGACCGATTGTGTAGGCTACCGCATGGCCAGCCGATGCAGCCATTTAAATGAAAATATTTTCCATTATTAACCGGAAGAATTGTACTTTCAGATAAAAAAGAAATTTGAGAAAATATTCAGTAGTTTTTTTTTAAAGCATTTTCAAAAAAAAAAAGTTATTTGGCGGACCCTTTACATACATATATACATAATTGCTCATTACAACCCTTCAGTCAGGACTACGACCTAGCTTCTCACACCACATATGTTGTGTGCGTTAATTTTATACATGAGTGGCCGGACCTACAATTTAAAGTCGACCCCGAACGACAGACTTTTTTTTTTGAGAAGCTTTTCATGGCAATTTTTTTTACTCTCAGAGTTTTTGCCAGAAATCTGCTGAGAGGAAGTCGCCGAAGAAATATTTTCATATTTTCGTTTTGATGTCTGACCTGGAATTTGAACTCGGGTCTTACATCTAATAAGCCAACACACTACCAACTAGACTACGGCGACTTCATATATACATACTTACTAGAAAATTTTTTTTTTTAAATAAAATTAGAAAGAAATTCTCTAGAAAGTTGAATAGAAATATAGTCACTCTGTTTTAGAAAAAATTTATAAAAACTAAACGATTTGTAAGTTAATAGGAGTCTTTCAGAAATATTATAATACGGCTCGGTATTCAAAATCTCAATGCTTTACTTATTAGCACTTTTCAAGGAATTTGAGACCTCTAGTCAAAATTTTCATGAACAATGAAAATCGTAACATTACTGTTAATGGTAACGTTCAATGATTACTGTCTTTTTTTTTTCCCAATGTAGATACATTTCACTTGGCAAACATGTACTGTCAACAAGACGGTGGCACATTTGTACAATATTTCTCGTGCTCTTTAGCAATACATACCCTCCTTCAGTCAGGACTACGGGCTCGCTTCTCACGCCACTTCTGTTGCAATAAAGAATTTTTTGGTGGAAAATCCTTCATGTAACGGGACAATAGACATACATAATTGGTCATTACAACCCTTTAGTTAGGATTACGACCTACTTTTACACACCACTTATGTTGTGTGTGTTAACATTATACATGATTTTCGGGATCTACAGTTAAAAATCGACTCCGAAAGACAGATTTTTAAGAAACTTTTCGTGGCAATTTTATTTACTCTCAGAGTTTTAGCCAAAAATCTGTTGAGAGGAAGTCGCAGAAGAAATATTTTTCGTATTTCGTTTAGTCGCAGATGTCTGACCTGGGGTTTGAACCGTGCCCATACACTACCTATTAGACAACTATAGGAAGCCATTGGTATATTTGACTGGTACAAGCCTGTCACAATTCCAGCCTTGGGAGATATTATTATGGCTGTACATGATGAACTACTAGCTGAAATGCTAGCAAAATATTCTAAAATTGAAACGCGTGCAAAATATTTACATAAAAAAATCTTTAAAATGACAGACATTCACTTTTCGCCCTTAACAAAATCATTTCACTCAGTTTTATATTTTTTTTTTAATTTTCAAAAAACTACCCTTAAATTATAAAGGGAAGCTGGAGGAATGAATGACAGAACATAAAGAAATTATTCTATCTCCAGCTAAGCAGGTGGACATATAGAAATTATATTATCTCAAGCTAAGCAGGTGATACCAATACGTATACACATACATATGTATATACAGCGGGCGCATTTTCTAGCAGAGACCAACAATTAGTATTGAAAAACATGAGTAGAATCAAATCATACTCATAATTTCTGATACCCATACGCATTCATACTCATACTACTCATATTCAAAGTTTCAAGTACTCATCATATTCATACTTAACAACACTTACGATGTTGTTGATTTCGACTCTCCATGACTCAACATTTACAAGAATCACAAAATAAGTATGATTTGTGTGTTTGCTCTGCTTGCTGTCAATCTTTTATGCTTATGTGTCTTTTTTCTTTTTTTTTTTGTAAATTCAACAACAACTAAGACTGTAAATTTTGATGAATGATTCGAGTGACTCGAATCATTTATAGGAATTATCTGTAATTTTCTAAATTTATGAATCTGAATGAGTAGGCGTATGAATCAAACATATTTCGAATGGTATGAGTTTGATGTCAACGTTGTACTCATACTCATTGCAACCTGTACGTATAAATCAACGTTGTAAAGAGTACGAATGTAGAAGAGTAGTTAAATTTCAATATTGTTGACTCACTCATACTCAAAATTTCATGAGTGCTTTTGAGTAGCGAAACAACGATTCATTGCTGATCTCTGTTTTCTAGGCAATGAAAGGTGACAAAGTTATGATTCTACTGATTAGGAAAGAAAACTTGATTAATAAAACTGAAATAAGGCAATGAAAACCGGATAAAATGGAAAATCTTTGTGACAGGAATATGTTTCTCAACTGAAAGCATACACCCAACTTTGATTATTTTTTGTTCTGTTTTTTATTTTTTGAGAAAAGCAGAAATTATCGACAATATCTTAAGAGAATTTACACATAAAATATTTGATAAAAATCACAATATAATACAAATTCTTAATTTATATTAGAAAACAATTTTAAAATCACAATTTTCGCCCATTGCCTGTGTTATTGTTGAAATATCATAAGAAATTTGCTTTTTTTTTTATTTTTATTTTTTTTTTCTGCTTAAAGCCAATTCAACAAATACAAATTACCTGCCTATTGGAAATGTACGAATTCATAATTCAATAATTTATTTATTTTTTAACCTTTAATTTCATTTAATTACACACAGTTGTTGTTCATTTGTTTCTGGTACTTTTTTTTGTTTCCACCTTTTTGGCAGAAATGAAATCTTTTGAAATGAAAAACCGCTGCTCTCAAGAGTATATAATTTAATATATGTACATACATATGTATGTACATACATATATGTATATATATTATGCTACTGTTTGGGTTTCAATTTTTTTTTTGTTTTATGTTCTTTAATTTTGTACAATTTTATCAAGAGAGAAACTTTTAAAAGCCAATTAAGTTTAATACGATAATTTTGGCGAAATTTCAAAATTCTATTAAAACGCATCACGAATTTCTAGTGACATTTCCGGAATTATAAAACAAGTTTATGCAGCAAGAATTTAAGAAGAAGGAAAAAAAAAAAGATTTTAATAATTTCATTTAATTGATTGAACAATTTTTGTAATAAGAAAATTATTATTAAAGGCAACATTGATATACAAAGAAAAATTTCAAACAAAATATTGTGTTGATGATTCCAAAGTGTCATGAATATGCATTGAAAGTGTATTTGCAACGTTATGTGTGTACCATACATAATATAATGTGTTAATAAATAATTTTCTTCAATAGCATATGCTTTAAAATTAAATTAAATTTTACATTTTCCTAATTCATAGCCAAAAATATAATAAGTTTTTATGAAATTTAAAATAACAAAATATGAATCCATTTACTTCCCACTTTACAGTACAATGTATACCATATCGCACAGTGGGATCAAATTGATAACAAAAGCAATTGAAATGGGACATAATAATTTAATTAATTAATTTAGATTTGTAATAAATTTAAAACTAGAATGATCATGAAAGATAATAAAAAATTACTACTAATCACTGTAGATCAACAAACCAAAAGGTAAAAGGAACATTTTGAAAATATAAATTTCATAGAATATCGCACATGAACATCAACCCTCAACCAAGTTCTTCCAGAACTGAAGAGATTATTGCTGTAGTTTCTTTATTATAAAAATATAAGACTAAATGGCGCAGCATCAGAAATTCTACATAATATGTACACACATACAAACATACATACAAAGTTGATCAACCCTTCCGTCAGGATTACGACCTAGTTTCTCATACCACTTATGTTGTATGAATTAATTTTATACATGAGTGGCGGAACTTACAGTTTAAAGCGGACTCCGAACGAAAGATTTTTAAGTGACATGATTTTATTTACTCTCAGAGTAGATTTTTGGCAAAAACTTTGCAAGTAAATAAATTAAAATTCTCCTGAATATCGTTTAGGTACTGTATTGGCTTATTAGACGAAAGCCCGGGGTTCAAGCCCAAGGTAAAACTTCTCGAACAGAGTGAAATATGAAAAAATATTTCTTACGGCGACTTGCTACCAGAAGTTTTCTTAGAGTTAAAAAATTGTGAAAAAAATTGCCAAGAAAAGTTTCTAAAAAATCTGTTGTACGATATTGAAGTTGAACCTCAATACCATTAATAAATATAATAATAAATGAATTAATAGGTCTAATGCCTCGCTGATGACTTCTTAATTTACAAAATATCGAACATTTTATTAATTGTTAAATTATGTAAAAAAATCAAAAAAAATTGCTAAGGGAGTTGCTTTAGTTTTTGCCACCTAAATTTTAGAAATTATTTTATTTTCTTCGAACTAAAAAAATTTATTTCAATAATTTTTTTTAGTAAATTAATAAACCCTCAAAGACTTGAAAAAGCTATCTTTAAAAATTCTCAGGATTGTTTTTCACACGATTCATATGGAAATGTCAAAAATTAAGTCAGTTGCTTTAGTTTATGCCACTAGTGTATATCGGGTAAGCCATCTATCGGTTCGAATTTGAACCTTCTGTTATTTCGAATTTGGCAATACTTTTGCCATTCTATTCTATCACAAAACTCAGTATATGATCTCCACTGAACGTAAGGAATCTATTTACTCTTGAGCAACGTTGGGATTTATTGAAAATTTATTTCCAAAACAAAGACAGTTGATCGGAAACTGAAAAAAAAAAATTCGTACAAAATTTGGTCTCCGAGAAGGACCCACAGTGCCTGGTATACGCAAGTTTATTGCTAAAGCTGGTTAAGCTGGTTTCATTGTCAATGTGCCAAGAAGTGAGCCCACTCATACAGTAGGTACACCCGAAGCTGTGGCTGAGAATGAGCGTAAGAATCCATCAACATCAACTCGTCATCGTTCTCAAGAATTGCACTTTTCACGCACCAGTTTACATCGAATTTTGCGAAAAAATCTCAGTATATATCTCGGTATACAAATTTCAGTCGGTTCTAGAGTTCAAACTGCATGACATCCGCTTTGTTTACGCTTCGGTAGATGGGCCAACGAGAAACTTTCCACACATCTCATTCCACAATCGATTTATTGCGTCAAACATTTGATGACCGTTTAATTAGCCGAAATGGTGATGCTAATTGACCGCCAAGAAGCTGCGATTTGAAGCCGTTGGACTGTTTTCTGTGGGGCACCGTTAACGGAAAGTGTTATGCCGACAAACCAGAGACAATTGATCATTTGAAGGCCAACATTCGTGATGCCATTGCCGAGATACGACACCCAATACACTCGAAAAAGTGCACGAAAATTGGTCCGATCGAATGAGGTACAGTGCAGCTAGCCACGGCAGCCATATTAATGAAATAATATTCCGTTTCTAACCAGAACGATTGTACTTCATAACAAAAAAAAAATAAATTTAATAAAATATCAAATCAAATTGCATATTTAAATTTAAACATTTAAAATAGCCCAATCTTTAAATTCTATTAATAATTCTTTTTTCACGAATCATAAACTTATCGAATTTTTGTTTCATTAAAGAATTTAAAAGAAATAGCTGCGATACAAGAATTTTCAAGAGATTATAAATTTTCATTATATTAAATCGCCAGGGAATGGAATTTTTGTAAAAAGCATTAAACTTTCTAATTAAATTATAAAAACTTAAATGTTGTTTTAATTAGTTTGGAAGAGAATACATAAAAATTCCACTTTTTAGTTCGGTTCTCTCGTAGAAACCATGATTCATGTCAGCAATACTCGGTTTCAATCGATTCTGAAAACTTTCTTGTGAAAAAGTGAAAAAGTTCGGAATGTTTATAAACATTTCAACCGAGACTCCTAGAGATTCAGACGACTCACTAAACACATGTGTATACTGTTCCTCGAGTATTGGCGTATTTTTTTAAGTTTATCCCAGCATTTAATGAATTATTTCTATGACCAACAAGGTGATGGCCCCTACTCAAGCAGTGCATTGTGTTGAGACTAGGAAAATCTGATATGGGAATAAGGAAAGAGGTAGTTGTGTTTGTGAACAGATTTGAATCTTCGCAGGAAGGGAGTTCCACATACGAATAGTCCGGCTAAAGAACAAATTTTGTCTGTAATAGAGAGTGTGATCCACTGGCGAATCGAGCACAAACGAATGTGTTCTGCGAGAAAAACTAGTGCTACGTATTACGCAGCACACAGCAAAGCCAATCCACCAATTTTTCAGCAATCACTTTTCGCTTTAAAATTGAATCGATTTTTTACGATCTACCAACGTTTGTACATTAGAAATTCGGAAACAAAAGTTTGTTTGCATTATCTCTCATACCACAAATATCGTCTCTATTAAAGTGGCTCCAAAAGTTAATCCCATCACACTTAGACAACACGATTACTGAAGACACATAGAGGAAATGTAGCGAATTTCTTTTACTATCGAGAAAGGATGCTACAGATATCACAACGAGATTGTTGATTAGTACAGCATACCACATACATTGTTACGAAAAGGGAAACTGTGTAACATCGTATAACATTAAAATGATAAACAAAAGCTACAAAAACAAAAACAAGTAAGCGAGAACGCAACAACAAAGAATGCAACCAAAATACACAAACAACAAATGAATTGACAATGGAATTCTCGAGAAGACGAAAAAACGAACATTATACTTCAAGAACATTCATCAGACTGTTTACGTGGGCATATAATTCAGTCAGTCTTTTGTGAAGACGCATTGCGTGTGAAGAGAACAGTCGTGGTTTGAAGATCTCCGTTGTAAGCAAAGAAGAATAGCGAACAAGCAAACATTGTTGCATACGTCAAGTTATAAACAGAGGCACACAAAAATAGTGCGAATAATATAGAATTTAATTGAAACTAACCACCAATTTATTTTTATTTTGTTTGCAATCGACGAACTCATATTTTAAACGTTTTTTAAAAAGGTAAAAACGTAACAATATATAGCATATGGTTATCAAGATACAGTGGTATTCTGTGAAACTGCAGAGCTGATGAGTTGGACAGACGTTGCACAACCACCGAACTTTCGATCGAATTCTACTTTAAGAATTCCACTGAGAACTTGCCAGCTTATTGATACTTATTGATCTTGTGGCCAAGGAAAGATTATGCAAGTGTTTTTCATACCTGCTCCCACCTTACTTCATACTTCATGGTAAATTTGTTTTTTTCAGATGCAGTCGCCGCAGTCTAGTAGTAGGTAGTGTATTGGCTTATTATGAAATATAAAAAAAATATTTCTTCGGTGACTGCCTCTCAGCATATTTCTGGGAAAATCTCAGAGCATAAATAAAAAATTGACAAGAAAAGTTTCTCAAAAATCTCTCGTTCGGATTCGACTTTAAACTGTAGGGCCCGCTACTCGTGTATAAAATTAACACACATAAAATATGTGGTGTGAGAAGCTAGGTCGTGTGTTATTAGTTTACCATTAGGAGAAGAGATTGATGGGACCCATTGAACTTAGTATGTTTGTCCTTTTAGGGTTGACAGTCACTTCCAACTATTTATCTATCTTTGAAATCTTGCGTATTTTTCTTGTTACATATATTATATCCCATATGTTTTACTAAAGAAAATAAATAAAAACAAAAAATTTTAAACATATTTCAAATCCGCTTAGCAAAAAAATAATGAAATAATTTGTTTCACTCGCTTATGTTAGCAAAGAAAAGAAAAAGGAAAGAGGAAAATTTCGATTGTGAAATACCATTCATTAACATGACCCAGATATTTTTGCGTGGTCTGTTTAAAAGAAATTGTGTGAGTAAAAAATTAGCAACAACAACAACATAATAAATAACAAATTAAATAATTTTAGTTATTGTTTACAAGAATCTAATACAAGAAATTAAATAATATGATAATTTCAAACAAAAGAACTGCAGCAACAAGTTAAACAATTTAATAACAATTAGAAACACTTGTATTGTAAGTACATGTGTCTACGAGTATTAGATAAGAATAAGAAACTAAATAAGAAAAATTAAATATTTTTAATTAAGATGTAAGATGTTTGATTGTTGAGTAGCGAATATGATAAACACAACTACTATAGGAAATCTCTTAATGAAATAGTGAAGACAAGAACCTTTTTTGAAATTATTATTATACCAGGCAGACAAAAATAGTATAATGTTGGAGTAGAATTTTTAACAATTAAATTAATTAAATAATCATATTAAAATGTTTACAAAATTATTTTTGTTTTATATATATGTTATGTAAACATTTTTTAGTGATCCTTACAGTATATGTAAGTGTTGACATGCAAATATTGGCATAAAATCATCACAGCCAATTTAAATATTTTAATTGAATTTTTCTTAATTTTTTTTTTTTACAAATAATTAAAATATTTTGTATAAATATGTACATTGGCAAGTGCTAACAAAGTTTAAGAAATAAATATTTTTGGTATTTTAGTATTTTGTAATACAATTTCACCATTGCCTCCTAGTCAAAAAAATACAAAAAAAAATCCAATTAATTTGACTGGTAAAAGCTACTGAGGCTAAAGTAGACGTCAAGTGAAAAATAACATGTTCTTTATAAATTAATAAATAATACAATATTATATGAATTATATATACATACATACATGCTTAAAATTTGCTATAACCACAAAATATACTTTTCGGCTTGCATATCAAAATAAACGCTCTTAATTTACCGAAAAATTTTATGAGGCCATAAAATGAAATTTTGAAAACATCATAAAAAACAAGTGACACAAATGATCTAAAAAACCAAAATAGCATTTGGAAAATTTATTGTATTCCAGATTTATATACATACATACATAGATAAATAGCCCTGTGGCAAATCAAATACATTAAAAGTCATAAACATAAATATTTTAAAAGAGAAAGGGGAAACACAGTGAGTAGAACAAAAGGATCTTGAAAAATGATACAGCATGCCATAAAGTTAACATATTGTTACCAAAATGGAAACAGTGTAATATCGTTTAACATTAAAACGATAAACTAAAGCTATACTAACAAATACATCGAACTTGTTACAAGTAAACCAACAACATCAGTACATATGAGAAAATGAGATAGACAACTAAGCGAACGCAATAACAAGCAATGTGAACAATATGCACAAACCACAATGAAGTCGCGATAGAGTTCTCGAGAAAGCGAAAACACTAACATTCTACTTCAAGACTGTTCGTCAGACTGTTTACGTAGGCCTATAAAAAGGCAAGACAAAGCAGACGACGAGTAGTAAGAATTCAGTCAGCCTTGTGTGAAGTCACGTTGCGTGTGAAGAGAACAGTCGTGGTTTGAAGATGTCCGTTGTGAGCAGAACAGCGAATAGTTGTGTGAGTAGAATAACGAACAAGCAAATTATTGCTTGGATATATCAAGTTGTAAATAGTGGCAAACAAAATTGTGCGAACAATAAAGAGTTTAATTGAAACTAAACACAAATTTATTTTTATTTTGTTTGGAATCAATGAACTCATATTTTAAACGTTTTTAAAAAGGTAAAAAAGTAACAATATTTTCATAGAATATTTTAATGTAAACTGATACAGAAGTCGTCGTAGTCTAGTAGATAATGTGTTGGCTTATTAGACATGAGGCCACGGTTTAATCCCTAGATCGAGCATTTCCAACATAACGAAATACGAAAAAATATTTCTTCGAAGATTTCCTCTCAGCAGATTTCTGGTAAAAACTCTAAGAGTAAATAAAATTGCCATGAAAACGTTCTGAAAAAACTGTCGTTTGGAATCGAGTATAGGTCCCACCAATCATGTATAAGTGGTGTGAGAAACTAGGCCGTAATCCTGACTAAAGGGTTGTAATGACCAATTATGTATGTATGTATGCGTAAACAGATACAGAGATTCAAGCAGGCTACACCAATTGCAGTACTCGTATAGTTGTTACTATTAGCGATGTTTGGAAACCTTACGGTATCTGTCCCCCTGGATAGGAAACTTTACCATTACTGGAAATGCTGTTACAGTGTATCCGAGACAAACTAGCGTTCACAATGTACATAAATGCAAGTGAACAGTTGGTACAATACGGGGACTACCTTCTGGTGTGGTTTGCTGAGTAGATTCGATGGTGAAATCAGTTATTAAATAATTAATATTGATGTGTAAGAAGATCTCTTGAAATACAAATTACGCATGCAATGCGCACTACCACACAAAAGCCCTTATTGTAAAGCTTAATTAGCTTCCACCTAGATTATCTCCTCTGTCACGCTGGCATCTTATTCCCTCTTGACGCTCCTCCATTCTATATAGGAATCCTCAGGCTCAGGAGTAAAATTGACTACACCTCGTCTGCATCTAATCTTGACAAAAAATTTCACTTTAGATTTCCTTGCAGAGACATGGTCACCTCCAGCCTTTTGGCGGACGGCCAACACGAGATTAAGATAGCCCGTAGAATTTACTTCGAAATATTTGATTTTTTAATATTTTTACCGTCATCCTGACTACTGAAGTGTGCTATTATTCAAGGTATTGGTCATAAACTAAGGTTTGAAAATTGTGTCTGAGTAAGGGAGCTCCACCTACTAGCATTGATATCTTCACGGGTCAACTAAAAATAAATCGAATATCTTTCGAGTGCAGTCTTCAACTCTAAACTGGTGGGCGTTAAATTGACTCTTATACAGGTACATCCCGCATAAGGCCGTAGCTAACGAACTTACTAAAACAGGCACACTCCTGCCAAATATCAATCCCCATGTACAGTGTATGTAGACTTTCCCGCTGTTTTTTTTTTCTTTTTTTTTTTAATTGAAAAAGATGTTCTAGCATTATTAAAGGCATTTACAATTAAGAATGTTTGAAGAAAAGGCGAATTTGAAAAAATATAACATAGAAATTATTTGGGAAAAAATACAAATACATACAATGGTGTATGTAGACTTTTTTCTTTGACTGTATACGTCTAACCTCAGGTAAGCTGTATATTAAGGAAATGTATTTTGTAGCTACTGACATGGATTGAGGACGAATCCTATTCTATTGGCAGAATTACCCGGCTTAAGTTGGATAGAAAACATACCAATGCCCATTTCATTTGACAATGTTCTGCCACTTGGTTTCATCACCAAATTAATTTAACATTCCGGTTGGTTTTAAGTTGAGTTCTAATGTGGACCGTGGATGCCGAGTGTCGAAACTGTCGAAATACTTGTGGATTCGCTTTCGTGTATTGTTCCACAGTGCATCCTAAAGGGACGACATTTGTTTTCTAGTGAGCTCTGGTTTTAACGAAACTGCCACTCCCTACTATTGTAAACAATTAAAGCAGAATCAATAAACAACCGCTGTTGATCATTAATATTGTCATCAGAACAACTAATAGGATATGGAGATAGGCTAGTAAGCATAGCGTGACTCTTAGCCACACATGGAAATGAAATAATTAAAATTAAAAATATTCTCTTATGACATAGAAGAAGAGGTTGTTGATGAGCACTTTTATGTTACAATAGGCATCTTGGTTTCCAAGTGACCTCACTAATGGTGGACAAAATAAAAAAAAAATTAAATACACCCAGCTAATGACATAGTGTAGGTTGTGAGTTTTGTTGAATAGATCTCAAAAATATTTTTTTTATATTTCTGGAACCCCCTCCCAACTTTTTTTATTTAACAAAAACTGTTTTTTTTTTTACTTTACGCACAAATTTCTGGATTACTCAAACATTTCTGACCCGATTTCCAAAAACTTGTTGGAGAGGGGAGAGATGGACCTTTAAAACGGTATACATATATCTATTATTTGACTAAATATGTTACGAGATATGATGAGGTAAACTTGGAAAATGCGAATTTTTTTCATATTTTTTCAAGTTTGTCCGTTTATAGTAGCAAACTTTACTTAAAAAACATGACATAAACTTTACTTAAAGATATGACATATTGATAATTTATTAATTTTACTATTTTTCGCAATCATGAACTTTTATTTTTCGAGTTTCTAGCATAAAAATCTCCAGCACTTTGTTAATAACGGTAATTTTAATTTTCCTTTCAGATCAATGTACCCAAACCGATGTTCTACAGATAACAGAAAACCAGGAAAATGGTCATGAAAACATCAACGGTTATGTTAAATATCATACAATTGAAAGAGAACCAAAATCTCCCAGTGCTGATCCCCATTACAAACTCCAAAAATCAGCCTCATTTTCTTCTTCATCAGGGAATTCGTTGGCTTCAAATTCTTTAAATTCTGGCACTTCATCTCTGTCATTACGTGCTTCACCTATACGTTCCTCATATCGCATGTTAAAATCCGACAAAATCAATACATTTCAGAAATGGGAAACCACAGTCGAGTCCATTAGTTATGTGACCACAAAAACTGTTGCCATATCTGAAGCACTTAAAGACGATGAGACAGAAAGAATATCGATTAATACTAATGGCAGTTTAGAGGGAACCAATGGTTGCCGCAATGCTACAGCGGACAAAGGTAAGTGATACTGTTGAATAATGTTTCCCAGAAGTCATAAAGAGTCATTTACAACAGCATGTTTCAGCTTAATCATGATCATATAATCATCTCCCTTTTGCGCCACAAAAAACTGTTCTTTATACAATTTTCTTTAGTTGTCCCTACCATTTGTTTCATTTCATTCAGCTGTTTGTTCATTATTTGTTTGCAGACATCTTTCCTTTGTTTTAAAGAATTGAACGAATTTTTTTTCTGTTCGCTTCTGTTAATTAATGTTTATTTTAATTGGAATTAAAACAAAAATTATTAAAAGGAGGCAAATAAATTTAAACTGAATTGAATGCCATCACTGGTGTAGGTGTTGGCTGGCGGTTAATTGATAGAAAAATTAAATGCCACCGGAAATAATAATCAAAACATTTCATTTATGAAATTCTCTGTTGAATCAGTTTTTTTTTTGTAATTTTCTATAGAAAAAGAAAAATAATATTCATGAAGAAATTAACATTAAAACAGGTGTTCATACACCTTGAAATTTAACCAAAATAAGTGAAAGAAATTAGTTTAAGTTAGACATTACCCAACACTAACTTTATTTGGATGCCACTGGGTCCATCTTAAAACACTAAGGGCCATTATTACAACTTGCCGTTACCTAAAGGGAGGATATTAACAGGCAGATAAATTGTTTTTCATTATTAGACAATATGGTAGAAGTCAGCGGTAAGCTAAAGGGAGGATCATCCTACTGGTAACTTTTAAAGTTAAGTTTATGCTTAAACTCGCCATATTATTATTTTCAATATGGCAACTTCAAATATAAACAAAATGAGTATATACAACAAAAAAAAGAAGCTCGTCAGTGCCACTGCGTTTAAAAAAACTTGTTTAATTGAGCAGCGTCATCGACATTGCTCCGGCACTGCTATATTTTTTTAAAAAGTTAACTTTATTTTATCTGTAAGTTGTAATAACGAAAATAAGTTAAAGGTAACTTTATAGTTCCCATTAGCTAAAGGTACCTTTAACTAAACTCAAGTTAAACGGCAAATTGTAATAATGGCCTTAAAAAGATCAACACTTTTTAATATAGGGTGGGCCTCATAGTAACTTCACTCGATCGGACGAATTTTCGTGCACTTTTTCGATTGTATGGGGTGTCGTATCTCGGCAATGACATTACGAATGTTGGCCTTCAAATGCTCAATTGTCTCTGGTTTGTCGGCATAACACTTTTCTTTAATGGCGCCCCACAGAAAATAGTCCAACGGTATCAAATCGCAGCTTCTTGGCGGCCAATTTACAGCACCATTTCGGCTAATTAAACGGCCATCAAATGTTTGACGCAATAAATCGATTGTGACATGAGATGTGTGGCAAGTTGCACCATCTTGTTGAAACCAAACATCGTTTACATCAATACCATGAAGAGCGGGTATAATGAAATCGCTTATCATGGTGCGATAGGCGTCTCCATTGACCGTAATGGTTGCGCCACCCTCCTTTTCAAAGAAATAAAGACCAATAATGCTCCCACAAGCCGCACCAAGCAGTCACTCGTGATGGTTGCATTGGCTTCTGTAAGACCACGTGTGGGTTTTCAGAGCCCAAACTAAGGCAATTTTGCTTATTAACGTATCCACGAAGATGGAAATGAGCTTCACCCGAAAAAATGATTTAAATCCCAACGAATTCCAGATTCGAAATAACCGATGGTTCAAATTTAAAACAATAGATAACCCACCCGATATATCTATTGACCACGCGAAATCAGTAAACGCTCCCGACCTTACAAACTAAGTTCACATACAAAGATTATGTATCGATTCGAAGATACTGAATAGTTAAAAAATACATTTCCCATATTGGAACTGTGCTTAAACTTAGTGCTTGGAGCATAAAGTCTGGATGCACTTGAGATTTCCATCGGTGGAACATGCTTATTATTTTTTTCATTCCTATTTTCACGAGAAAATCCTTATAAAGGTGCTTATAGCACCTTTATCGATTAGTTCATTACAATTCCGATAAACTGCCTGAAATTGTTGGCAATATATTGTTCGAACGAGAAATGGTCTTTGCCTTATGGTGACAGTTTCTGAGAGATCGTCTACAAAGGGAAAACATCTTTCAAATCCACTGTCTTTTTTTTTTTTTTTTTGACATAAAACAGAACAGTTATCAGCTGACTGCGATAGTCTGCAGAAAATATACTAGAAGCTGTGTCAATATTCCATTCCAGCTATCGATGAAATCTGAGACACGTAAAATTCGTAAAAGATTACAATATAAAATGTAATTCGTCTCTATACTGTTTATGCCTTTGTGGTCCCATTATAAGAAGCTTAGAGGAACGAAATTCCTGGAAGAGGGATAGAGTTACAAGTTTTTTTTTTATTCATGATAGAGATTGAACTAAGAACGTCAAAGAGACTTTAAAATCTTTGCTATCCACAAAACTGTAGACTCTAAGACAAGCTGTGGTTTCTACAAATTTAGAATTCGCGCTCCTAACGACAAGAATTGCCCTCGACAGTAGTTTGTTACTGAGTGAGATGGCTTTAAAATTTAATATTCGAATCATATTGAAATCGGAAGATAAACTTCTTCCACTCGATTTGAAAGTCATGCGTATCCTCATTATCTCCTGCAAACACAAACTTGGGCGTGATATCGGATGGCCAGACAGATCTAATCCTATCTGGCCACAATACGCACGGGTTCTTAAATATGAATGAAAAGAGACGATATAGTCTTATTGGTGTCTGTAATTACCGGATGTTGTGTCAAAGGAAATAATACACTGAGCTTTGATACGTAGGTGAGAATAGAGAGATATGGAAGGCTTTATAGATGACTACTGGTGAGAATAGGATTTATGGTATGGTCTTTCAAGCAGCTGATGTTAAAAATTTGAAATAAGAGCGTGTTTTTGGCTCTGTGAACAGCATAGGTTAGCTCTACGGTGCAGACTCTAATTGTTTAAGTGTAGTCTTGCGCCATATGGGCCATATATTTATGTGCCAAACTGGATGCGCTGTCTCTCTTGCCGAACTGAACTTAATCATGTGGGTATATCAATTGTACTTTCCGAGTGCAATAAAAATATTCTAGGTATACAATTTGTTAGACCATTGGCGGGACCGTTTAGTAGATTGATTGATTGAGCTCATGAGTGTATATCAATTGCTTTCAATAAAAGCATTCTAGGTAGACAGTTGGTTAGACAATTGGCGGGACCGTTCAGTAGATTTGAGCATTGTTCAGGAGGTCATAGGAATTCATAGCCACCACTCTCTACATCTAAAGGAATGTAATCACCGCAATACATTGCATTATGAAGGGAATTCCACCTCGTTTCTTTGTCAATCTCTTAAAAGTGTACACAAACTAAAGCCTTCGCTACAAGACTTAAATTCCTTAGTGATGAAAATTTATTATAAAACTTAACTTTTGAGATGGAAGAGAAAATAACTGTAGAATAATAAGTAATGCGACTCAATGAAGGGTTAGATTATATGCATTCAAGTTTAATTGGCAAATAGATTATCTCCAAAGATATTTCCATCTCTGGTAAATATTGCTAATATTGATATGATATTAAGACACTAGAAATGACATTTACGATCAACTACTACAACACTACCTTAAAAAAAAAAAAATTTTAAAAAGTATGCAGACGATACCAAACAAGGGCGCACATGTGAGTAACGCATGTGGAAAATTCCTGCAGTCGATTAGCCGCATACTATAAGTATTTTTTTTTTTACTAAATACAGAGCAACAGCTAATAGCAGCAGTTACTTATGGCTCCATGGATCATCCATTTCATGTACTAAAATGTATGATTAAACTCTGCTTGCTTTTATAGCATAATCATGGGCATTTCTTTAGCGCATATAGTATGGTATATGGCATATATGCATACATACTGTGAGCGTCAAAAGAAAGTGTACAATTCAAAAAAATATACATTAATAAATTACTGTTGATTTTTTTTTAAATTATTTTATTGCCAGTTTTTAAAATTGAAACAAGAAGAAAAGAATTAGAAAATTTTGGAAATATTGTAAAATTTTTTCGGGCACTCTACTTAAGTGGAAAACTTGAGTTGAGATTGTTAGAATTTTAGCCATAGTGTACACCTTCTTTTGACGCTCACTGTACATGTGAGAGATTTTAATTAAACAAACAGAAAAAGAAATAGAAAACAGCACAGATGAAGTTAGCAACTGTGAAAAAGAAGCATAAATCGAGAAGAAAAAAACGTATGTATTTTATTTACTTATCCAATGCTTTTGCAACCACACGCACTGTTTGCGGTTGAAATGTTTTTTGTTGTTGATTTTTTTCAATTTTTTTTTTGTTTGTTTATTTATTTACAGTTTTTCAGACAAATTTTCTTTCATTCCTCCACACTGACTGACGCTCATTTTCTGGGTTAAACTTTTTCTTTTATTGCTGCTTAAAATTCATTATCTTTTAAGAGAGAGAGATGCCATACACTTAAATTTAAAAAAAATGCATAAAAAACGATCCTGTAGGACCCCTATGCAAGAAATTTGAAAAATCTCTCAAGATATTCACAACAATTAGGAATAAAAGTTGTAACGAAATTAATTTCGTTATCATTGATTTGAAGTCTTTATGTAGAAAAGATTACTTAGTTATACGGTGTTCAGATATGCACCTTAATTGCTTAAATCACAATAAACGCCATTACTGAGCTCAATATTTCATATAAAGTTTCAATTAATTATTGCGCAATAAATACGCAAATTGTTATAATATTGAGTAAAACTTAAAATGCAGCACTGTCATAAGTGTGTTTCAACACTTTCTGTTGATATTTGACAACTCAAATGTCAACAACGACAAACAAACACTAATAAACTAACCAACAACACTAATTTTCGCGACCAAAATAAAAACAATGTTGTTGTTTACAAGCTGTCAAATGAATATTGAATAAGCTGAATTGCGTATATTATTATGCCTGAACACTTGAAATTTTGTACTCAATAAACCGAATATTGACTCAATTAAATTGCATATCTGAACATAGTATTAGAAACAATTAAAATATAATTTCTAATTATAAATAATAAAGTAAATAAAATTTCCGTGAAATATTTCTTAAAAATCTGTCATTCGGAGTCGACTTTAAACTGTAGGTCCCGCGACTCATGCATAATATGAACAGACGCAACATAAGTGGTGTGAGGAGCTTGGTCGTAATCCTGACTGAAGCATTGTAATAATGTGTATGCATGTAATTGTTTTGAAACACTTGAAAATTAAGGGATCCCATAATTGTATTTACTCTGCTGAGAGGAAGTCGCCAAAGAAATATTTTTTCATATTTTGTTTTGTTCGAGATATCCGAGCCAGGGGTTGAACCGTGGCCTCACGTCTAATAAGCCAGTTGTTCTTTAATTTTGTTTTTAATTCTTTGAAATAAAATTCACCGAAAGAGAATCGGCGAAAACTAAAGTAATTTTTTTTTTTTTTTTTTTTTTTTTTTTTTTTTTGTGAAACCAGCACTCAACGGATGGCCCCTACTATGCAGTGCATTGTGCAGGTTTTTAGGAAAATGGGTTATAGGAAGGTGGAAGAGAGGGAGTAGTGTTTGTGGACATCTCAAGATGCGAACGGCAAGAAAACGATTTGCTACTAGGTGACTATAAAATGGCCAGTGCTATACCTTCACCATTAGACAGTCTACAGCAATCGTCCCCAAGAAGCCCGCACCCTTCAGTTCTAGCTTCTCACACTACTCATGTTGTTTGTGTTAATTTTTATACATGAGTGGCGGGACCTACAGTTTAAAGTCGACTCCGAACGACAAATTTTATTGAGAAGCTTTTCATGGCAATTTTATTTACTCTCAGAGTTTTTGCCAGAAATCTGCTGAGAGGAAGTCGCCGAAGAAATATTTTCGTTTTGATGTCTGGGATTCGAACTCGGGCCTTCAGTCTAATAAGCCAACACACTACCTACTAGACCACGGCGACTTCCTTTGCCTGCTACAGTACCATTCTAATATTTCGAATAGATTCTACTGGTGTTGCCATATCATTGGAATCTTAAAGGCTGTAAATTTATCCTTTCATTCTAACATGTTTACATCAATGAAAAAACGGGCACTTGTTCTCGTTGATGTTTAGTTGAAGCGAGTCATGTAATTTGAAAACCTATCTTACAACGCGATACACATGTTACTGAAGCCAACTATTAGAAATTTGGGTTTCCTGCTGAGAACATTAAATCCACTATCACTCAGAGTGTCCTTTTAAAATCGAAATAAGTAGGGTGACATTTCTATTGTCATACTACCTACAGGCAGACAATTGCAGTCTGCAATAACAAATTGAAAAAAAGTAGGAGAAAAAAATCCAAACAAACAAAAATTACTGAATGACTTAAATGGTACTGAAAATAAAAGAAATAAAATCTTTCATTCGACGAGGAGACAGACACAAGTTTACCACATTTAGTCATATTGAAAGGCATTCAACACATTCTTTTGCTTACAACAGAGAGCAGCTGCTCATCTTGTTCGATTGCTTCTATCTCGTTCATTCTCATGTCTCGGTGCTATTATTATGAGTGGCAAAGTAATTTGACACCACTTTCGATTGTTCAAGTAATTGTGGAAATTTAAGATGATGCATCAACCCATGGCTCGGCTCGTTTATTTGTAAATGGTTTTGTCATAGGGACAGCAGTGACAAAAGCTATGTATTTTTTCCTGGAGCAATATTGTGCTCGTAGTTGATGGTTGCGGTATTGCTGTGGCATCAATGCAGTTGTGGGCTGTGGTCTAGAAGTGATCTCCAGCAATGCTTTAAATGTCTTCTTTAAAAACGACCAGACATATGCAATGTAATGGAAATTTTGTAATTGTAACTGCAATTGTTTATTTATTTGAGTTTTTATTCTCTGGTTTATTTTATTTTCTTTTGTTATTTCAGTTAAATATAAAGTTAAAAATAGCAAGTAGTCTTGTTTACTTGATTAATTGTGATATCCCTGGGGGGTGCACCACAACACAGTCAATGTACGTTTATTTTTATTTTTGTTTGTTTTATTAGGAATATAGTTGGAATTGTTTTATAAACGATTTGTTTGTTAAGGTTTTTAAATAGTTGAAAACTTTTGCTTTATTTTGTTTTATTTTTTCTTTTTTTAACACACATTTTCATACTTAGAAATGACCTTGTTTTGCATTTACCATAGAATTTAATACTTTCGAGAGCTGCTAGATTTCAGCACATATTTTTTTCATTTTAATTCATAAAACTTCTATAAAATTTAAATACGAAAGCATTAAGAATTAAGAGATTTCTCAAAGTATTCAATGATTTAAATTCAAAGATGAGATATCCTTTAGTTTTCATTGTTCCTAGCTTAGAGCGAATGAAGCTTAAATCTTGCATTGTAGAGACCTCAGATAATAGAACTGATCTCTTGAACTATTGTCATCTGAATTCATTTCTATTCCATTTAACGCTCAAAGCTTGGCTAATTCACGATTCTAATTTTTTGTACAAGAGAAGTGTACAGTGTTTAGATGCACTAGGATACGACGGTCAAAACAATAGTATCCCTAGTTTCTTGGAAAGTTACAATCTGTACAAGATTGCCAACTGAACAAAAACAAATATATACATACAACAAATATGTATATACATCAGTCAGGATTACGACCAAGCTTCTCGCATCACTTACATATGTTGTGAGCGTTAATTCTGGTGAGACCTAAAGTCTAATGTCAACTCCGAACAACAGATTTTTTTGAGAAACTTTACATGGCAATTTTTATCTACTCTCACAGTGTTTTGCCAGAAATCTGGTGAGAGGAAGTCGCCGAAGAAATATTTTTTGATATTTCGTTTTGTTGGAGATGTCTGACCACGGCTTTGAACCACGGCCTCACGTCTAACAAGCCAACTACTACATATAATCATGATAAAACCAAATTCAAACAAATCTCAGCAACCAATAAATTCTGTAGAAGAGATAGCTAATCATTGGCACGTTTCTAAACTCAGTCTCCAACCAATTAGAAGTTTTACAAACCGTACTGTACTATCATTAATAGGCTCTAAATCGGTCAGTACTTTATAAAAGCTACTATCCAATAACCTCTCCCTTCAGCAACTGATAGAGCCTACTTAAGACAAACGTAATCATTGGTAAGTTCCTACCGAATACTCAATCTTCCTAGGACCAATTAGAAATTATTACGAACCCTTTAAGAATACCGACCAATACATTCTGAAAGACACCTCTACTTAATCTTGCAGAAAGACGGATAATGTGAGAAATATTCTACATCATGCCATTGATGTTTTAAAGTCATCGATTTTTTATCGATTAGTTTACAATATTTAGTAAACGTATCAACCACCTCGCCCAAGTTAAATGTTTGTATATTGGTCTATGCGGAGATTTTATTAAACTCACGATAACATGCATCCTTATTTAAACTTCCATTTAAGTAATTCAAATGGATCTGTATATTCATATAAGGTTTAAAGTAAAATATATCGAGAAACAACGATATATTCACAAATATCAAACTGTATGCCCCAAAATATCTCAGCCTCCCCGATATAAAACAGAGACTTAAAATTAAAAGACACAGCAACCAGTTGCCAAGAATAAAGTACATTTCATAACCTCTTCCAAACACAATCTTCAATTTAAATCCATTCGATCCGTACAATTGCTAAGAATGCGAGTGTTGGATCCGAAGATTAAGGCTAATGTGGGAAATGGGAGACAAAGGCATAAGAACACCTATATCTAACTCTTCTACCATACCATCAGTATAATAAATTTTATAAATTCCACATCAGATTTTATGCGTTTTCTATTGATGGTTTGTTATCCCACCTTCGCTAACCATTACAATACCAGCAGATATAACTTTAGTGGCCAATCCAAAAATAATTAAACAAAATTAGAGAAGCCTGCGACATCAATTAGCAGGAATTAAGTTTAGAGTCCTCATTTTATAGCAATACTAATGAGTTTAAAAAACGCAATGTAGAAGCCGGAACTATCATTATATTACAATATACTTAGGGCCATTAATACAACTTGCCAATAAAGTTGGATTTAGTTAAAGGTAACTTTAGCTAAAATGAACTTTAAAGTTATCTTGAACATTTTTTCGTCATTACAACCTACTGATAAACTAAAGTTATTTTTTAAAAAAATATGGCAGTGCCGGAGCAATATCGATAACTTTTTACAAATTAAACAAGTTTCTTGAAAACGCAGTGACAACGACATGCTTCCTTTTTTGTTATAATTGTGCACTTTGTTTATATTTGAAGTTGCCATATTTAAAATAATATGTAATATGGCAAGTGGAAATATAAACTTAACTTTAAAAGTTACTGGTGCTGGGTGATGATCTTCGCTTTAACTTAACGCTCATTTCTGAAAAACAAATTATTTGCCCATTAAAATCCTGCCTTTAGTTGAAGGAAAGTTGTAATAATGGCCTTAAGAATTTAAGAAGTACATCAATACAATGGGAAATGTTAGTTTATACAAATAAAATTTCTTGAATAAAACAAATTAAAATAATTGAAATTTGTTCGTTACACTCTCTAAAACTTGATTAAGATTAAAGAGGGATAATATCTCAACAATGTCATCAAATAAGAAAGGAAGAAAGTGCCCTGGTAGTCTAGTTGGTAGTGTGCTAGACTATTAGCGTGAGGGTCGTAGGTTCGATTCCCACCAGAGACTCTGGTCTGTAACACTACACCGAGCACATGGTCGAAGTTACTCAGCTCGTATATAATTAAAATATAATAATTTGTAATTGTATTGTAATTAATAAATAAGAAAGGAAGAAATATATTCTTATAAAAACTTCGAACAGAAAATGTTAGTGATTATTTGAAAAAATTTTAATTAAAAATTTTAAATTTTGAGAAAATAAAAAAAAACATTATGATGTAACATTTAATTATCATTCTTAAAATTTATTGATTTTAATCAATTAATTTACATTTTCTAATACATTTCCATAATTTTAGATTTTATTGCATGCTATTTGGCTTTCCTAACACTCTATAGTACACACACAGTTTCTTAATCGCTCTACACTGTAGTACACTTTTTCAAATACACTTCTTTTCGAAATCATATTCACATTGTATTCGAACATTTTGATGTATAATTTTGCAAAGTAAAAACGAATTAAACTGAATTATTTTTATTTTTCTCCCCTTTAACTCTATTTGCAGCAGTTTAAATAATTTGGGAAATTATTTAAAACTGAAGATAATACTTTAATCCTATAAATAATAAAAAAAAAACAAGTAACTATCCTGTACTACCAAAATAAATACTACTCTACTCCAATATTTTCTTAATGGACCTGGAAAACAAATATCCCAATTATTTATATATAATAATTGATAAAAAAAAAAGAATTTAAAAATATTTTAAAAAATATTTTTATTTTATTTAAATGATAATAAAAATTGAAATTCTAACCTATAAAATAAGTTAAACTTAACCTCAAAAAATAACACTTGCTAACAAAGATTTTTATAATTTTTTAATCTCAATAAAATTAACAAAATGTAGCAAAAAAAAAAAGAAAGAAAATGTTTTATAAATTAATTAAAATTTCTTTGACTCATAATTCACTGAACAGACAAGTAAATTTATATTCCTGGTTGTTCTGTTTTCAGTTAAAATTTATACAATTATTTTTTGACAGTTTTAGTCTTCTTTATTTTTAATTATATGGAAAACAATATATAAATTAACGGCAAAGTAAATAAATAAATTCGAAATGAAAACATATTTTAATCATGACATAATTGTTTGAGCAGAAATTATTTCATTCCATTGCTTGCAGCCGTTTCACAACAATGTTTATGAGATCAAAAAGAAAAAAAATTTATGCAGAATTGGAACACAATATGAAATGAATAGTCATGAAAATAAAAATATACTACATATTTGGTTTTCTTTTGTTGCACAATGGGATGCAATATTATTTGCAGTAATTATAGGGAGGGCCATTTAAAAGTTTAAATTTAAAAATGCAGTAAAACAAAAACGGTTTGAAATTTTGTCAAATTTATTTTTTTTTGTTGTGAAGTACAGTCAACCCTCCTATAACGCGGTGAGTGCGTACCGCGTTGCATGGAAACCGCGTTATAAGAAGCTCGGATTTTACCGTACAAACCAGACTGATTCGTAGCTCGTTCTATGGAAACCGTCTACCGCATTGTATAGAAACCGCGCTATAAGAAACTCGGAATTAGTACAAATCACATCATTCGTACCGCGTTATATGGAGACCAACACAAGATAAATTATAAATTATTTTTATTGAATTAAAGAGTTCATATAAGGATTAATAATAAAAAAAAAACTAAACTAAAAGACTGTTATCCAATAAAAATAAGAAAGACTTTTGTAAAATGTCGAATATAAACTGTCGGATATGAGTTGCAGAAAAAATTTTAGACAGACCTTGGTCACCAACAAAACCTATGTACTGTGAAAGAGCTCTGAGATGACTGAAACCGATGTCGTTGACAGCTCTTACAATATCTAGTTACTAAGGCTGTGAGGAAAGAACTTATGGGATGTTGTTAAACGGAAATCGCGCTGTAAGAGTACCGCGTTATAGGAGGGCTGTCGCAATTTCAGCTATGCGTTCTGAGAGTACCGCGTTATAGGAGGGCTGTCGCAATTTCAGCTCCTGCATTATATGGAAACCGCGTTCTGAGAGTACCGCGTTATAGAATGTTTGACTGTACAATTGTTCCGGTTAGAAATGGAATAGCCGTGGCTAGCTTCATAGTACCTCATTCGATCGGACCAATTTTCGTGCACTTTTTCGAGTGTATGGAATCGTATCTTGGCAATGGCATCACGAATCTTGGGCTTCAAATGCTCAATTGCCTCTGGTTTGTCGGCGCCCCACGGAAAATAGTCTAACGGTGTCAAATCTCAGCTTTTTGGCGGCCAATTGACATCACCATTTCGGCTAATTAAACCGATCAATTGTCTTTGTTATGGAAACAAATTTCCAATAAATCCCAACGTTGCTCAAGCGTAACTCGATTCTTTACGTTTACATACATAATTGGTCATTACAACCCTTCAGTCAGGATTACGACCTTTACGTTTAGTGTAGATAATATACTGAATGACTGAGTGACAGAATAGAATGACATAAGTATTGTCAGTTTCGACATGGCCCACCCGATATTATTCATTTTAGTGACAACTTTCCACAACAAATAATTTTGATGTTATGATAAATAAATACTCTAATTATTATGAAGTCTCCGTAGTTTGATAGGTTGTGTGCTGGCTTATTAGACGAGAGCCGGTGGTGCAAACTCTGACAAAGAAGTCTCGAATAAAACAAAATAGATATTACTTTTGGCAACTTCCTCTTAGCAGTCTTCTGGTAAAAACTTTGAGATTGAAATAATAAATTGCCATGAAAAGTTTCTCAAATCTGTCGTTCGGAGTCGAAGTTAACTTGTTGACTCCGACACTCATTGGCGCAATTAACACACCCAATATGGATGGTGTGAGAAGATAGGTTTTAATACTGACTAAAGAGTTGTAAGTATATTAAATAGAGTCCGACCGAACGTTCGGGTACGGGTTCGGTGTACGGTAAAAAGTGACGTTCGGCCAAAGTTCGGTGTTCGGCAAAATTTTGACCGACAAAGTTCGGCGTTCGGTCAAAATTTTGCCGAACACCGAACTTTTTATTTAATTTAATTAAATTTAATTAAAAACTAAAAAAATAGAAATTCTTACAGCTAAAGAGTGGAAAATTATAAGTGAAATAGTAAATTTCCTGCAAAGCTTTTATGAAGCTACACTTGATATCTCGGGAGATTCGTCACCGATTTCCTTAGTAATTCCCATATACCAAATGCTATTATCGAAGCTTGTTGAAAATGAGACGGAAATTGAATTAAGACAATCTTTAGAAGATACATTAAAGAGGAGGATATAATTAATTTTTTAAATAATTCAATTAATTTTGAAACATCTACCGTGATGGAAAAAGTATCAGAGGCGGAATCAAAAAGACGCCAAAAAAAGCAGAAAAGAGGTTCATCTTTATGGGAAAAGCATGATTCTGCTTCACATCAACCTCGAGAGGAAAAATTTTCGAGGAAGAAATCAAAATCTATATATCTGAACCATTATGTGATCGCAAAACAAATATATATAGTATGAATATTGGAACTCCTGTTCATTTGCAAACCTTAAGGCTGCAGCCAGGAAATACCGCCAACGAGTGTTTCTAGTGAGCAACTATTTAGTGCTGCTGGCCAACTTTATTCAGTTAGACGAAGTAACCTTAAAGGCATTAATGCAGAAAAATTACTATTTTGCCATTATAATATAAAAACAATGAATTTTGAGTACTAGAGTACAAACTACATATACTTAATCGATCTTTATATTTTTCTCAAAAATAAAAAAAAAGAAGCACAAAGCATTTCTTTTCTAAATAACTAAAAAGTACAAATTTTTTCTTTATTATTATTTTATGTATTATTAAATGTTATGAATTCGTTATTTTTTGTTTTTATCAATAAATTCCAAAAATGTATTTCTGATTTAATATTTAATAACAAAAAGTTCGGGTTCACCGAACTTTGAAACCCGAACTAAGTACGGGTTCGGCCGAACTTTAAAATTGGCAGAAGTTCGGGTTCGGTACCGAACGAAATTTGGAGTTCGGTCGGACTCTAATATTAAATAACAATAAAAATTATTTTGAGATCTGAAAAATTCTTAGCACCTTTTAGGGCCATAGTTTGGTCATAGTTTGTTGCCAGCTAACAGGTATCAGTATTTTGTAATGAAATTTTTTTATTTACGAATAATATTTCCAAACCAATTATATATTTACAAGCATATGCAAAAATGTATATGAATTTCTCTTGTAGCAGTGAATAGTTTGCCAAAATAACAAAAATTTCTTCATAAATCACTCTAACCCAAGTGTGGCCTTGATATCAAGAAAATATGGAAATAAATTCTCAACAAAATTTTATCGTTTAAAATAAACATTAGAACAGTAAAAATACCTTTCTAATGATGGAATGAAACGAATAAACAAACGAAACAAACAGAGAACAGAATGCAAATTTTTTCAAAATTAAAAATGTTTAACTGCTGCTCTAACGTAAAACGTTTTCAAAGTAAACAAAAATTGTTGATACACCACCTTTCATTCCCGGCATTTCATCTTGCTTTGAAGATAATGAGCTTTAATTCAAAAAGAAAAGAAAAAAATGGAAAAATTATCATAATTTTATATGAAATAATTCGCTGAATTTGATTTAAAATAAGAGTGTGAAAAATACGATTTAAAGCATTCAAAAACAAGATAAGAAACAGATTTTGAAACCAAATGGTATTCTCAGTAAAAATTATGATCACAGTATCGTGAATATTGCAAAGAAAAAAATTAAACAAAATAAAACGAAAAACAAAAGACAAGCAAAATAAAAAAAAATCTGATTAAATAGGTCACTGAGAACCGGGTTGTGTAACAAATTAAATATGGCAGATAAAAATGCCTACAATGTAGTCTAAATAAATGATAGATAAGACAGAGAGTGTGTGTACACGTAAACACATATTTGTTTCTAATCTACTCGAGAGAAAAATAAACTTCTCTTACTATCATCATAACTTGTTAACATTGATTGAACATTGCGCTTAAGTGATGGTCAGTCTTTAACTCTTATTTCAGGCTTTTAGTTATGGTATGTCAGATCAAGAAAGTGTATCTAATGATGTTACCGCTACTTTTTCTTTGATTATTCTAAAGATTTTTATTTATTTCCATTGCTTTACAGTCATTAATAATATTAAAAATTATTCAGCTTAGCCACGATTTAGATGTGATTGCTGCAGTGTTTGTAAAAGATTACCAACAATTTGTTAAAACAAATTGTAAAATAGATAATGATTTTAAAATGATTCACATAAAGATATTGGATAAGAGAAAAAGTAAATTTGCAATAAAACTATAAAGCGGAAATTAAAAATTAATATGTTGGCATCGATATTGCCTAAAATTATTGTAATACTATGTTCAGATATGCACTTTTATTGAGTCAATATTCGATTTATTGAGTACAATATTTTTAGTGTTCAGGCATAATAATATACGTAATTTAGATTACTCAATATTCATTTGACAGCTGGTAAACAACAACATTGTTTTTATTTTGGTCGCGAAAATTAGTATTGTTGGTTAGTTTGTTAGTGTTTGTTTGTCGTTGTTAACATTTGAGTTGTCAAATATCAACAGAAAGTGTTTGGTAAATTGTAATAAGCTCACTAAACACACTTATGACAGTGCTGCATTTTAAGTTTTACTCAATATTATAACAATTTGCGTATTTATTGTGCAATAATTAATTGAAACTTTGTTTGGTAAATTGTAATAAGCTCACTAAACACACTTATGACAGTGCTGCATTTTAAGTTTTACTCAATATTATAACAATTTGCGTATTTATTGCGCAATAATTAATTGAAACTTTATATGAAATATTGAGCTCAATAATGGCGTTTATTGCGATTTACGCAATAAAGGTGCATATCTGAACGCCGTATAATATTCAAAGTATGTATGGTTTAATAATAACGAAGTAAATAATAATATATAGGCCGCTATCAGCTTGTTCAATCGGAAGCCATTAGGCTAATATTTCAACCCCTATTCATATATTACGAGATATATGCAGATAACATTTTAAAAATTACTGAACAAAGAATGTCATACAGCAAACGCAATTGTTCGTAATCAGGAGAACTAACTACCGACTGATTTACAGAAAAAAAGTTCACAGACTATTCCCGATGAATGTCTAGAAGGATGACTTACATACACACATACAAACATAATTGGTCATCAAAAGCCTTCAGTCAGGATTACGACCTAGGTTCTCATAATGCTTATGTTGTGTGTGTGTTAAATTTATACATAAGTGGCGGTTCAAACTTTGAGAAGCTCTTCATGGCAATTTTTTTTTTTACTCTCACAGCTTTTGCCAAGAAACTGCTGAGAGAGGAAGTCACCGGAGGAATATTTTTTATTCTTTCGTTTTGTTATAGATGTTTGACCTGGGTTTGAATCTATCCACTAGACCACGACGAGAATCAACGCATGTGTTAAAAATATGCAAGTATTTCAACCAAAAATATAAAAACTGTACTGCACAGCTGGCGGGAAGCCTAAAACAAATTATGTTTATGACCATTACATATCATAAATATAAGGTAGACATCCAAACGCAATCGCACAATTTGCGAAATGCTCTAGATAATGACTTAAACTCAGGCTTAAAACGAATTAAACAAAAGAATTAGAAACGGAATACGTCAAAATATGCTCGTATTTAATACGACGACAAGATCCATAAATACTACCGACATTCTAATGTTTTTATTTTTTACTTTACATTTTAAACAAAAACAAAATAATAAAACAAAAAAAAAATAAAAATAATAAAAAAAAAAGTAAATCAGCTTTTACCACTTTTATTTACTCACAAATATTACGATTTTTTCCTAAAAGATTATGATGATGAAAATTACAACGACGATGATGATGATAATGTTGCTGATGTTTTGATTCAAGTTGGTAAAGTTGGTTGGTTAGTTGGTTGCTTTGTTGGTTGGTTAGTGTGTATTACTGGGTAAAATGTTAAATGGTTGGTTGATCATATTGTAACAAATAAATAATAAACAAACAAAAAACAAAAAAATACAAGATAATAGTAATGAAAATATGAAAAATGAAAGAAAAATCTCTATAGAAGTGTGAGGATGTATCAAATACGTCTGAATTTAACTTAAGTAAAGATATGTATGTACGTAAAACCATAAACAATACAGTTGGCGCTAGTATAATGAGGACTTTTAAATTTCGTAGCACTGTAATTGTATTTATTTTTCACAGAACCAATTAAGGAGAGTATGGTAATGGTAACGTATGGAGCAATAAGTTTCCATTTTCGTTTTAAAATTTGCTATGTTAAAAGGCAATCCAACAAGCAATCTGACTCCCTCAGAAGTGATAAAACAAAGAAAATATATCTTGAGAAAGATTAGGACCCAAAGGCCTAAGTTTCTTGCCACTGTGTCTAATACAGAAACGTTAGCATTTTCGTCTGCTACAGTACATAAAGTTCCGAAAGAATAAATGAAACTGATTCAGAGTAAAGAAAAGTAATAAGCAGATGTCGCCGTAGTCTGGTAGCTAGTGTGTTGGCTTACTAGATGTTACGCTTCGATCCAAACCCCATGTCAAGACATCTCCAACAAAATTAAAATTGACATGAAAAGTTTCTCAAAAAGCTGTCGTTCGGATTTAAACTGAAGGTCACGCCACTCATTTAAAATATTAACACATACAGCATAAGTGATGTAAGAAGCTAGGTCGTAATCCTGACTGAAGAGTTGTAATGACCAATCATGTATGCATGTATGTATGTAATATGCGGATGGGGGAAATGTTTTCTGGACTCTCTGTTCCCTGAAGGAATTAATTTACAGTTACAGAATTTGAACATTTGACGTGAAATCATTATCGTATTACGTTCTGATACTGGTAGCAGATAGATTTCAATGCTGAATTGTCACAATACTACATTTAGATAACAGCTATTCACATCTGATCTAAGGTATTACTGAAGCTGCCCCAATTGATCTTCCTTTAAAATGAGGACTCTAAAGAGTGAAACATTATCAATGTTACCAATTGAAGAGCAAATAGGTTTCGTAGATTAATTAACAGAAGCTGCTTTACACAATCCTTCTTAATGGTATCTAAGGAGTGAGCACAAAAAAAAAATGGGCCTACTTTTAAGCTTATAACTTTTATCATAATTGAAAAAAATGAATACCGTTACATTGTTTTTGTTAGTCATCTGTTTCAAAATCCACGTACTAAATCTCATTGCAATAGCAAAATTAGTTTTTTGAAAATGGGCACCCAACAAGAATGTCGTAAAAAAATAATTGAAAAACGATTGCTAGGCTCGCAGGTGTTAACCAAAAAACAGTTTCTAAGGTAAGAATAAAACAATATAAAGAATCTTTAAGTATTGAGGGAAAGCGTGGAAGTGGAAGAAAAAAGGATTTGCCGACCAAAACAAAGCAAGTAAAATAATACGTATTTTTCAAAAAACAACCTAACATGTCTGGAAGAAATGTGGCTCAAAAAGTTGAATGCTCTGAGACCTTTGACAGAAAAAAATTTTATACACAAAAGAATTCAAATATTATTTACTTTAATTGAAATATAAAACGAAAAAAATCCGCCACTTAGTTCTATTTCTATAACGAAAAGTGTAAGTCCACTTTTTTTCGTGCGCACTCCTTAAGGCATTAGTAAACCAATAAACCCTCATCTCCAAAGTCAAACGTAATTTTTTGATACATAGTAATAAATTCTGTT
Source organism: Sarcophaga caerulescens (assembly GCA_927399465.1). Classification (NCBI taxonomy): domain Eukaryota; kingdom Metazoa; phylum Arthropoda; class Insecta; order Diptera; family Sarcophagidae; genus Sarcophaga; species Sarcophaga caerulescens. The sequence goes on from OV656867.1 coordinate 22,348,639, forward strand.
TCAAATGAACCCGATGTTACTGCAAAGCCAATTGTTTAATTCATATTATTTGAGTGCGACAATTTTTAAGAAACAACTTGAAGCAGAATCACATTCGGACTCTATGAAAATGCATTTGTCTAGATCCGGTTAAACGGTTAGTTCTTTTATTTACAAGAGGACCCGAAGGACTACATACATACGTACACACATACATCAGGATTACGACCTAGCTTCTCACACCACTTATGTTGTGTGCATTAATTTTATACATGAGTGGCGGAACCTACTATTTAATGTTGACTCCGAACGACTGTTTTTGCCAGAAATCTGTTGAGAGTAAGTCGCCGAAAAATTTTTTTTTCATATTTCGTTCTGATGTCTGACCTGGAATTTGAACCGCGGCCTTACGTCTAATAAGCCAACCACACTATCTACTAGACTACGGTGACTAGGCACCATAAATACGAATACGTAGTTTAAGACTGTCTCTTACATGATTCTTCATGAAGTCAAGCTTTCAGTTTGTTTTCACTATTTGACATCAAATAAATATTTTACATACATACATAATTGCTTAGTACAACACTTCAGTGAGGATTACAACCTAGCTTCTCACACTAGTCATGTTGTGTGTGTTAATTTTATACATGAGTAGAGGTACCTGCAGTTTAAAGTCGACTCCGAACGACAGATTTTTGAGAAGCTGTTCATGGCAATTTTATTTGCTCTCAGAGTTTTTGCTAGAAATCTGCTGAGAGGAAGTCGCCGAAGAAATATTTTTTCTATGTCGTTTTGGTGGAGATGTTCGACCTGAAGTATGAACCGTGGCACTCCTATTAAATAGTTCGACTTCCTACAGATATATTTCTGCTCTAGTACACTAGAGCCCCGACATGCGTCGTTAATGGGGACCGGAGAATTGCGACGCAAATCGAAACGACGCAAATCGAATCAACTTTTTCTATACAAAAGCATCGAAATTTAATTCATTGGGACCAAGAATTCAAACGAAAGCAAAATGAATGAATAATGAAAACATTTTTCATTATTTTATTTAGTTCAACAAATGTTTTTTAATTATTATAAAGAAATAACAAAACAATAAACAGAAGTTGCAAGAATTTTAAAATACAAAAAAAAAATTCTAAATATGTACCACAATACAAATACTAAAATGGTAGTACTCAATGCTGCAAGAAAAAAATTAAACGTATGTAGCGTCACAAGTCGAAATTTAAACGACGCAAGTTGGGATTCAAACGACAAAAATCGAATCGACTCCAATCGGGGAAGAAACGACGGAAATTTCATCGACGCGAATTGAAATTGCAACAACGCAAGCTGAGTTTTGTCAATTTTTAAAAAGCGACGCAAATCGAAACGACGCAAATCGGGTCGACGCAAGTCGGGGCTCTAGTGTATTGTTATTCTGTGATTTACAGCCTAATGTAAATCAATTCATTGAATTAATTAACTTTTTCTAAAGAATTTATTAAAAATTGATTTTAATGGTGAAATTTTTTCACTATAAGATATTAACTGGGGTAAAGACAATCCATATCGCATTTTAAAAATTGAAAAAAATATTATCTTTGGTCACACCTTTAAACCGAGCCCTAAAAACAATTTCAAAAGTATCAAAATTTAACACTCAGTGGTGGGTATGAAGTGATAATGAATTTTTAATTTCGTTTTCTTAATGAAAAATGCTTCTATTTTATGAAGTTTTTTTAGTTATAAAAACTGAAATGAAAATTAAAGTCTACTTACCGATATTCAACACGTTTTGTCAATGCAACCTGTAAGATACAAAAAAAAAAAAAAAACAATAACAAAAACATTGAAAAACTTATGTGTTTAAAATTATAAAGATAAAAAATAATAAAAAAAACAAATTGCAAAAAAAAAAATAAAATGAAAATAAAAATTAAAAAAAATCACATCTTCAATGAAAATCTCTAGACAAACGGCTAAACAGTAAAATCGTAAACTTGGCGCAAACCAGCACGTAAAACGTTAATAAGCGCGCATTTCAAACAAAACTCTTGAGTTAATTTTCCATTTAAATGTACAAATAATTTTTTATAAAGAAAGAAAAAAAAATAATAATAATTGAAAATGTTATAATTTTTACTACAAAATAGAAGAAAACCAATCAAACCGATCTTTAGCATTAAATGAATTTAAGGTTTTTTATACGATTTAATAACAAGAAAAAGTGTATCAAGTGAGAACATATAAAACTTATTTAATTAATATGAAATTATTAAGTTTTTTTTTTAAATTTTATTAATTTTAATTAAAAAGAAAAAGTAATTTTTTTTTGTGCGTTTTTGTAATGGTCAATTTAATATTGAACGTGATTCGAAGATATTAAGCAAAACTAACGGGCCTATGACTGATAATCTGTTAATTTATGAAATAAAAAAAACTAAAAAAGTAATTATAAAACATAATTTTAAATGTTATAAAACATTATCTTTTCCTTTTAATTTTATTTCTTTAAATTCTTGAAATAAATTTTAAATTCTTTTAAAACCAATTTGTATTGCCTTACTGTGATTATTAGAAAAAAAAAAATAAAATAAAATAAAATTCAATTGATCCCATTTAAATAGTAAATATTATGAATATGGTGAATATAAAGTAGGCCAAGCCTTGTTGCCAACATACAGTGGTGGTCTTATAATTAGCACACGTACACGCTTCTAAGATAAAATATCATTATCATCACGAGATAAAATATTTTTTCAGAATGTATTTAATGAAAGTCAACTAAATACTCTATGGGGTATACTTAAGCGACGTACAGAGTAAAAGGAACTCCATTAAAAGAATTTAACAATAAATAACGTACAGAATATAAAAGCAAAATATTTCTTAATCACATAATTAGCACACTCCCATCAAAGGTGGACATAATTGTCACTTGAGTTTAATTCCTTTTTGGTATTTTGTGCTATAGACTCCACGAAGACTTTCAAGAACTCTCTAAAAACTCGATTGTTGTACGCCATTCTATGCCACTCAAACCACTTTCCACAGGTCTTGAAGATTTAACATTTTTTTTTTTTCAACTTGTGCCTCAATTTGTTCCATGAATTGGATTGCAATCAGAGCGTTATTTAAAATTAACTTCTTGGTCTTCTTAACTTACTTTATCCAATCGTGCGCTAAGTTATCATTATCACTGTCATCATTGCATACATAATTGGTCATTACAAGCTTCTCACACCACTCATGTTGTGTGTGTTAATTTTATACAAGACTGTCGGGACCTTCAGTTTGAAGTCGATTCCGAACGACAGAGTTTAGAGAAACTTTTCATGGCAATTTTTTATAGTTTCACCGCCGAAGAAATATTTTTTTTCATATTTCGTTTCGTTGGAGATGTGTGACCTGTGGTTTGAACCATGGCCTCACGTCTAATAAACCAACACACTACCTACTAGACTACGGTGGCTTCACTGTCATCATTATTTTGCATAAAAATTCATTTTACATACAAGTTTTCACAAGTGAATGAAATCAAATGAATCTACACAATATGTTTGGTTAAATGTTGGTCATTGAGCGACCAATGATTTTTATGATTGGTCCCACCACTATGCTATATGGAAGGAGGCTCTTCCAGTGTACGAATCGTGCTACGGCGGACGCCATACATTGTTCTCTCAATTGGAGTCAAATTGATTGAATTTATATTCACCGCTCGTAAAAACGTTTATCCTTAATAAAGTTTGCTTATTTCTTTAACGAAAGAGAGACGACCAGTACGATTTGATACCACAAGATCGTGTTGTGCTACAGACCCAACTAAGTTGGTTGCCTTTAGCCTGCGACGGATGATTTTTCTTAAAATTAATATGTAACGTGTTTCCACATTTCTGACGACGCTATGAATGGATTCTACTTCGCTTGATTAATTGTTAGGCAATCTGCGGTACTAGTAGTGTTTAATGGTCGGGGATTTCTTCTAGTGATCGCAGTTGTTTTGTAATATTTTTGATACGACAGTATTATTGGGCAATTTTTAGATGCCTGCCACTAGTACTTGCCATTTCCTTTTTCATTTTTTGTGCATTTTTATGATCATTTTGCGAAATTTAGATGTAAAGAAAGATTTTTTACTCAGTTTTACATAAAATATGGCTTTTTTCCAAGAAAACACGTAAATTTAATGGAATTAATACGAAACCAAGTAATCTGGGCCCTATTCCACGAAACAACTTATCAACTTTTCACTTTGCACTTATCAAATTTTTCGACAATTTGCAAAACTTTATGTTCCTCAGAACTATAAAATTTGATAAGTAATATGTTAAAACTGATAAGTATAATTTGCAAAGTCTTTGCAATTTTTTTATTCTCTTTGCAATTTCTGTTCCATGTACGTTCTCTTTTGCAAAGTGCAAAGCTAAAATTGAAAAGTATAATTTGCAAAGACTTTGCAAATAATTATGCTGTTTCGTTCCACAAAAACTGTAAATTCTATTTTTGCAAAGCAAATTTCGATAAGTTTATCAAAAATTTGCAAGGTAAACGATCTCTTTGCAAATTCATATTGTTATAACTAGTGAAACTTTCAAAATGTTAAGACGTGAGTTTTTGATCGACGATCGTGAAGAAGTGGTTATAAGAAGAAATTATAGACAGAATTAACTTTTCGGGACGACAAAATTTTAATTTTAAAGAGTGCTTTAGATTAAATCAAATCCAAGTTGATTTTATTTTAAGTAAAATTAAAGAAAAATTAGAGCACAAAACACAAGGCAGTCATGCGTTATCTGTTGAAAAACAACTGCTACTGTGCCTGCATTGGCTTGGAAATGTTTGACTGTACCATGGAGTTTCAGCTATGCATGGTGGTGCAAAACCATCCATGGAGTTGTCGACATTTTAATAGACGTTTTATTTCAAAACACAGTGCGGTGGCCCGATGACGTTAGTGGTATGCTGAAAAGTTTTTTGAGATGGGTGGATTCCCCTGTGTATGTGGTTGTGTGGATGGCACAATCGTTAAAATTGATGCGCCTTCATTACACGAGGAAGCATATGTGGACCGGCATGGAAACCACTCATTAAATGTAATGATGATATGCGGGCCAGACTACACATTTTACAGTGTAAATGCAAGTTGGCCGGGTAGTGTTCATGATTCAAGAGTTTTACGGAATTCGGCTATAAGCCAAAGATTTGACAATGGATGGAGACCATTTCCGGATGCTGTTGTTTTGGGTGATAGTGGTTACGGATTGAAAAATTGGTTGAAACCATCATTACGCCGAAATCCTGATAACCCTGCTGAAGAGGCTTTCAACCGTTGCCACAAAAAAACACGGCGCATAATTGAAAATAGTTTTGGCATTCTTAAAGAAAGATTTCCGTGTCTAAATTACCTGCGACTAAGGCCTGAGTTTGCAGGAAAGGTAGTTATTGTTTGTGCCATCTTACACAATATTGCCTGTAGCATTGGAAGAGTCCAAACAAACTGTCCCTCGCATAGGTCCATGTTTTTTGGGCCGACGCCAGTTACAGTGATTGGGCCTTTTTCAAAACTTCCTCCCAGGCAGCCTGTTTATCTAATTTATTAACCTTCAAAACGTAATGTAAACTTGAGTATTTTCTAAATAGTTACAATAATTTTATTTAAAATAGTACTTACTTTATTGTTTTGAAAACTAGCAAATAAAATATCCCTTTTTTCTTTAATAAAGCGTAGCAATGCAAGTTTTTTTCCATTTGTATCTTGCGGCAGGCGAGCATGGGTCAGTTCGACCTCCGGGTACTGTACTTGTCACAGTTGACAAGTACACGTCCTCTAACCTATCTTGCGGCTCATGTTGACAACTAATCTTTAACACAAAGTGAAAAGTGATAACACGCAAATGCAAAGTAGGTTAAATGCTTTGTGGAACACTTTTCACATTCACTTTTCAAGAGAGCACAAAAACTTTGCAAGAGCGCGCAAAGACTTTGCAAAGAGAGCAAAAATTTTATTGATACTAAGAGAGATTTGCAAAGAATTTTGTGGAACAGAAACAGTTATCACTTTGCCATAAAATACAATTTGATAAGTGCAAAGTGAAAAGTTGATAAGTTGTTTCGTGGAATAGGGCCCTGGTTTAATTTGTTTCATCTCCCAGAGAAAATAATCACAAAATACATGGTGGGCTAATAACATGTCCCGATTTTCAACCCAAACTTTTTAGTGGAAGGGTGTGCTAATTATTAGACCAGCACTGTACAAAGAAGCGCATCGTATTAAAGGGGAAACAATTTAATTATTCGTTAAATAGAATAACATTTATTGCCTTTGCTATCAGAAATGAAATCGATAAAAACCTGTTGACAATTTGACAACAAACAAGACATGACAAGACATTAGAAAACAACTGTTTTGACAGATTTTTACAATAACATAAATTATACAGAAACACTTACATAATCAAATACATAAAAACATTACAAGATGTAGTATTTATTTTCTTTTTTTTTGTGAAATTTAACGCTTGTTTAAGCAATAGATTGTTAGAATGTTATAATACAAAATAAATACTGTACATAGTGTGGTGTTCTGTAACTTTTAATTCCTCATCCCTATTGGTAAATAAGGCTTATTTTTTACTGTGATTGGAAACAAATAGTTTCGTTCTTTACTTACTTTAATCGATTGTCTACAAAATTGGTTTCCTTAGGAAATGGACATGGAACTTTCAATGAATATGGACATGGAAATTTTAATACAAAAAAATTAAAAACACAAGAAAACAATAGTTTCGCAGTTCGGTTTAAGTACTAAAAGATTGGAACGTTACAAAGCAAAAAAAAAACAAGCACTTTGTCACTTTGGAAGGAAAGTGATTCCCAAACAAAAATATCAGAAAATTTAAAAATATTGGCTTAAAACAAATAAATTTCAAAAAGTATGTGAAAAAAAGAAATAAAAATATTGAAGCTAAAAAAGAGTCCAAAAAGGTTTCTTTAATAAAAAAAAAACCGTATGAGAGACATACATACATTTGCTGACTTTTCAAACCTATCTAGACAAGATCTCTGCGTAATTAAGAAATTGCACTTTTTCCATTACTAAACGCGTTCCGAGCACCGATATTCCTATTAAAGAGTATCTGCTCAACAACTTGTTACACTGTTATGTTAAATAATCGCAAAGTGTAGAATTTCAGTTCAAGTGGAATCGAAACTTCTTTTTGTATCCTGCCTGTTTCAAGTGGTGTAAAACGCCTTTCAACAATCCACATGCTGTCAAAGTATTTGAACATTATTCAGTCTATTCTCAGGTGTCTAGCTTGCGATTTCGTTATTCTCTACGAAAAACTATAAAAAAAAGTCGAATTTCCTCTTTGGTAATGTATTTTTCCGGCTTTCAAGCAAGCAATCACAAAACTCTGATAACTGCAGCCTAGTATTTTTTTATTTTTTTTTTTTTGTGAAACCAGCACTCAGGGGATGGCCCCTACTCATGCAGTGCATTGCGCAGGTTTTAGGACAATGGGTTATAGGAAGGTGGAAGAGAGGGAGTAGTGTTTGTGGACATCTCAAGATGCGAACGGCAAGGAAACGAGTTGCTGCTGGGTGACTATAAAATGGCCAGTGCTATACCTTCACCATTAGACAGTCTACAGCAATCGTCCCCAAGAAGCCCGCACCCTTCAGTCCTAGCTTCTCACACTACTCATGTTGTGTGTGTTAATTTTATACATGAGTGGCGGGACCTACAGTTTAAAGTCGACTCCGAACGACAAATTTATTGAGAAGCTTTTCATGGCAATTTTATATACTCTCAGAGTTTTTGCCAGAAGTCTGCTGAGAGGAAGTCGCCGAAGAAATATTTTCGTTTTGATGTCTGACCTGGGATTCGAACTCGGGCCTTCAGTCAAATAGGCCAACAGACCGCGGTACCTACTGCGTAGGTTCATTAGACGAGAATACTTGATTGAAACCCCAGCTCAGACGTCTCGAATAAAACGAATTATGAAAAAATGTTTATTTCGGCAACATCCTCTCAGCAGACTTCTGGCTAAAACTCAGAGAGTGGGTCCCGCCACTCATGGATTCTATTAACACACGCAATATATGTAAGTGGTGTGAGAAGCTAGGTCGTAGACCTGACTGGTTGTCATGGTTGATGGTTGTCATGGCCAATTAAGTAAGTAAATATAAGAGGATTCTCTTGGAATCTTCGATTCGAACCATACTTTGCAGACCGCATCTGAGTTTTGAACTTTGCGAAAGTGTAGTCAGTGAAACACATTTTCTGCGATGTGTAGAATTGAATACAAGACTGCACACAGAAGGGTAGGTGGTAGTGATGAGTGCATCATGAGACCACCATGCCAAAGAGGTAATCTGAGCACCAATTAAGGACTAATGTGCCACGTACATACAGCCGTCTCCACCTCTATTACCATGTGCGGCCGCAGTTGCAGCGTTCAAAAATACCAAACCTCTTTCCTTTTCTCTTACTTCTTAGTAAACAAAGACCCCAAAACCCATCTGCGTCTGTATTATATGAAATTAGCGATTAATTGTTAGAAACTGCTTGCAATAAATAGCACAGCAGTTTTTACAACCTGGCATTATGGCCAAATACCAAAACCTCTGAAATAAATTCCTGTCCTGTCGGCGTGAAACTGTTGGTCTCGTGTGGTGGGTAGTGCGAGCAGCTAGGTTATAATCCTAATTAAAAGGTTGAAATATCCAATTAAGCAAGCAATCACAAAACTGTCAACAAAGTTGTTTTAACAAATATAAGATTTAATTACTCTTTAATACAGGCTACTAAAGCAATGTATTAGAATAATAATGGGTTTATTTTTACTACACCCTATGAATGCATAATATGGCTATGATTCACTCAGTTAAACGTTCATTTTCTAAACCAGGAATCTCTATCTAACAGTCAAGAAAGTAAGTAAATGCCACGAGTATTCTATTCAAAATATTTTTGAGTAAGGAAAGCAACAATCATTTTCATTCTGAATATTGTAAAATTTAGAATCATATCTCTTGTCTAGCTGGAGTTATTTGAGTTGAATTATTTAAAATTTTTTTCCAAAACAATCTAACACTTGCCTCATTCGAAATGATTTCAAATGATTTAATTTAGAATTTATCCCTGAACTTAATGCTTAAATTTTAAGTGTATATTTCTTAAAACGGTATCAATAGAACGAACGAGTTCATTAATTATGTTCATATTAGGAACACATTCATTAATCATTCAATTTGATAGTTTGTAATAAAAACTGAAAAATAAACAATAAAACAACAATAAAAAATATCCAATAAAAATTGATAGAGTATATACCATATCCACTATATGTATTAATTGAAGGGAAATTTAATACTACAGAAAATTTCTAAACAATAAATTAATTTTTCTACATTTAAGCAATGCATACATATTAATACTATTGATTAAAATTGAAAAAAAAATCATTATTTTGAACATTTTACAAAAATTTTGCCTACGCAAGTGTAAGCCTTTGTTATTCTTGTTTTCTCTCAAGGTGCTTCAGTTTTGTGATTTTTTATTTCCTTTTATTTTGCGGCTGGCCTCGCAGTGCCTCATTCGATCAGACCAATTTTCGTGCACTTTTTCGAGTGTATGGGCGGTATCTCAGGAATGGCATTAACAATATTGGCTCAATTATCTCTGGTTTGTCGGCGCCCCACAGAAAAGAGTCCAAAAGGGTCAAATCGCAGCCAATTGACATTACTATTTCGGCGAATTAACCGGCTATCAAACGTTTGACGCAATAAATCGATTGTGGCATGAGATGTGTGGCAACTTGCACCATCTTGTTGAAACCAAACATCGTTCACATCAATGCCATGAAGAGCTGGTACAAAAATATTAGTTATTATTGTCTTTGTTATGGAAATAAATTTCCAATAAATCCCATTGCTCAAGCGTAAATCGATTCATTTCATTCGTGGCAGATAGAATATCATAACCAAATTTAAACCGATGGATGGACCACTCGATATATTGAATGATGGTTATTAGTTGCATTATTCCTGCATCGTACTTTAATTTCTAGTCACGGGCTAAAAATGCAAGATATTTAATTCTGTTATAAGTTATAACAGGTTGAGTCCATGTTCTAAGTTTCACATTTAAGACGAAGGCAATTTGTTAGTATTTTATTGTTTTTATCTGAATTTCACAACTTTTATTAAAAGAATTGTTCTTTAAATGCTTTTAAATACTCATGAATTTGCAAAAAAAAAAAAAAAAATTCTGGTATCATTCATATCAGATGAAATACATTAAATTTAGAATATTCATTTTAAGATTTGTCATCATTGTAGTTTCAAAATAACACAATTATTCATAAAATGAATGAACAAGAATGAATTTAATAATCTCTAGATATTTGTGGAAATTATGGTACAATAAGATACATTTTTGCAATATTTATTAGAAAATATATAGATACATAAGTATGTTCGTACCATACATACAGACATACATATATTTTTTAGCATACTTATACACTTATACCTGATTCTAAAAAATCTCCGATGATAAAGATGCATTTGGCATCGGAAACTGTATATATTCTCCAAATGAATAATCATTAGAAAATTTTCAACATTCGCAACGAATTTCGCAAGCTGTACTGTATGCAACTGTTTAAGTTTTATAAAGTAATGATCCTAAGATTACATTGAAGACCAATTTATGGTGTGGTTTATTTTTAAAACTTTGTCACATCTGTTTTTGGTTACTTTCCATTTTTTTGTTCAATCTATATTTTTAAATATCAATCAATAAATAGTTTCAATTAAATTGTGTCATTTGTAGGGTGGTATTGTCAAATGATTTTATCCCCCCAAAAAAAAAAAGATTATTTTCTCTTTATTATAAATTTAATGTTTCTCTGCTCATTTTAAACATCCCCCACAATATAATAAAATTTGAAAGTGAACATGTTTGAGTGTTCAATATTTATAATAGAAAATCTTTTCTTTTTGTTTTCTTATAGAACGTATAAGTAAAATTGAAAAAGTATTTTTCACAAAAATGTTGCTCTAAATGTTCGTACAAGCAAACAGTGAAGCCTCAATAGTTTAAACTTTCTAGTCAAAAGAGGAACCAAATGTTTAAGTTTTTTTTTTTTTTTTTTTTGAAAAACTTGACAAGTTTTTAAAAGAAGTAGAATAATCGGGACAGGTTCATTCCTTTATAATAATTTAAACACAACGGGTAACTTTTTATACGTTTGGTTTCAGTAGTTTAAACTTTTTAGTTAAAAGAGGAACCAAGTTCTTAAGAGTTTTAATGAAAATCTTGATAAGTTTTTTAAAAAAAAGTATAATAGTCGGTACAGGATCATTATTTTTATTAAAATTTAATTCTAACGGGTAACTTTTTATACGTTTGTATATTTGTAAAAGAAATTTAAAAGTGATTTTGCACAAGTGCATAAAAAAATTTATGTGGGACGATAAATGAATGCCTATCACTCACATGTTAAAGATTATTTCAGATTTATGTATATAACCCGCCCGCGGCTTCTCCATCAATGCTCTATTCTTCCATAACAATGGCGAGCTTAATGTTGTCTTCCAAAACTGTAATTTTGGCTGACATCCCTGTACACGAGCAATTTCAGAAAACATACTCTAATGGGATCATAAGGTTAATTGCCTACCCAAATACCAGCTCAATAGGTTAATGGCATCGCATGCCATATCAGAAGTGAAATTGTCTTATTGAAACCATATATCAAGCATTTTCAATTCTTCGATTTTGTTCATAAAAAAGTCAGTAATTACCACACTGTACCCTGCTCCATTCACTATAACGTTAGGATTTTCCTGATGCTTGGAAATGTACGGTTATGTTTAGTGCACAAACCGCACCAAACAATGAATCCTGCAGCTACATTTGCAGCTCTTGAATATAATTCAATGAAATTCCGGAATCTTGTTTGTTAACATTGAAGTCGTCGTAGTCTAGTCGGTAGTGTGTTGGCTTATTAGACGTGAGGTTAGGCTTCAAACACCAGGTTAGACATCTCCAAGAAAACGAAATATGAAAAAATATTTCTTCGGCGATTTCCTCTCAGCAGATTTCTGACAAAAATTCTGAGAATAAAATAAAATTGCAATGAAAAAGTTTCTCAAATATCTTGTCGTTCGGAGTCAACTTTAAACTGTAGGTCCCGCCACTCATGTATAAAAATTAACACACATAACATAAGTGGTGTGAGAAACTAGGTCGTAATCCAAACTAAAGGGTTGTAATGACCAATTATGTATCTATGTTGGTTAACTAACATACCCACATGAGCTTCAAAATGAGCCTCAATGTTGAAAATAATTTTTCGATAGAACACATTTCTCACATAGGACAAATTTTCTTAATAAAATTCACAATTTAAAGATGAAAGGGCAAATCTTACTGAATTTTACACTTTCACTTAAAGACCACATAGCAAAACAGCTATTCAATACGAATATTAAAAATCAAATGTGTTAAGTTCTGCTTTCTCTATTTTCCAGAAGTTCATCTGAAATCAACTTTTTTATTTCATGTTATTAAAAATATTCGGTTTATCTTTAAGCAGAACAATATTGAAATAAATCTGGTATATCGAACAATCTAGATATTCTTACAAAAAAGCTTACTTAATACTGATATTCTAGTGGAAAAGGACACCGGAAAAATAACGAGGGTAATACATCGTCTTGAAATATTTTCATAGTCCGAGTTTTTTTTTGTTTAATTTTTTTTGTTTTTTTATTAGGCTCCAGTTTTCTTTGATTCTTTGTTGTAATAAAACTAAACCTCCTTTTGAATGATCATAAAATTTTAGACCAAATGCCAAGACAAATTCAATTAAATTTTACAAATTCTTTAGCTGTAATGACTAACAAGGTTCTACTGTTTGCATATATTTTCGATTTCAAACAAAATAGATTTTTATTTTATTTTTCGTGTTAAAACAAAAAGAAAATAATGAGAAAATTGTATTTATTGGTGTCTTCTCGTTCTGTGCAATGTTGAAAAATACGTGTCAAAAATAAATCAACATTTATTTTTAGTTTCCAACTCACGACCGATGCTAAACGATGCCTATACGATGTATCAAAATCGTGTGGGCTTTTCACGAAAGTGCCAACGAGAGAATATTTTTCAGCATTTTCAAAATGAGTAAGAATCCTATGATTTCATATTGAAAAATATGCAAATTGCTGGGAAGGGAAATCAAAATATTTGTAATTTTCTTTAATAATATATGGAAACGTTTTCAATTAAATGGAAATGTATTTAAAGATCGAGTTAAATCTTAAGATGTAAAGTTTTAAGGATCGATCAAAGCTTGAAATGCTGAACTTAATTACTTGATTTGACTGGATCTCGTTAATGCCTTTACTTGATAATATGTTGTCAATAGGTAGACGATAGAATTATAGCTCTAAGATATATGAAATCTGCATTATCGGAAATTGATAAAATGTTCGTATGGCAAAAATTTCACGATTTGCTAACCTTATGGTGTTTTCTTTTCTACAAAGAAAATGTCACAATCTTACAAGGTGCATTAAAAAAATTTTTGACCAACCCTGTTGTAATGTCATTTTATATTTGAGAAGAACATAACACAAATATTAAAAAAGGGTATGCCCTGTGTTTAGCACTTATTAAGAAAATGAATAAGGAAATGCCAATTTGTTCAAAGGTGTTGCCAGATCGCTAATTTTTCGACTTCATTTTTTGCACGCTTTTTTTATAACAAAAAAAAATATATATTTTAACACTGTTCTAACATTGAATGCAATTTTTTATATTGCTGACCATGTAGTTTTAATAATGTAATATTTCCTTAAGATTACTCCACAAAACAATGAAAAAATTAATTTCAAATTGGATAACGATACCAGGCGACTTTTTTTAAATTTCATCTGGTAGCCCTATAAATAAACAAAAGTCATCTGCTTTACAAGGCATTATCAGCACTCTCGATTTATACAGGGCATAAAATGCAATGCCCTTCACCATTGGCAAGTGCGAATTATTTAGAATAAAACATGCCACCCTTTTAGAGGGCGAAACATTTTTAAGAAACAAACGCAAAATTGCATTTTGCGTTAATAAAATGCACATTTTTTGGTAGAAAAGAAAACACCATTAGAGTGTATATTTTAGTACTCCCTTATCAACAATTGTTTTCTAGTAACTTTAAAACTTAAACATAAGTCGCTTGTACTTTTTTTTATAACTTCCTACACTGAAAATAAGAATCAAGCCATATCGGTCACAATAGTACGGTAAGTACGGTTTGGCTTGAATCAAGTACAAAAGAGTTGAATCAAGCCCGAATCAGCCAAGTACAAAAGTGTTGAATTTAGCGCGATTTAAGCCTTTTTGGGATCAAAGTGATCTCATCATTTATTTGGTTTAAGCATATTTTTTCTTGATTTAAGATCGAATTCGTACTTGATTCAAGAGAATCAGAAATTGAAGTAATCCTTAAGCGCACTTGCTTCAAGAATTATAAAGTTGATTTAGGCTAGATTATCTTATAAATGGGATCGAATTGAGGCAAATTGTACTTTATTCGAGCACAATGAACTTGGTTTAAGCCCTAAATTATACTTGATTTAAACCTAAATTTATCCAAAAACGAGCTTGTTTCAAGAATTTTGAACTTGATTTAAGCTCGAACTCGTACTTGATTTAATCCTAAAATCGATTGATTTGAAAAAAATGCAAGTCATCTACACAAAAAAATGCAAGTCATCGACCGGAATAATCCAAGTCATCTACCAGAGAAATGCAACTTGCGAAAAATACGACATTTTGTTGGATATATATTGTATAAAACACATGAACTAAATGAGAATTATTAAAATTTTTACTTTTGAACTTAAAACCCACAATTCCATAACTCAAATAACAAATAAGTCAAAATTACACTTTTTAGATAGATTTGAGCTTTTTAGTGTTGATTTTAGTAATATAAGGTTTAGTTTTTCACATCAATCCCGTTTTTTGCTTGTTTTAAGCAAACAATAGCCAAAACGGGCTTAATTTTTCAAGCACGTTTTTTGGCTTAAATTGAGAATAGAAAAGTTGATTTTAGCACGCCGTTTTTTTTTTTCTGTGTATAAAAAGTGTTTTAAGTTTGCAATGCATTATCAGCAACAAAAATAAAAAATACAAATAATAGCAGTCATGATTGCCTCTAATCGTACAATATAAAAGGATCAAAAGTAGCAACTCTGGATAACGGTTAATATATTTGTCTGTTTTAATTGTAAGAGACACTAACTCCTTACTCAAGAAGTGAAATAGTGTGGCTACTGAATAAAGTTTCTTAATAATGACTAATAACATCAACTTGTAGTCACCGTAGTCTAGTAGGTAGTGTGTTGGCTTATTAGACGTAAAGCCCGGGTTTGTATCCCAGGTCAGGCCTCAAAAACGAAATATGAAAAAAAAAAATATTTCTTCGGCGACTGCCTCTCAGCAGATTTCTGGCAAAAACTCTGAGAGTAAATAAAATTGCCATGAAGAGCTTCTCAAAAAATCTGTCATTCGGAGTAGCGCCACTTATATATAAAATTAACGCACAAAACATAAGTGGTGTGAGAAGCTAGGTCGAAATCCTGACTGAAGGGTTGTAATGACCAATTATGTATGTAAATATGTAACATCAACTGGCATTTCGATCCTGAAAAAATATGACCCCCCATGGAGATACACATGTATACTACGCACTGATATGCGAGAAACTGAAACAATTCCAATTATGTCTATCGATGCGCTAGTAAATCAATTTATTTACTTAATTGGTCATTACAACACTTCAGTCAAGATTACGACCTAGATTCCCACACTAGCTATGTTGTGTTTGTTAATTTTATCCATGAATAGCGGGAAGTACAGTCGATTCCGAACGACAGATTTTTTGAGCAACTTTAAATTACGGCCTCACATCCAGTAAGCGAACACGCTACTTACTAGACTTCGGCGATCCCATCAATTTGCTTTCAATAAAGGATGACTTTTGTTATCTCAAGTACACACGGTCGAGAAACCTCAAAATAGACTTCAAAAGGCCGTTCTATATGCCAGACTAATAATGATATCAGATTAATTAAATTATGTTTTGAACGGCATTTAAGTACTTGTTTCAACATCTTACAACTTTACTGATTCTTGCAAACTCCCTCATTTGAAGATTCCTTGCAGGTGAGAATTTTATGCATCATTCATTATGAAGTGTTATGGAGATTATACAAAGAGTTTTATCATCATTGGCGGGCCTTCTGTATTATCACTATTTCATTGTTGCATTTCGTCTTTACTTTTATTTTTATTGTTTTTGTTTACGAATATGTTCCTTCATAAGTTCTGCTTTAATTAGTACAGTATTGTTGAAGTAAAAATTAAAATTCCACGTTATATTTCAAGAAGAAATTTAATGTAGACAGAAGATTTATTTAAATAAACTTAGTTATTGAATAACCACAGCATATTCTTGTCAGTTTATACATAGCAAAACCTTGTCTAATAAGAACCTTCTTCAATGACAGAACCTTGTAAAAAAAAAATATATGAAAAATAAACTCTAAATTGAAAAATCTTAAGAAAATGTCAAATGTTTTGGACCACAAATTATTATCTGAAATAGTACTTTTATATTGAAAAGGGCTTTTAAAATTTTCTACATTCTTATACACATCTGACCTTTATTGTTCACAATCATCGTTTAAGTTGAGTGCAGGGAGGCTGACAATATCACAGCACTTCGAACAATTCTTGCCCAGCAATTTGACTTTTTAGAGAAAATTTTCAAATATATCCCAATGACAACAATAAACACATGTAAAACTCAAAAATATCCTCGCGATATGAAACGAACAGAAACGATACACGTTAAACATACAACCACCGACCCCTCTCTTCCTTATACTAGAGATGATCGCGGCAGCAAAATAAATGAGCAGCCACATTCAGATTTCGTTAGAAATTTTGTGGCATTCTTCGCTCGCACCTCAAAAACGATCGACGTCTTGGTTTCAGTCTCGGGGATTATGACTTGAACCAATTCAAAAAATAATATATAGAAAAGAAATATAGAAATTATATATATATATACACGTATATATATAGAAAGAAATAAAGTTTTTTAAAGTATACATAGAGTTATTTACATATAAAGAGAAAAATTTAAAAGGAAATCATAATATTTTTTATTAAAATTTTGAAAAAATTAAACGAAAGTGAGTGAAAAAAAAGGATATGAAAATTCAAAGATTTATAAAGAAAATTTTCAAATGAGAAAGAAAATTTTTTGGTTTCGTAACAAGTGCTGAACAGAAAGAAAAAAAAATTTTTTTTTTTGTTGCTGAAAATCTAAAAAAAGAATTTTTATTCTCGGTGGTGGTAAACGATGATGATAAAAATGAACCAAAATATAAAATAAGAAGAAGAAAAAAAGTATTGAAAACGGAACGTAACGTAACGCAATGTAACTTATTGTAATGAACAGAAAAAATCAATGAAAATCAATAAAATAAATCAATTAAAAAAAAATATTATTTTTTTTATACAGGACCTCTTTTATTATCCTTGTTATATGATTGCTAAAACCAGGATTAGGCATAATTTAACAAGGCTAATAAGAGTCCTAGAAAATAATATGGTGAATAACAATAAAAAAATGAAAAATTCTTGAATTTTATCTAAAAAAGAAAGTGTGAATCAGTGTATTAATCATTAAAAAAAAATAATATTTTCATATACCAACACCATACATACATACATATATACATATATGCCCACAGATCTATCTATGCATACATATATATTATGAACGATGAGAAAAAAGATATTAAAGATATACATATAGATGTGATCATATCTAACATTTGTGTGGAGATATAAAATTTTCCTTTTTTTTTTTTGTTTTGTGTGAAATAAATTAAAAATAGATTTTGAAAATTAAGAAGCCACCACCATCACCACCACCACTACGTTCAACATCACCACTGTTAGTGCGGTGAACAAAATACATATTTTTTGTGAAAATTTCTAAGAGAAATAGAAACATGAGATAGAAAATGCATAAGACCACTGTGAAGTAAACAAGGATGGCAAACATTATAAAATCATTTTTATAAAAATAGCAACAAAAAAAAATATATTAAATAGAAAAAGCAAAAAAACAAAAAAGAAAAAATATTTTCCTAAAATCTCTACATATTCGATTTGAAAACATACATATAACGAGTGTGTATAGTTTTCAAATAGTGAAAATCCCTATATACCATAAAACTTATAAGCATATATACATACATGCATATGTATATGTTTGTGGAAAAAAAAACGAAAAGTCTAGAAAATTCTTTAAAATAAAAATGTTTTTCATTGCTTTAACTTTTAATTTATTTTTTTCTTTAATTAATTTTTAGCATTTGAAACGAAGCTTTATATCTTTAAAGTGTTACAAAAAAAATTTTAAGTGTGAAAAAGAATCTCAAAAGATATAAATCGGTCCTTTTTATATTATATACCATAAAAATATTTAGAATACCAGTGCCAACAAGTTAGAGAAGAAAAAACGAAAAAAGTGCAGTTTTGAAATAGAGAAACACACGCCCATTTGCGTGTTTGTTTTGAATTTCGATTTTATTTTTATTGTAAATGCTATATAGTGTTATATAACGAATAAAGCAAAATGCAACGACAAAATCCGAATCAACAACAACAGCAATTATACCAGCAACAACAACATCAAGAACAACAATTCATGCAACAACATCATGAAATGCATCAACAGCAAAGAATAAGCCGCACTGAACAACATCATGTTCAAAGGAGTCAAGTGACCACCCAACAAAGAGGTCAGTGTTAATAGTCAAAAACGTCATTGTCAAACAACAATGAAATACTACAACATCAAATTCATCATCATCATCATGACTAAGTGACCTTAATATACTGATGAGGAAAATCTTTTAATCTGTTAAAAAACAAAAAAAAATACTACAAATTTTCTTTTAGCAAATAAGTTATGCTTTTCTTTTTTGTTTTTTTTTTTCTTTTTTTTTAATTTAAAATTTTCTATAAATAATATAATAATTTAAATATTGAAAAATATTTTAATTATTGAAAAATATTTTAAATATTGAAAAATATTTTAATTATTGAAAAATATTTTACAAATTAAAATTTTTTTTTTTTGCTTTTTTCCTAAACATTTAATTGAATGATTTAATTATCTTAATTATTTTATTTTTATTATTTTTGATTGCTTAGTAAATGATTTAGTAAATAAATAAAATTAAAACTATTTTATTAAACCGTTTTGCCGAAAAAAATAGATTTACTAAAATGTTTCATTTTTTCCTTTTCTTTAATTTTTCATAAACTTATTAAATTTTTTATTCGATTTTTTGGAATTATTTAATGTAAATATTTTTGATAAAAAAAATTTTGTAGAAAGTATTTTTCTTTCTTATTTATTAAATAATTTTTATTAAAACATTAATTTGATTTATTTAATTTCTTTATTCAATATTCTTCAATATTTTGATTTTTTAATAATATAAAAACAAAAAGTTTCCATGTACATTCAAAGACAAAAGTCTACATACAGCTATACTCATAGTCTATACTCATACTCTTCTCCTGGTAATTTTTTTAAATTAAGAAAGGTGTTTTAGCGTTGATTAACGTCACAATTAAGAATGTTTGAACACAAAATCGAATATTAAAAATATAACCCAGGAATTATTAAAAAAAGCCAAAAAAAAAATTAGCTACATACACCGTTGTATGTAGACTTTTTTCTGTGACTGTATATAGGTTATAAATTATTTTCTAAAAGAAATATTTCATTATAAATTAATCAATAATATAATTTTTAATCAAATATTTTGTTAAAAATTATTTTAATTTTTTAATTTAATTTTTAACCAAATATTCTGTTAAAAATTATATTAAAAAAAAAAAATTGAAAAAAAAGGTGAAAAAAATTTAAGAAAAATAAAACAATCAAAAAATTAATAATTAGTCTATTTCAATGTAATAGATTAAGGAAAAAATATTCATATTTTCCTTAATAGACTAAGAAAAAAATATTTTCGAAAAGATTCGTATTAAAATTCAGTAATATTACCATAATAAAATATTTTCGTTTTTTTGACTAATATTTCAAAATTAATGATAAAAAAATATTTGAAAAAATAGTAAAAAAAAAAGAAGAGCAGCAATAATTGTCCTGAATTGTTTTCTATTTATTGGTTTATTTTTTCAATATTTTTCCTTAATAACTTGTTCTTGATACAAAAATCATTATCCTTTTTCAGAGGCTTTTTTAAAGTCTCTTTATATAGGAATTTCTGAACTTTTTAGGAGGTTTTGAATCAATTTTTAAATAATTTAATAAATATACATAAAAATAATTAAGTATGGCAACGTAATGAACCCAAGATTTGAGTTATGAAAAGTTTAAATAAATAAAAATCAAGTCTTACATAGAAGTTGACAAATTTTCTTTAAAATTTCTTCTTTAGAAGGCAAATACTTTTTGTTTAGTAGTGTACAGCAGTAGTGGATTCTAGGAGTAGAGCAAGCTGTCGCATAGCTGGAAAAACTTGATTAATGAATAAACTAAAGCAAAGCCAAGCAAAGGAAAGTAGTAAGAAGATGTTTGTGACAGCTCTTCGTTAGAAAAACCGACAATAAATAGAAGTTTTGACACTTATGATAGCTAATGATATGGCTATAATAAAATCATTTATTTATTTCCTAAATTTCAGAAATTTATTTGAAATAAAATCCAAGCAGCTATAATATCCACTTAAGTATGAAAGAAATCTTTTACTATAATATGTATATGTAAATAATAAAACAATATAAATTATTTATTTATAATATTTAAGAGAAATAAAAAAATAAAAATTTGAAAACCGATTCCCAATTAATGGTCAGAATAACCGAGACAGTTAGTGTAGGTTAAAATTATTTTCCAAAAACATTATTTACGACCTACGCAAACATGATTAAAAAATTAAATACCAGCACATCATAGAATAGGAAAATTAAGAGCAGAAAACAAAATTATTTTGCTGACAAACTTGCAAAAATAATATTTTAGTTTTTCCAAAGCAATAATATGAACGCTATGATAGAGTTCTTAAAATAGTTTTTCCTTAAACTGTTTACACTCTGTTAAATTGTTAATTCTTTGTCAACTAGAATGTCTATAAAAAGTTACAAAAAAAGAAAAAAAATTAAGACAAAACAGCCTAAGTCAAGTTAGGTAAAAATTAAGATTTTATTGTAATAAGTCATGAGTAAACTTTTTTTAAATTCTTTTTAATGGTAATGCTTGCATAGGGAATAGGATTTTATTTTCAAAAATCAAGTTATTAATTAAATCAGCAACATTTACAAAAGAATATAGTGCTTATACTATGTTCAGACAATGCACTTATATTAAGTAAATCGCAATAAACGGCATTATTCATCTCAATATTTCATATAAAATGTCAATTAATTATTGCTTAATAAATTCATAAATTGTTATAATATTGATTAAAACTTGAAATACAGCACTGTCATAAGTACGTTCAGTGAGCATATTACAATTTTCCGAACACTTTCATTGATATTTGACAACTCAAACATCAAAAACGACAAACAAACAAAAAAAAAGCAAAACAAAAACAATGTTGTTGAAACAACAATGTTGTTTTGTTTACCAGCTGTCAAATGAATATTGATAAAGCAGCTGAACTGCGTATATTGTTATGTCTAAACACTTAAAATATTGTAATCAAATAAACTGAATATTGACTCAATAAAAGTGCCTGTCTGAACATAGTATTAGTTTAGTTTTACATGAAGTAAGCCATCAAACGTTATAGCTGAACATCACTGTATTAAGGTTTTTATAATTCAAACAAATTAAATTTAAAATCCTTTCATAATAAATTCGTATTGAACTCATTGCTTTGTAAGAGGATACGGCCTTAAATGCTTTAATTTTATAGTTCAACTCTGATATTTCACTTTTAATATCATAAAACTAAGCAAAGGTATGAATTAAAAAAAAGTATTTAAATACATTCACCCTTATTCTGGTTGTCGTCGTCGTCGTTACCAAAAATGATGTCGATAAAATCAGAGTCGACACAACACAATATCGACGGCGTATTGACTCACAGAATACCAAATGTGTGTCGACAGTCATCTATAACTGTCAATAACGACAAACAGAATACCAATTTTAAACTGTCGACGCAAGACGACGTCGACGACGACAACCAGAATAAGGGTGATTAATTAAATTCTATTTAAATAACTCATAAAATAAATATTAAATACATATATTTTTTAACAAATTAAAATCACATATTTTGCTAGCTATAATCGATAGCAATGCCCTGAGTTTTAATGACATAAAATTTAAAGAGAAGTTGGTAGTTAGTCACTAGCAAAAAAACAATTTAATTAAGGAGAGATTACTATACAAAAACAAAAAACTTTTCAAATAACACAACAAGAAATAAAATTGTTTTTAAATTCTGGAAACTAAATAATATTTTGTTTATTCCATTAAATACTATTTATATTTCCATAACCATAATAATAAATTGCAACTCCAGCTCAAATAAAAACATTATTAAGAACAGTATCATCGGTAATTTCCTAATTCAAAAATAGCTAATTTTTTTCATCATCTTAAGAACAAGTTCAATGAAATTTGGGGACAGAAACAGAGAATTTTTCTTTCAAAAATTCTCAATCTGTTAAAGTTTTTTTTTTCAAAATTCAAATGCCTACAATTACTACATTAGTTTCGTTTTGCATTCGGCAAAAAATTTCTGTATAGTTTTGGTATAAAATTGACAGAAAGTGCGGAGAACTCCACTGAACAAGTACGTTTTCGCTTACACCAATGCATTGAAATATCGTATTAAATATAGTAACAATACTGATGTTAGGTTAGGTAGGAATTGTAGGAGAAAATACACCTCTACTTAAAGTCACTAAAGACATTTTGTGAAAAGTTCCGGCTCTTCACTTTAACCTCAAATTCAAAACAAAAAGAAAATAACGAAAATACCTCAGAAAGGGAAGATAGAGATGGAGATCCGAGATCAAATTCTCTAGTTCAAAAGTCTTAACCGAAGCTGACTTATTAAAGAAACTCCTGCCATTTATCCTAAATCTTTGCCTCTGCAAGTCAAAGGAAGGGATGCCTATTATATATACCACTCATTCTTGCCCTCAAAGCAGAATGACCAGTCAAAAAACTATCAAAGTCCTAATAGATTCCCTACCTAGTTTCAGTATCCATACTACATGCATTGTAAACCTGTGACAATTGACTATAACTAAGCCAACATTCGAAGTTGTCGTTGTCTAGTAGGTAGTAGTGTGTTGTCTTATTATAAATAAGGCTGTGGTTCAAACTTCAACTTAGATATCTCTTATAGAACGATATATTAAAACATATTTCTTTGGGCGACTTCCTATTAGAAGTCTTCTGGCAAAAGCTCTGAGAGTAAATAAAATTGCCATGGAAAGTTCCAAAAAAAATCTGTCGCTTGGAGTCGACTTGATTGAGAGGTTGTAATGACCAATTAAGTAAGTAAGTTAGTATGACAAAATTCAGCCTTAGAACCTTGCAAACTATACAAATCTTAGCAATCAGTACACTTACCAGTAAAGTTCTTTAAATTTTTTTATTTGCTATCGTTAAATTTGGTATCACAACTTTTGAACTGAATTGGGACAGTGCGAAAAGATATATATCTCTAAGATACAATTGTAATCCCAGCTGATAGTTCTATTAAGACTCGATTCGTCAACATAACATTCAGAAATTGTTGTTATTTATTTATTTAATTAGTCGATAAAATATTAATTCATATCGATTGAACATGTCGTTGATGATTAGATTGGCATTATGAATCAGATTAGGTGCAGTTAGAAGAAATTAATTACTAACAGAAATAAATTTCTTATAAAGAACATTACTATGGTGTATGAGGTCTTCGTATTTAAAAGTATCTTCTGAAGAGTTTTAATTGTTTGCTAATACCTCTACTCAAATTATAAATCCTGCTTATCCCATGCGTTATGTTGGTGGTAGTGGCGCAAACTAAAGGAACTGACTTAATATTTTTCCATAGCAATCTGGTCAAAAAAAAAAAACAAACCTCAGATCGCTATTGTAAATCTTTAAGGTCCTACCTGAGGATCTTTAAAGATCGCTATTGTAAATCTTTAAGGTCGTATTAATTTATTTTTAAATATACAGAAAATAATTTGATCACTTCGAAGAAAATTAAAGACAAATTAAAGTGTTTGAAATATAGATGGCAAATAACTAAACCTAATTATTTAAAAATATTTTTTATTTTCATACATATCTTAGCTCATCTGTTAGCGTTACGATCTAGCTTCTCACCACCACTCATGTTGCGTTAATTTTATTCATGAGTGGCGGGACCTACAGTTTGAAGTCGCTTCCGAACGACAGATTTGTGAGAAACTTTTCCATGACAATTTTATTTTCTGTCAGAGTTTTTGCCAGAAATCTGCTGAAAGGAAGTCGCCGAAGAAATATTTTCTTTCTACGAAGCATTGGAGCTATTTATTTATCAATTTCCCTTTTTAAAATGTTTGCCCAGGCTACTTTTCTTTGGAGGAAAGAATTTCGTTAATTCGACCCCTGACCACGATTTATTTTTCTATCTATCATATGTCCTACAGATTCTCTATAGGATTAGAAGCTGCTTGCAAGAAGAATGCAATCAATGTTATGTTAAATATGCAAATTTCCTGTTTCAGTTTCTTTTTATATAAAATTTTTTTTTCTTAATTTTTGTTTAAACAAATATTCAATATGTTACGATCTAAAACTTGACTAAACTAAATTTCCAAAAAGAGAGAAAAAAATTATTAATTCCCCCTAATAACTTACTTTCCTCTAACCCTTAAATTCAAACACTCCTTCGACCAATCTCCACCCAAATTCAGTACAATGTATGTTAGATGCACCTCAAACTGCAAATATTTAACTCGAAAACAAATAAACACGCCAAAAAGATAGATAGATAAGGCATATAATAGAATAGATTTGAAATTATTGGATTTTAACTTTAGAACGCCATAAATCGCAATCATTTAGAAAGTAACAGTTGAACAACAAATCGTTTTATAACACGGATTAAATTATCCACATAATAACAACACATTAAAATTAAGAAAAAAAAAAGAATACAAATAAAAAAAGATTAAAATTCCACACATCAAAAGAAAATCAAACTGAAATTTCATTGAAGGAAAAAAGTGCCAAAAAAAAAATTGAATTTAATTTTAATTTCTTTCTTTAATATCGCAAGATCTAAAGATGTTTGCACAAGTACCTCATTTATATTAATCAAGGAATTCTGTCAGATTTAAATTACCCCCAAACAACAACATAAAGAAAAATTAAGAAAACTTAAACATCGAAAAATATTGTTTAAAATGAAAACTGTTATACAAAAAGATATTTTTTATAAATATAAAAAGATTTTGTACAGACGAAAAATAATCACAGTGAAAGCTAATTGTGCAGGTATATTCTGAATTTAGTGCGCATGTTTTTTGAGCTCATATTCATACTCTTTTTTATCTCACTTTTCCTTTTTGTTATACACAAGTAACTAATTGAAGCATTTCTCTTTCTCTCTCTCTCCCAATTTCTCTCATTTTAATAATATAGTGGAACAACATGGCGGCTCTTATGTACCACCAGCTTTGACACACATTTATGCTCAGGGCGACATCTCACCACCCGTATTTGAACAAATTTTCAAGAATGCTCGTTTCGCTCAGGGCGGTAATGCCCTGTTCGAAGGTAAACTCCGTGGCAATCCAAAGCCATTCGTAACCTGGACCCGTAAAGGCGCACCACTTATCGAGTCCCAGAAGTTCCGGATGAGCTACAATGAAGCTACCGGAGAAGTCTCGCTGCTTATTAATCAAATCGGACCTGGCGATGAAGGTGAATACACTTGCACGGCTCGCAATCAATATGGTGAAGCCATTTGCAGTGTCTACATCCAACCAGAAGGCACACCCATGCCTGTCATACAACCCATCCAAAAGCAAATGGACAAATCCATTTACACCAATGGTTACTCGTTTTCTTCAACACAAGAAGAGTTCCGTGTGGACACCTTTGAGTATAGACTTTTGCGTGAAGTATCCTACAGAGAGGCCATTACACGCCGTTCTACTTATGAACAGGATTACTATCTATGTCAAGAGTTGGATCGCTCCATGGGTCCAGCTCATGCTCCACAAATTGCTCAGAAACCTCGCAATTCTAAATTAATAGAGGGTTCTGATGCTGTGTTCAGTGCCAAGGTAGGCTCCAATCCTAGGCCTCGTTTGACTTGGTTCCACAACGGACAACGTTTGGTCCAATCCAACAAGTACGACATCTCCTACTCAAGCGGTATTGCTACTTTGCGTGTTAAGAAAGCCAACATTAGCGATGCTGGTCATTATACTCTGCTGGCAGAAAACACTCAAGGTTGTGTTGTGTCTTCTGCTGTCTTGGCCGTTGAGCCTGCTGCCGAATCGGCTCATGAACCAAAACCTGTTGATGCTACGGCAGAACAGTTGGAAGCGGGTAAAGCTTTGGCCCCCACTTTCGTTAAAGCCTACGGTGACCGTGAAATCACCGAAGGCCGTATGACTCGTTTCGATTGCCGTGTTACTGGCAATCCTTATCCTGAGGTATACTGGTTCATCAACGGTCGCCAGGTCAACGATGATGCTGCTCACAAGATTTTAGTCAATGAATCTGGTAGCCACTCACTCATGATTACCAATGTAACCCGCATGGATGCCGGCGCTGTTCAGTGTTTGGCCCGCAATAAGGCCGGTGAGGTTGCCATCGAAGCTCAGTTAAATGTGCTCGAGAAGGAACAAGTTGTCGCACCACAATTTGTTCAACGCTTCAGCACTATGACTGTGCGCGAAGGTGAACCCATTACTATGAGTGCCAATGCTATTGGCACTCCTATGCCCCGCATTACCTGGCAAAAGGATGGTCAACAAATTTCTTCTACCAACGACCGTTTCATTGGTATTGATGGTGGTGCCACCTGTTTGGAAATACCACGTATCAAAGCTTCTGATGCTGGCTGGTATCAATGTACTGCACAAAATATTGCCGGTTCCACAGCGAATCGTGCTAGACTCTATGTAGAAGTTCCCAGAGAACAACCACCCGTCGAACAGAGACGTCTAAATTTACCAAGACCCACGAAGATTATTGAACCAGAGTAAGTATTTCAATAAAAATTTTAATCACTCAAAATTATTTAAAAAAAAATTTATTTTTTACGTTTAGGCCCCAACCTGGTCCTGAAATTATTTATTTGCGTCATGTTGAACGCGCTAAGCCTCATTTACGTCCTGGAGAAGAAGATCGAGTTTATCCACCGCCACAGTTCATCATACCTTTACAAAATGTGCAACAAGTTGAAGGTGGCAAGGTACACATGGAAGCTCGCATTGAACCTGTTGGCGATCCTTCCATGGTAGTTGAATGGTTCCTTAACGGTCAACCTTTGGCAGCTAGTAAGTCAAAACTTTCATTCCAATTTACCACGCCTAAGGAATATTTGTTTATAAACGCTTTTTTGTTTCTTTGTTTATTTAGGTTCCCGCGCCACTTCCGTTTTCAAATTCGGTTTTATTGCCCTCGATTTGTTGAGCATTATTACTCATGATTCGGGTGAATACATGTGCCGTGTTACCAATGCTTCTGGCATGGCTGAATCCCGTGCCATACTCGCCGTTACTCAACGTCCTTCTATTGAGCAAACCTCTCAACATCCAAGCAGTTTGCAATACATTAATCAATTGGAGGATTACTCACGTTATCAACGCCAGGAAAGCACTGAGGAGCTCATGAACCAACCGCCTGCTTTCATACGCCCCTTAAAGGATTTGGGAGAATTCGAGGAGGGCAAGAACGTGCACTTTGAGGCTCAAGTTACACCTGTTAACGACCCCACTATGCGTGTAGAATGGTACAAGGACGGTCGTCCTATTACAGCCAGCTCCCGCATTACAGCCATTTTCAACTTTGGCTATGTCTCCCTAAATATTATGCATTTGCGTGCCGAAGATGCGGGCACCTATACTGTACGCGCTGTCAATCGCAAGGGTGAGGCAGTCAGTTCGTCGTCTATAGTCGTCCACTCTAGATCTCAAGTAACTGCTGACTTGGGTATAGCCGAGCAGCAGCGCTACATCGAAAAAGTTGAGGAGTTGGAAGAATATAGAAAATCTCAACAACGTCGCCATGCTCAAGAAGCACCCGAGCCAATTGCTCCACCCCAATTCAAGACTCAAATTCAAAATCAACTTGATATGCGCGAGGGTGGACATGCCCATTTCGAAGCCCGTTTGGAACCAACCGGTGATTCTACTATGCGCGTAGAATGGCTTAAGGATGGTCAACCCTTGGAAGCCAGCTCTCGAAGCACTACATTCTTTAACTTTGGCTATGTTGCTCTTACCATTAAACAACTGACCATTTATGATGCTGGCGCTTACACTTGCCGTGCCTATAATGCTATGGGCCAAGATACTACAACAGCCCATTTGACTGTCATCTCCAAGAAGGAAATTGTTTCTGAATCTCAACATCCTGAAGGTTTGGAAAAAATTCAACATTTGGAAGACTCCGCACGCTATGGGCGTAGCGAAGAAGAGGAGACCAGAATCACTCAAATCCCACGTTTCTTGGGTCCAATGAAATGCACTCACAAGATCATTGAGGGCCAAAAGGCTCACTTCGAAGCACGTGTAGAGCCTCAAAGTGACTTAAGCATGAAAATCGAATGGTATCACAATGGTCGCGCCATAACTGCTGCCAATCGTATTCAAATGTACTACGACTTCGGTTATGTTGCCTTAGATATCTCACAAATACGAGCTGAAGATGCTGGCGTCTATACCGTGGTCGCTAGAAATAAGTTAGGTGAAGCTCAATTACAGGGAACGATGATAGTCGAAAGTAAGTCTTCTATTTTACAGAATTCTAATTAAGACGTTAAATAACCCCTTACGATTTTTATTTCCTATTTTACAGCTCGTTCCAGTATTGACACATCTAGCATGCACCGCGGTTTGTATGAGAAGACCCAACACTTGGAGAACAAACAATTCGTTGAGCCTCACTATGATATTGAGGAAATTTCTAAATCGAAACCCATTTTTGTGCAACCACTTTCTGATCCCAAGCCAATACATGAGGGTAAAAATATTCACTTGGAATGCCGTTTGGAACCTATGGGTGATCCTACTATGCGCGTTGAGTGGTTCCAGAATGGCAGACCCATTACTGTGGGTTCGCGCTTCCGGACTTACTATGACTTCGGTTTTGTAGCTTTGGATATCGTACAAGCCACCTCTGCCGATTCTGGTGAATACACATGCCGTGCAACCAATCATTTGGGTTCAGCACACACTTCGTCTTGCGTACGAGTAATTGATCGTTCTGATATTGTCACCGAAACTCAAAATGAAATGTCATTGGAGCAAATTCAAATGTTGGAAGACGCTTCCCGTCGCCGTCATCATATGGAGGAAGAAATCACCGTTATGCAAGCTCCTCAATTTACCAGAGCTTTGCACAATATTGAGACTATGGAAGGCACCAATGTGCATTTGGAATGCCGCTTGCAACCAGTAGGTGATCCTAGTATGCGTGTAGAATGGTTTGTAAATGGAAAACCTGTTAAAACAGGCCATCGCTTCCGTCCCGCATACGAGTTCGATTATGTAGCTTTAGATCTTTTGGGTTGCTATGCCGCCGATTCCGGTGTCTATACTTGCCAGGCTAGAAACCAATTGGGTGAAGCTGTTACCTCTTGTTCTGTACGCATTATTGCCAAGAGCGATTTGATTTTAGAAACCCAAAATGAATCGGGCTTGCAGAAGATTGCCTATTTGGAAGATTCGTCACGTTATCGCCGTAGTGAGTACGTGGATGAGGAGATCATCAACATACGTCCACGTTTCCTTACTCAACCAAAGAGTCTTAACAACATGCGTGAAGGTGGTCATGCCCACTTTGAATGCAAAATTGAACCTGTCACTGATCCCAATCTCAAGGTAGAATGGTATAAGAACGGTCGCCCAATCACTGTGGGTCATCGCTTCCGCCCCATCCACGACTTTGGTTATGTTGCCTTAGACATTGTGGACTTAATTGCCGAAGACTCAGGTGTTTATACCTGTCGTGCTGTCAATTTGATTGGTTCTGATGAAACCCAAGTACAATTGCAAGTTCGTAGTTCTGAACAAATTGTTACTGTGACTCAAAATGAAGCTGGTTTGGAGCAAATACACTACCTGGAAGATCGCTCCCGTTATACACGCCGTGAAGAAATTGACGAGTCCACCAAGCAAGCACCTGTATTCACCACTTCTTTGAAGAATATTGAAATTAAGGAAAACCAAAGAGCTCACTTTGAATGCCGTCTGATTCCAGTATCAGATCCCAGCATGCGCGTTGAATGGTATCACAACAACATGCCACTTAAATCGGGTTCCCGTTTCACCGAAACTAATAACTTTGGTTTCGTAGCTTTGGACATTATGTCTTGCTTGCCTGAGGATGCCGGTACTTATACCTGCCGTGCCTATAATGCAATTGGTGAAGCCATTACTTCTGCTGTGGCTGTCGTCCATACTAAGAAGTCTATCTACTTGGAATCCCAACATGAAAGTGCCCTACCACGTTTGCATCATTTGGAAGAATCCAACAAACGTCAACGCATGAGTGCTCAGGAGGAAGTAATTACTCAGGCTCCTGTCTTTACCTTACCTGTTCGTGATTCACGAGTTGCTGAGGGTCAGGCAGTGCACTTTGAAGCCCGTTTGATTCCTGTAGGTGATCCCCACTTGAAAGTTGAGTGGTTACGCAATGGTCAACCTATTGAAGCCTCTAATCGTATTACAACTATGCACGATTTCGGCTACGTTGCTCTTAACATGAAATATGTCAACCCAGAAGATTCTGGTACTTATACTTGTCGTGCTATTAATGAACTTGGCCAGGCTGTTACTTCGGCTTCCTTGATTGTTCAGTCAAAGACTTCCATTCAAATGGAAACTCAACACGAGGCAGCTATGCATAAAATTCATCAACTTGAGGATCATACTCGTTATCAACGCCGCGAAGAAGAGGAATATGTAGTAACACAAGCTCCTCGATTCGTTACCAAACTTGTTGGACCCACTAATTTGGTTGAAGGCCAAAGTGCTCACTATGAATGCCGTATTGAACCATATCCCGATCCCAACCTAAAGGTCGAATGGTTACACAATGGCAAGCCTTTGAATACCGGCCATCGTTTCCGCACTACCTATGACTTTGGTTTCTCCGCTTTGGATATTTTGACGGTCTATTCTGAAGATAGCGGTGAATACACTTGTCGTGTTACCAACAATTTGGGAGAAGCTGTTAACTCCATACACTTGAATGTACAATCAAGATCGTCTATCATTCAAGAGACCCAACACGAGGAAGCCTTGCAAAAGATTCAATACTTGGAAGACGAATCTCGTTACCAACGCAAGGTCGAGGAAGATCAATTCATGACTGAACGTCCTCAGTTCGGCAGGCCATTGCGTAATGCTAATACTAATGAAGGTAAACCTGTACATTTGGAAGCTACACTTACACCCGTAAACGATCCCACAATGAAGGTTGAATGGTACTGCAATGGTGTTCCCATACAAACTGGTCATCGTTTTAAGACTACCTATGACTTCGGTTTTGTGGCCTTAGACATTTTGTATGCCCATGCTGAAGATACTGGTACCTATATGTGCAAGGCCAAGAATGCTGTAGGGGAAGCTGTCACGACTTGTGCTGTAAACGTAACAGGTAAATTATCTCTTAAGCATTTACCTTTTTAGCTTATTCTTATGTAATCTCATCTACTAATTTCTTACAGCAAATAAGACATTGGATCTCGACACTCTCGATGCCGAACGTCTCGAGAAGATTCGCCAATTGGAAAGCTATGAAGCCCCTAAGAAGGTAGAAGTTGAAGAGAAGGGCCAAAAACCCATTTTCTTGACACCACTTAGCAATTTAGAACACTTGAAAGAAGGCGAACATGCTCACTTAGAATGTCGTGTTGAGCCAATTAATGACCCTAATTTGAAGATTGAATGGTTCTGCAATGGCAAGCAATTGCCTCTCGGTCATCGCTACAGAACTACCCATGATTTCGGCTATGTTGCCTTGGACATACTCTACGTATATGGCGAGGATACTGGTACTTACATGTGTAAGGCTACCAATCTGCTTGGTGAAGCTGTAAATACCTGTAATGTACGTGTTTTGAATCGTCGCAGTATGATTTTGGATACTCAGCATCCTGATGCTTTGGAGAAGATTCAAAAACTGGAATCTAAAGTTGTTACGACACGCACAGAGGTTAGTGATCAGCCTATTAGCCCACCTCATTTCACCGCTGAATTGCGTGGTAGCACCGAAATCTATGAAGGCCAAACTGCTCACTTTGAAGCTCAAGTACAGCCTGTTCACGATCCTAATTTGCGTATAGAATTTTATCACAACGGAAAACCATTGCCGTCAGCTGCTCGTTTCCACATCACCTTTGACTTTGGATATGTAGCTCTTGATATTACTCATGCCGTAGCTGAGGACGCTGGTGAATATTCTGTGCGTGCCATTAATAATTTGGGTCAATGTGTGTCCTCCACCAATTTGCGCGTTATTGCCCGTGGTACTATTATTTCTGAGACTCAACATCCCGAAGGTTTGGAAAAGATTCGTAAGTTAGAATCAACCGCACCCTTCCAACGTCCTGAATTGGATACTCCTGGCACTAGACAACGTCCTGTATTCACTCAACCTTTGCAAAATATCGATCGCATTAATGAACATCAAACTGCCCACTTTGAGTGTCGTTTAATTCCCGTAGGTGATCCCAACCTCAAGGTCGAATGGTATCGCAACGAGAAAATTATTGAAGACAGTTCTCGTATTACCAAGCAACACGATTTCGGCTTTGTTTCTTTGGACATTTCTCACATTCGCAAAGAAGACGAAGGTGTTTATATGTGCCGCGCTGTTAATCCTTTGGGTGAAGCTGTTACCACCGCATCTATGCGTGTTGTTACTGAGGCTAGTATTCAAATGGATACTCAACATCCAGACAGTATCAGCCGCATTCATCAATTGGAACGTCCTACTGCACCCAAACCTGTTGAACCTGAACGTGCTTTCGAGAAGCCTATCTTTACTCAATTACTCACCGGACCTTCAGAATTGTGGGAAGGTCAACATGCCCACTTTGAAGCTCGTGTTGTACCAGTTGGCGATCCTTCTTTGAAATTCGAATGGTACATCAATGGCGTTGAGCTCCAAATGGGTTCACGTTTGAGAACTACCAACGATTTTGGTTTTGTTACTCTAGATATCAGCTCTGTGGTACCAGAAGATGCTGGCGTCTACATGTGCCGTGCCTACAACGCTGCCGGCGAAGCAGTTTCATCTACTGCTATGAAGATTAAGACCAAGGCAAATATTGTGGGTGAACCAATGATTCCTGAATCTTGGGAAGCTATTCGTCTAAAGGAGGCTTCAATGAACCGTGTTCCTGAAATGTTTGTTGATAGTACACCTCAACAAGCTCCTGTCTTTACAACCCATTTGCAGAGTTTTGACAAATTAAGTGAAGGCCAACATGTACTCTTGGAGGCCCAAGTTGAACCGCGTGCCGATCCCAACTTGCGCATTGAATGGTTCAAGAACGGCATTTCTCTTACTACTGGCTCACGTATACGCAGCACCTTCGACTTTGGCTTAGTTACCCTCTCTATCAATGGTTTGCGCGCCGACGACTCTGCCATTTATACCTGTAAGGCAACCAACCAAATGGGTGAAGCTGTCTCAACATGCTCACTTAAGATTGAAGATCGTCCTTGGTTGCAGGCCGAGTCTTTGCATCCCGATTCATTGCCACGTATAGGAGAACTTGAAGCACCTAAACCTGGACGCCCTGAGGCACCAGAACCTGTATACGAAACTCCAGTCTTCATTACTCACTTGAACAATATTGACTGTAAAGAAAGCGACAATGGCCGCTTCGAATGTAATGTTGAACCATCTCGTGATCCAACCATGAAAATCGAATGGTTCTATAATGGTCAACCATTGCAAGCTGCTGCCAAATTCAAGTCCATTTATGACTTTGGTTATTGTGCCTTGGATATGTCAAATCTTTATGCTGAAAATAGCGGCGTTTACACTTGCAAGGCCACCAATAGCAAGGGTTCAGCTACTACCTCTGGTACACTTAAGTGCACTAGTGGTAAATTGATGTTCTTGGACACTCAACATCCTCAGGGTGAAGCTGGTCTAGAAGCCGTCAGAGAAACTGAAGAAGAATTAGCTAATCGCTACCAACGTGAAGTGATCAAACCAGAAACTCAGTATCCACCACCAGTTTGGACAAGACCTTTACAAGCTGAGTTCCATTTGTCTGAGGCCCAACCTTTGCATTTGGAAGCTAATGTTGAACCTAAGGAAGATCCTAATCTCTTCATTGAATGGTACTTCAATGGCAAATTGCTACAACATGGTTCTCGCTTCAAGATGACTAGCGAATTTGGTTTCGTTACCATGGATCTTATCGAAGTCTATGAACGTGACCAGGGTATTTATACTTGCAAAGCTTACAACAAGTCTGGTGAAGCCTTTACCACAACTACTATCTACTGTACTAGCAAGGATAGCATCATTGAACAAACCCAACATCCTAAAGGAGCTGAAGGTCTTGAACAAATTCAAGATTTGGAAGAATCCCTACGTAAGGATGGCAGTAAACCCGAAAAACCAGAAGAAGGTATGGCTCCCCGATTCACTACAGAATTTACAAATATCGCTGATATTGGCGAGGGAGAAATTGCTCATTATGAAGCCAACCTCATACCAACCGGAGACCAAAGCATGGTTATTGAATGGTTCTTCAATGGTAAAGTTCTTGAAGCCAGTCATCGCGTACGCACAATTTATGCTTTCGGCATGGTAGCTTTGGAAATTTTGGGTACTAAGATCGAGGACTCAGGCACCTACACTTGTCGTGCCACCAATAAATATGGTTCAGCTGAAATCAGCTGTACTTTAGAATGTGTTGAAAAACCACGCGGCCAGAAGCCACGTTTCACTTCTCATATACAATCTTTGGAAGGTTTGAAGGATGGTCAATCCGCTCACTTTGAATGCACATTGATACCAGTTAATGACCCAGACCTTAAGGTAGAATGGTACCACAATGGCAAACTTATGCGTCACTCCAATCGCATCAAGACTGTTAGCGATTTCGGTTACGTCGTCTTGGACATTTCATATTTGCAAGATCATGACAGTGGTGAATATGTTTGCCGTGCTTACAACAAGTACGGAGAAGACTTTACTAGAGCTACGCTTAACTGCCGCGGTCGTGGAGGTGTATTCTACGATAGTTTACAACCAGACTCTTTGCAAAGAATTCGCGAATTGGAGTGTCCACAACTGCCCGGGGAAACTGTTGCCCCAGTTGTTGCCGAGCCCCCTAAATTCATTACTCACATCAAGGATGTCACGAAATTGGTTGAAGGCCAAAGTGTTCACTTCGAAGCCAGACTTACTCCCATTACTGATCCTGACCTTAAGGTTGAATGGTACTTTAATGGCAAAAAATTGCCCCATGGTCATCGTTTCCGTACTTTCCACGATTTTGGTATTGTTATCTTGGACATTTTGTACTGTTATGAAGAAAATTCAGGTGTTTATGAATGCCGTGCCGTTAACAAATACGGCGAAGATGTGACACGCGCTACGCTTACCTGTTCTTCCAAGGCCAATTTGATTTTGGATTCCCAATTGCCACGCGGTATGGAAGGTGGTTTAGAGAAGATTGCCAACTTGGAATACAGCATGGTTCGCACTCGTGATGAGACTGTGGAGGAAACCAAGGGTAAGGCACCTGTATTTACCGTGCCACTGGAGAACATTGAAAACCTACGTGAAGGAGAAAATTGTCACTTCGAAGCTCGTGTTACACCCACCGATGATCCCAGACTTAGAGTAGAATGGTACTGGAATGGCCGTCCTTTGAAGGCTGGCTCACGTTTCCGCACATTCTGCGACTTTGGTTTTGTTATTTTGGAAATTTCACCAGTTTATCCCGAGGACTCTGGTGAATACTCTTGCCGTGCCATTAACGAATACGGTGAAGCTGTTACCACTGCCACCATGAAGATCGCCGGCAAACGTAGCATTATCATGGAATCTCAATTGCCTAAGGGTATGGAAGGTACTATTGACCGCATTGCTGAGTTGGAAGGCTTGGGAGTGCGTAGCACAGAATTTGTACCCGATGATGATACTGGCAAACCACCAGAATTCATTACAACTCCATTCGATATGGTCATCAATGAAAACCAATTGGCTCACTTTGAATGCCGCCTACAACCGATTAATGACGCCAGCATGCGTGTTGATTGGTTCCACAATGGTAAAGCTTTATGGGCTGGTTCACGCATTAAGACTATTAACGATTTTGGTTTCGTAATCTTGGAAATCGCTGGTTGTTACCAAC
Organism: Sarcophaga caerulescens; assembly: GCA_927399465.1. Classification (NCBI taxonomy): domain Eukaryota; kingdom Metazoa; phylum Arthropoda; class Insecta; order Diptera; family Sarcophagidae; genus Sarcophaga; species Sarcophaga caerulescens. Next base: position 22,385,326 of record OV656867.1, read on the forward strand.
GTGACTCCGGCCTGTACACTTGTAAGGCTACCAATAAGCACGGTGAAGCTACAGTATCATGTAAATTACAAGTTAAGGGTCGTCAGGGAATTGTTATGGAACCTCAGTTGCCTTCCAACTTCCGTACTGGTACAGAAAGTTTGCAAAAACTCGAAGAAAATATGCATAAGAGGGAGGAAATCGTTATCGATGAAGAACAACCAAATCCACCCAAGTTTATTGAGGAAATCAAGGACAACTTGGATGTGCAAGAAGGTGGACCCATTCACTTCGACTGCCGTGTTGAACCCGTTGGTGATCCAACTATGCGTATTGAATGGTTCTACAATGGCCGTCCTCTACCAACCGGTTCCCGTGTACACCAATTGAACGATTTCGGTTTTATTGCTTTGGATATTGACTACATCTACGCCCGCGATTCTGGAGAATACACTTGTCGTGCCGTCAACAAATGGGGTGTAGCTACTACAACTGCCAAGGTTACCTGCAAGGGCAAGGGTAATATTGTATACGATTCTCAATTACCGGACAGCATGACTGCTGAAAAATTGAAGGAATTAGATCGTGGACGCATACCCGAGGTAATTCCACAGGAAGAAGCCGAATTTGGACCACCCAAATTCATTACTGAAATTGCTTCGGTCACTGTAGAAGAAGCCGAAGCTATACGCTTTGAGTGCCAAGTTGAACCTAAAAATGATCCCAACTTACGTATTGAATGGTATCGTAATGGTAAATTGTTGCCAATGGGCCACAGATATCGCAACATTATCGACATGGGCTTTGTGTCTTTGGATATTTTGTATGTATACGGTGAAGATTCCGGTGAATATATATGCCGCGCCTATAATAAACATGGCGAGGATAGAACTAAAGCCAATTTGTCATGCAAAAAATTGCCTTCAATTTTATTGCAAAATCAAGTACCACGTGGTATGAAACGATCGGAAACTCTAACCCAGATGGAGGCTACCATTAAAAAGTATACCTCCGAAGTGCATCTAACCGAAGATGATCTATTCGATCCAGATCGTAAACAACCACCACGATTTGTAACCCAAATCAAGGATCAAACCACTCTTACAGAAATGGCAGCCACCAAATTTGAGTGTCAATTAGCACCCGTGGGAGATCCCAACATGAAAGTTGAATGGTTCTTCAATGGCAAACCATTGTTGTACAGTGAGTATTTTATACGAAAGGGGTAGGGCGAAAAATGTTTGATTGTAACATGGAATTTGTTTATTTACAGAGAACCGCTTCCAGCCTATATATGATTTCGGTTATGTAGCCATGAACTTTGGCTGGGTATATCCCGAAGATAGCGGAGAATATGTGTGCAGAGCAACCAATTTGTATGGCAAAGATGAAACCAGAGCTGTAATTAAGGTATCCGGCAAACCGGGTATTGTATACGATTCCCAATTACCCAAACATATGCATAGTATTGATCGCATACGTGAAATGGAAGCTGCTTGGCAAGTGTAAGTATTTGAATTGTTAAAGCAAAGGGAAAAAAGAGAGTTTTTCATATACTTTTACCATACAGTGTGCCTGAGGAAGTTGATCCCGATGCAAGACCTAGATCTAAACCCGTTTTTGTAAGCAAATTGGAACCACAAACTGTGGAAGAAGGCGAACCTGCCCGATTCTGTGTTCGTGTAACCGGTTACCCACGTCCAAGAGTTATGTGGCTCATTAACGGTCATACTGTCGTACATGTAAGTACTGTAGTGCTAATAGAGTTATGTGAATGGCAAAAATCGAATATTATGGTTGATTTTAGGGTTCTCGCTATAAACTTACCAACGATGGCATGTTCCATATGGATATACCCAAGACTCGCCAATATGATACCGGCAAAGTTGAGGTTATTGCACGTAATTCAGTAGGTGAATCCATTGCAAGCACTGAGCTTAATGTTGTGCCACGTTCTGATGATTATCGCGGCGTTTTGAAGAATTCACCACGTCGTAAGTATTTAATTAAAAACATTTTACGTAAACATTATTCACTACTATGACAATAACATCACTTAGAAGCTTAATTCTAATATAAAATTAAAGCTGAAATTTCCTTTTAAAAACAAAACGATTTTTTACAAGTAGACTTAGAAAACATAACAATTACAATATAAGTGATATTTACTATAAATAAATATATATATACATACGATATATAAATCAGTAACAAGACATTTCAAAACACATGGCAACATTGTAAATATATATGCACATAAAAACATTCTGAGCACTCTAACAAATACACTGCCACCAAATAGTCCAAAAATTTCCGTAAAAATATCCCAAAAAATAAAATATTCCTAAAATAAAAAACCCCAAACACCCCCCCCCCCCCCAAAAAAAAAAAAAGAAAAGCCAAAACCTTTGACCCAAAAAGAAAATATTCCTTCAAATTAATATCCAATTGTATAAAGAATTCCTGCCAAACGCTGAGAGACACCATCAACTTCTGCTCAAGGTTCTCGAAAGGATCGAAAAAAAAATGTAACGGATTTAAAAATTGTAACGGATTTTAGATGGGTAGTATAATATGACTGTTTTACTAAAAGTAATTTGTATTCTAATCAATTTGTAAATATTTGCACAAGCATTTAAATCATTCCATCAACTCATCTGTAGCATACATATGTTGGAATGCCTTTTAGAAACCAATCAACAATCATTAAGATTTTCATATCATAATTATTTGTGTCACCATCAATTTTATTCATGTTTTTAATGTAATTTTTTGAATAGTTTTCAGTTTTTTAGTTCTAAGCATGCTTATTCTTAAGCCTTTTTTAATTGTAATTTTATACTTTTTTATATGTTATCTATCATCAAAAAAAATATTCCCTAGCCATTTAAAGAGAAAAACACATGAGAAAAACTTGCAAATTTAAACGGAATGAAACTAACTAAAATAGACGTAAAAAAGATTTGGAAATTTTGTAAAATTTAGAAAATAATTCCCATAGTCTTTTTCCGTTCGTTAAACAGGAAAGTTAAGACCTCCCCCCTCCATGTTCTGAATTAAAATATTATTACTTGTGGATATTTTATAAAATCCATACCATAGCGATCAAAAGCCCCACACACTTCTGGGTTAAAAAAATAATTTTTTTAGAAAAGTTAGTTAAATGTGTGCCGTCTTTTTCAAGAGCTTATTGAGCTGATTTCTTTTTAAAGGCTTCTTAGGCATATTTTTCTACGAACAATGCTATTGGTCATAGACCAGAAACATGCAATAATCACTTAATACCACGTCTGAGTTGTAAAGTGACAGAGTGTCATTGCAGTTGCTATCAATTTGTGAGACCTGACATTGGTTTGATAAAACCCAATTCATTTTCAATTCGAAAAAACAGAGTTCAACAATTGTTAGCATAAGTTTCCATACCAATTCCACTGAACACAAAGTGACATTAACCGCTTGCTTCTGTAACATGAACGATTTGTGGCTTTACATTTACGTAAATATTTCATAAATTCTGAGTTTGGCTTCCGCTGCCGAATATACGAAAATTAGCTTTTCTGATGTCCTTTTTTAACCTGCGGTTATATAATATTGAGTCAATGAATCATAAAACTCTGAAAAAGATTGATCATTACAATCCTTCAGTCTGGATTACGACCTAGCTTCTCACACCACTTATGTTGTGTGTGTTAATGTTATCCATAAGTAGCGGTTCCATACAGTTTAAAGTCCACTTCGAACAACAGATTTTTTATTTGCTCACAGAGCTGTTGCTAGGAATCCGTTGAGAGGAAGTCGCTGAAGAAATATTTTTTTGATATATCGTTTCGTTCTGGATGCCTGACCAGCGATTTGAACCATGGGCTCACTTCTGTTAGACTAGTTTCTACAAACTCATGTGACACAGACAATTACTACCCTCTTAATATTGAAGACCACAAACGCTTTCAAAAGAAATTATCCATTTTGAGGTGGATAATCATACAGAAGAAACTGTGTGTATAGTCAGACAACTCCCGCAAAAAGCCGAAGGTTGGATTATACAAACATAAATACATTCATAATTGGTCATTATAACCTGGTCTGGTCTGGATTACAACCTAACCTAGCTTCTCACATCACTTATGGTGTGTGTGTGTTAACTTTATAACTGAGTGGCGGGACCTACAGTTTAAAATCGACTCCGAACGGCAGATTTTTTGGGAAAAACTTTCATGGCAATTTTATTTATTCTTAGAGTTTTAGCCAGAAATCTGCTGAGAGGAAGTCGCAGAAGAAATATTTTTCGTATTTCGTTTAGTCGGAGATATCTGACCTGGGGTTTGAACCACGGCTTTAAGTCTAGTAAGCCAACACACTACCTACTAGACTACGGCGACTTCATAGTTTGGATCATACTGTACTCGATAATATACCTATGTACTTTATATCTTGATTCTGGTCAGTTAATAAAGATTTGAAGGTGCGACAGGTGGTAATGCTTAACCATCTCTGTCGTTCACGAATTCAGAGAGCACTCAATTCAAATTATGCTGAAAAGATGCCTCTATGAACGAGTTAAGGGAATTGCCGACATTACCTTACATTCATAATTTTATACAATATAATCAACTCTTTCTGTACCATAAAACGCCCTCTAACAGTATTAAATATCTAGTTTACAAGCTGAAAATGAAAGAGAAAAATAGAAAGATTTCTCAAAGAATTAATGTTTAAGTTCCTTCATCAATAATTAATAATTAATCATCAGCGTAACTAATATTATGCGTATTAGTTTCAAATATTTTACTAACACTCCGTAAACAGTTAAGACTAAGTTAAAACTGTAACTAACAAAAGAAAAAAAAAACAACAAAAATGTCCTTATAAGACATTTGCTCCCCAAAAATGATTTTAAACGTCCTCAATCTATATAAGTGAACTTCTATTAAAATTCTACTTCGAAACATTTTTCCAACCTTTAGCCTGGTATGATTATGAACTTGCTTCCTATCAAAAGGAGCGTCAAGAAAATGAACTCGAAAAGGTATTCGATGAACGCAAGCAATATTTGGCCGAACAGGCTGGTCCCCTAAAGGGTGTTGAGCACTTGAAACCCAAACAAGTTAAACCACAAGCCCCCGATTGGCAACAATCTGTGCTCAAGAAGAAGAATGAGGACTACTACAGTAAAATTCAGGAATTGGAAATGGAACAATTATTGAAGGAAACCAATTTGAGAGCTGAATCTCATCAATATGCTATACCCGGTGAAAAGATCGTAAGCAGTTCAGCTACAAAGGGCATGGCCAAATCCTATGAAGATAATTTGTAAGTTTTGCTGAAGATAATGTCACCAAATATTCGAAATATTAATTTCTATTCTTTAATTTCATTAATTTTAGGGAAGAAACATCTGCCACCACTAATGCTACCACTACTAGGAAGACAGTACAAAAGTCGGCCATAGATGCCTCTGAGTCTGCCGTACATGGACGTGAGGTTCATATGAATAAACAACAACAAATGCAAAAGGAAGTTGTGGGCGATTTGGAAATTACCCGCAAGATTACCGCCACCGAAACTACCGAAATGGAACACAAAGGTGTCATTCAAGAACGTGTCGTTAAGGGACCTGTACAGCCCGCCAAGCCACCAGTATTCACTAAGAAGATTCAACCCTGTCGTGTATTCGAAAATGAACAGGCTAAATTTGAGGTGGAATTCGATGGTGAACCCATGCCCACCGTTAAATGGTTCCGTGAAAACTTCCCCATTCAAAGTTCACCCGATTTACAGATTCATACCTTCAGCGGCAAGTCAATTTTGATTATACGCCAAGTGTTCGTAGAGGATTCTGCTGTATTCTCTTGCATTGCTGAGAATCGTGGCGGTACCGCTAAATGTAGCGCTAACTTGGTAGTAGAAGAACGTCGCCGCGGTAAGGGCGGTATGACTCCACCCAGCTTTGTCACCACCATACAAAGCACCACTGTTACCACTGGACAATTGGCACGTTTCGATGCCAAGGTTACCGGCACCCGGCCATTGGATGTCTACTGGCTTAAGAATGGCATGAAGATCCAGCCCAGCATTAAATTCAAAATGCTAGAAGAAGACAACATTCATACTCTTTTGATAATTGAACCTACCGTTGAAGATGGCGGCCGCTATGAATGTGTAGCTGTAAATGCTGCCGGTGAGGCTCGTTGCGATGGTGATTGTGTTGTTCAGCCAACCGCTAAACCCGAAAAGCCAACAACACCCGGTTCCGAGAAGGCTCCTCACATTCTGGAACAACTCAAGAGTCAGTCAGTTGAAGAGGGCAGCAAAGTCATCTTCCGCTGCAAAGTAGAGGGTAAACCTACACCCACTGCCCGTTGGATGCGTGGCGATAATTTCGTTAAACCCTCTCGCTACTTCCAAATGACCCGTCAAGGTGAATACTATCAACTAGTCATTTCGGAGGCCTTCCCTGAAGATGAGGGCACCTACAAGTGTATTGCTGAAAACAAATTGGGCAGCATTCAGACTAGCGCCCAATTGAAGGTGCGACCCATCGAAAACTTGGATGCTCCACCCACCATTACAGCTTTGAAGGATGTATCAGTAACCGAAGGTATGCCCGCCCAATTTAAGACAACTGTAACGGGCAAAGTTAAACCAACAAGTGTTCAATGGTTCCGTGAAGGTGCTCTTATACCAGAAACTCCAGATTTTCAAGTAAGTTGAATAGAATATTTTGCTTATTTTTAATTAGAATCTTAGGTTCAATGGTCAGTTAAAATCCTATGATAAATCTTATTGTTCGATTATTAGTGGCAATTGAACTTCAGTTGCATTGCCAGTTGCTATAAACGGTATTACAGATTACAATTGACAACAAACTCCTGTAACAAAATTCTCGGCAACTACAAATTTTTGGTTGCCAGCTAACAATGCAACTGCAATTCGTCACTGTAATGGACCCATTAATCAGTGTTCATTTTAAAACCACTTCTAACTGTAAATGCTTCATGAATATGCTAATATTATTCGCACTATTGAAAGTTAAAATTAGTTCTTGACTAAAGTTCAATGGGTTCACCAACTACACCGACTAACCGACCACAAATCTAATATGTGAATACATACATACATAATTGGACCTAGCTGCTCACACCATCTGTCCATTTTATCCATGTGGCGGGCCCTACAGTTTCAAGTCGACTTCGAACGACAGATTTTTTTGAGAAACATTTCATTTCATTTTTATTTACTCTCAGAGCTTTTGCTTGAAATCTACTGAAAGGAAGTCGTTTAAGAAATATTTTCTTCATATTTCGTTGTAATCGAGACGTCTGACTTGGAATTTAAACAGTGGTCTCACGTCTAATAAGTCAACGCACTACCTACTATACTAGGGCGACTAATATGTGAATATCCAATGTAAAAGGATAATGAGGAATAAAACTGAACAGTGTGTTTGCTAATAACTATAATACCGATTCCCACCAGAGTGGGATTTTACACTTCACATCGTTACTAGCATAACAGTGTGCTTTTGTTGACGAAAAGTTAGATATACGAGCGCTATATACTACGACCATTTGCATATTTTCCCCATTTAAAAAACAAAAGTTATTTGCAAAGTTACCATCTTAGCGATTATATAATCTAAACTCAAAAAACCGAGAAACCTTTCTTAAGTAATAGAAATATTTTAAAAAACTTTAAGATTTAAGTATCCACCATCAAATGAATTTATGAAAGCTCATAAGGTTGCTTTCAGTGTTTTAATTGCTTGTTTGTTACAGAATTTAGTGAAATTATTCTTTAGTTAGTTTGCTGGGCTACATAGCATTTCGTATTAGTTAGTACAAGCCTCATAACACTAGTTTGTGGTCACCATCAGTTCAGAATATCCACCGAAAAGTAACACGAGAGTATTGCAAAGGTATCTGTACATATTCACAGATTTTCCAATTGTGTTGAGTGTAATTTTCAAAGGAAATAAGTTTAGTATGTGGAAAGGATTTTTTCAGTGTAAGCACCCGATTATCCCTTTATAACAAGTTTGCAAAGTTTAAGATATTTTTTTCAATTTATGTTGGAACTTTTTAAGTCCTAAATGCCAAATCCGTATATAATTTACGAAATTTGGTTGTTGCAAATCTAACCAATTGCTGAAACCAAGGCTCTATTTTTAGTTAAACGATTGAATCGAATATACGATTTAATTTAAACCAATCAAATTTTATATAGCGGCCAATTTGATATGTGCAACTGTTAAGGGCCATTATTACAACTTGCCGTTAAACTTGGGTTTAGTTAAAGGTACTTTTAGCTAAAGGGAACTGTAAATTTACCTTTAACTTATTTTCGTTATTACAACTTACAGATAAAAAAAATTAACTATTTACAAAAATATGGCAGTGCCGGAACAATGTCGATAACACTGCTCAATTAAACAAGTTATTTTAAACGCAGTGGCAACGACGGGCTTCGTTTTTTTGTTGTATATCGTCAACTAAAAGACCAAACAACCTGTCAGCAAAATTTTCAAAATTGAGTTTTTTGTTTAATATAATTAACACTATATCATAAAGCATATGTATGCAAAATTTTGAACGTCTAATATTACAAATAACCAAGCTATTACCAAATTAGAAGACCGTGACGTACTAAACAACAGGAAAATAAATCATTAAAAATCATGATAAAAGTTTAATTTTGTTGCATAGTGTAATTTAAGCAAACACTATTCACTTTTTTGTCTAAACAAGTAAAAAAAATCTATAATTGTTATTATTTAATGTAAATAATAATTATGTGTTGAAAGGAATGCTTAATTATTCATACTAATTAGTATTGCTGATAGGTTGTTTGGTTTCAGATTTTTACAATTCAAAATACCCTAAGCGCCATATCATAAGCTGTGTTCAGAAAAACAAAGATTTCTCAACCGATATATACTTCTGGTTTCATTTTAATCGTAATACATAATTTTCGTTTCAATGTTGCAAATAGTACCAATTTTATAACGTTTTTTCCCTCTCCTGTAAAATCTAGAAAACTGCTGATAGGTTGTTTGGTCTTTTAGTTGACGATATGCTCATTTTGTTTATATTTGAAGTTGCCATATTGAAAATAATAATGTATGAAAAATGTATGGCAAGTTCAAACATAAACTTGACTTTAAAAGTTACCGGTAGGATGATCCTCCCTTTAGCTTAACGCTCACTTCTACCATATTGTCCACTTATAATAATGAAAAACAATTTATCTGCCCGTTAAAATCCTCCCTTTAGTTAACGACAAGTTGTAATAATGGCCCTAAGATATTGTTATTTTATTTATTCATTAATTACAATACAATTACAAATTATATTTAATTATATACGAGCCGAGAAACTTTGACCAGCGCTCGGTATTCTATCACAGACAAAAGTCTCTGGTGGAAATCGATCCCAAGACCCTCACGCTAATAGTATAGCACACTACATACTATATTGCCAGGGCACTCACGTTAAGAATATTAATTGTATTATTCAATATAAACTGTGATCCTGTCAAAAGATTATTAAAGAAAGCAAATGAATGACTATTGAAACAGATACTTGAACTATAAAAATCGCTGCTTAAAGACGATTGTTTTTTTTTAATTCGAAAAGCCTGATGACTAAATCTGATCATGTTTTTTTACCACACACTTAACATACATACATAATTGGTCATTACAAGCCTTTAGTCAGGAATACGACCCAGCTTCTCACACCACTGATGTTGTGTGTGTTAATTTTATACATGAGTGGCGGGACCTACAGTGTAAAGTCGACTCCGAACGACAGATTTTGAGTAACTTTTCATAGCAATTTTATTTACTCTCAAAGTTCTTGCCAGAAATCTGCTGAGAGGAAGTCGCCGATGAAATATTTTTTCATATTTTCGTTTTTATATCTGACCTGGGGTTTGAACCGTGGGCCTTACGTCTAGTAAGCCACACTACCTACTAGACTACGGCGACTTACCACACGACTTACCACACACATAACTAACGAAAAACCTGTACAAAAAAAAATTAAATTATGTTGACATAGAATCTCGATCCCTTTTCAAGAAAAAAATAATATTCTGATCTTATAATGCTGCCTGAAACTAATTTATTTTAATTTTAATTTTTTTTTCAGATGATTTTCGATGGTAATGCTGCAGTACTCCTAATTGGAACAACCTACGAAGAAGATTCAGGTGTATTTACAGTACGTGTAACCTCATCTACAGGACAAGCTGAATCATCGGCCAAATTAACTGTAAAAAGTAAGGATTAATTAAAAATACAAAAACAAAACAAAAAACAGAAACCTATAAGAACGAATATTTATTAGAACAAATTTAAACTGATGACGATTTGACAATAACGACGATATACAATAGTTTTGTAAGAGAGTAATAATTAAAACAAAAGAACTATAAAAAGAATATAGGACTAAGCAACTTTAAACGAAATGGTGCAAAATTTAAAGTTGTTTAAGAAATGAATTTGAAAACAAGACTATTGTATAAAACCAAAAACTAACACTTTAGTATTGTAAGTTTGAATTAAAACTTTTAAAACTTTGAAACTCCAAAACAAAAAAAAATAAATGTTTGCTTTTTTATGAATATATAACACAAGAAAAAATTAAAAAAAAAATATATTAATTTAACATCTTTTTAAAAAGGATTTATATGAATTAATAAAAAATTACAAAAAAATTACAAAAAAAACCAGAACTAAAATGAAAAATCTACAACGAAAAGTTATTTGCAATGAAAACCATTATTACTATGTTTACAGGTCTTTAAAGAATGAAAACAAAGATAGGGAATCACTGCCTAGGAATAATACAGAGAGAGAAAAAGCTTAACAGTCAGAACAGAAATTTATTATTAGTCATTTGAGTATTGCCACGGAAAATCATCTTTTTTTAATAAAAAAAATTTTTTTAAAGAATATATAAATGCGGACTATATGGGGCCGTGTGCACAAACTTTTTTAAATATACACACACTCACTCCCTCCTACATAAAATGCTGGCCACGCAATTAGCATAAAATATGGGTAGATGGCAATATACATATGTATGTATGTATCTGTGTACAGATATATTCAATAGATTTTTAGCTGCAGTAGCAATGTATAGATAAATAGATAAATTTCATTATTTTTTGACTGTGTGAATCTTTAGGATTTTCAATATAATGGAATACGTGCGCAAAAAAAATAAAAAAGACTCATTACTTGGTCTTACTAATAGATTAGATTAAAATATCTTTTTCATTTGCTTAATATCTATACAGAGATGTGCCAAATTCGAAATTATTTATTTTCGAAAAAATTCTGTGCGTTTCTTTTTATAAATCATTGGAAATTTGTTTTCTATCTTTAACCTTAGGGCGGCACACATATACAAGAGAAACAAAAATCTTCCAAAACCTAGAAAATAATTCAGTCAACAGATTGTTTTTCTAAATATTTTTTGGTTTTTATTTTTATTAAACGAACAAAGAATAGATTATATTTTTAGACGCCTTAAATGATAAATAAAACACTAGAAAAGAAATATATTCTTTTGGTTTTTGATTGTCTTTATTGAAATCACATACAATTTGAAAACAAAAATGATTAATGTTAGGATATCTTAGATTATTTTCAAATATTATTTCAATTATTTAAATATATAAAATGCACAATACTTACATTTGTTGCAACATATTTAAAGAGATATTATGATAAATTAAAATTTTGTTGCTAAAAACATCGTTGTTCTTGTAATTTCATAGAAATTACAAATTGTTTTCTCTTTTTTTTTTTTTTGGCAACAATTTTTATAGTCATTTTTCGATGTGATTCATTTTAATATACAATGATTGTCATGTGGCCATAAAATTCGAAGGCATTACGTCTTTCTAGCTGGCGATGACTTACATACTACAACAATATCTATAGGGATTACTATACAAATTAAAAAAAAAAACCGAAATAAACAAAACAATGTCTTAAGGTTTAACATTCTGTCAGGGACGGTGCTAATGATGTTGATCAAGACAAATTCGATTAGATTAGCATGGTCCTCAATCTCTCTCCGCTTACTAGTCTACGTACATATCATTTCTTTAAAGACCTGTAAAGATTTATGAAAATTAATAAATATTTAAATAAAATTCATAAGAAATTTCTTTAGCAAACCTGTTAATTCAAACATTTTCACATTGGTCCTCACGGATCACGGAATAAAATGACTCCAGCGCAGATAATAAAAGAGAAATACTCAGCGTTTAAGTATAAAAATAATAAAAAATAATAATATAGAAAATAATTAATCAAATAAATAAATACGGAAAACAAAACTTTACAAAAATATATTTTTTTAGAAATTTAATTGATAATTTGTTTTCACTGGAAACCGGTACTGCTTTGAATTAAATCATTTGAATTTCAATTGTGTGAATTTTTCCTGAAGTAAACAAGTTTGCTCTATGTCTACTTTTTTCCCGGAAAAACAGACAAAGAAATTCGCCAAATTTAAATTTAGTTTCTTTAAAAGGGACAAAGCATAAGTTTTGGGTTTATGGCTAAACCAAATTTGCAAACAATAAGCGATTTAAATCTGTTGCTTGAGTACAATTTCGATAATGATTTATGAGAAGATCGATTCGAAAACAATTTCTTCTTCTGGAAACTGTTATAATAGAAACATTTGTTCAGATTATATTTCCAAAGGAAATATTTCTTAAGAAAATTAAATGTTGTAAATCATTCAACTTTCAGCTGGCAACATGTAATTGATTCAATCAGACTATGAATCAAATGGAATTTTTGGTTAAGTGATTAAATCTTTCAGTCAAGAGTCTATTTATTGTTGGCTTTCTTAAATTTCTTAAAAAATAATCAAAGCCATGAACTCTAAAGTCTAAAATTGAAAATTAGCTTGACTTTAATAAAGCTTGTTGCTTCAAACACGAATATTGATTTAAAATTTCATAAATCTTTCCGGCACCAGTAAAAATTAAAAACTAAATTAAAAATTAATTATAAATTAAATTATTAATATTTTGTCATTATTTTTATACTTCCGCGCTGGGTATATTTGTTGTGTTGAACAAACCGTTGGTTTTCTTTTGACTCGGACTGTATGACATTAACAGCAAATCGTTTATCATCCATTACAAGGCGAACATAAAATCCCCATATTTATTATATTATTTTTTTGAATTTAAATTGATTTTATTTTTATAAACACCACAATATATCTGTTAATTTCATTTAGTTTTATTTATTTTCGTTTTTAATTTAACTATTTTTTTCTTGTTTAATATTGTTTAAAGTTTTTAATTTAATAATCACTTTTTGTAAACTATTTGCATGAGATTTTATAATTATCTTTTTTATTTACTCCATTTATTGCTTTCTTACTAATAATATCACTTTTTATATTACATTGTTTCAAAAGTTATGTTTTTTAATTAATTTTTATTTGTTTAATAGTAAATATTATGGAAAAAAAAACTTTTAAATGCTTTATTTGGCTGTTTTTTGTAAGTTTTTGTTGACAAAGTCAAATTGCTTTTTAAAAAACTTAATCATAAAATACTCATGCGTTAATATTTTAGGCTTTTGTTATTGTAAACAAATTTAAATGTTTTAAATAATTGTTATAAATTTAAAAAAAAAAAGAGACGTTGGATTAAGGTAAATCCAGCGGTTTTTTTTCTACTTATATGTTTAATAATATTTTTTACGATTTTTAAGTTATTTTTATTTTTGCTTTAAAAAAAACAAAAACAAATTAATATCGTTTTTTATTTTCTTTTTTTAATTGTATATTTGTTGTTTTTAATAATAAAAATTTATTTTTAATGTAAAATCCTTTATATGTAAAACGCTTCTTTTACAAAACAAATAAAACCAAATGCTTTTATTAATTATTATTTATATTAAAAATTAAGGTAAGTTTTGATTTTCTTCTTTATTAATCCTTCAGGAATATATACACAAATAAAAAACACTTTCAAAATTCACGTAAAAATTTTAAAGTTTAAAAATCGCCGCGATATAAGCAAGAGCCCACCTTCACGCGTTTACTTTCGTTCGAAAACTGAACAAATTTTTAAAAAAGTTTTTAGAAAAGAATTGTTTTCCTTATTATTAGCGGGCATGACTAAAATTAATGTTTGTTTGTATGTCTGTACGTATCGAAATGTATCTATGTATAGATGTATGTATGCATACATTTTTATATACCTACATACATATATATTTTATATAGATGACTATGTGTATATATGTATGTATCTCTGCATTCAAAGAAAAACAAAAACACCCCACCAGGTGGTATAATATATGTACATATGTATGTATGATGGCGGTGGCGTTTCTTAATGAAACAACACAACCAATCATTAAACTATTTTTAAACATTTTTACCTCATATAAACTAACAACAACAACAACAAAATTGTTAAAGCTAAGATATGTATATAAAAAAAACAATTTTATAAATCAAATTTAAAAATCTTAAAACAAAAATAAGAAAATTCTATAACGATCTTTGAAATGAATTTGCCTATATACATGCAATTACCTACATATATACATACATATATTGTTAAGTACCTATTAAGATTAAAATATTCATTATTATATTTTATATAAACAATATATATGCCACACTTATTACTTGTTGCCAAAAATACTTTTACTTTCTATTGTTATTGTCGTGTCGGCTATGTCGTTATTGTTTTCATCATTCAGTTTATTTATTCAGAAATTATTTAAAATCGTTTGACTAATTTTTCAAAGCATACAATTTGATTATTGAATGATTTGTTTTTAAACAAATCAAAATATATATTCTACAATATATAGATAAAATACATATTTTTAGTTATATATGTATATAGAGAGAGACGAAAAACATTCAATGACTATATGAAAATTTAATTTTTAACACCTTGATTCATCTTAGATCAAGAAAAATATCTCTCTTATTTATTTTATTTTATGTTGATTCATCGTTATAATTTTGGTTGAGTGTTCATTTTTGGTTTTAGAAAAATATTTACAAAAGAATTAAATTTTCGCACGAGCTATAACTTTTTTTTTTGTATATTTTTAATAAACAATTTCATGGTACAATTGGTCTAATAAATGCAAGTGCACTTGAAATTCTAATGATTTTAATTAAATATAATGGCCTATAAACTTTAGAGATTTAAAAAAGAAAACAAATAACAACCTTTAGAATAAAGACGCAATAGCATATTAAAATATCAAAAAAAAAAAATAATCCCTAAAAAATTTCTTCCAATTGTTTTGTAAATTTTTATTGGAGCAGCTATTTTAAAAAGTTAAGCGAGCAATTTTTTGAATTTTGAAAATAAAGATTTTAAAGTAACTTTTTTTTTATCGATATATTGAAATATTTGAAAATATTTGTCTAAGCAACAAAAGCCACCATGGAAAATAATCGCTAAATTTAATTTTTTATTGCAATTGAACTTGTTTTCTATATTTTTATAGAAATGTTTAGTTTTCGGTTTAGTGCAATTAACAATTTAATTAAAATAGTCCATAAATAGTGAAATGTTTATTTCAGTTCACAATTCCAACTGTAATAAAAATGCTCTCTAAATTGTTTTTCTTATTACAAGTGCATAAAATTTCCTGTTAACAAATTTCGACAGAGAGATGAAAAAATAATACAATACAAGCAAGAAAAGTAGACTTGTATCTATTAAAACTTTTGCGTATTTTTTTTTTTTTTTTTTTTTGAACCCAAATAATTAATATCTGCAAACGATTTTACACGTTCGAAAATTTCAATTTCTCAAATAATCTAGTTAGTCTACATCGTAAAAAAGCATATTCGGTATCAACTAGCCAGTTAATTAATAATATTCTTAAATAGGTTGGCATGATTTTGTTATTATTAATCGGGCTTCAAATCAAAATCTTTGAAAGTTCATCATGTTATTGTAGTATCCTGAAAGTCTATAGACATTCTTTATTTTTAATAGTGATAATATTTATCATAATATCTATTTCAATACACTGGACATCTATTTGTAATAAATAAAGTTATACATATCGTTAGTATAATTCGCAAAGACGCTAAGTCCACTTTTTTCTAAAATTGAGATTTTAATGCAAAACGGTAACATTGTATACATAATACATATTTTACAACAACAAAACATGTCATTATATAGATTAAAGTTGTTGTAATTTTGTGGTTTGCAAAAACGCTAAGTCCACAAAACTACGAAAAATATTATTATTAATATTATTAATTAATTAATAATAATAATAATAATTAACATTATTAATTATTAATATTATTATTATTTTGTAAAAATAATTGCGTTTAAACAGTTCACAAATTTTAAAAACTGAAAAAGCTACAATGTTTTTTGTGTCTCCTGTAAAATTTGAAAAAAGGGACTTAACACATTTGCGAATTATACTAACGATATGTTTATTACTCTTAATTTAAATTACTTTACTTTTGAATTAAAATTAATTTCTTTAAAAAGCACTCATAAAATTTAATATAAAATTAAATGTGTTTTTGACAGCACTGCTCACCCATTTAAAAGTGAATGTCAATGGGTTAAAGGACTTATAAAAATTCCGAATACACTGAGTGTAATGATTTCGTACCTTACATCGTAGGCATGACTTATTGCACGCGCTAACAGAATGACAAATTTGACTGTGTTCTATCGAAATATGATTTTTTACACAATTATCTATCTCCCTTAAATTCTAGCTATGTTGCCGCAGTCCAGAGGTAGTGTGTTGGCTTATTAGACATAATGCTAAGGTTCAAACCCCAGGTCAGACATATGAAACAATATTTCTGCGACAATTTCCTCTCAGCAGATTTCTGGCAAAATCTCTAAACGTAAATAAAATTGTCATGAAAAACTTTCTCAGAAATCTATCGTTCGGAGTTGACTTTAAAGTTTAAACTGTACGTCCCGCCACTCATATATAAAATTCATACACACAATATAAGTGGAGGGAAAAGCTAGGTCGTAACCCTGACTGAAAGGTTGTAATAACCAATTATGTATGTATGACATTGTTATCACTTCTATTGTTAGATGTATGTAGTGTGCTTATCTCCCTAACCGGACCTAACTGATTATATAATAACAAAAAAGAAAAAACGGTAAATTGGCAGATCATTTTGGGCTTGATTTGGGAAAATAATAAAATTGGGTAAAGGTATAATATTAAAAAAGGAAGATAGTTCAGCAATTAAATGTCTTAAAAATTGTAAAATACGAAACATTTGAAAAATCCAGCATTGTTTTAAAATAGTTGAACATTTTAATTTTCGAAATAATCATTAAACAAAATTACTTTTGGCAGATAAATTGATCTTGGTTCGAACACAGCTTTATAAAAGAATTATAACGTTGGCCAGTCATAACTCTTGATATTAAATGAGTTTCGCAAATTTCAAATTACTTAGCGATCTAAAAGTAATTCATAATGATATATGTGAGTACTTACAAGTAAAATACTTAACGATATCCGCAAAAACAAAGCATTTTAGGGAAACCTGTAGCGAAAATAAAACAAATTTGTTTGTAATAAATTTCTAAAAAATTATTATGAGATATATAGTTTACCTGCACATAATCAAACGATGAATTCTGATGAGGAAAGATGTAGAAAGAAAATTAATTAACTTTGGTTGTGCTATATATTCCTTCACGGTAATCTTTACAATTGGAACTCTAATACTGTTACTTTTTGTGAAACATAAATTGTTTAGAACTCCTTAACTTATGAATGAAATTTTAAAACTGACAAATATATACAATTAATCATCATTAAATGTGACATATTCTAACATCTGCTGTTTTTCTTTAAGAATATACGTACATATATACGGTTATTTACATTTTGTTTATTCAAAAGAATTTAAAACAAAATTCAATTGAAATGAAATGAAATAAATGTCATGGTACAATTTCCATGACATTGAATAAAAGAAAAAGGTATGCTAATGAAATTATTATTAAAAATCTCCAGAAAGTAGGAAAAAAAAATACATGCTGATCATAATAAAGCTGTGCACATTGTTAAAATTATTCATGCTTATACGGAAATAAAAACAATTTTAATGTAGCTTGTCAAAAATGATACAAATTTTTAATATTTTCATATTTCATAATTCTAAAAATTGAAATAAGTAGAATAAAAGAATTACCTCAACAAATTCCAATTACAATATTTACAACAATAATAAAAATGCTTTGCTAGGCGAGGAATATAAATTGCAGTTTAAAAATACATTTTCGTATAAAGAACAATTAAAAAAAAGAAGAAAAAAATTCTTTTCTCTAGGCAAAATTTTGTAATTGGGTTGGGCAAAGAGATATTTTTATCACTCTAGAATTTTATTAATAATTGACAGAACTATAAAGATATGCTCTGTTTAAAGCATTTCAAAACTTAAGTGTTCTTTTGTTAAATTTTTGTTTTATTTGTTTTAAATTGTCTAATCTACGAATATCCATGACTAATTAATGTTGAATTTGTTTAAAATGAATCATACAATCACTCATTCACTCATTTGTCACGAATTGATGATTGAAAATAAATTTAAATTAAATGATGAAATGTTTAAAACACAATATTTAAGGGTAATACAAATTAAAAAAAAAAAAAAACGAGTTAAGTTTTGGTGCATAGTTAGCCAATTAAATTTTCTTTTGTTATAGAACTTTTTCATTTAATCTTTTGTTTTTCGGTTTAACTTATCTTCTATACCTATAAACATAATTCATGCGAAAAAAAATAGTCTTTTGCAGTAGTTAAGGCCTTTGCCTTATTTAAGCTAGAGTTTGAGTAACTGGCATACACAAAAGAGTTGTATTCCAAGCTCAATTTCTAGTTTTAGCAGATAGTATGCCGAATATAAAAGTGCCCAGTGCGAAGGTTCAATTCCCACCAGATACTCTGGGTGATTGTGACCGATTGTTTAATTGTTTGTATGACTTTATATATGATTAACCGCAATAAAAAAAAAAGTTAGAATTATTACAAAGTAATTCTGACGAGAGTTTTACACTGGTCATTAAAAAAACAATGTTTTGAAAATAAACTTGTCGCACACTACCCCTCTTTCCTTTCTCCTATAACTATATTTCTTGTATTCTAACATGATGCATTGCATGAATAAGACAAAAAAAACTGCTTATTTCAGCGAAGAACGTACATAGCGTACAATGATTCATAGCCATTTCGGAGAGCTGACTTCTCATTCGAATTGAATACTATAATCTTGTGTTTCTGTGGTATGAAGGCTTCCACAACTTGTCCAGTCGACCAAACGCTACTCGCACTTTCCTATCTACTACACTGTATGTCTTTCGATTTACTACCAGATATTATAGTGAGCATCTTCAGTGGCGTTGTGTTAACCCCGAAATGTTAAGGCCTTTGCACGTGCATGCACGTTTTAGCTTCAACTTACAATGGGTATGTTTTAAATTTTAAAATGCTATTAGTTCAGATTGATAAATCATATGATAACAATTCGTAGTTAATGGGTTGATGTCTCCATAAGTAAAATCTTTTAAATTATAAATTATTTAAAATATATCGCACAATTATACGTCTTTCCCATTGTGTGTAGGAGTTGATATATCAATCTTGATTTCGGCCCTTCGTAGGAATCTTTGAGATTCAATAATTCTTGTCAATACTAGACTTAGACAAATTTAAATTGTTAATGATCTAATGTCATTAAAGTATCAAAAAGAGATTTGATCTAAATTGATCGCATCATATAAAATATTCGCTTGGCTTTTGGGCATAGATTTATTTTCCCACAATTGCTACTGCTTAATTTATAAATATTTTCATATTTTGACAGCTGTTCAAATACATATAATGATTTACGATATATTCAAATTCCAATCATAATAAAATAATATTGTTTATAATAAAATATTTTAGTTTTATAAAAGTATTTCAAATTCAGACATTGAAAAATAAACATATTAATCATTGGCAAATACCGTAAATAATTTTCGGAAATGATAAATCTCCGTAAAGTACAAAAAAAAAAAAAAAAATATTTAATACTTAAACAAATTTAATATTTCAATAAATAATCACAAGGAATTATGAAGCTAACAAAGCATTCATTTTCTGCTCTGTTCTGATATGCCAAGCAGGAATTCCTGCCGCGGAAAATTTGAAAAAAAAAAGAAACTAAAATTTTACTGGCACCTAAATGAACATTAAAAATACTCAATCAGCCAAACTGCATATGGTCGGAATCGAATGGCAGGGGGCCCAAATTAAACATTGCACATGCAAGCAATTAAGAGGGGAATTTTCTATGAACCAATAAATTCATACCATTTAAGAACAATATGCGTTTGCCGGCTATAAATTTTATTTGTTAAAAAATCTTTCTTTTTTTCTCTCTTAATGTTTATATTTTACAAATTGAAGTAATAAAATCATTTTGAAATTCGACTTTATATCTTAAAAAAGAAAATACAAATAAAAGAAACATATGGAGAAAAACGCATTGCTATCGGGAAATTAAAAATAAAAAATACAAAAATAATTGGGGGCAAAGAATAAACAAAATTGTAAACAAATGTGAAGAGTTTTTTTATTATGTATGGTACATAGAACTAAAATTTTTCCGTTTAAATTTAGTTAGTTCTTTTTTTATGAAATACATATCTTGATTCGTGATGATATGAAGACATCGCGCTAATAAAAGGAATTATAATACAAAAAAATTAAATTATTTGTCTTCAGTAAACTCAAGAAACAGAAAATACGTTTTTAATAACATATTTAGTAACAGGCTGGTTATGCATTTTAAACAGGTACTCCGTTAAGTTTAAAAGGAATAAATGATTAAGTTTTTTAATGCACAAGAATGTACTTTTAAAACGCTTTCACCAGGATCGTGTAATCTACTATATAAAAATAAGTCGGGTTTTCCTTCCTGACGCTATAACTCCAGAACGCACGAACCGATTTTGACCAAACTTAATATACATGTTCTATGGGGCGTTAGGAGTGTTCGTCCGACAGATGGCGCAATATTTAGTTTTTTTGTGTTTTTGCACCGTAACTCAAGAACTACTGCACCGATTTCGACCAAACTTTATATACATGCTCTATGGGGCGTGAGGAGTGTTTCTGTGTAGTTTGACAGATGGCGCAATATTTAGTTTTTTTTTTTTGTGTTTTTACACAGTAACTCAAGAACTACTGCACTATGCTGTGTTTCGTTGAAGGCGTTGTGTCGTTAATCAGCGTGCAGTGGCGTTAATTAGCCCGATACCGACTGAAACCTAACATCTTTTTGTGAAAAAAATATATTAAAAAAAAGTAAATAAATATCTATCTATCACTCTTTTTTAAACTCTATTTGCGCAATAAGCCTATTTTATGTTTTGCTGAAGGCGTTAGGTGCTTGATCGGCGTATGGCGGAAGCTTATCAGGTTTAGATGGCTTAAAAAAAATTCGATATAGCAAAAAGTAGGCGTGGCAAACCTTATATTTAGGGACATAGTGATCGTAGACGAATGCAATTTGGTGGGTAAGTTCGTAGAGTCGATATCGACAAACTCACCAAAAATGGGCGTGACAACCCCCCCCCCCCCCCCCCCCCTTTAAAAGATACCATAAGTCGGCTAATTCGATCGTTTATAACTACATATGTACATACATATCTAACATGTATGTCTGTTAGTTTTTGTTTTGGAGCGAGTACAACAGCTACAACTTCGTCAGCGCTACCCATTATTCGGACCTCTTATTGTTATTCTTTGTATGCCTCACCTATATAACGCACCGACTTCGATTAAATTTTGAACTAGATAGATAGATCCACACACTTATAGTAAGTTAGTTATTTTTATATATATAGTAACTGTTTTATGCAGCGAATTACAGAAAATATATAGTGTGACCTGTTTTGGGCAATAAAAAAATCAATTTTGGGCGGGACGAAGTTCGCCGGGTCAGCTAGTTTGTATTAAATACCTTTTACTTGTAGTCTATTTCAAACATTTTTTGCGGCATTGCACGTGAATTTGGTCCATGAGTGAGGAGGACCTACAGTTTTATGTCGACTCTGAACAACTCTGAGACAAGAAAAGTTTTTTCATGGCAATTAGTAAGAGTAATTTTTATATTGAGACACCCACCTTGTTACTTGTTGTTTACATGTATACTTTTTGTTGTACACCTTGTATACTTA
This sequence comes from Sarcophaga caerulescens, assembly GCA_927399465.1. Lineage (NCBI taxonomy): Eukaryota > Metazoa > Arthropoda > Insecta > Diptera > Sarcophagidae > Sarcophaga > Sarcophaga caerulescens. Next base: position 22,407,565 of record OV656867.1, read on the forward strand.
TTAAAACAGTAAAACACAATCCTCATTTCGGTGATGAAGTCAATAAAAACTTTTATTTTCAGCTGTTGGAAGTTAAGAAGTATCCAAACAGCCTGCGAGACACCAATACCACTATTTACAAAAAACCAGAGGCTTTGAGGCTTCCATAATGTACCGGAAAATATACAAATTTCAACTTGCTTCAGATGGGGTTCACTGACATTGAACTTCAAGAGCATCTAATTAAAAGTTTCATAATCTCTATAGCCATAGACAACTCATAAGAATCAATATTATGTCTTGCGTTGATTAGAATCTAACACTGTTCATTATAATCTAAACACTGTTCCAACGACAACATTCGAAAATTGCCTGAAAGTCAAGTTAAATTAAGCCATTCAGTTTCGCTTTAAACGTATCAAAGAAATTTTAATAACAAATGTGGCAGTCATTATCAGAAGTGTAGATGAGATTACAAGTATAGAGCAATGATCGTTTAGGGAGAAAAGAAATACAATTAGAGTTTTATTCTCGAAAAAATTCAACTAAAACAAAGGGTAGTCTATAATATACTATGAAAATCTGCAGGGCTAGGAACTTATTGTCATGAAAATGTTAAATAGAAAGGTTTTGCTTTTGGTAGACCAAAGGAATTAAACAATTAAACAATGTGTCTTTTCTTATGTATCCGAACTTTACAATTTTTTTTTTCAACAAATGTGTTCTGCCTGCTTAATTATTATCAAGCGAAGACGAGTATTCTCGACATAAACAGAATAATATATTTCTAATTGTTAAAGTAGGAAATAATGACTAAAAATCAAACGTTGTGTTGATTTTTTTTTAGAAAATATAGATTTTTATAAATATAACTAGCTGTACCCTGCGCGTGTTGCTGCGCCACCAACTAAAATAAATTTGAAGTAAAGACATTACACGAATGTCCAATTAATTTTGAATCATTTTATTGATTTTGTTTCCCGTTGTCCTTATGATTCAGATGAACGGGGTTGAGTAGTACGCATTCGATCAGTTTCTAATCTCACTTTTCGTTATTCAAGTGGTTCAATCGAACGGGTCTCAGCGGCATATATTAGAAGATTTTCCAGTCTCAATGCTCGTCTGATTCTGAGGCTCGTAATGCTCTTTTCTTCCGTGCTTGAGGTGTAGAGTGACCAATTGCTTGTCATTCATTTTGAATAATTTTCAGTGACGCCATCCATCGGAAATTAATCGCACCAACCTCCGTCGACTCATACGCAACAACTTTGTTAAAAAATGTACAGTTTACGATTTAATTCATTTTGAGTAATTTTCAGAGGCGCCACCAGTCGGAAATTGGTCATACCAACCTAGAAACCTTTCCCGGCTCATGCGCAACAACTTTGCTAAAGATCATAACATGATCAAATGCACAGTTTACGATTTAATTAATTTTGAGTAATTTTCAATGGTGCCACCAGTCGGAAATTGGTCATATTCACTTAGAAACCTTCGTCGGCTCATGCGCAACAACTTCTCTAAAGATCATAACATGATCAAATGCACAGTTTACGGTATAATTCATTTTCAGTAATTTTCAGTGGCTCCACCTGTCGAAAATTGGTCGTACCAACTTAGAAACCTTCGTCAGCTCATGCGCAACAACTTTGCTAAAGATCATGAAATGATCAAATACACAGTTTACGATTTAATGCATTTTTATTAATTTTCAGTGGCGCCACCTGTCGGAAATTGGTCATACCAACCTAGAAACCTTCCCCGGCTCATGCGCAACAACTTCGCTAAGGATCATAACATGATCAAATGCATAGTTTGCGATTCTATAAGGTACATACAAACATACATTCATTTTTATATATATAGATAGAAGATTAGAATTTTTTTATAATTAGAATTTTTTATAAAATATAAAGGGTCCCCCAAATAACTTTTTTTTTTGAAAATGCTTTAAAAAAAACTACTGAATATTTTTTCAAATTTCTTTTTTTATTTGAAAGTACAATCCTTCCGGTTAATAATGGAAAATAATTTCATTCAAATGGCTGCCTCGGCTGGCCATGCAGTAGCCCACTTATGCCTCTGGACCAAAATCCGCACCAAACAGTGACTCGTTTTGGGTGCGTCGGCTTTTCAATGTATGCGTGCGGGTTTTCTGTGCCCCAAATGCGACAATTTTGCTTGTTTACATACCCGCCAAGATCAAAATGAGCTTCATCTGAAAAGATGATTTTTTTTTTTTTTGCCAAAATCGGCATCTTCTGTAAGTCGATCGCAGGCCCACTTAGCGTTGTTGTTCAAGCGTATACACAACCATATTCGTTCAGCGGAAGGATAAAACTAATTATCTGTCAAATCAGACATGAGCTAAGTGTTACCATTCACGAAATAAGCACTAGTTGAAAAAAAAAACGTTAGATGCCGGACCCGATATGTATATGTATGTATGTATGTATTTTGTAACGATACTTCAGCAGAATTTGTTATTTCAGCTTAATACAAGCTATTGTTCTAAAACGTAAATTTTGAAAAGACCTTTATTTGACCTTTCCGAGGGAAAAAAATCAATTAGATTCATTGAATACTAATACGATTGCTTTCTTTCCGTCATGACGAGTATACTCGATATTATGCAAAAAATGTTCTTTTCGCACTGACGAGTATGCTTGATAAACGGTTAAAGACCTTTAGCTATGGTAAATAAATGCCTTTTTAATAAGTGCCTTTAAGTAAGAAGTTTTAAGACAAATTCTAAATTTTATGACAACTAATTTCAAACTTTATAATTCTGTCATTTTCTAATTCATACAGTCAAACTCACTTTGCTGTATACAATACATACTATGTGTATACAAAACAAAAGATTTTCTGTATTCTACTGGCAACAATATGTCTGATACAGAGAATTTCTTTAATATCCTATAAAAATATTTGCCATGCAATTAAGTTTTATAATTTTTTTATAGTATATAGGGGGACAAAAAAAACGTATCTAAAAAGAAAATCTTGTATATGAAAACAATTTATTTGCCATATTTTATGGCGAACGAAAACAAAAAATATAATTAATTTATTTATTTTTTTACTTAAGGTGTTGGCAAACAACTCTAATGTCACTGGTACAATGTATTATTAATGAATACGCTCAAATAAAAATAGAATGGAAATATTCATATGTACATATACTATATATGTGAAAATATGCAGAAAAAAAAAATAATAAAATAATAGAATATTATATAATTTACGTAAAACGTTTAACTGAAATACAAACGAAGAAATAAGTTTATTTGAGTGTTTTTTTTTCATTCCATTTTGTTTTGTTTTATGTTAACGTATCCTAATTTTGTCATAGATGCCATGATAGATGATAGTACATATGGTACATAGGTTCTATATATAGGGCATATAGTCTACACACACAAGTGTACATACACAAAAGAGAAAAAAAACTAAAATTTATTTTATATATTATATACATACCTACACATATTTTTTTTATCTTCTTTCTAACTGAACAAATATTGAAATTAATTTTGTCTGACAAGTTGCTATGTTTTATGAATGTTTTCAGTCAATTATAAAATTAAAAAATATGAAAATTTATTATTTGCCAGCATCAGCAGAATAAACAAAACTATAGAAAAATATTTTCATAATTATTCATACTCATATATGAAAATGATAATGATCTTAATGATGACTGCGGCCGTATATTCTATATGATCTTATGAGGGCTGAATTAAAATCATATTTGCTCCCCCTCCCCAATGCTTTTGCAATTTTCTTTTAATTTCTTCTTCATATGGCAGCTACTCTAAAGTGCCTAAATCGTGTCCCAGTTTTTGTTTGTAATTTCAATTTTGAAGGTTGTATGTGTCTATCTTTTTTGACGTATATTGACCTTGATACCTCAAGATTAACGTGAATATTGTATAAACTATTTGGCCAGAATTATAAATTTTGAATGATCAATGTCATCTTTCTTTCCAACACATAAAGCAAATGATATTAAATTATTTTGATTTTTATTATTTAAAATAATTTTGATTTTTATTATACGAAAGAATTTTAATATATTTTTATAATGATAAAAAAGAAAAGAAAATAAAAAGTTAAAACATTAAAAAATACCGAATATTTCCACCTCCTCCAGTAATTAAAAAAAAGAAACTTTATACATGAATGACGGAACCTACAGTTTTTAAAGTCGACTCCGAATAACAGATTTTTTTGAGAAATTTTTCATCGAAATTTTATTTACACTTGGAGTTTTTGACAGTAATCTGCTAAGAGGAAGTCGCCTAAACATATATTATTTCATATTTTCTTTTGCTCGATGTCTAAACTGGCGTTTGAACCACGAAATCTCATCTAACAACCTAACACACTACCTACTAATCTACAGCAATTGCAGGTGTTAGAATTATTAATTACAAAAGTCGGCTAAACCTAAAAATATACACTTTACACCTCATGGTATTACTTTGGGTCTCTATCCTTAATTCGATAAAGTGTCAAAAAATAATAATTTCTCTCAGACAATTCAAATATATATTAAAAACTTTTACGGATTGAAGAATACGTATTGAAATATCAATCGGAATAAATCAAACTTCCTATACGTAATTCATAAAAGCCAAATTCGTACTTGAGACCATTTTATTATTAGGGTTGCCTACTCAAAAATTTATTTCCTTTAATCACTTCAGGTAAGTACATCAGATATTGTGAAATTTAGATTGATAACGTGAATTAAAATGCTCCAGAACTGTGAACTACAGTTATGACAAAAGAGGTATGTTAAGCATAACTAGGCCCATTTTTATACAGACATAAGATACTACTACATACTAAAACAATCCTCATTTAACTATAAACATTATGGACTAGACCTACCGACAGATTTTTTTGGCGTTTTCTGTATTAAAACTGTCTATTTACCTGTCGATAGATCACAATTAATAACTCCCTACACATTATTCCTTTCTAGAACGTCGTATCTCAGCCTTTCAGTTACAACCTATAGATTCCGTTGAAGATGAAACATCCTCGTCTGGCAAAGAAGACAGTTCACCTGAATCACCTAATAATTTGCAACAACAACCACCCCAGTATGGGCAGTATCTGAATGTCAATGGACAAATACCACATCAAGCGCGCTCACGCACTAAGAAATCAAAACAGCGCAGTAAATCACTTCAGCCCCAGTCAAATATTGTGCCCTGGCGTAAGGCGTCACGTCCTAGACGTGGTCGTTCATTAGACAAATCGCCCTTCTTGCCAGGTTTCAAACCTGAACCAATCAAATCATGGACTGAAGAAACCATTAGCCTGAAGCCAGCACCCATAGAAAAGAAGGTTATACCGAAAATGGAAGCCGCCAAGGTAGTTCTTAAGTCTATTAAGAGTCAAAGAGATCAAGGTATTGAGAACATTGGCGCTACCCTAGAACAAATTATTAGAGGTAAAACCGAAAAAGAGGCCATTCCATGGATAACAATGCGCGAGAAACTAAAACGTGTTGAAAGAGTTCAAGAACAACTCAACAAATTTGATATCGATGAAGTCTATTTAAGACCACTAGAAATGCCTATAACTACCGATCAACAACAGCCTCAACAGGCCACACAGGAACAAGCTCAACGCGATCGAGAAATTCAACGTTTAAAGAGTATGGAAAGTATAGAGATTATGGAAATGACAGAACAAATCGAGAAATTAATGTCACAAAAGAAAGAAGACACCATACCTTGGAAAGAAATGCGCCAATATTTAAAGAAAGTACAACGTGTACACAAGGAAATCGAAAAATTCAAAATGGAAGAGGTTGAATTACGTCATCTAGAAGCTCAACAGGTGGCAATGCACGATACTTTATCTACCGCACAAGATTCCGTCATTATGACTATCGACGACAGTTCTAAGGGCTCTATTCAAAAACTGGTTAGACGAGAAGATTTGCAAAACTATGTGGAAGTGGAAGACATTCATAAACAACAGTTTATGACCACGGAAGATATTCAGCTCCTTAGTATACAAGAGCGTGAAAAATTGGAAGCACAAAGACTTATTGCTCAGCAACAGGCCATGAATTGGCGACAACCTAGACAACCTCAGCAATATGTACAAGTGGAGGATGCCCAAATCATGCATCTTCAACAACGTCAGGATACTGAGGAACATTCATTAACGCAACCCGAACCAGTAATGTGGGACCGTGGTAGAAAGAAACCTCAACCTCAACAACAACAGCAGTATATCCCGCAACCTCAACCCACAGAGGCTGTACAACATAAAACCTATGAGGAAATACACGACGAACTCGTGGAACCAATTCCTCAAGAAAAGCCAGAACAGCCAACTCCTGTTATGTGGGAACGTGGAATAAAGAAAACGACAATTCAGCAACAACAAATTGTGGATATGCAACAAATTCAACAGCAGCAAATCTATCAGGAATCAAAGATCACGGAAGAAACAAAGATCATGGAGGAAACCAAAAAAGTTACCCAAAAACGAATAATTCCTGCTCCACAAACAGAAGAAAAGGTAGAACAGGTCGTTCTTAAACCAACTCCTCGCTTAAGGCCTAAGCAAACACAAAAGGAAGAATTACATCTTCAAACACTTAAGCGCACGCAGGAAGTAAGAAGAGTTGAAGAACAACCTACCCAGGCCTACGAAGAAGCTGTTGATACTCTGGAAGAGGAAACTAAACCCCAACAGGAGGAAATACGACCGGTAATGTGGGAAAGAGGTCAAAAGAAACCCACTATTCAAGAGCAAGAGCAACCTCAGAAAACATATGAACAAGCAGTTGATGAATTGCGTGAAGAATCCCAACAAAAACCAGAGGAATTACCTCAACCAGTTATGTGGGAACGTGGAAAGAAGAAACCGTCTAAGACTGAAGAGAAAACAATTGAAGAAATAACGACTAAAGCTTATGAAGAAGCTGTCGATGAATTACCAGAAGAATCTAAACCCCAACAACCAGAAGTACAACCTGTTATGTGGGAACGTGGAAAGAAGAAGACAACTCAGCACATTCAGGAAGAGGTAACTCACATTGAACAAACCACTGAAGTTTCACAAGTTGTGGAAGAACAACAGCAAATTGTTTTGGATGAGCAGAAAGTTGAAGAAGTCAAAAAGAAAGTCATATCTAAAGTTATACCTCAGCAGGTTGAGGAAAAGGTCGAACAGGTTCAATTGAAACCAACACCAAGGCCTAAGCCTAAGGAAAAACCTAAAGCTGAGGAGATACACTTAAAACCTCTTAAACGTACACAAATCCACAAAACCGAGGAAATTGAGCAACAACTACCTGAAAAAGGTTATGAGGAAGCAGTAGATACCTTGCCAGACGAAACTAAACCACTGGAACCTGAACAACCTCAACCAGTTGCCTGGGAAAGAGGCAAAAAGAAGAAGCCTCAAATGCAAGACGTCAAAGAAGTAGTTGCAGAACAACCCGAAAAGACCTTTGAAGAAGTCGTGGATATTTTACCCGAACAGCCAGAACAGCAGGAAATTGAACAACCGCAACCTGTAGCATGGGAAAGGGGCAAGAAAAAGAAACAACCCAAGCCTGAAACTCATGAAGATAAAGAACCCACAAAAACCTTCGAAGAGGCTGTGGACGATATACCGGAATTACCTAAACAAGAGCAGGTAGAGCAGGCACAGCCTGTGATGTGGCAACGGGGCAAAAAGAAACCTCAAAAACAAATTGAGGAACCTCAACCAGAACAAGAAGAAGAGGTTCAAGAGGAAGAGACTGCCCCAGTCAAAGAAGAGGAGGAAGAAGAACTTACAGAAACCGAAAAGGTCATTAAAAAGAAAAAGGTTAAGAAACCGAAGACAAAACCATCGACTGAAGCAATCGAAATTGCTGATGATGAGACTGAGACTATAGAAGACATTCCACAAGAACAAGTTGAAGAAGTACCTCAAGAAGAAGAGAAACCTCAAGAACCTAAGCCAATTAGAAAAATGCTACCTCAAGAACCTGAAAAACCAGAACAGGTCCAACTTAAACCAGTGCCAAGAAAGCAAATAGTGAAACCACAAGAACAAAAGATTGAAGAAGTTACACTAAAACCAAGAAGAAAAACTCCAATTCAAGAAGAAGAAGCTCAACCTGAAGAACCTGAATTAGAAGAATTCGAACAGCCAGAAACAACTACAATTGTCGAAGAAGTTGAGGAAGATGTTACTAAAAAACGTACAAAGAAGAAGAAGCCTAAGAAGAAACCAGAACAACAGGACCAGGAAGAAGAGCAAATTGTACAAGAGCCTGAGGAGGAGGAAGAAGTTGAGGAGGAAGAAATTCCGCAACCAGTACCTGAAGAAATCATTCATAAAGAAGAAGAAACACCCATACAACCTGAAATTGTATCCAAGCCCAAGCCTAAACCACAACCAGTTGAGGAAAAACTAGAAGAAATCAAGCTTAAACCAACCAGAAAACCCATAAAACAGTTACCTCAAGAAGAGACTATTGAAGAAGTCAAACTTAAACCTGTCAAACGTGGTACACCTAAACCGGAGGAACAACAACTGGAAGAGGTAGTATTGCAACATGTAGAAAAACTTGAAGATGAAATTGTGGTTGAAGAACAAAAGAAAGTTAAGAAGGTTAAGAAACCTAAACATAAAGATTTACCTGAAATATCAGATGCTGAACCGGTCGAATTAGAAACGGCAGAGCACCTTGATCTGGAAAAAGAACCCAAAGTCGAGGAAGCTATACCACAAGTACCTTGGAAACGAGGAGAAAAGAAAAAGCCAGTGGAGCAACCCCTGGAAGAGAAGCAATGGCCGACTGGCAAACGTCGTCCGTTGCCCGAAGAACAGCCTGAAGAGGTAACTTTGAAACCAATACCAGCTAAGCCTAAGGAAGAACCCAAAAAACCAGAAAAGGCCGTGCCAGCACCTGAATTTAAACCTCAGGAAAAACAACCTTCTGAAGAAAAGGAACTTGAAATCGAACCAATTCCAGTGGTAGACGAAGAGAAACCTATTAAGGAGAAACCGAAAAAGAAGAAGAAACCAAAACTTCAGAAGGGAACACCATCCGTGGATGAAGTTTCTGAGGAAATTGCAGAGCCATTTGCTGAGCCCATAGCCGAAGAAGATCAAGTAGAAGAAATTCCTATTGAAGATATTAAGGAAGTGGCTGTTTCCGAACAAATACTACCTGAAGAAGAGGTGGCACCTACTGAGGAAACCCCAGCCTCGAAACAAAAGGCTCACAAAAAACGTACCAAACGCCTTAAGGCTGTATCCTTCGAAGAACAACCGCAACTATTGGAAGCCACTGTCATCGAAGATGAAGAAGTTGTTGAAGAGGAAGAAGAACTTTCACAAGAAGTTTCGCAAAAGACTATCCTACTCAACAAAAAACCTGAAGATACCAGACCACAATATATAACCACAGAACAGCTCATTGAGGTTGATGTGGACGAAGTGAAGCGTAATGTCGAAATGAAGGTGACATCAAACATTGTAAAGAAAGATAGACGGCGCGTTGTAATGGACGACAGCCAGCCTTTGCCCGAATTGGAACTTATAACACAAAAACGTATCCAAGAGGGCTTGGATAAGATTGCCGATGAAGAAATAATTGAAGAAGAACCCATTAGACAACACGAAGAAACTGTTACCTCTGAGGTCATTGAACAAACTCGCAAAATTGTTAAAAAGAAAAAGAAGGAAGTCAAACCTCCTCGCATTACCGAAAAGCTTCGACCACGTATGTGTGTACCGGAAGAACCTACTGTTTTAGAATGCAAAGTCGAAGGTATACCATTCCCTGAGATCAAATGGTACTTCAATGATATTTTGCTGTTTGCATCTGAGAAATACGAAATTATCGTCGTGGAAGATGTTGCTCAATTGAAGATTGCCAAGGTTACACCCAGTGATGTTGGAATTTATACTTGTGAAGCTAAGAATGAGGCTGGAGTAGCAACCACACGTACCAATATTGTTTTAGGTAAGTACAAAGATAATCTATGAAAAGAAAATAAATATCTTAAACCATAATAGTGACACATGGTATTAGCTTAGAATAAGTAGTTTTTTTTTGTGCACGTAAACCTCCCACAGTTCTACCATTTCAAAATCTAGTAGTTTCCGACCACCCTGTACTGTAAAATTTTTTTTATATCTTAATTCACTTTTCACACACACTTTTATTATGTACGTTTAGAAAAAGAACAAGGTATAGCACCACAATTCACCAAACCATTGAAAATTGAATTTATCGAAGAAAAACAACCCGAACGTCTTAAGGTGCATGTAACATGCCAAGTAACTGGACAACCCAAGCCTCAAGTGAAATGGTATCGTGGCAAAGAAGAAGTTGTACCTAGCGAAACGGTGCAAATGTTTTACAATGAGGAAACCGGCGATGTTGCCTTGGAAATTATTAACCCCATACCAAATGAAGCGGTTACCTACTCGGTGCAGGCCCAAAATCAATTTGGACGTGCCATTGGTAATGCGAATATTTTAAATCGTGGCGATGAAGCACCACCCAAGGAAATTCTCAAGGCCCCTACTGTTACACCTTTGAGTGCTCTTGTTATACCCCATGGAGGTACTTTGCTGTTTGAAGCTAAGTATGATGGTGTACCAAAACCAGAAATTAAATGGTTGCGCAACGGTCGTGAAATTCAAATTAATGAGGAAGTTACCATTGAGACCACCGAAACAACCACCACTATTAGGATTGTAAATATGAACCGCAAACGTACTGGTAAATATGAAGTGGCAGCCAAAAATAAGATAGGCGAGGCCAAGTCCTCTGGTTCAGTAATGGTAACCGATGAGCCTCAGAGTAAGGAAATTAAACCACCACGTTTCATAAAACCTTTGAAACCCCAATATTTCGGTGAAAATGAAGTAGCCATTCTGGAAGCCATAGTAGATTCCGAACCCCTCTCTTCATTCCAATGGTTCGTACACAATGAACCCATTAAGAGTTCCACGGAATGTCGTATAGTCACACAGGCCAATAAGTCGACTTTGTTAATTGCCAATTTCGAGAAGAAATTCACCGGACCCTACACATGCCGTGCTGAAAATGTTGGAGGTTCTGTAACCTCTACAGCTACTGTCAATCTTCTGGAAGATGCGCCTCAAGAAGAGGCAGAAGAATTTGAATCTCCTCGTTTTATTGAGGAACTTATCGAGCCCATTGAGGTTATGGATGGTGAGCAATTAACACTGAACTGCAAGGTCGTAGGTAAACCTACTCCTAGAGTGGAATGGTATCATAATGGTGAAAAGATTGTCGAAAATAAAGAAACTCTTATTATACAAGATGCCCAAGGCAACTGTCAGCTGCAAATAACTGAAGTTTTCCCTGAAAATGATGGCGAATACAAATGTGTGGCCACAAATAAAATTGGTGAAACTCTCACAAAGACAACCGTCAACATACAAGGTATATTTCACAAAATTCTGACTGGCTGATCAAGAGCAATCTTTATGTATTAGAAAAAAAAATAATAGAGCACTACTACACTAAACTTAAACACTGAACAAAATATGTTTGCAAACCGTAATATTACACTGCAAAATTTAATTTATTACCCATCCCTATGATGTCTGTTAAATAACGCTTTTACCCAAATTTGTTTTTTCAAATAAATACATATCTACTAACCTTCGACTTGACCGTTATCGGCAACTATCATTTTTTCATAGTTGATATCAACAAACGGCATGAATTTTTTTTTGTATCTATTTTTCTATCTATTTCTACCATAAGTTGATACATTTCTTCATCTGTGTGCCGTCTTTTAAGTAGTTTTAGAGCATGTTTCCACTTTATTTTATTTTAATTCTAGATTCTATGAAAATGTTTAATTAGTTCAATTAAATATATTGTGTGTTATAATTTTCAGCATTTGAATATATCCCCGATTCTGAAATCACTGGACTCTCAGCTTCGGATGAAGATCTTCTAGACAAGGTAAATATATTTTTTTTATAATTCCTTTCATTCATCCAGTTTAGCAAAAAAAAAATCACTTTAACATACTATGGCACTGCCAAAATATAAATTTCAAAATGATCATGAATGATGAATGATACTTTTATAGCCAAAAACTATAGAAAATTTAAAATAAATCCAGTGACAAAAGAAATTTCGTTGAAGTCATCTCTCAATAGTCGTCGTAAACATTTCTTACGAAATTATTAGTAAACTTGTGTTAAGTTTAATGGTAAAAATTTACGTTTCTAATGCAAAATTTCAATCTTACAGTAGGGTAGTAAAAATTTAAGGGAGTTTAGATGGATAGCTTGCCGTTAGTGTCATTCTGACATCTCTAGAAAAAATGCTATACCAAATGCTTAGTTACTATTGTCATATCAGTTACCTCTAATGAGGTACCTCTGAGGTGGGTGGGGCTAACACAGAGTACATGTTCAAAATAATTAAGATCCCGAAGGAAAAAATATCCAAAATATTTTCGTCGGCGATCCTACCGAGCTCTTCCTCATCATCATTAAACAATTTAATTAGTTTCTCGTCAATCTTTTCAGTTTTAATTTTTTTCTAGACCTTCTAAATACTTTTACAACAACACGTAGAACATTCCATTGACAACCATTTTAGTTTCATAAATGCCTGAGTTTTTATTCTATGTCCCAGTTTTTTCTTTAAATCAGTGCGTATTAAGTTTATCAATCAACAACCACAATCAATGAAAAGTAATTTGTAATCTGCATTCCAAGAAGCAATTATTTTAGTCATGTGCTTGTATTATCAGACCTGCTATTGGGGAAACAAATATTCAAATTAAAGCTAAATGCAACCAGGTTTTCGGTTATGCTATGAATTTCGGCACTTTGGTACTTAGTCCCCTAACCCATAGTGCTCTAATTTGTATTTATTAAATTATTAAATTTTTTAGAATTGATTAACAACGTTTCTTTTGCCAAGTAATTTAGTTACCTCCTTTGATTTCAATTTTTAGACGATCTCAATCGACGAACAACCACCGAAAATAGTTAAAAAACTACCAGAAAAAATCGAACCCAAAGAGGGTGAATTAGCGAAATTGGAAGTAAAGGTGACTGGAAAGCCGAAACCCAAAGTTAAATGGTTACGTGACAACGAAGAAATCTTTGCTTCCGAAGAATATCAAATCGAACATTTCGAAGATGGCACATCAGTGCTGGTCATCAATAATATCTATCCCGATGATGTGGGCACAATTAGTTTTGAAGCTCACAATCCATTGGGTGTAGCAGTAACAACAGCATTGCTTTCGGTTAATGAAGGTATAAATATTTTACACAATAAATTGTGGTATAATTTAAAAAAATATTCAATATTTTTAATTTATAACTTTAATAATATCAATAATAATAATAATGAGTATTATAATGAAATTTTATTTGCAGCTTTTACAGGAAATAATTTTCTAATTAAACCCTATTTTCCCCAAATATTCCTTGTATATAAATCCTAAAACCTTAAGAAAACAAAAATTAAAAACACAATTTTATTATATATTCCATCATACACTGATAACAATACAGTATAAAAAAAAAACATTTTTTTTTTGTAACAGAAGAGTAATAATACTAGATTTAAAAAACAAATTCAATTTTTCTTTCTGTATTAATCAAATACTTTAGGCATTGTGGGCACTAAGGATTATCGTAAGCCGGAATGGGTGACACATATGGAGGAAATGCAAAAGGCTCTTAAAGGTATGTGTTCTTTTCATATGAAATTAATGAAAATATATTTAGCAAATGTTTTGTAATTTACATTTGCATAAATATATTTTTATATTTAATTATTTTATATAATATTTAATCAATGTGTTCCCCTTTATATCTGTGTATATGTGTTTTAATATTTTCTATATAAAAATAAAGAAAACTCAATACTTTTAAAAAGTGTCTCTTCTGTCAGCTTTCATTTTCTCTTTTTAAACTCTGTCTCTCTTTGTCTCTCTCTCTCTGTCTCACTCTCTGTGTCCTTTTTTTTTTGTTACTTTTATGTAACTTAACCTACTGTTGTCTACGTTTTTAAATCTCAATAAATATAATGGACCTGCCAAATTAATAAGTCCCAGTCTTTTTATGTAAAATATGTAATTTTATTTAAAATAAAAAGCAAATTAAAAACCAAAATATTGTATAATATGTAGTCAACCTTGAAACTCCTAGTCCTCTTTTTGAAAGCATCGTAAAAAGTTCTAAAGCTCTGCTTTTGTTTACCCTATACAGAGAAATTTAGTTTACATACCAAAATTTACCCAAGTATATACGCCATATAGTTTCAATAATAACAATAATACAATTCTATTTTTCAGTAACCATTTTCTTTTTGGATAATAATAAAAGTTTATATTCAAAAGTATTAAAAGAAAATATTAAAAAATTTATTGGTTTTCATTTTAGTCAAAATTTCACTAACCTCTATTAATATGATGACAAAAAAAAAGTTATTGGCTACACTTTATCCTTAGAAAAATGTATTTAAGAATTAGAAATATTCTATTACCGCCTACTAACATTTTAGAATTGAAAACATTATTCCGAATAAAGGAGTTTTAGAACCTTCCACCAAGCTTTCTAACTTCCTTTTGTGTAAAACTTATTAATTAATTAAGTACTCTAATCTGTTATTAAGAAAAACGCTTATGTGTAATCATCTACTACTCATTAATTCAAAAACAGACAAACAAATTCAGTTTTCAAATAATCAAACAATATGAACGAATAAGCTTCAGAATAGAATTTGAAAAAGTGTTATGGTTACGTTAATTCTTGTAAAATTTTGAAAGCCTTCTGTATTCAACTCATAAACAAATATAAAGTATCGGTATAGCGACACCACCTCTTTTATTAAGCTACTTTACGGCCGCACTACATTCGGTTATACTACTAGCATCAAAGTACATATGGTGTAACGTATAACGCATTCCAGTAATGCCACTTCCATATATAATTTTAAAATACATAACAAGCTCAAGTCGCCGTGGTCTAGTAGGTAGTGTGTTGGCTTATTAGACGTGAGGCCCTGGTTCAAGCCCCAGGTCAGACATCTCCAGCAAAATGAAATATAAAAAAATATTTCTTCGGCGACTTCCTTCCTCTCAGCAGATTTCTGGCAAAAACTCTGAGAGTAAATAAAATTGCCATGAAAAGTTTCTCAAAAATCTGTCGTTAGGAATCGTCTTTAAACTGTAGGTCCCATCACTCATGTATGAAATTAACACACACAACATCAGTGGTGTGAGAAGCTAGGTCGTAATCCTGACTAAAGGGTTGTAATGACCAATTATGTATGTATGTAACAAGCTTACAAGACAGCATTTGGATCTCGAGGGTTGTTCCGATCAAATAGACCACGATAATAGTTAGATCATAAGAACGCTATTGATTCCCTAACAATTCCTTCAGATGCTAAAATGTTGACGTTGTTATAAGTGATTTAGTTACGATCACGTAGCGATTGTCAAATGAATTTTCAATCCAACAAACTTTTCTGTATTAAGCCGTTTCGAAGTCATACATTCTGGATTTATATAGTGTTTGTATCATATTTAGCTGTCAATCGAAAATGTTTGTGGACATTTTTCATAAATATCCCTCCAAAGCATGGTGCCACATTGATAACACATTCAATAACAGAGTTAGGTTAGATCGAGTGATAGCTTTGATTACCAAAGTACACTTGAGCACGTACAGCGGTCCGTTATACCAATAGCAGGATAGCATGGTCATAACACTATTCATATTTTCAGCCGCCTGGATACGTTTCTAATTGAAAGTAGTGTCCACATACTAGTGCCAATGTTTCATTCAATTGTTCGAGCATAGCAGCGAACTCTTTTCGCTCATTGTAAATCAGTTTCGCCAAACATCAGGCATTAGCAGCGATAAGTTTAACGTGTAACCTTCTCGTTTAATCATACATTCTTAATTTTTGAAATCTAGACATGAATGCATTGAGTAAATCGTAATAAAAATTCAGCTTCTTCTGGCTTTCAATAATCTTTCAAAAGAAACGAAGTACAATAACCTAATTTAAATTTTTGAAATAGAAAAAGTAAATTTAAATTCCATTTTAAGGAAAGCTTTCAATAATTCTATTCTGATGCTTATTCTTTACAAATCTCCACTTTAGACACTCATTTTTACTTTTACACCAAGAACACAAGTAAGTACAACAAAATTCATCACAATTCTACAGGATAAAAAAATGTTAAATGTAAAGCCCAAACCAATATTCGAAATCTTTCGAATCCATGTTTCTAGTATGCATTTAATTGTAGAACTTAGTGATAATAATAATGCCTACTTTTTTATTTTGCTTTTAAATCTTTTTTGCTTATAGCTGCTAAATGCACGCCATCATTAGTCAATGAAATGAACGACTGCCGTGCGGCAGTCGGTGAAAAAGCCAAATTCAAAATACAATTCGCCGGCAATCCAAAACCAGGTATTTTTTTCTTTACAGTCTCAATTACGAAAATATCAAAATTTTTAGGGTCATAAAGAGAAGTCGGTTTTAATTTTGAACGTTGCGCACAATGTGCATTCATTTTGCATTCTAGATATACAATGGTATTATAACAATGTACAGCTTAGGGAATCTGATAAATATCACATGGAGGTGGGCGAATCGGATGCATCTTTGACAATTTTGAGTGTGACTTACGAAGATATTGGCTTCTATACCTGCAAGTTGATTAATGAAATTGGTATGACCATAACCAGAGGTAAATTCGATATTTCGGCCACTGCCACTGAAACCGAAGTAACGATTGGTAAGGGCCGCAAAGGCAAGGGTAAAAAGAAGGTGGCGAAAAAGCCAAAACCAGTTATAGTACCTACTGCATATACCTCTTCCGAAGAGGAAGAGACACATATTGAAACGACCACCATTGAAATAGTACCGGCCGAACAATGTGAGACCACCATGGAAGTAATTAAAGTAAAACAACCTGTTTCCATTTTGGTAGAACAAAGTGGAAAATCAGAAGAGATTTTAGTCCAGGATCGTAAATTTGCCGATGAAGAACTCAAGACCACCACAGAAACTGTGACAGAGGAAAAGAAAACTATTACTACAACTACTACAACCACCACATCAACGGTGTCAATTAGTGAAACTATTAACGTATTACGTTCAAAAATATCCCAAAAAACCATAACACTAGAAGACATTTTAGAAATACGACAACACAAGGAAATCAATGTACTTTTGGAAACCATTGAAGCTGAATCATTTGGCTCTATAGGTGAATCCGCTTTACGCGATTTGGCTACCATGGGTCTCTTAATACGTCATGGTTGTACCATTATGGAAATTATCTATATGTATGAGCAAAACATTTTTATATCTCTGAAAAAACCCGAAGCCCAAGCGGCTCTTGTACAATTGGTCGAGCGTGAGGGTCATGAGGAATTAATTAGTCAAATTCTAACGGAATCATCAGCCGAAGATGAAACCATATTAGCGGCAACTGTGGGTTTTAAAGCCTTCATACGTATGATACAAACTTGTGAAATTACCATCGAAACTGTTATAAGGAAATTTATACGTGAAGACTTTATAACACAAGACTGGAAGATATCCGGAAAAGAGGTTTGGAGTTTGAGTTGTAATTTGTTTGACGTTCCTTTCGTTACAATTTCGTTTTAAATGTTTTTCTTTTTATGTTAAAAACATAGGGAATCATTATTTAATACTTGTTTGGAATCATTTTATTTATTTAAGGACGGTTAAGGACACTTAAAAATTTAAAACAAAAAGTGTTCAAAGGTCAATTCATTTAAATGGAAATTTTTTGATATCTTTCACTAAAATGATTCTTATCGGGTTATACGCAAATAAACGAATTTTTTTTTTATAATTTCCACTCAATATGGGAAACTATTATTATTTTATTCACTTTTTAAAAACTAAAAAATACAACCTTGACCCTTATATATTCAAAACTTTTCGAATGCTTCGAAATATTCTTCATCACTGGATATAATTAAACCTTCTACAATGTTAGTTTGATACAATACTTTTCTTGACAAAGGTTAGGTTAGGTTAGAGGACGTGTACTTGTCGACTGAGGCAAGTACAGTACCCGGAGGTCGAATTGACCCATTGTACAACGTCCTTAAAAAGGGAGGATAATAGAGGAGATACGAAAAAAAAAGGAGAAGTAGGATAGGGAGAAAGGAAAGCGGAGGAATTACACAGACCAAACAAAACAAAAAGGGAGAACGCGACTACACTGATGAAGCCCTAGCACTTCTCAACCATCTCAAGTCACTAATGAATCTCTGGAGAGCCTTGATGTCGGCTCTCGACACAGAATTCAAACCCTCAAAGAAGCCCCCGCCAAGGGTCCTCCATCTCAACCTACTAAGGGCTGGGCAGTTACAGATACAGTACGCTGTTGTCTATTGTTTTGGTAACAACTTTTTAGACTAGCATGACGCGTTATGGGATTTTAATTTCCTTTTTATAATGGTTTTTTTTAAGTTTTGGCAATAGTAAAAGATTTTATCGTGATTCACTGTAATCGGCAGAACTAGTCAAAGTGGAGCAGATATCCAGTTGACTTAAGCATTCAAAACTAAACTAGACCAAAGTACATACAAATTACTTTATAAATTGTTCTAGTCATTTAACAATTGTTCTTGCATTTCTATACCTTTTTTTGCCGCGTATGGGTATAAATATAATAAACACGTCAGGAGACGCATTTAGAATTTGAAATAAAAGAAGGCAAATTACTTCAACTATTTCCATTACAGAAATATTTAAATTTTTAAAAGACAAAATATGATACTTCAAAAAAAACTCCTTCTTAATCCTGCTTTAAGACACAGGACTTATGATATTAAAAGTTTAAAATTGTCTTACATAATTAGGACTTACCCCATTTTATTCATTTCCACACGTCTGGGGAGTTTTCTGCAAAGACAAGAAGACAAATTTCAAATTATTTCAAATTGTTTTGTGTTAATTGTTCAATATCAATAGTTAAAAATAATAGAAAGATTTTAATTTTTTATTATTATTGTTTCTTACTATTTAAATTATTTTCATGTAAAATTGCATAAAAAAATAAAACTGTCTAAATTATAATATGTAGAGGACTGTAGAAACTAGCCATGTATATGAAAGTAATGAAGCTGTGACTCATATCAAAATTGGTAAGTTGATTACATGATGGTTTGTTTGAAGCCTTAAAGCATAGTACAATTCCTAAACACTTTAAGTAATTTTAATATGTATAATACCATCATCGCTAATTAATTTATGTTTTTTTTTTTTACTTTTTTTTTTTAACAAATGAAAAATATATATTTAATTTTGGCCGTATGAAATGCTTTTAAAACAATGCTTTCTTTGCAACAACATTATTAACCATGCCACCAAAATAAAAAAAAAAATAAAATAGAGGAAACATTCGTCGAGGAGCGTACGATTATAGTCGAAGAAGGTTTGCAAATTGAAGATTCAGAACCACTGTAAAATAATTTTAAATATACTAAATGAAAACTAAATCCCATAAAAACGACCACTAAATATTGTTCAAGAAATACTCTATTAAAATAATAAACCGAGAAAAACCTTGTTTTTTTATATAAAATCCAACATAATTAACTCGAGTAGAAATGTATTAAAATTATATTTAATACGATATTAATAATAATAATATTAACTCGTAAATAAAACAACATATTAACGAAAAAAAACCAAACCAAACCAAAAACAAATAATCTATTTTTCAACACGAAATAAAAACTGTTTCATTTATGGTAACACTGAATTTGTATTCAATGGTTTCTACATATGTATGTAGCATATATTGTTCTATTAAGAGTATCTTTAACCGAGTATCGTTAATATTAATAGATAGAAAACATTTACAATTGATTATACATACATATATTGACCTATAATAGTAACACACTCCTCCATTGTTTTTCTCTTTAATACTCTTTTTTCCAACTCGTTTAACTTTTTCCAGGACAACCGCCAGTACCCAGCCATATGTAAACAAAAATCAATAAAATTACTAATCTTTATTAATTCTCTCTTTAAAAGTTTCTATTTAAAGCTGCTGCAAATTTTTTAACTGCTTCAATCGCTCAAATATATTCTGTTATCATATAAGCTTATCTCGTCTAAATAACCAACAAATTTGTGAAAACCAGAGCCTTTCTCTGTCTACATACACCAAAACAAAAAAAAGAACACTCTTTAACACTCTTTTTTAAGTAACATCCATCGCCATCTTGGAAAGCCTTTCGAACAACATAATATTATATGTTAATGCTGTTTTTCTTATGCCTGAATCTGCATCTGCCTAATTAGTAAACAATGCCCAAGAAATTTAAATCCATTGGTTTGATAACCGGACTTGAAGAGAAGGTAAGTTTTACATACAGACTAACTAACATACATAAATAAAATAGAGTTAAAACGAAAAGAAATGGAATTTATTGCAAGTCTACTTCTAATATAGAAGTCTATGTATCTTAGGATTTACCAAAGAAATAGAAAACGAATTGGAATTGAAATTTGAATTTGAATTTGGTACTCACACTAAAAGTCAACTAAAACTTTTTCTTGCAAACTTTTCAAATAATTTTCCTACGGACATCTACATACTATTATGAAATGTATAGCAGCTCTTATAGGCAACTTTGATATTTTATCTTATAATAGTTTATCATCATTGTGTAAGATATTCAAGCATTTGTATGTTATGTATAAATAGGGTTCAATCTTCCCGTGATCCTCTTTATATATATTTTTTTGATCAAAAATAATCAACAAATTTTGATGAAACAGTCTAACATTGTTTATGAGGCATATATGTAGATGGTATTAATACATCTTAATTCCCTGATATCTTGTCGTACTGGGTTTTATAAGCGGACAAGTTTTGTTTAATGTTAAGTTGGTTGCACCTGTCAACAAAAAAAAAATTGAAATGTTAATCTCATAGACACAAAACACTTGACTTGCGATAATTTCTATTTCTAGAATATTGTAAAAATATCATTATTTCATTACCATCTTAAATCTGTTTGTCTGTTGGTAGCAATCAATCACCTTTTTTTACCATTTCTTGTCTGTATAAGGTACTTGAACATAAATATACTAAAACGAAACTAAAAAAATCTCTGAAATATTTTCTAATCTAGTTGTCAAATATCTTAACAAATTTCGCTGTACAGTACTAAAATGAAAAAATACTAAAACATTAAATATTTTAATAATAATAATAATAAGGAAATTTTACCAATAAAAATATAAAAAAACCACCAAAAAAGAAAAATCTAAAAAAGTTTGTACCTACAAAAATGTGAAATTAAAACCGAATAATTGTCCCATTCTTCTAACTTGTGTATACAATCCACCAAAAAAAAATGTGTTAAGACAACAAATCTATATAGTTTTAATTACTTACAAATCACAATTCACAGAAACAACAACAACAACAACATCTAGTGCTACAACAACAACAAAATCAATTATGGAACAAGAAGAACAAGTTCAAATAAAACATGAACAATATAGGGAACAGGATATACAATACATACAGGAACAACAGGTACAAATACAAGTACAACAACAAATCCAACAAAAACAACAACAGCAAATCATTCAAAAAGATAAAAGAATCAAAAAGCAGAAAAAACTTAAACATAAACAAGAACATGAACATGAACACGAAGTTGATACCGAAGACGAAATCGAATTCGAATTCGAAGAAGAACATTTAGTGGCAAAACATGAAGAAACACTTGTCATAGAGAAACCGAAACATAGGAAAACTAAAAAGGCATTAGAGCTGGATATGCAATCCTTGGAAGAGGAGAACATTGAAAACATTGTTACACCCACATACGAAACACCGCTCCTACAATCTTTGCCCCAAGATACCGTGGAAACCCTAGCTACTGCAGAAATGCCATTAGTGGCTTCGCAAGAACGACCCAAATCAGAAAAGGCTCAGGAGAAATTAATTGCCCAACAAACAGTTGTGGTCCAAGAAATCGATCAAATTTTGGATGTAGAGCAATCGTTTAAGTCGCCTCAACAAGTGATTAAGGAAGCTGTGAGTGAAAAGGTTGAAGAAGTGAATTTCAAAGTTACTACGACTGAGGAAATAGTAGTGGGGGAAACGCCTCAAATATTCGCTCCAAAGAAGACTCTAGTTAAGACAGCTTATCAGAGGAAGGACCTACAAGAGCATAAACCTCTTTCTATTGAAAAACCTTTAGTAGAGGAGACTATCACACCAGAACAACCGCTAGAAATGGTAGAACAACATGCCGTAAAGGAAGTGGAAAGTCAAGAGGCTCAGCAATTAACACATGTAATCATAGTAGAGTCCACAGATAGATTAAAGGAGGACAAACCATTATTAGAATATATTACGAGTAAAGCAGATATTGTGCCCAAAACTAGTATAGAGATAGAACAGGTGGTTAGCGAAGAAACCACAAGCCAAGCTAAACTTTCGCCAAAGCCCAAACTAACGACTACAAATCAAGTTATAGTGCCTTCGGATACCTTTGTGGAAATTCAAGAGATATTACCGCATGATACTACCGAAGATTGGAGCAAACATTTGCAACCACAAACAGAAACGCCGAAAACGACATTTGTGCAACACAAATCTCTTACAACTAAAGAAATAATAACACAAGAAACAGAACAATTATTGGAAAGTTCGCCGACTCCCCACCATGTAAAAGCTACAACGTCTATAAAAGAAATTCAAAACTTTATGGAAGTTTTTGAAAATAAAACTTTAGAAGTGGAAAAATACCAACCGCCCCAAACACTAGAAATAGCCACTAGAGCAGCTGATAAACTTGCCTTATTGGAGAGTTATCAAGCAACACAGCCAGATCTTCAAAGTCCTTTGGAGGAATTAAGGGTACACTATTTGGCGGGTGAAAAACAAGCGTCGGTGGTACAAGAACAAAAGAAACATCTGACAATACATGAGGATTTCATCGATGAAGCTAAGCCTCAGGAATTGGTTAAACCTGAAATCATTCCTTCTAAAGCCAAAATACAGAAAGAGGTAAGGCAACTTTCCTCAAATGAAGTGAATATAGAGCAACCTATAGAGCATGCGGATAAACTTAAAATCGAAGAAATTTCGTTACCCCAAAAAGGTAAACCCTCCATAGCCAGTGCTTCTGTATTGGGCGAAACTTTAGAAAATCAAATATATGAAACAATTAAAGAAAAGGATTTCCAAATTCCCACAGTTGAGCAAATTAAAAGCGACATAAATACAGCTGCTGCGGTAGCCGATATTTTCGATGTCACTGTGCAAGAAAAAGAAGGTCACCTTATAGATATGGAAACCCACACACAGGCCTCGGTGACCTCAAGTTTAATAGAACAACCAAAGGCTATTATTATTTTCTCCCAACAAGCGGTAGAAAAAGAGACTGACGTAAAGCCTCTAACAAAACCTGAAGCACAAATTGCACACCAGCTTAGCAATTTGCGAGATCTTAAAGCACCTATTGTTTGTCTCCAGGAAACAGAGTCAAATGCTAAACCTTTAGAAGAGTTTCATCCTCAAGAACTACATGCAC
This sequence comes from Sarcophaga caerulescens, assembly GCA_927399465.1. NCBI lineage: Eukaryota > Metazoa > Arthropoda > Insecta > Diptera > Sarcophagidae > Sarcophaga > Sarcophaga caerulescens. The sequence continues at coordinate 22,431,175 of OV656867.1, forward strand.
TAAGCAATTTAGATGTTACTAATGCCGGTCTAACAATGGACATTATTTTAATGGATACTCATGAACAAATGGAGAGCCATAAGCCGGAAGCAGTGCATATTCGGTCACAGTTTACAACGAACTTAAACAATCTTGAAGTTTATGAAATAAATACTAGCGAGACATCCAAAGAGCATCTACAACCTGACCAGCCATTAACACATCAAGCCAATGTCCAACAAGATGAACACAGTCTCAAGGCTTTGGAGACTCGGGAATTAACCGTTTTAGAGAGTTCGGTCGATAGCAATATTAAAATTGTCAGCGAACAAATAACTCCCACTACCAACACAGTGCAACAACGTGCAACTGAAATTTCCTCTCCGTTAACATTACAAACAACAAAGGATTTAAAAGATGTCGAACTACCAAGTCAGCAGCACATTCAAACCGAACTGCAACCCTTACAGCCCTTGGTAATTTCGGCAATAGACGTTCATGACAAAGAAATTAATTTTTCCACTTCGGAAAAACCTTCTCCCAAACAAGTAATTACATCAACAACAAAACTTTTAAACATAGCCCAAACCTTCAAGGAACAAGCGATAGAACATACAGATGCTTTGACCCAACCCGATCAAGGAACTCAACATGGTGAATGCAAGTTAGTTGAGAGTTTTACAACATCAGCCTTAACCGCAATTACAGAAGGCATAGAATCTACAGAAAAGTATGATTCACAGACCAAAGCCGAAACTAAGCTTACAAATATTTCTATGGTGGAAAATGAGGCCTTAAATGTGGGAATGGTTACAATATCGGAAAGAGAAATGGTATCATCTGAATTCTATAAGCCTGCAGAAGTTTCAGCAAATACCAAGTTAAATGAAGATCTCTTTAAAGCTCCACTCATAAAAGAAGAACCATTTTACGACACTTCTGCAAAACTCAAAGATGTAGAGTCACTCGGTGAGAAAGTACATATTAAAGACACTAAAACACTTCAAGAATTATTGGTAAAGGACGTGAATGTATATGAACAGGAAAACTTTTTAGATATTGTTGATATAAATCGGAGTCAAGAAGCTCAAACTAGCATCACTACTCAAACCCAAGCGGCTGTCAAACAAAAGGAACAGCTTTTGGAAGCATTAGAAGATTTCAAACCCAAATCCCATCTCGCTGATTCGGCTAAAATTTCAACAGAAGATATCAATCTTAAAATACCAGTAACTGCAAACGTCCTACTCCAAGACAACGTAGCCGAATCAACACTATTACAACCTAAAAGCTATCAAATTAAATCCACTAGTGATCTATTAACTGAAACTATAACCCAAGAAGTTTTAATTTTAGAAGATTTAACGGACAGAAATATAACACGGCCCAGCTCGAAAGAACATTCTACAAAAACAGTACAAGAAACAACGACATACACTATAGTCGAAAATGCTCCTTTAATTTTGGATCAGGAACAGAATTTGAAAGAGCATAAAGAATCACTTAAACAGGCTATTGAGAAGCTTACAGACGAGCATAATTTGCCTGTAAAAACAAATGTGAATTTATTGGAAAGTACAGAGTTTATAGAACATTATCAGACAACACCAACTGCGATCAATATATCTACAGACGATAGACACCTCCTTGTAGGTACTTCAGACAAATCTCAAGTTCTAGAAAATGCACAAGAATTCCCACAAAACGACCAAATACCGGAGCTTAAGGCTAAAGTTGATCATGTCCTCCAGCAGCCTTTACTTGTAGAAACACCACAAACTGCCGAGTTTGAGGGCGTTTTAACATACACTAAACCAGAATTAACAGAACCTGCTCAAGTTCAAGCAACTGGCGAACACACTTTACCAGTTATAGAAGAAACTGAAACGCAAGAATTTTCTATATTGCTAAAACACACACAACCACAAATGTCAAAAGCTGAATCCGTTATCGACGCAGCCAATAGAGAACTGACTACAATCGAAACTCAAGCTGTTGAGGAATTGGAAAAGTTAGAGAGTTACCAGAAACCCTCATCTTTAGCTAATATAACCTTAGACGAACGTTACAAGCCAATACAAGTTCAAACTCTTAACGATGTATTACAAAAAGAAAAGCCTCTCGACAGTTTTAATACTCAAAAGGAAATCGCAAAGGGATTCATTGAAGGTACCCTAAGGGAAATGATAATAACGCAGCCCACCGCTTTTGAAGAAACTCCGCTTTTTAAAATGGAACAGCCTACCGAGGTTATGGCAAAATCTCATCTCGAAGAGACCAAAACACAAGCTCAACTCCAATTAGTCCAAACGATTATGCAAAGCGAATCAGAACTTAAGTCATTCAGCCCAGACAATTATACAGCAAAATCAGCTTTGCATAGCAAACAACAAGAGATACAGGTCTCACAGACAACCCCATCGGAAAATATAGGAGATTTAGGGCATCTACCATATCTAGAACAAAAGGCTACCGAAACCCTAAATGATAATGCCCACTTCGCCCAATCTATCCAGGATACCACAGTCCTAGAAAAAGAAACACAGGTTGATACTGAAACTCCCAAGCCACAACAAATTGAAAAACTGTCTACTAAACAAAACATTAATGAAAAACTTGTAACTGAAATAACAGTATTCGAAGGTGCCAAACCCTTTGCAAACAAGCCAGAATTTAAATCCAATATCGCAAAGACAATATTTACTACCAGTGACAATCAGATCAAGATAGTTCAAGAAGAACCTGTTTATATAAAAGAAAACGAAATTAAAAGTTCAGTCTATAAAACCGAGAAAGCCTCAGTAACACAAGAAAACTTAAAGACTGCATTAGCTGAAGAAAATGTAGGACTTTCCACCATTACGGAAACCTATGAACTCAAGAAAAGGGAGGAACAATATGCAAATATCACAGACAATATGCCCAATCTTCAAGCACAAATTGTGCAATCAACTGTAACTTTTGAAGAACCCATAAAGATGGAAGAACAATTGCACGCGTATGAACGAACTCAGCCTGCCAGCGTTAAAAGTCAAACCACAATGCTACAAACCTCTATTATACAGACTTTTGATTCTATAGGTGAGGAGAGCGGAGATTTTAAGCCTGACCTTCAGGATGGAAAACCATCAATGGCTTTACCTGAACTACAAGCTACTACAGTTGAAGAAATTTTGCCTCAAACAAATGTTTCCCATTTGGATATTGCCTCTAAGGCTGAAAATGTACAACCACTTCACTCACAGCAAGAATCTGGAAAATTAATTATCTCCACTGTAACGCCTTACGAAACCGTAGGTAATATTGCGACCAAAGACAAAAGCCAACAAAAAGCTTCTGTAAGCTTAACAGATGCTCTGATCATTTCTACAACTACGGATCAAGAAACCTCAGTATTAGTTGGTAAATTAGAAACAAAAGAGCCAGCTGTTCAAAAACCGTCTACAGATGTAAATATACAAAGTACGTATATGTTAGAAACTCAAGTTATAACCCACGAAAACGCACAACCTTTAGCCACACAAAAACCCAAAAACACTTTAGAAGCCAATTTAACAGCACAAACACACCAAGCATATGACAATAGCACTATAAATGTCTATGAGAACATTGAATCCATAGTACCAACTTACCAACCAGCACTTGATAATGCCAATCCAACACTTTCATTTGAAAACATGAAATTGGCTCTCAAAGTTACACATACACCCACTGACACTTTTGCCACAATCAAACCAAATCAAACTATTGAATCACAAACAGCTTGTGTAAATGTTAACCCCAATATTATAAAGCAACAATATTTCCCCTTAATATTACAAAAAGAACAAGAACTCGATACATCACCAACAAAAAGCACTCAAATTTCGCAAACTAAGGTTACCCGCACTAAACTGGAACAAGCCATTATTGCTACACCCGTTCGAACACAAGTACAAGAAAACATTGAACAATCCGAAATAACAGATGAAAGTCACGATGTCACAGATTATAAAGCTATTGATAAATTTACAGATGATGTATATACCGAGACAATAAGTCCAAAATCATCCATAATTACAGAAATTACACAGATACAGGGCGACCATGAAACACATAAAACATACACGGTAACAGGTATATCTGGTAAGTACACAATTCTTATATATATAGAACATGGCGTAGTACTTCTCAGGGCCCCAATCGATACCCAACCACAAAAAACACAATACACACGATTAATAAAACAACAAAACACATACAAAATGACAATAACTAACAAACATAACATTCTATTATACAGATACAACACAAATCATTCATACACCTGAACACACAGAAACACAAGTCACATCACCACAAATAACAGAAATGCCCGAAGAAATTCACGAAGTTCAGACTATAACCGAGGGTGGTAAAATCACGAAAAAGAAGATTCGTACACGTGTCATCAAGAAGGTTAAGGGTGATAAGCAAGAAGTCACCAAAATCGAAACCGTAGAAGAAGATGACAAACAACCAGAGACAACAGTAACAGTCGAAGAAGCTCCTCTAGATGAACAACCTGAAGAAGTCAGAGAACTTCCTGAGGAAGTGAAAGTTATCGAAACTATATCTGACGATGGCAAAAAAAAGAAAAAGAAGATTCGTACACGTGTCATCAAGAAGGTTAAGGGTGATAAACAAGAAGTCACTAAAATTGAAACTGTAGAAGAAGATGACAAAAAACCGGAGACGACAGTAACTGTCGAAGAAACTCCTCTAGATGAACAACCTGAAGAAGTCAGAGAACTTCCCGAAGAAGTAAAAGTCATCGAATCAATTTCTGAAGACGGTAAACCTAAGAAGAAGAAGATTCGTACACGTGTCATCAAGAAGGTTAAGGGTGATAAACAAGAAGTCACCAAAATCGAAACTGTAGAAGAAGATGACAAACAACCAGAGACAACAGTAACAGTCGAAGAAACTCCTCTAGACGAACAACCTGAAGAAGTCAGAGAACTTCCTGAGGAAGTGAAAGTTATCGAAATTATATCTGACGATGGCAAGCCTAAGAAAAAGAAGATTCGTACACGTGTCATCAAGAAGGTTAAGGGTGATAAACAAGAAGTCACTAAAATTGAAACTGTAGAAGAAGATGACAAACAGCCGGAGACGACAGTAACTGTCGAAGAAACTCCTCTAGATGAACAACCTGAAGAAGTCAGAGAACTTCCTGAGGAAGTGAAAGTTATCGAAACTATATCTGACGACGGCAAGCCAAAGAAAAAGAAGATTCGTACACGTGTCATCAAGAAGGTTAAGGGTGATAAACAGGAAGTCACCAAAATAGAAACCGTCGAAGAAGATGACAAAAAACCGGAGACGACTGTAACTGTCGAAGAAACCCCTGTAGATGAGCAACCTGAAGAAGTCAGAGAACTTCCTGAAGAAGTAAGAGTTATCGAAACAGTTTCTGAAGACGGCAAGCCTAAGAAAAAGAAGATTCGTACTCGTATCATCAAGAAGGTTAAGGGTGACAAACAAGAAGTCACCAAAATAGAAACCATCGAAGAAGATGACAAACAACCAGAGACGGCAGTAACTATCGAAGAAACTCTCGTAGATGAAAAACCTGAAGAAGTCAGAGAACTTCCTGAAGAAGTAAGAGTTATCGAAACAGTTTCTGAAGACGGCAAGCCTAAGAAAAAGAAGATTCGTACTCGTATCATCAAGAAGGTTAAGGGTGACAAACAAGAAGTCACCAAAATAGAAACCGTCGAAGAAGATGACCAACAACCAGAGACAACAGTAACTGTCGAAGAAACTCCTGTAGATGAAGAACATGAAGTCAGCGAACTTCCTGAGGAAGTGAAGGTTATTGAAACAATTTCTGAAGACGGTAAACCTAAGAAGAAGAAGATTCGTACACGTGTCATCAAGAAGATTAAGGGTGATAAACAAGAAGTCACCAAAATAGAAACCGTAGAAGAAGATGACAAACAACCAGAGACGACAGTAACTGTAGAAGAAACTCCTGTAGATGAGCAACCTGAAGAAGTCAGAGAACTTCCTGAAGAAGTTAGAGTTATCGAAACAATTTCTGAAGACGGTAAACCTAAGAAGAAGAAGATTCGTACACGTGTCATCAAGAAGGTTAAGGGTGATAAACAAGAAGTCACCAAAATAGAAACCGTGGAAGAAGATGACAAACAACCAGAGACGACAGTAACTATCGAAGAAACTCCCGTAGATGAAAAACCTGAAGAAGTCAGAGAACTTCCTGAAGAAGTAAGAGTTATCGAGACAGTTTCTGAAGACGGTAAACCTAAGAAGAAGAAGATTCGCACACGTGTCATCAAGAAGGTTAAGGGTGATAAACAAGAAGTCACCAAAATAGAAACCGTGGAAGAAGATGACAAACAACCGGAGACGACAGTAACTGTAGAAGAAACTTCCGTAGATGAGCAACCTGAAGAAGTCAGAGAACTTCCTGAAGAAGTAAGAGTTATCGAAATAATTTCTGAAGACGGTAAACCTAAGAAGAAGAAGATTCGCACACGTGTCATAAAGAAGGTTAAGGGTGATAAACAAGAAGTCACCAAAATAGAAACCGTAGAAGAAGATGACAAACAACCAGAGACGACAGTAACTGTAGAAGAAACTCCTGTAGATGAGCAACCTGAAGAAGTCAGAGAACTTCCTGAAGAAGTTAGAGTTATCGAAACAATTTCTGAAGACGGTAAACCTAAGAAGAAGAAGATTCGTACACGTGTCATCAAGAAGGTTAAGGGTGATAAACAAGAAGTCACCAAAATAGAAACCGTAGAAGAAGATGACAAACAACCAGAGACGACAGTAACTGTAGAAGAAACTCCTGTAGATGAGCAACCTGAAGAAGTCAGAGAACTTCCTGAAGAGGTTAGAGTTATCGAAACAATTTCTGAAGATGGTAAACCTAAGAAGAAGAAGATTCGTACACGTGTCATCAAGAAGGTTAAGGGTGATAAGCAAGAAGTCACCAAAATAGAAACCGTCGAAGAAGATGACAAACAACCAGAGACGACAGTAACTGTAGAAGAAACTCCTGTAGATGAGCAACCTGAAGAAGTCAGAGAACTTCCTGAAGAGGTTAGAGTTATCGAAACAATTTCTGAAGATGGTAAACCTAAGAAGAAGAAGATTCGTACACGTGTCATCAAGAAGGTTAAGGGTGATAAACAAGAAGTCACCAAAATAGAAACCGTAGAAGAAGATGACAAACAACCAGAGACGACAGTAACCGTAGAAGAAACTCCCGTAGATGAAAAACCTGAAGAAGTCAGAGAACTTCCTGAAGAAGTAAGAGTTATCGAAACAATTTCTGAAGACGGCAAGCCTAAGAAAAAGAAGATTCGTACACGTGTCATCAAGAAGGTTAAGGGTGATAAACAAGAAGTCACCAAAATAGAAACCGTCGAAGAAGACGACAAACAACCAGACACGACAGTAACTGTCGAAGAAACTCCTGTAGATGAGCAACCTGAAGAAGTCAGCGAACTTCCTGAAGAAGTAAGAGTTATCGAAACAATTTCTGAAGACGGTAAACCTAAGAAGAAGAAGATTCGTACACGTGTCATAAAGAAGGTTAAGGGTGATAAACAAGAAGTCACAAAAATAGAAACCGTAGAAGAAGATGACAAACAACCAGAGACGACAGTAACCGTAGAAGAAACTCCCGTAGATGAAAAACCTGAAGAAGTCAGAGAACTTCCTGAAGAAGTAAGAGTTATCGAAACAATTTCTGAAGACGGCAAGCCTAAGAAAAAGAAGATTCGTACTCGTATCATCAAGAAGGTTAAGGGTGACAAACAAGAAGTCACCAAAATAGAAACCGTCGAAGAAGATGACAAACAACCAGAGACGACAGTAACTATCGAAGAAACTCCTGCAGATGAGCAACCTGAAGAAGTCAGAGAACTTCCTGAAGAAGTTAGAGTTATCGAAACAATTTCTGAAGACGGTAAACCTAAGAAGAAGAAGATTCGTACACGTGTCATCAAGAAGGTTAAGGGTGATAAGCAAGAAGTCACCAAAATAGAAACCGTCGAAGAAGATGACAAGCAACCAGAGACGACAGTAACTGTAGAAGAAACTCCTGTAGATGAGCAGCCTGAAGAAGTCAGAGAACTTCCTGAAGAAGTTAGAGTTATCGAAACAATTTCTGAAGACGGTAAACCTAAGAAGAAGAAGATTCGTACACGTGTCATCAAGAAGGTTAAGGGTGATAAGCAAGAAGTCACCAAAATAGAAACCGTCGAAGAAGATGACAAACAACCAGAGACGACAGTAACTGTAGAAGAAACTCCTGTAGATGAGCAACCTGAAGAAGTCAGAGAACTTCCTGAAGAGGTTAGAGTTATCGAAACAATTTCTGAAGATGGTAAACCTATGAAGAAGAAGATTCGTACACGTGTCATCAAGAAGGTTAAGGGTGATAAACAAGAAGTCACCAAAATAGAAACCGTAGAAGAAGATGACAAACAACCAGAGACGACAGTAACCGTAGAAGAAACTCCCGTAGATGAAAAACCTGAAGAAGTCAGAGAACTTCCTGAAGAAGTAAGAGTTATCGAAACAATTTCTGAAGACGGCAAGCCTAAGAAAAAGAAGATTCGTACACGTGTCATCAAGAAGGTTAAGGGTGATAAACAAGAAGTCACCAAAATAGAAACCGTCGAAGAAGACGACAAACAACCAGACACGACAGTAACTGTCGAAGAAACTCCTGTAGATGAGCAACCTGAAGAAGTCAGCGAACTTCCTGAAGAAGTAAGAGTTATCGAAACAATTTCTGAAGACGGTAAACCTAAGAAGAAGAAGATTCGTACACGTGTCATAAAGAAGGTTAAGGGTGATAAACAAGAAGTCACAAAAATAGAAACCGTAGAAGAAGATGACAAACAACCAGAGACGACAGTAACCGTAGAAGAAACTCCCGTAGACGAAAAACCTGAAGAAGTCAGAGAACTTCCTGAAGAAGTAAGAGTTATCGAAACAATTTCTGAAGACGGCAAGCCTAAGAAAAAGAAGATTCGTACTCGTATCATCAAGAAGGTTAAGGGTGACAAACAAGAAGTCACCAAAATAGAAACCGTCGAAGAAGATGACAAACAACCAGAGACGACAGTAACTATCGAAGAAACTCCTGTAGATGAGCAACCTGAAGAAGTCAGAGAACTTCCTGAAGAAGTAAAAGTTATCGAGACAGTTTCTGAAGACGGCAAGCCGAAGAAAAAGAGGATTCGTACTCGTATCATCAAGAAGGTTAAGGGTGACAAACAAGAAGTCACCAAAATAGAAACCGTCGAAGAAGATGACCAACAACCAGAGACAACAGTAACTGTCGAAGAAACTCCTGTAGATGAAGAACATGAAGAAGTCAGCGAACTTCCTGAAGAAGTAAGAGTTATCGAAACAGTTTCTGAAGACGGTAAACCTAAGAAGAAGAAGATTCGTACACGTGTTATTAAGAAGGTTAAGGGTGATAAACAAGAAGTGACCAAAATTGAAACCGTCGAAGAAGATGACAAACAACCGGAGACGACAGTAACTGTAGAAGAAACTCCTGTAGATGAGCAACCTGAAGAAGTCAGAGAACTTCCTGAAGAAGTTAGAGTTATCGAAACAATTTCTGAAGACGGTAAACCCCAGAAGAAGAAGATTCGTACACGTGTTATTAAGAAGGTAAAGGGTGATAAACAAGAAGTCACCAAAATAGAAACCGTAGAAGAAGATGACAAACAACCAGAGACGACAGTAACTGTCGAAGAAACTCCTGTAGATGAGCAACCTGAAGAAGTCAGAGAACTTCCTGAAGAAGTAAGAGTTATCGAAACAGTTTCTGAAGACGGTAAACCTAAGAAGAAGAAGATTCGTACACGTGTCATCAAGAAGGTTAAGGGTGATAAACAAGAAGTCACCAAAATAGAAACCGTCGAAGAGGATGACAAACAACCGGAGACGACAGTAACTGTAGAAGAAACTCCTGTAGATGAGCAACCTGAAGAAGTCAGAGAACTTCCTGAAGAAGTAAGAGTTATCGAAACAATTTCTGAAGACGGTAAACCTAAGAAGAAGAAGATTCGTACACGTGTTATTAAGAAGGTTAAGGGTGATAAACAAGAAGTGACCAAAATAGAAACCGTCGAAGAAGATGACAAACAACCGGAGACGACAGTAACTGTAGAAGAAACTCCTGTAGATGAAACACGTGAAGAAGTCAGAGAACTCCCTGAAGAAGTAAGAGTTATCGAAACAATTTCTGAAGATGGTAAGCCTAAGAAGAAGAAGATTCGTACACGTGTTATCAAGAAGGTTAAGGGTGATAAACAAGAGGTCACCAAAATAGAAACCGTCGAAGAAGATGACAAAGAACCGGAGACGACAGTAACTGTCGAAGAAACTCCTGTAGATGAAGAACATGAAGAAGTCAGCGAACTTCCTGAAGATGTAAGAGTTATCGAAACAGTTTCTGAAGACGGTAAACCTAAGAAGAAGAAGATTCGTACACGTGTCATAAAGAAGGTTAAGGGTGATAAACAAGAAGTCACAAAAATAGAAACCGTAGAAGAAGATGACAAACAACCAGAGACGACAGTAACCGTAGAAGAAACTCCCGTAGGTGAAAAACCTGAAGAAGTCAGAGAACTTCCTGAAGAAGTAAGAGTTATAGAAACAATTTCTGAAGACGGCAAGCCTAAGAAAAAGAAGATTCGTACTCGTATCATCAAGAAGGTTAAGGGTGACAAACAAGAAGTCACCAAAATAGAAACTGTCGAAGAAGATGACAAACAACCGGAGACGACAGTAACTGTAGAAGAAACTCCTGTAGATGAAAAACCTGAAGAAGTCAGAGAACTTCCTGAAGAAGTAAGAGTTATAGAAACAATTTCTGAAGACGGTAAACCTAAGAAGAAGAAGATTCGTACACGTGTCATCAAGAAGGTTAAGGGTGATAAACAAGAAGTCACTAAAATAGAAACCGTCGAAGAAGATGACAAACAACCCGAGACGACAGTAACTGTCGAAGAAAGTCCTGTAGATGAGCAACCTGAAAAAGTCAGAGAACTTCCTGAAGAAGTAAGAGTTATCGAAACAATTTCTGAAGACGGCAAGCCTAAGAAGAAGAAGATTCGTACTCGTATCATCAAGAAGGTTAAGGGTGATAAACAAGAAGTCACCAAAATAGAAATCGTAGAAGAAGATGACAAACAACCAGAGACGACAGTAACCGTAGAAGAAACTCCCGTAGATGAAAAACCTGAAGAAGTCAGAGAACTTCCTGAAGAAGTAAGAGTTATCGAAACAATTTCTGAAGACGGCAAGCCTAAGAAAAAGAAGATTCGTACTCGTATCATCAAGAAGGTTAAGGGTGACAAACAAGAAGTCACCAAAATAGAAACCGTCGAAGAAGATGACAAACAACCAGAGACGACAGTAACTATCGAAGAAACTCCTGTAGATGAGCAACCTGAAGAAGTCAGAGAACTTCCTGAAGAAGTAAAAATTATCGAGACAGTTTCTGAAGACGGCAAGCCGAAGAAAAAGAGGATTCGTACTCGTATCATCAAGAAGGTTAAGGGTGACAAACAAGAAGTCACCAAAATAGAAACCGTCGAAGAAGATGACCAACAACCAGAGACAACAGTAACTGTCGAAGAAACTCCTGTAGATGAAGAACATGAAGAAGTCAACGAACTTCCTGAGGAAGTGAAGGTTATTGAAACAATTTCTGAAGACGGTAAACCTAAGAAGAAGAAGATTCGTACACGTGTCATAAAGAAGGTTAAGGGTGATAAACAAGAAGTCACCAAAATAGAAACCGTAGAAGAAGATGACAAACAACCAGAGACGACAGTAACCGTAGAAGAAACTCCCGTAGATGAAAAACCTGAAGAAGTCAGAGAACTTCCTGAAGAAGTAAGAGTTATCGAAACAATTTCTGAAGACGGCAAGCCTAAGAAAAAGAAGATTCGTACTCGTATCATCAAGAAGGTTAAGGGTGACAAACAAGAAGTCACCAAAATAGAAACCGTCGAAGAAGATGACAAACAACCAGAGACGACAGTAACTGTCGAAGAAAGTCCTGTAGATGAGCAACCTGAAAAAGTCAGAGAACTTCCTGAAGAAGTAAGAGTTATCGAAACAATTTCTGAAGACGGCAAGCCTAAGAAGAAGAAGATTCGTACTCGTATCATCAAGAAGGTTAAGGGTGATAAACAAGAAGTCACCAAAATAGAAACCGTCGAAGAAGATGACAAACAACCGGAGACGACAATAACTGTCGAAGAAACTCCCGTAGATGAGCAACCTGAGGAAGTCAAAGAACTTCCTGAAGAAGTAAGAGTTATCGAAACAGTTTCTGAAGACGGTAAACCTAAGAAGAAGAAAATTCGTACACGCGTCATCAAGAAGGTTAAGGGTGATAAACAAGAAGTCACAAAAATAGAAACCGTAGAAGAAGATGACAAACAACCAGAGACGACAGTAACTGTAGAAGAAACTCCTGTAGATGAGCAACCTGAAGAAGTCAGAGAACTTCCTGAAGAAGTAAGAGTTATCGAAACAGTTTCTGAAGACGGTAAACCTATGAAGAAGAAGATTCGTACACGTGTCATAAAGAAGGTTAAGGGTGATAAACAAGAAGTCACCAAAATAGAAACCGTAGAAGAAGATGACAAACAACCAGAGACGACAGTAACTGTAGAAGAAACTCCTGTAGATGAGCAACCTGAAGAAGTCAGAGAACTTCCTGAAGAAGTTAGAGTTATCGAAACAATTTCTGAAGACGGTAAACCTAAGAAGAAGAAGATTCGTACACGTGTCATCAAGAAGGTTAAGGGTGATAAACAAGAAGTCACCAAAATAGAAACCGTCGAAGAAGACGACAAACAACCAGAGACGACAGTAACTGTCGAAGAAACTCCTGTAGATGAGAAACCTGAAGAAGTCAGAGAACTTCCTGAAGAAGTAAGACTTATCGAAACAATTTCTGAAGACGGTAAACCTAAGAAGAAGAAGATTCGTACACGTGTCATAAAGAAGGTTAAGGGTGATAAACAAGAAGTCACCAAAATAGAAATCGTAGAAGAAGATGACAAACAACCAGAGACGACAGTAACCGTAGAAGAAACTCCCGTAGATGAAAAACCTGAAGAAGTCAGAGAACTTCCTGAAGAAGTAAGAGTTATCGAAACAATTTCTGAAGACGGCAAGCCTAAGAAAAAGAAGATTCGTACTCGTATCATCAAGAAGGTTAAGGGTGACAAACAAGAAGTCACCAAAATAGAAACCGTCGAAGAAGATGACAAACAACCAGAGACGACAGTAACTATCGAAGAAACTCCTGTAGATGAGCAACCTGAAGAAGTCAGAGAACTTCCTGAAGAAGTAAAAATTATCGAGACAGTTTCTGAAGACGGCAAGCCGAAGAAAAAGAGGATTCGTACTCGTATCATCAAGAAGGTTAAGGGTGACAAACAAGAAGTCACCAAAATAGAAACCGTCGAAGAAGATGACCAACAACCAGAGACAACAGTAACTGTCGAAGAAACTCCTGTAGATGAAGAACATGAAGAAGTCAGCGAACTTCCTGAGGAAGTGAAGGTTATTGAAACAATTTCTGAAGACGGTAAACCTAAGAAGAAGAAGATTCGTACACGCGTTATCAAGAAAGTTAAGGGTGATAAACAAGAAGTCACCAAAATAGAAACCGTCGAAGAAGATGACAAACAACCAGAGACGACAGTAACCGTAGAAGAAACTCCCGTAGATGAAAAACCTGAAGAAGTCAGAGAACTTCCTGAAGAAGTAAAAGTTATCGAAACAATTTCTGAAGACGGCAAGCCTAAGAAAAAGAAGATTCGTACTCGTATCATCAAGAAGGTTAAGGGTGACAAACAAGAAGTCACCAAAATAGAAACCGTCGAAGAAGATGACCAACAACCAGAGACGACAGTAACTGTAGAAGAAACTCCCGTAGATGAAAAACCTGAAGAAGTCAGAGAACTTCCTGAAGAAGTAAGAGTTATCGAGACAGTTTCTGAAGACGGCAAGCCGAAGAAAAAGAGGATTCGTACTCGTATCATCAAGAAGGTTAAGGGTGACAAACAAGAAGTCACCAAAATAGAAACCGTCGAAGAAGATGACAAACAACCAGAGACGACAGTAACAATCGAAGAAACTCCTGTAGATGAGCAACCTGAAGAAGTCAGAGAACTTCCTGAAGAAGTAAAAGTTATCGAGACAGTTTCTGAAGACGGCAAGCTGAAGAAAAAGAGGATTCGTACTCGTATCATCAAGAAGGTTAAGGGTGACAAACAAGAAGTCACCAAAATAGAAACCGTCGAAGAAGATGACCAACAACCAGAGACGACAGTAACTGTAGAAGAAACTCCCGTAGATGAAAAACCTGAAGAAGTCAGAGAACTTCCTGAAGAAGTAAGAGTTATCGAAACAGTTTCTGAAGACGGTAAACCTAAGAAGAAGAAGATTCGTACTCGTATCATCAAGAAGGTTAAAAGTGATAAACAAGAAGTCACCAAAATAGAAACCGTCGAAGAAGATGACAAACAACCGGAGACTACAGTAACTGTCGAAGAAACTCCTGTAGATGAAGAACATGAAGAAGTCAGAGAACTCCCTGAAGAAGTAAGAGTTATCGAAACAATATCTGAAGATGGCAAACCGAAGAAGAAGGTTGTTCGCACCCGAGTAATTAAGAAGACGAAGGGTGATAAGCAAGAAGTCACGAAAATCGAAACTGTTGAAGAAGATGACAAACAACCTGAAGTCACTGTCACTGTTGAGGAAACACCTGTGAAAGAACAACCTGAAGATGTTCAGGAACTCCCAGAAGAAGTACGTGTTGTTGAGACAATATCTGAAGATGGCAAACCCAAGAAGAAGGTTGTTCGCACCCGAGTAATTAAGAAGAAGAAGGGTGATAAGCAAGAAGTCACAAAGATCGAAACTGTTGAAGAAGATGACAAACAACCTGAAACAACCGTCACTGTTGAGGAAACACCGATGGAAGAACAACCTGAAGATGTTAAGGAACTACCAGAAGAAGTACGTATTGTTGAGACAATATCTGAAGACGGCAAACCGAAGAAAAAGGTTGTTCGAACCCGAGTAATTAAGAAGACGAAGGGTGATAAGCAAGAAGTCACGAAAATCGAAACTGTTGAAGAAGATGACAAACAACCTGAAACCACTGTCACTGTTGAGGAAACACAGGTAGAAGAAAAACCTCAAGATGTTCAGGAACTTCCAGAAGAAGTACGTGTTGTTGAGACAATATCTGAAGATGGTAAACCGAAGAAGAAGGTTGTTCGCACCCGGGTAATTAAGAAGACGAAGGGTAATAAGCAAGAAGTCACGAAGATCGAAACTGTTGAAGAAGATGACAAAGAACCTGAAACCACTGTCACTGTTGAGGAAACACCGGTAGAAGAAAGACCTCAAGATGTTCAGGAACTTCCAGAAGAAGTACGTGTTGTTGAGACAATATCTGAAGACGGCAAACCGAAGAAAAAGGTTGTTCGCACCCGAGTAATTAAGAAGACGAAGGGTGATAAGCAAGAAGTCACGAAGATCGAAACTGTTGAAGTAGATGACAAACAACCTGAAACCACTGTCACTGTTGAGGAAACACTGGTAGAAGAAAAACCTCAAGATGTTCAGGAACTTCCAGAAGAAGTCCGTGTTGTTGAGACAATATCTGAAGATGGCAAACCCAAGAAGAAGGTTGTTCGCACCCGAGTAATTAAGAAGACGAAGGGTGATAAGCAAGAAGTCACGAAGATCGAAACTGTTGAAGAAGATGACAAACAACCTGAAACCACTGTCACTGTTGAGGAAACACCGGTGGAAGAACAACCTGAAGATATTAAGGAACTACCAGAAGAAGTACGTGTTGTTGAGACAATATCTGAAGACGGCAAACCGAAGAAGAAGGTTGTTCGCACCCGAGTAATTAAGAAGACGAAGGGTAATAAGCAAGAAGTCACGAAGATCGAAACTGTTGAAGAAGATGACAAACAACCTGAAACCACTGTCACTGTTGAGGAAACACCGGTAGAAGAAAAACCTCAAGATGTTCAGGAACTTCCAGAAGAAGTACGTGTTGTTGAGACAATATCTGAAGATGGCAAACCCAAGAAGAAGGTTGTTCGCACCCGAGTAATTAAGAAGAAGAAGGGTGATAAGCAAGAAGTCACAAAGATTGAAACTGTTGAAGAAGATGACAAACAACCTGAAACAACCGTCACTGTTGAGGAAACACCGATGGAAGAACAACCCGATGATGTTAAGGAGCTACCAGAAGAAGTACGTGTTGTTGAGACAATATCTGAAGATGGCAAACCCAAGAAGAAGGTTGTTCGAACCCGAGTAATTAAGAAGACGAAGGGTGATAAGCAAGAAGTCACGAAGATCGAAACTGTTGAAGAAGATGACAAACAACCTGAAACCACTGTCACTGTTGAGGAAACACCGGTGGAAGAACAACCTGAAGATATTAAGGAACTACCAGAAGAAGTACGTGTTGTTGAGACAATATCTGAAGACGGCAAACCGAAGAAGAAGGTTGTTCGCACCCGAGTAATTAAGAAGACGAAGGGTAATAAGCAAGAAGTCACGAAGATCGAAACTGTTGAAGAAGATGACAAACAACCTGAAACCACTGTCACTGTTGAGGAAACACCGGTAGAAGAAAAACCTCAAGATGTTCAGGAACTTCCAGAAGAAGTACGTGTTGTTGAGACAATATCTGAAGACGGCAAACCGAAAAGGAAGGTTGTTCGCACCCGAGTAATTAAGAAGACGAAAGGTAATAAGCAAGAAGTCACGAAGATTGAAACTGTTGAAGAAGATGACAAACAACCTGAAACCACTGTCACTGTTGAGGAAACACCGGTAGAAGAAAAACCTCAAGATGTTCAGGAACTTCCAGAAGAAGTACGTGTTGTTGAGACAATATCTGAAGATGGCAAACCCAAGAAGAAGGTTGTTCGCACCCGAGTAATTAAGAAGAAGAAGGGTGATAAGCAAGAAGTCACAAAGATTGAAACTGTTGAAGAAGATGACAAACAACCTGAAACAATCGTCACTGTTGAGGAAACACCGATGGAAGAACAACCCGATGATGTTAAGGAGCTACCAGAAGAAGTACGTGTTGTTGAGACAATATCTGAAGATGGCAAACCCAAGAAGAAGGTTGTTCGAACCCGAGTAATTAAGAAGACGAAGGGTGATAAGCAAGAAGTCACGAAGATCGAAACTGTTGAAGAAGATGACAAACAACCTGAAACCACTGTCACTGTTGAGGAAACACCGGTGGAAGAACAACCTGAAGATATTAAGGAACTACCAGAAGAAGTACGTGTTGTTGAGACAATATCTGAAGACGGCAAACCGAAGAAGAAGGTTGTTCGCACCCGAGTAATTAAGAAGACGAAGGGTAATAAGCAAGAAGTCACGAAGATTGAAACTGTTGAAGAAGATGACAAACAACCTGAAACCACTGTCACTGTTGAGGAAACACCGGTAGAAGAAAAACCTCAAGATGTTCAGGAACTTCCAGAAGAAGTACGTGTTGTTGAGACAATATCTGAAGACGGTAAACCGAAGAAGAAGGTTGTTCGCACCCGAGTAATTAAGAAGACGAAGGGTGATAAGCAAGAAGTCACGAAGATCGAAACTGTTGAAGAAGATGACAAACAACCTGAAACCACTGTCACTGTTGAGGAAACACCGGTGGTAGAACAATCCCACGATGTTCAGGAACTACCAGAAGAAGTACGTGTTGTTGAGACAATATCTGAAGATGGCAAACCCAAGAAGAAGGTTGTTCGCACCCGAGTAATTAAGAAGACGAAGGGTGATAAGCAAGAAGTCACGAAGATCGAAACTGTTGAAGAAGATGACAAACAACCTGAAACCACTGTCACTGTTGAGGAAACACCGGTGGAAGAACAACCTGAAGATATTAAGGAACTACCAGAAGAGGTACGTGTTGTTGAGACAATATCTGAAGACGGCAAACCGAAAAAGAAGGTTGTTCGCACCCGAGTAATTAAGAAGACGAAGGGTAATAAGCAAGAAGTCACGAAGATCGAAACTGTTGAAGAAGATGACAAACAACCTGAAACCACTGTTACTGTTGAGGAAACACCGGTAGAAGAAAAACCTCAAGATGTTCAGGAACTTCCAGAAGAAGTACGTGTTGTTGAGACAATATCTGAAGACGGTAAACCGAAGAAGAAGGTTGTTCGCACCCGAGTAATTAAGAAGACGAAGGGTGATAAGCAAGAAGTCACGAAGATCGAAACTGTTGAAGAAGATGACAAACAACCTGAAACCACTGTCACTGTTGAGGAAACACCGGTGGAAGAACAACCTGAAGATGTTAAGGAACTACCAGAAGAAGTACGTGTTGTTGAGACAATATCTGAAGATGGCAAACCTAAGAAGAAGGTTGTTCGCACCCGAGTAATTAAGAAGACGAAGGGTAATAAGCAAGAAGTCACGAAGATTGAAACTGTCGAAGAAGATGACAAACAACCTGAAACCACTGTCACTGTTGAAGAAACACCGGTGGAAGAACAATCTCACTATGTTCAGGAACTTCCGGAAGAAGTACGTGTTGTTGAGACAATATCTGAAGACGGTAAACCGAAGAAGAAGGTTGTTCGCACCCGAGTAATTAAGAAGACGAAGGGTGATAAGCAAGAAGTCACGAAGATCGAAACTGTTGAAGAAGATGACAAACAACCTGAAACCACTGTCACTGTTGAGGAAACACCGGTGGAAGAACAACCTGAAGATATTAAGGAACTACCAGAAGAGGTACGTGTTGTTGAGACAATATCTGAAGACGGCAAACCGAAAAAGAAGGTTGTTCGCACCCGAGTAATTAAGAAGACGAAGGGTAATAAGCAAGAAGTCACGAAGATCGAAACTGTTGAAGAAGATGACAAACAACCTGAAACCACTGTTACTGTTGAGGAAACACCGGTAGAAGAAAAACCTCAAGATGTTCAGGAACTTCCAGAAGAAGTACGTGTTGTTGAGACAATATCTGAAGACGGTAAACCGAAGAAGAAGGTTGTTCGCACCCGAGTAATTAAGAAGACGAAGGGTGATAAGCAAGAAGTCACGAAGATCGAAACTGTTGAAGAAGATGACAAACAACCTGAAACCACTGTCACTGTTGAGGAAACACCGGTGGAAGAACAACCTGAAGATGTTAAGGAACTACCAGAAGAAGTACGTGTTGTTGAGACAATATCTGAAGATGGCAAACCTAAGAAGAAGGTTGTTCGCACCCGAGTAATTAAGAAGACGAAGGGTGATAAGCAAGAAGTCACGAAGATCGAAACTGTCGAAGAAGATGACAAACAACCTGAAACCACTGTCACTGTTGAAGAAACACCGGTGGAAGAACAATCTCACGATGTTCAGGAACTACCAGAAGAAGTACGTGTTGTTGAGACAATATCTGAAGATGGCAAACCTAAGAAGAAGGTGGTTCGCACCCGAGTAATTAAGAAGACAAAGGGTGATAAGCAAGAAGTCACGAAGATCGAAACTGTTGAAGAAGATGACAAACAACCTGAAACCACTGTCACTGTTGAGGAAACACCGGTGGAAGAACAACCTGAAGATGTTAAGGAACTACCAGAAGAAATACGTGTTGTTGAGACAATATCTGAAGACGGTAAACCGAAGAAAAAGGTTGTTCGCACCCGAGTAATTAAGAAGAAGAAGGGTGATAAGCAAGAAGTCACAAAGATCGAAACTGTTGAAGAAGATGACAAACAACCTGAAACCACTGTCACTGTTGAGGAAACACCGGTGGAAGAAAAACCTCAAGATGTTCAGGAACTTCCAGAAGAAGTACGTGTTGTTGAGACAATATCTGAAGACGGTAAACCGAAGAAGAAGGTTGTTCGCACCCGAGTAATTAAGAAGACGAAGGGTGATAAGCAAGAAGTCACGAAGATCGAAACTGTTGAAGAAGATGACAAACAACCTGAAACCACTGTCACTGTTGAGGAAACACCGGTGGAAGAACAACCTGAAGATGTTAAGGAACTACCAGAAGAAGTACGTGTTGTTGAGACAATATCTGAAGACGGCAAACCGAAAAAGAAGGTTGTTCGCACCCGAGTAATTAAGAAGACGAAGGGTAATAAGCAAGAAGTCACGAAGATCGAAACTGTTGAAGAAGATGACAAACAACCTGAAACCACTGTTACTGTTGAGGAAACACCGGTAGAAGAAAAACCTCAAGATGTTCAGGAACTACCAGAAGAAGTACGTGTTGTTGAGACAATATCTGAAGATGGCAAACCTAAGAAGAAGGTGGTTCGCACCCGAGTAATTAAGAAGACAAAGGGTGATAAGCAAGAAGTCACGAAGATCGAAACTGTTGAAGAAGATGACAAACAACCTGAAACCACTGTCACTGTTGAGGAAACACCGGTGGAAGGACAACCTGAAGATGTTAAGGAACTACCAGAAGAAGTACGTGTTGTTGAGACAATATCTGAAGACGGTAAACCGAAGAAAAAGGTTGTTCGCACCCGAGTAATTAAGAAGAAGAAGGGTGATAAGCAAGAAGTCACAAAGATCGAAACTGTTGAAGAAGATGACAAACAACCTGAAACCACTGTCACTGTTGAGGAAACACCGGTGGAAGAACAACCTGAAGATGTTATGGAACTACCAGAAGAAGTACGTGTTGTTGAGACAATATCTGAAGATGGTAAACCGAAGAAAAAGGTTGTTCGCACCCGAGTAATTAAGAAGAAGAAGGGTGATAAGCAAGAAGTCACAAAGATCGAAACTGTTGAAGAAGATGACAAACAACCTGAAACCACTGTCACTGTTGAGGAAACATCGGTGGAAGAACAACCTGAAGATGTTAAGGAACTACCAGAAGAAGTACGTGTTGTTGAGACAATATCTGAAGACGGTAAACTGAAGAAGAAAGTTGTTCGCACCCGAGTAATTAAGAAGACGAAGGGTGATAAGCAAGAAGTCACGAAGATCGAAACTGTTGAAGAAGATGACAAACAACCTGAAACCACTGTCACTGTTGAGGAAACACCGGTGGAAGATGTTCAGGAGCTACCAGAAGAGACCAAAACAAAGAAAAAGAGGGTTATATCTCGTGTTATTAAGAAAGATAAAGAGGATGTCCAGGAAATTACCACAATTGAAACTATTGAAAAAGAAGGGGAAAAACCTGAGACAATAATTACTGTTGAAGAATTGCCAATTTCAAATGATGAGACCATTCCGTTAAAGCAAGTCAAATTGAAGAGGGTTATTCGAGTGAAACAACCTGATGAAAAAGAAGTTGTTGTTGAACTCCCGGAACAAAAATCTGTTATAATAGACCAAAAGGAAGATGGCACTCCCACCAAGACTGTTATAAAAACTAAAATAATTAAAAAGGTGAAGGGTCCTAAAATGGAAATTATCAAGATACAAACTGTTGAGGAGTTCGAAAAGGAACCAGTTACCAAAGTTACTGTTCACGATTATAATGAACCCTTCCCAGAGTTGTTGGAAGAAAAGGTTGTACCAGTTGTGGAATTACCAGAAGAAAACATTGTTGAAGAATTTTTAGCTCCAGATGGAACAAAGAAAACTAGAAAAATTAAAAAGAAAACCATTAGAAAACCATTAGATGAAACAGCAGATGAAGTCACTGAAATTAAAATTCTTGAAGAGGAAGGCGAGGAACCTAAATATATAATAAGTGTAAAAGAAGTCGAAAGTTCTCAACCAGAGACTAGCGATGTTACACCGGCTTTAGAGCTACCAGAACAGCAAACTGTTTTGGAAACACTAACGCCCGATGGCACAACAAAAAAGAAAACTGTCAAGACCAGGTCCTTCAAAAAACCAATTGATGCACAGAAAGACGAAATAACAACAATTCAAGTCGTGGAGGAAGATGATATAGCACCTATTGCTACAATCACTATACATGAAACATCCGCTAATGAAGTGGTAATCGAGCCTACATCCATCGAAGAATTACCCGAAGAAATTTTAGAAACCGAAGTAATCGAAGAGGGTAAGAAACCCAAAAAGAAAACAACAAAAACTAGAACATTTAAAAAGGATGTGTCACCTGAACCCGAATTCTATCAAATACAAACCGTTGAAGAAGAAGGCCAAGAACCTTATTCCCTGATACAAGTCGTTAGCGAAGAAGATCTCACTAATATTATAGATATAAGTCAATTGGATGATGAACAGCAGCCGAAACCTATCAAGAAAACACAAAAACACAAAAAACCCAAGGGTAAGAATCCTTACACAATAATACACAATGCGTCAACTTTGTCACTTGTGTCTGTCACAATATCTTTTATAAACACTTACACTTTTTCTACACCATTTGACATTTTCAACTTTTTTTTAACATTTTTACTAACAAGTATCGAAAATTATCTGTCTCTGTCTATTATTTTTGTACTACAATTTTTTTTCTACTATATCTTTTGCGAGAATTCGTTTTTAATATTATTTTTCTCTATGTTGCAAAAAAAAATACAAAAAAAAAAAAAACGACAAAACTATACATTACACAACATTAAATCAATATCAATACCCAACATCAAATACTCTAATGAAAAACAGAAACAATGCCGATCCAAGAACAGACAAAGGATGAAAAACCTGTATTTATAACCACATTCAAATCAGTACAAAATAAAGACGGTGAAACAGTCATTGAATCTGAAAACAAAATGGTCACACAGGAGCAAGGGGTTCTTGTCGAAGAAGTCCTTAGTGATACTGAGACGATAAAAGAACAAGAAGAAACAGCACCCTACCAAATTGAAATTGTTGAAGTCAGCGATATAACAGGTATATTTTTTTCATTTTTATATTATTATCCTACTTACAAATAAAAAAAAAAGCAGATGCGATTGAAATATATGAATAATTTCGACAATTAATTTTCCTCAAATTGCGTCAATCGGATGTAGTTTTGAAAACTTTACTATTTGTATTGCCAATATTAGAAAAGTTAGTTAAAGGGATAAAAAATATAAATTCAGGCATAAATGCAAAACACAAAACAAAACCTAAGGATATTAATTTTAATTAAATACTGTATTTATACAAAAAGTTTTTATTCGAATATTCGAATTCTAAATCAATTTTATTTAATTTCGCAAGGGCTTTCTTAAATCATCCTGTACTACGAATGTATTATTAACTTACATAAGTATATACATATATACGTTCGTTTTACTCCTCTAGGGAGCATAGGGCCGTAGACTTACATAAGTAGTATAATACAAAATGGAAAGTAGGGTAAATATGTACCAACTGTACATATTAGCATATACATATAAATGTTTGAACGCTTGTTCCCGATTCGAAAGTGAAGAATAACGATAATAGTAACCCGTTATGCTTCATAAAAGGAATTATGCGTCAATATGGTGAATATTTGGGTATATGGTAAGATAAAAGTCGCTGTAGTCTAGTAGGTAGTATGTTGACTTATTCGATGTGAGGCCAGTAAATATAAACATTTTTTTCTTTGGCGACATCCTTGAAAAGTTTCTCAAAAAATTTTTAGTTCGGATTCGATTAAAACTGTAGGAAGGGTAGGTCATAATCCTGACTGAAGGGATGTAATAATTTTTCACACCCATTTAACGTAAATAAATTTAGTAAAAATGAACCGACTATATGTAAAATCTACCAATTACACGGTGAGACAGTGAAAATACACCCGAGTAACTATATAGTTCCATTTGTTCAGTTAATTGAGTAGAACTCAAAAATACCCTTTTTATATTTCTCGAACCATCCAAACTTGTTTTATTTGATAAAAACTGTTTTTTCTGACTTTACGCACAAATTTCTGGATAACTCAAACATTTCTGACCCTATTTCCAAAATTTAAAACCTGTTGGAAAGGGCAGAGATGGACCTTCAAAATGGTATATATACATATATATATTATTCGACTTAATATGCTATGAGATTTAATGAGGTAAACTTGGAAAATTTGAATTTTTTTCATAATTTTTTTTAAGTTTGTCCATTCATAGTAGCAAACTTTAATAAAAAAATATAGGACAAGGGATAATATTCTTAAAGTCTGTTCTCTTGTGAAGAGATTGAGTCATCATTTGATCAAATCGGACAAAAATTACCGTAGTTATTATTTAAAGAGTCTAACAGTCGAGTGATATTTTTTATATATGTATGTCATCACATCAAATAAACTTTTAGTTCAAAGATTTTCAGAATTTTTGATGGATCTTGATTGCTTATCGTAAAATGTGTCAATTTCACGTTTGCACGACTTCCAGAAGTCAGCTAATATTTGTGTTTTTTGCAAATATTATTATTTCTCTTTGCGCAAACATTGGCCAACTTCTGGTGGTCGCTCAAACGTGAAATTGACACATTTTCCGATAAACAATCAAGATCCATCAAAAATTCTGAAAATTTTTGAACTAAAAGTTTATTTGATAAGATGATATATAAAAAAAGGGAACACGACTGTTATACTATTTAAATAATAACGACGGTAATTTTTGTTCGATTTGATCAAACGAAGTGCCAATCTCTTCACACGAAAATGCAGTTTCAGAATATCATCACTTATTTCAAATTTTTTAAGTAAAGTTTGCTACTATGAACGGACAAACTTGAAAAAATATGAAAAAAATTCGCATTTTCCAAGTTTACGTCATCAAATCTCATAGCATATTAAGTCAAATAATAGATATATGTATACCGTTTTAAAGGTCCATCCCTCCCCTTTCCAACGAGATTTAAATTTTGGAAAGCGGGTCAGAAATGTTTAAGTAATCCAGAAATTTGGGCGTAAAGTAAAAAAAAACAGTTTTTGTCAAATAAAAAAAAGTTTGGAGGGTTCGAGAAATATAAAAAAAATATTTTTGAGATCTACTCAACAAAACTCACAGCCTGCGTTATGTCATTAGCCGGGTGTATTCAATTTTTTTTATTTTGTCGCATAGTGTTATTAATCTTAGTCGTTCATAACTTAAAATTTTATCTCAAAATGAGCGGATGAATCTTAGTTAGCCAATTGAAAATTTGTGCAAACATATACATGATTTATGTGTGAATCATTATATGTACGATGGCTTATTAAGCTTGGCTTATATTTAGGTGTAGCCTTTCAATAGTTCTCATTAGAATCCTCATTATAAAAATGTCATCTAAAATCTTTTAATGAGAGAATTTTAACATTTTGATACAAATAAATGTAACCTTATAAAAGATTATATCGAGTTTTAATCACCATCATACAATTATTGTATGGATTTAAACGACTATATTTTATTTTAGCTGTCATTGCTAATAACATTTTGATCGAAACTGCACATTTATATTTTGTATATTATTTTATTTTTTTGAGTAGGAGACAACTTTTTTTTTACATTCCAATTAATGTTAAACAATAGTTCAAATCAAGGGTTTTTAGAAGAATACTTTTATAAACACATTCCCTGTCTGAAAGACTTAAACAAAGTAAAATAATCCTTTTAGTTAGTATCATCTAATAAAGCCTTTTTGAATTCTACAAAAAAAAAAAAAAAACTACCTACTAATTAATAAAAAAAAAATTTACAATATAAAGAATATACAAAGATATACAAGACACTTGATATATTCTTAAAACTCTTAGTTTATTTATTTAAAAAACACAAAGTACGAACTAAAAAACAAAAAACTAAAATAATACTAATTTTTACAGTAAATTTAAATTAAATTAAATTATTTAATAAAAACATAACAATATTCCTACTCACCACAAAAACATAAATTTCGCGCGATAGACGATAAAATATAAATCTATAGTTTGTTACGTACATGTGTATGTATGTAAGGTATTAACATTTCTCTGTAAGTCATAAGTTTATTAGTATCTTTCTTCATTAAACATTCGTAATCTGAAATGAAGCATAAGGATATACAATTATATAAACAAAAACAAATTATTTTTTATATGTCAATTAGACCAAGATAATAAATCATACACTATTACTGAACCTGATGATGTTGTAAGTGAAGACACTACACAGACAGAGCAAACAGATATTCCCAAACAAAGGACTAAAGTTAAAAAGCCCAAATCCGCCAAGTTCAATGTGATTGAAGAACAGCCGGAAGAACAACCGGTAACGATTGAATATTTGCCCGAGGAAGTGATGGAAATCGATGAGCCAACTCCAGAAGAACAACAGCCAGCAACTACAATTAAGAAACGCAAGATCAAAAAGAAGATCGGTGATCAAGAGCAAACTATAGAGGTTATTACCACACAGAAGCATGGTGAAGAGGAGCAAGTTACGGTTGTTGTAACAGAAGACGAAAAACCAGAAGAAGAATCTCCCAAAGACTGGAAGGTTAAGGTAACGGACAGTGTAGTAGACAAACCTAAAGACAAACCCAAGAAAAAGACTACAAAGAAAAAATTGAAAAAGGACGAACTTGACGACTACATACAATTCCTGATACATCAGGAAATACCCAAGACAGTTTTACAAGACTACGTACGTACTGAAATGGACCAGCCACAAAGGGCCAGACGCGATTCATCTGTGAAACAGTTGCAGCCCATTAAACTGGTTCCCATGAAGATCGAACGTATGGAAGTAAAGCAATCTAAAACGCTTCAAATCACTTCGGTGGCCGAAATTCCGCAAATGCTTAAACTTAAGACACCCAAACAAAGACCCGAACAAGTCAAACCGAAGAAAGAAAAGGTACCGTTTAAAACAAAACTTAAGAGCTGGATTAACTTTATACCTTATGCGCCCTACAACTTTAAGTTGATAATAACTGATCTGGAAACAAAACGTGGTCAAGGAGAACTATCACGTAATATTGAAGAAGCTTTATTACAAATTAAAAAACGTCCCAAAAAATTCAAGCCATCAGAGTACACCTCTGAAGAATTGGAAAAACCTGAACAATTGGATATGGAGGATATAACAGTAGAGGAAATGGAAAAACCTGAAACTAAATATAAACGTCCTAAGAAACCTAAAAAGGAAGAAGAACAAATAGAGGAACGTAAACTAAAAATCGGTAAAGGCAAAATACCCGTAAAGGAAGAAGAAAAAGAAGAAGTTTCTTTGAAACCTTTCACAATCGAAAAGCCTGAAGACATTCCGCAGGAAGATAAGCCTCAAGTCAAAGAAGAAACTAAGATAAAAAAGAAACCTAAAAAGCAAAAAGAGCAGGAAAGTGATTTGCAGTTCCAACCCGAACCACAAAAGGAAATTGAATCCGATAACGAATACACACCTAAGGTTGTAGAACTTATTGAATATCAACCGGAAATTATAGAAGATTTTGTAACCGAAGATCAAGACAAAGAGCAAAAGAAACCCAAAACGAAAAAGAAGAGAAAAATTTTGCAAAAAACAGAATCTTCTGAAAATATAATCGAAATAGTTGAGTTGCCATCTGAAAGACCAGATGACGAAGAAAAACTATATGAGATTATAGTAACCTCAACACAACCTAAGGAAATGGAAGAAATTCAACACTTGGTTACTAAAAAGAAGAAGAAGGTCACAAAACTGAAGCCAGAAGAATTGGAAGAATTTGTTGTCAACTTACAAGAACAACCGGTTGAAGAAGCTTCCGACAAATTCTATGAAGTTTCTCTAGTTGAAATGGAACCCACGGAAGCTGAAGATGTGACAGAAGATACTAAGAAAATAACTAAAAAACGCAAACTTCATCATAAGAAGGGCCATGAAGAACACATTATAGAAATTGTCGAAACTCTTACCCAAGAGGGAGAAGAGCCAGTATACGAAGTTTTAGTTACTGATATAGAAACTCCAGCAACTCAAGACCAACCGGTTGAAAAGATCGAATCTAAGAAAAAGAAGCCAAAGAAAATGAAGAAACACGAATTGGATGCTTACATCCAGCAGTTAATAGAAGCTGAAATTCCTAAAACTGAACTGGAACAGTATGAGAAGATAGAATTTGGACAAAAACCAAAGAAAGCAAAGAAAACGAAGCCACATCCTAAAGAAGAGAAGCCTGCAGAGGGTGAACAACTCGAAATTGGAATATCAGAGTTCGAACCGGTACAAGAGAAACCCAAACAGAAGAAATCCAAACCGCGTCCAAAACCAGAAAAATCAGAAGAAGTTTCCGCTCCAGAGGAAAGCTATGATGAGTTACAGATTCAGGTAATTGAAAGCTCGCCAGAAGAACAAGAGAAGCCGCAACAAGAAACCGAACTTATTGCTGCAGAAATTCTAGAACAACCTAAAGAAGTCGAAGCTTTCGAAGTAGTTGTTGAAAACATAACAGAACAAACAGAAACTGTAACCGAAACAAACGAAGAGGGCGAAACTAAAGAGAAGACTAAAACTAAACGTAAAATTAAGAAAAAGGTGGGCCATAAAGAATATGAAGTCCTTGTAATTGAAGAACAAACTGAAAAACAACCAATGGTGGAGGTAACTGTCATAACAACTGAAATTACTCCACAAAAACCTGATCAAGTAGATGAAGAGGAAAAGCCTCGTAAACCCAAGAAGATCAAAAAGACATTGAAACCCGAAGAACTCCAGGAGTACCTTATAAATGTTATCCATGAAGCTCCTGAAAGTTTAGATGTCGCTGAAACTGTAGAAAAAGTTAAACGTAAGAAGCCAAAACAACCAGATGAAACTGATGGTAGTGTATTCTCTATTAAAACCACCGTAGAAGATATTACAGAGGTTGAAGAAACTAAGCCAACAGAGGAAGAAAAAATTGAAGAACCCATAAAAGAGAAAAGACCTAAACAAGCCAAAACTAAAAAGGTTAAAATTACAGAAACTGCTGAGGAGAAGATTGATGAAACACCTCAAGAAGTTACAGAAACTACTTCGGAGGATAGTAGACCAGTCGCTCCAAGTGAAGAGGACTACATAATTGATGTCAGTGAAGAAAAGCCCAAAGAAAAACCTAAAGCTAAACGTTCTAAACCAAAACAAATAGAGGAAACTGTTAAAGAGTATTCTGTTGTAGTACAGGAACTTCAACCTGAAACTATTATCCAGGATATTGTAGACGAAACAGGTGAACAAACTAAGCAAACGATTACAAAGAGAAAACTCAAAAAGAAGGAAGGCGACAAAGAATATCTTATTGAAATTGTGGAATCATTTGTAGAAAATAAGCCCGAATCTGAAGTGGAAATTAAAACCACTGAAATCATACCAGAAAAAATTACAGAAGAACAACCTGAGACTGTAACAGTTAAGAAATTCAAAAAGAAGAAGCCCTCAAAGGACGATCACGACGCTTATATACAACAGCTAATAGAACAAGAAATTTCTAAAACAGAATTGGAACAATACGAACCTACGGAAATTGAAACAACACCCAAGAAAAAGCCAAAAACTGTTAAGAAACACCACAAGAAAACTACCCAAATAATAGAGGGTGTACCGGTCATAATTCACGAATTTGATGTACAAGAAATCACGCCTAAGGAGGAAGATATTAAAGAAGAAGTCTACGAAATTATTGCAAAAGACATTCCTGCAACAGAAATAACACCGGATGAATATGATATTCAGCTTAAAGAGGAAGAGCCGATTAAAGATCAACCCGAAATATCTGAAATTAAACCGAAAACAAAGAAGGCTAAAAAGACTAAAACAAAGGAGGAGCCAGAAGAACAAGTGATTGTTAAAGAAATCGAACAAACCACAGAAGTTATTGAGCAGCCAGATGAGACTGGCGAATTAAAAAAGAAAACCGTTACTAAACGCAAAATTAAAACTAAAGCTGGCCCAGAAGAAAGAGTTTTCGAAATCTCAGAAACCACAGAGGAAGACC
This sequence comes from Sarcophaga caerulescens, assembly GCA_927399465.1. NCBI lineage: Eukaryota > Metazoa > Arthropoda > Insecta > Diptera > Sarcophagidae > Sarcophaga > Sarcophaga caerulescens. The sequence continues at coordinate 22,461,037 of OV656867.1, forward strand.
AACCAACTGGTGAAATTATCATACAAGAAATAACCGAAACTGAACAAAAACCAGAAGATAAGGAAGAAAAACCCACACCTAAGAAATCTGTCAAGAAATCGAAAAAACTACCGAAAGAACAGATACAAGAATTTGTCATTAACGTACTTGAGGAATATGTAACACCAAACCGCTTCGAAGAGGAAACTCTACCGGTTGAAGTCGAAGAGATAGAAAAAATTACCGAAACTGTTGAACAGTCTACCGAATCGGGAGAAACTAAAAAGAAAACGATATCTAAACGTAAAATTAAAACAAAATCGGGTCCTGAAGAAAAAATTTTCGAAGTTGTGGAAGTTATTGACGAAGATCAACCTGCTGGTGAAATCGCTGTCGTAGAAATTAATGAAATTCTTCCCACAGAAGAGGAGAAACCGAAAGATAAGAAACTCCTTAAGAAAACTAAGAAACTACCAAAGGAGCAAATGCAGGATTATATGGTCAATATACTTGAGGAATACGTAAAACCAGAAGAATATGAAATTGAAAAGAAACCTGTTGAAGTGGAAGAAATTGACAAAGTTACCGAAATAATTGAAGAACCCGATAACACTGGGGAGATTAAACCGAAAACAATAACAAAGAGAAGAATTAAAACAAAAACTCCAGTGGAAAAGGTATTCGAAATATCCGAAATTACAGAAGAAGACAAACCGGTAAGCGAAGTTACAATATTTGAGGTAACCGAAACCGATGAAAAGTCTCAAGAAGAGGAGAAACCTAAACCAAAGAAGATGATCAAGAAACCCAAGGAAATAACCAAAGATACATTAGATCAATATCTAATCAATGTTATCGAGGAATATGTTGAACAATCTAAGGAATCTCCTGAAGATTTACAAATTTCCGTAGTTGAGGTTGAACGAAAAGAAGAGGAGGTTGAGATCGTCGATGACCAAGGTGAAGTTAAGAAACAAAAGGTTACCAAACGTAAAATCAGGAAACAAGTTGGTCCCAAAGAGGAAATTATTGAAATTGTCGAAACACAACGAGAGGATCAACCTTTGGCTGAAATAACTGTCATAACCACAGAAGCTGATCAAGTCGAAGATGATGAAAAGCCGAAAGACGAGAAAGCCCCCAAAACCAAGAAAATCAAAAAGGTCAAGAAAGATGAACTGCATGATTATATCACGAAACTTATCGAAGAAGAGATTCCTAAAACAGAGTTGGAAAAATATGAAAAGATAACTTTGGATGAGCCCGTCAAATTGAAAAAGAAACCTAAGAAAGAAATTAAACAAAAGCCAGAACAAGATAAAGAGAGTAAACCAGAAGAAAAACCTGAAGAACAACCAGTACATGAAATCAAGATACAGGACGAGCAACCAGAGGTTAAAGAGGAGCCTATACATAAAATCAAGTTGCATGAAGTGCAACCAGAGGAGAAAAAAGAGGAACCTGTTCTCCCTGTGCACGTCGAAGAGTTAGACAAACAAGAGGAAATTGTACAAATAACTGATGAAGTAGGCGACATCAAGACCCAAAAGGTTACTAAACGAAAGATTAAGAAACAAGTGGGTCCCAAAGAAGAAATTATTGAAATTGTAGAAACTCAAAAGGATGATTCTCCTATAGCCGACATCACAGTCACTACTTTCGAACCTGAAACTGTTGAAGAAAAGCCTTCGGAAGAAAAACCCAAAAAGCTTAAGAAAACTAAAAAAGTAACCAAAGATGAGTTACAGGATTATATTCAAAAACTTATTGAGGAGGATATTCCAAAGACAGAACTGGAGACGTATGAAAAGATTGACATAGATGAACCAGTGAAACTTAAGAAGAAACCATCACATAAAGTTAAGAAAACTGAAAGTAAGCCAGAAGAAGAAGAAAAACCAGAAGATCACAAAATTGTGACTGAAGAAACCAAACCAAAGGAAATGGAGGAGGTACCTGAAGATGCATTCGAGACTTCCTTGATTGAAGAAACTCAGCCACAAGAAAAGCCTGAAGAACATGACATAGTTACAGTACAAGAAGGCGAAGAAGTTAAGAAACCCAAGAAGCCTAAACATAAAGTTAAAACTAAGGAAGAACAACCACAACCAGAAGAAGTGCAACAGCCACAAGAAGAAATAACTGTTTCCGAAACTCAGCTTGAAGAAACAGAAAAACAAGACGACTTCAGTGTAAAAGAAATAGTTGAAGATACAAAACCAACTACGGAACGTAAGAAACCTAAGGAAAAGAAACATAAACCCGAAGAAAAACCATCTGAAGATGTGAAAGAATATAAGATTGAATATAAAGAAACTTCACCACAACCTAAGGAATTGGAACCTTTCGAAATTAAAGTCATTGAGACACAAACAGAGGTCAAAGAACAAGTCAATGAAGATGGTGTTGTGGAAAAACAAACAGTTACCAAACGAAAGATAAAACGTCAACGTGGTGACCAAGAAGATGTTATCGAAATAATAGAGGTTAAACGCGATGACCAACCAGAAATTGAGGTAACAGTTGTAGAAGAGCAACCGGAAGAAGGCAAGCCAGAGGAAGTTAAACCAGCTAAAAAGAAAACTAAAAAGGTCAAAAAGGATGATCTTCATGATTATATACAAAAACTCATTGAAGAGGAAATACCCAAAACTGAGCTAGAAAAATACGAAAAAATTGAATTTGAATCAAAACCCAAAGAAAAGCCCGAGTCTACTACTACAGAAGAAATTAAAGAAGTGGAACATCCCACACCTACAAAAGATGATAAGACCAAATCAAAACCTAAACATAAAAAACCAAAGGAAATCACTGAAGATCATCCCATGGCGGAAATAACCGTTAGGGAAGAAGTTCCAGAAGAAGAAGAACCTTTACCCGTTGTAGAAATAGTTGAAAGTGAACCAGTTGAAGTACAAGTTGTTGATATAACTGATGAACAGGGTAAACCCAAACAAAAGACTACTAAAAAGCGAGCATTTACTAAGAAAATCGATAATGAAGAGGACTCTAAGATACATGTGGTTACCATACAAGAAGAAGACAGTCCCGATGTAACGGTCATAATTGAAGAACAACCTATCGAAGAAGCACCTGTTACTACTGAAGAAACCGACGAAGCTGTTAAAGAGCGTCCTGTACCCAAAAAACCCAAGAAAACGGTTAAGAAGGTGGCCAAAGACAAACTTGACGATTACATACAAAAACTGATTGACGAGGAAATACCGAAGACCACTTTAGAACAATACGAAAAGACTGAACTACCTGAACGAACTGACAAACAACCTGACGAACCAATTTACGAAGTGGAAGAGAAACCCAAAAAGGAGAAAAAGAAACCAAAGAAAACTGATAAGGTTACAACCGCCGAAGAAAAGCCAGACGAAACAGAAATTTCAGACACTTTACACGAAATTCAAATCACAGAAACACACACTGAACCACAAGAACAAATTGAAGAAAAACCACAACAAGAGCTTAAGCCTGATGACACTGAACAAATCACACCCGATTCTCACAAGGTCACAACAACCACCACAGAGGAAACAAAAGAAACTACTAAACCAACTAAACACAAAACCAAACCCAAAAAACAAACAAGTAAGTGTGTAGTGGAAATTGTCCCAAATAGCGTCAAAAACCGAATTGCCAACAAACTTGCGTTCTTTATTTCCACTTTGCGATATTATTTACCAGCCACCCCCACCTATCTACCTACCACCCAGCCCGCACAAAAAGTTAAATAACAAATAAAATTAAACAAAAGAAATCTCTTTCAACATTTGGCGTCTTCATCAACATCCTTTGCTAAATTACATCCTTATTTATTTTTTTTTCTGTTTCCTGTACCCTTACACCTATTTGTGATTGTCTACAAAACCTTTGAAATAGCATTCTCGCCGCTGACGCTATTGCGATACCTGTGATACTATTTAATAGATACATGTCCTCTTTATATGTTTTCAACTGTTTGCTTCATTTGTTAAATATACTCCTTTCCTTATGAGTTTATGTCTAAATTTAATTCATAATTTATGTTTAATTTAAGTCCTTTTCATACAAGTAGCATTTTAGCTTGTAATACAAACGTTTAAAAAACGCACTCCAATGCTTGGCTTAATAACACAACTGCTGCTTTATAAGAGCTCAAATACAGTACATTTATTAATATAGTCTTATATAATCTATACCAAAAAAGAAAAGATAAATAATTTTTAATTTTCTGATTTTCAATCGAAAAGTTTTTACTATAATTTCGGTTAATAGATGTTTCAGAAAAAAAAAAAATAAATACTGTGATCGTTTCGAGATTTCCAATTTCCCATAAAAACTTCTAAATATGTAAATATAAATATACTAAACTATATACAAAACTTGTTAAAAAATGATCGATAAGCAAGCACTGCATTAAAATTCGATTGTAGTGAATAAATCAAAAAAGCAGTATATGTAAAGCCGTGTGAATTGCAGTGAAAATTAGTCCATAATTAACTGCCATTAAGTTCTACGTACACATAGTATTGAGAAAGATTGTAAATTTTCTCCTTTCTGTATTGTGAAAGTAATATCAGGTAAAATTAAAACACATACAATGAAAAAAAAAATATCCAGAAACGAAATTATTAAAAATTATTGGGCAATTCACACAAGCCCTTGTAACGTTGTATTCATTGTACATATTGTTGGACGAATATACAACAGTGTATGCTTGTTGTTGATAATACAAAATATTTTCTATGCAACTTGAGTTAACAATTAACATTTCAAAATTATAATTGTTCGCACAGATAATTAATTAATTTACTTTTTTTCCGTAATATTTTCCATTTTGTTGCTTGAAACACAAGTTATGAATACTGGTCTTATTCTTCGTATCGTTTTTTGACGTTTGGAATACGAAATACACAATACAGCATAGCATTGAGCGTTCACAAACCAAAAGTGTATTCAATACAACATACACGATACAAAGTCGTGTGAAGTGGCCATATAATTTCCAATTTCAAAATAAAGTGTTAAAATAATACAGAACTATATTTTGAAAATGGTCTTTCAGGTAAAACAATGGGCTTTTTTACCTTTCAATAATGGCTTTAAAGTAAAGCTAAGAGAGATTAAATTTTCGATCTCTTACGAGTCAGAGACATTATTTAAACAGATGTCAGTACAATAAATGATATGGTTGAAGTACTCATGTCCATTGTATTCAGAGGACACAGTTTGAGTAACTGTCATATTGAATCAGAAGCTAAGATACCTAGTACTGAACAGGTTTTCTGTTATTGTCTTGGAGTTGCAAAAGGTTTTTAGGCAACCAGAATATAATGGCAGATCTTGTCTTGTTGGGAATGTTTTCGATAAATTCCATACCTTCAATTAGTTAGAATAGCTGACTGAGAGTGTAGACATATGGTAATATGGAATTAATTCTAGGACAGATTATAATTACGATTTTTCTCCCTCCAAGACTAATATTTTCAGGACCATGCAATTTGTAGACTGTACGACTTTGTAAGAAGTAAGACAAGGCAAAGAAATACCATCTTGGCTTTACTAAGCGCTCTACTCTAAATTAAACAATTTCAAAGCAAACGTCTTATAAACCATACATACCAAAAATTTCATACCATACAGATGCAAATATCATGGGTACTGTCTTGAAAAAAGTTCGACGATTAGCCATCAGAATTTTCTTCAATGTAAATACAAGAAAGGCAACTGCCATTTCTAAACACAGCTCGTAGAACGCGTAAAAATGTGTTTTCGAGTTCTTGGTTTCCTTTTCTTTCCTTAAACTATATATGTACATACCTGAAAGAAAAGAAAATTGTTAACTACATTAGTGGAAACTGTTAGAAAACTATTAAAGCCCGTAAATATTTTCGCTCATGTAAAACGGATAAGTTTTATTTTGTAAAAATATTGTACATTGCCTCACACTGTAGATATGGACCTAAACGGAATCACGAAACTTTATTTCTGTTTTATTTGTTGCAAAAATAGTAATTTAGTGTTTTATTTAAAATGAAGTCAACATGAATTTTATTTAAATGCTTATATAAAAATTAACATACAAAAAAAAATCCTAAATTAAAAAAAAAAACTAACAAATATCTTGTACTGATTAGATTACTGTGCATTACGATTATTAAAGGAGATTATAAAATATGTATGTACATATACATACGTATATACGCCATTTCTTTCCGATGAAAACACACAGTAACTCTCTTAGATTAACTCACACCTTTTTGGATATTTAACCTATAAAAGCAAAGTCTTAGCACTGAACTAAAATATGTTCCCTATACATACGTTTTAATATAAACATAAGCTTTAGGATTTAATGGACCAACAATCTAATCGTCTAATATTTTTAACAACAAAAATCTTTTAACCTTTAAATGTATTTCAATGCCTAGCCAAATAATAACTGAAATATTTCCCTTGTCTATGTCAAATGTCCCCTTATATGTATATGTCATTTATGTATGTCTCTATGTTCTCCATAATAAATGTGTAATTTTACTCTTTTTACTATTAAAAATCAAATAATAATAATGAAATAAACAAAAAAAGAAAAAAACTACTTATTATTCCACAACTTTTGTAAATATTTTCATACCTCTCTGGCCTAATGAATTTTATTTCATTTTGCTCTAAAAAAAAAAAATTATAATATTTCCTATCATACGAGTTTTAAAATAAAATCAAAAGAAAACTGCCTACACACTCTAATTAGCCTCTCTGGTAAATATCGATTTCAAATAAAATTTATTTCAAATTAGGTCAAGAGACGATAGTTCATAAGGACTATGAAATAAACATTATAGAGGAGGAACCCGAAGAGAAGGAGGTCGTCGAAGATGAAAAACCCGAAATTGAAACCATCGAGGAACGACCTGTAGAAGCCGAGGAATCTCATCCTATTGAAGTTGTTGAAGAGGAGGAGGAAATTCCTCAAACCACAGAGCCTACTGCTGAAGATACCACCAAGCCAAAGAAAACTAAAAAGAAGGTTGTAAAGAAGAAATCCGACGACCATGATCTTATTATACAGAAACTTTTGGAGCAAGAGATTGAGAAGACCGAACTTGAAAAATATGAAAAGGTTGAATTTGACAAGCCCAAGAAGGCTAAACCTGAAGTAGCCAAATTAGAACCCATCAAAATTGAGCGCAAAGAACAAAAGCCCAAGAAGGTGGTCATCGTCGATGCGTCCGAAGTGCCGCAAATGGTTAAATTGAAACCTTCTAAACGTAAAGAAAAACCAGTGGAAGAGCAAGAAGTGCAATTACCTAAATTTAAATTAAAGAGCCGCATGGTCTTAGTTCAATACCCACCAGAAGCTCTGAAACCAGTGATAACTGAAATTGGTGCCGTAAGAAGTGCTGGAGACTTGTCAAGGAATATCGAAGAGGCCGAGGAATTGTTGAAATTCAAACCATACAAACCCAAGAAGATCAAGAAAATTAAGGACGATTTAGAAAAGGTTGAGCTGGAAAAATACGAGAAATATGTTTCTTCTGAGGAAGAACCAGAAGAAAAATTGCCTTACAAGAAACCTGAAAAGCCCAGCAAACCTAAAGAAGAACCACAAGAAGTGAAAATAAAGCTTGGCAAGGGTAAGAAACCAAAAGAAGAAGAGCAACCTGAATCGGTTACCCTTAAGAAAACACCACAAAAACCTCAAGTGGCCGAAGAAGTTGCCGAGGATAAGACTGTTAAAAAACATACAGTTACAGTGAAAGAAGAAGAGGCCAAACCAGAACAACCGAAATATGAAATGAAACCCTTAGAGCCCTTAGAGTTTGAAGATATTGAATATCCTAAAGAAGAACTAGAACCGATTGAAATGCCACAAGAACCCAAGAAGGAAAAGAAAGAACCGAAACAGAAAACTAAACCCAAACCTAAAGCGAAACCAGAACAGGAAATGAATGTTACTCAAATAATACCAGGTGAACCCAAAAAGGAAGAAGAGCAGCCTGAAGATGAAGTCAAGTTCCGTATACCAGAAAGCAAGAAGGAAGAAGAACCTAAGGCTGAACAAAAACTGAAACCAATTAAAAAGGTAAAAGAAGAAGTTCCAGTCGAAGAGTCAGTGAAAGTAATACAAGAAGAGAAGCCTAAGGAGAAATCTCCCTCACCCGTACCTCAGGTAGAAGAGAAGGAGGTTAAGAAGCCTAAAGTAAAGAAAGAAAAGCCCAAAGATAAACCTGTCACTGAAGAAAAACCAGAAGAACAATTTGAAGTATCAGTGCATGAGGAAATTGTGGAACAAGAAGCCATTGTCGAAGACACTACCGATAAGGTTAAAATCAAAAAGAAGGTGCCAAAGAAGGTTGAACCAGTCGAAGAGGTAAAAGTAACTGAGGAAGTTATTGAGAAACCTGTACCAGAAGAAACTCCTGTTGAATATAAAATTACAACGACTGTCATCGAGCCAGAAGAATTGCCGGAAGAACATAAAGTTCGTGTTGTCGACATTGACGCTAAAGAAGTGACTGTTGAAGAAGTCATAGAAGAAAAGGTAGTAACTCGCAAGAAGAAACCGAAACCAACCCAACCAGAGGAATATGAAATCACTCTTGAAGAACCTAAACAGCCAAAATCAATCGAATTGGAGGAAACAACTGAGGAAGCCGTAGTGCAGTTAAAGAAACCACAAGAACCCAAACCCGAAGAAGTTAAGATTGAAGAAACTATTACAAAACCTAAAGAGGAAGAGCATGTTGAAGAAATTACTCCTAAGAAGAAGAAGCCCAAGAAGAAACCTGTTCCTGAAGACAAGGCCGAAATTGAAGTCGAAGAAGAAAAACCCGAAGAAGAAGTTGTACCCGAAATTCCTGTCGAAGAAAAGGTTGAAGAAACTGTTGAAGAGACAAAACCAAAGGAATATGAATTCTCCGTAAAGGAAACAGCTGCTATTGAGAAGGTAGTCGAAGAAGTTAAGCCTGAAGAAAAAGAAAAACCGAAACCAAAGCCGAAGAAAGAAAAACCAGCTGAAGTACATCCAAGTTACGAAATCAAAACTGTTGAATCGGAGGCGGAGAAACCTGTAACAGTTGAAGAAGAACAGCCAGAAGAGGTCAAATTCGCTCTGAAGCCGAAGAAGGTTGAAGAAGTACCTGAAGAATTTGAAGCCTCTGTAGCCTTAACTGAACCAAAACTAGTTGAAGAAACTGAAGTAGAAACAGTGGTTAAGACAAAGAAAGTCAAGAAACCCAAGAAGCCTCAAGAAGAAGTTGCTGAACTAGAGGTTAAGGTTATCGAGACCAAGGATCAAGAAATTGTCCAAGAAGTTACAGAAGAACAACCTATTGAAGAGGAGGTTGTACCGGAAAGGATCGAGGAAACTAAACCCGAAGAATATAAATTTAAGGTCACTGAGGAAGAACCCGTACCTGAGGAGAAAGTTCCTGAGGTTCAATTTAAGGTCAAACCAAAACCATCTAAAGAATTACCCACTGAGGAGCCTGAAGCTGAATTTGTACTGAAAGAATCTAAACCAGTAGAACAGGTTACAGAAGAAGCTCAAATTAAAACCAAGAAAATCAAAAAGAAGCCTAAAGAAGAAGCGGCCGCTGAGCTAAAAATAAAGGTTGTAGAAGAAATTCCTGTGGAAAAACCAATTGAGATTGTAGAGGAAATCGAAGAGGTAGAAGAAAAACCAATTGAAGAAGCTCCCGAAGAAGTGCCAAAGGACTACGAAATTAAACTCAAAGAATTCGAAGAACCTAAAGTGGAAGAAGTAAAAGAAGAAATAAAGGAGGAGCCCAAAAAGAAACCCAAGAAACCTAAAGAAGTTACAAAAGAAGAAAAGGTAACAGTAGTTGAAGAAATCCCGAAAATTCCACAAGAAGTTCAAGAAGTTGTCGAAGAGAAAAAGCCCGAAGAAATACAACCAGAAGAGAAGTACCCTGAACATGAAGTTAAAGGTATTGAAGAGACTCCTCAATATGTAACCGAAGAAATAGAAGAACAAGAAGTAAAAATACAACGCAAAAAGAAACCTGTACCTCAAGTAACCGAAGAACCGGAAGAAGAAGTAGTAATAAAACCCAAAAAACCAGTTGAAGACGTCGAAGAAGCTAAGATCATTAAAAAGAAACCCAAAAAGAAGGCTCCCGAAGAAGAACAAGCAGAACTCAAGGTTACGATTACAGAAGAAGTTCCTCAAGAAAAGGAATTGGTGCAAGAAATAGAGGAAATTGAAGAAATTCAAGAACAACCAAAAGAAATTCCAGAAGAAGTACCAAAAACTTATGAATTCTCAGTGAAAGATATAGAACCAGAAAAGGCAGAAGAGCAACCCGAAGAAGTATTTACATTACCTAAAAAGAAACCAGTTATTAAAGAAGAACCAGAAGAACAAATCACTTTAGTATCTAAAAAGCCTACGGAAGAAGTAACAGAAGAAACTACAATCAAGAAGAAACCTAAAAAACCCAAGAAGGTAGAAGAAGCATCTGTCGAAGAAAAAATAGTGGTAACGGAAGAAATACCTCAGGAGGTACAAATCGTAGAAGAAATTGAAGAATATGAAGAAAAACCTAAAGAAGTTGAAGAAATTCCCAAACAAGTACAAATTACCGAGGAAATTAAGGAAGTTAAACAAAAGGAATATGAGTTTAAAGTAAAAGAATTCGAACCAGAGCCAACTAAAGAGGAAGAAATACCTGCAGAGGAAGTTAAACTAAAGAAAAAACCGAAAAAGGTTGAACCCGAACTGGTAGAGGAACCTGAAGTCGAAATTTCTTTGAAACCTAAACCAGAGAAACAAGAAGTTCCTGAAGAGACAGCCATAATTAAAAAGAAATCCAAGCCTAAAGCTAAGGAAGAACCTGAAGCGGAGCTTAAGATTAAGGTCATAGAGGAGATTACACCTGAACCTCAGATTCAAGAAATCGAAGAAGTTGAAGAGTTGTTCGAAGCTCCCAAAGAAGAACCACAAGAAGAGGTAGAGGAAGTAGTTTTCAAACCAAAGAAACCTAAGAAAAAACCAGTAGAGGAGGAAGTTATTGAAGAAAAAATAACCATTAAAAAACCAGTGGAAAAAGAAGAAGAAGAAGAACAAGTGGTTGACGTTACTTTGAAACCTAAAAAGGCGCCCAAGCCTGCGGAAGAAGATGTCGAGGTTGAATTTAAACTTCCGAAAGAGAAACAGATTACACATGAGACCTCAGAAGAGACAGTGCAGTTAAAGAAAAAGAAGAAGCCGGTTAAACCAGTTGAGGAAGCTGCCGATGAATTAGTCATTAAACAAGAAGAAATCGTGGAAAGACCTGTTGAACAAGTTGAAGAAGAAATTATAGAAGAAGCTGTAGTAATGCGTAGGAAACCCAAGAAGCCTATTGTGCCGCAAGTTGAAGAACACGAAGAAGAAGAATTTAGTTTATCTATCAAGAAACCACGCACAATAGACCAGGGTGTTGAAGAAGAAGCCACTGTGCTTAAGAAGAGACCCAAGAAACCTTTAACGTCCGATGAGGCCGCAGCAGAGCTACACATCAAACGTGAAGAAGAATATCAGCCAGAAGAAGGCGAAGAAGATGTTGAAGAATTTGTAGTCGCTCAAAGGCCAAAGCCAAAGCCTAAACCATTGCAGGTAACGGAAGAAGATGATCAAGAATATACGGTTAAAAAACTTAAACGTCGAAAGAAGGGTGTAGAAATACCCGAATTCACGGAAGTCGAGAATGTCACATTCCGTCCGAAGTTAACAAAAACTAAAGAGGATGTAGATCAAGAGTTCAGCATTGCTTTAGATGCCTATGCTGAAGAGGAAGTTTCCATGTCCGGCAAAGTGAAGGTTAAGAAACCGATTAAGAAAACATATTCCGAAGCCGGAGATGAACACCATATCAAGATTATGCAAGATTATGATGATGGTGAGGGTCCAATTATTGAGGAAATTCGTGACGACAGCAGTATTGAAGATACAATGTATGATGTCGAAGAGCCAGAAGAATATCAAGTTGAGGAATTGCCACCAGATGATGTAGATGTTATACTCAAACCTAAACAAAAGCCCAAGCCAAGATACTCAATACAGGATGAGGAAGAAGAACAATTCCTAATAGGCATAAGACGTCCGAAGAGCGATTCCATAACCTATGACGAGGATTCGCTAACCTTCAAGAAGAAACGTAAAGTTATACAACAAGTCTTCAACGAAGGTTAGTACCGTATAATTTCGTACATTTAATTTTTAATATTATCGATTTCATTATACAGCTTTTTATAAATCTTACATAATATGCTTATTTTTTATGAAACAAGATCCTTTTAATACAGATTTTCTATTGCTTATATGATAACAGAGTATATATGCGAGGTAAAAACTTTGTGACATCATGTGTGTGTGTACCTGTGTATCATAAAAATAATGCGCCCTTAAGACAACATTAACATTATTTACGTTTGAACCTTTCTAATCGAATGATAATATTAAAATGAATTTTCTTTTTCCTTTTTGTTTATTTTTTTTTTTTTTTAATTTGATTCTCTGATCAACTTAAAATAAACAGAAGGAGCATCATTGAACATTACCCGTGAAATGCATATCGAAGGTAAGGCAACATTTCAAATTACTTTTAAATTTTCCTATAAAAGCCTGTCGCTGTTATCAAAGTTTTGAAGTGACAGTCTTAGATGGATGCCCCGTTATTAATTACAACAACGATTAGTTGTTATTGGAAAATTAACGGAAACTTCTGAAAAACTCTAAATAACAATTCATTTTAAATCCTTTTAGAAACTGATGAAGAGAATGTCATGTATTCGATATGCAATTATGTTGCCGATTCGGATGAAGCCATTAATCTTGTGGAAGGCGAAAAGGTATACGTCGTCGGTCGCCATAGTTCGGAATGGTGGTTCATTAAGAAGACCATTACTGAAGAAGAAGGCTGGGTACCGGCTCAATATCTTATGGAACCAGCCGAATATAATCAATATGTCCAGAAGAAATTACATGAAAAAATTGATAAACTACCGGTATTCGAACGTAAGTATTTGCATAGAGAAAGGCTTACAATGTGTTGAGTGAATAATAATAAATTAATTAAGAAAAGTGCCATTGTCTTTTGTGATTAACATTTTGTTTTACTTGTTTGGTTGTTTCGTTTTTGTCCAATGTTAAGGTCCTGGTCCTGATGAAAAGCCAATGGCTCCAAGATTTATAGAAAAATTACAACCAATCCATACCCCCGACGGTTATACTGTGCAATTTGAATGCAAAGTTGAAGGTGTACCTCGACCTCAGATTGCCTGGTTCCGTGAAACAGCTATTATTAAGCCTTCACAGGACTTCCAAATGTATTACGACGATGACAACGTTGCTACATTGATTATACGTGAAGTTTTCCCCGAAGATGCTGGCCGCTTTACTTGTGTGGCCAAGAATGCTGCCGGTTTCACTTCAACCACCACTGAATTGGTTGTAGAAACCCCTCTGTCAGATCACGGTTCTGACGCCACAGCATTATCTCGTAAGAGTATGTCACGCGAGTCATCTTTAGCTGATATACTTGAGGGTATACCACCTACTTTCTCACGTAAACCGAAAGCCCAATATGTAGATGAAGACACCAACGTAATTTTAGAGTGTCGTCTAGTCGCCGTACCTGAACCCGATATTGTTTGGACATTTAATGGCGAAGAGATTGACACCACAGTAACTAAGAACGTACGCATAGTTACAGAGTCTGACATGCACATGTACTGCAGTGTAGTGCATATTAAGAAAGTTAAGAAGTCACAAGAAGGTACTTACGAAGTAATTGCCACTAATCGTGAAGGTGAATCCAGACTGCCTATAGTTTTGAAAGTACGTACCAGCGAAAAGGAACCACCCCAGGTATTGGAGCCTTTGAGAAATATGATAATACGCGAGGGCGAAAGTGCTGTTTTAAGCACACAAATCATTGGCAATCCTGAACCAAAGATTACCTGGTACAAGGATGGCAAGCCTATCAAGGGTAACACTAAGACTGAAAAGGATATTCACACCTTAACTTTGATTTCACCCAAACGTAATGAAAAGGGAGAGTATACAGTTAAGGCAGTAAATCCATTAGGTAGTGTGGAAACTTCAGCTAATCTTACAATTGAAGGTAGTGAACATTTTCATTTATTTGTTTTCCTTTCTATCTATATATCTCTTCTATTTCGCACACTTTTATAGTGTTAGCGAAATTACACAATTTTCATCTTTTATTTAACGAAACTTATTAAAAAAAAAAACGAAATTATGTATTTTTCAGAACCTCCAAGTGGTAATGCCGAACCTCCATTATTTGTTGAACGTTTCGAGGAACAAAATGTACCCCAGAAAGGAGTTATACGATTACCAGCTAAGGTCACCGGTAATCCGGTTCCTGAGGTAGAATGGTTGTTTAATAACAATCCTCTGTATCCCAATGAGCGCATTCAACAAATCTACGATGGTGAAAACATTGAACTTGTTATTAAAGATGCCAACCCAGATACTGATTCTGGAGATTACAAGTGCATTGCTAGCAATCCTTTGGGTAAGACATCTCATGGTGCTCGTGTTATTGTGGAAGTCGACGAAGTCGTCTTTACCAAGAAATTAAAATCGAAAATTACCATCGAAGAGGTGCAATCACTCACGTTGGAATGTGAAACATCTCATGTGGTCTCAACCAAATGGTTCTTTAATGGTAAAGAACTCAGTGGCATGGACCATCGTGTTGTCGTAGAAGAAGGCAAGACTCATAAGTTGGTAATTAAAAATACCAATTTAAGAGACAGTGGCAAATATACTTGCAAGGTTAAGGATCAAGAAACCCAATCTACCGTAGAAGTTATGCCACGTAAACCAGAATTCATTAAACCTCTCGAAGATTATGAGGTCACCGAGAAAGATACCGCCATCTTAGACGTAGAAGTTTCAACAGATGTTAACGAAGTACAATGGTTTAAGGATGGCGAAAGGATTACTCCCGAAAATAAAAATGTCGATTTCATTAAGGATGGTAAGGTACACAGACTGCTTGTTCGCAATTGTACTATTCACGATGAAGGTGAATACTCCTGTAAATTCGAGGATCAAGTCTGTAAGGGAGAACTAACTGTGATAGAATTGCCACCAGAAATCATTAAACCTTTGGAAGATGTTACCGTTACTGAAGGTGAGACTGCCACATTTACAGTGGAACTCGACAAGGGTGATGCATTAATCAAATGGTATAAGAACGGCAAGGAAATAACGTTTGATGATAGAACTCTATTGACTATTGATGGCAAGCGACAAACAATAACGATTAAAAAATCGAAGCCTTCCGATGAGGCCGAGTACTCACTTCAAGTTGGTGAGCAAACGTCAAAGGCTAGACTTAGGGTTGAAGAACCTTTAGTAGATTTTGTTTTGCGTTTACCTGATGTCACTTTGGCCACTAAGAACACAGATGCTGAGTTTACTGTGAAACTATCGCAACCGGATGTGGAAGTGACCTGGTACAAGAAGGGCAAACCCATAAAGCCCAATAAAAAACATGAGATATTCGTTGAAGGCACAATAAGACGCTTAGTCATTCATGATGCCCAAGACGAAGACGCCGGTGAAATAAGCTGCACTGCTGCCAATGTTACTACCAGTACAAATTTGTGTGTAGAGGAAGTTAAGACACCCCCTACTATTCTATCGGATAAGGATCAAACAATAAAGGTTAAGGAAAATGATGATGTCACCATGACTATAAAATATACTGGCACGCCACAACCAGATGCTGAATGGAAGACTTCTAAGAAGGTTATAGTCAAATCCAACAGGGTTACTCCCACTATCGATGAGCAATCCGCCTCGCTAACCATACGCAAGGTAGTGGAGGAAGATGAAGACGAGTATACCATTAAATTGAAGAACCCCGTGGGTGAAGCTGAAGCCACTTTGCATCTGGTTATCATGCGTAAACCCTCAGCTCCTGGTTCTCCTCAGCCTTTGGAAGTCATGCACGATTCTATTACACTCTACTGGAAAGCCCCAGAAGATGATGGCAAATCAGATATTTTGGAATATATTTTAGAATACAAAGATGTTAAGACTGAAAAGTAAGTAAAAACAATTTTTCAAGTAATATTTCTTTGGTAGATGATTAAAATTATTCATTACTTTTAACTTAATAGATGGTCTGAAGTACGCAAGATTAAGGATACTACCTATACTCTCAGTAAGTTAGTTATTGACAAAGAGTATGTTTTCCGTGCAATAGCAGTTAATGAAGTTGGTCCTTCACCACCTTCGCCATTGTCACCTCCCATACGTTTAGTAGCTGAAGTTAAGAAGGAAAAACCCACTGTACAAGAACCTTTGCAAGACATTACTACTGAACACAATAAGGAAATTACATTATCCTGCGTATTTGGTGGCATACCAGAACCCAAAGTGGTGTGGAAGAAAAATGGACAAGTAATACAAACTAAGACTATGCGTTACGAAAACCGTGTAGCCAAATACACAATCGAAAAGACTACGGTGGAAGACGAAGCCCAATATACATGTATAGCTGAAAATGAGGTGGGCAGTGTTGAAACGTCTTGTCGGTTAACACTACTTGAAAAACCAATCATTGATCTTGAAGAGAAATATTTCGCTCAGAAATTGCGTACAGGTTCCGATATGACCATTCCAGCTTTAGTTAAGGGTTATCCAAAACCAAAAATTACTTGGTACAAGGAAACTACTGAAATTAAGAGCAGCAAGAGGCAAACAATCGAAATAAATACAATCACCACAACTGAAACAAAGACAATTTTGAAGGTACAACAACTTACGCGTGAGGATTCTGGTCGCTATAAAATTGTGGCTGAAAATAATGCCGGTTCAAGCTCTGTCGAATGCAATATTAAGGTAATCGACAAACCCAGTCGCCCACAGTCACTCGAAATTAAAGATATCAAAAAGGATTCCATTAAACTCGAATGGACACCTCCATTGGATGATGGCGGACTGGAGATTAAACAATACGTTTTGGAAAAATGCGAATTACAAAAGAATATTTGGATGAAGGTAGCCGATTTCGATAAGGATATAACATCCTATGCCATACAAAAACTTTCCATGAACTCTCAGTATATGTTCAGAGTTGTTGCCGTCAATCCTATTGGTGAATCTGAGCCTACTGAAAGTGAGCCTGTAGTAATAACTAAGAAGTTTGGTAAGATTTAGTTTTTTTTTTTCGTTTAAAATTATTGCAGCAAATTGCAACAAATTCATTAAATTCTTTGTAAATTTTGAAAACAGATAAACCTTCACCACCCAGGGCTCCTATTGATGTCTCTGGCATGAATGATACCTCCTTTACTTTGTCATGGCAAGAGTCTGAAAGTGATGGAGGCTCGAAAATTATAGAATACATTGTTGAAATTAAAGAATTCCATGAAACTGAATATAGACTACTGGGCAGTACAAATGGCAATGTACCCAATATACTGGTTACAAATGTTATTAAGAATAAGGCATACACCTTTAGAATATATGCAAAGAATGAAGTCGGCACTAGTGAAGCTCTTGAGACTGAAGATAAGATCGTCGTCAGCCGTAGAATAAGTAAGTCACATACATATGTACATCTATTTATATATTTTTACTAAAACTCTTGTAAAAAAGAGCTTATTTCAATTAAATTTAAATGCTTTGCTTTGCTTTCTTTCTAATGCTTAATAAATAATGCAATGAATAATGCAGTTAGAGCTTCAGAAGGTTTGGGTATGTACATAAACGCTTTGCCAAATGTTAATTGTTAATTGTTAAGAAAATTACATTTTAAATACGTCAGATAATTTATTTTCTTTTTATTTTTTTGTTTTATATTAGCTCCTCCATCGCCTCCTCAAAATCTTAGATGCCCAGATATAACCAGCCGAAGTGTTACACTTAATTGGGAAATTCCAGCACACAATGGTGGTTCAGAAATTACTGGTAAGTAAAAAAACTAAAACAATTTTTTTAAATAGTAAACTTAAGTAAATTTAAATGCTGGCAATACTATTAATGTTTGGTAATTTTAATAGGTTATTGCGTTGAAAAACGTTCTTCAACATCAACGACATGGACAAAGGTTATCACCTTGGATTCCCATTGCTTACAATATACTGTAGAGAATCTCAAAGAAAAGTCTGAATATTGGTTTAGAGTATCTGCTGAAAATGAAGCTGGCCTTGGTGCGCCAGCGGTAACCGATAGCATTGCCTTGAAAACACATGCAAGTAAGTATTTTTTTGTATTAAAAAAAAGTATTGTTTATATTGTATATTCTCATACAAAAAAAAAATTCATAGCGGTACCATCACCACCCACGGCACCCTTGGAAACTAGAGTTGTAGCTGCCAATGTTCACGTATTCGAATGGGGCATACCCGAGTCAGATGGAGGTGCGCCTCTGCTTGGTTATCACATTGCTATACGTGACATGAAGAAGAGCATGTGGATCGAGGTTGGTCGTGTACCAGCTGGTGTACAGAAATTCCAAATAAGAGACTTGCAAGAAAATCATGAATACATGATACGTATATTTGCCAAGAATGAAATTGGCCTTAGTGAACCTTTGGAATCGGAAGAGCCATACAAAGCAGTGTCATTAGGTAAAATAAAAGAGAATTTCAACTGTAAAACAATTTCACATTTTGAGTTTATAAATATTGTAGGTCTTGCCAGTTTACCGGATGAGCCACGAACAGAAATGAGCTCGTGCAATACATCATCTTGGCTGCGTGACCATCACATGGATGCGGATATACACTCTTATGCTCGCGGTAAATTATTACGACGTGATGAATACTTCTTCCGCATTTGGGCTAAAATACCAAAGAAGAAGAAGAACTCGAAATAATACGAAAACTATCACTAACTTACCAATAATAACTATAACATACATACATATAAGTGACAAAAAATAATAATTTAAGAAATTATAAAAATTGTAAATTAAACAAAAAAAAATTATCTCAACAAGAGAAAAAAGTAACAACGAAACACTACTAATGCATAAGTCCAAATAACTAGAATAGATTTTTTCTACTTTTGACAATTCTCTTTAATTAAAAATAAAAATATTTATTTTCTAATAGTTTTTAAGTTTTAAAATTTTGTAAAAATTATGTAATATTCTGCTGTAACGTTTGCAACTAAAATAAAGTTGCTCCAATGTTGAACAAGTTTTTAAAAAAAATTCATTAAAATTTAATTCAAAATTGCGAGCGAAGGAATTTTAATAATTTTTAAAAACTTGTTTCAACTGGAGCAACATAGCTTAACTTTGCAAAATATTACAGAATTTATCTTTAACACATACAAGAACAAAATGAATTGTAACTGAAATTCGTTTTCTCAATTATAAACTGTGATAAATTTGAAAAAGAAGAAAAACATCACACAATAACGAAAGTATGTATACAGTTTGAAAAATTGTAAAAAATATGCATTTTCGCAAGTGTTTAAAATTTTTGAAAGAACAAAGGAAAGAAATATTTATTTCAAAAAGGAATCCTATAAAAGGTGCGTTTTTATTTGGGCTCCCAATAGGAATAAATATATCTTTCTAAAAGCGTAAGGAAAATGCATATTTTTTGATTTAAGACACACATAAAAGCAAAATAAATAATGTTTAAATAAATGTATATAAAACTGTGTTTAATTTATGTTTTCAACAGGAAAATGGGTAGAAAATTATAGTCCATCGTTTTTAGATGCATTAATGCCATGAGGCATATAAAAATAGCTGCACCAATAGGAAGTAACCACATGAGATCATTCTAGCAATTTCATCAAAGTTTAACTCACCTATTTAGATAAAGTAGAGGAGTAGGAACAGAACTAGGAGCATTTTCTAAGAAGAAATATACTATGTACAAAAGATGAAATAAATTCCACAAAAACTACAACTTATAGAAGACTTTTTGCGAAATAATAAAATTAGTAACATGGCGAAAGCCGCCATCAAAGAAAATGCTTGCACAAAAAGCGGACGAATAGGAAACAATTTAATTGTTACGGCACTGTAACTCGCTAAAGGAAAATTTATATTTTATGTTTAATATTCCAAATTTTTACCTGAACACTCGCGAAAAGTGATTTCTGAATAGGAATTACATTTATACACTAATTAAAAGTATTATTTTATTTGTTCTTAAACAAAAATCTACAATTTACACAAATTTTCAAACCTTTAAGATACCGAGTAACGTTTAAGCGTGCGTTAAACTTGAATGAACGAAGCACTATGCAAAAATCTTTCTCGTTAAATAAATTAAGGTTGGCAATACCCACTATGTGCAAACAGGAATGATTTTTCCGCGGCATGAAAAAATGTCAGTGGCGTCATAAGTTTACTTTGTAGGCGTCAGTAATTAAGCAAGCGACGACGAACTTTAAATGATAAAATAAATTTGAGTCATTCAAAATGTATTTTATTTGCGAAAAAGTACTAAAGTACACAATACAGAACCACCATTGCCGGCAATGTTCAATGCATTAAGTCTACATTATTTCGTATATGTACACACTTAGCTTGAAACAATTGAATAAGATAGATCTGTATATTAAATTGAGTGATAGCCAAATTGTATTTACTGGGGGTATTTAAGAGAAGCTTAAGCTAGCTAAGGAAAGCAGAGACAGTACGAGTGAATGATAGCATATCTAAATACATATATGTTCCAGCTGGTGGTCCTCAAAGCAGCCATCTTGGATCATTCTTTTTTCACTTTTTATTAATGATCTCCCAAATGATATTAATTTTTCTAATATATTGAAGTATGATGATAACACTGGTGTTAATCGAACCAACGGTCCTCACGCCAACACGCTAGATTACCAGGGCACCCAATATACATAAAAATAATATAAAAATATAAAATAAAGAATTCGAGAAAATAAAAAAAAATTAAAGCCAAATAAAACTTTTGACATTAGGTCCGAATTTAATTGAAGCAGGTGTTTCGAATAATGCTTTGAAATGAAGGTTCATAGAAAATTTTTCGTAATGTTTACGTTTGGTGTTAGAAGCCTATTTTCTCTGTAAATAATTTTGTGCTGGCAGTACTTTAATTACACATACTATTTGATACAACTGTGCACTAATTTGATTGTTCTTGTCATTACATAAAAAATCTTCAGTCTACTTTTCTTTTGCTCTAACATATTTTCTTTGTGGTAAAAATGTGATGAAAAATTTACATGAAAATGTCTTAAATTACTAAAAATTGCGGAATCATATAAATTTACTTGTAAGATTGATGAAATTTGCCAAGTTAGAGTAATAAAAATATTTTAATTTGATATAAATTAGTGTTTGGTTTGCGAGTTGTCTGCAAAAAACTACGAATGAAAAAGTCGTGATAAAACAAGAGGATATAATGAACGAAGAGAGCGCGCCATTTTGGATTTTTTTATTTTATTTACGGGCCGTAAACGAAACTACAAAAACTTTTTATAATAATTTCCAAGCAAGCACAAAAGGAAACAATAACTGTTGATAAACAAAAGTTTTGTTTAAAAACTTAGTTTCGGTTTTTTTTTTAATTGTTTTGACGTATATATAATAATTAATTCAACCTGTTTATATACATTGGTGGATTTAATATAGTGCTACAATAATTTTTTTAAGTTCAAGGTTTAATATTAATTTAATGAACAGTAAGATGTAGAGGACTATTTATTAATATAAAACGTTGTTTTTTATTATAAGCAAATGACGTCACTAATTAATTACGATTATACATAATAAAAGACAAGATTTTATTAAACGGAATTCAACGAAAAAATGTGCACAGAAATTGTAAAATTAAAAATTTTCCATTTAATATCAAATTGGCAAACAAAAAAAAAAATAAACTTAAGGTTTGCTAAAAAACAGACGCCATTATTTTGCAACTGTGTTTTTCGTGGTTTGCTTTCTTTACTTTCCAACACTGTTACTTACTATTTACAAAATTTGACAAAAGCAGTAACATCTAATCATATCTTACCAGATTTACTCGCATTTTTTATTGCGAAATATATCTTTAAAAAAAATTCGAATAATGTAAAAATTTATCATACTGTGAAGTAAAATTAATTAAAAAATTGATAATATTAATTATTGATATGGAATTTTTACGTATTATCACCCTCGGAAATATATAACTTTGACAAAAACAATAATAATAACAAAAACAACAGAAAAAGAAATGAACACATAAACACCGCCAGCCATTCTTTCGGCGAGCTGTATATGAATTTGTTTGTGCGGATGTATTCGGTAGTGTTAAGAAAAATATTGATGTGTGTGTTGGTGATGTTTTACGACGACAGTGTTTGAATTATTTTTATATTCTTTTAAGTTTTGCTCGTTGTTATTGGTGAACAACGGGAAGCAGTAGAAAAAGGGGGAAAAAACAGAAATAAACCGACGTCAGACAATACGTCAAAATACACACATATTTCGATTTTTATTCTACTGCATGTGTGTTGTATATTTTGTTTTTATATTGTACATTATTTTTTCTTCTAAAGTTTATTTTTTAATCTTTAACAAATTTTAATAATATTTTAGAAAATTAAATAATTAATATTAACCAACAAAAAAGTGGAAAATACTACAAACAAACAAAGTAAAGTGTATTGGGAAAACGTAATTTTATTGGCTGCCTTTGCAGCACCCAAAGTGTTTAATTTTGTTTTTAATAAAAAAAAAAAAAAGTTGCGTCATCATTACTTTTACACGAACGAATTAGTGGAGATTCTTAAGAGCAAAAAAAAGTAAAAAGTAAGCCTTTTTAAACTATTGTATACGTTCCTGTCAACACTACAATTACTCTGATACCATTGTTGTTCCTTGCAAAAACAAACAAATAAAACACACACACTGCACTCGTGTTTTTATCATCATAATGTCAGTGCAACAATTTTGTTTACGCTGGAATAATCATCAACCAAATTTTATCTCTGTCTGTTCATCACTGCTGCACAATGGCACTTTGGTTGATGTTACGCTAGCAGCAGAGGGGCGACAATTGCAGGCTCATAAAATTGTTTTATCGGCATGCAGTTCATATTTTCAGGTGAGTGTACCTTTATAAATTATTTACAATATTTTCATTTTTATTAAAATCTAAAAGGTTTTTCCAATACGATCCGGTAATTATTGAATAAATGTAATTTAAGCCTAGTTTGTTATAGCAGTCTTCATAAAATTCTTATTTTCTCAAAAGGTTTCTTGTAATGAGGTACATATGTACAAACATAAATATTAAAATATTTGCAAAACTTTCGAGGTAGCGAGCATGATGTTAATTCACTTTAGGTAGAAGATAAGTAAGTGAATGTATACCTAAATATAACGCTTTTTGAATCAGAGAAAATTATGCAGCAAAAAGGAATTTTCAATTCTATAAAAAAAAATTTTATAATCCGGTATTAAAAGAAAATCTATTACATACATACATAATTGGACATTACAACCCTTCAGTTAGGATTATGACCTAGCTTCTCACATGTGTGTTAATTTTATACATAAGTGGCGGGGGACCTACAGTTTAAAGTCGACTCCGAACGACACATTTTTGATCAACTTTTCATGGCGATTTTCATTTACTCTCAGAGTTTTTGCCGGAAATCTGCTGAGGGAAAGTCACCGAAAAAATATTTAAATTTCGTTTAATTGGAGATGTTTGACCTGGACTTCAATTCTCAAAATATTGTCGACATTTTTGATTGAAAATCGAATTTCAGAATTACCTGTTCGAATCCTATTAAATACAATTACACTTTAATCACTTTTAGTGAATCAGAACTGTAAACACTATTCACGTTTTGTGCGGCCACATCCACCTAAAAAACTGTGAAATATAATGTTATCTCTTTGCTAGCGTGAATTGTGCACATGTGCTCGAAAAATATTAATCAAATCGTCCGTCAGAAATGTTATCTTTCCAATTTTACACAGTAATCACTCTTATTCAGCGGGAGATAGTAAACTAAATGATATGGCGTTCCTTATTCGTTGGTAAAAATAATAGTTTTCATACACAATTCTGTAAAGAATAATTACAGGAAACTATTTTATTTATTATTCTTATTTTTGTGTGCTTCAATTAACAAAATTCCTTGACTGCAGTTAAGGAAAAGTTTTGGAATTTCATTGTACATACATAGCTTCAAATGTCGTCTGTATGTTTTTATTTTAATTATAAAATAATTGATGAATAATTTAAACTCAACATTTTAATAAATCAAGTTTCTGATTACAACCACTTATAACGGAAAAGGCTTATTTAGTTGGGGGCATGAGAAAACAATCTTTCCTTTAGAAGAACAAAAATAATTCCGAATACTTACAATTCCAAAATTCCATCTTATGGTTGAACTTTTAAGTTCTGAATAATAGAATTTTAGTTGTAAACTAGGAACTTTAAAGTATATTGAATTATAGAGTGTTAATAATCTACTAACTTCATGTCAACATGTGAATACTCATAATTAAATGTCATATCATAGGTAGATATAAATATTTTTGTACATAATATTAATGAATAATAAAAACCAATTATAATAACGAATAACGCTTTATATTTCTGTTATAATTTTAGACACTCTTTACAACAAATCCTTGTCAGCATCCTATTGTTATATTAAAGGACGTTCAATATGACGATCTTAAAACAATGGTGGATTTTATGTATTATGGGGAGGTTAATGTGTCCCAAGAGCAACTGCCTCATATACTAAAGACGGCTGAAATGCTAAAAATAAAAGGTCTCGCCGAAATGCCCACCGATCCCGCCAATTTAACTAAATCTGATAGTAAATCATCAAATGATGCTACAGAATTGGTTGGTAGTGGCGGCAATAATGGACAATTAATTGGTAATAATGGCGGAAATGGTGGAACAGCTGCTGGCGCTAACAGTAGTAGTGGAGGTCTGGGTAGCAGTAGTGGAGGTGGCAGTGTTAGTGATTCAATATGGGGCAGCACTGAATCACAATTTCAACAGCAGCAACAACAACATCAGCAGCAACAGCAACATCATCAACAATTACAACAACAGCAGCAGCAACAACAACATCATCATCAACAGCAACAGCAGCAACAATTGCATACGCAATTACAAAATAGTCAAACACAAACTCCTCAACAACAGCAGCAACAACAGCAACAACAACAGCAGCAACATCATCAGCAACAACTACGACGTACACCGTCTCCCTTAGGCGCTGGCGCCTCACCAGCTACCAGACGGAAACGTTTAAGAAAATCTTCAAACAATGGTATGCATTAAGTTTTACATACTTTTTGTAAATTTTTTTGTTTTATTATTATTTTATATATATTTCTAGGATCCGGTGAACGTACTAATTCCGAAGATCACAATGCATCTATAGATGCTACAGCAGCGGGAGGTTTGACTTTATCTCAAATGAGTCAAATGTCATTTGGTGGTTCAGCTACAAATAGTGCTCTGGGTGGTTTAGCGGCACACTCTTTGCATACGGCTAAACTATTAAAGGAAGGGCCCAACAATGATTTAGAAGCCAATCCCCAAGATTCCGATAGTTTGGATGATACACATGGCCATGTACATATGCAAATTGTAATTAATAAAAGACAAAAACTAAAACTATTGTTATAAAACTCCTAATATATATATATTTTTTTTGTATATGTTTATTATATTAGAAACCTGAAGTTGATATGAGTGGTGTACCGCAGTCAATGCCGTTGGATATTTCAGGTGCCACAACGCCCTCTGAACATGATGCTCCAAATTCACAATCCGCTCATTCAGGTAACTTTTTTTTTTTTATTAATTCTCATACGTATGTGTATATACGCATATTAAATCACCATTCCAGTTTTAATCAATCATTTTAAGAACTTTCATTTTCCTTTTCAATTCGAAACATTTTTATTTAAATATTTATTTATCATCTATCCGGCTAGTTAGATTTTACAATTCAAATCAAATACACATTCTAAATGCAAATTTCTAATGTATTAGGGGATCTGCAATTCATAAATAGTGAACTGTTTGTAGTAAACTTTCGGCAATTTTATGTTGAATGTTGGCGTTTAAAATTTTATCCTAAATTTTATCCTGCGAAACAAAGCTAAGCTGATCAATGAAACAAAAATGAGAAAAGCGGTTGTCTAAAATACTTTAAGAAGCATAAAATGAACAAATAAATGAAAATAATCTTTCCTTGAAATCTTTTTCTTTTACAAAAAATATATTCATTGTTTTGTAAGCTGTATGGCATTTTCCATCGCCTTGTTAAAATAAAAAAAAAATCGGTTTCGTTCATGTCACGACATCTTTATTTACTGACAGTAAGTCGTCGTAGTCTAGTAGGTAGTGTGTTGGCTTATTAGAGGTGAGACCACGGTTCAAACTCCGGTATAGACATCTCCAACAAAACGGAATATAGTAGAATATGTCTTCGGCGACTTTCTCTCAGAGAGTTAATAAAATTGGCATGACAAGTTTCTCAAAAATCTGTCGTTCGTAGTCGACTTTAAACTGTAGGTTCCCCCACTCATGTATAAAATTAACACACATAACATAAATGGTGTGAGAAGCTAGGTCGGAATCCTGACTGAAGGACTTTAATGACCAATTATGTAAGCGCTTTTTCTGTATATCAATTTCCATGGATTAAATTCTTATTTTTTAACTGAAATGGCTTTTGAAAATTATAACGTGCGGCATTATTAGTTCTCAAACAAGTATAAAAGAATGTTTTATTTCTTTATGTATATTTATGATTAAAATCTATGTATTTATTTTGCAAATTTTGTGATTTATAAACAAAAAACATTCATCTGTAGTGCTTACATTTTATGATGGTGTATTTATTTCACAACTCTGTAGCTAATAAATATCTCGCCTGTTGAAATATTCAAAATAATGAACAAAAAAAAAATAATTAATGCGGCTTATATTTACATTCAAACATAACATTTTTCTTAAGTTTTATTATACATTTCTTTTTTATTTTTCGATGAATTTTTAACTTTTGTTTATCTTTTCTGTTTAACTCATAAACTACTTTTATGTTTTTATGTTTATTGAAGGATATGCAATACCAAATAAGCATTTCGTTATTATTTAATGTAATTGATTGTTTTTGTGTGTATTGTAAGAAAAAGTTACTTTAAAAAAAAAAATCTATCAAAGAAAACGTGAATTAAAAATGTTTCAACCACCAAATTGATCTTTGAAATTATAAACTTGGGAACAGGAGAGAGCTTTTTATAGCACAGAGTCTTAGATATTTACTGAAAGTTCAAATCTTATAATAAAAGCATTAAATAAATATAAATAAGTTTAATTTTTAAAATTTTTCTTTAAACATTAAAAACAAAAATAAAAAAAAAATTGTTATATTTTTTTTTTTTTTTATTAAAATTGTTTAAATCTCTCTCTTTCTCAAAAGAATTAATAAAAGTAGTTTAAAATCGAATATTTATTATAGGAAAACATATTTTCAAATGGCTCTCTTTGTTTTTTGTTGATGAAAAAACAATCTCACCAACTGTCTTCTCTCTCTCTCTCTCTCCCCTTCCCAGGTTTACAATGGACGGTTGTTGAACCAAATTATTCACGGTTTTCGCTGTCATCCTGTCCTTCCAATTTAATTGGCAATAACAACAATCAAAATGCAAATAGCAACAATAACAACAGTTCGAGTAGTGACCAACAACAACAGCAGCAGCAACAACAACAGCGTCAGCAGCAAGAAGCTGTTGCTAGTCAACAACAACAACAGCAGCAACAACAACAGCAACACTTGCAACAATTACAACAATATCAACATCAGCAAAACTCTGCGTATTCGCCACAAATCATTACAGTCAGTGGTTATACAAATGCAGCAGCAGCAGCTGTGGCTGCTGCACAAAATTTATCACCACCGTCACCTAATGACGGTAATATGGTGCAAACAGTGTATAGCCAAGGACCAACACCCACCCAATCGCCTGTTGGTAATACTACGGGCTCTGGTGGTGGTAGTAACATGTCAGGTGGCAATTCGTCTTCAAATAATGCTAATATTAAACGTAAACGTTCGGTTAATCCACAAGGTGACGAAAATTTTATTCGGGCCCTGGAGGCAGTACGTTCCGGTGGAATTGGATTCTGTAAGGCAGCTCGTTTGTATGGCGTGAATAATCGCACTTTATGGCTCGAATATAAAAAACGTGGTTACCCTGTCTCTAGGCCTAGTATAAAGTCACGAGTCGTCAAGCAAGAACCGAATCTCTCACCCTCTCCAACACCACCTGCCAATGCAACAGATGACACGAATGAGAACTATGATCATATGGCTGCGGCTGTTGCAGCAGCTGCACAGACAGCTGCATTAAATATGCAAATACCACCGACTTCCGAAACACCAACACCTTCGTTAATGTGTACATCACACCATACGGGCACATCCGCTGGTGCTACTACACATCCAACAATGGGCGTAATGAGCTTTTTGGATACCCGCCATATGGACTTCCCAGCCAGTCTGCATTCAATGTCTC
Source organism: Sarcophaga caerulescens (assembly GCA_927399465.1). Classification (NCBI taxonomy): domain Eukaryota; kingdom Metazoa; phylum Arthropoda; class Insecta; order Diptera; family Sarcophagidae; genus Sarcophaga; species Sarcophaga caerulescens. Next base: position 22,489,554 of record OV656867.1, read on the forward strand.
GTCAGCGTTACATTGATGCAGGTACTGGCAGTGGGGCTGGTGCGAGTACCATTAATGTAAATCCAGCTACTGCAATGAATTTACAGAGTATTAATTTCAACTCAATATAGAATTCAATTTCTTCATCTTCAACACATTCTGCGACGGTGGTGTCTGCAGATACGGTACCAACAACAATTATACCAATGAATTTGGAACACCACCATCATCATCATAGTCATCAGGAACAGCAAAATCATCTTGATCATAATCCGCCACCTACAATACCTTCATCACCAACACAGCCAACCCACACAACTAACGCATCGTCAACTGTTTCTAGCAGTGTATCTGCTGCTACACTGCTACAAGCAAGTCTATCGTGTGATACTCAAACGCCAACCGTTGCAACTCACAGTGTTGTCGCACCACAACCTCAGGCTACTACAATTTATGTACAAAACTATGCCACAGCAACACCTATAATAGTACATCCAACAGATAATACCACCACCACATATATGGCCAAACTTACAGCTTTACCACCGTCGTAGATTTTTCATGAGAATTCTTTCCATTAACTTTTTTTTAAGTTATTATTTTGTACTTGAGAGAAATCGTAAGGAGTTAGATGCCAAAAAAGTTTTATTTTAATACGAGAATTTTTGTACAGAAGTAAAATGCTTAAACATTTTTTTATCCTGAAAATAAAGTTTTTTTTTTTCCATTAATAATCACAACATTCTCTCATCTTTAATTATTGCCATTTTTTATGTTTCGATTTCCCTAAGTGTATATATTGTATTAAAAATAAGTTAAAAGTCAAGGTCTTAAGCATTTAGAAAAATAATTTATTTATTTCCAAGATTATTTTTCCATAAAATAACAATTTGTATTATATATAGGTTTCAAAGATTCTCTTATTAAAATATAATTTTTTATTTCTCTTATAATACAGGGAATTTTCAATTGACAAACAATTAGTTTTTTTTTTTTTACACAAACTGCATTTGTTGCGATAAATTACAAAAAATAATGTCATCCCCTTCGAAATATTTGTTTCAACTAATAAATGAATCATATTCGATCCATTCATTATAAACCAAATCCTTTGTATAGATAGAAACCTTTACAACATTTAATATCAACGAAGATAATTCTTTCAATTCGTTGAGTGAGCGTACCCATTTGAGTTTGAATATTTAGTAGTCAAACGACATCTTTTAATATAATTTAGCAGTGTTTTTACATACTTATTTTACTATTTGGCTTAATTGTGTATTCTAATCTAGTTCTTAGAAGATATGGCCATTCAAACCACAAGATATAATTTTTTTTTTGATTTTATATATGAATATATATTTGATACTTCTTACATTTATAATAAAAAGATGTATGTCAATGTCAATACGCCATCATCGTTTGTCACTTTGATTTAATTTAATTTTACTTTTTTAACTACATATCTTTTTCGTTTGTAATAAAATTAAGAATTGTATATTATAAGTGAAAGATATAAATAAAATACATTTAAATACTATAATGTTTATTATTTTCTACATACATTCTTATGCTTATATCTGTCTTCTAATTATAAATTTATGCTAAGCATGTTCATTTCTACACGATCTCAAATTGTTCACATCTTTTAATTCCATATTGAATGAATGAATTTTTCCCCAATTTTTAATACACTTTTGTACAAACAATTACGACGGAATATAAGGTTCACCTTTAATTCGTGATAAACAAGTCTTCCTTTAATTTTCCTTTCAATCAGTTATTATTTTATTGAAAAATTAAAATGTATACATATGTACATATACATATTATCATTCGCCTAATATTCATAAAAATGATTAATTTCATATTGATGCATTGTGATTTGATATTGTTTACAATATGTATTTATATTTGTGGTTTTGTACGTTTTTATTTTAATATTTAGTGGGGATATTTATCATCCTTATTAAGTATAATAAGCCTGGGTAGTTTTTTTCCTCTCCCATGTGTTGTAAATAAAACAATCTTGATTGCTATCCTCTAGGGGGGTCAATGCATTTTTTATATTTGGCCCAATGTTAATATTTCGAAATTAGAATACACAAGAATCTAAAACAAAATTTTCAACAATTCAAAGAAAAAAAAAGAACATTTTAAGTTATCCACTACTTGATTAAAACTTTTTTAACATCCAAATTTGGTAATTTTTAATATGCTCCTAAATATTTAAATATTTCGAAACATTAAGCTGTTGTAATCGTTCCCTTTTCTTTATTAATAATTGCAACACTCTTTATGATTGCTTTAAATTTTGTATTGTTTATTTTAGTTGAAATTGAAAAACCATAGAGAAATAGTTTAAAATTAAAACCTAAATTTGTTGTTGATTAAATCATTATATTTTCTAATAACTTGTAACCAGTAAGTTGCGAAATAATGATTAAAAAATGACACAAAGAGACAACGATTAAATATCTTAAAATTTAATATATATTTTCATATATTTTTAATTTCGAAAAAATTAAGGTTTAAAATTTAATATTTTCTTATTTTATTTGATATACATATACGGTTTTGTAGGTACAACTTTTCAAAAATCATTCTTTTAAAAGATGTCATTGCATTTATTAATAAATTGAAAAGTCTTGCTATATGCTTTAAGACACTATTATTTAAAAAAAAATTTCAATGTTTTATAACTTCTGTCCGTTTTCAAAATATTCATCGTATTTAATTAAAAATAATTAAAAAAACTGTTATAATTTTTAATTTAAAGTAATTAATTTGTTCTAAATCTACTAAAAAACTTAAAAAATAATTTATCCAATATTAAAAGGAAATGATCAGACATTTTGTAATCCAAATGATTTAATTTTATTAATTAATTTAATAATACATTTGAAAGTTTTTCGAACTGCAAATATATTCTTAATTCTTATACATACATATGCGAGTACATACATATGTATGTATTGGCATATACACATACATACAAGAATTTTAAATTAAATAATTTGTTGATATTAAATATTTTCAATAAATATTGTACGCTAACAACGCAACGCAACAACAGAGCATAAGATTTATTTAAATAATGTTTATATTAAAACAAATCTGTGTTATATAAACAGTTTACATTGTATTATTACAAATTTTTTTTATTAAAAATAAAACAAACAAAAACAAAAAAAAAACAAAGAAATTATGGAAAACCATTGAGAATAAGAAATATTTGAAATATTTGCAACTAAAATATGGAAATCTTTTATACATTTTTTATGGTAATTTTAACGATTTTACAATTTTTATGTATAATATAACTTTTTTTTTATATTTATATAAAGTGAGAACAATGACGATACTGATAATCACATCATATCGTTGTATAACTATTATACATACTTTTCTAATAATAATACTTATACCATAATAACAATAATAATAATAATAAATAAATCAGTACTTACTAAATGTTAATTAAGAGTAGTTTGTGATGTTATAATTTTGAAATAAAATAAAAAAAAAAAAAAAAAACTAACAAAAATTCAAATCGATTAAATACTTAGAAATATAATTATATACATTATATTTATTGTAATATGTAGATGTTTTAAACTCTATATGAAAGAAATATCTAAAATCAGAAATACAAAATTTAAATTGTTATAAATTAAATGCATCATTTAAGAAAAAAAAAAACAAAAAACAAAATGCTATAAACTGAACGAATATGAAAAACAAAAAACATTTATTTCAATAGTAATCAACATGTTTCCTAATTTTAATACAACTGGTAAAAACTAACTAAAGACATATAAAAACATATACATATAAATATATATACAAGAAAAATACCAACTTTTAATATAAGTTTAAAAGCAGTAGTTTGTAATTATCAATGTGGTATAATTAATAAAACAATATCTATTGAACAAAGAAAACCATTCAAATTTAAAAAGAGGCTTTCTATTGAAATTTTATTTTTTGCAACAGAATCTAGAAAATAGTCTTTAACTATTCTTGATTTAAAGTAAACTCAATTCGTTACCGATTACAAACTTTGAAGAACTTGCTTAAGCGATTGTAAACTATTATGACAATTTATCTGACAAAATTCAAACATTGTGCAGTGGTCAGTATTACGCTGTCTTAGTAACCAAACATCTAAAGGTAGCATGGTCTCCCGTATTAAAGGCCACTTCATCGATAATTTGCAATTGTTTAGTTTATTTATTTATTTATTGTTTAACAAAAGAATTTTAGTTATTCAGTTTGAACGCATACAAGCTTATTAGGGTGTTTACAATTAGCTTCTATACAGATCTGCAGCCAATGTCAATAATTTTCGTTTAGGATGACAACATGCTGTTCGTTTAAATTCTTCATTGTCAATATAACCATTCATCTTTTCATGAACTCGTTGTTATAATTAAAAATAATTATTCACACGCATGTATTCAATATTTTTATTACTTTCAACAGATCCAATGCCATCTTTAAATGCTAAAAGTTTACTCGAAGACACAAAAGTAAATATTAGTTGTGCAATTAATGAAAGCCAAACAGTACAACAGCAGCGACAACAACAACAACAACAACAGCAGCAACAATTGGATCATCAATTACAGCATACAGGCCAAATGGGAACTAAACGTAATCGTGTACTTACAAGGCAACCGCGTGTTAAGCGGGACAGCGATAGTTTATCGAGTACTCAAATTTCACCTGAACCAACTACAGGCAGTTTAGATTTTGAACAGTTCACAACAAGCCAAACACTTTATACATCTGCCGTCCATGGTTTGCATCATATGTCAACTCATCATCATCATCATCATGGTCATCATCTACTTACCGTACCACCGCGTATAGAACGTCACTCTTCTGAACCGGCGCCAAGTTTATCACCAAGTTCGCCACACCTCCTCAGTGTACCTCAAACAACACCGTATCTGGTTAAACAACACTCGGACCCATTACTGCCGAGCCAACATTCAATTCATCTAACTAGTGGCCCTAGTGGTAACGGTAATCTGACAAATCCTTTTGCACCTTTGCATCGACAATATTCTCATCCTCTAACAGGATCTACCAGCGCATATTTGGCTCAAAGTGCTTCCCTACAACATTCACACCACATATCACTACCAGAATCTATATATGAGACAGCTTCACCGCCACCAGCAGGATCTTCGCAATATATAGTGCCACAAACAAACTTACAACAGCAGTCTCAGTCATCGTCTGCATCCAACAATAATTCAAACACTACGACAAGTACTTCCCTGACAAGCCCGACAAAGTCTATAAGTTTGCCACAATTTACAACCACCTATATGGGTTGCGAAAGATCTACTTCTGTTCAAGCCGCTACTTCACCGCCTATACCAAGGGTTCCTACAGTACATTTGTCTGAACGTAGTGCTTCTGAAGATAATACGCCTGCAGTGTGCCAGACGAATCATCCAACGACTGCATCTGTAACATCAATAACATCTGGAAGCAAATTCCGAAGTACTAAATCTGCTTCAAGTGTTTTGTTATCGGAGCGCAGCAGTTCAAGCGGAGGTGGTGGTGTTAGTTCTCAATTAGGTTCATTTGAACATCTACCAACCCTGCGTGTAAGAAACGAGGAACTTCAAAGATCAGTATCATCTCCACAAGTAAGTAATAATTCTTGCGATAATCAAAATTCTTTATTCAGGATTTAAACGCAAATTGAAGATCTTTTAATGGAAATTGTATATCGAAGATTTCTATTTTTTTGTGATATTAACCCTTTGCGACCGTATGTCTGCTCTCAGCCACCAAAGCTTTTATACCATTCCAGTCGTATGTCTGCTCTCAGCCACCAAAGCTTTATTACCGATCTAGTCGTATGTCTGCTCTCAATCGATAAGCTTTCGAAATTCGTTGAAATTGAATGATATTTTATAAGTTGTGCTTAACTTAGATTTGGCGATTTCGCTTCTTGAAATATTTCAAAATAATACTCTAATAAAATGGCAAAAAGAAATTTACTGAAAGAAGTGTTCCGTGAACTTGAAAGTAGCGATGACGAAATTTATTTTGACTCTTTCAACACTGATTTTTTCCTTCACAATCTTGCATACTGTGTATTATTGTTTTTTCAACGAAAATTAGTTCCGACCAGCATGACATCCATATGTAAAATTAATACGGTCGCAAAGGGTTAACTGTTCTTTAGAATGATTCTATTGAGGTCGAATGTCAACCGTTTTATTCAATAACTTTCTTTTGAATGTAGATGAAGAGTTAATAGTAAATGATTTCCTACCAATACTACCAAACACAGACCAACATCTTCTTGATCGTCAAAGATATCTGGGATACCATTTGCACCATTTACCTAGACCGTTCCGCGTGGTTTTCATGAAATTCACTGAATTTCTTTTAGTACTCAGTCTAATTCAAATGGTTTCAAACGGTTTTCGAGCCATGTTTAGCATCAATTCAATCATGCATTTTATCGATTGTGTATTATGGTAATTCACCACTTGGTTGACTAACCCTTTTCTCGCTTTATCGAAAAAGAACTGTAAATTATTAACGATTGAATCAATTTCGAAACAACCAAAAAATTTCTTTTAGTACCAATAGATTACGTGTCTCTTATACAAGATGAAATACAGAATACTGGAGGAATATGTTGCATATTCCGTTTTTAAATTTAAGGATGAAGGACTTAAGATACAATAAATATTTTAAAATGTTGATATAGTTTTGGCTTATGTTTGTTAAGATCACTAATAAAACTGCTAAAATAACCGCTATTTTTAGACGGATATATAGTACAGTAGCGAGAAAAAAAATGCAAGTCGATGCCATATTATGTTCAACACCGTGTCTTGTCTTATTTACAGAATGTTGTTTATTTACAGAATGTTGTTTATTTACAGAATGTTGTTTATTTACAGAATTGTTGTGAATATCTTTGTTTTGGGGGCCGACGAATGTAAATTTAACCCATGAGAGTCAAATAAGTTAAACTTTGATTCGTCGCTCCACAAAACTTTTGGCCCACTGCTCTTTTGAGCAATGCAGATACCGTCTAGCAAAGTCAAGCTGTTTTTTCTTATTAACCTTATTTATAAGTGGCTTCTTGGCTTGTCTTCTAGCTAATAAATTTGCCTCTCTTAATCTGTTTCTGGCTGTGTGGACGTCAATAGGAACCCCTAACTGCTTGTTTGCATAATTAGTAACATCTACTGGCGTTTTCCGAGGGTCAACTTTTACTATTTTTACCATTTAACGGTCTTGGCGGGCAGTAGATTTACGATGTCGACCACTTCCTGGCTTTCTTTCCACGTTATTTGTTTGACGATATCTTGATGAAATCCGACAAGCCGTTGATTTGTTGATATTAAATTGATGAGCAACTTCATTCCTTGATTTGCCTTCTTCCAAAGCCCTTATAATGGCAAATTTGCTATCTGCTGACAGCTGTTTCTGTTTTAAAATTCACAATTTGCAAATTTTTCATTAAAGTTTTATTTTAATTACTGTACTTGATCTACTTTTACCTTTAACACATTGCGTTGCGTTTTTTTTTCTTTCTAAATTTGTTCACTTTTTTTATAAATCTAAAAAAATTAAATTAAGGAGAAAGAGAAGCAAACAGCGCTTACTGATGTTTTTTTTAATAAAATTTAGAAATCAACGAATAAAAAAACAAAAGTGGAGTGGAATTGGATAACGTTATAATTTCGAGCCTCAATTGAATATCAGATGACATAGCGTTGCATTTTTTTTCTCGCTACTGTATATACAACTCCCGAAATGACTTTTATTTTATGTGGGTGAAATAAAACTCTCTTCGAAAAATATATACATACCAGAGATCAGCAACGAGTATTCAAAACGATGAGTAGATTCGAGTCATACTTATTATTTCTGATACTTATACGCATTCATACTTATTTTAATATCATACTCATACTACTCATACTCAAAATTGGAAGTACTCGTCGTATTCATACTTAACAATACGCATGATGTTATTGACTTCGACTCGTCTCTACTTAACATTAACACGAAGCACAAAATAAGTATGATTCGCGTACGAACACTACTATACTCACAAGAAGATTGTGTGTATGCTTTGCTTGTTGTCCTTGTCTTTCCTTTCTTCTTTGTTTGTATATGCAACAATAACAAAGGCTGTAAATTTTGATGAATGATTCGAGCCACTCGAATCACTTATAAGTATTATAAGTATTTTTCTAAATTTATGAATCAGAATGAGTAGGCGTATGAATCAAACACATTTCGAATGTTGTGAGTTTGATGTCAACGTTGTACTCATACTCATTGTAACCTATACTTATAAATCAATGCTGTAACGAGTACGAATGAATCAGAGTAGTTGAATTTCAATTCTGTTGATTCACTCATACTCAAAATTGCATGAGTGCTTATGAGTAGCGGAAAAACGATTCATTGCTGATCTCTGATACATACACATGTGTCAGTCGGCTTTAATGCGATAATTTTTTTTAGTTTAATTTTTAATTGATATTAGTTCTGTATGGCTTCTGATATATTGTAAAAGCATTTGCTTTCTACTTAAGAATGAGTTGTACTATTTTCTGTATTAAAACACTGCTCAGAAAATTTGGGAGCTATTAAAATCAGTTTGTGTTTATTTTAATAAAACTTTAAAAGCTAATTGTGTTTTATAATAACTTTTAAAAATTAAAGAAACACATAAAATCAATTGTTATTATCGAATATTCTTGTTCATTATGTATAATCGTTTTCAATATTATTGTTACAGACCAATCGGGAGATGATTACTTTAGAAAATCCACGTTCTAGTCACTGTCCTGTTATACGACCTGGTCCAGCATTGGGATGTAACTTCTGTTGGAACACAATTGACAGTCATGGTAGAATTTTGCGACGCAAAACCAAATACCATTGTCCAGAATGTCAAACGAATTTATGTATAGTGCCATGTTTCCAAGAATATCACGAACGCTTAAACAATGAACTTGAAGCAGTATCAGCATCATCCTCCTCTGGCACCAACACCAACACTTCAACAAAAACTACAAATTCCCTGTCAAGCTCTTCAGCAAATAGTAGTACAAACAGCAATCAACAGTCGGATAGTAGAGCAAATATCCAAAACAGTAATACAACCACCTCAACTGCTTCGAGACACTATACAAAAACTGAAACTTTTTAAGGATAGCAGACATAATTAATTTGTTGTTAAAACGATAGAAAAAAAAAAATAAAAATAAAACTAAGAAAATACTTTCATACAATTTGTAACACACAAGCTTTATGTAATTGTTATTTGTTATCGACCAGACATCTTTTGAGCTGGTTAAACTAAAATTTTGTTTTTGTACAAGAGATTTGTAAATCTTAAGCATAAAAAGTTAAATCTCTTATAAAATTATGAATATATTTTAAATGGAGGTATATTTATTATAGTGTATATTATTAAAAAAGAAAAAAGAAAAAACAATTGTTTTTTGTAGCGAAACCATTTCTTTTTTTTTTGTTACTTAAGAAATAAGGTTTCAAATTTTGTATTTGTACGGCTAAAGGGTTTTCTTAAAGTGAATAAAAGCATTTAACACACGAAATGTATGTATGTATGTATTTTGAATAGATTTTAATCAATGCAAAAATGCTGCCTTTTGAAAACCACATTTGTTTGTAATAAAAGCCATTCAAAGTTGTTATTATTGTAAAAAAAAAAAGAAAATTATATTAAATTTATAAAATTTGTTGTAATGTCTTCTCTAACAATTGTAAGACATTAAAAACGTAAAATATACGTTTATTAGTTTAAGTGAGAAAAAAAACAAAAAGAAAAACCAAACCCACATTTTAAACGAAATATATTGTACTAAAAAGAAGTACTAAAAGAAGAATTATAAACCTTAAATCAAACGATTGTATGTAAATCAATTTAATTTTTTATTTTTGGTAGAAAATAATAAAACTATTTTTTAAAACTATGTACATAACTATAGATGTTATATTTGTAAGAGAAAAAAAAAAACAAAACAAAAATATTTTTAATACGAAGGGAGTCATATTTATATTATACTTAACTTTTTTTTTAGACTAAAGCTAACCAAAAGGAAAAACACACAATATACACACTGAGTCCCCTAAAGTCAATCAACAAAAAATTTAGAAATTTTCAATGAAAGCACAAAAAAAAATATTTCGATAATAATAATAAATTCGAAACAAAAGAGCAGTACACGAAATTGATATTTTGAATTGAGCTTTTACAGTGAGTAGATGTTATGTGACTCGAAAATTTACATATTTTGAGTTGACTCACTTCAGAGGAACCAGTGCGATATACATACTTGTAGTTATTTGCAAAAATTAAAAGAAAAGATAATAATTTAAATGTTTTTTTTTTTCTTTGTTTTTTGTACAGAACGCAATTTGCGTATGAGCATTTTTGCAATCTGTTATTGAAAATTTATTTATTTTAATAGATGTTTTATATTCGAACTGTTTTAACTAAACAGCATTGAATTCTTTATATGTAAATTGCAAAAATTTAATTAAATTATTAAAATAATAAACCAAAAATAACTCCAATTGTATAAGTTTAGATAGAGCCTTAATTTAATGTTCGGCGAAAGCGGTAATATACATACGTAAATCTGTTTTGAAATTATAAAAAATAATCAGTAAAATTAACTATTATTTGTTTACAATCGAAAACATAAATACAGACAAATTTTTTAAAACCACAAATGCCGGTATTCGAAATGTTACCAAGTTTGTGCTGCTGTAGTAACGAAACAGCTGACCTCAACATGATTTTTTTTCTTTGACTAGAGTTAATATTTCATATCAGACTATTGTTACATTTTTACCTTTTTAAAAACGTTTAAAATTTGACTTCGTTGATTGCAAACAAATTAAAAATAAATTTGTATTTGGTTTCTATTAAATTCTTTATTGCTAACACAATTATTTTTGTGTGCCACTGTTTTGAACTTGATGATACAACAATACAGGTAGGCCTCGTTGAACACGGGAGTTACGTTCCATGAAAATACCGTTTTAAGCAAAATCGTGTTAAGCGATACAAGAAACCAATACAAAAAGAGGGGTTACGTTCCATGGTTTTCAAAAAAGCAAATTTTATTAAATTTAATTTTTTTTTATAATATATACATACATGTTAATCCATATCTACGCATAAAAACAAAAATATTACATTCAATTAACTTAATAATTCTCGAAATATTAAAAAAAAAAAATATTTCACGACAGTAATATTAAAAAAAAAATAAAAATACATAACCATAAAATTTAATCTTCATCACTGGATAGATCTATCCGACGTGGACGCTTTTGTAGTGATTCAATGTTGATACTTTTTTCTTTAAAAAAATCTGTTATCTTTGTCTGATCATTAGAAAGATTTCTGTAAAGTTCTTTGTATGGTAACAAACATTTTTCAAGATCGCTTTTAAATTTTGTTCGACATTCAAAAGCTGTATCGCAGTTTAATAAAAATATTTCTAAATTTTTGCCAATACAAATGCAGTCTTTAAATTTTGTAGTGTTAAATCATTGCCTTCAGCCTCATCATCATTGTCACTGCTGTCATAATTTTCCTATTCATTACTTTCTGCCCGTTTTACTATTTCTATCAGCTCCGATTCTTCTAACTCTGGATCACTAAACAAAGTTTGAATGTCTTTAGAAGTTATGTCACTAAAACCTTCACCTTGGTTTGAATGCGCAAGATTTAAGATCTCGGCAGTTGCGGCTTCTAGCAGGTTGACTTCTGGTTCTGGATCTATGTTCAATGTTGCATTTCAATTTACATGAACCGCTGTTAAAAAAAAAGCACTTAAATATTTATGTGCAGAATGGTTTTTGTAAACAGCGCACAACCGAGGCTTTTTTAGTGTTAACCGAAAATGTGAATCAAAATGTGAATCGCGTTAGACCGAGGCCGTGTTAAAAAGAGTACGTGCTAAGCGAGGCCTACCTGTAATTTGTTTTGCTCGTTATTCTTCTTTGCTTACAACCTTTTTGTAAACAACAATACTTGTTCGTTAGATCTGTATAGCAGCGATCTTCAAACTACGACTGTTCTTTTCACATAAACGCGTCTTCACACAAGACTGACTGAATTCTTACTACTCGTCATCTGCTTTGTCTTGGCTTTTTATAGGCCTACATAAACAGTCTGACGAACGTTCTTGAAATAGAATGTTCGTGTTTTCGCTTTCTTGTTGTTTGTTCACATTGTTTTGTTTACATTGCTTGTTATTGTGTTCGCTTAGTTGTCTATCTTTTTCTCTCATACTGGTGTTGTTGGTTTACTTGTCACAAGTTCGATGTACATATTTGTTAGTGTAGCTTTTGTTTATCGTTTTAATGTTAAACGATATTACACTGTTTCCATTTTCGTAACAATATTATTTACTATTTTATGCCGGTTTTCTCTATACTGTACAGTTACTGGAAAATGGCAACTAGCCTTAGTTAATGTACACTTGATTGTATTGTACATTGTTGATGGTAGTTAGTGTTTTTTTATAACATGTAATACGAGTAACATAACTGAAATATTCGGAGAGCTTTGGGAATTTTGTTTCACTTTTTTTCGTATTACCTAATCTAACCTAAAGTAGTACGGCATATGGTTAGACAATGATGGTGGTAGCATTTGAAAATAGTTGAGGAATTGACCACAATTCTATACAATATCGAAAGCACAAAATTTTTATTTCTTCTTTTGTATTCTACACAAAAATCTGTGAAAAATTGAAAATAAATGTAAAAAGTAATTGGGCATGGTTAGAGTGCGTACATACATACCACTTTGCATAATGAAAATATGATTCGAAAATATTTTTGCGAATTGATTTTCATATTAAATTTGAAAAGTCAAAAGTTAATGCTTCGTCCTGTTCGTAAGCCTGCATTAAATTTTACTTTTCACTTTAGTGCTAGAAAACCAGCAAACGCGAGAACAGAGCCATAACTAGAGTTATAAAAAGGGCCCGTTTATATCAGTAAGGTGAATGGAAAATCAACTGTAATTAAACATTACGCCCAGATCCAGCCTAAGACGAGCTGTGGAAGGTGGATTAGCAACATACATCCCTCAAAAGGACAGACAAGCCGGGCTTGATTTTGCAAAGAAACATGTAAACTGGACTATTGCTAAATGGAAAACTGTGCTCTTTTGTGACGAATCAAAATTTAATCTAAAGGTTTCTGACGGATTAAAGCAAGTACATAGACCAAGAGTGTAACTCACGGTATACTGTAGGCACTATGAAGCATGTAGGAGCGAATATACTGCGGTCATTATCTCGCATTGGGATGTAGACAGCCTTTAGGTTTACAGAAGTCTTAAGACTCGTAAGATTAAGATACGAAAGTAATACAAAGCTAGTAGCTAGTGTGTTGGCTTATTAGACGTGAGGCCTCAGTTCAAACTCCAGGTCAGGCATCTCCAACTACACAAATATGACGAAATATTTCTTCGGCGACGTACTCTCAGCAGATTTCTGGCAAAAACTCTGAGAGTAAATAAAATTGCCATGAAAAGTTTCTCAAAAATCTGTCGTTCGTAGTCGATTTTAAACTGTTTGTCCCGCCACTCATGTATAAAATTAACGCACACAACATAAGTGGTGTGAGAAGCTAGGTCGTAATCCTGACTGAAGGGTTGTAATGGCCAATTATGTATGTATACTTTTAAACTCTTGACTGTATCAGTACTGTGAATGACACAACTTATCTTTTATTATTAAGAGCCATTTTGTAAAACCATCTTAAGCCGAGAGAAAAATTTACATTTTCTCAGGACAACGAAGATGTGAATATCGCCTTGAAACAAGATAGTTGTGAATTAGGCCAAAATTACTAACTTTTATATGAAAACTTCCTCTAAGTTTTCTATAAGATGTGTGCGTCTTATACAAACTGCTTTAGCTTCTTACGATCCTGTGATCTGAGATAAACAATTTCTAGATAAATTAATTTATTTTAAAATAATTTTATATTCTTCTAAAGAGTATACATTTCTTTTTCAATATTTGACGTTTTGAAATGCAGAAATGCAATTTCTAAAGTTAAAAATAATATTGTTTACCAATATATTGTTTATTTATTTCATATGCAGTTTTAATGTTTTATAAAAAAAAAAATAATAAAAAAATTTGCATATGCAGTATAAGAATGAGCATTTGCTTTATGAGCCCACTGTATGTATATAAAATATATATTTTTCTGTAGTATTTTTGTATATGCATGTATAAGACAAGAATGAGCATTTGCTTTATAAGCTTTATCTATGTACATACAGTGTTGGAAAAAATAATAGAAACGATTACTAGTTTATCATTAAAATATTGTATACTTTTTCGTAATAAACTTTTATTGTTGGAAATCGCTGTTAAATTCTTGCTAATGTAAATGACAATGGGGATACTTTTAAGTTTATGTATATACCTTTTTTTATTTACTTAAAGATAAATAAAAATTTAAGGAAATAATAAAAATTTGATGCGTTTCTATTATTTTTTCCAACACTGTATATATGCAGTGGTGTTGTGATAATTTTTTTTTACCGGAACGCGTATATATAATTATATAGACAGGGCCGATCCTAGGTAGGCGGCCGCTCTGTGCGGTCTTATGTCCCAAATTTAACGACGGGGGTGATTTTCCATGATAATCCTGGCGGCGGCGTTTTTTTTTTTAGGTCTCATGTCCCAAATTTGACGACAGGGGGAGGGAGATTTCCCCCAATTTTCGCCCGTCACCAGGATCGGCCCTGTATATAGCATAAAAAGGAAAGGAAACGAAAATCATTACGAAACCCATTTTGTGCATATGTATATAAAGGGTCCGCCAAATAACTTTTTTTTTTAAATGCTTTAAAAAAAACTATTGAATATTTTCTCAAATTTCTTTTTTTATTTGAAAGTACAATCCTTCCGGTTAATAATGGAAAATAATTTCATTCAAATGGCTGCCTCGGCTGGCCATGCAGTAGCCTACACTATCGGTCTAATTTTTAAGCACATTATCGATTGCGTGCAGCTGTATTTCACCAATGGCCTCACGAATATCGTCCTTTAAAGCGTCAATTGTCTTTGGATTGTCGGCGTAACACTTATCTTTGACGGCACCCTACCAATAATAGTCGCAGCTCCGAGGTGGCCAAACGACATCAGCTCTGCGGCTGATAATGCGATCTTCAAAAACAGGGCGCAAAACATCGAGTGTAGCTTCGGCTGTGTGGCACGAAGCGCCGTCCTGTTGAAATAAAATGTTGCCAATATCCTCCTGTTTAATTTTTGTGAACAAAAATTTGTTCAACATGGCCCGATAACGATCGCCATTGACTGTAACGGCCACTCCTTGCTCATTTTCGAAGAAAAATGGCACAATTATGCCTCTGGACCAAAATCCGCACCAAACAGTGACTTGTTTTG
This sequence comes from Sarcophaga caerulescens, assembly GCA_927399465.1. Classification (NCBI taxonomy): domain Eukaryota; kingdom Metazoa; phylum Arthropoda; class Insecta; order Diptera; family Sarcophagidae; genus Sarcophaga; species Sarcophaga caerulescens. Next base: position 22,505,018 of record OV656867.1, read on the forward strand.
GGTGCGTCCGCTTTTCAATGTATGCGTGCGGGTTTTCTGTGCCCCAAATGCGAAAATTTTGCTTGTTTACATACCCGCCAAGATCAAAATGACCTTCATCTGAAAAAATGATTTTTTTTTTTTGCCAAAATCGGCATTTTCTGTAAGTCGATCGCAGGCCCACTTAGCGTTGTTGTTCAAGCGTATACACAACCATATTCGTTCAGCGGAAGGACAAAACTAATTGTCTGTCAAATCAGACATGAGCTAAGTGTTACCATTCACGAAATAAGCACTAGTTGAAAAAAAAAACGTTAGATGGCGGACCCGATATATATATGTTTATTACAATAATAGGAACGTTTAATAAAAATTAGTTAACAAATTATAAAATACGATTAGTAGATACTCAAACAATATTGCATAAATATTTTTAACAATACATGAAAACACTAATGGTTTTTATAAAATATTCTAAATAGGATTACGTTCAGGATCTTGTGGTTGAATTTTCCTTGTTTTGTTGTCATCCGCTGAACGATGAGACCTTAGAAAAAAAAATCAGCAATTCTTTTTAATTTTTTTTTTCAAAACTTCAACCAATTCTCGTTATCAGAAATCATCTTTAGGAAGTACCGGAAGTACCGGAACGACGTTCCGGAGCGTTCCGGCTCGACAACACCACTGTATATACATATGTATATAAAGTACAATTGTTGTATGCAATTGTTTAAATTCCCGTCACAACCTTCCCCAACACAAATAAGTTTGACGTATTCCCTAATTCAATAACGCGAATATATTTTTCCAGTAAAATCGCCCACTAAACAAAACAATTTTAGTATGAATGATGCTCTCTAAAGGTATCAATTAATTTCTTCTTACAATAAACGAGATAAGAATGGTAATTCATTACGGCGTAAAATAGATTATGAATTAGAAAAAATTGTATGCACGAGTGTTCAGAATCTATTGCTTTTTTAAGTGATCATTTTGAGCTACGAATTATTGTTATCAGTTTAATGCTAAAACACAATAAATGTAACGCAGCAAAAGAAGCAATCTCTCAAAAATAGAATACATGCAAGCAAGAGATTCTGCTGCTTTTCTTTTAGGCTCACTTTTGTTCGCAGCAATGAGAGATTCAATGCACACAGTGAGAGGATTTGTGCTGGCAATGCGTAGTTTAATGTTGCCAACACAATACATGCATAGAATACATACAGTGAATCACAGTGAAAATGGCCCACCATGAAATTACATCAGTGTTTGGTTAATATTTATTAAAAAGGAAGAAAATAAAATAAATATTTTTGTTTAAAATAAAGTTTATTTGGTATTCAATACTAAAAAATTCTTTTAATTACATTATTAATTCATTCAAATTTATCTCACAATGAAAATGGCCCAGTATATTATTATTAAAGAAATAAGGTTTTTTTTTATTTTTAATATCTTGTAGGAAAGCCTTTTTGACTTATTACCGATTTTAAACGATTCTAACTTTTTTGTGTAACTTGGAGAAATTTTTTTGAACTGTTTTTGTTTCTGATGTAAAAAATCAATGAATTAATAATGTAATTAAAAGAATTTTTAGTTCCTTATATTGAATACCAAATAAACTTTATTTTAAACAAAAATATTTATTTTATTTTCTTCCTTTTTAATAAATATTAACCAAATACTGGTGGACCATTTTCACTGTGATTCACTGTACATACATACTATTCGCTATTCTGCTCACAACGGATATCTTCAAACTACGACTGTTTTGTTCACACGCAACTTCACACAAGGCTGACTGAATTCTTACTAACTGCTGCCTGCTATGTCACGCCTTTTTATATGTCCGCAAAATCAGTATCATGAACATTTTTGATGAATAACGTTCGCGGTTTCGCATTCTATGGTAGTCGCAATTGTTGTTTGTGTATTTGGTTCACATTGCTTGTTGTTGCGTTGTCGCTTATTTGTCTATCCCCTTTTGTTTCATACCGAAGTTGATGCTTTACTTGCAACTTGTTCGTTGTATTTGTTAGTGTAGCTATTGTTAATCATCATGTTCGTTGTATTTGTTATTGTTTGTGTGTTTGTTAGCATTTTAATGTTAAACGATGGTACACCGTTTTCCTTTTCGTAACAATACATAATTGGCCATTACAGCCACTGGTGTTGTCGAGCCGGAACGCTCCGGAACGTCGTTCCGGTACTTCCGTTTTGGACAGGAATGCGTTCCGGAACTAAAGATGATTTCTGATAACGAGAATTGGTTGACGTCGTCAAATTTGGGACAAGAGACCTAAAAAAAAAAACCCCGCCGCCAGGATTATCATGGACAATCACCCCCATCGTTAAATTTGAGACCGCACAGAGCGGCCGCCTACCCAGGATCGGCCCTGTCTATATAATTATATATACGCGTTCCGGTAAAAAAAAATTAGCACAACACCACTAATTACAACCCTTCAGGCGTAGCTTCTCACACCACTCATGTTGTGTGCGTTAATTTTATACGTCAGTGGCGGGACCTACAGTTTAACGTCGACTCCGAACGACAGATTTTTGAGAAACTTTTTCATGGCAGTTTTATTTACTCTCAGAGTTTTTGCCAGAAATCTGCGGCAAAATATTTTTTTTCATATTTCTTTTTGATGCCTGACCTGAGATACGAACCCGGAGTTTACATCTAATAATCCAACATACTACCTACTAGACTACGGCGACTTCACGTCAATAGAATAGAGGTTTTAAAAATCGCTTGCTGCGTCCCGTTTATTGTGTTTATAGCACAATGCTCTTGTACATACACAAGGTAATAACCACAGTTTGTATTCATTGTATTCAATGGTTTTAACAGCTAATGGCCTTTTAAAATTAGGCCGACCATTATGCGTGAAGGATGTAATATAAAGAATTCTATCTTCTTCTATCTGATATTCGTCCCACAAACATTTTACTTAGTTTTGATACTGTTTGATAGTGTCCTAATGGATACCGTAGGGTATTATACATTTTGCAGAGCATATCCTTGAATTTCTAATTCTGGTGGTTTAAATAATTTCATGATTTTAAATGATTATTGGTGCTGGAGGTTTATTTCTAAAGTCCAAGATGACTTTCTGTTGCCAACTCGGTTTTGAATTTAACATTGACAGTCGTTTATATAGTGCTTCCATGGAACGCGCTATGGTCTATCGGAAAAGAGATGAAATTGTTTGTAATTTCCTTTATATTTTAATTTATTCATCATAATTTTTTTGTTTATTCATCAATCTTGTAAACAAACCTGTTGTTTTTGTTGCTATATGTTTACTCATTCGTTGATCACGTGAACAACTGCATTGTTTTGTTTTTGGAGCTTTTGTTTATCATTTTATGTGTGATCAAGTCCATTGTGTTGTTTTTGGAGCTTTTGCTTATTATTTTAACAACACCATTTCCATTTTCGTAACACTATTTTAGAAATCTTCTTCTTCATATTCAGTTTTCTTAGATGGTCCCCATGGGTCAAGTAGTTATATTAATAAATGGATTGAATTAAGTATCAATATTAAGTGTTTGATCCCACCAGCTTCAGTTTAAGAATATATTTCATATTGAAACCAAAAAAGCTAATTTCAGAATTGTAAGCTTTACTAATCAGAGATAAAATATGAAATTTTAAAATTATTTGCGATCAGTAAGAGTATTTAATTGAGAGACATTAAGCAGTGTATGCTTACTTTATGCTCCCATTGTATACACAGTTTTGTTATCAGTATTTAAAGAACAAAGCTGATGCAACATTAGCAGAATATTTCAATATTTTCTGCTTATCGTTGTGTTTACAGATAACCGTATAAAAGACAAGGGTTATTAACGAATCAATTCAATACAGGATTTTCTTGGCAAAGATGAAATACTGTGTAGAATTACAGTATTTCCCGGATATAAGCACTTTCAAAAATGCTTACAAGACGGTGCTTATAAGCGGGTGATTCTTATATCGAAATCTCGCATAGCGGACATCAAATGCATTAATACAAATCTGTGTTAAAATTCCATTTTATTATTTTTTATTAAACAAAAGCAAAAAACAACTCATTTATAAAACAATATAAAAAAAAAACAAAACAAAAAATCTGTTGGCAAAAAAACATTACATATGTTTATAAATCGTCGTTGAAAATCCAAAAGTACATAACATCAGTTTTTAAAACTTTATAGGAGAAAAAAAAACACGATACGTTATTATTATTATTGATAAGTTACTTTGAATAATGGATATAAAAACGTAATTTTTTACAGAGTTCTAAAATTGTTTAGAGGTATGTAGTTTTGTCTAACAAATCAGAATGAACAAAAGCCACGATTACGATTTTTTGATGGTACGTACTTTTGGGTTTTCAACGACGATATGTAGATATACTTATGTAAGTCTAAGGAACTGAGATCGATTACATACATACATGTACCGATTATGTTTTTAAGAAAGTGTTGCCATAACAAATTTTAATGCCGCTGAATAATTTTATTACCATTCAAAATAATTGTGACCGGGTGCATATAAACGAATTTTTTTTAGAGAAAATTTAAATTATGTGGTAAAATTATTTGTGTTTATAAGCGGGGAGTGCTTATAAGCGGGATGCATATATCGAAATATTTTCAGTATATTGTTAAACAAAAATCAAGTTTGCATAAGTTTTGGTGCTATTAAGCGGGGAGTTCTTATATCCGGGGTGCTTATATCCGGGGAATACTGTATTCTATTTTTTGTGCATTTGGAAGGCGCTGTATTTTGCAGTGGGCGAAACAAAAGTAAGTATTTTCTATGTTTGATTGAAATTATACAAGAGATTTTAATTTAAATTGTTCATCATACAGAGCATTAATGATGACATCTCTGAAGAGATTTACTCGTGTGATTATACTCGCTTCGATACTCAATTGGAACGAATGAAACTACAAGCGGCAATCAATCATGAGTCGCAACTACGGCAACAGAAAGAACTATTCGGAAATCTGGAGCGAAATATCGCTGATTTATCATCGAAAATTGATCGAATTCAAGACAAATTGTTCGATTTTATCCGGCCGGAATCTCAAGCTCAAGTTCGGCCAGTAACACCAGCAGTTGATGATAAAATCTTAATTATGAATGGCATTAAAGAAAAGTTGGAACAACATGAGCAAATTTTAAATAAAATTATAGACAATCAAAATGCTACCAGGCAACTTATAAAAGGAATTGATTTGGAGAATCATACCCAGATCTTGAAGAACACAATTTCCGATAATTTAGTGTCTCTGCAGAAAATGGACGATAAGCTGAAGGCTATTGAAGATAATACAATACCCAAAATGGATCAATTGAAATTTTATCAGGATATTCAGCATCAATTAAGTAAGAATTATTTAAAAATTCAATTCATTTTAAAAATTCAATTTCATCATTCAATTTTTAATTTTTTTTTTTTTTTGTAATATTTTAGACTCCACTGAAATATATCTGAGGGGCGAGAATTATAGTTTGTCAAGGTAAGTTACAAAAAAAAAAAAAAAAAAATACATATTTTAAGCATAATTAAGTTTAAAGAGAAAAAAGAACACAAAAAACCTTCAAAAGTACACCTATCCCCCGCTTTACACGGAAGATAAGTTCCATAAAAAACCGTGTAACTCGAAAAATTCACTCTTATATGGAAAAACCGTGCTAAACGAAAATCACTATAAAAAAGCCCTTTTTGTCAGTTTTTAAATGATGAATAACAAACACATTTTTATAAATTATAGATTTTGTAAAAAATAATTCTGTTATTTGCTCACCTTCAATAAATTTACGCTATAAATTATATATAAACACTAATTAAAAACAAAGTTTAAAAACAATGATGCTCTTTGTTTTGGTATTTCAAACAAACTAGCTTATACACACATAAAATTTAGTTTTGATCATAAAACGGGGAGTTCCCATCTTATCTATTTCCATCATAGACATAGACTACTAAGAATTCGTAACTGTAACATACATTTTGTAGTGTTGTATTTTGACAGTAAAACAATGAAAATGTTATTGTAGATATAAGCAAATTATAGTTTAGTATTTATAATTTCGTGTAAATGCAAAATTAATAAATTTCGTTAAAAATATTTTATTTTCAAAAACCGTGTAAGATCGAAAACGAGTAAAACGAATACCGTGTAAAACGGGGGATAGGTTTATTGATAAAAATTTAAAAATAAAACACAAGAAAAAGAGAATCCTTATGGGCAGATTTATTTCTGTCAGTTGTTAACATTACTGCCGATGCTGCATAACCACTCTTACTGAACTAAAGAAAGTGCTTTTTAATTTAATTTGATGTCAAGTTTTTATTAAAAAAAAATTTTAAAATTCATGAATTACTACGAAATTCAATGCCTTCATTTAAAAGTTTTCTCGAATTACTTTAAGCACCAGTCAATCATATCCCACCAGTTGTGCAAATTTTAATGGCAGTTATTGTACAGATAATAAGTGTCTCATTAAGAATGATGTGTATGGACCGGCACCTTTTTTGGTTGCCTGTAATAACAGTGTAGACGGTGGTGGTTGGATGGTTATTCAACGACGTATCAATGGCGTTGTGGACTTTTACCGCAGTTGGGAGGAATACAAATTCGGTTTCGGTGATCTTGATGGTGAATTCTTTATTGGACTAGAAAAATTGCACGCCTTAACGTCAACCCTAAAGCCTGTAGAATTACTGATACAATTGCAGGACTTCGATAATATCCTAAAGTACGCTAAGTATGACGACTTTCAGGTTGGCAATGAATACGCAAATTATAAAGTAATTGATGTGGGTTCGTACACCGGTGATGCAGGCGATTCATTTAGTTGGCACAAGAATTTAAATTTCTCCACAATAGATCGTGATAATGATATTGGCGATGGTAATTGTGCCGTAGTTAGAACCGGTGCCTGGTGGTATGGAAACTGTTGTCGAAGGTTAGTTAATAAATTATTAATTTAAACATTTTTAATAAATATTTTTCATTGTTGTTTTAGCAATTTAAATGGCAAATACTATCACGAACCAACGCCAATTTCATCACAAAATGGTATTTCTTGGAAAACATTTCATGGCTTTAATTACTCTCTAAAATTTGTGCAAATGTTAATCCGGCCAAGAAAATGACGAATTAATTTAATGGCAGTTAATTGATGTTAATCAGATGATTTTAAAACATGAAATTAAATAAAAAAATAATAATTTTGTATTTCCTATTAAAGGACAATTGGTTGCATGGCTTCTGCTGGCAGGTTTATTTTTATGGTTCGCTAGATTAAGTTAGGTTAGAGGACGTCTACTTGTCGACTGAGACAAGTACAGTACCCGGAGATCGAATTGACCCATTGTACAACATCCTTAAAAAGGAAGGATAATAGAGGAGATAGGAAAAAGGAGAGGAAGCAGGAAAGGGAGAAATGGTTCGCTAGCTAAAGGAGTTTGTAGTTGAAGGTTAAGAAAAAAACAAATGTTTTGTACACGACTACAAATGCAACTTCGCAAATGTCTTCGTGTAAGTTGGTTATTATAAAATATTCTTATAATTGGTGCCGTTCTAGCACAATTTAAAATGTTTAAAACAAATTTATAAATATTGTTACGTTTTTACCATTTTAAAAACGTTAAAAATATGAGTTCATAGATTGTAAATAAAATAAAAATAAATATGTGTTTAGTTTTTAAATCAATCCTTTATTGTTCGCACAATTCCGTGTGCCACCTTTAACGATTTGACTTAAATAATAACAATTTACTTTAATTGTTATTCTTATTTCACACTATTCCGCGTACGCAAAACCAATTGTTCGTTATTCTTCTCTGCTTACAACCTTTTTGTAAGCGACTATACGGAGAACTTCAAACCACAATTATTCTCTTCACACGCAACGTGTCTTCACACAAGACTTACTGAATTCTTTCTGAACTCACGTGTCTTCACACACGACTGACCGAATTCTTACTGAATCTCACATGTCTTCACACACGACTGACTGAATTCTCACTGAATCACGAGTCTTCACACACGACTGACTGAGTTCTAACTGAATCGCCGTTGCCTGCTCTGTCTTGCCTTTTATATCACAAGGGTCAGCAGTCTGATGAATGCACTTGTAAGAGAATGTCTTCGCGAAATCTCTATAAATGTAAACAAGTTGCTTGCAGTGTTTTTGTTGTCTCTTTACTGTTTATCTGCTCTTTTTTTAGACTGCATTTTGTTGTTGCTTGTTTACTTCTTTGTCCCCTTATTTTTTATACTAATGTTGCTGTTATATTTTTGTTTACTCGTTGAACATGTAAACAAGCCCATTGTTTTGTTTTTGGAGCTTTTGTTTATCATTTTAATAACACCATTTCCATTTTCGTAGCAATATAAAAAAAAAATATTGCTACTGCAGTATGTACAATAAAAATTTTAACCACATCATCCATTATATCACTTTAAATTTTTCAGAAAATTGTGATTTTTAGTGTCTGAGAGTATGATGCATTCTATTCATTGAAAATCACATTTCACATCACACAAAGAATTATTTCTATTGATTGCCTCATATGACGAACAAAATTATTATTTTATACTCGGTATAACGACCAAATGCAGAATTAAAAATGAAGAAAACAAAGATGAAGATGGAGTGAAATTTAGGAGTCTAAAGTAATACACGAAAATGTGTTATGAATTTCGAAATTTGTATTAAATGGGGACAACTGAACAAAATTTGTATCTCAAATTCAATGTGTGTTAACTACTCGCAATAGTTTAGTAGGTGATGTGTTGGCTAATTAGACATGGGTCAAACTCCAGGTCAGGCATGTACAAATAAACGAAATATGAAAAAATATTTTTTCGGTTACTTTCTCTCCGCAGATCTCTGGCAATAACTCTGAGAGTAAATAAAATTGCGATAGAAAAGTTTCTCAAGAATCCATCCTTCGCAGTTAACTTTTAACTGTAGATCCCCCCAAATTAACACACACAACATATGTATGTGGTGTGAGAAGCTATGACCTAAACCTGTCTGAAGGATTGTAATTACCAATTATGTACATATGTGTGTATGAAGTTAACTATGAAAGTTATATTCTACAGTGAATGTTAAGTTAAGTTAACAGGGGCGGTTAAGTTAACATAATTAAACAATTTGGTAAAGTGATCGATTAAAAATCACAAAAATAGTGATAAATTGAAGAAAAAATGAAAAACCTTTGAATTGTAGAGAAAAAAAAAAAACAAATAAAATATGAAAATAACAATTTGCTTATTGGAGATCATAAAGTTCAATAATAAACTATATTTAACAAATATGTCTTCCATAAATCGGGCAAAAACGGATAAAAAAGTTGACATAGTGGGGAAATAGATAATGGATAACAATAATCTCAAGAATTCCAGAACAGTTTTCCTAACGGTGGGGCCTTACTTGGGACTGGTGATATAGGCGTAGAAGCTAATTGTTGGTTTCAAATGAGCAAAAAAATTCTCTACATAAATCGAGAAAAATTGTCGGTGTCGTTTTATTGTGGATGGCTTGCATTTTTTGATTGATGACTTGCATTTTCTTTGATTGATGACTGTTTGGTAGATGAATTCCATTTTTGTGGTCTATGGCTACCATTTTTTGTGTCTATAACTTACATTTTTGGTCGATGATAAAGCTACTAGGTTCAACGCCACTTTTAGGTTTAACGTTAAAGTTAGCTTCGACGGCTATATCTCAAAGCCTCAAAGATTACCGACCGTAGCGGGTTATCGTAAATCACAAATCGTATTGGTTATTGTCGATTATTATTTAATTTTACCTCAGAGTTATTTAAAGTTATTAAATTGACTTCAATCAAGAGTATGCGTGATAGTTAATGCAACATGATCAAAATATTACTCATACGCCTGGCTGAACAATCAAAAGCGACCGCCATACATGTTTGACCATATTACGTGTTAGTTACAGAAACTGTAGAGAGAAATGTTACTCATACGTGGTGGTGTAAAACTTTCAAATTTCTGAATTGTACTTCGTGTATATGTTGAGTGATAGAGAGTCGAAATCAACAACATCATGCATATTGTTAAGTATGAGTACGATGAGTACTTCAAACTGTGAATATGTGTAGTATGAGTATGATATTAAAATAAGTATGAATGCATAAAATAAGTATCAGAAATTATGAGTATGACACGAATCTACTCATCGTTTTGAATACTCATTGCTGAAATATGGTACCTATCAAGATGAAAATGAGCTTCATCCGAAAATATAATTTTTTTTTTCTTTTAGCTAAATCAACATCATCGTGCAGCCTGTTGTTGGCCCAATAAATACCAATGCTGCCCAAGCGTAAATCGATTCATTACGTGCAATGCAGATGATATACTGAATATTGTGACAGAATAAAATGGCATAAATATTGTCAGATTCGAAATAACCTATTAGATGGCTCACCATATATTTATAGTTTCAATTAAAGATACATTTTAAAGCCAGCTTAATTATAAAACCATTTTAAATATGGATATTAAAATAAAATAAAATTAAATAAACAAAATCACCGCATTATTATATACGTTTTAAAGCTATTATTCCATTACACACTTGAAAACATAAATACGCGTGGCAATTTTGCCATTTGTGTGTAAATAATTGCTTCAATGACCTTTTAAAGAACTCAAGTAATTACTGCTGCTGTATCAGTGATATTCACAAAAAAAAAAAAACAAGAGAAAAAAGTTAAAATAAAGTTAAAATAAACGTATAAGTAAACTTATTAACTGATTAACTTTAATGACTATTTTACAAATGGTATTAATTTTTTAATGTTGTTTGCTAGCATTTCCAAATATTTACTTGTGGACAATTTCTGCTGCATAAATTCCATTTTTATGAAAATTTGTGTTGCAGAGTGATAGCATTACAACACGTTAAGGCATTTTACAACATTAAATAAGAAATATTTTACACACTAATTGCGTTAAAATCACTATTTATGAAAATTAATGGACCAATATAATACAATATTTAAAACGTGATACTTAAAAACCCCGATGAAAAAACAACAAAAAAAATTTATTGAAACTAAAAAAAAACAAAAATAAAAACACAGAAAATTTATGAACCAAAAAGTTAATTTAACTAACAAAGAAGCATTTCGAAAGACCTCTAATAAAAAGAAATGATTCGAAATGTAAAATAAACTGATTGCGTTGTGATAATAGCGTAATGCTCTAAACACAATAGACGCAACACAGCGCCTTCAGCAATCTCTAAAAAAATAGAAAATGTGAGTATGTATTTGTAAGTGATTTTTTTAACGCCGCAATTAGCAACGACGCTGCTACTTCGAATTTATGCTAATTTCCATTTTTACATACAAACATAATTGGACATTGAAATCCTTCAAACAGGATTACGACCTAACTTCTCACACCACTTGTATTGAGTGTGTTAATTTTATACAGGAGTGGCGGGATCTACAGTTTAAAGTCTATTCCCAACGACAGATTTTTGTGAAACTTCATGGCAATTTTATTTACTCTCAGAGGTTTTGTCGGAAATCTGCTGAGAAAAACTCGTCGAAGAAATATTTCAATTTCGTTTAATTGGAAATGTCTGACCTGGGCTTTAAACCATCGTCTCACGTCTAATAAGCCAACACTTTACCTACTAAACTATTTTTACCAGAAGCTATGAGAGAATTAGTGCCAACAATGAGAGTATTTGTGCTTGTCATCAGAGTATTAGTGCTGTCGATACAATAACATGCATGAGACAGAGGTTTTAAAAACTTAATGTATAAGATACAAGGCGAAAAAATGTTTTAATGGGACCATTGGTAAAGATTTAATGAAAGGTTAATTTTTTATTTGTTTAGCTTATGCTTTTCCCCGTACATGAGGCTGCAATTCCAAAATTGTTGTGTTTTCTGTGTTACGTTCATTGTGTTTAGAGCATAAATGAATGTCGACGTATTCACCTATACGTCACGTTATCATGCATTTATAACATATTATTGTTAACATTAATTTTAAGAGAGAGAGAGAGAGGGAGAGAGTAGGTTAATGTTAATAATGTTACTAAGATTAGTTATAAGAGAACTTAAATTAAGATTTGTAATAAGAGAATATGACTAATAAGAATTAGAATTAGATAACCGATAAGAGAAACTTCGATTATGTTTAGTTTAGTGTAGCATAACAGTGTCTAAGACACTTATTATTTCTGTCATGTCAGAACAACGCTTCCAAATTGTGGAAAAAAAAATGTTCGAGAAATTTATAGAATACTTTGTCCATTTTCCGGGCAACATAGTCAACCTAGTTGATGCAAATTTTTCTCTTCTCGCCTCAAAACCTTTAACTAGACGCTATGTCTAGAAGACTTAGAAATGTCGAATTTATATCGTTATCAACCTGTTGGCCTTTGTCATTCGTTGTTGTACGTAAAGATAGCTTAGTATGATGTTCAATAGAATATCATTGCAACTAATGGTGTTTTCTTTTCTACCAAAAAAATGTGCATTTTATTTTAAAAAATGCAATTTTGTGTTTGTTTCTTAAAAATGTTTCGCCCTCTAAAAGGGTGGTATGTTTTATTCTAAATAATTTGCACTTGCAAATTATTATCGAGAGTGCTGATAATGCCCTGTAAAGCAGATGACTTTTGTTTATTTATAGGGCTACCACATGAAATTTAAAAAAGTCGCCTGGTATCGTTATCCAATTTTTAAGTTAATTTTTTTATTGTTTTGTGGAGTAACATTACGGAAACATTGCATTAATAAAGCTACATGGTCAGAAATATAAAAAAAATTATATTCAGTATTAGAACAGTGTTAAAAAATTTTTTTTTATAAAAAACAGCGCTCAAAAAATTAAGTCGAAAAATTAGCGATCTGGCAACACCTTTTTCATATTTACATATTTTATTGAAAACAAATCAAAAAATACAACATATTTTTAAATTAAATTTTTAAATATGGATATTGCTGCATCTATTTTATTTGCGAAAATTGAAATAAATCAGTTATTAGATTCATCTTCGTTATCTTTTGAACAAATTGGCATTTCCTCATTCATTTTCTTAATAAGTGGTAAACACAGGGCATAACCTTTTTTAAAATTTTTGTTTTGTTCTTCTCAAATAAAAAATTACATTACAACAATTTGTAATGTAATTACATTACAGCAATTTTTTTAATGTACCTTGTAAGAGGGTAACATTTTCTTTGTAGAAAAGAAAACACCATAAGAAGCTTAAAGAGCAAAATGTTTGTTTTGTTAGATTTGTCTGGGATAATATCTGTTGCTTATCTAAAAAAAAAGCAAAATAATCTCGCAGCACTTATGTGATGAAATTATAGAAAAAATGGTCCTATTAGGCTAAGAAATAGATGTACCATCAAGGCAATACAAAAGTTTGGAAATTCACTTCTTATTTGCAAATTTCTGAATTTTTCATTTCAAATTTTTCAAATATGGTGCGATAATAATAGCTGGGACTTGGTTACACTTAGCATTAGTCGCATATTAGTCTACCGTGGCGTAGAAAATTTTTAAAGAAGAGGCCTAAGAGATGAAGGTCTCGCCAAAGTTAACGATTCGAATTATTAATAAAGATTTTGAGCTTGATGCTTTCAGACGATATACTGGACATTCGTTCATTAACCTTGAAAAGACAAAAAACGGTAGAAAAATCCATACGTCGTTTGGTGACACGCTGAAAACTTGCATAGAAAAATTTTGTTTAACCTTTTGGAAGGTGCTGTAAAACTTCTTAAACGTTCCAAAACCAGTCGCCTTGCAGTTTAAAACTTTAGAATTTTAGAAATCACTTGAGAATTTAATTATTAATTTAGAACCTCTTTGGAAATCAAGCAAACACATGTCAACATGGAATATTTTTTAGATTCAAAATTATGAATATATTTTAATAACTGACTATGTTTGTATTAAAATAATGCAGCTTTTAGTAATTGGCAATCAAACGATATAACAAGTATGTTGTCAAAATTACTACACAAAAAACAAAGAACTATCAAACATGTTGTAAATTGTTCATTAAACCTGTATTCCATGCTTGTAAAATGTTGGTTCTCAATTAATTTTTTGTGATATTTTTATACGCAGTTACTAAAAAATATATTATAATTTTTTTTTTCGTTTAAACAATTTTTTTTAAAGTCCAAGAATATTATGTGTTTTTTTTGCTGAATTTTGTTAATTTTTCTTACCATTCCATTTAGCCAAGATTTTTCGATTTGACCCCATTAGGATTCAATAGCAGTTTCCTGAAAAAAAATGAATTCATAGACAATATTTGTAATTGATTAATTAGTTTATCATGGTTTATAAATGTTTATAATTTTTTTTTATAACTCATGCAATATACTTTAAGATAATACATGTACGGTGTTCAGAAATGCGCCTTTATTGCATAAATCGCAATAAACGCCATTATTGAGCTCAATATTTCATTTAAAGTTTCAATTAATAATTGCGCAATAAATACGCAAATTGTTGTAATATTGAGTAAAACTTAAAATGCAGCACTGTCATAAGTGTGTTTAGTGAGCATATTACAATTAACCGAACACTTTCCGTTGATATTTGACAACTCAAATGTCAACAACGACAAACAGACACTAATAAACTAACAAACGACACTATTTTTTGCGACCAAAATAAATACAATGTTGTTGTTTACCAGCTGTCATATGAATATTGAGTAAGCTGAATTGCGTATATTATTATGGCTGAATATTGTCTAATATTGTACTCAATTAACCGAATATTGACTCAATAAATGTGCATAGATGGACATAGTATTAAACAACACCTTTAAATGTGTACAGTACAGTTTGTGTTGGTTTTTAAGCTCCTTTCTTTACTTAGAGTTGAAAAGAGACTTAGATTTTAGGGTTTTTAGAACTTGTGTAGCGCCAATATGATTATGATCTAACAGAGTGATTTATATAATTACAGAATGCTACTTGATAACTAATGGCTTAGTTAGGTTAAATAAAAAATAAACCTAAAGTTAGAGGACGTGTACTTGTCAACTGTGACAAGTACAGTACCCGGAGGTCGAATTGACCCATTTTACAACGTCCTAGCTTCTTCTATCGACAACCTTTTTGTGTAAATGATTTTCTTTTTTCTTCTGATTTCCTTCCTAAGGCTTTATAGTATTTTTTTTATCCTTCATTACACTCTAATGTTTTTATGTAACAAATGCACTAACTGGTTTGTCTTCTTTCCATTTAATAGCATTAATAATATGCCGGTTGTATTACTATTTCTTTTTTCCTTTTTTCTTTTTTTTTTTCTAATGTTTTCAGTTTTAAGTGGTCTTTGATAACATAATGCCAGTAAATGTTATTCTTTAATGCCAATACTTTTTTGTAACGTAAACCATAATCTTTTTATTGTATTACAAAGACATTGCATTAAATAGACGATAAAATAAATAAACTTGTACCACAACATAGATTTCTATTATTATTGCTTAGCTTTTGTAACTGGTTCCTTTTCCCTGCTTCTATTTTGTTGTTGTTGTTGAAGAAAAACACAAAAACAGAATGGAAACAGAATTGGTGCATAGTCGTTGTCGAACTGATCATTAAAGTTTTTTGATTGTTTTTTATGAATGTTGTTACGGTACACAAAACTGATTTTTTGTCACAATAGATGACATTCACTCTTTAAAAAAACTGAAATTAAAACAAAAAAAAATAAAAACGGAATTTAATTAAGATTGTCTTTTCTATGTGGTCTAATTTTTGTGGGCTTATTACTCTGAATAATTGATTTACATCACTGTGTCTCATTGCTAGTTAACACTTTTGCAAAAAATGAAGAAAAATTAAAACTCTAAAATAAGTTAAGTAATTATAATAGAACGAGAAGCCC
Source organism: Sarcophaga caerulescens (assembly GCA_927399465.1). Lineage (NCBI taxonomy): Eukaryota > Metazoa > Arthropoda > Insecta > Diptera > Sarcophagidae > Sarcophaga > Sarcophaga caerulescens. The sequence continues at coordinate 22,520,933 of OV656867.1, forward strand.
GAATTTTGAACCATCAGTTATTTCGAATTTTCGAATTCAGTATATTGTCTCCACTGAACGTAATGAATCGATTTACGCTTTATACTATGTTCAGACAGGCACTTTTATTGAGTTCTATTCGTTTATTTGAGTGCAATATTTTAAGTGTTCAGACACATAATATACGCAATATTTATTTGACAGTGGTAAACAAAACAGCTGGTTGTTTCAACAACATTGTTTTTATTTTGTTTTTTTTGTTTATAGTTGTTGATATTTGAGTTGTCAAATATCAATTGAAAGTATTCGAAAAATTGTAACATGCCCACTAAACACACTTATGACAGTGCTGCATTTTAAGTTTCACTCAATATTATAACAATTTGGGTATTTATTGCGCAATAATTAATTGAAACTTTATATGAAATATTGAGCTCAATAATGGCGTTTATTGCGATTTACGCAATAAAAGTGCCTGTCTGAACATAGTATTAGCAACGATGGGATTTATTGGAAATGTTGATTGGAAATGGTATTTATTGGCAAGTTTCATAAACGTTGTATGTCAAAAGTTTGATTAAAAATACAAAACATTAAGTACACACGACTAAAGTAAAACCTGAATAGAGAAGCTCAGGATCAGGTTATTCATAATAGATACAGGTGAGGAGAAACTGTTATTGATATTGCGTTCAAAAATGTTTAAAAGAGACTACTTTATTTAAAGAGGACAAAAAAGAATTTTATCAGTAGAATTTGACATTGACATCGACCCATGAGCAATTCATACATAATTGGTCATTGCAACCCTTCAGTCAGGATTATTGACCTAGTTTCTCACACCACTTATGTTGTGTGTGTTAATTTTATACATAAGTGGCGGGACCTACAGTTTAAAGTCGACTCCGAACGACAGATTTTTTTGAGAAACTTTTCATGGCAATTTTATTTACTCTCAGAGTTTTTGCCAGAAATCTGCTGAGAGGAAATCGCCGTAGAAATACTTTTTGTATTTTGTTTTGATGTCTGGCCTGGGGCTCGAACCCTGGCTTTACGTCTAATAAGCCAACACACTACCTACTAGACTATGGCGACTTCCCATGAGCAATTACAAAAAAATTAAATAAAATCAATTTGTGGGACTGAAAAATGTATTCTGGACTGATAAACGAAATTGTTTTTTGGTATTTTATTTTCAGTATAAAGATTCTTGACAACGTCAAAAAACTAATAATTGGGCTAACAAACAACGGTTGCAAGTCATACATACATTTATACATACATACATAATAGGCCATTACAACCCGCCAGTCAGGATTAACCAACACCACTCATGTTGTGTGCGTTAATTTTATACATGAGTGGCTGGACATACAGTTTAAAGTCGACTCCGAATGACAGATTTTTGAGAAACTTTTAATGGCAATTTTATTTACTCTCAGAGTTTTTGCCAGAAATCTGCTGAGAGGAAGTCGCCGAAGAAATATTTTTTCATATTTCGTTATACACGTTGGATTATTTTCTGTGGGCGCCGTTAAAGAAAATTGTCATGCCGACAAACCAGAGACAATTGAGCATTTAAAGGCTAACATTCGTGATGTCATTGCCGATATACAACTCCACACACTCGAAAAAGTGCACTAAAATTGGTGCGATCGAATAAGGCACTGTGAGCATAGCTGCCAGATAAATGAAAATCGTCAAATATTTGTGAAAAAATCGTCAAAGACGTTCATTGAAATCATAAAAAAATCGGCAGAAAAAAAGAAATAAATAAATTGAAAGGTTTTAAAAACAAAAACATATAAAGTCAATGTTAAGCAGCAATAACATTGCATCCTCTATACCCATATGTGGTGTAAATATTAGGGAGTCAGAAGATCTTGACGTTAGGGGCATGAAAATTCAGTGTGATGTTCGCTAGAACTGACACATTTTTCAGTGCCTTGGTTTCTTAAGACGGTGCAATAAATACTTCAATTCATCTGATCTACTTACTATTTACACCATTTATAACCGACCGAGCATGGAATACAACTCTCATGTATGGGTTGGCCCTTAACGCCTATTTTGAGGCTTCTCGACCGTTTACGGGAGAGGCCGTAGTAGCTCATTAATCACGATAGTGTGTCAAACTCCATTGATTCATTGGAGCATCGGATATTACTCGAGCGAAATAAGGGGACTTGTTTATGAAAATCATGTATTCCTACATAACACTCGTCTTTCTCGGCCAGCTCATGTATGAGCCGTATCGACCGTATGTGGTCGATTGGCCAGTGTATCGCACACTGCATTACAGACAAAGTTCGTTTGTGAAACGGACTATTCGTATGGGGAACTCCCTTCCTGCAGAGATCTTTCCTGTCACTTATGATATAAAAATATTCAAAACTAGTGTCCATAAACACTGCTCATACTTCTTATAATATATTTTCCTAGTTCCTCTGAGTGTTGGTCGAATAAAAAAAAAATAATGGCACTTGCCTTTGTTCTTCCGATGATAATATGTATTAGAAGCTATAATCGCATTTTTTAAAATTGTCTTCAACGGCATATGATAATTTATGCTCAACTACGATGTTATTTAGGAGTTGAAATTTTTTGGCTTTTAAGGGATTAAAAAGGCATAAAATACAGAAAAATCATCACAGGTATTCGAAAATAACTTAAAAATATAATACATTACTCCTTGTTATTACTAGCATAAATTTCCAACAGTAACAATTGCAAAGCAAATACAAAGCTTAAGGAAGCTTTTAATGTACTAAAGTAAAGAAAATGATTTAAATTTTTAATTTCTAAAAATCGTCAAAATAAGGGCATAAATCGTCATGTCGTCAAAATGATATTTTTGGAGCACAAAATCGTCAAAATGACGATAAATCGTCAAATCTGGCAGCTATGACTGTGAGACCAGTCGCAGTAGCCATATGAATAAGATAATATGTATTTTATTTATAACCGGAACAATTGTACTTCAAAACAAAAAAAATGAATTTGGAAAAATTTCTAACCGTTTTCGTTTTATTGCATTTTTAAATTTAAACTTAATAATTTCCCACCCTATAGTGTGTACTGCCGGACTTCGACAAATCAAATGTTGAAAATATGCAGGCTTTTGCTAACCAATGCGAGCATTTAAAAATTTTATTAACCGGCGAAAAAGGAGAACTTCGTTATTATTAAAGTAGTTATTTTGAAGTCCATGGCATAATTGCAATAATTTTTAGGTGTTAAGTTATAAATCAAATACGTAACACAAAGAAGATGTTACAATCAGTTTCATTACTCTCAAAATAAAGTTTATTTATTGAAAAATTTCCTTTAAATTGAAGGGAAAGTTGGCCAAAGACAAAACGGAAAACATTTCAATTATCCGCCTAAACACTTTCAATCCATTCGCATAAAATTTAACACCGTTGCGAAGCTATACTATAATGACATTACGTTGTAATGTTAGCAGCCATTCTGCGTAAGGCAGCTGACTTGTTTTAAGTGCTATGGTATATGGATGTGCAAAGTAAGAGAAAAACAATTTTTTTTTCTTCCTCATCGTACGTTTAAAAGATGAAAAACATGTGTTTTGGAAGTGTTTCTGAACATGGTTTTTTTAACAGTTGGTGTACGAGTATAATGCTGTTTATCAAACACTTTATGGTTATGGACTCCTAAGGTGTTATTTTAATTGCAACCACAGTTTGATTATATTATAAATAATTTCTGAATTGTGAGCGTTTTACAAGAGCAAATCGATGCAATTGATTACATTTAATTACAATGAATTGTTTTCCCGTCATTTAATATTTAGAAAGATTGATGACTTTTTCTAAATTAAATTTTGTTAATTAATTTAATAATAATTATTAGAAAAGCAAATGAATGAAATGAGAAAAATAGGTGAGTGTTTTGGAGGAGAAAAAGGTTGAATTAAATAGAAAATATTATAATTTAAGTCGAAGAAAAAATTACACAATGTTAGAAAATATTCAAAACAATATATTTTTTATTATAAGACCAACACTCAGGGGTTTGGCTCATATTTATGCACTGCATTGTGTTGGAAGTACAAATATAGGTTATGGGAAGGAGGACAGAGGGAGGTGTGTTTGTGGACATTAGATTTGACTCCTTTTATAGCATAAGTGTCTGTCATCCATAGTTTCGGGTTGGTTACGGTGTAAAATTATTGCGCCAAGTCTGACAGCGGAAAATCATAAGACATTAACCGATTGTAAAGTCTGATAAGGTTATTATTGTTAAGCCAACTACCAGACATTAAATATTCTGTAATATATTTGAAAACTTTAGGATTATTTTCAGATAGATTTCAGAATCACTATTCAGACTATTTGTGCAGCATTCCATACGACGTCAAGTCAAGTCAAGTTTTTGTATAGAAGAGAGCAGAGAGCAACGCGTAAACTAAATATTGTTACGAAAATGGAAATGGTGTTGTTAAAATAATAAGCAAAAGCTCCAAAAACAACACAATGGACTTGATCACACATAAAATGATAAACAAAAGCTCCAAAAACAAAACAATGCAGTTGTTCACGTAATCAACGAATGAGTAAACATATAGCAACAAAAACAACAGGCTTGTTTACAAGATCGATGAATAAACAACAATATAGCAACAACGTCCTTGTATAAAAAAATATAGCAGAAAGACAAACAAACAAAACAACAACAACTCTGCCTGGACGAAAGTAAACAAGATACACGAACAACAAAAATGGAAACAAGTTGTTTACATTTTTGGATTGTTCCCGAAAGTCGTCATCATCCTTCAAGGGCATTCATCACACTGTTGATCCAGTGATATAAAAGGCAAGATAAAGCGAGCAACGAGGATTCAGTTAGAATTCAGTCAGTTGTGTATGAAGACACGTGATTCTCGGAGTTCGAGTTAAGTTAGTCGTGTGACGACGTCGCGTTGAATTGAGTGAGAATTCAACCAGTGGTGTGTGAAGATACGAGATCGAGTTATAATTCAGTCGGACTTGTGTGCAGACAAGTTGCGTGAAGAAAACAGTTGTTAGTGTTGTGCTTACAAAAAAAAGGTTGTGAGCAAAGAAGAATAACTAACAAGTGTTGTTGTTGCTTACAAAAAAAGGTTGTAAGCAGAGAAATATCACGAATAAGCATATATTGTGAAAGTTATCATTGTATACGTGGAATAAGTTCGAACAGTGGCACAAAAGTTGTGCAGATAATAAAGAATTGACTTAAAATTAAACACAGATTTATTTTTATTTTATTTGCAATCTACGAACTCATATTTTTAACGTTTTTAAAAGGTAAAAACGTAACAATATGTAGTGAGAGCATAAGACATACAGACATACATAATTGGTCATTACAACCCTTTAGCCAAGATTACGACCTAGTTTCTCACACCACTTATGTTGTGTGCGTTAATTTTTATACATGAGTGGTGGGACCTACAGTTTAAAGTCGACTCCGAACGACAGATTTTTGAGAAGCTCTTCATGGCAATTTTATTTACTCTCAGAGTTTTTGCCAGAAATCTGCTGAGAGGAAGTCGCTGAAGAAATATTTTGTCATATTTCGCTTAGTTGCAGATGCCTGACCTGGGGTTTGAACCGAGGCCTCACGTCTAATAAGCCAACACATAAGACATTGAGAGAAAATACGGTTGGAAATTGGACAATTATACGGCTCTTTTCAATTTTTAAAATATTTCAAAAGTTATCACACTCCATTAGAACGAGAATGTTTTCATTTCACTTTCGTGTAGAAGCAACAAATGACCTTCAGAAATTTTTTAACGATTTGATACGATAAAAGTTACCTAATTTCCTGCATCGTTTGTAGTAAATAAAATATTTAAACCGTATAACACGACTTTTTCTTTTAAAATAAATGCTAAGAATTATGTATGTACTCCATAGTAAAGCAGGATTATTACAAAACTTTATCAAATTGATATTCCGTCAATTAAATAAATTATCGCACCATATTTGTTTAGATAAATGGGGGGGGGGGGGGGGTACCTGGAAATGGCATGTAAATCTTAAATAGGAAAACTTAAACTTAAACAAAATTGTTTGAATTCAAAGCATGCAAAGCACACAATCAAATCCAAACAATTTCAGCTTTAACTCATGTACGCCTAATGGGTGCGACAAGATAATTTCATACACTTTGAAAATGTATCGTCACTTGGAATGCAATCCAGGCTACATTCGCATATTATATCATAAATTTAGAATATATTTAAAGTGGAAATAAGAATAGATTGAAATAATGTAAGAAAACAGTTTTTTTATACGAATCAGAAATGCCAAAAATCTGGTGAGAGAGATATTTGAGCTGACGTTTGAACCGTGGCCTCATATCTAATAAGACAAAACACTACCTACGACGACTACGATGGCTTAATATTATTTTATTAATGTTATTTTATTATTTATTTTTAAAATGTCTTTATATTTATGGGAAGCAATGAATTGTAACTAATAAAATACTCAAAATTTTTTTTGATGATTTGTTGTTTTATATTTTATGCGACGACATACATATTTACCAGAAACACTTGCAACTTGAAAAGTGAAATCCGCTGAAATAAAGTAATTTGAAGCTGAACCATGTTTTATAAGAAGTTTGTGCATTGAGGGCAAAGAAAAAATTAAACGGTGGCAAATGGTTTGGCACACATCTATCAGAAATAAAAAGCTACAATGACTTATGCAAATAATTATTTGATATACGATATGTTTGATACAATATGTGCAAGTTGTTTACAAGATATTCGCACTCAACTGTTGAATACATTCGTACATACTCGCATTTGTTAATGTTTAAAGTCACATCTTGTATCTGCATACTGAAAAATAGTCAGTTTTAACTGAAATCTTTGAACACTTCTACTTGCAATTGTTGTTTCAATACAATTTACATTAAGTTTCAGCTCTACTACTGAAGTCGGGTAATTGCTTTAATTTTTCTTTATGTTTTACGTTCATATGGCAAGAACAACAGTTAAGATAAACGATGTTCTCGTGTTGGTATGTGGGTAGTCTGATAAGAGTTCAGTGCAAAGTGTATAAATTAAAAAAAAATGCTACAAATAAATTATTTAAACTCTTTGTTTTAATTATTAAAATTAAACAGAATGGCAATGGTATTGACTAGCAGGCCTAATTATTTGCATGATATAATTTGTAGTTAATGTAATCTTTATCTACGTCTGTCCAAAGATGGCCCCTTAATAAAGGTAGGAAAGTCATCCCATCCTCCGATTTTTCCGAATCATATCTAATATTTATTCATCGTGAGTTTTTTGCAATAAAACAATCACTGTGTTATATGATAGGAGAAACTATAGCATCACGTCGACTCATACTTTTCAGTTGATGTTTTCCTTCCGGAATTTTTTTTCTTAAGAGATTTCAATGCACAGTTTATGTCAAATTTTAGGTTATTCTTATCCCTTTTGATTTAGGTTAATTACACGGTGCGACAGTGAAAATACATCCGAGTAACTACATAGTCCATGTTGTTCAGTTAGTTGAGTAGAACTTAAAAAAACCTTTTTTTATATTTCTCGAACCCTACAAACTTGTTTAATTTCACAAAAACTGTTTTTTCTGACTTAACGCACAAATTTCTAAATTACTCAAACATTTCTGACCCGATTACTAAAATTTAAATCTTGTTGGAAAGGGGAGAGATGGACCTTTAAAACGGTGAACATATATCTATTATTCGACTTAATATGCTATGAGTTTTGATGAAAATGTGAATTTTTTTCATATTTTTTCAAGTTTGTCCGTTCATAGTAGCAAACTTTACTTAAAAAATGTGATATAAGTGTTGACATTCTGAAAGTGCATTATCTTGTGAAGAGATTGGCATTTCGTTTGATTATTAATTACCGTAGTTATTATATAAATAGTATAACAGTCGTGTAATATTTTCAGAATTTTTGATGGATCTTGATTGTTTATCAGAAAATGTGTCAATTTCCCGTTTGAACGACCACCAGAAGTTGGCCAATGTCCAATAAGATTTAAATTTTGGTAATCGGGTCAGAAATGTTTGAGTAATTCAGAAATTTGTGCGTAAAGTCTAAAAAACAGTTTTTGTCAAATAAAAAAAGTTTGGAGGGTTCGAGAAATATAAAAAAAATATTTTTTAAATCTACTCAACAAAACTCACAACCTACACTATGTCATTAGCCGGGTGTATTTAACTTTTATTATTTTGTCGCATAGTGTTATTAAACCCTTTTCGGTATCATTTTCTTGCTTTCTCGAGCCATTTCCATTTTATACTTGTTTGAACGTGGATTGACACAAATGAAAGAACTTTTTGAGCATTGCGGTCAAACGTACATATGTCTTACTAAAAACAAAAAAACGCGTCCCCTTTTCAAAAATTTTGAAATTAGGTTAAAAAATATTTGGGTAATTAATAAACTTGGAGGCTTCAAGAAATATAAAAAAAAATATTTTTGAGTTCTACTCAAGAAAACTCACAACCTACACTATGTCATTAGCTGGGTGTATTTTTACTGTAGCACCGTGTAATTGTTATCGTTTTGTTTCCGGAGAATGTAAATATGAATTTACAAAAATTACAAAAACATAAATATCTGTAACAACGATGGATTAAAGGTCTGTGACTGTATGCATACATTGAATTGACGTTACAAAGAAATCTCTATATCGGGTCTTCCAATTGAGAGTTAAGAACTTTAAACTTATGTGTGCCAAATTAGTTGGCTTTTGTTCAGTTTGTTTCGCCAAATTAGCATTCAACAGCACTAGTAATTACAAAAAATGTTTTATCCAAATGGGTGTTCTGTACAGAGTGCTTCGTCCTAATTAAAATCCCAACAATGTAATAATCACAATAATAATGTATAAAATTAACACACACAACATAAGTGGTGTGAGAAACTGCGGGCTTCTTGGGGACGATTGCCTGTACACTGTCTAATGGTGAAGGCATAGCACTGGCCATTTTATAGTCACCTAGCAGCAACTCGTTTCCTTGCAGTTCGCATCTTCCCCCTTTCCACCTTTCCTAAAAACCTGCACAATGCACTGCATGAGTAGGGGCCATCCCCTGAGTGCTGGTTTCATAAAAAAGAAAAAAAAAATCGCCACAATGTGGTGAATAAATTCGAGTCCACTGCTTTAGTAAACGATCGACAAACACCCATACGTCAATGAAACGCCTGATCTACTGAAAACATTGCCGATATCTGTGAGAGTGAGCAAGAGAATCCGAGGTAGTCGAGCACGCGTCACTCACCAGAACTTTCCCAGGTTACAACTAGACGACTTTTGCATCGTGATTTGGAATTAGAATTCAACTGACTCAAGAACTGAAGATAAATGACTATAGACAACGACGTGTGTTTGCTGAATATCTTCTGGTGCAGTTGACAACTGCCCCAAATTATAAATGAAAAATTATCTTCGGCGATGAGGACCATTACTGGATGAATTGTCAAATTTGGGGAGACATCAATAACATGGGATCCTAAAGCGTCCAATGTAATCCGAAATAGTCATACATAATTGGCCATTACAACCCTTTAGTCAGGATTACGGCCTAGCTTCTCACACCACTCATGTTGTGTGCGTTAATTTTATACGTGAGTAGTGGGACCTACAGTTTAACGTCGACTCTGAACGACAGATTTTTGAGAAACTTTTTCATGGCAGGTTTATTCACTCTCAGAGTTTTTGCCAGATATCTGCTGAGAGGAAATCGCCGAAGAAATATTTTTTTCATATTTCGTTTTGATGCCTGACCTGGGATACGAACACGGGATATACGTCTAATAAGCCAACACACTACCTACTAGACTACGGCAACTTCCGAAATAGTCAGTGACAATATTTCTTTATAATCTATGTTAACGTCACTACGTTAAAATCACTGTTGACGGCAAGCACTAAAGGTTGATGATTATCAACTTCTTTTAGCCTGAACTGGATGATCTCACACAGCTCATACCATTTTCAAAATTTTCTATGAGCGATTTGAAGGCATGGTCATCCTACGTAGTGTTGATGGAAACTGGCCACTGCAATTGTGAGATTTGACCCTGTTTGAGTTTTTCTTGTGAGAATTTTTTAAGTCGCAAGTGTGTGCTAATAAGCCACAAACCACAGCGATCTTTAAAGCCCACACACCTCATGCCATCGGCCTGATTTATGCACCAGAGGAATACATCCAGTGAAATCGTGGCATACATATAAACGATATTATATTTCACACATCAATGGCATCAATAGATCTTTCAATCGAATAAAAAATTTGAATGATATCTCACGCACACATTTTGATTTGTTTAAATATAGGAAAGCGCTTAATCAATGATCCGGTATAATGGATATAATTCAGCATTAAAAACAGAATAATGTCTTGAACAAACAGACAGTGCACATATCAGAGTCAGAATTACTATTTATTTTCGTAATTATACCTCTAACCCTATCTTACATTTTCTCTCTTTAATTTATTTTCATTCTGTTATGGTGTCTCATCTTATTTTATGATTCTTTCTTTAATGATGACATTTTCTTAACATTTTGCAATAAATTATGGACGCACAGTTTAATGGAAATTTACATTTATTACGCCTTAGATTACTGATGACATTCTTTTTTGTATGTTAGAATGACAGTTTTTGTCTGTGTTTGCCATTATCAGTCGCCAGACATTTTATCGTCATTTGTTTCTAAACAGGAAGTACGTTTTCATTTGTTATTTCATGAACTTTTTCTTTATATTGATGCAAAATTACCGTAATAAAATGCTCAGATAATTTAAGTAGTTTTGATTTGCTTTTAATGCGTAAAGACACAAGATAAAACTGCAAATATTGGAACCTTTAAAAGCAAAGTGAAACGAAGTAAAATAATTCAAATGAGAATGTTGTAAATGTACGTATTTCTATAAACATAGTAACGGGTGGGCCATCTATCGGTTTTAATTTGAACTATTGGTTATTTCGAATCTGACAGTACTTATGTCATTCTATTATCTCACAAAATTCAGTATGTTATTTCCACTGAACGTAATGAATTGATTTACGCACAATGATAACCGACATTTTTGTACTTCGGATAGTACAACAAGATAGTGTTTCAACAGGATGGTGCAAATTGAGACACGTTATCATGCCACAAACGATTTGTTGCTTCAAACAACATGTTCACCTCATCAACATGGTTTCCGAAAGGGCTGCTCAACAACGACTAATGTGCTTCAGTTAACATCTATGGTAAATGCGGCCTTTTCTCAACAGAAGCAAACTGATGTAATTTTTACGGATTTTAGCAAAGCGTTCGATAAAGTGAATCACAAACTACTGTTAACTAAATTGGATTTAATGGGTGTAAATCATAGGAGTTTAAGATGGCTAGAGTCGTATTTAACTGGTAGAAAGCAGACCGTATGTGTGAACAATAGCTTATCTAAGTATATTTATGTGCTATCTGGTGTTCCTCAGGGCAGCCATCTTGGTCCACTTCTTTTTTCGCTGTTTATAAACGATCTTCCCAACATAATTAATTTTGCCTATATCTTGATGTATGCTGACGATGTAAAAGTTTTTCTCTCCTTTAATAATTTCATCGAGCATATGTATCTTCAAAATGATCTCAATAATTTCTTTTTGTGGTGCGAGTACAACATGATGGAGCTGAATATTAAAAAATGTAAATGTATGCGGTCCTCAAGAAATAATTTTATCACGGTTAATTACTTGCTTGGAGGTCATCAATTGGAGAATGTTGACTCTTTTATTGATCTTGGGATCCTATTAGACACAAAATTAAACTTTAATGATCATATCACTTTGACTGTAAATAAGGCAAGAAGCACTCTTGGCTTCATAAAACGTTGGGCAAAAGAATTTTCTGATTTTTCCTTATATTACGAAACAGCTATATGTATCACTTGTCAGACCAATTTTGGAGTATGGATCCATTGTATGGGATCCTCACTATGATGTTTACAGTGAACACATCGAATCTGTGCAGAAACAATTTCTTGTCTTCTTATTTAGATTTACCTCCATATACTAGCAGACTGGCATTAATAAAACTGCCTACCCTTAAGAGCCGTCGAACGATGTTAAATATATCCTTTTTGTTTAACCTGATCAATGGTAATATTTGCTGTGAATTTCTGTTAAGATCGGTTAAATTCAATATTCCTTGTCGTAATTTCCGCTGTTATAATCTTATTTATATTCAATTCTGCCGAACTAATTATGCTGTTGCTGATCCTTTAACTAGAATTTGCAGTCAATTTAATTATTTGTCAGACTTTATTGATTTTTCTTTAAATTCTTGCGTTATTAAACGGAATATTATTGTTTTTCTCAATTCTTAACTTTTCCTATTTTTATTGCAATAATTACGTTATTCTTGAAGAAACTGTTTGTAATTGTATTTATTTTTATTCGTACCTATTTTTGTTATTAGTCAGTAAGGAATTTGTCCATTGACTTAAATAAATAAATAAAATAAATAAAAAACGTTTGATAGCCGTTTAATTAGCCGAAATTATGATGTCAATTGACCGCCAGGAAACGCGATTTGACACCGTTGGACTAATTTCTGTGGGGTGCCGTTAAAGAAATGTGTTATGCCGACAAACCAGAGATACTTGAGCATTTGAAGGAGAACATTCGTGATGCCATTACCGCTTTTGTTCCGATCGAATGAGGTACTGTGATGCCAGCAGCGGCAGCCATACGAATGAAATAATATTCCATCCGAAAAAATTGTATAAAAAATAATTTTGGGAAAACTTCAAACCGTTTTTGTTTTATTACATACATACATAATTGGTCATTACAACGCTTCAGTCAGGATTACGATTTATTTTCTTTATTTCTTTTTTTTTCGATCCCAAGAAAAGACGTGGAATATACACTTAAGAACAGCTCCACTCACAGTTGATTTTATATTATGTTCTCCAGAATATTTTGTTAAATGTCTTCCCAATTCAATTTATCTATTCATGTGTTTACTTGGGCTTCAATAAAAATTTTTAAAGAAAATGAAAAATAAAAAGGAAAGGTTTGTATGAAGATTTCCATGTACGTTTTGGAAAAGTAACAAAAAAAAAACATTTTCTCACAAGCTTTCGGTCGCTTATCAAAACGTGCATGGGTATGTACGTCGACCTTTCTCAGTGTAACTTATGCTCTTGCACTGTGCAACGACTTAAACTCAATCGTGTCCATGGATTTTATACTCACAGTTACAATGTACTGTTTTTGTATTTGTATTTGTTTTTGCAAGCTTTAGAAGTTTATCTATCTCTATCTAGATTTGAAAGGTTAGAGATATGAAAATGTATTTGAGGTAAGTCTTATGCTTAAATGTGAGCGTTAAAAGTGTTTTGTAAGTATTCTTAGTTACAAAACAAAAAGCAAAAAAAAAAAAAAGCATTCTACATTTGCCATATGTTTAGATACGGGTATATAAGGTGTATCCCGTATTCTATAAGTCCGATGATATCACGCTACGTAGTGTTCGAAAATCCAGATTTATGCAGAATATTTTGTTTTGTTATTACAGCAATTAGTACGTCTGAGCCAAACAATGTGAGAAGTGTTCTGTCTGTTCTTTAATATTTTTAAATTATACTCCAGCAGAAGAATATGTTTAATTTTTTTTGCCCTTAAATTGATTATTTCCGTATGTATGTAACTGGTGAGCCATCTATCGATTTAAATATAAACCATCGGTTATTTCGAATCTGACAATGCTTATATCATTATATTCTGTCACAAAATTCAGTATATTATCTTCACTGAAAATAATAAATCGATTTATGCTTGAGCAACGTTGGGATTTATTGGAAATTTATAAAGATGAAAGAAAGATGAAACTCATTTTCATCTTGGTGGGTACGTTAATAATATTGCCGTATTTGGGGATCAGAAAACCCACAAGTGGTCTTACAGCAGCCAATGCACCCATTACGAGTGACTGTTAGGTGCTGCAGATGGAGCGGAGGCATCACTGGCCCATGTTTCTTTTAAAATGAGGACGACGTAACCATTAGGGTCAATGGAGATACCTATCGCACCATGGTAACTGACTTTTTTGTATCCACTCTTCATGGTAGTGATGTGAACGATGTTTAGTTTCAACAGGATGGTGCAACTTGCCACACATCTCATGCCACAATCGATTTATTGCGTCAAACGTTTAATGACCGTTTAATTAGCTGTAATTTGACACTGTAGGACTATTTTCGGTATACGACACCATACACTTGAAAAAGTGCACGAAAATTGGTCCGATCGAATGAGGTACAGTGAGGCCAGCCGCGGCAGCCATATGAATGAAATAATATTCCATTTCTAATGGAATAATTGTACTGAACAACAAAAAAATAAATTTCGCAAATTATCAAACCGTTTTTGAAAATTCCCTCCCAATTTGCAATGTTCAATGATTCTCTTCTTAGCTTCACCGATGAAGTTATTAAATTTGTTTCAGTTTTAGTAAATAAGTCCACATGTCAGGTAATCAGTAAAACTACTTTTCAGTAAATGGTGAGACGCTTTTTCCACCTCATTAGTCTATTGGTGAGCAGAAAAATAAGATTTTAGTAAAGAGTTTGATGTACTGTTTTATTCTTCATATCAGCAAGAGTGCATTTTTTTATGTAAGTGGCAAGTCTGAAATTTGGCATCTGTCACATACTCGTATACATATTTAGTTCGATTGTTGAAAACGGAGCGCTTATTGAAAGAACAATGCAAAACGTTACAGGAACATGGTATCGGCCGGCAACTGGATGCAATGTGATTTCAGCAAAACGGTGACACCTACTGCATCACGCGTGCTCGAATTGTTGTAAAAAAAAACAAAGATTATGTGATTTAACGCCATTCAATTTTTTCTTTAGAATTAAAACATCACTAAACCAGACAAAACTAGATTTCTGCGAAAAAGTCGTCAAAAATTTCCCAAAAATCTTAAAGAACTATTAGCAGAACTGCGGCGGCTAATTTGATGGGTATCTTACTTACATATTTGAACATTTAACCCTTCAGTCGCGATTAAAACCTAGTTTCTCACACCACTTATGCTGTGTGTGTTAATTTTATAGACTAGTGGCGGAATCTACAGTTTGAAGTTGACTCTGAACAACAGATTTTTGAAACATTTTTTTTTGACAATTTTACTTACCCTCAGAGTTTTTGGCAGAAAACTGCTGAGAGGAAGTCAACGAAGAAATATTTGTTCATATTTCGTTCTGTTGGAGATGTTAGACTTGGGGTTTGGACCGTGGCCTCACGTCCAATAAGTCAACACACTACCTCCTAGACTACGGCGACTGGTCCTGGATATCTTACATACATAATTGGTTATTACAACCCTTCAGTCAGGAGTACGACCTAGCTTCTCACACCACTTATGTTGTGTGCTTTAATTTTATACATGAGTGGCGGGACATACAGTTTAAAGTCGACTCCGAACGACAGATTTTTGAGAAACTTTTCATGGCAATTATATTTACTCTCAGAGTTTTTGCCAGAAATCTGCTGAGAGGAAGTCTCCGAAGAAATATTTTTTTCATATTTTCGTTCGATGTCTGACCTGTGGTTTGAACCGTGGCCTTACGTCTAATAAGCCAACGTACTACCTACTAGACTACGGCGACTTATTACTGAGGTACACTTTACATAATACATAATAGGAAAGGTTTGTCAAAGTAAACTTCGAATATGCAGCTGAGGTTGCAGTAAAATTTAAGGCTACATCAAGAGAGCGTCTCATATGAATGCTCTTATATTGAGTATAAATGTTTGTTTTACACTTATACGAGTACGAGTATAGATATATCAGGCAACTGTCAGATGTGGAGAGTCATCTTTTGGTTGACTCTGTATCTACACTTTTGAAAGTGTAGAGATTTTTTTATTTAAGAGTACCGCTTTATTGCAATTACTCTTTTCAGTTTTTATCTCCAAACATTTGTTGCATTCGTTGCTTTAAAGCTGAGATGGAATATTTTAAAAGTAGCCTTTTAGTAAAAATACATTAAAGTTTAGCTAAACCGTAATGTGTTATTATTATTGAAGGAAATATGAACAATTATTGTCATCGAAACGAAAACAAGAACAAACTCTTGGTCTCGCGTATTAGTAACAGTATTTGCTTTGTACGTTAAACAAACGTTATTCCGAACTTTTAAGAGAATTGAGATTCTGAGTTTTCTCTCTCCTTTATTTTAATAGTTCAAACACTTGTTTGGAATAGCTTTTCTGTTACTGAAAATCGTAAACTTATTTTGTCAGTACGTAAACAATAGTTTAAATTACAACAGCGTGACTACGGTAATTGAGCACTTATGCGTTTAGTAATTTAAATGTTAAAATGTTTTAAAATGACGTTAAAAATATTTCTTGAAAAATTGAAAAAAAAAAAAAATTAAAAATGAAAAATAGTTTCCAATGAAATTAAAAGAAATTTTTCTTCCAATTCTAATGCCATTATTAATTGGAAATGAATAATTTAAAGTTTATGGCAAAAACAAATTTATTAATTTAAAGTTCATACCGCCCAAAGCAATTTATGATAAAATTAAAAACGAATCACATCTTTTCGATATTTAATCAGTTTAAAAAAGTGCATAACACATTAAAATATGAATTACTTCTGTCTTAATACAAATATTAAGAACATTCGTGAAATAATCATAAAATTCTTTAGAAATTGTGTGAAAAAAGTGCATTTTTTGTATGGGAAATTGATTGCCAAAATAAAATTGTTTTTTTTAAATCACACTGCAATAAATCATTGAGAAAACTTAAGAACAGTAAACGATCTAATATGTAAGTGGTATTAATTTGACAAAATAATTAGTAAATTATTAATAAAGTGGAATACAATAAATAAAAAAAGTGAATATAGTGTCACAACGAGGTTAAGAACATTGATTTAATAACATTTGGTATAAGAAAATAATTGTAATCATAAAATGTAATGTATTAAAGTGTTACATACAAATTATTACAAAGTCGCGAGTCAAACTACTGAAACGTGAATTGTAAATATTCATTTATCGTTTAAACGTCTCATAACTAAGGTAAATTGTAACTTTTTGAACGAATTTGAAAAGAAATGTTTACAGGAAGAGATACAAATCAAAAAAACTTCGGCGTCGTTATATCTAAAATTAAAAGAGAGCTTAAGAAAATGGTCTCAAAGGAGATTCAGGAGTTCATGCAAAATTTATAAGATCCGAAATGCTGTATAAGATTTTAAACTATGGCAGACAGGTTGCGAATCTCCAGGAAACTTCTACAAAATAAACGGCTCTTTTCAGTGCCATGAACTTACTTCTAAAAAGAGATACAACATTTTTTTAAAAATATTTTGGTTTCATTGCCAGCTACTTAATACAAATTATACACAATATTCTGTCTTCTTGATTTAATGATTTGGTAGAAAAGGTCTGTGTTACGCAATTTCATTCATTCAACATTTATATTATAATATATACATACATACATAATTGGTCATTACAACCCTTCAGTCTGGATTACGATCTAGCTTCTCACACCACTTATGGTGTGTGTTTTAATTTCATACATGAGTGGTCGGTTCGGTCCGAATGACAGATTTTTTTGGGAAACTTTTCATGGTAATTTTATTTAATCTCAGAGTTTTTGCCAGAAATATGCTGAGAGGAAGTAGCCTAAGAAATATTTTTTTCATATTTCGGTTTGAGGTCTGACCTGGGGTTTGAACAGTGGCCTCACGTCTAATAAGCCAACACAATACAAAAATAAATTTTCTATTTTTCCCTTGCTTTAACTATTATTTAACATATTACTTAGTGATCAGTTGTTAGTGGTCAGATTACTTTCACTTACATATACAGCCATGGACATTAAATTAGCACAAAAATTTGTCATAAAAACAATCTAATTTTTTATAGTATTTTAAGTTTATTTACAAAAAAATTTAAACATAAAAACATAAAAGGCATATTCTTCTTTAAAGCAAAAACAAAAATTTTGACTAAATTGCCGATCGTATGCTCATTAAGGCCTGCAACATATCAAATGCTAGATTTTAGCTGGACAGTAAAATAGCACAAAATTAAAATTTTTGAAATAAAAATAATATATTTTAATAAATAGTAAAAATATTATTATTTTTCGTTTACTTGGTCAATATTTGGCAGAATAGCCTTTATTTTTAAGCATCGCGTGGCATCTACGGGACATGCTTTCAATCAAATTCTGGCAACGTTCTTTCGGAATCGAATACCAAGCGTTCCGTATTCCAAGCCACAAATCGTCCAAATTTTTGTACTTTTGTTGAGCAATTACACATTTCACATCGTGCCAGAGGTTTTCAATCGGGTTTAAGTCAAGACTTTGCGTCGGCCAGACTAAACCGCTACTGTGCTCTTTGTAAAACCATTTCTTTACCAGCTTAGACGTGTGTTTGGGATCATTATCTTGCATATACTTGTAACGGTCAATTTTTCCATTAATTTTGCGAATGGACCCACACCGTGCCATGAAAATGATCCCCACACCATGATGCTTCCTTAACCATGCTTTATGGTCTTTTGAGTGTAACGTGGATTAAATGACATTTTGGCCGATGAACAAAGACTCTACCATCCGGTCCCAAACGATTTATCTTTGTTTTATCACTCCAAAGTATTTTTTTCCAGAATGAGAGGTCTTTATCCTTGTAGGAAAAAAATCATAATCAAACTATAAATGGATTTTGTGCTAATTTAATGTCCATAGCTGTATATGTAAAGAAAATATTTTTCAATTTTCTTCGCACAATTTATAACATAATTTTTCACAGGGAAATTTCAATTTCATACACAATGCATATACACACAATGCATGTACATATGTATGTATACCACGGTTATGTGGTCAAATCAATTTAAGTGAATAAATTTCAATTTAACATCAACCTCTGTTGTGCAGAAAGAAAATCCAAAATTTTGCAAAATGTTGAAAGAAAGAAAAATTTAATTTTTTCGATTAACCTTTAAACGTCATATTTTTGATTTTGGCGTTTCACTCATTGCTAATACGATGGAGAAATTTTAAATTTAGTAAATCGTGAAATTACTAAATAAACTGAGTACAATCAAGTGAATTAGGTATCCGGTAACCATTTTACACATAATTGTAATTAAATTTATGGGCAATAACGTGTCAAGTGACCCAATTTTTAAAATCGATGTCTTCCGATTTGGATGAAATTTGCACCAAGGTTAGTACTATTGGATAGTAGGCCAGACACTTTTCAGCTCTATCAGTCAAGAACTGCGGGAGTTAGAGGGGGTCAAAGTAGGACATTTTGGTCATACAGGGTTTTTTTAAAATGTGTGTAACTTTTCACCTGTTGCTCTTAGTAAAAATTTTCCAAAGGATATTAGATAGATATTTCTTCAATCTTTCCAAAAATAATTTTTTTAGTTTTTTAAAATTTTTTTTAATTTATTTTTTAATTATTTTTTTTTTTCAATTTGGGCCATTTTTTTTTTGCTCAAAAGAAAGCTTATACTATTTCCTTTAAGGCCTTTATAATCGCTTAATGCGAGTGGGATATCTATCAAAAAAATTATTTTTTAACTCAAGAATAAGATTTTTCAATATTTGGCACATGTACCATTTTCATTTTCCTCCATTTTTTTTCGAACTGGTGTTTTTTTTATTTTTCCTCCAAAGAAAACTTAGACAATTTCCTTTAAGATCTTTGTGGGCACTAAGTAGCAAGAGGCATATCTATAAAAAATATATTTTAACTCAAAATCCAAAGTTTTTAAATTTTACCATATGCACTATATTTTTGTTTAATGGATGTTTTTTTTTTGCTCAAAGAAAGCTTAGTTCTTTTCCTTTAAGAGCTTTGTGGTCATATAATGGGATGCGAGTGGAAAAACTTATTTTTTTGGGGTATCTATAAAAAATTGCAACTTAAAGAAGAAAGTGTTTCAATTTTTACCATATGCACTATTTTCATTTTTTTCCTATTTCTGTGTAAGTTTTATTACTTATTAAAATAAAACTTATTTTATATTAAAAGTATATTTACTTTCAGAGTTTTTGCCAGAAATCTGCTGTGAGGAAGTCGCCGAAGAAATATTTTTTCATATTTCGTCTTGATGTCTGACCTGGGGTTTGATCCGAGGCCTTACGCCTAATAAACCAACACACTACCTACTAGACTACGGCGACTACAACTAATACAATAGATACCGCCCCCAAATACTGAAATGGGCCTCATCGCTGTAGCTCCCGCTACTCGTGTATAAAATTAACACACACAACATACAACAGTGGTGTGAGAAATTAGGTAGTAATCCTAACTGAAATTCGTAAAATTAAAAGTCCAAAAAATTTTTGCTGACATTTAATAAAGTTTCCTATGCTATACCATGTAGATATTAAAACATTTTTATGTTTAATGCTAAAATGCTCAAGAGCCAGCTGGAAGTCTAATCAATTAGTTTTTCTTACACGTTTTCATAGAGTGTAAATGAACGCATAAATTAATGTCCGACATGTTTAAAGATGTTAGAATGTCATATGAAATTGAAATTTTAATGGTAAACATAAAAACTAATTCGCCAATAACAAGATATCTGTCTGTTAATGATTTAAAACTTTATCTAATTAGCGTCATTTCATCAAAAAAATTCAATTGAATCCCAATGGGATTAAATCAAAACATATTGTATCAATGGAAACGTGATGGAAATATACAAAATGCCACAAACAAGTTGCACATACTATATGCCATACAACATATGTAACAATCACATTCAACTCGACATCTGTACATACTCTTATGCGGCAAAAAAAAAATTTAATTTAAAAGAATAAAAACTAAAAGAAAAATTATTTAGTAAGCGTTTATAATGAGTTAACAAAGTGTCATTAATCGTTTAGAAAATCTGAAAACATAATAACAATTGAAAAACAAACAAAAAAAAAACTCCACAGGAACAAAATACAAAACTTTAATGATCAAATTTAAGCATTTATTGGTATTTTTTTGTTGGCCTATGTTAACAAAACAATTACCATTACCATCCAATTAATTTATCGCAGTTAAAAATAGTAGAAATTGTAATTTATACGTTTAATTATCAACAAAAAAAAAAAAAAAAAATATGAATTTGTTCATATTTCTTAATAGTTTTTGTTGTGATTGCCTTACTAGGTATACATTTTTGTGCACTAAATTAACAATTTAATTCTGAAATGCTTGGTTCCAATGTTTTCAATTAAAACTGGTGAAAGAAACTGAAACAGCATTACCACGTTTGGCCTTACATGTACACCTGAAACGTGACATGTACACCTGAACGGTGAAGACATCGAAACGATGGAGCACTTTTCTGTCATTGCCCAGCTAACATAAGTTCGAGATTCCACATATTTTGGGAATGCTACTATAGCGGACATAACTCGTCTCAGAGGCATGGACTGGAAGAAATTAAGAAAGTTTGTTCAAAATACAGAATTCCTACAGAAAATAAGGTGGCATTCCCAAAAAGTCAGCGCAGAACATGCTGGCTTAGGTGTATGTCGATACCCATGATACACTTGGTTGGTCTCCTCTTCATCAATCAATACAATAACCACTCGATAATCCTGACTCCAAATTGTTCAGGGATATCCATAATCCGGACAGTACTTACACTAAAATCCAAACATTTGTTTGACAAATATCATGTCAGCAACTGCCAATAAAATCATAAACCATTGATCCATAGGTTAGACTGAAGACCGTTATAGAAAGTCCCTGTGGTTCAGATGATAAAAAGTGTCAAAATTCGGAATAAAATAATACGTCAATAATAATTTACTTTAAATCTATAGATTGAAAATGTTATTAGAAATCGATCTGTAAATTTTAAGAAAAAGAGTTCTTAAACCGATTGATTGATCAACAAATTCAAAGAAACTGGGTCGCTTGTAGATAGTAAGATTCCTATACGTCAATGTTTCGGCCGGTCTCTTTTATAGACGGGGCTGAAATTACAGAGACTGTGAACGGCATTCGTTACAGTGACATGATAACGAAATTCTTCTGGCCTCAAATGGCACATGACGGCATGGTATTGGACGATATGCTTTCAGCAAGACTCCAGCTCTGCTACACAATCGATTAATTGCAGCAACGATTTCCAAATAAATCTCAAAAAATTCAGATTTCAACGCCATAAGATTTTTTCCATGGTGGTTTTGTATTCAGAGATACTTACGAATGACCTTTTCGGTACATAAAATAAATTGCAATTCTGGCAGTTAGTGGAAAGGGAAAGTACGGCGGACATAGCGTAAATAAAAACGATTATAGATTTAAATGTACCTAAACGCTTAATTGAATTCGCCGTAATCTAGTAGATAGTGTGTGGGCATAGTAGACGCGAGGCCTCGGTTCAAGCCGCAGGTCAGACATCAAAACAAAAATATAAAAAAAATATTTCTTCGGCGACTTCCTCTGAGAGTAAATAAAACTGCCATGAAAAGTTTCTCAAAAAATCTGTCGTTCGGAATTGACTTTAAACTGTAGGTCCCGCCGCTCATGTATAAAATTTACACACAACATATGTAAGTGGTGTAAAAAGCTTGGTCGTAATCCTGATTGAAGGGTTGTAATGGCCAATTATGTTTGTATGTATTGAGACAAGAAATTTTTTGATTTCAGTTATTTAAAAGAAATATAAAACACTAAGAAATTTTGTCCTTGTTAACGCTATGAATTCAATTTCAACAACGTACAACGCAACGTTTAAATTTTCGGGTGGGCCATATATCGGTCTAAATTTAAACCATCGGTTATTTCGAATCTGGCAACACATAGTAAACCGATTTACGCTTGAGTAACGTTGGGATTTATTGTGCCAACGAGAAACTGCCCTTGATGTCGACTTAGCGAAAATAAAACATCTTTTTGCCGTATTTGGGGTTCAGGAAATCCAACCGTAATTTTGCAGAAGCCAATGCACCCATTACGAGTGACTGCTTGGTGCAGCTTATGGAGCGGAGCAGCATTGGCCCATATTTCTTTGAAAATGAGAACGGCGCAACCATTACGGTCAATGGAGATACCTATCGTACTATGAAAACCCATTTAGTTTTAACCCCTCCCCATTGCATTAAGGTGAACAATGTTTGGTTTCAAACTGCCACACATCTCATGCCACAATCGATTTATTGAGTCAAACGTTTGATGGCAGTTAGTTAGTCGAAATGCTGATGTCAATTGGCCACGTAGAAGCTGTGATTTGACACCGTTGAATTATTTCTTTAGGGCGCCGTTAAAGAAAAGACAATTGAGCATTTGGATGCCAACATTTGTGATGCCATTGGCGAGATACGACCCCATACACTCGTAAAAGTGCATGAAAATTGGTCCGATGGAATGAGGTACTGTGAGGCCAGCCGCGACAGCCATTTGAATGAAGTGATGTTCCATTTCTAAACGGAGTAATTGTACTGAACAACAAAAAAATAAATTTGTGCAAAATTTCATACCGTTTTTGTTTTGCTGGATTTTTAAATTTAAACTTTTAAATTGACCACCCTTTATGTCGTACGTAAGAACTTAATAATCTTTGATAATATGGACTCTTTTAAAACAACTCCTTTTAAACAAATACAGTAAGATAAGTGATAAATTAGCAAAGAAATAGTTATGCTTTACGACTGATGACAACTGATGTGTCGCGGTAATGAAAAGTTGAAACACCTCCAAAGATGTTTGCGAATCCCTGCATACAGAGGAACTCATGAGATATGCTGAAAGTTTCTGACGAAGTTAGAAAAATATTTAAAACCACATGCCAGAAAAATTATGTGTTATGCTGGTCATATCCGACCAAAACGAAGAGACACTACGGGCCTCATACCAATTTGATAACGATTTTTGTAATACAAATCTTTGTACCCACGATATTCGCTCTTATAATGGAGGGTATTAAGTAATGTTTTCTTTAGCATTTCTTGAAATGCAAAGAATTGATGCAATTTTATTAAAAAATTAACAAAAAAAAAAAAAACAAACAATAACTGTCATAAATAATGTCCGCTTTTATATAGTATTATAAGTTATCAATTACAAAAAAAAAAAAAAAACGATGAGAGGAAAAAATAACCACTTCTGGGTGTAGAGCATTTGCGTTATTGTTCTTAAATAATAGCGGCAAAGAACGCTTGGCGCAGTAAACATTGCCCATTTTTTATGACTAAAAATACTTGTTTTTGTATATTTGCGCACAGCATAGATTTTCTTTTTATTCAATACTTTATTACAATCATTTTAGATACACACGTAATTGAAATTTCTTGTTTCTTTTTCGGCTCTACGCTTTAGTAAATTGATTTTGAGTTGTGGACGACTGCATTTACTGAATGGATTTGTTAACTGCTGGTATAAAAGAAAAATTTAGGTTTAAAAGAAATTATTTTTCAATCAGTATACTGTATTCGCTGCTTAAAAAAAAATATTGAAGGTTACGTACAAATTCGGCAACGGTAATCTTCACTTCTTTTTTCACAAATTTAAATATTCCACTTGATGGGGTTAAAGTTTAGCATGAAAATTATTCACAGAAATTGAAATGTTTGCATAGCGGTGTCTGATTGGAATTGTATGGTAAAATTCAATTTAAGATGAAAATTTATGCTCAAAAATTCCTTGGGAAAATTGAAAAATATTTAAAAGAAAAATTTTTTTGTAAAAGAAAAATCACATTTTAGTGAAAAATATATGTATGAATATAAAGTGGATTAAAGGGAAAGTGGTCCAATTGCCATTAAAAATTAAAATGTAAAAAATAAGAGAGATTTATTAAAATTGAAAATTAAGGGCTCAGTCAGTTCGCTTAATTTATGCTTTAAACTATACGTAAAAAAAAATTTATATAAATTTACAAACTTAAAAAAAAGTAAAAAAAAAGTCAGACCACAATAAAAATCGTTCATTTAAATATTTGTACGCTAAATAAATCACAAGAAAAACGAAAATGTTTCTAATATTTATTTGGATCCATGACATTTGTAAAATGCTTTGGAACAGATTCAGCAAGTTCTTTTGTATTTATGGGCATAATTTATTCCGCTCATCGAAAAGGTACTTTTTTTGTTCTAATTTTCGAGTTTTTGACACAAATTTTCGATAGTGTTCAAATCTTGTGATTAGGGTAGAGTTTTGACAACTCAGACCAATTGTTCAACAGCCGGCTATATGCCTAGGATCATTACCCTGGTACATATCAAATGTTTGCTATATCCTAAGTATTTTGGCACTTTATCTTAGGTTTTCTTTCAAAATTTTTAAATTTGTGAAACACAAAATTTAATGTTGCTGAAGAAGAATATGTAGTTGGATGTGTACTTATTATACAAATTGATATACATTCTGTTAGAAAAAATTTCATTATTCTGTATGTTTTCGAAAAGGTTGTTTGGCAACATTATAAGAGAGATTCACTATTCTGTTTGCATTTTTTCTTGCTACACTACTTAGTTGGTCGATAGTGCCTAAGACACCCACTTTATTATGTTTCAGGCTTTAAAGATTCAAGTAAATCAATACAATCGTTTCTTTTCTTCGAACGTCCCCGGCCTCACACTAACCCACCCTCACCCGACCGCGGAGGGCTCGTCCCCATTACGTAGGGACACGTACACACTACAGTCCGGACTATAGCGGGTTAGGGAAAAGTAAAGGCAACGACAACATAAATCAGCTACAGAACTTAATCACAAGCTGAATAAAGCAACAATAAACCATAACTACCTAAGACAAGAACGAGAATATATTTTTCTATAATAATTTACAAATTAATGGCAGCATATAAGCTACGTTTAATATTATAAACAGTACAATTAAAATCAATAAAATCATAATACATGTTAAAATCATTACATAATCTACGAAAAGGAAAATTACAACCATAGTTTGTTCTATAAAAATCTAGGGAAAAAGGACGATAGTGCCGTGAAAATCTTGCTGGAATACTAAAATTTAAGTTACAAAGCAAAAACTCGGAATCGATATCACCCTTAACCAGATTATAGACAAAACAAACGCCTAACACAGCCCTTCTACGTTCCAAAGTTGAAAGTTTTATCAGAATCAATCTAGCCTCATAAGATGGAAACCCATTGGCATAATCCCATCCTAAGCCACGTAAACAGAATAATAAAAACTGCTTCTGCACAGACTCTATTGAATCACTATGACAACGATAGTATGGATTCCAAATAACAGACGCGTACTCCAAAATAGGCCTAACAAGTGAAACGTATAGCAGTTTCGTTATATAAGGATCAGTGAATTCCTTAGCCCATCTTTTCACAAAACCAAGAACAGCCCGAGCCTTGCCAATCACCATACTAATATGATCAACAAAAGACAGTTTAATATCCAATAATACTCCCAAATCAAGAAATGAAGTAACAGTTTCCAAAGGGCAAGAATTTATCACATAAGTGGGCGAGACTACGCCCCCGCGAGAGAAAACCATGCACTTACACTTTTTCAAGTTAAGATCCATCAAATTAGTCCCGCACCAAGTTACAAAGGAATCAATATTTCGCTGAAGAACAGCCTGACCATGGTCATCATCAAAAGTATAAAATAATTTAACGTCGTCAGCATACATCAGAATATTACAATCAGAAATAGCACAAGGAAGATCATTAAGAAACAATAAAAACAGTAAAGGACCCAAATGGCTGCCCTGCGGAACACCAGAAGTAACATAAACAGTCTTAGATAACACATTCCTAAACAATACCCTCTGAGTCCTAAGGGAGAGATAGGAGCCCAGCCAACGATGAATAGTACCAGGAATACCGATCAATGACAGTTTATGAAGCAAAATTCCATGATCAACCCTATCAAAAGCCTTACTGAAATCAGTATAAATTACATCAGTCCGAGCCCTGGCAAGAAAACCCCTGAAAACATGCGTAGTAAATTCAAGAAGATTAGTGACAGTCGACCTACCTTTCAAAAAACCATGCTGGAAAGGGGATATTAAAGATCTCGTATTAAAAAAGAGGTAATCAGTCACCAGTTTCTCCATTAACTTGGGAATAGCACTGAGTTTGGCAATACCCCTGTAATTGGAAATATTGGATCTATTACCCGACTTATGCAAAGGAATTATAAACGAACTCTTCCAAATAGATGGAAAATGACCAGCCCTCAGAAGCCCATTAAATATAAAGGTCAAAGGACCACTCAATACAACAGCGCACTTCTTTAAAATGCAGGCCGGTACTTGCTTTGCTCTTTCTCATGTAATGGAACTTATCGCATCTTTAAAGCTTAAAGTTCGTATTTAATATTTAGACATATCGTAAAACCTCTTCAAGAAATGCAAAAACTGTAAAAATAATACAACAACAGCAGCGCCAAATCTCTCACTTAAAATGTATGTAAGAACTCAGTAGACACAATCACAGTTCATAAGTTATACTGAAAAAAAGTTTATCAGCCTTATCCATTCACGTTTAAATAATCAACAGCAAATGTGTGGGATAGAATTTAATGTTGCTTTCATATATATTTTTGCATATACAGGGATACAGGTAAGAAGAAATTCTTCTTTTTGAATAAAATGCTTTTGCAAAGAAAACGTACTTCAACAAATCGATAAACAGACAGGTAGGTGGACTAAATGGGAGAGAGCAAATATGATAAGGTCAACAGAACTTTGACTTTATGGTCGGTGTACTGTAACAGACCAGAGTGTCTGCTGGGATTCGAACACACGACCCTCACACTAATAGTCTAGCACACTACACTACCAGGGCACACAAAATAATAATAAATTAAGTATCTTCTCTAAACAGCGAAAAGGTCACCACTCCATTTATATTGACAGATGAATATACTTAAATACTGTAAACAAATTGATGAAATTATTCATTTTTAAAGAATATTGTAGTGGATTATATTAGGAGGCAATTATACTGAAAGCTGCAGAATACTCTCTTTTTTAGACGAAGACATGAACACTATACATATGTAGTCGCCGTGGTCTTATAAGCAGTGTGTTGGTGTGTTAGACGTGAGGCCACGGCTTAAACCGCAGGTCAGACATTTCCAACAAAGAAATTGGTGACGATATCTATGGACAACTGCATAAGAGGACTTACTGGGTCCGAGTTCCTTATTTTCCCACAACTGGAATTATATAATGTGAGACGAAGTGATCCGTTCTCAAGACCTGTACTTACTCACGTCCAAATTAAGCAACGACATAGAGGCTGGATCACGGTGTAATGCAAACCGTTCTAAGGGTCAAGACCGATACTGATCTAGCCATACGACTAGAGACATTCTTCAAAAATTTTCTAGTGCTCTCCGTCTCCAAACTCTTGCCCAGCCCTAAAGAGAAGCATTCCAACCTTCAAGAGGGCCTCGCAACGAAGGGTAGAACAGCTAGTCTTTCCACTAAAACCTCAACTTCGCAGAGCTGTGGAAATTTCAAGGTAAGCCCTGGCAATAAAACCACTTCTGTAAAGAGCCATCAAACTTCGGTCAAATTTGAAGCTACGAGGGCTCGGAGGGCTGCCATTCCACCCAAGCAACTCCCAGAGGATTATAAGAGGAACTGAAATCATCACAGATTAATAGAAATGGACGTTTGTTTCTAGGTGAATAGGTACGTGAACTAACAAAATTGTCGAATTTTGTGGCGATACCAATTCACATGAGATCCAAGAGAGTTCAATGTATCAAGAAAAAATCACTTTTTGTTTTGATTTTGCGCTGGCGGCGTCAGTGGTCTATGGTGCCACCGTAAACAGTGGTGGCACAATATGTCCATATTTCTTTGAAAAAGACGTTGTCCAAGCCATCACTGCCAACGGCTAACTTTTTAATCCAACGACCACCAAAAAATTCTTTCACGGCCCCTGCACAGGGTTTATTTATCAAAATATACGGTTGTAAGCACTGAAATTACACTGCGAACGATATATGGAAGATACTAAAATTATTTTGAATTGTTTGAGACGCAGTTTATTGAAATCCGAAATTAACTAAGTCGAACAATTTGAAATGAAATGAAGCTAATGGTCAAGATGGAAAAATTCTATTATGGGTCTTTGTTTCAATTTGAAATATAATTAAAAATGTTTACCGCAGAACAAAGAGAATTTTATTTTACTTATGGTACCATACAAGAAACCTTAAATCAATTTTGAATCTTTCTTGTTGGCCTTAATTATTTAACAGCAAAACTTTGTGGCATCGTTTTGTAGTGAATGTTTATTTTTTAAATCTTTTAATTAATTGAACATCTTTGAAGTTTTTATTTTGGCCTAATTCTACATGCATATGACGAAGAAAAAAACTGAAATTCATTCTAAGCCCTGTTAAACAGCGTCTTATTTTATGGGTGTAATCATCCAGTCCACGAAATAACAAAAAAAAAAAAAAAAAAAAAAGACTGAAGAAGAATGTATCAAAAAATGATTTAATCAAGCATAAATGATTATTAAGATTCGTTTACACTGTGTGGTTTTCTTATCCCCGTCCTAATTGGGGATATGTTTGTTGTGTACATATCTTACTGTGAAGAAGACGAAGAGCGATTAACTGTTTGATTTTAATATTTTTTATACAATATAAGGCAAAGTTGTAAAATGTAGGTCATTTTCTCACAATTTTTAAATTAATATCAGAAATAATTATAACAGCACGTTATGCGCCGACATTAGGCAGGACCTACAGTTTAAAGTCGACTCCGAATGACAGATTTTTGAGAAACTTTCAGAGTTTTTGCAAGAAATCGGCTGAGAGGAAGTCGACGAAGAAATATTTTTCATATTTTTGTTTTGATGTCTGACCTGAGGTTTGAACCACTGCCTTACCTTAATAAGCCAACATACTACCTACTAGGCTACGGCGACTAAAACATTATCGCATAATCCTAATGTAAAATTTTAATATCCAGGTAACTAATTACAAAACAGATATTGAAAGTGTTATAGGTCGACATGCATTTGGATACGGAAACGATAATGGTCGGCTTTATTTTAAATTTCATTTGATCCAACTGTATACTCACAGGCTGTAGGTCGATTTGTTACACGAGGGCACACAGAAAACCAAATGGTAAGCGTTCAATCCATTACTTCATCAACAACATCACCACAGTTGCGTTAATTTTGCAATGGATCCGCATTTTACTTACGTACTGTGACAACTTCACTTCGGTGCTCTTAAAACCCGAACAAATCTAAAGATTTTATTATGCCATCGATCACAGAGAAGATTTCTGGAATACTGTGACCACCCATGAAAACCGAAGGGGCAAGTCAAAAATAATAATTATTTCGTGTGAATATTTGTCAGTTCATTTTGAAATTGAAAACTCTATAAATAAGCAAATAAATTGTATTTACGTCTACGAATTTTAACAATCGAGCGTATTCGAAATGACCAATTTCCAATGATTTTGGCGCATATATCAGCCTGAATTTGACTGATAGTATGAGTTATTTTGGCTTTGAGGTTCGAAGTTGTTTGTAGCTCATTTACATACATCTGTGGCCTAAAAAAGTCTAACGGTGGTTAGTTCACATCATCTCGACATGAGATGACCGTATCTTAAAATCGCTTGTGCAGAATATCCAATGGCACGTAGCGCCGTTCTGTTGAAATCATATGTCATTGGTATCTAGATCATCCAATGCAGGCTAAAAGATGCTGGTTATCATCGACCTATAGCTCTCGCCGTTGACAGTGATTACTTGAACTACGTCATTCTGGAAGAAATATGGACGAAAGACGCTGATAAGTTTTTTGCAATGAACGCTCTTTGAATCTCATGTGAATTGGTATCGTCTGAAATTTGCCAAATTTGTGTGTTCATATCCAGAAATGTGCCTCATCGCTGAAGATGATTTTGTAATGAAAATAAGGGAATGTCCTCAACTGCTCCAGAGCTCATTCACCGAATACACGTTAGTGTCTTTGATTGTCTATCTTCAGTTCCTAGGTTAGTTGAATTTTGTACGGGTACAGGCCCAAGTCCATACGCAAAATTCGATAAGTTGTTGTCTACGAAAGGCTGAGTTCATTTGTGTGCCGTTAAATCGACAGCCTCGGATTCTCTTGCATACTCACGTGGACAGCTGTGAAGTTTTCGATAGCATTCACCACATTGCAAATAGTGCTATTGGACTATTATGGCGATCGTAAAATGGGCGAAGCTCAAAAATTTATTATTCGCATGTATTGATGAATGCAACATTCGCTTTTTTATGGTGTTTTCTTTTCTACAAAGAAAATGTCACCCTCTTACAAGGTGCATTAAAAAAATTTTTGACCAACCATGTTGAAATGTAATTTTTTATTTGAGAAGAACATAACACAAATATTAAAAAAGGGTATTATGTGTTTACCACTTATTAAGAAAATGAATGAGGAAATGCCAATTTGTTCAAAGGTGTTGCCAGATCGCTAATATTTCGACTTCATTTTTTACCCGCTTTTTTTTATAACAAAAAAAATAAATATTTTAACACTGTTCTAATATTGTATGCAATTTTTTATATTGCTGACCATGTAGCTTTAATAATGTAATATTTCCTTAAGATTACTCCACAAAACAATGAAAAAATTGACTTCAAATTGGATAACAATACCAGGCGACTTTTTTTAAATTTCATCTGGCAGCCCTATAAATAAACAAAAGTCATCTGCTTTACAGGGCATTATCAGCACTCTCGATTTCTACAGGGCATAAAATGCAATGCCCGCCACCATTGGCAAGTGCAAATTATTTAGAATAAAACATACCACCCTTTTAGAGGGCGAAACATTTTTAAGAAACAAACGCAAAATTGCATTTTGCGTTAATATAATGCACATTTTTTGGTAGAAAAGAAAACACCATTAGTTTGGCAAACCAAACTCACATCACTTGCATTTCGGAATCATTACGAGATCTGTTCAAAAAATAAGTTGAATTTTTAAAGTTTCGCGGGATACGTACATTCGACTTTAAAAAATTTAAGGTTTTTATGTCGATACACTCGTTTCGAACATATTTTCACAGTTTTATCTGTGTAGCTGTTTGTGAGAGGCTGTGATCTAGTAGGTAGTGTGTTGGCTTATTCGACTTGAGGTCTCGGTTCAAACCCCAGATCAGACATCAAAACTAAAATATGAAATAATATTTCTTCGGTGAGTTCCTCTCAGCAAACTTCTGACATAAACTCTAGGAGTAAATGAAATTGCCATGAAGAGTTCCTCAAAAATCTGTCGTTCGAAGTCGACTTTAAACTGTAGGTCCCGCCACTTATGTATAAAATTAACACACACAATATAACATAAGCGGTGTGAGAAGCTGGTTCATATCCCGACTGAAGGGATAATACAGGATTAATTAAGGATATTTAACATTAGAAAACAACTGGAATGTGATATAAAAAAAACTATTGTTAATTAAATAGAAATAATCACCATTTAATATGGAGGTAATTTGATATTTTAATAAATTTCTTCCATTATTACAGGGTGACTTAATTTCAATAAATCCAACTTAATTTGCATCCAAACTTTTTAAAATGGAAATCATTCAAATGGAAAAATTTTAAAAAAATTGGCACTGGCTGTGGAAAGATCAAAATTAATATTTCCAGCGAAAGTTATATGACTCTATCTGACCTTCTTGTTAGTTTAAAACTATAAGGAAAAAAATGCAACAAAAAAATTAAATAAAAGATTTTGTAGACAGCAACATTTTAATAAACAAATTTTTGTAGCGTAGTTGTTGTGCAGTAATAAAATGGAAAAAAAAAAAGTTCAAAGTAATTTCAATATGACAAGTGGTCTAACGTGCATTCACAATTTAAATATGTATTTTTTTTTTTAATTTTTTTTCATAATTTATTAGTTTGCCATCTCATGTAAAGTTAAGGCCATGAAATATATCATTATGGTTGCTAGTTAGGCTTTTGATTTTCAAGTGAAGAGGAATTTATTACTTCAGCGATCTTGTAAATTATCATTTCGTTTGGTAGATCATACTCCTACAAAATTTTTATTTCATAAAATATTAGACTTTTTCTTTGCAAAAATTTAAAATTCATTCAATTTCAGCAATAATATACTTTTGTAAAATTCTATGGAATAGATGCCTAGAGCCTCCTTTAACATGCAATACAATGGCATCTTATTTATTATAATATTTTATAGGCCATCTCTGTATTGTGTCATAATTAAAAAGGCTTGTGAGATACCTGTAAAGTCGTTTGACCAGTACTTTGTATCTTTATAGGCTTTTGTTATTGAACTTCATATACGAATAACGAAAAACATTAACTTGTCGACATACAATTGTCTATGTATATGGCCTATGCATTGTGCAAGAGAAAAGGTGAAATACAGATCCTCCTTAGAAAATATCCAAAATTTATGTTTTCGTATTTAAAATTCCATAAAAATAAATACAAAGTAATTTTACAAAAAAAAAAAAAAAAACCAAACATTATTTACAGCACAAATATTTTAAATCCAGCTCTACTTCAAGAAAAAGATAAAAATAGAAGAGCAAACGAAAAATAAAAAACGAAATAATAAAATAAATCATAAAAAATTGGTGTGATTTTAATATCACGCTTAAATTATTAGGGAAAGAGTTTGAAGTCGCACCTTAAAAAGATTCTGTTATAAATGGCAGATAGCTTGGCATTTAAAACAACTTTTTTTTAAATTTCAGAACATTATGGAAATCATCTAATGCACCTGTAGTAACAGGTGCATGTAAAATTTTACATAGTGTTGTTCGTTGCATCATTAAAACAAAAATTTGCCGCACCTAGTGCTCAAAATCAAAGCATTTAAACGAATTGATTTCATTTCATTTGCTCTTCTCATTTATGAACGTTAAGTAATGCAGAACCGCTATAAAGTCTTAGGGCCATTATTACAACTTGCCGTTAACTAAAGGGAGGATTTTAATAGGCAGATAAATTGTTTTTCATTATTATAAGTGGACAATAAGGTAGAAGTGAGCGTTAAGCTAAAGGAAGGATCAACCTACCGGTAACTTTTGAAGTTAAGTTTATGTTTGAACTTATTATATATTATTTTCATATTATATATTATTTTCATATTATATATTATTTTCAATATCGCAACTTCAAATATATACAAAATACGCAAATACAACAAAAAAGAAGCCAGTCGTTCCCACTGCGTTAAAAAAAAAAAACTTATATAATTGAGAAAGTTATCGACATTGTTCCGGCAATGCCATATTTTTGGAAAAGCTAACTTTATTTTATCATTAGGTTGTAATAAAGAACTTAAAGGTGACTTTAAAGTTCACTTTAGCTAAAGTTACCTTTAACTAAACTCAACTTTAACGACAACTTGTAATAATGGTCCTTAGTAACTCATTAAGTTGAATTCAAATACAAAGAAAATTTAAAATCGAATAGAAAACTAAACCAAGTGACAACAACACTTAAATCTGCTTCATTATATTCTAGGCTTTAACACTTGATGACATTTTGTAGGAACGACTCGATAATGTTGTCATTATGACACATCAGTATACTTGCGATGCATTGAACAACTTAGTTTACGAAAGATTAAAATTACACAACTGTGAATACAGTACTCACGGATACCTCCCGCAGGTGTTTACCTTTATTAAATGGACAATTTTGATGCGCATTTTTTGAACTTATTCATAGAAATATATCACTAAAAGAAAAAATTAAAATTATAAATGTACAAGAGAGAGAAAAGCTTTCACAGCATTAAATTGTCAAAAGTTGAGGAAGCAAGACATTTTGAAAAGAGGCAATCAATTCATAAAAATAAGGAATACATGTATTTAAGCCAGCCAGACTGCTAGTCTGGAGCAGAGGTCAGCAATGAATCGTTTTTCCGCTACTCATAAGCACTCATGCAATTTTGAGTATGAGTGAATCAACAGAATTGAAATTCAACTACTCTGATTTATTCGTACTCGCTACAGCATTGATTTATAAGTATAGCTTACAATGAGTATGAGTACAACGTTGACATCAAACTCACAACATTCGAAATGTGTTTAATTCATACGCCTACTCATTCTGATTCATAAATTTCGAAAAATACTTATAATACTTATAAGTGATTCGAGTGGCTCGAATCATTCATCAAAATTTACAGCCTTTGTTATTGTTGCATATACAAACAAAGAAGAAAGGAAAGACAAAGACAACAAGCAAAGCATACACACAATCTTCTTGTGAGTATAGTAGTGTTCGTACGCGAATCATACTTATTTTGTGCTTCGTGTAAATGTTAAGTAGAGACGAGTCGAAGTCAATAACATCATGCGTATTGTTAAGTATGAATACGACGAGTACTTCCAACTTTGAGTATGAGTAGTATGAGTATCATATTAAAATAAGTATGAATCGTATAAGTATCAGAAATAATAAGTATGACTCGAATCCTATCATCGTTTTGAATACTCGTTGCTGATCTCTGGTCTGGAGGTGATATTAATTTTAAAAAGAATTGCATTTCTTCGAAAAGGTTCGCAACTTCACTAAATTTCTTTTGATTGGTTTGCAATCGCCAGAAGTAGCCTATCTCTAGACTGATTGTAATGGCATAAGCCAAAGAAATAACTGAAAAAATAGGTTACCAAGGGTTTCCTTCTTTAAATAGCCACAAAATAGTGCAAGTGACATAACATGCGAGGCAGGAGATGTTTGTCCTGAAGATGTTACGTAATTTCAGGCAAAACTTTCGTCTACGCTTGGCCACTACAAAACAGAGGATATTTGTAGCGCTAACAAAAGTGGTCGTTTTTTTCGAGCATAAAATTGCCATGAAAAGTTTCTCAAGCAATCTGTCAATTGCAGTCGACTTTTAAACAGTAAGTCCCAGCACTTATGTGTTTAATTAACACACATAATATAAGTGGCGTGAGAAGCTAGATCGTAATTCTGACTAGATCGTAATCCTGACTCCGAACGATTTTGATTTTTGAGAAACTCTTCATGGCAATTTTAATTACTCTCAGAGTTTTTGCTAGAAATCTGCCGAGCAGAAGTCGCCGAAGCAATATTTTTTCATATTTTCGTTTTATTTGAGATGTCTGGCCGGGGCTTTTAAGATTGTCCTAACGTCTAAAAAGCCAGCACACTACTTACTAGACTACGACGACTACTAGTTTATACTCATTCATTTATTTAGTTTGTTTTGCCAAATCACCATGGGCGACCATAGGTCAACGACGTGTGTTCGCTGAATAGATTCAACTTCCTATCTGGATGTATGGGTGCGTGAACGATTTTATATTTTATATTATAGACGATTTTATAGTATGAACTGACAAATTTGATTGTATTGTCATTATTATTTTATGATTATTTGATTATACACATACTAATACATTGAATTATCATAAAATTATAAAGAATACATATTATTTTCCTAATAGTTTTAATAAAAATCTCTAAATATGGGCGTAGGAACCTAATCTACAATGAGAATATCTCACAATGACTTTTGTGGAAACTATAATGATGAGGAAGAATAGAACATGTTCTACGCTATTGTTCAGAATTGTTCGAAGCGTTCGAAGAGAGAACTCGGTATTTGTAGGAAGTATCTAGCCTAGCTGGCTTGCATAAAATCCATAGATTCGCACAACTATCAGGATGGTTGAGAAATGCCAGTCATGAGATATAGATAAACGGCTGAATAGATACAAACTGTATTTTACGGAAACGCTTAAAACCCAAAATGAGCTATGCTTTTTAGGACGCCTGACTTAGCTAACCTTTCATTTAAACAAAATAAATAGCGGATTTGTTTTGTAAGAAAAAAATTAAATGATCCTTCATTGATAAAATATATTAAGGATGGTCTTTTTTCAAAAAAGATTGACTTAGGCTTTTATTGTTTAACCTTAATCCTTTAAGTGAGCGCTGTAATTAAAATATATTGTATATTCAGCAAATTTTTATAATTAATATTTCACATCGTATATAGACATCGCTCCTATTAGTTTTGTTTAAACACACGTCAAATTCCATTGGATAACTGTTCGACCGACAATGGAAACCTACTCACATTTATATAATATGGAAAATGAACTGTAAATATTAATAAAAAAAAAGTATGTCCCTGTAATACAAGCAGTTTGATTGTCTTTAAGCCAAAGATTTTGTATTTGAGATAAAATTGTTGAAAACCTTGGTAGAAAATAAATATTTTTGTTAAGGCACGCACGTCTTTTACATATGCAATCGTACTTGTTGCATACGTAAACAGAAAAAAAGCGGTGGCAACGGTGATGTGTTATGCATAGTGATCCTCAAATTTTATTGTGTTATGATTGAAACTATAGTTTTGTTGTTGTTGTACTTATATTTATAAACAATTGTTAAATACTGTAGAACATAAAGTACTTAAATCGCATCTTACCATTCCAAGTGAATTTTTAAGAGAAAGCTGGTTATAAATCGAGGGAAGTAACTGCAATGTTTTACATTCGATTAAGTCAGCTTGGTCTAGTAGGCGAAAGCTCATGAGTTCAAAAAGCTCAGCTCTTAGATCTCTAACAAAACAAAATATGGAATATATTTCTTGTATTGACTTGTCCTCAGCAGCATTCTTGCAAATATGTTGAGAGAGCCACATTACACCATAGGTCCCACAACTCTAATATTTACACACATAACATGGGTGGTGTGAGTAGCTAGGTTGTAATCCTAACTAAAGGCTTGTAATGGCCAATTAATTAAGTATATTCGTTTGCTAAGCTGCTATATGGGTATTTATGTGAAGTGAGCAGCGTATATCTATCCGGTTATAAATATCATCTTCATCCTTTATAAGTTTATTAATGTTTCCATCTGTAGGATATTATTATACAGGTGCTTCGTGGGAGTTCTTATGTATGGTATGCTGAGGAAAGCAGTTCCATCAGCAAAGGTAGACGTGAGAATTTAATTACAAATTGCCATCTCTGCATTAAAAATGAAATACATAATGGGTACCAATATTTTACCCTGTGACACACCGACTCTTTCAAAGCTTTTTTCACCTTGTGGCTGTCACAACACTTCTCCAGTGTGTCCCTTCGTTTTCCCCTCTATATGTAGTATTTTTTTATTTGTTTTTTATTTTTCAAGTTTAGAGAAAATTATGTTGGAGCAAAGTTTAATTTCAAAATATTTCCCTTAAGTTTGTTTACCAAGAATTTTTTCATATCCGTGCGTCGACCTATGGCATTCAACTATGGGGAACTACAAGCAATTCAAATATTGAAATTATTCAAAGATTTCAATCTAAAACATTAAGAATGATGTCAAACGCATCATGGTTTGTTGTTACTAATAACACCTTACATAATGATCTTAAAATTCCTTACGTATTAACGGAGATAAGAAAGTTCAGTAATCAATATTTACAAAGATTAAGTGACCATGTAAACCCTTTAGCAATTTCGTTGTTAAATGATAGTTATGAAGTATGTAGGTTGAAAAGAGATTATGATCTTGATTTACCCTCTAGAAACCAATGAAAGATATATTAATGATAAAATAACTATTTTGTTCTCAGTTTAGCTTTTATGATGTTGATATTGATAAAGATCAATAATTTAAGTTAATAGTATTATATTTTTACCAAATTTGCTTAATATTGTAAAATAAATTGCAAATAAAACTGACAAAATATCCGTGCGTATTTTATGACGACGTTTTTCGTACCATTTCTGCTATGATAGGGTTTTGGTCATTACCAATTATCGCACTGCGCTTTTTTCTGACATCAAGTAGGGAATAAATCCACTATTTACTGACACATACAGTGTGCGGCAAAAGAAACTGTACATTAAAAAAATAAACATTAATAAATTATTGTTATTTTTAAAACTAAAAAAAAAAATTAAAATTAAAAAAAAAAAAATTAAATTAAAATTGTTTCATTGCAAGTTTTTAAAATTCAAACAAAAAAAAAATTACAAAACAATTTCGAAATATTGCCAAATTTTCTCGGGCACTCTCTTTAAGTGGTAAAATTCGAGTTTGGTCATTGTTAGAATTTTATCCTTAGTGTACAATTTCTTTTAACGTTGACTGTATATGATTTATTTGGATTTTTTGATTCCCCACTAATGGATAAGACGCTGCCCATGTAATTTTATGCATACCATGGTGGTATCATATTACTATTAGAATTTCATCGTTTTCGTTTAGATTTTCAATTCGATGGTTTCCTATCTCATAATCATGCACTATGTTGGTGGGACCTATGCATGCATCGAAACCATCTCTCAATATAATAAGATAATACCGGTAAACATATGCCTACGTTCTGACCAGTAGTCAGTAAATAGAGCAAGTAGGTTGTTCTTTGGCTTCAAGCTAACTTTACTCTGCTAGGACGTAGCTGAGACGATTGTTGATTATATTTGGAGTTTAGTCTTTCATATATTTCATATTAGTCATAAGTCTTTCAGATATTGCATGCCCAATTGATTTGTGGCTTTTTACCAGTCCAATTGGCAATCTCTTGCATTTTACTGCTGTGGGATGTATCCTTACAATTTACTATGTCGAGCCCCTGTTTGTAAACAAATGTTGATCATCAAAAAGTTTCTTTAACTTTACAGAAATTTTGGTGCTTTTCCTGGATTAGGTTAGGTTAGTTTGGAGTGGTAGCTTTGACACCAAAAGCTGACTTGAGCACGAGTAGCGGCCCGATGTGTGTTACAATTTGTTTCAGGAATTCTTGTTCGGATTTTTAAGGTTGGTAGGTTAGGTTAGGTTAGGTTAGAGGACGTGTACTTGTCAGTTAAGACAAGTACAGTACCCGGAGGTCGAATTGACCCATTGCACAAACGTCCTTAGAGAGGGAAGGATACTAGAGGGAATAGGATGAAAGGAGGGTATTTAGGAAAGGGGGGGTTTTAAGGTTGGTAATATATTTAAAAAATATTCAAATTGTAGTGAACGAAATGAAAACAAAAAAATAAAAAATAATTTCTGTTTTAGAATCTCTGATGCAGTTTATAAGTTTATACTTGCTGCACTTGGACAATGGCCTATTGTGTCTGTTTA
Organism: Sarcophaga caerulescens; assembly: GCA_927399465.1. Lineage (NCBI taxonomy): Eukaryota > Metazoa > Arthropoda > Insecta > Diptera > Sarcophagidae > Sarcophaga > Sarcophaga caerulescens. The sequence goes on from OV656867.1 coordinate 22,561,050, forward strand.
ATAATTTTCATATGTTGCAAAATAAACACAATATATGTATGTACAATGTACATACATACAAACATATTTGAAAAATGAAGAAACAAAAATAATAAATTATTCTTTTGAATATTGTTTTCATGGATCTGTTTTCTTAACATTGTTTTATTCTATATTCAGGTGTCTTTCTTTACAGACTGTTTGTTGTGTGTTGCAACAATAATTTATGATTTCGACAACATTTGTAAAACAATTTTGTAGAGGAACGATTGTTGGTATACATCAATATATACATATATATTGTCAATATATATGTCAATATATATATATATATTGTCAATATATATGTATATACATACAAATGTATACTGACAATAAAAAATTTGCATAACTACGCGGATTGTCAGTTCACACGATTAAAAAAAATATATTGGAAAAATTTTTAATTTCGTTGTAAGGTCCAGCAACATTGTCGTACAAAAATTATTAGTTTACACGATTTTCAGAACAAAACAATAAAAATTGTCAGATTTAAGGATCAACATTTTTAAAACGAAAGTGGTTGACATTTGCTTTGCAAAAACGGAAGGATGATAATACTAGATAATGAAACAAATTTGTCGTACATATTTAATTTTTCATTTTGCATTTCTGTTTCTTTAGAACAAGTATCGGATGAAGATGACATTTTTAATCAGAAACACATGTCCGAATTAATACTTGTTGCACTACAAAGAATTTCCGACCGTTTAAAAAGTATGGGACAGATCCAAAAGCCTAGATAATGGACGTCACATACATACATTTAATGACATATAGATGAAAAACCGAAGAATCACTTGTGAAATTTATTTGCGAAGGCACGATAGAAAGTCAGTGTAGCATGGAATTGTTACTGGCGATGAAAAATGAATTAATTTTCAAAATACTTATGTCATTCTGTTCTGTCACAAAATTCAGTATATTATCTCAATGGAACGTAAGGCATCGATTTATGCATTTATTGGGCCAACGAGAAACTGCACTATGATTTCGATTTTGTCAAAAAAAACATATTTTCGGATGAAGTTCATTTTCATATAGGTGGGAACGTTAATATGCAGAATTGCCGTATTTGGGGCTCAGAAAAGCCACACGTAGTCTTACAGAAGCCATTGATAGCCGTTTAATTATCCGAAATGGTGATGTCAATTGGCCGCCAAGAAGCTGCGATTTGACATCGTTGGACTATTCTCTATGGGGTGCCGTTAAAAAGTGTTATGCCGACAAATCAGAGGCATAATAAGGACACGAAAATTTGTCTGAAATTGAATTTGAAATCGTTTCTGTTTTATTGTATTGTTAAATTTTAAATTTTAAATGGCCCACCCTTTATTACACATCAATGGCCCACATTATCTTCAGATCTAAATACGATTGAGAACTTGTGGAATATAGTAAAAAAAACAATAAGGAGATAGATGTCGCGCAAATTCTGATAAGTTTTGGCAATTTATTCAGACTGCGTGTTAGGATATACTGGATACCGAAGTATTCTTAACCTGTCTATCAATTTTTAACAACACCGGAGTCTATAAAAATTATTAACCACTCTAGAACAACAATAGAACTTAAATGATTTCAAATGCATTATTAAATTATTATTTGTTTTATAATTATATTGCTACGTTTTTACATTTTTAAATTTGAGTTCGTTAATTGCAAACAAAGTAAAAACAAATATGTGTTTAATTTCAATTAAACTCTTTATTGCCCGCACTATCTTATGGGCCACTATTTCCAACTTATACAACAATAACTTGTTTATTCGTTATTCTTATCAGACAACTATTCGCTATTCTTCTTACACTTCTGCTCGCGTAAACACTAACAACTGTTCGGTCGATCTTTACAACTGCGATCTTCAAACCACGACTGTTTTCTTCACACGCAACTTCACACAAGGCTGACTGAATTCTTACTGATCCGTTGTCTGCTTTGTCTTGCCTTTTTATATGCGCACGAATCAGTCTGATGAAGGTTCTTGAAGTGGAACGTTCGGGGTTTCGCTTTCTCGAGAATTCTATGGCGACACATTGCTTGTTGTTGCGTTTGCTTACTTATCTATCCCTTTTTCTCTCATGCTTGTTGTTGTTGGTTTACATGGAACAAGTTCGATGTATTTGTTAGTGTGTGTAGCTTTTGCTTATTGTTTTAATGTGAAATGATATTAGGTCGTTTTCATTTGTGTAACAATATTAAAAGTAAAATAGGATGTCCTCATTTTATATCAAAGCTTTAATTTCTATTTTAATTCTAATATAATAAAACCACAATGAAATTCGTTTTTATGATATATAAGCTGAAAATAAGCGCCGTTACTTATTAGCAATTTTCTTCTTTTACTTACTTTCTAACAAAATCTTTAAGTGTCATCTTGGTGTCCCTATTAATTTTCACATGACTGTACATGTAATAAGAAATAACAATGAATATAAGGAAGCCTTTTTTAAATTTAATGGAAAACTCTCTCATTGTTAAAGTCAAAACTATAGTTATCTTCATTTATCTCGATTGTTTCATACAATGTCTTTAATTACACGTGTTTTAATCTTTATATTAACATTTGCAAAAGCAAATAAAATGTGTCTGAATCATCGATAAAATTAATAAATATTCCATGATAATAAAAATTGTGATGATTTTTTTTTTGCTACACAAATATCTGGCTTAAGATGAATTATGAGGCATTGCGCGCTTAATAACATCAAACTTTAAGGGCCATTATTACAACTTCCCGTTAAAGTTGGGGTTAGTTAAAGGTACCTTTAGCTAAAGTGAACGGCAAAGTTACCTTTAACTTATTTTCGTTATTACAACTTACAGATAAAATAAAATTAAAATATGGCAGTGCCGGAGCAAAGTCGATAAAACTGCTCAATTAAACAAGTTTTTTTTTAACGCAGTGGCAACAGCGGACTTCGTTTTTTTGTTGTATATGCTCATTTTGTTTAAATTTGAAGCTGCCATATCGAAAATAGTATATGATATGGCAAGTTCAAACATAAAGTGACCTTTAAATGTTAAAGGTAGGATGATCTTCCCTTTAGCTTAACGATCACTTCTATCTTATTGGGTACTCATAATAATAAAAACAATTTATCTGCCCGTTAAAATCCTCCCTTTAGTTAACGGCAAGTTGTAATAATGGCCCTAAGTCGCTTTACGTTTGACGACTTTAGAGAGTTACACACTTAAGGAGTAATGATGAGATTAACACATCTGTGTTCATTTCGATAGTGATATAAAAGAGAAAATTGGATTTTAAAGACGTTTAACAATATGCCAGGTGTACCGGTAACAAGTAAGCGACAAGATAAATATCTCACAGGGAACATTAATTCCGAATGAACTTTTATTTATTTTTTTTTTGTTGGCTATAATATCTGGCAAACATATTCAGTATACATCTAATCAGTGAACAAACAAAATCAGATTTTTTCTTTGTGAAAATGATTTGCGGAAAGCATTAACTTTTTGTTTTCATTTGAAAAGAAGCGCTGGAGAGTCAAGATGCATAAGATGTTTTGACGGTTCAGAGATAACGATTTTGATGTGAGAAATGAAGCTAATGGAGCACTACCAACAAAATTTAAAGACATGAAATTGCAAACAATATTGGATGAAGATGACATTTTGAGTCAGAGACACATGTCCAAATTAATACTTGTTGCACTACAAAGAATTTCTGACCGTTTAAAAAGTATGGGACAAATCCAAAAGCTTAGATAATGGACGTCACATACATAAATTTAATGACATACAGATGAAAAACCGAAGAATCACTTGTGAAATTTATTTGCGAAGGCACGATAGAAAGTCAGTGTAGCATGGAATTGTTACTGGCGATGAAAAATGAATTAATTTTCAAAATCGTTAACGGAAAAAAACAAAAAGCAAAATCGGTTCAGGATACACTCAAAGCATTAGGTTGTGAACTGCTACTCCAACCGCCGTATTCCTTCCGCACTTTGGTTCCTATAAGAAAGTCAAGAATTGAGTGATTAAAGACGAAAAGTTTTGTTGGCTTAGAATTCACAAATTGCCGGAAAAATGGAATAAATGTGATACAGGGCCAAATAGTCGAGTACGTCGATAGCTTCTGTTATCTAGACCGAACTATGACAACAAACGAAGACGCAGAAATAGACGTAGATAACAGACTCAATAGAGCGAGAGCAGCATTCAGGCGACTGCACTCCGTATGGAGAAGCTCATATATATCTATGCGTACCAAGCTAAGAATATGCAACGCTTGTGTAAAGTGAACGTTAATATATAGTAGCGAAGCTTGACTTATATATAACACCATTGACTTATATATAAGAATCATATGTAGAATATTCTGGCCCAATACCATCATCAACGCAGATCTATGGACTCTCACAGAGGAGGAACCCATACAGAAGCAGATCAAAAAGAAAAAATGGGGGTGGATCGGTCATACATTAAGAAAGAAGCCCGACAGTATTACAAGAATGGCGCTAGAGTGGAATCCCCAGGGCTCAAGATACCGTGGCAGACCAAAAAACGCCTGGAGACACACGGTCCTACAAGAACTAAGACTTACTGACCTGACATGGGAAGGCGCAAAAACATAAGCGGAAAATCGTGTCAGATGGAGATGCTTTGTGGAAGCCATGTGCTCCCTAGAGGGGTATTGGAAAAAAAATCGATAGCCAATACTTTGAATGAAATGTTTTTTACTTTCCCCTTAAAAGTTAGTGATTTATTTTCACACAAAGCGCTTACTTCATACCAGTACACCTGACATTTATAAACATTGTAAAAATGAAACTGAAGGAGAATTGACTTCATTAAGAGGATACATTAACGTTCAAGTTTATGGTGTAATAGTGGTAAAAAACCAACAGTTAGTAGAAAGTGGATAAATTATGGATATGTATGGTAGTTTAAATTTACATTTTATGGTACATATTCATTGTCGCATTAGCTAAGATGTTTGACATATTTATTGGAATCATAATATAATATAGAAACTATAAACTGATGTTTAAATTTGAATGTTGTTTAAATAGTTAAAAGTACAGGTAATTCAATAATACAAATCAAATTTAAAAATGATTGTAATTAGCGTGTTTATTAAACGTAAGGATTCGGTTCAAACCCCAGTTCAAACCCCAGTTCTCGAACAAAACGAAATATGAAAAAATAAATATTTATTTGGTGGCTTCCTCTCAGCAGATTTCTGGCAAAAACTCTGAAATAAAAAAAATTACCATGAAATACAAGTATTAATTTGTGTTTATTTAATTTTATACACGAGTGTCGGGACCTACAGTTTAATGTCGACTCCGTACGACAGATTTTTTTGAGAAACCTTTTCATGCCAATGTTATTTACTATCAGAGTTTTTGCCAGAAATCTGCTGATTTCGTTTGCTGGAGGTCTCTGACCTGGGGTTTGAAACGTGGTTTCACGTCTAATAAGCTAACACGCTACCTACTAGACTACGGCGACTATAACTTCCTTTGTTTAGGTATATTCAACAATTGATGTTCTAAACGACATAAACATTGAAAAAAAAAGACTTAAAATCACATATTTGTTGACACCTTTATGAAACAGCGATAATTTCGGATGGTCTTTCATGTCTGGTTAATCTAAAGTGTTACACGAAGCTGTCAGCTGATTCAATGCAATTGATAACAATTCACTGATAACTTTATCTTAGGCTCACGCAACTTGAAATCAAATTCCGCTTTTGAAATGTTCCTCTTTTTAGAAAACAACAAAAAATTATGGTGGCAGACTTCCTTTAACGATAATTAAGAAACTCGATTAAAAGGTAAAACTTGTGCGTGTAATTCCTATGTAATTTTAAAATACATAGGCGAACATCTCAGGCTCTGTGTTCATAATAATGCTGTCTTTATTATATTTTTATACTGTTGTTGGTTGGTTAGTAACGTAATTTTGAGTCAAACTAATAAATTTTTTATTATTTTTATTGTTGCATGCAGCAGAATTCAAATTTATGATTTACAACCTTTGTTTTAAGTCGTATATAAATTTAAATTTGTTGTGTTTATAAGTAACCTTTCTCTTCTTTATCTTGGCACAATACCTACCGGTTTTTTAAATTGTGTTTGGTAAAGATTTAGTCTCCTTTGTTTTATTTTTTTTTTTTTTTTCTCTTTAAAATAAACTGTGAAGATTTGACTATAAAGTACTCGAATTAATTATGAGTTTGCATAGCCGATATTTAAAGATTGAAGTTGTAAAGATTGAAGTTGTAACAGCGAAACATGTCATATGAATTCCATGGGAATAAAAAAAGTAACACTCTATAAAAGTAACACTCTATATATGTGAAATCGCCGTAGTCTAGTAGGTAGTGTGTTGGCTTATTAGACGTAAAGCCAGGGTTCGAGCCCCAGGCCAGACATCTTCGGCGATTTCCTCTTAGCAGATTTCTGGCAAAAACTCTGAGAGTTACTAAATTGCCATGAAAAGTTTTTAAAAAAATCTGTCGTTCGGAGTCGACTTTAAACCGTAGGTCCCGCCACTTATGTATAAAATTAACACACACAACATAAGTGGTGTGAGAAACTAGGTCAACAATCCTGACTGAAGGGTTGTAATGACCAATTATGTATGTGTAACACTCAATAATGTAAGTTTTTGATGAGGTATTCAATCTTGAGCAAATAAGTATAGAATGTGCACCTCGCTAAGTAGTTATGCTATGACGTTAGCAACACATATGATATGATACCGCAGTTTTTAAGGTTATGAAAGGTATGAAACGTTTTAGTAAGCAATGCTAATAGAGTCTGTTTTATGCGCGAAAAACTCAAGATTATTTCTTCACACATAAGAGCGGCATTCATATTGCATTATCTGTGTGTGTTTAAAGTCGCCGTAGTCTAGCAGCTAGTATGTTGGTTTATTAGATGTGAGGTCACGGGTTCAAACCCCAGGCCAGACATCTTCGACAAAACGAAATATGAAAAAAATATTGCTTCGGCGCTTTCCTCTCAGTAGATTTCTGGTAAAGAATGTGAGAGTTAATAAAAATTACTGTCGTTCGGACTCGACTATCAACTGCAGGTCTTTCTTTCATGTATAAAGTTAAAACACACAACATATGTGGTGAGAGAAGCTAGGTGGTAGTCCTGGCTGAAGGGTTGTAATGGTCAATTATTCTTTGTGATGGGATTCATGGATCTAGTTGAACCCCAGAGCCTAAAAATGGTATGCTGCAAATTCCGCCCCATATTGCGCCCGTATCTCAATCGATTGAATGAAGATTTTAGTTTCCAATACACTTATAGGTAATATCCTCAATGCACTACTTATCCGTGAACAATACATATTTTTTATCATTCTAATGTATCATTTCCTCTTCATTCCAATATGTCATATTAAGGATAACATATACATATGTAGACATTTTAAATTCTGTATTTGCAGAAGTTCCATCATATCCTTTTTGGTGGATGTAAATAAAATAAAATCTTTAGGTAGGCCACAAGCAATATGAACTTTAAACACAGATTACTTTTATTACTTAATGAGTTCATAATGTTCCTTTCCTTACTGTCTTCTGTGGAGTTTCTTTTTTCTTGTGTGTTCACTCCTTTAAAAAAGAAGAATTGGAGAACATTAATCACAAATTTTGACACCATGATCATTAAGGAAAAAGTCGATATGAAAGGTATACAGAATATTGTAACACTATATAAACATGTGTACAGTGGACAGCAAAAGTCTTAGTACTCCAATATATTTTGACAAAAAAGTCCCCACAGGCTTAATACTCTTGCACAAAGTCTCGATATGACTTCAAGAGAGTATTTAGGAGATCATTTGAAAGAACGGTTACGTAATCGCTAAACCTCAAACAAAAGTCAACCGAAAAACTTGCTCATGGTGCAACCAGAAAACACTAAACAAAACTTTTACGACACATTCAATTCCAAATACGTTAAATGGAGTGCTTGACCTTAAGGGATATTCTACTAAATACAAGGAATAACATTTTAATATATGAGGCTTTTGAATTTTGAATTTACTCAGGGTTCTCCTTGGGGGGTACCTATGAAGTCATCTCAAACTTTTCATTATTTTTCTCTTGTTTTATGAAAAACATTAAAAATTGTTTGTTTTATAATAAAACAGAAATAAATTAATAAATTAAATATAAAAACCTTAATTTTTTATACAAACTGTTGATTAAAACTCATTAAATTGTCAAAATATATTGGAGTACTAAGACTTTTGCTGTCCACTGTATATACCATATCAAAACGTTAAGGACCAAGAAATTAAAATCTTAAAATGAAGATTTTCAAAAATGCTTGTGGTGATCAAAAACACAGAATTAAGGTGAAATTCATAAATTATTATACTTCCCCTTGCTGCCATTTCTCTCTGACATTTGATTACAAAAAAGCGTTGAAGATAAGTTGCTATGAGGGAACTTAAGTTTGAAATTAAAAAAAAATTTTTTTTGATACGTGCATCATTGCTTAAAACGAACGAATGTCATAAATGTTGGTATTTTTTTTATTTATAAAATTCATTTCAAATACTCTTAATACTGGGTACGTTAATAAGAAAAATTGCCGTATTTGGGGCTCAGAAAACCCACACATGGTTTTACAGAAGCCAATGCACCCATTGTGAGTGAGGCATCATTGGCCCATATTTCTTTGTAACCGCTCTTCATGTTATTGATGTGAACGATGTTTGATTTCAACAGGATGGTGCAACTTGCGACACATCTCATACCACAATCGATTTATTGCGTCAAACGTTTAATGCCCGTTTAATTAGCTGAAATGATGAAATTGGCCACCAAGAAGCTGCGATTTGACAACATTGGACTATTTTCTGTGCGCCTACAATCCAGAGACAATTGAGCATTTGAAGGCCAACGTTCGTGATGCCATTGCCGAGATACGACTCGAAAAAGTCCACATAAATTGGTTCGATCGATTGAGGTACTCTGAGGCCATCCGCGGCAGCCATATGTATGAAATGATGTTCCATTTCTAACCAGAACAATTATACTTCACAACAAAAAAAAAACAATTTAGCAAAATTTCAAACCGTTTTTGTTTCTGTCAATTTTTAATCGTAAAGTAGGATATTGGAAGTATTTAATAAGTAAAGTTTGGATACGTATTATATCACGTTAAAAATTTTAAAATTAATAAAATATCGAAAACCAAGACAATTTACACAATACATGGTATTCCCCGTAAGTCAGCAGAAAGTGGAATGAAAATATGGTGAATCTGTAACTCGAGATCATATTATTCATTGCAGTCTGTAGCTTATATGTAAGAAACATAAAGTACATCTATAGCAGCACATTGTGTTGAATTTTGTAGAAAAGTATGAGAACAGTGAATGCACTGTTTACGTTGATAATTTTTTTTTTACAAATTTGAAGAAGACCAACTTCTTCTTCTACTCAAGTTTGGTGGAACTTGGTCAGTACAGGGACTGCGTTCACCTGCGGCGTCACAACGGGCCGCTATGGGTGCTCAAGTGAGCTTTTGGTATCAAAGCTACCACTCCAACCTACCTATCTACCTACTTATTGTAGAACAATGACTGAACTGGTAAGACTGTAAAGGTACTCTGGCACTATCCTAAAAAAAAAAGAAAAAAGAAAAATGAGTATCGTATACTTACACAAAGTAAAGACGACTTGAGTACATGATGTGCATCCACATAGGACTCTCCATGAACTGTGGCATGGCGTATCGCCCATCAAATTCCCATTCAGTGAAAAATACCCATATGAACAGAGTATTTGATTGGACACAAATTTAGCAGAATGTCAAAAGGAACGCGGAGAAACCATCGAACTTTGTGCAACGCAAGTTCGAGATCCCAATATGTTATCGAAATTTCTGTAACAGACATAAGTCAGGACTGAGGAGTGGAATAAAAGAATATAGACAGTATGATTGGTACCTCTTAATGGTGAGCGAACAACAAACCGACTTGATGCTTAGGTTTATATCATTTTGGTCTCCTCCTCTTTAACCTACCAATTGTTTTACATCAAAAACCTATTCTTCTTAGTTAACTTCAATCAATCTTCTTGCCAATAAGTTTTAATTTCAAAATATTGCCATAACTTAATTTCGCTTGATTTAAAAAATTTCAGATGAAATTTTAAAATTTGTTTTCAGCTCATTGTTGAATTTCAATTAAGAGCGACGAAACAACACATATAACACAGAAAATTTATTTACCGTTAAAAATTTTAATATGCTGAAGCACGAAATGAGTTCATCAGAAGTAAAAAATCTCACGATTAGTTTTGTTTCTATTTTCATAACAACCAACTGTAGCCGTCAGCATTTGTGCATCTTGTATTGTGAATGAAAAATGTTCACTTTATTATATTTTTATTTATGAACTAAAATTGTATACAATAGGCCAACCTCTTAAACGAAACGCTAATTTACGAGTTCGTTGAAAGAGACGTCAGATTTAAAAAAAATGTTGGCAAAATATGAGTCTCTACACTGTGGATTTCAACTCGTACTTTGAACTCTTGGCAAAGACATAAATTAAGAAAACTAAACTTTCATGTGAAATTCACTTGCATTTGATTTTTCCCTTTTCTTTGCAATATACATACCAGGTGTACCGGTATGAAGTAAGCGTCAAGATACGAATGTTTAGCTTGACGTTTTTGTGTGTTGATGATGACATCTCTCAAACATATTCAGTGTATATCACAGCAGTGAACAAACGAAATCATATGTTTTTGATCGTGTTAAAGATAGCGAATTTTGTACCAGACTATGATGTTTTGCGGAAAGCTGGAGAGTCGCATCAAATGCTTGTCGAGGCATATGGTGACCATGCTCTACAGAAGCTGCATTAAGAAGATGATTTCAACGGTCCAGAGTTAAAGATTTTGGTGTGAGAAATGAACAACGTGGAAGACCACCAAAAAAGTTTAAAGGCGCAAAAGTGCGAACAGTATCCTATGAAGATGACAATTTGAGTCACAAACAAATGGTAGAAATGTTAAATGTTGCACAACAAATAATTTCTGACCGGTTAAAAGCTATGTGAACATTCAAAACCCTGCAAAATAGGGGCAACATGAATTTATTGACAGAAAGATGGAAAACCCGAAAACCACTTGTGAAATTTTGCTTTAAATACACGATAGAAAGTCAGTGTTGCATCGAATTGTTACTGACAATGAAAAAATCCTAAACGGAAAATTTATCCACAACAACCATCAACTTTGGCTGCAAAACCAGATCGATTAGGCAGGAAGACAATGCTGTGACCAGAAAGGTGTGGTGTATCGTAAGCACCTAAATCATTACCGCAACAAATTATCAATTTGAACTATGCATTGATAAAAAACGACGCGGCAAGGTAATTTGCAACATGACCATGTATCAGATTACAAAGCAAAATCGGTTTAGGATATTATCACAGCAGTTGGTTGGGAGCTGCTACTCAACCCTCAGTATTTGTTTTCATCGATGGAACACGCAGTTTTATTGGCGTATAATGCATATATTGCCAGAAAGCAATCCAGCAATGGTCAATACTTTAAATAAAATAATTTTTACTTTCCAATTAAAAATTAGTGATTTATGACCACAAAAAAAAAAAAAAACGCTCACCTCATACCGGTACACCAGCTTTATGCAGCATACATATGCATATACATATATATTTTTATGCTTTTTTTTTTATAAATTTAACGATATTGTATGTAATATTTTATTTCGGTTTTATCACTTTTTTTTCAGCAGAAAATTTGATTCAAAAAACTTAGCTACAATACTTTCTTCTTTAAGTTAAATTTAAAATATAAAAAATTAATTTCCTCGCGAATATATTTTGCGTTTGACCTCAGATTTAATTGAATGTACAAAAGAGGAAAAGAAAAATGTACAAAAAAATTTCTAAAGAGAATTTATTTATTATACAGAAAGGAATATAATTCTGATGAGCAGAATGTGGAGATCATACATCACAATACAATACAATTTTATGAATTGCGTACATGGAAGAAACATAACTTAAAATCATTCTTTCTTTTGTTGCAAATGCTTTACGCATATAAGGGTTATTTATACTTGCGGCTAGTTAAGCTATTATTGCATATATTGCGTATGTAGTTCATACGGGGTTGTATCGCATAGAAACAGTATTCAGGCGCTTGTTATAAGTTCCATAAAAACATGTAAAACAAATCAAATTCAATTTATAAAATGAATTAATTTTACGTAAATGATTATCTTCAATTCTACCTCTTTAACATCGGGTGGGCCATCTATCGGTTTAAATTTGAACCGTCGGTTATTTCGAATCTGGCTATACTTATGTCATTCTATTCCGTCTCAAAATTTAGTATATTATCTCCACTGAACGTAATGAATCGATTTACGTTTGAGCAACGTTGGCACAACGCGAAACTACACAATGATGTCGTTTTTGCAAAAAAAAATCTTCCTTTCGAAGTTCATTTTCATCTTGGTGGCAACGTTAATAAGCAAAATTGCCGTATTTGAGGTTCAGAAAACCCACACCCGGTCTTACATAAGCCAATGCACCCATTTCGAGTGACTGTTTTGTAAGGATTGTGGAGCGGAGGCATCATTCGCCCATATTTCTTTGAAAATGAGGACGACGCAAACATTTCGGTTAATAGAGATACCTATCGCACCAGGATAACCGATTTTTTTATACTCGCCCTTCATGGTATTAATGCGAACAATGTTTGATTTCAACAGGATAGCGCAACTTGACACACATCCCATGCCACAATCGAATTATTGCATCAAAAGTTTGATGGCCGTTTAATTGGCCGAAATGATGATGTCAATTAGCAGCCAAGAAGCTGCGATTTGACCCCGTTGGACTATTTTCTGTGGGACGCCGTTGAAGAGAAGTGTTATGCCGACCAACCAGAGACAATTAACATTTGAAGGCCAACATTTGTGATCCCATTGCAGAGATACGACCCCATACACTCGAAAAAGTGCACGAAAATAGGTCAGATCGGATGAGGTATTGTAAGGCCAACCGCGACAGCCATGTGAATGAAATAATATCCCATTCCTAACTGGAACAATTGTACTTCAAAATTTCAAACCTTTTTTGATTTATTGCGTTCTTAAATTTAAGCTTTTAAATGGCCTACCCTATAGTTATTTGTGTGGTCGAAAATACTTAAGTTGGAATTTATTTTTGTTATGGCTTCTTTGAAATCGAAATCGTAAATCGTATGATTGATAATTACAATATCAGTAATCGTAAACTATCATCATGAAGCTTTTGTGTGATCTTACACGACTTTTGTGAAAAGAGAGTGTTTTTTAATTAACCTCTATATCCGTTGATTTTCAATAGTTATGAATTTGATCCTTACTCTGTGAGTCCATAATAAATGCAAAATCCAAAATCGCTCTTGTATGGTTTATGGACACTAAACTGGTTTATCTTCTAATTACTTAATATCGCATAAGAGGGGAATCACTTTTACGCCGAGAATGTAATAACAAGGACTGTGTAATAGATATGTATACTTGTACATACAATTTAATTATTAACGTGTTACTGTAACTGGTTTAATGTTCGTTCGTTTAAGAAACAAAACACATGAAGCAACTTTCTAGGTGCTATTGATGCCATGAATATCTATGGCACTCACCACAGGAGACATTCGTTTTGAAAAAAAAGACATTTAATCGCTGCAATACATTTTCAATCTTGTAAGCGACAAAATAAAACAAAATTGCTCACTAAACAACAACTAAATAAATATAAGATATACGCACTAATTATACATACAACTTATAAATTAATTTTTCAATTAAATTAATTGATTTGGTTTGTGCTCTCTTTTTTTGGAATTAAAATTGCATTAAAAGGCTAATATCGCAATGGAGTTTCTTTGAAACTTATTGCATTACAAAACCGCTCAAAAACAACATGACAAATTGAAACACTTGAGTGAACTGCCACAAATCATTTCATCCCTCAATTTATGATTTCTTTTGACAGTATTTCCAATAAAGCAGGCAGAAAGGAATACAATCTGTCGCCACTTACAAATAATGCCTTTTGTTAACATATTGTAGTGGTGAGAAACTTTTTGGATAGAGCCCAGCATTTTTACAAGAGATGGAATTGTCTGAACTTCCTATGGTATGCGTTTTGATATTTTCCTCTTCATAGCAATAACGGAAAATTATACGCTTTCCCCAAAGTATTAACCTGGATTAGTCGAGCTTCTAGTCAATCACTTTAGTCACTATACCAAGCTACCTCAATTATTTTCCTTATTACCCCGGTAGAAAAATAGAATGATTTTGCAGTTGGAATAGTGTTATTGATATATAATGAAAATTATAAATATTATGAAATACATACACAGAGCGCCATAAGTGAGTCAACACCCACTATAATTTTAAATTTTCTATTATAAAAAATATACTTGTAGCACAACAATAATTTTTGCGATTTTTTTGTTTTAACATTTTATAAGTAATAAATAAACGTTTTTAATTTATGGAAATTTATTCGACTATTCTCATTTACTTTTCACGCTATCCTAAGAAAATGAATTATTTCAGCGGTGTTTACTCACTTTTAACGCTCACTGTATATTGATTGGCCGATTTCTGGGTATTGAATTTACATAAATTCTGTGTTAGTTCATAATTTTTACATAGTAAGGACGGTAGTAACCATATGAAACATTTTACTTCTGTATCTTTAACTTTTCCTTACATTAAAATTTGATGAAGCGCCTCCATTGATGATTTTCACAACACTAAATGGGCTTTAAAATTCACCTAGCTTCTCACACCACTTTTGTTGTTTGCGTCAAATAAGCTAATTGAGCTGTGTCCTCATAGGACTTTTCTACATGATTTGCCGATTAAAGTGTAGAGAGGGAGATAAGGTGATCCAGAGTAAAAACGTGAAAGGTTAAATTTGTTCTTATAAGTAAAGAATACCTATGTAGGCACTATGCAGCTGGTCCTTATCGATACAGACCCCTGATCTCAACATTATTGAGCATGTTTGGGAAAAATTCGCCCATAAGCTCTATAAATCTAGTATCAACAAAGTGTAACAGTTGAAACAAAGATTTAGGCGAGAATGGAACAACATAACCCCGGAATTTTACGCCATTCTCGTGCAGTTGATGCCCCGATGTTTAGAAGCAGGAATGAAAGCAGAATATCTAGCTTCCAAGTATTAAAACAGTGACTTTTATTTGACTGTCCAGTTATGCGTTTGACATGAAGTTCGTTAATATTGCTTTTCTTTTTTGTTTTAAAAATATTTTTAAATAAAAACGCTAATTATTATACATTGTTTAAAAGCTTTTTTAATTATCTATAAATTTGCATCAACTTTTTTTTTTAATATTTCCATTGAAATGGAAAAATCCGCATTTGAATAATCTAATATCTAGTGTCCAATTCATTTTCTTTCATCTATCGTTCTTTCATCAGACTGTTTACGTTGCCATATAAAAGACAATACAAAGCCGGCAACGGAGTCAGTAAAAGTTCAATCAGTCTTGTGTGAAGACGCAGTGTGTTTGAAGAGGGTAATCGTGGTTTGAAGATCTCCGTTACAAAGATCTGCCTAACAATTTATTAGTAATTATTATTGTTTATGCAAGAGAGTGCAAAGAGGAGTAACAAACAAAGCAATTGTTGTTGTTTACATCAAGTTGTGAACAGTGGCACACAGAATTGTGCGAACAATAAAGAATTTAATTAAAACTAAACACAAATTTATTTTTATTTTATTTGCAATCTACGAGCTCATATTTTAAACGTTTTTAAAAGGTAACATTATTATTGCGCGCCTATGGATATTCGATTATTCTTGCTTAAACATATTTATTGTCAACGTCATAAAAATTAATGTCAACGTCAAAAAAAGATATCAAAAAATTATGTTACGGTCTAGCTTCTATCACCACCCGTGCTGTGAGTTGATTTTGGACATCCGTATAACAGTTTTGAGTAACATTTGTTTGACAATTAGTTACTCTCACAGCTTTTGCCCGAAGACTGCTGTGGGATATCGTCTCAATAAATATATTTGTGGAGGTTTCGTCCAGTAAGTCAACACAATTTATCTTTACAATAAAACGTTAAATTTATGTCAATCAGAGTAATGATGAGGAAAATAATTTCATTTATAAAGTATGCTTGAATGAATTTATTTTTTCCCATTTCTTTATAATCCTTTTAAATATCATGGCTAGAGGAGTACAAAAATAATTGAAAATTAATTCAATGACGTAATGAAATTGTGTTTGTAAATTGATTTGAAAAGACTGAAGTTGCGTTGAACAAATATTTAATATTTACCACCGCAACAAAATTAACAAACAGAACAATAAAAATATAGTTGCAGTTAACAAATTTGGCCTAAACATGAAATGTAAAAGGAAAACCTTTCACATTTTTATTTCAAATTATAATTTCTTTTTTTTTTTTGTGGTACATATTAAATTTCTTTTCATACAACAGCGAAAGCTGCTACCGTACCAACAGCTTTGTTTGCTTTTCAGCATATTTTCAAAACTTTATATGGTAAGTGATGTTAATATGTGTTTGTTTTTTTTGGATTTGAAAAGTGAAAACGAAAAGTGTAAATTGAATTAATTCTTAAGCTTGTAATTTCATATCTTAATGCTATTGTGCAATTTTAGCACAAAAAAAAAAGAAATTCTCTGTAACTTTATACGCTACATTTTCTGCCGATATGCAGTGTTATTGGAGAAAAGGTAGCCAGTCAAATGGAAACTTCTTGTTTTAAACCAAAATTATTTTTTTTTAAGCTGACTATTTTGTATAATAACGGCAATGTAACGCCTTGGTATTGGACCGAGAAGACTCGATTGGATTCGCGACTACAGATTCACACTGAAATATAAATCTGGCAGCTGGCCACACCAATTTTAATACTCGCTACCACTGTTTTCGAATCAAATTGTTCCCCTATTTTCTTCTAAAGGAAGACAAAGTTATTTTCATAGCAAATGTTAAAGACGTAAATCCACAAATCCGCAAATTTTTAATTTGAATAAAATCTGTAAGACGCTGGAGAAAATCTCAAATCTTCAATTGATTAGAAACTACTACTATTGCAACAAAAAACTTGTCAAAATAACAGAATGGTTTGTGCATTTTATTAAGTTTATTTGCAACAATTAACCATTTTTAATTTTATTATACGAGCACGAAAACCAATTTCGAATGTAAACTCAAAGCACTTTATTTTAGCATAGTTTTGCATTGCTTTTACAAGCCTATACATTGCACGCAACATTTATTTGTACAGAAAGATCATTCAAAGCAAAAAAAAAATTTAAAATGAAATTAAATTTTAAAAGATTTTAAATATGCCTTATCATACACACATGAAATGTTTACGAATTAAAGTCAAAACATTTTTTTTTATATTTTGCTCTCGTATATTGCATGTTTAGATTTCAACAAATTTTAATTAAATTTAAGTGTTTCTCTAATAAAATTTAGCATGTAGATATTATAACTTAAATGAACTTGATAATAATTTACCATATTTACCCCTTATTTCTGTAAAGCAAGATATTTCAGACAAGTGGAAATTTATATACAAATATTGTCATATGTATACCTGGTGTACCGGCTTGAAGTAGGCGTCAGGATGCAAATGTCTCCTTAAATAATCACCCTTATTCTGGTTGTCGTCGTCGACGTCGTCTTGCGTCGACAGTTTAAAATTGGTATTCTGTTTGTCGTTATTGACAGTTATAGATGACTGTCGGACACACATTTAGTATTCTGTGAGTCAATACGCCGTCGATATTGTGTTGTGTCGACTCTGATTTTGTCGACTCTGATTTTATCGACATCATTTTTGGTAACGACGACGACGACGACGACGACGACAACCAGAATAAGGGTGAATATTTATTGTGAATGAGTCTTTTATGTGATGACGATAACATCTTTCAAATACATCTAGTATACATACATCAAGTCAGTGAACAGGCTAAATCATATTTTTTCATCGCGTTAAAGATGACGAATTTTATACCAGAAAATGACGATTTGAGGAAAGCATTAATTTTCTGTTTTCATTTGAAGAAAAGTGCTGGAGAGTCGCATGAATGCTTGCCAAGGCATATAGTGATCATACTCTATCAGAAGCAAAATTTTGAAGATAGTTTCGGCAGGTCAGAGATAACGACTTTGATGTGAGAAGAACGTGGAAGACCACCAAAAAACTTTGAAGACCCAGAATTGCAAACAATATTGAAACAAATGGCAGGAATGTTAAATGTTGCAGAACAAATAATTTCAAGCCGTTTAAAAGTTATGGGAAAAATCCAATAGTCTGGAGAATGGGTGTCACATGAATTGAATTACAAACGGATGGAAAACCGAAAAACCACTTGTGAATAGTGATTCAAAATCACGATAGAAAATCAGTGTTGCATCGAATTGTTACTGACAAAAAAAGGATTTATTTTCAAAATCTTAAAAGGAAAAATCATGGGTTAATTCGATACAGCCATCAACTTCGGCTCCAAAACCAACTCAATTTGACAAGAAGACAATGCTGCGTGTCTAGAGGGGCCAAAAAGGTGTAATGTATCACGAGTTCCAAATTGACGAACAACGTCAACGTTTTACTTTACAATCCTTCATAACTACTAAAGAAAAACAAACAACAGAGATGAATATTTATAATAATTTGAACTGGTTAGGATTAACACCTACTATATCTCAATAACATTACTTACTTTATTTACAGGATACGGTATTCATAAAATGTTCTAACCAATGTTTAGCGTCATCACTATAAAATAGCAATAAATTCTAGTGGCATCACTGAGCGTTAACATTGCTTTTTATGTGTATTTATATTAATTTACTAACACAAGTTTTTTTTTTCTAAACATGAATAAATTACAACAAATTCCTACAGCTCTTGGATACATTATGTTGGGTTAGGTTGGGTGGCGGATTCATCTTGGAGTACAAGATTGTATTTAGGCAGTCGTCGAGACCCATTGTGATACAATTACAAACCTTTCTCCCATAATCTACTGTTAAGAAGCGAGGCCTTTATCTATTTGGAACAGTCAATATAATTAACCACAAAGCACGGTGGTACCGCCGGGGCTAGGAGAGGATAGTTTGGAATTTATATAAGGAAACAGTGAATTAAAACATTCTATAATATAATAATTTCAACAAGAGTGAGGAAGAATTATGAATTCGAAGTGATTATTACTTCCAACAGACCAAAGATACTAAGTGAATTTTTGTTAATGTGAAGATATGATTTGACTACCAAAGTTCCCAAAAGCTTAATATTCTTCCACAAAGTCCCGATATGTCTTTTAGAGGGCATTTATGAGATCATTTAAAAAAAAGTTTGAGAAGTCTCTAAATCTGAAACAAAAGTCAACTGAAAACTTTACTTACACGTGATTGGCAGCAAATATCAAGAGAAAACACAACAAAAAAAACTGGGTAACAAATTCAGTGAGAAATAGATTAAATAGAGTTCGTAACTGTAGGGGATATCCTACTAAATATTTGTTATAACATTTGAATACAATGGGCTTTTGAATTTAAATTTTTTTGAGAGGGGATACCTAAAGTTTTGCCACACGAAAATATAGAATCATCAGGAAGTATTCCTTATTTTTCTTTTGATTTCTTGAATACATTAATTATTCTTGTGTTTTCTTATAAAATAGAAGTAAATTAATGAAATAAACATAAAAAAACATCAATTAATTTTATAAATTATTACTTAAAAATTCATAAAATTGCTTACACATATTGGGGCGCCGGGACTTATGCTGTTCACCGTGTACAGTTTCGCAGGTGTATTTAAAACCATAACCAAGGTTTATAACTCATACGGAAAAAAGCTCCTTTTCTAAAAACATCAGACAGGCATAAAACAAACGCAGAAAACATGTAAATTTCTGAATTTCCAATGTTATTGCTTTTAACCCTTAGTAGGGATAATGAAACTACTCTGTCTCTGGTATATAATAAAACAGGTGCCCATTAAATCATAAGCGGATAGTTTTAGAAATGTTGAAAAATTTCTACTGAGCATGTTTACAATTCCCATTTGATTGTTTTTAATGGAGAAGCAAATATAGTATCGTGAATTTATCAACCATTGTAGGCTTTTAAGTTTGAAAGACGGCCAATGTTTATTAAGCTTTTTGTGGTCATTCGATATTAAATGCATTAAAAAAATGATATTCTGTTGCTGTCTGTGATAACATAACTGAGAAGTGAGAAAAAGACTTTTAAATAAATTTTCAAATGTAAATTTTACATTTACAGCATAATCCATTATGTTTTATATCATCGACATACATACATAAATTGCCAGAGGCATCATCAGCAGTATTGAGCTCAACCGACAGCAATACCATCAATATTTTGAAACAATTGCGATTAACCTTAGGGATAGCAGGAGCACGCAAAGCTGCGTCATTGTACTGCAGTTACAGCTTATGTTCATAAAATATCAACATCAGTTATAGCCATCCATTTAAAAATTATTACAGCAATACTCACAGCATTATTTTATTTGTTACGCCTAATAACAATGGTTAACAATAAAAACTTTAGAGCTGTTATAGCACTGAAGTTTTCTTACTACTAACTTCGGTACTAATGTCGGTCGTTATGGTACCATTTGTTTATGGTATAATGGATTTGCAATTATCTGAAGTTATATTACAAAAATGTAATGTTCATAATGTTTAATTTGCTGTGTCAGAAAAGCTGTGATTAAAGTTAAGACAAAGATAAATATTTTGTATGATTTTAATGACAATAATGAGACAGTTTTTTACAATACTGTTCAATTAAAGTTGGCCCTTTTTGGCGCCATCAAACTTGTGTTAATTGTATGTTGAACAAAAATCTTGCATCATATTAATTTCAATTAATTTGTTCACCTTGGTTTTGGAATACACATTAGGAAACAAAGATCAAATTAGAGTAACAAAAATATGTAAAGCAAAAATAGAGCAAACAAACCAAAATAAACGAAGTATAAACAGAGCAAAAGGTAATGCTGCGGCTCATTTGTCAGAGTTTTATGGTAAAAAATGCTGTTCATTATACGCTGGGAGTGTCATCTTCGTATAGAGTCTTCCAACAGGAACTTTAGTAATCTGACAGTGCATAAGCTTTTCCACTAAATTACATACATACCAGAGATCAGCAATGAATCGTATTTTCGCTACTCATAGGTACTTATGAAATTTTGAGTATGAGTGAGTCAAGAGTATTAAAATTCAACTACTCTGATTCATTCGTACTCACTACAACATTGATTTATAATTACAGGTTGCAATGAGTATGAGTACAACGTTGACATCAAACTCACAACATTCGATTCATTGTTTGATTCATACGCCTACTCATTCAGATTCATAAATTTAGAAAAATACTTATAATACTTACGAATAATTCGAGTCACTCGAATCATTCATCAAAATTTACAGTAGTAGTTATTGTTGCATTTACAAAAGAAGAGAAAAGAAAAGACAAAGACAGCAAGCAAGGCACACACACAACCTTCTAGCGAGTATTGTGGTGTTCGTACTCGAATCATACTTATTTTGTGCTTCGTGTATATGTTGAATCATGGAGAGTCGAAATCAACAACATCGTGCGTATTGTTAAGTATGAGTACGATGAGTAATTCTAACTTTGAATATGAGTAGGATGAGTATGATATTAAAATAAGTATGAATGCGTATAAGTAGCTGAAATTATAAGTATGACTCGAATCTACTCATCGTTTTGAATACTCGTTGCTGACCTCTGATACATACATAATTGGTCATTACAACCGTTCAGTCAGGATTACAATCCAACTTCTCACACCACTTATTTTGTGTGTGTTAATTTTATCCATAAGTGGCGATAACTCCGAACGCCAGATTTTTGAGAAAGTTTTTCGTGGCACTTCTATTTACTCTCTGAGTTTTTGCCAGAAGTCTGCTGAGAGGCAATCGGCGAAGAATTATTTTTTCATATTTCGTTTTAGTTGGAGATGTCCACTAAATTATTTATTTAATCTCTATTTTGACAAAGACAACGACGTGTATTCGCTGGCTAGGCTCTGGAGCTTGCTTGCCAAGTGTTGATTTTAATCTTCAGCAATGAGGCCCATTTCTGGATGAACGCGAGACAATAGCAATCCACATGAGATCCAAGAGCATAAAACATAATAATTTTGGATTGAGGGTGTCATACATACATACATAATTGGTCATTACAACACTTCAGTCAGGATTACGACCTAGCTTCTCACACCACTTATGTTGTGCGTTAATTTTATACATGAGGGGCGGGACCTACAGTTTAAAGTCGACTCCGAACGACAGTTTTTTGAGAAGCTTTTCATGGCAATTTTATTTACTCTCAGAGTTTTTTGCCAGAAATCTGCTGAGAGGAAGTCTCCGAAGAAATATTTTCATATTTTCGTTTTGATGTCTGACCTGGGATTCGAACTCGGGCCTTCAGTCTAATAAGCCAACACACTACCTACTAGACTACGGCGACTTGAGGGTGTCATAGGTCCATTTTTTTTTTTTTTTTGATAACGACTTTCATCAGACTATCACCGCCAATGGTGAACTTCATTTGGCCTGAATTGAATCATTCTGCTGTTTCAGCAGAACGGCTCTACGTGCTCTGCGTCCTACTATTGACAAGATTATAAAGAAATTTGAAGAAACTGGAAGCATAACAGACCTCTGCATCATCGCAATGTACGAACTACTGAAAATATCGTTCCTGTGAGAAACATTGTGGCAAATAATCCAAATTTGCACCTCCATTCATATACATATCAAGCAAAAATTAAAGCTGGTTTTCCATTTATAATTCAGACTTTAACTGCGAATTTTACGAACAAAATTTTCTTCAGCAATAAAGTTCATTTCTTACTTGGTGGTTACATAATAAGTAAAATTGTCGCATATATGGCTGGATAACCCAGAAAATATAGAAAAAAAGCCATTGAATCTGGAAAAAATGACTGTTAATAATGTGCCATATTTTTTGATGTTCTACATGAGCGATTAGAAGATATAGTCATCTCACGTGGAGAATTGACCCCATTAGACTCTCGCATGACCACAGCGGTCCTTAAAACCAACGTAACCCATGTCATCGTTGAAATTCATTCGTTGAATGATTTAATTCGTTGAATGATTTAAGCGCCAGAGTCATGAGAAAATATACATTTCGAATGGCAGACACGATTTTTTAGAAAAGACTTGTGTAAAAATTTTGTAGTACAACGTAATTAATAAAAATAAATTTTTTAATTAAATAAATTACAATGGAAAACAATAGGAAGAATAAAAATAAACTTAAGACAAAAAATACCTAGCGAAGGATATAAGATCTTCCCTAAATTGGAACCCTTATAGTCAAAGACATGTTGGAACACATAAAAGAAGATTAGACTGAAAAAATAAAATAAAATTGTTTGTGTATTCAGAAGTACAAATTAAGTAAACCGTGTCGATGATTTATATTTTGTTTTTTTCTATTACCATTAAGTTATTTAACTTCAACGCCATTAATTGCAATTAATTTGTTTCATTAAAATATGCAGCATATTTGCATAATCATGTGAACTTAAATCGGATATTTACCTCCAGAATTTTGTTACAAATGAATAGAAATTTTTGAATAAAATTTGCAAAAATTACTGCAACTGACGTAATACTCACAAACCAGACTTTATGTCGTAGTTCTGAGTTTTTCTAAATTGTAGTCGTATTTCTTGTCTTTCTCAAATAACATTTTTCATGTATCGTATGAAAAACCTGATATCCACAACCCACACGTAAAACAAAAAATGTAAATACGTTTACACTTAAAGAAAAAAAATGGAAATTATTTAAGAGTTATTCTTCATGAGCATACAGTGATGTGAAAATTAATAATGACACCAATGTGACACTTAAGGCCGTGTCAGATAAAACTTTGTTGCTTTGCCTGACGTTTATAACTTTGACAGAAAAGCGTAAAGCAAAAGGTGTATGTCACAACAAAAACTTTGACAATACTCGCGTTGTTTGTTTATCTTTTAAAAGTGGTTGGCGCGTAAGTTTTGCTTTTAATATTTTGTGTTTAAATAAGGACTATAAATGGATTTTGAGTATTTATTGGACATACTTATAATTGTACTGCTAAAAAAAACTAAAAAACATAAAATTTAAGGACAAATATTAAAAAAATAAAATTTGCGCGCAAATTTGCCAAAAATATATACAGAATAATCAACAGCTGATTGTCAAAGCGCGCAAAAAGATGAGAGATGCCCAACTTTTCGCTTTGCGTTGCGTTAAAAGCTGTTTATGTGACAAGTGCCATATAAACATGTGCATTTATCTTAAATGTCAAAGCGAATTTGTAACGCAACGCGAAGCAAAAGTTCTATGTGACGCGGCCTTTAGAGATTTGATGAGAAAGTAAATAAAATAAGAAGTTTCCGTAGTCTAGTAGGTAGTGTGTTGAAGTCGCCGTAGTCTAGTAGGTAGTGTGTTGGCTTATTAGACGTAAAGCCAGGGTTCGAGCCCCAGGCCAGACATCAAAACAAAATACAAAAAGTATTTCTTCGGCGATTTCCTCTCAGCAGATTTCTGGCAAAAACTCTGAGAGTAAATAAAATTGTCATGAAAAGTTTCTCAAAAAATCTGTCGTTCGGAGTCGACTTTAAACTGTAAGTCCCGCCACTTATGTATAAAATTAATACACACAACATAAGTGGTGTGAGAAACTAGGTCAATAATCCTGACTGAAGGGTTGTAATGACTAATTATGTATATACATATGTATGTAGTAGGTACTGTGTTGGCCTATTAGACGCGAGGTCATGATTCAAACTCCAGGCCGGACATCTCCAAGAAAACGAAATACGAAAAATATTTCTCCGGCGACTTCCTCTCAGCAGATCTCTGACAAAAACTCTGAGAGTAAATAAAAATTGCCATGAAAAGTTTCTCAAATATCTGTCGTTTGAAGTCGACTTTAAACTGTAAGACCCACCACTCATGTATAAAAAATTAACACACATAACGTAAGTGGTGTGAGAAGCTTGATAGTAATACTGAGTGAAGAGTTGTAATGACTAACTATGTATCTGTGTAGGTATGACATGTTTGTTTTCGCCGAGCTATTCGTTGATACAATAATTTAGCAGTGTGTGTACTGTTGAAATGTAAATCATTTTTTTTTTCGTCAGTAAGACCAAATTTTGTAAGCGTGCTATTGATGTCAGCGCTAAGGGATAACAAACATACATACATTCTATGAAAGTCTGCATCAGTCCACTCCTCCGATACGCATTGTACGTGGTTCCGCAATAATTGGGATGTCGAGCCTACTAATTCTGGTAAACGACATAAAAATTGTTGCAACTTTTCGATGTCTTTATCACGTTCATTGCATTCCTTATCGTCCTTCACACCAATATGCTACAGGTGTTCATGGGAGACGGCGCATCTCCCGTAAGGAATTATAAAATACTCATTGTTTTCCCCGCATAGAGTTCGCCCCAGAGTATTATCGTAATTATGTGTAGTTTGTAATTATTTCATAAAAGTCGATGTGACGTTTCCAGCCACTTTTTCAGCTTGTTCTTCAACAACAACATTTATTTTTAAATCATAATTGCTTCAGATGACATCTTTAAAAATGAGAAAAGTTTTCTAAGAATCAAAACCTTTGTTCAATAGTCGGGAGCACCCGATGGTCTAGGTGGTAGTGTTAAACTTCAAGTGCCGATACCATTGGTTCGATTCACACCAGAGACCCTAGATGTTTTGTGATCGTCTGATTTTTGACATTACTTATAATGCAATGTTTAAAAAATAAATTTATAGCACACTACCCCTCTTTCCGTTCTCCTATAACTATCTTATTCCAACATAATGCGCTGCATGAGTAGCAGATTGTTCCTAAGTGTTGTAAGGAAAATATTATTTTTTTAAAATTTGTAAATTTTAAATGCAGTATGTTAAGTATTTAACATAAACAAGTTTTTTTAAAAGTTCAATTTTTAAAATGATTATTAAAACTGTATTTCAATAAGATTATTATTTGCAACGCAACCAATAAATGCATAACCACTATGAAACTGAAATCAATTATTTCTGTTTTTGAGGTGTGTGTTAATAATTTCGGTGGCTAAGAATTTCATTTAAAAACTACGAGATTTTTTCATTACAATTTTTTATTGACGACTTAATAGCAATTTTTTTTTTTAATTTTTTTGTTTTTGTGTTATAGTTGCACTTGTTTTTAAAATTAAAGTATTTAAAAACCGGTACCGCATGGTTTGCTCCAAAAAATTTATTGGTCACGATATTTTTAATCATGTTTTAATTTCTATTTATTGTTTGCCATTATTAGATGTTTTATTTAATATATGTACATATGTATGGTATACATACATATTTTTTATTTTTAAATTATTATTTAAGAAATGGTGTGGCCGTAGCCTCATTAATTTGGGTTTCAAAATTTTTTCAAAGGCTTTAAAGAAAATAGTTGATATTCTTATACTTTTTAATGAGACTTTTGACAGTTCATTGATGAAAAACCATACATACATAAATGGTCATTACAACCCTTCAGGATTACGACCTAGCTTTTCACATCACTGATGTATGCTGTGTGTGTTAATGTTATGCATGAGTGGCTGTACCTGGAAACTCAACATGCAAATAATAGGTTCAACGGTGCAGAGATAACGATTTTTATGTAAGAAATGAAGAAAAAGTTTTAAGACGCTGGAGTGCAAACAATATGTGATGAAGATAACAATTTGAATCGGAAACAAATGGCAGACATATTATATGTTGCACAACAATTTCAAGCCGCTTAAAAGCTATGGGAAAAATCCAGTAGTCTGGAAAAGCAATGCGACATTAATTGGATAACAGAAAGATGGGGTCGCCGTGGTCTAGTAGGTAGTGTGCTGGCTTATTAGACGTAAAAGCCAGGGTTCGAGTCCCAGGCCAGACATCAAAAAATAAAAAAAAAAAATACAAAAAGTATTTTTTCGGCGATTTCTTCTCAGTTTCTCAAAAAAAAAAATCTGTCGTTCGGAGTCGACTTTAAACTGTAGGTCCCGCCACTTATGTATAAAATTAACACACACAACATAAGTGGTGTGAGAAACTGCGGGCTTCTTGGGGACGATTGCCTGTAGACTGTCTAATGGTGAAGGTATAGCACTGGCCATTTTATAGTCACCTAGCAGCAACTCGTTTCCTTGCCGTTCGCATCTTCCCCCTTTCCACCTTTCCTAAAAAAAACCTGCACAATGCACTGCATGAGTAGGGGCTATTCCCTGAGCGCTGGTTTCATAAAAAAAAAAAAAAAGATGGAAATTTTGCTTCCAAAACACGATAGAAAATAACGAAATGCTACTGATGATGCGAAATGGATTTATTTTCAGAATCCTTAAAATAAAAAAAATCATGTGTTAATCCGGGACAACCATCAACATCGGCAGCAAAACCAGATCGATTCAGCAGCATGACAATGCTGCGTGACTGGTGGAACCGAAAAGTTGAGGTGTACCACGAGCCTATTAAACAAGGTGAATGCAGAGACTTCACAAAGTAGTTTTTGTTTCGCTTCTGGTAAACATAACATGCTTCGGGTTAAAAAAATATATATTTTTGGATGAAAATCTGTTTCATTAATTGATTTTCTAATTTAGTGCCGAGTCTTGAGTATTGATCGTAGGGATCTTTATAGGAGATTATGATGTCAACTATTTAACATATCGAGTGGGCCATTTATCGGTTTAAATTTGAATATCGAATTTGGCAATAATTATGTCATTCCATTCTGTCACAAAATTCGGTATATTATCTCCATTGAAGGTAATGAATCGATTTATGCTTCAGCAACGTTGGGATTTATTGGAAATTTATTTCCAAAACAAAGACAATTGATCGGAAATTGCACGAAAAGCTAATTTTCATCTTAGTAGGTACGTTAATAAGAAAAATTGCTCTATTTGGAGTTCAGAAAAACCACACGTGGTCTTACGGAAGGCAATGTATCCATTACGAGTGACTGTTTGGTGCGGTTTGTGAAGCGGATGTATCATTCGCCGAAATTTCTATGAAAATGAGGATGGCGCAACCCCTACGGTCAATGGAGACACCTATCGCACCTTGATAACCGACTTTTTGTACCCGCTCTTCACGGTATTGATGTGAACGATGTTAGTTTCAACAGAATGGTACAACTTGCCACACATCTCATGCCAAAATCGATTTATTGCATCAAACGTTTCGTGGCCGTTTAATTAGCCGAAATGGTGATGGCAATTGGCCGCTAAGAAGCTGTGATTTGACAACGTTGGAGTATTTTCCTTAGGACGCCATTAAGGAAAAGTATTATGCCTACAAACCAGAGACAATTGAGAATTTGAAGGCCAACATTCGTAATGCCATTGCTGAGATACGACCCCATACACTCGAAAAAGTGCATGAAAATTGGTCCGATCGAATGACGTACCGTAAAACCAGCCGCGGCGGACATATGAATGAAATAATATTCTATGTCTAACCGTAACAATTGGACTTCACAACAACGAAATAAATTTGGCAACATTTCAAACCGTTTTGTTTTATTGCATTTATAAATTTAAACTTTTAAATGGCCCACTCTATATAATCTTCTCTGTGGCTGTCCGGTTCTATTCTTTTAGTCGATATTTATGCTATCTTCAGATTTATAACGGGATAACGCTGCGTATCTCGCTTAGCTGATACCCCTTACGTTCGTACCAAATTTTATACTAAATTGTCATAAAATTTAATACTTTTTTTGCGCATGCCACTACGCAGAATGATATGTACTAAGAAGCAAAGAAATTTATAAGTTTTTTTTTCAAAATTTCTCAACAGGAAGCCTTACAACATTTAATTTTCTTTTATAATTTTATGATTAATTGAATAACGCGTTATATTCATTATGTTTTCGATTTATATACCATATACAATACACGATTACGATAGTAGTACGCCCCTTAACTTTATTTAATTTTTTATTTGGCAGTAACTGGTTATAAGATTGTGTTCATCCATTCAGAAGAATTTCGAAATGAATAAATAAAAAACAGAAAGGAACAGAAAATGTCAAAACTTATTTAATCAAGTATAAATTATGTTGCGTATTCATTTATTTAGTGTGCTGGTATCTTTATCCTACTGACTGCTATGACCCACCTACCATAACTGTGCAACGAAGACGGATTAACGGTTTGTTGTGACCTTATTTTAAAATTATATGCTTTTAATAAGAAATATCGTAAGACATTTATGACATTAATAACAATTTGAAATATAAGAATTTTCAAAAAGAAAAACACTCGAAGAAGACCATGGCAAACATAAAACCCTTCTAGACTGTATTTTTTTATTGCAATTAATAAGACTGACTGGATTGGAGTTTATATCGATATTTTATATTAATCTCACTGTATTCATTAATTTTAACATAAAATATTGGGTCTTCCAATAGGGGCTTACGTTACTTTGATTGTTGATAACGGTCATCTTGTTGAAGCCATATCAACAGCGATCATCAACAGCTGCAAATATGAATACAGTTTTATTAATATAGGTGTCCTATTCGGGTACTAAATCTTTATGCAAATACAAGAGTTTTTTTTATTAAAATGGTTGCCTCGTTCAGGTAAAGAACTTTCGCTGCGCACTTTTACGGTAACCATATATTAAATTAAATAACTTATAATTTAAAAAAATGTACATTTTGTGTATTATTAACACTCGCGAAAACCATAAGACCAAAATATTCGATTTAAATAATAATACCGCTGACGATCGAGAGATTCAGACTCTGCGATGGAAATGGGCATACTTTGGGTTTCGAAGAATGATTTATTTAAATTTAATTTGGAAGATCAAAGAGAGAGAGAGAGAAATCGAGGATACTATTGCAAGAGCTTTCGATTAAAAAGCTTGACTGGGATGACTCAATTCCTTTGGGGTTGAATACCTCATGGAAAAAATTCAAAGCTAATTTAATGGAAGTTGATTCAATTAGTATCCCAAGATTCGTCCATACAGCCTCATACAAGAGATTTAGCGTTGATCACAAGAACTCGGCCGTTCTCAGGCCACAACTTGCGGGTTTTTCGTATCGAGTTAGGCATGTACCCGTACAGTCACCGTAGTCTAGTAAGTAGTGTGTTAGCTTATTAGACATGAGCCTCGGTTTAAACCCCATCTCAAAAAAAAAGAAAGAAATATGAAAAATATTTCTTCGGCGACTTCCTCTCAGCAGATTTCTGGTAAAAACTATGAGAGTAAATAAAATTGTCATGAAAAGTTTCTCAAATATCTGTCGTTCGGAGTCGACTTTAAACAGTAGGTCCTGCCACTCATGTATAAAATTTCTGGATGAGAAGGCACAAGAATAAACAAAATTATCATATTTATTTATTGAAGTCGCTGTAGTCTAGTAGGTAGTGTGTTGGCTTATTGGACTGAAGGCCCGAGTTCGAATCCCAGGTCAGACATCAAAACGAAAATATGAATATATTTCTTCGGCGACTTCCTCTCAGCAGATTTCTGGCAAAAACTCTGAGAGTATTAAAATTGCCATGAAAAGCTTCTCAAGAAACTGTCGTTCGGAGTCGACTTTAAACTGTAGGTCCCGCCACTCATGTATAAAAATTAACGCACACAATATAAGT
Source organism: Sarcophaga caerulescens (assembly GCA_927399465.1). NCBI lineage: Eukaryota > Metazoa > Arthropoda > Insecta > Diptera > Sarcophagidae > Sarcophaga > Sarcophaga caerulescens. The sequence continues at coordinate 22,591,875 of OV656867.1, forward strand.
GGTGTGAGAAGCTAGGTCGTAATCCTGACTGAAGGGTTGTAATGACCAATTATGTATGTATCATATTTATTACATTATAATTTCAAATGAGAGCTATATGAGATCTAAGAGCATCCATTACATACTAAAAAATTCATCTTAATATCATGGACAATATTTTCTATTGAAATTAAGCCTTAATATTTGTCATAATATTGTATTTGTCCACTTCGTTCTGTGCATTTGAACTGGGGAACTTTATTATTCGAAAAAATTTCAATACAAATGGTCAACGCAAGAAAAAGGTGCATATTTTGTCTTTCGTTATTTATTTATGGAATCTACAATTTAATGCAATTAAACATAAAAGTCCTTGCGATTTTTAATTTTTCTTATGCTCCCTGACCATAAGCATTAGTTGAAGCCTTTTTATGTCCTTTCACTTTACTAAATCGCATTAAATCGGAATTTAGACATAAATTTCGCATTGGCAGCTAATTAATGAACAATGCTTTTGTTTAATCCTATGTTAGTTTCATTCAATTACTTTTGGCGTTCCATCTAATGGCATATGTCAAGAATTAATTTTAACTCATTTTCATAATTATTTTTAGAATGACAATAATTATAAATCGTATAATCAAACAAAATATTTTTTACATTTATTACTGAATTCTGATTGTTTTTAATGATTGCACAAAAAGTTAGCAAAGACACTGTGAGAAAAGCCAAAAAGTATCATAAATTTTCGTGTGCACTTACTCACTTACTTATGGTGTTTTCTTTTCTACAAAGAAAATGTCACCCTCTTACAAGGTACATTAAAAAAATTGCTGACCAACCCTGTTGTAATGTAATTTTTTATTTGAGAAGAACAAAACACAAATTTTAAAAAAGGGTATGCCCTGTGTTTACCACTTATTAAGAAAATAAATGAGGAAAAGGCAATTTGTTCAAAAGCAGTTCAATGGAAATAATAATATTTAAAATTAATTTAAAAAAAGTGTTTTGTACGTATTAAATGTTTTATATTTATTAACGTTAAGGTTTTAGATTTAAAAATATGTATTTTTTGATTTATTTTCAATAAAATATGTAAATATGAGAAAGGTGTTGCCAGATAGCTAAATTTTCGACTTAATGTTTTGAGCGCTGTTTTTTATAACCAAAAAAATTTTTTTACACTGTTCTAACACTGAATGCAATTTTTTTAAATTATTGACCATGTATCCTTAATAATGTAATGTTTCCTTAAGGTTACTCCACAAAACAATGAAAAAATTAACTTCAAAATTGGATAAAGATACCATGCGGCTTTTTTAAATTTCATCTTGTAACCCTCTAAATAAACAAAAGTCATCTGCTTTACAGGGCATTATCAGCACTCTTGATTTATACAGGGCATAAAATGCAATGCCCTCCACCATTGGCAAGTGTGAATTATTTAGAATAAAACATACCACCCTTTTTGAGGGCGAAACATTTTTAAGAAACAAACACAAAATTGCATTTTGCACATGCACAATGCACATTTTTTGGTAGAAAAGAAAACACCATTAATTGGCCATTAACAAACCGAATGGCGGATTTTGACCTGCCTTAACACATCTTTCCATGGGCCCCTGCTTTTTGCGCAGCTTCTCCTGTTGGTCACGCTAATCGATGACAGGGATTGCTAGATTTGGTTTTCCAAAGCCGACGCTCTTTAATCGCCGCAGTCGCTGAATGTTAAAGCCCTTCAGAACGTCTATGTCATTAAGGAACTTATTCAGCGCATTGTCGGATCGGATGCGGAAATCATTGCTAACTTGCACTGGACCGAAATATACTCTCAAGGCTGGTGCATCTGTGATTAAAAGAATTCATTCCTTTAACGCCATAGAGGAGTACGTAGAGAATAAGCGACTTGAAGAGTATTAGTTTCGTAGTACGAGAGAGATCTATGGCACTCAATTGCCTATTGATACCGTAGTAGCACCAGTTCGCAAGTGGGAACATATGCTTGATCTACAGATTGACATCATTTTCGCTGGTAACTGCGTAGCCGAGGTAAACAAATTCACTGACAATATCGAAAGTAAAGTTATTGGCCGCAATCCGAGATCTAATTCGCCGCATGTTCCTACTTGTCAACAACATATACTTGATTTTGCACTCTTTTATTGACAGTCTCATTTTTATAGATTTCCTTTAATAGCGCAAAAGGCATATCCATGTTGTACTCCTGCCTTCCACAGAACACTCGCCCTGACAAAGTCGTAGAGGTCCCATGACAAGGGATCACCTCGTTTGAAACCTTGCACGTTCTCAAAAGGTATTGAATGGTTTCATTTCTACCTTGACGGACCTGCATAAGTTGCTCAATGTTAACGTGCATAACCTTATCAGCCTCCCAGAAATATAGAGTTCAGGCATTGCGATAAAAACACGATTCCTTATAGGATTATTGAAGGCTGTCTTATAGTCGACAAAAAGATGGTGTGTATTGGCTTGGTTTTTGTGAATCTTCTACAGTATTTGAAGATCTGGTCAATGGTGGACTTACCAAGTCTAAAGCCGCACTGATTAGGTCCAATCAGTGTTTTGAAGAGTGACTTCAGTCGATCATATACTACCTTCGTAAGAACCTTGCGCCTCTGTAGTTGGCGCATATTATGGGGTCTCCCAGGATAAGGCAGAGGACACTGAGGTTCCAATCGTTGGGCATACATTCCTCTAGCCATAGCTCGTAATTAAGCTGGTGCATGCTCACTCCCAGCTTATGAACTCCGGCACGTTATCAGGGCCTGAAGTTTAATTGTTTTTAAGTCCCATATCGGACTTTGAATTCTTCAACCTCATAAATTGGGTAAATTTTCGCGTCAACGAACCAAAAAACCACAAAAAATATTTGAAATGCACCAAAATGATAACACTGGTCAAATACAGTGGTAAGTATCAATTCCGGCTTATTAAACTTGAAAACTAACCATGTTGAGCTTTAAATAAATCACGTTCGAAATCATCTACTTAACAACATAAACTATTTTATCAACATTTTCGGACGAAGTTTTTCCAGAGCTTGGTATCTCTTTGATTTTAAAATTATCGGAACGTACTTAAGGGGATAGGAATACAGTGTACCTAGCAAGTGCTAACTGTTTTTAGAGCTCAATTATTAATGAGCTTTCAAATGGTACAAATATCATAATAATCATAAAACTATCCGTTGCACTGTAAGCACTTATTAAAAGCGAGTTAAAATTTATGAAACGAGTTAAAACTTATATGGAAAAAATTTCTTTCAGTATATTTTACACATAGATGTACCATAATTATTAATAATAATCCCTTATCACATAATAATATAGTTTTAGGAGATAATTATATGGCAGGTTACGCAATAATATCTATGATTAGAAAACTAAGTTCAATGATAATAACTCTGGCTAAAGTTATTATTACGTTTTTTAGCGATCTTTCAGAAGCTTCAATACTTTTGTACACAATACAGTATTGTGAGGAAAATAGCATTTTTTAATATTCAAATATTAATTTGGCGTAATAAGTAAAGAACAGTATGTAGTAAAAATCAAATAAATATAGAAATACGGTTTTTAATCAACGTATTAAAGTTTAATAATTTTTAATAATTTTTTTACTTTTGCTTTAAACACAATAACATGTATCGATCAATTAAGCTTTGTTTATAGCTAGAAAATATTCTCCAATAATTAATGATAATGACAGTAAACATGTTAACGTAGAGTGTTATTTAAATAAAGTTCTGAAATCTTGAAGAATATGATAAAAAAAAAACCTTTTTTCGGAGACACCCTCCCTGCAGTCTTCTGGTATATCTTCGTATATCAAAAACTACACACAAATATCATTTTGCTACAACTGAATATCTATAACCAACAGTACATTTGTATTGTTGTTACCTGATTCAAAGAAAATTGCTCAATGTTAAAGCTGGTACACACATTAACTGATAACTATTGGACCTTTGAGTCTTAAATTTACTCTGAGTTCTTTTTGGGGGTATATTCATTTTTGCGGTGCAAAAAAGTTGACTCCTTAGGTGAAACTTTTCCTTATTTTTATTTTGGTTTGTGAAATATATTGAAAAATTTTTTGTTTTATAATAAAGGGTGATTTTTTAGCTATTATCTTTTTGGCAACACTGCTTTAAACAGCTCACGCGCGTTTCGTGTTTTGTTTCACTGTCAAACACCTTCAGTTTGGTCTATAATTTAACCATGAATCGTCTTACAAACGAACAATGCTTGCAAATCATTGAATTTGGCATCATTGGACCGTACTTCTTCAAAGATGCTGCGAATCATAACGTAACTGTGAATGGTGAGCGCTACCGTGAGATGATATCCAACTTTTTTTTGCCCAAAATGCAAGATCTTGACTTGCATGACATGTGGTTTCAACAAGACGGTGCCACATGCCACACAGCAAGCGTAACAATGGACTTATTGAGAGGCGAGTTCGGTGAACATTTTATTTCACGCTCGGGACCGGTCAATTGGCAGCCTAGATCGTGCGATTTAACGCCTTTAGACTATTTTTTGTGGGGCTATGTTAAAGCTCATGTCTATACAGACAAGCCCGCTTCAATTGACGCATTGGAAGACAATATTGAAGTATTTATTCGTGAGATACGGGCCGAAATGTTGGAAAGAGTATGCCAAAATTGGACTAAGCGGATGGACCATTTGAGGCGCAGTCGCGGTCAACATTTGCATGAAATAATCTTCAAACATTAAATTATATGGACCGTAATATCGATTCAAATAAAGATTTCATGCATTTTTCTGAATTTTATGTGTTTTTTTTTTTGAAAAAATTTCCTATAGCTCTTAGAAAATCACCCCTTAAAATAGAAATATGTTAATAAAATAAATATAGAAAACATCAATTATTTGTTTATATAATTGCTTATAATTCACGATATTGTTCTCATATATGAGGATACCTAGATATTTTCTGTCCACTGTGTGCTTACATTTCTTAAACCAGATAGTAGCCAAATTTTAAACTTCTTTAGTGATTCCGTTTTCCTTTTGAGGACGAATATAAATAAAGTTTTTTTATATTTCGTACTGACCCAGAAAACGTAACTTTCCCCATAAAATTTTTTATGCCTGGCTTAACGAGTATAAAATTATAATAAATATTTAATGTTTGCAATTTTCATTATTTGATAAGTTATTTTAAATATTTGTTTATGTTAATGGTTTAATGTTACATTTGAATATATCGTACCATCTAAATTTATTTGGCAATCTGTAAGAGAAAGTCTGCCGTATTATCCTCAAATCCAGATAATCCCTAACTCGCGCTGCAATTAAAACCAACTGACAATTCTCAACGCCGTAGATATATGATTGTGTGCTAAAAAAGCAGGTAAAGTTCTGTAAAAAGCAAAATAGTGGCATTTGGGACTGGTACACATAAAAAACTGGCTGAATGATGCGAATTTTGGTATGGAAGGTCGAAATTTTGCCAAAGTGGTCCTGTCAATTCAGAGGGTTAAGAAACTGAAGTATAACTGAAAGAGTACTTTTTCGTATCAAATGGTACTTTTGTAAAAAAAATCATTATTTATATTTAATACACGTACGAAACGGAACAGAAAAACTAACGGCAAATACAAAACAAAAAACAGCTGATTCGGAAAGTAATAGAACGTAAAATCCCTGTTTAATTCAAACGTCGACAGAACGTATGTTCGTTTTTAGCATATGAAGAGGGTTCTTATTGCTTTTCACCATCTGAATACGAACGTACGTTTCTAGGTCAGAATTACGTCGAACATGAATAAAGTACATGAACAGCGTCGCAGGTGTACTGTGGTATTTTTGAAATGGAAAAGTACTAAAGTATTGAATTTCCCAACACTGCTACCATACCTCCCCCCATACTAAACGTTGCAATAAGTATGCGTACAACGTTTACTCATACCATTCGAAATATGTTTGATTCATAAACCTACTCATTTAGATTCCTAAGTTCGAGTGAATCGAACCACTCAACAAAACTTACAAAAAAAAATAGAATAAAGACGCATAAGCAAAAAAGAAGAGAGCAGCAAGCAGAGCAAACACACAACCATCTAGTCACTAGAATCGAGTGAGTATTTTAGTGTTCGTAAACTAATCATACTTATTTTGTGTCACCTGCCTCAGCCATATTGAGTGCAAGAGAGTCGAAAACAACAGATTCCAGGTTCGTTGATATTTAAAGAAAAGTATGAGTGCGTAAAAGTATGAGTTAAATTATAAGTAAGATTCGATTCTAATCATCTTTTTGAATGAACTAATTGCTCTCTCATTCTCCGAGTGTATGTCTGTCTTGTTTTGCTACCATACCTCCCCTTAATTGTTTTTTTTTTTTTTTTGTTACTACAGTGTAACATAATACATATGTACTGTGTGTGTTAGAATTAAGGAAAAAGAGTAAAATAATTACCCTGCCGGCAACTCAACTAACTTTTAATGCATTATAAGTTAACTTTTTCTCAGCTAGTTGTGGTTGACTCTTAGATTATTTTTAATGGGGCCAACTGACTATTTTAACATGGTGGTGTCATTGGCAGTAGTCAATTGTCCGACTCTGCATAACTTTTCAACTAACTTAAAGTCAGTTATATAATAGTTAACTTAAAGTTGACGACTTTTCAACTAACTTAAAGTCAGTTATATAATAGTTAACTTAAAGTTAACATATTTTTAACTAACTTAAAGTCAGTTAACAATTTTTGCCAAAATCGGCCACAACTGACTTCTTGAGCTTCTAAATAATGGTAATCCATCTATATTTAAATCAATTATAATTTTTTGGCAATCGAGTATGTCACTTAAACACCTAAATATTTGTTTTCTTATCCCAAAGTGGCAATACACGCCCGGAAAAACTTTTGTTATTTCTAATTTGTCACGTTTGTGTTTAATAAATGAATTAGCACTTAAAGGCACATCCAAATTTTCTTCGACCAATATTTTTAATAGTTCTTCGAAACACCCGCGAGATGGCCTATTTTTAAAATACCAATCTCAAATTTTTTCTTTAAAAGTATTTTTTTCGTCAAATTGTTCATTGGATGCACTAATGCTTTCAACACTTTCTCCATGTAGAAAAGTATGTTTGGAGAAAAATGAGTGTTTCAATGGATTTGAACTATTATTTTTTAATTTATTTAAATTATCTAAATTATTAGTTTTTAATTTGTTTAAAAATTTATTTTTTTCTTTTTTAAAAAGTCTTTAAATTTCTTCTACTTGTGCCACTCATTTTAAACAATAAAAATTATATAATTTTTGAAGCTACAATAGCACTTAAACGAATTCAAATAGTAAAAAATAGAGAATAAAAAAACAACGGTTTCATTTTGAATAAATTCTGCATAACATTTCAATTAGCTATTAGTTAATCTAAAAATAGTTCAGAAAAAGGTGCAATTGAAAAAACAATATTATCAGAAATAGCATAAACGTTTTAAATTATGGGGAAATTCTGCATAACATTGTAGTTAGTTTATAATTAGTCTAAAAACAAAATCATCAAAAGTCTGATCTGGTAAAAGAGAGAACAGAGAGAAAACAAATCTCACAAACAAGAAGCTCTCAATAATAAATAAACGTTTCGTATTTGGGTGAGTTCTGCATAACATTGCAGTTAGCTTATAGTTAGTCTAAAAGAGTTATCTAAAAGTGTGTTATTTTCGTAGTCGAATACCAAATTCTAAGGAAGTGCTGCATTAAATTGTAGTTATATTATAGTCAATCTACAAAAGTTAACTTAAAGTGCACTACTTACGTAGTCGACTACAAAATTGCTTGCAGGGTATATTTCTCCTCATCCAGAGGCGCACAAACACTGAATAAATATAAAATTCTATTTTGTTGGTGGTCAATAAATATTATATTTGTATAGGCGTAAAAAGAAAAAGTTAAAAATTTAAAAAAAAAAATTAAAATAAATTAAAATAAACAATAAAAAAATAATTTAACTTCAAAAAATATTTTAAACATGATTAATATAAAATATATAAAAGGCAACAAACTTAGAAAAGAAATTAAGAAGAAAAACATTTGAACACAAATTTAATAACTCAAAACCTTTACGCAGGCCTTTTGATTAAACTCATGCAAAATTTTCTTCTTAAAATCTGTAACTGGCTGGTATGCAATCAAATAACATTGAAAACACAATAACTTTACTCTGTAAATAGCAGTGTTAGTGTTTTTCTTAACAGAAAAAACACAACACTCTCTATCTTTCTCTTTCTTGCAAACAACGATGGTACACACAATTAGTTTTGCAAGCATAGTAACAAATTAATTTTATTGTGTTTGGTTTACAAATACTTTCGAAACTCACCTGTTAAAAACTGCTCACCCACTCAACCATGACCATTCTCTTCATTCTTCTGCATTTCGATGCAGTTTATTTCTAATACACACACACACATGTGAAAACAAAGCCTATACATCATGCACGTGCATGAATCTACGCACAAGAAAAAAACACTTTTTCACACTCAAGGCCATGCGCTAACAACTCAACATACTTATATTTTTTTATTTTTCGGTATAAACCGGTTGCTCTGCTTTTTATTACATATTACACATTGGCCTTGCACTTCACTTCACTTTTCTTTCGCTAATTTTTTTTTTTTTTTAACGTACACCCTTATTGATGTACTCCATTTTGAAAACATTACAAATATTTTTATTAAAACTATAAACGAAAACTACAAACGAAAAAAAAAATTAATTAAAACCTCCGTATTCCGTAAATAAGCAATTGCACACGTTTGGTTTTCGCACAATATATTATTTTGTTAACACAATTTTTAATTATTTTTTCTTTATAACAAACTTTAATTTATTATTTTACTTAAAATTTTAAACCGGGCGAAATTTTCACTTACACGTTCTTTAACACGAAAACTTTTACTAACAGCTGCCGGCTGTCTCCTACAATAAAATTCATAAAATGTAATCGAATTACCACCCACAAAAAAACTTAACATTAATAACCACCAATAAACTCAATGATAATTAAAAAACAACAACAACATGAACAAACACAACAGGTTGGTTGCCTGTTTCCTTTGCTCTCCTTATTTAAAAAAACGAATATAAGAGGAGAACAGAACATTTCATAAAAACTTCACGAAATGTTAACCAAATTACAGCACATGTCAACATGCCGTATAATTTCTAAAGGCATTGTTATTGTGACTGTGAAGAGTTAACAAATCAATGTTATTTTTGTTTGTCGCCAAACAATGTTAAAAGATTTCTCGCGTTCTGCATTGCATGAGAATAAACAACACTCTTTCCTCCTCTCTGTTCTTTATTTTCAAATGCATGCATAACAACCGAAAGAAAACAAAAACAAACAACAACAAATACAATCATGTTATATTTCTGTTTCTCTTATTGTGTCGTTATCAATAAGAAACAAAAACAGTTAGAAGAACATCATATTTCTTCACTCCACTCCCAAATTATGTAGTTTTACAAGGTAAGCATACGAATACTACTCATTCATTCATTAAGCATTTAATGCAAATGTGAGTGAGAAAAACTGTCATGCATTTGCATTCATGCTCCTTCAATTGTTGTTCATTCAAAGTCCTAATGTTCTTCACCCACAATATTCAAGTTTAATGCAATGCATGTACAAAAAACAGTAGACAACAAAACTTTCATGCATTCGACTTTATGCACACACAAACACAAATGTATGTAGGTATGGCGCGTAAAAAAAAACTTTCATGCATTCGACTTCATGCACACACAAACACAAATTCCTTCGCTTTGTTATTCATGCATTCACTCACAATACGAAATAGTCTTCTAGCACATTAACCATATTTAATACAATGTAGGTATAGCGCGTAGAAAAAAGCTTTCATGCATTCGGCTTAATGCGAAAAAGCTTCTTCGATTGTTGTGAGACGAACGAGTGTTAGTTGTTTGCTCTATTAAAGGGTTTGACAAATAACAACTCTTTTATATGATCACACACGCATTGCTTTTGTACGTACATATGTTAAAAGATTTGAGAAAAAAAAAGAAACATTATGAATGCATTGATGGATTCTATAATATTTTACAAGAACAATTGTATTGTTTTGGCTGGAACAAAACAAAATTTGAATGGCACTCGGTTTCCTACAAACTTACTCTTTCGGGTGTTATACATGTTTTGGAAAATAGTGAACAGAGAGAAGGGGTGTTGTTAGCTGTAGAATGCAAGAAATCTACTTAACATTGTTTGACCTCCAAAACTAACATTGATTTGTTTATTCTTTTCATTTACAATAACAATGTCTTATTGAAATTATACGGCACGTTGACCTGTGTTGTAATTTGGTTAACATTTCGTGAAGTTTTTATGAAATGTTCTGCTCTCCTCTTATATTCGTTTTTTAAAATAAGGAGAGCAAAGGAAACAGGCAACCAACCTGTTGTGTTTGTTCATGTTGTTGTTGTTTCATTGAGTTTATTGGTGGTTATTAATGTTAAGTTTTTTGTGGTAATTTGTTTACATTTTATGAATTTTATTTACTGTGTGAGACATTGTTTGTTTGTACTTTTTAAAAGTAAAAGAGAGCATATGCACTCAATTTCGTTTAAAGATGATGTTTGTTCTGATTGTTGTTGTTATTGGCTTGGAATCGTCATGTTATTGATTGATATGTTATTTGATTTAAAAAAAAACTACAAAGCCGGCAGCGGTTAGTAGAAGTTTTCGTGTTAAACAACGTGTAAGTGAAAATTTCGGGCGGTTTAAAATTTTAAGAACTCGTAAAATAATAAATTAAAGTTTGTTATAAAGAAAAAATAATTAAAAATTGTGTTAACAAAGTAATATATTGTGCGAAAACGGAATTTACGGAATACGGAGGTTTTAATTAATTTTTTTTTTCGTTTGTAGTTTTCGTTTATAGTTTTAATAAAAATATTTGTAATGTTTTCAAAATGGAGTACATCATAAGAGTGTACATTAAAAAAAAATTAGCAAAAGAAAAGCGAAGTGAAGTGTAAGGCCAATGTGTAATATGTAATAAAAAGCAGAGCAACCGGTTTATACCGAAAAATAAAAAAATATAAGTATGTTGAGTTGTTAGGGCATGGCCTTGAGTGTGAAGAAGTGTTTTTTTCTTGTGCGTAGATTCATGCACGTGCATGATGTATAGGCTTTGTTTTCACATGTGTGTGTGTGTATTAGAAATAAACTGCATCGAAATGCAGAAGAATGTAGAGAATGGTGATGGTTGAGTGGGTGACCAGTTTTTAACAGGTGAGTTTTAAAAGCATTTGTAAACCAAACGCAATAAAATTAATTTGTTACTATGCTTGCAAAACTAATGGTGTGTATCATCGTGGTTTGCAACAAAGAGAAAGATAGAGAGTGTTGTGTTTTTTCTGTTAAGAAAAACACTAACACTGCTATTTACAGAGTAATGTTATTGTGTTTTCAATGTTATTTGATTGCATACCAGCCAGTTAAAGATTTTAAGAAGAAAATTTTGCATGAGGTTAATCAAAAGGCCTGCGTAAAGGTTTTGAGTGATTAAATTTGTGTTCAAATGGTTTTCTTCTTAATTTCTTTTCTAAGTTTGTTGCCTTTATATTAATCATATTTTAAGTATTTTTTGAAGTTAAATTATTTTTTTATTATTTATTTTAATTTAGTTTTTTTTTAATTTTTTAACTTTTTCTTTTTACGCCTATGCAAATTTAATATTTATTGACCTGCAACAAAATACAAATTTATATATATTCAGCGTTTGTGTGTGCCTCTGGCTGAGGAGAAATATAATTATTTTACTCTTTTTTTTTAATTCTAACACACACAGTGCTATGTTGCACTGTAGCAACATAAAAGAAAAACAATTAATTTACAGTGTTGGAAAAAATAATAGAAACGATTACTAGTTTATCATTAAAATATTGTATACTTTTTCGTAATAAACTTTTATTGTTGGAAATCGCTGTTACATTCTTGCTAATGTAAATGACAATGGGGATACTTTTAAGTTTATGTTTATACCTTTTTTTATTTACTTAAAGATAAATAAAAATTTAAGGAAATAATAAAAATTTGATGCGTTTTTATTATTTTTTCCAACACTGTATGTGTTTGTTTGCGGGGAGGTATGGTAGCAAAAGAAGACACACATACACTCAGAGATCAGCAATGAGTTCACTGAAATAGATGAGTAGAATCGAATCTTACTTTTAATTTCACTCATACCTTTACGCACTCATACTTTTCTTTAAATATCATGCAACCTGGACTTGCTTATTCAAAGTTTGAAGTAATACATCACATTCATGCTTAACAACGCGTATGATGTTGTTGTTGATTTCGACTCTCCTCAACTCAATATGGGTTAGGCAGGTGACACAAAATAAGTATGATTCGCTTACGAACACTAAAATTCTCACTAGATGGTTGTGTGTTTGCTCTGCTTGCTGCTCTCTTCTTTTTTGCTTATGTGCCTTTATTCTATTTTTTTTTTGTAAGTTTTGTTGAGTGGTTCGATTCACTCTAACTTAGGAATCTAAATGAGTAGGTTTATGAATCAAACATATTTCGAATGGTATGAGTAAACGTTGTACGCATACTTATTGCAACGTTTAGTATGGGTACTTTAGTACTTTTCCATTTCAAAAATACTACTGTGCTGCTGCAAAGCTTACAGTACTATTTTCAAGTTTGACATAATGCTGACCTAAAAACGTACGTTCGTATTCAGAAGGTGAAAAGCAATGAGAACGCTCTTCATACATATGCCAAAAACGAACGTACGCTTCGTTGACGTTTGACTAAACGGAGGTTTTACGTTCTATTACTTTCCGAATCATCTGTTTTTTGTATTGTATTGTATATGTCGTTAGTTTTCCTGTTCTGTAAATAAATTTTTTTTTCAAAAGTACCAATTGATACGAAATAGTACTCTTTCAGTTATATGTACTTCAGCACCATTTCAAAATTTAAATTTTGCAACACTGCCTCAAACCACAATTATTCTCTTCAAACGCAACGTGTCTTCACACAAGACTGACTGAATTCTTTCTGATCCCGTTGCCCGCTTGTCTTGACGTTTATATCGCAGGCAGCGTTGCCATTTGCCAAGTTTTCCCTTTTTTCCAAGTTTTTTGAGATGCGGAAAAGTTTTCATTAAATTTGTTTTCTAACAAAACAAGTTTTTTCGACAAAATTCAATTTTAAATTTTTTTTCAATAAATTCAATAATAATAACAAGAAATATTTACATTTTTAAATAAAATATTGTGCATTTTATTAGTCCCGGGCAAAAGAAGCAAAGATATCCAACAGAGAGCACCAGGCTTCGGTGATCGCTTTAAAAATTTTGGTATTTTTGTACAAAAAAAGTTTTTTTGGTAAAAAAAAAAAGTTTTTTAAGTTACTGGCAACGCTGATCGCAGGGTAAACAGTCTGATGAATGCTCTTGAAGGAGTATGACTTTGCCTTCGCTAAATCTCTATAAATGTAAACATGTTGTTTACGTTATTGTTGTTTGTGTATTTTGTTTACGTTTGTCCTTGCAGTATTGTTGTTGCCTGTTTCTTTACTCCTTTATCCCTTTTTTGTACTGATTTTGTTGCTATATTTTTATGTTTATTCGTTGATCTTGTTGACATAGTCCATTGTTTTTGTTTTTGTAGCTTTCGTTTATAATTTTTATGTTTTATCGATAACACCATTACCATTTTCGTAACAATATTTCTTCTGTGCCTTCCTATCTCAGCAGATTTCTGGCAAAATCTCTGAGGAGTAACAGAATTACCATGACTTTAAACTGTAAGTACAGCCGCGTAAGCCTAAATTCTTTTGTTTTTAATGTTTACAAAATGCCTTTTTCAAATATTCATTACGTTTTTCTTATCGTGTTGTACTGTATTCCTTTAGTTGACTTTGTTGGAATATTTTTCGGAAGCCGTTACGTACTCTTAAACAACATGACTGCTATGAGTGTTAATAATTTATTTACGAAATTTTAATTAAGCATTTAATATATTAAATTACATTACATAGATTTTTAAATTACATGGATTTTTAAGTCCGTTGCATTTTTTTTTTCAAAAAATTAAACATGTTATGACCCTTTGGAGTTCGTGTTTTTTAAAATTAAATCTCTTAAGATCTAAACAACTTGTCATTATAAATTCAAGTCTTGCAATTATCATTTACCACTCCAAAGATCAAAAAACCCATGATCTTACCTTAAGTAAAAACTTTATCTACACATTTACTTTGTAAAGTGTTTTATTTTTATTTTTTTAAATAAGTGCGATACGTATGTATTGTTGAATATTATAAAAGCAGTGTATAACACTTACGAGCATGTAAATAATCAAAGCGGTTACGTTTGAACTTATAGATTGCACTTGTGATGGCAAAACTAGTCTAGAGGCTATAAATGTTGAACGCTAGAAGCCCGTTTAATAGAATTGGATATTGCTCCAGTCGATAGCTGGAAAAAGTAGAAGAATAAAAATAAATATAATAATTTCTCTTGCTGTTGGTAATCACTAACGTCAATTGCAAAGAGCTTATAAAGTTTTTTTTTTTAAAAGGAATGGCAAAGGATCATTAAATTTGTACAGAAAATGCTATGTTAGGATATAACTTGCCAACGCCTTCGGAATTATTATAAAAAATTGAAAATTTTACACTTTTTAATCGTTTGTTTATATTACACATTCATTGACTTGAGTTATTTTTAAAATTGAACAATACTTGAGTATCAACTACGTTTTCATCTCATTGAAAATTTTTGTGTGGTTATGTTGTACTTTTTCAGAGGTTAAAACTTTATTTATGTAAATAGAAAAACCTGACCATTACCACCATCTTTCAGAACAAAATAACCAAAACGTAATCACCCACCGAGTGCTTGGCTATCAGTACTAACCGCATTTGGACAAAAACTTTGAGAGTAAATAAAATTGCTGTGAAAAGCTTCTCAAAAATCTGTCGTTCGGAGTCGACTTTAAACTGTAGGTCCCGCCACTCATGTATAAAATTAACGCACACAACATAAGTGGTGTGAGAAGCTAGGTCGTAATCCTGACTGAAGGGTTGTAATGACGAATTATGTTTGATGAACGTTCGATTGTATCCTGAACTGATTTTGCTTTTTGTGGAGGTGCAATCATCTTGCCGTGTCTTGTGTTCCATTCTAGTTGTTTTTCGACCAATATCTTGATCATTTATTGTCCGTAGCGATCTGTATTGACAGTTTTAGCAGGTTTTAGGCTTTCGTTCGTCTCCAAATGTGTGTGGACACAGCATTGTATTCCTGACGAATCTATCTGTTGTTTGTTCACTGATTTGATATATGCTGAGTATGCTTGACTATTGTCATCGCCAACACGAAAAAAACAAGGTTCGTTCACAAGAAATGTTCCCTAAGGAGCCATTTACATATACAAATGACGCTCACATTCATACCGTTGCATCTGATTCGACCAAAGCATTAATTTTCTGTCTATCGAATGTAATGGTTGCTCACTCGACATGACATGCAGTCCTATTTGAGTTGCTGATGCCCTTTTACTAATTTACTTTATTAAAAGGCAGTTTTATTATGTCTAAATTTCATTTTCATAAAGCTTTTTAACCTAATTTGCCAGCGTCATAACAAAAATTTATTAAAAAAATTTTATTTTTCTTCTTTTGTTGAAATTCTGTATTTTCGATTTCATTTTCTGAATGAATTTTGTTTTATTTTGCATGTTTTCAATCACTCTTGTTCCACTAGTGAAGAGCAGTGCAAGCACAACATCATCGTCAGACAAGCTGAATCAACCGCCTGCCTACACATTATCAATTGTCGGTTACAGACGTTAATTTACTGCGAGAAAATAGAAAAAATAATCGTTTATCTGTATTGCCCTGAAATGATGGTAGCCCCGGAAATTTTTTTTTTCAACAATTGTTGGACACTTTTTTATTATTAAATAAACATAGTTTAACATTTATTGCGGACTCATTGTATATGTATATTTTTTTGTTGTTGTTGTAATCGTAATTGGAATTTTTTATTCCGCTTTTAGTTCCAAAGCTTTAATAAATTGAGTTAAATTTCTATGTTGTGTGCCATATTATCAAATCGTCTGTCTACTGTCGGTAGGAATAGAATTTAACGTTGAAAAAATGAGTTTTTCAAATACAATATTGTAGGCGGTTGATTAGAATTATGAGGCCTATGAATGCGCAAAACTATTGTCTCTCTTTGTTGTTTGCCTAAATTTAAATTTAAGTTTAGTTGATGTTAGAGTTTAGCATGAAATTTTGCAATTCTTACATTGATTTGACCGCAAAGCTGCGAGTCTATTTTATTGGACTTATGTATATGGCGCAAAATTCAATTTAAGATGGAAATTATCTTATAAATTTCCATGAGAATATTGTGAAAAATATTTGGTTAGGATAGAATCAAATGACAACTGTTAGTTGAATTATAATTTCAGTGTAGAATTGAATAATTAAAGTGAAAGGAAGTTGTGCCAAAGTAAAATTCTTTTGCAATTAAGAAAGTAGAATAAATACTTCGACGAATTAGTTGTTGATACAATTCATTAAATCACAAAAATATTTCATTATACAGGGTGGGCCAAAAGTCACGAAGGGGTTTAATCGTTTAATCGTTCTTAGGAATCTCGTGGCTTTAGTTCTTGCACTAACTGCAGCTTGTATGGGAAAAGATGTAAATTTCCCTTTAATATTCTGCGTAAAGACCGCCGAGACATTTGCAGCTCAGCAGAGCGCCTTCGAGTTGATTTTTCAGGATTCTCCTCAACACTCTCCAGAACGCGTTGAATATTTGCTTCATTAATTACAGAATGTGGTCTTCCGCTTCGTGGAAGATCCCTTACTGAGCCTTGTTCCTGAAAACGTGTCACTAATTGATTCGGATGGTGAATTCCGCACATTAAAATGACGACGATAGGCTCGTTGAGTTTGAATTATTGATCGATGATGTTCAAAATAAAGTTCTATGATTTTGGTTCGCTGGATAACGTTGTAACCTTCCATAATTAATCTCCCAGATTTATTTTACAAGTCCGAAAAAGAAAAATAAAAAAAAAATTAAATTAGAAAAGTTATTAATTTTTCAAATCCCTTCGCGACTTTTGCCCCACCCTGTATTAGAATTATTATTCATGCAGAATTATTGGAGTTGTTGTTCTACAGAGTACGCCCTACAAAATTAATCAATTTTATTTTGAGATAATTGGCACATTCATCGACTGTGAATAAATGTGATAGAAATTTTAATTTTCACGTTTTCTAAAGAGTGAATAAAACCAAATGAGTATTTGTAAGATTTATAAGAATCTGTAAAAAATAGTTTGATAAGCAAAATTGCATTATTTGGGGCTCAGAAAACTCAATCGTGGTTGTTTGGAGCGAAGGCATCAACGAATACACCTATCGCATGATGCTTTTGTATCCGCTCTTCATGCTATGGATGTGAAGAATGTTTGGTTTCAACAGGATGGTGCAACTTGCTACACATCTCATGCCACAATCGATTTATTGAGTCAAACGTTTGATGGCCGTTTAATTATACGAAATGGTGATGTCAATTGGCCGCCAAGAAATTGCGATTAGACACTGTTGGATTATTTCCTGCTTGGCGCTGTTAAAGAAAAGTGTTATGCCGACAAACCAGAGGCAATTGAGCATTTGAAGCCCAACATTCTTGAAACCACTGCGTAGATACACGCGAAAAGTGCACGAAAATTGGTCTGTTCGAAAGAGGTACTGTTTGGCCAGCCGCGGCAGCCATATGAATAAAATAATATTCCATTTCTAAACGGAACAATTGTACTTCGAAGCAAATAAATAAATGTGACAAAATTCAAACCGTTTCTGTTTTATTGCATTTTTAAATTTAAACTTTTAATTGGTTCGCTTTTAATACTACAATTCATGATTATCACAAATACATAGTCGTACTGATTTAGTTAAATTATTCTAATAATTTCTTAAAAACCTAGGGAATTTTTTTTCTCTTTTAAAAAATGGCAGAAAGAAAATGCTTGAAATTAATATGTGTTCCATTGAAATTCATTCTACCATATAAAATTGTTATTGTTTCTGAGAATTAAAAAAAGAAAAATGTACACATGCATACCTATACAGTAGAGGAAGAAATTATAGCGGCATACACAAATGTAAATATTTTCATTACATAAATAAAAGAAAGTTTGCATTTTAATTTCAAAATGTTCAAATTACTTGAATAATAAATTATTAAAAATAACAGTCTTGCCTGCATTGTGTCACACAATTAATTCTTTGAAAATAAACTCTGGAATAAATAACAGAAGTGCTTTATGTTGTTAAAAATAAAATTTGTAAAACAAATCATACCCGTTATTATTTCAATATTTGACCGTAGCTCCCTTCATTTTTATAACATCTCGTCACCACTGGTTCAATGAATTTACAAGATTAGAATAATCTTTTACGGAATAGAATTCTTGAATTCTGTTCCATACTTCTTGCTAAATCTTATAGTTAAGAAGGAATATTTTATTATCCCTAGTTGCCCGCTAAGGTTCAGGAATAATGAGTCAGAAGATTACTCCATTGCGGAAACTTGATTATTCCGTTACCACGATGTTGTGGCATGTTTGGCACTATCGTCCTACACAACCTTGCTTTGTGTGAGTCTTTTCCATATGATTCAAACAATTAATCTTTCTTTCGCCAGATAAGCTCAACGAAAGTTAATTTCCAAGCTTATTTAATATTTTGAAATCACTAATCTTTGAAGCCTGAACTAAAAGTTTATCAAAACGGTCAGTTGTTCCTTGGATTATTCTTCAAATCTATGCAGTTTTATTTAAGTAACAAGCATTAAACAATTTAGTTATCGAGCAGTTCTTGGTTCGTGCAATTTTTCTAACCAATATGATAGATAAACTCTTTTTAATATGAACACCATTTTATATTTCTTGATAATTATAAAAAGTAAATTCACTAGGTAGTCGCCGTAGTCTAGTAGGAAGTGTTTTGACTTATTATAGTCTGTAGTTCAACTCGCGACTTAGACGCCTCAAACAATATGAAAAAATATTTCTTCGGCGATTTACTCTCAACATATATCCGGCATAAACTCTGGGATTAAATAAAATTGCCACGAACAGTTCCTCAAAAATCTTAAAGTCGACTTTAAACTGTAGGTCCCGCCACTCATGTATAAAATTAACACACACAACTTGAGTGATGTGAGACGCTAGGTTGTAATCCTGGCTTAGGGGTAATAATGCCCAATTAAGGAAGTCAACTTCACAAGAAAGTTAGTTTATTTCATTTAACATTTATTAATTTTTAATACTTTCTTGTTAAATTTTTGGTTTTTTTTATTGTAATTTCAACACATTGAAATGAAAGTGGTCGTATTATATTTTTAAGCTCTGTTATTTCATGGTCAATTAAAAAAACTATTTTATAAAGTAGTAAACTCTGGTGTTTACTACTTTAGAAGAAAAAGAGAATCGCTATTGCTATTTTACTCAAGTCAATAAAATTAAAAGCAAACTGCATAAAAGCCATCAGTAAGCTAGCTGGATATTCAAACTACATGAGTCATAATGTGCTTTAAAAATACCACGAAAAGTTACAATCTTTAGGGTTCTTGAAAGTTACTACATATTCATTTAGGACTAAGAAAGCGTATGTCATGGCTATAAATAAATGTTCATAAATTATATACATTTAGTTAATGAATAAATACTGTGATCATGGAGATGGTAACGATGATGAAGAGATTACAAGAAATAGGATAAATGTTCTAAAATAAAAATTTCATTTTATTTTTTATCACCATCATAGGTGAATGACAGATTGGATGAATTGGTTACATGGTAACTCTTTAGAATACATATCAAATTGATTATGAAAAAATGCCTTATAAAATAACAAAAGTAAGTTTATCGCATTAATTTACACAATACTTATACAGACATGTCACAGATTCCGATCGGAATGGTTTTGTTTTACGTTCTTCAGATTCCGAACGATTTTGTTCATTCCAAAAAATTATAAAATAGAAATAAAAAAGAAAAAAACATAATTAGAGAATAAAAAGCAGAACCAAAAAAAATTCAATTCAAATCAAAAAAAAATTACAAATTTTATATGAAAAATGCCGGAGAGTTTAATTTTTGCTGTTTGTTGTTGAAGCCAGGAGAAGTACGCCGAAATGCATTGAGGGGTGCAATACTTCGATGAAAAAATACATCACTTTGTATTGTTTTTCTCAGCAAGTTATAAAATTAAATTTCTTAAGCATAAATATGTATTAATTAAATACTTAGAAAACCTATGTAATAATTAAACATAAAGGGTCCGCCAAATGACTTTTTTTTTTGAAAATGCTTTCTAAAAAACTACCAAGATCAAAATGAGCTTCTTCTGAAAAGATGATTTTTTTTTGCCAAAATCGACATCTTCTGTAAGTCGATCGCAGGCCCACTTAGCGAAGCGAAAACACTAATCATTTATTTTCCATTATTAACCGGAAGGATTGTACTTTCAAATAAAAAAAGAAATTTGAGAAAATATTCAGTAGTTTTTTTTTAAAGCATTTTCAAAAAAAAAAAAGTTATTTGGCGGACCCTTTACCATTTTGTCTTTCAGTTTGACTAAGTTTTATTAATATTTTTCTTTAATAAATCATCAAAAATATCAAAACCACTTTGAAAATTTAAAGTGGTTTCATTCCGATAAAATTTTTCGTTTTTCGTTTTCTAAAGACTCGACTTTCGGAATTTAAACCACTTTCGATCGGAATTGCGTTCTGTGACACGGCTGATAAGTTGAATTCAATTTATTTTTGTTGATTAACAATTATTTGAACTAAAATTCTACAAAAATAATAGTGCAAAATGAGGAATTATACACGAAATGAAAATCCCTACGACAAAATTAGAATTATCAGCTGTACCCGTATGAAGTGGGCGTTAGGATACAGATGTCCCCATAAGGAACATTTATTGTCAACGAGTCTTATTTATTCTACATCAAATCAGTGAACAGAAAACATCAGATTGTTTCATCGTTGCGAATTTTGTACCAGCAAATGATGAATTGCCGAAAATATATTTTTTTTGTGTTTTCATTTGAAGAAAAGTGCTGGAGAGTCGCGTCGAATGCTTGTCATGCTTTATCAGAAGAAACTTGCAGAAGATTCTGATGTAGAAATAAAAAATGTGGAAGATCACCAAGAAGTCGCCGTAGTTTAGTATGTAGTGTGTTGGCTTATTAGATGTAAGGCTACGGTTCAAACCCCAGGTCAGACATCAAAACGAAACTTGAAAAAATATTTCTTCGCCAATTTTCTCTCAGCAGATTTCTGTCAAAAATACTGAGAGCAAATAAAATTGCCATGTAAAGTTTCCCAATAAATCTGTCGTTCGGAGTAGAGTTTAAACTGTAGGTCCTGCCACTCATGTATAAATTTGACAGTTATCGACACAAAAAAAAAGAAATTAAGGCTCGTTCAAAATAATATGGAGACAGTTGTGTGAAATCGTCGTAGTTTATTAGATATTATGTCGGCTTAGTAGAAGTGAAGTCTCGGTTCATCTCCAACAAAATGAAATATGAAAAGAAGGACTTTCTCTCAGCATGAAAATCAAAATCTGTCATTCGGATTCGACTTTAAGCTGTAGATCCCGCCGCTCATGTATAATATTAACTCACACAACATAGGTGGTGTAAGAAGTTAGGTCGTAATCCTGACTGAAGGATTGTAATGCTTTACCATTTTTTCGCTTCAACATGCCTAACGTGAAAAAAATTTGTTGGTCCTTTTTACACAACATAATACATATTGACCGGGTACTTATTTTGGTAATTTATTTCCATTTCAAAGCGTTTCATTTCAATTTTCTCTTAATTACGACTTGTAGTTCAGCAAAATACTGCGTATATACATATTTTCTTCATTTGATGAGTTGTTTCTCTGTGTTGACCAAAAAAATATGTCATATTTTTTGTATTACATTTGCAATGTCATATTTCTCTTGTTTTTAAAATGTTTTAAAATATTCTCTGGCCTAAAACATTTTTTTATATTTTTCTTATTGTTTTTGGTTTTTAACTGGAGTCATATTACCATACTTTCGTTGAGATTGAAACCATTTTATTTTTTTTTTTTTTTTGTTTTTAAGTTTTAGTGGTCCGTGCCAAATTTATTTGTACATTTTTCCACAAGAATGATTTCATAAATAAATTACGGCTAAAAGGTTTCGATTAAGAGTTAAGTTTCACTAGCAAACAGTAAAATCGTTAAACTGTTTATTCGTTTTGTAAAAGTATCGTATTACTTCAATGTTAATTCGTATTTCTTATTAAATTAGTAGGTCATTAACTGAATAGAATAATGACCCTCGTCCTAATGTTTGCTTAACAATTAATTTTTCAAGTATGTATAAACAAAATCAGCAAGATGACATGTCTGCAATTCGTTTTTAAATTTGTTACGTTAATTTTTTTTTCGGAAAGATTATGTTAATTTCAACGAACATATTGCGAGTTTGCTATGACCACAATGTAAGTAAAATTAACAAAGAAGAATGCATAGTTAATTACGGGTTGCATGCATTACGGGTTTTTAAATTCAAACGAAAATTTGAATCTATGGAATATTCGTAATGGGTGTATTAGATCCTGTAAGACCACGTGTGGGTTCTCTGAGTCCCAAATACGGCAATTATGCTTATTAACGTACTCAACAAGATAAAGATGCGCTTCATTCGAAAAGATGATGATGGATGATGAATTCTTGTAACGTTACAGAACACGGTCACTTCAAGCAACATGTTGAAGTTCTTGTATACTTTGCGTTTGAATTCATTTTCTATTTAAACAAGAACGTTTAGATCGTTAAAGTTTTTCTCGGTATATGCTACTGTTTAGCTTTTTTTTAATAAAATTTAAGAAACCTGTTGTATTTTCAAAGCAAATCACTTTACGATTACTTTATTATGTCGTTCTAAAGTTCGAAATTAAGTTGTCACACCCATGTTTATGAATTCATATCGAATGGTTTAAAATTTACTCTCCTCTTGTGTACATGGCACACTTTAAATTGAAACAGTTCTTGCCTAATTTGTATTATTTTTGCCAATTACTTTATTGTCTCCATTTATATAATACGACGATATTTTCTATTAGGTTAAGTAAAATGTCATCTATTTTCATTGCAGTGGTTATAATTTGCAATTGGAAGAGATGTTGCTTGGGTTCACCGATGGCTGTGGGTTCGGTTCCCACCAGAGACTCTGGGTTTTTTTTATTGTCTGAGAAAAAGAAAGTGAGAATTGTTACCAAAAAGCAATTTAAACAAAATTAGCGAAGGAATATACAGTGATCATTAAAAAAGAAATTGTCTCACTGTAATGCTATAAACACAATAAACGCAACGCAGCAAGCAAAGCAATCTCCCAAAAATAGAATACATAGGTGTATGTGGTATTGTATACTTGTATAGAAGCAACCTTTCCTAAAAAACCTGCACAATGCACTGCATGAGTAGGGGTCATCCCCTGAGTGCTGGTTTCATAAAAAAAAGAAAAAAAAACGCTACAACAAGCAACGATGCTGCTGCTTCGCATTTAGTCAAATTTTTATTTTTATTTGCAGCAATGAGACAATTAGTCCTAGCAGTAAGAGGATTTGTGTTAGCAATAAGGGGATTACTGCTGTCTATACAATAATATGCATGAAATAGAGGTATGAAATATAACGCGCAAATACTTTTCAGTGGCACCATTTTTTTTTTTTTTTGTTGCTAATGCTTTCCCGCTGCTGCGTTTATTATAATTAATGCCCATGCAGTTTACCTGAGGCTGCAAATTTTAAAATTGTTGTGCTTGTTGTGTTGAGTCTATTGTGTAGGATAGAATCACTTGAAGTGACCTTAGAAGGAAAAGATTTTGTTGCAAAATAACTTAATTGATTAACAGATTTTCCGATTTTCCTGTAGAATGGACATCAGATAAGAGAAAATATTATAGTTTACTTTGATAACTTCAAAAACACAAAAACTGCATGCAAATAGCATAGAATCAATCAAATAGTGTTTAGACTTTAAATTTATGGTTTGAATTTCCATCAATGCTCAGTAACTAGTGGGGGTATCAGAAAAGTATTCCATTTCGGATCACAGTCTCACAACTTTTAGTGTTAATTTACATTGTGGCAGTCAAGTACCTTTCTGGAATCCTAGTAGGACTGACAGCATTGACTTTGGAGGAAGAATTTAGTACCCAAAAGCGTCGATTCACTGCCAATATCCAATTTAAGTTCAAATATTTAGTCAATTCAGGGCTAAAGATCCCGAAATCAGAGATTAAATTAGCAAACACAAGTTCTAGCCTGGTAAGCGCTCTCTGATGGAAACAGAAGTTGTATAGAAGCTTCCGAATGCCCTATCCTGGCCTGTTTTGGTTAAAACCATCAAAATCAAAAAAGACCTCGAGTACTAATAACATTATATGCTTTATTTCAACAACATTTAAAAGTAAAAAAATAAAATAAAGTAGACAATCCTAGAGTTTTTTCAATATACCATAGCAATGATTTTCTGAGGATTAAAAATGGAAGGTTTGGGAAAAGTTTAAAGAACTGAGGTGTAAAAAAACTAAAGTAGCTTTGTTGTATTTTATAACACCTTTAAGTTGCCTATTCTAGTGGGTAGTGCATTGGCTTATTAGACGATAACCCGTAGTTCAACAACTGGCTGAAACGACTTGAATAAAATATAATGTGAAAAAAGAACATTTCTTTCGACATTTCCTCTCAGTAGTCTACCGCCAAAAACTCTGAGAGTAAATTAAATTTCCATTAAAAGGTTCTTTAAAATCTATAGTTCGGAGTCAACTTTAAGCTGCAGTGGCGTGAAAAGTGAGGTTGCAATCCTGACTAAAGGATTAATGCAATGATCAATTAAGTAAGGAAGTAATCGTTTATTTAAATTGAT
Source organism: Sarcophaga caerulescens (assembly GCA_927399465.1). Taxonomy (NCBI): domain Eukaryota; kingdom Metazoa; phylum Arthropoda; class Insecta; order Diptera; family Sarcophagidae; genus Sarcophaga; species Sarcophaga caerulescens. The sequence goes on from OV656867.1 coordinate 22,616,905, forward strand.
TTTTTTTTTATTATTATTTTTAAATGAAACTCAGCTCAAGTCAAACTATAAATGTGAAAAATATTGCAAAAATTCACAGAAAACATTAATATCTGTAGCTGAATTTGTTAACGAATATTAATATCTTAATGAATTTCATAGTTCGCAGAACATACATAGTTAAAATAGAATAAATTGTTCCACAACATTGTTGTTCCAGTTGACGAAGTGAATATTAAAATAACCGCTTGCAATACGATAAGTGTGTAACTATTTTAATGACCATCTTTTCCACATAGTTTACATCTGACTATCATCTTTGGACGGATTGGTTGATTTACTCTCATTATCTTCATGATCACTACAACCATTAATGTCTGCTTATTAACCAAAAGCATATATTTTTTATAACTTTATACTCGTATACCACCGTATGGTATACAACGATACCTTGAAAAAGTTATTGGTCGACTGATTTTGTAAATGATTTTTTTAATTTCGTAGGTTTTATAGCATTTGTTTTATGTCTTTACGTTTTGAGTTTTTATTTTCCATCTTCTTCTTTGTACACACATCGCCCTTTCAATAATAATAATCTACAGCTACAAAAGTATAGGGATTATTTAAAAGCTGAAAGACTTTCAGCTCAGTTTAGGTGTAAGTTATCAAAACGAATGATTCTGTTATCTCAGACATATATAATTGACCGAAAATATTGCCTTTCTGTAATATCTATGAAATAAAACACGTCACGTGAGATAAATATGAGAAGAGCAGTAAGAAAGACTACATTTCACGCAACATCTGCTAGCAATCTGCGTGAAAATTAGTAATATTTTCTCTTCCCAAACTACTTACGGAATACGGTTCCCTATTCCAAGTGGTACCATTATTGGTGATAAATATCCTATTGTCATGTTTGTTGGCGACAATACATTCGTTAGTTTATAAGACGAGCTTCTCATTTCTTCTTCTTTAGAGTTTTCAGCAGCGGAAATATTACATATATACATACATAATCGGTCATTACAATCTTTCGTTGTAAATTGGTAATGTCTGACCTGAGGTCTGAACCTTGGTCTTATAATAATAAGTGTAATAAGCTTACACTCTACATACTACACTATGACTACTTCAGTCAATATCAGGAACATAGCAAAAACAGAAAATTCCACCTTTTCACTTTCATCCAACACTTAACTTTCAACTCCTTCTCAAATACCAAAATTTTTTAAAACTTTAAAAAAATGCATACACAACACCAAAGAATCCCTAGGAAAGTCGTATGTTTCAAAAATGATAAAATTATGAAAACTAAAAAAGCATTGATGTTGACACAGATTTTCGTCTGCTACACTGTACCACAATAATTATAATATTGTTACGTTTTTACCTTTTAAAAACATTTGAAATATGAGTTCGTAGATTGCAAATAAAAATAAAAATAAATTTGTATTTAGTTTTAAATAATTCCTTTATTGTTCGCACAATTCTGTGTGCCATTGTTCCCAACTTGATGTAAGCAACAACAATTTGCTTTTTTGATTATTCTTCTTTTGACTCTTTTGGCGTAAACACTAACAATTGTTCAATAGATCTTTATAATGCAGATCTTCAAACCACAATTATTCTCTTCACAGGCAACGCGTCTTCACACAAGACTGACTAGATTTTTACTGATCGCGTTGCCTGTTTTGTCTTGCCTTTCATATCTCAGGGCAAACAGTCTGATGAATGCTCTTGAAGGAGAATGACTTTACCTTCGCGAAATCTCTATAAATGTACGCATGTTGTTTACGTTATTGTTGATTGTGTATTTTGTTTATGTTTGTCCTTGCAGTGTTGTTGTTGCCTGTTTGTTTACTTGTTTATCCCTTTTTTATACTGATGTTGATGCTATATTCTTGTGTATTCGTTGATCATGTAAACAAGTCCATTGTTTTTGTTTTTGTAACTTTTGTTTATCATTTTTATGTTAAACGATAACACCATTTCCATTTTCGTAACAACATTATTTGTAATGAAATAATAATACGAGTAGATAAAACAAAATACATAAATAAACTAAATAATAATAAAGTGTAAGTCTTATATCATTTAGTGTCCAACTATGTTTAGCTTCAAAATACAGCCTTTACTCATAAATTCCAAGTATTTACAAAAGTAATACACATAAATAATTCTATATAGTCCTGTGAAAAATAATAAATGCACCAATACTACACTTAAAGATTAAATTTAAATTAAATTTAATTAAATTTAATTCCTGCTTTATAAAATTTTTTTAAGCATATATTAAAATTTTGATTGAATTAAAATTAAAAATTCCTTTTAAAATAGTTAATTGAATTAAATTTTTGTTATTTATCGTTTAAATAAATTAAACTATCTGACTGAACCCCAAATTTTGAAATTTAATATAGCTTCCTTAGTTTTTTTTTGAACATTTAAGTCCTTAATGGCAGGTGGACCATTTTCACTGTGACCCACTGTAAATCTATTGAAATAAACTTATGCTCATTTAAATAACAAAACCCTTTTGTCAATGATAAAAAGTTTGCTTATGCATTTTCTAATTTTAAACGTCAAGAATTACTAAATTTACAAAATAGACTTAAAAACCTTTCTTGTTTGGACTTGTTACAAGTGCAAGTACATGCACATTAAGTTACCATGTTTCAGATCTTAAAAATATACAGAAATTTATACATAAGTTTTGTGTGGTTTTTGTAATATTTCTACTTGTTTTGTCGCACCTCTGTCTGTTAGTTAAATAATGTTTATGAATAAAAATCAGTTTGTTTATGATTAACTATCATGCAATGCATGTTTTGAATTTAAACAATTTTTGCTCAAGTTTAAGTATTTTTTTCTAATAAACTTTTGCATGTCATGTGCTCGTACAGCTCTGTTTTATGTAGTGTGGTGGCAGTCTTATTGGTAATGGTGATAACTTATTTAATTGCATGATAGAGATTTTTAACTAAAAGTATGTATGTAAGCATGCATATACAGTATGTGTAATATCAGTTTGATCAAATGTAGATTTTTTTATTTAGTTTTTGTTTTTCGAATTGCAAATGGCAAATGGTATTTTCCGAAAACTTGTTACCGCGATTTATTCTTTTCTTGTTTTTATTTCTTCAAAGTAATGATTTTCTCTACTACAAAAAAATAATACACACCATGTATATAATAGACCAACTTTATAGTATTTCAATTATTCATAAGAAAAGCTAAACGCTAGTAACTTTTCTTTAATACTGCCACATCAATAAGTCATGTATGGTGGTATGTGCTGTAGTAATTTTTTATTTAATTTTCGTTTTATTGTTTCATCGATGAGGTTTTATTCATTTAAATGCATTCAAAATACAAATAATTTTTTCAATTAAGCTTCTGGCTTTTTAGCAAATTTTTACTCTTACGAGTTATGTATAATAAACCAACATTTGCTGTTACAATATCAAATCTGTAACTTTATAATAAAATTACTTAAAGGGGGAAGAATACATTTATACTATTACCTTCACCTTCAGCCTAGAGATAATAAAGTATTGGAAAGGAAAGGAGGTATCGGACCTAGATTGACTCATAGTAGCTACACAGCGCAGTAGTCAGACATACCTTGACTCCTGGATGCCTGCTATAGTGCGAATTCCTTGTTAAAACAACTAAGATACAACAGACGAAAATATCTGATAGCAGTATTATTACTGATGTACTGAATATCACATCTACTTCGTCAGCGAAGATAATTTTACGCCTTTTCCTGCTGGCCCCTTACTTTAATGACTCAGCTGCAAATACTAGTCAGCGTCAATGGCCGAATTAAAAATTCTGACTGAATTGGAATTCTAACTTCGGGAATACAGATTACTTTATATCAGAAAGCCCATTAAGCAGAGAGGACAATGAGAAAAATATGTGTGTGCCTTAGGAAAACAACTCTTCACTGGTGTTTTAAAACCGGAGGCATTTTTTCGAAATCGGCAGGTATAGCTGATTCGGTAAGGCTCTCGACCGCCTTTTTGAAGAAAGTCAAGGACATGTTCATAATGGGGATGAAGAATGATAATATCTCTGCGTGAAACAGTCGTAGTCTAGTAGATTATGTGATGGCTTATTAGACGTGAGGCCACTTTAAACCCTATCGAAATATGACAACCTCTCAAAACTCTGATAATATTTTATCGCAAAAACTCCATAAAAAGTTTCTCAAAAATACGTCGTTCGGAGTTAACTTTAAACTGTATGTCCCCTACCTATGCATATAATTAACACTCACAACATGGGTGCTGTGTGAAGCTAGGTTGTAATCCTGAGCGTTTGTAATATCTCAGGTCCCGCCACTTATGTATAAAATTAACACACACAACATAAGTGGTGTGAGAAACTGCGGGCTTCTTGGGGACGATTGCCTGTAGACTGCCTAATGGTGAAGGTATAGCACTGGCCATTTTATAGTCACCTAGCAGCAACTCGTTTCCTTGTCGTTCGCATCTTCCCCCTTTCCACCTTTCCTAAAAAACATGGACAATGCACTGCATGAGTAGGGGCCATCCCCTGAGTGCTGGTTTCATAAAAAAAAAAAAATATCTCAGGATATTATGTTAACATAACTTCTGATAGTTAGGCGGCAATCAACTGTCTGGGTTCTAACATCGCGACCTCTGCCCCGAGGCTTTCAACGTAATGGCGGAGTAGTAAAATTTTCACATCACCTACTGGCATTTCGGGAAACTGCAGAGTACATGAATTCGGAGATATGTTTCAGCTGTCAATCTAGCAGGTCTCAACTTGTAAGCTCAGAGTTAATAATGCATTAATTGACCAACTAAATGCTACTTGTGTGAACATTGCACCAAGCCCGACTACGGCTAGTTGGAAGACGCAAGGAATGGCTTGAATTCTAAAGGAGCAAGGTAGCATAGTTGTCGGAGCCATTACTACACGATGTATTTTGGCTACTGAAACCGACACTTTGGTTATGGTCATGTGACCAATGTCTTCTGCAGAAGCTGACAGTTACCAGTACTATTTCGTATGAGAAGGAATCATCAGTCCTAGGAAGAGTGGGAAACTGTTGTATCACAATGGGTCAAAGGTAGTGTAAGTGTGTCTATCTTCTTGGTTTGACTGCTACTTCTATCTGTCTAACAATGTACATACGGTACATATGCTAATACAAGTGCTTCAGTGTTGTAGAAGCAAAAAATTTTATGACGATTTTAAAATTTTATAACAGAAGCGATTAGTATTTCTTTATTTTTTATAAATTTTGTTCTTCACATCTCTCATACAAGCTGCATTACATGTGTTGTCTATGTTTTTACCTGAAGACACGATTCATTAAACAGTTTGTGGTTTTGGCTCTGTGTCTTTGGACCCCTAACGTGTTTTATTTATTTTTTTTTTCTTTTGTTTGATAACCACACTTAAGTTTTATGTATTTTCTTAATTAAAAAATTGCTGCTTCGAAGCGTAAGATGGTAAATATATTGTTTTTAATTATATTATAAAGCTTTTTCGTAATTAGAAAACAAAAAATTAAGAAACAAGATTCCTCATAATTTTTATTCTTTAATAGTTTTTATTGATGGTGTTTGATTTGACATGATTTGCGTCATTTAAATATTTTTTCTTCTGTTTTTTTTATAAAACAAGTAAAAAAAGTTTTATATTCACATCCGTTATAAAACTTTTTTCACACTCTCTTCGAAATTATTTGAACCACTATTGTATATACATACGTCTTAAATTCAAAGGGATATATTAAGCCCAACCACAACTGGGTAAAGTATGTTATTGGTCATGCTCTTTCGAAATTAACTATACCGTGTACAGCAAATACATACATAATTGGTCTTTACAACACTTCAGTCAGGATTATGGACCTAGTTTCTCACACCACTTATGTTAATTTTATATATGAGTGGCGGGGTCTACAGTTTAAAGTCGACTCACTCATGGCAATTTTTTATTTACCCTCAGAGTTTTTGCCAGAAATCTGCTGAGAGGAAGTCGCCGAAGAAATATTTTTTTCATATTTTCGTTTTTATGTCTGACCTGGGGTTTGAACTCGGGTCTTACGTCTAATAAGTCAACGCACTACCAACTAGACTACGACGACTACATATTGCTAATATCTGATATTAATTTTTGGCTATGCATTTTATGACTGCAAGAATTTTGGAGGTATAGAGGAAGCGAAGATATAGAAGAAGCTATTCTAATAAAGGTTAATCGAAACCATCACTTATTATGCGATCTACATATTGTACACTTAGCTCAAAAGTGACTCAACTCAATGTTTTCATTATTAGAGTTTATTTTGTTAAACTATCCGCAATTTGGTTCAAAGTTTTTGTTTTTAACTATTTTTTGTTTGCGTCAAAGATTACTTACAAGCAACGAATATAGGAATGCGCATTGAACTTAATATTAAAGGTTTATTCATCGCTAAGATTGATTTTTCAAAAGAGAAGAGTTTTAAAAGCGTTAAAAGAAAAATTAGCTATTAATGCCTTTCTTTAGCTTTTAATGTAATTTTTTCTCTTCATTGCTGTATTATTTTGAATGAGCTAAACGAATAAAAATAATAAACAACGACTCACATTATGTAACTAACAATTGATCCGTAAAATAATGAAATATTTTGACATTTTTGTAGATTGTATTGCAACACAAAATTAAACCATAAACACAACCATATATTGTGCAACTAACAACGTAACGTGTCTGGTTGCATAAACAGTTTGGAAACTGTGTATCTGCTATGACAATACCTTTTTGCTTGTCTTTTTTAGTTTTAGCATTTTCTTTATGAAAATCTTCCATTTGCTGGAAAAAAAGATTCAGAAAGTTTCTAAAGTCAATGAAGAGTTCTTAAAACTTATATGAGGTATTCAGGTATTTAAGAAGCCGTATGTGATTCCAAGAATAGATGTGACAAGAAAAAAAATTTGCAGACAAAACACACTTGCTAGACTAGAACTAATTATTGAAGTTGCTTGTTGACATTCATTGGGATGAAACCTACACAAAATCAGGCAGAGAATAAAATCAACATTTAGACATCAATTCACAGATACTAACTTAAAGGGTAGACATCTAGGAATTAAACAGCACTGAAGGCTCTGGCTTTAATTATAAAAGTTAACATTCATTTCTTTTTTATATATCACATATTTTATGTATGTATTCATATATGTCTGGTTATAATGAGCTGAGAAACTTGCTAACATATAGTATGGATCACACAACATGACAGCTAAAACCACTTCTCAATTCTTCAATGGGCGTGCTTGCAACACTAACAGAATAAAATATCTATTAAAACTCATATTCATATCTCTAGTTAATCAGATAGATAGAAGCTGAAACAAATAAAGCTATATATACAAACATACATATGTATGTAAAACGCCAATTGATTTCTATATTTTAAAAACATTTCACAGATACTGTTGCCGTTTCTATGTAAAATGGTAGTTCTTTACAGTGTTTGTATTCAGCGAACTATTTTAACGCTGCCAACGACATGTGCAATAAGCCACAACAACTACGGCTCCATCTACATCTGTTGATATGTCTGTATAACAGTACTGGAAAATATTATAAATGCCACAATTACATTTAATAGTTACGATCCTAAGGTCGTTATTGAGTGTCGCCGCTGTCTCGAAGTACTCTCTGGGCTCTTCAGTGTCTCAATTGTCTGGATTCCTGGGCACAGTCACATTCTTGGGCCGACGAGCTCGCCAGAGCTGGTGTACTTTTCCCGGAATCATGTCAATCGGTTTGGGTATCCTACTTACCTCGGTTAAATTGGCCATTGGGCGAAAATTCTTTCGAGACCTCGGCCTATCCTTAGTTAATGATAGAAGGCGCACCAACCAACTACTCGGACTTGATCGCAATCTTATCCACGGCATGCTTACAGGTTATTGCGTTATGAAAAGACACGCACACTTCTACCGTGGGTGTAGATCTGCTGAAGAAGAGAAAACTGTTATCCACTTTCTTTGTCAATGCCAATCTCTTGCGAGGAGCACATACATATGTACTCGTATGTGTTATTTGGCTCTCCAATCCAGCTTAACGGGGTTATCATGCATTGATGTGAAGGCTATAGCTTCGTTTATTATACTTTCTGGTTGGTTTTCCAGCGTCGGATAGTCATGCTTTTAACGTGAAGCCCTTGCGCTGATCAACTTCTTCCCTAGTTTGGTGGAATCCGGTCAATACAGGGACTGCGCTTACCTGTGGTGGCACAAACGGGCCGCTGTGCATGCTCATGTGAGTTTTGGTAATCAAAGCTACCACTTCGACCTAACCTAGCATTTAATAAGTTGCACAAGATGAAGAAATCCGAATTCTTCGGTACCTTATGCCCGACACGTCAAATCTTAAGCTGTATCTTTAAAATTTTAATCCACAATAATTTCCCTTTTCTAGAGAATTAATGATTTATAGAATTGTGGCAAGTAGCAGAAATAACTCGACATATGTAAATCCCTTCAAATGTTATCGCACCCTTTCGCAATAACCTATATTTTCCTCTTGAACTTCAGCTAAAATCGTGGTATGATTAGTTTTGAAAGCCATTATTCCAGCGATTAGCATTGATAAAAAACACGATTTTTTTTTAGTTGCAACGCATTGCAAAGAAGCGTTCGTGATTGCGTTGATTGATTTTTGCAACAAGAAGGCGTTGAAAATTATACAATTTAGTTATTGTTGCACTGACGAACTTCACGACGATGTTCGCCGCTAGGATAATTGCATTGCTATGAAGTCGCCGTAGTCTAGTAGGTAGTGTGTTGGCATATTAGACATGGTGCATCGGTTCAAACCGCTGGTCAGACATATCCAATCAAACGAAATATGAAAAATAATTCTTCGGCGACATTCTCCCAGCAGATTTCGAGCAAAAACTCTGAGAGTTAATAAAATTGCCAAAAAAATTTCTCTAAAATCAATCGTTTGGAATCGATTTTAAGTTGCAGGGCCCGCCACTCATGTATAAAAATTAACGCACACAACATAAGTGGTGTGAGAAGCTGGGTCGTAATCCTTACTGAAGGGTTGTAATGACCAATTATGTATGTATGTATGTATTGAAAATCACTCGGATGCAGTATGTGTTCTGGTGATTCATTCTCCTCATTACAGAGTTTTTTGGGCTTGAACCGGTGAATTTTCTGTAACAAATGTTCTTTGAGTCTACATTGCTCGGTTATTATTCTCGTGCTACTTCTAGGTAGTCTGTTGCATAAGTCGAATCTAATTTCATTGTGATTGCACAATAAAAATGAGAAGTGAATCAGTCTCACTTCGTATTTCCTTTCGCAAGATACATCCTTCAAAACCCCTCTTCCAAAACCGTAGAAAGGTTCGGGTTTCATCAGCGGTGTGGGAGACACCTACATTTCCTGTAAGCTTATCTGGTTGTTAATTGCTGCGAGTTCCGACCCTATCTCTTCTTTCTAGCAAATTCAGCTTTCTGTTCTAATTTCAAGCCAACCTTATAGGAGCTGAGTACTTGAATGTCTTCATGACTGACAGATATTATGCTTAAAAGAAACTCGTAAGTTTACTACTTAGCTCTGAAACGAACAGCCTCGCCTGTATTCCATTGTATGTCCTTGACCTAATTATTTGGTGCAGTACCTCTCTAATAAAAGTATATAACAACTAAATTGCTCCTATCATTCTTATTGCTTACTCTCGTTGCTAATCAGTGCCCAAAATCATAGAGTTTACTGGTTCTGTCTAGGGCAAGAGTTTACAAGGAATTGTCATACTTTCAATTTGTCAAGTCACGATGGCCTCTGATAAAACTCGGATTAGATTTCTCACCATAGCCTCAAATGCTCTTGTCCTCCCTACCATAATATGCAACGTCTTTAAATCCATCCGAGCCTCTAGCTGCATTTGAATTCAGTTCTTAATTTCAATGCACCGACGAGCTTTGACGTTTCACCGATGTCGATCAGTAAAAAGTGAAATTATTTCGATGTATCGTTTTTAAACCATCGATATATAATCGTATAATGAATGAGCGAATGAAGGGAAATCCGTAACCACCTAGGCCATCCTAGTTTACCGTATTTAAATTAGTATGAGTATTAACAAACTACGTTTTTGAGACAGTAAAGAGGCGTTTTGTGTTGTAGACAAAGCAAACGACATTAACTGATGGGCGTAAAAGACAACAAACAGTAAGTTTAACTGGATAAATAGAAATTGTTGCTTGAGTTTTAGGATAATAAAGTTCACATGTGGTTACAACGTGAAGAGCATGACGAGATTAATTAATACTAGAGTGGCATATTTAATCAGTGCTACACAGATGTCATTTCAATCCTCATGGATTTAATTTTAGATATTTTTCACCTTCAGTAAATATTTAAATTTATTGTACCTTCTGTATAACATGAAGTACAACTAAGTAATCAAATCTTAAAATTAAAACTTTTTATTTAAGTCCAGTACCTGTACCACAATTAAAAATTGTTGTGTTCATACACTTAATTAATCTGCATCAACTTATTCTTCTACAAGTAAAACAGTATTCGCCTTTTCAAAACAAATAGGCCGACAAAATTTAAAATATACATACGGTATGTATTTAATGGTCTTATATTTTACCGAGGTCGCGCCTAAATCGGCTTAAATTTTCACCATAGGTTATTTCGAATCTGACAACACTTATATCCTTCTACTCTGTCACAAAATTCAGTATATTATCCCCACTGAACGTAGTAAATCAATTTACGCTTGAGAAAGGTTGGGATTTATGTGGCCAACGAATATTGCACGATGATGTCGATTTTGCAAAAAAAAAATAATTTTTTTCGGTCGAAACTCATTTTCAATGCACCCACTACGAGTGACTGTTTGGTGCGGCTAATGAAGCAGGGGCATCATTGGCTCATACTTCTGCGGACGGCGTTACGGTCAATAGAGACACTTATCACACCAACTGGGTGCAACTTGCCAGGGCTGCTATTAAGTCCCTCAGGAATGTGTACCCGATGTCCTTCCTCTACCATGAATACCGAAGATTTCTCAAGAAAATTTCGAATAATTCGATGGTAATACTTATATTGGTCCCGATACAAATGTATCAGGTACGCAGCGCTTTATCTCCTATATATCTCTGGGCATATGTATTCCGTTTGTAGGGAGGCTCAAGTTATTGCTATTCTCTTCTGAACTAAAACATTCTGTCCTTAAATCCATTGCAGAATTGCTATTTTCACAGACCACTGTCGTATTAAATGGTATACCGATTGACTTGACATGCCATGGAATGGATTTTGAAGAAGCCGTGGTTTTAAGGAGGAGATTATCTTTCATCACATGTGTCAGTGCTCTGCCCATGCCATGAAAAGATGGAGGTTCCTAACCTCTCATTTTCTGTCATCTTTGACCGAACTTTCCTGGATAAAAATTGCTGCAATAGTCTAACTTCCGTCGCGGCGCTAAATATCGTAGTATGTAGCTCTAAGTTTCAATATCTCGATATTTACACAGCCACTAGGTTGTCCCCGATCGATCAATATTCAGCCGAATTGCTCAATTTGCGATTGTCGGAAGGTAGCAAGAGATTCAAATCGTCTCCACCTTGTCGCAGTCAAGTTGTCATTGGGTATTAACGCTTCGGTGTCTATGCGATGACAGAGTGAAGTAGCCGCGTTGTGCAGATGCAGGAATGATGATTAAAAATATTTTCAAAGGTTTAAGTGTCTGACAGTAGGTTTCAAGCCCGGTGCATTTTTCTGCAACGATGAAAACAGATTTACAAGGGCAGACAACACTTCTCTACTCTACTACGAGGTAATGAAGACAAGAATTACGCCATTAAAGAAGATAATAAGCCCTGAAGAGATCGCAGTTGTGATACAGTGATTTAAGAATAACAGCGCCATATAACGATTTAGTATTGAGCACACAGTTTAGCTGGCTTATTTGCAGAATATGGCTGGAAGCAAGTATTCCTAATTAATGTTCTGTCCTGTAAAACGGAGACAATATGATTTGCACCAACTACAGGGGTATACGGATATTACGAGCGTCAAAACACTAATTAGACCTTATCAGCGCGTCTTCAAACGTAGAAAGCTTATCATTGACCAGTCACATTATGCCAAATCCGTGATAAGATCCATGCAAATCAATTCGGTGCACACCATCTGTTTGTCCTTGACTTATACATTTATTTGTTGTAATTTAAAGCAGATTTGTGTGGATCGAACATAGCCATATTTAAAACCCAGAAGGAAGCAGGAAAAGCGAAAAACCGCGTGGCGACGATCCACATCAGCAGCACGTCGACAAAGGTGGAGAGAACTTATAGAAAGTCAGCTCATAATCGGATGACTGCTTCTAGCTGTATAAAGCATTGTAGTTAGTTAACGGATGTCATATGATGGTCCTCTCAAATGCTTTTAAGCGGGAATTAAAATCTTGTGCCCTATTCAACGTACTTCCTTTACGTGATCCAGTACAGTTCAGTTATATTTTTTTTAATTCTTCAAAACAAGCCTACAAACAAAATATCTTAATTCTGTTATGAACGCAACATACATATTTAGTGCGAGCGAGTTATGGTAAAATCTGAACACACAGTCATATGTCTCTGTCTTATGTTTCTTCATATTCACACGAATGTTGTCATTATTATCACTTTAATATGCTGTTTGTTGTCTCTTAACGTTATTCTGTGGTTTATTTACGAACGATTTTTGCTGCAGCAATATGGTGATTCATGACTTTTTTGCTGTTTTCATTCATTCATTCGTTCGTTAACAATTTGCATGTGGTTTCCATGATGTATTTTTCATTATCTGACAGCCAGTCTGGCCGTTGGCCTGTTTAAATATTCCAATGCTCGTCCCTTTATGAAAACACATACTCGTGCATAATATTGGTATGGCAGCAACAACAATGTATGTTTGTATATTCAAATATTTTTTGTTGTTTTAATTTACTTTTTCGTTGTTTGCTGCAACATTATCTTTGTTTTCAGTATAACGTACATATGTATACATATACAGTGGACAGCAAAAGTCTTAGTACTCCAATATATTTTGACAAAAAAAGTCCCCACAGGCTTAATACTCTTGCACAAAGTCCCGATATGACTTCATATGAGAGTAGTTAGGAGATCATTTGAAAGAAAGGTTACGTAATCGCTAAACCTCAAACAAAAGTCAACCCGAAAAACTTTCTCATGGTACCACCAGAAAACACCAAACAAAACTTGTACATTCAATTCCAAATGGATTAAATAGAGTGCTTGACCTTAAGGGATATTCTACTAAATACAAGGGATAACATTTTCATACATTAGGCCTTTGAATTTTAAATTTACTCAGGGTTCTCCTTGGGGGTACCTATGGAGTCATCTGAAACTTTTCGTTATTTTTCTCTTGTTTTATGAAAAACATTAAAAATTTTTTGTTTTATAATAAAATAGAAATAAATTAATAAAAAAAAAATATAAAAAATTCAATTTTTCATACAAGCTGTTGGTTAAAATTCATGAAATTGTCAAAATATATTGGGATACAAAGACTTTTGCTGTCCACTGTATATCATGTAATATTTTGTTGTTGTTGTTATATTCATTTTCAAATTTATGTACATAAATTATATTTTGGGCAGTTGACTATATATTATGTAAATTTATCTTAAAGTTTGCATCTTTGTAACATACCTGTAAATACATACATACAAACAAACAATTCAAAAGAATTTATTTTTGCAAAATTGTTCCGTGTTTGTTATCAAGTTGTTGGAGACGTTTATAGTCTGTGAGTATGTGCAAAATATGTTGAAAGCTTATAAGATGTGCATTCATTCCAGATATTTATTTCAGAATTTTAACAAAAATGATAAGAATTCAATAAATTTTATAACAAACCAATTACCAAAGAGTAGTAAAATATTTAAGGACAAAATAAACAAACTGTCGGATCATACATTAGTATTTTAGTATCTACTTTTTAATTCCGTTAATTTTCTCTCAAAACCAAAATCAAACCTTATAGGAAGGTCTAGCTGCACAACATCCTAGATATGAGAAGAAATCAATGAGCAAAATTCCTTTCTTAAATTTCTAAAACTTCCTGTTCATATCTTATTCATCACAATATTTGTAATGAACAGTAATGCTGTTGAGAAATCACCCTTATCTAGTAGGTAGTGAGGTCAGACATCTCTAACAAACCGAAATATAAAAAAATATTTCTTCGGCGACTTCCTCTCAGCAAAAACTCCTTGAAAAAGTTTCTCAAAAAGATTTTAAAGTTCGGAATCGACTCTAAACCTATGTACAAAATTAATACACACTACATAAGTAGTGTGAGAAGTTAGGTCGTAATCCTAACTGAAGGGATGTATTGACCAATTATGTATGCAGTATTGCTATTGGATTGGTCAAAAGTATTCGCAAATATCTTAGCGGTTTCATTATCTGAACTTAGATTTCTTTTGCTCACTGATATACTCGGTATTTGACGCCTTTGGTTTTGTATTTACTTTCTAAACTTCTTGCAATTATAAAAAATGCTCTCCCCTGACTTGGAGGGTTATAATTTCAGCAAGAGATGATGAATAATTGTGGTAAAGGTAGCCTACTACCTGGCCGTCCATTTTTGAGAATCTTTTCACCGTACAAGGCTTCAGAAACAGATGACATCTTTCCTGCTCTAGTACAAAGGTCAATAGAGAAAGTATTGCCATTCCCAATATCCTAGTTCTCGGGTACATACAACCAGTGAGAGCCGAGGGTTATGTTTATCCCTAAAGTAGGAAAAACGGAACACAACGCACTTGAAATCCTTTAGACCAATTAGTCTCTTTCATGTTGAAAATCCTTGTGTAATATTAGAAAGAGTACGCGTATAAGGCACTGAGTCAGCTCTTATGGATTTGAGTGAATTTCTTAAATACTTCATTAGATCTAAGAAGCATATAACCTATGAAGTCCAGATAGATGGAAGAGGTCCAAAATACGCGTACTGTGAAAACATATACATAAAGCTGCATGCAAAGGGTCAATATTTCATTATTTAAAATTTTATTATGTCAAGTTCCTTCATGTGCCGAAGCATCCTTTACTTCTTAAATTGTTTTCACACTTTTGCAGATTCCCGTTTCCATTAATGATTTCGATTAGTAAATAAAATAATTTGAAAATTTATTTTCATTAACAAATTTTGAAATTGTTCAACCTTATTAAACTGTAATCGTAATTTTTAACAATTTTTAATACTTGGCTTAAATCAGAATATTTAGTATTTCGGATAATTCGTAACCTACTGTTTATGATCTCAGATTAAAATACATAATTTTTCAATACAACCCTTCAGTCAGGATTATGAACCTAGTTTCTTACACCACTTATGTTGTGTGCGTTAATTTTATATATAAATGGCGGCACCTACAGTTTAAAGTCGACTCCGAAAGACAGTTTTTTTGAGAAGCTTTTCATGGCAATTTCAATACTCTCAGAGTTTTTGCCAGAAATCTGCTGAGAGGAAGTCACCGAAGAAATATTGTTTTATGCCTGATCTGGGGTGTGAACCGTGGCTTTACGTCTAATAAGCCAACACACTTACATAACCTGCTGTTTATTATTGCATATTAAAATTGATAATAATTAATAATATTCTGGAAAATCACTCACTTGGCCCTCAATGGATAGAAGGCGCACTAACCAGTTACTTGGACTTAGTCGTAACATCATCTCGATCACAGTGGCCATGCTTACAGGTCACTATGTTATGGGTAGACACGCAGAAAGAATGCGACTCCCATTTAACGATTTCTGTCGTGGATGCAGATCCGCTGAGGAAGAGGAGACTGTTATCCACTTTCTATGTCAATGCCCATCTCTTGAGAGATGCAGATTTAGGTTATTTGGCTCTCCAACCCTTGTTAGCTTGACGGAGCTATCGGCCATTGACGTCAAGGACATAGCCTCGTTTATAAAACTTTCTGGCTGGTTTTCCAGCGTGGGGTAGTCGTGCTTTAAATGTGCAGCCCTTGCGCTGACCGATTTCCCCCTCATTGGCTCGGAGGAACTTGGTCAGTAGAGGGACTGCGTTCACCTGTGGCGCCACAACGGGCCGCTATGCGTGCTCAAGTGAGCTTTTGGTATAAAGCTACCACATTAACCTAACCTAACCTATTCTGGAAAATCTACTTTTTCAAATAAATTGAAATGTTGTGTTCTGCTCCCTGTTAGCATTTAGACGTAGCTCTTGCTCTTTTCTTCAGATAAACAGCATGTTGCGGACAATTTTATCATTCAATTCGAATTCGTTTTGTTATGTGTTTACTTTCTTCTTCCTCTTATTCTTCATCTCTTCGATAATGCACTTTAAAAAGCATGAAATTAAACAAAAATAAATCATAATGAATTATAATTGATAAAAATTTATGAAAATATTCGTTATGTTTGTTTTACAAGTGAAATAAACAAAAGACTTAAGACACGAACATGATGCATGTATTGTTTCCGTTTGTAGCAGTAATTTGACAAGCTAAATTGAAGAATGTGGGATTGCTATTTATATTGGCACTTTTATAAGAAACCGTTATTCACAGTAAAGGTCCTGTTAGAAAAAAAGGAACAAATAAGAATGAAGCATGCTTCGATTGATGACAAAATGTCTGAATTGCCGCCAATAAAACAATTTCTTACTGAATGAAGCAGCAGATAGTTGTAGAATCACGGTCAAACTTTACAATTCAAATGGAACAATGTTATCTACGATCTATGGTTATCAAATAGAATTTGCAATCTGACATATAAGGTTTCTTATTGGTTTTAAAGACCACTGGTGCAATAGAAAAACGGTGTATAATGTCAATGATTTTTGTGAAGCTGTTGGCCTCTCTTTCATATACCGTCTAATAAAATGGCCTTGTCATTATGGCTTTCTCCGTAATGAGCCTTATGCTTTAATCACATAATTTGCTTATGCTAATTTGTAGCATTAAGTCGCCGTAGTCTAATAGGTAGTGTGTCGGCTTATTAGACGTAAGGCCATGGTTCAAACCCCAGGTCAGACATCGAACGAAAATATGAAAAAAAATTTCTTCGGCGACTTCCTCTGAGCAGATTTCTGGCAAAAACTCTGAGAGTAAATATAATTGCCATGAAAAGTTTCTCAAAAATCTGTCGTTCGGAGTCGATTTTAAGCTGTAGGTCCTGCCACTCATGTATAAAATTAACGCACACAACATAAGTGGTGTGAGAAGCTATGTCGTAATCCTGACTGAAGTGTTGTAATGACCAATTATGTATGTATGTATGTAATTCGTAGCATTATGTATTGCAAAGAGAGTCTTCCAATGTTCAATAGGCGTTGCCATTTCTGCTATTGTTTTTTTTTTTTTTTGGCAGTAGTATGTTAACTTCTCCTTACCATATTTTAAGCAATTCAAGCATTGAGAAACTGCACTACTTTTCGTTTTAGTTTTAAATGACAATTAATGAAGTGCCAAACAAACAATGCATGCATGTAGCATGCATGTCGATTGCAGTCATCTTTAATATGGCCGCACATTAAACAATTGCAGCATTTAACATTTAACATTTGAAAATGAATTTTATATTCCTAAGTGAGCTTGGATTAAAAGGTTTTGTTTAAAACTACACTTTCTAAGCAGCATTATTAACTGTACTACAGATATTTAGTTTGAAAGCTACAAAATATTTCAAGAAAACCCGCTTTGACATTTTTAAGAAAAAAAAGAACAAGAAATGTATTGTTAATCGTTAGCACATGACTTTTAAAATCAAATGAAAATCAAGAGTTGTGTTGGTCAATTAAAATTATAGGCTTTTAATTTCGACGTTCGATTGCTTATTTTTATTTGGCATTTCCATTTAATTCTGCTACATTGCAATCGGGTAATAAAAAATTTTATTAAATGGCTTTTTATTTTGCAATCGATTAATATTTTTTATTACTTTTTTTAATGTACAATTTTGGAAGTTTAGTTCAATTTCAATCCACGCAAAAAATGATTAAAATCTTCTGTAAAACTGGTGAATCTGGTAAAAGCACTTTTCACACAATTTTGATTGTCTCTCGAACTCACTGAGACTGAAATATCAAAGTTAATATTGTAGTTGCAATTAAATAAAATACATCCGCTTAAAGACAAGTGTGTAGTGTGGCTTTTAATTATTTGATTGCAAAACAATTAATGACGTCTAAAAATCTTTCATTCTATTTTTGAAAACAATAAATAAATAATTTGGTCATTAAGGTTGCCGTAGTCTAGTAGCTGGTGTGTTGACTTATTAGACGTGAGGCCATGGTCAGACATCTCCAACAAAACGGAATATGAAAAAATTTCTCCTCAGCAGATTTCTGGCAAAAACTCTGCAAGTAAATAAAAAATTCTCATGAAAAGTTTCTCAAAAAAGTCTATCGTCCGGAGTCGACACTCATGTATAAAAATACCAGACACAACATAAGTGGTGTAAGAAGCTAAGTCGTAATACTGACTAAAGCGTTGTGATGACTAATTATGTATATAAAGGCTGGGCCATTTAAAATTTTAAATTTAAAAATCAAATAGTAAAACAAACATGGTTTGAAATTTTTCCAAATTTATTTTTTGTTGTAAAGTACAATTGTTCCGGTTAGAAATGGAATATTATTTCATTCATATGCCTGGCGTGGCTAGCCTTACAATACCTCATTCGATCAGACTAATTTTCGTGCACTTTTTCGAGTGTATGGGGTTCGTATCTCGGCAGTGGCATCATGCATGTTGGCGTTAAAATGTTCAATTGTTTCTGGCTTGTTGGCTTAACACTTTTCTTTAACGGCGCCCCGCAGAAAATAGTCCAACGACGTCAAATCGCAGCTTCTTGGCGGATAATATCAATATCGGCTAATTAAACGACCATCTAACGTTTGAGGCAATAAATCAATTGTGGCATGAGATATGTGGCAAATTGCGCCATCCTGTTGAAACCAAACATTGTTCACTTCAATACCATGACGAGCGGGTACAAACAAATCGGTTATAATGGTGCGAAAATGAAATAACGTGTGTTATTTTTAAAACAAATTCTCTTTAGAAGATTGGAATATAGGGATTACGAAAGAGTTGGGCCAATCTTCTAAAGAAAAATTGTTATTATAATTACTCAAATGTAATTATAATTAGGGTTAATGAAATGGGAAAAAGAGAAAGAAAGAAATGTTAATAATAATTTCTTAATTTCTTTAAAGGTTGTTATAGAGTAACTTACCTTTGATGGGTGGCGAAAATTATAACGTTTTTGTTCGTTTCTTCAAATACAATTTTATTTAAGAGGTTATATTAGGTAACCAATCAGTATAGGGTTATGGGAGCAAGCTCCATTGAACGTAATGGTTGCGGCGTCCTCATTTTCAAAGAAATGTGGACCAATGATGACTCCGCTCCACAAGTCGCACCAAAGAGTCACTCGTAAATGATGCATTGGCTTTTGTAAGATCACGTGTAGGTTTGCTGAGCCCCAAATACGGAAATTGTGCTTATTAACGTACCTACATACATACATAATTGGCCATTACAACCCTTCAGTCAGGATTACGGCCTAGCTTCTCACACCACTCAAGTTGTGTGCGTTAATTTTATACGTGAGTGGCGGGACCTACAGTTTAACGTCGACTCCGAACGACAGATTTTTGAGAAATTTTTTCATGGCAGGTTTATTTACTCTCAGAGTTTTTACCAGAAATCTGCTGAGAGGAAGTCGCCGAAGAAATATTTTTTTTTTTCATATTTCGTTTTGATGCCTGACCTGGGATACGAACCCGGGCTTTAGGTCTAATAAGCCAACACACTACCTACTAGACTACGGCGACTTAACGTACCTACTAAAATGAACTTCATCCGACAAGATGATTTTTTGGTAAAAACTACATCGTCGTGCGGTTTCTCATTGGACCATCTAGCAAAGAGGATAATATTGCGGCTTCAACTCTTGAATCATTTGAACTTTGCGAGGCGTCACACCGAGATCTTTTCGCAGAATTCGACGTAAACTGGTGCGTGAAATGTTCAATTCTTGATTAATTCCCACGCACTTTTTTCAATATTTTCGGGTGAACGCTGTGTACGAGTACGTCACATCTTGGCGCATCAACAATCAAACCAGTTTTACAAACTTTAGTCATAAACTTGCGTATACCGTGCTCTATTATTCCTTCTCTGCGACCAACTTTTGTACGACATTTTCGTGCAATTTCCAACCAATTGTCTTTGTTTTGGAAATAAATTTCCAATAATTCTCAACTATGTGTCCAATCCTTAAGGTTTTAAGATACTTATTTAGTACAGTATTTCAAATAAAAAAGTTTGCATATTGAGAGTGCATGGCATGAAGAGAAAGTTAAATTAATAACTTATTTTTGATATATGCTACTCCTCTAAGCTTTAATCTGTTCTTAAATTAAAAGAAAAAAGAAGTGAAATATACAATAAACCATACGTAATAAATAACGAAGTGGCGTAAATCTTTTTTTTTTTTTAATCAATAGATCTGAAATAAAAGTCATTAAAAGATATAAATTATGAGGCGTTTTTTTTTGTTTTGTTTCAATCTGTCTTGATTTTTAATTAAAAAAAAACTTTTATAATTGAATTAAAAGCAATCAACTTCATAGTATACACATTTAAGAGGCTCATAATTTTTATGAAAATTATTTACAACTCAATCAAATCAAAAGGTGGCTATTGAGAAAAGCACCTTAGGGGTCTCACAGCTGAACGATAGACAACAGACAGTTAACTAATCATTAAAGAAAACATGCTCACAAACACTTTCAAAACACATGTTTATTAAACGTGTGCATCATAAGTGTGGTGTGGTGATGGAAAACATGAAATTTTAATTTCTCCCGAGTTTAAAAACAAAAAAGAATCTTAACAGTAATGTGAGTTGGTTGTCTAACCTAGAGTATGTGAAATGGCCATAATCACATAGTGTTGCAACCATCAGCATCATCTTCAGCATCATCTTCAGCAGCAGTCTCTCTTCATAATGATGGCAAGTGATTGAAGGCCAACATTGTGCACATCCTCAGGTTCTATTTTATACATCTCCAGCTTTCTCTATGACTTTAGAGAAGTTGGCTATGGCCTGGACTTTATTTGGAAATTCTTTAAAGTGATAATTTTCCAATGTTAGAGCTAGTCATACAGCAAAAACTGTTTGATTGTGATGCTGTAGATGCTGTTGTAACATCATTTACAAATACTAAATAGCAGAGTATATCACTTGATATTTGTAAGAATTTCTTAATTTTAAATGAACTCCCATTTACTTGGCTTTTATTAATTAAATTACTATGACGTCGTAACATTCGCATCAGGTAGGCCACATATCGGTTTAAATTTGAACCATCTGTTATTTTGAATCTTTTTTTTTTTATGAAACCAGCACTCAGGGGATGGCCCCTACTCATGCAGTGCATGGTGTAGGTTTTTAGGAAAGGTGGAAAGGGGGAAGATGCGAACGGCAAGGAAACGAGTTGCTGCTAGGTGACTATAAAATGGCCAGTGCTATACCTTCACCATTAGACAGTCTACAGCAATCGTCCCCAAGAAGCCCGCAGTTTCTCACACCACTTGTGTTGTGTGTGTTAATTTTTTTTATACATAAGTGTCGGGACCTACAGTTTAAAGTCGACTCCGAACGACAGATTTTTTGAGAAACTGAGAAGAAATCGCCAAAAAAATACTTTTTGTATTTATTTTTGATGTCTGGCCTGGGACTCGAACCCTGGCTTTTACGTCTAATAAGCCAGCACACTACCTACTAGACCACGGCGACCCTATCATCTGGCAATGCTTATGTCATTCTGTCACATAGTTCAGGATATTATCTCCACTGAACGTAATGAATCGAGTTACGCTTGAGCAACGTTGGAATTTGTTGGGCCAACGAGAAATTGCACGATGATGACGATTTTGCCAAAAATCTTTTCCGATGAAGCTCACTTTCGTCTTGGTAGGTACGATAATAAGCAAATATACTGTATTGGGGCTCAGAGAACCCACACGTGGTCTTACAGAAGCCTATGCACCCATTAAGAGTAACAGTTTGGTGCGGCTTGTGGAACGGCAACATCATTGGCCCATATTTCTTTGAAATTACGCTCAAGAAGCTGCGATTTCACACCGTTGGACTATTTTCTGTGGGGCTCCGTTAAAGAAAAGTGTTATGCTGACAAACCAGAAATAATTAAGCATTTGAGGGCTAAAATACCTGATGCCATTGCCGATATAAGATATATTATGTATGAACGAAAATTATACCGATCGAATGAGGTACTGTGAGGCCAGCCGCGGCAGCCATATGAATTATATAATATTCCATTTCTAATCGGAACTGCTGTACTTCGCAACAAAAAAATAAATTTGGCAAAATTTAAAACCGTTTTTGTTTTATTGCATTTTTAAATTTAAACTTTTAAATGGCCAACCCTTTATAATTCTAAACTTATTAAGCATGCAAACCAAATCGATTTTGTCAAATACTGAAAGAAATAATGAACTCTTTTGAGATACTAATTGATTAGATTTAATTCTTGATTTTATTTGGCAATATGAAGCAATTTTTAGCAAATATTTATAAAAACAAACAACATTTCTTCGAAAAATATTTGCACAGCCTCAATAATTTCATTTTACTAAGAAATTCCAAATTCCATTTGGCCTTCAACTATCTAAAGGCGGAGAGCAAATTAAATTAAAATATTTAATACGAATAATTGTTTATGATCGATATGGCACAATGGGATAGGTTACGTTATCGTGTGGTTCACATTGCACTTATGCCCATACTAAACAACAAAATAATTTTAAATATTTTCGAATACACTTAGATTACTTTGACTCAAATATAATTAGAATTAAGCCCAATGATTAGTAAATAAAAGTCGCCGTAGTATAGTAGGTAGTATGTTGGCTTATTAGACATAAGGCCTCGGTTCAAACCCGAGGTCAGACGTCTCCAACAAAACGAAATATGAAAAAAAATTTCTTTGGTGCCAGCCTTTCAGCAAATTTCTTACAAAAACTCTGGGAGTAAATAAAAAATTGCTATGAAAACGTTTCTCAAAAAACTATCGTTCGGAGTCAACTTTAAATTGTAGGTCCCTCCACTTATAAATAAAATTAACGAACACAACATAAGTGGTATGAGCAGCTAGGTCGTAATCCTGACTGGGGAGGGTAGTAATGATCAATTGTGTATGTATGTATGTTTGTAAGTCTGATCTAAAGTATACTAATTTTATTGTCTCGGAAAAGTCATTATGTCTCCATTGCGTCTCATAATTTTATAAAATGCCAATGGATGTTGTTTATATTTCCATATTTTTATCCAACTTTATTCGACACCACTTGTTATAAATTATTGATTAAAAATACCATAAAAATAAAGTGGGTTCTTTCCCCTAATAGTGGTCTTCCGTTGGCAGTTCAACGAATATTCCTTCAATAACAAAAAAGGAACAACTTTTTATTTTTACCGAAACAAGCGACATGTATCATAAAAACTGTGACTGTGTAGAGTTTTTATCATAGCCTCCTTGCATTGATACGCCATAACGGATATCGTTTCATTCATACTATTTAATTATGTTGTATGGTGTGCAATAGATAAAGATTTTCTACTGAAGAAAATCTATTAATTTCTACGTTTCTTTATGGATTTAAGATATGGCCGTGTATGAGTTAAGCATATAAAATTTAATATTCAGGCGAATCGCAAACCATAATTATAATCGTTATCTCAAAGCAGATATGCTAGAGAGTTCATTAATAGTTGTTGATATTAAATTTTTTTTCTTTCATTTAATTTTTCTGCCTTCAATAGAATAGAATAGAAACATAGTGAATTAAATTTAACATACAAAGGCATTTAGTTTTCAATTCAAAGCTTAATTGCATTTGGTATGAGTTATGTTGTTGACCACGTGATTGCCAGTTGTGCAATGAGTAAGTTTTCCAATATTACTCATCCATGTTTAATAAAAGTTATTATAAGATGTAATCCAATAGATGTGACGTGAAGAAATGTACAATTTGTACTCTTTTTTCTGTTTTGTTTATTTTTGTACCTTAGCTTTGGAAATGGACACCTGCATAGGGCAAACACGTCATATTTAGAGTACTACTGTACATACATATGTATATCTCTTCGATAAAAGCGAAAACAAAAAACATATGACTGATATCGTTAATACTGTTAACAGCTTGTTATAATTTCAGTGAAGTCATCATAGAAACCACTGTTAAATTTATCCAATAGCTGGACATATTTCCTTTTTTTATTTCATTTCTTATATTTACTACATATTTTGGACACATTCACTGCTTTTCTCAATGTACATTGGAACCAGCGATCAGCAATGAGTATTCAAAACGATGAGTAGATTCGAGTCATACTCATAATTTCTGATACTTATACGCATTCATACTTATTTTAATA
The DNA here is from genome assembly GCA_927399465.1 of Sarcophaga caerulescens. Lineage (NCBI taxonomy): Eukaryota > Metazoa > Arthropoda > Insecta > Diptera > Sarcophagidae > Sarcophaga > Sarcophaga caerulescens. The sequence goes on from OV656867.1 coordinate 22,641,416, forward strand.
TCATACTCATACTACTCATATTCAAAGTTTGAAGTACTCATCGTACTCATACTTAACAATACGCATAATGTTGTTGATTTTGACTCTCCTTTACTCAACATCTACAAGAATCACAAAATAAGTATGATTCGCGTACGAATATTACAATACTCACTAGAAGGTTGTGTGTTTGCTTTGCTTGCTGTCTTTGTCTTTTTTCTTTTTTTGTAAATGCAACAACAACTAAGACTGTAAATTTTGATAAATAATTCGAATCACTCGAATCCCTTATGAGTATTATAAGTATTTTTCTAAAGTTATTAATCTGAACGAGTAGGCTTATGAATCGAACATATTTCGAATGGTATGAGTTTGATGTCAACGTTGTACTCATACTCATTGCAACCTGTACTTATAAATCAATGTTGTAGTGAGTACGAATCAATCAGAGTAGTTGAATTTCAATACTCTTGACGCACTCATACCCAAAATTTCATGAGTACTTATTAGTAGCAAAAAAACGATTCATTGCTGATCTCTGATTGGAACCATCACGAAGCATCACTGCATATATTCCATCTAGAACGTATGTTAAGACTGTGACAAACAAAGATGCATGAACAAAATTGTACATGCGTTACATTGTGAACGAGAACATGCTTTAAAGCCCGAATAAATAATCAGGTAGTGGCTCGACATTCGCACATAAAATATCTGGCATACACCTTGAATCAGCCTGCATCACCTTCTCATGTAAAGAGAAATTCAAAGAGGATAAAAGAAGATCGCTGATATCGGATAACCACTATACGTTTTGATGTATTATGGTCGCGTAATGTAGTCGCCGTAGTCTAGAAGGTAGTGTGTTGGCTTATTAGACGTAAAGCCCGGGTTCGTATCCCAGGTCAGACATCAAAACGAAATTATAAAACTTATTTCTTCGGCGACTGCCTCTCAGCAGATTTCTGGCAAAAACTCTGAGAGTAAATAAAATTACCGTGAAGAGCTTCTCAAAAATCTGTCGTTCGGACTCGACTTTAAACTGTAGGTCCCGGCACTCATGTATAAAATTAACGTACACAACATAAGTAAGTGGTGTGAGAAGCTAGGTCGTAATCCTGACTGAAAGGTTGTAATGACCAATAATGTATGGTCACATTTCTTAAAAAATCCTCAGCATTTCAAATTCTATGATTTTGTTGTTTTACTTTCTAAAATGTGAAATTTTTAAGAAGGCTGCTTCATACATCTTATACTGCGTGATCGCCGTAGGCTAGTAGGCAGTGTGTTGGCCTATTAGACGTGAGGCCACGGTTTAAATCCCAGATCAGACAACTCCAACAAAACGAATTATGAAAAAATATTTCTTCGGCTACTTCACCTCTTCAGATTTCTGGCAAAAACTCTGAGAGTAAATAAAATTGCTATGAAAAGTTTCTCAAAAAATCTGTCGTTGGGAGTCGACTTTAAACTGTAGTTCCCTTCACTCATGTAAAAAATTAACACACACAACATAAGTGGTCTGATAAACTAAGTCGTAATTCTGACAGAATTTTTGTAATGATCAATTAAGGTAAGGTTACTTTATGTATGGAAGAGACGTGTTTTTATAAATAGAAGATGCCTTTCAAAAATATGAAGAATGATTTATTCAGTCAATAAGTAAAAAAAAAACATGAACTGCTTTGTATGAGTACGATCACTATCGTCTTGTTACATTAAGAAAGTACACATAGGTTACTAGACATTTTTATATATCTTTTCGCATTACGAAGGATCTTTCACATCCTTTTATTATTTCTGCACGTTGTTTCAGTTTGAGGTTTCTATTTTTCCTTCTATAACAAAATCGGAGCTTGGTAATACGAATATCTGTCAAAATTTTAGTCTTCTGTTGCATGTAGCCAGCCGCTGATGTTTATTTTTAATGGTATACCTCTTTGGGGAAGCCTTCTAATTTTTAAAATTTCACAACGTTGTTCAACATTTGGGTTTGAAAGGCCGTTAAGAAGCCTGACTTTCAAACTATGTTTTATATTGTTGGCTGTAGAAGAAGACATGTGATAATTGTTATTTAGAAATTAAAGTAATCGCATTCGAAGTAGGTACTAGCTTTGTCCTGATGTAAATTCCGCCCCAACACATTAAAGTACATAAACATAAAGTGCAAAAACCTGCATAAATAATATACTGTTACGTTTTTACCTTTTAAGAACGTTAAAAATATGAGTTCGTAGATTGCAAATAAAATAAAAATAAATCTGTGTTTATTTTTTCAATCAATTCTTTATTATCTGCACAACTTTTGTGCCACTGTTCGAACTTATTCCACGTATACAATGATAACTTTCACAATATGTGCTTATTCGTGATATTTCTCTGCTTACAACCTTTTTTGTAAGCAACAACAACACTTGTTAGTTATTCTTCTTTGCTCACAACCTTTTTTTTTTTTTGTAAGCACAACACTAACAACTGTTTTCTTCACGCAACTTGTCTGCACACAAGTCTGACTGAATTATAACTCGATCTCGTATCTTCACACACCACTGGTTGAATTCTCACTCAATTCAACGCGACGTCGTCACACGACTAACTTAACTCGAACTCCGAGAATCACGTGTCTTCATACACGGCTGACTGAATTCTAACTGAAACATCGTTGCTCGCTTTATCTTGCCTTTTATATCACTGGATCAACAGTGTGATGAATGCCCTTGAAGGATGATGACGACCTTCGGGAACAATCCAAAAATGTAAACAACTTGTTTCCATTTTTGTTGTTCGTGTATGTTGTTTACTTTCGTCCAGGCAGAGTTGTTGTTGTTTTGTTTGTTTGTCTTTCCGCTATATTTTGTTATACACGGACGTTGTTGCTATATTTTTGTTTATTCATCGATCTTGTAAACAAGCCTGTTATTTTTGTTGCTATATGTTTACTCATTCGTTGATCACGTGAACAACTGCATTGTTTTGTTTTTGGAGCTTTTGTCATTATCATTTTATGTGTGATCAAGTCCATTGTGTTGTTTTTGGAGCTTTTGCTTATTATTTTAACAACACCATTTTCGTAACAATACGATAAACCCCAATTTTGAAGTAAATAATCATAAAGAATTTTTTAATATTTAGGGAAATATTTTAATGTTTTTACGAAATGGTAAATAAATTTTAATAAAACTTTTTTGCATAACTAAAAATAAAAAATCAATTAAAAAAAAAAAAAAATAACCATAATAACAGCAATAATTGCTACGAAAAAAATTATAATTTTTTTTAATTCAACACAAGTGTGCATAAAATATAAACGATATAAAATTAATTAGCAAAGTTCTCCTCTAGATTGACTAAAAGTCAAATCGCAATTGCGCTTTAATTAACAACATTTTACGGGTGTGATTTATTTTATTTAATTGCAATGATTTGCTATAAGAAATCAACAGCTATACGCTAAAGAAATTAATTAAAATTTCAACATTGTTTATAAAGTTCAAAATGAACAGTGTACCACAGAGCTTCACGGTGGCAAACTCCGGCATTTCATCAGGCATACCTGCTTATTTATACTAGAATGTCTTAATTGACTTATGAGTTGCTTACCATGGACATGGACATGGAAATGTGAATGTGCAGCAAATAATTGTAAATAAAATGTAACTTAAAGCACCTTTATGTTCTTGTAGTGGAGTTATTTAGTAGCATTCATACATTTTTTCAGAAGCTTTAATTGACTGCTTTTATTTAGTTCGTTACCGAGAAAAACTGTGGAACAACAAATATTTTTGTTTTAAACATTTTTGTAATTGTAAAATTCAATTATTTGTGATCTATTTGAGATAGCTCGGCAAAAAGAGTCCATGGCTTTAAAATCTATCGTTCTGGACAGACAAACAGTTTCATTCTCTTCTCGATTTTATGGGAGTGAACAGTAGAGCAATTATTTATTTTTTTTTATTTATTTATTAATTACAATACAATCACAAATTATATATTATTATTATTACGAACTGAGTTACTAAGATCATATACTCGCTGTAAGTAGTGTAACACACCAGAGTCTCGGTGAGAATCGAACTTACGACACTTAAGCTAATAGTCTAGCGCACTACCCACTAGACTACAGGGGACCCAGAAAAACAATTAAAAATAAAAGATTTAGGGACAATGAGTAAGTGAAAATGTGAAACATAATTATTTATTATAATTGTACACTTCTCCTTCATTTTATTCACAAATCTCAATTATAGGGATCCAAATACAGGGATACACTAATACTAAACTTACCAGGTGTAGCAGAATGAAATGAGCGTCCTTTTATTGGCCATTGCTGGCAACACATTTTTCCAACTTTCAAGAAATTTTTGGGTTCCACGCCAATAAAGCTGTTAGTCTTTAGAAACAATCCAATTAGTCATCAAATTTCTAAATTCCTCGTTGGAATCAAATTGCTGCTTAACCAATGATTGTATTCTGAACTGGTTTAATTTGAGCATTTGAAGGCCAACATTCGTGATGCCATTGCCGAGATACGACCCCATACACCTGCAAAAGCGCACGAAAACTGGTCCTATCAAATGAAGTACTGTGAGGCCAGTCCCGGCTGCCATATGATTGAAATCGTATTTCACAACAGGAAAATAAATTTGGCAAAATTTCAAACCGTTTCCGTTTTCTCTTCCTATATAATATGTATTATACCTAGTATACGTATATACACCCAAACCTTTTTTACACGGTAGATACGTTCCAGTGGATACCGTGTAAAAAAAAACGCGTAAAAAAAGACAAATATTATGTATGTATGTAAGTGTATAAACAAACTGAAAAGATATACATAGGATTGATGCAGCAGCCTACATATGCCTATAAAATTGAATAACTTTATAAAAACGCACAGATTTAGTTCAATAGTATACACAGAGTTTTTATTTTATTTCATTTTATGATTATAAAAAAATAAAGAAAAAATTTAAAAATTCTCTTCCATTTATAAAAATAAAATTAGTTATCAAACTCTTAAGACAATTAGGAATGGAATTATTTTCAATAAAAAAATTTCTTTATTTTATTCGGAGTCAGTTTCTGATAGCAAGAGCATTCTCTTTTGCTGGGGTGGCTCAATATCAGTCTCGTCAGTAGAAATACTTATTACTTCTACATCTTCAGAAGCTGCTTCTGGCGCTGGTTTATTTCTTTTAACAGCAAATTCTGTTATAGTGCGTTGTGATCCAACTTTGGAAAGCTCTTTATAGAGCTCTCTGTATCTAGCCATACATGTTTGTAGGTCTGATTGAAATTTAACAGCTCTTTCAATTATGTTATCACATGTCAAAAAGTCAAAAAAAAAAATGGTAAATTTGTTAAAAAAAACCGTGTTATTTCAAATTCGCGTAAAAAAAATCTTGTAAAAACAGGTTTGGGTGTATATGCATGTAAAGTTATTATTATGCCTACTGAATACTACAATACATATGCTTTGTTTGTAAGAAATTATGTCTTAAAGCATTAAAAATGAAAAGCAAGAAAAGTATGAAATTAAAAAACAATTTCATATGACCACGGATGAAAGTTGTTAATTTTCCTTTCCATTTTTAGTGCCAGCGTTTTGAAATTAAAAAAATTTGCAACACTTTTTTTATTTTCCATAATTTTCATAATTTTCAGTCATAAAAAGAAAATACCAACAATGAAATATAAACAGCAATTAAGCCATGATATTTATAATTCAATGACGTTTATTTCTTTATGGTACATACATATATCACGATTTAAAATTTTCGTTTTAAAATTCTTAAAAGTCATTCATAAAATTATGTTAAAGTTCAACTTTCCTTGCCAAGCAAAAACAAACACCCAATCGAACTTTTACACGTATTTTGTAGCTTCAAATGTTTCTTATGGCATTAGCCATTCGTTATTGGTCATAATTTTATTAGTTACAAATATACAAATATATGTACGATTATTTATGGTATATTAAATAAAATTTTAAATTTTTTCTAGACTTAAGGCTTTTAGGTGTACGTACAAAAACGTAATTTTCTCACATTCGCAATCGGACCTATTTTCACAAGCAAAGCACAATCGATCGATATCTTCACTGATAGTCAAATGACAATTAAGACAATAACATGATACGGGATTAAAAACCATACTGGAATGTAAAAGTATACGTTACGTTAGCGAGTAGCCTGCCCATATGGTCTATTGTATTACCCAGTGCAAGGTAAGCCCCTTGGCATAATTCCTTAGTGGTGGGTTTGAACTACGCCGAGCTTCGGATAAATTCAGCCAGTTCCTTTAGTGTCATGTTCACCACCATGCCCAGATTTTAAAACGTTCTTTTACTCAAAAACCAATGACGTCTGTCTTGAACTGTAAGTCACTCACGTAAAAGGCGTTGTGCCGAAGCCGATTTTTCCACATCCTGGCAGCTTCTGCAGTAATTCTCGTAGGGCAGATCCAATAGTGCAGTGTCTAGTTGAATTCTAGTTGAATTATCTTGTCGAACACAACTAGTTTCTTTTTCCTGCTGTCCACTGCTGGACCCAGTAGTTTTGAAATTCGCCAACCTGGTTTGATGGGTCCATGCTACTTTTTCCAATTTGAAAAAGTATTCTTGTAGGGGAGCACATATTTCATCTATCGTCTCTTTCTCAGACATATCCGATCACTTCTTTGCCAGTTCGTCCGGCTTTTCGTTTCCTTCTATGCCACAGTAGCCCGGAACCATAAGAGGCGGGTATTGCAGCGACGAATGCGGTTTAGAGAGTCTATGTAACTCCTAACGCCCTTTGATTTGACGAGGTGTGATCCCAGCGCATTGATTGCTGCTTGACTGTCCGAACATATAATCAAGTTTAAAGGAGACAGGCTCCTGATTTTAATCATACGTGCAGCTTGTTCAATAGCAAAGGCCTTCCAGCCTGAAATACACTGACCTAGTTAGGTAATTTGTATTTCCTGTTCAATGCCAGTTTATTGAAATAGACCCCAGACCCAGTTCAACATTCCATTTTTGAATTTGAAAGATTTGGTGAAGACCGTTATATCACTGTCACCAATGACAGCTTGAGCAACCCATTTTAACCATGTGGGAGTATGACTCTTGTAAGTAGTTGCATCTAAAACATAGGTGTCCCGGTTCTAGATTATGCAATACTGAAGCGTGGCTCACCGTACATGGTCTAGACATACTTGAGAACTTAAGTTTTGGAGGAAGCTGTCCAATAGTTAAAGAATGACCTCGAAAACAATCTGCGGTGTGGACTTCAGAGCACCCGTAATGCCCAGGCATGCCAACTGCTATTAATAATTACTCCAGGTATGGAACGGTACCTAGACGTCAAGGAGTAAGCGGTATTTAGAAAGCGAATATTCTGGCTAATAGAGCCAATGCAGAGGATTGCGTATCATACGCTTGGGTAACTTAATGCTCTTTTTGACAATTAGGTTGTTAGTTAGGCTGGATAATTGAATTACAGTTAGGACTTAAAGCTCTGTTACAGACGATTGCCAGATCTAAATTACCAGTGGACTATCAATTGATTAAAATACAGAAGCTTCTCAAATAAATTTTCAATTACACTGCCAGAGGATGGTTTCGCAATAACTTTATCCGGCAAGGTTGTAAGATTGTAAGTGTCACATTAGTGTTCTTATTCTTTTTCACATCACTGTACATATACATACATATGTATTATACACTATATTTATTTTTGATTGCTCAGCTTATACAAAATAAAATAAAAATCCATTTACTTATTCATGACACTTAAAAATTTGAACCATAAATGTACCCTATTCGCGAATGTATTTCCTTTCTTTCAAAATATTAAAAAGAAAAATATTTTTTCAAGTGTAAATGAACTTTTCTTTTTTCCTTTAAGTTCTTTTACGTGTGGGTTGAAGAACAAGATTTGTTTGTAACCATTTACAGTACATGGCATTAAATACTTAAGAAAATACAAGCAATGTATAGAAAAAAAGAACCGCGACAATAAGTCTGGTATTGAAAATTACGTCAGTAGAAGAACATGTAGTTCGTATAACTTGGTTCACAGGTGTGTTGAGTACAACGTGTTTTTATGACAGCAAAAAGATTTAGTTTCAGTCACACAAAGTTATTCTCTTAAATCTTTCCCTAAATAATTGGCAACACAGCAAAATATTGGTTTTAACAGAGCGAAAGTTTTAAAAAGCAATGAAATTTCTTAATACGAACAATCTATTTAAGAAATCATAGGCTCTGTACCACTTGTTAGTCTATGAAGTAAGCGACAACAAACAGTCTCCATAGCGACTTATTTGAACATTGTGTTAGGTTAGGTTAGGTTAGGTTAGAGGACGTGTACTTGTCAACTGTGACAAGTACAGTACCCGGAGGTCGAATTGACCCATTGTACAACGTCCTAGCTTCTCACACCACTCGTGTTGTGTGCGTTAATTTTATACATGAGTGGCGGGACCTACAGTTTAAAGTCGACTCCGAACGACAGATTTTTGAGAAGCTTTTCATGGCAATTTTTACTCTCAGAGTTTTTGCCAGAAATCTGCTGAGAGGAAGTCGCCGAAGAAATATTTTCATATTTTCGTTCTGATGTCTGACCTGGGATTCGAACTCAGGCCTTCAGTCTAATAAGCCAACACACTACCTACTAGACTACGGCGACTTCAACATTGTGTTAAGGATGGCCAATTTTGTACCCAAATAAGTTGATTTGCGGAAAGCATTAATTTCTTGTAGTCGCCGTAATCTAGTACTAAGTGTGTTGGCTTATTACACATGACGCTTTGGTTCAAACTCCAGGTCAGGTCTTTCTTTTCATCGATAGGACACTCATTAACTGAACAGTACTTGAATTCCTACGAGGAAGTCGAAAATTGGGTGACTAATTGGTTTGCTTTAAAAGAAGATCACTTTTATTGACGTGGAATCTACAAATTGCCTGAAAGATGAAGAAATATGTAGTCAGGAATAGCCAATACTTTAAATAAAAAGTTTTTTACTTTCCTAATAAAAATTTGTGTTTTATTATCACAAAAATGTGCGCTCATTTCATGCCAGTACTCCTTCAGGAACTCTACAAAGCCTGAATTCTAGGATTTCTCGAATATGAAAAGTTTTCCTTGATACTATTTGAAATCATATAATTGTAATGGCATCAATGAGAACAAATTTCATGGATTTCATTGTGATATCAAGCTGGACAAATTATTGCTGAGAGTTAAATAACGAATGGTTTTAAGAGTCTTCAAAACCATTTTTGTTTGTCTTAAAGACAGTAAAGGAGGTTAAAAAGTGAAAGATATTTTTGAATTTTTCAAGGTAATTACACTTTTTGTGTTTTTTAACTCATTTGGCATGTAACAGATTTATGGTATAATTTGCTACATCTTCCATCGCGAGAAAAAAAGAAAAATTTTAATTTCAAGACAAAAAGAAAGTGTATAAAATTCATTTGTGTACACTTTATGGTGGTATACTACATTGCAAATTTTACTAATGTTTTGGCAACAAAAAAAAAAAAAAAATTAAAATTTTATGTCAATAACCTTTTTAGTAACGGTTAAACAGGTCATTCAAGTGTTTATTTAAAGCGAACAGCAGCTAGTTTATGAAAAGCGAAATATTTATTTTGTAATTAATGTGTTGGCTTATTAGACATGAGGTCATACCTCAGGTCAGACATATCTAACAAAACGAAATATGAAATAATATTTCTGCAGCGACTTTCTCTCAGCAGATTTCTGGTAAAAACTCTGAGAGGAAATAAAATTGCCATGAAAAGCTTCTCAAAAATCAGTCGTTCGCAAACGACTTCCAACGGTTCCGCCACTTATGGATAAAATTATCACACTCAACATAAGCAGTGTAAGAAGCCAGGTTGTAATCGTGACTGAAGGGTTGTTATGACCATTCAAGCACATATGTATGTATGTATACGACTGCTACGGTGCCTGCTTAACCCCTTTCTTATTAGAATAAATATTCGACTATTTTCAAAATGAAACATTAATAATACACGAGTAAAATCATTTTTTAAAACATTTACTTCATGCTACAATTAAATTTCTATGTACGGTACATTCGAAATAACATTCGATTTATGCTAAGGGCCATTATTACAACTTACCGTTAGTTAAAGGTAACTTTAGCTAAAGTGAACTTTAAAGTCACCTTTAACTTCAGGTAAAATAAAGTAAACTTTTTTCAAAAATATGGCAGTGCCGGAGCAATGTTGATAAAACTGCTCAATTAAACAAGTGCCTTAAAAACACAATGGCAAGGACGTGCCTTCTTATTTGTTATGTTTATTCATTTTGTTTATAAAATTTGTGTATTGAGGTGTTAGTGATTTTATTTTTTGTTTTAAAATAAATATAATGAATACGCCAATATCCATTTTGATTTGAAATACTTTTAATATATTAACGTTTATTTTTTCTATTTATATTTGAAGTTGCCATATTGAAAATAATATATATAATATGGCAAGCTCACAGGTAAAGTGAACTTTAAAAGTTAAGGCTAGGATGATCTTCCTTTTAAGTTAACGCCCACTTTTATTTTATTGTGTACTCATAATAGTGAAAATAAAGTTATCTGCCCGATAAAATCCTGCCTTTAGCTAACGGCAAGTTGTAATAATGGCCCTAAATCTATTAAAAGTTGCATAGTGATATACCTTTTTTAAATCAGAATCAAACTTCATTTTGTTTTTTAGATCTACACTTAGGATATGACCTCTACTCATGCAATTCATTGTAGAAAATACAGGAAAGATTTTTTAGGGAAAATAAAAGAGGGGGTAGTGTGGAACAATTTTTTTTCAATGATCAGTATATATGTATGTATGTATGTACATCTCGTCACTTTGTTTTTCGAAAATCGCTTTTTAGCAATAATTCTCACTTCTTTTTTTCTATTGTGAGTAGTCATATACAGTATTCCCTCGATTTACGTTGTTTCGATTAACGTCGTCAAAAATTTTGTTCCCTTCAACTTCGATTTGTGTTGTCATTCGATTTACGTCGCCTTTTTTTGAAACCAACTGCGACGTAAATCGAGGGATTACTGTAACTTCTTTAAGTTCCTTGTTAAAAACATACTACTTTGTAGTATGAGCAATATGAAATTCGATTTACGTCGTTTCGATTTACGTCGCCTTTTTCCGGAACATTCTACGACGTAAATCGAGGGAATACTGTATAATGTCAGACAAACAATCACAAACACCTAGAGTCTCTGGAGGGAATCGAACCCACGGTCTTGGCACTTGAAATTTAGCATACTACTATCTAGGCAATCAGGGCACCCTTTTATTATGTGTAGTTATTTGCATCAATCATAAATTAAAATATTACTTAACCGGTTCATTAAGTAAACAATAATGCATTTTGTGATCATTGACTTCTTCGGGGGGAAAAAAATTATATAAACATAATCAATCAATCAATCAATGATGTAAACATAATTAACAAAAAGGTATAAACAAGTTTAATATCAGCATCGACAACGCCGCCAAAAGCACATACGCATATAAAACTCTGTATGACAGTAACAACTTTAAACGTGAAATAAGCCACCGTGCATTAAGCCAAATATTTCTTAATTAAAACAGTTACAGCAACAATAAAAATAAACAATAAAACACTATTTAGTGTGTGTTAACAATAACACACCGGAAACCGCCATTAAAAAAGCAGTTTTGTGTGTGCTTTTTAGTGATAAATTGAATGAAAATTAATTTAAAAAAATTTAAATCATAAATCAATACGAGAAATAAGCCAACCACTCTACTTCCGTTCAACGGATTTTATTAGAGACAGCGGTAGTCAGTCAAATAGTGCAATAATCAGTGCGATTTTTATTAAATTTGCCGGTAAAAATCAACCCACATGCTGATGATTCCGCTTCAATTTTTTTTCTGAATTCCAAATGTAGATACATTTCTATACCTTCGAAATAGTTACTGTTGTAATTGTTAACGTAGTGATAATAAATTGAAAAGCAATATAAAAGAGTTTCTTCATCTTTAATAGGCGTTTAACGCCTAAACACATAAACTCTCAAATATCTACCAAAATTTATAAATTACTGCCTGCGGTATTAAATATTGCCATCGGTGAATAGTTTAAATAATTATTCTTTAATTCATTGAAATATGAAACTTGTTTCTCTCTTTAAAGTTTGAATTTAGTGATGCCAGATTGTAGAACTTATTTTGTGATTTTCATTCGAGGCCGGAAAACACTATGACAGAAGATTTATCTATCAAGCACTGTCCAAGCACTTATATGGATGAAGACACCAACATGACGACGTCTCTGCATGGTACAGTGCAATTACAAGAATGTGCTGTAAACAGTATGTGCCGCTTTCAGAAAAACTACAGACATTGGTCTCAGATAAACTGATTTTCTTCTAATGCTACTTAGGCTGTAATCCTCGAGAAGGCTTTGGACTATTCTACATGGGAAAATTCCTCCAGTAGGGATCAGAATTCTTTTAGTTTAATGTTGTCTGGCATAATTATGCCCGTAAGCAGCAAATTTTCCAGTTTCTAAATATTTCATGGCTGCTCCTTTTTATGCACAGAAAGGCTCTACTTTAGGTTTTAGGTTAGTTTAGCGGGTAGCTTGCTTTTCACAGGCAAGTTCGCTCGTTGGTCCATTGTGTTACCCAGTGTGAAGTAAGCCTCCTTATCATGATCCGTTAGTGGTGGGCTTGAATCACTCCGAGCTCCGGATGAAACCGGCCAGTTCCCTTAGTGGTACATTCACCACTATACCCAGATCTTTAAACGTTCTATCACCCAAAAACCGATGACATCTGTTCTGAAGTGCAGGGCACTCGCAGTAATTGGTTGTAATTTGAATATCATTTATGACGAGGTTCATAACAATGGGGGTGGGATTACCATCGTCTGTGACCAACGTCTGTGACCAACGTCTGCAACCAAACTGAGAAGTGCCTTTTGTACACGACTTTATTATCTTTTATTTGATTAAATTGGAAGTGCTGTCGTTGAACATAGCTCCTGTCTAATATATCGTAAGGATATATCGAGGGATATGCACATGTTGTTGACATAAAAATTCTTACATATCGTATTGTTAAGTTTTTACCTTTTAAAAACATTTAAAATATGAGTTCGTAGATTGCAAGTAAAATAAAAATAAGTTTTGTGTTTAGTTTTACATAAATTCTTTATTGTTCGCATAATTCTGGATGCCACTGTTCACAACTTGATGTAAACAACAACATTTGCTTTGTTTGTTATTCCATTTTACACCCTTTTTCGTAAACAATAACAATTGTACGACAGACATTTTTAACAGAGATCCTCAAACCACGATTATTCTCTTCACACAAGACTGACTGAATTTTTACTAACTCCGTTGCCTGCTTTGTCTTGCCTTTTATATGCCAACGTAAACAGTCTGATGAATGATCTTGAGGCCGAATGTTCGTTGCTTCGCCTTCTCGAGATCTCTATAAACGTAAACATCGTTGTTTCATTATTGTTGTTTGTGTATTTTTGTTTACATTTATTCTTGCAGTGTTTGTTGTTGCATTTTTGTTTACTTGTTTATCATGTAAACAAGTTCATTGTTTTTGTAAAAGCAAAACACCATTTCAATTTTCGTAACAGTATTCTTTAAAGTGATACTCAGTTACATCACGTTGAGCTCTTTCCACCAAATTATTTTTTGGTTAGTGTGTTGTGCAATACACGAATTTCAGTAATGGGTGAGACATTGTTTCGAACGCACAAGTCCACCAATTTTTCCAGTGTAAGCAAAAAGTCTGTAGTCGCTTGCTGTCCTGTCCATTTTTTCTCCTTGACATCGGTAAAAAACAGATTGCAGTCTTATTTTTTAACCACGAAAATTTGCTTGTAATCCATTCGTATTCCAAAATTAAACAAAAATCTGGCATCCCTAACTTCACACTACAAAAACAAAAATAGTACTTCGATATTCATTCAAAAACATTAAGATGACAACCCACGTAATGAAAAACATGTTTTCTTTTTCTTACTCGTCTGTTAACCTTTTTTTTACAAGTTTTCAGTTTTACAATTTCATTCATGAATTTCTGTATTTTTTGGTTTTCTTTTTGTTTTTGTTGTTATCTTTGTAAACAGTTTGGTTTGTTGTACAGAAAAGAAGTTGGGTGTTAAGTGTCCGTTGTTCGTCATGTCTGTCCGCCGTCAGTTCTATAGATTCGACGAACAGATAAAATCAGTCTTACATGCTTTTGGCATTTCTGTCGTTGTTTTTTTCAAAACATATCTGTTGTCGCAGTAGTCTGTAGGCCAGTGGGTAACAGCACTTATGTTACATGCTTTAGGTGCGTGAGCAACAATTGCAGTTGAATCGGTTGCAATCAGCGTGTCCCATAATAATAATTTGTGGCAAATTTAAATTTAATTTAAATAAAAGCAATTCGTTGACGTCGCCAAGTGTTAAGGTTAGACGGTTCGAATAACTGAATCGTGGATTTCATTGAATTTTATGATGCATTAATTTCCATATTGATACACAATATATTATACTTTATTTAAAATCAATAAAAAAAAATATACAGTATCGATCAAAACATATTGGATAAAAACTGATTTCACATTAAGGGCCATTATTACAACTTGACGTTAACTAAAGGGAGGATTTTAACGGGCAGATAAATTGTTTTTCATTATTATAAGTGGACAATATGGTAGAAGTGAGCGTTAAGCTAAAGGGAGAATCATCCTACCGCTAACTTTTAAAGTTAAGTTTGTGTTTGAACTTGCCATATTATATATTACTTTCAATATGGCAACTTTAAATACAAACAAAATGATCAAAGACAAGAAAAAACAGAAGCCCATCGTTGCCACTGCGTTTAAAAAAACTTGTTTAATTGACCAGTGTCATCGACAATGCTTTGACACTGCCATATTTTTGAAAAAATTAACTTTGTTTTATCATTAGGTTATAATAACGAAAAGATGTTAAAGGTGACTTTAAAGTTCACTTTAGCTAAAGTTACCTTTAACTAAACCCAACTTTAACGGCAATTTCGCTTCCTATCTTATTTTCTTAATTGGTCATCACAAGCTTTTAGTCGGAATTGCGACCATACATGTTGTGTGTATTAATTTTATCCATGAGTGGTGGGACCTACAGTTTAACGTTGACTCCGAACGACAGAGAAATTTTGAGAAATTTTTCATGGCAATTTTTTTTACTCCCAAGGTTTTTGCCAGAAGGCTTCTCAGAGAAAGTCGCAGAAAAAATATTTTTCACATTTCGTTTTGTTCGAGAAGTCGGAGCTAGTATTTAAACCACGGCCTTGAGTCTAATAAACCAGCACACTACCTACTATACTACGGCGACTTGTCTTTAAAATTACTGAAACAAAGTTTATCGAAGCAAACCACCACATGATTGGCTGTTGCACTTCTCAATTTCCTCTGAATCATGAATGTATAGTAATTCAAACTTTCTAAATCTTTTATAAAATTTATAATTTTGTTTCGACCATATGAACATTTGTTCTAAAAAACATTTTTATTTTGTTTACTTTACAATTGAAATTCATTATCACAATATTTTATTTCAAGATTGAATTCTTATTGGTGTGAACTATTGAAAAAAATCAATGACATTTCAATACACAATAATTATTACTTGTTAAACGTTTGATTTCGATAAAAAAGAAGTCTCAATTACGACATACTATGTACGTACTCAAATATATTTTGACAAAAAAGTCCCCACAGGCTTAATACTCTTGCACAAAGTCCGGATATGACTTCAAAAGAGTATTTAGGAGATCATTTGAAAGAACGGTTATGTAACCGCTAAACCTCAAAAAAAAAAAGTCAACCGAAAAACTTGCTCATGGTGCCACCAGAAAACACCAAACAAAACATGTACATTCAATTCCCAATGGGTTAAATAGAGTGCTTGACCTTAAAGGATATTCTACTAAATACAAGGGATAACATTTTCATATATTAGGTCTTTGAATTTTAAATTTTCTCAGGGTTCTCTTTGGGGGTACCTAAGTAGTTATCTGAAACTTTTCTTTACTTTTCTTTTGTTTGATGAAAAAAATTAAAAAAATTGAAATAAATTAATAAAATAAATATATAAACTATAAATTTTTAAACAAAACTTTTGGCTAAAATTCATGAATTTACTTAAATATATTGCCGTACTAACACTTTTGCTGACCACTGTATGTATACTATGTATTGCATACAGCTGATATTAAATTTAAGAATGCATGAAGAAATTATTATTTTCAGTTCAATTTCTTCATAATTAAAGACATTTTGTATAGACATATGTACATATTTGTGTTACAATTTTATGAAATGACCACGTATGGCCTTCATCCACGATTTATGACGAAACATCGTCTACTACATAGTATTACATTATCGCCCAACAGTCTTGGTAATATTGTTTCGTTTTTACCTCTTTAAAAACGTTTAAAATATGAGTTCGTTGATTGCAAACAAAATAAATTTGTGTTTAGTTTCAATTAAATTCTTTATAATTCGCACTATTTTTGTGTGCTGCTGTTTATAACTTGACGTATGCAACAATAATTGCTTGTTCGCTATTCTTCCTTGCGTACGACGCAGATTTTTACAACAGAGATCTTCAAACCATGAATGTTCTCTTCACACGCAATGCTTCTTCACACGAGACTGACTGAATTCTTACTACTCGTTGCCTGCTTTGTCTTGCCTCTTTATATGACCACGTAAACAATCTAATGAATGTTCTTGAAGTTGAATGTTCGGGGCTTCGCCATATCGAGAACTAACGTAGTTTCATTGTTGTTTGTGTATTTTGGTTGCATTCTTTGTTGTTGCGTTCTCGCTTACTTGTCTATCCCCTTTTCTTTCAAACTCATTGTTTTTATTTTTGTAGCTTTTGTTTATCGTTTTAATGTTAAACGATGTTACACCGTTTCCCTTTTCGTAACAATATGTTTACAGGACTTCGGTGTCATGAATATCAATCAAACTTGCCACTATTTATACATTAATTATATTACACATAAGACAAGTAATGGCATTTAATATAAATTAAATAAAAAATCCAGCTTAAATAGCATTCTGATTATCTCTTAACTCAAGTCCAAACCGATATTTTGATGTGTACAGTTAGGTTGTTGGAAGACAAGACTAACATGCAATTAATTTTAGATTTTGTAATCGATTGGCTGCATCCGGCTCTATTACTTTGTGAAATACTTCGCAACGCGACTTAGTAACTAAAATGAGTAGAGTAATCTGGAAATGAAAGGTATACCCAACGAAAAGAAAGATAAAAGCAGCCATAGGCTTCTCTCAAATCAAGTGCATAAAATTAACACACACAATATGGGAGGTGTTTGAAGCTAGGTTCTAAACCTGACTAAATTAAGTAAGCAAGTAAGTCAATGTATTTGAGGCAATCGAAACTTTTGATTGAGCTCATACAGCTCATTGTTGGATCGGATGCGGAAATCATCGCCAACTCGCAATGGACGGAAGATCTTACGTAGGACTTTTCTCTAGAATACTCTTAAGGCTGTTGCATCAGTGCTTAATAGTGTCCATGCCTCTGCGCATTAAGAAGCACGGGGAGGATGAGCATGTTTTAGGGTATTAGTTTTGTCGTTCGAGAGAGGTCTGTGCTACGCAATTGCCTATTGAGACCATAGTCAATAGGTCAGAAGTGATGAAGTGATCCTGCGCTTGATCTCCAGACTGACATTATTTTTGGTGGTAACGGCGGAGCCAAAATAAACAAATTCACTGACTATATCGAAAGTATAGTTATTGGCCGTAATCTCCAATAATAATCCAATAATAATAATAATCCAATACGATGCATGTCCCTACATGTCGACAACATATACTTCGTTTTGCCCTCATTTACTACCAGACCCATCTTTATTGACTCCCGTTCAATAGCTCTAAAGGCAGCAGTAACATCTCGCTTGATACGCCCTATGATGTCAATGTAGTCTTGCGTACGCTGACTGGAGGCTTTGTGCCAATGCGATGCACTTCCACCTTCTACAGAACACTCTCCATGACGAGGTAGAAGAGATCACATGATAAGGAGTTGCCTTGTCTGAAATCTCGCACGGTATCAAAAGGTTCGGAGAAGTCCATTCTTACCTTAACGGAGTTGCAGGAATTGCTTAATGTCATTCTGCTTAGCCTTAGCAGCATCGCAGGAATACCGAGATCAGACATTGCGGCAAAAACACGATCCCTTATGGGCTATCGAAGACTGCCTTATAGTCGACAAAAAGATGGTGTGTCGACTTATTTTTCGAGGGTCTTTTCCAGGATTTGGCGTACTGTGAAGATCTGGTCGATGGTGGACTTGCCAAGTCTGAAGTCGCTCTGAAAAGGCCCAATCAGTGTTTTGAAGCGTGGCTTCTGTCGTTCACACAATACGCTCGCAAGAACCTTAAATTAAAAATTACTTAAAGCCAAAAAAGTGTTTTTAAAAAGTTTATTCTTTTAGTAATTCGAGTTACTGCTACTAACTGAATTGACAATGGCCTTAGCATTGTAAAATTTATAAATTTCATTTTCCATGCAATTAAGTTTTATGATTTAATTTACTTTCATTTATATTCATTCAATAATTAAATTAAATAAAATTGAAGAAATTAATAAATCATGTGAATTATTGTTAGTCTAGTCAGAGCACAAAATTTGTGAAAATTATTTGTTTTCTTTGAATTATATATACGCTTTAACAATTTTTTTTATAAAACATTTAAATTTGTTTTAATGAATGCAGTTTCATTATTTTAATTTTAAAATGATTTAAACCGACAAATACTTATTTATAAACATACATACAAATCCATACTTGGATGGTTTTTTTGTTTAACACTTTAATTTATTTTTTTGTTTTTTAATCTTCATGGCAGTTTATTTGTTTAATGATCTCATGTTTGTTTGATTTATTTGTCTTCGTCTTCTTTAGTTCCGTTGAACCAATAGTTCACTTCATGGCAGTTTTTTCATTCTCATTGTCGTCATCATCAATACCCGATTGTTGCGACACTTCCTCAGACTTTAGAACTGTGGCGCCGCTTAAAGTGAAGGCGAATGTCGTTAAAATGGAAATGAAAAAGTGTTAATTAAATGAAAGTAAATTTCAATTGAAATGTTAAAAGAAATAAAAACAATTTCGCAATATGTGTTAAACCAATAAATAAACAAATAAACAAAAATGTAAAAGTGTAAGTACATAGAGAACTTATGGAAGTAATGTTTGAAAATTTACCAATTGGTAGCAACTGATGTCAAAAATTATATAAGATCGTCTCAATTTTTTTTGTTGTCTCACCTTCTGTGCAGAAATTCAAAACCGTCTCTGCTTGCTGTTATGGCAAATGGAAATTTGAACACACATGGAGCTATAGTACCATTGAAGCAAGGCATACTTATATTGTCCAACTCCTCCAACATAGCGCGTAATGGTTTTTCCTACTGATATAGAAGGCAGTTGACTTAATCATTATCAGCTCCCTCCAATGCAGAAAATTTTGCATCTACTTGGATAGAAAATTTTCCAAATACGTAGGCTTCGGATTTTATCACTCTCTTTGTAAATGCCTTCAACTCCCTAAGCAATGCCCTCAACAATCTTTACTGCAAATCATCATTTTCTGATACAAAATTTACCAACTTTACATACATAATATACATACATACATGCCAGTTTAGTAGGTAGTGGGTTGGGTTATTAGACGCAAGACCACGGCTCAAGCCCCAGATCAGACATCTCGTACGAAACGATATGAAAAAATATTTCTTCGGCGACTTCTTCTCAGCAAATTTTTGACAAAAACTCTGAGAGTAAATAAAACTGTCATAATAAGTTTCTCGAAAAAATCTGTCGTTCGGAGTCGACTTTAAACTGTAGGTCCCACCACTCATGTATAAAGTTAACGCACACAACATAAGTGGTGTGAGAAACTAGGTCGTAATACTGACTAAAGGGTTGTAATGACCAATTATGTATGTATGTATACACAGAATAGACTAGTCGCTGTAGTTTAGTTCGTAGTGTATTGGCTTATTAGACGTGCGGCCACAGGTCAAGCCCCAGATCAGACATCTCGTACGAAACGATATGAAAAAATATTTCTTCGGCGACTTCCTCTTAGCAAATTTCTGGCAAAAACTCTAAGAGTTAATAAAATTGCCATGAAAAGTTTCTCAAAATTCCATCGTTCGTAGTCAACTTAAAACTTAAGGTCCCGCCACTCATGGTTAATATTAACACAAACAACATGGTGCGAAAACCTAGGTGGTAATTATGACTAAAGGGTTGTAATGAGAAATTACGCTCCTACTAAATATGCTTTAAATCTACAGTTGAGTTACAAAAGTTTTACTATACTAATAACATATTATATCATATAACATATTATTCATATATATATTAGCCCAATTCACAATCTCGTGTATTTTTGCAATTGTATTTATGCAATTGTAAATATTTCCTATTAATTGTGAACAAATTTTACTGGTTGGATTTGCAACACTAATTGTAAAACACAAATACACAGCTGATTGTCAAAAATAAAAAATAAATATATGATTTTAATTTTATGATATTTGTTAACAATTTATAAAAATGTCTAATGGAAGTTTGAAGGAACAAATATTGGACTCTTTAATAGACGAGGCTGCCGAAGAGATTATGTTCATCGAGGGTATGAACAATTCTATTTAAAATTTCATTCCTTTTTATTCTATTTTTTATATTTTGGGTCACCATTTGCCAACGAAATTTATTATTTTTAATAAATAAATTTTCAGCTGTCAGTTTGCTTAAGTGTTGCAAAATGTTGAGTAAATATAAACTATGGTTTTGAGTATTGTTTATTTTATAAACTGTAGCAAGAGTATTTCTGTATATTTTATTATTGTAGTGTAAAAATATACTATACCATTTTGCAAATGCAATGATGCAAGACCATTTACACTAGATCGTGAATTGGGCTATTATATCTATTATTCGGCTTAATATGCTATGAGTTTTGATGAGTTAAACTTGGAAAATGCGAACTTTTTTCATATTTTGTCAAGTTTGTCCGTTAATAGTTGCAAACTTTACTTAAAAAATATGAAATAAGTGAATAACATTCTGAAAGTGCATTATCTTGTGAAGAGATTGACACTTAGTTTGATCAAATCGGACAAAATTTACTGTAGTTATTATATAAATAGTATAACAGTCGAGTGATATTTTTTATATATGTCATCTCATCAAATGAACTTTTAGTTTAAAAATTTTCAGATTTTTTGATGGATCTGGATTGTTTATCACAAAATGTGTCAATTTCACGTTTGAGGGGCCACCAGAAGTTGGCCAATGTTTGCGCAAAGAGAAATAATAATATTTGCAAAAAACACAAATATTAGCCGATTTCTGGAAGTCGTGCAAACGTGAAATTGACACATTTTGTGATAAACAATCAAGATCCATCAAAAATTCTGAAAATTTTTGAATTAAAAGTTCATTTGATGAGATGACATATATAAAAAATATAACACGATTGCTATACTATTTAACTAATAACTACGGTAATTTTTATACAAGTTTATCAAATGATGACTCAATTTCTTCACAAGAGAACAGACTTTAAGAATATTATCACTTATTCTATATTTTTTTATTAAAGTTAGCTACTATGAATGGACAAAGTTCAAAAAATAAGAAAAAAAATTCGAATTTTCCAAGTTTACGTGATCAAATCTCATAGCATATTAAGCCGAATAATAGCTATATGTTTACCGTTTTAAGGGTCCAACAACAAGATTTCCAACAAGATTTAAATTTTGAAAATCGGGTCACAAATGTTTGAGTAATTCAGAAATTTGTGCGTAAAGTCAGAAAAAACAGTTTTTGTCAAATAAAACAAGTTTGGAGGGTTCGAGAAATATAAAAAAGGTATTTTTGAGTTTTACTCAACTAACTGAACAACGTGGACTATGTAGTTACTCGGGTGTATTTTCACTGTCGCACCGTGTAATTATAATCGCTTATAATCGCTTTAAAAAAACGTTTCTTAATAATAAAACTGTTCAAATAAATAAAACTATTCAGCGAACATAACTGAAAGGAACATATCGCGAACTCCTTTATCAATCTCTATACAGAGAGATTGTCTTTCAGATTGGCTACAAAAATTTCAAAATCCCTTCTGATTATTTCGGTTTATAAATAATTAAAAAAATATATAATTCATAATAAAAACACACATACAGTGAGCGTTAAAAGAAACTGTACACTAAGGATAAAGATCTAACGATCACCAAATTCAACTTTTACCACTTAAGGAGAGTGTCCGAAAAAATCTGACAATATTTCAAAATTTTAAAAACTGGCAATGAAACAGTTTTCAAAGAAAAATAACAGTACTTTATTACTGATTTTTTTTAATGTCGTAATCCTGACTGAAGGGTTGTAATGACCAATTATGTATATATGTATTCATCCAGAAATAGGCCTCAACACTGAAAATGAATTTTCGATGAAAATGAGGTTTCGATGAAATAAAACCCATTATATTGGTGTAATACATATAGATGTGATAATAAAACGACATCCCTGAGGAAGTTGGGATTATCCAACGAAACGTCGGATGAGAAAAAAAGATTAAAATAAAATAATTGTTTTAATTCAATTGTTGTGACCTAAAAGCCCAACTATAGAGGAAAAAAGAAAAAAGTAAAAATACATTTGAAAGAGGTCAAAATAAATTTGAAAACATAACTTCACTTCGTTTTAATCTCTTAATCTCCAGCGATCTTCTAGTAGAGACTACATTCATCAGGTTCGACAATCAACGTCAACCAATTTCAATTTAAAAGAACACCGCAAGCAATAAAATATTTTTATTTTTTTATTAGAAAATTATCATAAAAATTTAAATTATGATTTTAAATCATAGTTTTTATTGATTTAAGCGTTTTTAAATAAGTTTTTATTATTTACTGCCATCGTAGTAAATTTTCGATTCTTCTTATTGGTTTTTTTTTAATTTTTAATTTTAATGAATAGAAAAAAATCAAATCACGTTGCATTATTGAACACATCAATAATTGTATTTATATTGTATGCAGGAGATTTTAAAATTCATTGTATTCACCGAATCAAAATGTGAAATTTAATATTATTTTTTATCTTATATTCCCAGTTAAAAATTGTAAATTCGAAACAATTTATGAATAAACTAAAAGACTATACCTGAATACTTTCCAGAATTGAACACATACATACGTAATTAGATATTACAAACCGTCAGTCAGTATTACAACCTAGCTTCTCAAGCCACCTATGTTATGTGTCTTAATTTTATGCATGAATGGCGGGAAGTTTAAAATTGTTGAGAAACTTTTTCATGGCAATTTTCTTTGCTCCCAAAGTTTTTGCCAGAAATTTGCTGAAAGGAGGTCGCCGTTGAAATATGTTTTCATATTTGGTTTTGTTCGAGATGTCTGATACTGGCGGCCTTACCTCTAATAAGCCAACACACTACCTACTAGACTACGCCGCCTTCAATAACAATCATAGGGTAACAATAAAAGGATTTCACTCTCAGTAGGTGCCTTTTTCAGCTATGGTACCTGTAAATCTGTCAAGGATGAAGGCGTAATAATTTTCATAGCCTGCAAACGATCCCAACTTGTTTAATGGCACTGAATGAAGAAGGCAAAGAAAATAATGAAAATATGGAAGCAACGCTTTGTAGGAACACTATGTTCCTTTAAAAAAAAAACGAATAAAATAATGGATTTAATTTTACTACACCTTAAGTGTATGAAGTCAGGCTGCCTCGCGCTTCACCTAAAATCTAACATACGAGGCACAAAAATTTCTCCCCCTTCCACAACATAAAAGTTATAAGAAATCTTCTCCCATTTTCTAGCATATTATTGAATTGAATGTAAGCGTTCGTATGCGTGTGGGTTTTTGACCCCCTGCAACTTTTAAAACATTACAACAACAACAATAAACACTGTGTTCTTACAATTGTATTTGAGTCTTCCTTTTTCCTGTATTTTCCTACTTGTTGTCGTAGTTGCATTACTTATGTATGGCATAAGCAGATGTGCATATGTGTCATAGTTTTTTTACAAGACTCAACATCTACATCATCACGAACAGGAACGAAGAATAACACTGACTAATGCCTCTGTTACATGACTGTTTATTTTCCTTGTGTCTTCGTGACGAGAGTACGCGTAGACGGTCTGATGGTTTACAATGTGTTTGGATGCTTGGCGCATGCCATATGAAATGTGAATGAACTCTACATAGCGTCCACAAAGTTGCCAAAGCAATTGAAATATACCACAGTTTTCTTTGAAAATTATTACGAATTAAATGATCTAAAATAAATTAAATGGTCTTAAAAATAAGAAGTCAAACTAACTTAAATTCGTTACCATTGCATTCAATCCAAAAATCAAAAATTTGTGAAGAAAGATTGGGCAGAAGAAAAATTAGAGAAAACAATGTTAGCAGTTTTAAGCCTAAGTGTTCCACATGAAAGTTATGGTAGCAGTCAAATCGAAAAAAGCTAACGTTATCAAAACCGTCATCCATTCTTAATTGTGATTCAATTTCCGACTTTTAAGTACCAGGTGCACCGGTATGAAGTAAACGTCAAGATACAAACGTCTCCATAGGGAATATTTATTGTAAACGAGCCATATTTCTTTTTCTTTTTGTGTCGGCGATGGCATGTGTCAAACACATTCAGGCTTATTAGACATGAGGCCTCGGCTCAAACCCCAGGTCAGATATCTCCAACAAAACGAAAAATTTCCATGAAAAAGTTTTTTCAAAAATCTGTCATACGGAGTCGACTTTGAACTGTAGGTCCCGCCACTCATGTATAAAATTAACACACACAACATAAGTGGTGTGAGAAAGTAGGCCGTAATCCTAACTGAAGAGTTGTAATGACCAATTATGTTTGGATGGGTACGTTCAAGATGGTGGATTTTGTACCAGATAATGATGATCTGCGGAAAGCATCAATACTTTGTTTTCATTGAAAGAAAAATCCTGGAGAGTCGTATGCTTGTCGAGGCATGTGGTGATCATGCCACAGGCATCATACAGAAGATGGTTTCGACGGTTCAGAGATAACGATTTTTATGTGAAAATGCAGAACATGGAAGATCACCAAAAATGTTTGAAGACTCTTTAACACTTTGAGGCAAAAATAAATAGCAAAAATGTTAAAGGCCAATATCACAACTTGCCGTTAAAGTTGGGTTTAGTAAAATGTAACTTTAGCTAAAGTTAACTTTAAAGTCACCTTTAACTTTTTTTTCCTTATTTCAACCTAATGTTAAAATAAAATTCACTTTTTTAAAATATGGCAGTGCCGGAGCAGTATCGATAACATTTGCCAAATTGAACAAGTTTTTTTAAACGCAGTGGCAACGACAGTCTTCTTTTTTTTGTAGTGCTTGCTCATTTTGTTTATATTTGAAGTTGCCATATTAAAAATAATGTATTTATATAGCAAGTTCAGACATAAACTTAACTTTAAAAGTTACAGGGAGGATGATCCTCCATTTAGCTTAACGCTCACTTCTATCTTATTGTCCACTTATAATACTTAAAAACAATTTATCTCCCCATTAAAATCCTTCCTTTAGTTAAAAGCAAGTTGCAGTAATGGCCCTAAATATTGCACAACAACAAATTTCTAACCGTTTAAAAGCTATGGGAAAGACCTAAAGCCAAGAAAATGTATGCCACATGAATTGAATGACAGACAGATAAAAAACTGAAAAACCAATTCTGAAATTTTGCTTAAAAGGCACAATAGAAAATCAGTGTTTCATCGAATTGTTACTGGCGATGGAAATTAGATTTATTTTCAAAGTCCTAAACGGAAAAAATCTTGGGTTAATCCGGGACAACCATCAACTTTGGCTGCAAAACCAGATCGATTCGGTAGAAAGACATTGCTGTGGATCTGGTGGTACTAGAAAGATGTGGTGTAGCTGGTTAATACAGAACGCTACCGGCAACAAATGATCAACTTGAGCCAAGCATTAATTGAAAAACGACCGAAAGGGGCCACAGGACATAACAAGATAATTTTGTTTGCAACATGACAATACATCTGAACACGAAGCAAAACCGATTCAGGAAACCATCAAAGCATTATGCTGGGAGCTGCTACCCCACCAGACCTATTCATCAGACTTAGTTAGTTCAGGCTACTGTACGTTTTGATCGATTGGACGCGCATTTTCTCAGCACTACTTCTATTCTTACGCGGAAGTCGAAAATTGGTTGACTAATTGGTTTGCTTCCAAAGACGAACAGTTTTAATAACTTGGAATCCACAAATTTTTAAGAAAGTAGGCTCATTTCATACCTGTACACCTGATATAGAAAATATTTGATATCATACGAATAACGCTGTTGCTATGCACGTAACTTAGACAGGCTAAAAGCATTTCCACTTAAAATCTAAGCCACAGGAAGTTTCTCTCCAATACAAGAAAAGGAAAATGAATATAAAAAAGAAATTAGAGGGAGAAGTAATTGTATCAAGATGTGTGACGTTGGTATTCGTGTGTGTAGAGCCTCATGCAATGTTAGAAACGTTTTCCTTTATTTTTTTTTCTACTTGTTATAGGTGCAACATTTAGAACCAAAAATGCAAACAAAATGCAACAACAATTACTGACTAATGCTTCACCTTTAATACTGTCTAAATGGCTATTCAAGATCCATCCGTTTTCTAACAGGAATATGTAGACGATCTAATTGAAGACAATGCATACGGATAATTGGCGCATTTTATACGAAATGTAAATGAATGCATTTTTCGCAGTGTTGCTTCTTTTAAGTTCGATGAATTCAGTGGTAAATGTGTGTTAATTTCACCATATGGCGTTATTGTATTGTTACGAAAAGGTAAACGGAGTAACATCGTTTAACATTAAAATGATACAAAAACAAAAATCATGAGTATGAAAGAAAAGGGGATAGACAAGTAAGGGAGAACGCAACAACAAAGAATGGAACCAAAATACATAAAACAACAAATAAGGCGACGATAGAATTCTCGAGAAGGAGAAAACACGAACATTCTTCAAGAATGTTCGTCAGACTGTTTACGTGGGTCTATAGAAAGGCAAGACAAAGCAAGCAACGAGTAGCAATAAGACTTCAGTCAGTCTTTTGTGATGACCCGTTTTGTGTGAAGAGAACAGTCGTGGTTTGAAGATCTCCGTTGTAAGCAAAGAAGAATATCGAACAAGCAATTATTGTTGTATACGTCAAGTTATAAACAGTGGAACACAAAAATAGTGAGAACAATAAAGAATTTAAATGAAACTAAACACCAATTTATTTTTATTTTGTTTGCAATCAACGAACTCATATTTTAAACGTTTTTAAAAAGGTAAAAACGTAACAATATTTTCATTGCTCTTTTCGTTTTTAATTAACTATTATACACTTTTCTATTATTTACTATATTTTTTGAGAACTTCACATGCAACATATTTAAACATTAATTTGTTCAACTAAGGCCAGAGAAACATTGAAAACTTACTGCCACTTGCTTTAATCATTCAATTTTAAACGAAAAAAAGTTGAATTCATTCACATCAATAATTGGTCAATTCACACAAGCCGTTGTATCGTTGTATTGAGTGTAGTGTTGGACGAATATACAATAGTGTATGCTTGTTATTGATAATTTTCATTTAAAAATCAATTGACGAATACTGGTATTCTTCTTCTTACCGCTTTTTGACATTTGGAATACGAAATAAGCAATATAGCATAGCATTGAGTGTTCACAAACAACCAAGTGTATTCAATACAACATACACGATACAAAGTCGTGTGAATTGGGCAAATGTTTTTGTTGTATAATTTTTTTCCTAAAAATTTATTTATTTTCTTATTTATGTTTGTAATAAAACTAAACTTTATTTAATTCCGATGGAATATACATACATAATTGGTCATTACAACCCTTCAGTCAGGATTACGACCTAGCTTCTCACACCACTTATTTTGTGTGCGTTAATTTTATACATGAGTGGCGGGACCTACAGTTTAAAGTCGACTCCGAACGACAGTTTTTTTTGAGAAGCTTTTCATGGCAATTTTATTTACTCTTAGAGTTTTTGCCAGAAATCTGCTGAGAGTTATTTTCATAATTTCGTTTTGATGTCTGACCTGGGATTCGAACTCGGGCCTTCAGTCTAATAAGCCAACACACTACTTACTAGACTACGGCGACTTCTATTCCGATGGAATATACTTTACGAATATACGACATCACGTTTCGAAGTACACATTTTGAAATAAAAGAGTAGGCAAGGTTATGTTAAAGTGAGAACCTTATTGTGTTATGAAATACACTTTACTTTATTTTTGTGATAATAAAACACTAACTTTTAATGGGAAGATAAAAAAACTTTTTATTCAAAGTATTGGCAATTGCTCGTTACATATTTTTTCCATCTTTTAGCTAATTTGTCGACTCTTCGTCAATAAAACTGTTCGCCTTTTGAAGCAAACCGATTAGTCACCTAATTTTAGACTCCAACAAAGGAATTAGCAGTCGCCGTAGTCTAGTAGGTAGTGTGTTGGCTTATTAGACGTGAAGCCACTGTTCAAACCCCAAGTCAGACATCTCGAACAAAACGAAATATGATTTCCTCTCAGCAGATTTCTGGCAAAAACAAAATAAAATTGCCAACAAAAGTTTCTCAAGAATCTGTCGTTCGAAGTCGACTTTAAGCTATAGGTCCCGCCACCTGTAGATAAAACTAACACACGCCCAAGATATGTGGCTTGAGAAGCTTGGTTGTAATCCTGATTGAAGGGAATTGAAATTTCTCGTTATTAAATGGCATGTAATTCTCAACAGAATTGCAGTCATTTTGCCCATCACTATCATGAGCTACCAACAGCAAAATAGTACGAAAATAATAAAAAAAAAGGAACAAAAAAAAAACTAAAAATTATAAATAAACATCTAAACACACAAAAATGAAAAGAGAAAAATATTAAATCCCTTCGATTTAATTTTCAAACGATGTTTTAAAATAGATATGTATTTAGTTTGTATCCGCAAGCGCTGAAGACTATTTACATCGTATTAATATTCCTTTATCATACAGCCACGAACAATCAAAATTCAGCCATAGTCACAGCGACGCTGACGTTGGTTACCCAAAGATCCCCAGCAAATTGTGTTGGACCTACATACTGACTGTTTGTTTATATTCGTTTTCAACACACCGATTTTGTTCTTGGCATTGGCGTTGTATAAAGAACACAAATACGGCGTTTGTTTAAATATGTAAGTGTGGCAGTGTTCGAAAGAAGAAAGAATCTTGAACTTGTGGGATCATTCGCCTGTGTGTTTATAAAAAAAAAGTGAAAATTGAAAATGATTTTAATTTTCCCATTCTCTAGTTTATCTTCTTACTTTTATTTCTAAAAATTTTTTTTTGTTTATATTTTATGCGTGGCTCACTCACTGTACGTTTTTTATTTCAATACTACTCATATTAGGTGTAGTAAAAACAAATTTATTATTTTTCCTACAAATGACTTTTCTAATTTATGAAAATTTCGAGTTTAAGAGTGTTAATAATTACTTGACTCCATAGTTTTAAGTGTTCCCAAGAATTTAACACTGGACTGTAGTATATTAATGGTAAAATACCACAGTACCACAAAACCACTCGATATGAGTAAAATTATCAAAGCAAAGCAAACTGCTGAAAATGTTAACAGTGTTTAGGGTCCCAATCACCGTGATCTAGAGGTAGTGTGCTGTCTTGCTAGACAAGAGCTTATGAGTGCAAACCTCAGCTTAGAGATTTCAGCTCTCAAATTTGACTTTCAAAGCCGACCTTAAACTGTAGGTCTCTCAACTCATTTATAAAAATTAACACACAAATGTAAATGGTTTCAGGAGGTAGATCGAAATCCACAGTAAATGATTGTAACGACCAATTGAAGTACGACGTAAGTCATCACTGCTGAATAGAAATCAACTCATTTCTAAAGCGGATAGTGGCTTGCGTTGAAAAGAGGGTCGCTTACAGCGAACGGAATGGGCACTGTCACAATTATGGCGTTTGGAAAAAGCATTCGCACACAATCGTTTCGCTCTGGACAATGTGATAGTGACTCTTATGATGGCCTGATGGTCATCGTGGAAATGTCCCTAGGGTGGAGTACAGTGTTATTATTAAAAAGTAGCATCACATGCCTGCTCACCATGTTAATTAAAAATAGCCACTCATGGGAAATACGATAACACATCGTATGATTTTATGAGCACTACAGTAAGTGATGTGTCAAGTTAGTACCATCAGAAAGGACTATCTGTGTGTTCGTCAAAGACAGCTGATGTTAGCTTTCCGGAATACCGCCGTAAAATGTTGTACGGGGATGAAATTTCGAGGAGTTATTCCGGACAGAGAGTTTAGTTGGAACTCGAAAATATTTTAGTTGGAACCTCGCACTTAGACTTTTGCCACTGTATATGTCTGCTGCCTTATTCGACCTGAACAATGGGATAAAAATGAAAATCATTAATATTTTTTTCGACACCTATGCTATGAAAAGTTTCAGGAACTATATATTCGTAGCAGGATCCAGTTATTTTAGGTATTTAGCCATTGCGGATTATTGGGCAACGAAGTTGCGATGCTTTGGCTGTGGAGAAGTCTGTGACACTTGATATATCGGCCTAAATTTAAACCCTCGGTTACTTCGAATTTGCTAATACTTATGTCATTAATGAATCGATTTAAGTTTGAGAAACGTTAGGATTTATTGGAAATTTATTTCCAAAACAAAGACAATTGATCGGAAATTGCTCGAAAATGCTTGGAACACAGAGTCGACAATGGGCCAAGCAAAGCTGGCGATCGGGTCCCAGTTTTAGCGTCTCTCAGAGGATCTAAATATGGGTAACTGAACCTGAATTTATTATAGTTCACATTGAATTAAAAGCGCATCTATGAATGTGGACGTTTGTCATGGTTTTACTTGTTTAATGTTTGTGTTCAAATATACGAGGAAACAGAAAAAGCAAAACTTTGTCTTCGAATTTATACGGAATAAATAGCAATTAAGTTGAAGCCAAAGTCGTCTCAGTCTAGTAGATTGTGTGTTGGCTTATTAGACGTGAACGTGTGGATCAAACCGAACAAAACGTACTTCTGACAAAAGCTCTGAGAGTAAATATAATTGCCATGAAAAGCTTCTCAAAAATCTGTCGTTCGGAGTCGACTTTTCACTGTAGATCCCGCCATTCATGTATAAAATTAACACACACAACATAAGTGGTGTGAGGAGCTAGGACGGAAGGGTTGTAGTGACCAATTATGTGTGTATGTATGTTTTGTAAAACTCCAGACAGTTAAACTTATGTTCTGGGAATTGTTTGAATTCTGCATAAAGATTTGCAATGATTTAAAGAGTTTCCATTTCTTATGTTGTTTTCTAATGTTGATTTTATTGCATGTTTCATTATAATTTATTCGCATTATTTTTGTAAATATAAACTATTGTTTGCGTTTAGTTTTTAGACACGTAGTATTCAAAAGTTAGACGCTTTAACATTATCTCTACCGCAGACATTGATTCAGTCACAATTCGCATTTGTTTTACTGTAACAGTCTGTCAATCCACTGCATCATTCACTTCATTGCAGTCAAGATAAATTCCCAGCTTTGTCCTCTTTTATCTGAAATATATGTACATATTTTAAGTCAGTTCACTATATCACTGACGAAGTGACAATAAATGACACTCAAAAAAGAGGGAGAATTTAAAGAATAGACGGAGATGTTAGAAAATGTTGAGTTATTTAATTTTTTTTTGTTGTTGTTTTTTCTTCTGGTGTCAATGCAACATCTAAAAATAAATGTGGGAATCGTATCTCTAACCATTAGACACAAACGGTTCTAAAACAAATTCTACAAAACAAAAAAATCTTTTTTTTTTTGTCTAAAAATTAAAAACAATTTTTCTATTTGGATTCTTATTTGAACCGCGTTCATGTGTATGAATGAAATTCCTAACGTTATGCTGCGCAAAAATTAGTTTAATATTCAAACTACAAAAATGTTTGAGTCCATCACCCTAATCTAGAGTTAAGCCATTAAGCCATGGCCAAACGTCCACGGAATGTACGCTCGTTTTCAGAAGACATACTATAAAAATGATTGAATGCATCACCCTAATCTAGAGTTAAGCCATTAAGCAAGTCATGGCCAAACGTCCACGGAATGTATGCTCGTTTTTAGAAGACAAAAACTAATGAGAGCGATTACCGAATCGTAATGTAATTGCGTTAAGCACTTACATTGCTTTTCATATGCTAAAAACTAACGTACGATCCGTGGACGTTTGGCTAACCGAGACTTTAAAAAAAAGTGAACCAAATTTTAATTTTATTTATTCATTAATTTCCTTCTTTTGTTATCGATAGTTTTAAAAAATCTTTTTAATCTATTTAATACTCCAAAAAGATAAAAAATTCGTTAGGTAAGGTTAGGTTAAGCTAGCAGCCGCCTCAATGGCCATCGCTTACTTCGGTTCTACAAGGTCCCGTTGTAACACCAATATTAACTATTCCGTCATTTAAATATAGTTCCTGGTTGGCATCTCTCAACCATCCCGAGGGTCTTACGAAGGTGTGTAATTTTCTCAAATCGGCTAGACATGTTTTGTGACAAAATTTTGGGTGTGCAGGAATTCTTCTTCTCAATTCCCAAACTCGGGACAATGGCAGAGAAGATGTTCTGTTGTCTCCTCTTCTTTCTCGTAGCTGCAGCTTCTGCAGAAGACTTTATGAGACATTTCCTGCCTCCTGGCGTGAGGCCTATGTCCCGTTATCACTGCTGTGAGGCTCCTCGGATGGAATCTCGATTGGTTCAATACAAATTCTGTCGGGAGAGATCTGTCTGGTGTCTCAACCGGTGCGTTCATTATCCCATCTTAGCTTTGCCAGTGAATGCAGTTTTTGTGAGACTATTGGTTTGCCACTCTGCTGGGGAATGCCAATCGCATGTAGGAATTCATTTGAATTTTCCATAGTGCCAGTTGTAGAAGGTGGCTCCATCTTGCTGTTGAACCCGAATGAATGTCTCGCTATCTACTCCAGAGACACCCGGCATTCTTGACCGCCTTACTGTCGGTTAATAAGCGTACATCACTACAGGATATACTCTGATATCGAATTTGCATGGCGGCAACTTTAATAGTCATTATTTCAACCTGAAAAATACTGCAATAATCGGGTTGTGCAAGGGACGATCTAATGTTCAGTTGTTCTAGAAACATTTCACATACGATTTCATAACAAAATTTTCTAATATTCAAAAAAGTTGATTGTCGGCGTATTTGGTGTTTAACTGTGTTCACAATATAAATTTTTTATTAATTTTTGTTTCTGTCACAAAGGTTTCCACCATTTTAGCATTTTTTTTGCTTTATTACGGGATAATTAATCACGTTTTTTCATGCTGAACCGATGATTGTTCTACAGCAGTAGCTCTTGATGGCCAGTTCACATTTCCTTCACGTGAGATCATCATGCCCTCAAATCGCTCGCACAGAATATGCAATGTGGCATGACCTGTGTTGTATGTAGTCACCGTCGAGTTGAAATCACATGTCATTGGTGTCCACATTGTCCAATTCAGGCCGAAAGAAGTTGGTAATCATCTACCTATAGTGCTCGCCATTGATAGTGATGGCCGGGTCAAACATGCAGTCTCTTATAACCTCCCTTTCTCTCGTCTAGGACGTATTTACAATGGGTCAGTCTAACCTCTGGACATTGTGCTTGTCCCAATGACAAAAGCACATGTTCTCAAACCTAACCTAACCTAACGACTGCAATCCAAAATTCAACCAAAAAACCCTTCAACTATTTTGTTTGCTCAATGAGTTTCATTGATAGATTAGGTTCACCAATTGCTCCAGACTTCATTAACCGAATACACGACGTTGTCTATGGTCATTCAACTTGATTGAAGGCAAAACAGACTGAATAAATCGCAACTAACTTGACAGATTTAGCTTCAATAAGATGGCCCTTATCAACTTTCAAATTTCGAAAGATCCTGTTAGAAGGGAAAGTGATCCTGAACTTGACGGACTTTATAACTAATTACGTTGTAAAGTCATTTTGGTATTTTAAAAAGACTTAATTATAATCAATTAAAAATTAAACACAAAATAGATGTTCCTCCCAAGGCAAATAAAAGTCTATTTCCCATCTTAACTGCACAGGTCATTGTAAAACTTTATCCAAATTAAATTCCTCCCTGAAGAATATAAATTATTTTGTAACTTGATCTTAAACATTAGTCTTTGGAAGAAAATCATTTATTTTCTCAGAAGTTCATTGAACTTCGTTCATAAGCAGGAGCTAAAATGAAACGGAAAGTAATTAATTTTCAATATCATTCCAAATCTTATTGTCAATGTAAAGAACACAACAACATTTTCCTCAGGAGCAGAGTTTATTCACCTCAAAAACAAAACTAAAACCCGAGTTGAATGATCTAAACATGTGTTCAACTAAATTCTTGTTAGAAATTCCCTCATTTCGGGCTTAATATTACTTAAATCTGCTTAAACAATGAAAGTATACGTATTCTATATGTACATATGTGATGTGTGGATGTATATGCCATTCACAAATTTATATCGAAAGTATTCAACGTGTTGCATGTACATATGCGCAGGAATCAGTACAACTAACTTACAACAACGCCAGTTTCATATGCATTTAACGCCTGGATTAAATTACAAAAACCCGATGTGTAATAAAATGAATACATGCATAATTATTGTTGTTTTTCTTGTTCCTAATTTCTATTTTATCCCGACTCTTTGGTATAGAAAGACAACAACAAGCACAACTGTTTCAATTTCAATTTGTATCATGTCCTCTGCCACTGTAATTTAATTTCGGATTAAAACTCAACGTAATAATCTCTATTCCTATGTGAGAAATTGCGGGCTTCTTGAGGACGATTGCCTGTAGACTGTCTAATGGTGAAGGTATAGCACTGGCCATTTTATAGTCACTTAGCAGCAACTCGTTTCCTTGCCGTTCGCATCTTCCCCCTTTCCTTTCCACCTTTCCTAAAAAAACCTGCACAATGCACTGCATGAGTAGGGGCCATCCCCAGAGTGCTGGTTTCATAAAAAAAAAAAAAAAAAAGGTATTCCTATGTTATCGCAGTCATACTTACTTTTTTATGTCAGGATTACAACCGAGCTTCGCACACCACCCATATTGTGTGTGTTAATTTTATGCATGAGTGGCGGGACGTACAGTTTTAAAGTAGGTTCCTATTCACAGATTTTTGAGAAACTTTTTCATGACCATTTCATTTACTCTCAGATTTTTTGCCAGAAGACGGAAGGGATCGGACAAGCCTAAGGAGGGGACGATAGAGGAGATACATACATATGTATGTGTCTCTACATTAATACTTTTTTAAATTGGAAAAAGCAAAATGGAATTCAACAAACCATAGCTGGTCTAAAATACCTGGTTACCGAATTTGAAAACTAATCTGTCCAGCAGTGGACAGCAGATGAACCTAGGAACTACTTGACTTGGACAAGAGAGCGATTCGCACTCTAACATGAATTCTAACAAAACACTGCGTTATTGGCGGTTTCTCTGACGAGCTCGGTCTTCCCCAATAGAATTATTTAAGAAGCTGCCCGGATGTAGATGATTTTTCTCTTCGCATTCCAAACTTTTTGTTATCAAATCAGATAAAATTATATTTAGATATAATAGAGTTCGATAGTTCACATTCAAAGTAGTACTGAGTGATGCTTTTATGCGATCTAGGTTTCAGCTTTTGGCTGAAGACTCGTTTTTAATTTTAGCGGTCATGCTAACCGTACTACAATTATGAAAACAAACTCGTGTAAAATTTCTAAATCGATTTCAATGGCACCTTTTTTGAAAAATATAATTTTCTTTCAGAGTATATTTATAGTACATTAAATTCAGAGATCAGCATTGAATCGTATTTTCGCTACTCATAGGTACTTATGAAATTTTGAGTATGAGTGAGTCAAGAGTATTAAAATTCAACTACTCTGATTCATTCATACTCGCTACAACATTGATTTATAAATATAGGTTGCAATGAGTATGAGTACAACGTTGACATCAAACTCACAACATTCGATTCATTGTTTGATTCATACGCCTACTCATTCAGGTTCATAAATTTAGAAAAATACTTATAATACTTATAAATACTTATCAAAATTTACAGTAGTAGTTATTGTTGTATTTACAAAAGAAGAGAAAAGAAAAGACAAAGACAGCAAGCAAAGCACACACACAACCTTCTAGCGAGTATTGTGGTGTTCGTACTCGAATCATACTTATTTTGTGCTTCGTGTATATGTTGAATCATGGAGAGTCGAAATCAACAAGATCGTGCGTATTGTTAAGTATGAGTACGATGAGTATTTCTAACTTTTAATATGAGTAGTATGAGTATGATATTAAAATAAGTATGAATGGGTATAAGTAGCTGAAATTATAAGTATGACTCGAATCTACTCATCGTTTTGAATACTCGTTGCTGATCTCTGATTACATTATACAATAATAATGACAATCCATTGCTTTATGATATATTCGAATAGACGTTCTTCAATATATTGCATAGAGAACGGGATATGTGAATGTGTGATAAGTGTGAAACTTGACAGTGGCTCAAACGTATAATTGGGCACTAGGACTACTCAATTGCCTATTTTTCCACTACAATGGAAATATTTCATAAAAATATTTGATGCGGATTTATAGATAATTAAAAAAGTTTTTAATACTTTTTAAATTTTTATTTAAAAATATTTTTAAAACCAAAAAGGAAAACAATATTACATACATACATACATACATACATACATAATTGGCCATTACAACCCTTCAGTCATGATTACGGCCTAGCTTCTCACACCACTCATTTTGTGTGCGTTAATTTTTATACGTGACTGGAGGGACTTACAGTTTAATTAACGTCGACTTCGAACGACAGATTTTTGAGAAACTTTTTCACGACAGGTTTGTTTATTTACTCTCAGAGTTTTTGCCAGAAATCTGCTGAGAGGAAATCGCCGAAGAAATATTTTTTTTCATATTTCATTTTGATGTCTGACCTGGGATATGAACCCGGGCTTTACGTCTAATAAGCCAACACACTACCTACTAGACTACGGCGAAAACAATATTAACGAATTCCAAATCAAACGACTACTTAGACAGTCCAATAAAGGACACTGTTTTAACGCTTAGAATCAAAACCTTTTGCTTTTATTACTGAATTCAAACGTCGATGCATCGACTGCATGAGATTGTCTTAAAATTTCGGCCTAATTCCTTGTTTTAACTGCTCCACTGTGCTGGTACTGGATTACTAGAGCTTACGTTCGAGCTTTACCTAAACACGTTCAATAATGTTGAGATCTGTGGTCTGTGTTTTTTTTTTTTTTTTTTATGAAACCAGCACTCAGGGGATAGCCCGTACTCATGCAGTGCATTGTGCAGGTTTCTTTTTTTTTTAGGAAAGGTGGAAAGGGGGAAGGTGCGAACGGCAAGGAAACGAGTTGCTGCTAAGTGACTATAAAATGGCCAGTGCTATACCTTCACCATTAGACAGTCTACAGGCAATCGTCCCCAAGAAGGCCGCAGTTTCTCACACCACTTATGTTGTGTGTGTTAATTTTATACATAAGTGGCGGGACCTACAGTTTAAAGTCGACTCCGAACGACAGATTTTTTGAGAAACTGAGAAGAAATCGCCGAAAAAATACTTTTTGTATTTTTTTTTTATTTTTTGATGTCTGGCCTGGGACTCGAACCCTGGCTTTTACGTCTAATAAGCCAGCACACTACCTGCTAGAGTAGTTTTGAACAATAATGGATAAGTTACAGCTTGGCAACGTGCGTTGGAACGTTGTCCTGGTAGAAACAAATGTGTCTAGTATATTTAACTTAACGGCACTTTGCTGCACATTTTGTTTTAAAATGCCCAAATACTGGAACGGATCCATTTTACGGGCTATATAATGAACATAGCTTACTATTGCACTATAAACTGGGGATATGCACGAGTATCGAACCTCTCCTATGCTTGACTGTAGCCTAAGTATTGTTAGGCTTACTTCAAGCGTACTGCTTTTCATCTGATCCATGTACGTTAGATTTACTCTCATAAGTAAAGGATACCTATACGAGTATATGTATGTACTAGGGATGCCAAACGGGATTGATTTTTAAAAATCCCGGGATTCGGGATTTTGAAATCCCGATCCCGAAATCCCGGGATAATTCGGGATCAAAAAATCCCGAAAAATCACGGGAAAAATCGCAATTTGCTCTTAATAATAAAAATGAAAAAATATATTTTGTTAACAAAATCATTTATATTCCAATTATGTCAGAATTATATGTCATTAAAAATAAAATGTAAAAAAAGCGAGACAAAAAGTAACAAAAAAGCGTAAATTAACAAAAATAAAAATTATTCATGCATATGCAAATGCATTAGTTTTAAGAAAATTATTTGGATTCCAACAAAAAGATTAAAGCGTCTAACATGTGATCTGACAGGCTTGAACGAATTTTGTTGTCAACATACGCTGCCGTTGAAAAACACTTCTCGCAATCAACATTTGTTGGTAAAATAGTTCCAAGATAGCTATATGCAGCTTGTAAATATTCACCTCTACCACCTCCTGATGTAAATAAATCCATTTCTTTAGACAGTTGAGTATCTAAATCAGTTACCCTATTAATTCGTTTTATAGGGCTTTTGCATTCTTCGATGGCATCAAATAACTTTTCATCAATGGAAGTAGGGTTTCCTCATCTGAGATGCTATCAGCGAAGTCGAGTGATATTGAATTTTTTTTTTCAGGACCTTTTATAGGGGCAAAATACATATGAATTCACAATCCCGAAAAACCCCGGGATAAGTTTTTAAAAATCCCGGGATTCGGGATTTGTGAATCCCGAAAATCCCGGGATTTCGGGATTTCCCGATTGGCATCCCTAGTATGTAATATGTAGGCACTATGCAGGTAGTCCTTACATATGAGATTAAATTTAAATCTAACAATACCCAAGCATGGGTGAGGTTCAGTACTCGTGTATGTTGTTTGTAGAAAAAGGTGTTTTTCGTAATTCCATTCATTGTTATATTGCGTTTTTTATTTGGTAGCATTTTATTCGCGTCTGTATCTCATAACGACATGAAGTCGCCGTAGTCTAGTAAGTAGTGTGTTTGCTTATTAGACGTAAGGCCACGGTTCAAACCACAGGTCAGACATCAAAAACGAAAATATGAAAAAAATATTTCTTCGGCGGCTTCCTCTCAGCAGATTTCTGGCAAAAATTCTGAGAGTAAATAAAATTGCCATGAAAAGTTTCTCAAAAAAAAAAAAAAATC
The DNA here is from genome assembly GCA_927399465.1 of Sarcophaga caerulescens. NCBI lineage: Eukaryota > Metazoa > Arthropoda > Insecta > Diptera > Sarcophagidae > Sarcophaga > Sarcophaga caerulescens. The sequence goes on from OV656867.1 coordinate 22,680,964, forward strand.
AGTCGTTCGGAGTCGACTTTAAACTGTAGGTCCCGCCACTCTTGTATAAAATTAACACACACAACATGAGTGGTGTGAGAAGTTAGGTCGTAATCCTGGCTGAAGGGTTGTAATGACCAATTATGTATGTATCTCACAACAAGTCAATCTTTTATGCTATCAGTGTATAAGGAAAACTTTGTTAGAGCTGTAGATGACAGAAGGGGTAGTTAAGGAATAGCACAGAAATAGTTTCCATTCCTTTGTAGATCCATCTTGGAAAAATCAGTTGAATTCGTTGGGTAAAACCTTATGGGTTATTTTTTGACCAATGCCAGTGATGCCTAAGTCAATTTCAAAGTGTTTACACTGTATCAATAAAAAGCAACAAAATATTTACCAATTTAAGTGGAGGAGGATAAGTACAACACATTTCACGCTTCATTTACCGATTACAGTGAACTGAGAACACCAACGCTTTTGAGAAGGGCAACATAATAATTCAAAATTTACAACAAATTCGCGTAAACGGTATATGAAGCGTACAAATAAATGCTCACAGACACTTGAAGAGTGTGTTAAAGAGGTTGTTAGTTTTTTTGGTGGGTGTTTGGTACTGTTTAAAGGGGGCTTTCTTAAAGTGTTACAATAGAATTGTTGACTTTAACATTGGGGTAAAATTCAGATATGTTTTGAAGTATTTTTTTTTTTCTTTTTTTTTTTTGGAAACATTTCGTATCTAATGTTTAGAAAAATGAAATGAATCTCACTTCTATTTTTAGATACTGCATTGACACTACAAACAAGACAAATAGGAAGGAAAACAAAATAAAACGGCGAGTCTTTTCTAATATCTTCGTCTATTCTTTTTTTGGGTGTCATTTATTGTTTGCCTGTCTGTCAGTTGCGTCGCTTACACCAGTTCGTCAGTTGAACACTAAATAAACTCATAAAAAAATCCCTATGTGAACATGGATATATGTATGTTCAGATAATATAAAGAAATGTCAGGAATTTATCTTGACTGCACAGTATGCTCAATTGACTGACTATTTTTAGCGCAGTGGTTTGTGCCGCCAGAGATGAAATGCAGATGCAACAGCAAATTGCGACTGAATGTGCATTGTGTGTCGAGCGTCGAGCGTCGTGCGTCGTGCGTTTGCCAGCAGTAGGGATGAGATAATAAGGTTGAAACATTTAATTAGAAATTTTGTTTGTTCAATACTGTTTCTGATTTTAGCGATCGTGGTCGTTGTGGCTACCGAACGTTCGTTCTTACCATATCCTTTATTACGGCCCACTGTTCCACTATCTGTTTGTTCCACTAATAGTAGCACATTACAACGAGTTGACGTTTTCAAGAATAGTAAACAATACTTTCGGTACATAAATATGGTATAAACAAAAACAATTTTATGTTGTAACGAACAAAACTGTTAAAGGAAAGAAAGTCAAGTAAAGTGTTATACAAGAAATAAAAAAAAAAAAAACAATTTAAATACGGAAATACAGAAATGTAAGAAGAAACAGAAAGAAAATCAAATTAAATTGAAAGAAAAGAAAAAAGTTCCTAAAATTATTGTGAATATAAATGCAAAGAAAAACAAGGTGATTTAAAAGACATTCTTAATAAAAAAAAAAGTTCCTAGAAACCAAAAAAATAAGCCAATAAATTTTAGTTTAAAAACAAATAAAAAAAAAACACTAAAGTTATTACATGTGCTGCTAGCTGTGTATTCAATTCTTTAATTGTTAATGAAATAATAAAAACTTTACTAGCATAAGACAGAAAAATATCCAAAGATTTAAAAAGAAATATTTAGAAAAATAAGCATGTAAGTTGAGCATTAAATAATTTAATAACACACTTATTAAATATTATTGAAAAGCATGAACAGTTTAAAAATAAAAAGTTAAGTGAAATTTATTTATGTTTCGTTTAAAACAGGTTTCAATCGCTCGGCATTTCCATGATTGAAATTGGGCAATTTTTTGTTAATTTTTATTTTTATTCGCCGAAAATATTTCCGAATAATAAAATAGAACTCCACATTAAGTTCTGTGAAAACTTTAAACAAAATTAAAAATATTATTCTTATATCTAAATCGATTAATTGATCCAATTGAGTTTTGCAAACCTTACTTACTTACATAACTTATTTGGTTTTTACAAATCTTTAGATTATGACGTAGCTTGTCACGCCACCCATGTTGCAAATGTTTCAGCTGGGTTTTGACCCCCCTAGAGCACGCCTTATGTCATATGAAATTTAAATTTGCATTACATATTAAGAGAGTTTTGTAAAAATCGAAACAAGTGAAGTCGCCGTAGTCTAGTAGGTAGTGTGTTGGCTTATTAGACGTAAAGCCAGGGTTCGAGACCCAGGCCAGACATCAAACCAAAATACAAAAAGTATTTCTTCGGCGATTTCCTCTCAGCAGATTTCTGGCAAAAACTCTGAGAGTAAATAATATTGCCATGAAAAGTTTCTCAAAAAAATCTGTCGTTCGGAGTCGACTTTTCACTGTAGATCCCGCCACTTATGTATAAAATTAACACACACAACATAACTGGTGTGAGAAACTAGGTCAATAATCCTGACTGAAGGGTTGTAATGACCAATTATCTATGTATGTAAGTGATATTCTGGGGGAGCAATGGATAAAGCAATTTATGAACTCAAATTATATATATTATTTTGACCTGTTCCCTTTATGATCCAATCAATAAAATATTCTAGCTCGAGGTCAATTTCTCAATTATCAATTTTCTTTATTATATATCGATATTTCGATATCCATCGGATATCATCTTCAGGATTCAAAAAAGAGATATATTGCACTATGAGATGTGATAGCGAGCAGTGATAATGTTTATATTCTAGATATTGCTACTCTCTTTTTTGAATCCTGAAGATGATATCCGATGGATATCGAAATATCGATATATAATAAAGAAAATTGATAATTGAGAAATTGACCTCGAGCTAGAATATTTTATTGATTGGAGCAATTTATGAACTTAAAATAATAAGAAAAGAGAGAAACATTTTTTAAATAAATTTTGTATCATATTTCATCAATTTCATAGACTAAATCTAGCAGCATTTTCTAGCATTCATTGTTAGTATATATTATACATACAGAATTGATCATTATAACCTTTCAGTCAGGATTACGACCTAGTGTCTCACACCACTTATGTTGCTTGTGTTAATTTTATATAGGAGTGGCGGAACCTATAGTTTAAAGTCGACTCCGAATGACATATTTTTGAGAAACTTTTGATGACAATTTTAATAACTCTGAGAGTTTTTGCCAGAAGACTGATAAGAGGACGCCGCAGAAGAATAATTTTTTCATATCTCGTTTTGCTTGACATGAAGGTGGAGCGCTTCCAAAATATCTAGTTATCCATGACTCTGGTGCATAAATCAGGCTGAATTTTACCAATAGCATGAGTCATCTTGGCTTTAAAGACTTGTGGCAAGTACAAGTCTAATAGGTTCAAATTAGACGATATCGGTGAACAGTTCACATCACCTCCACGTAAAATGAACATGCTCTCAAATCGCTCACGCTCTCTGTGTGGCACTTAGCGTCACTTTCTGTTGGAATCCAAACCACCCAATTCAGACCAAAAACTTTGGCGCTCAGTGTTGGCCTGGCCAACGTTGTTCTCAAAAGCGTATGAACCGATAATGCCGCCAACCCAAAATCTGCACTAAATAGGGAATGCATTTTACACTCTTGGACCTCATGTGGGTTCCTATTGCCTCAAATTCCACAATTTTAATTGCTCAGGAACCCAGTCAACCAGAAATAGGCCTCAGTGCTGAAGATGATTTTTCGATAAATATTAGGTTCCGAACTGAACACACATTTTGATAAAATAATTTAATTATTTGCACCTACAGTTGAATACTATATCTATCCATTGTAATTTATTTCAACAATAAGGTTCGGAAGTTAATACATTCATACATACTTAATGGGCATTACAACCCTTCAGTCAGGATTACGACCTAGCTTCTCACACCACTTATGTTGTGTGCGTTAATTTCTTATATGAGTGGCGGGACCTACAGTTTAAAGTCGACTCCGAAAGACAGTTTTTTTGAGAAGCTTTTCATGGCAATTTTATTTACTCACAGAGTTTTTGCCAGAAATCTGCTGAGAGGCAGTCAACGAAAAAATATTTTTTTCATAATTTTTTTTTTGATGTCTGACCTAGGGTTTAAACCGTGGGCTTACGTCACTATACCTACTAGACTACGGCGACTACCGTTGATAATACAGCAAAATAACGCTACCTACTGCTGCCATCGGAAGAAAGCCCCGACCAAGAAACACTTCTAGTACCGCAGATCGTCTAACAATTAATCCTGCGAAGAAGAATCTCTTCATAATGTCGACAGAAAAGCTGATACTCGGTATGGTGGAACACAACATATTAATTTTAACACAAATGATCGGCCGCAGACTACAGGCAACCAATTTAATTGGGTATGCATCGAAACAAAAAATAATCTTACGGCTTGGCTTGTCTCTCCTTCGCTAAAATATAAAGAAATAAGTTAACATTATTTAAGAAAAACGTTTTTACGAGTGGGGAATCTGAATTCAATGGATTTGACTGCAATGGAATGAACAATGTATGGCGTCTGCCGTAACAAGATTTAAATCCACGCTATACTTTGAATGCAATTAAGCATAGAAAAGTTGTACAATGGACGGGCAAGCTTCCATATAGCATAGTATGGGTCCGATCATAAAGAATTATTTCTTTATGGATCAACATTTAAGCAAATATATCGTATAGATTCATTTGATTCCAATTGCTCAAGAAAACTTGTAAGTAAAATTAATTTTTATGCAAGATAGTGATGATAGTGATAATGATAAAATATTTAGAGGACCAATAAGTTGATGTTATATAATGACGAGCATAAAGTTTTGAATCCAATCCAATTTATGGAACGATCTGGAAACATGAGTTGAAAAGTGGTTCGAGTGGCATGGAAGAACCTTCTTGAAAGTTTTTCTGGAAGTTTAAAATTGGTTATTATAGAGTAGGAGTGCCTCCACAAAATATTACAAAGAATTAAACCCAAATAATGATTTTCTCCACCTTTAATGGGGGTGTGCTAATTAAGTGACCAATGATTTTTTTTTTTTTTATGATTTAAATTGTCATTTCTTCTTAAATTCTCTTATGGAAGTTCTCTATACTCTACACATCCTTTAAGTGTACTCCATTTAATATTTAACTGCCCTTTAATAAATTTTAAAAAAATATTTCATCTTTGTTACTGGCTGGGCGTGCTAATTATAAGACCACCACTGTACATACATATATCGACGAATAGCATTGAATAGCGCTGCTATTAAAATTGAATACTTATATTGAAATCCAAAAAGTTTGCCTAAATTTAACTTAATGACTAAACTTTAAACAATGTCTACATTAAAGAACTTTTAAAATAAAGAACAATGCTCCACTTTCTTTGTATACATTTGTGTCTCATTTACAATCTTTTGTTTTCGGTTTTCTGTTTTCGTTTTTTCTTTTCCCATACAACAAATAAATGAATAAAATACAGTGTATGGAAAAATTAAGTTTCCAACATTATTTATGAGAATTGGAAGATAACCTACATATTTTTATTGTCATAAAGACCACTTAGTTATAAAGAGCTATGTTAAGGAGGAGTCACAAAGTAAAATATTTTAAACAGTCTTATTATTTATACGTAGTGTTTGCTTATCAGAAAAATAAAAAGTATCAGGAAAGGAAACGATCGGTGATTCAGTTTTTATAGATCAATTGTTTAATTGTTGTCTTGTCTATCATTGTGATAGCTTGAAGGATTCTTACAGCATTCGTGTTTTAAATTGTAAATTTATTTACAAGTGGCGCGACCTACAGTTTAATTTGCTCAGAGGGGATTGTCGGAAGAAATATTTTCTTTTCAAAACTCATTCTTTTTTAGAAAGTTAGAGTTGGGTTTTGAACACTTTAGCGACAAAAAAAAATAAATCATATTTTAATACTGTTTTAGGAATCGATAACATAATATAGCATAGCAAAGCATAATAATTTCCCAACTAAATTAAAAATTTGAAGAATGATAATGACAATGAAGAATTTGAAGTCGCCGTAGTCTAGTAGGTAGTGTGTTGGCTTATTAGACTGAAGGCCCGAGTTCGAATCCCAGGTCAGACATCAAAACGAAAATACGAAAATATTTCTTCGGCGACTTCCTCTCAGCAGATTTCTGGCAAAAACTCTGAGAGTAAATAAAATTGCCATGAAAAGCTTCTCAAAAAAACTGTCTTTCGGAGTCGACTTTAAACTGTAGGTCCCGCCACTCATGTATAAAATTAACGCACACAACATAAGTGGTGTGAGAAGCTAGGTCGTAATCCTGACTGAAGGGTTGTAATGTCCAATTATGTATGTATGTAAATTAAAAATTAGGATATCAGAGACCGCAGTCAAGTAGGTTGTGTGTTGGCTTATTAGACGTAAGGCCACGAGAATAATTAAAAATGAAAAGAAAGAAATATTGGCCAATGTGCATTGGTGCATTGGGTACATTGGTTTCTGTTAGGCAATTTTGTCTGTTAACGTACCCACCAACATGAAAATGAGATTTATTCGAAAAGAAGAAAGAATTTTTTGGAAAAATTCAGCTTCGAGGTTGGCGATCACAAAACGAAGCAGATGGTCATGCTGCTTCAACTCTTGAACCAATTGAACTTTGTAAGGCGTCATACCGAGATCTTTTCTCAAAATTCGTAAACTGGTAAGTGAAATGTTCTATTATTCAGAACGATGACGAGTTGATGTTAATGGGTTCTCACGAACTCTCTCTCGGCCACAGCATCGTACGCAATAAACTTACGTATACCGGGCACTGTTGGTCCTTCTCTGCAACCAAATTAGGTACGACATTTTCCAATTGTCTTTGTTTTGGAACTAAATTTCCAATAAAACCCGAAGTTGCCCAAGCGCAAACCGATTCTTAACGTTCCTTGGAGATAATATACTGAATTTTGTGACAGAATAGAATGACATAGGTTAGGTTAGGTTAGAGGACGTGTACTTGTCCGTTAAGACAAGTACAATACCCGGAGGTCGAAATTGACCCATTGTACAACGTCCTTGGAGAGGGAAGGAAATAGAGGGAATAGGATGAAAGGAGGGCATAAGGGTAAGGGGAGGATGGGAATCACACAGAAAGAAACAGACACAAAACAAGGGTTGAGCGCGCGACTACACTTATGAAGCCCTAGCACCTCTCAACCAGCCTTGATGTCGGCTCTCGACACAGAACTCAAGCTCTCAAAGAAGGCTCTGCCAAGGGTCCTCAACCTCAACCTACCAAGGGCTGGGCAGTTACAGAGGAGTTGTTCAATAGTCTCCAACTCCTCCTCATCGCAACATACCCTGCAATAGTCCGGCTGGGATCTGTTCCAGATCCCCGTCAGCGACCTAATCTCGCAGTGCCCTGTGATAAAACCGACAACCAACCTTACGCTGGCCTTAACCAAGCCCAGCAGCCAATCTGTTCTCTTACTGTCCACAGCAGGCCATAGACGTCTAGAGACAGAACAACCTGATCCGTTCCTCCAACGCCTCTGCTCTTCCTCCCTGACCCATCCATCGATGAGGCCATAGAGGTGGCAGACTGGGGGTTCAGGACCAACTATTAAATCGCCCCCCGAAAGGGAACCTAACCTAGCGAGGGCATCCGCCGTCTCATTGCCCAGTATTCCGCTATGACCCGGAACCCAGCATAGACGGATACGGTCCGGTCCAAAAGACCTCAACAACTCTTTGCACTCGCGAACCAGTCGTGATTTGCACCAGACCGACGCAATGGCCTTAAGGCAGCCTGACTGTCAACGAAGATCATGTAAGATTCCGAATCCGAAGATGGGCCACCAGCTATGGCCTCAATAGCCTTCAGTATTGCGAAAATCTCCGCCTGAAAAACGCTGCAGTCATCATTCAACCTGAAGTGGAGTTCAAGACCGAGTTCCCTACAGAAAACCCCAGCACCTGTACATCCACCTAACTTAGACCCATCTGTGAAAATGGGTATACCACTCTGCCCCCGGAGTACCCCACCATTCCATTGTGCCCTATCCGGTATAAGTGTCCTTAAACCAGGTAGGAATATAGCCTCGGGCACAATGTAATCATAGAATGACATAAGTATTGCCAGATTCGAAATAACCGATGGTTGAAATTTAAAGCGATAGATGGTCCAACTTATATAAAATTAACACGCACAACATACATAAATGGTTTAAGAAGCTAGGTCATAATCCAGACTAAAGAGTTTTAATGATCAATTATGTCTGTACGTATATCAGATACTGTGACACAAAAGCAGTAATTCATTACCAAATTTCTTCCACTTTAAATAGAAGATCAGTCTGAATTAAATTTAATTTTAATACATATCATGCAAAACACTAAATGTTCCACCGATATTGTACATATATTCTACAGTTACGAAGAAGACAACATTTTAATTTGAGTTGCAACCTAGAAATTCGTATTTTGATAAAAAAAACATCTTTATTTATTTCTCTTGAAGTAAATGCTTCAAAGAAATTAAAAAAATCTTTATAAGTTGTTGATACCAAAAAATCGTAACAAATTTCGATTTTAGAAATCATGCTTCGGCAACTTATTTTTTTAACACACTGTATACATCATTTGCCAATGACATTTTTCTCTTGGCTTTCTTGCAACACAAAAGAAATTGTCTCTTTTGTTCACATGCATTAAATAAAAGTCAATCACAACAGAATCGTACAATTTATTGGATCATTTCGTATTTGATTGTCTTTAAACTATTTAACGGACTTGTTATTAATACTGTACTCTACAATAGGTATATTTTTATAAATTATCAAAATTTATTTAAAATTGTGGAAAAAACCTAAATTTTTCCATCTAATATAAACTTCTTTTCGCACAAAAATTTTAATATAAACAAGGCTTTAAAAAAAATAGAAGTCGCCGTAGTCTAGTAAGTAGTGTGTTGGCTTATGAGAAATGAGGCCACGTTTCAAACCACAGTTTAGACATCTCCAACATAACGAAATATGAGAAAATTTTGCTTCGATGACTTCCTCTCAGCAGATTTCGGGCAAAAATTTTGAGAGTAAAATAAAAATAGCCATACAAAGTTTCTCAAAAAAATCCATCGTTTGGAGACGACTTTAAACTGTAGGTCTCTCCACTTATGTATGGATAAAATTAACACACACAACATGGGTGCTGTGAGAAGCTAGAACGTAATCCTGACTGAAGGTGAAAGTGTATTTAAAGTTATTGGATAAAGTGAGAGAGAAGCGAGTTGGTAAGTGACAAACAATATGAACTCAGCCTTGGATATGTTAACTGCCATCCCATCTCAGACCAGTTTTCAGTAAATTTCTATCTTTACAATGTTGTTCGATAAGCAATAAATATGCAACATTATTTTTTCTATGGATTTAGTTAGGTTTCATAGTAATAGGGTGAGCAGCTTGTGGTTTCCTATGCACACTTTCGAGACATATGCGATGCCTGAGGTACCTCAGTTTTCTGACTCAGGTTTAACGCCTGTATTCCTTATAATACAGTCACTTATTTACATGACTTACTAACGAGTTGCACATTTGAACTGGTACCCAGTCTGAGGAAGAATGATCAAGAATTCTTTCTAGCATCTTAAGTAAAAATAAAGCTAAAATGTTCAGCTTTATAGTGAAATGCTTTATCTTCTTAGGAAATAAAGACAACGATAACCGAAAACAAACATACATAATTGGTCATTACAACCCTTCAGTCAGGATTATTGACCTAGTGTCTCACGCCACTTTTGTTGTGTGTGTTAATTTTATACATAAGTGGCGGGACCTACAGTTTAAAGTCGACTCCGAACGACAGATTTTTTGAGAAACTTTTCATGGCAATTTTATTTACTCTTAGAGTTTTTGCCAGAAATCTGCTGAGAGAAAATCGCCGAAGAAATACTTTTTTTGTATTTTGTTTTGATGTCTGGCCTGGGGCTCGAACCCTGGCTTTACGTCTAATAAGCCAACTACCTACTAGCGACTTCAACCGAAAACATTCCCCGAAAATTATCAAAAGCCACGGCTTGAGGATATATGTATGTACAGTATATGTTCGTCTGTAATCCGCTAGAATGGTTCCGTCAGGACCCAAATATTTAAAAGGATGGAAGCTTTTCAATGTCCATCTATTGTTCTGAGATTAATATATCTAATATATGTTTTGGTCCAAGAACAATGTTGAGGTAAGTTCGTGACAACTAGGGAAGTGCATTTCGAAAAGACATCTACTGTACCTTACAATCGGTAGTCCATGATCCTCCAGATGTCTGAATGTTCTGACTTGCAATCTAAAATCTTTCGAAGTCAATTAGTTTTAGAAGAACTTTCAACATTGCTAGAGAAATTCTACCCGGATTTTTTACCTTTGGTTAAATTTTTGTACCCATTTCATGAGAACTTGTAAGCGGTCCGTGGTTTTTTTTGAACCTCGTTTAAGAGTTTCATACAAATCTTGAATTTTCCCGGAATTTCAGCATTCCACCAGCTGGGCAAAGCCCTCTATGCGTTTCTAATAGTTTTCCTACAGGGTGTTTACATTGCTAGTGTTTACATTGCACGTGCACATGGTTTGGAATCCTTTTTAAAAAATCTGTCAACAGACTTAATTCGAGTTTGAAGTCGACTTGTAACAGTTCTTTAGAACTCCATATAAATTGAAAATCTGAAAGTATGTATGTACACAAGGAACGCCTATTCCCTGTAATTTTAATGAAAATTTCTTCTTGATTTAGTTTTTTTCGTTACACAAAAAATAGAAATGGCCAGCATACGGTTGGAGAACTTAAAATAAAATAAAACTTTTACACAAACAACTACCACATCCATACAAGTATGTATTTTCAAAATAAAATACACACGAGCGAGCAGGCATTTAAGATGACAGAGAAAATATAACAACAACAACAAATTCTATAAAAAAAAGTGAAAAAAATAAGAAGAGACACTAAAAAAAGAGGGAAACGAAAATCATTTTGCATTTTTAACAACAAAATTTGTTGTTTTTATTTTTTTCAAACACAGGCGAATGAACGCACAAGTTCAAGATTCTCTGAAAACCAATGCTACAACGCACTAAACACTACGATGCCATTTCATTTACACTTTCAATTACACACTGTTTTTGTATTCTCTTTTTCTTTTTTTTTAAACGAAACATACAGAACATAATGCAACAACAACAACAGCGACAAGAACACAATTTTTTTTTTTGTAATAAAATATACATAAACAGCCTTAAATGGAAAATGTAGTCCAATTCAGTTTGCTGGGGATCCTTGTGCAGTCAACGTTAGCATCTCTGCAGCTGCGTTATAACTGTGAGTGCGAACTATAAAATATTAGTCATACATTGTACGTTCACCAAGCGTCCCTGCGTAAACAATATCTTTCGTTAGCTTCTTGTGTTTATGCTTATGTGTTTTAATTTAGTTTTGTTGTGGTTCCTGTGTACCGTTCTGCTACTTCCTTTGATGCTTATTATGTGTGTACGTGTGTGTGTGTGTGTGTGTCTATTAGAATCTTTTCTATCGTAGCGCAAAAGTCTTTAAGCCTTCCACAGCCAAATGAATTTCTATTTTTAACACCAACTTTTTAAATCTCTTTAGTTTTCGTTTTTCTATTAAATTTTCTTGTTTTCTTTTTGTGTGGTTTGCTGTTGTTGTTGCCATTTTTATTTTTTTTTTTTGTGTTTTTTGTATTTTCGCGTTATTTTTCCGTTGGTAACACATTAGATTTAGAATTAGAATTCCAATTAGACGCCATCCAATAAGAAGAACAAGAAGCAAACCTCTCTTCTTCGCATGTAAAAGTAGGAAATGGACCAGCATTAGCCAGACGCCATGCCAAATAAATGCGACAACATTTTCCCTTCACATTGGCTTTCGTTGTCTAAACTACTTGAAAAAAAGATTTCCTGCGTTAGAAAGCATTTTCTGTCAAATTAGAAGCACAGTCCAAAGTTCATCATTCATCGTCTGATGCGAGTGCCACTTTTGTTTTAAAATTTAATTTGAAAATCTTTTTTGATTGTGTGAAATCTATAGAGACAGGAGCTAAAGTTTCTAACATATTGCCAAGCACTGTAACGTTTAAAGAATACATATTAAAGAAATCGAGTTTAAATAACTTTTTTTTCGCATCGTCATAACACTGTGCTAATCAAAGTAGGGAACATAACTCTGACTTTGTTGGCATATTGTCAAAATGGATGGAATATTTACTTTCAAAATTTCTCTCTAACTTCGATTACATTTCGACACATAATTGTGGAGCTATGTTGGTAATTTTACTCAGAATGATAGGCGATCAAAAGTTTAAATTGTTTCTGGATTATTTGGACCTGTACTTGAATCTTGGCACGGTTGTTTTTCGTTAATTTCGTTATCGATTAACATTCTTGTTCAGAATATTCAACATACATACATAATTGGTCCTTACAACGCTTCAGTTTGGACTACAACCTAGCTTCTTGTGTGTGTTAATCGTATACAGGAATGGCGAGACTTTCAGTTTGAAGTCGACTCCGAACGACAAATTTTTGAGAAATTTTTCATGGGGATTTAATTTACACTCAGAATTTTTGCCAGAAATCTTTTAAAAGGTAGTCGCCGAAGAAATATTTTTTAATGTTGTCGTTTTGATGTCTGACCTGGCGTTTGAACCTAGGCCTCACGTCTAAATACCTATTAGACTACTACGGATATTGAAAATATATCGTCGAAATTGATGGAAAATTTAGGTTCAGATTTCGACATAATTATGAAGATATGTTGGTAATTTTAAGCAGAATCGCTTTTCATGGCGATTTGATTTACTCTCAGAGTTTTTGACAAAAATCTGCTGAGAGACAGATAAATATTTTTTATATGTTTAGAGATCACCAATGAATCGTTTTTCCGCTACTCATAAGTACATATGAAATTTTGAGTATGAGTGAGTCAACAGTATTGAAATTCAACTACACTAGAGCCCCGACTTGCGTTGTTAATGGGGGCCGGAGAATTGCGACGCAAATCGAAACGACGCAAATCGAATCAAATTTTTCTATACAAATGCATTGAAATTCATCAAAATTAAGCAAAAAAAACTTAATATTTCGGATAAAACAGAATTATGAAAACATTTTTCATTATTTTGTTAAGTTCAGTAAAGTTTTCTCTAATTATTATAAAGAAATAGCAAAAATATAAATTAACAAAAAAGCTTAACAAAAATCAATAAAATTCATTTATAAAAAAATAAATTTTATAGAAGAAATTGTGCTTTGTTTAGTTTATGTGGTGCTTTCTTCAGATAATAAATTCAAATCAACAACACTCCATTTGATTACGTGGTCTTACAGGTTTGTTAACAAAAAGGTTTGTTAAATTTTAGAGATTTGCTGATATGTTTCCTTGTAACAACTAATGGCTTTGTCAGCAGATGCTGCTACGCCCTCGCTACGATTTTCGTCAGGATCGTTTTCAGAAAATATATCCAATGCATGGGAAATTAATTGCATAGCTTTCGAAATATTGGAGATTGTTATTTTTTTTTTCCTCTAATGTATTATCAATTATCATAACATCATCTTCTAAAGCATGCTGAATATTAATGGATAATAAATTTTTATTATCAAGCTCCTCATCGTGAGACAGTAAAAGTTCATTAATGTCATCCTCTTCCATTCCTTCAAATTCGGCTAAATTTAATCGACGCAAGTTGAAATTGTAACAACGCAAGCTGAGTTTTGTCAATTTTTAAAAAGCGACGCAAATCGAAACGACGCATATCGGATCGACGCAAGTCGGGGCTCTAGTGTACTCTGATTCATTCGTACTCACTACAACATTGATTTATAAGTACAGGTTGCAATGGCTATGAATACAACGTTGACATCAAACTCACAACATTCGAAATATGTTTGATCCATACGCCTACTCATTCAGATTCATAAATTTAGAAAAATACTTATAATACTCATAAATGATTCGAGTGATTCGGATCATTCATCAAAATTTACAGTCTTAGTTGTTGTTGCATTTACAAAAAAAGATGAAAGAAAAAGACAGAGCAGCAAGCAAAGCTAAAACACAAGCTTCTAGTGAGTATTGCAGTGTTTGTACGCGAATCATACTTATTTTGTGATTCTTGTAAATGTTGAGTAAAGGAGAGTCGAAATCAACAACATCATGCGTACTGTTAAGTATGAGTACGATGAGTACTTCAAACTATGAATATGAGTATTGTGAGCATGATATTAAAATAAGTACGAACGAGTATAGGTAGGTAGGTAGGTAGAGGTGGCTGCCCATCCAAGAAAAAGTCCTTGGATGGACTCACTTAGGCCGCATTGGGCCCATTGTGTTACCACAGTTATCCGTTATCCCCTAGTCCCGGAACCACTCGGAGCTCCTGATGAAGCGATTTAGGCTGCCAATGTCAATCCTTGACAGTTCCTCCAGATCATCCATGTAGTAAATACCCAAGTACTTCCTTGTCGACCGAGTATAAGTATCAGAAATCATGAGTAAGACTCGAATCTATTCATCGTTTTGAATACTCATTGCTGATTTGTGGTTTGAACAGTCTAATAAGCCAACACACTACCTACTAGGCTACGGCAGGAAAAACTCCAACACTATGTAAACATGTGAACTTTCATTACCATAGCGTAAATATTAGTGAGAGTGGTTTGAAGCGACCGCAATAAACGTTCGTTGCAATAGATTTAGTTTTCTTGACAGAACTGTACTCAATTTTCTCTTAAAATTTAAAAAAAAAGTGTAAGAATTTATTTACATTCAAACATTTTCATGAAAATATCATCAGAATTTCTATCACATGAAGGAAAACATGAAAATTATACTCATCAACCCCACATAAAGTTTTCTATTTTCTATTCCAGATTTTAATATCCCTGCCTCGTTGCTTAAATTAAATTGATTCCCCTCTTTAGAACGATACGAAAATTACATGTCAACCACCACAAAAAACTCCAATAAACTGTAGCAAGAAATTTTCAAAAAACAATTTAAAAATTAAACAAAATTTCAAAGTCCATACACTTCGAAAACAACACTCTTCGTCATTGTATTCCTCCAGATAAATACTTGAAATTGAAATACAGTTTCAAGACGAAATTAGTCGCATAAAAAAAATTATTTTTAAAAGAACTTTCAAAAAAAAACTCTTCCGATTCAATGTTGAAAGGAGTCTTCAGTTTTAATATCTTGGAAATGATGTGATAATTTTGCATTCAAGTAGCCTTAAGCGCGTATTACACGATCCAATTTCGTCTGCAAACACTACCTGATGACAAACCCTCCATCTCGTCTCAACAGGAACATTCGTGCTTGCAAGCTTGACCTGATGATCAAGCACTTTTGATATTAGGCTGGATTAGGCTCTATTTCTCTCTCATCAGCTAGTTGAAGTATGATCGTGTAATATGTACCTTAGGATAAAGTAAAGCTCATAAATTATGTGTGGGAACCAAAGCCACAGCCGATTTTAAAGTTCATGAGACCTGTAATAAGTTTCAATATTTCTTTGTAGAGCCTTTAATTCTTGATTTCTGATTTGAAAAATATTTTACAGTGTAAAGCAGAATAGGATCCCATTTAAAATATGAAACATTCTTATAAGGCAAGCTGCCAGCAGCTTCACTTAAAATCCAATATACATACGAGGAATTGAAAGTTCCCCCAAAATAAAGTCCCAAAGAAAATTCATTACAACAAATGAAGAAAATAAAAATCAAACGGCAAACAAACAGAAAATAGAAAACAAAATCATTTCCCATCTTCTTCAAGTCTTAAAATTTCATCTACAATTTGTACATTAAAGTGATGTACGTATGCGTGCGTGCTTTTAACCCCCTGCAACGTTAGACACATTACAACAACAATGGAAACTATTATTGCATCAGAGTCTTCCTTTTTCCTGTATATTATTCTGTATACACGCATATATTCTATTTGCTGTTATAGCTACCATAGATTTCATTAATTTTTGTTTTATTTTAAGCAGATGCGCATGTGTGTCATATATTTTTAACGAGTCTCAACATCCTCAGTTTGTTGAAACACAGAAAATAACGCCAACACTGCCTCTGTCTTACAAGACTGTTGGTTTTCCGTGTGTCTACCAATAAGAAAATGCAGACGATCTGATGGATTAGAGTGCGTTTGAATGCTTGGCGCATGTCATTCGAAATGTAAATGAACTGCAATCTGACAGTGTTGCCAAAGCTATTTCTATTGTTAATTATGTGGATAATATTTTTATGAAAATGGAAACGGTGTAACATCGTTTAACATAAAAATGATAAACAAAAGCTACAAAAACAAAAACCATGAGTATGAAAGAAAAGGGGATAAACAAGTAAGCGAGAACGCAACAACAAAGAATGTAAATAAAATACACAAACAACAATGAAACTACGAGAGTTCTCGAGAAAGCGAAGCAACGAACATTCGACTTCAAGTACATTCATCAGACTATTTACATTTACAATCTGGGCATATAAAAAGACAAGACAAAGCAGGCAACGAGTAGTAAGAATTCAGTCAGTCTTGTGTGAAGACACGTTGCCTGTGTAGAGAACAGTCGTGGTTTGAAGATCTCCGCTATACAGATCTAACAACCAAGTGTTGTTGTTTACGCAAAAGGTGTAAGCAAAGAAGAATAACGAACAAGCAAATTATTGTTGTATACATCATTTGATAGCTTCTAAAGATGGATTCATTCATGTCGATCGAACAAAAACTTAATCCAGACTAATATATTCATATGTAGTTTGACAGCTATGTTCTTGAGAGAGTAAAAATATTTTTAAGAACAACTTTAAGCTCGATTTGGTTTAATTTTATATTTTATCCGGTCAAACTTGAACAGGCCTGCTAATAGGTAGCATTTTGCATACAAAGTTTTGAACTGATTTGCCCATATAAATATATATTGTAGAATTTGAATTTCCTGGTATCTTTGATTTTCCGAACAATTTTTTCGAACTGAGTAAATCGTGCTGCAGAAAATTCTCAGTAGAAAAAGTTTTGCTCAAACAACCTTAAGAAAATTATTCCGGAAATTGGTGAATAAAAGACGGTAATGCAAAAGCCATATTGATCAGTAGAATATGTCCCACAAAATTAATTCAGGCTGCGTTGTATGATATACTGGATTCCGAAAAGATGATATTTTTGGCAAAATCAACATCATCGTGCTCGTTGGCCCAATAAATCCCAACGTTGCTCAAGCTTAAATCGATAACGTACAGTGGAGATAATATACTGATAATATTTTGATGCTTAATTGATTTCAAGCTTAAGAGGGGTATTCATCTATTCGCTAAGCGCCTATCCCATTTGCTTGTGGATAATTATTCTCGTTGATTACAGCAAACACGCAGTAATTATTTCAGCCGTCTTTGTACTGTACGCCTTGCCAAGCGATCTCTAGAGATGTAATTAAAAGAAGTGTCGCTCACGCTCACGTTCAGTTATATGACAAATCTCATATTTCCAAAAATTTTTTACTTTCTTATTTCAAAGAAATTGAATTTTCACGAGTTCAAAAGTCAATAAACTTTAGGATTTATCCCCAGACTTTCCTTCTTGTTTAGAAATTAAAAATCTTTTTGAAGATAAAAGGGAGGGTTGTTTTCAATCGTCCGACCATTGATTAAATATTTTTATTAGTCTTTATAATATTATTTTCTTTTCTTTTTTTTTTTTTAGATTAGTCTACAGCCATGCATCAACAACAGCCTGTTTATAATGACCTGAATGCATCGTTTACCTCGGAAGGAACGGATGTATCTTATGACTCTGACTCTACATTTCAAATCTTTAACGAATTGCAATACACTTTGCAAAAGCAGCAGCAGCAACAGCAATCTTCTAATACTGCGGCTATAAATATACAAAACCCAACGACCAATGGACATAATACGGGCATAATCTATGGTTTTCGCACACGTCATTTATCCTGTATTGAGGAAAATGATTCAGATTCACTTCACTCATCATCCATTCCAAAGCAAGCATTTGAAATGATACAAGATGTTGATGAGAAATTTAAGAAATTAGTTTCCGAAGAGGTTAATACTAGTAGCACTTCTTGGCTCGACACTGGCGAGGATGAAGTGGATCACATTATCATGATAGACGAGTCTAGATTATATGACACGGACTATTTCGATGAACTAAGTGCCAGTCAGTTTGCATCAAAGGATATGGAAACTGATGAGCAGTTCGGTGTTAGTGGCAGTGAAGAGTTGTGGCAAAGTACAGTGTCTGAACCGGTTTATCGCACTCGCTTTAATGGTGGTCGACCCAATATACCCGATATTATGACTACTTCCTGTTACGGTGCATTGAATAGTTCGTTCGGCAGTGAAACGTCTGGACCAACTGGCTATTCCGAGCAGTCTACGCCCACTAAGGCGCAATCCCAATGCAACAAACCGGAACCCATTTATGCTACGCCCGAAAAACGTCGAGACTGTAATCGCAGTTTTGATTCATCGTGTCCCTCACAATCCAGCTCATTGTATGGCGGTTCAATGACCTCATCGTTGGATTTGAAATGTATGAGTCCTTCAGGTTATATGGCTCAAACTCTTAGCTTAGCACCTAGCTCTACGAACAATCCTTTGGAAGTGTCAAATATTTCCATGGATAATTCAAAATCTGAATGGAATTCAACAGGCGATAGTAGCACGGCTATTGGTATCATTTCTTCCGCTGAAGATATGACCGATGAAATGGCAGTTAAATGTATAACTGCTGCTGAAAATGGTAAGTCTTGCTAAATGCTATCGAATCTTATTATTAACTTATAATTAAAAGAGAATCGTTGTATAAATTAAAGTTCTGTCAAATCTGTGTACGAAATTCTTAAAGTAATGGTTGCTAGACGTAGATACTTTATTAACGAACATTTCACAAAAAAACCAAAACAAAATAAAAATTTCTCCTGCTAAAGGGTGGTGACGTCGTCGTAGTCTAGTAGTTAGTGTATTGGCTTATTAGACGTGAGGCCAAGGTTCAAAACCCAGGTCAGACATCTCCCACAAAACGAAATATGAAAAAACATTTCCTCGACGACTTCCCCCCAGCAGATTTTCTGCAAAAACTCTGAGAGAAAATAAAATTGCCATTAAGAGCTTCTCAAAAATCTGTCGTTCGGAGTCGACTTTAAACTGTAGGTTTCGCCACTAATGTATAAAATTAACACACACAACATATGTTCTGTGAGGTTGTAATGACCACTTATGTATGTAAAGAGTGAGCTGCCGCGGCTGGCCTCACAGTACCTCATTCAATCGGACCAATTTTCATGCACTTTTTCGAGTATATGGTAATGGTTGGTGTGGCTTTTCTGAGCCTCGATTACGGTAGTTTTGCTTATTAACGTACCCATCAAGATGAAAGTGAGCTTCATCCGAAAAGATGATTTTTTTTTGGCAAGATCAACATCATCGCCCAATTTCACGTTGGCCCATCTAACAAAGCGATAACGAAGCGGATGCTCACGCGGCTTCAACTCTTGAACCAATTAAACTTTGTAAGGCGTCAGACCGAGATCTTTTCGCAAAATTGGAATTGGGTGCGTGAAATGTTCAATTCTTGAGAACGATGACGAGTCACGCACGCTCTCAGCCACAGCTTCGGCATTTTCGGGTGTACGCTCTATACGACCACGCTCACATCTTGGCGCATCAACAATGAAACCAGTTTCACGAACTTTAGCAATAAACTTGCGTATACCAGGCACTAGTCGCCGTAGTTGTGTGTCGGCTTATTAGACGTAAGGCCACAGTTCAAACCCGAGGTCAGACATCAAAACGAAAATATGAAACGAAAATTTCTTCGGCGACTATGTATACCGGAAACTGTTGGTCCTTTTCTGCGACCAAATTTTGTACGACATTTTCGGGCAAATTTCAGACCAATTGTCTTTGTTTTGGAAATAATTTTCCAATAAATTCCAACGTTAATCAACCGTAAATCGATTCATTACGTTCAGTGGAGATAATATACTGAATTTTGTGACAAAATAGAATGGCATAAGTGCTGCCAGATTCGGAATAACCAATTTAAACCGATAAATTGCTCACCCATCAATTCAAACTGAAGTACTACCTGTGAGTTATGACATGTGGTAGGTAAGTGCTCTATTCTGAAAATTGAATTGATAGATATTTTGACGAACATGGTTGATGACGGTTACAATGGACATCAAAAACAACATCCAGAATTTAAAAACTTCCTGATAATCACAAAAAAAAGGGGAATTTGTGTAACACTTGTCTTATAATTGCTGTGGGCATTATGTTGCGTCTCGTCTAAGAAAAAATTTTGTTTGTTTAGGTTTTCAACATTAGAACAAGTTTAGGTAATTTTTTTGTTTGTTTTTGTATTTTCTTTGTCTCGAATGAATAAACTTGTTTGGCAAGTGTTGGTCATATAGCCGCTGCTTCATTTGGTTTTAAACAGGAGCAATGCTTCCGTCTCTTTCCTTTTTTTACAGTTCCCTTTTGTTTGTGGTCTGTTTTAGCTTTTCTTTGTGTTCCTTTAGTGTTGTTTATATTTGTTGTTATAAGTGTTGTTTCCCTTTAATAATTATTTAGTTTACTGCCATTATTTAAGTAAAACTTAAAGGAATGAAATCATTATTGAAAAAATTTTTGGTACTTCAGAAATGTTTGAATATTAAATTTATTTGAAAAAATTTATTTGATAATTACGTTGTTACTATAATTTATGTCTGCTTATCAATGCGTAATATGGTTTACTTTTAGAGGCAAGATGCAAAACTCTTGGATCTCTATGTAGATCATTACGTCTCACGCAATAATACAGTACTAGCAGTGCATCTCTAATTTGAGTCCCGTAAATCGAAATAGGCTTGAGGATTTGGTTGTAAATTTGTTTTCAACAGATTTTTAAGTGTTTCTTTTTTATTAATTATCATTAAGTTTATGTTTGGTTTTTTTAATTTTGATAGGATCTACCATTATTCGTATATTCCCGTTTTTATTAAGCGCTTGCTATCTTTAATTTCATGTAAAGTGTGTGTGTGTGTTGCCATTATGTATAGAATATAACATCGTTCTATTGTCCACCATGTCTGGATGGAGTGCATCTGAAATATAAAATTTTCCATGACTCTAGAGCACAAATCAGGATGAATTTGACCGATGGCTTGAGTTACGTTGGATTTGAGGGCGGTTAGTGGATTATGCACATAGCCCTGCGACTTAAGAAAACTTCACAAGAATATGTCTAACAGGGTCAAATTGCATGATTTTGGTGGCCAGTTCCCATCTCCTCCATGTGAGACCTCATGATTTCCTTGATATGCAGCGCCAATCTGCTAAACCACATGTCATTAATGTTCAGATCATAGAATTCAAGCTAAAAGAACTGTCGATTCAACATCGTACTCAAAGAAATATGGACCGTGAACGTCGCCAACCCAAATTCACAACAAACCGTGAATTTTTCGGAATGCATTGGATTACTCTTAGAAATCTTGTGGATTAGAAACAAACTAAATTCGTGAATCTTGTGTGTTTACGTACCCATTCATCCAGAAATGGACCTCATCGCAGAAGATGATTTTTCGATGAAAATTAGGGCCAGTTGCCAACTGCTCCAGAGCCTATTCTGCAAACACACGTCATTGTTTATGATCGCTTACCTTCAGTTCCTGGTTGAGTTGAATTTTGTACGGGTGCAGGCCCATGTCATGATAAAAATTCGTTATGTTGCCGAGTTCTTGTGAGTAACGCAAAATCGACTGTCTCGAATTCTCCTACACACTACACGAACAGCGGCGATGTTTTCGTTACGAATGTTGGTCGATCGTTTACTGAACCAATTAACTCGAATATATCCACCATATTGCGAATAATCCTCTCGATAGGTCGATTATGGCGATCGTAAAATAGATTAAAGGCTCGAAGCTTTGTCCATTTTAATAAAACAATGTGAATAAATAAAAAATAATTTGACAGATGTAGCTTCTACATAATGATCGTTATCTACTCTCAAAGTTCAAAAGCACATGTTGGAAGACCCGATATAATATTTTGTTACTATGCAAATATTAAAAAAGGTGTCAGTTTTTATATATGGCAGTAAAGAAGTAAACACAAGTTACCAACAACCGTTTATATAATTAATCTTTAAGTCAATCATTGATTGACTCAAGTCGGCTTCTCAAGTCGGAAAGTACTCAACACGTTTCTTTAATCTATAACACTATGCGACAAAATAAAAAAAAAATTAAATAAACCCGGCTAATGACATAGTGTAGGTTGTGAGTTTTGTTGAGTAGATCCAAAAAATATTTTTTTTATATTTCTCAAACCCTCCAAACTTTTTTTATTTGACAAAAACTGTTTTTTTTTTTTTACTTTACGTACAAATTTCTTGATTATTCAAACATTTCTGACCCGATTTCCAAAATTTAAATCTTGTTGGAAAGGGGAGAGATGAACCTTTAAAACGGTATACATATATCCGTTATTTGACTTAATATGCTATGAGTTTTGATGAGGTAAACTTGGAAAATGCGAATTTTTCATATTTTTTCAAGTTTGACCGTTCATAGTAGCAAACTTTACTTAAAGAATATGAAATAAGTGATGATATTCTGAAAGTCCATTATCTTGTGAAGAGATTGGCACTTCGTTTGATCAAATCGTACAAAAATTACCATAGTTATTATTTAAAGAGTCTAACAGTCGAGGTATATTTTTCATATACTCGTATATATTTTTTCAAATGAACTTTTAGTTCGAAAATTTTCAGAATTTTTAATAAATCTTGATTGTTTATCGCAAAATGTGTCAATTTCATGTTTGCACGACTAAAATCATATTTTCCATGTTTACCCGATCAAAGCTCATAACATGTAAGTTTGAACTATATGTTTATGTATACTATTTTAAAGGCTCATCTGTCCCCTTTTTAAAAAACTTTGGATTTTGAAAATAGGTTAAAATATATTTGGTTAATCAATAATTTTGTGTGAAAAGATTAAAAATACCGTTTTTGTCAAATAAAACAAGTTTGGAGCGTTCGAGAAATAAAGGGTCCGCCAAATAACTTTTTTTTGAAAATGTTTTAAAAAAAACTACTGAATATTTTCTCAAATTTCTTTTTTATTTGAAAGTACAATCGTTCCGGTTAATAATGGAAAATAAATGATTATGCGTTTTCGCTTCGCTAAGTGAGGCTGCGATCGACTTACAGAAGATGCCGATTTTGGCAAAAAAATCATCTTTTCAGATGAAGCTCATTTTGATCTTGGCGGGTATGTAAACAAGCAAAATTTTCGCATTTGGAGCACAGAAAACCCGCACGCATACATTGAAAAGCCGACGCACCCAAAACGAGTCACTGTTTGGTGCGGATTTTGGTCCAGAGGCATAATTGGGCCACCTCGGAGCTGCGATACACCGTTGGACTATTATTTGTGGGGTGCCGTCAAAGATAAGTGTTACGCCGACAGTGTGAAGCCATTGGTGAAATACAGCTGCACACAATCGATAATGTGCTTAAAAATTGGACCGATCGTGTAGGCTACTGCATGGCCAGCCGAGGCAGCCATTTGAATGAAATTATTTTCCATTATTAACCAGAAGGATTGTACTTTCAAATAAAAAAAGAAATTTGAGAAAATATTCAGTAGTTTTTTTTAAAGCATTTTCAAAAAAAAAAAGTTATTTGGCGGACCCTTTATAAAAAAAATATTTTTGAGTTCTACTCAACAAAACTCACAATCTACACTATGTCATTAGTTGGGCGTATTTTGACTGTCGCACCGTGTTATTTCTGATAAATCGTACTTCCAACTGAATTGTCGTAATTGTGGTTCAAAAAATGTTTTTACAATCCATGAGAAATAATGTAACCAAAACGGGCAAATGTCTGATGCGGATAACGAACATGATAACGAAGTTCTTGTAACGTCAACTGTATGACATGGATCTGGACAACATGTAGTTTTAGCGAGACGAAGTCACCTGCCTCGCCGATCGTTGAATAATCGATTCATTTCAGCAAAGATTTCCCTTATTGCAATAAATTTTAATGTAAACAGACCTCTAAGATCATGCGATTTAACGTCGTGAAATTTTGGGAAATTTCGAGTTTATCTGAATAAACAAAAAAACCCTTTTTATGCGTTTGAGACATCGTTCATTTGAAGATCTGGTTTGATTTCTACTTCTTTTTTTCTTTTTTATTATTCCAAAGTATTTCTTGCTTTAAGTTTCTTTTCTCATTGTCGGTCTTTCGGTCCACGGCTTTGTCTGTCCTTCGACTTCTATGTACATTGTCTATCCCATATATTGAACCTTTTTTCTGTTTTTCTCTTTTAAGCTCAAGTATATGGGAAGAAGTTCTTTTGCAAAAAACAATTTTTTTATTTTTAATTTGATTCTGTTTTTTTTTTACTGTCTACCTGTATCCATTCATATGGTGTAGTATGTACGTAGTACGTACATGGATATGCATGTAGGTATGGTATGGTATATAGATAGAGAGGAGCATATAAATATTTTCCCATACATTGTCTACTGGTTATACCAGGCACGACTGGGTTTGTGTGCTGATCTTCATTCAATATAAATTATGTTCCTGGTGCTGTGCAAAACTGAATTTAAACTGAAATTGTGTCTACTGATCTTGTACTCAATTCCAAGCCTTTCAAATAAAATGTGCCTTACGTTACTTACAATCAGAAGGAAATAAGCAGAGCGTTTATTATGAAAATACTTGCAAAGTGTACATCATGGTTGTTTATTTATATGATAAACAGCGTCTACACTTTTCAAAATTTTAGTAGAAATACACACAGTGTTAAATATAGGGTGGACCATTTAAAAGTTTCAATTTAAAAATGCAATAAAATAAAAACGTTTTGAAATTTTTGCCAAATTTATTTTGTTTGTTGTGAAGTACAAATGCTCCAGTTAGGAATGGAATATTATTTCATTCATATGCCTGCTGCGGCAGGCCTCATAGTACCTTATTCGATCGGACCAATGTTCGTGTACTTTTTGGAGTGCAATGGCATCACCAATGTTCGGCTGCAAATGCTCAATTGTCTCTAGTTTGTCGGCATAATACTTTTCTTTAACGGCGCCCCACAGAAATAGTCAAATGGTGTCAAATTCTTGGCGGCCAATCATTTCGTCTAATTAAACGGCCATCAAAAAATAAATCGATTGTGGCATGAGATCAGAGATCAGCAACGAGTATTCAAAACGATGAGTAGATTCGAGTCATACTTATTATTTCTGATACTTATACGCATTCATACTTATTTTAATATCATACTACTCATATTCAAAATTGGAAGTACTCGTCGTATTCATACTTAACAATACGCATGATGTTATTGACTTCGACTCGTCTCTACTTAACATTTACACGAAGCACAAAATAAGTATGATTCGCGTACGAACACTACTATACTCACAAGAAGATTGTGTGTATGCTTTGCTTGTTGTCCTTGTCTTTCCTTTCTTCTTTGTTTGTATATGCAACAATAACAAAGGCTGTAAATTTTGGTGAATGATTCGAGCCACTCGAATCACTCATAAGTATTATAAGTATTTTTCTAAATTTATGAATCAGAATGAGTAGGCGTATGAATCAAACACATTTCGAATGTTGTGAGTTTGATGTCAACGTTGTACTCATACTCATTGTAACCTATACTTATAAATCAATGCTGTAGCGAGTACGAATGAATCAGAGTAGTTGAATTTCAATTCTGTTGATTCACTCATACTCAAAATTGCATGAGTGCTTATGAGTAGCGGAAAAACGATTCATTGCTGATCTCTGCATGAGATGTGCGGCAAGTTGCATCATCCTGTTGAAATCAAACATCGTTCACATCAATACCATGAAGAGCGGGTACAAAAAAATTGGATATCATGGTGCGATAGGTGTCTCCATTGACCGTAATTGTTGCGCCGTCCTCATTTTCAAAGAAATATGGCCCAATGATGCCTCCACTCCACAAGCTGCACCAAACAGTCAGTCGTAGTGGATGAATTGGATTCTGAAAGATCAAGCGTCAATTTTTTTGAGCCCCAAATACAGCAACATTACTTATTAACGTAACCACCATGATGAAAATGAAATTTTTTTTGGCAAAATCGATATCATTGTGCAGTTTCTCGTTGGCCCAATAAACCACAACGTTGATCATGCGTAAATGGATTAATTACGTTCAGTGGAGGTAATATACTGAATTTTGTTACAGAATAGAATGACTCGAATCTACTCATCGTTTTGAATAAGTATTGCCAGATTTGAAATAAACGATGGTTCAAATGTAAACCGATAGATGGCCCACTCTATATATGACAAAGATACAATAGGTCTTTACTACCAGTTTTGTTGTGAAGTTAAAATACCGTGTTGGCATATAAAGTAACAGACGGTATACATACCCTTTCAGCCATAGCTCCCATGCGGCTGTAATACCGACATTTTTTTGTTACTGTCTCTCATAGTTGTTCTGTGCTATATTTTCCAAATATTTTTTTTTTCGTGGTTTGCAGCATTTGTAAATATTTTTAGTCATGACTTCTCCCTTTTTTGCACTCGCTTACTAACAATTTCCACGTGATTTTTATGTTGTTGTTATTTTGATTGTGTATCTGACATTATCTCTATATGACGGTTTGTCTGGTCATGTCTGTCGATGGTGTGAATACTCCAATGTCTCTTCCTTTACAACCCAACTGCATATTCTAAATAATGATCAATTTTAGTATTTTTTTTTGTTTGCTTTTCATTTCGATGCTTTAGTATGTCGACCTAAATGCGTATGAGGAAGAGTTTTTGCTTCATCAACTTTTTTTATTATTTTAAAAACAATTTTTTTGGTCACCTTTACAAATATTTTTAAATTCATAATATTTCTCTTTTATTACCCAATTTTTATTTCTTATTTTTTAATTTGATTTATAACTTATTGTTATACGTGGTGTATATGTACGCATATACATACATACGTACTTATATCTGCAAGTTTGCATCTTGACAATATAAATGATCGTATCATATTTGAAAGACTGGAAAAAAATAAAAAAAAATGTTTTTTCGTTGTTTTATAAAAACAACAGGTTTTTTAAAGGTTATGCCAATTTTCTATTCTCAAAGTTTAAGGGCTGTTACTAAGTCGCCGTAGTCCAGTGGGTAGCGTGTCGGCTTATTAGACCAGATATCCCCAACAAAATCAAATATTTCTTCGGTGACTTCTTCTCAACAGATTTCTGGCAAAAACTCTGGGAGTAAATAAAATTGCCATGAAAAAGTTTCTCAAAAAATCCGTCGTTCTGAGTCGTGTTTAAACTGTAGGTCCCGCCCTTCATGTATAAAATTAACGCACACAAGATAAGTGGTGTGAGAGGCCAGGTCGTAATCCTGACTGAAACGTTATAATGACCGAATATGTGTGAATATGTTAACTTTTCTAATTCATTGTGTTGTGATATAAAAATTTGTTGGTTTTCTTGATTAACTCAAGAACAAATTGATGTTAGAACCTAAATTGTTTGAAGTATTCAAGACTCGAACCTATTCAAAACAGTTGACACTTGTAAAGGGTGATTTTTTAAGAGCTATAGGAAAGATTTTCAAAAAAAAACACATAAAATTCAGAAAAATGCATGAAATCTTTATTTGAATCGATAGTACGGTCCATATAATATAATGTTTGAAGATTATTTCATGCAAATGTTGACCGCGACTGCGCCTCAAATGCTCCATCCGCTTAGTCCAATTTTGGCATACTCTTTCCAACATTTCGGCCGGTATCTCACGAATAAATGCTTCAATGTTGTCTTCCAATGCGTCAATTGAAGCGGGCTTGTCTGTATAGACATGAGCTTTAACATAGCCCCACAAAAAATAGTCTAAAGGCGTTAAATCGCACGATCTAGGCGGCCAATTGACCGGTCCCGAACGTGAAATAAAATGTTCACCAAACTCTCCTCTCAATAAGTCCATTGTTACGCGTGCTGTGTGACATGTGGCACCGTCTTGTTGAAACCACATGTCATGCAAATCAAGCTCTTGCATTTTGGGCAAAAAAAGTTAGATATCATTTCACGGTAGCGCTCACCATTCACAGTTACGTTACGATTCGCAGCATCTTTGAAGAAGTACGGACCCATGGGGCCACCAGCCCATAAACCGCACCAAACTGTGACTTTTTCTGGATGCATTGGTATCTTTTGCAATGCTTCTGGCTGATCTTCACTCCAAAATCGACAATTCTGCTTATTTACGTGTTCATTGAGCCAAAAATGAGCTTCGTCGTAAAATGGAAGAAGCGCGCGATGAACTTTCTTAACAGAGCACGCATTTTGATAATAAAATTCAATGATTTGCAAACGTTGTTCGTTTGTAAGACGATTTCAAACTGAAGATGTTTGACAGTGAAACAAAACTCGAAACGTGCGTGAGCTGTTTAAACTAGTGTTGCCAAAAAGATAATAGCTAAAAAATCACCCGATATATGACGAATTTCAATACAGTATTCCCCGGATATAAGCACCCCGAATATAATAATTCCCCGCTTAGTAGCACTGGAATTTAAGCAATCTTAAATTTTGCTTAAAAATGTATTGAAACTATTCCGAAATATGCATCAAGCTTTTAAGCATTCCCCGCTTATAAACGCGATAAATTATACCTCATATATTAAATTTACTTTAAAAAAATTCGTTTATATGCATCAGCAAACCAGAGACAATTGAGTATTTGAAGGCAAACATTCGTTATGCCATTGCCAAGATACGACCCTATAAATTCGAAAAAGTGATGCCATTGCCGAAATATGACCCCATATACCCGAAAAAGTGCACGAAAATTGGTCCGATCGAATGTGGTTCTGAAAGGCCAACCGCGCCAGCCATATGAATGAAATAATATTCCATATCTAACCGGAACAATTGTACTTCACAATAAACAAAATAAATTTGGAAAAATTTCAAACCGTTTTTGTTTTTTAAATATAAACTTTTAAACCCTATAACATGGATCTGTAGAATATGTAGACGACCTATTCGAAGAACTACGAATTACGCTAACCTCTAGACATATTTCTACGTTTTTACCTTCTTAAAAACGTTTATAATATGAGTTCGTTGATTGCAAACAAAATAAAAATAAATTGGTATTTAGTTTCAATTAAATTCTTTATTGTTCGCACTATTTTTGTGTGCCACTGTATATAGCTTGACGTATACAACAATAATTGCTTGTTCGCTATTCTTCTTCGCTTACAACGGAGATCTTCAAACCACGACTGTTCTCTTCACACGCAACGCGTCTTCACACAAGACTGACAGAATTCTTACTACTCGTTGCCTGCTTTGCCTTGCCTTTTTATATGCCCACGTAAACAGTCTGATAAATGTTCTTGAAGTAGAATGTTAGTGTTTTCGCGTTCTCGAGAGTTCCATCGTCTCTTCATTTGTTGTTTGTGTACTTTGTTTACGTTGTTTGTTGTTGCGTTCTTTCTTACTTGTCTATCCCCTTTTCTTTCATACTGATGGTTTCTATTTTTGTAGCTTTTGGTTATCGTTTTAATGTTAAACGCTGTTACACCGTTTCCATTTTCGTAACAATATTTTTCCTCACTCCAAAGACAATAACATCCGAAACTTGCATGCAAGAAATTTTCTCAACTGCTTAGCAGAAACCCCACTTTGCTTTTTAAATAAAAACATTCTTAAGATTTTGTTCAAATTTAGTAAAATAATATCAAGCTATGACAACAATAATTGATTGTAATATTCTAGAGTTTCTATTGTTTTTTTTTCTTTCTTTTTTTAATCAAATCATATTACATTACGCATCCTATATATCACCACACTTCTTCAATTATTTTTCCATTACTTCCATTTGATTATCTTTACCATAAGTCATGTCAATGTTATGTATGGTATAAATTGTGTGAAAAATTTGTTATCAAATCAATTTTTATTACATTATGTGTGCATGTGCTCATGTTTATTTTCAATGTGACTTCTGTGTCATTTGATTTTCTATACGATTCAATATTATATACTCTGCTACCTGATTTCTAAAGTCATTTACAAGATTAATGTGTTATGATTTGTGCATTACACCTTTAGTACTTCCATACTAACATACTTTGATACCACAATATCTAGAACAAATAACAACAACAATAACAACATAATGTAATTATAGCAAGTAATTTTACACGATAAAATACATTCAATTACAAAACCATAACGAAACCCATCAAATGATGTGAATATCCTTGAAAGTAATATTATCGCTGCATATACAAACGTTGAAAGAAAATTAAAACCACACTACCGAAATCCATAAGTAAACCTCAAAAATACCTGCATTTAAAACCAATAAATGATTCTAAAGAATAAATTGTAAATGAGAAATTGAAATATACAAAGCCATGATGACGATGATTTTACAACTTCAATCAGTAATAAATACTACCTGTATTAAATCATAGCTTATCTCTACTCTGACATTTTCAAAACAAACTAAACACATACAATAATTACATAAATGTTAGTGCAGCACTATTGTGAATAGAAACAAAAATTTAATAGGAATTAAGAAACTATAAAAGTTTTAGGGCCATTATTACAACTTGCCGTTAAAGTTGAGTTTAGTTAAAGGTAACCTTAGCTAAAGTGAACTTTAAAGTCACCTTTAACTTATTTTTGTTATTACAACCTACAGATAAAATAAAGTTAACTTTTTCAAAAATATGGCAGTGCCGGAGCAATGTCGATAGCACTGCTCAATTAAATAAGTTTTTTTTTTAAACGCAGTGGCAACGACGGGCTTCTGTGTTTTTGTTGTATATGCTCATTTTGTTTATATTTGAAGTTGCCATATTGAAAATAATATATATGTATGACAAGTTCAAACATAAACTTAACTTTACAAGCTACAGGGAGGATGATCCTCCCTTTAGCTTAACGCTCACTTCTATCTTATTGTCCACTTATAATAATGAAAAACAATTTATCTGCCCGTTAAAATCCTCCCTTTAGTTAACGGCAAGTTGTAATAATGGCCCTTATTCGATCAAAGCCGACTATTTGGTATTAATTGAACAGAACATAATAACTACCGTACCTTTAACCGAGACCTTTAAATTTTAATACAAATTTCAAATTAAGAATGGTACCCGAGATGTTATTAACCTCGAGATGCTCTAAGCTGAAGTCCTCTGCTACGCCATCAAATGTCGTAGTTTTATCACAAAATAAAGTACTGTTGGGGTATAACACGTTACAATTTAACTAGAAGCCGTCATACTTTTGAAAGCCGAAAATTTCAGTATTCAATGTGTTCCGCAATAAACACTAAGTTACGTGAAGTTAAACTCAATGGGCATAGCTTGTTTTTGTCCTATAAGCTCCCATTGTAATACCGATATCACTTATTCCGTCAGAGAAGTATATCTCCTGGTTGGTATCACACAACCATTCCGAGAGTCTTTTATAGATATAAATTTACCTCAAATCACCTTTGTCTAAACATGTTTTGTCTGGGTGTATGAACCGTGGCCTCAAGTCTAATAAGCCAACTACTACTTTGCTAAATCACTACTAGAAATTCCAGGCTAGAAATGATAAAGAAATCGATATCTTCTATGTGTAGGAACCACACTCAGGACCCAAAGAAAGATGACGTTGTTCCAAAACTTCGGCATTTCTTGTTTTATTGAGAAAATTGAGAAACGTACCACCCAGTGATCGTTTGTTTAAGATGGCAAGTTAAACTTAGGAACCCAGGATCAATTGGAACCTGCATATAAGACCATTTATATTGTTACGTTTTTACCTTTTAAAAACGTTTGAAATATGAGTTCGTAGATTGCAAATAAAAGTAAATTTTTGTTTAGTTTTAATTGTAGTCGCCGTAGTCGAGTAGGTAGCCCGGGTTCATATCCCAGGTCAGACATCAAAACGAAATATGAAAATATTTCTTCGGCGTCTGCCTCTCAGCAGATTTCTGGCAAAAACTCTGAGAGTAAATAAAATTGCCATGAAAAGCTTCCCAAAAATCTGTCGTTCGGAGTCGACTTTAAACTGTAGGTCCCGCCACTCATGTATAAAAAATTAACGCACACAACATAAGTGGTGCGAGAAGATAGGTCGAAATCCTGACTGAAGGGTTGTAATGACCAATTATGTATGTATGTATGTATGTTTATTTAAATCCTTTATTGTTCGCACAATTCAGTGTGCCACTGTTCACAACTTGATGTATACAACAACAATTGCTTTATTCTTCTTTTCACTCTTTTGCGTAAACACTAACAATTGTTCAATAGATCTTTATAATGGAGATTTTCGAACCACGATTGTTCTCTTCACACGCAACGCGTCTTCACACAAGACTGACTGAATTCTTTCTGACCGCGTTGCCTGCTTTGTCTTGCCTTTTATATCGTAGGGTAAACAGTCTGATGAATGCTCTTGAAGGAGAATGTCTTCGCCTTTACGAAATCTTGATAAATGTAAACATGTTGTTTACGTTATAGTTATTTGTGTATTTTGTTTACGTTTGTCTTTGCTGTGTTGTTGTTGCCTGTTTGTTTACTTGTTCATCCCTTTTTTTATACTGATTTGTTGCTATATTTTTGTTTATTTGTTGATCATGTAAACAAGTCCATAGTTTTTGTTTTTGTAGCTTTTGTTTAACATTTTAATGTTAAACGATGTAACACCATTTCCATTTTCATAACAATATTATAAGTTCGATTGATTGTAAGGCTCATATAAGCCGATAGTTCCTATGTACGTAATTTTTAGAACAACAACAGTACACTCGAACTTTCAAGCACTCTTAATGTAAATAAATTACAATGAGTTCAGCTTTATTTTTAGTGACAACTGTTATATACAAACATTGTTGTGGCACATGCATGTAAGATATGAAATTTCAAATGTTTTTATTCTAAGATTTCAAAACAACACATTGAAAAGTGAAAATTGATAAGAAGATATGAAATAAACATGATAAGGGTAAATAGGTATGACCAGAAAAAGTATGAATGACATTATTCTAACATTAATTCATTTGTTAACACGATTTACTAACAAATATTTTCAAATCTTAAGCAATATCTATGTAGATACGAGTATGCACAGGTGCAATAATAGAAACGTTAAAACCTACAAAAAAAAATCAAACTGAAAACCAAGAGAATTACATACTAACAAATGTCAGTCACTCTTACTTTCCTACGACCAAAAGAAAAAAATTTACAATTTTCCTCTAAATTGATAAGTAAATACGCTGGCGTTCTTAAATGAGCGTTGAAGAAACGTTTAATATTACCAGTATTCGCTTGCTACTCAAATGCAGAGACAAATTTAAAGCTACATTAACAAGATACACGTTGTGGAACGTATTTTATTAGTATTTATCTCTCGCTCTCCCGCTCTACACTTATGAGATTGTAGAGTTTCTCGAGGAGAGTACATATTATGCTCACATTGTTCTCTTTAGTTGGAATATGTATCTCAAACACTTGTTGAATTTGTTTGTTCGTTCGTTCTTCTTTTGAGGGAATTTTTCAATGTTTTGATGTTGTTACTGCAAATCAACAAAAAGTATCTTGTCAGTACGAAAACAATAGCTTAAGCTTCAACAACGTGTTAACGGTTTAAACGACAAGTCCGCGTTAAACGTTTAAATGTTTAACAAAAAACGCGTTAATAACACACACCAACACGAAAAAGAAACCCGTAGAGTTTAAAATATTGAGTATCTATAAGATACTTTAAGTATAAAGTAAATAATAAATCATAAAAACCAACAACCACGCTTAATACATCAACAAAATTCTGTGAAATATTAAAATTGCCAAAACAAAAAACCAAATGAATATATGATCTTGAAAAGAAATCAATTTTAAAAATAATATTTTAAAGAATCCAGCATCTATTTTAAATAATTTATTGTTTTATATTTTATAATGTTTAAAGCAAACAAATAAATGTTGAAAGTGTAAATTATTACTATTTCGTTAAGTATCTCAGAAAGTTTACTTAAAGAAATACACACAAAATGAAGAAAATTTACTGAAGTGTGCCAGAGTTCATCTCTGATGAAGGCGAAAAAGAATATTTATTCGTGGTTTAGTTAAACTTAACAGAAAACAAAAAACGGAATAAATAAATGATTGAGGAAATATTCTTGAAAATATTTAAATATCCAACAGATTAAATCAATTATACGGAAAATTAGTTTGTAAATTAATTAAATTTATTAAAACAAAAACAAAACCTTAAACATCATGACTGCATATGGATACATGCAAATATTTTGGTGTAAAAGCATAACAAATTTATTCATTTAAATTTCCACTTGCATTGAAAAATAAAAGAAAATTGTAAAAAAAAATAACGAAAAACAAAATGAGATAAAATTCCAAAAGAAAAGTGATGAATTTCACTTTAATCAATCACTCAATCAGTTGAATTTATTAAAGTTGCATGAATGAGAAATTCTAAAAGAAATAACAAAACAATCGTTTAACAAAACTACACATAACTACATACAGTGAGCGTCAAAAGAAACTGTACATTTAAAAAAAAAGTATACATTAATAAATTACCGTTATTTTTTTAATTTTAAATTGTTTCATTGCCAGTTTTTAAAATTGAAACAAAAAAAATTTCGTAATATTGTCAAATTTTTTTTCGGGCACTCTCTTTAAGTGATAAAAGTTGAGTTTGGTAATTGTTAGGCATACATACATACATAATTGGCCATTACAACCCTTCAGTCAGGATTACGGCCTTGCTTCTCACACCACTCATGTTGTGTGCGTTAATTTATACGTGAGTGGCGGTATCTGCAGTTTAACGTGGACTCCGAACGACAGATTTTTGAGAAACTTTTTCATGGCAGGTTTATTTACTCTCAGAGTTTTTGCCAGAAATCTGCTGGTAATTGTTAGAACTTTATCCAAAGTGTACAGTTTTTTTTGACGCTCACTGTATGTATGTATATGTGAGCATAATTATGTTTTTTTGCTTTTTTCTTTTTGAATTTGTGTTACAAAATATGCCTTTTACATACGTACATATGTATGCATATGGTATACATATATGTATGTATGTATGTACCTGAGCTAAGCAACCATGAAATCATTGGTAACTAATCAAGTTACATTTGGATCCATTAATTTTATGAGCTTCTTTTAAGTAGAAAAAATAAAATTGAAATTAAAAAAAAATATGTATAAATAAATATACATACATACATACATAACAAACTTAAAAGCAATTATATTTTAAACGGAAAATTAATAGCGAATAATGTATGGAAATTCAAACTGCTAAATTAATTGTGTTTAATAAAAAAAAATGTGTTTGTAATTGAAAATTCAATGCTTCTGCTTATGTAAAGTTCTTAAATAAAAAATTTTTAATTTTAAAACAGCAGAAAAAAAAATTAAAAATTTAATTAACACGTTCACGCCGGCGCGTACCAACGGTGGCCCACACTAGACTGCCTTTTTGGGCGGCGCGTACTATCGGTGGCCCGCACTAGACTGACTCATCGGGCGGCGTGTACCACCGATGGTACGCAATTTATCATGCTATTAGACGATACGTAATACCAAATATTTAGATCTTTAACACTTCGGTTACCGAAGAAAAACACCCGAGAGTTACGTTCTATTAAAAGCATTTTTAATAACAATTATAATTAATAACGTCTTATTCATAAATACAACAGCCGCCAGTAGGCGACAAACATGAATTAAAGCGACGGAGTGAAAGTGTTAAAGTTCTTAAATTCCAAATACTGTGTAAACAAAAATGTGAAACTCAAGAAAAGTGTAAATAATTTTAAATAAAATTTACATAGCATGCAGTTTTAAAAATACAAATTATAAAATTATTAAAAATATTGCATATTCAAAAAAAAAAAAAACCCCGAATAATAATAAATTTTATTTTCCCCTAATAATTTTAAAATTATAAAGAAATGTTTAAAATATAAAGTAAACTTACAGAAATTAAAACTGGACGTCCTGTTAGGCAGTGTAATAATTTTATTGTATTTATTTACATACTTGATGGTCTATACAACAAGACCTAATGCACGAAACTTGTACAGTGGGACCTCGATTTTCCGTGATGGTCGGGACCGGAAGCATTCTGTATAATCGATTTTCCCGGTTAATTGAGTTCCAATTTTGGCTAGTATTTTAATAGATATTTTTATTAATTAATAAATGAATATGTACATATTTATATAAAAACTAAATTATTCAAGGATTTTATTTACATACATGTTTCAAAAATATAAAAAAAAAAATAATTTTGTCAGAAAACAGTGAACAGTAGATAAGGATTTCATGTACTAAAGAGGGAATTCCCCTTTTTCGTTTGTTTGTCCAAAATAAAGGGAAAAATTTTGCTTATAATCACGGATAATAGAGGTAATTACGGTTAAACGATGCAGAAAAATTTAAGTCGATCCAAAATAAAATTAAGTCGATGCAAAAAATTTTCTTTTTCCATCACGGATAATTGATGTTGCCGGATAATCGAATCACGGATAATCAAGGTCCTACTGTATTATGTTTACAATTTATAAATGAAATAAAAATTAAAAACATAACAATTAAAACAGAAATAATAACAAAAATAATCTACTTGTGTATGGACTGTGTGTTTGATTCCCCCCAGACATTTGCTTTGTCGAACTTTGTTAAAAAAAATTTTGATTATTTATAAAAGAATAACCAATAATAAAAAATATTTTGTTGAAGAAATAATTCAATGTTCATCAAAAAATAATTCAAAACAAATTTGCCACACACTGCTTACCTGGTTTCTTCTCCAATAACTTACTTTCCGATATTCCATTACAGCGTATAAGTGAGCGACATCGTCTGAGTGTTGAAAAAATAAAATAAAAATATAAATAATTGTGCATAAATATTATATATAAATGTAAACATAAATGCAGTTACTATAAATAATTATTGAAAATTTAATATTGCAAAATAGAAACAGTGTAGAGACAAATATGTACATTTCGATTTATGTTAAAATCGATTTACATATGTTAAAATCGATAAATACATTTCGATTTAAATTAAAGTGATTTTAAAAGGAATTACATTTTCAAATAATTAATTTAAATAAGGAATAAGATTTTAATAACCTATAGGTATTTAATGAAAATTTCAATAAATTTACTGCAAATGCAGAATTTAACGTACGATTCTAAATAATATTTAAATAATATGAAAACTTAACTTAACTTAATTAAACAATTACACAAATTTATATAAATATTAATTATATTTGAAACAAGTGCAAATTATACAAAATACAAAATACTCTGTGAAAAATATCAACCTTATGTTTCTTTTATTTTTCAATTTTAATTTTTGTGTTTTCTTTTTCTTTTTTAATTTAATTTTGTGTTTAATTAGTTAAAATAAATGAATTCCAAAATTAATTACTAATCAATACTATAGTATAAGATTTATTCTTGTTAACCAAATAAATCAAATAAAAAAACCAAGTAATTAAATAAACTAAAATACAAAATAAAAACCATAAATTATTTGAAAATTAAAATAATAATAAATAAAATTAAAATTATTTAATAATAGTACATTGTGCCATAAATTAATAAATTCGTGTACATACCTGTAATCTTTTGGTAAATTAACCAAAATTTTTAAATTAAATTGACCAGTGGCGAATTACGCTATAAGTATTGAAAGCATAGCATTCTTTGTGATATTAATTCGCGATACATTGCTGTAAACCTATAAAAAAAAGACATAAAAAATAAAAAATTTTCAATTTTTGAACACAATACTCAGAACACGAAAAAAATTTAAATACTTACACGATAAATAATGAAAATCAATAAACTTATCGTTAACCACCAATCCATTAAAACGAATTGAACGCAATCCAATATCGTGATATTTATTGAAAGTGTAACATACAGTATTGATGGATAGCGAACAGTAATGCAAAATAGCTCTCGATTAACGGATCACGAGAAATTTGTATGTGCTGCAACACCACAAAATATTGAAGTCGCCGTGGTCTAGTAGGTAGTGTGTTGGCTTATTAGACTGAAGGCCCGAGTTTGAATCCCAGGTCAGACATCAAAACGAAAATATTTCTTCGGCGAATTCCTCTCAGCAGATTTCTGGCAAAAACTCTGAGAGTATATAAAATTGCCATGAAAAGCTTCTCAATAAAATTTGTCGTTCGGAGTCGACTTTAAACTGTAGGTCCCGCCACTCATGTATAAAATTAACACACACAACATGAGTAGTGTGAGAAGCTAGGACTGAAGGGTGCGGGCTTCTTGGGGACGATTGCTGTAGACTGTCTAATGGTGAAGGTAT
This sequence comes from Sarcophaga caerulescens, assembly GCA_927399465.1. Lineage (NCBI taxonomy): Eukaryota > Metazoa > Arthropoda > Insecta > Diptera > Sarcophagidae > Sarcophaga > Sarcophaga caerulescens. The sequence continues at coordinate 22,719,532 of OV656867.1, forward strand.
AGCACTGGCCATTTTATAGTCACCAAGCAGCAACTCGTTTCCTTGCCGTTCGCATCTTGAGATGTCCACAAACACTACTCCCTCTCTTCCACCTTCCTATAACCCATTTTCTTAAAACCTGCACAATGCACTGCATGAGTAGGAACCATCCCCTGAGCGCTGGTTTCACCAAAAAAAAAAAAAAAAAAAAAAAAAAAAAAAATATAACAAATTAAGAAATAAAGATAATCTACGCCGCCTGCTTAGCACAAAAAAAAATGGAAAATAATGATCATGATGCTCGACCCAAATGTCACAATAAATATTGATCTTGGAACAGTGTCCTAAAAACTTTTAAATAGGAACATAGGACGCCATAAACCGAACTATTTTAGATTTTCAAAAGCAGAAGCACATGTGTTAAAGGTCATAGAATTTATACCAAAACAATGATATACATACAAAAACACTTAATATTGTTTAGATCATGTTCATACCAAAAACCATTATGGATAATAACAATATTTTAAATTTGAAAAGAAGCTTGAATTTTAATTACATACAGTCGTGGACACACAATTAAGTCATTAAAACAAATTTTTCATTTTTGTAAAAATTAAAAAGATTTAAGAAGAATGGAAACAAAAACAACTAATATTTATTAATTTCATGTGCTTAATAATTAATTAACAACAAAAACTTAAATACTTTTTCATTATAAAAAATGTTTTGGTACGAAGTTGATATCAGACTTAAAATTTAAGTGGACACATAATTAAGTCATCTGAAAAAAATTATTGAAAATTTAATTTAATTGCTTTATTTTTCACCCAAACTATTTTGAACCTTGAATATTTTGTGGGGTATCGTTTTTGGCGTATTATTTCAGTACATCTTTGTGGCATTGAGTTGATTAAATTGCGACACTGCTCAGGACTAATGTTATTCCATCCTGCCAGGATAACCTGCAAAGTGCTTTTTTGCTGCTAGGTTTTTTGGCTGCAACTGCTCGTTTTACGATCCCCCAAAGATTTTCAATTGGGTTCAGATCGAGACTTTGAGCTGGCCAATCAAGAACCCTTATTTTTTTCCTCAGCAAACCAAGCTTTAACTACCCGAGATTTATGCTTCGGGTTGTTATCATGCTGAAATATCGACGCTAGTGGTAATACGTCCTCGTAATCTTTAGTCAAATTGATTGCTTAAGTGACTTAATTGTGTGTCCACAAGTGTATGTACACTTTGTGCCAATTACATGTCCACTGCTACATTGTGTATCTCATATGACTTCAAATAATTTTCTAAACATTAAACAAACAAAAAATTGTATAATAAAAAATACAACAAATAAACAACGCGCATACAATCAAAAAAAAAAAAACAAATAATAAAGATTACGATTTATTTCGATAAAAATAAACGATATCGCTAGATACGTGTCTACAGCGCTTTCAAATTAGTTTAGTGGATAATCGCTTTTATTACCAGAAATTTTGGTAATTTTAACAATTGTCAACGAGTTTTCAGAAGCTATAGATCTTTTTCTTCTGGAGTAAAATAATTTGTCATCGTACTTTGGGATTTTTAAATTTTTCAGTTGTTTATACAGTTCTCCATTAAGGATTCATTGCTCGTTCTGTATATGGATCCACATTGAACATATAATTTTCAAGATTTGCGGTTATATTTTTAATACTGTGCGTGATATTTAATTCAACATTTTAAAGTTTAATAAAGTTTTAAATATACCTTAATAACTCTGACGCACAAAAAGGTGAATCGGTATGAAAAAAGCGTTTTTTTGTGACTAATTTTAAATGAGAAAGTAAAAAACATTTTACTCAAAGTATTGACCATTGCTAGCAATACATTTTTTCATCTTTCAAGCAATTTGTGGATTTCATGCCAATAAAAGAGTTCTCCTTTTGAAGCAAGCCGATTAATCACTCAATTTTCGACTTCCTCATACGAATCGTAGTACTGCTCATCCAATGCGTATCCCAACGATGAAAACAAATATTAGTCGGAAGTAGCAAAGTCTGGTGAATACTGCGAATGGAGTAGCAGCATCCAGTCTAATGTTTCAAGTGTATCCTGAACAGTGGTGTTGTGCTAATTTTTTTTACCGGAACGCGTATACATATATAATTATATAGACAGGGCCGATCCTGGGTAGGCTGCCGCTCTGTGCGTTCTCATGTCCCAAATTTAACGACGGGGTAATTTTCCATGATAATCCTGGCGGCGGCGTTTTTTTAGGTCTCATGTCCCAAATTTTACGTCGGGGGAGGGAGATTTCGCCAGGATCGGCCCTGTATATAGCATAAAAAGGAAAGGAAAAACCATGATTTAACGATAAAAAGGCGGAAATACCCGCTCTTCACTTTTGTATGAAAAAAATAAGTGATTCTCTTGGTAGCAACAGTTAAATTTAAATGCGGGCGAAAGGGTTAAAAAAATGGTTTTAAATACTCAAATTCTTAAGTAGTAATTAGTTCGGGTTCGGGTTCACGTATTTGTTTCGGTTCGGGTCGAGTTCCGGTTCAGCAGAAAAAAATGTTCCGGACTCCGGTTCACGGTTCAGAAAAACAAGCCGGTTCGTTCCGGCTCGGGTTCGGTTCAAACCCTTGTTCATAAAAATTCGTCAAAAATTAGAAAAAAATCAGCAATTCTTTTTAATTTTTTTTTCAAAACGTCAGCCAATTCTCGTTATCAGAAATCATCTTTAGTTCCGGAACGTGTTCCTGTCCAAAAAGGAAGTACCGGAACGACGTTCCGGAGCGTTCCGGCTCGACAACACCACTGATCCTGAACCGTTTGTGTTTTGTGTGCAGATGCTTTATAATATTACCTTGCTTTGATACAACCATTCTGATCGTTTTTCGATCAATGCAGGGTTCAAATCGAACATTTAGCGGTCGTTAGCGATATGTATTAACGATTGTAAACACCTTTCTGGTAACACCAGACATACCACATTGTCTACCTGCTGAATTGATCGGGTTTTACAGCCAAAGTTGATAGTTGTCCCGGATTAGGCCCTGATTTTTTCAGTTTAGAATTCTGAAAACAAAATTCATTGTTCAAAGCCAATAACAAGTCGATGCAAAATATATTTTCTATTGTGTATTTGAAGCAAAAGTTATTTTTTGACATCCGTCTGTCATTTAATTCATGTAGCATCCTTTTTCCTGACTTTTGGATCTTTCCCACAGCTTTTAAAGGATCAGAAATTGTTTTTTGTGCAACATTTAGCATTTCTGCCATTTGTTTCTGACTCTAAGTATCATCTTAATCCAATATTGTCTTCAAACTCTTCTGGTGGTTTTCCACGTTCTCACTCATTCTCTCACATTAAAATCTTTATCTCTGAGCCTTCGAAACCATATTCTGCATGTTGCCTCGAGAAGCATTCAAAACGGCTCTTCAGCACTTTTCTTTAAATAAATGCAATAAATTAATGCTTTCCATAAATCATCATTTTCTGGTACAAAATTCACCATTCTTAATACAAAGAAAATATGTGATGTTGTTTATTCACTAATTTGATGTATACTAGATGTGTTTGACAGATTCCATTGTCAAAAAAAAAATTAAGTTTCGTACGCAATAAATGTTCCTTATGGAGACATTTGTATTTTGACGCTCACTTCATGACGGTACATCTGCTGTACTTTTCTAATTGAAAACGCTTTCATCTGAGAAATTATTTTTTTCAGCAACAAGGCTCTCTAACTTGAAACAATTTGCGTATTTATGATGCAAATGCAATTGTATTTATTTATTTTTAATAAAAACTTTCACAAGTCATTTGCAATAATATCGCATGAAATAATTAACATTTTGTTTTTTACTTGACTTCTAATTGTAATTTATTGCTGCTTCAAATTAACATGAAGTTAAAAAACATACAATTTCAATTAAATTTCCATAAATTTATTGCACATTCTCAAAGAAAATAATCGGGTAAAATTTCCTTGTATTAAATTTTTAAAAAATTCATATTTTTTATGGCAGTCACAGAAAAAAGTCTACACACAATGGTGTATGTAGATTATATTTTTTTTATATTTACTTAGTATGTCTTCAGACGTTCTTAATTCTAACAGCTTTACACAAGGCTATAACACCTTTTTCAATTTGATAAAAGTCACCGGGAAAAAGTCTGCATACAGTGGTGTATGTAGACTTTTTGCTTTGACTGTAAGTTGTGCTAAATATATATTTCAATATAAGGTCAAACTCGGTTATAACGAACTCCATGGGACCAGAAAAAATAGTTCGTTATAGGCAAAGTTCGTAAAAAACGGGGTGAAGTCATAGAAGAAAATATAAAAATAATTTTTTTCATTTATTAAAAAAATTTTTTTTTATTAAAAACCAAAAATATGTACTTCAGTGAAAAATTGAATAAAATAGTATTAAATAACAAAATAAAACTAAACAACAAAAATAACTTCAAAAAACTATAATTAACTATAAACATTTATGTATATTTACATATAAAAGTCTGTTATTTTTCTTTGTATAGCAGCATTGATAATTTCTGTTGATATACATTTTTCCAAGGCATATAAATAGTCTTCTACATAAGGCTTTGATTGAACATAGGTACTTTTTTATTTTTTGCAAAAAAATATGCACATTTTCAATTTTAGGTATTTGATCCTCTATTTCCATCTCATCTTCTTCAGCACTCAAATTATCATTACATGGAGGCTTTACATTTTCCACTTCACTATCAGAAAGAGGCACCGACGTTAAAGTATTTTCATCTATATTTATATATTCTTCCAAAGACAAATTTAATGAAATTTAATTACTGGGACCATTTAAAGTAGTTCCTTTTAACCGAGAATTCGTTATAAATGAGTTCGAAATAAACGATGTTTTTTGTATGAAAATTGTTATTAAAACGTTAGGACTTAAAAATATGTACGTAATAACCAAGAATTCGTTATAACAGAGTTCGTTATAAACGAGTTTGACTGTACTTAGATCTGATTTCGTTTATATATTAAGTTCGTATTCAAAAGACAATATATGTACGTATTTACCAAAGTAATGTTACATCGCAAACAAAAGATTTTCTAACACACTTAAATTCGAAATAGTACCAAGTTTTTCAACCCACAGATACACTGAAAAATATTCCATAATATTTCGAAATTTTCTATAAAAAAAAAAACAAAACTTTGATCAACGTTGAAAAATCTTACAGAATAAACCGTTTATCTCTTACTTCAAAAAAATCAAAAAAAAAAAAAAAACCTCAGAACGTGATTAGACTTGGTATAAAAAATTTCTCTCATTAACAAAATAATATTAAAACAACAAATACAAAACAAATAATAAAAACTTATTTAAAAAACATAAAGAATAAAAAATCATAATTTTTCTATTTTATGGAAGTTTTATTAGTAAAAAAAAAAAAATAAAAAAAATTAATAAAAAAAATTATGCTGACAGAGGCTAGCTAGTCTTGACTTGACTTTCTACAATTCTCTATGACGTTCACATTTTCCTATTCCCCTAGTGAATAAATGAATGTGATGTGTTTGAGTATGAGTATGAGTTTGAGTATGGTGTTGGTGTCGTGTCTGCCAAGATTTTTATCTCTGCCAGTAAAAAAAGTGAAGTGATTTTAATTGAAGTTTCTATACATTGGAGTTAAAATAAAAATAAAAAACAAAAATAATAAAAGAATTAATACATACATGTGTACATACATATATTGTGTATATTATTATTTACAAAATATATGTTTAAAAAAAAAGAAGAAGAAAAATATTTATAAATAATAAACAATAATAAAAAAGTATTTTATTGACAATCAACTGATAAGCCGGTATACGTACATACATTCATACATACATATATGTATGTCATATAATAGATAGAAAAGAAATAGTGTGGGCAAACGTTGAATTATTTTTTTTATTTTACTGTAGAATTTCAAAGCAATCTAGAATAGTGATTGTTTTCAATTAAACCACAACGGAAAAGTAATCAATAATAAATATTTATTAATTTATTTAAACAAAAAAGCAAAAGAGAATCTGTAAAGCTGTTACACTGGCAGCTAGTAACAGTCTACGGCAATTAGTATGTATCAGATAAATTCTATTTTATCTATGCAATGTAGTGAATACGTTAGAAGCATATTTAAAAAAAATTTTATATTTCTATGTGTTACCAAATTAAAAAAAAAATTTATTTTTTTTTTCAATGCAAGTGTAAATACCTTATATCTGTAATATAAACTTTTAAATAAATTCACAGTTTAAAATTTTATTGTAAGAATACTGTAAATAATTATAATCATAAAACAAAACGACGAAGAAATGTGTACCTATGTATAAGAAATAAAATTAAATAAAAAGCAAAAACAAAAAAATATCTTCAATAAATGAAAATAAAAGAAACCCCGGTAAATGGTGTTAAGAAATTCAACATGAACAAAAACAACAAGAACAACAACAGTAACCATAATAGCAACAATAATAATAATAGTGGTAACGACAACGACAAAGCCAAAATAGTTTAAACAAAACAAAAAACACAAACAGAGAAATGAATTAAATTTCCTTTAAAGAGTAACAAGAATTTAATGATTTTCAAATTGGCTGTTACAACGTGAAAAAATAGAAAAAAGAAGTGGAAAAAAAAAAGAAAAGAAATAAAGAAACCGGTCCATGCCGGGCCTTGTGGATGCAAGAAAACCAACTTAAAAGTAATAGTAGTAGTCCAACAGGCAGAAGGCAGCAGCCAGCATCCAGCAGCCAACGGTGCACTGGCAACATCCAACAGCACAAAATAAACATGACAATTGTCAGCAACAAATGTAATGACACCAGTAACGGAGGCAATGATCTTTCTTAATATACATGAACAATGAAACACAACAACAGCAAAATGTAACAATTCAGACAAAAAGTAAATAAAAAAACAACATAACAAAACAACAACACAAATAAATGATTCACATATTTTTTCTGTAAAACAAAGATGAAGAATAGAAAGCAAAAGAGAATAAAAGATTATTAAAGTAATAAAAAAAATATAAAGAAAGAAAACAACATAAAGAAATCCTTTTTGAAAAAAGCCGCCTTAGCCCGTGTAAGGGAACGAAAAACCAAATGAAAGTGTTAAATTAAAAAATAAATAAAATTAATCAAAAAAATAAAAAAAAGAGTTTTAACCAAACGAAACGAAATAAAATAAATATTTAACAACAACAACAACAAATTACAAACATAAAACAAAAGATTACAAAACCATTAAACCATAAATAACAACAACTACGATAAGTATAACACAAATTCATAAAAAAATAAAACACCGAATCCACATTGTATACCGTCAACTGAAGTGTTTTAAACTTCCTTTATTTTTTTTTTTTTTTTTTTGGATTGAAATTCCACAGTGTTCTGTCATCCCATCTTTGTGTTATATGTACATACAAACGTATACGAAACAAAACGTCAATTAAGTTTAAAGAAAAAAGGAATTTTATTTCTCTTTTGTTCTCCCTACAACCATCATTATTGTCTTCGTAAAAAAGTCTTCGTAAAATACAACATTCTACATGGATCCACTGTCCTTAAAACTTGATAATAATAATAACTACAACTATAACAAAAACAAAAACAACATTTTCAATAATAACAACAATTTGAGCGAATTTCATTTTAACAACATCTTCAGCAGCAGCAGCAGCAGCACCATCAGCCACAACAGACACCATCATTGTTGTCTGAATACATACGTACGTAAACGTTCGAAAATTATCAGCATCGATATACTATTTAATCGCCCGTTTAAATTTGCTTGATTATGTCCACAACGAAGGATAAAATAAATTTTCAAAATACTTGGAGTTGTAATAAAACAACTGGTCGTCGTTCTGGAAGTGGGTATAGCTGCAGTTTTTTAGGTAAAATCATTAACATCATTATCATTATAATCATCATCATTATGATGTCATTTACTTTTATTTTATTTTATTTGATTTTATTTTGTTTTATAATCGTACTTGAATGCATTATTGTTAATCTCTTCCAGTGTTAGTTTGAAATTTGTTTCTTGAAAGACTTTCTTTACCATACATAAATACAGTTATGTGAAAAATAATAGGGACAGTGCCCATCCAAACTTACATTATTTTTACAACCGAATAAAAAATCCTAAATTCTTTCTTGTTCAAACGATTTATTTTTTCTTAAACGTTAGAAAAATGATTAAAAACAAAATTTTTGCTATTCCTATAATATGTATAATTTGATTTTTTTGTAATCTTGTATGAATTTATATAGTTTAACGTGTGAAAAAAAATAAGGACACTTTATGAAATCTTAAAGTTATAACTAACTTAAGTAAAACTAAATAGATATTTATACTGAATATTGTTGCATAAAGCCTTAGTGCCACATTAGTAGTTTGTTACGGATCCTTTGTTATCTAGAACAGCAGCACATCTTCTAGGCATTGAGTCGACCAAATTTTGTCAAACATGTAGCGATATTGCGTTCCACGCATCTTGTATAAGATTCCAAAGCTCGTCGTAATTTGGTGGACACTTTCCCCTGATTGGCCTTTTAACTTCGTTTCACAAATTTTCCATTGTTTTCAAATCAGGGGACTGTGCTGGCCATTCCAAATAATTGGTTTTATGGCCTGGAAACACATCTTTGTGTAATTTGTTGTATGCTTTGGGTCATTATCCTGCTGGATGACCCATTTGAGTGGCATATTTTCTTCGACATACGGCAGCATTGTATTTTTCAAAATATCACTGTAATCAGCCGATTTCATTACATTCTGCAACGATGTAGAGGACCCACACCATAATAAGAGAATGACCACCATGCCTTGATGCTACCACAACCATGTTTGACCGTCTTTAAGGTATATTTTGGATTAAATTCTTGATGAGTAGGTCTTCTTACATGGTAAGATATAAGAATTCAATCCAGAATATACCTTAAAGACGGTCAATCATGGTGGTGGTAGCATCATGGTATGGTGGTCCTTCTATTATTATGGTGTGGGTCCTCTATATCGTATGCAGAATGTAATGAAATCGGCTGATTACAGTGAAATTTTGAAAAATACAATGCTGCCGTATGCCGAAAAAAATATGCCACTCAAATGGGTCTTCCAGCAGGATAATGACCCAAAGCATACGGCAAAGTACACAAAGATGTGGTTCCAGGAAAAAAAATACAATGTTTTAGAAAATTCGAAATTCGACCCATTTATTCAAAATTATGGACCTCATTGTTAGATAACATTTTTTGATGAAAAGTAAGATCCGAACCTATCCTGGGTCAATGAGGAGTCCTGCTCCACCGCTAGGCTCACCTGGCCCTTGATGGATAAAAGGCGTACCAACCAATTACTTGGTCTTGGTCGTGACGTCATCTCGACTACAGTGGCCGTGCTTACGGGTCATTGCGTCATGGGTAAACACGCGGAAAGAATGAGGCTCCCTTTTAACGACTTCTGCCGTCGATGCAGGTCCTCTGAGGAAGAGGAGACTGTCATTCACTTTCTTTGTCAGTGCCCGTCTCTTGCTAGGTGTAGATATAGGTTATTTGGCTCCCCATTTCTTGTTAGCTTAACGGAGCTATCATCCATTGATATCAAGGATATAGCTTCGTTCATCAAACTTTCTGGCTGGGTAGTCGTGCTTCCGTTGTGCAGCCCTTGCGCTGACCAACTTCTTCCTTTTCCCTCATTGTGGTGGAACTTGGTCAGTACAGGGACTGCGTGCTCAAGTGAGCTTTGTGACATCAGAGCTACCACTCCGACCTAACCTAACCTAACCTAAGATCCGAACAGAACACCCAATTTGACAAAACAATTTTTATATTCCCACGTGTTGTTGAATGTTATATCCGTCCATGGTGATTTGGCAAAACAGACTGAGTAAACGACAACTAATATGGCAGGTATGTATATATGCCTTCAAAGTTCGGAACTCTCCAATGGAAGACCCTATATGGACATTTAACTTAATTCATTTACCAATTAACGACAACTCTACATAAATTAAGGACTTTATTTGAAAATTTTTCAAGATTGTCAATCAAGTAATAATAACTTACTCAACATATGACAACTTTATATTCATTTCTCTAAAATTCTTTATAAAATAAAGGATATCCGAATAACATTTATATGTATGCATGTATATGTATTTGTGTTGATTTGCAAATGCTCTAGAGGTAAGAGATTAACCGTGTAGTGAGGGTCAAAAAAGCCTAACGGCGTTATATTACTCTTTCTGGAAACTTCTCATGCAATAAATCCAAATAAAATCAGTAAATATTTGATATGTAGTCACCGTAGTCTAATGGTAGTGTATGCTTATTAGAAGTGAGGATACGTTTCAAACCCCAGATCAGACATCTCCAACAAAAAATATTTCATAGGTGACTGCCTCTCAGCAGATTTCTGCCAAAAAATCCGAGAGTAAGAAAAATTGCCATCAAAATCTGTCGTTCCGAATTGACGATGTATGTATGTCCCGTCACTCATGTATAAAATTAACAAACACACAACATAAGTGGTTTGAGAAGCTAGGTCGTAATTTTGACTGAAGGGTTGTAAGGGTTAATCATGTATACGAGTATATGAAAATATGTGACATCGGGAAATGCTTCGCGACGAAAAGAAGTGAAGGGAACAATTTTAGGGTTACATACCCCTGTAAGGAAGTACACATATGAGTCAAGAACATATAGAGGAACAGATACAGGTGTGTTCGACTCTAAAGTAAAATATTTAGGTGTCCATAAGGAAAATCACGAGTTAAACTTAGATTCATAATGGTGAGATATAACTCTGACTTCTACAGTCAATATTTTATTGATAATATACAGTCAAAGAAAAAAGTCTTCACACACCACTGTATGCAGACTTTTTTTGCACTAATTTATATATTTTTTCCTAATAATTTCTACGTTATATTTTTTTCAATTTCGCTGCTCTTCAAACATTCTTAATTGCGAATTGCTTTAACAACGCTATGCCTTTTTCAATTTCGCAAAAACCAGCGGAAAAAAGTCTGGTGTACATCAGAGATCAGCAATGATCGCTACTCATAAACACTCATGAAATTTTGAATATAGTAAGTGAGTCAACAATATTGAAATTAAACTACTCTGATTCATTCGTACTCACTATAACGTTGATGAGTACTACTCATTGAGATTCATAACTTTAGAAAAATACATATAACACTTATAAATAATTCGAGTGACTCGAATCATTCATCAAAATTTACAGTCTTCTTCTTCTAGTGAGTATTGTAGTGTTCGTACGCGAATCATACTTATATTGTGATTCTTGTATATTTTTTTTTAATGTTTATTTATTTACAATATATAAAAATTTTTTACTATAATAAACTCTAGTATAATACTTATAAATAATACGAGTGATTTGAATCATTCATCAAAATTTACAGTCTTAGTTATTGTCGGATTTACAGAAAAGAAAAAAGACACATAAGCAAAAAAGACTGAGCAGCAAGCAGAGCAAACACAAAACCATTTAGTGAGTATTTTAGTGTTCGTTCGCGAATCATACTTATTTTGTGATTTTTGTATATGTTGAGTTATGGATAGGCGAAATCAAAGACATCATGCGTATTGTTAAGTATGAGTACGATGAGTACTTTAAACTTTAAAATATGAGTAGTATGAGTATGATAATAAAATAAGTATGAATGCGTATAAGTATCAGAAATTATGAGTATGATTCGATTCTACTCATCTTTTTGAATACTCATTGCTGATCTCTGGTGTACATACAGTGGTGTATGTAGACATTTTTCTTTGACTGTATATACACATGTACTAGGCAAACTTGATTGTTATGAATTTTAGTCAAATTGCTTTGACGTAGACTGTCTACTACGGATGTTTTTCCCAACATAACAACATCATACGTGTTGTTAAGTATGAATATGATGAGTACTTCAAACTTTGAAAATGAGTAGAGCTTCCATGATATTAAAATAAGTACGATTCTACTCATCTTTTTGAATACTCATTGCTGATCTCTGGTGTACATACAGTGGTGTATGTAGACTTTTTTCTTTGACTGTATATACACATGTACTAGGCAAACTTGATTGTTATGAATTTTAGTCAAATTGCTTTGACGTAGGCTGTCTACTACGGATGTTTTTCCCAGTACTGCAATGTATTGTAATTTATGGTAGAAAACATGTTAAAAAAAAAGTTATTTTTTCTTAGAACTTAACACAACCAAATATCAAATTGTTAACGATCGTAATAATTTTGTAATTTTATTACAACCGTCTGTATCAATCAGCGCTCAGCAATATTGATCTTAATATTCATAGAAGGAACTGCTACAAAGCTGAATACCTCATTTCATTGGTTGCCATGTTAAAGACCTTTATTTCCATATAATTTTCCGTGAATTTTAGTTTTAAAATTGAAGTCTAGTTGATTATAATTATCATAATCATCTTTGCCTGCTTATTATTCTTATTTTATACGCATGCCTAGCTTTGAGTGTTTAGTTGTGTTTAGTTGGTATAATTAACGTCGATAATTTTTTATAGTATTTTCAATGCTTGCATTGCGTTGTATGCAGTTTGTAGGGCTGGCTGCCTGTTTAGTTGCATTTGTGTTTCATTCTTCACTTTTTAATTGGCTTGCGTCTTTATGCAGAAACTTGTAATAAAAGGTTCCCCCTTTTTTGCTCGAATAATTTTACATTTCCATACCTTTACAATCCATTCTGTCTGGTTCATGGTTTTAGTTCATAGACTCTACGAGTATTTTTTTTTTTTTTTTTTTTTGTATTGCTTGCGATTTAAAACGTCTCAGTTAATAGTCTTCCATACATACATCATGTATTGTGTATTAATATGGAAATATGTATACACAGCTGCGACCGAAATAATAGCAATAAAAGAAAATATTTTAGATTTTTGATATCAAATTATCATAAAAAGATTTTATTTGAAATGTTTCATCTTTAAAATTGTTTTATCTTAACTTCCTTGTACAAAAATGTAACATTCCTTAAAAAAAAAGGAAAAACTAAACTAAAAAGTGTTACTATGTGAAACAATTCATATCGATATGGATTACATAGGAGGAAGGAGCCAAGTCTGGTAAATACGTCTGGTCGAGTAGCTGCTCAAAGCCTGATACTTTAATTGTATTCAGAACCGGTATTGCTTTATGTGCAGGTGCATTGCAAAATTACATTGCCGTGAGTTGTAGCCCATTCTGGTTCTTTTTCGATTAACACGTGGTTTAAATTAAACATTTGTCTTCATTAGCGATCTCATTATCGGTTTCAGCAGGTTTTAGAAGAACGTGGTACACCACATCATTCTGGTCCCACCAGACACACGGCATTGTCTTTGTTCGACTGTGGACTGTATTTCTTTGTGGGTGGATGGATCTGTGTTGACGACTGCTTGAAACTAAGCTCGGGATAAGGTTTCTGGGAAACAAGATTAAAATTATCAAACAATGTTTCGAGAAAAAAAGCAGAAAAACAACACTTTCCTTTTGTTTATTTATTTTGATGATCAATATTTTATTTAAATTCTTCACCAAGAAAACTACTTCATTTTTTCGGATTTACAAAATTAATTAAGGTTTTTTCACCAAACAACTTTAATTTTTTACAATTTCAACAAAATTTAAATTTTAGAGGCAAATTAATTGTATCCTTCGGGATGCTACCAAAACGAATAATGAATTAATAAACAAAAAAAAAACAAATATTTAATCCCAAAAACAACAATAATATTAAAATATCAAAAAGCTTAATTCTACACTGCAGCGCCCTCTGTTGCCAATTTGCCATCGTTTAAACAATCCTGTTTATGTCGTCAAGGATGGGAAGTTTGGACTATCAGACATAAACATGCCGCCGCCCTTGCAGTACTGCAACCAAAAAAGATGTCCTTCATCTAATGACTAAAATAAAAAATCAAAAGAAAAAACTTTCATGTTAGTTTCATATTTCAAATAATAGAAATCCAAAAACTTGACAGCTTGCAGGAGTTCCAACTTTGATCCGCCAGGAAGAAAAAGTTAAAATGAAATAAGTATCATTCAGGAATGAGTATCATGGTCTCAGACTGTGTAGCGAGTTTCTGAGGCTTATTGTTCCTCTACCAAATCGAAACTAGAGCTTCCGACGAACTAGGTCTTCCGCTCTCACGACCGTGGGACGAACTAGGTCCACTGATGGAGTATTAGGACGAAAGAGGTCCGTTATTTTCCGGGATGATTCACCTTCCATCGATGCTTCTGTTCTCTAACCTTCCTAGGGACAGACGGACTAGGTCTATTGCCCAGTTTAACGTCAGCGGACCGTACTCTCACACGTCCACCAGATCTAGTCGTGGCCACCTTAAAATTCTTCGTCACCGACATCTTGACCTCTGTGGAATTTCTCGTTGTACCATGATACTATAAGCTAAAGTTGTTTATTAAAATATTTAATACGTTGGAAGAATTACAAGAATCCCAATCGGCCTTGTAATTGTCCAACGTTCAGTTCCAAATCCACAGCATTCACGTAACCATTATCATCCAAATGCAAATTACGGGCGCGACCTAAACGCCATCTAGTGGCCCTGTACCTTCTCTAATGGCTGCTGTGTTACCAACTTCAACATAATTCCCTACATATTGGCGGTAGGCCACTCTACGAGTACTGGAGTGGGGCCTAGGTCCACTTCTCAACAATTCATTAGCTCGACCATTCGGCTTCACGATTCTCCCAGATTTTCCGCTGACCTCTATTCTCGAGTAACCTGACGCATAAGTTAAGAGCTTCTTCGAATGCAGCTCTGGTAAAGCTAATGAATTGTTGAGAAGTGGACCTAGGCCCCACTCCAGTACTCCAAATATTTAATCCCAAAAACAACAATAATGTTAAAATATCAAAAAGCTTAATTCTACACTGCAGCGCCCTCTGTTGCCAATTTGCCATCGTTTAAACAATCCTGTTTAAGTCGTTAAGGATGGGAAGTTTGGACTATCAGATGTTTGTCTCAGATTTTTTCCAATAATATAAATCTATTTTTCATAGAAAGTAACAATTTAATGCAATCTGTCGTGTATTTGAAGGAAAATTCCACAAGTGGTTTTTCTGTTTCCCATCTGACTGTCATTCAATTTTCCAAACATTGGTTACTTTTCCATTGTTTGTGGTGCAACATTTAACATTTCCACCAATTGTTTCTGACCCAAAATGCCATCTTCAAAGATGTATGGTGGTCTTTTACGTTCTTCATTTCTCACACATCAAAATCGTTATCACTGAACCGTCGAACCCATCTTTTGATAGAGCATGATCACCATATTTCAGCGACTCAGCAGCACTCTTTTCAAATGAAAAAAAGAAAAATTAATGTTTTCCACAAATCATTTCTTTTTTTTTTTTTTTGGTACAAAAATCGCCATCGTTAACTTGAAAAAAAATTTGATGACGTTTGTTCACTGATTTGATGAATACTGAATATTTTTGACAGATATCATCGCAAACACAGAAAAAATGAAGTCTCGTTTACAATAAATCTTTCCTATGAAGACCTTTGTATCATAACGCTCACTTCATACTCGTTCCCTGGTATACTGTGCATCATATCTAAGGATAGAATTCATAAAAAGATTATATTCTGGCAGAGAAAACTATGATTTGAAATGAAATTGATTAGTAAAGATTTCATTAATTTTTATTTGGTTTATAAGACATCCAAAGCCTGGAAGTAACTTGAAACATTAAACGATTATTAGACTTTTCATATCAAGAAGTAGTTTGTTATTCGTTTGGTTGTTAGTTAAAGGAGCACAATTGAAAAAATATATTTTTATTTTTGTAATAAAAGAAATATCAACGTTTTTCATGTATTTTTGTTGTTATTATTCCATTAAAATTTTATAAAAAAAAACTAGCTGACCCTGTGAACTTCGCCCCGCCTAAAATTGATTTTTTTTTATTGCCCAAAAAAGGTTACATTATATATTTATTGTAATACGCTGCATAAAACAGTCATATAAAAATAACTAACTTACTATAAGTGTGTGGATCTATCTATCTAGTTCAAAATTTAATCGAAGTCGGCACGTTATTTAGGTGAGGCATACAAAGAATAACAATAAGAGGCCCGAATCATGGGTAGCGCTGACGAAGAACAGACATACATGTTATATATGTATGTACATATCGACGCCTCCATTCTATAACGTTCTAAGTATACTTAGAACGTTTTTAATGTTCTTGCATTTCTCTAACTGAAATAGTGTCAAAATTTGGTTAAGATGCGCCGATCCGTTCCGAAGTTATAGGGAAAAGTCTACTTAGAATACACATATAGTCGTATGTAGCGTTAAAACTTTGAGAGCTCATAACTCAAAACATACTTTTTCGACTTAGAATGTTATAGAACGGAGGTGTCGATATGTAGTTATAAACCATCGAATTAGCCGACTTATAGGTATCTTTTAAAGGAGGAGGTTTGCCACGCCCATTTTTGGTGAGCTTGTCGATATCGGCACTACGAACTTACCCACCAAATTGCATTCGTCTACGATCACTATGTCCCTAAATATTCAATTTTAAAAGTTTGCCACGCCTACTTTTTGCTATATCAAATTTTTTTTTTTCAAACCATCTAAACCTGATAAGCTTTCGAACAAAAAAAAGAATGATCACCAAATTCGTCTACGATTAATATGTACCTAAATATCAAATTTTAACGATTTTCCAAGCCCTCTTAACATTTAGGGATATGAAAAATAGATGTTGTCCGATTCTCAGACCTTCCCGATATGCACACAAAATTTCATGAAAATCGGTCGATCCATTTGGAAGTGTTTAACCACTAACACCGTGACACGGAGAATTTTATATATTAGATTAAATATATTACGCATTAACTTTTGTTCAGTTACTTTTGATCGACACTGTATATCAAACGGATGTTAATTCGATGCCATTGTCCCAATCCAACAAGGAATTTCACAATGATTTAAAGTTTTTTTTAATAACGAAAAAGACCTCCAAATTTGTGACTTTCGTACACAAAATTTTCTTTCTAATAATACGTGTGTAAGTATAATTTCAAATTAAAAACCCAAGACAGGAACCCAAATTTTAGCTGAGGCACATTCAGCGTTAACATAATAATTTTCAACTTTAACAGAGCGAAGCTTATCATTAACAAGTAAAATTTGCTACTAACCGAGCACTAATAACAATACCAATCTGAAAGAATCCATTTATTTAGAGGCTAACGATAGGATTCCACGTCCAAATGAAAGTTCCATATATATCGGCATGCACCTCTGAATAAGTAATAAATTTCCTTTGTTAGTAAAAAAAAAATACTTCCAATTAGCACTTCTTTGTTAATCTTTGTTTCCGATATCACACTCAAAAAGTTTCAAAAGGTTTCTTCTTCGTTTATTTCATTGGCATTAGAATTGCTCATTAAAAAATACTTTCAATCAAACGCCCATGTGGAGTGCCTTGTGTATTTTAAGCTCTAATAAAACTTAGACTTAATCTCCATAAAATTTGTCTAATAAAACATAAAAAATTTAATTTTTAAATAATCTATGGCCAGATAAAAGAGAACGAATTGAAAACTTTTAGGAAATGGCCATAAAAAAAAAAACAGAAACAAATGATTTCCATGTAACACTGAACAAACAAAGGAATTCTGTGTTTTTTAATTCCATGTTGAAAACAACATGAATTAGACAATCATTTACCAATAAATATAAAAAAAGCAACAAACAGCGTGAAAATGTCTGACCGCCAAAAGACCACACCATTGAAGCGAACTAAGATGAGGTTTTAAGCATGAAATATTAACAAATTTATTAACTTTTTTTAAATAACAGAGAAAAATTTCATTAAGATCTTTAGCACCTCTGAGATGATGACTTTAGAAAACTAAGCCACTATCTTCTATTCATTAAAAGAAAAATACAAAGAAAAAGTCTTTCTTTCTTTTCTTTTTTAATATTTCAAGTTCTTTTCTTCTAAATGAACGAATGTGGGTTATTGTTGGAAAATACAAATTTAGTTGAAGTAATAAAACGTCAGGTTTTTCTTTTTTTAGTAGTTACGATAACTGAATTGGAGAACCCATTCTTTTTTGTTAGGAAATAAATGAGTCATGCTTAAGTCGTATATAAGTTAAGAATGTTTCTAAAAATCTTGTATTAATTGAGCCGCTCAGTGCACAAATTGATTAATTCCATAAAACAAAAAGTTGAGAAATGCGATGAAATAATGTAAATTGATTTTTAAAATTCCCTTTACAATATAAATGCAAATATATATTGTAGAATACATAAATACATATATAGCTGTCATCTAATGGTATATAAAATTAATAAGAAAGAATAGCCAAAAAAATAATATCCGTAATGTTATAAATTTCATGTGACTGGTGGAGTTAATCGATTTGGCAACTGAAAAAAGTAATAAAGTACAGATTTCCTTATGTTAATTTCGTTAAATTCTAAATCTCCATTATAGTCATATTTGAATTGTATGAGATGGGGTTTTGACTTTTCTAACTTTATGCAGCGTATTTTAAGCCAATTTACTGGAAACCTTGTAACGGTTGCTTTTCTGTTAATGATTGAGTTTTCTAAAGGTTTTGTTGTAAAAAAATCTTGGTGGGTCATTTGAATTACATTAAATGGTGTTTTCTTTTTGCACGTTTTGATTATATTGTACCAATTATCTGGTGAATAAATGTTTTGAATTTTTTTTGCATGTGACTAGGGTTCCCACCTTTTTTTTTGGAAATTAAAGTACATTGGCTATTAAAGCTTAAGAAAAAAAGTACATAGTATAAAAACAAAGTACAATTTATTTTACTTTATTGTTATATTTAAAAATGTATTTTTTTATTGCTTCTCGCAAGTTTTATTAAATAATTATCATTCCTAAACAGTTGCACAGCATCTTTACAGTCTATATTTAAATTAAAGTAAATAATTAATTCATTTTTTTTTATCAGATTCAGTGACGCTTTGTTTCTTTCGTTTTGCCATTTGTTCTTTATTACAGAAAAGATCCTCTCTGTAAATGCTGACGTGTCAGGAATAGAAAGTAAAAATGAAATTACTTTATAAAAATTTGATAATTTGTCATCAGTCTTATTAAAGACTAGCTGCCGTCTACTTGCAGTAGGTAATTCCGCAAAACCTTCAGAACTATGTCTCTGGTCATAAAGTTTGTTTAACAACGCAATTTCTTCATACAGGCCATCCATATTTATATTAAGTTTTTGCAGATTTACATTTTCGATTATGTTAACAATATTGTCAAAATCAACATTACTTTTTAAATTTATATTGCTTATTACGAATAACCAGTTTGTGTTTTTAAAATCAAACCATTTATTCAGGTACTGTAAGGCTTTATCAATAAATAATGAAAAATTCGTCTGAATTTCGTTAGTCAGTTCCGGTGAAGACAACAGTTTTTTTTTTTTTTTTTGCTTGTATCATATCCAAAGAAGAGATCGTGTTTTCTTTGTAATAGTCCATCTCTCAAATTTACCATTATTCCATGAACATCTAAAATTGTTATGCAATTGCCTTTTAGACGTTTTGAAGCTTTGTTAAATAAATTTAACATGTGACTGCAAAAATGTAAATAAATTTCAATCATATCATTCTCAGTGTTGTTGAGTATCAACAAATTTTGTAAAATCATTAGACAGTTACGAGTATCTAAGCTAAGAAAATAACTTCTAATAGGTGACCAATTTAATAGTAATGTTTCATTGCATGGAAAGAGAGAGCCATCTTGTTCCCACATGGCGTTTTACTTCATGGAAATCTCCATCTACATGGTCTTAAAAAGAAGCGCCAATATAAAAAATATAACTTGAATCTATTTTAAATTTTGGAAAAATCAAATCATGCGAAATAAAGTATTTTCGTGTACTTTATTGTTCTCATAAAGCATACAGTAAAATTACTCGAAATAACGTACAATACTTTATTATAAAGTACGGGTGGCAAGCCTACATGTGACTCAATAATGGCAAAATCTGAGTCATTAGGTAAATAGCTGTGACCACTTACAAAAAATTTCATTTCAATTGACTCGGCTCTTATTTCCGTACTTTGAACAAGTTTCAATAAACTTAAGACAGTTTTAATATTTCTATTTTTACAAGCATCAGAATATGTTATTATTTTTTCAAAGTTTGCAGCATAAGTTTTTATATACTTTGTTGGACGCGGTGAAATTTCTTAAGACCCACGAGATGCTTCAGTTTCTGGCCAAACAAACATGTGGCTTATATTTTTACTGAATTCATGAATGACATCCGAAATTATAAACATATAAATTTCGCTTATAATAAGCTGCAGATGTGGTCAGTTTAGGAAAGGTTAAAAGTTTTTCTAAATCGAAAAAAAAATACGAAAATTTTTTTTAATGCTGCCATTCGATCGGCAGCCATTTGACTGTGAGCCCGTTCTGCCTTTTTTTACAGTAACTGGAAATTGATAACTATTATCATTCAACGGTTGCTAGTGGTGCATTGGATTATTGAAACGATTTACATAAGAGTAAGGAGTTAATCAAAATGTCTTCTGAAATAAATTACTTATTATTTAATGGCCCAAAAAATTTTGTCGTTTAATCGTGTTAATCTTTACTCTTCAGGAAAGTTATAATAAATATAAAAATATATGACTATTCCAAGTGCTTTGACACTTAAATTTAAGATTTTTCAAAAAGTGGAGTTAATCACTTTGTGCACTGAACGACTCAATTACAATTCATATGCTAGGCACAAGTGAACATAAGTTTTAGTACCTAACTTTCGTTTCATGTTATCCGAATCTGAAATAAATATTGAATTTAAACTTCTTTGCTTATTCTACTCGTATTGCAGTGCAAAATATCATCACATAGTCAGTGATACTGTGATACCTACCTCCTGTATCACTTATTTTATTTTTCTTTTACCGTTGTTTTCTTGCATGTTTGTAAATTGTTTAATTTTTTATTTTATTTTTCTTTTCTTTTTCCTTCTTCTTTTTCTTTGTTGGCTTCTTGAGGTCAGTGTTAAATGTAAGTGGTTATTGTCACCATTAGAGCCGGTTTATGTATAGAGTTGCCATTCTAACAAAATATCTCTTTAGAATTGAAAACAAACAAAAACAAAAATACAGAACCCTTAAATTGTTTCTGCAAAATCTTTTGTTGAAAACGTTAAAAACATTTAGTCAAACTCTTTACCAAATTAAATTTAAATTATATTAAAATGAAGGAAGGAAAATTCAATTAAAACTATTTAATATTCAAATATCTGAATTTTTTTTTCTGCCGATTAAGAAGCCAAAAGAATTTTTTTGTCTTTTTACGAAATATCCGAAAAATCCATTGAGACTTGTAAAATCTTAGCTTTCAACCACAAGCATAGGGTGGGTAATTTAAAAGTTTAAATTTAAAAATACAACAACACAAAAACTGTTCGAAATTTTGTAAAAATTTTTTTTTGTTGCGAAGTTCCATTGTTTCAGGTAGAAATGGAATTTTATTTAATTCATATAGCAGTACCTCATTAGATCGGACCAATTTTCGTGCACATTTTCGAGTGTATGGAATCGTATCACGACTATGGCATCACAAATGTTGGCCTTCAAATGCTTAATTGTCTCTGGTTAATCGGCATAACACTTTTCTTTAACGGCGCCCCTTATAAAATAATTCAAAGGTGTCAAATCGCAGCTTCTTGGTGCCCATTGGCATATCTATTTCGTCTAATTAAACGATCATCAAACATTTGACGCTATAAATCGATAGTGGCATGAGATGTGTGGCAAGTTGCATCATACTGTTGACACCAAACACCGTTCACACCAATAGCATGAAGAGTGGGTACAAAAAAGGCGGTTGTTATGGTACGATAGGTGTCTCTATTGACCGTAATTGTTGCGCCGTCCTTATTTTCAAAGGAACATGGGCCAATTATCCCTCTGCTCCGCAAACAGTACTTAACAGTCAGTCGTAATGGATACATTGGCTTTTGCAAGACCAAGTTTTTCTTTGCTTTCTTTTTGGGTTTTCTGAGCCCCAAAATAAAAATGAACTTCATCCGAAAAGATTTTTTTGGCAAAATCGACATCATCGTGCAGTTTCTCGTTGGCCCAATAAATCCCAACGTTGCTCAATCTATTCATTACGTTCAGTGGAGAGAATATACTGAATACTGTTTCAGAATAGAATGACATAAGTATTGTCAGATTCGAAATAACCAATGATGACAATTTAAACCGACAGATGACCCACACTATATATTACAAGAGTGTTCAATTAAATAATAAATGCTTATAGAGACTTGCGTAGATAATGAGTCTCAACACTTTATATTTAACACTAAACCGAATAAATCGGGTTATCTATTTACTAATTACAAAACCTATCGGTCTGGCAAGGAATAGGCAAGATTATAAAGAAATTTTAAAAGACTAAGGGCCATTATTACAACTTGCCGTTAAACTTGGATTTAGTTAAAGGTACCTTTAGCTAAAGGGAACTGTAAAGTTACCTTTAACTTCTTTTCGTTATTACAACTTACAGATAAAATGAAGTTAAGTTTTTCCAAAAATACGGCAGTGCCGGAGCAATGTCGACAACACTGCTCAATTAAACAAGTTTTTTTTAAACGCAGTGGTAACGACGGGCTTCGTTTTTTGTTGTATATGCTCATTTTGTTTATATTTGAAGTTGCCATATTGAAAATAATATATATGTATGACAAGTTCAAACATAAACTTAACTTTAAAAATTACCGGTAGGATGATCCTCCCTTTAGCTTAACGCTCACTTCTACCATATTGTCCACTTATAATAATGAGTGACAGTTTATCTGCACGTTAAAATCCTCCCTTTAGTCAACGCCTAGTTGTAATAATGGCCCTAAAATCGTTACAGATGCGGCCAGTCCAAAGTATTACCAAAAATATCGTTTGTCAAAAATTACTCTGGAAGAACAGTTATTTTTTTTACCACCAATTGAAGATGAAGATGATAAACGGTAGTGGCTTTCACAAGAAAGTGAAAGAAAGAAAACTCGTGAAAACTTATTTAGGCTTTATTGAATGCGTAATTTTCAGAGAGTAATTCACGCTATTTGAAGCCGTTTGATTTTCCTTAGAGTCTACATTAAAGATCCTGTCGCAACTGTAGAATTAGGGACACAATCTATCTTAAAGGTAAAATTAGTATTTTCTTCGTTTCGCATCAGCTGTTTTATAAGTCGTTAATTTTTCTGTTCCTTTCCGTATGTGTGTTAAATATACAAAACAAATACGGAACATAGCAAAGACTAAAGCCCTGGTTAGCCAAACGTTTATATTACGATTCGGTAATCGTTCGCATTGATTTTCGTATTCTAAAAGCGAACGTACGTTCCGTAAACGTTTGGCTTAATTATACCTTAAGATGGAGCATTTGCAAACCAACATTCGTCAAGTTTACGCCGCAATGCCACAATGTATGTGCGAAAATGTAGTCAAAAATTGCCTTAAAAGAATCGAATGCAATTCAGAGGTGATACTTTAGATGACATTGTATTTTGTACATAATGACAATGCTTAAGAATAATAATGAAATACATTTTGAGTCATTTTTTCTTTCGTTTGAAAATTAATCTACGTTGGCATCTCTATTTCGTATACACACTTGTATGAAGTTTTATACTGTATGGTATCAATAAATTGTACCGGTTTTAACTTTTAAAGTCGACACATTACCTGTACTTAATGAATACAATGGCCATATCCGACAACAACCACTGCCGTATCATGGTATACCACTGCACAACACTCTCCCATTCTGATTGTAGTCCACTTTCCTATCACTCTGTAACACATTTATGTTCTCTCCGGAAATTTATGATATGTAAACCATACTTTCTGCTTTTGGATGTCGGGTTATTTGGTTTTGGTTTCGGGTTTTATTTTTCTCAACATTATGCGGTAATATTACATTAAAAATTGTACGAGTACTACTACTGCACAGCGTTTAAATTTGTTTTAAATTTCTTAATTTTTTATTATTTCTTTAGAATGAATACAAAAGAAAAACAAAAAGCTAAAATTTTAATGTGCAACGAACTTGTGCTAGTTTTTGAAATCACAAGTTCATCATCATCGTATGTATACGATTCGTAAATGAATGAAATTCATGTGTTTGTATAAAGAATTCATTGTTAAATTATTTCATTATTCAAATCGAATACAGGAAATTATTTAAAATTAAAAAAGTTTTTAAACAAATAATAAAAATTCTTGAACCATTTTTCTGGCGCTTAAATCAATTATTAATTGATTTCCATTTTCAACGTTAAAGCGGACGTTTGAAAGGAAGTTTATAATTAATTTTAATTGCATTTAATTTGAATTTAAATCCATTGCTTATTAAAACTTATTAAAGCCGTTGAATATTCTCGACAGGGTTACCATTCAGTTAAGAATAATTTGATTAATACAATAAAAACATTTTGAACGATTTATCACACAAACTTGAAATCAAATGGTATCATCGATTTTAATCACAGCCATATAACTTACATACATACATACGATTTATACGTATGCTAGTTATCTTATGAATAACTTACTTACTTATGAATATAAAAGAATTATTTTAAACGATCAACAATAAATCGTGGAAGATTA
Source organism: Sarcophaga caerulescens (assembly GCA_927399465.1). NCBI lineage: Eukaryota > Metazoa > Arthropoda > Insecta > Diptera > Sarcophagidae > Sarcophaga > Sarcophaga caerulescens. The sequence goes on from OV656867.1 coordinate 22,744,254, forward strand.
AGAACCTAAACCAGAGAAAATTGTATGTTAAACACTCAATTTCCTAAAAATTGTAAATATTTTAAATATCAAAATTTTCTATGACTTTTTCAAAGAAATGCGGTTGTATTTTATCATCGACGCGTTATATCTAGTAAGTCGGCTCGGAAACTGTTTTTAGTTTATTCACATAAATTTCAGATTCCACAAAATCCCAGTGAAACAAATCGTGCCGCTTTAAAACGCATGATCTTGGTGGCTAGTTGACCTAGATCGTGACATGGCCGGCATGAGATCTTGACTAAAGTGAATTTTGTATGCATGAAGGTGGAAGTTTTTTTTTTTTATCAAAATTCGTTGCGTAGTGCTTTCTAAAAAATTGAAAACAATACCGAATTGTTGTTTCCGTTAACACTCTCGCCATGTCTCCTCTGGGTGGAGCTCATCCGAAAGATCAAATATTAAATACTATGACGCACTTACCAGCCCTATTTTGGCCGATGGCATGGGTTATGTTGGCTTTGACGACCACTGTGATTTGTGGTTTATTCGAATACATCAGTGACTTAAGAACCCGATATAAAAAGTTTAACAGAGTTAAATCTCCGTGGCCAGTTTACATCACCTCCACGTGAAGTGAAAATGTCCTTAAAGTGCAAAATATTCCATTTGCCATAAGCTGTGTGGTGTCGTTGGTCCAATTCGCATCAAATGAAATTCGTAATCATCGACCTATATATAGTGCCTGTGCAACGTGGTTCTCAAAGCAACATGAGCAGTTGACGACGCCAACTCATAAGCCATACCAAACAGTGACTTTTGTGAGATGCATTGAACGCTGGTGAATCTCATGTGGATTGATACATACATCATACATACATAATTGGTCATTACAAGCCTTCAGTCAGGATTGCGACCTAGCTTCTCACACCACTGTATGTAGTGTGTGTTAATTTTATACATGTGTGTGCGGGACCTTAAGTTTAAAGTCGACTCCAAACGACAGATTTTTTGAGGAACTTTTCATGGCAATTTTATTTACTCTCAGAGTTTTTGCCAGAAATCTGCTAAGAGGAAGTCGCCTAAGAAATATTTTTATATTTCGTTTTGATCGAGATGTTTGAACCATGGCAAACCCCGTCTAATAAGCCAACACACTACCTACTAGACTACGGCGACTTCATGTGAATTGGAATCTTTCCAAATTTGAGAATTTAGTTTATTCACGTACCAATTCATCCGGTAATGGGTTTCATCGCTAAGAGATAAGTTTTCGATGAAAATTTCTGCTCCTGCGTTCATTCAGCCAACATCAACTAAAGTCGCCCATGGTGATTTGGCAGAAAAGATCTAATAAATGACAACTAATTTCACAGAAGTAGCTTCAACAAAATGGCTGTTATAAACTGTCTAAGTTCAAGAATACATGTTAGTAGGCCCTTTACATTCCTCTCATTAGCAAAGTAGTACACTTGATTGCATCCTTCATATACACCTCAAATAAGTAATTTTAAATCCATACACTCTCTTTTGAGTTACAGCTATAATAGGATTTATAAAATATGAAATTGTTCAATAAATTATTTTTCATTGATTGCAATTCCTTTGAAGACAACATTCCTTTTTAATAGTCGAAAACATAAAAGCGTGCTGCAATTTTTGTTAACTTCACCTTTTTTTATTGTTTTTTCTTTTTTTTTTTTTTTTGTTCAGTCTACCACCACAATCTATTCGAGTGTTAATAGTATTTTCCATTACCTTATAAAGCAATCAAATAATTACTGCTGCTGGTGCTGCTGTTGGTGTATCAATGACAATCCTAAACTGCTATCAACAAATAAAAGTAAATTGATATCTTTAATGACTGCTTTACAGTTGTAAATGGTATTTATTGTCATCATTAAATTAACTTTGAAAACATCAAAACGTCATTTGAAATTCCAAAACCCAGCCTTTTTTTCTACTAACTCTTCTGCAACTTTTTCTCTTCTCCAAAGACTCTGCCATAGACCCGCGCTCTTTGGCAGCCTATATAAAGTGACAGTATTTCAACACTTTGAAATGTTTCACAAACTTTTTATATCAAAAAAAAAATAAAATATTACAACTTAATTATATTAAATTGGCAATTTATAAAAATCAAATGGCGAATTTTTCACTTGGTCTATGGCTTTTTCCTCTCTGTGCGAAATTAATAAAAATGTTAAATTGTCCACCAAATGAAATGAAATATTCATTAAAAGATGTATGGAAACCCAATAAAAACAAAAAAAAAAAACCAAAAACTTTATGAATGAAATAGTCTTGCCAACCAGCAACTTGGCTAAACTTGCAAATGAAACGACTAGCCAAACACCAGCAACCAAATAGATCTCGGCTGTCAAATAATTCAAAATATCCGTCCAACAAACCGTTTAATTTATTAACTTCAACGGTTTTGTAGCGATAAGCAAAAATAAGGAGAAAAACTACAATTTTTATGGAAAAGTTGTACAACAAGTATTGTGCTAAAAAAAAGAAAAAGAGAAGAGAAAAAAAATGCCAATTTAAAGTGGAAAATAAAAAAAAGATTTATCCATGTAAATACATAATTAAACTGATGTCAAACATTACCTTATTGACACAGGTGACTATAAATTCAAAATAGAAAGAAGCCATGATAGAAAAAGTTTTCATAATTTCTGTATTTCATATTTATATGTACGTATTTATGTATGTATATGACTTTTAAATGATTTCTCCCCATTTATATAAATATACAATATACATACTGTATGTATACACACGTATGTATGTATGTAAGTATAAAAAATATGAGAAAAAAGTTAAAAATTAAATTATTTAATGATAATAATATAAAAAATGGTACACAGACTCTTAGCAAGATGATTGAACTCATTTACTCATTTACTCATTTGTGGCTTAACATAATTGTGGATACCACATTCAAATTGAACAATTTCTTAAGTTGTCCTGCAACACATCAAATAATGGATTAAAGGGTCCGCCAAATAACTTTTTTCTTTTTTTGAAAATGCTTTAAAAAAAACTACTGAATATTTTCTCAAATTTCTTTTTTTTAACCTTCCGGTTAATAATGGAAAATAATTTCATTCAAATGGCTGACTCGGCTGGCTATGCAGTAGCCTACATGATCGGTCCAATTTTTAAGCACATTATCGATTGTGTGCAGCTGTATTTCACCAATGGCTTCACGAATATTGTCCTTAAAAGCGTCAATTGTCTCTGGCTTGTCGGCGTAACACTTATCTTTGACGGCACCCCACAAATAATAGTCCAAACGACATCAGCTCTGCGATCTTCAAAAACAGGGCGCAAAACATCGAGTGTAACTTCGGCTGTGTGGCACGTAGCGCCGTCCAGTTGAAACCAAATGTTGCCAATATCATCCTCTTCAATTTTTGTGAACAAAAATTCGTTCAACATGGCCCGAAGATCATTTTCGAAGAAAAATGCCCCAATTCTGCCTGTTAAAAGAGGAATTTGCCTCGGTAGCGATTCCCACGTGGATTTTGAATAAAGAAGAACCAAGATAAAATTTGTTTTATTTCACAAAAAGATTTTCTTTATTAAAATTCCTATTAGAATTAAATTTAATTAGAAATGCTTACAATTCATGGAGAAAAAATATAAAAAAAAATTACTATTTAGTATGGAAATCACTACATACTTGAATATTACAAAAATTAACTCAGAAATATTTTCCGGACTGACCACCACGTGAAGACGACCTAAATATATTGAAGTGGTTTGGTTGGAAAACCTGACACACAAAAATTAGCAAAAATGGCGTCACTCCGAAAATATTACTTTACATTAAATCAATCTATGTATTACAAAAACTTTTGGTTAGTAATTTACTAAACAATGCTACTAATTTAGGCGATTTTACCAGTGGCGGCAACACTGCCTCTGGACCAAAATCCGCACCAAACAGTGACTCGTTTTGGGTGCGTCGGCTTTTCAATGTATGCGTGCGGGTTTTCTGTGCCCCAAATGCGACAATTTTGCTTGTTTACATACCCGCCAAGATCAAAATGAGCTTCATCTAAAAAGATGATTTTTTTCCCAAAATCGGCATCTTCTGTAAGTCGATCGCAGGCCCACTTAGCGAAGAGAAAACGCATTGGATGGTCAATTGGCTTCAACTCCTGAACCAATTGGACTTTGTATGGCGTCATACCAAGGTCTTTTTGCAAAATTCGTCTCAATGATGTCTCAATTGTTGAGAACGACGGTGAATTGATGTTGATGGCGCTTCACGCAAATTTGGTTTTTAACCGAGGTCCGAACGTTTTTAAAAAATGCGACAGAAAACACTTGTCACTTTTGGAGGTCAGATCGCACACTTTCTACCACAGCAGCAATATTCTCGGGTGTGCGCACTGTTTTTGGCTTTTCACGCTTTGGTTTATCGATGAGGATGCCAATTTCTTTCACTTTTTTCACAATATAACGAACATACGGAGCTGACGGTGCTTCTCTTCTTCCAAAATCCGTACGCAATATTCGCACACATTCTGCAACATTACCATGATTTTCAAAGTAATGTCGCAATATTTCCCAGCGTTGTTCAAGCGTATACACAACCATATTCGTTCAGCGGAAGGACAAAACTAATTATCTGTCAAATCAGACATGAGCTAAGTGTTACCATTCATGAAATAAGCACTAGTTGAAAAAAAAAAAAACGTTAGATGGCGGACCCGATATATATATACGCATATTTGTACAATTTAAAAACAATATTTTTTATTCAATTATATTTGAATATTTCGTCTCTGCAGCAACAAAATGCTGGTATTGTGTAAATAAAAATAAATGCATTATATGTACATACATACATACTCTAAAATATATGTACGTACGTCTGTACAAACGACAGTAAAAATATACTGAATGGCAAATATTTAACAAAAAAAATCAATGTTAACGAAATACCAACAACATACAATGCACGTTTTAACACGATAATATGTTTTCGCATGTTATGACAGTCCAAAAAGCAAATCCCACAGTATGATAAAAAAAAGACTTGCAAGTTTTATTGCAGGCAGGTTTTGTATTGCATTTTATGACTTATGTTTTATGCAAGAGATGTTACTTTTAAGATAAAAGTGTTCCATAGCGAAAAAACGAAAACAATATTTCGTTTTCCTACACTTTATTCATATGCAATATAAAAACAATTTTTATTTAATACGTAAATAAAACCAATGGCAGCGACAATTTAGCGAGGAGTTCTCAAATTTGTATTTAAAAAAAACTGACTATGCCTCTTGCAATAAAAAATTCGATCAATTTCTTAATAATTTCCAGAAAATGTTCAATCAAATATATAAATCTTTTCAAATTTAGGATTTCCAAAAATGAAAAATTAATATTTTTTTTTCTACAATATTGTTCATTTGAGTTTCTCAAAACTAATTCAGTGGCTCAAACGTATAATTGGACTTTAGGTGTGAGATTATTCAAATGCCGATTTTTTCACTTCATTGGAATTATTTGCCTATACTAGAAAAAGAAAACATAATACCGGAGTACCAATTCGGGTTTAGACATATGCATGGTACACCTGAACAATGCCATCGTATAGTAAATTTTATACGGGATTCCTTGGAAAACAAAAGATATTGCTCAGGTGTATTTTTGGACGTACAACAAGCATTTGATAGGGTCTGGCACGCAGGACTACTATATAAGCTTAAAAAACTACTTCCAACACATTTTTACCTAGTATTGAAATCTTATATCAGCGGAAGGTATTACTATGTCAAGGTCAACAGAGATTTTTCTGGAATTTACAGTGTCAAGGCTGGTGTCCCTCAGGGTAGTGTGTTAGGCCCATTTTTATATACAATTTTTACATCAGATATGCCCGTAATAAATAACGTACTAGTTGCAACCTACGCAGATGATACAGCGGTGTTAGCTGCTGACACAGATTCGGACGTTGCATCACAATATCTTCAAAGAGAGCTGGATGAAATAGGAATTTGGCTAAATAAATGGAAGATAAAAGCCAACACCGAAAAATCTTTACACGTAACGTTTACTTTGCGTCGTGGAAACTGCTCACGTTTATCCATAAACAACAATAATATTCCGCAATCTGACACAGTCAAATATTTAGGCCTACACATCGATCGCAGGCTTATATGGAAAAACCACATTAAAGCTAAGAAACAGCATCTTAACTTGAAATTCAAGCGCCTATTTTGGTTACTAGGTCCCAAATCCAAACTAAGTCTCGAAAATAAGGTAATTTTGTACAAAGCAATGTTAAAACCAGTGTGGACCTACGGTATACAGTTGTGGGGAACGGCCAGCAATTCTAACATTAAAATTCTACAGAGGTTTCAGTCAAAAACATTGAGGTCCTTAGTTAATGCTCCGTGGTTTGTATCAAATAAAACAATTCATGATGACTTATCAATTCTGATGGTTAAAGAAGAAGCTAGAAAACATAGCAAAAATTACTTGGAGAGGCTGAGTAATCATTGTAACCCATTGGCAATAATGCTACTAGATGACACAAATGAAGTAAGAAGACTGAAAAGGAACCACATATTGGACTTGCCGTTTCGTACCTAATTAATTATACATACATTAATTAAATTCTGTGTACATATATGTAAATATTAAACTTTAGGACTTTTGTATATAATGTATATATGTATTATAAATTTTTGAAATAATTTTAATTTTAATAATTTTTGTTTTTGTATATTGTTGTTCTCATTGGAGTTCAACAATGAATGTTATTCTTTATTTCATAAAATTTACTTAATATCCTTGGATAGATTGTAAATAAAACTAATAATAAAAAAATAAAAAAAAAAAAAAAAAATTGGAATTATTTTGAAAAAAAAATTGATGCGGATTTATAAATAATTAAAAAAGCTTTTATACAATGTATAATAATTAGCATTTTTTATTTAAAAATATTTTTAAAACAAAAAAGAAAAACAATAGTAACGAAATCCATGTCAAACGCATAATTGCACATTAAGAAAAGGCACTGTTTTAACACTTGGAACCAAAACCTTTTGCTTTTATTACTGCTTCCAAATGTCGAGGCATCGACTGCATGAGATTGGCATAAAATTTCGGGATTATGTTATTCCATTCTCGCCTTATTCCTTATTCGTGTGTTTGGCTGATTCGACGATAATTTTTTGTAACTTCTGGTAAACCTGTAAAATTGCTCTGTTATCTTTAACATTGGCTCTGTAAAAATTTTTGGCTTTTGTCTTTGCTAGTAAATTCTAATTTATCTTTACACATATTAATTTTTTCAGAGGAGTGGGTGCTGAAAAATTCAGACATTTTTAGAACTTTTTGTAACCATTTCATCACAATTTCTCTTTTACAATTATCTGACAATCATTTTTTATTTTTCTTTCTAGGTAAGTTGTATTTGAACTGAAACTCATAAAATTAAAGTAAGTAAATAAGTTATCAAATGAATTGATGCATTATAAACGGGCTAAAAATGAATCTTTTTAACTGTTGAAAGCCTACGATATACTAAAGCCTACTTTACACGGTCCCACAAGTAATATGATCCGTCAAAATTTTGTGTAGAAGAGTACGGATGTGATTGTCTAAACGTACTATGTAATGAAACCATCACACATTGAGAGAAAATACGGATGAAAAGTTTGACAGTCGTATGGCTCTCTTCATTTTTTGAAATGATTCAAAAAACAAGCAAGTCGCATTAGATCAGGGATGTAGTTTTATGTAAACACATAGAAAAAAAGTGTAACAGCTGTTTTCATTTTACTTTGTTATTGTCTTATACCGATTATGTAAACGCAAAAAATATAAATCATACGACTTTTATTCTCTTTTTTGTCATACGGATGGAATTTCATTTTACTTTTTCATTAGACTTTACGTACGTAAAGTATTACCGTGTGAGGCAATATTTTAATAATATTGTTACTAAGGATAATTTTGTTGTTACTGTATAGAAATGTATAACATATGCCAACTCTGCTGTATTATAACCACAAAACAAAAATGATATACAGTGGGACCTCAATTTTCCGTGATGGTCGGGACCGGAAGCCTTCTGTATAATCGATTTTCCCGGTTAATTGAGTACCAATTTTGACCAGTTTTTAATAGATATTTTTATTAATTACTAAATGAATATGTACATATTTATATAAAAACTAAATAATTCAAGGATTTTATATACATACATACATGTTCCAAAAATATAAAAAAAAAATTATTTTGTCAGAAAACAGTGAACAGTAGATAAGGATTTCGTATACTAAAGAGGGAATTCCCCTTTTTCGCTTGTTTGTCCAAAATAATAGAAAAAAATTTTTGCTTATAATCACGGATAATAGAGGTAATCACGGTTAAACGATGCTGAAAAATTTAAGTCGATCCGATATAAAATTAAGTCGATGCAAAAAATTTTCCTTTTTCCATCCCGGATAATTGATGTTGCCGGATAATCGAATCACGGATAACCAAGGTCCTACTGTACTTCCCTTGAGGCTTTATTTCAAGTTATAAAAAAGTTTATTTCTGAGTAAAAAATTTCATATTTTCAGAGAAAGACTTTAACGGATTTAGTAGAGCGTTTATTTATTTATCAATTACAAATTATATACGAGTTGAATAACTTTGACCATATGCTCAGCGTAGTTCCACAGACCAGAGTCTCTGCTGGGCATCGAACCCATGACCCGTAATAGTCTAGCACACTATCCACTAATTGTGAAAAACAACAAAAGAACATACAAACCGACAAACCATTTACTCTCGCAGCTTTTTTACCCTTTAACCGGGAAATTTACATTTTAATTTCATCTTGGCTGGACGCTGCACATTCGGTATATTAGTAGAATGATTTTATTCAACTTTCCAGTAGTGCACATTTACAGTTTTTGTCCCTAATAGTCCATTTTCGCAATTGCATGAAAGATAACCGCACACGTACACACCTTTCCAATTCCTTTTAGACCATTGCTTAGTATCCATCAACCTATACGCTATTTAAGGATTGATATATGACCGTCGGACCTATCGATCTATTTAATCGTTAGATCAAAACTAAAGTAAATCTGACCAGATATTTCGCAGAAAAGTTGCCACAAAACATTTAATCCAAGTAGGCAAGTGATGCATGATATTAAATAATTGAGTTACAGAGGTAATCATAAATTTTAGACTTTCTTAAAAGATATGACGTTAGATCCATATTTTTTCTTTAGTTCCACAAAAATGTGCATGAGCATCTAGGCATTAGTAAAAAAAATTGATAAATTAAATATCAGATAAATAGATAATCATGCAATCAATTTAGAATAGAATTGAATTACGATCGAACTCTGGTACAAACTTTAATCGAAATATTTTGATTACGTTTTAGAATATAAAGTGAGATTTCAAAATGTTTTAAACGATTTTTTATTTTCTAGCTTTTAATAGTTATGAATTTTGTTTTATTTAATTAGCTTCTTTTGTAATCAAATTAATAAGAGAATTAAGTAATAAAAATAAAAAACAACACATTAAAAGTTGTTTTCAAATAGATTTATGATGTGTAGTTACAAACAAAGACATCTCCAACTAAACGAAATATGACGAAATATTTCTTTGACGACTTCCTCGCAGCAGATTTCTGGCAAAAACTCAGAGAGTAAATAAAATTGCCATGAAAAGTTTCTCAAAAATCTGTCGTTCGGAGTCGTCTTGAAACTGTAAGTCCCGCCACTCATGTATAAAAATTAACGCACACAACATAAGTGGTGTGAGAAACTAGGTCGTAATCCTGACTAAAGGGTTGTAATGACCAATTATGTGTGTATGTATACACAGAATAGACTAGTCGCTGTAGTTTAGTTCGTAGTGTGTTGGCTTATTAGACGTGCGGCCACGGGTCAAACACCATTTCAGGCATCTCTAACAAACTGAAATTTAAAAAAGATATTTATTCGGCGACTTCCTCTTAGCAAATTTCTGGCAAAAACTCTGAGAGTTAATAAAATTGCTATGAAAAGTTTCTCAAAATTCCATCATTCGGAGTCAACTTAAAACTTAAGGTCCCGCCACTCATGGTTAATATTAACACACACAACATAAGTGGTGCGAAAACCTAGGTCGTAATTATGACTAAAGGGTTGTAATGAGAAATTACGCTCCTACTAAATATGCTTTAAATCTACAGTTGACTATACTAGTAATTATAATCGCTTTAAAAAAAAGTTTCTTAATAATAAAACTGTTCAAATAAATAAAACTATTCAGCGAACATAACTGAAAAGAACATATCGCGAACTCCTTTATCAATCTCTACACAGAGAGATTGTCTTTCAGATTGGCTACAAAAATTCCAAAATCCCTTCTGATTTCGGTTTATAAATCATTAAAAAAAAAATATATAATTCATAATAAAAACACACATACATACAGTATAGCGTTAAAAGAAACTGTACAATAAGGATAAAATTCTAACGATCACCAAATACTAATTTTACTACTTAATTTTGATAATTTTTTGTTATTGTTTCAATTTTAAAAGAAAAATAACAGTACTTTATTAATGTATTTTTTTTAATGTGCTGTTTCTTTTGACGCTCACTGTACTTGTTACCAAATGTTCTATTAATCTTTTCAAACTATTCATTATTTTATACCCAAAATAAAATATAGATAAAATGTTTATAAATAAATAAATTAAAAAAAAAAATTATTTAAAAAAGTATAAATTTTACAAAATCAATTCAAAGTGTATTACCAATGATTTACTTTGGCACACTTGACATTCATTCATTCATTCAATCACTTGTTCCAATAAAATTTCCAATTGTGAAATTGAAATTATCGAAGAATTCTGTGTATGATTAATTTCAACTTTTGATTTTGAGGTTACAGCTCCAGTTAACGTTCGTTTCTCTTTATTATGTTTGATTGTAGGTGTGTGCTGTTTACAAAAAAAGTCAACAAAAAAGATTTATTTTCAAATATGAATATTTATTATATATTGCCTTAAGGGATTTGAAATGTTGATATAAACATTTTATTAAAATATTTCAACTTTCACTTGTGACTCAAAAATGGAAAAAGTTTAGAGTTTTAAAGCCAAGAAAAAAATTTTCCTAAAAATTAGAAATTACTTGCACTGCTGACTTTGATTACGAAGGAAGATAAACACCAAATCTCTGAAATTACAAGCAAAAAAATTCAAGATTTTTTTATCTTAATATCCTACACTGTTCAAAAATTTTCTGTATGATCAGTTAAAGTAATTCAAGTGCTTTTGTCCTTACTTATTTACATACTTACTTAAATAGTCATTACAACCCTTTAGTCTGGATTAGAACCTAGCTTCTCCCGTCACTCAAGTTGAGTGCGCTAATTTTATCCATGAGCGTGAGTGGGGCCTACAGTTTTAAGTCGACTCCGAACGACAGATTTTAGAGAAACTTTTCACGGCAATTTTTATTTACTCTCAGAGTTTTTGCCAGAAGACTGCTAAGAGGAAGTAGCCGAAGAAAAAATTTTTGTTTAGTTCGTTTTTCCTAGGGTTTGAACCACAGCCTCGCTTCTTGTGAACCAACACTCTACCTTTTCGACTACGGCGACGTCTATTTAAATACTACATTTACAATTATCCATATATCAGGGGTCTAATCACCACTGTCGATATCGAATTACCTATCGAACAAAAATAAAATACGATACCTATCGAATTGCCAAATTATAGCTTTCGATAGCTATCGAATCGAAATTCAATTCTAATTGTAAAAGATTTTATTGAATTTGTAGCTCTAGAAAAAAGAAAAGTTTTGTTACGCTTTCAGTAGATAATTTAGAGCTTTTCTTTGTTGGTTTGTCTTATTTATTTTGGCGTCCACTATAATTTTCCGATACAAGCTTACTTAAACATTCAGAAGCTGATTTTGATGTACTGACTTCATAGCCTTCGTGTTCGCTGTCATATTCTTATGCAAGGCTTCTGTCCATTAAATATTGTATTGTCTGATCTATGTTATTAGGAGGAGTTCCATTGGAATGATTTTATATTGCATAATCCTTCAACCGCAAAATCAATGCCGGCTGCCTCAAGAATTTGTTTCTTGGCGAACGTCAAAGGAATTTCTTCATATGGCCCACCTCCAGTTTTCTTTTTCGAGGCTTTGTTTAATTCTAACGCACGGTATGTGTTTCCCATAGCCTATTTGATGTAATTTTTCCTTGCCCACAATTTGGTGAAAGATTTCTTGCTAAATAAATTAAATTAATAAACTCTGCCATCACTTCTTTTTGCTTTAAATTTGTGCTTTTTGTGCTTGTCCTGAAAATACATATAACAATCATTAATGGATATACATAATTAAAAAAATTGTTAATACTTACATATTCAACTATTTTTGGCCGACCGATCAATTTCAAAAAACTTTTATTTTGTTTACGATAGATATTTTGGTGTCGAATGATTTTGAAAAGGAAAACAATAGATCGATGACTCGATATCTAAAGCTATCATCTCAAATTTTGTTTATTTTTGTTCGATATCGAATGCCATGATCCCAAAATAAAATTATTCGATCAAAATAGCTCGATATCGACAGCGGTGATTAGACCCCAGGTCTTCCAACAGGGATTTCTAAACTTTTACAGTTGATAACGACCATCTTGTCATTTATTCGTTCTGCTTTTCCAAATCACCATAATTGGATATAAAGTTCAACAACAAGTGCAAATAATAAAATTATTTCATCAAATTGGGTGTTCTATTTAGACAACGTACATATGTTACATAACATTATCTTTGAAGATGAGGCCCAATACTGGATAAATGAGTTCGTAAACGAACGAATTTTAAACAATACCAATTCACATGGGATCTAAGAGCGTAATATACATTCCGAAAAAGTTACAGTTTGTTGGGGATTTTAGACTGTCAGCGTTATCGATACATATTTTTAGAGAATGAGGTTCGCCAAACCATTATTATTAACCGCGAACACTTTAAGTTGATGATTATCAATTCATTTTAGCCTGAAAGACATATGGCTTCAACAGTACGGCGTTACGTCTCACACAGCTCATACCACATTGGATATTCTTCAGGATTGGTTTGAGGGCATATTAATCTCATATGCAGGTACAGTAAACCAACCACCGAAATCGTGCGATTTAATCCCGTTAGACTTTTTACTTATGGGGCATTCTTAAGCCGCTATGTAATAAATAAGCCACAAACTATAGTGGTTCCCAAACGCTAAACTAGTGTTTTTTCTATTAAACAGCGAAGGTCCAGCAAATACTTTGAAAAATTTGAAAATGAAAATTCATTCAATAAAAATATAAAAACTGTGAGACGGCTTTTATTCCAAGTAATATCAATCTATTGACAAGACAATGTACTTTAAGGATATTCGCAGTTATTCTGTATTCTTTAATTAAATTTTGCAATTATAGTAAGTAAGAGTGGTCAAACGTGAAGAAGGGTGTGGTAGCAGATCCTAGCCTAATGCTTTGATTATATCCTGAACCGGTTTTGCTTTGTGTGCGCGTGTATTGTCGATCAATACATAGTTCAAATTGATCATTTGTTGTCCAAAGTGATCTGTATTAAGATTTTCGTGACATAGCACAGTTTTCTGATTTCACCAGACACAAAGCATTATCTTCCTGCCGGATCGATATGGTTTTGCAGCCGAAGTTTTTGGTTGTCCCGAATTAAACCATAATTTTTTCCGTTTAGGATTTTCAAAATAAATTAATTTTTCATTGCCAATAATAATTCCATGCAACACCAATATTTTGGCAGGCTTTTGAAGCAAAATTTCACAATTGCATTTCCGGTTTTCCATCTGTCTGTCATTCAGTTCCTGTGATACACATTTTTGGATATTTTAAACAGTCAAAAATTGTTTGTTGTGCAACATTTAACATTTCTGTCATTTGTTTCTGACTCAAAGTGTCATCTTCATCCAATTTTGTTTGCAATTCGGCGTTTTCAAATTATTTTGGTGGTCTTCATTTCTCACATCAAAATTGTTATCTCTGAACCGTCAAAGCCATCTTCTGCATGTTGCTTCTGATAGAGCATGGTCATCTTGTGCCTCAGCAAGCATTTGATGCGACTCTCAAACAATTTTCTTCATCATTTTCTGATAAAAAATATGAGTTTGACAAATTAAGGATCGTTCACAAATAAATGTTTCCTATGGACACATTTGTATCTTAACGCTCACTTCATACCGGTAAACCTGGTACTCCAGAGAACATCTTTAAATTGAAATTATTTTTAAGTAACTGGGAAAACATTTCGCTCTTTATCATGTTTTATATGAAATATTTATTCTTTTTTTATATCTGTGTTCTTAGTTGAGTACATTTCTTGGATTTTATAGTTTCCGTATGTTTTCGTGTAAAGACAACACAAAATATTTGAAGATAAAAAGTTTTACACAATTTCGTAAGAGAAGAATATAAGAAATTAGAATTGAATAATAAAATAAACATTCAAGGTTATTGGAGCTTTTTAGAAACTACATGGATATGTACTACATATGTATATACATACATACATAGAAAACAATCATTAATTTTTTGTTGTTGTTTTTTTGGTTGATAATAAGTTAAAATTTATGTATCTGTTCTACTATTTTATTTAGCGGATATTTGTTAATAAATTATCGACTTAATTTACTATGAAGTTGATAAAAACTTTTGTTAAGGCGTTCATAATCTGTAGGGCTAAGTCTCTTGGTTTTCTATTTAATACACAGTGACTAGCTTTAGGTGAATAACATGTAATTTTCATTTATGTTGATTTCGTAGGAACTATAATTTCGGACCAATAGCAAGACTTATTTTTAATCCTTAACTCGCAGTGGAATATAGAATAAAATAGGCTTGGAGCATCAAATCAAAGCCAATCAACTGAGTAGCAATGCTTCAAGTCGTGATTACTCGACAATCAGCATCAGGACTTCACATTATGGCATGAGCCCCTTTGAATCAATCTGGAAACTGGTCTGAAAGTATACCATAAAGATTTAGTGATCGATTTAGTGTTGAAATAGAGGCAAAAGAAGTAAGAAATACTTCTTAAGAAGTCAGAAATACTCCTTACTTCTTTGACCGAACTACAACCTCAGCAGAACTCATTAACATGTAAGCGAAGCCCTTTCGCATAACCATCCCTTCACACAATAACCCGTGAGAAAAGGTATAGTGATAGGAATGTCCTTAGAACCCAGCTTAAATAGTTGGTTGGCGCAATTTCTATTCATTTTGGTCAAGTTGGATCACGGAATGAAATAATATTCCTTGTTAGTGTAAGATTTTTCAACAGCTAATTTGCCCGTTTTAGCCCAACTGACAGTGTATCGAAGGCAAGAGGCACACCTATTTTCAAATATATGTGAATTCGTATTCGGTAGAAATGTGTTTGCGTTAGCAAGTCCGTCAACTACACAATTACCCGGGACACACAAGTGTTGATTAAGGGTGTTGTCCGAAAGAGATTCGATTGCGGCTTAGTTGCCGCAAAAGATAGAAATTCTAGCACTACAACATATCTTACTCAACATCAATTTCGGAACATAACAGAAAGCCATTATAGAAGAGATATCTTTAGATCAATAAAATTGCGGATAAAATTCCACAGCATACTTATATACTTCAGTTAAGAACCGTCTGTGTAACTCCCACCAAATCCTCAGAGGTGCACTCCCCACAATTTTCAGTTTTAGCCCAACTGACAGTGTATCGAAGGCAAGAGGCACACCTATTTTCAAATATATGTGAATTCGTATTCGGTAGAAATGTGTTTGCGTTAGCAAGTCCGTCAACTACACAATTACCCGGGACACACAAGTGTTGATTAAGGGTGTTGTCCGAAAGAGATTCGATTGCGGCTTAGTTGCCGCAAAAGATAGAAATTCTAGCACTACAACATATCTTACTCAACATCAATTTCGGAACATAACAGAAAGCCATTATTTCGGCATGGAACACGCTACTGTAGAAGAGATATCTTTAGATCAATAAAATTGAGGATAAAATTCCACAGCATACTTATATACTTCAGTTAAGAACCGTCTGTGTAACTCCCACCAAATCCTCAGAGGTGCACTCCCGTGCAATCCGGCCATATTTCTCCCCTCAACTTCGATGCACTATTGGTGAATAAATCTCCATTAGATATAATTCTCTGGTCTTCATTAGATATAATTCTCTGGCAGAAGATTTCGAAGGTAACGATAACATGATTGTGAAAAACTACAGCTTTCACAGTATTTCCTCGGTCATCAGCTATATTTCCTAGCTTTAGAGAAGCTTTGACTTTAAAAATTCGTCGATTAGTTGCAGCGCTTATGTAATTTTCATGCTATATTTTGCTTAGTTTAGCATATGATGTGCACGAGTTTTATACGGGAACTAAAATGTCTTGTTATGTGAAATTGTTGATGTCTGCTATGTTCTGAAGACTTTTACGTCAAGTGATGCCTCATTTGTTGATAGATCTATCAAACATCTCCAGCACAGGATCGAATAGCGTATACCCTTACCTTACATCAGAGATAAAGTTGAACAGTTCGCAAAGCTTGCAGTTATGCGTAATCCTTTTTTATTTAACGCTCCGGACTTGTTTTCTCTGCAATGAGTGAGTTGAATAATTAATAAAAAAAACTTCATATAGCGGTACTGTTATGCTAAAAGTCTAGTAGGCAGTGTGTTGGGTTGTAAGACATGAGGCCTCGGTCAAACCCCAGGTCAGAGAGTAACTCTGAGTACTCTGAGAGCAAATAAAATTTCAATGAAAGTTTTCTCAAAAAGCTGTCGTTCGGAGTCCACTTTAAACTGTAGGTCCTGCCGCTCACTCCTCCAGAGTATACCATACGATATACTCTGATTTCTGACTCTTATTTCAGCCTGAAAAGTACTCCAATAATATGGTAGTGCAAGGAACCAACTAATTTTCAATTGTTTTAAAAAACTTCCACACCCGACTTTGTAGAAACATCTGGACTATTCATCAGTGAAAACTTAAGTGACTTTTCCTCGTGGGTGCAACCATTATCATAAAAGTATCTATCATGTATACTTCCATTCACTTATGACTCTCAGTCTCATTGCCGCGTTCGCAGTCACTTGTTTCACTAACATATCTGGTGGTAGCCAGTTAAATAAACAATGCTTCGAATGATGTAGCCCCAACGGCATCTGCTATCATGATCGAGAAATGTTAGAAAGATATTACCACACCTAATAAATGTATGCCGCAGCAACCTGGGTCTAGAGTATATACCGCCAGCCTGAAGAAGAGCAAGATAGATAGTTCTTGTAGATTTATTGTCAACCACTCAAACATCTTCGGACGTCAAGAGTGCAATCGTCATTAAGGTTTAGTCTGAGTACTCTTGATGAAACTGTCTGAAGCGTACATTGACTGGCAAGGCTATGCGTACGATATGTTTCTAATACAAGTTTAGGAGATACGTTGTGAAATTATTCCAAGGTGACTTGAGATTCGGAGTCCGTGAATTGTGTTAGTAGGTTTGAGTAATGGCTCAATTAAATCCATAATAGTACCATTTATGAGAAGAAGAAAACTCTATAAATGGAAGATTATTCGACCCTTGGGTGGATCTTGTGGAAACCGAAGGCAAATAAATGGGAATAACATTGGAGAATAAAGAGACATGAAGAGCTTGTATAGAGACGATTTCAAGTAGCACAATAAAAGCACTAATGATATGCGCAAGGCATTCATGATGTATTCCATAATGATTAGTCGGAGTTAGATGAGATACAGAGACAGGTTTACGTCTTCATAACTAAGGCAATTAGAGCAGGTCCTACGTGGCACTGGAATCTTTGTTTGATTTAAGTCCGTCGCAATTCAATTGCATCAATTTAAAAAATGTGTATGACAAAATGTAGTCGCCATAGTATAGTAGGTAGTGAGTTGGTTTATTAGACGTGAGACCACGGCTCAAACCTCAGGTCAAACATCTCCAACAATACGAAAAAATATTTCTCCAGCGAATTCCTCTGATTTTCTCCAGATTTCTGGCAAAAAGTCTGAGAGTAAATAAAATTGCCATGAAAAGTTTCTCAAAAATCTTGCGGTCGAAGTCGACTTTAAACTGTATGTCCCAGCACTTATGTGTTAAATTTACACACACAACATAAGTGTTATGAGGAGGTAGGTCGTAATCCTGACTAAAGGGTTGTAATAATCAATTAAAATTAATCAGTAAACTTTTATATTGACAAATTCCATATACTTGGCAACCCTTTTTGTTGATTAATTAAATCACGTTTTCCCGTGCTTAAGATATATTACGTTCTAATACAATAGAAATATTTCCCAAGAAATTGTACATATCACACATACATACATGCATAAAAAGCATTGTATGTACTTTCAATGTTAGATCATAATTTATAGGGAACAGGAACGATTTAAAAGCCAAATGAAAAAAAAAAATTAATTTAAAAGAGCATTCCAGTATTTTTATGTTATTTTTCTTGTACTTTTTTTTTCCAAGCACAACGGTATGAAAAAAATGATTAAAAAGTGCATTACATGTGACGAGTTCAGAAAATAAATAATAGAAACACGTACAACGTGCAACAAGTATTTAACAAAAGAATTGTTATGTGGTTACAGAGATAAAGAAAGAATACAGAAATCGCAGTAGAGTATAGCGCCACAGGGTGCATAAAGCACACAATGAACCATTTGTTTAGTAATCGATTTTGTAAAATTATTTTTTATTTTAAATCGTTTATGGTTGTTGTTTTTTTGTTTATTTCATTATCTTCCTTCATTTCTCAACAATCATTCATTGTGATTTCATTAAGAAAGTGAACATTGAACAGGAATGACGAACAGTAATGGCAGAACAGAAGAAGGGAGACAAAATAATAATGAAAATAAAGTGCATTTTATTGCTTGCATGTGAGTGTGTCAGTATGTTCGTATTCATATAAATACATGTGTATGTTGTCTTAAATGAGTTTACTTGTATTGAATTTAAATTATAATGTATCCGTGGAACGCCTCCAGTCTCATTAATAATATTTTGATGAAAGAATTTTAAGCAATACGTGAAGAATATTAAACACCAAAGAACGGTTAAACGGCCAAAACGGAAAAGGTGTGTGGGCTCAGTAAATAAAGGCACACAATTTTATGCTTTTTAAGATAATTATACAAAAAAAATTGTTAACTACGTGTGTATGTATAAAAAAGACCTTCAATAATAATAACTTTGAAAACTATAGTGCATCAATCCAATTTATATATATTTTTTATCATTCTCTTCTTTTAATTATATTGCTTACCTAGATTCTTATAAACGTTTAAAATTTTTACTTTACTATACAAATTTGTTTCATCTTTTTTTACCATGTTTTTAAATGATCTCTTTTAATGCATATTTTATTTGCTTATAAAACCTCAAAAAACCCAGACGTTATTCCTTTTATCTTTTGATATCAAATAAAAAAAATATTGATTTCCTAAGAGACACACACATTAACCCTCAAAATGTACATAGAAAACTTAAAAATTATAAATAAAACAGAAAGTTTAATTGTAAAGAATATGAAGAAGGGATCTTGTAAACGAAAGTAATATACTAATAGAAGTAGTCGCAAAAAACCTTGTGATTACAAACTTCAGTTTGTATTCTGCTTTTTGTGAAAGCATGTTAAACATTGAACCGTTTCTCCTAATACAAAACTTTCTAAAGCCTTTGTTTTACATCGTAAATAGTAGCATAATTAAGACAAAATATTTTAACGCATGCATATTAGAGTTTGCTCTTATTAAGTCCATTTTTTTTATAAGACTTTAGGGCCATTATTACAACTTCCCGTTAAAGTTGGGTTTAGTTAAAGGTAACTTTAGCTAAAGTGAACTTTAAAGTCACGTTTAACTTCTTTTCGTTATTATAACCTAATGATAAAATAATAACTTTTTCAAAAATATGGCAGTGCCTGAGAAATGTCTAATAACACTGCTCAATTAAGCAAGTTGTTTTTAAACGCAGTGGCAACGACGGGCTTCGTTTTTGTTGTTGTATATGCTCATTTTGTTTATATTTGTAGTTGCCATATTGAAAATTATATATAATATGGCAGGGCATAAACTTAACTTTAAAAGTTACCGGTAGGATCATCCTCCGTTTAGCTATAATAAAAAAGTTAGCGGCAAGTTGTAATAATGACCCTAAGTAAGACAAAATATTTTTTTATTTATTTATTTATTTAAGTCAATGGACAAATTCCCTACTGACTAATAACAAAAATAGGTACGAATAAAAATAAATACAATTAAAAACAGTTTCTTCAAGAATAACGTAATTATTACAATAAAAATAGGAAAAGTTAAGAATTGAGAAAAACAATAATATTCCGTTTTATAACGCAAGAATTTAAAGAAAAATCAATAAAGTCTGACAAATAATTAAATTGACGGCAAATTCTAGTTAAAGGATTAGCAACAGCATAATTAGTTCTGCAGAATTGAATATAAATAAGATTATAACAGCGGAAATTACGACAAGGAATATTGAATTTAACCAATCTTTTAACGCCTTCATATTACAGTTCACTCTTATTAAGTCCTGATTTTTATAAGGCTTAGTTACACATACATATTTTATATTTTATAAAAGCAGTGGAATCGCTCTATGTTGTATTTTAACAGCCGTTCAAAAGCAATTTTGGTTTCGTTTACTATACTTCGATTGTCATAGACTGGTTATCATTAAAAAACCATTTGTAAAAGCTTTAACTCTTTAACTTGGGTACCCCGATGGCCTAGTCGGTAACGTGCCAAACTCTAAGTGTCGACACCATTTGTTCGATTCCCAGCAGAGACTCTGGGTATATATGATTGTCTTATTGTTTTTCTGACATTATATGTGACTACTCACAATAGAAAAAGGAAAGTGAGAATTATTACTCGAAATCAATTGTCGAGAGAAAATAATTGTCTCACACTACTCCTTCTTTCCTTTCTCCTATAAACTTTCTTTCATGTATTCCAACACATTGCATTGCATGGATCATCTCCTTAAAAAAGCTTTAATTTTATATCGAAAAGCATTTTCTTCCCGCTTAATTATTTTCCAAGGAAGACGAGTATAGTCGACATGAACAGAGTGAGGCAATTATGACTAATTGATTGTTAAGAAAATATAATTTTTTATTAGTTTTAAAAAAAAAAAATTATTTCATTAATAAAAAAATATATTCCATAAACATAAAATTAAGTTATTAAAATAAATAAGGTTGCCAAGCATGCAAATGTTAAAAAATATGCATTCATTAATAGACCTTTATTTGATCATTCTTAGGAAAACTATTCCACTAGATTCGTGCAATAATAATACAAAGGGGATTTTTTTTAACGAGTATTCTCGATTTTATGCAAAAGATTTTTATTTGGCTTTGACGAGTATACTCGCCATCAACCGTTAATGGGTTAATAGGAGTGAAAATAAAAAGAATGTATTAATGTATTCGACACATTTCCAAGCGGAGGATAATTGGTGACAAAAAGATTTACGGCTACGACAGTGGTAATGGCAGGTTTAATGTTTATTAAGGATTTCTTGCATGTTTCCATCGTATTACACTTAACATGTGTATACATACATATATTACGTACTATGATTCATAAGGCCACGGAGGTCATCGACACGCATGAACCTTGTTTGCATGGATTGATAGCATTTGATTCATAGTTTAGACCTGGAATCAATTGATTAGCACCTGCTTCCCTCTATGGAAAATTTTTTCGTGTTACATTCGCCTCAACAATGTGAAAATAAATATGGACAAGGGAAGAGATGTGATAAAATTGCTCTCAAAATCTTAACAAATTACCGTATTATACGAAATGAATGAATGTTTTTAATTTCATGCAAATACAATAGGTATCTTTTCACTACACCTTATACTATACATTGTTTTAGAAAACATATACAAGTTATGCATGATTTCTAAATTTAAAACCAATTTTTTTATTTCGCTTCGTTTTATCCCGCTTTAATGTTAAAAACCATAATTATGGTTAGCAAGGCGCCTTCATAGTGTCACTTAATGCTGTTGTCATAGATTTAAAACTTCCATACAGACAAGAACTATTGAAACCCATAAAAAACAAACTGTCATGATATTTAAAATGAAAATTGAAAAATACTCTTTTGATTATCTTTACATTTTTTAATTTTGTAATCACTTGTCTGTCTGCCTTAGAATATTTTCATAGAAAAATTCTAAAAAAAAAAAGAATCTCCATTATTGACAGAACAATAATGACATTTCGAAATTCAAACCCAAGCTATCTATCAATCAGCCTTTTAAAAGAAATTTGATTAATTGTTAAGAACTCTCATAAATGTTGTTTATTTTCATAGAAGTGGTTTAAATTTGTTTAAATTTATTAGGGCACTGAACATACATAAATATACGAAAGCAATTAAAATAAAAAACTAATTAACTCTTGCAAACTGGTTTTTGAGAAATAATAAAAAAATTGTACAGTGTATTACGATTATAACGAATACCTTTTAAAACATATTTTATATTGAAAAATATTTCTAGTAATGCATGCATTTCTAGTAATGCCGCTTACCTACGATCTATTCCTAGACTTTTCACCTGCATCCAACTTAGTTCTTTATCAACAAAGCTAATCTCGCCTAACGCCATCATAGCCCTCTCGAGCGACCGTGGCTCTGAGTTCCTAACGAGCTTCTACATCGTAGCTCTCTCGGACAAACGTGGCTTTGGGTCCACCCGAATTCCAATCTAACGAGGTTCAACGTCATGGACCACTGGACGACCGTGGCTTTGTGTTTCACGCGAATTCGAATGTATTTTGGCGATATTGAAAGTTGTCGTCTACAATATATCTCTAGTCCCGCAACTTGTTCGTATTTTTAATACCAAGACAACTGGTGTTTGTCTACATGTGCCAGTTGTAGGCCCGCCATATGCACAGAATATTTCTAAAGCAACAATTGTTGATAGCTGAAGTCTGTTCGTTATTTACACTGATAACACCCATATTCCGATTTTGTAAAGGAGTACAGATTTTACATTCACATCGTATCCGAATTTTAGTTGTAGATGCTAGTGGCCGGCTCTGTGCTAATCTGTGTAGACTTGCAAAAGCTTCTTTTGCCTTCGATAGATATTAATTTCAGTAACACCGTGTTTGATGATTGAAGTCGCCAAAGTCCAATAGGTAGTGTATTGGCTTTTTAGATGTGCGGCCACGGTTCAAACCCCCAGTCAGACATCTTCAACAAAGCGAAATATGAAAAAATATTTCATTGTCACGAAGAGTTTCTCAAAAATCTGTCGTTCAGAGACAACTTTAAACTGTAGGTTCCTCCACTCATGTATAAAATTAACACACACAGTATAAGTGGTGTGAGAAGCTGGTCGTAATATTGACTGAAGGGTTATAGCACTTGAAGCACTTTGATAATTACTAGCAATATTGTGAAAAGAGGCAACTGAAGCAATGTTGATAGGGTCAGAAGAGCTCCCTTATGTAACATTCTATACTTAAATGCTATATGAAGTCGCCGTAGTCTAGTAGGTGTTGTGGCTTATTGGCTTATTAGACGAAAGGTGTTGTGGTGTGTTGGCTTATTAGACGAAAGGCCCGAGTTCAAATCCCAGGTCAGACATCAAAACAAAAATATGAAAATATTTCTTCGGCGACTTCCTCTCAGCAGATTTCTGGCAAAAACTCTGAGAATAAAAATTGCCATGAAAAGCTTCTCAAAAATCTGTCGTTCGGAGTCGACTTTAAACTGTAGGTCCCGCCACTCATGTATAAAATTAACGCACACAACACGAGTGGTGTGAGAAGCTAGGACGTTGTACAATGGGTCAATTCGACCTCCGGGTACTGTACTTGTCACAGTTGACAAGTACACGTTCTCTAACCTCACCTAACCTAAATGCTGTACACTGTACGATACCTGTTTTCTCTCTAGTGAACTCTGGTATTTCAGTCAATTGAAAACTTTCTCGAAATCGGCTTACGCCAGATAGTAAGGTCGTGGATCTATTTTGTGAACGGCATAGTATCTTTTCGAAGTGCGTTACTGATTAATCGAGTTGTCTCGATGTTTTCAAAATTTTTATCAAACTTCTCCGCAAACACTCAGTCAGAAAATATTCGTTTTCCGAAATGTTTCTAAATGGAGAGAAAAATTCTCATCCTTATTGCCGTATGTATATATAACACAAACCATATATAGAATCAATATTTCTATTCTGAATAAATAAAAAATATTTTTAAAATTCATTCTTTTCTTCTTTAACTTTATGTGTGTTTTTATAAAATATTCCTAGAAACCCATAATTCCACAAATTCTGAAGTAAATAAAGTTTTTCGGCTTAAATACTTTATGTTTTCGTCCATATGGGTATACGATATTTAATTAAATTTAAATTTACATTTAAAACATTTGCTAATTGAGCTCTATCGTATCGTCAATAAAATCATGTCATAAAAAACGTTTTTAGGAATATGATGTTAAAAGAATTTTATGCTTTTCAATTGTTATTTACGTGTAAACTTAGCTCAAATTCAACGGAATTCTTTTTAAGCCACATATTGTAAAAGACAATATTTTTGAAAAAATGCTCACGAGTCTTTGAAATGAAAACATCATTTAAATAAGCAGCTGTTTTCAATGTGAGAAGCATTTGAAAAATTAAATTCAAAGTTAACCGTCTTTAAGAAGCCAAAATAAAACTGGTTTTAAGCAAATTATTTTGGTATTTTAAAATAAATTAAATGTAAATTAGCATAAGGCCGCAAGAGGGTTAGCAATTCTTTATGTTTTAACATTATTCGATTAAAACTTATCGATAAAGTAAATTTAAAAATAACTGTTCTATCGTTGGAAAACCGGTTCAATTAGACTGACAGTTTTTGCAGTGATTGCACAAAAAGTATTGCAATTAAATTTAAACATCGATTAACTCTCTGTTCTACGAATAGTGGACCAATAAAATTCTTATAAATTTTGATACATTTTTTAAAATTAAATTTTTCTTTTTTTTATTGTTTATTAAGAGATTTTAATTATAATTCAAGGACACAAACAAATTTTAAGTAAAAAAAATCGAAATATTTAGACAAGTCAATTTGTTTAATAATTAAGTAATTTAATTTTCTTTTGGCGTTTTCATTGAATAGTTTACATCACCACAAAATCGAAATATGACCATGTAATGTAATGTGAACATAATATGACCACAATCATCCTATTTTTGGGAAACAAATATTTATTGTTACAAAATTCTTTAAGATCAAACAGAAGCAAACAATTTTGAAAATTTTTAATTATTTTATGTAAACCTTAAGCCTTTTTGATCTCTTGTTTTACAATTCATAATTTCACAACCAAAATATGTAATATGTAAGGACCCGTTGAATTTAACTTCAGTGAAGCGCCTGTAGAAAAGGCGTGTTTCACGAGCTTAATGGTGTAGATTGGCGCTTGTTGAGAGGATCAGCATTCTTACCTGCCTGAGAAAAGAACGCCTTTTTCAAAATATTTTTTTTTTTGCATATTTCTCAAATCGAAGGAAATTTATTTATGGCTGGCCAATAGCAAATATAATCCAACTTACTTGGAAGTATTAAGCATCTTGTATGGAGATGAGAGCTGAGGTGTCTTAGCTTTTCAGACAAATGTACCCACAGTACAATGTCAGGGCATTTGAGTGATTTTTCAATTATTTTTTAGATATTCGGCAATTTGTGTTTTGACCGCTGCCATATTAAAATTCCTATGTATGTTCGAATTTTTGGTGTAACCATAGGCAAAGTCTTGTCTTGACGTCTTTAAATTGATTTCTATATAAGATACACAAGCTGTTCCACATAACTGAATAACTGAACACCATATAGGTATTATAAACAAATTGTTAAACATTAGTTTCTGTCAAATACATACAGTCAAGGATTTTTCTTATTCTCTTTGCCTTTGCATTGCAATAATTTAAGTTGCAAAAACATCGTCAATTTTACTGTCTATAATCTAAAATTTATTAGTAATACTATGTTCAGATATGCACTTTTATTCAGTCAATATTCTCTTAATTGAGTACAATATTTTAAGTGTTCAGGCATAATAATATACGCAATTCAGCTTACTCAATATTCATTTGACAGCTGGTTTTTATTTTGGCTGCGAAAATTAGTGTTGTTTGTTAGTTTATTAGTGTTTGTTTGTCGTTGTTGACATTTGAGTTGTCAGATATCAACAGAAAGTATTCGATTAATTGTAATATGCTCACTAAACACATTTATGACTGTGGTGCATTTTAAATTTTACTCAATATTATAACAATTTGCCTATTTATTGCGCAATTATTAATTGAAACTTTATATGAAATATTGAGCTCCATAATGGCGTTTATTGCGATTTACGCAATAAATGTGCATATCTGAACACCGTATAAATGCTAAGTAGCCCATAATGTATGAAGGATATGTGTCAGTATATAGTTTTTATAAAAAGTTCATTCCTATAACGATATCGATCCCGTTTTCGATATTTTAATATCATATATATATTTGTCTTAGTTTGTTCACATAACAAACATATTTGGCACATATTTGTTATAAACAAATGCATACAATCAAATACTCGTAAATACGTCTGTACACTAGGCAAAATATGAGATCTTTAGAACAAGTTTTCTTTAAATAGGAGCAAATATATTTGAACGTTGATAGTCGATCATATAGCCATGAATTGTCTTATGGGCTTTGAGTTCCAATCGTAGCACTGCTTAATCAATTGTCATCAAGTAATCGTCATCTACTAATCGTCATTAACTAATTGTCATCAGCTAGTTCAGTTGCCGTTCCACAGTCCACAAAAATCTATTTTAGTTGTTAATTTTTTTTCGTCTTCACCTCATCGAATTTTTTATTCGATTGTTCAATTCTACGAAATAGCCTGTTTTTAATTTTCTGTCTTATTGCCATTGAAATAAAAAAATGTTTTCAAATCAAATTAAAGATTATCGATTGGAAAACCTTCGGCGTACATTATTCAGTAGCCTCTTAAGTTATTCAATGATCTGTTAATCTGCTAATAAAAGGAGCTGAAATTATAATGAATACACATGGTAATATTAAATTGTTAAAATCTAAAGAAATATTTAAATTACTATATATATTGGAGAGGCCTATTAAAATTACAAATATTAAAACAAAAACAAAATTTATTAAATTATACTATAATGAGTGATTCATTAGTTAGTTTTTTCTTGGGTCGAACTAATAGCTTCTAACAAATGTTTGTTTCTCTTCAATAATGATCAATATCCACAATGTTTTAATAAGATGAAGTAAAAGTTTAACCTCAACGAACACAGTTCCAGACCACGATGAATTTTTAACCGTTTGGGATTTAAACATTTAATAAGGCACAGAAAACTGAAAAAAATATTCATTGAGGATGATAAATGTATGCCTCCCATTTAAAATTTGAAAATTATTGTATAATAGATATAATGTTGTCTCCCAGTGCTGGAAATTTAAGTATTCCCGAAAAAAGTAATCTAAAGGTGAAATTAATTGCTCAGTAGTAGACATTTGAGGCGCGTGTGCATGTGTCCCTGTTTTATCAACAAAGTTTAATTTTATCATTTTACGTATAATTACGGTGACCATCCGTCCACTATTATAGTGGACAGTCCGCTATTTTAACCTCCTGTCCACTATTTTTTTTGCGTCCACTCTTTGTCCACTATTTTACCATACGTAACTTATAAAAAGTATTTATTTTCCAAAATGTCCGCTTTTGTCCACTTTTTTCACTAATTCGGTAAAAACGGAGTTCTTTCTTAAACAAGCAAAATGCCCAACAATATTGTTTAATTCTTTTAATAATCCTTTTGCTATGTCTTGGTTATTACTTATACACAGTCAAGCTAGTGTCTCCCATAGATTTATACTGCGTTTAGAAAGTCTACGTATTTTAATGCCTGAATCGGATATAATATTAAAAGAATTTAAATCAAAGTTAATAGAACGTCACAATGAATTATTTTTACGATTTAACGTATTAGTTACCTGAATCAATGGAATGAATCTTTTAAAGAAATTCAGTGACTTGCTTGGATATTGTTAGATGCAATTCCATCTTGGTCTTCAGTTCAAAAGCCGTTAATAAAGGTAACAGAAATTAGAAATGATATAAATATAAATATTAACGAAATTTGTAAAAAATTATGCAAATGCTGAACAAATAGAAATATGGAAACAATCAGCATTAAATCCTGATAAAAAGTGGGTTGAGATTTTAAAGTTTTTTGAAACGAAAAATATTGCTTATAAAAACATCCTGAAATTAGTAGATTTTTCATTTGCTTTGCCAGCGTCTAACGCACCAACAGAAAGATTTTTGTCTATATCTAACAATATTTGATCTTCCGAAAAATCACAATTGGGACTACAAACTTTAGAATCTCTCATCCATAAACTGCAATTTTGAAATGGACTGTTCGGAATTTGAAACATTTTTATCTAACAGGCTCAATACTTTATAAAATACTTTCTGTAGAGAAATACCAGAATTAAATTTATACACATAAGTATATCCAAATGTATGTATACAGTGAGCGTCAAAAGAAAGCGTACACTATGATAAAATTCTAACAATCTCAACTCAAGTTTTCCACTTAAGGAGAGTGCCCGCAAAAATTTTACAATATTTCCAAAATTTTTTAATTCTTTTCTTCTTGTTTCAATTTTAAAAACTGGCAATAAAATAATTTGAAAAAAAATTAACGGTAATTTATTAATGTATATTTTTTTGAATTGTACACTTTCTTTTGACGCTCACAGTATGTATAAATTTAAGTTTGTGTATATTATTTGTACCTATTTATGTCAGTATTTTAAGTCTTTATATAAAATATTAATTATAATAAATTAATTTGTTGGTTTTTCAATTTTATATATTTGTCCGCTTTTTTCTCTTGGAAATATTGGTTACCGTACGTATAATACAATACGTACAATATTTATGTATATATAAATATAGATTATATGATATAAAGGATGGGCCATTTAAAAGTTCAAATTTCAAAATGCAATAAAAAAAATTTATTGTTTTGTTGTGATGTACAATTGTTCCGGTTAGAAATGGAATATTATTTTATTCATATGACTTCCACGGCTGTCCTCACACTACCTCATTCAATTGGACCAATTTTCGTACACTTTTTCGAGTGTAAGGGGTCGTATATTCGGCAATGGCATCACGAATGTTTGACTTCAAATGCTCAATAGTCAATGGTATGTCGGCATAACAATTTTCTTAAACGGCGCCCCATAGAAAATAGTCCAATGATGTCAAATCGCAGTTTCTTGGCGGCCAATTAACATCACCATTTCGGCTAATTAAACGGCCATCCAACATTTGAAGCAATAAATCGATTGTGGCATGAGATGTGTGGCAAATTGCATCATCCTGTTGAACCCAAACATCGTAGACATCAATACAATGAGGAGCAAGTACAAAAAAATAGGTTATCATGGTGCGATAGGTGTCTCCTTTGACCGTAATGGTTACACCGTCCTCATTTTCAAAGAAATATGGGCCACTGATACATCCGCTCCACAGGCCGCACCAATGCTCGCAATGGACATTAACTTCTGTAAGACCACATGTGTGTTTTCTGAGCCCCAAATACAGCAATTTTATTATTTAAACCGTTAGATGGCCCACCCGATATAATCAAGTCTAATTTCATTGCAAAATTTAATCACTCCTATTCTGCATTTCGATTACGTCTCCGCATTCAGTTCCGTTACGATCGAAAATTGGTATTCTGCAGAAAAACAGAATCGAAAGAATAAGAAGAAGATAACAATGTTTACAAAATCAATTGTATCAATGTGGAATGTGGAAATAAAACAGCAGAATAAGCAAGTCTGTCATCATTTTCATAAACAAATGCAATTTCTGCAATTTCTGCCATTTTTTCCACCGATCGATTTATACGCCTTAGGTGCGTTGATATTTCATCATACTTCTTGGATATGACATTGTTGAACTCTTTCGACTCTTCATAAAATTCTTGCTGACATTTTAATTGCTCCTTCAACAAAGACAAAGTTGTGTCTTTTGTGCTCTGTTGTCGCCTTTTGGAGGTGGAAGGTAGGTCTTTAGAACGTGCTCAAATGTCCATTTCAGTTTCCTCAACCTCACAGGCGACTCCAACATGTACTGTACCGCTTATACCCGATGTACTTGTCACTAGCCCCGTCAGCTGCACTACTTTTTCTTCCAAGGGGCTTATACGTTGCAAGCGGCAAGGGCCTCCTCCGGTGCTCATCATTTGCCTTTTATTAGCTGATAACTTCTTCTTTATGTAGCATTTCCAGTCAATCCACACTCCGGTGTTGTTGTTTTTGACCTGCATACATACATAACAAAACACTCATATTCCAGTACAAAAAATAACAATTTAAAGCAAAAAAATTATAATAATGTATTATTAATTAATTTTTATTCAATTAGTTTTGATCGACACTGCATTTGCACATACATAGAGAAATAAATTATGCATTATGCTGTCATAAATTACTTTGAATGTCGAAATTTTTATTTCATATAATACTTTGTAATGTAATGTGTTTAAAAAACAATTATTAGAAGCATAATTAGAAATAATTGAACTATTCAAGATTAATTTCAGTTTAGTCTGAAATTATAATTTTAATGTCGTATTTCTATAGACAATGTAATTAAGAGTTTAACGTATTGAATTCTGTTCACATCAGAAGAAAAGAAAATAAACAATTAAATGGAACTCTAATGTATAGCCAATAAATGATTTACAATACTTTTCATGTACATATGTAATCAAAACCTATCGTTATCAAGTATAAAAACATAATTCTTACAATTAAAACTTCAATTCTATAAAGAACAAAAATTTCAAAAACTTATTATGGCAGCAGATAGCATTACAAAAGACGAGTAATTTACAAGCTGTTGTGTTCTAAATAATTCAAATAGTTGACAACATTGTCAAATGGTACCATAGCTTTAGGGTTAGCCAACTTTACGGCTGTTTATTTAATCTACAGCACATTATCATGCTTTTATTTCCCATATAAATTAGTATAATGACATAATTTGCTCTAAATATACTTCATGTACTCATGACAATTTTGAAAATCATTTCAAGCGGTTCCCATTTACAATATTTCATTAGCGGCTTAATAAAATTTGACAATCTAATAAGTCACGTCACTTATATCGGTCTTGTATACACAGTTTTTTGTTTTTTCTTTTGTTTTTGTTTTATTTGATAAAGTTCTATGAGTGTTTGTACAAAACAAAAAAAAAAATTATTTTTTTGAATTTCAATTTCATATGTACATATGTAAGTAAATACGAAAATAATCATGAATTGTTTTAAATTTTTTTTTTAACACTTTAATGTCTTGCATAAATTACAAAGCAAGGTTATCTGCTAAATGATCGTCTTATTGTTCTTGTGTGATTTATTCAATTTCTTTTATTCATTATGCAAGTTTTCTTCTCTTCTCTTTTCCTAACAGCTCCAATTAATTCAAATTCGAATAAATTATAGCACCAGAATTGAGTTAATTTAACTTCATTTCAAAATGACGAGATTGTTTGTCACGTTATTTCTTTAGAATTGAATGTGTTGGCGCCATAGTAGAGCACCACATTGATTATTACATTGATGACTAATATCATCAAATATAAACGAAGAGGTGTTAATTAAACGAAAGATAATTCTGTAGAGAAATTGTAATGTAAACAACACACACTACCAGTAAATAATGAAATAGACAAGCAGACGGAAATAAATGGAAATTTTAGTTGGCAAACTGCGCATAAATTGTTGAATTCTATTAAATAAAAAATGTTTCACTAGTCGTTCATCTATATAATTCAAATTATCTCAACATTAGGTAACATGAATTGTTTTTATTTGAATTACTTTAATTTGTATCCAGTTTAACTTTTATATGTGTGACAGGATACAGGATTTTTCTTTTCAGCTACGGTTGTTTATTAAGGATTACCCATAAGTAATCGAAACTCTTCGAAATCCCCTAATATTCTTATGTATACGTATGTACATCTTATATATAAAAATTAATGTGTGTTCATTTGTTTGTGGGTTTGTTTGTTTGTTTGTAAACGGCTGGACCGATTTTCTTGAAATTTTAACAGTATCTTCCTGTATATCTGGAAGGAACTATAGGCTTTTAGAATTTTTAGAACTTTTAAAATTTCAAGTAGTCGAGGTGCCACGCCCACATTCCCACTAAGTATTTGTTGTCGCATATCTCATAAACTGCAACAGCTAGAGTCCTCAAATTTTGTATGGACGACTTTGTCGTATATATGAACAAAATGGGCTGATTGGCTATAGTGGGCGTGTCACCTCCCATAGTCTATATATATAAAAATGAATGTGTGTTTGTATGTACCTTATAGAATCGTAAACTATGCATTTGATCATGTTATGATCTTTAGCAAAGTTGTTGCGCATGAGCCGGGGAAGGTTTCTAAGTTGGTATGACTAATTTCCGGCAGGTAGCGCCACTGAAAATTACTTAAAATCAATTAAATTGTAAACTGTGCATTAGAGATGAGCGATATTTTCAAAACTGTGATTTAATCACGGTGATTGATAATTCACTGGTAACTACAGTGATTGAAATTGCCAAATAACAGTTACTAATAATGTCGTTCTTTCAAAATTGTTACATACTCAAATTTATTTCATTTTATTTTGAGCGAGGCAGAATTACTATTAGATGATGCTGATTATTTACTTTTGTGTTTTATACATGAACTTTCTGTGAAACTTAATTGTCAAACTTCATATAAAAAAAATTACATTAAAAATAATAACATTGATGACACCACTTTGATTTTGTTTAGTAGTCTTTTCGTAATATGTATCTAGTTGTCTCTTTCTTACGACTTAATAAAAATTTTTATTGTCATTATTGTATTATTGGAATACTGTGATTACAATCACTGTTTTAAAGAACAGTGATTAACAAATCACGTTCACTGAGAACAACGTTCTTCAAAAATCACTGGATCGCTCATCTCTACTGTGCATTCTTTAACAATACGTTAGTGACGGAGCCTACAGTTTAAAATCAATTCCGAAAGACAGGTTTTTGAGAAACTTTATTAACTCTCTGAGAGGAAGTCGCCGAAAAAATATTTTTTTTATTTTTAGTTTTGTTGAAGATGTCGGACCTGTGGTTTGAACCGATGCCTCATGTCTAATAAGCCAACAAACTATCTACTAGACTACGGCATTAACATTTACCAAAGATATTCAGTATATATCATATCAGAGAATAAACAACATGATATTGTGTTAAACATGGCAATTTTTCTACTAGAAAAAGATGGTTAGTGGAAAGCATTAATTTTTTTTTTTTTTTTTGTTTTCATTTGAAAAACAAGGCGGTTATGCTTAATCAGCAGCAGCATGCAGACGATGATTTCGATGGTTCAGAGATAACGATTTTGATATGAGAAATGAAGCAAGTAGAATGACACTAAAAAAATTTCAATTGCAAACAATATTGAATGAAGTTGACACTTTGAGTCAGAAAAGCAAATGATAGAAATGTTAAATGTTGCACAACAAACAATTTCTGACCGTTTAAAAGCAAATTGAGAGCAGCATTAATTAAATGACAGATAAATAGAAAATCTAAAAACCAAATTTTGCTTTCAAGATACGATAGGAAATCAGTGGTAGTATCTATATATTCTTTAATTTAAGCTTGTATACATACATGTCATCATAATGTACATACATAATTCTGAAAAATCATTCATTGATATCGCCAGATCACAATGCAATTCTCCCATGTAACGCTAAAAAGGTATCTATTTTTTCTTTTAAGTGGAACTAAGTGATATCTACCATATAAAAAAAGTATTTTCAAGATAACTATTGTGTCGACGCTGTATTCATTTAAATGATTGTAGCACAAGCACTCATATTTTTTCGTTGCCTATCGATCTAGTAGACGTCATTTGTTTACATTGTTTTTCTATAGCAAGACAAAAATCTTTCAAATCAATTCAATTACTATTGAAAAAGAAATTCATTTTAAGGTCCTTCTTTTGTTAGTCGTACACTTAAATTTTAAATTTTTATAAAAAGTTTTGCAAAAATAAATTTCTTTTAAAAAATAAAACAAAAAATTGTTTTGATTTAATTTTGATATACGGTGCACTGACATTCAACACTTTGTTTATGGCATTTGCAAGTATGTAATCGTAAAACATAACTACTGTTCCCTACTGACATACAGCCAACTGCTACAACAATTTCAATATAAAATAATAGTAAAAACTATAAAAATATAAAAGTATGTTGCGATAGTTTTTTCTTTGTTTTTGTTTTTTTCCGAACCTATTCAACCGACATTTAACACCCAACTTTTCTTGTAACAAACCAGTATCACGTAATAAATTGACAACTGTTTTGCAAAAACAACAACAACAACAATCTCAGACAAACAACTAATGAATGAAAAATTGAAAACTTTGAAAACATTCTTATAAAAAAAAATTTAATTTTTATTGCGTGGGTTGTCATGTCAGTACAAGTCAAAGAAAGAAAAATCACAGTCAAATAAAACTTTTATTTGAAGCGGATTAGAAGAGCGTGGTGCCATGCGTTTGTTTTCTCTTAAATCAATTCAGTTCTATACTGCCTCATAGATAATATTTTAAAAAATAATACGCCCTGCTTCAGTTGAGCCAATAATATATCAGAATATCAGGTTCGAATAAGTCGGTAAATTATCAAAACTTAATCTGCAATAGTTTCGATTGTTAAACTCGATTTGATAGTTTTATAATTATCTGTCCTTTATCAGTAGCAGGTGATTATTAAAACCATTCGAATCATTTATGAGTATTATAAGTATTTGTCTAGGTTTATAAATCTGAATGAGTATGAGTATCAATCAAACATATTTCGAATGTTATGAGTTTGATGTCAACGTTGTACTCACACTCATTGCAACCTGTACTTATAAATCAATGCTGTAGTGAGTACGAATGAGTCAGAGTACATAGTTGAATTTCAATACTGTTGACTCACTCATACTGAAAATTTCATGAGTATTTATGAATAGCGAAAAAACGATTCATTGCTGATCTCTGACCAGTAGTCCAGTTGTTAAAAGCTTAGTTTTTTATTATTAAAAACACACTCAAATCCCTTTTCTGCATTTTTCTCTTAATATTCACTATTGATCTACAAAATATATGAATTGCTTCTATGTAGGTCAGGTCAAACTGGCAGACACCTTGGATCCTAGAAGGTCCCATTGTACTACCGATCTCCTCCAGAGTCACACGGCATTTTTGGACATTCTTTACTGTTGGTAAACATGCGTATATCACCATACGACATACTCTGATATCAAATTCGCATGACGGCAATTATATCAGCCTTTATTTTAGCCTGGAAAAGTACGACAATAATCTGATAATGCAAGGGGAGATCTAATGTCCAGTTGTTCTAAAAAGATTCGAAATCCGACTTTGTTACGTGATCTGGGTTCATCAGTGAAAATTTAAGTGGCTTTTCCTGGTGCACGTATTATCATTAAAGGATCTCTCCGGTTTACTTCCATAGTCTTATGACGCTCAGTCTCATTACCATTCGCAATCATTTGTTTTACCAACATGTTTGGCGGTAGGATGATGTAGCCCCAAGGGTACCAGCTATCATGATAGCGAAATCTTAGCATGATATTACCACAACCGCAGCAGCCTGGGTCTAGAGTATATACCACCAGCCTCAAGAAGAGCAAGATAGATAGTTCTTGTAGATTTATTGCTAACCACTCAAACATCTGCGGACGTCAAGGGTGCAATGGTTAATAATGTGTAGTCTGAGTACTCTTGCTGGGCTATGCCTACGATATGTTTCTAATACAAGTTTAGGAGATACGTTGTGAAATTATTCAAAGGTGACTTGAGATTCGGAGTCCGCGAATTGTGTTAGTAGGTTTGAGTAATGACTCGATTGAATTCATAACAATACCATTTATGAGAAGAAGAAAACTCTCTAAATGTAGGATTATTCGACTCTTGGGTGAATCTTGTGGAAACCGTAGGCAAATAAATGGAATAACATTGGAGAATAAACAGAAATGAAGAGCTGGTATAGAAAGGATTTCAAGAAGGACAACAAAAGCACTAATGATATACGCAAGGCTTTCATGATGTATTCCATAATGATCGGACGGAGTTAGATGAGATACAGAGACAGGTTTACGTTGTTATAACTGCACCAATTATAGCCTGTCTTACGGTGGCACTAGAAGGTTTGTTTTTTTTAATTAAGTCTGTTGCAATTCACTTGCATCAATTTAAAATATGTGTATGACAAAATGTAGTCGCCTTAGTATAGTATGTAGTAAGTTGGTTTATTAGACGTGAGACCACGGCTCAAACCCCAGGTCAAACATCTCCAATAAAAAGAAATATGAAAAGAAATATGAAAAAATATTTATCCAGCGACTTCCTCGAAGCAGATTTCTGGCATGTTTACATCAAGTTAAGAATATGATAGAAACTGTGTTCGTTGCATTGATAGATATATGCATCAACACTGACAGTCAAGTGGCAGACCAAAAAGTTCCGTATATACAGTAGAAACCAAAAGTCTTAGTACTCCAATATATTTTGATAATTTCATGAATTTTAACCAACAGTTTGTATAAAAAAATTAAGGTTTTTATATTTATTTTATTAATTTATTTCTGTTTTATTATAAAACAAATAATTTTTTAATGTTTTTCATAAAACAAGAGTAAAATAAGGAATAGTTTCAGATGGCTCCATATGTACCCCCAAGGAGAAGCCTGAGTAAATTTAAAATTCAAAGGCCTAATATATGAAAATGTTATATCTTGTATTTAGTAGAATATCGCTTAAGGTCAAGCACTGCATTTAATCCATTTGGAATTGAATGTACAAGTTTTGTTTAGTATTTTCTGATGCTACCATGAGGAAGTTTTTCGGTTGACTTTTGTTTGAGGTTTAGCGATTACCTAACCGTTCTTTCAAATGATCTCCTAAATACTCTCTTGAAGTCATATCGTGACTTTGTGCAAGAGTATTAAGCCTGTGGGTACTTTTTTTTGTCAAAATATATTGGAGTAATAATACTTTTGCTGTCCACTGTATATGTACATATGTATGTGCTTACAATATCCTAATCCTCTACTTTCATTTTACCATAGTGCACTGATATTAGCCATTAAAATAGCTGTAGACGGAATACGAATAAGTTTTGTTACAAATTTTTTTTTGAAGTCGCCGTAGTCTAATGGGTAGTGTGTTGGCTTATTAGACGTAAGGCCAGCGTTCAAGCCACAGGTCAGAGATCATATGAAAAAATATTTCGAAAATATGAAAAAATATTTCTTCGGCGACTTCCTCACAGCAGATTTCTGGCAAAAACTCTGAGAGTAAATAAAATTGCCATGGAAAAGTTTCTCAAAAATCTGTCGTTCGGAGTCGACTTTAAAAACTGTAGGTCCCGGCTCTCATGTATAAAATTAACACACACAACATAAATGGTGTGAGAAACTAGGTTCTTAATCCTGTCTGAAGGGTTGTAATGACCAATTATGTATGTATGTACATATGTTTGTTACAATTTAAATTGATTAAATTTTTCATGCCTTAAGTAGAACTGAACTATCTAAAACTGTGTCTTAAGTTTGAGGTAATTCTATATAAATCAGCAAAACTCGCTGTTGCAATCATAAGACTCTCATGATGATACCTTTCTTTATCTTATTCAACTTTTCCTGGTTATCAACGCAATCATTGAATTTCAAATGGAAATATAAAAGAAGAAGACCACAAAATCAAATATAAATCAGTAAAAACAAATTCATTCAAATTTAAAATTTTAATTTTCCATCCCTGAGAAAAATTTAAAAAAAAAAATTTTTCATCTATTTTGCAGCTTTTTCTTGTCGACATATCAGCCGCTTTCAAAATTCAAATCAAGTGGGTTTTATTTTTACAGTCAAATAAAACAAAATATCGCCCCGATTGTTGTTGTCGTTGTTGTTGTTGTTGTTGTCTTGTCATTTAAATATTCGACAAAAATTTTCAAAGAATGGAAGACAGCAGCGGCAGTAAAAAAAAACCACTGACTGCCTCCATGGAAAAAAGCCAAAAAATAAAAAAAATGTGTTAAACGGAAATGTCGTTGTTGTTTTTGTATTTGTATTGATTTATGAGATAAATTTAACACTTTTATTTGTTTATCTGTAGCGTTTTCATTTGTTATTTTTGTGTTGTTTTCTCATATAAAAGACAACAAATGAAATCATGTTTTATTTTAATACGCGACCTGCCTCACATACTCTGAAATGCGTAGTTGTTATGGACGCGTATTTAATGAGGGTTTCCGGAATATTATTATTGTTGACACAGATTAAGTAGTGGTCGACATATGTTGGCTTATTCAATACTTTTTGAGTTATTGTTGTGTTACAAATTTTATTACTATTGTCGGTTGTTGTTGTTGTTATTGTTTCTATTACACTATGATAGTTAAATTTCAAATAAAGGCGATAATAAATCTGAAAGACAAATATGGTCTTGGCGAACAACACGAATGCAATCATTCACGAGTTTTGTTGCAGCCACTACTTTCTCACCTTTATTGTTGTTTTACTGCGTTTTGGAAAATTCCCTTTTAAAGAAGTCACATTATGTCAATTTTTTTTTGAAAATGTGTGTCAAAATTATTGACATTGAAATTATATGTACATATGTGTGGGTCCACTGTTTAATTATTAAATATTTTCGAAATATTTCTGTTCGTATTGTATCCTTTCTTCTTTCTTTAAAGCGGGTATTACACCAGCGAACCTAATAAGAGAGTCTTTTCCTATTACAGTATCCAGCTAAATATCAAAACTTTTTGATATTCATCAGGTCAGGTTTGCAAAACTTGAATTTTGCCTATTACACGTGATGATTTGTCTACTATCAGGTCGTGTTTGCAGACGAAGTTCGCTAGTGTAATACCAACTTTATGCGGCCTTACAAGTTGCGATTAGCTATAAAACAAGTTGAATCAACAGTTGGTCGTCTTCTTCACTCGTTTCTCTTTTTCAACCAAATCTACTTAGAAATTGTTATAGTACATACATAATTGGTCATTATTACCCTTCAGTCAGGATTATTGACCTAGTTTCTCACACCACTTATGTTGTGTGTATTAATTTTATACATAAGAGGCGGGACCTACAGTTTACAGTCGACTCCGAACGACAGATTTTTTGAGAAACTTTTCATGGCAATTTTATTTACTCTCAGAGTTTTTGCCAGAAATCTGCTGAGAGGAAATCGCCGAAGAAATACTTTTTGTATTTTGTTTTGATGTCTGGCCTGGGGCTCGAACCCTGGCTTTACGTCTAATAAGCCAACACACTACCTACTAGACTACGGCGATTGTTATAGCAGCGTCGTATTTTTCCTCGATTGATTGAAAATCAAATTTTTTTTTGATCTTCAACCCACCAGCCATTCAACATAAGAATTGTTTTTACAGAATTATAAAGTTCTACAACCAGTCGCAACTTATAGGGCTGCATAACGACGCTAAAAATTTAAAATTGCATTCAGCCGCCTTCATTGATAATAAAATTGATGGCAACTTGGCTAATCTTAATATGTAGCTGTGCAGTGAATCCATACCACGCGTTTCATAAGAGCTATTAATATAACTCTGAATGATTATAAAGAGATAACTTCATCCTTAAAAAATCATTTCTTTGACAGTTAGGTGATTGCTAACTTTGTCCAGCTTCTTTTTGACAAATGCTAGATACATAGCTGTAAATATGAATTTAAATTTTCTGCGTATGTGAGAGTAAAAACATGGTGTGACTGTGTTTCTATTCAGCAGATTTACTTAAAATTTCCTTGCATGACTTTGTATACATATATGCAATGATAAACTTTCGAGTATCTAGAAGTTCTATCACTTCTTATTTTACAGTTATTTACTGCCAATAGTCTCTTTTGCTTCAAAACTGCAGATTTATAATGTCATTTGGCTAATTTTTTAAGAAATATATGCAAAAACTTATATGGGGTGAGTGGCGAGACCTAAAGTTTTAAAGTCGACTCCGAACGACAGATTTTTGAGAAACTTCTTCTGGGTAATTTTATTTACTCTCAGATTTTTTGCTAGAAGCGAGAGCAGCATTCGGGTGACTGCACACCGTATGGAGAAGCTCATATACGAGAAGCTCATATACGTATATTTAAGCGTACCACGCTAAGAATATTCAACGCTTTCGTAAAGTCAGCGTTACTACAAAACGCAAAAACTTCAGGTATTCCTCAATAAATGCCTAAGAATCATATGTAGAATATTCTGGCCCAACACTATCAGCAACGCAGACCTCTGGACTCTCACAGAGGAGGAACCCATACAGAAGCAGATCAAACAGAAAAAATGGGGGTGGATCGGCCATACATTGAGACAGAAGCCCGACAGTATTACAAGAATGGCGCTATAGTGGAATCCCCAGGGCTTAAGAAACCGTGGCAGACCAAAAAACACCTGGAGACGCACGGTCCTACAAGAACTAAGGCTTAATGACCTGACATGGGAAGGCGCAAAAACAACAGCGGAGAATCATGTCAGATGGAGATGGTTTGTGGAAGCCATATGCTCCCTAGAGGGGTAATGGAAAAAAAATGCATGCAACGAAGGGTTGAAATTGTTGTTCTCAACATAGTAAATAAAACTCGCACTCCTTTAATTTCATGAAAAAAAAGAGAATTTATTTAAACTACACCCTTTACAACAAAAAAAATAATATTGTTGTATTCGAATCATATTTATAGGAGCCTTCTAAATAAGCGTCCATTCGTTTTTACCATTCTCCAAAATCTATTTCAATAGTATTATCGACTTTCAATGAATTCAGTTATTAAAAGTATACAAACAACTTGACCAAAAAGTCGTTAAACGAATATATATTTCGATTTAAAATCAAATTTGACACAAAAATTGTGCGTAGCTAAACTAAGAATGATAACGAGTGTGTCTTATTTTAAAAAGTATATAAACAATGACTATTTATAGTTCAATGCGACCCGCTTTTACATGGATGACAACATCGAGTCCGCTCGAACTGACATCTCAACTTGCACGAATGTGGTATTTTAAAATATTCTCCACAAAGAGTAATTTTTAAAGGCAATAAATTGTTACTTTGGCAATCAGTAGAGACCATATATTAGACATAAAACGGGTCGTTTCATGGACTTAAATTTAATTGTCCAAAATCTTGTTAAGAAGTTATTCGGATATATGCACTCCAGTCAAAGGAAAGATTGTATAGGTATTTTGCATGTGAAAAGTGTAAGTTTTTCAAGTTCAAATTTTTAAAACTGCTTTAAAGCAGATGTTAAATAGTGCACTTTATTTAATTTTTTCTATTTATTAATGAGCCATAAATAGTACGCTTTTACTAATTAAACTATGCTTTTCGGTGAATTGTTTGAATTTTGTTTCCCACCGGTTATCAGATTGTTTGGTTTGATAGCTCATTTAATAAATAAGTATTTTGTTTATTCGTAAATATCGTGTTTCATTAACAATGGCTGTTTCGATTTTCCATTCAAATCGAAAAAAAAAACAACCACACTATTGCGTTTAAAGTCCACTTTAATAAAAATTATGACTGAAACTAAACTAAACACTTCACTAAACCTTTGAATAATACAACCGCTTGACACTTTTCAAAAATTTTTGCTATACCAGTGTGAAGTTGGCATGATTTGA
The DNA here is from genome assembly GCA_927399465.1 of Sarcophaga caerulescens. Lineage (NCBI taxonomy): Eukaryota > Metazoa > Arthropoda > Insecta > Diptera > Sarcophagidae > Sarcophaga > Sarcophaga caerulescens. Next base: position 22,786,200 of record OV656867.1, read on the forward strand.
AGAGCCGACCACAGTACATTTGAAATGTTTTTAATATTTTTCAAAAGCATTTGTTTATTTTGCGGTTGTATGTCAGTTTTGCTAATTAACTCAGTCATCTTAACTAGTGTGAGAATTTCGTTAAATATTGTGTTATTTGATGAACACATTTAAGAAAACAATTATGTATGTTTACATTTTCAGATAATGGCGTCATCACTTTAAATAATGAGATACGAAGTCAATTAATATTCATATGGCATTTGTAAAAAATTGCAAACAAAACAAATTCCTTACAATGTACATATGTTTGTTTAATATTGTATTTAATAGTATTGAGTTGCATTTTAAGGCTAAAACTTAGAAGATGATTTCAAAAGAAATGTCAGGTTATTAATTAACAATAAGAGATCAAAGCTTAAATCCATGGAAACTTATTTATGCGCGTTCAACACCGGTAATAATTCGGTCTACATAAGTAAATTAGAGCTGTGGTATCCTCTGATTTTAGATAAATGTTTCCACAGTAGCACAAGATATTACAACGCACAGCATTCAATTTGAATAGCAGTTTCTCAATTATTTTTATAAATATTTATCTGAATAGTCATTCGTTTCATTAGTCGATTTAAAGAAACCTTCACACGAATGAGAACTTCAAATATTTCTCAATATAATATTGTTTCGTTTTTCCCTTTTAAAAACGTTTAAAATATGAGCTCGTAGATTGCAAATAAAATAAAAATAAATTTGTGTTTAATTTTAATTAAATTCTTTATTGTTCGCACAATTCTGTGTGCCACTGTTGCTTTGTTTGTTATTCCTCGGTTTACACTTTGCATAAACAATAACAATTACTAGTCAATTGTTCGACAGATCTTTGTAAGGGACATCTTCAAACCACTATTACTCTCTCTTCAGACACACCGCGTCTTCACACAAGTCTGACTGAACTTTTACTCAGTTGCCTGCTTTGCCTTGCCTTTTATATAGCAACGTAAACAGCCTGATGAATGTTCTTGAAGGCGAATATTCTCACCAGAGACTCGGGACTACGTTACTCAGCTCGTAATAATTATAATATAATTTGTAATTGTATTCTAATTTATTTACAAATAATAAATCTGACCACCATATCATTACAGCGCCACCACTATGGTTCACTGTGCCACGCAAATGTTTTTTTATTGTACACTATTTCCTGTACACTATTTTCGATAAAATTAATGGACTATTGCGGCTTGTTCATGTGTGGGCAAACGCTCTTTTGTCTATCAACAACCGAAATGTATGAACTCATCAGTACTTCATAGCCGTGTTAGCCATTTTTTATAATTACTTTTTGAATAGATTTTTAAAGCGGTCACCTTAGGAATTCTTTGAATTGTTTATATAGAATATTTCTTTTCGCGTAGCATACTCTTTGTCTGTTGAGACCACCAGCTTAAGCTCCGAAAATGAGTGAGATTTTTCTAACCAATGTCCTTTAAACTTTTCTCTCCTTTCCACACAAGTAAATTAGCGTTTTGCTGGATTTCAATACTTTACTTTACTGGAAATTCATATAACAACCGGAACTGAAAATTAATCGAAATTTTAATAACACACTTAACTACAGCAATTCGCAGATCCCGTTTATGTCTAAGCCAGAGAACGACCATATTTTATGGTAGTCTTTCCAGTAAATTTTTAGTATAAAACAATTTTAAACATGCATACGCTGACCTTTTAAGTACCCTACTATACGATTTCACACAACAAAACCAATTTAAGAGAGCATACCTGAAGTCGCCGTAATCTAGTAGGTAGTGTGTTGGCTTATTAGACTGAAGGCCCGAGTTCAAACCCCAGGTCAGACATCAAAACGAGAATATGAAAATATTTCTTTGGTGACTTCTTCTCAGCAGATTTCTGGCAAAAACTCTGAGAGTAAATAAAATTGCCATGAAAAGCTTCTCAAAAATCTGTCGTTCGGAGTCGACTATAAACTGTAGGTCCCGCCACTCATGTATAAAATTAACTCACACAACATAAGTGGTGTGAGAAGCTAGGTCGTAATCCTGACTGAAGGGTTGTAATGGCCAATTATGTATGTATGTATGTACCTGGCAAGTAGCCATTCGATTAAAACTTTGGTAAAGTAAGTTAAATTTTTATATTCAAATTATAAAAGCCTATTGTGACATAAGAATGAATTTACTGTAACTTAGTTCGCTTTATTCATAGCCGACTGATAAAGAGAACTAAAGAATTAAATTTAAAAATTCAGCACACAATCCTATCAGATGTTTGATTAAACTCTATAATGAATAGTAGCGTGTCTAATTTTATAGAAATTATTTAATTTTAATAAATAGCATAACCGCGGATAACAAGGAAATACTAATTAACATGCACATGCTAATTTTACGGAAATACATTGTTTTGTCAATGTTATTTTAGCAAATTACATATATTTTTTAAAAGTATTTAGTGGTGGTTTTGCAAATATTTATTCATTTTTTATATAAAAATTTTAACACTCCCCTTCATTAATAGTAACAATCATGTAAAGTTGCACCAAAATATTGCACCCAAGCTATGTAAAAAAAACCAAAAAAGTAAAGTTCATAACGACTTTGTCGTGTATTATATAAAATGACCTAAAATTTCTACCTTTTAAATGTAGAAAGAATAATGAACACCATCACAGTCTCCCCATTAAATATGTTTTCTAAGCCAAAAAATTAAAATTGAGTGTCATTTTTATTGTAGTCGTAGTCAAAATTATATTTTTACTCTCTAAAATATGCATAACAAACGTGAATAAATTTAATTCAAAATAAAATAATTCAACTTAAACTGACTTAATTAGTTACGAGCACTTTTTATGTTTGTTTTTTAATGTATACGGTCTTCCAACAAGGATTTACGAACTTTGGCAATAGATAAGTGCCACCTTGTTGAAGCTACATCTGTCAAATTAGTTGTGATTTATTCGGTCTGTTTTACCAAACCACCATGGCCGACGGAAATCAACAACGATTGTTCATTGAAGAGGCCCTGCAGTAGTTAGCAACTGACTTTAACTTTCATCAAGTAATGATCGTCAGCGATGAGGCCCATTTCTAGATCTAGAAATAAAATCCTCGAATTTGGGATCTCATGAGATGCAAGTGCTTCAATAGCATAACAAAAATGTAAATATTTGATATAGATTTTGGGCGGGCAGTGTCAATCCATATTTCTTTGATAACAAGATCGAGCAGGCCATCTGTACCAAGATGTGAATGACGACGCTCTGCCGGGACGCCTCAGCTCGTGAATAATCGATTAAAATGTTGAAAAAATTATGAAATTGGAGAATTGTCGAATTAAAGTTGCTGAAATGTCGACTCATCGCTTCGCTCTTCCCATGCAATTTTTCCATTTCAATTTTGAGCATAAAGCGTATGGCATTGAAGTTCGTTCCAAAATTGCTGAATTTTGCCCAAAAAGACGTCGCTTGAGCATCGATTAGGAATTGTTGAATGACGTTAACGACGGTCCAGCCACTATCGACTTTTCAAGTGTTTTTGAGCACTTAATCCATTTTTTACACAAAATTTGATGCAACTTCTTTGATCCATTTTTTTTTTTTTTTGTTCAACTCCTCCGTTTTCAACGAAAAGGGAATGCCACCCTGCGAAATTGAGGCTCTTGACCCATCAGTTCCCTGTTCGGAGTTTTCCTATAAAACACCTGTAAGAGCTGGACATCTTTGTTTTGAAGGTGGCATGCATTCTTTGCGAGTTGGGCATTGACAAGAAATCAGACATCACTTCTTGAGGTTTGAGGTTTATTTGTTTCTACTAATGTTTTTGTATTGCCTAATATTTTTATCCATTTCATCACCACGACTATAGGGAAGAAAAAGTTGGAACAGGTTGGACATTCAACTAACCTGGCAGATATCGGTGAAGCTCCGTTCATGACTGGAATGTTTTGAACGGAGTCCTCTAGACTAGCTAATCCTAGCTAATCCAACTTACATATGACCCAGTCCCCTATAACATTTCTTACTTTAGCCATGACCAAGTACAGGTCTTAAGAAAAGAAATGCATCGCCTTACTTAGGATAATTTCCGATGTTGAGCCAATCGAAAGTTTTTAAGACTTTGTGTGTGGTTGTCCATAAGTGTGGTCCAATTAACTTAATGATAACCTATCAACCAATCATCTGGTTAACTGCGTAAATTTCATTAAAATGAATTAATACGGTCTTTCACAAACCAAAAGAAAAATACGGGAAAGTTTCTGGTGACCGCAAAAATGTAGGTACGCCCTAGAAGAACTCAGAGTAAATTTAAAAATCAACGACCCATTTTTTTCCTGTGTTTTCTGTTCATATGTGTCGCCATTCACTCCAGAACAAGACTACATAGCTGTACTTCCAAATGATCTCCTAAAGACGCTCTGGCAGTCATTTCGGGACTTTGTGCAAAAGTATTAAGCCTGTGGGGACTTTGGTGAGCAAATCACATTAGTAGCAGTATGACTGGGTTCATTAACTTGTTGAAAGTAGTAACTACTGCGATTTCTTATTCATTCATTTTACGTGAATGAATGTTTAAATACTCTCTCTTATTCATTATTAACTCAATAAATTCCCAAATTAAAGGATTAACAAAGACATGGAAGATACGCTTAGTGACAATTCTATGTTACAATTTTTATAATTTTTATTTAAAAATTCTCGAGAAAATTTAGGACTTGTTCGCTTAATTTCAATTTTACATCATATTCAGCCACCCGATTAAAATAATATGCCACAGTCTTGCGGTCAAATCGATTTAAGTGAATCGTTTGCGTAAAACTCTTAAAACTAAAACCAAAGAAGGAAAATATGTGTAATAGGTTTTGAAAATCTATTGGTTACACTCCCAATTCACAAATACTTCATTGGTTCAATGACCACAAACATGATTTATTTAGTCGTAAAGTGAAAAAAAAAAATAAAACAAAAAATAAATAAATTATCTGAGTATTCTTCTACGATAGAAAACGTTGTATAAATCTGCACTACATGGATGCACTGCGGAAATAGATGGAAAACTCTATTTGCACATAGACAATCTTTACAGCATAAGGTTTCAGAGAGAACCATCGTTGAATAATAGTAAGTTTTTAGGCTCTGCTCCATTGGATTATCTATTCTATTATGATTTATCGTTCGTTGTAGTAAATTAACGCCTACAATCGAGCACTTGCGATGCGTAGGCGAGTATTTTAGAATGTTTATCATGAGTGCGCTGTGATTGCAATCTCATCGACGCAATGACGTAAAGTATGAAATTCATTCATTAAATTACATTGAAAGAGTAAGAAGTTAATCCACCATAAACACGCGCGCGTTATTCAATAAAAGAAAAAAAGAGATAAACTTTGGCGAAAAAAAACAGTGTGTTATAGGCACGCTTTTTAAAACTCTGTACTGATAATTTTTATTTTGGAAATTTGCTAAACAAAATCAATTTTAAATGAAAGAAAGAAAAAATTAATATTAAATTTAAATTTCTGATTGTCATTGTGCAGCCCCTACACTGACCAACTTAATCGATTGATTTGGTTAATTTTTCTTAGTACAGACATAGTACTTACCTGTGGCATCACAACGGCTTGCTAAGTGTGCTTAAGTGACCTTTGGTATCAAAGCTACTATGCCAACCTACCCACCTATCTCACTGACTTTAATACAATATTGTTACGTTTTTACCTTTTTAAAAACGTTTAAAATATGATTTCGTTGATTGCAAACAAAATAAAAATAAATTGGTATTTAGTTTCAATTAAATTCTTTATTGTTTGCACTATTTTTGTGTGCCACTGTTTATAACTTGACGGATACAACAATAATTGCTTGTTCGCTATTCTTCTTTGCTTACAACGGAGATCTTCAAACCACAACTGTACTCTTCACACGCAACGTGTCTGACTGAATTCTTACTACTATTCATTGCTTGCTTTGTCTGGCCTTTTTATAGGCCCACGTAAACAGTCTGACGAACATTCTTGAAGTAGAATGTTCGTGTTTTCGCCTTCTCGAGAACTCTCGTAGTCTCATTGTTGTTTGGGTATTTTGGTTGCGTTCCTTGCGTTCATACTCATGGTTTTTTTGTTTTTGTAGCTTTCATTTATCGTCTTAATGTTAAACGATGTTACACCGTTTCCCTTTTCGTAATAATATAATAAAATTTGTTCCACTGAAATATAATTCATTCCAATTTTTTTAATGGAACTAAAACACAAAATTAAAATGAAAATTTAGTCTAGTAGGTAGTGTTTTGGCTTATTAGACGCGAGTCCATAGTTCAAACCCCAACTCAAAAGTCTGGAACAAAAAGAAATGTGAAAAAATATTTCTTTAGTGACTTTTTCCCATCAGTGTTCTGGCAAAAACTCTCAAAATTGCCATGAAGAAGTTTTCCAAAAACCAAACGTTCGGAGTTAACTTTAAATTGTAGGTCCTAATTGAATTAACACACACAACGTAAGTGGTGTGACAAACTAGGCGTAATCCTGACTAAAAGGTTGTAATGATCAATAAAGGAAGTACAGTGGACAGCAAAACTCTAGTTCTAGTTTAGAAGTTTAAGCAATAATATGTAATAATAGTTGCTAGTTTTTATATTAATTTTATTAATTTCTTTCTATTTTATTATAAAACAAGAAAATCTTGAATGCTTTTCACAGACCAAACGAAACAGGGAAGTTTCTGGTGCAGAAGTGTATCTACCATCAAGAAGAATTCCAAATAAATTTAAAATTCAAAGACTCAATATATTCAAATGTTGTCTCTTATATTTAGGGCCATTATTACAACTTGCCGTTAAACTTGGGTTTAGTTAAAGGTATCTTTAGCTAAAGGGAACTGTAAAGTTACCTTTAACTGATTTTCGTTATTACAACTTACAGATAAAATAAAATTAAAATATGGCAGTGCCCGAGCAAAGTCAATAAAACTGCTCAATTAAACAAGTTTTTTTTAACGCAGTGGTAACAGCGGACTTCGTTTTTTGTTGTATATGCTCATTTAGCTTAAATTTGAAGTTGCCATATCGAAAATAGTATATGATATGGGAAGTTCAAACATAAAGTGACCTTTAAATGTTAAAGGTAGGATGTTCTTCCCTTTAGCTTAACGATCACTTCTATCTTATTGTGAACTCATAATAATGAAAAACAATTTATCTGCCCGTTAAAATCCTCCCTTTAGTTAACGGCAAGTTGTAATAATGGCCCATAGTAGGATATCCTTTATGTTCGAGCACTCAGTTTAATCTATTTGGCATTGAATAAGCCAGTTTTTTATGGTTTCTGTTCATATTTGCCACCATTCACTCATAATCAAATTTTTCAGTTAACTTTTGTATGAGATTTAGCGACTATGAAGTTCTTCTAAATTATCTCATAAGTAAGTATTCTTGGAGTCATATCGGTACTCTGTGCAAAAGTATTAAGTCTGTGGGGACTTTAGAGGGCAAATCACATCTTCACTTTAGCAGTAGTAGCAGTAGTGTGTTGGCTTGTTAGACGTAAGGCCACGGTTCAAACCCCAGGTCAGTCATCAAAACGAAAATATGAAAAAAATATTTCTTCGGTGACTTCCTCTCAGCAGATTTCTGATAAAAACTCTGAGAGTAAATAAAATTGCCATGATAAGTTTCTCAAAAATCTGTCGTTCGGAGTCGACTTTAAAACTGTAAGTCCCGTTACTTATTGATGAAATTAACACACACAACATAAGTGGTGTGAGAAGCTAGGTCGTAATCCTGACTAAAGGGTTGTAATCAGCGTTGCCATTTGCCAAGTTTTCCCTTTTTTTCCAAGTTTTTTGAGATACGAAAAAGTTTTCATTAAATTTGTTTTCTAACAAAACAAGTTTTTTCGACAAAATTAGATTTAAAATTTTTTCAATAAATTTAATAATAATAACACGAAATATTTACATTTTTAAATAAAATATTGTGTATTATATTAGTCCTGGGCAAAATAAGCAAGGAAACACCAACAGAGGGCACCGGGCTCCGCGGTTTCCCTTAAAAATGTTGGTACTTTTGTAAAAAACAAGTTTTTTTTGGTAAAAAAAAGTTTTTTTTCCCAGAAATAAAAAGTTTTTCAAAAAAAATTTCTGGCAACGCTGGTTGTAATGACCAATTATGTATGTTCATTAACTTGTTGGAAGTAATAACCATAAGTCGCCGTTGTCCAGTAGGTAGTGTGTTGGTTTATTAGACGTGAGGCCACGGTTCAAATCCCAGGTCAAACATTTTTAACAAAATGACGACTTCCTCTTAGGAGATTTCTGGCAAAATCTCGATTCGATTTTAAACTGTAGGTTCCGCCACTCATGTATAAAATTAACCCACACAACATAAAAGGTGCTAAAAGCTAGGTCGTAATCCTGATTTAAGAGTTGTAATGGCCAGTTATGTTTGTAATATGTATGTAACAACCGAACTTCATGTGAATATGTTGTTTAGAATTTTTAAATACTATCTCTTATTTGTTATGTCCTCAATAAATTCCAAACTGCCAACACCTGGTGCCGGCATACATCTCCTCGGTATTGTCCTACCAAGATCAGGCTATTTCAGTTCTTTGAATTGAGCTCCTTATTTTTATTCTTCCATACTAAATGAATTCCGGAAAGACGAGTCAAAATATATCATTTTTCCTTGTACGGAAGTACGATCTCAAGACACGGTTAAGCAAGGTCGAACCTATAAGAATTTAAATTAAAAGATTCGCTGTGTTGCAAAGGATTTCGATTATTGCATGTTGCTCTGTTGTTGTTTAAAACAATCCTTCAGTGATGAGAATAAAGAGTTCCTCAACATTTCTATCCACAGCTTTCAAAAATTATTTTAAGTTAATGGTTACGGGTGCCTGATTTGTTAATGATTTTAACAGTTATTGCTCTCTACTGTTCCTCATCAGGGAAACCGTTACTGGACGTATTATTTTAAGAGAATAAAAGATATCCAAAAAAGATATCTGTATGTTGCATAGCTATTAAGCTGATAAACGTTTCGAAGATCTATTCGAATTGCCATTGAGAGCAATAATGTGATCGATACTCATCGGACGAGTATAGACTACAATGAGGAGAGAGTATCGAACATTTATAAAGAAAAGAGAAAAAAATCCTTTAGAATTGTACACTGCTCTGCCTCACCGTGTTACAATCAAATTGAAAAGCAACAGGTTTGATCTTCCATAAACGAAAATTACGTAGGAATTATCAACAGAAGCAGACACTGTAGACTTGTCCTCGCCTACATTAAAAGTTGCAAACAAAAACAACACATTTTGTTGTTATCGATTGTATTTTGGTGTAGGGAATAGTTAACTTGATGCAATTGGTTTTCGTACATTTTTTTAGGTCAAACACCTCAGTGTTGTTTTTAATTGGAAAATTTAAAGTTGAACTCCACAATGTCAACATACGCCTGCGTAGTATATTGTAACATAAAAAACATGTAAAATTGCAGATCACAGACAACCCACGTTTCTGAATGCTCAAAGACTGACTGGCTATAAAGAATAATTCCATAAAAAACTGAAAATACCTATACAGGCTCTGAACAAAACTCCAGCCAAAGGTAAAAAGAACAAAGACATATGTATGCGATATCCTGTTAATGAAAACTAGAAAAAATAAGTGGAGAATAAGGTTCACAAGGTGCATGTTGTAATGTCAAAAGTAATTTAATAAGGTTTTTATTTTTTTTTTTTTTATGAATAATTATATATGTAAACATGTATTTAGCATGTGCAAATGTTTGCTTTTGTCATGTTGATGTAGAAACTTAAGGAGAAAATGTTACCAATAAAACGGCAAATTAGTTAGTTATGGTAGCAGAACGGTAAAGGGACTTTTGTTTAAGTTGGCATTGCAAGATGTTGCATATTTTAATGCCGCAGCCTAAAGCTACTCAGAGAACTATTAAATACACTTTTAAAAATAAAGTTTAAATTATTTTTACCAGCAGCCGTTCACAGGCAAGTTCCTCGGTGGCCATATGGATCATTGTGATACCCAGTGTGAGCTAAGCTCCCTTGTCAAGATCCGTTAGTGGTGGGTTTGAATCACCCCGAGTCCCCGATGAAACCGACCAGTTCTCTTAGTGGCACCTTCGCCACCATGTCCAGATGTTCAAACGTTCTGTCACCCAAAAACCGATGACATCTGCTCCGAAGTACAGAGCACTCGAATAAACGGTGTCACATCGATTCCGTTGCTTTTACATCATGTTAGCTTCGGCAGTAATCCTGGTGTGACAAACCGAGCTTGTCAGCAAAATTGCCAATAGCGCAGTGTACCGCTAGAACTCTGTTAGAGTGCGAACCAGAGATCAGCAACGAGTATTCAAAACGATGAGTAGATTCGAGTCATACTTATAATTTCAGCTACTTATACGCATTCATACTTATTTTAATATCATACTCATACTACTCAAATTCAAAGTTAGAAATACTCATCGTACTCATACTTAACAATACGCACGATGTTTTTGATTTCGACTCTCCATGATTCAACATATACACGAAGCACAAAATAAGTATGATTCGAGTACGAACACCACAATACTCGCTAGAAGGTTGTGTGTGTGCTTTGCTTGCTGTCTTTGTCTTTTCTTTTCTCTTCTTTTGTAAATGCAACAATAACTACTACTGTAAATTTTGATGAATGATTCGGGTGACTCGAATCATTCGTAAGTATTATAAGTATTTTTCTAAATTTATGAATCTGAATGAGTAGGCGTATGAATCAAACAATTAATCGAATGTTGTGAGTTTGATGTCAACGTTGTACTCATACTCATTGCAACCTATACTTATAAATCAATGTTGTAGCGAGTACGAATGAATCAGAGTAGTTGAATTTCAATACTCTTGACGCACTCATACTCAAAATTTCATAAGTACCTATGAGTAGCGAAAATACGATTCATTGCTGATCTCTGGTGCGAACCGTTCTCTTGTCGAACTCAAGTAGTTCCTTGGTTTCCCTGCTGTCTGCTGCTGAATGCAGCAGTTTTGAAATTCGACAACTAATTATGTTGGACCATCCACGGTTTGTTGTATGCCATGCTACTCTTTCCAATTTCAAAAAGTATTCCTGTATTCGGCTTATTAGACGTAAGACCTCGGTTCGAACGAAATATGAAACAATATTTCTTCAGCGACTTCCTCTCAGCAGATTTCTGGCAAAAACTCTGAGAGTATATAAAATTGCCATGAAAAGTTTCTCAAAAATCTGTCGTTCGGAGTCGAGTTTAAACTGTAGGTCCCGCCACTCAAGTATGAAATTAACACACACAACATGAGTGATGTGAGAAGCTAGGCCGTAATCCTGACTGAAGGGTTGTAATGGCAAATTATGTATTCTCCTCTATGCTTCACCTGCAAAAAATTTTAAATAATATCTGACTTACTGATGTTACTGTTGCACTACGAAGATGTACGAAGTGAAGTGAGTGAGACATTGTTATTAGAAAGTTTAAAAGCAATTTCGTTAAGTGTAGGGATTATTTAAATGAATAGTTTTTCTATTTAATTTTTTTAGTTCAAAAAACACATGCTGTTTTTTTTTTTTAAATAACGCGCCTTTCGAGAGCCTTTTGCAAAGCCATCTGTTATTGACTTCAAGTACTTGTTGGCTGCATTTCATGCCGGTGCCTGTGTGTGATGTGAAATATTAAAAGCCTTTTCTAAATACAAACTGTGCCAAGCAGCAGTTGCAGCAGTTGCAGCAGTTGTCTGTCTCTCTCTCTCTCTCTCTTTTTCTGTTGTTGACAGCTCGTATTGACAATTAACATGTTCATTTTTATACACAAAAAGTCAAGTAAAAAAGTAAATTTTATACACATTTTGACTTTGGGTTTAAAAGCTAAACCTTCTTTTTTTTGAGAAAAAAAAGCCATTTATGGTTGCAAGATGTTGTTTTTTTCTACTTTTCAATGTGCCTTCACTTTTGTTTTTTATTCCTCTTTTGATGTTTTTGAAGTGTTTGAAGAAATTTGCTTGTGGACTTTTATGGCATCTAAAAACCATTCAAAAATAACATAAAAGACCACTTAAATATTTAAATTTCAAAATAAAACGTTAAAAAACTTCGGATAAATTTCCAAAGTTTATAAATAATTATGTTATGGCAGTTATTTTTAATTGTTTATATGGAATATTTTATTGAAATCACATTAATTTCACTACTTCATTAGAAAGAATTGAAAAAGAATAAAATTTCTTAATTAGAAAGCGTTTACAGCAAAATAGTAATTCTGTATTTACAGGGAAATAGAAATTGATACTATCGGGTAGGTCATTTAAAATTTTAAATTTAAAAATGCAATAAAACGAAAACGGTTTGAAATTTTGCCAAATTTATTTTATTGTTTTGAAGTACAATTGCTCCGGCTAGAAATGGAATATTATTTCATTCACATGCCTGCCTTGGCTAGCCTTACAATACCTCATTCGATCGGATCAATTTTTGTGTACTTTTTCATGTGACTGGGGTCGCATCTCGGCAATGATATCACGAATGTTGGCCTGCGTATGCTCAATTGTCTCTGGTTTGTCAGCATAACACTTTTCCTTAACGGCACTCCACAGAAAATAGTCCAACGGTGTCAAATCGCAGCTTCTTAGCGGTCAATTGACATCACCATTTCGGCTAATTAAACGGTCATCATTGTGGCATGATATGTGTGGCAAGTCGCAACATCCTGTTAAAACCAAACAAACCATGAAGAGCGGGTACAAAAAAATCAGTTATCATTGTGCGATAGGGGCTTCCATTAACAGTAATGGTTACGCCATCCCCCTTTTCAAAAAAATATGGGCCAATGATGCCTCCGCTCCACAAGCCGCAGCAAACAGTCACTCGTAATGAATGCATTGGCTTCTGTAAGACCACGTGTGGGTTTTCTGAGCCCCAAATACGGCAATTTTGCTTACTAACTTACTTACCAAGATGAAAATGAACTTAATTTTTTTTTTGCAAAATCTACATCATCGTGCAGTTTCTCGTTGGCCCATCTAGTGAAGCGAAAACGAAGCGAATGGTCACGTAACTTCAACTCTGAAGCTGGTGCGTGAAATGTTCAATTCTTGAGAACGATGACGAATTGATGTTGATGCATTCTCACGCACACTTCCAGCCACAACTTCGATATTTTCGGGTGAACTTACTGTACGAGCTCACTCACGTCTTGGCGCATTAACAAAGTAACCAGTTTCACCAAATTTAGTAATAAACTTTCGTATACCGGACACTGTTAGTCCAAATTTTTTACAACATTTTCGTGCAATTTGCGACCAATTGTCTTTGTTTTGGAAATAAATTTCCAATAAACTTCTTGAGAAAGTGATAACTGATCTCCTATACCATCAAATTTCACCTCTGCTATCGCCATGTCAACACGGCTTTCGTAAATCTCGATCTTCAACAACTAATATCTTGGAACTCACTACAATTGTCAATGAAGGATTTTCAAATAAAATGCTGACTGATGTGATATACACTGATTTCAGTAAAGCTTTTGATAAAGTGAATCATAAGCTTTTATTGCACAAATTATCACTTTTAGGCTTTAGTGATTCTGCTCTAAAATGGTTAACATCGTATCTGTCACAAGAAACTCAACAAGTCAAATTTAGAAATGTCACAACTGAAATTATAAAAGTGCAATCTGGGCAGTCATTTGGGCCCAATCTTATTCACTTTATTTATTAATGACCTTCCCTCAGTTGTTTTGCACTCTAAGGTACTGATGTACGCTGACGACGTTAAAATATTTAACACTTTTAATAATGTTTATGGATTTCTTCTACTTAGTACTGATTTTTGCTGTTTTTATAAGTGGTGCAAATTGAATTTGTTGGAATTAAATATTTAAAAGATTGATACCTTCTATTGCATTGATAACGCTGTGTTGGATAAAGTTAAAAGTATTTTGGACCTTGGTATTCTATTGGATCATAGTCTCAACTTTCGGGATAACATATTAATGATCGTGAATAAAGCTTATGGCATACTTGGTTATATATCTAAGGAATTTGTTGATCCTTATTTAACTAAAACGTTATTTACATCTCTTGTCCGGCCTATCCTGGAATATGGTTCTATCATATGGGACCCTTGTTATGCAGTCCATATAAATAGCATTGAGTCAGTGCAAAAACAGTTTTTAATTTTCTGTTTACGAGGTCTTGGTTGGAACTCCTATGAATTACCGCCATATCGGAGTAGACTTGCTTTGATTAAACTGCCAACTCTTAAAAGTCGTCGTTCCATGATGAGTACTCTTTTCATTCTGGGTTTAATACGTGGAGATGTTGATTCAGAGTTCCTGCTCAGTCGATTGAAATTCAATGTTCCTGTGCGACCTACACGTAATTTTGAATTGCTTTCACTGACTTACTACAGATCAGACTACGAAAATAATGATTCCTTCAGACGTGCCTGTAAAACATTCAATGAATGCTACCAAGTAGTTGATTTCTCTGTGCGCAAAGATGTTTTAAAGAAAACCCTAACAACATTTTTTTTGAACTGTTAATTTAAAGTTGTAGTTGAATTAATATAAACTGTTTTGGATATGTCTCATTTAGTCAGTAAGGATATATTGTATCTATTGACGTTAAATAAATAAATAAATCCCAACGCTGCTCAAGCGCAAATCGTTCACTGGAGATAATATACTGAATTTTTAAATTTACCAGATTCAAAATAACCATTGGTTCAAATTTAAACCGATAGATCGGGTGGGCCATCGTATCGTTCAAAGGAATTTTAGGCGTACGGATTTTCAAGATAGTTATGTGCCATCCGACAGGTATTTATAATAATAAAAAATAAGTAAATATAAGGTTACAGTAAAAGGTTCTTTGATTAAGTTACCATTATTTAAAAAAACTGCAACTTGTACAAGATTTCAACAAATTTGAAAGTGCCGTTTAATTTCAACACCCAACTGTTTAGTCAGGATTAGGAATTAGTTTTTTACACTGCAATGTTAAATACATACATAATCGGTCATTACAACCCTTCAGTCAGGATTACGACTTTCTCACACCACTTATGTTGTGCGTGTTAATTTTTTATGCACGAGTGGCGAGACCGACAGTTTAACGTCGTTTTTTTGAGAAACTTTTTCATGGCAAATTTATTTACCCTCAGAGTTTTTTGCTAGAGATCTACCGAGAGGAAGTCGCCGGAGAAATATTTTTTCATATGTTTATCGTTTTGTTAGATATGTCTGACCAGCGGTGTGAATCAGAGATCAGCAACGAGTATTCAAAACGATGAGTAGATTCGAGTCATAATTATTATTTCTGATACTTATACGCATTCATACTTATTTTAATATGATACTCATACTACTCATACTCAAAGTTGGAAGTTCTCGTCGTATTCATACTTAACAATACGAATGATGTTGCTGATTTCGACTCTCCATGATTCAACATATACACGAAGCACAAAATAAGTATGATTCGAGTACGAACACCACAATACTCGCTAGAAGGTTGTGTGTGTGCTTTGCTTGCTGTCTTTGTCTTTTCTTTTCTCTTCTTTTGTAAATGCAACAATAACTACTACTGTAAATTTTGATGAATGATTCGAGTAACTCGAATCATTCGTAAGTATTATAGGTATTTTTCTAAATTTATGAATCTGAATGAGTAGGCGTATGAATCAAACAAGGAATCGAATGTTGTGAGTTTGATGTCAACGTTGTACTCATACTCATTGCAACCTATACTTATAAATCAATGTCGTAGCGAGTACGAATGAATCAGAGTAGTTGAATTTTAATACTCACTCATACTCAAAATTTTATAAGTACCTATGAGTAGCGAAAATACGATTCATTGCTGATCTCTGGTGTAAACCGAGGCTTAGTAAGCCAGCACACTACCTAGTAGACTACGGCGATTTCAATTTCATTACAAGGGTAGTGGTTGTGGTTGTTAATTTTATTCAAGAGTAGCGGGAATTTTATAAAAAAAATTTTATGTCGAATTCTTGCACCGATTCGAGACGCTTTTTCAGGGCAATTGGATTACAACCAGAGCTATTGTCCGAAGGCTGCAGAGAGGAAAATCCGAAAGAAATTATTTCTTCTTTATGATTTTTTTAAGATGTTCTTACACTTAAGATGGAGTAGATTATTGAAAAATTCAGGCACTTATACACTGAAATTATTTCGTATAATTATTCTGTAATAACTTCCGCTGCACATATTTTAACTCTTTATGCACATTCATAAATTTAAGGTTTTTTTGAAATGCAAAACCAACAACAATAAACATTCATTCATTCATTTATTCATAATGCAACCAAACCAAACCAAACTTCCTCATAAAGTATGGTAGTTTTTTCCCATTATGTTCACTCTTAAAAAACTAAACTTTTTTCAAACCCTGAATATCACTGAACAATAACCCGCATTAAATTAAATGTAAAAAATACTACAAAGAACACTACAACTGATATAATATTGAGTACCAGACTTTATGTCGTGGTTCTGGTTTTTATTAAAAAAAAAAACAAAATTTTTTTTTCTTTTGTAGTTTGTTACGAACAAAAACAATCGTGGTCTACATCCCATACGCAAAATGTTTGAAAAAAAAACTTTTTTAAATAGATTTGCACTCAAAGAAATTTTTGTGTTGCTTTGAAATTTGTTACACCAGTAACGGCGTTCTCGGCATTAAATTTATTGACTGTTAATTTTGCCATTAATTTTTCCAAGTGTTGAATGAATGGTGAATGAATATTTGTTGTATTATTTTTGCATAAAAACCCACTCACTTCACTTTACTTCAAAATTTCAATATATGTACACTTATAAATACATGTTGTTGTTGTTGTTGTTGTTAAATACATATAATGAAATAAGGTGCTTAATAGTTTCGTTTGTAAATTGCAGACAAGTTTCCTGTCGTATGAAAAAAAAAACACATTAAAATTATACAAAAATATGACAATAAACAAAGTTAAAAACCAAAAATATATGCTTCAAAAAAAAAAAATATGTCCTTGGGATGAAAGCATGCAAATATAGCCTCTTAAAAATCAAAGTACAATAAGTGTGTGTTGCTCATCAGTATACAACATAGTTTTTAACACATTTTTGACCTTAAACGTTTTGAAAATTTACGACATTGTTAGGTTCGCAATCAGTTATAAACTTTGTCAACTCTGAAGGTTGTCAAATGTTTCATATTTGAAACTGGAAAATAGTTTCGGCTTTGTAAAGAAAGCAGATTCGTTCAATGGTAAAGGCTCTATTTGAAACAGTGTTGCATTTGATAGTCTGCCATTCTTACCTAACCTAACATGCACTGAATACTTTCTTCAAAGGCCTATTGTTTGGTATCATCTTGCTATTATTCGTTATCATCTTCCTAAAACAAATGCATTTCACAATCGCTGTAATTTCAGGCTCATCTTCAAGAAAATAAGAAGCAATCACATCGTCTGACCAAAATCTGCGTAGACACTTGCTCGTTGCAAATGCATTTGTTTTTCACGGATTGTCTCTGGTTTGTCGTTGTAACACTTTTCTTTAACGGCGCCGCACAGAAACGGTGTCAATTGCAGCTTCTTGGCGGCTAACCGACATCACCATTTCGGCTAACTAAAAGGCCAAGTCGCCGTAGTCTAGTAGGTAGTGTGTTGGCTTATTAGTCATAAAGCCAGGGTTCGAGCCCCAGGCCAGATATCAAAACAAAATACAAAAAGTATTTCTTCGGCGATTTCCTCTCAGCAGATTTCTGGCAAATACTCTGAGAGTAAATAAAATAGCCATGAAAAGTTTCTCAAAAAATCTGTCGTTCGGAGTCGACTTTAAACTGTAGGTCCCGCCACTTATGTATAAAATTAACACACACAACATAAGTGGTGTGAGAAACTAGGTCAATAATCCTGACTGAAGGGTTGTAATGACCAATTATGTATGTATGTAAAATGCCATCAAACGTTTGACGCAATAAATCGATTGTAGCGAGCTGCACCATTCTGTTGAAACCAAACATCGTTCACATCAATACCATGAAGAGCGGATACAAAAAAATCGGTTATCACGGTGCGATAGATGTCTGGATTGACCGCAATGGTTGCGCCGTCCTCATTTTCAAAGAAATATGGGCCAATGACAACTTCGCGCTTCACAAGCCGCACCCAAACAGTCACTTGTAGTGGGTACATTGGCTTCTGTAAGATCACGTGTACGTTTTCTCAGCCCCAAATACGGCAATTTAGCTTATTAACGTACCCATCAAGATGAAAATGAGCTTCATCCGAAAAGCTAATTTTTTTGGCAAAAAAATTTTCGACCAATTGTCTCTGTTTTGGAAATAAATTTCCAATAAATCCCTCAATCCATTGCTCAAGCGTAAATCGATTCATTACGATTCATTACTGAATTTTGTGACACAATAGAATGACAGAATGACATAAGTATTGCCAGTTTCGAAATAACCGATGGTTTAAATTTAAACCGATAGATGGCCCACCCGATAGTATTAGCAATTGTGTTAACATTCACAGTACCACCAAAAGCAAAGTATCAGTGCTGGATTTCCTGTTTTGACATACCAGATGGCAGCATTCTTCAGAAATTGCGAGTCCTGATTTGATAGAGTAGGAATCAGAGATCAGCAAAAAGTATTCAAAACGATGAGTAGATTCGAGTCATACTTATAATTTCAGATACTTATAGGCATTCATACTTATTTTAATATCATACTCATACTACTCATATTCAAAGTTAGAAATACTCATCGTACTCATACTTAACAATACGCACGATGTTTTTGATTTCGACTCTCCATGACTCAACATATACACGAAGCACAAAATAAGTATGATTCGAGTACGAACACCACAATACTCGCTAGAAGGTTGTGTGTGTGCTTTGCTTGCTGTCTTTGTCTTTTCTTTTCTCTTCTTTTGTAAATGCAACAGTAACTTCTACTGTAAATTTTGATGAATGATTCGAGTGACTCGAGTGACTCGAATCATTCGTAAGTATTATAAGTATTTTTCTAAATTTATGAATCTGAATGAGTAGGCGTATGAATCAAACAATGAATCGAATGTTGTGAGTTTGATGTCAACGTTGTACTCATACTCATTGCAACCTATACTTATAAATCAATGTTGTAGCGAGTACGAATAAATCAGAGTAGTTGAATTTTAATACTCACTCATACTCACTCATACTCAAAATTTCATAAGTACCTATGAGTAGCGAAAATACGATTCATTGCTGATCCCTGATAAGTATTGCCAGTTTCGAAATAACCGATGGTTTAAATTTAAACCGATAGATGGCCCACCCGATAGTATTAGCAATTGTGTTAACATTCACTGCACCAACAAAAACAAAGTATCAGTGCTGGATTTCCTGTTTTGACATACCAGATGGCAGCATTCTTCTGGAGATTGGGAGTCCTGATTTGATAGAGTAGGAACATATTTTTGACGTTTTTTTTTATTGTCAATTTGTATGGAAAAAAACGGAGCAGAGAGTAAAATGATTTGTGGAATCCCTATGTTCCCAATATTGTGTATCAAATGTAAATGTTATGGAAGATTGTACAACAAACGATTTTAAGTGATTTAAAAATTTCGGCTGGAATTCTATATTCGTCTGCTGGCTTATTACTTATCAGTTTCCCGGTGGGCTGGGTTGCATGATATCATTATTATGTTTTCCTTCAGGCTACTGATGTTCATTTCGTTGTCTATGATACATTATTTGACGTTACTAACTTTTACTCCATCTGAGAGTTTGTTCATCAGCGATGAATCAATAACTCTTATTAGCTACCATATTCTATTCATATTCATTATACCTATTAATTTTATTTTGAAGTGAATGTGTTCATCATTCACTTTGAATAGAAACATACCACAAGTCTTGTGGCTCAATTCAATGACGTTAATTTTCTATCAACAAATATTGTGCAAAATAAATATGTATGTATGTATCAGAGATCAGCAATGAATCGTTTTTCGCTCCTCATAAGTACTCATGAAATTTTGAGTATGAGTGAGTCAACAGCATTGAAATTCAACTACTCTGATTCATTCGTACTCACTACAACATTGATTTATAAGTACAGGTTGCAATGAGTATGAGTACAAAGTTGACATCAAACGCATAATATTCGAAATATGTTTGATTCATACGCCTACTCATTCTGATTCATAAATTTAGAAAAATACTTATAATACTTATAAGTGATTCGAGTTGCTCGAATCATTCATCAAAATTTACAGCCTTTGTTATTGTTGCATATACAAACAAAGAAGAAAGGAAAGACAAAGACAACAAGCAAAGCACACACACAATCTTCTTGTGAGTATAGTAGTGTTCGTACGCGAATCATACTTATTTTGTGCTTCGTGTAAATGTTAAGTAGAGACGAGTCTAAGTCAATAACATCATGCGTATTGTTAAGTATGAATACGACGAGTACTTCCAACTTTGAGTATGAGTAGTATGAGTATCATATTAAAATAAGTATGTATGCGTATAAGTCTCAGAAATAATAAGTATGACTCGAATCTACTCATCGTTTTGAATACTCGTTGCTAATCTCTGGTATGTATTTATCGTAATAAAATTTCAATTCCAATTAATTTTAATTCACTGAATTAATATAATTTATTTACTTATAATTTTATTAAAGTTCTTGTGTTATAAATATTTATTTTTATTTTTTTTTTATAGATTTGCAATCGATACGTCGTTTATTGGAACATGATACCAGCGGTTCGGTTTGCCCCAGTTGTCGCATTTCATTCGACAAAGGCAAAAGGCGAAAACTAATCGATACTTGCGGTCATGAACGTTGTTATTCTTGTATGTTTCGCAATGACCAGTGTCCCATGTGCATGAATAGTTCGCTAAAAGGTAAGTTAAATACAATATTAATTAATATTTTATTATTATTTTTAAATATTAACATTAACGAGGAAATGTTGAAAAAAACTGGCATTTGCACTCGTATGTCATATTTTTAACAGTAGAATGTATGTAACCAAGCCACACTATAAATTTAATTTAAAATCATGTTTTACAAAAAAAGTTTACTAAATTTGACATCACAATGGATAACACAATGGGTCATATAGGCCACTGAGTGAACTTGTCCGTAAATGACAAGCTACCTGCTAACCTAACCTAACCTTTACATCAGGACTGATCGAAATATTCCTCCATAAAGGATTTGTAGTTGCCGTAGTCTAGTAGGTAGTGTGTTGGTTTATTAAACGTAAAGCCCGGGTTCGTATCCCAGGTCAGACATCAAAACGAAATATAAAAAAAATATTTCTTCGGCGACTGCCTCTCAGCAGATCTCTGGCAAAAACTCTGAAGTTTTCTTTTCTACAAAGAAAATGTCACCCTCTTACAAGGTACATTAAAAAAATTTTTGACCAACCCTGTTGTAATGTCATTATTTATTTGAAAAAAACATAACACAAATATTAAAAAAGGGTATGCCCTGTGTTTACCATTTATTAAGAAAATGAATGAGGAAATGCCAATTTGTTTAAAGGTGTTGCCAGATCGCTAATTTTTCGACTTCAGTTTTTGCACGCTTTTTTTATTACAAAAAAAAATATTTTAACACTGTTCTAACATTGAATGCAATTTTTTATACTCCTGACCATGTGTCTTTAATAATGTAATATTTCCTTAAGATTACTCCACAAAACAATGAAAAAATTAACTTCAAATTGGATAACAATACCAGGCGACTTTTTTTAAATTTCATCTGGTAGCCCTATAAATAAACAAAAGTCATCTGCTTTACAGGGCATTAGCAGCACTCTCAATTTATACAGGGCATAAAATGCAATGCCCTCCACCATTGGCAAGTGCGAATTATTTAGAATAAAACATACCACCCTTTTAGAGGGCGAAACATTTTTAAGAAACAAACTCAAAATTGCATTTTGCGTTAATAAAATGCACATTTTTTGGTAGAAAAGAAAACACCATGAGAGTAAATAAAATTGCCATTAAGAGCTTCTCAAAAATCTGTCATTCGGAGTCAACTTTAAACTGTAGGTCCCGCCACTCATGTATAAAATTAACGTACACAACATAAGTGGTGTGAGAAGCTAGGTCGAAATCCTGACTGAAGGGTTGTAATGACAAATTATGTATTAATATCGAAAATATACTGCGTTACTTTATGTAGTCGCCGTAGTCGAGTAGGTATTATTAGAACTCGTAGAAAACCATATTGCACGTTCAAAATAAAATAAAATTGCCATGAATTGCCATAAAATTGCCATGATCGAAACTTTCGTTTGCATAAAACAAATCACAATTCATCAGGGGCAACATGGACAATGGATCACAGTGTTGTTTTAAAATTTCATAAGCCACATCAGCTACAAAGACTTTTTCCTAGGGTTAGGAATTTTCTAAAATTCTTTACAAATATCACCACCCAGTATAGTACAATAAAGTGATCAATTATGGAACCATATCTTGTAATTAAACAAATGAAAAGCCTTTGTTAAGGCATATTGAACTGAGTTTAGCAATTTTTTTTTGTAACTTCAGCTGGAAAATTTGTTTCGTCAATCAGAATGTGAATGGCTTGGTGTAATAAGACGTGGGTTTAAAAATTTATGATTGGCGTTGTAAATGCCGGTATAAGTGATCATAATTTTCGATGCCAAAGTCGAAGAGAAACTCATAAACTGATCTTTTTCTTGTTTATTAATTAAAATATAATTACAAATTATTTATTTAAATTAATTACGAGCTGAGTAACTACGATCTTATGTTCGATGCAGTGTATCAGACCAGAGTCTTTGGTAGAAAACGAGCTCACGAACCTCACGCTGGTAGTGTAGCACACTACCTACTAGGCTACCAGGGCACCCTCTGAATTTTTTATTATATAAATAAACTTATTTATTATAGCTACAAAAAATGTCGTATAAACTTTTATTGAGTTTCTGTACAACATTAAAAAAAATCAGAATTAGTTGATTTATTAGAAGTATTTACTTATCGCTATACAAAGATGCAAAAAGTAACCAAAATATGTATGTCCGTTAGGAACTTCGCAACTACTTAAATAAAAGTTTTATAAACTCAATATTTTGCTACCAAAGGTTCGGTGCTTGGAAAACGACAGTACAGAAAGTATATCATGTTTTCTATTACCAATGTTCGATAGCGCTAACCATGTCTTTGCCCGAACTACGAGGAAAAACTAATGCTATAAACACAATAAACGCAACGCAGAAGTACAGCAATTTTGCAAATGCAGGCTAAGCGCAGCAAAGCATAAGCAGAACAAAGAAAAAAATTAACATTTCAGTAATTCTTTATCAATATGCCAAGAAAACGTTTTTCGCGTTATATTTCCTACATTTCATGGATCTTATTATATCAACAGCATCAATCTCGCTCACTGTGAGCACTAATCATCTCATTGTAGAGATGAGCGATCCAGTGATTTTCGAAGAACGTTGTTCTCAGTGAACGTGATTTGTTAATCACTGTTCTTTAAAACAGTGATTGTAATCACAGTATTCCAATAATACAATAATGACAATAACGTATTTTATTAAGTCGTAAGAAAGAGACAACTAGATACATACTACGAAAAGACTACTAAACAAAATCAAAGTGGTGTCATCAATGTTATTATTTTTAATGTAATTTTTTTTTTATATGAAGTTTGACAATTAAGTTTCAATTTCACAGAAGGTTCATGTATAAAAGACAAAAGTAAATAATCAGCATCATCTACGAGTAATTCTGCCTCGCTCAAAATAAAATGAAATAAATTTGAGTAACAATTTTGAAAGAACGACATTATTAGTAACTGTTATTTGGCAATTTGAATCACTGTAGTTACCAGTGAATTATCAATCACCGTGATTAAATCACAGTTTTGAAAATATCGCTCATCTCTATCTCATTGCTGCAAATAAAAATATAAGTTATCTTGTGTTAAATTTTTTTTCTTTTCATTTATGACGTAAATTTAAGTAATTTCTGTTATGTTACCTAAGAAGTGCTTATCCCTTGCGGTAAATACTCGTAATAACCATTAATTAAAATCAAATTTTAATGAAATTTTTTCACTTTCAAATCAAAATAACAATAATTTGTATTTAACACTTTTAATCCCGTTAATTATTTAATATGTTTTATAAATCATTTTAATTCCGATATAAACTACAACCATTTTTCAAAAGATTACATTGCAGAACAATTAAAATATTTGAACAAAAAAAAAAACAAATGCAATATACAGTCAAAGAAAAAAGTCTACTTCCCGGTGATTTTTATCAAATTAAAAAAGGTGTTGTAGGTCGGGTTGCCAGATTCCGATTCGCAAAAAGCTGGACATTGGGTTTTAAAAAGCTGGGCAAAACAAAAAAAAGCTGGACATAAAAAAATACTGAGAAAATATTAATTTTGGTTTTGTGTAAATAATTTGTATGTCAGTGATGATAGAAGAGGGAAATCATAACTTAGTTGTATAACAAATGTGCAATCAGTGTTGGCTAACACGATTTGACAAAGATAACATGAAAATTATTGCCCAAGTTATTGCAGTGTACTAAAAAATTTCTATTTAGCTGGACAAATTAAATTTTAGCTTGAAACTGGACAAGCATCAAAAAAGCTGGACAATCCAGCCAAGTCCAGCCAGGCAGTTGTAGGGTTGTTTAAGGCAATTGTAATTAAGAATGTTTGAAGACAAAAAAGAATATTAAAAAAAATATAACCTAGAAATTATTGGAGAAAAAATAAAAAGAATTAGTGGGAAAAAGTCTATATACAACGGTGTATGTACACTTTTTTATGTAACTATATATGCACCACAGTTAGTTAATTAGAAAACTAGATTTTGCATTGCAATAGCACACCCAGTTCTTAGTGTGACTGAATAAACTATTTGCATTTGCCATATTGTACATACTCATGCAAACTAAGCTAATATCATTCAAATATTAAAAGGTCAACCAACCAACCAACTAACAAATAAATTCTAACAATAACAACAATATGTATGCACTTATCGTAGCATTTATGGCAATTAAAATCACAACTACTCGTATTACTGCTGTAATTGTTGTATTATAAAGCACTTGTTAAATCGTTATACCCTGTAAAATACATCAGAAATCAAAATATTATTCACACATATGTACATACAGTGGACAGCAAAAGTCTTAGTACTCCAATGTATTTTGACAATTTCATGAATTTTAACCAACAGTTTGTATAAAAAATTAAGGTTTTTATATTTATTTTATTAATTTATTTTTGTTTTATTATAAAACAAAAAATGTTTTAATGTTTTTCATAAAACAAGAGAGGAAAAAGGAAAAGTTTCAGAAGACTCCATAGGTACCCCCAAGGAGAAGCCTGAGTAAATTTAAAATTCAAAAGCCTAATATATGAAAGTGTTATATCTTGTATTTTGTAGAATATCCCTTAAGGTCTAGCACTCCATTTAACCCATTTGGAATTGAATGTAAAAGTTTTGTTTAGTGTTTTCATGGTGGCACCATGAGCAAGTTTTTCGTTTAACTTTTGTTCGAGGTTTAGCGATTACGTAACAGTTCTTTCAAATGATCTCCTAAATACTCTCTTGAAGTAATATCGGGACTTTGTGCAAAAGTATTAAGCCCGTGTCGACTTTTTTTGTCAAAATATATTACCGTACTAAGACTTTTGCTGTCCACTGTATATACATATGTATGTATGTCCATAACTTCTATTTAAACTTTACATAACAATCGCATTTACCCATTTGCAATGAAAAACATTTTAAATTTCAAATTTGCATAAAATGGCAATGAGGCAAAAAATACTTTAAAAAACCAAAACCATTTCGAATGCAGTTTGAATGGTATTCTAAACACACTTCAACTGCTTATTGCAACGCTTTTGTAGTGCGGCTTTGATTTCAACCTTAAAGCGAATTGTCAAAAGCAACTCAAGTTTACTTCAATGCTCTGTTTTAAAAACTACTTTTAATATTCCAAAGGCTATGGTAAATTGTTAAACGTGTTAGTAGGTTCATTAAAGATCACTTGTTAAGATATTTTTCTTAACGATATTTTACTTAATTGTAATGAAACAATTTTATAAACAATTTGTTGTTTTTCTTTTTTATGGAGAGATTTTATTATTTTGGATATTTTGGATTCGCCTTCGAATTTGTAACTTAACGACAAATTATAAAGAAATCGGTGATCTCAGTTTAAACGATCCTTATTTAAGTAGCATTTTTAGAAAGCATTTTTGAATCAAGTCTGTCTAATAGTTTTTCATTTTTAAAGAGCTTCTTCTTGGTTTATTTTTGAATCAAATGGAGAAAGCATTCAAAGTTGCACGAATGTGCTTGTTTTGCTTTTACATAGTTTAACATTAAAATTATAAACAAAAGCTACAAAAACAAAAACAATAAACTTGTTTACATGATAAACAAGTAAACAAAAATATACCAACAAAACACCAACATAAAAGAAACAAAACTACAACAACAAACATTACAAGAATAAACGTAAACAAAATAATGGCACAACGATTTTTACGTTTATAGAGATCTCGAGATCATCCACCTTCAAGAACATTTATCAGACTGTTTACGTTGCCATATAAAAGGCAGGCAAAGCGGGCAACGAGATTAGTAAAAGTTCAGCCAGTCTTTTGTGAAGACGCTGTGTGTTTGAAGAGAATAATCGTGGTTTGAAGATCTCCGTTATAAAGATTAGTCGAACAATTGTCTAATAATTGTTATTGTTTATGCAAAAGAGTGCAAAGAGCAATAACAAACAAAGCCATTGTTGTTGTTTACTTCAAGTTGTGAACAGTGGCACCCAGAATTGTCCGAACAATAAAGAATTCAATTAAAACTAAACACAAATTTATTTTTATTTTATTTGTTCGTAAATGCTCATACTTTAAACGTTTTTAAAAGGATATTGACTCCGAACGACAGATTCTTGAGAAAATTTTTCATGGCAATTTTATTTACTCTCAGGGCTGAGGGGCAGTCGCCGAAGAAATCCAGAATTTTTCAAAACACAAATTTCAGTATATACATTATTATACAAGTAAACCAATTTCACTATGATCCACTGCACATACATATATTTTGTAAATTATTTTGTATTTTTAATTTTGTTTTCATTTCTCTTGTTTTTTTTTTTTCTTTTCATTCAGATGTCGACTGTAGTAACACCCAAGGCTATGACACGGGCATTGGTGGTTCAACATCCACAATTGTAAGCCCTCTGGGCTCACCACAGCCTCAGTTAAGATCGCAAGTTCAACGTGCAAATGAGCTTGCTTTGGATCGATACATGCAGGTGAGTAAATACAGGCATTACTTGTATATAAAACTTTAAAATAAAGTTGATATGATGTTTACGTTGTTATTTTTTGTTCTATTTTTTTCTTAAAAAAATGTTTATCTTTTTTATTTACAATCATAGTGCTTTATACTTTGAATGATAGAAATTAAATTTGATGTTCGAAATACATATACTTCGTTATGTTTATTGTATCTACCAGGTAAAACATAGATTTAGTTTTCTATTCCTCTGCGATCCTTGTTGCTCCGAATTGTTTTCATTGACGCCAACGCTGAAATTTAGCACCTGTCACATATGTTAATTCCGATTATTAACAGACGTCCCGAATGCTGGCCTTCATATGCTCAATTGTCTCATGTTTGTCGACATAACAATTTTATTTAACGGCGCCCCACATCAAATAGTCTAGCAGCTTCTTGGCGGCCAATTGACATCACCATTTCGACTAATTAAACGGCCATCAAACGTTGGACGCAATAAATAGATTGTGGCATGAGTTGTGTGACAAGGTGCACCATTCTGTTGAAACCAAACATCTTTCACATCAATGCCATGAAGAGCAGGTACAAAAAAATCGATTATCATGATGTGATAGATGTCTCCATTTCCCGTAATGGTTGCGCTGTACTCATTTTTTAAAAAATATTGGCCAATCATGTCTCTTCGCCAGAGATCAGCAATGAGTATTGAAAACGATAAGTAGATTCGAGTCATACTCATAATTTCTGATAATTATACGTATTCATACTTATTTTAATATCATACTCATACTACTCATATTCAAAGTTTGAAGTACTCATCGTACTCATACTTAATAATACGCATGATGTTGTTGATTTCAACTCTCCCTTAACTCAACATTTACAAGAATCACAATATAAGTATGATTCGCGTACGAACACTACAATACTCACTTGAAGGTTGTATGTTTGCTTCGATTGCTGTCTTTGTCTTTTTCTTTCTCCTTTTTTTGTAAATGCAACAACAACTAAGACTGTAAATTTTGATGAATGATTCGAATCACTCGAATCATTAATGAGTATTATAAGTATTTTTCTAAATTTATGAATCTGAATGAGTAGGCGTATGAATCAAACAATGAATCGAATGTTGTGAGTTTGATGTCAACGTTTTACTCATACTCATTGCAAACTGTACTTATAAATCAATGTTGCAGCGAGTACGAATGAATCAGAGTAGTTGAATTTCAATGCTGTTGACTCACTCATACTCAAAATTTCATGAGTACTTATGAGTAGCGAAAAAACGATTCATTGCTGATCTCTACTCTGCCCACAAGCTTCACCAAACAGTCAGTCGTAATGGATGTATTTACTTTTGTACCCACCAAGATGAAAATGAGCTTCATCCGAAAAGATGATTTTTTTTTTGCAAAATTGACGGGATCACGTTGGCCCAATAAATCCCAAAGTTACTCAAGCGTAAATTGATTCATAACGTTCAGTGGTGATAATACACTGAATTTTGTGACAGAATAGAATGACATAAGTATTGTCAGATTCGAAATAACCAATGATTCAAATTTAAACCGACAGATGGCCCACTCGATACAAGTGGTTCGGTCTCTGATCTACATGATCATATGCATTACTCTGCCTTGGTACCATCCTCTGTCCTGGCAGAAGCTGTGATTGCGCTCTAGGCAAAACTCCACTCCACTCGCTAGCTATAGACCTATCTGCAGAAAATGCATTCTTGCTGGTATTAGAGGCTGCGTCACAGTTGTCTATTATACTTTTAGCCTACTGTATTAAGGATTTCTGTGTTTTATTTAATGTGGACCTCCCCCTTCCTGGGCATTCGTTTTAGTAAACTACTGTTGCATACAATTTATATCGAACTGACCACGAACAAGATAAATCGTTAATTATACTAGGATATCTTAATCGCTTCAATCTTTAGAGTATCGTCGTAATGTAACATGTATTTTAAGTCTTCGAAAAATTTAGTTTTTTTGTTTTTTTAAATTGTTGTAAAAAAAATAATGAGTGTTAATGCAAGCATAAATTAGCGTCTGACATATTTAAAAATGTTAATACACGTAAATTACTAACAAAAAATGAAAAGAAATATAACAACTAATGAACAGACAATAACAAAAACCGTACACATGAGCATTTCCTATCAATAAAAAGAATTTTCATCTAATTAGCGTCAATTCAGCAAGTTGCAATTGAATCCCAATGGGGTCGAATGAAAAAAAAATGTTTCTGTGTTAACGTCAAATACGACAACAAATAATGCAGACAACAGCAAATACTCCACAGGTGACTACTAAAATTAATTCTATACGTCGTGAGTTGTTACTTTTTAAAAAACTTAAAATGATTTACTATCTACAATGACATTACAATGATTATAAATTGTAAAAGAAAAATAAAAATGAGACCCCAACACCACCAATAACCTTAAAACACGAAATACAATCACTCTTTAATTGCCCTCCTAGAACAAGTAATTTTTATTAAAACTATTGAAATGCTTTTCGTTTAAAGAAAATAAACCTTTTTTTTTGTTTTGTTCGCTTAAATCGTGATAAATTATTATTGCTTGGCGTTAATTTTGTTCATTAACATCACTTGGTATTTCATATTTTTATGGTTTTGTTTTACTTTACTTTTCTTTTTGCTTTTAACAACAACAACATTCGTTAGGAGTTTTAAACTAAAACTGCGCCTAAAAACTATTTAAATGCCATTAAAACACTTGACTTAAAAGCCGTGTCTTTTAAGCCATCTAAAGACAATAAGTGTTTATATTATAAACACATAAAATAAAATGATATTAAAAAAATATATATTTTTTTTTTTTTTTTTTTTTTTTTGTAAAACCAGCACTCAGGGGATGGCCCCTACTCATGCAGTGCATTGTGCGGGTTTAAGAAAATAGGTTATAGGAAGGTGGAAAGAGGGAGTAGTGTTTGTGGACATTGGATTAAAATTTACCAATATCGTAACTGACGGGAAAAACTTTCGCAGGAAGATCATTCCACAAGCGAGCAGTGCGGGCAAAAAATGAATTTTCTCTGTAATGCATTGTGCGGTTCACTGGACAATCAACCACAAAAGGATGTGCTCGGCGAGATGTACGAGTACCACGTAAAAATATGTGATTATCGGGAACCAAGCCCCTTATCTCTCGAGAACACCTCCCATTATAGTACCGATAGAACAATGAAACACACGCCACATTGCGACGATGCTCCAACGAATCAATAGAGTTGGATACCCTACTGTCATTAATAAGCGCCTTCGCCCTCTCCTGTACGCGGTCGAGAAGCTTCAAAATAGACTTTGAA
Organism: Sarcophaga caerulescens; assembly: GCA_927399465.1. NCBI lineage: Eukaryota > Metazoa > Arthropoda > Insecta > Diptera > Sarcophagidae > Sarcophaga > Sarcophaga caerulescens. The sequence continues at coordinate 22,816,916 of OV656867.1, forward strand.
GCACCGGCCCATACATGAGAGTTGTACTCCATCCTAGGTCGGATAAAGGTCCTGTAAATAGTAAGAAGGTCGGATGGAGTGAAGTATTTTCTGCACCATTTCAAAAAACCAAGGCACTTGAATGCTTCTTTCGACACTCGAAAAATGTGATCGTTCCAACGAGCATCATAACTAATTCTCATGCCCAGAACATCAAGAGCATCCGCCTCCTCAATATTTACATTACCCATAGATACAGATGACAGAACACCAGCACCAGCATCACGCCGGTGTGTCAAAAAACAACATTGGGTCTTGCGCGCATTAAAATCGACACTGTTCGCGCGGCCCCACTCAGAGATTATTATCAGCTCATTTGTGAGTGCGTCATTCATGTTCGACCTCCTTGCCCCAATCTCCAAAAGGCTCGGCCTCCGATCAAATGAATATGAATGACAAATGTTGCTGTCATCCGCAAAAGAGTAAATAGGATTCGAAGTAATAGATAGAAGATCATTAAGAAAAATGAGAAAAAGAGTAGGAGAAAGAACATATATATATCTTTCGTATGAGGTATTTATTTTATTTTTGAATATAAGAGTGTTACGAGCAAACTGATCAAAAACTGGAACAACTGATGATTTCTTTTTCAAACTCCATAATATGCCAAATGAGAGTTGGCTGAAATGTCCGTACACTAAGCCTGGATACACCCATGCTGTCTGAATACAATTTTTGTTCGGTCAATTTTTATATGTATACATACATAATTGGTCATTACAACCCTTCAGTCAGGATTATTGACCTAGTTTCTCACACCACTTATGTTGTGCGTGTTAATTTTATACATAAGTGGCGGGACCTACAGTTTAAAGTCGACTCCGAACGACAAATTTTTTGAGAAACTTTTCATGGCAATTTTATTTACTCTCAGAGTTTTTGCCAGAAATCTGCTGAGAGGAAATCGCCGAAGAAATACTTTTTGTATTTTGTTTTGTGGGTGGGAAATTTAAAAGTTTCTCGTTTGCCCATCTAGCGAAGCGGATGGGTCATGCGGCTTCAACTCTTGAACCAGTTGAACTTTGTAAGGCGTCATACCGAGATCTTTCCGCAAAATTTTATGTAAACTGGTGCGTGAAATGTTTAATTCTTGAGAACGATGACGAGTTGTTGTTGATAGATTCTAACGCACACTTTCAGCCACAGCTTCGATATTTTCGGGTGTACGCACTGTACGAACACGCTCACATCTTGGCGCATCAACAATGTAACCAGTTTCACGAACTATACAAAAGTTCGGTCATTTATTATATGTATAGGGTGGGAAATTTAAAAGTTTCTCGTTGGCCCATCTGGCGAAGCGAAAAGGAAGCGGATGGTCATGCGCCTTCAACTCTTGAACCAGTTGAACTTTGTAAGGCGTCATACCGAGATCTTTCCGCAAAGTTTTACATAAACTGGTGCGTGAAATGTTTAATTCTTGAAAACGGTAATGAGTTGATGTTGATCTCAGCCACAGCTTCGATATTTTCGGGTGTACGCACTGCGCGAACACGCTCAGGTCTTGGCACATCAACAATGTAACCAGTTTCACGAACTTTAGCAATAAACTTGCGTTCAACGGGCACTGTTGATCCTTCTCTGCGACCAAATTTTATACGACATTTTCATGCAATTTCCGACCAATTGGCTTAATTTTGGAAATAAATTTTCAATAAATCCCAACGTTGCTCAAGCATCGATTCATTACGTTCAGTGGAGATAATATACTGAATTTTGTGACAGAATAGAATGACATAAGTATTGCCAGATTCGAAATAACCGTTGGTTAAAATTTAAACAGATAAATGGCCCACCCCGATATTAACTCGTACAGATTTAGTATTATTAACACGTTGTGGGTGAAGCAGCTCTTATTGGTTTGAAGAAAGGGGATAAAATGGAAATTCAAGACATTTTTTTTTTTGGTGAAACCAGCACTCAGGGGATGGCCCCTACCCATGCAGTGCATTGTGCAGGTTTTAGGAAAATGGGTTATAGGAAGGTGGAAGAGAGGGAGTAGTGTTTGTGGACATCTCAAGATGCGAACGGCAAGGAAAGGAGTTGCTGCTAGACATTGGCTTTTGATTAAGACATTCTGTTATTGAAGAAGTCGCCGTAGTCTAGTAGATAGTGTGTTGGCTTATTAGACGTAAGGCCCGGGTTCGTATCCCAGGTCAGACATCAAAACGAAATATGAAAAAAAATATTTCTTCGGCGATTTCCTCTCAGCAGATTTCTGGCAAAAACTCTGAGAGTAAATAAACCTGCTATGAAAAAGTTTCTTAAAAATCTGTCGTTCGGAGTTGACGTTAAACTGTAGGTCCCGCCACTCACGTATACAATTAACGCACACAACATGATTGGTGTGAGAAGCTAGGCCGTAATCCTGACTGAAGGGTTTTAATGGCCAATTATGTATGTTATTGAAGTCAAGACGTGGCTTGGTACACATTATTCAGACTTCACACCAGGAAAAACAACCGTTAAGAAGTGGTTTTCTTAGTTTAAACGAGGCGTAGTAAGCTCCTGACATTGCACGCTATGGGCGGCCCGTAGAGGCTGCTACCGAAGACAACATCAAAAAAGTCCACAAATTAATTTGGATCAAAGTAAAATAGAGTTGATCGAGATAGCTCTAGACTATAGAGATATCAGTAGAACGCTGCGTGAGCTCAGAATCGAACAAAAGCAACAACGAATTTATTATTCTGAGTAGTGTTTAAAGAGGTTACATCATAAAAATATACATTTACATATGCATCGATATGTAAGAATGTATGAAACAAAGCTCGATCATTTTACTGCACAATCAAAATGAGCCTAGGCTAACATGGATTTTATAATGAACGGTATTTCCTCCCCGCTCTGGTCTTGTAGTAATTTGATTTGAAAAAAAAAATATTAAATTTTGAATCATTTTTTCCTCAATTTGTTTGAGAAATAGTCTTTCAATTGAGAAGAAAATAAAACAGGTCGACTTTTTCTCTGAATTTTGTTTTGTTTAAACACATTCAGGAATTTTTTTTGTTTTAGAACTGTTTTTAGTCCTTTTTTATTTATTTAAGAAACACGGAACTGTTACAAGGCAACTCCCTGATATTCTTATTGTTTATTTACATTATAACAGATTCATTAACAGGTTTACGCTGGCGCGTACCACCGGTGGCCCGCACTAAACTGCAATTGATCAAGTTATTAAACGATACGTAATACCAAATATTTAGATCTTTAACAGTTCGGTTGTCGAAAAAAATACCTGAGATTCACGTTCCCCTAAAAGCATTTATTTTTAATAATAATTATAATTAATAACATCTTATAAATATAACAGCCGCCCGTAGGCGACAAGCATGAATTAAAGCGCCGGCATGAACGTGTTAATCAGTTTTTTCCCAGCTAAGCTGATGGTTGCAAAAGGTCCTAGAGTAATTGCCATCTGTCATTGTCTAAAAACAACACCCTTTGTAAACATGTAGAATATGTATTTAGTGTTGAGGAGCTTTTTCCTGAAGCTTGAAACTCCCTTTTTCTCAAACGGTGTTGCTGGCTAACTTTTCTGTGATATTCGTTAGAGAGCAGGGATCAGAAGGCTTTAAGCATGCATTATTTGGAGGGGATTGAAAGTTCTTAATATCTTAAAATCTTTTTAGAGTTTAATGCCACTCTTTTCTAGTGATACGTTAGGTTCAAACATACACGAATGTTCCGTATTTCAATTTTAATCATACGGTTAAAAATGTTCTTTGTACTATGCTGTCGAAAAAATTTTGAAGATTATCTTTTAAAGTTTGATTCTTATGGACTGATGGAAATGCTGATAAAGTACAGGAAATGGGAATAAACCAGACGTTACCTATACACTCTTTTCGCTTTTTCTTAAATATTCGTTCGATATAGAAGTGTATCAAAACCGTTTTAATTTTTAAAATTGAAACACCATGATGACAATTATTTACTTCTACTTCAGGATTGATAGGCGACTACTTTAACCACAACACCACGTCAGCTCCAAAATAGCAGCCAGAGCTAAAAGTACTGTATAAATAAAGTATCGTATGATAACGCTAGTTGGCATGAATCAACTAAAACAACATAATTGCACTCTTATTGTTTTCAGGCATCATACTTTGTTCCAATTGTCTTGTCTTCCATATGAAGATGATGATGATGGTTATGGTGATGTTGTATGGTGAAAGACGTCTGAGAAGAACTAACATGAGAACAAGAAAAATGTGTCAACATAAATTTTTCCAGCTTTCCATTCAAACTCAACTTAAACTGCCTTTTATGCTCTTAGCAAATTGTGCTCCAGTTTATTTAAAGAGTTTTAAACCAAATATGTACGATGGACTAATTTTTTTTTTCTTATTTTTGTTTTTTTGTTTCAATCTTAAACAATATTTTGTTTGGTTCATCTCTTATTGTAACGGCAAAAAATTAAAAGGAAAAAAATATTTAACAGTTGATGCCTGAAACGAGTTTTCTGTAGATTATCGTAATTAATTACCAGTTGCCGAAATAAAACAAAAAAAAAATACTTTAAATGCTGGATATTCTTAAATTAAATAAAAAGAAAGAAATAAAACTTTAAAAAGATTTAAGAGGGATTTGAGCTTACAATAACTGAACAAATAAATTTTCAATTTTATGAAAACAAGTTTGAAGTCATCAATGAAGATACGAAAACGATTGCTTTAAAAGAGAAATAAACAACTTTGTCAAGCGACCAAGCTTTAAGATAAAAAAAGTGTAGTCACCAGCTTAACACTGGTGTAGTAAACTCTTTTATTTTTCATTGTTAACACTATTTTGTTACAATTGTTGGAAGTATGTCTCTTGCGAATCAGTATATCGAAATTGTTATCTCGATAATTGGATGTTCTGCATTTTGACCTTTTCTTAGCTTACACTTGAAGCGGAGGAAAATTAGATTACAACTCAATTGCTTTGCCAAAAAATTATAAAACAATTTGTCTTCGTATTAAACAGTTATAACAGCGTAACCAATATTTTTATCTACAGTAAAAACACGGCTTAAAGTCGCCGTAGTCTAGTAGGTAGTGTTTTGGCTTATTAGACGTGAGGCCAAGGTTCAAACCCTAGGTCAGACATCTCGATCAAATCGAAATATGAAAAATATTTCTTCGGTGACTTTCTCTCGGCAGATTTCTGGCAAAAATTCTGAAAGTAAATAAAAAACTGTCATGACAAGTTTCTTAAAAATCTGTTGTTTGTAGTCGACTTTAAAGTGTGTGTCTCGGCACTTATGTATAAAATTAACACGCTGAACATATCGACGCCTCCGTTCTATAACATTCTAAGTCGAAAAAGTGTGTTTTGAGTTATGAGCTCTCAAAGTTTTCACGCTACATAAGACTATATGTGTATTCTAAGTAGATTTTTTTCCTATAACTTCGGAACGGATCGGCGGATCTTAACCAAATTTTGACACTATTTAAGTTAGAGAACGTAGAATTTAAAAATGCAAGAACATTAAAAACGTTCTAAGTACACTTAGAACGTTATAGAATGGAGGCGTCGATATGTAAGTGGTGTGTGAAGCTAGGTTGTAATCCTGACTGAAGCGTTGTAATTACTAATTATGTGTGTATATCAAAGATCAGCAATGAGTATTCAAAACGATGAGTAAATTCGAGTCATACTCATAATTTCTGATACTTATTTTATGCATTCATACTTATTTTAATATTATACTCATACTATTCATATTCAAAGTTTGAAGTACACATCGTATTCATACTTAATAATACGCATGATGTTGTTGATTTCGACTCTCCATGACTCAACATTTACATGAATCACAAGATTCGCATACGAACACTACAATACTCACTAGAAGGTTGTGTGTTTGCTTCGATTGCTGTCTTTGTCTTTTTCTTTTTCCTTTTTTTGTAAATGCAACAACAACTAAGACCGAAAATTTTGATGAATGATTCAAATCACTCGAATCATTTATGAGTATTATAAGTATTTTTCTAAATTTATGAATCTGAATGAGTAGGCGTATGAATCAAACATATTTCGAATGTTATGAGTTTGATGTCAACGTTGTACTCATACTCATTGCAACCTGTACTTATAAATCAATGTTGCAGCGAGTACGAATCAGAGATCAGCAACGAGTATTCAAAACGATAAGTAGATTCGAGTCATACTTATTATTTCTGATACTTATACGCATTCATACTTATTTTAATATGATACTCATACTACTCATACTCAAAGTTGGAAGTACTCGTCGTATTCATACTTAACAATACGCATGATGTTATTGACTTCGACTCGTCTCTACTTAACAGTTACACGAAGCACAAAATAAGTATGATTCGCATACGAACACTACTATACTCACAAGAAGATTGTGTGTTTGCTTTGATTGCTGTCTTTGTCGTTTTCTTTCTCCTTTTTTTGTAAATGCAACAACAACTAAGACTGTAAATTTTGATGAATGATTCAAATCACTCGAATCATTTATGAGTACAGTATTCCCTCGATTTACGTCGTCTCGATTTACGTTGTTTCGATTAACGTCGTCAAAAATTTTGTTCCCTTCAACTTCGATTTGTGTTGTCATTCGATTTACGTCGACTTTTTTTGAACCAACTGTGACGTAAATCGAGAGATTACTGTATCTTTTTTAAGTTCCTTGTTAAAAACATACTACTTTGTAGTATAAGCAATATGAAATTCGATTTACGTCGTTTCGATTTACGTCGCCTTTTTCCGGAACATTCTACGACGTAAATCAAGGGAATACTGTATTATAAGTACATATTTTTCTAAATTTATGAATCTGAATGAATAGGCGTATGAATCAAACATATTTCGAATGTTATGAGTTTGATGTCAACGTTGTACTCATACTCATTGCAACCTGCACTTATAAATCAACGTTGTAGTGAGTAGTTGAATTTCAATACTGTTGACTCACTCATACTCAAAATTTCATGAGTGCTTATGAGTAGCGAAAAACGATTAATTGCTGATCTCTGGTGATATATATATATATATATATATACATGCAAAAAACATGTTATTTTTTTATTGGTGTGTGTCTGCATTGAATTATTAAATATTAAATTGAAAAATCAATTTAACAATCAAAACATAGTCGTAATGCCTGAGAGCATGCATAAATGTCAGTCATGTTATGGCAGTAGAATCCTTTTAACCCTTTCCCTGTCCCCATACAAAAAAAAAATTTTATACCGTACGTCCAAAATTTTATTTTTGTTTAAAAGGGTTTTTACGCACTCCTTTTCGTTTCTTTTATTAAAATATTTAATTGCAGTAATGTAGAAAAAAAAAGAGTGAATCATATGTGATGCACAGGCATTTTTTTATCATAGTTTTTAACCAGACGTTCTGTGCATCACATATGATTCACACAGTTTAAAAACAAACAAAAAATAGCGGAAGTTTTTTACGGCTAAATAATGGACCCAAAAGCTTTTTATGGCCAAAAAAGAATAAGAAGCGATTCCGATAGTGATGAAGAGGATCCCTTTCAAGATAGCGGTGACGACTATGTTCCTTCTGATCTAAGTAATTCATCATTTTCAACACCTGGCGAAATAGAAGTAAACTATGAAGAACATTGTATACCTGAAGACGAAGAATTGGAGCAAAATCCATCTACATCGGCAGCATCAAGAATTCTTGAGTCCCAGCAATTGAGCTCCACTTTCGAAGCTGGGGAAAAGTTAAATTTTATTGGAAGATATAACGCCTTTTTTATTTCCATAAAACTTCTAAAGTAGAAGAGTTAGGCATGTGGGGACTTGGCACAATATAAAATAATTAAATCTCCACACGTTTAGTTTCTTAAATTGATTATTTCTCTCAAGTCTATTAAAATACAAACCTTAAAAAAGAATACCATTTGTGAATCACATGTGATGCACAAGCTTATGAAACCAACTTGCTGTGCATCACATGTGATGCACTGGACAGGGAAAGGGTTAACAATGAACCCGACCGTTTAAATTTCAATTAGAAACGGAAAACGATAACACATCAACAATTTTTTATGTTATAAATATGAAACCTCTTTTAAACTCATTACTCAAAAGACAAAAAGAAACAAGAAAACTAAAAACATGTCAAAACAAACCGTTAATACAACTCTAGAGGATAACATTACAAAAGTAGATCCAAAACATTATACGACCAGAGAAACAGAAAAGCAAAAATAATAATTAAAAATAATTTATACTTGATTAAATAAATTTTGACATTTTCTTATCTCTCTCTCTTTTATAATTCATTTAAGACTGAGTTAATACAAGCATAACATAAGTTGGCCTCAAATAGGGTTGCCAGATTCCGAATAGCAAAAAGCTGGACATTGGGTTTTAAAAAGCTGGACAAAACAAAAAAAGCTGGACATAAAAAAATTCTGAGGTTAATTTTGGTTTTGTGTAAATAATTTTTACATCAGTGATGATAGAAGAGGGAAATCATAACTTAGTTGTATAACAAATGTACAATCAGTGTTTGGCTAACATGATTTGACAAAGATAACATGAAAATTATTGCCCAAGTTATTGCAGTGTACTAAAAAATTTCTATTTAGCTGGACAAATTAAATTTTAGCTTGAAACTGGACAAGCATTAAAAAAGCTGGACAATCCAGCCAAGTCCAGCCAGGCTGGCAACCCTAGCCTCAAATCATATTTATGATAAATACAGGGGCGTAAAATTATGTTCTCTCATGCATGTGCAAACGAAAAGAAATTAATTAAAAATATTTTCATAAAAATATTCAATTAAGCTTTATAAACTTTACACAACTGAAATTTATAGTAACCAAAAAAAGGTGTTAACAAAGTTTTGCTGTTAAGAAAATTTAGGTTAAACGTGAAAGGTTCGAAAATATCATTTAAAAGTTTTTAGTTTTATGGTTGAGAAATTAAAACTTTCTTTGGCAAATGTTATTAAAGGTTTTAAACAGATTTTCAGGCACTTATTCTTTGGCAAATCTTTCATGAAATCAATTCCAAAGACATCATCTTCTTGACTTCTTCGTTTTCTTAGAAGCGAATCATTTTACGTGTCGAAAAGATTACAGTTTGTATGTTTTTTTCTTCGTTTTGAAAGTGAAAGTCTCTTGAAAATTTGTATTCTATTTTTTTTTTAATTTTCTCCTTTTTTTTTCAATTTGTATTTATAACTTAATATCTGGTTGTTATTTTTGTTTTCATTTTATTTTTATTCATTTTTTTTTATTTTATTACAATTGATTAACATTTGAAAACTACCCGCAGTAGTTGGTATTTAAAAAAAAAAAAACTGTGTGAAATCATGGGAATCTAATAAATATGAAAATTTTCAAAAAGACAATAAATATTATTGATAACTCTAAGCCATGGTCTTCAATTGAAATTTTTTTAAACTTTTTATAACAATATTGTTTGTTTTTTACTTTCTTCGTTTTATTATTATTACATGCCATATAACGATAGGTAACTAACTATTAATAGCCATATGCATAGTACATATCGCACACCCAATACAAAAGTGACACAACTCATAATTTTCATTTTTCAAAAATCGATTAAAAACTATTTTTGTTTTAATGAAAAATAGTTAAAAACAAAATCTTTGGACCATTTTTAGTAACAGTTAACAACAACAAAATACGCCGATATTTTTTTTATAGATAAACAAGTGTATTCTACATAGTTCTACAGAGTTGAGTCACTTTTGTACTGGGTGTGCGATATGTACAGTGGACAGCAAAAGTCTTAGTACTGCAATATATTTTGACAAAACAAAAGTCTACACAGGCTTAATACTCTTGCACAAAGTCCCAATATGACTTCAAGAGCGTATTTAGGAGATCATTTGACAGTATGGTTACGTAATCACTAAACTTAAAATAAAAGTCAACCGAAAAACTTCCTCATGGTAGCACCAGAAAACACTAAAAAAAATTTGTACATTCAATTCCAAATGGATTAAAAGGAGTGCTTGACCTTAAAGGATATTGTACTAAATACAAGGGATAACATTTTCATATATTAGGCCTTTGAATTTTAAATTTACTCAGGGTTCTCCTTGGGGGTACCTATAGGTAGGTAGGTAGAAGTGGCTGTCCACCCGATGAGCGGACACACTTAGGCCTCATACAGGGCCTATTGTGATACCACAGTTTCATCTTTCCCCTATTCTAGGAACCACTCGGAGCTTCCGATGAAGCGACTTAGACTGCCAATATCCACGCATGACAGTTCATGTACGTCCTCCATGTAGTAGGCACCCAGGTGTTTCTTTCTCCTCCGACCAAGTGCCGGACATGTGCAAAGTAGGTGAAGAATAGTTTCATCCTCCTCTTCATCTCCACAGCTTCTGCAGAAATCATTCGCAAGGTGTCCAAGACCAATACGCCTCGCATGTGTTCCTATAATACAATGCCTCGTAATAACCCCGATAACAGCTTTGAGCCTGCTTCTTTGGAGCTTAAGCAGAGTCGTCGTGCGCCTTCTATCCAGCTTTGGCCAGATTTTTTGCGCCGCTCTGCCTTTATCCGAAGCTGCCCATCTAATGTTGGCAAGGTCCACGATTGCATTGTTAATCATAAGCCCACTGGTACTTAAAGGGATCCCCAATGTAGAGAATTCATAAGAGAGCTCGACGGTCGTGCCCCTTCTGGCCAATTCATCCGCTCTGCAGTTGCCGGGAATGTCCTTATGTCCCGGTACCCATGTGATACAAACATCACATCGGTTCGCTATCTCATTGAGACATCTGCGACAGTCGTATACTGTCTTGGAGTTACCTATGTCTTGGGGGTACCTATGGAGTCATCTGAAACTTTTCCTTATTTTTCCTTTTTTGTTTTATGAAAAACATTAAAAAATTATTTGTTTTATAATAAAAGAGAAATAAATTAATAAAATAAATATAAAAACCTTAATTTTTTTTCTACAAACTGTTGGTTAAAATTCATGAAATTGTCAAAATATATTGAAGTACTAAGACTTTTGCTGGCCACTGTATGTATGTTAAACACTGAAACAAATTTTGTTAATATTATTATTAATTGGTCATCACAACCCTTCAGTCAGGATTACGACCTAACTTCTCGCACCACACATGTTGTGTGTGTTACATTTATACATGAGTGGCGGGACCCACAATTAAAAGTCGGCCCCCAACGACAGATTTTTGAGAAACTTTTCAAAGCTGTTTTATTTACTCTCAAAAAAAAATAATATTTTTTATCCATTACATTAAAATAATCACTACAAGATTCAACGATAATTAATGTACATACAGGGTGGGGCAAAAGTCACGAAGGGGTTTAAAACAGTCATAACTTTTTTAATTTTGAATTTTATTTTTTTTTTTTACAAAATACTAAAATATGATATTGGGAGATTTTTTAAATTTAGGTGTGAAAGATTACGTCACGTAAGTGAGCACCATTTTCAGCCTCGCAAAGTTGAGCTCTTTTAATAGCATTTTCCATGACACGAGTCAGAGTATCTGGCTGCAACGCTCTTATTTCGGCTCGTATATTCTCTTTGAGCTGTGCAAGTGTTCTGGGCTTATTGATATACACCTTCTCTTTCAAATATCCCCAAAGGAAATAATCTGGTGCTGTTAAATCCGGCGAACGGGCTGGCCAATTGAATGCTGAATTTTTGGAAATTAAACGTTCGCCAAAAATCTGCTTTAGGAGCTGCATAGTGGCTCGAGCAGTGTGTGCAGTGGCCCCATCTTGTTGGAACCACATCTCTCGATTGTCAGAAAGAGCTGGCCTTAAAAAATTTTGGACCATATCTCGATATCGCTCGCCATTTACCGTTACACCATTTCCATCGTTATCTTCGAAAAAGAATGGTCCAATAATTCTTTGGGACGTAATTGCGCACCATACTGTACATTTAAGTGGATGTACCTCTGATGAACCACTCTTGTGTTCTCAATTCCCCATATTCTGCAGTTCTGCTTGTTTACAAAACCATTTAATTGAAAATGTGCTTCATCGCTCATTATCAGATGATGAATGAAATCATTATGTTCTCTGGCCAATTCTTGGAAGCGAACTACATAAATTAATCGTTCTTGGGAATCTCGTGGCTTTAGTTCTTGCACTAACTGCAGCTTGTATTGGAAAAGATGTAAATTTCCCTTTAATATTCTGCGTAAAGACCGCCGAGACATTTGCAGCTCAGCAGAGCGCCTCCGAGTTGATGTTTCAGGATTCTCCTCAACACTCTCCAGAACGCGTTGAATATTTGCTTCATTAATTACAGAATGTGGTCTTCCGCTTCGTGGAAGATCCCTTACTGAGCCTTGTTCCTGAAAACGTGTCACTAAGCGTCGAATCATTGATTCGGATGTTGAATTCCGCACATTAAAATGACGACGATAGGCTCGTTGAGTTTGAATTATTGATCGATGATGTTCAAAATAAAGTTCTATGATTTTGGTTCGCTGGATAACGTTGTAACCTTCCATAATTAATCTCCCAGATTTATTTTACAAGTCCTAAAAAGAAAAATAAAAAAAAAATTAAATTAGAAAAGTTATTAATTTTTCAAATCCCTTCGCGACTTTTGCCCCACCCTGTATTTGCAAGCGTTTAAAATAAAAAGGAGAAAAATTATTGCTTAAACAGCATTTGCATGTTGTTTTATTATACATCATGAACTACAACAAGATTTTTTTTGTTTTTCACACACACAACACAAAAGGAGAAAGAGGAAAACTAAAAATTTTCTAAAAAAAAAAAAATAACAAAAAACCAGAGATAAATTTAATGCTTATGATTGTAATTTGCGAAATACAGTTGTTGTGTTACCACTATTTCTTACCATTTTTTTTTTTTCTAAATTTTGTTTTTAAATTTTGCTACTGGGGCAAACAAGTTCTGGTGGTTATCGGAATTAAATGGTAGGACAGACCATAGGATTTACTCTACAGCAGATATTCATTAAATACGTCAACAATTAAGGAACTAGAAACTAGAAAAATTTAAATGTTGTAGCGTGTAACAAGTGCCTAGTGTAACCAACTATGTATCACACAACCGGAGTTGCTAGACAAAAAACCAATTCATGCTTTGCAATATTCTTAAAATAGAATGGCTGACTTTAACATTAAAAAAATAACTACGGATAGTATTACATATTTATTGTACATTAAGATATATATTAAGATTCAATATTTTTCTTGGTAGACATTTAACACAGGTGTTGTTTGTTAAATTGGTTTAACTATGAATTCGAAAAATCAGAAACGCATAAAGTACAAAAGAGTTGGTTTGTTTTGTAAATTTTCCACACAAGACACCAAAAAAATCTGCTGATTTTTGTAAAATCTTTAACCCTTCAATTATTCAATACTGTTTCAAAAAACTTCTGACAGCTTAATTAATTGCCAACGAAAAGGAGTATACTTACTTACTGACATAATTGGACATTAACAAGCCGATTAACGGATTTCGGCACGCCGCAACACATCCTTCCAGGCGCCTCTGCTTCTTGCGCGCCTACGCCAGTTGGTCACACCAATCGATGACAGTGCTTCCTCGGTTTGGTCCTTCCAACGCATACAAGGTCGTCCTCTTCGCCGACTTCCGCAGATCCCCGCATCAAATACACGTCTCGCCGGAGCATCTTCCTCCATTCAAACGACATGGCCGAGCCAGCGTATCCGCTGGATGTTAATACGCTGCACAACGTCTATGTCGTTGAGGAGCTCATACAGCTCACTGTTGGATCGGATGCGAAAATCATCGGCAAATCGCACTGAACCAAAGATCTACGTAGGACTTTTCTCTCGAATACTCTCAAGGCTGCTGCATCAGTGCATAATAGGGTCCATGCCTCTGCGCTATAAAGAAGCACGGGTAAGATGAGCGTCTTGTAAAGTATTAGTTTTGTCATACAAAAGAGGTCTCTGCTACTCAATTGCCTATTAAGACCCTAGTAGCACTTGTTGGCAAGATTGATCCTGCGCTTGATCTCCAGACTGACATCATTTTTGGGAGTAACGGCGAAGCCAAGATAAATAAATTCCTTGACTATATCAAAAGTATAGTTATCGGCCGTAATCCGAGAATCAATACGCCGCACGTCTCTACTTGACGATAACATATAGTTTGTTTTGCCCTCATTTACTGCCAGATCCATCTTAGTAGACTCCCGTTCAATAGCACTAAAGGCAGTAAAATACGAAAACGAGTATACTCGACAGTGAAATATTTCTGCAATTATGACTAAAAAGCTTCCTGTTGGTCTTTTATAAAATACGTATATTTTTCTTTGGTAGACTTGTTCGAAAATTATGAGCTCTTTCCCTGCCCTGTACAGTATACAGCAACAAAGTTTTCGACTACAGCTCAACGTCCTAGAATCCATATGAGAATTGCATAGAAGGACCCAAAATTTCCTAAGAAATACTCAGTATTCATAGGAAATCTGAATGACATTCGAAATGGACTTAAAAATACCTTGGCTATTCGAATAAATCAGAAGATTTTGAAAGAAATCCCATCGCCCAACAAGCATTGCGTAGATTTGAGTATTAAAGTGTGCTCTTTTTCAAATGTGTTGCTGTGGTTAGAAAAGTGTTATGTCTTTATATACATATGTATATAACACAGTCTATTAAGAAATATGAAGCAGTTTGGTATAGACCTTAAGGTCATTGCTAAGGAGCAATACAGGTATCCCTCCTACAACACGGTCGATAGGTTCCTATAATATGACGTGTTATGTGAAACCGTGCTATAGGAGACTAGAAGCTGGTACAAAAACAAGGGTTAAGTTAAAAAAAATATTTTAATCTAACAGAAGAAACTTTATTTCTATTAAAAATAACAAAATAAATAAAAATCCAATTAAATATATAAAAAAACAAATATAAATCCACGTAAATACATAAAAAACAAACAAAAATCGGCATAAATATATATGAATGTATATTATGAATTTAGTTTAGTAATTTTCTTCATGATCGCTGCTCAATTCAATTAAATGGGAAGGTTTTTTCGGCTGAATAATATCATCTTCACTTTCTGAACTTGCATTTATATTTTGTTCACCTGCTGATATCTTTTTAAAAATCCGTAATCTTGCTTTGTTTCCTTGTCCGTCCAAGGTTGTTGTAAATTTCGTGATATGGTGATAGGCAATTTTGTAATTCCCTTTTGAATTTTCGGCTTCTTTCAGCGCAAGGGTCTGCATCCAAGAACAATAATTCCAATTTTTTGGCCAAGTCTAATCCTTCCTGTATTTTTTTAGTGTCAAATTATTAACTTCATTATCTTCATCAGAGCTAGAATTGATTTCATTCACTTGGGGTTCGGATGCGATTTCTAACAAATCTGCTTACCCAAATTCTTGTTCCATTAATAAGTCTTGCACATCTTCAATAGCCATATCCACAAAAGCTTCTCCTCCGATCGACCTAGCAAGTTCTAATATGCCACCAATTTCATTTGCTCCTGATTCATGCACGTTTTCTATCTCAACTACTGCTCGCCATATCTTTTTCCAACATCGATTTAATGTTGTAATTTTCAGTTCTTTCAGCGATAAGGATATGATATCGATGCAGGCTTTAATTGAAAATTGTTTCCAAGCTTCCTTTACATCAATAGATTTTGAATCAGTTATGTCTAAAATCCATTGTAATGATCTTCTTATGTAATAAGTCTTAAAGGTATAAATACATATTATAATTTTCTTTAAAAAAAAAGTGTTGTAGAACACGGTACATAAGAGGTTTTCGGAAATTTTTTTAATCGTGTTAGAGTGAAATCGTGTTGTGGGATACCGTGTTGTAAGAGGGATACCTGTATTTAATGCTTGCTAAGCAAACCTATATACCTGCAATAAAAGTGTTGAATGCAAATTGTTGTCTAATTTTAAGTTAAAACCTACGAAAACCACAAAACTTGGAATGTAGTTAATTGAACTTAAATATAAACTTTTATAAAACACATATATTTTGTAATTGTACTCCCTCGGAATTGGATATTTTAACTGAATACAAGCTATTGGCCAAACTAGATAGCTATTTCATGTACATGTACCATTTTCATTTTCCCCATTTTTTTTCGAACTGGAGTTTTTTTTTTATTTTTCCTCAAAAGAAAACTTAGACCATTTCCTTTAAGATCTTTGTGGGCACTTAGTAGCAAGAGGCATATCTATAAAAAAAATATTTTAACTCAAAACCAAAGTTTTTAAATTTTACCATATGCACTATATTTTTTTTTTAAATGGATGTTTTTTTTTTGCTCAAAGAAAGCTTAGTTCTTTTCATTTTAAGAGTTTTGTGGTCACTTAATGGGATGCGAGTGGAAAAACTTTAGCGTGCGAAACTGAAGCTCTAGTAGCTCAATTTTATCAGCGAGATGATATGAGTCGAATGATGCCAGGAATGAAAGACTGGGTGTCTGTTCGAATCGATGGCCAGAAAGTCCAAATGCAGAAGAGGATGGTTCTCTGTAACATTTCAATCTGAACACGAGGACGTCAAAATTGGATTTACAAAATTTACCCAACTGAGGCCAAAGCATTGCGTTTTGGCAGGAAGCAGCGGAACTCACACAGTATGCGTTTAGTATTATAAGTAATAAATAAAAAAATATATATTTTGCCAACTTGTCTACAGAAAAAAGTGACTTTATTCGATATCGTCGGAAAGGTTAATTTGTCTAGTAACTCGGTATAAGTTTTATTTTAATAAGTAATAAAACTTACACAGAAATAGGAAAAAAATGAAAATAGCGCATATGGTAAAAATTGAAACAATTTCTTCTTTGAGTTGCAATATTTTTTTATAGATACCCCAAAAAAATAAGTTTTTCCACTCGCATCCCATTAAGTGACCACAAAGCTCTTAAAGGAAAAGAACTAAAAAATTTTTGCTAGGACCAATAGGTGAAAAGTTACACACATTTTAAAAAACCCTGTTTGACCAAAATGTCCAACTTTGACCCCCTCTAACTCCGGCAGTTCTTGAGTGATAGAGCTGAAAATTTGTGTCTGGCCTACTATCCAATAGTACTAACGTTGGTGCAAATTTCATCCAAATCGAAAGACATCGATTTTAAAAATTGGGTCACTTGACACGAAATTGCCCATATATGTATATAATCCTTTGAATTAAAGTATAGCCTGCAATATTTTTGTTTAACTCCCATAACCCTACTGTTAAAGTATTTAAAAGCGTATCGACTAAAATAAGCTTATTTAATATTCTCTACACAATTTGAATAGAAAAATCATTTGCTTTCAATGGATTCTGTAATTTGTAAACACGATTAAGGAAAATAAATATAAATTTCCGATCTTGTCGTGTCTAGTTTATTATGCGGTCTATTTAAAATTGTGCTTGAAAATCAACATGCAACCTAAACACAATAGCCACAATACAGGTGACTTCTAAGTAAACGCAACTTGATTGATGATAACGTCGGTCGGTATGTTCTTATAAAATTAAAAAAAAATTTTTAAGAATTCATATTATGAAGGTAAAACAATTAAGATTTTACAAATTAAAATCCGTTTGATTCTTTTCAATTTGTTATTAATGATTATTATTAGTGTTTATTTATTTTTCTAATTACAATACAATTACAGAATATATTATAAATTTTAATAGCTCGGCGTCTAGAATATGTAAAATAACAAAGTATAGACTCTTCCAGAAATCTTTTTTATTATGGAATAGCTAAGAATAAATTAAATGTTTAGAAAGGTGGACATACTCCTCTCTGTGACAAAGACTGAAATACATTTGGAAAACTTTATTCCTGCAAAATTGCACTCAATATTGTAATTCATTCAGAACAATTCACTCAACATTTAAATCCGAAGAATTTTAGGAATATCTTAACGACTAATTCGATCAAGTTTTCGGTGTACAACGATATTAAGACAACATAAAATCCTACACATTTTACTCACTTAATTGGCCTTAACAACGGCCGTTTGACGAATTTCGGCCTGCCTTAATAGACTATCGAGCACCTCCTCTGTAACTGCCCAGTCCTTAGTAGGTTGAGGTTGAAGACCCTTGGCAGGGGCTTCTTTGAGGGTTTGAATTCTGTGCCGAAAGCTGACATCAAAGCTCTCCATGAATTCATTATTAGCTTGGGCTAGTTCAGAAGTGCTAGAGCTTCATTTGTCTAGTCGCGCTCTCCCTTGTGTTTTTGTTGGGCTGTGTAATTCCCTCCGTTTCCTATTCTCCCTTTGCTACTACCTATCCGTTTTCCTATCCCCTCTATTTATCCTCTCATCTCAAGGACGTTTTGTACAATAGGTCAACTTGACCGCCGAGTATTGTACTTGTCTCATTTGACAGGTACACGTCCTCTAATCTAAAACCTAATACTCTCACCCAAGTGCCTCTGGGTTGCACGAGCTTTTCCAATTGGTCATACAAATTAATGAGATCGGTTCCTGATTTTGGTCCTTCCAACGAAGGCAACGTTGGTCTTTGCGCTGACTTCAAATAATTCCCTCATCAAATACTCATCTCATCGAAACACTCTTTTCTGTCCGAATTTAAAGCGCTGGACAGCGTTTATATCGTTCGTAATAGAAAACGCTTTAATTTCAAACATAATCCTCTCGGAGGATTCGGTGAATGTCTACATAGACAGATCTTAACTTTGGCCCAACCTTCAAACCTAAACTGCGACTCCCTTGATTAACCGGATAAAGATGTCTAAGGTAGGTACCGAATACCAATCCACTTTCTAAACCGGTATATCCGTTCGTTTAACGGATGTAACGAACGAACTCATCAACTATATGACATCTCTATATAGCATAATTGCAATGGTTTCAGCAGATGTTATAGATCGACACTCTCTGACTCAACCATTCATTCGACCACCACTTGACTCACCTTTTTTCAATAGTCTACATACATAATTGGTCATTACAACCCTTCAGTCATGATTACGACTTAGCTTCTCACACCACTTATGTTGTGTGTGTTAATTTTATACATGAGTGGCGGGACCTACAGTTTAAAGTCGACTCCGAACAACAGATTTTTGAGAAACTTTTCATGGCAATTTTATTTACTCTCAGAGTTTTTGTCAGAAATCTGCTGAGAGGAAGAAATATTTTTTCATATTTTTGTTTTCATGTCTGACCTGGGGTTTGAACCGTGGCCTTACGTCTAATAAGCCAACACACTACCTACTAGGCGACTTCGAAGTTACGAATGGTCAAGTTACAGTTACTCGATATCAAATCGATCATTAGCTCTTTAAAATTTCAGGCTGGTTTTCAGCTTGACCTTAACACGTCATTCAGCAGTAGAGCACTGCTTCATGTAATATTACAGTGGGACACTAGGTAGAAGAATCTTAGAAGAGCATTTCTCAGCAAACCAATAAACTCAAACGGTCATAACTGATGATAAATCAAGGGTATTATCGAAAGCAAGACCTCTTTATAAAAATAGAATAAAAGCATCTGAAAGTAGTACTTTCGGAATCCTCTTCAATCAACTTAGGAATGCCGCTTACGTTTTCCAAGCTGGGCATCGCGCGGAAGTTCTTCCGAGACGGCAACCTATCCTGGATCAATGAGGAGACCTGCTCCACCGTTAGGCTCACTTGGCCCTCAATGCATAGATAGATTGGTACGCCTAACCAGTTACTTGGACTTGGTCGAAACATCATATCGACCACAGTGGCCATGCTTACAGGTCACTGTGTTATGGGTAGACTCGCGAAAAGAATGCGGCTCCCATTTAACGACTTCTGTCATGGGTGCAGATCCGCTGGAGAAGAAGAGACTGTTATCCACTTTCTTTGTCAATGCCCACCTCTTGCGAGGTGCAGATATAGGTTATTTGGCTCTCCGACCCTTGTCAGCTTGACGGAGCTATCGTCCATTGATGTCAAGGATATAACCTCGTTTATCAAGCTTTCGGGCTGGTTTTCCAGCGTGGGGTAGTTGTGCTTTGATTGTGCAGCCCTTGCGCTGACCAACTTCGCCCTCCTTGATTCGGGGGAACTTGGTCAGTACAGAGACTGCGATCACCTGTGGCGTCACAACGGACCGCTATGCGTACTCAAATGAGCTTTTGGTATCAAAGCTACCAAGGTTAGGTTAACCTAACCGATCTGAAAGTTTTCCTGACACACAATTTGGGAATGAATAAATAAAATTGTTTATATGTGAGTACATACCTATAAATACACTTTTATTGAATCTTCATTAACTTCCTTAACCAAGATGATATTGATCATTTTCCAGAGGAAATTTTTGTTAAAAAATAATATAATGGCAACACTGATAGCAATATAAAAAAATTAAACTTTGTGAATACATTTTTACACACAGTATTTTTGTAGTTTCGATTTTCGATACCTAAATCCATTAATAATTGAACGTTTAAATTAAAAATTATTACCACAAATTAATGGTTGTACTTACTTACACAATTTCGAAAAGTATTGATTAAAATTCATGAGTTTATGAAAAATTAAAAACAAAATCCAATCTAAAATACAGAACTACTATAATAAAACTAAAAGACTTTAATTATATATAAAGCGACCCAGTTAACTTACAGAGCAAACACTTTGACATCAGTTTTATTTAAAAATGCAAACAAGTTACGAGGTTCACAGAAAAAAATAAAATGAAATAATATTAATACTGGTAATACTAGCCCACAAATTACGAATTCATTAACAGTGTTCCCCGGATGTAAGAAATTTCAAAAATCAGGACAGTGCTTATAAGCTGGGAATTCTTATATCGAAATCCTGCAACTGAGAACAAATAGCCGCTTGTCATTCAAGCTGATAGAATTCTATTTATCTCATTGACAGCAATAGCTTCGTATTCGCTTGAATGCCGGCTAGTCAAAGAGGACTTTGATCATTTTCTACAGATCTGTATGGTAAACATAGTTGTAATTTGCTGGGCCCGCGGGTCACATCCGCAGTATATGTATATCTCGACGAGATAGCAGAACGATAGGATATCCATATCGTATGGGTACCGGGGCACAGTGATATTGCGGGTAACTGCAGAGCTGATAAACTTGCCAGGCGCGGCACGACCATCGAACTCTGCGATGAATTCTCGATGCTGGGCATCCCTATGAGGACCTGCAAGCTCATAGTTGATAATGCGATCAGCGATTCCGTTAACGACAGGGTAGAACGGCTCGTAATATCTGGCCAAAGCTGGATAAGGGGCACACAATGAGTCTACTTAAACTCCAAAGAGGTGCTCTCAGTGTAGTTATCGGTGTCATTACGGAGCATTGCATTATGGGTACGCATGCGGTCTTGGACACCTTGCTAACGATTTCTGCAGAGCTGGAGAGATGAGGAGCAAGAGGAGACTGTCCCTCATCTGCTGGATACATGCCCGGCTCTTTGCCAAAGGAGAAAGAAATACTTGGATGCTTACTACATGGATGATCTAGAGGAACTATCAAGGATTTACATTGGCAGCCTTAATCTCTTCATCAGGAGCTCCGAATGGTTTCGAGACTAGGGGATAGCTGATAACTGTGGTAACACAATGGGCCCAATGCGGCCCAAGTGAGTTCATCTAAATTTTTCTTGGATGGGCAGCCACCTTTACCTAACTACCTAGCTACAGGTAGTTCCTCCTGCTGAGAGGAAGTCCCCGAAGAAATATTTTTCATAATTTCGTTTTGATGTCTGACCTGGGATTCGAACTCGGGCCTTCAGTCTAATAAGCCAACACACTACCTACTAGACTACGGCGACTCAGCGAGCGAACATGATCAATTTTGAAAAAAAAGTTGTCACAAAGCGGAAACGAATTTATTTAAATAAATTTAAAATACAGGGTACAATTTTTTGCGTTTATAAGCGGGGAATGCTTAAAAGCGGGATTCACATATCGAAATAGTTTCAGTAGATTTTCAAGCAAAAATCAAGATCACATAAGTTTCAGTGCTACTAAGAGGGGAATTATTATATCAGGAGTGCTTATATCCGGGGAATACTGTATAAATAACTTTCCGAAACAGAAAGTTCAGATAATATAAATAAGTTGTCGAACTTGCCGATAATCGTTTGATTTTCATATTTTGACCAATTGAAACTTTAACTCTTCAGGACCCAATCATTACGTAGTGAATTGATGTACAAGCCGGCTAATTAACTAAGTGAGTCAGAGAACAACTAAAAATATCAACAATTTTGTGAAATATACAAGTAGCATAACATACATACATAATTAGTCATTACAACCCTTTTGTAAGGATTACGACCTAGCTTCTCGCACCACTTACATACAGTAGCGAGAAAAAAAAAGGCAACGCTATGTTGTATGATATTTAATCGAGGCTCGAAACTTATAACGTTATCCAATTCCACTCCACTTTTGTTTTTTTTATTCATTGATTTCTAAATTTTAATAAAAGGTATCATTAAGCGTTGTTAGCTTCTCTTTCTACTTAATTTTTTTCGATTTATAAAAAAAGTGAAAAAATTTAGCGAGAAAAAAAATGCAACGCAATGTGGTAAAGGTAAAAGGAGATCAACTAGAGGAATTAAAATAAAAGTTTAATGAAAACTTTGCAAATTGTGAATTTTAAAACAGAAACAGCTGTCAGCAGATAGCAAATTTGCCATTGTATGGTCTTTGGTAAAAAGAGGCAAATCAATGAATGAAGTTGCTCATCAATTTAATATCAACAAATCAATAGTTTGTCCGATTTCATCGCGATATCGTCAAACAAATGTCGTGGAAAGAAAGAGGAAGTAGTCGACTTCGTAAATCTACTGCCCGCCAAGACCGTCAAATGGTAAAAATAGTAAAAGTTGAATGAATAAAAAAAACAAAAGTGGAGTGGAATTGGACAACGTTATAAGTTTCGAGCCTCGATTAAATATCATACAACATAGCGTTGCATTTTTTTTTCTCGCTACTGTACATATGTGGTTTGTGTTAATTTTCTTTATGAGTGTTGGAACCTACAGTTTAATGTCTGCTCCGAATGACAGATTTTGGAGTAACTTTTCATGGCAATTTTATGTACTCTTAGAGATTTTGCCAGAAATCTGCTGAGAGAAAATCGCCGAAGAAATAATTTTTCATATTTCGTTTGGTTGAAGATGTCTGACCTGGGGTTTAAACTATGTTCTCATGGTTAATAAGCCGCTACCTACTAAATCCACCAGCTTTTTTATTCAGTTATCTAGTGTTAATGGAATTATTTAGGTAAACTAACCGCTTTTTACCTGACACATGACAAAAAAATCAAAACAAAAGAAAATAAATTTCTATTGAAACATATGTACAGTGAATCACAGTGAAAATGGCCCACCAGTATTTGGTTAATATTTATTAAAAAGGAAGAAAATAAAATAAATATTTTTATTTAAAATAAAGTTTATTTGGTATTCAATATAAGGAACTAAAAATTCTTTTAATTACATTATTAATTCATTGATTTTTTACATCAGAAACAAAAACAGTTCAAAAAAATTTCTCCAAGTTACATAAAAAAGTTAGTAGAATCCATTCCTAATCATTTAAAATCGGTAATAAGTCAAAAAGGCTTTCCTACAAAATATTAAAAATAAAAAAAAAACGTTATTTCATTGTGAGATAAATTTGAATGAATTAATAATGTAATTAAAAGAATCTTTTAGTTCCTTATATTGAATACCAAATAAACTTTATTTTAAACAAAAATATTTATTTTATTTTCTTCCTTTTTAATAAATATTAACCAAATACTGATGTAAAATTTCATGGTGGGCCATTTTCACTGTGATTCACTGTATACTTCAACTTGTAAACTGTGATCAGTCTAAAGAAATCACTTGAAAGAAAACTAAATCATATCTAATGTACATTGAATTTTTCTTTTCTCCTTTCCTTTAAGTATAATTTTAAAGCCATTTCCTGTTGTAATTTTCTATTTAAATCTGTTGATCAGTTTAACAAAAGCTTTTAATAAAGCCATTACAAAAATGTCTGCGATTATTGACGAATCAAGTCATTATTTCTACTTTGTTTGTAATAAAAAAAAATTGGTTTCCCATTAAGTTTCGTTTTTTTAATGCCAATGGTACCATTCGGTCAATATACTATAACATAAAAAAATTATTTATGGTATGAGAAAAACGAATTAATCGATAGAACACCAATGGAAAGAAGACAAAGGCTAACAGGTAAAAGCCATTCTTGAGGCTTAAAGTGATTAAAATTTCAATTTAATATTGAAACCTACATACAGTCTGGCATACATACCATTAAAAACCCTCATAACATACAATCAAAAAAACTTCATACATACAAACGGACACTGAGGGATGAGTTGACTTCATAATACAGTACACCAAGATATTTCTGGTCTTTATCATAAAAATTTATAATTTTTTTTTTCCTATTTTTCCATTGATGAACCATCAAAGAGACAGCATGTATTCATATGTACAATGTGCCACCGTATGTATGCATTATAAAAATCGTGTAACTTACCGTTTGCATACAGTACAGTACAGTATGTGACAGTAGTATGTGACAAGTTAAACAACTTCTCTGTCTAATTTTGTTATTTTTTATTTATTTTTTTTTTTGATTTTTGTTTTATTGAATGGGCGCTTAATGGCAACACTAACAACAAAATTAATATTAACTTGTATCTGTACGGTATAGACAAACAGTCATATTGACAGACGAGCAATCTGGCAGTCATAAATATTTCTTGTGTGAATATATATTAAAATTGATTTTTTTTTTTGTTGCTTTCTTTTTGTACTCCAACAGATATTTTACTTTTAAACATGCAACAAACATACTCTCTTGTGTTACTTTTTAATACTTCCAACGCATGTGCAACATGTAATATACAAGTCAATCCAGCTACAACTAAACAATATTAAGTCTTCGGGTTCAACAGCATTGGAAATTAATTTAAAGGCCATAATAATATATAAAATATGGCATAAAATAAAATATGCGGCTACTATCGCAGTCTAGTAGATGGTGTGTTATTAGACATGAGGTCTTGTTGGTTTAGACCCCAGGTCAGGTATCTCCAACTAAACGAAATATGAAAAAATATATCTTCAGTGACTTCCTCTCAGCAGATTTCTGGGAAAACTCTGAGAGCGAATAAAATTGCCATGAAGAGTTTCTCAAAAATCGGTCGTTCGAAGTCGACTTTCAACTGTAAGTCCCCCCCACCACCTGTGGATGAAATTGACACACACAACATACATACATACGTACATGGTGTATGAAGCTAGGTTGTAATCCTTACTGAAGGATTGTAATATTCAAATAAGGGGTGATTTTTTAAGAGCTATAGGAAATTTAAAAAAAAAAAAACAC
Source organism: Sarcophaga caerulescens (assembly GCA_927399465.1). NCBI lineage: Eukaryota > Metazoa > Arthropoda > Insecta > Diptera > Sarcophagidae > Sarcophaga > Sarcophaga caerulescens. The sequence continues at coordinate 22,842,286 of OV656867.1, forward strand.
ATAAAATTCAGAAAAATGCATGAAATCTTTATTTGAATCGATAGTACGGTCCATATAATTTAATGTTTGAAGATTATTTTATGCAAATGTTGACCGCGACTGCGCCTCAAATGGTCCATCCGCTTAGTTCAATTTTGGCATACTCTCTCCAACAACGCCGGTATCTCACGAATAAATGCTTCAATGTTGTCTTCCAATGCGTCAATTGAAACGGGCTTGTCTGTATAGACATGAGCTTTAACATAGCCCCAAAAAACCGGTCCCGAACGTGAAATAAAACGTTCACCGAACTCGCCTCTCAATAAGTCCATTGTTACGCGTGCTGTGTGGCATGTGGCACCGTCTTGTTGAAACCACATGTCATGCAAGTCAAGCTCTTGCATTTTGGCCAAAAAAAAGTTGGATATCATCTCACGGTAGAGCTCACCATTCACAGTTACGTTACGATTCGCAGCATCTTTGAAGAAGTACGGTCCAATGATGCCAAATTCAATGATTTGCAAGCGTTGTTCGTTTGTAAGACGATTCATGGTTAAATTATAGACCAAACTGAAGATGTTTGACAGTGAAACAAAACACGAAACGTGCGTAAGCTGTTTAAACCAGTGTTGCCAAAAAGATAATAGCTAAAAAATCACCCTTTATATATGTATATATATGGCATAAATTATTTGTAGATACAATTTTTAAAAGTGTTCGCATAGGAGCCTTTGCTTAATCGCTTCTTCTATAGTTTACTTTAGTTTTTAAATACGACAAACTTCTTGACGACAATAATCCTTAAATTTAACTGCGTATCTTTAAATATAACGCTTCTCTATTACTAACTTTCCGAAAGTCCTCACTCAAAGAATTGCCGTCTTAAATATAAAATATGTTTACACATCGCATGGAAGACCTATCATTACCAGTGGATTTCTGAAACAGTAACAGAACTAAGAGAAATTTCCGACTACACTCGATATCACTAGTTTTTTTAGACAACTCTAAAGAGTATTTTTATCCCAAGCTTTGTGAGCCAGAAATAGTTAGAATTCGGAAAGGCTTGTCTAAAATCTGCTCCTTAGTTGCAAAAAACCAATATTCAATGGTATACCAGTTATTAATAAACCTGATAAGGAGTTTTTACTAGGAGGTATTTGGATGCGCTGGTAGTCAAGTGACTAGTGTCCTAGACTATTAGAGTGAGGTCATGGGCCCAATTCCTTTTAGAGACTTTGGTCGGTTACACCGAGCATATGGTCGAAGGTACTCAGCTCGTACATAATAAAGTATAATTTGTAATTGTATTGTAATAAATAAATACTAGCAGATATAATTCAAACGAAAAACTAAAATAAATATCCTTCACTCTTCATACTTCACATTTAAAAGCTAACAATTTTTACTTCAACGCCACAAAATCCATGGCAAAGGTTTAAAAGTGTTGACACTTAGTGCCGTTAATAAAAAGCAAACGAATTAAACAATCTGAATCAGTTTGGATAACTTTGCAATATGGAAAGCAAATCCATTGATGACGGCTCAGTAAGAAAGATGATTTGAAAGGAAGGTTTTTGATTAATAGAGCCAAGAACTGTTATATCGGGTGGGTCAATTATCGGTTTAAATTTAAACCGGCTTAGGCTTGAGCAACGTTAGGATTTTCTGAGTCAATGAGAAACTGCACGATGACATCGATTTTGCAAAAAAAAAAAAAACATCTTTTCGGATGAAGCCCATTTTAATCTTGGTGGGTACGTTAATAAGCAAAATTGCCGTATTTGGGGCTCAGAAAACCCACTCGTGGTCTTACAGAAGCCCATGCATCCACTATGAGTGACAATTTGGTGCGGCTTGTGGAGCGCAGACTTCATTTACCATATTTCTTTGAAAATGAAGACGGCGCAACAATTACGGTCAATGGAGACACCTATCGCACCATGATAATCGATTTATTTGTACCCGCTCTTCATGGTATTGACGTGAGCGCCACACATCTCATGCCACAATCGATTTATTGCGTTAAACGTTTAATAGCCGTTTAATTAGCTTAAATGGTGATGTCATTTGAAGGCCAACACTCGCGATGCTATCGCCGAGATACGACGCCTTACACTCGAAAAAATGCATAAAAATTGGTCCGATCGAATGAGCTACTGTGAAGCCAGCCGTGGTAGCCATATGACTAAAATAATATTCCATTTCAAACAGGAACAATTGTACTTCACAGCAAAAGAATAAATTTCTTTTACTACCACGGCTTCCAACTGTAACTAAATGAAGGATGGTCAAATCTGATTTTGGATTCTGATTCTAAATAAAAGTCATTTAAGAGACAAAATTAAATTTCAATTTATTTGATTTTTATATAATAAGCAGAAAATATTTAGAAGGGTGCTATTGATGGAACTAAGAAACTCTGGAACTCTAAGGAACTAACTGAGGACATTATGATTAAATTATTGTCTAAAGGGATTGTTTATAGAAAAATGTTTTAGATTTTCTATAGTATTTTGCCTATTTTTTTACAGGCAATTTAGAAAACCGCAACAGTAGCAGCACGTATGACGTGTATATGTTATTTACCATATTTATATTATCCTCACTGTACATTAGTATTGAGACATTAAAGAGGCGTTTTGTCTTGTAAACAGAATTGACAATTTTAAATGATGGGCGTTTTACTGTGAAAGACGACAGTAATCTAAACGGGTCAAATAAAAATAATCGCTTATGTTCTTAGGATAGCATAAGAATCTAAGCTTCATATGCAAATAGAACGTTTAAAATGCCTATTACACTTATGAATTTCATCGCCAAAGGCGATCTGATGGGTGGAGAGTTTTATTCTTACTATACTATCCACAGTGGTGTTGTCGAGCCGGAACGCTCCGGAACGTCGTTCCGGTACTTCCTTTTTGGACAGGAACGCGTTCCGGAACTAAAGATGATTTCTGATAATGAGAATTGGCTGACGTTTTGAAAAAAAAAATTAAAAAGAATTTATGATTTTTTTTCTAAATTTTGACGAATTTTTATATGTATTTTTATAAACAAGGGTTTGAACCGAACCGGAACAAAAACCGGAACGAACCGGCTTGTTTTTCCGAACCGTGAACCGGAGTCCGGAACGTTTTTTTTCTACTGAACCGGAACTCGACCCGAACCGAAACAAATACGTGAACCCACCGTCGTCAAATTTGGGACATGAGACCTAAAAAAAAAACGCCGCCGCCAGGATTATGGAAAGTCACCTCCGTCGTTAAATTTGGGACATGAGACCGCACAGAGCGGCCGCCTACCCAGGATCGGTCCTGTCTATATAATTATATATACGCGTTCCGGTAAAAAAAAAAATTAGCACAACACCACTGACTATCCAGCCAAATGTCAAAAATTTTTTGATATTTATCAGGTCAGGTTAACATACATAATTATCCATTACAACCCTTCAGTCAGGATTGCGTCCTAGCTTCTCACACCAACCATGTTGCGTGTGTTAATTTTATACATGAGCTGCGGGACCTACTGTTTGAAGTCGACTCCAAACGAAAAATGTTTGAGAAATTTTCCAATGGCAATTTTATTCAATCTTAGAGTTTTTACCAGAAATCTGCTGAGAGAGGAAGTCGCCGAGGAAATATTTTTTCATATTTTGGTTTTACTGAATAGGACTGACCTGTGGTTTGAACCGTGGCCTCACATCTAATCAGCCAACACACTACCTACTAGACTACAGCGACTTCAGGTTTGCAAACACGAATTTTTCCCTATTACACGAGATGGTTAGTTTGCTATCAGGTCGAAGTTTGCTTGTGGAATAAGCGCTTTAGAAACACAGTGTTGCCACTAGCAGAGCCTTTTTTAAGCTAAACAAACATTATTTAAGTTTGTTTACTTTTTTTTCTTTTTTTTTTAAGTTGTCTCTATGTAAAGACGCCTCTGTACTAAAACACCAGACAGACAATTAAATGAGACTGCATATTATTGTCATAAGGCGCCTTCATTATTTTCCTTCTTTCCTTTTTTCTTGTTGTTTCATTGCTCTTCTAGTTATGTATTATGAAGGATGATTCGTTATATTTATTTTACTCCAGGTTTTTTGTAAGACTTTTTTAAAATGCAAAAAAAAAATCGTTTGCCAATAAATGTGAACAACTTTTAAATACAAACATACAATCATACATACATTTATACATATGTGACTAATCAATGAGACATGGTTGGTTTAAAAGCCGTTACTTTTATTTTTGATTTTTTTTCGTGATTATTTTTCTTTCTTTTTTTCGGGTGTTTTTTTTAAACGATTGCTCAAATTGAAGAGGAAACTTGAACTTTGGAACCCATTGAAAATTTGTGAATGATTTGCAACAGTTTTGAAGCGGTTGAGGCGGCTTTTTAATGTTTGAAGCTAAACTCAAAAGTAAACCTTTTAAACACAATTTCTTCCGTAGACTTTCATCAGTGATAAGAAATAAGCGAAGAAAACCAAAATGTATTGAAATGTTAGCCAGTTATGGTCGGTTTTTTTTTTTCTTTTGGGCATCTGTTGTTGATGGTTTTACAAATATTATTTGAAATATTTTGTTATTAAAAATAAAAATAATAAAGAACAAAATATTTTATTAGATTCTTTTCTTCTTCATTTTGATTTTTCAGCATAACCGGCAGGAGTCTATATCACCTGAATATCATCGTTATGCCAGTATTGGTAAACTGCCAAAAGCGTCATCATCATCATTGGCTGCAAATGCCAACAACAATAAATATAACCAAACAGGCAACAGCACAGCATTAGGAACAACAGCACCAGCACCAGGCAAAGCTGGACTAAAACAACATACCGTTACAGCGGATATACATAACAACAACGGCATCAGTCATGGCCATAACAACGGTACATCATCGTCATCGTCCATCACTTCATCGAAAATTGGCCACAGCAATGCTGCCCATCATAATACAGCCTCTACAAACAATAACGGTCACCAATACAATGTTGCCAACGTTGCTGCAACATCAACGTACAACTATAGCGAAATTCATGCTTCAACATTTGCCACACCACCGACACGCCGTCGCTTTTTCAATCATAAAAATTTGCGCAACGCTTTAACCGGTGTCAGCGGTGTTGTTGCCAGTCATCGTCGCACCGCTTCGAATGGTGGTGGTTGTCCCATTGATTCAGCCTCGATATTATCTGAAGGTATGGTTCAAATGTTTTTATATTTCATTTTTTTTTTTTTATTTTGTTCTTCTTTGGTCAAAAATGGAAGTTTCCATACACCCATACAATGGATTCAGCCATACGTATGCAAACAAGTTTTCTACCATTTTCAGAGAAAACAAGAAATTAACGCTCAATTTGAAATTTAAAAATTATAATATTGATGATATTCGCACAAATTGTACATTCTGCAATTGTCAATGACATAAAGGTTGAACGCGAAGTAGTTTTTTAGTTGCACAGTTTGACAACGAACTATAGCGGTGCTACTTAATTTTGAGTATATAATTTAACCAAAATGTAGTAACATCAGCATCAAACCGAATGGACCAGATTTTAAACACTATTTTTCTTTAAAATTGTTAACATGTTTACGTACTTACTTAATAATTAAAAACCTAAATGCATCTAACATAGTGAAAATAGAAGCGGGATCCGAGAGCAATCACGCTCATAGACTCCCTGAAGAAACTGATTTAGGCTCTAGTGCAAATAATGGCCATAAGACTATATTTCATTTCAGAAGAATTTTTCGACTATTTTTATGCACTTTTTTGCCATTAATGTACACAGTAACTAATCGTGAAATTTATTCACTGGTGGCTGTCGCAGGTGCAGAATGAAGTGAATTTTAAACTGTTAAAAAAAAAACTGAACTAATAGTTTAAAGATTTGATCAAAATCTGTGAAGAAGATTCGTTATTAGCTTGGGCTGGTTGAGAAGCGCTAGGGCTTGATTGGTGTAGTCGCTCTCACCCTTGTATGTTTGTTTGTGTGTGTAATTTCTGCTTCCTATTCTCCCTTTCCTACTTCCTCTCCTTTTTCCTATCACCTCTATTAATCCCTCATCTTAAGGACATTTTGTGCAATGGGTCAACCTGACCTCCGAGTATTGCACTTGTCTCATTTGACAAGTACACGTCATAACGATAATGATTCGGACCAAACAAAATAAAGTAACAAAATAAAGCTTTTGACACAATTCACGGAACTTTAATCACATTGATCCTCTCTGGAAACTTCTAAAGTTAAAGTAACGATATACAATGGCCATTTAGTATAGAATTCAAGAAGCTTGTTGGTGCAGATTGCATCAGATATTTAAGAAATCCTGGTAGTCTACTAAAGCAACGATCTCTAGAAGTCTAGAAATTAATAAATTTTATATCAAATATTAAAATACAATAGGAATTTTATCCCTATTATTTTTCTACACATGTTTTCCTCAAGTTACATTAATTTTTGAGTAACAGCAGTACTACAATTTAGTTTCTACTTCTCAAAAAAACAAATTGAATACCTAATAATGTAATGTATGGTATACTACATACAATGGACAGCAAAAATCTTAGTACTCCAATATGTTGTCAAAATATAAATAAAATTGCCATGAAGAGTTTCTCAAAAATCGGTCGTTCGAAGTCGACTTTAAACTGTAAGTCCCCCCCACCACCTGTGGATGAAATTGACACACACAGCACACGTTATGTATGAAGCTAGGTCGCAATCCTGACTGAAGAGTTGTAATAACTAAATATACTCGTATATGTATGTACAGTGGACAGCAGAAGTCTTAGTACTCCAATATATTTTGTCAACAAAAAAGTCCCCACAGGCTTAATACTCTTGCGCAAAGTCCCGATATGACTTCAAGAGAGTATTTAGGAGATCATTTGAAAGAACGGTTACGTAATCGCTAAACCTCAAACAAAAGTCAACCGAAAAACTTCCTCATGGTAGCACCATGAAAACACTAAACAAAACTTGTACATTCAATTTAAAATGGGTTAAATTTAGGGCTTGACCTTAACAGATATTCTACTAAATACAAGGGATAACATTTTCATATATTAGACCTTTAAATTTTAAATTTACTCAGGGTTTTCCTTGGGGGTACCTATGGAGTCATCTGAAACTTTTCCTTATTTTACTCTTGTTTTATGAAAAACATTAAAAAAGTGTTTGTTTTATAAAAAAAACAGAAATAAATTAATAAAATAAATATAAAAACCTTAATTTTTTTATACAAACATACATACATACATAATTGGCCATTACAGCCTTTAGTCAAGATTACGGTCTAGCTTCTCACACCACTTATGTTGTGTGCGTTAATGTTATACATGAGTGGCGGGACCTACAGTTTAAAGTCGACTCCGAACGACAGATTTTTGAGAAGCTTTTCATGGCAATTTTATTTACTCTCAGAGTTTTTGCCAGAAATCTGCTGAGAGGAAGTCGCCGAAGAAATATTTTCATATTTTCGTTTTGATGTCTGACCTGGGATTCGAACTCGGGCCTTCAGTCTAATAAGCCAACACACTACCTACCAGACTACGGCGACTTCAAACTGTTGGTTAAAATTCATGAATTTGTCAAAATACGTAAAGGGTCCGCCAAATAACTTTTTTTTTTGAAAATGCTTTAAAAAAAACTACTGAATATTTTCTCAAATTTATTTTTTTATTTGAAAGTACAATCCATCCGGTTAATAATGGAAAATAATTTCATTCAAATGGCTGCCTCGGCTGGCCATGCAGTAGCCTACACGATCGGTCCAATTTTTAAGCACATTATCGATTGTGTGCAGCTATATTTCACCAATGGCTTCACGAATATTGTCCTTTAAAGTGTCAATTGTCTCTGGCTTGTCGACATAACATTTATCTTTGACGGCACCCCACAAATAATAGTCCAACGGTGTCAAATCGTAACTCCGAGGTGGCCAAACGACATCAGCTCTGTAGCTGATAATGCGATCTTCAAAAACAGGGCGCAAAACATCGAGTGTAGCTTCGGCTGTGTGGCACGTAGCGCCGTCCTGTTGAAACCAAATGTTGCCAATATCCTCCTCCCTCTTCAATTTTTGTGAACAAAAATTCGTTCAACATGGCCCGATAACGATCGCCATTGACTGTAACGGCCACTCCTTGCTCATTTTCGAAGAAAAATGGCCCAATTATGCCTCTGGACCAAAATCCGCACCAAACAGTGACTCGTTGTGGGTGCGTCGGCTTTTTAATGTATGCGTGCGGGTTTTCTGTGCCCCAAATGCGACAATTTTGCTTGTTACATACCCGCCAAGATCAAAATGAGCTTCATCTGAAAAGATGATTTTTTTGCCAAAATCGGCATCTTCTGTAAGTCGATCGCAGGCCCACTTACCGAAGCGAAAACGCGTATACACAACCATATTCGTTCAGCGGAAGGGTAAAACTAATTATCTGTCAAATCAGACATAAGCTAAGTGTTACCATTCACGAAATAAGCACTAGTTGAAAAAAAAACGTTAGATGGCGGACCCGATATATTGGAGTACTAAGAGTTTTGCTGTCCACTGTACATTTATCTATAAGTAGATATGATAACAAAATCACTTCTTTTTGCCGCCAATGTATGTATGTACAGTTTGCATTTAGGAAGTCATGCCATTCTCTAACACATAAGATGTAAAACTAACCCAATTTTTAGTTTGTAGAATTCATTTAGAAATTCCCAGTGACGTCTCATGCTCTAACACACTCATTCAGCATTTGCTCATTCATGCATTCCATACTCATATCCATCGCCTCAATTCACTTTTCCAGGCAACAAGGAAACAAATGCTTTAAATACCTCAACCTGTTCGGATTCGGCTGTGACGCGGCGCAGACGTAAAAATGTCAGCAACAAATTAACGTCATCATCATCGGAGTCAACAGCAGGCAGCGAAAATCGTTTAAACCGTCTAAGCCTGGCTGGCACCTCGGTCTATGCCGGTCATTTGTCTTCGTTAGTTTTGGGTAAACTTAAATCGTTATGGACCGTAAATTCAAATTCAGCAGATGGCGGTTTAAATCAATTCACAGGCAGGACATTTCATTATTTTCTTCCATTTTTGTGTTCATACGTGATTAATATGCATTGTTTTGTGCTTGTTCCATTACTTTTCCCCATTTTTCCCATTATGCATGATATTTGTGTTGTTGTTGTTATTGTTGTTATCAAATAAAATATCCTTTCTTTGCATGTTATTCGTAGTTTTAAGTTTTTTGTATTTTTAAACTTTTTTTACTATTTCATATGTATGTACGAGGTGTGATCAAAAAATAACCGTTATTTTCAAATTTCGTGAGTTATGTTTGTGCGATTTTCGCATTTTTTTCTGTTGGATTGTCAGTTTGTTTTTGACAGATAAAAAGGTTAATCGTTTTTTGGTGTGCTCTTCGATTTTTTACTATTCGAAAAAATGGATCAAAGAAACTGTATTAAGTTTTGTGTAAAAAATGAAATTAAATGTGCAAGGACATTTGAAATGTTGACTGTGGCGTTTGGCGAGTCTACTATGAGCAGAACACAAGTTCAATTGTGGTATTACCGGTTTAAGGAAGGCCGAGAAGATGTCAATGACGATGCTCGTCCTGGTCGCCCTAGCACGTCAACAACCGGTGAAAACATTGAAGCAGTGAAGAAAATGATTTTGGATAATCGTCGAATCACTACTATAAAGGTTGCTGATGATGTTGGCATATCGTTCGGCTCATGCCAAGCAATTTTTACGGATGTTTTAGGCATGAAACGTGCGGCAGCGAAGATTGTTCCAAAATTGCTAAATTTTGAGTAAAAACAACGTCGCATGGACATGTTGACGACGCTCAGGAGATGTTGACGACGTTCAACGACGATCAAGATTTGCTCAAAAAGGTCATAACTGGTAACGAATCATGGGTGTATGGCTATGACATTGAAACCAAAGCCCAAAGCCAAAACCAAAAAAAGCTCCTCAAGTTCGGTCAAATGTGAAGGTTTTGCTCACTGTTTTCTTCGATTGCAATGGCGTGGTGCATCATGAATTCTTGCCACAAGGTCGTACGGTCAATAAGGAATACTACCTTGAAGTTATGCGCCGATTGCGCGAAGCAATTCGTCAGAAACGCACAGAATTGTGGAAAAACTAATCATGGATTTTGCACCATGATAACGCACCAGCTCACACATCGATGCTTGTGCGTAAGTTTTTGGCCAAAAACAAAACCGTAATTATGACTCAACCACCGTATTTACCGGACTTGGCCCCCGCTGACTTTTTCCTCTTTCCAAAACTGAAGACACCGATGAAAGGAAATCGTTTTGCTACGACTGAGGAGATAAAAGAAAAATCGAAACAAGAGCTGTTGGGGATACCAAAAAGCGCGTTTCAGAAGTGTTTCGAGGATTGGAAAAAACGCTGGCATAAGTGTATTATATCTGAGGGGGTTACTTTGAAGGGGACATGATAGTTATTGATAAATAATTAAATACTTTTTGAAAAAATTTAAAATGACGGTTATTTTTTGATCACACCTCTTATGTATATCGTGTGATAATGTTTATAACGTTTCAATGTTAATTTTATTTCTATTTTTTTTTTATAGGAAGCGATCATTTGGACAACGATCTTTGCACTTCAGCCGCTGAAAAGCAAAAGGATCAATTAAGAGCTCGTTTGGGTTTATTACTGGATCATGATAAGAATGGCAACACCAATACAAACACCACTACCAGTAGTAGTTCATCGCAAAACATAAGTCCAGAACAAACATTAGCCACTGGCAGTTCGGGGCTCTCGGTAGATCATTTCGGTGGCAGTCAACTATCGGTGGCTACCAAAGATGATACATACAGTTTATGTGGTAAATTAAAATCGTGCTCCCTTACGGACAGCAATGGCTATGAAGTATTTCCGGTTAAAGCTCGCAAATCGGTTACAAGAAGATCGGCTCGTTCAGCCCAATTGGGTATGAACAGTAAACGCAATGCGATCTATAAATCATCGACATCATCTGTACAGCCTGTCACACAATTAGCTTTGAAACCGTTATTTTTTGAAGTTCCCCTTCAAGAGCCGGATCCACCGTTTATTGGCCGCCAATGGCTGATCAGAGAATTGTCCAACACCCTGACCGCTACCGAAACTCCGGGTGTATTAATTAATGGTAATCCGGGCACGGGAAAAACTGCATTTATATTACAACTGGTTGAGTACTCATGCTTTGGACGCCGAAAAAATACCAACGAAACAGATCCGGACGGCATCTATTATCAGATCAGTACAGCCAGTGATCGTATGAGAGCTTTGGCTTCTTATGTGGTAGGCTATCACTTTTGTCAGGCTGATGCAAATCTTACATGTTTAGTACCAGATTTCGTACACTCGCTAGCTGCTCAATTATGTCAAGCTCCACAATTGGCTGCCTACCGGGACTATCTCTTAAACGAGCCCCATTTACAGGATATCTTGAGTGTTAAAGAATGCATAGCCGATGCTGAGCGCGTTATGAGAATGGCAATTTTAGAGCCCTTAACCATACTGAAAAGATCTGGTAAAATACCCACCAAAACCTGTGTAATATTAGTTGATGCCTTGTGCGAAGCCGAATATCATCGTCCTGATCATGGTCATACAATAGCCACGTTTCTTGCCAAAATGACTCAGTATTTTCCCTCATGGTTGAAAGTAGTAGCAACTGTTAGAACTCAAATGTTGGAATATGTTAAAGGCTTATCATACACTAAAATGACGCTTGATAGTTGGGCTTCAAATGATCTCCTGCAAAAGGACATGCTGGACTATATTACGTTCCGTGTTAATAACAGTTCGGACATACAAAAGAATATTGCCGTAGTTAAGGATCATAACACGGGCCAATTGAAATTTATTGGACATCTTCAGTCTCTAACTAAAGGGTCCATGCTGTATGCCAAACTTATATTGGATCTTATAGAGAAGGGTCAATTGGTGATAAAATCCACCAGCTATAAAGTGTTGCCCGTATCGTTAGCTCAAATATTTTTGCTTCATTTCAATTTACGTTTTCCCACCTCTTGCAGTTTTGAAAAAGCTGCTCCAATTTTAAATGTATGCTTGGCCGCTTTGTATCCCCTAACTTTAAACGAAATCTACTACACTATATGCGCTATGAAAACCGATGAGGTTATGCCATGGGATGAATTTCTTCAGAGATTTAAATTACTCGATGGTTTCCTAATCAAACGCATAGACAATACGTATATGTTTTTTCACTCCTCCTTCCGAGAGTGGTTAATACGCCGTGATGAAGGTGAATCGACAAAATTTTTATGTGATTTCCGTTTGGGCCATGCCGCTATAGCGTTTCGTTTGTCACGTCTTCAGGCCCCATTGGATGCTGAACAAACTCTAGAACTGGGACATCATATGCTCAAAGCTCATATCTATCGTAATAACCAGGGTTCACAATCACCCAGAGACATGCAATCTTTTTGGGTTTCCGTGGTTGCCGACAATATATCTGCTGCTTTGGGATCTTTGCGTAACGTGTACAGTCCAAATTTAAAAGTTTCACGTCTAATTCTACTTGCCGGTGCTTCACCTCACTACCGAACCGAGTTTATGGGTGATGCCACGATATTGTGCATAGCAGCTCATGAAGGTATTGTTCCCATGGTTAGTTTACTTTTAGAATTTGGAGCTGATGTTAGTCTTACAAACAGTCAAGGCTGTACACCTTTAATATTGGCAGCCATGAAAGGGCATTGCGATGTTGTGCGTCTGCTGGTAGCAGCGGGCAGTAGTTTGGGCCAGTGCGATACTACCCAGAGATGTGCACTCGTTCAGGCTGCTCGCATGGGCAGATTAAATGTGGTAAAATATTTATTAGCTTGTGATTGGACTCCGCGCCCCAACTCCTCAGATGTAACACTGCCGGCTGCATTACAGCAAGCCTTAATAGCAGCTGCTTCACAAGATCACATAACTATTCTCGAGGATTTATTGGACATGGAAGATATCGACATAAATACGGTGGAGCCTACATCGGGTGATTTGGCTTTAACTTCAGCCGCCCGTAATGGTTGTTTAAATACCGTAGAAATTCTACTTACGCGAGGAGCCAATATCGATTTACATAATAAACAGGGTTTTACGGCTTTGGGTCTTAGTGTCAAAGAAGGCTACTGGGCTGTTGCAGATAAATTACTGCAGAGTGGTGCAGATTTAGATGAGCCGGTTACCTCGGCTAGAAAAACTTCTCTGATGATTGCAGCTGAGGAAGGACATCTGGAAATAATGGAATTACTTATCGAAAGAGGAGCTAATCTGGAAACCCAAGACCATGAGGGTTTCACTGCTTTATCATGGGCCTGTTTAAGAGGTCGCCAAACTGCCGCAAAAATTCTTATCGACAAGGCATGCAACAAAAATCATGCTGACAATAATGGACGCACAGCATTGGATCTGGCAGCCTATCAGGGATCAGCCAGTCTAGTACAATATCTATTGGAACAGGGGGCCAATATTGAGCATGTCGATGTTAATGGCATGAGACCATTGGATAGGGCAATTGCTTGCCGTAACATTCAGGTTGTACAAGTATTTTTGAGAAAAGGTGCCAAACTAGGACCGACTACATGGAGTATGGCCATGGGCAAACCCGAAATTCTGGTGGTTCTGCTGAACAAACTTTTGGAAGACGGCAATATACTCTATCGTAAGAATCGTTTTCAAGAGGCTGCCCATCGCTATCAGTATGCTTTGAGGAAAATATCGAATTTGGAAACATTGCTTGAGAGAAGTGCTATTTTTGCGCAATTGCGCACTAATTTACTGCTAAATTTGTCCAGGTGCAAGAGAAAACTTAATGTAAGTAATGAAATGAAATTTTAGATTTAAAATCTTATATCTACTTACCTTACCGATTATGATCTCTCACTTAACTAGGAACTTGAAGAATCCATTGATTTAGCATCTCAGGCTATACAACAAAAACCAAATAGTTATGAAGGCTATTATGCTAGAGCCAAGGCTCGCATGGAACACGGTGATCTCAATGAAGCCTTGGTCGACGCTAATGAAGCCATGCAAAAAGCAGCTCAATCTGGCGTATTAAGCGATGTGGTCGAGGTTCTTAAACGTATACAAACTGAACTACTAACACGCATAACAAATGAGGGACGTAATCAGACCTCATCGTCTTCGTCTGGTTACGAAGTGTGCAATGGTGATGGTAGTACAGGTACAGGTGGTGCTGCATCTACATGTACCAATAATGGTGCCTTAGAATCTCAACATGAGATAACTGATTTGTAGAGTTCTATAGAATTAAGTTTGTTTTTTTTTTTTTTTTTTCTTACTTTTAAACTGAAAATTTATCATATTTTAGGATAAATTTTACATTTTATCTTGCGCAATTTGTATTTATTAATTATTTTATAAATTTGTTTCGTAAGGTTTTATATTATTTTATAAATAAATTATTCAATTTTTATTTTGATAATAAGCTTGGATAACATAAAAGTTTTTTTTTAATATGCATACGTACCATATTTAAGAAAAACATGCTCTTCTTCAATGTTTTATTAAACAATATGTACTTTTATTTAAGATTCTATTAATACAATTACATATTTTATTATCATTGTATGTGTATATTTTCATAAAAAAAATTACAAAAATTACAAAAATTTGCATATAAGAATTCTTTTTTTTTTTTTGAAAGAAAATAAAAACAATACTTTTAATAACTTAGTGGGATCTTTTAATAAACAATTGTTATAAAGGTTGTATCTTATACATTGTAATTCTAAACAAATACTTAAAACAGCATTTACTACATCTAATAATCTAATATTAAATAATTTATAATTTACATCGTTCACATTAGCATGTGGACGAAACCTAACCCTGACCTTCTTTCATTAACTCTGCACTGCACCTGACTTTGTTAATAAATAAACCCGAGCTGCTAACTTAAAATTGTGCAAATGAAAAATTAAATTAAAAACATTTTGTATTTGAATTTTTAATCATTTAATAATAATTAAATCAAATTAAACTTTATGCATTAATGTTAAATATTTAGATTTTATAAACCTTTTCATATTTAACAAACTTGTCTAGAAAAAATTCTTGTGCCAGAAAAGCCAATGGTACTTTCTAAAGGAAGTACTAAATTTGGTTATAAATGTATACATACAAAGATTAAAGATTACTTAACACGTTGACTGCCACGGCAATTTTCAGAAAACTGACCAAAAAACGACAATTTGATTTTTTACATTAATGAGTACGAGATAACTCGTAGTTTGACACCCTACATCATCTCTGGTCTACATCAGAGATCTGATCTCTGGCCTACATCAGAGATCAGTAATGAATCGGTTTTTCGCTACATATAAATACTCATGAAATTTTCAGTATGAGTGAGTCAACAGTATTGAAATTCAACTATGTACTCTGACTCATTCGTACTCACTACAACGTTGATTTATAAGTACAGGTTGCAATGAGTATGAGTACAACGTTGACATCAAACTCATAACATTCGAAATATGTTTGATTCATACGCCTGCCTACTCATTCAGATCAGTGTTGAAAAATTCAGTACTTTAGTACTTTTTTCAGTACTTTTCCATTTCGAAAATACCACAGTACCCCCGCGACGCTTTCAATACTTTTTTATTATTACATATTTTATGGTATTAATTAATTCAATTTCAAGTAATATTAATTAATACAAAAGAATATTAACTTTGAAAAATATTTAAAATATTAAAAAAAAACATTTTAAATATAAAGAAAAAAAGCTTAAAGAAAAAAAAAAGCATTTTAACACAAATTTAATCACTCAAAACCTTTTACTCAGGCCTTTTGATTAAACTCATGCAAAAATTTCTTCCTAAAACCTTTAACAGGCTGGCTTGTATTACTCTTTAAAGATCTACTGTTAAATCTTTAAAGAGTAAATAATATTAGTGTTTTTCTTATCAATTAACAGATTGGTTTTCTCTCTTTCTCTTTCTTGCAAGCCTCGACAACAACAACCACAATGACGTGCATCTTAAAATGTGCAAATGCTCTCCTTTACCTTAAAAAAAAACAATGTAGGAGAAAAGCACTTGTTTTTGCTTACTGTGTATAAAAATTCATAAAATGTTAAAAAATAAAAACAAAAATCTCGTAAAATTAATAACCATCAATAAACCCTATGATAATTGAAAAGTAACAACAAACACAAGGGTCTGCTTATTTTAAAAAATAGAATATAAGACGAGAGCAAAGCATTTCATAAAAACTTCACGAAATGTTAACCAAATTACAGCAAAATTAAACATGCTGTATAATTTCTAAAGGCATTGTTATTGTCAAACAATGTTATTTTTGTTTGTTATGTTATTTTGTTTTGTTGTTATGCATGCATTTAAAAATAATGAACAGAGAGGAAAGAGTGGTGTTTTCTCTCATGCAATGCAGAATGCAAGAAATCTTCTTAACATTGTTTGGCGACAAACAAAAATAACATTGATTTGTTTATTCTTCACATTTACAATAACAATATCTTTAGAAATTTATCGGCATGTTGACATATGCTGTAATGTGGTTAACATTTCGTGAAGTTTTTATGAAATGTTCTGTTCTCCTCTTATATTCGCTTTTTTAAATAAGGAGAGCAAAGGAAACAGGCAACGAACCTGTTATGTTTGTTCATATTGTTGTTGTTTTTTAATTATCATAGTGTTTATTGGTGGTTATTAATGTTAAGTTTTTTGTGCTAATTTGATTACATTTTATGAATTTTATTGTAGGAGACAGCCGGCAGCTGTTAGTAGAAGTTTTCGTGTTAAAGAACGTGTAAGTGAGAATTTCGGCCGGTTTAAAATTTGAAGTACTCGTAAAATAATAAATTAAAGTTTGTTATAAAGAAATAATAATTAAAAATTGTGTTAATAAAATAATATATTGTGGGAAAAACAAACGCGTTTTTTGTTTAGTAATGGAATGCGGAGGTTTTATTTTTTTTTTCGTTTGTAGTTTTCGTTTATAGTTTTAATAAAAATAAATGTAATCTTTTCAAAATGGCGTACATCAATAAGGGTGTACGTTGAAAAAAATTGCAAAAAATAAATGAAGTGAAGTGTTGTGTTGTGTTGTTGTTAGTGCAAGGCCAATGTGTATATTACACAAATAATAATAAAAAGCAGAGTAAACGATTTATACCGGAAAAATAAAAAAATATAAGTATGGTGAGTTATTAGCGCATGGCCTTGAATGCGAAAAAGAGTTTTTTTTTTTGTGTGCGTAGATTCATGCACACGCATGATTTGCATCGTAACAATAGAGAATGGTGATGGTTGAATGGGTGAGCAGTTTTTAAAGGGTGAGTTTCGAAATCATTTGTAAACCAAACACAATAAAATTAATTTGCTACTATGCTTGCAAAACTAATGGTGTGTACCATTGTAGTTTGCAAGATAGAGAGTGTTGTGTTTTTTCTGATAAGAAAAACACTAACACTACTGTTTAAAGAGTAATGTTGCATTAATTTTATTGTGATTTCAAGGTTATTTGATTGCATGAAAGCCAGTTAAAGATGCATAAGTTTAATCAAAAGGCCTGCGTAAAAGGTTTTGAGTGATTAAATTTGTGTTCAAATGGTTTTTTGTTGTTGATGTTTGTTGCCTTTATATTAATAATATTTTAAGTATTTTTTAAAGTTAAATTATTTTTTTATTGTTTCTTTAATTTAATTTATTTTAGTTTTTAATTTTTTAAATTTTGCTTTTTACGCCTATGCAAATTTAATATTTATTGACCAGAAATAAAATAGAATTTTATATTTATTCAGTGTTTGTGTGCCTCTGGCTGAGGAGAAATATTATTCTTTTATTCTTTTTCCTTAATTCTAACACACACAGTATGTATTATGTTACACTGTAGTAACACAAAAAAAAATTAATTTATGTTTTTGTGTATGGGGAGGTATGGTAGCAAAACAAGACAGACATACAATGAGTTCTTTCAAAAAGATGAGTATAATCGAATATTACTTATAATTTCACTCATACCTTTACCCACTCATACTTTTCTTTAAATATCATGGAACCTGGAATCTCTTATTCAAAGTTTGAAGTAACACATCATATTCATACTTAACAACGCGTATGATGTTGTTGTTGATTTCGACTCTCCTTAACTCAATATGGTGGAGGTAGGTGACACAAAATAAGTATGATTCGCTACGAACACTAAAATACTCACTAGATTCTAGTGACTAGATGGTTGTGTGTTTGCTCTGCTTGCTGCTCTCTTCTTTTTTGCTTATGCGTCTTTATTCTATTTTTTTTTTTTTTTTTTTTTGTAAGATTTGTTTAGTGGTTCGAGTCACTCGATCTTAGGAATCTAAATGAGTAGGTTTATGAATCAAACATAATTCGAATGGTATGAATAAAAGTTGTAGGCATACTTATTGCAACGTTTAGTATGGGGGTAGCAGTATGGTAGCAGTGTTGACAAATTCAGTACTTTAGTACTTTTGCATTTCAAAAATACCACAGTACACCTGCGACGCCTTCAATACTCTTTTCATGTTCGACGTAATGCTGACCTAGAAACGTACGTTCGTATCCAGATGCTGAAAAGCAATGAGAACGATCTTCATATGCTAAAAATGATCATACGTTCCGTCGACGTTTGAATTAAACAGGGATTTTATTTCTTATGCATATCTATTAATTTCCATATCAGCTGTTTTTTGTTTTGTATGTGCCGTTAGTTTTTCTGTTCCGTTTCGTACGTGTATTAAATATAAATAAATAATTTTTTACAAAAGTACCATTTGATACGAAAAAGTACTCTTTCAGTTATACTTCAGTACATATCATTACGAAATTTAAATTTTGCAACACTGATTCAGATTCATAAATTTTGAAAAATAATTATAATACTCATAAATGATTCGAGTGAATCGAGTACGCGAATCATACTTATTTTGTGATTCTTGTAAATATTGAATCATTGAGAGTCGAAATCAACAACATCATACGTGTTGTTAAGTATAAATATACTGAGTACTTCAAACGTTGAATATGAGTAGTATGAGTATAATATTAAAATATGTATGAATACGTATGAGTATGAGTCGAATCTACTCATCGTTTTGAATACTCATTGCTGATCTCTGATGTAAACTCAATTTGATAATAATCAGTGGGAAAAAAGTATACATACGGTGGTGTACATACGTAGGTTTTATCTTTGACTGTATGTCGATATAAAAAGAGAGGAATGCATTGTAAAAGAAGTTAGTATAGTGGAAAAAACTATCATATTAAACATGTACAATTTACGATAAAACTAAATGTCAATGATATTGAAAATAGGGTGTACATTGAAGCCCTTAATCCAACTGAATATTTGTCGTATATCTTTAAACGTAAAATTCGCCAACATAATAT
Organism: Sarcophaga caerulescens; assembly: GCA_927399465.1. Classification (NCBI taxonomy): domain Eukaryota; kingdom Metazoa; phylum Arthropoda; class Insecta; order Diptera; family Sarcophagidae; genus Sarcophaga; species Sarcophaga caerulescens. Next base: position 22,861,724 of record OV656867.1, read on the forward strand.
TACATTCAGGGAATGCAAAAGAGTCATCGTAATAAACGGTGTGCATTGTTTTTACGTACTTATTGTTTTCATGATGGATTTCCTTATAGTTCGCTATTTGCTGTATTATCGCAATAAATTTTCTTATGAGAAGGGATTTTGGCAATTTTCTTCTTTTTGTTTTATTGTTATAGTTTCTAAACCATGGTCTATTATTCTCAATGTGCTGGGACAAGTTTTCTTTTGTATATTGAAAATATAAAAAACGATTTGTGCTCTTAAATTGCAATTGATTGATGCATTTTAATTGAGATTTCCACTAGTTGCTTTTGTCGTGCTCTGACAGCGTTGTAATATGATTGTTGACAAGCGGTACCATTACCTGTAGGTATGGTTCATAGTCCGGACCTAAAATGAGAAATATCGTAAAATATAATAATAATAATGATAAAATATTATTGAATATAAAAATTAATATTAATTCGTTCACCTTCTCCAGCACGGTTTCGCTCTATCACGTTCAGAAATTTTAAGGTTATGCTATGCAGATTTGGGAATTTTTTTAAGATCTTAGAAGTATTTATAGGGTAACTATTGTATGGAATGGACCTTGATCTCGAGTATGTGTTGCACTTTTTATTATGAATAGAAAGCTGACCTGGCAACCAAAGTGACAAAGTGATGGAGAAAAAACGGGTTCTATTTTAATCCTGGCATGACTGGTATTGTGGGAATCCCTCGACAGAGCACCTAACCTGCTAAACATAAAGATCTGCCTATGTTATCACTAGTGATGCCTAGCGTACTATATACATATACATACGTCGACGCGGGATATTATTCTACGCATCTTTCTGCTGGACCTAAAACTAAAACTAATAAGAGTATTGCCGATATGTTACCACACTACGACTTTTTAAGAAAATTCAGAATATCCGTTCCTAAAACAGAAATTTTGGAAAATGGTGTTACGTTAATGACTCGGTACAGACTTTCACTGAATGGAATTTTTTCGGAGTCGATTATAAAATTCAGGGCCATTGTAACGTCTTCTAGGCGGAATTGTCAATCATTCAAACTGCGATAAGTATTATTCGAGATGAAAATATCTTCAAATAGAAATTCAAATGACAATATGTAATCGAATGTTAAATCTAATTAAATATGTACATTTGAGCCAGCACCAGGCATAAATTCGGTTTTCGTCGTTACTTTTATTTTGAAGTATTGCGTTTCTTGTGCAGAGATAAGAGCTGCAGTAAGAATATGCCTACGAAAGTTCAGTATATTACAACACACCGTGTGTGGGTGGTGTAGTAGTCTTTTCAAGTATTTATCACAATATTTTACACTCTCTGTTTTGACCGGTGCCACTTTTAGGCTCCTTATAAATATTCGATTGATGCAGCACGGAGCTGCTGTAATCATGCGTAAAATCATGTTTTATCGCCTTTAAGTTTTTTCAATATGGGAAGCGGAAACAGTTCCCCATAATTGAATAGCAAAACTCCTTATTGTTTTTAATAGTGAGTTATATAGAAAGAGTTTGCAGTCTAGTCATAAGCAGGAGGTTCTGCCAATCAGCCAATCAATTTCGAACAACTTCAATTTATTCTCATTTTCCCTCGATATGAAATTTCCAAGTTAAATGTTTGTCAATATGGATACCAAGATATTCAAAGTTCGAGTGTTGAGGATCGATTTTATTATTTACCCATACAGAATAAATATAAAAACATTTTTCTTCATTCACTGAAAATATCTCTAAAAAGGATATTAGCATACTTTTTAATAGCTATGTGGCGCTGTCAGAGCACTGGATTTTAACGTAAGGAACTTATAGATGGGTCATAGCTGGTGTGAACCTCGCAACGAGATACCCCAACCAATCGTCATTGATATATGGGTACGGGGAGTAGGTAACTGTAGAGCAAATTATTCTCTGCTTTGGAAACCCCTTAAACGCTATTATGGATTCTGTGGGTGCCATATGGCTACGGATAGCGTTAAGATACTGCAGTAAATCTGATTAAATTGCTGCTGCTGCTGCTCAAACACCAAAAGAAGTACGGCCAGGTGGTTGGAGTCATTACTAAACATTGCACAACAATACGAAGCTGAGTAAGAGTAGAGAACTGTTCAGCTACTGGGTACATGCTGAGGAATATTGGAAATGTAAACGGAAGAAGGTTGTAAAACCAAGCGATTTGTATGTTTTAAATCAGTTTCGTATTGGAATAAGCCACCAGTTTCCATTTTTTCTCTTGAAGTATATATTCCTGAGCTCTTATTTGTATGTATAGTTTAGTTTTGTAAAATCAAGCCCTTTCCTTTATTGAATTTATTACTGCCACCAATACAATTTTCACACTGCCATCCTACGTTATTAATGCTTTAATAAAGATAATTTCATGATTCTAATGTCACAAAGCAACAGGTAACTTTTTTAACTGTTAGTTTATTATTATGAAATTATCTTTTCAGTGTTTATTTTGCTCTCTGAAACTGTTTACTGTCACAATTAAATATGAAATATTCGACTTATTGCAACAGAAACTAAAACAAATTTTACTTAATTTTTAAGGACTCAATTAAAGTAATAAACAACCTAAGAGTAAATCAATTGGTTATATATCTACCATATTCTACCCACACTATATCAAAGAAAAAATTAAATACCAAAATAAAACAAAAACTTACTTTGTTCTAATATCGTTTCTAAATCATCCACATTTTCTAATGTTGGTATATCCGCATTGGTTGATTCTCTTAGTATTACGCTTATTTCTTTAGATGCTTTTAGTAAGAACAGAGGTACATGCATATTCGACAATTCCTTATTCAACGAACCAATGCCACGAGCAGCAGTAAAATCGAAATCTACAATTTAAAATAATTGTTAGAAAAATCTAATTTTATATTATGAGCATTATTTTCAAACGAACCATCAACATTGGAACAATCCAATATAACTGGTGCTGAGCCATGTGTGTGAATAGCCTTTGATATACCGGTGCGTACCCATTCGGTGGCTGGAAAATATAATGAACTATGTTTGGGACGTATCAGCAAGTACGAAATGCCATGAGCAGTCTAAAAATTAAAGAATATACCTTATTTTAAATATTAATTTAAAGAAATTATGAAAATACCTTTAATTTTTCTACTGTTAATACGGGACGAGCTACACGGTAAACCAAAAATGCTACATCAGTTGCAACACCAAGAAGTAGACCAATTTCTACGCCTACAGCTAAGCTTATTACAAATGTTATAGCGCCGGGCAGCAACTCACGGCGACTACAGCGCCACAAAGGTTTAATAACCTAAGATTCAATCATAAACAGAAATCCGAATGGCAATAAATTGAAAATGTTTACTTACCTCAAATTCAATCATAAATATAACAGCCGATATAATTACAGCACTTAATGATGCTTTGGGTATATATTGAAAATATGGAGCCAGTAGACCAAGAGCTAGCAATACCAATGCACTGGTGTAAAAGCCACCAATAGGTGTTCGTACACCACTAGCGTGATTCACAGCACTGCGTGAAAATGATCCCGTAACAGGTATTGATGAAAAAAATGAACCGAATATATTACTTAGCGAAAGAGCAACAAGTTCACGGGTTGCTGAAAGACCAACACCACCGAAAGCCTTTGAAATGGCCACATTGCCTAATACGGCTATTATAGGTAAGACGATCATTGATGGTCCCAGCTCTTCTAACATGTCTTTGTAGTTCTGCTTTATTTCCGTACCATTACTGCTTAAAATTGTTGTTTCAAATTTTGGTATTTGGAAATCCGGTAATCCAGACTTGACTGTACCGGTTAAAATAAAGGGACAGGTATCACTGGTTTCGCATGTATAAAATGCTATTGTGCTGGCAACTAACACAATAAGAGCATTTCGACCAGTTGCTACAATCCAAATAAAGCTTTTTAGGAATGTATGACCACTTGAAAGCTTCAAATCTTTTAGTTTCTAAAAGAGTTACATACAATTTTTGTACATGTTTATTATGTTTAAAAGATTCATTTAATTAAATATTACCCTTAATAAAAGTAACACTGTAATGGCAGTTACACCTAGTGTAAGATCACCTAAACGTATTTTTTCCAAATTCATAAAAACCGATTTTATGGTGGTAACAAATCCAGAACCCGAGCCTCCCCTAAGGCCTAAAAGACCCTGTAAATGAAATAGATTGTTTCAAAAGGGTATGTACATATGTATGTAAACATAGACATAAAATTAAAAATAATATTGAAATAACATGGGTAAACATAATACACGGATTAAACAAAAAACACATTTTAGATAAAATTACTAACTACTACTAATCCTAATAACAAGGTCTTAAATATGAAATGAATGTAATTTTTAAATTTTTAATATTTAAAAACTCTACAATACCTTTAATTGAGATGTACCAATTATGACAGCGGTAGCAGAAGTGAAACCCACAGTTACTGGTAGCGAAATCAAATCCACCAATGCGCCTAAAAGTGGAGAATTTTAGGAAAATATTTTTTGTATCTAATCAACAAACGCATTCTACATACCCAATCTCAATAAGGCCATTAATAATTCTACAATACCCGATATAAAACACAGTAGAATTGCATATGCAGGACCTGATTCTAAACCAAACCTTGTATGGCGACTAGTCATTAAGGCTAAAAGAGCTGTAGGGCCAATAGTCACTTGACGACAGCTGCCCAGAAATGCATAAACAATGCCACCAATAAAAGCTGAATACAGGCCATACTGCAAAAAAAAAAAAAAATCAAATCATTTCTAATTGCTTAAGAATAATTTACGGTTAATACTTACTTGTGGATGCAAACCAGCTAATGTGGCATATGCTAAACCTTGTGGTAAGACTGTGAGACCTACTGTTATACCAGCTATTAAGTCCGATATTGCATCTTGACCAGTATAACCCTTTAGCCATTTTAGACCTGGCAGTATACGATATGCTAATTGTTTATGGCTCATAATGATTTAATGGCTATTGCTAAAGAGAATAGAAAAAGAATTGTATATAATACATAACAATATCATTTTTAATTTATTTTTAAAACCAAATGTGATCAAAACTTAAAATCTGAACAATATTTAGCGTAGAGCAATATTAGGAAATGAAATTAAAATGGAAATGTTAGATAATGTTTCATTATTATTACAGTTTAAATGATGTGTTGGCATGCGACATAGTAGATTCAATATGCTGAATTGAAATTCTTCACTTGATACGATTTGAATGGTTAACAAAATCGTTATTATTATCGAAAAGGAAAATCGGTGTCGAACCAAGGATAAGGTAAAAAACTGTACATCACGATATCCGAATCTCAATACTCAATTCTAGGCCTCAATACTTGCCAAAGAACTCATGCAGAACTTTTTAAACAAATTTATTTGCCAAAGTAGTAGTCTCCGAAATGAATATTTCATATAAAGGGTGGGCCATTTAAAATTTTAAATTTCAAAATGCAATAAAACAAAAACAGTTTGTTTCTTTGTTGCCAATTTACATCAGTATTTCGGCTAATTAAACAGTAATTAAACGTTTGGCGCAATAAATCGATTGCGACATGAGATGTGTAGCAAATTGCATCATCCTGTTGAAACCAAAAATTTCACATCAATACCATGAAGGGCGGGTACAAAACAATCGGTTATCATGGTGTGATATACATACATATGTCGAAAACGAAGCGGATGGTCATGTGGCTTTAACTCTTGAACCAATTGAACTTTGTAAGGCGTCCTACCGAGATCTTTTCGCAAAATTCGACGTAAATTGGTGCATGAAATGCTCAATTCTTGAGAACGATGATGAGTTGATGTCGATCTCAGCCACAGCTTCGATATTTTCGGGTGTATGTACTGTGCAGAGATCAGCAATGAATCGTTTTTCCGCTACTCATAAGCACTCATGCAATTTTGAGTATGAGTGAATCAACAGAATTGAAATTCAACTACTCTGATTCATTCGTACTCGCTACAGCATTGATTTATAAGTATAGGTTACAATGAGTATGAGTACAACGTTGACATCAAACTCACAACATTCGAAATGTGTTTGATTCATACGCCTACTCATTCTGATTCATAAATTTCGAAAAATACTTATATGTAATACTTATAAGTGATTCGAGTGGCTCGAATCATTCATCAAAATTTACAGCCTTTGTTATTGTTGCATATACAAACAAAGAAGAAAGGAAAGACAAAGACAACAAGCAAAGCATACACACAATCTTCTTGTGAGTATAGTAGTGTTCGTACGCGAATCATATTTATTTTGTGCTTCGTGTAAATGTTAAGTAGAGACGAGTCGAAGTCAATAACATCATGCGTATTGTTAAGTATGAATACGACGAGTACTTCCAACTTTGAGTATTAGTAGTATGAGTATCATATTAAAATAAGTATGAATGCGTATAAGTATCAGAAATAATAAGTATGACTCGAATCTACTCATCGTTTTGAATACTCGTTGCTGATCTCTGGTACTGTGCGAACACGCTCACATCTTGGTGCATCAACAAGGAAGCCAGTGTCACGAACTTTAGCAATAAACTTGCGTATACCGGGCACTGTTGGTCCTTCTTTGCGACCAAATTTTGTACGACATTTTCGTCATTGTTTTGGAAATAAATTTCCAATAAATCCTAACGTTGCTCAAGCGTAAATCGATGAATTATGAATTAATAAATTTATGTAATATATTAGAAAATCTTAATTCTCTTTTCCTGCTGACAAGCAAATGGCTTAGCGGGTTATATTAACTTTTTTCATGTATTACATTAATGATAAATAAAAATGAATAAATAAAAAAAAAATTCATTACGTTCAGTGGAGATAATACACTGAATTTTGTGACAGAATAGAATAACATAAGTATTGTCAGATTCAAAATAACAGTTGTTTTAAATTTAAACTGATATATGGCTCATCCGATATAAGCCATGGAAGAAGCAATATAAAAATTCTAGTTTCAAACAAATGTTTTTGTACGTATGTATATGAATACAACTCTTTATATTTTTGAGCAACAAAATGAAATCAGAACAGCGTAGCTTTACAAAGCATAAAAATTTTGGAAAATTTAATTCAATTATTTGCAATATTGTAATCTGTAGTTAAGTGACAAGTGCTAAAAAATTAATGCACTCCATTCGAATCGGTATCGATTAAAGTAATTGAATGACAACAGTTATGGTATGTAGCATTTTTTCGAATACATATGAATGTGATTATTGTGATTATACTGTGTTGAAATTAGTAGTAGTTGGCATGTTTTGTTACAATTATGAACAATAAATAATAATAACATTGTAATGTAAATACAATAATGTGGTAAATTACATGTTGAAAAGATATTTAATTTAAATATTATAATACAAATTAAACAACAACAGAAAATAGTTTCATAAAATCATAGCCTATACGTTCATTTAAAATTCAATGACAAAAAACAGAAATGTTTTGATGGAAGATGCAACATAGGTTAGGTTAGGTTAGAGGACGTGTACTTGTCAACTGTGACAATTACAGTACCCGGAGGTCGAATTGACCCATTGTACAACGTCCTAGCTTCTCACACCAGTCGTGTTGTGTGCGTTAATTTTATACATGAGTGGCGGGACCTACAGTTTAAAGTCGACTCCGAACAACAGATTTTTGAGAAGCTTTTCATGGCAATTTTTACTCTGAGTTTTTGCCAGAAATCTGCTGAGAGGAAGTCGCCGAAGAAATATTTTCATATTTTCGTTTTGATGTCTGACCTGGGATTTGAACTCGGGCCTTTCGTCTAATAAGCCAACACACTACCTACTAGACTACGGCGACTTCTAAAAATGCAACATAACAGCTAATATTTTTTTTTTTTTTTTTGCTTCATTTGGAGCCATTTAGAATTAATATGGAAACCGTTGGCTGAAGTTAAAAAAAAAACTGAAAATTTTCTCAAATATTTTTGTTTTAAATAAAGAAGATATTTTATGAATATTAAAAAAATCATGTAAGAAGCTCACATGCAATTTCACTGGTGATAGCATGATTATGTTAGGTAGGGCGGTGATGAATATTAATTGAGTTCTATTGTTTTTAAAAGGTGGCGAAGCTTGAACTTGCAAAGATGTACATTATATTAATTATTAAAACCCGCATCTCGAATTTGAACCTGAATTTCTCCTATTTGTGATCGTGCGTGTGAACCACTACACCTCGCCATTTTCGTGAAAGAAAATTAGAAATTCTTAAAAAGCGACTCTATATTTCCCCTGCCCTTGGTGGTTTAAACGCGAAACGCATTGCAAAAATGATAAATACAATATATATGTACTGTGCAGTTCACAGTTTAAGATTACAGTCTCCTATTGAGTAATGGTTTTTAAGAATTTCGTAGGGACGTTGTGGACGAAAAAATCTATTGAGAAATTTATATTGACAACATTAAATTACTATGTACTAAATAATAGTGTTTTTTCATTGTGAAATATCTGCTGAGATAAATCTATTTACATACATACATAATTGGTCATTACAACCCTTCAGTCAGGATTACGACCTAGCTTCTCACACCACTTATGTTGTGTGCGTTAATTTTTATACATGAGTGGCGGGACCTACAGTTTAAAGTCGACTCCGAACGACAGTTTTTTGAGAAGCTTTTCATGGCAATTTTAATACTCTCAGAGTTTTTGCCATAAATCTGCTGAGAGGAAGTCGCCGAAGAAATATTTTCATAATTTCGTTTTGATGTCTGACCTGGGATTCGAACTCGGGCCTTCAGTCCAATAACAGTACCAACACAGTACCTACTAGACTACAGCGACTTCATAAATCTATTTAATTAATTTAAATTTTTATGAGTTTCAATAAAATATTTAACTACAGTATTCCCCGGATTTAAGCACCCCGGTATTAATAACTCTCCTCTTAGTAGCACTGAAACTTATGCCACATTGATTTTTGCTTCTTAAATATACTGAAACTATTTCGATATATGCAGCCCGCTTATAAACCCAAAAAATTGTACTTCGTACTTTAAATTTAAAAAAAAAATCGTTTATATGCACCCCTTTTTAAGACAATTTTCTATCCAAGATTGGTTCTGTTCATTAACTCCTGCATTCGGGTAAATAAACGTTTTTGGATTTATTTTTATTGGGATATGTTAAGTCATTGGGTTATGCTGATAAGGTAGTAAGTCTTGAGCCGTTGGAAGGCAATATTCGCCATCAACATCATGGGGCAAATTTATTAGAAAAAGTAGTAAAAAATTTTACATCGCAATACAATTCATTAGAATCTTACTTATGGTTTTGTTCTCCTGAAGTCAGAGGTTGTACTCTGTCCTAACCAGAAGACGTAACCACCTGAAGCAACGCAATTTCAGATAATTGGATCCTGACAGAAAACCTACCAATGTTCGCCTTTCGTAATTTATAAAGCTCTTCTTCTAATAATCTGACTTGGTGCATGTGTTGTTGCGTGTTCATTTTACATTGAATACGTAAGATTTCAAATAATTTGTATTTAATTGAAATAAATATTTGTAATAGGACCTTATTATAGCAGTGACAACAAATTTTTAATACGATGGAAAGATATTTAACACTCTTATTGTTTAAATTTCGGAGGCAGTTCACATTTCTTAGTTTTATTTCTTTCTTTCAATTGCAATGAAAATATAATCACCCTTATTCTGGTTGTCGTCGTCGTCGTCGCCGTCGTCGTCGTTACCAAAAATGATGTCGATAAAATCAGAGTCGACACAACACAATATCGACGGCGTATTGACTCACAGAATACCAAATGTGTGTCGACAGTCATCTATAACTGTCAATAACGACAAACAGAATACCAATTTTAAACTGTCGACGCAAGACGACGACAACCAGAATAAGGGTGAATATATTAGGAATAGATTTTCTATTCAACTTAAAAATTTCTTTAACTGTAGGCCAAGCCAATTATGTATGTATAAATTAACACACACACAAAATAAGTGGTGTTGAGAAGCTTTTTCGCAATCCTGACTGAAGGGATGTAAGGACCAATTATATATGTGTGCATGTGTTTGAAATGATAACATATAAATATATTCAAAAAATATTCATAAGGTGTGGTAAAAGAGCCAAGACATTCCGAAAAAGATCTCAGGGCAGCCGGAAAGACAGTAAATTTCCCAGTTGCTTGGTTGGTAGGGGAAAAAATTTAAATAATTTGCTCACAAGGGGTAAAGTTAAACGACGGTTTAATAAAGCGCCTTTAAGTGGATGCATCGCACAGCGAAAGCCTTTCGTATACAAAAAGAAATTTTTAAATCCAGAAAAAAACATGAAAAAACAAATTTTGGAAAAATATTTTATCGTTCTACCAAATTAATCGAAAGTTTACCGATGGGGAGCAGATGAGAAACGATAAGTACGATGTCCAGCCTAACCAACAGTTTACGAACATCTTAATTCCGTATATGCCGTCAAATCATTTAGGCATGTTAGGTGAATATTTTGAGCAATTGATTATTTTATCGTCATTGCTGGTTATCTTGTCTACCCACTTATTTAAAGTAAACAAATCTTAATTAAAAAAAAACAATAAATTGTTATCGTTTTTTTGTTTTTAATATAATTTTAAACATTTTTTATTTGGCAATTCATTGTTTGTTAAAATCTCTGTATTATTTTTATAATTCATTAAAACACGTGCAAATGATTTGCAGAATGTCTATGTAATACGTGATAAATTTAGACACTCAAAGTATAATTTCAAAGTTAAATAAATTTCCAAACCATATACGCTTATGCACATAATAAACTTATGATAACTTAAGTTTAAAAACGTGCAAAAAGTAGACCACGAATTGCAACTTTCTTATCTTTTGAACAGCAAGTGTTTGATATAAAGTTATCGAAACTTTTTAAACTATAACTCACTGTTAAAAATAAAATTATACATATGTATATACATATGAAACTATGTACGTTATGTATGTAGACAGTTTATTATGTAGAATTAAAATTTATTAAATAGTTATGATTAGTAAGCAAATTAAAATTGATAAGAAGTAAGCAGATTAACAAAATAATATTTTACGCCATATAAATTAATGTTTTTTTGAGAAAAAAATAAACAGAAAATTTAATTCTTTTCATCTCTTAATTACTTTAGAAAATACAATTTAATATTAATTCTACTTTATTCAAGAGAGGTAACGCAATTTTATTAAATGAGTAATTATATTGAATCACCTGAATATGCAAAACTACTGAAGTGACTGATTGGTTGCTGGTTTACAAACATATTTTAAGCTTTTTAAAATATTACATAATTATTGTTGTTTCTTTAATTTTTGAATTGATCGTATTTATTAACCCATGGTACTTGCGGCAACTGCAGGAGCTGTCTTAACGAAACATAGTACGACTGTATCGATCTGATCTTCAAGGATCACATATCCAAACGTTACGTTGGACAATCTTATAAGTTGAAACTCATTCTAATACTTAAACAAAAATTGTTCATATAATTAAAAGCAAACCCAACTCAATTGAAGTCGCCGTAGTCTAGTAGGTAATGTGTTGGCTTATTAGACTGAAGGCCCGAGTTCAAACAAATGATTACAAACTGTGTTATGGTAATAAGGTACCTACAAACCTGAATATCATTTTACAGGATCTTGCAAAAGCAAGATTGTAAACGTAAATAAGGACCCTGGTCAGGGACTTCTTCGAACGTTTGGACTTTTTGTCGAGAGCGGACATTAAGGCATTAGGTTGAGCTGGTTGAAAAGTGCTAGGTTGTAGGCGCGCTCTCTTGTGTGTTTGTGATGCACCTTTTTTCTCCGTCCCTTATATCTTCCCTTTCCTACCTCTTCTCCTTTTCCAATTTCCTTATTTTCAATGGGTCATTTTGTCCTCTGGGTATTGTACTTGTCTCAATGCCAAGTACACGTCCTCAACACATACACATAATTGGTCATTACAACCCTTCAGTCAGGATTACGACCTAGCTTCTCACACCACTCGTGTTGTGTGTGTTAATTTTATACATGAGTGGCGGGACCTACAGTTTAAAGTCGACTCCGAACGACAGATTTTTGAGAAGCTTTTCATGGCAATTTTATTTACTCTTAGAGTTTTTGCCAGGAATCTGCTGAGAGGAAGTCGCCGAAAAAATATTTTCATATTTTCGTTTTGATGTCTGACCTGGGATTCGAACTCGGGCCTTCAGTCTAATAAGCCAACACACTACCTACTAGACTACGGCGACTTCAACACGTCCTCAAACCTAACCTAAACTAACTAAGGCCATCTATCGAATTTAATTGAAACGTATCTATGGACAAGCTATATAACAACTAAATATTGAAAGAAATAAGACTCTTCCAATCAGAGGTGACACATGGCACAATCCTTTGCTCGGTACTATACATGTTGCACTCTAGTGATATACCAACTTCTATAGTACACTAATTCCAAAATTTTCTGCTTACACTCAATTACAATATTGCTCTTGAGGGCAATATTGCTAATAGAAAATTAAGGAACTAATGGAAAAGTAAAGTGAACGCCTTGACTATACACAGTTAATTTTTCTTTGAAGAGAACCGCACCCACTCTCTAGTGCAGACTAGGTGTCAGCTGTAAACTTAAACGAGGCTCTGTCGTTCGACCATAGGCAGAATAAAATTGTTTAAATGTCTGTACCAGAGATATGTAGCCACAATCACGCTTAGGTACTCAATTAACAGAACCAATACCAAAATGCGAGGATTGCCCTTATCAGTCAGACGTTTTCAATTAATTTCATTAACAAATGAGATATAGTATATACAGTAGAGATGAGCGATATTTTGATATTTTCAAAACTGTGATTTAATCACGGTGATTGCTAATACACTGGTAACTACAGTGATTGAAACTGACAAATAACAGTTACTAATAATGTCGTTCTTTAAAAATTGTTACATACTCAAATTTATTTATTAAAAATAATAACATTGATGATACCACTTTGATTTTGTTTAGTAGTCTTTTCGTAGTATGTATCTAGTTGTATCTTTCTTACGACTTAATAAAATACGTTATTGTCATTATTGTATTATTGGAATACTGTGATCACAATCACTGTTTTAAAGAGCAGTGATTAACAAATCACGTTCACTGAGAACAACGTTCTTCAAAAATCACTGGATCACTCATCTCTAATATACAGTGGACAGCAAAAGTCTTAGTACTCCAAAATATTTTGACAAAAAAGTCCCCACAGGCTTAATACTCTTGCACAAAGTCCCGATATGACTTCAAGAGAGTATTTAGGAGATCATTTGAAAGAACGGTTACGTAATCGCTAAACTTCAAACAAAGTCAACCAAAAAACTTGCTCATGGTGCCACCAGAAAACACTAAACAAAACTTGTACATTCAATTTCAAATGGGTTGAGTGGAGTGCTTGACCTTAAAGGATATTCTACTAAATACAATGGATAACATTTTCATATATTAGGCCTTTGAATTTTAAATTTTCCTTGGGGGGGTACCTATGGAGCCATCTGAAACTTTTCCTTATTTTTCTCTTGTTTTATGAAAAACATTAAAAAATTGTTTGTTTTATAATAAAACAGAAATAAATTAATAAAATAAATATAAAAACCTTAATTTTTTATACAAACTTTCGGCAAAAATTCATGAAATTGCTAAAATATATTGCAGTACTATATTTGATGTCCACTGTATGATAGATAACAAAACCTATCATAAAACGTTTTATGCATTCTTTTTTTCTTCACACAATTTTGTTTTATGTTTCTAAAGCCATTCCCGTACCTGAGGTTATTTCAATTGGCCAACCATATAGAAAATGCACTAGAAATTTTGTGTCTAGTATTGAGTCAGTCGTCTGAAATTGTTCGATTAACTTTATTATTCCAGTTAAAATACTCGTAGTATGTATGTTTTTGGCGATAAAAATATTCACAATTGCATGAAATGGCGTTTCAAAAAACTGCCAATTTGGTAGTGGGATTTTATTATTTTGTATAAGATTTATGGATGGAATTGAAGTCACTTTGTATCCAATATCTGCCCAAAAAATAACACTTTATTAAAAGATATAAAATTTGATTTGTTTTTAATTGATCTTAATTTGTAAAAAGTGAAGGAATTAAAATCAAAAATACAGTGATATAAGTAAGCAGTTGCAAAAATGCTTGCAGGAGAATTATTATATCGAAATCTCGCACCTGAGAGCAAGTAGCCGCCTGTTAATCAAACGGACAGAATACTATTTGTCTCATTGCTGGCAATGGCTGTGTATTCGATGGAATGCTGGTTGGTTGGAGTGGGCTTCTATCATCTTCGACAGCTCGATGCGGTAAACAAGATCTACACCAGGTCAGATTAGTAGAAAAAGAGCTTTACAAATTACATAAGGCTAACATTGGTAGATTGTAGGTTTTCTATCAGAAATCAATTATTTGAAATTGCGTTATGTCTTCTGGATGGAACAGAGTGCAGCCTCTGCCTCAAGAAGAATGAAGCCATAAGGAACATTCTATGGAATTGCTTTTTGCTGTAAAATTTTTTACTATACCTTTAATTTTTCCATTAAATCTGGCTCAAGAAATCCAGAAACGTTTAGTAGCTCAAACGAGGGAGCTATAGAACAGAATAAATTTTTTTGGAAAGAAACTTGTCACAAAATGGGTGCATACAAACAAATTTTTTTTAAGTAAATTTAAATTATGAAGTACAATATTTCGCAATTTGTAAACAGGAAATGCCTAAAAGCGGCATTCATTTATCGAAATATTTTCAGTGCATTTAGAAGCAAAAATCAAGATTGCCTAAGTTTCAAGAGGGAATTATTACATCCGGGGTGCTTAATTCCGGGGAATACTGTATATATTTTTTAATGTAAACTTGTTTTTAATTGTAAAATATTCACAAACATTGTGCAACAAAAAATTGCACTCAGTATACTTGTATGACCATTTGAAAAAGTGAACCTAATCTCATTTAAAAAATATTCACATGTTTTTAATTTTTAATTAATTAAATTAAAGCTTAAGGGTAACAAAAACTTACAATTATAGATTAAAATTGAGATAAATGCAAAGTTAGGAATAAAACAGCTGAAGAATTATAGAGAAATAATGGAAAAAAACCCATAAATAAATTTTTGTAAAATAATAAATAACAGTGAAATTATATTTAATAACACTATGTTTAAAGGGTATAACAGCTTAGTCATATTTTTTATATATGTTGTCTCATCAAATGAACTTTAAGTTAAGAATTTTCAAAATTTTTGATGGTTCTTGATTGTTTACCTGAGAATTTGCTCTTGGCACGTTTGAATGACTACCAAAAGTAGTCTAATATTTCCGTTTTTCGCAAATACTATTATGTCGCTTTGCGCAAACATTAGCCAACTTCCGGTAGTTGATCCAACGGAAAAAGGACACATTTTTCAATAAACACTTAAGATCCATCAAAAATTTTGAAAATTTTCATTTGATGAGATAACATATATAAAAAATATGACTAAGCTGTTATACTCTTCAAATAATAACTACGGTAATTTTTGTCCAATTTTATCAAACGAAGTGTCAATCTCTTCACAATATAATGCACTTTCACAGTTTCAGAATGTCGCCACTTTTTTCATATTTTTTTAATTAAATTTTGCAATTAAGAATGGCCAAACTTGAAAAAATTAGAAAAAAAATAATATTTTCCAAATTTACCCCATCAAAACTCATAACATATACATAAGTTTGAACAAAATGTTTATGTATACCGTTTTAAAGGATAATCTCTCCTCTTTCTAAAAAAACTTTGGATTTTTAAAATAGGTTTAAACATATTTGGGTAATCAATAATTTTATGTGAAAAGTTCAAAAAAACCGCTTTTGTCAAATAAAACAAGTTCGGAGGGTTCGATAAAAATAAAAAAGTATTTTTGAGTTCTATTCAACCTAGTGCATAACTTAGACCAGGTAGTTACTCGGGTGTACTTTCACTGACGCACCGTGTAATTAATCTAGTCTAGTATTACACCATATGTATAGAATTTGAATTAAATATTTTTAGAATTAAATATTTTGAAGTCGCCGTAGTCTAGTAGGTAGTGTGTTGGCTTATTAGACGAAAAGCCAGGGTTCGAGCCCCAGGCCAGACATCAAACCAAATTCAAAAAGTATTTCTTCGGCGATTTCCTCTCAGGCAAAAACTCAGAGTAAATAAAATTGCCATGAAAAGTTTCTTAAAAAAATCTGTCGTTCGGAGTCGACTTTAAACTGTAGGTCCCGCCACTTATGTATAAAATTAACACACAACAACATAAGTGGTGTGAGAAACTAGGTCAATAATCTTCTGACTGAAGGGTTGTAATGACCAATTATGTATGTATCTATTTTTAGATCCCTTGGAAATTAAAATTCTACCAAAATATTTTATTTATTTTATTTATAATATTATTTGTTTTTCTATGTTTACAATAAACTTTATGAATGATAAACATTAAAATTATGTTTTATACCGAAATTATACTATTAGTTGCCGTTTGCTTCACCAAATATAAAAAAAATTCGATTACCAGAACAGACAACAATTTAAACTATTGAATTAAATTATTGATAACAACTCTTAACAAATTATTTAAATTCATATTATTTGGTGTCAAGCAAAAACACTAGAAAATAACACAAAAGAACGTTAACGTACACACGGTTCACCATTAAATTCTTACCAATTTTTTTTTCTTATGTTTTAATAACATTCAAATTTATTTACCGAAAATAATATTTTTAAACTTTCCAAATATTTTAACAAAATATTTTATTTATATTTGCACAACTGTTTCTTTCATTGTTGTGGTTTTAAAGAATTTTTAAAAAACTCTTATTTTCTAATAAACAATGTTATTTTTAAAAAATAAACGTTAAACGTTCGAAATGAATGTACAATGTAGTATAAACAAAATAAAAATAAAAAAAAATAAATTCTTGCGTTTGGAACCGTCTGTTAGGTAGACTGTTTAGTCAGAAACTGAATACAATTTTATTCTGATCAATGCTACACTTTATAATTCTCTTTTAAAATGAGAATATTTTAGGGTATCCATTAAATCAAGTCATATTCGTTTTTATTAGCACACATGTAAGTGTACACATCATTACCAGCCTTATTCAAAAAGAATTTAACAAAACCTTTACGAATCTGTATTAAAATTGTAATCAGAAATTATAATTTTCTTCGCAAGCCTGTCGCAAATCAACAGCATCAGGTATGATTTTGTCAAGGGTTTATACTTAAAACTAGTGAAACTTAATAATGAATAGAGAGGGATACTATTCAAATTCCTAATTCTTCTCTTTTTTTATTATCTTGACATTTAGGGCCATTATTACAACTTGCCGTTAACTAAAGGGAGGAGTTTAACGGCCAGATAAATTGTTTTTCATTATTATAAGTGGACAATAAGGTAGAAGTGAGCGTTAATCCTACCTCTAACTTTTAAAGTTAAGTTTATGTTTAAATTTGCCATAATGAGCAAATACAACAACAACAAAAAGTCTGTCGTTGCCACAGCGTTTAAAGAAAACTTATTTAATTGAGCATTGTTATCGACATTGCTCCGGCACTGTCATATTTTTGAAAAAGTTAATTTTATTTTATCTGCAGACTGTAATAACGAAAAGGAATTAAAGGTGAACTTAAAGTTCACTTTAGCTAAATTAACCTTTAACTAAACCCTAAAATTTAGTGAAGAGTAAAATACTGCACGTAGTCATGTTGTAAAATAAATTTTACTGTTGATTTAATGATGGTTAAGGTTATCAAGCCTGTATTATCAATACACAACGCTAAGTACTTTCTTCTCCTAGTAAATGTATCACAAGTTATTGAAAGAACCATAACGTTTCCAATTGATAGTTGTAGTAATCAATATTTCCCATTGAGTAGGCAAAGAAAACTTGGAAGAAGAAATCCATAAAGAATAAATTCTTCAAATCGTATTTTACAATTTTTTTCTAAAGGGTACATATATCAGTAAGAATGTAATTTTCCATTTTAAAATAAAAACATGACTTTCCATAACTTTAAAAATTTCACATAACACCGTTTCCATTCACGATCACTGCAATTTCGACCTGCTCCTCCAAAACGTAAGGCCAATCACTCCGCCTCTCCAATGTCCGCACCAGATAGTTGCGGGAGCATCTCTTTCTAATCGATTGCATGAGCAAAATTTAGTATGAACTTAATTTTCTCCATTACCCAGTAAATGATATGCCAGCGAATTCCATGATTTGCTAGTTTGAGCTCCTGATTAAGCTGAAGATGGAGGTGTTTTGTCAAAATTCGCTGGTTAGTGCTCGTTGAAATTTGAAATTGTTGAGAACGTCAACGAATTGATGAGAGTTTTCGGTGGCATTCTTTTTTAAAGCAGCAATATTTCAAGTTAACAACCGATTGATGCACAGATGTCTTACTATCCATAACCCACCAAATTTCTTCAAATTTGTTGACCATTCTTCGAATAGTTGACACGTTAGGTGTACTTTCTTGGCTCAAAATTCACAATTGTAACTGAAAATGTGAGTAGTGCTTGTGATTCGAAATCCATTCCATTAAAACGATGCCAAGTGAGCAGTGCGTTCTGGAAGGTCAATATTCGAAAATGTTAAAAGAATGAAAATAGTTCACTGCCGCCACAATCTGAGCAATGTTTTGAAACGAAATACGAAAATTATTTACAATAAGTTAAATAAGACTGAATACAAAATGTATGAACTGCAATTGCAAAGTGCAAACGTTTCTGGTTTTCCCGAATTATATTTATATTTGCGGATCGAGTCAGGTGAGATTTGGACAAATTTATTCAGTCCTGTATTGTCAATTATTAGATCATCCGAAGGAAACTATCGCCCGCAATTAGACCAGGAATTGTGATTATTACCTGTTGTTGTTGTCGGCGAATAAAAGATGGTGAAAAATTCTCTCTATTATCAATATAAAGAAGCAAATATTGATCATACGAATTACGGTTCCTTTGTAGCATATTTGAAGCGATAAAAATTTTATCTGGAATTCATAATCACTATGTTCACTTGAAGGGAAATCAATTTTTCAAGTGAACAAGAACTTCATGTTTTCTTCACGATAGGGATGGATATAACCATTTTTTACCAATCGAAAGAATCTTTAATTAAGCTTAATTAAGCCTAAAATAAAAGTTAAAGTTGATATTAGAAATTGAGGTAAATTTCGCATTACAAATCCCTTTTTTGGACACCCTAACTTTTGTGTCATTAATTGATAAATAAAAGCGGATTCTCTTTCCAATTAATTAATAATTTACAAATATTTTCAAGTAATCATTGAATGTGTAGAGTGTTAAAATATGGACATATATTTTCTTTTTTCAATATTTTCTACTCTTTGATTAGTTAAGAGTCTTATTACTGGTTGAAAAGCTTGTTGTTTATTAATTTATAATATATATACTATTATGTAGGTATTACAGAAAATTTATTAAATTTATTTTTATTTATGTATGCATTGATTAATTAAATTAAGAACTATTAAGTACAATATTTTCTGCAATTTTTACGTTCTGAATCTTTATTTTTGCTATCTTCATTGGAAGAAAGCTTGTTATAGCCTGTTACACTCGATATAAAAACTCTTCATTGCATCATCGACTACGTTTTGTCTAATGTATGCCCTTTTTTCCAGTAGCCCTCTAGGGCGCATATGGTTTCCAGAAAGCGATTCTGTCTTGTTTCCGATTCTTTAACCTATTTTTATTGCTCCAGCTAAGCAGGTGATTAGCCTGCTGCAGCAAGTCCTAAGATAATGGGAATCCCAACTATCATTGACTAGAAACAACGCTCTCCGAATCTTTGATGTAATTGTGAGTTAATCTCGCTGATTGTTGATTCTTAACTCTTTTCCCACTAGGTAGGTAAATATGTCTTAAATTCAAACAAATATTTTGTTACGAAGACATCTAAAGAAAACTCTACAGAAAACCCAAAAACAAAACAATAACAAAGACGTTACGAGAACTTGCATAGACAACGTTCAAATTATAATAACAAAAATACAAAAAGACCACAAAGGATAGAAAACAATATTACCATAACAAATCAACAGCGAAATTTTCGAAGTTGCCAGGCTAAAAATAATATTTACAATCTCTGAATTATTTTAGTTTTGAAAAGATAAATCTTTTATCATAAAACTACAAAGGAATTCTCGAAGAGTGACGGAGGTATAAACACTGGTCATTAAAAAGTTGTCCCACACTACGTCCTCTTTCCTTTCGCCTGTAAAACTATCCTTCCTGTATTTCAATACAATGCACTGCATGAATAGGGTCTCTTTGCTGAGTGTTAGTGTCAAAAAGGAATAACAAGGTACATTAAAAGTTGCACAATTTACTACGTTAACGGAAAAGTACTGAATGATACAAAGCAGATAAGAAAACCAAGTAAGCACATAAGAAAACTTAGTTGGCAGTTGAAAAAGTCAAAGTAATACGTACCATGGATTCTATGTGACTCGGATTTAAAAAAAAAGGTTTTTTAAGTTCATTTTGAGTTAATCCTTACTGAAGAAAAGTAGGATTTAAGTTTTGTTTATACAGAAAAAGATTATATTTACCTCCTTAAATTAAAGTCTTCAAAAAACCAAACGTTCTCTGCCCATAATTACTCCTCAACGTTTCGAGAACAAGTATGGATTAACATTTTTCAAAACCATGGACAAGCAAAGCTTTGGAGAAAGTTTAGTATTACTTAATAACTGGAAAAATATTCTTTAAATATTTTTTGTATACCAACCAATAAGATGAGAATAAGAGAAATAACTTCTTTTTAAATTTCGCAAATTCAAAGAGAAAAAAGTCAATGACTTACTAAATTATTGGTAAAAGAAATAAACTGGTTTCATATAATGTCTGTTGTTTACGAATTTACCAAAATAGTGAATTAATTTCTCTTTTATTGTTTACTATTTCCCGGTATGCTTCGCTACTACCGTTTTAATGAAATTAAATTAAAATTTTTGGGTATATTTTGATGCTTTTGTAATTACTTCAAAGTTTAAAATGTCGCGCAGAGTCTCCATCTATTCTTATCAAGCTAATGTGCGTACAGTATTCCCCGGATTTATACACCCCGGATATATTAATTCCCCTCTTATTATGATTGAAACTTATGCAATCTTGATTTTTGCCTCTCAAGTGTACTGAAACTATTTCGATATATTTTTTTCTTTTTTTATTTTCTTTTTATTTGCAATCTATCTACATTTAGACAATAAGCAAATTTAATTACATAAAATTACAGAAGCAATGCAGCTCCAATGAACTGCATGGCTATATACAATTTACAAAAAAAATATTTAAAACCATATATATACATTTGTATATATATATTATTATAAATATTTTACATTTTTACATATATACAAAAAAATTAGTTTTTAAAAGGAAGTCTGACACGTGTGTTCGCTTTAATCTGCGAATTTCATTACTTTCATCTAAAAGCATAACGGCCAAAGTATTCGTGTGGTTACTTAATCTTTGGAGATATTTTTCACTTAACCTTTTTATTTCTTCTCTTGCTGAAAGCAAATTTATGTCCCGTCTTATACATTTGTTTGACACAAACCATGGCGCTGCTGTTATCAGTCTTAGTGTTTTAGATTGATATCTTTTCAGGATATCAGATGTTCGATTTACTTGCGGTTCCCCATAACATTATTCCATAAGTCCAAACCGGTTTCAAAATGGCTTTGTATACTCTGAGTTTATTGCTTAAATTTAACTCTGACTTCGGTCATAGAAGCCAGCACAGAGTGGCGAGTTTTTATTTTCAATTGAGATATATGATATATCCATTCCGCTTTTAGCCATTTCCTGCTTAAAAACGCAAAAATTGTACTTCATACTATAAATTTACTTTAAAAAAATCGTTTATGTGCACCCGCTTTGTGGCAATGTTCTATCCAAAATTGATCTTTTATCCGCGTTAGTGCGATTAAAACCAATATTTACCATCAACGTCATACGGAAGATTTATTGTAATACAATTTCATAGAATGTTCCTTATGGTCTCGTTCTCCCCGAAGCAGAGACGTAACCAACTGAGGCAACGCAATTTCAGATAATTGATTCCTGATAGAAAACCTATGAATGTTCGCTTTTCGTAATTTGTAAAGCTCTTCTACTAATCTGGCCTAGTGCAGACGTCCGAAAAATCAACATCAGCATAGTTAATGCTACCTAAGGACCCTTGACATAAAGACTACTGCGGATCAATCTCCTTCAGCAAGTTCTTCGCAGTGATCTGGAAGAAAATTAGAACTTTGCTCACCACACAGTAGGACCTTGATTATCCGTGATTCGATTATCCGGCCACATCAATTATCCGGGATGGAAAAAGAAAATTTTTTGCATCGACTTAATTTTATTTTGGATCGACTTAAATTTTTCTGCATCGTTTAACCGTGATTACCTCTATTATCCGTGATTATAAGCAAAAATTTTTTTCTATTATTTTGGACCAACAAGCGAAAAAGGGGAATTCCCTTACATAACATGAAATCCTTATCTACTGTTCACTGTTTTCTGACAAAATTATTATTTTTTTTATATTTTTGAAACATGTATGTATATAAAATCCTTGAATTATTTAGTTTTTATATAAATATGTACATATTCATTTATTAATTAATAAAAATACATATCTATTAAAAACTATCCAAAATTGGTACTCAATTAATCGGGAAAATCGATTATACAGAATGCTTCCGGTCCCGACCATCACGGAAAATCGAGGTCCCACTGTATATCAAGATCAAATAAGACATATGGCTTATAAAAATTTTTTCTTATAGAACTTTGTGTATATTACTAGTATTTATTAATTTCTTGAATGAAAAAGTTAAAATTCGGTAATTTTTTCATTATTAATCGAACTCTTAGCAATTTCCCTTCACACTGAAAAAAGTTCCGTGTACAAAAGGTAAGTAAAAATAAAAATATAATAAAATATATACTCATAAGTTTTTATTTCAGGAATTTGTGAATATACCTTTAAATTGGTTAAATACTAAGTTAGTGACGACCGATGAAAGGTGTCATAAAAAATACATTAATTCCGAATTACGTTTCCCTAGTAAAACGGTTCATCTCCTTTCAAAATTATTCTAATATTCTACAAAAATATCATAAATTTCTACCAAAATAGAATAATAAAAATCCACCCCGAAATCTAAAAAAAACATAAACAAAACAGACAGGCAGTCAGAGAGGGACAGAAACACTTTTTGGTAATATTTGCTGTCTCTTTCTAATGGTTAAATGTCAAAATCGCGTGTCAAATCTGTTTAACCTGTGGCTTTAACTGAATGTTGAGATTGCTGGCTAAATTCGTTCATAGCATATGCTTTGCTATATGCCTTTAGGCGAAAAACTCATTTATGAAAATTACGGTTAAATGCGTTAATTGCGTATTGAAAATATCTTGGTTAAATCTCTTATTGAATAGGGCTTGAATATTTTTTTCCATACAAAATTACAAAAAATCGTCGGTATAAGCAGTCGTGAGATAGAATCTATTTTATTTTGACAGCGTTTTTTTCTTACTCTCTCAATTGTGCTCTCACAATCTGTATGTGGTGTTGCTGTACTTTTACAGAATTTTATGCATTTTGTAAACAAAAATCATATGTTTTTGCTAAGGCGCGAAAAAAAAATAAAAACGAAAAGTAAAAGAAACATAAAAAGAGAATTTAACAAATGTTTAAATGCAATTGGCAGTTTTTGAAGTTGCGGCTGTCGACTTTATTATGGGCCATCTTTTTGCTTGAAGTTGCGGACATATTCTGTTTCATCACTTAGTCCTAAGCATATCGGCCAATTCGAAGAGATCACAAACTGTTGGAAATAAAACCTTTAAAAAATTTACACCCGTGTGCTGTGTGAAACCATGAAATTAAATTTATACGATGCCCTTATAATTTATTTTTCATTTGTTATAAACAGAGAACCAAATGGATACAACTAAAAGCATTTTGAACTGTTTTAATTATAAATATCAAATATATCTCTCATTTCTAAATTATATACTTGGTTATATTAACAACATAAACAAGATTTTTCAAACTTACACCCACAATTTTGTTCCTGACTCTCTGCTGTTATTGTTTTATTTAACAGCTGTTAGTTTTTTGTTCTTTGTTTTTTTTTTTTTTTTTTTCAAACACACCGTCTATTGGCAATATTTTTGTGTTTTTTATTTTATTGATTTTGTTCTTAAAAAATATATTAATTAAACTTAATTAAATTCAGAAAATGGTGTTAGTTCAATGAAATTTGTTGAAATCAACCACTTTCTTTACTTAAAAATTAATTAAAATCGCACCTTTCCTTATAAATAAAAATCGCACCTTTCCTTATAAATAAAAAAAAAAACTACTTTGTTGGCAAAAAATAGTACATAAATAAACTAAAACCGGTGTCACCCTTGTGTAACATTTTACATTCATTCATCCGTCAGTGATGAAGTCAAATACTATATAAAATCAACACTGATTGAGGTGGTGGTTGCAAAAACTTCGTTCGTTCATTAGAAAACTACACCCACCCCACCACGTTCATGTAATTCGTTGGTAATACTGCGGTACATAATGGTTACCAGACATATCGGTGAATGTCTCCGCTAACAGAGGTGAAAATTACTTATTCTAGACATAAACCGTCCAAATTCACTGTTTACAGTACATTGATATGTGGGAATACAGTACCATTTCGAATAACGGCACTTTGGTGAATTTCAATTTTATTCACCTCACCGAATAAATTCACCACACTTTGTAAAAACTCACCAAACTGGAAACTCACCATAACAAAATTCACCACAGTTCCAAAAAAAAATTAAAAAAGTTATTTTTTATTTATTTTAGTTTTATTTTTTTTTTTTATTTATTCCTTCCCCTCCCGTCCATTGTATATGGACCCAAACAACAACAAAAACGAAGGGCGGGGTGAACAGCAAACACAACCACATAGTTGATCATTTCTCCCCACACACCAACGAACGCCATTAATATTCTTATTAAAACAAACAGGGCTTAATTTTTACTTGTATAAACCGGAAACGGAAAAAGAATGTGCGGAATTTAGCAGTTACAGAAAGAAGCGATATTTTTTGAACGAAAAAAAAAGAATTTTTCCAACCACCAGTGTTGCCAGAAAGGAAAAAAATATTCTAAAAAACTCACTGATGATCAGTGTTGCAAAACTGAAATTTTGAAATGTTACTGAATTATAACTGAAAAAGTACTTTTTTGCATCAAATAGTACTTTTGTAAAAGATACATACATACACATACATAACTGTTCATTATAACCCTTCAATGGCTATATTCACACCAGAACATTTTTTAGTCGCACAATATTTGTTCTTTTCAATTCACACGGGATGAATATTAGTTTGGCAGCAATGTATACGTATACGCAGCTTTGTATGTTTAGTGTTTTTTACATTCATTTGATATTTTAAAAATGTGCGTATATTAGTTTTGTGCTGGTGATGCGGGGTTGTAGCTGGTGGAAACTTTACGCCACCGAAAAACCATTCTCTTCACCCCTCTTGCCTATAAACTATCATTTTACGCCAGCACAAATGTTCTAGTGTGAATTGGCTCAATCAGGATTACGACCTACATAAGAGGAATGAAATTTGAAGAGGAATGAAATACCTTTCGGTTCGGCAAGCGTTTTTATTCTAAAAACGAACGAACGTTCCGTGGACGTTTAGCTAACCGGGGCTAAAGCCCAATTCTACGTTAGCATTGCGTTGAACCTGTTGCTAATGCATTAATGTTGAAAAGCGCAAAACATAAAATATCTAAGAATAAAAAAATGCTGAAAGTAGCGAGGGTAGGAAAAAAGTACAAAACTACTGAATTTTTCAACACTGATATAAGTCTCTAAAACCAGTGTTGTATTCGTTGAGTAATGTTTTGCATTTTATTATCATCCACTTACTGAACACAGCCAATAAGTAATTTTGACAACTTCGTTTTCATTTGTGGACTTTATTTCGAGAATACGCGAAAAAAACACCGAAAAAATAAAACATTTTTTCTTTTCGTTAATTTTCTTCTTAATATTCAGCAAAGAAGTAAATTTTATAAAATTATTTACTGTATCAGTTACTAAAAACACACCACAAATAAAACAAAAAAAGAAGAATTCATGTGTAACAACCAAAGCCACTGCAACAAAATAATCCTCATTATATATCTCATCACACCTTAAAGAAATTGCATGAAAAAATTCCTGCTTTTTTTTTTGGTGCATTTGCCTTTTAATATATCTGTTCAACAAATCCCAAACAAAATTCACTGGAGGATTAATCAAAATTCTGAAATTAACCATTTCCGACATTACAACAAATCTCATCATTTGAAGCGTTTCTCTTTCATATAAAAAAAAAAAATTGTGTTGCTCCCCCAGTTGTCTCAAAAATATGAAATGGGTAAGAAGAATAGATATTAAAATAAGATAAAAAAAAACAAAAAAACACTCGTACTCGTGCATAATATAATATTGTGGACGCAAATTGCGTTTTTTCTGATTAATACTTATAAAATAATGCAATTGTATGGATTATTAACAATAGAGATAGCAATTTTATGGAATAGTGGCTAATAAAGCAATTAATGGGACAGTTTTTGTGAGCAAAAAGAATTCTTTGTGAGTATTTAGATATTTTTTTTTTTGTTTGTTAGGAATCAATTATTTTATAAACTCAGGGTTATACTCTACGTTTGTTAAAAAAAAATCAATGGAAAGATATGTTAAAACTTTTAGTAAGATTTATTAGAAAATGCATAATTGTGATAGGTAGATATCCTGTAATACAGTGGACCCCCGCTATTCGTACACAATTCGTTCCAGCAGGCTGTTCGAATAGCGATTTGTACGAATGCCGAATCATTTTTTCACATAAGATGTAAGGTAAATTGAATTAATTCGTTCCTAAATCTTTATTTAAACTAATGAGTTGAACAGTAGAAGTAAAACATATACAATTATGTAGTTCCTTAATACGTATTTTATTATTTAAACTCTGCTTACATATTACAATTCATCGTCACTTTCTACATTAAAAACGTCAAAAGATTTTTCCCTTGATTCTTTTTTCTGCTTTTTTGGTTCTCTATTCAAAAAAATATCCAGTGTTGATTGTTTTTGTCTTTTTTTAAAATCCTAAAATGCTCCATCACATTGTCGTTGAATAAGTTAACGCTCCTATTCACCACAGCTACATATGTTTGGATGCCATTTTTGGACAATGTGTTCTATATTTTCCCAATGGTGACATAATTCTTTAATTTCCTTAGTTGAAATGTTTTCTTCTTCCTCTGCAGACTCATCTTCAATCACTTCCTGCTGTTCTCTTTGTAGTTCTTGAAGTTCTTCAGTTGTTAATTCATTTTGGTTATCTTCAATTAACTCCTCCACATCATCACTGTCTACATTTAACCCCATGGATTTTCCCAGGGACACAATTTCGTCGACAACAACAGCTTCCGTGGCAGTATCTTCTAAGTCTTTCAGTGCCACACAGTCTGGCCACAGATTTCTCCAGGAGGATTTCAGTGTCCTCAAAAAAGCTTCATCCCAAGCTTTGTTTATTATTTTCAAGCAATGGAGAATATTAAAATGGTTCTTCCAAAAGTCTCTGAGGGTGAGTTCTTTGTCAGAGGTCACTTCGAAACATTTTTGAAACAGTGCCTTTGTATAAAGTTTTTTGAAGTTTGGTTGCACGCAGTACGAATAGCGAAACAATGTACGAATGGCGAGTTAAATTTTAATTGAAAAAACTGTACGAATAACGAGTTGTACGAATAGAGAGGCGGACGAATAGCGGGGTTCCACTGTATATAGAAATGAAGTAATGGCCAGTTTTCAAATAGTAATCACATCGCAAATATAACAGCGGACGACAATAGTTCTAGAAGCCTGACTGAACCAGATTAAATAAGGTGAACATACTATATTTTTATTTGAGGGTGATTTGTGGATTATCTTGCTACATGTAACGATATTTTGGACAAAGTGCTGGAATGTTAGGCGTATCATGTAAAACTATAGTGGTGGGTAACAACAAACGGTAATGTTCTGAAACAAAGCAACAAATTCAAAAAAGGATGAACTTTTTTTTTAACGATGCGTTTATATTTGTAATATACCGGGTTATCCATTTCGTGGTCTCAAAAGTAAACGTAAATAAAACACATATAAAATATATTTTTTTCATGATATTTCTTTTTTATTGTAAAGTTTGAACGTTGACATTATGTGTGAAACACTACATCATTTAAATGACCTCCACGCGAAGTGTTGCAAGCATTGATTCTTTTGAGGTAATTTTCGACCACATTTTGACACATATTGGGCGGTATCTCAGCCATAACTTGATGAATGTTGGTTTTTAAGTGCCCAAGAGTTGAAGGTTTATCTGCATAAACACGGTCTTTCGCGTAGCCCCACAAAAAAAGTCTAATGGTGTCAAATCGCATGATCTTGGTGGCCAGTTGATATCGCCACAACGAGAAATTACGCGACCAGGATATGTCTCTTGCAATAAAGCCATATTCGTTCGAGTTGTGTGGCATGTGGCACCGCCTTGTTGAAACCACATATTCTCCAAGTCGCATTCTTCAATAGCAGGCAAAAAAAAGTCTGTTATCATATGACCATAACGCTCCGAATTGACGGTGACAGTCGTTCCATCGTCGTTTTCGAAGAAGTAAGGTCCAATCACACCTTCGGACCAAAGAGCGCACCAAACAGTGACTTTTTCTGGATGTAATGGCCTCTCTTCAATTACTTGAGGATTCTCAGAACCCCAAATACGACAATTTTGCTTATTAACATACCCACCGAGTGTGAAATGTGCTTCATCGCTGAAGAAAATTTTGTTCGAAAAATTGCCGATACGCACGATACGTGGCTGTGGCAGAATCACCATTTTTGTAGTAGGTTTTGATAATTTTTATGCGTTGTGTGATAGTTAAGCGACCCATTTTCGTCAATGTCAGACTTTCAACTGAAAAGAAAAAAATTGGTTTCACAATTTAGTTTGACATATGTCGAATTCCAGTCCCATACTTTTGAAACCACGAAATGGATAGCCCTTTACTTATACCGGTTGGACTTTTTGTTTATCAGTGACTATGCCTTTTTCTTTCATTGAAATATTAAATAATTTTGTATATAAATACATTTATCCATTTGATTTTACAACACCCAGCCTAAACTAAGAAGTAACATTCTTTTATGCTATCAGATATGTACATTTATTCAGCAATTACCAAATTTTGTGGCTTGGTCCGCTTTAGCTTCTGCCTTTTCTTTGCGTTTAGTAGCTAATAAGTGTAAAACTTCTGTGTACTTCTTGACCTCGACATCTCTGTGCAGATCATTGATTCTAATATAAATAATTCGACAGCAAATCCCCAAATTTGAACTCCATAAGGCCACACTGGTTTTCAGTTTAAACAACACGATATTTTCTCCCAATTATCCATTTAAATCTGTTGAATTTCAAGTTAAGTTACAACGCTTTCATCTTGATACAGTAGGACATTGATTATTCGTGATGGTCGGGACCGGAAACATTCCGGATAATCGATTTTCCCGGTTAATTGAGTACCAATTTTGGCTAGTTTTTTAATAGATATTTTTATTAGTTGATAAATGAAGGATTTTATTATGAAAGGATTTTATATACATACATACATGTTTCAAAAATAAAAAAAAAAATAATTTTGCCAGAAAACAGTGAACAGTATATAGAGATTTCGTATACTAAAGAGAGAAATCCCCTTTTTCGCTTGTTTGTCCAAAATTATAGAAAAAAATGTTTGCTTATAATCACGGATAATAGGGGTAATCACGGTTAAACGGTGCAGAAAAATTTAAGTCGAACTGCAGAGCCGACGAGCTCGCCAGAGCTGGTGCGCTCCTGCCGGAATCCTCTTCTGTTGAATTGGGTATACCACTTGCCTCGGTCAAACTGACCATTGCGCGGAAATTCTTTCGAGACGCCAACCTATCCTGGGTCAACGAGGAGTCCTGCTCCACCGCTAGGCTCACCTGGCCCTTGATGGATAAAAGGCGTACCAACCAATTACTTGGCCTTGGTCGTGACGTCATCTCGACTACGGTGGCCGTGCTTACGGGTCATTGCGTCATGGGCAGACACGCGGAAAGAATGAGGCTCCCTTTTAACGATTTCTGTCGTGGATGCAGGTCCTCTGAGGAGGAGGAGACTGTTATTCGCTTTCTTTGTCAGTGCCCGTCTCTTGCTAGGTGTAGATATAGGTTATTTGGCTCCCCATTCCTTGTTAGCTTAACGGAGCTATCATCCATTGATATCAAGGATATAGCTTCGTTCATCAAACTTTCTGGCTGGTTTTCCAGTGCGGGGTAGTCGTGCTTCCGTTGTGCAGCCCTTGCGCTGACCAACTTCTTCCTTTTCCCTGATTGTGGAGGAACTTGGTCAGTACAGGGACTGCGTTCACCCGTGGCATCACAACGGGCCGCTATGCGTGCTCAAGTGAGCTTTGTGACATCAGAGCTACCACTCCGACCTAACCTAACCTAAAATAAAATTAAGTCGATGCAAAAAATTTTCTTTTTCCATCCCGGATAATTGATGTTCCCGGATAATCGAATCACGGATAATCAAGGTCCTACTGTATGTTGATTCCACTTAAGTTTAGTATCCAGTGTCATTCCAAAATAATTGGCTTGATTTGCATGTGGGATTACAGAATTAAATATTTTTATAGGTCATACGTAAAGTCGACATGTATTGATTGGAATTAATGCATACATAATCGGTCATTACAACACTTTTTAGTCAGGATTAAGACCTAGTTTCTCACGCCACTTATGTTGTGTGCATTTATTTTATACATTACTGGCGGGACATACAGTTTAAAGTCAACTCCTAACGACAGATTTTTGAGAAAATTTGTGAGAGTGACTAATCTCAGAGTTTTTGCCAGAAATCTGCTGAGGCAATCGGCGAAGAAATATTTTTTCATATTTCGTTTTGTTGGAGATGTCTGATCTGAGGGGTTTGAACCGTGGCCTGACGTCTAATAAGCCAATGCCCCACCTACTATACTGCGGCGACTGCATTGATTGATTGATACATTGATTGGCATTCATTTAATTTTATTCGCCATTCCTCCGTGCATTCCACTAATTCATCTAAAAAGACGATTTTAGTTTTATACATATGTATTTGATTTCATTGTTGCCAAGCACTAGTGTACAAGTATCAGTTAACAAAGATTACCATTTGGTTTCCGTTATCAAAGGAAGGTATGTCCGCAGTATATAATAATAAAATATTGATCTTCCATATGTGATTGCATCTACAGGATGTGTTCTACAGGTTGTGCTAAGCCTTGTCTAAAGCTTGCACAAATATTACTGATCACACTTTCGTTTGTGCAATTGCATCCTCTATTGTAGGGCAATCCGTAGAAAAATTTTCTCTGAAACCAAATTTGTGTAAATGTGTTCCTTAAAAAATTTCTTCTTTTAATCATTTAGCGAATAGTTTCCTTATAAACTGTATAAATACATTTTCTTTACTCTATTGGCCACTAATAATCTTAAGTCTGGATTACGGCCTTTATTCTCATACCAAACAAGTTGTGTGTATGAATTTTTATCGGATAAGGATATCGGTTATCACTTGCAAAAGAAAGGAAACCTTTTTAGGAATCATCTTTTTTAACTCTGCATACCGAAAATTGTTATTTCAATGCGAATACAAAGTCTGTACTCCTCTACGTTTACGAGACTTGGTACACAAGTTCCTATTCGTATTACGCGTCCTCTAATTAATCTTGTTATGTATTATTATTTTTATATAGTACAATTTTGTTAAAGATTATATTGAAATTATTCCTAAATGCAGACTTTAATGTATATTTTAATATGGTAATTTAAAAAGAAAATCTTTTAGCTGCAGAGTTTGAAATCTCTTAAGCGTTTTATTTTATATTAATATTGCGAAATATTGCAACAAATAATCCGATTTTTCATATTGAAAAATTCTAAAAGTTCAACAGTTTTCATTCTTTAGGATTTAAAGGAGATAAACAAAAATATTGCTATAATCCAAGTTTTAATTCCGGCGATTTCAAAACATGTCTGATAAACCTATATTGCTATAAGCATAAATTTGTTTCGCAGTTACTTTAAAGACGTATGTATAACCGTCGTAAATTTAGTGTTCAGTGTTTTTATTATGAATTTATTCCAAATACATTTGCTTTAGGTTTTCGTTCTACTTATACTTACATTGTATATATATGTACAGAAGGGATAAAAGAGAGCACAAAAAATGTTTTTAAAATCCTTTTTATTAACATTTGTAAGTTTAAGAAATCGTTATTTTATTTCGTATTTTCAACGAAGTTAAGGAATGCTATGAAAAATTACGAAAACTGACGAAAAAATATTAGCACCACTTTTCAACTATACTCTTATGATTATAACAAAAAAAAAATAAACAATAACTTCAGTACTTAAAAATAGTTGTACATCAAGGGTAAAATTGTTCTATAATTTTAATATTGCGTTGCGTTACCTTTATTGGTAATAACAGCTGCGCATCGCTTTGGTATCGAATCAACCAAATCCTGACATCGTTTTAGAGGAATCTTGATGCAGGATTCCTGATCGACTTTCCAAATAGTCTTTTCAACATTAGTCAACAGATTTTCAATTAGATTGAGGTTTGGTGATTGCGTAGGTCACTCCAGAATGTTACTTGTATGTTTCGGGTCATTATCGTATTGAAAATCTTATATCAACGGCTTCTTCTCTTCTGCATAGGGTAGCATCATATTATCCAAATTTTTAAACGCAAACTTGTTGGTTGATTATGATTTTGATCCAATGTATTGGACCTACTTTATAGTCAGAAAAACAATCCCATATAATTACGTTTGACCCTGCATGTTTAATGCTCTTTTTCTTTGTATATTTTGTATTCGCCAGACGTATGAACGAGAACCTTTACCACCAAATATGACTTTACTCTCAACTGTCCTTAAAATGGATTGGCCAATTTCGATGTTCCTCTGCGAACTTCATGCACTTGTCGATATATTTTGCATTTAAAAGAGGAACCTTTCTTCGACTCTACGCTGTTAAATTGTGATCCCTCTGTCATAGGCGAACTGATTTAACTTCCGCAGTTATGTTGAGGTCCTTTTCTAGCTCGGTAGCAGCTTTGAAAGGATACTTTTTGATCTCTCGAATCAATCTTTTGACGTGAAATGAAGTCTGGACTCGTTTTCTTCCACATATTTTAGCATTTTCTTCATAATTAATTGCGCTGTGAATCATTTTGTTAGAACACTCAACCAAAAACTACATAAAAATTAACATTTTTTACATATCAGCACAATTTCGTTTTAGCTTTCAAATTCTTTTTGAATTCTAAGCATTTTTATTGCGTAATTTTTAATTTAATCTTCAACCTTTAAAAAGATTGTTGAGTTATATGTCTAAAATTTGGTGAAAGCCTTTGAAGATTAGGAAGATGTTAAAACATGAATAATAATAACATAATTTAAATTATTCAGTGATTGTTAATTACTATTATTTGATTTGTTGTTGATGATATACATATAAAATATATAATGGCGGTATTTCTGGTAAATTTTTATTCTGAAGTAATCGAAATGTAAACTTTTAAATATAAGCACAGTCCTTTGCTGAAACTATGTATATATGTATCTCAGTAAATATAATATAAATCAAATAGCTTCAGAAGCACACTGTGGCTTGCTTTTTAACCACAATGTATATATGTATACATACATATTTAAAGACTATAAATATATCTAATGATGATTAATAAAATTACATTAAGTTTGTTATTTGCATACTTATAAAAATGCAGTCAATAATCGTTATATTACCTACTGGTTCAATAATAGCATTCATTTAATTTGATATCTTAAATTTATATTTTATCTTACAGACATTTATTGCGCCGAATTGCAACATTTTATTGAATCAAATGAAACAAAGACCTTACAAAGTTTATAAATAACTTTCAATACTGTTAGGAATCTGTAAAATTAAACATTTTTAAGTTTTTTTGTTCTTCTATTTTTTTTCTTTTAAATTTTGAACAATTCGAACGCTTTTTAACTCAACTATATACACTAATAATAGAAAGTAATTAACAAAAAACAAAGAATCAAATATACTCAAAAACGATCCACATTAACAATTAAGAACAAGAAAGAACACGTTTGTGTAAGTTGAAGAAAATAATATCAACATTGCGATTGTTTCAAGAAATCGTGGCTGAAACACCAACAAAGCCAACAACAATTGATGTAAGTAGAGAAAGTTATATCATACATACATTCAATTTGAGTTTGTGATGTTTGCTTGTATTTGAATTTAAAATTGTTTTCGTTATTTTATTCCATTAATTTTATTTTGTTTTAATCAAAGAAATGTTTAGTAGTTTACTATTCCATTAAAAAAAAAAAGAAATGAAATTACATTAATTTTAATGGTATGAACAAGTGGGTGCTTTTTATCACGTTGGTCTGTGAATGAATATAAAATTGTTTTGTTTTTTTTTTTAAGTTAATCTGTTTGTATTCCTTTACTTTTATTTGTCAACAAAGTAAAAAATCAAAGTTATATTCATAAAAAGGTAAATTTGTCCGATTATCGTTATTGCAATTTGAAATTATTTTTAATTTTTAAAATCGTAAATAAACGGTTTTTTATTTTCAGTTCCACATATATAATAATAATTTCCCTATTTATTTTTACACGCACAATTGTACGCAGTTAATTCCTTTTAATAACAGAAATATGTATATAACATCGTAATTAAAATAAATCTTAAAGTTTCATCAAACATTCCAGGCAATGCCTTCTGCTGTAAGCGG
This sequence comes from Sarcophaga caerulescens, assembly GCA_927399465.1. Taxonomy (NCBI): domain Eukaryota; kingdom Metazoa; phylum Arthropoda; class Insecta; order Diptera; family Sarcophagidae; genus Sarcophaga; species Sarcophaga caerulescens. Next base: position 22,896,784 of record OV656867.1, read on the forward strand.
TTCTGGTGGAAGTCATGGCTCAGGTGGCCACAACTCAAACATACCCAGTAATGAAGAATGCGGCATACGTGATGTGTGGAAACATAATTTGGAAGAAGAATTCCGCACAATACGTAAAGTCGTTCAAAAGTATCACTATGTGGCCATGGATACCGAATTTCCCGGTGTAGTTGCAAGACCTCTGGGTGAATTTCGCTCTACAGCAGAATACCATTATCAGCTGTTGCGCTGTAATGTGGATTTGTTGCGCATTATACAATTAGGCTTAACGTTTATGGATGATGAAGGCAAAACGCCACCTGGTTATAGTACTTGGCAATTTAATTTTAAATTCAATTTGAGGTGAGTGATTCAGAACATTTTTATTGAGCTGATGAGCCTGATAATAAAAATTTTTATTTTAACTCTTATTTTTTACTTTCATGAATACCTAGTGAAGACATGTATGCCCAGGACTCGATAGATCTGCTGCAAAATTCTGGAATACAATTTAAAAAACATGAAGAAGATGGAATCGATCCTTTAGATTTCGCCGAACTTTTAATGTCATCTGGAATTGTTTTAATGGATAACATAAAATGGCTTTGCTTTCATTCTGGTTATGATTTCGGTTATTTGCTCAAGTTGTTGACCGATCAAAATTTACCAGCAGATGAGAGTGAATTTTTCGATTTACTACACATTTATTTTCCCAATATATATGACATTAAATATCTAATGAAATCGTGCAAAAATCTGAAGGGTGGCCTCCAAGAGGTAGCCGATCAGTTGGAATTACGACGTGTTGGCCCACAACATCAGGCTGGTTCCGATGCTCTTTTAACGGGCATGGCATTCTTCAAAATGCGTGAGGTACTCAATGATAATAGTATTAATATAGAACCTACATCAACCTTTTTAGATTATGCCGTTGAATTTAACAATAATAACATTTAAAAGTTCGAACCATTTTAAAATATATACATACATATATTGAGTTGTTCTAAACTCACTTACTAGTCATTGATAAACGAACCACACACTAAAACTTTGCTTATAAAAAAAAAAAATAATGACTTGAAATTAACTTTATTCACCTTAACCTGATACTCATTTTTTTTCACATCCATTCGCTTAATTAATTAATACGAAATGACGTAACATGAAATATAATTACTAACTAATCTAATACCATTTTGAACAAGAAATTTTTTTTTAATTTTTCTGGGTTTCTTTTTATATTTTTTTTTTTTATTTTTGTTTATCTGAAAACGAAACAAAACCTACTTTTAGTTTTATATTTTTGCAGTATTTTATTTTTGCGACTCTCTTGTTTAAAATCTCAAAATGATCTCCTCTACCTCAAAGAGTATTTGAAAAAAAAAAATTGATTTTCTTTATATGAATTCCTTATCTACTTTGTTAACTTAGTTTGTAAGTCGTTTTTTAATGAAATATTGAATAATTTTTGTTTTGTTTTGTCTTCTTAATTTTATTTGAAGTAAGAATTGTTAATGAAGTTATTTTTTATTTTCTTTTTTTTTTCGCTTATTCTATTTAATTGCTTTTGTTGTTAAATATAAAATTGAATTAAATTGTTTTGTTGATTGAAACAAATTAAAAAAATTCATTTGTTTTTTCATTTCTTTAAAATACAATAATTTTTTTTTTTTTTTTGTGTTCAAAATTCTTCTTCTTCTCAAGTAAATATGGACTTGTTCATTTAGCCAATGAAACTTCATTAACAATTACCTTCAATTTTCACTTGATTTGATCACAGCTAAAGCATTGTAATAATTTTCATTGGTTAACAAATGAATAAGTTCCTATTCTGAGTGATATACATACACGCACGTATGTATTTTGATGTTAAAAACATCCAACAAAATGCATACAATTTATTTTTAAACTCAAATTTTATTTTGTAAGTATAATAAAATTATTAATAATCCTAAAAACAATTTACTTTAATTAGAACATACTCCATAGATATTGATTAATATAAAATAGTTCAAATTTATAGTTTTTGAATAATTAGTATCATACAAAATATGAAATGCGAAAATAAATTTAAAAGGAAACCTAAAGTATAATATTTTTATTGATGAACCAATTAGCAAATGGATTGTGTACTATAATTAGAACAATGATAATATTTAATCCCCCTATAGTTTTGTATAACGATTTTGAAAAATGGACATTTGCTAGTAAACATGGAAAATAACATCATTAACATAATATGTGATATAAGTTAGTTATCGAACAGAAGCTTTGGATACATTGTGTTGTATACGATTTTCAACTTTTTTTTTATAAAAGGTCAAAATGTAATTCTGAAACTTTTAATTGTTCTGAACTATACCTCACTATTGCCTCACGAAAATGTATGCTGCAATTGATTTATAAAACAAAACATCACATAAAGACTACCTAATAAATTCAACGCGAGTTAATTATAGATAAGCGAAATTTTACTGGTATGAAGATTCGAACTGTAGTAAATTTTACGAAAAAGATTGTAATGAAACTAAACAACCCACTTATATGTGTAATTAAACTTAGTCTTATTGCTAAAGTGTTAATGAAAGAGAACAATTTAAGGCCTAAACATTATTTTGATTTTTTTTTTGTGCCCTCAATTAAGTTTATCGAACAAACCATAAAAATAGTTTTGCATTAAGATAGGATTTTTTAAAAATTATTATTCGTATGTAATTAGCATTCGGTCGTAACTGTATCTATATAGAAAAATTATAGAAAATGTTTATAGATTTTATTGCCATTGCCTTACTTTTATATAAATATATTATTATTATCGATTTTTTTAAATTTTTATACTTTGGGAATATTTACTCTAGCCGTTTAACTTGTGTGTTTAACTAACAGTTACAACTACTACATAGAAATGAAATTATAAAAGGGAGTGATTTTTGTCGTATGAAATTACAATCGAAAAGAACTGTAAAATATTTCGAATTGTAAAGCTGAAAAAAAAATGTCTATCCTTTATTATTCTACTTTAGATGACGTTCTTGAAGAAAAAGGTTCTTTGATGATTACAAATGTTGGGGCTCTTATAAGATATATGCGATATAAAATATTTAAAATTATATTTTTCTATTCTAAGTTATTCAAATATTTGTCTTCTTAAAAAATTTTTTTTTTCATCTGATTTGTTTTTTATATATTTTAGATGTTTTTTGAAGACAACATAGATAATGCGAAATATTGTGGTCATTTGTATGGTTTGGGTACCTCTTTCATTGTTAACGGCGCTAATTTCCATGAGAGTAATGGTGAAAATACAAATACAACGTGATTCATAACCGAAATAGCACGTACGCAAATCATGTTTGCATATAATCCAACATCAATTGGTAAATTAATTAATATTAACTAATTAATGCTATTATTTTGAAAACAGTAAAGAATGAAAGAAAAAAACGTAATCAGCTGCAACAGAATATAATGAACAAAACATAAAAAATGAACAATATTTCAATAATAGAGCCAAGCATAAAAAATCTTTCTTATATAACAAAAATTTATCACTAAGAAACAGCTTCAACAATAGTCTATTGTGTTATATAAAGCAGAGTTTGCATGTAGAGAAATATAGTTTAAAAAAAGAATTTAAAAAAAATCGTAAAATAAAAAAAATTAAAAAAAAAAAAAAAATTGTAAAAACATAGGAAAACAATAAAATAAAATTAAAGTAACTGATCAGTAACACCCCGAAAAAATACAATTAAATTTTAAATAAAAAATGTTTTTCTTTAACTTTTGATAAAAACAAAAAGAGAAAATAATTAAGTAAGCAAAGCATTATAATAAATTCAATAAAATATATATACTAAAAATATAACAATTATTATAAATTTACATTTAAAATAAAATCAATATTTTTATTTTTTGTTTCATATCTTTTTGAGAATTGCAAAACAACAAAATTTCCAATTCTTGTGTAATAATTAACGATTATACTTATACTGTTACCATTCTCCAGGTATTTTATTATTATACATGGAAGCTATAGCAGGGTCTTCTGTTTCGTATATTATTAAAACTTCCCGAAATTTATCGAGCAGTTGTAAGAGTTGTGAACGCCGTAAGTTTTCAAAATACATTATTTCCTCTAAGTGATGTTCACTTTTAAAATAACCGGCCCGATATAGTTTAACCATTAACGATAAATCATCAGGATTAGCAGCAGCCGGGATTTTTCGTATGGCGGCTCTATCCGATTCATCAAAAACCTGTATGAGTTCTTTAATTTTCTCCTCATCTTCGATTGATTCTATACTGTCGCAATTATCAGTGCTCAAAGAAGCAGTCATGCTGAAAATTTTAAAATGTATTGCTCGTATTAATTTCTTTCCTTTTTAATAGGAAACCGATTCGAAACTAATTTTTTATGGCTAGAATTTTTGAACGCTTATTATACGAAACTTAAACCAAACATGAAACCGTTCGGAGACGTTATAGCAAAATGTAACAATTTAATTCTTAGCGCTATTGTAATATTGCGTAAGTACCTGAAAAATACCTAACAATTGTAGGCTTTAAGATATAATGTCGTGGCTTCGGGAAGCATGTTCGGATGTCTTTTTTCCTTTATTCTTTGCAGTTTAGACAACAACCCTTTTCAGTCAGAATTACGACCTAGCTTATCACATCACTTGTGTGTGTTAATTTTATCTGGAGTTTGAACCGTGGCCTCTGGTCTAATGTACCAACACACTACCTACTAGACTATGGCGAATGTATATATTTTTGTTTAATCTAAATAATGTGTCGCGATAGGCTAAATCTCCCACTCTTTAAGAAGACACATTTAATTTAGCTCAGATCAGATCACAATAGTTTAACAAGTAAGCATTCTCCTTTTCATCATATTTTAGCTAATTATACAGTCAAAATGAACTTAAAATTAAGAAGACTTACCTAAAATTAGATTTATGACTTGAAGAAGGCTGTGCTGCAATGTTGTCCGAAACTGTGGAACCACCGACCGAAAACCGATCCTCAGTTATAGATCTTCGACTAGTATGAGGTACTGGCAGGGGTTGGCTTGACATACTTAGCAATGAACCAGCTCCTCTAAAATGCATACTATATTAATATAAACTCATTTTAATCAGAAAACTAATCGGCTTTATCTTACAGATCATCGTCGCTAACATTGCCACTACGACCTTGAAGTATTAAGTCATCTTGACCTAAAATTGATTCCAATTCACAGCCACCATCTTCGTCTTCGTTCTCGTCACTCTCGCCTTTGTCGCTATCAGAATCAGTTAAGTCACTGGGCATAAATTGTACATACGTATGCAATTGCATAAGTAAATGATGTTGCAACATCCATAACACCATTTGCGCTAAAATACCCTGTCGAGCAGATTGCTGCAATGGTGTCGTTAAATGCCCAATAGAAGTTGGTAATGAAAAGTCAGAAATTACTTCAAATAAGGACATGCCCGGAAATCGTGCGGAAAACTTTTCCACCAAATGAGATTTGGTATGAAGAGGCGCATCTGGAGCAATAACGTAAACATTTGTTTCACACAGAGGGTATATAATAGTAGCTTTCGCCCAATACACCAAATGAGATACTAGTTTGAAAACGTGTTCTATACTTAGATCGGCATCAGAAGCCATACTTTGTAAACTCATTAAGGGTGTGTATACTTCAATAAGTTGCAAAAGCATTCTTGCTCCCGCTGGTGGAACGCAGTCTAATAGTTCTACAATATCCACGAGTAGTAGCATACCGTGATATGGCTTTAGAGACCTTAAACATCGATCTATTGTTTCTGGATCTACCATACTTCCTTTTTTGTGCAACTGATGAGCTTTAGCCGGTAAACAAAAGCTTAAAGTGAGATTTTGATTTATGGTGCTATTTAACAATCCCGTCGTACACAAATCATGATAAATCGACTTTAATGACTGCGCCAATGTGCAACGTTCAGATATCAAATCAAAGGCCTTTTCTAATGGTTGCTGCTTTGAAGCGACTTCATCATGGGTGCGTGCCATTTGCACGGTTTCTTCTGTTAAATATCCAACTCTTTGCTCCTCAACCTTTAGAGCTAGACCCAGTCTTTTACTCAAATCATAATAACATTTTACAATTGAATAGCTAGCTTGAGCATGTAAAGCAAAAACAATATTGACAAGCATTTGTTGAGGCTGTGATTTTTGTGCGCTTGGATTACATTGAACCGAAGTAATGTTTTGTTGACTTGCTAACTGTGTCTGATTGGACTGAGGAGTATTAAGATTGCCAAAACTTAGTCGCTGCTCCTTTTTCGAAACCAGTGTGGGATGGCTCACGAAACGTATATCATTTACCTTCAGTTCAAACTTTTGATTGCACAATTGAGGCTTAACGGCGAATAATGGTGCCAACACTTCATCGGCAAATCCTTGAAGTTGTCCTGCTTTCGTTACAGCAATATTATTCACCGTAACAGGTGCGGCCGGTTGCAATAAATCATCAGGGTTTTGTAATGCAAACCGACTACGTTTCTTCTGTGTCACATCTACTCCTGTTCTCGAGTTACTACTTACAATACTGCTGCTACTGTCTACATGAGAAACAATAGCAGGTAGAGCGGTGGAATTGATCGATGATGATGACTTGTCTCCAGTTGATAACTGATACGGGTAACGATATAGTAAGCGATCGCCCTTACTATCCAAATACACCAATATAATTGCCATAGGATTTACTTCCATTATATTATGGAATGTACTTCAGATATCATTAAATATTCGAATAAGAAAATTTCAAAGAACATAATATAAAAATAGTTTTCTTTAAACAGCTGGTTTGTGTTGATAAGAACGAAAAATTCAGTGTTGGGAAGCGAAAAAATAACAATTTCAGAGTTAAACGGAGTTGTATTCAGAAAAAAAGAAATATGTATTGTTTTATTCATTGTTAGATTTCAGATTTGTATGAAATAACTAAATAATATTTCTATAAGTGTTTTTCAAATAAATGTTCAATCGTCTAAAATCAGAAGTTTTACTAAAACAGGGATGACATTATATCACTTCCCTCCCACAAACCCAATACTTTTCAAAAGGCGTCAGTGAAGAAAAGAAAATAAACAATTTTGAATAAGAATAACGAAAATTGGCAACACTGATTTTAAATTTACACTGAAGACGTGCTAGACGTGTCCTCTTTAAGCGTACTTTTTTTAAAAAGGTACTTTTAAAACAAAGCGGTATAAAAGGTGGTATATTTTATTCTATTGCTATTTTTTATTTTGAATGCAACCTGTTGATTAAAAATTTTTATGAATGACGATGTAAAGAACGCTTAAAAAATGTGTTCTGACTGGGTAAAATTGAATGTCGTAAGGACTGATAACATAGGACTCTTTTGAGTCTCATCTGAAATTATTGAAACAAGTGGCAGAATGCTTGCTGCGGACGAATTTGGTTATAGGGTTAACAAAGTCCTAGTATTGTTTTCAACAAATCATGTACCTAGGGTTTCTTATCGGAGCAGGAGTTTTCCGGATCGACCTGAAGAAAATTGGAACAATACAAATAGAGGTGAGAAAGCAGATTTTACTTAAGGTATTTATATATAATGTGATGCATCTCAGAAATTTGATCATGATCAGAAGTTTAATTCGTTTCAAAAGAAGGAGGAGTGTTTAGCGGCGTTATAAAACGGTTTAGGCCATATGTTGAGATGATGAAGATAAAGACCTCAGTGGGAGATTTGCAAGGTGGTTATAGCAACTGCAGGCGTTAAACTTTAACAGAAGAGTATATTATTAATATCAAAGTAAATTCAGTGGAAACATAATGAAAAGGTATAGTTTTGAGTGTAATGTATGTATCGGAATATTTTCATTATCCGGCAAGGTATTTGTAATGCAACCTTGTAGTGTTGTTAAATGCCAAATGCAAAAGCAAACGAAATGAACGAAAGAAAGCAACAGCAAAAGAAAAAATTGAACGAAGAGCCGCCATTTATTGAATTTTGCAGTCTTCAAAAGAACGTACGTGAAAAACTTGTACACACATTTTCCTCCAATAATTAGGAAAATGTAAGTGAATAAAAAACATTAAAAACATAAACAAATTAAATGAATTTAAATTAATATAAAACAAGTGTATAACAGTAGGATAAATAACGAAAAAAGCAGAGAAGAAAAGTAAAATGTAAGTTTGTGTCTGTGTATATGTTTTGGTGTAAGTGGTAAATAGTATTTTCAAGTGTTGTGCAAAAAGAAAAAAAAAAGGAACCAAAAGAATGAAAAAAAGTAAATTGAAAAGAATCAGGTCTACAATTATTATTTTGAATTGATTTATATTCGCCAACTATTAAAATGTTTGATAAATACATAAAAATAGAATGTTATTATTAAAAATTTAATGTTTTTAATATATTTTCGTATGTATGTACTTATGTGCAAATAAAGGTTCTTAACTCAATGCATTTTTCTCTCAAATCTATGATGAAAATGAGATATTCCTTCCAAGTAAATATTATATTTGTGTACTCCATCAAACCCTGAAATTTCTATACCAATCTTGATTTTATTTCTGTATATACTTAATTATATATACAATTTAGGTACTATACATACATATGTGTGTACAATTTTTATTACATGTGTGCATTTTGAGATATGTGTATTTACATTTTAATGTATTTGTTTGTTCGCGACGTCGATGATGTTGGTCTAGTAAAAAACGCGATAGTCTCTAAAGGGGGGAAATGCATAAGGATAGACAGTCGCAGCAGCAAACAATAAGAAATGGTTGCTCTTTGGTTAGTTATGATGATGGCTGCCCTCTGTAAATTTATTGATAAAATCAAAAGCAAAAAGTACGAATAGAAATATCAAAGCAAAAAAGAGCTAAAAATCTTGATATTTGACCAATTTTGTTTTGTTTTATTCTTTCACTGCTTCTTCTTTTTTATAATTATGTGGAGGTATGGCAACTCGATAACGTAAATCAAGTCAAAATGAAATAAATAAGTTAGGTTAAAATACAGCTCTGAACATGAAAAAGTGTGTGTATGCACCAGAAAAAGATAGAGACAGAAAAAAGGAAACTATACACTACCACTTCCACCAAATAGATCTGTAGTACATTATTTTATACCTTTTGTCGCGCCAACTATATTTTCTTCCTCGTTAAGTGCATAATTATTTATATCAAAGTAAATTCAGTTAAAAAAAAATCAAGAAATATTAAGCTAATGATAAAAAGTGAGAGGATTAAATTCAGTGAAAATTATAGTTTTCAAAAATTGAAAAACTATCTGAAAGAAAGTGACAAGTGAGTGAGAAAATAAATAAAAATAAATTACAATTGGTCACAATTACGCCTTAAGTTGTTACAGAAATTAGTGTGTGAAAAATAAAAGAAATAACACGTTAGCAAATATAATTTGCTACAAAAAATAAATCAAATGGCTTAAAATAACAATATTAACAAAACAAACAAAATGGTAAGTTTTTAATGCTTATTTTAATAGTTCCAGCAATATCGAAGATTTTTATGAATTATACTCTTATAGAAAACAGATTTGTGAAAAATTATCCTGCTATGTCTATTAATTAATCTATAAAGGGTATAAATTAATGAGTTTTATAAGGAAATAAACAAACTACTCGGATTTTATACGTTTTTTCTTACTTTTTTGCTTTTCCAATTTGACTTGTCAAAGTTCAGGCCGCCATATTGAATATAATATATATATATATATATATGTATAAGTGCTTCTTCTTTTTCTGATTTTAAGTAACCAAAGAAAAAGCAATTACCTGATGATAACTTAGGTAAAACAAATGTATTTCGGCTATTACAAATTACTATTTTTAGAAAAGTATTACATGAATTATTCCATTTTTTAATCATTTGTAATGATTTTAATAAAACATAATTTACTTTTATTTGCAAAATATTTTTATTACGTTTTAAGTCACTAGGAAATTTATTTCATATAGTTATCTCTGTTATTAAAATGGATTTTGTATAGTGTTTGATATAGCAGTAGTCTCTTTCTAAAACTAATTGTTCAATTTGTTTTTTACGTTATTCGTAAAAATGGCGTCTTTCGTATAATTTGTGAATGTGTTAGAAACGCGTGTCTGGCGCTTTTTCCTTATTAGAATATCATAAAGTAGAAAAAATCTAGTAAAGTAAATATTTTCATAAATAATTTCATTAATTTGAATAATACTTTATGCAAATATTGTTAGTTTCATTCTTTATTGATTTTTTATATGCAATTTGGTATGGCAACTCTTAAGTTTCTTTCTCTGTGTTATACATAAGAACACACACATTAACTAACGTGTTTACAGTTTATGGTGACTTGCGCAGTGTTGCATTTTATTTCTTTTCTTTTTTTTATTATTTTGAAAAAAAGCAAAATATCATTTTTTGTTCTAATTAAAATATATACCGATAAAAATAGATTAAAAAAATAGATATAGTATAGCAAATTATGAGTCACTAAAATCACAGTCAATAATATTTATTTTAATATATATCCTTTGAATTCTTATTTTTATTAAATTTCCTTTAAATTTTTATTTTTAAATGGAAGCAGGTATACGTTTATGTATAAATAAAGGCAAATCATATAAAAATTGTTCTGTCCTGCTACTAGTTTTCATTATTTAGCTTTATTGCTTTTTTTTTTCTTTTACACTTTGTTTTTCTATTTTCTTTCCATAAATTTATCAAGTTGTCACTCAAATCTTCTGTATTTACCTATAAATATTGTCCGTTCTTCAACCGTGGAAAACTTTTTCAACTCCTATAGTTATTTCATTTTGTCTTGTTTATATTCCTTAGATTAGTCAATTGAACCCTATGTAGTTGTCTCTTTCTTAAACTAAGAACAAGAGAAAAAAAAGCTATTGGCATTTAGTACTTATTGCATTTATCATTCGAATCGAAAGCAAAAGTTGTAAGACTGGTTGCTTTCTGTTTGTGTATGTGGTATAATTACTTTTCTTATGTTCTTTAATTATTCTTCCCTTTTTCAAAGTATTTCCAAAAATATAGTTCCAAAAGAATGAATGGAAGGAAGGGATAGAAGGCATCAAGCAGATATTATATATCCCATTTATTCATAAGGAAATCTATGAAATGGAAGAAAAATATGCTACAATTCAACAAATAATTTCTTTTAAGCAGGTTGTAATAATTAAATTATAATTAATTTACAAACTAATATTTTTTGTATATTTTCATAAATAAAAACTGGGAGTTCTGCAACTAAATAGCCTTTTCTGAAAAAGCAAAGCTATATCTGTATGGAGTCTTAACGAAATTGAATGAACAAATATGAGATTCAAAATATGTATTACAAATATATGTATATTCGAATAAGAAAGCAAGTACATACATATAGCCTATTAATATTACTTCTAAATTTTGAGACATTTGGAAAATCTCCTTTAGTTTTGATCCGTTATATTTCAAATTCAAATTTATTTATTTTATTTATTTCATTTTCCGTCTCGATTATATTATTATTAATGTCTTAATATGGAACCACAGGCGCTTTAGTCTTGGCTAACAGTATAGTAATTTGTATAAGCTTCAAAGTCTTTGAAATGTTGTGAATATGAAATATTTCACCAGCCAGTGTTTTTTTCTGATTATTGGAGCGATTTAAATAATATTTTCGTAAATCAATAACGCGTTTAGGTACATTGAGGATGTAATCTGATAATATTTAATTATATCTATGTGAACATTTTTAATTATGTACTTACTTAATGATGGGCCATTACAATCCTCGAGACAGTATTACGACCTAACTTCTCATGCACATATTCATTATTTTCTAAATCCTAATATCCTAATATATATTATAAATCTTTCTGAAAGTCTGTTTTTTTGTTTGTTTGTTTGTTAGCCAATCACGCCTGAACGCCTGGACCGATTTTCTTGAAATTTGGGATATAGATCGAGCTTTTGTCGGTGCACAGGTTATAGGCTATAAAAATTAGTACTTTTATGTATAAATGCTGTATTTTATCTGTTTTATAGGTATTTTTTTTACGATTTAGCTTGGTTAAGTTTCCAAATAGCTATTGGAGGTGTTCCGTTTATAAAGTTGGACCAAAAGGGGTCCAAAAAGGAGGAAAGGGGCGAAAAACGGACAAATTGAGTGCATTTATATTTAAGACTTAGAGTATTCAAAAAACTGGTTTAAACCGGTTTCCGAATAATTTAAAAAATTGCATATTTTAAGAAACCGATTTCAAAACAGGTTTCGAAACCAATAAACCGGTTTTTTATTTATTGTTATTTTTAATGCAAAAATTACCCAATAATAATTTTTTTTTAATTTTTTAAACTAATCCAAACTACATAATCCGCGCAACGCCGTGTACAATCTGCTAGTATTGAAATAAATTCCGTGAAGTTAGTGGCAGTAATTGTGATTTTATAAATACATACCGTCAACTAAAAGACCAAACAACCTATCAGCAAAATTTTCAAAATTGAGTTTTTTGTTTAATATAATTCACTATATCATAAAGCATATGTATGCAAAATTTTGAACGTCTAATATTACAAATAACCAAGCTATTACCAAATTAGAAGACCGTGACGTACTAAACAAGAGGAAAATAAATCATTAAAAATCATGATAAAAGTTTAATTTTGTTGCATAGTGTAATTTAAGCAAACACTATTCACTTTTTTGTCTAAACAAGTAAAAAAATCTATAATTGTTATTATTTAATGTAAATAGTAATTATGTGTTGAAAGGAATGCTTAATTATTCATACTAATTAGTATTGCTGATAGGTTGTTTGGTTTCAGATTTTTACAATTCAAAATACCCTAAGCGCCATATCATAAGCTGTGTTCAGAAAAACAAAGATTTCTCAACCGATATATACTTCTGGTTTCATTTTAATCGTAATATATAATTTTCGTTTCAATGTTGCAAATAGTACCAATTTTATAACGTTTTTTACCTCTCCTGTAAAATCTAGAAAACTTCTGATAGGTTGTTTGGTCTTTTGGTTGACGATATAGAAATAATTTAAGTAATTTTTTTTATGAATAAATATGTAATATTTTCTTAAATCCATAACTCGTCTTTTCTAATAAAAAAAAAATGAATATGTATGACCATATTCAATTATACATATACATACATATGTATGCAAATTTTTACTTACTTAATTGGCTATTACAACTCTTTAGACAGTTTTAAGGCCCAGTTTCTCATGAACATATATGTTTAATATTATATAGATCTAAATATTGAACAGATTTACTACTTTTTAAATATTGAAATTAATTCCATGAAGGTAGTGATAATAATTGTCAGTCATTTTATAAATAAAGATATTAATAATAATAATACATCTAATAGTTATGATTTATCTAGAATTGTATTGATAGTTAAATGTATTGCCTTTATGCAAATGTCAATATGACGTACTATGTGTATATGAGTGCAATTCAACGAATGTGCTTGCCTTATGTTCCAGGTAAACATTATAATTTAAAAATACAAACACAGCATTTTGTTTTACTTGGTGGATTTATTTTTGTATTGAATTATATTTTGGCTTTCAATATTTGTATTTATTAGAAACCGAATAAAAATCGTATAAAATTTTGTGATTTAGTATAAATGCATGCATATTTGTGTTATTAGCCATTTTTTTCACCCTCTTTGTTCGTTTTTCTTATTTAATATGGCAAGCCTCTCTGTTGTTGGTGAACGTGCATTGTTGACTGCCTGGTTGCTATAAATGTATGTATGTATGTAGTTGGAATTGGCTGTGGAGAGAAGAAGGCGATTGGGTTGATAGATACGCCTGTTTGTATTTGTTTTCTTCGTTCCTCATCGTTGTAATTGTCGTTATTGCAACCAATAGATACAAAAAAGATTGCATTCGTTGTTGTTGTCTTTTTAGTAGTTTCTAGATTTTACGTTAGTATTTTTCATAGTTTCCATTTTGCTATTTTCTTTTTCTAGATTTGCTTGTGTTTGACATTCTCTTATTTTTTTCTTCTATCTATATCATACACACATGCATGCATATATATGTATACATACATATGCATGTGTATAGATTTATTTGTTTAAAAATCTAGTTAATGCAAATATGTATTGCACCTGATACTAAAATGACTTTTTTTTACTCTGATACAAAAGAAAAGAATGAAAAAATTCCTCAAGTGATATTTAACTAACTAATATTTGATTTATTTGACTGAAAGAAAATGACGACAATGAAATAAATAAAACTATTTATTCTTGATGTTTTTAGCAATTTTCCTTTCTACCCATGTACCTACCATCAGCGTACACACAATTGTTGTGCAAGTTAAGTTGCTCGTCTTTCTGTATGTATCTTGTCGTAGTGTTATTGCTTGAATAGTGAGTTGTTTGATCGGTCGATAGGATGGTCGGGCGGTCGGCCGTTAGTTTCTTTGGTCTTATAGTTCGTAGCACCCAAAAAGTGAATGCACTAATTTTGCCTTGGCACTCGTCATACATATATTCACTAGTAGTAGTAACAAAACTGCAACAATAATGTTTTTGTTAAACCTCCATTTGTTGTGGTATTAGACGATGTATAGATATTCGCATACACTTATGTATGTACATATGTGTTGTGCATGATAAAAACAAATTTCCCTACACCTCTAATATAGGTAGATATAATCGTTTTTTTTTACTACAAATGCGGTTGCTGTACGAAAAAACGGACAAAAATATATACATACATATAAGGAAAATTATTTGACAAATATGTACTAGTAATTGAATATAAAATGCTGTCGTTTTCTCTAGTATTTTATTGTTAATTTGAAGGCAGGCGGCGGGCATACAATAGTTGACTGTTTAATTTAATTATTTGAAAATTTCTGGGATCGCAGATTTTTTTTCCTTACATTATTATGTAATACATACAGTGAATCACAGTGAAAATGGCCCGCCATGAAATTACATCAGTATTTGGTTAATATTTATTAAAAAGGAAGAAAATAAAATAAATATTCTTGTTTAAAATAAAGTTTATTTGGTATTCAATATAAGGAACTAAAAAATTCTTTTAATTACATTATTAATTCATTCAAATTTATCTCACAATGAAAATGGCCCAGTATATTATTATTAAAGAAATAACGTTTTTTTTTTTTTATTTTTAATATTTTGTAGGAAAGCCTTTTTGACTTATTACCGATTTTAAACGATTAGGAATGGATTCTACTAACTTTTTTATGTAACTTGGAGAAATTTTTTTGAACTGTTTTTGTTTCTGATGTAAAAAATCAATGAATTAATAATGTAATTAAAAGAATTTTTTAGTTTAGTTCCTTATATTGAATACCAAATAAACTTTATTTTAAACAAAAATATTTATTTTATTTTCTTCCTTTTTAATAAATACTAGCTGTACCCTGCGCCCGTTGCTACGCCTCCAACTAAAACAAATTAGAATCATTTTTATTGATTTTTCCATTTAAAAAAAAATTGACATAAACTTTAAAAATGTAGAGGTTTACGATTATGAACATTTATTGAGGTGCTGTCGGAAATTGGTCATACCAACTTATAAGCCTTCGTCGGCTCATGCGCAATAACTTTGCTAAAGATCATAACATAATTAAATGCACAGTTTACGATTTAATTCATTTTTAGTAATTTTCAGTGGCTCCACCTGTCGAAAATTGGTCATACCAACTTAGAAACCTTCGTCGGCTCATGCGCAATAACTTTGCTAAAGATCATAACATAATTAAATGCACAGTTTACGATTTAATTCATTTTTAGTAATTTTCAGTGGCTCCACCTGTCGAAAATTGGTCATACCAACTTAGAAACCTTCCCCGGCTCATGCGCAACAACTTTGCTAAAGATCATAACATAATCAAATGCACAGTTTACGATTTAATTCATTTATAGTAATTCTCAGTGGCGCCACCTGTCGGAAATTGGTCTTACCAACTTAGAAACCTTCCCCGGCTCATGCGCAACAACTTTGCTAAAGATCATGAAATGATCAAATACACAGTTTACGATTTAATTCATTTTTATTAATTTTCAGTGGCGCCACCGGTCGGAAATTGGTCATACCAACCTAGAAACCTTCCCCGGCTCATGCGCAACAACTTTGCTAAAGATCATAACATGATCAAATGCATAGTTTACGATTCTATAAGATACATACAAACATACATTCATTTTTATATATATAGAAGATTAACCAAATACTGGTGGGCCATTTTCATTGTGATTCACTGTATATCAAATATATGAATTATATAAAATTATTAAGTTTTTGCTTTTGTTTTTTTTTTTGTAGTTTGATAATTCTACATTGCAATTTAAATATTATTTCACTACTACTGACATTGTCATAATCTTAGATTTTTTAGTCTTCCATTCGTTTGTGTCTTGTATGTATATGTAGTCTTAATAGTCATGCCATTTATTGATTGTTTACAAAACAATGCAATACAAAAGCAAATACCCACTACATACATACCACCTCTATATGCCCCAATGCAGCAACTTAAATACAATAACAAATGATTTTAAATTAACAAAATATCCAAATGATTGATTGCATTTATGTCACATTAACTATTAATTATAAGAGAAAATCATATTTGTTTTCTATTCGACGACTACATACATATTTTATATATTGTATTGTATTATTTACACTTGTTGTAAATTGAAATCATTATTTTATTTATGTTCCATTCGAAATAACAGCGTTCGAAAAAGCTCCTTGTGTGCAAAGCTTTTGTGATAAAATAATCTGTATTCGAATATTGTTACCGCCGCCACTGTAGTTCAATTATTTATTTATTTATTATTTGTTTTTCCTTATTGCTTACTCCTTTTATTTGTCCCTTTGCTTAATACATAGAATATACTATATATACTATTAAATATATAATATATATAAATACATATAGCTGAATAAATAGCTGAATAACGGTTCTGAAGTTATGTCGACTTTCGTATAAAAGTCAACAACATCGTTTTTTCTGTGCTTATTAAAAAAAAACGGATTTAGTTAGTGAAAAACAAAGTTTTTTAAAGCGCTAAAATATTTGCCTAAATATTTTGTAAAGTTATTTTAATAAATTGAATTAAAATAAAAGATATATTGCTGCTCTTAAAAGTTGTTTCGTCTAACTAATTTCGAAGCCAACATTTCTTTAAAAAACTTTATTTAAAATTAAAATAAGAATAAAATAAAATAAGAATAATTTCAAAACTTCGAAGATAATTATTGACAGTAACACCTTAAGTGAAATAGTGTCTCAAAATTAAGCACTTTGTTTGCACACAATTGTGGCATAAGAAAATAAAATCAAGCTTCGCATAAAATAAACTGAATCATGTCAGAAACGGATTTCAATTGTAACAAATGTCAACAAAAAGACACGGAGCGAATGGTTCAATGCGACTCGTGTGATAAGTGGTACCATTTTGAGTGCGTTGGGGTAAATGAAAATATTGCGAACATCAGCTGGAATTGCTCTTGCGTAGGCGATAAAAATAGTGTCTCCAACGTGGCCCCACAAGCACAGCCGCCCATAAGTGCAACATCGGATTTTACCGCTGGGCTACACACAACGTCATCGCCAGCCGGCCGTATACGAGGACTCCTATCAGATGTACCTGGTTCATCGTTAGGGGAAAAAACTCTTCAGCCATCTAATTTGAATAATGGTGGAAATGAAATGAACAATCCAGTAGCGGCAAATGTTTTTCCGTCAGTGGCAACGACAAGTGACAAATATGCAAAACAAAATTTTGGCTCTCATTGCGGTCCAAGCACGTCGTTCGGTGCTTCGTCTTCCCAAACACAATTGAAGTTGCAGATGCTTGAAGAGGAAAAGGAGCTTCAAAGACAATACTTGGAGAAAAAATATAGTATCCTAACACAAGGTGATGCATGTCAAAGTTCAAATTCTTCCTTTAATATTTCCTATTTCCAGCCTAATGCAGCACAAATAGCCGCTAGACAGGTTATACCCAAAGATTTAATCACTTTCGATGGCAACCCAGAAGACTGGCCCCTATTTATTAGCAATTTTAGAAACAGCACAAACATAGCGGGCTACACAGATGGTGAAAATCTAATGCGATTGCAGTCATGTCTTCGTGGGCGCGCCAGAGAATTAGTGAAAAACAAATTACTTATCCCATCAATGGTAAATGAAATAATACAGACTCTGGAAATGTGTTTTGGTCGTCCAGAGCATATACTAGATAGCATGATAGCCAAAGTTACACAAATACCACCATTAAAGGATAGGCTCGACAGTATCATTGAGTATGCACTCACCGTTAAAAATATTTGCTCGACAATGGAGGCGTGTAATTTAACGGCTCATTTGAATAATCCATTGCTCGTGAAAACGCTGGTCAATAAATTACCCGACAGCCACAAATTAAATTGGGCAATGCATCCGAAAAATGAAAAGGTTCCAGTTGTAAAAGCGTTTAGCGACTGGATTTATAATATAGCAGGTGCAGCGAGCCAGGTAGTGTCCCCTTTAGTAACCAAAAAAGGAGCTTCTGTACATACTCATTCGGAGCCATCTTATCAAAGCAAACTAAATTGTAGCCTCTGTAAAAGTCAACAACACAAGATCCAAAACTGTGGTGAGTTTCATTCTCTAAGTGTTGATGAAAGGTGGAGTGTTGTAAAACAGAACAAATTATGCCGGCGGTGTTTGAATGCACATCGACGTAAGTGTTTCTCAAAAAAGGTATGTGGCACAAGCAACTGCTCAGCAAGTCATCACCCTTTGCTACATAAGGACATAATATCGTTAACTCATAATGCAATTCAAACTGTGGCACAAGGTCGCAATGCAAATGTAAATACTCATAACGATGACAGCCAGGGAAGACAGTGCTTCAGAATTTTGCCCATCCGCATACACTATAATGGTATTCGCACAGAGACATTTGCATTTCTTGATGAAGGTTCGTCTGTCACCCTTATGGAAAAGTGTCTCTTTGAAAAGCTTGGTCTCACCGGTAAAAGAGAGCCCTTGGAGCTACAATGGACTGGCGATACAACTCGATCAGAGCAAAATTCAGTCAAAGTTGACTTAGAAGTGTCCGGCGTTAAATGCGACAATAGGTTTACTCTACACGATGTGCGTACGGTAAATAATCTTGGACTACCCTTACAGTCAATTGAATTCAATGACATCGCCGCTGACTACCCATACTTGAAAGGTTTGCCGATACAGTCTTACAAAAATGCTAAGCCGATGGTTCTCATAGGCCTCAATAATTGGAGGGTAGCTGTTCCCTTAAAAATAAAAGAAGGTAAGCGAGGTCAACCCATAGCATCTAAAACCCGTCTCGGATGGACACTGCAAGGTAGTGGTACAGATTTACATCAAACTTCTTCATTAAATATACATACTTGCGGTTGCGAAAAACGTTATGACGTGTTGCACGAAGAAGTGAAAGAATATTTTGCCCTTGAAGCGCCTAAAGAGAAAAATATACTGTCGCCCGAAAATAACAGAGCTATACAAATCCTAGAAGCCTCTGCGCTCAGAAAAAATCACCAATTCGAAGTAGGTTTATTATGGAAAGATGAAGTCCCACAATTGCCGGAGAGTTATAGCGCCGCGTGCCATAGATTAGAATGCCTTAGAAAGAAGTTTAAAAAGGATGCCAAATTACAAAACACGATGCAAACCGAAATCGATAAATTAATTTCTAAAGGTTATGCTAGAAAGGTGTTGGATTCTGAAATGTTTTCCTACCCCGGCCGTACATGGTATTTACCAATATTTGTTGCCCTGAATCCAAATAAACCAAACAAAGTTCGCCTCGTTTGGGACGCAGCAGCTAAATCCAAACAAAAATCCCTTAATGACTTTCTTATTTGTGGCCCCGATTTACTTACTTCACTTTTTAGTATTTTAATTGAGTTTCGTGTAGGTCAAGTGGCAATTTGTGGAGACATAGCGGAAATGTTCCATCGAATCAATGTAAAAGAAGAGGATATGCACGCTCAGCGGTTTTTGTGGTTCGACAATTTAGATAACCAAATGCGACCATGCGTGTATGTCATGAAAGCTCTCACTTTTGGTATTAGCTGTGCACCCTGCATTGCTCATTTCGTCAGAAACAAAAATGCTGAGGAATTTAAACATTTATATTCCCGGGCTGTCAAAGCAATTCAACACTACCACTATATGGATGATTTCATTGACAGCGTTGACAGCGAGGAAGAAGCAAAAGACCTTGCGCTCCAGGTGAAGATGATTCACTCCGCAGCTGGGTTTCATATGAGAAATTGGGTAACCAATTCTGACTTCGTACGAAAACACCTATCGGAGGACGGCTCGGAGACACAGGCTTCCTTTAAAGCAGTGGAAAAAATTTTGGGCATGTATTGGGAATCAAACAACGACGTATTTCAATATAACTCTAGATTTTCGAGGCTCCGAAGAGATGTGTTTCACACTGAAGTGAACCCCACAAAAAGAGAAGTACTTCAAGTCCTCATGTCGATTTTTGACCCATTAGGATTGGTTTCCCACTACACTATTGGCCTAAAGATATTACTTCAAGATATATGGCGCTCAGCATTAAAATGGGACGATGAACTGACCGAAGAGCTCTATGTAAAATGGCGTTTGTGGCTCTCCAATCTGTGTAAAATATCAGCTATCAGCATTCCCAGATGTTACTCCAAACTCCTAAGAATGACACCCGAGGTCCAACTTCATACGTTTGTCGATGCGGGTGAAAATGCATATGCTGCAGTGAGTTATTTTCGCGTAGAATATAATGGCAAAGATGACGTGTCAATTGTGGCAGCAAAATCTAAGGTAACCCCATTAAAACCAATATCGATACCCAGGTTGGAACTTCAGGCAGCACTGCTAGGTGCACGTTTAGCTGCGAAAATTCGAAATTCAACACGCCTTCAATGCAGAGAGTGTTTTTATTGGTCCGATTCAAAGACGGTGCTTAAATGGTTATCCATGGACCCAAAAAACTTTAAAGCGTTCGTGATGTATCGTGTTGGAGAAATTCTAGAATCTACAAACTTAAATCAATGGAATTGGGTGCCATCCAAATCTAACCCTGCAGACCTTGCCACTAAGACCGGTCTACCCAGCAATGATTTGTGGCTCCACGGTCCGGATTTTCTTAAATGTGGTCAAAATACGTGGCCCAAATGTCCAGATTTAGGTGATCCAAATAACGAAGAAGTGCGGAATCATTTATTGCTTATTAACAAATCTAAAAGCTTTACAATCAACATTGAATATTTTTCAAATTGGAAGCGGCTCTATATGGCACTTGCGAATTTCATGCTTTATATTGAAAAGTTAAAAGCTAGGATACGAGGAGGCAAAACTGTCCAAGGTATAAGCTTTGAAAATATACTAAACGCAAAATTTGTTTTATATAGGTATGCCCAATCTTACGAGTTCTCTGAAGAAATATGGTGTCTTAAAAATGATAAAGAAATATGTTCTAAAAGTCGTCTTAAACAATTAAATATTTACCTCGATAACAACGGACTGTTACGTATAAACGGTAGAGCCAGGTCTTTAAATTGCAATAACGCCATAATCTTACCACAATGCCATTATATAACATTTTTATTGGTCCGTAACTATCACGAAAGTTTTCATCATTGCCTGCACGAAGCCACAATATGCAAAATTAAATCAAAATTTTACATCCCAAAGCTAAGGATTGTCTACAAAAACGTTCGTTCAAAATGTCAACAATGCAAGAATCAATCGGCTGCACCACAACCACCGTTAATGGCATCTTTACCAGCAGCAAGGCTTGCTAGCTTCGAACGTCCGTTCACCTATGTAGGCATCGATTTCTTTGGCCCATTATTTGTAGCAGTAGGCAGACGCAGAGAGAAGAGATGGGGTGTGTTATTCACATGCCTAACAATACGTGCAATTCACGTTGAGGTCGCTCACAGTCTTGACACAAGTTCGTGCATCATGGCCATTCAAAACTTTATAAGTCGTCGTGGCTCTCCCAGAGAGATATATACCGACAATGGCACGAATTTTAAATCGGTCGAAAAAATTCTTCGTGAAGAAAAGCGAAACCTCGACCTGCATCAAGTCTTTTTAAAATATAATGAAATTAAATGGCTATTCAATCCACCGGCAGCACCGCATATGGGAGGCGCATGGGAAAGACTGGTGCGCACAGTGAAGACAACGCTTTACGCTATGAACCCTGCATTCAGATTTAATGACGAGACATTGAGAAGCGCTCTATGTGAAGTTGAGTTTATGATAAATTCCCGGCCATTAACATTTATTGCTCTGGATTCAGCTGAAGACGACGCTCTTACACCAAACCACTTACTACTCGGTTCTGCTGATGGTTATAAACCCCTATGTGAAATCAACTACGATCTTCGTCAACGGTGGCACCAAACACAGCAGTTTGCAAACCATTTTTGGAGACGATGGGTTCGGGAGTATGGCCCAAATTTAATCCGACGAACAAAGTGGTTCGCAAAGGTAAAACCACTATCTGTAGGCGATATAGTCATAATAGTGGACGACACACTTCCCCGCAATAGTTGGCCCAAGGGAGTCATAGTAGACACAGTTAGCGCAAAAGATGGTCAAATTCGTCGTGTAAAAGTCAAGACAAGTTCCGGCACGTTTGAAAGGCCAGTCACCAAAATCGCAGTACTGGACGTCAGTAATGATCAAGATGGCAAGCTTACAACCCCTAGTTCGCTTGCAAGGGGGGGAATGTTACCGCCGCCACTGTAGTTCAATTATTTATTTATTTATTATTTGTTTTTCCTTATTGCTTACTCCTTTTATTTGTCCCTTTGCTTAATACATAGAATATACTATATATACTATTAAATATATAATATATATAAATACATATAGCTGAATAAATAGCTGAATAACGGTTCTGAAGTTATGTCGACTTTCGTATAAAAGTCAACAACATCGTTTTTTCTGTGCTTATTAAAAAAAACGGATTTAGTTAGTGAAAAACAAAGTTTTTTAAAGCGCTAAAATATTTGCCTAAATATTTTGTAAAGTTATTTTAATAAATTGAATTAAAATAAAAGATATATTGCTGCTCTTAAAAGTTGTTTCGTCTAACTAATTTCGAAGCCAACAAATATTTTTAAAACTTTGAATATTTAATTCCTGTAGTTAAATGCCAATATTATTATTAGTTTTTATTTTAACCGGATGTTCAGTTTTATTAGTAAATATTATTATAATTCATGCTTTTATAAATTTAATATTTTATAAAATGTATATATGAACATAATGTTATCAGTAATTGTTATTCCATCTAAACTATATTTTTCATTTTTTCTTCCTTTTGGACTATTAGTGTGAGGATCGTGAGTTCGCTTCTCACCATAGAGAGACCCGGGTCTGCTACACTACACTAAGCAAAAGGCCTAAATTTTTCAGCTCGTAATAATTATTGAATATTGTAATTAACTATATTCTAATTATCTCTTTACTTTTATAAAATAATAAAGACATAAAGACAATTTATGTAGAGTGTTTCTAATTTTTGCTACAAAATACTATAGTGCTTTTCATAATTATAGCACCGCCCTAATTTTTTGAATTTCTAAAAAAGTACATTTATAATAACAACATCAGAACATTTCATTATGTGTAGTGTTAATGTAAAAGAAAAAATAATAGCGTAGTTTTTATTCCAGTATAAAAATTAAGGTTTTTAGTCT
Source organism: Sarcophaga caerulescens (assembly GCA_927399465.1). NCBI lineage: Eukaryota > Metazoa > Arthropoda > Insecta > Diptera > Sarcophagidae > Sarcophaga > Sarcophaga caerulescens. Next base: position 22,920,531 of record OV656867.1, read on the forward strand.
TTGCATAATTATAGCACCAGTCTCATTTTTGTTAAATAAGAAGGTTTATTTACCAAAAATATTAATACTTAAAACTTAGTAAACCCCCACTTAAAGCTTATTAAAGTAAATATTCGATCTTTTATACTCTTATAAAGATTATTTAATAATTCTCCGTCTATTTTCCCCCACTCTTTGATTATTTTTAATTTCAAATCTTCAACACTGGTAAATTGTCTGTTATTTGAATACACTAGAGCCCCGACTTGCGTCGATCCGATATGCGTCGTTTCGATTTGCGTCGCTTTTTAAAAATTGACAAAACTCAGCTTGCGTTGTTGCAATTTCAACTTACGTCGATTAAATTTAGCCGAATTTGAAGGAATGGAAGAGGATGACATTAATGAACTTTTACTGTCTCACGATGAGGAGCTTGATAATAAAAATTTATTATCCATTAATATTCAGCATGCTTTAGAAGATGATGTTATGATAATTGATAATACATTAGAGGAAAAAAAAATAATAATCTCCAATATTTCGAAAGCTATGCAATTAATTTCCCATGCATTGGATATATTTTCTGAAAACGATCCTGACGAAAATCGTAGCGAGGGCGTAGCAGCATCTGCTGACCAAGCCATTAGTTGTTACAAGGAAACATATCAGCAAAAAAATCTCTAAAAATTCAACAAAACTTTTTGTTAACAAACCTTTAAGACCACGTAATCAAATGGAGTGTTGTTGATTTGAATTTATTATCTGAAGAAAGCACCACATAAACTAAACAAAGCACAATTTCTTCTTTAAAATTTATTTTTTTATAAATGAATTTTATTGATTTTTGTTAAGTTTTTTTGTTAATTTATTATTAAAACACGAACACGCTTTTATTTAATTGTAATTCAAGTTGCTTTATTGAAGTTTAAAAGAAGAATGAAATGAAAAAATAATTAATGTTTGACATTTTCGTTTTGCTATTTCTTTATAATAATTAGAGAAAACTTTACTGAACTTAATAAAAATAATGAAAAATGTTTTCATAATTCTGTTTTATTCGAAATATTAAGTTTTTTTGCTTCATTTTGATGAATTTCAATGCATTTGTATAGAAAAATTTGATTCGATTTGCGTCGACGCAAGTCGGGGCTCTAGTGTATAATCTTCGGATAAGAATGGGGAATTCGTTTGGGGAAACGTTTTCAATAATATTCATATCAGGAGAGCAAGCTGGCCACGACAAAACCTCAATAGATTGGTTACGAAACATTCCATCCTTTGTCTGCTGACATGAATTCTGGCATTGTCCTGTTGGAAAATATATATTTTTTTTCATTATTTTCGCTCAAGAAGGGGAGCAAACTACAGCTAAGAACAGTAATGTACTTTGAACTATTCATTCGAGCAGATGGAAATTGAAGTTCGAGGCAACCACTTAAAGAAATAGCACCCCAAACCATGAGACTACCTCCCCCAAAATTTCATTTAGTAAAATACTTTGGTGTCTTTCTAAGGTCACGCCAGTAGTATCCATAGCCAATCTGGTCCATCTAAGTTCCACTTTTTTTCATCAGAGAATATGACCTGAAGACAATTTTATAATCATTGTTTGTTATTATTGAAATGCTGGTGGTGCTATAATTATGAAAAGCACTTTATAAATTCGAAACTGTAAAAAATGTTAACAATTTAAAATACTAGGGGATTTTGAAAAAGAAATCCGATTTCTCAATGAGCATTGAAATATAGTATACTTACACATCTATACGAGTATACATAAATATATGTATGTGTATGCCTGTAAGTACCCTGCAGGAAATGCCAATAGTGAAACTCTACTGACTTACTATTGACACAGTCACCAGTACTAGTGACGTTTTATACCCCAGCCAATGTTATTTACTATAGACATTTAACATGTGCGTGTCATTGAAAATCTACTACTGACATTAGTACTATTGACTATATAGTGAATAGGTACTCCTTTTGGGACCATATGTAGACATTGGAACCAGTGAATCAATAGTACAATTTAGCATTTCTAGTCTACACTTTTGGTACTTTTCTGTAGTAAAAGACGACAATAAAATTTAAATTTTTGTAAATATTTGATATTTTATTAAAAAAAAAATGAAAGCTACGATTTCATTGTTACAGCCTTTTTTTAAATTTAAATATAAAAACTAAAAAAGTACTATTAATTCAATATCTCTTATTTATATAGGAACATCAAAATAACGTTTTTATTTTATTAAAATTAAGTAAAATTATTAATCCTCTTTGGGAGAATCGTCTTCTTCACGATTTACATCATTTTTGGTTTTGAAATGCTGTTCTAAGTTGATATCACATCTGGATATTAAAAAAACGAAACAAATTTTTAAAATATTACAAATATTTATGAGAAGACAAACAAGCATTTATTACCTATTAGGGCTTTAAAAACATTTGAGTATTCGCGCAACCTCTTTTTGCCAAAAGAGCCATCAACATTAAAATTCATGATAATATTTGGCCAAATATTTCATGAATGTTTCGTTCTGCATTACCCGCAAGGAGTTATTTCATTTGTCGAATCTATTGAATGTAAACAAAAAATGCAATTTTATTTAAGTATTTAAGTAGTTCCACAATATAAGTAAATACTTACGTATGGGTCTGAATGACTTTTCAAAATAGCATCAAATTCTCTCTGTTTTGCTTCAGAGTCGGTAGGGAAAAATTCTCGGGAAAACTATATCTTAGAAAATCTATTTGAGACGACACAGAACATTCAGGCTCCACAAAATTTTCACAATTCACACTTGGACTTATAATTGCCTCATTTTCACTACTTCTATAACATTGATTGTTTTTTTTTTATTAAACGTTTATAATTTCTTTACAATTTGACAATTGACGATTTTTTTTTCTAACAGAAGGTAAATTAAATAATTGTTGACGCTTCGATCACAACGTCACCATAAAGTCACCAATATAGTCGACAAAACTGGTGACTTGGAGACACTTGTCGACATGTTTCCTTCAGGGTACTTACACATCTATACGAGTATACATAAATATATGTACGTGTATGCCTGTAAGTAATAAAAAAAAATGAAAACGAAATTAAATTTAAAGAAATTTGACGTACATAGTTATAGAAATGTTAATTTTATTTTAAATTAGATGGCTGTATATATATATATTATACACACATATGTACATATATATCTACATATATAATAAAAATAAATGTTTTAAATATCCAAATGCATATATAGTTTATAAATAATGTACATATTTAAATTAAAATTAAAAATTTTCAATAGAATAGAGGAACTTATTGAAATTCTAGACAGTATAGAATGGGAAAAGTGAAAAATACAATACACAAATGCAAATAATACATACCCATACATACATACATACATATGTACATATATTATTAATAATAGAAAAGAAATGTTGACAGCGTTTATTTACTAAGAAGGCCGACTGAAAGTTTTTACAAGATATTCCCAATACAGCGTTAATTTGAATACTAGAAATATATAAAATAGGTGGATCAGTGTATGGTGTTGGTCTCTGTTATTGCGCCATAATACGATATTATATTTATAATAATATGCACAATTGCTTGTATATTTTCAAAAGTTGTCGTTGTAGTTGCTGCTAATGTTTTTTGTTTTTTTTTTTTTTTTTTTCAAATATCTATACATATTAATATTATGCATACATATACATTTATTTAATTTTTCTTTAATATGTATGTATTTACGTAGTATATGCGCTATTTTTAAAAGTATTTGTCTAGTGGGGTAGGGTATAAAATGTTTAGTCTGTGTTAGTAATAAAATTTGCAGGAGTTTACAAAAAATTAATTAAATAATAAATACATATACATACATACATAGATACATTGTTGGAAGAAATAATAGCGATAATTTTTTTTTTTTTTTTCTTTTTTTGTTTTCAATTACAATGTCGCAAAATTTTGGGTGTTGATGGAATCACACATTGTAAAATTCTTCGAATTGATTATTTTAGACTAAAGTTTATTAGCAGGCAAGTAATTTCGAATGAAAGAAAAAATAATAATAATGTATAATAGAAATACAGTAGGATCTTGATTATCCGTGATTCGATTATCCGGCAACATCAATTATCCGGGATTGAAAAAGAAAATTTTTTGCATCGATTTAATTTTATTTTGGATCGACTTAAATTTTTCTGCATCGTTTAACCGGGATTACCTCTATTATCCGTGATTATAAGCAAAAAAATTTTTCTATTATTTTGGACAAACAAGCGAAAAAGGGGAATTCCCTCTTTAGTATACGAAATCCTTATATACTGTTAACTGTTTTCTGACAAAATTATTTTTTTTTTATATTTTTGAAACATGTATGTATATAAAATCCTTGAATTATTTAGTTTTTATATAAATATGTACATATTCATTTATTAATTAATAAAAATATCTATTAAAAAACTAGCCAAAATTGGTACTCAATTAAACGGGAAAATCGATTATACAGAATGCTTCCGGTCCCGACTATCACGGAAAATCGAGGTTCCACTGTACATGTATTATAAAAGATATTTATAAAAAATTATTGAAAGTGGTTAAGATTTTTTTACTGAAGGGTGGGTGTGTGATACGAAACTGTAAATATAGGTTGTGGTTATCATACAACAGACTTAAAAAATATAATTGTATTGAATGAACCGTGCAGTGCAGCAATAGGAATTTGTTTAACACGATTCATTAAAGAAAACTGCAGGGACTAGAGGAAGAAGCTTAGAATCATTGACTGTTTTGATAAAAATTTCATTCAGGCATCAAGTATTAACTCCTTCAATTTGCCCTATGTTCTGTTTTGTATATTCAATGATCGCCAAAGAAAACTTGTGACTCGAAATGCACAAAAAAAAATAGTTAAGCACGTTGGCGGATCGTTTATGGTTTGTCGATGCTTCCGTCCAGTCAGTGCTGCTTCAATTATTCGAATTCAGTTCAAATTTATTCAGGAGGTCAAAGCTTTTATAAATTTTGTTCATATTATTAAATCGTGCTTGCACGAAAAGCAAATATCTGTATTAAAGTTGCCTTTTCAATCGTCTATCCTGAACCTTACCAAGCATGTAGGGGAATTTAAAAAATGAAATAATAAAATGATTTAATGGTAACATTTGTAAAATACACTTTGTTTTTCGCTTATTCCACATGGGAACATAGAACATCAACAAATATTTTTTTTTTCTCCTTCATTAATATCCACGAAATTTTTATCCATCGCCGTTGTAGTCTCCTTGTATAAAATCTCCCTGTTATTTCCTTGAATAAGTTAGAATCGTTATTTTTCTTATGTAGACAATTGCAATATTTTTAAATTAAACGTCCAATAGTTGAATTATTGTAATGGTAAATAAATTTTAAGAATATGTTAACATTTTGGTGTGCTGCTATTTTCTTTCCAACACTGTACATATTTCAAAGTATATTCCTTTTTTGATATTTATTTAATCATTCACTAAATGGCTTATAAATATTGCTGTTGTATGGTGCCACGAACGACAAACTTTTATCTAAGAGAACGGTACATTCGAAAGATAAAATAAATACTGTCAGATTGCATTCGATAGGATACTTTTTTCTACTTCGTAAGTCAGTAAGACTTGTAGTGTTAAGATGTTTGTTTATTCGTTTTTCTCTTGTAAATTACTATGGAATTCGGTATTGTTTAAAAGTATGTGTTTTCTGTGTTTTACCGTTGATCGCCATGTTTTAATTCAGTTGTTTGTTCATTATTGTTTGTATGTTTTAGTTTCTTTTTTTTTTTTTACCAGCTAGTAGATTTCTATAAATAAAAAGAATAGGAATATAGTTTGTTACTATTTCATTTTTATCTTTTTGTCTTTTATTAACACGAATTTAATTTTAAACATATCGTCAACTAAAAGACCAAACAACCTATCAGCAAAATTTTCAAAATTGAGTTTTTTGTTTAATATAATTCACTATATCATAAAGCATATGTATGCAAAATTTTGAACGTCTAATATTACAAATAACTAAGCTATTACCAACCGTGACGTACTAAACAAGAGGAAAATAAATCATTAAAAATCATGATAAAAGTTTAATTTTGTTGCATAGTGTAATTTAAGCAAACACTATTCACTTTTTTGTCTAAACAAGTAAAAAAATCTATAATTGTTATTATTTAATGTAAATAATAATTATGTGTTGAAAGGAATGCTTAATTATTCATACTAATTAGTATTGCTGATAGGTTGTTTGGTTTCAGATTTTTACAATTCAAAATACCCTAAGCGCCATATCATAAGCTGTGTTCAGAAAAACAAAGATTTCTCAACCGATATATACTTCTGGTTTCATTTTAATCGTAATATATAATTTTCGTTTCAATGTTGCAAATAGTACCAATTTTATAACGTTTTTTCCCTCTCCTGTAAAATCTAGAAAACTGCTGATAGGTTGTTTGGTCTTTTAGTTGACGATATGCTCTTCTGGGTAACGCTTTGATTGCCTTTTTAAGACGAAATTGTTTATTAATTATAATCATTTAAATCCCGTAATAATACAGTATTTTCATTGACTAACAAAGGTTTTGAAAGAATGGAAAAGAGACCATAAAACTTGGTTTCCAGATATAGATATGTGGTATATGATTCTTAACTTTTACTAGAGATTTATCTAAAAATGGAAATATTTATAAATTTTAATTCATTATAATAATAAATAAATAATAATAATAAATAAATAATAATAATAAATAAATAATAATAATAAATAAATAATAATAATAAATAAATAATAATAATAAATAAATAATAATAATAAATAAATAATAATAATAAATAAATAATAATAACAAAATAAATAATAATAATAAATAAATAATAATAATAAATTCATCACAAAAACTTACTTAAGTTCTGGATTTAAATCCAGATTTTGAACGAACGTTCCCGGCCTCACACTAACCCACCCTAACGGGCGGGTTGAGTAATGGGCTCGTCCCCATTACGTAGGGACACGTACACACTACAGTCCAGACTGAAGCGGGTAAGTGAAAAGTAATGGCAACGAGAACATAAAACAGCTACAGAACTTAATCACAAGCTGAATAAAGTAACAATAAACCGGTACTACATAAGACAAGAACGAAAATACATTTTTATATAATAATTTACTAATTAATGCCAGCATATAAGCTGCATTCTATATTACAAACACTACAATTAAAATCAATAAAATCATAATATAAGTTAAAATCATTACATAATCTACGAAAAGGAAAATTACATCCATAGTTCGTTCTATAAAAAACTAAAGGAAGAGGACGAGGGACGATAGTGCCGTGAAAATCTTGCTGGAATACTGAAATTCAGGTTACAAAACAAAAACTCAGAATCGATATCACCTTTAACCAGATTAAAAACAAAACAACCTCCTAAAACAGCCCTTCTACGTTCCAAAGTTGGAAGTTTTATCAAACCTAATCTAGCCTCATATGACGGAAACCCATTGGCACAATCCTATCCTAAGCCACGTAAACAGAATAATAAAAACTGCTTCTGCACAGACTCTAAAATTTCATAAAATTGTAAAAAAGTTAGCCTGAAAGACGATAATTACATATTCATTGGCAATGAATTTTTCAGCTAGTATCGGTATGTTGTCCTAATAGAATATCCACTTTGATAAAACAATTTTATTATATGCAGTTGTTGTTGAATGCCATATTCGTTCATGATGATTTGTCAAAACAGTCTGAATAAATGATAACTAATTTGACAGATGTAGCGTCCATTATCAACTGTCATAATTTGGAAGTCCTTGTTTTAAGATTTGCTACATTATATGAATTAAACGAGTATTGAATTTAGAGGATTTATTTGTTAAAATTTAAAAAAAAAATTTAACATTATTTTGAAGTTTTTGTCTTTTTTGTCTTTGAATTTCAAAAATATATACCAGAAAAATTATTTTGCTCAATAAATAGTAGGTTTTCCTAAATTAATTTTCGATGTTTTTACTAATAAAAATTAAGGCATGCAAATTATTATTTATTTTTACCATATATCACGCTGACATTAGTATGGAACTCTTGAGTATTATCAAAATTTAGGTCCCATGCATGATCTTTAAATTTTTGCTGCAAGTAATGTCTATAGTTTTAAGAGTGGATTGTGTTTAATAACAATAAGCATTGTACGAAAAGAGATTGTTGGTCGATTGGTGGGTCCCTTTTTTGTGCGTGCATAGTAGAGATGAGCGATATTTTCAAAACTGTGATTAAATCACGGTGATTGATAATTCACTGGTAACTACAGTGATTGAAATTGCCAAATAAGAGTTACTAATAATGTCGTTCTTTCAAAATTGTTACATACTCAAATTTATTTCATTTTATTTTGAGCGAGGCAGAATTACTATTAGATTATGACTAGATGACCCGTGCGAATATTTCGCACCCTTAGTTGTCATTTTTGTAACAAAATGAAAATAATTAATAGAAATTTTATTAAAAGTATAAAAATATTAGAAATCATAATATATCATACATATTTACATACATACATACATACATATGTTTAAATGCTTTTATAATACTTCTTTGAATACAATGTTAGAGGTAATGACATGATCATCCTTAACTTTTTTCCCGTACGAATCCTTAATACAAACAAAAATATCTTTAAACGTACGCAGTCGAGAAAAAGCCACGTATAACTGCCCATGTGAAAAGACCGGTTCTGGTAAATACAATCCTACCTTTTTAAGGGTTTGACCTTATTTTTCTAAAAACCTTTTTAACTGTTAAATATCAGCTGACACTATATATATGTATGTATATATTAAAAGACACCGTATTACTACACTTCATAAAACAAACAATGCCATGACAATAACGACATTACCAAAATGGCTTTTACAACTTTATATATTATGTGGAATAGCATTACAATTAAGCGACCCTGTTTATCGCACTTGATCTAACAACTACTGCAAAGTATTGCCAAAACAGCTTTTTACAACTCAATATGCATTTTATATATAACTGACTTAGTAATAAACGGCATTATAGTAAAAAGCGGTATTGCCAGAATGGATTTTAATACATACTATATTATGTAGAACTGCATTACTATTAAGCGACCCTGTATTACCACACTTGAACTAAAACATATAATCATAATGACAATAGTATTATCATGCAGTTCTATATAAAATATAATTTTTATCAATGAAAATATTAATTTTTCAATTTTTAATTATTTTTTGTCATTAGTGTTAGATATAAGCTTTAAAAAGAGATATCATTCATTAAATTTGATGCGGTGGTATGGGAGATATTTCCAAACGACAAAAAAAAGTGCTTTAGAAATAATATATATGATGATTATTTACTTTTGTCTTTTATACATGAACCTTCTGTGAAATTGAAATGTAATTGTTAAACTTCATATAAAAAAAATTACATTAAAAATAATAATATTGATGACACCACTTTGATTTTGTTTAGTAGTCTTTTCGTAGTATGTATCTAGTTGTCTCTTTCTTACGACTTAATAAAATGCGTTATTGTCATTATTGTATTATTGGAATACTGTGATCACAATCACTGTTTTAAGGAACAGTGATTAACAAATCACGTTCACTGAGAACAACGTTCTTCAAAAATCACTGGATCGCTCATCTCTAGTGCGTAGTATTTTACTTTTGTTATATTTATCTTAAATCACGACAGGAAACTGCTAATTTATGTATTTTCTATACATATTTTGATTTGTATCCAAGCTGCCAGATGTATTCATCAATCAGTTTCTCTCTCTGTTTGCCATTTACCTTTTAGTTTTTTACCTGCCTTCTTTACATTTTATTTTTAACATTCTATCGCTGATTTTAAAATTTACAAGCAATAGTATTTATTCACTCACTTTACGTTTTGTATATCTTTTTCTATTTCTATTTCTAATTCTGTTTTCATTTTATTCTTTTTCATTCCTTTTTCTTTTTTTTTTTGTTTATTTTGTTTTCATTTTTGTATAGAGTATGCGCTTTCGAACGCAATTAAAATTAAAAAAGCTTGCATGAACGAACTGAAAAAGCAAAGAATAATTATAAAATATTTACAGGCACATGCATACTACTGTGACAATATTTTTGTATTTGAAGTTGCAAGAAAATTTACTCCAAATAATAGCAATTAAGAGAAAGAAATATTAATTTGTTATTTTGAAAACAAGAAACAAATCAACATATTCGTTGTGAGTACCTTTTAATATACGATATATGTACGTATGTATGTATGTAATAATTTCAAAAAGCTTTAATTTGCTTACAATCATTTAAAACTATTTTTTTTGTTTGTTTGTTTGTTTAATTTAAAATACAATCATTTAATATTGTTTAAAATTATAGCGTGAAAATGGTGGCGAGCGGCATCCACCAATGTAAACGTGATGTCAACGACGACAATGACTTACGCGACTATACATACCTTCTTCAGTCTTGTGCTCTTAATTCAATTCAAATTAGTTTCAGTTTTAGTTTTTGTTTCATTTTGTACAAAATTTTTATTGTTTCTGTTGGCCTTATATTATATGTATACATACATAGTATATTATAGACAACCGATAAAAGAAAAGATGTTTGTTTGTTTTGGTTCGGTTCGGTTGATCTGCATGTTATGCAAGACATATTTTAAATTTGTTTTCGTTTTGTGTTATGTTTTCTGAGATTTTGTTTTGTCCAAAATATTTTTGCTTTTCAATAATATGTATGTATTGTTTTTCACTTAAATATGTATCGGGTCCGCCATCTAACGTTTTTTTTTTTTTTCAACTAGTGCTTATTTCGTGAATGGTAACACTTAGCTCATGTCTGATTTGACAGATAATTAGTTTTATCCTTCCGCTGAACGAATATGGTTGTGTATACGCTTGAACAACGCTGGGAAATATTGCGACATTACTTTGAAAATCATGGTAATGTTGCAGAATGTGTGCGAATATTGCGTACGGATTTTGGAAGAAGAGAAGCACCGTCAGCTTCGTATGTTCGTTATCTTGTGAAATAAGTGAAAGAAACTGGCATCCTCATCGATAAACCAAAGCGTGAAAAGCGAAAAACAGTGCGTACACGCGAGAAAATTGCTGCTGTGGCAGAAAGTGTGCGTGAAGCGCCATCAACATCAATTCACCGTCGTTCTCAACAATTGAACATTTCGGAGACATCATTGAGACGAATTTTGCATAAAGACCTTGGTATGACGCCATACAAAGTCCAATTGGTTCAGGAGTTGAAGCCAATTGACCATCCAATGCGTTTTCGCTTCGCTAAGTGGGCCTGCGATCGACTTACAGAAGATGCCGATTTTGGCAAAAAAAAAATCATCTGTTTAGAAGAAGCTCATTTTGATCTTGGCGGGTATGTAAACAAGCAAAATTGTCGCATTTGGGGCACAGAAAACCCGCAAGCATACATTGAAAAGCCGACGCACCCAAAACGAGTCACTGTTTGGTGCGGATTTTGGTTCAGAGGCATAATTGGGCCATTTATCTTCGAAAATGAGCAAGGAGTGGCCGTTACAGTCAATGGCGATCGAATTTTTGTTCACAAAAATTGAAGAGGGAGGAGGATATTGGCAACATTTGGTTTCAACAGGACGGCGCTACGTGCCACACAGCCGAAGCTACACTCAATGTTTTGCGCCCTGTTTTTGAAGATCGCATTATCAGCCGCAGAGCTGATGTCGTTTGGCCACCTCGGAGCTGCGATTTGACACCGTTGGACTATTATTTGTGGGGGTGCCGTCAAAGATAAGTGTTACGCCAACAAGCCAGAGACAATTGACGCTCTAAAGGACAATATTCGTGAAGCCATTGGTGAAATACAGCTGCACTCAATCGATAATGTGCTTAAAAATTGGATCGATCGTGTAGGCTACTGCATGGCCAGCCGAGGCAGCCATTTGAATGAAATTATTTTCCATTATTAACCGGAAGGATTGTACTTTCAAATAAAAAAAGAAATTTGAGAAAATATTCAGTAGTTTTTTTAAAACATTTTCAAAAAAAAAAGTTATTTGGCGGACCCTTTATATATCTATGTATGTATATATGGATTGGAGTCGATGATTTTTATGTATACTTTTCAAGATAGTTTATAACGTATTACTTTGTCAAAAAGAAAAAAATACTTTCTATTCAAACGTTACACTCTGTTATTCTTTCATATAATTTTTTTTTTTACACAAGTCCTTATTTTTTTAGTTACTGGTAGATATTACGTTGGCTTAGTAGACGAGAGTCTATGTGGTCAAAACTAAGCTCTGACATTTTACAAAAAATATTTTTTCGGTAAAAATTTTCTTCTGTCAAAAGCTTGTGGTGGGTGTAAATAGAATTGCCATGAAAAGCTTTTTAAATCTGTCTCTCAGTGGCGACGATAGACTGCAGGTTCTCCGCAACTAATGGATAAAATCAAAATACACAAGTTACTTGAGTGATGTTCGAAATTAGGACGTTATCCCTAATGTACCGGGTTATCCATTTCGTGGTTTCAAAAGTAAACGTAAATAAATATTTCTTTTTTATTGTAAAGTTTGAACGTTGACATTATGTGTGAAACATTACATCATTTAAATGACCTCCACGCGAAGTGTTGCAAGCATTGATTCTTTTGAGGTAATTTTCGACCACTTTTTGACACATATTGGGCGGTATCTCAGCCATAACTTGACGAATGTTGGTTTTTAAGTGCTCAAGAGTTGAAGGTTTATCTGCATAAACACGGTCTTTCGCGTAGCCCCACAAAAAAAAAGTCTAATGGTGTCAAATCGCATGATCTTGGTAGCCAGTTGATATCGCCACGATGAGAAATTACGCGGCCAGGAAATGTCTCTTGCAATAAAGCCATATTCGCTGGAGTTGTGTGGCATGTGGCACCGTCTTGTTGAAACCATATATTCTCCAAGTCGTATTCTTCAATAGCAGGCAAAAAAAGTCGTTTATCATATGACCATAACGCTCCGAATTGACGGTGACAGTCGTTCCATCGTGGTTTTCGAAGAAGTAAGGTCCAATCACACCTTCGGACCAAAGAGCGCACCAAACAGTGACTTTTTCTGGATGTAATGGCCTCTCTTCAATTACTTGAGGATTCTCAGAACCCCAAATACGACAATTTTGCTTATTAACATACCCACCGAGTGTGAAATGTGCTTCATCGTTGAAGAAAATTTTGTTCGAAAAATTGCCGATACGCACGATACGTGGCTGTAGCAGAATCACTATTTTTGTAGTAGGTTTTGATAATTTTTATGCGTTGTATGATAGTTAAGCGTTCCATTTTCGTCAATGTCAGACTTTCAACTGAAAAGAAAAAAATTGGTTTCACAATTTAGTTTGACAGATGTCGAATTCCAGTCCCATACTTTTGAAACCACGAAATGGATAGCCCTTTATTATAATGGCTAATATGTAAAGTAAATTATATTTCTATTAAAGACAGTTTATTATCGTATCTGTATTATTTATTATACATCAAATCTTTCGCCTGATCTTCGAAGATTGAGCTTAGACTCGTCTGGCCATATTATAGTTTTCCATTGTTGTAGAGTCCAATTCATATGTGCTCGGACAAAGTTAGTTTTGTCTTAATATTTCTCATTATTGCGGATACAAAAGGTTTTTTATACTCTTATAACTTCTGATTTCATATTCATGTGCTCTATTTTTATGGCGAGATCTTTCTCCCGTATTGTTGACTTCTGGAATAGAATACTTTAGTGAAATTTCTTTTTGAATATAATAATTTTGATGCTCTTGCTTAAAGAGCTTTTATTTTTGTTATTAATAATCAAAAATGATTTTTTTTTTTGTAATTTTTACGAAAAAGAAACAATAAAGTTATAAATAGACTAAGAGTTAAATATTAAGAATAAGTTATAAAGTAATGTGTAATGAAAAACTGGAATACTACTTTAATTGTAAATGTTTTGACCACCACTGTATATACATATGTATGTATGTATGTGTATATTTTATTCCCTTGACTTTTGTTTATTGCATTTATTGTTTGCCATGCCTTTGCTGTTGCCATTTACTTGTATTTGGCTTAAAATTGCTACAATTGTGTATTGTAACAAGTACCATCTAAATTCGGTATGATTATGATTATGAAAATATATTAAAAAAAAAAATAATTTCTTTAATAGATTTAAAGTATCTTTTACAGTTTTTTTCAAACATATGTTTTCATTTTGTACAATGGGTCAATTCGACCTCCGGGTACTGTACTTGTCTTAACTGACAAGTACACATCCTCTAACCTATGTTTCATTTTTAATGGTTTTTAACATTATGACGATATTTTCAAAAAGTAATCGGAATTATAAACAGAATTTTACTCGTAATATATTTATTAAGTTTACCTTAAGAGTCTTATTAGATAGCTTCTTATATAATAATTTTTAATATGTATGTATATTTAAAAATTATTGGTAATAATGAATAATTTTAATAAATAATCAAATCGAAAATTAAAAAGTTTATATTACAATATAAGTTCATGACAATAAATAATTTGAATTTTTCTTATTTCAGTTTGTGATTGTAACAACGATTTGAATCGAAGTATAAACGATTTGAGGAGCAAATCAAATTAAGAATAATAAGCAAAGAAAAATTATTATCGACGATTTTGAGTGAGAAACCGTTAAAGCAAACAACGATCGTGGAACCCAACAGCTGTTGTAAACGTTTCCAAAGGAAACATAAGAAACGTAAACGACCGTTTAATTACAATAACCGTTACCGTTTCCTCTGCTGTCCACAACATATTATTGATTGTAATAACCAATTGAAAATCAATAATACCAAAGTTATGTTAATTGATGTGATGGCTAATAATGTAATGTTGCCCAAGAATATTGAACGGTCGCAACTTTTAATTAGTAATTCAAAGGCTCTAAATATTACGGACTATTGCTTTGAGTTAAGCCCCCATAATTTTGGGGGCCCGCCACCACTTTATGTACATCAACTGGAGGAAAGTAACGAAAAAAAGACAATACAGGAATGTATTAGCGGACAACTACAACAGCCACAAGAAAAAGGAAAACAATATCGCAATCATCGGAATGCCAACATTGCAACGACAACTATTTCGATAACAGCCAACAAAAATAACGATGACAAAAGTTAAGTGTTAATAATAAAACAATAAAATAATTTACAAGAAAAAAAAAAACATGAAAATATCTTAAAAGTTTCAAATTAATGAATGAATACAAGAACTTAAAACAAAAACAATTAAAACAGAAACAAACACTATCATTTCTAAAATATTTTGTTTAAAAAAACATAAAAAACAAAAAATAAAAATTAAGATAAAAACAAAATACACCAAAAAGAAAAAAAAAAAAAATTTTAAAACATTAAAGAAAGTCAGAATCGGTTCAGAGCTGAAGATACATATAACAACCTCTCACCGAGCAGATTACGAAGAAGCGAAAAGTAAAGTGAGTAAAAAAATCAACATTTTGCTACCATCTATTTTGATTAGTTTTATTTGAGAATTAAAACTCGTTTCCTAATAGTTTTTCTTGAGATTTTTCATTTATACAATAAAAAAATCATTTAAAACTTTAAAAATTGACATTCACAATCACCACAATTCTCTGAAGAAGTCATTTTCTTATGTGAACCAAACGCCAAGAAAGACTTCAATATTCATAATCAAACATACTATATATAAAGATTTTAAATAAGATTAGGTTCATATAAGTTATAAAAAAAAAATAAATAGAAAAAAAAAAATAAATAAATAATGCCCTTGCCATCTTCGGGTATAATTGTAGTTGAGAAACCGTCTTCTATAACTAATACGAGCATAACTAATCCAGCAACAACAATTATCAATACAGTTAATTCTTCTTTAATTCATCCATCACAAAAACAACAAGAGCAGACAACACAACAGCAACCACAAATTCATTATTACGAGTATTATGATGTTAATGATAACTGTCAACTGTCCCAACAACAGCAAAAGCAGCAACAACAGCATCAAGAGCAAAAGCATTCAACAATTGTGGTGGATGGTACACTATACCATCAACAACAACTACAGAAACCAGAACAGCATCAAATACAATTAGAAGGATCAAGTGTAGTAATTGCACGGAGACATCATCGTTCGTCATTATCTGCATCGACCTCATCGACGACGTCACCTTCGCTATCGACGTCGTCCTTGTCTTCTTTGAATAAACAAAATTTACATATGCAAACTTTGAAAACCGTGCCCATGCCGCAAACTAAACAAAATTTTCAACAACAACAACAAATAATACAGCATACCTCTCATTCAACCAATTCAAACATCACAAATCTGCAACACCATCAACTGCAACAGCAACAACATCAGACGCAACATGTGCAGCAGATTAATTTGGCTGCTTCATCATCGATTCACCATCAGACACAACACCATAACCAACAGCAGCAAAAGCAGCAAACGCAGCACCAGCAGCCACCGCAAACGACCCATATGATCCACGTTTCGGAAGAATTTCTAGAACAAGCTGCTAATAATCACAATACGGGCAATATGATGATCTCAACCACAGGAGAGATCATTAATCAGCAGCAAATTTTTAAAATTGTTGGTACAGATGGCACTACTGGCAATATGATTATTGATACGGCAGCAAGTCAGAACACCGCCAATGCAACAACCTCCAAAGTTCTATTAAGCAATTTGACGGTTCTATCTAAACAACAGGCGCATGCTGCCACAGCATCAGGCCAACTTATTGGTGGCAATAACCAACAGCAGCCACAAGCTGCAACTGGCCAGACAATTAATTTTGTCAATGCAAAAAATTTATATACGACATCGTCAGCAGCTGGTGTTGCTACTGCAGGAGGTAAACAGCAAAAGTTTACCGTGACTACTGCAAATGTTGGTAACTACAAGAGTTCTGGCATAAAGCAAACTTCAAATAGCCAATATGTCCAGCAGTCGAATCAAAAAATCAATATGACTGGTAGTGGCAATCGTAGTATGCAAATGTTGACGACTACCACAAGAGTTCAAACTGTCGTTGGTAGTGCAGGTGCCAACACTAATAATATCGGTGTAATTACGAATAATAATACAGCTACGGCCCAAACAATGGTCTTGCAGCAACCGCAAAAATTTATTACAAACAATACCGGCGGCAAGACTACGGCGACGTTAAGCTCTAGCGGTGGTGGCAATATAATTAAGAAATCAACGTCTGGAACTCTTAGAATGAATAATACCAATAATACTGCTGCGACAGCAACGAAATTAATAAATAATTTGCAAACAACACAAGGCGTTAAAACGTTCATAACACAAGCGCAAAGTGTACAGCAGCAGCAGCAGCAACAGCATGCAGCACAGAATATTAATCAATTGACGTTGCAGCATCACAACACCACTAAGGGTAATGTCAAATCAAAGTTTGTTAAACAATATAACAATGCTATACTTAACAGCGCGGGCGCTGTCGCAATAGCCACGTTGCCACATCAACAGTTAAACAATCAGAATAATTTCCAGCAGCAACATCAGCAAATACAGCAGCCACAAACTGCTTATATTAGTCACCATAAAGGTGGCAGCGGTAGCGGAAGTGGATCGACAAAAATTAACAAGATCAATTCTAAATATGCACAATCGGCAAATCTGGCAGCAGCAGCTCAGCTACCACCGGGTACTCAATTGCACCAAAAAAGTATTAATCACACGCAGCAACAACAAACTTTTCAAACTAGCAATAATAGTAACATAAAATTTGTTAATGCCCACGGTACTATTATACAACAACAGCAGCAACAGCAGCAGCAGCAGCCGCAACAACAACACTCATTGACTCCTCAGAAAATGAGCAAACATCATCTTCATAATCAACAGCAGCAGCAGCAACAACAACAACAACAGCAGCAGCAACAACATCAACATCAGCAACAACAACAACATCAACAGCAGCAACAACATCAACAACTGCAATCACAAATAAATCAACAACAGTATCAAAGTATACAACAAAACTTTGATACAATCGATGGTAATCATGTGTTTAGTCAACAAAATGCTAACCCAACAGCACCATCCACTGTTGCAACAATCGGATCATCTACATCGGGCTCATCGCTATTAACTGATGATATAATGATGGTGAATGGTACACAAATGACAGATGAACTATCAGCCCGTATCTTGCAGAGTATGTCACAGAAATCGTTTAATAATCAAAGATACCACCAACAACAACAACAACAGCAACAACAACATGTTTACCAAACGAAAGTATCCGTAACAGCATCATCAGTATCTTCTCCGTCTACAGCATTGCATACCAATAACGTTGGCAGCAACAATAACGGTAACATGTTACCGCCGCCTATATCTACTCAACAACAGCAGAGTCCGCACATACCAAGCAATAGCTCAAATATTTTACTATCTCCACGTGAATATACGTTGTACCCGACGACATCATCATCTAATGTATCTGCAACAACATCGGGACAACAACAACAGCAACAACTATCACCTAATCATCATTATAACAATTCTGCAAATACTTCATCAGCAGGTGGTACCACCTCCTATTCGTCGAACTACATGACAATTACAAGTAGTAGTAATAATTTGGGTAACGTGAATAATAATTTAACTCCATTAGTGGTAACTAATACTGCGAACACCGTTTCATCGGCCACAACACGCCAGGCTCAAAGTGCTCCGAACTCACGTTCGCAATCAATGGAACGCAAGTTACACGAATCATCGATGTCGCGGAAATCAACCGAGTACTATAAAGTCAAGTAAGTTTTTTTTTTTTTTTTTTTTTTTCAATTTCCTTTACCATTGAATAGAATACAATATATATTCATAAATTTCACCAGAGAAGAGAATTTGAAAAAAAAAAAAAAAAAATAGAGTGTTTTATTCCGTCATTTAAGATCAATTTAGCAGAAAAGGAATGCATTCTCCTACAGTTTTTTGTGGACTTGTAAAAGAACCGATTATTTTATAATAACACGGTGCGACAGTGATAATACACCCGAGTAACTACATAGTCCACGTTATTCAGTTAGTTGAGTAGAACTCAAAAATACTTTTTTTATATTTCTCGAACCCTCCAAACTTGTTTTATTTGTCAAAAACTGTTTTTTTTACTTTACGCACAAATTTCTGGATTACTCAAACATTTCTGACCCGATTTTCAAAATTTAAATCTTGTTGGAAAGGGGAGAGGTGGACCTTTTAAACGGTGTACATATATATATTATTCGACTTAATATGCTATGGGTTTTGATGAGGTATACTTGGAAAATTCGAATTTTTTTTCATATTTTTTCAAGTTTGTCCATTCATAGTAGCAAACTTTAATAAAAAAAATATAGGATAAGTGATAATATTCTTAAAGTCTGTTCTCTTGTGAAGAGATCGAGTCATCATTTGATAAAATCGGACAAAAATTATCGAAGTTATTATTTAAATAGTATAACAGTCGTGATATATTATTTATATATGTCATCTCATCAAATGAACATTTAGTTCAAAAATTTTCAGAATTTTTGATGGATCTTGATTGTTTATCACAAAATGTGTCAATTTCACGTTTGCATGACTTCCAGAAGTCGGCTAATATTTGTGTTTTTTGCAAAACCACTTCTGGTGGTCGCTCAAACGTGAAATTGACGCATTTTCCGATAAACAATCAAGATCCATCAAAAATTCTGAAAATTTTTGAACTAAAAGTTCATTTGAAAAAATTTAAATATAAAAAATATCACTCGACTGTTAGACTCTTTAAATAATAACTACGGTAATTTTTGTCCGATTTGATCAAACGAAGTGCCAATCTCTTCTCAAGATAATGCACTTTCAGAATGTCATCACTTATTTCATATTTTTTAAGTAAAGTTTGCTACTATGAACGGACAAACTTGAAAAAATATGAAAAAAATTCGCATTTTCCAAGTTTTCCTCATCAAACCTCATAGCATATACCGTTTTAAAGCTCCATCTCTCCCCTTTGCAACAAGATTTAAATTTTGGAAATCGGGTCAGAAATGTTTGAGTAATCCAGAAATTTATGTATAAAGTAAAAAAAAAAAAAAAAAAACAGTTTTTGTCAAATAAAAAAAGTTTGGAGGGTTCGAGAAATATAAAAAAAATATTTTTGAGGTCTACTCCACAAAACTCACAACCTACACTATGTCATTAGCCGGGTGTATTTAATTTTTTTTATTTTGTCGCATAGTGTAATTTGAAGAGAAATGCTTCCAGTGAAGCTAAAAGAAAAAATAGTTTTGTATGGTTTTTTTATTCCACTTTTTAAAACTTCGTGTGTAGCTTGTCAACTGCAGTCTGTAGATGGAGCTTCTTAGCTTCTCAATTGCCTCAAGAACTACAATAACTTATTAATGGAATTCCTGAAAAAGTATGATTCACTTTGATTGCAACCATGCCATGAAGATACAGAAACGTCTTAAGTTCTCATTTCATTGCCTGAATATGTATGTATATGCAATAGTTCTGTCTCATATAAATGTGGAGCTAGTGGTCAAAACCTCACATGTCCACGGCAAACGGTTTCTTATAATATTTTCTGGATCTTCAAAAGTACACATGTCTGAAGCCACGAAATATTTTCTTTTAAAACGAGTTTGATCCTACCTACAGTTTAAAGTCGATTCCGAACGACAGATTTTTAGAGAAACTTTTTCATGGCAATTTTATTTACTCTCAGCTTTTTCCAGAGGTCTGCTTATTTCGTTATGCTGGAGGTGTCTGACCTGGGGTTTGGACCGAGGCCTCACGTCTAATAAGCCAACACAATACCTACTAGACTACGGCGACTTCGATTTGTTTCTAATAGTTGAATAAAATTAAATAATTTTTTTTTTGTTTCCAATTAAAACTAAACACATTCTACGACTTGTTTTGAAACAAAGCAGTACTTACTTGTCCAATAAAATTTGCCAAATTATTGTTTCTTCATGGCATCTCCACTGTGTACACTGAAATTTGCCATGTCCATCAGCTTCTTAATCACAACCAGACATTTCCAAGCAAATCCAGACATGTTCATTTAAAAAACTGAAATTAGTTGCTTCTCCTGTATGAACACTTAACCGGACACATAATTTTTAATATGAAAATATTTGATAAAGTTGTTAAGCAATGTTATATTTACAAGAATTTCGTGCTTTAGTTTTGACCGATACTGAATTATTAGTAGTGAAGACTTATCAGGTCAATTAGGGTGGTGGTACGTACGTCTGTGCTACCAACAAGATCATTCGCATATTTAACGTTTATATTATAGACAATTTATTAACATTGCTAAACCGATTTTGTTATTCCTTTAACTTCATGTACGACGGTTACTTTTAATTCCTAAACTATCAATTACGTTTTCGTTTATAATTCTGTTACAATTTGTGCTACCATATCTAAAATTCTGATTAATTTGTCCTACAAAAATAACGTAAATGTTATGCCACTATTATAGCAATCACAATTCACTGCGTGTTAGTCAAAATAATTTAACTTCACCAGCGTTAACGGTTCAAAATGGAAGCATGGGAGTTGTTCCGGGAAGTATTACAACATCTGCTTCAAATCTGATGGGATTAGTTTCAACCACTTCTACAACGCCTTCATCATCACCACGTCCGCCATCAATACAGCCACCATCAGCATTAATAATGGAACCCCAAGCTCAAGTTATACATTTGCAGGCAACGAAAACGTTACCAGGTGCTAATAATTCATCAAATGATGATGACGATGATATAATTGGCGAAGAAGTCAGACCAGCGCCTGTAGAAACAGATGACATTCGGCTGCGAATTTTGCATGCTGTTTTGTTTGATCATACATACGTCAATCCAATGCCTTTGGAGTTGCCCACATCGTTCGCAGTGCAACTGCCGCCAACATCAAGCGCTAGTAATATGGCAACAGCATCAACGAGTGTTGTTGCTGGTGGGGCAGGACATCCTCAACAATGGTCTTTGGGTGGTATAGGAGCTGTAACTGCTGTTGGAAGTGGTGGTGCTGTGGCTCAACAAAACTACGCCATTTATGGAAGTCAATGTAAGTAATATCCCCCTTGACCATCTATTTAATGAGCCTATTTTTTTTTGCCACGCTTTATTTTTATTTTATTTTTTGTATTTCTAGTATCTCGTCTTCAAGATGATGATACTTATTCCGCAATTAGTAGCAGTTCAAGGCTTGCTGTAGGAGATATAGATCCGGGTGAAGAGACGGAAACAGCACCCGAAGCGGAGCTGGAAGACGATTCTGTTACGCGCTGCATTTGTGATTTAACACACGACGACGGTTACATGATATGTTGTGACAAATGTTGGTAAGTTTATCAATTATAATGTGATTCTGTGTTGATATTATTTTCTTATCAATTTTCTTTTACGATATGATATAATTCTTTATTCCTTTTATCGAATTATTGCAGTGCCTGGCAACATGTTGACTGTATGGGAATTGATCGTCAGAATATACCCGATGAATACTTGTGTGAATTGTGTCAGCCTCGTGTTGTTGATAAGGCACGAGCACGTTCCCTCCAGTTATTGAAACGTAAAGAACAACAGTTGCTGTTGTCAGCTCAAGCTCAAGCTGGAGTGTCTTCTGGTACCATTGGTGCAGCTGGTTCTGCAAATGGTGGCAGTTTTATTGCGGGTGTTTCCAATCTTTTGCCCAACGACATCATCTCTAACCAGCAGCGTCTGACATCTTCAGGTGGAACTGGCCTCAGCGTAGTGGGAAATATTTCTGGCGACTCTGGAGCCTTACAGCTGTTATCTACAAACAGCTCGACAATGAAAAAAGGTAAACTGTTGAAAAAGGTAAAGGATAACGTAACTGGTAAAAGATCTAAGAAAGCCGAAAAACTTGCTGCTGCAAGTGCTGGCGGCATAAGTAGCGGTAAACCACCTCGTAAAGAAACAAAAAAGAATACAAAACGTAAAAAAACTGGCACGCACGAAGGTGGCAGTACCATTGGCATGACAGCTGCTGAAAAACATGCGGCAAACCTAAGGCAATGGATCGAAAACTATGAATTGGCAGTAACTAATCATTATTCTCCAGAATTGAGAGCCCGTCTTCATGCCATTACTAAGCAGACTTGTCTTTTGCAATGTATTTTAAATACAGAAAATCCCATACTAAAGGAATTTAGCAATGGTAGCTTAGAGAATCATGCGACAACAGTGCCGCATGCTGGTGGAAAGATTCTTATTAGTAATTTAGATATATCGCCTAATTCGCCAATTTGTGAACTAAGGGGTAAATATATGCTTACGACGCAATACAAAACGCAAAACACCTCGATGAATATGAACAGTCCACCACCGAATAACTATCATATGGGCAGCTACAAAGCTCACAAAACTCCCGGTCCTTTTATTTTCTTCTATCAATTGCCAGGCGGAGAAGTAACATCGCCTCCCCATATGCAATCTCAAACGACAACGATTCAAAATCCAGATGGTACATACACAACAACAACTCAACCAGCGCAACAAAGTCCGCCAACCTTCTTGAAGGGACCTGAAATTTGCGTTGATACTCGAACCTATGGCAACGAAGCTAGATTTGTGCGAAGATCATGCCGTCCAAACGCCGAAATACAACACCTATTCGAAAAAGGTACCATCCATCTGTTTATTGTCGCTCTAACGGACATCCGAGCCAGCACGGAAATAACAATTCGTCATGAACCACACGATTTGCTTGCTGTTGAAAATAAAAAATCTTCTTCAATGATAATACAGCCTACCAGTACTCCTTGTGCTTGTGGCTTAACGAAAGATTGCCTTTTCGGACCTCCGCTGCCACAATTTACGCCGGCGGTTAAATCGAACGCAGGGCGGAAATCATTGGCGCACACAGGAGGGACTTCAAACGCGAAACAGCGCAAGGCAAATCAGCAAAACATAAATCGTAATCGGTCGATCTCATCTAGTGCTAGTGGTGACAGCAATATGGGCACAACATCAACTACAACGACTACTACTGCTGTCGTCATGGGTCTTAACAGTCCAAATAATTTGGGAAAGATTGGTGGATCAGCAGTAACTAGTAAAAGTAACAACAATAATACTCTTATGCCTTTAACTGCATCGTGCAATAGCAATCTAAGTAATGCGTCTTCATCATCATCGACTCTGACAAGTGTAGTGCTTGATTCAGGTATTTGTACGTCATCATCATCACCGTCAGTATCTATACCGTCACCAACACAACATAACATTCATTCTCCGGTACAGCAACAAATGTTACAGCCACAACAGCAATTTCTTCATACCACCAATGCACAGGTAAATTCAAATTACTTATTACCTCAACAACAACAGCAACAGTTAGTGCAATCTTTGCCTACTCCTTCGATTCTTGCAACATCTGATATATCACAGCAGCACCAACACCAACAGTTGCCAGTTTTACAACAGAATTCGATGTTAAATGTAATTGCCCAGGCAACAACTGTGACAGTACCGCCAAGCACTACAAAGGATGTACATGCTACTGAACAGCAAATACCGCAGCCACAGCCACAGCAACAGCAACAACACACGTCTCTATATTCAACTCAACAACATTCAATTCAGCAACAGTTGATGTCACCTAAACCAACCAGTCAGAGTCAAACTCAATTAGAGCAAGTCCAATCGAATAATGTGGCATCACAAAGTACTGATGATATGTTAGAAACAATATCACCTGAAGCATCTATTGCAGTTGTAGCTTTACAGTCGCTAAATGCATCACAATCACCCGTAATAACAACGGTTAATTCGTCCAATGTAGAATTGAAGGGAATACAATTTGATCAAGAGCAACCACCACCAGCACCAGCACCACAACAACAGCAATTTGTGTTAATTACTGATCACGAACCGACGGCGACAGAAAAAGTACAACTTCTACAAGGGCCGAAGCATTATCAAACGTTGCCAGAGAACAATTTGGTGAGTGCTTCAGTGCCTTCATCTATGTCGTCGTCACCACAGCAGATACAGACACAGCAACACAAATCGCCTCAGAAAAACAATAACTCTCATTCCCACCAGAATAATCAATCTCATCAAGGGCGAAAGACGCCGGCAAAACATGGTGGAAGTCGAACAACCAGTTTATGTGAAGATAATGAACACAATCAACAACATAACCCCAATGATGATAATGCTTTACAGACTGCTGCACCCAAGTCAACGTCTACACCCAAAGAAAAGCCAAAATTATCAAGAGAAGACCGAAAAATGGAAGCCATTTTAAGGGCCATTGAGAAGATGGAGCGTAATCAACAGCGAAAACAGGAACAAAAACATACCAAACGTCAAAATTCTGGCAGTCATAATACAACTCCCACATCACCTAATAAATCTTTCGATGGTTGTGAAAATACAGGAGGCAGTTCAACGAAACGTTCGACCAATCATGGCACTGGAAGATCGAAAAAGAAACGCAAGGCTGGAAATAAAGGAGGTCATGGTGGTAACAACAATAATCAGAGGAAACGACGTCAAAGTCGTATGAACAGTCAAGAATCCGTTGAGGAGTGTGGTACACACGACCCTGATGCCATCACTTCAGAATCAGATAGCGGCGCAGCTATGCACTCACCTCCTATACAAACTATGGCTTCTATGAGCCAGTCAAATTATTCAAACTCCTCCCTTGCCTCAAATGTGAACAATTCTACTTCTAGGCTCTCAAGTGATACAATATCGAATAACGTTGACCAGGCTGCTGGTCTCCTCATGGCTTTTGCAAATCCTCCTCCCTCTAACAATAGTACAGAATTGACAGCAGAGCAACACGTAACGCAATCTCCACATCGTTCATCTTCTCAGTACACGACAGCATCATCTCCGTCATCGCCGACACCGACCTCACAAGTAAGTAGTGCTTGTTTGCTTATTGAAGCAGCGGTTGGTCCATTGGAAAGCAATTTAAACAGTAGTGACAATAGTGGTGAAATACATAACACCGAGTTCAAGTATCCTCCCCCAACGAAAACTAAAAAACATATGATGAACAATTGGCTGCATCAAGCAGAAGAAGAGAGTACGTCTGGAAATAGTGAAACGCAAACAGCCTGTGCAACTGGGATGTCAGGAGGTTTAGATTCACTGCTTCAAGCGGCCATGAGTGATCTCAAACAATCTCAGTCTCAAACGGAAACGGTTGCAAACACAGAACAACCACAAAATTTAAGTATTGCAGCTCAAAAAGTTGAAGAATTTATACAGCAAACGGAGGCATCATCTATTGGATCACCAACGCCATCCACGCTACCTCCATCGAAACATTCCTTTGAGTACGAACAAAATCACGTTCAGCATCAAATTGGTAGTTACATTGATATGTCTGCAGCACCTGGCGTAGATTTAACGGCGAAATCATCATTAATTGGGTCATCAACTGCTTCGATATTGGAAACGGATAATAACAACAAAAATTTCCATTTGCCTTTGCAAGTCAGTACATGTAGCAATAATTCATCGGTTAAAAAACGGTGGCTGCGTCAGGCTATCAGTGAGGAATCTCACGAAGAGTTTCAACAAAACTTCTCGATGACACCGTCGCCTACGGCGGTGCCAGCTGTTAGTATTTTTGTGAATTCTCAACAGCAAGCAGTTGCTGCTAATTCGCCAGCCACTATGCCAACCCACATACCGAATGGTTTTACCACGCCTTTAAAAAAGCGACGTTTGCTATTGACAGGCAAAGATCAAGCGGATGAAAAGTCAACACAAAATTGTGGTGAGATCCAAGGCACTAATACACCATCATCACCGCCTCCATTAGTATCGCAGGAGCAGCAGCAATACGAAAATATCCAAACGATGATATCGTCACCGTTAAAACAAAATCAAGATTCCTTAAATGAAATTCAAAATAAGGATGTGATGGAAAATCAAACACAACACCATCGGGATGCTTCAGAAGACGTTGATGTGGATGTAGAATTTGATATGAACGACACAATGCAAGAAGAACACAAACAGACACAAAACGAACAGGTAGAAGAAATAAAATCCAATCAATTGCTGGAAAAAATTAAGTATCCAAAAGCCGAAGTGGACCAAGAACAAGACGTAGATGTAACTACTCCACCAAAAGATGAGCAGTTACCGCTGTTGGAAGAACAGATCAAAATGAAAACTGTTGTAAAGTATGAAGAAGATTCATTGGAAACAGGTCAAAACGAATCTTCAACGCGAAGTGCTCCACCAGAGTTTAATGATCAGGAAGATGATGTCGATATTTTAAGATCACCAAGTCCAGGTAGAGAAATGATCAAGGCCGAGGATAATTTAGTTAAAATAGAACCTGAAGACACCAGTGGAACTGAAGACGTCAAAATTGATGTTGAGCGTGAGGAAGAGAGTATGGCTGCCGATGAAGATTTTATTACTATGCCGCAGTTATTGAAAGAAAATAAAACAAAATTGCATCTAGCAACAGACAATTTAGAAATCAAAAAGGAAGTCAAATTAGAAATATTAAAAGATGATGATGATGATGAAATGCCGAAAGTAGAAAGTCATTTAACCAGAGAGGAGAATGTGATACCTGAATCCAACATTAAATTATCATTAAAAACCGAAGTTACAACCGCTCATTTGGAAGATGGAGAACCTAAACAAAAAAGGCAAAAATTAGATAAACTAGAAATGACAACTTCATTGACAGCCTGTGTAAAAGAACAAACAATGGGGGAATGTAACAAAATTGATGAAAGTGTGGTAAAAAAAGAAATTAAAATTAAAAATGAATTGTTACAATCAAAACAGAATCAGAAGTTAGAAATCCTTCCACATTCTACTACAAGGAATATAAAGAAAGATGAAATAGTCCTTAAGAAAGAATCTCCCATAAAGGATAAATCAAGCGGTGTTGAAAATACTGAAGTTACTTCATCAACTTCGCCTACTTTATTAACAGTAAAATCGGTGGCAGCAGATACAACATTTGCTGATGCAGATGCTGCTACACCGCCTCCATCCACAGTCACGGCAGCTCCTATTCAACGTCATAAATCATTAAGTGATGATGACATACAAGCACGTTTACACAATTTTCATAAAGAAAATATACTCTTTCTTCAATCTCGTAATAAAAAATCTAAATCAGCGTGTTCATCTGCAAATAGTCACGGTACAGCATCGACAAATTTGTCATTTTCGAATAGCAATGACAATCAAAAAAATAGAACGACCTCTTCGTCTTCTTCCTCTTCATCTAATTATCATAATCACCATCATCATCATCGTCATGATCATGATATAAAGGATAAATCCGATAAAACAAGTTCGAAACATCATCATAAGAGTTCGTCAACCACAACAAGTAGCGGATCTTCAAAGAAACAAAAATTGCATAAACGCGAAAGAACCACCAGTTCTAGTAGCTCAAATAGTCACAAAAATTCTATTGCTTCGCTAATAACATCATCATCATCTTCTTCGTCTACGTCACTGAGCAAGAATGCTGTAATAAATTCCTCCACATCAAGTTCTTCATCATCGTCATCATCGAAGAAGGTGAAACCCTTAAAGAAATCATCTTCGGGTTCTTCAACGTCGTCTAATTCCTCATCGACGACTATTTCGTCATCTTCGAATCTAATACTCCAAAATTGTTATCCATCCAGTTCATTTGGAACAATCTCCACAAATGTTGTACCTGAAAAGGACAAATCGTTGGACAAAGAAAAGCATCAACGACAAAGAACAAGTTCGTCATCGTCGAACAGCAACAACAACAACAACAACGGTGTGAGTAATATACATACAACTCCCACGACAACAATATATCCATCGAGTAAAAAGCGTCAACTCAATTTTGAATTGGAATTAACCAAGGACTTACATTTACTAAATAATGCAATCTCAGGTGGTAGTGGCGGTGGAAAACACAAAAGGACAGAAGTAAGAGTAACAGCGGATGACCATATACATGTTCCAAAAAAATCTAAAAAGGAATCTACAACGTCATCTCAAAGGGGAGATGAACCAAAGAATGGAACTAACAAGCAATTCCTTAAGACGGAGAAACAACAAGATAAAAGGACTACAGTTCCAACTACAAATTGTTCGGCAAAACCTTTGCTTATAACACCTTCAGCGAATACCACTTTCGCATCAACAGAAGAACCCAAACCTATTCCAACTATTGTTACTCAGCCGCCTGTACAAACAGCTTCTTCTTCTATAAGAGAACTCCCTACATTACTACATTTTAATAACGTCAATTCTACAGTCCAGCAAACTACTCCAACATTATCACCTGTATTTGCATCGATACCTGCACAATCACAACCTTTGTCTACAGTTGTACCGCCAAACATTCCAAGTCATTTGAGTAGCCCCACTTTTCAAACTTCTTCGATTCACAGCAGCCATAATTATAGTCAACAACAACACCCACCACCTTCACTACCTACTCCTCCACCTTGTGGTATTTCTTCTACAATACCTACAAACCAAACGCAGAATGTTAATTCAACAAATAATTTGCCATTTTACAATACCATTTATGGAAAACTCTTAGATAATCCAACCTCGACATCACCGAGTCTTGCTGCACCATCTAATTCTTTGATGTCGACAACAACGCCGCCACCCATTACTGGATCTACCAGTGCTCTTAGTGCTGGTGGTGGTGTACTTTCAGAGTATCTAGACACTAAATTAAAGAGTTATAGTAGTTTGGGTGGATATGTATCGCATTCGGCCCTATTTGGTTTAAATAATATACCGTCTATAAAAGACCCTGCCTTGTCGTCCGGGGTTTCAACAACAGCACAAACTGTTTCATCGATTACAGCGGTAACAACCTCTACTAAAGATTTCTCTGCTGAAATGCCAGCGCCTCTTGCTCCACCACCATCGGTGTCTTCGATTACGTCATGCTCAAATTCTGTCAACACTACTCCATTAAAAATACATACAAAAACCGCAAGTCATGATCCTCGTTTGAATCCTCATCTTTCGGCGCCCGAACCGCCCCCACAACCAAAGCGAAAACTTTCTATAAACGAGTATCGAAAGCGTATGCAACAATCATCGTCAAGCGATTCAAATGGCAGCAGTTTAACAACAACTCCAACCACACCGCCGATATCTTTAGAAGCATCATCCACTATAGATGCCACGTCAACGACGATGCCAGTACATAAATGTACACTGAATTCTCCTGATCGTTTAACACAATCGGTTGATTCACAAATTCAAAAGGAAATCATGTCATCAACGTCGGCAACAGTAACTTCATCATGTTTAGATTCTCTCAATAGTAGCAACAGTTCAACAAGCAGCAATAGCCTAAATGATATACTTTTGAAATCCTCCTCCTTTGCTGAAGAAGATTCTACAAAAGGTATGTGGATGCTCGAGTGTTTTATAACATCCTTGTTTTGAATTCAAAAAGTAATCTATGCATGTATTTCTATTTTTTAGGTCAATTCAATGCCGCTCCAACATTACTTGAAAAACAACAGGAAAATCTTTGTGCACGTCTAAAATCTTTGAAGGAAAAACAAAGTTTGGGCGCAGCGTTTGGCGTCGGCAGTGGCAATCGTTCACGATTTTCATCATTTAGTGAAAGCATTGCCAGCAGTGATTTCGGCTTAAGAAAAGGTATGTTTATACAGTGTATTTGTGTCAAATAAAATAAAAATTAAAATCAAGTAGGAAATCATAAGGTTAAGATATAATCAATATGTTTTGTAATTTGTTTCTTTTTTTTTTATTAACAAATAATTTCAGATGATGATGATGTGGACATTATTCGCAATCGTAATCTTAGCATATCTAGTAGCATTGGTGGCGTTGATTTACTAGACAACTGTCTAGAGGAGATTTCTTCTGCATCAACCTCAATGTCGTCATCTCGCGAATCAAGTCCAGAACGTTATACTGCTAATCATCAAAAGGTTTTAACGGCATCGGCTACTACAACTATGACTACGACATCGACTGCAAGTCAGAGCAATAATGGACAAACCTCTTCTTCTAGACATATTAATTGTGATAAAACTGATGCAACCACCTCACTTGTTGGATTGGATCGTAAAAAAAGTGTTGACATAGCTTAAGCTTAAATAAGCATACAACTATACTTTCTGTGAACTTTAGATTATTTTTTGACTTTAATCCGGAAAGGACATGAAAAATAAATTCTAAATCAAAATTTACAGACAGGGATTGTTTTCGTATTAGAGTATGTATATATATATACATATATAGAAAGAAAAATTGTAATCGAATATGAATCATTTTAAGAAGGCCATAATGGACTTTTTTTTTTAACACATATTTGTTGTATAGTAAAGTGTGCATCCACATATGCAAATGCAAAATGCAAAATGTACATTATAAATAGTGTAAACATTTTTTTTACACTATCTGTGTAAATATACCATTTATGGAAAAACCTAAAACAAAAACAAAAAAAAACCATATTGTAATTTCTATTTATTAGCATAGCTGTTGAACTAGTTTTATAAACTGTTTTTCAATAATTCCTTAATGTATTTTTAAGTGCTGTTGTAGAATAAAAGCATGGCTCTGTAAAAAAGACCCTGATTTGAAATTTGCTAAAATTCATTTAATTTTTAAGAACATACATTTTATTAGTTGTAGAAATAAATAAAGGTTGTATTTCAAATTTTGAAAAATACAATTTATAAAATATAGCTAACAAAAAAGTTTATAAAACGTTTTCACTAATTGAATTTGTTCCAGCCAGATTTACAGTGCCATGTTTTGAATTGTTTTCTTCTTATCCAGCAAAGACCTTAACAATATAATGTACTCTTCTTTTAACATTTTTCGTCGTTTCTTTCGTAGATTTTATTGCAAAAAAAAAAAAACGTGTAAATAACTATCAGTTACGTTCTCTTAATAGAAAATATAATAACAGTTTGAGAATTTTTGTTTTTTAATTTTTTTTTTATTTTATTTTATTTTAATTTGATTTTAAGCTACTTTTAATTTTTTATATTTACTATCTATCTTCTATATAAACCTAAAGCCTAAAGCTTTCAATTTTCAAATATTTTATTTCTAATAGTAATGTAAAAAATTTCTTATTGTTTTTTTTTTTTTTTTTTGAATTTAAAATACATTATAATCTATAGATATATAAATATATACATACATATATACAATATAAATAAAAACCAAAATGAATTTATAACTTAAATGTGTATTATAAACCATATATGTAAAAAAAAAAAACAAAACAAAACAACTAATCAACTGTATATTCTGTCTGTATGTATATATGCATATGTATATATATATACAAAATAAGATAATTAAATTTAATTTTATACCTAAATAACTAACTGAACAACGTATATATTTTAAAACATTTGTAAAATATGAAAAAAGAAACAAACATGTAAAATTATAACATTAAAGATGGAAAACAAAAACAAAAAAAAGAAAGGATAAATTACATTTTTAAACTTAACTAAAGCAATAAAACATAATAATTATTAAAATGAAAAATTAAACTTTTTATTTTTACTCAAACCAACACAGAAGCCCATTTTTTTTAACTCCTCATGCGAAAATTTCTAAAAAAAAAATTCACTAATTTAATACCACCTTTACTCGTATCTACTACACATACATATGTAAATACGTGTTTCATGACTGTATATAAACTAAGAAAATAAATTAAAAAAAAAAAAAAACAACTGCTTTCGTCTGTATATAACAAACATCATACATCTTAGAATCGTAAAACTTTATTATCCTCTCCTGTAAATATTATTTTACTAAAAAAAAAAAAAAAAAAAAAACCAACTAAAAAATAGTACAAAGAACGAACTATTAAAAGAAAAAATAAAATAACGTAACGTAAAAGAAAAAGTAGTTATTCTATTAAATGTGGTAATCATAAATAATTTTTTAATACTTGCTCTTTATATATATATATACATATAATTGATCCTCTAATAAAATGAAATGAAAAAGAGAAAATAATTAAGCAGTAGTAAGTTACGTTTACCTACGGAAATTAAAAAATGAAAAAAAAGAAATATATTATTAAAAATATATATATTTTTTAGATCGTAAGTGTGTTTTTATTATATTAATAAGTAAGAAACAAGAAACTATATTTTTTAATTTTTTTATTTTAATTTTTTTTACTATATCCACCACCACTATCCATATTCACCTTGTTTTATAAATTTCCTTGGAAACTCCCCGTTTTTAAAAGAAATAAAAATAGTTATAAATGAATAAAGTTTTAAACATTTTAATTAAAAAAGAAACACAATCCTTATCATATAAAATAAATATATACTTTTGAAGGTTATAAAACAATAGCAATGAATTCAAAATAATATATACATACATATGTATATATGTAGTTTATATACATATGTCTATATATGTGTACATACATACATACATACATATATATGTATGTATATACGTGTAAATAAAACATCAAATTGTATAAATTATAATATATTCTATTATTACAATTATTAATCATTGAAACAAAAATCAGAAATAATCTGAAGAAGTAAAAAAAGAAAACAATAAAATATAATTGAATTATGTTTTTATTTTTTAATTTAAGAAAACCATAAAAATGAAAAAAATCAACTTGTTTGAAAAAAAAAAAAAATAAATAAAAAATAATAATGAAATATAAAATAATAATTTTTAAAATGCAGTTTTTTTTTTTTTGATTGCAACAATTAACCAGATATGTATGTACATACACATGATCTTTAAAACCGAACGTAATTAGAACTTAATACGAGTATACATATGTATTTTGGCATTATAGAGGGTTCCGTAGAATTGGATATTTATCATCGGGTCTGTTCGTAAATGTATCACTGCGCTGCATATTATGCGCATTATGTTCATAAATGCAAACCTTGGCAGCACTGCAGCTGTCGAATGTTCGTAAATGCAACATTAAAGCAAACACTAATCATAAAAATGGCTGATGGCATCGAATGAGTGAGTACAAACATTTTATATTTTTTTTTATTATTTATTCTTATTTATTTAACTCTTATTTTTCACCTTTTGTCATTTGTTTTATCGTCCAGTTCAAAAATCAAATTTATTAATAATTTTTCCATTTCTGCAGTGTTTGTTCGTTCGTAAATGCAAACAAATAAATCAGCAAAAAGAAGCATCAGCAACATGTGATTAGCAATGTGAGCGGAAAATAATCATATTATGCAGTGCAGTGGTGATTCAATTACGAACAGGCCCATATGTACATGATCTTTAAAACCGGACGTAAGTAGAACTTAATATTTTGGCTTTAAAAAGGTTTCCGTAGGATTGGATATTTATCATCTTCAAAACATTGTTAAAATTGTAAGAATTTACATTTAATTTGCTTAAATACCTTAAAGTGGGCGTGGCAAAATTGTAATATTTATAGTGAAAATTAAAGTAAATGTTTGTAGCTTTCATTTGATACAAATTTAAAAAAAATTGGTGCCTTCGTTATAAAGTTATAAGAAGTTAAAGAAAATACTTTGCCAAACACCTCCTTGCTACACAATTCTGTTCGCCTGGTAGAACAAAAAAATTTTTGAAATGAAATTTTTGCAAAAATTGTTTGTGTTGGAAGTGTAAATAAAGTATTTTCTTTAACTTCTTATAACTTTGTAAGTAGAGTACCAATTTTTATAAATTTGGTATCAAATAAAAGCTAAGAATCCGAAACTTTTATTTTCTTATATTAATTGCCACGCCCACTCTTCTTCTTCTTATTATTTTTCTTCGAAACGTGCAAAGTTAGAAGCTAATACACTAGAGCCCCGACATGCGTCGTTAATGGGGACCGGAGAATTGCGACGCAAATCGAAACAACTTTTTCTATACAAATGCATCGAAATTTAATTCATTGGGACCGAGAATTCAAACGAAAGCAAAATGAATGAATAATGAAAACATATTTCATTATTTTATTTAGTTCAACAAATGTTTTTTAATTATTATAAAGAAATAACAAAACAATAAACAGAAGTTGCAAGAATTTTAAAATACAAAAAACATTCTAAATATGTACCACAATACAAATACTAAAATGGTAGTACACAATGCTGCAAGAAAAAAATTAAACGTATGTTTTTAAAAAGCGACGCAAATCGAAACGACGCAAATCGGATCGACGCAAGTCGGGGCTCTAGTGTACATTTAATCTATGTAAACATGATTCAGTGGGCGGAGCACTACTGGGTCTTAGGAGAAATTGTAAGTTTAGGTTCTTAGCTTTCGTTTGCTACCGCATTTATGAAAATTGATGCTAAACAGGCAAAGCTATAAGTGTTTACATTTAATTTGCTTAAATATCGTAAAGTGGGCGTGTAAAAATTGTAATATTTAAGTTGAAAATTAAAGTCAATGTTTGTAGCTTTCATTTGATACCAATTTAGAACCCAGACTTTAATGTCCGCCTTCAGATCTTTTCAATTGCACCCATTTCATTTCAATAGGTCCGATGGATCCAGAGTTATAAGAGGTTAAAAATTTCTATTTAACGACATCGTTTTCTATAAAAAATATTTGGTTGCAGATTTTTATCTGAAAGTATGAACTCAGACCTTTCTAATGACACCCATTTCATTTTAATAGGTCCCATGGATCCGGAGTTATAAGTGGTTAAACTTTTCTGTTTTCCGAAATTTGCTTGCTGTTCGATTCTGTTGGCCTGGTATTTGACAAAAAATTATGACGAGAATTTTGAACAGAAAAACTGTTTCTATGTGTGGGTGAATAAAACCTATTTGACACTTTTAAAGTTAAATTTTCGGGCCCTACTTGGACTTACACTTGGACTTGGACATGGACCTTACAGTACTACTTCCGATCTTTCCAATGACACCCATTTCATTTTAATAGGTCCCATGGGTCCGGAGTTATTAGGGGTAAAACATTTCTAAAACCTATTTCACAACTTCAAGGTTAAATTTTCGGGTCCTACATAGACTTACACTTGGACTTGGACATGGACCTTAAGGTACGACTTGTCATCTTTCCAATGACACCCATTTCATTTTAATAGGTCCCATGGATCCGGGGTTATAAGCGTTTAAACATTTTTGTTTTCCGAAATTTGCTTGCTGTTCGATTCTGTTGGCCTGGTATTTGACAAAAAATGATGACGAGAATTTTGAATAGAAAAACTGTTTCTATGTGTGGGTGAATAAAACCTATTTTACATTTTAAAGTTAAATTTTCGGGCCCTACTTGGACTTACGCTTGGACTTGGACATGGACCTTAAAGTACTACTTCTCATCTTTCCAATGACACCCATTTCATTTTAATAGGTCCCATGGATCCGGGGTTATTAGGGGTAAAACATTTCTAAAACCTATTGTACAATTTCAAGGTTAAATTTTCGGGTCTTACATAGACTTACACCTGGACTTGGACATGGACCTTAAGGTACGACTTGTCATCTTTCCAATGACACCCATTTCATTTTAATAGGTCCCATGGATCCGGGGTTATAAGCGTTTAAACATTTTTGTTTTCCGAAATTTGCTTGCTGTTCGATTCTGTTGGCCTGGTATTTGACAAAAAATGATGACGAGAATTTTGAATAGAAAAACTGTTTCTATGTGTGGGTGAATAAAACCTATTTTACACTTTTAAAGTTAAATTTTCGGGCCCTACTTGGACCTACGCTTGGACTTGGACATGGACCTTAAAGTACTACTTCTCATCTTTCCAATGGCACCCATTTCATTTTAATAGGTCCCATGGATCCGGAGTTATTAGGGGTAAAACATTTCTAAAACCTATTTCACAACTTCAACGTTAAATTTTCGGGTCCTACATAGACTTACACTTGGACTTGGACATGGACCTTAAGGTACGACTTGTCATCTTTCCAATGACACCCATTTCATTTTAATAGGTCCCATGGATCCGGAGTTATTAGGGGTAAAACATTTCTAAAACCTATTTCACAAATTCAAGGTTAAATTTTCGGGTCCTACATAGACTTACACTTGGACTTGGACATGGATCTTAAGGTACGACTTGTCATCTTTCCAATGGCACCCATTTCATTTTAATAGGTCCCATGGATCCGGAGTTATAAGCGCTTAAACATTTTTGTTCTCCGAAATTTGCTTGCTGTTCGATTCTGTTGGCCTGGTATTTGACAAAAAATTATGACGAGAATTTTGAATAGAAAAACTGTTTCTATGTGTGGGTGAATAAAACCTATTTTACATTTTAAAGTTAAATTTTCGGGCCCTACTTGGACTTACGCTTGGACTTGGACATGGACCTTACAGTACTACTTGTGATCTTTCCAATGGCACCCATTTCATTTTAATAGGTCCCATGGATCCGGAGTTATTAGGGGTAAAACATTTCTAAATCCTATTTTACAATTTCAAGGTTAAATTTTCGGGTCCTACATAGACTTACACTTGGACTTGGACATGGACCTTACGTACGACTTGTCATCTTTCCAATGGCACCCATTTCATTTTAATAGGTCCCATGGATCCGGAGTTATTAGGGGTAAAACATTTCTAAAACCTATTTTACAATTTCAAGGTTAAATTTTCGGGTCCTACATAGACTTACACTTGGACTTGCACATGGACCTTAAGGTACGACTTGTCATCTTTCCAATGGCACCCATTTCATTTTAATAGGTCTCATGGATCCGGAGTTATTAGGGGTAAAACATTTCTAAATCCTATTTTACAATTTCAAGGTTAAATTTTCGGGTCCTACATAGACTTACACTTGGACTTGGACATGGACCTTAAGGTACGACTTGTCATCTTTCCAATGGCACCCATTTCATTTTAATAGGTCCCATGGATCCGGAGTTATAAGCGTTTAAACATTTTTGTTTTCCGAAATTTGCTTGCTGTTCGATTCTGTTGGCCTGGTATTTGACAAAAAATGATGACGAGAATTTTAAATAGAAAAACTGTTTCTATGTGTGGGTGAATAAAACCTATTTTACACTTTTAAAGTTAAATATTCGGGCCCTACTTGGACTTACGCTTGGACTTGGACATGGACCTTAAAGTGCTACTTCTGATCTTTCCAATGGCACCCATTTCATTTTAATAGGTCCCATGGATCCGGAGTTATTAGGGGTAAAACATTTCTAAAACCTATTTTACAATTTCAAGGTTAAATTTCCGGGTCCTACATAGACTTACACTTGGAATTGGACATGGACCTTATGGAACGACTTGTCATCTTTCCAATGACACCCATTTCATTTTAATAGGTCCCATGGATCCGGGGTTATTAGGGGTAAAACATTTCTAAAACCTATTGTACAATTTCAAGGTTAAATTTTCGGGTCCTACATTTACATTTACATTTCATTTTAATAGGTCCCATGGATCCGGGGTTATTAGGGGTAAAACATTTCTAAAACCTATTTTACAATTTCAAGGTTAAATTTTCGGGTCCTACATAGACTTACACCTGGACTTGGACATGGACCTTAAGGTACGACTTGTCATCTTTCCAATGACACCCATTTCATTTTAATAGGTCCCATGGATCCGGAGTTATTAGGGGTAAAACATTTCTAAAACCTATTTTACAATTTCAAGGCTAAATTTCCGGGTCCTACATAGACTTACACTTGGACTTGGACATGGACCTTAAGGTACGACTTGTCATCTTTCCAATGGCACCCATTTCATTTTAATAGGTCCCATGGATCCGGAGTTATAAGCGTTTAAACATTTTTGTTTTCCGAAATTTGCTTGCTGTTCGATTCTGTTGGCCTGGTATTTGACAAAAAATGATGACGAGAATTTTGAATAGAAAAACTGTTTCTATGTGTGGGTGAATAAAACCTATTTTACACTTATAAAGTTAAATATTCGGGCCCTACTTGGACTTACGCTTGGACTTGGACATGGACCTTAAAGTACTACTTCTGATCTTTCCAATGGCACCCATTTCATTTTAATAGGTCCCATGGATCCGGGGTTATTAGGGGTAAAACATTTCTAAAACCTATTTTACAATTTCAAGGTACAAGTTACATTTTCGGGCCCTACTTGGACTTACGCTTGGACTTGGACATGGACCTTACAGTACTACTTCTGATCTTTCCAATGGCACCCATTTCATTTTAATAGGTCCCATGGATCCGGGGTTATTAGGGGTAAAACATTTCTAAAACCTATTTTACACTTTTAAAGTTAAATTTTCGGGCCCTACTTGGACTTACGCTTGGACTTGGACATGGACCTTACAGTACTACTTCTGATCTTTCCAATGGCACCCATTTCATTTTAATAGGTCCCATGGATCCGGAGTTATTAGGGGTAAAACATTTCTAAAACCTATTTCACAACTTCAAGGTTAAATTTTCGGGTCCTACATAGACTTACACTTGGACTTGGACATGGACCTTAAGGTACGACTTGTCATCTTTCCAATGACACCCATTTCATTTTAATAGGTCCCATGGATCCGGGGTTATTAGGGGTAAAACATTTCTAAAACCTATTTCACAACTTCAAGGTTAAATTTTCGGGTCCTACATAGACTTACACTTGGACTTGGACATGGACCTTAAGGTACGACTTGTCATCTTTCCAATGACACCCATTTCATTTTAATAGGTCCCATGGATCCGGGGTTATTAGGGGTAAAACATTTCTAAAACCTATTTTACAATTTCAAGGTTAAATTTTCGGGTCCTACATAGACTTACACCTGGACTTGGACATGGACCTTAAGGTACGACTTGTCATCTTTCCAATGACACCCATTTCATTTTAATAGGCCCCATGGACCCGGAGTCATTAGGAGTAAAACATTTCTAAAACCTATTTTACAATTTCAAGGTTAAATTTTCGGGTCCTACATAGACTTACACCTGGACTTGGACATGGACCTTACAGTACTACTTCTGATCTTTCCAATGGCACCCATTTCATTTTAATAGGTCCCATGGATCCGGAGTTATTAGGGGTAAAACATTTCTAAAACCTATTTCACAACTTCAAGGTTAAATTTTCGGGCCCTACTTGGACTTACGCTTGGACTTGGACATGGACCTTAAAGTACTACTTCTGATCTTTCCAATGGCACCCATTTCATTTTAATAGGTCCCATGGATCCGGGGTTATTAGGGGTAAAACATTTCTAAAACCTATTTTACAATTTCAAGGTTAAATTTTCGGGTCCTACATAGACTTACACCTGGGCTTGGACATGGACCTTAAGGTACGACTTGTCATCTTTCCAATGACACCCATTTCATTTTAATAGGTCCCATGGATCCGGAGTTATAAGCGCTTAAACATTTTTGTTTTCCGAAATTTGCTTGCTGTTCGATTCTGTTGGCCTGGTATTTGACAAAAAATGATGACGAGAATTTTGAATAGAAAAACTGTTTCTATGTGTGGGTGAATAAAACCTATTTTACATTTTAAAGTTAAATTTTCGGGCCCTACTTGGACTTACGCTTGGACTTGGACATGGACCTTACAGTACTACTTCTGATCTTTCCAATGGCACCCATTTCATTTTAATAGGTCCCATGGATCCGGGGTTAATAGGGGTAAAACATTTCTAAAACCTATTTTACAATTTCAAGGTTAAATTTTCGGGTCCTACATAGACTTACACCTGGACTTGGACATGGACCTTAAGGTACGACTTGTCATCTTTCCAATGACACCCATTTCATTTTAATAGGTCCCATGGATCCGGGGTTATTAGGGGTAAAACATTTCTAAAACCTATTTTACAATTTCAAGGTTAAATTTTCGGGTCCTACATAGACTTACACTTGGACTTGCACATGGACCTTAAGGTACGACTTGTCATCTTTCCAATGGCACCCATTTCATTTTAATAGGTCCCATGGATCCGGAGTTATTAGGGGTAAAACATTTCTAAATCCTATTTTACAATTTCAAGGTTAAATTTTCGGGTCCTACATAGACTTACACTTGGACTTGGACATGGACCTTAAGGTACGACTTGTCATCTTTCCAATGGCACCCATTTCATTTTAATAGGTCCCATGGATCCCGAGTTATTAGGGGTAAAACATTTCTAAAACCTATTTTACAATTTCAAGGTTAAATTTTCGGGTCCTACATAGACTTACACCTGGACTTGGACATGGACCTAAAGGTACGACTTCTGATCTTTTCAATGGCACCCATTTCATTTTAATAGGTCCCATGGATCCGGGGTTATTAGGGGTAAAACATTTCTAAAACCTATTTTACAATTTCAAGGTTAAATTTTCGGGTCCTACATAGACTTACACTTGGACTTGCACATGGACCTTAAGGTACGACTTGTCAGCTTTCCAATGGCACCCATTTCATTTTAATAGGTCCCATGGATCCGGAGTTATTAGGGGTAAAACATTTCTAAATCCTATTTTACAATTTCAAGGTTAAATTTTCGGGTCCTACATAGACTTACACTTGGACTTGGACATGGACCTTAAGGTACGACTTGTCATCTTTCCAATGGCACCCATTTCATTTTAATAGGTCCCATGGATCCCGAGTTATTAGGGGTAAAACATTTCTAAAACCTATTTTACAATTTCAAGGTTAAATTTTCGGGTCCTACATAGACTTACACCTGGACTTGGACATGGACCTAAAGGTACGACTTCTGATCTTTTCAATGGCACCCATTTCATTTTAATAGGTCCCATGGATCCGGAGTTATAAGCGCTTAAACATTTTTGTTCTCCGAAATTTGCTTGCTGTTCGATTCTGTTGGCCTGGTATTTGACAAAAAATGATGACGAGAATTTTGAATAGAAAAACTGTTTCTATGTGTGGGTGAATAAAACCTATTTTACATTTTAAAGTTAAATTTTCGGGCCCTACTTGGACTTACGCTTGGACTTGGACATGGACCTTACAGTACTACTTCTGATCTTTCCAATGGCACCCATTTCATTTTAATAGGTCCCATGGATCCGGAGTTATTAGGGGTAAAACATTTCTAAAACCTATTTCACAACTTCAAGGTTAAATTTTCGGGTCCTACATAGACTTACACTTGGACTTGGACATGGACCTTAAGGAACGACTTGTCATCTTTCCAATGACACCCATTTCATTTTAATAGGTCCCATGGATCCGGGGTTATTAGGGGTAAAACATTTCTA
The DNA here is from genome assembly GCA_927399465.1 of Sarcophaga caerulescens. Classification (NCBI taxonomy): domain Eukaryota; kingdom Metazoa; phylum Arthropoda; class Insecta; order Diptera; family Sarcophagidae; genus Sarcophaga; species Sarcophaga caerulescens. The sequence continues at coordinate 22,962,779 of OV656867.1, forward strand.
AAACCTATTTTACAATTTCAAGGTTAAATTTCCGGGTCCTACGTAGACTTACACTTGGACTTGGACATGGACCTTAAGGTACGACTTCTGATCTTTTCAATGGCACCCATTTCATTTTAATAGGTCCCATGGATCCGGAGTTATAAGCGTTTAAACATTTTTGTTTTCCGAAATTTGCTTGCTGTTCGATTCTGTTGGCCTGGTATTTGACAAAAAATGATGACGAGAATTATGAATAGAAAAACTGTTTCTATGTGTGGGTGAATAAAACCTATTTTACATTTTAAAGTTACATTTTCGGGCCCTACTTGGACTTACGCTTGGACTTGGACATGGACCTTACAGTACTACTTCTGATCTTTCCAATGGCACCCATTTCATTTTAATAGGTCCCATGGATCCGGGGTTATTAGGGGTAAAACATTTCTAAAACCTATTTTACACTTTTAAAGTTAAATTTTCGGGCCCTACTTGGACTTACGCTTGGACTTGGACATGGACCTTACAGTACTACTTCTGATCTTTCCAATGGCACCCATTTCATTTTAATAGGTCCCATGGATCCGGAGTTATTAGGGGTAAAACATTTCTAAAACCTATTTCACAACTTCAAGGTTAAATTTTCGGGTCCTACATAGACTTACACTTGGACTTGGACATGGACCTTAAGGTACGACTTGTCATCTTTCCAATGACACCCATTTCATTTTAATAGGTCCCATGGATCCGGGGTTATTAGGGGTAAAACATTTCTAAAACCTATTTTACAATTTCAAGGTTAAATTTGCGGGTCCTACATAGACTTACACTTGGACTTGGACATGGACCTTAAGGTACGACTTGTCATCTTTCCAATGACACCCATTTCATTTTAATAGGTCCCATGGATCCGGAGTTATTAGGGGTAAAACATTTCTAAAACATATTTTACAATTTCAAGGTTAAATTTCCGGGTCCTACATAGACTTACACTTGGACTTGGACATGGACCTTAAGGTACGACTTGTCATCTTTCCAATGGCACCCATTTCATTTTAATAGGTCCCATGGATCCGGAGTTATAAGCGTTTAAACATTTTTGTTCTCCGAAATTTGCTTGCTGTTCGATTCTGTTGGCCTGGTATTTGACAAAAAATGATGACGAGAATTATGAATAGAAAAACTGTTTCTATGTGTGGGTGAATAAAACCTATTTTACACTTTTAAAGTTAAATTTTCGGGCCCTACTTGGACTTACGCTTGGACTTGGACATGGACCTTACAGTACTACTTCTGATCTTTCCAATGACACCCATTTCATTTTAATAGGTCCCATGGATCCGGGGTTATTAGGGGTAAAACATTTCTAAAACCTATTGTACAATTTCAAGGTTAAATTTTCGGGTCCTACATAGACTTACACCTGGACTTGGACATGGACCTTAAGGTACGACTTCTGATCTTTCCAATGGCACCCATTTCATTTTAATAGGTCCCATGGATCCGGAGTTATTAGGGGTAAAACATTTCTAAATATTATTTTACAATTTCAAGGTTAAATTTTCGGGTCCTACATAGACTTACACTTGGATTTGGACATGGACTTAAGGTACGACTTCTGATCTTTTCAATGGCACCCATTTCATTTTAATAGGTCCCATGGACCCGGAGTTATAAGCGTTTAAACATTTTTGTTTTCCGAAATTTGCTTGCTGTTCGATTCTGTTGGCCTGGTATTTGACAAAAAATGATGACGAGAATTTTGAATAGAAAAACTGCTTCTATGTGTGGGTGAATAAAACCTATTTTACACTTTTAAAGTTAAATATTCGGGCCCTACTTGGACTTACGCTTGGACTTGGACATGGACCTTAAAGTACTACTTCTGATCTTTCCAATGGCACCCATTTCATTTTAATAGGTCCCATGGATCCGGGGTTATTAGGGGTAAAACATTTCTAAAACCTATTTTACAATTTCAAGGTTAAATTTTCGGGTCCTACATAGACTTACACCTGGACTTGGACATGGACCTTAAGGTACGACTTGTCATCTTTCCAATGACACCCATTTCATTTTAATAGGTCCCATGGATCCGGGGTTATTAGGGGTAAAACATTTCTAAAACCTATTTTACAATTTCAAGGTTAAATTTTCGGGTCCTACATAGACTTACACCTGGACTTGGACATGGACCTTAAGGTACGACTTGTCATCTTTCCAATGACACCCATTTCATTTTAATAGGTCCCATGGATCCGGAGTTATTAGGGGTACAACATTTCTAAAACCTATTTTACAATTTCAAGGTTAAATTTCCGGGTCCTACATAGACTTACACTTGGACTTGGACATGGACCTTAAGGTACGACTTGTCATCTTTCCAATGGTACCCATTTCATTTTAATAGGTCCCATGGATCCGGGGCTATAAGCGTTTAAACATTTTTATTTTCCGAAATTTGCTTGCTGTTCGATTCTGTTGGCCTGGTATTTGACAAAAAATGATGACGAGAATTTTGAATAGAAAAACTGTTTCTATGTGTGGGTGAATAAAACCTATTTTACACTTTTAAAGTTAAATATTCGGGCCCTACTTGGACTTACGCTTGGACTTGGACATGGACCTTAAAGTACTACTTCTGATCTTTCCAATGGCACCCATTTCATTTTAATAGGTCCCATGGATCCGGGGTTATTAGGGGTAAAACATTTCTAAAACCTATTTTACAATTTCAAGGTTAAATTTTCGGGTCCTACATAGACTTACACCTGGACTTGGACATGGACCTTAAGGTACGACTTGTCATCTTTCCAATGACACCCATTTCATTTTAATAGGTCCCATGGATCCGGAGTTATTAGGGGTAAAACATTTCTAAAACCTATTTTACAATTTCAAGGTTAAATTTCCGGGTCCTACATAGACTTACACTTAGACTTGGACATGGACCTTAAGGTACGACTTGTCATCTTTCCAATGGCACCCATTTCATTTTAATAGGTCCCATGGATCCGGAGTTATAAGCGTTTAAACATTTTTGTTTTCCGAAATATGCTTGCTGTTCGATTCTGTTGGCCTGGTATTTGACAAAAAATGATGACGAGAATTTTGAATAGAAAAACTGTTTCTATGTGTGGGTGAATAAAACCTATTTTACACTTTAAAGTTAAATATTCGGGCCCTACTTGGACTTACGCTTGGACTTGGACATGGACCTTAAAGTACTACTTCTGATCTTTCCAATGGCACCCATTTCATTTTAATAGGTCCCATGGATCCGGGGTTATTAGGGGTAAAACATTTCTAAAACCTATTTTACAATTTCAAGGTTAAATTTTCGGGTCCTACATAGACTTACACCTGGACTTGGACATGGACCTTAAGGTACGACTTGTCATCTTTCCAATGACACCCATTTCATTTTAATAGGTCCCATGGATCCGGAGTTATAAGCGCTTAAACATTTTTGTTCTCCGAAATTTGCTTGCTGTTCGATTCTGTTGGCCTGGTATTTGACAAAAAATGATGACGAGAATTTTGAATAGAAAAACTGTTTCTATGTGTGGGTGAATAAAACCTATTTTACATTTTAAAGTTACATTTTCGGGCCCTACTTGGACTTACGCTTGGACTTGGACATGGACCTTACAGTACTACTTCTGATCTTTCCAATGGCACCCATTTCATTTTAATAGGTCCCATGGATCCGGGGTTATTAGGGGTAAAACATTTCTAAAACCTATTTTACACTTTTAAAGTTAAATTTTCGGGCCCTACTTGGACTTACGCTTGGACTTGGACATGGACCTTACAGTACTACTTCTGATCTTTCCAATGGCACCCATTTCATTTTAATAGGTCCCATGGATCCGGGGTTGTTAGGGGTAAAACATTTCTAAAACCTATTTTACAATATCAAGGTTAAATTTCCGGGTCCTACATAGACTTACACTTGGACTTGGACATGGACCTTGAGGTACGACTTCTGATCTTTTCAATGGCACCCATTTCATTTTAATAGGTCCCATGGACCCGGAGTTATAAGCGTTTAAACATTTTTGTTTTCCGAAATTTGCTTGCTGTTCGATTCTGTTGGCCTGGTATTTGACAAAAAATGATGACGAGAATTTTGAATAGAAAAACTGTTTCTATGTGTGGGTGAATAAAACCTATTTTTACACTTTTAAAGTTAAATATTCGGGCCCTACTTGGACTTACGCTTGGACTTGGACATGGACCTTACAGTACTACTTCTGATCTTTCCAATGGCACCCATTTCATTTTAATAGGTCCCATGGATCCGGGGTTATTAGGGGTAAAACATTTCTAAAACCTATTTTACACTTTTAAAGTTAAATTTTCGGGCCCTACTTGGACTTACGCTTGGACTTGGACATGGACCTTACAGTACTACTTCTGATCTTTCCAATGGCACCCATTTCATTTTAATAGGTCCCATGGATCCGGGGTTGTTAGGGGTAAAACATTTCTAAAACCTATTTTACAATATCAAGGTTAAATTTCCGGGTCCTACATAGACTTACACTTGGACTTGGACATGGACCTTGAGGTACGACTTCTGATCTTTTCAATGGCACCCATTTCATTTTAATAGGTCCCATGGACCCGGAGTTATAAGCGTTTAAACATTTTTGTTTTCCGAAATTTGCTTGCTGTTCGATTCTGTTGGCCTGGTATTTGACAAAAAATGATGACGAGAATTTTGAATAGAAAAACTGTTTCTATGTGTGGGTGAATAAAACCTATTTTTACACTTTTAAAGTTAAATATTCGGGCCCTACTTGGACTTACGCTTGGACTTGGACATGGACCTTAAAGTACTACTTCTGATCTTTCCAATGGCACCCATTTCATTTTAATAGGTCCCATGGATCCGGGGTTAATAGGGGTAAAACATTTCTAAAACCTATTTTACAATTTCAAGGTTAAATTTTCGGGTCCTACATAGACTTACACCTGGACTTGGACATGGATCTTAAGGTACGACTTGTCATCTTTCCAATGACACCCATTTCATTTTAATAGGTCCCATGGATCCAGAGTTATTAGGGGTAAAACATTTCTAAAACCTATTTTACAATTTCAAGGTTAAATTTCCGGGTCCTACATAGACTTACACTTGGACTTGGACATGGACCTTAAGGTACGACTTGTCATCTTTCCAATGGCACCCATTTCATTTTAATAGGTCCCATGGATCCGGAGTTATAAGCGCTTAAACATTTTTGTTTTCCGAAATTTGCTTGCTGTTCGATTCTGTTGGCCTGGTATTTGACAAAAAATGATGACGAGAATTTTGAATAGAAAAACTGTTTCTATGTGTGGGTGAATAAAACCTATTTTACATTTTAAAGTTAAATTTTCGGGCCCTACTTGGACTTACGCTTGGACTTGGACATGAACCTTACAGTACTACTTCTGATCTTTCCAATGGCACCCATTTCATTTTAATAGGTCCCATGGATCCGGAGTTATTAGGGGTAAAACATTTCTAAAACCTATTTCACAACTTCAAGGTTAAATTTTCGGGTCCTACATAGACTTACACTTGGACTTGGACATGGACCTTAAGGAACGACTTGTCATCTTTCCAATGGCACCCATTTCATTTTAATAGGTCCCATGGATCCGGAGTTATTAGGGGTAAAACATTTCTAAAACCTATTTTACAATTTCAAGGTTAAATTTCCGGGTCCTACGTAGACTTACACTTGGACTTGGACATGGACCTTAAGGTACGACTTCTGATCTTTTCAATGGCACCCATTTCATTTTAATAGGTCCCATGGATCCGGAGTTATTAGGGGTAAAACATTTCTAAAACCTATTTTACAATTTCAAGGTTAAATTTCCGGGTCCTACATAGACTTACACTTGGAATTGGACATGGACCTTAAGGAACGACTTGTCATCTTTCCAATGACACCCATTTCATTTTAATAGGTCCCATGGATCCGGGGTTATTAGGGGTAAAACATTTCTAAAACCTATTGTACAATTTCAAGGTTAAATTTTCGGGTCCTACATAGACTTACACCTGGACTTGGACATGGACCTTAAGGAACGACTTGTCATCTTTCCAATGACACCCATTTCATTTTAATAGGTCCCATGGATCCGGGGTTATTAGGGGTAAAACATTTCTAAAACCTATTGTACAATTTCAAGGTTAAATTTTCGGGTCCTACATAGACTTACACCTGGACTTGGACATGGACCTTAAGGTACGACTTCTGATCTTTTCAATGGCACCCATTTCATTTTAATAGGTCCCATGGATCCGGAGTTATAAGCGTTTAAACATTTTTGTTTTCCGAAATTTGCTTGCTGTTCGATTCTGTTGGCCTGGTATTTGACAAAAAATGATGACGAGAATTTTGAATAGAAAAACTGTTTCTATGTGTGGGTGAATAAAACCTATTTTACACTTTTAAAGTTAAATATTCGGGCCCTACTTGGACTTACGCTTGGACTTGGACATGGACCTTACAGTACTACTTGTGATCTTTCCAATGGCACCCATTTCATTTTAATAGGTCTCATGGATCCGGAGTTATTAGGGGTAAAACATTTCTAAAACCTATTTTACAATTTCAAGGTTAAATTTTCGGGTCCTACATAGACTTACACTTGGACTTGCACATGGACCTTAAGGTACGACTTGTCATCTTTCCAATGGCACCCATTTCATTTTAATAGGTCCCATGGATCCGGAGTTATTAGGGGTAAAACATTTCTAAAACCTATTTTACAATTTCAAGGTTAAATTTTCGGGTCCTACATAGACTTACACTTGGACTTGGACATGGACCTTAAGGAACGACTTGTCATCTTTCCAATGACACCCATTTCATTTTAATAGGTCCCATGGATCCGGAGTTATAAGCGCTTAAACATTTTTGTTTTCCGAAATTTGCTTGCTGTTCGATTCTGTTGGCCTGGTATTTGACAAAAAATGATGACGAGAATTTTGAATAGAAAAACTGTTTCTATGTGTGGGTGAATAAAACCTATTTTACATTTTAAAGTTAAATTTTCGGGCCCTACTTGGACTTACGCTTGGACTTGGACATGAACCTTACAGTACTACTTCTGATCTTTCCAATGGCACCCATTTCATTTTAATAGGTCCCATGGATCCGGAGTTATTAGGGGTAAAACATTTCTAAAACCTATTTCACAACTTCAAGGTTAAATTTTCGGGTCCTACATAGACTTACACTTGGACTTGGACATGGACCTTAAGGAACGACTTGTCATCTTTCCAATGGCACCCATTTCATTTTAATAGGTCCCATGGATCCGGAGTTATTAGGGGTAAAACATTTCTAAAACCTATTTTACAATTTCAAGGTTAAATTTCCGGGTCCTACGTAGACTTACACTTGGACTTGGACATGGACCTTAAGGTACGACTTCTGATCTTTTCAATGGCACCCATTTCATTTTAATAGGTCCCATGGATCCGGAGTTATTAGGGGTAAAACATTTCTAAAACCTATTTTACAATTTCAAGGTTAAATTTCCGGGTCCTACATAGACTTACACTTGGAATTGGACATGGACCTTAAGGAACGACTTGTCATCTTTCCAATGACACCCATTTCATTTTAATAGGTCCCATGGATCCGGGGTTATTAGGGGTAAAACATTTCTAAAACCTATTGTACAATTTCAAGGTTAAATTTTCGGGTCCTACATAGACTTACACCTGGACTTGGACATGGACCTTAAGGAACGACTTGTCATCTTTCCAATGACACCCATTTCATTTTAATAGGTCCCATGGATCCGGGGTTATTAGGGGTAAAACATTTCTAAAACCTATTGTACAATTTCAAGGTTAAATTTTCGGGTCCTACATAGACTTACACCTGGACTTGGACATGGACCTTAAGGTACGACTTCTGATCTTTTCAATGGCACCCATTTCATTTTAATAGGTCCCATGGATCCGGAGTTATAAGCGTTTAAACATTTTTGTTTTCCGAAATTTGCTTGCTGTTCGATTCTGTTGGCCTGGTATTTGACAAAAAATGATGACGAGAATTTTGAATAGAAAAACTGTTTCTATGTGTGGGTGAATAAAACCTATTTTACACTTTTAAAGTTAAATATTCGGGCCCTACTTGGACTTACGCTTGGACTTGGACATGGACCTTACAGTACTACTTGTGATCTTTCCAATGGCACCCATTTCATTTTAATAGGTCTCATGGATCCGGAGTTATTAGGGGTAAAACATTTCTAAAACCTATTTTACAATTTCAAGGTTAAATTTTCGGGTCCTACATAGACTTACACTTGGACTTGCACATGGACCTTAAGGTACGACTTGTCATCTTTCCAATGGCACCCATTTCATTTTAATAGGTCCCATGGATCCGGAGTTATTAGGGGTAAAACATTTCTAAAACCTATTTTACAATTTCAAGGTTAAATTTTCGGGTCCTACATAGACTTACACTTGGACTTGGACATGGACCTTAAGGAACGACTTGTCATCTTTCCAATGACACCCATTTCATTTTAATAGGTCCCATGGATCCGGGGTTATTAGGGGTAAAACATTTCTAAAACCTATTTTACAATTTCAAGGTTAAATTTCCGGGTCCTACGTAGACTTACACTTGGACTTGGACATGGACCTTAAGGTACGACTTCTGATCTTTTCAATGGCACCCATTTCATTTTAATAGGTCCCATGGATCCGGAGTTATAAGCGTTTAAACATTTTTGTTTTCCGAAATTTGCTTGCTGTTCGATTCTGTTGGCCTGGTATTTGACAAAAAATTATGACGAGAATTTTGAATAGAAAAACTGTTTCTATGTGTGGGTGAATAAAACCTATTATACACTTTTAAAGTTAAATATTCGGGCCCTACTTGGACTTACGCTTGGACCTGGACATGGACCTTAAGGTACGACTTGTCATCTTTCCAATGACACCCATTTCATTTTAATAGGTCCCATGGATCCGGGGTTATTAGGGGTAAAACATTTCTAAAACCTATTTTACAATTTCAAGGTTAAATTTTCGGGTCCTACATAGACTTACACCCGGACTTGGACATGGACCTTAAGGTACGACTTGTCATCTTTCCAATGACACCCATTTCATTTTAATAGGTCCCATGGATCCGGGGCTATAAGCGTTTAAACATTTTTGTTTTCCGAAATTTGCTTGCTGTTCGATTCTGTTGGCCTGGTATTTGACAAAAAATGATGACGAGAATTTTGAATAGAAAAACTGTTTCTATGTGTGAGTGAATAAAACCTATTTTACACTTATAAAAATAAATATTCGGGCCCTACTTGGACTTACGCTTGGACTTGGACATGGACCTTAAAGTACTACTTCTGATCTTTCCAATGGCACCCATTTCATTTTAATAGGTGCCATGGATCCGGGGTTATCAGGGGTAAAACATTTCTAAAACCTATTTTACAATTTCAAGGTTAAATTTTCGGGTCCTACATAGACTTACACTTGGACTTGGACATGGACCTTAAGGTACGACTTGTCATCTTTCCAATGACACCCATTTCATTTTAATAGGTCCCATGGATCCGGGGTTGTTAGGGGTAAAACATTTCTAAAACCTATTTTACAATATCAAGGTTAAATTTCCGGGTCCTACATAGACTTACACTTGGACTTGGACATGGACCTTGAGGTACGACTTCTGATCTTTTCAATGGCACCCATTTCATTTTAATAGGTCCCATGGATCCGGAGTTATAAGCGTTTAAACATTTTTGTTTTCCGAAATTTGCTTGCTGTTCGATTCTGTTGGCCTGGTATTTGACAAAAAATGATGACGAGAATTTTGAATAGAAAAACTGTTTCTATGTGTGGGTGAATAAAACCTATTTTTACACTTTTAAAGTTAAATATTCGGGCCCTACTTGGACTTACGCTTGGACTTGGACATGGACCTTAAAGTACTACTTCTGATCTTTCCAATGGCACCCATTTCATTTTAATAGGTCCCATGGATCCGGGGTTAATAGGGGTAAAACATTTCTAAAACCTATTTCACAACTTCAAGGTTAAATTTTCGGGTCCTACATAGACTTACACCTGGACTTGGACATGGACCTTAAGGTACGACTTGTCATCTTTCCAATGGCACCCATTTCATTTTAATAGGTCCCATGGATCCGGAGTTATAAGCGCTTAAACATTTTTGTTTTCCGAAATTTGCTTGCTGTTCGATTCTGTTGGCCTGGTATTTGACAAAAAATGATGACGAGAATTTTGAATAGAAAAACTGTTTCTATGTGTGACTGAATAAAACCTATTTTACAATTTCAAGGTTAAATTTTCGGGTCCTACATAGACTTACACCTGGACTTGGACATGGACCTTAAGGTACGACTTGTCATCTTTCCAATGACACCCATTTCATTTTAATAGGTCCCATGGATCCGGGGTTATTAGGGGTAAAACATTTCTAAAACCTATTTTACAATTTCAAGGTTAAATTTTCGGGTCCTACATAGACTTACACTTGGACTTGCACATGGACCTTAAGGTACGACTTGTCATCTTTCCAATGGCACCCATTTCATTTTAATAGGTCCCATGGATCCGGAGTTATTAGGGGTAAAACATTTCTAAATCCTATTTTACAATTTCAAGGTTAAATTTTCGGGTCCTACATAGACTTACACTTGGACTTGGACATGGACCTTAAGGTACGACTTGTCATCTTTCCAATGGCACCCATTTCATTTTAATAGGTCCCATGGATCCCGAGTTATTAGGGGTAAAACATTTCTAAAACCTATTTTACAATTTCAAGGTTAAATTTTCGGGTCCTACATAGACTTACACCTGGACTTGGACATGGACCTAAAGGTACGACTTCTGATCTTTTCAATGGCACCCATTTCATTTTAATAGGTCCCATGGATCCGGAGTTATAAGCGCTTAAACATTTTTGTTCTCCGAAATTTGCTTGCTGTTCGATTCTGTTGGCCTGGTATTTGACAAAAAATGATGACGAGAATTTTGAATAGAAAAACTGTTTCTATGTGTGGGTGAATAAAACCTATTTTACATTTTAAAGTTAAATTTTCGGGCCCTACTTGGACTTACGCTTGGACTTGGACATGGACCTTACAGTACTACTTCTGATCTTTCCAATGGCACCCATTTCATTTTAATAGGTCCCATGGCTCCGGAGTTATTAGGGGTAAAACATTTCTAAAACCTATTTTACAATTTCAAGGTTAAATTTCCGGGTCCTACGTAGACTTACACTTGGACTTGGACATGGACCTTAAGGTACGACTTCTGATCTTTCCAATGACACCCATTTCATTTTAATAGGTCCCATGGATCCGGGGTTATTAGGGGTAAAACATTTCTAAAACCTATTTTACAATTTCAAGGTTAAATTTTCGGGTCCTGCATAGACTTACACTTGGACTTGCACATGGACCTTAAGGTACGACTTGTCATCTTTCCAATGGCACCCATTTCATTTTAATAGGTCCCATGGATCCGGAGTTATTAGGGGTAAAACATTTCTAAATCCTATTTTACAATTTCAAGGTTAAATTTTCGGGTCCTACATAGACTTACACCTGGACTTGGACATGGACCTTAAGGTACGACTTCTGATCTTTCCAATGGCACCCATTTCATTTTAATAGGTCCCATGGATCCGGAGTTATTAGGGGTAAAACATTTCTAAAACCTATTTTACAATTTCAAGGTTAAATTTTCGGGTCCTACATAGACTTACACTTGGATTTGGACATGGACCTTAAGGTACGACTTCTGATCTTTTCAATGGCACCCATTTCATTTTAATAGGTCCCATGGATCCGGAGTTATAAGCGTTTAAACATTTTTGTTTTCCGAAATTTGCTTGCTGTTCGATTCTGTTGGCCTGGTATTTGACAAAAAATGATGACGAGAATTTTGAATAGAAAACCTGTTTCTATGTGTGGGTGAATAAAACCTATTTTACACTTTTAAAGTTAAATATTCGGGCCCTACTTGGACTTACGCTTGGACTTGGACATGGACCTTACAGTACTACTTGTGATCTTTCCAATGGCACCCATTTCATTTTAATAGGTCCCATGGATCCGGAATTATTAGGGGTAAAACATTTCTAAAACCTATTTTACAATTTCAAGGTTAAATTTTCGGGTCCTACATAGACTTACACTTGGATTTGGACATGGACTTAAGGTACGACTTGTGATCTTTCCAATGACACCCATTTCATTTTAATAGGTCCCATGGATCCGGGGTTATAAGCGTTTAAACATTTTTGTTTTCCGAAATTTGCTTGCTGTTCGATTCTGTTGGCCTGGTATTTGACAAAAAATGATGACGAGAATTTTAAATAGAAAAACTGTTTCTATGTGTGGGTGAATAAAACCTATTTTACACTTTTAAAGTTAAATATTCGGGCCCTACTTGGACTTACGCTTGGACTTGGACATGGACCTTAAAGTACTACTTCTGATCTTTCCAATGGCACCCATTTCATTTTAATAGGTCCCATGGATCCGGGGTTATTAGGGGTAAAACATTTCTAAAACCTATTTTACAATTTCAAGGATAAATTTTCGGGTCCTACATAGACTTACACCTGGACTTGGACATGGACCTTAAGGTACGACTTGTCATCTTTCCAATGACACCCATTTCATTTTAATAGGTCCCATGGATCCGGAGTTATAAGCGCTTAAACATTTTTGTTTTCCGAAATTTGCTTGCTGTTCGATTCTGTTGGCCTGGTATTTGACAAAAAATGATGACGAGAATTTTGAATAGAAAAACTGTTTCTATGTGTGGGTGAATAAAACCTATTTTACATTTTAAAGTTAAATTTTCGGGCCCTACTTGGACTTACGCTTGGACTTGGACATGGACCTTACAGTACTACTTCTGATCTTTCCAATGGCACCCATTTCATTTTAATAGGTCCCATGGATCCGGGGTTATTAGGGGTAAAACATTTCTAAAACCTATTTTACACTTTCAAGGTTAAATTTCCGGGTCCTACGTAGACTTACACTTGGACTTGGACATGGACCTTAAGGTACGACTTCTGATCTTTTCAATGGCACCCATTTCATTTTAATAGGTCCCATGGATCCGGAGTTATAAGCGTTTAAACATTTTTGTTTTCCGAAATTTGCTTGCTGTTCGATTCTGTTGGCCTGGTATTTGACAAAAAATGATGACGAGAATTTTGAATAGAAAAACTGTTTCTATATGTGGGTGAATAAAACCTATTTTACACTTTTAAAGTTAAATATTCGGGCCCTACTTGGACTTACGCTTGGACTTGGACATGGACCTTAAAGTACTACTTCTGATCTTTCCAATGGCACCCATTTCATTTTAATAGGTCCCATGGATCCGGGGTTAATAGGGGTAAAACATTTCTAAAACCTATTTTACAATTTCAAGGTTAAATTTTCGGGTCCTACATAGACTTACACCTGGACTTGGACATGGACCTTAAGGTACGACTTGTCATCTTTCCAATGACACCCATTTCATTTTAATAGGTCCCATGGATCCGGGGTTATTAGGGGTAAAACATTTCTAAAACCTATTTTACAATTTCAAGGTTAAATTTTCGGGTCCTACATAGACTTACACTTGGACTTGCACATGGACCTTAAGGTACGACTTGTCATCTTTCCAATGGCACCCATTTCATTTTAATAGGTCCCATGGATCCGGAGTTATTAGGGGTAAAACATTTCTAAATCCTATTTTACAATTTCAAGGTTAAATTTTCAGGTCCTACATAGACTTACACCTGGACTTGGACATGGACCTTAAGGTACGACTTGTCATCTTTCCAATGACACCCATTTCATTTTAATCCCATGGATCCGGAGTTATAAGCGCTTAAACATTTTTGTTCTCCGAAATTTGCTTGCTGTTCGATTCTGTTGGCCTGGTATTTGACAAAAAATGATGACGAGAATTTTGAATAGAAAAACTGTTTCTATGTGTGGGTGAATAAAACCTATTTTACATTTTAAAGTTACATTTTCGGGCCCTACTTGGACTTACGCTTGGACTTGGACATGGACCTTACAGTACTACTTCTGATCTTTCCAATGGCACCCATTTCATTTTAATAGGTCCCATGGATCCGGGGTTATTAGGGGTAAAACATTTCTAAAACCTATTTTACACTTTTAAAGTTAAATTTTCGGGCCCTACTTGGACTTACGCTTGGACTTGGACATGGACCTTACAGTACTACTTCTGATCTTTCCAATGGCACCCATTTCATTTTAATAGGTCCCATGGATCCGGAGTTATTAGGGGTAAAACATTTCTAAAACCTATTTCACAACTTCAAGGTTAAATTTTCGGGTCCTACATAGACTTACACTTGGACTTGGACATGGACCTTAAGGTACGACTTGTCATCTTTCCAATGACACCCATTTCATTTTAATAGGTCCCATGGATCCGGGGTTATTAGGGGTAAAACATTTCTAAAACCTATTTTACAATTTCAAGGTTAAATTTGCGGGTCCTACATAGACTTACACTTGGACTTGGACATGGACCTTAAGGTACGACTTGTCATCTTTCCAATGACACCCATTTCATTTTAATAGGTCCCATGGATCCGGAGTTATTAGGGGTAAAACATTTCTAAAACATATTTTACAATTTCAAGGTTAAATTTCCGGGTCCTACATAGACTTACACTTGGACTTGGACATGGACCTTAAGGTACGACTTGTCATCTTTCCAATGGCACCCATTTCATTTTAATAGGTCCCATGGATCCGGAGTTATAAGCGTTTAAACATTTTTGTTTTCCGAAATTTGCTTGCTGTTCGATTCTGTTGGCCTGGTATTTGACAAAAAATGATGACGAGAATTTTGAATAGAAAAACTGTTTCTATGTGTGGGTGAATAAAACCTATTTTACACTTTTAAAGTTAAATATTCGGGCCCTACTTGGACTTACGCTTGGACCTGGACATGGACCTTAAGGTACGACTTGTCATCTTTCCAATGACACCCATTTCATTTTAATAGGTCCCATGGATCCGGGGTTGTTAGGGGTAAAACATTTCTAAAACCTATTTTACAATTTCAAGGTTAAATTTTCGGGTCCTACATAGACTTACACTTGGACTTGGACATGGACCTTAAGGTACGACTTGTCATCTTTCCAATGACACCCATTTCATTTTAATAGGTCCCATGGATCCGGGGTTGTTAGGGGTAAAACATTTCTAAAACCTATTTTACAATATCAAGGTTAAATTTCCGGGTCCTACATAGACTTACACTTGGACTTGGACATGGACCTTGAGGTACGACTTCTGATCTTTTCAATGGCACCCATTTCATTTTAATAGGTCCCATGGACCCGGAGTTATAAGCGTTTAAACATTTTTGTTTTCCGAAATTTGCTTGCTGTTCGATTCTGTTGGCCTGGTATTTGACAAAAAATGATGACGAGAATTTTGAATAGAAAAACTGTTTCTATGTGTGGGTGAATAAAACCTATTTTTACACTTTTAAAGTTAAATATTCGGGCCCTACTTGGACTTACGCTTGGACTTGGACATGGACCTTAAAGTACTACTTCTGATCTTTCCAATGGCACCCATTTCATTTTAATAGGTCCCATGGATCCGGGGTTAATAGGGGTAAAACATTTCTAAAACCTATTTTACAATTTCAAGGTTAAATTTTCGGGTCCTACATAGACTTACACCTGGACTTGGACATGGATCTTAAGGTACGACTTGTCATCTTTCCAATGACACCCATTTCATTTTAATAGGTCCCATGGATCCGGAGTTATTAGGGGTAAAACATTTCTAAAACCTATTTTACAATTTCAAGGTTAAATTTCCGGGTCCTACATAGACTTACACTTGGACTTGGACATGGACCTTAAGGTACGACTTGTCATCTTTCCAATGGCACCCATTTCATTTTAATAGGTCCCATGGATCCGGAGTTATAAGCGCTTAAACATTTTTGTTTTCCGAAATTTGCTTGCTGTTCGATTCTGTTGGCCTGGTATTTGACAAAAAATGATGACGAGAATTTTGAATAGAAAAACTGTTTCTATGTGTGGGTGAATAAAACCTATTTTACATTTTAAAGTTAAATTTTCGGGCCCTACTTGGACTTACGCTTGGACTTGGACATGGACCTTACAGTACTACTTCTGATCTTTCCAATGGCACCCATTTCATTTTAATAGGTCCCATGGATCCGGAGTTATTAGGGGTAAAACATTTCTAAAACCTATTTCACAACTTCAAGGTTAAATTTTCGGGTCCTACATAGACTTACACTTGGACTTGGACATGGACCTTAAGGAACGACTTGTCATCTTTCCAATGACACCCATTTCATTTTAATAGGTCCCATGGATCCGGGGTTGTTAGGGGTAAAACATTTCTAAAACCTATTTTACAATATCAAGGTTAAATTTCCGGGTCCTACATAGACTTACACTTGGACTTGGACATGGACCTTGAGGTACGACTTCTGATCTTTTCAATGGCACCCATTTCATTTTAATAGGTCCCATGGACCCGGAGTTATAAGCGTTTAAACATTTTTGTTTTCCGAAATTTGCTTGCTGTTCGATTCTGTTGGCCTGGTATTTGACAAAAAATGATGACGAGAATTTTGAATAGAAAAACTGTTTCTATGTGTGGGTGAATAAAACCTATTTTTACACTTTTAAAGTTAAATATTCGGGCCCTACTTGGACTTACGCTTGGACTTGGACATGGACCTTAAAGTACTACTTCTGATCTTTCCAATGGCACCCATTTCATTTTAATAGGTCCCATGGATCCGGGGTTAATAGGGGTAAAACATTTCTAAAACCTATTTTACAATTTCAAGGTTAAATTTTCGGGTCCTACATAGACTTACACCTGGACTTGGATATGGATCTTAAGGTACGACTTGTCATCTTTCCAATGACACCCATTTCATTTTAATAGGTCCCATGGATCCGGAGTTATTAGGGGTAAAACATTTCTAAAACCTATTTTACAATTTCAAGGTTAAATTTCCGGGTCCTACATAGACTTACACTTGGACTTGGACATGGACCTTAAGGTACGACTTGTCATCTTTCCAATGGCACCCATTTCATTTTAATAGGTCCCATGGATCCGGAGTTATAAGCGCTTAAACATTTTTGTTTTCCGAAATTTGCTTGCTGTTCGATTCTGTTGGCCTGGTATTTGACAAAAAATGATGACGAGAATTTTGAATAGAAAAACTGTTTCTATGTGTGGGTGAATAAAACCTATTTTACATTTTAAAGTTAAATTTTCGGGCCCTACTTGGACTTACGCTTGGACTTGGACATGGACCTTACAGTACTACTTCTGATCTTTCCAATGGCACCCATTTCATTTTAATAGGTCCCATGGATCCGGAGTTATTAGGGGTAAAACATTTCTAAAACCTATTTCACAACTTCAAGGTTAAATTTTCGGGTCCTACATAGACTTACACTTGGACTTGGACATGGACCTTAAGGAACGACTTGTCATCTTTCCAATGACACCCATTTCATTTTAATAGGTCCCATGGATCCGGGGTTATTAGGGGTAAAACATTTCTAAAACCTATTTTACAATTTCAAGGTTAAATTTCCGGGTCCTACGTAGACTTACACTTGGACTTGGACATGGACCTTAAGGTACGACTTCTGATCTTTTCAATGGCACCCATTTCATTTTAATAGGTCCCATGGATCCGGAGTTATAAGCGTTTAAACATTTTTGTTTTCCGAAATTTGCTTGCTGTTCGATTCTGTTGGCCTGGTATTTGACAAAAAATTATGACGAGAATTTTGAATAGAAAAACTGTTTCTATGTGTGGGTGAATAAAACCTATTTTACACTTTTAAAGTTAAATATTCGGGCCCTACTTGGACTTACGCTTGGACTTGGACATGGACCTTAAAGTGCTACTTCTGATCTTTCCAATGGCACCCATTTCATTTTAATAGGTCCCATGGATCCGGAGTTATTAGGGGTAAAACATTTCTAAAACCTATTTTACAATTTCAAGGTTAAATTTCCGGGTCCTACATAGACTTACACTTGGAATTGGACATGGACCTTAAGGAACGACTTGTCATCTTTCCAATGACACCCATTTCATTTTAATAGGTCCCATGGATCCGGGGTTATTAGGGGTAAAACATTTCTAAAACCTATTGTACAATTTCAAGGTTAAATTTTCGGGTCCTACATAGACTTACACCTGGACTTGGACATGGACCTTAAGGAACGACTTGTCATCTTTCCAATGACACCCATTTCATTTTAATAGGTCCCATGGATCCGGGGTTATTAGGGGTAAAACATTTCTAAAACCTATTTTACAATTTCAAGGTTAAATTTCCGGGTCCTACGTAGACTTACACTTGGACTTGGACATGGACCTTAAGGTACGACTTCTGATCTTTTCAATGGCACCCATTTCATTTTAATAGGTCCCATGGATCCGGAGTTATAAGCGTTTAAACATTTTTGTTTTCCGAAATTTGCTTGCTGTTCGATTCTGTTGGCCTGGTATTTGACAAAAAATGATGACGAGAATTTTGAATAGAAAAACTGTTTCTATGTGTGGGTGAATAAAACCTATTTTACACTTTTAAAGTTAAATATTCGGGCCCTACTTGGACTTACGCTTGGACTTGGACATGGACCTTACAGTACTACTTGTGATCTTTCCAATGGCACCCATTTCATTTTAATAGGTCCCATGGATCCGGAGTTATTAGGGGTAAAACATTTCTAAAACCTATTTTACAATTTCAAGGTTAAATTTTCGGGTCCTACATAGACTTACACTTGGACTTGCACATGGACCTTAAGGTACGACTTGTCATCTTTCCAATGGCACCCATTTCATTTTAATAGGTCCCATGGATCCGGAGTTATTAGGGGTAAAACATTTCTAAAACCTATTTTACAATTTCAAGGTTAAATTTTCGGGTCCTACATAGACTTACACTTGGACTTGGACATGGACCTTAAGGAACGACTTGTCATCTTTCCAATGACACCCATTTCATTTTAATAGGTCCCATGGATCCGGGGTTATTAGGGGTAAAACATTTCTAAAACCTATTTTACAATTTCAAGGTTAAATTTCCGGGTCCTACGTAGACTTACACTTGGACTTGGACATGGACCTTAAGGTACGACTTCTGATCTTTTCAATGGCACCCATTTCATTTTAATAGGTCCCATGGATCCGGAGTTATAAGCGTTTAAACATTTTTGTTTTCCGAAATTTGCTTGCTGTTCGATTCTGTTGGCCTGGTATTTGACAAAAAATGATGACGAGAATTTTGAATAGAAAAACTGTTTCTATGTGTGGGTGAATAAAACCTATTATACACTTTTAAAGTTAAATATTCGGGCCCTACTTGGACTTACGCTGGGACCTGGACATGGACCTTAAGGTACGACTTGTCATCTTTCCAATGACACCCATTTCATTTTAATAGGTCCCATGGATCCGGGGTTATTAGGGGTAAAACATTTCTAAAACCTATTTTACAATTTCAAGGTTAAATTTTCGGGTCCTACATAGACTTACACCTGGACTTGGACATGGACCTTAAGGTACGACTTGTCATCTTTCCAATGACACCCATTTCATTTTAATAGGTCCCATGGATCCGGGGCTATAAGCGTTTAAACATTTTTGTTTTCCGAAATTTGCTTGCTGTTCGATTCTGTTGGCCTGGTATTTGACAAAAAATGATGACGAGAATTTTGAATAGAAAAACTGTTTCTATGTGTGAGTGAATAAAACCTATTATACACTTATAAAAATAAATATTCGGGCCCTACTTGGACTTACGCTTGGACTTGGACATGGACCTTAAAGTACTACTTCTGATCTTTCCAATGGCACCCATTTCATTTTAATAGGTGCCATGGATCCGGGGTTATCAGGGGTAAAACATTTCTAAAACCTATTTTACAATTTCAAGGTTAAATTTTCGGGTCCTACATAGACTTACACTTGGACTTGGACATGGACCTTGAGGTACGACTTGTCATCTTTCCAATGACACCCATTTCATTTTAATAGGTCCCATGGATCCGGGGTTGTTAGGGGTAAAACATTTCTAAAACCTATTTTACAATTTCAAGGTTAAATTTTCGGGTCCTACATAGACTTACACTTGGACTTGGACATGGACCTTGAGGTACGACTTCTGATCTTTTCAATGGCACCCATTTCATTTTAATAGGTCCCATGGATCCGGAGTTATAAGCGTTTAAACATTTTTGTTTTCCGAAATTTGCTTGCTGTTCGATTCTGTTGGCCTGGTATTTGACAAAAAATGATGACGAGAATTTTGAATAGAAAAACTGTTTCTATGTGTGGGTGAATAAAACCTATTTTACATTTTAAAGTTAAATTTTCGGGCCCTACTTGGACTTACGCTTGGACTTGGACATGGACCTTACAGTACTACTTCTGATCTTTCCAATGGCACCCATTTCATTTTAATAGGTCCCATGGATCCGGAGTTATTAGGGGTAAAACATTTCTAAAACCTATTTCACAACTTCAAGGTTAAATTTTCGGGTCCTACATAGACTTACACCTGGACTTGGACATGGATCTTAAGGTACGACTTGTCATCTTTCCAATGACACCCATTTCATTTTAATAGGTCCCATGGATCCGGAGTTATTAGGGGTAAAACATTTCTAAAACCTATTTTACAATTTCAAGGTTAAATTTCCGGGTCCTACATAGACTTACACTTGGACTTGGACATGGACCTTAAGGTACGACTTGTCATCTTTCCAATGGCACCCATTTCATTTTAATAGGTCCCATGGATCCGGAGTTATAAGCGCTTAAACATTTTTGTTTTCCGAAATTTGCTTGCTGTTCGATTCTGTTGGCCTGGTATTTGACAAAAAATGATGACGAGAATTTTGAATAGAAAAACTGTTTCTATGTGTGGGTGAATAAAACCTATTTTACATTTTAAAGTTAAATTTTCGGGCCCTACTTGGACTTACGCTTGGACTTGGACATGGACCTTACAGTACTACTTCTGATCTTTCCAATGGCACCCATTTCATTTTAATAGGTCCCATGGATCCGGAGTTATTAGGGGTAAAACATTTCTAAAACCTATTTCACAACTTCAAGGTTAAATTTTCGGGTCCTACATAGACTTACACTTGGACTTGGACATGGACCTTAAGGAACGACTTGTCATCTTTCCAATGACACCCATTTCATTTTAATAGGTCCCATGGATCCGGGGTTATTAGGGGTAAAACATTTCTAAAACCTATTTTACAATTTCAAGGTTAAATTTTCGGGTCCTACATAGACTTACACTTGGATTTGGACATGGACCTTAAGGAACGACTTGTCATCTTTCCAATGACACCCATTTCATTTTAATAGGTCCCATGGATCCGGGGTTATTAGGGGTAAAACATTTCTAAAACCTATTTTACAATTTCAAGGTTAAATTTCCGGGTCCTACGTAGACTTACACTTGGACTTGGACATGGACCTTAAGGTACGACTTCTGATCTTTTCAATGGCACCCATTTCATTTTAATAGGTCCCATGGATCCGGAGTTATAAGCGTTTAAACATTTTTGTTTTCCGAAATTTGCTTGCTGTTCGATTCTGTTGGCCTGGTATTTGACAAAAAATGATGACGAGAATTTTGAATAGAAAAACTGTTTCTATGTGTGGGTGAATAAAACCTATTATACACTTTTAAAGTTAAATATTCGGGCCCTACTTGGACTTACGCTGGGACCTGGACATGGACCTTAAGGTACGACTTGTCATCTTTCCAATGACACCCATTTCATTTTAATAGGTCCCATGGATCCGGGGTTATTAGGGGTAAAACATTTCTAAAACCTATTTTACAATTTCAAGGTTAAATTTTCGGGTCCTACATAGACTTACACCTGGACTTGGACATGGACCTTAAGGTACGACTTGTCATCTTTCCAATGACACCCATTTCATTTTAATAGGTCCCATGGATCCGGGGCTATAAGCGTTTAAACATTTTTGTTTTCCGAAATTTGCTTGCTGTTCGATTCTGTTGGCCTGGTATTTGACAAAAAATGATGACGAGAATTTTGAATAGAAAAACTGTTTCTATGTGTGAGTGAATAAAACCTATTATACACTTATAAAAATAAATATTCGGGCCCTACTTGGACTTACGCTTGGACTTGGACATGGACCTTAAAGTACTACTTCTGATCTTTCCAATGGCACCCATTTCATTTTAATAGGTGCCATGGATCCGGGGTTATCAGGGGTAAAACATTTCTAAAACCTATTTTACAATTTCAAGGTTAAATTTTCGGGTCCTACATAGACTTACACTTGGACTTGGACATGGACCTTGAGGTACGACTTGTCATCTTTCCAATGACACCCATTTCATTTTAATAGGTCCCATGGATCCGGGGTTGTTAGGGGTAAAACATTTCTAAAACCTATTTTACAATTTCAAGGTTAAATTTTCGGGTCCTACATAGACTTACACTTGGACTTGGACATGGACCTTGAGGTACGACTTCTGATCTTTTCAATGGCACCCATTTCATTTTAATAGGTCCCATGGATCCGGAGTTATAAGCGTTTAAACATTTTTGTTTTCCGAAATTTGCTTGCTGTTCGATTCTGTTGGCCTGGTATTTGACAAAAAATGATGACGAGAATTTTGAATAGAAAAACTGTTTCTATGTGTGGGTGAATAAAACCTATTTTACATTTTAAAGTTAAATTTTCGGGCCCTACTTGGACTTACGCTTGGACTTGGACATGGACCTTACAGTACTACTTCTGATCTTTCCAATGGCACCCATTTCATTTTAATAGGTCCCATGGATCCGGAGTTATTAGGGGTAAAACATTTCTAAAACCTATTTCACAACTTCAAGGTTAAATTTTCGGGTCCTACATAGACTTACACCTGGACTTGGACATGGATCTTAAGGTACGACTTGTCATCTTTCCAATGACACCCATTTCATTTTAATAGGTCCCATGGATCCGGAGTTATTAGGGGTAAAACATTTCTAAAACCTATTTTACAATTTCAAGGTTAAATTTCCGGGTCCTACATAGACTTACACTTGGACTTGGACATGGACCTTAAGGTACGACTTGTCATCTTTCCAATGGCACCCATTTCATTTTAATAGGTCCCATGGATCCGGAGTTATAAGCGCTTAAACATTTTTGTTTTCCGAAATTTGCTTGCTGTTCGATTCTGTTGGCCTGGTATTTGACAAAAAATGATGACGAGAATTTTGAATAGAAAAACTGTTTCTATGTGTGGGTGAATAAAACCTATTTTACATTTTAAAGTTAAATTTTCGGGCCCTACTTGGACTTACGCTTGGACTTGGACATGGACCTTACAGTACTACTTCTGATCTTTCCAATGGCACCCATTTCATTTTAATAGGTCCCATGGATCCGGAGTTATTAGGGGTAAAACATTTCTAAAACCTATTTCACAACTTCAAGGTTAAATTTTCGGGTCCTACATAGACTTACACTTGGACTTGGACATGGACCTTAAGGAACGACTTGTCATCTTTCCAATGACACCCATTTCATTTTAATAGGTCCCATGGATCCGGGGTTATTAGGGGTAAAACATTTCTAAAACCTATTTTACAATTTCAAGGTTAAATTTTCGGGTCCTACATAGACTTACACTTGGATTTGGACATGGACTTAAGGTACGACTTGTGATCTTTCCAATGACACCCATTTCATTTTAATAGGTCCCATGGATCCGGGGTTATTAGGGGTAAAACATTTCTAAAACCTATTTTACAATATCAAGGTTAAATTTCCGGGTCCTACATAGACTTACACTTGGACTTGGACATGGACCTTGAGGTACGACTTCTGATCTTTTCAATGGCACCCATTTCATTTTAATAGGTCCCATGGACCCGGAGTTATAAGCGTTTAAACATTTTTGTTTTCCGAAATTTGCTTGCTGTTCGATTCTGTTGGCCTGGTATTTGACAAAAAATGATGACGAGAATTTTGAATAGAAAAACTGTTTCTATGTGTGGGTGAATAAAACCTATTTTACACTTTTAAAGTTAAATATTCGGGCCCTACTTGGACTTACGCTTGGACTTGGACATGGACCTTAAAGTACTACTTCTGATCTTTCCAATGGCACCCATTTCATTTTAATAGGTCCCATGGATCCGGGGTTATTAGGGGTAAAACATTTCTAAAACCTATTTTACAATTTCAAGGTTAAATTTTCGGGTCCTACATAGACTTACACCTGGACTTGGACATGCACCTTAAGGTACGACTTGTCATCTTTCCACTGACACCCATTTCATTTTAATAGGTCACATGGATCCGGAGTTATTAGGGGTAAAACATTTCTAAAACCTATTTTACAATTTCAAGGTTAAATTTCCGGGTCCTACATAGACTTACACTTAGACTTGGACATGGACCTTAAGGTACGACTTGTCATCTTTCCAATGGCACCCATTTCATTTTAATAGGTCCCATGGATCCGGAGTTATAAGCGTTTAAACATTTTTGTTTTCCGAAATTTGCTTGCTGTTCGATTCTGTTGGCCTGGTATTTGACAAAAAATGATGACGAGAATTTTGAATAGAAAAACTGTTTCTATGTGTGGGTGAATAAAACCTATTTTACATTTTAAAGTTACATTTTCGGGCCCTACTTGGACTTACGCTTGGACTTGGACATGGACCTTACAGTACTACTTCTGATCTTTCCAATGGCACCCATTTCATTTTAATAGGTCCCATGGATCCGGGGTTATTAGGGGTAAAACATTTCTAAAACCTATTTTACAATTTCAAGGTTAAATTTTCGGGTCCTACATAGACTTACACCTGGACTTGGACATGGACCTTAAGGTACGACTTGTCATCTTTCCAATGACACCCATTTCATCTTAATAGGTCCCATGGATCCGGAGTTATAAGCGCTTAAACATTTTTGTTCTCCGAAATTTGCTTGCTGTTCGATTCTGTTGGCCTGGTATTTGACAAAAAATGATGACGAGAATTTTGAATAGAAAAACTGTTTCTATGTGTGGGTGAATAAAACCTATTTTACATTTTAAAGTTACATTTTCGGGCCCTACTTGGACTTACGCTTGGACTTGGACATGGACCTTACAGTACTACTTCTGATCTTTCCAATGGCACCCATTTCATTTTAATAGGTCCCATGGATCCGGGGTTATTAGGGGTAAAACATTTCTAAAACCTATTTTACACTTTTAAAGTTAAATTTTCGGGCCCTACTTGGACTTACGCTTGGACTTGGACATGGACCTTACAGTACTACTTCTGATCTTTCCAATGGCACCCATTTCATTTTAATAGGTCCCATGGATCCGGAGTTATTAGGGGTAAAACATTTCTAAAACCTATTTCACAACTTCAAGGTTAAATTTTCGGGTCCTACATAGACTTACACTTGGACTTGGACATGGACCTTAAGGTACGACTTGTCATCTTTCCAATGACACCCATTTCATTTTAATAGGTCCCATGGATCCGGAGTTATTAGGGGTAAAACATTTCTAAAACCTATTTTACAATTCCAAGGTTAAATTTCCGGGTCCTACATAGACTTACACTTGGACTTGGACATGGACCTTAAGGCACGACTTGTCATCTTTCCAATGGCACCCATTTCATTTTAATAGGTCCCATGGATCCGGAGTTATTAGGGGTAAAACATTTCTAAAACCTATTTTACAATTTCAAGGTTAAATTTCCGGGTCCTACATAGACTTACACTTGGACTTGGACATGGACCTTAAGGTACGACTTGTCATCTTTCCAATGGCACCCATTTCATTTTAATAGGTCCCATGGATCCGGAGTTATAAGCGTTTAAACATTTTTGTTTTCCGAAATTTGCTTGCTGTTCGATTCTGTTGGCCTGGTATTTGACAAAAAATGATGACGAGAATTTTGAATAGAAAAACTGTTTCTATGTGTGGGTGAATAAAACCTATTTTACACTTTTAAAGTTAAATATTCGGGCCCTACTTGGACTTACGCTTGGACTTGGACATGGACCTTAAAGTACTACTTCTGATCTTTCCAATGGCACCCATTTCATTTTAATAGGTCCCATGGATCCGGGGTTATTAGGGGTAAAACATTTCTAAAACCTATTTTACAATTTCAAGGTTAAATTTTCGGGTCCTACATAGACTTACACCTGGACTTGGACATGGACCTTAAGGTACGACTTGTCATCTTTCCAATGACACCCATTTCATTTTAATAGGTCCCATGGATCCGGAGTTATTAGCGCTTAAACATTTTTGTTTTCCGAAATTTGCTTGCTGTTCGATTCTGTTGGCCTGGTATTTGACAAAAAATGATGACGAGAATTTTGAATAGAAAAACTGTTTCTATGTGTGGGTGAATAAAACCTATTTTACATTTTAAAGTTACATTTTCGGGCCCTACTTGGACTTACGCTTGGACTTGGACATGGACCTTACAGTACTACTTCTGATCTTTCCAATGGCACCCATTTCATTTTAATAGGTCCCATGGATCCGGGGTTAATAGGGGTAAAACATTTCTAAAACCTATTTTACAATTTCAAGGTTAAATTTTCGGGTCCTACATAGACTTACACCTGGACTTGGACATGGACCTTAAGGTACGACTTGTCATCTTTCCAATGACACCCATTTCATTTTAATAGGTCCCATGGATCCGGGGTTATTAGGGGTAAAACATTTCTAAAACCTATTTTACAATTTCAAGGTTAAATTTTCGGGTCCTACATAGACTTACACTTGGACTTGCACATGGACCTTAAGGTACGACTTGTCATCTTTCCAATGGCACCCATTTCATTTTAATAGGTCCCATGGATCCGGAGTTATTAGGGGTAAAACATTTCTAAATCCTATTTTACAATTTCAAGGTTAAATTTTCGGGTCCTACATAGACTTACACTTGGACTTGGACATGGACCTTAAGGTACGACTTGTCATCTTTCCAATGGCACCCATTTCATTTTAATAGGTCCCATGGATCCCGAGTTATTAGGGGTAAAACATTTCTAAAACCTATTTTACAATTTCAAGGTTAAATTTTCGGGTCCTACATAGACTTACACCTGGACTTGGACATGGACCTAAAGGTACGACTTCTGATCTTTTCAATGGCACCCATTTCATTTTAATAGGTCCCATGGATCCGGAGTTATAAGCGCTTAAACATTTTTGTTCTCCGAAATTTGCTTGCTGTTCGATTCTGTTGGCCTGGTATTTGACAAAAAATGATGACGAGAATTTTGAATAGAAAAACTGCTTCTATGTGTGGGTGAATAAAACCTATTTTACATTTTAAAGTTACATTTTCGGGCCCTACTTGGACTTACGCTTGGACTTGGACATGGACCTTACAGTACTACTTCTGATCTTTCCAATGGCACCCATTTCATTTTAATAGGTCCCATGGATCCGGGGTTATTAGGGGTAAAACATTTCTAAAACCTATTTTACACTTTTAAAGTTAAATTTTCGGGCCCTACTTGGACTTACGCTTGGACTTGGACCTTACAGTACTACTTCTGATCTTTCCAATGGCACCCATTTCATTTTAATAGGTCCATGGATCCGGAGTTATTAGGGGTAAACATTTCTAAAACCTATTTCACAACTTCAAGGTTAAATTTTCGGGTCCTACATAGACTTACACTTGGACTTGGACCTTAAGGTACGACTTGTCATCTTTCCAATGGCACCCATTTCATTTTAATAGGTCCCATGGATCCCGAGTTATTAGGGGTAAAACATTTCTAAAACCTATTTTACAATTTCAAGGTTAAATTTTCGGGTCCTACATAGACTTACACCTGGACTTGGACATGGACCTAAAGGTACGACTTCTGATCTTTTCAATGGCACCCATTTCATTTTAATAGGTCCCATGGATCCGGAGTTATAAGCGCTTAAACATTTTTGTTCTCCGAAATTTGCTTGCTGTTCGATTCTGTTGGCCTGGTATTTGACAAAAAATGATGACGAGAATTTTGAATAGAAAAACTGTTTCTATGTGTGGGTGAATAAAACCTATTTTACACTTTTAAAGTTAAATTTTCGGGCCCTACTTGGACTTACGCTTGGACTTGGACATGGACCTTACAGTACTACTTCTGATCTTTCCAATGGCACCCATTTCATTTTAATAGGTCCCATGGATCCGGGGTTATTAGGGGTAAAACATTTCTAAAACCTATTTTACACTTTTAAAATTAAATTTTCGGGCCCTACTTGGACTTACGCGTGGACTTGGACATGGACCTTACAGTACTACTTCTGATCTTTCCAATGGCACCCATTTCATTTTAATAGGTCCCATGGATCCGGGGTTATTAGGGGTAAAACATTTCTAAAACCTATTTTACACATTTAAAGTTAAATATTCGGGCCCTACTTGGACTTACGCTTGCACTTGGACATGGACCTTAAAGTACTACTTCTGATCTTTCCAATGACACCCATTTCATTTTAATAGGCCCCATGGACTCGGAGTTATAAGCGTTTAAACATTTTTGTTTTCCGAAATTTGCTTGCTGTTCGATTCTGTTGGCCTGGTATTTGACAAGAAAATGTCCGCAGGAAATTTGAATAGAAAAACCGTTACTGTGTGTGCGTGTGATGAAAACCTAATTTGCATTTTTAAAGTTAAATTTTCGGGCCCTACTTGACTTACGCTTGGACTTGGAGATGGACCTAAAAGTACGCCTTCAGATCTTTTCAATTGCACCCATTTCATTTCAATAGGTCCGATGGATTCGGAGTTACAACAGGTTAAAAATTTTTATTTACTGACATCGTTTCTATAAAAAATATTTGGTTGCAGATTTTTATTGTGATACAATCTGAAAGTATGAGCTCAAACCTTTCTAATGACACCCATTTCATTTCAATAGTCCCAATGGATCCAGAGTTATAAGCGTTTAAACATTTCCTTTTACCGAAATTTGCTTGCTGTTCGATTCTATTGGCCTGGTATTTGACAAACAAATATCCGCAGGAAATTTGAATAGAAAAACCGTTACTGTGTGTGTGTGATGAAAACCTAATTTACACTTTAAAAGTTAAATTTTCGGGCCCTACTTGGACTTACGCTTGGACTTGGGCATGGACCTTAAAGTGCGACTTCTGATCTTTTCAATTTTTCAATGGCACCCATTTCATTTCAATAGGTCCCATGGATTCAGATTGATAAATTTACTCTGATTGATAAATTTGTAAATTTCATAGTTAAGACTTTTTGAAATACATATGTATATTCCTGAAACTGGATTGCAAGCTCATGCTATATAATTCCCTCTTAAAATATATGTATATAATGTAATTGCCTATAGTTATAAGGAACGCCAAAACAAGACCTTACAGATGATTACGGCGGAATCTTGGATTATAGAAACTCGAACAAACCTGAAGATCTCGATGAGCCAAAAATTCAAACTAAAATTATACAAAATCAAACTACTTGAAGATGCGCTTATATTCCACCTAAATCTTGTATTTCGTAACGTTTTCAAACTTCTGTGATCATAGTCATCTGAACCTAAAAAATATGAAACAAAATTATTTTTTTTATATCCTTTTTAAGAACTTGAAATTAAGAATCAATAAATAAGTTGTTCAATTAAATTTTTTTTCTGCAAATTCTTTTTTATTGTATATGATTAATATATTTCAAAATAAAATACATATGTAGTTAATGAAATGATTTTATAATAATTTAACCACAATATTTTTTACAATTTGATCTAGTTTTTGTTATTTGTTTCGTATAGATGGGTATTCTTAAATAGCTAGAGGTTGTAATTTCCAATATTAAAAACAGTAACACGATGATCGTTTTAATTGCTCTCATTTTCTTGGATATTTTTGTATCAATGGTCTGTGATAAACTGAATGTAAATGACAAGATTACATTATAATTGCAACCAACAGCTGTATACATACATATGTATGTATAACTAAATATAATTAATCAGACTATATATCGTCATATGAAATCCAAATAAATCATTTAAACATACAAGCAAACAACTTATTGAACTTAAAAATAAAGTTTTGCAATACATTTTCAGGTCATACTTGTACAATATATGTTTTGTGTTGTAGGGTTTGAAAGTTATGCAGGAACTCGTATGTTGAGAATTTGAATGTTTTGTAATTAAGATTTCATGAGACGATACACTATGATGATATTAATTATTTGAATAATCAATTATAAAAATATACAAATTATTGTATTTACCCGGAGTAATTATAAATTTATATAAAAGAAATCATGTTACAATGAAAAATTACGATAAATAAAGAAATCTTTCAGTAATCGTATTTTAAATTATTTTGAAATTTTTTAATTACATTAACCTGCACTTGATGTTGTGTATATTTTTAATATGTACTGATATTGACCTCAATATGGCATCAGTTTACATACATAACACAATTGGTCATTATAACCATTCAGTCAGAATTACGACGTGGCTTCTCACACCACTTACTTGGATTTTATACATGAGTGGCGGGATTTACAGTTTAAAGTCGACTTCTAACGACAGATTTTTGAGAAACTTTTCATTGAAATTTTATTTACTCTCAGTGTTTTTGCCAGAAATCTGCTGAGATGTCTGACCTGGTGTTTGAACCGTGGCCTCACGTCTAGTAAGCCACCACCATAGAAATAATTTTATCACGGTTAATTACTTGCTTGGAGGTCATCAATTGGAGAATGTTGACTCTTTTATTGATCTTGGGATCCTATTAGACACAAAATTAAACTTTAATGATCATATCACTTTGACTGTAAATAAGGCTAGAAGCACTCTTGGCTTCATAAAACGTTGGGCAAAAGAATTTTCTGATCCTTATATTACAAAACAGCTATATGTATCACTTGTCAGACCAATTTTGGAGTATGGATCCATTGTATGGGATCCTCACTATGATGTTTACAGTGAACACATCGAATCTGTGCAGAAACAATTTCTTCTCTTCTCTTTTCGTGGCCTTGGATGGAATTATTTAGATTTGCCTCCATATACTAGCAGACTGGCATTAATAAAACTGCCTACCCTTAAGAGCCGTCGAACGTTAAATATATCCTTTTTGTTTAACCTGATCAATGGTAATATTTGCTGTGATTTTCTGTTAAGATCGGTTAAATTCAATATTCCTTGTCGTAACTTCCGCTGTTATAATCTTATTTATATTCAATTCTGCAGAACTAATTATGCTGTTGCTGATCCTTTAACTAGAATTTGCCGTCAATTTAATTATTTGTCAGACTTTATTGATTTTTCTTTAAATTCTTGCGTTATAAAACGTAATATTATTGTTTTTCTCAATTCTTAACTTTTCCTATTTTTATTGTAATAATTACGTGAATTTTTGAAGAAACTGTTTGTAATTGTATTTATTTTTATTCGTACCTATTTTTGTTATTAGTCAGTAGGGAATTTGTCCATTGACTTAAATAAATAAATAAATAAAATAAATAAATACTACCTACTAGTCTACATGAAAATCAAAATTAATTATCGAAATTGCGAATGCGTAAATCCATCGCATTTTCACTTATCATAGCTGCACTTAAATTTACAATTACATTATTATTAATGGTGTTTTCTTTTCTATCAAAAAATGTGCATTTTATTAACGCAAAATGCAATTTTGTGTTTGTTTCTTAAAAATGTTTCGCCCTCAAAAAGGGTGGTATGTTTTATTCTAAATAATTCGCACTTGCCAATGGTGGAGGGCATTGCATTTTATGGCCTGTATAAATCGAGAGTGCTGATAATGCCCTGTAAAGCAGATGACTTTTGTTTATTTATAGGGCTACCAGATGAAATTTAAAAAATTTATCCAATTTGAAGTTAATTTTTTCATTGTTTTGTGGAGTAATCTTAAGGAAATATTACATTATTAAAGCTACATGGTCAGCAATATAAAAAATTGCATTCAATGTTAGAACAGTGTTAAAATATTTTTTTTTTTTTTTTGTTATAAAAAAGCGTGCAAAAAATGAAGTCGAAAAATTAGCGATCTGGCAACACCTTTGAACAAATTGGCATTTCCTCATTCATTTTCTTAATAAGTGGTAAACACAGGGCATACCCTTTTTTAATATTTGTGTTATGTTCTTCTCAAATAAAAAATTACATTACAACAGGGTTGGTCAAAAATTTTTTTAATGCGCCTTGTAAGAGGGTGACATTTTCTTTGTAGAAAAGAAAACACCATAAGATTTGCATCCTTAGGTAAACTTATAGAAGATTCACTAAATAATAAATAAATGATTAAATAGAATAGAAACAATCTCGTATAAAAAACTACAAGCAGAAGTGCCTAAATATAACGGGTAACCCTTTCACAGTTTGGGTTTTAAAAATTGACAAAATAACGCATATAATTTGCAAAACGGAATGAAAAATTTATTTACATTATCTCGAACTCTCAAATAAAATAGATTAACTGCTCACTAAACTCATCACTCAATACGCTAATCTCGAGGAATATGGCGTCGTTTTGTTCAAAACAAATCAAATTGGTAATCGGCGCTCGGTGGTTATAAAATTCAATGATTTGCGAGCGTTGTTCGATTGCTGAGAAGCTAGATCGTAATCCTAATCGCTTAGTAATAGAAACCCATTCCTGGGACTGGATTGCAAGCTCATTCTATATAATTCTCTCATAAAATCAGTATCATATAATGGCTTACACTTATAAGTTCTTATGAATGATATCAACAGAATCTTGGATTATGGAAACTCGAACATACCTGAAGATATAGACGAGCCAAAAATTACAACTAAAATTATACAAAATTAAAATACTTGAAGATGAGCTTATATTCCATCTAAATCTTGTAATTCGTAACGTTTTCAACCTTCTGTGATCATACTCATCTGAACGTAAAAAATATGAAATAAAATTATTTTTTTTTATATTCTCTTTAAGGACGGAATAGTACTCGTAATTCGACTTGAAATTAAGAATCAATAAATAGGTTGTAGAATTAAATTAAAAGTTTTTAAATTTTTTTTTTCTGCCAATTCATTTTTATTGTATATGATTAATGTCCTTCAAAATAAAATAGTTAATGACATGATTTAACCACAATATTTTTTACAATTTGGTTTAGTTCTTGTTATTTGATGCTTATAGTTGGTTGTCCTTGCAGAGTTAGAGGTTGTAATTTCCAATATTAAAAACAGTAGCACGATGATCGTTTTAATTGCTCTCATTTTCTTAGATATTTTTATATCAATGGTCTGTGATAAACTAAATGTAAATGACAAGATTACGTTACAATTACAACCAACTGATCTATACATCAACAGCTGAATACATTGTATAACTAAATATAATTAATCAGACTATACATATATCGTCATATGAATTCAAAAGATTCAAAGATTCCTAAGTTATAATGAAATCATTTTAACAAACAAGCAAACAACGTATTGAGCTTTAAAATAAATTTTTGCAATACATTTTCAGGTCATACTTGTACAATATTTTGTGTTGTAGGGTTTGAAAGATTTCATGAGACGATACTATTGATGATACTAATTATTTGAGTAATCAATTATAAAAATATACAAATTATTGTTTGTATTTCCCCGGAGTAATTGCAGATTTATGGAAAAGAACTCATGTTACAATGAAAAACGACGATAAATAAAGACATCTTTTCGTATTCGTTATTTTTAAATTATTTTGAAATTTTTTAATTACATTAACCTGGGTGTTATCGAAGCTACGACCATAATGCGAATAGCATCGTACACTACCCAGTAGACTGCCAGGATACCCAAAGCAACGATTACCATTTCATAGCACAATTGTGCAGAGAGAACTCACACGCATTCTTGTGTTTTTTGATTTAGTTGTCGATCAGACTGCGACAAGAACACATGTGCGGCGGATGCTTTACCATTTTTTTTAGAATGACACTCAAAAAATATTGTATGTTAAGCATCTTTTAACTTTTTTGATAATATTAAATGCCTTATATATTTTGTCGCATAGTATAATTTTTTTTAAATGCTTTGGAATGCTTGTTTTTTCTCTATTAATAAAAAATGGTTTATTATTTTTTTTTATTTTTATTTATCTAAAAACATGGTCTAATTTTTAAGCCAAAGATGGATACCTTTACGATCTTTTAATAAAAAATGGAATTTTTTTATTTTATTTTTATTTATCTAAAATTATTAAGCCAAAGATAGATAGCTTTACATATGTAAATTGATAAAATGAAAATCAAAATAACGTATATTACAAACACTTTTCTATGGCTGTAAATAAATCAATTCTCTCAATTTATTTTCTCTCTCTTACTCACTAATACATAACCAAAAAATTTTTGGTAAACCCTGACCCAAAGGTAGACAAATGTATACATACGTGTACCTCAGAATTAAAGAGTAATTTTACATAAATATTAACTGTTCTTAATTTGAAAATGGAACTTCCGGTGGTTGGTCTAACATTTTTCAATAAACACTTAAGATCCATCAAAAATTTTGAAAATTTTTGAAATGAAAGTCCATTTGATGAGACAGCATATATAAAAAATATGACTTAGCTGTTATATTCTTTAAACAATAACTATGACAATTTTTGTCCAATTTCATCAAACAAAGTGTCAAACTCTTGACAAGAGAATGCACTTTAAGAATTTCTCCACTTATTTCATATTTTTTAATTAAATTTTGCAATTAGGAATGGCCAAACTTGAAAAAATAAGTAAAATTTAATATTTTCCAAGTTTACCCCATCAAAGCTCATAACATATAAGTTGGAACAAAATGTTTATGTATACCGTTTTAAAGGCTAATCTCTCCTCTTTCTAAAATGGATTTTTAAAATTGTAGGTTCAAACATATTTGGGTAATTAATAATTTTGTGGGAAAAGATCAAAACAACCGTTTTTGTCAAATAAAACAAGTTTGAAGGGTTTGAGAAAAATAAAAAAGGTATTTTTGAATTCTACTCAACTAACTGAACAACATAGACTATGTAGTTACTCGGGTGTATATTCACTGTCGCACCGTGTAACTATAAACGTTGCAAATAATCCACTAGACGGTCTGACTTTAGATATCATGATCTATGTTGATACATGAACTCAGAATACTGTAAAGAATTTTGGAGTAGATATTGTTGGAATTCTTTTATAGCACAATTAATTTCAGATACTTTCTTAATGAAGACGCCGTAGTCTAGTAGGTAGTGTGTTGGCTTATTAGACGTGAGTCCACGATTCAAACCCCAGGTCAAATATCTCCAGGAAAACGAAATATGAAAACAATATGGTAGTTTAATCTATCCCTGCTTTATGGGGACGAAATATGTGGTTCTAGACAATAGAACCGCTGTTATAACTGTTCTGTTATAGTTTAGACAGAAAACCATAAGAGGTTGCTGATAAGTGTTTAAAAAAAACTGACGGAACTATTATCAGACTATTCGAGGAAACTTAACGACTTACTGTGTCTTTTCAATAAAGTCTAAATATCTGCTTATCCGGCCTGCAAGTTGCTAACACTTAAATTAACTAACAAAAATAAAAAACAGTCGCTTGTATTGTACATTATTTTTTTATTTTTATCAAAATAAAACTTAAAATTAAAAACACTTTGTTCTTATTTGCCACAGGACCATTTTCCACAATTTAAACGAGTGTTCGAAATACGGCTGTGATGTCGTATTTGTCTAGGTGGTGGTGTTGGTACATTTACAGTGAATCCAGTCGATAATCCAAGTAAAGTCATTATTATTAATAATAATGAAGCGAATTTAAAATAATACATTTTATTTTTATTAATTTTATAAACAGCACTGCTAAGAATGAGTTGAAAAAATAGACTGAATTGTGGATTGATGCTAATTTTAATTTATAAAATGATAAGAAATAATAATTATTAAACAATGAAATAAATATGTTGTTTTATTTTACTTTTAATACCATATACGAGTTCATTAGGGCCATAATTGAAATAGCAACGCAATCCGCTTGTTTATACAGAATATAATTTAAAATATTTGCAAAAAGAACTTTAAATATAATGCCTGTCATGACAAAGTTTCTCAAAAATCGTTAAACTGTAGGCCGTAATCCTCCTGACTGAAGGGTTGTAATGGCCAATTAAGTATGTATGTATGTATGTAAGCGAGGAATTATTATATCCAATCCAATCGTATCCAATGGGATACGAACCCGGACTTTACGCCTAATAAGCCAACACACTACCTACTAGACTACGGCCACTTCGTACCGTATCTAAATTCTAACAAAACGCAAGTTTTTGTCTCTGGTGCATGAACTTTAGCATCCATTCAATCCGATAAATAATAACCCATTAAAATAATAATCACCCTTATTCTGGTTGTCGTCGTCGACGTCGTCTTGCGTCGACAGTTTAAAATTGGTATTCTGTTTGTCGTTATTGACAGTTATAGATGACTGTCGACACACATTTGGTATTCTGTGAGTCAATACGCCGTCGATATTGTGTTGTGTCGACTCTGATTTTATCGACATCATTTTTGGTAACGACGACGACAACCAGAATAAGGGTGAATAATGTAAGTATTGAATACATAATGTATGTATACACCTATCCCCCGCTTTACACGGAAGATAGGTTCCATAAAAAACCGTGTAACTCGAAAAATTCACTCTTATATGGAAAAACCGTGCTAAACGAAAATCACTATAAAAAAGCCCTTTTTGTCAGTTTTTAATATGATGAATAACAAACACATTGAACGAAAAATAAATATTAATATATTTAATATCAAACACATTTAATAACCTATTTTAAATATTGCATTTTCTTTATAGATAAAAATTAAAA
This sequence comes from Sarcophaga caerulescens, assembly GCA_927399465.1. Classification (NCBI taxonomy): domain Eukaryota; kingdom Metazoa; phylum Arthropoda; class Insecta; order Diptera; family Sarcophagidae; genus Sarcophaga; species Sarcophaga caerulescens. The sequence continues at coordinate 22,999,785 of OV656867.1, forward strand.
TTAGAAATTCATTTAAGTTGATTGCGATAAATAAGACTTAACATTCTATTTTCATTCAAATTTAATTGCTGTCACTTTCGCTTTCAATAATACGCCTTTTTTAGAAATTTGTACAATATCACTTTCATCGCTAGACCACACTATCTCATTAGATTCTTTCTCCATATGAGCAATTGCGATTTATTTTTAGTCATATCTTCGTACACCTCTCCGTATTAAGATAAAAGTTGATTAACATCTCATCAATTAATAAATTTCGTAAAAAAAAATTTTTATTTTCAAAAACCGTGTAAGATCGAAAACGTGTAAAACGAATACCGTGTAAAACGGGGGATAGGTGTACTCATAACTGATCTCAACGTTACAAAGGAGGCTGTATAAGGATACTAATGAAATACGGGGGCAATTCACACAAGCCCTTGTATCATTGTAGGGCCAATACCCTGAGTGTTGATTGTATAAAAAACCTTGCCAATTTTTGCCTAATATGACCGCGTTGTGGTGAAGTCATTCACCTAAAACTTGAACATTAAAAAATAAATGCAATTAATAAACGCAATTTATTCCATTTAAAATAGTATTTTTGTTTTGGTTTTTAAGATCACATACACGAGTACTACAATTTTGAATAAATATGATTTTTATTTGATAACGGATTTTTTTTTGAACTATGACCTCAAAGATTTAAAATTCATTTTCATAAAGTATTGTTTTTCTTTTACAATTTAAGTATATCGTTAGTATAATTCGCAAAAACGCTAAGTCCACTTTTTCCAAAAATTGAGATTTTAATGCAAAACGGTAACATTGTACATAATACATATTTTACAACAACAAAACATGTCATTATATAGTTTAAAGTTGTTGTAATTTTGTGGTTTGCAAAAACGCTAAGTCCACAAAACTACCAAAAATATTAATATTATTAATTAATTAATTAATAATAATAATAATTAACATTATTAGTTATTAATATTAATATTATTATTATTTTGTAAAAATAATTGCGTTTAAACAGTTTAGAAATTTTAAAAACTGAAAAAGCTACAATGTTTTTTGTGTCTCCAGTAAAATTTGAAAAAAGGGACTTAACACATTTGCGAATGAGACTAACGATATTTTGAAAATAAAATTAAGAAAAAAAAATTACATATTAAAATTGAATGAAGTTTTGTTTAGAAAAATTAAAGAATGTAAAGGGGGTAAAGAATACCTATGTAAGAACTATGAAGGTAGTTCTTACATATGATGAGTAAATTTAAGCTACATGAATCAGATGGAAAGCAATAGGTTTGGCGTAAGCCAAATACAGAGTTTTTGCGCAACAATATTCAGGCTATTTTGAAGTATGGGGGAGTGTCGGTACTGGTGTGTGAATGTGTTCCCAGAGAAGGGTATATTCATTATATAGACAGTAAAATGGATTCATTCCAATATTTGAGGATTTTAAAACAATATGTGAAACAAATTTATTAGGGACATTTGTTTCCACCAGGACAACGATACGAAGCACGTTGCGAAGCTGTAGCTTATCCATAATTGTTCAAAACTACTTCAAATATCGGCACAGGCCATTGATCTCAACATTATTGAGCATGTTTGGTAAAAATTTGCCAGTAATCTCTATAAATCCAGTATCAGCACAGATCTCAACATTATTGAGAATGTTCGGCAAAAATAAGCTCTATAAATCCAGTATCAGCACAGTAAAGCAGTTAAAACAAGGTATTAGTTTTGAATGGAGCAACATAACCCCGGAATTTTATTTCAATCTCGTAGAGTCGATGACTCGACGTTTGGAAGTTTGACATGAAATTCTTAAATATTGTTTTCATTTTTTGTTTTAAAAATAGTAAAAAAAAAAATAAAACTAAGTATGTATTATACATTGTTTAAATAATCTATAAATCCACATACATTTTTTTGGAAAATTTCCACTGAAGAGGAAAAATCAGCATTTAAATAATCTCATACCTAGTATCCAATTATACGTCCACTGTATATACACTGAGCGCCATAAGTGAGTCAACACCCACTATAATTTTTTAGAAATACATAGTTTTGTTCTTAAGTATAAAAAAAATTCCTTTATCATGAATTGTTGTTTTTGTTTTAACATTTTATAAGTAATAAATAAACGTTTTTATTTTTGGAAATTTATTCGACTATTCTCATTTATTTTTCTCGCTATCCTAAGAAAATGAATTATTTCAGTGGTGTTTATTTACTTTTGACGCTCACTGTATTTCTGGTGTCAACAAGAGTAACTTTACAAGTCTATTACGAAAATGTCAAGTAGTAAAAACACATATTTGCTAATTTTTCTCTTTCAGTAGAATGCATTGTAGTAGATACATTTGAAGAAATGAACTTTTTCTCCAAAAACTTAAATATTGCAAAAATCTTCCTCATTGATATTCACTCAAAATTTATTTCATATTATTTATTTATTTCATTTATTTATTATGGTGAAGTCGCCGTAGTCTAGTAGGTAGTGTGTTGGCTTATTAGACGTAAAGCCAGGGTTCGAGCCCCAGGCCAGACATCAAACAAAATACAAAAAGTATTTCTTCGGCGATTTCCTCTCAGCAGATTTCTGGCAAAAACTCTGAGAGTAAATAAAATTGCCATGAAAAGTTTCTCAAAAAATTTGTCGTTCGGAGTCGACTTTAAACTGTAGGTCCCGCCACTTATGTATAAAATTAACACACACAACATAAGTGGTGTGAGAAACTAGGTCAATAATCCTGACTGAAGGGTTGTAATGGCCAATTATGTATGTATTATTTATTATGGAGTTAGAGGTATTATTTAGAATAGTTGGAATGATTCGATTTACGAATTAAAATGTCTGTCATTTAGTTCGACGACTTTTTAAAGGTGCCATCATTCCATTTACAACGAACATAAATAACCAAAATTTGCAAATTTCGAAGGCAAGAATCATTGACTTTGTGATTGTATTGCTCTAAGCTTATGTTAAAGCTATTCTTTTCTTCCTTTTTATACTGCGTTGTAGAAATAAAACAGTGAAAATAATGCCGCATTTACTACGATGTTAAAACAACAACAACAATTTAAATATATCGTTCGGATCTTTTTTGGTTTCCAAATATTTTTATAATACAATTGGAAATCTCACAAAAACCTATGGGGATCACACTGAATGAACTTTCTTTCTTGTGCTAACCATATTTTCTGCAAAATCTAATTGTAAATGTGTAGGACTTCTTAAATAGTTATTTTTCAGTTGGAGATAATCATGCAACGATTTCCTTCCATTGTTTACACATTAACTTTTCATTAAATTTTATTTCACCCATCATTATTACTGTGTTACTTTTCTCTCTATACATATAGAAACGTATTGTTTTTCTGAACTGAAACTTACTTTTTTTTCGTATACTTCAGTGTAAGTTTTTGTATCTTTTAGTTCGTGCCGACTAACCATTCAAACACAACAACAATTCATTTAATAATTAATTTATTATTAAATTCATATTAATTTATAACTTAATTAAATACAATAATTTCATTTCATTTATCCACATTGGTGTTTGTTACAATTTTTCCTTATTCTGGTAACTCTTTTTTGAATACCAACACCTGCCCAAGCAGACATTATGAACGTTAATATTAAAATTATTCTCAATAATTTTACGAAGATCATTTCGAAACTGATCTTTAAATAAAACTAAATGAAGATTACAAAATACTTGATGTGATTAGAAAATAAAAATAATTATAATCTTGAGAACATAACATACATACCTTTATTATTTATTTTTATTTATTCAATAATTGACATATTTACCTATACATATGTATATTTCAATGTGTTATTCATTTAGTTAAAGAAAAAAGATATGTATGTATTTGTTACGATTAAAAACTGATTTTAAAATTATATTAATATTGTGATGACTAGTTAAAGTGGTACTAGGTTCTATTAGATTGAATTGTATGAGATTATTTCATTGCAGGCTAATGTAAAATAATAAAATTTAACAAAGGCTAGGTAATCTTTTCAGTTTTCCAATTGAATCAAGGCATATTTAATAAGGTGAGCTTATTTTAAAAACGAATACAACACTGTAAAAACACTTTAACTATGTATGTGTTAAAATAACACAAAATCACTCAATTGTCTGTTTTGCATGCACACTAGAGATGAGCGATCCAGTGATTTTTGAAGAACGTTGTTCTCAGTGAACGTGATTTGTTAATCACTGTTCTTTAAAACAGTGATTGTGATCACAGTATTTCAATAATACAAGAATGACAATAACGTATTTTATTAAGTCGTAAGAAAGAGACAACTAGATCATACTACGAAAAGACTACTAAACAAAATCAAAGTGGTGTCCAGTGTTGCCGTTTTTGGTTATTTCTAACCAAAATTGGTTATTTTTTTGTTCAATGTGTAGATTTTTCCGGTTTTGGTTATTTATTTTTCTTATAAAAAGAGCTTTTGTTTTGTTTGTAGAAATGTATTAATTAGTAAGACTAAAATTTTATTTTGTTATTTTTTGTTTCTTTTCTTACTCTGTTGTATTAATTGTAATTTAAATTTGAAAAAAATAAAATAGAAAACTGCGAATTTAGTTTTGGTTATATTTCTTCTTATTTGGTGATTTTTTTCACAAATGTTGGTTACAATATTTTTTTTTTTCATGGCAACACTGGTTGTCATCAATGTTATTATTTTTAATGTAATTTTTTTTTTATATGAAGTTTGACAATTAAGTTTCACAGAAAGTTCATGTATAAAAGACAAAAGTAAATAATCAAAACAAAATGAAATAAATTTGAGTATGTAACAATTTTGAAAGAACGACATTATTAATACCTGTTATTTGGCAATTTCAATCACTGTAGTTACCAGTGAATTATCAATCACCGTGATTAAATCACAGGTTTGAAAATATCGCTCATCTCTAATGCACACAGACATTCGTCTGAAATCATTCGTCTTACAGAGACTACCATTTTGACATTTAGTTAATAATCAGCTGTTGCTTCTGAAGCAAAATGAACTAACCCTGTTAAATACATCTTGAGTTGAATAAAACATTTTATAAAACATCTAACCATACTTACTAACTATAAAATTTTCAAACATTTGCTACAGTTTTTTTGTTCTTTAAATTTAATTTATATTTGCCTATTTCTACAAAGAGATCTACCACAAATACTGGCAACAACTCAGTTTCTAAGATTGAAATCAAACCCCTAATATCAAAAATATTGAATAATAAAATAGTTGTATTGCAATGATCTTACATACGTAAATAGCTACAACTTATTAATATTGGAGTTTTATTTATTGAATATCATTTTGAAGAATTCATTCTTTCAAGTATTATAAGAATTCAAATCAAAAATGGACTTCCCCACTGAAGGCGATTCTTATCAACAATTTATAGTTTAGCGTAATTAAATATTATACTATATACAATATATACATATACATACTAAATATATTTATATATATGTACTACATAGAACATAATAAAGGCTAATCACTGCTAAGAAAATATAAAATTATTAAAAAAATTATCGGTATTAAAATTAGATGAAAAATTTAAAACATTTCAATTAATGTATTGGATAGTACAGCAGCTTGTGTTTCAAAACAATTATTGAAAAAAAAAAAAAAAATGATTTCTAATTTAAATAAGTATTGTTTTGTATACGATATTGTGCCTAAGCAACAAGCGATGGATTTTGAATCATCTGCGGTATTTAATTTTTTCTGTTAATGTTTAGTCATATTGAAACAATAAACCATCTGCACACAGAAATTGTGGTTTTAGAACAGGGTTTACCAAAAATTTTTTGGTTATGTATTAGTGAGTAAGAGAGGGAAAATAAATTGAGAGAATTGATTTATTTACAGCCATAGAAAAGTGTTTGTAATATACGTTATTTTGATTTTCATTTTATCAATTTACATATGTAAAGCTATCTATCTTTGGCTTAATAATTTTAGATAAATAAAAATAAAATAAAAAAAACAATTTTTTATTAAAAGATCGTAAAGGTATCAATCTTTGGCTTAAAAATTAGACCATGTTTTTAGATAAATAAAAATAAAAAAATAATAAACCATTTTTTATTAATAGAGAAAAAGCAAGTATTTAAAAAAAATTATACTATGCGACAAAATATATAAGGCATTGAATATTATCAAAAGCATCTTTTAATATACAATATTTTTTGAGTGTCATTCTGAAAAAAATGGTAAAGCATCCGCCGCACATGTCTTCTTGTCGCAGTCTGATCGACAACTAAATCAAAAAACACAAGAATGCGTGTGAGTTCTCTTTGCACAATTGTGCCATGAAATGGTAATCGTTGTTTTAGAAGCAAAAAACGTTTACAAAAAATCTAAAGAATTCAATATACAGTATTCCCCGGATATAAGCACCCCGGATATAAGAACTCCTCGCTTAATAGCACCAAAACTTATGCAAACTTGATTTTTGCTTAACAATATACTGAAAATATTTCGATATATGCATCCCGCTTATAAGCACTCCCCGCTTATAAACACAAATAATTTTACCTCATAATATAAATTTTCTCTAAAAAAAATTCGTTTATATGCACCCGGTCACAATTATTTTGAATGGCAATAAAATTATTCAGCGGCATTAAAATTTGTTATGGCAACACTTTCTTATAAACATAATCGGTACATGTATGTGCATATGTAATCAATCTCAGTTCCTTAGCCTTAAGTATATCTACATATCGTCGTTGAAAACCCAAAAGTACGTACCATCTAAAAATCGTAATCGTGGCTTTTATTGATTCTGATTTGTTAGACAAAACTACATACCTCTAAAAAATTTTAGAACTCTTTGTAAAAAATTACGTTTTTATATCCATTATTCAAAGCAACTTATCAATAATAATAATAACGTATCGTGTTTTTTTTTTCTCCTATAAAGTTTTAAAAACTGATGTTATGTACTTTTGGATTTTCAACGACGATTTATAAACATATGTAATGCTTTTTTGTCAACAGATTTTTGTTGTTTTTTTTTTTTTATATATTGTTTTATAAATGAGTTGTTTTTTGCTTTTGTTTAATAAAAAATAATAAAATGGAATTTTAACACAGATTTGTATTAATGCATTTGATGTCCGCTATGCGAGATTTCGATATAAGAATCACCCGCTTATAAGCACCGTCTTGTAAGCATTTTTGAAAGTGCTTATATCCGGGAAATACTGTACTCATTCTTCAATGCGGCTTTGATATATGGTTAATCTAGTTTACAGTGTTAATGCCAATACCAAGCTTTAGCTTAGTAAGTGCCTAATACATGGAGCAGAAATTCTAATCTAATGTGTCGATTTATGATCACGAATAAAATGAAAGTAAAGTAAATAATAAGTGAAGGATGGACCACACCATTTGTTTTGTAATGAGTGTAAATTTATTGTAAGAAGTCGCCGTAGTCTAGTAGGTAGTGTGTTGGCTTATTAGACTGAATGCCCGAGTTCGAATCCCAGGTCAGACATCAAAACGAAAATATGAAAAAATATTTCTTCGGCGACTTCCTCTCAGCAGATTTCTGGCAAAAACTCTGAGAGTAAATAAAATTGCCATGAAAAGCTTGTCAAAAAACTGTCGTTCGGAGTCGACTTTAAACTGTAGGTCCCGCCACTCATGTATAAAATTAACGCACACAACATAAGTGGTGCGAGAAACTAGGTCGTAATCCTGACCGAAGGGTTGTAATGACCAATTATGTATGTATGTTATGTATGTAAATTTATTGTTTTTGGAAACCCACGTAAAAGTTGTAAAAAACTACTGGTCTGGTTAAAAGATTCAGGTGATAAAATTAACTGCGATATGTACCGATAAGGTAATCGGAACAACACGATAGAGCGCCTTCTAGACTGGAAAAATATTTCAAGACTAAATAAAATATATCCAGGAGAAACTTGCAAAATTATGTTGTTGAATTGAGTTGTCTAATAGTATTGAAGTCGGCGTAGTCTAGTAGGTGAGGTCTGGGATTCAAACCCCAGGTCAGACATCTCCAGCAAAACGAATTACGAAAAAATATTTCTTCGCTGGAATTCCGTAGCAGATTTCTGGCAGAAACTCTGAAAGTAAACACAACATAAGTGGTGTGAGAAACTAAATCCATAATCCTGACTGAAGTGTTATAATGACCAATTATGTATGTGTGTAAGGGGTGATTTTTTAAGAGCTATAGGAAAATTTTTCAAAAAAAAAACATAAAATTCAGAAAAATGCATGAAATCTTTATTTGAATCGATAGTACGGTCCATATAATTTAATGTTTGAAGATTATTTCATGCAAATGTTGACCGCGACTGCGCCTAAAATGGTCCATCCGCTTAGTCCAATTTTGGCATACTCTTTCCAACATTTCGGCCGGTATCTCACGAATAAATGCTTCAATGTTGTCTTCCAATGCGTCAATTGAAGCGGGCTTGTCTGTATAGACATGAGCTTTAACATAGCCCTACAATCTAGGCGGCCAATTGACCGGTCCCGAACGTGAAATAAAATGTTCACCAAACTCGCCTCTCAATAAGTCCATTGTTACGCGTGCTGTGTGGCATGTGGCACCGTCTTGTTGAAACCACATGTCATGCAAGTCAAGCTCTTGCATTTTGGGCAAACAAAGTTGGATATCATCTCACGGTAGCGCTCACCATTCACAGTTACGTTACGATTCGCAGCATCTTTGAAGAAGTACGGTCCAATGATGCCACCAGCCCATAAACCGCACCAAACTGTGACTTTTTCTGGATGCATTGGTAGCTTTTGCAATGCTTCTGGCTGATCTTCACTCCAAAATCGACAATTCTGTTTATTTACGTATCCATTGAGCCAAAAATGAGCTTCGTCGCTGAACACAATTTTTCGATAAAGAAGTGGATCTTCGGCCAACTTTCCAAGAGCCCATTCTGATAATAATGTTTGTAAGACGATTCATGGTTAAATTATAAACCAAACTGAAGATGTTTGACAGTGAAACAAAACACGAAACGTGCGTGAGCTGTTTAAACCAGTGTTGCCAAAAAGAGAATAGCTAAATAATCACCCGTTATATGCGTTGCTATATGATATTCAAAAGCGCTTAATCTTATAGATACACCACAGCTATCTTACTGACGATAAGAAGCAAATAAAAATAATTTCTATACAAAAGAATACATTATTATATTTAAAACTAGCTGACCCGGCGAACTTCGTCCCGCCCAAAATTGATCTTTTTTTTTTTTGCCCAAAACAGGTCACATTATATATTTATTGTAATACGCTGCATAAAACAGTTATATAAAAATAACAAACTTACTATAAGTGTGTGGATCTATCTATCCAGTTCAAAATTTAAAGTCGGTAAGTTATTTAGGTGAGGCATACAAAGAATAACAATAAGAGGTCCGAATCATGGGTAGCGCTGACGAAATTGTAGTTTTTGTACTCGCTCCAAAATAAAAACTAACAGACATACATGTTATATATGTACATATGTATGTAGTTATAAAATATCGAAATAGCCGACTTAAAGGTATCTTTTAAAGGGGGAGGGTTTTGCCACGCCCATTTTTGGTGAGTTTGTCGATATCGACTCTACGAACTTATCCAACAAATTGCATTCGCCTACGATCACTATGTCCCTAAATATTAAATTTTAAAGGTTTGCCACGTCTACTTTTTGCTATATCGAATTTTTTTTTAAACCATCTAAACCTGATAAGCTTTCGAACAAAAAAGAATGGTTAAAATCGGTTCAGTAGTTTAAGAGTTATAGGTATCACTTGAGGGGGGAGGGTTGCCACGCCCATTTTTGGTGAGTTTGTCGATATCGACTCTATGAACTTACCCACCAAATTTTTTCGTCTACGATCAATATGTACCTAAATATTCAATTTTAACGATTTGCCATGCCCTCTTAACATTTAGGGATATGAAAAATAGATGTTGTCCGATTCTCAGACCTACCCGATATGCAAACAAAATTTCATGAAAATCGGTCGATCCATTTCGGAGGAGTTTAACCACGAAAATTTTATATATTAGAATATATTTTTAAAATGGTATGTGAATCATGTAAACTTGAGAATGTTGTTAATAACGTTTTAAATATAAAAAAAAGATTTGTTCCTCTTAGTTGTGGTTATATTTACCACAAATTACAGCATGAATGAAAGTGGTCGAAAGATATTTTAGCCCACTCAATATACAGCTTCCTCAGCGTCAATGCCTGTTGCGACAGAATGTACTTTGTCATCCAGAGACTTCTCTGTGCAGTGGGTAACTATATGAATTTATATTAAATTTATTAAAATGAATTATATTAAAAATTATTATACATGCAACAGCGTTCGCAATGTTTTCAATTGCTATTGTATCAGCATAATCTCATGACTTAATATATCCCCATAAAAAGAAATCCAGAAACGTTTAATCGCACGAATGAGGAAGCTAGTGAACAGGACTAATTTCGGAATGAAAGTTATCACAAAGTGGAAATATTGTAGCAGTCGATACTCCAATGTAGAAATATGGCGAGTTCGGTTAATTGCAAATGTAAAACAACGGCACTTTCTTTCCAATTGAACGGTATTTTCACTTAAGCGAACTTCGAATAAGTGCAAAACCATTTCAATTAAGCGAACTGACCTTTTTTTTAAATATTATGGCTAAAAAATAAAACAAATTGATATGTATTCCATGTTTAAAGGAAGTACTCTTAAGATTGCAGGTACATACATTTTGGAATAAAAATGAGTCGGTGCTAGAACTTTTCGTCACTGGTAAATGTAAAATATTTGCAATTAAACGGAGTTTTTTTTTAGAAAAATGTGCTTTTGCAAACAAAATCTCTTTAATTTAAGCGGTATTGCAGTTAACAGAATTATCTTTTAAACTTAGTAGAGTTCCTATAAATTTATAATAAAATAAAAATTAAATACATAATATAATATTTATTTGGAGTTATCTGATTTTTGCAATAAAACGCTGGGCTTTTATCCACTGTATTCCATATTCTTATTTTTTTTGTGCTTTGTTTCAGTTTCATTAATCCTGCTGTTCTCGATATGAATGTACATGGATGATTAATCTTCTGTAGCAGGTCCTAGTATGACAGGTCTATTTGGTGTTTGTTTCTATATAGTGTTGAGAAACTTTGTCTGATTTAATCTTATTCATTCTCAACAGATAATGATACCTGAACTTCTTATGATGTTCGTTGTTGATGTAAATCTATTTTAAAAATTTGAAAAACTATGATAAAATTTCTTCTTTGTCTTCTCTGTTTGATTGTGCAGTTGTAGACTTTAATCACTATTCCACTCTACCGTCACACATTTTGTATTAACAATATTAATTTTAAAGTATTAAACAGGGTTTTTCACAATTTTTTAGAGAATTGAATAATGTTGACCCATACGTATATGAAACTATGATTGTAAAGATAAACACGTACAGGATAAATAATTTATATGTGCGGCACCACATGTTAAACACCTGAGCTTTAAGACGTTCTGTTCGCAAATGATGTCAGGCAAAAGTGTATATTGTAATACTTATACAGTATTCCCTCGATTTACGTCATAGAATGTTCCGGAAAAAGGCGACGTAAATCGAAACGACGTAAATCGAATTTCAAATAACTCATACTATCAGATGCATTTATTTATGCACATTTTCCAAAAAAAAAAACTAAAATAATTCAATTAATTTAAATTTATTCTGTATAACTAAGTACATACATAAATATAAATGGATTTTTGATTTGTTATAAAAATTTATTTCATTTGTTGTTCACAAAAAGTTTAATAAAAAACATAAAATTATCCATTAGCACTTAAATATTTATTTTTTTCAAAACTCTATTTATATTTTATTCAAATAGTTACACACAAATATTGAATTTTTTTAAAGAGGGAATTCCCCTGATTTTGTTTATAAGCAACAGAGGCGACGTAAATCGAATGACGACGCAAATCGAAGTTGAAGGGAACAAAATTTTTGACGACGTTAATCGAAACAACGTAAATCGAGACGACATAAATCAAGGGAATACTGTATATGGTATACCTTCATAATATCGTAATAATGAATGTTATTACAGTGGGGCCTCGATTATCAGTGATGGTCGGGACCGGAAGCATTCTGTATAATCGATTTTCCCGGTTAATTGAGTACCAATTTTGGCTAGTTTTTTAATAGATATTTTTATTAGTTAATAAATGAATATGTTCATATTTATATAAAAACTAAATAATTCAAGGATTTTATATACATACATGTTTCAAAAATATAAAAAAAAAATAATTTTGTCAGAAAACAGTGAACAGTAGATAAGAATTTCGTATACTAAAGAGGGAATTCCCCTTTTTCGCTTGTTTGTCAAAAATAATAGAAAAAAATTTTTGCTTATAATCACGGATAATAGAGGTAATCACGGTTAAACGATGCAGATAAATTTAAGTTGATCCAAAATAAAATTAAGTCGATGCAAAAAATTTTCTTTTTCCATCCCGGATTATTGATGTTGCCGGTTAACCGAATCACGGATAATCAAGGTCCTACTGTATTAAAATGAATTAATTTATATCTACAATATTATTAATCATCATATAATAAGCAAAAACAAGCTAGTTTTTAATGTTTCCTATAATATAATTCGTACAGGCCCTGGATTACATTCTAACAAAACGCAAGAGGAAAAATCGGCATTTATATAATATTTATATATATAGTGTCCAATTATACGTTTCTGCCCACTGTATATATCTCTGGTGTCAACAAGAGTAAATTTACAAGTCAATTACGAAAAAAAAAAGATACATATGAAGGAATGAACTTTTTCTCCAAAAACCTTAATATTGCAAAAATTTTCCTCATTGAAATTCAATATAAGTGACGTGCAATTCAAAATTTATTTCCCACTATTTATCATGGATTTCGAGGTGTTATTTAGAATAGTTAGAATGATTCGATTTACCAATTAAAATTTCTGTCCTTTAGTTTGATGACGTTCTAAAGGTATCATCCTTCCTTTCACAACGAACATAAATAGAAAACCAAAATCTGTGATTGTGTTGCTCTAAGCTTATGTTGAAGCTATTCTTTTCTTCTTTTTTATTCTGCGTAGTAGAAACAGTAGTGGTATTCGATGTTCGATGCGTTTTGTATTGCAAAAGTTTGCACTTGCAAATGTTTTGACATTGATTGTGAGCGCTCTATTTATTTCGTACTTCGCAATACTAATGCAATTTATGTACTAAAACAGCTGATCTACATAAACAATTTCTAAAAGTATTTTAAAAATGCCGCGAAAAAGTGCTAAAGAAAAAATTGTTGAATTTTTATATTAATAGCCTCCTCCAAATAATTTTAAACTATTTTTATTTCTTCAGGCGTCCACTTTTTCGTTGGTTTTTTTCATTTTATTTTCTTCTGTGGAATTGTTTGCTCCATTGTTTTAATTTTATTTATTTTATTAGTGTTTACATCTATCTGTCAGCTGTTTAAATGTCATAGTTGCAAACGCAATGCACGCAACGAAAAAACTATACCATTTTAGTATTGCATGAACGCAATATTTTGACAAATGCAATTGTGTGTATTTTGTTGTTGGATTGCAATAAAAAGCTACGATATTTTGCATTTGCACTGAACACTGAACACCGCTAGTGAAAAGAATGCCGCATTTACTACGATGTCAAAACAACAACAACAATTTTAATATATCGTTCGGATCTTTTTTGGTTTCCAAATATTTTTATAATACAATTGGAAATCTCACAAAAATCTGTGGTGATCACTCTGAATGAACTTTCTTTCATATTTTCTGCAAAATCTAATTGTAAATGTGGAGGCCTTCTTAAATAGTTATTTTTCAGTTGGAGATAATCATGCAACGATTTCCTTCTATTGGTTACACGTTATCTTTTCATAAAAATTTTTATTTCACAAATCATTATTACTGTGTTACTTTTCTCTCTCAATATAGAAACGTATTGTATTTCTGATATGAAACTTACTTACGTATACTTCAGTGTAAGTTTTTGTATATTTTAGTTCTTGTCGACTAACCATTCAAACACAACAACAATTCATTTAATAATTAATTTATTATTAAATATTAATTTATAACTTAATTAAATACAATAATTTCTAATTTATCCACATTGGTGTTTGTTACAATTTTTCCTTATTCTGGTAACTCTTATTAAAACAACACCTGCCCAAGCAGACATTATGAACGATAGTATTAAAATTATTGTCAATAATTTTACGAACATCATTTCGAAACTGATCTTTAAATAAAACTAAATAAAGATTATAAAATAATTGATGTGATCAGTAAATAAAAATAATTATAATCTTGAGAACATAACATACATACATATTTACATATATATACATATGTTTCAATGTGTTGATTCATTCAGATTAAAAACTGATTTTAAAATTATATTAATATTGTGATGACTAGTTAAAGTGGTACTAGGTTCTATTAGATTGAATTGTATGAGATTATTTCATTGCAGACTAATGAAAAATAAAAAAAAATTTAACAAAGGCTAGGTATTCTTTTCACTTTTTTAATTGAATCAAGATATATATTTAATAAGGTGAGCTTATTTTAAAAACGAATACAACACTGTAAAAACACTTTAACTATGTATGTGTCAAAATAACACAAAATCACTCAATTGTCTGTTTTCCATACACACAGACATTCGTCTGAAACCATTCGTCTTACAGAAACTACCATTTTGACATTTAGTTAATCATCAGCTGTTGTTTCTGAAGCAAAATGAACTAACCTTGTTAAATACATCTTGAGTTGAATAAAACATTTTATAAAACATCTAAGCATACTTACTAAATATAAAATTTTCAAACATTTTCTACAGTTTTTTTTTTCTTTAAATTTCATTTATATTTGCCTATTTCTACAAAGAGATCTACCACAAATACTGGCAACAACTCAGTTTCTAAGACAGAAATTCAATGGTTAGGGGACCATCAAAAATATTGAATAATAAAATAGTTTTATTGCAATGATCTTACATACGTAAATAGCTACAATTTATAAATATTGGAGTTTTATTTATTGAATATCATTTTGAAGAATTCATTCTTTCAAGTATTATAAGAATTCAAATCAAAAATGGACTTCCCCACTGAAGGCTATTTTTATCAACAATTTATAGTTAAGCGTAATTAAATATTATACTATATAGAATATATACATATACTAAATATGTATATATTTATATATACTACATAGAGCATAATAAAGGCTAATCACTGCTAAGAAAATATAAAATAATTAAAAAAATTATCAGTATTAAAATTAGATGAAAAACTTAAAATTTTTCAAAACAATTATTGAAGAAAAAAATAAATAAATGATTTCTAATTTAAATAAGTATTGTTTTGTATACGAAATTGTTTCGAAACAATAAGCAGTGATTGGGTTTTGAATCATCTGCGGTATTTAATTTTTTCTGTTAATGTTTAGTCATATTGAAACAATAAACCATCTGCACACAGAAATTGTGGTTTTGGAAGCAAAAAACGTTTAAAAAAAACAAAAAAAAGTTTAAATTTTATTGTTCTTGTATTTTCGTAGTTCTTAGAATTCACAATAACGATAATTTTACTTTGAAAGAAGAAGGAGATATTAACATAATTATGTTTCACATCAAAACTTTCACAGAGTTGTATTTGATAATTTATTAGTTTAATTGCTTATTGTGTTAAATATTTGTTCTCTATCGACACATTAATTTCATTAGTCCAGAGTGTAATGTAAATTGAAATCAAAATTAATCGTATTTTATTTCAATTGAAATACCATTAATTTTATTATTATAAAAACCAACAAGAAGGACTATTAATTTTCTTAGAAAACATTCAAATTGTTGCCTACTTTTATGATTCCATTTAACACAGCTTCCGGTCTTATAACGGTTTATGCGTTTCAAATAAAAAAAAGCTTTTATACACATTCAAAATGGAAGTGCGCATGGTTACTATGAGAACAAATGTTATACAATAATGAAAAGAAAGCGGAAAAAGTTTGCATACAAGAGATAGCAAGAGAGTGAACGAGAGTAAATTGAGAAAATCAAACAGAGTGAATAACAAAACTATTGTAATGAACCTGCGACAATTGCATACAAATTGCGAAATGAAAGTTACAGTATAAAACTGAAAATGTAACTACAAACAACGCCAAAAATCGAACATTCGTTAAATATTGAGGAAATTAAACGGTCAACTGAAAATAGAAAAAAATAAAAAAAAAAAATACACATAATTAAGGGAAAATATTAAATTTTTATATTGAAAAAAAAATGATGGAAAACTTTTAAACAGAAAATTAAATTATAAATAGAAAGAAAATGATACAAGATATAGAAAATTTTTATTAATAAATTTAGAAAAAAAGGAAAAAAAAAATTAGTGTGTATAAGAGTGTTTCAGTTTCTAAAAAAGTGGAAAAAAGCAGATTTAAATGTAAAAGTTAAAATATAATGTTGATTATTTAAGAAATTTATATACACGAATTGAAAAATTGTGTATAAATAAAAAGAACAAATCTGCTTATATTGTGTAATAATTTTCAAACTTTTAACTAGATTTTGTTGCTGTTATTAGTACAATTCGTTTACGCTCAATATGCAGGCAATTTTCTAATCAACTTTTTAAAATTTGAAAGAACAAAAAAAAAAACCGAGTTGAACAGCAGGAAAAACTCTATACGTTTGCTGTAACCCACATTTTTTTTTTTGTGAAAAAAGGTAATTTTTGTTTGTTTTTTTCACAACGTTATCAGCAGTATACACTCTTTAACTCTTGGCTTATATATACATATCAAAGCTTACTTACACTAATACAAATTCATCAAATACATAAACTGTATAGACGTTTTTATATGTATTTATATATGCATACACATACACTTATATTGTATTTTAAAGTGTAATATAGTATAAAACAATAACAACAACAACAATAAAAAAAACAAAATGCACACACCCACACCGCTTTAAGAAAAATATGCTTAAATACAATTCAGAAAAATAAGAAGTAGGATTATACAAATATACAGAAACTAAGAGAAAGAAGAAGTACTACTTACAATAGCAGAAATAGAGAAAATATACACCAATTAGAAATAATTACTTTAAAATACAATAAAAATATAATGATATATATACATATGTACATACATACGTATCCATGCACTTCTGAATGTACTTATGTACTTATATTAACAACCATGCATATATGCCAATATATTTTATTATATTTTAAAAAATAAACTGGAGGGAGTAAATACATTTAAATACGTATGTATGTATGTAGTATATAAAAAAATTCAAGTTTTTCATCTCCATACAAGTATAATAATATTGAAAATGGAGCAAACATTTTACTACAACTCCATACGCTCCATTGCTTCAGTTTACGAACACATGCTTAAATTCTCAACGACTACACCGCGTATGTGAAATTTATTTCATTTTCATTGCCTATCCAAATAGAATACTGAGTTTAATTTGTTCTTATTTCTATGGCTGTGTGTGTTTTGTTTGTGCCAGTACACATGCCAGAGAGAGAGAGAGAGTATTTTCATCTCCATTTTATTATGTTTTTGTCACCATCATTGCATAAATCAAATAAAATAACAGCAACAAATATACTGGCTCTCTTACTCACACTAGCTAGTCTCTCATTTAGTTTGTTATACGCTCGCTCATCCACTCATTTCTTACAGCAGTACTCTTTCTTAGTATGTAAAATATTCTACAACTTTATAGTTTTTAACTTTTTAGTGGTAGTTTTCGTATTGTTTTTTTTGGGATTTTCTTTTAATTCAATAATACTAGGCAATTAACAAAAATCAATTAAATAAATTGTAATTAAATGACACATGGAAAGTGTAGTTAAAGAAGTGTTTTATTGATTTTGTTGGGTCTCTGTATCTAACGTTATAGAGTTGGATCACGACAGGTGGCATTTGGAAGAGAAGTATTTGTGTTGAAAAACTTTTTTTTGACAGTTTTGTGAGTGCTTTTCTTAAGTATTGTTTTAAAACTCAAACAAAGCGGTTCAACATACGAATTAAAGTAAAAATTCTCCATTCGATTTCATCTGTTAGAAATTCAGTGACTTACGACAATGTTCAGTGCTAACGTTCCTCGGCAATGGCGGCCAGGTTATGATTGTATTTCTTTGTTGTGGCAGTCCCGACATCTTCTGTGATATGGTTCAACTCATACCTTTATTGAGTGATCTAATGATAATAATTTTAAAGTAGAATCTTGTAAAACGAACCCTAATTTTAGTGTTTTAAATTGTAATACGTACATACATAATATAATTGGTCATTGCAACCTTTCATTCAGAATTATGGACCTAGTTTCTCACACCACTTATGTTGTGTGTGTTAATTTTATATACAAGTGGCAGGACCTACAGTTTAAAGTCGACTCTGAATGACACATTTCTTTTTTGAGAAACTTTTCATGGCAATTTTATTTACTCTCAGAGTTTTTGCCAGAAATCTGCTGAGAGGAAGTCTCCGAAGTCGTGTTTTATATTGTTATATCGTTTTGATGTCTAACCTGGGGTTTGAACCGTGGCCTATACGTCTAATAAGCCAACACACTACCTACTAGACTAAGGCGACTTCTATTGTAATACGACTTTAGTTGAAAATTAAACACCGATGAGGAATTTTGAGGCTTTTGGAACTCAGATTAGACCTGTACGTGTATTTTTTGTCTTATTTTTTAAAACTTGAGTTCCTTCTCCTTTACTGTTACCGACAATCGTCTACAGACGTCCGCCCGTGACCAAGGGCCACTCAGGATTAAAGATTCTTCTGCATCCATTTTATTGACTCGACCTGACGCCAAGTGCAAAAAATTTTGTTGATAAAATTTGTACGCCTAAATCGAAGCCTATGAAAAGCGTATGACCCCGATTTTTTTTAACCAATGGAAGCAGTGTTTCCGGTTAGCTTTATTGAACTAAATTTAGTTCAATTTTTTTTCGCTAATTGAAGTAAATCGTAATCAAGTAAAAAGCAAGTCAAAATTAAACAATCCGTCGAAGAATGGGAAATCTAGTAAGCATATGTTTAAAACATTAGAATTTCCTCCTGTAAGTAGCAATATTAAAAGTAAATAAGCTGAGGTGTCTGAGGCGATGTACCTGACCGAGCAGGTAATTTTTTTTTACCGGAACGCGTATATATAATTATATAGACAGGGCCGATCCTGGGTAGGCGGCCGCTCTGTGCGGTCTCATGTCCCAAATTTAACGACGGGGGTGATTTTCCATGATAATCCTTGCGGCGGCGTTTTTTTTTTTTTTTTCAAAACGTCAGTCAATTCTTGTTATCAGAAATCATCCTTAGTTCCGGAACGCGTTCCTGTCCAAAACGGAAGTACCGGAACGACGTTCCGGAGCGTTCCGACTCGTCAACACCACTGATCTCTATAATTTTGTCCCTAAGTTTAATATATTTACTCATAGACGATATTAGCAAGTTATTATAGCCTCATTATAGACGAGTAAACCGAAATGGAGATTAGAATATCCAAACAGGGCGTTGTTTTGGATCTGTTATTGAAATATCTGGGTATTATCTTGGATAGGAAATAGAAAGTGAGACAACATCTAAAAGATAGGGGAGCAGATGTCCACAGATACTTGTCTAAGTGTACGTTCAAATTAGGATCTCACTCTGGGAATGACACACTAGCGCTATAGAAACCTAATTAGACCATACCAACCTATGCTTCAGTAGTGTGGTGGAGATGAATGGATAAGGACTGCTACATTAGAATAATTCAAAGGGTTTAAATAATGTGCTGTTTAGACAAAAATAGTGAAATAAGGACAACGCAGACAAGATCATTGGCGACAATACTTTTCATTCAACCGATAGTTGTACAGGATTATGCCTACAGGTTATGTGCAAGTGAATCAATCAGAGACACAACTCGTATCATAAGAGTATAATTGTTGTTCTGGACGTAAACTTGCTTAAAGTGGTGTTATCCGATAGGATGCCTGCCATATAAACGTAAATAATTGTGTCATTACCAGATCGACTCTCTTGGTCAAACGGATCCATTTCACAATTGCTCGTCGAAATTGATTGTTACACGGATAGCCTTAGAAATGGAGATTGGACGAGACTGGGCTTCCACATAGAATAGCCGGAAATGGAACTATGCCTGCGCCTAACGGATAATTTTGTGGCCTTACAAGCAGAGGTACGTGTGATCAAGGCTTTACAAAAGTGATAATTTGGTAAATTTGTATTTTGTCATATTTCGTTTAGTTGGAGATACCTGACCTGGGGTTTGAACCGAGGCCTCACGTCTAATTAGACCACGGCGACTTCAATACATACATGTACACTTGAACCATATTAACGTGGTTGCCAATGATGAAGACGTCGAAACGAGGGAATACTTTTTATGTCATTGCCAAGCATTAGTAAGCTCTAGATCACAAAATTTTAGAGAAGATACCACACCAGACATAACTCATACAAACTTCCTATAGGTATGATAGGTACCCGTTAATAACAAGCTTACACCAAGCCGACTTAGGACCATTATTACAACTTGCCGTTAACTAAAGGAAGGATTTTAACGGGCAGTTTTTCATTATTATAAGTGGACAATATGGTAGATGTGAGCGTTAAGCTAAAGGGAGGATCATCCTACCGGTAACGTTTAAAGTTAAAGTCTATGTTTGAACTTGCCATGCATATATACATTATTTTCAATATGACAACTTGAAATATAAACAAAATGAGCACATACAACAAAAAAAAAAACGAAGCCCGTCGTTGCCACTTGTTTAATTGATCAGTGTTTTCGACATTGATCCGGCACTGACACATTTTTGAAAAAGTTAACTTTATTTTATCATTAGGTTGTAATAACGAAAGTAAGTTAAAGCTGACTTTAAAGTTCACTTTAGCTAAAGTTACCTTTAACCAAACCCAACTTTAACGGGAAGTTGTAATAATGGTCATTAATCTGACATTCTTTGGCTTCTGTTCTTACAGTCTTTAACAAGTTTTAACTAAATCGCTTCATTTGTTTATAGTTAATCGGATGACAGACAATTATTTTTAAAGAATATTATTTTATAGAGCAATTGTATTTACTGTATGTATGTATGTGTGTACATATGTATGTATATTATGCTTAAATTATTTTATTAGAATATTTTTCGCAGTGTATGGTATATTAAAAAACTTACTTAATTTATTAAGTTATTCTAGATAAGGTAAATAACTTACATACATGATGTGTCTTTTTTTACAGAGATTTTATGGAATATTTCTTTAATTTTATATTAAACTTGTAGTTTGTTTTATTTTTCTTTTTAATCATACTAATTTCATCAAAGTTTCACAATATTGTAATAATATGTTCTTCTTTTAATTATAGTAGGTCGCAGTTTAAGTGTAAAGAATCTGAAAAATGTGTTTTTTTCTTTATAAAAGCCTTTTATTTTGACTTTAATAAAGGTCAAATACACTTTGGACGAATTGAAAAAGAAGCATAATACAGTGAAAGCTCCCTTTGCGGACAGCTCTTATAAGCGGACATCTCTAGAACCGTTTGCATAAATCCAAACGAATTACATTCCCTATAACGGACGCTCACATGACCGTACGCGGACAGGAAAAAAATACTTTCTTTGGAAAAAAAAGTTGTAATAAGCGGGCATTAAAAAAAATTAAACTTAAATTAAACATAAATTTGTGTAAATATGATAGGGGAAAAAGAAAAATTATTGGTAATTGGAAAAGCGGCTCGACCTAGAGCATTTAAAAATATGAAAATTAAAGATTTACCAGCATTGTGGAAGCATAACAAGAAGGCTTGGATGACTGGTGATATTATGGCTGAATGACTCATGCAGTTTGACAGAAAAATGTTAAGAAAAAAAAAGAAATATTTTGCTTTTTTTGGACAGTGCTGCTTCCCACCCTAAAGACATAATCTTAAAAAATATTAAAATTGTTTTTTTGCCTCCCAATACCACTTCAGTTTGCCAACCATTAGATCAGGGTGTTATTCAAAACTTTAAGGTGCACTATAGAACTGCTATCATACAAAATTTACTGCCAGGCATTGAGTTTAATGATTCTACAAAAACTTTAAAAGGGACAATTAACGTTTTGGATGCTTTGTATTTTATTAAACGATCATGGGAAAAGGTAACACCCGAAACCATAAAAAGCTGGTTTGGGAAAGCAGGATTTATACAAAATTTTAATTTTGTAGAATTAGATGCAGAGGATGACATACCTTTGTCTATTCTTTCAAGGTTGGCAAGACAAAACTTAGAATGTGTTGAGTTTACAACTATTGATGAAAACCTTTTAACAGAATCTGATGATGTAGAAGTTTTCGTTCAAAAAGTGAATTTAAGTTCATCAGAAAATGACATAAGCACCGTAGAAGAATAAACAAAATATCCTCTTTTAAAGAAGCATTAGAAGAAGTTAGATGTTTAATGAAGTTTTCAGAGGAAGACTACACAGCATATGAACACTTAAAGTATTTAGAATGCTATTATGGGGAGCAAATTATGAAAGAAAATGAAGTAAAGTTAAAACAAAATAATATTCTGGATTTTTTTTCTACCATGTAAAATGTATTGTTTTAAAAAACATAAGCCAATAAATATCAAATAAAACTAAAATATTTTCTTTTTTATTACTCTCCAACAAGCGGACATCTCCACTTGGCGGACAAAATAGTCGCTGACGGAAGGTGTCCGTTTATTAGAGCTTTCACTGTATTTATTAATTGATTTTTTTAAATAAAAATAAAAAAAATATAAAATAAATGTTATAATTATGGTTTAACAAATGCTTTGATTTACAATAAGTCTTTAAACAATATCTTGGTTTTTTTTTCTTTGTAAATTCCTATGAAAAGAACTAATGCAAGATTCCGAGAAATTAATAGAGTAATTCTGGGAAAATCAAAACCTTAAGACTTTAAGCTGATTATTTGTAGTTTAAAAAGAGATGGAAAACTGAAATTACTTGTAGGAAAAGCACACATACAGTCACAGAAATAAAGACTCTACATACACCGTTGTATGTAGACCTTTTGCCCTCTAATTTTTTATGTTTTTCTAATAATTTCTAGGTTATAATTTTTTATATTCGTTTTTGTCTTCGAAGAAATTTAATTGTAATTGCTTTAGACAACTCTGTAATACCTTTTTCAATTTGATACAAATCATCGGGAATTTTCAGACACCGCTGTATGTAGACTTTTTTCTTTGACTGTATATGGTCTGATGGCACGTGAAAGTTAAAAAGAACACTAATATGATACTTAGATATTTGGTCAGAAAGTAAGTAAAATGAGAGAATTGCTTATAAGTAATTGCACTTATTCTCAGCTTATAAATATATCATAAAAACAAATTTCAATGACCATTGCAATGTATTCGCTCCGCCGCACAAATCATCTACCATCTTATTCAATATTAAATTCACTCTTGTCTGTAAATAAAACTATTTATCAGAAGTTATTTTCTTACGTTGAAAACGTAAGAATCCATATAACCAGAAAATTTCGTAATATTTGTGCATTTAATACAACGTTTTTATAGATATGAATAGTTTTTATCTTCTTCGATTTTCCTTAAATTCAAAGCGAACGCATACTCTTACGCTATAACCACTCTAGTGAGTTTTCCGGCTACACAATTATCCGGTATGTTCCTATGACCAGGACTATAAAATCACCCATATGAAATTGATGTAGAGCTGCTGCCGATAAATAGAACCGAGACAGATAGCAGCCTGTTTAGCCTGGGACATGCAATAGAGTAATCTGGCAGACGGAGAGATTTCTTAAGACTAAGTCCTTATAAAAAATTCTACATATTACTTTAGTCTCCAGTTGCGAATTGTATGTGAAGACCAGCGTTGCCAGATTTTTTTAAAAAACTTTATTTCTGGGAAAAAAAAAACTTTATTTCTGGGGAAAAAAAAAACTTTTTTTATAAAAAAAACTTGTTTTCTACAAAAGAACCAACATTTTGAAAGGAACTTCCGGAGCCCGGTACCCTCTGTTGGTGTTTTTTTGCGTTTCTTGTCCGGGACTAATAAAATACACAATCACCCTTATTCTGGTTGTCGTCGTCGTCGTCGCCGTCGTCGTCGTTACCAAAAATGATGTCGATAAAATCAGAGTCGACACAACACAATATCGACGGCGTATTGACTCACAGAATACCAAATGTGTGTCGAACAGTCATCTATAACTGTTAATAACGACAAACAGAATACCAATTTTAAACTGTCGACGCAAGATGACGTCGACGACGACAACCAGAATAAGGGGTGAATATTTTATTTAAAAATGTAAATATCTCCTGTTTTAATACTGAATTTATTAAAAAAAAAATTTAAATTTAATTTTGTCGAAAAAACTTGTTTTGTTAGAAAACAAATTTAATGAAAACTTTTTCGCATCTCCAAAAACTTGAAAAAAAGGGTAAACTTGGCAAATGGCAACGCTGGTGAAGACTGTAACAAATTCCCAATAATTAATTCTAGCTTAGGTTCCGAAGAGTGATAGTCAGTATAAGTCTAGAGGTCCTGTAAATTAACATCCATAAGTTTTTCTTACTTTCGCCGTAGCCTAATAGGTAGTGGATTGGCTTATTAGACTGTAGGCTCCAGGTCAGACACCGAAATATGAAAAAAATATTTCTTCGGCGACTTCCTCTCAGCAGATTTTTGACCAACACTCTGAATGTAAATGAAATTGCCATGTAAAAGTTTCTCAAAAATCTGTTGTTCTGAATCGACTTTAAACTGTAGCTCCCTCCACTAATGTATAAAAATTAAGACACACAACATAAGTGGTATGAGAAGCTAGGTCGTAATCCTGACTGACATATGCACTTAAAAGTAGCCGACGTAAAAGTAGTTGACACAAACCAATTGGTTTCTATACCATATTGATTTTTTAATAAATTTATTAAAATCGTCATCTCATAATTTCAATGAAAAATGGAATGTCATAAAGAAAACATTGCATACATACATATATATGTATATGGGCAATTTCGTGTCAACTGACCCAATTTTTAAAATCGATGTCTTTCGATTTGGATGAAATTTGCACCAAGGTTAGTACTATTGGATAGTAGGCCAGACACAAATTTTCAGCTCTATCAGTCAAGAACTGCATCCACTCGCATCCCTTTAAGTGACCACAAAGCTCTTAAAGGAAAAGAAATAAGTTCTCTTTGAGCAAAAAAAAAAACATCCATTAAAAAAATAAAGTGCATATGGTAAAATTTAAAAACTTTGGATTTTGATTTAAAAGATTTTTTTATAGATATGCCTCTTGCTACTAAGTGCCCACAAAGATCTTAAAGGAAATGGTCTAAGTTTTCTTTTGAGGAAAAATAAAAAAAAAACTCCAGTTCGAAAAAAAAAATGGGAGAAAATGAAAATGGTACATGTGCCAAATATTGAAAAATCTTATTCTTGAGTTAAAAAATAATTTTTTTGATAGATATTCCACTGGCATCCCATTAAGCGATTATAAAGGCCTTAAAGGAAACTGTATAAGCTTTCTTTTGAGCAAAAAAAAGGGCCCAAATTGAAAAAAAATTAAAAAAATAATTAAAAAAAAAAAAAAAATAAAAAATTTTTTTTTTAAAAATTAAAAAAATTTTTTTTTGGAAAGATTGAAGAAATAGCTATCTAATATCCTTTGGAAAATTTTTGCTAGGACCAATAGGTGAAAAGTTACACACATTTTAAAAAAACCCTGTATGACCAAAATGTCCAATTTTGACCCCCTCTAACTCCGGCAGTTCTTGACTGATAGAGCTGAAAATTTGTGTCTGGCCAACTATCCAATAGTACTAACCTTGGTGCAAATTTCATCCAAATCGAAAGACATCGATTTTAAAAATTGGGTCACTTGACACGAAATTGCCCATATGTATCTGCCATAATATTTTTTTTTTTAATTTAAAATTCTTATAGGCCTGTGCAAAAGCATTGAAAGTATTTTTAACTTTTTCACAATATGATACGGCTGGCATTGAAATCTTTTTTGAGAATGATTTACAACTGCCTGCACATTCCGGCCGAAAGTTTCCAGTTGCGGATATTTGTGCCGGAAGAAAAAAGTGTGTTTTTTTTCATGCTTGTAATTGAATTTGGCTGAAAGACTTAAACAAACGAACTCTGACTTGTGCCCGCGTCAGCATGAAAAATAACATTAAATATCATTCTCCAAAGAAACTTAAATATTTCTATCTGTGTGTGTGTGTGTAAAACGAATGTTTTTCTTTAAAACCGTTTTATCTTCTCAATATCATACGTACGTATGTACATATTTTTGTCTTCTTTTCCAAATAGGCAACGAGCTAAAATTATAATACGACTATTTGAGTGAAAATATACATTAGAATTGCCACCAACGTCAACGAAGAAATTCGAATTTGGTGAAGAAGATGAATGCCTAAGTAAGTAGGCATTTGCCAGCAGTCTGTAGAGGATGTCATACATCTGCGTACAAATTAACCTCTTCAGGGACGATTTTTTTATGGTGACAAAAAAATGATTAAATTTTGTTTTCTTTTTTAATTAATTAACTTTATTTTAATAGGAATTCAAAAAGCAAAAAAAATTAAAATTCACAAAAAGGGATAACGTCCATATTTGTAGCCACTGAGCGTTAATGGTAATATATGTGTGAAATGCTTTGATACATTCCGGACATATCAGGCATATACATACATATATTCTTAACATTTCTCACAAATGTAGAGAGTTCGTCTTACACAATTTTTGTCGTGACATCTGGGGGGATTTTTTAGTTCCGTGTATTTAGGATAATGACTTATACCGTCCAGTCTGATTCCAGGGTTAACTTTAGTGCAGCTGTTAGATTTTTTAGGTAGTGATGGTAAAACTTATTATACTAAATAAATCTGATATTATTTTTTTTAAATATTAACGATTTCTTGATATAACCAATAAAACAGATTGCCAAAGAATTATTTCAAATTTTTTTTAAGTATCCAACTATGCATCGGAAATAATATCATCAGTGCAGACAAACGATAAAATGTTTACTTCTCTTGTTAGAGAATTTTGTAGTCAATAAGTTATTATC
The DNA here is from genome assembly GCA_927399465.1 of Sarcophaga caerulescens. Lineage (NCBI taxonomy): Eukaryota > Metazoa > Arthropoda > Insecta > Diptera > Sarcophagidae > Sarcophaga > Sarcophaga caerulescens. Next base: position 23,027,034 of record OV656867.1, read on the forward strand.
AAGTTTTTGTTGTTTTTATTATTATTACAATTATAATTATAAAAAATTAAACGTCCACATATGTAGCCAAGGGCGTGAAGAGGTTAAACAACAAATGTACGCATATACCATAGTCTTTGGATTGGTTGCGAAAACTGAAAATGCCTTCACATTTCTGATTTTAATAATTTTTTTGGTAACATTTAAAATAAATATGTTTGTTGAGTTGTTTGTTTTCGAATTTCCATACATTTGTAAAGGATTTTAAATTCAATTTAAATATTTACAAGGGCAAGGCCATCATTATTATTGCTTTATCGAAGTGGTTAGAAAACGTGAAAGATTGAGTGAATGAATAATCGGCAAATGTTACATTTTCGCCAATGACGACATCATTTACAAAATGATAAAAGTCGTGTCATAATAAACAATGCATCTTTTGTCAATATTTGATGTTACTGTGCCATGATAAAAGTTTTAAATTTGAGGAAGATGTAAACTGTATAGAAATGATTATAATAATAGAAATTTGATGTTTTAAAGGATTCTACCTTTTGAATTTTATCATTTCAATGCAGGATATAAATAAAATAATTTGTTTACTTTATTTATCAATACATTTTTTATCTCTTAACTACAAATATTAAACTTCACAGTGCACACTTTTTATTACACACACAGCGTTTTTGGCGTGCGCATAACCAAAGGCGCATATGCCATTTAGTTGATATTTTAGCAAAAAAAAAGGAAAATTAGACGTTTTACGTTATCATAATATATTAACAAAAATGATTTAATAATTTTTTTATGGTTAGTTTTAATGGTTACTTTGAATAATATTGGTATTGCGCAACAAGTATTCCAAATTAACTAAATCGTCATTAGGTAGGTAGGTAGAGGTGGCTGCCCATCCTAGAAAAGAAATTTTAGACGGACTCACTTAAGCTGCAATGGGCCCATTGTGCTACCACAGTTATCCACTATCCCCTAGTCTCGAAACCACTCGGAGCGCCTGATGAAGCGATTCAGGCTGTCAATGTCAATCCTTGACAGTTCCTCAAGATCATCCATGTAGTAAGTACCCAAGTACTTTCTTCTCCTTTGGCAAAGAGCCGGCCATGTACCCAGCAGGTGAGTGACTGTCTTCTCTTCTTCCTCATCTCTGCAGCTTCTGCAGAAGTAGTTAGCAAAGTGTCCAAGACCAAGGCGCCTCGCATGCGTACCCATAATGCAATGCCCCGTAATGACACCGACAACTACACTGAGCGCGCCTCTTTGGAGTTTAAGTAGACTCAATGTGCGCCCATCATCCAGCCTTGGCCAGATTTTACAAGCCGCTCTACCCGTGTCCGAGGCCGCCCACCTGTCGTTGACGGAATCGAAGATCGCATTATCAATTATGAGCTTGCAGGTCCCCAAATTCGAGAACTCATCGGAGAGTTCGATGGTCGTGCCCCGCCTGGCAAGTTTATCAGCTTAGCAGTTACCAGGAATACCACTGTGGCCCGGTACCCATACGATATGGATATCATATTGTTCCACTATAAATCGTCATTAATAATTCGAAATAAAAAAAATTAAATTAATTAAATAAAAAATTAAATTAAATTAAATTAAAAGTTAAAAAATTTATCTGCGATATTGCTAACTACATTCGTTCCAGAGATCAGCAATGAATCGTTTTTCCGCTACTCATAAGCACTCATGCAATTTTGAGTATGAGTGAATCAACAGAATTGAAATTCAACTACTCTGATTCATTCGTACTCGCTACAGCATTGATTTATAAGTATAGGTTACAATGAGTATGAGTACAACGTTGACATCAAACTCACAACATTCGAAATGTGTTTGATTCATACGCCTACTCATTCTGATTCATAAATTTAGAAAAATACTTATAAGTGATTCGAGTGGCTCGAATCATTCATCAAAATTTACAGCCTTTGTTATTGTTGCATATACAAACAAAGAAGAAAGGAAAGACAAAGACAACAAGCAAAGCATACGCACAATCTTCTTGTGAGTATAGTAGTGTTCGTACGCGAATCATACTTATTTTGTGCTTTGTGTAAATGTTAAGTAGAGACGAGTCGAAGTCAATAACATCATGCGTATTGTTAAGTATGAATACGACGAGTACTTCCAACTTTGAGTATGAGTAGTATGAGTATCATATTAAAATAAGTATGAATGCGTATAAGTCTCAGAAATAATAAGTATGACTCGAATCTACTCATCGTTTTGAATAGTCGTTGCTGATCTCTGATTCGTTCGCAATTCTTCATTGATTGGCCGCCATTTATCGAGGATTTTAGTCAAGAGAAAGCACAGGTCAGTCCATTGTAACAATATTTTTAGATTGTGCTCTTATGCACAAATGCGTTGTTTAACTGGAAAATCAGTTCTCGCTTGGTGTTACTCTCCAAAAGTTATACCTATCCCTCCTTCAAGGTATCGACGTAATCAAACATATCGACGCTGAAAAGTATTTTCCATTCCATTACCTTTCATTATCGCTGCTCCTTCTGTAAATCTCATTTATAACAGTTAAAACCATTTGACCATCGAGATAACATAATGAGAAGAAGGGAATAGCGAAGCTGAATAAGATTCAAAATCATAAAATTTTTCCATTTGATTTGCAAATTTTTCTATGCGAAATTTATATGATCAAGCTAGTAGTTTTGACATTGTCATAAGCTTTTGTCTGTCGCTCTATTTATCGTAGACTTGCAGTCTTAGGCAATTTGTGAAATACTTTTCTTAGAATTTATCGCAACATTGATAAGCTTTCATCTGTTTCTCTCTGACAGCTTTCTTTTATTCCCCCACATCCACAAAATTTTTTTTTGCCAAATTGACAACAAAATTTAATTTTTCGATCAATTTCCCGGTGCCTTAATCTTAAGACTTTGAGAAGATAATCTGAAATACTAATAAAATAGTTTAACTTACTACAAAAATGGAAATTCAATCGTGGCCTCTTTAAAAGCATGACGGATTTATTGTCGTTATAATCGAACTGCTGTGCATGGAATTGGCAAGATTATAAAGAAAAATGAAGAGGTGGTCAAGTCTATGTATCATTATATTCTTAGATTATAATCTGTCTGCAGTCCATTTAACTTTGGCATACTCTTTCCAGCATTTTGACAAGTGCCTCACCAATAGCAACTGTAATGTTGACTTTCAGACTTTGAATTGTGGTTTGTTTTGTCCTTGTATTCTTGAGAGTTTACGTAACAAGAAATAGTCTGTTGAAGTTAAATCGAATAATTTTGTTGGTCAATGAACTGGTTCAAAAAGTGATACTAATTGGTGGCCAAATTCACCCGCGAATAGATTTACTTTTGAGTATTTTGTAACACAATAATTAAGTCGCCGTGTTCTAGTGGGTAGTGTGTTGGTTTATTAGGCGTAAAAGCCACTGTTCAATCTTCAGGTCAGACATTTCCATCAAAACGAAATATGAATAAAAATCTTTCTTCGGCGACTTTCGGGAAAAATACTCAGCGAGTAAATAAAAAATTGTCATCAAAAGTTCGGAGTCGAATTTAAACGGTAGGTGACGCCACTCATGTATACAATTAATACATACTACCCTAACCATTAAAGGTTCGTACCACTTATTGAAATATCAAAATTTGGGTCTTAAATCGTTCCAACTCCCATAAAAATTGTCCAAATTGAATCAAACAACATTTATATAATGAAAAGGCGGTTAAGAAATGAACCCCAAACAACTGTTGGCGGATTGAAGGAAAAAATTAGTGAAATATGGAATTCTATTACACGAAATGAATGTAAAACATTAATAAATTCAATGAATCAAAGAATTAAGGCAGTTATTAATGCAAAAGGTGATGTCACCCAGTACTAAATTATGCTCTTAATGCCGTACGAAACTATTATGGTCAATATTTAAAATATTTACTTTTAAGTACCTGAATTCTTTTTTATTTTTTTTTAACACGAATGAATTTGAAAATAAACGTTTTGGTTATTTTGAAACATAATAAAATTATCTTTAAAATAAATGTTGTTTGATTCAATTTGGACAATTTTTGTGGGAGTTGGAACGATTTAAAACTCAAATTTTGATATTTCAATAAGTGGTACGAACCTTTAATGGTTAGGGTAGTACAACAAAAGTGGTGTAAGAAGCTAGGTCGTAGTATTGTCTCAAGGGTTGTAATGATCATTTATTTATTTCTGTGGCACAATAAAGCTGATCTTATTTATGCTGGTCTACCATCATTGTTAAATAGACATTCTGTTAACAACCAATTTTTTGATCAATTTTCATAGGATTATTTTCATCTTGTGACGACAAAAGTCGGAGACCTTGTTTTTGCCCACACCATACCTACTTACATATGTCCACCGGTTAAACCAAATCATCATTGTATAGTATTTACTAATAACTAATATTATATACTTATAATTATTTATATGTATATTAAATCTTAACCTGCAGTTATTATTAAAATGAAATTATTGTAATTATTTTAGTATAAGTTCATAACAAGTACCACTGTGCTTAAAATATTTTAAATTAATTTTTGCTAAGCTCTTAGGATCTATTTTTCGAAATATTATTATTCTAGATAACGGTTGTCATACGACTCACATTTGACCTACAAAAACCTCTCTGCTGAATTCAATTGGTGCTTGCTCTCACATTGGTAAGTTGTAGAGTAGGACACAACATGCTTTATGTTCGATCATGTTTGATCTGTTATTCGTTACTTTTGTGAATAAAAGCGAGCATGACTTCAGTGGTCGGGGCAGTTGTTGACGAGTTGCTGGTAAGGCAGGTCGATCTTGTGACATGGAAAATATAAATAGATCACAAGTGGTCTGGTTGTCCCCACTAGTGATATATTTATCGCCAGTAAAACGTTGGCAACTGTGACTGGACAGACACCAGAGGTCTCAGAGCCACAATCATCCTGTGCGTAGGCCATTTGATTGTTGCTCTGACACTCCCCTTTGGTTGACTTGACTGACTGTGCCGGGGTAATAACAGGGACCAGTGGAGCCACAGTCATCCGGAGCGCATGCCGTTTGACTGTTGTTTTGACTCAACCCCCCTTGTATAATAGCAAGGACCAGTAGAAACCGCAGTCATCCGGAGCGCATGCCGTTTGACTGTTGTTCTGACTCAACCCCCCTTGACGCTTCGGCACTGTTACTTGACGAACCACTGTTACTTGTCAGACACCACAGGCCTCAGAACCACAATCATCCCCCCTATGGTTGACATGACTGACACTGCTACTTGACGAACCGTTATTTGGCCGGCCTAGGGCTTATTAACTAATATTAAACTTAATTTCTCATTCTATGTTAGCCTAACGTAGTTTAGTAAGTAAGTTATTTCACTTACTGTCAATAAATAGATTAGAACTTTCAAAGAAATGTCTTTTCTTTATGTAACCACTAGACGGCGTTGAACTACCCCAGCACCCAAGCGGAAACGTGTCGTTACAATCTGAACATCTGAAATTTGTAAAGCTTATCTATCCAAGAATTTATTAAAAATCGACTGTTTTTGTAGAAAAATTAGCGTTTACTGATAAAAGAAAGTGTTATTGCACTGCCATACATTCCGTTATGCAGTGGTTATAACGTATGTACATATGTGTTTAATTAGATCTTAATGAGAGAGCGTGTTCATGAGCTTACTGTCTGTTACATATAATTTCTGGGATTTTATTTAAACACTTATGTACGTACAAATACATGGAATTAAGTCTGGTGCATCATTTGTGTTTAAGTAAGTCAGAGAATAAAATACATAGCAAAAGTGCCTAGTGTGAGTATGTGATAAGTTTATGTCGATGATGTTTAAATGTCTTCACACATTCGAAAAGAAATACAAAAGGATTCTCTCAACTATAATGATTCAATGACATTTCGTAGGCTTCATTGTATTCATTTTTAATGGTATTGTATTTGGTGTTGCTATTACTTCTTCTTTTGTTCTTTTTTTTTCTATTTGCTCTTGTATTTGTTATTATCATTTCATTATATTGTTGGTGTTGTTGTTAGTTTTGTTTTTTTTCCTCATTTCCAAGTTTTAATTGAAAATACGATAATAGATACTAATGGCACTTGCCATTATTGTATAAACATTAAAGCAAGTGTTTTTAATCAGTCTAAAGGATAGTTATTATTGTTGTTGCCATTGTTGTATTATTTTTTTTTTTTGCATTTGCATTTACTGGATTCAATCGAACATGAACGTTTTGCATTTGCTAGAAAACAATGCAAATCAATTGTTCACTTTTTTCCGTATGGAAATTAAATTTTTTCTATAATTTTCAAATTAGTTTATAATGCCATTCATTGCATTTGTAAGATATTAAAATATTATAATAATAATTTTAAATAACAGAAATTATTTATTATACAGTGAGCGTCAAAAGAAAGTGTACACTATGGATAAAATTCTAACAATCTCAACTCAAGTTTTCCACTTAAGGAGAGTGCCCGAAAAAATTTTACAATATTTCAAAAATTTTCTAATTCTTTTCTTCTTGTTTCAATTTCAAAAACTGGCAATAAAATAATTTGAAAAAAAAATTAACGGTAATTTATTAATGTATATTTTTTTGAATTGTACACTTTCTTTTGACGCTTACAGTATATAAAATTTATTTAAATAAATCTTTTATTTATTTGAATTTCATAAAGCTTTAACTGATAACACTGCAAAGATGCAACATTCTGGCAACTTCCAGAATTTACTGTTTTGCAGTTGTTTGATCTCTATTGTTTTGATCTCTATTGATCCCTATTCTTGTAATTTTCTTGTCGTTTTGTTATTATAATTCCTTGTCAAGTTAATTTCTTACTAGTTTTATCAAAAAATTTGTCGTTCGGGGTCGACTTTACACTGTAGGTCCTGTCACTCATGCATAAAATCAACACGCACAACATAAGTGGCGTGAGAAGTTAGGTTGTAATCTTGACTTGTATATAGCAATTATTATGTATGTACATATGTATTTACTTAAAAACACACCAAAAATGTAGCATTTTACTAAATTACTTTTCTTTAAATGATAAAAAAAATCATTATAATTACAAGAGTAATGTAATAAAATTATCTGAATATGTGAATAATTTTAAAGAGAAATGCAGATTTTCGTGTTTTTATGAAAATATTTTCGGTATATTTGATTATACTGACTACTGATGGCTTCAGTGCTAGTTAAGGTAATAAAGAATTCGAAAATGGTTTTAAGATAGCGGTATTTTTATAGTGCAGATTTAAAAAAAATATATTATTGTAGATTTAGGGCCATTATTATAACTTGCCGTTAAACTTGGGTTTAGTTAAAGGTACCTTTAGCTAAAGGGAACTGTAAAGTTACCTTTAACTGATTTTCGTTATTACAACTTACAGATAAAATAAAATTAAAATATGGCAGTGCCGGAGCAAAGTCGATAAAACTGCTCAATTAAACAAGTTTTTTTTTTAACGCAGTGGCAACAGCGGACTTCGTTTTTTTGTTGTATATGTTCATTTTGTTTAAATTTGAAGTTGCCATATCGAAAATAGTATATGATATGGCAAGTTCAAACATAAAGTGACCTTTAAATGTTAAAGGTAGGATGATCTTCCCTTTAGCTTAACGATCACTTCTATCTTATTGGGTACTCATAATAATGAAAAACAATTTATCTGCCGGTTAAAATCCTCCCTTTAGTTAACGGCAAGTTGTAATAATGGCCCTTAGACTTTTTTCCAGCTAATTTTTTTTCTAATAATTTTTAGGTTATTTTTTTATAACGGGTGATTTTTTAGCTATTATCTTTTTGGCAACACTGGTTTAAACAGCTCACGCACTTTTCGTGTTTTGTTTCACTGTCAAACATCTTCAGTTTGGTCTATAATTTAACCATTAATCGTCTTACAAACGAACAACGCTTGCAAATCATTGAATTTTATTATCAAAATGCGTGCTCTGTTAAGAAAGTTCATCGCGCGCTTCTTCCATTTTATGGTCAGTTTAATCGACCCACGATATCCAACCTTTTTTTGCCCAAAATGCAAGAGCTTGACTTGCATGACATGTGGTTTCAACAAGACGGTGCCACATGCCACACAGCACGCGTAGCAATGGACTTATTGAGAGGCGAGTTCGGTGAACATTTTATTTCACGTTCGGGACCGGTCAATTGGCCGCGTAGATCGTGCGATTTAACGACTTTAGACTATTTTTTGTGGGGCTATGTTAAAGCTTATGTCTATACAGACAAGCCCGCTTCAATTGACGCATTGGAAGACAACATTGAAGCATTTATTCGTGAGATTCTGGCCGAAATGTTGGAAAGAGTATGCCAAAATTGGACTAAGCGGATGGACCATTTGAGGCGCAGTCGCGGTCAACATTTGCATAAAATAATCTTCAAACATTAAATTATATGGGCCGTACTATCGATTCAAATAAAGATTTCATGCATTTTTCTGAATTGTATGTGTTTTTTTTTAAATTTTTTCCTATAGCTCTTAAAAAATCACCCTATATATATTTTTATATTTGTCTTCAAATGTTCTTAACTATAACTGCCTTAAACAACGCTATAACATACATACATACATACATAATTGGTCATTACAATCCTTCAGTCAGGATTACGACCTAGCTTCTCATACCACTTATGTTCCGAGCGTTATTTTATACATGTGTGGTGAGACCTACAGTTTAAAGTCGACTCCGAACGACAGATTTTTGAGAAACTTTTCATGGCAATTTTATATACTCCCAGAGTTTTTTCCAAAAATCTGCTGAGAGGAAGCCGCCGAAGAAATATTTGTTCATATTTTCGTTTTGGTGTCTGACCTGGGCTTTGAACCGTGGCTTTACTCGTACGTCTAATAAGTCAACACACTACCTACTAGACTACGACGACTTCACACAACACTATAACACCTTTTTCAATTTGATATAAATCAGCACTGTATGTAGACTTTTGTCTTTGACTGTAAGTTTATACGCGATATTATTTTTCATGTCCAGTTTTGTATATTTGTACATACACACGTATTACTTATTTTTATATTTTCTATTTTTAAAACCATACAAACAAAAGAATAAAATGTGTGATGAAATTTATTGTCGTACATTTAACAAGAAACCAACGTATACATACATTTACACCAATGAAAGAGACGATGCTTTAAGGATGTGCGTTCACAATATACATATGTATACTCCTTCATGTACTATATTCACCAGTTTATTCTGCAAACACGGTATAACAGTTCGTTGAATGATTTTTAAAACCAAAGTTTTGCTTTCCGCAATACTACAATACCAGACTGAAATGACATCAAATTGTAGAATATTTTTCGATTTCTATTTCATAGCGCTTTTCAATAGCGCGTTTGTTTTTAACCAAATCACAACAGGTCTTTTTAATATTTACATATACCGCGTGATTTTTTATTCATTTGCATTTAAAATTTAAAAAAAAATCACAGAAAATTTGTAAAAATTAACGAAATATTTATTTCGAGCGATTAATCAATGAATACCATTTATTTTTCAAAGAATATTTCATGCATCAGCTACGTCCTGGGTGGTCAATCCTTGAACTTCGATGCTAATTCTAGCATTTGGATCTATATCTTACAAATGACGGCTGTAAAGCAGACTTCCAATGATGGAAACCAGTACACGAGACGGACACCTCACGAATGCCATACAAAAATAGTACAGCTTCAAAATGAGAGGTTAATTGCCTACTAAGTTGTCATCTCAATAGGTTCAATAGTCTTAACGAAATCACATTGTCAACCAAGTATAATTCTTTCAATATATTGTTACGAAAATGGAAATGGTGTTGTTAAAATAATAAGCAAAAGCTCCAAAAACAACACAAATGACTTGATCACGCATAAAAACAAAAGCTCCAAAAACAAAACAATCAGTTGTTCACGTGATCAACGAATGAGTAAGCATATAGCAACAAAAACAACAGGGCTTGTTTACAAGATCGATGAATAAACAAAAATATAGCAACAACGTCTGTGTATAAAAAAATATAGCAGAAAGACAAACAAACAAAACAACAACAACTCTACCTGGACGAAAGTAAACAAGATACACGAACAACAAAAATGGAAACAAGTTGTTTACATTTTCCGCAAATCCACGCATTTATTATCCATCTTGCCAGATCATACTTCTCCATTCGAAATACATAGTCGAGCAAGGCAGCGGCTGGATGTTAATACGCTACACATCGTCTATGTCGTTGAGGAGCTCACACAGCTCATTGTTAGATAGAGTTCTGGTCGAAAAATCGTTTAAAAACTCGATAAAATCATGGATATACGGTCATATAAGTAAAACTAGACATTCATCATCGGTTTTCAACTACATGAAGAAAGAAGCTCGATATTGGGATGTCATTTGCATTAATAAATGGACCAATTTGCAATTCACTACTCAAACGCAACGAAGTCTAACTATTTCTGAAGTGTAGCTTCACAGATGTTGGCAAAGTCAGAATTGAATTCAGGAGAGTTCATTTTGTGGATCTGAATGGACTGAATGAAAATTATTCACAAAAAGCTTTTTTAACCTGTATACACGATTAATGCTGATTTCTTCTGTCAACAATTAAGGAGATTAAAGCCAGCAATTGAATTAAAAAGGCCAGAACTGATTAACATATGGTTAAAGGCGGTGTGTTCCTTTATGACAGCACACACATCTTCGATGGCCTGTTAGAAAGTGAGAAAACATAGCTGTAAAGTTTTAATACACTTTGTACAGAACTATGCAGGACTTCCTTAATAGTGTAACTAAATTGAAATTGGTAGGGGGCTACTTTGTTTATTAAATTTCGTTATATGTATATCAGAGATCAGCAATGAATCGTATTTTCGCTACTCATAGGTACTTATGAAATTTTGAGTATGAGTGGGTCAAGAGTATTAAAATTTAACTACTCTGATTCATTCGTACTCGCTACAACATTGATTTATAAGTATAGGTTGCAATGAGTATAAGTACAACGTTGACATCAAACTCACAACATTCGATTCATTGTTCGATTCATACGCCTACTCATTCAGATTCATAAATTTAGAAAAATACTTATAATACTTACGAATGATTCGAGTCACTCGAATATACACTTCGTGTATATGTTGAATCATGGAGAGTCGAAATCAACAACATCGTGCGTATTGTTAAGTATGAGTACGATGAGTATTTCTAACTTTGAATATGAGTAGAATGAGTATGATATTAAAATAAGTATGAATGCGTATAAGTAGCTGAAATTATAAGTATGACTCGAATCTACTCATCGTTTTGAATACTCGTAGCTGATCTCTGATGTATATACATTGGACAGGAAGTATATTTTAGCAATTTCATTAATTTTAACCAACAGTTTGTATAAAAATTTATAGTTTTTTTTATTTATTTTATTAATTTATTTCTGTTTTATTATAAAACAAAAAATTTTTTTTATGTTTTTCATAAAACAATAGAAAAATAAGGAAAAGTTTCCGATGACTCCATAGGTACCCACCCAAGGAGAACCCTGAGTAAATTTAAAATTCAAATGCCTAATATATGAAAATGTTATCCTTTGTATTTAGTAGAATATCCTTTAAGGTCAAGCAATCCATTTAACCCATTTGAAATTGAATGTACAAGTTTTGTTTAGTGTTTTCTGGTGGCAACATGAGCACGTTTTTCGATTGACTTTTGTTTGAGGTTTAGGGATTACGAAACCCTTCTTTTAAAATGATCTCCTAAATACTCTCTTGAAGTCATATAGGGACTTTGCGCAAGAGTATTAAGCCTGTGGGGACCTTTTTGTCAAAATATATTGCCGTACTAAGACTTTTGCTGTCCACTGTATATAAAAATTGTATTTTATTTTAGCCATTTATACCGCAATTTCTCGAATACTCAATATAAAATTCCTTTTGTTTACATAATTGGGCAATTCACACAAGCCGTTGTATCATTGTATTGAGTGTATTGTTGGACGATTATACAACAGTGTATGATTGTTGTTGATAATTTTCATGCAAAAATCCGATACACTTATACACATTTTTTTCATATGTTTTTAAAAGTTGTATTGGTTTCGTGCTATCAAATTGTGTGAATGAAAAAAATGTGTATATGTTTTCATATGTTTTTCAAAAGTTGTGTTGGTTTCGTGCTATCAAATTGTTTGAATGCCAACAAATACATTTGGAATTATACGAAATACACAACACAGCATAGCATTGAGCGTTCACAAACAACCAAGTCTATTCAATACAACATACACGATACAAAGTCGTGTGAATTGCCCAAGTATTTTATAGAATATGATTTAAAAAAAAAACTTGTAAAAGACCTGTTATGTGATAGTAAAATGTCTTGAAAGATCTGCCATTTTAAACTGCCTTCAAACATGTGTTACAAAAGACTCTTCCAAAAGAGTCGCAATTCCAAGGATCATTTACAACTTAAAAACACGCGCATAAATATTTGTTTAATCGTACAGAAAAATAATGATTTAAAAAATGTTGCATAAACAATTGAGGCAACATTTTTATTATGTCTTTAAAAGAGAATTTGGCAACGGAGAATTTAATATATGAACGTAGTAAAGCTTTAAACATTTCTCTACACACATAAAAAACTGTATACATACATGTATTACAGGAATAAAATTCTGAGTCAAATTTAATTTTATTTTCAATAAATTTCATAAAAATATTTCAATCCTTGCACATCAATCTTCGAAACTGATTACCTTCAATTACAAAAAAGAATAAGGAATTCTGCCAAAATAGATTTTTCGTTTTTGTTGCCTCTTTCTGAATGTCAGAATAAAATTAATGAATTAATACTCTGCACAAACAGTGTGTGCTTCCATCATCAGGCTCCTTTGTACCATACATTGTATAGTAGATGTCGTGTAGAAGCCGTTCATGCCATAAATATCGACGAACTTTAAATGGTTGACAAAACATTTTTTCACTCGAAATAAATTACAGGAAATATATCATTCTGTAGGTTAGGATTTTTTTCTTTAGGAAAGAGTATAACGTGTTGCTATGCCAAATTGCCAAGATGTAACGATCTGCGAGATTTACACATACATAACCATTATGCTACACATATAGTTTTTCGTTTTGCTTTTAAATGTTTTGCAACAGCGAATAAACAATTTATCAACTCTTCAATAAAAAGAAACGGATGGAATAGGCCTGTAAAAGGGAGACCCTACGATATGCGCCAACTATAGGGGTATAAGCATTCTCTCTATCGCATATAAGGTTCTTACAGGCGTATTGTGTGAACGTCTGAAGCCACTCCTCAAAACGATGATTGGACCTTTATCAGTGAGGCTTCAGACCTGACAATTCCACCATCGACCAGATTTTCGCACTAAGTCAAATGCTGGAAAAGACCCACGAAAAACAAGTCGGCACACACCATCTTTGTCTTGACTATAATGCAGCCTTCGATAGCCCCATCAGGGATCGTGTTTTTGCCGCAATGTCTGAGCTCGGTATACCTGCGAAGCTGATCGACCATGTCCTTCGAATGGAGGAGAATGCTCCGGCGAGACGGATATTTGATGCGGGGATCTGCGGAAGTCGGCGGAAAGGACGACCTTGTTTGCGTTTGGAAGGACCAAATCGAGGAAGCCCTGTCATCGATTGGTGTGACCAACTGGCGTAGGCGCGCAAGAAGCAGAGGCGCCTGGAAGGATGTGTTACGGCAGGCCGAGATCTGTTAATCGGGTTGTTAATGGCCAATTAAGTAAGTAAGTAAGGGTGGAGTAGGCAAGAACTTAAAAATAAATAAAAGAATGAGAAAGATTGTAATAATAATAGAAAAATAAAAAGTGTACCTACAAACTTGAAGTACAGAGTCTTGGCTTTAGATACGGTTGGCAACATACAACATATCGCTCCTTTATTGCAACATAGTCATATCTCAAAAAAAACTTGAACTTGGCAAAATGCGATTTAAGTTTTCAAGACATAAGTCCTATGATCTAATTGCCTAACTTCTAATTGCTATAACTTCGGTTCAGCTTGGGATATAAAACTGATTTTTTTTTTCAACATGTACAGAAGATCTAAAAGAGCAGATTTGCTTAAGTAACTACCAATTTTTAATTTTTTGAGATATGACTATGTTGCAATAAAGGAGCGATATGTTCAAGAATATTTAATAAGCTGCTGGTAAACTATTCAGTAATAAAGAGCGTTTGTCAAGAAATCCTCAATTACTTTACAGAGACTGCCTGACGTGGAGGTTAATGCGCTCGGCAATATAACCGGGCAATCGAAAACTCAAACAAGGCGATAAAGTATCATCATAGTTTTTGGAATTTATACAATTTGAGGGGCTTCAAACCCTCCATAATAATACAATTAATTCGTTCTACAATCCAAGCAGTAATTATAATATATAAACCTCTTTGGAAGACCTAAAAACTTTCTGCGTGAAATGAAAGAAGTATTCTCAAAGAATTCAACCACGATCCGGAGATAATTCAAAATTTCATATATTGTAAAGGGTACCAAAACTGTTGCGACGTAAGAACACTGATTAATGTCTTGCCTAATAAAAATTGTAAAACCTGAATAGTCCGCAGTCACCTAAACATAATTGGTCATTACAACCCTTCAGTCAGGATTACGACCTAGCTTCTCATGTTGTGTGCGTTAATTTTATACATGAGTGGCGGGACCTATAGTTTAAAGTCGACTCCGAATGACAGATTTTTAAGAAGCTTTTCATGGGAATTTTATTTACTTTCGAAGTTTTTGCCAGAAATTTGCTGAGAGGAAGTCGCCGAAGAAATATTTTTTCATATTTATTTTGTTCGTGATGTTTGGTCTGAGGTTTGAACTCGGGCCTTAGGTCTAATAAGCCAACACACTACCTACTAGACTACGGCGACTTCGGAGACTAAGTCCGCAACCAGTTATTTATCTCAAAAAAGAAAACGTGAGCCTTAAGCGATCAGCCCCCATTATGCTCCCAGACAGGCTGATAATCCAGTCAAAAGACTTTAAGCCAATCGAGCATTTTGGGATATTTCTGTGGTCGATTATGTTTGTTCCAGTTTACACGGTTGACTTGTTTATGGTTACAAAATTCGTTTCACTGAGAACCAACAAATTTCTGAGAGAATCAGGCTATCCCATTATGGGTCTGTCTTCCAAGTAAAAATATGGAATTGAAGAAATGGTTTGGTTATCGGTGCACTTATTTTTTTGTAGTAACAAAATGTTCGATAAATGTGCTGGCAGTGAATCGGCTCTGAAAAATACAAAAGCAAAAATTGATTGTATTCCTCTGGTGGAAAACTCGAATCTGATTTATGCTTCATCCAAGAAGAAATTTAAAAAGAAAGGGGTTCAAACTAACGCGATCAATAGTACTACGATAACTTTATTGCCTAGATAACATAAAGTGTATTAAAAAATTCCTAAATTGTAAATATCTGGATACTTCTCTCATTGATTAAGCGAATGTCTGAAATGCCATTTGGAGGAGACAATACTAGACAGCATCTTCTTTGGGATTGTTCCGCTCTAAGAAAACACATATTATAACACTTACTTCAGGATCTAGAATGCAGCGCAAAATTGGAATAACATTGGAAGTCTTTGCAAGAAGGACTGATTAGTTTTACGCTACCCAGAAATGGGAAGTGTTAATATTTTGAAGGCTATTGCAATATTGTTACCATGATGACTAACAATTTAACATAACCTATTGGAAACTAACTGATAAAGAGCCTGACCTTTTAAGAGCTAATAATTTAAATTGTTAATTTAAATTTACCAGTAGCTTTAGGACAGTTGGAATATAGCGAGGATGATTTAATATTCCAACAGAATAATGATTCGAAACACAAATCGAAACTAGTTCTTGGTTGAAAATTCAAAAATTTCAAGTGATGGATTGACCTTCACAAAGTCCAGACTTAAACCCCATCGAAAATTTGTGTGTCATTCTTAACCGAAAACTAGGGGTCTTGAACAACAATCTGGAAGTATTAAGGGACTTTGGGAAAAAATATATGAAATGTGGAGTGAAATTGATCTAAAATATCATCAAGGAAGCTATTCGCAAAAAAGTAGATATAACCGGTTATTAATATAGTTTTTCCGAATTTTTTGAAAAGAGTGCAAAAGTGAGTTTTTTAGTTTTTTTTTTTTTTCAAAAAAGTATAAAATGAAATGTAATTTTAATTTTTAATGTTTAGTGGAATATAATAAATCTTCAGTTAATTTATGATAAGCATTTTATTTTGTTTTAATTTGTTGTTTAAAAGCTACGGTTCCATAAAGGCAATATTAGAAAAAAAGGTTCACTTTTGCTCCATAGTGTAAGTGGTGTGAGAAACTAGGTTGTAATCCTTACTAAAGGGCTGTAATGTTCAATTATATATTGTTGTATTAAAATTGAAAAATAAGTCATTGTTATTAATCATATCACATTAGTCAACCTACTATACTTATGTTAATGTTTGTTTGAAGGTGAGTAGCTCAGAGTAACATCGCACTATTTTTTAGAATTGATATTCGATTGGCGATAATATTTACCATATATAGAGTATGAAAACACATTGTGAATATTAAATAAATCGCATGAGAGCGATATGCTTTCGATATGCTTGTGTTGGTTAATTTTTAAATTCTACATGACCAATTAAGAACAATTTATTAAGCATCAGTAGACATTAATTGAATAAAAATTTTCGCTACTATTTATTCGTTTACTGGATACAAAGTTAATGTAATATGATATGATATTACAATGCAGCAGAATAAGAGCGATATTAATAGTGATAATGACAACAATAATAATATTGTTAAGACAACAACAGAACTATTGTTTTTAACCACATCGTCATTAAGCATACAATATAAACAATAAAAAAATCAATATACATACATACTTACATACATACATAAATGGTTAAGAATGATATTAAAATGACCTCCTTATGTTTTTCGAGGTAGCCAATGTCATAAACAGGACATTTAGTCCAGTGTAATAAATTATTTAAAATTTTAATAACAAAAGACTTTAATTTGAATTATTTTTTTTTTTAAGTTTTAATGACTTAAACCCTGTTGGATGATTTTTCAACAGAGGAGTTCCTAATTTTACTGCAAATTAAATATACAGTTTAAACACAAATTTAGCATGATTACTAATATACCTCTCACAAGCTAACGACATTTTTCAATAAAATTACGTAGAAAATTAAGTTTTCGAATAGTGATTGAAATATTTTGAAGAGGGCAACAAGCAATCAAAAATTTGTGGATATAGTCACATACATACATACACCCTTATTCTGGTTGTCGTCATCGACGTCGTCTTGCGTCGACAGTTTAAAATTGGTATTCTGTTTGTCGTTATTGACAGTTATAGATGACTGTCGGACACACATTTGGTATTCTGTGAGTCAATACGCCGTCGATATTGTGTTGTGTCGACTCTGATTTTATTGACTCTGATTTTATCGACATCATTTTTGGTAACGACGACGACGGCGACGACGACGACGACAACCAGAATAAGGGTGATAGTTGGTCATTACAACTCTTCAGTCTGGATTACGACTTAACTTATCGCACCACTAATGTTGTGTGTGTTAATTTTAAACATGGGCGGCTGGATTCTAAACGACAGATTTTTGAGAAATTTTTCATGACAATTTTATTTACATTCAGAGTTTTTGCCAGAAATCTGCTGATAGACTATCGTTGAAGAAATATTTTCTCATATTTCGTTTTGTTGGGTTTGAACCGTGGCCTCACGTGTAATCACCCAACACACTACCTACTACACTACTGTATGTGAGTATGATCAAAACGAAAATATGAAAATATTTCTTCGGCGACTTCCTCTCAGCAGATTTCTGGCAAAAACTCTGAGAGTAAATAAAATTGCCATGAAAAGCTTCTCAGAAAATCTGTCGTTCGGAGTCGACCTTAAACTGTAGGTCCCGCCACTCATGTATAAAATTAACGCACACAACATAAGTGGTGTGAGAAGCTAGGTCGTAATCCTGACTGAAGGGTTGTAATGACCAATTATGTATGTATGTATTTCATATAAAGTTTCAATTAATAATTGCGCAATAAATACGCAAATTGTTATAATATTGAGTAAAACTTAAAATGCAGCACGGTCATAAGTGTGTTTAGTGAGCATATCACAACCGAACAATTTTTGTTGATATTTGACAACTCAAATGTAAACAACGACAAAACACTAATAAACTAACAAACGACACTAATTTTGGCGACCAAAATAAAAACAATGTTGTTGTTTACCAGCTGTCAAATGAATATTGAGTAAGCTAAAATATTGTACTCAATTAACCGAATATTGACTCAATAAAATTGCATATCTGAACATATATATAATATATGTAAAGTAGGTTTTAGTTTGAGATCCAGACGGTTATTGAATATTTGTATACATACTATGTATGTAGAAATCAATTTCATTAATACTTGCTTTGACCGTTTATGAGAGATTGACAAAAATTATTGAAACAATAAAATTGAATCTCTTAATGCAAGAATCACTCTATAAGAGACACCATTGTAATGTATTCTCTCGTGTAGATAATCTTGGCCACATTGGCTTGTTGTTTATAGTGTTTTGTATCGAATATTTTACATGAATTTAAATTAATTACAAATTAAATTACATAACAAACAAACTCCCTAATGTATAGGGAGGCAGAATAAAGAGGCAAAGTCATCAGAAGCCACAACACAACAATGCCAAAAATAAAAAGCAACTAAGCGCACACGCAAACATTGGCTGAACTCTGAAATCTAAATATAGAGGCATACATGCATGCTTGCTTCAGCTGAAGTACAATGAATTAAAAACCCAACCAGAGAAAGTGAAAAACGCAGAGGTGACATTGTAAAATAATATTGTAATCGAGAAAGAAAACCAAACAGCAATGACCACAATGTATATACGAGTATAAACACTCACACATGTGCATGTACATAAATAATTCAAACAACAACAACAACAGCAATAAAAAATTGGTTGCCAGTTGTAACTTTAGTGGATAAAGAAAGCATTAACCGTATATGTACTGGTCATTAGAAACTTAAAAAAAATAAAATTTCAAACATTCTTTAAAAAGGAATAAATTTAACGAATAATGCTTATCCTACCTCAACGTATTCCCATTATTCTTTCATTGTGCGATGGACAATCAAGATTAAAACGTCTTTTATGATACAGTATTTCCCGGATATAAGCACTTTCAAAAATGCTTACAAGACGGTGCTTATAAGCGGGTGATTCTTATATCGAAATCTCGCATAGCGGACATCAAATGCATTAATACAAATCTGTGTTAAAATTCCATTTTATTATTTTTTATTAAACAAAAGCAAAAAACAACTCATTTATAAAACAATATAAAAATAAAAAAAAAAAATCTGTTGACAAAAAAACATTACATATGTTTATAAATCGTCGTTGAAAATCCAAAAGTACATAACATCAGTTTTTAAAACTTTATAGGAGAAAAACACGATACGTTATTATTATAATTGATAAGTTACTTTGAATAATGGATATAAAAACGTAATTTTTTACAAAGAGTTCTAAAATTTTTTAGAGGTATGTAGTTTTGTCTAACAAATCAGAATCAATAAAAGCCACGATTACGATTTTTGATGGTACGTACTTTTGGGTTTTCAACGACGATATGTAGATATACTTAAGTCTAAGGAACTGAGATCGATTACATACATACATGTACCGATTATGTTTTTAAGAAAGTGTTGCCATAACAAATTTTAATGCCGCTGAATAATTTTATTGCCATTCAAAATAATTGTGGCCGGGTGCATATAAACGAATTTTTTTTAAAGAAAATTTAAATTATGAGGTAAAATTATTTGTGTTTATAAGCGGGGAGTGCTTATAAGCGGGATGCATATATCGAAATATTTTCAGTATATTGTTAAACAAAAATCAAGTTTGCATAAGTTTTGGTGCTATTAAGCGGGGAGTTCTTATATCCGGGGTGCTTATATCCGGGGAATACTGTAATCGATTTGTTCATACTGTTACGCGTTTAAAATTTTTTCAAAACAATTATATTTTGTGGATTTAAAGATTACAATTCAAATAAGAGGGATTGTTTTCTTTTGGATCGTTGCTCAACTTAAATAAATTACTAATTATTATTTAAATGCTACCACACTTTTAGCAATGCATTATTAATTTTATTCCTGATCCTTATTAAAGGCCAATTTACACGATAAGTGTTAACGTACGTATGGTCAAAGAGAAAATATTGTTACGAAAATGGAAACGGTGTACATCGTTTAACATTAAATTGAGCAAAAACTACACAAACAAATCAGAGATCAGCAATGAATCGTATTTTCGCTACTCATAGGTACTTATGAAATTTTGAGTATGAGTGAGTCAAGAGTATTAAAATTCAACTACTCTGATTCATTCGTACTCACTACAACATTGATTTATAAGTATAGGTTGCAATGAGTATGAGTACAACATTGACATCAAACTCACAACATTCGATTCATTGTTTGACTCATACGCCTACTCATTCAGATTCATAAATTTAGAAAAATACTTACAATACTTACGAATGATTCGAGTCACTCGAATCATTCATTAAAATTTACAGTAGTAGTTATTGTTGCATTTACAAAAGAAGAGAAAAGAAAAGACAAAGACAGCAAGCAAAGCACACACACAACCTTCTAGCGAGTATTGTGGTGTTCGTACTCGAATCATACTTATTTTGTGCTTCGTGTATATGTTGAATCAGGGAGAGTCGAAATCAACAACATCGTGCGTATTGTTAAGTATGAGTACGATGAGTATTTCTAACTTTGAATATGAGTAGTATGAGTATGATATTAAAATAAGTATGAATGCGTATAAGTAGCTGAAATTATAAGTATGACTCGAATCTACTCATCGTTTTGAATACTCGTTGCTGATCTCTGAACTTGTTACAAGTAAACCAACAACTTCAATATGAAAGGAATGGGGATAGACAAGTAAGCGAGAACGCAACAACAAGCAATGTGAACAAAATACACAAACAACAATGAAGTCGCGATAGAGTTCACGAGAAACCGAAACCCCGAACGTTCGACTTCAACATCAGACTGATTACGTGGGCATATAAAAAGGCAAGACAAAGCAGGCAAGTAGTAGTAAGAATTCAGTTAGTCTTGTATGAAGACGCGAAACCCATTTTTTTAATCCTGGATGGTCATTTTTGTACAGTAAGGTTACTCTTCGTCGAATCGACGACCAAAAAAAAAAATTTTTTTGTTTACTGACTGCAAGCTTTTATTGTCAAATAACGTTGTTGAAAAAAGAGCAAAATTTGGACAACCATAAAAGAGTTATATGATAAAGTGTGAATGAGCTTCGTCGATTCGACGAAGAGTAACCGTCCGGAGTTAAACGTTTTAAAAAGTTAAAAACGTAACAATATTTTAAAAATGAGAGTAATTAGGTGGCCTGGTAGGCTAGTGGGTAGTGTGCTAGACTATTAGCGGGTTGTGGTACACATTCCCAGCAGAGACTTTGATCTGTTACATTACACCGAACAGAAGGTCGAAGTTATTTAGCTCGTAAAATATTTAAATATAATTAGTAGTTGTATTGGAATTAATAAATGAAAAAATGAGAGTAAAATAAGTTACGAAATTTTTTTTTATGCTTCTACTATCACTAATAATAATACTAAAGCAAAGTAAAATAAATGTATCCCTAACAATGTTGGCCCCTAACAACCGTGGCACTGGATATGGGATCCAGTTATTTATTCAGTAAAGAGTATTTCGAGAAATATTTCAAATAATTTTTAGTTTATTTTATAAACTGAATTTTATTTTTTGCAATTGCTCTTCCTTAACATTAAATGGTTTTTGTAGTTGTTGCCTTTTCTGAGATCACTTTCTTTAACTATGTTTAATTGCGACAGATTGTTGTTTTTTATTTCAAAAAATGTATTTGCCCTTTTTTTGTTTTTATTTCTATGTTTTATATTTGTTCTGTTAACGTTTGTTCTATTTTAGTAAAATAAATTTTTATTATTGTATTTACTTTACTAGAAATTTAGATATATACAAAATTTTTTTTATTTTTTTTTTGTCACATAAAGAGTTTTCACTGTAAGAGAGCGCGATAGATCAAATTATTGGCAAAATTTGGTGATTGATTTTTATTTTTCAACTATACTCGTACATGAGAAAGATTGAAAAATGATGGCAAAAAAGAGCAATTGGAAAAAAATTTTAAATTTCAAATATGTAATGTTTAGGGTTTTATGCATTTATTGTTTGAAATATTTGAATGTTCATAAATACCTTTTTATGCTGGGGAATTTTTATTAGCGGGAGTGCGTATATAGAGCGTTATGTACACATGTATGTAGGATTAATTGCTTTAATTTTTTCTTTTGTTGTACTAGTTATATATAAATATGGGCAATTTCGTGTCAAGTGATCCCATTAAGTGACCACAAAGCTCTTAAAGGAAAAGAACTAATCTTTCTTTGAGCAAAAAAAAAAAAATATCCATTAAAAAAAATATAGTGCATATGATAAAATTTAAAAACTTTGGATTTTGAGTTAAAATATTTTTTTTTATAGATATGCCTCTTGCTACTAAGTGCCCACAAAGATCCTAAAGGAAATGGTCTAAGTTTTCTTTTGAGGAAAAATAAAAAAAAACTCCAGTTCGAAAAAAAATGGGAGACAATGAAAATGGTACATGTGCCAAATATTGAAAAATCATATTCTTGAGTTAAAAAATAATTTTTTTGATAGATATCCCACTCGCATCGCATTAAGCGATTATAAAGGCCTTAAAGGAAATTGTATAAGCTTTCTTTTGAGCAAAAAAAAGGGCACAAATTGAAAAAAAAATTAAAAAAAAAAATTTAAAAAAAAAAATAAAAAAAAGAATTTTTAAAAATTAAAAAATTATTTTTGGAAAGATTGAAGAAATAGCTATCTAATATCCTTTGAAAAATTTTTGCTAGGACCAATAGGTGAAAAGTTACACACATTTTAAAAAAACCCTGTATGACCAAAATGTTCAACTTTGACCCCCTCTAACTCCGGCAGTTCTTGACTGATAGAGCTGAAAATTTGTGTCTGGCCTACTATCCAATAGTACTAACCTTTCTTCATCCAAATCGGAAGACATCGATTTTAAAAATTGGGTCACTTGACACGAAATTGCCCATATATATATTTTTTAATTTTTTATTCGTATATATATTTTGTTTCTCTTTGCAAAGCACTAAGATATATTATTACGGATTTATATACAGTATTAACGTTCTTCTTTTCTTTTTTACCGGTATTTGTTTATACCGTAAGAACGTTTTTATTTTGCCGATGTATTCCAATTTACCGTTTGCTTTTTTTCTATATATATATACCGATATTTATTATGTATTAACGTTTTTTATTATATACCGATATATGTATATATACCGGTGTATGCGCACTTCTTTTTTTCTTTATTATTTTTCTTTTATTATTTTTTCTTTTTTTTTTGGTTTTTTGCAAAAACTTTTTTCTTCTTTAATTTATCTATATTTTATTATTTTAGTATGACTTTTTTTCTCTTTTCATAAAAATTATTCTATTAACATTATTATTTTTTTTTTAAATTTTTACACTTTTTGGTTTACTATTTTATTTTTTTTTTTTAATAAGAATTTAATTTTATTTTTTTTTTTTATTTTTCCACATGCACTTTTATATTTTTTTTTATTATTTCGTTTATTAATAAATTTTTTTTGCTGATGTACATACATATCTCTTTTACGCTTGAGAATGGAATGATGTTTAATAATTATTGTTTTATTTACATAACTCATTCTCCTTACTTTTTTCCTTTATTTAAATTAGGATCTACAGTAAGAGAGTGATTGCAGTAGTGTTGTTGTTGATCTTTCTTACGGGATATTGTGGAGAAATAGAATTGTTTTCTCTTGTGTGTAGTTATGAGAACCAAATCTTATTCGATTGGAGACAGAAAATGAAGGAGCATGCAATTGTTCAACAGGTTGCGGGGAGTTCGCGGGGAAAAGGACCATGAAATAACGTTTTTTATTTTAAGCAAACTCTCTTGTGGAAGATTGGTAAATAGGGGTTGGAAACAAGTGTACCAAACTTCCAGAGAGAGTTGCGATTATAATTACGCAATGTAATTATAATTAGGGTTAAATGGGAGAGATAAAACAAAAAGAATTAGTAATATGTATTCCTTTTTTTTATATTGGTAAAGTATTTCGAAATCTTACCTTGTGTATGTAGAGTAATAAAATGGATTGAGATTGTAGGCGTGAGTTAAATGTTATATTTTATAGATGTACATATATTTACAAATGATGTTTTTAATTTCAGAAAAAGTTATTTAATTTCAAATTCAAGGAAGTTAATGATATTTGTTTCGAATGCAAAAGAAAAGTGATTTTACAAAATGATTTTATCCTTAAGGAAATTTCAGTTTTCATCTACACAGATAATAAAGATTCTTTTAAAACTTAAGAACTAGTGTTGGTAAACGCATATACATATATTAAATTCAGTTAGATAATTCAAAAGGTTTAAAATTCATTTATAGCAATTTATCTTAAGGAAACAGTTTTAAATTCAATATTAGTAAAAAAAATTTATTGTCCAAATTATTATTTGGCTCGAAAGGCTCGAAAGATTCTAGTTAAATTTAACAGCTGGCCACAAGTGTTAGAACATTTGTTTGCCTCTATGAAATCGTTTGTTTATAAGAACGTCAGCGATTTCTTTTAAAGTTGCCACGATAGATAACGCTCATGAGACACCCGGCATACTTGGAACGTCTTAGAGGTGGTGTACACTAGAGCGGGTCGCTCTCTATGGACAAAAAAAAGTTGAGTCAGTCATCCCCTAGGATTAAAGATATATTAATAGCATTTCCAAAAATATAAAAGGTTGTGAATGAATATTTGAACATTTTAAAATATCTGTAAAATAGCTGTTAATGCATAAAAGTGAGCATTTTAAAAGCGAATATTTTCCATAATTAAATGCTCTTTATTCCTGCATAGCCACAATTACTGAATTTGGGGAAGAATCCGAGATATCAGAAGTCGCGCATAGAATATGACGTCGAATTAAAAAATCGTCTAAGAGTGAAATGTAGCCACAAACACTGATATATGATATGTTACGATCGGACCTAAAATGGCGACGTAGTATATAAAAAACAAAAAGGGCGGTATTTCTAGGCGTGGCAAAAAAATAATTTTTATATTTTTGGAAATGTTATCAATATATCTTTAATTCTAGGGGGTGACTGGCTCAACTTTTTTTTCGACCCACCCTAGTGTACACACTTCTTAAGGAAGCTACTGGACGCTTTACTGTTAGTAAATATGTGAATACTGGATATTACTAAAGTCATCGGATAGCCTAAGAAACAATATAAGATTCAACTGTTTGGAAAAGATTTCAACTTTGTTACGTAGTCTGATGAATACTTGTCTGAGGTTATCAGAAATATATAATAAGGTCTCCCAGTTATTTTCGCTGTAAAAGCAGGATCGAATGTATTTATATATACAGTGAACAGCAAAAGTCTTAGTACGGCAATATATTTTAGCAATTTCATCAATTTTAGCCTAAAGTTTGTATAAAAATTAAGATTTTTATATTTATTTTATTAATTTATTTCTGTTCTATTATAAAACAAACAATTTTTTAATGTTTTTCATAAAACAATAGAAAAATAAGGAAAAGTTTCCGATGACTCCATACGTACCCACCCAAGGAGAACCCGGAGTAAATTTAAAATTCAAAGGCTTAATATATGAAAATGTTATCCCTTGTATTTAGTAGAATATCCGTTAAGGTTAAGCACTCCATTTAATCCATTTGGAATTGAATGTACAGGTTTTGTTTAATGCTTTCTGGTGGCATCATGAGCAAGTTTTCAGTTGACTTTTGTTTGAGGTTTAGCGATTACGTAACCGGTCTTTCAAATGATCTCCTAAACTCTCTTGAAGTCATATCGGGTCTTTGTGCAAAAGTATTAAGCCTGTGGGGACTTTGTTTTTGTCAAAATATATTGGAGTACTAAGACTTTTGCTGTCCACTGTATACCTAAGGTTTTTACATGACCGTAGCTTTTATACTTCCATGCCTCTGCGGCGCTCATTGCCGTGTTTGCAGCCACTTTGCAGCTGAAGTTCTAAGAGCATCTGCTATAATAATCGCCCAGATCCTCATGATACGCTCAAAACGGGTTTTGTGATTTCTTTTCTCCAAAACCAGCATCTAAATTGTAACTCAGTGTTGCAAAACTGAAATTTTGAAATGGTACTGAACTATGACTGAAAAAGTACTCAAATGGTACTTTTGTAAAAAAATGCACGCATATAACTCTTCAATCAGGATTATAGTCTAATTTTCGTCACACCATTTATTTTGTGTGTGTTAATTTTATACTGTTTAAAGTTGACTCCGAACAACAGATTTTTGAGAAACTTTATCGTGGCAATTTTAGTTACTATCAGAGTTTTTGCTCGAGTTTTTCGCCGGAGAAATATTTTTTCATATTTAGTTTTAATGTAAATGTCTGCCATGGGGTTTGAACCGTGGGCTCACGTCTAGTAAGACAACAAACTATCTACTAGACTATTTATTTATATTAAATACACATACAGGACAAAAAATAGCTGATTCGGAACGTAACAAAACGTAAAAGCCCCGTTTAGTCAAACGTCGATGGAACGTAATGTGACATACGTTCGTTTTTAGCATATAAAGAGCAATGCAAATGCCTACCGATATTAAATTACGATTCGGCAAGCGTTCTCATTGTTTTTCGTATTCTAAAAACGAACCTACGATCCGTGGACGTTTGGATAACCGGGGCTAACGTTTAATTCTACTTTTAGCATGATAGCTAATGCATTAATAGTTGCATTAGTGTAGTCTAGCAGTTAGTGGGTTGGCTTATTAGACGCGTGCCCGTATATATATTCCTTCGACTTGTTTTTTATTCTGTTAAATTAAATTCTGACATCGAATTTTATGTACATTCTTTTAAAATTCTGCTAATATAATTCAATTATTTATAAAATCGCCGCAGTTTAGTCGGTAGTGTGTTGGCTTATTCGACGTGAGGCTACGGTTCAATCTCCAGGTCAGACATCTCCAGCAAAACGTAAGACTAAAAAATATTTTATTGGCCACTGCCTCTCAGCAGATTTCTGACAAAAGCTCTGAGAGTAAATGAAATAAAATATGTAACAATAAAAAAGTACTAAAAGCGGCTCGGGGGTACTGCGGTATTTTTGAAATGAAAAAGTACTGAAAAAAGTACTAAAGTACTGAATTTTTCAACACTGTTGTAACCCCTAAGATTAAAGTTGGTTTTATTACAAATTCTTTTGGCCGATATACATATGTTTTCAGACTTTGTTTAGACTTTTACCCTTTCTTACAGCAGTAAATAGCTGCTACCTTAGGGGTTCTGATTTACAAGTTCCTGTTGGGAATTTTAATCTCCTTGCGAATAGTACTAACATCGTTTTATTTGAATTAACTTTCAGGCCACATTCGTTGCACCATTTCGATAACAATTTCAGTATAGATTCCAGATTTTAAAAAAAGGGAATTTGCGTTTAGTGGTATAATTTATCAATTTTACAGAAGCAATACTCGCAGTTCTAACTCCGCTGTAGTGTGTTCGTATTCACCATTAGTGTGATATTATGTTGTTAAAATCCTTATAATACGACATGCGTCATATTAATATGTCTTGACCATAAACTGTAGGTTTTCTATCGCATTGAAAAGCGTCCTTTTCAAATCTCGTACCCCCAAAGGA
Organism: Sarcophaga caerulescens; assembly: GCA_927399465.1. Taxonomy (NCBI): domain Eukaryota; kingdom Metazoa; phylum Arthropoda; class Insecta; order Diptera; family Sarcophagidae; genus Sarcophaga; species Sarcophaga caerulescens. The sequence continues at coordinate 23,054,966 of OV656867.1, forward strand.
CTAACAGTGTGTGTGTGTGTGTGTGCTACAATGTAGCATAGCTTAACGCAGCTCGGTCGCATTTACACTCACGAGCAAATAAAAAATTTAATAAAAAAAAAAACGCAAAAAACAAAATGAAATAGGCGATGTGATATATCCTTGTGTGCACCACTTATGCACTAAACGAGAATTGTGTGTGTGTGTGTTGGAGTGTAAGTGAAATTAAACATCACGTAAAAAATCGATTAAATTGTTTTTATATTTTTAGTTTTTCTCTGTATGCAGCAATGTTTAGTACGATACATACTTAATACTGCACAAGTGACTACCATTTAACAGAGCACGAAAAACAAACTGGCGGTAATATGTATGTGGTCGTATGCACTCTAAGCGGACATTTTTTTTTATTTATTTGAAGACTAAAAATAAAAGCAAATAGAATGAGTTTCTTTTTTTTTTTTGATTGTCTTGCTTTTTGATTTCGTTTAAGCAAATTTTTATATTCACCAAGAAGGAGAAAGAGTTCCTTTTGAAAGGCCTTTCTTGGTGGATTTAATTTATTCATATCATTAAAACGTTTTTACTTTTTACTTATTTTGTCCAGTCGCTTTTAAATGTAATTCATTGTGTTGTTTTTTTTTTTTTTTTCAAAAATGTATTTCCTCTTTTTTTTTTCTTAAAATGGTAGACAAGGTTTTAAGGTATGCAAGTGTGTTAAAACTTCATTAATTTTAAGTATTTCCGTTTGGCAATAAAATTCATTATTCATTTCCTTTATTCGTCTTTCTCTGTTACATTTATCAACTACTCGTATGCTTAACATTCGCAGTTTTTCTTTAATTTAAATCCATTAAACGAATAAGTTCAACGAGAATAGGTAATAAAAAAATGTCCACTTAAGTTTTATTGTTGCATAATCGTCACATTATATTATTATTATTTTCCCGCAGTTCAGTATATTTAATCTACAAACATACATGCGCATTACTATTCATATGAATTAAAAAAATTCGAAAAACAGCGACACTATCACACCATATGTAATAAATTTACCGGAGTTATATAAAAAATTCAAAAGATTGCAACTTTAAACCCGTGTAACAATGCTTTAAACCTCGAAGAAAGCGAAAACGTTTTCATCATGATTTTTCACTTGATCAAACTAAGAGGTTTCGATGCCCTCCTAATAATTCACTTGAGCTGTACCCTCTTCTATAGCGGACAATATCAACTACGAATATCTCAATAGGTTAGGCGTTGTTACCTCTTAAAAGAGAGTAGAAAGAGGTCGGTAAAAAAATTTCTCATCACTACAGTAGACCAATCATTTGCTTAGCTGGAAATCTCTTGAACTGGAATGAAACTGAAACAAAGTAAAGAATTAAAAGTAAAGAATGCTCTGTCGTCAACATGCCTTCATGAAATAAATCCTAATATAAGGTCGTAGAGTACCATACATCCACACATATTTTTTTTTTTTTTGTATTTGTGAATTAAAGTCTTTGAATACTACTCACACCCTACCTCTTACCTCTTTGGATAGTCTGTTATCATATATTTAATACAAAGGCATGTCTTTTGGGTGTTGGTTACTCGGTCCATCCGGTCTTGAATCAATCCATATCGGTCACAATAGTACGGTAAGTACGGTTTGGCTTGAATCAAGTACAAAAGAGTTGAATCAAGCCCGAATCAGCCAAGTACAAAAGTGTTGATTTTAGCGCGATTTAAGCCTTTTTGGGATCAAAGTGATCTCATCATGTATTTGGTTTAAGCATATTTCTTCTTGATTTAAGATCGAATTCGTACTTGATTCAAGAGAATCAGAAGTTGAAGTGATCCTTAAGCGCACTTGTTTCAAGAATTATAAAGTTGATTTAATCTAGATTTCGTACTTGAATTAACTTATAAATGGGATCGAATTGAGGCAAATCGTACTTTATTCGAGCACAATGAAATTGTACTTGATTTAAACCTAAATTTATCCAAAAACGAGCTTGTTTCAAGAATTTTGAACTTGATTTAAGCTCGAACTCGTACTTGATTTAATCCTAACATCGATAGATTTGAAAAAAATGCAAGTCATCTATCCAAAAACTATGCTAGTCATCGACCGGAATAATCCAAGTCATATACCAAAGAAATGCAACTTGCGAAAAATACGACATATTGTTGGATATATATTGTTGGATATATATTGTTGGATATACATGAACTAAATGAGAATTATTAAAATTTTTACTTTTGAACTTAAAACCCACAATTCCATAACTCAAATAACAAATAACTCAAAATAACACTTTTTTAAATAGATTTGAGCTTTTTAGTGTTGATTTTAGTAATATAAGGCTTAGTTTTTCACATCAATCCCGTTTTTTGCTTGTTTTAAGCAAATAATAGCCAAAACGGGCTTAATTTTTCAAGCACGTTTTTTGGCTAAAATTAAGAATAGAAAAGTTGATTTTAGCACGCCGTTTTTCTTTCTGTGTACCTTCGTGAATGATTCTTCAGTAAATCGCACAAGACTTTAACTATGACCGCTCTATTTGAGTGTGAAAAAATAAGCACAGAATCCGAATTTAGTTAAAAAAGATTAATGTGGCAGAAAACAAAAATAACAAAATTGTGTATGAATTTGAACAAATATTCGAACTAGCATCCGAAATGCATACATTGTATTAACCTTACCATGTGTTAACATTAAAAATATTTCGGTATCTGAAATTTAATAAAAATTTTTTAACAGCGAAACCAACTATTAAGGCAATTTTTTACGCAAGTGCGCGAAATTTAAACAGCAAACTTTATCTAAAAAAAAAAAAAAAAAAAATTGATGAGCGCTCCCAATAACGAACATCCTCATCTAGTACAGTGAGTGTAAATGCAAAGAGTATAAGTGTAAAAGACTGTGTTACGGTTATACTGACAAAAGTGACAACAGTGCTCAAAAGCTAAAAATACAGGAACGAAGCTTAAAATCGTCGAAACTGGCTCCCGCATCTACATTGACCCGAGACGATGATGATAGTCGCTAGAATAGATTCTCCTTTCAAATAGGTAAAGCTTACAAATTAAATCGAGCAAACCATATCCAATTTATTTCAGAGAGAAAAATTCAAATGTTCTTATTAAAAAATTTAATTCTATTATTGGAGAATATTCCTTTTACATCCCGGCTATTAAACGCGTTTAAATGCATAATAATTTTCTCATTAACTTTTGCGAGGAGATGAATCCGGGGCCTTAATTTTTGTTTACGGAGGGGATTTCGCATTTCGTGGACGTCCGTATGGGTGGCAATTTTTAACATATTGTTACGTTTTTACCTTTTAAAAACGTTAAAAATATGAGTTCGTAGATTGCAAATAAAATAAAAATAAATCTGTGTTTATTTTTTCAATCAATTCTTTATTATCTGCACAACTTTTGTGCCACTGTTCGAACTTATTCCACGTATACAATGATAACTTTCACAATATGTGCTTGTTCGTGATATTTCTCTGCTTACAACCTTTTTTTGTAAGCAACAACACTTGTTAGTTATTCTTCTTTGCTCACAACCTTTTTGTAAGCACGACACTAACAACTGTTTCCTTCACGCAACTTGTCTGCACACAAGTCTGACTGAATTATAACTCGGTCTCGTATCTTCACACACCACTGGTTGAATTCTCACTCAATTCAACGCGACGTCGTCACACGACTAACTTAACTCGAACTCCGAGAATCACGTGTCTTCATACACGATTGACTGAATTCTAACTGAATCCTCGTTGCTCGCTTTATCTTGCCTTTTATATCACTGGATCAACAGTGTGATGAATGCCCTCGAAGGATGATGACGACCTTCGGGAACAATCCAAAAATGTAAACAACTTGTTTCCATTTTTTATTGGTCGTGTATCTTGTTTACTTTCGTCCAGGCAGAGTTGTTGTTGTTTTCTTTGTTTGTCTTTCCGCTATATTTTTTATACACGGACGTTGTTGCTATATTTTTGTTTATTCATCGATCTTGTAAACAAGCCTGTTGTTTTTGTTGCTATATGTTTACTTATTCGTTGATCACGTGAACAACTGCATTGTTTTGTTTTTGGAGCTTTTGTTTATCATTTTATGTGTGATCAAGTCCATTGTGTTGTTTTTGGAGCTTTTGCTTATTATTTTAATAACACCATTTCCATTTTCGTAACAATATACATACTGTTTCCTCATGGAGTTTTATACACCAGTAATCTAGTTTTTTTCGAGCGGTGATATTTTAAAAATATCACCATTTCTCATATCGCACTTATGTACGGTATATAGCGATATCAAATGGTCACATAACGAAAACCGTAACGCTAACCATTTGATGACAATCTGAAATAATTTAGAATTCCCAGTACAAAATGATGTCTTACAGATGATATTCTAAAAACGATGTGGTAAGAACGCTACATTCAATTCTTCTATATGCATGAGCCTGTTCAATGTTGTAAAAATATTTATGTCCCTACTAAGTAATTAAATTAAACTCAGTTAATTGTTTAATTTTAAATTTAATACCATTCGAGCACTCATCTCACACTCTATTTAAAAAGTTTCCAACAAAACTGTCTATGTACTTTCGATTTAATTACATACTTTTTATAATTATTTATAAAAACGTGTAACATATTTACACATAATCAGCATAATTTATTATGACACAAAGTCTTCTTAAATAAATATTTCCTTAAAACAGCTTTTCTCATCTCTCTCAATTCCCTCTCTACCTTTTTATTAAAATAAAAAGGCAACAATAATAAATTCAATGCACTTGATACTGTTGAAGTTACCTTTTACCATAATTCGCTAGCATGGAAACACTCTTGTCTTGTCTGATTGCTTCATATTGTGCTCATATACGCGAATGATAATGGCATCTCTACTTTGGATGGAGTAGTAGTCATTCGGCAGTTTAAAAAAATAAACAAATACATGCATTACACATACTTAAACATACGAATGTATAAGAAAATTTACAAGATTATATGTGAGTGTATTTGTTTTATAATGTTTCTTTTCTTGTTTAAGTATTTAAAATGAACAATTCCTGCAGCTCCATCCAACTAGACAATGTCCTTTTGAAATAAGTTACATTGACAGCAACAAAAAAAAAAAATTAAAATCTATTTTGTTGTAGTACTCGTCATGCATAAAGAGCAAAATTATAGCAGGGTGTCTGACAGTTTTAACAAGTGATTGATGTTAAACACTAACAACGCTAAAATCACAATACAACTGCAATAAATACAAAAACACAGTAATTACAATAACAATAATAATAATAAGAATTGCTAAACAATCGTAAGCTTTATACAAGTGTATCATGGTGAGAGAGAGAGTGGAGTGAGGGTACAATATTGAAGTACATATACTACGATGGAACTAAATTATGTAAATTTTCATATTATTTTTTGCAACTGTTGTTGTCGTTGTGGAAATTTAAAAACAAATTCACATTTAAATGTAAATATTTACAGGTACAGGATACGGATGTATTTGAGTGTATGGGTGTACATGATTCCATTGTGTCCGTAAATACCATAGTTTCACTACATTTTGGCCTAAGAATGTTGTCGGCAAAATAAAAGTAAAAAAAAAGAAAACCTAAAATGGAAAAACCTTTTCATTACAGTAGATGGCAAGTAAATTGTTAATATCAGGACAATTACTGCCGAAGGTTATTTATATTTAAATATTATTTTTTGTTTTTTTTTTTTTTCAGTACAAACAAACAATTTTAAGAATCAACAAATAAAATGCTTATGTTTAAAGCTTGAAACTTGTCTTTGTCGACATTCCTAAAAAAATATTTTTGTCGATTCATTCGTTATCCGTTTACCAACAATGCAGCCATCTTTCTCACAAAGTAAAGTGAAGTCAAAGTGAAGTGCTGTAACCATAAATTAATTACGATTTTAATACATATGTATATGGCTGTGCATGGGTTTTTGAAAAAAAAACTTCTTTTTTGTTAAGCTTAAACTTTAAAAAATTATATTTTTTAGGCCCTCTTTGGGAGTCAGTTGCTGTAGAGGGTATCTTGATGGTGGGCCGCGCATTGGACATGAAAAAGTTCAAGAAAAGTTCACTAACATCATGTTATTAGGCCACGCAAAGAAACTAAACTGCAGTACCTGAAGTATAGCGGATCCGAAACACAAGTATTATAATCCAATTTATTCGCCTAAACTTACTTATCATGGAGTCTACTCGTACCTCTCTAGCATAAGAAATTCTCCTTCTTGATCAATTTACTTTCAGACGATATTATTTTTAGGATTTATATTTTTAAACAAGTCGCTGTAGTCTAGTAGGTAGTGTATTGGCTTATTAGATGTGAGGCCATGATTCAAACCCCAGGTCAGTTATCTTCAACAAAACGAAATATGAAAAATATTTTTTCGGTAACTTCCTCTCAGCAGATTTCTGGCAAAAACTCTGAGAGTAAATAAAATTGCCATGAAAAGTTTCCCAAAAAATCGGTCGTTCGGAGTAATAGGTCCTGTCGCTCAGGTACATATATCATTAACACAGTATTTATTATTTATTTTAAAACATTTTTAAGAACACATACATAATTGGTGATTACAACCCTTCAGTCAGGATTGTGGACCTAGTTTCTCACAGCATTTATGTTGTGTGCGTTAATTTTATAGTACATGAGTAGCGGAGCACGCAGGTCAAAGTCGATTCCGAACGACAGATTTTTGAGAAACTTTTCATGTCAATTTTATTTACTGCAGAATACTGCTGAGAGGAAATCGCTGAAAGAAATATTTTCTTCGTTTTATTCGGAATGCCTGAGGTGGGGTTTGAACCGAGCCAACACACTACCTAGTAGACTACGACGACTTCACATTAATTAAAATTAATTGCTTTTGCGGTTAACACGCCGACGGCGTCATCAATACTTATTTCTTTTGAAGCATGTTAATACGGCAGACATATGCCAGAAATGGTATTTAAAGATAACGTTTTTTTTTCCAACTTGTGCTTATATCGTGAATGGTAACACTTAGCTCATGTCTGATTTGACAGATAATTAGTTTTATCCTTCCGCTGAACGAATATGGTTGTGTATACGTTTGAACAACGCTGGGAAATATTGCGACATTACTTTGAAAATCATGGTAATGTTGCAGAATGTGTGCGAATATTGCGTACGGATTTTGGAAGAAGAGAAGCACCGTCAGCTCCGTATGTTCGTTATCTTGTGAAAAAAGTGAAAGAAACTGGCATCCTCATCGATAAACCAAAGCGTGAAAAGCCAAAAACAGTGCGTACACCCGAGAATATTGCTGCAGTGGCAGAAAGTGTGCGTGAAGCGCCATCAACATCAATTCACCGTTGTTCTCAACAATTGAACATTTCGGAGACATCATTGAGACGAATTTTGCATAAAGACCTTGGTATGACGCCATACAAAGTCCAATTGGTTCAGGAGTTGAAGCCAATTGACCATCCAATGCGTTTTCGCTTCGCTAATTGGGTCTGCGATCGACTTACAGAAGATGCCGATTTTGGCAAAAAAAAAATCATCTGTTTAGATGAAGCTCATTTTGATCTTGGCAGGTATGTGAACAAGCAAAATTGTCGCATTTGGGGCACAGAAAACCCGCAAGCATACATTGAAAAGTTGACGCACCCAAAACGAGTCACTGTTTGGTGCGGATTTTGGTCCAGAGGCATAATTGGGCCATTTTTCTTCGAAAATGAGCAAGGAGTGGCCGTTACAGTCAATGGCGATTGTTATCGGGCCATGTTGAACGAATTTTTGTTCACAAAAATTGAAGAGGGAGGAGGATATTGGCAACATTTGGTTTCAACAGGACGGCGCTACGTGCCACACAGCCGAAGCTACACTCGATGTTTTGCGCCCTGTTTTTGAAGATCGCATTATCAGCCGCAGAGCTGATGTCGTTTGGCCACCTCGGAGCTGCGATTTGACACCGTTGGACTATTATTTGTGGGGTGCCGTAAAAGATAAGTGTTACGCCGACAAGCCAGAGACAATTGACGCTTTAAAGAACAATATTCGTGAAGCCATTGGTGAAATACAGCTGCACACAATCGATAATGTGCTTAAAAATTGGACCGATCGTGTAGGCTACTGCATGGCCAGCCGAGGCAGCCATTTGAATGAAATTATTTTCCATTATTAACCGAAAGGATTGTACTTTCAAATAAAAAAAGAAATTTGAGAAAATATTCAGTAGTTTTTTTTTTAAGCATTTTCAAAAAAAAAAAAAAAGTTATTTGGCGGACCCTTTATAATACAAAAAAATTTCATTCCAATAAAACTTTTGCTTTATACTGTCATTTGAAGTTGTGAAGCTCAAAAAACCACACTTCACAATTAAACATTTTAAAACTTCCACGTCCTTTTATTCCAAGTGAATGTATTTAAAATTTAATAGTCTGCGTTAAACAAAATGTAAAAGAGTTAAAATAACGAATACTGTGTATGCGTATTTACCAATTCAGATTTCTTCCATTTCACTATACGTATGTATATGTATGTACATATTAAGACAAATTATTTTATTTTATTTTTTCTGTTTTTGGAATTGAGCCAATTTTAATACACATTTAAAACAAATAATTTTTAAAATCAGTAGAATAGACAGCAATAAATTGTCATAAAAACCAGAATGAGAATATTTTTTGTTTTCCTATATCTTTTGTATTTCAATGCATTATTTGATCTGCAACGGGATAAGCATCTTTAATTTCCGCCACAATGTTTTAAGTATTGTACTCGTAGTATACGTTGTAAGTAATATTTCGATGTCTGGTGTTTTTATTGTAAACGTAAACGTGAATTTTTGTTTTGTTAATTGTTTATTTAATGGCATATTTAAATTGAGCTTGCAGTTAAGTATTGGTACAGTGTTGGAAAAAATAATAGAAACGATTACTAGTTTATCATTAAAATATTGTATACTTTTTCGTAATAAACTTTTATTGTTGGAAATCGCTGTTAAATTCTTGCTAATGTAAATGACAATGGGGATACACTAGAGCCTCGACTTGCGTCGTTAATGCGGACCGGAGAATTGCGACGCAAATCGAAACGACGCAAATCGAATCAAATTTTTCATACAAATGCATTGAAATTTATCAAAATGAAGCAAAAAAACTTAATATTTCGGATAAAACAGAATTATGAAAACATTTCTCATTATTTTATTAAGTTCAGTAAAGTTTTCTCTAATTATTATAAAGAAATAGCAAAAATATAAATTAACAAAAAAACTTAACAAAAATCAATAAAATTCATTTATAAAAAAATAAATTTTAAAGAAGAAATTGTTGTTTGTTTAGTTTATGTGGTGCTTTCTTCAGATAATAAATTCAAATCAACAACACTCCATTTGATTACGTGGTCTTACAGGTTTGTTAACAAAAAGTTTTGTTGAACTTTAGAGATCTTTTTGCTGATATGTTTCCTTGTAACAACTAATGGCTTGGTCAGCAGATGCTGCTACGCCCTCGCTACGATTTTCGTCAGAATCGTTTTCAGAAAATATATCCAATGCATGGGAAATTAATTGCATAGCTTTCGAAATATTGAAGATTGTTATTTTTCTTTTTCCTCGAATGTATTATCAATTATCATAACATCATCTTCTAAAGCATGCTGAATATTAATGGATAATAAATTTTTATTATCAAGCTCCTCATCGTGAGACAGTAAAAGTTCATTAATGTCATCCTCTTCCATTCCTTCAAATTCGGCTAAATTTAATCGACGCAATTTGAAATTGCAACAACGCAAGCTGAGTTTTGTCAATTTTTAAAAAGCGACGCAAATCGAAACGACGCATATCAGATCGACGCAAGTCGGGGCTCTAGTGTACTTTTAAGTTTATGTATATACCTTTTTTTATTTACTTAAAGATAAATAAAAATTTAAGAAAATAATAAAAATTTGATGCGTTTCTATTATTTTTTCCAACACTGTATGTCCTTGCATTGCTTCCGTTTCAGACAAGAAAGTAATCCAGCTGATTGTACGCAGTTTTACAAAAATGCATGCCCCTGTAAAATACTTTACAAATTCTTAAGTCATTTTTTACTTAGTATTTCTTTATGAAGTCGTTGTAGTCTAGTAGGTAGGTGTGTTGGCTTATTAGACTTGAAGCTACAGTTCAAATCCCAGATCAGACATCTCCGACAAAACGAAGTATGAAAAATATTTCTTTGGCGACTTTCTCTTAGCAGATTTCTGTCAAGAACTCTGAGAGTAAATAAAATTGCTACGAAAAGTTTCTCAAAAAAAAAATCTGTCATTCGGAGTCGATTTTATGCTGTAGGTCACGCCACTGATGTATAAAATTAATACACACATCATAAGTGGTGTGAGAAGCTAGGTCGTAATCCAAACTGAAGGGTTGTAATGACCGATTATGTATGTATGTATGTAGTGCTTTCATAACATCACGTTAAATAATTTTTTTTTTAAATTTTTTGTAAATTTATTTTCGATGAAAACATCTATTCGAACTGAAAAAGACATGTCAATACTTCAGATCGTTTTCAAAATACGCACTCATATAACATTTTCGCCTAATGTTGTAAATCACAATGCCAAGAAAGTAAGAAAAGGCAATTATATTTTAAAATTTAGACGTCACTATCCTCATGTATAGGGTGTTTTTTATAGAGGTATAGAACTTTAAGTTGCAATAAAACAACGATGGATAATTCGATTGACATGAATTTTATTTATCCGAAAGATAATCTTGTGGCATTACATTTTAAATATGATTTCTGGCATACGACCGCCACGGCTGGCGCGGATGTAGTCCAATCTGGACGTCCAATTTTCGATGACTTTTCCCAACATTTGTGGCCGTATATCGGCAATAATACGGCGAATGTTGTCTTCCAAATGGTCAAGCGCTTGTGGCTTTACCGCATAGACCAATGACTTTACATAGCCCCACAGAAAGTAGTCTAGCGGTGTTAAATCACAAGATCTTGGAGGCCAATTCACAGGTCCTAAACGTGTCTTTCAATAAATCTATTGTGGCACTAGCTGTGTGACATGTTGCGCCGTCTTGTTGAAACCACATCTCCTGGATATCACGGGGTACTCAATTCAGGAATGAAAAAGTTAGTAATCATGGCTCTATACCGATCACCATTGACTGTAACGTTCTGGCCGCCATCGTTTTTGAAAAAGTACGGACCAATGATTCCACCAGCCCATAAAGCGCACCAAAGAGTCAGTTTTTCTGGATGTAACGGTGTTTCCACATACACTTGAGGATTACCTTCACTCCAAATGCGGCAGTTTTGTTTGTTGATGTAGCCATTCAACCAGAAGTGCGCTTCATCGCTAAACAAAATTCGCTTATGAAAATCGGGAACAACGGTAATCTCGTTTTGGGCCCATTCGACGAATCTACGCCTTACTTGATGATCGTTTGGCTTCAATTCTTGCACGAGTTGGATTTTGTAAGCACGTAAACCAAGATCCTTCCGCAAAATCTTCCATAAAGTGGATAGACACAGATCCAATTCCTGTGCTCGATGGCGGATGGACTCATTCGGGTCTTCCTCAATGCTACGCTCTACAGCAGCAATAGCTTCTTCTGTAGGCACCGTACGGCGTCTCTAGGGATGCGAGTTATCAATAAGAGTAAACGTGGTGCGAAAACGTTCCATGGTTAATCGAATTAACTGCTCTGATGGACGATTTTGTCGACGAAAAAACGGACGTAGTGCGCGATACGTTTTCCGCACAGAACCATTATTTTCGAAATAAAATTGCACTATTTGCAAGCGTTGTTCAGGCGTGAGTCTATTCATGATGAATTGCCAAACCAAACTGAGAATAAATCACTTGACAGCTGTTAAATCGGTCGCCATCTTGAAAAGTAATGCCAACTTAAAGTTCTATACCTCTATAAAAAACACCCTATATTATCAAACAGTTCCAACACGACACCGTAATTTTTCCATTGAGTTAACAGTGTATAGTCGTTGGCTTATATCTCGACGATTCAAGATCATATGCGTGAATATTACATGTTTCCAAAACATTGTAGCTTTAATGAGAGACTTTTTGGTACTTTTAATCATATTATACAAGCGATTTTAGATATTTCCTGTAGCGGGTCCAGCGTGTCAAGAATCAGACTAAGATATTTACCAGCGGGGCTCAGACTAAGTCTAATCCTATTTATTCTAACGAATAAATTGTGGTACTACGTTCCTTCTCATAAAAAGTATTTGCAAGGATTGACACGTCAGCATAATCAGCGACTTTGTTACCGGAAGGATCGAACCGATAAAGACGTATGTTGATCACAAGCTTTCCAAGAAGTGGATACAGAACTTTACATTGCGAGGTCTACTATCTTTTGGCATTGCGCACTTCTGTAACGGAGGGAGTAACCAATCGAGTTGATTCATTGTAATTGACCACAATAAAACTGTTAGAAATATATTTTTAACTTTTGTTATACAATTACGATGTAAGCCACTTAGTGAATGGGAATAGTATATTGAATAGTTAGACTCAAGCTACGAATTCAAATCTAGTTCTTTCGGCAGTCATTTTTCGGAAATCTTGTGATAAAAGTTCTGTCCACATGAGTGGTATGGTGAATATGAAAATTAACGCGTTTACAATAAGTTTCTCTTCCAAATAAAATTAAACTAGATTATGGTAATCGTAATCGCGTTTCGGTCTTCACTGACAGTCGGGCCGCCATTAGATCTCTGTCGGGTGTTGTGAATAACTCCAGGATCGTTAGGGAATGTCGTCGCTGTCTCGACCTTCTTTCTGGGCGCTTTAGTGCCTCACTGGTCTGGGTCCCCAAGCACAGTGATATTCCGGGAAACTGCAGGGGCTTTGAGCTCGCCAGAGCTGGTGCACTCCTTCCGGAATCCTCTTCAGTAGACTTGGGTATGTCACTCGCCGCGGTCAAACTGGCCATTGCGCGAAAATTCTTTCTAGACGCTAACCTATCCTGAGTCAATGAGGAGTCCTGCTAAACCCCTAGACTCACCTGGCCCCTCATCGATAGAAGGCGTACCAACCAGTTACTTGGATTTGGGCGTGGCGTCATCTCAATCACAGTGGCCATGCTTACAGTTCATTGTGTTATGGTTAGTCACGCGGAAAGGATACGGCTCCCGTATAACGACTTCTGCCGTGGGTGCAGATCCGCTGAGGAAGAGGAGACTGTTATCCACTTCCTTTGTCAGTGCCCATCTCTTGCGAGGTGCAGATATAGGCTATTTGGCTCTCCATTTCTTATCAGCCTGACGGAGCTATCATCTATTGATGTCAAGGATATAGCTTCGTTTATCAAACTTTCTGACTGGTTTTCCAGTGCAGGGTAGTCGAGCTTTTGATGTGCAGCCCTTGCGCTGACCAACTTCTTCCTCTTCCATGATTTTGGTGGAACTTGGTCAGTACAGAGACTGCGTTCACCCGTGGCATCACAACGGGCCGCTATGCGTGCTCAAGTGAGCTTTGTGATATCAGAGCTACAACTAACCTAACCTATGGCGATCGTATGTTAAATTTAATTAAAAGTGAATTATGCGCTGTACAAGCCAATAATTCACAAAAGTAAATGAAATTGTTGAAAGTAAATGAAAATCAAACACATTTTTTACAGTTGGATTGGTGAAACATAGTTACAAAATAAGAAGATTCACTATTCTTCACTCTCATACAATATTATAGATTGACCCCAATTTACATAGGCATTCTTATTACGTAAAGATAAAAGAGCAAGTATATTCGGTATATTAGGTAATTATGTTTTTAAACAAGCTCACTTAAAATGCTTTTCGATTACAACTAATTAACTTTAAAATTAATGCCACAAGGCATATTTATTTGTAGCTACATAGTTATAGAAAAGCACCAATATTATTAAAACGACTGTCAATTAAACATGATATCGTTGTGAATAGAAAGGTTGAAAAGGTTTCAAACACCCGTAAGTAAGTATTCGTATTGCCACACAAAAAAAGAAAACAATTTAAAAAATATTTTTGAATACGTTAATAACACGGTGCGACAGTAAAAATACACCCGAGTAACTACATAGTCCACGTTGTTCAGTTAGTTGAGTAGAACTCAAAAATACCTTTTTTATTTTTTTCTCTACTATGAACGGACAAACTTGAAAAAATATGAAAAAAATTCACATTTTCCAAGTTTACCTCATCAAAACTCATAGCATATTAAGTCAAATAATAGATATATGTATACCGTTTTAAAGGTCCATCTCTCCCCTTTCCAACAAGATTTAAATTTTGGAGATCGGGTCAGAAATGTTAGAGTAATACAGAAATTTGCGCGTAAAGTCTAAAAAAACAGTTTTTGTCAAATAAAAAAAGTTTGGAGGGTTCGAGAAATATAAAAAAAATAATTTTGAGATCTACTCAACAAAACTCACAATCTATACTAAGTCATTAGCCGGGTGTATTTAATTTTCTTTATTTTGTCGCATAGTGTAATGTTGAATATTTTTATAGATTTCTTAAAACAAGAAAATAAATTACGAACTTAAACACATTTTCTATGTATGTTGACTGTTTAATCTTCTAATGAAAATTAAATTGAGAAAATATTGCATTAATTTTATTAATTTATTAACATTTAACAACAGAAGCATCAATTGTTAATGCTATAATGTCGGCGAGTAATTAAAATTGTCACCCGATAATAGTCAATAATTCAATAACAATAGTATGAGCTGTTTTTCCATCACTATTGGCTTTTTATAAACTTAAATTGAATAGGATAAAATTAATTTAATTAATGCCATCGTGATATTAATCTGATTAAGATTCTTTTTGAACAGAACATGCCAGAAAAAGTAATGTATAACGAAATAATTTAAAAACGCATTCATTATTAAGCGGTTAAATGCGAGTAAAAAGTTAAAAAGAGTATTTTGAACAGATGTGGCGTTTAGGTCATAATTTTATAGGTACACGATACACATGTATGTATACACGATAAGATGTATATATATTTATAATAATAAGACATGGTATGTAGAAGTATTAGGCGCTAGGTCGTGGTTCAAACCCCAGCCAAGACCTCTCGAATGAAACGAACTATGAAAAAATGTTTCTTCGGCGACTTTCTCTTAGCAGTCTCTTCTGAGTGTAAATAAAATTCCCATGAAAAGTTTCTCAATATTCTGTCGTTCAGAGTCGACATTAAACTGTACGTGCCGTCAATCAGGAATAAAAAACTATTACATCGGAAAATTGTCCAGAATTTTTTGAAAGTATGATTTGAGATTGCTGATGGTTTTCTATGAAAGATTTTATAATATACAGTATACAGCAAGTCTAGGTACACACACATACATACATAATTGGTCATTACAACCTTTCAGTTACGATTATGACCTAGCTTCTCACACCACTTATGTGGTGTGTGTTAATTTTATACATGAGTGCCAGAAGCTATAGTTTAAAGTCGACTCCGAACGACAATTTTTGGGAAAAATTTCATGTCAATTTTATTTACCCTCAGAATTTTTGCCAGAAGAAGTCGCCGTAGTCTAGTAGGTATTCAAAAAGGTAAAAAAAAATTCATAGAAGTTTGATTAACCCAATCCTAAGAAAGTTGTTGGATTTGATAAAATCAACTACAAGATGCATTAAAAGATAAAAATAAAAACGTAAGAGCAACTCGAATTTATTGATATAATAAATAAAGAGCGTATATGGTATGCTCATGAAGTTACCGTAGTCTAGTAGGTAGTGTGTTGGCTTATTAGACGTAAGTCCCGAGTTCAAATCCCAGGTCAGACATCAAAACGAAAATATGAAAATATTTCTTCGGCGACTTCCTCTCAGCAGATTTCTGGCAAAAACTCTGAGAGTAAAATAAAATTGCTATGAAAAGCTTCTCAAAAATCTGTCGTTCGGAGTCGACTTTAAACTGTAGGTCCCGCCACTCATGTATAAAATTGACGCACACAACATAAGTGGTGTGAGAAGCTAGGTCGTAATCCTGACTGAAGGGTTGTAATGACCAATTATGTATGTTTTTGCCAGAAATCTGTTGAGGGGAAGTCGTTGAAGAAATATTTTCTCATATTTCGTTTTGTTAGAGATGTCTGACCTGGGGTTTCAACTGTAGCCTCACGTCTAATAAGCCAACACACTATCTACTAGAGTACGGCGACAACAAGTTATTATTTATATGGATTGATTTTCTAATTTGATATCATAAAATGTGTATCTAATAATATTTGTGTACATTACAAAGCATTACAGTAGATAACTTTATTAAATGAGTTCAAATATGTTCTTACAAATTCATAAATCAATTCCAGATAACAAACTTAAAATAGTACGTCAAAACTGTTTTCCAAACCATTAACTTGGCCAACATACTATACGAGTATTTAATGGTGTTTTCTTTTCTACCAAAAAATGTGCATTGTGCATGTGCAAAATGCAATTTTGTGTTTGTTTCTTAAAAATGTTTCGCCCTCAAAAAGGGTGGTATGTTTTATTCTAAATAATTCGCACTTGCCAATGGTGGAGGGCATTGCATTTTATGCCCTGTATAAATCGAGAGTGCTGATAATGCCCTGTAAAGAAGATGACTTTTGTTTATTTATAAGGCTACCAGATGAAATTTAAAAAAGCCGCATGGTATCTTTATTCAATTTTGAAGTTAATTTTTTCATTGTTTTGTGGAGTAACCTTAAGGAAACATTACATTATTAAAGATACATGGTCAGCAATTTAAAAAAATTGCATTCAGTGTTAAAAAAAATTTTTTGGTTATAAAAAACAGCGCTCAAAAAATGAAGTCGAAAATTTAGCTATCTGGCAACACCTTTCTCATATTTACATATTTTATTGAAAACAAATCAAAAAATACAACATATTTTTAGATCTAAAACCTTAGCGTTATTAAATATAAAACATTTAATACGTACAAAATACTTTTTTTAAATTAATTTTAAATATTATTATTTACATTGAACTGCTTTTGAACAAATTGAAATTTCCTCATTCATTTTCTTAAAAAGTGGTAAACACAGGGCATACCCTTTTTTAATATTTGCGTTATGTTCTTCTCAAATAAAAAATTACATTATAACAGGGTTGGTCAGCAATTTTTTTAATGCACCTTGTAAGAGGGTGACATTTTCTTTGTAGAAAAGAAAACACCATAAATCTTCAATACACATAATATTTTTGCCCTCTTTTATAATTTTATTTCTATTTTATAATTTTTATTTTGCACACACAATATTTTGCCGGATAAAATATAAAATGACAATATAAAAGTCCTTTAGGAATTTCATTTTAAATGAAATATTGTATGTACACACTCACATGTACACTTAGATATGCAAAAATTTAATGCAGTAGATGAGTTCTTAGACACGCTTAGAGTTATTCTTTTATAAATGAATGTTTGAAATTGATTTAAATTATAAACATTTGCATTTAAATTATTGGACACTTCTTTTTATCGTGCGCTTTATCCCTGTAAAGTATTTAAATTTAAATTAATGCAACAAATTGCAACAACAAACTACAGGGCTACACAATAACGAGCCCCTGAACAATGAATATTTTAAAGGACAAACAAACCAAAAAAAAATTAAAAATTACTTTAAAACTGCTGACGACGAAGTCGTTGATAGTAGTAGTAGTTGATAGGTGACATAAAACTATTACGAGTATCGAATAATAAATTAGTGATACGAACAGAAAATTACTACGTACAACACGACAATGCCCAATAACTTTTCTTTTATATGATATCCGATTTTAGTAGGACTTTTAGAAGCAGAGGAAAAAGAACGACAATATGGTATGTAAGACGCTAACTTTGAACTTTTTAAATAGAAAAACAATTCTAATAAAAAAATACTGAGAAAAAACGAACAAATATTGATGTCAGTGGCATATAAAAGTCGTAAAAAATTTTTTTTTTTAGAATTCACGATAACGGCCACCCCCAAAAACTAAATAAGTTCACAACCGAACCAACAACAATACCAACACCAGCATATAATATGAAGGAAAAGTTAAAAAGCTTAACATTTGCTGCTTTTCGCTTTTTAGTTTTAATTTTTCTTTTTGTTTCTGGGTCAATAAAGTGGATTACGATAAACATGCATTCGATTCGATGACTCGGAAACAAGGAGAACAACTTATAAAACGATATAAAAAAAGCATTATTATGGGGTATTTCATATCCAAAAAGCCAACAACTTATTAACACTTATTTAATTATATTAAAACGTTAACCAACACACGTATTGAAATTACTGCTAAATAGAGGCCAAGGTCACCTTGCAATACAAAAAAAAAAAAGAACTTTAGAGAAAGTTTCATTTTTTTTTATTCAAGTTAAATTTCTCACATCACTTACAGTAGCGAGAAAAAAAATGCAACGCTATGTCGTATGATATTCAATCGAGGCTCGAAACTTATAACGTTATCCAATTCCACTCCATTTTTGTTTTTTTTATTCGTTGATGTTTAAATTTTAATAAAAAGTATCATTAAGCGTTGCTTGCTTCTCTTTTTACTTAATTTTTTTAGATTTATAAAAAAAAGTGAAAAAATTTAGCGAGAAAAAAAAATGCAACGCAATGTGTTAAAGTTAAAAGGAGATCAACTAGAGTAATTTGTGAAGCGAAGAATCAAAGTTTAACTTATTTGGCTCTGATGGGTTAAATTACATTCGTCGGCCCCCAAAACAGAGATATTCAGAACAATTCTGTAAATAAACAACATTCTGTACCATCAGAGCCAAATAAGTTAAACCTTATTTCGTCGATCCACCATACTGTGACCCACTGCTCTTTTGACCAATGCAGATACCGTCTCGCAAAGTCAAGCCTTTTTTTCTTTTTAACCTTACTTATAAGTGGCTTCTTGGTTGGTCTTCTAGCTAATTAATTTGCCTCTCTTAATTGATTTCTGGCTGTGTGGACGCCAATAGAAACCCCTCATTGGTCGTTTGCATAATTAGTAACATCTACTACCGTTTTCCGATGATCAATTTTTACTATTTTTACCATTTGACGGTCTTGGCGGGCAGTAGATTTACGAGGTCGATCACTTCCTATTTCTTTCCACGTTATTTGTTTGACGATATCGCGATGAAATCCGACAAACCGTTGATTTGTTGATATTAAATTGATGAGCAACTTCATTCATTGATTTGCCTTCTTCCAGAGTCCTTATAATGGCAAATTTGTTGTCTGCTGACAGCTGTTCCTATTTTAAAATTCACAATTTGCAAAGTCTTCATTAACCTTTTATTTTAATTACTCTAGTTGATCTCCTTTTAACTTTAACACATTGCGTTGCATTTTTTTTTCTCGCAAAATTTTTTCACTTTTTTTATAAATCTAAAAAAATTAAGTAGAAAGAGAAGCAAGCAACGCTTAATGATACTTTTTATTAAAATTTAAACATCAACGAATAAAAAAAACAAAAATGGAGTGGAACTGGATAACGTTATAAGTTTCGAGCCTCGATTGAATATCATACGACATAGCGTTGCATTTTTTTTTTCTCGCTACTGTATGTTGTGTGCATAGCTGCCAGATTTGACGATTTATCGTCATTTTGACAATTTTGAGCTCCAAAAATATCATATTGACGATTTGACGAATTTTTGCCTTATTTTGACGATTTTTAGAATTTAAAATTTTGCACCATACTCTTTACTTTAGAACATTAAAAGCCACTTTAAGCTTTGTACTTGTTTTGCAATTGTTACTGTTGGAAATGTATGTTAGTAATAAGAAGGAATAAAGTATTATATTTTTAAGTTATTTTTTCGAATATCTGTGATGATTTTTCTTTTTATCCCTTAAAAGCCAAAAAATTACAACTCCTAAATAGCCTTGTAGTTGCGCATAATTTATCATTTGCAGTTGCAAACAATTTTAAAAATTCGATTATAGCCTCTAATATTACCATCGGAAGAACAAAGGCAAGTGCCATTATTTATTTTTTCGTACGACCAACATTCAGGGAATGGATGGCATTGTGTTTGGAACTATGAAAATATGTTATGGGAAGGAGGAAAGAGAGAGCAGTGTTTATGGAGTTCGGAGTCGACTTTAAACTGTAGGTCCCGCCAATTATGTATAAAATTAACACACACAACATAAGTGGTGTGAGAAACTGCGGGCTTCTTGGGGACGATTGCCTGTAGACTGTCTAATGGTGAAGGTATAGCACTGGCCATTTTATAGTCACCTAGCAGCAACTCGTTTCCTTGCCGTTCGCATCTTCCCCCTTTCCTAAAAAACCTGCACAATGCACTGTATGAGTAGGGGCCATCCCCTGAGTGCTGGTTTCATAAAAAAAAAAAGTAAAAAAAAGACTTCTGCAGGAATTGAATTTCACATACGAATAGTCCGTCTAACAAACGAACTTTGTCTGTAATGTAGTATGCGATCCACTGGCCAATCGACCACATACGGATATGCTGGCCGAGAAAGACGATTGTTACATAGGAATATATGATTCTCGGGAACAAGTCATCTTATTTCGCTCGAGCAAAATCCTTTGTAGTAGCGATAGTATCCATATTGCAGCGATACTCCAATTATTCAATGGAGTTGGATACACTACCGACATCAATGAGCTACTACGGCCTCTTCGTAGCCACGGTCGAGAAACCTCAAAATAGACGTTTAAGCACTGACTAGAGTTTGGGGTTCGGGAATTCCCGGATGGGTATTTCCCGGGAAATTTTTGTCGGGAATTCCCGGGAAATTTTTTAAATATTCCCGGGAAATACGGGAAATTTTAAATTAACGTATTCTTGTACACTTTTTTTTGGAAAAAAAAGGTCTGTAGACTAGTAAATAGACTGTTCTGAAGACTAGTAAATAGATTGGTCTGTAGGCAAGTCTACAGACTAATCACTGACTACTCTTTTGACTTGTTTATGGACTAAAATCATTTAAAAAAGTTGTATTGAAAAAATAAAGCAGAAAAATAATTCTTTGTATAAATTGAATTATTTTCTTTATTTCAGAGAATTATAATGAAGCTATTGCCAACATAAGGAAAATAATCAAACTTTCCAAAAAAAAGTCTTTTAAAAAATGCTACTCTTCAAAAATATGTAAAGGAAGAATTCAATAAAGAGTATCATCTAATCTTAGATGTACGAACTATGTGGAACAGCATGGTTGGAATGATACAATCATTTCTAAAAATTAAAAATGCAATAAAAAAGGCTTTAATAGATTTACATTTATCATCATTGTTTGTTGAAGACTATGTCCCACACTTGGAAACATTGGTAAACGTTTTGAACCCCATAAAAGATGCAGTGGAAGCATTAGGCAGGCGTGAAACCAATTTGATAATAGGTGATGCTATTATGAATACACTTTATGAACAGTTATTATCTGTTGATTCAATACTTTCGGAAAAAATGGTTCACACAATTAAAAGTAAAGTAAATGAAAGATATAATGACAAATTGATGTCATTAGTAAATTATCTAAACACTTCACAGCAAAATAATATTAACATAACAAAGACAATGTTAAAATTCTATGCAGAGCAAATGTACAAACGCCTATTCCAAGGTACTGAAATAATATCGGCTGAAAGTGATGAAGATATTTCCGTTGCACAAGTACATCAATGTTTTAAAGAAAAGTTGGAAAACGCCATTAATGGGGATAAAGAAAAAACAAGAAAACTGAAATTAAAAACACACAACTTATTTAAAAGAGAGCTTTATTTGAAGCTAGTACAAACAGAACCAAAAATTTAGACATACTTTTTAATGTATTGTTAACGCTTAAGCCCACTTCTGTAGAAAGCGAATGTGTTTTTTCGTTAGATGGTAAATTTTCAACAAATTTACGAAATAGAATGTCTGATGAGTTATTAAATGCACTAATAATTTTAAAAACTCATTTTTTGAAAACTAAGTTCTTCGAAAATTTTTTATATTTTTATTTTTAAATAATATTTTTAATCAATTTTTAATAGTAACTGATCTCAAAATGTTATCATTAATCTGTTTGTTTCTGTTTATACAGTATGAATTTAGATGTATTGTTTTCTTTTTTGTTAATAAAATAACATTTTAATAAAAATCTTAAGCATTTTACTAGTATTGTGAATTTTAAAATTTTTTTTATTTTTTTTTTTTTCATTCCCGTTTCCCGGGGAATGAAAAAGTCCGGAAATTCCCAAACTCTAGCACTGAACCATACATGAGAGTTGTATTCCATACATATGGTGTAAATAGTAAGAAAATCAGAGGAAGTGAAGTATTTCTTGAGAAGCCAGGGAACTGAAAAATGTGTCGGTTCCAGCCAGCATTACACCAAATATTCATGCTCAGAACGTCAAAAGCTTCTGACTATCTAATATTTATACCGCCCATAGATATAGATGATGCAATATTATTGCTGCGGATATGTGTCAATACACAACGCTGGGATAGATTGTTTAAACTTTAAACAATTTATTCCTAAAAATGATATAAAATTTCTTCATTTTTTGGAAAAAAAAAATTAATAAATGAGAGTGAGGGACGCTAGCTTTTAATTTCCAACAAATTTTTTGTTAAATGTTTTATTTTTGAACTCAATACAATAGAAATAATTTTGATTCTTAAAAACTTTTAATTTATTTATTTATTTTTTCTGACGATTTATTTACGATTTCAATAAACGTCTTTGACGATTTTGACGATTTTTTCTCAAATATTTGACGATTTGATGCTTCATTTATCTGGCAGCTATGGTTGTGTGTGTTAATTTTTTTTTTTCATTAATGGTGGGACCTACAATTTAAAGTCGACTCCGAACAACAGATTTTTGAGAAACTTTTCATGGTAATTTCATTTACACTCAGAGTTTTTACCAAAAATCTGTTAAGAGGATGTCGTCGAAGAAATATTTTCTCATATTTCGTTTTGTTGGAGATGTCTGACTTGGGCCTTAAGCCGCGGCCTCACGTCTAATAAGCCAACACACTACCAGCTACTGTGGCGACTTCCAGCCGTATACAAATAGTAATATAAAAATCTGATATAAAATATACGCAGACATCTTTATTTTTGCAATAATGAAGAGCTTCAAGATCTCGCTACCCCAAAATAGGCCACTCAAGCAGCATCTCATTAACAGCAAACAGCAATCTATTGATGAGCAGATAATAAAATCTAAAATGCATGAAGAAGTACACAAAAATGGGGTTCAAAGTTTAGTACCATTGTGATGCAACTGCCGGTTACCTACATATGTACATAATTGGTCATTACAACCCTTTAGTCAGGATTACGACCTAGTTTCTCATACCACTTATGTTGTGTGCATTATTTTTATACATGAGTGGTGGGACCTACAGTTTAAAGTCGCCTCCGAACGTCAGAATTTTGAGAAACTATTCATGGCAATTTTATTTACTCTCAGAGTTTTTGCCAAGAAATCTGCTGAGAGGAAGACGACGGAGACATATTTTTTCATATTTCGTTTTGTTAGAGATGTGTGCCCAGTGGCTTTAGCCGTGGTCTTACGTCTAGTAAGCCATCACACTACCTTCTAGACGACGGCGACTTTTTGGCATCAATAGGTTTCTTAAATGAATAAAATATCTCACACATACTGTGTTTTATTTAAATATAGGAAATGGCGGGTTTGTTGAGGCTTACAATCTTGAGCACATTATTAAAATACACTACATATAACAAATGAGTGTATATTCTTGTGAAATTCTGAAAAGTATTCGCTAATCCATTCATCTTGTTCAAATGCGTTTCGAATATTTTTCGAATTATTTGGGTAGAGTAATATAATGCATCCTAATCCGTGTTCATTTAATAAAAGTCTCATCTTTTTTTACATATTACATAGGGTGGGTGATTTAAAAGTTTAAATTTAAAAATGCAATAAAACAAAACCGGTTTGAAATTTTGCCGAATTTATTTTTTTGTTGTGATGTACAATTGTTCCGATTAGAATCAGAATATTATTGCATTCATATGGTTGCCGTGGCCTCACAGTACTTCAGTCAATCGAACCAATTTTCGTACAATTCTTCGAGTGTATGGGGTCGTATCTCGGCAATGACATCACTAATGTTGGCCTTCAAATGTCCAATTGTCTCTAGTTTGTTGGCAAAACACTTTGCTTTAACGTCGCCGCACTGAAAATAGTCCAACGGTATCATATCGCAACTTCTTGGCGGCCTATTTATATCACCATTTCGGTGGATAAAACGGCCGTCAAACGTTTGACGCAATAAATCAATTGTGGCAGGAGATGTGTGGCAAACCAAACATCATTCACACCAATACCATGAAAAGTGGGTACAAAAAAGTCGGTTATCATGGCGCGATAGTTGTCTCCATTGACCGTAATGGTTGCGCCGTCTACATTTTCAAAGAAATATGGGCCAATGATGCCTCCGCTCTACAAGCCTCACCCAACAATCACTCGTAATGGTTGCATTGGCTTCTGTAAGATCACGTGTGGGTTTTCGGAGCCCCAAATACTGCAATTTTTCTTATTACCGTACCCACTAAGTTGAAAATGAGATTCATCCGAAAAGTTTTTTTTTTTTTTTGGCTAAATCGACATCATCCTACAGTTTCTCGTTGTTTCCCAATAAATCCCAACGTTGTTCAAACGCACATCAATTCATTACGTTCAGTGGAGATAATATACTGAATTTTGTGACAGAATAGAATGACATAAGTATATTTAAACGGATAGATGACCCACCCGTTAAAATTTAAATTGTTATCATATTTACGTATTTGAACATTTTATAATAATTTTTATGCCTTTTTGGCGTTGAGTTAATCTCTGAGGCTATTATGATACTGGGGGTTGCTATAGACTTAAGTTACTTATTTATAAAATGCAATTAAAACCAAATATTGATTATTTTAAAATTCAATTGAAAATCAAATTTTTGAATATGAAATATACCACAATTGATTTCACATTTAAATTTGAATTTCTATTTCAGCAGCAAAATATGCACCAACGACACACAGCAACTGTACGACAGCGAAGGCAAAAACAACATTTAAAAAATATAATAAAAATCTTATAAAATATACAAGCATCATGCATATACAACAATAGCCCATAAATTATATACATATACATATGTATGTATATATATTTATATATATAAATATATTGAGTAATATGTGATCCACATAATTGTACTTGAAGAGCTATAAATAAATATACACACGTTTACATATGAAGAGTCTAAAATCAAAGCTTTACCTTCCTCCATATACCAGTGGAATCGTTGACCAAGCCAAAGGGGGACATACACACTTTTGAGACTTCCAATTCAAACTAACCGACTACAATACAATATGTGCATCACAATATAATTTTATTTTATTTTATAAACAAAAAAAAAAAAAAAAAACAAAAAAATACAAGAAAATAAAAGAAAAAAAAGGAATCCTTCAAGACGAACAACATTTTTTTTATAAGAAGCAAACTAAAAACGATAAAAGCAAGCAGAAGAAAACGTTTTTTTTTTTTTCGAAAATCTAGTGTTGAACGTTGGCCAAAAAAGTCTAAATTGAATCGAAAGATGTTCTTATTCCAAAGTAACACCCACACATAGAGAGACTACAATTGCTGAAAGTGGCAAGAACTACGTCCAAGTATACAACAATAACATCAAAAGGAACACAGTGTACGGAAAGAAGCATTGATATAGTGGCAGGGGGTTATTGGATAGAAAAATAAAAGAAAAGAAAAGAAAAGAAAAGAAGAGGAACAAGTTTTCAGTAAATGGGCTGTTGTGTATCGTTAATGAGCGATGGCCAAAGTTTTAAATTGTAAAAAGTATCATAAAATAAATGTAGCAGACCATTGTCATCACCACCACCATCAGCAACAGCAACAGCGGCAGCAGTGGCAGGAACAAAGGCAACGACATACCCATATAACCACAAATCAATGTGACAATGACAACAATAATCTACAGCACAGCCATTTATACAGCAGCAGTAGCAAACGAATCAGTAGCAGTGGCAACAACTGCAAAAACAACAACAATAATGAATTTATCAAATTTAGTACGTTGCAGCAGCAGCAGCATGTTGCAAATAGACAACAACAACAACATCAAATTTACAGTAATCAACAATCCTTTAGCAAGCAACAGCTAACATCCGTTTCCTCTTTTAGCGTTTTAAAAAATCGAAATTCAATAGCAAATATTAAAAATGAATTTTTACCATCATTGAACCCACCATCATCATTATCGCAATCGCCATCGGCATCGTCACTGTCTCCAACACCACCATCACCATCACCACCACCACCGTCAGCAATGGCAGCAACAACATGTTCCTTTAGTGCACATTCCTCCAATGGATCACAATCGCCATCACTACCACCCACTTCATATTTAAATCTCTCGACCACATATTCAACGTATTCCACATGTTGTGTCTTAACCTACAATATGTTTACGGCATATGCCGAAGCTGCAACATTGCAACTGAAACGTAAAACACATTTTAATAAACTCCTGCATGTAAGTGGTCATCCAGATATGCGTAGCGTTTGCTACTTAATTTTGACGGCCTTTTTCTACTGGGGCGTTATGATTAGAGCTGCTGTAGCCACAAATTTATCCCCAACACAAACGCCAACTGCAGCTAGTCACGTGGAAGAAGATTTAAATACCAAAGCAATGTTGTATTCAAACTTAATTGTAAACGTTACCAGAGACGTTGTTAGTGATGCCTCTGAGTTTGGTGATGGGACTAATGATGTTGGTGGGGCTAATATTTCTCAAACATCATCCTGGAGTAATTACAGTTTAAAGCAGCCGGTTTCTTTACTCTCTGTATCTGATGACACGTTAACTTCTTATCAGCGACGACAACCAAAGCGTCGCGAAGCCGCCAATGTGCCTGATTTCGAGGACGATGACTCCAGCTATCATGATGACGAACTTGATGAATATGAAATTTTGATTCATAATAAATCTGGTAAGTATTTACAGATTTTTAATGAATTATATTTCATAGCTTTTTGTTGTTCTTACTTTTCCTAGCAATATTTTTCTGTAGCGAAAGTAATCTCTTGATTAATGAATCTTGATTATGAATAAGAAAGTTGTTGAATTTGATAAAATCAACTACAAGATGCATTAAAAGATTCCGCGAGTAAACAAAAATCTTTATTCCGTTGACTTCGAATCCTAATTGCTATTGTGTTGGCCAAATAAAAACGTAAGAGCAACTCGAATTTATTGATATCATAAATAAAGATCGTATATGGTATGCTCTAGACTGGAGGGGCATAGCAGTAAATGTGATAAAACTACTAGAGACGCAATAAACTTTTGCCGCTCTAGAATCAAAGTCAAGTTGTCTTATTTCATTCGATACGATATATTGTTATGGCCAATACTCCAAAATTATCTCGAAGATTTTGCATATACGGACGCAATATGTTTAATATCGCCTAGACATTGGCGAATCATATACAGTTGGATTGAAGATTAACGACGGAAAGCCTAAGGCATTAAACACTAGTTATAAAATCGGTGATGCCATAATTAAAAATGTGAACTCCTTCAAATAGCTTGATAGTATTTTCAGCAGATGTAGTACTACTATCGATATTCAATATTAAGTTTCAAATAGCCTTCCCTTAGTTCGATGTTGTTGTACCGCTGTCAGACTAAATTCCAATAATCTGAGAAAAATTCTCTAATAATACGACGACCTAAACGACCGAAAATTTGTTTAGTATTTCCATGGTCCCAATTGAAATGTATGTAAATACAAAGGATGGAGTTAAACATACTATTTGGAAAAACTTGGCACCATCCTCAACGCGGTATTGTCGTCCAATAAAATTTATATTTGCTAAAGAAACTAAAGAACTTATTTTAAATGAAGTAAAGTTAATTGAGGAACAAATTTCGTCACTTGTACCAACCACGATAACAATAGGCACTATTGCTGTTACTGTTACTTCCAAATTAATTTTGTGTATGATTGATGGAAAAGTGTGCAGTGCACTTTCTAATTATTCATCGTCACAAGCATGCTATATATGTGGAGCAACACCATTAGCTATGAATAACCCAGTGGCAATTTTGAATAGATCAGTGGATCAGCATATGCTGCGTTTAGGAATTTCTCCTCTCCATGCCTGGATCCGTTTTATGGAATGTCTCTTACACATTGCATACAGAACAGACATTCAAAAATGGCAAGTTAGAGGAGATGAAAATAAAGCAAAATTGTTGGAACGAAAAAAACATATCCAAAAAAGATTTAAAAACGAAATGGGATTACTTGTCGATATGCCAAAACAAAAATCCGGAAATTCTAACGATGGAAACACGGCAAGAAGATTTTTTAGAAACGCCGAGAAAACAGCAGAGATAATTAATATTGACATGGAACTGATAAAACGTTTTCACATTATCCTAGAATGTTTAGCATCAGGATATCCAATAAATTCCACAGCTTTTGAAAAGTTCGCAAAAATTACAAGAAATATATATTTAGAGAAATATTCTTGGTACTTCATGCCAGTGACAGTACACAAAGTCCTCTTCCATGCAAAAGAAATTATAGATAGCAGTATTCTTCCAATAGGCCAGTTATCGGAAGAAGCACAGGAAGCTAGGAATAAAGACAACAGAAGATATCGACTAAATTTTACGAGAAAAACATCTAGAGTTGACTCTAATACTGATTTATTGCATAGACTTTTGATATCATCTGATCCGATAATATGCAGTTTGCGCAAAAATCCGAAAACTAAAAAACACGTTTTAACTCCTGAAGTTTTGGCATTACTTAAAGAGCAGGATATTTATAATGACGACTCTGATGGCTCTGATTTGGAATAAATAATGTAAATTAAATGTTTATGTACTTACCTACTATTGTATTATTCTGTAACAAATATTAAATTAATAAAAAATAAAAATATATTTTTTGACCAGCTATAAATTTTTTTTCAGTGTAGTAAGGCCCGAGTATTTTTAAATATGGGTTTATCCTAATGGGTTTGCCCTAAAAAATCTCCTGGCCATAACTTTCAATCTTTCCTTGGGGCAATCTTAGCATATTTATTCTTACTGTTACATGGGAGGTGGGCGTGTCAGTTGTCCGATTTCGCCCAATTTTTCTAAAAAGATGCGTCTTTTCATTATAATACCAAGTTCAAAAATTTGTGGCTTTACCATTAATAGTTTTTGAAATACAGAGTTTAGTCCCCCTAAATTTGCAAAATCTGACACTGTGCCCTGGTCAGACACCTCCAACAAAAACAAAATATGAGAAAATATTTCGTCGGCGACTTCTTTTCAGCAGATTTCTGACAAAAACTCTGAGAATAAATAAAATTGCCATGAAAAGATTCTCAAACAAAAAAGCTGTCATTCGGAGTCGGCTTTTTGTTTGTAGACAGTGACTCATATGTATGTATGTAGTAAGGTCTAAAAATTCTAAATTGTTTCTCTGTATAACAATTTTATTGATGCAAATTTCGTTGCACTACACGCAACAGCAAAAGTATTAGTACGGCAATATATTTCACCAATTTCATGACTTTTAGACAAAAGTTTGTATAAAAAATTAAGGTTTTTATATTTATTTTATTAATTTATTTCTGTTTTATTATAAAAGAAACAATTTTTTAATGTTTTTCATAAAACAAGAGAAAAATAAGGAAAAGTTTCAGATGACTACTTAGGTACCCAAAAGGAGAACCCGGAGTAAATTAAAAATTCAAAGTAGAATATCCCTTAAGGTCAAGCACTCCATTTAAGCTATTTCAAATTGAATGTGAAAGTTTTGTTTAGTGTTTTCTGGTGCCACCATGAGCAAGTTTTTCGGTTGACTTTTATTTGACGTTTAGCGATTACGAAACCGTTCTTTCAAATGATCTCCTAAATACACTCTTGAAGTCATATCGGAACTTTGTGCAAGAAAGAGTATTAAGCCTGTGGGGAACTTTTTTTGTCAAAATATATTGGAGTTCTAAGACTTTTGCTGTCCACTGTATATAACGCTTAGTGTAGCAGAGATTTTATAGAATTATTTTTAAAGAAAATTTGCATATATCGATGGCTTAATATAGAAAGGTCGTATCTTCAATTTTCAGTACTTTACAGGAGAAGGAAAAAATTTAATAAAATCTGAAACAAAAATGTTATAAAAAAAGTTTAAATGCAGTTTTTATTAAAAATAAATGAGGAATTCATTTAAATCATTAACGGAGTATATACTTTAGTTGAACTCTTCACTCCGTACAAAGAGTCAAAAATATTTATTCGAATTTATGTGAGTTAGGGATTTTTCTTTTAATTACTGTAAGTCGACTATTCGACAACATAGGAAGCTGAAATATTCAGAGGATGTGTATGGGGGTTTTATCTACCAGAATATGTAAAAACCCCGATTTTGAAAAAAAAAATGAGATACGACCTTTCTATATTAAGCCATCGATATGTACATACATGGCCAGAATATGATCATTTTTACAAAGACAAATGAAACTTTAAATTTATGAGCAAAAACAAATTACAAATTTCTTTTAATTACACTTAATTTTTTTTACCAGTATGTTGGTATATATAACCAAACATGAAAATATTACAACAAAACAAATTTCAAATCAATGTTTTGTGGCCAATAAATAAAATATTTTTCGTTTACATTACCTTTCTTGTATTGTATGTATTGTTCGTTCACTATTCGACGTTGGCATAATAGTATCACTTACATACATAAATACAAATATTTTAAATAGATATGAACGCAATATTGCTATGGTTATAAAGAAAACAGTATAGTTATGACGAGAAGTTGTCGTTTGTCTGTATTTTTATAGGATTTTAGAATTGCATGATTGCAGAATAGTTGATATAAACACAAGGGCACATGCATACATATGCTCACAGACAGAAAACGGCAACGTTTATGTGCCCTTTGCGGATAATTTATAGAAATAACAGACGGCCAATGTTTTTGCCAAATCTAAGTATGTATGCATTACAAATTGACATTTTTCAGCATCATTTTATTGCAATTTTAGAATATATATGTACGTACATACTTTATGTATACATGTAAGTGAGAGCATCCAAATACGCATGCAATTACAAAAATAATATAATTTTATAATAAATATTTTATTAGGAAAGCATTTCTGGGGCCGCAGTGATTCTTGCTTAGCTGGATGATGGGTATACAAACTTATAAACTTATGTATGCATGTGTGCATGTGCGTTCGTAATCTCGATATAATTTTCTTTCATACTAAAGGTCAAGGAATTATAGTAAATATGCAAATATTGTTAAATTATTCAAACCAATAATATTAAATATAAACAAAAATAACTTCAAGAACAATAAAAACAAAACAAAACAAATCGGATTATCATGGATTAAAAATAAAAGTGTTAAAATATAAGAGATTTTCTTTAATGTTACCAACTAGAGAGATTTACTAGTATTTGACAAAAACTTACTTTCTGAGTGATATTTTAGGGTTTAAATTCTAAAAGGAATTTACAGTAACAAAAGAAGAGAAAATGTCTCAAACGTCCTACACTATACTCAATTCTCACTAGCTTCCTATATGCCAGTTTATTACCACAGTGAAGACGACCTATTGACAATTTTAGTATGAATTTAAAAAATTTAATCAGTTTGTTTTATATTGTAAAGTATTGTAAAGTGTAAACATATGGCATTTTTTAAACACTCTAAAGGCCATTATTATAACTTGCAGTTAAACTTGGGTTCAGTTAAAGGTAACTTTAGCTAAAGTGGATTTTAAAGTCACCTTTAACTTATTTTCGTTATTACAATCTAATGATAAAACAAAAATAAACTTTTTCAAATGCCGGAGCAATGTCGATAATACTGCTCCATTAAACAAGTTTTTTTTAAACGCAGTGGCAACGACGGCCTTCGTTTTTTTGTTGTATATGCTCATTTTGTTTATATTTGAAGTTGCCATATTGAAAATAATATATAATTTGGCAAGTTCAAACATAAACTTAACTTTAGAATTTACCGGTAAGATGATCCTCCCTTTAGCTTAACGCTCATTTCTACCATACTGTCCACTTATAATAATGAAAAACAATTTATCTGCCTGTTAAAATCCTCCCTTTAGTTAACGGCAAGTTGTAATAATGGCCCTAAGATTGATACATACCAGAGATCAGCAATGAATCGTATTTTCGCTACTCATAGGTACTTATGAAATTTTGAGTATGAGTGAGTCAAGAGTATTAAAATTCAACTACTCTGATTCATTTGTACTCGCTACAACATTGATTTATAAGTATAGGTTGCAATGAGTATGAGTACAACGTTGACATCAAACTCACAACATTCGATTCATTGTTTGATTCATACGCCTACTCATTCAGATTCATAAATTTAGAAAAATACTTATAATACTTACGAATGATTCGAGTCACTCGAATCATTCATCAAAATTTACAGTAGTAGTTGTTGTTGCATTTACAAAAGAAGAGAAAAGAAAAGACAAAGACAGCAAGCAAAGCACACACACAACCTTCTAGCGAGTATTGTGGTGTTCGTACTCGAATCATACTTATTTTGTGTTTCATGTATATGTTGAATCATGGAGAGTCGAAATCAACAACATCGTGCGTATTGTTAAGTATGAGTACGATGAGTATTTCTAACTTTGAATATGAGTAGTATGTGTATGACATTAAAATAAGTATGAATGCGTATAAGTAGCTGAAATTATAAGTATGACTCGAATCTACTCATCGTTTTGAATACTCGTTGCTGATCTCTGATACATACCTTCTATTGCATTGAGAATGCTGTTTTGAATAAAGTTAAAACTATTTTGGACCTTGGTATACTATTGGATCACAGTCTTAACTTTCGGGATAACATATCCATGATGGTGAATAAAGCTTATAGCATACTCGGATACATGAAACGCTAGTCTAAGCAATTTCTTGATCCTTATTTAACAAAATTGTTATTTATTTCTTTTGTTCGACCTATTCTGGAGTATGGTTCTATCATATGGGACCCTTGTTATGCAATTCATATAAATAGCATTGAGTCAGTGCAAAAACATTTTTTAATTTTCTGTTTACGAGGTCTTGGTTGGAACTCCTATGAATTACCGCCGTATCGCAGTTGACTAGCTTTGATTAAACTGCCAACTCTTAAAAGTCGTCGTTCTATGATGAGTGCTCTTTTTATTCTGGGTTTAATACAAGGCCATGTTGATACAAAGTTCCTGCTCAGTCGATTGAAATTCAATGTTTCTGTGCGACCAACACGTAATTTTGAACTGTTGTCACTAAAATACTACAGATCGGACTATGCAAATAATGATTCCTTTAGGCGAGCCTGTAAAACCTTCAATTATTGTTACCAAGTAATTAACTTCTCAAAGAGTAAAGATGTATTAAAAAAAACCCCTATCAATATTTTGAAATTGTTAAGTAACGTTTTAATTTTTTTTATTATTGACATTAACAAATAAATAAATAAATAAATTAGATCCTCATTATTAAAAATATTCGAAATATTTTTATTTCGTTTACTTTTATATTCGACTTGGTGGATGGCCATTATTCATGCAGTGTCTGCTTGGAATTTTCTTAGAAAGGCAAGAGGGAGTACTTTTGAGTTTTTACTGTAAGAACTGGTGCAACCGAATAGAAAATGCATCACAAATGCCAGGACCAAATCTCTATCTATCAGTAGAGTACATTGAGTGCAGGTGTCAATAAAACTTTGCAACTTTGACTTAGTTCCCTTCCTATCGATAGAATTTAATGCCGTACTGTAATTAGTGAACAAATATACCCTCTATGAAATATGAAGAAACGCATGTATTTCTTTGTTATGCAAGTATTGTTTTTCAAAAATTGTATTATCTTACTTACATATTTCAAATGACTATTCGAACAAACTCTTTATGTTTTTTGTCTTTTTTATATTTTAAAGGTATTTAAGGCTACATTCAGGCGGTGAAATTAATATGGAAGTAATCTGTTTGTGATTCATGGCATTTTTACTTCATTTTCAATTAATACCATAAATCATAGCATCAAAGAATACAACACAATAGAAGAAGGAGCACAAACTAAAAACTAGGACA
The DNA here is from genome assembly GCA_927399465.1 of Sarcophaga caerulescens. NCBI lineage: Eukaryota > Metazoa > Arthropoda > Insecta > Diptera > Sarcophagidae > Sarcophaga > Sarcophaga caerulescens. The sequence continues at coordinate 23,089,132 of OV656867.1, forward strand.
TAGAATTGTGCATGAAAACTATAGAATATAAATGTGATTAATCAAAAAAAATAAAAAAAAAACAAAAGCTGGTAAATGAAAACAATGGGACATAAATGTGCACCAAATGTTGTTCAAAGTTTTAGAATTTTGCGACTTAAAGTTGTATATACGAATACAATGGGAATTTAAACAAAATGTAAATCCATCACCACAAGGTGAATAGTAGTGGATTTATTAAATGGGTTTATTAAACGATCACACAAATGGTCCGGTTTTAAATAATGCGCCAACAGACGGTCTATTAACCATAAGACTGACTTTTCTCCCATCCAAATTGTAAACTCCAATGTAAATAATTTTTCTCCAATGGTCAGGAGCATATGCTGATGTACTAAAATGTAAAGCCATTTTTACAAAAATTACAATTACACGGAAGATAGGTTCCATAAAAAACCGTGTAACTCGAAAAATTCACTCTTATATGGAAAAACCGTGCTAAACGAAAATCACAATAAAAGGCCCTTTTTGTCAGTTTTTAATATGATGTTATAGATTTTGTAAAAAATAATTCTGTTATTTGCTCACCTTGAATAAATTTACGCTATCAATTATATATAAACACTAATTAAAAACAAAGTTTAAAAACAATGATGCTCTTTGTTTTGGTATTTCAAACAAACTAGCTTATACACACATAAAATTTAATTTTGACCATAAAACGGGGAGTTCCCATCTTATCTATTTCCATCATAGACTACTAAGAATTCGTAACTGTAACATACATTTTGTAGTGTTGTATTTCGACAGTAAAACAATGAAAATGTTATTGTAGATAAAAGCAAATTATAGTTTAGTGTTTATAATTTCGTGTAAATGCAAAATTAATAAATTTCGTTAAAAAATTTTTTATTTTCAAAAACCGTGTAAGATCGAAAACGTGTAAAACGAATACCGTGTAAAACGAGGGATAGGTGTACAGCAAAGAATAGTGAATAATATGCCCAGATTACTGCAGATTATGCTGCAAATGAAATCTTCATTAGTTCAAGAGACAATAACGACGATAAATGACTTAAGGATCTGTCACTGGAACGTAAACGACTTCCACCAATATAAAAATCAGATCGTATATAAATTGACATAATGCTAGTATCCGATATACACTTGACATCTAGAAGTCTGTTTAAGATTTTTGGTTATACCTTATGCGATTGTAAAAACACCCTCAAGGAAGACAGATTGAGGAAATTCATCAGCTTTATCTAACAACGTAGAAAAACGAATTCATCGTGCTCTTCCTTTTTTGTAACCTATATTTTACAATAATATAAACCCTTCAGTCAGGATTGCGACCTAGCTTCTCACACCACTTATGTTGTGTGCGTTAATTTTATACATGAGTGGTGGGACTTACAGTTTAAAGTCGACTCCGAAAGACAGATTTTTGAGAATCTGTCGTTCGAAGTCAACATAAGTAGTGTGGGAAGCTAGGTCGTAATCCTGACTGAGAGATTGTAGTGACCACTTGTGTATGTATGTATATTTGAGATGGTTGTGATTGCAAAAGAGTCATGTCCTCACCGATTACATATAGGATCTCGGTTTTTAGCTCAGGAACTGTTTCTAATTTTCTTGCATAAACTCCAGATTTCACAAGAAAAAATAGTACGACGTTAAGTCACATGAACTTGGCGAATAGTTGACATCAGAATTCTAGAAATTGTTGCTATAATGATCGATTGTCACATATTATCGAATGGAGTTAACAAGATCCATTACACAATCGAGACACATGGTAGCAAAAACGTCACAACGTCTCTATATTAATGGTTGTATCTACGAGTACATATCGCTCCTTTATTGCAACATAGTCATATCTCAAAAAAACTTGAACTTGGCAAAATGCGATTTAAGTTTTCAAGACATAAGTCCTATGATCTAATTGCCGCAAACACTTTTTGCTATAACTTCGGTTCAGCTTGGGATATAAAACTGATTTTTTTTTTCAACATGTACAGAAGGTCTAAAAGAGCAGTTTTGCTTAAGTAACTACAAATTTTTAATTTTTTGAGGTATGACTATGTTGCAATAAAGGAGCGATATGTCCACGGGGACGCTATTTATTAATTAATGATCTTTTAATTAAATTTCAACAGTTTTTCTTAATTTCCAAATCTATTATTTATCTGTACTGAACACAGCATAAAAAAATGCTAAAAAAAATCGATAATTTTATAAATAATAATATATTGTTGTTGTTGTTTTTGTTTTTTAGCTTTAGGTAAATATATTGGTGCCCCATGTAACAATTCAAAATGTGAATCGACTCTATTGCATGTCATCTGTGAAAAGGATACAAATACATGCGGCTGTGAAAGAAATTATCCCGTACAACTTGGTTTAACCAGAGGTTGCGACAAACGTAAGTACTGATATACTGATATCCATAATAGCCAAACCAACCAACAAGCGCGCTGTCACACTGAAATCCTCCTTTTCCTTCTCTTCTGACCAAACCAACGCATTTCAGAGATGTATGGATTTAAATCCATTATTTTTTTTTTTTTTTTTTGCGGAAAAATTGGAAAAGTTGATAGTAGAGACGGTGATGGAGAGATGGAGAGTGGTAGTTGACGTTGGTTTTGGTTTTGATGGTCCAGATTTCTATCAGCAGTATTGTTTTCATATTTGTTTATCCAATTTTCTGTCAGTCTTATTGTTTGTTTGTTTGTTTTTCCTTCTGTTTTATCTCTTTTGAAAATAAAAATAATATTGTACAAACAACAATAACAATAATATTGCATACAGCTAAAAAACTAGGTGAACAATGTTTCTACGATGAGACATGCCAGTACAATGATGAAAATTCCCTTTGTGTTCAGGTGCGTCACAATGCCATGTGTCAGTGTGCGAGTGGTTTCCATTCGGTGAGCTATACAAAACCAACACGTCGAGTATTCTGTACTCAAGGTAAGTACGATACAATTTGTTATACGAGTATTCATACCACCCTTTTTAGTTTACACATATTGTTATCCGGTAACAGTTCACTAGTGGCAGTTGTAGTGTCACAGCCACCACTCTCAGCCAGACAGTATCAACTGTCAACTGGCTGTAGAGCAAATGCAACGAAAGAACTTGTAATTTATCGTCAGTGAAGCACATTTCGTATGGAGTGTTCACATTGAAGAACACACCATTCGTATGATTATGTTGCAAAATTTGTAGCATCTTGATACAGTTTCTTATGATGACAACATGTATTTGATTTAAGCGATGGCTTTTAAATATGATACTTAAAATCGTATTGGAATATTAAACGAATATATATCGTAAAATAAAATATAAAAATTATTCTTCGTTCTCAGGTATTGCCCTACACCAGCAAGTCTTTTACGAAGAACCCTTTGAGATCCCCGCATGAATATCGGCTTGTAACTGTCGAAAAATTTAAAAATATGCTTCAGATTTACTAGGCAATTATGCATTGCAATCGATATTCAATGTAATAAAGAGGGCCATTTAAAAGTTTAAACTTTAAAATGCAATAAAACAAAAACGGTCTGAAAATTTCGGCTAATTAAGCGGCCATTCATGAAGTCGCCGTTGTCTAGTAGGTAGTGTGTTGGCTTATTAGACGAAAGGCCCTAGTGCAAATCCCAGGTCAGACATCAAAACGAAAATATGAAAATATTTCTTCGGCGTCTTCCTCTCAGCAGATTTCTGGCAAAAAGTCTGAGAGGAAAAAGTGCGATGAAAAGCTTTTCCAAACTCTGTCGTTCGGAGTCGACTTTAAACTGTAGGTCCCGCCACTTATGTATAAAATTAACGCACACAACACGAGTGGTGTGAGAATAGCTTCTCGACGTTGTACAATGGGTCAATTCGACCTCCGGGTACTGTACTTGTCACAGTTGACAAGTACACGTCCTCTAACCTAACCTAACCTAACCGGCCATTATACGTTTGACGCAATAAATCGACCGTGGCATGAGATGTGTGGCAAGTTGCATCATCCTTTTGAAACCAAACATCGTTCAAACATCGGATACAAAAAAATCGGTTATCATGGTGCGATAGGTGTCTCCATTAACCGTAATGGACAAATATTGGCCAATAATGCCTCCGCTCCACAAGCTGCACCAAACAGTCACCCGTAATGGGTGCATTGGTTTCTGTAAGATTACGTGTGGATTTTTTAAGCCCTAAATATAGCAATTTTGCTTATTAACGTACCCACCAAAATGAAAATGAGCTTCATGCGAAAAGGTGATTTCTTTTTGCAAAATCGACATGATCGTGCAGTTTTTCGTTAACCCAACTAGCGAAGCGAGAACACCTTTTGTTTAATGCGATAGGTGTCTCTATTGACTGTAATAGTTGCGCCGCCAATGATCCCCCTGCTCCACAAGCTCCACCAAACAGTCACTCGTAATGGGTGCATTGGCTTCTGTAAGACACGTGTGGGTTTTCTGCAATTTTGCTTATTACCGTACCCACCAAGTTGAAAATGTGCTTCATCCGAAAAGATAATTTTTTTTGGCAAAATCGATATCATCATGCAGTTATCTTCCCACATTGCTCAAGCGTAAATGGATTCATTACGTTCAGTGGAGATAATATACTGAATTTTGTGAAAGAATAGAATGACATAAGTATTGCCAGATTCGAAATAACCTATGGTTTAAATTTAAACCGATATGTGGCCCACCTGATAGTTGTAACACGTTTTTACCAATTGGCAAGTAAGAAAAGCTACGGTTTTCATACGTATTCGGTTCATAATCACCAATTGTCATTAGATTAGCTTTAGGATTAAAGATTTTAATAATCCCTTCGATTATTTTCTGTATGTTGGCTTACAGGGTTATTCTCTTTCTTTCCATTTAGAATTCCAAATAAAGTTTCATAATTTCGAAGTAGATTCAATTATGTTTTACATTCGTTAATTCAATTTCCAAAAGTCTTCTTAGGTTGGTAGTAATAATAGTAACGCTGCACGTTTGGTTATGTTTGTCTTTCTATGTAAACAGTATAATTAACGAACTGATTACAAAAATAGCTGAAATATATTTCAACCAAAAAGCTGCATCAAATCAGCTGAATCATTTGCGATTCACTATTCACTGTCACTATTCTAACAAGTTGTATGCCCCCACAATATACTCACTACCATAAACAAACATATTTTAGAAAATGCAATTCACTCTTATTTAAGTCAGACTGTATCCGATCCAAAGGAAACGTGAAACGACAAAAATTATTTAATTTGTGTTTGAAAGTCTATAAACATAACTTCTAGATTTACACATTCTGTAGACTTAATAATAATAAATCTGAATCTATATTTTCTATCTTCTCTCGCAGATATCGATGAACTGAATTCGGATTTGCCAACTCTGTTGGGTGTATGTGTCGGTATTGGTGTATTGGCTGGACTAATTTGTATGGTCTTACATTTGTTTAGTAAAACAAAGTATCCACGTCATCGAAATTTCGGTGATGCTAATCTACCGCCACCTATTATGTATTCAAGTGAAACAGGTAACGTTCGATAAATGTTTGATTGCTTGATACCATATAGACTAGAACTAAGCTAGACCTAGGACTATTTCATGTATATAGTATTAAGTCGTATTGTTGTTATTGTGAATCTGATATGTCTTCACATTTACCAGGTATACCATTGACAGTGCAATCCGGTCGTCCATCCTCACGTTCAAGTATACGCTCTAGTGGCGGGTCAATCGGTTCCTATGGTAATCGACGTTCGTCAACGGGAGGTGTTGGCGGCAATAGTAGTGCGACAGCTGGTTCCAAGGGTATACTTGTCTCAACATCACGCACAGGTGCGGCTAGATCAGCCGCCATATTGCTTATATCGTGTCACTTAACAACCTTATCTAAACAAACGGCCGCGTCACGTGTCTCATCGCGTCAAACTTCCGGTGCTGGTTGTAGTGCCAATTCTCGAGATAATCTTGATGAAAATGGCTCCGATCCGGGTAGTCGAAGTTGCGATAGTACCCTATCAATGACGCGTCATCTGCAAAAACAATTAAACCATCAGCGTCATCTGTTGAGCTTTGAACTATCGCCGGCCAAAACAAAAGATCATGATAGAGTTAGAGCATTATTGGGCCTAAATGGAGTCGATAATTATCGAAACAATGACGATGCGTTAAATAGTTTAGATAATGGTCTCTTAGAAATTGGTGCACTCCCCACACCGGCCAGTGAAACCCCACGATTTGCGGTAAAAAATTTCTTAAACCAACCACAAAAACAAATTAACTAAATAAACAAGAACTCAATCTCAATTCAAATTAATCAGTTGATCTATTTAACGTAAATCCACAAATATTCAAACCAAAAAAAAAACTAAAAAGATATTCATTTCAATGTTCATAACACTCAACTCAACTCAACTCAAATCAACTCTATTTTGAAACCTTCCAACCAACCACTTGTACAACAAACAGACAAACTCAAACATCTTGTATTGGTCGTTAAAGAGCAATTCAAGTAGTTCAAAAATATAGTATAAATGCATACATACATACATATGTACTTATATTCCTATATACTATATATGTATGTGTATAAGGACTTTAAGACACTTATAAAACCCCCCACGTATCGAATAATTTGTTGTTTATGAATCAATGATCATGATTTTGTATTTTTGGATTTCGATAGAACAGTTAATGTTTTCAATTTTATTGTATTTATCTGTGTCTCTTTAAATTGTTGTTGTTGTAATTCTTATATGTTTCTCAAAATCAAAATCAAAATTAAAACAAAACAAAAAAGCATACATATATACATATACATACTTATACATTTATTTAATTACATTATTTAAATTGTTAATGTTGTCTTCTCTGTGTGCGTGTACGTAATTAAAACTCATTCTATCTGTTTAATTACTTAAACGATTAATTAATTAATTAATACGCAATGCATTCTAAAAATTTTAGAACTTTATTAATAAACAACAATTGGATTAAAAACTATAAATTCGAATCTATTTATAAAATATTCTGTTCTACTGTTCTGATCTATGTATGTTCCATATTCTAATGTTAGATTAAATACTTTCGATATTTTGTTTTTCTTTGTTTTTTTTTTTATTTTCCTGAGTTATTTAAGAATAACTATTTTCGATTAATATTTTCTTGACAAAAAAAAAATATTGTTTTAAACTAAAAAAAATAATTTTAAAACTAATAATTGTATTGCGTTAATGGTGCTATATTTTTACTATGGAAATTTATGAGGGATCTTTGCACTTTGGTGAGGAAGATGTGCCATTACACTGTCATTGTTTTCAGCCAAACAATTGTAAAAATTGTAAAAACTGAAGGCAGATACATATAACAGCTTTCCTGATTTCCATATATATGTAGTTATGCCTTTTCCGAATAAAATACTTTTTAATTATTGGTGTAATTAATAATATTTATTTAAAATTAAATGCGAGTTGATGCTCTCTTGGCGTTTAACTACAAGTGATCAAATTAACTTGAACTTATTCGCTAACCGTCTAATAGCGTCTGTCGTCGTGTCAGTGTTGTATTCAGTAAGTGTTGCCACCTCTTGTGGTACGTCCTGATCCCACATATATATATATATATGTATACTCCGTCGCCGTAGTCTAATAGGTAGTATGTCGGCTTATTAAACGTGAGACCACGCTTTATATCCCAGACATCTCGAACAAAACGAGAAAAAAAATATGAAAAAAATATTTTCTTCGGCGAGATTCTGTCAGCAGTGTTCTGTCAAAAAATCTAAGAATAAATAAAATTACCATGAAAAGTTTCTCAAACAATCTGTCTTTCGGATTCGGCTTTAACCCGGCGGTTACACATGCAAGTGCAAGTGCGAAAAACTCAATACACTCACACTTTTTCACTAATACACTCAAACTTTTCGAACTTACAGCTCAACTTGCAAGAGATTTTGCTTGCAAGTGAATTTTTGAGCCGACGCTGCAAGTAAAATGACAAATAAAGAAACAGTGTTACCGAGGTTAAGTTTTGTATAAATTTATAGCTGATTTTTACTTTATTTAAACAAAATTGTAAATAAAAAAGAACAGAACTGTCCAACAACGACTCTTAAAATGTTTTTAGACATATTTCATTCAGTTTGGAAAAAAATGTTTGTTAAAATATTTTTTGAGCAATTTTATAAAACTGGAAACACGGCAATACTATATTCGCAAAACATAAACATTGCAAAAAAAAACCCTTTTCTAAAAAAAAAAATTGTTAAATAAAAATGGAGCAAAAACTTAATAAAGAGGAAATTATTAAACTAATTTCCTTATATCGGTCAAATAAAGTGTTGTGGAACATGAGCAGCAAATTGTATAGAAGAAATGATTTAAAAGTAAAAGCTTATGAAGATATTGGTTCGCAAATGGGTTTGCCGGCTGATATTGTTAAAAAAAAATACGTTCCCTGCGATCTACGTACACAGAGTAAAAGAATAAAATGTATAAGAAGTCTGGGTCAGGTACGGAAGAAATATATCAGTCTTCCTTATTCTGGTTCCCAGCAATGCAATTTTTGGATAACAGTATTGCCGTCATCATCTTCCCAAAGCAAATCTTGAAGCAAATGCGCTTCCATATCCAAATCGCACCTTTTCATTAAAAGGGGCTTGACCCAATACTTCCTTCTCACTGTCTTTTTCTTTTTTATTTTTATTTTGCATTTCTAGCTTTTTTAATTCTAAAATTAAAGCTACTTGCAAAAGATGTTTACGTCTCGCGAACATTTTTAAAATGAACTTGCACTTGCTTGTGTAAACAATCAACCAACTTGCAGCACTTTCGAATTCTTTTTTGATATTTTCGGTGATAATACGTATTTACTACTTGCATGCAAGTACTTGCCTGTCTAATTGCAGTGTAAACTGTAAGTCACGCCACTCATGCATAAAATTAACAGATACAACATGTGAGAGAAACCTGTGAGAAGCTAGGTCGTAATCCTGACTGAAGGGTTGTAATAACCACTTATGTATGTACGAGTACATATGTATGTAGAAAATAAGCGAATTTAAACTTATTTTTATTAACGTAAACACAGGGTAAACAGAAGTAAAAGTGAATACGAAATAATTTTAAAAGTTACTTCTCACGTCCATTAAAATTTATATGATTTACCACAATTATATGATTACCACACCCCTGGATTATTTACTATTCTATTCGTTTTCATTAATATCGTACACACATAAACAACTGATTTCTCTATATAAATTGCTTTCAAGTTCTTTATTTACTTAAAATTTTGTTTTATGCTGAAACCTATCAAAGAATTCACTTTGCATGTTGCTGTTTGGTAAATGGGATTGTGTATATTCACAGGATTAAATAACACTCGAAGTCGCCGTAGTGTAGTGGGTAGTGCGTTGTCTCATTAGACGCGAGGTCACGGTTCAAACCCCAAAATATGAAATATGAAAAAATATTTCTTCGGCGACTTCCTCTCAGCAGATTTCTGGCAAAAACTCTGAGAGTAAAATAAAATTGCAATGAAAAGCTTCTCAAAATTCTGTCGTTCAGAGTCGACTTTAAACTGTAGGTCTCGCCACTCATGTATAAAATTGACGCACACAACATAAGTGGTGTGAGAAGCTAGGTCGTTATCCTGACTGAAGGGTTGTAATGACCAATTATGTATGTACATATATATGAATAAAACTCGATTAGTAGTCTATAGTTAGGCTTTAAATCTGAGAAGATTCAAACAAATTTAGTGTAAACGCTGTAAATTCTGAGCAATATTGCAACTAAAAGTGAATTTTGTTGTTATGGTACTAATCTGTTAATAAAGGGTTCGCCAAATAAAATTTTTTTTGAAAATGCTTTAAAAAAAAACTACTGAATATTTTCTCAAATTTCTTTTTTTATTTGAAAGTACAATCCTTCCGGTTAATAATGGAAAATAATTTCATTCAAATGGCTGCCTCGGCTGGCCATGCAGTAGCCTACACGATCGGTCCAATTTTTAAGCACATTATCGATTGTGTGCAGCTGTATTTCACCAATGGCTTCACGAATATTGTCCTTTAAAGCGTCAATTGTCTCTGGCTTGTCGGCGTAACACTTATCTTTGACGGCACCCCACAAATAATAGTCCAACGGTGTAAAATCGCAGCTCCGAGGTGGCCAAACAACATCAGCTCTGCGGCTGATAATGCGATCTTCAGAAACAGGGCGCAAAACATCGAGTGTAGCTTCGGCTGTGTGGCAAGTAGCGCCGTCCTGTTAAAACCAAATGTTGCCAATATCCTCCTCTTCAATTTTTGTGAACAAAAATTCGTTCAACATGGCCCGATAACGATCGCCATTGACTGTAACGGCCACTCCTTGCTCATTTTCGAAGAAAAATGGCCCAATTATGCCTCTGGACCAAAATCCGCACCAAACAGTAACTCGTTTTGGGTGTGTCGGCTTTTCAATATATGCGTGCGGGTTTTCTGTGCCCCAAATGCGACAATTTTGCTTGTTTACATACTCGCCAAGATCAAAATGAGCTTCATCTGAAAAGATGATTTTTTCGCCAAAATCGTCATCCTCTGTAAGTCGATCGCAGGCCCACTTAGCGTTGTTGTTCAAACGTATACACCACAATATACACAACCATATACACAACCATATTCGTTCAGCGGAAGGATAAAACTAATTATCTGTCAAATCAGACATGAGCTAAGTGTTACCATTCACGAAATAAGCACTAGTTGAAAAAAAACGTTAGATGGCGGACGCGATTTCACTTTTATCCTGCATTTAATATCGAATTGAGTTTTAATTCATTAAAAAATTGAAATATGTGTAATTATTTTTATAATAAAGTCCAAATATAAGGATACCTGTGTCAACTTCGGAAAATCAATCGTCATTAGATTTTTAGAGAACTTCAGATACTAATTCATAAACTTTTCCAATATTCATCTGTAGCATTGAATAACATTTTCATGTCGTGCTTAGTTTAGTTTAACACAAAGTACATCGACTTATTCAATAAATTATTTGTATCTGTAGCCATTCAAGACCGTTGTTCTAATATAAAATATTTCATAATTTTAAGGTCCCTGCTATTTTTTAGATATTTCTTAAAATAAAAACTTTTAACGAGCTCTTTATCTTTTCGTGAACTTTCAGGAAGTACAATTTCTACATACTTTGTTGTACACAACAATAATGTACATTTTGTTACGTAATACATTATTTCATAATTAAAATGCCTGAGCCAAGTAGTTGTGGTAGAAGTTTACGACGTAATGAGTAGCGTAGCAAGAAAAAAATTCGAATAGAATAGTAAAGCTCTCTTACAATGTTACCAAACAAACTTTTCAAAAATTTACAAAATAATGCAAGAATATTATCTAAATTTTCAAACAAAATACTAAATAAAAAATACTAAATCTCGAATATATTTAAAATCATGGAAACTCTGTTTACAATTTAAATTTAAATTTGTCGAGCGATAATATTCTAAAATTCGAATTTTGAGCTTCAGCTTCTACCAATTCTACGGCTACTACGTTTACAGGCAAAGTTCGCTAGTGTAATACTCGTTAAATATAGCTGGTTATATGTTTATATATAATTCATTGTTAAGTTTTTAGTTAGGAATATGGCCTACATATGTATGTACGTACGTACACTACCTCTAAAAAAAATTAAGCTCGTATATGTAATTTCGAAACGAAACAAGATATTAAAAAAAATTTAATAAGAGTTTATAGAATATGTTTAAAAATGAAAAAAAAGTTTTATTCAGTCTCAAATTTATGGGCAATTTTAGATCAAAACGTCCGCCAACACCAGATCTCGAACAAGAATGACCTTATATCAGCTCTGAAAGAGGAATGTGCAAAAATAACTCCCCAAACCACTAGAAAATTAGGGGAATCAATGCAAAAAAGGCTGAAAGCTCTAATTAAGCAAAAAGGAGGTCATATTAAATTTTGAAATTAATACTATGTATTAGTTAATTAATCATTTAATTGTTTGTTTATAGTAAGTGATTGAAATAAGCTGTGACTAATTGGGTTCCTATATTTTTGGTTTTTAGTTTGTAAATTTACATTTGAGACTTAAATTTTTTTTTTTAATTTTTAAACATATTCTATAAACTTTTATTTCGTTTCGAAATTATACGAGCTTAATTTTTTTAAAGGTGCAGGTTGAAATAAGCTGTGAGCCACTGTATATGGTGGGAAATTTAAAAGTTTAAATTTAAAAATGCAATGAAACAAAAACAGATTGAAATTTTGCCAAATTTATCTTGTTGTTGTGAAGTACAATTGTTCCGATTAGAAATAGAATATTATTTCATCCAAATGGCTGCCGCTGCTGGCCTCACAATAACTCATTTGATCGGACCAATATTCGTCTACTTTTTTAAATGCATGGCGTCGTATTTTCGCAATGACATCACGAATGTTGGCCTTCAAACGCTCAATTATCTCTGGTTTGTCAATATAACACTTTTCTTTAATGGCGCCTCACAGGAAATAGTCCAATTGACATCATCATTTCGGCTAATTAAACGGCCATTAAAAGTTTAACGCAATAAATCGATTGTGGCCTGAGATGTGTGGCCATTCAGTTGAAACCAAACATCATTCACATCAATACTATGAAGAGCGTCTATAAAAAAATCGGTTATTATTGTGCAATAGTTGTCTCCATTGACCGTAATGGTAGTGTCCTCCTCATTTTCAAAGAAATATGGGCCAATTATGCCTCCGCTTCACAAGCCGCACCAAACTTTCACTTGTAATGGGTGCATTGGCTTCTGTAAGACCAAGATGAAAATGAGCTTCATCTGAAAAGATGATTTTATTGGTAAAATCGACAAAATCGGCAAAATTTACATTTCCGACCAATTGTTTTGTTTTGAAAATAAATTTTCAATAAATCCCGTTCCGTTTCCTAAGCGTAATTCGATTCATTACGTTCAGTGGAGATATTAAACTGAATTTTGTGACAGAATAGAATGACATAAGTATTGCCAGATTCGAAATAAGCGAAATTCGAAATAACCTCCGCTCTTGTATAAAATTAACACACATAACATAGGTGGTGTGAAAAGCTAGGTCGTAATCCTGACTGTATGGACCATTTATTTATGTATGTATGGAACTGTCTAAGGTGAATACATAGTTCACTTACTTTATAATTTTAATTCTATACGTTAAGTATTATATTACTTAGGATAGTTTGATAACTCTTTTCAAACATGCATTGGTAGCATTTACTATTAAATATCACTTATTAATTAGATCGTTATATTATCCTTATTAAGTGTCTTATCCAGACTATATCAAACGGGCCGTACTAATCAATATCGATTATACATTAAAACAAAAACTCAGAAAAACTAAATAAAACAATTTCGTTACACAACATCAAACTCTTATTTAAACAATTATCACAAATGTTGAAACAACAAATCAAGAAGGTATCAACGATTATACTGTATAGTATATACTATATTTATCCAAATTCTATGGTGTTTATTTATTATTAAGTTTAATAAATATGTTGTACATTTGTTTTATCATTATTATTATCAAAAAAAAAAAAAAAACAAAAATAAAATAAAATTTTTTATAGTTCTTTAAGTTTCAATCTAGAATACTTAGAATAGATGTAAATTTTGTTATTTGCTGCCTTCTTATTTCAAATCGATGTTTTAACTCTGTGTCTATTTATGTTCTTTCTTTACTTGAAACCCTCTCGTTTATTTAATTAATGTTCCTTTCAGTTATGTTCGATTATTTTTTTTTTTCGTGAAAATAAAAAATACACTACAAAGTAACCCTTACACGTGAAAATCTCACCACCACAAAAAACAGTGCAAGAAAAAATTTGAAAAATTTAAATTCATTCAAATGCTTTCAATTCAGATACACAAAATAAAATAAAATTAAAAAAAAAAGAGAAAATTTTAAACACAGGTCTAATAAAATACTGTAACATAAGGTAAATTTTAATGTTAAGAGAATAAAAGCGTTAGTGATCATAAAAAAGCAATATGGCGGTGACTGAGTCCAAGTTTTAAAAACCTAACCTAACTTAAAAAAAATAAATTTAAAACAAAATATGAAATATATTGAATAAATTTTTTTTAAGAATGTATTTTTTTTTTTTTAATATTGAAATGCTTGTACTAACAATTGTTAACACTTTAATATTGTCTTATCAGTATAAAATAAAATTAAAAATAAAAAATTTTAAAGCAGCTTTATTTGAAAATTAAAAGCTGTTTTTATTTAGTTTTTATTACTAAAACAATATGAAACTTTAAATTTTTATTACTTAAAATTCAAAATCACACCATGCAACAATTCAAAGTTTATTGCTCATTTTCTATAAGCCTTTAAATTCATATATATATGTATGTACATATGTATATATGAACTACATATATTTGTTTAGTAACAGCTTTAGAAATATTGTTAATAATATGGCAAAAGAGTTATAAAAAATTAATTAATTAAAAACAATTTAAAAACAATTATGGACTATCGTCTAAAAAAAAATTACACACTTATCACTCCACTCTACGAGCATGTTCAATAACTTAATTGTTGCATTGTGTAAAAATAAAAATTAAATGCTATAATAAATATTTTTCCTTAAATAATTACACATTAACAAATACCTACACAATATATTTCCCTTAAAAAATAATAATTTAATTAAATAATTTGTTTAACAAATTTTTGTATAACTTGTTTTCTTCACCTACTATTATTATAATTAATTTATTTCAATTATTTGGTATTTAATTTATTTGTATTTTTCAAAATTTTCACATTATTTTCCGTTTGGCTTTTTACTCGCAAAACAAATCGAAATCTACCTATATTAGAAATCAAAATCTAATTAAGCTGCATCTTGTTTCCGAATTCAAAATAATTTTTAAAAATGTGTTTTAATTAAAATGCTATTTTCTTTTCAAAAAAAAAAAACAAAAATTATATATTTATTGTCACTAAATTTAAAAATTGTATTTCCTCTATAATCTGTGATTTGAAACTAATATTAAAAGCCTATTTAGCTTGTTGCTTTCAAACGATCCAAAGAAAAACCATAATTCCTAATGAACAAACAAATGCATTCTTTTATTATCTGCTTAATTTCATTTATATCAAACATTTCCTTATTATTATTAAAATTATATTAATTATGATATACATACATATAATTGGTACTGCAAGTAATTATTAGTTGGCTAATTTGAATTTTCATATTTGAATTTTTTGTATTCTCTTTCCATGCCGTATTTATTACACACATACAGGTTCTCGAAGACCAAGTCTAGCGTCGGTACACAGTACGAGTTCATCCGTACGTAGCTATAGTATGATGCGATTCGAAAAGGAACAACAACAGAAGGAAATACGCCAAGAAATGAAATTGCGTTTGGCTCGTCTACAGCAGCACCAACAACAGCAACAGCATCAACAACATTTAAGCCATTATAAACCACAAATAATAATCGGCGATACAGCTGTATCCATGCAACACGGTGCTGCCCTAAGCCGCATAACTATGGCTACCCCAAGTCCGATAACACCAAATTCAACGGATGAACTATTGCCAGCGGTTGATGAAAGTCAGGAGGTAAGTTATTGCAGTGCTATAATAATATTGAATGCCTGCTAAAAATTTTATTAAAATTTATTGTCGGTATAAGCAACGGTAAGTCGCTGTAGTCTAGTAGGTAGTGTATCGGCATATTAGACTTGAGGCCATGGTTCAAAACTCAGGTCAGACATCTCGAACAAAACGAAATACAAAGAAATATTTCTTAGGCGACCTTCTCTCAGCAGATTTCTGGCTAAATCTCAGAGAGTAAATAAAATTGCCATGGAAGGTTTCTAAAAAATCAATCGTTCAGAGTCGACTTTAAACTGTAGGATCCGCCACTCATGTATAAAAATAACATTCACCGAATAAATGGTGTGAGAAGCTAGCTCGCAATCCTTAATGAAGGGTTGTAATAACAAATTATGTATGTATGTACTAGGGATGCCAAACGGGATTGATTTTTAAAAATCCCAGGATTCGGGATTTTGTAATCCCGATCCCGAAATCCCGGGATAATTCGGATTCCAAAAATCCCGGGATTCGGGATTTATGAATCCCGAAAATTTGGAACGACTTCTACAATTGATCACAAACGTAAGATTTAAACGCAAAAACTCTTGTTATTTTAATAACAACCAATCAAAAAAGTGTCTTCTATAGTACACGGGAATGTACCAGAGTTCCACAATAATGCAATTATACATTTGAGGTTAGCATTGCATTTCCTCTGTTTCAGAATATTTTTAACAAAACAGTTTCCACATACCTCTACTTTTCACCATCATATGGAATTCGTTAAAATATTTTGTAATTTCACTTTACACCGTTCTTCTCAAGGCCATTTTAGAGTGCCCGTTTTTGCGTGTGCCTTGCGAGTTAGATAATTTAGTTCAACTGACCGATTCTGATAACAATTTAGTGAGTTGATATTACTTTGAGTTGATTTCTTAGATATTAATCCGTTACTATAGAATAGGGAGAGGAAGATGAATTGGGATAAAATATTACTAAAAAGTATTTATATTGAAGTTCAATGTAAATATCTCAAGTCATTATTGAAGAGGCAAAAACTAATGTTGCTTGCCAAACCAGGACGTTTCTGTAAAATTTTCTTATTAATAAAGAACTCGGGTCCATTTTGTTCATTATCATCCTGTTTTTAAGTATTTGGATATTTTGTGTTCTGGATTTTTGAACATGCCATCAGATCTTGATTTCTAATACCTTAATTAATTTTTTATTTCTTCTTTGCCTACGATATGCCATTAAGGTTTGTTTATATGTTTCCAAGATACTGTTTACATGTTTTTTCTGAAAGCTGTAGTTTATTTTACAATCATTGAACTCAACTACGTCAGATTTCATAGAATATTGTATTCTATTTTAGTTTTTCATTTATATATCGAGCCATAACCGCAAAAATATCTCAAGCGACATATTTTTCATATATCGTTTTTTGTAATAAATAAATTCATTGGCACCATTTGCATCATCTATAAAAATTTCAGGGTCACGCTCTGTACCGTTATGAATTTACAACAAAAAAAAGTTTAACTTTCTAACTTAATTTGCACAAGAAATAAATAATAAAAACCTTCCCCTGTAAAATTTCGTTTTTGTCGCTTGAGATATTTTTGCGGTTATGGCTCGATATGGCAGATTTTCATTAAGTCTCAGTTTCAGTTTGTATCACCTATTGCATCTACTTGTTAAGGCTTGTAACAATCTTTATCGTTAATTATCACTTTAAATAAATCTGTTTTTTAGTATCAACATAAAATGGATGTTGTCGCCAAACCGCCATTTGCAGAAAAAGTCGCTTCTGCTACCATAAGTGCTATAAAAAATGTTGCTGCCTCTTCGGGTACGAACCAGAATGTGAACAGTACAATTAATGCCGCCAATGCCAATGCTTCAATGTCAATGTCTACTACTACTGGTATGGATTTGGCTAATGCTGCTTATATTGGACCCTGCAATTCTTCAAATGAAGCGCTTTAAATTATTTGTTAAAAAAAAAACAAAAAACAAATACGGCATACCCATAATAAATTAATAAGAGAAATTAAAAGAGAAGTAATTGTTATATAAATATATATTGATTTAGAACATTTCTAGTTTTTAATAATAAAAGCTAAGGTGAAATAAAATTTTTAAAAGCAAAATTAACTATAGAATATGAAATACTTTATTTTCATTCATAACAAGAACTATGCAATTTTGCATTTTGTATTTGTATATAAATTTTAATTAAATTTAAAAAAAATAGTGTAAAATTCCTTTTATGTTTATTAAAAAACAAAACAAAAGTTGTAATATTTTTTATACAAACTTATAAAATTTATATAGAAAAAAGCGAATTATTAAGATTCGGAACAAAATTTACAACACAGTATTTAAAAATATTATAAATTTACGTATTAAAAATTAATATCTTGAAATTGCATTCATTTCAATGTCTTTAGAAAATGATCATCATCACTTAAAGCAATTTAAATTTATTCACTTATTCAAAATAATTGTTTCTTAAAAACGATCTTCATGCGGATAAAGTTCTCGTGTGACTATACTCACACAATACATATAGCAATTAACGGTATTTAAAGGTTAATATTTTACTTTAATACTATTTTATCTTACAGTGTGAGTGAAAGTCTTTCAAACTATAGATTATCCATTCTCTTTCATATCTGTCTTTCTGACTGTGTGAAGGCAAAACAATTTTTCAAGGCGAATTTGTAGAAGAAAATGTTAAAATATTATGTTCTTTTTTTAATTTAAACAAACATTTCTGCAACTATTCTTATATTTCATAAAATTATCACTGGATGTGTCAGGGAGGAAGAGCAGAGGCATTGGAAGGATGGATCGAGATGTTATGTGTCTAGGAGTGTGTGGCCTAAGGTTAGTTATTGGTTTCATTACAAGGCACTGCGAAATTAGATCACTGACAAAGATCTGTAACAGATTTGGATATGTTACGATGAGGAGTTGGAAACTATCGAACACGTCCTCTGCAACTGTCCAGCCCTTAGTAGGTCGTGGTTGAGGACCCTGGGAAGGGACTTTTTCGAATGTTTGGTCTCACTATCGAGTGCCGACATTAGGGCTCTCCATAGGCTAAGTGCTAGAGCATCAAGATTGTAGTCACGCTCTCTTGTGTGTTTGTGGTTCATCTTTTTTCCTCCGTTTCTTATATCCTCCCTTTCCTACCTCTTCTCCTTTTCCAATCTCCCTATCTCCTTTACTATCCTCTCTCTCTCTTCTAGGACAAATTTAAAATGGGCCATTTTGACCTCTGGGTATTGTACTTGTCCCAATTGCAAGTACACGTCCTTAAACCTAAGCTAACCTTCAACTGAAACACATAAAATTAAAAATATTGGAATATTTATTGTTATTGTATTTGACAGAAGTGCAAAACGAAAAAAAACCAAGAATGCAAGTTGTTTTTGTTACAAAAAAGGCAAATTGATCTTTGTAAACCTGTTAACATATCTATTAATTCGCCTTTCAAAATTTTTTGTCATTACCGTGTTCATAATGTAATTATTTTGCAATGCCACTATCGATCAATGCTATGCATTGTGGAACATACTTATTTAGTACAAAAGAACGGGAAATTTAAAGAAATAAAAATGAATTTATTATTTAAAAAGGCGAATTCCGAAGCTATTAGAATATTTTACGACTATTAGAGAGTATAAGGAGGATGTCTATGATTGCGTTTACACACTTTTCTATAGCAAGAATTTCCTCAAGACGCTTCTGTTACATACATCTGTTCAATATTGAAGAAGTTAATTTTTGTCACATTTTTTAAACAGGAGAGCTATCTACTGACACTTATATATATACTTTAATTTAAATCTTCACCAACCAACTTAAGTGATGGTAGACCAATGGAATGTCTTATGTCACATACTTAATCAAATTCGTAAAAAAAAAAATCACTATTCTGGCACTCCCATTGCTCTACATCAGGGATTACCATTTCATAGCACAATTGTGCAGAGAGAATTCACACATATTGCTTATGCTCTTTTATTTAGTTGTCGATCATACTGCGACAAGCACACATGTCAGCGGATGCTATAATATTTTTTTTTTAGGTTTACACTCAAAAAATATTTTATTTTGAAAAATCCTTTTTTTTTAATTCAAAGTCTGATATGTTCTTAAAATATATTTTGATTGTTTTAATAGTCAAGTAAATAATTTAGATAATATGGAAAGAGAACAACTTTTTTATAGACATAAAGCAATATTTTGGAAAAATTAAAAGGTTGGTTATTAGTAGGAGAGGAAATTTATAAACCAAAAGTAGTACCCAACAAATATCTAGAAAACATTATCTAATTATTAAATTAAAGATGTATAACTTTATGTATGTTGATGAAATGAAAATCAAAATAGGGTATTTTACTAACATTTTTCTATAACTCTAAGCTCTCTCAACTTATTTTCTCTCTCTTACTCACTAATACACAACCAAAAAATTTTTGGTAACCCCTGCTCTACATACTTACATACATATTTGCTTAATTTAATTTACTCTTTTAAAAATTTAAAATTTTAATGAATTTGTTTGCTTTTGTTTTTAGAAAACAAACCCTACAAAATACTTTTCTCTTTCTCTCTTTGGTATCGAATCTGGTTGCCACCAAGAATTGACACCTTTTCATTCACATTCAGGATTACAATTAGTAAAATAATTGCAAATCTTGATTATCTTATATCTAATGAGTAAATGGGCATCCAAGATATTGTGGTTATAATCGATCAAGCTTTGCCTTACTTTTCCTATTACTTCATTGCTTTGTTTCAGTTTCATTAATTAAATTTTTCCAACTGGTACACTGTAGCAGGTGCTAGAATTATTGAAGGTCCATCTGTTGTTTCCTTGAAACTACGGCTTCTATGAACATGTATTTGGTTAAGTCCTATTCATTCTTAAAAGGGGACGTTACCTGATCCTCCTATGATGTAGGTTGTTAATGATATATTTTATGGGGACACAGGTCAGGAGCTGTTTGAATTGATTAGAAGCCTCTAGAATTTTTGATTTTATAATTCGCAAACAGTAATAAAAACTTTTTTCTTCTCTGGGATTTTAAGCTCAATTCAACAGATTAACAGCGGTCTACCATTAAGCGTTTCAACATTTGTATATATGAGTACATGTATTTTTTTTAAGAACTTGCCGCTGTGGTAGAATAGGAATATATAGTATAACTCCGTTAATATTAAGCCGGAAAGTTAATAATTTTTTCTTTTTAAATAATCTACAAATCCTATAGAAGCTAAGTAAGCAATCCATTATGAAATGACCCGTGAGAATATTTACAGTGATAGAGATATCCCTAGAATCCAATTCAGGTAACAGTGTACTTCCTGCATAATTTAGGGCAGGTGAGTCTGGCAATGAAGCGAAATTCTGACTCACCTCTGGATTTGACATCTTCCAAAAAATGTTCACTAAGGTATCATATAAAATTAATTGATAATTAGTATATGAATGGAAATAGTTTTTAGTTTTTTAAGCATTGGAATGCCCTTTTTACCATTTTAAAATCGTTGTCCAGGAGTCAGATGTAGCAAAAATAATCTTGAATGCAGAACAACTTTGAAAATCGTAAATAATTTTATAATTCGTCTTTTTTGAGCATTTTAACACTTCTAGACGAAACCACATCAATTATTAAACTTCAACAAGGTAATAACCTCAACATGTTCAAACAGATGTCATATGATTATATCGACGGCTCCGTTCTATAACATTCTAAGTCGAAAAAGTGTGTTTTGAGTTATGAGCTCTCAAAGTTTTCACGCTACATAAGACTATATGTATATTCTAAGTAGATTTTTCCCTATAACTTCGGAACGGATCGGCGGATCTTAACCAAATTTTGACACTATTTAAGTTAGAGAACGTAGAATTTAAAAATGCAGGAACATTAAAAACGTTCTAAGTACACTTAGAACGTTATAGAATGGAGGCGTCGATATGGTTACTTTATGAATTACAAATAATTCCACATCCACTAATTCCGTAACTTCAACTAATTTATGCAGATGCTTAAAAAATTTCACTGAATGATCATTGTGTTTCGCATATTTTTCATAATTAAAAACCAAATACAAAGATTCATGTTGATTTCACAGAAATGTTTGTAAGTTAATTATACAACGTGTAGACTTATAAAGAATTTATTTCAAAAATAAAAATAAAAAAATAATAATATATAGTATAGTATATTATAGAATATAGTATATAAACACCTACATACATACATTAAAATGAATTTACAATAAGGTTTGAAAAACAAAAATATTGAAATTATGAATTACTTTCGTTTTTTTTTTTTTATTTAAATTGTTAAACAAATTTAAAAATAGAATTACAAATATTTTCTTATGTAAATTTAAAAACCAAATTGAAAATTAGAGATTTTTCTTTTTCTTCTTAGAAAGGGCTTTTTCCAAGAGTTTCATTTCAATAAAACGTTACAATAATAATTATAGAAACCCCTACCTAACCACACTTTTAGACGACAAAAATTATAAAAACCTAACAAATGATGAAATAAAAAATGTATACACCTTAAAAAAGCAAACAAACCAATAAATAAATAAAATAACAAATAATTTGGTTGTCCTTAAAAAGAAAACTAAAATAAATTTAAATGTAAAAAAAATAACTAAAAACTTGCAAATAATAAAACAAACACAAAACAAAAAAAACAGCCGGAGTTAAAACTAAAACAAACACTAACTAACTAAATAAATCAATCAATAAACTTAACTCTTATTGAAAAGAAAAATAATTAAAAATTAATTTACGAGCAATGAAAAAAAAATACAAAAAATTTGGCAAAGTTTTCAATAAAATTTAAAAACTGAAAATTTTTTTGACTACCAAGTAATAATAATTAAGGAGATAAAAATGAAATCGAAAACAACAAAAAACCAAATATTTATCATTTTAAAATGAAAAGAAACGTTATGCATTGGACAGTTTAATGGACTAAGTATCGAATATTTAATACCCTACAACAACTATTTGAAATGATTTAAAATATTCAAAAAAAAGAATTGCTCATACTTATTCTGATAACAATATTTAAGAAAAAATCACTCCACCTAAGGAAGTCAATGGAAAATACAAATATTGTATTACATATTAAATGAAATTAAATAATATTTTTTTCTGTAAAGTAAGTTAAGGCAAAGTTTTTCAATTTTCACTTTCTTGCAAGAAAATTATATATCTACCCACTACACTTCATATTATATACATATACAGTGGACAGCAAAAGTCTTAGTACGGCAATATATTTTAGCAATTTCATGAATTTTAGCCAAAAGTTTGTATAAAAATTTATAGTTTTTATATTTATTTCGTTAATTTATTTCTGTTTTATTATAAAACAAACAGTTTTTTAATGTTTTTCATAAAACAATAGTAAAATAAGGAAAAGTTCAGATGACTCCATAGGTACCCAAAAGGAGAACCCGGAGTAAATTTAAAATTCAAAGGCCTAATATATGAAAATCTTATCCCTTGTATTTAGTAGAATATCCCTTAAGGTCAAGCACTCCATTTCACCCATTTGGAATTGAATGTACAGGTTTTGTTTAATGTTTTCTGATGGCACCATGAGCAAGTTTTTCGATTGACTTTTGTTTGAGGTTTAGCGATTACGTAACCGTTCTTTCAAATGAAAGAACTTTATTGAAGTCATATCGGGACTTTGTGCAAGAGTATTAAGCCTGTGGGGACTTTGTTTTGTCAAAATATATTGGAGTAAGACTAAGACTTTTCCTGTCCACTGTACATTGTATATACTATTCTCCTTAAGCACACTAATTGGCCATTAACAACCCGATTAACGGATTTCGGCCTGCCTTAACACATCCTCCCAGGCTTGGATGGCTAAAATGTCTGGCTTATGGGTTGCTTTCCACCAAAAAGGAATACATTATACAGTGTTGTCTACAATGTAATGTTCCATGAGAAAATCTTTGTTATCGCTCTTCTTAAAATACTCTCCCTTTCCAAAAACAAAATAAAGCATCTTACTTGCTGTTAATACAACTAATCCAAGACGTCTTAAAAATTATAAATTTTAAGATTTGCTGGCGACATGAGAGTTAAACATAAAATTATACCTATCCCCCGATTTACACGGTACTTGTTTTACACGTTTTCGCTTTACACGGTTTTCCAAATAAGTTTTTTTTTTTTGTTTTTATCGCACTCTTTTTTTTTTTGTTCTTCTGTTTAATGTATTGTAATTAAATAAAAAAAACCGTGTTTCCGTAATATATTACATATTTTAACCTGTCAATGCATTTTATTTTTATTTCTGTGTACACCTAAAAATATTGAAAAAAATCACAACTGTTAAATAGCAAGCTTTTCGATTTACACGGTTTTGACTTGAAAATTTTTAATTTTCTATTTACACGTTTTTCTCAGGAACGTATCTACCGTGTAAATCGGGGGATAGGTGTATGCGTAAATAATTAAAAAGTATCGATTAGAAATCGAATAAATTCAACACATTTTAATCCACCTTATTTTACTTCAATCAACTAACGAATTCATTAAGGTGGTATTCCAAATTTTAAGAATAATTATAAAGGCCTGGTTCTGAAACACTTACTAGCAAAACCATTAAAATTTCGAACTCATTCCACTGCATATGAAGTTTTTCGATGCCATTTATTGTAATACAGAAGCATTGGTCTTTTTGTACTTCATTTCATAACATGTGGGCGAAGCTTTTCGTTTGACAAACAAAAATATCCTACAATATTTGATGTGACTACAAGTATACCAAGTCCAAAATCGTCAAAGAACAAAATAAAGTAATATTCATATCATACGTGCGCATACAATGTCAAAAACATTTTACATATAAAATTAATTAATTTGTATATGGTTTGTTCGAAAATGTACGATATTTGTACTTTATTGCCTACTTTCCTTTACGTATTTTATGGCAATGCAACATTTTTGAAATTTAAAAAAAAAAATTATCACTACATGATGAAAATATATAACAACCTGAGGTCTACCTTTGGAAAAATGTTTAAATGATAACGATATAAAGAATTTAACAACTTAATGTTTGCTTAACCTTTTACCACAGTAATAAATGCTTCTGTAATTTTTACATTCGAAATTTTCTGAACACCAAATTCAATCATAATTTATGGAAATTTTAAACAGAATAAGCTTGAAACTATTAAATCGGATGGGTAATGAAAAAATATCGATACAAGAATGGCTTCTGCAATAGACACAAACTACAAAGGAAAATAATTGTACTTTACATACAATAAACCCGAAAGAAAGGAAAAGAAGAATATTATTATACATTTGAAAATGATTATAATAATTATTATTAATTATATGTATTGAATATTTATTAATTAATTAAAAACAAATGTGTACTTGTATTTATTTATAGTATTTGTATAGTGTTTAATATTAAATAATTAATTAAATAAAACCAAATCCAAACAATAAAGAAATCGTTAAAAACAAAAACTCAAAATATTAAAAAGACAAACTTCAACTGAAATTTCGATGAAAACATTCGTTAGTATTCGTACATATCGAAAATATTTATTTATTTAATTAATTATTTTTGTTTTTTCTATTTATGGGTACAAATTTTAATTATTAAGTATTATTATTGATTTTTTTTCTCTTAGTCTTTTTATATAGGCAATAGATATGTATGTAGATATTATAATTTTTTATGAATTTAGATAAAGAGAATAAAATAATTATTGTTTTTTAGAGTTATTAAATGTTAAAATGAAATGAAATCAAACTAAATAAAATATATTGTTTAAATAGTTTTAAAATGCCTTCAAGTTTTAGTACCGTATACTATAAAGTCAATACATAATAATGTAGGGTGTTATTGATTTAAGCAAGAAGATATTGAAAATTCCGAATACAGAGAGTATTCGCCAAAAAAAAAATATGTAAATTTAAATTACCAAAGATATTATACAATTGTTAAAAATCACACAAAATCAGTTTGATAAACTGCACGTAAGTATCGGGTGGGCCATCTATCGGTTTAAATTTGAACCATCGGTTATTTCGAATCTGGCAATACTTATGTATGCCTTTCTACTCTGTCACAAAATTTAGTATATTATCTCCACTTAACTTGGTCGTAATCCTGACTGAAGGATTGTAATGACCAATTATGTTATGTCTCCACTTAACGTAATGAATTACTTACGACTTACGCTTGAACAACGTCGAGATTTATTGGAAAGTCGAAATTTGCCTAAACAGGGCTTTTAAATTTCGAATAAATTGTTTTTGTTTTTTATATGATAAATATGTATAAGTCGTTAGTTTTTCTATTCCATTCCGTACGTGTATTAAATATAAATAAATATTTTTTTAAAAAGTACCATTTGATGCAAAAAAGTACTTTTTTCAGTTATAGTTCAGTACCATTTAAAAATTTCTATTTTGCAACACTGCTAATAAAAATAAATTTAATGCTGGTCAGCAAATATTTAAGTTGCAGAGGCATACAAAGAAAAAGGAGGGATTAAAAATCAATTAAATAAAAAAAAAACAATAAGAAAAGTACAAAAAAAATTAATTTTAAAAATATTTAAAATATTACAAAACATTTTAAATATAAAGATAACAAACTTGAAAGAAATTAAAAAAAAAAACAAATTAATAAAATTTTGATCACTCAAAACAAAGTAAATAAACTTGAAATCACCCTAACATTACTGCAGTATTACACTGTTATTAACATGTTAACAATTAACAGGTTGGTTTTCTCTCTCTCTCTCATTCTTACAAACCACGATGCTACAGCATTTATTTTGCAAGCATCGTAACAAATTAGATTTATTGTGTTGGTTTACAAAAAACAATGAAACTCACCTTTTTAGAACTGCTCATCCACTCACACCCTCTCTTTCTCTTCGTAGTTACAAAGCAATTCAATGTAGTTTACTTCATGCGTGTGCATGAATCCACGCACAAAAAAAAAAAAACACTTTTTAACATTCAAGGCCATGCACTAACAACACAACATACATATACATACATATATTTTTTTTCGGTATAAACCGGTTACTCTGCTTTTGTACTCCAGCAATGGAGTTTTCTAATTTTATTACATATAAAACCTTTTTTTGTTGTTGTTGTTTTAATTTTTACATGCAAGGCCTTGCACTAACCCCACAACACTTCACTTATTTTTTTTGCTAATTTTGTTTAAGGTACACCACTTACCGATGTACGCCATTTTGAAAATTTTTCATTTTTTCTTATTGAAAATCCGAACCAAAAAACCTAATTAAAACTTTTGTATTAATCACAAACAATTACACACACTTTTTTTCACAATATATATTATTTTATTAACACATCTTTTATATTCGTTTGTTTATAACTTTAATTTATTATTTTACTTTAAATTTTAAACCGGCCGAATTTTCACTTACACCTTTTCTTATTAACATAGAAACTACTACTACCGGCTGTCGGCTTTGTAGTTCTTTTCAAAGCAATTAAATCAAATAACATATCGATCAAAATAACATGACGATTACAACACAATAACAACAACAATCAGAACAAACATCATCTTTAAATGAATTGCTCTCCTTTACATTTAATAGGTACAAACAAACAATGTCTCCCACAATAAAATTCAGAAAATGTTATCAAATTACCACAAAAAACTTAACATTAATAACCACCAATAAACACTATGATAATTAAAAAACAACAACAACAAGATCAAACACAACATTTTAACATAAAAAAGAATATAAGACGAGAGCAGAACATTTCATAAAAACTTCACGAAATGTTAACCAAATTACAGCACAGGTCAACATGCCTGCTAATTTATAAAGGCATTGTTGTTGTAAATATGAAGAGTAAACAAATCAATGTTATTTTTGTTTGTCGCCAAACAATGTTAAGTAGATTTTTTGCATTCTACATTCTACACATTCTACAGCTATCAACACTCTTCCTCTCTGTTCGTTATTTACAAATGCAAGCATAACACCCGAAAGAATAAGTTTGTAGGAAACCGAGTGCTATTCAAATTTTGTTTTGTTCATGGTGTATTAAATTACGAGTGGACAAGGTGGGAGAAGGGGGTGGGATTCATGTCCAAAAATGTAAACAGAAATTGTAGCAAAGCCAAAACAATACAATTGTTCTTGTAAAATATCATAGCATCCATCAATACATTCATGTTGTTCCTTTTTTTTTCAAGACAATTAGTATACATATGTATGTGTGCGCATACAAAAACAAAGCGTGTGTGGTTATACAAAAGAGTTGTTGTTGTTTTTAAAACCCTTTAATAGAGCAAACAATTAATACTCTTTCGTCTCACAATAATCGAAGAAGCATTTTCGCATGAAGCCGAATGCATGGAAGTTTTTTATAGGCTCTATACTTACGTTGTATTAAATATGGTTAGATTGCTAGAAGATCATTTGGTATTGTGAATGAATAAACGAATGCATGAATGAAAAATGAATAACAAAGCGACTGAATTTGTGTGTGCATGAAGTCAAAGTTTTGTTCTCTGTGGGTGAAGAACATTAGGACTTTGAATGAATAACAATTGAAGGAGCATGAAAACGAATGCATGACAGTTTTTCTCACTCATATTGTATGAAAATGCTTAATGAATGAATGAGTAATATACTTACCTTGTAAAACTACAGAATTTGGTAGTGGAGTGAAGAAATATGATGTTCTTCTAATTGTTTTTGTGTCTTATTAATAAAGACATAATAAGAGAAACAGAAAAATAACATGAGTATATTTGTTGTTGTTTGTTTTTGTTTTCTTTCGGTTTGAAACTAATGAACAGAGAGGAAAGAGTGTTGTTTGCTCCATGCAATGTAGAATGCAAGAAATCTACTTAACATTGTTTGACAACCAAAATTAACATTGATTTGTTTATTCTTTTCCTTTATAATAGCAATAAGTTTATAAATTATAAGCAGTCGTCGGCACAAAGCGAACATATGAACATATAAAGCCGAAGAAAATCTTCCCCTGTGGGACATTGGTGCCATTGGTGCCGACGTCTGATTATAAGGCATGTTGTTGTTGCTGCAATTTGGTTTACATTTCGTTAAGTTTTTATGAAATAAGCAGAGCAAAGGTAACAAGCAACCAACCTGTTGCGTTTGTTCTTGTTGTTGTTTTTTGAGATTTTTGACGTAAAGGTAAAGGAGAGCATATGCACTCAATTTCATTTAATTGTTGTTGTTCTTGTCCTGTAATCGTCATGCTATTAATTGATGTTATTTGATTGAATGGCTTTAAAATAAACTACAAAGCCGGCAACCGATTAGTGGTAAATTTTGTGCGTTATAAGAAGGTGTAAGTGAAAGTGTTTCCGGTTTAAAATTTAAAGTAAATTTAATAAATTAAAGTTTCTTTATTAGAAAAGAGTAGAAAAGATGTAGTAGGGGGACCTACAGTTTAAAATCGACTCCGAACGAACGATTTTTGAGAAACTTTTCATGGCAATTTTATTTACTCTCAAGAGTTTTTGCCAGAAATCTGTTGAGAGGAAATCGCCGAAGAAATATTTTTCCATATTTCGTTTTGAATGTCTGACCTGGCTTCAAACCCCAGCTTTACGTTTAATAAGCCAACACACTACCAACTAGACTACGGCAACATCAATAGTATCAGAATAGTACGATTATTTACAATTATTGTAAAAATATATCAATTGGTTTATTATGGAAATTAAATTACAATAAATTTCTGGAAAACAAGTAAATTCGAATAAAATTTAATTTGTATTAGAAATTAAAATTGGTTTCTTTTAAAAAAATTGTCAATTGTATACTTTAATTAAAGTATTATTGCATGTTAGGTTTACTCTTTAATTAGTCGACTTCCTCAATGGTGGGACCACCAGCAGATCCACTTGGACCCGCAGCACCTGGCATACCACCGGGTGGTGGAGCACCACCCTGATATAGTCTGGTAATTATGGGATTGCAAATCTTTTGCAATTCCTTTTGCTTGTAGTCGTACTCATCTTTTTCGGCCTGTTGATTACCATCCAACCATGCAATAGTTTCATTACATTTATCCATAATCAATTTACGATCACTTTCAGATACTTTTGATCTTATGTTCTCGTCTTCAATAGTAGACTTCATTTGGAAGCAATAGGACTCTAAAGCATTCTTTGCATTAATACGCTCACGCTGTTTCTCATCTTCATGGCGATAGGCTTCAGCTTCGTTGACCATACGTTCAATATCTTCTTTACCCAAACGGCCCTTGTCGTTAGTAATAGTGATTTTATTCTCCTTGCCGGTGGACTTCTCTACAGCAGTTACATTTAAGATACCATTGGCATCGATATCAAAGGTAACCTCAATCTGAGGAACACCCCTGGGAGCTGGAGGTATGCCGCTCAATTCAAATTTGCCCAGTATATTGTTATCCTTGGTCATAGCCCTTTCACCTTCAAAAACCTGAATTAAAACACCCGGTTGGTTATCCGAATAAGTTGTGAATACTTGAGTCTGCTTGGTGGGTATGGTTGTGTTACGTTTAATAAGTACTGTCATAACACCACCGGCTGTCTCAATGCCCAACGATAATGGAGTAACATCCAATAGCAAGAGATCTTGTACAGCTTCAGATTTATCACCATGCAAAATGGCAGCTTGTACGGCAGCTCCATAGGCTACAGCTTCATCTGGATTGATTGACTTGTTCAATTCTTTGCCATTGAAAAAGTCTTGCAACAGCTTTTGAACTCTTGGTATACGAGTTGAACCACCTACCAAAACAATATCATGTATCTGGCCTTTATCCATTTTAGCATCACGCAAAGCTTTAGCAACCGGTTCCATAGTGCCCCTAAACAAATCACCGTTCAACTCCTCAAACCGGGCTCTGGTGATGGAAGTGTAAAAATCGATGCCATCAAACAATGAATCAATTTCAATGCTGGCCTGAGAAGACGCAGACAAGGTGCGTTTAGCTCTTTCACAAGCAGTGCGCAAACGTCTTAGGGCTCTCTTATTAGAAGACAAATCCTTTTTATGTTTCCGTTGAAATTCTTGAACAAAATGATTAACCATACGATTGTCAAAATCTTCACCACCCAAATGGGTATCACCGGCAGTAGATTTCACCTCAAAGATACCATCTTCAATGGTCAAAATGGAAACATCAAACGTTCCACCGCCCAAATCAAAAATCAATACATTCCTCTCACTGGTGCCCTTTTTATCCAAACCATAAGCAATGGCAGCAGCAGTTGGTTCATTAATTATACGCAAAACATTTAAGCCGGCTATAGCACCAGCATCTTTGGTAGCTTGCCTTTGGGAATCATTAAAGTATGCGGGCACTGTTACAACTGCATCGGTGACGCTTTTACCCAAATAGGCTTCGGCAGTTTTTTTCATTTTTGTCAAAACCATAGAAGAGACCTCCTCCGGATAGAAAGTTTTTTTCTCTCCTTTGTACTCTACACGAATCTTTGGTTTACCACCATCGCTTATCACCTCAAATGGCCAATGTTTCATATCACTTTGCACGGTTGGATCGTCAAACTTTCGTCCAATCAAACGTTTAGCATCTAAAAACAAACAAATCTTTTAAAGAAGATTTTAACAAATTTCAAAAATTAATATACTGAACCCATCATTTGTTTGGAAAAAATTAAAAACTTATCAAACTATTACGTATCGTATCCAAAATATTTTGTAAGCATTCAAATAGTTGGTTCATTTGGAATTTTATTTTTTTTTACTAAATAATATACAATTTTATACTTCTGGGATGAGAAAATACACAACACTTAAAGGGATTCAACAAAAAATAAATAAAATATTGTCACTGACAAAATGCGGATACAGGTGGATGGATGGATAAGAAGTCATTCAATATTCTCAGTTACAGAACTGAAATTAAATAAAAATCATAATCTTATCATTTCTAATTGATTATTTTACTTTTTGTGGTGGGGATAAATGCGAATAATAAAGGTGATCGTAAATAATTGATCAGGTTAAGGTGAGTAATATTTGAAATGTTTCAGAAAGTGGACAATAGTACTTTTTTATTTGGTATGATATGAGATTAGTGGAAGATAAAAATTAATTTCCTTTGTTTAATTAAAGTATACAGTAAATAGAAATATAATGGAATGAAATTTTGAATGACTAGGATGTACACTATCTTCGAAAGCAACCATCTTTGTTTTAGAAATAATATTTTAGGGTGATGGTGGCTCTGTTATGTTGCTATTGTATTGAGATTGTTATCATTTCTATATAATCGTATCGATTTTGATTGGATTTACAAAGTTTTTGGAAATTTTATAAAAATTGTGTTTGAATGGGTAGGGACACATCCAAACAACATAAGAATTTTTTATTTATTTACAAAAAATTATTATTGAAACTCATAGTCAGTCTTATAGCGAGCATATAATAACCTTGACATAGAAAATTCTCAAAATTATTTTAGTTTCTATACATAGTTTGGTCATTCAGCATATCACTAACTGCAAACGAACAGCAATAAAAATGTAATGCACGACAGTGCATAAACTAAAAATATTTCATTTAAAATTAACATTCGATTTGTTTACTTTACGAAAAAAACAAAAAAAATAATACTAAACATTATGACATACATATGTACATAGCCATCACATACGGTACTATGCACAATCTTACACATTCTTCAAATCAATTTGACGTTAAAAGCGAACAACAATTTTGGCAAATAAATTAAATGCAACAAAAACAAAAATAATAAAAAAAATATAAATTAACAGACAAACGAATCTAAACAAATAAAAACAAAATTTAAGAATTTTAGTCGTTTATATTTTTAATTGAAAATTTCATTTTATGTAATGGGAGAAAATATACAGACAATACAATACACTGGCTGGCAACGATTGGGGGCAGATAGAAGATGCACTGAATGAGATCTTTGAATTTATCGAGAAATATGTATTAAACGCATAATCATATACATATGTATGTATGTATTGTATATAGAAATTTATAAAGCAAAAATCATTCTTTTTTTTTAATTAAAAATTTATGTTACATTTCATGACAACGAATTTCGTTTGAATAATATGTAATAACATAAATACATATTAATTTATAATATAATATATGTATGAGCTGTAAAGATTCTGATGGCTATTGTCAGCATGATCAGCTGCAAAAATCATAGCACTATAGATGGATTTTCACAAAATTTGATGCAATGATTGAAGGTAATTATGTGAACCAAATTGCTTCAAACTACACGACCTTATAGTGACTAAAAAATTTGATTAAATAGTCTTTAGAAAAATATTATCTGCAAATAACGACGGGTAAAACTTAAACCATCTTTAATTTGATATCTTTGATGATTTTTTTCTTTTTTTTCTTCTTCTAAAATGTTTGTTCGTTTAAGCATTTAGAAAATCCATGGGGGGAATTTGCCCATCTCGATTTGATGTTTCTAATAAAGACGGCTCGTCGTTTTGCATAGGAATACTGGTATCACCATTTTGTTGCTGTTCTTGTGATTCTTGCACAGCCTGTAAGTCACCATTTAGGGCTGGAGTACCATTTTGTATATCCTTGATAGCAGCAGCCTCATTAATGTCACTAGAGCGCAACATAAACTTTTATATCTAAATTTAATGCGATGATAAATGAAACCGATTAACCTATCCAATTTTTTAAATATGCTAATTTATGTTTAATAAAATATTTTGTAAAATTTAACTCTTTTCCTCTCTTTCCCGTTCCTACTTCCTCTACTACTACTTTTTCCTATCCCCTCTGTTATCCTTCCTTTCAAGGACTCTGTACAATGGGTCAATTCGATCTCCGGTTACTGTACTTGTCTCTGTCGACAAGTACACGTCCTCTTACCTAACCTAATTCTTTTTATTTTAATTAATTGGTCTGATTATTAGTTAATTTGAAACTGACGTACATTTACGAGGGTGTTACCTAAACACAAGTCTGTAGATTCGCTGATACATAGTATATTGTGCAATAATCAAAAACTATGTTCAAACGAGTCTTTCGGGTGTACTAGTTATGAAGGAAAATAAAAAGGCAATTTCGCTTACGTTATTTAAAATAATTTGGATAATAATGATGGGATCAATAGAATATAAATTTCGTAGTAAATTTCAAACAAAAATTTGTAACTTACCAAAAATCGTATTATTAGGATTCATGGCAACTTGATTTTTTGCAGCATCCCCAATTAAACGTTCGGTATCGGTGAAGGCCACATACGAAGGCGTAACACGATTACCTTGATCATTGGCAATGATTTCAACTTTGCCATGCTGAAACACCCCCACACACGAATAAGTGGTACCAAGATCAATACCAACTGCAGGAACTTTAGCCATTTTTTAATGTAGCAAATGGCCTTTTCTATTTGATTTAAAAAAAAAACGCATTACATAACAAAATTATTCACAATTCATTTAGAAGCCTTTTTACCTTAAATACACTATGGAACTATGCTACACAGGCACGTAGAAACCTTGAGATATTTCAAATAAAAATGTGTAAAGGATTGGGACGTTGTTTAGAAGGCAAAACGATAAAGGTACAATGAAATGATTAAAAAAATTAAAACGAATGTTAAAATGCGTAGGAATTCCAGTGCTTTATCCTTTTGTAGCTCCACAGCGCCAGTGGTTCTTTAAAACTTCAAAATGAATAATTTTTTTCTTGTTTCTTTTCAAAACAAATGGTGACTGATGTTGAACGTTGTTTCTCCTTTAATATTTACACACAATTAATGTTGATTTCAATCCATTTATGCTCCAAATTTATCTGATATTCGTTGAAATTTATTTTCTAAATTTATTTGATTTGATTTATTATTATTTTTATACGAAATTTTCTAGACTTTTTCTTTAGTTTATTTTTAGTTGTTAAAGAAAAAAGTGATTTTCAATTAATTTGATTTCAGTTGTTGTATTTTGAATTTTCTGTGTTTTTCTATGCAGTTGCTCTTTCTTTTTTTTTATTTTTGTAGGTTGGTTGATATTTTTAATTTGTTACCGAAAATATTACAATTTGTTTCTTATTTTTTTTCAAAATTATTTTCTTTAATTTCTATTTCGTTCCGTACTCGATCGTGTCTGTTTGTCGTTTGACAAATTCTCAGTTAATGCATACACATTTTACAATTCACAGCAGCAACATGAATTGCAAGGAACTATTTTGCTGTTCTTCGTTTGTTTTACGTTTGACAGAGGCGTTGTATATTTGGGATCTTCCTTCCACCATGAGGACTTTGTAGGGTAGCACTCAAGGTGAATATACTTATAACTAATAGCACTATACAATCACTATAACCAATTCAATTACGCGATCTACAATACAAATGTATTTTGAGATTTTAACTTTAAATTAATTAAAACTAGTTATTTCCTTTTTTCGTTTGAATTCCTTATAACTAATTTCACCATGGTAGCACTATACAATCACTATAACCAATTCAATTAGACGATCTACAATACAAATGTGTTTTGAGATTTTAACTTTAATATAAATTAATTAAAACTATTTCCTTTCCCTTCCTCCTCCTCTCCCTTTATGAAATTGGTACCCAATAGTACACTTACTTGATACACATACATACATAAATAGTCAGTACAACCCTTCAGTTAGGATTACGACCTAGCTTCTCACATCTCTTATGTTGTGTGTGTTAATTTTATACATGAATGGCGAGATTTACAGTTTAAAGCCAACTCCGAACGGCATATTTTTGAGAAACTTTATTGTGGCAATTTTTTTTACTCTGAAAGGAATCTCTCTGAAGAAATATTTTTTCATACTTCATTTTGTTGGATACGTCTGACCCGGGGTTTAAACCGTGGTCTCTACACTACCTACTATACTACCGCGACTGCAAATTATACTCAATGTACATATGTAATAATCGTAAAATTTAAAATATAGTGTATACGTTACATATTTGATTTTACCTTTATATACGTATGTACATAAATATATAGGCAACCCTTTTGTTGTTTCTCTAAAATATAATTTTGTAATCTCTATATTATATAAGTTTGTTCGACCAAACCTAAAGGGTTTGTTTTTAATCGCACATTTTGGCAACAGCATTTTTAAACAGACCTGTCTTCTGAAATTCATATCTATATTTAGTTTTCACTTTCATTGTAAAATTTTAAAAAAATATGGTCAATATTTTATCTTTTAGTTCTGAAAATTTTAAATGGTCAACACCTGTGATTCATCCATTACGACAACAAAGCATAAACAATTATAAACAATTTTTGAATGTCGGTCAAAGACTTCTGCTTGATATGAAAATTGTTTTCGTTGTCCAATCGACTTCCGCCCATAAAAAAAAAACGAAAAACAAATTTCGTTTTTAATATTTTACAACTATTTTTCTTATTTAAATGTATTAATATGATATACCTATATATTAAAAATATTTTGTTGTGAGCTTTATTGTAAATTAATGAGCAATCATATGCTTATTTCAGTTATTACATCCTAAAGCAGGTTGTAGCCCTTTATGTTGAAACCTTACTGAACAAAAACAAACTGGAAATAAGTCTTTAACTCATACGTTTTTATCTGGCTATCCTCTTTTCGAACATTGGAAAATACTGATTGATTTTATGCCACCCATTACAACTTGGACTTTTAATTTCTAGATCAGGGAATAATTTCCAAATTTAGAAATATCTAAAAAAGCAGTGCGTAGTGCCATACGCCTGAGGGAATCGGGTTGCTGGAAACAGCGCTCGATATGTCACTTTAGAGTTCTGAATATCGTCTTTCCTGACGGGAGGTATGGACTTTCAGAAAAAGCCACTGATTATATTGTGCCTGAGGCTATGTTTCTACCTGATTTAAGGATACTTATACCGGATAGGGCACAATGGAATGGTGGGCTACTCCATGGGCAGAGTGGTATACCCATCTTCACAGATGGGCCTAAGTTAGGTGGATGTACAGGTGCTGGGGTTTTCTGTAGGGAACTCGGTCTTGAACTCCACTTCAGGTTGAGTGATGACTGCAGCGTTTTTCAGGCGGAGATTTTCGCAATACTGAAGGCTATTGAGGCCATAGCTGGTGGCCCATCTTCGGGTTCGGAATCTTACATAATCTTCGTTGCAGTCAGGCTGCCCTTAGGGCCATTGCGTGGGTCTGGTGCAAATCACGGCTCGTCCGCGAGTGCAGAGTCGTTGAGGACTTTTGGACCAGACCGTATCCGTCTATGATGGGTTCCGGGTCATAGCGTAATACTGGGCATTGAGACGGCGGATGCCCTCGCTAGGTTAGGTTCGCTTTCAGGGGGCGATTTAATAGTTGGTCCTGACCCCCTAGTCTGCCACCTCTACGGCCTGATCAATGCATAGGTCAGGGAGGAAGAGCAGAGGCGTTGGGGGAACGGATCGGGTTGTTCTGTTTCTAGATGTCTATGGCCTGCTGTGGACAGTTAGAGAACAGATTGGCTGCTTGGCTTGGTTAAGGCCAGCTTAAGGTTTGTTGTCGGTTTTATCACGGGACACTGCGAGATTAGGTCGCTGACGGGGATCTGGAACAGATCCCAGCCGGACTATTGCATGGCATGTTGCGATGAGGAGGAGTTTGAGACTATTGAACACCTCCTCTGTAACTGCCCAGCCCTTGGTACGATGAGGTTGTGGACCCTTGGCAGGGCCTTCTTTGAGAGCTTGAATTCTGTGTCGAGAGCCGACATTAAGGCTCTCCACTGATTCATTAGTAGCTAGGGCTGGTTGAGAGGTGCTAGGTCTTCATCAGTGTAGTCGCGCTCCCCCTCCTTTTTGTTTGTGTCTGTTTCTTTCTGTGTGATTCCTCCGCTTATATTACGTATAATCAACAAATCTATTGAAATTGGCGTGTTTCCGGACAACTGGAAAGAAACAGTAGTAACACCAATAAAAAAAAAGTAGCCAACACCATTAAATGTGAAGAATTTCGACCGATTAACTCCTTAAAAACATGTGAAAAAATTTTGGAGAAAGTTGTGAAGGAACAATTAGAAGATTATCTTGAAAAATATTCACTTCTTTCGAAGTTCCAATCTTGATATAGAAAAGGGTTTTCATGTGAAACTGCTGTCAACTTTGTAATTAATCGATGGAAGAAAATAGGAAAAAGTAAGAAAATAATGGCAATATTTTTAGATTTTAAGAGAGCGTTTGAGACAATCGACAGAAAAATCATGATTGAAAGATTGTATTTATATGGAGTGCAAGGTGCTGAGCTCGAATGGTTTAAATCATACTTGAGCAATAGAAATCAAATAACGAGTATAAACGGAGTAAGATCGCAGCCTATTGAAAATGAACACGGTGTTCCACAAGGGATCCATTCTGGGTGCTTTACTATTTAGCATTTTTATAAATGAAATGCCCCAGATTTTAACTGGAAGCGAAATTACTTTTTGTATGCGGATGACACACTGATATACACAATAGGAGACACTAAAGAACAATGCATAAACAAATTGAAGAATGATTTGAATAATATTAATGTTTGGCTGAAAATTAATAAATTAAAATTAAATGAAATCAAAACAAAAATCATAGAAATTAATATGACTAGTGAAACAGAATTTAAAGTAAATGAGAAAATTATAGAGAAAGTTAATGAAATTAAGTACCTGGGATTTATCTAATGTATAAAATTCTCGTGTCACGGTGTTAGTGGTTAAACTCCTCCGAAATGGATCGACCGATTTTCATGAAATTTTGTGTGCATATCGGGTAGGTCTCAGAATCGGACAACATCTATTTTTCATATTCCTAAATATTAAGAGGGCGTGGCAAATCGTTTAAATTGTATATTTAGGTATATATTGATCGTAGACGAAAAAAATTTGGTGGGTAAGTTCGTAGAGTCGATATCGACAAACTAGCCAAAAATGGGCGTGCCAACCCTCCCCCTTCATGTGATACCTATAACTCTTAAACTACTGAACCGATTTTAACCATTCTTTTTTTGTTCGAAAGCTTATCAGGTTTAGATGGTTTAAAAAAAAAATCGATATAGCAAAAAGTAGGCGTGGCAAAGCTTTAAAATTTAATATTTAGGGACATAGTGATCGTAGACGAATGCAATATGGTGGATAAGTTCGTAGAGTCGATATCGACAAACTCACCAAAAATGGGCGTGGCAAAACCCTCCCCCTTTAAAAGATACCTATAAGTCGGCTAATTCGATGGTTTATAACTACATACATATGTACATATATAACATGTATGTCTGTTAGTTTTTGTTTTGGAGAGAGTACAACAACTACAACTTCGTCACCGCTACCCATGATTCGGACCTCTTATTGTTATTCTTTGTATGCCTCACCTAAATAACGTACCGACTTCGATTAAATTTTGAACTAGATAGATAGATCCACACACTTATAGTAAGTTAGTCATTTTTATATAACTGTTTTATGCAGCGTATTACAATAAATATATAATTTGACCTGATTTGGGCAATAAAAAAAAAATCAATTTTCGGCGGGACGAAGTTCGCCGGGTCAGCTAGTAATAGATAAAGAACTTAAATTTAAAGAGCACATACAGTACATCTGCAAAAGAATTGGTACAAAGATAGGATTTTTCAAAAGAATCCGAAAGAATATCTCTACACTAACGGCAATTAATATATGTATGAGGACGAAGGCCTTGGCAGCTAGTTCCTTAATTTATTATTAAATGTAAATTAATTTACTTTTAATAAATTAAAATAAAAATAAATAAATAAATAATAATAAATAATATATGTATATAATACAATAATAAAACCACATTTTGGATCAACAATCCTATACACATGCTGTAATGAATCGCAAATCGAATACTTATGCGCCAGAATACTTATGCAAACAAATAAGATATGTTGGAGATGTTCAACCCTATAGATTGAGGAATGCGGAAGACTGCAGATTGCAACAAGTTAATACAACGGCAATGCAACTATCACTCTTT
This sequence comes from Sarcophaga caerulescens, assembly GCA_927399465.1. Taxonomy (NCBI): domain Eukaryota; kingdom Metazoa; phylum Arthropoda; class Insecta; order Diptera; family Sarcophagidae; genus Sarcophaga; species Sarcophaga caerulescens. Next base: position 23,128,816 of record OV656867.1, read on the forward strand.
TACAAAGGACTAAAACTATATAACTCTCTGTCAAATAATATTAAAAATGAACTGAATGATCATGAATTTAAAAGACAATGTGTAAATTTTGTTAAAAATTATGTAAATTAGAGAAATATTTTCTGTGTAAAATTTATTTATATTACTGTGATATTTCAAAGTATTCAAGAAATACTAATAAAGATAATAATAAATAATAATAAATAAAGTTCTCATGTACAACATACGACGTTTTAAAAATTTTTCCTTCATTTCTCCTCACTGTTAACATTTTCATTGCATTCAACTATGTACATACCTATATGTCTTCCGTATTTGATCTTAAACCCTTTGTGGTAACTACTCAGTTAATTTTGTCCTTGGTCAATCCATCAGTTATGCATTGGCCTTATGTTGCAACTCCCGCATCAATATTGATTTAATACGTTTGGCCTATGAATTACGTTGCATTTGTTGCATCCATAGAGCTAATCAGATTTTACTTTGCAGCTAAATATGCGCATCATGCTGATGCGTTCATTCTGAGAAAATTTGCAAAGATTGTTAAACACTAAACACAAATTCTTTTATACTTTTTTCATCCCACTATTCTTATTCGTCGCGAAATCTCTAATTGATCTTAACGTGATATACTAAGGCAGTTAAATTCCAGCACTTTTGCCATTTAAAAAAACCGTGCAACTTTAAAAACCTTTTTATCAACAATTTTTAATATACTCTGCTTATGCGCATTTTCCATTAACAACACGTTCAACACAATGCTAAAGTTTCTTTCCTGGCAACACTGGTGAAAAATTCGTTTTTGTTCGTTCAAAAAAATAAACGTTCTTTAACTTAATGTGCTTTCACACACGAGACTATTTTTTAAGCCGCACAATTTTTGTTCGTTCAGTCACACACGAGACTATTTCATCTGGTATAAAATTATATACATGTACTCTTCTTTGTATGTATTCGTTTTTTTTTACTTAATTTTCTGAACCTGCTGTTTTATAAATGTATGTGTATTTGTTTTGTGTTGTTTATGTATTGTTGGTTTGTGCGGGGTAGAAGCTGGTTGAAAAATTATCCCAGCAAAAAACCACTCTCCTCACCTCTCTTGCCCACAAGCTGCCATTTTGTGCCAGCATAATTGTTCTCGTGTGTGATTGCGGAATAATTCGTACATTCTATACAATTCTATTTATTTTCTCAATTGATCCTATAAAATAAATTGTCTTACCAACACTGGCAACATCTAACGAACAACGTCTGACGCACATACAAACTGTCAAACTAATTTTAGTAACACAGCTGGCACAGCTGTTCCAAAGATTTGAAATCAAGTGGATTTTCTACGCTTGTATTTAACGAGACTATTTCCGTTTTCAATTAAAAAAAATCTTAATTTATAAGTTAAAAGAAGTCATGTATTAATTAATCATAGTTTAAATTGAAACACACAATTAAAAGCATTTAACAAAGATATATAATAGTAAAGAAATGGTAAGTTATTGCAGGAATGGCCACAAAATTTATTTTTAATTTTTTTTTTTTTTTTTTGGAAAATGTGTGTATGTGAGCATTTGAATATTTACCAAAAATAGATTTTGACCTAAAATTCACGGGGCAAATTTTAAATTTATATGACTACCATTACAGGCGGTATTAGGAGCTCAACTTGTAATAACACTAATTATGGTCAGTGTTATACAAAAACTGAATCCACATTTTTCATTTGCAAAATGGATTTTATGTTCGACCGGCCTATATCGTTATCTACACCCCACCGATGATGTGCTTAGGACAAAGGCTGGTGTGCCCAAAGAGAAACCTCAGAAAGGTGGCCATAAAAGCGGTAAATATCAGAATGGTACAATCAATCCGAAAGAAGGACAATTCCATATACCGCGCAATTTAGATATTGAATTGGAGACTACGCCGGTAGTGGCAAAAGATGTGATTTATTTAAGATACTTCACCGAATATCAGTGGTTAGTTGATTTTAGCATTTATGCTGCCATTGTGTATATAATTTCAGAGGTAACATTTAGTTCTTAATTTTCACAAATACCATATGTTAATTAGACAATTATTATTTTATCTTTGTTTTTTGTTAGGTTTATCATTATTTCATTCCTCTTAAGAATGAGGTCAACTTGAGCATGGTATGGTGTCTGTTGGTAATATTCTTTGCCATGTATGTTGTTTTAACTTCACAAAAGTGTTATCAATTTCATTTCAAATCCTCTTTTTGTGTACATATTTCAGTAAACTACTGTCTTCGTTAACAGTTTTATATTTTCAAAGTGAAGAATCTATTGGCGAACGTTCAATGGTAATTGTTGCATGCCTTGTATATCTTCTAATTGCCATGATAGTGTTGATAATCGATGAGAGTATATTGGAGACTGGTTTAGAAGATGCTTATGCTAGTTTCAATGCAAGCGCTTCCAAGTTCCTAAATGAACAAGGATTACAATCATCGTAAGTTGAAAATTTATGCTAGATTTAGGTATTGCGTGGCATTAAATTTAATTTTAATATATATTTCAGTGGTCCGGCTTCAAAAATTGTTGTCAAATTCTTTATGGCTTTGGGATGTGGTGTTTTAGGATCGTTATTCACTTTTCCCGGTCTACGTATGGCTAAAATGCATTGGGACTCGTTGAAATATTGCCGCGAAAGAAGGTTTTATCAAATCTTATTGAACATTAGTTTTGTTTTACCATTTATATTGGTAATTTTGTGGATTAGACCTATAAGTAGAGACTACTTAACTGTGAGAGTATTTCAAGGAATGGATCAGCCTTTGTAAGCATAGTTTTGCCAAAAAAAAAATATATGCTTCCATATTAACTTTTATTTAAACTTTATAGGCTGAAACCTCATGTATTCGAGAGTCTACGTTTACTCCTGGTAGTATTTGTAGTAATACTTAGATTTGCCTTAATGCCCATCTATCTGCAATCATATCTCAATATAGCTTATGACAAAATTATGGATTTACGTAAAGAAGCCGGTCGTATTACAAATTTTGAATACCAAAAGAAGGTACATAGATCTCATAACAATTAGTTTAACATCTTTTGATACTATCTGTAATTAACTAACATTTTTATTTGAATATAAATTTCTAGATATCTTCCATATTTTATTATCTGTGTGTGGTTACTTTACAATTTGTTGCTCCTTTAATTTTATGCTTGTATCTAACCTTAATGTATAAGAGTTTAGGCGGTTATAGCTGGACTGGCATTTTTACTGAATCCGTTTTACAACATGAATGTTCGGCTGAATTAGAACCACCTGTTTCCTCTGTGCAAGATTTTGCTGAAGGCAGTGGTATGCCTTTGTTGGGAGAAGAAACAGAAAGTGATTTTAATATTCTAGAGTCTGCCCAAAACTTACAGGACTCTTTTATGAATTTAAAAAATGTAATTATTTCTCATTTAACTTTCACATTGCTTTGGAATTTGTTATTTAAAATTTTATTTTATTTTTAGGTCTTCACAACCGAAGTGTACAAAGGCTTTTTGGGTTTTGCCACATGGTGGAGTTATTTCGTCCTATTTGCCACTTCATCATTGGGTATTATTTATCAGACATATTTCAACAAAACCTAAAATACATATTACCTGCAAACTCATTACATAAAGCAATATTTTTTTAATATTAGAACTCGTAAAGTTAACAAGTCAAATTTTAAAGTCACTAGTTAGTTAATTCTACTACATCTCCCCGAAAATTTTAGTAACTCAATTTGTGTTTTATTTATTATTATTTTTTGTATAAAAAACAAGAGAATAATCTTTATTGCATAGAAAAGAATCATAATTTATTCAAAAGGTTGTTTCAAATTGTGTTCATAGACATACTTGTTCAATTCTTTTAGGCTTTTATTTTAGACTACGATTAATGTAATACTTTTAATTTATATTCTTATAAATATGTAAATAGATTAAATAGAAACAGAGCTTAAAAAAAACAAACACTTCATATGAAATAAATAATGTTTTTGTGTAAAAAATTTATTATTTTTTTTAGTAAAAAATAGTAAAGTTTGAATAAATAAAGGAAATTAATATTTGTCATCCAATTTTCTTTCAGTTTTAAAATGCATAGTGATCGTATGTATTAGCGGTTAACTTACTCTAAATACTATAAAAATTGTCATTAAATTTCTTATTTATTTCAATACTAACCCTCGTAACCTAAAGGCCCATTATTTGCTCCTGTTTGTAGACAGCGTGGTAGGCATTACGAATCAGAACGTATGGGAAGCACGACTCCAGTAAATCCATTGTCAAAAATGGTGATTGTTTAACAATTTCATCCAACAGCAAATAAATAGATTCTCTATTACGTGTGGCCTCTCTGTCCGACTCTTGTCCCAATCTTAAAAGCGACGAACTGGCCAATGCCAAAAACTCCTTCATACGGTCTTCTATATCATTTTGACCGCATATGGTGAAGAGGGCGCCAAATATATTATTAATTGCGACTGACATGCAATGTGTATTATTGGAATGACCATCAATAGTAGCACGATAGAATGAATTGTCATTACGCGCCAATTTGGGTATAGAAACCGCAACAAAGACCATTAAAAGACAAGCTGTCAAATGTTCCCCTTCATCAAATTCTGGTTTCTTAGATTTCAAAGTGGCTGCTAAAGTTGGATCCACTTTGCACATAAGTCCAGCTGCAGCAGCCATTTCTGAAGCGACACGTATTTGATCACCACCTGGCAAGTGCTCTTGAAAATCTTTTACAGAACTCAATAAAAACGGAATGCGTTTCTCCAAAACATCCACTAAAGCTTCGTGCACTAAATTACGGAAACATAATATGACGCCAATGATAGTCATTCTCTGTAGAACACGATCAACATCCTGCAATCGTTTAAATTGTTCTTTCATTACTTCCGGCTTATCGAAACTAGTGCGTAAAGTAATTAAAACTTCTTTATTGACACCAACTAACGACTTTAACTCTTGAACTTGATTTGCTATATGCCACATAAGTGTTTCATTTAACGATTTAATACCATACGGGCCCACCAACTCTCCCAAAGCTCTCAATTCATTGAGATCAGAAAATTCTTGTGGATTAAATGGAACCCAGCCTTCAGGCGAAATAGGTACAAACGCCTTTTGATTGTTGCTAAATACAATATTGCCAGCCGAAACCCGTCGTAACAAAACTTCTGTGTACCTGAAACCAAAACATTAATGGAGATGTTATCATCTTGCAATCATACAATTTACCAAGTATTATACAGAGCAGCTATAGTTTTTTCGCCATGTGAGTCTAAAGCCTGTGTCTGTTGCAGTAAACAGTTGTTAAAAACACGAGTCATATCGATGTGAACGTAGTTCTCTACTGTTTGCAAAACATTCATATAAGCCCTTACAGATGCCAACAGCTCTGAAGGTTTGGCAATTTCCATAGTTTCCTGATTAAACATCACCATGCCTACCAAGTCACGTGAAAAACGATGCTCTAAATTCTGGCATAAATATTCACGTGGTGCAAATGCAAATTCCCACACGTTTACTGTTGGGCAATAATTGATGGCAAAACATAACTCTGTCAGAGCCATATGTAATTTATCCATAGTCGTTAGATCTTCTCGAGTTTTGCGGTAAGACTCTTCACCTGGCTTGCGTATATCATCGTATTGCTTTTTGGATTTATCTTTTTTCTTACGAGCCGATTGAAGCGATAGTATTTTGGCGCAATGCTTCGGCAACAAAGCATCGGCCATTGTGCACTGCTCATCACAAATGGCAGTTATAATATTTTTTGCCTCTTTGGCCATTTCTTCTAAGAATATATTGACCACACTTAAAGATCTCTCTCGTAGATGATGTCTTTCCTCTGGACACATTTCATGAGTACAATTTTGAAAATGTGAACAAATAAGAGGGAAAGCTATAATGTAACGATTTTGTGCTGGAAATTCGAGACACATATGAAATTGATCGTCAAACATTTTACTGTAGAAACAAAAAATGCTCAAGTCAGATGTTTCCACAAGAATTTCGTCCAAATTGTCGACTACCCGCGTATGAAAAACCATAGAATCCAATAGGCGAGCCAATTCAATGTGTTCTTGTATACGTAAAACGGCTTTACTAACACTCATGTATGTTTGCAAACGGAACCAGTCTAAACGGAACGCTCTAAAATCAAACAATTCATTTTCTTCCACTTGTTTCACCGTCAAACTAGATGCTGTATTATAAAGAGAAGAGAATATTATACTTTCATCTTCAGGGCACATTTGCAAACTTTGCATGCGTATATTTAGATCAGTAGAGTCGAAGCCCGAGAGATATTGTACATAATAACGCTGCATGACTTGGCTATATTTACGTACTAGGGCACGCAATTCCTCCATATGGAACAGCAGTTCAGGCAATTGACGATCAACAAGGTCTTCATTACTTTTACCTAGAATTGTTCAAAATAATAATTAAAATAAATTTAAAAAAAAAACTTTATAATTATGTGCGTCATCCAAATGGAAAGCATATAAAATGTTCATAAATAAACTTTTTCATTTCAAAGTCTTGAAACAGGAACTAGCAACTGATACTATAAAGTAATTTAAATTTAAAAACTAAATTTAAACTCCTTAATTGTATTTCTCAGTATTTCTTTACTATTTTTAAAAGCTTACCTTTATTCTTTAGGAGCGGAGGGTTATCGTTATGCCTTAATAACCATAAAATCTCATCCCTTGCTAAACACAAACCAATGAATATAAAAATTGCTTTTGGTCCCAACAAACCAGGTTGATCGGTCATAATCAAAGCCAATTCCTTCAATGCAGTACGTAAAAACTTACGACGTTCACGATGCATTAATGCGGCTTTATGAACCGCATTAGAGTATGTCTCTTTAACTTCATTGATGCGTTTGCTATAACCCTTAATACCATCAAAGAATGTCTGAATATATTGATGTATTTGCAGAACTTCGTCCCGAAATAAAGCAATAACCCAACTTGATTCCAGGGCTGACAGCCAGATCTTATTAACATCCGGGTATTGGGCTAACATTTGATGATTTAAAAGAAGACCAAAAATAATCCAACGATCCATTGCTTCCAATGAAAGATATTCACAAGACATAGTATCGGTGCGTACCGCTTTAAGGAGTATAGCTGGATTGCCAACCAAACTCAATTTCTGCATTTCACGCCATTTGTCAGCCGGTAGATTACGCAGTGGATAAATCGTAGTCAATGAACGCAATGCATTTGTAAGCAAACGTTGATGTGGTATAAATTCCTCGGAGAGCTTTTTAAGAGGAACTTCGTAATCTAAAATCATTTGACCCAATCGAGGGAATCCGGCCTCAGATTGGTTATTTTGCAATTCATAAGCAGCATTATAAAGACCCAACACGGCTTTGCGATCCTCTACTCTTGATAACAGTATCATAAGTGATACATATGTAACGACCAAATCGAGATAATTTTTAGTAAGTTCAAAGTTTAATGTTATATCTAAATGTATTTGGCAAGCATCCATTGTAGTGAGCAGTTCACATACATTATCTTTAAAATCTAGCAAATCCACAAACGTGTGGTAATACAAGGATAATGATTTTGTTATTTCCGCTTTTATATTAACAATTGCATTTAAGCCTTTGACATCAATGTTAGGAAACCTTTTAACTATAAACTTAATAGAAGATTCCAAAGATTTTTCCGATAGAAAGCCCGGTTTTGATTTTGTATCACCACAAGCTTTTTTTATATTATAGACTCTGGTCAAAATACCCAAGCCCCGATCATTCAAAATTATTAATTTCTCAGCAATTTTTTGCTGATTTGGATATATAGGTCTAGCCATTATTATTTTATATTCAAATAATGAGCTTCAACAATTTTCCATAAAATATCGTTGCTCCAAAACAACTATTTGCGGAAGTTCCAATTGTAAACGCAAATTAGATGTCTGTCTGGCAATTGGCCCCACCTAAAAAATTTTATTATACTTTTTTTCTCCACAAACACCACAGAACTTTAAAACCTTTTGTCTCTTAGTAAAGACAACAGAGTGTGTTTTAATTTTTTATATTCAGTTATTTATTTTTTACAATTGGAACCGAAATTTTTACATTTTTTCTTAAAACATATTCATTTTTTTAACTCCCGTAAATATTGATGACCAATTTTTTGACATTTCAATCAAATATCTAATATCGTATCTGTAAAATTAATAACAGTGTTGGTAAACACTTGCTTATTTGACAAGGTGGTTTCGAAAACAGTATTTTGTATAAAAGTATTTAAAAACTGAAATTGAATAAAATTCGGTTTGTCATTAAATTGATTATCTAATTAATTAATTAATTCTTTTAGTTGTCACTTATTAGACAAAAAGTTTGATTGACTTATTGTCGACTTATTAGTAAACTGAAAGACTGCAGACATAAACGGAATTTACTGGCTAGTGTGATATTTTTATATTGCACTGTATGGAACTATTTCAAATTTAGGTTTAAGGCTGTATTTAATAATTTACGAATACCTTATATTGGTATAAATAAAAAAATATTACTAAGCTGCTTAATTTGTTCTTAAATTTTACAATGGGTTAATAAGATTTACTAAAAATGAAAAATTAAGTTATTTTCCATCACCCTGTTAATCGTCAAATATTTCAGTTGTCATTCAATTATTCTCTTTTCCTCGGAGCAGTATTGCAATTTATTGAAATTTGTGCACGTTGCTTGTTTTTAGCTCCGAATTTTTGTCAGTTTTGCAAATAATAAATAACAAAAAGGTTTTAAAACATAAAATTATTAAAGTGAAGAATTTGTTTAAAATTTTAATTAATATTTTTTAGTTATTAAAAGTCAATCTGAAAAATGGTGGCAGGAAAAAGCAGCGCTCCAGCTAAGCTTTCAAGGGAGGATGTATGTCGCATCCCTGAAACTATATCATTCCCGAATGAAGAAGATCATATTTTAAATGAATGGAAGGAAAACAAAATTTTTGAAAAATGCATGCAGCTATCAAAAGGAAAACCCAAGTAAGTGATTCAAATTATATGTTACAAATTCTCGAAAGAAATTGCATCATTATTTCGAAGAGACAGGCTAAACTTTGTGTAATATATTGAGAGAGTGTGTGTGAGTCAATAAGAGAAATTCATTGCAAATTTTCTAGGTATACCTTCTACGATGGCCCACCATTTGCTACCGGTTTACCACATTATGGTCACATATTAGCCGGTACTATTAAAGACATTGTCACACGTTATGCCTATCAACAGGGTTACCACGTGGATCGCCGTTTTGGTTGGGATTGTCATGGTTTACCAGTAGAATTTGAAATTGATAAATTGTTAAATATACGAGGACCTGAAGATGTAGCCAAAATGGGTATTGCAGCCTATAATGCCGAGTGTCGTAAAATTGTAATGCGATACGCTAACGATTGGGAGGATATCGTAACACGTATGGGTAGATGGATTGATTTTAAAAACGATTACAAAACTTTATATCCCTGGTATATGGAATCTATTTGGTGGGTATTCAAACAACTATACGATAAAGGTCTTGTGTATCAAGGTGTTAAGGTTATGCCTTACTCAACGGCTTGTACAACAGCTTTGTCAAATTTTGAGTCCGGACAGAATTATAAAGAGGTTGTTGATCCCTGTGTGGTAGTAGCCTTAGAAGCAGTGGGCAACGACAATACATATTTCTTGGTATGGACAACTACTCCATGGACTTTGCCATCAAATTATGCGTGCTGTGTTAATCCCAATATGATTTATGTGAAGGTAAGTTTTTGCATAAATTATTAATTATTGAATGATATTTATATTTCTAATTCTTATCGTCTAATAATGACCCTTAGTCCATCATTGTTATAATGATCTTAATATACCTACAGACTAGTCAAATCTGTTGATACCACTTTACACTTTAATGTAATATTATATTCTATACTAACTAGAGCATATATAATTAAGTTTCTATATTAGGATTACTTGAGTCGTAGTGTGTGTACGTAATAGCACGAGGGTTTAAAATAGAACTGATGGGACAGATCTTGCTACTTCTTAGGGTGGTATACTAAATCTATCCTATTAGTATAGGAATAAACTACTTACTTAGGGAGTCAGACGGCCTATTCTATTACTGTTACATATACAGGAATAATAAAAAATAATGTCAAATCCGTTGTTTAAAAGGTAAAACAGTAGGTATGAACGTATCAGGGTAAAACCAGCCAGAACTGAGCCAGTGCTTTTTAACATTGAGTAGAATGCAGTGAATTCCCACTTCCCGGTCTGAATAAAGTGAATCTCAAAAAGTCTGATAAGATCCATCGTTTTAGTGTATAGGTCTAAGGCCTGCAGTTGTTTGGAATAAGACCCCGGTTGGACCTAGAAGCTCACTACGTATTTTCTTTTTTGGTGTCAGTGGACTCTACCAGTTCAGTAAAAATCTAGCTGAAGATCAATCAGTTCATTTCTGTTAGTAATCTCAAAGGCTGTGGTGGAACTTACATACATACTTTTATAGCTCGATCAACATATTTTCATACTATTGCTTGGTCTGATGCCCTTGTCACAAAAGGCCCTGTGTACCCCTTCACATCTAACGGCATATGTTGCATCTCCCTGGAATATGATATATTCCCTTCCCGTCGTACCTAACTGAATCTATAATGCTTTTTTCAAAACTTACTTTTATTATGTGTAATACAATATTTTACAGTCTTTATATTAATTCATTAGTAGTATTAAATCATTAGCAACGTATTTTAACAGGATAAGTCGTTTTAAATCTATAGTGAAAACTAATATTTGTATGTCAATTGTAAACAAGATTAATGCTAAGACATATCGTTCTGGTGTAGAAAAAGATTTCCGTTTATGCTTAGATCTGATTGAAACCACTAGTTTATTGTTTTAAATACCACACTTTTTTTCGTAGAATATTTTATTATCCCGTTTCATTAATTCCATTTGTGTTCACACGATTACTATAGTCTAAATCCTGATAAAAAATTTTTAAAATGTATATGCTGCCCCATATATTCCTGTAATTCATTTTATCTAATTTCCCAATTTATCAAAATATTTTAATTTTAATTAGGCAGTCGTTGGTTGGTTGGTGAAAACCTCTGAAAAAATTTCAGTATTTAATAAATTATTTATAATTTTTAATATTATATTATTCTTTTCGTTCCAATTAACTAATATAATGTTAATTGAAATTTTTCCACTTGTTCTTAAAAGTCCACTTGACCTCTTTTAAAATATTAAGCTTATTGCTCGAAATCTGTATTCATAGTTTAATTCCGTTTACATTCCGTTTAATAAAATTGTCGATAATTTTGATGGTTTGCTTAAATTTTATTCTGTCCGATTATTGTGTCGATTATTTTATTATTTGGATAGTTATTTTTTATGTTCGGGACGATAAATTCGTATTTAACTAGCTAAGAGAAAAACCAAACATTTTAACAGAGCACTGTTAAGTGTTTAACAGTAAATATCCATGGGAGTAATCATCCAAATATGAGAAACCGGAGTATGGAATATAAATCGCATCCATTAAAATTTATACCACACACGTTCCTAAGTGGAACAGATTGACTGGTACTCCTCGAATGGTTTTGTAGATTAATAAAAAAAATTTGTTTTATGTTAACAATGTCTGGACAGCATGCTGGATATTGTGAAAAATTTAGATGTGGTGGAAATATCACAATATATAGGAATTGTAGCCCAAATATAGACCCGGTCAGTGGTATATGCCAAATGATTTTCAAATTCGAGAAATGGTGGCGGTGGTCTTACATAAATTCGATTGCCGTATAATACGTTACAATATGTCTATTAGTATAAAACTTTGAACCCATTTCTTTATTTATTTTTTCATATTATTTTCTCATATATCTTCGAAATTCTTCCAAGAATTGTATAATTAAGTTTTTCTGATAAAAGACATTTCATTTATATATGTATGTGCCTACAGTACAAAATTTAAACTACAGTGAAATTGTGTATGAATACAAAATAATGAACAATTAAAGAACATAACATACGTATTATTTTCAGATAACCGATGTTAAAACTGGTCGTTTTTACATTCTCGCCGAAAGTCGTTTGAGTTACGTATACAAGTCGGAGAATGAGTATAAAATAGAGGAAAAGTTTGAGGGTAAAACATTAGGTGGCGCACATTACAAGCCTTTGTTCCCATACTTCGCAGAGCGTGGACATGAAGTTAAAGCTTTTCGTGTTTTAGTCGATACTTACGTTACGGAAGATTCTGGTACTGGAATTGTACACAATGCGCCATATTTTGGAGAAGACGATTACCGTGTATGCTTGCAAGCGGGTATTATAACGAAATCCAGTGCAGTTGTTTGTCCTTTGGATGATGCTGGCCGTTTTACTGATGAGGTTACTCATTTCAAGGGTCTTTTCGTTAAAGATGCCGATAAGCAAATTATAGCATATCTGAAGAATAGCGGTAATCTGGTATCCTGTGGACAAGTAAAACATAGTTATCCGTTTTGCTGGCGTTCTGATACGCCTTTAATATATAAGGCTGTACCCTCATGGTTTGTACGGGTTGAACACATGTCGAAGAACTTATTGGCTTGTAGTTCACAGACTTATTGGGTACCTGATTTTGTCAAAGAAAAACGGTTTGGTAATTGGTTGAAGGAAGCACGTGATTGGGCCGTTAGTCGTAATCGTTACTGGGGTACACCCATACCCATTTGGAGATCGCCTAATGGGGATGAAATGGTTTGTGTCGGCAGCATAAAAGAATTAGAACAATTATCCGGTAAACGTGTCACCGATTTACATCGTGAAACTGTTGATGCTATTGAAATTCCGTCTGCCATACCCGGCAACCCACCATTGCGTCGTATTGCTCCAGTGTTCGATTGTTGGTTTGAGTCTGGCAGTATGCCTTTTGCTCAACAACATTTCCCCTTTGAAAATGAAAAGGACTTTATGTCTAATTTCCCAGCCGATTTTATTGCTGAAGGTATTGATCAGACTCGTGGTTGGTTCTATACGTTACTTGTTATCTCCACAGCTCTATTCAATAAGGCTCCATTCAAAAATTTGATAGCCAACGGTTTAGTTTTGGCTTCGGATGGCCAGAAAATGTCTAAACGTAAGAAGAATTATCCTGACCCAATGGAAGTGGTTAAAAAATACGGCGCTGATGCTTTACGTTTATATTTAATTAATTCTCCAGTTGTACGTGCTGAGAATCTACGCTTCAAAGAAGAAGGTGTTAGGGATATTATTAAGGACGTGTTCCTTCCATGGTATAATGCTTATCGTTTCCTTTTGCAAAACATTGTGCGTTATGAAAAGGAAGACCTACAAAACAAGAGTCACTATACATATGACAAGGAGCGCCACCTCAAAAACATTGAAAATGCGTCGGTAATAGACATATGGATATTATCTTTCAAAGAATCATTGTTAGAGTTCTTTGCTACTGAAATGAAAGGCTACCGATTGTATACCGTTGTGCCCCGGCTAACGAAATTCATCGATCAGCTTACAAATTGGTAAGTTTGCCGAAATTGTATATAAAACGAATTGTTACAAATCATCGCTTTCTTCATCAGGTATGTTCGTCTAAATCGTCGTCGTATTAAGGGTGAATTCGGTAAAGAAGAATGTATACAGTCGTTGGATACACTTTATGATGTTCTCTATACGATGTCGAAACTAATGGCACCTTTTACACCATTCTTGGCGGAGTATATTTTTAAACGCTTGGTATTATTCCAGCCTAAGAATGCAACTGAAAATATTGAATCGGTTCATTATCAAGTTATGCCAACATCAAATCGCAGTTTTATTAGAAGTGACATCGAAAAATCTGTTGGACTTATGCAAGCTGTGGTTGAGTTAGGACGCGTTATGCGTGATCGTCGCACTCTACCTGTTAAATATCCTGTTTCCGAAATCATTGTTATTCACAAGGACCAAAAATGTTTGGATGCTATTAAAAGTTTGGAAGACTTCATTTTAATCGAATTGAACATTCGAAAACTGACTTTAAGTTCCGATAAGGAAAAATACGGTATAACATTAAGGGCTGAACCGGATCATAAGGTTAGTAGATAAACTCAATTACACATTTCATTGTATAAACTTAATCAGTTGTGATATTTTAAAATTGCAGTCTTTGGGCCAACGTTTAAAGGGCAATTTTAAATCAGTGATGTCAGCCGTTAAAGCTCTAAAAGATGAAGAAATTCAAAAATATTTGGCACAAGGATATTTCGAAGTTGAAGGCCAGCGTATTGAATTAAATGAAGTACGCGTAATATATTGCATTTCTGAGCAGATGGGTTCAAACTTTGAAGCACATAGTGACAATGAAGTTTTAGTCTTAATGGATATGACACCTAACGAAGAATTAATGGAAGAAGGTTTAGCTCGTGAAGTAATAAATCGTATTCAGAAACTGAAAAAGAAAGCTCAACTTATACCTACCGATCCAGTGTTAATCTATTATGAGCTGAATGCTCCGGCTCAAAAGAAATCGGAAGTCGATCAAATGCTTAAGGTTATGACCAAATATCATTCAATGATTAAGACGGCGATTAAATCTGAATTTGGCAAATACATTGCTGCGGATGCTGGAAAGAAACGCGTTATTATCAATGAATCTGTAGATCTCAAGGGTATTGATCTTAAACTTACCATCTGTTCTACTGAGGAAGTACAATTGCCTATCTTAAAATGGGTGAATGTGTCTTTATCATCCGAAATGTCGCCACGATTTGGTAGATCGAATAAAGGTTCTGTACTTCTAGAGAGTTCTGTCAACAAAAAATTGATTTCGTTGGAACAATTAAGACATGAAATTGATGTTTTGTTTGGTGTTTATGGTGTTAACTACAACATCTATGTCGTAAATCAACAAAAGGCTATCGAGCTCACTCAAATTGACAGTTCGCTCAATGGAAAATTATTGATGGTTTCTCGGTCAGTCGAAGAGGCTCTTAAAGTCTCTCATGACAATGCATCAACTATGCCCTACTGTAAATTTGTAAACAAATCGGATTCCACCATATTCACGGAAAATCCTGTTGGATTTTCTTTAGCGGCATAAAGACTTTTCTAATTCTAATTTTTAATTTCACCTGTTTTTGTTCATATCTTCAGTAGCGGTTTTTAGAGTGCACATTTAATTTATTTCTTTTTTTAGTTGAATTCTTAATTTATTTACTTTACTCGGTAAATTGATCCTTGCTTATATTAAAGTTATGGCTTTGTGTACACTTAAAAGCGTTTTTTTGTCTTAAACGCTTTGAATACTGGAATTATGTTTTAGAAGGATTTGAAAGTTTGAATAAAATTGTACGAAAATTTTGTAAAAAAATATTAAATTAATAAATTATAAATGTTTTCTATTATCCACATTGCATTTACTTACATTACTTCGACACACTTTTACTATATATGGTATACCAATTACAAACATATCTTTGACTACATACTCTATACCTTCGGGTTAAAAATTTTATTAAAGTGTTTAAAAATGTCTGGTTACGAAAAAGTGGTGCAGATTAATCTGCAACACTGCGAAACAGCCTCACACAACCTTCTAGCCACCCTTCGCCGCCTTGAATTTGACATCGCTCTTATCCAGGAACCTTGGATCCTTAGAGATAGGATTCTGGGTTTGATCCTGATTATAGGTTACTTGTTCCCAATACAAGTGATAAGGTAAGAACCTTCGTTTTAGCTAGTAATAAGTTGGATTTGTTAATCACTCCTTCCTTTTGTACAGGTGACGTAACAACTGTGGTGTACAGAGATGACTTTGGAATCGAACTGATGCTGTAATCTTTGTACATGCCGTATGAGGCTGTAGCTCCTTCTGGTGACGTCATTGCACTTCTGGTGGAACATGCGAAGAGGAACAGATGTTGTCTCGTCTTGGGTTGTGATGCCAATGCTCATCACACCCAATGGGGAAGTGCGGACATAAATATTAGGGGTGAGTCGATTTTTGATTTTATTATTCCTAATGGGCTTAATATATGTAACGTCGGTAATACGCCGACTTTTAGAAAGCTGTAATTGATATTACGCTCTATTACATGGATAAGTCTGTGATTAGTGATTGTAGGGTTTCAGATGAGTGTTCCTTCTCGGATCACAAATTGATAACCTTGAGCATTAATCTCTCTAGTGGCTTTCAGAAGCCTTATAGGAATCCGAGAAGAACCGACTGAATCAAATTTGAGAAGGCTGTGGTGGAGGAACTTAGGGACCTTAGGGGTCATTCCACTCCAGGCATCAATGATCGAGTTGGATCTTTGACGAACATTTTGTTGTCTTGTTACAGAGAAGCTTGTCCCCTTACTTACCCGGGTAAGAGGAACCAGCCAGCCTGGTGGAACGCGGAACTTCAAAAACTCCGCTATTGTACTAGAGAGAGTCTTTAACAAGGCGAAAAGGTCGGGTGGTGATGTCTGCATACAGATCCAGCTTTAACGATTATAAAAGGAAAATTAAACTCTCCAAAGAACCACCTAGCTGAGTTTCTGCGAATGTATAGAGGGCGTCGATAGTGTAGTTCGTTTCCGCAGAATATTATCTAAGGAACTAACATTTTGGTCTTAAAAAGAACGATAGCGTATGGACTGAGAAAATTGTCTAGAAGATCAGTGACCATTTTGGAACATATAAGAAATAGTACACCATACAGACTATATGCAAATGGTAATCCAGAGAGTGGTCTTTCCAACCGTAGTAGTGGGATAGCTGTACTAATTTTGAGAGTTGAGATTTATAATTTTGAAAAAATAGATTTTTGTGTTAGTTTTCTCAATTGTGTGGATTCTGATAGCTTTCCGTTGGGAGTAGCTGATCCCGTCTGTAATGCTAGCATGACGTCGAACTTGGATCAAATCATTACCAGAGATAAAGTCAAATGGTCAATAAGTAGCTTTAAACCGTTTAAATCGCTTGGTCCGGATGGTATCCTCCTGGCTCCGCTTTAGCATGCTGGAAATATATTATATGTACATTTGGACGTGTCAACACAGACACTTCAGCCCTAACGATTATATTTATTATTCTTTCTTTTGACAGCTTTGGCGAGACTTATTGATCTATATTGGAAATCAAACGTAGACCGGCTTCTGATGAGTATGTCGCAACATACTCACATTGAGGTTAAGTTCGTTGAGATTGCTCTTCATGATGTGACAGGCTTTGTTGAAAGATATTTGGCTAGAATTGGTCAGGCTTCTACAATTGAGGGTATACGTGTCCCGTATTTTCTAGTACGGTTTATCACTCACATGCTGATCCGATCGAGTACGGGTCGAATCCGTGCAACCAAGGGTACTTTCCCCCCTCTTATGGCCCCTGGTTGGTTTAAAGCGTCTAGAGGCCTTTAAATTGTGGCATATGCCGATGATGTGGTTATTCTGGTGGGTGGCAAATTTCTGTCAATGCTGGGGGAAATGATGGAGTCTGCGTTTTATGTTTTATCGTCTTAGGCTGCAAATTGCCGCCTTGGCATAAATCCAAATAAAACGGAGCTTGTATTATTCTCGCCACAGCCAATACGCCCACTTGAGATTCGGAATCGTTGTAGAGAGTCAGGTTGCTCTTAGGGCGATTGCGTCGGTCTGGTGTAAATCACCGCTTGTTCGTGAGTGTAAAGAGCTTTTGATGACCTTTGGACCAGATTGAGTTCCTGGTCATAGCTGTATATGTGGTAATGAGACAACGGATGCTGTCGCTAGGCTAATTTCATTTCCTGAGGCCGAAATGATAGTTGGTCTTAACCACCAAATCTGCCACTTCTAAGGACTTATAACTAGAGGGGATAGGAGGGAAGAGAAAATGCATTGGGGAAACGGATCGAGTTTTATGTGTCTAGGAATCTATGGCCTGCAATATAGATAGTGCGAGAACAGATTTGCTGCTGGGCTTGCATAAAGCCAGGCTGAGGTTAGTTTTTAGATTTTTTACAGGACAGAGCGAGATTAGATCGCTGGCAAGGGCCTGAAGCAGATCCCAGCCGGACTATTGGAGTTGGAGCTTCAAATTCAATGAAATTGATGGTTGTAACGTAGGCTGCACGCAATTTGAAGTCAACTTTGTATTAATTTTTATTTTTGTGATGTATTTGGTCGCCGTAGTCTAGTAGTAGTGTGTTGGCTTATTAAAAGTGAGGCCCTGGTTCAAACTACAGCCCAAACAAATCAAACTTCCTCTTAGCAGCCTTCTGCCAAAGTTTCTCAAAAATCTATCGTTCGGAGTCGACTCATAAATAAAACTAACACCCACAACATGGATGGTGTGAGAAGTTAGGACGTAATCCTGACTTCGGTTTAGTTCAGATGTATTTGTCAAGAAAATGACAACAAATTACAGTGGCAGAATTTTCCCGAAAATCGATTTACATATGGTACATCGGCTGTTCAATCGTTTCAATTTTTAAATTTGTGTGTTGCTAAAAATTGAAACACAAACATTGAACTTGAAATCTCCGGATTAACGCGGGCCTCTGCAACTTTTTTTTTATAGTTTTCTTGATGAATACAACAGGAAAACGAAAATTGATACAAAGTTCATTTCAAATTGCTTGCTGCATCACGGCCATCAATTTCATTGAATTTTATTGCGCTTTATGCGAAAAAATAAAAAGAGAATATTAAACATAATACTGAAATGTATGTAGAAAAACACATGAAATAATTAGCTTAACATACTGTTTGAGATTGCGTAGGGTATGTTAGATGTCGTCGACATTGCTTAACAAAGCGTTATTGGCCAATAATCTGTAAAATAACTACAATCGATTCGAAGGAAATAAATTTATGCTTCATGCAGCAAAAAGAGAATGAGACATAGCATACGAGAATAAAGAACAAACATAAAATAAGATTCAAATTCTAATAAACAATTTCAAATTTTATTTGATTGATTCACTTGAAAAAAAAACTGTATACCCTAGCAAACTCAGATGTTATATTATATAGATTGTAGTTCTTCTCTAGTCTTAAATCAAAAAATATTGTAATATTTATTAAAAACTAGTTGTACCCAGCGCGCGTTGCTACGCCTCCAACTAAAACAAATTTGAATCATTTTATTGATTTAGTTAATTTAAAAAAAAATTGACATAAACTTTAAAAATTTAGAGGTTTTCGATTATGAACATTTATTGAAGTGCTATCGGAAATTGGTAATACCAACTTATAAGCCTTCGTCGGCTCATACGTAACAACTTTGCTAAAGATCATAACATAATCAAATGCACAGTTTACGATTTAATTCATTTTTAGTAATTCTCAGTGGCGCCACCTGTCAAAAATTGGTCATAACAACTTAGAAACCTTCCACGGCTCATGCGCAACAACTTTGCTAAAGGTCATAACATAATCAAATGCACAGTTTACGATTTAATTCATTTATAGTAATTCTCAGTGGCGCCACCTGTCGGAAATTGGTCATACCAACTTATAAGCCTTCGTCGGCTCATGCGCAACAACTTTGCTAAAGATCATAACATAATCAAATGCACAGTTTACGATTTAATTCATTTTTAGTAATTTTCAGTGGCTCCACCTGTCGAAAATTGGTCATACCAACTTAGAAACCTTCGTAGGCTCATGCGCAACAACTTTGCTAAGGATCATGAAATGATCAAATACACAGTTTACGATTTAATTAATTTTTATTAATTTTCAGTGGCGCCACCTGTCGAAAATTGGTCATACCAACCTAGAAACCTTCCCCGGGTTATGCGCAAAAACTTTGCTAAAGATCATAACATGATCAAATGCATAGTTTACGATTCTATAAGGTACATACAAAAATACATTCATTTTTATATATATAGATAGATAATAATAACTCGAGTCAATATCAAATATGTACGCACATATGTGTCATATTAGGTTTGTTCACGCTAATTTCTCTGAGAGAACCAAACATACTTTCACAAAACGATAATTTTTCAAGAATTAATGAAACTAAAAATAAAAGTATGTATGAAGTCTTAAAATGAAAGTCAAAGATTTTGTAAATTTGTTTCTTAAATTTTTGTACGTTAGAGAAAATTTATATGTAATCAATTGCAGTTAATACGTTGTTCCCCAAGATTTGTTGTGCTCTGTTTTCAAGCACGATTTCTTTTTTTACACTGTTATTCTATTTCCGCACTTGTAGAGTTTTACCTTTTTATACGAAAAACAAAATATCGGGTAGTCTGGTAAAAAGATAATCAAGAATCGTCTTGCGTTCAAATACGAAACCCGTTGGTTACTACCGTTACGTATGTACATGGAACAGAAAAACAGTGTAAATAAATTCAATTATCAATTATATATGCACTATTTATTCACTTATCTGGCAATTCTGTAAAACCATTTTTATAAAAAAAAAAAATAACAGTAAAATCAGTAACACTGACATTTCATTTTCCATACACTCCTTCCTTTATTGTTCATTACTTTGCATAAAAAACCTATACAAGTTAGTTAGAAAATAAATTTTGACAGTTTATTCACTGTTATGTTTATATTTACTGTTATTTTCTTCAGTTTCTTTTATGATTGTCACGTTGTTTTTGTTTTAATTTTATATCGCTTTTGATGAAATAAAACGTATTATGAGTTTATTAAACTCTTAACCTCAACCGGAGAAATTTCCACTCAAAACA
Organism: Sarcophaga caerulescens; assembly: GCA_927399465.1. Classification (NCBI taxonomy): domain Eukaryota; kingdom Metazoa; phylum Arthropoda; class Insecta; order Diptera; family Sarcophagidae; genus Sarcophaga; species Sarcophaga caerulescens. The sequence goes on from OV656867.1 coordinate 23,149,519, forward strand.
TTGCCAACTAGCATGCGCGATTGAACAGAGTGAACATCAAATAGATTTACAGTTTAACGGTAACTTCGCCTAACACGAAGTTGGAAAATGTTACACATTACGAGAGAAGTGCGGATTAAGAAAATACGTAGAAAATTATCGGTCGGAACAGCAAATCACACACAGAAAAGAAAAATAGATATTTTCTTTTCTTCCTTTTGGATAAAAAGTGAAACACTGAAATCTTAAGTTAATGCTAAAGCACAAGTAATCGATTTTTTTTATTTAAAAATTATAAAAAACGTTATAATAAATAATTCTTTTTCGGTTCAATTTATTTATTGATAGCTTACGAATGAAGAATGAATCGAAGTTAGTGTGATATTATGAACAAAAAAAAAATTCAAGAAGAAAAATTTTATTCCATTTTCGAGAAAGTTCAAACTAGAAAAAAAAAACAAAAAAGAATTAAAAGTGCTACCATACGTATAACAATATTCGAATTTCAGTTAATAGAAAATCGTTACCCTTTTATATTTTTATAAGAAAAAATTAAATTGAAATACAAAAAATATCAAATTTTTTACAAACATATACATACCATAGTACATACGTAAGCTACTTATACATTTTTATAAAATAAAATAGAAAAAAAAAACGAATTAAAATGGCTGCGTAGTATTAAACGAATAGAAAGAAAAACTCTTCAAAATTCAAAGAAGAAAATGAGAAAAATGCAAACATTTTTTAGAGCAGGGGTTTTAACAAAAAAAGTTCGTTGCCATATAAGTATAAGTAACGGTAAAACACATACTATTTGTTAAAAAAAATCCAAATAACCTTACACTTCAATGAGCCAAAAGTTTAACATCCCTTGGACCACCCCGTTTATTTGTGTGAAAAGAACAAGGAAAACGACAAGAGATTGAGTACATTTAGTGAGTGGAAAAACGGTAAATAAGTAGATAACCGTAATAGCTCTCTCGCTTGTTTACTCTTCGTCGTATTGTGGCGTTTTGTTTAGAAAATATAAAAACAAATACGAAAATTAATATAAAAACAAAACTAATAATTTAGTGGAAACTCTAAGCTTTCAGTGACAGTCAGCAACAACGATAACAAGACAAATAACGTCAACAATACCATTATAGTGGAAATTTGTGTAACGGTCAGACGGTTATTATAATAATAACAAAACTGGCACCTGTTTTGCCATCGAGTACCATAGCAAGTGGGTCTACAGCAGCCGCAGCAGCTGCTGCCGCAGTCCGTTTACCGGAGACCACATATAAAAATGTTAACAGTATTAGCGCATTTAATGGTAGTGTGGCGGTTACAAGTTCCTGCTTTGGACTTGGAACCACATATTTACATGATTCGTCGGTCATGGCTGCCATAACTAAACAATCCACCTCACCGCATTTGATGTCACCTACCCATAATGTTCTTTCTAGCGCTAGTGCGGGTACGGTTTATGGTAGCACAGCTTCTGCGGTTTTTAATAATAGCTCTGGCAATATTGGAGCAGCAGGAGTAGTAGCAGGCGGTTCAGGCACTTCCGTTATATGCAGCAGTGATAGTGGAATATCGTCAATAATATCATCGACGCCCTCTTTAACACAACTATCCCCACCACCGGTTTCCAATGCAGTTTCTTTAGCTATACTGGCCTCTAGCATTGTAACCACCTCCAGTAACAATACAATGACTAATAACAATGGTAGCAGTAACAGTTGTACACCCGGTAGTGGCAGCGGCAGTGGTGGTCGTTGCAGTCCTATTATAGGAGGCATAACGTCGAATCTTACTAATGGTTTGGCTTCTTCATCTTGCATTTATGGTGCTTCAGCTACCAGCACTGGTAGCGGTAGCCCACTTTTATTTGCCGAACGCACATCGCCAGCTTTAAATATGATGGCTAGCTCTGGAAAATCGAAAACTTTGAGTCCGATGCAGAGTTCCACAATTGGTGTCTCTATTGCTTCGTATGCAACTGGTGGAGGAAGTGGTGCAACGTTAACTTCTATTTGTACTTCTACGGCAGTTAGTACGCAAGCACAAACAGCCTCAGGAACAAATTATTTGAACACTATCAAAATGTTAGGACCTGCTGCTTCAATCGATCTCGGCACGTCGCCCTTAACACACCGTAACTATCCGACTATCAAAGGCTTTACATTTCGCAGAAGTTTTGACGACAAAATTATTGCAGTTTCTACGGCTGCAGCTGCTGGTTCCGTAAGCAGTCAATCGCAAACGTCTCTCGGTGGACCAGCCATTTCTGCCGCTTCCTATATTTCACATTTTCCAGCAACTTCATCACATCACCACCACTACCACCACCACTTGCAACAGCAATCCCAACAGACTCCTCACTTTGCTCACTACCACCCCCAGCATACCTCACATTTGCATCACAACCACCTCCATCATGGCACCCACTCAGCCCTACATCATCATTTAATGAGTGGTGGTAGTGGTTTTCATAGCAATTTTATTGGTTTTTCGTCGTCTGCGGTCAAACATTCTGTCGCCTCTGCTGTTCCGATTTTGCCTTCTCCTCTATACGCGCCGCTGACGTCGTCACAGTCAACTACAAAGCTATCACATCGTGATGACTTCCTCCAGCATATTGGCTATTTGCCAACAACACGCATTTATAGCACTCCACCCAGTCTAGTGGATGAGGATAAAGCACAACAAGATTTTTTGTCATTATCCTTGTCGCCCCCTTTAAACCGACGTCGTGATATGCCCGCATTGCGTGGACCCTACGTTAGTCTGTAAGTATACTTACTTATTTAACAGTTAGTTTTTCTTTATAATACATAGTAAAAGTAACGCCATTAACTATTGAAGTGTGCTACTAATTTTAATTTTGTAGTTAAACGACATCATCATCATCACATTACGAGTATATTATAAACATTCATTATAATTTCCGTTTCCTGTTTGTCTTTGTGTTGCGGTGATTGGGTATACATGCATATGTATGTAAAAGTGCTCTCATTCAAGAGCATAGAGGACGGATTTATACGCAAGCGAAACGATTCCTTTGTGAGAAATTATACTGCACTTGCTATTAAGGGTTTGGTTGGAACTGTTCCATTATGATGTAGTTTGACACTTTACATTACTATGCTATACTAGATTCTCTTTGAATAGTCTGTCTGTTTTATTGACAGTCTTCTTCTTTTGTAAACCTTTATTAAATGCACAAAAGTTTGCCAAGGTACAAGGTCCAGGCTATATAGTGGATGAATCAAAACTTCCAAGCCATGCTTTCAGTTTTTGGTCTGGTGCAGATACATAGATTATAATTTTATTTATTGGAAAACAAATTTATTTATTTATTATATATATTTATTAATTTATCGTTAATTAAATCTTCGACTCACTCCTGGCTTCGACATCATCTGCGAGGCTTCACTTCGTCTTGTCTATCGCCCTTTTCGCATAATACTGTCGAATGTCCACAATCATTATCATCAGAAATAGTTACATTTGAGTCCGATTACGCAATGAATTCCAAATTGAAGTGTGGTCCGTTAAATTGTTCACTGTTAATTCATGCGATTTCTTCTAGCGATGTGTAATTTCATCATAATTTTTCATCGATAATTCCATAAATTGTATTTTATTTTTTGGCTGTTGTTTGACCAAAACGAGATACATCTTTAAAATGAAAATTATCGGACCGAAAACAAGAAAATTATTTCGCTGCTATTTTTCTGTAGCATCGCATTCGCAAAGTTCACAAATTTTTCAGTAGCCTGTAACGCATTCTTTCTTTTTCTTTAATAGAAAAAATGAATTTCCATTTAAAACATTCATTTAAGCGCAGTTTCGTAATTTTATTTCAATTTTAATCTGAATTTGTTCATATATTCGCTGTTGTTTGTGAAACTTCAATAATAATATTTATAGTCATATTTAAATAAAAGAATTAAAATTGCATTTAAAAACCAATTACACATTAATATTAGAATAATTATAAAGTCAATCCAAGTTGTTTTAAAATGGCCACTAAAGTTAAATTGTCTATTTCTAATTTATTTATTTAGAAAAAGAAACACATTACGGGGGTCCTTAAAAATTAATCAGATTTACTTGAAAATTGTTACTCAGGTGTTTTTGGGGTGGCTGATTACAGATCTTCCGTCAGATTTTAAAAATTCAAAATGGCGAATCCAATATGGCGGTCGAGGTTTATAAAAATTAATCAGATTTACTTGAAAATTGTTATAAACCTCGTCCGCCATATTTGATTCGCCATTTTGAATTTTTTAAATCTGACCGAAGATCTGTAATCAGCGACCCCAAAAACTCCTGAGTAACAATTTTCAAGTAAATCTGACAATTTGACTTTGGGCTCATTTTAAAGAGCAAAGATCAATTGTCAATTTCTGATAATAGCGATGGTTCTAGCACGTCAGAGTTTAGCTCTAGAATTCTTCAAAAATGGCCAAAAACGCCATTTTTAGTGGTTTCAGCCCCCTTTTTCTCGAAAACCTGACGTGATGGAAAGTTTTTGAATCCAGATTCGTGATCAGGGCGCAAAATGCCTTCGGAATCACCTGGAGCCATCTTATTTGCAAAACCCATGCAGGGCTGTGTTATTTATCAGGTATTAAGTTACAAATTTCTGATGAACTCTTATTGGCATTCTATTTAAAGTTTAGTTTGAAATAGAATTAGAAAAAAACATACATATAATCCAAAAACCTTAGAAGTATTGAATTCGTATTGGTTAGATTTACGATGATGTCTATAAAGCAAATAAGTATGGTGTAGAATAGAAATTTATAATTACATAGGCAAATATCTCACAGCCAATGGGTTATACTATTATTTACTTTTTCGTCCATTAAGTACCTTTACTTTTCGTACTTTTAATTAGCCCTTTAGTTAGGAATACAAACTAGCTTTTCACACCACCCACATTGTGTGCAATAACTTTATCCATTAGTAGCGGGGCCTACTGCGTCGATAGAAATATTTTATTTCTATATTTTGTTTTGTTTGATATTTGAGCTGGTTCTAAAACAATACCTCTAGTAGGTCCTACGACGACTTAAAAATAATGTTAAATTTTAGCGATATTATATTTCCAAAAAAGGTACTTTTGTTGGTATTAAAATTAGTTTTGTTTGCTTAAGGCTAATTTAAAGCCGAGAGTTAAAAAACACGCTTTAAATTTTGCTTCACTGTTTATACAAAACAGAAAACATTTGAGGTTAGGTACTAAAATGGTTACCAAACTCTTTTGGGTTCCTTTATCTTCAAACATACATAAATAATTCAGTCAGGATTACAACCTGGCTTCTCACACCACTTATGTTGTATGCGTTAATTTTATACATGAGTGGAGGGACCTACAGTTTAAAGTCGATTTCGAATGACAGATTTTTGAGAAACTTCTCATGGCAATTGAATTTACTCTCAGAGTTTTTGCCAGAAATCTGCTAAGACAGTTCCAACAGTTTTACTTAAAGTTTTTAAATATTTTTGTATTACTTCACAAATTCGACCATAGAACGATCGTAAATGCCACTAAATTTGACACGACATTGAAAGCAACAATAACGACAAGAAGAATAAAAAGAAAATCAAAAATAAAAATAGTAACGGCAATAGCGAAAACGTCAACAAATAATAATGGCGACACGGGTGGCAGGAGTAACACGGAATACGGTATAATAAAAAGCGAATTGGAGGCCAATATGTGATGATGAAAGCGTTTGTTGATGCAGTGCATTATTGTGAGTAAATACGTCGTAGTCCTTAGCGAATGTTTATACGAAATGAAGCTGTTAAATAAATGACGATTAATGCATAGACATGAAACAACACAAATGTATGTACATATGTATGTATGTACATTCATATGTTTGCATGAGTACTTAAAATTGTTTCTTTATGTCAACGTACTGTTGTGGAAGAAATAATAGCGATGGAAAGAAAATCTTTTTGCAAAAATCAAGTAATGAACAGAAAATGGTTTGTAACCATGCGAATAAAGATTGAATATTAAGTATAACTGTGCTCTTTATAATTAAATGTTCAAGCGATTTAAATTTATAAAGGATTTCTACAAAATGTTTTGATAAAATCTATCCCTATAGTTCTATAATGTTCATTCTCTTTCAACGAAGTTAGCAACCCAGCTGCCTTTCTGTCATCGGATTTAAAACTCGACTGTTTATGCTGGTTTTCCTTTACAATATGAATTTATTGTCAGAAAACAAAAAAAAGTTTCTTCTTGCTGGGCTAGCCAACTTCGAGGATAGAAAAAGGGCATTACTCACCAAGTGTTTTTTTGTCTTCGAACTAAACCACAGCTGTTAGAGTTTGTTTTGATTACAGTAAAGTCGCACTTTTTATGAATTTCTTGTATAACAAAGAAAAAAGGTTTTAAACGATAATACGACAAAGAAAAATTATTTCAGCAACTTGGTGAATTATATATCAGCAAAAATTAATATATTTGTATTTTTAAGTCTTAAAAAAATATTAATTTTTAATTTATATTTTTGCTTTAATTATTGAAATTTTTCATATACAAGTTTCAACTGTTTTGAAAAAAAGCTATAATATAAAAAAAAAAATTTACACAGGTTTGAGCCCTAAATATTTCAAATAATTTTTGTTTAACACCAATTTGTGTCTGGGTTATGTGGCAAACCGAATGAGTTAGAGCTCTAACGCGAAAGTTAGTTAACACTCCTTTAACTTCAAGAATAGAAGGGCATAAATTAAAATATATTGTGGCTATCAAGCCACTAAATATAGTTATTTTATTGAGCAAACTTTCAACGATAAAATAAATCGCACTGTAAAGCGAAAAATGAAAAAAATTTAAATATGTATGTAGATATATACAGTGCCTGACAAAAAAAATGGAAGTTTTTTTAAAAATTAATTTATGTGTTCTAATCAATGTTCTAAATGATTACTATATACTTACATACATCCTTACATATGTAAGGATGATTTACTAAGATTAATTACATACTGCATATATCAATTAAGAGAAATTGAATAATTCTCAATATACAAAGCAGAACAAATTTTAGACTTCCAGCATATTAAATGAATTAATCGGATTTCCATTTTTGACTAAAGGAATACCTTTTATGGAACTCATAAAAAATATGTAAATTTGTTAACCAATATTTTATTTGTGCATTTAACTATTGGGCTAGTGTTCCAAATTGTCTCAATGTGACTATTTCGCACGAGTTCGAAATAAAATTTTTAAAAAAGAATTTGGAACACGAATTGTTTTCAGCAATGAAAAAAAAACTGCAAATACTAATTTTTTATCCGTAACTGTAAACATACACATACTGTGAGCGTCAAAAGAAAGTGTACAATTCAAAAAATATGCATTAATAAATTACCGTTAATTTTTTTCAAATTATTTTATTGCCAGTTTTTAAAATTGAAACAAGAAGAAAAGAATTAGAAAATTTTGGAAATATTGTAAAAATTTTTCGGGCAGTCTCCTTAAGTGGAAAACTTGAGTTGAGGTTGTTAGAATTTTATCCATAGTGTACACTTTCTTTTGACGCTCACTGTACATACATATATACACATATTATACAATATATGTATGTATATTTTTGGCAAGAAATTGAAAAATTAAGTTTTTTTTTCTAAAATATTTTTTGATTTTGTTTCTCACTTAATTCTTGCTTCGTTTGCTACTGGTTGACAAAAATTGTTTGAGTATTTAGAATTTTCTAAAATGACGAAAATAAAGAGTCATTGCGTGTTCGAGGAACAAACAAACATATGGTCTGTCCGCTGAACATGAATTTCTAAAAAGCATTGTGTGGTGGATGAATTTATAGTATGTACTATACATAGCCAGTTGCAACTGGCAATAGCTGTGGTGGCATGATTTTGCTCTCTGTTACTCGCATTTCCTATATATTTTTACTCAAATAAATGAGAAATTGAAAATAAAAACAAAAAGAGAAACAAAAACAAAAATATTTTGAAAACAATACAAATACTATTGCTGCTAAGAGCAGAAGAAGGAAAACTTTATTTGCTGTGCTAGCAAATGATTTGTCGGTTCGGTTCTCGTTTTTAATAATTTCTTCTATTTTTCATAATTTTCACCAACGATATACGCGCAAAAAATTTTAGTTTTCATTCGATCGTTATGTAAGCGGCTTTAAGAAAAAATAAATGCATATAACGGTTAAATATATAATAGTATAACTGTTTTAAATTTAAAAAACAAACCGTTATTAAGATATGATCACAACCGACTGTATTAGTGTGTAAGAAAGTGTTTTTGAGTGGTTAAAGAGTGAACGCTGTTGCATTGCATCGTACTCTGTTCTCTGTAATGACCGTGAAAATTAAGTTCAAGCGAAAACAAAAATAACACGAAAACCAAATCGAAAAAGAAAGCAAAAATAAAAACGAATTCAACGAAATGAAGTTCTTCAAATAGTAAATCAATCAAAACAAAACAAAAAAACTAAAATTTCTAAAAAAAACGCATTTTTATGGCAATAAAATGGAGTCCATCACACAGTTAATTTTGGCCATAATGAGCGTTTTCAAGCCCACCATTAGCCGAGGAGTTTGTGAATACCCAAAAATGGCTTCGGAAGTTATCTCATTATTTATTAAGCCTGATATATGTTTTAAAGACGAATCCCCCACATGGAAATATTTGTACAAATTAACGGATTACTACCAAACATTTCTGCACACTGTTTTGACTTATTTCTCTTTGGCATGCGATCAACTTATTTTTATAAAACACTCTCTTGCCGGTTTGAAAGAACAACTTGACGCTCACTATTACTTATACTCGCACGTTCTCATGAACGATCAAATATTTTTATTTGTTTTCAAAATTTCGTCTCTTCTCTTATTTCTTTTTGTTATGCATTGGCTAAAAAGAAATATCACAACGACAAATAATAATGAGAAGGATTTACAACAGACTTCGTCACAATTGCCCGGTAATTGCAATTGCTTAACAGCAAGTAATAGCAGCATCGAAACGACGACTCCGCAAAAAATAATTTGTGAATTCGAGTTTAAAACTCCCAATGAACTGAGAGTCGAAGCTGAGGCTGTCAAAAGTGTTATGCTAGATAAGGAGGAGAAAAAACGTCGTAAACGTATAAGTAAGAAACGTAAGTGTGTATCGGCTGGTCCAATTTTAATACACCTTAAAAAGCCTAAGAAGCCTAAGCCGCTGGTAGCCCAACCTTATGTAGTGGCAATGCTGCCACCGGAAGATGATCGAAATCATTATTTACCTCTTCGTTCGAAACCCTTAGTAGTGGGAAGTGAGAAGCCGCCTCCAGTTATTGTAAATAAAATCTTTGTGGACATGGAGGAAACGGATATTGTTTACATGTGTGTGTATAAAAGTGAATTTCAAATTATTTAATTTCTTTATTTTCAAAATAAGTTTAAGATTTAGTTGGATTATTTATTATACTCTTTAAGTTATTATTCCATGTAAAAGATTCATCAATTTAGGATAACGTCTGTAAGGATTGTTTTGAAATAATCGCTAGAAACTATATTTGAGGCAAATTACATTCTGTTTGATTGGAAATGTTGCAGTATTTCGAAATAATCCTAATTGCCAGCAACATTTAAAGTTTTACGTTGTTATAGTCTTACGTTATTAACAAGAAATTTAATTTAAATGTGTTTTTTTTGTTGTCAGACATTCCGAACAAAATGAAATGTGAAAAATTGTTTCTTTCTTCGGTGATCCTTACTCTCAGCAGTTTTCTGGTCAAAACTTTAGGAGTTGATAAAATTGCTATGAAAAATTTTTCAAATCTATCTTTTGGAGTCGACGTTAAACTGTATGTCCTGCCACTCAATGGGTGGATTGAGCAGCTGGATTGTAATCCTAACTAAAGGATTGGAATGACCAATTAAGGACCATTTTTTGAGATCAAGATTATACTCAAATTTAAGATAATCTCCAGTTTAATTTAATCTTACGTTAATTGAATTTGCATTTTAAGAGTGGGAGTTTAAACCTTGTAGAACTGCCACACTTAAAAGCAAATGTGGCAACGTTTTTCACAACAATATGCTGTTGTATAAAACAAATGCAGCTGAATACGATTGATCTTTAAGTAAAAAAATAATTTTTGAAAAATAATAAATAAATTAAGAATGTCTATTGTCAATTTGGGTTTTATATAATTCATAATCACTTAAATATTTGGCTTATTCGGATTTCTCTCACTTAAAAGGTTTTTTTTTTAATAAAATTTGTCAACTACTTTTGACAGTTAATCTTAAGTTTAAATCACCAACGTAAGATTAAGTACACTCAAAAACTCAATACGAAGATTAAAGTTAACTTAATCGTTGATCTCAAACTCAAAAAATGGTCCCAAGTAAGTTTTTTTTTAATATCCCAAGCCACGCTTGAACTCACATAGCTGCCTGTTTTGAAGTCACAGTGATATCAACAACATCAGAGCTTCCCATTAAACTATTAAACTGTATATCAGTCTGAAAGTTTGATAATAATACTCAGAATACTGTCTTTCTGACCTGGGTCAGACATCAAAACGAAAATATGAAAATATTTCTTAGGCGACTTCCTCTCAGCAGATTTCTGGCAAAAACTCTGAGAGTAAATAAAATTGCCATGAAAAGCTTCTCAAAAAACTGTCGTTCATAGTCGACTTTAAACTGTAGGTCCCGCCACTCATGTATAAAATCCAAGTAAGTGGTGTGAGAAGCCAGGTCGTAATCCTGACTGAATGGTTATAATGACCAATTATGTATGTATGTATACTGTCTTTCTCCCACATTCGATCTATAACCTGTGCAGATGTTAATTGCTGGTGAACAAAGTCAATCCACATGCCTACTCATTATGTAGTGGCCTGTGAGAATAGGTACTGTGACTGGGATGCTCCTACTACATATATAGTTTAAATAGTTAATTGGTACGCTTCCTATCCAATTTAGACAAGATGTGCTTGGCAATACAGCTAGATTCCTCAGCCCAGGATTTGTTAGAGGCTAATAAATACTTTATGAGATTGACACAAAACTGTCACAAAAGTCAAACAAGAGAATCGTAACAGATGTCAACTGGTGTAGACCTAAAGTTTGCATCTTAAAGGATTTGATTGCCGCTTAGGTGTCAGAGAAGATAAAAATGGTAGTAGTTGGATATCCCCTACACAACTTACCATATTTTTAAGTTTAGAACCGTCTATATAGGAGGACCAGACTACCCTGTTGGGAATTCTACTGAAGAATCTCCTATCCAGACTATGTTCTATGTCCCTTTTTTACAGGATCAAGGTATACTTAAATCGAATAAACTAGTACCCAGAGAGATTAATGTGCCAGGGTGACAGAACATTAAGCGCATATAACAAGTACTGCACGTTTCCTGGCTATACGTAGAATAAGTCATTTTAATAAATAAATCTGTATGAATGTATGTTTAGTCCTTTAGTCTATTCCATATTTAAATAATGACCTTCAAAAAAGTTTACTTTTGTAATAATTTGTTATGTTGAACGCGGCAACAAGCCGTAGGATTCATGAATAGCAGAACACGAGTTAGTGTGTCGTTTAATTTATTAAAAATGTTTTGATCTTAAAAATATAAAAATAAAGTTAAGCAGTCAAATTTATTTAACGAAATTTTTACACTGAAAACATATACATATATGTATGAAATGAAAATATGCTATGAAAACATATACATATATACATATGTATACATATATAACGGTTCACTTTACTTATACAATATGTTTTTATTTAAAGATCCGAACCTCGTGGCACTTTAAGCACAACAGATGAAATATTTCCCGATTCACCAGAAAGCAGTTTATATGGTTCAGATGAAGAACAGGAAGATGTGGGACAGTACTGTCGTGGCGGCTATCATCCAGTTGTCATCGGTGATATATTTGATAATCGGTTTCGTGTTGTTCGCAAATTGGGATGGGGCCACTTCTCTACTGTTTGGCTATGCAGGGATCTTAAGTATTATACTAAAATCTAAATATTTTATACTTCTTAATAATTATAAAATTCTGTTATTATAATGTAGAGATGAAAAATATGTCGCCTTAAAAGTTGTTAAAAGTGCTCCGCACTATATTGAAACTGCAGCAGATGAAATACGATTACTAGAAGCAATACGTGATGCTGATCCATTGGATGTAAAACGTGAACGAATTGTACGTTTACTTAATCATTTCACAGTGCGTGGTGTCAACGGGGTGCATACATGTTTAGTGTTCGAAGCGCTGGGTTGTAGCCTTTACAAGCTGATAGTTAAGAATAACTACCAGGGTTTGGCGATAGCTCAAGTTCGCAATATAATCAAACAGGTTCTAGAGGGTCTAGACTATTTGCATAGTAAATGCAACATTATACATACGGATATAAAACCAGAAAATATTCTGCTAGTGATAGATAATGCGGCTGCAATGAATCAACAAATCGATGATGAAATAACTAGTTTACGAATAAAGGGAGTGGATTTTCCTGATTCATACAGTAAGTGTTGTCACAATTCCATCTCTTAATTGTTGTCTTTGGTGAATACATTTTTCTTTTGTTTGCAGTAAGTTCCATTGAAAAACAAACGAAATCTCGAGCCAAATGGCCATTACAAAACATCGAAATGAATGCAGCTAATACAACAACAAATACAGCTAATAACTCTGCCTCATCAACGCCCTTGCCGCCGCCTCTAAATGTTGGAGGTGGGGGAGGTGGTGGTGGTTCCAATTTAAGTGGCGACAAAGAAGATACATCTTCCTTAACGTCAAAATACTCCAGCCTAATGGGTGATAGCATAGAGGGCAGTAGTGGTTGTGGCAATAATACAACTTCAATCACAACGGCAAATGTTAATAATCGTTATCGCACCGAAAAGAAAATCACTGCCAAGGTTAGTTATCACACAATTTTGTTTTTTATTTTATTTTATTTTAATTATCCTTAACGTTGGCCATTACAAGCACATTTATTAAAATAATACAATTTTTCCTTTTTTATATACAATATATTTAATATATTTAAATAAAACACGATCAATACGGGCTTGTTTGTTGTATACTTTTACTTTTTTTTTATAATTTTATAAAATATTCTTTTTTTTTAAATTTTATTTTTTTATATTATATAAATACGATATAATAATGCACCCTCCACATACTATGCACACAAAACTTTCAAATACACATACAAATACAATCCATCAATCAAACAATATATAATTGAATACTTACATATGTATTTATCAATATGTCAAACAAATAAAAAATATTGTATCAATGTTTATAAATTTATCGAAACAAAAAAAAAAAAAAAAAAAAACAACACCAATATTCCCACCCAAATCCATCTACTACATATTCCAATTACAAACAAACATAATTTGAAAAATGAAAATACAGTCTAGTGATGAAGCTGAAGAAATTGGTATTGAGACAAAAATTTGTAGAGATATTTTGAAAAATGAAAACAATAATTTTAATAATGATGCTACACAAACGGATTGTGAAATGAATCGTTTAATTACTGCACCACAGATTAATGACAATGCAACAACTGTAATAACTACTGAAACACCAATTAAATGTGTTGATGAACATAAACAGTTATTAATAAATGTAATATCGGGAGTAACAACAACACAATCATCATCATTATCAACACCAACAACAATAATTACTAACACAACAACAACTATAACAACATCAAAGGTAACGGCTGCACTTTATCATCGTCTTACAACATTTTTCTATTATTTTATGTCTCATCATAATTGCATTTAACTTTTGCTCAAACTTAATTACTTAATTAATTGCCATATTTCTCACTCATTTACTAATGTGACTGTTTATCCTCTGATTTACCTCATTTACACTCATTAAAATTTTATTTATTTATATCGCACACCCAGTACAAAAGTGACACAACTCAAAATTTTCATTTTTCAGAAATCGATTAAAAACTATTTTTGTTTTAATTAAAAATATGTAGTTAAAAACAAAATCTTTGGACCATTTTTTATTAACAGTTAACAACAACAAAATACGCCGATATTTTTGTATAGATAAACAAGGGTATTCTACATAGTTTAAGCATATAAACTCGAAAAATGAAAATTTTGAGTTGAGTCACTTTTGTACTGGGTGTGCGATATGTACATACATATTATGTACACATGTACATATATGGTATATTATAATATTAACTGTTTTCCAAATGCTTATATAGTAATTATGTACATAAACATACAATACTCTATTTATAATGAATGACTAATAATAACTTTCTTACGACCAGAAACATTTCAAAAAACTTGTCATTAATAAGTAGAAAAAAAAGAAATTCTTTAAATCGTCAAATGCCCGCACTCAAATAACTAATTCCAAGTGTTCCTGCACAAAATATCTTATTTATCTGACAACAATTAAATTTGTAAACTGTTTTTCGTTTAATCAGCCAAATTAATTAACAAATATAACGACAAAAAATCTCATCATATCATCACAAATAATAATTCAAGAGACACAATTATTATATAATTTATAACATTTATATACGTATTATTAAGATACAATATTACATTGTTAATTTTTAAAGAAGTTAGTTTAGAATGTTTTTCACTTTCTCTTCTTGACGAATATTATACATACCTTTGTATGTACATTAGAGCGGGTCGCTCTCTATGGACAAAAAAAAAGTTGAGTCAGTCACCCCCTAGGATTAAAGATATATTGATAACATTTGCAAAAATATAAAAATTATTTTTTTGCCACGCCTAGAAATACCGCCCTTTTTGTTTTGTGGCTATGCAGGACTAAAGAGCATTTAATTATATAAAATATTCGCTTTTAAAATGCTCACTTTTATGCATTAACAGCTATTTTACAGATATTTTAAAATGCTGCCGTCAAGCCACAAACACTGATATATGATATGTTACGATCGGACTTAAAATGGCGACGTAGTATATAAAAAACAAAAAGAGCGGTATTTCTAGGCGTGGAAAAAAAATTTTATGGTTTTGGGACCGTTATTAACATATCTTTAATTCTAGGGGGTGACTGGCTCAACTTTTTTTTTCGACCCACCCTAATATACATACATAATTGGTCATTACAACCCTTCAGTCAGGATTACGACCTAGTTCCTCACACCACTTATGTTGTGTGTGTTAATTTTATACATGAGTGGCGGAAACTACAGTTTAAAGTCAATTCCGAACGACAGATTTTTGAGAAACTTCTCATGGCAATTGAATTTATTCTCAGAGTTTTTGCCAGAAATCTGCTGAGAGGAAGTCGCCGAAGAAATATATTTTTTTATTTCGTTTTGATGTCTGGCCTGGGGTTTGAACCGTGGCCTTATGTCTGATAAGCCAACACACTATCTAGTAGACTACGGCGACTTCCAATACGAATATTATCCATTCTGAAAAACAAAGAATATACATATTTATTGTATGCATTCGGAAAATGATCTTTCGTTTTTCCATACAAAAAGGAATAACTGTTTTTATTAATTTTTTAATGTATGATATGTTATTAAATACTATAACTAAAACAGCCCTTACTTGTCTAGGGTAATCCAGTTAGCGTTGCGAGACAACACGTTTCCGTATTTCAATTAAAAATTAAATATTCTAGAAAGAATTGATGAAAACCAAAAAATCTTTAACGTGAGAACGGAAAAAAAATATTGAAGTGCTTGGTATTTAACGAAGTTTTTAGTATTGCTATTTTCGGAATAAAATTGATAAAGACGACGACTTAACAACACGTGAAGATGCAAGATTTAAAAATATAAGAAACTTAACATCTACAGAACGGCAAATTATATTTGTTAAAATTAAAACAGCATATCAGCAAGAGTCATTGGAGTGCGTGATATGTGGTATAAACAAGTTTGCCTTTAAATTTCCTACTTAGAATTGTTGCTTCACTTACATAGTTTATTAATTGTTTGAACGCAAGTCTTCCCGTTGTATAATTTTGATGGGTGTACAGTCAACCCTCCTATAACGCGGTGAGAGCGTACCGCGTTGTATGGAAACCGCGCTATAAGAACTCGGATTTAACCGTATAAACCAGGCTAATTCGTAGCGTGTTTATGGAAACCGCGCTATAAGAAACTCGGAAGTGGTACACATTCAAATCATTCGTACCGCGTAGAAATACAAAAGACAAGATAAATTATAAACTATTTTTATTGACTTAAAGAGGTCATATAAAGAGAAATAAAAAAATGAAACAAAAACAAAACTAAAATACTGTTTTTCAACAAAAATAAGAAAGACTTTTGTAAAATAATGCAATTTTTCAACATGTATCCTCACTGTCAGATATGAGTCGCCTACTCATCGTCTTCTTTTAATGGGCAAAATGTCTTCCTCACTTGGTTCATCTTCACATTGGCTTTCGATTGTAGCTTTTTTTTAACTCCACTAAAACCTTAATTCTCTCCTTCTCTCTTTTAAATTTTGCGCTGCGCGAAAAAACTTTGAAATACAAATTTTTTTCCATCGTATAGGTTTCCACTGTCGGAATAAAACAATTATAAAACCAATCCTTAAATAAATCTTGAGTCATCCTAGCTTTCTTATTAGATCGACAGAATACAGGCAATTGGTTCTCTTACTAATGTTTTTCATTGCACGGGGAGTTAAGGAACGATTTATTATTGGTTTTATCATGAGGCTCCCTGATAGATTGCTGCACACATGAAGCATGATACGTTCTTTTGAAAGTTTAAACCCCTGGGCACGCCTTTGATTTTTCAGAATGAAGTTCCTAGATTATAGTTTTTTCCAATAGAATGCCGTTTCATCAGCGTTAAAAATTTGATTCTTCATTGATAATTCTAGCGGAAGGGACTTATAGCACGTTGTTGAACGGAAACCGCGCTGTAAGAGTACCGCATTATAGGTGGGCTGTCACAATTTCAGCTACACGTTATGTGGAAACCACGTTCTGAGAGGAGCGCGTTATAGGAGGGTTGACTGTATATTATTCAGTCAAATCAGGAAATTTCAGAAATTCAGTTGATTCTTAGCAACAGCTTAACATATGTACAGTGGTGGCCTTATAATTAGAAACGACATAGCAACTTGTATGTTTGTTAATTTATTTTCAAAACTTTGTTACTCATTTTAAATTAAACTTAAAGCTAACATGTTGTATTGTCTTTTTAACTATTAGTTTTAAGATGAGTAAAAAAATTTTGAAAATAAATTAACAAACTTACAAGTTGCTAAGTCGTTTCTAATTATAAGGCCACCACTGTATATGTGATCAAGTCTTCAACTATTTGAGATGAAATTCAAACCACTAATATCCTTATTATATGTACATACATATTTCCAGAACCATGCATGATTTTTGAATTACATACTATTGTATATTTGGGGGAGATATCTCAATTAGTTTTTCTTATGAATGCGTGAATATGCATAAATTGTAATGAAACTAAATTGGCATCACTAATTAAAAGTAATTATGTACTTTGAAAAAGTCGTGAGTCTTATGGGTCAGATTATAAAATTAAAAATAAAATTTTATTCAAAACACATATGGATAATTTAAATATGAATATTATTTATTTAATTAAATAATATATGTTAAACAGTTTATTATTTGAGTTTCAAAATTCTATTGTACAACGCCATTTAAAATATGCGTTGTATGGGACAATGCAACCTTTCATAATAAGTTATTATATGTATTAATTACCCTCAAATGCAATATCTTTTATTTCATTGTGTTCCCACTCCCATCACAAAATTTGAATTTCATCGACGTTATAGTATTCGGGTTATAGTTATTGTAATCGTGCAAATTGTGGTATCACCAAGAGACATACATAAATGCCTACTAACAATTTGGTAACGAAAGCTAATTTTTTATTTTTATTAATTTTTATTAATCATATACATATGTTTGGAGAAAACATACAGATACAGCTTACAACCACAATCTTACATACCATACATACATTACTAACATTGAACAAACAACATTATTAATGTTTTATATACAAATGAATGTTTGCACCAAAAAATTTTGTTTCTTTGCGTTCTTTTTCCATTTCTTTTTATGAATGTACAATAACAATAACAATGATAAAATATTAACGAAAAAAAAAAAAAAATCAAAAAATTTTAAACAAAACATAAACAAAATAAAAATAAAATAAAATCACAGCCGCCCACTGAAACCACACTAGGTTCAGATATAGAACAAACAAATAATAAATTAAATAATACTACTACTACTACAATTCCTCAGACTCAATCCTATACAAATGCCATACAGTCGTTAATCAATAACACGAATGTACGAGTGAAAATTGCCGACTTGGGTAATGCCTGTTACGAGGTAAGTTTATCACTTAAATTTACAATTAGTAATTCAAGTGTTCAATGTTTTTTCTTTTAATCTTTTGTTTTTGTAGTATCATCATTTTACAGAAGACATTCAGACAAGACAGTATCGTTCGATTGAAGTTCTATTGGGAGCGCCATACAACTATACGGCTGATATTTGGAGTACTGCATGTTTGGCATTTGAATTAGCAACTGGCGATTATCTATTTGATCCTCATGCTGGTGAAACATATTCGAGAGATGAAGATCATTTAGCTCATATTATTGAGTTGTTGGGCACAATACCGCCGTCGGTGATTTTACGGGGAAAACATGGACTCAAATATTTTACCAGTTATGGTAAGTTTATTGTCAAGATTTAATAAATATTTATATATTCTATGTATATATGTATACTTATAAGAATTGATATCGCAGTATACAACATTGGCGTACTGTAGAGAAATTGCGACACAAATGCTTACATTTCTGTCACCAAATTTATGGATCTTCACCATTATTTAAGGCGATTGAAAATTAGTTAAAATTGGATCATTTCAAATTTGAGTCGTACTATGAGCCCTATAGCTTAATCATGCAGTAGAAGAATAGGTTATTTGAACCAGTTAATATTAATTATTAAATGAATTTCATCTAATTTTATGAAATTTCAGTTTCTAATAATATTTAAATCACATCGAAAATATAGCCCATTAATCACCTTTTTTCCACCATGTCTGTGGATGTAGAAAGATCCCTTATACTTGTAATATATTGTTACGTTTTTACCTTTTAAAAACGTTAAAAATATGAGTTCGTAGATTGCAAATAAAATAAAAATAAATCTGTGTTTATTTTTCAATCAATTCTTTATTATCTGCACAACTTTTGTGCCATTGTTCGAACTTATTCCACGTATACAACGATAACTTTCCCAATATGTGCTTATTCGTGATATTTCTCTGCTTACAACCTTTTTTTTTGTAAGCAACAACAACACTTGTTAGTTATTCTTCTTTGCTCACAACCTGTTTTTGTAAGCACCACACTAACAACTGTTTTCTTCACGCAACTTGTCTGCACACAAGTCTGACTGAATTATAACTCGATCTCGTATCTTCACACACCACTGGTTGAATTCTCACTCAATTCAACGCGACGTCGTCACACGACTAACTTAACTCGAACTCCGAGAATAACGTGTCTTCATACACGGCTGACTGAATTCTAACTGAATCATCGTTGTTCGCTTTATCTTGCCTTTTATGTCACTGGATCAACAGTGTGATGAATGCCCTTGAAGGATGATGACGACCTTCGGGAACAATCCAAAAATGTAAACAACTTGTTTCCATTTTTTATTGGTCGTGTATCTTGTTTACTTTCGTCCAGGCAGAGTTGTTGTTGTTTTGTTTGTTTGTCTTTCCGCTATATTTTTTTATACACGGACGTTGTTGCTATATTTTTGTTTATTCATCGATCTTGTAAACAAGCCTGTTATTTTTGTTGCTATATGTTTACTCATTCGTTGATCACGTGAACAACTGCATTGTTTTGTTTTTGGAGCTTTTGTTTATTATTTTAACAACACCATTTCCATTTTCGTAACAATATTAAATTCGTAGTTGTTCTGATACAACTTTGCGTATGTACATATTTTAAATACGATTTTTAGACATTCTTCTCTTTTGGAGTAATTTTTTAAATCAAATGTACGATGAAATACATAGTTTTAAAATTAAACGTTAAACCATGATATAAAAAGAAAATTATTATGTATTTTACAGTTTAACACGTTTACGCCGGCGCGTGATGATCATTCTATTAGACGATACGTAATACCAAATATTTAGATCTTTAACAGTCTCGTTCCCTTAAAAGTATTTATTTTTAATAACAATTATAATTAATAACATAAACTTAATAATTCAGTACTATAAACATAACTCAAATTCAGTAAAACTGTTCTATTTTCTCTGTAATTCAAAAGATTTAATGAGGATGAAACGAATTCACGAAGAAAAAACCAAAACTTTACACGATACCGTTGTATTGTTGCAAAATCGCTGCCGTCCGATAGAGCGAAAAGCATTCAGCGCAGCCGCCAGTAGGCTACAAGCATGAATTAAAGCGCCGTCGTGAATATGTTAAATGCGACTCCCAACGACATATTTTTAAGAATTCATAGAAATTTTATTTACTCTCAGAGTCTTTGCCAGAAATCTCTGAGAGACATTTGCCGAAAAATTTTTTTTTCATACTTCGTTTTTTTTGGCTGTCTGATCTGGGATTTAAACTGTGGCCTCACCTTTAATAACCCCAGAGGCTACAAATTGATATAAAAGCAAATTTTATATTGTAAATAACTTAATTGCGTGCCGGACGCGTACTAGTACATTTTCTGACGATTGCTACTTGAGCGCCGCGGGGCTTGTTCTAGTATGGATTAGGGTAACGGAGAAAATAAAATTAGGGTAGAGAAAAAAGTAGTTGGCTGGTAAACACAGTTTTAGCTATACTTTGTACAAAATAAATTGGAACAGAGCAAGTCAAAACACCTTTGCAATGATATACAAAATCAGAGTTAATGACCCGTATCACTACTTCATAGCATGCGTTAAACAATTGTCGCTCTTGTTTGTGGAGACAAAAATACTGCTATTTACTGAAAGAGAAGTAGAATGTTTTTAATCTACTAAGCAAATTTCCATGCCTAATACAATTTCGTCGCAAAATGTACCCGCACACAATTTGTTCATCTGTATATTTACAGATCTTTCTCTTGTGACAAGAAAGGCGTTTAACATGATAATTTCTCATTGTCCATAACAACCCTTCAGTCAGGATTATTGACCTAGTTTCTCACACCACTTATGTTGTGTGTGTTAATTTTATACATAAGTGGCGGGACCTACAGTTTAAAGTCGACTCCGAACGACAGATTTTTTGAGAAACTTTTCATGGCAATTTTATTTACTCTCAGAGTTTTTGCCA
The DNA here is from genome assembly GCA_927399465.1 of Sarcophaga caerulescens. Classification (NCBI taxonomy): domain Eukaryota; kingdom Metazoa; phylum Arthropoda; class Insecta; order Diptera; family Sarcophagidae; genus Sarcophaga; species Sarcophaga caerulescens. The sequence continues at coordinate 23,170,895 of OV656867.1, forward strand.
GAAATCTGCTGAGAGGAAATCGCCGAAGAAATACTTTTTGTATTTCGTTTTGATGTCTGGCCTGGGGCTCGAACCCTGGCTTTACGTCTAATAAGCCAACACACTACCTACTAGACTACGGCGACTTTCTCATTGTCCAGCTTTCTAAAAATCGATGCATATTTAAGTCTCATATAGTATTGTTACGTTTTTACCCTTTTAAAAACGTTAAATAAAATAAAAAAAATTTGTGTTTAGTTTTTGAATCAATTCTTTATTGTTCGCACAATTCCGTGTGCCACCTTTCACGACTTGATTTAAACAACAACAATTTGCTTTAATTGTTATTCTTTTTTTACACTCTTCCACGTACACAATAACAATTGTTCTTTAGAGCTTTAATACGGACATCTTCAAACCACAATTATTCTCTAAACACGCAACGCGTCTTCAAGTCTTCAAGACTGACTGAATTCTTTCTGATCCCGTTGCCTGCTTCGTCTTGCCTTTTATATCGCTGGGTAAACAGTCTGATGAATGCTCTTGAAGGAGAATGACTGCATTCGCGAAAGATCTCTAAATGTTAACATGTTGTTTTCATTATTGTTGTTTGTGTATTTTGTTTACATTTGTCCTTGCAGTGTTGTTGTTGCTTGTTTACTTGTTTATCCCCTTTTTTTATACTGATGTTGTTGCTATATTTTTGTTTATTCGTTGATCATGTAAACAAGTCCATTGTTTTGTTTTTGTAGCTTTTGTTTAGCATTTTAATAACAGCATTTCCATTTTCGTAACAGTATTAACTCATAGATAGAGTTAACATGCGCAATAGTCGCTCAAGTCTGGTTAAATTACATTCTCCAACTTTTCAATTTGCTTAAAATGGTTCTAAAGTTCAAATACAACTTCTGACACTTACTGAGTAACTTTGTTTCGTGAATATGGTATATACAGTGAAGGACTAAAGTCTACATGCAGCCCCATGTAATGGTATTCTAAAAAAACACTTAGTTAATAGAAAAATTAATGATATAGTTTTTTTCGTAAATCATTTTTATTCATAAAAAAATAAAAATTAAATTAATTCATTTGTCCTTTACTTTTACTTAGCTTTTCCAGTTAATAAATGTTTTTAAAAAAATGTAAAAAATTGTGGTTGCATGTAGACTTTAGTCCTTCACTGTATATGTACTAAGTGTTTTAATTCGTGTTAAAATTTATCTTCCAAACAAATGTTTTTCACAAAATTTTTCCAAGATATTTATTTATTCATTTTTAATAATTTGTTTTCTTTGCAGGTAGTTTACGGTACATAACTAAATTAAAACCCTGGAGCTTAATTAATGTACTAATCGAAAAGTATGATTGGGATCCAGTTGAAGCCAAAAAATTCTCAGACTTTCTATTACCCATGTTAGAATACAATCCTGTTATACGTGCCTCTGCCGCTGAATGTTTAACTCATCCGTGGCTAGAGGAGAAAGAAGAATTTGTTTAAGCGGAACAAAACGATAGTAAAATAAAGAAACAACAATATAATTTGATAGCTTTCATAAAATTAGTTCTAAACAAGAAACTTAAATTAAAATATAAATTATAGAAAACCAAAAACATTGATTTATTAAATATGTTCTTAAATCGTAGTTTAATAAACGTATAATTTAGTACATACATACATATATTTATACATATACAAACATACTACGTACTTACATACACACGTTTAAATATATACACATATTTTTTTTAAATAAGTGTGAAAAGAGCTTTTGAGCGTAAAATACATTTAGAAAATTGTATTTCGAAAAATATAAAAACAAAAAAAAAAATATAAACAAGACGTTGAAAATCTCGATTTAGTTTTATAGCTTATATAGTGAAAATTATAATATAATTAAATTTAAAACAAATGAATGAATGATAAACAAGTAGTTGTTCATAAAGTTTATTTCAATTGTTTATTGTTTATTTTGTTCTAAACGCTTTATTTCTGTAATACATTAAAAACAATATTAAACTCAAGAAGTTATTTGTGGGAGAAATAATAAAAAAAAAAACAAAATACAAAGACACCTTTAAAATATGATGATTACTATATAACAATAATAAAAAGTATACACACTTAATAATTTTTTTTATGAGTAATTATTACAAATGGAAATATTTAATAAATAAAAAATAGAAATACTTACTGTAAGCCTATCTGACTGATTTAAATAAAAATATTAAGATATAAATAACAAACAACAATATTAACATTTTTCAGCAACTTTAAACATAAACATAATAATTATTAATATAATATTTATTGAATTTTAATAAAAAAAAATGTATGAAATACAAAAGGAACAAACAAAAACCAAACAAAAATAAAAACTAAAAAATAAAAATAAATAAATAAACAAGAAACCAAAACATTAATTTAAATATATAAATTTATTACAAATTAATAAAGAAATAAATTATACATACTATATGTACATATGTATGTATATTTAATATAAAAAGTAAAACAAGGTAAAATATTGTACTTATAAGAAAAAAAATGAAACTAATTTTTGTAGAGTGTGTTATAAAAATGAAATTTAAAAACCAAAAACATTTACAATAAATTCATTTTAATCAAATTTATAAATAAATACATACTTAATAATATGTAAACCATACAAATCGATAGTTATCGGTCAAATCGATAACGTTATGATACATGCATACCTGCCTGTGCATATTATTTCAAGGTGACATTTTTATTTTTTTTATTAGAAAATATATGTTAATTATCATTGTTATTTTTGTGGAACTATAAAATAATTTTATGAATTTCACACACAAAAAAAAGAAACATGATATTCTCCAAAATTAAAATTTTAAGTAAAATTAAACAATAATCACTTCAATGCGACATCTTCATAAAGGGTGATTTAACCCTCTTTTTAATCGTAACAAAATTTAAAGAATTTCTTTGATTAGTGAAATTATTTAGAAATACAATTATACACACATATGTACACATATACATATGTATATTTTTTTCTTTTATTCTATTAAAGATATAACTGTAATAAAATAGTAATAACATTTAATACAAAATAATATTGGGGAAAATTTATTAAAATTAATGAAAATCTTGCTTAAACAAAATATTTATGAAAAAAAAAAATATAACAAACTAAAGAATATAGAACATAATAAATATTGTGACCAATAAAAAATTATTATAATATTGTAATTCTAAAAAAATGTCTACATTGAAGAAGTTTCAATCAAAATAAAAAAAAACAAACATTTTCATACATTTCATATAAATTATTCTATAATAAATGGATATTTATAACAACATACGAAATACATTGATATACAGACATACATACATATTATTAACATTAATAATTAATAATAAAAAAAAAAACAAAAATTTAAACTTACATACTTACATACATAAGACAGATCTAATCTTATAAATCATCAAACAAACACAAGTATTATGAGAACAAATCGTAAATATTGTAATACAACAACAAAACTATGAAATAAATTAAAATTAAAATAAAAAAATTTAAAACACGAAAAATATATTAAAAATAAAAGAAAATAACATTTTATAAAAGCAAAACAATAAATTCTTATTTTTTTTATTCAAGTGTAAGTCTAAGTAGGATCCGAAAATTTAACTTTTAAAGTGTAAATTAGGTTTTCATCACACACACCCAGAAACAGTTTTTCTATTCGAATTTCTTGCGGACATTTTTTTGTCAAATACCAGGCCAACAGAATCATACAGCAAGCAAATTTCGGTAAACAGAAATGTTTAAACGCTTATAACTCTGGATCCATTGGACCTATCGAAATTAGAGAGGTCTGAGTTCATACTTTCAGATCGTGACAAAATAAAAATCTGCAACCCAATATTTTTTATAGAAAACGATGTCGGTAAATAGAAATGTTTAACCTCTTGTAACTCTGAATCCATCGGACCTATTGAAATGAAATGGGTGCCATTGAAAAGATCTGAAGGCGTACTTTTATTAGGTCCATATCCAAGTCCAAGTGTAAGTCTATGTAGGACCCGAAAATTTAACCTTGAAATTGTAAAATAGGTTTTATTCACCCACACATAGAAACAGTTTTTCTATTCAAAATTCTTGTCATCATTTTTTGTCAAATACCAGGCCAACAGAATCGAACAGCAAGCAAATTTCGGAAAACAAAAATGTTTAAACGCTTATAACTCCGGATCCATGGGACCTATTAAAATGAAATGGGTGTCATTGGAAAGATGACAAGTCGTACCTTAAGGTCCATGTCCAAGTCCAAGCGTAAGTCCAAGTAGGCCCGAAAATTTAAATTTAAAAGTGTAAAATAGGTTTTATTCACCCACACATAGAAACAGTTTTTCTATTCAAAATTCTCGTCATCATTTTTTGTCAAATACCAGGCCAACAGAATCGAACAGCAAGCATATTTCGGAAAACAAAAATGTTTAAACGCTTATAACTCCGTATCCATGGGACCTATTAAAATGAAGTGGGTGTCATTGGAAAGATGACAGGTCGTACCTTAAGGTCCATGTCCAAGTGTAATTCTATGTAGGACCCGAAAATTTAACCTTGAAATTGTAAAATAGGTTTTAGAAATGTTTTACCCCTAATAACTCCGGATCCATGGGGCCTATTAAAATGAAATGGGTGTCAATGGAAAGATCACAAGTCGTACCTTAAGGTCCATGTCCAAGTCCAAGTGTAAGTCTATGTAGGACCCGAAAATTTAACCTTGAAATTGTAAAATAGGTTTTAGAAATGTTTTACCCCTAATAACTCCGGATCCATGGGACCTATTAAAATGAAATGGCTGTCATTGGAAAAATGACAAGTCGTACCTTAAGGTCCATGTCCAAGTCCAAGTCTATGTCTATGTAGGACCCGAAAATTTAACCTTGAAATTGTAAAATAGGTTTTAGAAATGTTTTACCCCTAATAACTCCGGATCCATGGGACCTATTAAAATGAAATGGGTGTCATTGGAAAAATGACAAGTCGTACCTTAAGGTCCATGTCCAAGTCCAAGTCTATGTCTATGTAGGATCCAAAAATTTAACCTTGAAATTGTAAAATAGGTTTTAGAAATGTTTTACCCCTAATAACTCCGGATCCATGGGGCCTATTAAAATGAAATGGGTGTCATTGGAAAAATGACAAGTCGTACCTTAAGGTCCATGTCCAAGTCCAAGTCTATGTCTATGTAGGACCCAAAAATTTAACCTTGAAATTGTAAAATAGGTTTTAGAAATGTTTTACCCCTAATAACTCCGGATCCATGGGGCCTATTAAAATGAAATGGGTGTCATTGGAAAGATCACAAGTCGTACCTTAAGGTCCATGTTCAAGTCCAAGCGTAATTCCAAGTAGGGCCCGAAAATTTAACTTTAAAAGTGTAAAATAGGTTTTATTCACCCACACATAGAAACAGTTTTTCTATTCAAAATTCTCGTCATCATTTTTTGTCAAATACCAGGCCAACAGAATCGAACAGCAAGCAAATTTCGGAAAACAAAATTGTTTAAACGCTTATAACTCCGGATCCATGGGACCTATTAAAATGAAATGGGTGTCATTGTAAAGATCACAAGTCGTACCTTAAGGTCCATGTCCAAGTCCAAGTCTATGTCTATGTAGGACCCAAAAATTTAACCTTGAAATTGTAAAATAGGTTTTAGAAATGTTTTACCCCTAATAACTCCGGATCCATGGGACCTATTAAAATGAAATGGGTGTCATTGGAAAGATCACCAGTCGTACCTTAAAGTCCATGTCCAAGTCCAAGTGTAGGTCTATGTAGGACCCGAAAATTTAACCTTGAAATTGTAAAATAGGTTTTAGAAATGTTTTACCCCTAATAACTCCGGATCCTTGGGACCTATTAAAATGAAATGGGTGTCATTGGAAAGATGACAAGTCGTACCTTAAGGTCCATGTCCAAGTCCAAGCGTAAGTCCAAGTAGGGCCCGAAAATTTAACTTTAAAAGTGTAAAATAGGTTTTATTCACCCACACATAGAAACAGTTTTTCTATTCAAAATTCTCGTCATCATTTTTTGTCAAATACCAGGCCAACAGAATCGAACAGCAAGCAAATTTCGGAAAACAAAATTGTTTAAACGCTTATAACTCTGGATCCATGGGACCTATTAAAATGAAATGGGTGTCATTGTAAAGATCACAAGTCGTACCTTAAGGTCCATGTCCAAGTCCAAGTCTATGTCTATGTAGGACCCAAAAATTTAACCTTGAAATTGTAAAATAGGTTTTAGAAATGTTTTACCCCTAATAACTCCGGATCCATGGGACCTATTAAAATGAAATGGGTGTCATTGGAAAGATCACCAGTCGTACCTTAAAGTCCATGTCCAAGTCCAAGTGTAGGTCTATGTAGGACCCGAAAATTTAACCTTGAAATTGTAAAATAGGTTTTAGAAATGTTTTACCCCTAATAACTCCGGATCCTTGGGACCTATTAAAATGAAATGGGTGTCATTGGAAAAATGACAAGTCGTACCTTAAGGTCCATGTCCAAGTCCAAGTCTATGTCTATGTAGGATCCAAAAATTTAACCTTGAAATTGTAAAATAGGTTTTAGAAATGTTTTACCCCTAATAACTCCGGATCCATGGGACCTATTAAAATGAAATGGGCGTCATTGGAAAGATCACAAGTCGTACCTTAAGGTCCATGTCCAAGTCCAAGTGTAGGTCTATGTAGGACCCGAAAATTTAACCTTGAAATTGTAAAATAGGTTTTAGAAATGTTTTACCCCTAATAACTCCGGATCCTTGGGGCCTACTAAAATGAAGTGGGTGTCATTGGAAAGATCACAAGTCGTACCTTAAGGTCCAAGTCCAAGTGTAAGTCTATGTAGGACCCGAAAATTTAACCTTGAAATTGTAAAATAGGTTTTAGAAATGTTTTACCCCTAATAAGGTCCATGTCCAAGTCCAAGCGTAAGTCCAAGTAGGGCCCGAAAATTTAACTTTAAAAGTGTAAAATAGGTTTTATTCACCCACACATAGAAACAGTTTTTCTATTCAAAATTCTCGTCATCATTTTTTGTCAAATACCAGGCCAACAGAATCGAACAGCAAGCAAATTTCGGAAAACAAAATTGTTTAAACGCTTATAACTCCGGATCCATGGGACCTATTAAAATGAAATGGGTGTCATTGGAAAGATCACAAGTCGTACCTTAAGGTCCATGTCCAAGTCCAAGTCTATGTCTATGTAGGACCCAAAAATTTAACCTTGAAATTGTAAAATAGGTTTTAGAAATGTTTTACCCCTAATAACTCCGGATCCATGGGACCTATTAAAATGAAATGGGTGTCATTGGAAAGATCACAAGTCGTACCTTAAGGTCCATGTCCAAGTCTATGTCTATGTAGGACCCAAAAATTTAACCTTGAAATTGTAAAATAGGTTTTAGAAATGTTTTACCCCTAATAACTCCGGATCCATGGGACCTATTAAAATGAAATGGGTGTCATTGGAAAGATGACAAGTCGTACCTTAAGGTCCATGTCCAAGTCCAAGCGTAAGTCCAAGTAGGGCCCGAAAATTTAACTTTAAAAGTGTAAAATAGGTTTTATTCACCCACACATAGAAACAGTTTTTCTATTCAAAATTCTCGTCATCATTTTTTGTCAAATACCAGGCCAACAGAATCGAACAGCAAGCAAATTTCGGAAAACAAAATTGTTTAAACGCTTATAACTCCGGATCCATGGGTCCTATTAAAATGAAATGGGTGTCATTGGAAAGATCACAAGTCGTACCTTAAGGTCCATGTCCAAGTCCAAGTCTATGTCTATGTAGGACCCGAAAATTTAACCTTGAAATTGTAAAATAGGTTTTAGAAATGTTTTACCCCTAATAACTCCGGATCCATGGGACCTATTAAAATGAAATGGGTGTCATTGGAAAGATCACAAGTCGTACCTTAAGGTCCATGTCCAAGTCTATGTCTATGTAGGACCCAAAAATTTAACCTTGAAATTGTAAAATAGGTTTTAGAAATGTTTTACCCCTAATAACTCCGGATCCATGGGACCTATTAAAATGAAATGGGTGTCATTGGAAAGATCACAAGTCGTACCTTAAGGTCCATGTCCAAGTCCAAGTCTATGTCTATGTAGGACCCAAAAATTTAACCTTGAAATTGTAAAATAGGTTTTAGAAATGTTTTACACATAATAACTCCGGATCCATGGGACCTATTAAAATGAAATGCGTGTCATTGGAAAGATGACAAGTCGTACCTTAAGGTCCATATCCAAGTCCAAGTGTTAGTCTATGTAGGACCCGAAAATTTAACCTTGAAATTGTAAAATAGGTTTTAGAAATGTTTTACCCCTAATAACTCCGGATCCTTGGGGCCTATTAAAATGAAATGGGTGTCATTGGAAAGATCACAAGTCGTACCTTAAGGTCCATGTCCAAGTCCAAGTCTATGTCTATGTAGGACCCAAAAATTTAACCTTGAAATTGTAAAATAGGTTTTAGAAATGTTTTACCCCTAATGACTCCGGATCCATGGGACCTATTAAAATGAAATGGGTGTCATTGGAAAGATCACAAGTCGTACCTTAAAGTCCATGTCCAAGTCCAAGTGTAAGTCTATGTAGGACCCGAAAATTTAACCTTGAAATTGTAAAAAAGGTTTTAGAAATGTTTTACCCCTAATAACTCCGGATCCATGGGACCTATTAAAATGAAATGGGTGTCATTGGAAAGATGACAAGTCGTACCTTAAGGTCCATGTCCAGGTCCAAGCGTAAGTCCAAGTAGGGCCCGAAAATTTAACTTTAAAAGTGTAAAATAGGTTTTATTCACCCACACATAGAAACAGTTTTTCTATTCAAAATTCTCGTCATCATTTTTTGTCAAATACCAGGCCAACAGAATCGAACAGCAAGCAAATTTCGGAAAACAAAATTGTTTAAACGCTTATAACTCCGGATCCATGGGACCTATTAAAATGAAATGGGTGTGATTGGAAAGATCACAAGTCGTACCTTAAGGTCCATGTCCAAGTCCAAGTCTATGTCTATGTAGGACCCAAAAATTTAACCTTGAAATTGTAAAATAGGTTTTAGAAATGTTTTACCCCTAATAACTCCGGATCCATAGGACCTATTAAAATGAAATGGGTGTCATTGGAAAGATCACAAGTCGTACCTTAAAGTCCATGTCCAAGTCCAAGTGTAGGTCTATGTAGGACACGAAAATTTAACCTTGAAATTGTAAAATAGGTTTTAGAAATGTTTTACACATAATAACTCCGGATCCATGGGACCTATTAAAATGAAATGCGTGTCATTGGAAAGATGACAAGTCGTACCTTAAGGTCCATATCCAAGTCCAAGTGTTAGTCTATGTAGGACCCGAAAATTTAACCTTGAAATTGTAAAATAGGTTTTAGAAATGTTTTACCCCTAATAACTCCGGATCCTTGGGGCCTATTAAAATGAAATGGGTGTCATTGGAAATATCACAAGTCGTACCTTAAGGTCCATGTCCAAGTCCAAGTCTATGTCTATGTAGGACCCAAAAATTTAACCTTGAAATTGTAAAATAGGTTTTAGAAATGTTTTACCCCTAATAACTCCGGATCCATGGGACCTATTAAAATGAAATGGGTGTCATTGGAAAGATCACAAGTCGTACCTTAAAGTCCATGTCCAAGTCCAAGTGTAAGTCTATGTAGGACCCGAAAATTTAACCTTGAAATTGTAAAATAGGTTTTAGAAATGTTTTACCCCTAATAACCCCGGATCCATGGGACCTATTAAAATGAAATGGGTGTCATTGGAAAGATGACAAGTCGTACCTTAAGGTCCATGTCCAAGTCCAAGCGTAAGTCCAAGTAGGGCCCGAAAATTTAACTTTAAAAGTGTAAAATAGGTTTTATTCACCCACACATAGAAACAGTTTTTCTATTCAAAATTCTCGTCATCATTTTTTGTCAAATACCAGGCCAACAGAATCGAACAGCAAGCAAATTTCGGAAAACAAAATTGTTTAAACGCTTATAACTCCGGATCCATGGGACCTATTAAAATGAAATGGGTGTCATTGGAAAGATCACAAGTCGTACCTTATAGTCCATGTCCAAGTCCAAGTGTAGGTCTATGTAGGACCCGAAAATTTAACCTTGAAATTGTAAAATAGGTTTTAGAAATGTTTTACCCCTAATAACTCCGGATCCATGGGACCTATTAAAATGAAATGGGTGTCATAGGAAAGATGACAAGTCGTGCCTTAAGGTCCATGTCCAAGTCCAAGCGTAAGTCCAAGTAGGGCCCGAAAATTTAACTTTAAAAGTGTAAAATAGGTTTTATTCACCCACACATAGAAACAGTTTTTCTATTCAAAATTCTCGTCATCATTTTTTGTCAAATACCAGGCCAACAGAATCGAACAGCAAGCAAATTTCGGAAAACAAAATTGTTTAAACGCTTATAACTCCGGATCCATGGGACCTATTAAAATGAAATGGGTGTCATAGGAAAGATGACAAGTCGTACCTTAAAGTCCATGTCCAAGTCCAAGTGTAAGTCTATGTAGGACCCGAAAATTTAACCTTGAAATTGTAAAATAGGTTTTAGAAATGTTTTACCCCTAATAACTCCAGATCCATGGGACCTATTAAAATGAAATGGGTGTCATAGGAAAGATGACAAGTCGTGCCTTAAGGTCCATGTCCAAGTCCAAGCGTAAGTCCAAGTAGGGCCCGAAAATTTAACTTTAAAAGTGTAAAATAGGTTTTATTCACCCACACATAGAAACAGTTTTTCTATTCAAAATTCTCGTCATCATTTTTTGTCAAATACCAGGCCAACAGAATCGAACAGCAAGCAAATTTCGGAAAACAAAATTGTTTAAACGCTTATAACTCCGGATCCATGGGACCTATTAAAATGAAATGGGTGTCATTGGAAAGATCACAAGTCGTACCTTAAGGTCCATGTCCAAGTCCAAGTCTATGTCTATGTAGGACCCAAAAATTTAACCTTGAAATTGTAAAATAGGTTTTAGAAATGTTTTACCCCTAATAACTCCGGATCCATGGGACCTATTAAAATGAAATGGGTGTCATTGGAAAGATCACAAGTCGTACCTTAAGGTCCATGTCCAAGTCTATGTCTATGTAGGACCCAAAAATTTAACCTTGAAATTGTAAAATAGGTTTTAGAAATGTTTTACCCCTAATAACTCCGGATCCATGGGACCTATTAAAATGAAATGGGTGTCATTGGAAAGATGACAAGTCGTACCTTAAGGTCCATGTCCAAGTCCAAGCGTAAGTCCAAGTAGGGCCCGAAAATTTAACTTTAAAAGTGTAAAATAGGTTTTATTCACCCACACATAGAAACAGTTTTTCTATTCAAAATTCTCGTCATCATTTTTTGTCAAATACCAGGCCAACAGAATCGAACAGCAAGCAAATTTCGGAAAACAAAATTGTTTAAACGCTTATAACTCCGGATCCATGGGACCTATTAAAATGAAATGGGTGTCATTGTAAAGATCACAAGTCGTACCTTAAGGTCCATGTCCAAGTCCAAGTCTATGTCTATGTAGGACCCAAAAATTTAACCTTGAAATTGTAAAATAGGTTTTAGAAATGTTTTACCCCTAATAACTCCGGATCCATGGGACCTATTAAAATGAAATGGGTGTCATTGGAAAGATCACAAGTCGTACCTTAAAGTCCATGTCCAAGTCTATGTCTATGTAGGACCCAAAAATTTAACCTTGAAATTGTAAAATAGGTTTTAGAAATGTTTTACCCCTAATAACTCCGGATCCATGGGACCTATTAAAATGAAATGGGTGTCATTGGAAAGATCACAAGTCGTACCTTAAGGTCCATGTCCAAGTCTATGTCTATGTAGGACCCAAAAATTTAACCTTGAAATTGTAAAATAGGTTTTAGAAATGTTTTACCCCTAATAACTCCGGATCCATGGGACCTATTAAAATGAAATGGGTGTCATTGGAAAGATCACAAGTCGTACCTTAAGGTCCATGTCCAAGTCCAAGTCTATGTCTATGTAGGACCCAAAAATTTAACCTTGAAATTGTAAAATAGGTTTTAGAAATGTTTTACACATAATAACTCCGGATCCATGGGACCTATTAAAATGAAATGCGTGTCATTGGAAAGATGACAAGTCGTACCTTAAGGTCCATATCCAAGTCCAAGTGTTAGTCTATGTAGGACCCGAAAATTTAACCTTGAAATTGTAAAATAGGTTTTAGAAATGTTTTACCCCTAATAACTCCGGATCCTTGGGGCCTATTAAAATGAAATGGGTGTCATTGGAAAGATCACAAGTCGTACCTTAAGGTCCATGTCCAAGTCCAAGTCTATGTCTATGTAGGACCCAAAAATTTAACCTTGAAATTGTAAAATAGGTTTTAGAAATGTTTTACCCCTAATGACTCCGGATCCATGGGACCTATTAAAATGAAATGGGTGTCATTGGAAAGATCACAAGTCGTACCTTAAAGTCCATGTCCAAGTCCAAGTGTAAGTCTATGTAGGACCCGAAAATTTAACCTTGAAATTGTAAAAAAGGTTTTAGAAATGTTTTACCCCTAATAACTCCGGATCCATGGGACCTATTAAAATGAAATGGGTGTCATTGGAAAGATGACAAGTCGTACCTTAAGGTCCATGTCCAGGTCCAAGCGTAAGTCCAAGTAGGGCCCGAAAATTTAACTTTAAAAGTGTAAAATAGGTTTTATTCACCCACACATAGAAACAGTTTTTCTATTCAAAATTCTCGTCATCATTTTTTGTCAAATACCAGGCCAACAGAATCGAACAGCAAGCAAATTTCGGAAAACAAAATTGTTTAAACGCTTATAACTCCGGATCCATGGGACCTATTAAAATGAAATGGGTGTGATTGGAAAGATCACAAGTCGTACCTTAAGGTCCATGTCCAAGTCCAAGTCTATGTCTATGTAGGACCCAAAAATTTAACCTTGAAATTGTAAAATAGGTTTTAGAAATGTTTTACCCCTAATAACTCCGGATCCATAGGACCTATTAAAATGAAATGGGTGTCATTGGAAAGATCACAAGTCGTACCTTAAAGTCCATGTCCAAGTCCAAGTGTAGGTCTATGTAGGACACGAAAATTTAACCTTGAAATTGTAAAATAGGTTTTAGAAATGTTTTACACATAATAACTCCGGATCCATGGGACCTATTAAAATGAAATGCGTGTCATTGGAAAGATGACAAGTCGTACCTTAAGGTCCATATCCAAGTCCAAGTGTTAGTCTATGTAGGACCCGAAAATTTAACCTTGAAATTGTAAAATAGGTTTTAGAAATGTTTTACCCCTAATAACTCCGGATCCTTGGGGCCTATTAAAATGAAATGGGTGTCATTGGAAATATCACAAGTCGTACCTTAAGGTCCATGTCCAAGTCCAAGTCTATGTCTATGTAGGACCCAAAAATTTAACCTTGAAATTGTAAAATAGGTTTTAGAAATGTTTTACCCCTAATAACTCCGGATCCATGGGACCTATTAAAATGAAATGGGTGTCATTGGAAAGATCACAAGTCGTACCTTAAAGTCCATGTCCAAGTCCAAGTGTAAGTCTATGTAGGACCCGAAAATTTAACCTTGAAATTGTAAAATAGGTTTTAGAAATGTTTTACCCCTAATAACCCCGGATCCATGGGACCTATTAAAATGAAATGGGTGTCATTGGAAAGATGACAAGTCGTACCTTAAGGTCCATGTCCAAGTCCAAGCGTAAGTCCAAGTAGGGCCCGAAAATTTAACTTTAAAAGTGTAAAATAGGTTTTATTCACCCACACATAGAAACAGTTTTTCTATTCAAAATTCTCGTCATCATTTTTTGTCAAATACCAGGCCAACAGAATCGAACAGCAAGCAAATTTCGGAAAACAAAATTGTTTAAACGCTTATAACTCCGGATCCATGGGACCTATTAAAATGAAATGGGTGTCATTGGAAAGATCACAAGTCGTACCTTATAGTCCATGTCCAAGTCCAAGTGTAGGTCTATGTAGGACCCGAAAATTTAACCTTGAAATTGTAAAATAGGTTTTAGAAATGTTTTACCCCTAATAACTCCGGATCCATGGGACCTATTAAAATGAAATGGGTGTCATAGGAAAGATGACAAGTCGTGCCTTAAGGTCCATGTCCAAGTCCAAGCGTAAGTCCAAGTAGGGCCCGAAAATTTAACTTTAAAAGTGTAAAATAGGTTTTATTCACCCACACATAGAAACAGTTTTTCTATTCAAAATTCTCGTCATCATTTTTTGTCAAATACCAGGCCAACAGAATCGAACAGCAAGCAAATTTCGGAAAACAAAATTGTTTAAACGCTTATAACTCCGGATCCATGGGACCTATTAAAATGAAATGGGTGTCATAGGAAAGATGACAAGTCGTACCTTAAAGTCCATGTCCAAGTCCAAGTGTAAGTCTATGTAGGACCCGAAAATTTAACCTTGAAATTGTAAAATAGGTTTTAGAAATGTTTTACCCCTAATAACTCCAGATCCATGGGACCTATTAAAATGAAATGGGTGTCATAGGAAAGATGACAAGTCGTGCCTTAAGGTCCATGTCCAAGTCCAAGCGTAAGTCCAAGTAGGGCCCGAAAATTTAACTTTAAAAGTGTAAAATAGGTTTTATTCACCCACACATAGAAACAGTTTTTCTATTCAAAATTCTCGTCATCATTTTTTGTCAAATACCAGGCCAACAGAATCGAACAGCAAGCAAATTTCGGAAAACAAAATTGTTTAAACGCTTATAACTCCGGATCCATGGGACCTATTAAAATGAAATGGGTGTCATTGGAAAGATCACAAGTCGTACCTTAAGGTCCATGTCCAAGTCCAAGTCTATGTCTATGTAGGACCCAAAAATTTAACCTTGAAATTGTAAAATAGGTTTTAGAAATGTTTTACCCCTAATAACTCCGGATCCATGGGACCTATTAAAATGAAATGGGTGTCATTGGAAAGATCACAAGTCGTACCTTAAGGTCCATGTCCAAGTCTATGTCTATGTAGGACCCAAAAATTTAACCTTGAAATTGTAAAATAGGTTTTAGAAATGTTTTACCCCTAATAACTCCGGATCCATGGGACCTATTAAAATGAAATGGGTGTCATTGGAAAGATGACAAGTCGTACCTTAAGGTCCATGTCCAAGTCCAAGCGTAAGTCCAAGTAGGGCCCGAAAATTTAACTTTAAAAGTGTAAAATAGGTTTTATTCACCCACACATAGAAACAGTTTTTCTATTCAAAATTCTCGTCATCATTTTTTGTCAAATACCAGGCCAACAGAATCGAACAGCAAGCAAATTTCGGAAAACAAAATTGTTTAAACGCTTATAACTCCGGATCCATGGGACCTATTAAAATGAAATGGGTGTCATTGGAAAGATCACAAGTCGTACCTTAAGGTCCATGTCCAAGTCCAAGTCTATGTCTATGTAGGACCCAAAAATTTAACCTTGAAATTGTAAAATAGGTTTTAGAAATGTTTTACCCCTAATAACTCCGGATCCATGGGACCTATTAAAATGAAATGGGTGTCATTGGAAAGATCACAAGTCGTACCTTAAGGTCCATGTCCAAGTCTATGTCTATGTAGGACCCAAAAATTTAACCTTGAAATTGTAAAATAGGTTTTAGAAATGTTTTACCCCTAATAACTCCGGATCCATGGGACCTATTAAAATGAAATGGGTGTCATTGGAAAGATCACAAGTCGTACCTTAAGGTCCATGTCCAAGTCCAAGTCTATGTCTATGTAGGACCCAAAAATTTAACCTTGAAATTGTAAAATAGGTTTTAGAAATGTTTTACACATAATAACTCCGGATCCATGGGACCTATTAAAATGAAATGCGTGTCATTGGAAAGATGACAAGTCGTACCTTAAGGTCCATATCCAAGTCCAAGTGTTAGTCTATGTAGGACCCGAAAATTTAACCTTGAAATTGTAAAATAGGTTTTAGAAATGTTTTACCCCTAATAACTCCGGATCCTTGGGGCCTATTAAAATGAAATGGGTGTCATTGGAAAGATCACAAGTCGTACCTTAAGGTCCATGTCCAAGTCCAAGTCTATGTCTATGTAGGACCCAAAAATTTAACCTTGAAATTGTAAAATAGGTTTTAGAAATGTTTTACCCCTAATGACTCCGGATCCATGGGACCTATTAAAATGAAATGGGTGTCATTGGAAAGATCACAAGTCGTACCTTAAAGTCCATGTCCAAGTCCAAGTGTAAGTCTATGTAGGACCCGAAAATTTAACCTTGAAATTGTAAAAAAGGTTTTAGAAATGTTTTACCCCTAATAACTCCGGATCCATGGGACCTATTAAAATGAAATGGGTGTCATTGGAAAGATGACAAGTCGTACCTTAAGGTCCATGTCCAGGTCCAAGCGTAAGTCCAAGTAGGGCCCGAAAATTTAACTTTAAAAGTGTAAAATAGGTTTTATTCACCCACACATAGAAACAGTTTTTCTATTCAAAATTCTCGTCATCATTTTTTGTCAAATACCAGGCCAACAGAATCGAACAGCAAGCAAATTTCGGAAAACAAAATTGTTTAAACGCTTATAACTCCGGATCCATGGGACCTATTAAAATGAAATGGGTGTGATTGGAAAGATCACAAGTCGTACCTTAAGGTCCATGTCCAAGTCCAAGTCTATGTCTATGTAGGACCCAAAAATTTAACCTTGAAATTGTAAAATAGGTTTTAGAAATGTTTTACCCCTAATAACTCCGGATCCATGGGACCTATTAAAATGAAATGGGTGTCATTGGAAAGATGACAAGTCGTACCTTAAGGTCCATGTCCAAGTCCAAGCGTAAGTCCAAGTAGGGCCCGAAAATTTAACTTTAAAAGTGTAAAATAGGTTTTATTCACCCACACATAGAAACAGTTTTTCTATTCAAAATTCTCGTCATCATTTTTTGTCAAATACCAGGCCAACAGAATCGAACAGCAAGCAAATTTCGGAAAACAAAATTGTTTAAACGCTTATAACTCCGGATCCATGGGACCTATTAAAATGAAATGGGTGTCATTGGAAAGATCACAAGTCGTACCTTAAAGTCCATGTCCAAGTCCAAGTGTAGGTCTATGTAGGACCCGAAAATTTAACCTTGAAATTGTAAAATAGGTTTTAGAAATGTTTTACCCCTAATAACTCCGGATCCATGGGACTTATTAAAATGAAATGCGTGTCATTGGAAAGATCACAAGTCGTACCTTAAAGTCCATGTCCAAGTCCAAGTGTAGGTCTATGTAGGACCCGAAAATTTAACCTTGAAATTGTAAAATAGGTTTTAGAAATGTTTTACCCCTAATAACTCCGGATCCATGGGACCTATTAAAATGAAATGGGTGTCATTGGAAAGATCACAAGTCGTACCTTAAAGTCCATGTCCAAGTCCAAGCGTAAGTCTATGTAGGACCCGAAAATTTAACCTTGAAATTGTAAAATAGGTTTTAGAAATGTTTTACCCCTAATAACTCCGGATCCATGGGACCTATTAAAATGAAATGGGTGTCATTGGAAAGATCACAAGTCGTACCTTAAGGTCCATGTCCAAGTCCAAGTTTATGTCTACGTAGGACCCAAAAATTTAACCTTGAAATTGTAAAATAGGTTTTAGAAATGTTTTACCCCTAATAACACCGGATCCATGGGACCTATTAAAATGAAATGGGTGTCATTGGAAAGATCACAAGTCGTACCTTAAGGTCCATGTCCAAGTCCAAGTGTATGTCTAGTAGGACCCGAAAATTTAACTTTTAAAGTGTAAATTAGGATTTCAACACACACACACAGAAACAGTTTTTCTATTCGAATTTCTTGTGGACATTTTTTTGTCAAATACCAGGCCAACAGAATCATACAGCAAGCAAATTTCGGTAAACAGAAATGTTTAAACGCTTATAACTCTGGATCCATTGGGCCTATTAAAATGAAATGGGTGTCATTAGGAAGGTCTGAGCTCATACTTTCATATTGTGTCAAAATAATTAATTAATAATTGAAAAGATCTGAAGACGTACTATATCCAATGATACTGAGTACGTTATGTATTCATTTTCAGGTGAAAGCAATGGTAAAGAGCTGAAATCAGAACTAATAATATAGAGGAAATAATCCTTAAAAACGAGAGAAACTGGAAGGATGCAGAATCTATATTGTACATAGTTACATAGAAAAGTGTCCAGCATCCTACGAGGTAACAGGTCGATAGCAGTCCCGTATATGTTGGCGATGAAATAGAAGGTAGTTTTCGTTGATAAAAATCGTGACATACTCACTGAGTTTCAAATTTGAAAATACAAATTTAAAATAAGACATTTTACCGATTATTTTGATAAACTCAACAAATAGGGCACTACACAGGATAGGTGTATAAGTCACATTATTTTCGTTTACTGGTACTGCATTGAAAGCTTAAAAGCAAAAATGAGGCGCATTTCTTGAGGTGTATTTCAGATAGAAAAATGTCTTAGAAACCGAATATCTCTATCCGGATAAAACAAGTTCTCCATTGCCCTCTAAACTTGTCACAAAATTGTGGTGTGGGACAAAGAATGTCGCATTAAATGAAAAAAGAGACATTCATTCCGGAAAGAAAGGTTTGGAAATGTGATACAGTGCACCAGGTTAATGACTGGTTTCAGATTTTCACATCTGGTTTGGAATCGGTTGGCATAGGTCAGCCCATAAGGCTATTGGATCACTACAGTATCTTTTAAGTGGAAGTTTCGAAAATATCTGCGGAAGGAAAAATACCTGCCAGACTTTCTGATAGCCAGAATGCTGTCAAAGCATTGGATAATTGTGCAATCAACTCAAAGATGATGTATAGCTACCGTAGATATCTCAGTTAGGTAGTGAAACGGTACGATGTTCATATCAAGTGGGTAGTCTGTGGTGCGCTGTTCAAAGTGAGTACATCTTGAAATATTGAAAATAAAAATACCAATATTTTGTTATTTCTTATTTATTTATTAAATAAATTATTTTTATAGTTTATTGTTGAGATAATTATTTTTTTATTTTTATTTGTTGTTAAATTATTACACTGGATAATAATAATACAATATAGGTCATTCTAAACTTTGTTGTTGATGTTTTTACCTTTTATTTGTTTTTTTGAGTGGAAACACATTTTATTAATAATATGCATTACAATATTTTAATGTTTATTATTTCTAATAAATTTTTTAATTAAATTTGTTTTCGTGTATTGTTTTATAATTAAGAATTAAAATTTATTTATTTTTCTTTTTATTCAAAAACTGCTGTTTTATTTAATTCAAACGATTATACATTATATTCAAGTAAATTTAAATTTTCCCTTAATTGTAGTTATTATTTTAATTATTTTATATTCTTGAATAATATATAAGGAAATAATTGATATATTTTTGCGAATACATAAGTATGTGAATTTTATTATTTAAAATCATTTTGTATTTATTTTTTTTTTTGATTACGAATTTGATAAAATAAAATGGAAAATTATGTATTTTGGACGTATCTAATATTTATAATTTATTTTATTTGTTCAATATAGTACATACATCTACTAAAAATACGCGAATTAAAGCAGAATTAATTCCAAAATAAATGGAACTTAGAGGGTAAAATAAAATATTTTAATAAAAATATAATCTATGGTATAAAAATGTATGTTTAAGAATAAAACAAAAATAATAATTAAATATGAAAATGAATATATTTTTTTCTACATAATATGTATACAAATAACGTAATGTACATATGTACATACGTTAAGATTATTATTTAGATAAATATGTATATGTATATGTTATTAATATTTCTGCTATATGTACAAATACAAATAGATTATTAAAAAAGAATTTCAATATTTTTTTTTTTTTCGTTTAATATGGCGGCTCTGATAACCTAAATATGTTTTTAAATTAATTTAAAAGAAAGAAGAGTAGGTATTGTTTACAATTTAATAGTGTCCAAATTTAATAAGTTATAAATGTAATAGATTAATATCATTAAATAAACAAAAAAAATGGTTGTAGAAATGTCAAAGAAACAGATAAACAACCTTTGTGGGAAAACTACTATTTTGGTTGAATTTTACACTTTGGATAGTTTTCTAAAACACACAAAGATTCAAAATCGACTACCATGTCAATTGTAAGGATAGAGAATATGTACTTGTAACAATTTATAGAACACACAGGGTCTATATGAATTTAATTTGATTTTCTTATACGCTTTTATATGAAAAATTATAAGATACCTTTGTGGTACAAACAGTGAGTATCAAAAGAAAGTGTATACTTTTCCATTTAAGGAGAGAGCCCGAAAAAATTTTACAATATTTCCAAAATTTTCTAATTCTTTTCTTCTTGTTTCAATTTTAAAAACTGGCAATAATATAATTTGAAAAAAAAAAATAACGGTAATTTATTAATGTATATTTTTTTGAATTGTACACTTTCTTTTGACGCTCACAGTATGTCTGTGCTTGTGCAACAGTAATTCAATGCACTCAGAAATATTACATGGAAAATGCTAAGAATAAAAAAGAGAAAAATACAAACCTTAATTATGTTTATTTACTGTACTGCACTTTTCAATACTTAATAAAAAATATGAAATAATTGATCCCCTAATGACTGAACACTATCGAGATAGATGTTCGATTAATAAAAATATTATTTTGAAATAAACACTTAACTCTCGCCCTTCTGGAACGTAATTTTTCCCAAAATTTCTTTTCATCTTTCTATTAATCAATATACCGTTGCAATATTTTCTTATTTTACAATTAATTTTCCTGAACAGAGAGAGACAGAGAGAGAGAGAGAGAGAGAGTGGTACATAATTTAAATATTAAGTAATTGCAATTTATTAACAAAACATTGATTTTATTTAACATTACATATATTTAAGTTAAGATTAAAAAAGACAGTCAGATGGTGAAGAATAAAAAAGACACACATAGAAATGCAACTAAATAACAATATAAATTTGTTTTTCTTTGAATATGTATGTTTATTTTAAAAATAAGTTTTTGTTTTCCGTTCTTATTTTGTTACTATTTTAAACAAATACACATACATACATACATGTACATTAAAGTTATTTACTATATCATGTTTACAGAATTTGTTTATTTAATTAATTTTTTTTTTTTTTGGAATAAGGTATTTATATAAATAGTATATATTGTACAATTTTTGGTTAATTATACTTTATGAAAATTTAGAAATAATTTATTATTACAATCGAATAATTTCTCCTAATTTCTCTTTATTGATTTGGACTCATACAATACAATTTTATAGCAATTTTTAATTTTTGTATGCCTTTTTAAAAAACAATAGTTATCGAATTACGACCACGTTTTACTTTATTTTCTGATTGATTTTTAAAGCCTTTTCCACTCGTTTTCTCTTGTATTATTTGGTTGTTTGTTTTTTGCTATTTGTTTTCAAGAAATAATTACTTATATTTTATAATTTATATGTATATATAATATTTAATACTTTACATAAAAAAATAAAAATAAAATAATGAAATTTTTTTTTTTTGCATAAGTTTTTAAAGTAACGGAAAATGAATTTTTTTAAATGTTGTGGTTGAAAGTGTTGTAAATGTATACGTTGAAGTTTCAATATTTTTGGTTAACCATATCTAAGAGGAAGAAAAACAGACATTACAAAAATAAAACTAAAGTTAAAAGAATTTGAAAATATTAAGGAAATTGAAATGAAAATTAATATGAAAACATTCGAAAACAATAATAATGATTGCAATGATAGCCTTAGTTCAAGTCGTATGACAGTTAATACAATATATGTTAATAATCTAATTAGATAAATAAAGCTTTAAATACTAAAACAATTTGTTTGCCAAGGTAGAATAGTTAATATTAAATATTACTTCCAAAATATATATTTACGAAAGATGCGATATCTGAATGTTTTAATTGAAAAATATCACGTTCACTGTCCAAGGTAAAAACTGGGGAGTGCCCCACACGTCCGATTTTTTTTTTTTTGCATAATCGGTGTATTTCGGCTAAGCCCCAATAAATATAAATATCTACATCTTTTAAAATGTATATGGGCAATTTCGTGTTAGTGACCCAATTTTTAAAATCGATGTCTTCCGATTTGGATGAAATTCTTTTCCTTTAAGAGCTTTGTGGTCACTTAAAGAGATGCGAGTGGAAAAACTTTAGCGTGCGAAACTGAAGCTCTAGTAGCTCAATTTTATCAGCGAGATGATATGAGTCGAATGATGCCAGGAATGAAAGACTGGGTGTCTGTTCGAATCGATGGCCAGAAAGTCCAAATGCAGAAGAGGATGATGTTTTTCCACTCGCATCCCATTAAGTGACCACAAAGCTCTTAAAGGAAAAGAACTAAGCTTTCTTTGAGCAAAAAATATATATATAAAAATATATAATATAGTGCATATGGTAAAATTTATAAACTTTGGTTTTGAGTTAAAATATTTTTTTTTATAGATATGCCTCTTGCTACTAAGTGCCCACAAAGACCTTAAAGGAAATGGTCTAAGTTTTCTTTTGAGGAAAAATAAAAAAAAACTCCATTTCGAAAAAAAATGGGGGAAAATGAAAATGGTACATGTGCCAAATATTGAAAAATTTTATTCTTGAGTTAAAAAATAATTTTTTTGAGAGATATCCCACTCGCATCCCATTAAGCGATTATGAAGGCCTTAAAGGAAATTTTATAAGCTTTCTTTTAAGCAAAAAAAAAAAAAAAAAAAAGGCCCAAATTGAAAAAAAAAATTAATTTAAAAAAAAAATAAAAAAAAAATTTTTTAAAATTAAAAAAATTATTTTTGGAAAGATTGAAGAAATAGCTATCTAATATCCTTTGGAAAATTTTTGCTAGGACCAATAGGTGAAAAGTTACACACATTTTAAAAAAACCCTGTATGACCAAAATGTCCAACTTTGACCCCCTCTAACTCCGGCAGTTCTTGACTGATAGAGCTGAAAATTTGTGTCTGGCCAACTATCCAATAGTACTAACCTTGGTGCAAATTTCATCCAAATCGGAAGACATCGATTTTAAAAATTGGGTCACTTGACACGAAATTGTCCATATAAATAGCTAAAAGAGTGTTTTTGTTAATAGCCCACATATGGGCTGTGGATCGTCTTCAATATTTCTACTAAGCCCTATTGTTTGCCATGCTTCCACAGAGTTCATAAGAATATTCCGTAATAATTGTTCTCTTTTTTTCAATAAATATAATATCTTTCAACATTTTTTGTTTTTTTTTTTTTCTATCAATCCAAACTGTCAGGTCCACGTCAAAAAAAACGAGATTTCCTCCATGTCCCAGCACATATTTTGTTTTTTATGGTCTGTTCTGTGAAGTCCATTCAAATAAACGATGTTCTCTCAACGTCCACAATTTTAAA
This sequence comes from Sarcophaga caerulescens, assembly GCA_927399465.1. NCBI lineage: Eukaryota > Metazoa > Arthropoda > Insecta > Diptera > Sarcophagidae > Sarcophaga > Sarcophaga caerulescens. Next base: position 23,194,429 of record OV656867.1, read on the forward strand.
GCTCTTTAAATTTGTATGGGTAAACAGCCCACATATGGGTAGTGGACTGCTGGTGCTTTCCGTTCATAGCCCATATATGGTCTGTGGACAGTGAACGTGATATACATACAGTGAACTCACAGAAATGTGAACTAATTTTTGCAAACAACGTTCACGTTTCCGATTGATCTGTGCTAAACTAAGACAAAACAAAAAGGTGTTGAGTTTTATGCAGGAATTTCCAAAATTTATAAACTTAATAATCCATATCGTAAATAACATTGAGAATTTAAATTCACGTTTTAGAGCTTTATTTAGTCAATGCAACAAAACAGTATTCATGTTTATGGAGTGTTTACGTTTATGACTATTAAAGTTTTCGCAAGTTTACCGTATTTAATTATTTTCTTAGAATTAAATTAAATTTATTTTGAATTAATAATGTTCACTCATTTCACATAAATTATATTTAAACTTTCATATACATGTAAAGAATAGATTTATTTACAACCACACAAAACTCACAATAGGAATTATTTTATCGTATACAAAAGTTTAAAAATCTTCATGATAAATGTGAAAATTATTCATTAAAATATTATGTAAACGTTATGAATGTTTTGACTAAATGAAGATTTATTGTCCAAAAGGTTTTATATTGTAATTACAATGTCATAATTTGAAAAAAAAAAAAATTACAAATTTCTGGGCAAAATTATAATCTGTTGATTTAGCCATCATCACACAGTTATTAGTTTGCAAGGTAATATTTTACATTGTGATTTTACATTGTCAGTTGTTATGGCAGATATAATAAGTGCTGCTACTTAAACCGAAATTAATTATTTTCATTTATAATATAAATTTAAAATAAACAAGTGAATAGATTTTACTTAAAGTGAATTAGAATTTATTGTTTTATTGTTGAAATAATTATTTTAAAACTATTCTGCTACGGTTCACAATGTGTAACTGAAAGATTAACCTTTTTGAAAAAAAAAGCCAAAATGAGATTAATGGCAGTGTATAACTTTTATTTGAATGGACTTTTTAATTACACGGTGCGACAGTAAAAATACACCCGAGTAACTACATAGTCCACGTTGTTCAGTTAGTTGAGTAGAACTCAAAAATACCTTTTTTATATTTCTCGAACCCTTCAAACTTGTTTTATTTGACAAAAACTGTTTTTTTTTTTTTACTTTACGCACAAATTTCTGGGTTACTCAAACATTTCTGACCTGATTTCCACAATTTAAATCTTGTTGGAAAGGGGAGAGAATGACCTTTAAAACGGTATACATATATCTATTATTCGACTTAATATGCTATGAGATTTGATGAGGTAAACATCAAAAACAAGTTTTTGGATTACTCAAACATTTCTGACCCGATTTCCAAAATTTAAATCTTGTTGAAAAGGGGAGAGATGGACCTTTAAAACGGTATACACATATCTATTATTCGACTTAATATGCTATGAGATTTGATGAGATAAACTTACTAATGCGATTTTTTTCATATTTTTCCAAGTTTATCTGTTCATAGTAGCAAACTTTAATCAAAAAATATGAAATAAGTGATGATATTCTGAAAGTGCATTATCTTGTGAAGAGATTGGCACTTCGTTTGATCAAATCGGACAAAAATTACCGTAGTTATTATTTAAAGAGTCTAACAGTCGAGTTACATTTTTTATATATGTCATCTTATCAAATGAACTTTCAGTTCAAAAATTTTCAGAATTTTTGATGGATCTTGATTGTTTATCACAAAATGTGACAATTTCACGTTTGAGCGACCACCAGAAGTTGGCCAATGTTTGCGTAAAGAGAAATAATAATATTTACAAAAAACACAAATATCAGCCGACTTCTGGAAATCGTGCAAACGTGAAATTGACACATTTTGTGATAAACAATCAAGATCCATCAAAAATTCTGAAAATTTTTGACATATATAAAAAATATAACACGACTGTTATACTATTTAAATAATAACTTCGATAATTTTTGTCCGATTTGATCAAATGATGACTGAATCTCTTCACAAGAGAACAGACTTTAAGAATATTATGAGTTATCCTATATTTTTTTTATTAAAGTTTGCTACTATAAATGAACAAACTTGAAAAAATATGAAAAAAAATTCCAATTTTCCAAGTTTACCTCATCAAATCTCATAGCATATTAAGTCGAATAATAGATATGTGTATACCGTTTTAAAGTTCCACCTCTCCCCTTTCCAACAAGCTTTAAATTGTGGAAATCAGGTCAGAAATGTTTAAGTAACCCAGAAATTTGTAGGTAAAGTAAAAAAAAAAACAGTTTTTGTCAAATAAAAAAAGTTTGGAGGGTTTGAGAAATATAAAAAAAATATTTTTGAGATCTACTCAACAAAACTCACAACCTACACTATGTCATTAGCCAGATGTATTTAATTTTTATTTTGTCGCATAGTGTTATTATAGTACATATTAAAAAAAAAAAAAAAAAATAACGAAATTAATTGAAGAATACTTTTCTGATAGAAATTATGGAGTCATCATTGAATTTTGAATTTATTTCAAATGTAAAAATAATATTGTTGAAATAAGCATTTAAAGCATAAATGAACCATTTTGGTAGAAAAGTTATGAAACTAAACGCTTGCATAAAATAAACCATTAAAAAGTACTTACGATGAAATTATTTTATTTAGAGAGAGAATATTCAAAAAAATTGCTTTTTGAATGAATGATAACTAACACTAAATCATATTAATAGAAATTATTTTCAATACCTTTATTATCAATAGCTGTAAAAAACATAATTTATTCATATAAAATTCTTTGGTTAAACAATGAAAATTAAATGAAAATTAATCATGTTCTACCCGATTTATAAAAAATTATGATAAATTTTAACATTATATTTAAGAAAACTAACTTGTCTGCCCCATTGTCAGGAGTTAAACTTTGTTTTGCTTTATATAATTATATTGAATAAACAACATTACAACTCGATGGTCTCAACGCATTTAATAGATATTTCTATCTTTGGATTTTAGAAATTTATTCGGTAATCTTGGTTTCAGTAAGTGGATGCAAAAATATTAATTGAATGTTATATATTGTATTTTTTATTATCTAAATATAGATTTATTATAGTATTCCTTTGTTTTTTTTTTTTTTTTGTTAATATATAAATAATTTTTTTTTTTGTTCAATAAAAGAACGCAACACCATAACTTTTTATTAAATATTTTTTTTTTTTTGTTTGGTTTGTTTTGGTTTTGAAAATTATTTTCCCCCTTTTAGAAATGATCAAATTGTTGTTCAAGTTTTTGTCTGTAGTATTATTATTATTATTGTTTAACTAAGTGTTATTATTTTAATATCTTTCGTTAAATGAGGAATTGGAGGGAAGGTCAGTAGTAGTTTCTTTTTATATACCTGGAGTATAGGTAGTTTGTTCTGTTGTATTCAAAGAAGTCTGCTCTGTTGCGGCTACAGGAGCACCAGTAAATGGATTTACACCTGTTGCAGGTGGTGGTGGCATAGCGAACACTGGCTGTTGGCCACCTGCATTTGATGTACCTCCTTGATTCGCTGTTGACATATTCGGTTCACCATCCAAATCAACTTCCTCCTATAAAATATAAGAAATATGAAATTCAGGGTTATTGTATTTTTTTTTTTTTGGTTAATAATTATAATTGTTTTTTATGTGGTCAGGAGAACTTGCTGATTTTGTAATTTATAAAAATTTACATTCGATCTCAGTTTAGTGCATTTAAAAAAATTTTTGTTTGTTATTGTGCCGTGTATTCCACACACTATTTTCTCCGCAAATGTTTTTCATACAAATGCATTTTATAAATTTACAAAATATATAGAATTGTATGTTGATCTTTTTGAAAAGAAATTGTTTTAGCAATGAATGTAATGAAAGCTGCAAAGTAGAATTTTTAAACACGTTGTGATACATCAATATTCGCAATTTAAAATACACCACACTTACATATATTTTGTCGTAACCAAGTTTATATTTTTTCCTTATTTATAGTATTATATTTTTTAATTATTTTCATTGGCTGGTTACAAATCTTTTGAGTACACCCAATTAGCGAAAATTTTCAATTAAAAGTTTCATAAAAAATCTAAATGTGAAGTTAATCTACGGTAGGTAGTATTGCTTCCCAATTTCCCTTTGGAAAAGTTATAAATGGCTGCATAACAACTTATCGGTTTATAGCCTATATTAGAACAAAATCTTCTTTAAATTGTTCCTTTCATCGGAATTTGTTGTTTCTTCTGCTATGTCCCATAAGTGGGAAACACCCTTAAGCAGCAGCATTCTTACTCATATCCATGATGAAGCCAGGTAACTTAGTTGTTGCTTAATACATCTAAACAGGTCAATGTTGACCTAATGCACTCGATTTACCCCAAAGCCAGCGCAGGCTGTATCATGAGTATTTTTCTACAGAAAACACCGACAATAGCTACATTTGTGTGCGCAATTGCCCATATTTTAGTGCCACATAACAGAACGGGTAATAATAGTGTAATTAACAATGGCGTTTTAGTCTTCCCTGAGAGAGCTTTGCTTTCAACGCTTGTGTCTGTTAAAAAGAAAGTATTTTCCCTCACCTTATTTTCAAACTGATGATATAACTGATATATTTCTATTAATAGCTGTAGTTACCAGCCTTCACATAATGACGCGTACTTGGACATTTATAAAAAGACTGCATTTACACCTTCCATTGTTCGACCCATGATGCTGATATTGTCAGCATAGGCGTGTATAATGTCATTCGTGCGCAAGACCTTTTCTAACAAAATATTAAAAAGGTCCCACAATTAGCTACATATGTCTCAAAATCTCTTTTACTATCAAATAATTATTAAAGGTTCATTATTCTTTAAACTGATTATCTTGAGGCAGTTAGGGTAGTTCTGGCGGAATATTAAACTTAGTAATATCCTTATACGCTTTTACCTTTTTAAGAGAAAATACCTGTAAAAATACTTTGCTAAAGTTTTCTAAGATTGAACACTGTGTGCCATCATCAGTACGAGAACTGCCCTCTTGAAAAGTAGCCGTCAATTGTATGCACAGTTTCACGACGTTGTACGGTATGTGCCAGCCGCACGTCTCTAATGTCATTTAACTTCATGCGTACCTTTGTTACAACATTGAACAAATATACGTTCAACTGAAGCAATATCTTCTCTGATCAGTGTAAATACCCAGGCATTGATTAGGTCGCCCTTTGGATACTTAAACATGAAAATCCATTGGTATTGATAAACATATGTTATGTTTGTGTTTATGTCTTTAGAAGACGCGTGAAAAATTAAAACAAAAAATATTCTCGCCTAACTTTAAACAAACAACAAATTAGAATTAAAGTTCTTTAAAACCACTGTAGTTTAATATTAATATTCCTACAGTTTCGAAAGAATTACATATAATTTTTTGTTTTACACAAAACAGTCTAATAAAAAAAATTTAAATATATGAGCCGTTTATTTTGAAAGTGGTTTAAGTCCATGTTTAAAAAAATTTAGTAAATGATAGCAATAATCACAATCTTATATGATCTTTCTTTTTATAAACAATTTAAGTCTAGTATTATTAAAATCGCTATGATTTGGGGCACTTGAAAATTAGCTAGTTAACGAAATGTAAAAAAATTTATTTTGAAACTGGTTTAAGTCCATTAAATGAAATAATTTTGATACGGAATGTGTTATGTTACAAAATTCCGAATAAATGCATTATTACACAGTACAGCAATAAAATTCACTACGAAGCAGTAAAATTTATAACGGGAAAAAATTATAGATTGGCGTTTCTTCGGTAATATGAAAGTGTTTTTAGTAAGTAAATTTCTAGTATTCTGTAACAGTGCAATAAGAATAGTGGTGTTCATTAATTATAATTTAAATAGTTTCTTAAGTTCTAATTATAAACTTTAATATGTCTGACAAAGATTACACTGGAATTACCTCAAATTGTGACACAGATAACAAAAAAGAATTTACTTATATGTAGGTTTATAATTAAAATAACTTGTGTAATTATCGGTTATTATTTTCAATTGATATATACTCTGAGCAAAGAAATAAAAAAACAAGAATTTTGGATTCAGAAAGTGAAGATGATTTAAAAATCAATAATTCTAATAGTACTATAGCGAGAAGAAGAATCGTAGAAAATTATTTGTCATCAGATGATGATGATGGAGTGCCATGTGATTTCAGCACAAATTCTTTAAAAGCGAATGAGTTACCAGAAAGAAATGTAATAATTATATTGGAATTATGTAAACGTGAAAAAATTAACTTATAACAATATTAAACAAAGGACACAAAGTGGACTTTTTCCATTTCACAAACAAAAAAGTCATTTTATTAATTTTGAAAGTGGTTTAAGTCCATTTTAAGTTCTGAAACATAGCTTATTTTTCTAGTAAAGTTTACAAAACGAATTACGTTATTTATTCTAACATGTTTAAGGGCACAAAGCCATGAAAATCACTTAATACCAGTTAACAATATTTTTGAAACAATTCAAACGCAAACCCTTAAATATCTCCATATAAGGAAAAATGGACTTAAACCACTATCAAAATAAATGGCTCATATGACCACTAAAATTAATTCGAAAATTTTACATTTTTACTTGTATTCTCGAACTTTCGGAAATACTTTTATTTATAAATTTATCCACAGTAAAATATTTTTTAATGGCCATATACTTAGATGAGGATATCATATTTTTATTTTAACATTAACTGTTATCGTTAAAATATTAAAAATGTCCAAAGGCAATATATTAAAATACTTATTTTTAATGTTACAAAATGAGGAGTAACTTCAGTACATATTTCACAAAATTTTAAAAGTTCAACAGAAGCTTTAAATTTTATTAATTGAAATTTAATTTATTGGCCCTATCCCCACATAAATTTTGTTAAAATGTACTAAAATGTTTGAAAAGCAAACAATTTAATATTGAAATAATTGAGTAATATAAGCTTTGCAAAAACATTACAGTTTATAGTATAAAGTTAAATCACACAGGCTCGAATAATTCAGGAATAACTAATTAATATTAATTAATAAAATTATTAGGGCTGTAAATGAGATATTTTGTTACTAACGCTTAGCGATTGTTTAATAATATTAATACAATGCATTTATTATATAGCATGAAATACGAAATTTTTTAATAAATGTGTACAAATATTTTTTAAGTCATTTGATAGCATTTTATTTACAATAATTTTAAAATATTTATTTATAAACAATTTGGTATTATTTATATATAATATAATTACATAAATATATATATACATATATATAGTTTTTAATAATTTTAAGCAGTGTTACTAAAATAAGTGTTAGTAATTACAACGGTTAAAGGTTATACAAATCAAATTAAAAGCATAACAAAAATGATAAATAACAAAATAAATTTTTTAATTATAAATATATATAACACCACAACATTTTATTTATTATCATCATGCTAAAAAGAATAGATTTTTTGTTTTTAGAAAACAGAAATGAAGAAGTATTTTAATAATCTACGTTTAAATGTTCGAAATGATAAAACAATTTACTTACAAGTCTTTCAGGTTGACCCATATTTGGGGGACGATCACTAGCTTCTCTAACTTCACCGTCACGCTGTGATGATTGATTTAACAAAAAAGTATAAGGTAATAATATAAAATTTTGTTTAATGTTTAAACTCAAATTTTTACAATAATTTAAAAAATTAAAAATGCAAAATAGGTTTCAATTAAACTTTGAAAAATAATAAATAGAAAACAAATATGAATGATCAAACTAAAAAAAAAAACAAGAAAAACAAAATTTTATATAAAAATATATATATTTCCAATATTTACTACTTTTTTTTCACAAATGTTCCTGTCTGTGAGCACTTTGTTTTTTAATTATTGTTTTTTTTTTTACTAAACTAATAATTCCATAAAACCACAGAATTAAATTTTTCAAAGTTTAAATTATCAAAAAAAAAAAAACACAATTGCCTTTAGTCACACCTAATGCACTTAGATGATAACGAAGAAAATTATATTTCATTTTTATAAATTTTAGTTTATTTAGTTAGGTGTACTACTACTATTTTATTATCTGACATTTTAGCTTTAATTAAAATATTTAATTTGAAAAAAAAAAAAAGAAGTTACTTTCATGTAGTTCAAATAAGTTAATTAAAACATTTGATATATTAGTTATGTTACTAACTAAATTGTGGATATCAAAAAATTATGATGTTAATTCTTTATTTTGTATATATGTACATAATGATTAGAAGAATAAAGCAAGGTTTTGATGATTTTCGTGAAGATTCTTAGTTTGTGAATAAAATGCTATGTAAGAAAATACTGTGCTTTGAATAGAAATGATAATAGCGTGCATTTAATAAATAAAAAAAAAATAAATAAATAAATGTATATATTGCGAGTGATTATAAGGAATTTAGAAAAATCATACATTGAAGATGTTAGGTTTTTGAATCCTATGAAAAGACTTTAAAAAGTTAAATTCTAACAATGTAACCAACCATTTGCTAAGAGTAGCAAATTATCTTTATATTTCATAATAAACTATACACTTGAAAAATTACGCGTAAACTATGTAAAGGGCTATCCATTTCGTGGTTTCAAAAGTATGGGACTGGAATTCGACATATGTCAAACTAAGTTGTGAAACCAATTTTTTTCTTTTCAGTTGCAAGTCTGACATTGACGAAAATGGATCGCTTAACTATCACACAACGCATAAAAATTATCAAAACCTACTACAAAAATGGTGATTCTGCCACAGCCACGTATCGTGCTTTTTCGAACAAAATTTTCTTCAGCGATGAAGCACATTTCACACTCGGTGGGTATGTTAATAAACAAAATTGTCGTATTTGGAGTTCTGAGATTCCTCAAGTAATTGAAGAGAGGCCATTACATCCAGAAAAAGTCACTGTTTGGTGCGCTATTTGGTCCGAAGGTGTGATTGGACCTTACTTCTTCGAAAACGACGATGGAACGACTGTCACCGTCAATTCGGAGCGTTATGGTCATATGATAACCGACTTTTTTTTGCAACTCGAGCGAATATGGCTTTATTGCAAGAGACATTTCCTGGTCGCGTAATTTCTCGTCGTGGCGATATCAACTGGCCACCAAGATCATGCGATTTGGCACCATTAGACTTTTTTTGTGGGGCTACGCGAAAGACCGTGTTTGTGCAGATAAACCTTCAACTGGTCGCGTAATTTCTCGTCGTGGCGATATCAACTGGCCACCAAGATCATGCGATTTGGCACCATTAGACTTTTTTTGTGGGGCTACGCGAAAGACCGTGTTTATGCAGATAAACCTTCAACTCTTGAGCACTTGAAAACCAACATTCGTCAAGTTATGGCTGAGATAACGCCCAATATGTGTCAAAAAGTGGACGAAAATTACCTCAAAAGAATCAATGATTGCAACACTTCGCGTGGAGGTCATTTAAATGATGTAGTGTTTCACACATAATGTTAACGTTCAAACTTTACAATAAAAAAGAAATATCATGAAAAAAATATTTTATATGTGTTTTTTTTACGTTTACTTTTGAAACCACGAAATGGATAGCCCGATATATTTTCATGTCTGATTTAGATAATCAATATCGTTGCGAATTTTAGTTGTTTTTATTTTAGCTTTTAACGAATTAATTATAATTATATTATTTTCCTAAATTTTTTCTTTATTACATACTTTAAGAAATTGTGGTTTTGAACTATGGACCACTAAAAACAATGGATTCTAAAATATCTGTTAAGTAATTTTCCAATTCCAAATTATTACTAAAACTGAGGTGGTAGGGTTTTGATCAATTTACTAAATTTTATCATAATTTTTTCTAATTCCTTATAATAGCGCATGAATTAAAATGAATGCATGAGTAATTAAGTTTTAAATAAACAATAATTTTAGTTACCTTTGTTATTTAAAATACACACAAACTGTATTAATTGAACTTTCATGTCTTAAGACTTTTTAAACTTAAACACAATTTCTACAATTAGTATTCTTACTTACCTTAATAACAAAGAATATATTTATAAGAAATAATGGCATATTATTAACAAAAAAAAAATTTCATGCAAAATTTATAATAATAAATATATAAACATATAAACTCCACAAAAATCATCAACATTTAAGCTTTTTCTGCTTTTTCAGATACACAAAGCCTTCACCACGCGAACACCGTAATGTTTGCAATAAATTATGAAAAGGTTACTTTAGAAACATACAAAGTAAGAAAACTAAAATTACACAGCCAATGAATATTCTTAAATTCAAAGAAAGAAAGAAAAAAACCCATTTTGTAAGAATAGATATGTGTGCCTGAATCGAATATGTAAACTTTCATTTGGATATGTACATAAAAGTAAATACATACATATATACATACATACTACTAAGTATTCAAAAGTAAAATTCAAAATCGATATGTAAATTTATAAAATACAATTAGTCATACTAAAAAATGCAAATAATATTTAGGTTCCGTTCAGACGTTTGTCAGATCTTACAAGCTTAACAACGATTACTTACAATTACGGCTGATATTGTTAGACATTAAGTTTTAAGTTAAGCTTATTTCTATTTCACCTTTTTAGCATAGGTTTTCTATTATATAAAATATAAAATAAATGTTAAATATTGTAAGACTTTTTATAGCTGCAACAGATCTGACAACTTTTTTGTACAATAATATGACAAACTTGTGGCAACTTTTCAGCTGACAACTTTTTCAACATTGCTATGTACAATCATTCTGAACATAGTTGCAAGCCTTTCTGGGAAATTTCATTCAATCGTATGAACTGGCAATCTACGTCATAACGACCATTTTTCATTGTCATTCAATTGTCAGAGTACTTACTGCCACATACATATCTGTTTAGAGTTCAGTACAATAATATTATATCTAGAATTTATATTCTTTTCAAAATGGGCCTTCGATATAAAAATCATAATCAAGTATTATAAAAAAAAAAACAAAGCTTTAGCTAAATAATAAATATATTTTTAAACAAAGTTTTGGTTTCCTTGTTTTTTTTTTTTCTTTTTTAGATAAATATGGTAAAAAATAATGGTAATTTCTAAGGACTTACATTTAAATGTGAATACTGATCATGTGATTCATTTGCAGGTGGCTTAAATTTGCCACAACAGAAGTTGCAGCAACAACAACAACAGCAGCAGCAACAACAACCGGTAATTATTGTACAACAAATGACCAATGCCTATGGAAAATAAAATGTTGTAATTAAGAAATTTTATTGTCATTATAGTAAAAATACGAGCAAAAAAAAAATTAAATTTAAACCCACCTTAACTGCTGGCGATGTTACCACAAAGTAGGCGTTAACGTTTTCTTCGCCAAACTGTTCAGCAATATATAGACCTAATGAACCATAATTATCATAAATATTACGTTTTGTTTGATCACTTAATATAGAATGTGCACGATTGACTTCCTTAAACTGTGTGTTTTATAAAAAACAAAAAGAGTAATTGAGATAATTGAAATTCATTTTCATTTTTTTATTTTAATTAAAAACTTTTACCTTTTCGGCAGCATCAGCATTGTCTGGGTTTTTATCTGGATGATATTTTAAAGCAAGTTTCCTATAAGTCTTTTTAATATCTTCAGCAGTTGCTGTTTTAGGAAGTCCCAATGTTTCATAAAGTGAATCGCCAGAAGTTCTTCAAAAATGATAAAATAAAAATGTATTTTGTTATAAAGACATACTAGTATCTATAGCACTAAAAAATTATTCACTTATTTTAAAATATTTCATTTATTTTTCTGTCAAATCAAACAAAGCTTTATTAAGTAGATGGTATCTCCAATAAAATCTCTGAATAATTAAATATACACTCGGGTCTCGTTTTATGCGGATTTCTTTTATGCGAATTCGAATTTATGCGATTTTAAATGAACATTTTTTTTTTAATTTTTTTATAGATTTTAAAATGTTGTGATACTTTTTAAACTTTTGCATCATTTTTAAATTAAACCAAGTTTGCACTACTGATGTAATCATTATGGTGTGTTTCATTTTGTCGACACTGACCAATGAAACAAATGATTTAGGTCATCAAATGGGAGGAGATGGATTTGACTCATTGAAGCAGGATGATGTAGAAGAACTGTTAGCTGCCGAACCATTAACCGATACCAACGTCATTAGTTTAGTCACCGACAAGGAGAAAAAAAGTGGATAGTGAAGAGTGATTCCGAAGAAAGTGTTGTACAATTCAATTCAAAACAAATTGGAGATATCCTCAACAAAGTTAATGATTTACAAAATCTTATTCTTAGTATGGACCAAGATACCGAAAGAGATTCAAAGCGGATTAACTGATCTGTTTTACGGGTATCATGAGTTGCATAGGCAACTTAAAAACTCAAAATCACAAAATTTAATAATTGACTACTTGTCCTGCAATATGAGAAACAATTAAACTTTCTAAAAATTCGTTGATCTAGTCCCCTAGATACTATGTATGCACTACCTGATAGGTATGGAATAATAAAATTGACGTCGAACCAATTCCAAATCGATGCAGAATGATTGAGCGTACATTCATAATAATAAACTTCAGTTTATTATTTATGTATTATTTTTTGGATCATTTTGTCTGTAAATAATGAGTTAATATTTTATTTTTGCTTATTTTTTAGAAGTTTTTTTTATTGTTTAAGAAAATGAAATAAATATACTTTTGTTGACTTTTTATGCGATTTTGCTTTGATTTTACAATTACAATTTGAATTTATGCGGTTTTTCAGGATTTTGGAACAAATCATTAATTTTTATATGAAGCTAGAGTATCGTTTTATGCGAATTCAATTTATGCGATTTTTTTGGAACGCATCTATCGCATAAAATGAGACCTGAATATAATGATGAAATACAGTCTAACATAATTATCAATTTCAAAGTTTATCTACAAAAAAGACTCAGTTGATACCCGTGATAGTTAATAACAAATCACGGAGAGGAAACCTTAAATAAGGCTCGCAAAATAATCACAAATTGACAAGGAAGGAAAATTCTGAAAATATGCAAAATTGCAAACGGGAATCTTTGCAGTATAAAAAATACAACCAAAGCATCTAATAGGCTCGGAGATAAGAGTTATTGTGGGAAAAGTAAAGACCAATACATAATCCAATACATAATATAGCTGAGAAATTACTACCGTCCTGAGAAGATCCCTACACCAACACGAGTTACATACATAGCAGAGAAGTACCACACAAAAAGCCTGACTATAAAAACAAATTAGAGCAAACGTATAAGTTACACAGAAAAACGAAGTATTTGATGCGAAATTAAAATAAAACTTGTAACGATAAATGCAGTGTGAAAGCAGTAAATCATGATAGTCTCGGAATGCATGGCAATTTCGCAAGTTTTACTGGATCAACAATTAAAAAAAAAAAACGACTATCTGTATATTTCAAACAGTACGTATCACATAGTTTGGAGAAACTGCGTTTATCCCATAACTGGATGTTTCAACAGGACTATGATCCTTAACACACCTCCAACATTCTGAAAAAGTAGTTGTTTTATAGTACACAAAAACACTCGACCATCTGCTACAATCGCCAGAATTGGACCCAATTAGGTACCTATAAGATATATTGATAAAGAAGACGGAGAAAGAAAAATTTCGAGCACGAATGTTTTCAAGGCAGCATTGCAAAATGAATGGAATAATTAACCTCAGAATTTATTCTAAAACTTGTGGGTTCAATAATTACAATAAAATCAAGGGACGTCGAACAAAGTATTAAATAGTATGTAATTAATTATTGAAGTCGCCGTAGTCTAGTAGGTAGTGTGTTGGCTTATTAGACGTAAAGCCAGGGTTCGAGCCCCAGGCCAGACATCAATACAAAATACAAAAAGTATTTCTTCGGCGATTTCCTCTCAGCAGTTTCTGGCAAAAACTCTAAGAGTAAATAAAATTGCCATGAAAAGTTTCTCAAAAAAATCTGTCGTTCGGAGTCGACTTTAAACCGTAGGTCCCGCCACTTATGTATAAAATTAACACACACAACATAAGTGGTGTGAGAAACTAGGTCAATTTGATTTGACGCTTAAAAATTGTAATATTTAAAACCTGAAGTTGTTTGGTTTTTGCGTTTTTTTTTTTAACTAATCCTACATCAAGTAGCAATAAATTACAGAAAATTATTGTTTATATGCGACTATAATTACACTATGCGACGAAAAACAAAAAGTACAGTAAGATTAGAACAAAAAAGTGTTTTTGGTTTGATAAAATCGGACAATTTAAAGAGTCATGCCATGCCATATTTTTATATATGTTTGTTTATCAAATGAACTTTAATTTTAAATATTTTCAAAATCTTGCTTGTTTATCGGAAAATTAGCTAATTTCAGGTTTGAGCGAGAATTCTATCAAGACAAGGCTTTAATTGAGAAACCCTTTCATAGAAAACGAAAAACGCAAATATTAGCCGACTTCTGCTAGCCGCTTAACTGTTGCACCGTGTTTTTAATAAAACGCACATGTTTTTTCAAATAAAACAGCGTTTACTTTAATTTGACGATCACAAAAAATATATAAGAAAAAGCTCCGTTTATTTTCGAATATATTAAAATAAATTAAATTTAAATTATGATATGTCTTGAATTTATCTTACAAATTGTATTGTATAAATTTGCATTTTTAAATTGTAGAGAAAAACTTTTTTAAACTCAATTCTAAATCATGAGTGCTACCTGCACACTTCGATTCTTGTGAAATTCAAATTTTTCCTAGTATGTACTCAATATTTGCAGCAATTGAAAATTTTTACGATGTGTCCCTACGACTTCCTTAGATGAACAGACGCTTCTACCTACCTACCTTTATTTTGCACACGTTTCTTATTACTAGTTTATTTGTTTATATTTTAGACACTTACACAATGCGTTTAATACTTCGGAGTTAAGAATTGAATAAAGCTTGAAGAAGTCCAACCGTATTGAATTGAAAAGAGGCCTCAAGGTTAAAGAAACCTAATGCAGGCTATGCTATCAAAGCAGTAGCTAATATTATATACACTGGCGAGCAAAAATGGACACATAATATTAACAAAATATTTTAAATCCAATATTTTTTGTATTTATTGCAGTAAGAAATTGTAAATAAAATAATTTCAGACGTTGAAATGGCCAGCACAAAGTCCGGATTTAAATCCGATCGAGAATTTGTGGGCAATTGTAAAACGAAAATTGGCACAGTATGAAAACCCTCCAAATAACCTTAACGAATTGTGGCTAAGAATTGAGGCAGAGTGGCAAAGTATAAACAGCGAAACCATCAAGAAACTGGTAGAAAGCTTACTTACCAAAACGCATTAAATCAGTAATAAAGAATAAAGGATTATGGACAAAATACTGAATTTTTCATTTGAAACGAAACGAGCAAAATTGGATAAATGCTACTAAATAATATTTAAGCTGTATAAAAAGGAAATTTAAAAGGAAATAATATTACTGAATAGTTTTTGTTTTAATTAGAGGGTAGTCTAAATAAATGTTTAACATATGGATTGTTTTTTTTTTTTTATTTTAATAAATAAAGTACATATATAAAGTTTATATTTTTTTTAATATTATGTATCCATTTTTGCTCGCCAGTGTACGTGCGTAACACATAACATGAACCATTCATAAACAACTTTATCACACAATCTGAATTGGTCTCAGGTAAAAGACTGACGTTCAAGATCTCTGAGTTTCCAAAAATTCAAAAACATGTGTTCAAATGGTTTGCAAATCAAATACCAAATAAGTTACATATAATGGATTATAGTTTACTCCATTAAAATTTATAGAGGATATAAAGATTAAAAAGTCTTGGAATTCAAAGGTTTTAGATCTATGGAAAAAAATCTTAGGACAAGATTTATTCTATAAGCCCATTTTTTAGACAGACTCAGTAAGAAATTTTTCGATGTTGGTTACTGAAATGAAAGATATTCAATACTGACATTATTTTATACATGTGGTTTTAACAGTATCCCTGGCATCACGTCTTAGTAAACAATGAAATAATAAGCTTGCACGCAGCAGAGTACACTACAGATATGACTGCTTTAAGTGAGAGTAGACTTCATATGTTCTGACCACGTTATCGGTAGAGGATTGATGAATATTTCGCCCTACGAAGCAGTATTAACAATTAAGATATGTCGATAAAGATTAGTAGATGTTATTACAATTCAGAGACTTAGAGGCAGCGCAGTTCTGCTATATGGCACACTACCAAGGGGACGATCCAACCAACCCCACGCGCAGGATTACGATATTCCATGCAAACAACAGGAATATTCCCATTATTATATGGGCAGATGCCAACGCACGCCATATCATCAGGGGAAGTGCGGACATCAACCTAAGAGCTTAGCCACTTTTTAACTTTTAGTTAATAATAAACTAACAGTTATTAAAAGGAGAAAAGAACTCATCTTTATTGTTACTAACAGAAGAGGCAAAAAGAGCATGAAAGAACGGAAGCTATGATCATTCCAAAATCGTGTCTAAATATACATATGGACTACGCGATACCTGAACTTGTTGTACAAAGAAGATACCGGATAGATCCATTTATGATCCTCCTAGGAAACGTTATTCAGGGTTTAACGGATTCAGTTGGATATGAAATCTTTTCAGAACAGCGGTGTATTAGATCGCTCCATCCACCACCGAATTATTGTAATACTTTTAAGGCTGAAATAATATCTATACAAATTGCTGTCGTACGATATCGATACCAGAGTATATCGTATTAGGATATATGAATATTTATCGAAAGTGAGGAACATTATAGCAGTTCACGTCCGAAGACTGGAAATATATCATAACGACTCTGCAGAAGCTGCAACGACTAGAAAGAATAGAAGACCACAGAACATATTTTCTGTCATTGTCCGACACTTGGGAACCGTAAAGAATTGGGTATCAAAAATTTTGTGACAAAACATGTCTAGCCAAAACAGATTTGAAAAAATTCACACAAGACTCTTGGGATAGCAGAGAGATGACAACCAGGCGATGTAATTATATGACGGAATAGGAATTGTGAATTTGGATATGGATATTGGACATACGGTTTTTTAAAAGGTATAATATTAGAAAAGTGTATAGTGAATAGTGAAGTCGCCGTAGTCTAGTAGGTAGTGTGTTGGCTTATTAGACTGAAGGCACGAGTTCAAACCCCAGGTCAGACATCAAAACGAAAATATGAAAATATTTCTTCGGCGACTTCCTCAAAAATCTGTCGTTCGCAGTCGACTTTAAACTGTAGGTTCCGCCACTCATGTATACAAAAATTAACACACAGAACATAAGTGGTGTGAGAAGCTAGGTCGTAATCCTGACTGAAGGGTTGTAATGACCAATTATGTATGTATGCATAATATTAGAAAACAATAAATGTATAGGTTTATGTCTGACAAAAATTACAGAACAAGGCTATGCGAACTAAAATGCAACCGTTTTACTTCAATACAATACACTAGAGCCCCGACTTGCGTCGATCCGATTTGCGTCGTTTCGATTTGCGTCGCTTTTTAAAAATTGACAGAACTCAGCTTGCGTTGTTGCAATTTCAACTCTCGTCGATTAAATTTCGTCCCCGATTGGCGTCGATTCGATTTTCGTCGTTTAAATTTCGATTTGTGACGCTACATACGTTTAATTTTTTTCTTGCAGCATTGAAGAATTTTTTAGAATTTTTCTTTGTATTTTTAGAAGTTTTAGAATTTTTCTTTGTATTTTAAAATTCTTGCAACTTCTGTTTATTGTTTTGTTATTTCTTTATAATAATAAAAATCATTTGTTGAACTAAATAAAATAATGAAAAATGTTTTCATTATTCATTCATTTTGCTTTCCTTTGAATTCTTGGTCCCAATAAATTAAATTTCGATGCATTTGTATAGAAAAAGTTGCTTCGATTTGCGTCGTTTTGATTTGCGTCGCAATTCTCCGGTCCCCATTAACGACGCATGTCGGGGCTCCAGTGTATATCTTGGACACCTTAAAATGGATGAACATTCGGCAAAGAATAGAGTTAACGACACTGACATTCGTCAAGAAAATGGATATGGGCAATGCACCTGACTATCTAGTTGAGCAATTACAATATGTTGGCGATTCTCAACCATATAATCTACGGAATAACAGTGAATTCAGATTACAACGATCAGATACTAATGCAACGCAACGTTCACTATTCTACAAAGGACTTAGAGAGTATAACATGCTGCCATCTAGTATAAAAAATGAGGAAAATATTAATATTTTTAGAAAGAAAATTGTGAATTTTATTAGATATAACAATGTTAACTAAATTAGAGCTTTAAATTAATGATTGATTTAAATATTAAATAATAAATGTAATGTGAAAGTATTAAAAATACTACTAATAATTAAATAAAAAAAAAACAAGAAATTTCGAAATACCCGACTAAACACTTTTAATTTCAAACATCAATATTTCTGTTTCTCACATGCATTTTGCTTGGTATTTATAAATGCTTACGTTAAAATTAGCTATTACTTTTCAGACGGTTAGTATGGTATTCTTTTATAGTATTTCAGTTTTATGAAATCATAAATGGTAGTATATTTATTGCCTTCTCAATGCCGCCTCAACGACCTCACCCTCATTTTACCATTTCTGTTGCAGCTACAATAAATATATAAATGCAAGGAGGAAGAAAAAACACAAATTTACTTTGTTATCGCGATTTTAATGTTCAATGTCAATTTAAATTGGTATATAATTCTACATTTTTATGAAGTAAATATTTTTTTAAAACGAATTCAATTTTTAAAGAACAAAATGTAACAGTCCTTTAATGGTTACTTGAAAAAAGAAAAACAAATATTATGAAACTTGAAATTACCATGAGTAATTAAATTTATTGGATGCGTATAAAAAGTTTTTAAACAATTCTTTGCGTAATTAAATAAAATATTACGTTTATATAAATTTATTTTTGCTAAAGAGTTTATTTTTATTCACTTAATACTGCATCTCCATATAAAGTTATTGATTTCTTTGAAATGAAACTATTGCAGTTCGGCAAAAAGCCAAAACAATTTTCATATAAACTAAAAACGAAAAGAATTTTTTTGTGGGGTTTTGTTGTTGACGTTAACTTTTTAACAGTATAAATGTAAATAACAGCGTTATCAGTATAGTTTTCACAATAATCTAATCAAACATTAAAAATAGTTGTTTGCATTACTAAAAATATTTATTATTATATTTAGTAAACTTATAAGTATCAATCAATTTGAATATTAAATAATTTTAGCAGTAAAATTCGTAAAATCGTAAAATTTAAAGGAATCTCAAACCAGGGAGAATAGATTGCTTAAGTAATCCTCTTTAGAATGAAGATGGAGGGTTGTCGTATAGAAAAATCATCAAATCACTAAACTAGTAGCGACTTAATACCCACTTAATAGTGCACAAACTATTACATGAATTGATTAAATTGATTATCGAAAATAAAACGCTTCTCTTCGAAAAAAATTTTTTTCCATCAATTGTTTGTTTAACGACTTTGTTGCATTATCTACATTCTGTGGTCTTTCCCAATTTCCCATCGTATCTAGCGATGACTTTGTTAAAAGTTTTCGACGCTTTAGGTACCCAATGATATTTATACATTGTGAATTGTTGTTTTTTATTTATAGTGATGCTATATTTACTTTAATTCATAGATGAATTCAAAGCTATTTGAACGACATTGAGTCTCTTTTGAGGTGAAACATTTCTGCAAGTCTGAATGAATTCCTGGAATAATTGTGAATAACTTTTTAACTGCAACCGAATTCCACGAGAGACTCTGGTCTGTTAAACTGCACTAAGCACTGGGTCTTAGCAAAGAATATGGATATAAAGAATGCGCATTATGTAGAAGTAAAATTTCTTATGGCGGGTTGTAGCAGTACGACCCGCTGTCACCAAAAAAGACTCAGTACACTTATTGTACTCAGAGAACTTATTATACTTAGAGAACGTATTGCTCTCTTTTCAAAGCAATTTATTCTCATATGCGTGTATACGTGTGTGCATGTATATATACATGTAATAAGTTCTCTGAGTACAATAAGTGGCAGTAGCAGTACTGCCATCGACAAATTTGGCACTGGCAGTACAATGTATGGCAGTGCAACATCTTCATATATTTATAGTCTTTGATCTCATCGCGATGAGAGCAAAGAATGAGAGCAACGCATTGTTACGCTCTTCGTTTCTGTTTCCTTCCCTTCTATCTTTCCCCCCGCGTCATGAAATATTTTTGAAAAATATTCCAAAATATGTTAAAATGCACATTCTTTATACTTTATTTTCTTTGGTCTTAGTTACTCAAAAGGCAAATTCATAGAAGGTAGCCTTATCTCAACAGCTGACGAGTTTTGGAATGTCAAAATTATGTTGTTTTTTTGTGTTTTGTTATGCGATAATGATTTTCGCATTTATAAACCCTCATATGTACCGGATGTATCCTTAACGATACGCACTTTAGAAATTCTTCAGGATTACTATTTCAAAGCCAATTTTATTAAAATTTTTGCAAGATGATTAATAATATTTAAGCCTTTAACACTAAATACATATATATTTTAAACTACAACCTAGATTTACTATATTTATTTAGACGAGACTGATGAATTACCCAAAAAAAAAATTTCGGTCTCTCCAACTAGGTGTCTAAACTATGACCAATAACAAATAACGTTTGCATCTGTCATTTTTCTCGATGGCCATATAAAAACATGTTCTTTACATAAAGTGGAAATGTTATTGACTGCATGGAATAATTTTTTTTTTTTAATTTATAGTTGATATATTTATAGTTAATTAGGCATGACATAAAAATCAAAAGAAATTTCAATATATAAAATTTATTTAGTTTTTTTAATTGCTTTTATTAATTTCCTATGGAGGTTTGAGAGTTAATTTTTTTGACATTCTGTGTGCACTTTAACAAAAACAAAATGCCTGTTGTTTTTGTATTGTTGTATTTGTTGCGGCTACCTTCTATGAATTTGCCTTGGTTACTCCGCTCGCAATAATTAGATATGATTTGAAAATGTATTGTAATTAATAAAAAAAAAAAATAAAAAAAAAATTAATAAAAATTGTTTAAAAAAATGCTACTGACATACCAAATACAAGGCAGTAATTCCAAGAACACAGTGATAAGAGACGGTTTTCTTGTTTTGTTGTGTTTTCTATTTAATAATGCATTGTTTTTTATTTTTTCTTTTAATACTATTAATTTTTAGTTTACCTAATTTTGACGCTCACAGTATGTACGAGCAGAGATATAGCACACCTATGTTCTGCGTCATATCATATTAAACAATTTTATAAAAATAGTTTGTATTTCTATGCTATCCTTTTGTCCTACTTTACTTGTTCAAAAATTCTTTAGAAAACTCCTTTAAACTTTTGCATTTCTTTGATTTTGTCATATTTTGTGCAAAATAAAGTTTTTTAGGTTGGCCAGTGAAAAAACGCAGTATTTTTTTGTTTTCTATTACAAGCAAAAATAGATTATGCAAATTTTGTTGGTTAATTTTAGTGTAATTCAACAAAAATATTTTACTTTGGGAATTAAAATGGTACAAAACAAACAAAAACAGCAGAAATAAGTGGTTGTACTCGAAAAATTATATATGTCATCATATGTATTACATATGATGGTCGACTTACGACCGAGATAGGTTCCTCTGTCATCGGTCGTAAGTCGATTAAGTCATAAGCCGAATTTCATATAAAAATAAATTTAAGAAAAAAATTACATACTGTACTACTAACTTTGAGGGTCAGGAGAAGTGAAACTATCCAAAATTCATATAATTCTAACTTTATTTACTAGTTCCAGCCATTTTTGGGAGGATATAAAATTATTCACTTTAAAAATTCCGATTTAGCCAATGTAATGTATTATTTGTACTGAAATATGTATGTAAATCGAATATTTTTTACTTTTTTTTTAATTTTTCTCATATATTTTAGGGATTCCCCGCAACTACATATTAGTCTTTAAGTATTTTCTATGAAAAAAAAAATGGTCGTAAGTGCGAATAGTCGTAAGTCGAACGGTCGTAAGTCGGGGACTACCTGTAATTGGCCATTACAACCCTTCAGTCAGGATTACGGCCTAGCTTCTCACACCACACATGTTGTGTGTGTTAATTTTTATACATTAGTGTCGAAAACTACAGTTTAAAGTCGACTCTTTACTACAGGTTTTTGAGGAACTTTTCATGGCAATTTTATTTACTCTCAGAGTTTTTGCAAGAAATCTGCTGAGAGGAAGTCGCCAAAGAAATATTTTTTTCATATTTTCGTTTTGATGTCTGACTTGGGGTTTGAACCGTGGCCTTAGTGTCTAATAAGCCAACACACTACCTACTAGACTACGGCGACTTCATACAAATGTAAATATGCTTAATATGAAGAAAGACCAGAACCACGATAGATAACAAGGCAAGCGTTAGAAAAAATAAGCTTGTCTTCGACAAGAATAATAACGAAAATAAATAAAGAATTTGGGTTAAATGTGTTCAGTTTACTTGTACGAAGACGCCGCAGTGAAAATCATATTCATGATCATCTCAACAGAGAAATGTCGAAAAAGAATAATAAAAATCATTTATCTTTTGCAAAAATCCATAAGAAAGCCATCAAAATCTGGAAAAAAATATCTTTCGCCGACAAAATTTAACTTGATTAGTTCTTAACCCTTTGACCGACACCAAAATTTTAGGCGGCCTTCCCGTGGGACACTTGCTTTATAATGATTTTATAAAGGAAACAATTTATGACGTGTATACACGTCATGTCCCCCCAGAAACCCTTGTTATGTCGTCTATAGACGTCAGTGTCCGTCAAAGGGTTAAAGAAAAACGTACATTCATCGGGAGATTATAGAAAGAATAAATGGAAAAATTAATAATTTTTCTCATCTTAAAATACTAAGGAATGCAATGGAGCCATAACAATTGGAGTTCATACCTTTGAACGGAACATATACTACATACACCAGAAATAGTGAAAAATTAGCTCTGCAAAGAACAAATTGCAATTCTTGATTGGTAAGCAAAAAATTTCCGACCTTATTACCATAGAAAATTTATGGAGCGATGTTAAGATGAAAGTTGGAGAAATTTGGAAAAATGTAGAGGAAGATTTACCTCGTAGGTGTAAAGCATTCTTAACAAACAAAGATTATTTATCAAAATACTAATTGGGAGTAATTTTGTCATACAATTGATATAGTTTTGTTAAAAACACCTATTGTTGTTGGAGGTCTAAAGAAGTGTACTATTTCGCCGTCCAATTCAAATTGAGGCAAGCTCAAGTTTTTATTAATTTCTGTTTTTCTTTCTTTTTTTATTTTAATATTGAAGTATTTTATATAGATATTAATAAGCGCGCTATTTCTCTGCCCATAGCTGTAAATAATGTCTTATTTACATTGATAGAAATTCAGGGAGAACCCATTTCTTAGAAATCGTTGCATCATGAGTTAAATTATTCAAACACTTAATATTATATTCATTTTCTAAATAGTTTAGACATGCTCTAACATGAACTATCATTACAACAAAGCACTTAAAAGATAAAAATCCTCTTAAAAAAACAAAAAGAATATTACAAAATTATAAAAAAGGTAAAATATAAATAAGTCCTGTTGTAAATCTAAACAGACAGTAAAATACAATACAAAAATTAAAAATATAAAATTTACGAAGTTTCAAACACCGATTTTGCACATACCCAGTATAGATGTAGAACTCGAAATTATAAGTCTATTGAATAATAGTGGCCTTTTGTTGATTTATTGTATGGTGTTCACCATAAATTCATTTACAAAATGTATATAATTCACAAAATTAGTCGGAATAACCGAGGTAACTTGAATAATATTTCAGTTATTAAGAATCCAGGACATATATCACAATGTAATCCAAATAAACAAAATAAAATAGTGGACTGAGGATCGTACAATGACAATATTGTTATTTGGATTTAATTTTCTTACTATTGTGTTAGGTCACAAAATCTTGTAGGAGGCATTTAGAAAGCAACAGATTACGCTGTAATTCTTCTAAATTCCACTTTGCTGCATATTCCTGCAGTATACATACATAGTTGGTTATTACAACCCTTAAGTCAGGATTATGACCTAGCTTCTCACACCACTTATGTTGTTTATTTTTTATTTATTTATTCGATATTCTATACAACAAGACCAGAGGTCTTATGATTATAGTACAGAATCAGATATATGCTTAAATACTAATATTAATTATAGTTTAAAGTCGACTCCGAACGACAGATTTTTGAGAAGCTTTTCATGGCAATTTTATTTACTCTCAGAGTTTTTGCCAGAAATCTGCTGAGAGGAAGTCGTCAAGAAGAAATATTTTCATATTTTCGTTTTGATGATGATGATGATGGGATTTGAACTCGGGCCTTACGTCTAATAAGCCTACACACTATCTACTAGACAACGGCGACTAGTACTGCGATCTGCAGTATAATGACCTTAAATACACAGCAAGGTGTACTGGGAAATGGTTCGAGGGTAACATATATTGTGTATAGTGTATGCTGAGAAGATGTGCAATTACTTTCAGCAATCTCTAAGTGTCATATTGCTATCCTTATTAATATGCACATGACTGTATGTTTGCTAATAGCAAATACATATGTATATCATTGACACACTTGTAATCGACGACTGGATGGCGCGTTGAAACAAAACTTGCAACACGAACAACAATGAATGTACACAATTATAAATCTGAATTTGCCAAAATTATATTTAGAACAAGGACACATACTTATGATACTAATCTGAAAGCTGTACGAAATAAAAGCGTAGGAATTTGACGGCCTAGAAAGCAACGGGAAAACTTTTGTGAATCCCCTACTTTTGGCAACTAACGGGTGATTTTTTAGCTATTATCTTTTTGGCAACACTGGTTTAAACAGCTCACGCACGTTTCGTGTTTCACTGTCAAACATCTTCAGTTTGGTCTATAATTTAACCATGAATCGTCTTACAAACGAAGAACGCTTGCAAATCATTGAATTTTATTATCAAAATGCGTGCTCTGTTAAGAAAGTTCATCACGCGCTTCTTCCATTTTATGGTCAGTTTAATTAACTTTTTTTTGCCCAAAATGCAAGAGCTTGACTTGCATGACATGTGGTTTCAACAAGACGGTGCCACATGCCACACAGCACGCGTAACAATGGACTTATTGAGAGGCGAGATCGGTGAACATTTTATTTCACGTTCGGGACCGGTCAATTGGCCGCCTAGATCGTGCGATTTAACGCCTTTAGACTATTTTTTGTGGGGCTATGTTAAATCTCATGTCTATACAGACAAGCCCGCTTCAATTGACGCATTGGAAGACAACATTGAAGCATTTATTCGTGAGATACCGGCCGAAATGTTGGAAAGAGTATGTCAAAATTGGACTAAGCGGATGGACCATTTGAGGCGCAGTCGCGGTCAACATTGGCATGAAATAATCTTCAAACATTAAATTATATGGAACGTACTATCGATTCAAATAAAGATTTCATGAATTTTTCTGAATTTTATGTGTTTTTTTTTTGATAAATTGTCCTATAGCTCTTAAAAAATCACCCCTTATAAGAGAGAAATATTGAATTAGCATTTGCATCGTCTTAAATTGGAAAAAATCGTCATGGAAAAAATATCAATTTTAATTTATCGGGAAAGCATTGGATAGAGCCTTGTGAGGTTTACGCAATAGTCAATCAATATTGCCTGTGAAAGATTTAACTTGAGCCGACGAAATAAAAACATGTTTAAAAACACCTCATTTGTGGATGCACAGAGACTCACTTTAACTACAAGTGCTCGAGGTTATTAAAACATAGTCCATCGGCTAATTCATTTTTTTTGCAACGACTGGAGATAGGGAAAGAACAAATGTATTTATCCGTGTATTTGAATGGTTCTAACATTTAATTTCATTTATGTCACAAATTAAGCGCAGGGGTCATCATTGGCTTAGTGTGGGGGACTTACTTAGAATATACATACTTCTTCCATGGTTAATTATAGTACATCCGAGCCAATAGTTCCCTTTATTTGCAGTATAACTCAAGACTGAAGTTGAAAAACGAAAAACAGTAGAATAGAAGCAAAATAAAGAATTATAAACTTTGTTAAAGACCAGTGTTTTTCATTTCATATTTTGTCTGCTCGTTTATATCAATCTAGAGTGATAACTATTTTCGACAATATCCTGCCACGGATATTGGTAACATGGTAACATTTTTTTGAAATGTACCCTTCGTCAGACAGCTCAAAACTTTAAGGCACCATTCCAAGGCAAAAAAAGAAGAATAATATATATTCGAAATTCAAAAAGAAAGAAAATACAGACAAACTTCTATATAACGAAACTGAAGGGGATCACAAAATACTTCGTTATAGCTACTTTTTCGTTATAAATATGTATCAGTAAAACCTTGGTATAACGAAATTAGAAGACATACGAATAAAATTCGTTATAACTATAGTTTTTTCCGTTATATAAGGCTTTTGAATCAGTATTTCCACCTTTCCTAAAAAACCTGCACAATGCACTGCATGAGTAGGGGCCATCCCCTGAGTGCTGGTTTCATAAAAAAAAAAAAAGTATTTCGCTATATAGAGGCTTTGCAATGGCACTTGCAAACGCATTTAGACTTTGCTATTTTTGAAACGGGACTAACATTACTCAAAATTTTTTTTTTTTTTTATTCTCACTTCGTTATATAGAGGCTTTTGAAAGAATACTTCGCTATATAGAGGCTTTGCATAGCCGGGACTGATTTAGCTTCGTTGTATAAAGGCTTTGGTACGAATTATTCGCTATATAGAGGTTTTATGGCTCAGTATTTCTACGTTATAGGTAGCTATAGTGCATTTTTGTATGGAAATCTTTGCAATAAAGAGGTTTTTCAAGGGACTCAGAAAATAATTCGTTATATTGAGTTTTTCGTTATAACAAGATTCGTTATATCGAAGTTTTACTGTAATTACATATAAATTGCAGGATTTTTGCTCGAGTTTTCAAAATTAAAAACTACATGAATTACTATCGGAATATCAGAGACAAACATTTGATGATATTTATTAAAATTCATTAATTTGTAGGTTTAAATACTTTAATTTTCTATAGAATTCATTAGATTTTCCAGATGCACGTTTATTTATGCAGCTGAATATTATAACTTTGGTTCAATAGATTCTAAACAAAGCCAATATGTTAATAACGTGTGACTAAAACTAAAATATTCGAATTTTATTTTTTCAACTTAGAAAGTGTTCTGGAAAAGATCGGTATTGTAAAAGTTTGCCGTTTAGGTGTTGCAATCATGTGCAAAAAGATAGTACATTAACTATCGGGTCCGCCATCTAACGTTTTTTTTTTTCAACTAGTGCT
Source organism: Sarcophaga caerulescens (assembly GCA_927399465.1). Classification (NCBI taxonomy): domain Eukaryota; kingdom Metazoa; phylum Arthropoda; class Insecta; order Diptera; family Sarcophagidae; genus Sarcophaga; species Sarcophaga caerulescens. Next base: position 23,222,033 of record OV656867.1, read on the forward strand.
TATTTCGTGAATGGTAACACTTAGCTCATGTCTGATTTGACAGATAATTAGTTTTACCCTTCCGCTGAACGAATATGGTTGTGTATTCGCGTTTTCGCTTCGATAAGTGGGCCGGCGATCGACTTAAAGAAGATGCCGATTTTGGCAAAATCATCTTTTCAGATGAAGCTCATTTTGATCTTGGCGGGTGAACAAGCAAAATTGTCGCATTTGGGGCACAGAAAACCCGCACGCATAGTCACTGTTAGAGTCACTGTTTGGTACGGATTTTGGTCCAGAGGCATAATTGGGCCATTTTTCTTCGAAAATGAGCAAGGAGTGGCCGTTACAGTCAATGGCGATCATTATCGGGCCATGTTAAACGAATTTTTGTTCACAAAAATTGAAGAGGATATTGGCAACATTTGGTTTCAACAGGACGGCGCTACGTGCCACACAGCCGAAGCTACACTCGATGTTTTGCGCCCTGTTTTTGAAGATCGCATTATCAGCCGCAGAGCTGATGTCGTTTGGCCACCTCGGAGTTGCGATTTGACACCGTTGGACTATTATTTGTGGGGTGCCGTCAAAGATAAGTATTACGCCGACAAGCCAGAGACAATTGACGCTTTAAAGGACAATATTCGTGAAGCCATTGGTAAAATACAGATGCACACAATCGATAATGTGCTTAAAAATTGGACCGATCGTGTAGGCTACTGCATGGCCAGCCGAGGCAGCCATTTGAATGAAATTATTTTCCATTATTAACCGGATGGATTGTACTTTCAAATAAAAAAAGAAATTTGAGAAAATATTCAGTACTTTTTTTTAAAGCATTTTCAAAAAAAAAAAAAAAAAAAGAGTTATTTGGCGGACCCTTTACAAATATGAACCATTGACGTATTCTCTCATGTTCCCCTTTATTTTTTTCTTGGTTCAAAATATAAACATAATCTCTAATAATTGATAAGAATTTATAATAGTTGGCCATAATGAAATTTCTTGTTAATTGTAGATATTTAATACATGCATTATTGATTTAATAAAAATGAAATAATAAACTCAATTTCAGCTTTTATTTCTTAATAAAGTCCAAAAGAATTTGATTTTAATGAATGTAAAAAGTCCTTCAAATTTAACAAGGATACGAGTTTAGCAGCTGCATATTTTAATTGTTTTTCTTTTGAAAACATTTAGACATCTATCTAGTGAAGTTTCTTGCATGTTATGGAATTTTCGATGAAATCAACAATCAGTAAATTAATGGATAACGTACAAAATAAACCCTTATTCAAAACCATATTTTGTAAGCGTCGTTCTCCTTTAGTATAGTTTTTTGATGTGTATGGGCAATAGTGCCAAAGAAATAAAAAAAAATCAATTAACCGTTACTGCGCTGCTAACTTTACTTACGCCCGCCGCCCTTTTACACATAAGCAACACGCATTCATGTACACTTCTCAGCTTTAATTCATTTATATGTATATTCTTTATAACACTCTCTGCTCTAAAAAAAAAACAACAAAAATATAAAAGCACATCTGTTTTGCGCTTCACTGCTGCGCCAAGCACAAAATAGCAGCGACGGCAGCTGTTCTGTTGCCGTCAGCATTATCAGTTTTTTCGGTTCTTTGATTCATCATCATCGTTTTCACAAAAATGTTCTTTTCTCATTATTAAATTTTTTCTCTCGTTCGCAAATTATTTATGTTTCTGAACTTACGACAATTTTCTTTTATCCATTCCACTCATTTTGTTACAATTTTTGTAAACGTTCTATCTCTTGCACTTGCTTTATTCTCTTTGATTATTTAATTAATTTTTTTCCAATAAAATTTCTTTTACAAAAACCCTTCGTTTTAAATTCCTTCGGCTTCTTTACACAATTCGCGAAATAATACTACCACAACTGAAGGTGAATCTTTCGTTCTGCTTGCTTTTCACATATTTTCTTTTCTCTATTTGTCTTTGCTCACCTGGCATATGAAGGGTTGTATTTCTGACAATCAATTTTATTTAATAATCTGGCATGTTGATTCACAGTTTTCTTTTTCTCTATTGTCTTTGACAGTGTTGAAAAATTTAGTACTTTTGTAGTTTTTTCAGTACGTTTTCATTTCAAATAATTCGCACATTCTTTTCCGTTTCTGGATTTATTAAGAATATAACCCCCGTTTGTTTAATGTACTATGTGGGTCTATCTGTCTAATAAGTAGTTACAAGTAAGTTAAAGGTCAGACAAAATGAAAACAACAACGGCGTAATTAATATGTGTGTGAAAGAAAGGTGGGGAAGGAAATGGTGTAGGTAAAAAAAAGGTAGTAGTTGTTTAGTTGCTCACCAAAAAGAGGGCCCGGTTCGGACAAAACGAAAACAAACATCCGTTTGTTCGCTGCTGGAAGGAAGGATTTAAAAGATTTAATTTTTTTTTTGAAGTGTTGTGAATTTTGTAGTTGTGGTGAGTTTCTAGTGTGGTGAGTTTTTACAAAATGTGGTGAATTTATCCGGTGTGGTGAATAAAATCGAAGTATGGTGAGTTTCTAGTATGGTGAGTCTTCCAAAATGTGGTGAATTTATCTGGTGTGGTGAATAAAATCGAAACTCATCAAACTGCTGTTATTCGAAATGAGTACTGTATTACCATAAATACATTTTGACGGTGCGTGTCTAGAATAAGTAATTTTCACATCTGTTAGTTAATGCAGGCATTCACCGATATGTCTGGTTACTGCATTAAAACACCACTCTGGCATCACCAATATGAGATTCCCTTTTAAATGAACAGTTTGAGGGCCACTGATGTGACAGCTGACTTTTGTTTACGCGTAAAAATGCAGAAGCAGTAAAAAAAAAATAGCAAAATTTATAATTTTAGAAAATTTGCACAAATTAAATAATTTTGAAAAAAAAATTATAAATAAATATGTGTATAAATCCGCAACAGATACAACATGCAATGCCATCAACACAATTGGGCAAAGAAGGACGTTTAAGTGTTATTTGCTATTTGGGAACAATTGCACTGGTATTAACACCCTCAGTGCCGCAAATTTATTTTGGAATTGTACCAAAAGTATGGGGAGCTCAACTATGGGGACCAGTATTATATTTCGCATTAATCAGTATGATAATACGTTTCGTATTAAGGAATACAGAATATCAGGTAAACATTTCTACAGACAGCTAAAGTAAATACATATGTTTTTACAATTTGTTTAACATTTACAGATTGCCATACGAGCTTCCTTTCTTGGTTTTGTGGAAGCTATTAGCATACTTTTAGTGTGCTTTGCACCTGCAGTCTGGAAACAGTTTGGAGTCTATGGATTTTTTATGGCATTTTTTCATTATTCTGAATTTTTAGCTATTGCTTGGTGTAATCCAAAAAGTTTGACTGTTGACTCATTCATATTGAATCATTCCTGGGCGTATGGCTTGGCAGCTGCAGCCAGTTGGCTGGAATTCATATTGGAAGTATATTTTTTACCAAATTTTAAAGATTTCTATTATATTTGGCTTGTGGGCGTTGTCCTCTGCATATTTGGTGAAATTGTGCGCAAGACGGCCATGATCACCGCCAGTAATAGTTTTACACATTTGGTGAGTCATAATTTGAATCAATTAATTAATTAATTAATAATTTATGTATTTTAGGTGCAATATGAGAAAGCTGATGATCATAAACTAATTACACATGGCATCTATGCTTATTCGCGACACCCCTCATATGTGGGCTGGTTTTGGTGGTCCATTGGTACACAGTTTATATTGATGAATCCAATTTGTATACTGGCCTATACAGCAGCCAGTTGGAAATTCTTTCATGATCGCATTTATTGCGAAGAATTTACGCTTTTAAACTTCTTTCGCAATGATTATAAAGTCTATCAACAAAATGTGCCCACTGGCTTGCCATTTATTAAGGGTTTCATTTTAGAATAAAACTTCATATTAAATTTTCATATTTCCTTTATAGTAATTTTACAAAATGAAATCTGTTAAGTAACATTAATAATATGGATGTTTATTATATGTACTATAATTCTTATTAAAATTAGTTAAACAATAATGCCCTTCAATAAAATATTGTTATAGTATTAACAATAATTCCCTTAATACTTGGTAATTATTTATAATAATATATGTACTTATAAACAAATACATACATACATACATATGACTAATGTGACAATGCCAACTAAATAAGTTAACATTTTAATTAATATATGATATAAGGATTGTGAATTATAAGTCTATGATTAAAATACATCTGAATTCTATAATTAAAAATTAAATAAATGCAATAATGCATGATCCAGAAGACAAATTGTATTATTTATTTATTTATCCCCCCCACCCCCAATTTATAATTTATTTTCATTTCATTATTACTTATGGTATATACAGTTGCGAAATAAAAAATAGCATCACCCCCATAAAGAATGTTTTTGTTATTAATTTTTCATTCATGCATTCATTCATTCATTCATTCACAATACCAAATGATCTTCTAGCACACTAACCATATTTAATATGTACAACGTAAGTATAGCGCCTATAAAAAACCTTCATGCATTCGACTTCATGCGAAAATGCTTCTTCGATTATTGTGAAACGAAAGAGTATTAATTGTTTGCTCTATTAAAGGGTTTTAAAAACAACAACAACTCTTTTGTATTCCCACACACGCTTTGTTTTTGTATGCGCACACATACATATGTATACTAATTGTCTTGAGAAAAAAAAAGAAACAACATGAATGAATTGATACAATTTTTGTTTACATTTTTGGACATGAATTCCACCCTCTTCTCCCACCTTGCTCACTCGTAATTTAATATACCAAGAACAAAACAAAATTTGAATGGCACTCGGTTTCCTACAAACTTATTCTTTCGGGTGTTATGCATGCATTTGTAAATAATGGACAGAGAGGAAGAGTGTTGATAGCTGTAGAATGTGTAGAATGTAGAATGCAAAAAATCTACTTAACATTGTTTGGCGACAAACAAAAATAACATTGATTTGTTTACTTTTAATATTTACAACAACAATGCCTTTATAAATTAGCAGGCATGTTGACCTGTGCTGTAATTTGGTTAACATTTCGTGAAGTTTTTATGAAATGTTCTGCTCTCGTCTTATATTCTTTTTTTATGTTAAAATGTTGTGTTTGATCTTGTTGTTGTTGTTTTTTAATTATCATAGTGTTTATTGGTGGTTATTAATGTTACTCGTAAGTTTTTTGTGGTAATTTGATAACATTTTCCGAATTTTATTGTGGGAGACATTGTTTGTTTGTACCTATTAAAAATAAACGAGAGCAATTCATTTAAAGATGATGTTTGTTCTGATTGTTGTTGTTATTGTACTGTAATCGACATGTTATTGATCAATATGTTATTTGATTTACATAATTGCTTTGAAAAGAACTACAAAGCCGACAGCCGGTAGTAGTAGTTTTTATGTTAATAAGAAAAGGTGTAAGTGAAAATTCGGCCGGTTTAAAATTTAAAGTAAAATAATAAATTAAAGTTATAAACAAACCAATATAAAAGATGTGTTAATAAAATAATATATATTATGAAAAAAAGTGTGTGTAATTGTTTGTGATTAATACAAAAGTTTTAATTAGGTTTTTTGGTTCGGATTTTCAATAAGAAAAAATGAAAAATTTTCAAAATGGCGTACATCGGTAAGTGGTGTACCTTAAACAAAATTAGCAAAAAAAATAAGTGAAGTGTTGTGGGGTTAGTGCAAGGCCTTGCATGTAAAAATTAAAACAACAACAACAAAAAAAGGTTTTATATGTAATAAAATTAGAAAACTCCATTGCTGGAGTACAAAAGCAGAGTAACCGGTTTATACCGAAAAAAAATATATGTATGTATATGTATGTTGTGTTGTTAGTGCATGGCCTTGAATGTTAAAAAGTGTTTTTTTTTTGTGCGTGGATTCATGCACACGCATGAAGTAAACTACATTGAATTGCTTTGTAACTACGAAGAGAAAGAGAGGGTGTGAGTGGATGAGCAGTTCTAAAAAGGTGAGTTTCATTGTTTTTTGTAAACCAACACAATAAATCTAATTTGTTACGATGCTTGCAAAATAAATGCTGTAGGATCGCGGTTTGTAAGAATGAGAGAGAGAGAGAGAAAACCAACCTGTTAATTGTTAACATGTTAATAACAGTGTAATACTGCAGTAATGTTATGGTGATTACAAGGTTATTTACTTGCACACCAAGGCAGTTAAAGGTTTTAAGAAGAAAATTTGGCATGCGTTTAATCAGAAGGCCGAGAAAAGGGTTTTGACTGATCAAAATTGTGTTGAAATATTTTCTTTTTTTTAAATTTCTTTCAAGCTTGTTATCCGTATATTTAAAATGTTCTGTAATATTCTAAATATTTTTAAAATTAATTTTTTTGTACTTTTTTTATTGTTTTTTTTTTTATTTAATTAATTTTTATTTTTTTCCCCTTTTTTCTTTTTATGCCACTGCCACTTACAGTACCGTTCAAAATAATAGCATTGAAGAGTTTCAAGTTAGACAATGCCTATTATTGTAAAAATTATTAAAGAATTGTTTTAAACTAAAGAGTCCGCCAAATAATTTTTTTTTTGAAAATGCTTTAAAAAAAAGCATTTCATTCATTCATTCATTCACAATACCAAATGATCTTCTAGCACGCTAACCATATTTAATATGTACAACGTAAGTATAGCGCCTATAAAAAACCTTCATGCATTCGACTTCATGCGAAAATGCTTCTTCGATTATTGTGAAACGAAAGAGTATTAATTGTTTGCTCTATTAAAGGGTTTTAAAAACAACAACAACTCTTTTGTATACCCACACACGCTTTGTTTTTGTATGCGCACACATACATATGTATACTAATTGTCTTGAGAAAAAAGAAACAACATGAATGTATTGATGGATGCTATGATATTTTACATGAACAATTGTATTGTTTTGGCTTTGCTACAATTTTTGTTTACATTTTTGGACATGAATTCCACCCTCTTCTCCCACCTTGCTCGCTCGTAATTTAATATACCAAGAACAAAACAAAATTTGAATGGCGCTCGGTTTCCTACAAACTTATTCTTTCGGGTGTTATGCATGCATTTGTAAATAATGAACAGAGAGGCAGAGTGTTGATAGCTGTAGAATGTGTAGAACGTAGAATGCAAAAAATCTACTTAACATTGTTTGGCGACAAACAAAAATAACATTGATTTGTTTACTCTTCATACAACAACAATGCCTTTATAAATTAGCAGGCATGTTGACCTGTGCTGTAATTTGGTTAACATTTCGTGAAGTTTTTATGAAATGTTCTGCTCTCGTCTTATATTCTTTTTTTATGTTAAAATGTTGTGTTTGATCTTGTTGTTGTTGTTTTTTAATTATCATAGTGTTTATTGGTGGTTATTAATGTTACTCGTAAGTTTTTTGTGGTAATTTGATAACATTTTCTGAATTTTATTGTGGGAGACATTGTTTGTTTGTACCTATTAAAAGTAAACGAGTGCAATTCATTTAAAGATGATGTTTGTTCTGATTGTTGTTGTTATTGTACTGAATCGACATGTTATTGATCGATATGTTATTTGATTTACATAATTGCTTTGAAAAGAACTACAAAGCCGACAGCCGGTAGTAGTAGTTTTTATGTTAATAAGAAAAGGTGTAAGTGAAAATTCGGCCGGTTTAAAATAATAAATTAAAGTTATAAACAAACCAATATAAAAGATGTGTTAATAAAATAATATATATTAAGAAAAAAAGTGTGTGTAATTGTTTGTGATTAATACAAAAGTTTTAATTAGGTTTTTTGGTTCGGATTTTCAATAAGAAAAAATTAAAAATTTTCAAAATGGCGTACATCGGTAAGCGGTGTACCTTAAACAAAATTAGCAAAAAAAATAAGTGAAGTGTTGTGGTGTTAGTGCAAGGCCTTGCATGTAAAAATTAAAACAACAACAACAAAAAAAGTTTTTATATGTAATAAAATTAGAAAACTCCATTGCTGGAGTACAAAAGCAGAGTAACCGGTTTATACCGAAAAAAAAATATATGTATGTATATGTATGTTGTGTTGTTAGTGCATGGCCTTGAATGTAAAAAAGTGTTTTTTTTTTTGTGCGTGGATTCATGCACACGCATGAAGTAAACTACATTGAATTGCTTTGTAACTACGAAGAGAAAGAGAGGGTGTGAGTGGATGAGCAGTTCTAAAAAGGTAAGTTTCATTGTTTTTTTTGTAAACCAACACAATAAATCTAATTTGTTACGATGCTTGCAAAATAAATGCTGTAGGATCGTGGTTTGTAAGAATGAGAGAGAGAGAAAACCAACATGTTAACATGTTAATAACAGTGTAATACTACAGTAATGTTATGGTGATTACAAGGTTATTTACTTGCACACCAAGGCAGTTAAAGGTTTTAAGAAGAAAATTTGGCATGCGTTTAATCAGAAGGCCGAGAAATGGGTTTTGACTGATCAAAATTGTGTTGAAATATTTTCTTTTTTTTTAAATTTCTTTCAAGCTTGTTCTCCGTATATTTAAAATGTTCTGTAATATTCTAAATATTTTTAAAATTAATTTTTTTGTACTTTTTTTATTGTTTTTTTTTTTTTATTTAATTAATTTTTATTTTTTTCCCCTTTTTTCTTTTTATGCCACTGCAACTTACAGTACCGTTCAAAATAATAGCATTGAAGAGTTTCAAGTTAGACAATGCCTATTATTGTAAAAATTATTAAAGAATTGTTTTAAACTAAAGAGTCCGCCAAATAACTTTTTTTTGTTTGAAAAAACTTTAAAAAAAAACTACTGAATATTTTCTCAAATTTCTTTTTTTATTTGAAAGTACAATCCTGTCGGTTAATAATGGAAAATAATTTCATTCAAATGGCTGCCTCGGCTGTCCATGCAGTAGCCTACACGATCGGTCCAATTTTTAAGCACATTATCGATTGTGTGCAGCTGTATTTCACCAATGGCTTCACGAATATTGTCCTTTAAAGCGTCAATTGTCTCTGGCTTGTCGGCGTAACACTTATCTTTGACGGCACCCCACAAATAATAGTCCAACGGTGTCAAATCGCAGCTCCGAGGTGGCCAAACGACATCAGCTCTGCGGCTGATAATGCGATCTTCAAAAACAGTGCGCAAAACATCGAGTGTAGCTTCGGCTGTGTGGCACATAGCGCCGTCCTGTTGAAACCAAATGTTGCCTATATCCTCCTTTTAAATTTTTGTGAACAAAAATTCATTCAACATGGCCCGATAACGATCGCCATTGACTGTAACGGCCACTCCTTGCTCATTTTCGAAAAAAATGGCCCAATTATGCCTCTGGACCAAAATCCTCACCAAACAGTGACTAGTTTTGGGTGCGTCGGCTTTTCAATGTATGCGTGCGGGTTTTCTGTGCCCCAAATGCGACAATTTTGCTTGTTTACATACCCGCCAAGATCAAAATGAGCTTCATCTGAAAAGATGATTTTTTCGCTAAAGTCGGCATCTTCTGTAAGTCGATCGCAGGCCAACTTAGCGAAGCGAAAACGCATTGGATGGTCCATATTCGTTCAGCGGAAGGATAAAACTAATTATCCGTCAAATCAGACATGAGCTAAGTGTTACCAATCACGAAATAAGCACTAGTTGAAAAAAAAACGTTAGATGGCGGACCCGATATTTTCTAAATTCATTGTTCAGTATGTTGTGTATTCATTGAGGTTACTATTTTTTTTGTACAACATTTTTACAAAATGTGAAAATGGAAAATTTAAAACTTATAGGAAAATATGATTGTAAAAAAATAACAGTTTTTTTAGAATTTCAAATATTTAGGAAAAATAATAAAAACTATTATTTAAAATTATTATTTTGTGAAACATTCTCTATTTTTAATTACTGCATTGCATCGACGACCCATGGAGTTAACCAATTTTTAGCATCTTTCTAACGGAATAGCTCGCCACCACATTCCATAATTCCTGTTCGTTTTTCGGTTTTGCTATAATAATTTTTACAATAACAGGCAATGTCTAACTTGAAACTCTTCACTGTCATTATTTTGCACGGTACTGTAAATATTTGTTGACCAGCATTAAATTTATTTTTATTAGCAGTGTTGCAAAATAGAAATTTTTCAATGGTATTGAACTATAACTGAAAAAAGTACTTTTTTGCATCAAATAGTACTTATTAAAAAAATATTTATTTATATATACACGTACGGAATGGAATAGAAAAACCAACGACTTATACATATTTCTCATATATAAAACAAAAACAATATTTAAAAAAATATCAACACTAATAGGTTGTTTTTAGAATTATGTAAATAGTGTCACGGTGGTGCTATTATATTTTTCCCAACTGTATGCAGATTAGAATATTTGTACTTTACGTCACCGCATGGGAGGCGATAAGAAGAAGTTCAACTTGTATATTGAAGTCACGTTGGGTATGGTCAAATGAACAAGTTTTGAAATTGTAAATAATCTTCTACCTGACCGAGTACTTTTTATATTTTGTTTTTTTTTTTTTTATTTAATACTAGCAGATTGTACCCGGCGTTGTGCGGTTTATGTAGTTTGGATTAGTTTAAAAAATGAAAAATGTTTTTAAATTAAAAATACAGTGGTATATAATATTTTTTTCTCGTAATCAGTGCATTAACAGGCATCGTTTGGGATGTATTTCTACAAAAAAGGTGGCCATGGGACACCCTATTGTATAAATTTTTCTTTAAATTTAAAAAAAAAAATTATTATTGGGTCATTTTTGCATTAAAAATAACAATAAATAAAAAACCGGTTTATCGGTTTCGAAACCGGTTTTGAAACCGGTTTCTTAAAAAATGCAATTTTTAAAATTATTCGGAAACCGGTTTAACAAACAACCCAGTTTTTTGAATACTCTAAGTCCTAAATATAAATGCACTCAATTTGCCCGTTTTTCGCCCCTTTCCCCCTTTTTGGACCCCTTTTGGTCCAACTTCATAAACTGAACACCTCCAATAGCTATTTGGGAAACTTAACCAAGCTAAATCGTAAAAAAATACCTTTAAAACAGATAAAATACAGCATTTATGCATAAAGTACTAATTTTTGCCCATTTTTTCTCCCTTTGTCCCATTTTTTTCCCCTTTGGGTAAAAATTTTGAAAAGATTTATTGCCTATAACCTGCACCGACAAAAGCTCGATCAATATCCCAAATTCAAGAAAATCGGTCCAGGCGTTCAGGCGTGATTGGCTATGCACTCAATTTGCCCCTTTTTGGACCCCTTTGGTCCAACTTTAGAAACGGAACACCTCCAATAGCTATTTGGGAAACTTAACCAAGCTAAATCGTAAAAAATTACCTATAAAACAGATAAAATACAGCATTTATGTATAAAAGTACTAATTTTTGCCCATTTTTTGTCCCTTTGTCCCATTTTTACTCCCCTTTGGTCAAAATTTCAAAGAAAATCGGTCCAGGCGTTCAGGCGTGATTGGCTAACAAACAAACCAACAAACAAACAAAAAAACAGACTTACAGAAAGATTTATAAAATATATTAGGATTTTAATTATTGGTTAGGTCTAGTGAATAATTTATTGAAATCAGTGAGTAAATTAAAATTTTAGAGGTGTAGACACACCAAGAATGATAGAACTAAGACATGTTCTTGATTTCCCTTCTTGATTGTCATGGTTTCCCCAAGCGTTTCGTAGTTTATGTATTCTGTTTAAACAAGACTTTAATAGCAAGCTACTGGCGAGATGTTATTTAGCCTTAATGCGCTGAAAATTTAGATGCCGAAGTCCTTATGCACAAATAAGTTATTTTATTTTTTCTTTCATTCAATTGAGACTTGATTATATAGCCAACACCAGAAAATGGAAAAAATCAAACTGTATTGAGGGATGTCGATTATGTGAATTTTGGAATATTTCCAGTTTGCATTATGCTTTTATACATACAATGTATGTAGATGCCGAGTACACAGCATCTCGCGTCAGCTCGAGAGACGTATGTACATAACACTGAAGCTATGTAAATGAATGGCAAATCCTTAAAAATGTTTTTAAGTTTTTTTCTATTCTTTTTCTTAGAATTTCTTTCTATAAGCTCTTCCTGTTTCAATGCTATATTCGGCGTATGACATCTCTTTTGCTAAATCTGTTAAAAAGAAACGCTTACAAAGTCTTAGTTCTCACTCAATAGATTTCAAGAAATTATTTCCTAAAAAATTACATTCTGTTTACCTAATACGATCTTTTATGCAGATGGACCATTTCAAAACACTAAACTTCCAATGTCCTAGTTAGACAGCTATTAAGCACAAAATTTGAAACTATCATTGAGTTTTGACTGCCAGATTAATGGATATTGCAACAGCAATTTTTTTAATTTTTACTGATAAAACCATAATAATGTTTATGATTCTGAAGCTTCAAATTTCAGACTTTGATTTATTTTCAGTTTGTGGATAAATATTTGATTCACTTACCCAAACGTTTTCATACGATGTTAAAAGATATTTAATAAAGTTACTTCATATTTTAGTAACCACATTTATTTACAGAATATATTAATATTTATATGTATTACAGTTAAAATAATTTTATATAATTTATATGTATGTATACATTTTAAACAAGTTACATTTACCATATACATACATACATATCAATAATGTTCGAATATTGTACATTTTAGTAGATTTTAATAAGTGATATTATGTTTGCAACAATTTTTTTCTTTTTACCTCTCATTTTCCCACGTGACACATTTTAAATATCCTGTTTTTGTCCTGTGATTTATGGTTTTTTTTTTATTTTTTTAATTTTATAAAACAACAAAAGTCTAAATAACTAGGTGGGTAATAAAATTAATTTGACTACAATTGGTGTGTTGTATGGTAAATTTAATAACTTATAACTTGATTTATTTATTTAAAAGAAGATAACTTACATAACATTTAATTTAAACTATAAAACTAATAAACATTCCGCTTGCTTTTCTATTTTTTTTTCTTAGTTTTTTTTTATTTTTAAAATATTTTACTTGTAATTACAAATAATTTTATGAATGCAATCGTTTTTGCTTTTATTCAGCTGTAATAATTCTACCAAGCATAGTATATTAAATTGAAACAGATTTAATAATTGGAAAAATATGTGTTGCCTTCATCCATAACATAATTTTACATTTGCTAGCTGACAATGGAACGTGAATTTAATTTTCGAAGTACATATTTATCAAACATTTTTTCCAACATTTTTGCCACACCATTGTTCATTGAAAGAAAGTCCCTGTTTTCAATATTCCACATTCGAAAAATTTTGTTCAGAAATTGGAACTTACATTCGTTTTGTGACATAAGAAAATTTACAGATTCATTTTATTTTCGCAGTACAATTAAGGTTTTTAAGGCAGTACATGCATTCAAAAATTATACACTGTTCTAAGTATATTATTATTATTATTTTTGGCTAATATTGAATGAATTGACTGCCAACTACGAGATAACTCGTAGATTGCGTTCCCTTCTAGGGTGCCAACTACGAGTTATCTCGTACTCACTAAACCTAAACTAAATCGAATGGTAATTTTTGGACAGTTTTCTGAAAATTGCTGTGGCAGTCAACGTGTTAATCAATTTTATTGTTACTAAAGGCCAGTTTGCATAATAAAAAATGTTATAGAATACCATCTGCATTTTATGAATGAGAAAAAAAATCTTATGACAGTTTTTTGTGCTTTTATACAATTAGTAAAATCCCAAAATCGAACCATCTAATGACATGGAATAGTTTTGAAGAAATGACGCACGTAAACTCTTGTCTTATCATACTAACTCGATAATTGCAAATCTTCATAATCTTTTTTTTCACACAATTATATTTACGTTTTACCAAACAAGAGTGTAGATTTTTATAAACGGATAATATAAATCGTCATATGTGTTTTACCATTAATTACACTCTGAGACAAAATAAAAAAAATTAAATACACCCTGCTAATGACTTAGTATAGATTGTGAGTTTTGTTGAGTAGATCTCAAAAATATTTTTTTATATTTCTCGAACCCTCCAAACTTTTTTTATTTGATAAAAACTGTTTTTTTAGACTTTACGCACAAATTTCTGGATTACTCAAACATTTCTGACCCGATTTCCAAAATTTAAATCTTGTTGGAAAGGGGAGAGATGGACCTTTAAAACGGTATACATATATCTATTATTTGACTTAATATGCTATGAGTTTTGATGAGGTTAACTTGGAAAATGCGAATTTTTTTCATATTTTTTCAAGTTTGTCCATTCATAGTAGCAAACTTTACTTAAAAAATATGAAATAAGTGACGACCTTCTGAAAGTGCATTATCTTGTGAAGAGATTGGCACTCAGTTTGATCAAATCGGACAAAAATTACCGTAGTTATTATTTAAAGAGTCTAACAGTCGAGTTATATTATTTATAAATGTCATCTCATCAAATGAACTTTTAGTTCAAAAATTTTCAAAATTTTTGATGGATATAGATTGTTTATCACAAAATGTGTCAATTTCACGTATGAGCGACCACCAGAAGTTGGCCAATATTTGTGCAAAGAGAAATAATATTTGCAAAAAACACAAATATTATCCGACTTCTGGAAGTCGCTCAAACGTGAAATTGACACGTTTTGTAATAAACAATCAAGATCCATCAAAAATTCTGAAAATTTTTGAACTAAAAGTTCATTTGATGAGATGACACATATAAAAAATATTACTCGACTTTTATACTATTTAAATTATAACTACGGTAATTTTTATACAATTTTATCAAATGATGACTCAATCTCTTCACAAGAGAACAGACTTTAAGAATATTATCACTTATCCTATATTTTTTTATTAAAGTTTGCTACTATGAATGGACAAACTTGAAAAAATACGAAAAAAATTTTAATTTTCCAAGTTTACCTCATCAAATCTAATAGCATATTAAGTCGAATAATTGATGTATGTATACCGTTTTAAAGGTACATCTCTCTCCTTTCCAACAAGATTTAAATTTAAAAAATTGGGTCGGAAATGTTTGAGTAATTCAAAAATTTGTGAGTAAAGTCAGAAAAAACAGTTTTTGTCAAATAAAACAAGTTTGGAGGGTTCGAGAAATATAAAAAAGGTATTTTTGAGTTCTACTTCACTAACTGAACAACGTGGACTATGTAGTTACTCGGGTGTATTTTCACTGTCGCACCGTGTTATTAACATGTAACCCAGTTTTTTTAAATTCATTTCTAATGGTAAAATTACCCAAACGTTTACCGAACGTTACGAAACGTATGTTCGTTGTTGGAAAATGAAAAGCATTGTGAGCGACTACCGAATTGTAATGTAATTTCGTTAATTCTTCTTTATATGCTAGAAATGAACCTATGTACGTTCCTTTACGTTCTGTGAACGCTTAGCTAATTCTACCTTGTATTATATAGAGAATTGGATAATCGACTCTATTTGCTTTTTTGCTGCAAATACAGGTACATACATACATACATACTTCGAATACTAATATATTATAATCGTTTGTTCTTATTGCGCGTAACATTTTTTCAAACCAAATGTGTCTTTTATAAAATATTTTTTTATTTTACAAAAACGTCTCATTAATATATTGCTTCTGTTAAAAATATCTTACGCAAAATATCAAAAAAAAAAAAATAAATATTGTTTGTAAATAATAAGTGTAATTAAAACTCAAAATTTTAAATAGTGTGTATATATGTAAATATAAAATTTATTTTGATTTTCTTTTAGTAAATATGTACGTATGAATTTGCTTAATAAAAACATTATTATTTTATAATATGATGTGTGATTTGTTAAAATAAAATTAAAAAGATGAAATAATAAAAAAAATAATAAATATAAAAAATAACATTTTTTGTTTGTTTTATAATTGTAAACGAAATGCAATTTTCTCTTACACTTAATCACTATACTAATATATAATTGTAATGTTTATTTTAAAAATTGTTTTCTTCATTTATATTTAATAATGCAGTGTTAAAATAGGCATAAATACGAAATATTAAACTGCAAAACATTATGGAATATTTAATTAGAATAAGAATTAATTAATTATTAAATGCAGCTAAATAATTGTGTGCTAATTTAGCTAAAATAAAATATTGCTTTTGATTTTGAAAGTTTTTGGACAAAAATTAAAATAAAACTTAAAATATTATTAACAAAGTTTTTTTTTTTTCTCAAACAGAAACAATTACAATAAAAATTTTGAAAGACATTAAAATAATTTTAAAATCCGCTTTAAAACATTTCTTACTAATTTATGTGTGCTTTTTTAGATGCCTATTGTTTAAGAAAATATTAAATATTGTACATACATTTTAACGTAAGGACATTTTGCTGAGTTGCTGCTCAATAGAATTACTTTTTCGTGTTTATTTCTGTATTGTATAAATACTTTATTTATATACACAATAATAGATCAATAATATTATGATCATTTTGTTTCTTTTATTTATTTGCAAATATCCTTTGTTTAATTTATTATGTTGAAGAAGATATTTAACATTCTGTTTTATAACAGCTTGTAATATATTTTTAAAGAGAGCTTTAGTTTTTTTTTTTTTTTTTTTTTTTTTGTTTTTTCATAAAATTCGTATTGGCAAGGAATAAAAAATAAATATTTATAAAACTGTTAAAAACTTTATATTAAATTAGAACAAAAAACAGTATTATTATTATGATTATTATCTTTGTTTAAATATTTTTTCTTGTTGCAGTTTAAGTAAAATACTATATATTCTGTGTATAACATTTCAGTCTTTTAGATTGAAAAAAAAAAAAAATAAAGAAAAAACAAAACGGTTTTTAAGTATTTACATACATACAAACATACAAATATACATATGTATTATGTTCCTGTTTCTTTTAAACGGATATTTTTTGTTTAGTTTATGGTTGCAGATGAAAGCACACATAATTTAAGTTGTTATTAACATTCAAACTTACATATATATTTCATACAAAGTAAAATACCTTCTCAAAATAATATACATACAATATTGCACACATTTACAAAATATTATACAAAAAATGCTGTTGTATTTCCGTTTTCTCTTTTCACTTAGCATAGAAATATGTTTTAACCGTTAAATGAAAATCTTATTAATTGTGGTAATTTAATTGCAACTAAGAAAAGCTACACTCAATAAGTAATATTTTGTTAATGTTCTATTTAAATGAGATGATAATTTAAAGCGGCATTTCCTCTTAAACAATTTTATTATTAAATATTTTATTTCCATTATGAAACTATTTTATTTGCGTGATTGATGATGATATGCATGCAAGGCATATCAATTTATAAAATCTTATTAAAACTTTCGAATTAAGTGCCTACTGCTGAGAGACTCGTACAAAATAGTAGGTAATGATTTAAACATTGCCATTGCTTTGATTTCTGTTGGACTTGCCAGCCAATATATCTTGGATTTCATTCAGACTTTTGCCTTTTGTTTCCGGCACGAAAATAAATACGAAAAGGACGCCCACCAATGTTATGCCAGAAAATAGCCAAAATGTTTCACCACTTCCCAAGGCTGTTCGAAGATTTACAAAAGTCTTGGTTACAATGAAAGCCAACACCCAATTTGAAGTACCCGCAATAGAACCAGCAACACCTTTGATATCGGATGAAAACAATTCACCCATCATCAGCCATGGCACGGGACCGAAACCAATCGAAAACATAACAATGAAGATACACAAACTGCAAACGGGCAACCAGCCGAGATTGCCTACATACACCCCAGTGTCCTTCAGATAGAAATAGACTCCCATGGCAATGGTTGCAGCAGCCATTACGGTAGCAGACACCAAAAGCAAAAGACGACGACCTAATTTATCGACAACCATAACGGATATAAATGTGGCAATGAACTGCATAATACCAACAATAATGGTAGCGAGATTTGGATCAATGCCGGTTTGAGCATCCTACAAAAGTAAAAAGAATTATTAAGTTTTTATTAAATAAAATTAATTAAATCTTATAGCCTAACTAGTATTTCAAATACATATTTAAAGACCAGTATAAGAAAATAATCAATTAAATCAATTAAATTTTAATATAATATTAAAAACAGACTCTTGTTATTAAAAATATTTAATAAAAGCTTTTAAAGTATGCTTTAAATATGTTGCAGTAACCATATTTCGAAATACTTTTTGTAATATAGTATATGGTAAGCCATTACTCATTCTATAGTCCATATGTACATACATCTGTATGTATAATTTATAATAACTAGAATGTATATGAATTTTCTGATATTGGTCGAATAGCGTATCGTTCGTTATTATTGTAAAGCGATACATTTTTAATAACTAACCTCGAAAATAGTGGTTGTATAGAAGATAACGGCATTGATGCCGCACAATTGCTGGAAGAACATGAGACCCAAACTGATGGACAAAGCTTTAATGGTAATGGGACGCATTAGGGCACTGGCAATCGAAACGGGATTCTCTTTGATTTTACGTTCAGTTTCTTTTAGTTCTTCGACTTCCATTCTATAATCGTAATCTTTACCGCGTAACCATTGTATGGATTTAATAGCGCTTTCATTTTTATCTTTTGTTACCTTAAAAATTAAAAAAGAAAATATAAATTAATAAATCATTTTGAATTGTATTGAAAGCTTTTCGTTCACTTACCAAATAGGTAGGAGATTCAGGCATAAATACGAATACGGCTCCAAATACTAGAGGCAAAATACCACAAACAATACTCATCCAGAATACATCTAAGCCGGCACCAATGGCGTAAACAAACAGAATACCCGCCGTTATCATCAGCTGGAAGAAACTGCCCAGTGTGCCACGTATGTCCTTGTGGGCTATTTCACCCGTGTACATCGGTGCTGTCACACAGAATGCACCACCCGATACACCCAATATGAAACGGGCCGTATACATCATTTCAATATTCGTGGCCCAAATCAACAAACACCAACCCAAAGTGAAGGGTAAAACCAATAACAACATGGTCAGTTTACGACCAATAAGATTGATAAGGAAACCAATTGGAATGCACACAAAGGCAGCACCCAATGTCATGGACGAACTTATCCAAGAGAACTCATTCTCTCCGACTGGGAAATCGTAGACATTATGTAGCTTTGATTGTGCTGGCGATGTCCAACCCAACACAGTACCAGCTGCAAAAGCTCCGCCAGCGG
The DNA here is from genome assembly GCA_927399465.1 of Sarcophaga caerulescens. NCBI lineage: Eukaryota > Metazoa > Arthropoda > Insecta > Diptera > Sarcophagidae > Sarcophaga > Sarcophaga caerulescens. The sequence goes on from OV656867.1 coordinate 23,241,289, forward strand.
CCGCTAAAGCAGCTACATATTGGGGTAAAGTTCTTGAATTCGATTCAGTCGTATGAACCATAGTATCGAGAAGGTTATCGTTATCCTGCAAATAATTAAAATTAAAGAAAAATTAATATACTTGTTTTCTGTATATGTATACGATCAGTATTGGGGTTTTTTTTTATCGTTATTACTTGACTAACAAAATAATGTTCTTTAAGTTGTCGTTAATAATCGAAGACTAATTGAAATCAATAAAATAGAAATTAATTTTTCATAAAATTCATTGATTTTTAGTTTTGTTTTTGTGCGAAAAACAAAATAATTATTACTAAAAACAGGAGCGTAGCCACAAGTATAAAATTATTTACATTTAATGTTTACAATATATAGCAAATGCATTGATTAGGGGCCAGCTATGCCTCTGTTATTAGTGTATGTATACACCATGTTGTTTATTTACAAAAGGATTTTCTTTCAATCACTTTTAATGCAGTTATTAAATTTATGATCCACCAAGATAAGTATTTGTTGTCTTTTAACTTTGACAATGTCATTCAGATTTTAAACAAAAACATGAAATGACTTTTTATACCCTACAGTGGGAAATTATTGTATTAACCCTTTCATCAAGCGTTTGCTTTTAAGTTAATAACAAATTAAAAAGAATTAATTTTTGAACATTTAATGTTATATTGTACATTGAAATTGTTAAATTCTTAATGCAAATTTGCAAATAAAGACTACGTTGTTATTAGAAAATAAATAAATAAATTTAATTTAAATTAGGCAGGAATGTTTAATACGATATATAGAACACGATTCTTTAAATATCATAATTCAGAAATTTTTCCTTCAAGTAAAATTATTATAATGCCAATACGCTACAATCGATTGAAGAGACTTAGTGTATGGGTTTGGGAAAAAACTATTGCAAATGTGAAAAACATTTGCTATTTAATGGCTTATTAATAACAATCATAAAAATGATATACAGTTTAGTTAAGCACAATAAATTAAATAAATATTATGAAAGAAATAAAAATTACTATTGACGTAAACATCAATGAAAATACCGCTGCTATACCAGGCCAAGAATAGAAACAATTTGAATTTGTTCAACATTTAAAGGAAATCAAAATAAAATTTGGAATTTAGTACAGTTAAGCTACTGTTAATGTAGTACAAATGTATAAATTGTTAAAGTGTTCAATATATTTGAAAAGCAAAAAAATAAAAAAAGTAATGAAATGTATTTCTAATAAGAGCTGTCACATCTATTATAGCTCTATTTTGATTGTCACTGTTATTGTGGTTTCGTTTACAAACGTCAGCGACAGGTTAAAAGCTGGTAAAGCTTTTAAGTTTGTTTATTCTTCCGCTGTTATTGTGGTTACTGCAATTGTTGTTATTGTATTAAATAACAGTTAACAGTAATAATGAAAAATAATGATGGTCAAGGTGGCGAAAACCAGTAAAAAAACAAAGCTTTATTTATTTCTACATTTTTATTATTATCTTCTACAAACGTAACAGTAAAAATGTAAATTTAGAACTTCCCGTTTGTTTAAAAAAAATTTCAAACTTTTACAGTTTTTATTTTATTTATTGTATTTATTTTTATTTTTTGGTTTAAAATTAAAAAAAAAAACAAAAAAAATTAAAATTCAATACAGAAATGCTAAAATAAAATCGGTAATCGTGTGCGGTTGGATTGACAATGGAAATGCATATGAACGTGCACTCATACATGTACATGCCATACAATGTTTGGCATGTATGCCACCTAAAAATATTAAACTGTTATACGAATATGTAAGCGTCTGCATATTGTGAAACACATACACATGCTAATAGGCTTTATTAAAAAAGAAAATATAAACAAAATATATTAACAATATAAAGAATAATAAATTTTAATGAATGGAATCTCTTTTTGTATAGTTAATAAGAGCAAAAGTTGAGTAAGTGCAAAGAAATATTGAATGTGATATGCCCTTTTTGCCCTCTGTTAAAATGAAAAGTAAATACTTTGCAATCTATTTGTATGCATACGATGTACATACATATGTCTATATATGTCTGTATGTTAAAAAAAAAAAAAAAAAATAAATAAAAAGCAACAAATAAAACTAGACTATTTAAGAATTACTAATAGTATGGTAATTAGCCATAGACAAATGCCGCTTTTTGCGATACGATACACGTCTACTTCTAACTTAATTTACATTTAAGTTCGTAAATACCGTTTGTTACTTCTGTGTGTATGTGGAAATATTTTCTGATATACATATTTACAAACTTACTACATACACAGATATTGGAGAGACACACCTCCCTTTAAAAGTGAGCCATAAATTATTTCAATATTCAAAGGGTTGCCAACTGCATAAGTTTAAAGAATGTTAGATTGAAATAATGAAATGCTTTAAAAGTATAAAATGAGTAGTAGAGTCTTTGATATTATGAAAAATATTGTTATTTTAGCCATATTACTAAGGGGTGATTTTTTAGGAGCTATAGGAAAATTTTTCAAAAAAAAAAAAAACACATAAAATTCAGAAAAATGCATGAAATCTTTATTTGAATCGATAGTACGGTTCATATAATTTAATGTTTGAAGATTATTACATGCAAATGTTGACCGCGACTGCGCCTCAAATGGTCCAACCGCTTAGTCCAATTTTGGCATACTCTTTCCAACATTTCGGCCGGTATCTCACGAATAAATGCTTCAATGTTGTCTTCCAATGCGTCAATTGAAGCGGGCTTGTCTGTATAGACATGAGCTTTAACATAGCCCCACAAAAAATAGTCTAAAGGCGTTAAATCGCACGATCTAGACGGCCAATTGACCGGTCCCGAACGTGAAATAAAATGTTCACCGAACTCGCCTCTCAGTAAATCCATTGTTACGCGTGCTGTGTGGCATGTGGCACCGTCTTGTTGAAACCACATGTCATGCAAGTCAAGCTCTTGCATTTTGGGCAAAAAAAAGTTGGATATCATCTCACGGTAGCGCTCACCATTCACAGTTACGTTACGATTCGCAGCATCTTTGAAGAAGTACGGTCCAATGATGCCAAATACAATGATTTGCAAGCGTTGTTCGTTTGTAAGACGATTCATGGTTAAATTATAGACCAAACTGAAGATATTTGACAGTGGAACAAAACACGAAACGTGCGTGAACTGTTTAAACCAGTGTTGCCAAAAAGATAATAGCTAAAAAATCAATCAAACCATTGGCAACACTAGTTTGTTATGGCCTATTTTGGTTATCATTTATCTATCCTTCATTTTGACTGTCCTAATTATATTATTAACTTATTTTAAATTTTGCCAATCGTATTGAAATTAAAAGTCGCCGTAGTCTAGTAGGTAGTGTGTTGGCTTATTAGACTGAAGGCCCGGGTTCGTATCCCAGGTCAGGCATCAAACGAAAATATGAAAATATTTCTTCGGCGACTTCCTCTCGGCAGATTTCTGGCAAAAACTCTGAGAGTAAATAAAATTGCCATGAAAAGCTTCTCAAAAATCTGTCGTTCGGAGTCGACTTTAAACTGTAGGTCCCGCCACTCATGTACAAAAATTAACGCACACAACATAAGTGGTGTAAGAAGCTAGGTCGCAATCCTGACTGAAGGGTTGTAATGACCAATTATGTATGTATTGAAATTAAATAAAAAGGTTTTGGCAATTACTTTTGGTGCACATTTGAACTTTAACAAAGTTTTCGTGTCGTGAGTTTTTAATAGAAGGACAGACACCAACAACACTACCATTTTATTGTGACACTTGAGGTCACATTGCAATGCCCTTGTAGTTTTATCTTTATTTACTTTCTATTTTGTTTTTCCTTTGCTTATTTAAAAAATCGCCCACACTTCTTACAGGTTTTGTTTACTGTTGGCGTTGCCGTTTTCATCCAGTAAAACGAGGATGTTTGCTGTATGTATGACTGTGGATACTCGTCTGTTTGCTTTTCTTAACAAGTTCCACAGGTTGACTACGCCTAAAATTTAATTGTAGGATATACATACGTATGTATGTATGTTTATTGTATGCTCTTTTTCTATTTTTCTATAGGTATTTATTTTTATATTTCTTATACCATGTATGAGAGAGCATTCATTTACACAAAATACGAGATTAGAAATTTTTTCTTTGATTTCCCACATTCTATTGAAGATGTAATCAAGGTAATACGCCTTAATTCTACGTACCTTTTTCATTACACATGCATACTAACACATAAAAGAATATGAAATGAAAAGCTTCACATGAAATTTAATAGCCAACAGCATGTAATATCGAGATTTTTTGTGTACATGTATTCAAAAAACACTCTTTTTACGTGTTAAAAATGTTCTGTCAGGAAGTGCCAATAAACCAGATACACATCTGCTTATTGCAGCTTCTAATTTTCTCATGGTTTAACTTGTTTTTCAGAAAAAAGGTTTTTTATGGTATTCCTTCAGGTTCAGCTTTAAAACATTTCTAGTCATAATTGTTTATAATAGTTCTTGTTCTTGTGTTTAGTTAATGATTATTATTGTTATCTCTTGAATTTAATTACGGGATGTGGTTTATTTACATGTTTCCCTTTAATCACGCACTTGTAAATATTGCACGCAACAATATATGGACGTTTACATTGACATTAAAAGTGTCAAATGCTAGTGTCAAGTATTAATGTTGTGAAATGCTTATAGGAATGACGCATAACATGATTATTAAGATAAATTCATTGTATGAATCCTTTAATTGTTTTCAAAGCTACATAAATACAAAATAAGTTTTAAATTAAAAAACAAAAACTAAACACCTACATAAGCTAGTAATTTCATTTTGCATTAGAATTTAAAAACAACTACAAAATATTTGTTTGCCCATCATCTCACTGCCATTACCTGTTGTGTTATAATATAATATGACATGTTTTTATAGGAAAAATTTCTCTCAGAGGCAAATGTTAAAATAAAATTCTAAATATGTCAATTTAATTTATTTTTTTTTTTTCTAAATTTATAAATTTATTCAATTAGAAATATGGAAATATATTATTTGATATTTAAATTGATGGCATATGACAATTAATATATCGCGTAAAACCTGTACTATACTATGGAGTGGAATGCAAATATGTTTGGATAGTACGTGTGTATATAAAAAATAAACTAATTAACAAGGAAGATTTTGTAGAAAATTTTAATATTGAATACATATCGATCCATAACCGCAAAAATATCTCAAGCGACAAAAACGAAATTTAACAGGGGAAGGTTTTGATTATTTATTTCTTGTGCAAATTAACTTAGAAAGTTAAACTTTTTTTGTTATAAATTCATAACGGTACAGAGTGTGTGACCCTGAAATTTTTATAGACAATGCAAATGATGCCAATGAATTTATTTATTACAAAAAACGATATATGAAAAATATGTCGCTTGAGATATTTTTGCGGTTATGGCTCGATATATTTATGTATTTAAAAAAATATATATACATATATGTATGGGCAATTTCGTGTCAAGTGACCCAATTTTTAAAATCGATGTCTTTCGATTTGGATGAAATTTGCACCAAGGTTAATACTATTGGATAGTAGGCCAGACACAAATTTTCAGCTCTATCAGTCAAGAACTGCCGGAGTTAGAGGGGGTCAAAGTTGGACATTTTGGTCATACATGGTTTTTTTAAAATGTGTGTAACTTTTCGCCTATTGGTCCTAGCAAAAATTTTCTATTTCTTCAATTTTTCCAAAAATAATTTTTTAAATTTTTTTTTATTGTTTTTTTTTAAATTATTTTTTTTTTTAATTTTTTTCAATTTGGGACTTTTTTTTTTTGCTCAAAAGAAAGCTTATACAATTTCCTTTAAGGCCTTTATAATCGCTTAATGGGATGCGAGTGGGATATCTATCAAAAAAATTATTTTTTAACTCAAGAACAAGATTTTTCAATATTTGGCACATGTACCATTTTCATTTTCCCCCATTTTTTTCGAACTGGAGTTTTTTTTATTTTTCCTCAAAAGAAAACTTAGACCATTTCCTTTAAGATCTTTGTGGACTCTTAGTAGCAATAGGCATATCTATAAAAAAAATATTTTAACTCAAAATCCAAAGTTTTTAAATTTTACCATATGCACTATATTTTTTTTTAATGGATGTTTTTTTTTTGCTCAAAGAAAGCTTAGTTCTTTTCCTTTAAGAGCTTTGTGGTCACTTAATGGGATGCGAGTGGAAAAACTTTAGCGTGCGAAACTGTACTAACCTTGGTGCAAATTTCATCCAAATCGGAAGACATCGATTTTAAAAATTGGGTCACTTGACACGAAATTGCCCATATATACATACATATGTACATACATACATATATGAAAAATTATAAAATTCGCTAGGAGTCTTTAAAATCTTTAATTTTAATTTAATTTAATTGAGATGCACTTAGAAGGAGTACTTAAAAAAAATAAACAGTTAAATAAGTAAACACTGCATTATTTTATTTGCTAGTGAATAGTCTTTTCAAATATTTGTTCTTATTTTTAAGTATCAATTTTTTTTTTTTTGTTTTCTTCAAGACAAAAACATTTTTTTGTACATTGAATTGTTTTTAAGGATATTTTTCCATTATACAATACAATTTCAATAAATGATTTTAAAAATTTATCTCCGTTTATTAATAATTTTCACATAAATTGGTAAAAGATGAAACTAAAATAAAATAAATTTATTTTTGTAAATCGGTTTTTGTGGTATTTCATACGCTTATTATTTTTAATTTGTTTTTTTTTTTTTGTTAAGATGAAATTTTGTATAATTTTAACATAAAAATTATTTTTAAAAATATCATTTTGTCTGACTTTCTTTGATGGTACATGTACACACCTAAATTTTATGAATACAGATGCTGCTGATACATGCTCTCTCTCTTCTCCAGAGTATTGTTTATCTGTACAGTTATTTGGCATCATTGTTAAATGAACAATAACAAAAAAAAAAAGTAATAATAAATATTTCAAATAAATATTGCATTGAAAAGTAAAAGAAGTTTTTTTTTTGTTGGCTTTTGTTTTTAATTTCCTTTTGTTTTGAATATCAGTTGGCATTTGGCCAAAATGTATCATAAAAATGAACTTTTATCATGGCTGCATAATAATTATTTAGCCAGACAATGGATTGGCCGGTGAAAACAATGATATTCTCAAAATATGGAGGCGGTTCTTTGTTTATTCTTTTTTTTTTTATAAAAAAATATAACACAAGAGGACAATATACATATGTATGTACATATACATATGTATATGTATGGTTAATTGTCATTTTTTAATTTTAACTTTATAATTGTTTTAAATATATGTAGTTCGTTTTTGAAACCTATAATTCAATGATTAAATTACGTCATGTCTTCATCATCAAAAGCTATTTTTGACGGTCATTTTTTAATTTTATTAATTAATGTATTTTAGAATACATGCATACATATACATATGTACATATATACTAAATACATACACATGAATTATTCTTTTTCAAACGTATTGTATTATTTTTGGAAATATAAATAAAATTGATTTATTTTTTATTGCCAATTAAGGGTTAAAAAACCTTCGGCATTTCGATTCTTGTACTGGTGCTTTTTTGCATACCACACACCTATCTTCCTACCAATACATGTTAGCCTTGGCAATACGATAAGATTTTTTTTTTTTTTAGACAAACAAGTAATGGTACAACCAACCAAAGCTTATAATTCAAGCGAATATTAACTAAAAATTGTAAAAAAATTTGTTTTTTTTTGTTTTTATCTTCCTAATTATTGTTTTTTGCCTGTGGCTAATGAGATAAAAACTCTCATTTCATATGAATGTTAGCTTTTGTTATCTATAAAATTGAAACGTACATACATACAATGTTTTGCATTCAAATGGTTAATATTAGTTATTCTTATCTCGAAACAAGCCATGTTGAAATTTTAGTTGGTATTGTGGATGGTTTTCTCTAATAATTTGATAGTAAATTAAAACTGATTGCGACAAAAAAGAAAAAAAATCTCCCAAAAGATCACTTTTAAGGTCGACAATAAATCGAAAGTTTACATTATTTAAACTGTTGAAGTGAGAGCTTGTTGCATATTACTTTTAATATTCTATTGAACACAATTCTTATGGATAAAGATATCTTTTTGCTGTAGCATTAGGTTATTTTTTAATAATGTAGTATTATTTATTTATTTTTATACTTTGTTAATATTGAAAAATGTACACTTTATATACATAGATTTCAATAAAAGCTAGTGCGTCAATGATTATCTATTAGTTTAAAAGACAAATTAATATGTTGCCTCCTTTGTTTGGCGTGAATAAATTAATATTAAAATCTGTTGTTTTTTTTTTATTTAAAAATATAATTTTGTTTTGGAGATTTGCCTCTTTTGGTATAAACGATTTTTATGATTTAATTTTGAAAATTTAATTTATTTAGTGTTTACTAGTGTATATTTATATTTAAGTTTGTAAATAATAAACATACATATGTAAATACTACAAAAGTCTCAATTCATTTAAATATATTTTTAGTTTTATTTGCATTTAAAATTATTTAAAAAATGTTTTTTTTCTCTTTCAATTCTTTTTAATAGAAAAAAAAATTACTCTAAAAATATTTACATTGTCTAGTTGTTATTTGAGTGCATGTGAGTGTGTATAACTTTTCAGATATACAAAGCTATTCTCCTAATTATTTGCAAATTATTCCTAATGTTTAAAAAATTAACAGCATTTAAATTATTTAGCAACTGGTCAAAGTGCGTACCAAGTCAGCAATAATAAGTATACATGTGTGTACTGCTGTAAAATGGTAATGTATTATCTGTTCTATTGCTTTTTTAAAATTCAAAAATTACTCATAACAAGCATTTTAAATAAGACAGTCCAAGCATGATTATGGTCAACAATTTCCAAATTTTCCATTTACCCTAAATAAGTCTACATAATGAATATTATCAATAATGAATTTTTCTGTACGTACATACTCGTATGGTACGTACAATGTATAAACGAATGTAGAATTTTCATTTTACAATAATTCATATAAAATGCCAGAGAAGAACCAAGAAAATCTTTTATTGAATATAATAATCTGTCATTAACATGGTGCCAAAGACACTGATAATGTTTTTTTTTTCTTTTCAATATTTATAATTTTCTTTATTGGTTTTGGGTTTTTATGTCTTTCTTTCTTCTTCTCCTGTTTCAAATTACTTTTAGTTTTATCAGTACAAGTAATTTTAATGCGTAAGAAGTGTAACTGTGTATGTATGTATGTATGTGTATATGTAAGAAAAGAAGTTCCTCAAAACTCATTTACCTGTTGGTATTGGAAATATTTACCACGCATTCATTCATCTGAATGACGCAAATAGAAATCGAAATATGGTAACGACATCCTTTGGTATTTTCGACTTTTTTTAGATTTTTTCCAATACATACTTAATTATTGAATAAATAGAATTTAAAATTAAAATATTAACTTTAATAGTTTTATAATGGTTTGATACTATAGGTCAACGAATTTAATATACAGAATTTCCCTACCACTCAGCCTATTTGTAACCAGAAATAAAAAAAAAGCAAACAAATTTTTAAAATTTGTATTTCTCTACTAAACAGTTTACGAAAATTTTCCGTCAACCCTTTACTCTTTGCAATTGTTTTTTTTTTTTTTGCAGTAAATTGTAGACATATTGATGGAAGAAAACAAAATAAATATCGTAGATATTGTATGTACAAAAAACAAAACAGATTGAGAAAAAATAAAAATTCAATGAAATAATAACTATAAATTACCGCTTGTTGTGAGCCATATTTTTCCGTGCTATTTACAGCCTTCTCCAGTAAATGTGAACTTTCTTCGGTGGCCAATAAGGCGTTATTGTGTTTAAGATTCGTTTCCGATGAGGTTGATGACATTTTGAAAATTTATTATGGTAGCAACGATGAGATTAATAAATTAATTTTCTTAACAAATATGAGATTACGTTTAAGGTTTAAATATTATTATTATCTAATTTGCTTTGATCTTTGTTCAAAAATCTTACTAAGTTCTTATGGTTTTAAATAAATACTATTTCAGGGATATGTTGGGAGTATAATTTTGGATTTTTTGTTGTTTTTTTTTTTTTTGGGAAAAATTTATTTTTTTTCACTTAGTTCTTGTTGTTTCAGTAATATTATGATGAATAAAATTTATTAAAATCTTGGTTACGTTATTGTTACAACATAAACTGTGTTGTGATGGTAGATGAAATGTCCTTTCGAATGTGTCCTTTAACGTTAAGGTTACTAAACAACACTCGCAATAACTGTTCATTATTTTATTAACGCCTACACTTTGGCTAATGAGAGGGGCATTGATTGCGCCTGCGTTTGTTTGTTAAATTTTAAAACGAGCTCTTTTAAAGGTTAAATGTAAATTACAACACTGTTATTCTATATTTTTTTGTTGTTGTTGTTGTTCTTGATAAATTGTAAATACAGAATTTTCCTGTTTTCCTTTTTTTTTTTTGTTTTCTCTAAACACTTTAATGTAAGCATGTAATATTTTTTTTTTACTTTTTTTCAATCATTGAAAATTTTGTTTAGATTTTATGCGATATTTTTGAGTATTTAAATGTCTGTTGTTTCTTGTATTTTAACACTATTCGAGTATATTTGTTGTTATTTTTGAGTATTATTTTGCAAAAAGACAAGCCGGTTTATTTTTGTTTATTTAAATATCGTTTCTTTCATTTAATTTAAATTTAGTTGGATATGAATTTTTTTGTGTGTATAAAAAATTAACAAATTTCTTGTTATATCTTGTGTGTATTTCTTAACAGCGCCACGACTTGATTGTTAATGTCTGGTTGTATACCTTACGCGCCAAATAAAAACATATTTCAGTCGACGTTTTTTTCCTTAACATTACTTTACACTCATACAAAATCCTATCACGCTCTTACATTCGCTCTCTTTATCGCTCTCTCTCTCTCAGTTTCTATGAGTAATTCCATTTAATTGAACAATCCCCCTAAACAAGTACGTAAAATGTTGTTACGCTTTATAATTTATATTCTCTTTTACGCACACACTCACATTCTTTCTACTATTTGTGCATTTCCATTTAAAGTTTCATCATCATTGCCGCCGTCTTTACCATCAAAGATAACATATCAACAATACAAGCCCCCATAAGTAAATGACTTTGCTTTTATCATGTAAATCAAGCCCCCAACCCCCGTCTGCTTCACAACCAAATAACATTGTGCTTTTGCTTTTAATAGAAACCACTTAAACAGCAGGCCCACCATATAGCAACAACAAATTAAACTGGAAATAATGGCAGGCGCTAAATAAATACAATATCTACTCATACTCATTCCCAATGTTTCCGTTCTCTCAGTAAAAAAAAAATTACAAATAAAACACAAGTACCTTCGTGTTGTTGCCCCTCTCACGTTTCGGTTCTGATTTTGTTGTTTTTATTTTTCATTGGTATCGTGCTTAGTCTTGTGTATTTTGTACTTTATAACCAGACATTTAACAATAAAGACGATATACAAATGAGGGTGTGTACGTTAATATTTGTGTATGTGCCATTTGACGTCACACACATCAGTTCAACTTTAGGCGAATAGTCACAACACATTGGGTTGCAGTGAAATATGTATCAATCAGAATTTCTAGCAGGCATTAACGAATATTTACATTTGCATTATTTCAGAAGGAAAGTAACCAAATTTTAAATATATTTGAGAAGATTAAAAATTTTTCAATTTTTTTTTTAAGTAAACCTGATTTCTATAAGTCTACGTATGTATATATGTACATGTACTCGTATAAGCATTTGTCTAAATTTTGTAATGAAGTGAAATGTTGCTTGTAGGTCGAATGAGATTGACGTTGATCTAACTGAGTGAAGTATTTTTTTTTAATGGTGGTGAGTCTAAAGTTTGGAATTCACAGTATCAAGTAAAATTTCCATATTTAGCCTTATAAAGGGTGATTTTTTAGCTATTATCTTTTTGGCAACACTGGTTTAAACAGCACACGCACGTTTCGTGTTTTGTTTCACTGTCAAACATTTTCAGTTTGGTCTATAATTTAACCATGAATCGTCTTACAAACGAACAACGCTTGCAAATCATTGAATTTGGCATCATTGGACCGTACTTTTTCAAAGATGCTGCGAATCGTAACGTAACTGTGAATGGTGAGCGCTACCGTGAGATGATATCCAACTTTTTTTTGCCCATGACATGTGGTTTCAACAAGACGGTGCCACATGCCACACAGCACGCGTTACAATGGACTTATTGAGAGGCGAGTTCGGTAAACATATTATTTCACGTTCGGGACCGGTCAATTGGCCGCCTAGATCGTGCGATTTAACGCCTTTAGACTATTTTTTGTGGGGCTATGTTAAAGCTCATGTCTATACAGACAAGCCCTCTTCAATTGACGCATTGGAAGACAACATTGAAGCATTTATTCGTGAGATACCGGCCGAACTGTTGGAAAGAGTATGCCAAAATTAGACTTAGCGGATGGACCATTTGAGGCGCAGTCGCGGTCAACATTTGCATGAAATAATCTTCAAACATTAAATTATATGGACCGTACTATCGATTCAAATAAAGATTTCATGCATTTTTCTGAATTTTATGTGTTTTTTTTGAAAAATTTTCCTATAGCTCTTAATAAATCACCCCTTAAATCTTGGTAAAAATTGAACTCGCATGAAAACCGGAAACAAAAATTATAGTTTAATATTTCCGAAAAGTTTGCTTTTTGAAATCAGTGTTTATTACTGATATCTGTTGTCATATTTACATATACATAAGTAGCGACAATTTGTCGGTGCTTAGTTTTCTAGTTCGACCTTTAATATTAAATAAATTTGTTCGTATGAAACTTGCTTAATTTATCTTAATAAATTTATTTGATACATTTGAGAGTAAAATGACATTTTATATTTTTTTTAAATGACATTAAGTGGTAAATAAATTTAAACTGTCCAAATATTTAATTAATTTGATGAATTTATTTATACTGTACAAATCAGACTTGATTCAACATATACACATACACGATACATGCATATATAAGTATGTATGTTATACTAAACACACATAAACAATGTACATATAATTAAAAACTTGTTTTAATTATTGTTTCCTGCCCATCATTCCATCATTTTTTAATACAACACACTAAAGGTCAATGTTAATTTTTGGACATGTTTTGCTACATGACAACCCACTGTGCCAACAGCAATACGCATAGCAACAGTGTTTCTATTCAACTACATCCATACATATATGAAGAAATTAAAAAAAATAATAATATGCGTGTATATGTGAGTGTACGTATTTACGTACGTATTTTAGATGAATTTATTTTTTTTTTTTTATTGTAAAAAATAATTTAGAGCACAGGTTTTTTTTTTGTTTCCAAAATATGAAGAAAATCAATAACTGCTTTAACATGATTGTAGTGACTAAACTATACCATAAAACCTGTAATGCTACAATATGAGTGTAGAAGAGCAACACCAAAAACAACGTAAAAATGATTCAAAACGAATTCGTAATAAAAAAAAATAAGTACAAAACGTGACTTTTGTAGCGCAAACCATCAGAGTAAACTATGTATACGAATACACTCACTCGCGTACACAACAAACCAACCATATCGATTTTTTTTGTTGTTAAATTAATACGATGTTGTAGTTGTGTTTGGTTTTTGTATTGGTTGAATTTTTTTAACCTCTAAAAGTCACCTTCAAAATGTATCAAAATTACCAAATATTGGAAATGAACAAAAACAATTGGTGAAATTATTATGTACACATACATACATACATGCATACATATGCAGATGCACGCATACTGTCACATCGTCATCTATTAAGAGAAGAGAGATAAAACATTCAGTCTTAAAGGACCTTTTCTCTTAATTTTGCTCTCAAAGCACTGAGTACATAATTTTATAGAAAATATTAAAAAACACGTGTTTTTTTCCACAAATTAACATTATTCCAGCTAGAAAAATGTGCCTTTTAAGTAAATGAATGTGTTCTAAACAGAACATGTTAACTTCACAAGACGTCAAATGATTAGACAGAGGTGGTCAAGTGGATCTTTTTTATAAAATACAAGTGTAGTGTGACTAAACACATATTGAGTCAGTTTTTTTTTCTGTCTCTCTAAAACTAATTTAATCATAAAACCGTTGTTTGTTATCAATGATAACAATGATGAAATGATTATTTAAACTGTACCTAATAAATCATGTGAAATGCAACATTATGTGTAGTCTTTACAACAGATTCAATGAAATGTTGTCTCTCTGTCTCTGATTCTCTTTTATTATGCTCTTGCTGCAATATGACTTTGGTTTGACGTCACAGTGTACGAGTATTGTATGTGACAAGCCCCATAAACGTTAACCAATCAAAATGTGTTTTGTCACTCTGGCCTCTAAAATTGTTTGAATGTATATGTACGCCTGATTTATGGTTTATTATTCTTTTTTTTTTCTGTACAACAAAAACAGAGAAAAATATAAAACAAGCAAAGAACAAAAAGAAATATAGTCAATGATGTTTGAAATTATAAATAAAAATAACATGTACACATATTTCTCTGTGCATATGGGTGCACAACAAACATTGCCAATTTGGCGATTTTTAAATTTAAGCGCCCAAAAAATTCTATCGTATTCTAATTCGCTTATGCAAAACAAGCAATTTTTGACAATTTGTATGGAAACTGCTGAAAAACACTTAAAAATTTTAGTAATTTATTATTTTTTATTTTTAAATATATAAGTTAACCCATTCGCTGCCAAGGACGAGTATACTCGTCTTTGACAGGGTATCCCGGACTGCCAAGACGAGTATACTCGTCCTACCTAAATATATTATAACATGCAGGCTTTTGAATTAGCAAATTTTTTTTGCCACAAACATAATATAAATATGTAAAAAACTTGAAAAATACTACAAATAATATTTTTACAAAAATAATACTTTATTTCTTACTTCTACTAAAACGTACGCAAATACGAAAAAGGATATCGAGTCCTTCTGTCTTCCTATTGCCAACGACGAGTATACTCGTCTTTGGTTTTCTGCTTGTAAATGATTATGTATGATAATGCATGTGCTCTTACCAAGAAATAAGAGGGTTTTGGTAAACAATAACACTCAAAATATAAATGGCAATGGGAATGACTTGATATAATTTAGGCTTGGCAGCGAATGGGTTAATATGATAATTATCTAAATTTCAAAGTGCAATATTCTGAACTTTAAACAGAACTAGCTCAATCAGAAAGCGTTCATTTTTAAATTTAATTTTTAAAGAAACATTAAGAAAAGGCAGAATTGGGAAAATTAAAATCTGAATATTATTTTTGTAAGCGCTTTTTAAACGTAAAGTTTGGGAACACTACAACATTCTTTGACGCACAGTCTCTTTTAAGTTGGAGTTTATTTTGAAAATGTAAATTGCAAACACACAAATTCCCATGCACACTGGCACTTGTCGAGTCTTTATGTGATTATTGTTATCGCAACTATTTTTTAAATAATATTTATATTCAAGACGGAAATAGTTAGTATACAAGACTAGTACACAGCTTAGCCGATAAATGTGGTGTGCTTGCATAGAGATTCAAATGCAATGAATGTCGCTTAATTCGATCGATCGATATTTTTGGTGCACTGTACTAATTTATCGTCCTAAAGCAGTGGCCTCAAATTGTTTGATTATATTTCCTATTGCAGCCTCACTTGGAGGATTATAACAACCAATAAGATTATTAATTTTCTCTAATCCACTATTCTCAAATGAGATTGAATTTTTATTAGTAAATTTCATACTTTTTGGTTGACATGTGCCAAAAGACATAAAACAGTTTTAAAAAGAAAACTGCTACTCGAAAGACATTGTTTTAGTTTTCAATATATAGATTTTAGTTTCTACTTTGTTTGGTCTCCTATCGAGAATGAGTATGCGTCCATGTATGTATATTTAATCGTCGAAAATATAAAATAATTCTGCTGTGTATGAGGTCTGCCGCTATCTTTAAAAATCCAAAAACAAATCACGCGATATCTTCAAAAAAAAAAAAAATTCTTAAGGTTTTGTTTAATTATTTATTTTTATTATTAAAAAAATAAATAAAGAAATGAGTACAAGTAGCCTATATGTATACTTATTAAAAATAATATTTTCATTAGTAATGCAATAATCGATTACTGTCTGCGAAGGTAATTACATTTACGCAGACATACATGTACATATACATATGTATGTACATATGTATATCTATATTCATAATATGTATTTAATACTCTTGAGGTTTTTGTATGCGTGTAAAAAAAATTTATTATTGGAGGTCTTTAAACTTTTTTTTGTTTCTTTTAGTTGCACTTGGAAATATATTTTTTGTAAGTTTTTATAATCGATGTCTCGTGTAATTTATCTAAATTACCGTAGGCAATATAAAATGTTTTTTAGATAATGTAAAAATATTTTGTGGTCTTTGGAAAGTTTTTTAAATATTAAATTTACAACGTGCATTATACTTGGTTTTGTTGTATTTTCAATGTTATTTGAAAGTCGCGTACGTGTTTAACAATCAATTCTATTTCGGATATTTAATACCACACATTCACCATCATCACCACCACTAACACCATAATTTGGTTAGTGTGTTTGCTAAACATTCATTCATTTATGAGTGATTGTATGTAAATAGGGGCCTGTCTTTAGTGCACTTAGCTACATACATACATATGTATATTGTATTATTTCTCTTTATTCTCCCAAAATGTTTCTCATTGATTTTCTCATTTTTGTCCAGTCATTTCTCTTTGTATTTTTCAACTAAGGCAATGATTTTTAAAAATTTTAAATAATGAAAGAGGAAATATGTAGTTAAGATTGCTTAAAAAAATGATAAAAAAAATAAACCAAGCAACATAACATAACATAGGAAATGATTTTAGACATTGAAAGTGTTAAACCATATCAATTGAATGGTGGGGACTTTTTGTTATTTCGTAGAGTTACTTTTGCTTTGTTTTTGTTTTTTTTTTTTTTTGTTAAAGTAGCTTATCTTTTATGAAAAAAAAAGATAATTTCGGTATACGTTAGTAAATAAAGAAATGATTCGAGTAGCGTAAATTCCACTTATTTAGACTTTATTAAAGGAGGTGTGTACTCTCAAGATTAAAGTGGTAAAAAATACCGTTATATTGTTCCTTATATTGACACTAAAGAGTTTTTTAACTTATATTAGGGGGCTTAGACCACTTTTCGTTCTTTTTTGAACACGTAATTTACTATTATTTACGGTGATTGTAATGACATGTAAGGAGAGGAAAGTAAATAGAATAAAATAGGCAAGTGTCGGCTTCTAAAGGAGTCTAAATTGCACTAAACAACCTCAACCTCAGAGACAGCTAAAAAATTCTAAGTTTTCCTATTGTTTTGGGTAATTTGGAAAGTTGACAAACTTTGAAACCTTTATCTCTATTAAATTATTTTTATGATTAAAGATAATAAAAAGTTTATTTGACTTTAAATACGTATTATTCATAAAAACATTTTTTGACTTTGATCAGTCCAAATTTCTGATTAAGAAATGCATTGTTTTGACCTTCAAACTCATTCTTATCAATGATTTCAGAGGGGTAGTCATAAATCGAAGGAAATTATATTTTTTTATTGAAGTTTACTGTAATAGAAGGTGACATATTGGATTTTATTAAAATTCAATGACGTATTATCACATTCCCAATGATTATTTAAAAATAAGAAAATAATGACAATGATTAAAATAATTTTATTTAAATCTAAAAAAAATCTTTGCAGTCAGCTATATAAGTACAATTTGTTTTAAAAAATTTGAAGTATTTCTTTCCTAAGTTAACATACATACATACTCATAATTGGTCAGGATTACGACCTAGCTTCTCATTTATGTTATGTGTGTTAATTTTTCACTCAAGTGGCGGAGCCTACAGTTTAATGTCAACTCCGAACGACAGCTTTTTTCAGAAACATTTCATAGCAATTTTATTTACTCTCAGAGTATTTGCCGTAAATCTGCTGAGCGGAAGTCGCAGAAGAAATATTTTTTTTATCATCGTTGTTGAGTAAAGTAGTGTAGATAATTAAAATTTTTTCATTGTTCAACCCCCATATAACAATATAAATAAAAATTATCAGTCAAAATTTTTCAAAAAACGAAATTCAATTTCAATAAAAATATCGCATTTCAGTAGGGTTAGTATTTCTATACCCGGACAATAGTAATCAATAGAACCTATGATCGTTCTATGACTGGTCAGGTTTCTTAATATATTATATATTCATGCTTTTTTAATAGGACAAGTTAACTTTACATGGAAATTTTTCAAAAATCGATTTAAATAAGAAAGGCATTTTAAAATATATTTTATTTCAATTTTATTTATTTCTAAAGCAAGTGCTACTATCTTATCAATGATGACACACCCTTTTTCTAGTAATAGACTTCTTTCAACTCTTATCAGTCCAGACAATCGAAACAATTATATTGAATGGTAGAATTTTTTAGCAGCATTATAAATTGATTTTATTATTTTAATGAGAATAAAAGAGAGAGTATAAGTATATAATACAAAGAGAATAAATTTTAACTATTATCGATCAAAGATTCTCAGTAATAACCGATGATTCGTATATTAATTTATTTTTAAAATCTAATAATTTCATTTTAGAAATGTGTTTTTTAAACAATTATTATTTCTCAGTTAAAAATGACGTTTTCACAAGTCGAACAAAGTCCGAAATTAAATTGAAAAAAAAAAAATAAATAAAATATTTACAATGCAATACGGCGTAGAAGAGAAAATTTGATTAACGTTGGTCTAGATTAGATATTTTTATATGTGTTCTTTTTTTTAAATTAAAGCCCCCAATTTGAATTGTAAAATGCAACAGAATTTATTATTGCTATATAAACCCAATAAACTAATAAATATTCTTAATAATTATCGCGTCGTACGATGTACATTGAACGCGCCAGAAAACGTGATTGAACCGTTTTTTTACAGACCTATAGAGCACTGATAAGAAATTAATAAAAATAAAAATGCTGTTTACCTCTAAATTTCTGATACTTTTCATTAATGTTTTAATGAATTCCTTTCTAAATTTTTGTCTTATAAAATCTATGTATATATAATACTCTATTGCAGATTAGTACAAAGAATTCAACCATATTATCATTTACGTAAAATGAAAGGATAACTAGCAAGTGTTGCAGTGTCTATTTTTTTGCTTGCTTATACTTATGTAAGCCTCAGCTTAGATTGCTATATAGATTCCATCAAATACTTAACTAATTAAATAATGACTCTTTAAATCAACCAAATTAAAAGCTTTGCTAACAATAGAATTCTATAGCTAATGAATAAAGTACCAAAATTAATGTGCTACCAAAAATAAGCCCCTTAAGCTGGCTTCACCCATCGTTTCGGAAGAAAATTTTTGTTCCGAAACAATTTTTTTTATATGTAGTTGACGTTTCTCTTTTTGAGAGAGAGATAGAGCGAAAGAGAGAGAGAGAGAGCGAAAGAGAGTAAGCTTGCTTCGGAACAATTTCAGCTCGAATTGGTTTAATTTTAATTTTTGTTCCGAAACAATCGAACTGTGTTAATTTTTTAAGTAAAGTTGAACTGAGTTGCCACATCATATTATATGTACATTTGTATGTATGTATATAGTATGTATATCAATGGCTATTAAAAGAAACACTTTACGTTTATCCATTTTTTCACTAAGATTTGTTTTACTTTACAATTTCTTTGTAACGCAATAAAAAATATGAAAACAATCGAATTGCAATCATCTGCTACTGCGCTGCCTAATTGTAAAACTAACACGCATCGTTTACAAAAATATTTGATGTGGTAACCTTGTTTTTACAGAACAATTGTTCGAAGTGGGTGAATCGTTTTGGAACAAACTCTCAAAAAACTGAACTTGTTTCGGAACAAAATGCTGGGTGAATTCAGCTTTAGTGATATTGTCTTTCCTATTCGGTCACTATTCAACGAAGACCACTGCTGTATCAAATTCAGGGAAATCTGTGTCAATTAAAAATGTCACCGATGTCAATGGTTTGAATTAATTCAATAGTATGAATGAGGTTACATCTTTCCTTTCTTTTCTTTATCTTTCCATTTAAAAATCAGACTACAATTGGGTAAGTTCGGCTTTCCATATTTATTAAGATGTAAATAGTTTAAGCCTAATTTTCAAAATTAAAGTCAATAATACATGAAATACATTTATTTTGATTCTCTAAATTACATATTCAGTTTTTATTTACAGTTTTAAAATGTTTAATTTAAAAGTATTTATACTTTTAATCAACTCTTTAAACTAAATTTTTATTTGTTACGGTAAGTTGTCAGTTTTTAAAAATGAAATGTAATGGCAACACTGATATTTTATCAGAACTTTCAGGTAATAGAATTAACTTTTTAAGAGAATTTCAATTAATCGCACAAAATATCTCTTAAAAGTTTAGATAAGAAAGCTTTTCTTTTGCTCAATGCTTTTTAAACTATAAAAGTTATATTTTAAAAAATGGGTAATTGAGAAAAATGGCGCATAGTATGTTCTAACATTAAAAGCGAAAATAAATTTAAATATGTGGTAGTATTGGTCAACAGCTAACATTTAATTAAATATCAATAATTTTTTTTAAATGTAACTGTAAAATAGGTTGTTTTCTTTTGTTATACATCGTTCCAATGCTTCATAAACCATTACTATTCTGACACTCATAAATGAAAGAGAAAATGTGTGTAAAGAAATGATTGAGTGTGTATATGTGGAGAGGAAGTGGAAGTACCGACAAATGCTTAAAAGCTATTCAACAGTTTATATTCAATTAAATAACAATTAATTTAATAAAATAACAGTCGACAATTGTTCAAGACGAAGTGCGCATTAAATAGTACTAAACGTTTAGCTTTTTAAGGGATTTTTTTTCAGATTCGGTGTACAAAAGACATTTTAATTCGAAAAAGATATTTTTTTCTTCTCGTTTGTTTGTTTTTTTTTTACTCATCATGTGAAGAATAATTTTAATTACTTTGTTAGTGATGGTGGTATTGTACATACAAAATGTATATACCAAAAGAAAAAAGATTTTCAGGTTTTATAAATCAATTATTATATGTTTTCAACACCGTGAATATGTGTATATCCCCCTAGTTTTATATTCCCTATTATTTACTTCAATGTCTTAATAAAACAAATTAATGTAAATTCTTTTAGAGTCTTTTTTAATTCTCATAAATTATGATTCAAAAGATCTGCGGGTATAGCATTCAATAAAAAAAAACAAGTGAATTGGTTCGTTAAAATGCCTACAGATCAACAAACAAAGATGAAACATTTTTTCAAATTTTATTTAAGGAAAGTTAAATAGCCTATGGAGTATACTTAAGCGATGTATAGAGTAAAGAATACTTTAAAAAGAATTTAACATTAATAACACGTTAAATCATAAAATCAAAAAATATTTCTTGAAGGTAGACAAAATTATCATTTCGGTTTAATATTTTTAATTTTTTAGTATTTTGTGGATGTACTCCTTCTATTTAATAACTAATTATAAACTTCCAGAAAGTCTGCATTGTACGGCATTCCATGTCGCTTAAGCTATGTTCCAAAGGTCTTGAAGTTTTTTAGTTTTTTTATTCAACTTGTGTCTCAAGATCGCTTCATGAATTGGATTGAATCTGACTGTATGCTGGCCATTATGTAAGCTATTAGTTCTCTATGCACATACATACATATATACATAATTGGGCATTACAACTCTTCAGTCAATATTAAGACTTCTCACACTATTTATGCTGGGTGTGTTAATTTTATCCATAAGTGGCGGAACCTACAATTTAAAGTCGACTCCAAATGACAGATTTTTGAGAAGGTTTTCATGGCAAATTTATGAACTCTCAGAGTTATTTTAAGGGATCTGCTGAAAGAATGTCACCAAAGAAGTATTTTCCCATATTTTTCTTTTGTTGTAGATGTTTGACTTGGGATTAGAACCATGGTCTCACGTTTAATAAGCCAACATACTACCTACAAAACTATGGCGATACTTTATTCAACCGTGCGGGATATTTAAAATCATTATCTTGGGTAAAAATCCATTTTATATACAAGTTCTCATAACCGAATGGAATCAAAAGAATTTCCGTATTATGTTTGATTAAATGTTGATCCATTATGATTCTCTATGTTTAATTCCCTTCAAGGCAAAGCGTGGATTTAAATATTGCTTCGGTGGACGCCACACATTGTAACTTTAATTAGAGTCACAACTCCTAATAATCGTTTTTCTTGAATAATGTTAAGTTATTTCTTCATATTTAAGCGAAGGAATGACGAGCTGCAAGATTTTTTTGATACCATAGGTTTTTGTTGCGTTACATGCCCAATTAAGTTGGTTGCCCTTAGTCCGCAATGTGTGATTTTAGTTAAAATTAATATGTTGAGTTCCCCCATAACGAGTTTACGCACTTCTGACGACATCATGAAGGTATTCTTCTTCGCATGAGTAATTATTAGACGATCTGCAGTAATAGTATTGTGTATTTCGGGGCTTTCTTCTAAGGACTGCAGCTGTTTTGTGATGTTATTGGACAATTATAAGATGTCTGCTAGTAGTCTTGTAACTTCAGAAATGTTTTTTTGGGTGCATATTTATTATAATTTTGCGAAACTTAACCATTTCGACACAAATTTTTTTTCTAGAATACTCGTAAATGTAATGAAATTACATAATACAAAACCATGTAAAATATTCAATTTTTTTCAAATTACTAAGAAAATAATAACGAAATACTCGAGGTGCTAAGTATATGCCCCGAAATTTTTTGATCTTTTTCAAAAAAAAAAAAAAAAGAAATACTATTTTAATAATTATTGTTGACGTTAATAGGTTTTATTAATTACAGCCAGTAAGATATTTTAAACAGCATGCGGTAAAAAATTACTCATTTTAAAAATAATATATTCAGCACAAAATTTTTGATGAATGGGTGTGCTAATTACAAGACCACTACTGTACATTAGATTATTTAAAGAGAGTTATTAAAAATTCCCACGTACGCGAATAATACTGAAGAATTTAAAGTTATCAAATTAAACATTTTGATAATTATTATTATGTGGTTATTGTTATTATAAAAATTTTTTATTAGAAATATTTAAGATAAGTTTTGTTACTAAAAATCATGTTCAATTTAAAATAATCATAACATTTTAGTGCATTAAAAATTAATAACAATTTTAACATTAAGAATAGAATTGCGCATATCTTTTCGTTATAAGAAAATGGGGATTTTTTTCAGTCATTCTCAAGCATTTTATAAATTTTATGTTTTATCAAAGGTCACATTTAAACTAAATTTAAATTTATTATAATACGTTTTACGGATGTATATACGCGTATTTGTGCAGAAGAACTTATCAACTCTACAAAGTTGTGTGTAAAATTAGAATTAAATTGATAAATAGCCGTGGAGTTAAATTTTAATCTGAATTTTTTGTCCATTAGGTTTTGTGTAGTTTCGGTTTCTATGAGTCCATTTTTATGATACGATGGGTTATATTCCTTAGGGGGATGTAAAATAAATTGTTAAGGAATTTAAAGATAGCATAAATAGGTTTTACAGACTTCTGAACTTAATTAGGATTTATTTAAATATTTTAATTCTTTTATTGTCTTTTATATTTTAATTTGAGGGCAATTTCTTTGGAGATAATTTTAAATATTAAAAATTCTAAGTCTTCTACAAGGTACTAGTTAATTATACTTTCCTTTGTTGAAATAAATTCGATTAAAATTTCGTAATGTAAAGGTAAATTGAAACCAGCTGATGTTTAATAAATAATTAAATTTTTTATATGTTTTGTTTAACTATGCCTGTCAAAGAAACTGTATTATTATTGTATATTTAGTAAATAAATATAATAATTAGCACGTTTAGGCCATAGATTTCGTTGTGTATTCTCATATCCTGCTTAAATGCATAAATATGATACCAAAAACAAATTAATTTTTTAAAAATTTTTTAATTCTTATTTTTGTTTAAAAATTTCTGTAATACAATTTTACTGACTTAAAAACATCTGTTCACAAAATAAAAATTATTAAATATTAATGACTGTAGAAAATTTAATATTTTCAATTCCATTAAATATGGATGGCATCAGTGAAGCATTCATCATACATATTGTTAGTTGAAACAATAAAAAATTTTAATAAATAATAAACAATTGATTCTCCCTAAGGTTTATAGAAAACATAATTAATTCTACTTTAATTACCAGTCATTCAATAATAATTAACAGCTTACCACTCGCAGTGAAATAAAAACTTCACAAAAAAATTTAAAAGTAGAATATTTTGAATAAAAGTTTACTTTTAATTCGTCATGCAAACTCACCAGACAAGTTTCAAAATAAAAAGTACCCTACAAATTGGGGGAATTAAATTTTTAATTTTAATTTGTAATTTCAGTTAAAATGACGAATGCAGTAATAATAAAAAGAACAAGTTTTGAAAGTACAAAGTATCCAAAGTAGCAGAAGAATCAAGTTCAAATATTCATGTTGCATTCTAAATTCAAGGTTACTCAATAAAGGTTACCTCTATAAAAAATTGTATATTTATTTATGTTTTATATTTCGCATCACTAGTATGTAAAAATTGATTTAATGGAAATAATTAATTAAATAATACTTTATATAGTCAGACATCTCCAATAAAACAAAATATGGAAAAATATTTCTTCGGCGATTTCCCCTCAGCAGATTTCTGGCAGAAACTCTCAGAGTAAATAAAATTGCCATGAAAAGTTTCTCAGAAATCTGTCGTTCGGAGTAAATTTTAAACTGTCCCCCACTCATATATAAAGTTAATACACACAACATAAGTGGTGAGAGAAGCTAGGTTGTAATCCTTACTGAAGGGTTGCAATGACCAACTATGTATGTGTGTATAGTTAAATAAGTAGTATTTATAATAAGTACATAATAATAAATTTCTGAGCATTATTTCCAAAGAAGTTCCAGAACATTGGTTTTCAACGTGTATACCGCGATTAGAATATTTTGAACAAATTGGGTGATGAAAGCTAAAGCGCATGATGTCTCAGGTAATAAACCCAGTTCGAGCCCACTTTTTTACAGTGTGATTATTGAATTTCATCTTTGGGACCATGTCCATGTTATGAATAACTCACAATGCAGAAATAATTTATTTATATCGTTCTCATTTGTTCAGTTTGTCTAAATTACCATAGACGTAGAAACAGCAATCATAATTGGTGTTCTGTTTGGCGAATATACTGCGCGCTTTGCCCATTTTACGATAGCTATAATCGTCCTACCAAGACAAAATTCAACTGATCCAGAAACTGAAAGTAAAGGATCTTATGTAATGAGTAGATCAATTGGCAACAACGTTGGCTAGACCATCACTGTCAACGGCGAGCACTATAGACCGATGATTATCAACTTATTTTGCCCTGAATTGGTTTCATGTGGTTTCAGGCAATTACGGGCCCATGCCCATGTTAAATTCGATATTCTGTACGAGCGATAAGTCACAAGCTACATCGTTTCTAAAAACCATCACAGCCCATGCCATCAGTTAAAATTCAGCCTGCTTTATAGACTATTATGGGTCATTAAAAATAACGACATCAACAGGCATTTTAAACGAACAATAAATTATGATAATATTTCATATACACTTTGTTTTAAATTTAAAAATAGCAAGCGCCTAATGCTAAACCCGATATATCTAACTTATGTACCTTTGCAAATGTTAAAAAGGTAGATCGTTAATAAAAATTAAGAGAAATTTGTATATATCGTTCCCTATTCATTCTTTCTCTCAATGGAACAGTGAATGAAAATGATAAAGACTATAGGTAGGGCCGATTCGGAAATATGTAAGTCAGACTTTTCGTATTCTGAAGAAACTATTGTTGAAAACATAGCAGTTAGCAGATCAAGATAATTACAAAAGTTAACTTATTGTCGAATTCGGTAATATTTTTATTTAAATGAGTTACTACTGCTTCTCTCCATAATATTCTGAAATTTGTGATCGTCACCATTTGATCACGTA
Organism: Sarcophaga caerulescens; assembly: GCA_927399465.1. Taxonomy (NCBI): domain Eukaryota; kingdom Metazoa; phylum Arthropoda; class Insecta; order Diptera; family Sarcophagidae; genus Sarcophaga; species Sarcophaga caerulescens. The sequence continues at coordinate 23,267,542 of OV656867.1, forward strand.
ATTTAAGGCTTGTAAAGAGAAATCAGATTCAGTGGGTGAGCTTTGCCTACAAATATGTTTTGTTAAAAAATCAATTAAAAATTCTTCTCCTGAAGAAGATCTGCAATTAATTATATTTATAAGCCTATAGTCACAAGTGGTTTTCTTATTTTAAAATTTTGAATGTTTATTCTTATTGCAGAAGCAACAAGAGCCGAAGGGATGTTTAAACCCTCTATACTTTCAGGTAAGTTCTCCTTTTTCTTTTATAACAAATTAAAATTCAATAATAAACAAATAATCATTCTATGTACGCACTTTGCTCTGTAGATGATTTATTTATACTAAATATTATTGTTTTTGTATGTTAATTTTTTTTTTTTGTAATTCTTATCATTATCTTATAGAACAATTGTTTTGTAATTATGATTAAATAATTAATAATTGGGTCAATGGGACTTTGAGATTATAATATTATAGAAATTGAGGTCATACTTACAAATTTTAAAACAGAAAGTTAAAGAAGATAATTTATGAATCTGAAAGTAGAAAGAAAGAAGAAAATAAACAAATTAGTAAATAATAATAAGACATTTAATTCAGTAATAACGAATTTGATATTTGTTTCTTTTTATTATGCTAGAAATTGCTTGATTAATTGCTTGTTTGGCCTGTAAATCTGTTGCTTAATAGTATTGCCCGAGTTGTCTTAACTCTAGACCTGCTTTACTTGCAAAAGGCTCTAACTGGATGATATTAGTTAGCATTTCGGTAAGATTGTGGGAGTTAAGACAGATGTCGTCTGCATAATCTAAACCTTCGAAAGGTGTGCTAAGCATCCAAACTTTTTCCCTTTTTTGGAAACCAATTAAACTTCAGTTGCGTTAAAAGCTGTTAACCGAAAAAAAGTACGTACAAAATATCGATGGTTCTCCCAATGAATGGACTTCCAAATCACAAATTGATGCGCCTATTGAATTAACAAGCTAAATCGAAAAAAGGCCATTATTAAAACTTGCCTTTAACTAAAGGCAGGATTTTAACGGGCAGATAATTTGTTCTTCATTTTTAAAAGTGCACAATAAGGTAGAAATGAACGTTAAGCTAAAGAGAAGTTCATCTTACCTGTAACTTTTAAAGTTAAGTTTATGTCCGAACTTGCCACATGATATATTATTTTCAATATGGCAACTTCAAATATAAACAAAATGACCAAATGTAACAAAAAAAGAAGCTCGTCGTTGCCAATGCGTTTTATAAAAACCTGTTTAATTTGGCAAAAGTTATCGATATTGCTCCGGTACTGCCATATTTTTAAAAAAGTCAACTTTATTTCATCTGTTATTTATAATAACGAAAAAAAAAGTTAAAGGTGACTTTATAGTTCACTTTAGCTAAAGTTACCTTTTACTTTAATGGCAACTTGTAAAATTGGCCCTTAGTCTTCTTAATTTCCAATTATAATTATCTTGTGAAAGTATTAAAATATTATTATTTAATATTAATTAAAAATAATTTTAATAATATTATTAAAAACAATATTAAACTGAATTAATATAATAATATAATATAATATAATATTTTATAACAACTTTAAAATGAACCATGAACAAAATTTAATTCACATTTTCTTATCATGGATTTCAATTATAAGTATTACAGATGTCCACTAATTGATAAGCAGTAATTTAAAAGTTTTAGGGCCATTATTACAACTTGCCGTTAACTAAAGGGAGGATTTTAATTGTTTTTCATTATTATGAGTACCCAATAAGATATAAGTGATCGTTAAGCTAAAGGGAAGATCATCCTACCTTTAACATTTAAAGGTCACTTTATGTTTGAACTTGCCATATCATATACTATTTTCGATATGGCAGCTTCAAATTTAAACAAAATGAGCATATACAACAAAAAACGAAGTCCGCTGTAGCCACTGCGTTAAAAAAAACTTGTTTAATTGAGCAGTTTTATCGACTTTGCTCCGGCACTGCCATATTTTAATTTTATTTTATCTGTAAGTTGTAAAAACGAAAAAGGTACCTTTAATTAAACCCAAGTTTAACGGCAAGTTGTAATAATGGCCCTAAAGGTACGTAAAACATCATTCGATGACTATGGAAAAATTTGAATTTCGAAATTGATAAAGTTATAAATTTCAAGCGAAAAGAAATTGGAATTTTTCCTTTATAACACACACTGAAGTACAATAATGTCAAACACGATTAGTACAGATCAATTATTTACATTAAAAGTTTTAATTTTACGTCTCGGAATTTTTCTTTAATCATTATTATTTTATTTATTATATACCATAGGCAGGTAGGTTGTAGTGATAGCTTTGATAACAAAAGCTCACTTGAGCATGCATAGCGGCCCGTTGTAGCGCCACAGATGAACGCAGTCCCTATACTATACCATATAAATATAAAATAAATATAAAAACTGATGTACAACTTTAAGAAGATCTGTCATATTATAATATTCGTCTGATTAAACCACTGTATTGATGATTGTTCACAATATTTTTTGATATAACCAGATCGTTTTGATTTAATTTATTTAATATAACCAGTTTTCAATAATAAGGACTCCAATCAGTCTGAACATGAATCGAACACATGGGACTAGGCCAAAATATTTTACCGGTTTTGTTTTTCTTATCTCTTCTGTTAATTGCTTAAAGATAAGAAGAAGTAAAATGGCATAATGCCGACAATTAAATTTTTGTTAAAAATTTTAAAAGATATTAAAGAATCAAATATGATTACGAATGTGATTAATTTAGTTGTTATTTCATTTCATTTTAATCTAAATTATTCTTATCATTAGTACTTTTATATTTTACCAGTTTATTGATTTTAGGATGTCTCAGTCATAATTTGTTAAACACCATCTAGAAAATACAGTCAAAGAATTGAAAATATAAACATAAAATATTTCAAATCATCTAAGCTAGGTAAAATGAAAAACTTGTTTTCTTTAAGTTAAAGTTGCGGTTATACTAGATATATACTAGAAATATAAATTTTGGGTAGTTTCATTTCTCCTGACCCTCAAAGTTAGTAGTACAGTATGTAATTTTTTTCTTAAATTTTTTTTATATGAAATTCGATTTACGACCGATGACCAGGAACCTATCTCGGTCGTAAGTCGGAGAATACCTGTATAAGGACTTTGCAAATAAGTTCGGGGAACTGTAGGCAGAGCACCCTCTATACTCCCTGATCAAACACAATTCCTTTTGACTTTTACTGCATGTTTATGGCTGTAGCGTCCCAAATTGTTGGCAATATTTTGACGGTAAAACAGACAAAACTGTCCTGTTGACAGCAAAACAGTTATCTTGCTATATTTACATACATAAATAATTGGATTATGACCTTGCTTCTCACACCGCTTATGTTGTGTGTGTTAATTTTATACATGAGTGGCGAGACCTGCAGTTTTAAGTCGACTCCGAAGGACAGATTTTTGAGGAATTTTTCATGGCAAATCTTATTTACTATCAGAGTTTTTGCCAGAAATCTGCAGAGAGGAAGTCGCCGTGGCCTCACGTCTAATAAGCCAACACACTACCTACTAGACTACAGCTAGTAGGCTATATTTACGCCCTTTAATTTTAATTATTTTATTAAGATCTTCGACAAATGACCTGTCTATCGCGTTTTCAATTATCAAAGAAAAGTTTATCATATGACATGATTTTTTTACCCCTGTTTACATCAGAGAATTACTGAGTCAAACAATTACAAAATTGTGTTTCTAATGCCACATAGTGAGGTACAGACAATAAATTTTTTTTACAACAAATATTGTATCTAAGTTTTTTAGATAAAAGAAAAACACATAGAAATGAAGGGGCATTCTTGAACTATAAGGTTTAAATAGATTTTTTTGTTTCAACTTTTTATTTTAAATTTATTCCATAATAGCTTAATAATTTTGATCACTTATCAGTTCGTATTTACCGGACACCCTAATCAACCATAAAACCAATTAATCAGTGGGAAAAGAATGAGAGAAAAATGATAAGAAATGCATTCATATGTGATTACAAATGCGTATTTCATACATTATAAATGTTATATGTACGTACATACTACAAACACTTGAAAATACACTGCTAAATACGCACTTAAGATTAGTTACCGAAAAGTAAATAAAAATTGAATAAACTTAAAAATGTTTGGAGCTATTCGAAAATCAAAATCGCTACAAAAAATTTTCCAAATGAAAAACAAAAATATTATTAGAAACTATTAAAAAAAAACAATCTTTTATTGAAAAAAAACTTTTGTTAAAATGTGATGGGATTACGTTTATTGATTCAAAAATTAACTAAATACGGATTTGCCTCTGGCCTAGAAGTCTAAATTCAGGCATCTTGAGCATTATTTTCTAATATTTTTTCGTCGGTACGATATGTTATGAATACGTAATAATTCTACAAGAATAAAATAAGAAGAAATCAAAACGAGGTGGTCCGCCAAATAACTTTTTTTTTTTTTGAAAATGCTTTAAAAAAACTACTGAATATTTTCTCAAATTTCTTTTTTTATTTGAAAGTACAATCCTTCCGGTTAATAATGGAAAATAATTTCATTCAAATGGCTGCCTCGGCTGGCCATGCAGTAGCCTACATGATCGGTCCAATTTTTAAGCACATTATCGATTGTGTGCAGCTGTATTTCACCAATGGCTTCACGAATATTGTCCTTTAAAGCGTCAATTGTCTCTGGCTTGTCGGCGTAACACTTATCTTTGACGGCACCCCACAAATAATAGTCCAACGGTGTCAAATCACAGCTTCGAGGTGGCCAAACGACTTTAGCTCTGCGGCTGATAATGCAATCTTCAAAAACAGGTCGCAAAACATCGAGTGAAGCTTCGGCTGTGTGGCACGTAGCGCCGTCCGTTGAAACCAAATGTCGCCAATATCCTCCTCTTCAATTTTTGTGAACAAAAATTCGTTCAACATGGCCCGATAACGATCGCCATTGACTGTAACGACCACTCCTTGCTTATTTTCGTAGAAAAATGGCCCAATTATGCCTCTGGAGCAAAATCCGCACCAAACAGTGATTTGTTTTGGGTGCGTCAGCTTTTCAATGTATGCGTGCGGGTTTTCTGTGCCCCAAATGCGACAATTTTGCTTGTTTACATACCCGCCAAGATCAAAATGAGCTTCATCTGAAAAGATGATTTTTTTTGCCAAAATCGGCATCTTCAGCCGAGGCAGCCATTTGAATGAAATTATTTTCACTTATTAACCGGAAAGATTGTACTTTCAAATAAAAAAATAAATTTGAGAAAATATTCAGTAGTTTTTTTTTAAAGCATTTCAAAAAAAAAAAAAAGTTATTTGGCGGACCCTTTATCTCATAAATCATTATACAAATGTATATACTATATGGTTTTAATTAATTATATTGTAAATTGTATATAGCCATGCAGTTCATTGGAGCTGCATTGCATCTGTAAATTTATGTAATTAAATTTGCTTATTGTCTAAATGTAGATAGATTGCAAATAAAAAAGAAAAGAAAAAAAAAATCATTATACATATGTGGTATACATACATATGTGAGTAAATTCTTATCATTTTGTAATAATCTGCCTTGTAAGAGATCAATGCACTTTGTATTCAATTCTAAGGGTCATTATTACAACTTGCCGTTAACTACAGGGAGGATTTTAACGGGCAGATAAATTGTTTTTCATTATTATAAGTAGACAATATGGTAGAAGTGAACGTTAAGCTAAAGTGAGGATCATCCTACCGGTAACTTTTAAAGTTAAGTTTATGTTTGAACCTGCCATATTATATATTATTTTCAACATGGCAACTTCGAATATAAGCCAAATTAGCATATACAAAAAAAAAAACGAAGCCGTCGTTGCCACTGCATTTAAGGAAACTTGTTTAATTAAGCCCACTTCTCACGGTAGTACTTTACGTACGTAAAGTCTAATGAAAAAGTAGAATGAAATTCCATCCGTATGACAAAAAAGAGAATAAAAGTCGTATGATTTATATTTTTTGCATTTACATGATCGGTATAAGACAAAAAAAAAGTAAAATGAAAACAGCTATTACACTTTTTTTCTATGTGTTTACATAAAAATACATCCCTGATCTAATGCGACTTGCTTGTTTTTTGAATCATTTCAAAAAATGAAGAGAGCCATACGACAGTCAAACTTTTCATCCGTATTTTCTCTCAATGTGTGATGGTTTCATTACATAGTACGTTTAGACGATCACATCCGTACTCTTCTACACAAAATTTTGACAGATCATATTACTTGTGGGACCGTGTAAAGTAGGCTTTAGCAATGTTATCGACATTGCTCCGGCACTGCCATATTTTTGAAAAAGTTAACTTTATTTTATCATTAGATTGTAATAACGAAAATAAGTTAAAGGTGACTTTAAAGTTCACTTTAGCTAAAGTTACCTTTAACTAAACCCAACTTTAACGGAAAGTTGTAATAAGAATGAGAATGCAACAAAATTTATAAATTTAAAAACATATTGTTTTAAAAAAAATATATTAATTCTGTCAATCAGTTTTTTAATTAAATTAATGGAAAAGTTGCTTATTTTTTTCTCTTTGATATCGCTTAGTATTGTGAGCTGCTTAATGGAATTGTTTTGAAATTTGCATTCTTAAAACCAAGATATTGTTTGACGTTTATGAACAACAGAATACATACGTAAACGATAAGAAAATAAGGTGAATGATTGAGATTATCAATAAAAGAGTAACCGATAACAGATTTAAAATGTCAAACAACAATACAACTATAATAATAAATTGTTTATAATTGATAAGATTTACAATTAAAAAATGTAAATCATTTTTTTCTTCCAATATTTAACCCTTAGAGTACGAAGCTCGTTTTTTGACATAAAGTACGGAGTGGGGTTACTAAGGTTCCCCAAAGAAAAATGGGCTTCTGTTGTTTATATGTTAGCATAAAATATCTAAAAATATTATTTTGGAAGTAAAAAATTATTATTTTATTTGTTTTCATTTAATAAGTACTCCAAGGAATACATTCTATTCACATTCAGTTACCAGTTTCCATATTTTTTTTTGCCTCTCAGGATGTTTTTCATTATACTTTTCAAACACTCTTTTGGCTTCTTCGTTAGTATGAAGACAGATTTTCTTTTTGATAGTCGGTGTTATAATATGGTTAAATATTTCATCAATTTCGCTAGCGTCACTCATGTAAAGAGTTACTCCTGTGGTAACATTCACAATATTGCATGCTAACCTACGCGTTGGTGGAAATGGCTTCAAAGTCCAAACTCTGCCAGACTTAGCGGTGCAATAATCCGCATTCAAATGAAAAGCATCATCATTTTCAATTTCATCAATATCCGGAAGAATATCTTCTGCTTGTTCTTCTTCTTCTTCAATCTCGTCTTCTGTTTCAATATCTTCACTTACATAATTACTACCTATATAATTAGAATTGTCACTATCCCAATCTAATCCTATATCATTAGGATCAAATTCAATGTCAAATATATAGTCTTCTATCTGTCGCTGGGATAGGTTTTTTTTGTAGTTTTCCATTTTTGGTTCTAAAAAAGCAACGAAAATTTGTAACGTAAAGTACGACGTGGGGTAACTTGGGTACCCCGAACGAAAAACTTACCTTCCAATTACAAACAGGTTGATATTTTAATGCCACTTATAAATTTTTATATAGTATTCAAAATAAAATTAGACTACCTAAAGGGAAAAAGACAGTAAAAAATTATTTGCAAAGTTATTAAAGAAAAACTATGATTGGGAGACCTAAGTTACCCCACTCCGTACTCTAAGGGTTAATAAAGAACTTATATTCCGTGAATCAATAAAAAAGTGAAATTTTACACAGAAAAATTAACAATCTTTAACCAACAACAATAACAACAAATAAAAATAGAGTAACTGATTAATTAATGTACAAAGAGTTTATTTTTCTTTTTGATTTTAATCAATTTAATAATATTAGACGATTTCCAAATGCAGCAAACATTTTTGCATCTTTAACAAATTGACGTCAATTAAAGTGTAATGAAATATTATTACAAAGTGGTGGTGGTGTGAATGCAATTCATTTTTAATAAACAATTTATTCATTTGTTTATGAAAATAATTGATAGACGTGCCTTCCTTTAAGTCATTGTGCCTACGTAATTTGATGACATTTCAGTATGAAACTTGTTTACAAATTGAAATTAATACACATAGTAATGATTTATTTTGAAAATATCTTGTTTTGTACCTTTTTGGTACCAATTTTTGTTGTTAAACAATAAGTATGTATGTACTTTTATTATTTGGTTGTCGCTATCGCGCAAATGTAATAAATATAATACCTGAATAAATAATGAAAAATACAAATAAAGACTACCTGTCTTTTTAAACTTATATTGTAAAGTCGTTAATTTAAATATTTACAATATTAAAATATTAACTGTCATATACGATGCTCATTAGGTAGTTATTTTTGTCATTTCAACTGGCATGAGAAAGTGCACCGGTACACCTTATCATGACCCTAAAGTAGTGTTTACTTATATCTATTTAAAAAGGTGGAATTTTAGATTTTTCCTATTAAATTTCATTGATATTGTTGTTAATACAAGTTAGAATTGCTCATAACTTAGTAAAATATGACATTGTGAAATGCGTAGATCTGGTGAAACGTCTAATGAGACCTCCCTCGTAGATGCAAGTCGCACGAATGATCAGAGTGTAGAATGACGGAATAAGAGATATTACACAATCTTTCATAGCACAGGCATTATGCTCTCAGGGTAACCACCAGTTTGTGGGATATAGGCAACCTTTCTTTCTGTAGGGTTTGTGGGAATAGCAGTCTAGTAGGTAGTGTGTTGGGTTATTAGACGTAAAGCCCGGGTTCGTATCAGAGATCAGCAACGAGTATTCAAAACGATGAGTAGATTCGAGTCATACTTATAATTTCAGCTACTTATACGCATTCATACTTATTTTAATATCATACTCATACTACTCATATTCAAAGTTAGAAATACTCATCGTACTTATACTTAACAATACGCACGATGTTGTTGATTTTGACTCTCCATGATTCAACATATACACGAAGCACAAAATAAGTATGATTCGAGTACGAACACCACAATACTCGCTAGAAGGTTGTGTGTGTGCTTTGCTTGCTGTCTTTGTCTTTTCTTTTCTCTTCTTTTGTAAATGCAACAATAACTACTACTGTAAATTTTGATGAATGATTCGAGTGACTCGAATCATTCGTAAGTATTATAAGTATTTTTCTAAATTTATGAATCTGAATGAGTAGGCGTATGAATCAAACAATGAATCGAATGTTGTGAGTTTGATGTCAACGTTGTACTCATACTCATTGCAACCTATACATATAAATCAATATTGTAACGAGTACGAATCAATCAGAGTAGTTGAATTTTAATACTCTTGACTCACTCATACTCAAAATTTCATAAGTACCTATGAGTAGCGAAAATACGATTCATTGCTTATCTCTGGTTCGTATCCCAGGTCAGGCATCAAAACGAATTATGAAAAATATTTCTTCGGCGACTGCCTCTTAGCAGATTTCTGGCAAAAACTCTGAGAGTAAATAAAATTGCCATGAAGAGCTTCTCAAAAATCTGTCGTTCGGAGTCGACTTTAAACTGTAGGTCCCGCCACTCATGTATAAAAGTAACGGACACAATATTAGTGGCGTGAGAAGCTAGGTCGAAATCCTGACTGAAGGGTTGTAATGACCAATTATGCATGTTATGTATGAGAGAGTCTAGAAATGTCAAAAACTTTATGTGTCATGCCTTAGCAAGCGTCATGTGCCAGCACGCAGAGGAGAAGACTCAATTCTTCAGTGGGAAGTTGGCACGTGTTAGGATTTCCGATGTTTAGAGTTTTCATCTCTGCTATTGTCCTAGCTAGTGAGATAATTCAATACTTCTTCTTTCTGTCCTATCAATTATGAAGCGTACATTTTTTAGCTTGTTTTGTGGATTTCCAAAAATGTTTTTACAAAAGATGGATTTATTGCTTTCGAGATCTATGAAAACTTATCGACCTTTGTGATGAGGGACCAGTAAAACATATCAATAATATATATTTCTGATTCTGAAAGCATGATGAAAAATCAAATAGGGTACCGAGGATATCCACATACATAATTGCCTATTACAACTCTTTAGTAAGGATGACGCCTCCACTTCCCATACTTCTACTCTCCTTTATTATACTATTTCCAGTACTGAAACTTATTTTTCTTTAATTTTTCATTTTAAATTGTTTTCTTCCCAAAAGAATTAACATGTTTATTATATCATATATCACCTAATTTGTAATAAAATTCAACACCGTTGCTCTTGACTGGCACTAAAAGGCAGCTTCTTCAATTTGTAACAAATTGATTGGCAAGTGATTGTTCTGGTTTTTAAACAAGTTCATGATCAATAGGCCTTCTACAATGGTTAATTTTAACTTTGATTGATTTCAATTAATTGTAAACGAATTTCTTTATTTAGAAAGGGGCGTTTTCAACTGCATCTACGTCACAGAGCAGTTTAAATTTAAATTAAATTGTTTTTGCAAAATTTTGTTAATTGATTAAAAGAAATATACTGCGACGATGCAATACATTGAAAACATTTAATAAGTTTTGCATTGTGATTGCTTTAGTGGAATATTTTTGATTTTTAAAGAACAACTCGAATTAAATTGTTTAGATTTATGGACCATTTCACTGCAATTGTGTTTGTAGTGAAATTAAAATTAAATAAGGTACCATTCAATAATTGAAATTACTTATTGAATATTATATATTAATACATATGAATATTAATAATATGTTAATATGTACCTTAAACTTCACTCAACTTCAGGGGCATATTTAATATTAAAATACGAAATAATTGTTGGTTTGCGATAGAGTTTTATTTATAAAAATAATCTTAAAATATATTTAACATACATATTTATGTGTTTTAATTAGAAATAACTCAACATTAGATTTGTTGTACAATTGTTATCAGCAGAAAAGAAACATTAAAGTCCATGGACGCAAAATTCAAAATATGCCATACATGCGTATGATGCTATAAATTTATACAATTTAATTTGAAAATGAAAAACCAATTAATGTTTGTTATATTTCTAAACTATGGAGCAAAAGTGAACATTTTTCTCTAAGATTGCCTTTATGGAACCGTAGCTTTTAAACAACAAATGAAAACAAAATAAAATATTTACCCTAAATTAACTAAAGATTTATTATATTCCATTAAACATTAAAAATTAAAATTACATTTTATTTCATACATCAAAAATACCTTTTTGAAAAAAACTCACTCTAGCACACTTTTCAAAAAATTCAGAAAAACTATATTAATAACCGGTTATATTTCCTTTTTTGCGAATAACTTCCTTGATGCGACGAAGCATACTCTCCATAAGATTTTCGCAGTATTTTAGATCAATTTCACCCCAAATTTCAAATATTTTTTTCCCAAAGTCCCTTAATACTTCCAGGTTGTTGTTCAAGACCTCCTAGTTTTCGTTTAAAGATAGCCCACAAATTTTCGATGGTGTTAAAGTCTGGACTTTGTGCAAGCCACTCCATAACTTTAAATTTTTTTCTTTTCAACCAAGTTGGAACTAGTTTCAACTTGTGTTTCGGATCATTATCCTGTTTGAATATTGCATCATCGTCGCTATATTCCAACTGTCCTAAAGCTAATGGTAAATTTTCATACAAGAAGAATAAAGAAGAATGCCAGTATGTGAACGGTACGAAGATCTTTAAAAAAATTTACACTATTCCAGCTAAAAAACCCAAAAAACTTAAGTTAACACCTAAGCAAAAAAGACCCCACTAAATTTGCTAAGTCTCAGGAGTCCAGGCCATTTTGATGACTGGAAGAGAGTTTGGGGTCAGATGCGACGAAAGTTAATCGACTAAACTCAGATGGAATACAATATTTTTGTTCTAAGACAGGCGAGGCCAACCAATCGCACCAGGCCATTGAGACCGTAAAACAAGGAGGCGATTCCCTAATGGTTTAGGGTTGTTTTACTTTTTTAGGATTGGGTCCACTTATCGAAATAAATGGCCAAATGCGTAAGGAAAACTACTTAGACCTCTTGAAAATTCATTGTATATAAAAGACAAAAATGCGTTGCAGGCTGCTAAAAAACTTCAGTGAAATTCTTTTCTTCCTTTCGACATGACACTCACTAAAAAAGTCAATTAAATCATTGAAAAAAATTTGGAAAGTCTGGCACATAAACATGGCTAAGAATCTGGGCTTTCATTACCAAAGAGTTGTCAATAATTTGAAGAAATTTGAATGCACAAGAAAGCTGAATGATTGAATGACATGCGAATTAATAGTTAAGAATTTAATGGAGCGACTTTTCATTTGCGATTAGCTACGAAAATGGAAGGAAATCCAACCGTTTCTGAAACTAATGATGGATCACGTATGACAATAATTTGCGAAAAGCTTAGGAACGAAACAAGTTGAAACTTTGCAAACGGCGGCAAAGGCTAAATTGATACCAAGAGAGGTGACAAGATGTTGTGTGTCTCGTGTCAACAGGCTAAACGTTTGCACCCGATCTCTATTCAAGGTGTTATGTTCTCCTATGACAACGCCAGAAATTTTAATGCATCTAGCATATATGTACTTAGCTTAGCCCTTATACCGTGAGATAGTCACAAAGCTCAGAAGTTCTACACAAATTCATAATCGAAACCCCAAATCTAGAAGTCGCCGTAGTCTAGTAGGTAGTCTGTTGGCTTATTTGACGAAAGGCCCGAGTTCAAATCCCAGGTCAGACATCAAAACGAAAATATGAAAATATTTCTTCGACGATTTCCTCTCAGCAGATTTCTGGCAAAAACTCTGAGAGTAAAAATTGCCATGAAAAGCTTCTCAAAAATCTGTCGTTCGGAGTCGACTTTAAACTGTAGGTCCCGCCACTTATGTATAAAATTAACACACACAACACGAGTGGTGTGAGAAGCTAGGACGTTGTACAATGGGTCAATTCGACCTCCGGATACTGTACTTGTCACAATTGACAAGTACACGTCCTCTAACCTAACCTAACTCCCAATCAACAAATAGTAGAAGACCACATTCTCAAGTATATTTCTAATACAGATTTCAACTTTTTTATAATGTACACACAGATATGTACCAAACAAATAAAATATGGTACTTACGATAGCGTAAATTTTCCGCATTCTTATTTCAACAAATTTAATTCAATTGTTGTCTCCATGTGAATGTTAAATTTGTTTTATAATTTAAATTAAATCAAATGCTAAACACAACGACAAGTAATTTTTGAAATTTGCTTCGTTGTTTTTTTGTTTTTTTTTCCTTTAGTATTACTGCAGCACTTGTCATTTGTGAAATTTGATATTGACCCTATAACAATGAACCGTGAATTAAAAGTGAAAAAGTATGTACAATAAATGAAAGTAAATGAAGAATGAAACGAGTATACGAGTATATATAAGAAAATATTTTATTATATTCAATCAGTAATACAAAAAACAAAACAATCAAACATACAAACAAATAAAGTGAAAAAATTCAATTGTCCAAAAATATGGATGATGATGCTCTCTGTATTTCGAATTTTTGATAAACGATCTTTTAACGAATGAATTTATTGCGTGTTAATTTTCCAAATATATAGTACTGTTTTTTTTATTATATTTCATCTCATTTTATATGGTTTTTAATATTCTTTAGATTAAATCTTCTCTGAAGTTTTTTTTTTATGTTTTATAAAAAAAATTTTTATTCAAAGAGAATAAACATTTTCAACAAAAAAAAATATGAAATAAATTGAAAACAATAAAAAACTATTAAACCGCAAAAATTATTTAATGAACACCAAAACCTCTTTTTTTCTTATTTCATAAAAAATTGAAGTTCAAGCGTTTTTTTTCACACACTTTTAATTTTAATCAAGTTGCAGGGGGCAGTGGCAGTACGTTTTTACAGGGTTGTCTTTGAATAAAATTTTTTGCTTAGTTTCGATTTTCGTAATTTTTCAAACATTTAATGAGAATTTTAACCTTAAAGATAAACAGAATTGTTAATTAAATGTATATTTTAATTTACAATCTTTTAAATAAATAAATGAATTCATTTGCCTCACTCTGCAGATCAATGATTAAAATATTTATGGCCTATTGGAATATCATTAAAAAGATGACTTAATCGATTTGGAGTTTCGATACAATTAACATGGAAAATAACGAGTGCAATCACTCTTGATAACTTTCAAAATGAAACGATATGTATATCCCAGGTGAATTTGTAAACGCCCACATACGTCGGGATTTTTTTTAATTTGCATATATCCCTTCAGTTATGAAGTGTACATTTTTAGCTGTTTATGTTTATGGATTTCCAAGAATGTTTTTACAAGAGTTAGATTCGTTTCTTTCGAGATCTATGAAAACTTACCGACCTTTGTGATGCCGGACCATTAAAGCATATCAACAATATATTTTTCTGACTCTGAAAGCATATATGAATAACGATAAAAAATCAAGTAGGATGTATGTATGTATGCATACATCATTACCTATAACAACTCTTTAGTAAGGATGACCTCCCAACTTACCATGTTTTCATAGCAATCAGCTAATCTCAGAGCTATTGCCAGAAGATGTCTGAGCTGAGGTTTGAAAATAAAGCTCTCGTTTCGTAAGCAAGCTCACTACGTACTAGACTACTGTGACATATGTGTCTATTACAGTTAATAGTATCACCCTGGCAACGAATCGACATTATGCCGTAGGGATTAATATCTACATATGTAGCTGTACTGAGTGTCAATGTAATAGAGCCAGGAAACGGACTATGCTTCTGTCTACCTAACCATAATACGTTTTTCTAGGCGGAGGTACATGCGCATATGTAGTGTGTAAGCTTGGTAGACGGAAATTTTGTTTACAAAATGGTAATGGTAACTACAGCAGTGATGAAGTCGCCGTGGTCTAGTAGGTAGTGTGTTGGCTTATTAGACGAAAGGCCCGAGTTCAAATCCCAGGTCAGACATCAAAACGAAAATATGAAAATATTTCTTCGGCGACTTCCTCTCAGCAGATTTCTAGCAAAAACTCTGAAAGTAAAATTTGCCATGAAAAAGTTTCTCAAAAAATCTGTCGTTCGGAGTCGACTTTAAACTGTAGGTCCCGCCACTCATGTATAAAATTAACGCACACAACACGAGTGGTGTGAGAAGCTAGGACGTTGTACAATGGAACAATTCGACCTCCGGGTACTTTACTTGTCACAGTTGGCAAGTACTCGTCCTCTAACCTAACCTACAGCAGTGATATTCAGAGACAAAGTCTAAGACTGCTTTAAACTTTAACTAAAAAAATCAGAGATTCATTCAAGTATGGGACGATGCACATTATTTCTTTACGTAGTCACCAGGAAGTGGTCCGAATCAAAGTGGCGAATGATCCAGTTAATATACACAGAGCGCCATAAGTGAGTCAACACCCACTATAATTTTAAATTTTCTATTATAAAAAATATACTTGTAGCACAACAATAATTTTTGCGATTTTTTTGTTTTAACATTTTATAAGTAATAAATAAACGTTTTTAATTTATGGAAATTTATTCGACTTATCTCATTTACTTTTCTCGCTATCCTAAGTAAATGAATTATTTCAGCGGTGTTTACTCACTTTTGACGCTCACTGTACCTAGAGAATCACAGGCGGTAAAATTAGAAAATCAAAATCCTTTTGGGGCACAGAAAAGCGAGTTATAAAAGGTGTTTATAAAACATTTATCAACAAAGATGCAGCAGTCTGTATTACCAGGATACTCTGAGGAGGTAGGATAATAAGTAACTTGTAGGATAGCTTTGTAATTGCTGAATTCAGGAACCTTTTAACGCTCGTTTCGCCGATTCAGTTCTTGAAGGATTAATTTTCAATTTCTTTATATGGCAAATGTTTATTTTTTTAACGAAAAAATCGACGGAATAGCTCATTTTTAAACATCGTAACAGTGATTCTAAAATTTCTATTACAGAGCAACAATATATAAAGTAAAACCAGTATTTGACCAGTATAGCATTATTCTTATCACGTATATTAAATAAAGCTTTAATTAAATCCAAAAATAGTGAATTTCTTTCATTAATCTAACGTGATTGCTTTTATTGTAATATCGCATTGACATTTATTTAGCTTTTCTGTTAATAATTTTGTATAAAACCGCATACGCATGAACATTAACCAAAAATAGAGACATCAAAAAAAAAGAATGTTTTAAAAAAAAATAAAATCACACACCCACCTAAAAATGTCTTCCGTATATTTTATAAACACAAAAAAATTGCATTTCATATGAAGTTCAAAAGCAAAAGCAAACAAAAAAAAAATTCAATAACAGTGATATTGTTTTCGGAACTCATTAGTTGGCAATTTTTACACGTGATATACATATAAACACGTTCTTATTTATAAAAAGCTGTGTCAAACATACATACAAACATATTGCACTTGCAAATGATATGTGCGTGTGTGTTTTGTAATTAGTAAGTATTTTTTATTATTATTTATAATATGAGTTACAGTGAGGAAAAATTAAATACGATTGCTATTTATTGCGTTTCATTGCAATTACAAATTTTCATTGCATTCGCTTCTAATGTATGCGTAGATATTTGTATTTTTTGCTAATAACATATTCAATTTTCCATTTCATTACTTACTAACGCTATGGTTTTATTGAAATTTTTAATTTTTTTTTCTTTAAATTTTAATCCAAATTGGATTGACAGTGATAAGGAAGAGACAATATTTGTCAGTACAAAAGATCCGCCAAAAGATACACAAATTTATCTTTTTTCAGATAAAAAGATTACTCACTTAATTGGTCATTACAACCCTTCAGTTAGGATTTCGACCTAGCTTCTCACACCACTTATGTTGTGTGCGTTAATGTTATACATAAGCGGCTGGGCCTACTGTTTCAAGTCGATTCCGAACGACAGATTTTTGAAAAACTGTTCATGGCAATTTTATTAACTCTCATGGTGTTTTCTTTTCTACCAAAAAATGTGCATTTTATTAACGCAAAATGCATTTTTGCGTTTGTTTCTTAAAAATGTTTCGCCCTCTAAAAGGGTGGTATGTTTTATTCTAAATAATTCGCACTTGCCAATGGTGGAGAGCATTGCATTTTATGCCCTGTATAAATCGAGAGTGCTGATAATGCCCTGTAAAGCAGATGACTTTTGTTTATTTATGGGGCTACCAGATGAAATATAAAAAAAGTCGCCTGATATTGTGATCCAATTTGAAGTTAATTTTTTCATTGTTTTGTGGAGTAATCTTAAGGAAATATTACATTATTAAAGCTACATGGTCAGCAATATAAAAAATTGCATTCAATGTTAGAACAGTGTTAAAATACTTTTTTTTTTTGGTTATAAAAAAAAGCGTGCAAAAAATCGAAAGTCGAAAAATTAGCGATCTGGCAACACCTTTGAACAAATTGGCATTTCCTCATTCATTTTCTTAATAAGTGGTAAACACAGGGCATACCCTTTTTTAATATTTGTGTTATGTTCTTCTCAAATAAAAAATGACATTACAACAGGGTTGGTCAAAAATTTTTTTAATGCACCTTGTAAGAGGGTGACATTTTCTTTGTAGAAAAGAAAACACCATCAGAGTTTTTGCCAGAAATCTGCTGAGCGGAAATAGCCGAAGAAATATTTCTTATATTTTGTTTTGTTCGTAGGGTTTGAACCGAGGCCTCATGTCTAATAAACCAACACTCTACCTACTAGACTATGGCGACATTCTTTTACTACAAGTATGTATATTTCAATTTTTTAAATTATTTCAATTTGTGTTTTAATCATCGGTAAAAGATTTCTGTCTGCGTCAGTGATGCCAACTTTTATAATCTTTTTAAACCTACACTTGGACAAAAAATTCCTTTTTCCCCTACATTTGAAGCAAGAAAATCCCCTACAATTATACCTACGTTTTCAACTGCGTAATTTAGAAAATTAAAAATTTTTTAATAAAAATAAATTTTATTCACTTTTTGTACATTCATATAATAATTAAACAAATCTTATATTTTATATTTTTTACTTTAGGTGTAGAGTAAAACTAAAATATGTACGTCTTTAGCAATATTATATTAATATGTAACTTATTAAATTAATTACTTGTAAAGATCATTAGTACACATTTCTTTGAAATGTGATGAATTCAGTTTGTATTCGGTGCAGACTATGTTTTGGCATTGCATGAAATACCTTATTATGCAAATTGAATTTAAGATAATATGGCTTAGTTTATTTCTCTTTTTAGTTCGAACATCAGTGATAATGGAGAAAATTCTTTCAGCATCTAAATTTGCATGAGACAATGAAAGTAAAATATTAACTAATTTTGCAAAATTTGGCAATATTAATTCATTATTAAAGTTTTTTTAATTATTTTCGACCAAAATTGAAGAATATCCATATTCTTAAACGAATTGATTTCGTCCTTAGAGAAATTATATTTTAATGTCCGCCATTCCAGTGTGAGTTCATTATTGTTTATTTTGAACTTTCACATAAATTATCAAATTTAAATTCATCTTTTTTATCTATAAAAACGCACTAGAATCGAGAAACTCAATTTCTTTAAAGATACTTTCTGTTTCCAGAGGAAGTCTTTTCTGAAGTTCTTCAAGAGCAGTTAAGTAAAATTGAAGGCAATCAAATTTTATTTGATTTACATTATGCTCTGGCAAGCTCTTTATAAACTCTTTGCACTCGTTTCCAAGAAAAACTTCTTTTGTTGGCAGCGAAATATGTGGAGAACCATAGAATTTGTCTTAAGTTCACTTTTTATAACGCAATTTTGACTCAATTTTAGAAATATTTTAATCGATTCTGAATGAAGTACGGGGATTAACGGTTTTTTTACATTATAAATTAATTCCGCTGATCTATATCGCTTTCTATACAAAAACCTCATATACATACATATAAAAAGTACCTACAATTCCATTAAAAAACAAAATCTGTCCCTTTTTCCTACGCTAACATATTTTCATAACAAAACCTATTTATAGGGATTTTCCCCTACTATTGGCAACACTGGTCTGCGTAGACTAGTGTGCGGTGTGTTGTTTTACTACACTGTAGCTTGGGTGTTTGAATCTCAGATCTGATATCTAGGAAGAAGAATTGCGAGAAAAAAATATTTCTTTTGGCGGTCGCTCTCTGCAGTCTTCCGATAAATGCTCTGAGAGGAAACTAATTGCTATGACAAAGGTTCTTAAATCTATTGCTGCCACTCACAATATACCATGCGTTTTGATTGAATTTTAAAAATAAAGTTTTATTTTTATTTCCTCTATCTTTTTTTTAAATAAATTAAAAATTTCTGATATCATACTCTATTTTAGAAAAATAATACCAAAACTGTTTGCAACAGTATTCCATATTAATAATATTAATTAAATTTCTTGCACTATAAATAAATATGAATAGTTTTATATAATTTTATGCATTGTAAATGCTTTGCATGCAAATTTATACGGAATTTGTTCGTATTTTTATTTATACGCCATAATTTGTGAATGTCAATATAAACATGTAAATTATGGTACTTTCATAAAGAGTCACACATTGCTGGTATTAATTTGTAAACGTCAAGTGATAAATCATTGTTAGAGCAGCTATGAAAAATAATTTTAACCGTTAACTTACTGAAATCTTTACTGATTTGTTGGAATTAAAAATATTCTGAATTAAGTTAAAATCTAAGGGCCATTATCACAACTTGCAGTTAAACTTGGGTTTAGTTAAAGGTACCTTTACAGTAACTTTACAGTTCCCTTTAACTTATTTTCGTTATTACAACTTACAGATAAAATAAAGTCAAAAATATGGCAGTGCCGGAGCAATGTCGATAACACTGCTCAATTAAACAAGCTTTTTTAAACGCTGTGGCAACGACGGGCTTCGTTTTTTATTGTATCTGTTCATTTTGTTTATATTTGAAGTTGCCATATTGAAAATAATATATAATATGGCAAGTTCAATCATAAACTTAACTTTAAAAGTTACCGGTAGGATGATCCTACCTTTAGCTTAACGCTCACTTCCACCATATTTTCTACTTATAATAATGAAAAATAATTTATTTGCCTGTTAAAATCCTCCCTTTAGTTAACGGCAAGTTGTAATAATGGCCCTAAATATTTTAAAATTTTGTAAATAAAATTAAATATATTAAAATTCTTATTAAAAATGTTTTTTTTTAATATTTTAAACCCAAACAATTTCTACAAAACGAATGCATATTTATTAACTTTCTTAAGATATTTTTCAAAGATATTTTGCAAACGTGTGATATATTATTAGGTTGATTCCTTTCCAGTCATACTGGGTATAAAACCTGTATTATTTAAACTATATTATTAAATTAATGAAAACTGTATCAGATTTAATAATTATCTTAAATACTTTAAGAGACAGTTTAATTTAGTTACGACAATTCGCTTTATTGTCCCGTACTCGATAATCTCTGGACATTTTGTTGACTTTTTAATGATGACACCCGCATTTGCTGCAACTGACTGTATGAAAATGACTCATTTTGCGCATTTAGTCATCAGTGTACTAGGTATTGCAACAATAAATAATGCAATAAAAGAAAACATTTTAGTTAATTGAAAACTGTAAACAGATTTCTGTAGATAATCTTATATAAAGTTTTTGGAAACTACAAAGAAAAAAATTTTTTTCAACTTTCAATTAGCTTTACGTTAAAATTAACTTTAACATGTCAAACCAATATGTAACTGTTTAGAACTAATTATAAGAAAAATTTAATATTTTCCAAGTTTACCCCATCAAATCTCATAACATATTAGTTTAAACAAAGTGTTCATGTACTATATACCGTTTTAAAGGCTAATCTCTCCCCTTTCTAAAAAACTTTGGATTTTTAAAATAGGTTCAAACATATTTGGGTAATCAAAAATTTTGTGTGAAAAGATCAAAAAAAAACCGTTTTTGTCAAATAAAACAAGTTTGGAGGGTTCGAAAAATATAAAAGAAGGTATTTTTAAATTCTACTGAACCTAGTGAATAACTTAGACTAGGTAGTGACTCGGGTGTATTTTCACTGTTGCACCGTGTTATTAACAAAATATGTTTTCTTTTTTTATTGGACATAAGAAAAGTTTATTACGCAGGCCATCGAATTAATAGAATTATACTTTATATTTATTTTGAAAATTAGAAAAATTATTTCCCATAAAATACAGTATTCTATTTAAATCAAGTCAAGTTAAAACGTTATGTACTTCCCCATCGGTGTCATCATCATTTGTAAGTTTACTAGGAAATATTGTATGCCTTCGAAATTTGTTTTAACAAACTACAGCTAATGAAAATTGTAAAAAAGTTCGCAAAACAATAAAAATTTTAATTAGTATCAATTATTAATTTTAGTTATTGTAATAACAACAACTAATTACCTATAAAAAAATTACTTAATATTTGTTTTTATCTGTTTATTTTTTTTTTTTTTGTTTTTATTTCTTCTTCGTTTTAGAAATTTATTCGTTTTAGCACGAAATATTAAAAAATATACAGTGGCTCACAGCTTATTTCAACTAACACCTTTAAAAAAATTAAGCTCGTATAATTTCGAAACGAAACAAGATATTAAAAAAATTTGAATAAGAGTTTATAGAATATGTACAAAAATTTAAAAAAAAGTTTTATTCAGTTTCAAATATACACTCTAAAAAACTTACAAACTAAAAACCAAAAATATAGGAACAGAATCAGTCACAGCTTATTTCAACCAGCTACTTTTAAGATCAGTTAAATTGGCATCACCTCCCGAATAGCGGTAAATTTCCAATCAATTTTGTAGTCACGTGTGCATTTATTTTTCTAAATTAAGATTTAGAGTGATTTCGATATTTACGAGGCCAAGAAGCGTATTTTTTGACAATGGGACGACGTACTACAATAGAAAAGAGAGAAATAGTTATTAGCCTTTTTAAAAACGGTCATTCTCGCCGAAAAATTGCGGAAATGGTTCGCCTTAGTGACTCCACAGTGCAAAGCATAATATATCGGTTCGTGCATGAAAATAGGATACATGATAAGAGCAGAAGCGCGCCCAATAAAATTTTTAATGCAAGTGATGAGCGGTACATTGTCAGAAAAATAAAGCAAAACCCGAAGCTCTCCGCTCCTAAACTAGATACAGAAGTAAAAAATGAACTCAACAAAACATGTAGTGCAGAAACTATTCGCCGCGTTCTTCGAAAACACGACTTCAATGGTAGAGTAGCCCGAAAAAAATCATTCATCAGTAAGAAAAATCAAGCAGCACGCCTCAAATTCGCTAAGGAACATATTTATAAGAACTCAAGCTTTTGGGGATCAGTTATTTTTGCGGATGAGTCCAAATTTAATATCTTTGGTTCGGATGGTCAAACTTACGTCTGGCGTAAGCCCAATACAGAACTGCAAAATCAAAATCTTAAACCGACAGTCAAACACGGTGGTCTGGGCTTGTATGTCATCAAGTGGGGTAGGAAACTTGCAGTTTATTGAGAGTACAATGAACAAAAATATGTACCTCGACATTCTAAAAGCCAATTTACTGCAAAGTGCGGAAAATCTGGGTATAAGTGATCAGTTTCGGTTCTACCAGGATAACGACCCGAAACATAAAGCAGGTATCGTTCAGGCATGGCTTATTCGGAACTGTCCCCACTTGATACAACCGCCAGCACAATCACCTGATCTAAATGTAATTGAAAATTTATGGTCGATTTTAGATCAAAACGTCCGCCAACACCAGATCTTGAACAAGAATTACCTCAAAGCAGCTCTGAAAGAGGAATGGGCAAAAATAACCCCCAAAACCACTAGAAAGTTAGTGGGATCGATGCAAAAAAGGCTGAAAGCTGTAATTGAACAAAAAGGAGTTCATACTAAATTTTTAAATTAAAACTATTGTTTAATTAATCATTTAATTGTTTGTTTATAGTAAGTGGTTGAAATAAGCTGTGACTGATTCTGTTCCTATATTTTTGGTTTTTAGTTTGTAAGTTTTTTAGAATGTATATTTGAAACTGAATAAAACTTTTGTTTTAAATTTGTATACATATTCTATAAGGTTAGGTTAGGTTAGGTTAGAGGACGTGTACTTGTCAACTGTGACAAGTACAGTACCCGGAGGTCGAAATGACCCATTGTACAACGTCCTAGCTTCTCACACCACTCGTGTTGTGTGCGTTTATTTTATACATAAGTGGCGGGACCTACAGTTTAAAGTCGACTCCGAACGACAGATTTTTTGAGAAGCTTTTCATGGCAATTTTTACTCTCAGAGTTTTTGCCAGAAATCTGCTGAGAGGAAGTCGCCGAAGAAATATTTTCATATTTTCGTTTTGATGTCTGACCTGGGATTCGAACCCGGGCCTTTCGTCTAATAAGCCAGCACATATTCTATAAACTCTTATTCAAATTTTTTTAATATCTTGTTTCGTTTCGAAATTATACGAGCTTAATTTTTTTTAAGGGTGCTGGTTGAAATAAGCTGTGAGCCACTGTATATTAAATCAGGTTTAATTTTTTTTTTTTACAATTAAAATAGAATGCAACAATTAAATTTACTTTCATTATTAGTATTATTATTTCTAAATTATTTTACTTTTATAAATAGATAATTTGATAGTTGAGTGATTTTCTAATTGTAAGGTATTTTTGTTTAATTTCCTTCATTTCGTTGCATAAAAATACTTAGATTGGAGGTATTTATAGAAATAAAATTAATTTTTATGTTTATTAATATGTTATATTTACGAAAATAAATATGTATTGATAAATAATTAATTAACTTGTTTGTATTAATTTTTAAAAACAGTCAATCAATTTTAATTACATACAACACGGAAATTCTAAAAAAACTAAAATTGTCGACACCCAGATGTCATACAAAACTTAGTTTTGAAATCAGTTTTCCCATTAAGAAATTTGTTTAAAATATCAAGTAGTTGTAAAGTAGAAGTTGTTATTATTTTGTTAAATTACTTTTTTTTTATTGTTTACTTAATAAATATTTTTGCTAGTGAAATATTTGTGTCCCAAACAAATTAAATACTACAACCAGAGTAGATTATTATTATTTTCACCCAGTAAGTCCAAAACAAATTGAATATTGCAACCAGAGTAACTTTTTGAAAACATCATGCTTCTGAAATTAAAATTTAATATATAATAACATAGAGTTTTCAAAAAACCACTTATTAAAGTGTAGAATGACAATCAGGCTTCGGGACATGTTGTTTTGTTGTTCATTATTTACATATACTTATGACGTCGGCGGAGTCTAGTAGGTAGTATGTTGGCTTATTGGTGTCAAACCCTAGCTCAGACATACCCAACAAAACGATATATGAAGGAAAATATTTCTTCGACGACTTAAGCCGAACATTCACGGATTAGCCAATCGTAATAGAATTTCAGTAAGCATTGGTATTCTTTTCGTGAGAAGGGAAATATGAAGGATAATATTTCTTTCGGCGACTCCCTCTCAGCAGATTTCTGGCAAAAACTCTGAGTGTAAATAAAATTGCCATGAAAAGTTTCTCATAGATCTGTAATTCGGAGTCGACTTTAAACTGCAGGTCCCGCCATTCGTGTATATATGTAATTAACACACACACAACATAAATGTTGTGGGAAACCAGGACTACAGAAGTTTTCGTTTACAGTCACTACCTGTTATAGTCACATTAGTTATATTGTCAATTATATTAGATTTATATGTCTCTATCGATCAATTTCATACAAAAAGTTTACTTTATAGTCCATTTTTGATATAAGAACTTTTCACATATATGCCATCTAGCCGTGGTTATTAAAAGTCATATTATATGAAAAAACTTCACGATATTGTCACATTCTAAAAAATTATTTATCAAAATCACAAACCACTACTATATACAAATTTTTTATTCGAAAAAATAGAGGATACATCTGCAAACAATATCCTCAAGCTAAAACAGGCTAAAATTACTGATTTTTTTTTCAAATAATATTAACAATAATTATTTTTAAATGCAATGAATTCATGTACATTTTATTTATTTTTATAATAAAAATTAATCTTTATTTTTTGTTATATTCACAAAAATTGAATATATGAGATTTTCTTTTTAAGCACATTGTGGCATATAAAAAAATTTTGCTTATAGTCACTTGCTCGATATAGTCCTCAATTTGTGTGCAATTAAGGGTTGTGACTATAAGCGAAAAGTACTGTATTATCCTGACTGAAGAATTGTAATGGCCAATTACATATGTATGTATGTATGGATAGTCGCAAGCATTTAATATTCGTATCAAATAAATATTTTACACACTTTAGCAATATTTTACACACTGTGCTTTTTTTTCAACATTCAAAACCAAACAGTTAAAAAAAGCACCGGTTAATTAAGGAGTGCGCACAAAAAAAAAATAGGCCTACTTTTAAGCTTATAACTTTTATCATAATTAAAAAAATAAATACCGTTACATTGTTTTTGTTAGTCATCT
The DNA here is from genome assembly GCA_927399465.1 of Sarcophaga caerulescens. Classification (NCBI taxonomy): domain Eukaryota; kingdom Metazoa; phylum Arthropoda; class Insecta; order Diptera; family Sarcophagidae; genus Sarcophaga; species Sarcophaga caerulescens. The sequence continues at coordinate 23,293,209 of OV656867.1, forward strand.
GTTTCAAAATCCACGTGCTAAATGTCAGTGCAATAGCAAAATTAGTTTTTTGAAAATGGGCACCCAACAAGAATGTCGTAAAAAAATAATTGAAATTTTCAATGAAAAACCGCACCGCTTACAAAAAACGATTGCTAGGCTCGCAGGTGTTAACCAAAAAACAGTTTCTAAGGTAATACTTAAAACAATATAAGGAGTCTTTGAGTATTGAGCGTGGAAGTGGAAGAAAAAAGAATTTGCCGACCAAAACAAAGCAAGTAAAATAATACGTATTTTTTTCTGAAACACCTTAACATGTCTGGAAGAAAAGTGGCTCAAAAAGATGGATGCTCTGAGACCTTTGTCAGAAAAAAATTTTATACACAAAAGAATTCAAATATTATTTACTTTAATTGAAATATAAAACGAAAAAAATCCGCCACTTAGTTTTATTTCTATAACGAAAAGTGTAAGTCCAAATTTTTTTGTACGCACTTCTTAATAAAAAAAAAAGTCAACGCTATGCACTTTTTTGAATGACCTCGAATTAAATGAGCATTTTGTCGTTGATGCTTTTTATACAAAAGTTGTTCCGCAAGATTTAGGGCTACTGGTGTGGGATAATCCAACAATATATTTGTTGTATGTGTACATAAAGATTAATTACTGTATCGGAACGGTTGCATAGAGCCATGATGTAATAGGCACAAAAATTACCTAAAGATTACAGAAAAATTCACAAAACTGTGAAAAATTTAAGACGCTATTAATTTGATTTATTGTATTAATGAAATGCTGAATTATAGAAATACATTTAAGAAAGCAAAAAAGCTGTATATTTTTAAGTAAAAAATTTAAATTTTTAAAATTAGTTGATACGTTAAAAAAAAAGATTACTTTCTTAATTAATATTAGAGATTTTCGCAAAACACAAAATGTGTATACAATACAAGTATTTGAAAACATCGTAAATCTTGTAGGGGAAATACCCTGATGAAATTCTTAACAAAAACACGTTTTTCATTTCGAATGCCTCGTGTATTGGATCACGTGCATTTACCTTATAGGCTGTAAAGGTTAAATATTTCCACAAAGTATCATGTGAAGTGAATTCAATGAAATTCAAAAAATAGACCGCGTCATACATATTAAAGCAGAAACAATAAAATTTCTAGGTACTTAGGGAAGAACTTGGTGTAAAAATTATTGAATTTTAATTAAAATATTTATATTTGCAAAATATTTGCAGAGCTAATACAATATGATATGGTGGATGAAACATGTTTTTAAATACAATACAATTATACTTATACAATTCCCATTCCCCGCCGTTTGCTGCATTAGAAAATATTGAAAATATTTTTTTTTAAACTGGAAATTTAATAACCATAAAATGCTAGAAGTTATTGCGTAAAATTCTCAACAACGTAGTTTTTGCCAACACAATATAATAATTCATTTACAAAATATTTTTAATTTGTTTAAACAAAATAATAAATAATTGTGACACGTTTTTTTCCATCGAAAAATATATATTATTCCTAGACAGTAGAATTCTTAGAATTGCACTGTACATGTACTTTTCATTGCAAGTTCCAATATACAATTATATAAAGAATTATTATCACTCTATCATTTATACTAGTTCTAGTTCAACAAGGGCGTCAAATGGCTTAAAAAACCTCTTTCAGAGTGTTTCGAATTGAGGAACTCTCCGCACTGCTAATGTTTTCGATCTTTGACCATTCTATTAGTTATAAAATCCAACCAAACAAAACCCACAATTGCGGAACTGTGTTACAACCTTGGATCCCGTAGATGTCAAGACCGCCTTATCAATTATACTAAACGCTACAAGAATTTTCTCTTACGTAAAATGGTTAATTCTACGGTGATTATTAAACTTTTAACACTTGCCCTTACGACTTAAAATTCGATTTCATTCTAAAAACATTTTTAGTCTAAATTTACAAGAATACTGATTACTGTTTCAACATTTCAATATTGAGATCGAGGTAAAGCGACTTGCTTTGCACATGGAATTAGAAATAATAATCCGATGGTTGACAGCGTAACGAACACAGTCAACGAACTTTCTGTGAACCAAACTATCACTGAATGAAGACTCCTCTCTTTACAAAGTTCTTCGTTGGTTGAAACTGTCGTTTGTAATTTACACTAGAAGCACAAGCTCAAACGTAAGCATTTTTTCATGAGAAAACATACATTAGTTAACTTCTCTAGCGACATTTAACTGCCCTTTGTTTTTTGACTATTAGGGCCATTATTACAACTTGCCGTTAACTAAAGGGTGGATTTTAACAGGCAGATAAATTATTTTTCATTATTATAAGTAGGCAATATGGTAGAAGTGAGCGTTAAGCTAAAGGGAGGATCATCCTTACCGGTAACTTTTAAAGTTAAGTTTATGTTTGAACTTGCCATATTATATATTATTTTCAATATGGCAACTTCAAATATAAACAAAATGATCATATACAACACAAAAATGAAGCCCGTCGTTGCCGCTGCATTTAAAAAAAACTTGTTTAATTGAGCAGTGTAATACTGGGTTCAGACATGCACCTTTATTGCGTAAATCGCAATAAACTTCATTATTGATCTCAATATTTCATATAAAATTTCAATTAATTATTGCTCAATAAATTCATAAATTGTTATAATATTGATAAAAACTTTAAATACAACACTGTCATAAGTACGTTCAGTGAGCAGATTACATTTTTCCGAACGCTTTCTATTAATATTTGACAACTCAAATGTAAACAACGACAAATAAGAAATGGAAGGTCAGCAGAAAGGTTTGTATTTTATTTTGAAATCCATTTTCCTCTAACAGTGCCATAAGCAAAAGCTTTCTTTTCTGCAAGCTATCCAGTATTATCAAATTTTTCTTTCTCATCCTTCTGAGAAAAGCCACTTTGGAGTGAAAAGTAGTCCCTATTAACCGCAACAGCTCGGCGTTTCGATTAATCATTAGCAATACCTTTTAAAACGTTAAATTGTTTTCCATTTTTTTTAACATTTTTTTGGTACTAATTTTCGCGATTAAATTAAAAGCAATGTTGTTGAAGCAATCAGCTGTTTTGTTTACCAGCTGTCAAATAAATTTTCGTATATTATATGTCTGAACGCTAAAAATATTGTTGTCAATAAACCGAATATTGATTTAATAAAAGTGCATGTCTGAACATAGTATTATCGACATTGCTCTGGCACTGCCATATTTTTGTAAAAGTTAAATTTATTTTATCTGTAACTTGTAATAACGAAAATAAGTTAAAGGTAACTTTATAGTTCCCTTTAGCTAAAAGTACCTTTAACTAAACCCAAGTTTAACGGCAAGTTGTAATAATGGCCCTTAAAGTGTCAATACTTAAAAATTTGTGTGCGTTTGATATTTCGTTAATCATTATATATTCACCTTTACAGCGTTTCTAGTATCCAGTACTTTGGTTAGGAAGTTGATTATAAACGTATCAAAACCGAACATATAATTATAAAAAAATTACTTATATACATATATACATACATGCCATATATATACAGTGACCATTATTACCAAGAGAAAAAAGCGGACAAATATATAAAATTGAAAAACCAACAAATTAATTTATTATAATTAATATTTTATATAAAGACTTAAAATAAAGACATAAATAGTTACAAATAATATACACAAACTTAAATTTATACATATACATATCGCTCCTTAATTGCAACATAGTCATATCTCAAAAAAACTTGAAATTGGCAAAATGCGATTTAAGTTTTCAAGACATAAGTCCTATGATCTAATTGCCGCAAACATTTTTTGCTATAACTTCGGTTCAGCTTGGGATATAAAACTGATTTTTTTTCAACATGTACAGAAGGTCTAAAAGAGCAGTTTTGCTTAAGTAACTACAAATATTTAATTTTTTGAGATATGACTATGTTGCAATAAAGGAGCGATATGTACATACATTATACATATGTATATGTGTATAAATTTAATTCTGGTATTTCTCTACAGAATGTATTTTTTAAAGTATTGAGCCTGTTAGATAAAAATGTTTCAAATTCCGAACAGTCCATTTCAAAATTGCAGTTTATGGCTGAGAGATTCTAAAGTTTGTAGTCCCAATTGGGATTTTTCGGAAGACCAAATATTGTTATATATAGAAAAGAAACTCTTTCTGTTGGTTTCAGCGTTAGACGCTGGCAAAGCAAATGAAAAATCTACTAATTTCAGGATGTTTTTATAAGGAATATTTTTCGTTTCAAAAAATTTTAAAATCTCAACCCACTTTTTATCAGGATTTAATGCTGATTGTTTCCATATTTCTATTTGTTCAGCATTTGCATAATTTTTTACAAATTTCGTTAATATTTATATTTATATCATTTTTAATTTCTGTTACCTTCAGTAACGGCTTCTGAACTTAAGACCAAGATGGAATTGCATCTAACAATATCCAAGCGAGTCACTGAATTTCTTTAAAAGATTCATCCCATTGGTTCAGGTAACTAATACGTTAAATCGTAAAAATAATTCATTGTGACGTTCTATTAACTTTGATTTAAATTCTTTTAATATTATATCCGCTTCAGGCATTAAAATACGTAGACTTTCTAAACGCAGTATAAATCTATGGGAGACACTAGCTTGACTGTGTATGTATAAGTAATAACCAAGACATAGCAAAAGGATCATTAAAAGAATTAAACAATATTGTTGGGCATTTTGCTTGTTTAAGAAAGTACTCTATCGTTTTTACCGAATTAGTGAAAAAAGTGGACAAAAGCGGACATTTTGGACAATAAATACTTTTTATAAGTTACGTATGGTAAAATAGTGGACAAATAGTGGACGCAAAAAAAATAGTGGACATGAGGTTAAAATAGCGGACTGTCCATTATAATAGTGGACGGTTGGTCACCGTACATATATAGGAACAAGTAAAAGATTTTTGTGAAAAATCTTAATTCATTTCCTCGAGACGGGCATATAAAACAAAGCAATAAATTAATGCGATAAAGAATAAGAATTTATTTGACTTGGATTCGTCTGAGATTTCAAATCTCCACTAATTATACAAATTTGTTGTAATTAATTGTGTTTATAATACGTAGATCCGAAGAACTAATGTTTACAAAAATAGTTAAAATTTAACACTCTCTTTATCTGTCATTATTTATATTAGTTTGCTAGACATAAATAGAAATAATTATGACACATGGTTATTATTTATCAACATTTCAAAGTAAATATGAAATTAGCAATCTTTTTTAATTTATAATACAATACAATTGTTTAGAATAAAAAATAATTAAATTCATAAGCCATATATATGTATGTATAATATCGTAGAATTGTTTATCAACATTAGCAGCAGACTTTAGTGTCAATGTACTATACATATGTATATCGCAAGAAATCCAAAATTTTTTTTTGTCATTTGAAACTAAATATTAATAAATAAATAAATTTCCAAACAAAAAATAAAAATAAATAAATCCTTCCATTAAATATTTTTTGTAATGAAAGCAGAAAACAAAAAAGTACTGTGGAAGCAAATGATAAATAAAATTTTTATTTTAGTAAGTGATTTTGTAACTCAAAATTAAAAAAAAAAAATATATAAAAAAAATCTTCTAAACCGCAATGTAATATACAATAAATATAGAATTTACAAGCAAATTAAAAATTGTATTATAAAGCTTATCCTGTATTGTTCCACCAAGTAATAATAGTTTATTTAATAAAATACAGTAATCCTTCGATTTACGTTGCCTCGATTAACGTTGTTTCGATTTACGTCGTCAAATTTTTTGTTCCCTCTAACTTCAATTTGCGTCATCATTCGATTTACGTCGCCTTTTTTTGGAACCAACTGCGACGTAAATCGAGGGATTACTTTAACTTTTTTAAGTTCATTGTTAAAAACATACTACTTTGTAGTATGAGCAATATGAAATTCGATTTACGTCGCCTTTTTTTGGAACCAACTGGGACGTAAATCGAGGGATTACTTTAAACTATTTTTTATAATACTTGTGAGTACATACAAATTTCCAACAAAGGACATTAATTTATTACTGTCGCATAAAGGTGCTACAATACTTCTACTTTACGATCAATCATAGTGCCTAAATCTTTATAATGTATCTCTATAATGGCTCTCGCAATCAGTAAGGATAGCTCCCTGGTAATACTTCATTAACATCTCAATGTGTCCTTCTCAGATGCATTAATGCTGTGTGTGTTCTGTCCATTTGTTTCCCTCATCACTTGACCCCATTCTGAGCAAGTGTTCTTTGAGCCTGCTCTGCTCGATCTGAAAGCTGGTTACTACGCTTAGGCTACTTCTGGCTTATCTGATAAATAAATCCAATATCTGCCTATTGCTATTACCCTGCAAAAGTTTAGATTGTCTCAAAACTTTTTGACATGAGAAAAGTCTTAGTGACCTTTCGGCGAGTATAACTTTTCAAACTTCTCTTCCTACTATTAAAATTTCCATCCATGCAAGTATATAAGTCTGTTCATTGCCGTGAATTCCAGAAGATCGTGACCATATTTCCTCTTTTAGCTGATTCAGCTTCGCTACGCAGTCCCATACCATTCTCCATTGTATTTCCTATCCAAGTTGAATTGGGTGTAAACTTCTGCTTGGGAGATACCAACAAGGGCAATATAATTTTTATTTCCTTTTCGTAATGCAAAGCTAAAGGGCCTTAGCTTTTCTGTTTTACCTGATATAAATTATTATTAATTTACCTTATGTGCATGCAGATACGCCTATTATTTCAATTCTGTGTGTATTTCGTACATCGAAGGGAGCTCAAAATTATTCATATAATATTTAAAAAGTCTATGGGCCATTATTACAACTTGCCGTTAAAGTTGGGTTTAGTTAAAGGTAACTTTAGCTAAAGTGAACTTTACAGTCCCCTTTAACTTTTTTCTTTATTACAACCTAATGATAAAATAAAGTTAACTTTTTCAAAAATATGGTAGTGCCGGAGCAATGCCGATAACATTGCTTAATTAAACAAGCTTTTTTAACCGCAGTGGCAACGACGAGCTTCGTTTTTGTGTTGTATATGATCATTTTGTTTATATTTGAAGTTGTCATATTGCAAATAATATATAATATGGGAAATTCAAACAATAACTTAACTTTAAAAGTTACCGGCAGGATGATCCTACCTTTAGGTTAACGTTCACTTCTTGTCCACTTATAATAATGAAAAACAATTTATCTGCCCGTTAAAATCCTCCCTTTAGTTAGGGGCAAGTTGTAATAATGGCCCTATATGCTGTTAATTTTTAACGATGGGGCAAAAATGAGATGCTACTGTCTACTGGCATGTTGCCGAAAACTTGTAAATGTATTAATTTCAATCAATTAAATTCAATTAATTTCACTGGTCACACATATTCAAAAATTTTAGTTTTAGGTTCAAATATGTTCTTTACTACTAAAGACTATCAAACTAAATTTGAGGATCCATGTTTTTGTGTTTTCCTAGTTATAAAAATAAATACATTTCCGGCAATTATCACATCTATTTTTTTAGGATTATTCTAGCAATGCAGTAAGGTGATCCGGAAATCTCGGTGAGGTCGGTGATAAAAACAATTAAAATAATACAATACATACATATTTAAACGTTATAATTTCTGCTATTAAATCTTATCATTTAATAAATCTTTTCAAAAGAGTATGTATGTATGTTATTCGTTTTTAATATAAGATTTGTTCAACAAAACCATTCGATTTTTTGAAAAAAAAAAACAATTTTTTTTCGTCTTGGGCTAATTTAAATTGGAATAAAGCCTCTACAAATTTAGGTCAACCAAAAAATATTATAAATATATATCGTATATTGTATTATATGTTGTATGTACATATATACCATCTCTATTCTTGGCCAGAAATATATCTTTGGAAATATTTTTTATACTCATATATACATGTGTACATGCAAATATTTAAAAGAAAATACTTTTGTTTAAAAAATTTAAAGAAAAATATGAAAATAGTCCGCATGGTCAATGTTTTTCATTTATTTATTTATTTTTATTTTTTATACATATGATTTTCTGGTGAAATTATCTTGTCTTCATCGGTGTTGAAAAATATTATCATCAGATGATTTTCTTTAAAATTAGATTCATTCTTTAGGGGACAACACCATACAGGTTTTCATGATTCTTAATGATTTAAAACTTGACAAATTTTGTTAAAAAAAAATCGAAAAATATATATGTATTACACAAGGGCCGGTGAGAAAGAAAGAGATTTAAATCAAGATAACAAAAATAGATTTTACGATTTTCATAAAATGATTATTCCTCTGCAGTACCATTGTATGTTTCTAGTTTTTAGAATTTCGATAGAACTACGAAATCCCCGAATCTGCCCCTTCTTTGGCCTCATCACTGGAACGGCCAGAGGGGAAGAGCAGAAGCTTTCGGTGAATGGATCGAAATGTTATGTATGGCCTGCCATAGACAGTGATAGAACAGGTTTACTGCTGGGCTTAGATAAGGCCAGTCTGAGGTTAGCTATTGGTTTCATTACAAGGCAGTGCGAGATTGTATCGCTGACAGGGATCGTGATCAGATCTCAGCTGGACTATTGCAAGGCATGTTGCGATGAGGAGGAGTTAGAGACTATCAAACACCTTGGGCCTGTTCGTAAATGCATCACTGCGCTGCATAATATGATTATTTTGCGCTCACACTGCTAATCACATGTTGCTGATGCTTCTTTTTGCTGATTTATTTGTTTGCGTTAACGAACGAACAAACACTGCAGAAATAGAAAAATTATTAATAAATATGATTTTCGAACTGGACGATAAAACAAATGACAAAATGTTGTTAAATGCACAAAAAAGAAGACGTTTAAGGAAGAAAAAAAGAAACTTATTGTCTCTCTCTCTCACTCATTCAATGCATCAGCATTGTTTTTTTGTGTTTATTTGCGCATAATATGATTTAATGTTGCATTTACGAACATTTGACAGCTGCAGTCCTGCCAAGGTTTGCATTTATGAACATGATGCGCATAATAATGTAGCGCAGTGATACATTCACGAACAGACCCCTTCTCTGCAACTGTCTAGCCCTTATTAGATTGAGGTTGAGAACCCTGGGCAGGGGCTTCTTCGAAGGCTTGGGCTCTTTGTCGAGAGCCGATATTAGGGATCTCCATAGATTCATAAATAGGTTAAGCTGGTTGAGAAGTGCTAGGGCATCAAGGTTGTAGTAGCGTTCTCTGTGTCGTGTTGTGTGTTTGTGGTCCATCCTTTTTCCTTTGTTTCTTATATCTTCCCTTTCCTATCTCCCAAATTTTCCAATTTTCCTATCTCCTTTACTATCCTCTCTCTCTCTCTCTCTCTCTCTCGTTCTCTCTTAGTACACGTCCTGTAACCTAACCTAGAATTACGAAAATACTTTGAGCCGATCCTTGAGTATTTTAAAACTAAATTAGGATGACCTGAGTACGCTAAGGAGCGTACATGTACACCTGTACCATAATGGCGTGGTGGAAAATAATGAATGCAGGACATGCTGTGAAAACATCGAAACGATGGAGAACGTTTGTGTCTCGAGATTCAAATATTTCGGCGATGACGCTATACTAAACATAACTCGCCTCAGAGGAACAGACTGGAAGAAGTTAAGGCAGTTCGTAGAAGATATAGAATTCCTATAGAAATTAAGGTGGTATTACTAAGGATAAGCGCACAATATACCTACATGATAGCTTATGTGTATGTCAATAAGCATAAGACCATGGGTTGTCCTGCTTCAACCTACATGCCTACCCAGAATTTCTTAAAAATTCAAATGGAAAATAGATTTCTACTACAATATTTGAAGTATTATTAGCTTATTTGTAAAAGTTTGTTACCATTATTAAAATGTTTGTTTTAAAATTGTCAATGCCTGTTTTATCGCCGTAGTCTAGTAGGTAGTGTGTTGGCTTATTAGACGTAAAGCCAGGGTTCGAGCCCAAGGCCAGACATCAAAACAAAATACAAAAAGTATTTCTTCGGCGATTTCCTCTCAGCAGATTTCTTGCAAAAACTCTGAGAGTAAAATAAAATTGTCATGAAAAGTTTCTCAAAAAATCTGTCGTTCGGAGTCGACTTTAAACCGTAGGTCCCGCCACTTATGTATGTATAAAATTAACACACACAACATAAGTGGTGTGAGAAACTAGGTCAATATTCCTGACTAAAGGGTTGTAATGACCAATTATGTATGTATGTAATGCCTGTTTGAAACCATTCAAATTACTATACATAGATACGATCAAAAATATCAAAGTCCTACTGTTTCTATATAATACGTTTCAAATAGGAAAATGGAATATATTGCCCTTACGAAATTTTAGAATGAAACTAAAATTTGCGCAATTGACCGTTTGAAATATTGTCGTGACTCAAACCATTTCATCCCAAGTAACACATAACTACTCGACTTCCGGTCAAAAAGACTGCCTTGAAGAACGTATTAAAAACAAGATGATTTAGAAAACCGAAATTCGATAAATACAAAAACAACAAATATAACAATACATAAATATAGTAAATACATATGTATAGTGTTTTAATTTTGTAAATAATATTGTATTGATTTAGATTTTTTTTAAGATTCAATTTAATATTAATCTTTTATTTCTTTTCAAATATTTACTCAATTTTATCTGCAATTGATAACATTTCAGATATGTTTTGTGCATAATTCTCGTTACTTTCTATAATCTTTATGGACACTTGTATTTCATTTTTTTTCTTTTATCATAAATTATATTTTTTTTAAATTAAATAACCATTTTTATCACATACGAGACATGTTTTTTTGATATAGATTGGGGAGCTATTAATTTGGGGTCATGTTTATGTTGATTTCGATTTTCGATAAAATAAACAACAACTCTGCCATAAAACAAATCCCATTTTATAAGTGCAGTGCTAATATTGAGTGCAACAGTATATGAGTAAAGTTTAATAAAAAAAAAAAAGATAATTTTTTTGATTTTACTTTTATTTTGTAGGAAGTCAGGCAGGCTGGGAACTATTAAAGTCGATCAATTATCTTTAAGTATTGATGAAATTCTGTATGACAAAAGATAAACAACGGATTTTCAATTCTCCAATTCTTCTGTGAAACATTACAACACTTCTCTTAATAAAACTTAAAACAATTAAAACTTTCATTGTTTTAATATAAAAATTATTAACTTTACATTAATACTATTTTTTCTTTTGACATGATTTTGAAATAAAATTACAAAATTTTGTTAAGATACTAATTTAATTTGCCATTTTTTATTACCAAATTTATTTCATTTTGACAATACGTAAAGAACAAATAATATTTTTTATTTAAACATTTTTAAAAGGTAAATTTTATAAAAAAAAAAGAAACATTCGCTAGGTGGGCGTTATGTGCTCACTAAATACGTATTAAAAATTTATTTTAAAAAATCTCTAAAATACAAGCAAATCAATCAATAAGAATAATAAAAAAATTAAGAATTCTTAAAAATGTTCTCGAATTAAGAAATTAGTAGCCTAAAATGTTATGAAATTTATTTCAAGATTGTTTAAGAAAACATCCACAAAAAATGTTTTTTTTTTAAATTTAAATTGGTTTTCCATTTGTAATTAATTAATTATAATTAAAATATAAAGTTTACAAAAAAAAATTAAAGTTAGGAAGGTAGGTTCTAATTGTTGCATTATCAGTAAGTTTGTAAATAAATATCTTAAGTCATAAAATCCCTTATGATAACAGGCTACATATTTGTTGTATAAACATATTGTTGTGGCCTATTTTAGCCACACATTAGGCAATTTTAAGCTATAAATTATAAACGAATTAATTGGCTTAATTATAATTTTAAACCAAAAATTGCTGCATTATAGATTACACAGGATCTTATCTGTTTGATACACTATTTTAATTGTAATTTATTGTTTTGTTTCTTTAATGCGTAAGATTTATTTAAATTTATTCAATTGATGGAAATTCACGTCATAGTCATCGTATTGAGACAGAAATTAATAATACACATCTGTATTTTCTTAATAATTAAGTCCTCAAGCCTAACAAGATGCAGTTACCAGAATTGAAGTCAATTGATAAGCAACGGCTTGGACAACTTATTCATTTTTTTGCTGAGCATAAGGTGAGTGAGCAAGCAATAATTTTGTAGAGGGGGTGATTGTATAGGGACAGAAATAGACTCAGGGTATAAGTATTCTGTCAAGGCGTCTGATACCATTATGATCAGAAGGGTGGGAAAATTGTACCCCAACGTGCTTAACATCTCACACTAATAGATTGACAATTTAAAATTTGTATGAAACTTTTTCTTTTAAATACACTCTGTGGTGTTAAGGCAAGAGAGTGTATTATATGTTAGCGTCATGAAACCGGGTTAAGAACCGATTAGACCACTGAGCTAGCTTAACATCTTATGTTGCCCTTAACCAAGTTTTTTATATAAAAATCAGTTCAATTTCTATCAAGACGAATATACAATAATTTTTGTTATTCTTTCGGTAACGACGCGTAACATACATACATACATGTATATGGCCTTTCTATGATCTTTCTGAAATCAAAATCTTTACCTAACTTTCTTGCATCGCTTTTGATCGACATTTTATTTGAATAGTATCATTGCGCTGATGGCCAGATAAAAGCGATATCGCAACATATGGACAATTTTGTTTGTGAAGTTTACATACATAATTGGTCATTACAACCCTTCAGCCAGGATTACAACCTAGCTTCTCACGCTACTTCTGTTGGGTGTGTTAATTTTATACATAAATGGCGGGACCTACAGTTTATAGTTGACTTCGAACGACAGATTTTTGAGAAACTTTGCAATGGCAATTTTATTTACTCTCAGAGTATTTGCCAGGAATCTGCTTACCGAAGAAGTATTTTCCCATATTTCGTTTTATTAGAGATGTCTGACCTCGGGTTTGAACCGAGGACTCACGTCTAATAAGCCAACACACTATCTACTAGACTACGGCGACTTCAGTGTGTAGTTTAGATTGTGCAAAATACATACTTGTAAACAATTTCACTATTGTATAGCTGGCCAAGTTCATCAGATCCCAAATTTAATGCCTATATACTCCTTTTCACAAAATTTGGTATATAAGCGTAATCGTATATGCAGGGAATATTTACCAGACAGATATATCAATTAAAAATTGTAAACTCTGAAATATGTGTGAAATTAATCAACACAATCAATATTTATTCAATGTTCATTGCAATTTGAATTTCTATAAGAAGCTCTTTCTTGGAAGTCCTTACATTTCCAAATGCTTTGAACTTTGTACAAAACTTTCTTTTCTTCTTTAAGGATTTTAGAGGAAGGAAATGCATAATTTTTCTTTAAATTTGAATATTTGCAAAAAGGAAAAATTTTTTAGTTACGCTTCAAACAATGAGAATGCTTTGCTTTATCAGTGAAACAATGAAATCCATTATGAACTATAAACGCTATGAATTGCAAGGCAATAAATAATGTGCAACAAAGTTTGATTACGAATAATTATGGGTACCGTTTTCTCTAGTGTTGCACACATTATAAATTACTAAAAACCAAATGTGAAAATAGAATACTTTGTGAAACCGATTAACTGTTCATTTGATCTGGTTATCCTTTTTCGTTTAAGAAATAGAAAATGACAATTGGCGTAGTCAAAAATAAAAAATACTTTGATAACCCGAACCTATTTTTTAATTCTAATCCTTTTTAAAAATAACAATTTAAAATAATAATTAATTTAAAATAATAAAGAACAATTATTAATTGAAATATTAAAGGGTTTATAGTGTGAATATATAATAATTTTAATAATTAATATTAATAATAGTGTGAATATATTCACATTGTGCACATTCATAAAATTATTAAATTCCTTTCGCAAATTGAAATTCCGATATTTCAAAATCTACAATCCAATAAAGTTTTGTTAAATGAAAACAAAAAACAATTAAATTAAAAATTCTCTTTTCCTTCCTTTACCGCAAAAGATATTTAACCAAGAAATAAAAAAAAAATTAAATTAAAAAAGCTCAATCATATAATTATATTTTATTTTATTTTATTTTTTTTCGTATTGCAATTATTTGATTTCAATAAACCGTTACAATATACAGTACGAAATGTAAATGAATAAAAAAAAAATGTATACAAAATAAAATAAATACTCACCTTATTTTTGGAGAAATGCAAACAGTACAGGGAGTTTTGTATAATTTTAGTAATCTTTCTTTTTATTCTGCCTTGCTAATAAAACACTAAATAACAAACAAAAAAACAGTTAATTCCACAAAAACGTCACAAATTTTTATGAAAACAAAAAAAACGCGCAGTTTTAACTTTTTTACTTGTTATAAAAAATGTACATAAAAACAAAAACAATTTACAAATTGTTATTTATTCAAAGTTCTTTACATGCGAAAAATCCTTGTTTCTCTTCTTTTTTGCAATATTGGCGAAAAACAATTTGAAAAAAGAAATGGACGCCTTGAGGAGGAATAGTCTATTTTCCTTTTCTTTGTATTTTACTGCGGTTTTAGGTTTTTAAATGGACCGCGCGTTACGAATACGTATTGAAGACTGTTCAGTCGATTGTGTTATAGCGGGCGTTGTAGTTTAGAGCAGCAGTTGGCACGACCACAACGACGACGATGACGACGACAACGACGACGATTATCAGAACAAAACTCAGCTAAATATTGCTCTGTCTACACTCACTCGTTAACTTAAAACGTCCGTCATACGGTTAATATTAAAAAAGAACAAAAACAACAGCATGCTCATACACTAACAACAGCGGCAGTAATAACGAACAACAACTACAGTAAAGTAATAATAATAAGGAATGGAAGAATACACTACCAACCAGAATTATCAGAAGTAGAAGTGATTGAAGTGACTGAATGATACAATAAAAAGAAATAATAACGACAACAAGTACAACTGATTAAATCTACTCTTGCTTCTCGTTTAAGTTTGATTTTAATACTGTGTATGCGTGAGTGTGTAAGGATGATGAACTTGCAAAGGGGAAAATTCTTATTTGTTTACTTCGTCAGAAAATGTTTTTCTTTTTCAACACCACCGATTAGGACATGTTCAAAGATAAATTATTTATTTTATATCTACAGATTAATCAGATTTAACAAAGAAAAAAAATTTTAAAAAACCCCAAAGACGTTCATCATGAATGTACTTCATATGACTTTATTGTTATTTTTATTATTTTTAATAGACATAAAAAAAAAATTATAAAGACTAGATATCGTTCTCTTTTAATAAAATGTTTCACAACTTTTTGTTCTCTTATGCAGCATCCTTTGCAGACGTACATATGTATTGCTTCTGGTCAACTCTCTTACACTGTGTGACTTTCTCTTATAGTATTTGTCCTTCATCAAGGACACATTGCATAAAATAAAAGATGTTTTGACAACGTGCTTTTTCATACGTACGGCTATGTGTTCACATGTTGTTTGTTATTAAAATTCATTTAAGATGTACATACATATGTATGGGTGGGTGGTTTGTAAAGTCAATCAAACATGTTGAATACAAACGTTTGTATTGTTTAGTACGAAATTCTTATAAAAACCCATAGATAAACGCTATAAAATGTTATTAAATGAGTAATAAAATGAAAATATTAAAATGAATATTCAAAGTATGTGTCAGGAATAAGAATTCTCTCTAGAACAGAGAGAGATAACGTAAAAGGTTTACAGCAGGCAAACAATTGTTTATAGATTTTTTTCTCATCATCTATTTATTGAATATTCAATTAAATATTGAATAGACAATAAGATTTTTAAATCTTAAATAAGAATTATTGATGCGTAGTCAGCAGCGAGAATAAATTCAGTTTATTTATACATCTTCGGTGGATATGACAGCTGCACTGATCATCTTTTTTAAATGAATGTGGTAAGCTTTGATAGATGGCACCACGATATCCTTATCTATGTTAGAGTTTTTAATGTGCAGTTTGAATAGAAAATTTGAAATTAAAATTTCGCTACGCGTTCTTTTAATTTTCATTTGGACATCAAAAATTTTCAAACAGTTTAAGACTGTGCAAGATTTATTTCAACCTCGGCAAGGGTAATGAATTTCAAGTCTTAAAATAAACCGTGAGCAACAGTTTTCTGCAGCTAGAATTTTAGCGGGATGACAGTTTAGTCGTATTATTTAGCAAATTTGATGAGAATACGATTTTTAAATACTCAACAAACAAAGAAAGATTAAATATAACCTCTAAAGATTGCTGGTTGCACGCCACAATGAATAGTTTGACTTTAAATATTTTTGGTTGAGGTGTTCTGTGCATTGATGTTGCCATTCTAATCGCGCCCTTGTTTTTCAGTATTTGGCAAATGTGCCTCGCATACATGCTTACACATGCTGATTCGTTTGGTGAAATTTTCAATAACTTTTGTCTCTATCTCTCTGTATGTTATCTTTAAAATATTTAAAGGATCACATTATTTGAAAGAATTCAGGAAATAATTAATTTTTTTTTTTGGTAAAACCAGCACTCAGGGGATGGCCCCTACTCATACAGTGCATTGTGCAGGTTTAGGAAAATAGGTTATAGGAAGGTGGAAAGAGGGAGTAGTGTTTGTGGACATTTGATTTAAACTTACCAATATCGTAACTGACGGGAAAAACTTCCGCAGGAAGATCATTCCACAAGCGAGCAGTGCGGGCAAAAAATGAATTTTCCCTGTAATGCATTGTGCGGTTCACTGGACAATCAACCACAAAAGGATGTGCTCTGCGAGAAGTACGAGTACCACGTAAAAATATGTGATTATCGGGAACCAAGCCCCCTATCTCTCGAGAACACCTCCCATTAAGTACCGATAGAACAATGAAACGCGGTCGAGAAGATTCAAAATAGACTTTGAAGCACCGGCCCATACATGAGAGTTGTACTCCATCCGAGGTCGGATAAAGGTCCTGTAAATAGTAAGAAGGTCGGATGGAGTGAAGTATTTTCTACACCGTTTTAAAAAACCAAGGCACTTGAATGCTTCCTTCGACACTCGAAAAATGTGATCGTTCCAACGAGCATCACAACTAATTCTCATGCCCAGAACATCAAGAGCATCCGCCTCCTCAATATTTACATTACCGATAGATACAGATGACAGAACACCAGCACCAGCATCACGCCGGTGTGTCAAAAAACAACATTGGGTCTTGCGCGCATTAAAATCGACCTTGTTCGCGCGGCCCCACTCAGAGATTGTTATCAGGTCACTTGTGAGTGCGTCATTCATGTTCGACCTCCTTGCCCCAATCTCCAAAAGGCTCGGCCTCCGATCAAATGAATATGAATGACAAATGTTGCTGTCATCCGCAAAAGAGTAAATAGGATTGGTAGAGAATTCAGAGTTTAACTAAATTTAGTGAATCAAAGGAGTTTCATTGCTTTGTAGATCATTAGGCAGAAGCTGCAAAACAATTATAAATATTAATTAGAACAATTTAATTCCTATTATTGTCTCTCGGTTTAATTTTGTAGATTTAGAGAGACTATGGTTTCACTATTAGTCGAAAATTATTTGTATAAAAAAACGTATATTTTCTATGTTGAATTATATCTTTGTTCTTATGATTATTATTATTATTTAGGCCATTATATTACTAACTGTTTTCGTTATAAAAGTTTTTCATCCAAAAGTTTTTTAAATTCGTTTGGATACAGGTTTATAATTAGATTTTTTAAAACATAATTTATTAATCTCTTCCCATAAACAAACTCAAACGTTCTGATATATAACTTTCATAATATGTACCGAGGCTTATTAAAAACTGTCGTTAAGAATGTAATAAGATGGTACTACGGGAGTGCACAGAAACAAATTGTAATGACATAAGTACCAGAAACGATTGCACATTCACTAGAGTAGTTAGAAGCCTACGCTATCAATTTTATTTAAAATAATACTCAAAGTGATGACCTAAAGGCGCTCAAGTGCCGCGTTTCCAAGAAATAATTCACTCCATGTGATCTCCTTATTATTTACAACACATATGTACATATATCTGCTCGTAACTGGAATAAATCTCCCAAATTTTGAGTGATAGCTCGACGTCTATTTTCAGGCTTCCCGATTATGTATAGAAGAGGGCGAAAGTGTTCTTTAATAACAGTAGGATAACCAACTAATTTATTACGCCACCATCTAATCCTAATTTAGTGGAATGTACTTGGCAGAAATAAAGGAACTTGTACTTACGTTATATTCGTCTTCTTTCTTTAAAAGCACATTTCTTCGTGGTCGTGGTTGGCCAGTGGATTGCATAATGCATTACAGAGAGAATTCTTTCTTTAGTCATTCTTTTTAGAGTACTTTTCCAGCGGGTGTTTTCTGTTTCTTACAGTATACAGAAATTCAAAATTAATATTAATAAACACTACTCCCCCTCTGTGTTCTCTCCTACAATATATTTGCATAGTTGCGACAGAATGTACAGCCTAACTAGGACTGCAATAACTAAAAGTCCAAAACATGCTGTGAACCTGTTTGATTGTGAGTACGAGATTTTAATTTTCGGTTTATTTTAATAAAATCTTAATCTTGTTTTGCTTTTTTAAGCGTATTGTTTAATTTCAAATTAGTCCACGTGCTTTTGCGCATTATCATGTTAAATTTCAACCTGTGCTTCTGCTTCATTACCTTAACGATAATTTGAAAAATTTAATTGAAATTCTTGTTTAAGAACTCAATAAAGCTCAAGTACATGCTCGTGTACATTGTAGAATAAAATTCGGGCATCCGTTTAAATTCATACTCTCCCCTCTCTCTCTCTCACTCTCTCTCTCTCCCTTTCATTTATTCAGTCGTCATAGAAATTTGTACGATTTTCTTTTTTGTTTTTGATTTCGATTTTATTAAAAATAATTGTTCCATCATTTTATTCTATTATAAGATCGTCGTTAAAAGTTTGACATTGGCATATGTATGTATGTGAAGCTGGTACTGCTACTGCTGTTGCTGTTGCTGCTGCTGATTGATGAATTTCAAAAGTCAAAAACATGTGCCAAGGAAGGTGTGTCGTTGTCATATTGTTGATAATGATGATCTAATTTCACTGATTAATTTTCATCACCAGCAATTTAAAAAGGTTGTGAACTTGAATATCACACTTACCCTCTTTATCAATGACATTTTCGACCATTTAAATACAAGTAAACTCTAATGCCTAAATTTTATCACAATAAAAATATTTTGTATAATGATCTCTAAGATTTTTAATACTTCTTGTCTCTTGTCGCCGTAATCTAGTAGGTAGTGTGTTAGTTTATTAGACGTGAGGCCACGGTTCAAATTCCCTGTAAGACATCAAAACGAAATATGAAAAAATATTTCTTCGGTATCTTCCTCAGCAGATTTCTAGCAAAAACTCTGAGAGTAAATAAAATTGGCATGAAAAAGTTTCTCAAAACTGTAGGTCCCGCCTAGTGTTGGGAATCCCGGGATCCCGCAGTTTTTAACAATTCCAAAATCCCGGGATTGAGCACTTAATCCCGGGATTTGACTTTTTAAGCCGCAATGAAAAAAATCGTATATTAGAACTCTCACTAATTCGAATTTCCAGAAATTAGAATCTGTTGCTTCAATGCATTAACCGCTCTGAAATTGGAAACAAAACTTCAAATTGCGATTTTTTTTTGAGATGTATTGGGCTACTAGAACAAAAGCTTGCAGTATATGGACTTAACTTGAGAAAAGATATAGTTGGTATTATGACAGACGGTGCAAGTGTCATGAAAAAAGTTGGCAGATTATTATTTCAGAGAGTAACGAGGATGAGAATTTTTCTGGCAACGAAGAATTGGTTGATCTGTATTATGGCCATAGACATGGAGGATACCAATGTGATATTACTGAGGTCAATTGCGGTGCAGTGATCAAGAAGGTGTGAGAATTAATAGTGATGTTTAAACGATCGCCAACAAAAAACGATGTCTTGCAAAAGTATGTTACGGCTGAATTTGGAAAGCAATTAACTCTAATAAAAGACTGTAAAACTAGGTGGAGCAGCCTTTTGTTAATGCTGGAACGTCTTTATTTATTAAGAAATTGTATACAAAAGGCATTAATAGACATAGGTCCACCTGAAGGTGAATATTTTGCTTTATCCAAAGATGAGATTAATATGGTATCCGCAATCATTAGTGCTCTTGTCCCAGTTAAAGCAACAGTTGACGCCCTTTGCCGTCGGGATGCTAATCTGTTCACAACCGATGTTGCCATAACTTTTATGTTAAAAAAACTTAAAGATGCTAACAACGTTATAAGTCAAAAACTACATTCAGCCCTTGTCCTTCGCATGCAACAAAGGAGAACAGATATCAGTGGGGTACTTCAGTATCTGCACAATGGTAGAACAAATGTTCAGTCCGAATCCGAAAGAGAGTTCGTAACGGTTCCTTCTTCCATAAAATGTAAAATTAATAGTTGAGTTACTCGAAAGACTAAATGCTTCAAGTCCAGCTACATCACTTCTAATAGCTTCTGAGTCAGAAGTTACACCTTCTGATTCAGATAAGGCACCTTTCGAAATTGTTTCAGATTCTTCTGAGCTTTCATCTGAATCTCTTTCTTGTTCTCTTGAAGAACCTTTAAATATTTCAGACGAGCTCAATGAAGCTATAAAAAAAGCACATTTACCGAGGATAGCAATTCGATGTGAGACGTTGTCTGTAAAAATTCAGAGAGAAATGCTCTTGTTTGAAAATGGAGGAACACGTGGTGACTTTTTGCAAAGAGCATACGATTTTTTAATGACTATTAAGCCAGCCAGTGTAGAGTCTGAACGTGCTTTTTCTGCAGCTGGATTTTTCGCAACTAAAATAAGAAGTCGTTTGAGCGATGAAACTTTGGATGCTCTGTGCTTCCTCAAAACGTATTTTAAAATTAATAAAAAATAACTTATCGCACTTGATCAACAAAAGAGTATATATCTATAAAAACAATTAACTCTTTATAATTAAATTAAAAATGTGTAAAATTAAAATTAATTTTCTTATAATTTAATAAATTCTTTCTTATAAACCTATTTTTGGATGTGTCATGTTATTAATTTTATTGAAATAATATGTTAATATCTTTCAAGAACAAATTTTTTAAAATCCCGGGATAAATCCCGGGATCCCGGGACTAGGTAAATGAAATCCCGAAATCCCGGGATTGAAAATATAGAGAGGGATTGCCAATCCTAGTCCCGCCAATCATGAATAAAATTAGCACATACAGCATACAGCATAAGGGGGTGTGAGGAGCTAGTTCGTGATCCGTATCTATATGATGTCTCAGTAAAAATGAACTTTTTTGGCATTTATTGTAAATAACTCATGTTCCAATTGGTCTAATCGCCGTCAAACAGCCACTACGATTCTGATGGCAATCACTTACACTTTTCTTGAAATTTTCTATAACTCACGGATGGCGCGTTTGATTTCGGATTTAAACTCTGGATTATTCGCTTTCAATTGAGATTTGATAAAACCGGGCTACATGGTTACATTAGTTTCTCATGAATTGCATGATGATTTTCTGGACCACAAATTCAAAATTTTTGTGCATTCAAAAAGTGTATTTACTAAGCAAACTTTGTAGATGAAAATGTGCTTTATTGGAGAAGTTGACTTATTTCGAAAAATGGGCATTGAGTGCACTGTTTTCCATTACCTATTGAACAAATTTCCGGTGTTTTCCGTGGCCTGAGTTCCTCAGTTAGCATAAAGATGGAGGTATTTTTATCAAAATTCACTTGTACTCTTTATGAAATTTCAAATTGTAGAGAACGAATTGATGTTTGAGAATTTTCAGTGACACTTCCCATTACATGAGCAATGTTTTCAGAAGGACGTATGTTTTCAGGAGTTGATTAATAAAAAAAAAATTGGCATTGACTTCATTGTTCTCCTTAACAATAGTCTTTTTGTAACAATTATGACAGCGAAATCGGTTTTCCAGGTAGACATTTTCATTTAAAGTATCTGAACTCGTGGACTAACCAAAAACAGTGGAAATTGTGCTTGGATCGCAATAACCACTAGACTATTTGTCGTGTATAATCTTCTAGTGGCAATCGAGCCCACAATCCCTTCGCTAATAGTCTATCACACTACCCACTAGACTAACAGGGCACAGTTTTCATTCTTGAACTGTATAGAGATCGTAATCCTGTCTAAAGTGGTGTATTGGCCAGTAAAGTATGTATGCATGTGTTTATAATCGTTCAACTTAGGTTGAAATGAGAAAGATAATCGAAATATTTGTGTCGACTGAAGACTTACTTAGGTTAGGTTAGGTTAGAGGACGTATACTTGTCAATTGTGACAAGTCCAGTACCCGGAGGTCGAATTGACCCATTGTACAACATCCTAGCTTCTCCCACCACTCGTGTTCTGTGCGTTAATTTTATACATGAGTGGCGGGACCTACAGTTTAAAATCGACCCCGAACGACAGATTTTTGAGAAGCTCTTCATGGTAATTTTTACTCTCAGAGTTTTTGCCAGAAATCTGATGAGAGGAAGTCGCCGATGAAATATTTTCATATTTTCGTTTTGATGTCTGACCTGGGATTTGAACTCGGGCCTTTTGTCTAATAAGCCAACACACTACCTACTAGACTACGGCGACTTCTAAGACTTACTTAATCATTACAATCTTTTAGTCAGGATTACAACCTAACTGCAGTTTAAAGGCGATTTCGAACGACAAATTTTTTAGAAGATTTTCATGGCAATTTTATATACTCTCAGAATTTTTGGACCAGGACTGTCACCATTGTGGCCTTTTTTTGGGATCGGATATTGAGGCTAACCGCTTTAAAGTCTTCAGTTTCTCTTTTCACAACGTGAACCAAAGAAGTCAAGAGATATCATCAAAGCCAACGATGCGAAACCCTAAGATCCTTGCGGCCACCTTTGACAGTCTCCTTCTCTTTTCCCCACGACACGGATCACCTTTTTAACTCTTCAGCCACGCCCACTGCCTTATGACTAGAGGACTTGTGGCTGAGACCTATGTACACAAGTGGCGCAATTACTTGGGCTACCAACTACTGATAATTCTTATTCACATTTTATTTTATCTAACACATCACTTAGACATCCATAGCAAACCCGATTTAATTCCAATTTTCTTGACTATTGAACAGGAAAATATTTCCAGGTCAGCAGCAGAGTTGTTACAACAACAACAATACCTGTTCGGATCTTAAGCCCAATTTTTTAACATACGCTCTCCAAATATATTGAGGGAAAGTAATTCATCTCGGTCAAATGAACGCAGCAGTAATTCCAGTTTTTAGATTTTTAGTTTGAAATTACTTATGTTAGGTCAGGTTGGAATGCTAGCTTTGATACCAAAAGCTCACTTGAGCACGCATAGCGGTCCGTTGTGACGCCACAGGTGAACGCAGTCCCTGTACTAACCAAGTTCTACCAAACCAGGGAAGGAGAAGAATTTGGTCAGCGTAAGGGCTGCACTTGGAATCGCTTGATTTCAATTTAACTTAAAATATCATAAGCTAAGGGATTTGCAGTATTTTAAATATTTTTTGCACATTTTTTCTTAACTAAGAAGATGAAGTGCATCGAATTACAGGATAAGACAAAGTGGGGGTAATGTGTGACAAATTGGTCTTTTATTTTTTATTTATTTTTTTATTTATTGATTTTGGTATATTACGATTACAGTTTTGTGATTGTGAATCCTGCTCGCTGGTACTGTGTTTTTCTCTGAATTTATACCAATGATTCGTTTTTCATAAAGTATAAGGTCAAGAAATAACTTTATTAAAGACGCGGTATATGGTAGCTGTTAAAATTAATTTGTTGGTTATCCTGTTAATTTTTTTTTAATTTATAAGTATTAAAAATACTTTAACTTTTCAAATTATACAAAATTATTATAAATCATTCAACAATACAAAATTAATACATTTTCTTTTAAAAATATTTTCATTTACTTCATTTATAATGTTTATTGGCAATAAATTGTATAAAACTTTATAAAACAACGTTTTCTGCATCTGGGTTGACTGCACTCTTTGGATTCGAAAGTCGTCTGCATTCCTCAGCATATATGGTTGGCTTTCTCACAAATTGGATCTGCTCGCATAGATATTTAGGCGTGTCACCTTTCTTCATTTTTCTAACAAACATTAATGTATTGAACTGTAACCTTTGTTTTATATTCATCCATTAGGTATTTTATATTTTTAACCTTTTCTATCACAGATACTTCATCAGAATTCATGTTTATTTCCATTATTTTCGTTTTGTTCTCATTTAATTTCAATTTATTCATTTTAAGCCAAGTGCTTTTTGAAGCTAAGGTCAGCAATAACATTTAAAGTATCATCTATGGCATGTTAAAAGATAATTGTGTAGCTGGTCTTACACAGTGGCTAAAACTTTTTAAAACCTTCTGGTTAAAACGCCTTTTAAAGTGCGCAGATAATGTTTACATCTAAACATAACCACAATGGGTTCAAAATTTAGTAGCAATTCACGTTTTAATAGGGAATATACTATCACGGAACTCCAGCACTTAGGCTTCATGGTGTCAGCACTTAAATAATTAAAGAAGGTTAGCTTTCATCTTGTACTCATTAATATCAGTGAAAACATAATTACAAAGCCACCTAGTGAGCTGGGCATAATGCACTGGATGTATTTTATGGTGGTTGTTGAAAGTAAGACTAACTCCTTCTAGATTGTCTGATAACTCTTAGTAAAAATGTAAACAGGGACATTTAACAACATAATAATTACAATAAAATAAGATTGTTTTTATGATTATTTTTGGTTTTGTTTTTATTCAGGAAAGTTTTAAAATATACCATATACATATGTATGTTTATATTTTTGATATTTCAATTCCAATTAAATTGTTAATTGCAAGTGTAATTTTGAGTTGAATGTTATTAACATAAACAGACTACATTTTCAATATTATATTGTATAATAAATATATTAATCTTTATAATTGTTTAGATAGTAACGGAAAAATAATAATTTTTTGTAAAATGTTTGCGTAGAAAATGGTCTCTTCTTCGATTGTTTATATATATTTTTTTTAATATCGTATAATTTAAGAATGAAAAACAAAAACATAATAAATGTTAACATCAGCATATAGATACATACATATACTGAATTATGAATATTGATCCTTGATTTTGAATAATGCTCTTTCGGGTCCGACTGTTTTAGAAATATTTTTTAAATCAATGAAATACAAAGTTTCTAAAGCGTTAAAGCTTATTTAAACTTCCAAAAATTCATTATGTACTCCTTTGTGCAGTTAAAGCACAAAATTTCCATATTACTGATTGATGATCCTTAACATTCATGTCTTCCGTAAATTGCGTAATTGTAGCGAAGATATTCGAGTATTTTTGTAGCACTATATTTAAGTATGGCTCCTGTAGTTGTATATCCTGTGTAATCTGTTTAATGTATGCACAAATTGACTGTGTAGAAGAACCAGAGGGCTGAATTAACAAATAGGCGGTGGCTAAAGCTATAAGTTTAGCTTCTTCTAATGCCGGAGTCTAAAATTGAAAATATTAAAATAATAATATAGGAATAAAATTATTAATATAGAAATAAAATTAACTATCGGTTTATCAACATTTTACCTCCTCATTAGACTTCATGGTTTTTTTAATAGGCTCTTTGGTGTTATCACCTACGATTGTTGTCTCTACAGTCAATGTCTTTTCATCTCTTTCATTGTCTTTGTCCTTACAATCAACTGTTTTCTCCTTGGACTTTTGGCGAAGTTTCTCAATTTCATTGGTGTCATCTATGATCTTTACTTCGTCATCACTTTTATCCACATCAATGTCTATAATTTGTGAGTTTTCTTGCTTCCTGTTTGCATCCTCATATAAATCTTGTACTTCACTTGATTCGGAATACACTGAAGCACATGCTTCACGATCCCTTAACTTTTCATTTGTTTCACGTATTTTTGTTTTAAGTAGGAGTTGTTTAACCCCTGCCTCTGTAAGACGTTTCTCCAATTGTTCTATGGTCTTGGCATCTTTCTGTTCGCGCATTTTAGTTTGCAACAGTTGGGTCTGCATGTTTCGTATGGTCTCCTGTAAAACTTTCATTTGTTTTTCACGAAAATCACTATTATACTTGAGATCTGTACGTTCAAGACTCATTTCATTACGCATCGCTTCCAATTGATGGCGCAATGAATCATTTTCCTCCTGTACATTAAATTTAATAATAAAAAAGTGTAAAATATATCACATGCAATGGACTCTTCATTATAAATAAATACCTTCAAATTATCACTATCATAACGTTTACGTTTTGAATGTGTTGTACTTTGATGATCGCGATCCTCATCAGACATTTCCATTTCATCATCTTCAATTTGAATGGAACGCAATTCCTAAAGGTTTATTAAAAAAGTAAATTTAGAAATTTAAATCATGTTGTAATCTTCTTTTTGTTTTTGTTGTTTTCAAATGTTTATATAGTATAGTAATTTTTTTTTTAAATAAATACTACTATTTTGGTAAATAAATATTTGTTTGTTGATTAAACCTTTATTTTAAAGTATAAATTTTTTTATGTTTAAAATATACCTTCATTGCCGTCTCATGTTATTGTACTTACCTGTGTCCCTTTTTTATTTAAAAAAATTTTTTTTTTATAAATTATTGTTAAATAAAACCAATTAAGTCGTTTAGTAGACTTTTTTTAAATAAAAATTTTCTATGATAAATTTAAATATTTATAAGTTTTACACTCAGAAAAATAATAGAATTGTTTATGAAATAATGATCTAAGCAATGAAATATTTGAATGAATGTAATAACACATTAAATTTAAATACTGAATGAGGCATCAAATGTGTTTGTGTTGTAAAAATTAATATTAGAGTATACTTTAATTTGTTAGTTTCATTATTTTTAGTTAAGGTTAACATATTTAATGCATTAATTCCATTTAATTGTGGGCGCATAAATTGTAATATGTTTTGACATTTATTTCGTATAAATTATTAATAATTCAGATAAAAATTGTAAAACATTCAGATACGCTCGTTTGTCGTCTCATCATGTCGTGTAATAATTTAAAAAATTTGTAAAATTATTTAAAAGAAATTTTATTTGAATCGTTATGTATGTACAGTATTGGCCAAAACCAAAGCACCCCCTCAGTACATTTAGGATTGAACCGTTGTCCGTTTGGCCTGCCTCTGGATGTCTTATGCCATCTGAATCCTTTAATTTAAACTTAGATTCGTCAGAAAACAGCACATTCATCCATTTTTGGACACTCCAGTTGAGATGGGTCTTGGCGAATTCAAGTTTGGCGATATCAAAGGTTTTTTGCTGGTCGTCGACTGAATAATCCGGCCTCTACCGCCCTTCTGGGAGTTCTTTCGGTTATTTTTAAATCTAAGTGGTAAAAACAGTCTGTAAAGACTTTTAAATTAGCCTAGAAATAATTGATCTGTTGATTGAATATTTTGCACTCAATTGATGCCTTGATAAGCCAGCTCTCCAATCCAATCATTAACTTAAAAATCAACCCTCAAAATTGCAAAACCAAAGAAGATTTATTTGAAGCCGCAAAAATAGCCTGGGAAGCAATATCTCCTGAAATAATTAATAATTGTCATGTCATTCAGAATAAAGGATTCGTAACGAAATATTGAATTCAATAGTTTTTTGAGCACCTTAATTGGGGGGTGCTTTAGTTTTGTCCGCTTATATTTTCGAGATAAAATGTTTTTTGAATTCTAACTTTTTTTTTTAAATTCTGAATTCCTTAAGTTTGTGTTTTTCAATAATAAGGATATAAATAAATAAAAAAAAAATAAAAATAAAATTTTAATAGCTTTGTTTTCTTAAAAAAATTATCATTTATAAAAAATGTACTGAGGGGGTGCTTTAGTTTTGGCCAGTACTGTATGTATATTAAGGGAACTTTCAGTTTTCGAAAATGACGTGGAGTTTATCTCTACATAAATAAAAGAGCTACGTTACAAACTGACTGACTAATTCGTCAATGCCCAATGTCCAAGTGCGTGAAACTAGAAACTTTAACTTTGAATTTTAGAAAATAAAAAAAAAAACGATAACCTTTAAAATTAACCTTTTAAACTAAAATAAACAGATTGAAAATTATAACACATTTAAATTTTATATTAGATTAAAATATTAACGGATTGATATTTGATGTTTAAGAATGCAAATGGAGAAAAAGTGTTAAAACAGATATTTTGATATATTTTTAATCAATTAATTAAAAATTAAATAAACCACTTTAGACTTTAGACTACAGTCTCTTGAGAAAAAAAAAATAAGTTTGTCCTATATATGATACAATCTTTTTGTATCTTAAAAGAGGACAAAGTGCAAATATGAAAAGCCTAAAATGTATTTCAATCAAATTTTCCAATTCATTACAATAAAACTTAAAACATTGGTGAGTCTAAATTTTAGCAAAACTCGGTGTGCACGGGCATACACCACTGCGCTGCATAATATGAATATTTTGCAATGTCGCTTATTGCATGAACAAAATGTGCAAAAATTTTAAAAACAATAGTAAATATTTATTAAGGAAAAGAAAAAACAATAAATTTAAAGAATGAAATTAATTATATTAAAAAAAAAATAATTCTACAAATATTGGAATATTTATCTATTATTGAAGATAATCAAAAGGAGGCCGCATTTTTTTAGTTCTATAATTGCATTCTGTTTAATTCATGATTATTCTCTTAAATATTGCAAACTTCTTTTCTTTTCTTTTGAGCAGGAGAACAGGTATGTGCCGACAGATTCTGTGCATCAATAATAATTTCCCAATTGTTCTTCACATTCGAAATTAAAATGTTTAAAAAGTAAAATAATTGGAAATAAATAATACAGAAATCTTAAATATTTTGTTCATTCATTTATCGATCAGCTAGACTTTTGATTAGATTTTTTGGTTTGTTTGCGCCTAACATGATTTTGTGTTGCATTTTCGAACAATTGACAGCTGCAGTACTTTCATTGTTTGCATTTTTGACCATAATGCGCATATGTAGCGCAGCGAACCACATAGGAATGCGATCAACATAATTTTTTTTATTCTATATTCGTCCTTCGCCTTTTCTCTTTCTTCTTTATTTTTACATTCCAAACTTATGTTCTAATAGACTGATAACCTTCCTAACATATCCTAAATTAAAAACAAAATATTAAATCCTGTTTTGATGGCGTCTAGGTAATCTGTACTTTTAATTAAGACATGTGTTTCTTTAATTTTCCGAATTTAAGAACCCAATCACACAGAGAAGATATCATTTGTATTTGCCACATTTTATTTCCTCGTAAGGTGCCTTGGATTACTGGTTTTAAAGCACATTGCATAACATAGCATTAGGAACATAACCTAATGCGGAAAATAGAAACTCTAAATATGATTTTATTGTAGTTTTATAAAATTTTTTGCTTTTGAATTTTAAATTTTTTTGGCAAAATAGAATAGAAAATAAAGTAAATGATTATGGTTTAAGTTATGATTTCATTTGATAACAAAATATAATAAAACAATCTGTTGCCTATTAAAATTGAAAAAAGCTTTTGTTTTGTAATTCTATCTGAATGAATACCATTCTAGAATAAGATAAAAGCCAAATAGGTAATATTTTGTTTTCTTATATTATAAATGTATAATAGTGTCAGCTCGCAACATAATTGCTAATTGTAACACAAACGTGTATGGCCCGCCCTAGATAGATATTATTTTTACTGAGGTATTGGTTTCGTCCAAGTGAGTGCAATTAAATTCTAAAACTTGGAGTTTGGATTTAATTCAAAGTCCTCAAGACCTTATACAAACATCAAGAGATAATTTTCCTATAAATTATTGAATAGACTAAGATTAAATATAACCATCAGATCCTAAACTACAAATAGAGTCAGGCTTTTCGTATGAAGTATGCAAATTAAAAAAAATTATTAATATTAATTACACGTGATTCAATGGTGAGTGAACTCAATATAATCATCTCTTTTAATGAACAACAAATTTCAAACTACACATATAATTTGCTATACAAACTTTTAAAGTTCGCTGAATATAAAATATAGTAATAAAGTAAATTAGAAATTAATTTTATTTAAGAAATTTAGGCATTCTTTTATTCTATATCGATTATACCACCATATACTATGTAATACAAATAACTATGTGAATAATGAAAATGTTAGCATCGTAAACTGATTATATTAGTGTATTATAAATTACAAAATTTTTAAACATTGTGAATAAATATGAAAACAAGCCAAATACTGTATAGCACAGCCACATCAAAGACTAATAGATACTTTTATATTTACGTGCACATTTAATGTAATTGGATAATACATATTAGCAAGCATTCGGGTAATTTTTGCATATAAATTTGTTAGAAATTAAAATTAAGATTATTAATAACAACGATTTGTTTGGAATACATTAAGAAAGCTTACAATTTTTCTGTTTTGTAAAACAAATACATACCATTGCCAATTTCTTCCATTGATCGATGTTTTTTCTTTGGGCTTTGGTGAAATGGTCCCAAACCTTCTTGTGACTAGCAGCATTAAACACTTTTTCAATCTGAGTGACTGAATATATATATATATATATATAGTATATAATATAATATGCAATAATAGTATATAATTTCAAATAATAATAATAATAATAACAATAAGAAAAATTATAGAAACGTTAATGAAAAATAAAAGTAATAAATATAAAACAGAAAACAAACTTAAAAGAAGTACATATGTATAAAAGTATGTAATTATGTAAATTGAAGGGGCTAAAAACTAAAATATACAGATGAAAGAATTCATCTCATATATAAAAAAAATCTTTATTTAGTACAATAATACTAAATGTACAATTTTATAAATCTAAAATCATTTTTAAGAATTTTTAATTCCAAATTAATATTTTCTTTTTTTTGTTTTTTTTTTTTTAAATTATGTTAGTGTTATTACCTATATTACATTTATATTTAAAATTCTTATTTTATGAGGTTGTTTGCTTTCAAGCTTTATCGTCTAAAACAAAAATCCACATGTAAGAGTCTGACCAGTTTGAATTTTATTTTAAATTATCATTATTTTTATTTTCCAATATACAATATTACCCGCAAGAAATCAGGAACCTTCTGAGTCAGTAGCATAAAGTACAAACCTTTTTTTTCAGTGTTCGTTTCTTAAGGGACAACCATTTATTTGGTATAGGCCTCGACTCAAGAGTAATTCTTTTAGTGAATGGTATGGTTTTTTTTTTATTGTTTTACCTTTGTTTACAGTATATCATTACGTGACTTTTGTGGCAAGAGCAAATTATGTTGAAAATTACTTTCAAAAAATGTAGTATTACTAATTAATTTATTGCTTATTGGCTTAAAAGTCCTAGAATTTGTTATGCAAACAAATAGATAATTTAACTAAACTAATTGACACTATATCAGTGTACATTATTAACTCTAAACAGTTAACACAATTTTTGGAGCTTTCATGGTGGATTTTTATTGCAAATATTAAAAGAACATGTAAATCATACAGCATTTAGAAATGCAACAAGTTCCCATTTAAGTCACTTTGTTATTGGCATTTCGTATAGAACATTTGGTATACTGGTATAGATGTAACCTAAAAATGTCTAACACTAAAATTGAAATAATATGAATAATATTAATTTGATTATGTGATTTAAAAAAAATAAATTATTTATTGAATTAAAAATATAGAAATTATCCGAAAGGTAAAAAGATTTGACTCTTAGTTTTATATAAAAGAATGACCATGTGTGTATTGGAAAACTAATGAAACATGAAGGCAAGTACTGCCTTCTGTTAAGAACCAAGACGTAATTTAATTTTTCAGCCTAGATTCGAAGCATAAAATGCCATTTTAAATATTTTGAAATTATTTTTACTTCATATCAGTAATCAAAATAAATATTATGTTTAAATTTTTAATGTTATGCTAAAAATCGAAATTCCATAAACGTGCTCCAAATTGTGTCTTATTAGTATTCTTTCCTCTAAGACCACTTTAGGTCCGACTATGATGTCATGAACTACTCTCTCAATATATCCCTAACACTCATTCATTCATACATAAACATTCCACTCAATAGCAAACCACAGTCATACAGTGTAAGAAACATCGACAATAAAAACATTTCAGAATAAATACGAATCTTATAGAATATCAAGTTATGATAAATAAACTTACACTGAGCTGACATGGTTAACATCTGCTTTCGAAAACTTTCACGTGCCTTGCGTAGATCGTCCTCTAATTGCTGTTTTTCTCCCGTTAAGCGCCTAACATGAGCATGGGTACTCTGTATCATGGAATAGAAAATATTTGCATTCCGTTTTGAGCAATCACCACGTTCTAGCCATATTGTTATCGTTTGTACAGCCTTTACAAAAGTGTCATTATTACGTAAACTTTCGCCCACCATGGAAGCTTCATGGTCGGTGTAATGAGGTATGGGAGGAGGAGATTGGGATCGCAAACGATCCAACGACATGCGTTCTCGATGCCGTTGTTCACGTTGTAATTGACGTTGTTTGCATTCGTAATCATATTGATCATCTCGAGCCTGGGCGTAATCCACATGTAGGCGACCAAAAATAGATTGATCGTTTGTATTGTTAAGGCGCACTCGATAACCGCTTAAATAGATGGCCCTATCGATGGCTTCTTCTTGACGAAAACGAATGTGGCAAAAATTCTTCTTAGACATACGCAAAGTTGATATTTCTCCGCAACTTTCAAATATTTCACGTACAATTTCTTCAGTAATTAGATCTGGTAGACCACCCACAAAAACTGTGCGGCATCCAGGGGGTCTATCGCGTATAGTTGGCGGCGGAGCTTTCGGGTTGGGCGGCAAAAGCATGCAGCTTTTAGTTTTTATAACTTCTTTAGTTGGTATAGATGCAGCATTATAATTATCTGCAAAATCAAGTACTAGTATCAATACTTCGAAAATATTTTGTTTACAAAAGTACCTGTAGTTTGTCCCAGTTTAGAGGGATCAACTGTGGTGTCTGTCAGACTACCGTTACCATAAGCTCCGTACTGTTGCATTTGTTGCATTGCTGCCATCATGGCTGCTGGATCCATTATTGTATTGGTTGCTGCAGCACCAGCCGCAGGATTTGTGGGAAAGAACATAAAACCTGGATTTGCACACATTTGACTAGCCATTAAACCATTCATATACAGGCTGGAATCCGGCATATTCGACATTTGAATTTTAGCCAGCGCCATTTTTGGCGTAATTTCACTTTGCACTGTGGTAGTAGATGCCGAAAGTGTTGCAGACATGTCATTTTCTAAATCGTTTTCCAAATCCATAGGTGCTGTACCTTGATTAGGTTTTACATTGTTGCAGGGCGGGCTGGGTGATCTTAAGCGCGGAGGTGGAGGAGGCTCGGGATTCCGCCTTGATGAGTTTTTCAATGAATTTTTTGTTGAATTAAAGCTACTTGTTGCATTTGTGGGCGAATTGTGCAAGGGTACTGTCGAATGTGTTGTTGGAGTATTATTCATAGTGGCGGCCAAATGGTTCATAAAGTTGGCCTGTGGTGGCATGGTGGTTCCATTGGCCAATGTATTAAAAAATGGCACTAAAACAAACGTTTTCAAAATAATTAAATAGATACGAAAAAGAGGCAAACTACATAGCCTTCTCTTTATAATTTATTTTACAGATCCTTAAACAAATCCTGCTCTAAATATAATTTTTGAAAAATTTTGTATCAAAAACACTATTTTGTTTACTTACTACTCTTTCTTTTAAGAAAATAGTTAAAAAACTTGGTCTGGCAACACTTAAAATACAACAAAACACACAGTTAAAGTAAAACACAACGAAAACAAACAATACATACAGCTCTGGAATAATGTATTTGTTTAGAAATAACTTATAAAAACAAAAATGAAAGAAAAATTAAGAATTAAAAGAACTTGATAAATTTTCAGCACAAGAGACAATCTTGAAAAATTTGTGAAAAATGGCGTCACATACACTCTTATACAAACACTTAAAAATCAAACATTTTATTTTCACAGAGGATAAAAACTTATGGGTTAGTTATATTTGAGTTAAAATTAAAATAGAATCTAGCAAAGGCCCCTCTAGTTTGTTTTAGAAATTCTTCTTTTAATTTACACAAAATAAAGTTTGCCAAAAGCGACGACCACCAACCCATTCATTGTGGTTTAAAAAACTTACCCATATTTTCTAAGGCTTGGTGGCCCAAATTTGTGTAGTTAAAAGCCATATTTATCACTTATCACGTTTATATTTTGTTTAAAACATTTTGATATATTATTATAAAACTCTTAAATAAATTTGCACAAAAATTTTAAAGAGTTTTTCTGAGCACTAAAAACCCAGAAGCAGAAACGCCCGTTTTCTATTACTACTTTTCTACATATAAATAATCAACCAGTGTTGCCGTTCTGTTCATTTCTAACCAAAATTGGTTATTTTTTGTTCAATGTGTAGTAACATGTTACTGATTTGATTTAATTACTATTAATTATTATTATTATTTAATTACTATAAACTAATGAAAAACTAATTAAAATTTTAAAAAATAAAAAAAAAACTATGAATATAGAGGTTTTTTTTCTATTTTATGAATTTTTTTCAGAAGTTGGATACAAAATTTTATCTGTTCTGGCAACATTGCTATAATGTAAAACTTTGTGTTGCTGACAAATTAATATAATTTATTATTAACTTTTTTTAAGTGTTGAAAATAGTACGAAACTTATTTCTTATATATATTTGAAATAAATTTGATTTGAGTCTTCTCCTTATTCTTTATAGTTATGCACTATGTTTCACGTTGCCAACTTGTTGTTATTATTAACTTGTAAAATGAAACGTAAATATGATTCATTTGTTTTGACATTTCGAGAAAAAATCTAATCAGAATTATTTTCTCGTCTTAGACAGTCACAACAATTATTTTATAAATTTGTGTGTTTATTTAATTACGTATAATACACATATACATTTAATTAAATAAAATTTTCTGCTTAAAATATGTCTGTTAATACAGCCCACGCCAATAATGGTGTATTAATACATGCTGGAGAATAGTAAGTAAATATAGTCTAAATTCATGATGAAATTCAGCCAAACTTAATATGAGGGGTTTAAAACTGAAATAATTTGCAGAATTTTTTGCTTTGCAAATTTCTTTTATTATTACGTACATAATATGTGTTCGTGTTAGTACAATAATTATCATTTTGCAATAAAATCTTATATTCTTATATATTATTCTTGCAGCATTTTACTGCATAGCGATAATGTTTCTATCGATTTCTCGGGTCAAGATAATGGAGTTTTTCGTGGTACTAAACAAGGTCGCATCTATTTGACATCACATCGAATGATTTTTAACAATAGAAAATCTGGAGATGAAATGCAATCATTTAGCTCTCCATTTATTGCTATGAGTGATGTAAGTTTCCTATTTATATTTTATATATGACGTACATATGTATTTACTATTTCTTCTTAAATTAGTTAAAAAGTCTTCAGTCTTTTGGAATTGGTCTAGTATTCAATTGTTATTAATTTATTCTTATTGCACCAACATTACAACTGTACATGACAATTAAAAATTCATAAGGCGTCTCTAGGATTTCTTAGTAAATTTATGTGTAATTTTATAAGGACCAAACTTATTTCAGTCCTACTTTTTTTTTTAAAAAAATATTGTTACATAGTCTAGAAAATATGTATAGTTATCTGATCTAAATTCAAGCTCATCCAAATATTATCTACCATACGCAGTCAAATGTATCAATTTCAGTTAACAAATCGATTTCCGTTAATTAACTGTTATTCTTTTTCAAGTGCAAATTTAAGTCTTTGACTGAAGTGAATTTTATTATGCCTATTCATGAATGATAAATGATATCTGCCAACTGTCCTTCTCTCTTGTTTGTTATACAGTCGAACTTCCATAACTCGAATCTCCATTATCCAAAAAAAAAAAAACTTTGACTTACGGCGACTTCGAGTTACAGATGTGTTTTTATTATGTTCAAGTATTTTTTATTTAGAACAAACAGTAACTAAAAACTGCATACCTTAGCATACTATATAATGTAATCAACAAGTTAAAATGAATTGAAATATTCTGAAATAAGTGACTGAAAATGTACTTTTTTTTTGTTATTTTCAGTATAAAATATCTCTAATTTATTCAAAGTCTTATAGGGTTCCTCAGTTGTACGGTCATTAGTTTGCAAAAATAAATTCAATGTTCGCAAGAATTTTCTACATCGGCTTTGGAGGACTGATGAATAGTTTCTTCCAACGAACCCTCGCCATAACTGTCGGTTCCGCTTAAGACTGGATCTTCTGGTTCAATACATATTTGCTATGTATTGGAGCTTTAACCCTTTTACCATATGATCGAAATCCAGATTCAAACGAATTCGTAATTGATTCTTTATTTTTAAAAATCGTTGAGACTGTAGTGGCTGGTATACCATATTTATCAGCTGCTTCTTTTTTCTTTAACCCACCTTCGACTTCTTTTATAAGTTTATATTTGTCTTCAATAGACAAACATTTTAAAACACGTTTAGATGCCATGATAATAAAAAATGCGATTTTAACATTTACCATCAAGCGAATTACTATATTTATGAATATAAATGATATTTACACAAGTACAAAGGAACAATAAAGTACCATAAAAAGGGATTTCCCCATAAAAAGACAGCGAAATATGCAAACCAGTTTAACCAGCAAAAGAAAGCAAAACAAACAAACAAAATCAACAAACCAACCAAATAAACAAAATAATTCGAGTTATAGAATTCATTTATATGTGTTTCGTTCGAGTTATGGAGAACTTCGAGTTATGGAAGTTCGAGTTACGGAAAAGTAATTGTATGTTATTTGTTATCTTAAGCCTACTGCCAATTTAATTTGTTCCAGTTACAGAAAATTCGAATTAGAGAAGTTTGAGTTATGGAAGTTTGACTGTATTTCGGTAAAGGTGTAGTTTTATCGGAAATTACATACCGAATAATTCAATTTAAAAGCAGCTAATAAAAAAATTGGTGACGACAAGCGTATTTATATCTATGTTTTCAAGGAAATATTAGGCAGTAAACATTAATAAGAGGCGTTTACGTACATATACATAGGCATTTCCTCTCGGGCATTTCCGAGGCACAAGAACATCCTTTGTGTTATTTTCCATCGTTTGAAAATTTCAGACAAACTATTTTTGGAATTTATTGATAGCACCTGTGATTACAACGGTATGTTATAGAACTCAATTTAATTTAACTGAACCCAACCTTAGCTTTTTTCAATCAGTTTTATTTTACAATTATGGAAAAGCTTTAAATTTTTAAAAAAAGTTATGATCTCAAGATTAATTATAAATAACAAAATTAATTAATGGTTATGACTGACTGAATTCAATAACAAATTGAAAGAATGAAATTAATTGTACCGGTTATATGTACACTTACTTTCTTATTTACTACAATTCTTTTCAATATTTTTTTTAGTTAAAATTCAAAAAGATTTTTAAATATTACTGTACTAAAATGCCTTCTAAATGTTATTCCTAAACTAAGTTATGGTCACGTATACAATATTAAAAACATATTGTGCTAGTATAAATAACGAGTCATTATCGAGTTTTTTATACAGTTAATTTTACCACGAAGTTACAGTGCTGCAAGCCTTATCAATAGATGGGTCAGGGAGGAAGAGCAGAGGCGTTGGGGGAACGGATTGGGTTGTTCTGTTTCTAGACGTCTACGGCCTGCTGTGGACAGTAAGAGAACAGATTGGCTGCTGCGCTTGGTTAAGGCCAGCTTAAAGTTGGTTGTCGGTTTTATCACGGGGCACTGCGAGATTAGGTCGCTGTTCCAGATCCCAGCCGGACTATTGCAGGGTATGTTGCGATGAGGAGGAGTTAGAGACTATCGAACACCTCCTCTGTAACTGCCCAGCCCTTGGTAGGTTGAGGTTGAGGACCCTTGGCAGGGACCTTCTTTGAGAGCTTAAATTCAAGGCTCTCCACAGATTCATTAGCAGCTTGGGCTGTTTGAGAGGTGCTAGGGCTTCATAAGTGTAGTCACGCTCTCCCCCTTTTTTTTTGTTTGTGTCTGTTTCTATCTGTGTGATTCCTCCGATTCCCATTCCCCCCCTTACCTACATGCCCTCCTTTCATCCCATTCCCTCTATTTCCTTCCCTCTCTAAGGACAATGGGTCAATTTCGACCTCCGGGTACTGTACTTGTCTTAACTAACAAGTACACGTCCTCTAACCTAACCTACAGTGCTGCAAACGATTAAAAATACATTTGTTGACAAATCAATCCTTTAACTGCTGCATTAGCAAATTGTGTCAACGCCAAGGAGATAATGTTCCTTAATAACATAATTTTATAACGTTTAGAAAATATCTTAAGGCTGTATTCGGTATCTTTTTTCTTATATACACAATAAATACCAAATTTTATAAATCGTCGTAATTTACACGTCAGTCATTCGAATGACTCTTAAATTATTAACTGCACAATTTGCAAATGAAAAAGGTTTAGAAATTGAACTGTTTGCTTAGCTGCAATTAAAATCACCATTAATGTTTGTTCACATTTTTCTTTCCATCTACAAGTTTCTTAAATTTATATGTTTACCAACTATAACGTCTCGTATAACGTACAGAGTACGAGCTCGCTTGCTTAGGAACCTGACGCTGCGCCTCAGCAGCAAGGTTAGATAGTTAACTTAATTTAAAATTAGGATTGTAGAGCAGAAATATTACATGTTAGAAAGAAAGTCTGCTTAATATAGACAGCAATGTTTACGACAAAATAAAAATTTAATATTCAACATAAATATTTGGACTCGAATATAATATTTCACATTTAAATATTGACACAGCCTTTGACTACAATCTTAACAAGGCCTCAAATTGCGTTATTACTGTGGAATGGCCTTTAAATATTAATTTTCTTTAAGAACATGTTATTTTAGAAGAAATAGAATTTGGAATTAAATAATATTGCAATTTATCACATTTATTTATATATTCTAATCATACAAACAGTGAAGGTTTAGAAATTTACTTAAATCTATCAAGTGTTTTTATTATTAACGTTACTTACAAAATAACCTTTTTTTTAAAACGGTTGAGAAATTTAATGACGTTAACGTTTAACGTTTTAAAGGTGGAACTAGAGCAACCAGTGTTTGGTGCCAATTACATTAAGGGAAAAGTACGTGCTCAACCGAATGGTAATTTTATAGGAGAAGTTAAATTTAAACTGTACTTTAAATCAGGCGGAGCTATTGAGTATGGCATGGCATTACTACGTGCCGCTAAAACTGCTCAAAGCAATTACCACAACTCAACCGGTGGTTATGACGATCCACCACCATACACACCATCTGGTAATTGGCATGAGGCTCCGCCACCAGCCTATCAACCACCACCAGGCTATTATGGTTGGCTGCCACAACATGATGCCTTTAGTGGTCCAGCACCCAATACTGTATTTATGAGTGATAATCCACCACCATATCCTGGCATTGGAGGACGTAAGTAGACACAGTTTTGAATGTGATAAATATTTAGAAACAGAAATCTCGGCTTTTGTTTTGACACAAGCAATTCTTTACAATTTATTACAATTTTACCAAGAATTGTAAATTTCGATCACAAATGTTGGAAATTAAATTAAAATTATTGTTAATATAGCACCACCAGCTTATAATCCACAACCTCAGGGATTATATCCATCAGTACCATCACATCCGTATAATCCACAACAGCAGCAACCATACAATCCACCACAATATAATGCGTATAATGATCCTGGTCAGCAATGGAATGGATATAATATGCCGCAACAACCGATGCAGCAGCAACAACAACAGCAACCAAGTCAAAATCAACCACAAAACAATGTCTCAAACAATACTGCACAGGAGGAAATGCCATCTTGGAATGGATTCTCTTTGCCACCACCAGATGAGGAAGAACGTCAACAACAACGTCAACAACAACATCAACAATCTTCAGCACCCCCAGCACATACTGGGGGCTGGGGAGGTGGGTATCAACAACCGCCACCTTATGGGGCACCTTCACAACCTTATCCACCATATCCTATGCATCCCCAACAATCTGGATTTCCACCATATCCACCACAACCTCAACAATATGCTGGTGGATTTCCTCCCTATCCTCCAGCTGCTGGCGGTCCTCCACCACCAGCAGGAGGCATGGGTTTCACTGCACCTCCAGCCAGTAAGTTTTAACAATTTTTACAATATAATTTGCGTTTTTGTTATTGTTTTATTTGATAATTGTCATTTATTTTCATTATCATATTTATTTGCTTCATTATTAATTAATATGGCTGGGTAAGAGATTATTGTTTAAGGCATAATACATACTTACTTACATACATCACAATGCAATAATTTCTCAATTAAATTGATTTGGCTGCAAACCACAAAATAAAAATTAAAAAAAAAATTTTTGAAATAAATTAATTTACTACCTTAATTCGTAAATAACGTTTGACATCGAATTAATTCCTTAACAATATTTTTTTTTTTTTTTTGTAAAATTCCTAACATTGCATAAAGATTAGTATTTGTTTTCATTTAAAAGTTTATTTGATTTTTAAAATGCGAAAACAATTGTTTGTTTCTAATGTATTTATTTCTTCCATACCTTCTTATTCGCAGATTATTAAAGAGGAAAAAGCATATTCTTCCTTAAATTTTACAACGTCAATTTCAATTGTAATTAAAGGTATAACAGATAAGGTATAATAATTGGCAAACATTCAAAATGTAATAAAAATCTTAACAAAAGCCGAGCTTTGCTATTGTTTTCGAAATATTTTTGTGTATTTATTTTTGTTATTGATTTATGTTTTCATTTCAAATTTACAGGCAGCACGGTTTATTATCAATATTATTATCCTTACCAAACTGGATTTATCTTTGTACCAGTTATTATACCTGTATAATTTTGTTTTTTTTTTATTTTATTGTATTGTATTACCAAGAATCTCAAATTTAAATGTAGTGAAACCTTAATCTCCATATTGATGTTCTTCTGTAAAAAAAAACATCATATTTTCAATATAAGATTTGTTTGTTTGTTTTTCAAATTAAATATTATACGATAAATTTTTTATGCAAATGCATTTTATGATTTTAAATATTAGATTCTAAGGAAGCCGAGGCCTTAGCAAGTGCTTATAATACTACGGAAAATCAACGCCAAAATAGACCTGGTCCCAGTGATCTACCACCAGCTTATGAGGTATTTTACACATTTTCTATTTAAAATCTTTTATTTTTTTTATTGAAATATTTCTCCCTTCAGGACTTGCCTCCAAATTATGCAAACCGTAAAAATCAATAAATTATTTCGACTTTAATATCGTTGTAAACGAATACGAGTATTTAAAATTCGTCATTCCTCTAATAAAGTTGTACCGCTTCTTTTTCTATCGCTTTAAAATGAAAAATATGTTGTTAACTTATAAGTATGTATAAATTTGTATTCAAAGAAGTATTTTCAAAATTTTCTTATTATTGTTTAAAGCCTTGTTTCTTCTTACTTTGTTAGTTATTTAATAATATTTTATCAATATATGCTTAGTCACAAAAAAATTATGTCTTGTTGGTATTTGTTATAGAAATTATTTATAAACTCTACAATTTATTACACAATAAAATACACCATAATTAAACAAGACCAAAAAATATTATTAGACCATTTTGATAATGTAATCGTTTTTTGTTCTCAATAAAAAAAATATCTGAAATACAATGAATGACATGTTTTGTAAAGTTAACCTAGTAAACTACAATCGTTTCATTCAAATATTCTTCTAATAGAAAGGGTCATGGCGAAAGTCATGGTCAAATAGAAAAGTCTTCTATCTTCAAATGTCGCCTGTGGTTTCAGCCTCCTCTAGACAGAACCTTCACTCCGCTTCGTGAAAGAGACGTAAACTATTAAGATATCATATAGTAGTATCCCAAAAAAAAAACATCCTTCTAATGTTCACCTTCCTTTCAGGCTCCTTCTCAATGTTCTACTTTGAGAAAATATCCCCACGCTCCACCTATTTTTTGCCTATTTTATTCTACAATAAAGTCTGTTGCGTATTCAACCCCCGCCTAGGGACCCAGCAAAGCCTAACATTGCCGCACCAAGCTGTTGTATTAGGTACAAAGGCCCTCGCCACTTCATAACCCTGAGATGAACATAAGCTTCGCCCCGAAACCTATTGTCCGTGATCTCGTATCTTCTTTCGAAAACAAATTTGGGATTCATGTAGTCTATGGTCGAACAACAAAAATATTGTAAAATCCGTAATGTTTCCTAGAAACATCAAAGAAATCTCAGGACCTTCTCTATTTACGCAGCCAGACAGTGAAGTTCCACTTACTTGTATTTTCTTTAGCTGTATCCAAACTGAGATTGAGTGTTTCTATGCAAAGCCTTGTGCAATCTGGCATCTTCTAGAGCCTTTGTTACTACCGTTATAGTATAGCCTTTCATATTTCTTTTGAAATCTGTTGCAGCTGGGGAGAGCGAATCTATAATCTTCGTACTCCCTTGTGATTTTACAACGATTGAATACTTCCCTACTTTTTTTTCGCTGTTACGCAGGATTTGAGTACTTGTGCTACATGCCAGTTCGTAATGAATTTGGCTGCCACAATGAATTAGTAAATGTTTGCCTTAACATTGGAATATTTATGAAAAAACAAATTTTATTGATTAACATTTGTAATGAAAATAATTAATTGATTTTATTAATAAATAAATATAATGAACGAAGTAAACAAATTACAAATTTTATAATGAATTAATAATATAGCGTTTTAACTGCTTAAACTGGTATCAAAGTTTATCGCGCTGTGGTGAAATATTCATCTATCGCCAATACATTGGATTATTAGCTCAAGCAGTGGCCATAAAGGAAATAACATAACTTACGTCCACGAAATACATATGAGAATTCCTAACTTTACGAATTTTGATAGCAAATGTTCTGTTTTTATATGTCAATATTTTTATATTTTTTCCATTTTAAACAAAGAATCACATTAAAAATATTTTGTTATTCTTGTATGGAATACGTACAAAAAAAAAAACACCGACAATTCTACTAACATTACGGCAACAATTCAGGACCTTTTTTCAAGAAGTGGAATTTGTGAATTAGATCGCTGTTGCATACTATTAGTGGTATCTAGAGTTAAATTGGAATCTTTACATTTCGTACACACTCCAAAAAAACGCATCATGCGTGATCGTAAATTATGTCGTTTACGATTTCTTTTATTGCCACTGCTTGTGGGAGGTGAATTTGCATCGTCGTCCGAAAAACTTTGATTAACGTTACGTGTTTGCAGAGTAGCATTGGGCTGGTAATGTTTATCATAGTAAACACATTCCTGTCGTTGAGTATTGGGTGACTCACATACTTCAATGTGTATGGCCGAATCACTGCAGCTAGGTAAACTATTTTCAGTTGAATTGGCTTTAGAGGTGTTAACCGGCAAAGGTGTTGATTTTTTGCGAGTCGCTATAGAGTTTGAACGTTGACGTAGACAGACTTGCAAAAAAAAAACATTTAAAAGGTTTTATAGTTTCATTTTAATAAATTCTACAAATTAATAAATTTTAATCTAAAGACTAAAATTAAGTACTTCCAATGCTTTGTGCTTTTTACAGCATTATAATGCAGAACTTACCCATAGTATTGTTAATACTACTGCTATTGAATTCACGACTATCCTGCTCAGTAAAATTGCTAAAATTCAATGAAATCGGTTGTATGGTGGCTACACTTTTAGATATTTTCATGGGAGCTGGAGCCAATTTGCCAATGGCAGCATGATCTAATGTGTTGTTATCAGGTGTTAAGGGTGTTGCAAACATTTCACCAGTTTTTTTATTTTGTGCTGACAGTGGTGATGTCGCTAAGATTTTATCCGTTTGTACAGCCTGTTCTTTGGTGTCACGGTTGAAGAGCAGTGATTGCAAAGATGTTCGCCCTGAGACGCCAGTGGCAGTATTAATATTACCAAAGGATGACGAGAAGCGTTGTGTCTGACTTAGTTGTTTCAATTTATCTTTGCATATTGTAAATTCAATGCGCACTGTATCCAAATTCTGTTTCAAACGCCAATTTTCCGCATTTTTCTCCTCCAATTTGCTTCTCAAATAATCAACAAGATCTCTATTG
The DNA here is from genome assembly GCA_927399465.1 of Sarcophaga caerulescens. Classification (NCBI taxonomy): domain Eukaryota; kingdom Metazoa; phylum Arthropoda; class Insecta; order Diptera; family Sarcophagidae; genus Sarcophaga; species Sarcophaga caerulescens. The sequence continues at coordinate 23,337,667 of OV656867.1, forward strand.
CTAACCAACTGTTCATAGGTTTCGTTATCCAAAAGGATGGCCGTATTTGCTTTTAATGGTTTAGGCGATAGTGATGATGAAGTAGTGGCAGTAGTTGTGGTATCATAATCATTCAGTCGATCTAAATCGTTTTCACTGTGATGCAAATTACTAGGTTTCTTGCAGTTTTCGTTCAATTCTTGGGCATTCCTATCGGTTCCATACAGTGTTTCAGGCAGCGAATGATGCCTTTGAAAATTTTCCGAATCACGTTTTTTTTTGTCCTGAGCTTTTATGTTGGCAATATATTGACCCACTTTGCTTTCAACGTGCTTATAACGTCTTTTGGTATATTCAGAATGTATATCCTGATATGAAACAGACTTGTTTGGATTACGTCGGGTAAACTCCGATTTTTTGTCATCACATTCTAAGAAAAAATATATATTTTTAATGTTAAAAGTCAATTAAAACTACCATATTTACCGTGTAAGTTGTTAGGTTCACTAGCATTTGTCTTCCCACTTGTCTCAGCTGGTGCGATCGAATCATTTGAGGACGGTGTCGAATTATCGTGACATGAATACGCTGTAATATCACATTCTTTAGCTGGAGAATGATTGCATACAGTTTCTTCCCTGTGAGACAATGTCTTACTAAGTCGTTTGCGATGAGGGAAAGCTAAGCTTTTACCCGAATTATGTGAAAATTCTAGGTCATCATCAAAAGGGAAACTTTCATCTTGTATACTCATTATTATTATTGTTATTAGTTTATTTAAGCTTATTTTTTTAATATTATATTTTTAAAACAAAAACAACACATAAAAAATGACAAACATTTACATGTTCTAATAGACCTTCACAATGGAAACGTTGATTGTATAATGATCTCGTAATTTCTTAAAAACAGTTTCAACAAAAAATTTCAGATTACAGTTAAAGAGAGTTTTAAAACGAAATTCTAAATTACAGTTATATTTCGAACATTATATCGAACAAATTTTAATATTGTCAGATGTAAATTATGGTAGTTTCTGTCAATAAAAAATTAACGAATTTTGCGATTTTCTTTAGTAACAAAAAGTATTTTTACTGTTGTATTCTTCAAGTTAAAATATAAATATTTAAAAATATAATAAATGTCCATATATGTGTATGTATGTATATTTGCAAGTCACCAAATAATGAGTAGTATTTAAATGATGAATGGGTTCTGCATCGGCTTCAATCGCTGGTAGGTCTTGCTCATAGCCTGTTTGGGAATTTACTCAGGAGAATCCAGTTTACAAATTAAAAAAATAGAGATTAGATTGAATTATAATAAAAACTTTTTTTTTTTGAAAATGCTTAAAAAAAAACTACTGAATATTTTCTCAAATTTCTTTTTTTTATTTGAAAGTACAATCCTTTCGGTTAATAATGGAAAATAATTTCATTCAAATGGCTGCCTCGGCTGGCCATGCAGTAGCCTACACTTTCCAATTTTTAAGCACATTATCGATTGTGTGCAGCTGTATTTCACCAATGGCTTCACGAATATTGTCCTTTAAAGCGTCAATTGTCTCTGGCTTGTCGGCGTAACACTTATCTTTGACGGCATCCCACAAATAATAGTCCAACGATGTAAAATCGCAGCTCCGAGGTGGACAAACGACATCAGCTCTGCGGCTGATAATGCGATCTTCAAAAACAGGGCGCAAAACATTGAGTGTAGTTTCGGCTGTGTGGCACGTAGCGCCGTCCTGTTGAACCAAATGTTGCCAATATCCTCCTCTTCAATTTTTGTGAACAAAAATTCGTTCAACATGGCCCGATAACGATCGCCATTGACTCTAACGGCCACTCCTTGCTCATTTCCGAAGAAAAATGGCCCAATTATGCCTCTGGACCAAAATCCGCACCAAACAGTGACTCGTTTTGGGTTGTGCCCCAAATGCGACAATTTTGCTTGTTTACATACCTGCCAAGATCAAAATGAGCTTCATCTGAAAAGATGATTTTTTTTGCCAAAATCGGCATCTTCTGTAAGTTGATGGCAGGCCCACTTAGCGAAGCGAAAACGCATTGGAAAATGCATATTCCTTCAGCGGAAGGATAAAACTAATTATCTGTCAAATCAGACATGAGCTAAGTGTTACCATTCACGAAATAAGCACTAGTTCAAAAAAAAAAAAACGTTAGATGGCGTACCCGATAGTTTGTATTCCTAATTGGGAAAGGTAAGGGTAATATTTGACACCATTAGTTTTAGAGACATCGAGGCGTCGGGTAATATTACTTTGAATAAACTTTCAATTCATATTGAATGCATATGGGCTGAACTGAAAAATAATGATGCTACTCTCAAATATATACAGTAATTTTAAGAGATATCAGTGCACAGTATTATAAGTAATAGTCTCTTATAAATACAATTTAAGAAATTTTATTCGTACCTTTGGAAAAATGTTGAACATTTTTTGAACTTTGAAAATAGAATATGAAATTCTAAGCCCTTTTACGGTATCATATAATTTCAATTTCATTCCGTTTCACTTAATCTTGTGCATTATAGACTTGCCAGCACTGCTTAAACATTATAAATCATCAAAATGATTGAATATTAGCTTAATTTCATAATAAAATAATTAATTTTAAATAATAATAATTTCTTAATTCATTTCCTTACTTGTTTTTTGCTTTGAAGTTTTGTTTCAAATTTACGATTTGTCGTTTGCTGTTTTGTTCGCATGTTCGTATATTTTTACAGCTGTTTACCTGAACCTTTGCTTAACCTTTCCTTTCTATTATCTCAGGTGCTGCCAAGTTGATAAACTATTATTATATGGGATAAACAACAACGCTACAAAAACAACTGACTTTTATCAGTTTGTTTCTTTTAGATTTGACTATATTTGGCTCTTTCTGTCATACTGTATTTGGTAAAGAGCAAAAGCTAAAAAAAGTTTTTCGTTGCTTCTTTCCAATAACAACAATAACAAGGGTAACATCAAAATAAAAAAATATGATTTTTTCTCTTCTTATTTACTGTTTTCAGTTTCTTCTTCGCTTACACAAATTTTCCTTGTTAAATTCTTTGTGGTCTGATTACAAAACTTAAAAAGAAATACTTTTAAAGTTAGAAAAAATAAAAGAAATTAAATAAATATAAACAGAAAACACCAAATGCCTTCAACTTGAAATAAAGGCTAAAAAATAGTGCTTTACAGTGAAATAAAAGTGTAAATAATAATGTGAAGTGTTTCAGTTTTCAGTGATATTCAAACTCAAGTTAAAGTAAAAGAGAACCAAAAAAAAAAAAAAAGCAAATAAATAAATTTAAAGTACTGTCTGCCTACTAAATAGGAGCACAGTAATAAAACAAAAACACTTTTGTTTCTCATTTAAGTATCTTGAGGTAGTTTGTGTGTGGTTCCAGAGTTTTTTTGCATTAAACGGCCGCCAAACTGGAGCGTATTCCGGAATATCTACGCGACACTGTCGACTGGTTAATGGGGTAAGTTTTAAAAGAACTTCATTTTATTTAATTGCCTTAACATTTTAAGGGAAAATTTTAGTTAAATTCGTTTTTATTTCGACGACGTAATTCTCTTTCCACCTTTTTTTTGGGTTACTTTGTCATTATTTTGATTTTCTGCTGCGATATGAGGGTTTTGTTTTTCTCTTTTTTTACATCCACCATTTGGCTTGATGCCAATTGGCCTCGTTTTTATCAAAAATTTTCAGCAGCAGCAGCAGTAGTAGTGCGTGATTTTGTTGTGTTTTTCTTATTTTCACTTCTTTTGGTCACCTCTTCTGCTGGTTCTTTTGCCGTTGTCTTCATAGTCTATCAGCCAGAACCAGTATTGCCATCGTTATAAAAACTTCTGTAACAAACTTTACAAAATTATTAAAGTTGTATGCCGAATTAATTCTATTTTTTGTGAAAAGTTTCGTCGCATTCCCAATGGGTCAAAATATACAATATTTTGAATTCAAAATCAAATCAAATGAACTCGCAAATCGTACAGATTTTAAATGGAACTATGAATCAGTAAAGGCGGGCACATATTTCAAATAAAAATATCTTCCAAAGTTTTAAACACGTTATTGTGGTAGTTGAACTAAAAAGTTTTAAATTCATTGACACAAAGTAGCTTCAACATTTTCAATATTTGTCATTTTCTGAAATGACACAGAATTACTTACAATTGCATAGAAACGAATCTTTATTCGAAGTACATATATTATACTGGTATTATTAATACTGATCATTAATTGTAAACTCTTCGGATCAATGTTTATTAGAAATTAAAATAAAAGAAAATTCAAAGAAACGTCTCCACCTTGAAGATAAATAAACGGAATTTAGTTTGAAAAATTGCAAAAGGGCAACACTACTGACTACCAATGGCAGCAGTGGTATTACCGTTAATTTTTGTTATTATTTTTCTTCTCAGTGCTATACGTTGTTTATTTGTTGTTCGTTTTTGTGTAGCAGAATATGTTTTTCTCTTTTTTTATTCGCCTTTGTTGAACAACAACATTTTCTCATAGTTTTAGTTGTATTTATTATTTACGTATACATTGATTTTATTTTTCTTCTGATGTCACAGGAAGGAGATTGAATGAAAATCGTATGTTTTTAACGTAAATTGTTTTTGTTTTATAACTTTTCGTTTTATTTTCCTCGTTTATTTTTTGGGTTGCTTTTTTAGTACAATTGCTTTTGTTATTGTTATTTTGTTTTTATTTTATGTGCAGTGTGTTTTGTTGCTTTGATTTCTTTTTTGAATTGGCCCACTGTTGTTATTTTTTTGTTCTTCATTGATTTTCACACTTTTCGTGTTTTTCGTCTTTTCAAATACTCATGTCAAATGTCTATTTGTGAAACCTTAAAAAAATTTATTCAGGCCACATTTAATTGAAAACATGAAAGCTTAAAACAAAGATTTTACTTTTTAAGAAGCAGATCCCTGATATTTGATCAATTTTGTGACATTTCTCAATTGAGTATGTATGTACATATGTTCGTTTTTTTTGACTCAACTTTACTTATATAATATTTGTTATGAAAAAAGTCTACACCAAGGCACATCTAACAGGTAACCGCAAGTGTACAACAAGTACAACAATGCAAAAACAACAGGCATTTTGTTTTTGTTAAAGCGTACGCGTAATGTCAAAAAAATTAACCCTCAAACCTCTATAGGAAATTAATAAAAGCAATTAAAAAAACTAAATAAATTTTATATATTGAAATTTCTTTTGATTTTTATGTCATGCTTAATTACGCAATAGTGGGGCACCTATAAATTAAAAAAAAATTATTCCATGCAGTCAATAACATTTCCACTTTATCTAAAGAACATGTTTTTATATGGCCATCGATAAAAATGCCAGATGCTAACGTTATTTGTTATTGGTCATAGTTTTGGCACTTAGTTGGAGAGACCGAAATCTTTTTTTGGGTAATTCATCAGCCTCGTCTAAATAAATATAAATATAGTAAATCTAGGTTGTAGTTTAAAAGATATATGGATTTAGTGTTAAAGGCTTAAATATTATTAATCATCTTGCAAAAATTTTAGTAAAATTGGCTTTGAAATAGTAATCCTGAAGAATTTCTAGAGTGCGTATCGTTAAGGATACATCCGGTACATATGAGGGTTTATAAATGCGAAAATGATTATCGAAACAAAACAAACAAAAAAACAACAAAATTTTGACATTTAAAAACGCGTCAGCTGTTGACATCGGTTTACCTGTTAGATTTGCCTTGGTCTACACATATTAGGTCTCTCCAAGCTGTTAATCACGGAGTAATAGTTAATCACGGAGCCTTGAATATGTCTATAGCAGTACGAACGTATTCGTATGGGCTGGGGCACATAGCATTTGTCTTACATCATATTTTAACTTTTCCAACAGACACGATGGCTACAATGAATGGTTTTCTATAGAGTGGGCCATTTAAAAGTTTAAATTTAATAATGCAACAAAGCAAAACATAAATACATAATTGGACATTACAACACTTCAGTCAGGATTATGGACCTAGTTTCTCACACAACAAAACAAAATCGGTTTGAAATTTTGACAAATTTATTGTTATTTGTTTTTTGAAGTCACCGTAGTCTAGTAGGTAGTGTGTTGGCTTATTAGACTGAAGGCCCGAGTTCGAATCCCAGGTCAGACATCAAAACGAAAATATGAAAATATTTCTTCGGCGACTTCCTCTCAGCAGATTTCTGGCAAAAACTCTGAGAGTAAATAAAATTGCCATGAAGAGCTTCTCAAAAAACTGTCGTTCGGAGTCGACTTTAAACTGTAGGTCCCGCCACTCTTGAATAAAATTAACGCACACAACATAAGTGGTGTGAGAAGCTAGGTCGTAATCCTGACTGAAGGGTTGTAATGACCAATTATGTATGTATGTATTGTTTTGTCGTGAAGTACAATTGTTCCGGTTAGAAATGGAATATTATTTCATTCATATGACTGCCGCGACTGGCCTCAGAGTACCGGCATTCGATCGGAACAATTTTCGTGCATTTTTTCAAGTGTATGGCATCGTATTTCGGTAGTGGTATCACGAATGTTGGCCTTTAAATGCTCAATTGTCTCTGTGGTTTGTCGTCATAATATTTTTCTTAACCGGCCCCACAGAAAATAGTCCAACGGTGTCAAATCGCAACTACTTGGCGGCCAATTGACATCCCCATTTCGTCTAATTAAACGACCATTAAACGTTTGACGCAATAAATCGATTGTGGCATGAGATGTGTGGCAAGTTGCACAATCCTGTTGAAACCAAACATCACTCACATTAATACCATGATGAGCGGGTAGAAAATAATCGGTTATCATGGTGCGATAGGTGTCTCCATTGACCGTAATGGTTGCGCCTGCCTCATTGTCAAAGAAATATGGGCCTCCGCTCCACAAGCCGCACCAAACAGTCACTCGTAATGGGTGCATTGGTTTCAGTAAGACCACGTGTGGGTTTTCTAAGCCCCAAATACGCCTATTTTGTTTATTAACGTACCCGCCCAGATGAACATGCGTTTCATCCGAAAAGAATTTTCTTTTTTTTTTTAGACAAAATCGACATTATCGTGCGACCAATAAATCCCAACGTTGCTCAAGCGTAAACCGATTAATTCAGTGGAGCTAATATACTGAATTTTGTGACAGAATAGAATGACATACATACATACATATGTACATACATAATTGGTCATTACAACCCTTTAGTCAGGATTACGACCTAGTTTCTCACACCACTTATGTTGCGTGCGTTATTTTATATATGTGTGTTGGGACCTACAGTTTAAAGTCGACTCCGAACGACAGATTTTTGAGAAACTTTTCATGGCAATTTTATTTACTCTCAGAGTTTTTGCCGGAAATCTGCTGAGGGGAAGTCGCCGAAGAAATATTTTGTTATATTTCGTTTAGTTGGAGATGCCTGACCTACTAAACCACGGCGACGTCAATAACATACATACATACGTATTGCCATATTCGAAATAACCGATGGTTCAAATTTAACACGTACACGCCGGCGCGTACCACCGGTGGCCCGCACTAAACTGCAATTGATCAAGTTATTAGACGATACGTAATACAAAATATTTAGATCTTTAACACTTCGGTTGTCGAAAAAAATACCTGAGAGTCACGTTCTCTTAAAAGCATTTATTTTTAATAACAATTATAATTAATAACGTCTTATAAATATAACAGCCGCCCGTGGGCGACAGGCATGAATTAAAGCGCCGTCGTGAACGTGTTAAACCGATAGATGGCCCACCCGATATATCTACATTGGCTTACAGGATATACGTGTACATAATTTCAAATATTTTTTCACATCCTTTAAACACCACCTTGATACTTCAGCTATTCTTGAAATATTGCGAAACTACTATTATTCCCCCCCCCACATTATTAAATTTTTAATTATTTATATGGTTTATCCTAAGTATTCTTATATCCAGTTTTATATTAGAGTGCTCACGTTTTTCTCTTTCTACATTCATACTATAGCATGTACTATTAAAGATGCCGGCCTTTATTTACTTTTTATTTTAATTTTATACAATATTTTCTATCTTATTTAGTTTTTATTGTATTATAATTAATTGAAATTCATTTAGACCAGTAGTGCCCAAGCCCTATACACTTCATGCACATTTGTTTTTGTAAAAGCGCTTAGCTATAGGCTGTGTATTTTATACACGCATAGAGCACACTCAATATTAGTAAGCCAAAATACACAAACAACTTTACTTTTTTCGTCTTTTTTCGTCGTTTCGTTTCTTTCGTATACAATGAAGAGTATACAAAGCAACAACACTTTTGTATACTTTGCTGGTAAACATTGACAACAGCGAGCATCAATGTAGATTTTGTTTTTGTTTTTCGTACATCATTGTTTTGTTTTTTCTTTGTATGTATTAGTTTTCACAACAAAAAATATTAAATAAAAATTTGTTTTTCTTTAAATGTATTGGTGTTTGCACTTCCATAAGGAACTTTTGGGCACCCCTGATTTAGACTTATAAATATTGTTTATTTTGTTGTTGTTATTGTTGTTGTTGAATCATAACTTGAAATAAACCAACCGTAAAATAATGGCTTTAATTGTTTATCTTTAGAAATGCGAACATAAGGAAAACCCAGTGAGAATTTCCAATTTATTATTCGAAAATTGTTGCTTTCAAATAATTTATTTTATTGTTTTGCTATTATTTCTAAAGAATTAAAAAATTACTTTTAAGAAATGCAATTCAAAGTGAAAATATTACAACTACAATATATGTATACTACATAAATATTTGGCAAACTAAATAATGATTTATCGTAAATATGAATTTGCACAAAATTTACGTATTATAATCAGTAAAATGCATGAGTTTCTGGTGAATAATATTCAATTCAGTACAATTAAACAGTCAATTGGTGGCTTTTGTGGGTTTTAAGAAATAAAATAATTTATTGTTATTAGGACACAATTATTCAGCCTTTGAAAGCCTCATTTTTGGAGTGAATTTGTGAATTTTTATTTATATTTATTTACATACATACATGAGTGGCGGGACCTACAATTTAAAGTCAAGTCCGAACTACAGATTTTTGAAAAGCTTTTCATGGCAATTTTATTTACTCTCAGCGTTTTTGCCAGAAAGCTGCTGAGAGAAAGTCGCCGAAGAAATATTTTTTCATGTTTTCGTTTTGATGTCTGACCTGGGATTCGAACTCGGGCCTTCAGTCTAATAAGCAGACGTCGGCACAAAGAGAACATGATAAAAATGTGATTGTGTTTGTAAGAGGCATGTGTATAACCCAGAGGAAAATTGTTAGTAATATTTTCAAGTGTAACCTAATAATATGTTTATGTAGTGGAATATGTACAGCGCCAAATCTCTAAAGACTGCGTATTTAACTTGACAAATATTCTTCCAAAAATGGAGATCATTTCTCATTGTTATTAGTGAATCTTATTAGAAAATAGTGAATCCTACTGTAATTTTTCTTTGGGTGTATAATTGAAAAACACAAAAAAAATTTTAAAAAGAAGCGACGAGAACCTGCTTCACTGAAAGCTGACAAGCAACTGAATGCATTTTTACGCTCTTTTTAACGAACATTATTGATGTTCGTGCCCTGTGTGTGTAAAAAGCCAAAGATGATCTTCCCCTGAGGAACATTGGTGCCATCGTCTGCTAATAAGCCAACACACTACCTACTAGACTACGGCGACTTCTATTTATTTATTCACTTTTTTTATTAAGCAGTCTTTATAACATTCTAATTTTTCCTCTCACTGTATTATAAATTATATTTTAAGTATAATAAATAATAGCCTTCCTGAATACTAATTTCTCATTATTTGGGATGAAACAGTGAAGTTGTAGACACCTCACAATCTTTGCATTACAATGCGATGATTCCCTTTCAATGGTAAAGTGTTCCATATTTCTGTTGTGATACGGTTGAGTTTCTCTTGCACATATTATATGTTCGGTTAAGTACTTCTGCATAAAGTGTTCAGTTTGAACTTTTATGTTGATCCACTTTAACCACAGAGTTTTAGTCGTCTTGTCTGATTAATAATTTAATAATGCCATGTATTCAGTAGAATTTTGAAAAACGTCAACTATAAAAGCCATGCAGCTAAAAGATAGGCGCAAATGTAGTGAAACAATAGTAAAAAACGAATTGCTCTCGTAAAAGAGCCTTAGGATATATTTAAGAAATGGACAGCCTAAGATCTCGATCCTATAAAATCTATGGAATATTGTACGATACATTAACCGAGATAATTGCAGAAATAGGGACAAACTTTTCCTTTAGGTGGAAATTGCTTGGAATGAAATTTTTAGAGAAATTTTATCGAACCTAATCGAGTCCATGCCATGAAAATGTAAAGAAGTATTAAAAAATTCCACAAATTCGCCAGTTTTGTTTATTCACGTACCCATTCATCCAGAAATGGACCTCATCGCTGTAGATGATTGCTCCGCAATATGTTGCCCGAACAGAACACCCATTTTTATATTATTTGTACGTATTGTTGAATGCTATATACTTCCATGGTGATTTGGCAAAACAGATTGAATAAATGACAATTGCTTTGACAGATGTAGTTTTAAGAAGATGGCCATATATTATAACACCACTCAGAAAATGTTGTGTATTTTGCTATCTTTCAACGTCTTTTGGCTTTTGCATATAGGAAAGTTAATTTTTTCTTCTACTTTAGTTCCGTAAGGATGTTAACGACTTAAGTAATTTACTATTGGGGATTTCTCTACATGGGGTGCGTAGTAAACACCACTAACACAGGACTGGCTTTGTTTTCGCGGAGATATAAGATTGATTTCCGCATTTGAATGGCATGTAGCTCTCACTCTCTTCTCAATATTTATATTTATTTATATGTATTGACACACCGAGTATTTCCTATGGCTGCATTTTCTTTGGCGAGCTGTGACTGCGCAATCTTGAGTAAGATACAGCAGATTGTCTTTTTGAGTATTGCCGCAGTTAGCGGTAGTAATGCTTAGGCTGTTCTTAATAATATCCTCTGCCTAATTTCCCGTGAGAAGTCAATAACTGGTTCTTTGACCTATATACATATGTAACTTTCATTATTGCATTCACGTTTAATAAGATAATTTTAGCTGACTTTCCTTATTACAGTGTAGCTCCATAAAATAAAGCAAAATAAAATGTGTAATACAAACTTCACAAAAGTTTCCAAATGTCTAGTAACGATATAAACGCATAAGAGGCTCCAAAAACTCCGAGTCCGTATATGGAAATAGTAAAGTTAGATTGTTTGTTTTAACCCTAGAACATCATACTTTGTAGAATTGACGACGCGTGTTTTTGTTTTATGTTTTCTCATCTCTGAAGGAGTGCAGTGAAACTTTTTTATGACAAAATTTTATTTGGGAACTACATTAATTAGTTTGTTTTATTTCATTAAAATACATTAGAAACATGTGAAAAAACTAAGCCCTGAAAATTTTCCGCCTTCAGATTATTCTTTGCATCCTTTTGAACATAGCCGTATTCAATTCGATGAAGTATGACGTTAGTAATATACAAATAAGTATGATATTTCAGAGTTAAAAACTGCGTGCTAACAAGCGCCGTTATTGCATTTAGGCTAATTAGGATTAGTGCTACCAGTAAAATAAAAATGCGTGGTGCCATAACCATTGATAAACAGTTATGGTGTTTTCTTTTCTACAAAGAAAATGTCACCCTCTTACAAGGTGCATTAAAAAATTTTTTGACCAACCCTGTTGTAATGTAATTTTTTATTTGAGAAGAACATAACACAAATATTAAAAAAGGGTATGCCCTATGTTTACTACTCATTAAGAAAATGAATTAGGAAATGCCAATTTGTTCAAAGGTGTTGCCAGATCGCTAATTTTCCGACTTCATTTTTTGCACGTTTTTTTTTATAACAAAGAAAAATATTTTAAAACTGTTCTAACATTGAATGCAATTTTTTATATTGCTGACCATGTAGCTTTAATAATGTAATATTTCCTTAAGATTACTCCACAAAACAATGAAAAAATTAACTTCAAATTGGACAACAATACTAGGCGGCTTTTTTTAAATTTCATCTGGTAGCCCTATAAATAAACAAAAGTCATCTGCTTTACAGGGCATTATCATCACTCTCGATTTATACAGGGCATAAAATACAATGCCCTCCACCATTGGCAAGAGAGAATTATTTAAAATAAAACATACCACCCTTTTAGAGGGCGAAACATTTTTAAGAAACAAACGCAAAATTGCATTTTGCGTTAATAAAATGCACATTTTTTGGTCGAAAAGAAAACACCATTAATGAAGTGTGTGAAATAAATAAAGTTTTACTTATGCTTTATCGCTGCCACCTTCAAAATAATTAAAGCGCGTGTTGCTTCGCTTATACATGTTCAGACAGGCACTTTTATTGAGTCAATAATCGTTTATTTGAGTACAATATTTTAAGTGTCCAGACACATAATATGTATACGCAATATTTATTTGAGAGTAGTAAACAGTTGGTTGGTTCAACAACATTGTTTTTATTTTGTTTTTTTGTTTTGTTTTTTTTTTGTTTGTAGTTGTTGACATTTGATTTGTCAAATATCAATTGAAAGTGTTCGGAAAAGTGTAATATGCTCACTGAACGTACTTATGACATTGCTGTATTTTAAGTTTTACTCAATATTATAACAATTTTTGTATTTATTGCGCAATAATTAATTGAAACTTTATATGAAATATTGAGCTCAATAATGGCGTTTATTGCGATTTACGCAATAAAAGTGCCTGTCTGAACATAGTACATATTAGGCACTAATTGCAAAATTGGCTCGCAGCATTTGGTGCCTCTCTTTTTATAAGGAATTTTTATTGTTATTTTTTTTTCTTATACTTTCCACGTCAACAGAGTATTTTACGATACAAAACTAGTATTTTAAACAAACAAATTTCTTGATGTAAAATATTTTGGACATAGAAATTTTAAAATTAATCACAAATTTTTAAATAAAACCATTTTTGAACATTTGAAAACATTTATAAAGTGTGTATTACTTTATTTCGTTCTATTTTATCGAACACCACTGTATTTGTTTCGGAAAATTTGCACATACGTTTCGCCATACATCGCCTATCCGTTACGAAACATGATTTATCTGGAAGAAAACCAAAATCGATATCTTAGAAAATGATTTTATTTTTGTTATTTTTTCATTTTAATTTGTTGTCGTTTTATTTATTCTTGTTGACGTTCGTTCGGTCTTTTATAATCTTATAAGTGCCGATAATTAAATTGCTTGCAGTCATTGAACTTCTGTCGTTGTATATATTTTTTTTATTAAAACAGAAAAGAAAATAAAAAGAAATATGTATGTATGTAAATATATTGCATTCTTCTTAATGATAATTTTAAAAGAATAAATATTTAACTTTATAAGTATAATTAAGAAGGAATTGTTTTCTTTAAAAATAAACCGCCATTAATATGAACACTTAATATCAACAACACGAATGCACTTGACTTGAAAGTTATCAGTGCAAAAGTTTTTTTTTTTTTTAAAAAAGACCTTAAAAATTAATTTAAATTCAATTTTTTAAATATTCATGTACATTTATATATTCGGAAGTGTGTTATTGAAATGTCTGGACTTTAATTTTGAATAAAATTAAATTTAAAACTGGAAAACTATAACAATACTCTGTTAAATTTCAATTTATTTTTATCCTGGGTACAAATAAGAAAAAAAACTAATTAAAAATATGAAATAACTCAGTTTTACCATAGCAATTGCCTTAAGGATAAATCTCTTGCACACTGTAATGACTGTTGACATGGAACACAATTATTTAGCTCTCGTAGGAGGCACTAGTCAGTAATTTTCTTTTTTTCGATAAATATCGGTCTATAAAATACGTTTTCATCGAAAAATTGAGCAAAAAAAATTTGTTTTACGTTACGTTAAAACGAGAATGATCAAATAGTTTATTAACATTGACTCTTAAGAGTTTCAATATATAGTGGCTGAAACTTATAATTGGACACTGGCTATGAGATTATTCAAAATGACGATTTTTCAACTTCAGTGGAAATATTTCAAAAAAAAAATCATCATTAAAAAAGCTCTTTAATTTATTGTTTTTTATTTAAAGATTGTTTTAAAACAAAAAAGAAAAACAATATCAACGAATTTCAAGTCAAAGCATCATAAAAGGCACTGTTTTAACACTTGGAACCAAAAACTTTTGCATTTATTACTGTTGCCAAACGTCGAGGCATCGCTTGCATGAGATTAACATAAAATTCCGAGTTATATTGTTCCATTCTCGACTAATTCCTTGTTTCAACTGCTTTAATTGTGCTGATACTGTATTTATAGAGCTTACGGCCAAGTTTTTGCCAAATATGCCCAATAATGTCTATAGCGCTGTTGGGAGCAGTCTCGAACAACTATGGATAAGCTACGGCCTCGCAACATGCTTCTGATTGCTGTCCTGGTAGAAACAACTGTGTCTAGCATATTTAACTTATCGGGATTTTAATTCACATTTTGTTTTTTTAAAATGCCCAAATATTGGATTGCATTAATTTTTTTCTTTTTTTTTTCCATTACCCCTCTAGGGAGCATATCGTTAGCACAGCTAAGCAGTAACGAAAGCAATGACATTTGAAAAAGGCTTTTAGCGTAAAAACACTGGTCCAACTAGAGGGAGAAAAAAAATGTTATAAGTGTTGCGAACCAAATGTGTTAGAAGCAACAGATATACAGAGGGAAAACTGATGGATAAAGCAGAAAAATTAAATGTAAACAAACATTGATTTTGTGTTGAAAAAGGGAAAATTTAGAATATTTTTTAATTTCTTCAATGAAAATTTTAAAAATTCGTAAATATTTAATTATTAATAGAAATTTGTGTGGTTTTTGGTCACAACGAATATAGTTTCTTGTGCAAAAGATAAGTAAGAAGCTAAATATATCAAGATCAAATAACACATATTGCTCATAAAATTTTTTTCTTGTAGAACTTTGTGTATATTACCAGTATTTATTAATTTCTTGAATGAAAAAGTTAAAATTCGGTAATTTTTTCATTATTAATTGAACTCTTAGCAATTTCTCTACATAATGAAACAAGTTCCGTGTGCAAAAGGTAAGTAAAAATAAAAATATAACAAAATATATACTCATAACTTTTTGTTTCAGGAATTTGTGAATATACCTCTCAATTGGTTAAATACTAAGTTAGTGACGATCGATAAAAGGTGTCACCAAATACGCTAGTTCCAAATTACGTTTCTCCAATAAAATGGTACATCTCCTTTCAACCAAGAACCCGTATTATGTGCATAATTATTCTATTATTCCACCACAATATCATCAATTTCTATCCAATAATAAAAATCCTCCCCGAAAACAAACATAAACAAAACAGAGTTACTTTTAGACAGAGACAGAAATACTTTTTGGTAATATTTGCTGTCTCTTTTACATTCGAACAGTGCTCCTGTCAAATTCGTTTCGTTACTGCTTATATTGTGATCGTTAGTCTCATTCGCAAAGTTGTTAAGTCCCTTTTTTCAAATTTTACAGGAGACACAAAAAACATTGTAGCTTTTTCAGTTTTTAAAATTTCTAAACTGTTTAAACGCAATTATTTTTACAAAATAATAATAATATTAATATTAATAACTGATAGTGTTAATTATTATTATTATTACTAATTAATTAATAATATTAATATTTTTCGTAGTTTTGTGGACTTAGCGCTTTTGCAAACCACAAAATTACAACAACTTTAAACTATATAATGACATTTTTTTTTGTTGTAAAATATGTATAATGTTACCGTTTTGCATTAAAATCTCAATTTTGGAAAAAAGTGGACTTAACACCTTTGCGAATGAGACTAACGATATGGATTCCACAAAGCATCTCCATCTGACACGATTCTCCGCTGTTGTTTTTGAGCCTTCCCATGTCAGGTCATTAAGCCTTAGTTCCTGTAGGACCGTGCGTCTCCAGGTTTGTTTTGGTCAGCCACGGTTTCTTGAATACTGGGGATTCCACTCTAGCGCCATTCTTGTAATACTGTCGGGCTTCTTTCTCAATGTATGGCCGATCCACCCCGATTTTTTCTGTTTGATCTGCTTCTGTATGGATACCTCACCTGTGAGAGTCCAGAGATCTGCGTTTTAAAATGTCCAAATTTTGGAATGGATCCATTTTACTGTCTATATAGAGAATATACCATACTACTGCACTGGAAACACATCCCAGACACACATACTGAACCTCCCCTATGCTTGAAAATAGCCTGAGTATTGTTAGACAATAATTCAGTATTTAATTTAAGCCAAACATACTGCTTTCCATCTGATCCCTGTAGGTTAAAATTACACTCATATCTAAGGACTACGTGCATATTGCCTACATAGGTATTCTTTATTTTTATTACAATTTTTATTAAGAACTGCAAATAAAAATGTTTTGGTCGGCAATAGTTGCAATCTTTAATTGTTATTTAATTATTTTCTAAATAACATAAGGCAAGGTTAAACATTTAACTTCTTAAGCAATATTTGTGTTAATAATATTATCTTCAATTTTGTTTACATTTCAAGTTAAAAGAACCATTAAAGTAATAAATTTTCCTTATTTTACGAAACAATTAAGAAATTGGGTTTTAAAGCTACAACTACTCCAACAATAGTGTACAACAGTACGATTTTACCCAAACATGTTTATTCTTGTTGTGCACTTTTATAAAAAAAAATTAAAAATTAAATAAAAACCTGGAAAATTGTTGATGTCCTCCTCCTCCATAGCTACAAAAATGTTTTTCAATCATTTTATTTGTTATACAGAGAAAATCGTATTAAAAAAGATCTAGGAATAAAAGTAAATACACAAAAATGCCAGAAAAACTAATAATTACCAACTAAGTGCAAAATGTGTCACATGTCACAGCTACATCTCATCAACGTCAAATTATAAAAAAAAGAGAAAAATGAAAAAAGAAAACACAAGCTTTGTTTGGTTGTCCTCTTCTAACTAAAGAACATCATCACCTCGCCAACATCATTATTGCCATCATTGTCAGTGTCGTCATTGTCCTCAACACCATCATTATTATCATCATCATTCTTTTTAGCTTCTACCAAATACGCCTCGTATACTCCTCGCGTTAGTGTCTTTGCGTGTGGACCTCTTTTGGGTAGAATTAAGCATCCGGGTCTGTAAATATGAATGTGGATTTTTTGATTGTTTCTACTTTTTTTTTAACGCTAAACTGTAATTCCCTTACAGGCAAATTGCTTGTTGTGGGGGATGACGAACGATGGCCAGTGGATATGTGTGTAAATGATGGCACTTGGAAAAGAAGGTTTTTTTGCCACAATTGTAAATTATTGATTTCTAACTGGCATCTCTCACTCTTTTTGTATTTCAGTATACGAATGTAACTAAATATTCTAAAAGTGTGTGAGGAAAAAGAAAATAAAATAAAGGAAAACATAATAATCACGCAGTTACTCAGTCACACTGCCAGACACTCATTCAGCAAACGGACCGACCTTCTAGGATTATTTTCATCTTCTTTAAATATTCCATTCTGGTTTGTTGGTATTATACTGTGTCATAGTGCACTTATTAAAAATACATGACTACATGACTACAGCTATCTTAATGACATTTTTTTTGCAAAAATTTTGTATATGAAAAAAAAAAAAAATATCGCACGTAGTACTCACAGTGCAGACCAAATGTGTGCTTATTTTATTGAAATCGTTTTTTTTAACTAAAACTAACAATCAGTATTACCTTTAGGTTTAGGTTAGAGGACGTGTACTTGTCAAATGAGACAAGTACAATACCCGGAGGTCAAGTTGACTCATTGTACAAAACATCGCTGAGATGAGAGGATAAATGGAGGGGAGAGGAAAAAGGAGAGGTAGTAGGAAAGGGAGAATAGGAAGCAGAGGAAATTATACAGACCAACAAACACACAAGGGAAGCCCTAGCACTTCTCCAACCAGCTCAAGCTAATAATGAATCTATAGAGAGCCTTGATGCCAGCTCTCGACATAGAATTCAAACCCTCAAAGAAGCCCTTGCCAAGGGTCTTCAACCTCAACCTCAACCTACTAAGGGCTGGGCAGTTACACAGGAGGTGCTCGATAGTCTCCAACTCCTCCTCATCGCAGCATACCCTGCAATAGTCCGGCTGGGATCTGTTTTAGATCCCTGTCAGCGACCTAATCTTGCAGAGCCCCGTGATAAAACCAATATAACGTCATTTCTTTTTGACCGTTTTTTTTTTTATTTATTTGTCATGATTTTGATTTTGTCCACAATTAAACTGCAATATCGGCAGGCTGCAGTGCATAATTACATTTATTTGAAGTCGCCGTAGTCTATTAGGTAGTGTGCTGGCTTATTAGATGTAAAGCCAGGCTCAAACACCAGGTCAGACATCTCCAACAAAGAGAAATATGAAAAAATATTTCTTCAGCGACTTCCTCTCCAGCAGATTTATAGCAAAAACTCTGTGAGTAAATAAAATTACCACTAAAAGTTTCTCTAAAATCTGACGTTAGGAGTCGACTTTAAACTGTAGATCACGCCACTCATGTATAGAATTAACACATACAATATAAGTGGTGTGAGAAACTTGGTCGTAATCCTCACGAAATGATGATGTAATGACCAGTTTTTGTGTGTTATGTATGGGTGAGTTCCAAAACATCAAAACACATTGCAGTGATGCGGTATTACTACCGTTTCAATACAAAGTAATCAACTGTGTTGTTTGCTTTGTAATAAAAACACATTGCAATGTTTTTACGTTTAGAAACACTTGTTTGCAATCACTTTGCTTTTGAAATGGAACGGGGTCGCCGTGGTCTAGTAGGTAGTGTGCTGGCTTATTAGACGTAAAAGCCAGGGTTCGAGTCCCAGGCCAGACATCAAAAAATAAAAAAAAAAATAAAAAAAGTTTTTTTTCGGCGATTTCTTCTCAGTTTCTCAAAAAATCTGTCGTTCGGAGTCGACTTTAAACTGTAGGTCCCGCCAATTATGTATAAAATTAACACACACAACATAAGTGGTGTAGAAACTGCGGGCTTCTTGGGGACGATTGCCTGTAGACTGTCTAATGGTGAAGGTATAGCACTGGCCATTTTATAGTCACCTTGCAGCAACTCGTTTCCTTGCCGTTCGCATCTTCCCCCTTTCCACCTTTCCCAAAAAGTAGGGGCCATCCCCTGAGTGCTGGTTTAAAAAAAAAAAAAAAAATATTATTTCCAAAAATTTTATTTTATTTCCAAATTTCACATCGGGGTCGTTTTCGCGGAGGTTCTTGTGGGATTGGTGAAGTATCAGGCGGAGCTGAAGAATCAGTAGTATCTGATTGTAACAACTCCAACGATCAGCCAAGCATATTTCCTGGAACATTTACATCGGTTCGAGTTGCCGACTCTCCGGATGTTCCACTTCTTTTGTATGTCTCCATGAAGTTTAAGTATTTTCCTCTAATTTCATACCGGCTGAAAGGAAAATTTGCGTCAATTGCTTTTATATCGCGAAGCCTTTCTCCCTTAATACAATACGTTTCTTTTTTTTCGAAGCAAAATCGGCTTCACTTTGAAGTCGTGTCGTCAGGAGAAGCTGCTTCCACACTAAAAAAATAAATTAAAATTAACAAAAATATTTTCTTATCTTTCATCCGCCATGTTATATTTGTATTTTGTTTATAAATGTAAACACAAAGCATCAACAAAATTAGTGATGCACAGTTTGCTTTTTGTTTGCGTATCGATAACTTTTGTTATACATTTAGGAATGCGATACATTGTCAATGTTTACAAGATTGCGTTTAGGAATGCATGACTTTGTTCGGTTACATTGCAAGTGACGTTTTGGAACTCACCCAAACAATAAATACTGCCAAGGCAAATCTACCGAACACCTTGCTATCACCCAAAGGTTCAATATATTGATTCTAACTTCAAATTAATAGTAAAGCGAGCCTAATGTCGCTAAGCAGATTGTTTTACTCTAACAATATTGGATGGTGGTTATTGGATAGCAGTTTTCATAAAGGCGACACATTAGAAACCTAACAGAAGAATATAAATATTTGTATACAGCTAGCACTACATACTGGTCTACGTTGAAATGCGTAAGAATCCTGGAAATATTCTATCAAAGGGAATAACAAAAATTTTATTCCATAATATTATATGACTACTGTTGACCATCACTGTATAAGTGTGGATACATCAATATTGTATAATAATCGTTTGAATATTAAAGAAAAGCAAACAGTCAGTTTTTCTTCTATTTTTTTGACAGCAGACGAACGCTGTATAAGAAAATCTATATTTTTAACGCATTATCTTATTACGAACACATAGCAACAAACATTGATTGCCACTTCCACTTCTGCTGGCTTGGCTGAATCAATGACAGTCTGTAATGAATGACTGTTTGTTTTGTCTTGCGAACGCAATGGAAATCATGTACGTACATACAGTGAGCGTCAAAAGAAAGTGTACACTATGGATAAAATTCTAACAATCTCAACTCAAGTTTTCCACTTAAGGAGAGTGCCCGAAAAAATTTTTCAATATTTCCAAATTTTTTCTAATTCTTTTCTTCTTGTTTCAATTTTAAAAACTGGCAATAAAATAAAAATTAACGGTTATTTATTAATGTATATTTTTTGAATTGTACACTTTCTTTTGACGCTCACAGTACATACATACTATGAGCGAACGACATTCATTATTGGATGTGTCAGGAAGATTAAGAAAATAAGTAAAAGACGAAGAGGAGCCTTGAAGTCTTGTATTAAAATTGCGATTATTTTTTATAAAGTTTAATTATTTATTGTATATGGATGGTATTATTATTGTTGTTGCTGTTGTTGTTGTTGTTGTGATGGGAAATTTAGTGAAATAAATCTACGGATAAAACATTGATTAATTTTTAATTTTATCTTCACTTCTTTATCTACTTCTTGTACTTGAAATTGGTTTTTCTTTTACACATCCCCATTCTTTAGAATTGTTTCTTCAATAAAACCGCTGAAAGAGGAGAATGGAAATTCGATGGAATAAATAGAAAAAAAATATAAGAAAATTACTTGAATAAGGAGTGGAAGGGGGAACCTTTGTTTTTTCATTTGTATGGAAAACTTTTTAAATTGTTTAATCTGTTTAAAGAATTTATTAACATTTTAAAAAATTTTGCAATTTAAAAAATATCAGGTTGAAACAACACAAAACTGATATTGGATCATAATGACGATCATGTAAATTTTTGTAAGGTTATTAGTTTGAAGTGGCCGTAGTTTAGTAGGTAGTATATCGGTATAATAGACAAATACTCTTGAGTTCAAACCTCAGCTCTGGCCAGAGATCAGCAATTAATCGTATTTTCGCTACTCATAGGTACTTATGAAATTTTGAGTATGAGTGAGTCAAGCGTATTAAAATTCAACTACTCTGATTCATTCGTACTCGCTACAACATTGATTTATAAGTATAGGTTGCAATGAGTATGAGTACAACGTTGACATCAAACTCACAACATTCGATTCATTGTTTGATTCATACGCCTACTCATTCAGATTCATAAATTTAGAAAAATACTTAAAATACTTACCAATGATTCGAGTCACTCGAATCATTCATCAAAATTTACAGTAGTAGTTATTGTTGCATTTACAAAAGAAGAGAAAAGAAAAGACAAAGATAGCAAGCAAAGCACACACACAACCTTCTAGCGAGTATTGTGGTGTTCGTACTCGAATCATACTTATTTTGTGCTTCGTGTATATCTTGAATCATGGAGAGTCGAAATCAACAACATCGTGCGTATTGTTAAGTATGAGTACGAACTTTGAATATGAGTAGTATGAGTATGATATTAAAATAAGTATGAATGCGTATAAGTAGCTGAAATTATAAGTATGACTCGAATCTACTCATCGTTTTGAATACTCGTTACTGATCTCTGGCTCTGGCAACTGGATAAAGAAAGTCATATAAAAAAGTCTGCCAAAAATTGTGAGAGTAAATAATTGCCGTGAAAAAGGTCTCAAATCTGTTGTACTGTAGGTCCCGTCACTCATGAATAAAATTAACACACACACTTATCATGGGTGGTGCGATAAGCTAGGTTGTAATCCTCATTAAGGAGTTGTAATAGCCATTTAAGTAAGTGGGTATGATAATATATGAGAATATTTGAAAACTTCAATTATTTTCTTTTTACTTTTATATACAGCGGACAGCAAAAGTCTCAGTACTCCGATATATTTCGAAAAAAAAGTCCCCACAGGCTTAAAGCACAAAGTCCCGATATGACTTCAAGAAAGTATTTAGGAGATCATTTGGAAGAACGGTTACGTAATCGCTAAACGTCAAACAAAAGTCAACCGAAAAACTTGCTCATGGTGCCACCAGAAAACACTAAACAAAACTTGTACATTCAATTCCAAATGGGTTAAATGGAGTGCTTGACCTTAAGGGATATTCTACTAAATACAAGGGATAACATTTTCATATATTAGGCATTTGAATTTTAATTTTCTCAAGATTCTCCTTGGGGGGTACCTATGGAGTCATCTGAAACTTTTCCTTTTTTTTTCTCTTTTTTATGAAAAACATTACAAAATAGCCTATTTTATAATAAAACAGAAATAAATCAGTAAAATAAATATAAAAACCTTAATTTTTTATACAAACTCTTGGCTAAAATTCATGAAATTGTCAAACTATATTTGAGTACTAAGACTTTTGCTGTCCACTGTATCTGTTTACCATTCCAATGAGAATATTCACAGACTTAATGTAAGTATTTTAATACAAAATGTCCAGGATTGCTCTCCTTCAGATGAGCGTATATCCTTTAAAGTTGAGCAGTTCTCGAGCCAGGATGTCTGTATGAAATGATAGTGTCTACAGAGCTCTTTAATTTTCTACATAACTATGTGTACCTGGGAAACAAACCTATTTTTTTTAACATGGTTAACTTTGATGTCTACAGAACAAAATTTTACGAAATAGACGAATATACGTGGTATATTTTTGAAATAATTTTCTATAATTTAAAATAAATTAGAAACGGGAAAAACAACCAAGCAAAACCTTCTAAAGGGTGATTTTTTTAGCTATTATCTTTTTGGCAACACTGGTTTAAACAGCTCACGCACGTTTCGTGTTTTGTTTCGCTGTCAAACATCTTCAGTTTGGTCTATAATTTAACCATGAATCCTCTTACAAACGAACAACGCTTGCAAATCATTGAATTTGGCATCATTGGACCGTACTTCTTCAAAGATGCTGCGAATCGTAACGTAACTGTGAATGGTGAGCGCTACCGTGAGATGATATCCAACTTTTTTTTGCCCAAAATGCAAGAGCTTGACTTGCCACACAGCAGGCGTAACAATGGACTTATTGAGAGGCGAGTTCGGTGAACATTTTATTTCACGTTCGGGACCGGTCAATTGGCCGCCTAGATCGTGCGATTTAACGCCTTAAGACTATTTTTTGTGGGGCTATGTTAAAGCTCATGTCTATACAGACAAGCCCGCTTCAATTAACGCATTGGAAGGCAACATTGAAGCATTTATTCGTGAGATACCGGCCGAAATGTTGGAAAGAGTATGCCAAAATTGGACTAAGCGGATGGACCATTATTAACGGGCAAATAAATTGTTTTTCATTATTATAAGTAGGCAATATGGTAGAAGTGAGCGTTAAGCTAAAGGGAGGATCATCTTACCTTTAACTTTTAAAGTTGAGTTTATGTTTGAACCTGCCATATTATATATTATTCTAAATATGGCAACTTTAAATATAAACAAAATGAGTCGTCGAAAATCCAAAAGTACGTAAAAGTTTTTTTAAACGCAGTGGCAACGACGGGCTTCTTTTTATTTAAAAGGTACCTTTAACTAAACCCAAGTTTAACGGCAAGTTGTAATAATCGCCCTTAAAAGGATATAATTTTATTTAAAAACTTTTTTTAATTAAAGGACCGTCAAGGTTAATATTTAACATATGGATTGTTTTTTTTTACTTTAATAGATAAAAAACAAATATTAGGCTCAGATTTTTTTTAATATTATGTAGCCACTTTTGCTCGCCAGTGTACATATGTATGTCTGTGCTATGTGTCTATCTTTTAATAATTTAAACTGTTAAGTATAATTTCTTTTTTTATTGTTTTTGTTGTAATTTTATTGTATATTATTAAATTTTATATCTGTTTTAATATTTTTACATTCATCTGCAGCATGCTGTAGTAGTTATTGGTTTATTTGTATGTGTGTGCGGAAATTCTAAGAAACGGTAGTGCTTCGTGCATTGAATGACGTAGACAAGACTGCTTCTAGTTTAAAAGCCTACATTTAATTAAATTACGGTTTTCCAATATTAGTTTTCTGTTCTTTTGAGCTATGCTTTGTTAGTGGATTGTATTGGTTTTGACGGCAGGCAAACAGACTATATTATAAACGGTAGATGGTTGAGGTTACGGCAAAAAGTCTTGATGATGATGATAATGACGATGATAATGACGATGATGAGTATGGTGTTACAGATTATAATGATATTGTTTTACCTTCAAATATGTAACAGAAATGATAACGATACGATATTTTTTTTTATCATTAGACGATGATATAAAGTGCAGTTTTCTTTTACAGTAAATAAAAGGAACGCAATTTTCATGGCAAAGGAAAGATGTCCTATGAATAGCTGGGTTTAAATTTGGTTTGCAAAAAACTATTTCAAGATTCTTAAGTAGATAGAAGATTTACGCATTGTCACATAGAATTTTTCATTATAATTTTTCATTTCTTTTGAAAACTGACAGCATTTTATCGTTGCCACCCCAATTGGCCTTGTCAATACCATATTATTGTTTTTATATAGTTTTCTCAACACTTAAAGTGTGCTTTCTGTGAGAGTGGAATATTTTGTTTGTTTTAAATTTGCTTTTATTAGATGTATGTACATATTGTAAATGTAACATTGATTTGTATGATTATGTAGAGAGGTTATTATTGTTTTCTTTTATCCAAACACAACTTTTACCCACCACCGCACACGTATACGCGTTTACACATTTCCTCGATATAAACATCACTCCGCCACTTACCTCCATCCTTAACAGCATTATGTGCCCTTCTGTGTGTAACCTCTGCTTTTGCAAATATGTGTACACAACCTCTTGCACTTTCAGTGGGTTGGCAATGTTGTCTTTTGTTTTTCTTTCTGCACACGGGGGGCGAATGTGAGTGAATGCATACAAGTGTGTACCAGAGTTTACATTGAGGGAAATTTAATTAAAAGAACTGAAAGAGCACGTACCACCTAACTAATGATCATAATGGCATTTAATGAGATGACCAACATGTTGTTGTTCTTTTTAAACGAATAAAATATTAAAGATGGAAATGAAGAGAAGAGATAAGGAAGAGACACCCATTGCAGTTCCTCCACTATGCCACGAAGTTGAACAAATGACAAAGATTTTGCTAACAGTATTTATAAATCCGTTATTTAACCCATTTCGCTCCGAGATTATATTTCATTTTTTGTTTAAGAAGAAAAATACTTTTTCAGGGTAATTAGAACCTACTGATGTCAAAAATCAGCTCAAAAAATTTTTCCGATTTTTCGTTTTCCTAGAAAACAGTGTTCGAAATTTCGAACACTGGCGTATATCCTATACATATGTATGTATGTCTGCTTTATATGCAATTAAAATATTTAAATTTATTTGCTGTTTTATTGATTTATTTTATTATTTTTGAATCAAAAGGCACAAAAGTTATTAAATTTAGAGAAAAATTATACTTAGCTACTAAATTTATTGTAATAATTTGATATAAAAATTTGAAAAAAAATACGAAATAGCCGAAATAGAAGCTATGAAAAAAATGCTTTTATTCATTTTGTATGCAGATGAATATTACATTTCTCGCACATATGTATATATTGTGGGCTTACCGCAACCCTTCAATTGACAACGACGATGTATACCCTCGGGATTTCTGATTACAACGTGTTTTCACTGCATTTTTGGAAGATTTGGAGATCGATATTCCTTATCGTCGACATCATCATCGGTAGTTTCGAGTTTCTTTCCTTTCAGTCAAAAGAAGAGCTTCTGTCAATGAGAAAGAAATATAAGGTATTTCCACAAATAATGCGTGTTACATTTAATACAAAGAATGTTGACTGATGGTCAGTAACTATAGGATAAGCGCCATGTGAAGGCACGCATGTGCATGTAAATCATATTTTTTATATTTTATAAAACGGTTACATACATATATTGGCAATAATTCCTCATAATTATTTTTTTAATTTTATTTTGTTAATTATTTTTAAAAATTAATTTAAAAAGTATCCAAAAATATGGGTTGAAGAAATTTACCCTTAGCATGGGGGGGGGGGGGGGGTAGAGGGATATTTTACGGGCGAATTTTTTTTTTTTTGAAATTTTACCTCTTTCAACAATAAATAATTTTTTTAAAAAGGTTTTTACTGTTCGAAAAATCGAACAGCGGAGCGGAAAAGGGGTAAATAAAATTGTAAAAATAGGGTTTAAAGACTCAAACTGTTTTCTTATCCATTGAGATTATACCCATTATCTTCCTAATGTGACTCACAATAAACCATTAATCATACCTTTGCGACACTTGTTCTTTGGAAGATTAGTTCTTTGGAAGAAAAAACTAAAAACGTTCTGTTTTTCTTTAAGATTTTGCCTTGGATTATGAAAGTAAAAATTTTATTTTCAAATCTCATCACATACATATCGCCTTATAATCGAATTTCGTCCTTAACAAAACAATTCCCATAAAAGGAGCACGTGACTTTCATTGAATTTCGATCACTGTACTTTAACCATCAATCCATGCATGCTGTTGCCACCACTAATGACTCTGAATGTTGCTTTTTTTTTTGTTATTTTGTTTTTGTTTTTTAGCAGGTTATTTTTTATTTAGTTTTTTTTCGTACATAGAAGTGTAAATGTGTTGCACATCTACATATTTCTTGCAACAAAATTTCGAGTCATTTACAGGGCTTCAGTTTCAATTTGACATTCCTTGGTAGTGCATGATGGGTTGTGTTGAAAATAGTAAAAAAAAATAATTTCGTTTTAAAACGAAGTATTCTATCAAAAAAAAAAAAAAATTGAAAATTTTGAAATAAAAAAAAGTCAAAATAAGTTAAAGAAGGCTTAAAGTTCCATTATGAATTGGGCCATATCAAACTTAACCGGAAGTAATCGCGTTAGTCGCGCCATTTTAGTACGTTACTCGCAAGTTCCTTTGGCTGATGCCGAATCGGCTCCGCAAACTCCTTCGTCGTCTTCCACGGCAACAAATCAAACGTCGTCCTCGTCGTCCACATCGTTTGCAGCAACCTTTTTGCATTCTTCCTCACGTCATGTTCCTGGTCGTGCAGTGCCTCGCAATCCTACAACAAATCATAACAATAACAACAACAACAGCAACAATAATCATAATCATCATTCAACAACGGCAGCCGCAACTCAAATTTCTTTGCCGTTAGATGTTGAAGAGACGGTAACCTGTTTTTGTAGGTAATTTCACAACAAAAACAAAATTAAACCAAAAAAAAAAAAAAAAAACAATTACAGGAAGTCTGAACATAAATGAACTCCGTCTATGCGGATTTGTAATTAAAATTCAATGAAATTTTATTGACGCCAGACAGGAATGCTTGGAAGCCAAAAATCATTGAAAAGTTTATTAACCCTTTAAGTGTTGATCTAATTTTTACATTTTTTGATTGAAAAATCTTATTAACTATGTAAGTGTGCACAGAATCTGAAATATTTTCCACAAATGTAGATGGATTTTCGTAATTCTTTTTGTAATGTGTAAGGGACGTACTACTCAAATGCGATATATTTTGTACTAAAGGGTGATTTTTTAGCTATTATCTTTTTGGCAACACTGGTTTAAACAGCTCACGCACGTTTCGTGTTTTGTTTCACTGTCCAACATCTTCAGTTTGGTCTATAATTTAACCATGAATCGTCTTACAAACGAACAACGCTTGCAAATCATTGAATTTTATTATCAAAATGGGCTCTTGGAAAGTTGGCCGAAGATCCACTTCTTTATCGAAAAATTGTGTTCAGCGACGAAGCTCATTTTTGGCTCAATAGATACGTAAATAAGCAGAATTGTCGATTTTAGAGTGAAGATCAGCCAGAAGCATTGCAAAAGCTACCAATGCATCTAGAAAAAGTCACAGTTTGGTTCGGTTTATGGGCTGATGGCATCATTGGACCGTACTTCTTCAAAGATGCTGCGAATCGTGACGTCTTTAGACTATTTTTTGTGGGGCTATGTTAAAGCTCATGTCTATACAGACAAGCCCGCTTCAATTAATGCATTGGAAGACAACACTGAAGCATTTATTCGTGAGATACCGGCCGAAATGTTGGAAAGAGTATGCCAACATTGGACTAAGCGGATGGACCATTTGAGGCGCAGTCGCGGTCAACATTTGCATGAAATAATCTTCAAACATTAAATTATATGGACCGTACTATCGATTCAAATAAAGATTTCATGCATTTTTCTGAATTTTATGTGTTTTTTTTTGAAAAATTTTCCTATAGCTCTTAAAAAATCACCCTATATAACTGTATTTATTTAATTATTAAAAAAAAAGGAAAACAAACAATAATATAAAATATAATGAAACCGCGCAATGGTCAATATTTCGATGCTCCGCTACTACTGAAAACACGGCTAAAAGACTCTTAAGATGGAAAAACTAACATTTGAAATTCTAATTAAATGACTTGAATATCTGAGGAATTTTCCAATTGTTATTAATATTTTCAAAATATTTTTTGTGAACGTGTAACAGTGCTAAGAATTTATATTGACATGCACATCCTTTCGTGTTCACTTTTCTTATTTTTTTTTTTATTGTCAATAATTTCTAGTAACATTCTATACGTAAATGCACATTCTTTATTGTCCTGCAGAGTATCGTTATTCTAAAATATTAATTTTACTAACAGACTTTCAAAAGTTTTAAGTCAATGGTCTATAATACTTCATCTAGAATCTGCCAAATGAAATATAGACCTGAGCTCTATGCGTCATCGTTTTTTGTTTTCTTCAATTCATTGTTCAACGTCAATTCAATACAGTCCATGCCATATTAAAGCCAAGCTTTATTAGACTCGGGGTCGGTTATCTCTAGCTTCCATTATAAAAAAAGTGTGATGGCTTAAACGAGTCTTCCCAACAGAAAATTCACTAAATGGTTGGATGATCGTCGGTTGAAGAGGCATGAGATAGCCGAAGTGGTAGAAACTTCAAAAGATGTTTCAATAGGCATTGCTGCGATATTTCAACAAAATACAGTCGTGTTATTACGCTTTATATAAACATGCTGTTTATATATCGCGGCTGTGCTTTTGGCTCGAAAATACAACTGATATTAAACCCCCTTACAATATCTAGTTACTAGAGTCATTCACAGGCTGTGCGGAAGGAACTTATGGGATGTTTTTGAACGGAAACCGCGCAGTAAAAGTACCGCGTTATAGCAGGACTGTCGCAATTTCAGCTCCGCGTTATGTGGAAACGCGTGATATGGAAACCCCGTTCTGAGAGTACCGCGTTCGAAATTCGAAAATTTAAATTTTTGAACAGCAAATCGTTTTTTTTTTTTCTGAATATCTATATTTAGAAAAATACTCTCTAATGTTGAACTATTTTAATGGTTGTGGCATTATTTTTATTATTTTATCAAAAGGAATTTTTATAGTTTCTTTCTTTTGCTTTAACTGTATGTACGGCCTCGGTATTATTATTTTTTAAAAATTTTATATTTTGTTGTAACAGAGGCATAGATAATTTATCACAACAATCATTTAATAAAATGTAATAAAATTAAATAAAATACTAATAAAAACCAAAAACAAAAATATAGAAAAATACACTGGGAATTTGTGCAAAAGGTACTTTGGTAGAGAGGAGGGACTGCACTAAAGAAAAACAAAAACATAAAAACTCAGCAAGTAACCCATCTATCATTTTTGCGCAGTGTATAAATTTTATGAGCAACCATTTCCTCCTAAATCCAACAGCACCAGCAATTAAATGAAAAAAAAAAATATGCAAACTGAAGAAATCCTCTACATTTTTTACATAGAATTACATGAGAATGTAAACAATGCATAAGTTCTGTAAAATAAAATACTTCTCTCTTATATTTCATGGGGTCTCTCTCTCTCTGTATTTGCTCTCATTTACTTTGTATTACTGTAACACTTATCTATTTTTGTTGTTGTATCAGCTGTTCTGTTACTGTGCTGCCGGCGTTGGATCCACTTACCCTAATACTGCAGTTGGCGAAAGTAAAATAAGAGAAAACAAAGCAAATATACATAAGCAAAACATGTGTGTTTGTTTTGGTTTTTTCTGGTTTTTGTATCCAATCATTTCTGAGTTGAATATGGTGCTGTAGAAAACAGCTGATTTTTGTTTTTGTAGTGAAGGTATTACAATATTTAGAAAACATCTGTTTGTTTTTCTCTCTTTTTCCTTTTCTTCTCGATTTTTTTCGAACACAATTTTTTTTTCTACACAATTTAACAGAGTGAGTATATTAAAAGTGACAGAGAAAAAAATGAAAGAAAGATACAGAGAGAGAGAGTGTGTGAGCAAAAGTGTGTTATTGTGATACAGAGAATATTATCGATTATTGTATGTGATATGAAAGCAACAATGCTGATAAAATCAATTTACATAAGGAAAATTAATTGTTTAATATAAAAATTTAATGACATTTTTTAATTGGTTTAATAAATTTTATGTTACAATAATGCAACATAATAAAATCACAAGAGGGGGGGGGACGAGAATATTTGCAAAAATTAATTAAAATTTGTGAAAAGAATTTAAATATCTAGACCAGTTTGGCAATGACAGATTCAGGTTTTTTTTCTTCTTTAATTGTTTAAAGTCGATTAATTTTTTTTTTGTAGCGTGATTTTTAATTACTGCTGTTTGGACCAAATAATTAATCAGAGAACTTAACCCTTTCAGACATTCTGTCCAATATATTGGACTTTTAAATTCTTCACTTAGAAGTAATGTAGCGCTGATAGTTAACAGATTTTTATTTAAAAAAGTGTTTGCAACAATTTGTATGTACATATTTATGTAGAGATATATTTATATCGTTTAAATCTCCAATTGAAGTGATCGCTTTTTGTTAAATTAACACATTGTTGACCGGTGCACAGCAATTTGAATTTATGAAACCTAAGGCAATATGGAATACTGCAAAAGCTTTGTTCATCGCGTTTAGACGAGTCTCTTTTATTATAAAAAAACAGTAATTTTTCTAGATATTAAAATGTTTATAACAATTTTAGTTCGTTCTGTAAAAATTGCTACCACGGCAGATCGTGATAAAGAAGAGTTTTTCAGGACAAATAAAAGACCACGTTTTAGAAAAAATAGCCACCGGTGTAAAAAATCCAACTAGAACGTGTAGAGTATGGTCTTCAAAAGAAAAGCGCAGCGAAAAAAGATAGGTTTTGCAACTACCATGCTTATCATACTAAAAAAAATATTTAAAGTTATCTAAAAGATATGTACAATTTCATTTCAATTCATTATGTATCGGGTCCGCCATCTAACGTTTTTTTTTTTTTTTCAACTAGTGCTTATTTCGTGCATGGTAACACTTAGCTCATGTCGTGCAATTTTTCGAGTGTATTGGGTATTTCGCCTTCAAATACTCAATTGTCTCTGGTTTTTTCAGCATAACACTTTTCTTTAACGGAGCCCCACAGAAAATAGTCCAATGGTATCAAATCGCAGTTTCAATTGGCATCACTATTTCGACTAATTAAACAGACATCAAACACCATCCTGTTGAAACCAAACATCGTTCACATCAATACCATGAAGAGCGACTACAAAAAAAAAAAATCGGTTATCATGGTGCGATAGGTGTTAAACAGTTACTCGTAATGTTTTTTTTTGTCTTGGGCCGGAGGTGGTAATCTTCGAAAGATACTTTTGTTCTAACAAAAGCATGCACGATTCACCATCACTGGTGCCTACGTACTAAACCCACCCCCTACATTCTTCAACCACTCTCCCCCCGCGGGACTGCCGTAAGGTATTACTTCGTGGAGGGCTGGTTAGCTTTAAAGCTTTATCACATTAAGTCGAGTTTCGCCTCCGTTCCTCCAGTCTTCGGAGTTCTAGCATAATTTCAGCCATTCTCTTCTGACTATATTGACTCCATAGAATCCTACAATTTAACAGCTCTTCCATTAGCCGGTTTGGTCCTAGACTCGTTTCTCCGGGCCATCTAAATCTGGGGCAGCATGTCAGAATCTGCTCCGCATCTTCCTTCTCATCCACACAGTTTGGGCATATAGGGGAAGTATCATGTCCAAATCTGTGCAGGTACTTCCTGAAGCATCCATGACGAGTTAGGAACTGGGTCACGTAGTAGTTCAGCTCGCAATGTTTGTTCTCCATCCAAGGGATTATATCAGGGACAAGGTGAAATGTCCATCTTCCCTTTAAACTGTTCTCCCATCATGACTACCATTTGTGTATGGAAGTCCTTCGTTCCTCCGCCTTTATAGCTGCTGTCTGTCCTGGACACTCGAGACGGCGAAAGTATATCCGCCTCATCTCATCCGCCAATATGTCTATCGGTATTGTCTTTGCCAATACCAGTACCGGTTCCTCAGACACTGTCCTGAAGCCACTTATCTGTTACTCGTAATGTGTGCTTCTGTAAGACCACGTGCTGGCTTCCTGCGCCCAAAAAACGGCAATTTTATTTATTAAAGTACCCACCAAGATGAAAATAAGCTTCATTCGAAAAGATGTTTTTTTTTTTGCAAATTTTTTCAACTTCCGGCCAATTGTCTTTGTTTCGGAAATAAATTTCCAATAAATCGCAACGTAGCTCAAGCGTAAATCGATTCATTATGTTCAGTGGAGATAATATACTGAATTTTATGACAGAATAGAATGACATAAGTATTGCCAGATTCGAAATAACCGATGGTTCGAATTTAAACCGATATGTGGACCACTCGATACTTAGATATTTTGTCTGATTGCAAAATTCCAGAAATAAACCATCAATCTCTAAGAAAGCCCTACCTACATATACATACATACATAATTGGCCATTACAACCCTTCAGTCAGGATTCCGGCCTAGCTTCTCACACCACTCATGTTGTGTGCGTTAATTTTATACGTGAGTGGCGGGACCTACAGGCAGGTTTTGTATTTACTCTCAGCTTTTTTGTCAGAAATCTGCCGAGAGGAAATCGCCGAAGAAATATTTTTTTTTTCATATTTCGTATTGTTGCCTGACCTGGGATACGAACACGGGCTTTGCGTCTAATAAGCCAACACAGTACCTACTAGACTACCTATACAGGGTTGTAATACGAGAAGTATGCTGGTGGACTTACAATATTTTGCCTAACACACTCAAATTCTCTTATACGATTGTACAAATATTTCTGCTTTCCAAATAAAAAATACATATGGGTATGTGTTGTCGGTCGGAATGATGTGCTTGTTCAGTTAATTAATTATTCCCATTTGTGTATAGGTTTACTCCATCTTTTTTTTGCAATCTCTCAAAATATTCCTTCTTTTGTTTTTATTTATGAATTTCAATGAACTAGATGAGCTTTGGTAAGAGATATACTTCGTTGAAATACTTTCAAAAACAAGACACCCTAGAAGTTGATTTGTTTTTTCTTTAAATGAAGACTAAAAAAGGCAACCTTTTGTGTAATTCCTTTTCGGTTGTCGTTTCTGACATCTGTGGTCTTATTTTCTATTTGCACAAACGAAGGGTAATGACGTGATTCGACCGAGAGCCGCAGTAATTCACGTACTAAAGGTCAATGTAAAACAAAAAAAAAAACAATTTTTTTGATAAAATAAAACTAAAAGCAAACGGAAGTATAAAGGCAAGAGCTAAAGCCAAATGAATAGGAATGAAAATGAGCGCCTTTAGGCAAAACGGATGCTGTTGCAACTGCACCAAGTAGAATATTTTCAATTATGACTAAAAAAAATTTAATAATAAACGAAGGCTAAAACCAGGCCAATTGGCGAAACAAAAAAGAAAAACAGAAAAAAAAAAATTTCATTCTAAATTTCAATTTTACTTCATAACAATTACAAATAAATTTTTAATGTAGCTGCAGAACTATAATGAAAATAATAAAAAAAAACAATACGGATTTAATATATTCATTGTATTGCTTTCAGCAGTAGTTATCAGCTGACAGCCTTAGTAGGTGACTTTCTTGACAGAAGTCGGAGTCTTTGTGGAAAGAGTTTGATGAATTGATAATTGCTTCTCCATTTCTCACTGTTTTAATAGCAAATGGTTTTAATTGAACAAAACTTTATAAAACAACAATTATTAATTGCTTTCGGTTTTTATTTCTGTAGCCAAGTGAATATACACTGAGCGCCAAAAGTGAGTAAACACCACTAAAATAATTCATTTTCTTAGGATAGCGAGAAAAGTAAATGAGAAGAATAGTCTAATAAATTTCCAAAAATAAAAACTTTTATTTATTACTTATAAAATGTTAAAACAAAAACAAACAATTCAATTATTATTGTGCTACAAGTATATTTTTTATAAAAGAAAATTTAAAATTATAGTGGGTATTGACTCACTTATGGCGCTCAGTGTAGAATCGAGCTGTTTTACGTCTTGAACTATTTGATGTTATTTTTTTGGAACCTTAAGTGAGTCTTTACAAACGATTATCGTATCTACTGTTATGATGTAAAGGGTGATTTTTTAGCTATTATCTTTTTGGCAACACTGTTTTAAACAGCTCACGCACGTTTTGTGTTTTGTTTCACTGTCAAACATCTTCAGTTTGGTCTATAATTTAACCATGAATCGTCTTACAAACGAACAACGCTTGCAAATCATTGAATTTGGCATCATTGGACTGTACTTCTTCAAAGATGCTGCGAATCGTAACGTATCTGTGAATGGTGAGCGCTACCGTGAGATGATATCCAACTTTTTTTGCCCAAAATGCAAGAGCATGACATGTGGTTTCAACAAAACGGTGCCACATGCCACACAGCACGCGTAACAATGGACTTATTGAGAGGCTAGTTCGGTGAACATTTTATTTCACGTTCGGGACCGGTCAATTGGCCGCCTAGATCGTGCGAATTAACGTCTTTAGACTATTTTTTGTGGGGCTATGTTAAAGCTCATGTCTATACAGACAAGCCCGCTTTTATGTGTTTTTTTTTGAAAAATTTTCCTATAGCTCTTAAAAAATCACCCCTTATAAAGATATTTCAAAGTTGAATTCCTAGCATCCACAAATTTAATAATTAAAGTGTTCTCGATCCATGGCTATTAGGGAGGTGGTGTGGTATTGTGGTTAAATAACTCGATTACAGACCTCCAGCTATCCTGGGAAAACAAAAATTCATAGCTTTTTAATTTATAAAATTAAAAGATTTCAATTCCCCCTAAGTAATCTAAGGGGATGTTAGTCAGACTTTGGATCTATCTATACATATGTAGCTTAGGATCATTACATTAATTGGATTGTGTGTGTTATCATCAAAAATATGTACAAAGAAATTTTGCTTGCTACAGATAAAATGCCATACTCTTGGATATTTCAACATGGTAACCTGTCCATTTATCCACCTGGTTTCACGGAAATAATGAAACAAAAAATCAATAGAGATACACTTTATAGGTGGCTGCCCATCCAAGAAAAATTTGGATGGACTAACTTAGGCCGCATTGGGCCCATTGTGTTACCACAGTTATCCGCTATCCCCTAGTCTCGAAACCACTCGAAGCTCCTGATGAAGCCATTAAGGCTGCCAATGTCAATTCTTGACAGTTCCTCCAGATCATCCATGTAGTAAGCACCCAAGTACTTCTTTCTCCTTTGGCAAAGAGCCGGGCATGTACCCAGCAGGTGAGAGACAGTCTTCTCTTCCTCCTCATCTCTGCAGCTTCTGCAGAAATCGTTAGCAAGGTGTCCAAGACCAATGCGCCTCGCATGCGTACCCATAATGCAATGCCCCGTAATGACACCGAGAACTACACTGAGCGCGCCTCTCTGGAGTTTAAGTAAACTCATTGTGCGCCCCTCATCCAGCCTTGGCCAGATTTTACAGGCCGTTATACCCGTGTCCGAGGCCGCCCACCGGTAGTTGACGGAATCGCCGTTCGCATTATCAGTTATGAGCTTGCAGATCCTCATAGGGATACCCAGATTCGAGAATTCATCGGAGAGTTCCATGGTCGTGCCCCGCTTGGCAAGTTCATCAGCTCTGCAGTTACCACTGTGCCCCGATACTCATACGATATGGATATCATATCGTTTCGCTATCTAGTCGAGATATGTGCGACAGCCGTACACCGTCTTGGAGTCCGTCACGTTGGAACTTAGAGCCCTGATAGCCGCCTGGCTATCAGAAAGTATGGTGACGTTCCGCTTGGAGACCCTTCCGTCCCCAATAATCCTCGCCGCAGCCTGTATTGCCACCACCTTCGCCTGAAAGACGCTGCAGTGGCCTGGCAGTCTTATAGACTGGGTTATTCCAACCGATTCCGAAAAAATTGCACTGCCAATAGCTCCGTTCAGCTTCGAACTGTTGGTGTAGATTTGTATGGAGTCCCTTACCGGGTAGGACTTTATAATAGAATAACTTAAAACTAATGAAAGAATGTGGAACGTTAGGCATTTTAGCTCTTTTTCTTATTTATTATTGAGCAGTTATGGGCGTAGATCAAATCCTTTTTGAATACATGACACTTGATCACCACAGTCCCTTTAAAAGCTATGCAAGCGACCTCTGTATGCATTAACAAAAGCCTCATAACACACAGGATCACTTTATCTTGAACATCCTTGCAAGCAAATTAAATTTTCAAAACTGCTAAAGTAAAGTTACCTGATATTAGTTTTGTTATCAATGAATTCACACATAAGTTGTTATAAATTAATTCCTAAGACACATACAGTGACATAGAAAACTATACATACCCCCCGAAAAAAATGATTTTCTGTAAAACCTGAAAACTGAATTTTTTAATTTTTAATAAATGTTTACTTTAAAAAAAAAAAATTAAATGGTTGGAAAATGTTTTATTTATTAAAAGAAATAATACGATATAATTTTTTATCTAAAGATTTTAAGGTTTTACAGAAAGTCATTTTTTTCGGGGGGTATGTATAGTTTTCTGTGTCACTGTACAATATAATTCTGTGATAAGAAGAGTTTAGACCAGAAGATGTTTTAAGAGCATTTTTATTTGTTCTATTTCTGTCATAATAAGTTGGCAGTTGACACTGGAATTGACACTGCACATTTAACGTCTTGTTTGCTACGATTTGTAGAAACTGTTTGATGAAATTTAAATTTTTGAAATCGTTATTAAATCATTGTTTATTTACAACTTCATTAAATTCTTTCAATATCTTTTTATATGCTGTTTCTATATGACGAAATACAGAAAATATTTCCTTTAAGTTTTCAAGATTGTAGGCTTAGGTTGTATCGTTTTGTTATTGTGTCTCGCATCCTTCAGAAGATGTCCCCTATTCACGCAGTGCATTGTGTTGGAATGCGGTAAATCAAGATTTCGAAGAATGGATAGAGTGATATCTATCAGAGATCAGCAATGTGTATGATGATGAGTAGAATCGAATCATGCTCATAATTTCTGATACTTATACGCATTCATACTTATTTTATTATCATGAAACCTCTACTAATATTCAAAGTTTGAAGTATGTACTCATCATATTCATACTTAACAACACGTATGATGTTGTTGATTTGGACCAGTGTTGAAAAATTCAGTACTTTAGTACTTTTTTCAGTACTTTTCGCTTTCAGTACTTTTTTATTACAAACATAGTTTATGGTTTGTGCTTTTCAAGTATTAATTAATTCAATTTCAAGTAATATTAATTAATACAAAAGAATATTAATTTTGAAAAATATTTTAAATATTAAAAAAACATTAAAATTAAAAAAAAAAAATTTAATCACTCAAAACCTTTTACTCAGGCCTTTTGATTAAACTCATGCAAAAATTTCTTCCAAAAACCTTTAACAGGCTGGTTTGTATTACTCTTTAAACAGTAGTGTTAGTGTTTTTCTTATCAACTAACAGGTTGGTTTTCTCTCTTTCTCTTTCTTACAAGCCTCGATGGTACACAGCATTTGTTACAAGACAATAACAACAATAATTACGTGCAACTTTAAATGAAATTGAGTGCATATGCTCTCCTTTACCTTAAAAAAAAAAACAATGTGTGCTTACAGTGAATAAAAATTCATAAAATGTTATAAAATTAAGACAAAATTCTTGTAACATTAATAACCACCAATAAACACTATGATAATTGAAAAATAACAACAAGAACAAACACAACGGGTTGGTTGCCTGTTAGCTCTGCTTATTTTAAAAAATAGAATACAAGACTAGAGCAAAGCATTTCATAAAAACTTCACGAAATGTTAACCAAATTACAGTAAAATTAAACATGTCGTATAATTTCTAAAGGCATTGTTATGGTCAATCAATGTTATTTTTGTTTCTTATGTTAATTTGTTTTGTTGTTATGCATGCATTTTTTTGCTGTGTGCTCTCATGCAATGTAGAATGCAAGAAATCTTCTTAACATTGTTTGGCGACAAACAAAAATAACATTGATTTGTTAACTCTTCACAGTTACAATAATAATGTCTTTAGAAATTATACGGCATGTTGACCTGTGCTGTTATTTGGTTAACATTTCGTCAAGTTTTTATGAAATGTTCTGCTCTCCTATTAGGTATATTCTTTTTTTAAAATAAGGAGAGCAAAGGAAACTGGCAACCAAACTGTTGTGTTTGTTCATGTTGTTGTTGTTTTTTAATTATCATAATGTTTATTGGTGGTTATTAATGTTAAGTTTTTTGTGGTAATTTGTTTACATTTTATGAAAAAAAATGTAGGAGAGCATATGCACTCAATTTCATTTGAAGATGATGTTTGTTCTGATTGTTGTTGTTATTTTCTTGTAATCGTCATGTTATTGATTGATATGTTATTTGATTGCATTGCTTTAAAAAGAACTACAAAGCCGACAGCCGGTAGTAGTAGTTTTTATGTTAATTAGAAAAGTTGTAAGTGAAAGTCTGTGTGGTTTTAAATTAAGGGTAAAATAAATAAAATTAAAGTAAAGTGGAGAAAAAAAAATTAAAAATTGTTTTAATAAAATAATATACTGTGTGAAAAACAAACGCGTGTAATTTTTTAATTATTAATTAACGGAATGCGAGGGTTTTAAAAATTTTTTTTTTCGTTTGTAGTTTTCGTTTTTAGTTTTAATAAAAATTATTGGCATGTTTTCAAAATGGCGTACATCAATAAGGAAGTACGTTAAAAAAAATTAGAAAAAAATAAGTAAAGTGAAGTGTTGTTAGTGCAAGGCCAATGTGTAATATGTAATAAAAAGCAGAGCAATCGGTTTATACCGAAAAGTAAAAAAAAATTAAGTATGTTGAGTTGTTAGCGCATGGCCTTGAATGTGAAAGTGTTTTTTTTTGTGTGCGTAGATTCATGCACACGCATGATTTGCATCGTAACAACGAAGAGAACGGTGAGGGTTGAGTGGTCGAGCAGTTTTTAAAGGGTGAGTTTCAAAAGCATTTGTAAACCAAACACAATCAAATTAATTTGTTACTATGCTTGCAAAACTAATGGCGTGTACCATCGTGGTTTACAAGAAAGAGAAAGATAGAGAGTGTTGTGTTTTTTTGGATAAGAAAAACACTAACAGTACTGTTTACAGAGTAATGTTATTGTGTTTTCAATGTTATTTGATTGCATACAAGCCAGTTAAAGATTTTAAGAAGAAAATATTGCAACAGTTTAATCAAAAGGCCTGCGTAAAAGGTTTTGAGTAATTAAATTTGTGTTCATATATTTTTCTTCTTAATTTCTTTTTTAAGTTTGTTGCGTCTTTATATTAATAATATTTTAAATATTTTTTAAGTTAAATTATTTTTTTATTGTTTCTTTAATTTGTTTTATTTAAATTTTTTTTTTTAATTTTTTTATCTTTTTCTTTTTACCCCTATGCAAATTTAATATTTATTGACCAGCAACAAAATAGAATTTTATATTTATTCAGCGTTTGTGTGCCTCTGGCTGAGGAGAAATATAATACTTTTGCTCTTTTTCCTTAATTCTAACACATACAGTACTATGTTACAATGTAGCAACACAAAAAAAAACTAATTTATGTTTTGGTATGGAAGAGGTATGATAGCAAAACAAGACAGACATACACTCGGAGATCAGCAATGAGTTCATTAAAAAATATGAGTAGAATCGAATCTTATTTATAACTTCAATCATATGTACTTTTACGCACTCATACTTTTCTTTAAATATCATGGAACCTGGAATCTCTTATTCATGGTTTGAAGTAACACATCACATTCATACTTACCAACGCCTATGATGTTGTTGATTTCGACTCGCCTTAACTCAATATGAGTGAGGCAGGTGACACAAAATAAGTATGATTCGCTTAAGAACACAAAAATACTCACCAGATTCTAGTGACTAGATGGTTGTGTGTTTGCTCTGCTGGCTGCTCTCTTCTTTTTTGCTTATGGATCTTTTTTCTATTTTTTTTTTGTGAGTTTTGTTGCGTGGTTCGAGTCACTGGACCTTAGGAATCTAAATGTGTAGGTTTATGAATCAAACCAGTGTTGCAAAATTGAAATAGTACTGAACTATAATTGAAAGAGTACCGTTTTGTATCAAATGCTACTTTTATAAAAATATATTTATTTATACTTAATACTGTACAGAATGGAATAGAAAAACTAACTTAGTTTTTCATTCATTTAGCATTCGGCAACCTTTCGTAATCTAAAAGCGAACATACATAAGTTAGTTAGCCCTTGGCTAACCGGGGCTATAGACCTTTAGCATTATAGCCTGCCTAAGTCCATTTATAGTTGAAAAGCGCAAACCATAAAATTGTAATAATAAAAAAGTACTGAAATGTTTTGAAATTGAAATGTTGCCACGAAACTAAAAATCTGTAACTAATTTCTGAAAAAGAGG
This sequence comes from Sarcophaga caerulescens, assembly GCA_927399465.1. Lineage (NCBI taxonomy): Eukaryota > Metazoa > Arthropoda > Insecta > Diptera > Sarcophagidae > Sarcophaga > Sarcophaga caerulescens. Next base: position 23,378,925 of record OV656867.1, read on the forward strand.
AAAAATTAATGAATTCCTTAATAACTTAGATCCGATTCGAACAAAGCAATTTCCAATTTGCAAGCATTTTGGGGATAAAACATAAAAGAAAGAAATTATTCAAAAATTCATTTACAAATTTCGACCAAAAAAAACCTAGTCATCGACCAAAAAATGCAAGTCATTGTTCAAAAAAATGCAAGTCATCTGCCCAAAAAATGCAAGTTATCTACCAAAAAAATTCAAGTCATCTACCCAAAAAAATGCAAATCATCTACCAAACAAAATGCAAGTCATGTACCCAAAAAAAAAGTCATCTGCCAAAAGATGCAAGTCATCAACCAGAATAATCCAAGTCATCAACCAGCATAATTCAAGTCATCAACCAAGATAATCCAAGTTCTTGCGAGAAATACGACATTTTGTTGGATATATATTGTATAAATGCATATGAACTAAATAAGAATTATTAAAATTTTTACTTTTGAACTTAAAAACCCACAATTCCATTTCTAAAATTAGCTTCCTCGCCTATATCTGCGGTCCCAAGTAACGTCCGACAATAAGAAACCCTGTTTTGGAATCATTGAGGTCATGGCTATGCAGTCGACTAGGTCCAATGCCCCACTAGGTCAATTTTTTCCGATTTTGCGCAATTAAAATATAGAATATTACTTATTTTTGCTTTATTGCCTATATCAGCGGTCCCAAGTGACGCCCGACACTAAGAAAACCTGTTTTGGAATCCTTGAGGTCATGGCTATGCAGTCGACTAGGTCCATTGCCCCACCAGGTCCATTTTTTCCGATTTTGTGCGATTAAAACAGAGAATATTACTTATTTTTGCTTTATCGCCTATATCTGCGGTTCTAAGTGACGCCCGACAGTAAGAAAACCTGTTTTGGAATCCTTGAGGTCATGGCTATGCAGGTCCACTAGGTCCACTTCCTCCACAAGTCCATTTTTTATCCCCATTTAAACAGATCACTTTATTTTGGCTCATTTGAAGAAAACAATTAGCTTCGTTCGCCTATATCTTCGGTTCTAAGTAACGCCCAGTGTTGCTAAACTGAAATTTTGAAATGGAAATGTCTGACATGAGGTTTGAACCGTAGGCTCACGTCTAGTAAGCCCGCACACTACCTACTAGACTATTTACTTATTTATATTTAATACACATACGGTACGGAACAGAAAAGCTAACGACTTATTCGTGTTCCCTACATATAAAACAAAAACAGCTGATTCGGAAAGTAACAAAACGTAAAAGGCTCGTTTAGTCAAATGTCGATGGAACGTATTGTGACATACGTTCGTTTTTAGCATATGAAATGCATATGCTTATCGAAATTACATTACGGTTAGGTAAGCGTTTTCATTTCTTTACGTGTTCTAAAAACGAATGTACATTCCGCGGACGTTTGGTACCTTTAGCATTCCGTTGAACATGTTGCTAATGCATTAACAGCTGAAAAGCGGAAGACATAAAATATGTAATAATAAAAAAGTACTGAAAACGTCGCGGGGGTACTGCAGTATTTTTGAAATTAATAAGTACTGAAAAAAGTACAAAAGTACTGAATTTTTCAAAACTGAATCAAACATATTTCGAATGGTATGAGTTTGATATAAATGTTGTACGCATACTCATTGCAACTTGTACTTATACATCAACGTTGTAGTGAGTATGAATGACTCAGAGTAGTTAAATTTCAATATTGTTGACTCGCTTATATTCAAAATTTCATGACTGCTTATGAGTAGCAAAAAAAAACGATTCATTGCTGATCTCTGATATGTATGTATATTTTTTATATAAAATTTATTTTATATATTATCGACAGATTTTGTTTTAAAAGAGTAAGATTGACCAAAGTCTCCTATGGGAATTAAACCAATTACTGTCTGTCGTACAACTACTCAATGTTGCTATGGCTACTTGTGGGGTGTGGCAATGTTAGACACACTAACGCCCCCGCAGAGTACGGGTTAGGGTTTCATTGCTTGAATTCTAGTGACAAAACGACGTTATTTATGTTTTTTAAGTGTTTTAATCCTTAATTGTTCTTTTTTACTGTAATAAATATTTCCTTCTATACCACACGCGCGCACGCTGCCTTAAACAAACATACTTTAGGTTGTATAATATCCCAATATTCCGTACTGCTTAACATTTACTCCCTTATTTGAAAGTGGCTGATACTGGTAAATTGTTTCACATCCTATTTAATGACATTTTTTTTTATTAATTTTGTTTTTCTTCTTAAAGGGTTGGTTATTATTGTTTAACATCCACTGCAGGTGTCCTGCAATTAAGGATACAATTCCGGTATATTTTTTTTCCTTTCCGTTTTTTTCGTTCTCTCTGTTTCTTTTCAGTGTCGCCTTTAATTTATTAAACCAGCAGGTTTCCTGTTTGATAACTTTTATTCTTTGTTTCATCACATCTATTGTTTTAATATTACCACCACCATATTGTTGTTGTCTTTTTTCTCTCTCTCTTTTGTTTAACATTTTTGCAAACAATTGCTGTTTTCGTTTTCGTTTTTTTTGTTTAAAAATTTGCCTTTGAAATCTTTGCCAATGAAAAAGTTTCGTTTTTTGTTTGTTTTTGTTTCAAATATCATTGACGAAGTTTCTTCCTGTCCATTGTTGGGCCACATTCATCCGTTTAAACAAAAACTATCGGTTATACCAGCTATTTAACAGTAACAATAGCAAAAAAAGCACGAACGAATAATGGCATTATTGTTTACGTTAATGTTGTTGTAAAGTTTTGATCGATGGCATCACCACTCCCATATATTATTTATCACAGTGTTGAAAGAATATTAAATTCAAACATTTTTATTTTTCTTTATTACGAGGGTTACTCTCAATAGTAGTTTAATTTAACAATAAGCTAAATTGTATCATTGAATTTTTAAATATTGAATTACAACTTCCCGTTAAAGTTGGGTTTAGATAAAGTTAACTTTAAGTTAACTAGTTTCTCGCATCACTTATGTTTGTGTATGTTAATTTTATACATAAGTGGCGGGACCTACAGTTTAAAGTTGACTCCGAACGACAGATTTTTGAGAAACTCTGCTGAGAGGAAATCGCCGAAGAAATATTTTTTTATATTTCTTTTTATTCAAGATGTCTGACCTTGGGTTTGAACCATGGCCTCTCGTTTAATAAGCCAACACATTACCTATTCGACTACGGCGACCTCATAGTGTCTACTTAGGTACATATAGTGGACAGCAAAAGTCTTAGTACTCCAATAAATACTCCAAAAAAGTCCCCACAGCTTAATACTCTTGCACAAAGACCCGATATGACTTCAAGAGAGTATTTAGGAGATCATTTGAAAGAACGGTTACGTAATCGCTAAACCTCAAACAAAAATCAACCGAAAAACCTGCTCATGGTGCCACCAGAAAACACTAAACAGAACTTGTACATTCAATTCCAAATGGGTTAAATGGAGTGTTTGACCTTAAGGGATATTCTACTAAATACAAGGGATAACACTTTCATATATTAGGAATTTGAATTTTAAATTTACTCAGGGTTCTCCTTGGGGGGTACCTATGGAGTCATTTGAAACTTTTCCTTATTTTTCTTTTGTTTTCTGAAAAACATTAAAAAATTGTTAGTTTTATAATAAAACAGAAATCAATTAATAAAATAAATATAAAAACTATAAAGTTGTATACAAAATATTGGCTAAAATTCATGAAATTGCTAAAATATATTGCCGTGCTAAAACTTTTGCTGTCCACTGAATATTGTAGTGCTCCAGTAAGTCTCAAAGTTCAAAAAATTTTAGAAATTCAATCGTTTATAGCAGGGACCGTAACTGTTATAACTTTTATCGTAAAAGTCAGAAAATAATAATTATGTTTTGATCTTTATTTTTTCGAGCAAAAATAAAAGTTATTTTTTGACTTTTATTTTTCCGAGCAAAAATAACAGTTATTTTTGACTTTTATTTTTTCGAGCAGAAATAAAAGTTATTTTTTGACTTTTATTTTTTCGGGTGGAAATAACAGTTATTTTTGACTTTGATTTTTACGAGCAGAAATTAAAGTTATTTTTTGACTTTTATTTTTTCGAGCAGAAATAAAAGTTATTATTGTTTTAATTCATGATGAATTCATAAAATTTATTAAAAAATTCTTTAAAACAATTAAAGTAAATTATGTTAAACAATTATTAGAATTAAGTTTTGCTATAAATGTTAATAAATATTATGAATTCATCATGAATTAAAACAATAATAACTTTTATTTTTGCTCGAAAAAATAAAAGTCAAAAAATAACTTTTATTCCTGCTCGAAAAAGTAAAAGTCAAAAATAACTGTTATTTTTGCTCGAAAAAATAAAAATCAAAAAATAACTATTATTTTTTTTCTAAAAAATAAAAATCAGATTTTTAAAAAGCATCACATTTTATAAAAATTTTGTTCAAGACAATCAAAATGGTATACTTGGTTTTGTTCTCCGACATTTCCTTGAGTTGCTTTTTTTAATCAAAAATTCAAAAATAACAGTTATTTTCGGTCCCTGGTTTATAGTCGTAAAAAAAATAAAATGAAATTTTTAAATTACGATTCATTTTCTAGCCTTCGTTAAACTTCATTTAATTTAAAACTGGTAACACTGATAATCGTAGTCCTATAGTTCGCTTTCTTCTTTGTGTTTACATTTAGCATATTTCTATTTCAACATCACACCCTCTCCTTAATTGTTCTGTTGTAATGGTCATTTTCATCCTTTACCTTTAATTTTTCATTTTTTTTTCATTTCCTTTCGTTTAATTTCCATCCTGTGGTCTTAAGAAATGTTCGTCATTTGTTTACTTTACGATAGTGTTAATGCCTTGTGAATGAGTATCCTTTCGAAATTCCTTAGAATTAATTATTTTGATGTGAAAGCATTTAATGTAAAACCTTTGTTGTTGTAGTTGTCGCTGTCACTTAATTGTTATTTAGCCTTGTTTTTGGTATTACTTTTCTGCTTTTTTTGCAGCAACTCTATAGTGTGTGGAAAAGAGAAATTGTCAGAGCAAACATTGCTTTCTGAAATAATTTCACAATTTCTTTCTGGTCTTTTTCGTACTTTTTTGAAATGCTTTTATTCCTTTATCGGTGTAGTTGCTGTGTGATTAACAAAAATAGAATAAAATTTTTTTTATTTCTAAATGCTTAACTTCAATTTGCTATGTCTACTGTCAAAATTCTACGGAGTGTTTGTCAAAAGCGTAGACAATTGTTTTAAGACTTTTGAGTGGTTATGTGTACTTTTTTGAATTCAAATGCTAAACGCAGTGAAATCATGCAATTAAATCATAAGCAAAAACAATTTTTTTCTAATTGTACTTCAAAATAGTCGCCGTAGTCTAGTAGGTAGTGTGTTGGCTTATTAGACATACGGCCACGGTTCAAACCCCAGGTCAGACATCAAAACGAAAATATGAAAATATTTCTTCGGCCACTTCCTCTCAGCAGGTTTCTGGCAAAAACTCTGAAAACAAATAAAATTGCTGTGAAAAGTTTCTCAAAAATCTGTCGGTCGGAGTTGACTTTAAACTGTAGGTCCCGCCACTCATGTATAAAAATTAACGCACACAAGCATAACTGGTGTGAGAAGCTAAGTCGTATTCCTGACTGAAGGGTTGTAATGGCCAATTATTTATGTATGTATGTATAATTATAAATTGTATTATATCTATTACGAGCTGAGTACCTAAAACTGTGCAACAGTCCATGCGCTAATAATCTAGCGCTCTATCCTCTAGACTGCTAGGCACCCCATTATGGATATTAATGCATTGACATATTTTCAACATAAATTTCGATTAAGAACTGAAATTTTCATTAAAAATTTTTTATAATTTTTTTAAATGAAATATATTGTTTTATTTTAAAAATATTATTATATTATCACTATACGAGTATAAGACATTGGGATAAAATTTTTATAAAAGCTTTGAATAAATTTAATTACATGCTTGTCAAATGCTGTTGTGGAATAATTTTTTCTGATAACTTATTTTTTGCACACACTGTATAGTGTTTTTATTATGTTTTGTACTGTTCTCAGTTTGGTTTTTTCTACTTCTTCTTCTGTCTCTTGCGTTTAATTAACACTTTATTTACTATTTGGTTTTCGTATGTTGCATGTGTCAATGAATTTAAGCTTTTTCGGGGCTGAAACAAATTACCAGATGAATACACACGCACGTACATAAATTGTCAATATTTGTTAGTTTTGTGTCCCTTTTTAGACTTGATTGTCAAACAGCAACAAAATCATCAATTGCAGTAAAGAATTTCCTTTAAGATATAAAATTTTTTAATTAAAAACAGAAAAACTGTTGTTTTGAAATTGTATAACTTGTTTAGGAAATGCTGCCAACTGTGGCTTTAATTGTAACGAACGAAAAATTTAACTTCAATTGTGTTTTATTTATTAAGGTTAAGGTACCATATTCAACAATCTCAAAAAATTTAATTTTGCAATTAAACGGAAATCTATAATTTAATAAACTAATGAAACAATCACTAAAGAAGTTCTTATTCAACTCAATCCAATAGTACATACTTTCTGAAACATATTTTCTGATCTTCAAAATTGGTACTGAAACTAATCGACAGTCTCTCTCATCTTTATTCAAAGAACGTTTTAATTCTAGTTTATATTCTGCTGGTAGACCAGGTAAACTTCGTATCTACTACATACATTTTTGGGAAAATATAATTAAAACTCGATACAATAGATCATGTTAACCTACTGTCCACCAGTGCCACCAGTCAGCTCTTGTGTGCCATCATATACATTCATCACAAACGATCAATTTCCATATCCGTAAAATCTTTGCAAATTTGCATGTTTAGTGCCAACAACTAACAATGTGGTAGCTACACTAGATGAAGCCAATGTTAGGGCTACTTCGTTTTGCGATCTGTCCTTTGGCAACAGGAATGAACATAGGAACGTAAATATATATGTCCAGTCCTCCCGGGACCATAGGTGAAGTAAATTCCACCAGGTCAACTGTATCATCAATAAAGTCTTATCATGATTAATGTCTTATTGAAAAATTCTAAAGTAATTTGTAGTGTAGAATTCAACGTTTGACAATGCACATAATGCAGCACATACACAGACTGTCGAATAATTGGTAGGGTATAAGAAGAGGAATAGCAAAGAAAAGGAATTGTTGTTGTTTACATCAAGTTGTGAACGGTGGCACACAGAACATAATTGGTCACAACAACCCTTTTGTCAGGATTACGACCTTGTTTCTCACATCACTTATGTTGTTTGTGTTAATTTTATATATGAGTGGCGGGACCTACAGTTTAAAGTCGACTCCGAACGACAGATTTTTGAGAAACTTCTCATAGCAATTTCATTTACTCTACACAAACATGTCATCTGTATATTTCATTTATAAATCTTCCAAATTTGAGGGGAAACATGTCGATATTATAATCGCAAACAGTGTGAGAACTTGATGTGACGATGAAAATATGACAGAATCATTTAGTGAACCAATGTGAATCGTTCTCGAGCAAATGTACTAGTAGTACTATAAGTCGCTAACCATACTTTTGCCACTCAATAAAGTCCATCCGTTATAGGATAACTGGTGAATGTAATGAATAGTTCTGGACGGCCATTTTGTCTGACATACGACATGGCTTTTTGTGTATGTACTCATGTATTTGGGGTGATAGGCAAAATTGTAGTTTTTCGCACATTATTTACATTACCATTGACATTAATAGCATCACGGAGCAGGTCAAAGCTGCTGTCTAAATTACATTACATGTCAATTGTAAACTGATGAAAAAGCCGTTAACACATCACTTTCACGTATCATGAATAAACATTTTTTTATTTATTTTATTTAATTTTTAATTAAAATACAATTACAAATTATATTTAATTATTTAGGAGCTGTGTAACTTCGACCAGAGCCTGTGATGGGAATCGAACCTACGACCCTCTAACACACTACCACACTAGACTACTAGGGCATCTAAATAAGAGTTCATAGCACTAATTTTTTGAAGTTTAAAAATATTATTAAACAAAAGGAGACTTATAACTCATATCTGGCCTTCAAGGTCATCCTTAAACTTTAGTTGACACGGTGTGCAGAGTTACTTCCGTTTAACAGAAGAAACATTGTTCACCAGAATTCTATAGATATAATGCCAAACTTTAACACCTTATTTCGAAGCTAAAATGACGCTAAAGTTCATTAAATGCCTCTTACTATATATTGTATGCACTGATTCTGGTTGCATGCAGTATCTTATCTTATGATTTAAGATCTGCCATTTTTCTAACTCAATCTTAATAGTATATGGTTTAATTTTACATACAATATGTTAACCTAAAAAATAATCATATTGTAATCTAAATGAAAAAAAAAAATACAAATATTTTTAAAATATTTTCAAGTTTAAGGCAAACTTAAGGAAATTGTTATTTTGTATCTGTTCCTTTATTCTTATGAAATTCTCTTTCATTATTCAATTTCTCTGTATTTTTATTTGTAACTGTTACTCTCTGACAGCAGGTGCTCTTGTTTCCTCCATATGGTCAGTTACTTGAAATCAGTACGGGGATTTTTTGAGTACACTGTACGCAATTTAAATTTTTTTATCATTTATATTTTTTATCATTTATATTTTTTATCATTTATATTTTTTATCATTTATATTTTTTATTTAATATTATTCTTATTAAGAAATTCGAAAAAAAGGACAGAAAGAAAAAGAAAACAGCAGGGCATATGGGCATTAGAAAATAGAAAATTACTTCAAATTGTGCCATCAAAGATCGAATTATGTCAGGGGGTTGAACAAATTCGGTTGACGTTTGTAATATTACTGGTATTACTCTGGTAATAATTGCATCAGGCAAGGCTATAATTTGTTTTAAACTTTGCTAGAAGAGTTTAATGAAATCACATTAGTTTGCGAAAAGTTATCAAATTTTAAACTTGAGTGTGGAATTCGAAAAAATTTAATCATCGAATTTACATTCACGATTCGATGCTAAAACGGTATGAAGTCGTACCACGTTTAAAGCGAATAATTACTACCGATGAAAAATGAATCGAAATCGACAATAATCGCGAATGAAACAAGGTGAAGCCAATTTCAACAACAGGAGTGAATGCTAATGCTTTTTAACTGGTGGGATTAGAAACGAATTGCTTATTATGCGTTTCCACAATCTGTTGAAACGATTGATTTTCATCTCTACCATGGACAATTAACGAGATTGAAACTAGCAATTCATTTATAATGGCCAGAATTCATCAACAGAAAAAATTTTATGGTTTTCAAATTATAATTGTCGTGTGAAGATGCATTTGATGAAACTGTCCATTCAGTTGGTACTAATAAATATGTCAGAACTATGCTAGGGCATAAACCTTAAAGCTGCTATCTGCCCATCTTATTGTGCGGGCCTCACAAAAAAACTAGCGATTGGCATCTGCTTATATGGGTTACAAATTTGATTGGAATTGTATAGGATTGTATAGTGCTCAAGTTCTACATGATGTATTACTGTGTCATTGAAAGAAATTAGATCCTCTCTATTTACTCCCCATCGATTCTCAAACTCTTTTTATCTTTGCGATGCCGGTCAAACTGTAGTTAGAATTATTTGCGACAAGCTTTAAAAATAACGTCTTCAGTAGAAACTTGTTTTAAATATATCAATAAACTATAAAACATAAAGTTTAACTGCCAGAAAGATGGAATAAATTGTTTTTTGTAAAAAAAAGTATTTCAACTACAATCCAATTTTTGAAATAAAAATGGAGTTTTTTTTATTACTTATTGTAGTAGTCGCGAAAAAAAAAATTTTTTTTTGCCCTGAATTTAATGGGAGTCACATTTTTTTCTTTCCGTGTATTTTATTGTGTATGGCTGTTGCATGAGTATGAGTTTTCTATGTGTGCTGCATCACGTTAGGGTTTATTACTTGAATTCACTAATTGCTTTATTGCTTACCTTTTGTTTTTGTTCCGCTCTTTTTTTTCTTTTTTCTTTTGCCATTTCAATCTCATCATGACGTACCGTTTATGGCCTATACTGCTGTTTCCAACCAACCATTTATTTAGCCATCCATGCAACAATCCCAACGACCACCACTGTTGCCGTTGTTGTATTTCTATATCACTGTTGGCTGCTTTGTTTTAATGAAAGAGACCGTGACCAGTTTGATTGTATTTTTTTTCTATTTTTTTTTTATTTTGTTTTTCTATTTTTCTTATCGTTTTTCTAAGCATTTATCCATTCAGTTCAGTTTGTTGTACTTTTACAGTTTTATAGTATGTATTTTCTTTCGTATTTATTTCGTTCTCTGTGCTCCTCTCTCTGGCTGCCATTCATTCTTAGAGGGTTTTATGACAGAGTTGCATGTCTGGCTACTTTTTGTCTATGATTTTATTTTATTTAATTTTATTTTTGTATTCCTCTTTGCAGCACTCACACTGTGAGACTGAACTTTAACACAGTCAGTTACTTGTTCTCCATATACATATATATATTTTCCATACTCATACTATTCGAAATGTTTTAATCATTACTGTAAAACTATTACGAGGAGTTACAAATACATTCATATACAGTCCGTCATACATCTGAAAATATTTGTGATAATTGCCCGAGAAATACAATATAGATTAAAGAGAATACGTATGTATATCATTTAGTGTTTCAATGTACGCATCTCTTTGATCTTTAATTGCATAGAATCAAAATGAAATCTGAAATCACAAGTTAAAATGTTACAATTAAAACTTGTAAACTCTGTTAAGTATTGCGCTAATGATTGTTGTATAAAGAAAAACCGATTTAAAAAGTTTGTCATTTTTGGTTTGTGAAAAGTTTCGTCTGTCAATAAGTTTGTTACTGTAATTTATTAAAGCGCAAAAGGTAATGAAATGTAGTTTTTTTTTAATATTAATTATGTAATTAATATTTTTGAATATTTTTACGTCTTTTCCCTTTTAAAAACGTTTAAAATATGAGTTCGTAGATTGCAAATAAAATAAAAATATATATGTGTTTAGTTTCAAACCAATTCTTTATTGTTCGCACAATTTCGTAAGCTACCTTTCATGATTTGACTTAAACAACAACAATTTACTTTAATTGTTATTCTTCTTTCACAATCTTTCGCGTACACAATAACAATTGTTCGTTAGATCTTTAAAACAGAGATCTTCAAATCACAATTATTCTCTTCACACAAGACTGACGGAATTCTTTCTGAATTCACGTGTCTTCACACATGACTGACTGAATTCTTACTGAATCCACGTGTCTTTACACAAGACTGACCGAATTCTTATTGAATCACCGTTGCATGTTCTGTCTGGCCTTTTATATCGCAGGTAAGCATTGCATTCATCACTTGAAGTAGAATGTCTTTGCCTTCGCGAAATCTCTATAAATGTAAACAAGTTGCTTGCAGTGTTGTTGTTGCCTTTTTACTGTTTATCTGCTTTTTTTATATTGCACTTTGTTCGTTGTTGCTTGTTTACTTCTTTGTCCCCTTATTTTTTTTATACTGATGTTGTTGCTATATTTTTCTTAATTCGTTGATTATGTTAACAAGTCCATTATTTTCGTTTTTGTTTATCATTTTTAAGTATACCATTTCCATTTTCGTAACAATATTAGATGAAACCTGTCAATTACTGCGCCGGCACTTAAATATATCGATTTTTTTATATACAACTAGATATTACGGCATAATTGTTGTTCATTTTAAAACTTCTTTTAAAACTTCAAATATTTTGGTCTATTTGAATAAACTTTTATCTTTGAGATGAGCCCAAAGAATATAGTCAGTAGATGTTAAATTTTGCTGCCTAACAGTCATCCCTAAATAAAAACGGCAAATGTTTTTTGCTGTCAAAATTTCTCATGGCCATACATTTTGTATGGAGCAAACTGAAATAATGGGCGGGATCGTTGCGGCAACAATTTGCAATTGGAAAATCCGAGTTTAACAAAACGTTTAGTAGTGAAGTTGGTTGCAAAAGACAGGAATAATAAAACATTTAAAAAAATCCTGTTTTTATCGCTTTGAAATAAATTTTCCTCCTTTAATTTAGGTATTGCTACAGAGCGTGAAAGCTAAGTGCTATAAAGCTTTCCGCTTGCCGCTCTTATGTAGGGATGGCTTTATTAATTATTTTCTAGGGATTAGAAACTTTTTCTTCCTGGAAATTTCATTTAAAATTGTTGTCGTTTTGTAGTTATTTTGCAGCACCTTCTTTAAACTATATGTCACAAATATTATGAACAATTTGTCTATAAAAAATAGTGGACATAATCAGTAATGGTCCAATGACACTGCGAATCTCAATGACAGAAAATGAAAGGAAATGTTTACCGTTCAAATGGAAGTAAACATTGCCTAAAAAATTCAGTTTTTCAGCCAAAATTTACTTATTGTCCTTTGTAATAACTGAACCTTGCCTAAAATTTGTCAATAAATAAGTACTATAAGATAGGTTCAATTCTTCTGGTTTTGTTTGCAACAGAAATGTCATTTTTAGCAGGCGAAATAAGCAGAACGATGATGATTTGACCTGACCGTCTGGAGACTTGAAAAAAAAAAAACAACAAATATAAGTTGTTTTTTACAGAATTCGAAGCGAAATAAGTTGTTGTAATGGTGCTGGGTTGAAAAATAAAAGCACAGAATAAATAAAACGTTATTGAAATTTTTTTTTATGAAAAACCGGTGACCACTAAGTTGTGTCCTTAAAGTTTTAAAGCGGCAACTCTCTATTATGCGAAGGAAAGTCATTAAATCTAATTTGTAAGGTTGCCTGCACTGGAGTAAAAATAATTAAAAGAATATAATACACGCCAGTGTCGTCCTTTATTTGGAAGCAGTTTTATTATTATTCACAATTTTCTCGCACATTATAAACAGAGTTTTTTCTTTCGCCTTAAATGGCCATAAAACTGTTGTGTTGTCTTGACGATAGCAGCAGAGTCATTGTAATAATGGCATTTTCATATCCTGAATTGGTCACCTCCACTGGCCTTCATTGTTTAACTTACACAGGATGTCTCCTCAGCCATTTGTCATTAACCTGAATAAAGGCCGAATAAGAATAAAAATTCTTTGAAAAAGAAAAGGAATGAAAAATAAAAGCCATTTACTACTACTACTACTACATATAGTATGTAATTAATCTTCTTTTTAAGTTTTATACAACGGAACAGAAAAACATTTTTAATGAAGAAAAAATATTACAGAATAAGAACAGCCTCCTTTTAATTTTCTTTGTGTGCTTTTTATTTTAAGGATTAACATTGTTGCCCCTGCGCCGTCCAGCTTTAAAAATATAATCTGTCCTAAATTCGGTATTTTAGTATACATATACAGACATTTTTTTTTTATATTTATATATGCATACATACAAATATGTATGTACATTTGTACATATTTAGTATTTGTGTCATACTTTCTTTAAACAAAAAAAAAAAAAAAAGATATATTATAATCGAATTAATTTTATAAAGAGACAGCACTGACACATCTGTCACAAAAACAAATCATTGATATGGAAAATAACAGGACAGCTTATTTATATTATGTATAAACAGTGTTGCCGTTTTGATTTGATATTTAACTAAAAATTTAGATATATTTTGTACTACGCTGTATATAAGTTTAAGGGCCATTATTACAATTTGCCGTTAACTAAAGGGAGGACTTTAACGGGCAGATACATTTTTCATTATTATAAGTAGACAATATGGTAGAAGTAAGCGTTAAGCTAAATGGAGGATCATCCTACCGGTAACTTTTAAAGTTAAGTTTATGTTTGAACTTGCCATATTATATATTATTTTCAATATTTCAACTTTGAATATAAACAAAATGAGCATATACAACAAAAAAACGAAGCCCGTCGTGTTATCGGCACTGTCATATTTTTTGAAAAAGTTAACTTTATTTTTTCTGTAAGTTGTATTAACGAAAATAAGTTAAAGGTAGCCTTACAGTTCCCTTTAGCTAAAGGCACCTTTAACTAAACCCAACTTTAACGGCAAGTTGTAATAATGGCCCTAAATTTATTAAAAATATTTCCTTTGGCCACATGTGACCTCCTGAATGATTAGTCTGGAGAAGCTCATACAAACAAAAAAGTAGGCGAATGCCCTATTTACTCTAACGGAAGTTTTTGTTTTGCTTTCTAAAGTAGACTTTAAGTAAACAGACATATTACTTTTTACAACAACACCCATCTTTTCTATATAGCTTTGGTCACACGGAGAAGTCGCAACAGTTCTTCTTGGTAGATGTGTTATTGTTAACAAACTGATACAGATGATATCATCGCAGTTGTTAATGCTTTCATCACTTGTTGACTTTGTGATTGGTTCTTAATACTGTTTTTGTCAATGGTATCTAAACGATCATGTTGCATGTGCTCGAATCAATTATGGACAGTTTTAGGAAAAAAAACTCTAAATTTTGGTTATCTTGGCATAATAGTACGCACACGGTAACATTATAGCAAGTGCTTATGGTAACGTTTGCTATTTTCCAATAGTTTTCAGTGTTTAAGTCGTAAACAGTTTGCGATGAAGTGCTAAACACTGAAAAATATTGCAAATGACAAAATTGTCCCTAGAAAAACTGTCATGATTACTTGCGATGTTACAAAATGACATAAATGTCTGAGCAATATAACTTCCTTAATTATACCTCTTGGTATAATTGCACCTTTTGGCAACACTGATTCTAGTATTCATTTTGGGCGAGCTGCTTTCGAAAAAAAAAAAAAATTGTAAACAAAAAAAGCAACCAATAAATAACAGTAAATCATATGTGAATATACGTGTATGTATGGGTGTGTGATACACACAGTGTTACCACCAACAGCTTTATGATTTACACACAACTGGCATCGAAATTACACATATGAAAAAAAATTACACACAACAAATTCTATTTTTACAAATATTGCATACATATATTATGTAAACATTAAAATTATATTTTCATACACATGCATACATAATTGGTCATTACAACCAGTGGTGTTGTCGAGACGGAACGCTCCGGAATGTCGTTCCGGTACTTCCTTTTTGGACAGGAACGCGTTCCGGAACTAAAGATGATTTCTGATAACGAGAATTGGCAAATTTGGGATATGAGACCTAAAAAAAACGCCGCCTCCAGGATTATCATGGAAAATCACCCCTGTCGTTAAATTTGGGACATGAGATCGCACAGAACGGCCCCCTACCCAGGATCGGCCCTGTCATATAATTATGGGTCCGCCAAATAACTATTTTTTTTGAAAATGCTTTGAAAAAAAACTACTGAATATTTTCTCAAATTTCTTTTTTTATTTGAAAGTACAATCCTTCCGGTTAATAATGGAAAATAATTTCATTCAAATGGCTGCCTCAGCTGGCCATGCAGTAGCCTACACAATCGATCCAATTTTTAAGCACATTATCGATTGTGTGCAGCTGTATTTCACCAATGGCTTCACGAATATTGTCCTTTAAAGCGTCAATTATCTCTGGCTTATCGGCGTAACACTTATCTTTGACGGCACCCCACAAATAATAGTCCAACGGTGTCAAATCGCAGCTCAGAGGTGGCCGAACGACATCACCTCTGTGGCTGATAATGCGATCTTCAAAAACAGAGCGCAAAACATCGAGTGTAGCTTCGGCTGTGTGGCACGTAGCGCCGTCCTGTTGAAACTAAATATTGCCAATATCCTCCTCTTAAAATTTTGTGAACAAAAATTCGTTCAACATGGCCCGATAACGATCGCCATTGACTGTAACGGCCACTCCTTGCTCATTTACGAAGAAAAATGGCCCAATTATGCCTCTGGACCAAAATCCGCACCAAACAGTGACTCGTTTTGAGTGCGTCGGCTTTTCAATGCTTGTTTACATACCCGCCAAGGTCTTCCAAAATCCGTATGCAATTTTCGCACACATTCTGCAACATTACCATGATTTTCAAAGTAATGTCGCAATATTTCCCAGCGTTGTTCAAGCGTATACACAGCCATATTCGTTCAGCGGAAGGATAAATTTAATTATATGTCAAATCAGACATGAGCTAAGTGTTACCATTCACGAAATAAGCACTAGTTGAAAAAAAAACGTTAGATAGCGGACCCGATATATACGCGTTCCGGTAAAAAAAAATTAGCACAACACCACTGATTACAACCCTTCAGTCAGGATTACGACCTAGCTTCTCACACCACTTATGTTGTGTGCGTTAATTTTATACATGAGTGGCGGGGCCTACAGTTTTAAAGTCGACTTCGAACGACAGATTTCATTGAATTTCATGGCAATTTTATTTACTCTCAGAGTTTTTGCCAGAAATTTGCTGAGAGGAAGTCGCCAAAGAAATTTTTTATATATTTTCGTTTTGATGTCTAATCTGGAGGTTGAACTCAGGCCTTACGTCTAATAAGCCAACACACTACCTGCTAGACTACGGCGACTAAACATTAACCTTACATATTTAAATTAGAAAGAGAAGAATGTATGTAGGTGTTTATTTTTGCAACCTGGTGTTAGAAATTGCAATAAATTTACAAAATAAATGAGTGTTAACAAAATTAGCGATTAAAGTAAAAGGTAGAAAAAAAAGTAAAATTACACACAAATTACACACGAAGTTAATTACACACATGCTACACACACAATCAAAAATTACACACAATATGTGTAATTACACACAAGGTGGCAACACTGGATACACACAACCTTATTTGAAAAAAGAGAGATTGAGAGAAGGGTAGAGAGAGGGCTTTCATAATTATTTCTGTGTATGTATTTTGAGTGTGTATTTCATTAAAATCCTGACATGTGTTTTACTCACAATACTACTACACTGTCTAATAACACTGAACATGTCAGTTCTCTGTTATTCTCTGTTTGTTTACATGTGTTGTAATAAAAAAGAAAGTTGACAGCGACTACTACCATACATTGTATTAGAATTTGCTTGGTGTTATCATTCTCGTGCTATACTATAACAATTAATTGTATAGACAGTTTTCCTGCTAGTAAAGCAGATTAGCAGATTACATACTGTGTGTACATATCGTATTTTTTTTTTTATTAAAATAAACAAGTCTATACCCAGTAACAGCTCAATGTATTGTATTTTCAAGGTTACGATAGGTTTGAAAATCTAACGATCGGCCCAACGATAGGTAATAGGGTTTCACTGATCAATATCGGATTTAATTGCTTACAATGGAAATTACTCCGAAAGACTTCATATGAATGATCCTCTCTCTCACATCCGATTTGCAAGCAATCGCCGTATGCGATCTTTATTCGATTTCTGTCTGAACTGTTGCTAGGTTAGTGTAAAGTTTGAAGATCCAAAAGCTCTTAATGATTTGAGCTTGATAATAAAAAATTTGACGCTTTTACCGGCATAGTGTAAAAAGAAACACTGAAGTGCTCCGTTTCGTGTTTAGTGTCTTCTGGTGGCATCATGAGCAAGTTTTTCGGTTGACTTTTGTTTGAGGTTTAGTGATTACGTAACTATTCTTTCTTCTCAATACTCTCTTGAAGTCATATCGGGACTTTGTGCAAGAGTATTAAGTCTGTGGGGACTTTTTTTCAAAATATATTGGCGTACTAAGATTTTTGTTGTCCACTGTATATCTTAGATGCATATTTAAAAATTTTTGTAATATACAAGTTGTGTTCAAATGTACACAATGTAAAGTAATTCCTAAACTATTACTCTGTAGTTTTTGTACTTTAATAATTGTAATTAATAATCCTTACAAAGTTGTCATCAATATTTAAATGAATGTAAGAAACTGTTAACACGCCCTTTTATTAAAAAAAAAAATAATAATAATTTCTTAACAGCGAAAATGCAATAAACAATAGCTTTATGGGTATATTTAAATGCTTTTTTATTACAAAATGATCAATTTTAAAAAAGTTAAATATCGTTTAGTAAGCTTCAATAATTAAAAAAGATTTTTCGTTTAATTTTACTACCATCTACCGACAATTTGTAGCCGGACTTTTACCAACACCTGCTATTTTGACTTCAATTCTACTCGAAAATATGACGATTTTTTTTTGGTAAAATTCTATATTTTTGTTTTAAATTTTTCAGATAATTTTTATCCAAGGAGATTTGTTTATTTCTAATCTTTTTGTTGATCACTCTTCTTTAAGAGATGTATTTATTCAATATTTGACAAGTAAAAATTCTGCTTTTGCCCCAGATCTTAGCCAACATCATTACTTACTACAAAATCACCAACTTAAAACGACCACAACTTTTATATATGGATAGATGGCACGAAGTCTATTAAAATATATAGCTATCGCATTGAGGAGTAGCCGGATTCCTTGCTTCACTCGTTTTGTCCATAATTTGTCATTAATTTTCCTTTGACCGTAGCATTGGCGCAAAAGCCTTACTCAGATCTGACTTGCGGTCCATCTGCGAATACGAAGTCCGAAAAGGTTCGAATTTAATGTGCTAAGAACCCAATGTTGTTTACTAACTCATAAGCGCTACATTAATATTGTTACGAAAATGGAAACGGTGTAACATCGTTTAACATTAAAATGATAAACAAAAGCTACAAAAACAAAAACCATGAGTGTGAAAGAAAAGGGGATAGACAAGTAAGCGAGAACGCAGCAACAAAGAATGCAACCAAAATACGCAAACAACAATGAAACCGCGATAGATTTCTCGAGAAGGCGAAAACACGAACATTCGACTTCAAGAACGTTCATCAGACTGTTTACGTGGGCATATAAAAAGGCAAGACAAAGCAGGCAACGAGTAGTAAGAATTCAGTCAATCTTGTGTGAAGACGCGTTCCGTGTGAAGAGAACAGTATTGGTTTGAATATCTCCGCTATACAGATCTAACGTACAAGTGTTGTCGTTAACGCAAAGGGTGTAAGATGAATAACGAACAAGCAAATTATTGTTGTATACATCAAGTTGGGCACAGTGGCACACAATAATTGTGTGAACAGAAAAAAAAGTTAATTGAAACTAAACACAAATTTATTTTTATTTTGTTTGCATTCAACGAACTCATATTTTAAACGTTTTTAAAAAGTTATAAACGTAACAATATTTTGCTATTGTCATTTGCAACTAAAATTGATGTAATTATCGTGGAGTAAGAAGCCATTAAGGTTCTCAGGCATGAAAATTCAAAAAGATATTCGCTGGATTGAGTAATGCATTGACTTCCTAAGCAAGATGTACTTCCCTCTATTTGATCTTCTTACATGTCTATGTGCACCAATTATATACGATTAACTCTCATTCTTAGTGGTCGATTAAAAGAAAGAAAGATTTCTTTCTTCAGTTTTGACTCCATTTCTGCAGGGCAACAACCATAACTATTTACATGGTTTCACCACAGTGAACTCCATGTTTAGATAACATTCCTTGCGTGTGGGCGTATTAAACAACAGGAATCTACAATGGAAGGATTGCAACCGGTGTTTTTTACTTTGAATTTTTATCGAAACTAAGCAACTTTATTTCTTAAAGCAATAACCGTAATAATGCCTGGGCTTAAATACAGCGGAGGTCAAAATATCCACTGAATAGTTTAACACGATCAACGTCTTGTCAGGCAATCAGACTGCATTCGTGCAGTGTATGATATTTTTCTAACAAGATCAAGAAGAATTTTTTTTAAATGTTAGTTACCTACCACTGCTGATTCGAAAAAACAATACTTTTCTCAGCTGATATTTGACTATTCCGCCACGTGGAGCATTACTACCCTCAGGGGAAGTGCATTGTGTTTGGAATATCGGAAAGTGGAAAACAAGAGGAAGTATAGTGAGATAATAAGTTGATGTTGAATACATGATACTAAATCGTATCTCGCAAAATTACGAAAAAAATAACTTGAAAATATTATGACTAGAGTTCATTGCTTGTGCACCCATTATTTTCTCCCACTCTCTATCTCACACTCTCCATCTCTCTTTTTGTTATTTACTCTACTTGTACATTAAGGTCTTGTGTTGTGTTTTTGTTTGTTATTGTTTTTGCTATTCTTTGCATATTTTATTAAATAAAATTCGTCCTTCACAACATATTTTTCTGTTTATCACAACTCAAATGAAAAACAACAACAAATTATAAGAACAACAACTACGAAAAACTCATCATACGATAATAAAAAAAAAACTAACAACAGTCGTTACAACCACTAACAATTTGTGAATGTTGATGTGATGTGTGCTTGTGTGTGTGTGTGTAAAAAAACCTTCAGTTTTTAACATCACCAACAATAACTATCATCGTCGTAGCAATAAAAACAACTACAATAACGCAAATTTGACATAAACAACGAAATTATAGCCTGTTTGTTGGCCAGTAGCCTAGTCAGACATGAGTTGTGCGCGCCTGTATTTGTGAGAGCATGTGATAAAACAACAACTACAACAAAAAATATTATTAACACACATTTTTTTATTATAGGCTGCTGTTTTTTTTTTTAATTTAATTTCAACTAAAAACAATAAAAACAACAGACTACAAAATTTATATCAGATATTACCTACTCAATGATTTCGATTTAAAGAAGTTTTTAAATATTTTATTTAAATATTTATGTCAACACAGACATTTTTTGCGACCCCTACGACAGTTTCAATATTGATTGAAATATTATAATCAAGCCACCACTCAAAAAAATTAGCTAAAATCGTGATCAAGTGAAATTTATGAACCAACTATGTAGTAGGTACCAGTTCAAAATAATTTTCTGCAACGCACAGTGGTTGCGACAAAAATAAAAAAACACTTTTTCTATATTGGGTTTGTAGCGAAATAAATAATCGCTAATGTCATCAAATTTCTCTCTTCTGAATTTGTTTTGATAATATCTAATGGTAATTTTTAAATGCAAACAATTAGAGTGCGATTTTATATAGAAGAAGAATGTTGACTAAGCGACTGTGAAAATAAAGTGAATATCAAATTGTTAAAATACATTTAATTAAAGTGCCCAATTAAAATAATTAAAATGGAAATTAATGTGAATGGTATTGACATTATTTTCAAGAAATAATATCTTAATAAATTGTGTTATAGTTTTCGTAAAGTACTGATTTTTAAGAAGTGTTTTTATTAACATCGTTTGAAATTCTTTGTAAAAAATAATTGACACACATCTATAGTAAAATATTGTGTTTAATTCATGTGCAGTTTTTTGCAGGTTTATTCTATACTAGGTGGCCCGTGCGAATATTTTATATTTCGCACGACATTACCATAACTGACTTAGTAATAAACGGCATTATAGTAAATAGCGGTATTGCCAGAATGGATTTTAATACATACTATATTATGTAGAACTGCATTACTATTAAGCGACCCTGTATTACCACACTTGAACAAAAACATATAATCATAATGACAACAGTATTATCATGCAGTTCTATATAAAATATAATTTTTATCAATGAAAATATTAATTTTTTAATTTCTAATTATTTTTCGTCATTAGTGTTAGATATAAGCTTTAAAATGAGATATCATTCATTAAATTTGATGCGGTGGTATGGGAGATATTTGCAACCGACAAAAAAAAGTGCTTTAGAAATAATATATATGATATTTAATATACTGGCTTAACCTCTGTGTTCTACTATTCTACATAATAGACACATCCCGTCAATGCATATTTTCACGAATGACAATTTTCGAGCTTTGGTGCTCTAAGAAGGGTTCAAATATTTATGTAAAAGAATTGTTGACATTTGGAAAAAGAATCACCACTTAAAATCAGACGTTTTAAAAAATCATTCAGACTGGTTAGCTAAAAAAGAGGTTTTTTTTTTTAAACTGAAAAACGTTTCTGTGTCACCTAAAGAACAAGTATTAAAAGCGAATAAACGTGGTCGCCCTTCATCTGATTTCTCAAGTTCTTCGAAAAGAACAAAACAACGAAGAATAGCAAAGTTGACAGAAACTGCTGCGACTGCAGCGAATGCCTTACATAGTCTATGTTCAGAACCAAAGCAAGTTTGTTCGGAATCAAATGGCGCTAAAGTTCTTGCATTAATAATTGACACAAATTTAACAAAGCAACAGTATTGGCACATTCGAAATTTTGTAAACTCTAAGGTTTCCTTCAGTTTATTCCCTATTACCACGTAAAAAGAAAAGTACGCTACTAAAATCTACAATTGAATTGTTGCAAGAGTAGCTTTTTTTTATATATTTGATATTTTTTTGAAAACAATAAAGTACTAAATTTAATTTGCAGAAAAACAGATTTAGATTTAGATTTCTGGAAAACCGAAAATTTATTCTGAATATTTTATCAGGAAAAAATTTAAAAAATGGGCGGTAGGGGTAAGTGACCGCGCCCATTTTTTTTTTGGAATATTGTGGTTATTATATTCGAAATGTACTGTGAAAATTACAAGACTATATCTTTAATATAATTATTTTTGTCGCTCCTTCCCATACAAGTGCAACCATTGTGCAACGCAGCCCAATTTCGATGCAATGAGTACGTCAACAAAGTCGAAGTCACTATAGTCTAGTAGGTAGTGTGTTGGCTTATTAGACGTGACGGCACGGTTCAAATCCCGGGTCAGACATATCGAATAAAAAGAAATATGAAATAATCACCCTTATTCTAGTTGTCGTCGTCGTCGTCGCCGTCGTCGTCGTTACCAAAAATGATGTCGATAAAATCATAGTCGACAAAATCAGAGTCGACACAACACAATATCGACGGCGTATTGACTCACAGAATACCAAATGTGTGTCCGACAGTCATCTATAACTGTCAATAACGACAAACAGAATATCAATTTTAAACTGTCGACGCAAGATGACGTCGACGACGACAACCAGAATAAGGGTGAATATTTCTTCGACGACTTCCTGCTGAGATTTCTGCTGCTGAGATTTCTGGCAAAAACTCTGAGAGTGAATGAAATTGATATGAGGTTTCTGAAAAGAAAGGCATGAGGCCTCGGTTCAAATCCCATGTTAGACATCAACAATAAAACGATATAATAAAATATTTCTTCGGCGATTGCCTCTCAGCAGATTTCTGGCAAAAACTCTGAGAGTAAATGAAATTTTGCAAAAATCTGTCGTTCGGAGTCGACTTTAAACTGTAGGTCCCGCCACTCATGTATAAAATTAACACACACAACATAAGTGGTGTAAGAAACTAGTTCTTAATCCTGACAAAAGGGTTGTAATGACCAATTATGTATGTATGTTATGTATGGCTATGTCAACAAACAATATTATCGAATTGCTTGTGACAGTTTAAGAGCAGCCAATGGTGCAATGGTCCGGACTGGTGCACTTTGCGGTGTCGCCGGTGTCATGAAAATAGCGACATATGTATGTAAGTCAA
Organism: Sarcophaga caerulescens; assembly: GCA_927399465.1. Classification (NCBI taxonomy): domain Eukaryota; kingdom Metazoa; phylum Arthropoda; class Insecta; order Diptera; family Sarcophagidae; genus Sarcophaga; species Sarcophaga caerulescens. The sequence goes on from OV656867.1 coordinate 23,402,364, forward strand.
TAGAGCGTTGTGCAATGTTTAAAGACTTAATGAAACGTTGATAAAAACTTAAGGCATACTGATAAATGCATTATTTTTTCTCTATGAGTGGTCTTATTGTGATGTATACTTACTGATCTTTTATTTTTTTTTTTCTGAAGCCTACCATCATATTGGCGTTTACTACTAAAAGTTTTTTTCAAACCATTGGTTATATGCATACGGGCTTCTATGACTCCACTTTTGTGTGATTCTTTGTAGATGCAATCTACTACTTTTCAGAGAAATGGTAGTGAAAGTGTGTGCAGAACTGAGTAAATTTAGACTAAAGACGGTCCCTGGTGAGAACCGCTGGAAGACTTCCATAAAGGTTTTTCAAATGGAATAAGTCTTTGGAGGTTTTTCATCGCTTTCTGTAATTAATAATTTGATAGTATCGGGACCTTTCACCAAATTATCAGAACTTTCCTAATATTCCTAATTCTTTGTGAATCCTGTAGTCCTCTGAGTCGTTTTGTACATTTGTTAAGTGTTGGCTTCGAAATTAGTTAGACGAAACAACTTTTAAGAGCAACAAAATATCTTTTATTTTATTTTAATTTATTAAACTATGTTACAAAATATTTAAGCAAATATTTTAGCGCTTTAAAAAACTTTGTTTTTTTTTTTACTAACTAAATCCGGTTTTAATAATAAGCACAGAAAAAACGATGCTGCTACCAGCACCAGCCTTTTTTCTGACATAATATACATATGTATACATTAAAATAATTTGTTTTATTCTATAATCTATGAAATTTTAGAAAAAACCCAGTATTTATTTTGTGTTTATTGCTTTTTTCTATAATTTAATTACTGCTTCTAGTCGCGTAAATAAGTTCTTAAATTGAATGTTGTTGTAATGTCAAATAAACTCTTGACACATTTACTGTTTCAAATTTCAAGCATTTTGTCGCCAAAAAAAAAAAAAATCCCCAATCACCCATAGAAAACTAAATTTATAAACAATAAATAAATTTAAAATAACATGACTCATCGAAAATTCATTTGATTTTACAAAACCTGTTAAGTTACCAGAAGTTGTTATATCTGGTGGGCTATCTATCGGTTTAAATTTGAACCATCGGTTATTGCAAATCTGGCAATAATTATGTCACTATATTCTGTCATAAAATTCAATATGTTATCTCCATTAAACGTAATGAATCGATTAAAGAAAAGTGTTATGCCGACAAACCAGAGTCAAGTGAGCATTCACAAAAAAATTTACAAAAATTTAAACTTCGACCCTATATATCTAAAGACAATGTTTTTTTTTTTTTTAAACGCAGTGGCAACGAAGGGTTTCTATTTTTGTTGTATTTGCTCATTTTGTTTATATTTGAAGTTGCCATATTGAAAATAATATATAATATGGCAGATTCAAACATAAACTTAACTTTAAAAGTTACCGATAGGATGATCCTACCTTTAGCTTAACGCTCACTTCTACCATATTGTCCACTTATAATATTGAAAAACATTTTATCTGCCCGTTAAAATCCTTTCTTTAGTTAACGGCAAATTGTAATAATGCGCCTAAGAGGAATTTAATTCGTTGTAACTTAAAGTTAACATTTAACAGTTATGACTGAAATCTAAAGTACGAAATTGATTATGAAAACAAAATAGAGAAAAAAAAAACAAAACAAAACACTTTGAACATTTTTAAAAGTCATCAGCCAACGATCAGCTGTGTGTTACTAAGTCTACCTTGTAAGGTAAATAATATACTGTTCCAAATACACACATTCTCGTATTCTTCCAATAATTCCCTCCTGTATAAGCCAAAAACAATGTCAGCTCAATTTATTAAAATTTTATTCATAAAAAATAGAAAAAAAAAATAATCACACCATTCAACAACAACAACTCATATAATATTTGTAAATAATTATATCAACAACAACAACAACAACTCTAAAATACTCAATTCACAACAAACTGAAACTAAATGAATTCATTTTTTAGGGTGACCAGGTGCTATTTTAATAACTTTCGTTAATTACAAATTACCAACAGACAGAAAAAATGAGTGAAAGAACCTATCGGGTCCGCCATCTAACGTTTTTTTTCAACTAGTGCTTATTTCGTGAATGGTAACACTTAGCTCATGTCTGATTTGACAGATAATTAGTTTTATCCTTCCGCTGAACGAATATGGTTGTGTATACGCTTGAACAACGCTGGGAAATATTGCGACATTACTTTGAAAATCATGGTAATGTTGCAGAATGTGTGCGAAAATTGCGTACGGATTTTGGAAGAAGAGAAACATCGTCAGCTCCGTATATTCGTTATTTTGTGAAAGAAACTGGCATCCTCATCGATAAACCAAAGCGTGAAAAGCCAAAAGCGTACACCCGAGAATATTGCTGCTGTGGCAGAAAGTGTGCGTGAAGCGCCATCAACATCAATTCCCCGTCGTTGTCAACAATTGAACATTTCGGAGACATCATTGAGACGAATTTTGTATAAAGACCTTGGTATGGTTCAGGAGTTGAAGCCAATTGACCATCCAATGCGTTTTCGCTTCGCTAAGTGGGCCTGCGATCGACTTACAGAAGATGCCGATTTTGGCAAAAAAAATCATCTTTTCAGATGAAGCTCATTTTGATCTTGGCGGGTATGTAAACAAGTAAAATTGTCGCATTTGGGCCACAGAAAACCCGCACGCATACATTGATAAGCCGACGCATCCAAAACGAGTCACTGTTTGGTGTGGATTTTGGTCCAGAGGCATAATTGGGCCATTTTTCTTCGAAAATGAGCAAGGAGTGGCCGTTACAGTCAATGGCGATCGTTATCGGGCCATGTTGAACGAATTTTTCTTTACAAAAATTGAAGAGGAGGATGTTGGCAACATTTGGTTTCAACAGGACGGCGCTACGTGCCACACAGCCGAAGCTACACTCGATGTTTTGCGCCCTGTTTTTGAAGATCGCATTATCAGCCGCAGAGCTGATGTCGTTTGGCCACCTCAAAGCTGCGATTTGACACCGTTGGACTATTATTTGTGGGCTGCCGTCAAAGATAAGTGTTACGCCGACAAGCCAGAGACAATTAACGCTTTAAAGGACAATATTCGTGAAGCCATTGGTGAAATACAGCTGCACACAATCGATAATGTGCTTAAAAATTGGACCGTTCATGTAGGCTACTGCATGGCCAGCCGAGGCAGCCATTTGAATGAAATTATTTTCCATTATTAACCGGAAGGATTGCACTTTCAAATAAAAAAAGAAATTTGAGAAAATATTCAGTAGTTTTTTCTTTAAAGCATTTTCAAAAAAGAAAAGTTATTTGACGGACCCTTTACAATACCTTTAAATTTTATTTCATTACATTTTTATTGAATTTATTTTTATAATTAATTTAATTTTTATTGAATTTTACTGTTTTTATTAATATCTTTAAATTTTTCTAAATTTCTTTTCAGGTAAGTTCCTTATTTCTCTTCAGTCCGAGTGGTTAGACAGAATAATACCAATTGTGCTGGTGTAAGTGTATTCTCAAAGGGATGATGCTGTGCCAGCCCTTTAAATATTTTGAACAATTTTAAACACGGTATATAAAGATAATATTAATATTCATATTCTACAACTTAATTTCTAAACGTATTCTGTAGGCTATATATTACTAGACCAAATAATTTAATACACTAGAAAATTGTGTACAATAAAAATATTACAAAAACAAAAAGGTTAAAACCCCAAGTCAGATATCTCCAACAAAACGAAATACGAAAAATATTTCTTTGACAACTTCCTCTCCTTAGAATTCTGGCAAAAACTCTGAGAGTAAATCAAATTGCCATGAAAAGTTTCTCAAAAATCGAATTTAAACTGTAGGTCCGGCCATTAATTTATACAATTAACACACACATCATAAGTGGTGTCCGAAGTATAATTAGCAATTATGTATGTATCTACAGCAGGGATGTCCAAAGCTAAAACTGTAGTAGTATTGGTGAGCGAGAGAGAACTGCACTGAAAGAAAAGTTGTGTAAACTGAAATAAAATGTACGGAAAAAATCCAAAAAGCGGAAGTTACAATAAAATTTGGAATAGAAATTCGTCCATATTATTTAACTAAAATATAGTTTCTCAAGAAAAGTTACAATCATAAATTAATTATATGCTAATTTTTTATCTTTCATCTGTAATATTTCCCATAAAAGATTTATGATAATTTTTTATTATTATTCAAAATTTAAAAAAACCGATTCTTCAAGTAACCACTCTTTCAATTTTTCCAAATAAATTTTTTTATTTTTACAAAATAAATCTTTTTTTTGCCCATCATTGAAATCATCCATATCACTATGATAAGAACAATAGTGCCTTCTAAAAGCATATTCTCTACATTCCTTCAATATTTTATAATATAAAATGCATTGAGGATCACCAAACGCATTTTTTTTATCATAAAATATGTTTCGTAAGTCATAGTAAATTTTTTTCAGTGCTTTAAGCAAAAAATATTACAAAAAAATCGTACACCCGCTACGCATGTGCATTCGTCGCTGTCTGAGTGACGACTAACCAAAGGGAATAAGAATATGTGTGTTTTTAGTTTGCGCAAAAGCACTATGAAATGGGCATCATTGATGTACAGTGTACTCTCTGAAGCAATTTTCCACTGTCTCTGCACTCACCTGCTCCCACGCTTTGTGTATAAAATAAACGATGTCTAACAAATTAATAGATTTTAATAGCTCTAAAGCAGAATTTGCATTTTCCATCTGCAGCAAAATATTTTTTAAAAATAACGATGTAAAATGTAAACCAAAAATGCTGTTATGTACCACGATGTAAGTTTTAAACAAAAAAGAAAAAAAATCGTGTTACCATTCTGCAAGTCGGCCATTTTTGGGGAACTAAAATGTCAATATAATGTGTCCGTGTCCTGTTATGGGAGGGTTGTCCGCTTAAGAGAGAAATATTTTAAAAATCCCTTACAATTTTTTTTGGTACTGAAAAAAGTGTCCGTATATTGAGGTGTCCGCTTAAGAGGGGTGTCCCTTAGGAGGGAGTACACTGTATATGTATGTTATTAATTCATTATAAAGTCATCAATGTCATCTGGTAAATTTCGCCCCGGTCTAAGTCGACTACATATTGAAAAATTTGTGAATATTTCGCAAAATTTCTTGTCGATTGCTCTCTTTAGAGGCTTCAGTTGTATCCGGCCTATTTCAATAAGTTCTATCTTGGGGCTAAGCGTTATGTCTGACAACTTGGGAAGCTAAATTCGTGAATTTTGTGACATGATTTGGTTTTTTTTTATTGAAAACACATAAAACTCCTTTAAAGTTACCCAAATGCCAAAATCAGTACTAGCAAAGAAACTCTTTAGATAATACGTTAGGTAAGGTAAGGCGCACTGAACTCCTTAGAGGAAGAGGTCTCACTTAGACCACTATTTAGGCCTATTGTGATACATATAGGATACATGTTGGTCTCCTTAAAAAAGGAACAAACAACCCCAGAACCCAAATAAATGGAAAGGATTAAAGGCACTTTAATTAAAATAGTTCATCTCAATACAGTTCAACGGACACTACGCGATCCTTAACCCACTAATGCAAAAGATCTCTTTTAGCGGCCTTATATTTATTGTAAAGTGTGATTTTTTAGCTATTATCTTTTTGGCAACACTGGTTTAAACAGCGCCCGCACGTTTCGTGTTTTGTTTCACTGTCAAACATCTTCAGTTTGGTCTATAATTTAACCATGAATCGTCTTACAAACGAACAACGCTAGCAAATCATTGAATTTGGCATCATTGGACCGTACTTCTTCAAAGATGCTGCGAACCGTAATGTAACTGTGAATGGTGAGCGCTACCGTGAGATGATATCCAACTTTTTTTTGCCCAAAATGCAAGAGCTTGACTTGCATGACATGTGGTATCAACAAGACGGTGCCACATGCCACACAGCACAGTCCATTGTTACGACTTATTGAAAGGCGAGTTCGGTGAACATTTTGTTTCACGTTCGGGACCGGTCAATTGGCCGCCTAGATCGTGCGATTTAACGCCTTTAGACTATTTTTTGTGGGGCTATGTTAAAGCTCATGTCTATACAGACAAGCCCGCTTCAATTGACGCATTGAAAGACAACATTGAAGCATTTATTCGTGAGATACCGGCCGAAATGTTGGAAAGAGTATGCCAAAATTGAACTAAGCGGATGGACCATTTGAGGCGCAGTCGCGGTCAACATATGCATGAAATAATCTTCAAACATTAAATTATATGGACCGTACTATCGATTCAAATAAAGATTTCATGCATTTTTCTGAATTTTGTGTTTTTTTTTTGAAAATTTTTCCTATAGCTCTTAAAAAATCACCCTATATTTTCTCTGAAATGTAGTGATCCATATCTAAGAGGGTGATATCTTTCGAATTCCTACATTTCATAAAAGTTGCTAAATGCTCATTTTTATGGTATTCAACAACATCCCTGAATTAATTTTAAAAGCACGAAATAAGCGCTTACGCATTTGAGGGTTAATAATGAATTTGTGTTTAGCAAATCAACCAAACAAGTTGAAATATTCTGAACATACTCTCCTATTTGTAGTCACCGTAGTCTGGTAGGCAATGTGTTGATCAAACCTCGGGTAAGACATCTTTAACTAAACGAAATATGAAAAAATATTTCTATGCCGACTTCCTCTCAGTGGATTTCTGTCAAAAACTCTGAGATTAAATAACATTTCCCATGAAAAGTTTCTCAAAAATCTGTCGTTCGGAGACGACTTTAACCTCTGGGTCCGGCCTAGGGTAGCCAGATTTGGAATTCGGAAAAACAGTACACTGAGGACAAAAAACCAGTATAATTAATGAAAAAACAGTATGCTTTTACAAAAACATAACAATTTGAAGTCGCCGTAGTCTAGTAGGTAGTGTGTTAGCTTATTAGACTGAAGGCCCGAGTTCGAATCCCAGGTCAGACATCAAAACGAAAATATGAAAATATTTCTTCGGCGACTTCCTCTCAGCAGATTTCTGGCAAAAAACTCTGAGAATAAATAAAATTGCCATGAAAAGCTACTCAAAAAACTGTCGTTCGGAGTCGACTTTAAACTGTAGGTCCCGCCACTCATGTATAAAATTAACGCACACAACATAAGTGGTGTGAGAAGCTAGGTCGTAATCCTGACTGAAGTGTTGTAATGACCAATTATGTATGTATGTATGTAACAATTTGTTCAATTCATAACATTTTGAGGTATTAATTAAAAAACAATTAAAATATGAGATCATATAGTAAATTAGTTTGAAATGTACATAAGTATATGCTTTTTTTTAAAAACAAATATTAAAATATTTTTAATTATAAGTACATACTATTAAAATGCTTTTTAGATTATTAATTATTTATATGTATATTTACATAGTATACATATATATAAAGTTACAATATTATATTTTTTTTTCCAAAGTACAAAATAGTTTTGTATATTACTTTTTAAAGATATTTATCACTTTTTTTATATGTTTTAAAATGCCATTCTTCCCACCTTCCGTTTTTAAAAAATTTTAAAATTCATTACAATTGTATTCATAGTTTGTTTTTATAATTAATTCACTTTCCAGGTTTTCAATCAATAGTTCTATTCCTCTCCTCTCCAAAATAAAAACATCAGACTGAAAATCCTTTCAGTGGCAGCATTTGAATGGGGTATTGGAAGAATAAAATTGCAAATTTTTTCAAGATTTGGAAAACTACCACTGTTTAAAAAGTCTTTCCATTTTTGGTCAATAGTTTTTTCTGTTTGTACGTTTTTAGCAAAACTTTTCAAACTAATAAACTCATCAAATAGGAGATCCATATTTAATTGAGAACAATTTAACAATTTCAGTAAAATCTTGAAATAAAATACATATTTGAATTTATGTTGAAAATACTTAGTTTTTCAAATTTGTTATTATTTAAATCAAATCGATCTTCAATATATTTAATTTCATACGATAGAACTTCGTCGGATCGTTTTTTAAATAAAGAAACCAGGGACCGTAACTGTTATAACTTTTATCGTAAAAGTCAGAAAATAATAATTATGTTTTGATCTTTATTTTTTCGAGCAAAAATAAAAGTTATTTTTTGACTTTTATTTTTCCGAGCAAAAATAACAGTTATTTTTGACTTTTATTTTTTCGAGCAGAAATAAAAGTTATTTTTTGACTTTTATTTTTTCGGGTGGAAATAACAGTTATTTTTGACTTTGATTTTTACGAGCAGAAATAAAAGTTATTTTTTGACTTTTATTTTTTCGAGCAGAAATTAAAGTTATTTTTTGACTTTTATTTTTTCGAGCAGAAATAAAAGTTATTATTGTTTTAATTCATGATGAATTCATAAAATTTATTAAAAAATTCTTTAAAACAATTAAAGTAAATTATGTTAAACAATTATTATTATTAGTTTTGCTATAAATATTAATAAATATTATGAATTCATCATGAATTAAAACAATAATAACTTTTATTTCTGCTCGAAAAAATAAAAATCAAAAAATAACTATTATTTTTTTTCTAAAAAATAAAAATCAGATTTTTAAAAAGCATCACATTTTATAAAAATTTTGTTCAAGACAATCAAAATGTTATACTTGGTTTTGTTCTCCGACATTTCCTTGCAGTTCCTTTTTTTAATCAAAAATTCAAAAATAACAGTTATTTTCGGTCCCTGAAAGAAACCTCTGTGAGTTATTACAATTGCTGCAAACAGTTTCAGCTATGTAACCATAAAAATTTTAATTTTTTGTTCTTCAAATTTGTCGCGAAGCATTTTAACTATTTTGTAAACGTCGATTATAATTAAATTGTCCTGTTCTAATTTCTTAATTGATGACAATAATGCAGTACCTGTGTGGTGGACAAATCCCAAATGAGCTTCAGAAGTCTCAAGTTCAAAAAATTGTTTTAAAACAGCTGAGAAACTTTAAACTATCTTGAGAAATAAAATACGTTTTGATGGCTAGATAGTTCTTGAGAAATCGTTCAACTGCTGGAGTTAAACTGAGCCATAGTGTCGGCACGTGACGAAGCATTTCACTCCATTCTAGTTCACAGAACTCGAACATTTCTTTTAGACTTGAAGTCTTCTTTGTTGATGACCTAAATTCATTAAAAACCTTTATTACAATATTCTCTACTCGTATATCGAGTTTTTTCGAGATTTTTGTACACAGAACAAAATTTTTTGTTCTAAAATATTAAAATAGAGACATGTTTTGTATTGTTGCATAAAAAAGCATTTAAGAAAGAAACACAGTACAAAAACAGTACAAATTGTAAAAAACAGTACATTTGCGTACTGATTTGGGTGTTGTGAATAAAACAGTACAATTGAAAAAAATCAGTACATGTACTGTTAAAAACGGTACGTCTGGCACCCCTAGTCCCGCCACTCATGTATAAAAATAACACACACAACATACATCAGTGGTGTGAGAAGTTAGCTGATAATTCTGACTAAAGGGTTGTAATGACCAATTATGTATGTATGTACTCTCCTACTTAAATCCGAATGTGTATTGTTTTTCCATTCAACTTGGAATAATGTCCTATTCTTCTCTGGAAAGCTACAACAACTGTTTCAAGGCTCTAGTTATCCAGTGTTTTTATGATTCATTGATAACTAAATTGAGGCTAAATGACGTAATACCTTGGTAAAGAATAAATAAGTCTGGTCACTACCGTTTAATTTTAAGAGAAGAGATAAATTGTGTTTTTTTTTTTTTTTTTTTTTTTTAATTTTTGTTTATACCAGTTTATATGTTTTGTTTTGCTATTATTGAATACTCACACTTTTATACACACATTTCATACATATAAATTCATTTATAAACCGAAATACTATTTATTTATACATTTAGAATGAGTAACAAAATAAATGCATTGAAAACTGAATACAACACTGTGTTGATATCATCAACAGTACTGCCACTTTAACGCTTTTCGCATTTGATTAAGCCACAGGTTTAGTGATTTTGGGATTTATTGTGGTACCGTTCGTCTATTGTAATGTGTTATTAGGAGTGTTTTGTTTAAATCCACATTAAATCATTGCAGGGAACCGAATGAATGATATTTTCAATTGCGCTACGTGAGACGCTGCTATATATCACATACGTCTCGTGACTTTGAATTTAATACAAACAAATTTCAGAACATTTTGAAAAGAATCCTTTAGGTTAATGCATGATAGAGTTTATTTGCTTGAAATTATCTTGAATTAACCCATATAGGCCCTAATAAGCTGAAATATCATTGGCAATTTCAGTTAAAGAAGCGAAGGAGGCGAAATTTACTAGATGCATAGCGGGTTATTTTTTCCCATTTCGTTTTCTGTAAAAACAGAAAACATGTTCGTGACATGTGCTCACTAATGGTGTTTTCTTTTCTACCAAAAAATGTGCATTTTATTTAAAAAAAATGCAATTTTGTGTTTGCTTCTTAAAAATGTTTCGCCCTCTAAAAGGGTAGTATGTTTTATTCTAAATAATTTGCACTTGCCAATGGTGGAGGGCATTGCATTTTATGCCCTGTATAAATCGAGAGTGCTGATAATGCCCTGTAAAGCAGATGAATTTGTTTATTTATAGGGCTACCAGATGAAATTTAAAAAAAGTCGCCTGTTATCGTTATCCAATTTTGAAGTTAATTTTTTCATTGTTTTGTGGAGTAACTTTAAGGAAACATTACATTATTAAAGCTACATGGTCAGTAATATAAAAATATGGATTCAGTGTTAGAATAGTGTTAAAAATTTTTTTTGGTTATAAAAAAGTGCTTAAAAAATTAAGTCGAAAAATTAGAGATCTGGCAACACCTTTTTCATATTTACATATTTTATTGCCATATTTTTAAATCTGAAACCTTAACGTTAATAAATATAAAACATTTAATACGTACAAAACACTTTTTTTAAATTAATTTTAAATATTATTATTTACATTGAACTGCTTTTGAACAAATTGCCATTTCCTCATTCATTTTCTTAATAAGTGGTAAACACAGGACATACCCTTTTTTAAAATTGTGTTTTGTTCTTCTCAAATAAAAAATTACATTATAACAGGGTTGGTCAGCAATTTTTTTAATGCACCTTGTAAGAGGGTAACATTTTCTTTGTAGAAAAGAAAACACCATAAGATTTATACGGTTTGTGGGCTGGTAAATCATTGGAGCGTACATTTTTAGTGTACGCGAGAGTTCATTCAGTATTTTTAGAGATCGCGTTGTGGTTTTTGATGCCATTTATTATTCATTAGGAATAATAGACATATTTCGCTTAAGAATACAAATAAAAACTGGTCATTTTTCTCTCATTCTCTCTCTTACTGAATGAGAACATAAACTCTCGCGTACACTAAAAATGTTAGTGTACTCAAAAAAAGATCACTAAGACCCAATTTTTTTCGTTGTGTACTGATCTTTTTAGTGTACTTTGTACACAAACACTAAAAAATAGTGTTTGTGAACTCTGTTCAGTACGTTATGTTAGAGTTTGCGTTCATTTGTTGTGTACATGTTGTGTACGTAATGTGTTTGCGTACGAGTTCACAAACACTTAAATGAAAGTTAAAAGTATTTTATCAGTTACGTACACAATGGTTAGTGTACAGTATTTTTTCGAACACTGGCCACATGGGTCATAATATCATGAACGTATTGAGAGACTAGTTTGATGGGCAAATATTCTCACGATTTGCAATCGTCCATAGATTGCTAAAATCTCACTATTTTACTTCAGTACTCTACTCTTTCGTGTGCATACGTGATGTCTTTCGTGTGCAGTCACATGCCAGTCACGACGATCCAAGCCCTGACATTGGTGAGATACCGTTCTTATACATGGACCACCTACTACATAACTGCGGGCAACATTTACATGAAATATTCTTTCAAAAGTAGATGAGCGGAGCATATATTTATCGCTTCAAAAATATTTCTTTTACTTTTACAAGTTTCCATTTTTTAATATTCGAAACGAAAGCAGTTAAAAAAATCACCCGTTACATTTATAATCACTCTAAAATCTCTAAAATGCTTGTTTAAAATTTAAGCTTAAACCAGTAATTTGAAAGATATCATCAATTAAAGTAATTTAACATTAAAAGTAATTTTAAATACCTCATCTATCTATTGAACAATTGAATGTTTGCCGGCACAGTCATAGATAATCACGAATATATTTGAGTAAATTTCGTTTTCAACTGCTTTTAAAGTGCAAAATAAATTTTGAATTCATAGATTTGGATTTCGTTTTCAGTTTATATAAATTTATTTAAATTTCTATCACAATGGGCCCTGTATGAGGCCTAAGTGTGTCCGCTCATCGGGTGGACAGCCACTTCTACCTACCTTATATAAATTTAAATAAAATTAATTAATTTCCAAAAGAGGAACTAAGCATAACCCATGTTCTGACCGAATATTGAAATTAGTTTTTGTTTTATTCACGTAGGTATGTTTGCTATGACGAATTTTTTGCGCATTGTAAACCCTAGAAATTCTAATAAATATAGTATGAGAGAGAGAGAGAGTTGCAAACTCTGATTTTTCAAAATATATCTTTAAATGCACTCTTATCTCTCTCTCTCTGTGTCTTGTACTTGCTCTCTTATTTTTATAAAAATTATAAATAAAAATTATTATATTATTGTGCTTTTTTTTTCTCTATGCTGTGCACATGACATTTTTGATTTAATGTTTATTATTTTATTTTTCTTTTTCAATAAACTCGAAAACTAAAAAGAACTAACGAAAGAAAAACACTGAAGATATGTATGTAAGTGGTCTGCTCGTATACCGGCTCAATGTAGCTGCTGTCAGTTTAGAAGGGAAATGCATTAAATGATTGGTTACTAGAAAATCCACAAGTACAAGTGGCATTTGTATGTTTTATTTGTTTGTTCGTTCGTTTGTTTGTTTGTTTGTTTGCAAAGGTATATGACGATGGTCCATTTATAAATGCCAGTCACGTAATGCAATAAAATCCATAAAAATGTGGAGAAACTTAAGAAAAAACCTTTTTTTCTCTGACTACTTGACATAGAGTAACAAATTTTCTATTCAAGAATTATGATAATAAGACTCTGAAGATTATTGACTTGTTTTGAAAGAAGATATTTGCCTTAAAACCTAAACAATATTTAAATTCCTATCAATTGGTTAGTGGTAACATGTAGAATTCAACAAAATTAAACTTTCTAATTTACCCTCGCATATAATGCATTTTGTTTACAGAGCAAGAAGAGCGTTTTTTTTTTCGTTTTATTTCTACATTTAAAGAGAGCAAGCATATGAACAATGTTTACATTGTGACCAAATAACATCACAGGTTGTTGTTTATATTTTCCAATGTATGGCTCACAAGTTGTTATTATTTTGACTCTCTCACAGTGTTTTTTTCACACTCTCTTGCAGAGTTTTAAACGAGCACAAGTTTCGGAACTCTCTTGGGAGAGCAGAATAATGAAAAATAATAAAAAAGAAACCTCATAATAAAATTTAACAGTCTCGTGAGTCAGACAAAAATTACCATAAATTTATGTATATACTGACTGACGTTTTGTTTAATATTATTTTTTTTTTGTATTTTTCGTGTAGTTAAGTGCTTTGTTTTTCTATATATAAGCAGACCACCAAGTACTCGGTAACAGATTCTGTATACTTGTAATAGCAGTGCTGCCAAAGCTGCCTAACTAAGGCCAACATCTACAGCAGCAGCAGCCACAGCAACAGCAACAGCAGTAAAAAGTAAACAAGTCAGTAGTCATCACAGCCACATTCAACCAACAATTTATTTCCATAATGGTTGTTGTTGTTGTTGTCTTTACAAAAACAACGAATATTGAAGAAAACTGAAAAAATAACAGCACAACAGAACGATTGTGTCGAGAGTAACATTTAGTATGAAATCTTCTTTTGGCATGATTAGATCATAGCGGTAATAGTAGTAGTAGTAATAGCGGCCGTCGATTCGTTACTCTCTTCCCTTCTAATATACAGATACTAAACGTGATGTGACGTATACGGGCACGTTATTAAATGTTTCTTTTTGTGAAAAAGTTAAAAAAAAAAAATTTGGTTAACAAACGTGTGCTTTAATATGAGAATGAAATGAAATTTAAAACATTCTGAAATTGTATGTTTGGGAAATAAATTTCCATAATATTGTATACAAAATAATAATCAATTAAAACAAAAATAGTGGAAATAAAAAAAAAATAATTAAAAAAAATAGTGGTAATAAAAAAGATTTATTTAAAAAAAAATTTTATTAAAAAAAAAAATTAATTAATTTGTTAAATTAATAAAAAAAAAATAATTAATTTGTTAAATTAATAAAATGTGATGTTTAAGGAAAAAAATCGTTGTTGTTTTGCAAATGCTACAAGAGCACGAAAATTAATATTAAAAAAAATATTGAAAGAGTTAAAAAAAAAAATAAAATAACTTTAAGAAAATATTAATTAACTAAAAATAATAGCTTTTATCGCTTAAAAACGAAGAAGAAGAAAACAAATTAAATATGTTTCAAATATTTTGCGTGTTTTTGCCTAGCCATGCAAAAACTTTCAAGAAAATCTTAATTATCATCATTCCGTTTTGTGACTATCAACATCATTATTTATTTTAGTTTTCATCTCTTTTTTTTTTTCTTTTGTTTTTCTTTCAATCAACAACATCAGCAACAATCTACAAAAATATCGCCACCATCAACGTCTGTCAGTCAATTTTTAAAAAGTTTGCAGTGCTTTTCGTATTGTTTGTTGCCATTCAAAAATACACACGAAAAAGGAACACTCAGCAACACAAAGCAACACAATATTTTTTTGCTAGTTTCGTTTGTTGCTGTTTATGGGTTAAAAATTTAGCTGCAGCTGTTGCAAACTGCTGCCTCAAATTGTTAATGCAACGAAGCGCAACATATTGCCAATGCTAATTTTTTTTATGCCTGCATACCTTACAGTTTTTCATTTATAATTTGTTTTTTTTTTTTGTCTTATATTCTATAACTACATATGTACATATGTATACAAAAATATAAAAAAATTGTTTCATCTGAAGTACGGTAATAACGTTATAACACCGCACAGTCTTATATGTTTTTGTGATACATTCTTAAAAAATTTAAATAATTTTTTTTCAAATTTCGTCTTCCAAATTATGGTGTACTCTTATCAAATTTCTTGTAGAAAAATTTTTGTGAAATTTTGCAAAAAAAAAAAAAAAAAAAACCATGACAAATAGGAATATAATTTCCTATACCTACTCTCCAACTAAATGTAAACATTGAATCTGCCAATAACATTTATTTTTTTAATACGCCAATTTAAATAGAAAAATTTGAAAAATGTTTACAACCCAGAAACTATTCTCAACTGGCGAAGCAATATTTTGAAAGTCACAGTAATAATTTTGGAAAATTGTTATTTTTGTGTTATACAGTGTAACAGTTGCCTCCCTTAAAGAATTTATTGATGGAGCAAATTTTGTTGAAGAAAAATGTAACATATGATCAGTTTCTTCGATCTTATCTATAAATAAAGGCCCAGATATGTCAGTTCTTAAATAATTGAAATAAAATCGAAATTCAACCATTCTACAAACTTATAATTTGGTTATCAAATGAAAGTTTTCTAACGAATTTAAATATTAAGGAGCCACCGTTTACTACAATTTGTGCTTAACGTATTTCCAATCTTCGGCCTCTTCTCTTAGCAATCGCAATACTCGGCTAATACTATGTTCAGACAGGCACATTATTGAGCTCAATATTTCATATAAAGTTTCAATTAATTATTGCGCAATAAATACACAAATTGTTATAATATTGAGTAAAACTTAAAATATGTACAGCAATGTCATAAGTACGTTCAGTGAACAGTGTTGTTGAAACAACAACTAGCTGTTTTGTGTTTACCACTGTCAAATAAATATTGCGTATATTATGTGTCTGAACACTTAAAATATTGTATTCAAATAAACGAATATTGACTCAATAAAAATGCCTGTCTGAACATAGTATAAGACGAAAAACTATCACAGAAAAGTCACTAAAAATCGATAGGCATTGCCTATAGGAATTTCTTTTGTTTTGTGCTGTTCCGTTATTTGTTGAAAGAAAATAATGTTGAAAAAATAATTGAAAAATCCAAAAATTTCCAAAATTAATAAAGAAATGAAAAATAAAAAAAAACTGCATACAGCTGTACATGACGTAAATATTTCTACACCAAGGAAGTCTAAACAAAAAGGTGCCGTGTAATTCTTTTGTAATTCTGCTACAAAGTGATCACGTTTTAATACAAAATTCATCTTTAACACGTTAATTAGTGAATCCATTTAATTATGTTACTTTTATATACTTGGGCCTGATATTTCCATAATTCTAGTCAAACTTGTTGTACAATATATCCCTTTGACGGACACTGACGTCTATAGACGTCATAACAAGGGTTTCTGGGGGGACATGACGTGTATACACGTCATAAATTGTTTCCTTCATAAAATCATTATAAAGCAAGTGTCCCAAGGGAAGGCCTCCTAAAATTTTGGTGTCCGTCAAAGGGATATCAATATTTTCAAATCAAATAAAATTACCTGGTATGCTGGTTCCTATTAAAAAAAATTTGACAACTTGTGTTGCTTTCTTTTACACAATTTTATTAAAGAAAATCGGAAAATTTTTGTAAAATTTTTAACTCAAATTTAATATTTAAATCATCGATTATTCTTGCTGCCATTTGGAAATGGATTTAATGGATTTATGTTCTTAACAGATTCGTCCGAAACAATAACGTAAAGACTAATTCTACCTCTACATAGTTCCAGTGTTGGCGTCAATTAAAGCTATGTCGACAAAAATATGTTTTTACATAGCAATGAATGACTATTTCTATGACAGTGTTGAAACATTCAGTACTTTAGTACTTTTTTCAGTACTTTTCCATTTCAAAAATAACGCAGTACCCCCGCAACACTTTCAATACTTTTTATTATTACATATTTTTATGATTGCGTTATTAATGCATTACAAACGTGTTTAACGTAATGCTAAAGCCGGAATTAGCATTACCGAACCGTAATGTAATTTCGGTAAGCATTTGCATTGCTCTTTATATGCTTAAAACGAATATACGTTCCTTCGACGTTTGACTAAATGAGGCTTTTACGCTCTGTTACGTTCCGAATCAGCTGTTTTTGTTTTGCATATGAGTCGTTAGTTTTTCTATACCATTTCGTATGTATATTAATAATTTTTTTTTTTTACAAAAGTACCATTTGATACAAAAAAGTACTCTTTCAGTTATAGTTCAGTACCATTTTCAAATTTCAATTTTGCAACACTGATCTATGAGTTCTATATCTATACCCAGTAGCATTGATACACCTTAGCTAGGGCAGATTATTATTTGTCCAAAATAGAAGTTCGTTTCAATAGTGAATACCTATAAGGTATGTTTTGGTTTCTTGAGGGTTCTAAAGTTTTTTTTTTTTTTTTTTTTTTAAACAATTTCTGATTATTTGAAATAAATTCGATATTATTATTTGTTTAACTTAATTTTCTCTAAATTATTTTGAAATTTCATAATATCACACCAAAAACGGTTGCAAAAGCAAAAATCAAGCACTTACACAAATATTTCTTGCTAATAAATCCAAGTTAGATGGAATTAAAATTAAAATAATTTAAATTTATTTATTTTTAGAAATATTTTTCATGTTGAATTATGTATGGTTTACATATTTAATTAACACTTCTGATATGATGTAAAAAATATTTCACTTTTAAAGTTGTTTTTAAATACAAATGATTTCAATAAATTTGTATTAACAACACCTTAAATTGTGTTGTTTACGACTGAAAATTTCCATTAAATAAGGATTAGCGTGTGTTAATTGTTGTTTCATATTGCAACTCACATTGTTGTTAAGTTTGCATTGTTTGTTGGTGTTTGTATATTGTTTCGTTAATGATAAAAATTTGTGTCACTTGATGAAATGTACTCAATGCAAACAAGAATCAAATTAAACAATTTAACAAACATAATCAATCAATAAATCAATAACGTATAATAATTACCAATACACTATCAACTTTCTAATAAAACTCTCACCATCATTTATATCGTTCGTAATACAGTAGAATTTACTTAAGAAAATTCGTACATATGTATGTATGCGAGTGATTGTTTACCCCCACTTTGAGAAAAAAAGAGTGAGTGTTTGTTTTTTGTTTTGTTTCGATTCGTTTCGTTTCCTTTTGTTTCAAATGTGGCACACTTTTATTTAAATATTCAATATTTATTTTATTTACATTAAGTGTTGATGTGGTATATTTGTTTATATACTCTCCTTATAATTATTATTGTTGTTGTTGTTAAGTTTCTACCAAACAACAACAACAACAACGACTACAGCCTGTATAATACACTACCGAGTAAATGTTGTTCTTTTTGTATTTTCTGCTGACACGCTCAGTTGCTTTCTGCAGTTTCAAATATAATACATACATACATACATATGTATATATATTTCCATTGACTTCATTCCCATACAGAAAAAGTTTTACTGCAAAATATATGCAATACATACACATCTCAACAACGCAAACAAACACTCTTTAATATGTATAATTTCCTCTCCAACTGTCAAGTAATTGCAGTCTTATCTTTCAATTGTTGCTGTACGTACATAAGTATAAGCAAAACATATGTTAGAGAGTTTTGTTTTGTTCGTTCTCCCCATTTTATTGAAGAAAAAGAGAAAGAGAGCTCCCGTCTGCCCCAAACTCAGAGTGTATAACTGTAACAGCTGGAGTTGGTGTTAAAATTGAGACGTAAGAATGAACAGCTACAAATAGTGTAACGGTAGATAAACAGGACTGCCAACTTATCGCATAATGCTAATCTGTAAGGAAATATTTGAATTGGGTTAAAACCATATAATATAGGTACATAGTTTGCGTTTACATAGGCTTTTTTCATTTACAATTTTCTAAAGTCAATATTTCATGTTGATGTACAATCAAGAAAAACAAATAAAAGTTTAGTAAATATTTGTTATTTAAATTGATTCAAAATAATTGTTGTTACAATGAGTACATAATCAAGTGCATAAGAAATAAAATACAAATATTTTAATAAATATTTTAATTATTTTACAGAAAATAATGAATAAAATAAACACTTTGCACAAAGAACATACTATGTCCTTCGATAACTATGGTCATTACCCTAATAATTTTTTTTACAAATCCATAAACATGCAATATTATTAAAATAACAAAACTGAAAATAAATAACAAACCTCGACGTTTGGAAGTAGTAATAAAAGCAAAAGGTTTTGGTTCGAAGTCTTAAAACAGCGTCTTTTATTTGATTGTCCAATTATGCGTAGAACTTGAAATGCGTTAATATCGGGTGATTTTTTAAGAGCTATAGGAAAATTTTTCAAAAAAAACACATAAAATTCAGAAAAATGCATGAAATCTTTATTTGAATCGATAGTACGGTCCATATAATTTAATGCTTGAAGATTATTTCATGCAAATGTTGACCCCGACTGCGCCTCAAACGGTCCGCTTAGTCCAATTTTGGCATACTCTTTCCAACATTTCGGCCGATATCTCACGAATAAATGCTTGAATGTTGTCTTCCAATGCGTCAATTGAAGCGGGCTTGTCTGTATAGACATGAGCTTTAACATAGCCCCACAAAAAATAGTCTAAAGGCGTTAAATCGCACGATCTAGGCGGCCAATTGACCGGTCCCGAACGTGAAATGAAATGTTCACCGAACTCGCCTCTCAATAAGTCCATTATTACGCGTGCTGTGTGGCATGTGGCACCGTCTTGTTGAAACCACATGTTATGCAAGTCAAGCTCTTGCATTTTGGGCAAAAAAATAGCCGCTTCAGTGGGTCGATTATACTGACCATAAAATGGAAGAAGCGCGCGATGAACTTTCTTAACGGAGCACGCATTTTGATAACAAAATTCAATGATTTGCAAGCGTTGTTCGTTTGTAAGACGATTCATGGTTAAATTATAGACCAAACTGAAGATGTTTGACAGTGAAACAAAACACGAAACGTGCGTGAGCTGTTTAAACCAGTGTTGCCAAAAAGATAATAGCGAAAAAATCACCCGATATTAGGTACTTTTTTGAATTTAACAATATTTTTAAATAAAAAATGCTAAGTATTGTACATTGTTTAAAAGCTTGCTTCTTAACTATCTATAGGTTAGGTTATGTCACAGTTGGCAAGTCCAGTACCCGGAGGTCGAATTGACCGATTGTACAACGTCCTAGCTTCTCACACCGCTCGTGTTGTGTGCGTTAATTTTATATATGAGTGGCGGGACCTACAGTTTAAAGATGCCAACCATTACCGATCAATTTTGTCTAAGTACCATATCTTTTGTTTTCCTGCAAGTTTATTTTTATTGCAATTGTAGAAAACGTCTCTGTTTGCATATAAAATTTTATGGATAATTTTCTTGCAAGTACTTTCGACGCACTGATAATAAATGTTGGCTGCCAATTTCTTATGGTATAATGAAATATGCGATAATGTAAAACAAATACCCACGGTTCAAGCAATCGCACAGTTTCTTATGCAATATGGTTTGGAACTTTGTACCCTCAGAAAGAATTAAGACTGAAAATATTAATGCATGATCTCTAAATGCTAGATTCCCTTTATGACTACTGTATCGTATTACATAGGCAAAATTGAAATAATATAATCAAATAATACTCTCTGATAAATTTAGATAAAAATGTTATAAAAATAAAAAGAGTAATTAATGAAATTACTTTAATAGCACTTTTGTTTTATTGTACCGCCAACAGACATTATAAATTTACATGCCCAAATCCATCCTCACACATGGCAACACTAAACTTTACAGATATGCAGTTTGTTTCTGCTCAATTTCTTTTATTCTTTTGAAATACCTACCACATGTTTTATTATTATAACTTCGTGTACATGTATTAACGCTGCTTTATTTTATGCATCAGCTGTTACTTGTTTTTGTTTTTACATTCAATTTTGTTATTATTATTGTTGTTGTTTTGAATACAGTGGCTTTTGTTACATTGATATTCATCCAACATTGAATAAAAATAAAACATCAATAACGGTAAAAATTTAAAATAAAACTACTACTAAATCCTCTCTACTTCTTCGGTATTTTCCTCTCAACAACTCACTCAATGTACTAAATTCTAAACGAAATTGTACTTTTCCATGTGGACTGACTATTCTTGTGTTCACATATTAAATTTTATTTTATTTTCGTTTGAATTTCATTTTCGTGTGCAATTTTTTTTTTATTGCCTTTTATTCTTCAATTTCATGATTCTTTGCGTGCCTTTTTTTCTTTTCTTTCTTGTGCTTAACAGTGAGTTTTATTACTGGTTTTTAATATGACCGTTGTTGTTTACGGTGTTGTTGCTGCTATGTATTCGGATATAGTATAAGTGACTGTTTGACCTTTAACGGAGGGATTTTTTTATGTTCGTTTTTATTCGTTAAATGGTTTTTCAATTTTCATCT
Source organism: Sarcophaga caerulescens (assembly GCA_927399465.1). Lineage (NCBI taxonomy): Eukaryota > Metazoa > Arthropoda > Insecta > Diptera > Sarcophagidae > Sarcophaga > Sarcophaga caerulescens. The sequence goes on from OV656867.1 coordinate 23,423,981, forward strand.
TTGCTTAGCTTTTCTGCACGTACACGAGTAAATAATGTTGTTGTTGATGTTGCTGTTGTTTTATTTTAATGTAGTCCAGGGGTGCCCAAAAGTTCCTTATGGAAGTGCAAACACCAATACATTTAAAGAAAAACAAATTTTTATTTAATTTTTTTGTTGTGAAAACTAATACATACAAAGAAAAAACAAAACACACTTTTTTAAATGATGTACGAAAAACAAAAACAAAATCTACATTGATGCTCGCTGTTGTCAATGTTTACCAGCAAAGTATACGAAAGTGTTGTTGCTTTGTATACTCTTCATTGTATACGAAAGAAACAAAACGACGAAAAAAGACGAAAAAAGCAAAGTTGTTTGTGTATTTTGGCTTACTAATACTGAGTGTGCTCTATGCGTATATAAAATACACAGCATATAGCTAAGCGCTTTTACAAAAACAAATGTGCATGAAGTGCATAGGGCTTGGGCACTACTGATGTAGTCTATAAAAGTGGGTATATATACTCTCAAAAGATTTCTTTGCTTAAACGGGTATGGAATGGGGGAAAGAAACAAGAGTAACAAAAAAAAATGTAAAAAATAAAAATAAATAAATAAACAATAATTTCATAAATCTCTTATTTATAGAATGTCAAACATATATATGTATGTATGTATGTATGTACATAGTACATGTTGGCCATACTATTACAAAGAATATTTTTCATTGAGAAGCCAAATTTACTAGTGGATTACATGATTATCAACATCACTATGCGAATTAATATCATCATCATCATCATTGTCATTGTGATGAAAATCGTCAAGTCATTTTCAATGAATGTGATGACGTTGAAATGTTGAAATTTCAAATAAAACGAAAAACGTCAACAACAAAAAGAAATAAGAAGAAGATTTTCATAGATGAAGGTTAAACAAGCGGAAATATTAAAAGTATTTTTTTTTTGTTACTCTGTCGTATAAATTTTGAATTTTATGGCTTAAAGTTAAACGTTTTATGGCTAATATTTCGCTATATAAATAGAAAACATATTAAATTTAACAAAATTGTTTAATTTGTATATGAATTATCTTGAAATTGTCAAATAATTTAAGAAATTATAGACAATTAGGCAGCAAGTCACAGCAGTCATTAATCAAATACACGTACAACGCTATAATTACTCACACACAAATAAAGATTGTCATTAACTGAGTCATTCATTATATTTATTATACCTCAAAAAATATAGCCACTATGGCAACTCCTCTTTTCTTTTTCATACATTTGCAAATTCTTCATAATTTCTCTCCCATTCAAACTATGGATATGGAAAAAAATAACGGTACTGTCAATGAGCTTTTTTTTTTTTATTCACTTACAATCCGTAACTGTTATTAATTTTTAGTCATAAAAATTTGAAAGAAAAAAATATTTTTTATTTACAATTTTTATTCAAATTTAAAGAAGTATTCTGTTAAGAGAGAGCCCCAAAATAAGCATTTTGTAATATTCTTGTTATAACATGGCCAATAAACTTTAGGTTCATCGCATATACACAGGCCCACAAAAGTATACATACGATTAAGAAATTTCACAAATTTCTGAACTAATGCAAAAGACCGTCTTAAAATCGAGGAAAGTTGTCAGACTATTATAAAGATTTTCGACGAAAACGGATTGGTTAAAAAATTTCGGAAATTTGTTAACCGTATGTATGCTTTTGTGGCTGAGTGTACATACATAATATTTTTCAGTGATTGCAAGTATGTAATTCTATCAATCATAAAAGAATTTTTATGTGAATTTCTATTTGTATTGCATCATATGCTCTACTAGATGGATAAAGTTAAGCCATATGTATGTACATATTTACATATGCACATATGCAGCTATTTCCGTATATACAATGAAAATGCTAACAATTTGTATGTCATTGTTATCATTCATGGTAGCATTGAAGATTTCATAAATGTTTCATCATAATTTTCGTATTTATAAATAAAATAAATTTTTTTAATGCGACATTTTGTTTTTGGAAAAAGAAAAATGAAAAGACACGTGATAATACCGAATTTTTTTGTTGTAAATATTTTAGAAATACTCAAATGAAATAGTGTTTGCGTTAATTTTTGTTTATAATTTTGTAAATTTAATTTCAGTTCATAGTATAAATCTCTAAAAAGAAGAATATCGTCTAACATTATACCATACGTCTATACATACAGTTGTGTTCAAAATAATAGGAGTGCCCTTCATTTAAAAGCAAAGTTTGAAATTAAGAAAAATATAAAAGAAAATAACAAATTTTTTTGACTTAAAATTTATTTCTAAATCATTTTCTAATTTTTTAACACTTATTTAGTTAGAACTACGAAACAAAAAATATTTCATGTAAATAAAGCTTACTCTCAAAATTAATTGTTCAAAATAATAGGGGTGTTAGCACACAACCTAATAATTTTTCAACAAAAGGCACAAAAGTTTGATATTATCTTAAAATAGTAAAGCTATTTTAGTATTTGGTTGAATAACCTTTGTTTTTAATGACTTCAGCACATCTACGAGGCATTGAGTCAATAAGATCTTGGCATCTGTTTAAAGGAATTTGATGCCACGCATCCGCGCACTGTGATCCATAGTTCTTCTGCATTTGAAGGTTGTTTCTCTGCAACATACACTTTTAACATCTCCCCATAGATGTTCTATGGGATTAAGGTCAGGAGATTGAGCTGGATACGCTATAACCTTTACCCCATTAACCCGAAACCATTCATTTGCCAATTTACTGGTGTGTTTCGTGTCATTATCTTGGTGGAATATGATAACATCACTTCTCTCAAAGTGCCTACATAGACGTTCCTATCCATTATGTCGCTAATTGGATGTATTGGGCCTACACCATTATATGAAAAACTTCCCCATATCATTAGTTTTGCACCACCATGTTTAACTGTCTTTTGTGTATACTGAGCTTTATATTTGGTGTTGGGCAGACGTCTAACATACTGTCTAGACCCAGTGCCACCAAATAAAATAATTTTACGTCGGTCCACAGTATGTTTCTCCATTTTTCTTTCGGATATTTGATATGTTCTTGGGCAAACTTTAAGCGTGCTGCTACCTGTTTTTTTTTTGTCAGCAATGGCACCTTTTGTGGACTTCTTGCGAATAAATGGTTGTCCATCAGACGCCTACGAATAGTAGGGCCACTTACGGCAAGATTCAGATCCTTTTGAATTTTTTTGAAGACGCCGAAGGATTTATTTTGCTGTATCGCACAATTCAGCGGTCATCGACAGTTGATGTTTTGCCCTTGCACCCACGCGTTTCGGCCTTTTTTATATTTTAATGCATTTGTGATCATTTGATCGGAGTAACTTAAGATTTCCTTAATTTCTTTGTAAGTTTTGCCTTTTTTTTCGAAGATTTTCGTCGTCCAACTATTACAAAAATTTATGTGAATCACTGTAGAAAAATTTTTAATAACATTTTTCCGTACTTACTGTTCATTTTTTTTTTTAATTATATGCTCTTATATATTTTTATTTTTAAAAGAACACTCACACTCCTATTTTTTTGATCAACCGAAGTCAAGGCCATACACAGAAATGAATCAATTTCATCGCAAATATTAAAGTTATTACGAGATTCTTTTTTGTATTTTATTTCTTACATATTGTTGTAACTACCATTAGAATATATTATGTTTTGCAAATTGGTACAATAAAAATTTTTAACTTTTAAAATATTACATGGTAGCACTCCTATTATTTTGAACACAGCTGTATGTGTGTATGTACATACCTTTCTTTGTGTTTTATGATGCTGAACTATAAAATGCCCTATGAAAACAAAGTGGCAAAAACTCTTGGCAAACTGGAAGAGTCAATATCATCTACTATATTTTGCTCATTTATTTTCATTAAACAAATGACAGTGAAAATATTATGAAAACTCATACGCGTTCTGATTTGCATAAAACATAGATGAACACACTTACATATACACACGCACACACACACATCTGAGTTTAATGGCGTGATTTCTTTGTTGTTTTCTAATTTTTAACTTATTTAAATATCGAACACATTTAATTTCTAAGTTGTTGTAATTTTATTTGCGACCATTTCGTTCGGTTCTCTTATATTCTCTATTCATGTTCAAAATTTTATGACGTCTTTAGAGAGGAGTGCGGCTTTTACAAGTTCCTGTTCAATTGTAATACACATACATATGTATTCATACATACACACATACATACATATGTACATGCTCTTGCATTATGTTGCTTTTGTTGTTATTATTTTTTACCGAGTATTTTTGGTAAATTCATTATTTTATTTTGTTGTTGTTTTTGTTTTTCATAAAAATAACAAAATAATGAATCTATAACGTTTTAATATTTAATCGCATATTTTTGTTTGTCTTGGAAACAAAATAAAAGTTTACAATTTCAATAAAAAAGACCTTCGTTTTAACCTCTAAAACTCTGAGAGACTTAATGAAATTGATGACTCATATTATATTATATTTTACGATCTTCGTTTATTTTATTAAACAATTAAGTTAAGATTTATGTGTTTTTGTTGTTGTCCTGGCATTACTATATTAAACTTTAACACTTCATCATCTGGCAATACTTGTATTACCTCTACTGTATCACCCTCTCCCAGCAGCTTGAATAATACAACATTAGCCTGCTCGACATCATCGTTAAACTCCTATTTAAACGCAGAGGAAACAGCAACAGCAACAACAATATCAACAATAAACAGTAGATTGTGTTTCTTTATGGGTGGCGTATTATCATTATTTTCTTCTGCATCAGCAGTTGCGACATCTTCGAACTCTAACCAAAATTCTAACCAACACCGAAAGGATACGAACACAAATACCAACAGCACTACGAATACTAATACCAGCAATAATAATAATTCTTCAGCAGTAACAACAGCAAGTGATGTGTCATCATCCACTTCAAACAAACAAATGCGTCAACTACAACACAAACAACAGCAACAGCAGCTACAGCAACAACAAGAACGACATCAGAATACGAAACATGCCCAGCAACACCATCGTCGCCATCAATCGTTGACGAGTTATATGCTGTTTAACGGATTTCACATGTACGCATTTTATTATGTTGTATGATTCTCTCTCTTTTTTTCACTCTTCTTCTTGTTTTATTTCTTAAACTTGCTCTGGCTTTTAAGGCTGCCTGCCTGCTCTGTGTTCTTCTTTTGTTTTATATTTTTATGTATATTTTTATGCCTATTTGCGATTAATATTTTTGCAAGAGCTGTTTAGCTGCTGCTGCTGCTTCCGCTGCTTAATCTTCTGCTACGCATATTTGAAGTTTATATTTAAATTGCTGTCATAAAAACAATCAATACAAGAAATAAAATCAATGACTTTACTTCCTATAACGACTAAAACTAATTTCGATTACTCGTTAGTATTAAAGTAAGCATTCGCCGCCTTAGTATGGTAAATTACTTACAATTTCTTGTGTTCTCAGTGGCATTAATTGGATAATTTTTGGGGTAAATGACACTTGTCCTGTGTTCTTGAAACAAATTCATTAAAACTTTATTCATGTAGAATGTAGACCGTAGATTTTATTTTTTTTTTATAACACTGACATCTAGACTCTGAGCATCTGTATGTATCACGTGTGAACAGATCGAATTGGTATCTTGACAGAGTCTTGTTATATTTTTTAATATTGTGCACATCGTAGGCTGTTATTTTTCAGCAAATCAGTAATCAAAGTTCTAATTTTATCAAATCTAATTCTAATCAAATTCAAGACATTAAATTTTTTAAACTGTTACTTCATGTGGTTTATTTGTGCATCCAGATTTCTTCAAATGCTTGATAACTGGGAGTGAATGATGTTCCCATGATTATTAAACAATCACGTTACAGCATTACCCTAATGTTTTCTGCTGTCTTATAACGCAGAAAAGCAAAATAAGATGAATATTTTAAATTTTCCCTGTTTTTTCAAGGATGATAACTTTTCTCAATATAATGTGATTTTAATAATGCCTTCTAAATGACAAATTTCAAATAAACTATAGCAGTGATTGATGTAATTAGCACCAGATATTTAACTATTTGCAGACAGAAATTTTAATCTAATTTTTCGAAATACAGTGGATGTTCGCTAGTACGAATTATATATTGTCAGGCCCTTTCGTAGTACCGAAAAATTCGTATTATTGAATAATAATCTTTTGACCAACAACGAAATATAACGGGTTACACATTTTCGGATACTAAGATAAAATTTAATAAATTTAATAAAACGATCAAACTTTGCCATTATGTACGAAATATAATTTCAATTAAGTGATCATCTCTATATTAGTTCTAGCGGTCGATCATGTTAATATAGTTTTCGAGATGTCGGGCCGTATTTCGTGAAATTTTACGAATGTGTGTTTTTATTTGTTTCAACATAGTTTTCTGTGTAGACATAGTCTTTGCAGCAAGCCCACAAAAAAGTCCAACAGAGACAAATATCATGAAGTCAAAACGTGATTTTACTCTTACTGGAAACTTCTTATGTAACAAAGCCCAAATAGGTTACTTGGAGTGGCTTGTGGCACCGTCCTGTTGAAACCACATACCACTCAGTTCATTATCTTTAATTGCAAGTCAAAAAAGTAAGTTATTACACTACTAAAGTGTGGACGATTAATACATTCAGTCTCTGTGGAGAATTGATATACATAAAAACCTAATAAAAACTTCATTCATACGTAAATAAAACAAAAATTCTTATAACAAACCACCATTCGTACTATCGAATAGAAAAGATGCCCATCTATTCGTACTATAGAGTAGTCAATGCAAAAATTTTGCCATTCGTATTATTGGAAATTCGTAATAAAGAGCGTTCGTACTACAGGACGTCCACTGTAATAAAGAAATATTTGAGTGAGTTTTCATTTTATTGTTGAACTACCAAAGAATTCCATGAATTCCTGCTTAAAAGTGTCCGATTTCCACATTTTCACCGAAAAAGTAGTACAAACGTTGAAAAAGAAATTTCGAAATAAATTTTTATTAAATTGGTGAAGTGAAGTTTAAATAATTATGAAAACTCCAATCTATTTTAATGACTGTATTATTAATAATAAACAAAATCGTAAAGAGAAAAAAAATTATTGTGTTAATTTTTTTTCTTTTAGCCTGTAGGCCAATAAAACTGATTTATTTAACAAAAAAAAAAAAAAAAACAAAAAAAATCATATCGTTTCTATTCTTTCTGCTACTACTGTGCCTTGAGAAATCATATTAAAATTATAAATACTTTTTTTTTTCTCTGTCAATTATGTTCCAAACAGAAAACACTGCGTATTTACATCTACAATGTCAAAAGTCTTATAATTTATTTATAACGTTTTCACACAGACCCAGCAAGCTAAGCATGGCTAAGAAAATATAGTATTTTACTGAAAAAAAATTGTGTATAAAATGTGGTTGTTTTTGTTTTAAAAATATAATTTAAAAATAAATTTTTATGAAAAGACTTACAATAATAGGAACAATGCTTTTAACAATGAAATATTATTTGGAATTGTTCTATTGTTGTATTCAAGAAAAATTAATTTATTATTTTAATACGTTTATGTTCTGATCATAAAAATTGGACTTAAAAAAATATGGTATACGTAGTTTTTCTGTTCAATAAATAATTAAAAAAAATATACAGATTGTTATAAAGTATTCAGCAAAAAAGAAATTTAATTTTTCTTAAAAGAAAAAAAAAATGAAAGAAAACATTAACAATTCTAATATACAACAATTAATGCTGCAAATAAATTCGTTCAATTCGTTGAAATCTTTTAAAAAAAATTAAGGAAAAACTCAAGAAACACATAAAAAACTGACAAATTTAGCAACACTGTTCAAATATGTACTTAAAGTAACTAATTTTTAGAGTTTTCAAGTGTTTTAAAACTTATTGTTGCATTGTTGTTTTAATTTTTGTCAGTGTGTTAGTGTGTTGTATTGTATATTAAATTGATTTAGTTTGTAATTTAAATTTGTTGTGTCGATTTCATCACACTTTTTATTTTGCACTGTTTTATGTACTTATTGTTGTATACTCAACTTGATGGAGAAAAAACAAACAACCAGTCAGTTAAGTAGCATGTCTTAACTATGTACATGTTCGGTTTTTTGTTTTTGTTTCTGGTTTTTTTTCAATATCTTAAATTGTTCGTATTATTTTGATACACTTCGTTAGTACTGGTGCTGCTGCTGATTTTTTGTTTTATTCCTTTATTGAATATGTCTGTGTCGCAACAACTTAAAGAGAGAAAAAAAAAACCGAACAATTCAAATGTGTAACAGCGTGTGAAATTTTGTTTTGTTTTTCTCTTTTTGTAACAATTTTTTTAAAACGTTTGTTTTTGTTTTTTTTTTGTTTTTGTTCACTTCTACCTTTAGGTAGAAGACAAAATTAATCCACAGACAAGTAGTTTTTAGTTGGCAATTCAGCCAGCAATGCAGAGAGTTTGAAGAAGTAAAACCATTCGAAAACAATGGCATGCAGTGTACATACAGTGTATGTTGCCACGGTAACCACTACCTATCATGTGGCAAGTGTGGCAATTTATGGTATAACTGCATATATGTAGACTGAAAGTTTTAATTCCGTTTAAAATCATAATAACATTGTGTTTTAAGTACGAATTCAATTGTACGAATTGAATTGTATTTGACCCTGTAAGAGAATTAAAATTTAATCATTTAAGCCATATAAGATTTGTTATATTTTCTTTAAGAGTCATTAAAATAGATTTGAATGTTTTTAATTGAAGGAAAAATAAAATAAATTAATTAATGCAACATATAATGATAGATTTCTTAACCTCACTGAAAAACAAAACACCGAAAATGATATGCAAAAGTTTAATGAAATGAAAATGAATGCCCATTTTGGTATACTCTCCAGCATTTCGGTCTGTATCTCACCAAAGGCAGCTGTAATGTTGGCTTCTAGTGCTGAAAAAGTGACTGCATTATCCATGTTGTGATTTTTAGCATTCATAAAGAAGTAATATTCACCAGCATGCGCAGCCATGCACCAAATACTGCATTCTCCAACGTACATTGGCTGCTTTGGAACTGCCTCAATGAGCTTGCTCTTCACGTCGTATTTGGAAATTCTGTTCGTTGACATACTCAAACGCATTTCTCATACAGCTCGAATTTTTGGAATTGCCACGTGAACTACACATATGGCCATTAAAATAGGGACGACCTTTTACTGACGCGAATTTCATGTCTTTTTTTGCCAATCGCAAAATTTCAAAAACTGGCATAATATTTTCTGGAGCAATGAAACCAAGATAAATTTGGTCTTCTGACATTACGTCCTGCATTATTTACAAATAAATTTATCTTGGTTTCATTGCTCCAGAAAATATTATGCCAGTTTTTGATACCTTCTGATCCACACCATATCTTGAGATTTTGTGCAAACTGTTGCCTCTTTTGCAAATATTTTTTTCTAAGCAATGGAACTTTGCGAGCTATTCTTCCTGGAAATTTAATGTCACATAGAAGACGCCGAACAGTTCTTGTCGATATTTGATTATCTATTTCAGCGGCGATCGCTTTCGAAGACTTAAAAGGATCTCGCTTTTAGAGCCATTAGCATCGCGATGTAACCATCCGTAATAGTGCTAGTTTTTCTCACTGCACCACGTTTTTCTACGACTTTTTGAGACTAGAGAGTATTAAAAACGAAATTTTTAGATCGCCCAAGCCCATCAGCTATAAATTTATACGATTTTTTCTGTTCTCGAAGCTTTTGAATGAGCCTTCTCTCCTCCAGTGTACAATGTTCCGCTCAACCCATCTATTGATAATATTAGTATAAAACGGAAGTCTAATTACCTCAATATTAAATTTATTTTTGATAACAAACCTTAAAATGTTAATTTTATGACAATATTTGCAAAAATCTCCACGCGTCCCTATTTCAATGGCCAGAAATTTTTCTTAGTATTTTAAAAAACCTTTCATAAAAAATAGCAAACACATTGAAAGTTAACAGAATTTGTTATGTCAAAAGAAAACAGTATTGAGAATTAAAAAAACATAACTTTATTACAAAATTTTGCGATTGGCAAAAAAAAAGACATGAAATTCGCGTCAGTTAAAGGTCGTCCCTATTTCAATGGCCATATGTGTACATACATAATTGGTCATTACAATTCTTCAATCAGGATTATGGACCTAGTTTCTCACACCACTTATGTTGTGTGCGTTAATTTTATACATAAGTGGCGGGACCTACAGCTTAAAGTCGACTCAGAACCACAGATTTTTTGGGATACTTTTCATGGCAATTTTATTTGCTTTCAGAATTTTTGCCAGAAATCTGCTGAGAGGAAGTTACCGAAGAAATATTTTCTTTCATAATTTCGTTTTGATGTCTGACCTGGTGTTTGAACCGTGGCCTTACGTTTAATAAGCCAACACATTACCTACTAGACTACGGCAACTATACGCCGTGAACTTCTTATCGCAATTTCATTTAGACCCATTCAAATTTACTTGTTCAAGAATGGAATTTATTATTTTAGTGATTAAAATAGACACTTAAAGCAATGCACATTCAACTTATTTGTAAATTGTTTTGCGCAAGTTTTACTTTATGGTATATTAACACGTTGATTGCCAACTACGAGATAACTTGTAGATTACGTTCCCTTCTACGGTGCCAACTACGAGTTATCTCCTACTCACTAAACCTAAACTAAAACAAATGGTAATTTTTGGCCAATTTTCTGGCAATCAACTTGTTAAAAGTATCGCGAGTATATTCGTGCTGACAATGCGTAATATCACACTAATCACGAATATATTCGTGGTTGGCAGCGAATGTATTAAAAAATTAAAGTATTCATTCCGTCAACAGATACCAAGTTTAAAGTCAGCCGAAGACATATCATAGGGTTCGTATTAAGTGGAAATTACATTATATTAGCACTTTCTTGAATATTTCGCTGCTTTTACAGTCTTCTGAAGTAATGGCCTCCGTACAATCGCCCCTTAAATTTCGACAAACCACAGTCTTATTGGCCATTTCTACATCATTAAGCATGGGAAGTGGAAACTCAAACCTCGGAGGATTGGCAAAAAAATCTGGTGAGTAGTACTTATTTCAGTTCAGTTCAGTTTCCTGAGGTTTAGAGTAAGAATAGCATCCAGCGGCGTTTTTTTTCTGAACTACGTCCAAAGAATGTTGGTCCCCACTCTTGGAAGTCGCAAGCTAGAGTTGTAGACAACGTATTTATTTCTATGGGTCGATGTAATGTATTTACAATTTGCTGAAACCAAACTTAACACATTCGAACACCTTAAGAGTTTGAATAGAATAGAAATGTATTAATACTTTTGTCTATAGCTTTCAGTCCTCTTTTTGAACCCGGAACGTGCATATTATGTATATGTTGGGTTGTTCGGAAAGTAATTTTTTTTTTGTTTAAATGAAACACAGTTTTAAACAAATACTTTATTAAATTATATATTGGCCGTTCTGGTCCAACACCTTTTGCCAGCTTTCTGGTAGTAAAGTAAGACCCCACTTAACGCTGTTTCAGTATTACGAGGTAGTATTGGGATTCCCCTAAATCGCACACTGTATTGGTACTTGTTGTATATGGGTGAAATGAAACGGACATGCACCAACCAAAAGCGGTGCACTATATAGCGACGGTGTATATTATGTATCTTTTTCAACGCTATTTTGTTAGTCTGTCCAGAATAAAGATTTTCCGAAGTCGCTATGTATTTACATATGTTCGTTTTAAGTTGTCTCGTTTAACGCTGTTTCGTTTAGCGCTGTAACTTATTGGAACGTATCCCCCGCCTTAAGCGGGGTCTTATTGTAGCATAAAAAACTGATCGAGGTGATTTTTGACCTCCTCATTTGAGGTGAAGATTTACCGTCTAAAAAATTTTTGAGTGACCGGAACAAATAATAATACGATGGTGCCAGGTCTGGAGAATATGGTGGGTGTGGTATTGTATCCCATTCAAGCTGTAAAAGCTTTTGGCGAGCGTCCAAACTTGTGTGAAGTCTCGCGTTGTTTTGGTGAAACACTACACCTTTCCTGTTGATTAGTTCTGGCCTTTTCTGTTGAAGTGCATCATTCAGTTTGTCCAGCTGATAACAGTAGACTTTCGAATTAATCGTTGTGTTATCCGGCAAAAACCCCAAAAAAAGCCATTCCTTTAAAATCCCATCAAACAGACAGCATCACCTTCTTTTGGTGAATATCGGCTTTGGAAGTGGTTTGCTCCATGACCTCTTGCGTTTGACGTTGTTGTATACAACCCATTTTTCGTTCCCAGTGATGATGCGCATCAAAAATGGATCATTTTCGTGACATTTGAGAAGCGAATTCCAGACATAAATGCGGCGACACAGATTTCTCTTTGTGAGAACATGGGGAACCCATACATCGAGCTTCGAGGATGATCCCAGGCCTTTCAAGTGATTGAATTTGATAAATTTAACCTCAATCCAATCTCACGTGTTGTTATTCGCCAGTTTGCATTAACTAATGTCTTTATCGCTTCTCTATGAGCTTCAATCGGCCTTCCCGAACGTGGTGCATCTTCGACATTAACATTGCCGGATCGAAATTTAGCGAACCAGTTCTGGCACTGGCGTACTGTCAAAACAACTTCTCCATACACATCGGTCAATTTCTTTCTGTCTTGAACAGAATTTTTAACCCTTTCTGTAGTGAAACAAAAAAAGTGTCGAAAATTTTGCTTATCGCTCTCCATATTTAAAAGGGCACCAACCAAAAACTACTGAGTAGAATTAATTGGAATTTTTCACACACAAGCCTTACCATATGAGCTCTCAAAGAATATAAAAATTATACGGCTTAAGTGTGAAATTGGGTGCCAAAAAAAATACAATTAAATCCTCTGTCGGGAGAAAACGAAATTACTATCAGAACAACCCAATACATATTATGTACAAATCTGTATACTATTAAAATGAAATTTTTGATAATAGTTTGACCTCGAATTCGTGATTCTTAGGGCAATAGCATTGTCCGATATCGAAACTAAGGAGTGCGCACAAAAAAAAAAAATGGGCCTACTTTTAAGCTTATAACTTTTATCATAATTGAAAAAAATGAATACCGTTACATTGTTTTTGTTAGTCATCTGTTTCAAAATCCACGTGCTAAATGTCATTGCAATAGCAAAATTAGTTTTTTGAAAATGGGCACCCAACAAGAATGTCTTAAAAAAATAATTGAAATTTTCAATGAAAAACCGCGCCGCTTACAAAAAACGATTGCTAGGCTCGCAGGTGTTAACCAAAAAACAGTTTTTAAGGTAATGCTTAAAACAATATAAGGAGTCTTTGAGTATTGAGAGAAAGCGTGGAAGTGGAAGAAAAAAGGATTTGCCGACCAAAACAAAGCAAGTAAAATAATACGTATTTTTCTAAAACACCCTAACATGTCTGGAAGAAAAGTTGCTCAAAAAGTTGGATGCTCTGAGACCTTTGTCAGAATAAAATTTTATGCACAAAAGAATTCAAATATTATTTACTTTAATTGAAATATAAAACAAAAGAAATCCGCCACTTAGTTTTATTTCTATAACGAAAAGTGTAAGTCCAGATTTTTTTGTGAGCACTCCTTATAACTTCGTCATTAGATTAATAGGCAAAGTATTTTGTAAAGGTTATTTATTGTCCTTATATCTCCAGACTTTATTGGCATGAAATCAATATTATTGGACAAGTCATGCAAAAATGCTTTAAAGGCTTAGCAACTTTTTTTTTTTATTTTGGGAAACATTGAAACTTTTTTTTTTTTTTTTTTTTGCCAATTTAACGAATTTTTAACGATTTTTAACGTTAATGTTATTGTCCGTTATGAAGATAATAACGTGTTTTGTTTAACAGAATTTTTAAAAATATTTATTTTGTTGTTAATTTGTTTGTTTATGTTAAAAAATTTATAATGGCATATAAAAGGTTAATAATTTTTTAAACAAATGCATGTTATTGTACTCATGTTAGTAAATATTTATTTAAAATATTTGCAAATTTTATAATAATAATGGTAATAAATTGAATACAGTATTATTATTAAATAATAATGGCATCGTTTTAGAAATTGTTTTTTTTTCTTTTTTTTTTCTTTTTTAACTTGTCTGTGGTAAGAAAGGCATTTCCAAATGCTCAATTCCCTACCACAAGGTTTTCTATTGTTACTATTCGTATTGTTTTCTTCTTTTTTTTTCTTGTTTCATGTTTAATGACTCAAATCTTATTTCTTTACAATTTGTTTTATTATTAAATTACAACAATTGTATGATTTCATTTGTTTTCCTCCATACTATGGCTCGCTTGTATGACATCGTTTCTTTTCTCATATCGTGTAAAATATTTCCTTAAGTTTTATATCTCTGCTCTCTCTCTGTCTTCCACTCTGACTCACTGTGTTAAACTATTTTGTTGTTGTTGTTGTAAATCTCTATATTTACATTTTTTTTTCTTGTTTTGTTTTGCCATAACAATGAGAGTTTCTCAATTGCCACCCCCTACTTTAATACACAACCTTGCAAGAAAAACTACTCTTTTTTTTTTGTAAAGGAAAAAATTACTACACAGTATTCGTAGTTACTTTTTTTTTTATGACTGCTATTAAAACGTAACAGTACGGGGAAAAAAAACATATTTTTTTAACGATCCATACATACATATTAAATAAAATTTGCCTTTCTGCCCATAAAGAAGCCTTTTGTTTTCAAATAATTATAGTACGCCAGCCATACAGTGTGTTTTATTAATGTGAACATTTTATTAAAGGGCTTTTCATTAGGAAACAAAATGAAAAGAAATCTGAATTTTATTTTTAAGATTATTATTATTCCGGTTTCATTTTCAATTCTCGTGTAGTAGGCGTATTTCTAACATTGTCATCTTTAATTTAATATTTTTAAATTATAACCATCTTTGCTGTTAATACTTATGTAGGTCACTGTAAACCACCGCGCTATTACACTGTATTATGGTATAAGAGGCTTAATATTGCAACACCCAAAACCAAAAAGAAATCTTTGGAAATCCAAAAAAAAAAAAAAAAAAAAAAAAAACAACCTTAAATTACCATGTAGACCACACGGCACGTTAACTAATGTTAGAGTTTCGTTTTATTTCGTTTTCTTTTGAAATGAAATAGAAATTTAATGTAGTTTTTCCTTTTTCTTTTACAATGACGATAGTATTTATTATTATTATTGTTATTATTGTAGCGTATTATTTATTTTGCTTAATCAAATTATGCGGTTTTAGCATTTTCGTTCGTTTTAAATTTAAAATTATTTCCTTTTTTTTTTGGTTTTTGAATAGCAAGAAAAACTTTTTTGACCTCAATTTCTTTTAAAGAATTTGCATACAAACCAAAGGAAAAATGAGTGGAAGAAGAAGAAGAAAACTATAGTTATTTTATTTTACTTCAACCTAAAACGCTATGGTTTAAAAAGGAAAACGCACGTTAATATTCTAAAAGAAAAAAAAAATTATAAAATTGTAACACTGTTATTCAGACATATTTACTATATTTATAATTTAGAAAAACATTTTTCATTTGTGAAAAGTTGTCAGCATTAATCCTTTACTTTACTTATGATATATTGTTGCGAATACGGAATTCTAGAACAAAAACACAGATCAAATTACAATAACAAAACTATACAGCAGGACCTCGAAAGGTTGAAAAGAAAAGAAATTTTTATAACAAATCAATAGTAAGGTTCTAGAAGTTGTCAAAGTGAAAACAGTGTTGCCAAGTATGTACAACCAAAATACAAACTTAAATAACTATTTGTTATTTCAAAAAAAAAAAAAAAAAAATGCACTGATAAGAAAAGATGCGACTTTTATGTACCTAAAACTCACTAAGTCTAGCGCGAAAGGCGCTATGTTGGACTATACTGACTGAAAATAAGTTAAATATAAGTCGATCTTGAAAACCCAATTATGAATACTGGTCTTCTTCTTCTTATCGTTTTTTGACGTTTGGAATAAACCAATAAAAAGTCATTAAAAAGTAACGGGTTACATTCTAATGTTCTAAATAATGATTGACACACTCTGAGTTCAAGTTGATAAAGCTTCTAAAGCCCTAAGCAATTTATTTTACATCCTTTCTTTTTCTCTTCTTTTTCTCACTGTTATTTATTTTATTCATTTTATTTTTATATTTTTTTGATTTATTGCAGTGTTAATAATTCCATAAACTTTTTTTTTTATTCCAATGAAATGAAAAAAAATAAAAAAAAAACTTTTTATAATAACTGGAGATTTTGTATGAAAATATTGAATTTCAAAATTATTTTTCAACTACTTAAAGTCAGTTTCATTATGAAAGTGCATGTGATGGTCTTAAGTGATCAAAAAGTTTTGACTGCCTTTTTAACTCATAACTGCCCTAAGCTCGCATTACTTTTAATCGCTTTTCACATTAATTGAATGGAATTGTGTTTTCTTTTCTCTTTCTCTTATTATCATTTCGAAAAAAAAAGAAAAAAAAATAGAAAAAAAGAAGAAGAAGAAGGTTACAAAACAAAAACAAAAATCTTTTTGTTTGTTTACTTGTTTGTTTGTTTGTTTTGAGTGTTTTTAATCCTTTTCTTGTCCTTTTTTTTGCTTTTTTTTTTGGGGAAAATAATATTCAATTAATCATTAAGTAAAGTAAACTTACTTGAGAGACTTGAAAAAAAATGGCAATTATAAAGTTTAAATATTACAAAAAAAAAATTTAAATAATATTGTGAGGTTGCTTAACAACACTCTGGTGGCTTATTTGTTTGTAAAAAGTTAACGAAAGTTATATAAGAAAAGGTTTTTAAATTTAAAATTTTTTTTAATTTTTTTCTAAGAAAAATAAACAAATGATGATGATCATAATGTTACGCCCTCATAATTTTCTTGTTTAACATGGTTTTTAAAGAGAAATTTATTTAACGATAGCCTAGCCGTCTTTGTTTAGCAAATGTTTTACGGTTTTTGATTTAAATTTATAGAAATTGAAAACGGTTTGTTAAACATGCCGTAGAAAACTGTTTATTATTCTTCAGAGCCTAATTTCCTCAAGTTAATCATAATTAAACAGAAAAGTAAATTCAAATACATGGACTAGTCACTGGGTTTCCACGCTCATATTGTATTTGTGAAGACCAAAGCAACACACTACGAGTAATGCAGGAGCAAGAGACGTGGTGATTTATGGATTTCAAAAACTGCAAATAGTAGGAGATGTAGGACTGATGATAAATGTGGTTGAAACACATGAAAGGTTTCGATTTCAATTGAATTTACACTTGACGGCCAATCCATCATCAAATATGTCCACATTTGAATTTGAATGCAACATAACATAATTGGTCTGGATTACGACCTAGCTTCTTCTCACATTACTTACTATGTTGTGTGTGTTAATTTTATACATAGATGGAGGGACCTACAGTTTAACCCTTTCGTTGCCAGCGCCGGATTAAACCGGTATACACAAAACGCTCCGTGTGTACCAACGCCGGATTTAGCCGACATACACAAAACTCCCCGTGTGTACCAGCGCCGTCTTTAGCCGGCATTCATTTCCTTTCCAAAAATTGTACATAGACGAGAGTTTATTGTTATATAAAGGGCGGCAATCAAACAGTTTATTCCGTCTAAAAGAAAGAGATTTGGAATAAAATCCTTTGTTCTTTGTAACTGTCAGACAGGATATGTGCAAGATTTAATTGTTTATGCCGGATCTTCTACCATAATAGATAGCGAAAATATGGAATAATGGATAATCGGGAGCAATTGTTGTAACACTTATGAAGCCTTATCTTATATCCTATATGTAGATAATTGGTATTCCAGTCCATCTTTATTTAATTTTCTACATAAAAATTGCACAAATGCATGCGGGACCGTCAGAAAAAGAAGGAAAGGAATGCCAAAAATTTATGAAAAACTAAAAAGAGGAGAGGCAACCTCATAAAATCATAAAAATCTTTAAATATGTAACACTTAAATGAGAAAATTCGAACATCAACTTGCCATCATGCCTTGTTCAGTAGCACCACTTCGGCGGAATGGACTGCGGTAATGAAAATCGATTCCGAACGACAAATTTTTAAGAAACTTTTCATGGCAATTTTATTTTCTCTCAGAGTTTTTGCCAGAAATCTGCTGAGAGGAAGGCGGCGATGAAATATTTCTTTTTTTATTTCATTTCGTTGGAGATGTCTGACCTGGAGTTTGAACTGTGGCCTCACGTCTGACTAGCCAACACACTAGCTACTAGACTTGAGCAATGCAAGGCCTTCCTGAATAATGCAGAAAACCAACGAAGGTATACGGGGATTTATTGCTTGTATAAAGTCTTCTTTTTTTTTTTTTTTTTGAATCAATGAACGCAAGGCATAGAACATTAAATACACTAATTTGGAAACTAAAATTTAATATTCGTAGTAATTAGATCGATTGTGTATATAGAGGACGTGTACTTGTCAATTGAGACAAGTACAGTACCCGCAGGTTGAATTGACCCATTGTACAACGTCCTTAAAATGGAAGGATAATAGAGGGGATAGGAAAAAGGAGAGGAAGTAGGAAAGGGAGAATGGAAAGCGGAGGAATTACACAGACCAAAAAAAAAAAACAAAAAGGGAGAGGCCCTAGCACTTCTCAACTAGATCAAGCTACTAATGAATCTGTGCTCAAAGAAGCCACTGCCAAGGGCCTTTAACCTCAACCTACCAAAAGCTGTGCAGTTATAGAGGAGCTGCTCGGCAGTCTCCAACTCCTCCTCATCGCATCATACCCTGTAATAGTCCGGGTGGGATCTGTTCCAGATCACCGTCAGCGACCTAATCTTGCTGTGCCCTGTGATAAATCCGATAACTAACCTTAAACTGGCCTTATCCAAGCCCAAAAGCCAACCTGTTCTTACACTGTTTATAGTAGGCCATAGACATCTAGAAACATAACAACCCGATCCGTTCCCCCAACGCCTCTGTTCTTCCCCCCTGACCCATCCATTGATGAGGCCCTAGAGGTGGCAGATTGGGGGGTCAGGACCAACTATTAAATCGACCTCAGGAATCGAACCTAACCTAGCGAGAGCATCGGCCGTCTCATTGCCCAGTATTTCGTTATGCAGGGCCATCAGCTATGGCCTCAATAGCCTTCAAGATTGCGAAAATCTCCGCCTGAAACACGCTGCAGTTATCATTTAACCTGAAATGAAGTTCAAGACCGAGTTCCGAAATCCTAATATATATATTATAAATCTTTCTGTAAGTCTGTTTTTTTGTTTGTTTGTTGGTTTGTTTTTTGCCAATCACGCCTGAACGCCTGGACCGATTTTCTTGAAATTTGGGATATAGATCGAGCCACTGCCGGTGCAGGTTATAGGCTATAAATCTTTTCAAAATTTTGACCAAAAGGGGAAAAAAATGGGACAAAGGGAGAAAAAATGGGCAAAAATTAGTACTTTTATGCATAAAATCTGTATTTTATCTGTTTTATAGGTAATTTTTTACGATTTAGCTTGGTTAAGTTTCCCAAATAGCTATTGGAGGTGTTCCGTTTCAAAAGTTGAACCAAAAGGGGTCCAAAAATGGGGAAAGGGGCGAAAAACGGGCAAATTAAGTGCATTTATATTTAGGACTTAGAGTATTCAAAAAAATGGGTTGTTTGTTAAACCGGTTTCCGAATAATTTGAAAAATTGCATTTTTTAAGAAACCGGTTTTAAAACCGGTTTCGAAACCGATAAACCGGTTTTTTATTTATTGTTATTTTTAATGCAAAAATTACCCAATCATTTTTTTTAATTTTTTAAACTAATCCAAACTACATTACCCGCGCAAAGCCGGGTACAATCTGCTAGTTGTATATATAAATTTATATTAAAAAGAAAAACACTATCACCTCATATAGATTTTTTAATATTTGAAGTTCTAGCATACATTGTATATTCAACTATAATTCTATACCTAGGAAGTCTATGTTCATTTCGTATTTTTTTTTATTTTATTTTATTTTTTATTTGCTCTTCTGTCTTTTCTTTTTACTATTTTGTTTTATTTCTGCTTTTAATGAAATCCTAAAACAACAACTAAAAAGCATAAATTAGGCACGAATCAGCACTTATTATTTTGTTTGAAATAAGAAGTGTACGTATGTACATACACTGGAGAAAGGAAAAAATGCCGCAGTAGTCGTAGTACGTCGTATGTCTTCTTTCCAATTGTATTGTGTAGAAATCAACAATTGCTAGAGTACATATGTACATATTTTAATATTTATAATCATTATCAGTACGATACGCTGGATAAAAAACAAAAACCAAACCAAACGAAAGAAACTTTCTTTTTTAAAAATTCTTAAAACGTATAAAAAGAATTGTAAAACAAAACAAAATTTAAAATTAATTGTATTGCAAGCACAACCGCTAAGATTGTGAAGCAAGAAATACAAAAAAACAAAAAAAAGAATAAATGGACTTGCAATTGGTAAAGAAAACAGAAAACAAACAAGGAAGAAAATTATAAAGTCACACAAACTTGGTAACAAGATACGTACCCTACATTAACCATATGGTTTGTAAATTTTATTTTCAATTTTTTGTTATTGAGAGCCAGGAGCACATGTTATAGTCACCATAGGTAGTGTGTTGGCTTATTACACGTGAGCCCACATTTCAAATTCCAGGTCAGACATTTCGAACAAACCGGAATTTGAAAAAAATATTCTTCGTTGACTTCTGGTAAAAACTCTGAGGGTAAATAAGGGGTGATTTTTTAAGAGCTATAGGAAAATTTTTCAAAAAAAAAAAAAAAACACATAAAACTCAGAAAAATGCGTGAAATCTTTATTTGAATCAATAGTACGATCAATATAATTTAATGTTTGAAGATTATTTCATGCAAATGTTGACCGCGACTGCGCCTCCAATGGTCCATCCGCTTAGTCCAATTTTGGCATACTCTTTCCAACATTTCGGCCGGTATCTCACGAATAGATGCTTCAATGTTGTCTTCCAATGCGTCAATTGAAGCGGGCTTGTCTGTATAGACATGAGCTTTAACATAGCCCCACAAAAAATATTCTAAAGGCGTTAAATCGCATGATCTAGCGGCCAATTGACCGGTCCCGAACGTGAAATAAAATGTTCACCGAACTCGCCTCTCAATAAGTCCATTGTTACGCGTGCTGTGTGGCATGTGGCACGGTCTTGTTGAAACCACATGTCATGCCAGTCAAGCTCTTGCATTTTGGGCAAAAAAAAGTTGGATATCATCTCACGGTAGCGCTCACCATTCACAGTTACGTTACGATTCGCAGCATCTTTGAAGAAGTACGATCCAATGATGCCAAATTCAATGATTTGCAAGCGTTGTTCGTTTGTAAGACGATTCATGGTTAAATTATAGATCAAACTGAAGATGTTTGACAGTGAAACAAAACACGAAACGTGCGTGAGCTGTTTAAACCAGTGTTGCCAAAAAGATAATAGCTAAAAAATAGTTTCTCAAAAATCTGTCATTCAGAGTCGACTATCCTTCCCGCCACTCATGTATAAAATGAACGCAGACAATTTAGATGATGTAAGAAGTTAGGTCGTAATCCTGACTGAAGGGTTGTAACGGCCAATTAAATAAATTCAGTAAGAATTACGTGAATTCAAATTAATCCGGTGACACAGCTAGAGGAAATCATAGATTAAATACGGGTATATTTAGCGTTGAAAACCGAAATTTTTTGATCCAGGCATCACAGAGCCTTAAATTTAGTGTTGGTTACTTTCAAACTGCTCTACAAAATGTAAATAAATCACTAAAAGGCACGTGTGTTCGTAAGTCTGTTTTTTTTTTCGCGTATTTAAGTCCGAAATTTAATCGCCTCTTAGTTTACTTCCCAATTTTTTTTCTTTTCTTGGTACTTGACTATAGAATTCGTTTTTTACCGAAACACTGAGTGGTCGGCACAAAGAAAACATTCACCCTTATTCTGGTTGTCGTCGTCGTCGTTACCAAAAATGATGTCGATAAAATCAGAGTCGACAAACTCAGAGTCGACACAACACAATATCGACGGCGTATTGACTCACAGAATACCAAATGTGTGTCGAACAGTCATCTATAACTGTCAATAACGACAAACAGAATACCAATTTTAAACTGTCGACGCAAGACGACGTCGACGACGACAACCAGAATAAGGATGATTATTAAAATGTGACTGTAATTATGAGAAGCATGTGTATAACCCAGAGGAAAATTGTTAGTAATATTTTCAAGTGTACTTATTAACCTAATAATATGTACATACATATATATATAGTGGAAAATATAGAAAAAAAGTACATCCCTTAATTCCTGAAG
Source organism: Sarcophaga caerulescens (assembly GCA_927399465.1). Taxonomy (NCBI): domain Eukaryota; kingdom Metazoa; phylum Arthropoda; class Insecta; order Diptera; family Sarcophagidae; genus Sarcophaga; species Sarcophaga caerulescens. The sequence continues at coordinate 23,446,426 of OV656867.1, forward strand.
ACAGCGTATTTAACTTGACAAATATTTTTTCCAGAAATCGAGATCATTTCTCATTGTTATTAGTTAATCCTACTGCAATATTTCTTTCGGTGTATAATTGAAACCTGAAAAAAAGCGACATAAACCTTCTTCTTTAGAAGCTGCCAAGCAACAGAATGCATTTTTACACTCTTTGTTACGAACATTGTTGATGTTCGTGTCCTATGTGTGTAAAAAACCGAAGATGTTCGGCCCCCGGGGGTTATTGGTACCGACCACAGTTCTGAATGTATAGTAATATGCGAATTTCCACGGTCATAGAGTTTTGCGTAAACGTTCTATGTTAAGGCAAGCTTTTCAGGTTCTTTACTGTGGACTTGGTGCGTTCAGATGTATTTACAATATGTTTTCGTTCTTTTAACAAAGGTTGTTCCGTAACCTTTTATATTTTATCCGAGTTAGTCCGATTTATATAGCAAATATGAGAAGAACAATGCTTATCCCAACCCACCTCTAACCTTTTCCCCATCTACGTATTTTTTATTCGATTTATAGGAGGTTTTATTAGTAAAATAGAATAACAAGAACAAGATTTTTCGGAAATTTAAGGGAAATCAATCCCTCTCTTTCAATTACTTTTTTAAATTTTTGTGTGACACTTTTCAATGACACTTTCAATGACACTTTTTCATTGGACACTTTTCGAAATGAGTTTAACTAAGTTAGCTTAACATTATCTGTTAACATTACATTTACTCTTAAAATAAACATACTTTCGGAGCTAATTTCTCACACAGAATGTGGTTCCAAGGAAACTCAAATCGAAATTTTTTAAGACTGTAGCACTCACTCTTCAAGGTTTCTGTTTTACAAAGAACATGAACGTGATCAATATGACAATTTATTCAATGGTAAACTAGAATAAAATACAATAAAAACAACAAATTAAACCAAACAACTAAACGAATGTTTTGCATACGAATTTCATTTCATTATGTTCTCTCAATTGATGTGAAATGAAACGAAAACAGAAGAAAGAAAAAATGCTTTCTCGTTTCTAACATTAACGTCATCATTCATTGAGGCAACAACAGTCAGTCCATTTTTAAATGCAAAAGTACTTGAAAAGTGTCATCATCATTAAAGCCATCTGTATAATAGCCATTTAGTACAACCCTGTTTGTTAAATAACTGTACATATTTGTTTTTCTTATGTTTTTTTTTTAGTTTTTGCGCTGTAGAAGACAAAGAAAAGTGTGAAATAAAAAAAGAGTACAAAAGTACAAATGTCATCAAGTGTCAGATGACTGTAAATTAAATATGGAAACTTAACTGATAATTTTAATAATAAAACATAACAACAACAACAAACTGCAAATCAACAGTAAACATCATGTGTCCAATAAGTATTGTTGCTTTCAACCTATTGTTCTAACTCTCCGTGTTACTTTTACTCTCTCTATCTCTCACTCTCTGCCATTTAAACTAAAACTTTCGTTATATCACTTACACAAGAACTACTACAACTGTAGAATTCGAATGATGGCAACGAGTAAGGCGACAAACGATAGCAATGATTATGACAATGATATTCTGAAAATGATGGCAGGCAAAACTACCGTTCTTTTCTTCTTCTTCTTCTTTTCTAAAGTTCAAGGTGATAAATATACAGTTTTATTTTTGTGTTTTCCTCTCGAACAAAGAGAATTAATTTCCTATTTCAACAGAAGTTTCTACGGCTGATGATGAAAATGTGAAACTGTGTGACAATAATTAAATTTTATTTTTTGGGGTACAAAGGCACACACCTCGTAATTCTTTTTTTTATATTTTGTGTGTGTATGTATGTATATATATGGAAAGAAGCCACTGCGGTCAATTTTTCTTTATTGTTTCTAGTGTTCTGTTATAGTATTCGACCACAATATTTTTTCAATTTCCAATGTTGTATTGTTTTCTTTTTCGACAAAGCATTTCTCTTTTGAATTTGAATCAAGTCAAGTTAAAAACCCATAAAATTTTACGACAGGTACTTATGTATGTACATATTTATTGTGTGTGTGTTAAAAAATAAATAATTTTTAGAAAATTTATTTTACCGTTATTTCAAAATAATATTGGTTATAAAGAAAACAAAAACCGTTTAATTGGAAAATATAATCACATATTTTTTTATAATCTTTTTAAAATCGATTAAAAAACTTTATTTAAAATGTATGTAAATCAGTTCAATAACTAAAGAAAGACATGAAAAAAGAACAACACATACAATTTTCTTCCACAATATTTGTTTTGTTTATTGGTTCCCTGCAGGAAATGCCAATAGTGAAAATCTATTGACTTACTATTGACACAGTCACCAGTACTAGTGACATTTTATACCCCAGCCAATGTTATTTACAATAGACATTTAACATGTGCGTGTCATTGAAAATCTACTACTGACGATAGTACTATTGACTAGGTACTCCTTTTGGGACCATATGTAGACATTGGAACCAGTGAATCAATAGTACAATTTAGCATTTCTAGTCTACACTTTTGGTACTTTTCTGTAGTAAACGACGACAATAAGATTTCAATTTTTGTAAATATTTGATATTTTATTAAAAAAAAATAAAAAGGTACGATTTAATTGTTACAGCCTTTTTTAAATTTAAATATAAAAACTAAAAAGGTACTATTAATTCAGTCTCTCTTATTTATATAGGAACATCAAAATAACGTTTTTGTTTTATTAAAATTAAGTAAAATTATTAATACTCTTTGGGAGAGTCGTCTTCTTCACGATTTACATTATTTTTGGTTTTGCTGCGACCCATTTGTTGAAATATTTTTTCTTTTGGCGCTGAAATGCTGCTCTAGGTTGATATTACATCTGGATATTAAAAAAACGAAACAAATTGTTAAAATATTACAAATATTTATAAGAACACAAACAAGCATTTATTACCTATTAGGGCTTTAAAAACATTTGAGTATTCGCGCAACCTCTTTTTGCCAAAAGAGCCATCAACATTAAAATTCATGATAATATTTTGGCCAAATATTTCATGAAGGTTTCGTTCTGCATTACCCGCAAGGAGTGATTTCATTTGTCGAATCTATTGAATATAAACAAAAAATGCAATTTTATTCGTTCAAGTAGTTTCACAATAAAAGTAAATACTTTCGTATGGGTCTGAATGAGTTTTCAAAATAGCATCAAATTCTCTCAGTTTTTCTTCTGAGTCGATAGGGAAAAATTCCATAAGATTTGAAGCAATTTCATTTTGTTTAACAATTGTGTCCAATATACCAATTTTTTATCTTCTCGCGCAAACTATATTTTGGAAAATCTATTTGATACGACACAGAACATTCAGGCTCCACAAAATTTTCACAATTTACACTTGGACTTATAATTGTCTCATTTTCACTACTTTTATTTTTATATAACATTGATTGTTTTTTTATTAAACGTTTATAATTTCTTGACAAATGACAATTTTTTTTCTCATCAAAGTCAAATTATATAATTGTTGACGCTTCGATCACAACGTCACCAATATAGTCGACAAAACTGGTGACTTGGAGACACTTGTCGACATGTTTCCTTCAGGGTTTAATGTCAAAGGCGCTGTTATTTTATATTTGTATTTTGGTCTACTATTTGTAAATACTAAATGAACCCAAGACAAATTCTTTCAGTAGCATAAACTTTGAAATGTTAGGATCCTGATGGCCAAATTGCTTGCTACATAGAAACAAAGCCACTAAATAACAAGTATGAGTTCTAAGTAGATATACTGGCATGAAAAATCTATTTCAACAACACTAATGAAAATATTCTGTTTATTATATTCTTGAACATAATGAATATGTAAAGTATTTAACAAATAAATTCCATACCAGTCCATATACCATACACAGTGAGCGTCAAAAGAAACTGCACATTAAAGAAAATACATACTTACATACATACATATTGTTCGAAACCTAAGCAACTTTTTCCCACTAAGTAATAACACGGTGCGACAGCGAAAATACACCCGGCTAATAACATAGTCTATGTTGTTCAGTTAGTTGAGTAGAACTCAAAAATGCCTTTTTTTTATAGTTCTCGAACCCTCCAAACTTTTTTTATTTGACAAAAACGTAATTTTTTGACTTTTCGCACAAATTTATGGATTGCTCAAACATTTCTGGCCCGATTTCCATAATTTAAATCTTGTTGGAAAGGGGAGAGATGGACCTTTAAAACGATATACATATATCTGTTATTCGACTAAATGTGCTATGAGATTTGATGAGGTAAACTTGGAAAATGCGAATTTTTTTCACATTTTTCCAATTTTTTCCATTCATAGTAGCGAACTTTAGTAATAAAATATAAGATAAGTGATAATATTCATAAAGTCTGTTCTCTCGTGAAGAGACTGAGTCATCATTTGATCAAATTGGACAAAAATTACCGTAGTTATTATTTAAAGAGTCTAACAGCCGAGTGATATTTTTTATATATGTCATCTCATCAAATGAACTTTTAGTTCAAAAATTTGCAGAATTTTTGATGGATCTTGATTGTTTATCACAAAATGTGTCAATTTCACATTTGCATGACTATCACAAGTCGGCCAATATTTGTATTTTTTCCAAATATTATTATTTCTCTTTGCGCAGACATTGGCCAATTTCTGGTGGTCGCTCAAACTTCTTTGGAAGTTATAATAAAATAAAAACCAAATTAACTTAAAAATTCGCTGTTCAAAATCTAAGCAACTTTTAATATTTGGTATGATATCCTTTGTTTCTTGCGACCTCAGCGCATCTTTTGGGCATAGATTCAATATGATTTGATAGAATAGATGTTGTTATAGCTTCCCACTCTGATTTTAGACAGTTCATCAACTCCTGTTTATTCTTAAAGCGTCGAGTTCCAACTCTTCGTTTTAAAATGCCGAAGAGGTTCTCTATGGGATTCAAGTCTGGCGATTGAGGTGGCCAATCCAAGACTTGAACCCCATTAGCTGATAACCAATCCTTGACAAACTTCGATGAGTGTTTTGGGTCATTGTCATGTTGAAACACCCATCGAAGTGGTATTTCCCACTCAGCATAGTTAAACGTGTGAGTGGCTAAAATGTCTCTGTAAACAAAACGGTCCATTTTTGTTTGAATTTCTACAAAGGGACCAACTCCACTGGCCGAAAAACAAGTCCAAACCATCACATTGCTACCCCCATGCTTTATTGTGGCTTTTGAGTACCGAGAATGTAGCCGCTTTCCTTTAGGTCTTCTCACGTGGCACACTCCATCTGAATTTAGTAAGTTAAATTTAGATTCATTACTAAACAAAACAGTTATCCATTTGGATATAGTCCAATCCATATGTGCTCTAGCAAAGTCCAACCTAAAACAAACAAAAAGTTGAGAAAATCAGAGACTACGTTGCAATCAATCAGATAAACCTCTTTTTTAAATGCTTCTTAGATGGCATGAAGCTTCTTAAGGGGTAGCAATGAGTCCATTATTACTTAGTGGGAAAAAGTTGCTTAGGTTTCGAACAATACTGTATGTATATTGAAAGTTGCCTTGTTAAATATGACTATTTGATCTATTTTTGTCTGCATTGTAAAGTCCATTTACATATTTGCCCTTCTTACAACATTGAATTGTAAGTAACAGAATCTGAAAATTCTATCGTAATTGTAATCGTTTCAAAATGAATTTTCACATGGTATTCGTTTCTTGTCTAGTTATTCGATTATGATAGAATGTTTTATTAATCAATTCACTGCCAAGGACGAGTATACTCGTCTTTGACAGGGTATCCCTCACAACCAAGACGAGTATACTCGTCCTACTTTAAATATTTTAACATGCAGGCTTTTGAATTAGCAAATTTTTATTGCCACAAACATAATATAAATATGTAAAAAACTTGAAAAATACTACAAATAAATTTTTTTACAAAAATAATACTTTATTTCTTACTTCTACTAAAATGTACGCAAATACGAAAAACGATATCGAGTCCTTCTGCCTTCCTATTGCCAACGACGAGTATACTCGTCTTTGGTTTTCTGCTTGTAAATGATTATGTATGATAATGTACATATGTGCTCTTACCAAGAAATAACAGGGTTTTGGTAAACAATAACACTCAAAATATAAATGGCAATGGGAATGACTTCATATAATTTAGGATTGGCAGCGAATGGGTTAAACATTGAAGAAATTATCGATTTTATTAACTGACACATGTACAGACATACATACATACATACATATATAATATGACATAATACTTTACGTATACAAACAACTATGTATTGTACATCCCATCTACCATATGCTTGAATGTCAAAGTATCAATTCTATTTGTTATTGTATACTAAATACACAAAAACACTTGAATTTCTCTCTTTTGTTTTGTCTACATATGTATTATTTAGTATTTCTTTTCTCTGAGAGTCTTAATGGCTTCCATATGTTAATTGTGTTTGTATATGCGCATGCATAGGTAGCTGTATCTGTGAATGTTTATTTTTATTTTAGAACAAGAGTGTTAATTAAGTATGAATTAATAAAATAAAAAAACACAACAAAAAATATTCTCTTTGTTGATATTTTTCTTCTTCTTCTTCCTTGTTAAATTCTATTGATTTTATTCATAATTTCGATTCAATTGAGAACTCCAGCCAGCCTCTAGTAATGATTACGTATACCTAAGAACCAAAGAACCACTTTCTATGAGTCTGATTGACTGGCTTATTAGCTGGCCCATTAACACATTCTATATATAATGCAAATGAAATGCTAATTAACTTAACTTTAGAAGGTATTATTAAAAATATACGATATATATACATACCACTATACGGTATTTATTGTCATATGTATACCCACAGTACTATGTGAGTGATGTGATCATAAATATGTTATTTTCTTAATTTTTTTTATTTTTATTTTTTTTTTTATTAAAATAAGGCATCAACAATATTATAAATAATAATACAACAACAATATGTGTTTGTTTGTTTTTGTCATAAATTTCAAAAAAAAAAAAAAAAAAAAAAAACAAATAAGGAGGCTGAATCATTAAAAATATATTGATTTATACAATATTTTTATGGGCATTTCTATCATGTCGAATGGTGCGGCAATCGTATACATTAAATTAAGTAACAACATCAAACTTGTAGCTCTTAATTGGACCTATAATTTAAGCTAAGATTGATGTTTAAAAAAAGGTTCCTTTGCAAAAAAAAAAAAAAGAAACAAAATGGCATGTGCGCATGGGACAAACAATTAAAACCCCGTTTTCCGCAAAACCTGAAACAATATTTGAACGTGACTAATTTTAAGAAATTCTGTAGTAATATCGCTTGAAAATTGAATCAATTTTTCACAATAATTATTTATTATTAAATATTTTTTTTGTATATGATTCAATAACACTATTCGACAAAATAAAATAAAAGTCGCCGTGGTCTAGTAGGTAGTGTGTTGGCTTATTAGACTGAAGGCCCGAGTTCGAATCCCAGGTCAGACATCAAAACGAAAATATTTCTTCGGCGACTTCCTGAGAGTAAATAAAATTGCCATGAAAAAGCTTCTCAATAAAATTTGTCGTTCGGAGTCGACTTTAAACTATAGGTCCCGCCACTCATGTATAAAATTAACACACACAACATGAGTGGTGTGAGAAGCTAGGACTGAAGGGTGCGGGCTTCTTGGGGACGATTGCTGTAGACTGTTTAATGGTGAAGGTATAGCACTGGCCATTTTATAGTCACCTAGCAGCAACTCGTTTCCTTACCGTTCGCATCTTGAGATGTCCACAAACACTACTTCCTCTCTTCCACCTTCCTATAACTCATTTTCCTAAAAACCTGCACAATGCACTGCATGAGTAGGGGCCATCCCCAGAGTGCTGGTTTCACAAAAAAAAAAAAAAAAAAAAAAAAAAAAAAATTAAATACACCCAGCTAATGACATAGTGTAAGTTGTGAGTTTTGTTAAGTAAAACTCAAAAATATTTTTTTTATATTTCTTGAACCCCTTCTCCAAACTTGTTTTATTTGACAAAAGTTGTTTTTTTTTGGACTTTACGCACAAATTTATTGATTTCACAAACACTTCTGAACCGATGTCCAAAATTTAAACCTTATTAGAAAGGAGAGGGATGGGCCTTTACAACAATATACATATATCTTTTATTTGACTTAATATGCTATGCAGTTTGATGAGCTAAACTTGACAAATGCGAATTTTTTTCATATTTTTTCTAGTATGTCTGTTCACAGTAGCAAACTTTAATTAAGAAATATGAAATAAGTGCTGACATTTTGAAAGTCTATTATCTTGTGAAGAGATTGATACTTAGTTTGATTAAATCGGACAAAAACTACCGTAGTTATTATTTAAAGAGTCTAACAGTTGAGTTCTATTTTTCATATATTGTATATATTTTTTCAAATGAACTTTTAGTTCAAAAATTTTTAGATTTTTTGATGGATCTTGATTGTTTATCTCAAAATGTGTCAATTTCATATTTGAGCGACCACCAGAAGTTGGACAATGTTTGCGCAAAGCGAAATAATAATATTCGCAAAAAACACAAATATTAGCCGACGACTTCTGGTAGTCGTGCAACCGTGAAATTAACACATTTTGCGATAAACAATCAAGATCCATCAAAACTTTTGAAAATTTTTGATCTGATGAACCTCATTTGATAAGATGACATATATTAAAAATATAAAACGACTTTTATACTATTTATATAATAACTACGGTAATTTTTATCCGATTTGATCAAACTTAGTTTCAATTTCTTCACAAAATAATGCATTTTCAGTATGTCTCCACTTATTTTATATTTTTTAATTAAATTTTGCAATTAAGAATGGCTGAACGTGAAAAAATTTGAAAAATTTCATAATTTCCAAGTTTACACGATCAAAACTCATAACATGTAAGTTTGAACTATAAATTTATGTATAGCATTTGAAAGGCTCATCTGTGACCTTTTCAAAGCACTTTGGATTTTGAAAATATGTTAAAAAATATTTGGGTAATCAATAATTTTGTGTGAAAAGATTAAAAATACCGTTTTTGTCAAATAAAACAAGTTTGGAGGGTTCGAGAAATATAAAAAAAAAATATTTTTGAGTTCCACTCAACAAAACTCACAACCTATACTATGTCATTAGCTGGGTGTATTTTGACTGTCGCATCGTGTAATTAAATGAATTTTGAAATGAAGCATAGATTTCTAAAGCAATTCAATTAGAAATTTCAAAGTTATGTTGAGGTCTTCAAAATAGAATTCTTTTTGAAATGATTTTGTCATTTAAGTCAAATATCTCTTTCCTCCGAACCATTTCTTCAGGTTTGGAGACAAGAAATGACCAAAAGTGAATTCACTTTTCACTGCAGTAGTGGTATCTCAGCAATGGTCATCAATCACAATTTTAACTGGAATCCTAATTGACAGCAGCCGAGTCGTATTTTCAGTTAAGAGGTGGGAAATTGAAAAGCCACTAAATTATTGACTGCTCCTTACAAAGATTGCACATTAGAAACTTGGTAGTATTTTTTGTTTGTTTTTTTGTCTTGTAAATTTATTTGTCCTTCTGCAAATTTTTTGCTCTTCTTGATTTACATACATAGTTCCAGTAATATTTTATGTATGAATTAACACAAATCGTTTATAAATACAAAGAAAATTTTTTTTAGAAATTTGTGATTTAACTCTTACGATGGTGGACGAATTAAACTTAATTTCAGTTTCCAAGAAAGTTTTTTTTAAATTTAAATTAAAGATCTCCGTTTGTACTCAATATTTCATGGGTTTTTTTTCAGATAGCATGGGCCAGTATAGAGTCACCGTAGTCTAGTAGGTAGAGTGTTGGCTTATCAGACATGAGGCCTGGGTTCAAAACGTCCCAGATTAGACATCACCAACAAAACGATATAAAAAAAAAAAATATTTCTTCGGTGACTTCCTCTCAACAGATTTCTGGCAAAAACTCTGGGAGTATATACAAAATTGCCATGAAAAAGTTTATCAAAAATCTGTCGTTCGGAATCGATTTTAAACTGTATGTCCCGCCACTCATATATTTTTCTTCCGCTAAGGAGGAGTAAATGTACGTAACCGTCGTCACTATCTCCCGTGCGTGGGGCCCTCACCCACTAAATCTCCCCCTCCTCTTTTAGACTCTGTGCCTACTCCGCAACTAACAGTATTACTTCGAAGTGGAGTCCTTCTGGCCATTTGGCCCCTTTAGATCCTTAACCGCGTCCGGAGTGCGCAACAACATATGAGAAGGTGTTCTAATTCTCTCATCCAAGTCAAATTTCTAAGATTCCAGCAAGGCTACAGTGTAACTGGCTATGCTATTTCAATTTTCTTCGCTGTTCAGAAGTATATCGCAGAAGTTTTCGACAGTACAGACGCCGACTTTGGCCTCAAGATTCGTTCTTTCTAAACTCAATCTCTCACCATGAAAGAAGGTGTGTTTCGCATCATCAATCGACGCATCATCATAAATTCAATTTGGTCGTGTCATCTTCCCCATTTTAAACAGATATTTACAAAAATAACCGTGTCCGGATAACAGTTGTGTTAAATAGTATTTAACCTTACCAAATTTCCTCTCAATCCAGCGGGTAATATCTGGGAGAAGTTTTGCCGTCCATCTACTACTACTTGTTTCAGTGTTCCATTTCCCTTGCCAGTGTTGTTGACATTTACTGTCTCTCGGTGTACGTTTTTAGTCTCCCACACTCTTTTCCGCTCGCTTGCCTGTGGTGTAATACTACACCACTGATTAATAATACTGCTGACTTTTAGATACAGTCCTATATGCCGATGCCACTCTAAGTGCAGCGGTTCGCTGTACCGATGATAAAATGTTCATTCTACAGTCGGCATTTAATGCTTCTGCCCAGATCTCACTGCCGTAAAGCAGAATAGAGTCCGTTATTGTCGTCATCAATCTGCGTATGCTCTGTACGCCACTCATACATATATACAATATAAGTGGTGTGAGAAACTAGGACGTAGTCGCGACTGAAGGGTTGTATGGGACAGTTATTTGCAATCACATAGCATTTTATACATTTCTTTTTTAAACAACTTGTATGCGCAGTAAGAGAACACAGGTCAACGCTTAACGTCTTGAAAAGTATGATACAAACAAAATATTTTTTTTATGAATTTTAATTATTTTTTGTTTGTTTTCGAGGGTTCTCTGGATTGGAATTCGTTTATTTTCTATTCTATTAACTTGATGCAGTGATTTAATATTGAATTTATTCAATAATTGTGAGTAATTTAAAACCAATTCATTTAAAAAAAAAAATATTTCTCTAATTGGTTTACTAGGATGGAGTTCTTTTTCAATAATTCTCTCTCTCTGTTCCCTTCTTTCATAATTATGTAATTCCTTTATTAGTTTTGTTAAAAATACCAACAAATTTTAGCATATTCGCCTAACAGTAATGTTAGAGCAACTAGTCATACATGAACCCAAAAAAAAGGTCTTTATTTCAATATGTCGAGTCTGTTTACATCACTCACCACAATAATACTAACACCACAGCGATTGTTAATTTTGATTTGGCTTCATACATTAGGCGTGTTTTATTTTCAATGGCGATAAGACTAACTAAAACTATGAAAAAAACAAAAAGTCCATAAATATTTAGTATTCATTTTCATTTTGAAACACACAGCGACAAGCAAATGTAAATAGAAATGCTAAAATGGCACAAGAATTAAAACGAAAAAAAAAATTGTAAAATGTAATCACGCAATTGCGTGATGGTGTGATTTTTATTATTTATTTGCTCGTTATTACAATAATTTCAAAATAAATTTCATTTTTTTTTTGCTCCGTTTCTGTATGTTTCATCCACTCATTGCTATTGTTCTAGAAAAGTGTCGGTTGTGTGTCGGTTTTATTTTGAAAGAAAAAACAATGCAAAAAAATAAGATACTCGTTGGAAGAAAATGCTGCAAAAATTTCACTTAATTTGTTTAAAATTATTGTTATAAAATGTTATTACAAACGTCAAAAATTCTGTCAGATATTAATGTCATGCCATAAGTATAAAGTGAATGCTTAAAAAAAAAAAAAAAAAAAATCATGCGCCTATTTAAGTCAAATTGAAATTGAGGTATCGAATTAATTTTAATGATTGCAATTTGTTTTTAAACATTTGTGTGAGTCGGCAATTTATGCAGATCCGCATCATCTGCACTGGAATTATTTTTTTAATATGTTTTTCTGCCTAAAAAGTATCCTTACTACTGTGTGATATGTGATATTGTATGCTGAATATAGTGGCTTGTTGGTTGGCGGGATTTTCCCTGAAAATCTCTTTATTTGCTTGGACAGTCAGGCTGGTATTAATTATCTAACGTACGTCTCTTCAACGTCCGTTCTCGTCCATAAATGCTGAGGAGTCTCAGAGAAATTTTGATTCATTCACACGTAACTCTGGTATCGGTTACACGACATCGGAAATGGCATATTTATAAAACAAACTGAAAATGAGGCATATAACCACCTTAAATAAATTAAATTAAATAATAAAATAAATAAAAAGTTTAAAGGCCATTATTAAAACTTGCGATTAAAGTTGGGTTTAGTAAAAGTGAACTTTAAAGTCACCTTTAAATTTTTGTTTTTTTTTACAACTTAATGATAAAATAAAGTTATATTTTTCAAATATATGGCAGGGCCGAACAATGTCGATAACATTTGCCAAAAATTAAACAAATTTTTTTAAAACACAGTGCTTCCTTTTTATTCATATTGAAAGTAATATGTGTATATGGCAAGTTCAAAGATAAACTTAACTTTGAAAGTTAAAGGTAGGATGATTTTCCCTTTCCCACTTAACGATCACTTCAACCTTATTGTGTACATGTATTAATGAAAAAAATAAATTATCTGGCCGTTAAAATCCTGCCTTTAGTTAAAGGCAAGTTGTAATAATGGCTCTAAATATAAAAAAAATTAGTCGAAAAAGAATTCGCATCAATCAAGGGCAATTTTTAGAGATTCACGCTCTTAGCTGCCAGATAAATAAAGCACCAAATCGTCAAATATTAGAAAAAAAAATCGTCAAAGATGTTCATGGAAATTGTAAAAATAACCGTCACAAAATCGGCATGAAAATTCAGTGTGATGTTCGATAGTACCGACACATTTTTCAGTGCCTTATGGTGTTTTCTTTTCTACAAAGAAAATGTCACCCTCTTACAAGGTACATTAAAAAAAATTTTGACCAACCCTGTTGTAATGTCATTTTTTATTTGAGAAGAACATAACACAAATATTAAAAAAGGGTATGCCCTGTGTTAACCACTTATTAAGAAAATGAATGAGGAAATGCCAATTTGTTCAAAGGTGTTGCCAGATCGCAAATTTTTCGACATTTTTTGCACGCTTTTTTATAACAGAAAAAAAAAATATTTTAACACTGTTCTAACATTGAATGCAATTTTTTATATTGCTGACCATGTAGCTTTCATGATGTAATATTTCCTTAAGATTACTCCACAAAACAATGAAAAAATTAACTTCAAATTGGATAACAATACCAGGCGACTTTTTTTAAATTTCATCTGGTAGCCCTATAAATAAACAAAAGTCATCTGCTTTACAGGGCATTATCAGCACTCTCGATTTATACAGGGCATAAAATGCAATGCCCTCCACCATTGACAAGTGCGAATTATTTAGAATAAAACATACCACCCTTTTAGAGGGCGAAACATTTTTAAGAAACAAACGCAAAATTGCATTTTGCATTAATAAAATGCTCATTTTTTGGTAGAAAAGAAAACACCATTAGATGTAAATTTATATTTAGGACCATTTTTTTTTAATTTTTAACTACAAACTAAATATATTACGCCTGCGTTTAAATAATAACTTTTGTCTAAAAACTAAAACGGAAAATGAAATTAAAATTAAAAAAATCAATTCATTATGAATATGAATATTTGTTTGCATTTGGCAAGAGAGATACAACAACGATTTTCTTCTAGCATCTGTTTAAACAGAAATGAAAATAATAATTAAAAAAATGAAAATCAAATATTCCAATGAAATTTTCACTCAGATGGATAAGCAGCGGTAATGGTGCCGGCGGTTGTAATAAAAACTATGAATTTAAAAGAAAAAAAAAATGAAGTTTTACAGTGCTAAACACAAAAACATTATCATTGTACAAGTTTTCATGAAAACTTTAGGCATTTTATTGTCTATTTCTTGTATATTTTCTTGTCTCTCTATCTCTATGCTACAAAATAAAGAAAACGAACAATTGAAATTTGAAATTTTTGGTTATTGTTTCTTTTTCTTAATTTTGTAGTAAAAAGAAACAAACAAACAAACAAACACAGTGAAAATAATAGAGAGACATAAATAAAACAGAGACAATATGAAGAAGTGATCACGAAAATAAAACAAATATTTATTTATGATTTTAACTTTAGGAAAATTTAAGCCAAAATACTTGGAATATATCACATGCATAACGTCGTTTAAGAAGTTGTATTTTAAAAATAAACCACACATACATACATACATTTTATATTATAAAAGAGTGAAGAAAAGAAAAACAAAAACAAAACAAAATAAATCAACATTAACCAAAGAGTTTCAAAGAATGAAAAACAACATAAAAAACGAATAGAACAGAATAGAACAAAATAAAAATATAGAAAGAAAATTATGAAAATTATTGTTGACACTCGGTTACAATAACGGTAATGTTTACGGCATTACATACATTCATACATACATATACATTTTAGAAAGTGACAAAATCAACTAACAACTACAACAACTACAAAAAAAAATAAAAAACAGAAAAGGAAGAACGAACCAAGCAACAGAGAGTGTGAAGTTTTCCAATGAATATTTAATAATAATAAATTTTTAGTGTTAGAAACGAATGCCAAGATAATGTTGAGAACACCTACGCATCATATTGTTGAAATTGGTACAAATGCAACGTCAAATGCTACAAATACAACAGCAACAGTAACAGCACCATTAATACAAAAACTACAAGCAGGTACTAAGTACCACTATCATGATCAGTACGATATCAAAACAAATAATAATAATAATAAAAACAAAACAACATTTAAACAACTACAACAGTCATTTATCTTTCATCATCATCAACAGCAACAGTTACAAGAAAAACAAAAGCTGAATATCTCAACATCAACGAAAGAATATCAATTACAACAAAAACAGTTAGAAACCAAAAAAACTCTTTCCACTACAACCACCACAACTGTTGCTGATACTAATTGCAACAACAACACCAATAATAAAAACAAAAAACTAAAAAAATCGAAAAATACTTCGATATCATCATTTGCTTCAACCGATTCCTCCTCAACTACCTCGTCGTTATCATCATCAGGCTGTTCGGCTCTATCGGTGACTTCCAGTGACGATTCATCAAAGTCAACGGCGTCAGTGAAAACCGCTAAAACAAATTCATCAACCAAATCCTCCTCAACGTCATCATCCTCATCATCATCGGCAACACTTACATTTAAAGAACATTTTTTACTCAGTCGCGCTCTGTTGTCGGCTACGCCATTTTCGTTTATGAGAACGAAAAAAACGAAAATCGCTAAAACTGCAACTGTGGCTCCATCAGCAGCAGTAAAGTCATCTGATATACGAAAAACATCGAAACGTTTATTCGAATTTGAAGACAATAACAACAAAAATAAAACTAGTAGTGGTGGAGGTGGTGGTTGTGGTATTGGTGGTGGTGTTAGTGAAGCTGTTATTGCAGCCACTAAAACACCAGACATTAAGTCAACAACAAATACAATACGTACGGGTTACTTTGCAAACATTTTAAATAGTAGTGGTGGTAGTAATAGTAGGAATAATAACAGCAACAATACCAAAAACATTTATAACAATAACAACAACAACAATAATAATAATTATTTAAAAACATCAACATCAAATCCTCCTGTCACATCTATAACAAGAAAAACAAAGACAACAACAGCAACAGCAAATTCAGCACAAACTAAAAATAGCTGTTGTAACAATCATAATTCAACAAACAACAACATTGTGGCATCAGTAACAACAAAAACAACAACAACAACAACAGCTTGTGTTGTTGCTCCATCCTCATTACTAGTGGCTGTTGCTGTTGCCTCACCTCCCATTATTGCATTAACAACCACTTCTACTACGAATACAAGTGTTTTAGCTACCGCAACAACAACAACAACTCTAATAACACCAATGTCTCCCACTTCACAAACTCCGCCGTCATCACGAACTTCACTCTTCGATTCCTGCCATCGAAAAATTCGTTTAATTGGCGGCGGTCCGGTAGCATTTTTGGGCGGTTTAGTTGCGTAAGTTATTTTTCATATTTTTCTTTCCCCATTTTTTTAATTTTATTTCTTAATTTATTGATTCTGTTTTCGGTTTCTTTTTCTTTTTGTTTAAACAATATTAATATTCTTATGATTTTTTTAATTGTTTTTATTATTTTTGTTTAATTTAAATCGTTAAAACATAATGTTGCCATACATTTATGGTATTTTAGATGAGGCATTTAAAGATGTCTCAGATGAATTTGATCTTTCGGGAGTTTTTTTTTTTAAATTTACCATAAGTTGAGTCGTAATAATTCTCTTTTATTTTAAATTTCTGCATGGAATTTTATCAGATCCAAATTGTATAATGAATAGCAATGGCACTCCGGTTTTGTTGTCCCAACAAGCGTGGAAAATTTCAAATCGCCTCACGTGGTAAACTTTTATCGCTATTGTGTTTCTAAATGCACTCATTTTTCCAATCACCGAATAGCTTAGCTTATGAATCTATTAAATGTAAATCTATATCTATATACTATGTATCTATATCTTCTATCTTCTATATATATAAAAGTGGATGTGTGCATGTATGTAACGTATGGACTCCAAAACGGCTGGACCGATTTTGATAAAATTTTCAGGGAATCTTCAAAATATTCAGGCGGGTAACACTGTGAAGTCTGATTTTTATTTCCGGTCTGTGGCCGGAGGGGCGTGGCAAAATCCAATTTGTTTGTTTGTATGTACCTTATAGAATCGTAAACTATGCATTTGATCATGTAAAGATCTTTAGCAAAGTTGTTGCGCATGAGCCGGGGAAGGTTTCTAAGTTGGTATGACTAATTTCCGGCAGGGGGCGCCACTGAAAATTACTTAAAATCAATTCAATCGTAAACTGTGCATTTGATCATGTTATGATCTTTAGCAAAGTTATTGCGCATGAGCCGAAGAAGGCTTCTAAGTTGGTATGACCAATATCCGATAGGTGGCGCCACTGAAAATTACTTAAAATGAATTATACCGTAAACTGTGCATTTGAACATGTTATGATCTTTAGCAAAGTTGTTGCGCATGAGCCGAAGAACGTTTCTAAGTGAATATGACCAATTTCCGACTGGTGGCAACATTGAAAATTGCTCGAAATGAATTAAATCGTAAAGTGTGCATTTGATCATGTTATGATCTTTAGCAAAGTTGTTGCGCATGAGCCGAAGAAGGTGTCTAATTTGGTATGACCAATATCCGATAGGTGGAGCCACTGAAAATTACTAAAAATTAATTAAATCGTTAACTGTGCATTTGATTATGTTATGATCTTTAGCAAAGTTGTTGCGCATGAGCCGAAGAAGGTTTCTAATTTGGTATGACCAATATCCGATAGGTGGCGCCTCAGAAAATTACTCAAAATGAATTAAGTCGTAAAGTATGCATTTAATCGTGTGTTGATCAGACAAATACCAGACATTTTAGTATTCATCTTTTATGATTTTAATAACATTTAGTATAACTCATTTCGGTAAATTTTAGTTGGTGGCGTAGTAACTCGCGTAGGGTACAGCTAGTTTATTAATAAAAATTCAATATTTATGCAACTTATCATTAATAAAACCTATTTTAATGAATGGACTCATGTTAATATTAGGGCCTGAAGCCACTGCACGCTTCAAACCCGAGGTCAGTTATCTCGAGCATAACGAAATATGGAAAAATATTTCTTCGATGACTTCCTCTGATGAGATTTCTGGCAAAATCTGTGAGAGTAAATAAAATTGCCATGAAAAAGTCTCTCGAAAATCTGTCGTTCGGAATTGACTTTAAGCTCTGTAGGTCCCGCCACTCGTATAATTATAAGTTTAACACACATAACATAAGTAGTGTGAATCCTGACTGAAGGGTTGTAATAACCAATTATGTAATGTAATATGTACAGTGTTGGAAAAAATAATAGAAACGATTACTAGTTTATCATTAAAATATTGTATACTTTTTCGTAATAAACTTTTATTGTTGGAAATCGCTGTTAAATTCTTGCTAATGTAAATGACAATGGGGATACTTTTAAGTTTATGTATATACCTTTTTTTATTTACTTAAAGATAAATAAAAATTTAAGGAAATAATAAAAATTTGATGCGTTTCTATTATTTTTTCCAACACTGTATACCTGAGGAATCGATTAGATAGTTTAGATTAAAGTATTTTTCCAAATACTGAATTTTCAAATTGTAAGAAATTAAAAAAAAGAGAACAAATATTTAGGAGCAGAAAGTGCCAAATTAAATAAGATTTCTTCTTTAAATTAATTTAATTCCTTAAACATTTTGGAAATAAAAAATCCAAAATAGTTTGAAAGAATTCTTGTTTTTTTTTTTAACTTAAACTTAAATTTATGGCACCCATATTCAAAGTTATTTATTCCATCTTTGACTACACAAAAAATTACTTCGTTTCTAAACTTTTTTTTCCTATTCCCCATTCAACTAAAAAAAAAAATGTTGTGTATGACATTTTGTCAAAAACATTTTAAGTTCATTATTTACATACATACGTACATACGTGTGAGTGTCACAATAAATTGTTCTTTTTTTTTTGTAATATTTTCGTTTTTGTTGCCTATATTTTATCACATTTTATTAATGTCACCCTAAATTTGCCGTTTAGGCATTAACATAGACAGAGAACAGCATTTTCACCACCTACACTCTGATAAATCCGAACAGAAAAAAATTAATAAAGTTGTTATTGTTGTTGACACATTTGTTTATAATTCTTCTTGATATTGTTGTTGCTTGTTGTTTGTTGTTGTAATTTATGCAAAATAAACCGGATCAGATGAGTTTATTTTAAGCACAGACCAAAGACATTCGATGCCGTAGTAATTTATGACGAACTATTTTGCTTAACCTATTTATTATTTTGAGTGTAAATATATATCAATAAATACGTACATACATACATATATACTTATTTCTTTTTATTTTCTTATCTCTCTCTTGCTGTGTTATTTTCTTCCTTTTTTTTTATCTGAATGACCGGCCAAGGAACAAGTTTTTCATTTAAGTAACAAATTGTAGAAAATCAGAGAAGAAAATAAAAAAAAAAAAAGAAACACAATTGACAGCAATGAAAGCCAGTTGCAAGTGCAATAGTTTAACATTGATGTTGGAAACTAAGAACCATAAAATATTGTTACATTTTTACCTTTAAAAAAACGTTTAAAATATGAGTTCATTGATTGCAAACAAAATAAAAATAAATTTGTGTTTAGTTTCAATTAAATTCTTTATTGTGCGCACTATTTTTGTGTGCCACTGTTTACAACTTGACGTATGCAACAATAAATAATTGCTTGTTTGCTATTCTTCTTTGCTTACGACGCATATCTTTACAACGGAGATCTTCAAACTACGACTGTTCTCTTCACACGCAACGCGTCTTCACACAAGACTAACTGAATTCTTACTACTACTCGTTGCCTGCTTTGTCTTGCCTTTTTATATTCCCACTTAAACAGTCTGATGAATGTTCTTGAGGTCGAATGTGGATTCGCCTTCTCATGAACTCTCGTAGTTTCATTGTTGTTTGTGTATTTTATTTAAATTCTTTGTTGTTGCGTTCTCGCTTACTTCTCTATCCCCTTTTCTTTCATACTCATGGTATTTGTTTTTGTAGCTTTTGTTTATCATTTCAATGTTAAACGATATTACACCGTTTCCGTTTTCGTAACAATATTATTAAAACAGTCATACAGAGCACATCTTCTTTCTCTCTTCGCAGAAGTTTTCTTTTCATTCTTTTCTTAACTTTAGTTTCAATCGATCAATCAATACCTTTCATAAATGTATTCCACAATAAACATTATGAAACTGTTCCGACTGGAGTAAATTAAATAGATTAACAGAGCATTGATTTTAAACTAGGCTGTTAATCATGTGAATGTACGTATGTACGTGATGTAAAATCCTGCGTATTTTTACCCATTTTATACAGGCGCCATATTAAAAACTCATTCGGCAGTCATAGTCTTCGTTCTCCCCAGTCATCCATCAGCCCACTCTGAATCTTTTTGATGTCATTACGAAATTTCTATTACTATCTTTCATCTCCACTCATTTGCAACTTACGAGGGTTGCCTTTTATATTTCGGGATTTGGCAACCCTAGTGTTGCAATCTGCCAACTGACAGCTCTATCGTAAAGCTTGACATTTTTGAGGTTATACGCACTCAGAACGTTTTGACATACGAGCGCTATTTGTGTTGTTTACAGTAACTTAAAAGATTCATCTCGCCCAAAAAATGGAATTAAATCGTGAACATTTTCGTGCAAGGCAACCCTCGTACTTAATAACTTTGCCTTCCCCTTCTCTCAAAGGTGTTCTAGTCTGCTAGAAATGTTTCGAAATCTCTTTAGAAATAAAGTAGTACCTTCATGCTAGTTTATCTGAAATTGCTGACCAGAAAAATTGTATGAAAACTATGGAATTTGTATTTCAAACTTCAAGTTATTTATGGATAACCTGTTCACCTCACTTATCATTCCAATGTTGCCACTGTTGTATATACTCAGTTTCAATGAATTGATTTGCTGCGACTGCTGCTCAATTGACAGAAACGCAGTGTTGGAAAAAGATAAAAAATTAATAATATCATTATGTTATCAATTTTATTAAATGATCCTCTTTACTACAGAAATCAAACTGAATTGTCTAGAATTGTCCACGTTCAAAATACTTTGCAATACTTTTTAGAAGTCGCCGTAGTCTAGTAGGTAGTGTGTTGGCTTATTAGACGAAAGGCCCGAGTTCAAATCCCAGGTCAGACATCAGAACGAAAATATGAAAATATTTCTTGGGCGACTTTCAACAGATTTCTGGCAAAAACTCTGAGAGTAAAAATTGCCATGAAAAGCTTCTCAAAAATCTGTCGTTCGGAGTCGTCTTTAAACTGTAGATCCCGTCACTCATGTATAAAATTAACTCACACAACACGAGTGGTGTGAGAAACTAGGACGTTGTACAATGGGTCAATTCGACCTCCGGGTACTGTACTTGTCACAGTTGACAAGTACACGTCCTCTAACCTAACCTAGCAACAAGCACTTGACAAGCTCTTGATTCAAACTTTTGATTCACTTTTGTACGTTCAAAGTTTACTATGACGGTAAATGACGAACGAACAACAAAGCAACTTTGAGAGTACATTAAAGTGTGAACTTACTTAACCGCTCGTTTTACCCTTCTCTGCTACAAGCTTAAGACTTTTCAAAGTACTGTCGTCTTGTTTTCTCACTGTTTGTTTGATTTGGCAACTTCTAGAACCTTGATGTTGATTTGTTATCTTATTTATATGTATGTGGATTTGGTATTGTAATTTAATCTATGTTTATTCTTCGTCTCATGTTTATCCTGTCTTTGCAACATAAAACGGATATTAAAGCAATATGATTATGCCGCCAAGTTTTTTTTCGTAAAAATTCTTCTGTTAAAATTAATTACAATTGATCCTTCTAAAGCAAAATAGAGGTTTCTTTTTTTTGGCACAATTACGTATTTAATGCAAATTATTTTCGAAAAAGAGAGGTCAAAAAATTCACTTGTAACAGCTGATTTTTGTCTATGTTTACCATTAAAGAACTCTATCTACCACCATACTAACTCTTTACTTTTAGCCCATGCAACCAAATTTCAATTCAAACCTATTTTTTCTTATGTTATTCGATATTTTTTTAAAATCGATGTTTTTTTGTATTACATATGGTGCGGTGGAGGCACTACAACACAAAATTCAATTCAAACTTTTTAATAAACAACTGAAATTAATTGTTTTGTTGTGTACAGAATATATTAAGTGCAACAAAAACAGAAGAAGCAAAAAGAAACTGAGTTTAAAACAAACTTTTAAAGTAAATCTCAGAACTGATTAAAACTTTTGTTGCCAGCAGTGCCAGTTAAGTACATACATAAAGACATTGCAATACACATGGATAAACACACATACATATACCACTATACTACACGCACAACTTAATATTAAGTGAACATTATTTAGGGTATTCACATATAAAATACGATTCGCAATGCATTTACATATTTATTGCAACTGCAATTGTATTGGGTTGTTCGGAAAGTAATTTCGTTTTTTCCCGACAGAGTATTTAATTGTAATTTTTTGTACCCAACTTCGCACTTAAGCTGTATAATTTTTATATGCTTTGAGAGCTCATATAGTAAGGCTTGTGTTTGAAAAATTTCAATTAATTCTACTCAGTAGTTTTTGGTTGGTGCCCTTTTAAATACGGAGAGCGATAAGCAGAATTTTCGACATATCTTACTGTTTTACTACAGAAAGAGTAAAAATGCTGTTCAAGCCAAAAAGAAATTGACCGATGTGTATGGAGAAGGTGTGTTGACAGTACGCCAGTGCCAGAACTGGTTCGCTAAATTTCAATCCGGCAATTTTAATGTCGAAAATGCATCACGTTAGGGAAGGCTGTTTCAAGCTGATAGAGATGCGATAAAGGCATTAGTTGATGCGAACCAGCAAATAACAACACGTGAGATCGGATTGTAGTTAAATTTATCAAATTCAACAGTTTATGACCACTTGAAAGGCCTGGGAAGTTCGATGTATGGCTTCCCCATGTTCTCACAGAGAGAAATCTGTGTCGCCGCATTGACGTCTGCAATTCGCTTCTCAAACGTCACGAAAATGATTCGTTTTTGAAGCGTATCATCACTGGAGACGAAAAATAGGCTGTATACAACAACGTCAAACGCAAGAGGTTGTCGAACAAAAAAGATATACCAGCTCAAACCACTTCCAAAGCCGATATTCACCAAAAAAAAAATGGTGATGCTGACTGTTTGATGGGATTTTAAAGGAATCGCTTTTTTGAGCTTTTACCGGATAACACAACAATTAATTCGGAAGTCTACTGTCATCAGCTGGACAAACTGAATGATGCACTTCAACAGAAAAGGCCAGAACTAATCAACAGGAAGTCGCCGTGGTCTAGTAGGTAGTGTGTTGGCTTATTAGACTGAAGGCCCGAGTTCGAATTCCAGGTCAGACATCAAAACGAAAATATTTCTTCGGCGACTTCCTCTCAGCAGATTTCTGGCAAAAACTCTGAGAGTAAATAAAATTGCCATGAAAAGCTTCTCAATAAAATTTGTCGTTCGGAGTCGACTTTAAACTGTAGGTCCCGCCACTCATGTATAAAAATTAACACACACAACATGAGTAGTGTGAGAAGCTAGGACTGAAGGGTGCGGGCTTCTTGGGGACGATTGCTGTAGACTGTCTAATGGTGAAGGTATAGCACTGGCCATTTAATAGTCACCTAGCAGCAAATCGTTTGCTTGCCGTTCGCATCTTGAGATGTCCACAAACACTACTCCCTCTCTTGAACCTTCCTATAACCCATTTTCCTAAAAACCTGCACAATGCACTGCATGAGTAGGGGCCATGCTCTGAGTGATGAGCATGGAAAGATGTAGTGTTTCACCAAAACAACGCGAGACCTCACACAAGTTTGGACGCTCGCCAAAAGCTTTTACAGCTTGAATGGGATACAATGCCACACTCATCATATTCTCCAGACCTGTCACCATCGGATTCTTATTTGTTCCGGTCACTACAAAATTTTTTAGACGGTAAAACCTTCACCTGGTTAAAAACCACCAAAAACCAAAGACCAAAAATTTTATCAGCATGGAATTATGCTCCTACCAGAAAGATGGCAAAAGGTGTTGGACCAGAACGGCCAATATATAATTTAATAAAGTATAAAATATTATACGAAAACTCTGTTTCATTTTCAAAAAAAAAAAAAAAAAAAAAAAAAAAAAAAAAAAAATACTTTATTACCGAACAACCCATAGTTTGAATTTGAAAATACTGCGAGACATGTCTTAGTGCCTATATTTTATTTATTTTTTTTTGTTTGTTTGTATTTTATGAACACCTCTAATATGTAGAGATTTAGATGTTAGAGATGTTGACTTCAAAGTTTTATATTTCTGTGGGAATTTAATTGAATTTTTAAAACTTTTTTTTCTTTATTTTTAAAGACGATGAACTATTTATGAAAAGAGAAAAAATAAAAACCACATTTAATACCAGTAAATAACAATAATTTCCTTATTATTATCATATAAATAATATTAGTTGAATGGCTGGCTGATTGGTTGGTTTGTTGGTACACAGGCCCACAAAAGTATACATACGATTAACAAATTTCAAAAATTTCTGAACCAATACAAAAAACCGTCTTAAAATCGAGGAAAGTTGTCAGACAATTATAAAGATTTTCAACGAAAACGGATTGGTTAAAAAATTTCTGAAATTTGTTAACCGTATGTATACTTTTGTAGCCCTGTGTACTTGTAAACGCATTAAATAGTTTTTGGGAAAACCACAAATCCTACAAGTAGTTGCTTTGTTTTTAAAATTAATTTCACAACAATAAAATAAGATTTGTAACATACAATACGCCACAGAAATAGTCACAGATTTATCCAAAACATCCATTCCAGCCATTAGATACAGCATCAGCCATCAATCATTTTATTTACAAACTCCAATAACAACTTGTTTCTAATTGTGCTACTAAACTCCCAAGACCAGGAAAAAGTACTTAAAAACAAAAACACACAAAAATAAAATAAAAATTTTACCCGACCTTTTTTTGCTCTTCAGTTTTTAAGTGTTAAAATTGAAGTTGAAGCTTCTTTAGTTGTATTGAATGAATTTCCTGTTTTTAGTCATGCCACTTTATTATTATTAAAGAGCTGCCACTTGATAAACATTCGTCGTCGTCATTAGTATTTGTATGTGTATTTCGCCTGTAACTGCGCCTGCGCCTGTTTGTTTATGTTTGCGATTAAAATAACACACACACAGCTGTTGTTGACTCCAATATATGTACATATGTATGTTTCTGTATTGTTCCTGTTTATTATTAGTAGGATGACGTTAGTATACTGGGTTGACATTGTTGTTTGCCTGGTTTTGCTTGTTGTTATTGGTTTTTTTTCTGTAATTTTGTTGCTTACTTTCAAATTGTTATGCTGTTTATGAGATGATGTTGTAGTTTTTTTTTTGTGTTTTTGCAGCCAAGAGAACGGCCAGTTACACTCATTTTAACTCGACTTGCCAACCATGTTATTTAACTAACTGTGTCACATTGACCTGCTCCAACAAACTAGATAATAACAACAACAACAACATTTACAACGACAACTACTATCTATGAACGTATAAAAGTCTACTTTCGTATTTATTTCTTTTCATACTTTATTTGGTCAATTTATTTGCAATGTCCGTCGTTTCACTGCGGTGAAAAAGTACTCAAACGCAATTGTTGAAAAAAAATTAACTTTTTTTTGCAAAGAATTGTAGTTAACATACGAAAATAGAATAGATCAGAATAGAATAGATCAGAATAGAATAGATCAGAATAGAATAGATCAGAATAGAATAGATCAGAATAGAATAGATCAGAATAGAATAGATCAGAATAGAATAGATCAGAATATAATAGATCAGAACATAATATATCAGAATAGAATAGATCAGAATAGAATAGATCAGAATAGAATAGATCAGAATAGAATAGATCAGAATAGAATAGATCAGAATATAATAGATCAGAATAGAATAGATCAGAATAGAATAGATCAGAATAGAATAGATCAAAATAGAATAGGTCAGAATAGAATAGATCAGAATAGAATAGATCAGAATATAATAGATCAGAATAGAATCATTATAACTATAATTAAAAAAAAAAAAAAAAAAAAACTTACGTTCGTAAAATGTAATTACATAGCATATAAGCGGTAACCAAGCGGTTAGTGTGTTTAGTAAACTGATATGTATCGTTGGCTAATATGTGGTGTATTAGTGAAATACTAAAAGTTTTTATTTTAGGATTTCGATGAAACTTATTTCATTGTAATGCTATAAACACATAAGAGGCTACAAATACTGCTAACGAATCTATCATAAATAGAACACATGCTTCTCGTTTAGGCTAATTTCTATTTTTTCTCTTAGCAATTAGAGTATTATGTAGTTCTGGCAATGAGAGGATTTGTGCTGTCAATACAATAACATGCATAAAATAGAATTTTTTAAAATACTGTTACGTGTTTACCTTTTTAAAAAACGTTTAAAATATGAGTTCGTAGATTGCAAACAAAACAAAAATAAATTGGTGTTTAGTTTCAATTAAACTCTTTATTGTGCGCACTATTTTTGTGTGCCACTGTTTATAACTTGACGTATGCAACAATAAATAATTGCTTGTTTGCTATTATAATTTGCTTACAACGCAGATCTTTTCAACGGCGATCTTCAAACCACGACTGTTTTCTTCACACGCAACGCGTCTTTACTCAAGACTGACTGAATTCTTACTACTCCTCGTCTACTTTGTCTTGCCTTTTTATAGGCCCACGTAAACAGTTTGACGAACACTCTTGAAGTAGAATGTTTGTGTTTTCACCTTCTCGAGAACTCTCGTAGTTTCATTGTTGTTTGCGTATTTTGGTTGCATTCTTTGTTGTTGCGTTTCGCTTACTTGTCTATCCCCTTCCCTTTCATACTCATGGTTTGTTTTTGTAGCTTTTGTTTATCATCTTAATGTTAAACGATGTTACACCGTTTCCCTTTTTCGAATGCAATATGATGCATGCAACATAAATGTTACATATTACATAATTGGTCGTTACAATTCTTTAGGCAGGACCTAGTTTCTCATACCACTTTTGGTTTGTGTGTTAGTTTTATACATAAGTGGGGGGAGAAGAAACTTTTCACGGCAATTTTATATAACCTCAGAGTTTTTGCCAGTAATCTGTTGAGAGGAAGTCGCCGGAGAAATATTTTTTCATATTTCATTTTGTTGCAGATGTTTGACCTGGGATTTGAACCGTGGCCTCACGTCTAATAAGTAAACACACTACCTATCTAGACCAGAGATCAGCAATGAATCGTTTTTCCGTTACTCATAAGCACTCATGCAATTTTGAGTATGAGTGAATCAACAGAATTGAAATTCAACTACTCTGATTCATTCATACTCGCTACAACATTGATTTATAAGTATAGGTTACAATGAGTATGAGTACAACGTTGACATCAAACTCACAATATTCGAAATGTGTTTGATTCATACGCCTACTCATTCTGATTCATAAATTTGGAAAAATACTTATAATACTTATAAGTGATTCGAGTGGCTCGAATCATTCATCAAAATTTACAGCCTTTGTTATTGTTGCATATACAAACAAAGAAGAAAGGAAAGACAAAGACAACAAGCAAAGCATACACACAATCTTCTTGTGAGTATAGTAGTGTTCGTACGCGAATCATACTTATTTTGTGCTTCGTGTAAATGTTAAGTAGAGACGAGTCGAAGTCAATAACATTATGCGTATTGTTAAGTATGAATACGACGAGTACTTCCAACTTTGAGTATGAGTAGTATGAGTATCATATTAAAATAAGTATGAATGCGTATAAGTATCAGAAATAATAAGTATGACTCGAATCTACTCATCGTTTTGAATACTCATTGCTGATCTCTGATCTAGACTATGGTGACCACAGTCCTTAAAAAAATTAAAGCGTATGCTGCTTGGTTAAGGCAACAGTTCCAAAATTCGCTAGCAGTATTTGTAGCCTCTTATGTGTTTATAGCATAATGCTTCAACCTCTACAATATGCACGAAATACAATGTCATTTCAGTAACAGTCATTCGATTTGTTGCAGCAGACGATCCTCAGTGTCATCAAATTAGCAATAAAACCAAAATTTGTCGTGTTATGTGGCTTGTGGCACTGTCTTGTTGAAAACACAAATTGTCCAGATTTTAATCTTCAGTTGTAGGCTTAAAAGTCATTTATTTTAAGGCCAAAGCATTAAGAATTGATGCCAACGGTTCTTCCAGAGTATTAAACGAAAAAATACAGCCGAATGACCTTAATGAGCACCAAGTAGTCGCTTTTTTCGAATGCAAGCTTTGCCCCGACCTACGGTTTTGAGATCACTAATTGGATAAGCCGATATAAATTACAATGCAAACAATGTTGCCGTTATTAAAAAGCTGTATTCTGGTCTAATAATTTGAAAAAAAAAATATTTTTATTACTTTCCAAGAAAAATTTTTTCTTGAATACTACAATAAGAAACTGGGCCGATTAGTTTTTGAGGGACTCAATATTTTTTTCAAATTACATCGATTATTTACATCGATTAAAGCTAATATTGAGTGGCAAAAAAATTAATTGAAATAAACTATTGAAAGCACGATTAAATATTTATTCGTGCAGCAGCGAGCGTTATTATTTTGCTTTGTACCATGATTTCCCACGATCCAACTGTTCAAAACAACCCAACAAACGATTGTAATTGATATTGTTGTTTACAAAACCATTTTCTTGATAGAGATAGAGATAGAGAGAGAAAGAGAGAGAGCGAAAGAGAGTCAAAAGCAAACAAAACGTAGTTGTAACATTTTACCATTCAACCACATTGACACCAACAATCTATAACAAACATGGTCGTCGTGTTTATTTCCAACACAAATAATTATTGCGTCTCTGTTGTCGTCGGTCGTCTACAGGATTTCTTGATCTTGAGATAAGAAGAAATGGTTGGGAATAAAGGGAAATTCAAGTGTCTTATCTATCATTTGTTGTGTACACAATTTATCTTTCACACACAGACAGAGATTTATTTATTTTCTTTAATACCGGAAGCGTTTTTTTTCTTTATTAACACAGAAATACGACGCGACGTCTTAATACCGCCGTCTGTCTATTCACTTCACGAGTTAACTTCTGTTAGCCAATTCAAACTCAGTCAACTTCCTACATGGCAATAACATACAGTGCAAATCGTTAAATCAAGCTAAATCGTACAACACACACAATAATTATTAACAACAACAATAATAAAGAAATTTTGTGTTCAAGTACTAGAACAAGCCGTTATACAGAATGGCTGACTCTCTGATGTCAGTTCTAATCGAAGGAAATATTTTTTTCTGTTTTGTTATGATAATGACTTGAAAATGAGTTTTTAAAATAAAAACGAACTACATTTAGAATTAAAAAAAATGTTAAACAAAAGGCAACCGATAAAGCAATAAAAGCTGACAATGTATAAAACATATTTACGACCTTGTTTAATTAGCCAAATAATTGTTTTTTTCTTTTTTTTGTATTTCGATTTTTATCGGTGAGATTTTAGCATATGTTATGGGCAAGTCACTGAACTATTTAAAAATTTATACAATTATGGTAAATGACCGTATTATACCAGTAAAAAAGAAGCGAACAAAAGAAAAACTGGCATTTAATAAATAATTTTACAAATAAAAATAATAAAACACCACCAGCTAGCGAACCGCAATCACTCACAATTCATTCCACTCATTCAGAGTCTTTCTGCGCTTTATTTGTATA
Organism: Sarcophaga caerulescens; assembly: GCA_927399465.1. Lineage (NCBI taxonomy): Eukaryota > Metazoa > Arthropoda > Insecta > Diptera > Sarcophagidae > Sarcophaga > Sarcophaga caerulescens. Next base: position 23,476,269 of record OV656867.1, read on the forward strand.
AATACTTTGGGGTTCACTGTGGTCTGTTTTTGTGTGGTGCTGAAAGTCAAGGTCAGTTTGTCAAGCGAAAACAATTTTTTATATACAGTGGACAGCAAAAGTCTTAGTACTCCAATATATTTTGACAAAAAAAAAGTCCCCACAGGCTTAATACTCTTGCAAAAAGTCCCGATATGACTTGAAGAGAGTATTTAAGAGATCATTTGAAAGAACGGTTACGTAATCGCTAAACCCTAAACAAAAGTCAACCGAAAAACTTGCTTATGGTTTCACTAGAAAACACTAAACAAAACTTGTACATTTAATACCAAATGGGTTAAATGGAGTGCTTGACCTTTAGGGATATTCTACTAAATACAAGGGATAATATTTTTATTATTAGGCCTTTGAATTTTTAATTTACTCCGGGTTCTCCTTGGGGGGTGGGGGGAGTCATCTGAAACTTTTCTTTATTTTTCTCTTGTTTTATGAAAAACATTAAAAAATTTTTTGTTTTATAATAAAACAGAAATAAATTAATAAAATAAATATAAAAACCTTTATTTTTTATACAAACTGTTGGTTAAAATTGATGAAAGTGCTAAAATATATTGCCATACTAATACTTTTGCTGTCCACTGTATGTATTTATGTATGTATGTATATACATATATGTACAGTTGTGTGAAAAATAATAGAGCCACCCCCAAGCCTCAATTTCAATATTTAAAAATTTAGACAGATAATAATTCTCTTTAAATTTTTTTGTTGTTTTTTTATTAGGTATTATTATTATAGTATAAAAACATAAATTAAATATTTGAATTCACTTTCCTAAAAAATAAAATAAAAAAAATTCGGTATATACCCTTATTTTCTCTGTGAAAAAAATAGAGCCATCTAAACAAACCACCTAAAATTATTAAAAATAAAAAGAAAATAATATTTTTAATAAAATAATGGCATACACAACTGCTTATACTACCTCAGTACTTTGTAGAACTGCCTTTATTTTTTATTACTGCGAAGAAGCGCTTCGGCATAGAATCCACTAACTTTTGACAAGTCGTGACAGGAATATTGTTCCTTGCAGTCTCAACCATTGTTCACAGCTCATCTTTATTTGATGGATTCTTTCCTCTAAGAGATCTTTTAACCTCGCCCCACAAGTTTTCGATGGGATTTAGGTCTGATGACTGAGAAGGAAGCAAAGGAAGCTATATTACAAATGTTGATTTATTAAGGATGTAACTAAAATGGACAATGGCAATATTTTTTTATACTCGTATTTTACCAAAGTGTACAAAGCAGTTCGTTTATTTATTTTTAAAAACCTTTGTTTAATTTAACAAACATAAGAGATCTTAAAGAATTCTCTGAGAGATTATATCTTAGATCACTTAGTACTAATCTCAACGCTGAAAATGCGCGTTCATCACTGACTTGAGTTGCTGGAGCAGCATGAACAATGTCCGCTAGCTGTTTTAAAAACGGGGAAGTAAATTTTTTTTCTTCCCAATATTCTAAAAGATTTGCGTCAATATCTATTCTCCCCTCCCGATAGATGTCAATTTCTGCAAATGTGTTTAAAAGCACTTTCGGCAATACGCTTGGAGTTTCATCCTCTGAAGAGGAATCAACTTCCAGACTTCGCAATGTTTGGCGAACTAATGAGGAAGTGCTTGCTTGTGACGTTTCATCAATAAATACATCGCTTTGTAATGAGCTTTGCGACGCTTGAGGGGGATGTCTGTTAATCTGAAACAGAGCAAAGTATGCGATAAAATATAAAGCACGTATAAAAATAAACACTATCAAACCTGCTCTAGTGCATTTAATAGTGTTGCCAGCCTTCTTAAGTGATTCTTCGCTTCTTCCTTCTTATTTTGTGGAAGCAAACGTCGAAAGCGAGGATCCAAAAATATTGCTGCATTAAGAACTTCCGCATTTAGCAAACTTGGCTCTCTGAATTTTATGCAGTCTAATACAGTCTTTGAGGACGGAGTATTTAAGGATTCCAATTTTACTTTTAGTTCAAACCAATTTTATAACAGTCACCCATTGTAAGCTGCTCACTATAAGTTTTGGTCACAAAATTGCATCTGCGTAACAATACGAATTTGTGGTGTTATTTTATAAATGATAACCAAAAAAAATTTTTTTTAGGTCAAATGGTTATTTCTAACCAAAAAAAGTTTTTGATTGAAATAATGGTTATTCTTAACCAAAATATTTTTTGGTTGATATAAGGGTTACTTATAACCAAATAAATTTTTTTCTCATTGTAATTGGTTACGGTAACCAAAATAATATAAATGTACTGATAATGGTTAAAAATTCCCAAATGCATATAAAGGGCATTTTTGCGTAACCTTTTTCCTCAGAAAAAAAAAAATAACAATTATTTCCGGTCCCTGACACTTTCTGTTGATATTTGACAACTCAAATGTCTCAACAACGACAAACAAACACTAATAAACTAACCACCAACACTAAATTTCGTGACCAAAATAAAAACAAATGTTTTTATTTACCATCTGTCAAATAAATATTGAGTAAGCTGAATTGCGTATATAATTATGCCTGAACACTTAAAATATTGTACTCAATTATCCGAATATTGAGTCAATAAAAGTGCGTATCTGAACAAAGTATTATCGCGAAATTGCTCAGAAATATAAAGTTTCAGCAGGCCTTGTATGCAACAAAAAAATTCAAAGTGATTTGAAAATAGTAAGCAATAGAACTGATCGGCCAAAATAATTTTCACTAAGCCAGAAGATTAAAGGTCTCTAGTATAGCCAATACTTTGATTGGGGCCCAACAAATACTGTACGTAGAATATAATTTAAATATTAGCTCCCGTTCGAAGAAGCTTAAGAGCTAGTGGTTTAGTAGTCATAAAAAAAGATAGCAAGCCACGTTTAGTTTCCAAAAAAAAATATGATAAATTTACTGTTAAAGATTGGATGTGTGTCGTATGAGACAAAAATTAATAAAACTGAGTCAGACGGAAGGCAATAGACATGAGTGGATAGACGTGTAGGGGTAAAAGAGAGAAATATTCCCCAGATGCTAAAGTTTGGGAATAGCTAGCGGTGTTTCGTCGAATAAGAGGCAAAAAGGACACAACAGATTATATAACCATTCCCGAAGACTCATGCCTCTCGAGTTAAGACATTTCTGATAAAGAACAGGGGCATTATAACATCTTTATGCAAGACAACGATCCTAACACATAGCAAAAGTAACCAAACGTTGGTTTGATTTAATATCAAGCTTCTGGATTGGCCACCCTAGTCGCCAGATTTGAATCCAATAGAACTCCTTTGGTCCATACTAAAGCAAAGAATTTATGCCTAGAAAGACCACCACCTAACATCGTAGATGAAATTTGTAGGCGTGCTGTGAAAGCTTGTTAAAATATTGATCCGAATATCCTGACGAATCTAGTAAAAAAGTATGCCAAAAAGAATAAAAAAGGCCGTTAAAAAATCACGGAGTGGACATACGAAATACTAGCATCCAAAAACAGTAATTTATCCAACTGTGGACCAGAGATCAGCAAAGAATCGTATTTTCGCTACTCATAGGTACTTATAAAATTTGGAGTATGAGTGAGTCGTACTCGCTACAACATTGATTTATAAGTATAGGTTGAAATGAGTATGAGTACAACGTTGACATCAAACTCACAACATTCGATTCATTGTTTGATTCATACGCCTACTCATTCAGATTCATAAATTTAGAAAAATACTTATAATACTTACGAATGATTCGAGTCACTCGAATCATTCATCAAAATTTACAGTAGTAGTTATTGTTGTATTTACAAAAGAAGAGAAAAGAAAAGCCAAAGACAGCAAGCAAAGCACACACACAACCTTCTAGCGAGTATTGTGGTGTTCGTACTCGAATCATACTTATTTTGTGCTTCGTGTATATGTTGAATCATGGAGAGTCGAAATCAACAACATCGTGCGTATTGTTAAGTATGAGTACGATGAGTATTTCTAACTTTGAATATGAGTAGTATGAGTATGATATTAAAATAAGTATGAATGCGTATAAGTAGCTGAAATTATAAGTATGACTCGAATCTACTCATCGTTTTGAATACTCGTTGCTGATCTCTGCTGTGGACACAATTGTTCACATTTAAGGATTTCAGTTAGTGCCTCTACGTTCTTAATACAAATTTTTTATTTTTATTTTTTTTTAGATGTTTTTTATAAAATTTGTTTAATTTTGTATGAAAAATTAAAATAAATTTGAAAAAATAAAGAAAATTCTCAATATTAATAATATCGTGCGCAATTTTGTCTCATACTGTACATATAATGTATACAAAATCAAATGAATTTTTACCTTTTTACTTTTTTACCCCACCGATATTTACCTATTTGTGTAATATAAATTTCAATACAATTTTATTTTTCTTGTTTTTTTTTTGTTTTTGTTTTCTTTTATTTTCCCCTTTTAAAATCTTTTTATTTTATTTTTTCGTATAATTTTTAGTTTTTTTTTTTTTATTATTTTCAATGTTTTATTAAAGGCATTATAAATAAACACACAAATATAAACAAATGCCTTGAATAAACAATTGTTTGCAAGAAACCTGTACAACATCTGACTCAAATAGCCTAGCGAACCACTCAGTCACTCGGTCGTCATTCAATCAATCAACGAACCCAACGAATGTGCAGCAAGCAAGTATAAAGCGTTTAACCACCGTAGTTCTCTTCTGTGTTTTAATGCAAATCATTGACCGTTTAAAATACCCTAAAAAAAAACGAGAAAACGGAAAAAAAATGCCGTTGTTAATCAATTTGCAGAATATTTTTTTTATTTTAATTTAAACGCTTTAAAAACCGAACTAGTTCACGAATTTTGTTAAATTAAAATAATTTGTGAGAATTTACAAAAAAAAAAAAAAAATAGTTTTTAAATAAATAAAAAAGAAAAAAAACCAACAATCAAGCAACAATTTCCCATACTCTACCTTAGCAAAATTTCTTGTTAATTGGGCTTTTTCCAATAAATCTCCTCAAAATTCGACTATTGGCAGCTTCAGTTTATCGGTGCAGCAAGAATTGTCGAATAATTCAGGAATTAAAAAATAGATAAATAACACGGTGCGACAGTGAAAATACATCCGAGTAACTACATAGTCCACGTTGTTCAGTTAGTTGAGTAGAACTCAAAAATAACTTTTTTATATTTCTCGAACCCTCCAAACTTGTTTTATTTGACAAAAACTGTTTTTTTTTTTTGACTTTACGCGCATATTTCTGGATTACTCAAACATTTCCGACCCGCTTTCCAAAATTTAAGTCTTGTTGGAAAGGGGAGAGATGGACCTTTAAAACGGTGTACATATATCTATTATTCGACTTAACATGCTATGAGTTTTTATAAGGTAAACTTAGAAAATCCGAACTTATTTTATAATTTTTTAAGTTTCCCCATTCATAGTAGCAAACTTTAATGAAAAAATATAGGATAAGTGATAATATTCTTAAAGTCTGTTCTCTTGTGAAGAGATTGAACCATCATTTGATCAAATCGGACAAAAATTACTGTAGTTATTATATAAATAGTATAACAGTCGTGTAATATTTTTTATATATGTCATCTCATCAAATGAACTTTTAGTTCAAAAATTTTCAGAATTTTTGATGGATCTTAATTGTTTATTACAAAATGTGTCAATTTCACGTTTCACGTTATACTATGTTCAGACATGCACTTTTATTAAATCAATATTCGGTTTATTGAGAACAATATTTTTAGCGTTCAGACATATAATATACGAAAATTCATTTGACAGCTAGTAAGCAAAACAGCTGATTGCTTCAACAACATTGCTTTTAATTTAATCGCGAAAATTAGTGCCAAAATTTTTTTTAGAAAAAATGGAAAACAATTTAACATTTAAAAAGGTATTGCTAATGATTAACCGAAACGCCGAGCTGTTGCGGTTAATAGGGACTACTTTTGACTCCAAAGTGGCTTTGCTCAGAAGGATGAGAAAGAAAAATTTGATATGAAACTCAAAATAAAATACAAACCTTTCTGCTGACCTTCCATTTTTTGTTTGTCGTTGTTTACATTTGAGTTGTCAAATATTAATAGAAAGCATTCGGAAAAATGTAATCTGCTCACTGAACGTACTTGTGACAGTGTTGTATTTAAAGTTTTAATCAATATTATAACAATTTATGAATTTATTGACCAATAATTAATTGAAATTTTATATGAAATATTGAGATCAATAATGCCGTTTATTGCAATTTACGCAATTAAGGTGCATGTCTGAACCCAGTATTACGTTTTCACGTTACTTTGAAGTAGGATACAAAATATCTTTTAGTTTTAAGTATCTGCTTGTACAACCGGTCAACTTGATCTCCGGGTACTGTACTTGTCTCATTTGACGAGTACACGTTCTCTAACCTAAAAGTACATATCTGCTGATGAGCAATCTAATGTGCATGATGAATAATAAATTAATAATACTTACATACATACATAATTGGTCATTATTAAATTAATAATATTAAATTTTATTATCTCATATTGAATTTTTATTATATCGAATACAACTATGTTTTTCAATAATTTAATCTTTTCATCCTTTTTTCTTTTCTTTATAGGTAAGTACCATGGATTTTTGGCTTTTTTAAAAACACAACAATAAAAAATTAAAGTAGTAAGTCAAATATATTGTCGGTTTGATATTGAATTTTAAAACTTCATATAAAACTTCACATATCAATAATCATAATTTTTGCTATTTATATACATACACTGATATTAAAAATTATAACGACACCAATGTGACGGATAGAGATTTTATGAGAAACTTAGTAAAAGAAGAAAATTGCTAATAAGTAACTGTACTTATTGTAATTTTATATATTCACAAAAACAAATTTCATTAAGGTCTTATAATATGTTCAATGCACTTTTATTGAGTCAATATTCGGTTTATTGGGCACAATATTTTAAGTGTTCAGACTTAATAATATAATATAGTAAACAAAACAGCTGGTTGTTTCAACAACATTGTTTCTATTTTGCTTGATGTTTTGTTTTTTGTTTGTAGTTTTTGAAATTTGAGGTGTCAAATATTAACAGGAAGTGTTCGGAAAATTGTAATATGCTCACTGAACGTACTTATGACAGTGTTGTATTTTAAGTTTTACTCAATATTATAACAATTTGCGTATTTATTGCACAATAATTAATTGAAACTTTATATGAAATATTGAGATCAATAATGGCGTTTATTGCGATTTACGCAATAAAAGTGCGTGTCTGAACATAGTATTATTCAATTATTGTTTTTGCTTTAAAAGTTTTATTAAATTCAACTTAAAACACAAATTCATGCAGGAAACTCCCTGATATTTTCAAAATAGTTATTAACACAAAACAATCTAATAATAGATGTGCACCTAGTTCTCTAATGTGGTTCAAGAGTGTTTAAAACTTTTAAGCGGGTATTACACTAGCGAACTTCCCCTGCAAACGCGACCTAATGGTAAACCATCAATTTCGTGTAATAGTATAAAATTCGTGTTTGCAAAGCTAACCTGATAGATATCAAAATTTTTTGATATTTGGCTTTAAAACTCGCCTATCAGGTCGTGTTTTTGCAGACGAAGTTCGCTAGTGTAATAACGGCTTTAGACATTGTCTAGACCTATGATCGATAAGGTTATGACACACTGAGTCTCGTATATCATAGCACTCTTAAGATTGTGAAGTATGGTAGCGGTAACATTTATTGTTTGAAGGTATTTTCCTTCTATTATGTTAGTTCCCTAACATATATTGTAAACAAGACATGTGGAAAGCAACGATTTATGTGCCAGCAGAATAATGACTCCAAATATACTGCAAAGTGCCTTAAGAGATGGTTCGTAGACTATAAAAACAATGTATTAGACTGGTTCACACTGTTTTCAGATTCAAATCCGATCGAGAATTCGTGGAATATAGTAAAAACACCAGTCAGAAGAAATTGTAATAGGCTTTGGAAGATAATTCAGGTTGGGTTCAGAGATCAGCGATGAGTCGAATCGAATCATACTAATAATTTCTGATACTTAAACGCATTCATTCTTATTTTAATATCATGGAACGTCTACTCATATTTAAATATTTAAAGTTTGAAGTACTCATCATATTCAGACTTAACAACACGTATGATGTTATTAATTTCAACTCTCCATAACTCAACATATACACGAAGCACAAAATAAGTATGATTCGAGTACGAACTCTAAAATACTTACTAAAAGGTTGTGTGTTTGCTCTGCTTGCTGCTCTGTGTTTTGTCTTTTGTTGTAAATGCAACACCAACTAAGTAAATTTTGATGAAAGATTAGAGTCACTCGAATTATTTATAAGTATTATAAGTATTTTTCTAAAGTTAGGAATTTAAATGAGTAGGTTTATGAATCAAACATATTTCGAATGGTATAAGTCAACGTTGTACGCATACTCATTGCAATCTGTACTTATAAATCAACGTTGTAGTGAGTACGAATGAATCAGAGTAGTTAAGTTTCAATATTGTTGACTCACTTATATTCAAAATTTCATGAGTGCTTATAAGTAGCGAAAAAACGATTCATTGCTGATCTCTGGTTGGGTTCTATGATATGCCGGATTCATTATGGCAAAATCTTGTCGACCAGATACTTAGACGGTGTCTAGTAATTTTAAACGTTGTAGTGAGTACGAATGAATCAGAGTACTTAAGTTTCAATATTGTTGACTCACTTATATTCAAAATTCCATGAGTGCTTATGAGTAGCGAAAAAACGATTCATTGCTGATCTTAGGTTGGTTGGTTGTACGATATACCGGATGCATTATGGCAAAATCTTGTGGACCATATACCTAGACGGTGTCTAGTTATTTTAAACAACAAAATAATCAACAAAATAATAACCGTTCTAGAACCACGTTAGAACTGGGATTAGTTGAAATCTGTTTGTATTATGAATATTTTTTTTTTTGCAATTATTTTGAAAATAGCATGGATTGTGTTATTTTTTTCACATGACGAATTTATATTTTAAGTTGAAGTTTAATTTAATAAAAATTTTAAAATATTAATCACTAGTTTTCTCATTTAACTTATTTTCTCATCAAATCTCGTAGTGCCACATTGGTGTCCTAATTATTGTCGACATCAGTGTATATTCAGAGGTAGAGGCAATTCGTTACAACGAAATAGCGTATAATAATATCGGCTAAAAAAAAGTGTCGTTTTCTGTATAAATTTGCAATGCAACTTCAGGCATTTGCCAATTAGTGGGAAATTAATGACAAAATTCTCATATTTAACATATTTTTTGTAGTTTTTACTTAAAAAAAAAAAAAAAAAAAAGTTGATGTTTTGTTTTGCATTTTTCAAAGAAACCCATGACTTTCAAAGCCTTTTGAAAAGTTGGTGTTTTTCAGTTTCTTGTAATTCTTTAAAACCTGATAACTCAACATATATTCCGTGTTAGTGAAACCAAGAAAACTGATGAATAGCCACAACGAATTTATTAAGAATTAAAAAACAGAGAGGAGCGCCAACTAATGAAAATGAATCATATTTTCCCAAAAAACTGAGAAAAGACTCGGTAAAGATAGATTTTTTTTACGATATTTTAGTTGCCATTAAGAAAGAAAAAAAAAACATCTTTAACTCTTTATTTTTTTTTGTGTTAAATTTCCAACTTAATATGCAAAATTGAATGCAAAAAAAAAAAATCTTTTATATAAAAATAAACGAAAATTTGTTTACAAATGCTTAAAGAATTGTATAAAAAAATTATGGATTTTTTTTTTGCAAATGAAAGAAAGAAAAAAGAAATAATAAATAGCACGTACTACATGGGAAAAAGTGGCTATGAGTCATGGCTGAAGTAAACAAGTCATACGATTATAATGCCAAAGAAATACAAAAAAGAGAACACTCATCAAAAAATGTTTATATTAAAAATTACTTCATAAAATTGTATGTATAATGCAGTCAATGAAGGTTTCTTTTGTCTTCTTGCACGAATATAAGTCACATATGTATTCATGACCGTGTATATTAGAAAAATTTGACAGAAGAACACTGCACTGAACTCTTGTGCAAATCTTAGGCACAAAATTATGTTCAATATTTGATTTTTCATCCGCCGTAGTCTAGTAGGTAGTGTATTGGCTTATTAGACGTGAGGCCACGGTTCAAACCCAGGTCTCAGACATCTCCAGCAAAACGAAATATGAAAAAAATAATTTTTCTCGGCGATTTCCTTTCTGCAGATTTCTGGCAAAAACGCAGAGACTAAATAAAAATTGTCATGATAAAGTTTTTCAAAAAAAATTGTAGTTCCGAGTAGACTTTAAACGGTAGGTCACACCACTCATGTAAAGGGTGATTTTTTAGCTATTATCTTTTTGGCAACACTGGTTTAAACAGCTCACGCACGTTTCGTGTTTTGTTTCACTGTCAAACATCTTCAGTTTGGTCTATATTTAACCATGAATCGTCTTACAAACGAACAACGCTTGCAAATCATTGAATTTGGCATCATTGGACCATACTTCTTCAAAGATGCTGCGAATCGTAACGTAACTGTGAATGGTGAGCGCTACAGTGAGATGATATCCAACTTTTTTTTTGCCCAAAATGCAAAAGCTTGACTTGCATGACATGTGGTTTCAACAAGACGGTGCCACATGCCACACAGCACGCGTAACAATGGACTTATTGAGAGGCGAGTTCGGTGAATATTTTATTTCACGTTCGGGTCAATTGGCCGCCTAGATCGTGCGATTTAACGCCTTTAGACTATTTTTTGTGGGGCTATGTTAAAGCTCATGTCTATACAGGCAAGCCCGCTTCAATTGATGCATTGGAAGACAACATTGAAGCATTTATTCGTGAGATACTGGCCGAATTGTTGTAAAGAGTATGCCAAAATTGGACTAAGCGCATGGACCATTTGAGGCGCAGTCGCGGTCAACATTTGCATGAAATAATCTTCAAACATTAAATTATATGGACCGTACTATCGATTCAAAAAAAGATTTCATGCATTTTTCTGAATTTTATGTTTTTTTTTTTGAAAAATTTTCCTATAGCTCTTAAAAAATCACCCCTTATAAACCTAACGCACACAACATGAGTGGTGTACGAAGCTAGGTCGTAATCCTGATGGAATGGTTGTAATGACCAATTACACGGTGCGCCAGTCAAAATACACCCAGCTAATGACATAGTGTAGGTTGTGAGTTTTGTTGAGTAGAATTCAAAAAGAATTTTTTTATATTTCTCTATACCCTCCAAACTTGTTTTATTTGACAAAAACGGCTGATTTGTTCTTTTCACACAAAATTATTAATTACCCAAACATTTTTTAACTTATTTTAAAAATCCAAAGTTTTTTGAAAAAGGGACAGATGAGCCTTTAAAATGGTATACATAAACATATGGTTCAAACTTACATGTTATGAGTTTTGATCGGGTAAACTTGGAAAAAATGATTTTTATTTCTAATTTTTTCAAGTTTGGCTATTCTTAATTGCAAAACGTAATTAAAAAAGATAAAATAAGTGATGCCATTCTGAATGTGTATTATCTTGTGAAGAGATGATCGACACTTCGTTTGATCAAATCCGACAAAAATTACCGTAGCTATTACTTAAATAATATAACAGTCGCGTTATATTTTTATCAAATGAAGTTTCAGTTCAAAAATTTTCAAAAGTTTTGATGGATCTTGATTGTTTCTCGCAAAATGTATCAATTTCACGTTTGCACGACTACCAGAAGTCGGCTAATATTTGTATTTTTTGCTAATATTATTATTTCTCTTTGCGCAAACATTGTCTAACTTCAGGTGGTCGCTCAAACCGGTAAACAATCAAGATCCATCAAAAATTCTGAAAATTTTTGAACTAAAAGTTCATTTGAAAAAATATATATTTATATGAAAAATATAACTCGACTGTTAGACTCTTTAAATAATAACTACGGTAATTTCTGTTCGATTTGATCAAACGAAGTATTAATCTCTTCACAAGATAATGCACTTTCAGAATGTCGTCATTTATTTCATATTTTTTAACTATAGTTTGCTACTATGAAAGGACAAACTTGAAAAAATATGAAAAAATTCTCATTTGTCAAGTTAACCTCATCAAACCGCATTGTATATTAAGTCAAACAATATATATATGCATATCATTTTAAAGGCCCATCCCTCTCCTTTCTAATAAGGTTTCAATTTTGGACATTGATTCATAAATGTTTGTGTAAGCAATAAATTTGTGCGTAAAGACCAAAAAACAGTTTTTGTCAAATAAAACAAGTTCGTAGGGTTCAAGAAAAATAAAAATAATTTGGGCAATTCACACAAGCCGTTGTATCGTTGTATTGAGTGTATTGTTGGACGATTATACAACAGTGTATGATTGTTGTTGATAATTTTCTTGTAAAAATCCGATACACTTATACACATTTTTTTCATGTGTTTTTAAAAGTTGTATTGGTTTCGTGCTATCAAATTGTGTGAATGCCAAAAAAATGTGTATATGTTTTAATATGTTTTTCAAAAGTTGTGTTGGTTTCGTGCTATCAAATTGTTTGAATACCAAAAAAATACATTTGGAATACGAAATACACAATACAGCATAACATTGAGCGTTCACAAACAACCAAGTGTATTCAATACAACATACACGATACAAAATCGTGTGAATTGCCCAATTGTTTTGAGGTTTACTCAACAAAACACAATTACACTGTGTTATTAGCAGGGTGTACTTAATTTTTTTTTTTATTTTGTCGCATAGTGTTATCTTTTATAATAGTACGTTTTATTACTGTCTGACAAACTGCTAAAGAAGTAGATTTGCCATGTAAATAAATTCTTTTGTTCTAGCCAAACATGGTATTTATCTTAAATATCTTTAAATAATAATTTTATAATAAATGCTTTCATTGCTCTACATGTCTCAAGAGCTAAGAAATTGCAAATTTTTTATTTGATTTCAATTCCAATTTAGCTTCTATTATGCCACGAACTTTGGTAGCATTATCGAAAACATATGAAAATTCCACTAAAATAGGTGCCTCAACATAAAACGAAGGCATCTGTTCCATGTCCCATTTAAAATTCCTAATATAATATAGATTATGTGCCTGGAAAGGACATTTACGTGGAAAATTACTATAATGCTGCAGTGCCGAACGCACCCAATGCAGCAGAGTCACTTGACTCTTTGCGGCCAAAATATCACAACCATTTAACGATGTTAGATTTAGTAAAACAAATTGTGGCTGCATCATGTGGCGGGGACGTTTTAAAACGATTAAAATATTAAAAATATATTGATTGACTTGACGTTTGAATGACATTTCCATTTGTAAGTAACGGCGTTTAGAATTTCTCGTTAGACTACACGAAAGTTTTTCCATATTTTGCATACGATCCGAAGTTAAAAGCGACGACGATTTCAATTTCTTGTCAGCCACCCAATTGTCATTGAGCAAACAAGTGAAACTTTCAAAAATTAACTCAAAGTCACGCTGAATAATAAAGAAAAAAAAAAAAAAGGAAAATATAGAAGAAAGAGAGAGAGAGAGAGTAAAAGTTTAGACAGTAGTTAAGAAAATGTATGTCAAACTGTTGTTATTACCTTTACTATCAGATAGTCTTCGGGTGATGGTGTTGCCATTTGACTTGGCTGCTGTTCCAACTCATGACTAAAAGGTGAAATGTATATGATTAGACATAATAACAGTAATTTATTGCAACAAAACTGGTTTGTTTTTTCTACAATTATGTTGTTGTCTAAGGTGTTGAACATTCTTGTCATCTATTTTTCAATTTTTTTCTCTTCTTTTCTTTTTGTTACAAAGAATTTTTTTTTGAAAAAGTCTTTAAACTTATGCTTTCAACGTAAAAAATTATATTAAATTTGGTTAAAACCACTCTTTGAACTTTTTATGCCAAAATGAACAAAAATTTATGTATTTAAGCTCATATGCTTGTTTAGATTGTGTTAATAGAACCAAAAAAATGGAAAAGTTTTTGAGCCGAGACTAATGGTTTAATAATGAGTATGTACATATGTAAAGATTATAATTGCTTATCTGTCTGCAGATAAAATTAATTTTTAAAAATTTTCAATTTTATTTTTATTAACAGAAATGTGTATGTACAGTGGCCAACAAAAGTCTTAGTACGGCAATATATTTTAGCAATTTCATGAATTTTAACCAAACAGTTTGTATAAAAAATTAAGGTTTTTATATTTATTTTATTAATTTATTTCTGTTTTTATTATAAAACAAACAATTTTTTAATGTTTTTCATAAAACAAGAGAAAAATAAGGAAAAGTTTCACATGACTCCATAGATACCTCCCCCCCAAGGAGAACCCTTGAGTAAATTTAAAATTCAAAGGCCTAATACCGAGGTATCCATTTCGTGGTTTCAAAAGTAAACGTAAATAAAACACATATAAAATATTTTTTTCATGATATTTCTTTTTCATTGTAAAGTTTGAACGTTGAAATTATGTATGAAACACTACATCATTTAAATGACCTCCACGCAAAGTGTTGCAAGCATTGATTCTTTTGAGTTAATTTTCGACCACTTTTTGACACAAATTGGGCGTTATCTCAGCCATAACTTGACGAATGTTGGTTTTCAAGTGCTCAAGAGTTGAAGGTTTATCTGCATAAACACGGTCTTTCGCGTAGCCCCACAAAAAAAAGTCTAATGGTGTCAAATCACATGATCTTGGTGGCCAGTTGATATCGCCACGACGAGAAATTACACGGCCAGGAAATGTCTCTTGCAATAAAGCCATATTCGCTCGAGTTGTGTGGCATGTGGCACCGTCTTGTTGAAACCACATATTCTCCAAGTCGTAATCTTCAATAGCAGGCAAAAAAAAAACGTCGGTTATCATATGACCATAACGCTCCGAATTGACGGTGACAGTCGTTCCATCGTCATTTTCGAAGAAGTAAGGTCCAATCACACCTTCGGACCAAAGATCGCACCAAACAGTGACTTTTTCTGGATGTAATGGCCTCTCTTCAATTACTTGAGGATTCTCAGAACCCCAAATACATACCCACCGAGTGTGAAATGTGCTTCATCGCTGAAGAAAATTTTGTTCGAAAAAGCACGATACGTGGCTGTGACAGAATCACCATTTTTGTAGTAGGTTTTGATAATTTTTATGCGTTGTGTGATAGTTAAGCGATCCATTTTCGTCAATGTCAGACTTTCAACTGAAAAGAAAAAAATTGGTTTCACAACTTAGTTTGACAGATGTCGAATTCCAGTCCCATACTTTTGAAACCACGAAATGGATAGCCCTTTATATGAAAATGTTATGCCTTGTATTTAGTAGAATATCCCTTAAGGTCAAGCACTCCATTTAACCCATTTGGAAGTGAATGTACAGGGTGGGCCAAAAGTCACGAAGGGGTTTAATCGTTTAATCGTTCTTGGGAATCTCGTGGCTTTAGTTCTTGCACTAACTGCAGCTTGTATGGGAAAAGATGTAAATTTCCCTTTAATATTCTGCGTAAAGATCGCCGAGACATTTGCAGCTCAGCAGAGCGCCTTCGAGTTGATGTTTCAGGATTCTCCTCAACACTCTCCAGAACGCGTTGAATATTTGCTTCATTAATTACAGAATGTGGTCTTCCGCTTCGTGGAAGATCCCTTAGTGAGCCTTGTTCCTGAAAACGTGTCACTAATTGATTCGGATGGTGAATTCCGCACATTAAAATGACGACGATAGGCTCGTTGAGTTTGAATTATTGATCGATGATGTTCAAAATAAAGTTCTATGATTTTGGTTCGCTGGATAACGTTGTAACCTTCCAAAATTAATCTCCCAGATTTATTTTACAAGTCCTAAAAAGAAAAATAAAAAAAAAATTAAACTAGAAAAGTTATTAATTTTTCAAATCCCTTCGTGACTTTGGCCCACCCTGTACAAGTTTTGTTTAGTGTTTTCTGGTGGCACCATGAGCAAGTTTTTCGGGTGACTTTTGTTTGAGGTTCTTCCATTCTTTCAAATGATCTCCTAAATACTCTCTTGAAGTCATATCGGGACTTTGTGCAAGAGAATTAAGCCTATTTTTTTTTTTCTAAATATATTGAAGGACTTTTGCTGTCCACTGTATTTGCGTGCATTTTGTTTAAAATAATTATTAAACGAAATCAATTATTCGTAACATGTCATTGTTTTTGATTAATTTACAAGTACATAATTATTAAGACTTTTGCTGTCCACTGTATGTATGTAAGTACATATCTATATACTCTCAGTTTGTTAATGGCAAATCTGGCCCACGAAATGCTCGCAAATCCGTATCATTGAATGAATATCATAAACTTCTTACTATTGAAATACAACAATTATTTCTATTGTTTAAAAACTAAATTGAATGTATTCTATTCAAATAAACAAAAGACGTATAACTTAATTAATTTGCATACATTCTTAAGATAGCAAATGTTAATGAATGGTAATCAATCTCTGATTGGTATGTGACAGCCAACTCATCAATTTTGCATAGATTATGGTTAAAAACACCAAGGTTGACGCCGCCGGTCAATTATTTTGCAAAATCTTCAAAATCATTAAATACTATAGATC
Organism: Sarcophaga caerulescens; assembly: GCA_927399465.1. Lineage (NCBI taxonomy): Eukaryota > Metazoa > Arthropoda > Insecta > Diptera > Sarcophagidae > Sarcophaga > Sarcophaga caerulescens. The sequence continues at coordinate 23,492,946 of OV656867.1, forward strand.
TTCTTAACACATTATAAAACGTTAATTATTTAAAACAAAAAAAAATAATTACTTATAAATTAATCAAAAACGATGACATGTTACGAATACAAAATGCACGCAAATATGTATATTTGTTTGCATCATTTACAGTTTACAATAGTGCTATCATGAATGGTGAAATAAATGTTTTTCATATTTAATTATTATTTTTATCGTTTCTAAATCATTATAATTTATTTACACATTGAAAATTAAAAAAAGAAAATTGCATTTAATATGTACATTACGTCTATGCAAATTCTCAATACGTCAGTGGTGTGGACAGACAGACAGATATTTTTTTTTTTTTTGGTTTAATTAATTTCTTATAATAATAAATAGCATTAATACTACCTTATGGTTTAGTTGTTGCAATTCATAAGTTATTAATTGTTTATTTTTCCTTCCTTCTATATTTTTTTTTTTTAATTTTGTGTATTTTTCGTTTATTATTGAACTTGGAAGTTGTTCAAAACAACAACAAGAACAAAATTCATTGAGAATTCCTCTTCATTCTCACATACAAATACAGTCAACCCTCCTAGAACGCGGTAGCCTCAGAAAGCCATATAACGCGGAGCTGAAATTGTGGCAGCCCTGCTATAACGCGGTACTCTCAGAACGCGGATTCCACATAACGCGGAGCTGAAATTACGACAGCCCTGCTATAACGCGGTACTCTTACAGCGCCGTTTCCGTTCAACAACATCCCATAACTTCCTCAATGACTCTAGTAACTAGATCTTGTAAGAGGGTTTAATATCAGTTTTAATTTCGACGCAAAAGCACAGCCGAGATATATAAACATGTTTATACAAATATACTAGCTTATCTCATAGCCGTCTACGACATCAGTTTCATTCAGCTCAGAGCCCTTTCTAAAAATTTTTTCTGCACCTCATATCTGACAGTGAGGATGAATGTTGAAATATTACATAATTTTACAAAAGTCTTATGGTGTTTTCTTTTCTACAAAGAAAATGTCACCCTCTTACAAGGTGCATTAAAAAATTTTTGACCAACCCTGTTGTAATGTCATTTTTTATTTGAGAAGAACAAAACACAAATATTAAAAAAGGGTATGCCCTGTGTTTACCACTTATTAAGAAAATGAATGAGGAAATGCCAATTTGTTCAAAGGTGTTGTCAGATTGCAAATTTTTCGATTTCACGCTTTTTTATAACAAAAAAAAAAAAAATATTTTAATACTGTTCTAACATTGAATGCAATTTTTTATATTGCTGACCATGTAGCTTTAATAATGTAATATTTCCTTAAGATTACTCCACAAAACAATGAAAAAATTAACTTCAAATTGGATAACAATACCAGGCGACTTTTTTTAAATTTCATCTGGTAGCCCTATAAATAAACAAAAGTCATCTGCTTTACAGGGCATTATCAGCACTTTCGATTTATATAGGGCATAAAATGCAATGCCCTCCACCATTGGCTAGTGCGAATTATTTAGAATAAAACATACCACCCTTTTAGAGGGCGAAACATTTTTAAGAAACAAACGCAAAATTGCATTTTGCGTTAATAAAATGCACATTTTTTGGTAGAAAAGAAAACACCATTACTTATTTTTTGTTGGAAAACAGTCTTTTAGTTTAGCTTTTATTCATTTTTTTATCAATCCTTATATGAAATCTTTAATTTATTAAAAATAATTTATAATTTGTCTTGTCTTGGTCTCCATATAACGCGGTAAGAATGATGTGATTTGTACTAATTCCGAGTTTCTTATAGTGCGGTTTCCATACAACGCGTTACGCACTCACCGCGTTTTAGGAGGGTTGACTGTAGGAACATATATAGTGTAGACTTGGAGAATGAGAGTACGTAAATGAGTATACAATATTGTCTATGTTGCTAAATTTTTAAAGAAACATTAGCTTTTTTTAAAAATTAATATAAACTGAACGTTTATTTGTTAATCATTTACTTTATACATATGTACATAACATACATACATACTGGGCCATTATACCCCCTAGATAGGCAGGATTATGACCCAGCTTATGTTGACGGGGGACATACAGTTTAAAATCGATTCCGAATGGCAGATTTTTGAATAATTTTTCATGGCAATATTTTCATTTACTCTCAGAGTTTTTGCAGAAATCTGCTGATAGGAAGTCGCCGAAGAAATATTTTTCATATTTCAAGATGTCTGACCTGGGGTTTGAACCGTGGCCTCATGTCTAATAAGCCAACAAACTACCTACAAGAATACTTTTATCTTATATTGTTTGTATAAATCGATATCTTTGGCTATTTTCAATTTTATTTTTCAAATCAGTACATAGTGTGATATAGGAAGCTAAATTCAGATTTAAAAAATAAAAATAGAAAAAACTCTGAGGATATCTAAAAAATCATAGGCTCGTAACGTAAATAGTAAGTAAGAAAGAGCAATTTTTTGTTTGTTTTCAAAGTCCTAGAATATTGTTACGAAAATGGAAACGGTGTACCATCGTTTAACATTAAAACGATAAACAAAAGCTACTCAAACAGATACAACGAACTTGTTACAAGTAAACCAACAACATCAGTATGAGAGAAAAGGGGATAGACAAGTAAGCGAGAACGCAATAACAAAGAATGCAATCAAAATACACAAACAACGATGAAACCGCGAGAAGAAGAAACCACGAACATTCAACTTCAAGAATTCTACTTCAAGAATGTTCGTCAGACTGTTTATGTGGGCATATAAAAGGGCAAGACAAAGCAGGCAACGAATAGAAAGAATTCAGTCAGTCTTGTGTTAAGATGCGTTGCGTGTGAAGAGAACAGTCGTGTTTTGAAGATCTCCGTTGTAAAGATCTGCATTGTTAGCGAACAAAGTCAATTATTTTGTATTCATCAAGTTGTGAACAGTGTCACACAAAAGTAGTGCGTACAAAAAAGAATTTAATTGAAACCAAACACCAATTTATTTTTATTTTGTTTGCAATCAACGAACTCATATTTTAAACGTTTTTAAAAAGGTTGTTTTCAAATTGTTGAACCATATTCAATTTGTTTTAATTCCTTTGAACATTAGTTCCTAATAAACTACAGGTAGTCCCCGACTTACGACCGTTCGACTTACAACTATTCGCACTTACGACCATTCGCACTTACGACCAATTTTTTTTTCTAATTTTTTTCATAGAAAATACTTAAAGAAGACAAATATGTAGTTGCGGGGAATTCCTAAAATATAAATTTTATATATACATTAGAGCGACTCAAGTTGTATGGAAGCGAAATTCGTGCAAAGTGTACCCCCCCTCAAAATGAACATTGGTATTTTTTAAGATGACTTTTAAAATATTTCGGCTCCAGCTTTGAGCTCTCGTGAGCTGGACCATTTTGAAAAAGGGTCTATTTTTGCATGTTTTGTTCATTTGAGAATCTGTTTCCTTACCAACATATACAATATGGGTATCATAAGAAAGATTTTTTTAAGGCGCGTGCAACTATATATACAATTTGGACGATCATCCATGACCTTTTTTAAGGATATTCTGTAAAAAATAACAGTTTTTGAATTTTTTTGTTCGGGGTTGTTTGAAATAAAAATGCCAAATTAACAAATAAGTAATAATAAGTAAATATAAATATAAATTTTGGGTAGTCTCATTTCTCCTGACCCTCAAAGTTAGCAGTACAGTATGTAATTTTTTTCTTAAATTTTTTTTTATATGAAATTCGACTTACGAATTAATCGACTTACGACCGATGACCAGGAACCTATCTCGGTCGTAAGTCGGGGAATACCTGTAGTTAACTATTTGTGTTGTAATACCATAAATTAAAATGTCCTAAGCTTTTCTCTTAAGTAAAACAATGTCAGGCATTGACTGGAGTTTTACTATCGATAACGTACATTGTATTAAAAATAAATACCTTTTAAATTTTGATCTTTGATCTTAAAATAAAAAAATCCAGAAATAAACACAATCCAAAATGAGATTCAAAACAGCTGTTGCATTATTTAAACGGATGTTTAAAATAATCGAAAAAAAACCAACAAAAAAAATTAAATATTTAACAAAAAAATAAATAAAAATACAGTCGATCATATAGCAGGCACTTAATGTGTTCTCACCTACACACATTCACCCGAATACACAAATTTGCTCAATATATTGATTTAAATTAATTACGTCAATGCAGAGGGGATCACGAACCTGCTGCTACTAAATTTCTTAAACAGATGCACTCATTGGGGTTAAATTGTTCACACTGCACAAATATATTTTTAAATTTTAAGGGGGGAATAAAAACAAATTACAATATGTACGTACATACGTACGTAAATTTATTTTATTACACACACCTGACAAGAACAATTAGTGTTTTATTGAATAAAAAAAAAAAATAATTAAATGCAGGAAATATTTGCTGTCTTTTGCACAATGGGTTAAAACAGTTTCAATATATGTATGTATACCATAGAAACAAAAAAAAATAAATTTTTTCTTTTTATTTAAAAAAAATTTATTTTAATTAAAAAAAATGTTTTTTTTTTCTTATTACCTTCAATATATGGTCATATAATTTAGAATTTTTGTACAATTCTTGTATATATAATAATTATAAATTTATATTTTATATTTGTTATTGTATTTGTTTTTGTCTTTGGCTTAAATGTTGAATAAATCAACGCGTCATTTGTTTAATGCACTGCAAATTTCTCACAAAAACAATTCGAACTGTGAATAAATAATTGTTGTCATTATTGTTGTTGTTAGTAGTATATACACCGTCATATAAAACTTAAATGTATTTGTTTTTCAAAATACCTACCACGAAATAGAAAACAAAAGACAACGAACAAAATCATAGGAAAAGTTCTCTTAAAACAACAGCAAACGTCAACAATAATGATAAACAGCAACAATAATAACAACAACAACAATGGTAATAAATATTGAAAAATAGCGAGAGTGTATAATAATTTTTACACGTTAAATTGTTGCTCTTTTTAAATAAAACAACACACTCACTCACAAATACTTATGTGTACAGTCTTATACAATGAACATATCAGCAACAAACAAAAACAAAAAAAAAGTTCTTGAGGAAACAATCATCATCATTATTACCGCCATCATAAAATATTCATCGTCGTCGAAGGCAAAGGCAAATTCAACCCAACCAAACTAAACCAACCCAACACAATCGAACAACAACAGCAACAATAATAAAAAGAAAAACAACATTATTAAGCGACACTAAATAGTACTCAACACTACTATTCAATACCAAACAATACAACACTGTTCAACTCAACCTTATGCGCCACACAATGAATGTGATTTTTAGTTGAACGGCACGCGAAGTACCCAAAAGACGATATTTTTTTAAAAAAAAAGAAATTATCAAGACACAACAAAAAAAAAAAACTAAAATTTAAATAAAAAAGAATGAAGAAATAAAGAAAAAAAATAATGTGCGAGTGTTAATAAAGAAGAAAATGTCAAAATTCTCTTCTAATAAATTACGCCAAAGATCTAAAATTATTTAATAATTGCAATAAAAATAAAGAAAAATAATCGTAAAATAATTATAAATTTATAAAATCTGATAATAACGAATACTGTGCGTGCGTGCGTGCGTTCGTTTATATTGCTGTCGTTCTGAAAAGCTGTCAAAGTGTGTGCAAAAATTTCTTTCATTTGTTGCTGCAATCATTCTAATTTTAATATGTAAAGTTTTAACAAAAATAATGTATTTTTTTTTTCTTGTTAGACAATTAATAATTATTAATTACAATTCAACTACAATACCTTGAAATAAAAATAATCAAAAATATTACACAATATTTTTTAGTTTTCTGTCTTTAGTTTTCAATTTAAACTTGTTTTTTTTTTTTTTTGTTTTTGTTTTCTGTCTATAAATGAGTGCTTTTTATTCCAAATGCAACCTTTAGCCTTTCTCTTTGAAGTTAGTTATACAATATACTACTATTCCATACTATCATTTCATTTACCATACACTCACTCCACTACTACCCACCCACCCCGGGCAACAAACCCAATTTTATTGGAAATTTCATACGAAGAAAATATATTCTTTAGCAATTTATTGCAACACATTGACTTTGATCATTTAAAAGATCATATTTATTGAATTATTAGTTTTTGTTATTCTTTTGAATTTCTATATGTACTGTATGCATGGTATATAATATGTATGGTACAGTGACCGTCACAAAAAAATCAACACCTGCGTCATATGAAACATTATAATTTTTTAAGAGCTATAGGAAAATTTTTCAAAAAAAAAAACACATAAAATTCAGAAAAAAACATGAAATCTTTATTTGAATCGATAGTACGGTCCATATAATTTAATGTTTGAAGATTTTTTCATGCAAATGTTGACCGCGACTGTGTCTCAAATGGTCCATCCGCTTATACCAATTTTGGCATAATCTTTCCAACATTTCGGCCGGTATCTCACGAATAAATGCTTCAATGTTATCTTCCAATGCGTCAATTGAAGCGGGCTTGTCTGTATAGACATGAGCTTTAACATAGCCCCACAAAAAATAGTCTAAAGGCGTTAAATCGCACGATCTAGGCGGCCAATTGACCGGTCCCGAACGTGAAATAAAATGTTCACCAAACTCGCCTCTCAATAAGTCCATTGTTACGCGTGCTGTGTGGCATGTGGCACCGTCTTGTTGAAACCACATGTCATGCAAGTCAAGCTCTTGCATTTTGGGCAAAAAAAGTTGGATATCATCTCACGGTAGCGCTCACCATTCACAGTTACGTTACGATTCGCAGGATCTTTGAAGAAGTACGGTCCAATGATGCCAAATTCAATGATTTGCAAGCGTTGTTCGTTTGTAAGACGATTCATGGTTAAATTATAGACCAAACTGAAGATGTTTGAAAAAGATAATAGCTAAAAAATCACCCTTTATAAGGAAATGAATTGAAATTAATTTTCAGAAATTAAAATCGGAAAAAAATATTCATTTACATCCACAAGTATCGACATATCCACATATTTCATAAGCAATAAACATTATTGATTTGTAGTAAACAAGATTACAAGTATTCCTCGTTACAATTATATTCTAAACCTTAGTACAAAAAGAGTTAAACGAAGTTAAAAAATTTGTTTTATACTCAATTAAAATAAAATGTAATAGATGAAGACAAATTAATACGTTTCATTTTTTGCTCGCAACTGTATATTGCATTAAATACAGTGTTTATTAGAATTATTCATACAGATAGGTTAGGTTAGAGGACGTGTACTTGTCAACTGTGACAAGTACAGTACCCGGAAGTCGAATTGACCCATTGTACAACGTCCTAGCTTCTCACACCACTCATGTTGTGTGCGTTAATTTTATACGTGAGTGGCGGGACAAACGTCGACTCCGAATGACAGATTTTTGAGAAACTTTTTCATACATACATACATAATTGGTCATTACAACCCTTCAGTCAGGATTACGACCTAGCTTCTCACACCACTCATGTTGTGTGCGTTAATTTTATACATGAGCTGCGGGACCTACAGTTTAAAGTCGACTCCGAATGGCAGATTTTTGAGAAGCTTTTCATGGCAATTTTTACTCTCAGAGTTTATGCTAGAAATCTGCTGAGAGGAAGTCGCCGAAGAAATATTTTCATATTTTCGTTTTGATGTCTGACCTGGGATTCGAACTCGGGCCTTCAGTCTAATAAGCCAACACACTACCTACTAGACTACGACGACTTCTTTTTCATGGCAAATTTTATTTACTCTCACAGTTTTTGCCAGAAATCTGCAGAGAGGAAATCGCCGAAGAAAAAATGAAAATTTAGTTGGCTTAATCCAACAAATCATAAATTTTAATGATAATTTAACAAACAGTGCTAATAAGATACTGTGAGCGTCAAAAGAAAATGTACAATTCAATAAATATACATTAATAAATTACCGTCAATTTTTTTCAAATTATTTTATTGCCAGTTTTTAAAATTGAAACAAGAAGAAAAGAATTAGAAAAAATTTGGAAATATTGTAAAATTTTTTCGGGCACTCTCCTTAAGTGGAAAACTTGAGTTGAGATTGTTAGAATTTTAGCCATAGTGTACACTTTCTTTTGACGCTCACTGTACATACATAGATTGCATAGGTAGTCATTACAACCCTTCACTGAGGATTACGATCTAGTTTCTCACACCATTTATGTTGTGTGCATTTTTTTTTTATACATGAGACTACAGTGTAAAGTCTACTCCAAACTACAGATTTTTTTTGAGAAATTTTTCATGGCAATTTTATTTTACTATCAGAGTTTTTGGCCAGAAATTTGCTGAGGGGAAGCCGCCGGAGAAATATTTTTCATATTTCGTTTTGTGTGAGATATCAAACCTGGGATTTGAACTGTGGCCTCATGTCTAATAAGCCAACACACTACCTACTAGAGTGCAGTGGTCGCATGTTATTTCATGAAACCTTAATTTTGTACGTTTATTTTTTGCTGCCACAGTAAATTGTTCTTGACACGAAAAGCTTTTTCCTTTGTTTTTTTTTCTCGTCTTCGTTATATTCAATACATTCAATTTGATTTGTGTTTTCTTTCATATTTTTTCCTCTTCTTTTTTTTTTTTTTTTATTTAAATTGTCTTCTACTTTTGTGTACAATACGTGTATTTAAATAAGTTTTTTTTTTCTTTTTCAATTTCTTTTCGAAAACCAACACCACCATTATTACTCTTATAAAAAATTTTTAGTTTTTAAAATTATTATCATTGTTGTAGTTGTTGTTGTTGTTATTATTCATAGATATGTATATTTGTTGTATATACTACGTCAGTGCATAAATTTATTATTTTCTTCCGTATTTAATCATTTTTATGCCTTTGAATCGTTAATATATTGTACATACATACAAAAATTGTCAATATTTTTAACAATTTTCAGTGTTGATAACATAACGCCCGTTTTTTTTCGCTCTCTTTTGACAGTGGTTCTCGAATTCAATCACAAAATAGAGAAGTAACGAGAAACAATAAATAAAAAAACTAATAGATCCCAATTAAAAGAAATTTGTTATTTTTATTTTAATTTTTAACTGGTGAAAGATATTTTTCCAAAGCTGATTGTATTCCGATCAGAGATCAGCAATGAGTATTCAAAAAGATGAGTAGAATCGAATCATACTCATAGTTTCTGGAGTCATCTGATGCTTTTCCTTATTTTTCTCCTGTTTTATGAAAAACATTAAAAAATTTTTTGTTTTATAATAAAACAGAAATAAATTAATAAAATAAATATAAAAACTTTAAATTTGTATAAAATTTTTTTGGCTAAAATTCATGAAATTGCCGTACTAAGAATTTTGCTGTCCACTGTACATAATAGGTTATTACAATCCTTTAGTCAGGATTACGATTAGCTTCTCAAATTAAAATAAATTATTTAATTTTATCATCAAAATCTGTGCTGCATGAGAAAAATGGCAGAATTGTCAATTAGCCAGCTGTCAACTCGTCCTGAAAGATAGGCTGTTTGAAAACTTCTCCAAGAATTATGAAAATCTTAACTTTACTTGATCTTTTTTTTTTAACAAAATAAAATAATTAAATGCTGCGCATATTTAAAAAAGTATTTTTATTTTTAATTTGAATTTTTATTTCCATGGAAAAATATTAAAAAATTATCCCATGCTATTTATGTACATGCACTGAGCGCCATAAGTGAGTCAACACCCACTATAATTTTAAATTTTCTTTTATAAAAAATATACTTGTAGCACAATAATAATTGAATTGTTTGTTTTTGTTTTAACATTTTATAAGTAATAAATAAACGTTTTTATTTTTGGAAATTTATTCTACTATTCTCATTTACTTTTCTTGCTATTGTAAGAAAATGAATTATGTCAGTGGTATTATACTTGCTACATAAAATTGCTTTTAATAATCGATAGACATTTTAATTTCTTTTAAACTTGATTGAATTAAATTTCAATTGAATTATTAAAGAGTAAAGATTTTTTGAAATAGACGACTGGTAAAGTGTATAAAATATTTGCAAGCAAAAATTTTTAACCAAAAATGTAAATAATTATTTAACTTTGGAATTAAAAAAAGTTTTTATTTTATTTTATATTTTTTTTTTTTTTTTTTTTTCAAAATATGTACATCACACAATTATAATTAAGTTATTGTGTATCAGTGTTGAAAAATTCAGTACTTTAGTACTTTTTTCAGTACTTTTCCAATTCAAAAATACCGCAATACCCCCACGACGCTTTCAGTACTTTTTTATTATTACATATTTTATGTCGTGTGCTTTTCAACTATTAATGCATTAGCAACGTAATGCCAAAGGTAGAATTTGTCTTTAGCCCCGGTTAGCCAAACGTCCACGGAACATACGTTCGTTTTCAGAATACAAAAAGCAATTAGAACGCCTGGCAAACCGACAAATGATTTCGGTAAGCATTAGCATTGCTCTTCATATGCTACAAACGAAAGTATGTTCCATAATGTTCCGTCGACCTTTGGCTACACGAAACTTTTACGTTTTGTTACGTTCAGAATCAGCAGTTTTTATTTTATATGTCGTTATAAGTCGTTAGTTTTTCTGTTCCGTTCCGTACGTGCATTAAATATGAAGAAATAAATAGTCTAGTAAGTAGTGTGCTGGGTTCATACCCAATGTTAGACATTTACAAAATAACGAAAAATGTAGAAATATTTCTTCGGCGACTTCCTCTCAGCAGATTTCTGGCAAAAACTCTGAGAGTAAATAAAATTGCCATGAAAAGTTTCTCAAAAATCTGTCGTTCGGAGTTGACTTTAAACTGTAGGTCCGCCACTCATGTATAAAATTAACGCATACAACATAAGTGGTGTGAGAAGATAGGTCATAATGTATGTATTTATTTTTTTTACAAAAGTACCATTTGATGCGAAAAAGTACTCTTTCAGTTATAGTTCAGTACCATTTCAAAATTTAAATTTTTCAACACTGTTGTGTATACTTTTTCAACCGGTTAGTAAATTGATTTTAATTGTTTTTATCTGTTTTTAACAGTTGTTTACAACAATTGCCATAAAAATTATAACGTTTTCCTACCTCTAAAATGAAATTGTGTCATTTAAAGCGTTACACAGTAATGGACAAAACTAAAGCACAGATTTCTTGCAAATACAAATTTTACTTAAACACATACATAACTGGTCATTACAACCCTTCAGTCAGGATTATTGACCTAGTTTTACTTAAACAGTTCTATGAAATTAAAATTTGGCGTTTGTGCAGGTTAATTAAAAATTTTTCAAAAACCCTTATCGTGTTAATACTGCAACTTAATGGGTATTTACTGCTCTGCATATGAAAACATAGCCTTTCGAAAAATGTGTCTGCACATAAAACGGTCCATTGTATCATTAATTCTTTCATTTTATGTAATGGACCATTACCACACACTTAAAAACATCTCCAAACCATTACATTATCTCCTCCATGTTCCACTGTACTCTTTTTATTACCTCGATTAATATGCTGAATTTTTAGCGTTGGGTGTTTTAAGAGAAATCACAGTTTTCCTCTAGCATTACTAGGGTTTTTGTTCTTCTGTGTGCTTTTAAATGACCTTCTGCAGTTCATATTTGAGTGTTTCTGGTTCTAACATTTAAAGATTATTGAAATGTCATAAACCTTGTGGGTCCAGAATGGGTTCTTGTTCTATTAAACAAATTATAGTGTGTTCTTCTCGTTTGATTATTTTACAAGGCCGTCAATATCTATGTTCAATGAACAAAGATGCCCGAAATTTTGAATTGTCTTAAAATACATATTATTTTAATAGATTCACCTTGATTTATTCTTTCTTTTGGTACCACTGAATATTTATTTCGAGGCATTTTTCTTTTAATTATTTTAGAATAACTATGCATTAAAACAATTCAATTATAATAGCAAACTAAATAGTAGCGGTATTCCATTAAAAACTTACCTCTTGCTAAGAATTGTGCTATTCTAACCCACATAAGGATTACTTCGTAGAGGAACTTAGGTCATTCTACTGACGATCACTAGTGGTCTGCGTCTAGGAAGGTCATTGTCAGATTATACTCTGTGTATTTCAGTCAATGTTTGAACAATTGACTCTTACAAATTCATTTTTTCCATGTAGTAGTTAACTTCTCTTTCTTTCTTGCGCTGTACTTTTTATCTATCCTTGCTATTAGCCTTACTGTTAGACCTTCTTTTCGTATTATTACTCCTTCAACTTTCTCAGAATGTTCATTAATTGTTGTCTTTTATCCACTCGCTTTTATTCAGCTCATGTTTTAACTCTCTCCTCGATTAAAAAGTCTATTGAGATCATGACATGCATAATTGGCCATTACAATCTTTCAGTCAGGATTATGACCTAGCTTCTTACACCACTTATGTTGTGTGTGTTAATTTTATACATGAGTGGCGGGACCTACAGTTTAAAGTCGACTCCGAAATACAGATTGATTGAGAAACTTTTTTTACTCTTAGTTCAATTATTACAGCTTCCCGTTAAAGTTGGGTTTAGTTAAAGGTAACTTTAGCTAAAGTGAACTTTAAAGTCACCTTTAATTTCTTTTCGTTATTACAACCCAATGATAAAATAAAGTTAACTTTTTCATAAATATAACAGTGCCGGAGCAATGTCGATAATACTGCTCAATTAAACAAAATAATCTCAAAATAATATATAATATGGCAAGTTCAAACATAAACTTAACTTTAAGTTACCGGTAGGATGATCCTCCCTTTAGCTTAACGCTCACTTCTACCATATTGTTCACTTATAATAATGAAAAACAATTTGTCTGCCCGTTAAAATTCTGCCTTTAGTTAACGGTAAGTTGTAATAATGGCCCTTAGAGTTTTTGCCAAAAATCTGCTGCGACGATCGAGATGTCTGACCTGGGGTTTGAACTGTGGCCTCGTGTCTAATACTAGACTCTGGTTATAAAAACAACTTCCTGAGTGGCCATCCTATATACTGATACCACTCTTACCATCGATTTCCTTTTTTCAGTGAATAGTATGTTCCGCTTGTTTTGCGCACCAATATGCAGTCAAAGAAAAAAGTCTGCATATACCGGTATACATATATAGACCTTTTTTCCCATAATTTCTATGTTATATTTTTTTCATATTCGTTTTGTTCTTGAAACATTCTTGATCGTAAATGCCTTAAACAACTCTATAAAATCTTTTTCAATTTGATAGAATCATCGGGAAATTAGTCTACATACAATTGTGTATGTAGACCTTTTTTTTGACTGTATACACACCGGTGTATGTAGACTTTTTCCTTTGACTGTATGTGTCCCACACTTTGCTGGCGGTGTAAATAATTGTTATTGTTTATTGTACTTTCATAAGTACAGAATATTTTTTTGTTTTTGTAATTATTATTGTATATAAAATAAGTTGATTTTTCTCCATGCACACACACACAGAGTAGATATGAAACAATATAATGATTTTGTTTTTAATTAAAAAAAAATAAAAAACAGAGCAATTAAAATCGTAGAACAAATAAAACTGCACACTGCAATATTAAGAGAGACGTGGGTCTACAAAACACTGAACAAAATTTGATTAAAGCCACCAGACTATATTTAAAGTTCATGGTTATGTACATAAGTGGTCAAAAACAAAATTTTAATTGAAAATATTTCATAAATGACAGATTTAGGGCCATTATTACAACTTGCCGTTAACTAAAGGGAGGATTTTAACAGGCAGATAAATTGTTTTTCATTATTATAAGTGGACAATATGGTAGAAGTAAGCGTTAAGCTAAACAGATGATCATTCTACCTTTAACTTTTGAAGTTAAGTTTATGTTTGAAGTTGCCATATTATATGTATATTATACTTAATATGACAACTTCAACTAAAATCAAAATGAGCAAATACAACAAAAAAAGAAGACCGTCTTTGCCACTGAGTTTAAAAAAAGAACTTGTTTAATTGAGCCGTGTTATCGACATTGCTCCGACACTGCCTTATTTTTGAAAAAGTTAACTTTATATTATCTGTAGATTGTAATAACGAAAAGAAGTTAAAGTTCACTTTAAAGTTCACTTTAGCTAAAGTTACCTTTAACTAAACTCAACTTTAATGGCAAGTTGTAATAATGGCCCTTAAATTTTTTTTTTTTCGATAACTTAAATTTTTGACAATACCTTAGAGTACCATTTGACATCATGCTTTTGAAATGAAAATTTTTTAATTAATCAAATTAACACTTTTTTTTATTGCATATTGCATATAAAAACAATAATAATTCATGTTTTAAATATTTTAAATATTTATTTACTATCGACACTGACCTAATTTAACAATTTTTTTCTGACAGTTTTCTTCCATAACTTATCTCCTCCGTATTTTAATGAATATCATGCTACTATTATTTATTATTTTTTATTTATTTTCTATCAGTGTATCGTATATATTTAATGTCTTAGTATACTATGTGTTTATGACAGCTATTAACTAGCTAACGATTATTTTAATACGTATTTATAATAGTTTTTTTAACTCAACTAAGAGTATAACAGTTTATTTTTCTTTTTAAGCATAATTGTTTGTTATATTAATTTTTTATTTTCCATTAATAATGAAATATGCAATAATAATAACAACAACAATAATAATAATAACAACAACAATAACATGTTTTATTGCATCATTGAATCTTAAATGTGATTCTTAACAATTATTATTTCCATATGATCTGAATATAATTTAACGTTTAAAAACACATTCAATTATTGAATTTATGTTTACATTTAATTTAATGGATTGTTACTCTACTCATGAATATATGTACATATGTGAGCCAACAATACAGGTAGTCCCCGACTTACGACCGTTCGTCTTACGACTATTCGCACTTACGACCATTTTTTTTCTCAATTTTTTTCATAGAAAATACTTAAAGAAGACAAGTATGTAGTTGCGGGGAATCCCTAAAATATATGAGAAAAATTAAAAAAAAAGTAAAAAAAATTCGATTTACATACATATTTCAGTACAAATAATACATTACATTAGCTAAGTCGGAATTTTCTTAAGTGAATAATTTTATATCATCCCAAAAATTAAATAAAAAATATTTTTATATAAAATTCGACTTGCGACTTAATAGACTTACGACCGATGACCAGGAACCTATCTCGGTCGTAAGCTGGGGAATACCTGTATTGAAATTTAACTACAGTAAAATGTTTTTTTGCACGGTAGATACTTTCCTAAGAAATTCGTGTAAATCAAAATCGTGTAAAAAAATACACGGTTCATATATAAATTTGGAAATATGTTCCACAACCATAAAAAATCGTGTAAAATGAAAAAAATTCAAATATTTCCTTAAAAAACCGTGCAAAAAAAGTGATAGCAAACTCCATTAATAAAACAAAACAATTCATATTTATTATTAATAAGGGCACTGTAAAAACGAAATTAAATAAAATTGGTTTTTGCAATAACAACCTAACACTATGTTACCTTTTGAAAAGTTATTAACGATTCCGATTATATAATTTGAAGCTGTCACCAATTTATATAAAATATAAACTTAAACATTAACTTTAAGCACTTTGAAATTATATATTCCGTCATCAATAAACTGATATGTTAAATAAAAAGGGTATTTCCCTCAAAGTAAACATGCTGTGTAGTAGAGTTGCCATAATGATGTTATCCTGTAAGACTCTGTAAAAAATCATGAAAAAATAATAATTTTTTTTTTTGCTAAACCAAAAAAAAGCGTGTAAAAAAATTAAAATTTTCTTCTTGACGAACCGTGTTATTTCAAAATCGTGTAAAAAAGATTTTACTGTATTCTGATTCATTCATACTCACTACAACGTTGATTTATAAGTACAGGTTGCAATAAGTATGCATACAACGTTGACAGTCAAACTCATACCATTCGAAATATGTTTGATTCTAAAGCCTACTCATTTAGATTCATAACTTTAGAAAAATACTTATAATACTTATAAATGATTCGAGGACTCGAGTGACTCTAATCATTCATCAAAATTTACAGTCTTAGGTTATTTTTTTCATTAACAACATAAGCAAAAAAGACAGAGCAGCAAGCAGAGCAAACAGACAACCTTCTAGTAAATATTTTAGTGTTCGTACACGAATCATACTTACTTTGTGATTCTTGTAAATGTTGAGTTAAATAAATTTTAATTTATTACCATAAAAAAACGCTGAAAAAGATGATCTAATAATATTGAATTGACAACACATACATATGTATAAACATTTACAACAAATTGTATCTACGTATTCTTATTACTCTTTCGTCTAGTTTTTTTTTATTATTATTGTTGCTGTTGTTGTCTTTAAACTTTTCTGCTTTAATGATATTGTCTTAAGAGAGAGGCAGAGTAAAAAAGTTTTGTTTTTATCGTATTTTTCATAATAGAAAAGATTTTTGTTTTTGTTTTTCTATTTCTTTTATTTTAAATGACTCTGCAAGTTTACCTTAAATAAATATGTACATACATATGTACATGTACTATGTACATACTTGTGTGTGTGTATATTTTCAAATGATCATTAACGGTTAAGTTTTATTTGACTATATTCAGCCCATACACTCCCACAAAACTGTTCCGTTGCTGATTTGTTTTTTTGTTTATTTAAAAATATATTTACATATACATACATACATATATACATACATAGCACGTGTACAGTAAAATACAAAAGTCTTGCTATCTACCAACATTAAAAGTGGTTTTTATGAATTTCTTCATAGTTTATCATATGAGACATGACCATTATATGGTAGATATTGTTTTGTCCTTCGTTTGCTTTCTATTACATTATACGCTTAAGTGATAAAAATATTTTAAAAAGCTTCAGAAATTAAGATAAGCTTGGTGTACCAGTAGGAAATTTTTTTGGAAAAAAAAAATCATTTTATTCAAAGTATTGGCCATTGAAGCCGCGCGTGGTCTAGTTGGTATTAGACGTGACTTATTAGACGTGAGGCCTCGATTCAAACACCAGATCAGACATCTCCAACAAGACAAAATACGAAAAATATTTCTTCGGCGACTTCCTCTGAAAAGTTTCTCAAAAATCTGTCGTTCGGGGTCGACTTTAAACTGTAGGTCCCACCACTCATGTATACAAATAACGCATACAACATAAGTAGGGTGATAAACTAGGTCGTAATCCTGACTAAAGGGTTGTAATGACCAGTTATGTATGTATGTATGTATTGGCCATTGCTGGCTGTACATTTTTTTCCATTTTTTATGCAATTTGTAGATTTCACGCTAATAAAACTGTTCTTGTTTTGAAGCAAAGCAATTAGTCATTAAATTTTCTACTTCCTAGGTAGGAATCGAAGTCTTACGCAGGTAATGCATATCCCATCGATGAAAACAAATAGTTACCGGAAGGACCTAAGTAGTGATTTATATTAATGATTACACAAGGTCCAACCAGACACATAGCATTATTTTTCTGCTGAATTTACCTTGATTTTCCAGCCGAAATTGCTGGTTGTCCCAGATTAACACATGATAGATTTCAAAAAAAGTCAACTTTTCATCGTCAGTAGCCATTCAATGCAACACTGATTTTCTATCGTGTCTTTGAAGCATAATTTCACAAGTGGTTTTTTGGCACCCATTTTTCAGACTTTTAGATCTTTCCCTTTACCTTTTTAGCTGCCTGAAATTGTTTCTGTCATCTGTTTCTAACTCAAACTATCGTCTTCATACAATATTATTTGCAATTCGGATTCGGCGTCTTCAAGCTTGTTTGATGTTCTTCCACGTTCCGTATTTTTCACATCATAATCGTTATCTCTAAAACGTCGAAACTATCTTCTGCATTTTGCTTCTGATAGATTATGATCACCATATGCCTTGACAAGCATTCAATGCGGCTCTCCAGCAACAAAAAATTAATGCTTTCCGCAAATCATCATCATTTTCTGGTACAAAATTCGCCACTTGCACTGTGAAACGTGGAAGTGGAAACATGATTGCATGGAGGAAGGAGCATATTGTCGGTAGGTGTAGGAAACTCTGTTATGAACGATGAAATTATGTCAATAAAGGGGTATTTAGACAAATTAATAATAGTCTACGACATAACTTAGAAAATTAACCGATTGTACTCTTTAATAGAACGAGCTCTAAAAAACATTGACGGTGTTGTCAAAATGTGGGTCATAGTTTTAATGTTATTCAAACCCCTTTTCAATGTTTTGATAACAATCCTATAGTATATCTATGGGACTATCCCACTAGAGCTCCTGTTCAATAATGCTATATAATTTGATCTGATTTGACCAGAATGCTTGCCTTAGTCTGGTAAGTAGTGTGTTGTCTTATTAGACGTGAGGCCACAGTTCAAACTCCTGGTCAGACATCTCCAGCAAAACGAAATATGAAAAAATATTTCTTCGGCGACTGTCTCTCAGCAGATTTTTGGGAAAAATTGTGAGAGTTAAAAAAAAATTGCCATGAAAAAGTTTCTCAAAAATCTGTCGTTCAGAGTCAATTTTAAAACTGTAGGTCCCACCACTCATGTATAAAATTAACACACACTACATAAGTGGTATGAGAAGTTAGGTCGTAATCCTGACTGAAGGGTTGTAATGATCAATTATGTATGTATGCTTACCCATTCTGAGACAGACCGGCTAAAAGCAGCAATACAACTAGAAGGAAAGTCAGAAAACCTTAGGGTGCGAACAGAGTGGGCGCTGAAAGCCGAGCCGAGATTGTCAGTGCGATAAAACTGATTACATACAAGTCAATACAAATAAGCTTGTGTATAACACAGTGAACGCCGACAAGAGCAGAGATCAAAGCCGATGAGTGCGAGAAAACAGTTTCAAAGCGTTTTGCGCGCTTATTTGCATTGTTGATGTTTAGTTTTTAGTGTGCAGTCGTGTTTTTTAATGGTTTCAAATTAAAAAAAAATGGATTTGTCCAGTTTTTGTTTGGTTTCACACCTATCTTGTCCAGAATGTAATCAAAGGTTTTAATTTTCATTCGGGTATATTGTTGAAATTTAGCTGGATATTTTCTTAAATCGTTATATAAATGATGAAATTCACCAAATTCATTCCTTTTTAGTGTAATTGGATGTTTTCCAAATTCTTTTCTGTTAATAATTGCATTAATCACACTAGGAGAAGCGAAATACTCTTCATCAGAGAAATCCATTACAGTGTACAGCAATTTTATAAACACAAATGAACAACAAGACTAAATAACATAAAAAAGCAAAACACATGCAATAAACAGAATTTCAGCGCTGATTCTCGCATTCACTGTGTTATACACAAATTTTCTTCTCGCATGAAAATAAGCGTCAATAAGCGCGGCTCAGCTCCGCTCGGCATCAGCGCTCACTCTGTTCGCACCCTAAATCAAGTACAACCTGTGGTACTTCGTAACAGTAAAGCTTTGCGAGCATATTTGGGTTGCTAACATGACTTACGACAGACAACAAGACTATGATAGGTGTATGTATACTTTTGTTAGTGATGTTGAATTTTTTTCTCAACAGAAGAGTGAATTAAAATGTTTATTATTATTACACGTAAATATTTTACGTATAAAGTGTTCCAATATTTGTTAGGGGGCGTACCAAAAGTTTTGCTACTCACTGTACACATATGTATGTCCATATATGTATGTATGTATGTACATGCGTACATCAATAAGTTGTTGGTTCATTGTGCTTTATTATTGAATATTTTTTCCTTTTAATCAATTCACTGTCATTGTTTACCTAGTGTATGTTTTGTTTTTGCTATTCTAAAATCATAGTGAAGAAAAAAAAAACAACAACAAAAACAAAATATAGAAATACTATGAAGTAATGAAAATAACAATAATGAACAGAATAAAATATTGAAAATATTATCAGTTTATAATGGAAAGAAAACATATGGTGCCTGCCAAGCGGTTATTCATTACAACAATATTGTTGAAATTAAAATATGAAAGTGATTATGTGTTCTGAAAACCCGTTTAGCAGATAGGGACACAATTAGCCTCGTGCAACTAGAGTTCCATTTTAACGATGCAAATGTTTGGAAAGTTGAAGTTGAACTGTCGATAGACTTGTTAACAGACACAATGTGCACTTCAATCGATAAATGTTAAGTGACAAATAAGTCTTAACTAAACCGCAAGCAAATCTCTCAATTAATATGAAAGACAATGTAGAAAAATTATTAATAAAATATAAATAATTGAGTCATCATTGCAATACATCGTATGTATGCATGTGTATGTATTGTTTCATTTAATTAAATTTAAATATTTCATTAGCAAATTCCAATAGACGCATTCACTTTTAATTTATAAAACGCTGTGTGTAAATACTTATTTATTTTTTCTAATCAAAAACATGCTCTGACCCTAAATAGTTTACCTTTGCTGTTTGTAGTATATATTTAAACTGTTGATACTCTCTACAGTATTCATCAAAACATCCATAACCGTATAGAAATCCATCAACTTGTCAGACTAAAGCATGGTTTCCCATTGTTGAGCAGTCAAATTCAAATTCACAAATTTGTTTGTCTTTCTTGAGGATACAAGAGGTTTTTTTTTATTCCTATATTCCCGTATTCTACTTTTTATGTTTGAAATGCTAACATTAATGAGAATTTCAGATTTTCCTTTTCTTAGATATACTATACTTTATGATTTCACGAAAATAAATTTGATTTTTATATCTTAGAACACTGTCTTTCTCGCTTAAGCATGGTAGGAATATTGCCATGTTTGTTTATATGATAAATTGGTGATTTTAGAATAGAATACATCCATACCAGAGATCAACAATGAATCGTTTTTTCGCTACTCATAAGCACTAGTGAAATTTTGAATATAAGTGAGCAAACAATACCGAAATTTAACTATGTACTCTGATTCATTCGTACTCACTACAACGTTAATTTATAAGTACAGGTTGCAGTGAGTATGCGTACAACGTTGACATCAAACTCATACCATTCGAAGCCTACTCATTCAGATTCATAACTTTAGAAAAATACTTATAAATGATTCGAGTGACTCGAATCATTCATCAAAATTTACAGTCTTATGTGATGTTTTTGTAACACAGGCTATTTCACTTGCTTGTCTGTTTATATGGGAAAATAAACAAAATTGAGTGTTTTTGTTTGTGTTTTCCATGCAAACAGGCAGGCAAGTGAAACAGCCTGTGTTACAAAAACATCACATTAGTTTTTGTTGCATTTACAAAGAAGAAACAAGACACATAAGCAAAGTAGACAGAGCAACAAGCAGAGCAAACACACAACCTTTTAGTGAGTATTTTAGTGTTCGTACGCGTCTCGTACATATTTTGTGATTCGTGTATGTGTTGAGTTATGGAGAGTCGAAATCAACAACATCATACGTCTTGTTAAGTATGAATATGATGAGTACTACAAACTTTGAATATGAGTAGAGGTTCCATGATATTAAAATAAGTATGAATGCGTATAAGTGTTATAAATTATGAATATGATTTGATTCTACTCATGTTTTTGAATACTCATTACTGATCTCTGATATGTACATACATAAATGGTCATTAGAACCTTTCAGTCAGGATTACGATCTGGCTTATGTTGAGTGTGTTAATTTTATAAATGAGTGGCGGCAGCTACAGTTTAAAGTCGACCCCGAAAGACAGATTTTTGAGAAACTTTTTCATGATAATTTTATTTATTTGCTCTCTATCGAAACTTCAACAGCGAGCAGATCAGAAAAACCAACGACTTACATATATTTCTTTTGCTCACTACTGTAAGTAAGCCTCTCTGTTATCGCTCAATGTGAAATGAAATAAAAAGTTGAATTGAAAATATTGTACACAGAAAAACAAAACACCTTGAATAATTAGGTTTTTCTTGTTTTTTTCACGCTTCAGATTCCACTTTAGCCCTTTAGTGTTACCGTTGTTGATTTTTTTTTTTTTTTTTTTTGTGTTGAAAGCAAAGAAAATGAATATTTACTTTAAAATATGGCCTGATTTTGTTTTTTGTGTTTTTATTATTATTTTGTTTTTTTTATTGGTAATTTACTTTATATTGTTATCATCTAGGCAATTTCTTTTCGAATAATTCATTTATTGTTCAATTTGTTTTTGTTTTTTTAATATAATTTATTTACGTCTACGTATGGATGTATTTATGTGATGTACCATATGTTCATATGTTTTTGCTTAATTTTGCTTTTTAATTAATTAATTTCTTTAAATTGTATTAATTTGTATGTCTTTGCCTAGTTGATTCAATTAATAATTTGGTTAGGCATTGATTTATTAAATAACGCATAGCGTTGCCAACTTATATTTTAAAGATAAGTACAAAAATCAAAATTCAAATTTCGTGTTGCCACAGCAAAAGTTTAAAGCATTATTAAGGAATTTTTTAATGTTAACAAAGAAACAACATTCTACGATTATGTACATACATATATATAAAGTACTGCCTAAAAATATAGCGCACTTTCAATATTTATTTTAGTATCCTTATATCTGCTTAAAATAGTAAATTAAAAAAAAGATTTTTTTTTTAAATTAACAAAATAAAATTTACGGGACTTCTTTTGTGAATTTGCTTCCAAATATTTAAATCAAAATTATAGCGCACTTATAACATAAATATTTAAAAAAAATTCAAAACATGATATTATGTTAAAACTTCAAGGAATACTTCCACCTTTGGCTTTCAAGATATATTTTATTCTATTTGGAATGGATTTGACCAAAGAAGAGCATTCATTTATTGTTATTTTGATCAAATCTTCTTTATAGCACATTTCAATTCTTGTGCAGTTGTTATTTTGTAATTTTGAAGGTCTCGATCGATAATAGACCTATGTTTTCAATCGGATTAATATCAGGTGAAGTTGGAGGCCAATCAAGTAGAGGTATATTATTACTTTTGAACCCATCCATTGTAATTTTTGCCTTATGACATGGAGCGTTATCTTGTTGAAAGAAAGCCTCAATTGTTTCCGATCCGAACATTTGCTCATAATATGATGGAAGTTTTTGGAAGAAATTAATTCAATGTAGTTTCTAGCATTTAAACGTCCTTCATAAAATAGTAGAACACCAGTACCTTGAGCAGTGAAACACCCCCATACGCTTACAGAATCCCCTCCACCTTGTGCACTTGTTTTAAAGCAGAGAGGTTGGCTACTTTCGTTCATTGTTCGTCGTACAAATGATCGATTTTTTTCATTTATTAACTCAAAGTGGGACTCATCGCTAAAAATTACCTTATTCCAATTCTGTTCTGTCCAATGTGCATACTTCTTACACCAATCTAAACTTTTTTTTATCTGTTGCCTGTTTCTGTAAGGACGTCGTTTTTGGGTGTAGCTTTTAAGACCGTAGAAGACGCCGGCGTGTTGTACTGGCACTTACTAATTTTCCAATTGTAGATGACCATTCGGAGGAAAGTTGACGGCTACTTGCCGTTCGATTTCGCTTACACATTTGGATTAAATAACGATCTTCTGCTCGTGTGGTACATTTCAATCGTCCCTGGCCAGGCTTATTAACAAGGGGATCATTATTTAAAACTTTTTTTCAACAATATAAACACATCTTCGGGAAACTCTAAGCCTTTTTGAAATTTCTGTATGAGACAGCTTTTCACCAAGTAGTGTTTTGATTGAAATTTTTTGTTCAAATGTAACTTTTTTACGACTCATTATTTCAAATAACGAAAGTTTTAAATTACTAATGAAATGGTTGAAAATTAATGTAACACGTGTATAACTAATAATGAAAAATGAAACAGAATTAAAATTACAAAAAAATATAAAAACAAAAATACCGTTACGAAGGAGATTTTAAAATTTCAAGAGAATGAGCTATAATTGTGACTCTTAAATTTGAAGCATAAGAGTTAAAAAACTTTAATACTCTTTGATATATATTTTATTAAATTTGTTGGTATCGTATATGTTTAAATATAGTTGTGATATTTATAAAAAAGTAAACATAAATTTATTTAAACGTGGATTATACGAGTTATTCTCGTTAATTGTTTTTATTCTGAAGTGCGCTATATTTTTAGGCAATACTTTATGTACATATGTATTCATTCATCAATTATCTTTATCTACAAATAATTGAACGATAAGAAATACAAAGACTATGATGACAATGCCATTGTTTGTACAATATTAAATGGTTAAGTTTAAATTTATTGTCCAATAATTTTGCAAACAATTTTTTTATTACGTTTCTAAGACATGGTACACTGACTTTTAAAGTATTACAAGTACAAATAAACACATATTTTGAATGAAAAAATTATTCACACTTATTATTGGTCGTATAGGATAGTAGGTATAATTTAATTGTTTCTACCTTATTAGAAGAAACACTACCTTGGAGATAGTTTCGCAGAAATTGTATCAGAAAATGTATTATATGCGGTGTGTTATATCTCATTTGATATATCACATCATCCTGTGGAAACGACCGTATCTCGTCAATGTCTATATCATTAAAAATTAACAACAAAAATGTTGCAATCATATGACTGTATCACAATACGGAAGGAATATAAAAATTTCTCTACATATTGACGTGCATTTACTAACGCCCAAATTCAGCATTAACGTCCATTCAAATTAAAATAAATTTTGTCTCTAACCTACATACATACATAACATAATTTGTCATTACAACCCTTTAGTCAGGATTACGACCTAGTTTCTCACACCACTTGTGTTGTGAGCGTTAATTTTTTTTAATTTTTGAGTGGTGGGACCTACAGTTTAATGTCGACTCCGAACGACAGATTTTTGAGAAACTTTTCATGGCAATTTCATTTACTCTCAGAGTTTTTGCCAGAAATCTGCTGAGAGGAAGACGCCGAAGAAATATTTTTTGCATATTTTGTTTAGTTGAAGATGCCCGACCTGGGATTTGAACCGAGGCCTCATGTCTAGTAAGCCAACACACTACCTACTAGACCACAGCGTCTTTATTTTGTCTAAAAAAATATCTGCAAATCACATAGTTGTCCTTTATTAAAGTTATTGAGTTGCCAATCAAGCTAATGATCGTTTTATTACCACACCAATTGAACAATTAAAGTCTAAAAAACTAATTCCTTACAATAAAATTATTCCCATATGGTTCTCTAATGCAATTAAAGGCAATGCTACAGGTGTATGGCAAGTTGCATCATCCTGTTGAAACCAAACATTGTTCACATCAATACCATGAAGAGCGGGTACAAAAAAAAAATCGGTAAAATGGTTTCGCCGACCTCATTTTCAAAGAAATATGTGCCAATGATGTTTCGGCTCCACAAGCCGCACCAAACAGTCAATCGTAATGGGATGAAAATAAGCTTCATCTGAAAATATGATTTTTTTTTTTGGCGAAACCGACATTATCGTGCAGTTTGTCCCATCGATTCCAATAAATCCCAATGTTGCTCAAGCGTAACTCGATTCATTACGTTCAGTGGAGATAACATACTGAATTTTGTGACGGAATAGAATGACATAAGTATTGTCAGATTCGAAATAACTGACGGTTCAAATTTAAACCGATAAATGGTCCAACCTATAGAACATTTCATGTGAATGTCGCCCGCAACTATGCCTTAGATGGACCTGTATTTCGGCAAGTATATCATCAATTTCAACGGCAGAGTTGTCTTCCAGGGCTAGAAATATTGCTGGCTTGCCCCTGTAAACGAAAGACATAGAGTAGCTCCACAAAAAATAGCCTACTGAGATCAAATCGCATAATCTGCTTCAAAAGGTGAGATTAATAGTTTACTAAAGCGCCTTTCAACTCGTAATGAGTGGCATTTAAAGGGGATCACTACTTCAATTTTTACATCGGCAACTTTCAATTCAATTTGTTGATATACGGATTAAGCGCAAAATGAGTTTCTCTGCTGAAGATTATTTTTCGATTTTCGAATCACATTTCTTACACGACGCGAATTTTGATTATACAGTCACAGAAAAAAGTAAACTTTTTTCCTGCTTTTTTTTTTTGAGATTTCTAATAATTTCTAGATGATACTTTTTTATATTCGCTTTTGTCTTCAAACATTCTTAATTGTAACTGCCCTAAACAACGCTATAACACCTTTTTCAGTTTGATAAAAATCACCACTGTATGTAGGCTTTTTTCATTGACTGTATACTTCAATGATTTATAAACATTGTTTGGGGGATTTGTAGTTTAAAGACGACTCCAAACGTGTCTCTCTCAGAGTTTTTCCCAGAAGACTACTGAGAGAGGAAGTCGCCCATGGAAATATTGTATTGTATTTCGATTTGTTGATGTATGATCTGGCGTTTGAAACACGGCCTCGCGTCTAATAAGCCAACACACTACTTAATAGACTTCGGCAACTTTTCGACTTTACAAAACTTATATTAAATTGTTGTCGCCAACTTTTTCCATATTTTAACAAAATAAGACATACTAAATTTGTATGCAGTCAACCCTCCTATAACGCGGTGAGTGGGTACCGCAAAAACCAGGCTAATTCGTAGCGCGTTCTATGGAAACCGTCTACCGCGTTGTATGGAAATCGCGCTATAAGAAACTCGGAATTAGTACAAGGCACATCATTCGTACCGCGTTCTATGGAGACCAAGACAAGACAAATTATAAATTATTTTTATTGATTTAAAGAGTTCATATAAGGATGGATAAAAAAATGAAATAAAAACTAAACTAAAAGACTGTTTTCCAACAAAAAAATAAGTAAGACTTTTGTAAAATTATGTAATATTTCAACATTCATCCTCACTGTCAGATATGAGGTGCAGAAAAAATTTTTAGAAAGGGCTCTGAGATGAATGAAACTGATGTCGTAGACGGCTATGAGATAAGCTGGCATATTTATAAAAACATGTTGTTTATATACCTCGGCTGTGCTTTTGCGTCGAAATTAAAACTGATATTAAAGCCTCTTACAATATCTAGTTACTAGAGTCATTGCTATGCTGTGCGGAAGGAACTTATGGGATGTTGTTGAACGAAAACTGCGCTGTAAGAGTACCGCGTTATAGGAGGGCTGTCGCAATTTCAGCTCCGCGTTATGTGTAAACCGCGTTCTGAGGGTACCGCGTTATAGGAGGGCTGTCGCAATTTCAGCTCTGCGTTATATGGAAACCGCGTTCTGAGAGTACCGCATTATAGGAGGGTTGACTGTATTTACTTATTATAAAATCTAAGTTTTTATTATTTGTTTTTGATTTAATTTCTCATATAATTTTTTATAAAATATTTAAGTTTTATAATGACATAAATAATTCTTTGCTTAAAGGAGAACATTAATTTGAATATCATCATTATTACGCAATAATTTAAGGATAATGTATTTTACAACTGACTCCTTTCTTTTCCTCTCATAATTAACTCATTTCAATATTAATTACACTTGAAATATATTCATTTGTGGTCTTCAAAACAAAGGCCATACCCTGTTTTCTTTCGTTCGCAAACGTCAACAACTTCAATGAAAACATTCAACTAAAAACCAATAGTTTGTAATAAGAGAACAAACAAACAAACACACACACACACATGCAAATACATTTTCTTATCTGGCCTTGTAAAAAAGTTTTTTTTTTTTCGTTTTTTTTCGGTTTTTTTTTCTATTGTTGCTGTTGTTTTTATTAATTTGTTTTTCTTTTTTCACATTTATTTACTCTAATATCCCTTGATTAGACACAATGTAAGACACCACCGGGAGTTCTTTCTGTAAGTGTGTAAATGTTTATTTGTTTTGCTTTGAACATGATCGATGTTTTGTTTTAAGAATGCGTAATAAAAAGTAACAACAACAAAAAAAGAATATAAAAACGCTTTATTGTAATAAGTGGCTCATGTAACGGAGCATACGTAATGTATGAATGTATGTATGTGTGTCTAAATCTAAATCTAATATTCACTTAATGTAAACAATATAAACATTGTGGTTGGCAATTATGACTCAACAAACAATTTCTTTGTTTTTCTAAAAAAAAAAAAATTTAACTTAAGCAACAGAAAGACGCAAATTTTTCTGATTTTAAAAAACGAAATTTTAGAATTTTTTTGAAGTTGAAGTTTTCCAAGACAATTTTTGGAAATTGTATGGCTCTGGTTGTTCTGGTTGTTTAAATAAAAAGCTTCTCTTTTGTAAGAAAATTAAAAATGTTTGATTAAATAGTTTTGCCTTCTTCTTCTTCTTATTTTATACGGTATAATAATCAGAACTACTATGTATACGAAAATATTGCAACGTACGTGACATGCTATGGCCGAAGTGTTATTCCTTTGTTGTCATAGAATATTCGAAGTACCAGTACAAAGGTAAGAGTCTAAAAAGTTTTGTAAAATTTGTGTAAATCGTATACAATTTATTAATATTCACAATTAACACTAAACCTACCATGACGGGTCAAATGACCCATTTTGAACTTTTTGTCAGAATTTCTTGAAAATAACATTATCACATCGCCATTTGTCTTTACGACTTTTATTACAAAATACATCGAATGTGTTTTCCAAGATTTACTTCTCTTGTTAATTTTTTTATCGAGAAATATATGTAATCTACCTTAAATACCGCAAGATTCTGTTTCCTGATTTGCAATTTCTTGTGATTTTGAAAATTTTTGTTATTCCGTGGTATAAAAAAAATACGGTGAACATGAATAAAGTTAACATATTATTTAATTATTTTCTAAATTTGAGATTTAATTGAAGAATGTTTAATTTTTTTCTTGTATTATTTTTGTTTTATGTATTGTATTGTATTATGTTTGTTTGCTTAATATACAAACTATTTTGAGTCGTTATTTAAAAAAAATTGTTTTATTCATGTACCAAATTGGCCTAATTGATATATTTCTCACAAGACATAGTAATATATATAACATTTTGCAGACGGGTCATTTGACCCCCTTTGGTAGGAATAGGAATACATGAAGTATCGGTAGGTTTAGTGTTAAACTAAAATACTAAAACTAACAAAAGTACTAAAGTGGTAAAGTACCATTAGTACCATTACATAAAGTACCATATTAAGGAAAAGTACAACTAAAGTACTTGTACTTATTATTGTTATCCATAGGGCCACTAACAAATTTTATCAATCATTTCTCCTCAATGCTAACGTTTTAACTTCATTTCCACAATGTATGAAGTCGCCGTGGTATAGTAGGTAGTGTGTTGGCTTATTAGACGTGAGGCCTCGATTCAAACCCCAGGTCAGGCATCTCGAACTAAAAGAAATATAACAAAAGATTTCTTCGGCGACTTCCTCTCAGCAGATTTCTGGCAAAAACTTTGAGAGTAAATAAAATTGCCATGATAAGGTTTCTCAAAAATTTGACGTTCGGAGTCGATTTTAAACTGTATGTCCCCACCACTCATGTATAAAAATTAACGCATACAACATAAGTGGTGTGAGAAAATAGGTCGTAATCCTGACACAAATAGAACTCTGTTAGCTTGAATGATACGGGGCTATTTGCTCTCCGGTGCGGGATTTTGATATAAGAATACCCCGCTTATAAGCACTGTCCTGCAAGCGTTTTTAAAAGTGTTGATATCCATGGAATTCTGTAATTCTGTTTTATACGGATAATACCATAAAATGTATGTTATTTTATATTGTATCACTTGGCAAATCACATTTTGGATAAATAATTGAAAATTCCTGTCAAATATGATGAGTCATATCATATCTTTTCGATGTTCACTCCTTGCCTACGATAGTACCAGCTAAGCATGTAGGTATTGACCCACTGTAGGAGGTCCTAATATGATAAGTTTGCACGACTTCTGCGAACATATTGTATTTGACGTAATAGTGAGGAAATTCGGCAGGGTGCTACGCTTTATCAAAAAAGAGGCCCCGGTTGAGCCTTCCTATGATGTTGGTTATCGATATTCTACCAACTTCGTGGAGAGTATAGGTCAGGGGGGCTTTATGTTTAAGAAATAGGCCTTCCTATTTGAAGAAAGATTAAAGCTTTTTAGGTTTTAAAAGTTCAAGGCTATGATGCAAATTTTTTCACTTTTTCCGACATTTGAATGTGGACTATTGGGGTTTGTAATCCAGCACTTAAACGAGTACACCACAAGTCACTTCTAAATAACAACATAAACGCATGAAATTGAAATTGAAAGGTGAAGACAGTCTACATAATCTACACAATCCACCGCAATAAACCACAATTGGTGACAACACCAAAAAAGACAGTCACAGACGAAGGCCTATTCAAACGTGGAATGCGGAAGGCGCATACACATACATAACATACAAAATTGATCATTACAAACCTTCAGTCAGGATTACGACCTAGTTTGTTAATTTTATACATAAGCGACGGGGGACCTACAGTTTAAAGTCGACTCCGAACGACAGATTTTTTGATAAGCTCTTCATGGAAATTTTATTTACTCTCAGATTTTTTGCCAGAAATCTGCTGAGGGGCAGTCGCCGAAGAAATATTTTTTTCATAATTTCGTTTCGATGTCTGACCTGGGGTTTGAACCGGTCTAATAAGCCGACACACTACCTACTAGACTACGGCGAGACACTTTACGAAAATAGTTTAGTAGGATCATACCTCATGATCTTGCCGGCAAATGAATTGTTTTAAAATGTAAAATTAATTGATTATCAAAATTTGCGTCTAAATACGAGTAGCTTAATGCTAAATATAATTTATTGTGTTGTTGTCTGTGTATCTATCATTCTGAGTTTAAAAAAGTCAGTAATCATCGCACGACACCCTGGCCCATTGATGTAACGTTGCGATTTTCAATGTTCTTAAAGGAGTACGGTGCAATGATGGCGCCGACTCACAAACCGCTCTTAGAGGTAAAACCCTTCTAGTAAAAATGTTAAACCCTCTTTATGACTTTGTAACGAAATCTTGCTTTAATATTTTGCATTTAATATTTGAGCTTCAAAGTGTTGTGGGATTTTTTAATCTGATCACGCCATATTTATTTTTTTTAAATTTTTTTTAAAAAAATTTTATAAAGTGGTTTGTTCCCAAATACGCAATTATAGTTTTTAAATTACCAATGATGGAAAGAATTTATTCTTCAGCAATTCCTCAGTTCCTTGTTTTCTCACAGTACGCAATAATAAGACGACGCGTATTTTTATTATGTTTGAATTTTGTTGTTACAAAAACATGATGTTTTTTTTGTTTTTATTATTATAATGGTTATTGTTATTGTTGTTTTTGTTATTATTATCGAAAAGTTTTGACATTCGTTTAAAAAAAAAAATTATAATTTCAGTTCAAGGAAACCCTTTACCACTCACTATATGTACCAACAATACTGATTGCGATAGTCAGTCAGTCAGAGTCGTACATGCAAAAGTGTATCAGTGTTTATTTTTTATGTGGACGCTCGCTTACAATGAACACATTCTATTACATGTTATAGGTATGTATGTATGTATATGTGCATACCTATGCATGTATGGATTGTATTATTTTATTCGCAAGCAACCTTTACAAGTTTTGGCATTACATGGCTTAGCCTGTGGTAAACAAAAACTAATCATTGTTTTATTTAATATTTAATTGTTGATATATTATAAATAATACATATGTATTACAGATTGTACCCGGCGTTGCGCGGGTTATGTAGTTTGGATTAGTTTAAAAAATTATTATTTGGTCATTTTTGCATTAAAAATAACAATAAATAAAAAACCGGTTTATCGGTTTCGAAACCGGTTTTGAAACCGGTTTCTTAAAAAAATGCAATTTTTCAAATTATTCGGAAACCGGTTTAACAAACAACCCAGTTTTTTGAATACTCTAAGTCCTAAATATAAATGCACTCAATTTGCCCGTTTTTCGCCCCTTTCCCCCTTTTTGGACACCTTTTGGTCCAACTTTATGAACGGAACACCTCCAATAGCTATTTGGCAAACTTAACCAAACTAAATCGTAAAAAAATACCTTTAAAACAGATAAAATACAGCATTTATGCATAAAGTACTAATTTTTGCCCATTTTTTCTCCCTTTGCCTCATTTTTTTCCCCTTTGGGTAAAAATTTTGAAAATATTTATTGCCTATAACCTGCTCCGACAAAAGCTCGCTCAATATCCCAGATTCCAAGAAAATCGGTCCAGTCGTTCAGGCGTGATTGGCTATGCACTCAATTTGCCCGTTTTTAGACCC
Organism: Sarcophaga caerulescens; assembly: GCA_927399465.1. Classification (NCBI taxonomy): domain Eukaryota; kingdom Metazoa; phylum Arthropoda; class Insecta; order Diptera; family Sarcophagidae; genus Sarcophaga; species Sarcophaga caerulescens. The sequence goes on from OV656867.1 coordinate 23,525,213, forward strand.
TTTCCCCCTTTTTGGACCCCTTTTGGTTCAACTTTAGAAACGGAACACCTCCAGTAGCTATTTGGGAAACTTAACCAAGCTAAATCGTAAAAAAATGCCTTTAAAACAGATAAAATACAGCATTTATGCATAAAAGTACTAATTTTTGCCCATTTTTTCTCCCTTTGTCCCATTTTTCTCCCCTTTTGGTCAAATTTCAAGAAAATCGGTCCAGTCGTTCAGGCGTGATTAGCTAACAAACAAACAAACAAAAAAACAGACTTACAGAAAGATTTATAATATATATTAGGATAATATTTAATGGAATATTATTTATCATCATACACTAGAGTCACGACTTGCGTCGTTAATGGGGACCGGAGAATTGAGTGGCAAATCGAATCAACTTTTTCTATACGAATGCATTGAAATTTAATTCAAAATGAAGCAAAAAACTTAATATTTCGGATTAAAAAAGAAGTATTTTTCATTATTTTATTTAGTTCAATAAATGTTTTTTATAGTCGACGTAGTCTAGTAGGTAGTGTGTTGGCTTATTAGACGTAAGGCCCCAGTTCAAATCCCAGGTCAGACATCAAAACGAAATTATGAAAAAAATATTTCTTCGTCGACTGCCTCTCAGCAGATTTCTGGCAAAAACTCTGAGAGTAAATAAAATTGCCATGAAGAGCTTATCAAAAAATCTGTCGTTCGGAGTCGACTTTAAACTGTAGGTCCCGCCACTCATGTATAAAATTAACGCACACAACATAAGTGGTGTAAGAAGCTAGGTCGTAATCCTGACTGAAGGATTGTAATGACCGATTATGTATGTGTGTATGTATGTATGTCTCTTGCACAGGGACCTGTCAGCCATTATTACAACTCTACCATTGGTGACAGATTACGATTGAAACGCTGAAAAAAGTTTATTTTAATTGGAACGCTATTTACTTGCAGTTATCTTTAAAACAATAAATTAAAATATATTTATACAGGTAGTAACAGCATTACAACAACTCATTTCGCTTTCAGTTTGTGCCAAAAGCAACATGTATTTGGTCCACGTTTTGTCAAATCTGATTCCTCCTGCCTCTGATTCGCCTGCTAAAAATTGTAAATCTTAAGTAAAAGTAACAACAAAGGTATATGAAAAGTAAACATAAACAAATTTTTCGCCTTGTTTTTTATATGGCAGAGACAATACAACAATAAATCTTGCAATAAATGAAATGCGTTCATTTTTTGATACAAAATTTTCTGTATTTGGTTGTTTAATTGTCTAAAAGCCAAACGGGTTAAAAGTCATCCGTTATATGCGAAATATCGAAAATAAATAATAAAGATATAGAAATAAATATTAAAAATATGACATAAGCTATGTACATACATACATATGTATGTATGTATGTATGTGTATACCTAAAGCAGGAAATAAAAACAAAAAGCAATTTTCATTGAAACATTAAATGATTGATTTCTTTTGAATTTCTGTATTTTTCCATATATGTACGTTACTATGCACTAGAATATACAGTGGACAGCAAAAGTCTTAGTACGGCAATATATTTTTCGCAATTTCATAAATTTTAGCCAAAAGTTTGTATAAAAATTTATAGTTTTTATATTTATTTTATTAATTTATTTCTGTTTTATTAGCCCAATTCACAATCTCGTGTATTTTTGCAATTGTAAATATTTCCTATTAATTGTGAACAAATTTTACTGGTTGCATTTGCAACACTAATTGTAAAACACAAATACACAGCTGATTGTCAAAAATAAAAAATAAATATTTGATTATAATTTTATGATATTTGTTAACAATTTATAAAAATGTCTAATGGAAGTTTGAAGGAACAAATATTGGACTCTTTAATATACGAGGCTGCCGAAGAGATTATGTTCATCGAAGGTATGAATTATTTTATTAACATCCTCTTCGGACCATTTTCTGTTGGGTTTATCCCTTTTTATTATTTTTTTTTATATTTTGGGTCTCCATTCGCCAACGAAATTTATTATTTTTAATAAATAAATTGTCAGCTGTCAGTTTACTTAAGTGTTGCAAAATGTTGAGTAAATATAAACTATGGTTTTGAGTATTGTTTATTTTATAAACTGTAGCAAGAGTATTTCTGTATATTTTGTTATTGTAGTGTAAAAATATACTAAACCATTTTGAAAACGCAATTTACACTAGAACGTGAATTGGCTATTATAAAACAAAAAATTTTTTAATGTTTTTCAAAAAACAAGAGAAAAATAATGAAAAGTTTCAGATGACTCCATAGCATCGTTTACCATTTCATAGCACAATTGTGCTGAGAGAACTCACACGCATTCTTGTGTTTTTTGATTTAGTTGTCGATCAGACTGCGACAAGAACACATGTGCGGCGGATGCTTTACCATTTTTTTCAGAATGACACTCAAAAAATATTTTATGTTAAAAGATGCTTTTGATAATATTCAATGCCTTATATATTTTGTCGCATAGTATAATTTTTTTTAAATGCTTTAGAATGCTTGCTTTTTCTCTATTAATAAAAAATGGTTTATTATTTTTTTTATTTTTATTTATCTAAAAACATGGTCTAATTTTTAAGCCAAAGATGGATACCTTTACGATCTTTTAATAAAAAATGGATTTTTTTATTTTATTTTTATTTATCTAAAATTATTAAGCCAAAGATAGATAGCTTTACATATGTAAGTTGATAAAATGAAAATCAAAATAACGTATATTACAAACACTTTTCTATGGCTGTAAATAAATCAATTCTCTCAATTTATTTTCTCTCTCTTACTCACTAATACATAACCAAACAATTTTTGGTAAACTCTGCTCCATAGGTACCCCTCCAAGGAGAACCCTGAGTAAATTTAAAATTCAAACGCCTAATATATGAAAATGTTATCCCTTGTATTTAGTAGAATATCCGTTAAGGTCAAGTCCTAAATTTAACCCATTTTAAATTGAATGTACAAGTTTTGTTTAGTGTTTTCTGGTGGCACCATGAGCAAGTTTTTCGGTTGACTTTTGCATGAGGCTTAGCGATTACTTAACCGTTCTTTCAAATGATCTCCTAAATACTCTCTTGAAGACATATCGGGACTTTGTGCAAGAGTATTAAGCCTGTGGGGACTTTTTTTTTGTCAAAATATATTGGTGTACTAAGACTTTTGCTGTCCACTGTATACATATATGTATATACAAACATACAAATAATATATATAAAATTGTTGCGCTAAAGAGTGTTGAAATAAATAAAAACATGCTTCTTCGAATTGTGTCACTCTTTGAGGATATTTTCAGTTCGCGGTTTTAAGACCGTCACTTACATATGTATATGCCCCACCAACAACAACTTTTAGGTAAATCTGGAGGTTTGCAAATGAAAAAAATATAATACTAATCAACATATTTTTCAAATTGTTTTAAAATTTCAACAACAAGAACAACAACAACAACAATTATATAGAACAAGAGAAATAGCTACAATAACAAAACCTTGTCAAATTAATCAGTAGCACAGTGTAGTATTGTGTTTGAGTGTTGTTTGACTATTAAAAGCAAATCGTTTTTTTTTTCTTTTTGTTTTTGTTTCATTATTAATATTGTTGTAGTTTTATTATTAAAAATAAGAAAGAAAGAAAAAATTCATTCGTTTACGTTCAAATGCTGATAACAGAGACCGAAAACCCACCATCAGATTACGAATTTTGTAGTTTTTTTTTTTGCTTTTTTTTTGCTTTTTTTATACGTTAAAAAAATATATTCTCAAGCAAAAACGCGTAAAGAGCACTCATTTGTAGGAAAACCTTTGACGATATTAAAATAGTCGTGTAAAATTTATAAATTTTAAACAAATAAAAAACGAAAAAAAAAATAAGAAAAATTTTAATTTTGTATTCTCTCTATAGTTCTAGCAGAACTAAAGTATTTAATAATGTGATGTGTTTAAGAAATCAAACTTCAATCCACCTTAAATCCTACACATGGCTGTGCAAAATTTAATAATAATATTTAAAAAATTTCTAATTTATTAATAAAAAAAAAAAAATAAAATAAATTAATAAAAAAAAAAAAATAAAATAAATTAAGAAAATGAAATAAAAAATGGAAAAAACCATGTGAACGCAAATACTAATTGTTTAAAATAATAAAAATAAATTGTTTCTAACAAAACATTCACACCAAGGAAGTATTATTATTTAACAAACAACAACAATAACCAACCAACCAACCAACCAAAAAAAGAAAACCAAAGAAAAGCGCAAAGTTTTACACACAAACAAGCACAACCACTGTAAACCCTCATTTTGAAAAAGCGCAACCCATATGAAAAGTACAAAGAAAATTAAAAAAAATAAGAAGATTTTTATAACAACAACAAGAGCAAAATAACACAAAAAAAGCAAAAAAAAAATCCGAAAAATATATTTAAAAAAAACTATTTTGAACTTTGTAACAAAAAAAAAAAAAAGAAGCAAAACGAACACAAAAAAAGTGACAATTACGTCAAAACCCCCACCTTTCTCACCACGATAAAATTAACCCCTCATTTTCACCTTTACCACCACACCTATTTCACATATACTATACATACATATGTACATAGACACACAGAGAGAGAGAGAGTAGTAAACATTAACACTATCACAACCACCACCACCAGCACCACCATTACCACTACCACACCAAATGAAAGATATTGAAACATCAGCGTCATCGTCGGCACCGAATAGTTCAACATCTTTTGTTTTTAAATGCATCATAAGAACTGTGCGCTTTATGTGGCAAGTAACAGCGTTACCAACAAAAATTGGTGAAACTATTGGTACTTTATATCGCTATGCACAGACCTCGGTCGATAGCATTTTATGTGTAGCTGGGTAAGAGTTGAGTTAGATAGGATAGGTTTTTATTTTTTTTTTTTTTTTTTTTATTATTTCTAATATTTATTATTATTTGTGGCAATTCTTAAATTAAATTCTCAATATTAATTCGTTGTTGTTTTCTCTTCTCTTTGTCTCTTACAGAAAAGCTCGTCGTAAAGAACGAGATGGTGATCAAAATTCAACAGATACCAAACTGTATTTGGAAGAAAGTGTTTTAGAACGTAAATTACCTGAAGCTGATCTCAAAGCTCTAGTTGATCTACCAGCTGGCTTAGATTATAACGAATGGCTGGCATCACACAGTAAGTTTAATTTGTTTTTAATCTCCTATATTTGGTTGTAATCACGGGTGCTATTATAACACATTACATATACATATTTAACATGCAACTACAATTTTAATTTTTTGGTTTCCGCTGCAATAGTATATTAATTGACTCGGTTTTTGATCACTTCATTTACAAATTTATTCGGAATGTGGGATCTATAAAGTCCCAGTGAATTTCTGAGCACTTAAAAACACAAGAACGTAATGCCCAATTAAAAAAAAAAAAAACGCATATCATGTATGCTTGAAATTGCCGTAGTCTAGTAGGTACAGTCAAACCTCCTATAACGCGGTGAGTGCGTACCGCGTTGTATGGAAACCGTGACGTTGTGTGCAGTGTTTCAGTGAAGTGTTTAATAAAAAAAATAGTGAAAAATGTCTGGTCGTGGTAAAGGTGGCAAAGTTAAGGGAAAGGCACAGTCCCGTTCAAATCGTGCTGGTTTGCAATTCGCCGTCGGTCGTATCCATCGTTTGTTGCGTAAAGGCAATTATGCTGAACGTGTTGGTGTCGGTGCTCCAGTGTATTTAGCTGCCGTTATGGAATATTTGGCTGCTGAAGTTCTTGAATTGGCTGGCAACGCTGCTCGTGATAACAAGAAAACCAGAATTATTCCCCGTCATTTGCAATTGGCTATTCGTAATGACGAAGAATTGAACAATTGAATCAAACGAAACTCGACTGGTTAGATTTTTCAAGGTTTTAAAAGAATTTGATTTGATTTGATGAGAAGAAGCAAAATAAAGTTTACAAAAAATAATTGTGATTGTTCGTTATAGAAATATGTGAAATATGAAATTGAAATATGAATTGGAAAATAAGACGACAACACGCGTAACAAAGTTGTTCTTCCCACTATTTGCTTAGAAAACTAATTTTAAATACCTAAGTATACCTACACGATAAAGGAATATTTGAGGCTATACGTTCCTAAAGTCGTGGCTAAATAAATAAAAAAAAATTGTTGTCTGGTGTAACTATTGCTCAAGGTTGTGTTTTACCAAACATTCAAGCTGTACTTTTGCCCAAGAAAACCGAAAAGAAGGCCTAAATTATTGGAATTATCTGTCGAAAATAGAACATCGTATTATTTTTACCCCAACCGTCCTTTTCAGGAAAAAAAAAAAAAAAAAAAAAAAAAAAAAACTCGGATTTAACTCGGCTGTAAAGCTGTAAGAGTACCGCGTTATAGGGGGCTGTTGCATCTATATCAATCTATTTTAAAAAAATAAAGTAAAATACCCATCCGATAGTTAGGATAGTTCTTATCCATTAGATTAACGTATTACGTACTTTAAACAAGCATTTAAAATTGCCTTATGATGAGTCATTGGTAAGTGGATTTATTTTGTATTCCTCGAATAGTTTATTTCTACTCGTATTACTAGAAGAAAAGAGCCGATCTTAGATAAGAAATTGAAAACTATGTAGAAAATCTTACAACACCTGTTTTGCAATCTTATCAGTATTTTTTTTTCGAAACTTATTTTTTTTTATCAATAATTAATTAAGATGACTTTTATTTCTAAACCTTTTTTCCCCCAAAAGTGATTGCCATACTATTGTATGGTATACAATTATTTCAAAATTCATATCAAAAAATTACACTTTATTTTCATTCATTATTGTGAAGATAAGTTTAATATTGTAAAAGTAAATTTATTTGTGATCTATCGGGTGAGCCATCTATCGGTTTAAATTTGAACCATCGGTTATTTCGAATCTGGCAATACCTATTCTGTCACAAGATTCAGTATGTTATCTCCACTGAACATTATGAATTGATTTACACTTGAACAACGTTGGTATTTATTGGAAATTTATTTAGTCGGAAATTGTTTTGCCAAAAAAATCATCTTTTCGGACGAAGCTCATTTTTTACTTGGTGGGTACCAGAGATCAGCAACGAGTATTCAAAACGATGAGTAGATTCGAGTCATACTTATTATTTCTGATACTTATACGCATTCATACTTATTTTAATATCATACTCATACTACTCATACTCAAAGTTGGAAGTACTCATCGTATTCATACTTAACAATACGCATGATGTTATTGACTTCGACTCGTCTCTACTTAACATTTACACGAAGCACAAAATAAGTATGATTCGCGTACGAACACTACTATACTCACAAGAAGATTGTGTGTATGCTTTGCTTGTTGTCTTTGTCTTTCCTTTCTTCTTTGTTTGTATATGCAACAATAACAAAGGCTGTAAATTTTGATGAATGATTCGAGCCACTCGAATCACTTATAAGTATTTTTCTAAATTTATGAATCAGAATGAGTAGGCGTATGAATCAAACACATTTCGAATGTTGTGAGTTTGATGTCAACGTTGTACTCATACTCATTGCAACCTATACTTATAAATCAATGCTGTAGCGAGTACGAATGAATCAGAGTAGTTGAATTTCAATTCTGTTGATTCACTCATACTCAAAATTGCATGAGTGCTTACGAGTAGCGGAAAAACGATTCATTGCTGATCTCTGGTGTGTACGTTAATAAGCAAAATTGCCGTATTTGGGGCTCAGAAAACCCAAACGTGGTTTTACAACAGATAATGCACCCATTACGAGCGACTGTTTGTTGCGGCTTGTGAAGCGGAGGGATCTACTGGGTCCATATTTTTTGAAAATGAGGACGGCGCAACCTTTACGGTCAATGGAGTCACCTATCGCACCATGATAACCGATTTTTTTGTACCCGTTTTTCATGTTATTGATGTGAACGATGTTTGGTTTCAACAGGATGGTGCAACTTGCCATATATCTCATGCCACAATCGATTTATCGCGTCAAAACGTTTGATGGCCGTTTAATTAGCCGAAATGGTGATGTTAATTGGCCGCTAAGAAGCTGCGAATTGACACCGTTGGACTAATTTCTGTGGGGCGCCGTTAAAGAAAAGTGTTATGCCGACATACCAGAGACAATTGAGCATTTGAAGGCCAACATTAGTGATACCATTGCCGATATACGACCCCATACACTTGAGCCATACAGCCATATAAATCAAATAATAACACTATGCGACAAAATACAAAAAATTAAAAACACCCGAGTAACTACCTAGTCCAAGTTGTTCAGTTAGTTGAGTAGAACTCAAAAATACTTTTTTATTTTTCTCAAACCCTCCAAACTTGTTCTATTTGACAAAAACAGTTTTTTGGGAATTTACGCACAAATTTATTGATTACACAAACATTTCTAAACCGATGTCCAAAATTTAAACCTTATTAGAGAAAGTAAAGGGATGGGCCTTTAAAACAATGTACATATAAATATTATTTGACTTAATATGCTATGGGGTTTGATGAGGTAAACTTGAAAAATGCGAATTTTTTTCATATTTTTCAAGTTTGTCCGTTCATAGTAGCAAATTTTAATTAAAAAATATGAAACAAGTAATGACACTCTGAAAGTACATTATCTTGTGCAGAGATTGACACTTCGTTTGATCAAATAGGACAAAAATTACCGCTGTTATATTTTAAAGAGTCTAACAGTCGAGTTACATTTTTCATATTGTATATATTTTTCAAATGAACTTTTAGTTCAAAAAATTTCAGAATTTTTAATGGATCTTGATTGTTTATCGGAAAATGTGTCAATTTCAGGTTAGAGCGACCACCAGAAGTTGGCCAATGTTTGCGCAAAGAGAAATAATAATATTACCAAAAAAAAAATACAAATATTAGCGACTTTTGATAGTCGTGCAAATGTGAAATTGAAACATTTTGCGATAAACAATCGAGATCCATCAAAACTTCTAAAAATTTTTGAATTGAAAGTTCATTTGATAGGATGACATATATAAAAAATCTAACACGACTGTTATACTATTTAAATACGGTAATTAACTAAGGTAATTTTTTCAGATTTGATCAAACGAAGTGTCAATCCCTTCACAAGATAATGCACTTTGAGAATGTTATCACCTATTTTATATTTTTTAATTAAATTTTGCAATTAAGAATAGCCAAACTTGAAAAAATTAGAAAAAAATCATATTTTATAAGTTTACCCGATCAAACCATATGTTTATGTACACCATTTTAAGGGCCCATCTGTCCCTTTTTCAAAGACCTTGGATTTTGAAAATAAGTTAAAAAATATTTGGGAAATCAATAATTTTGTGTGAAAAGAACAAATCGCCGTTTTTGTCAAATAAAACAAGTTCTTGGTTTTGTGAAGAGATGGGCTAGGGAATTCACTGATCCTTATATAACAAGACTACTGTACATTTCACTTGTTAGACCTATTTTGGAGTATGCGTCTATTATTTTGGAATCCATACTATCGTTGTCATAGTGACTCAATAGAGTCTGTGCAGAAGCAGTTTTTATTATTCTGTTTACGTGGCCTAGGATGGGATTATGCCAATGGGTTTCCATCATATGAGGCTAGATTAGATTTGGTGAAACTTCCAACTTTGGAACGTAGAAGGGCTGTTTTAGGGGTTTGTTTTGTTTTTAATCTGGTTAAAGGTGATATCGATTCTGAGTTTTTGCTTTCTAACCTGAATTTGAGTATTCCAGCAAGATTTTCAAGGCACTATCGTCCTCTTTCTTTAGATTTCTATAGAACAAACTATGGAGCTAATTTTCCTTTTCGTAGATTATGTAATGATTTTAATTTATATTATGATTTTATTGATTTTAATTGTAATGTTTGTAATATTAAACGTAGCTTATATGCTGGCATTAATTAGTAAATTATTATAGAAAAATATATTCTCGTTCTTGTCTTAGGTAGTTATGGTTTATTGTTGCTTTATTCAGCTTGTGATTAAGTTCTGTAGCTGATTTATGTTGTCGTTGCCTTTACTTTTCCCTAACCCGCTATAGTCCGGACTGTAGTGTGTACGTGTCCCTACGTAATGGGGACGAGCCCTCCGCGGTCGGGTGAGGGTGGGTTAGTGTGAGGCCTGGGACGTTCGGAAAACAAGTTTGGAGGGTTCAAGAAAGAAAAAAATATTTCTGAGTTCTACTCAACAAAACTCACAACTTACACTACTATGTCATTAGCTGGGTGTATTAATTTTTTTATTTTATCGCATATTGTAATTGATGTTCTTAAAATTTTTTTTTTTTTTATTTTTAAAATTTTGTGTTGAAAATTAATTACCAGAGTCAATGTTTACGATTTGAATAAACAACTTTCATTTGAATAAGAATAGTAAACGAAGCAAAATATTTCGCAATATTACATCACAACAACAGACCCCCCAATAACTGTTAAATATTTCTTTGTTGTAAAAAACAATACTCAATTCGCATTATTTGTGGAGCGAGAGAGAGAGAAAGAGAGAAAAATAGTATGAATGGTTAGAAAGAACCGGTGGAATTAATTTTCGTTTTTTAATGTTTTCTTAGCTCATTTATTAATTTACTCTAACTTGACTAATTTGAATACGAATAAATTAATTGTGTTGGTTTATTTGTTTTTTTTTTTTTCTTATTTATTTACAATACAACGTATATTTTCACTTTCTTTCTTAAAAGAAAAAAAAATAGAAATAAGACAAAGAAAGAAAGACAAAAACAAAAAAGCGATGACAAAACCAATGATAAGATACCGTCAGCAGTTTGAATTTTTAATTGAATTTTGAATGTGAATTTATGCAAATTCTTTTCTTATTTTGGTTTTTAGTTTTTTTTTCTCGTTTCTATTTTTCTTTTCTATTTATTAGTCATTTCGCTATACTTTTATGGCTATTAATGTGATTTATTTTTATAAGTACCCACACACACACATACACACACACAGATAATAAAATAAATTATTAACTTTCTTTTTCTTCTTCGCGTATCTCCTCTGTATATTTTAGCACTGGCTCTATTTGAACATGTTAATTTGGTTTATGGAACCATTAGTGAATTTTGTACCACTTCGGGTTGTCCCGATATGACAGGACCGGGCAGCAGGTAAATATTCTTTATAATTAATTATCAATATATGTACATATGTATGTAAGTGAGAGGGATATTAACAGTTTATTTGATTTTTGAATGTTTATTTCAGAACGTACTTATGGTTTGATGAGAAAGGCAAAAAGACCCGCGTAGCGGCTCCTCAATATATCGATTATGTGATGACATTTACCCAAAAAACTGTTAGCGACGAATCGATATTTCCTACCAAATATGCCAACGAATTTCCCAGTTCGTTTGAATCAATTGCCCGCAAAATATTACGCTTGCAATTTCATGTGATAGCACATCTGTATGCGGCGCATTTCCGAGAAATCGCCCTATTAGGTTTGCATACGCACCTTAATTTAACATTTGCCCATTTGACCGCCCTGCACAGGCGTTTTAATTTAATTGATGAGAAGGAGACCGATGTCTTGCGTGACCTTGAAGTGGCTTTAAGATTAACCGATGACACAACCGGTGGTAATGGTGGTTCAGGTGCCGGTGCCGGCGTCATCTCTGGTAGTGGCAGTTCACAAAACGATGCAACCGAAACGAATTCTGCATTGTCAGGCGGCGGTGGTGTTGGTAGTGTGGTAGATTCCAATAAGGGTGGGAGTTTAGCAGAGGATGTCAATTCAGTGCAACAAAATAATCTTATGGATTGCAATACAACGGCCCAGCCACCCATTTGCACGCAGCCTGAGGCTAACATAAAATCACAACAGTTTGGTGGTGGTGGTGGACTTATAGGTGGAATTTTAGGTGATTTAAGCAGTGGTGAATTTGGTGATACTATGCATTATTGTACTTCGGCAGTTCCTGCTTCTTCTAATACTAATAATACCTCCTCCAATAACCATACTTCTATTACTCCCAACAACACCTGCTCTACGAATAGCACCTGCACGACAGCTGATCAACAACAACAACAACAGCAGCAGCAGCAGCAACAGTCAACAACAGTAGGGGCCGTTACGGCTAATGGTAATAATGGCGCGGGCGCTTTAAATTTTCATCTCAATAATAACAATCATTTAGCACATCAACCACATACGCACCATTCACATCACCATCATCATCATCATAATCATGTGCATCATCATAATCATCCATATGCCCAAAATACAGGCCTAATACAGTGCAATGCTAGTAACGCTCCTACAGCAACAAATGCTACAACCACTTCAACAACCACAGCATAGCTGACTTAGATTAAATACATTCAATTATTATTATTACTATTATTATTATTATTATCTTAATATTATTATTATTATTATTACTATTATACTTTGTTGTTATTTTTATTTTTTTGTTTTTCTTCAAAAAAAAAAAAACTCCCCCCTTTTCGACAACAACAACAACAACAATATCATCTCAACCAAAAAAAAAAAACAACAAATCAACAATAACAACAACGTTAACGTATGTTAACAAACAACAACAACAACAACCCTCAATCAACATCAAACAAAAAATTGACAAAAAAAATCACTTGAAACAACAGCAACAACATCAAGTGTAACAACAAGACACAAATTGAAAAGAAAATCCTAAACTTATCTGAAAAAGAAAGAAAATGTCTCTCTCTCTCTCCCTTCTATATATGTTTATATTAAAGAAAAAAAAAAGAAAAGAAAATTATATTATGTACGTATGTATGTATATTTAATTTTAATTAAATGAATTAAAAAAGAATTTGAAAAAAAGGAAAAAAATAGAAGCGAAACAACAACAACAACAACAAATTATTAAAAATTAGTTATAAATCAAGTTAAGAATTAAAGAAAGAAAATAAAAACAACAAAATAAATGTTAATTATATGCAAAATTTAAATGAAAATAAAACCAATACGAAAACAATTTAAAAAAATCATAAATTTTTTTATTTTATTTTATTCTAATTTTTATTTTATTTATGAAAATACAAACACCCAACCAAACACAAAGAAAAATTAGTTTTTACAAAACAAACAATGTAGAAATTTAATATTGTTATTGTTTTTATTATTCTATTAAACTATACTACACTATATATAGAGTATCTGATAAACATGAATTATTTTATAATTTGAACTTGAATAAATCAAATCAAACCAAGTGATGAAAGCACATGACTTGAAACAACTTTTAATAAAACTTTCTAGCTTTGAAATTAAATTCCATTTAAAATGGCTCAATAATGCATTTTCTGTTGCAGTAAGTAAAGCTTGCAAAACACAAAATTTTTATTGTACTCTCTGTAGATCCACATTGAAAAGTTTAACATTCAGAATTAATTGCAATTTGTTTGTATTTTTTGCAGGCATTAATTCTTTGAAGTCGCCGTGGTCTAGTAGGTAGTGTGTTGGCTTATTAGACTAGACGTAAAGCCCGGGTTCGTATACCAGGTCAGGCATCGAAACGAAAATATGAAAAAATATTTCTTCGGCGATTTCCTCTCAGTAGATTTCGGGCAAAAACTCTTGAGAGTAAATAAAATTTGCCATGAAAAAGTTTCTCAAAAATCTGTCGTTCGGAGTCGACGTTAAACTGTAGGTCCCGCCACTCATGTATAAAAATTAACACACACAACATGAGTGGTGTAAGAAGCTAGGCCGTAATCCTGACTGAAGTGTTGTAATGGCAAGTTTATGTATATATGTAATTCTTTAATGCTTTTTTAAGTTTTTTTCCACGATTATAGAAATTTTCAATTCAGCTACATAACGTCGTCGAAAATTCAAAAGTACGTAACAAACATTTTTCTAATTTTACAGGAGAAGCAAAAAAAAGTTATAAAATAACAAGTACAGGTAGGCCTCGTTGAACACGGGGGTTACGTTCCATGAAAATACCGTGTTAAGCAAAATCGTATTAAGCGATACAAGAAACCAATACAAAAAGAGGGGTTACGTTCCATGGTTTTCAAAAAAGCAAATTTTATTAATTTTAATTCATTTTTAATAATATATTCATACATGTTAATCCATATCTACGCATAGAAACAAAAATATTACATTCAATTAACTTAATAATTCTCGAAATATTAAAAAAAAAAAAAATTTCACGACAGTAATATTAAAAAAAAAAAAATAAAAATACGTAACCATAAAATTTAATCTTCATCACTGGATAGATCTATCCGACGTGGACGCTTTTGTAGTGATTCAATGTTGTTCTTTAAAAAATCTGTTATCTTTGTCTGATCATTAGAAAGATTTTTGTAAACCGCGCACAACCGAGGCTTTTTTAGTGTTAACCGAAAATGTGAATCGCGTTAGACCGAGGCCATGTTAAAAAGAGTACGTGCTAAGCGAGGCCTATCTGTACTTCATATGTAGAAACATTTTAAATTATTGATATAAAAACGTTATTTTTGGTCGCAAAGATCTAAAAATTGCTAGAGATACGTGAGATAACCTTACGAATCATAATCAATCAAAAACTCGATTTTGATTTTTTTGCTGATACGTACTTTTGCATTTTCGACGACGATAAGAAGTCTAAGATTTTTCAACATAAAATCTTCTATAAAATTTAAAATTTTAAATAAAAAAAAAAGTTTTCAAGTGACATTATTTTCGAAAAAGTTGTAATAACTAGTTAGCACGTGAATTTTCAAAGTTAAATCGTATTGCAACTCAAATGAATACAAATTTAAATGTTCAATTTCAATTATTTTTATATGAGCTACATACATACATATATACATAGCTCAGACGTTTTGTGTTTTCCATTTATTTATTTAACCCTGGACGGTTACTCTTCGTCGAATCGACGAAGCTCATTTACACTTTATCTATAACTTTTTTATGGTTGACCAGATTTCCCTCTTTTTTACAACAACGTTATTTGATAATAAAAGCTTGCAGTCAGTAAACAAAAAAATTTTTTTTTGTTCGTCGATTCGACGAAGAGTAACCTTACTGTACAAAAATGACCATCCAGGATTATAAAAATGGGTGGCCCGGGTACGTTTACTCACTACAAGCTTTCGTAATCAATCAACATTGTTTATAAAAAGAGCGAAATTTGGTCAAACATAAAAGAATTATATGATAAAGAGTAAATGAGCTTCGTCGATTCGACGAACAGTAACCAATTAGGGTGAAAGTGTTCGTCGATTCAACGAAGAGTAACCTTAATGTACAAAATAGAAGAGTAACCGTCTAGCGTTAAAACGTTGACTGCTAAGTACTAGATAACTCTTAGATTGCGTTCCCTTCTAGGGTGTCAACTACGAGTTATCTCGTACTCACTAATGTTAAATAATCAATTTGTTGTTTTTTGGCCAGTTTTCTGAAAATTGCCATGGCAGTCAGTCAACGAGTTAATTTTCATTCGTTATGTGGATGTGTGTAGCATCGTTAGGTAAAGAATTTTATTACTTTATGACTTCATTTTATTCATTCATGTCTGCATTAAATAATAGAATATTTTAGTTTTGGATTAAATTTTTTTTTTTTTTCAATACACTCAAACCTCGTTTTATGCGATTAATTCGTTTCGCATAAAGTCGCATAATTCAAATTCGCATAAAACGATACACTAGCTCCATAGAAAAACCACTAATTGGTTTTTCATTTAAAAAAAAATCGCATAAATTCAAATTAAAGAAATAAAACTCATACAAAAACGCATATAAAAAATCAACAAAAATTTTATTAATTCATTAAAGTAATAAAAAAAATAGAAAATAGAAAATAGCAAAAGAAAGAAAACAATGAATAAATAATACGAATTTCAAACAATGATTAAAATATATACATTTCTAAAAAATAAAAATTATATTACTTCAGGTACAAAGCAATTGAACTGGGATTTATAAATCAGAATCAGAATTGCTAAAAAATTCCAAAACGCCTGCATCACTAGATGTAAATGATATATTATTATCATCTGGAATATCATCATCTCCATCGCTAGAAATATGTTCAATAGGATTAACAGGCGAAGAATTTTCAGGAGCTGTATTTTTTTCTTTAATTTGGAAATATTTTGTCACTAATATTTGTGATTTCTTTATTAATAGTTGTTTATACAGGGTGGGCCAAAAGAAACCAAGGGGTGTAAAAGTTTAATAACTTTTTTGTTTATTAACTTTTTTTTATTTTTTCTTTCAGATTATATAATATACAAAATGGAAATTTTTTTACACTAAGTATGAAAAATGATGTCTCTTAAATGACCACCGTTTTCAGTTTCGCACTGATGGGCTCTTTTTAGAGCATTTTCCATGACATCTTTCAAAACTTGTGGCTGTAGCGTTCGAATTTCTGCAACAATGTTTGCCTTGAGTTCAAGGATTGTCTCTGGCTTGTTCACATACACTCCTTTCCTTCAAAAAACCCCAAAGAAAATAGTCGGGTGCTGTCAAATCTGGCGATCGCGCTGGCCAAATAATTTCCGAATTTCGAGAAATTATTCGCTCTCCAAAAATTTGACTTAAAAGTGCCATTGTGACTCGGGAAGTATGGGCAGTGGCTCCGTCTTGCTGAAACCACATACCAGGTCTGTTTTCAAGAGCAGGACGTAAAAAATTTTCTATCATAAACCGATACCGCTCACCATTTACGGTTACAGCACTTCCATCTTCATTCTCGAAGAAGTAGGGCCCAATGATATTTTCAGATGTGATCCCACACCATACTGTACACCTGATGGGGTGCAATTGGCGTTGATGAATGGCTCTTGGATTTTGAGAACCCCAGAACCTACAGTTCTGCTTATTAACAAAGCCATTTAAATGAAATGAAAATAATTGATCTCTGGTTTAAATAATAAAATTCTATTGTTCTGGTTCTCTGTTCAGTTGTGAACCTCTCCATTATAAATTATCCAAGTGTTGTCTATATAATCTGAAAGAAAAAATAAAAAAAAATTAATAAACAAAAAAGTTATTAAACTTTTACACCCCTTGGTTTCTTTTGGCCCACCCTGTACAACTCTTGGTATCCTGAAAAAAGATTGCCAAATCCGCGTTGGAGCTTTAATGCTCTCTCCGTATCGGGGTCAATATTAAGAATTTCGTTTTCTAGAATAGCCACTTTGTTAAGAACTTGAAAAATTCTAAGTTCAAAATAGTTTTTCTAGCGGCGGCGCGTAATTTTTTCATTGTTACCATTTCACATAGAAATTGTAATGACTAAAATAGAAATAAAATTGAGAATTTAAAAACCGCATAAATTCAAATTCGCATTAAAAAAATTCGCATAAAACGAGGTTTGAGTGTATTTCTTGTAAAAGATATCAATTTTTTAAAACCTTATAAGTTTTCTGGTTTAGAAAAATTGAACATGCATTGATTGCAAGGTTACAATTACAGTGCACGCGCGCTAATGTGAACACCGCTTAATGTGAACAGTTTTTTCGTTCATTGGCTACTCTAAAAGATGAAAAAATGTAAAAAGCCCTATAATTTGAACAGAATTTTTTTTAATTTGAAACGTTAGATAGTGTGAAGAGAGTTTGTGAAGATTAAATTATAAATTTAAATTATAAAAAAATCATAAATAATGATTTTTGTTTAAAATATGGTAAAATTCTCTTAAAATTTTCGGTATTCGGAAATGTGAACAATTCGCAAAAGTGAACAACGCCAGTTTTAATTAGTTCACATTAGCGCGCGTGCATGCACTGTATGTATTCGAATAGTAATTAAAGCATGTGGAACAGCAAACAAAAAAAAAAAGAAAAAAAAAACATTCTGAAATAATAGAATGCATTATTAAATTAATTTAAATGATTTTCGAATAACGCTTAGAAAACAATATCATTGTATGTATTTAAAATTTCCTTATCTTTATTTCTTATACATATTTCTCTTTTGTGATATAATTTTTAGACACTTTAATTTTACTACGATTTCGTTAAAATATAAGCTTGATGAACTGATATTTGTTGAAATTTCTACTTTTTTTGTGCTCAATGTGGTATGATTTGTAGGAATTTGTTAGAAACATTCTTAAAAGTTAAAATGGTAGCTATTTCGGAACTTGGTTTTCAATGTTATTCTTTGCGTTTAAGTAAGGCCATCAAAATGAAGAATGAGAAATTAAAATAATATTGTATGTAAACGCTTATAAAATGCTTTATATTTATTGAAAAAGTATTTACACTACACGTTAAATTGAGACACATTAAATACACTCTCTCTAAATATATTAAATTAAGTTTCAAAATTTATGATTAATGAAATGAAGGTATTTTTTTGTTTTAGTAAATTGAGAACCAAAATATTGAAGAAAAAAAAAATTCAATCAACCTACAACCAAACATACAAATCTAATAAACTTCGGCTTTCAAAAACAAAACAATACTATTTAACTGTCATCCAAAACATATATATGATTATATATTTAAGGAAAACTCAAAAAATATTACAACAAAAAAAAAATAAATAAAAAAAGAAAAATGTACCAGTAAAAGAAGTTCTATTGACTTATTTAAGTAAGAGGAAATTAAAATACCATAAATGTTATGCGATTGTTTACAAATACCAATCCCAAATCCCTTAAATATATTACTAAATAATCTTTTAATTATAAAACGGCCTAAACTCCTTTGTAAAATATAATTAAAACCATTAATAAGAACATTTAAATTTATAATGAATAATGAATAAACAAAAAAATATTAAAAAAAAAGTAGTCTGATTAAATAATTAAAATACGTTTATAATAAACAAACAAACAAAAAAATCATTAAATTACAATTAAATTAATATCTTTTCAATGGCACTAAAAGTTATAACAAACAAAATGGATAAACAATAAAACACACTCTGTTTTTAGAAAATAAAACGAAATAATTTTTTTTTTGTATTTTTTTTTATTTTCATTTAGAAACACTCACAATACTTGTTAGTAATTTAATTTAATAATTTGCATTGTGAATTTTTATTTCATTAAAACTTGGTATCCAAATTATTTAAAGCGTAGTCAGTCTTTCGTTAACTGAATTTTATCATATATTTAAGGCACTTGGCAAAGAATGAACTATATTTTCAAAACATATTCATAATATTCCGATTTTTATTTAAAGATATTGCATAAATATTTCCATAAAATACAACGTAATTTGAAAGGAAAACTCCTTTTATACTTTTTAGGAACTTTACAAACCACAATTTTGCTTTTAAATTCGATAATCTAATAATATTCAAAATACACTCAGTCCTTTTTTTACGCGATTATTGGTTCTGCCACTAATCGCGTAAAAATGGTTAGTTTTCCAATATTAACTGACGAATTGGTTCCGAATATAAAAAATATCGCGTATAACAAAATATACGCGCAAAAAAATATTCAAAAACAATACAATAAGTTTCAAATTTCAGACTTATGATTTATTCATTCATAACAAAATAAAAAATACAAAACAAAAACCATATATAAAAGAGAAGAAAATAGAAAATAGGTAGATTTATTGAAAAAACCGTTGAATGCTGTTTAATCACTGTCATTATCCGTAGTGGAAATTATTCTTAGCCGCTTATTTTGATGACCAGCACTGATATCACTAGAATTTTTATCAGAATCAATAGTAATTTGTTGGGACTTCCCCGTATTATATGTATGTATTCGAAAATTATTACGCGCAAAAATATGTAAACAACAGTGATGGAAAATGAACATCTTCAGGGCCAAAATCGACTTGAGTGTACCTCCGGGCCAAAGACAACGAAATTGTGCCAAAAATGGCACAATGTGCCACAATTTCCCATCTATGGTAAACAAGCAAAAAACGAAAAAAAGCAATCGCGTTAAAGTGAGAAATTCGCGTAAAAAAAGGACTGCTTTTTTTAAATTAACAATAATCAGTGTGCGGTGCACAATGTAAGTTTTTACTAATCTAGCTGAAAAAAAGTAATTTTTGTGAATTTCAATTTGAGTAAATATTTTTATCCAATATGAAAGAGCACTTTTTATATAATCACCCTTATTCTGGTTGTCGTCGTCGACGTCGTCTTGCGTCGACAGTTTAAAATTGGTATTCTGTTTGTCGTTATTGACAGTAATAGATGACTGTCGACACACATTTGGTATTCTGTGAGTCAATACGCCGTCGATATTGTGTTGTGTCGACTCTGATTTTATCGACATCATTTTTGGTAACGACGACGACGGCGACGACGACAACCAGAATAAGGGTGAATAAGAAAATTTGTCAACAATAACATTATAACGGTACTTTAAACTTGTATATTTTTGAGTGAATTAAAAACAACAAAAATACTTACATGAAATTGCTCATTCTTAAATGATTGTAACTTTTTATTGGAATGGAATTTTTTAACTATTTTTTATTTGTAACTTATTCGCTATTAATATCACTTTTAGAACCTGGAAAATTCTTTTCGTTCTATTTCATTTAAACAATTACTCCCTTTTGTTAAGTTTAGAAAAAAAAAATACAAATTATATACAATCGATAAATTCTTTTCTTCATAACGATTCAACACCAAATTAATTTTATACGAACGTCTGAAGTACCTACTTTAAGGCACGTATAAAATTATCTGCCGAGATTTGCCGTATAAACAAAAAAAAAATTTAAACAAATAATGAGTGATAATACCACATACAATGAGCTTTTGATATATGGCTTAAAACACCCGAAAATGGAATACTTGATCGTTTCGTAAACTATATTTGTTGGCTCATAATGATTATGAGCCAAGAATGATAAACTAAAGATTACGCCTTGCGCATGTTTTCCCGTTAAATGACGTAGTTGCACTATTTTAAAGGTTACCAAGTCTTTTTTATATGTGAAAATTAACATTTCTCTGAAAAATGTGTGCACTACGTGAAAGTAGTTGGCAGTCCTGCAATATAACTTACATTATCATTAGCCAATAGAAACAATAGCTGCGTGACGTCATTGATTCAACATGCGCAGAAAGTTTTAATTTTGTGTGCGCGATGACGTAATCTTTAGTTTATCATTCTTGATTATGAGCAATTAAAAATATGTATGTTCATATGAAATTTATTTAAATTTTTAAATTAAAACAAAAATTAAAAATTGAAAATTAAAAAAAAAAAAATTGTTACTTCTACCACTTTATTATTTACATTAAACATTATCATCCATACTCACTGTTTTATTACTTTTTGATTATCCAACGCGAATAATATCAGAAATAAATTTTTGCAATTGTATGGGATGTGGGCGTGGCAGTGGTTCAATGTCACTCTTTTTTTTTTTTGACAATGGTACCTACATATTGCCCTAGTACCAAAATTCATAAGTCTAGCATAATTTGTTTCCAAGATATTTAATTCTGACTCCCTAGAATGGATAAATCTTACACTGTGCGGTGCAGGTCCAATAAAAAATTGTTGCCAAGTTCACCATACGGTCAGTTATAGTTTTCTTGTTTGGCAAATTGTGCTCACAACATATGATATGCCTTCAATGTGAGAAATTTCTGTCTCTAATATAAATTTAGCTATTGTAGATGTTTACATATGTGTGTCCGTACCTATGGTACAGTTAAAGAAAAAAGTCTGCATACAGCGCTGATTTTTATTAAATCGAAAAAGGTGTTACAGCGTTGTTTAAGGTAGATACAATTAAGAATGCTTGAAGAGAAAAATGAATATAAAAAAATATGTTTTAAAAATTATTAGAAAAATATATAAAATACAAAATGATGTACTGATGTTTCTAATTTGCCTTTAAAAAAGTAAGTCAGTGATGTTACAAAAGTTTAATATTTATTCATCCGTCATTTAAAGAGTTTATGAGAAATATATTACACCGAGTTAAAATTCACGGAATTTCCCACTTTTTGAGAAAATGTCAGAATCAAATTGTTATTAAATTCGAGAGATTTTTTAAAATTCAAATTATTTAAAAATCAATACACAAGATATAGAAGGAAAAAGTTTCAATATTTTATTTAATAATAAAATTTTTTTGGTACCTAATTCTATGTATATTGTGTATAACTTCTTCCAGTTTCAATGATTTCAAGTTTGTAACTTTTGAAGGTTATTTACCTCGGAGACTTGAGGAGCAATTTAATAATAAACAGCACAGTTAATGAGAATTTAGATATTAAAAAAACCTATTTGTACGATTATCTTAACTAGAATCATTTATTTTTTATTTCATCAAAACAATGTAGTTTTAAAATTTAATTTTCAAAAAATTCTATGCAAATATAAAACTTTTATAAATTAAAATTTTAACTTTAGAGAATTTCTTTAGAAACATTGAATGCCTTATGCTTGATTTCAGTTGTATGTAATTCACTTTTTAATGTATGTAGCTTCTTAATTTTATATTCAATTGATTAATTACAAAAACAAAACAAACAAGAAAATTAAATACACTATTTAAAATACTATAAGAACATTTAACTCTTGGCAAAAGTAAAAAATTAAAATGAAAAGCGACACAAAAAAATTATTAAAAAACAAATATATAAAAAAAAAAGAAAAACAAACTATTTTTCTATTAAAAATTGTTATAAAATTGAATGAAAAATAATACAATAAAAATAAAACAACTAAAAAAAATAATAAACAAATTTAAAATAAAAACAAACAAAAAGAAAAATTAAATTAAATTAGTTAAGTTTTAAATGACTATAAAAGTAAAAAAAGAAATGTTTCAAATTAGAATATGTAACAACAAAAGAGTACATATTAAAACTAAAATTAAAAAATAAATTCCTTTGTTCATATAAATTTAATATTCTCCTCTATATCTCTCTCTCTCTGTCACTCTTTAACACCTAACACCAAGGAATACTAAATAAAAAAACACACGCACACACATGTCCCTTCACCAATCAAACACACTATCAGCGTCACTGTTAACATCACAAAAATTAAAAAAAAAGAAAGAAAAATTCCTCTCAGCCTAGAAGTATGCAATCACAAATGTTACTTAATTTATAAAATAAAACAACACCCAGCAAACAATACATTATAAGATTAACTTATTAGAGATGTAAGGAAACAAACAAACAAAAAGAAAAAAGAAAATTAATTATAAGACACAACATAAATTGTATTTGAAATGCAATTCTTCTAAAACACAAGAGTATTTATTATTTCCATACACAGTTTTGAAATTGTGAAAATTGAAAATAAAACAAAAAAACTAATTGTTTGATTGTTTTGAATTGCCTTTTAGCATTTGACGTTTTAAAGTTTTAAGCGTTACGAGCGTTACGCCCAACAAATTGAATGTTTAATGAATTTTATTATACTTTAACACAGAAACGAAATAAAACACGAACACACACACACACACACACAGTAAAACGAAATTGTTTTTAACAATTCATTGCTAATCATTGTATGGTATTTTTTATTAGAAAAACCAAAAAAAAAAATCGTTAAATTTTCAAAAAAAAAAAAGCAAAAATGAAAGAAGCGAATGAATGGATAATAAATAATATAATGCTTTAGTACATGTATTTATGTATAGTGCAGACAACTACAATAAACAAAAAAAAAACACAAACAAACAAACATACATACATACATATGTTATTAATGGTATTACATACACTCATACATATGCAATACATACAATACGACACATTAATGAATGAATATACACTTATACTACTACTACTACAAACATAATGTGTATATATAATATATACATACCAAACATAGACATATAAATATATAAAAATTAATAAAAAAACAAAAAAAAAACAACATAATGAAATGATAAATTGAAATTAAAAAACAAAAACAAAAACATTGCTGAGTTTTAATAACAAATAATAAATAAAAACGAAAATGTGTTATTAAAAAAATAAAATCTCTCGAGTTTTTCTTAAATTATTATGACAGAATTATTGACACTAGCTGCTACCAAACGAAAAAAAAATGGTCCAGTGGGCGTGTCACTACTGGTTGTTAGGAGAAAATGTAAGTTTAGGTTCTTAGCTTTCGTTTGCTACCACATTTATTAAATTATTGAAATGAAATTACCAGGCAAACATAATCGTGCAGCAAGCAAATGCCGGTAAATAGAAATGTTTTACCCCTAATAACTCCGGATCCATGGGACCAATTAAAATGAAATGGGTGCCATTGGAAAGATCAGAAGTCGGACTTTAAGGTCCATGTCCAAGTCCAAGTGTAAGTCTATGTAGGACCCGAAAATTTAACCTTGAAAGTGTAAAATAGGTTTTAGAAATGTTTTACCCCTAATAACTCCGGTTCCATGGGACCCATTAAAATGAAATGGGTGCCATTGGAAAGATCAGAAGTCGGACTTTTAGGTCCATGTCCAAGTCCAAACGTAAGTCCAAGTAGGACCCGAAAATTTAACTTTAAAAGTGTAAAATAGGTTTTATTCACCCACACATAGAAACAGTTTTTCTATTCAAAATTCTCGCCAACATTTTTTGTCAAATACCAGGCCAACAGAATCGAACAGCAAGCAAATTTCGGAAAACAAAACTGTTTAAAGGCTTATAATTCCGGATCCATGGGACCTATTAAAATGAAATGGGTACCATTGGAAAGATCAGAAGTCGGACTTTAAGGTCCATGCCCAAGTCCAAGTAGGGCCCGAATATTTAACCTTGAAAATGTAAAATAGGTTTTAGAAATGTTTTACCCCTAATAACTCCGGATCCATGGGACCTATTAAAATGAAATGGGTACCATTGGAAAGATCAGAAGTCGGACTTTTAGGTCCATGTCCAAGTCCAAGCGTAAGTTCAAGTAGGGCCCGAAAATTTAACTTTAAAAGTGTAAAATAGGTTTTATTCACCCACACATAGAAACAGTTTTTCTATTCAAAATTCTCGTCAACATTTTTTGTCAAATACCAGGCCAACAGAATCGAACAGCAAGCAAATTTCGGAAAACAAAAATGTTTAAAGGCTTATAATTCCGGATCCATGGGACCTATTAAAATGAAATGGGTGTCATTGGAAAGACCACAAGTCGTACCTTAAGGTCCATGTCCAAGTCCAAGTGTAAGTCTATGTAGGATCGGAAAATTTAACCTTGAAATTGTAAAATAGGTTTTAGAAATGTTTTACCCCTAATAACTCTGGATCCATGGGGCCTATTGAAATGAAATGGGCACCATTGGAAAGATCAGAAGTCGGACTTTAAGGTCCATGTTCAAGTCCAAGCGTAAGTCCAAGTAGGGCCCGAAAATTTAACTTTAAAAGTGTAAAATAGGTTTTATTCACCCACACATAGAAACAGTTTTTCTATTCAAAATTCTCGGCAACATTTTTTGTCAAATACCAGGCCAACAGAATCGAACAGCAAGCAAATTTCGGAAAACAAAAATGTTTAAAGGCTTATAATTCCGGATCCATGGAACCTATTAAAATGAAATGGGTGTCATTGAAAAGATCACAGGTCGTACCTTAAGGTCCATGTCCAAGTCCAAGTGTAAGTCTATGTAGGACCCGAAAATTTAACCTTGAAAATGTAAAATAGGTTTTAGAAATGTTTTACCCCTAATAACTCCGGATCCATGGGACCTATTAAAATGAAATGGGTGCCATTGGAAAGATCAGAAGTCAGACTTTTAGGTCCATGTCCAAGTCCAAACGTAAGTCCAAGTAGGGCCCGAAAATTTAACTTTAAAAGTGTAAAATAGGTTTTATTCACCCACACATAGAAACAGTTTTTCTATTCAAAATTCTCGTCAACATTTTTTGTCAAATACCAGGCCAACAGAATCGAACAGCAAGCAAATTTCGGAAAACAAAACTGTTTAAAGGCTTATAACTCCGGATCCATGGGACCTATTAAAATGAAATGGGTACCATTGGAAAGATCAGAAGTCGGACTTTAAGGTCCATGCCCAAGTCCAAGTAGGGCCCGAATATTTAACCTTGAAAATGTAAAATAGGTTTTAGAAATGTTTTACCCCTAATAACTCCGGATCCATGGGACCTATTAAAATGAAATGGGTGCCATTGGAAAGATCAGAAGTCAGACTTTTAGGTCCATGTCCAAGTCCAAACGTAAGTCCAAGTAGGGCCCGAAAATTTAACTTTAAAAGTGTAAAATAGGTTTTATTCACCCACACATAGAAACAGTTTTTCTATTCAAAATTCTCGTCAACATTTTTTGTCAAATACCAGGCCAACAGAATCGAACAGCAAGCAAATTTCGGAAAACAAAAATGTTTAAAGGCTTATAATTCCGTATCCATGGGACCTATTAAAATGAAATGGGTACCATTGGAAAGATCAGAAGTCGGACTTTAATGTCCATGTCCAAGTCCAAGTGTCAGTCTATGTAGGACCCGAAAATTTAACCTTGAAAATGTAAAATAGGTTTTAGAAATGTTTTACCCCTAATAACTCCGGATCCATGGGACCTATTAAAATGAAATATGTGCCATTGGAAAGATCAGAAGTCGGACTTTAAGGTCCATGTCCAAGTCCAAGTGTAAGTCTATGTAGGACCCGAAAATTTACCCTTGAAAGTGTAAAATAGGTTTTAGAAATGTTTTACCCCTAATAACTCCGGTTCCATGGGACCTATTAAAATGCAATGGGTGCCATTGGAAAGATCAGAAGTCGGACTTTTAGGTCCATGTCCAAGTCCAAACGTAAGTCCAAGTAGGACCCGAAAATTTAACTTTAAAAGTGTAAAATAGGTTTTATTCACCCACACATAGAAACAGTTTTTCTATTCAAAATTCTCGCCAACATTTTTTGTCAAATACCAGGCCAACAGAATCGAACAGCAAGCAAATTTCGGAAAACAAAAATGTTTAAAGGCTTATAATTCCGGATCCATGGGACCTATTAAAATGAAATGGGTGCCATTGGAAAGATCAGAAGTCGGACTTTTGGGTCCAAGTCCAAGTAGGGCCCGAATATTTAACCTTGAAAATGTAAAATAGGTTTTAGAAATGTTTTACCCCTAATAACTCCGGATCCATGGGACCTATTAAAATGAAATGGGTACCATTGGAAAGATCAGAAGTCGGACTTTAAGGTCCATGCCCAAGTCCA
Source organism: Sarcophaga caerulescens (assembly GCA_927399465.1). Taxonomy (NCBI): domain Eukaryota; kingdom Metazoa; phylum Arthropoda; class Insecta; order Diptera; family Sarcophagidae; genus Sarcophaga; species Sarcophaga caerulescens. The sequence continues at coordinate 23,552,312 of OV656867.1, forward strand.
AGTAGGGCCCGAATATTTAACCTTGAAAATGTAAAATAGGTTTTAGAAATGTTTTACCCCTAATAACTCCGGATCCATGGGACCTATTAAAATGAAATGGGTGCCATTGGAAAGATCAGAAGTCGGACTTTTAGGTCCATGTCCAAGTTCATGCGTAAGTCTAAGTAGTACCCGAAAATTTAACCTCGAAAGTGTAAAATAGGTTTTATTCACCCACACATAGAAACAGTTTTTCTATTCAAAATTCTCGTCAACATTTTTTGTCAAATACCAGGCCAACAGAATCGAACAGCAAGCAAATTTCGGAAAACAAAAATGTTTAAAGGCTTATAATTCCGGATCCATGGGACCTATTAAAATGAAATGGGTGCCATTGGAAAGATCAGAAGTCGGACTTTTGGGTCCATGTCCAAGTCCAAGTAGGGCCCGAAAATTTAATTTAAAAGTGTAAAATAGGTTTTATTCACCCACACATAGAAACAGTTTTTCTATTCAAAATTCTCGTCAAAATTTTTTGTCAAATACCAGGCCAACAGAATCGAACAGCAAGCAAATTTCGGAAAACAAAAATGTTTAAAGGCTTATAATTCCGGATCCATGGGACCTATTAAAATGAAATGGGTGCCATTGGAAAGATCAGAAGTCGGACTTTTAGGTCCATGTCCAAGTTCATGCGTAAGTCTAAGTAGTACCCGAAAATTTAACCTCGAAAGTGTAAAATAGGTTTTAGAAATGTTTTACCCCTTATAACTCCGTTTCCATGGGACCTATTAAAATGAAATGGGTGCCATTGGAAAGATCAGAAGTCGGACTTTTAGGTCCATGTCCAAGTCCAAACGTAAGTCCAAGTAGGGCCCGAAAATTTAACTTTAAAAGTGTAAAATAGGTTTTATTCACCCACACATAGAAACAGTTTTTCTATTCAAAATTCTCGTCAACATTTTTTGTCAAATACCAGGCCAACAGAATCGAACAGCAAGCAAATTTCGGAAAACAAAACTGTTTAAAGGCTTATAACTCCGGATCCATGGGACTTATTAAAATGAAATGGGTACCATTGGAAAGATCAGAAGTCGGACTTTAAGGTCCATGCCCAAGTCCAAGTAGGGCCCGAATATTTAACCTTGAAAGTGTAAAATAGGTTTTAGAAATGTTTTACCCCTAATAACTCCGGATCCATGGGACCTATTAAAATGAAATGGATGCCATTGAAAAGATCAGAAGTCGGACTTTAAGGTCCATGTCCAAGTCCAAGTGTCAGTCTATGTAAGACCCGAAAATTTAACCTTGAAATTGTAAAATAGGTTTTAGAAATATTTTACCCCTAATAACTCCGGATCCATGGGACCTATTAAAATGAAATGGGTACCATTGGAAAGATCAGAAGTCGGACTTTTAGGTCCATGTCCAAGTCCAAGCGTAAGTCCAAGTAGGGCCCGAAAATTTAACCTTGAAATTGTAAAATAGGTTTTAGAAATGTTTTACCCCTAATAACTCCGGTTCCATGGGACCTTTAAAAATGAAATGGGTGCCATTGGAAAGATCAGAAGTCGGACTTTTAGGTCCATGTCCAAGTCCAAGCGTAAGTCCAAGTAGGGCCCGAAAATTTAACTTTAAAAGTGTAAAATAGGCTTTATTCACCCACACATAGAAACAGTTTTTCTATTCAAAATTCTCGTCAACATTTTTTGTCAAATACCAGGCCAACAGAATCGAACAGCAAGCAAATTTCGGAAAACAAAACTGTTTAAAGGCTTATAACTCCGGATCCATGGGACCTATTAAAATGAAATGGGTACCATTGGAAAGATCAGAAGTCGGACTTTAAGTCCATGTCAAAGCGTAAGTCCAAGTAGGACCCGAATATTTAACCTTGAAAATGTAAAATAGGTTTTAGAAATATTTTACCCCTAATAACTCCGGATCCATGGGACCTATTAAAATGAAATGGGTACCATTGGAAAGATCAGAAGTGAGACTTTAAGGTCCATGCCCAATTCCAAGCGTAAGTCTATGTAGGACCCGAAAATTTAACCTTGAAATTGTAAAATAGGTTTTAGAAATGTCTTACCCCTAATAACTCCGGATCCATGGGACCTATTAAAATGAAATGGGTACCATTGGAAAGATCAGAAGTCAGACTTTAAGGTCCATGTCCAAGTCCAAGTCTATGTAGGACCCGAAAATTTAACCGTGAAATTGTAAAATAGGTTTTAGAAATGTTTTACCCCTAATAACTCCGGATTGATGGGACCTATTAAAATGAAATGGGTACCATTGGAAAGATCAGAAGTCAGACTTTAAGGTCCATGCCCAATTCCAAGCGTAAGTCTATGTAGGACCCGAAAATTTAACCTTGAAATTGTAAAATAGGTTTTAGAAATATTTTACCCCTAATAACTCCGGATCCATGGGACCTATTAAAATGAAATGGGTACCATTGGAAAGATCAGAAGTCAGACTTTAAGGTCCATGCCCAATTCCAAGCGTAAGTCTATGTAGGACCCGAAAATTTAACCTTGAAATTGTAAAATAGGTTTTAGAAATGTCTTACCCCTAATAACTCCGGATCCATGGGACCTATTAAAATGAAATGGGTACCATTGGAAAGATCAGAAGTCAGACTTTAAGGTCCATGCCCAATTCCAAGCGTAAGTCTATGTAGGACCCGAAAATTTAACCTTGAAATTGTAAAATAGGTTTTAGAAATATTTTACCCCTAATAACTCCGGATCCATGGGACCTATTAAAATGAAATGGGTACCATTGGAAAGATCAGAAGTCAGACTTTAAGGTCCATGCCCAATTCCAAGCGTAAGTCTATGTAGGACCCGAAAATTTAACCTTGAAATTGTAAAATAGGTTTTAGAAATGTCTTACCCCTAATAACTCCGGATCCATGGGACCTATTAAAATGAAATGGGTACCATTGGAAAGATCAGAAGTCAGACTTTAAGGTCCATGTCCAAGTCCAAGTGTAAGTCTATGTAGGACCCGAAAATTTAACCGTGAAATTGTAAAATAGGTTTTAGAAATGTTTTACCCCTAATAACTCCGGATCCATGGGACCTATTAAAATGAAATGGGTGTCATTGGAAAGATGACAAGTCGTACCTTAAGGTCCATGTCCAAGTCCAAGTGTAAGTCTATGTAGGACCCGAAAATTTAACCGTGAAATTGTAAAATAGGTTTTAGAAATGTTTTACCCCTAATAACTCCGGATCCATGGGACCTATTAAAATGAAATGGGTGTCATTGGAAAGATGACAAGTCGTACCTTAAGGTCCATGTCCAAGTCCAAGTGTAAGTCTATGTAGGACCCGAAAATTTAACTTTAAAAGTGTAAAATAGGTTTTATTCACCCACACATACAAACAGTTTTTCTATTCAAAATTCTCGTCAACATTTTTTGTCAAATACCAGGCCAACAGAATCGAACAGCAAGCAAATTTCGGAAAACAAAAATGTTTAAAGGCTTATAATTCCGGATCCATGGGACCTATTAAAATGAAATGGGTGTCATTGGAAAGATCACAAGTCGTACCTTAAGGTCCATGTCCAAGTCGAAGCGTAGGTCCAAGTAGGGCCCGAATATTTAACCTTGAAATTGTAAAATAGGTTTTAGAAATGTTTTACCCCTAATAACTCCGGATCCATGGGACCTATTAAAATGAAATGGGTATCATTGGAAAGATCAGAAGTCGGACTTTAAGGTCCATGTCCAAGTCCAAGCGTAAGTCCAAGTAGGGCCCGAAAATTTAACTTTAAAAGTGTAAAATAGGTTTTATTCACCCAAATGAAATGGGTGCCATTGGAAAGATCAGAAGTCGGACTTTAAGGTCCATGCCCAAGTCCAAGTAGGGCCCGAAAATTTAACCTTGAAAGTTTAAAATGAAATGGGTGTCATTGGAAAGATCAGAAGTCGGACTTTAAGGCCCATGTCCAAGTCCAAGTGTAAGTCCATGTAGGATCCGAAAATTTAACCGTGAAATTGTGAAATAGGTTTTAGAAATGTTTTACCCCTAATAACTCCAGTTCCATGGGACCTATTAAAATGAAATGGGTGCCATTGGAAAGATCAGAAGTCGGACTTTAAGGCCCATGTCCAAGTCCAAGTGTAAGTCCATGTAGGATCCGAAAATTTAACCGTGAAATTGTGAAATAGGTTTTAGAAATGTTTTACCCCTAACAACTCCAGTTCCATAGGACCTATTAAAATGAAATGCGTACCATTGGAAAGATCAGAAGTCGGACTTTAAGGTCCATGTCCAAGTCCAAGCGTAAGTCCAAGTAGGGCCCGAAAATTTAACTTTAAAAGTGTAAAATAGGTTTTATTCACCCAAATGAAATGGGTGCCATTGGAAAGATCAGAAGTCGGACTTTAAGGTCCATGCCCAAGTCCAAGTAGGGCCCGAAAATTTAACCTTGAAAGTTTAAAATGAAATGGGTGTCATTGGAAAGATCAGAAGTCGGACTTTAAGGCCCATGTCCAAGTCCAAGTGTAAGTCCATGTAGGATCCGAAAATTTAACCGTGAAATTGTGAAATAGGTTTTAGAAATGTTTTACCCCTAATAACTCCAGTTCCATGGGACCTATTAAAATGAAATGGGTGCCATTGGAAAGATCAGAAGTCGGACTTTAAGGCCCATGTCCAAGTCCAAGTGTAAGTCCATGTAGGATCCGAAAATTTAACCGTGAAATTGTGAAATAGGTTTTAGAAATGTTTTACCCCTAACAACTCCAGTTCCATAGGACCTATTAAAATGAAATGCGTACCATTGGAAAGATCAGAAGTCGGACTTTAAGGTCCATGTCCAAGTCCAAGCGTAAGTCCAAGTAGGGCCCGAAAATTTAACTTTAAAAGTGTAAAATAGGTTTTATTCACCCACACATAGAAACAGTTTTTCTATTCAAAATTCTCGTCAACATTTTTTGTCAAATACCAGGCCAACAGAATCGAACAGCAAGCAAATTTCGGAAAACAAAAATGTTTAAAGGCTTATAATTCCGGATCCATGGAACCTATTAAAATGAAATGGGTGTCATTGGAAAGATCACAAGTCGTACCTTAAGGTCCATGTCCAAGTCCAAGTGTAAGCCTATGTAGGACCCGAAAATTTAACCTTGAAAGTGTAAAATAGGTTTTAGAAATGTTTTACCCCTAATAACTCCGGATCCATGGGACCTATTAAAATGAAATGGGTGCCATTGGAAAGATCACAAGTCGTACCTTAAGGTCCATGTCCAAGTCCAAGTGTAAGTCTATGTAGGACCCGAAAATTTAACCTTAAAGTGTAAAATAGGTTTTAGAAATATTTTACCCCTAATAACTCCGGTTCCATGGGACCTATTAAAATGAAATGGGTGTCATTGGAAAGATCACAAGTCGGACTTTAAGGTCCATGTCCAAGTCCAAGTGTAAGCCTATGTAGGACCCGAAAATTTAACCTTGAAAGTGTAAAATAGGTTTTAGAAATGTTTTACCCCTAATAACTCCGGATCCATGGGACCTATTAAAATGAAATGGGTACCATTGGAAAGATCAGAACTCGGACTTTTAGGTCCATGTCCAAGTCCAAGCGTAAGTCCAAGTAGGACCCGAAAATTTAACTTTAAAAGTGTAAAATAGGTTTTATTCACCCACACATAGAAACAGTTTTTCTATTCAAAATTCTCGTCAACATTTTTTGTCAAATACCAGGCCAACAGAATCGAACAGCAAGCAAATTTCGGAAAACAAAAATGTTTAAAGGCTTATAATTCCGGATCCATGGGACCTATTAAAATGAAATGGCTGTCATTGGAAAGATCACAAGTCGTACCTTAAGGCCCATGTCCAAGTCCAGGTGTAAGTCTATGTCGGACCCGAAAATTTAACCTTGAAAGTGTAAAATAGGTTTTAGAAATGTTTTACCCCTAATAACTCCGGATCCATGGAACCTATTAAAATGAAATGGGTACCATTGGAAAGATCAGAAGTCGGACTTTAAGGTCCATGTCCAAGTCCAAGTGTAAGCCTATGTAGGACCCGAAAATTTAACCTTGAAAGTGTAAAATAGGTTTTAGAAAGTTTTTACCCCTAATAACTCCGGATCCATGGAACCTATTAAAATGAAATGGGTGCCATTGGAAAGATCAGAAGTCGGACTTTAAGGTCCATGTCCAAGTCCAAGTGTAAGCCTATGTAGGACCCGAAAATTTAACCTTGAAAGTGTAAAATAGGTTTTAGAAATGTTTTACCCCTAATAACTCCGGATCCATGGGACCTATTAAAATGAAATGGGTGCCATTGGAAAGATCAGAAGTCGGACTTTAAGGTCCAAGTCCAAGCGTAAGTCTATGTAGGGCCCGAAAATTTAACTTTAAAAGTGTAAAATAGGTTTTATTCACCCACACATAGAAACAGTTTTTCTATACAAAATTCTCGTCAACATTTTTTGTCAAATACCAGGCCAACAGAATCGAACAGCAAGCAAATTTCGGAAAACAAAAATGTTTAAAGGCTTATAATTCCGGATCCATGAAATGGGTGTCATTGGAAAGATCACAAGTCGTACCTTAAGGTCCATGTCCAAGTCCAAGCGTAAGTCTATGTAGGACCCGAAAATTTAACCTTGAAATTGTAAAATAGGTTTTAGAAATGTCTTACCCCTAATAACTCTGGATCCATGCGACCTATTGAAATGAAATGCGTGCCATTGGAAAGATCAGAAGTCGTACCTTAAGGCCCATGTCCAAGTGTAAGTCTATGTAGGACCCGAAAATTTAACCTTGAAAGTGTAAAATAGGTTTTAGAAAGTTTTTACCCCTAATAACTCCCGATCCATAGGACCTATTAAAATGAAATGCGTACCATTGGAAAGATCAGAAGTCGGACTTTAAGGTCCATGTCCAAGTCCAAGCGTATGTCCAAGTAGGGCCCGAAAATTTAACTTTAAAAGTGTAAAATAGGTTTTATTCACCCACACATAGAAACAGTTTTTCTATTCAAAATTCTCGTCAACATTTTTTGTCAAATACCAGGCCAACAGAATCGAACAGCAAGCAAATTTCGGAAAACAAAAATGTTTAAAGGCTTATAATTCCGGATCCATGGGACCTATTAAAATGAAATGGCTGTCATTGGAAAGATCACAAGTCGTACCTTAAGGCCCATGTCCAAGTCCAGGTGTAAGTCTATGTCGGACCCGAAAATTTAACCTTGAAAGTGTAAAATAGGTTTTAGAAATGTTTTACCCCTAATAACTCCGGATCCATGGGACCTATTAAAATTAAATGGGTACCATTGGAAAGATCAGAAGTCAGACTTTAAGGTCCATGTCCAAGTCCAAGCGTAAGTCTATGTAGGACCCGAAAATTTAACCTTGAAAGTGTAAAATAGGTTTTAGAAATGTTTTACCCCTAATAACTCCGGATCCATGGGACCTATTGAAATGAAATGGGTGCCATTGGAAAGATCAGAAGTCGGACTTTAAGGTCCATGTCCAAGTCCAAGTGTAAGCCTATGTAGGACCCGAAAATTTAACCTTGAAAGTGTAAAATAGGTTTTAGAAAGTTTTTACCCCTAATAACTCCGGATCCATGGAACCTATTAAAATGAAATGGGTGCCATTGGAAAGATCAGAAGTCGGACTTTAAGGTCCATGTCCAAGTCCAAGTGTAAGCCTATGTAGGACCCGAAAATTTAACCTTGAAAGTGTAAAATAGGTTTTAGAAATGTTTTACCCCTAATAACTCCGGATCCATGGGACCTATTAAAATGAAATGGGTGCCATTGGAAAGATCAGAAGTCGGACTTTAAGGTCCAAGTCCAAGCGTAAGTCTATGTAGGGCCCGAAAATTTAACTTTAAAAGTGTAAAATAGGTTTTAGAAATGTTTTACCCCTAATAACTCCGGATCCATGGGACCTATTAAAATGAAATGGGTGCCATTGGAAAGATCAGAAGTCGGACTTTAAGGTCCAAGTCCAAGCGTAAGTCTATGTAGGGCCCGAAAATTTAACCTTGAAAGTGTAAAATAGGTTTTAGAAATGTTTTACCCCTAATAACTCCGGATCCATGGGACCTATTAAAATGAAATGGGTGCCATTGGAAAGATCAGAAGTCGGACTTTAAGGTCCATGTCCAAGTGTAAGCCTATGTAGGACCCGAAAATTTAACCTTGAAAGTGTAAAATAGGTTTTAGAAATGTTTTACCCCTAATAACTCCGGTTCCATGGGACCTATTAAAATGAAATGGGTGTCATTGGAAAGATCACAAGTCGGACTTTAAGGTCCATGTCCAAGTGTAAGCCTATGTAGGACCCGAAAATTTAACCTTGAAAGTGTAAAATAGGTTTTAGAAATGTTTTACCCCTAATAACTCTGGATCCATGGGACCTATTAAAATGAAATGGGTGTCATTGGAAAGATCACAAGTCGGACTTTAAGGTCCATGTCCAAGGCCAAGCATAAGTCTATGTAGGACCCGAAAATTTAACCTTGAAAGTGTAAAATAGGTTTTATTCACCCACACATAGAAACAGTTTTTCTATTCAAAATTCTCGTCAACATTTTTTGTCAAATACCAGGCCAACAGAATCGAACAGCAAGCAAATTTCGGACAACAAAAATGTTTAAAGGCTTATAATTCCGGATCCATGGGACCTATTAAAATGAAATGGCTGTCATTGGAAAGATCACAAGTCGTACCTTAAGGCCCATGTCCAAGTCCAGGTGTAAGTCTATGTCGGACCCGAAAATTTAACCTTGAAAGTGTAAAATAGGTTTTAGAAATGTTTTACCCCTAATAACTCCGGTTCCATGGGACCTATTAAAATGAAATGGGTGCCATTGGAAAGATCAGAAGTCGGACTTTAAGGTCCATGTCCAAGTGTAAGCCTATGTAGGACCCGAAAATTTAACCTTGAAAGTGTAAAATAGGTTTTAGAAATGTTTTACCCCTAATAACTCCGGTTCCATGGGACCTATTAAAATGAAATGGGTGTCATTGGAAAGATCACAAGTCGGACTTTAAGGTCCATGTCCAAGTGTAAGCCTATGTAGGACCCGAAAATTTAACCTTGAAAGTGTAAAATAGGTTTTAGAAATGTTTTACCCCTAATAACTCCGGATCCATGGGACCTATTAAAATGAAATGGGTGCCATTGGAAAGATCACAAGTCGTACCTTAAGGTCCATGTCCAAGTCCAAGTGTAAGCCTATGTAGGACCCGAAAATTTAACCTTGAAAGTGTAAAATAGGTTTTAGAAATGTTTTACCCCTAATAACTCCGGATCCATGGGACCTATTAAAATGAAATGGGTGCCATTGGAAAGATCACAAGTCGTACCTTAAGGTCCATGTCCAAGTCCAAGTGTAAGCCTATGTAGGACCCGAAAATTTAACCTTGAAAGTGTAAAATAGGTTTTAGAAATGTTTTACCCCTAATAACTCCGGATCCATGGGACCTATTAAAATGAAATGGGTGCCATTGGAAAGATCAGAAGTCGGACTTTAAGGTCCATGTCCAAGTGTAAGCCTATGTAGGACCCGAAAATTTAACCTTGAAAGTGTAAAATAGGTTTTAGAAATGTTTTACCCCTAATAACTCTGGATCCATGGGACCTATTAAAATGAAATGGGTGTCATTGGAAAGATCACAAGTCAGACTTTAAGGTCCATGCCCAAGTCCAAGCGTAAGTCCAAGTAGGGCCCGAAAATTTAACTTTAAACGTGTAAAATAGGTTTTATTCACCCACACATAGAAACAGTTTTTCTATTCAAAATTCTCGTCAACATTTTTTGTCAAATACCAGGCCAACAGAATCGAACAGCAAGCAAATTTCGGAAAACAAAAATGTTTAAAGGCTTATAATTCCGGATCCATGGGACCTATTAAAATGAAATGGGTGTCATTGAAAAGATCACAGGTCGTACCTTAAGGTCCATGTCCAAGTGTAAGTCTATGTAGGACTCGAAAATTTAACCTTAAAAGTGTAAAATAGGTTTTAGAAATGTTTTACCCCTAATAACTCCGGATCCATGGGACCTATTAAAATGAAATGGGTACCATTGGAAAGATCAGAAGTCAGACTTTAAGGTCCATGCCCAAGTCCAAGCGTAAGTCTATGTAGGACCCGAAAATTTAACCTTGAAATTGTAAAATAGGTTTTAGAAATGTTTTACCCCTAATAACTCTGGATCCATGCGACCTATTGAAATGAAATGGGTGTCATTGGAAAGATCACAAGTCGTACCTTAAGGTCCATGTCCAAGTCCAAGTGTAAGTCTATGTAGGACCCGAAAATTTAACCTTGAAATTGTAAAATAGGTTTTAGAAATGTTTTACCCCTAATAACTCCCGATCCATGGGACCTATTAAAATGAAATGGGTACCATTGGAAAGATCAGAAGTCTGACTTTAAGTTCCATGTCCAAGTCCAAGTGTCAGTCTATGTAGGTCTCGAAAATTTAACCTTGAAATTGTAAAATAGGTTTTTGAAATGTTTTACCCCTAATAACTCCGGATCCATGGGACCTATTAAAATGAAATGGGTGCCATTGGAAAGATCAGAAGTCGGACTTTTAGGTCCATGTCCAAGTCCAAGCGTAAGTCCAAGTAGGACCCGAAAATATAACTTTAAAAGTGTAAAATAGGTTTTATTCACCCACACATAGAAACAGTTTTTCTATTCAAAATTCTCGTCAACATTTTTTGTCAAATACCAGGCCAACAGAATCGAACAGCAAGCAAATTTCGGACAACAAAAATGTTTAAAGGCTTATAATTCCGGATCCATGGGACCTATTAAAATGAAATGGCTGTCATTGGAAAGATCACAAGTCGTACCTTAAGGCCCATGTCCAAGTCCAGGTGTAAGTCTATGTCGGACCCGAAAATTTAACCTTGAAAGTGTAAAATAGGTTTTAGAAATGTTTTACCCCTAATAACTCTGGATCCATGGGACCTATTAAAATGAAATGGGTGTCATTGGAAAGATCACAAGTCGGACTTTAAGGTCCGTGTCCAAGGCCAAGCATAAGTCTATGTAGGACCCGAAAATTTAACCTTGAAAGTGTAAAATAGGTTTTATTCACCCACACATAGAAACAGTTTTTCTATTCAAAATTCTCGTCAACATTTTTTGTCAAATACCAGGCCAACAGAATCGAACAGCAAGCAAATTTCGGAAAACAAAAATGTTTAAAGGCTTATAATTCCGGATCCATGGGACCTATTAAAATGAAATGGGTGTCATTGAAAAGATCACAGGTCGTACCTTAAGGTCCATGTCCAAGTCCAAGTGTAAGTCTATATCGGAATCGAAAATTTAACCTTGAAAGTGTAAAATAGGTTTTAGAAATGTTTTACCCCTAATAACTCCGGATCCATGGGACCTATTAAAATGAAATGGGTACCATTGGAAAGATCAGAAGTCAGACTTTAAGGTCCATGTCCAAGTCCAAGCGTAAGTCTATGTAGGACCCGAAAATTTAACCTTGAAAGTGTAAAATAGGTTTTAGAAATGTTTTACCCCTAATAACTCTGGATCCATGGGACCTATTGAAATGAAATGGGTGCCATTGGAAAAATCAGAAGTCGGACTTTAAGGTCCATGTCCAAGGCCAAGCATAAGTCTATGTAGGACCCGAAAATTTAACCTTGAAAGTGTAAAATAGGTTTTATTCACCCACACATAGAAACAGTTTTTCTATTCAAAATTCTCGTCAACATTTTTTGTCAAATACCAGGCCAACAGAATCGAACAGCAAGCAAATTTCGGAAAACAAAAATGTTTAAAGGCTTATAATTCCGGATCCATGGGACCTATTAAAATTAAATGGGTGTCATTGAAAAGATCACAGGTCGTACCTTAAGGTCCATGTCCAAGTCCAAGTGTAAGTCTATGTAGGACTCGAAAATTTAACCTTGAAAGTGTAAAATAGGTTTTAGAAATGTTTTACCCCTAATAACTCCGGTTCCATGGGACCTATTAAAATGAAATGGGTGCCATTGGAAAGATCAGAAGTCGGACTTTAAGGTCCATGTCCAAGTGTAAGCCTATGTAGGACCCGAAAATTTAACCTTGAAAGTGTAAAATAGGTTTTAGAAATGTTTTACCCCTAATAACTCTGGATCCATGGGACCTATTAAAATGAAATGGGTGTCATTGGAAAGATCACAAGTCGGACTTTAAGGTCCATGTCCAAGGCCAAGCATAAGTCTATGTAGGACCCGAAAATTTAACCCTGAAAGTGTAAAATAGGTTTTATTCACCCACACATAGAAACAGTTTTTCTATTCAAAATTCTCGTCAACATTTTTTGTCAAATACCAGGCCAACAGAATCGAACAGCAAGCAAATTTCGGAAAACAAAAATGTTTAAAGGCTTATAATTCCGGATCCATGGGACCTATTAAAATTAAATGGGTGTCATTGAAAAGATCACAGGTCGTACCTTAAGGTCCATGTCCAAGTCCAAGTGTAAGTCTATGTAGGACTCGAAAATTTAACCTTGAAAGTGTAAAATAGGTTTTAGAAATGTTTTACCCCTAATAACTCCGGATCCATGGGACCTATTAAAATGAAATGGGTGTTATTGAAAAGATCACAGGTCGCACCTTAAGGTCCAAGTCCAAGTGTAAGTCTATGTAGGACCCGAAAATTTAACCTTGAAATTGTAAAATAGGTTTTAGAAAGTTTTTACCAGGCCAACAGAATCGAACAGCAAGCAAATTTCGGAAAACAAAAATGTTTAAAGGCTTATAATTCCGGATCCATGTGACCTATTAAAATTAAATGGGTGTCATTGGAAAGATCACAAGTCGTACCTTAAGGTCCATGTCCAAGTCCAAGTGTAAGTCTATATCGGAATCGAAAATTTAACCTTGAAAGTGTAAAATAGGTTTTAGAAATGTTTTACCCCTAATAACTCCGGATCCATGGGACCTATTAAAATGAAATGGCTGCCATTGAAAAGATCACAGGTCGTACCTTAAGGTCCATGTCCAAGTCCAAGTGTAAGTCTATGTAGGACCCGAAAATTTAACCTTGAAAGTGTAAAATAGGTTTTAGAAAGTTTTTACCAGGCCAACAGAATCGAACAGCAAGCAAATTTCGGAAAACAAAAATGTTTAAAGGCTTATAATTCCGGATCCATGGGATCTATTAAAATTAAATGGGTGTCATTGGAAAGATCACAAGTCGTACCTTAAGGTCCATGTCCAAGTCCAAGTGTAAGTCTATATCGGAATCGAAAATTTAACCTTGAAAGTGTAAAATAGGTTTTAGAAATGTTTTACCCCTAATAACTCCGGATCCATGGGACCTATTAAAATGAAATGGGTGCCATTGAAAAGATCACAGGTCGTACCTTAAGGTCCATGTCCAAGTCCAAGTGTAAGTCTATGTAGGACCCGAAAATTTAACCTTGAAAGTGTAAAATAGGTTTTAGAAAGTTTTTACCAGGCCAACAGAATCGAACAGCAAGCAAATTTCGGAAAACAAAAATGTTTAAAGGCTTATAATTCCGGATCCATGGGACCTATTAAAATTAAATGGGTGTCATTGGAAAGATCACAAGTCGTACCTTAAAGTCCATGTCCAAGTCCAAGCGTAAGTCTATGTAGGACCCGAAAATTTAACTTTAAACGTGTAAAATAGGTTTTATTCACCCACACATAGAAACAGTTTTTCTATTCAAAATTCTCGTCAACATTTTTTGTCAAATACCAGGCCAACAGAATCGAACAGCAAGCAAATTTCGGAAAACAAAAATGTTTAAAGGCTTATAATTCCGGATCCATGGGACCTATTAAAATGAAATGGGTGTCATTGAAAAGATCACAGGTCGTAACTTAAGGTCCATGTCCAAGTCCAAGTGTAAGTCTATGTAGGACTCGAAAATTTAACCTTGAAAGTGTAAAATAGGTTTTAGAAATGTTTTACCCCTAATAACTCCGGTTCCATGGGACCTATTAAAATGAAATGGGTGCCATTGGAAAGATCAGAAGTTGGACTTTAAGGTCCATGTCCAAGTGTAAGCCTATGTAGGACCCGAAAATTTAACCTTGAAAGTGTAAAATAGGTTTTAGAAATGTTTTACCCCTAATAACTCCGGATCCATGGGACCTATTAAAATGAAATGGGTGCCATTGAAAAGATCACAGGTCGTACCTTAAGGTCCATGTCCAAGTCCAAGTGTAAGTCTATGTAGGACCCGAAAATTTAACCTTGAAAGTGTAAAATAGGTTTTAGAAAGTTTTTACCAGGCCAACAGAATCGAACAGCAAGCAAATTTCGGAAAACAAAAATGTTTAAAGGCTTATAATTCCGGATCCATGGGACCTATTAAAATGAAATGGGTGTCATTGGAAAGATCACAAGTCGTACCTTAAGGTCCATGTCCAAGTCCAAGTGTAAGTCTATGTCGGACCCGAAAATTTAACCTTGAAAGTGTAAAATAGGTTTTAGAAATTTTTTACCCCTAATAACTCCGGTTCCATGGGACCTATTAAAATGAAATGGGTACCATTGGAAAGATCAGAAGTCAGACTTTAAGGTCCATGTAGACTGTCTAATGGTGAAGGTATAGCACTGGCCATTTTATAGTCATCTAGCAGCAACTCGTTTCCTTGCCGTTCGCATCTTCCCCCTTTCCACCTTTCCTAAAAAAAAAACCTGCACAATGCACTACATGAGTAGGGGCCATCCCCTGAGTGCTGGTTTCATAAAAAAAAAAAAAATGTAAAAACTATACCCATACACCATCAATTGTCATAAATTTGGTAGCAAATAAAAGCTAAGAAGCGGGCTTTAATTTTCTTATATTACTTGCCACGCCCACTCATCTCTCTTTTGTTATTTTTCTTCGAAACGTGCAAAGTTAGAAGCTAGTACATTTAATCTATCTAAAAATGATTCAGTGGGCGTGGCACTACTGGGTGTTAGGAGATAATGTAAATTTATGTTCTTAGCCTTCGTTGGCTACGAAATTTATTAAAATTGATGCTAAATAGGCAAAGTTATAAGTGTTTACATTTAATTTGCTTAAATATACTAAAGTGCTGATTTTCCAGCGTGGAATAGTCGTGATTTAAATGTGCATCTCTTGCACTGACCAACTTCTCCCTCCTTGGTTCGGTGGAACTAGGTCAGTATAGGGACTGCGTTCACCTGTGGCGTTACAACGGGCCGCTATGCGTGCTCAAGTGAGCTTTTGGTATCAAAGCTACCACACTAACCTAACCTAACCTAGGTAATACCACTAACGTAACTGACTATAAAATTTAATTTGAGTAATTGTTTGGTAGACATAAAGAGTAATACTCACGCACTTTTACCACTAATGAGAAATAATATAATTTTTATATAGATATATATTTTTTATTGAAATTTATTAATACATTTTCGTATTCTTTATATATCATTCGATATTTTGTATTTTATTTTTTTAATTATTATTTTCAAAATATTTTGAATAAAATAAATTTTGTTTTTGTTGTTTGTTTCAATGATTATAATAATAACAGACACATACACACGACGTACATTTAATACAAATTTGAAAATTTTATTTTATTTTTTTTTTATTTATTTTTTAAGTGAATAATTTGTTAACTGCTAAAAAAAATTTGTTAATATTAATATCGGGTCCGCCATCTAACGTTTTTTTTTTCAACTAGTGATTATTTCGTGAATGGTAACACTTAGCTCATGTCTGATTTGACAGATAATTAGTTTTATCCTTCCGCTGAACGAATATGGTTGTGTATACGCTTGAACAACGCTGGGAAATATTGCGACATTACTTTGAAAATCATGGTAATGTTGCAGAATGTGTGCGAAAATTGCGTACGGATTTTGGAAGAAGAGAAGCACCGTCAGCTCCGTATGTTCGTTATCTTGTGAAAAAAGTGAAAGAAACTGACATCCTCATCGATAAACCAAAGCGTGAAAAGCCAAAAACAGTGCGTACACCCTAGAATATTGCTGCTGTGGCAGAAAGTGTGCGTGAAGCGCCATCAACATCAATTCACCGTCGTTCTCAACGATTGAACATTTCGGAGATATCACTGAGACGAATTTTGCATAAAGACCTTGGTATGACGCCATACAAAGTCCAATTGGTTCAGGAGTTGAAGCCAATTGATCATTCAATGCGTTTTCGCTTCGCTAAGTGGGCCTGCGATCGACTTACAGAAGATGCCGATTTTGGCAAAAAAAAATAATCTTTTCAGATGAAGCTCATTTTGATCTTGGCGGGTATGTAAACAAGCAAAATTGTCGCATTTGGGGCACAAAAAACCCGCACGCATACATTGAAAAGCCGACGCACGCAAAACGAGTCACTGTTTGGTGTGGATTTTGGTCCAGAGGCATAATTGGGCCATTTTTCTTCGAAAATGAGCAAGGAGTGGCCGTTACAGTCAATGGCGATCGTTATCGGGCCATGTTGAACGAATTTTTGTTCACAAAAATTGAAGAGGTGGATATTGGCAACATTTGGTTTCAACAGGACGGCGCTACGTGCCACACAGCCGAAGCTACACTCGATGTTTTGCGCCCTGTTTTTGAAGATCGCATTATCAGCCGCAGAGCTGATGTCGTTTGGCAAACTCGGAGCTGCGATTTGACACCGTTGGACTATTATTTGTGGGGTGCCGTCAAAGATAAGTGTTACGCCGACAAGCCCGAGACAATTGACGCTTTAAAGGACAATATTCGTGAAGCCATTGGTGAAATACAGCTGCACACAATCGATAATGTGCTTAAAAATTGAACCGATCGTGTAGGCTACTGCATGGCCAGCCGAGGCAGCCATGAATGAAATTATTTTCCATTATTAACCGGAAGGATTGTACTTTCAAATAAAAAAAGAAATTTGAGAAAATATTCAGAAGTTTTTTTTGAAAGCATTTTCAAAAAAAAAAAAAAGTTATTTGGCGGACCCTTTATTTATTATACTCTCTTTGCTTACAATTTCGTGAATTCATTTCATTTTGATACATTTTTTCTTGTAATTAAATGACTTATCTCGTTTGAATAACAATGCACAAGCACTACTTAAATTCAATAATAAAATAATTAAATAAAAAATAAAAAAAATACACAAATTTAACTTTATTGTTTAACAAAGAAATTAAATAAAATGTTTGCAGAAATTATTATTATTATTATTTACAATAAAGCTTTAAGTAACAACTATTTTTTCGTTTTTTTTTTCTTTCTTGTAAAAAAGTGATTGATTGATTAAATATTTGTTTTTTTATTTGATTTGTTTTGTTTATTTTCATTCGTTTTTGATGATAATTTATTTTAAATAGACATCTTTATATATTAAAAATTGAAAAAACGACTAACTTACTAACTAAATATTGTTTGTTTGTTATTTGAATATTGTTTTAAAATACTATTTGTTATTATTGAAATACTAAATGTTAATTAGAAAACTAAAGTCGTAAATAAATAAAATGTTATAACAAAATAATCAAACAATGCGTGTACATTAGGGTGGCCCTTAAAATTAAAAGTCAGATTTTCTCCAGTCTCACAGCCAGTTTGGTGAATATTGGCAAAAAAATGATATTGCCAAAGCTTCAGATAAATCGGTTGGAGTTAAGACGTGCCTCAAGACCGATGCAATTTAAGGGAAACCCTAAAATTTAAGTTTCATGACTTATAACTTCAAAAATATTAACTTTATTGAAAAATATTGTAAGAGGAAGATGTTTCCTGTAAAGTTTCAAACATTTTTCCTCTTCTTCTTTCTCTTGACAACTTTTTTCTTAATCCTATATTAAACAAAATATAGGCAATATTTTAAAAAAATCCATAGATGTTCACGGATTATTTCTATACTAATTTGTAGCCCTTGCTTTGTATGCGTACATTCTATTCGAGCAGACCGAGAAAAAAAAATTTCGAACTGCTCGAATAGAATTTTTTATTAATTGTATAGTTTTGAGCGTCAAGATCTAATGCCTCAATAACCGCAATGACAATATGTACAGATTTTCAGTTACTTATCATGTACGCTTACAAAGCAAGGGCTACAAATTAGTATAGAAATAATCCGTGAACATCTATGGATTTTTTTAAAATATTGCCTCTATTTTGTTTAATATAGGATTAAGAAAAAAGTTGTCAAGGGGAAAAATGTTTGAAACTTTACAGGAAACATCTTCATCTTCAATTTGCAAAAAAGGGACTTCACTTTTAGTTGGTAATAAAAAGAAACAAAAATGTATTATACTAAGTATAAATTTATATAATAATAATAAGAAAATCTCTAATAATTTTTGCAATTCTTAAATACACTCGGGTCTCGTTTTATGCGAATTAGAATTTATTCGATTTTAAACGAAATTTTTTTTAGATTTTAAAATGTTATGATACTTTTTAAACTTTTGCATCATGCGATGAAATGTCGACACTGACCAGTGAAATACATAATTGATTTAGCTCATCAAATTGGAGTAGATGGATTTGACTCGCTGAAGCAGGATGATGTAGATGAACTGTTAGCTGACGAACCATTAACCGATATCGACGTCATTAGTTTAGTCACCGACAATGAGAAGAACATGGATAGTGAAGAGAGTGATTCCGAGGAAATTGTTGTATAATTCAATTCAAAACAAATTGGTGATATCCTCAATAAGCTTAATGATTTACAAAATCTTATTCTTAGTATGGACCCAGCTACCGAAAGAGCACTGAAGATTAAACGCGGATTGACTGATCTGTTTTCCGGATATCATGAGTTGCATTGTCAACTTAAAAATTCAAAGTCACAAAGTTTAATAACTGACTACATATCCTGCAATAAAAGAAACAATTAAACTTTTTAAAAATTCGTTGATCTAGTCCCCTACATACGTATGCATACCTGATAGGCATGTATTGATAAAAGTGACGTCGAACCAATTCCAAAACGCTGCAGAATTATTGATCGTACATTCATAATTATAGACTTCAGTTTATTAGTTATTTATTAATTTTTGGATCATTTTGTTTTCTTTTTGTGAATAATGAATTAATATTTTATTTTTGTTTATTTTTTTTAGAAGTTTTTGTTTTAAATGTAACAGAAAATGTAAATACAGTGAAAGCTCCACTGGCGGACAGCTCTAATAGGCGGACATCTCCGCTAGACGGACGAAGTCTCGTGAATTAAGTTGTATTTTTTGAGCAAATTCATCTCCCCTGGACGGACATCTCCCCTAGGCGGACAAAAATGCATTGACGGTCGGTGTCCGCCTATAAGAGCTTTCACTGTATACTTTTGTTGATTTCTTTTATGCGATTTTGCTTTGATTTTGCAATTAAAATTTGAATTTATGTGGTTTTTCAGTATTTTGGAACGAATCATTAATTTTTATATAAAGCTAGAGTATCGTTTTATGCGAAATCAATTTATGCGATTTTTTTTTGGAACGCATCTATGGCATAAAAGGAGACCTGAGTGTACACTATAAATATAGTTTTTCTTAAATTTTCACTATTTTTTTTTTGCCATATTTGTATACATTTTTCTATACAACTGTGTTGTTGATTAAAAGATATGAAATATACGCTTTATTGACTGTTACTGAAGCTAATCGATTTTAATTTTAATTAATTAATAAAAAATATTTGCTCTTAATCACATGGTGGGATAGACATACATAATATTTGTTGTTGTTGTTGTTGCTTTTTTAAAATTATTTTAAACTACTTAGAAAAAAGTTTCAATTTTTATTTAAAATTTTTGTTGTTTGCGTTGTTCTCAAAACCATATTTTTATTTAATATTTATTTTATTTTTTTCTTTTGCTTTTGCATATAAATTTGATTAATATAAATTAATTATCATTTCACACACTTTCCCTTGTTTCAATTTAAAAAAAAAATAAAAATAAGTTATATGTGCATAGTACAATTTCATTTAAATACATAGGTTTGTTTTAAACATTTGGGCAATTCACACGACTTTGTATCGTGTATGTTGTATTGAATACACTTGGTTGTTTGTGAACGCTCAATGCTATGCTGTATTGTGTACTTCGTATTCCAAATGTATTTTTTTTGGCATTCAAACAATTTGATAGCAAGAAACCAACACAACTTTTGAAAAACATATGAAAACATAAACACATTTTTTTCATTCACACAATTTGATAGCACAAAACCAATACAACTTCCAAAAACATATGAAAAATATGTGTATAAGTGTATCAAATTTTTATATGAAAATTATCAACAACAAGCATACACTGTTGTATATTCGTCCAACAATACAATGAATACAACGATACAAGGGCTTGTGTGAATTGCCCAATTATTTAAAAAAGGAATATTAAATATTTATTGGGTTTGAAGCCAAAGTTATAAACTGTTGTGTGCTTTCCCTTTTGTTTTTTTATATATTAAATTAACTGTATTTGTTTATTGTAATTAATTGTTCTGTTATTGTATTTAAGCATTTTATTCTTTTGTAAGAAACTTAATATCATTACATCTTAAAGTTTCTATTCGATCTATTTGTTTGGTTATAAATTTACTTTGTGGAGCCACTGGACTTGTATGATATTTTTTTTTTTTTTTTTATCAATATGTCTATTAAATACGTATATATTTTCTTTTTATTAATATCAGTATTGTATGAAATAAATAAAAAATCTTAAACGCATTTTATAATTCGAACAAAAATATTTAAATCTTGTGTAAGTTAATAGATAAAACCGATTGCAAAGTATAGCAAAATCATTTCATGAAAGCACTTTACTTTATTGTATCTTTTATTTAAATTAAATTTATTGTTTTTAATTTTTATATTAAAAATGTGTGTGATTGAAACAGTTATAATTAATATTTCATCACAATTTATTAAGTTTATTTTAATAATTGTACAACTTTTTGACTTGTATGTAATAGTAGATTTTAATTATTTCAACTTAAAACATCTCCGAGTTTCAAAGATTGTTTACAAAAAATTTCATTTTTTTTTTTTTTAGATACTCGTAATCGATTGTGCAGTTAATTATAACAGTTTTGATAAACTACATTTTAAGCACATTCAATTGTTAATTCACTTTCACTTGGTAGCAAACTCGTGGCTTTTAATTTCTTGTTTATAAATAAAAGGAATCAATTCGAAAAATATTATGGAAAAAAAAATATAATAAAACCCATCTTTGTTCAACGATTAAAATTTTTACCTGTATTTCGAACTAAAAATTAGTTTTTCTACGACGGCAGACCTTTCTGCTTATATGCAAGGACAGATTCTTAGTTTTTTTTTTAATTTTTATTTCATATATTATTTGTATTTATTATTAAATAGATCACATATACGGTTCTATTTATTAATTTCTTATTCTTATTATCATACTTAAAATTCATATTAATTAAATTAAATTAATAAAAGGAAAAATTTAAAAAAAAAAAAATAGTAGTATTAACCAATAAAAAAAAAAAAACAGAGACCCAATAATTAAAAAAAGTGCAATGACCTTCACTTCTATAAAAGTCATGCATACAGTGCGTGACAAAACAATGGAAATTTTTTCAAAAATTTATTTATGTGTTCTAATCAGACAAAATTGGAAATTGGAAAGAAAAAAATTGGAAATTGCAGTTCATTAGTATGCATAAAAATATAAAAAAGCCATATTATTGAAGTGTTGAAGCCTTCTCCAAAATGATGAGTATTTACAGTTCTTGACTCAAAAATTTTTTTTAATCATTTTTGAAAGTTCTGATTTGTTAAGTCCATATTTATCACATACAGTCGAACTCCTCTAATTTGAACTTCTATTACTTGAATTTTCTGTAAGTTGAAGCACATCTCGTGGCAACAGCATCTTGGAGAGAAATTCTATCAGGTTTTACTTCTTTAACTTGAACTTCCATAACATGAATTCCTCTATAACTTGAAGAAAAACGGTAGTACAACGTTTCTATAATTTGAATTTTTTCGAAAAAAATTTTGTTTTCCTGGCAAAAATTACCGAATTAGCCGCCAATAGTTCCTTTCAACTGAATTTGCTATAAAAATCGCAACATTTTATGCAAAATTACATTAAATTGCCAACACTGAAATTTATACATACATACGTAGTTCGAATTAAAGGAAATTGTAAACACGATAGTAATGTGCTGGAATACATTCACAACTTATCACGAGCTTGGGATATTGATGCCACTAGAAAGACAAGCATTCAGTATGGGAGGGAGAAGATAACATATCTTTGGTATTATTAAATGATTTTAACGACAACGAGAATGTTTTAAAAGATAACTATGAAGCAATGAACTATGAAGTCTGGCTACATTTGAATGAAGTAGAATCTATAAGTTGTACTGTTCAAGACTTTTTGGACATCGATAATGAATTGATTACTTCTGAATTTCCAACTGATGACGATACTATTGACTGAATATGTCATCGAATCAGAACCACACTCTGTAGAAATAGTAGATAGCGATGTGGACGAAGTTGAGGAAACAGTTAGACTACCGTCCAGACAAGTTATAAATGATTCATTTAAGACTTTAAATATACTCTTGAATACAAATGAAAACGTAAAAGATGACCTATACAAAGCACTACACAAATTAGAATCACTTTTTGCTCAAGCAAATGTGAAGAAATTCAATCAAAAATTACTGAGTATTTTAGTAAATAATTATAACTTTACAAAATTACAAATAGCTGTTGTTTATTTAATTCTGGATCATTTTTAAATTTTATTCCCAAAGTTGAAGTTTCTATAAGTTGAATTTTTTTTCTGGATAATGGTGATTCAATTTATAGAAGTTCGACTGTATTGTTTTTTTTTTTTTGCTGAAATTTAGCATGAAATCGTGTTTTATTAATAAACAGCACAAACATTTTGCGTATTTCTTAAGAATATTTTTAATTTTTAGTGCAATTTTGAAAGTTTCCATTGTTTTGTCAAGCACTGTATGTATGAATATAGCCAAAAATATAAAAATTAATTTATAAAATAAATTCCATCCTCCTTTACTACAATATTTTTCTTTTACGAAAAATTATTGTAATTGAATTTAAAATTAAAATAAAAATTATATTTGTTTGTACCTAACTAATACAATAAATAGATAATTAATAGTTTAAAAAATTTAAATTTTATGATTAATACTTTGGATTCTTTAAGCAAATCTTTAATTATATAATAAAACATAATATCTACAATACTAGTATTAAAATATAATTATCTTTCTTAGTTCGTTATATCTTAAGCTAACTTTATAACACAGATGACTTTATTTATCTCATTTTATTTTCAAAAAACATTTTGTAATTGATTTTATTATTATTATTTTCATCTTTAAGTTTGTGTTTATATTTAAGAATTTGCTTTGCAGTGTTCTTAAATTTGCAAAATGTTTTTTTCATCTTCTTAATTTTATGCCTAAAGTTAAAATGCTAAACAAAATACACATATAATAAATAAAAATAAAAATCAATTAAAGAATTCATTCTTTCTTAATGGAAAATATGAAAAATTCAAATTTAACATTTTTAAAACAATATTAAGCATGTAATTAGAAATCAATTGGATTTGGAAAACATGAATTTTAAAAAAATATTCTCTTCTTTCTTATAAAATTGTTCTTGCAAATTGGTGTTTAATTAAGCCCGGATAGGACATACATATATGTACATACTTTGTTGAACATTCCGTTTAAACTTGATTACAAGTACTTTTATAACTGAAAGTTTGATTAAATAATATACATAACAATCCAAATAGGCTACACACTGACTCAAATAAGTCTCCGTACACCTAGCATGCGAAGACAATTTTCACAATATCTCAAATATGATAAGTATCCAGTCTATATTCGATTAGTAATATTAATTCTTATATTTCGATAACATGTTTTTATTTTTAATTGATTATGAATTAAAAAAATTACATCACAAGCAAAGGAAAGGAACAAAAATTAATCCTGTGAAAATGGTTTACGTAAATTGATGAAAAGGTTGGTAGTAGGTGCAAGTGATTAATAATCACAAGCTTGTTGAATCAGAACAACGATCTGACCATACTTCCACAATTGTTGAAAAAGAAAAGAAAGTCTGTTCTACAATCAGTCGTAGGAAAAGATGGGAAAGCTATGAAGGAATGAGAATATTTTTCAAAGTCATTCATTTCCTTTAAATCTTATAGATTAGGGTAAGCTTTGAATTCCAGGTTAGCAAAGACTTTTGTGGAGCACAATAATAAAACATGGTGAAGAAAACGTAAGGATTTGAGGATGCACAACAATGAATAAGAAATAATATCGGGACAAAAGTTTTGAAAATTGGGTTTTTGAGTTACAGTAAGACAGCGCTTAACGAGGGGGATACGCTCAAATAAGTTCCAGCGCTAAACGAGGCAACTTAACACGTACATATGTATATTGCGACTTCGGAAAATACAGTTGGAATCTTTATTCTGGCCAGACAAACAAAAGAGCGTTGAAAAAGATACATAGTATCAGTGTTCGAAAAAATACTCAACGTTTATATACTGTACTGAATGTCGTAGGTAAAGAACACAAACATATTCACTACAACGAGAGCAAAACTTTTCGTTTCTATTTTAATGTTTGTGAACATGTTTGCAAACTCTAACATAACGTACTGAACAGAGTTTACAAACACTATTTTTTAGTGTTTGTGTAGAAAGTACACTAAAAAGATCAGTACACAACGAAAAATATTGGGTTTTAGTGAACTTTTTTGAGTACACTAACATTTTTAGTGTACGCGAGAGTTCATTCAGTATTTTTAGAGATCGCGTTGTGGTGTTTGATGCCATTTATTATTCTTTAGGAATAATAGACATATTTCGCTTAAGAATACAAATAAAAACTGGCCATTTTTCTCTCATTCTCTCTCTTACTGAATGAGAACATAAACTTTCGCGTACACTAAAAATGTTAGCGTACGAGTTCACAAACACTTAAATGAAAGTTAAAAGTATTTTATCAGTTACGTACACAATGGTTAGTGTACAGTATTTTTTCGAACACTGCATAGTATACACCGTCGCTATATAGTACACCGCTTTTGGTTGGTCCATGGCCGCTTCATTTGCACACATATACGACAAGTATCAATACAGTGTGCGATTTAGGGGAATCCCAATACTACCGCGTAATATTGAAACAGCATTAAGCGGGGTCTTACTGTAATTTTAGCTTACATCAAATCAAGCTAAGACACCGCGAAAAACTACAATTCCCAGGAAGGTTACTGTAACATTCAGTCAAAATAGACGCTTTCAGGTAACACCAAAGCAAGCTAAAGTTTAAAAGGCGACAAAACATTAAACTTTCTGTTGATATAGACGAAACGTTGAATTCTGCTCCTTTTAACCGTTTGACTGCTACGCGGCGCAAAAGCGCTGCATTCATTTGTTACGAAAATCGCATTTGCGCTGCGAATTTCAGCGTAAAAATTTAGTCAAAAAGCTAAAATAAAATCAAATTCTCGCCTTTTGATTTTATTTTATTATTAAATCTTTATAAATAGGTTATTAGAATTTTGTAGATTTTTTTTTATTATAATAATTAATTGTAGTTTTCGAGCAGTTTTCGAACGTTCTCACCAGAATCGCTTAGCAGTCAAACGGTTAAGATTATTGCGTAAAAGTGAAACAATTTTAGCACATAATGGTTATTCAACAAAGTGCTAATGGTGTAAACGATTCATATCAGTTACGTAAGATAATTCTGTTAAAGATATATATTATTTTACTTTATAGTTTTTCATTTTTGTGTAATTATTAAATATTGAAATAAGTTTTTTTTTTGTCGCCAATCTATTTATCATCCAATTTTAATGTTGCAAAGTGCGCTATTTATTTGCCCATAGTACATACATACTAAAGTGCTTTTCATAATTATAGCACCACCCTAATTTTTTGAATTTCTAAAAAAGTACATTTATAATAACAAAAACAAAACATTTCATTATGTGTAGTGTTAACGTAAAAGAAAAAATAACACTACATTTTTCAAATTGTTACTGCAATTTTTACTTCAGTTTAAAAATTAAGGTTTTTGGTCTTTGCATAATTATAGCACCATCAGTTCTGAAAAGCGGGAAAGAAAAATAATTGATTTTTTTCTATTGTTTTGTTGTTTCTAATAATAAAGGTAATATTTAATTACACATTCCGCCCAAGAAAATGTTGAGTGGTGTTGGAAAGGGGCAGATTTTAGTTTTAAAAGACCAATCTCTTTCAGTACGTGCCTTCACAAGAAAAATTGGAAGATCTCACAAGGTGGTCATAAATTTTCTGTAAAACCCAGACGGATATGGTAAGACAAAACATACTGGTCGCCCAAGAAAGCTTTTGGTGCGCAGCGCACCTAAAATCGCAAGGGAGATTTCCGGTACATCAAAAAGTTGCCGTGAAATTTCTCAAGTTCTTGACCAGGCCGTCAACATTTTAACCGTCTGGTGAAAAGTTAAACGCAATCTTAACATCGAAAGACAAAATTAGAAGTTGCCCCACATTTACTTCCTATGCACAAAAAAGAAAGATGCGAATTTACAGAACTTAACATGGATAGGAATTGGGAGAATGTAAGAGAAATTTTTCAATAATAACAAACAATGAATATAAAATTTTTTGTCTTCAGATCATATTTCCTGATAAAAAAAGTGAACTTAGATGGACCAGATGCCTATCGATACTACTGGCGTAACCTTTGACAGGAACCAAACTATTTTACTAAAAGAAATTTTGGGGGAGGTAGTCTCATGGTTTGGGGGGCTATTTCTTCAAGTGGTTGCCCCGAACTTCAGTTTCTATCCATGTACATGAATAGTAGAGAGTACATACTGTTCTTAGCTGTAGTTTGCACCCCTTCTTGAGAGAAAATAATGAAAAAAATTATGTTTTCCAACAGGACAATGCCAGAATTCATGTCAGCAGACTGAGTATGGAATGATTTCGTAACCAATCTATTGAGGTTTTATCGTTGCCAGCTTGCTCATCTGACATGAATATAATTGAAAACGTTTGGGGAATTCTTGTCCGAAGAGTATATTCACATAACAGACAATTTACCATTGCTGAAGATTTGAAATTAAAAATAATCGAAGAACGGGAGAAAATAGACGGAGAAATATAGAATAATCTTTATACGAGTATGAAAGATCGAATATTTAATTTAATATGCTCTAAGGGAGGGATTACTAAGTTTTAAGTATCAACATTTTTGGTAAATAAAGCTTCTTATTTAACAAAACTGAGACTGGTGCTATAATTATGCAAAGACCAAAAACCTTAATTTTTAAACTGAAGTAAAAATTGCGGTAACAATTTGAAAAATTTAGTGTTATTTTTTCTTTTACGTTAACACTACACATAATGTAAAGTTTTGTTTTTATTATTATAAATGTACTTTTTTAGAAATTAAAAAAAATTAGAGTGGTGCTATAATTATGAAAAGCACTTTATGTATGTAAATAGGTACACACATATAAATTAAAAAATTAAAAAACACGAAGAGATTGGTCGTACATATAAGTATGTATTTGAAAAATACATTTTAAAATGTATATAAAATACAAGAAATAATTTTTGGCAAACTACAACCTACCTATAGTCCTCAAAAAAAGTAACAATAATTAATATTGTGTGCATACAAATACAGAGAATATTTAAATTAAAAAGAATACATTTAGATAAAAAGGATCAACCTCAAACGTATTTCTTTTCTTCTTCATTGAACTGTAATCAAAAAAATTTTGATATTCAAGGATGTGTAATCACTTGTACATGCTTAAAATAAATGAATTTAAAAAAAAAAAAAAAAAAGAAAGCATAGTTGATAAATTTGTTTAGTTTTAACACTTTTAGACTTATTTGTTTTATATATAACTCCTAAATATTATAAATTAATTTCATTATAATTAATTTTTTTTTATATTTTAATATCACATCGACTTTGTTTTTGTTGTTTTTCTTCTATAATAAATTTGTTTATATTGTTATAATTTTGTTTGTTTAATATTTAATTTGAATATATGTATGATGATCTCAGCTACAAATGAAATTTTTTTTTTAACACATGATAAGAGTTTCGTTTTTTTTTTATTGTTCTTAATAACTACTACACACTAAATTAATATTTTAGTTTTCAAGAAAAATTCGTTTTTTTTTTGCTTTCAATTTTTAATCATATAAAAATTTTTCCAAGACCAATCTATACAAACATCATTTGTTTAATACTGAAATAATGAAAGTTTTAGTTTTTTTTTTTTAATAAGGATTAAGAGATAAAAAAAACCTAAGAGGAGAATAATCATATTTTTTTGATACTTGTTATTTCTTGTAGTCTTAAAAAGTTGCTTTATTTGTTCGTTCGTCCGTTCATTATTCAGTTATTTATTTTTAGGTGGTGATGTATGATATTTTTTTTTGTTTCTAGTAATTAATGGGAAACTTGTTGAAATTTTTTTTAGAGCAGAGTTAGTTAAATTTGTTAATGCGTACATAGTTACTAATGCAAATGTTATATATATGTACATATATATTTATCTATTACCGCACTGTAATCTATTTATTATTGTTGTTGTTGATTAGGGAGTTTATCAAACAATGTAATTATTAATTATTTTATTTTTACATGATCTTTAAAAGATTTTATTTTTGTTATTGTTTTTTTTTTCATTTTGCCAAAAAAGTCAGTCAATTTGTTATATTATTTTTTATATGTATGTTTATATCTATTATTTCCTATAATTTAAGTATTTGGTGTAATATTTTGTTTGAAGTTGCCTGCAACCGTGTAGCAGCTTTAGTGTATTCTAAAAATGTGTAATTAAAAATGTAAAGTTCAATACACAGTAGTGTTTTTGTATTAAATGTTCCTTTCTTCTTTAGATAAATTAAATATTTATGGAACATTTTTTCTTGAATTATAAATTATTTCATTTGTTTTGTTTTTGTTTTTTAATTATTTCTTTCGTATATAATAAAATAAAGAAATGTTAAATTTCTTTTATTAATATTTGTATTTAAAAGTTTTCATTTTTGAAGTATGTATGAGTAGAGTAGTCTGTGAATAATTGATTGTTAGTGAAAATATGGTCCAAAGTTTTCCCAGTATTGTAAGATTTTCGTTTTTGTTTGTCATTTGTATTTGTATACAAAAATGTTTTGACAATATCACTAAAAACAAGAGAAAAACAAAAAGTTGAAATAGTGATAAAAATAACAATGTTTTAAAAAGTGTTGAATAAATAGAGAGTTCTTCATTGCTGTTTATCATTATTATAGAGTTGTTCTTATTCTTTAATCTTGTGTTCATCTCAATCGGAGGGATTAACTATTTGTTTGTTTTTGTTATTGTTATTTTTAATATCTTTACTTATGAAATAATTATATTAAACACAATTGACAATACACCTCTTCCTTTTCTACTTATAAATTTCCATTACATTCATAAACATTTTCGTCATCAAAGTCTTTTCATTCGTTTTTTTTTTATTTATTTATTTATTTCTTTTTTTTTCTTTTTGGTTTATTTATACTTAACGATGATATCTGATTTCAGATTTCTTCTTTTCATTTGTACATTGTAGGTGGATTTTTCTCTTTTTGTTATGGTCGTTTGCGTTTGTTGATGCCTTTCTATTTAACAATAATAATACAAAAAAAAAATTTCCTACTCACAGGCATAAAGTTTATGTTTATTTAAGGTAAAATGTGGACTTATAAGAATTGTACTGCTGCGGGTAAGATTTCTGTAAAGCAAGAAAGGCAACAAGAATATAAATGAATACAGTTATTAAGAAACTAAATTAATAATTGCCAACTTACTTGAGAAACTGTGGCAATAACGAAGTCCAACCACCTTTGTCCTGTTTTAAAGTTAAAAATAATTCAAATGTTGATACTGTACTCGGATCAACCTTAAAGGAAGCAATGCGCCTGTAATAAAATAACATATTTTTATTATTTAACAGTATATGGGGCTTTAGGTCTATTTTCTGAATAAAATTATAGAAGAAATTAATAAAATCAAATAATTTTTCAAATTGACAACTATATGATGGGGTAACACAACAAATTGTTTTAGAATTCAAAAATGCTCAAACGAGTCAACATTTGAGAAAATAAGAAGTAGATCTTGCAAGATGTTTGCTTCCACTTTTCAATTCCACAAATTTTTGACTTCTTACGCTGATACGTATTTACAATGGGTCATTTTGGCCTATGGGTACTTGTACTTAGCCCAATGACAAGTACACGTCCTTAAACCTAACCTTACCTAACCCTCGCTGATATAATAATATTTGAACTAAAATTTAAAATAAAACGGAAATTCTTGATAGAAGCACTCATTTCACAATTCACATTAAATATTGTCATTTACATGTTATACTATGTTCAGACATGCACTTATATTGAGTAAATCGCAATAAACGGCATTATTGATCTCAATATTTCATATAAAATGTCAATTAATTATTGCTCAATAAAATCATAAATTGTTATAATATTGATTAAAACTTGAAATACAGCACTGTCATAAGTACGTTCAGTGAGCATATTACAATTTTCCGAACACTTTCTACTGATATTTGACAACTCAAATATCAACAACGATAAACAAAAAAAAAAAAAACCAAACCAAAAACAACGAACAAAACAAAAAGAATGTTGTTGACACAACCATCTGTTTTGTTTACCAGCTGTCAAATGAATGTTGAATAAGCAGCTGAACTGCGTATATTGTTATGTCTAAACACTTAAAATATTGTAATCAATAAACCGAATATTGACTCAATAAACGTACATGTCTGAACATAGTATTAGGTTAGGGGACGTGTACTTGTCGACAGAGACAGGTACAGTACCCGGAGGTCGAATTTTATTTATGTATTGAATATTCTTACATACATACATACATAATTGGTCATTACAACCCTTCAGTCAGGATTACGACCTAGCTTCTCATATCACATCATCAGTGTAGTCGCGTTCTCCCTTTTTGTTTTGTTTGGGTTGTGTAATTCCTCCGCTTCCCATTCTCCCTTTCCTACTTCCTCTCCTTTTTCCTATCCCCTCTATTATCCTTCCGTTTTAAGGACGTTGTACAATGGGTCAATTCGACCTCCGGGTACTGTACTTGTCCATTGACAAGTACACGTTCTCTAACCTAACCTACCCTAATCTCACATCACTTATGTCGTGTGTATTAATTTTATACACGAGTGGGGGACCTACAGTTTAAAGTCTATTGTGAACGACAGTTTTCGTAGATACTTTTCATGGCAATTTTATTTACTCTCAGAGTTTTTGCCAGAAGTCGCCGAAGAAACATTTTTTTTCATATTTCGATGTCTGACCTGGGGTTTGAACCGTGGCCTCACTACTAGACTACGGTGACTTGAATATACACACCACCCTACATATAATCTAAAAACTGCAGATATTATAATTTATATTTACTCACAAATACGTGAAAGTTTTTTTAAAATTCTATCCTTTATGTTCGCAATCTTTGCAATGATAAATGATTGAATATTCTTATTAGAGAGCCCGACCTAATAAAACATTTTGACAAAATAAAACTCATAAATTTTTTTTGGAATTTGATAACTGACAGATAAGATCAGTGTATAATTAATTATACATACATACATATGTAGGTATACATGTAGGTTAGGTTAGGCTAAAGGAGGTCGAATTGACCCATTGTACAACGCCCTAGCTTCTCACACCAGTCATGTTGTGTGCGTTAATTTTATACGTGAGTGGCGGGACCTACAGTTTAACGTCGATTCCGAACGACAGATTATTTTTTTTTTTGTTTTTGAGAAACTTTTTTATGGCAAATTTTATTTACTCTCAGAGTTTTTGTCAGAAATCTGCTGAGAGAAAATCGGCGAAGAAATATTTTTTTTTCATATTTCGTTTTGATGCCTAAGCCTGACCTGGGATACGAACCCGGACTTTACGTCTAATAAGCCAACACACTACCTATTAGACTACGGCGACTTCATGTATACATGTAACCGAAAGAAAATTAATTTAAATTTAGATTTGTGGCGTCTAAAAAACAAGTAAATCCTCAGGCTGATAGTTTTAAAGAATATTTTTTTTTTAATTTATTTAATTAAATGAAAGTAATTTACTTAAAATCATTGGTAATCAAAACTTACCTGACACTACCAGTCTCATCTTCGAAATCGATAAAAATAGCACAACCACGAACTCCACATGGTTCTCTTTCGGATGTTTTAATCATATCAGCCGCTATACGAGGTGTTAAATCCCAAGGCAAAGAGACTTCGGTACATGATAAATGGCGACTTTTGGCAGCACGTAACTCAGCCTGCAAAAGCTGTGAAAGGTCATTAACAGCAGCTGCATCAATATCGTCATCATGTGCAATGCCAAAATGCTCTGTCGCTTCGGTGGGAGTGGACAAATTTGAAGAAGCTGGCGAAGGGGTCAATGTGGCTATGGGTGTACCGGTGAGAGGCGAATGATATGCCGTGTTATTTAAAGTTGATGCTGTCGCAATGGCAGCAGCTGTAGCGGTGGTG
This sequence comes from Sarcophaga caerulescens, assembly GCA_927399465.1. NCBI lineage: Eukaryota > Metazoa > Arthropoda > Insecta > Diptera > Sarcophagidae > Sarcophaga > Sarcophaga caerulescens. Next base: position 23,584,871 of record OV656867.1, read on the forward strand.
GTCACATTAGTGGCATTGGGAGCACAATATAAGAGATTGTTATTGTATGCATAATGGGCACTTGCAGATGCCTCAATGCTACCATTGGGCGTTGCAGAAGCTGCTGTAGCTGTTTCCATATCAAAACTGTGTCTGTATTGTTGATGCTCTTGATGGTTGGAGTTAGTGGTATGAGTATTGGTGAAATGAACTGCTGTATTATGCTGTGGTTTAAGGCCATCAACAACGTCGAAATGTTCAATTGGACTTTGAAGAGAATTATAAGCTGCCGTAGTTGATGACGATATTGAAGAAGCTCCGTGCAGATTTGTAGACGGCGGTGATCTCGATGAGGGAGGTGTAAGGGAACTTGTCCAGTCTATAGGAGAGAAAAAAAAATAATAATAATAATAAAACATTTCTTGTGAAATTAACATACATATGTATATGTGTATAAAAATTCTACATTAGGATGAATAAAAAGAAATATTCCACTGAGCATTATTTTATTGTTCAACACTGTTATTGTGCACAACCATCATGCACATGTCCGTGAAAATAGAAAACAGCTGTTTTCTCAGTGAAGCGCAGGTCAAGAATTAACTGTTGTTACTTGGTCTTTTGCAGAAATCATATGTTTATTTAACAGCTCTCCAATAAAACTGTTTCCTCTCTCTCTCTCTCTCACACTAGTTCCAAAACAAGTCACTCAATTTGAGTAAAATATTGTTTCTTGAAAAAGACTCTAGAAAAACGAGTACATTCTATAAGAGAGACGCGAGAATGCGAGAGATTTTTATTTGAGTTTATTTTACAATATATGTGGATGGTCAATAGACGAGGGGAATGAAGAAGAAACCGTGTGTTTATCACCTGGTAACTCAGCTGTAAAATCAGCCGTTCTCATGCACATACGTGCCTGACTGCAAAGAGAAATAAAAACGAAAGAAGAAAAAAAAAAAAAACAAACAAAAAAATACTGCAAAGACTGTGTTTTTGCATGTTGATTTTGCAAGCCGGCTGGTTTGCAATTTTATTGGTGTAACGTTATACATACATACATATATATATATACAGATATATATGTATATTTATATATATGTACATACGTATATATATATATAAACACATTTGCTGCGTCAGGCCAGTGACGTAGACATATTTAAATACAAACGACTCGACGAACAAGAAAATTAGTACAATTTGTTCCATTAAATAATGAAGTAGGGTTGACGAAAAAACTCTACAGACATAGTAGGTACAACTATATCTGATTTTTAAGATACCTATTCGGTAGAAAATATTTGCATCATTATTTAAACACAAAGCCAATAAAAAAAAAATAGAACAATTAAAATTCACAATAAATATTATTGTGAATTCTTTTACATGCAAATGTAAATAAGAAAAATGAATAATTTGTTAATATTTAGTAAAACCAATTCCAGGCTTCAATTACTGCCGACTTGTCACGGAAATCACGTACTCCGTTATACTGTAATATCAGACACCACGAAAGTCTCGAACTGAATCTGCTTAGAGTCACTGCCTTGCTGTAAAGTCCACTAATTTCCCAGCCTACAGTTGTCAACATGTGGCCGTCCTTTTCAAAAATATTATACTTCCTTTCATTGATGAATATAAGACTTTTCCAGAAATCCATTCCATTTTGCAAATATGATTCAGCGAGAAGCCAACGATTACACTATGCGACAAAATAAAATACACCCAACTACTTACACTAGTAAGTTGTGAGTTTTCTTGAGTAGAACTCTAAAATATTTTTTTTTTTTTTGACTTTACGCACAAATTTATTGATTACACAAACATTTCTGAACTGATGTCCAAAATTTAAACCTTATTAGAAAGGAGAGAGATGGGCCTTTTAAACGATATACATATACATATATATTATTTGACTTAATATGCTATGAGGTTTAATGAGATAAACATGACAAATGCGAATTTTTTTCATATTTTTTCAAGTTTGTCCGTTCATAGTAGCAAACTTTAATTAAAAAATATGAAATAAGTGATGACATTCTGAAAGTGCATTATCTTGTGAAGAAATTGATACTTCGTTTGATCAAATCGGACAAAAATTGCCGTAGTTATTACTTGGAAAGGCTGCAATATTTCTTTGATTGACTGAGAATTTAGAATATTTTTAAAACTATACTGGCAACTTCAATACATATTGTCGAATTTGATAAATGCATAGATCTTTAAAATCAGTTAATTCCTCGCCATAGTCTAGTAGGTAGTGTGTTGACTTATTATCAAACACCAGGACAGACGTTTCTACCAAATAAAAAAATTCTTTAGCGGCTTCCTCTCAGCAGATTTTTGGCAAAAACTCTGGGAGTAAATAAAATTGCCATGAAAAGTTTCTCAAAAAAATCTGTCCTTCGGAATCGACTTTAAACTGTAAGTCCCGCCACTTATGTATAAAATTAACGCACACAACATAAGTGGTGTGAGAAGCTAGGTCGTAATCCTTCATTTTGGATTACGGTTGTAATGACCAATTATGTATACATGTAGTTTAGATTTAGGTTAGAGGACGTGTACTTGTCAAATGAGACAAGTACAGTACCCGAAGGTCAAGTTGACCCATTGTACAAAGACCCCTTAAGATGAGAGAATAATAGAGGGGATAGGACAAAGGACAGGAAATAGGAAAGCGATATGAAGCCTAATGAAGGCCTAGCACTTCTCAACCAGCTCAAACTAATAATGAATCTATGGAGAGCGTTGATGTCGGCTCTCGACACAGAGTTCAAGCCCTCAAAGAAGCCCCTGCCAAGGGTCCTCAACCTCAACCTACTAAGGGTTGGACAGTTATAGAGGAGGTGTTCGATAGTCTCCAATTCCTCCTCATCACAACATACCCTGCTATATATATATGTATATATATTGCAGGCCATAGACAAATAGAAACCTAACAACCCGATCCATTCCCCCAACGACTCTGCTCTTTCCCCCTGACCCATCCATTGATGAGGCCGTAGAGGTGGGAAATTGGGGGTCAGGACCAACTATTAAATCGCCCTCAGAAAGTGAACCTACCTAACCTAGCGAGAGCATCCGTATGTAGTTTATTCCTCATTCAAAACAGAGAAACCGAACGAGAAACTTGCTAGAAAAATACAGAACTTTCGCTTGGGGCAACATTAAATAACCACAGTAAAACATTAATCAATTTGAAATTGTTGCTAAATATTATTTTATTTAAATGTAATTTTTTTTTTAATTTTATTTGCATACTAAGACCAAATAATTATGGCCTGAACATGATTCGCTAATTTTTTTTTTGATGGAAAAAATTGTAATTTTTAGTTTCGAAAGTATAAAATTTTTCTCTAATTCTATTCTATTACATTCGGTATAATGTTATGGCCTTAGTGAATATACTTGTAATCAAGCCCTATTGTAAGCCTCGTAACCATAATTACAGTAGTGAAAGTCAAAGAATAAAAAAGTAAGTATAAAAACGAACGACTGACTGACTGGGGTAAGTGAGCGGTTGTCACAAAAAACCGGTAAATATCCTTCACTTTTCTGAATTTTTAAAATTTTTCTTTCTTTGAATTTGATTTTTTTTTTTTAGTTTTTATATGAGTGAATAATTTGCAAGTTCCGTACATACATATAGATGTACATACACCCTACAGCTCGACGATATCATCATTACAAGTTGTGTCCCATTACATATTGTGTGTTTTTAGTTTTTTTTGTGAAATGTGTATTCAATTGTAAAATTAAATTAACTGCAATTTGCCGAAACAAAACAAAAACCACACATTAAATGTTTAAAAAAGTTTCGAGAAAATATACCAAAAAAAAGCAGAAAAAAAAAAAAAAACTAGGGCCATATACTCTTCCGTTTTCCGTTACAAAGTTTATGTTTATCAAACTTTTTACTACTCTAGTCAATTTTTATTTCAAATAAATATTTCTGCATGTGTGGTTGTTAAATAGTTAGAAAATACAATATTATACTAACATACATACATACATATGTATGTATTCTTCATATGCATGTTAGTGTATGTAGTAACAGGATGAAGCAGGAAGTTGCATAATCCTTGTTACGAGCACACACAACAGTATTAGGCTTACAATTTTATTTTTTTTTTTACTCATCGTCATTACTTTCTGCTATTATTGTTGCCAAGCCAAACTTTTCTATGTACATACATATGTATGGTAAAAAGACAGAAAGAGAAGACACAAATTACTGGGCAACACAAACAGTAAAAACAAAAATAATTGAAAAACGGAGGGTGAGAAGAGAACAAGTGACCGAATATAATCGAGTTGCAGTGGTGCTAACTTTGTATAGAAATTGAAATTACATTAAGGACCTTAATTCTGTAGTAATAACCTAAAAATAGTTGAAACTATATTTGTTTACGTATTGGCCCCATTGCACAGTGGCTCAAAAGGCCAATCTAGCTGGAAAAAAGTCATAACTTCTCTTCGGAAGCAGCTAGAAGTATGAAATTTTGGAGTTATATATTTCCCATTGAAGGCATTCTTTGCACCAAAAGTGGGCGTTGTAAGTAAAATGGGCTTGGCGTTGAAGGTAAAGAGTTAATATGAAAATGTTTAAAATAACAAATTCTTTGTAACAATTACGATAAAAACGTGTAAATGATGGACGTGGGTTGTCCCATATGATATCGTTACCGTACTTTAGCTGTAAAGGTGCCAAGCAAATTGCAAAAAAATATTCATCCGTTTTACAGGAATCATTTGAACTAAAGCTTATAGGTTGAGTGCCCACTGCTACCATTACACCCCCATTTATAAACCAAAGTCAATTCCGTATAATTGAATTCCTCTATGACATCTTTTTGTAACTTTAAAATTCTACATGCAGTGTGATCAACGAAGTACTGCAAAGACACTTCGGATACCTTTATTCCATTACTTGGTTAGCACTTTTGTTTAGCTTTCAAAATTCTATGATGGGTATATATATATCCGCGTTAAGAATCTTAGCAACAGTACGCATCGCATTATAACTTGCTTTTATATATTTTCCATCGATAAACAGACGTAATGCTTCTTCATCTGTATATGGTACTGGTTCCTTAGATTATACATTAACAATTTTTTTAATTTTAATTGCTCTTGTTGGAGATCCATTTATGTTCTTTAGATCGCGGCAGCATCCCTCATGCCAGATTTATAAAGACTAACGCCAGCAGCGAAAGCTAGTTTCTCATGTGAACATCCACTAACTAAAGTAGACACTTCAACACGGTTCCCTTTTTCAGATTTACCTGAAAAATCTGATCGAGGTCTGACAAAATTTGACTTTGACCGTTGCGTTCGTAAATCCTCTGGAATTTTAAATACGTTTTCAGAAAGAAGACAAAATAGTCCATCTAACCAAATTTTGTTAGTCTTCAAAATATTTCTTACATCCTTTTGCTTTTAATCCATCTTTCATTAATATATACGTTAATCTCCTTACAGCTAACTTAACTTTATTGCAATAATCTTCTGTTTTAATTTTCTGTAACCCACTCTTAGCAAAAAAAAAAAAAAAATACCTAATGACAGCATTTGCCCTTTCTTTGCTTTTCATTTCGGCAATCCACACATTATATAGTTCTCGCCGTGTTATGGGTATGTTATCTATATATGTATATAAAAAGTTTACCGGTAAATAATTGAAGCTAATTTTTTTTCCATCTAAAGTGGACATTACACACATAAACAGGGCACAATTCATTTCACGGGAATCCATGGGAATCCTATTTAAAAGTTACTCTAAAAACTATAAAATCCTAAATATTTACTAGACAAACAACATGTTTCCTCTTACCTACTATTTTACACACAGAACGTTTAAATTCGATATTTATTTATAATATAGCTAGAACATACCTGACATAATGCAGTATAAAAAAAAGAAAGTCAAAATGTGCTATTGTTTGATGTTACGATCAGTTCAAAAGTGACGCTGTGAATCGACTGGCCTCTTCTAACAACAGAGACAACGCAATTGATCATTTTTCAAACATCATAACAAAGCAAATAAGACAAAAATAAAAAAACCTGATATACAATTATGAAGAGTGGATAGTTATTTAACAATTACCAAACAAATTATGTCAATTTTGAAACATAAAAAAATTGACTTTTTTCCAACTAGATTGGCTTCTTGAACCACTGTGCATTGGCTACATTGTTGTTAGAGGAGACTTATTGGTTCGCTATAAAGTATTCATTGATGAATTTAAATGATAGTGAAAGTTATCGGAATAAACACTGATGGATAGTTTAATAGGTAGTGTTGTAATAACTTATGAGATGAAAGCCCATGGTTTAAACCCCAGCTCAAGCATCGCGATCAAAACGAAGTAAAAAAAAATATTTCTTTGTCAAGTTGCTCTAAGCAGACTTCTGGCAATACTCTGAAAATTTGCCATAAATGTTTCTAAAAAATCTGTCACTCAGATTCGACTTTAAGTCGTAGGTCGCGCCACATAGACTGAAAGGTTGCAATGACCAATTATTTATATACAGTGCTGTTCAATAAAATAGATTCACCTGCTCTCCGAAATGTTTACTATATCTAAATGTCGTATACAAAGAAGTATATCGTCGTCGAAAATCCAAAAGTACGTATCATCAAAAAAATCAAAATCAAGTTTTTGATTGATTATGATTCGTGAGGTTATCTAACATATCTCTACCAATTTTTAGATTCTTGCGACCAAAAATAACGTTTTTATATCAATAATTCAAAATGTTTCTACGTATGAAGTGCTTGTTATTTTATAACTTTTTTTGCTTCTCCTGTAAAATTAGAAAAATGTTTGTTACGTACTTTTGGATTTTCGACGACGATATGTAAAAAAGTAACTGCCCTTTGTTTACTGATCTTTTATGAATATAATCCCCTCACATTTCCAAAATTTGAAGCGTCACTCTTCTTTAATTTATTGCAAGCATAGATTTGGATTTAAAAACACCGGTTCAATAAAATAGATTCACTTAGAAAAAATAATAGAATTTTTTAATTTCCAACCCGTGATTGATTTTTAATAATATTAAAAAAAATCCAGCAAACAATTAAACTTTAGAATTGGAAATGGGCAGAGTTAAACACTGCAGTTCTGAAGTCAGGAATAATAAAAAAAAACTTCATAATGAAGGCAAAAGCTATAGAAAAATTGCTGTAATTATTGGGTGTTCATATAAAATGGTCCAAAACGCAATAAATTATAAGTTTCAGGCAGAAACTAGAGGGAAAAAAACAAAATTCACACCCCTAATGGAAGGAAAAATTGTGAATAATGTGAAAAAGCATCCGTTTGCAATCTCTGCTGCCATTAAAAAGGAAAATAAAGTTCACATTTCCACTCGAAGGGTTTTACTCAGAAATAATTTAAAAGCCAAAAGTAGCAGAAAAATTCTACTGTAGTCTAAACAATACCTAATCAAAAGATTAGATTTTGAAAAACAGCATACAAATTGGTTGGCCTATGCATAAGTGGAGAAATATTTTATAGTCAGATGAAACTATAGTTAATTTGTTTAACTCTGGCAGAAGTAGTTTGACTGTAAGAAGACACCCGAACACTGAACTCAATCCGCAATATACAATAAATACCATTAAATATGGTGGAGGAAGGATATTGGTATGGGCATGTTTTTCCTACCATGGCACAGGGATTTCTATTTTGAATAGAAGGAATAATGGATGCCCATTTATTATTATCAATATACTAAACGACGTCATTATGCTTTGTGCCGAATGGGAAGTGCCGCTTTGATGAGAGTTTCAACAAGATAATGAATGACCCGAAACACTCATCGAAGCGAGCAAAACATTGCTTTCAGAGTAATGACGTCGAGGTTTTGAGCTGGCCGGCTTTTGTCGCCGGGCTTAAATACTATCGAAAATCTATTGAAAATTGTCAAAGCAGCTCTCTGAGGAAAAAACCCTTCATATAAAGAACAGTTGTTGGAGCTAACTCCGAAGCGGTGAGAAATATTCCAATAGAAACATGTCAGAGACTTGCTGACTCTATGTCAAAACGGTGCTCAGCAGTAATTAAAAATAAGAGTTATTCTCCCAAGTACTGAGGTAAATAAACTATAAATAAAAAGAATTATTAATTTTAAATGCTAAAAATAATTTTTTTAGAACACCAAATTTAGTGAATTTATTTTTGTGAACAGGACAAAATTGCTGATTCGAAGAATATTGATAAATATATAGTTTTTTTACTTTCGATGTTTTAAAGTTTTATCTTTTTTATGTTATTTATGTTATAAGTTTACCAAAATAAAAAAATTAAAATTACACGGTGTGACAGTGAAAATACACCCGAGTAACTACATAGTCCACGTTGTTCAGTTAGTTGAGTAGAACTCAAAAATACCTTTTTTATATTTCTCGAACCCTCCAAACTTGTTTTATTTGACAAAAACTGTTTTTTCTGACTTTACTCCCAAATTTCTGAATTACACAAACATTTCCGACCCAATATTTAAAATTTAAATCTTGTTGGAAAGCAGAGATATGGACCTTTAAAACGGTTTACATATATCTATTATTCGGCTTAATATGCTATGAGATTTGATCAGGTAAACTTGGAAAATTCGAATCTTTTTCATATTTTTTCAAGTTTGTCCAATCATAGTAGTAAACTTTAATAAAAAAAAAATATAAGATAAGTGATAATATTCTTAAAGTCTGTTCTCTTGTGAAGAGATTGAGTCATCATTTGATCAAATCGGACAAAAATTACCGTAGTTATTATTTCAAGAGTCTAACAGTCGAGTAATATTTTTTATATGTGTCATCTCATCAAATGAACTTTTAGTTCAAAAATTTATCATAAAATGTGTTAATTTCACGTTTGCACGACTTCCGGAAGTCGGCTAATATTTGTGTTTTTTGCAAATATTATTATTTCTCTTTGCGCAAACATTGGCCAACTTCTGGTGGTAGCTCATACGTGAAATTGAGATTCCGATTTGATCAAACTAAGTGCCAATCTCTTCACAAGATAATGCACTTTAAGAATGTCATCACTTATTTCATATTTTTTAAGTAAAGTTTGCTACTATGAACGGACAAACTTGAAAAAATATGAAAAAAATTCACATTTTCCAAGTTTACCTCATCAAAACTCATAGAATATTAAGTCAAATAATAGATATATGTATACCGTTTTAAGGGTCCATCTCTCCCCTTTCCAACAAGATTTAAATTTTGGAAATCGGGTCAGAAATGTTTGAGTAATCCAGAAATTTGTGCGTAAAGTCTAAAAAAACAGTTTTTATCAAATAAAAAAAGTTTGGAGTGTTCGAGAAATATAAAAAAAATATTTTTGAGATCTACTCAACAAAACTCACAACCTAAACTATGTCATGAGCCGGGTGTATTTAATTTTTTTTATTTTGTCGCATAGTGTTATTATTCACATTTTTCTAATGTTTTATTGGTCTCAAAGATCTTCGATCATTGTGAATCTATATTATTAAACAGCACTGTATATATATATTTCTAGTTTACATTTTGATAGATAACATAAATTTTGTTTGGAACTAGTAGTTTCAGTAGTTTTTCTTGGAATGGGAAAACAGACTTAGGAAATATTTTGTCAAAAACAAGCATGATATGACAACTATTGAACAGTGTATTCGTTAATTGAGATATTTGTCTGCATCGAACTGTCCGAATAAAGCGTCTTTCCTTCACGATAGCGTATAGGTACATAAATTCCTTAATTTTTCATAACTTTTGTTGATATTTTGTCCCCCATAAATATTTATAGATTTCAAGCTGTTACAACTTGTGAAAGCGCTTACATTTTTCCCATAAAGAGTGGTGGTAATAAACAAATTTTTTTTTTTACATTTTATTACCGGTTTTGCATAATTTTCCAAAAGAAATAACCATAAAATGGACATTCTTTTTTTATTTCAAACACCTCTCATTACTTGCTTAATTTATTTCATTTTTTTTTTTGTGTGTTTCATCAACAACCTTACAAATAAACGTTATCGTGACAGCCAGAGTTCTGTTACTTTACGGGTATCTTACAAGGAAGGGGTCAGAGTAAGTATTTTTGTGCACTAAATACGACAAAATTAAAGCAAAATAATAGAAAATATTTGATATAAATTTGCATAAATATGAAATGAATTGGAAAATTGTATGTAATTGAAATGACTTATGAACATTAGTAAAAAATTAAAAACATTCCGAAATTTATTTTAGTTTTAATTGTTTACACCGTTTTGACTGCGGACAATAAAGCAATTTGTCCAACCATCATCCTAGCAGTGCTGATATTTATTTATTTAACTTTCTTTTGCTTTATAAATTTTAAGTTATTAAATAAGTTAATTGAAAATTTAATCGAGTGTGCAAATTTCTACATATAAAATTAAAAATTGTATTTAAAAAGAAATGGTAAGAGCCACTGTTAATTTGTTAATATAACAGTCTAAGCTCTTAAATACATACATTATTTGTACATATTTTTAAACAGTTTGTAATAGCGCTATAGAAACAAAAAATTCTTTCCTAAATCGAATCCAGTATTCATGTTAATATTTAAAATGTCTGTGTTTTAGGTTCACCAAATGCAACAATAAAACTGAACAAATTTTGTTAAAATAGTCTTTATAATTACACTATGCGACAAAATAAAAAAAATTAAATACACCCAGCTAATAACATAGTGTAGACTATGAGTTTTGTCGAGTAGAACTCGAAAATATTTTTTTTATATTTCTCGAACCCTCCAAACTAGTTTTATTTGACAAAAACTGTTTTTTTGAACCGAACACAAACATTTTAACCATTAGAAAGGAGAGGAATGGGCCTTTTTAAACGATATACATATATATGTATATACACCCAACTCTTTTTTACACGGTTTCTTTTTACACGGATTTAAAGTTACACGGTTGAAAAAAAATTTTTTTGTAAAAAATTTTTTAATCTAGTACGGTTTCAAAATCACCGATAACGACGAGGAGGACCGAAATATGTCAACTAACCGCTAGTTTAATTGATGGCGGTCTAACATTTGGTAAAAGTATGGTGAATCATTTCTTAAAAAATGATCCTAATATGGAACGTGCCCTGAAATTCGAACGAGATATTAATAATTGTATTGCTGGGTATAAAGAGTTGTATAAAGAACTTAAAAAACCAAAAGTTCAACTTTCTATAAAAGATTTTTTAATAAAAAAGTCGACGGTGCAAGACCTTTCGGAAAGTAGTCCGACAGTTCAAAACTCTATTACCGGAAGAAAGTCACCATTGGATAATTTTATGGATATCTCCAGTGATGATACCGACTTTAGTCCAGTTCGTCGCAAACAATTGCGGTTGTTATCAAGTAGCGACGAATAATTATGTAGCTATGTAAATATTTTTTCTTTATTCCTATTCTAATTTTTCTGTTTTTAATTCTGGATTAACAGATTTCTTTTGTTTTTTGCTTGCTCTACCAATTTTTCACCTGTATGAATTATGTATTTTAAGTTTTAATGCTCAATATTTATAACGCCATATGAACATACAATTTCTATGCATTTCTGAAATTTTATAGTTTTCAACATTTTTATACGGTTTTTCGAAGTAAATATAGTTCTTTATTTCATCTTGCACGGTTTTCAGATGACATGGAACGTATCCACCATTTTACTATAGGAAACGCCTCATTTTTTACACGGATTTCAGAGGAACGTATCTACCGTGTAAAAAAAGAGTTGGATGTATATCATTTGACTTAACATACTATGAGGTTTGATGAGGTAAACTTGACAAATGCGAATTTTTTTCATAAATTTTCAAGTTTGTCCGTTCATAGTAGCAAACTTTAATTAAAAAATATGAAATAAATGATGACATTCATAAAGTGCATTCTCTTGTGAAGAGATGGACACTTGGTTTGATCAAATCGAAGAAAAACTACCGTAGTTATTATTTAAAGAGTCTAACAGTCGAGTTATATTTTTCATGTATATATTTTTTCAAATGAACTTTTAGTTAAAATATTTTCAGAATTTTTGATGGATCTTGATTGTTTATCGCCACCAGAAATTGGCCAATGTTTGCGCAAAGAGAAATAATAGTATTTGAAAAAAAAAAAAACACAAATATGTATAAGCCGATTTCTGGTAGTCGTTCAAACGTGAAATTGACTCATTTTGCGATAAACAATCAAGATCCATCAAAACTTTTGAAAATTTTTGAACTGAAAGTTCATTTGATAAGATGACATATGTAAAAAATATAACACGACTGTTATACTATTTAAATAATAATTACGGTAATTTTTGTCGGTTTTGATCAAACGAAGTGTCAATCTCTTCACAATATAATGCATTTTCAGAATGTCATCACTTATTTTATATTATTTAATTAAATTTTGCAATTAAGAATGGCTAAACTTGAAAAAAAAAAAAAAAAAATTAATTTTTTCCAAGTTTATCCGATCAAAACTCATAACATGTAAGTTTGAACCATATGTTTATGTATACCATTTTAAAGGTTTATCTGTCCCCTTTTTTTTGGGTTTTGAAAGTGGGTTAAAAAATATTTGTGTAAACAATAAATTTGTGCGTAAAATTCAAAAAAACAGTTTTTGTCAAATAAAACATGTTAGGAGGGTTCAAGAAATATAAAAAAAAAAATATTTTTGGATTCTACTCAACAAAACTCACAACTTACACTATGTCATTTGCTGGGTGTATTTTGACTGTCGCACCGTGTTATTTATACGATCTCATCTTTTAACGCTGTACCCATTTATTTTCAATATTTCAAGCAATTTTTCAAATTTGGTTCAATAAATTTATATAAATTTTTCGTTTAAATTATTATTCTGAACAAAACCCGCCCCAAAAGAATATCTTCTAGTCCCAGAGTTATTGAATGGTAAAATAAAGTTTACGCATATTTTCTTCAATAGTTAGACGTTACTTTTTCATATTTTAAGCTGACTCTCGTCTTAAAATATTATTCTAACGTACACGTAAATTTGAAATTATGCCTGACCTTTTGGAATCAAGTGGAATTATTATAAAACACTTGTAAAAATCTTTGAATTCACTTTTCAATTTCGATGACATGTAAATGTATGACCTTTTCAAATTATTTTGACAGCGTTTTCTGTATACATGTATGTATGTTTGGATATGGAAATAGGGAGATGAGCGAATACATATGTACTATGTATATGTTTTTTTTCTTGTTCAACGTATATATGTATGTCGTATGAAAAGAATTTATAATTAAGGATAAACATTTAATTTCTTTTATAGCATTTTAATCAGAATTTATGCTAAAATAATGTGCTCAGACTACAAGGCACTCTCATTAAGGCTTTAACTTTAGTCACGAACTTTGTGATTAAAAAAAAGTTTTAATAATATAAAAATAAATACGATTACATATGCAGAGAGAAGATAACTTCTTTTATTTTGATGGAAAGAAGGAGGACTACAAAGAAAGATTTAATATTCTTACTCAATATTTTAATTTATCTTTATAATGTCATGAAAATCAGTTGTGCTACAGGACACCAAAGAAAAATAATTCTAGGGCATCCAGAATTTATTGACAGTACTTGTCTAGCTATAAAAGTAGCTGAGAAACGCCAACTAGGAGAAACAACGCTCTCTAATAGAACTCAAGTAAGCAATGCTCATTGAGCCGGCTGCCAATATAACCTAACCTTACCTCTGTTGTAGTCGCCGTAGTCTAGTAGGTAGTGTGTTGACTTATTAGACGTAAAGCCAGGGTTCGAGCCCCAGGCCAGACATCAAAACAAAATACAAAAAGTATTTCTTCGGCGATTTCCTCTCAGCAGATTTCTGGCAAAAACTCTGAGAGTAAATAAAATTGCCATGAAAGGTTTCTCAAAAAATCTGTCGTTCGGAGTCGACTTTAATGTGATGTTTTTGTAACACAGGCTATTTCACTTGCCTGCCTGTTTGCATGGAAAACACAAACAAACACACTCAATTTTGTTTGTGTTTCCCTTATAAACAGGCAGGCAAGTGAAATAGGCTGTGTTACAAAAACATCACATAAATGTATAAAATTAACACACACAACATTAGTGGTGTCAGAAACTAGGTCAATAATCCTGACTGAATGGTTGTAATGACCAATTATGTATGTTACCTCTGTGGTTTAGCAAACATATGAAATGCTGAGCCATTTTTTTTATGAAAAAGAGGAGGACTACAAAGAAAGTTTTAATATTCGTACAGTTGCGCTACAGGCTCTTTAAAGTTAGTTTCTTTTTAAGGAAGACTTAATTATTTTAAATACTAAAAACAATGCCCATAATAAAGAGTTAAATTGTGAATTTAAGTCGACAGACTCTTTACATCATAATATCCGTCCGTTTTACGATTTGCATATTTTGCATAGTGACTACAGTCATCGGAAGGTTCAGTTTGTTCCCATTCCTCCCGTCATATATAGTAATGAAACATCGCTGTCACTACACCATTTGACTACACCGCGTTTTAAGACGTTACTGTAGCCAGTTTTGGCACCACTTAGTACCTATTAACATAAAAGTGCACATTTTTATAAGAAATAAATGTTCAAACATTAGTGGCACATACATACATACACTGCGTTGCATTACTATAATAACAGTTGATTTTTTGATATCGCTCTTAAAGTTAGAATAGTTTTTAGAACCCAGCAAATAATTTTTTAGAGTATGATAACTGATCTCTTATTTGCCAAAATTTTAGATATCACATTACTTGTAAAGGAGAGAAATTGTGCATTAATATTTTGTTAGTGTTTCATAACTATAATTACACTTTACGATAAACAAAGAAGAATAGCTAAAAAATGAAAATAGAATAGTTATTAATTTTTATTTTACAATTTTAAGTAAAATGCCGCGTGGTCCATATCTTACTGATTTTGAAAAAGGTCAAATTTCAGTTTATTTAAAAAATGGTTTAAGTTTCCGAGAAATTGCAAGAAAAATTAACCGTTCACATGTTGTATTTACAAATTTTGCTAAAAATACGGAGTCTTATGGTGAAAAGAAATGCGGTGGCCCAAAAAAAAAGCTTTCTGAAAGAGATAAGCGAAAAATAATAAATTGTGCCAGCAACTCGATGAAAAGTCTCAAACAAATTATAAGTGAGTGTCAGGTAAAAGTGTCAAAATCAACCATAAGTAGACTCCGCTATATATATAGTTTGTGAGAAAATAAAACTTCAAAAAACCTTATTTTAAAAAATAAAGAGAGAATGGAACTACCTTCTATATTTCTTATACCATGGTAGACTCCTTAAGAATTCAAAGACCATTGTTCGTCAAAAACTCTTGTCCGTGCCAAGATTGTTACCTCGTCACAAAAGCGCACGCCTTGAATTTGCTAAAAAAAAAACCTACAGACACCCTGGAGAAAGGTAAGTCAAAAACGTATGTTAATGGTAAGACTAAATTGCACTTTTACATATTATTTGGCAGGTAATTTTTTCCGATGAGAAAAAATTCAATCTTGATGGCCCAGATGGTTTCAACAGCTATTGGAGAGATCTTCGCAAGGAACCACGATATTTCTCAAAACGAAATTTCGGAGGCGGTTCGTTAATGATTTGGGCAGCTTTCTATACAAACAGTATGCTTGATTTGGCCTTTCCAAGTACAAAAATTAATTCTTCAGAATACATAAAGTTACTTGAAGATAAATTAGTGCAAATAAATTAGTGCCTTTTTTAGAAAGCAACAATGAAGAACATTATATTTTTCAACAAGATAATGCGTCTGTACATGTAAGTCGTCAGACAAAGGGGTGGTTATCTTCAAAAAATATCGAAATACTTGAACGCATGTTCCCCAGATCAAAATCCAATTGAGAATATTTGGGGAAGGTTAGAGGACGTGTACTTGTCCGTTAAGACAAGAACAATACCCGGAGGTCGAAATATTTGGAGAATATTGTCACGTAAAATTTATGCTGATAACCGGCAATATGAAAGCGTTTTTCATCTTAAAGAAGCAGTTATTGATGCCTGGAAATCAATAACGGAGGAAATGAGAAAAAATCTTGTTGATATTATGTCTGATCGCCTCACACATTATTAAAATCTAATTTCTTTGAATTTTTGTATTTTAAGTTAATTGTATTTATAGTTATAAAACACTAAGAACTTTTGTTAAAATGTTCTTTGGTAGTGTAATAAAGAAAAACTGGATTGTTTTTTTTTTTTTTTATTAATTGCAGTTCATTGCTATTTCATATACAATAGGTAAAACTGTTCTCCTTTATAGGTATACCTACATCTTACAAAATTATACCAAACTATGTTGTATTTATAGATAGGCAACGCAGTGTACAGACATACATATATCTAAAACTACCCTTTTATTGGAACAGAGCAAACATTTTATGTTTACAATGAGCTATTTTATTTGTCTTCATGAATTTAGAATTTTTATTTATTTATGAAATATTCAAACTACAAATCGTTTTCTTTATCCCAGTGGATTACACTTTACAGAGAAGACAAAATAAGTAAAGGTTTTCGCCTCTACATAAACGTATAAATTTAGCATTCAAGCACAATTTGGACAACCCACAATGAAATTTTTCAAAACCATGCTACACTATTTTTTTTTTTGGAAAAATCTTACCTTTTTTAACTTTTGTTGAACCGATAACACCAAATTGCTTTTGAATGTGATGATTTTGTACCGACAAAACTTCCATTTTCATTAGGAATGATGTAAAGATGTGATCCAAGCCGATCAGAACGTTACTGCTGCGCGAAGCAGGAGCTGATGATGATAAATTCGCTTGTTGGGATGTAGCAGTTGCTTGTGAGTACGGCGGCGACGATAGCGACAAACTGTCTGGCGTTACAGGTGTAGATTGTGCTGTTGTTTGCGATGCATCAACTGACTGCAAAGCAAGCGAAGGCAATGATGATAAAGCTGTGGTGGAATGATGGTTATCATAAGAAGAACGGCAATGGAAAGGAGAGCAACTATCGCCGCGGTCTTCGTCAGTGTTATGAAAGCAACATTGATCAATGGTTGTTGCTTCTACAGCAGCTTCAAGTGAGGGACTTGGGGGTAACGTTGTGATGGCTTTTGAAGCAAGTTTTCAGTAGTAAATGTTGTTTACCTTTACAAGCGAACAAAGGCTTGATGTATACGTCACGTCGTCTTCGATTTATTTCTGTTAAATTAAATTTTATCACAATTTGTTTTGAAAATACATATAAAACTTCAGTTTGAAAATTATCGACACTTAATTTTCCGTGTTTATTTTATTTCTGTGTTTCTGTTCTGTTCTTTTTGATTTTGTTTTTTATGGATACGACCAGATGACGATGGCGAGATGAGTTTTTTTTCTCGCATAGAATCGTTTTTTCTTTTGTATATTTGCAGTTTTTGTTGTTGTAGATTTAACAGACAAATATTTTACCGTTGCCGTGTTTCTGCATTGCTAGTGTTTTCTTTATTGAACGTTGGTATGCGTGCGTGTGTGTATGTGATTTCTGCAATTCTCTGTTTTATTGGTTTTGTAACTTTTGTACTGGAAAAATTGCTTGACAATTTTCTTCTCAATAGTTGTTATTCAACTGCTGCAGAGTCTATTGCAAAAATCAGATGAACATTTAAAGAAAATTAATCAGAAAACTACCAAAATAGTCAGTAGTTTTGTCTATACGTAGTACGTTTTAATACTTTTTTATAACTGCAGGCACTCACACACATATGTACATATAATTTGCCTCTTTATTGTGTGTGCTCGCTCCCATTAGCTTTTTTTTTTGTTGTATTTTTGATTTTGTTTTGTTGAAAAGCGAAAAATAATCCAACACTTTAAAATCTGTTAATTATTGTTTTTTTCTTCTTTTTTTTTTTGTTTTTAGGAAAATGAGAAAAACGACAAAACTTTGTAATTTAATTCGTTTTAGGTTTTCAAATATTGTTGCTAAGGGCAGATTCTTTTTTTTTTCTTTTAATTTGTTGCAAAAGTAAAACAATAAAATCTTGCTGGGACGTCGTCAGTAACACAGAAAGAGAGAATTTGTTTATACACACAATCAATCTTCTTTTTTTTATCTTAACCGCACTTTTTAGCTATCGCT
The DNA here is from genome assembly GCA_927399465.1 of Sarcophaga caerulescens. Taxonomy (NCBI): domain Eukaryota; kingdom Metazoa; phylum Arthropoda; class Insecta; order Diptera; family Sarcophagidae; genus Sarcophaga; species Sarcophaga caerulescens. Next base: position 23,602,988 of record OV656867.1, read on the forward strand.
GTCATTACGGCGTCTCAAATTGCATAAAGATTTTATTTTTCTCCTGCTGAATATTATTTTTTCTTTTCTTTAAACGACACAAATCTTTCAATCAAATTGTTCTTCAGGCAAAACACTTAAAAAAAAAAGAACAACAACAACACATCAATCAGTACACCGTTCTACATGAAGAAAATTAAGTGGTGAAAAACATTTACAATTTAATAAAATTTTTCAATAATTTTCTTTAAAGCTTCGACGCGTTCTGCCCAAACGAATCTTTACTCTTACAAGGTTTTTCACATTCTGTGTACGAAGCAGATTTGCTTGCGTTCGCCTCCCTTAACTTATAACTCACGTTCGCCAGCGCTACAAAGCTACTATTCCGGCCGGTTGCCATGCAGGGTTTTTATAGTTTTTCTTTTAAATACTCACTCTGTTTGAGTAAGAATTAATCTTTATGATCAAAAACCGAGTTCTGGCTCAATAAGCGCGCATGTGCTAAAAATAGTTCATTCTCCTGCAATTATTATAGGTAATGTATCACTTGAGCTTTTTTTATATATTGAAGTTAGCGTTTTTAATACTGACAGAAATATTTAATTTTTTTTTTAATATTATTTGTAAAATTTGGTTGTTTTTGTTTTGATTTTGTTACATTTTAATTTTTTTTAAATTTAAATTAAATTTTCCTACAGACAAATATATCTTTCAATTTTCCATACATAAAAAGGGACTTTAAAAGAAGCGATTTTTTTAAAAAAATTGTTTTCTACATATTAATTTTTTCAGTGTTTTTCAGTATAACTGAATAGGTTCGTTTTAGTACAAAATTTCAAATCTGGTTGGAGTGGTAATAAAATTGTTCTCTGCAGTTTAGCGTAGCAATCATATGTTTCTCAATTACGTGTGAATTTGTTTTGCAGAACTGCTACCAGCTGTTTGTTTTGAGTATTGTAATAACAGAAAGCACTCAATTCATGAAAAAAAGTATAATTAAAGTGAGAGAGCGATAGAGAGTTGTTTTTGAAAATGCAACTGACAGTTGGGTCTGTAACTCGTAAGAGTTGCCAATACTATTTTTATTTTATAATTTATATACTTGTTTGTAATTGTTTTGATGTTGATGAGACAACATTCCCACACGAGTAGTAGAGCATTTAATAGTGTTTTCACAATGAGTGCTTTTATTCCAAAAGATGGTTTTAACGTTAAAACCATAATTAAAACCTGGTTTTATCATACAAAATTATTGTGTTAAAACCATCTTAAAACTTTTTTTGAATTGGTTTTAAGTAGGTTTTATAAAATACAACCTTGTTTTCGATGTACTAAATCAGAGCTACCAACAATGAAATGTTGAAAACAGGTGAAAAAAAAACAAAATAAAAACAAAAACAGCTGTTGCACAATCATAAATGGCATGAACTTAAAACCCGATTTAAGAAAACTTATAGTATGAACGCAAAATCAGCTGATTATCATATTTCAAATCATATTTCTTTTTATTGGAGATGTCTTATCTGAGATTTGAACCCCGGCCTAACGTCTAATAAGCCATCACACTACCACGGCTAGACTACGGCAACTATAGTATTCTTGGGATAGTAGTAAACTGATTTACGTGAGCACCGCCGTTAGGCATATCTCACGGTGTCAGAAAACAAATAGTGAATAAAATGCGTAGACCAACGCCACCACATACATGCTGCAAACACTGGCTGCAACACTGTAAGTGAGTAGCAATTCGAAATCATGCAATTTTGGACCTGATTTCCCTCTTGTTTAGGGGTCGGAGACAATCTAAACTCCTTCAATGCGTTAAGAGTGTAACGCCACACCGTACTGACACACTCCCCGCGATTTGGGTCTAAACCACAGCCACCACGTTTCTCCTCACCATTGCCGGGCAGGGACAAGTCCCTGGGGCTCCCGGCACCCGTGGTACCAGATTAAGACCTCTGGTCAGGCTTCACAGCCAAGCAAGTTGAACCCCAAATAGTTCCTGACTGTAGCAGCACCCTTAGTCGCCTCTTACGACAAGTATGGTGATCACTGTGGTAGTATTCTTAACCCGCTACCACACAGGTAGTATTCTTGGGATAATATTAAATTAAAATATGGCTCAAATGACATGGTTGAAATCAACGTCAATACAAATACACGTCAATATATTCTTGGAAGAAGTCGCCGTGGTCTAGTAGGTAGTGTGTTGGTTTATTAGACGTAAAGCCAGGGTTCGAATTCCAGGTCAGGCATCAAAACGAAATATGAAAAAAAAAACATGGGGTGTGCTATCCCCTCTCTTGTGGCTCTTGGTTGCAGATGTTGGTTTGAGGCTTCTGGAAAGTAGAGGCTTTAAGGTTGTGGCATACGCCGATTATGTGGTTATTCTGGTAGGTAGGGAACTGATGGAGGATGGGAACTGCTCGTGGAATTTTATCCTCTTGGGCTACGAACTGTGGTCTGGGTATAAATCCCAGTAAGACAGACCTTGTTTTGTTCTCGCGTAGATACAAAATTGAAACCTTCAGGTTGCCGAGGTTAGGTGGTAAAGGAACTTCAATTGTCTTCTGAGGTCAAGTATTTGGGTGTTGTCCTGGACAGCAAGCTGAACTGGAAACGAAACAACGAGGAAAGAAAGAAGAAGGGATTGAATGCTCTCTACCACTGTAGGAACTCCATAGGTAAGAGCTGGGGTCTTCCGCCTAGGGCCCATTTGCTGGATATATCTGGCGATTGTTAGACCGGCTATTACTTATGGTTGCGATGTTTGGTGGTGTGCCTTAGATAAGAGTGAGGAAGAGTTGTCCTCAAGCTACCCTTGACACTGTGCTCTGCCTGACTCCGCTTGATTTGTATGTCAAGCGGTGTGCGGCGCGAAGTGCCATACATCTGAGGGAATAGGGCTGCTGGAAACAGCGCTCGATAGGTCACTTCAGAGTTCTGAACGTCGTCTTTCCTGATGGGAGGTATAGACTTTCGGAAAAATCCACCGATTATATTGTGCCTGAGGCTATGTTCCTGCCTGGTTTAAACATGCTTATACCGGAAAGGGCACAATGGAATGATGGGTTACTGCAGGGGCAGAGAGGTATCCCCATCTTCACAGATGGGTCTAAGTTAGGTGGAGGAACAGGTGCTGGAGTTTTCTATGGGGAACTCGGTCTTGAACTGCACTTCAGATTAAATGATGACTGCAGCGTGCTTCAGGCGGAGATTTTCACAATCCACAATTATTGAGGCCATTGCTAGTGGCCCCGCTTCGGATTCTTAATCTTACATGATCTTCGTTGACAGTCAGGCTGCCCTAAGGGCCATTGCATCGGTCTGGTGCAAAACACGGCTCGTTCGCTAATGCAAGGAGTCGTTAAGGACTTTTGGACCAGACCGAATCCGTCTATGCTGAGTTCCGGATCACAGCAGAATACTGGGCAATGAGACGGCGGATGCCCTCGGTAGCTTAGGTTCGCTTTCAGGGGGCGATTTAATAGTTGTTCCTAACCCCCCAATTTGCCACCTCTATGGCCTTATCAATGGATGGGTCAGGGGGGAAAAGGGAAAAGCAGAGTCGTTGGGGGAATGGATCGGGTTGTTATGTTTCTAGATGTCTATGGCCTGCTATAGGCAGTGCAAGAACAGGTTGGCTGCTGGGCTTGGATAAGTCCAGTTTAAGATTAGTTATCGATAAGATTAGGTCGCTGACGAGGATCTGGAACAGATCCCAGCCGGACTATTGCAGGGTATGTTGCGATGAGATGGAGTTGGAGACTGTCGAGCACCTTCTCTGTAACTGCCCACCCCTTAGTAATTGAGGTTGAGGACCATTGGAGGGGCTTCTCTGAGGGTTTGAATTCTGTGTCGAGAGCCGACATTAAGGATCTCCACAGATTCATTAGTGGCTTGAGATTTGACCTCCGGGTACTGTACTTGTCTCAGTCGACAATTACACGTCCTCTAACCTTACCTAACCTAATAGACGAATTGGTTGAAGCGAGTGAATTGAACAAAAATGTATTATTGGGACACGGGTTAAAATTTAAACCGGCTTAGTTGAAATTGAATTTTTTTCTTAAAAATTTTCAAACCCAGCAATTTGACTTCTGTTTCAATTAAGCTGAGCGTAATTTATTTAATCAACAAACGAGTTCAATTGCTAAAAGTGTTGCAAATTATAAATAAAAAACTGTTGGACATACCATATGTCCGTCCACTTGGGTATCTCTCGCTGATGCTACTGACGTATTCATATTGTATTTTATTTTATGCTCAATCGTATTATTTATTTGACTGGACAGAAAATTGTACGATTTCGATCGACTTGTATGTAGGCCTACAGTAGGATTTGAATTATAAACATTAACTGTTTAAAAATACAAAAATGCAATTAAAAAATAGCTGGAAACTGTTAGTACATATCAGGGATCAGCAATGAATAGTTTTTTCGCTACTCATAAGCACTCATGAAATTTTGAATATAAGTGAGTCAACAATATTGAAATTTAACTATGTACTCGGATTCATTCGTACTCACTACAACGTTGATTTATAAGTACAGGTTGTAATTAGTATGCATACAACGTTGACATCAAACTCATACCATTCGAAATATGTTTGATTTATAAGACTACTCATTTAGGGCTATTATTACAACTTGCCGTTAACTACTCGTAAAGGGAGGATTTTAACGGGCAGATAAATTGTTTTTCATTATTATAAGTGGAAAATATGGTAGAAGTGAGCTTTAAGCTGAAGGAGGATCATCCTACCTTTAACTTTTAAAGTTAAGTTTATGTTTAAACTTGCCATACATATATATTATTTTCAATATGGCAAATATAAATAAAATGAGCAAATACAACAAAAAATAGTTTAGTTGAGCAGTTTTATCGACATTGCTTCGGCACTGCCATATTTTTGAAAAAGTTAACTTTATTTATCATTAGGTTATGATAACGAAAAGAAGTTAAGGGTGACTTTAAAGTTCACTTTAGCTAAATTTACCTTTAAATAAACCCAACTTTAACGACAAGTTGTAATAAATTGAGTGACTTGAATCATTCATCAAAATTTACAGTCTTATGTGATGTTTTTGTAACACAGGCTATTTTACTTGCCTGCCTGTTTATATGGGAAACACAAACAAAATTGAGTGTTTTTGTTTGTGTTTTCCATGCAAACAGGCAGGCAAGTGAAATAGCCTGTGTTACAAAAACATCACACTAGTTATTGTTGCATTTACAAAAAAAGAAAAAAGACAGATAAGCAAACAAGACAGTGCAGCAAGCAGAGCAAACACATAACCCTCTAATAAGTATTTGAGTTTTCTTACGCGATTCTTATTTATTTTGTGATTCGTGAATATGTTGAATTATGGAGAGTCGAAATCAACAACATCATACGTATTGTTAGGTATGAATGTGATGAGTACTTCAAACATTGAATATGAGTAGAGGTTCCATGATATTAAAATAAGTATAAATGCTTAAAGGTATCAGAAATTATGAGTATGATTCCATTCTACTCATCTTTTTGAATACTCATTGCTGATCTCTGGTACATATCATGTTTATCTTTCTTTAAACGAGGAGTTGCTTGATCTCTACATAATCGGCTTCAGATCAATGATTACTCGATAATACTTGAATGATTTATTTGGAGGAGATTTAAGAAGGAAGAGGCTTATCATTCTTAAAATTCGAAAACCATAATAAACATTTTTCCGACTACTACTGGATTCGAATCTGGATTGCTCTGGTTCTTAGTTCAGCAATTAAAGCGCCACATTAAGTCGCCTTATATGAATTATTGTAACTTAAATACATATGTATATTTTGACCAGTTTCAAAATAACTTTAATGCATGGTACGATCAGTAATTAATTATTGATGTTGTAGGGTACACAATAAAAAGAGTAAGAAAACCCACTAAATTAAGAGCCGACTATAAATAGATAGTTTAATTAGATATTTTTTACAATATGACAACAAGTTGATCCTTAAACATCATAGCTGGGCCCTTCATAGTCCATTACGAATAATGGAAGTACAGAACAAAGTACTAAAATTTATATAGGGTGGGCCATTTAACAAAAACGGTTTTGAAATTTTGCCAAATTTATTTTTTTGTTGTGAAGTACAATTGTTTTGGTTAGAAATCAATTATTATTTCATTTATATGGCTACCGCGGCTGGCATAACAGCACCTCTATCGATATGATAAATTTTCGTGCACTTTTTCGAGCGTGTGTCTCGTGTATCTCGGTAATGACATCACGAATGTTGGCTTTCAAATGCTCAATTGTCCCTAGTTTGTCGGCATAACACTTTTCTTTAATGGCGCCCCACAGAAAATAGTCCAACGATGTCAAATCGCAGGTTCATGGTGACCAATTGACATTACCATTTCGGCTAATAAAACCACCACCAAAGCTTTGAGGCAATAAATCGATTGTGGCATGAGATGTGTGGCAAGTTGAACCATACTGTTGAAACCAAACATCGTTCACATCAATACCATGCACAGCGGGTACAAAAAAATCGCTTATCATGGTGCGATAGTTGTCTCCATTGACCGTAATGGTTGCGTCGTCCTCATTTTCAAAAAAATATCGGCCAATGGTGCCTGCCGCTTCACAAGCCGCACCAAACTGTCACTCGTAATGGGTGCATTGGCTTCTGTAAGACGACATGTGGGTTTTCTGAGCCCTAAAAACGGCAAATTTGCTTTCTAACGTACCCACCAAGATGAAAATAAGCTTCATCCGAAAAGATTTTTGGCAAAACCAACAATATCAGTTTCTCGTTTGCCCATCTCTTGAACGAATTGAACTTTATAAGGCGTCATACCGAGATTTTTTCGCAAAATTCAATGTAAACTGGTGAGTGAAATGTTCAATTATTGATGACGAATTCTATGTTGATGGATTCTCTCGCACACTCTCAGCCACAGCTTTCATATTTTCGGATTTACACACTGCACGAGCATACTCACGTCCTGGCGCATCAACAATGAAATCAGTTTCACGAAGTTGCGACCAAATTTTAGACGACATAAACAAAAAAGACAGAGCAGCAAGCAGAGCAAACACACAACCATTTAGTGAGTATTTTAGTGTTCGTACGCGATTCATACTTATTTTGTGATTCTTGTATATGTTTAGTTATGGAGAGTCGAAATCAACAATATCATGCGTATTGTTAAGTACAAGTACGATGAGTACTTCAAACTTTGAATATGAGTAGTATGAGTATGATATTAAAATAAGTATAAATGCGTATAAGTATCAGAAATTATGAGTGTGATTCGATTCTACTCATCGTTTTGAATACTCATTGCTGATCTCTGGTACACATCCAATCAAGTCTTTTTAAATTGTATTTAAATTTCATGGTTCTTCCTTCTCAATGTTGATTTATTATACAGGCAAATTAAAATATATCGTAAGGTAAAGATTAATTAAGGCTATACGTATGAAGTCGTCGTAGTCTAGTAGGTAGTGCGTTGGCTCATTAGAAGTGAGGTTTGAACCCCAGGTCAGGATATCTCAAACAAAATGAAATATGAAAAACTATTTCTTCAGAGACTTTCTCTCTGCAGATTACTGGCAAAAACTCTGAGAGTAAACAAAATTGCTATGAAAAGTTTCTCAAAAATATGTCATTCGGAGTCGATTTTAAACTGTAGGTGGCTCCACTGTATGAGAAGCTAAGTCGTAATCCTGACTGAAGGATTGTAATAACCAAATATGTATGTAAATATGTATGTATGGGATATGAATTGTTGAAAAATTTTTAATAATTAAAGTGTTCAACTTAAAATTTGGATCACTCTTGCCAAAAGATGCTACTATGATCTCAATAGGCAATTGAGTAGCAGAGACCTCTCTCGTTCGACAAAATACTCTACAAGACGCTCATCCTACCCGTGCTTCTTTATGGCGCAGAAGCATGCACCCTATTAAGCACTGATGCAGCAGCCTTGAGAGTATTCGAGAGAAAAGTCCTACATAAGATCTTCGGTCCAGTGCGAGTTGGCGATGATTTCCGCATCCGATCGAACAGTGAGCTGTATGAGCTCCTCAACGACATAGACGTTGTGCAGCGTATTAATATCCAGCTGCTGCGCTGGCTCGGCCATGTCGTTCTAATGGATGAGGATGCTCTGGCGAGACGGGTATTAGATGCGGAGATCTGCGGAAGTCGGCGAAGAGGACGACCTTGTATCCGTTGGAAGGACCAAATCGAGGAAGCCCTATCATCGATTGGTGTGACCAACTGGCATAGGCGCGCAAGAAGCAGAGGCGCCTGGAAGGATGTATTGCGGCAGGCCGAAATCGGTTAATCGGATTGTTAATGGCCAATTAAGTAAGTAAGTAACTTTAAATTTACCCGAATAGTATAATTCAATTTCAATTTTATGGTATTTTGAAACCGTGGAAATCGAGAGGGGTATTTCGAAACCCTTTGAATCATGTTTTGATTGATTACCTTGAATAAATTTTAGCATCTGAGCTCTTTGCCAGCAGCTGACGTATTGGGTTGAATTGCAACCAGGCCTTAAGAGCCTAGTTGGTGTTTGTCTGCCGCTTGCGAAAACTCTAAAATTTTAAAACTTTGTCTGCATATATCGGGTCCGCCATCTAACGTTTTTTTTTCAACTAGTGCTTATTTCGTGAATGGTAACACTTAGCTCATCTCTGATTTGACAGATAATTAGTTTTATCCTTCCGCGGAACGAATATGGTTGCGACATTACTTTGAAAATCATAGTAATGTTGCAGAATGTGTGCGAAAATTGTGTACGGATTTTGGAAGAAGAGAAGCACCGTCAGCTCCGTATGTTCGTTATCTTGTGAAAAAAGTGAAAGAAACTGTCATCCTCATCGATAAACCAAAGCGTGAAAAGCCAAAAACAGTGCGTACACCCGAGAATATTGCTGCTGTGGCAGAAAGTGTGCGTGCAGAGCCATCAACATCAATTCACCGTCGTTCTCAACAATTGAACATTTCATAGACATCATTGAGACGAATTTTGCATAAAGGCCTTGGTATGACACCATACAAAGTCCAATTGGTTCAGCAGTTGAAGCCAATTGACCAGCCAGAGACAATTAACGCTTTAAAGGACAATATTCGTGAAGCCATTGGTGAAATACAGCTGCACAAAATCGTTGATGTGCTTAAAAATTGGACCGATCGTGTAGGCTACTGCATGGCCAGCCGAGGCAGCCATTTGAATGAAATTATTTTCCATTATTAACCGGAAGGATTGTACTTTCAAATAAAGAAAGAAATTTGAGAAAATATTCAGTAGTTTTTTTTAAAGCATTTAAAAAAAAAAAGTTATTTGGCGGACCATATGTATAAGAACACGTCAGCGGTTCTTATAGAGCTTCAGTTAATTTTAAAATGCAATCTCTTATCCTTAAAGTTGTTATTTGAATTGTGTGGCATGTATGGTTGATGAGCATGCATGTGATTTCGTTGTTTTACCATATTTATCCTTAATTGTAAAGTAAATAAAAAAAAAAATTGCGAACATAAAATCGATGTAGACTTTCATGTGTTTTTCATAAAGCAGTGGTAAAAAGCTAATATCGGAGTGTTAATTATCACAACTTTAAAAAGTGCCAGTTAAAGACGTTAATTTTTTTAAAACCTTAAATATTTTCCTACTGTATGTACACTGTAGGGTAAATAAAGACATTTAAATCGCATTCCATTAATACTCGGTATGCTGCATACTATGTTTTAAAGATTTATTGAAAAATATTCACAAATTCGATTTAAGCAGCCATTTGCCATCCCAAGTGATTTCAAGAATTTCACACAATTTTTATTAATTTTATTGTTATTGTTGTTGTTATTGCTGTTGTATTTGAAATGAAGACACCACAAGCCATAGCGAAATTTCATGCATGAAATCTAAACAATTACAGTTTTCCGTAGAGATGTTAATTAACTAAATTGACATATTTAAGTGAGTTGTATAATCGAAAAGAGTCAACTCAATAAAAGTGGTATTGTAAAATCATAAGATGGCGTTAATTTTAAGATAGCTATTCATGCAAAATATACGGTAATAAATTTATTTCATATACTTATACCGGGTTATCCATTTCGTGGTTTCAAAAGTAAACGTAAATAAAACACATATACATACATACATTTTCATTACAACCCTTCAGTCAGGATTATTGACCTAGTTTCTCACGCCACTTTTGTTGTGTGTGTTATGGTGTTTTCTTTTCTACCAAAAAATGTGCATTTTATTAATGCAAAATGCAATTTTACGTTTCTTTCTTAAAAATGTTTCGCCCTCTAAAAGAGTGGTATGTTTTATTCTAAATAATTCTCACTTGCCAATGGTGGAGGGCATTGCATTTTATGCCCTGTATAAATCGAGAGTGCTGATAATGCCCTGTAAAGCAGATGACTTTTGTTTATTTATAGGGCTACCAGATGAAATTTAAAAAAGTCGCCTGGTATTGTTATCCAATTTGAAGTTAATTTTTTCATTGTTTTGTGGAGTAATCTTAAGGAAATATTACATTATTAAAGTTACATGGTCAGCAATATAAAAAATTGCATTCAATGTTAGAACAGTGTTAAAATATTTTTTTTTTTTGTTAAAAAAAAAGCGTGCAAAAAATGAAGTCGAAAAATTAGCGATCTGGCAACACCTTGGAACAAATTGGCATTTCCGCATTCATTTTCTTATGGTGTTTTCTTTTCTACAAAGAAAATGTCACCCTCTTACAAGGTGCATTAAACAAATTTTTGACCAACCCTGTTGTAATGTTATTTTTTATTTGAGAAGAACATAACACAAATATTAAAAAAGGGTATGCCCTGTGTTTACCACTTATTAAGAAAATGAATGAGGAAATGCCAATTTGTTCAAAGGTATTGCCAGATCGCTAATTTTTCGACTTCATTTTTTTTTATAACAAAAAAAAAATATTTTAACACTGTTCTAACATTGAATGCAATTTTTTATATTGCTGACCATGTAGCTTTAATAATGTAATATTTCCTTAAGATTACTCCACAAAACAATGAAAAAATTAACTTCAAATTGGATAACAATACCAGGCGACTTTTTTTAAATTTCATCTGGTAGCCCTATAAATAAACAAAAGTCATCTGCTTTACAGGGCATTATCAGCACTCTCGATTTATACAGGGCATAAAATGCAATGCCCTCCACCATTGGCAAGTGAGAATTATTTAGAATAAAACATACCACCCTTTTAGAGGGCGAAACATTTTTAAGAAACAAACGCAAAATTGCATTTTGCGTTAATAAAATGCACATTTTTTGGTAGAAAAGAAAACACCATTAATAAGTGGTAAACACAGGTCATACCCTTTTTTAATATTTGTGTTATGTTCTTCTCAAATAAAAAATGACATTACAACAGGGTTGGTCAAAAATTTTTTTAATGCACCTTGTAAGAGGGTGACATTTTCTTTGTAGAAAAGAAAACACCATTAATTTTATACATAAGTAGCGGGACTTACAGTTTAAAGTCGATTCCGAAGGACAGATTTTTTTGAGAAACTTTTCATGGCAATTTTATTTACTCTCAGAGTTTTTGCCGGAAATCTGCTGAGAGGAAATCGCCGAAGAAATACTTCTTGTATTTTGTTTTGATGTCTGGCCTGGGGCTCGAACCCTGGCTTTGACGTCTAATAAGCCAACACACTACCTACTAGACTACGGCGACTTCATAAAACACATATAACATATTTTTTTCATGATATTTCTTTTATATTGTAAAGTTTGAACGTTGACATTATGTGTGAAACACTACATCATTTAAATGACCTCCACGCGAAGTGTTGCAAGTATTGATTCTTTTGAGGTAATTTTCGACCACTTTTTGACACATATTGGGCGGTATCTCAGCCATAACTTGACGAATGTTGGTTTTTAAGTGCTCAAGAGTTGAAGGTTTATCTGCATAAACACTGTCTTTCGCGTAGCCCCACAAAAAAGTATAATGGTGTCAAATCGCATGATCTTGGTGGCCAGTTGATATCGCCACGACAAGAAATTACGCGGCCAGGAAATGTCTCTTGCAATAAAGCCACATTCGCTCGAGTTGTGTGGCATGTTGCACCGTCTTGTTGAAACCACATTTTCTCCAAGTCGTATTCTTCAATAGCAGGTAAAAAAAAATCGGTTATCATATGACCATAACGCTCCGAATTGACGGTGACAGTCGTTCCATCGTCGTTTTCGAAGAAGTAAGGTCCAATCACACCTTCGGAGCAAAGAGCGCACCAAACAGTGACTTTTCAATATTTATAACCTTTCAACCACTCTAACCACTCTAGTCTCTTCAAATTTCTTCACAATTTTGCCAATTGCTTGCATAGTTGGACGATTATGTAAACCATAATCACCTCTTAAAGCACGATACGTGGCTGTGGCAGAATCACCATTTTTGTAGTAGGTTTTGATAATTTTTATGCGTTGTGTGATAGTTAAACGATCCATTTTCGTCAATGTCAGACTTTCAACTGAAAAGAAAAAAATTGGTTTCACAACTTAGTTTGACAGATGTCGAATTCCAGTCCCATACTTTTGAAACCACGAAATGGATAGCCCTTTACATACGTACATAATTGGTCATTACAACCCCTCAGTCAGGATTATGGACTCAGCTTCTCACACCACTTATGTTGTGTGAGTTAATTTTATACATGAGTTGGTCCTACAGTTTAAAGTCGACTCTGAATGACAGGTTTTGTGAAAAACTTTTCATAGCAATTTTACTAACTCTCAGAGTTTTTGCCAAAAATCTGCTGAGAGGATAGGTTGGGTTAGGTTAGAGGACGTGTACTTGTCAACTGTGACAAGTACAGTACCCGGAGGTCGAATTGACCCATTGTACAACGTCCTAGCTTCTCACACCACTCGTGTTGTGTGCGGTTATTTTATACATGAGTGGCCGAAGAAATATTTTTTCATATTTCGTTTAATTGAAGATGTCTAACCTCGGGTTTGAGCCGTGGCTACATGTCTAATAAGCCAACACACAAGATTACGGTGCCTCAATGAGGCCCATTGTGACACCACAATCAATTCTACCGGGGGTTAAACATTCCTTTGAGAAATGCGAATGGATTTCGATTGCTATTGCAGCAAGGTTTATTTTAAAGACTTCTGTCAAGTATGTCAGAAAATGAGGGATTAAAATCCTCCGTGTTTTTATGATAAGAGTGGGTCATTGACATACGAGGTGAAAGACAGTCCATCGTCTTCCTCGGAGCTACTGCTCCTGCAGAAGTCATTTAAAGTCTATTGACATGTCTACCAATAGGGCAATTACCTGTGGGAATCGCTATTGTGGCCATGCGACTTAAGAATAGAAATGAGATGGACCTCTTCTTATCCCTACCTGTCTAGCACAGTCTAGCAATATTGCACGTGCCCTCTTGCTGCCAATGAGATTGATCTCCCCTATAATATGTGTGGAAAATATCTAAGTTAACTGAAGCAATCGGAATATCTATTCCTTGTAACATTTCCATATTGCGAGCTCCTTAGCGGTTGTGGCCAGCTAACTAGCAGTGCAGTTCCTATGCCCCAGAACCCATATAAGAGTTACCTTTGAATGAAGCGAATTTTTTTTTTTTTGAAAAATCAAATTTCATGGGAAAAGAGGACCATGAAAACTCAGGGACTCAATGGCAACCTGGTCGTCGCAGTTAAGCAAGAGATTTTCATGGAAAGTCCCTCCACTCGACAAACATTGTGTTGCGTTCAATTGACATGATCTGTGCTTGGAAAACACTGCAGTGGTTAGGCAAGTTTAATGTCAGAAATCGCCAAAATCCATATGACTGTAAATTGAAGACAGAGTGTAAGCGAAAAGATTAAAAAAATATAGGATGTATGACTTTTAAGTCTTTACGACTTGGGCAGGGTCATAAGAAGGTAATAAAACTTTTAAATTTTAAGTGTCAAGGTAAAGGACTACTTGTCGAAAGTCATGGGACTATTATAAAAGCACATTAGAAAGCTGGCTGTTTTAAGGATTGGTTGATCTGTTGGTTAAGGTCAAAAGCTTGAGCGTGAACCTGCCAGAAAAGTGATAATTTAAAAACGAATTCCGATTTCTTATTTTAAACGCTAAGAAAACTAATCAAATTTGGTTGGTTATTCGAAAAAATTAATGTTTTCTGTCATTATATTGCAGGCAATCGTGCTGGATGTCATAAATTTTGAATCACATTTTCAATAATAACAGGTGCGAAATCTTATGTACGAGTATGATTGTGTTTGGCATCGAACTGATCCACTGTTAATTAACTAAATTAACCTATTTGTTCTCATCGATGGGACACGCATTTGCTGAGCAGCACTTCCATTTCTACGAGGAAGTCAAAAGACAAACAGTTTTATTTGAGTGGAATTCACAAATTGCCTGAAATATGGCTACCAATGTGTAGCCAGCCATGGGCAATACTTGGAATAAAATGTTTTTTTTTTATTTACCCATTAAAAATTGTTGTTTTATTTTCACAAATTTCCTGTTACACCTGCAACATACCTCGTACACAATAAATAAAAAAGTTTTCAAATTGAAACAAATGTTACACAAAAATATTCTTTTTTTTGATTTAAAATAACAAATATTTTCAAATATTGTTAAACGAAATTTTTTGTTAATTTCTGTTATTTCCTGAAAATCCAAAAAATATTTTGCAAAAACAAAATATTTTCCATTAAACGCTTCAGAGCCAGTGGCTGGTATCACGTTTTAACCTTCCACTACTTAGTAAAAAAGTATTACATTTATTGTGGTCATTTTAATTTAAGTTATAAAGACCAACAAATAACATTTCATGAACAATTGTCTGCAATTTAATCAAAAATTCCACATTCAGCAAAATCGAATGTACCGTCATAGTACTGTATACTGTATGCTATGTGTAGTATACACTGAGAAAATACTTCATTTACAATTTTATCATGGGAATTAATATATTTTTACGTTTTTACTTTTTAAAAATAAATTTGTGTTTAGTTCTTTATTATTCGCACAATTATGGGTGCCACTGTTCACAACTTGATGTAACAACAACAATTGCTTTGTTTGTTCTTCCTCTGTTTACACCCTTTGCATAAACAATAAGAATTACTAGACAATATTTCGATAGATCTTTGTAACAGAGATCTTCAAACCACGATTACTCTCTTTAAACTCACCGCGTCTTCACACAAGACTGACTGAACTTTTACTCACTCAGTCACCTGCTTTGCCTTGCCTTTTATATGGCAAAGTAAACAGTCTGATGAATGTTCGTTAATGTCTATAAACGTAAACATCATTGTTTACATTTATTATTGTAGTGTTGTTGGTATATTTTTGTTTACTTGTTTACCATTTTTTTATGCCGGTGTTTGTTGTTACATTAAGCAGTGTGATAATTTTTAAACAAGTTAATTGTTTTGTTTATTTCGTAACAATATTTTTCTTAAATTAGATTCATCCCTAACATTTCAATAATAATAAAATCTTATTTTTCTTTTCATATTGTTACGAAAGTGAAAATGGTGTTATTAAAATAATAAACAAAAGCTCCAAAAACAACACAATGGACTTGATCATGTATAAAATGATAAACAAAAGCTCCAAAAACAAAACAATGGACTTGATCACGTGATCAACGAATAAGTAAACATATAGCAACAAAAACAACGGGCTTGTTTACAAGATCGATGAATAAACAAAAATATAGCAACAACGTCCGTGTATAAAAAAAATATAGCGGAAAGACAAATAAACAAAACAACAACAATTCTGCCTGGACGAAAGTAAACAAGATACACGAACAACAATGATGACGAGATGTTTACATTTTTGGATTGTTCCATTCATCACACTGTTGATCCAGTGATATAAAAGGCAATATAAAGCGAGCAACGAGGATTCAGTTAGAATTCAGTCAGTCGTGTATGAAGACACGTGATTCTTGGAGTTCGAGTTAAGTTAGTCGTGTGACGACGTCGCGTTGAATTGAGTGACAATTCAACCAGTGGTGTGTGAAGATACGAGATCGAGTTATAATTCAGACAGACTTGTGTGCAGACAAGTTGCGTGAAGAAAACATTTGTTAGTGTTGTGCTTACAAAAAAGGTTGTGAGCAAAGAAGAATAACTAACAAGTGTTGTTGTTGCTTACAAAAAAGGTTGTAAGCAGAGAAATATCACGAATAAGGACATATTGTGAAAGTTATCATTGTATACGTGGAATAAGTTCGAACAGTGGCACAAAAAATAAAGAATTTATTCAAAAATAAACACATATTTAATTTTTATTTTATTTGCAATCTACGAACTCATATTTTTAACGGTTTTAAAAAGGTAAAAACGTAACAATATTGAAGAAGGAATGTTTATTTGTTTATAATTCCTATTCTAAAAGACCTTGTGACGGAAGAGCTTAGGTATTCGGGAGATGACACAAATACTCTGTTCAGTTTGACAAAATTTTGATCTTGGCTTAGGTATTTTAGCCTTCACCTATAGGTTTCGTCAAAGCATCTTCGCGATTTTTACTCGGTATGCACCTGACAAGCTAACTAGCCTTTCTGGGCTGATGTTATACTCCTCTTTAACTGAAATAATAGTAATATTTTGACTTTTTTCCGTGGATTCGAAACTCTCACTTATTACTACAGATTGGATTTACATTAAGCTTTTCTATGTGTTCCTTTATTTTACTCCATGCTTTTCCACCCGTTTCACGATCAAGTACATGAATCGCAAATAGATCAGCAATTATCGTCGGTACTGGAGTTAGATATCGCAGCACCATTGCTTATTTCTAACTCCAGTTCAATTATTTGTTTTATGTTTTAAGGGAACACCCTTGTAGTTATTTTTAATACGTGGCAGTTCTTAATCTGTGGATGATTGGGTTTTCCTGCCTTAAGGTAACTAGTAGAGTCTAAGGCAAAGAGGATAATACTACTAAGCTCTTCGTTTATCCCTCAACTTAAGACGCACTTGTAATGAGACCTTTATCTCCGTTAAGAAGTATATGTATGGCGGGTCATGTAGCTATTTACTGTAGTGCTAAAAAAGCGGTGTCATCCGCAAACGTTTACATGCCTGTTGAAATAGTAGAATACCTATCCTGAGCCAATTATATGGTGTAGACCCAAAATATTTCACCAAGGAACCCCAGTAGAAATATTTTTTGTAAATTTTGGTTTGAAATCAAACAATCTATTAACTGGTCTAGGTGTTCTCATTTTCGAAGAAATATGGGCCAATGGTGCCATCCGCTCCACAAGCCGCACCAAACAGTCACTCGTAATGAGTGCATTGACTTTTGTAAGACCACGTTTTTTGAGCCCCAAATACGGCAATTTTGCTTATTAACGTACCCACCAAGATGAAAATGAATTTCATACGAAAAGATGATTTTTTTTGACAAAATCGACAATATTGAGCAGTCTCGATAGCATATCTTCCGAGATCTTTTCACAAAATTCGACATAAACTGGTGCGTGAAATGTTCATTTCTTGGGAAGGATGACGAGTTGATGTTGATTGATTTTTTCGCACACGCTCAGCCACAGCTTCGACATTTTCGGGTGTACGCACTGTACGAACATGCTCACGTCTTGGCGCATCAACAATAAAACCAGTTTTATGAACTTTAGCAATAAACTTGCGTATACCGGGTACTGTTGGTCCTTCTCTGCTGACAAATTTTGTACGACATTGTCTTTGTTTTGGAATAAAATTTCCAATAAATCCCAACCTTACTCAAGCGTAAATCGATTCATTACGTTCAGTGGAGATAATATACCGAGTTTTGTGTCAGAACCCGCCCGATACAATGCTCAAGTGTTTTTAGGTGGACTTCAATTTAGTCAGTTTTTAAGTAGATCACTTGAACTGAGAGTATGGTATCCAATTAGATTCAAAATTTCAAGTTTTTAATCTACAATTTTAAATTTTTTCTTTTCATTTTGGCTTAAAACGTAGACGTAGTAAATTTTCAATACCACTTTCGGGTATCACTTTTTTCAAGTGTATATAATTTTACCATGTACATATTATGTATATAGTTTCAATATTGTATGTATTTTAGTCGATTGTATGGTTGTATGGACATTCAGTTTTCATTCATAATGCTGCCCAAGTATTAGGAAGAATCATGAATGAAGATTTTTTAAAAGAAATTTTAGTGCAAGAGATGTATGAGTAGCAAAATAAATATTTCCTTTCATATGGCTGTTATAGATGTATTCTAGAGATGAGCGATCCAGTGATTTTTGAAGAACGTTGTTCTCAGTGAACGTGATTTGTTAATCACTGTTCTTTAAAACAGTGATTGTGATCACAGTATTCCAATAATACAATAATGACAATAACGTATTTTATTAAGACGTAAGAAAGAGACAACTAGATACATACTACGAAAAGACTACTAAACAAAATCAAAGTGGTGTCATCAATGTTATTATTTTTAATGTATTTTTTTTTTATATGAAGTTTGACAATTAAGTTTCACAGAAAGTTCATGTATAAAAGACAAAAGTAAATAATCAGCATCATCTAATAGTAATTCTGCCTCGCTCAAAATAAAATGAAATAAATTTGAGTATGTAACAATTTTGAAAGAACGACATTATTAGTAACTGTTATTTGGCAATTTCAATCACTGTAGTTACCAGTGAATTATCAATCACCGTGATTAAATCACAGTTTTGAAAATATCGCTCATCTCTAATGTATACCATTATAGATGCAAAGGTTATCTATGGTACTCGCCTGTATTGATAGATTATGTATGTTTTTCCTGACATTTTTTATGTTTACTTTTATTTCTGCATTCACTGCTGATGAATCCTTCTTTCTACAAATTTTTTTTTAAGGAAATTTGAAAATATAAAATTTGCTTGTACTATGCAGTGGAACAAAAACTAAGCGCTTCAATTTTATCGATTATACGGTGTTCGGATATGCACCTTTATTGTGTAAATCGCAATAAACGCCATTATTGAGCTCAATATTTCATACAAAGTTTCAATTAATTATTGCGCAAAAAATACGCAAATTGTTATAATATTGAGTAAAACTTAAAATGCAGCACCGTCATAAGTGTGTTTAGTGAGCATATTACAATTAACCGAACACTTTCTGTTGATATTTGACAACTCAAATGTAAACAACGACAAACAAACACTAATAAACTAACTAACAACACTAATTTTCGCAACCAAAATACAAACAATGTTGTTGTTTACCAGCTGTCAAATGAATATTGAGTAAGCCGAATTGCGTATATTATTATGCCTGAACACTTAAAATATAGTACTCAATAAATCAAATATTGACTCAATAAAAGTTCATATCTGAACATAGTATTACACGATATGTTGGTTATTTTATTGTTGTGGTTGTGTTGTGAATATCCGTTGCATTTGATGAGTAAAGTTTAAAGTCAACCGAATTTCACTTGAATCAATAGTGAATCTCAATTTTATGTTGAATTTTGGCGAGAAATCGCATGTGCTTAACACATACTCTGCAAGTGAATTCAATATCCTTAGCGAAATGCATAAGTTGTATACGTGTACTGGATTAATATGTCGCCGTAGCCTAGTAGGTAGTGTGTTGACTTATTAAACCTCAGTTCAGACATCTCAAACAAAACGAAATTTGGAAAAATATTTCATCAGCGACTTCCTCTCAGCAGATTTGTGGCAAAAACACTGAGAGTAAATAAATTTGCCCCGAAAAGTTTATCAAAAATCTGTCGCTCGGAGTCGATTTTAAACTGCAGGTCCAGCCGATTTTGTATAAAAATTAACACACCCAGCATAAATGGTGTGAGAAGCTAGGTCGTAATCCTGACTCAAGGGTTGTAATTACCAATTATGTATGTATAGTGGCCAGCAAAAGTCTTAGTACGGCAATATATTTTAGCAATTTCATGAATTTTAACCAAAAGTTTGTATAAAAATTTATAGTTTTTATATTTATTTTATTAATTTATTTCTGTTTTATTATAAAACAAACAATTTTTTAATGTTTTTCATAAAACAAGGGAAAAATAAGGAAAAGTATCAGATGACTCCATAGGTACCCCCCCAAGGAGAACCCTGAGTAAATTTAAAATTCAAAGGCCTAATATATGAAAATGTTATCACTTGTATTTAGTAGAATATCCCTTAAGGTCAAGCACTCCATTTAACCCATTTGGAATTGAATGTACAAGTTTTGTTTTGTTTAGTGTTTTCTGGTGGCACTATGAACAAGTTTTTCGGTTGACTTTTGTTTTGAGGTTTAGCGTTTACGTAACGGTTCTTTCAAATGATCTACTAAATACTCTCTTGAAGTCACATGGGGACTTTGTGCAAGAGTAATAAGCCTGTGGGGACTTTTTTTTGTCAAAATATTGTTACGTTTTTACCTTTTTAAAAACGTTTAAGATATGAGTTCGTTGATTGTAAACAAAATAAAAATAAATTGGTATTTGGTTTCTATTAAATTCTTTATTGTATGCACTATTTATGTGTGCCACTGTTTCCAACTTATCCAACGTATACAACAATAACTACAACAATAATGGCTTGTTCGTTATTCTTCTCAAACAACTTTTCGCTATTCTGCTCACAACGGATAGCTTCAAACCATGACTGTTTTCTTCACACGCGACGTGACTTCACATAAGGCTGACTGAATTCATATTGCCCGTCGTCTGCTTTGTCTTGCCTTTTTATAGTTCTACACAAACAGTCTGGCGAACGTTCTTGAAGTAGAATGTTCGTGTTCTCGCTTTCTCGACTTCATTGTTGTTTGTGTATTTTCTTCACATTGCTTGTTGTTGCGTTCGTTGAGTTGTCTATCTCCTTTTCTCATACTGATGCTGTTGTTGGTTTACTTATAACAAGTTCGATGTAAGTGTTAGTGTAGCTTTTGTTTATCGTTTTAATGTTAAACGTTACTACACTGTTTTCACTTTCGTAACTATATATTGGAGTACGTACACAGAAAGAAAAATGGCGTACTAAAATTAACTTTTTTATTCTCAATTTTAGCCAAAAAACGTGCTTAAAAAATTAAGCCCGTTTTGGCTATTGTTTGCTTAAAACAAGCAAAAAATGGGATTGATTTAAAAAACTAAACCTTATATTACTAAAATCAACACTAAAAAGCTCAAATCTATTTAAAAAAGTGTTATTTTGAGTTATTTGTTATTTGATTTATGGAATTGTGGGTTTTTAAGTTCAAAAGTAAAAATTTTAATAATTCTCATTTAGTTCATGTGTATTTATACAATATATATCCAACAAAATGTCGTATTTTTCGCAAGTTGCATTTCTTTGGTAGATGACTTGGATTATTCCGGTCGATGACTTCGATTTTGGGATTAAATCAAGTACGAGTTCGAGCTTAAATCAAGTTCAAAATTCTTGAAACAAGCTCGTTTTTGGATAAATTTAGGTTTAAATCAAGTACAATTTAGGGCTTAAATCAAGTTCATTGTGCTCGAATAAAGTACGATTTGCCTCAATTCGATCCCATTTATAAGTACGAAATCTAGCTTAAATCAACTTTATAATTCATGAAACAAGTGCGCTTAAGGATTACTTCAACTTCTGACTCCCTTGAATCAAGTACGAATTCGATCTTAAATCAAGATAAAATATGCTTAAACCAAATACATGATGAGATCACTTTGATTCCAAAAAGGCTTAAATAGCGCTAAAATCAACACTTTTGTACTTGGCTGATTCGGGCTTGATTCAACTCTTTTGTACTTGATTCAAGCCAAACCGTTCTTACCGTACTGTTGTGACCGATATGGATTGATTCTAGCCCGGATGGCTTGATTCTTTTTTTGAGTATACTAATGCTTTTGCTGTCCACTGTATGTATAGGACCAAGCTTGATACAATTGTGTTACCGTATATTTATGTTAAGAGAGTAAGTTAAAAACGATTTAGTTTCAAATTTCAAATGCCCCAAACGACATTAGATCTCCAGATGCGGCATTCGGATCAAAAAAAAACTGAGGGAAAGAGAGAGAACTGCTTATCAAACAAATGTGTTTATTGGCATTCGATATTAGCAACATGTCCTTTGGAGCCTTGATTGCTATTTGTAGAGGCTTTATTTTATTATACTGGATATGCTCTAAAATCTCAAATGTATGTAATCGAACACAATAAATCCTTTGTAGTCCTTATAACTAATCCCATACAAATAATCAAAGCAAAGCAAATGGCGGCAAGTTTGGAAGTTTTTTTTGAACTCAAGTGTATAGGAAACCCTACTGTCTCTTAATATTTTCGAAAAATAAATGAATAGGGAAATTCAACAAAACAATATTGGTAATACAATATAGACTTATGAATCTTCTACAAAAAAATAAAAAAACAACAAAAAAAAAAAAAAAAATGGGAAATACAAAAAATAGAAAAATTTTGGAAAAAACGAACAGAAATATATTACTACGACTACAACTACGACTATAGTATTACAAAAAGGCGTTGGTTGGTAAATACACTTTACAAAGATATATGTATATGTACTTACGTAAGTACATACACAGAGCCGCAAAAGTATACATACGGTTAACAAATTTCAGAAATTTTTTAACCAATCCGTTTACTTTGAAAATCTTTATAATTGTCTGACAACTTTTTTCGATTTTAAGACGCACTTTTTCATTGGTTAAGAAATTTGTGAAATTTGTTAATCGTATGTATACTTTTGTGGGCCTGTGTACATATGAACTTACATATGAGTACGTCTGTGTCCTATACACAGTAAAACGAGAGTGAATAGGTTTTGAATTGAATCAATACAATAACAATAAGCATAAGACTAAAAGCAATTTTCAGACCAAAAAAAAACAAGTTTTTTTTGGAAAAACTAAAGGAAAGGAAACTTAAAAAAACAACAGCCTTAAAAACTGCAAAAAATAGAAAGAAAAAAAGAACTGAAACCGAAACAGATTTCATTTTTTTTTACTATTTTTCTATTACTTTAATGGTGTATGAAAGTAAATGCATGAGTTTGCCTTCCATGGAGTAACAGAAGCAGGCATTACAACAAAACAAACACAAATTAAAAGCGTATGTAATAAGAAGAACTGCTTACAATAGCATGTCCATATTGCCATGAAGCACAATGGGCATGAAATGGAAGTTTTTTTATTTCTATAGGAACAATTGAATTGAAATTATTTGTACAAGTCTCTCTCTCTTTATTAGAACTATTTTATAATGGTTTCCTTATGCAATAATGTCTATAAAGTGTGTTATACTATGTTCAAATATGTACTTTTATTGAGTCAATATTCGATTAATTGAGTACAATATTTTAAGTGTTCAGGCATAATAATATACGCAATTCAGCTTACTCAATATTCGTTTAACAGCTGGTAAACAACAACATTGTTTTTATTTTGGTCGCCAAAATTAGTGTCGTTTGTTAGTTTATTAGTGTGTGTTTGTCGTTGTTGACATTTGAGTTGCCAACTATCAACAGAAAGTGTTCGGTTAATTGTAATATGCTCACTAAACACACTTATGACAGTGCTGCATTTTAAGTTTTACTCAATATTATAACAATTTGCCTATTTATTGCGCAATAATTAATTGAAACTTTATATAAAATATTGAGCTCAATAATGGCGTTTATTGCGATTTATGCAATAAAGGTGCATATCTGAACATCGTATTAAATCGCTCGCATTTTATTGGATTATTCTTGGACAAAACTCTATCGAATTTATCTGGAGGCTAATTGCGTAATTCGTGATCGAAATGAAGTCGTATCAATAATTTCGAATGTAAGAGTTTCTCTGATATGCGGCTCGATACAAACCAGACTTATTTCACACTCGAAATACTTACTCGATAACAAGTGATAGAATTCCAAAAGTAAAAATAATCGCATCATCGATAAACCTCACATGATATCGACTGTGAGAATTAGGCCCCAGGTTGTGCTATTTGCTCTTTATGTTATTTGTGTATGCTTTTTTGCAAGCTTTTAAAGGGCTTCCGCTTAGTGATATATTAAAGGGTGGGACATTTAAAAGTTTAAATTTAAAAATGCAAAACAAAACAAAACATAAATACATAATTGGTCATTACAACACTTTAGTCAGTAATCGCCGTAGTCTAGTAGGTAGTGTGTTGGCTTATTAGACGTGAGGCCGCGGTTTAAACCACAGGTCAGACATCAAAACGAAAATATGAACAAATATTTCTTCGGAGACTTCCTCTCAACAGATTTCTGACAAAAACTCTGAGAGTAAATAAAATTGCCATGAAAAGTTTCTATAAAACTATGTCGTTCGGAGTCAACTGTAGGTCCCGCCACTCATGTATGAAATTAACACACAAAACATAAGTGGTGTGAGAAGTTAGGTCGTAATCCTGACTGTAGGGTTGTAATGACCAATTATGTATGTATGTAACCCTTCAGTCAGGACTATGGACCTAGTTTCTAACACAACAAAACAAAAACGGTTTGAAATATTGTCAAATTTTTTTTATTTTGTTGTGAAGTACAATTGTTCCGGTTGGAAATGAAATATTATTTCATTCATATGGCTGCCGCGGCTGGCCTCAATGGCATCACTAATATTGGCCTTCAAATACTCAATTGTCTCTGGTTTGTCGGCATAACAGTTTTATTTAACGGTGCCCCACAGTCCAACGTTGTCAAATCGGAGCTTCTTGGCGACCAATTGACATTACCATTTCAGCTAATCAAACGTTTGACGCAATAAATCGATTGTGGCATGATATACGTGGCAAATTGCACCATCCTGTTGAAAACAAAAATCGCTAACATCAATAACATGAAGTGGATACAAAAAAATCGGTTATCATGGTGCGATAGGTGTCTACATTGATCGTAGTGGGTGTATTGGGTTTTCTAAGTCTAAGAATTTTTTTTTGGCAAAATTGACAAAATGTTTCTCAAGCGTAAATCGATTCATTACGTTCAGTGGAGATAAATTACTGAATTCTGCGACTGAATAGAATGACATAAGTATTGCGAGATTCGAAATGGGTAGGTAGGTAGGAGCGGCCGTCCCCCCAAATGAGTCGGATGGGCGCATTTAGGCGCCATGGGGTCCATTGTGATACCACAGTTCATGTTAACTATCCCCTAGTCCTGGAACCACATAGAGCTTACAATGAAATGACTCAAACTGCGGACGTCAATGTTCGACAAATCACTCAGATCATCGATGTAGTAGGCATTAACATGTCTCTTTCTCCTTTGACATAGTGCCGAGCATGTTCCCAGTAGATGAAGAACCGTCTCTTCTTGCTCCTCGTCCCTGCAGCTTCTACAGAAATCATTTGCGAGGTGTCCCAGACCGATAGGCCTCGCGTAGACACCCATAATGCAATGACCCGTTATGACTCCAATAATCGCACTGAGCACGCCTCTTTGGAGTTTAAGCAACCTTGCAGTGCGCCCTCTATCCAGCCTCGGCGAGATTATGAGCGCCACTCTGCCCTTATCCGAAGCTGCCCCCCTGCGGTTGACAGAATCCGTGATCTCGTTGTCAATCATGAGCCTGCAGGTCCCCAAAGGGATCCCAAAACTAAAGAATTCGTCGGAGAGTTCGATGGTCGTGCTGTGTCTGCCCAGTTCATCCGCTCTGCAGTTGCCCGCGATATTATTGTGTCCCGGAACCCAAATGATGTCTACATTATACCTCTTCGCTACCCTGTTCAGGTGTTTCCGACAGCCGTAGACCATCCTGGAGTTCATCACATTGGAGCCCAGAGCCCTGATAGCCGCCTGGCTATCGGCGAGTATGGTGATGTTTACATTGGGGATATTCGAATACCAAATAATCTTAATCGCAGCCTGTATTGCTAACACCTCCACCTTCGAAATAACCGATGGTTCAAATTTAAACCGATATCTAGCACTATAAGCCAGAGCTAGAAGTCGCCGTAGTCTAGTAGGTAGTGTGTTGGCTTATTAGACGAAAGGCCCGAGTTCAAATCCCAGGTCAGACATCAAAACGAAAATATGGAAATATTTCTTCGGCGACTTCCTCTCTTCAGATTTCTGGCAAAAACTCTGAGAGTAAAAATTGCCATGAAAAGCTTCTCAAAAATCTGTCGTTTGGAGTCGACTTTAAACTGTAGGTCCCGCCACTCATGTATAAAATTAACGCACACAACACGAGTGGTGTGAGAAGCTAGGACGTTGTACAATGGGTCAATTTGACTTCCGGGTACTGTACTTGTCACAATTGACAAGTACACGTCCTCTAACCTAACCTAACCTAAGCCAGAGCAAACTCCAAACTTTTTTAAATTTTGTCGAGGAAGAATTTTGTAAATCAGTGCATCACCTTCTTTTCATTGAATAATCGATTTTTGTTTCTTTTGTTGTTGGGTTTCTTGAAATCCACTTTCCTTAATTCTGTGCCAATGTGCAATTCTGTAAAAGAAATTTTGACAAAAAAAAAAAACAAAAACCGAATGAACGAATTCAACTCTTTATCTAAAACCAAATCCAATGATATTCGTTATGCTCATTAAATTGGTTTGTTAGAATCATGTCAAGATAAAAATATTAGAAATTTGTGAATGGAGGACTTCAAAAAACTGTACAGTATTCGTATGTGGCTGATGCCTAATTTTAAATTGTCTATGTAAAGTTCTCTCTCTGTAAGGAGTTCTCTATTCGTTACTGCCGTTACACACATAAGCCAAGAGCATTATATTACGTTACTTGTTCAGATTTTTTCTGCCTTTCCAGTATCGTATGAGTGACCAGGGGTTTATTGTTGTGCTGCAATAAATGCTGATATTGTTGTTTTTGCTAAAATATAGTTGTTGTATTTGAAAATCTAACAAAACAATGTTCGTTACTGCTGAGTCTTGATATTTTTTCCTGTTGACTTTTGATTTCGATTCTACTCCTGCTGATATTTTTATGGAATTTTTTTTTTTTTTTGAGCTGTTGTTTGTCGTTTATGTACAATGGATAGCAAAAGTCTTAGTACTTCAATATATTTTAACAAAAAAAAGTCCCCACAGGCTTAATACTCTAGCACAAAGTCCCGATATGACTTCAAGAGAGTATTTTTTTTTTTTTTTCGAACGTCCCCGGCCACACACTAACCCACCCTCACCCGACCGCGGAGGGCTCGTCCCCATTACGTAGGGACACGTACACACTACAGTCCGGACTGTAGCGGGTAAAGGAAAAGTAATGGCAACGGGAACATAAAACAGCTACAGAACTTAATCACGAGCTGAATAAAGTAACAATAAACTACGTAAGACAAGAACGAAAATACGTTTTTATATAATAATTTACAAATTAATGCTAGCATATAAGCTACGTTTAATATTACAAACATTACAATTAAAATCAATAAAACCATAATATAAATTAAAATCATTACATAATCTACGAAAAGGAAAATTAGCTCCATAGTTCGTTCTATAGAAATCTAAAGAAAGAGGACGATAGTGCCGTGAAAATCTTGCTGGAATACTGAAATTCAGGTTAGAAAGCAAAAACTCAGAATCGATATCACCTTTAACCAGATTAAAAACAAAACAAACCCCTAAAACAGTCCTTCTACGTTCCAAAGTTGGAAGTTTCACCAAACCTAATCTAGCCTCATATGATGGAAACCCATTGCCATAATCCCATCCTAGGCCACGTAAACAGAATAATAAAAACTGCTTCTGCACAGACTCTATTGAATCATGACAACGATAGTATGGATTCAAAATAATAGACGCATACACCAAAATAGGTCTAACAAGTGAAATGTACAGTAGTCTTGTTATATAAGGATCAATGAATTCCCTAGCCCATCTCTTCACAAAACCAAGAACAGCCCGAAACATGCCAATCATCATACTAATATGATCAATAAAAGACAGTTTCATATCCAATAATACTCCCAAATCAAGAAATGTAGTCACAGTTTCCAAAGGGCAAGAATTAATCGCATAAGTGGACGAAATTACGCCTCCACGAAAGAAAACCATGCATTTACATTTTCTCAAGTTAAGATCCATTAAATTAATTCTGCACCAAGTTACAAACAAATCAATATTTCGCTGAAGAACAGCCTGACCATGATCATCATCAAAAGTATAAAATAATTTAACGTCGTCAGGAGATCATTTGAAGGAACGGTTACGTAATCGCTAAACCTCAAACAAAAGTCAACCGAAAAACTTGCTCATGGTGCCACCAGAAAACACCAAACAAAACTTGTACATTCAATTCCAAATGGGTTTTTAAATGGAGTGCTTGATCTTAAGGGATATTCTACTAAATACAAGGGATAACATTTTCATATATTAGGTCTTTGAATTTTAAATTTACTCAAGGGTTCTCCTTGGGGGTACGTATGGAGTCATCTGAAACTTTTCCTTATTTTTCTGTTGTTTTATGAAAAACATTAAAAAAATTTTTGTTTTATAATAAAACAGAAATAAATTAATAAAATAAATATAAAAACCTTAATTTTTTATTCGAACTTTTATTGAAATTGCAAAAATATATTGCCGTAGTAAGACTTTTGCTGTCCACTGTATGTATGTCTACAGGTTCAAAGTGGATTCATATTTCTTTTACTTGCTTCCTTTTACAATTTTTTCACTCGACAGCAAAAAACAAAGAAAAAAAAACAAAAAAAAAAAAGAAAACAAGAGAATCAATAAAGATCTAGAAAAAGTAAAACGAGGGTGTATTGAATTATTAGAATTTTTTTTTTACTTGTTTGATTAGAGCAGAAAGCTATACATGGCCATGGTGAATGGTGAATGGCTTTATTGTTTAAACAATTTGTTAAAGAAGAAGAGGAAGGCATACAAAAAAAGATACACAAAAATATTGTTTTCTTTATTAGAATCCAAAAAAAAAAATCAATGAAATCCATACGCACAATATGAAAATTAAAATATCTATGGAATCCTAAAATAAAAAAAAAAAAAAAAAAAATCACCATCATTACCGTCATCATACATCATTATTATCATGAGCATCATCTTCAGCATCATAAGGATTATTTTGTTGGCAATGAAAAAAAAGCGAAAAATTACTATTTTTCATTAAAAAATCTTTTGTTTACTTACAGAAGCTAAAAGCTAACTTTGTCTGTCTCTACGTCTTCCATTTTGGTCTCGGGATCTGAAACATCTTCTTCCAAAAATTTATTAATCAATCAAAAAGTTAATTTTTCTTTTCTTTTTCTTTTTCTCTTTTCTTTTCTTTCCTTTTTTTGCTTTGTTTTTGTAATTTTTATTTCCCCTTTGCAATTTAGACGTTTCTCCGTTTATTGTTTTTTTTTTTGGTAATCGCTGCTCTTGTTTGCTGTTTTTATATCATATTTTATATATGTATTGTTTCCATAGAAAATAAATTACTTTTAATGAATTACAAACATGACAACAAACAATAACAACAACCAAAGCCTGTAAAGATATTGTCTAACCTTTATAAGCATGGCATAGCATCATCATTGTCAATAGCTTACTATACGCAAAACAAAAAAAGGTTACAAAGTAACGCGAGGATTAAAGCAAAGTCACAGGGAGAAGAAAATAATTCCGTTGACTGATATCAAGGCAATTCCTTATTTTGATGTTTTTATTATTGTTTGTCATCAAACATTTCAAATCATGTAAATTATTTCCTTATACAGCGTAAAAACGGATTTCCAAAATCTAAAAAATGTCATTGAAAAAATTTGTGATTGGTATGCTTTCAATTTGAATAATTACACTATGCGACAAAATAAATAAAAATGAAATACACCTAGCTAATGACATAGTATAAGTTGTGAATTTTGTTGAGTAGAACTTAAAAATATTTTTTTTTATATTTCTTGAACCCTCCAAACTTTTTTTATTTTACAAAAACTGTTTTTTTTTACCTTACGCACAAATTTCTGGATTAATCAAACATTTCTGACCTAATTTCCAAAATTTGAATCTTGTTGAAAAGAGGAGAGCCTTTAAAACATTATACTTATGGGCAATTTCGTGTCAAGTGACCCAATTTTTAAAATCGATGTCTTCCGATTTGGATGAAATTTGCACCAAGGTTAGTACTATTGGATAGTTGGCCAGACACAAATTTTCAGCTCTATCAGTCAAGAACTGTTAGAGGGGGTCAAAGTTGGACATTTTGGTCATACAGGGTTTTTTTAAAATGTGTGTAACTTTTCACCTATTGGTCCTAGCAAAAATTTTCCAAAGGATATTAGATAGCTATTTCTTCAATCTTTCCAAAAATAATTTTTTTAATTTAAAAAAAATTTTTTTTTTATTTTTTTTTTTAATTAATTTTTTTTTTTTAATTTTTTTTCAATTTGGGGCCTTTTTTTTTTTTTTTTTTTTTTTTTGCTAAAAAGAAAGCTTATAAAATTTCCTTTAAGGCCTTCATAATCGCTTAATGGGATGCGAGTGGGATATCTATCAAAAAAATTATTTTTTAACTCAAGAATAAGATTTTTCAATATTTGGCACATGTACCATTTTCATTTTTCCCCATTTTTTTTTGAAATGGAGTTTTTTTTTATTTTTCCTCAAAAGAAAACTTAGACCATATCCTTTAAGGTCTTTGTGGGCACTTAGTAGCAAGAGGCATATCTATAAAAAAAAATATTTTAACACAAAACCAAAGTTTATAAATTTTACCATATGCACTATATTTTTTTTTAATGGATTTTTTTTTGCTCAAAGAAAGCTTAGTTCTTTTCCTTTAAGAGCTTTGTGGTCACTTAATGGGATGCGAGTGGAAAAACATCATCCTTTTCTGCATTTGGACTTTCTGGCCATCGATTCGAACAGACACCCAGTCTTTCATTCCTGGCATCGTTCGACTCATATCATCTCGCTGATAAAATTGAGCTACTAGAGCTTCAGTATCGCACGCTAGAGTTTTTCCACTCGCATCCCATTAAGAAAAAAATGGGGGAAAATGAAAATGGTACATGTGATAAATATTGAAAAATTTTATTCTAGAGTTAAAAAATAATTTTTTGGAGAGATATCCCACTCGCATCCCATTAAGCGATTATGAAGGCCTTAAAGGAAATTTTATAAGCTTACTTTTAAGTAAAAAAAAAAAAAAAAATGGCCCAAATTGAAAAAAAATTAAAAAAAAAAATTAATTAAAAAAAAAATTTTTTTTTAAATTAAAAAAATTATTTTTGGAAAGATTGAAGAAATAGCTATCTAATATCCTTTGGAAAATTTTTGCTAGGACCAATAGGTGAAAAGTTACACACATTTTAAAAAAACCCTGTATGACCAAAATGTCCAACTTTGACCCCCTCTAACTCCGGCAGTTCTTGACTTATAGAGCTGAAAATTTGTATCTGACCTACTATCTAATAGTACTAACGTTGGTGAAAATTTCATCCAAATCGGAAGACATCGATTTTAAAAATTGGGTCACTTGACACGAAATTGCCCATATATCTATTATTCGACTAAATGTGCTATGAGATTGGATAAGGTAAACTTGGAAAATTCAAATTTTTTTCATATTTTTTCAAGTTTGTCCATTCATAGTAGCAAACTTTAATAATAAAATATAGGATAACGAACAAGCAAATTATTGTTGTATACATCAAGTTGGACACAGTGGCACAGAAAAATTGTGCAAACAATAAAGCATTTAATTTAATCTAAACACCAATTTACATATTTTTATTTTGTTTGCAATCAACGAACTCATATTTTAAACGTTTTTAAAAAGGTAAAAACGTAACAATACTATTTTCCTTTCCAAAATTATGAAATTAATTTAATTTTTCTGCAGCATATAGTTAAGGCACAGATGACAATACGGTCTACTCTAAACTACCTTAAATGAATATTTTTAAAGAGTTGATTGACAAAGCAAAGGAACTATTCATTGTACGTGGTAAACATGACATTTTTTTGTTTGTGTATTTTTATAGACTGCTTTATAGTTTCACTGATTAGAATGACTTATTGTTATGAAACTTTGTTCATAAATTTTGATTCATGTTATGAATGAGATGCCATAGAGGAATGTGGATGTGGATGTGTCTCATTTTTGTTAACATAATTTGTATTTTTTCTTTAACAATAATTTGGTTTTTTTAATATTATTTGGCTTTAAGTGCTGCAGGAATACCGACTGACAGTAATAACAACAACTAAATTTATGCAGATGAATTCATACATACACACACACACACACACACACAGATTCATTCATTTAAATTTATATCGTTATTTTTGTCTTCATAACACCTCCCTTGTTACACTTGTGCATGTATGTAAATGTTTAAGTGAGAAAGGCAAATAATATACATATTCTCAGCTCCTTTCTATATAGGATGGTATGGTTTGGTATGGTATGGTATGGTAGATACCACACACTCGAACTCGAACATAAAATGCTACTGTTCCACCTTGTACTCGTAGTGCGGTTATGCTGTAATGCCTCTACTAACACCACCATAGCAGGCTAAGCTAAAGCACTAAGCTGAGTAATACAATATAAAGCAGTCCAATTCAATCCAATAGTGAGTGTTACAACAAGCTGTCGTCAATAATGCATTATTTATGATGCCAAAAACCCCGAACAGCAAAACAATTGAAGTAGAAAGGAACCAAAAAAAAAAAAAGAAGGAAAAAAAAAACAAAATTTTCAAATAAAAGAGAAGAAGAAGAAGGAAAAAAATTACGAAAGAAACTTTTGCAATTTATATGCCCCTCTATTGGACTCATGATGATGATGATGATTTTCTTTTTCACTGGAAGTTCTTTCTGTACTCTTCAATGACTCCATTCTCCAGGTTCAATTTCATTGGATTACAAATGGTGGCAGTAGCAAATACTTGTATGCGATATTTTCCATTTTCGTTTATATTAGAAAGAAATTGTTGGCGAGTAATAAATTCATGTTGCACGTGTACAACAATAATAGATTTGCTGCTGCTGCTGTGGCTGCTGCTGTACTGTATTTTAGTGGCAAGTCAACGCAATAAAATTAAAGTCAACAAATGGTTTTTCGGTTAAAATAAGTTTTGACTACTACTAGCACTTGACGTGTTAAAATAGTTTTTTCTTTTTCTTTTCTCCTCTGCTTTTCTCTTTAATTTCTTTTGGTTTGTTTAAGTTTTTATTTTTATTTTCGATTAAGTTCTGAGTTTTGAAAAGTTTTTATTTTCCTTAAAACACCTTTTCTTACAGAGTATAAGAAAGAAAAAGAAAAGAAAAAAATCGCATTACTTTTGCACTTGTTATTATTGAAAATGTGATTCAACATTTATGACATCCAGCACGATTGCCTGCAATATAATGACAGAAAACATTAATTTTTTTGAATAACCAACCAAGTTTGATTGGTTTTCTTAGCGTTTAAAAATAAGAATTCAGAATTCGTTTCTAAATTATCACTTTTCTGGCAGGTTCACGCTCAAGCTATTGGGCCTTAAACAGCCCTTTATAACAAGCGTGACAACCAGCCAATACTACAATATACAATATTGTTACGAAAATGGAAATGGTGTTGTTAAAATAATAAGCAAAAGCTCCAAAAACAACACAAAGGACTTGATCACACATAAAATGATAAACAAAAGCTCCAAAAACAAAACAATGCAGTTGTTCATGTGATCAACGAATGAGTAAACATATAGCAACAAAAATAACAGGCTTGTTTACAAGATCGATGAATAAACAAAAATATAGCAACAACGTCCATGTATAAAAAAATATAGCAGAAAGACAAACAAACAAAACAACAACAACTCTGCCTGGACGAAAGTAAACAAGATACACGAACAACAAAAATGGAAACAAGTTGTTTACATTTTTGGATTGTTCCCGAAGGTCGTCATCATCCTTCAAGGGCATTCATCACACTGTTAATCCAGTGATATAAAAGGCAAGATAAAGCGAGCAACGACGATTCAGTTAGAATTCAGTCAGCCGTGTATGAAGACACGTTATTCTCGGAGTTCGAGTTTGAATTTAATCGTGTAAGACGACGTCACGTCGGTGTGAGTTAAATCTATCGAGCTTTAATTCGGTCAGACTTGTGTGCAGACAAGTTGCGTTTGAGAGCACAGTTGTTAGTGTTGTGCTTACAAAAAAGGTTGTTAGCAGAGAAATATCACGAACAAGCACATATTGTGAAAGTTATCATTGTATACGTGGAATAAGTTCGAACAGTGGCACAAAAGTTGTGCAGATAATAAAGAATTGTCTTAAAATTAAACACATATTTATTTTTATTTTATTTGGAATCTACGAACTCATTTTAAACGTTTTGTTACGTAACAATATTGTTACGTTTTTACCTTTTTAAAAACGTTTAAAATATGAGTTCGTTGATTGCAAACAAAATACAAATTAATTGGTATTTAGTTTCAATTAAATTGTTGTTCGTACAATTATTAAGTTATTCTTCTTTGCTTACACCCTTTGCGTAAACAACAACACTTGTTCATTAAATCTGTACAACGGAGATCTTCAAACCAGAACTGTTCTCTTCACACGCAACGCGTCTTCACACAAGACTGACTGAAGACTGAGAGATCAGGGCAATTGAAGAGATCAGGGCAATTGAACGCTATGCAATGTTTGTTGAGTGGAGCGACTTTCCGTGAAAATCTCTTGATTTACTGCGATGACCAGATTGTCTTTGAATCCCTGAGTTTCCAAGGCCGTCTTTTCCTACGAAACCCGTGATTTAAAAAAAAAATCGATTCATTCAAAGGTAGCTCTTTTATAGGTTCTGCGGCACAGGAACTGCACTGCTAGTTAGCTGGCCAGAACCGCAAAGAAGCTAGCAATATGGACATGTTACAAGGAATAGATATTCCGATTGCTTCAGTTAACTTAGATATTTTCCACACATTCATATTATAGGGGAGATCAATCTCGTTGGCAGCAAGAGGGCACGTGAAATATTGCTAGACTCTGCTAGACAGAAGAAGAAGTCCATCTCATTTCTATTTTCAAATTGCATGGCCACAATAGAGACTCTCACGGGCCATTGTTCTATTGGTAGACATGTCGAAAGGCTACAAATGACTTCTGCAGGAGCAGTGGTTTCGAGGAAGACGATGGACTGACTTTCACCTCGTATGCCAATGACCTACTCTTGTCATAAAAACATGGAGGGTTTTGATCTCTCATTTTCTGACATACTTGACAGAAGTCTTTAATATAAACCTTGCTGCAATAGCAATCGAAATCGATTCGCATTTCTCAAAGGAATGTTTGACCACCGGTAGAATTGATTGTGGTGTTACAATGGGTCTCATTGAGGCGTCTTAATCTATTAGGTAGAGTGTTGACTTATTAGACATGAGGCCACGTTTCAAACCCCAGACATCATCAATTAAACGAAATCTAAAAAAATATTTCTTCGGCGACTTCCTCTCAGCAGATCTACGGCAAAAACTCTGGGAGTAAATAAAATTGCCATGAAAAGTTTCTCGGAAATCTGTGGTTCGGAATCGACTGTAAACCGTAGGCCCACTTATGGATATAATTAACACACACGACATGAGTGGTGTGAGAAACTAGGTCGTAATCCTGACTGAAGGGTTGTTATGACGAATTATGTATGTATGTACATAGGTATAATAGGGAAGCTCAATCCCGTTGCCAATAAGAGTTGCTAGACTGTGGTGGACACGTATGGATAGAAGAGGTCCGACTCACTCGCATAGCACAATAGCGATTTTCACGGGCCATTGTCATTTTGGTAGTCAAGTAGAAAGAGTTGGCATTCCGGCAAATGACGTCTGCTGGAGCTGTTGGTCTCAGAAGGATAAAGGGACTCTTTTTTACTACGTGTGTCAGTGACCTGCTCTTGTAATAAAAAAAACTAATTTTCTGGCATACTTAAAAGAGCTCTCTAATATAAAAATTGCTGCTATTGCAATATCAATCCAAAATGGATTCGGATTGGTTGCCTCTAGGGAATTTTTGACCCCAGAGTAGAATTGATTGTGGTTTCACAATGGACCTAAATACAGGTCTAAGTGCACCCTCTTTCTTAAAGGGAAGTTACCTTTCCTAACCTTACCCAGCAGCTATAAAAATATTTACAGATACACCCGTTTAATTGTGGATTTTAATACTCGAGTG
Organism: Sarcophaga caerulescens; assembly: GCA_927399465.1. Classification (NCBI taxonomy): domain Eukaryota; kingdom Metazoa; phylum Arthropoda; class Insecta; order Diptera; family Sarcophagidae; genus Sarcophaga; species Sarcophaga caerulescens. Next base: position 23,639,122 of record OV656867.1, read on the forward strand.
AAGTTTATTGATTTATTTTTAGAAAATTGTACACATCTAAGCACTTGTCAAAAGAACGAGAGCAAAAAAGAAATGATTGGAAGACCTTATACAAATATTTGAATGTGTTAAGTTGTCAATCTCTTGTTAACATTATCCTTCAATTTATAACGGTTTTATAACATCTCAATACGGTTCTATCGTTGACATCATAGATTAACTATGTAATAATTTTACATCATGTATACACATACAGTAGCGAGAAAAAAATGCAATGCCATGTCATATGATATTCAATCGAGGCTCGAAACTTATAACGGTAACCAATTTCACTCTACTTTTGTTTTTTTTCGTTGATTTTTAAATTTTAATTAAAAAGCAACAGTAAGCGTTGTTAGCTTCTCTTTCTACTTAATTTTTTTGGATTTATAAAAAAAGTGAACAAATTTAGCGAGAAAAAAAATGCAACGCAATGTGTTGAAAGTAAAAGTAGATCAACTAGAGTAATTAAAATAAAAGTTTAATGAAAAATTTGCAAATTGTGAATTTTAAAATCGTAACAGCTGTCAGCAGATATCAAATTTGCCATTATAAGGGCTTTGGAAGAAGGCAAATCAATGAATGAAGTTGCTTATCAATTTAATATCGACAAATCAACGGTTTGTCGGATTTCATCGCGATATCGTCAAACAAATAAAGAAAGCCAGGCAGTGGTCGACCTCCTAAATCTACTGCCCGCCAAGACAGTCGAATGATAAAAATAGTAAAAGTTGAACGGCAGTATATGTTACTAATTATGCAAACGACCAGTTTCTATTGGCGTCCACACAGCCAGAAACCGATTAAAAGAGGCAAATTTATTAGCTAGAAGACCAAACAAGAAGCCATTTATAAGAAAAAACGGCTTGACTTTGCTAGACGGTATCTGCATTGGTCAAAAGAGCAGTGGGCCAAAGTTTTGTGGAGCGACGAATCTAGGTAGGTAGGTAGGTAGAAGTGGCTGTCCACCCGATGAGCGGACACACTTAGGCCTCATACAGGGCCCATTGTGATACCACAGTTTCCTCTTTCCCCTATTCTAGGAACCACTCGGAGCTTCCGATGAAGCGACTCAGACTGCCAATATCCACGCATGACAGTTCATCTACGTCCTCCATGTAGTAGGCACCCAGGTGTTTCTTTCTCCTCCGACCAAGTGCCGGACATGTGCAAAGTAGGTAAAGAATAGTTTCATCCTCCTCTTCATCTCCACAGCTTCTGCAGAAATCATTCGCGAGGTGTCCAAGACCAATACGCCTCGCATGTGTTCCTATAATACAATGCCCCGTAATAACCCCGATAACAGCTTTGAGCCTGCTTCTTTGGTGCTTAAGCAGAGTCGTCGTGCGCCTTCTATACAGCTTTGGCCAGATTTTTTGCGCCGCTCTGCCTTTATCCGAAGCTGCCCATCTACTGTTGGCAAGGTCCACGATTGCATTGTTAATCATAAGCCCACTGGTACTTAAAGGGATCCCCAATGAAGAGAATTCATCAGAGAGCTCGATGGTCGTGCACCTTCTGGCCAATTCATCCGCTCTGCAGTTGCCGGGAATGTCCTTATGTCCCGGTACCCATGTGATACAAACATCACATCGGTTCGCCATCTCATTGAGACATCTGCGACAGTCGTATACTGTCTTGGAGTTTATCACACAAGAATCCAGCGCCTTGATGGCCGCTTGGCTATCGGAAAGTATAATGATCCTTCGCTTGCGAACATTTTTGTCCGCAACAATTTTCACCGCAGCTTGAATAGCCGACACTTCCGCCTGAAAGACACTGCAGTGATCTGGTAGTCTCATAGACTTGGACATTCCGATTGATCTCGAATAGATGCCAATACCAACAGCTCCTTCTAATTTGTTGCCATCGGTGTAGATTTGTGCGGCATTTCTCGTTAGGTGCGCCACACTCTTTCCCCAGTCCTCCCTTTTCGGGATGGATGTCCTAAAACTCATTGAGAAGTCATATCGCGGTGTCATATAGTCTATGCTTCCGACAATATCAGCTCCCTCAAGTATCCTTGTATGACCAATGCTCGATGCATGCCATTGTCCAGTCGCCCAGAGACGCCTACTGATCCTAGCCGCCACACCCCTGCAGTATAGGTCAAGCGGTAGAAGATATAAGATCATCTCCAGAGCGATCGTAGGAGTAGTGCGCAGGGCACCACTAATAATTATGCAAGCAGATCGTTGTAGCTTGCGTATCAGGTTCAAGTTCGTTGTCCTATTCAGGGATTCCCACCACACCAGGCATCCGTAGGTCAGGATAGGCGACGAATCTAAGTTTAACTTATTTGGCTCTGTTGGGTTAAATTACATTTGCCGGTCCCCAAAAAAAAGATATTCACAACAATTTTGTAAATAACCAACATTCTGTAAATAAGACAAGACACGGTGTTGAACATAATATGGCATCGTGATGCATTTTTTTTCTCGCTACTGTACGTATTTGTGAATTTTAAACAATGTATGAAAGTATGTAAATATGATGTATTTCGATTGATGTAATACATTTGACAAAAACAACACCCACTAAACAAACTACCAAATACCCACTCGTATTACTTATATCGCAATCACTATTTACTGCCATATTTTCGATTGATTTAATATTTTTTGTTGTTGTAGTGTTTGTGAAAAACTATAGAATTTCATAAATGTTGTGTTAGTTTTGTGTGTGTGTGTGTGTGTGTACTGGAAACAAAATACAATTATTTACAACATGTAAACATACTTATTCCATAAAGAATATACTACAAGCGACCACACAACATTAATATCAACAACATAAACTAAAACAACAACAACAACAACTAACAGCATAACATAAATGGTGTTTGTATGTTTTTTTTTTTTATTTTTAATAAAATAACCATCGAAAAACAATTTTTAATGCTCTCATTTGAGTGTATTTTGAAAATGATACTCTCGTGTATGTAAATGTAAAGTGTGTGTAATTCAAGTTGAAAAAGTTTACCACTTTGTAAGTGACAGTAAATATGTATTGTATAAGTGGTCGTGTGTATGTATGTATGTAAATGTATGCAGAAACATTCTATATTTGTATACATATATTGAAGCAAATACATAAACAAGTAGTTTGCGTACGCAATAGTGTTCGATGGTTGTCATTTATTTATGATTACAAGAGAGAAATAGAGAAAATGATGCTGATGATAATGATATTATAACTTCTTACCAATACAAACACATAACATAAACATAAATATTGTGAAAAATAAAAATAATAACACCACTACATATGTACATAAATATTAATATCCTTGAATGTAAATGTATTAGGGTGGCTTCGCTTAGAACAATTCAACGTTTTGATTGAAAACATTCTACCGGCAGATACACATACATACATAATTGACCATTACAACCCTTCAGTCAGGATTACGGCCTAGCTTCTCACACCACTCATGTTGTGTTCGTTAATTTTATACATGAGTGGCGGGACCTACAGTTTAATGTCGACTCCAAACGACAGATTTTTGAGAAACTTTTTCATGGCAGGTTTTATTTACTCTCAGAGTTTTGCCAGAAATCTGCTGAGAGGAAATCGTCGAAGAAATATTTTTTTCATATTTCGTTTTGATGCCTGACCTGGGATACGAACCCAGGCTTTACGTCTAATAAGCCAACACACTACCTACTAGACTACGGCAACTTCCACATTGGCAGATACACATTGTGATGCAAATTCTGATATGCAAAGTACGAATTGCAGCAAGATATTCTTATTGTTAGGTTTTTACCTTTTTAAAAACGTTTAAAATATGAGTTTGTTGATTGTAACAAAATAAAAATAAATTGGTGTTTAGTTTCAGTTAAATTCTTTATTGTACGCACTATTTTTGTGTGCCACTGTTTATAACTTGTCGTATACAACAATAATTGCTTGTTCGCTATTCTACTTTCCATTCTTATTGCGTAAGCACTAACAACGCAGATCTTTACAACTGAGATTTTCAAACCACGACTGTTCTTTTCACATGAAACGTGTCTTCACACAAGACTGACTGAATTCTTACTGCTCGCCGTCTGCCTTGTCTTGCCTTTTTATAGGACCACGTAAACAGTCTGACGAACATTCTTGAAGTAGAATGTTCGTAGTTTCATTGTTGTTTGCGTATTTTTTGCTTGCATTCTTTGTTGTTGCGTTCTTGCTTACTTGTCTATCCCCTTCTCATTCATGCTCATGGTTTGTTGGTTTACTTGTAACAAGTTCGTTGTATTTGTTTATGTAGCTTTTGTTTATCGTTTTAATGTTAAACGATGGTACACCGTGTCCATTTTCGTAACATTATAATAAAAGTATAGAATAAGATAAAAAATTGGATAATGTTCTGTATAACAAATATGGTATTATACTCTCTACATTGTTAACGTCAAAATTTACAAAAAAAGAAGAAAGAAAAAGACAAAGACAGCAAGCAATGCAAACACACAACCATCTAGTGAGTATTGAGTGTTCGTACGCGAATCATACTTATTTTGTGATTCGTATATACATATGTTGAGTTATGGAGAGTCGAAATCAATAACATCATACGTGTTGTTAAGTATGAATATGATGAGTACTTTAAACTTTGAATATGAGTAGAGGTACCATGATATTAAAATAATTATGAATGCATATAAGTATTAGAAATTATGAATATGATTCGATTCTACTTATCTCTTTGAATATTCTTTACTGATCTCTGCTATAGAGGTTTGAAATTATTTTCTGAGAATATTTATCCTGATTCTCGGCAAGAGATGTTGTAGTTCTAAATTTTATGGGCTGTATTAAATGGTGACGATTCACATTGAAAATCGGTTCTACCTGTGGCAGTTATCGTAATTAAACCATCACTGATGCGGGGGCTTACTTTCGCAGATGCTTACTTTCGCTTATCACTAGATTTATAATTAATTTATAATCTGACTTCCCACTTTGTGGTCTTCGTTTACGTAAAACTGTAACGTAATTTTTTTTTATCCGAAAAATTCTTAAGAATTTGGTTTTCACAAAACTAATTCACGGCGAACAGTTTTTTTCTATGCCAACACTCCCTTTGGAAGACCTCGATCGTAGTGAACAAACTACGAACAAATGTATTGAAATTTTCTTCAGATTACGCTGAATCTGAATCGATACCACCCTATTGCAAATTTTAACAACTGTTCAAATGAACTCCTATGGTACTTCAAAGTACATAAAAAAAGTATGTATTTTATCACAAAATTATTGACATTAATTTCATGTTTTCAAACTGTCATTTACAGTTTGTAAACGAAATAAACTTAAATGTTAGCGTTCGATTCGATTTCAAATTTTGACAAAAACAAGAATACTTAAAAAAAAAAAAAATATGAGAAAAATAAAAAAAAGAACAGAGCAGAGTGTATGTAAATGCTGAGTAAAATTTTGAAAATGCTAGAGGAGTAGCAGTAGTATCCTATGTACAATATAAAGAGAAACTAAATGCTGATGATGATATGATAACTTTACGGAGGTTATGACTTTGAAATGATGTTGGACCAACAATAAAAAGTTTGAATATTTTGAACAAGTGTCAAATGAAAATGTTGTACGTACATGAGCGTATGTTTTCAATAAAAACTATGTCTTCAAAAGTAATATTTTCGTTTTTCTTATATATGCATATGCATACATACCATAACCACCCATTCGTATTGAATGTACCGTATAGTATGTGACTACTTGGGTATCATGCATGACTTAATTTAAAAACTTTTGAAATTATTTGAAAAATTCAAATGATATCTCACTTGGTTCAATTGCTCCATTTTTTGTTGTTGTTGTTGATTTAAATTATTGAAACAATATGACATGTTGTCTTATATCTATAAATATTTTATTTGTTGGTATACAATGAGTATGAATGACTGACTATAAGTATTTAAAAAATGAACACAAAAACAAAAGTGAGTAGAGGCATGAACCATTTAATGTCTGTAGTTTTAAATTTATTGTATGATTGTTTATAATATTAAATAAATGTTTATAATCATTTATTTATTACTTACTAGCAGATTGTACCCGGCGTTGCGCGGGTTATGTAGTTTGGATTAGTTTAAAAAATGAAAAATGTTTTTAAATCCAAAAAAAAAACAGTGATTATTTGTTGTTGTTAAAGAAATTATAATTTTTTATTATTAACACTTAAAAAAATACAAAAATCAGTAACTTAAGTATGTATATGTACATAACAGGCATCGTTTGGGGGGTATTTCTACAAAAAAGGTGGCCATGGGACTCCCTATTGTATAAATTTTTCTTAAAATTAAAAAAAAATTATTATTGGGTCATTTTTGCATTAAAAATAACAATAAATAAAAAACCGGTTTATCGGTTTCGAAACCGGTTTTGAAACCGGTTTCTTAAAAAATGCAATTTTTCAAATTATTCGGAAACCGGTTTAACAAACAACCCAGTTTTTTGAATACTCTAAGTCCTAAATATAAATGCACTCAATTTGCCCGTTTTTCGCACCTTTTCCCCTTTTTGGACGCCTTTTGGTCCAACTTTATAAACGGAAAACCTCCAATAGCTATTTGGGAAACTTATCCAAGCTAAATCGTAAAAAATTACCTTTAAAACAGATAAAATACAGCATTTATGCATAAAAGTACTAATTTTTGCCCATTTTTTCTCCCTTTGTCCAATTTTTTTCCCCTTTGGGTCAACATTTTGAAAAGATTTATTGCGTATAACCTGCACCGACAAAAGCTCGTTCAATATCCCAAAGTTCAAGAAAATCGGTCCAGGCGTGATTGGCTATGCACTCAATTTGCCCGTTTTTGGCCCCTTTCCCCCTTTTTGGACCCCTTTTGGTTCAACTTTAGAAACGGAACACCTCCAATAGCTATTTGGGAAACTTATCCAAGCTAAATCGTAAAAAATTACCTACAAAACAGATAAAATACAGCATTTATGCATAAAAGTACTGATTTTTGCCCATAACCTTTGATTTACCGACAAAAGCTCGATCTATATCCCAAATTTCAAGAAAATCGGTCCAGGCGTTCAGGCGTGATTGGCTAACAAACAAACCAACAAACAAACAGACTTACGGAAAGATTTATAATATATATTAGGATTGTTAAATACATTTTACATGTTTTATTAATAAAATTATTTAAACTATGTAGAGTGGACAGCAAAAGTCTTAGTAATCCAATATATTTTGATAATTTCATTAAGGTTTTATATTTATTTTATTAATTTATTTCTATTTTATTATAAAACAAAAATTTTTTTAATGTTTTTCATAAAACAAGAGAAAAATAAGTAAGTTTCAAATGACTCCATAGGTACCCCCAAGGAGAACCCTGAGTAAATTTAAAATTCAAAGGCCTAATATATGAAAATGTTATCACTTAAGGTCAAGCACTTCATTTAACCCATTTGGAATTGAATGTACAAGTTTTGTTTAGTGTTTTCTGGTGGCACCATGAGCAAGTTTTTCGATTGAATTTTGTTTGAGGTTGATGATGGATGATCTCCTAAATATTCTCTTGAAGTCATATCGGGACTTTATTAGTATTAAGCCTGTGGGTACTTTTTTTTGTCAAAATATTGGAGTACTAAGACTTTTGCTGTCCACTGTATGTCTCATACATTTCATTAATGTATTTTATTTTAATTTTTTAATCTTTTTGGTGAAATTTTATTCCTTGACTTGTTGTGTTGACGTCGATATAATATTAATTACACTATATAAAATACAACAATACACAATACAAAATACACAGTAAATTAAATCTGGACCATTCGTGTACTTAAAAATAGACTTTCAAATGTAGACTCATTATAAGTATAACCAATTGTATAGGATGGGCGATCTACCGATTTAAATTTGAACCATCGGTTATTTCAAATCTATTAATATCTATGTCATTCGATTCTGTCACAAAATTCACTATATTATCTCCACTGAACGTAATGAATCGATTTACACTTGAGCAACGGTGAGATTTATTGGACAAACGAGAAACTGTTCGATGATATGGATTTTGCAAAAAATCATCTTTTCGGATGAAGCTCATTTTCACTTTGGTGGGTACGTTAATAAGCAAAATTGCCATATTAGAAGTTTAAAAAACCCACACGTGGTCTTAGAGAAGCCAATGCACCCAATACAATTGACAGTTTGGTGCGGTTTGTGGAGCGAAGTCATCATTGGCCCATATTTCTGTGAAAATAAAGAGGGTGCAACAATTACGGTCACCGGAGTCACCTATCGCGCCATGATAACCGATTTTTTTGGACCCGCTCTTCATGGTATTGATGTGAACGATGTATGGTTTCAACAGTATGATTCAACTTGTCACACATCTCATGACACAATCGATTTATTGCGTCAAACGTTTGATGGTGGTTTAATTAGCCGAAATGGTAATGTCAATTGGCCTCCAAGAAGCTGCGATTTGACACCGTTGGACTATAATTTTCTGCCAACAAACCAGAGACAATTGAGCATACGACCCCATACACTCTAAAAAGTGCACAAATATTATGTACATATATAATTGGTCATTACAAACCTTCAGCCAGGATTACAACCTAGCTTCTCACACCACTTGTATTGTGTGTGATCATTTTATACATGAGTGGCGGGACATATAGTTTAAAGTCGACTCTTAATGACAGATTTTTAAGAAACTTTTTCATGGCAATTTTATTTACTCTCAGAGTTTTTGCCAGAAATCTGCTGAGAGGAAGTCGCTGAAGAAATATTTTTTCATATTTGTTGCTTTAAGTATTTTTCACATAAGTCACATGAAAATCTTGTATTTGTCGTGACTTTTCTAGGAAACTTGAGCCCTTGCAAGGTCGACGTCGACGGTCTTTACAATCATACAATGTGCAATGGGACTTTTTAAGAGATTTCGTGACGTCAAATGAGCGCCAGATGTTAAATTTATGTGAATTTGTTTTGCAATACGGAAGAATTGTTGGTAGATGCCGTTTGCATAACATAAGCATCAGAGATCAGCAATGAGTATTCAAAAAGATGAGTAGAATCGAATCGTACTCATAATTTCTGATACTTATACGCATTCATACTTATTTTAATGGCTTGGAATCTCTACTCATATTCAAAGTTTGAAGTACTCATCATATTCATACTTAACAACACGTATGATGTTGTCGATTTCGACTCTCCATAACTCAACATATGTATATACGAATCACAAAATAAGTAAGAACACTCGAATCATTTATAAGTATTATAAGTAGTTTTCTAAAGTTATGAATCTAAATGAGTAGGCTTATGAATCAAACATATTTCGAATGGTATGAGTTTGATGTTAACGTTGTCCTCATACTCATTGCAACCTGTACTTATAAATCAACGTTGTAGTGCGTACGAATGAATCAGAGCACATAGTTTAATTTCAAAATTGTTTACTCACTTATATTCAAAATTTCATGAGTGCTTACGAGTAGCGAAAAAACGATTCAATGCTGATTTCTGATAAGCATATCTTCTAGAACTTAAAATTGTAAATTTCGATATATAAAGTGTATTATAATGCCTCGGATTGTAGTCAGTTTATAAAATTCTCAACACGCCTCATTCTCTTTGGGCTTATGAATTAATTGTTAAGGTGTAGACATAAACTGTAAAACAATATTTGTAAAACTAAAGTTTGGAAAGTTACATCACCAAGTAACTTTAACTGATAGTCATAAGCTATGTTCTTGGCTTAACTCTCTCACTCGTTAGCATTAACAAAGGAAATTGGTGTTTTTTCATTGATTCAAATTGGGAAAATATTATAATTTTAAGCTCGAACATTGACTTTTTTTTGATAAGCTATGATTACACGGTGCGATAGCCAAACTACACCCAACTAATGACATAGTGTAGGTTGTGGGTTTTGTTGAGTAGAACTCAAAAGTATTTTTTTATATTTCTCGAACCCTCCAAACTTGTTTTATTTGACAAAAACGGCTGATTTGTTCTTTTCACACAAAATTATTGATTACCAAAATATTTATGAACCTATTTTCAAAATCCAATATTTTTTGAAAAGGGTACAGATGAGCCTTTAAAATATGGTTCAAACTTACATGTTATAAGTTTTGATCGGGTAAACTTAGAAAATATGATTTTTTTCTCATTTGCAAAATTTACTTAAAAAAGATAAAATAAGTGACGACATTCTGAAAGTGCATTACCTTGTGATAAGATTAACACTTTGTTTGATCAAATCGAACAAAAATTACCGTAGTTATTATTTAAATAGTATAACAGTCGTTTTATATTTTTTATACATGACATCTTATCAAATGAACTTTTAGTTAAAAAATTTTCAAAATATTTGATGGATCTTGATTGTTTACCGCAGAAAGTGCAAATTTCACGTTTGAACGACTGCTAGAAGTCGGCTAATATTTGTGTTTTTTGCAAATATTATTATTTCTCTTTGCGCAAACATTGGCTAACTTTTGGAGGTCGCTTAAACATGAAATTGACACATTTTCCGATAAACCAGCAAGATCCATCAAAAATTCTGAAAATTTTTGTGCTAAAAGTTCATTTGAGAAAAATTTATATTTGAAAAATATAACTCGACTGTTATACTATTTAAATAATAACTACGGTAATTTTTGACCGATTTGATTAAGCAAAGTGTCAATCTCTTCACAAGATAATACACTTTCGGAAAGTCATCACTTATTTCATATTTTTTAATTAAAGTTTGCTACTATGAACGGATAAAATTGAAAAAATATGAAAAAAATTCGCATTTGTCAAGTTTACCTCATCAAACCTCATAGCATATTAAATCAAATAATATATACATATATGTACAGTGAGCGTCAAAAGTGAGTAAACACCGCTGAAATAATTCATTTTCTTAGAATAGCGAGAAAAGTAAATGAGAATAGTCGAATAAATTCCCATAAATTAAAAACGTTTATTTATTACTTATAAAATGTTAAAACAAAAAAATCGCAAAAATTATTGTTGTGCTACAAGTATATTTTTTATAATAGAAAATTTAAAATTATAGTGGGTGTTGACTCTTTTATGGCGCTCTGTGTATATCGTTTTAAAGGCTCATCCCTTTCCTTTCTAATAAGGTTCAAATTTTGGACATTGTTTCAGCAATGTTTGTGTAATCAATAAATTTGAGTGTAAAGTCCAAAAAACAGTTTTTGTCAAATAAAACAAATTTGGAGGGTTCAAGAAATATAAAAAAATATTTTTGAGTTCTACGCAACAAAACACAACTTACACTATGTCATGAGCTGGACGTATTTAATTTTTTTATTTTGTCGCATAGTGTAATTTTTGTTTTAATACTATTTAACAGATGTGTTTTATAAAGCCATGAGCCTATCATGCGTACATTATTTATATTGTTACGAAAATGGTGTTGTTAAAATAATAAGCAAAAGCTCCAAAAACAACACAATGGACTTGATCACACATAATATGATAAACAAAAGCTCCAAAAACAAAACAATGCAGTTGTTCACGTGATCAACGAATGAGTAAACATATAGCAACAAAAATAACAGGCTTGTTTACAAGATCGATGAATAAACAAAAATATAGCAACAACGTCCGTGTATAAAAAATATAGCAGAAAGACAAACATACAAAACAACAACAACCCTGCCTGGACGAAAGTAAACAAGATACACGAACAACAAAAATGGAAACAAGTTGTTTACATTTTTGGATTGTTCCCGAAGGTCGTCATCATCCTTCAAGGGCATTCATCACACTCTTGATCCAGTGGTATAAAAGGCAAGATAAAGCGAGCAACGATGATTCAGTTAGAATTCAGTCAGTCGTGTATGAAGACACGTGATTCTCGGAGTTCGAGTTAAGTTAGTCATGTGACGACGTCGCGTAGAATTGAGTGAGAATTCAACCAGTGGTGTGTGAAGATACGAGATCGAGTTATAAATCAGTCAGACTTGTGTGCAGACAAGTTGCGTGAAGAAAACTGTTGTTAGTGTGGTGCTTACAAAAAAGGTTGTGAGCAAAGAAGAATGACTAACAAGTGTTGTTGCTTATAAAAAAGGTTATAAGCAGAGAAATATCACGAATAAGAACATATTGTGAAAGTTATCATTGTATACGTAGAATAAGTTCGAACAGTGGCACAAAAGTTGTGCAGATAATAAAGAATTGACTTAAAATTAAACACAGATTTATTTTTATTTTATTTGCAATCTACGAATTTCATCAATCATATTTTTAACGTTTTTAAAAAAGGTAAAACGTAACAATATTTATACCTGAGGCACAATGGCTCCCAAGAAAATATTGAAATTTAATACATTTTTATTTAATTTATGAGAAGTTGTATAATATTTTCAGTTCTTTTTTGGACTCTTTTTTTTATAATTGCCGAATATTAAATTCTTATTTATCTTACAGCATAACGAATTTATTCAAAAATATGGTGTGATAAGTGGTGGTGGGTGGTTATATGCTTAAAAGTCTGATTGATGTATTAATGCTTGTGCTTATGTATGTATTTGTGGAAATCTTCATATGTCATCAGCATTGACATTCCGAAAAAAGAATTTTTGAATGAATTTGCAACAGAACATTAACGGACCTTAAATCCATATACGTATTGCCTGTGATTGATGGCTGATAGTCATCAGGCATATGTTCTTTTTTAAATGCTTTTATGCTTTTTTATCTTTTTTCCTGTTCGAGGCATATAAGGCAAAAAAAAAATATTTGAAAAAGTAATTTGTCAAAGGGAATAAACGAAAGTTGCAAATTCATAATCGAAAATGCTGTTGTCACTGTAATAATTTTATTATAAACGAATTAAGAATGCTTATTACTACAACATTAGCATTTATATTAAAAAAAATTTCGAACGAAATTTTATAATGGAGGCAAATAATGGTGTTTTAGCAGGCAAAAACCCAACCGAATTTTGTAGTTTTTAAAATTCGAGCTTTTTTGTGGAAATACCTTGAAAGGTTTACTGTTTCTTTATTCATTAACAACCAACTTTCAAATCCTAGAACTAAATACCGTTAAATACATGTAACCAGAGCCAGAGTCATAGAAACTTTTCCTCGAAACTAGAGTGTGAAGACATCCTTGCTCTATGGGGTACATGTGTGTTGGAATGTGTACAGAAGCCAATGTCACTATCGGCTAATAGACAGAGTACGCAGGCAGTGCGTCTGGTCCAATCTGGACTACAGACATTCTGCTATTCTGAGAAGGCATAGGAAATAAGGGTCGGTTATATGATCCCTTAAAACTTTCTAAATAGATACTAAAGATTTCTGGTCTGAAGATCCGGAGGTTTCCAATTTGATCCTTGAGGTTTACACTAATGGCTCAAATATGTGTGACAGGGTGAGGTGTGCTATATTCATTAAAAGTTCTGGTATTAAACTTTCTTATAGACTGCCTGACCACTGCAGTGCTTTCTAAACAGAGAATGAAACCGATATTATATGATCTGAAAAGAAAGAGATCATGGAAGATCGATTCAAATGGACAAATTTGACTTTCTTCTTATATTTTAAACGCGCTTTATTAAATCCAATACTTGCCGTTTTGGCGGATAGCATTTTGCCGTTTTGGCGGTAGAGATATTGTTCTAACAACGGATCCCATTGTATTTTGCAGACCCTTAGGGTAATTAAATTTACGCCATTAAAGTAATCTTCTTTTCCCGATGAATGAAAAACGTTTGTGCTCTGTTACTCTCATATTGGAACACGACACCTTTTCTGTAAATCAGTTCTGGTCTTATCTGGCCTCGATATTCTTGACAGTAGAGACCATAGTATGTGATCCAGTTTCCATCGCCAGTAATTATTCCGTTCAGAAACGGTTTCATTTCATTTTTGTGTATCCAGTTTACTTTAAATGGTTAATAACTGCTTGATGATTAATTCCTATATGCATACATATGTACATAATTTGACATTATTAAAACCCTTCAATCAGGATTACGACCTAGCTTCGCATACCATTTACGTTGTGTGTTAATTTTATACATGAAGGGCAGAGTTTTGGGAAATTTTTTCAACGCAATTTTATTTACTTTCAGAGTTTCTGCCAGAAAACTGCTGAGAGGAAGTCGCCAAAGAAATATTTTTTCATATTTCGTTTCGTTGGAGATGTCGGACTTGGGGTTTGAATCGAGGTCTCATGTCTCATGTTTAATAAGCCAACACACTAACTACTAGATATTGCGACTTCATTATATTTACATCACTTATATTTACATCAGAAATTAGCCATTGGGATGGTTTACTTTTTAATAAATTGTAGGACTTTGTTTGAAGTCGTCGTAGTCTAGTAAACGTGAGGCCGCAGTTCAAACCTCAGGTCAGGTCTCCAACTGAAACGAAATATGAAAAAATATATTTCTTCGGCGACTCCCTCTCAGCAGATTTCTGGAAAAAACTCAGAGAGTAAAAAAATCGCCATGAAATGTTTCTCAAAAATTTGTTGTTCGGAATCGACTTTAAACTGAAGGTCCCGCCACTCATGTATAAAATTAACACACACAACTTAAGAGGTGTGAGAAGCTACAGTAGCGAGAAAAAAATGCATCACGATGTTCAACACCGTGTCTTGTCTTATTTACAGAATTGTTGTGAATATCTTTGTTTTGGGTGCCGACGATTGTAATTTAACGCATCAGAGCCAAATAAGTTAAACTTAGATTCGTCGCTCCACAAAACTTTGGCCCACTGCTCTTTTGACCAAAGCAGATACCGTCTAGCAAAGTCAAGCCGTTTTTTCTTATTAACCTTACTTATAAGTAGCTTCTTGGCTGGCCTTCTAGCTAATAAATTTGCCTCTCTTAATCGGTTTCTGGCTGTGTGGATGCCAATAGAAACACCTAATTGATCGTTTGCATAATTCGTAACATCTACTGCCGTTTTCCGAGGGTCAACTTTTCCTATTTTTACCATTTGACGGTCTTGGCAGGCAGTAGATTTACGAGGTCGACCACTTTCTGGCTTTCTTTCCACGTTATTTGTTTCAGGATATCGCGATGAAATCCGACAAACCGTTGATTTGTTGATATTAAATTGATGAGCTACTTCATTCATTGATTTGCCTTCTTCCAAAGCCCTTATAATGGCACAATTTGCAAATTTTTCATTAAGGGCCATTATTACAACTTGCCGTTAACTAAAGGGAGGATTTTAACAGGCAGTTAAATTGTTTTTCATTATTATAAGTAGACAATATGGTAGATGTAAGCGTTAAGCTAAAGGGAGGATCATTCTACCGGTAACTTTTAAAGTTAAGTGACATGTATTACTTGCGGAACTTTCATGAGTATGTCTGAACTCTGTGTTTGGTGTTGGACAACCCGATATTATCTCATAAATAGAAAACAAATTGTATTCGATTAACATGTTGGAATTCCACTTGGACATTTTTAACAGCTGTTCAAAGCTAATTGCCTTGCACAGATGCGAATCATGGAATGGACGAAACTGATATCCGTCAGTCGAGCAGACCTTAACTGAGATCGAGATTTAAAGACAAAAGTGGAGGGAGGTCGAGCAAGTCCTGTACAAACTACTGTCTGAAACAACCGAAACTGCAATTAGCCGGCATCTCAGGCCAGTTGTCGAATAGAATAGAGTCCTGTAAAGCTACACTTGTCGCCGACAGATTGATAAAGAGACAGCGACGACAAAAAATTGTTTGTACACTTGTGTAAAAGGAACTGTAGCATAATCAATGACACCCTATGCTCCTCATAGGAGCTAGAGGATTTTTTATATTCGTAAATCCCAGGCCGCTATTTAGTGAGATCGATTAACGGGTAAGTTTTTAAATAATTATTTTTACGAAAATGGAAACGGTGTACCATCGTTTAACATTAAAACGAAAAACAAGAGCTACACAAACAAATACAACGAACTTGTTACAAGTAAACCAACAACATCAGTATGAGAGAAAAGGGGATAGACAAGTAAACGAAAGCAACAACAAGCAATGTGAACAAAATACACAAACAACAATGCGATAGAATTCTCAATTCTCGCGCGATAGAATTCTCAAGAAAGTGAAAACACGAACATGTTAGATTAGAGAACGTGTACTTGTCAACTGTGACAAGTACAGTACCCGGAGGTCGAATTGACCCATTGTACAACGTCCTAGCTTCTCACACCGCTCGTGTTGTGTGCGTTAATTTTATACAGCAGTGGCGAGACCTACAGTTTAAAGTCGACTCCGAACGACAGATTTTTTGAGAAGCTTTTCGTGGCAAGTTTTACTATCAGAGTTTTTTTGCTAGAAATCTGCTGAGAGAAAGTCGCCGAAGAAATATTTTCATATTTTCGTTTTGATGTCTGACCTGGGATTCGAACTCGGGTCTTTCGTCTAATAAGCCAACACACTACCTACTAGACCACGGCGACTTCAAACACGAACATTCTACTTCAAAAATGTTCGTCGGACTGTTTACGTGGGCATATAAAAAGGCAAGACAAAGCAGGCAACCAGTAATAAGAATTCAGTCAGTCTTGTGTGAAGAGAACAGTCGTGGTTTGAAGATCGCCGTTGAAAAGATCTGCGTTGTAAGCAAAGCAGAATAGCGAACAAGCAATTATTGTTGTATTCGTTAAGTTGTAAACGGTAGCAAACAAAAGTAATGCGAACAACAAAGAGTTTAAACACATATTTATTTTTGTTTGCAATCATCGAACTCATATTTTGAACTTTTTTCAAAGGTAGAAATATAACAATATCTTACATTTATTAACATTTATAACCAGATGTGGTGTCTTAATTAAATCGTTTTGGGGGTTGGAGAACTCACAAGAGTCTTCAAAAAGAAGAAAGTAGGTGATCTAAAAAAGTAGAGCATGACCATGAAAATATGGCATAAATAGCACCTTTTGGCTTCAGTGAACTTACCATATAATGTGATTGCATTTTAGAAACTTACGACTAATATACTCCCACCCCCTTCGGCCTTATCTTTACCATAAATAGGATAACATTTTCCGGTTTTTTTTTATTACATTTTTATTTAATGATGACTGGTTTTTTTTTGTTTTTTTGGTTTCTAAACAATATATTCACTTAAAAAACTTAAATCTGGGTGTGCGTGTGTACTGGAGGGTTTGGGTGTCAAAGTGTTACCAAATAATGACACTGCTTTGTTGTTGTTGTCATTTTTTATAATGTTTAGTGTGGCGTTAAGCCCCTCATTAAACACACCGTCATCTAACCGCCATTTGTTCATTCAACGCAAAATCAACAAGATATTGACAGTCAGTCAGTCATGCATTCATTCATTCATTCATTCCATTCGTTCATTAATTTGTTCATTTATTCATTCATTGACACTTTGATGTTGTGTATGGCATAAGAACCAAAGCAAAGATTTTGGTGACACAACAGGCGAACGAAATTTTTGTCAATCATTGTGTCTTTTTCTGTACGGCTTTAAATCAAACCAATCCTGTGGGTGCGTAAGCATAAGTGTGTGTCTGAATATCGTTACTTATTTATAACGTTCCACATTATTTCCTACTTATCAAATTTTGTTATTTGCTTTACTTTTTTCTTTCTTTCTTAATAATTTTTTTTGTAAGACATAAAAGAAAAGCGCTTTAGTTTACGGCAGATTGTTGTACTTCAATTGCTTCACTCACCATACTTCCGCCTTGTTTACCATAGTTTGTCACCATTTTTCTTTTTTTTTTGTTGTCTATTTTACGATTTTTCCATTGGCATACTTCTATTTCGGCTTGTCATTATATTTTTATTTCTCATTTTATTTTTCATTACGTTAATAAATAAAAAAAAATGATTTTTTACTGACATTTTGTATCTTGATTAGAACTGGAACTGGAACTTGTGATAGGAGATGGATACAAAGCAAACAGCTGTGAAAACAAAATGTTTGATAAGGAAAAGAGAAATATTGTGCAAGAAAAAAAAAAAAAAAAATAAACGAATTTATAATTTAACACCAAAAATATATCGCGATATGGTATGGAGGTGGGGGCGTAGTTTTATCAAATTTTGGTTTTAATGTCAACTTTAACTTACCTTAAGTTTTTATTACATTTAGGGCAATTATTACAACTTGCCGTTAACTAAAGGCAGGATTTTAAAGGGCAAATAAATAGTTTTTCATTATTATAAGTGGACAATGTGGTAGAAGTGAGCGTTAAGCTAAAGGGAGAATCATCCTACCTCTAACTTTTAAAGTTAAGTTTATATTTGAACTTGCCATACATATATGTATATTATTTTCAATATGGCAACTTCAAATATAAATAAAATAAGCAAATACAACAAAAAAAAAAAAGATGCCCGTCGTTGCCAAAGAACTTGTTTAATTGAGCAGTGTTATAGACAGACGTCGGCACAAAGAGAACATGATAAAAATGTGAGTGTATTTGTGAGAGGCATGTGTATAACCCAGAGGAAAATTGTTAGTATTATTTTCAAGTGTAACTTATATTTTCAAGTGTAATCTAATAATATATTTATGTAGTGGAAAATATGGAAAAAATGTACAGCGCCTAAAGACTGCGTATTTAACTTGACAAATATTCTTCCAAAAATGGAGATCATTTCTCATTGTTATTAGTGCATCTCATTATAAAATAGTGAATCATACTGTAATTTTTCTTTGGGTGTATAATTGATATACAAAAAAATTTCAAAAAGAAGCGACGAGAACCTGCTGCACTGAAAACTAACAAACAACTGAATGCATTTTTACGCCCTTTTTAACGAACATTATTGATGTTCGTGCCCTATGTGTGTAAAAAGCCGAAGATGATCTTCCCCTGAGGGACATTGGTGCCGACGTCTGGTTATAGACATTGCTCCGGCACTACCACATTTTTGAAAAAGTTAACTTTATATTATCTGTAGGTTATAATAAAGAAAATAAGTTAAAGATGACTTTAAAGTTCACTTTAGCTAAAGTTACCTTTAATTAAACCCAAGTTGTAATAATGGCCCTTAGAAAATTTACAGATTAGATTGAAAGCTGTATACCAAGGCGAATTTATTCTATCAGGTGACCGTATCTCTACAATAAATACAACAATACAAAAACAACAGGCATTTTGTTCAAGAGTAATCATCTTGACAAAAAAATTAACCCTCAAACGTACATAGGAAATTAATAAAAGCAATTTAAAAAAAAAACTAAATAAATTTTGTATATTGAAAATTCTTATGATTTTTATGTCAGGCTAAATTACACAATGGTGTAGCACCTATGTATAAATTAAAAAAAATTATTTCATGCAGTCAATAACATTTCCAATTTATGTAAAGAACATGTTTTTATATGGCCATCGAGAAAAATGGCAGTTATGCAAACGTTATTTCTAATTTGTCATAGTTTAGGCACCTAGTTGGAGAGGCCGGATTTTTTTTCGTCTAAATAAATATAGTAAATCTTAGTAATTGTAGTCGCCGTAGTCTAGTAGGTAGTGTGTTGGCTTATTAGACTTAAAGCCCGGGTTCGTATCCCAGGTCAGGCATCAAAACGAAAATATGAAAGAAAAATATTTCTTCGGCGACTGCCTCTCAGCAGATTTCTGGCAAAAACTCAGAGAGTAAATAAAATTGCAATGAAGAGCTTCTCAAAATTCTGTGTTTCGTAACTAAGGATACATCCGGTACATATGAGGGTTTATAAATACGAAATTGATTATCGAAAGAAAATACACAAAAAACAATCATTTTTTTGACAACGACGATACTCATCAGCTGGTATAACTTAAGGCCACCTTATATATGAATTCGCCTTGCTGTATATCAACTTTTCCTTTCTGTTTTTTTTTTAATTTAAATATTAATCGCACGTGTAACGTTTAGCTGAAATGTTAGGAGGTTAGGGCAAGGCCCAACCACTGTAACAGGGGCCACAAAAAGTTTTCTCCTTATTTCGTTTCATTCACAACAAAACAGGAAGTGAAGCTGTATTCTGATACATTTATTAGCAACATGTGCTGCTTTGAAGTGGAAGAAACGGAAGTTTGAAAATTTTAAGCTTATTTATATAACAATTTAAAGGAATTTTTGTAATTTTATTCTGCTCTGGGAAATTGATTTTTTTTTCTAATTTAGAAATTTAAACTGAAAACGGAAAATTCCATTAAAATTCCATATGAATTGTTGTCAGTAAGTTCGTAATATAAATACATAGTTTTATACCCGAAAAAATTAGTTTCAATTGAATAGAAAACTTCATACAATTCGACTAAATTAAGAATAAAATAAAAAATTAAATGCTGAGCTATTGAAGTGTAGTAAAATCATTAACTGATGTGCTTCATAAAAATCATTCGAAACATTTGAAAACCACAAAGCCACATTACGTTCGTGGTTGTAACTTAAAATCTGTTTCCCTTTAAAGATCTTAAAACTACAATTGCGATGTCACATCACTGAAGCGGATTTTGTCATTGGAGCTCTTAAATTTAAGATCAAACTCAAAATTATGACATACTTTCTTACTAACTTACTTACTTAATTCGCCATTATCAAGCAGATTAGCAGATTTCTTTCCAGGCCCCTCTGCTTCTTGCGCGCCGCTGTCAGTTGGTCACACCAATCGATGACAGGGCTTCCTCGTTTTGGCAGAGATATCGTCGGAACTGACAGGTACGAGTTCACAATCCTCGGCATTTTACAGGGCATAGGTATTCTAATTGAATCAGTTCCACAAGATATTCTTCGCTCGATTTACAGGCAGCCTTGGCTTTAGGAAGGTACTTGCAATATTACTAGACTCTCCTGGACATGTATAGATAAGAAGGGAACTAAAATCCTTCTTCCTCATACAATTGCGATTCTCAAAGGCCATATAACTTATTGGAAGGGATTTCCAACGACTATACATTCCATAGAATGACTCATGCAGGAGTTGTTAGCCTGTGGATAAGAAAGAGACTTTCTTTTGGTGATTCTTGCCACTTCATTTTCTGTCGTCCTTGACTGAACTTTCCAATATGAAGATTGCTGCAACTACAAGATTTATTTCGGAGTCAAATTGATAGGGCATGTTTGGTCCATGGCTTTTACGTTAATTGTGATATTAAAACGGACCTAAACACCAGTCTAAGTGGGACCTACCCCCGACCAAATTAACCTATTTAAAGGATTACAGTATAAAACATATGGAAATACTTTAAAGCGTAAGCTGAAATTGATGAAATGTTTACAAAAGAAGTCTAATGATGGTTATATCGATAGATAATCGATGTACTAATCGAGGTAAAATTATGAAATCGCAAATTATAAGTCTCCCGGAGCATCCTCCTCCATTCGAACGACATGGCCTATTCTCTCGAATACTTTCAAGGCTACTGTAGTTGTACTTAATGTCTGCGCAATAAAAAAGAAGGATGCAGCGTCCTGTTTTAGTTTTACCTCATGAGAGGAGGAGACAATTTGATTGACTACATCGAAAGTAATGTTATCGGCCGTAATCTTGTCGACAACATACATATACTTTATACGTTTTGTCCTCATTTACTAACATACCCATCCATACCACTAAAGGCAGCATTAACACCTAGCTTGGTATGCCCCATGATGTCAATGTCGTTAGCCTACGCAAGCAACTGTTCGCTTGTTTGGAAGTAGTACCCTTGCGATGAATTATAAACTACGAAAACACTAATGTACGTCACTTGATAATCGGTTCTCGATTTTGTCGACAAAAAGCTGGATGGATCAGAAACACTCTCCATTTCCCATCATCCACTCGAAAAATTGCACAAAAAAATTGGTTCGATCGAATGAGGTACTGTAAGGCTAGACGCGGCATGAAATAATATTCCATTTCTAATCGGAACAATTGTATTGCACAACAAAAGAAATAAAATTTCAAACCGTTTTTGTTTTATTTTAAAATTTAAACGTTTAAATCACCCACCCGATATGATGCTGATGATGATGAGGCAAATAAGGCTGAACTTATTCGATCTTTCGAAAATTCTGACATTTCTATGTTGATTGATAGGTACATAAATACATTATTGATCATTACAACCCTTCAGTTAGGATTACGAACTAGTTTCTCACATCACTTTTATGTTGTGTGTGTTAATTTTATACATGAGTGTCGGGACCTACAGTTTAACGTCGACTCCAAACGACAGATTTTTGAAAAACTTTTCATGGCAATTTTTTATATACCCTCAGAGTTTTTACCAGAAATCTGCTGAGAGGAAGTCGCCGAAGAAATACTTTTTTGTATTTCGTTTTGATGTCTGACCTGGGGTTTGAACCGTGGCTTTACGTCTAATAAGCCAACACGTTGATTGACACTTTTGCGTTTCAAATTCTGTTGTTTTTTTTGTTTTTTACCAAAAATTTATCAAAAATTATAGAAAGAAAACTAAAAACTAACTTTACATGTGCAATGAAAACGAAAAAGTTACCATTTGTATTTAAATAGTACATACATACATATGGGCAATTTCGTGTCAAGTGACCCAATTTTTAAAATCGATGTCTTCCTATTTGGATGAAATTTGCACCAAGGTTAGTACTATTGGATAGTTGGCCAGACACAAAGAAAGCTCAAAGAAAGCTTACTTCTTAATGGGATGCGAGTGGAAAAACTCTAGCGTGCGAAACTGAAGCTCTAGTAGCTCAATTTTATCAGCGAGATGATATGAGTCGAATGATGCCAGGAATGAAAGACTGGGTGTCTGTTCGAATCGACGGCCAGAAAGTCCAAATGCAGAAGAGGATGATGTTTTTCCACTCGCATCCCATTAAGTGACCACAAAGCTCTTAAAGGAAAAGAACTAAGCTTTCTTTGAGCAAAACAAAACATCCATTAAAAAAAATATAGTGCATATGGTAAAATTTAAAAACTTTGGTTTTGAGTTAAAATATTTTTTTTTATAGATATGCCTCTTGCTACTAAGTGCCCACAAAGACCTTAAAGGAAATGGTCTAAGTTTTCTTTTGAGGAAAAATAAAATAAACTCCATTTCGAAAAAAAATGGGGGAAAATGAAAATGGTACATGTGCCAAATATTTAAAAATTTTATTCTTGAGTTAAAAAATAATTTTTTTAATAGATATCCCACTCGCATCCCATTAAGCAATTATGAAGGCCTTAAAAGAAATTTTATAAGCTTTCTTTTAAGCAAAAAAAAAAAGGCTCAAATTGAAAAAAATTAAAAGAAAAATTAATTAAAAAAAAAAAAATAAAAATATTTTTTTTAAAAATTCAAAAAAATTATTTTTGGAAAGATTGAAGAAATAGCTATCTAATATCCTTTGCAAAATTTTTCCTAGGACCAATAGGTGAAAAGTTACACACATTTTAAAAAAACTCTGTATGACCAAAATGTCCAACTTTGACCCCCTCTAACTCCGGCAGTTCTTGACTGATAGAGCTGAAACATTATGGCCAACTATCCAATAGTACTAACCTTGGTGCAAATTTCATCCAAATCGGAAGACATCGATTTTAAAAATTGGGTCACTTGACACGAAATTGCCCATATATATATATATAATTATATTTTAGTTTATTAAGATCGTTCACAGTATTATTTTTGAATGACTATTGCGTCCGTACGTACATACATATGCAATAGCAACTCAGGGCAAGGCTTTCCGTTCTTTACACAATGTTAACTCTAAGTATTGTTGTTGTGTGTGTTTAGTGTTATTACAATTATTTTTTATTATTATAACGGTTATAAATTGATTCATATTCGATTCTTGCTACATCCATATCCTTTCTTGTTCTCATTCATTTCCTTTCCAACATACTCACACACGCACTCCTAAATACATACATGCATATGTATGCATGCGTGCATGATGAAATGAAAAAGAGAAAAAATAAAAAAATATTCTGAACGAAGTATTGTTAATATTAGCCGCTCTGATACCATCCATCCTGTGTCCATTGAATTCATAGTGCTGCTACTGCTGCCACTGCGGTTGTTGTTGAAATTACTTCCGTTCATTTAAATTTGAATTCAGATATTATTTCCGGTCTATTGAATACCAAATACTGAATACCGAACACGGATTCAATAAAACGTTTGATATGATGTGAATGCATAAATGAATGACTGGACGAATGAGTGGTGGAGTGAAGTGAATGAATGTATGAATGCCAGGATGAATGTTATGATTTTTCCATTAGCATTGAATTGTGTGAAATACAATATATGTACGATGTAAAATAAATATAAAAAAAAAAAAATCAAAATGAAATAAGAATCTTATTTTTACAATGCACATGTAAATCAAATCAAGTTCCATACATATTTTTTAAATAATACACTCGAATATAATTCAGTTCGTTATTGAGTTCAGCTTATGCTTAAAATGGAATGAATGGAACGAAATCGTTAAGGCCCTATGCTCCTTATAGGAACAACAGAAACTTAAAAACTTGTTGCCCTTCTGGACAATTTCGTCTACAATTTATTTCATTGACTGAACATTAGAATTGTGATTGCTGTAGATTAGGAGCACACTGCTCCCTTTCTTTCTAAATCAATAATAAGAAAATTATTTCTTTTTGTAGAAATTCTCTTAGCAGTCTGCGGAAAAGAGCCCCAGAAAAATCTTGTCAAACCAACGCTTATAAATAAAATGAACACACAACGTAAGTGATGATGGTAGGCTGTAGTCCTAACTATAGTAAGCCTTCCATTAGCCTTATTTTTTTTTTTTAATTTATTTACTTATTGGAATTATGATATGAAACTTTTCTCACTGAAGGTTCTAGGGTATAATTTCAGCCGAAATCCGACCAGCAATCAAACAAAATGATCTTCCATATCTGCAGCATATTGTTACGTTTTTACCCTTTTAAAAAAGTTTAAAATATGAGCTTGTAGATTGCAAATAAAATAAAAATAAATTTGTGTTTAGTTTTATTTAAAATTCTTTATTATTCGCATAATTCTGTGTGCACTGTTCAGAACTTGATGTACACAACAACAATTGCTTTTCTTTGTTATTCCTCTGTTTATAGCCTTTGGATAAACAATAACAATTACTAGACAATTGTTCAACTGGTCTTTGTAACAGAGATCTTCAAACCACGATTAGTTTCTTCAAACATATCGCGTCTTCACACAAGACTGACTGAACTTCACTATTTCCTGTCGCTTGCTTTGCCTTGCTTTTTATCTGGCAGAGTAAACAGTCTGATGAATGTTCTTGAAGGCAAATGTTCATGACTTCGCCTTCTCGAAATCTCTATAAATGTAAACATTGTTGTTTACATTTATTATTGTAGTGTTGTTTGTGTATTTTGTTTACATTTATTCTTGTAGTGTTGTTGGTGTATTTTTGTTTAGTTGTTTAACATTTTTTTATGCTGGTGTTTGTTGTTATATTAAGCAGTACGATAATTTGTAAACAGGTTTGTTTACTGCATTGTTTTGTTTTTGTAACTTTTATTTATAATTTTAATGTTAAATGATTTAAAAACAACAGTATCTAGATTTTTCATTTTCGTAACAATATTAATGGTATCTGTTGCGACTTTAATCCTCCTTCGTACTTTGGTTCAAGTGTTTCGCGCAACACTCAGTCATGTCACGTCACGTATTTTAAGATGATAACACCAGTTATTGTCGATGATCTTGTTATGCGTAGCCACAAAAAATTTCAGCCTATTACAGTTTTCCGTCGTAGCATCGTGGAGATTGGATTTACCAACGCTAGACTCGGAGAAGCTTAGTATAAAGGTGTGCGCACGAAAACTATAACCTCCTATAATAATAATCCTATATTCCGCGTTTTGTGATTCTCGTTATGCGTGAGAGTAGTCGCCGTAGTCTAGTAAGTAGTTTGTTGGCCTATTAGACGTGAGGTCTCGGTTTAAATCCCAGGTTAGACATAAAAACGAAAACATGAAAAAATATATTTTCGGCGACTTCCAGTCAGCAGATTTCTGGCAAAAACTCTGAGAGTATTTGAAATTGCATTGAAAAGTTTCTCAATTAACCTGAAGTTAGGAATCGACTTTAAACTGTGGGTCCCGCCACTCATGTATAAAATAAACACGTAGTCCTGACTAAAGGGTATAATGTAAAATTAAGTTAACCTAGGAATTGAAATCATAAACAACGACGTTTATGTTAGCAAATGACCCTATTAGGATCGTTTCGTTGAAAAATCATCTTCAGAGAAGAGATCCAAGATCGTTGAGTGCATGCCGAAATTATTGTGGATTTTGGGCTGGCGGCGTCTTTGGTTCGTATTTATTTGAAAGCGTTGTTGGCCAGTACTGTCAACACTGATCACTATAGGACGATGGCTACTAGGAAGGCGCTAAGTGCCGCATTTGATGACGTGTAGCGATTTGAAGGCATGGTCATGGACAAGTGCAGGTGATGTAAACTTGTTAAAGGAAAATTACGAAGTCTTTTCCACCTGTGTAGCTAGCTGGCGCTTAAATAATTTACCAATGTATTTGTTTTATTTACTAAATAACACACAAACACATATGCAAACACCAAGAATGCATGTATTGCCAGGATATTTATTAAATACTTCAATGTGATTAAATGAAAAAACATAACAACAACAAAACAATGCCAAACAATAACGAATAACGAATAATCATTTTGATTTTGATTTTCTGAGTGATTTTAATATGAATAAATGGTTGATTGCCTGATGTATTGAATGAATAGTTAAATCGTTGAACACTTACTTGGCAATACTTAATAACAAAAAACTACAAAATCTTATTGAAGTTTATAAAAGGTTTTCGTGCGTTCGTTCGTTGATTGTTACTTGATGGCATTTAATAAATTGTTATTGTTTTTGATATCCCAAAAGAAGAAAAGAATTTTGTCAAAATGAATGCTTTTGATAATAAAATTCATTGAACTAAAAAAAGGTAAGAATGACAATAAAAATTTTACAATAATAATAAGGGCTCGATCTTACACCATAGAGGAGGGGAGTGTTTCAGCATGTTAAGTCAAATATTCGAATTACAAAACATTGTAACAATTTTAAAACTTTCGGAGAAATTTAATTTAATTTCTTAAGGGTTCGACATTAGTTTGCCTTTCTTGTTTATTTTATCATTTTTATTAGGTAATCAAAATATCATTGACTCACAAACATTTTTCTTGTAATTTTAATTTCTTGTAATGTTGAAAAAAAAACAGTGGACAGCAAAAGTTTTAGTACTCCAATATTTTTTTGACAATTTCATGAATTTTAACCAACAGTTTGTATAAAAAATTAAGGTTTTTATATTTATTTTATTAATTTTTTTCTGTTTTATTATAAAAACAAACAATTTTTTAATGTTTTTCATAAAACAAGAGAAAAATAAGTAAAAGTTTCAGATGACTCCATAGGTACCTCCCCCCCCCCAAGGACAACCCTGAGTAAATTTAAAAGGCCTAATATATGAAAATGTTATCCCTTGTATTTAGTAGAATATCCCTTAAGGTCAAACACTCCATTTAGCCCATTTGGTATTGAATGTACAAGTTTTGTTTAGTGTTTTCTGGTGGCACCATGAGCAAGTCTTTCGGTTGACTTTTGTTTGAGATTTAGCGATTACGTAACCGTTCTTTCAAATGATCTCCTAAATACTCTCTTGAAGTCATATCGGGACTTTGTGAAAGAGTATTAAGCATGTAGGTCCTTTTTCGTCAAAATATATTGGAATACTAAGACTTTTGCCGTCCACTGTATGTTGAAAATATTGATTTAGTTTTGATGCTCCAGTTTTTGCAGGTTTTTTGTGAAAATAAAATTTTATTTTAAATGTGAAAATTAAAACTCTTTCTTTCAAAGTGTTGGCTACATATTTATTCCATTTTTCAGGCAATTTGTTGATTCCGCACCAATAAACCTGTTCGTCTTTTAAAGCAAACCAATTAATCATCCAATTTTCGACTTCCTCTTAGGAATCGAAGTGCTGGTCATTCAATGCGTGTCCCATTGATGAAAACAAATAGTGGTCTGACGAAGCTAAATCTGGTCCATTGCCTTTTCGTGTCTGGTGGCACATTCTGGTCGTTTTTTGATCAATCCATGACTCAAATTGATTATTTGCTGCCGGTAACGATCTGTATTAAATGTTTCACCAAATTTTAGCAGCTCTTGATACATCACACCGTTCTGGTCCCATCAGATTTATTTAAAGTATTAACCTTTGCTGGGTACACATTTTGTCTGTCTTTCAAGCAATTTGTGGATTCTACGCCAATATTGTAAAACTGTACGTCTTTTTTCAACAGTTGCACCAGGTGGTACAGTATTATCCTCTACTCGAATCGATCTGGTTTTGCAGCCGATTTTCCCGAATTAACACATGATTTCTTCCATTTCGGATTTTGAAAATAAATCAATTTTTCAACGCCATTAACAGTTTGATGCAACACTGGTTTTCCATCGTGTCTTTAAAACAAAATTTCAAAAATGGTTTCACGGTTTTTTATCTGTCCGTCATGCAATTAATGTGGCACCCATTTACCAGACTTTTTGATCTCTCCCATAGCTTTTAAATGGTCAGAAATTGTTTGATGTGCAACATTCAAAACTTCTGCCAATTGTTTCTGACTCAAGGTGTCATCTATAGCCAATATTGTTTGTGATTCGGCGTCTTCAAACTTTTGTGGTGGTCCTTCACGCTAGTTTTTTCTCTCACATCAAAATCTTTATCTTTGAACTGTCGTCTGCATATTGCTTCCGATATAGCTTGATCACTATATGCCTCGAGAAGCATTCGATGCGATTGTCCAGCACTTTTCTTCAAATGAAGACAAAAACTTGATGATTTCCGCAAATCGTCATTTTCTGGCCATTTTTCGCCATTTTTAACACCGGGAAAAATATGATATTGTTTGTTTATTGATTTGATTTGTATACTGAATATGTTTGACAGACAGATATCATCGCAACCACAAGCAAAAACGAAAAGGGTTGTTCACAGTAAATCCTCTCTATGAAGACATTTCCATCTTGACACTAACAGTTCATATCGATACACATGGTAGTTGGCAAATGTGTGAATATAATATGTCGTCTAGATTTCTAGGATATACTTTCAGTGAAGTCTTTCATCAATTTTTTCTTCCATGCTACTAATTTATCTAAAGGTAATTGCAGTTATGTTGATGATTTTATTTTGCTTTTACCAGCTGATAGCACACACTCATAATCCGAAGGAAGAAATTAAATAAACTCGTTCATTATGGCACTGACACTGGTAACAGCTGTACTCATAGCTGCCAGATTTGACGATTTATCCTCATTTTGACGATTTTGACGATAGGACGATTTATAGTCTTATTTTTGACGATTTTTAGAAATTAAAAATTTACATCATATTCTTTACTTTTGTACATTAAAAACTTCCTTAAGATTGCATAAACAATAGAAATTACTAGACAATTATTCGACAGATCTTTGTACTAGAGATCTTCAAACCACGATTACTCTCTTCAAACACACCGCGTCTTCATACAAGACTGACTGAACTTCACTCACTTACTCAGTCGCCTGCTTTGCCTTGCCTTTTATTTGGCAGAGTAAACAGATGAATGTTCTTGAAGGCGAATGTTTATGACTTCGCCTTCTCGAAATTTCTATAAATGTAAACAACGATGTTTTTTGTTTGTGTATTTTGTTTACATTTATTATGCTAGTGTTGCTTGTTTACCATTTTTTTTTATTTGGTATTTGTTGTTATATTAAGCAATACGATAATTTGTAAACAAGTTTGTTTACTGCATTGTTTTGTTTTTGTAGCCTATGTTTATAATTTTAATGTAAAGCGATGTAAAAGCAAAACAGCAGTATCTAGATTCTTCATATTCGTAACAATATGTTTTATTTTTCAACTAAAATATGTATATTGAATTAACTTCATAAGTTTTTTTTTAAAAAAACCTTTCAATTTATTTATTTATTTTTTCTGATGAATTTTTTACGATTTCAAAAAAACGTCTTTGACGATTTTGACGATTTTCTTTCTAATGTTTGACGATTTGATGCTTTATTTATCTGGCAGCTATGGCTGTACTCTGAAGTATTTGCAGATTATGCAGAAAATTTAAAAGAAATTATCAAATCAAAATAATGCTATTTTCTTAAACTAAAATAAGTCTTTAATTGGATTGTTTTCACTGTTTCTTGTAGCCCCCTTATATAAAATTCTAAAAAATATATCAGCAAGCGTTGGTTATGATACCAAAAGCAGTCGTTTTTTTATAAACTACATAAAAGCGGGTAGTATTGGTTAACAATTAAAACTATGCAGCATATGTTACCTTCGATTCGTTTCTCTTTTTCCACACATACATATGCCTGCTGACTTATGGTAAAATATTCCCATTTTATGGCATAAAGATTTATTTCCGCTTATCTTTACACGCTCTTCGGTTTCGAATCTATAATTACAATGAAAACGATAGCCGTTGCACACATTATTAGTTACTCTTGTGATTTTATATTTTCATTTGATCATTAGTATTGTTGTTGTCGTTAATGCAGTGAACAATAAATAAAACATTTTACTGAATCTCCGCAATCTTCAAAAACAAATGGAATTTTACGATGTATAATATGGGAGAATTGGAAATAATTGATTAGGAAAACAAAAATACATACACGAATAGAGATTTTAAATTAATTTTCTTAAATGCTAAATGATCTTTTTTTTTATTGAGATATCGGTTAATATAGAGTGGGCTATTTAAAAGTTTAAATTTAAAAATGCAATAAAACAGAAATGGTTTGTAATTTTAACAAATTTATTTTTTTGTTGTGAAGTACAATTGTTCCGGTTAGAAATGGAATATTACTTCATTCATATGGCTGCCACGACTGGCCTCACAGTACCTCATTCGAAGGGACCAACTTTCGTGCACTTCTTCGAGTGTAAGGGGTCATATCTCGACAATGGCATCACGAATGTTGGCCTTCAAATGCTCAATTGTCTCTGGTTTGTCGGCATAACACCTTTCTTTAACGGCGCCCCACAGCAAATAGTCCAACGAAAACAGTCCATTGCAGCTTCATGGCGGCCAATTGACATCACAATTTCGACTAATTAAACGGCAATCAAACTTTTGACGCAATAAATCGATTGTGGCATGAGATGTATGACAAGTTGCACCATCCTGTTGAAACCAAATATAGTTCACATCAATACCATGAAGAGCGGGTACAAAAAGAGCGGTTATCATGGTGCTATAGGTGTCTCCATTGACCATAATGGTTGCGCCGTCCTCATTTTCAAAGAAATATGGGAAAGTAAAGCCTGCACTCCAAAAGCCTCACCAAACAGACACTCGTAATGAGTGCAATGGCTTCTCAAAGACCACGTGTGGGTTTTCTGAGCCCCAAATACGGCTATTTTGCTTATTAATGTACCCACCAAGATAAAAATGAATTTTTGCCGAAAAGATGATCTGTTTCTTTACGAAATCGAATCATATTGCAGTTTCTCTTTGATCCAATAAATTCCAACGTTGCTCAAGAGTAAATCGATTCATTACATTCCGTGGAGATAATATACTGAATTTTGTGACAGGATAGAATGACATACTTATGTATGCCAGATTCGAAATAACCGATGGTTCAAGACCCATAGATGGCCCACCCGATATAAATATTGTGTTATTTGAGAGGAACACCAACAGCGTATATCAAAAAGACGTCAGGCAGTTTTTTATCCTTGAGTCCTGAATTTTGTGACAGAATATTATAGAATGACATAAGTATTGTTTATTTAATAGGTCATTACAACCCTTTATTCAGAAATACAACCAAGCTTTCGTCTTATGTGTACTAATTTTATACAAAACTGGTGGGACCTACAGTTTAATGTCGACTCCGAACGACAGATTTGAGAAACTTTTCATATCATTTCATATTTTACTCCCAGAGTTTTTGATAGAAGACTTCTGAGAGGAAGCCGCCGAAAATAATATTTTTTCAAATATCGTTTTGTTTTAGATATCTGAGTCAGAGGTGGAATCACGGGTTTCCGTGTAATAATTCAACACACAACCTACTAGACTAAGGTAGCTTCATTGTATAAATAAGGCACGCATATCGGTTTTTAAATGTTTTATGTTCAATCTTCAGACAGGGGTTTATAAAGTCTATATTTACGTTTGGAGTGGTCCAGCACAGCCTATTACTCGTAATTATAACGTTGGATATAGGATAGTCTAATCACCACCAAATTGGTAAGCGAAAAATAATAAGAAGATATTGAAGATGTTTTATGTTCTTTATAGGAATGAATATAATTCATCTGTCGATTAGACTGAGTGGGTGAAACATTGTATATGGAATGAAATTGAAACTGTTTTTATTATTTATCAAATGATTTTAATTGCCACATTTCGCTTTTACCATTAATGAACTGAATGAATTCATAATCGCCATATTGGCTATTAAATGAGAACATTTTCACAAAACATAGCAGATACGAATTGAATTAGGGAAGCTGTTTTTAATTATTTTTCCCCCTTCTTACTCACAATAAATAATGAAAAATAATGCAATGAAATGGATTTATAATGAATTAATCCAAAATAAAAAAGAATAAGAATAGAAAAGAATGCCCTACCAAAACATATCAGTTTTATTGATAGTCAATACTTACTAATGCAGCCGCTGTACGTTCGCATCTGTATATTCATACAATACCAGATGCTGTGGTCCACATGCAACATAAAACATTTCGTTGAAATTTTGAAATATTTAGACCACCAATGATGCCAATCTATAAACTACTCAAGCATATCATATTAAACACTATCAACTAAAGAAAAATTATTGGAAAATGTATCATTCCTACTACAAACGTTTGAACATTGGCGAATGGAAAAATAATATTCTTCTTTCACTTGTGGATTACTACTAGTGAACCTCAATTGAAGTGCTAGAACTCTTTTTATGTTATTTCCTTTCATAAATGTGTAAATTTTTATATTTATGTATTAGAAATAGCAATGAATAGTTTTTGCGCTACTCATAAGCACTCATGAAATTTAGAATATAAGTAAGTCAACAATATTGAAATTTAACTACACTGATATCAGCAATGATACTCAGAGATCAGCAATTAATATTCAAGGAGATAAGCAGAATCGAATCATATTCATAATTTCTAATAAACGGTGATTTTTTAGCTATTATCTTTTTGGCAACACTGGTTTAAACAGCTCACGCACGTTTCGATGTTTTCTTTCACTGTCCAAAATCTTCAGTTTGGTCTATAATTTAACCATGAATCGTCTTACAAACGAACAACGCTTGCAAATCATTTAATTTGGCATCATTGGACCGTACTTCTTCAAAGATGCTGAGAATCGTAACGTAACTGTGAATGGTGAGCGCTACCGTGAGATGATATCCAACGTTTTTTTGCCCAAAATGCAAAAGCTTGACTTGCATGACATGTGGTTTCAACAAGACGGTGCCACATACCACACAGTACGCGTAGCAACGGACTTATTGTTCGGCGAACATTTTATTTTACGTTCGGGACCGGTCAATTGGCCGCCTAGATCGTACGATTTAACTTTTTACTATTAAAGTAAAGTCTATATAACTTTAGACTATTTTTTGTGGGGCTATGTTAAAGCTCATATCTATATAGACAAGCCCGCTTCAATTGACGCATTGGAAGACAACATTGAAGCATTTATTCGTGAGATACCGGCCGAAATGTTGGAAAGAGTATGCCAAAATTGGACTAAGCGGATGGACCATTTGAGGCGCAGACGTGGTCAACATTTGCATGAAATAATCTTCAAACATTAAATTATATGGGCCGTACTATTGATTCAAATAAAGATTTCATGCATTTTTCTGAATTTTATGTGTTTTTTTTTGAAAAATTTTCCTATAGCTCTTAAAAAATCACCCCTTACTTATACGCATTCATACTTATTTTAATATCATGGAACTTCTACTCATATTCAAAGTTTGAAGTACTCTTCATATTCATACTTAACAACACGTATCATGTTGTTGATTTCGACTCTCCATAACTCAACATTTAAAAAATCACAAAATAAGTATGATTCGCGTACAAACACTAAATTACTCACTAGAGGGTTGTGTGTTTGCTCTGCTTGCTGCTCTGTCTTTTTTTATAAGTATTATAAGTATTTTTCTAAATTTATGAATCTGAATGAGTAGGCTTATGAATCAAACATATTTCGAATGGTATGAGTTTGATCTCAACGTTTTACGCATACTCATTGCAACCTGTACTTATAAATCAACGTTGTAGTGAGTACGAATAAATCAGAGTACATAGTTAAATTTCATTATTGTTAACTCACTTATATTCAAATCTCTGATACCAATATGAATTCAGAGATTTAACTGGTTTCAATTGAATTTTCATTACGAACAGAAAATTGTTAGTCATTAAAGCGAGTTTTGACTGTATTTTGCCAAAATATGACGCAGAGTATCCGCAGAGCTTAATAAAATATAATTTAATTAAATTTGTTTATTTTATTTTATTATTACACTATTAACATGAACTTTTATTTACCAACCTTCAGTTTAAAATGAAAATGTAAAAATATTGTATCAAGAAAAAAAAAAAAACTAAAGAAAAAAGTTTACAAATTAAATCTGTTCGAGTCGGTATTTACATAAATATTGTATCTGCAATAGGAAGCAAACAATATTACAAAATTAATTTAAAATAAATATTCTACACTTATGTACATACGTATGGTATAAAACAAAAGAATGAATCTTTATTCGACTGGTTAGTGTGCTAAAAACTAAAAATTTTATTTAAAATCCATTATGGTTACAGCGAAATATTTTTATGAATTGGTTCGGTAAATCTTTTAAGGTGGTTTTAGGTTTTAGGTTTCCTAAAACCTGCACAATGCACTGCATAAGTAGGGGCCATCCCCTGAGTGCAGGTTTCACCAAAAAAATATCTTTTAAGGTGACTATGGCTATAAACCTTCTAAATTTCAAATATGATATTTGCTTCTCTGTGTATAGGTGCCTAAAGTATTAAACAGAATTTTCTTACAAAGAAAACTTTTTCTGCCGACATAAACGGAGTAAAATGTTTTTGCCTGTTAAAGTTGGAAATTATGACTTAAAATCAATCGTAACGTTCCCAGAATTACATACATAATTGGCCATTACAATCCTTCAGTCAGGATTACGACCTAGCTTCTCACACCACTCACGTTGTGCGCGTTAATTTTATACGTGAGTGGCGGGATCTACAGTTTAACGTCGACTCCGAACGACAGATTTTTGTGAAACTTTTTCATGGCAGGTTTATTTACTCTCATAGTTTTTGCCAGAAGTCTGCTGAGAGGCAGTCGCCGAAGAAATATTTTTCTTTCATATTTCGTTTTGATGCCTGACCGTGGTACGAACCCAGGCTTTACGTCTAATAAGCCAACACGCTACATACTAGACGACGGCGACTTCATGCCAAACTAATGAAAAATGTTAATTTTTAAAAGATCTTCTTCCTTTTGTTCTGACGAGTATACTCGTCATAAACAGGTAAAGCATTAAGTGAAGTTTTAAACACTCTTTTTAAAGTTAGTAATTCGTTAAACACTTGCGTTTACTAAATCCCATCATTCGGAAATCATATTACTATCTTCTTCTTCTTCTTTCAGTAACTATCACAGATTCTTGTAGAGAAGGTTCTCTTTATTTTAGCGCATCTAAATTTATGTGATAGATGTTTTTCTCTTAACTTGTTGTACATACATACATAGTTTGCTCATATTGGCTCAAAATTGAATATGTCTACCAAGTCTTCAATCATTGTCTACCAAGTCAATATCATTGAGACGAATATTTAGACAACCTATTGATTAGCTTCGTAATGCATCTCGCTTGATGCATAATAGATGTAAAATCACAACGATAATGGAATGGAACATATCCCTGCAATATGGCAAGTATTGCAGTGTTTACAGCGATTGAATCGCTAAACATACTATCGTGTAGTAGTGGGTTTGTTAAACTGTTGAAAACAGAACAGGCGTACATGATTACAACAAAAATCCATGAATTACTTCAAAGTAACGCGTAAATGGTTTATGCACTGACTGAACAAACTGCTAATTTACAAAACAAGCTGCAACTGAAGATGCCAGATTAGTGTAGATTTTAGTTGCATCGATGTTAAGAAGTATCAAGCAGCATACATCTTCAACACTGCTGTTCTCCAATATGTTCAGTTTGTGATTAAATTGCCATCTAGGCAGGATGGACTCATGTAGAATAGGTCAGTAGGTTGAATGTAACAATATTGACAGTGTCTTAGTTACTGTCACTTGCATCTGTCATTTCATTTCATTCTTTCAGAGAATATGCGTTTGAGCATCTCTCTCTAACAGCTTCAAACGCTGTTATACCTTAGCGCTTTTGGATTCACGGGCCAATCTGAGTTGGAAAACCGAGCTCATATGTTCAAAGTGAAAATTTTTTATTCGATCATCGTTTTATGATCATTTTTTCTATACAACGCTATAAA
Organism: Sarcophaga caerulescens; assembly: GCA_927399465.1. Taxonomy (NCBI): domain Eukaryota; kingdom Metazoa; phylum Arthropoda; class Insecta; order Diptera; family Sarcophagidae; genus Sarcophaga; species Sarcophaga caerulescens. The sequence goes on from OV656867.1 coordinate 23,675,667, forward strand.
TGTTAACAATTATTTTATGCAAAGTTTTCGCTCTTCCTGTGTGTATCTAAGATGTTGCCTAGGGTGCGCTGAGGAAATGAGTGTAATAATATTTAACTGGCTTTTACTGTTACTCTATGTGCGTTCATTCAGACATATAACGTAGTGTGTAGCCTTAAGTGTGTTTAAGTTAAAGTAATTCCCAACATGTCGCCGTATGTACTAGTAGTAGTCTAGTATGGCTTATAAGGCGTGAGGCCACGGTTCAAACCTCAGGTCAGACATCTAGATAAATAAATATGAAAAAAAAAGTTCTTCGCTGACTTCCTTTCAGCAGATTCCTCTCAGCAGACGGAACCTGCACTTTAAAGTGCAGTTGGTAGTGTGTTGGCTTATCAGACGTGAGGCCACGGTTCAAACCCCATGTCAGACATCAAAACGAAAATAGGAAAAAATATTTCTCGACTTCCTTTCAGCCGATTTCTGACAAAAACTCTGAGAGGGTAAATAAAATTGCCATGAAAAGTCGTTGGGAGTTGACTTTAAACTCTTGGTCCAGCCATTTATGGATAAAAATATCACACACACACTAAAAGTGGTGTAAGAAACTAGGTCGTAATCCTGACTAAAGGCTTATAATGATCAATTATTTACGTATGTCATCCCAAACAAGTAAGAGGAGATATGAAGCTACATTGATTTCGTACACTTAGTCAATGTACAACATTTCCTAACCAACCTTATATGGTCAATCTGGATTTGTGCTCGATGCTCTTCTGGGAGAACAAAGTCTATCAATAGTAAGCACGTTATCTACTTCTTCATTTAACCAGTAAACATTAATTTAATTTACACATCGAGCGCCCTGGTAGTCTAGTGGTAGTCTATTAGCGTGGGGGTCGTGGGTTCGATTCCTACCAGAGGCTCTGGTCTGTGACACTACACCGAGCACATGGTCGAAGTTACTCAGCTTGTATATAATTATAATATAATTTGTAATTGTATTGTAATTAATAAATAAATAAATAAATAATTTACACACCATTTAAGGATCTTATAAAATCAAAGACAACAACCATATTTTGTATAAAAATTCCCTTTTAAATTGTCGCTGCTTTTATAAGCTGTAAGTGTAGTAGTAAGTAACCCTGTAAGGTATGTTACGAACAATATGATTAACTTAAAACATCTTCTCTTCTTCTGTGGTAGTCGATGCAAAAAAATTGTGTAATTAAAAGTTTAATTAAAACATATTAACTCTCTATTAAATTAATAATACGAACATGGTTGAGGATTACAAAAGTACATACATACTTACATATATGGTATGTTTGAGTGTGTGTGTGTGTGCAATTGCCAGCATGTAGTAGTAGTATGTATATTTGTGTGACACTGAGAAACAAAAGAACAAAAACAAAACAAAATTATGTAAATTCAAATAAATATGTATGTATGTAGGTATGTATTGTACAAGTAAAAGTACTTTCTGTAAAAAGTAAATACTTTGTGTGTTTAAATATTGTATATGTGTTTACGTATGCATTTATGTGTGTATGTTAATGTATGCATATGTGTCTGTGAATGTTTTAATATACATTCCCACAAAATACCGACGTAATTAACAGGGAAGAATTTTTAATGAAGCAACAAAACTTTATACACAACTACATAATAAATAAAATATATTACACACACATTCACATACCCTATAGATATACATATGTATGTATATGTAAATATGTATATACTATACAGTATATTTACCCTGATGTAGATACAAAATATGTTAAAAGTTAATGCCATAACCACAGACCAATTAGAAATACAGCATGTGAGTCAAGAGTTTTTATATTTTGCGAGAATAAGGCACCGTTTTGGGGGGGGGGGGGGGGTTGTGTTAGTATAAATAAAAGAAATGCCAGCCAACAGCATTTAACTGATTCTTACCATGTACCACATGAGAGATAGCAAGTAAATAATATTTACATCAATTAAGCATTTATTTTTTTTTAGTTGTTTCATAATATTTTCGTACTATTTATTGAAATTGTAGTGTATGTTGCTGAAACTGATTTGTAGCAGCAAAAATATCCAATTGAATGTGTGATACCTACAGTAATGGGGGATGGTTGTTTTGCATATTTTGCAAATCCGGTTTTGCCTCTGTATTGATCACTGGCTGTCCATAACGAGTGACTATATCTCTGAGTTTCCCGATATTGCTAAAGCTTCTTGGAAAACTATGCGACATATGTAGAATTTATTTCATGTGGAGAACATAGACGACAGGTATGTTTGCCTTGGCTCTTTTGTACTTCCTTACATACATACATAGTCGGTCATAGATGGTCAGGATTGCGACCTAGTTTCTCACACCAATTATATTGTGTGTGTTAAATTTATACATGAGGGGCGGGACCTACAATTAAAAGCCGTTTCCGAACGACAGATTTTTTGGAAACTTTTCATGGCAATTTTATTTACTCTCAGAGTTTTTGCCAAAAGACTGCTGAGAGAAAGTCGGCGAAGTAAAATTTTTTCATATTTCGTTTTGTTCGAACCGTTTGTTGAACCGTGGCCTTACGTCGAATACTACTACCTACTACATTACGGCTACTACTTCCTCAAGGATTGTGAATAAGTCATGGTAAAGGCAATGGTTTACGAAACGAATGTCCCTTCAAATTTTTTATGTTCATATTTGCATGAAGTCACTCTAGTCTAGTAGGTAGTGTGTTGCCTCATTAGATGTGAGGCCACGGTTCAAACCACAGGTCAGACATCTCCAACAAAAAGAAATACAAAAAAATATTTCTTCGGCGACTTCCTCTCAGCAGATTTCTGACAAAAAATCTGAGAATAAATAAAAAATTGCCATGAAAAGTTTTTCAAAAAAAATCTGTCGTTCGGAGTCGACTTGAAACATGAAATTTCAAAATAAGTGGTGTGAGAAACAAGGTCGTAATCCTAACTAAAGGGTTGTAATGACCAATTATGTACCGTGGACCGCAAAAGTCTTAGTACTCCAATATATTTTGACAAAAAAAAGTCCCCACAGGCTTAATACTCTTGCACAAAGTCCCGATATGACTTCAAGAGTGTATTTAGGAGATCATTTGAAAGAACGGTTACGTCATCGCTGAACCTCAAACAAAAGTCAACCGAAAAACTTGCTCATGGTGCCACCAGAAAACATTAAACAAAACTTGTACATTCAATTCCGAATGGTTTAAATGGAGTGTTTGACCTTAAGGGATATTCTACTAAAGACAGGGGATAACTTTTTCATATATTAGGCTTTTGAATTTTAAATTTACTCAGGGTTCTCCTTGGGGGTACGTATGGAGTCATCTGAAACTTTTCCTTATTTTTCTCTTGTTTTATGAAAAACATTAAAAAATTGTTTGTTTTATAATAAAACAGGGATAAATTAATAAAATAAATATAAAGACCTTACTTTTTTATACAAACTTTTGGTTAAAATTCATGAAATTGCTGAAATATATTGCCGTACTAAGACTTTTGCTGTTCACTGTATGTATGAATAAGACATAAGAAAACAAAGTCCTGGAAACGAATGTCCCGTCAAATTTTTTTCTGTTCACATTTACCTAGATTTAAATTCTTTCTTTACCTATATAAACCTCTGAGTTTGAATACAACAAACCCAGTCCCTTAAGTATAGAAAACTTAGAAAGAACGAAGATTTTGAATGTATCTAATTTGCTCCCATATGTATTTGATTGCCTTGTTTTTTTTTTGACACGATGTACGTAATCATTCGATCTGGCAATAATTTACATCTTCCCAATCTTAGTTACTTTTATTCTGTGGCCAACTTAATTAGACTCTAGAGAGGGATCATCCAGTTGGGTTCGGACATTATAAAGTCTATCGGAGTGTTCATTCGTATAATCCAACGACTCTATTTGAGTACCTGCCATTATGGTATTCCTTACAATTACATGTTATTTTTTTTTCATTGGCACGTCGGAAACTGGAATACACTTAATTCTGTTTTTAGACAGTAGATACGTTCCAGAAAAAACCGTGTAAAAAAAGACATGAAGTACATAGAAAAGAAGGGGATTGGTTCCATGTCCTTCAACTTTGTAAAAAAAGTGAAAACAAAATAATTCGTAGGATAAAACTGAAACTGATAAATTTCTTTAAGCATTAATGAATATTTTATTTCATAAAATGGAAAGCAATTCAAATCTTATAAAAAAAGTAACATAAATTTAAAATTATTGTAGTTCACAAAGTCAAAAAAATAATATAAGTTGATAAACAAATGGTACATTCACCAATTCTTAAAGATAATTTAAACAAATTAAAAATCATCAAAAGTTCATAAATAAAAATATTAAAAGCAGTCAATATGGTGATGAAAATAACAGAATTCTGTTCGCTATCATCATCGGATGTCATACGTGATCGCTTACGTTAGGTTGGTTCAGAATAGCTATCAACTCCAACAAGGTTAGTATTTTCAGTTTCCGAGCACTGTGTTTAATGCAAAATCGGTTATTAGCCGTTGTGATTTAGCAAGCCATACAAGATTTCAGATTACGTTGAAATTTTCATAAACTTTTCTCAACCGTGCTATATCAAATATCACCGTGTAAAAACAAAATTAATTTTTTTTTTCTAGACCGTGTTATTACAAAACCTTGTAAAAACAGAATTGGGTGTACTTTACTGTAAGAAACAACAATGGCGATAGCAAACCATATCCTGTGTTATACCTGAAATGATGTTAACATATTTTTAAAGCCTAACGTCTCCCTGTTCTCTCTGTTTCTCAGTTTAGATCATATGCAGTTCCTGTGACTAAAATCGAAAGCTTCCTTTTAGATCAGAAGAAAGATATTAGAAAGAGATTGCATCTCAACCGCTTGTTTAATTATTATCGTAAGAGTATTAATCTGATTGTAACGAGATCATTAACTCTTAAAATCTGCCTATTTCCGGCGTAGCGGTGCATGGTCATTATTTACACTCCGCCACTCCGAATGATTTTATAAAATACCTTCAGTACTACATACCACACCTTTTTGGAGGCAGTTATACAACTACATTAGGTGATGTATTAACTATTTAATCACATAATTTACAGCCGTTTCACAAGAAAAATTTCTCCTAAAACCAGACTGATATTTTGAAAATCAATTATTGTCTTCAATGGCATCACGAGTGTTGGTCTGCGAATACTGAATTGTCTCGGCGTAACACTTTTCTTTAACGGCGTCTCACAGAAAAATAGTCCAACGGTGTTAAAGCGCAGCTTCTTGGCGGCCAATTGACGTTACCATTTCGGCTAATTAAACGGCTATCAAACGTTCTACACAATAAATAGATTGTGGCATAAGATGTGTGACAAGTTGCACTATCATATTGAAACCAAATATCACTTCAATACCTTGAAGAGCGTGTACAAAAATATCGGTTATCATGGTGCGATAGGTGTCTCCATATTGGTGACTTAATTCAAGTGAAAACGGAGCGGATGGCCACGCTGCTTCAACTCTTGAACCAATGAACTTTGTTAGACGTCATACTGTAATCTTTTCACAAAATTCGACGTAAACTGGTGCGTGAAATGTTCAGTTCTTGAGAACGATAACGAGTTGATGTTGATGGCTCCTCACGCACGCTCTCAGCCACAACTTCGATATTTTCAGGTGTACGCACTGTACGCTCACGTCTACGCGCCTCAACAATGAAACCAGCTTCACGAACTTCAGCAATAAACTTGCGTATACCAGGCACTGTTGGTCCTTCTCTGCGACCAAATTTTGTACAACATTTTCGTGCAATTTCCGGCCAATTGTCTTTGTTTTGGAAATAAGTTTTCAATAAATCCCAACTTTGATCTAGCGTAAATCGATTCATTTCGTTCACTGGAGATAATATACTGAGTTTTGTGAGAGAAGAGAATGACACAAGTATTGCCAGATTCGAAATAACCTATGGTTGAAATTTAAACCGATAGATGGCCCACCCTATATTTTCCAGCAAAGATTACTCGCCATAAGCAGATTAAAATGCTTCTGCCTGTAAAAGTAGGCAATTTGACAAAAATCAAACGTTGCGTATTGGATTTTTATAAAATATTGTTCCGAAAATGGAAACGGTGTACATCGTTTAACATTAAAATGAGCAAAAGCTACACAAACAGCTACAACGAACTTGTTACAAGTAAAGCAACAACATCAGTATGAAAGGAAAAGGGATTAACAAGTAAGCGAAAACGCAACGAACAACCAATGCGAACAAAATACACAAACAACAATGAAGTCGCGATAGAGTTCTCGAGAAGGCGAAACCCCAAACGTTCGACATCAAGAACCTACATCAGACTGATTACGTGGGCACATAAAAAGGCAAGACAAAGCAGGCGACGAGTAGTAAGAATTCAGTCAGTCTTGTGTGAAGACGGAAGTCGTCGTAGTCTAGTAGGTAGTGTGTTGGCTTATTAGACTGAAGGAGCGAGTTCGAATCCCAGGTCAGACATCAAAACGAAAATATGAAAATATTTCTTCCGCGACTTCCTCTTAGCAGATTTCTGGCAAAAACTCTGAGAGTAAATAAAATTGCCATGAAAAGCTTCTCAAAAAAAAACTGTCGTTCGGAGTCGACTTTAAACTGTAGGTCCCGCCACTCATGTATAAAATTAACGCACACAACATAAGTGGTGTGAGAAGCTAGGTCGTAATCCTGACTGAAGGGTTGTAATGACCAATTATGTATGTATGTTGTGTGAAGACGCGTTGTGTGTGAATAGATTAGTCGTGGTTTGAAGATCGCCGTTAAAAAGATCTGCATTGTAAGCAAAGGAGAATAGCGAACAAGCAATTATTGTTGTATTCATCAAGTTGTAAACGGTGGCACACGAAAATAGTGTGAACAATAAAGAGTTTAATTGAAACTAAACACCAATTCATTTTTATTTTGTTTGCAATCAACGAACTTATATTTTAAACTTTTTTAAAAAGGTAAAAACGTAACAATACTCGTATATATGTTTTGTAACCGTATTTCCCCAAAATTTGTTAAATGATGACAGTTCTAAAATGTATGTATATTTATTAAAATACTTTTATTTGACTTTTCGGGGGTGAAAAAAATTCCATTAGATTTGTTGAATAACAATACGAATGTGATTTTTTTTCTTCAAGACTAGTACACTGGACATTATGCGAAAAATTTCCGTTTCGCTGTGACGAGAATACTCGACATAAACTGAAATAAAGGGATAGGAATTGTTATTTCTTTTCACCTGTTCTTTTCTTATGCAGTGAAAATAATCTTTGATGTATTGAAGAAGTTCTCAAACCTGAACTGAATTAAAGTGCATAAAAATTGCATACAAATTTTCAACAAAACATAAATTGTGTTTGATTTGCATTTTACTTTGTATATGCATTTTACGTGTATAATTAAAATACGTCAAGTGAATTTAAATTACGTCAAGTAATGCCACCCAGTAGTCTAAGTACACTTAAGTAATTAAGGATACAGATTACAAAACTCATGTATAGGAGAAATAATAGATTTTTATTTTACTACACCTTACAGAAGTTGGAGTTGTTCTAGCATAAAAGAGTTTTATCACAATCAAGTTTTTTGTTTTCTTTAAAAGTAAAACTTTTTATTTCAGTCATAAAAGCAATTTTACGATTAATTTTATGCAGCAAATTTAATATCGGATGTTCTAAACAAAACTCCAAATTGTATTATCCTGAGGAGAGAGAACGAGAGATAGAGCGAGAAAGAGAGAATCCTTCTAATTAATGAAAATGAAATAAAACAGAACAGAACAGAGTAGAAAGAAAAAATAAAAATCATTTAACTTTGTAAAGGTTGTTAAATAAAACTGAAATAAAAACTACTTTAAGTATTTCTCTACTATGAGTAGAAGTGTATTGTAACCATGCAAAAGGGCTACAGGCTACAGTCTACAGGGGGAGGAGGGTTTTTAGAGAAAACTTTTACAACAAAACCAAACCAAATATAAAGAAGAAAATTAAAACCACAAGACATTAATTACATAAAAAACTACAACAACAGTAACAAAACTAACTTTATCACTTTCTTTGCTTTCACAATTACACACATTTAAAGGGTGAACCAAAATGCGACAAATATTTTTGTTTCATTAACTCATTCAACAATAGCTTAAAGCAATTGAACAAAAAATCATTGAAGAAAGTATTCAAACATAAGATGGGTCTGGCAGTAAATGAGAGCAAAATAAAGCATGTGTTATCGACAAGTAGAGACGTGCGGCGTACTGATTCTCAGATCACGGCCGATAACTATACCTTTGATATAGTCAAGGAATTTATTTATCTTGGCTCCGCTGTTACCACCAAAAATGATGTCAATCTGGAGATCAAGTGTAGGATCACTCTTGCCAACTACTATGGTCTCAATAGGCAATTGAGTAGCAGAGACCTCTCTCGTTCGACAAAATACTCTACAAGACGCTCATCCTACCCGTGCTTCTGTATGGCGCAGAGGCATGGACCCTATTAAGCACAAATGCAGCAGTCTTGAGAGTATTCGAGAGAAAAGTCCTACATAAGATCTTCGGTCCAGTGCGAGTTTGCGATGATTTCCGCATCCGATCCAACAGTGAGCTGTATGAGCTCCTCAACGACATAGACGTTGTGCAGCGTATTAATATCCAGCGACTACGCTGGCTCGTCCATGTCGTTCGAATGGAGGAGGATGCTACGGCGAGACGTGTATTTGTTGCGGGGATCTGCAGAAGTTGGCGAAGAGGACGACCTTGTATGCGTTGGAAGGACTAAATCGAGAAAGCCCTGTCATCGGTTGGTGTGAACAACTGGCGTAGGCGAGGAAGGAGCAGAGGTGCCTGGACGGGTGTGTTGCGGCAGGCCGAAATTCATTAATCGGGTTGTTAATGGCCAATTAAGTAAGTAAGTAAGTAACTTATAGGCTTCATAAGAGGAGTCTATGGTATGTACCCCAGTACAAAGATTTTCGAGCGGGAAAACGACGTTTACATCATTCAACAGAAGAGCAAAATCTCTAAAATTAGTATGAGTTTGTTTGACAAGAAAATTTACGCAGAATTGCTAAGAAGTCGCCGTAGTCTAGTAGGTAGTGTGTTGGCTTATTAGACGTGAGGCCTCGGTTTAAACCTCAGATCAAACATCTCCAACAAAACGAAATTTGAAAAAATATTTCATCAGCGACTTCCTCTCAGCAGCTTTCTGGCAAAAACTCTGAGTGAGTAAAAAAAAAATTGCCATGAAAAGTGACAAAAAGACCGCAAATGTATTAATACTCCAATATATTTTGACAAAAAAAGTCCCCACAGGCTTAATACTCTTGCACAAAGTCCCGATATGACTTCAAGAGAGTATTTAGGAGATCATTTGAAAGAACGGTTACGTAATCGCAAAACCTCAAACAAAAGTCAACCGAAAAACTTGCTCATGGTGCCACTAGAAAACACTAAATTAAACTTGTACATTCAATTCCAAATGGGTTAAATGGAGTGCTTGACCTTAAAGGATATTCCACTTAATACAAGGGATAACATTTTCATACATTAGGCATTTGAATTTTAAATTTAATCAAGGGTTCTCCTTGGGGGAGAACTCCTTAGGAGTCATCTGAAACTTTTCCTTATTTTTCTTTTGTTTTATGAAAAACATTAAAAAATTGTTTGTTTTATAATAAAACAGAAATAAATTAATAAAATAAATATAAAAACTATAAATTTTTATACAAACTTTTGGTTAAAATTCATGAAATTGTCAAAATATATTAGAGTACTAGGACTTTTACTGCCCACTGTAGGTGTGAGAAGCTAGATCGTAATTATGACTAAAGGATCATTTCATTGTAAATGAAATGAAACAATTAAATGAAGAAATACCCATCATTTCAGCGTAGAAGAAATAACAAATACTTCATAATACTACAATTAGCCGTCATTGGGAAAAGTTAGTTTTTGGTTGACCCTGTACGTACGTACGTACAAAAAGTCAAATATATTTACAAGAAACATGTTCAACTTAAATGGGTGCGTATTTCAAAAGAATTTTGCACATGAATACGTTTAAATGTATAGAAACGATGTTGTATCCTTAATCTTGCATGTATTGCTGTGATGAGTAGGTTGGTTGGTTGGTTGATAGCTCGGTCGGTTGGTGAGGATTTCGAAACCAAACTATTAACATGAAAAGTTCATTCATTTTCAGAACATTTTTTGATTTTTCGTGTTTCTTCTGCTGCTACTTCTTCTTTTTTTTTTGGTTTGTCAGGCATGATGTTGTGGCAGAAACAGTAACGACAACAACAGCAACAACAACAGGGGCCATATACATACATAGATATCCATACATATGTACGTTAATACTTCGGATACGTTATCTAACTTTATTCATAGGGATATGCAAACTGAATGAAGGTTTAAAGTTCGAATACGAACGAATTTTTTCTTTCTTTTTTTTTAATTTCTGATTATTGAACAACCCAAAAAGGGAAAATCCTACACGCATACAGATGCGAATATAAAAACATAAGCGTATATCTGTGTAAAATTTTTAAATCTTTGTAAATGGGTTTAAGAGTCTTGTATTTTATTGAAATCATTGTAAATATACATATGTATGTATGTATGTATGTGAGTGTGCCTGTATGTGTGTGGGTGTACATATGTATGTACGTTTAAAATATAAGAAGAATGAGACAGTGAGTGAGGGACAGAGAGAGAGAGAGAGAGTGAGGGAGTAGTTGTATAATACAAGCTTTGTTAAACAAAATAATCAAAGTATGGATGGATATTGCTTTTTATATCCGTTTCCTTAGAATATCCAATAGCATCCATGTGGAGATAGACCATCTTCTTTTCGTTTCTGTATTTTAAACTCATGTTTTCTCAAACGTTCGGTTGTGGCGATGCTGATGATTACAACGATAATCATCATCATGATAATGATGTTAAGGCAGTGGTATCTTGTGCCATCCAATCAACTCTCCAAAGAGAAGATAATTAATACTAAAGCTAAACCATAGAGAAAGAGTTATTATTGGGAACTAAAAAGGTTTTAGTTTCTTAAGCTCCTATTTTTTAAACAGCTGAATAAAGTTATCAAAAGTCAAATGCTATCATCTACATTCTAGTGTATTCGGATTACCTATGTACATATGTACCTCAGATTGTTTGAATCGTTATAATTTCTAAGTAAGATCTGTGGAACTGTTGCAGTCTATTTTATATGAATTTGGGCCAAATAACGACTTCATTTTACTTAAGCGACTTAATTTTACCCTGTATTAAATTTACCCTGCATGGAAATAATTGTAATTAAAACTATGGTTGATCAAATCCGACTAAGAAGCTCTTTAGACTCAGAATTTACTGATTTGGGGATGTATATTTATACGGCTGTAGCTAAGGTTCATTTGCAGCCAGAGAGCGGATGGTCTCAAATCATCGTTACAAGTAAAAATAGTTCCGGGACCAAGGACAGTGAAGTGGTGTGCTAAATGGTTAAAATGCTTGATCGCAAATCCGAGTAATTCTGAATTAAATCTCAAAGAAAGAGAAAAACTTTTCTTTATTGCATTCATATTTCATTGACTCTATTTTATATCGGTTGGGCCATCTATCGGTTTAAATTTAAATCATAAATTCTTTCTAATCTGTCAACACTTATGTCATTCTATTCTGTCACAAAATTCAGTATATTATCTCCACTGAACGTAATGAATCGATTTATGCCCGAGCTTAGTCTGAATTTATTGGGCCAATGAGAAACTGCACGATGTTGCCGATTTTTATCTTGGTGGATACGTTAAATTGCCGTATTTGGGGCTCAGAAAACGTATACGTGGTCTTACAGAAGTCAATGCACCCATTACAAGTAACTATTTGGTGCGGCTTTTGGATCGGAAGCATTACTGGCCCATATTTCTTTGAAAATGAGGACGGCGCAAGCATTACGGTCAACGGAGTCACCTATCGCACCATGATAACCGATTTTTTTGTACCCGCTCTTAACGGTATTGATGTGAACGATGTTTGGTTTCAACAAGCTGGTGCAACTTGCCACACATCTCATGCCACAATCGATTAATTGCCTCAAACGTTTGATGGCCGTTTAATTAGACGAAATGGTGCTGTCAATTGGCCGCCACGCAGCTGCGATTTGAAAAGAAATTTGTAAAAATTTCAAACCGTTTTTGTATAATTACATTTATAAATTTAAACTTTTAAATTACGTATCCTATACAAATAAAATTTACATTCGTCCATCATCTCCTAATAATGCACCACTGCGCTCCCCTTGTAATAGATAACACGTTCCGTGCCAAGCTGTTTATGCGAAGGTGTCATTTCTAGGCCACGTGTACCATTTTCGGTACACGATAACTACTTTTATAAATTGGTATAAATACATGTTTTTTTTTTTGTTTTTGATAAAATGTATATTATTTTCAAAGTTATTAATATCTAAACGACGAAATGCACAAAATAACAATAAAAAATTAAATTTATTTCACATAGAATAAGAGACATAAGAGTGATGTACAAAGGAGAATATATATTTTACTCAAGTTTGATTACATTATTATAATTTTTCACACTTTCTGCATACCATGGTTTGCAGCGGTTCCTTTTTACTGGTCTACCATTATAGTTTTGTAATTCGTGGTGTAATTCTAGAAGGTAGGACGACCAGGTCCTACCTTCTTCAGAAAATACATAAATATGAAATCAGTACCTTTCTACATTTTAAAAAGTGAAATTGAACTATTGTTTTTTGTATTATATAAAATCGATACATTTACAACTGCCGTATTCAATAAAAGTTCAAAAGTGCTCCGATAACTAATGACCACGCCACGTGTACCGTTATCAGTGCATGACTCAAAAATTGCTCTAAATATCATTACGTTACCTAAAACAGTGCTACCAATAATTAAATTTTGGATATAACCATTTTAAATTCGAAAATTCAGCTTGGCGTAGAAATGAGGTTTAGTGTGCACCGAAAACGGTACACGTGGCACGGAACGTGATAATAAATAATCAAAGACTATCACAAGAAGGGCGGGCGGCACTACCTCATGAGAGAAAAAAGGATACGACTCAATCGAGGAAAAGTTTTCTGACTCTACACCTAATATAAGTCGACAATATATCAATCCGCACAACGTAATAAGGTTACCATAGTTTTAAAGCCACTTAAAATTAAATGTTATTGTAACCGTACTGAAAAATTTAAGCAAACTATGTGGAGTTGGGCTTAATGAAGCAATTAATTGACGCCAAAAAGGGCCTATCGCCACTATCATTTATCATGCTGAGAAATAAAAAAAACTGATCTTATTACTCAGTTATTACGAGACTTATCGTATCGTTCTTGTTCTAAATAATACCCCGCCGATTAAATGAAAAAAAAAAAAAAACACAAAAAAAAATAAAGCCACGATTACAAGGGGAAATCGCCGTAGTGTGGTAGGTAGTGTGTTGGCTTATTAGACATGAGGCCACGGTTCAAACATATCCGTAAAATTTCTGGCAAAAGCTCTGAGAGCAAATAAAATTGCGATGGAAAGTCTCTCTAAAAAAACTGTCGTTCGGAATCGACTTTAAACTGTAGGTCCCACCACTCATATATAAATTAACGCACACAACATAAGTGAAGTGAGAAGCTAGGTTGTAAGCTTGACTGGAGAGTTATAATTACCAATTACGTACGTATGTACGTACGTATAAGGGGATGTATGGTTGTATGTCTCTTACAAAATTAAAAACTAATCGAACCACTGTGTATGCTTAACGAATAAATTTATTTCTTTGTTCTGATACTGACATGGATTTACGTTTACATGTGTGCCTGTAAATAAATGTGCGTGTGTGTGTGTATGAAATTCATTCGAATCAATGGATGTGTTACAATTTTTTTCATTTTCTCTATTTTGTCGAAAATATTCGTTTTCTTTTTTTCCTTTCTATCATTTTCTATGACATTCTATAATATTTATATTGTCATACATATTAAAAAACAGGATAAAGAAAAAATAAATACATATACTACATACTTACATGGATATGTACTATATATGTATGCATATGTGTGTGTGGTAGTATAAAAAATAAATAAAAGAAATATTTTGTTGAAAATCTAAAGAAAATCAAATACTTTGATCTGTTTGCTAACAACCAACCAGACGAAGAAAAAGAAAAGAAAAACTACTATTTTGAAGATGAACCGAAAATAATAGTTGAATGGCAAAAAAAAATATTTTGTAAAGCAAAGAAAACAAAAAAAGCAGAAAAAAAACCCGATGAATATAAAACTCAAAGTGAATGTGTTTTTGAAGATTTTTGACATACAAGTCTCTTTAATTTATTTTGTAGGGGATATCGTTTTATTTTTATTTATTTTCTATTATTACGGAATTTTTCTTTTTCTTGTTTTTTTTTTGTTGCTTTTGCAATTTACGTATGTATTTATGAATAGACAGACAGACAGACCGACAGACACAATATTTTATTTAGTTTTCACACTCTAGTTTCAGATATTGTCTGTGTGTGCAGTTTTCTTTTTCTTTTGCTTGTTGGATGTGAATTTTTATTCGGTTTTGGATTTTGTTTTGTATTCTTAAGAATCGGTATTATCAACACCCACTCACTCACTCACTCATTACTCATTCAGCGTCAGGCACTCGTTTATTCATTGATGCACTACAGCCTCATTTCGATAGTCAGGAAGAGTGTGTGTGTGTGTGTGTTGATTCTGGTAGTGTAATCGAGTGGTTTACTGTATCATCATACTGTATAACAAGAGGATTTAGCGGGTTGACTATAAATCTGTTATTGTTGCTAATGTGGTGGTTCTGTCACATTGTACTACCACTACTACAACATAGTACCTCCATCATGTTATGATGATGGAGGATGATATTGATAATGAGAGTGCTAGCTGGCTGGCGTTATTGATGCTGATGTTTTGAAAGAAAGATGTTTTGATTTTCGTCTTCTTTTTATTATTTTTTTATTATTATTGTTCTTATTATGATTAAAACTACAACAATTTATAATGCTTGACTGGAGATTGTACCTCTTCATGTTAAAATACAAATTTTTTCTTTAGACTTACTTCCTCCTTCCTCCATCTTGATTGTCACTAAGTGAAGCAAAACAAGAAAAAAGTAAGAACTACGACTAACAATGTTACATATTCACTTTGCCAATATACATACATACACACTGCATACGATTTTAAAGTTTTGCAAAAACAATGATGGTGTCAGAAGCACCAGTATATACTGACTACCTTTCTGGATATCGAAGGAAGCATTTCATAATGTGGAAATAGTCACTACAACCGCTCAAATGACAGATTGCTATGGTGAACTGAACAATTTCGTGGAAGAATGATCTACCAATGATGCAAGGAAATTCGCATATATAACTCACTGAATCTATACAACAGTGGTTTAGCCCATATGATGGGAATCCCTCAGTAGCACAACTAATTCAAACCTAATAAGTCGCTTGCAAGGATTTGCTTGCATAACTATTAGTAGTACCTTGCACTTTGCTGTTACGTTTGGCACTGAAGATAATTTTATGCCTCCTTCCGCTTGTTCTTTATTGTCAGGGCTTGGCGTCTAAGGTCAGCAGTCTGTCTCAAAGGCAAATAACAGTGGCATCAATTAAATATTGCTCACGCAAGGCGTCTTGCAGGCGGAAGTGGCGGGAATATAGACTGCGATGAGAATTATTAGTGTATGAAATATCTCTAGACAAAATATTGTCATACGACTATTAAGGCACATACTGAATTCCCACGTAATGAATTCGTAAACGATGGATATCTGTCACTGATATCACAACGAGGTAGTGTAGGTCCCGCCACTCATGTATACTCGTAAAATCATAGATGGGCACTTTGCAGTACCAGTAAAATTTCAGTAAAAATTGATTTTTACTGATTACTGAAAAAAATTACAGTATTCAGTAAATTTTTACTGGTAATGAAATTTAGATTGCATTACCAGTAAAATTTTACTGATTACTGAAAAAAATGCAGTAAATCAGTAAATTTTTACTGAATACTGAAAAAAATCAGTACCAGTAAATTGAAATCCATTATGCATTACCAATAAATTTTTATTAATTATAAAAAAATTGTCAACATTTCTAATAGATGTTATTAGTAGAAATATTTATATATTTGTAAAAAGCAAAAATTAAAATAATGTCAAATATGAATTAAAAAAAAGATGTAGCCCACTGGGTTTGAACCGGCGACCACCCGATTTTTGATGTATAACAAGGTGGAACTCTTTGTACGATTCCGTTAAGAAGTTGTTAGATCACAAAACAAATTTGCCGGAATTGTGCTTTCTTTTAAGTTTTTAGCCGAAGTATGCGCCAAAATGCAACAGGCTTTACTCAGAAGATTTGAGAAATATTTTTTAATTCAGCCTGATGCTTTGGATGCTATTATTGCAGCTATTTCTGTTCCAGAAATAAAATTAAGATTTCTAAAAGCTCTTTTAGAAACTGCAACAGAACAATCAGAAGATGAGGTGAAGAAAATGTTTAATAATTACGTAATAAAATATGGCAAAGTACCCGATGCTGAAACTCGTGTTTTACTACAACAACCGCAAAAATCATTTCTTGATTTTGGGGAAGAAAGCGATGGTATAGTTTTTATACTTATTTTTTATTTAAATATTTGTTTTAATGTATTTGTAAATCTATTTACTTCTTTCAAACAGATGTTAGTGTACCGTGTGTTTCCAGTGAATCGGGAAATTATCTACAAGAAACCATTCTTTACCTGGCCGAACGAGATACGACGACCAAGTGCTTCAAGACTCACATTGCAATAAAAAATTTGTTTCTTAAAAACAATACCCCATTGCCCTCGTCCGCCCCTGTAGAGCGATTATTTTCATTCGCTGGAATTGTAAATCGTTCAAGAAGGCAGAAACTCAGCGATGCAAATTTTGAAATGTTGGTCTTAAGAAAAGCTAACGGTAGACACTAATAAAAATTTAGTGTATTTGAAATTTTTTTTTTTAATTATGTTCATTAAATTCCTCTTAATAGTGAAAATAAAAAATATGGAAAATTTCTATTTTAAATCATCAAAAACTATATAGTAAATGAAAACTTTATTAGTAAAAACTTGTAAAAAAAAGGTAAATGTATAATTTTTGATTAGTCGATATTGTAAAATATTTTGATTTTAAATTGTTCTGACAATAATGTAACCAACAAAAGATTATTCAAAATAGAACTTTTTGCAACGTTAACAAATGTTGACAATTTTAGTTTTTTGTTCTTCTTGCAAGTTTTTTGAGTTAATGAATGCTTTTCCAGTAACAATTGTTAATAATTCAGCTTATTGAACAGAGAAAATTTTATTCGAATCCTTGAACTGTAGGCAATTTTTCCAGAAAATAATTCCACTAACATGTAATTAATAAATTTTACTGGTACTGATTTTTTTCAGTAATCAGTAAAAATTTACTGACTTACTGCATTTTTTTTTTCAGTAATCAGTAATATTTACTGAATACTGATTTTTTTTCATTAATCAGTAAAATTTTACTGGTAATGCAATCTAAATTTCATTACCAGTAAACATTTACTGAATACTGAAAAGCTTAATGCATTAAAATTATAATGCAGTATGCCCATGTATGTATAAAATTAACACATACACACAACATAAGTGGTGTGGTGTGAGAAGCTAGATCGTAATCCATATTTATTGAGTTGACTCTTTTCGATAATACTTGCTTAAATATGTCAATTTAGTTAATTAACACTTTTACGGAAAACTGTAATTGTTTAGAGTAGATTAGTTCAATTCCAAACACAATCATGCATGATATTTCTCTAATGTTTACGGTATCTTCATTTCAAATACAATAACAATAAAATTAATAAAAATTGTGTGAAATTCTTGAAATCACTTTGGATGGCAAATGGCTGCTTTAAATCGAAATTGTGAATATCTTTTCAGTAAATCTTGAAAACCTGGTATCCAGCATACA
Source organism: Sarcophaga caerulescens (assembly GCA_927399465.1). Taxonomy (NCBI): domain Eukaryota; kingdom Metazoa; phylum Arthropoda; class Insecta; order Diptera; family Sarcophagidae; genus Sarcophaga; species Sarcophaga caerulescens. The sequence continues at coordinate 23,693,721 of OV656867.1, forward strand.
TTATATTAATGGGTACGGTTCATCTGATGTGTTACATTGAATCGTTTGAAGCTGCAAGCGCTCACAAACGAACATTTTTGGCTTGTTTGATAAATTTAGTAGGTTACCGTATTTGAAGCAAAAACTGTTCTCAATTCGTTAACGAATCACCATTCCATTCACAAAACTGTGGTTTACACGCTGACGCCATCATGGAATCCTATTTCTTTTGAATTGAGCAAGAAGCTTCCTTATGGTAAATAAAGAGCGAATAGAGCCATGTTGACCGAATTGTTGCTTTCAAAAATTAATCAACTAAAGATCAGGATGACGCAACTTGTCACACAAAATGAAAACATTGCATAGGTTAGAGGACGTGTACCTGTCACCTGAGACAAGTACAGTACCCGGAGGTCGATTTGACCAATTATACACATTGCATAAGAGTGTTGAAAAATTCAGTACTTTAGTACTTTTTTCACTACTTTTCCATTTCAAAAATATCACAGTACCCCTGCGACGCTTTCAGTACTTTATTATAACATATTTTATGGTTTGCGCTTTTCAACTATTAATGGGTTAGCAACATGTTAAACATAATGCTAAAGGTGGAATTAGTCTTTAGCCCCGGTTAGCCCAACGTTCACGCAAAGTATGTATGTTCGTTTTTAGAGTACGAAAAGCAATGAGAACGCTTGCCAAACCGTAATATAATTTCGGTAAGTATTTAATTAGCTTTACATATGCTAAAATGAACGTACATTACTGTTAGCTTTTCTACTCCATTCCGTACGTATGCATACATAATTGGCCATTACAACCCTACAGTCAGGATTACGGCCTAGCTTCTCACGCCACTCATGTTGTGTGCGTTAATTTTATACATGAGTGGCGGGATCTATAGTTTAATGCCGATTCCGAACGACAGATTTTTGAGAAACTTTTTCATGGCAGGTTTATTTACTCTCAGAGTTTTTGCCAGAAATCTGCTGAGAGGCAGTCGCCGAAGAAATATTTTTTTCATATTTTCGTTTTGATGCCTGACCTGGGATACGAACCCGGGCTTTACGTCTAATAAGCCAACACACTACCTACTAGACTACGGCGACTTCCGTACGTATATTTAGTATAAATAAATATTTTATTATAAAAATACCATTTGATGCAAAAATTTCTATTTAGCAACACTGCTATTAAATGTAAATTTATATTTTATTGCTCATCAACAAATATCAAAATTTTCACAGGCATAAAAAGAAAAAAAGATAAAAATAAAAACAATTTAAAATAAATTAATTAAGAGAAACAACATGAAAAGCACAAAAAATATTAATTTAAAAATATATTTAGAATATTAAAAAAAACATTATAAATGTTAAACATTAAAAAAATTAAAAAAAAAAACATTTCAATACAAAATTTGATCACTCAAACCTTCTCATCAGGCTTTTTGATTAAACTCATGCAGTATTACTCTTTTAACATTACATAGTGTTTGTGTTTTTCTTATTAGATAGCAGGTTGGTTTTTTGTACCACATAAGACAACACTTTCTCTCTCTTCCTTGCAAATCCAGATGCTGAAGCATTTGTTTTGCAAGCATCCTAACAAATTAAATTTATTGTGTTGGTTTACAAATAATTTTGAAACTCACCTCTTAAAAACTGCTCATCCACTCACACCCTCTCTTTATCTTCATTATATCGGCGCAATTTACTTCCGCTATACACCATACACCATGCGTGTGCATGAATCTGCTCACAAAAAAGAACTCTTTTTCACCATACAATAACAACATACAATAACAACACAACATTTAATTTTTTTTGTATATAAACCGATTACTATTCAAACCTTTTTGTTGTTGTTGCTTTGATTTTTACATTGTAGGCCTTGCAGTAACACTCACACTTCACTTATGCTTTTTTCTATTTTTTTAACGTACACCCGTACTGATGTACTCCATTTTGTAAAAAATTTTCAATGATTCTTATTGAAACAACAAAATTAATTAAAACCTTTACATTATTATTAAGAAACAATTAAACAAGCTTATTTTAACACAACACATATATTATTTTATTAGCACAACTTTTTTATATTTTTTTTCTTATAAACGAACTTTTATTTATTATTTAATTTATTTATTTAAATTTTTTTTTTACCGTAAATACTTCCGCACACACATTAAACAGCACAAAAATTACTACTAACCGGCTGCCGGCTTTGTAGTTCTGTTTAAAGCAATTGAAACAATAACATCAATTAATAACATGACGACTACAAGACAATAACAACAATTGCGTGCATCTTCAAATGAAATTGAGTGCATTTGCTTTCCTTTACCTCTAATAACACTTGTTTTTGCTCAAAAAATGTTATTAAATTATGTAAAATATCTCGTAACATTCATAACACATATAAACACTAAGATGACAACAACATATGACAGCAACAACAAAAAGAATAAACCCAACAGGTTGGTTGCCTGTTGCCTTTGCTTTCCTTACATGAGAAAAAAAACATAAGACGAGAGAAGAGCATTTCATTTCACGAAATTTAAACCAAATTACAACAAATTTTAGCATTCCTTATAAATTATACAGGCATTGTTATTGTAAATGAAAAAAAATCAACCAATGTTATTTTTTTTTGTGGTCAAGCAATGTTAAGTGGAGAGAGCAAACAACACACATCTAAAGTTTAATGCAATGTGTGTGTACAAAAAACAACAAAACTTCGATTTCATACACACGCAAATTCCTTCGTTTGTTATTCATGCATTCATTCACAATACGAAACGGTCTTCTAGCACACTAACCATACTTAATACATTGTAAGCATACCACGTTAAAAAACGTTCATGCATTCGGCTTCATACGAAAATGCTTCTTCAATTGACAACATGAACGTATTGATGGATTCTATGATATTGCAGAAGAACAATTAATTGTATTATTAAGGCTTTGCCACAACTTTTGTTTACATTTTTGGACACGAATACTACTCTTCTTTTACCACTTTGCTCGCTTGTAATTTAATACACCATTAACAAAACAAAATTTGAATGGCACTCGGTTTTCTACAAACTTATGCTTTTGGGGTGTTATGCATGCATTTTAAAATACATAGTGAACAGAGAGGAAAGAAATCTACTTAACATTATTTGACGACAAACAAAAATAACATTGATTTGTGTTTTCATTTACATTTACAATAACAATGCGATTATAAATTATAAAGCCTTTTGAACTATTCTGTAATTTGGTTTACATTTCGTTAAGTTTTTATGAAATGCTCCGTTCGCGTCTTATGTTCTTTTTTAAAATAGCAGATAGAGCAAAGGCAACAGGCAATCAATCAGTTTTGTATGTTCTTGTTGTTGTTGGTTTTGAATTATCACAGTGTTTATTGGTGTTATTAATGTTACGAGATTTTTGGCTTGCTTTGATAACATTTTGTGAGTTTTTATTCACTGTAAGCAAAAACACTCAATTACATTTAAAGATGCACGTTATTGTTGTTATTGTCTTGTAGTCGCCATGTTATTAATTGATGTTGTTTGATTCGATTGCTTTAAAAAGAACTACAAAGCCGGAAGCAGTTTAGTAGTAATTATTGTGCTAATTGATATGGTGTAAGTGAAAGTTCTTGCGAATCGAAATTCAAAATAAAAATAATAATTTAAAGTTTGCTTATAAGAAAGAATAAAAAGTTGTGCTAATAAAATAATATATGTGTTGTGTTAAAATAAGCTTGTTTAATTGTTTATTAATAATAATATAAAGGTTTTAATTAATTTTGTTGTTTCATTAAGAATCATTGAAAATTGTTTACAATATGGTGTACATTAGTAAGGGTGTGCGTTAAAAAAATAAAAAAAATCATAAGTGAAGTGTGAGTGTTAGTGCATGGCATTCAATGTAAAAATCAAAGCAACAACAACAAAAAGGTTTTAATAGTAATCGGTTTATATACAAAAAAAATTAAATGTTGTGTTGTTATTATATCGTCTTGAAGGTGAAAAAGAGTTCTTTTTTTGTGAGCAGATTCATGCACACGCATGGTGTATGGTACCATAGCGGAAGTAAATTGCGCCGACATAATGATTATAAAGAGAGGATGTGAGTGGATGAGCAGTTCTTAAAAGGTGAGTTTCAAAATTATTTGTAAACCAACAGTGTTGAAAAATTGAAATTTTGAAATGGTACTGAACTATAACTGAAAGACTACTTTTTCGCATCAAATGGTACTTTTGTAAAAAAATACATACATACATTACAGCCCTTCAATCAGGATTATGACCTATCTTCTCACACCACTTAGTATGTTGTGAGCGTTAATTTTATACATGAATGGCGGGACCTACAGAGTCGACTCCGAACGACAGTTTTTGAGAAACTTTTCACGGCAATTTTATTTACTCTCAGAGATTTTGACAGAATGAGGTCGCCGAGGGAATATTTTTTTTATATTTCGTTATTTTGGAGATGTCTGACATTGGGTATGGACCGCGGGCTCACATCTAGTAAGCCAGCACACTACCTACTAGACTATTTTTTTCTTCATATTTAATGCACGTACAGTACGGAACAGAAAAACTAACGACTTACACGTGTTTCTCACATATAAAACAAAAACTGCTGATTCTGAAAGTAACAAAACGTGAAAGTTCCGTATAGTCAAACGTCAACTGAACGTTATGGAACATACTTTCGTTTGTAGCATATGAAGAGCAATGTTAATGCTTACCGAAATCATTCGTCGGTTCGGCAGTCGTTCTCATTGCTTTTTGTATTCTAAAAACGAACGTACGTTCCGTGGACGTTTGGCTAACCGGGGCTAACCACAAGCTCTAGCATTAGCATTACGTTGCTAATGCACACATCGGCACAAAGAGAATATGATAAAAATGTGACTGTAGTTGTGAGAAGCATGTGGATAACCCAGAGGAAAATTGTTAGCAATATTTTCAAGTGTAACCTAATAATATGTATATGTAGTGGAAAATATAGAAAAAATTTACAGCGCCAACTCCCTAAAGACTGCGTATTTAACTTGACAAATATTCTTCCAAAAATCGATATCATTTCTCATTCTTATTAGTGAATCTCATTAAATATTAGTGAATCCTACTGTATTATTTCTTTGGGTGTATAATTCAAAAAAGCGACATGAACCTTCTTCTTTCAAAGCTGACAAGCAACTGAATGCATTTCTACGCTCTTTTTAACGAACATTTTTGATGTTCGTGTCCTATGTGTGTAAAAAGCCGAAGATGTTCGGCCCCCGGGGCTATTGGTGCCGACGTCTGCTTATGTGGTACAAAAAACCAACCTGCTATCTAATAAGAAAAACACTAACACTACTGTTAAAAGAGTAATACTACAGTAATGTTATTGTGATTTTGAGACGAAAATTTTGCATGAGTTTAATCAAGAGGCCTGATTAAAAGATTTTGTGTAATCAAAATTGTGTTCAGAAGTTTTTCAAAAATTTTTTTAATCTTTTTATTTTCAAATTTTAGATATTTTTCAATATTTTAATATACATATTTATTTTTATCTTTTTATGAAACAAAATAGAAATTTATATTTATCAGTGTTTGTGTGCCTCTGTCTGAGGAGAAATGTAATACTTTTACTCTTCTTTCTTAATTCTCCAACAAACAGTACTCAGTTACAACGTAGCGCAACACAAATAAAATCAACGAAGTTAATTTTAATTATGGCGGGGAGGTATGATAGCAGTGTTGAATTCCAATTTAAAAATACCACAGTACACCCGCGCTGCTGAAGGTGGAATTAGTCTTTAGCCCTGGTTAGCCAATTGTCCTCAAAACGTACGTTCGTATTTAGAAGACGAAAAGCAATGAGAACGCTCTTCATACGCTAAAAACGAACATAGGTGCCATTACGTTCCGTCGACGTTTGACTAAACAGGCTTTTACGTTCTGTTACTTTCCGAATCAGCTGTTTTTGTTTTGTATATACCGTTAGTTTTTCGAAGTGTATTAGATATAAATAAATATTTTTTTACAAAAGTACCATTTGATATGAAACAGTACTATTTCAGTTATACTTTAGTACCATTTCAAAATTTAAATTTTGCAACACTGTTGCATAATCATAAGGTAAAAAAGGTAAAAAAGGAGTGGAGGCGTGCTTAAAGTGTTCGTCTACAAAACCGATTAGTTTTGCTTTAAAGCACGTAGAAGTCGAATATCATTTTCAAATTTATCTAATTACGAGGCCTCATACTCTTTTAAGACACTTTTTATTTTGGTAAGCTTAAAAAATTTTTCATGATACTTTTTGTATCATGTTACGGCATTGATTTTCTTAAAGTACAAATCCTTACATACGTCAAACTTAAAGTTTTTCATCGATAAAGAAATGTTGAAGAGTTTTGACTATTAACTAATCAATATTTCTGTTTTGTTAACTCTTCAATTATCGTCCATTCAGTTGCCATAAACTGACTGCCACGTTTAAAAGTCAACTCTTCGCCAGTATGGTTGGTACTGTCCTCCTTCACTGTGCTAGTACTTATGTACGTACCCTATGTATGGAAAGCATGTCTTTAACGCTTCTTAAAAGAGAATGAATATTTTATGTAAAACGATACGAAACAAAATCCATGAACTTTAACTTTAGCTTTCAAGCATTTTAAACTCGTTGTCTATCCTTGCCATTCTTTGTCAATCAGAAGGCTTTTGTGCTTGCAGACAAAGTTTCCTTTCCAGTATTTATTGATATGATGAAGACTTAATTGCATGAATTTTATACATTTTCCAAAATTGTTCATAAATAATAAATAAAACGAAATTACAAACTGCCAAAACGGATTTCGTAAAACATTTGTGAATTTTTAATCAACTGAAGAGGTTCTTTTTTATTACGCTTTCCCTCTTGCTTGTATGTATGGCATGGCTTTCAAACTACTATTGTTCTACTCGTATCGTTTTCTCTTTCTCTCTTTCTATCTCTCTCTGTTTCTCTCTTTTTCGTTTCTCGTTGGTATTATTGTCCTCAATGTTAATGCATGTACTTTATGTTGTTGTATGTACTTCCACTTCCACAACTACTTGCACGAGCATTTGTATTCGAAAAAGAACAGAATTTGTATTGTAAGCACAGAGTGGAATAAAGTGCAGACAATACGTCGCATGGACTATAAGTGCTTGGTCAAAGAATTCTATGTTACTCTATGTTTAATTCTCCAAATAGTAAATTCTTTTTTAATATCGATATTCCTTCTCTTTGAGAAAGAATTTTTCAATAAATTATGATCGCATGACTTTGCAACAGGACCTTCAGGAGTGACCTTTATGCTGCCCCTACACGTTGCGGCCAGAAATCAGAAATGAATCGTTTTTTCGCTCCTCATAAGCACTCATAAAATTTTGAATGTAAGTGAGTCAACAATATTGAAATTTAAGTACTCTGATCCATTCGTACTCACTAAAACATTGATTTATAAGTATAAATTGCAATGAGTATGCGTACAACGTTGACATCAAACTCATACCATTCGAAATATGTTTGATTCATAAGTCTACTCATTTAGATTCATAACTTTAGAAAAAGTACTTATAATACTTATATACTTATATTATATAGGGTGATTTTTTAAGAGCTATAGGAAAATTTAAAAAAAAAAACACATAAAATTCAGAAAAATGCATGAAATCTTTATTTGAATCGATAGTACGGTCCATATAATTTAATGTTTGAAGATTATTTCATGCAAATGTTGACCACGACTGCGCATCAAATGGTCCATCCGCTTAGTCCAATTTTGGCATACTCTTTCCAACATTTCGGCCGGTATCTCACGAATAAATGCTTCAATGTTGTCTTCCAATGCGTCAATTGAAGCGAGCTTGTCTGTATAGACATGAGCTTTAACATAGCCCCACAAAAAATAGTCTAAAGGCCTTACGATTCGCAGCATCTTTGAAGAATTACGGTCCAATGATGGCACCAGCCCATAAACCGCACCAAACTGTGACTTTTTCTGGATGATTTGGTAGCTTTTGCAATGCTTCTGCCTGATCTTCACTCCAAAATCGACAATTCTACTTATATACGTATCCATTGAGCCAAAAATGAGCTTCGTCGCTGAACACAATTTTTCGATAAAGAAGTGGATCTTCGGCCAACTTTCCAAGAGCCCATTTTGATAATAAAATTCAATGATTTGCAAGCGCTGTTCGTTTGTAAGACGATTCATGGTTAAATTATAGACCAAACTGAAGATGTTTGACAGTGAAACAAAACACGAAACGTGCGTGAGCTGTTTAAACCAGTGTTGCCAAAAAGATAATAGCTAAAAAAGACAGAGCAGCAAGCAGAGCAAACACACAACCTTCTAGTTAGTATTTTAGTGTCGTACGCGAATCATACTTATTTTGCGCTTCGTGTATATGTTGAGTTGTGGAGAGTCGACATCATCAACATCATACGTGTTGTTAAGTATGAATATGATGAAGTACTTCAAACCTGGAATATGAGTAGAGGTTCCATGACATTAAAATAAGTATGAATAAGTATAAGCATCAGAAATTATGAGTATGATTCGTTTCTACTCATCTTTTTGAATACTCATTGCTGATCGCTAGTTGCGACTGGTTGTACAGCTTTATAATTGTATACAAATAATTCTTATATTGAATGGCTGGTTGGTTGAGGATCAACAACTTTTAGATTTTCATTCAACCGACGAAGAATACGATGTCACACACACACACAATTTATAAGTAAATTTGGTTGAAAAATAGAAACGAGTAAAGAAAACGACCAACCGTTGACTCAACTAATCGCAACGTGTAGGGACCACATTAAATTTCACATACATTTTTGTTATGCATAAGTAAAAAACATACACGCGTAAATATGCTTTTGTATACACGCGTGTAAATATTAAATGAATTAATTTTGGTCGTTTTTAATACATTAAATATGATCCCAGCAAACAATTGTTCCTAATTGAATTGCTTTTTACTGGTAGGTGTTGCCTTATTAGACGTGAGGCCTTGGATCAAATACCAGACATCTCGAAAAAAGAAAAAACTATTGCTTTGGCTATTTCCTAAAAACTAGTCCTTCAGATTTTTAAACGGTAGACCCTGCCTGTCATGGTTAATAGTAACACACACAACATAAGTGGTGTGAGACGCTAGGTTGTAATCCTAACTGAAGAGTTGCATTGTCAACTCGCACTGTACCGAAGATCTTACGTAGGCGTTTTCTCTCGAACACTCTCAAGGCTGTTGCGTCAGTGCTCAGTAGTTTTCATGCTTCTGCGCCATTGAAAAGAACGTGGAGGATGAGCGACTTGTGGAGCATTTGTTTCATCTTACGAAAGAGGTCTCTGGTACTCAATTGCCTACTGAGACCATAGTAGCGCCTGTTGGCAAGTTTTATCCTACGCTTAACTCCAGACTGACATCATTTTTCGTGGTAACAGCGGAGCCAAGATAAATAAATTCCTTGACTATATCGAAAGTATAGTTATCGGCCGTAATCAGGGATTCAATACGCCAAATATGTCGAGAACATATACTTCGTTTTGCCCTCATTTACTGCCAGACCCATCTTCATAGACTCCCGTTCAGTAGAGCTAAATGCAGCAGTAACATCACACTTGGTGTGCCCTATGATGTCAATGTCGTCAGTGTCGTATGTAAGCAACTGGACACTTTTTTGGATGCTCTCTCTCCTTCCGCAGAAACTCTCTTTGACGATGTAGAAGTGGAGATTCACTTTCTGGTTATAGACAGCATTGTAAAGTTCTTTAAGAGTTCAAACTCATCCTTTTATGTTCGTTAATCATAAACATACAATAGTGTTGTTAACGAAGGTAGTGTTTGAGTTGGAAAAAGTGATTTCTCAAATATTTCTGCCTAAGATTATTAAGAGCCGTAAAGTCATACAGAAAATACTCGTTAAAATGGCACCTGCACCTTCATGATCATTCGTCGACCGTCTCTTTAACGTAAAAACTTGAGTATATCGATTAGTCTTAGTCTTTTTCAAATGGTTCTTTTTGTGATCTCTATAGGTGTAGGGGGAGCAACTATTTGGTTTTCAGAGTAATTTTTTTTTTTGGTGTAAAAAATAATCGAGATATGTAGGTGATACAAAAATCACAAGATGGGTTTCTATCGTAAAAATTATCTTCAGAGAAGAAGTTCGTTCTTAGCTCAATGGTTACATCATCGAACAGAATTGACAAATTTTGTGTGAGGGTTGTCAATGCACTCTTTGGTGTGGTTTGTGGATCAGTAGCATCATTGTACTGCACTCCGTTAGAGCGATTAGGACAATTGGACTTGGGGACTGGACAAGTGAATTCAACCAAACGATGGTAATAATATGGCACTCAAAAACAATTCATTTGTTCGGCAAGATCCCACTTAATTATCTTTTGTAGGGGTACATGAAACTTCTAGTGAACGGGGACAAGACAGCTATAGTTCCAGCTTTGAAAGGGAAAATTGTATCTTAAAAAAGGAATTGGCTGGGTTCATTTATCGTCTCAAGTAAACATTTCATTGAATTTTACAAATTTCTTGATTTTTTTTTTTAATGTTCAAAACTGGAACGCCTATTATGACTAAGAGGCATAAGTTTTCCGCAATTGATTAATTCTAATTGAAATTAAAAAACCTGCCATTTTTTAGGATTCCTATATTCATCTTCTAACTATTCATAAAGAGACAAAGACAATAATATTACTGATGACATACATAGCTCGCTAGCCAATTATCTCCTACTAATTTCCTCCAAACTTAATATTGAAAATCATTTTTTATTCCGTTTATAATACATTTGAATATTGTCTTCCTATAGCTATGTTGGACAGCACAACTGCGACATATACGGTCCTCAAGATAGTTCGATTACAGACTCTATGTAAATCCCAATAACCACTGAAAACCTATCTACTATACGTACAAAAATGAAGGGAATTTGGGAATATAACCGTAGCATTTTACTTTTTAATGTTTAATGCTTAACTAAGGCTGTAGACTGCATAGCTCCAACTGACAATTGGTTACCGATGAACTGCTTAAGAATCTGTTTCTGGAATGCAAACCACACGTACGGGGGTTTAAATAATCGTATAATATCAAGACCTGAACATCATGAGTTATTCGACCATCTCTAAACATAGAATCTGGCAATACTTATGTCATTCTTTTCTGCAACAAAATTCAGTATATTATCTCCACTGAACGTGTTGAATTGATTTACTCTTGAGCAACAGCACGATGATGTTGATTTTGCCAAAAAATCATCGTTTTTCGGATGAAGGTCATTTTCATCTTGGTGGCTACGTTATTAAGCAAAATTGCCTTATTTGGGGCTCAGAAACCCCACACGTGGTCTTACAGAAGTTAATGCACCCATTACGAGTAACTGTTTTGTGCGGCTTGTGGAGCGAAGCAATCTTTGGCCCAAATTTCTTTGAAAATGAGGACGGCGTAACCTTATTTTTTGTACCAGCTCTTCATGGTATTGATGTGAACGATGTTTGCTTTTAGCAAGATGGTGCAACTTGGCACACATCCCATGCCACAATCGATTTATTTCGCCTTTTAATTAGTCGAAACGGTGATGTCCATTGGCCTCCAAGTAGCTGCGATTTGACACCGTTCGACTATTTTCTGTGGGGCGCCATTAAAGAAAAGTGTTGTGCCGACAAACTGGAGACAATTGAGCATTTGAAGGCCAAATAAAAGATACCAGAGATACGACTCCATATACTCGAAAAAGTGCACTAAAATTGGTCCGATCGAATGAGGTATTGTGAGGCCAGCCGCGGCAGCCATATAAATGAAATAATATTCCATTTCTATGCGCAACTATTGTACTGCACAACAAACGAAATATATTTGTTAAAATTTCAAACGGTTTTTGTTTTATTGCATTTTTAAATTTAAACTTTTAAATGACCCACCCTATACATCAAAATTTTCTCTTACAACGAATCAATGTAAAACCTTCATCAAATATGTTTTCTGGTAGCTGGCATTTACATTACCGACGACTAGTCCTTCTGAGGATACGGTCTCGTCATAGAGTTATAGTTTTATTTGAATGAATGACCCTAAATGTCATGGGTCTTCCAACAGATAAATAATTGTAAATGTTATTTATATAGTATTGCCCATGAATGGTTTCAAGTAGAGACTTCACTAGACTTGTCTTCTGATCATTCGCCTACGTATTGTAACGTTTACAAATCTCCATGTTTTGTTGCACCTACAATTGGCTTAATTTTAAAAAATTCCTTAGCACTCATTGCACAGAAAGGATTCGGTTAAGAACTTCTATTTCAAACTTTATTAAAGAAAATCTGGGGATATGCTTCTGTTTTTAATTTTCTCAGCAGTCTGGGAGAGAAAGACTTCTTTCAAAAGTAGATATTGTTACGTTTTTACCCTTTTAAAAACGTTAAAAATATGAGTTCGTAGATTGCAAATAAAATAAAAATAAATATGTGTTTTTATTTTAAATAAATTCTTTATTATTCGCACAATTCCGTGTGCCACCTTTATCGATTTGACTTAACCAACAACAATTTACTTTAGCTGTTATTATTCCTTGCACACTCGTTCGTTAGAACTTCAAACCACGATTCTCTTCCGCGTACGCAATAAAAATTGTTCGTTATTGTCTCTCTGCTTACAAGCTTTTTATAAGCACTATACGGAGATCTTCAAACCACAATTATTGCCTGCTCTGTCTTGCCTTTTATAACACAAGGGTCAGCAGTCTGATGAATGCACTTGAAGGAGAATGTCTTCGAGAAATATCCAAAAAAATGTAAATAAGCTGTTCTCATCATTGTTGTTTGTGTATCTTGTTTACGTTCGTCCAGGCAGAGTTGTTGTTGCTTATTTATTTGTCTATCCGCTATTTTTTTTTTATACTGCACTTTGTTTTTGCTTGTTTACTTCTTTGTCTGTTTACATCTTTATCCCTTATATTTTTTATTATACAGATGTTGTTTCTATACTTTTGTTTATTCATCGATCTTGTAAACAAGTCCATTGTTTTTGTTGCTATATTTTTTTACTTATTCGTTGATCACGTAAACAAGTCCATTGTTTTGTTTTTGGAGCTTTTGTTTATCATTTTAATAACACCATTTCCATTTTCGTAACAATATTATAGGGAATGAGAGCATTACAGTACAGTATAAAAACATTCCTTACAACAATATATTTGGAAAGACTAAAGGCTACACTGGAGTCGAATTATTCATTGTGGACCTGCTAGATTTAAAACATCCTCATATCTCCCTGTGGAGATAAAGTTGATGAAACGATTGATTCTGATCTGTAATGTCAACAAATATCAAAATTACAGCAAAAGATCCATCTAACACGTGCAGTCTTGTATTATTGTTGTCTTGTATATTGTTATGATGGAACATAACCGATGACCCGAAAGAAAATAAGAGAGAGCTTGATTGGGAAGTATCATCCGCCCATTATAGCTTGGACTTAATATTTGCTTCGATGTTTGCAAAACTCACTTAATGGTGTAAATTTAAATTCCGAAGAGGCCTACAAATTCTAATTAGATGACAATTGCGCACAGTAAATGTGATATTTTCGATGAGAATTTATTACAATTTGCATTCGTCGCATATTAACGTTAATACCCATATTCAACCAACCATCCATCCACATCCACTTTTGCAAATACTTTTAACGATACAAGTGCAGGAGGTATTCATGTGTGAAGTGCCTTCATGATATTAAAAACTTTACGGCATTGGTTGCAGAGTGCTTGTGTAAGCTGGCGGATCAGTTATTCCTTTGGAGGGTTGAACAGACGACTGAATCGTTTGTTGCTTCGTTCGTAAAAACAAAAGCAACAAATTTTTTAAGTGTAAAGTATACACACACCACTTGGAAAAATTAAAAAAAAAAATTTAAGTAACAGAAAAAAAAAACAACAACAAAATAAAAAACCAAAAAGTACTTTTATGCAAAATCAAGTGTAAAGGGGATTTTTTTTCTTCCGTACGTTTTTCATAAATTTGAAACACACTTATACTCGCATCATACTCACACTCATAGTCACATATTCAGTAAACACTCTCAGCTACAGTTTCAAAGAAAACTTAACAGAAAACGCAGAGGGAGAAGAGAATGTATGCATTTAAATGAGAATTTGTTTGGGGGAAAAAAAGCGAAACTTTACGCTTTCATAGCGTAAATGCCGTCGTGCATTTATTCATAATTTTTATGAAAATGCATAAAAATAATATCGCATCATCACCACCACCGCCACCACCACCATCATCACAATCACAGTCACCAGCAACAACAAAAACTGAAAACGAGTTGTATATGGTAGGGAATGAATGGTATGAAATGGAATGGAGATACTACAAGTATGTGTTGATGATGAAAATGATGATTATGTTGGTGATTGTTGTTGTTGCTGTTGTTGATTTTATAATTGCTGTGGTTGTTGTTTGTTTGGTTAGTTTGTTAGAAAATGTTTTACATACAAATACAACACGTAAAATGATATTTTTAAAGGACTTTATTGTATACCCTTGTTAAATATACAGGTTGAACATATGTATGTACGTTTATACAAACATTTACTCACATACATACATACATGCATACGTTCTATATAAGATGTATGTGATACAGAAGTGTTTAAAAAATAGTTTTAATTGTCAAAGACGTCTTAATTTATCATATTTCTGTTGATTATCATGAAAAAAAATTTAATTTTTATTTGTAATTTGTCTGTATGAAGGTTAGTATTAGACCCTACTCACCAGTAATTTCAAAATGAAATATTTACAAACGGACTATAACAATAATTTGAGTTCGATCACAATTGTTGGACGAATATACAACAGTGTATGCTTGTTGTTGATAATTTTCATATATAACTCCAATACACTTATACACATTTTTTCATATGTGGGCAATTCATACAAGCCGTTGTATCGTTGTACTGAGTGTATTGTTGGATGATTATACAACAGTGTATGATTGTTGTTGATAATTTCCATGTAAAAATCCGATACACTTATACACATTTTTTTCAAATGTTTTTAAAAGTTGTATTGGTTTCGTGCTATCAAATTGTGTGAATGAAAAAAATGTGTATATGTTTTCATATGTTTTTCAAAAGTTGTGTTGGTTTCATGCTATCAAATTATTTGAATGACAAAAAAATACAGTTGGAATACGAAATACACAATACAGCATAGCATTGAGCGTTCACAAACAACCAAGTTTATTCAATACAACATACACGATACAAAGTCGTGTGAATTGCCCAATGTTTTTGGATGTATTATTGGTTTCGTGCTAACAGTTTATGTAAATGTCAGTAATCAAGAGGAAGAATAAAAATACAAAATATTTTCTATGTAACTTGAGTCTACAATTGACATATCAAAATTATAATTGTTTACACAGATAACACGGTGCGACAGTGAAAATACAACCCGCTGCGTTGTTCAGTTAGTTGAGTAGAACTCAAAAATACCTTTTTTATAAGTAGTATAAGTATAAGAACCCTCCAAACATGTTTTATTTGATAAAAACTGTTTTTTTTTTGACTTTACGCACAAATTTCTGGATTACTCAAACATTTCTGACTCGATTTCCAAAATCTTGTTGAAAAGGTGAGAGATGGACCTTTAAAACCGTATACATATATCTATTATTCGACTTAATATGCTATGAGATTTGATGAGGTAAACTTGGAAAATTCAAATATATATTTTCAAGTTTCCCCATTCATAGTAACAAACTTTAATAAAAAAAATATAGGATAAGTGATAATATCCTTAAAGTTTGTTCCCTTGTGAAGAGATTGAGTCATCATTTGATCAAATCGGACAAAAATTACCGTAGTTATTATTTAAAGAGTCTAACAGTCGAGTGATAATTTTTATATATCTATGTCATCTCATCAAATGAACTTTTAGTTGAAAAATTTTCAGAATTTTTGATGGATCTTGATTGTTTATCACAAAATGTGTCAATTTCACGTTTGAACGACTACCAGAAGTCAGCTAATATTTGTGTTTTTTTGCAAATATTATTATATCTTTTTGCGCAAACATTGGCCAACTTCTGGTGGTCACTCAAACGTGGAAAAAAATTAAGTGGTATGTATGAATCATTACCGAGTGTGCGAACATGGAGTGATAGAGAACACGTTGATAACTTATGGACGGACTTTTTATAAAGTTGTTTAATTTTCAGTATAATGGTGCGTACTTTAAGGTCCTTGTAAATTTTTTCGTTTTTCATATATCCAGACGCAGCGATACTGGTTCGTCAGATCTTCGACTGTTTACTTATGTTTGGAGAACATACTGTCTGAATATATCGAGAATGGTTTGATAATGGTTTTATACAACTAAACTTTGTATTCTAATTGAAGGGACGGCCGCACATAATTAGGACATGTTATTGTGATTTCAGCTTTAATTAGATTAGTTTTGTATTTCATTGGATTAACTATGATACATACATCTACATACATCGTTATAATGTACACTTTTTTCTTTGAATGTATGCATTCCGCTTTTATGAATTACTTACTTACTTACTTAATTGGCCATTAACAACCCGATTAACGGATTTCGGCCTGCCGCAATACATCCTTCCAGGCGCCTCTGCTTCTTGCGCACCTACGCCAGTTGGTCACACCAATCGATGACAGGGTTTCCTCGATTTGGTCCTTCCAACGCACACAAGATCGTCCTCTTCGACGACTACCGTAGATCCTCGCATCAAATACACGTCTCGCCGGAGCATGTTCCTCCATTCGAACGACATGGCCGAGCCAACGCAGCCGCTGGATATTAATACGCTGCATAACGTCTATGTTGTTGAGGAGCTCATACAGCTCACTGTTGAATCGAATGCGGTAATCATCGCCAACTCGCACTGGACTGAAGATCTTATGTAGGACTCTTGTCTCGAGTACTCTCAAGACTGCTGCATCAGTTCTTAATAGGGTCCATGCATCTGCGCCATAAAGGAACACGAGTAGGATGAGCGTCTTGTAGAGTGTTAGTTTTGTGGTACGAGAGGTCTCTGCTACTCAATTGCCTATTGAGACCTGGCAAGAGTGATCCTGCGCTGGATCTCCAAGATGACATCATTTTTGGTGGTAACGGCGGAACAAAAATAAATAAATTCCTTGACTATATCAAAGGTATAGTTATCGGCCGTTATCTGAGAATCAATATGACGCATGTCTCTACTTGTCGATAACATATACTTCGTTTTGCCCATTCTCTAGCTCGCTCGTTTGTGCGATTAGGTTTCTGGGTTTATTGAGCCGTTCGACAAATTTTTTTGGAAAAAGTAGTAAAAATTTTCTATAGAGCAATGCAATTCCGTAAAATGTTGCTTATGGTATGCTTCTTGAGGGAGAGGCGGTCTATCCCATCCAGAAGGCAAAACCATTTGAGGCAAAGCAATCTCAGATATTTGATTCCTAATAGAAAGCTTACAATCCACAAATGGTCGCTTTTCGTAATTTGTAAAGCTCTTCTTTTACTAAACTGACCTGGGGCAGGTTTCGGGCGATTCAATGGTCGGATTCTGTGTCTAGTTAAAGCTACAATAGTACTCTTGACTATATCTGAAAAGTCTGTTGCGGATCTCTCATCTACTTCAGAAATTTCTTCGCAGTGATCTCGAAGTGACACGGGGGCCAGCAAATTACAACTTTCTTCATCACACCGAGCTGTTAAAGATGATCAAAGCCATTTCCGATCTGCCGGCATGCGAGATTTTGTTGTAAGAATTTCCCACTTGTAAGCACTGTCCTGCAAGCAGTTTTGATAGTTTTTATATCCGGGGAATGCTGTATATAGTAAGAAGTCTAAAATTCTTCTTTGAGATACTCCAGCCAAAATTATAATTAAAATAATATTAATTACATTGTTCGTGTCATAATGTACCAAATTCAATTACATTTTTAATTAAGTTGCAAATGACTGGGAGCCGCTGTAGTCTGGTAGGTAGTGTGTTGGCTTATTAGACGTAAGGCCATGGTTAAACCCCAGGTCAGACATCAAAACGAAAATCTGAAAAAATATTTCTTCAGCGACTTTCTCTCAGCAAATTTCTGCCAAAAACTCTAAGAGTAAATAAAATTACCAGGAAATGTTTCTCAAAAATTTGTCGTTCTGAGTCGACTTTAAACTGTAGGTCCTGCCACTTATGGATATAATTAACACACACAACATAAGTGGTGTGAGAAACTAGATCGTAAACCCGACTAAAGGTTTGTAATGACCAAGTATGTATGTACATATGTAAATGCCAAAAACTTTACTACCACAATGCTTGTGTTTCACGGAAAATTACTTTTTGAATACACTTTGGTTACAACGATCAATATTTTTTTGTTCATAGAAAAATTTCGAGAACTAAACATAACGAAACTGCTAGTATTTTGAGCATATCTATCCACATACGTTTTTCAAATACATTTGCATACATGCATACTACATACATATACTATGCATACTAGTAAGTGCATTTGGAAAGCGAGGGCTTGGTAGCGTGTGTGTGTATGAGAGATTGTGTGTGTGTAAAAATTGCATACGAAGCATAACTTGGCATGAGTCTTAAACAACTGTTTACAAAAGCATAATGTCGGTAGTAAAAAGGGTATGGAAAAAAAGAGAGAAAAACATTACAACATAAATACAAAAGAATAAAATACATACACACATAAGGGGTGATTTTTTAAGAGCTATAGGAAAATTTTTCAAAAAAAAAACACATAAAATTCAGAAAAATCCATGAAATCTTTATTTGAATCGATAGTACGGTCCATATAATTTAATGTTTGAAGATTATTTCATGCAAATGTTGACCGCGACTGCGCCTCAAATGATCCATCCGCTTAGTCCAATTTTGGCATACTCTTTCCAACATTTCGGCCGGTATCTCACGAATAAATGCTTCAATGTTGTCTTCCAATGCGTCAATTGAAGCGGGCTTGTCTGTATAGACATGAGCTTTAACATAGCCCCACAAAAAATAGTCTAAAGTCGTTAAATCGCACGATCTAGGCGGCCAATTGACCGGTGCCGAAAGTGAAATAAAATGTTCACCGAACTCGCCTCTCAATAAGTCCATTGTTACGCGTGCTGTGTGGCAGGTGGCACCGTCTTGTTGAAACCACATGTCATGCAAGTCAAGCTCTTGCATTTTGGGCAAAAAAAAGTTGGATATCATCTCACGGTAGCGCTCACCATACACAGTTACGCTACGATTCGTAGCATCTTTGAAGAAGTACTGTCCAATGATGCCAAATTCAATGATTTGCAAGCGTTGTTCGTTTGTAAGACGATTCATGCTTAAATTATAGACCAAACTGAAGATGTTTGACAGTGAAACAAAACACGAAACGTGCGTGAGTTGTTTAAACCAGTGTTGCCAAAAAGATAATAGCTAAAAAATCACCCTTTATAAATAAATTGCAAGTAAAGTATTGTCGGTTGCAGCGCACACACACACACTCACACACAGCCACATGATGCATTTTGAAAAAGTATTTACAAAGAAAAGAATGAAGAAGAAAATTTTGTAAAAATATAATCACAATAAGAACCTTTTCTTTTTTGTTTTTATTTTTTTTTTGTTGCATTTTACATTTTGATAAAGTACCTTCTTACACTTTACTTTACTTAGTAATTCATATTTTCGTTATTGTTGTTGTTGTTATAAATACTTTCTTTATTGTTGGTGTTTTCTTTACTACGTTTCGCCCTCCATAAAAAAAGTCCTTTCTTTTTTACACTTTCTTATGAATCAAAGAATATTTTTGTTAAAGCTCAACAAACGTTTGCTTGTGTAAAGGCAACAACACAATACTTGTAAATGGAAATTATAAGAAAAAAAAAAACAAATGTGTTGTTTTTGTTGTTTTTTTGTAAGAGAACAAGGAAACAAATGGAATGCATGAAAAGATTTGAAAATTCAAAAACATTTTCAATTTATTCTTTCAAGCATAGAGTAACGTTTCACTTTCTACTTTCTGTTCTGCTTATTGTTCCATTTCTTCTTTGTCTCTGACTTCCACCATTACTATTGCGACAACATTTGCTTTTTTACGGCAAATTATTAGTTGGACCAGGCGAAAGGATAATACCCGTACTGGGAAATGGGTAAAAGAAACGAAGAGAGAGAGAGATAAACGTAGAACATGTCGTTGCATTTTTTTGCAAAAGGAAGAGGATTAAAGCAAGTAAAGCACTTGTATGGTGTGTACTTATTTCTGTTTGTTTGTATGTGTGCAAGTATTTATGCAAGCAAGCAAGAGCATGTGGCTTTGAGTGGGTGATTGTGTATGGTGTAAGTGACTATATATGTATGATGATATCGATCCATGCATTACTTTGTATTCTTAATTTCAACAGCATGTATGCGACATCATAATACATAAAAAATACATACAAGTACACTCTCTTTCTCTCTTTATCTCTCTTTATCTCTCACACGCACACATGTATACAGAAATACCTTAAAAGTCAGGGAAAACTAATATTGCATTCATTTTTAACTAATATTGACGTTACACGAAAACCACTGTTATTCATTCCGTATAGGCAATCGCAAGCTTTTAAATTTCTTTTAATTTATCATATCATATTGTAGCGTCTTTCAGGCGGAGGTAATGGCCATTTACTGGGCCACTCAATGGATCCTCGTCAACGATGCTACTTTCACCTGCGTCTCGGTCTTCTCTGATAGTCAGGTCGCCATAAGCGTCAAGCTTATGTCAAGCATAGTGAATAACTCCAGGCTGTCTTGACCTTCTTTCTGGACGCTTCAGTGTCACATTGGTCTGGGTCCCTGGGCACAGTAACATTCCGGGAAACTGCAGGGCTGATGAGTTCGCTAGGGCTGGTGCACTCTGGCTGGTGCGCGGAAATTCCTTTGTGACGCCAACCTATCCTGGGTCAATGAGGAGTCCTGCTCCGCCGCTAAACTTACTTGTAGGGTTGCCAGCCTGGCTGGACTTGGCTGGATTGTCCAGCTTTTTTGATGCTTGTCCAGTTTCAAGCTAAAATTTAATTTGTCCAGCTAAATAGAAATTTTTTAGTACACTGCAATAACTTGGGCAATAATTTTCATGTTATCTTTGTGAAATCATGTTAACCAACACTGATTGTACATTTGTTATACAACTAAGTTATGATTTCCCTCTTCTATCATCACTGATATAAAAATTATTTACACAAAACCAAAATTAACATTTTCTCAGTATTATTTTATGTCCAGCTTTTTTTTGTTTTGTCCAGTTTATTAAAACCCAATGTCCAGCTTTTTGCGAATCGGAATCTGGCAACCCTACTTACTTGGCCCTTGATGTATAGAAGGCGCACCAATCGAACTGGGTCGTGGCATTATCTCAAGCACTGTGGCCATGCTTACAGGTCATTGTATTGTGGGTAGACACCCTGAAAGGATGCAGCTGCCATTTAACGACTTTTGCCGTGGGTACAGATCCGCTGAGGAAGAGGAAACTGTTATCCACTTTCTTTGTCAATGCCCATCTCTTGCGAGGTGCAGATATAGGTTATTTGACTCTCCATTTCTTGTCAGCTTGACGGAGCTATCATCTATTGATAACAAGGATGTAGCTTCGTTTATCAAATTTTCAGGCTGGTTTTCTAGCGTAGAGTAGTCGTGCTTTTAATGTGCAGCTCTTGCGCTGACCGGCTTCTTTTTCTCACCTAGTTTGGTTGAACTTAGTTAGTACAGGGACAGCGTTCACCTGTGGCATCACAACGGACCGCTATGCGTCCTCAAGTGAGCTTTTCGTATCAAAGCTACCATTCCAACCTAATCTAACCTAATTTATCATGTTTTTTTTCAATTCGAATAACGTGTTGATTGTGGTTTATGGCTCAAGAACAATAAACGTCTGAATTAAACTAATATATACATATATAATTGGTCATTACATCCCTTCAGTCAGGATTTCGACCTACCTTCTCACACCACTTATGTTGTGTGTGTTAATTTTATACATATGTAAGTGGCAGGACCTACAGTTTAAAGTCGACTCAGAATGACAGATTTTTGAGAAGCCCTTCGTAGGAATTTTATTTACTCTAAGAGTTTTTGCCAGAAATCTGCTGAGACGCAGTCGCCGAAGAAATATTTTTTTTTTTTCATATTTTCGTTTTGATGCCTGACCTTGGATACGAACCCGGGCTTTACGTCTAATAAGCCAACACACTACCTACTAGACTGCGGCGACTACTAATGGCATACTTAATTGCTCATTAAAACTAAATTTGTGTGTGTTAATTTTATCAACAAATGGTGGGGAGCCTACAGTTTAAAGTCGACTCTGAAAGACAGCCGAAAGAATTTTCATATTTTTTAATTTTTTGATTTGACCGAGATGTCTAAGCCAGGGGTTGATTCACGGGCTTTCGTGTAATAAGACAACAAACGCACTACTTACTAGACTACCGCCGTTTTGATGCATAAAAAACGAAAAATCTAATAATGATGTTCAAGAGAGAAGAGTTTGACTAACAGAAATCAAAATGAGTTTTTAGCAAAAAGTAATATTTTGTCTTAGAAAAAAAAAACTTTTGAAGTCAAGTACTTGATTTTAAACGAAAACTGATGAAAATATTCATGCAATTCAGTAGCTTATGTGTGAAATATATTTTCACTGATAACATTTTAGTGTTGTTTTAATTGAATGTACAGTAGACAGCAAAAGTCTTAGTACTCCAATATATTTTGACAATTTCATGAATTTTAGCCAAAAGTTTGTATAAAAATGAATAGTTTTTATATTTATTTTATTAATTTATTTCTGTTTTATTATAAAACAAACAATTTTTTAATGTTTTTCATAAAACAAGAGAAAAATAAGGAAAAGTTTCAAATGACTCCATAGGTAACCCCAAGGAGAACCCTGAGTAAATTTAAAATTCAAAGGCTTAATATATGAAAATGTTATCTCTTGTATTTAGTAGAACATCCCTTAATATCAAGCACTCCATTTAACAACCCATTTGGAATTAAATATACAAGTTTTGTTTAGTGTTTTCTGGTGGCACCATGAGCAAGTTTTTCGATTGACTTTTGTTTGAGGTTTAGCGATTACTTAAGCGTTCTTTCAAATGATCTCCTAAATTCTCTCTTGAAGTCATATCGGGACTTTGTGCAAGAGTATTAAGCCTGTGGCGACTTTTTTTCGTTAAAATATATTGGAGTATTAAGACTTTTGTTGTCCACTGTATATTTCATGACACATAACGTGGTAATGTTCAATTCTTCTATTATGAGTGTGTTGTATGTGATAACAACATGTGTGTCCCTACAAAGCAGCAGTTTAATCATACAGAATTTAATTCTTGTGATTATACTGACAACTACAACTCTATGGTGAATGCATTCGATTAGAGGTCTGTTTTCGTATGCAAGTAGAAATATAGTTAGAAAGAAATTTGTGTACATTGTTGTACTTCTTTGTACCTTGTTGTACACATGTTTACTTATGCTCATACTTCTGTTCTACTCTAGATCCACCTCTTTTCTAGGTGAGGATAAGTGAGTGAGTGAGTATGTTTTTCTAGCACTTGTTTCACCATAAAAATTTAAAATATTTCATTACTTTAAGAAATTTTGTGTACTAGATATAAGGTAATGTATGTATGTATGTATGTATTTACAAGTGTCTATGTGTAATAAGTATGTACATAAGTAAAGAATTATAAAATACACCAAATGCACGTGTGCGTTAGTTGTGTGTGTGTGTGTGTGTTGTTTATAAGTATGTACTTGTTTGTGTGAACAGCTGATGTTCATCTTTAAGTGTGTGTACTTTTCATTACATCCTCTTCTCATATGTCTGATGTATTTTTTTTTTTTTTTTTTACTTTAACTTCCGGGATTAGAAGTGAAAAAATCTAAAATGAAAAACAGCAGATTTAAGATGACTTCCAAGAGTTGTGTGTGTGTGTGGTAAAAGTTCTTTAACTAAATAATTTTCATTTCTTAATGGCAACATCGTGGTATTTATTATTTAACTTTTCAGTTTCTAACACAATACGTGTGCTAATAGACGAGCTTTACATTTGCTTGAGGTTTTTTCTTCTTTTTTCTATTTTGTTCGAGTTTTTGGTTTCTGTTGAAGCGATAAAGTTTGGTAAACTACGAGCAGCTGAAAATGGGGGGAGGGGAAACTGAAATTTGATGTCGAAATTAAAAATTTAAATCTTCTAAGCAGGGTTAACATAAAAATGCAATTTTAAAGTCAAAATACAAAGAAAACGGAGTATTCGTCATAAAACGTATTGAACAACTGAAGATGTACAATGTACGTTTTATAGTTATGAAATGTACCTGGTTCATATTTGCTACATAAGTTGTTGGTGTTCAATAAAAATTGTTGTAAGTTTGTTTAGATATTCAAATGTTACTGTTGGTTTCGATTTTTCATTCATTTTGGGATATTCAACCTTTTTATAAAAAAAAAAAAACATATTGTTACGTTTTTACCTTTTTAAAAACGTTTAAAATATGAGTTCATTGATTGCAAACAAAATACAAATAAATTTGTGTTTAGTTTCAATTAAATTCTTTATTGTTTGCACTATTTTTGTGCGCCACTGCTTAAACTTGACGGATACAACAATAATTGCTTGTTCGCTATTCTTCTTTGCTTACAACGGAGATCTTCAAATCACGACTGTTCTCTTCACACGCAACGCGTCTTCACACAAGACTGACTGAATTCAGACTACTCGTTGCATGCTTTGTCTTGCCTTTTTATATGCCCACGTAAACAGTCTGACGAACATTCTTGAAGCAGAATGTTCGTGTTTTCGCCTCTCGAGAACTCTCGTAGTTTCATTGTTGTTTGCGTATTTTGGTTGTATTCTTTGTTGTTGCGTTCTCGCTTACTTGTGTCTATCCCCTTCTCTTTCTAATTCATGTTGTTGGTTTACTTGTAACTAGTTCGTTGTATTTGTTTGTGTAGCTTTTGTTTATCGTTTTAATGTTAAACGATGGTACACTGTTTCCATTTTCGTAACAGTATTATAAAATTGTCTTTAAAAGTTTCCCAAATCTACCGCTCGGAGTCAACATTAAACAGGAAGTCGAGCCACTCATGGATAAAATTAACACACACAACATGGATAGTGTAAGAAGTTAGATCGCAACCCTATCTAAAGGGTTGTAATGACCAATAATGTAAGTAAGTATAGGTAATACAATTTGCTTCTTGACGTAGCCATTTAACCAGCATCATTGCAAACGATAATTCTTGTATAAAAAAAAAAAACAAATCGTTGTCCCTTTTGAATCAGTCGGTCAGTCAGCAAAATAGCGACTTAAACGATGATCATTTGGCTTCAGTTCTTGTGCGCAAGGCAAGATCCTCAACTAGCAATTCGAATAGTTTTTGATTTGATAAATATTTTAAATGAGTAAAAAATTCGAACTCTTATTAGGGCTTACATTTATGTTATCTGCAAACAATTTAATGTCAAGGGTTGTCAAGGTTGGTGAATTGCTAAACATAAGTACGTGAACATGAAAAAGTCGTTAAAGGTTTAATTAATATACAATGGGGGTATGAAGGATTTCAATCTTAAATAACACAAAACGAAAACTTGTTAATTATCACAAGATAGTGTGAGAAATAAAATTAAATTGTACGTTGTCATCTTATAATCCCAACTGAGC
The DNA here is from genome assembly GCA_927399465.1 of Sarcophaga caerulescens. NCBI lineage: Eukaryota > Metazoa > Arthropoda > Insecta > Diptera > Sarcophagidae > Sarcophaga > Sarcophaga caerulescens. Next base: position 23,719,459 of record OV656867.1, read on the forward strand.
ACACGCGAAACCACCTCTGTTTCTATTGTACATTGTCAACTAGATCTGACTGAAGCTGAAGGGAATGACATACTTTTGACTATAGCAACTCGTAACATTGCTTAAATATTCTCAAGACGCAAATAAACCAATTAGCATTCACCAAAATCCAATTTCACAGCGAGTACTTTTCTTTCTCGTACCTGAGACATTTCTTTCTAGAAATTACCTTTTCTTTCTCTCTCAATTGTTGTTGTCGTTGTATTAAAAAATTTCATTTTGAGATACACATTCTCAAATACATTTCCATTCTTTGTCATGATTATTGTTATTATTGTCTCTGCACACACATTTTGTTTGTGTTCAAACTTTAACTTTCCGGGTGCAGCACTGTGCGACTCTGCAACTTTACGCTCCGCTCCATTCACTTAAATGATTTTATGCAAATTTTTAAAATAAAAAGTTCTGAACGAAGGACGTACGAGACAAAATTGGGAAGAACTACAAATGAAACGAATTGAAAATGTCAATTCATGTCATTAACTATAGAATGTTACACTTGAGAAATTTGAGGTGCCCTTGAATTTAAGTACCAGAAATGCACGCACATTCTCATACATACATACATACATATGTACATGCATACCATACATACAAATAGATGTAAACAAATACGATTTGAAAATCCAGAAGTGTAAAGGTATTAAATTTAAAGTTTTACACCAATTGTGTGTCCATCAAATAGAATCCTATGTTCGAACGAAATAATTGTTGCACTCAATTCCCTCAAAGTCCTATCAATTTTTCGATTATCGATTACGTAACAATCAAATGACTTGTTACGCCAGTCTACGACCATACAATACTATTTTCATTTCTGCAAAATCGTGCTAAGTTGATGAATCGTGATGTTTACATTTGTTTACATCACTGAGTAGTATGTTTATGTATGTTCTGGATCAATTTTTCCATACAAATTTGGGATCACGCATATAAAGGGTGATTTTTTAGCTATTATATTTTTGGCAACACTGGTTTAAACAGCTCACGCACGTTTCGTGTTTTGTTTCATTGTCAAACATCTTCAGTTTGGTCTATAATTTAACCATGAATCGTCTTACAAACGAACAACGCTTGCAAATCATTGAAGTTGGCATCATTGGACCGTACTTCTTCAAAGATGCTACGAATCGTAACGTAACTGTGAATGGTGAGCGCTATCGTGAGGTGATATCCAACTCTTTTTTGCCCAGAATGCAAGAGCTTGACTTGCATGACATGTGGTTTCAACAAGACGGTGCCTCATGCCACACAGCATGGCCGCCTAGATCGTGCGATTTAACGCCTTTAGACTATTTTTTGTGGGGCTATGTTAAAGCTCATGTCTACAGACAAGCCCGCTTCAATTGACGCATTGGAAGACAACATTGAAGCATTTATTCGTGAGATACCGACCGAAATGTAGGAAAGAGGTTGAGGCGCAGTCGCGGTCAACATTTGCATGAAATAATTTTCAAACATTAAATTATATGGACCGTACTATCGATTCAAATAAAGATTTCATGCATTTTTCTGAATTTTATGTTTTTTTTGAAAAATTTTCCTATCGCTCTTAAAAAATCACCCCTTAGTTTTTCTTGTGTATGTTCTGGATCAATTATTCCAATACAAATTTGGGATCATCCCTTTAATTCCTTGTGGAGTTTCTGGATCAATTTTTCCATACAAATTTGGGATCATCCCTTTAATTTTTCTTTTTTTCTTTTTCAGTCGGTCTATAGGTTTGTAACAGGTAATGCTTTTTAATGTGTTGACTTGGCAACCTAGCTAGGCAACTTGACTTGACAACCTGGCTAGGCCACTTGACTTGGCAACTTAACTTGGCAACTTGACTTGGCAACATGGCTAGTCAACTTTACTTGGCAACTTTAGTCGCCAAGTTGCAACTTTACTTGGTATGTGATGAAAAACGATTTCGATCAAAAAACGATATAATATCGGAAATAGTTGTGATGGCACCCCTTATTTCTGTTTCGTTTTGGTTTTGTTCTTAAACCGAATTCGATTTCATTATTCATTTTGTTCTATAAAAATTTCAAAAAATAAAAATGTGATAGAAAACGAAAATTTAGTTTGATTTTCGTTTTTAAATTGAGCAACCATTTGTATACGATTTGCTAAAATTTTTCTGTTTTAATAATACTCCAGAGATACAGCGCTACAACAAAGAAGTAGAGAGAATTTTTTATATAAAATAATATCAAAAAGCAATGCTTAGAAATTAAAAAGCAGCAGTTAGAAAAATATAATTAGAACCCTTATAAAAAAGAGAATTGATGCCATATGTGGTACATTAAACCTGTTCATGTTTTTATCTAATAAACAGTATACTTTTGTTTCTATAAAAATATTTTAAATACTATATAAAATTATTTAAAAATAGGTTTTCTGTAATTGGATCCCGGTTTCTGGTTGCCTCAGTATTTGTTGGATTACTTAAGTCAAGTTTGATTTCACTAGGATCAGGTTCTTCAAGTGGAGTAGTCGTAGTATCAAAATTGTGGTCTAATTTGTAAAAGTTACATATATTGTGAAGTGAGCAGCATATATTTATTATTTTAACAATTGTCTGCGGTTTATACCATAAAGCGGCAGACAAGCAACGGAATCTGCTTTTGAGAACACTGATTGTTCTTTCAATGAGATTTTCAGCTGATGCATTGGTTTTATTAAATATATGTTGAGCTGATCCCGCACTTGTGTTTCTAAATGGAACTATGTAGTACGAAAGACTCTTACGCATATCTGGAATTAGCTAAAAGCCATGAACAACGATCTCCATTTTTAAAATTTCTATTATAAACGTCTCGTGCTAAACTGAGATTCCAAACAAAGGAATCATGACTAGACACGGAACGAGTTGCATCAATTGGCACAATATTCATTTTGTGATCACATATCTATAAAACAGGGAAACATCATAAAATAACTTCATTCATTTCAAAAGTTTTCACATACTATCATCACATTTATAAAACAAATGCCATTGTTACGCTTTCCAAATTAAAAAATAATATTTTTTTTTACTAAAAAGTTTGTTATTTTACATGAAACGGTTTAGAATAAAACAAAAAATGGAAACTAAAACCGTTCGGATTTCATCACATTTAATAGCAAAACGTTCGTTTTCCAAATTCGATTTTACTTGAATTTACGAATCGATTTTCATCACATACCTGATAAAAAACCTTAATTTTTTATACAAACTGATGGTTAAAATTCATAAAATTGCTAAAATATATTGAAGAACTAAGACTTTTGTTGTCCACTGTATATTAAAGTTACATCATATTATGTATGGTAAATTAATATTGGATTTTTTATTTTCATTGAATTGTAATTGATAATATTCAAGGGTAATTGGGATGTATTGTCAGAAGACAACATGTGGGCAACGTAGGGACACAATAAAAGGAAAGAAATTTATAAACCAAGTCCACATAACGTACTCACATCCATAGTATGTATGAATAATACATACTATGTCGTAATAAAAAAAAAACAAAAAAATATTATGAATGCGGTTGTACGAAAACAATACAATTGTAAAAGAAGAATGAGAATGAATGCATTGCGAAAACAATGCGACTTTAAGAAGAGAACTACACTGAGCGTAATAAGTGAGTCAACACCCACTATAATTTTAAATTTTCTATTATAAAAAATATTGTTACGAAAATGGAAATGGTGTTGGTGTAATAAGCAAAAGCTCCAAAAACAACACAATGGACTTGATCACACATAAAACGATAAACAAAAGCTCCAAAAACAAAACAATGCAGTTGTTCACGTGATCAACGAATGAGTAAACATATACCAACAAAAACAACAGGATTGTTTACAAGATCGATGAATAAACAAAAATATAGCAACAATGTCCGTGTATAAAAAAAATATAGCGGAAAGACAAACAAACAAAACAATAACAACTCTGCCTGGACGAAAGTAAACAAGATACACGAACAACAAAAATGGAAACAAGTTGTTTACATTTTTGGATTGTTCCCGAAGGTCGTCATCATCCTTCAAGGGCATTCATCACACTGTTGATCCAGTGATATAAAAGGCAAGATAAAGCGAGCAAGGATGATTCAGTTAGAATTCAGTCAGCCGTGTATGAAGACACGTTATTCTCGGAGTTCGAGTTAAGTTAGTCGTGTGACGACGTCGCGTTGAATTGAGTGAGAATTCAACCAGTGGTGTGTGAAGATACGAGATCGAGTTATAGTTCAGTCAGACTTGTGTGCAGACAAGTTGCATGAAGAAAACAGTTGTTAGTGTCGTGCTTACAACAAGGTTGTGAGCAAAGAAGAATAACTAACAAGTGTTGTTGCTTACAAAAAAAGGTTGTAAGCAGAGAAATATCACGAACAAGCACATATTGTGGAAGTTATCATTGTATGCGTAGAATAAGTTCGAACAGTGGCACAAGAGTTGTGCCGATAATAAAGAATTGATTGAAAAATAAACACAGATTTATTTTGATTTTATTTGCAATCTACGAACTCATATTTTTAACGTTTTTAAAAGGTAAAAACGTAACAATATACTTGTAGCACAACAATAATTAAATTGTTGTTTTTTTGTTTTAACATTTTATAAGTAATAAATAAACGTTTTTATTGTTGGAAATTTATTCGACTATTCTCATTTACTTTTCTCGCTATCCTAAGAAAATGAATTATTTCAGTGGTGTTTACTCACTTTTAGCGCTCAGTGTACATGAATATGTATATAATATTGTGTATGTCTGTATGTACATACATATGTGCAAATAATGGATAATGAGTAGTGGTTTCAAAAAAAAATTCTTTTTCTTTTAAACTGGTATGATGACAATTGACTTGTCAAAATGTTACACTTACGAATTTCGATGCGGTTCACAGAGCCTGCCATTGTTATGTGAATAGCTTTTGTTTAAATTTTTTCTCTTTTTTTTTTTTTGTTGTTGAACTAAACGTTTTTCCATACAGCACAATAAGAAATGGAAAAAAACATTTCTCGAAATGTGGAAAAAGTGGTTGAAATTCGCAGATAAACAAAATAATGAAATGAACACACGAGAAATCCATGTCACTTTAGCTGGAGTGCATGGCTAAATTATTTAAACAAGAAATATTTATATTGGCATGAGAACAAAACGTAGCTGCTGCCAATATTTTGACAAATTTGTGAAACCACATTTTTGCAAAATTTTGTTTTTTGTTTTTTTTTTATTTCCATTACTATTGAGAAAATAATGAAAATGTCTTCAGGAAAAAGGAATGCCAGAAAATTTTACGCTTTAATGAATAATATGGAACAGTAGAAAAACATGTATTATATGTTTGTATACGTATACATATGGTCGATTATTCAAAAACTGAACAAATGTTGTTACATTTTTGTATAGAAGAGAGCGTGCAAACTTAATATGTAATGAGAAGAAAATATGGTTTGCAAAATTTGACATTCGATTTTTTAAAAGCCATTCCACTAGATTAGATCAGATATGTATGTATACAATATACATGTCAGATAATATCAGTGGAGTTGTGCTAATTTTTTTTTACCGGAACGCGTATATATAATTATATAGACAGGGGCGAACCTGGGTAGGCGGCCGCTCTGTGCGGGCTCATGTCCCAAATTTAACGACGGCGGTGATTTTCCATGATAATCCTGGCGGCGGTGTTTTTTTTTAGGTCTCATGTTCCAAATTTGACGACGGGGGGGAGGGAGATTTCCCCCAATTTTCGCCCTTCACCAGGATCGGCCCTGTATATAGCATAAAAAGGAAAGGAAACGAAAATCATTTCCAATTCTCGTTATCAGAAATTATCTTTAGATCCGGAACGCGTTCCCGTCCAAAAAGGAAGTACCGGAACGACGTTCCGGAGCGTTCCGGCTCGACAACACCACTGGATAATATGCAAATACGTATACAGTAATACCTCGATATTGGTTCAAAGAAAAGGGTGACGTAAATCGTAAACGTACTATACAGTATTATTTTTAATAAGCTTTAAAAAGTTTTATAAGTTCAGTCTTATAAAATATTGTTACGTTTTTACCTTTTTTAAAACGTTTAAAATATATTATATTATGTTTAGTTTCAATTAAAATTCTTTATTATTCACACAATTCTGTGTGCCACTGTTCACATCTTTATGTAGACAACAACGATTGCCTTTTTTTGTTATTCCTCTGTTCATACTCTTTTTATAAACTGTAACAATTACTCGACAATTGTGTGACAGATCTTTGTAACGGAGATCTTCAAACCACGTTTGCTCTCTTCAAAGACACCGCGTCTTCACAAAAGACTTTACTAACTCAGTCGCCTGCTTTGCCTTGCCTTGCCTTTTCTATGGCAACGTAAACAGTCTGATGAATGTTCTTGAAGGCGAATGTTTATGACTTTGCCTTCTCGAAATGTACACAAAAATCGGTTATCATGAATCCATTGACCGTAATGGTTGCGCCGTCCCCATTTTCAAAGAAATATCAGCCAATGATACCTCCGCTCCACAAGCCGCACCAAACAGTCAGTCGTAATGGGTGTATTGGCTTCTGTAAGACTACATATGGGTTTTCTGAACGCCAAATACGGCAATTTTGCTTATTAACATATCCATCAAGATGAAAATAAGCTTCATCCGAAAATGTCTTTTTTTTTTGGCAAAATCGACATCATAGTGCAGATTCTCGTTAGCCCAAAGGTTTTAAAAACAAAAATATATAAAGTCAATGTTAAACAGCAATAATATTACATCATCTATACCCATGTGTGGTGTAAATATTAGGGAGTCAGAAGATCTTTACGTTATGGTCATGAAAATTCAGTGTGATGTTCGATAGAACTGACACATTTTTCAGTGCCTTGGTTTCTTAAGAAGTCGCCGTGGTCTAGTAGGTAGTGTGTTGGCTTATTAGACTAAAGGCCCGAGTTCGAATCCCAGGTCAGACATCAAAACGAAAATATTTCTTCGGCGACTTCCTCGCAGCAGATTTCTGGCAAAAACTCTGAGAGAAAATAAAATTAACATGAAAAGCTTGTCAATAAAATTTGTCGTTCGGAGTCGACTTTAAACTGTAGGTCCCGCCACTCATGTATAAAATTAATACACACAACATGAGTAGTGTGAGAAGCTAGGACTGAAGGGTGCGGGCTTCTTGGGGACGATTGCTGTAGACTGTCTAATGGTGAAGGTATAGCACTGGCCATTTTATAGTCACCTAGCAGCAACTCGTTTCCTTGCCGTTCGCATCTTGAGATGTCCACAAACACTACTCCCTCTTTTCCACCTTCCTATAACCCATTTTCCTAAAACCTGCACAATGCACTGCCATCCCCTGAGTGCTGGTTTCACCAAAAAAAAAAAAAAAAAGACGGTGCACTAAATATTTCACTTCAACTCATCTACTTACCATTTACATCATTTATAACCGACCGAGAATGGAATACAACTCTCATGTATGGGTTGGCCCTTAACGTCTATTTTGAGGCTTCTCTACCGTTTACAGGAGAGGCCGTAGTGTGTGTGTCCAACTCCATTGATTCATTGAAGCATCGTTGCAATGTGGCTTGAGTTTCACTGTTTTATCGCTACTACAACGGATATTGCTCGAGCGAAATAAGAGGACTTGTTTATGAAAATCATATATTCCTACTTAACACTCGTCTTTCTCGGCCAGCACATCCGTATGTGGTCGATTGGCCAGTGTATAGCACACTGCATTACAGACAAAGTTCGTTTGTTAGACGGACTATTCGTATGTGGAACTCCCTTCCTGCAGAGATCTTTCCTGTTACTTATGGTATACAAATATTCAAACCTAGTGTCCATAAACACTGCTCCCTCTTTCCTCCTTCCTATAATATATTTTCCAAGCTCCAAAAACAATGCCTTCCCCTGAGTGTTGGTCGTATGAAAAAAAATAAAGGCACTTGCCTTTGTTCTTTCGATGGTAATATTAGAAGCTATAATCGAATTCTTAAAATTGTCTGTAACGGCATATGATAATTTATGCACAACTACGATGTTATTTACATAACATACATAATTGGTCATTACAACCCTTCAGTCAGGATTACGACCTAGCTTCTCACACCACTTACGTTGTGTGCGTTAATTTTATACATGAGTGGCGGGACCTACAGTTTAAAGTCGACTCCGAACGACAGTTTTTTGAGAAGCTTTTTCATGGCAATTTTATTTACTCTCAGAGTTTTTGCCAGAAATCTGCTGAGAGGAAGTCGCCGAAGAAATATTTTCATATTTTCGTTTTGATGTCTGACCTGGGATTCGAACTCGGGCCTTCAGTCTAATAAGCCAACACACTACCTACTAGACTATGGCGACTTCAAATGTTGTGTTATTTAGGAGTTGAAATTTTTTGCCTTTTAAGGGATTAAAAAGCCAAAAAAAAAATCATTACAGGTATTCGAAAATAACTTAAAAATATCGGGTCCGCCATCTAACATTTTTTTTTCAACTAGTGCTTATTTCGTGAATGGTAACACTTAGCTCATGTCTGATTTGACAGATAATTAGTTTTATCCTTCCGCTGAACAAATATGGTTGTGTATACGCGTTTTCGCTTCGCTAAGTGGGTCTGCGAGCGACTTACAGAAGATGCCGATTTTGGCAAAAAAAAAACCATCTTTTCAGATGAAGCTCATTTTGATCTTGGCGGGTATGTAAACAAGCAAAATTGTCGCATTTGGGGCACAGAAAACCCGCACGCTTACATTGAAAAGCCGACGCACCCAAAACGAGTCACTGTTTGGTGTGGATTTTGGTCCAGAGGCATAATTGGGCCATTTTTCTTCGAAAATGAGCAAGGAGTGGCCGTTACAGTCAATGGCGATCGTCATCGGGCCACGTTGAACGAATTTTTGTTCACAAAAATTGAAGAGGAGGATATTGGCAACAATTGGTTTCAACAGGACGGCGCTACGTGCCACACAGCCGAAGCTACACTCAATGTTTTGCGCCCTGTTTTTGAAGATCGTATTATCAGCCGCAGAGCTGATGTCGTTTGGACACCTCGCAGCTGCGATTTGACACCGTTGGAGTATTATTTGTGGGGTGCCGTCAAAGATAAGTGTTACGCCGACAAGCCATAGACAATTGACGCTTTAAAGGACAATATTCGTGAAGCCATTGGTGAAATACAGTTGCACACAATCGATAATGTGCTTAAAAATTGGTCTGATCGTGTAGGCTACTGCATGGCCAGCCGAGGCAGCCATTTGAATGACATTATTTTCCATTATTAACCGGAAGGATTGTACTTTCAAATAAAAAAAGAAATTTAAGAAAATATTCAGTAGTTTTTTTTTTAAAGCATTTTCCAAAAAAAAGTTATTCCTTGTTATTTCTTGCATAAATTTCCAACAGTAACAACAGCAAAGCAAATACAAAGCTTTTAATGTACTAAAGTGAAGAAAATGTTGTAAATTTTTAATTGCTGAAAATCGTCAAAATAAGGGCATAAATCATCATGTCGTCAATATGATATTTTTGGAGCACAAAATCGTCAAAATAAGGATAAATCGTTAAATATGGCAGCTATGATCACAAGCAGAAATCAGCAACGAGTATTCAAAACGATGAACAGATTCGAGTCATACTTATAATTTCAGCTACTTATACGCATTCATACTTATTTTAATATAATACTCATACTACTCATATTCAAAGTTAGAAATACTCATCGTACTCATACTTAACAATACGCACGATGTTGTTGATTTCGACTCTCCATGATTCAACTTATTCACGAAGCACAAAATAAGTATGATTCGAGTACGAACACCACAATACTCGCTAGAAGGTTGTGTGTGTGCTTTGCTTGCTGTCTTTGTCTTTTCTTTTCTCTTCCTTTGTAAATGCAACAATAACTACTACTGTAAATTTTGATGAATGATTCGAGTGACTCGAATCATTCGTAAGTATTATAAAGTATTTTTCTAAATTTATGAATCTGAATGAGTAGGCGTATGAATCAAACAATGAATCGAATGTTGTGAGTTTTATGTCAACGTTGTACTCATACTTATTGCAACCTATACTTATAAATCAATGTTGTAGCGAGTACGAATGAATCAGAGTAGTTGAATTTCAATACTCTTGACTCACTCATACTCAAAATTTCATAAGTACCTATGAGTAGCGAAAATACGATTCATTGCTGATCTCTGATCACAAGTACATGTATTCGAAATTCTTTAATTATTTCTATTAATTGAAGCGCATGAAATTGTTATTTTTAGAGAAAAGGAAAAAAAATGAAATTAAATCGCACTGAAAAAAGTATTTATTGATGCTGAAAATTGTAATTATCCAATTTCTGTTCTTATTTCTGTTTCTGTATTTTTTTTTCTCTTTTATTTGTTGTGTAATATGTTTTTTCAGTATTATCTAAGCTCTGCAGCCGCTATTCTACGAGCATCAAAATGCCCTTTTTTGTTTGAGAATTAAAAAGACAAACATTCGTTTTGACTTCTAGCTTAATTCTGAAATTTATTTAAGAAAATGCATCGCTTAAATACTAAATTAATTCTAAGTCAGCATTTTGCTCAATTACATTAAACAATAAGAAATATCGATACAAAAAAGAAAGAATAGTATAAGTGTCAGTAAACTATATGTTTATGCTGACAAAGTATTGATTCATAAAAAAAATGTTTATAAAATATGTGTCAGTGAACTATATGTTTACGCTGACAAAGTATATAGAATGTTTATAACTTAATGCATAAATAAAGTGCGGGTAAGAAGTATGCATACACTACACCCTCACCCTTTTAGTTTTGGGTATTATTAAAAATAAAATATATTCATAACACAAGAAAAAATATAAAAATTGTTTGGTTAACTAAATCTATAATAGGGGGTTCTTATTACGTAAATTAAAAGAAATATTTTAGTTCTTAAGGTTAGTAAACTTAGAATAAGGGGTTTCTTATTACTATAATAACAATTTTTTTTTATATTGTTTTTTTTTTTTTTTATTATGTTTTTATAAGACCATAAAAAAAAATTTTATTTTCATTACCTAAATATACATATAAATAAACATACATTTTTATAAATCTTAAGAATTAAATTTCTTTATCATGTTTTTATGTACGGTCTTGGATTTTGTTTTATCAATTTCTACAGTAACATTTAAGTCATCTATGTCTAATATTTTATATGGACCTTTGTAAGGAGGTTCAAATTTTCTTCTATTCTCGTCTTTTACTAAAACTTGGTCTCCTATACTTAGTTCTATTCTGTTTTGTCTTCTTTCTGATTCTAATTTTCGTTTTTTCTTTACTTCTAAGATTATATCTCTTGCTCTTTGCAATGAGTGGCGAAGTCTAATCCTAAGTTCATTCAGATAATTGTCTAGATTGTAGATTTTCTCAGGACTTCTCAACTCGTCACCCGGTAGTCTAGGAAGTTTTCCATATACCAATTCAAATGGTGTATAATTAGTATCTACATTGGGAGTTGTGTTGAAAGCGAAAGCAAAGTATGGTATCCATTCGTGCCAATTGTTGTCTTCTACGAAATTTAGAAAATATTCATTTAGAACACGGTGATTGCGTTCTACTGTTCCCAAGGTTTCATGATGATAAGGTGTCGAGAAGCTCTGTGGCTGTTTTGGTTGATTTGAAATTTGTTATCAATGCTTGTTTTAATTCATCAAAAGTTTTTGGTATATTTTGAGTCAGTAAAATATTTCTAACTCTATCGCTAAATTTTATTGCTACTACATATTTTATCAAATTTATTTTTCCTTGTTCATTTAGTTCACTATGGACCATTTCTACCATCGATATAAATATATCGAGATGTACTGGTTTTCCATCGAATATAGGAATGGTATCTGAAGCCTTTTTGCTGTCGAAGTTTGACATCTTTAAGCTATCGTTATCAGAATGTTCTGTCAGAAGTTCAATTGCAATTGCTTTTAAAGAATTAAATTCTTTAATCTTTTGTTGTCTAATTGGGCTTGACAAATGACTTGCTAACTTTCCAAACCGTTTACTAAGTTCATTTACTAATTGTTCTTTTTCTTTTATTGTGTCTAATGTGTATTTTCTACCCCTTGATTTTTTTGCATTAATTATCAATCTATTAAGTTCCTCAATAATCTGGTCCATAAATTTTTTTTTTTATTTTTTATTTTATTAATTATTACTTATTGCATTAGTAGTAACTTGTTTTTTTATATAATGTTTCAATAATTTCCATAATCCTATAACTACTAAAATTATTAATAATATCATCACTACTTCTATACTTAATGAAATTCTATTGTCATTTATGGCATAATTATTAGAATTCTGCTCAAGTTTTGTGTCTGCTATACCCATTTTTTTGAATTTGTTCAATATTTCCTTCAATAGTTCTTCCTCGGTCACCACAAAAGATTGCTGCATCAGTTTTTCCAGCCCTTCTGTCTTAGTTTCTTCAATTCATCAATCAGGTCTTTTTTTTGTTTACCCTTGCTTATGTTAATTACTCGCTGCAAGTCAGCACAGGCCTGCTGGAATTTCCGTTTCTTGCCTCCTTTCTTCTTGGGCGTATTGGTTACTTTGTCCTCTCTAAATTGTCGGATTCCTTCTTTTATCCTTTCCTGTCTCCTTCTATATTCTTCCAAAGTTATTGGTTTTGGACCGGCGTTTTTCGGGATCGGGTTGTATTGAGGAGGTTCTTCTGTCGTTTCATATACTGGCATCGGGATATATTCCTCCCATTTTTTGAATATATTATCTATCTCCTCTTGGGTTGTCATAAGGAATTGAAAACAAAGTCTAATCTGTGTCCGGATTCTAACAATGAACAAATTTATCCTTGTATTATAATTTTGAACAAATGTACTTTGCAACCCGTAATTTATAATTTTACATTGAAAATAAAATTTTTTTTTTTTTTAAGGAATCATTTATGTTGGGCAGGATCGCCATGTAATATGTTTTTTCAGTATTATCTAAGCTCTGCAGCCGCTATTCTACGAGCATCAAAATGCCCTTTTTTGTTTGAGAATTAAAAAGACAAACATTCGTTTTGACTTCTAGCTTAATTCTGAAATTTATTTAAGAAAATGCATCGCTTAAATACTAAATTAATTCTAAGTCAGCATTTTGCTCAATTACATTAAACAATAAGAAATATCGATACAAAAAAGAAAGAATAGTATAAGTGTCAGTAAACTATATGTTTATGCTGACAAAGTATTGATTCATAAAAAGAATGTTTATAAAATATGTGTCAGTGAACTATATGTTTACGCTGACAAAGTATATAGAATGTTTATAACTTAATGCATAAATAAAGTGCGGGTAAGAAGTATGCATACACTACAGTTGTTTTACATTCGAATTAATTTTTGTATTTGCGTTAGTGTTTTGGATGTTGGGATGTTTGGATAAATTTACTCTAGAAAAGTTCTCATTAAAGGTATGATATTAAATTTGTTGTTGTTTTTTTTTTGTTTTTTTTTTTTGTTTGGTATTTTTTTGGTTTTGTGGTAAATTAAAACTGTGGTATCGAAACCAGAAGTTTCAAATTTCACAAACGAAAAAAACAAAAAAAAAAGTATTTCATCATCATCATCCCTATTTTTTCCTGATTTCGTTTAAAATGTTTGTTTTTCGATGTTATCAATACATATATTCGAGATAATAATGTTTCATATTGTTGTTGGGTTTGTTTTTGGTTGCAAAGCAATTCATTCATTGCGGCAATCAACAATAACATCGATTTAGAACACAACAAATGTAAGCAAAAAATATTATTTTTTATTTGACGACATAGCTGCCAGATAATTAAAGCATCAAATCGTTATTTTATTAGAAAAAATCGTCAAAGGCGTTCAGGGAAATCGTAAAAATAATCGTCACAAAATCGTCATGAAAGTTCAGTTTGATTTTCGATAGAATCGACACATTTTTTACTGCCCTAGCTTCTTAAGACGATGCAAGAAATACTTTACTTCATCTGATCTTCTTACTATTTTTCACCAATTATATCCTACATATGTAGGCCGGAGGTGCCTCAACGTCTATTTTGAGACTCCAATCGACCGCGTACAGGAGAGGGCGAAGTTGCTCGTTAATGACGTTAGGATATCGAACTCTATTCATTCATTGAAGCATCGTTGCAATGTGGCTTGTGTTTCACTGTTCTATGGCCAATACAACGGATTTTACTCGAGCGAAATAAGGGACCTTTTCCCGAGAATAGGTAGTCGCCGTAGACTAATAGGTAGTGTGTTGGTTTATTAGACTGAAGGCCCGAGTTCGTATCCCAGGTCAGACATCAAAACGAAAATCTGAAAATATTTCTTCGACGACTTCCTCTCAGCAGATTTCTGGCAAAAACTATGAGAGTAAATAAATTGCCATTAAAAACTTCTCAAAATACTGTCGTTCGGAGTCGACTTTAAACTGTAGGTCCCGCCACTCATGTATAAAATTAACGCACACAACATAAGTGGTGTGAGAAGCTAGGTCGTAATCCTGACTGAAGGGTTGTAATGACTAATTATGTATGTATTCCCGAGAATCATGTATTCCTATGTAACACTTGTCTTTCTCGGCCAGCACATCCGCTTGTGAGCGATTGGCCAGTGGATCGCACACTGTATTACAGACAAAATTCGTTTTTTAGTCGGACTATTCGTATGTGAAACTTCCTTCGTGCAGAAGGTTGTAATTTTTTTTGGCATTTAATGGACGAGAAAGGCATAAAATACAGAAAATTCATCACAGGTGTTTGTAAATAACAAATAAAAATATAATAAAGGGTGATTTTTTAGCTATTATCTTTTTGGCAACACTGGTTTAAACAGCTCACGCATGTTCCGTGTTTTGTTTCACTGTCAAACATCTTCAGTTTGGTCTATAATTTAACCATGAATCGTCTTACAAACGAACAACGCTTGCAAATCATTGAATTTGGCATCATTGGACCGTACTTCTTCAAAGATGCTGCGAATCGTAACGTAACTGTGAATGGTGAGCGCTACCGTGAGATGATATCCAATTTTTTTTTGCCCAAAATGCAAGAGCTTGACTTGCATGTCATGAGGTTTCAACAAGACGGTGCCACATGCCACACAGCACGCGTAACAATGGACTTATTGAGAGACGAGTTCGGTGAACATTTTATTTCACGTTCGGGACCGATCAATTGGCCGCCTAGATCGTGCGATTTAACGCCTTTAGACTATTTTTTGTGGGGCTATGTTAAAGCTCATGTCTATACAGACAAGCCCGCTTCAATTGACGCATTGGAAGATAACATTGAAGCATTTATTCGTGAGATAGCGGCCGAAATGTTGGAAAGAGTATGCCAAAATTGGACTAAGCGGATGGATCATTTGAGGCGCAGTCGCGGTCAACATTTGCATGAAATAATCTTCAAACATTAAATTATATGGACCGTACTATCGATTCAAATAAAGATTTCATGCATTTTTCTGAATTTCATGTGTTTGTTTTTTGAAAAATTTTCTTATAGCTCTTAAAAAATCACCCCTTACTTCACTCCTCGTTATTACTAACCTAAATTTGCAAAAGTAACAATTACAAAGCAAATACAAAGCTTAAGGAGGCTTTTAATATATAAAAGTAAAGATTATGATGTAAATTTTTAATTTCCAAAAATCATCAAAATAAGGGCATAAATCGTCTTATCGTCAAAATGATATTTTTGGAGTTCAAAATCATTAAAATTGATAAATGTTTTACTCTGCTACAGAAATAATTTTTTACAATTAATTAATGCGCATTTGTTGGTGTGGATATGGATAACCGTAATTTTCGGTTTTGGTTTCTTTTTTTTTTCAAGTTAAAATTTTGTCCTTTCAATTGTTTAACCTTGTATAGCCAACGTATATGAAATTTCATTCATCTTATCGCATTCACATTTAAAGTATGTATATATGTAGTATGTATGTGCACATTTGCATTTTCCAAAGCTACACTCAAAACGCCAAGCAATGGTAAATAATACAAAACGAGAATGACTGCAGCTTCCATGCAAAATATCGACTGAGCAACAACTCTACTGTAGACTTTATTTTTATCATCATGATTTTGCCTACAAAATGTAAATAATTTATTGAAAGTATGGTAACATCGGTATTACGATTGTATTTAAAGATTATTTATTTATTAATTACAATACAATTACAAATTATATTTTAATAATATACGAGCTGAGTAACTTTGACCATATGCTCGGTGTAGTGTCACAGACCTGAGTCTCTGGTAGGAATCCAACCCACGACCCACACACTAATAGTCTAGCACACTACCCACTGGACTATCAGAGCACCCAAATATGTAAAGATTATTTTTTTAACAGTCAGTTAGATTCTATTCGGAATATCTTTAAGGTAGTAATAAACAGAATACGACATATAAAGGGTAGGCCATTTAAAAGTTTAAATTTAAAAATGCGATTAAAAGGAAAACTATTTGAAATTTTGCTAAATTCATTTTTATTTGTTTGAAGTACAATTGTTCCGGTTAGAAATGGAATATTATTTCATTCGTATGATTGACGCGGCTGATGTCACAGTACCTCTTTCGCTCGGACCAATTTTCCTGCACTTTTTCATCGGCACTGACATTACGAATGTTGGCCTTCAAATGCTCATTTGTCTCTGGTTTGTCGACATAATACTTTTCTTTAACGGCGAACCACAGACAATGGTCCAACGATAAAAATCATCACTGCCACAGCTGGCCTCATGGACGGATCGAATCTATTTTCGTACACTTTTTCGAGTGTATGGGATCATATCTCGGCAATGGCATCACGAATGTTGGCCTTCAATTGCTCAGTTGCCTCTGATTGTTCGGCATAACACTTTTCTTTAACGGCTCCTCATAGAATAGTGTTAAATCACAGCTTCTTAGCCGCTAATTTCGGCTAATTAAACGGCCATGCATTAAGTCGCCGTAGTCTAGTAGGTAGTGTGTTGGCTTGTTAAACGCAAAGCCAGGGTTCGAGCCCCAGGCCAGACATCAAAACAAAATACAAAAAATAGTTCTTCGGCGATTTCCTCTCAGCAGATTTCTGACAAAAACTCTGAGAGTAAATAAAATTGCCATGAAAAGTTTGTCAAAAAATCTGTCGTTCAGAGTCGACTTTAAACTGTAGGTCCCGCCACTTATGTATAAAATTAATACACACAACATAAGTGGTGTGAGAAACTAGGTCAATAATCCTGACTGGTTGTAATGACCAATTATGTATGTATGTATGTAAACGGTCATCAAACGTTTGACATAATAAATCTATCGTGGCATGAGATGTGTGGCAAGTTGCACCATCCTGTTGAAACCAATCATCGTTCACATCAATACCATGAAGAACAGGTACAAAAAAAATCGTTTATATTGGTGCGATACATGACCGAATAATTACGTCAAACGTTTGATGGCCGTTTAATTAGCCCAAATGGTGATGTTAATTGGCCGCCAAGAAGCAGCGATTTAACACCGTTGGACTATTTTCTATGGGGCAAAAGAGACAATTGAGCATTTGAAGGCCAACATTCGTGATGTCATTGCCGGAATACGACCCCATACACTCGAAAAAGTGCACGATAATTGGTCCGATCCAATGAGAAACTGTGAGGCCAGCCGCGTCGGCCATATAAATGAATTAATATTCCATTTCTAACCGGAACAATTGTACTTCACAACAAAAATATAAATTTTGGCAAAATTACGAACCGTTTTTGTTTTATATCATTTTTAAATTTAAACTTTTAAATTTCCCACCCTCTGTTGGGGTAGCTAGATTTTTGCTATCCACTATGTTGAATTATGTTATATTGTAGTATATAATATTGCTGCTAATAATTTTTGAGTTTAACACGTTCATCCTGCTGCTTTAGCAGCTTTTGTATATTATTTGGCTCGTTTATTTTAAGACGACCTTTAATGCAAAATGTCCTTCAGCTTAGAAGCATAGAATAAATATGAGGTGCTGGATAATTCAAGGTGACACACAAACGAAGCAACAACGTCAACAGCAGAAACAGTACATACAGTTCAATACAATCACAACAAGACGGATATCATAAATACAGCTGATGTTTATGATTGAATTTTATACCGATAGATATACATACACAAAATACATACAAGGATACCCAAGGATATATCATACACGTACAGTTCTGATAACACACAAAGTAACACACACACCCAAATAAATAAATTGTGCAGAAATAGCTGGATTTTGAAATTACGAATCGCCTTTAGCGTATATAACATTAAAACATGACTATTAAAAAACCTGTTTGTTATTTCATTTCATTTCATTTGTTTTCTTTTCATTTCATTTTATATTCTGTTCCGTTCTATTCTATTCTATTCTATTCAGTTCCGTTCATTTTAATATTCATTGTACACTGAGCACCAAAAGTGAGTAAACACCACTGAAATAATTTATTTCCTTAGGATAGCGAGTAAAGTAAATGAGAATAGTCGAATAAATTTCCAAAAATAAAAACGTTTATTTATTACTTATAAAATGTTAAAACAAAAAAACAACAATTCAATTATTGTTGTGCTACAAATATATTTTTTATAATAGAAAATTTAAAATTATAGTGGGTGTTGACTCACTTATGGCGCACAGTGTAGCTGTTGCCAATACGATTAACCAAGAAATGAGATTTTGCAAATCCTTTAAATGAAGCGTCAATGTGGTATGGGTACCACTGCTCACTCACTGGTGGTGGTGGTGGTGTTAAATATATTATCCTTGCCAGTAACTACTGAACATTCATACACACATATTTACGTATACGTCTACTATATCAGCTTTAGGAGGTGCGTGCATTTGACGTTTAATTAAAATAATTTTGAAAATTCTCAAATTCAATTTAATTTAAATTTTAGCTGCTTTAGTATGAGAATAGTTTAATCTTCTGATATTCTTCTTAATGTTGACCGCTTGATTGGTGTGTATATGAAAATATCTGACAACGTTTTTAAAAACCTAAAAATTTTTTTATATCAAAATAGTTTCCTTCAGAAACTTATCAAAATTATTTAAAAATTATAAACAATTTCTGTAAAGATTCTTATTTATTTATTTAATATTGATTATAGCACATACATACATAATTGGTCATTACAACCCTTCAGTCAGGATTACTGACCTAGTTTTTCACACCACTTATGTTGTGTGCGTTAATTTTATACATAACTGACGGGACCTACAGTTTAAAGTCGACTCCGAACGACAGATTTTTGAGAAACTTTTCATTGGAATTTTATTTACTCTCAGAGTTTTTGCCAGAAATCTGCTGAGAGGAAATCGCCGAAGAAATACTTTTTGTATTTTGTTTTGATGTCTGGCCTGGGGCTCCAACCCAGGCTCTACGTCTAATAAGCCAACACACTACCTACTAGACTACGGCGACTTCCTGATCATAGCACAATGAGATATTAATCTTATAAATGACTGTGCTATAGGAGTTCAGAATATAATTAGGTAAAGTATTCCAAAGACTGATGGTGAGTTGACAAAGGAGTCCTATGTCTATGCTGGATAATTTTCCTACCGCGGTTGGATCTAGCAAATCTAATCCTGCTAAATAAGTATATTGGCTGTTCTAAAGTAATAGCCAGAGATCAGCAACGAGTATTCAAAACGATGAGTAGATTCGAGTCATACTTATAATTTCAGATACTTATACGCATTCATACTTATTTTAATATCATACTCATACTACTCATATTCAAAGTTTGAAGTACTCATCGTACTCATACTTAACAATACGCATGATGTTGTTGATTTCGACTCTCCATGATTTAACATATACACGAAGCACAAAATAAGTATGATTCGAGTACGAACACCACAATACTCGCTAGAAGGTTGTGTGTGCTTTGCTTGCTGTCTTTGTCTTTTCTTTTTTCTTCTTTTGTAAATGAAACAATAACTACTACTGTAAATTTTGATGAATGATTCGAGTGAATCGAATCATTCGTAAGTATTATAAGTATTTTTCTAAATTTATGAATCTGAATGAGTAGGTGTATGAATCAAACAATGAATCGAACGTTGTGAGTTTGATGTCAACGTTGTCCTCATACTCATTGCAACCTGGACTTATAAATCAATGTTGTAGCGAGTACGAATGAATCAGAGTAGTTGAATTTCAATACTCTTGACTCACTCATACTCAAAATTTCATGAGTACTTATGAGTAGCGAAAATACGATTCATTGCTGATCTCTGGTAATAACCTTATGGAGAAGAATAAGGCATTTAATATTTAATAGATTATCAAAACTAATTCCAAATATCTGATAAGAAAATTGTGATATATGATCACGACGTCCCTTAATAAATACATATTTGGCTATATATCTTCATTCAGATTTTAAAAATTCAAAATGGCGGATCCAATATGGCGTATGGCGGTTTCCAAGTAAATCCGATTAATTTTTATGTTTGATCCGCCATTTAGAATTTTTAAAATCTGAATGAAAATTTGTAATCAGCGACCCCAAAAACCACTGAGTAACAATTTTCAAGTAAATCTGATTAATTTTTAAGGACCTCCGTAATGTGTTTCTTTTTCTCTTGCACCCCTTGACATAAACCCACTCCCTACTTTAAGGGTGCATGCAAACAATTTGGGCTCATTTTAAAGAGCAAAGATCAATTGTCAGTTTCTGACAATAGCGATGGTTCTAGCACGTCAGTGTTTAGCTCTACAATTTTTCAAAAATGGCCAAAAACGCTATTTTTAGGGGTTTCAACCCCCTTTTTTGAATCCAGATTCGTGTTCAGCGCGCAAAATGCCTTCGGAAACACTAGGAGCCATCTTATTCGCACAAAAAAAGTCAAAATTTGCAGGGCTGTGTTATCAGTATCAGTACCAGTTAGTGAAAATTTCAGATCCGTATAAAAGAACAGGAATCAAAAACGTTTTAGACCGTTGCATACATATGGCAAAGGGAGTCGAATCTATAACAGCCCATAAGTTTCTAAGCATAGCGTAAACTTTGCCAACGATAACATTAATCTGGTTAGTCCACGTTAGGCGACCATTGAACATAAGATCCAGATTGGATGCTGTTTCAACAAAATAAATTTTATTCTCCCTGATAACTATATCTGGCACAACAAATATTCTCTTTAATAAACATTTTGATTTGAAGGGATTTATACAAAGTCCATTAGTCTTGGATCAGTTGTCAATTTTTCATAAATCATAGTTAATCAGGTCTATACAAAGAATAATGTTCCCAATACGTGTGCTCCTATAAAGCTGAACGTCATCAGCGTACATCATATGTACGCTACAATTATCCAAGACATCACGTACATATGTCGTTAATGCATATACAGAATAAAAGAGGCCCTAATATTGATCCCTGAGGGATACCTCTTCCAACGTCTAGCAAATTTGAGATGTAGCCGTTAAGGTAAACTACAAGCTGAGTTAGAAAAATGAAAGAGGGTCTGTAGCTTCTTCAATAATATCCTATGATCAACCATTTCAAAAGCCTTAGTGTGCTCCAAAAGACCTAAAAACGCTATACAATTTTCATCTAGTTTCAACCTAAGGTCATCAACTACATTGACTAAGGCAGTAGTGCAGCTCCTAGCTTTCATAAATCCCGACTGCCTCTCAGATAGGAAATTATTACTTGTTTTCTACATATTTATTATTATCACCAGTAATAATTCGATGCAACATTGATTTCCTGCCGTGTCTTTGAAGCGCAATTTCATAAAAGGTATTTCGGTCTTCCTCTGTCTTCTCTCTGTCCGTCAATTCATGTGGCACACATTTTCGAGACTTTTGAATCTTTCCAATGGCTTTTAAACAGTCAGAAATTGTTTGGTGTGCAACATTTCTGCCAATTGTTTCTAACTCAATGTGTCATCTGCACCAATATTGTTTGCAATTCAAAGTCTTTCAACTTTTTTGTGTTCTTCCATATTCCTCAAATCTCACGTCAAAATCGTTATATCTGAACCGTCGAAACCATATACTGCATTGTTCTTCTAATAGAGCATCATTACCATATTCCTCGATATTATTTCGATGAGACTCTCCAACAATTTTTTCATTTTCTGGTATAAAATTCGCCATCTTAACCACAACGAAGAAATATGCGGCTGTTTAGTCACCGATTTGATGTATACTGAATATGTTTGACAGAAGTCATTGGCAACACAAAAACAAAAAATTAGGGCTCGTTCACAATATATAGTATATTTCCAATGAAGACAATTGTATCTGGACGTCCACTTTTTACCGGTACGCTTGGTAAGTTCAATAACTGTAGCGTATTTAGCCTTTAAATCTTTCGCAGGTGGCTGCTGCACGACATTTCTGCGATATTAAAGTAACGGTTAACGATTAATCCAGTATAGGTCTTTAGTTACCTTGATCTGACGAAATGGATTTAAATCGCATACCCTACTGTACTACAAGCAGCCCAACGCAGACACTATTAAATGCGGAATTAAGTTATGTGGTAAGTCAATTAATTTTTTGGAGACTTTGGCATAAGTATTTGGACAGTCAAGCAGAAAACAATGCGATGTGATTCCATCTCGTCAAAGTAAAGGGTGTCAGGAGTTGCATGAATCCCCTGTACAACATATTCGTCGACACAACACCCGCCTCCACTGGATTCCGGGCCTATGTGGTGTACGGGGAAATGAAAAGGCGGACAAACTGGCACGGAAAGGTTCAGAGATGTCTGAGGAGAAGACGATAGGGGGTATATATGCGCCCCTACAAGAATGCTTTTCCAAATTGTAAAAAGCAGCATGGAATTCAACAAACCCTAGGTGGTCTAACAGCTGTACAGTAGTGGACAGAAGGAAAACCAAGGAACTACTTTAGTTCGACAAGGGAACGGTTCCCACTATAAAAGGATTTTTAACGGGACACTGCGCTGTTGGCAATTTCGTTGACAAGATCGATCTGCCCCACCAAGATTACTGCCATGATGTGTAAGAAAATAGACGTCATCGGATTTTGGTTGACAAAATGTTTGCAGATCTGGATATGGTGGCGAACGTGCCACTAAGGAACTGGCCGGTTTCATGCGGAGCTCGGTGTGGTTCAAACACATCATGACAAGTGGGTTTACCTCACACTGGGTAACACAATGGGCCATATGGGCCACCGAGTGAACTTTCGTGTGAACGGCACGCTATCCGCTAACTTAACCTAACCTTGCATAAATGTTTTATATTTGAGGGATTAAAGAAAGGTTTTTCAGAATTTTTTGGAATTCAAGTCAAAAAAACAAAACGAAAAGCGGTAGTGTTGATGAGGAGCATATATATTCACGATAAGATTTTAAGCAAACTGAAAAACAAATCAAAAAAAAAAATTTAGGGCCTGTGGACTGTACAATAGTTTTTTTTTAGCAACTTAACGTTATGAGGATGAAATGTTTTCATTAGAAAGAGTAGACATTACAGTAAAGAACATTCGACATTAGAAATATTTAATTGATTATATTCGGTTTATTGATTATAAAGGGTGGGCCATTTAAAAGTTTAATTTTTAAAATGCAATAAAACAAAAAACGGTTGGAAATTTTTCCAAATTTATTTATTTGGTGTGAAGTACAATTGTTGCGGTTAGAAATGGATTATTATTTCATTCATATGGCCGCCGCAGCTGGTCTCACAGTACCTTGTTCGATCGGACCAATTTTCGTGCACTTTTTCGAGTGCACGGGGTCGTATCTCGGCAATGGCATTACGAATGTTGACCTTAAAACTCTCAATTGTCTCGGGTTTGTCGACATAAGACTATTCTATATGACGCCCCACAAAAAATAAATCAACGGTGTCAAATCGCAGCTTCATGGTGGCCTATTGACTTCACCATTTCGGCTAATTAAACGGCCATCAAACGTTTGACACATTAAATCGATTGTGGCATGAGGTATGTAACAAGTTGCATCATCCTGTTGAAACCAAACATCGTCGACATCAATACCATGAAGAGCGGGTACAAAATCGACATCATCGTGCAGTTCATAGTTGATCCAATAAATTCCAACGTTGCTTAAGCAATTTTGTGACACAATAGAATGACCTATGTATTGCCAGATTAGAAATAATCGATGGTTTAAATTTTAACAGCCAACAGTGAGCTGTATGAGTTCCTCAACGACATAGATGTTGTGCAGCGTTTTTATATCCAGCGGCTGCGATGGCTCGGCCATTTCGTTCGAATGGAGGATGATGCTTCGGCGAAACGTGTATTTGATGCGGGGATCTGCGGAAGTCGGCGAAGAGAACGAGCTTGTATGCGTTAGAAGGACCAAATCGAGGAAGCCCTGTCATCGATTGGTCTGACCAACTGGCGTAGGCGCGCAAGAAGCACAGGCGCCTGGAAGGATGAGTTCCGGCAGGCCGAAAGCCGTTAATCGGGTTGTTAATGGCCAATTAAGTAAGTAAGTAAGTTAAATTTGAACCGATAGATGGCCCACCCAATACAATAAATGTCAATGTTAGTGGATATTTAATTACTTTACTGTGATATGCTTAACTTTCCAAAAAAGTTTACATATTTTACGTGCATGTATTATAGTTTTTGCTTATCTATGAAATATTCCAAATGGTATGGTTTGTTAAAAGAGAATCCACTAAAGAGAACAAGAAAACTGATGTAATAACCTTTGACAATGGAACGCAATTTACGTAACATAACGTTACGATTATCTTTTATTTCGAACACAACATGTTCGTCGTCAACGTTAAATGTAAGACTGACTGGCTATTATGATAAATTGAATGAATGGGTTATTGGATGTTAAAACATAAAATGAAATGTTGCCAGTTTCTTTGTGCTGCTTTATTTCTCTGCTACCACATGAAGCATTCGAAATCTAATTATAGTTTAGTTTTGCTACCACATAGAATGAGGAAAGGAGAGGAGAACAAAAACAAGAAGTAATGAAACAGAAAACCAAAGATCAATGCAATTAGAGTTGCCTTTAGAAAGTACCAGAGATTTCCAAAACATTTTCCAAAAAATTTATTGTATTTAAGCTTGTTGAGTGAGTATATATGTACATATGTGTTAGGGCATGTCTTTTGAATTTCGAATTGAAACTTTAAAAACACCATATCGACACAACCACCGCCATCACCATCAAGATCAATACCATTATCAAGTGTGGTAGTGAATCGTAAAATATATTCGTACACCGCAAAGCAAAATCGACACAACATAAACTATTTTAACATTTTGGTTGGCAAAAAAACTCCAAAAAAAATAACCAAAAAATACGAAAGCTAGTTCAGCTGAAGAGAATTGAAAGAAAAAATATGCATTGACTTTCCCATTAACGACCATAAAATTGAACACACATTGCTTATCAAGCCCTAAACAGTTTCCTATAAATACAAACGATATACGGCATGTGCATAGAAGACAGCCAAAGCTACTGCCACTGCCATTGCCACTGCCACTGCTTTAATAGCTCCATTTTACAACAACCATTCATTGGCAATATAAGGGGTGATTTTTTAAGAGCTATAGGAAAATTTTTCAAAAAAAAAACACATAAAATTCAGAAAAATGCATGAAATCTTTATTTGAATCGATAGTACGGTCCATATAATTTAATGTTTGAAGATTATTTCATGCAAATGTTGACCGCGACTGCGCCTCAAATGGTTCATCCGCTTAGTCCAATTTTGGCATACTCTTTCCAACATTTCGGCCGGTATCTCACGAATAAATGCTTCAATGTTGTCTTCCAATGCGTCAATTGAAGCGGGCTTGTCTGTATAGACATGAGCTTTAACATACCCCCACAAAAAATAGTCCAAAGGCGTTAAATCGCACGATCTAGGCAGCCAATTGACCGGTCCCGAACGTGAAATAAAATGTTCACCGAACTTGCCTCTCAATATGTCCATTGTTACGCGTGCTGTGTGGCATGTGGCACCGTCTTGTTGAAACCACATGTCATGCAAGTTAAGCTCTTGCATTTTGGGCAAAAAAAAGTTGGATATCATTTCACGGTAGCGCTCACTATTCACAGTTACGTTACGATTCGTAGCATCTTTGAAGAAGTACGGTCCAGTCCAATGATGCCAAATTCAATGATTTGCAAGCGTTGTTCGTTTGTAAATCGATTCATGGTTAAATTATAGACCTAACCGAATATGTTTGACAGTGAAACAAAACACGAAACGTGCGTGAGCTGTTTAAACCAGTGTTGCCAAAAAGATAATAGCTAAAAAGTCACCCTTTATATTCGAATATTTCAGTGAAAGCAAAAGAACATTTCCAAAAACATAAACTACGCTTTTGGTAAAATAAAGCAAAAAAAAAAATAGAAGAAAAACCATAAATTAAGTTATGAAAGCGCGATAACCTTATTGATCCTTCTTTTGCTTATGGAAGGGAAATCCAAATGGGCTACAACACAGCATACACTCTTACATTTTGATATTATTTTTTGAGAGCAGTTGCTGCTGTATTGCTAATCGTGTTTTTGTTTTTACTATTCCCTGCTCGTTTTAGTTATAGAAGTTGCTATTTCATCCACTCCACTCCATTCCACTCCACTCAACTCCGCTTACATTCTGCTTTACTGCTTTACACCCATACTATATGGGACTGAATCATATATTTTGTGTAATCGTGTACTGTACCGTAACCATACAATAGGCAGTCAGTCAGTCATTCAGTCAGTCAGTGACTAAATGGTTTTTCTGAAACAGTTTTTCTATTATTTTCACATTTTTCTCTTGGCGGGCGTAAGGAAAATCAGTTTTTACTCTTTCATTCGTACTCTAGACAGAGTGCGGCATACATAAATTTCAAATCTATATAAAGGCTATAGAGGATGTTATCCCATAAGTCATACTTGGCGATTGTATTGGTCATATAAAAATATTTTTCAATAATAAAGGGTGTTTTTCTAGATGTTTACAAGAGGTTTGAGTTAGCGACATTACTTTAATTGACAACCAATTTAGCATATGAGCTCTCAACCACAGTGGCCATGCTTACAGGTCGGTTAGACACGCGGAATGAATGCGGCTCCCATTTAACGACTTCTGCCGTGGGTGCAGATCCGCTGAGGAAGAGGATACTGTTATCCAGTTTCTTTGTCAGTGCAGATATAGGTTATTTGGCTCTCCATTTCTTGTCAGCTTGACGGACCTATCATCTGTTGATATCAAGAATATAGCTTCGTTTATCAAACTTTCTGGCTGGTTTTCCAGCGTAGGGTTGTCGTGCTTTTGATGGGCAGCCCTTGCGCTGGCTAACTTCTTCCTCTTCCCTGGTCAGTACAAGGACTGTGTTCACCTGTGGCGTCACAACAGGCCGCTATGAGTGCTCAAGTGAGTTTTTTGATATCAGAGCTACAACTCCGACCTAACCTAACCTAGCCTCTGATCGTTAATTCAGTTTTTTTCGTTACTACATACACATACATAGTTGGTAATTATAACTCTTCAGTCAGGATTACGACCTAGGTTCTCACACCACTTATGTTGAGTGCATTAATTTCACACTTGAGTGGTGGGTCCTACTGTTTAAAGTCGACTCCGAACGAAATATTTTTGAGAAACTTTTCATGGCAATATTATTTACTCCCAGAGTTTTTCCCAGAAATCTGCTGAGAGGAAGTCGGAGAAATATTTTTTCATATACATATGTTTTGTTTTGTTGAAGATGTCTGACTACCTACAAGACTACGGCGGCTTCATAACTATTGTGCTAAAAATCAGCTTTGACGCTGGAGATACTTTTGAGATAGAAAAATTAACCAAACACAATACGTTGTGGTATCACTACTCGTTGCAGCTGAATTTTGAATAGAGTAATTGAAGTCGCCGTAGTCTAGTAGGTAGTGTGTTGGCTTCAAGGTTCAAACCCCAGGTCAGACATCAAAACGAAACATGAAAAAATATTTCTTCGGCGACTTCCTCTCAGCAGATTTCTAGTAATTTTCTCAGCAGATTTCTTGAAAAACTGAAGAGCTTTTCAAAAATCTATCGTTCGGAATCGACTTTTAAAATTGTAGGGTCCGCCACTCATGAATAAAATTAATACACACAACATAAGTGGTGTGAGAAGCAAGGTCGTAATCCTGACTGAAAGGTTGTAACGACCAATTTTGTATGCATGTATGTATGTAAGACACCGAACAGCGAACAATGCAGAAGCTGTAGCAGCTTTTCATGTAGTAGGCCGAAATCAATCGATACGTAGCTGACCTCAGCAACTCTGGTCGTGTCCTTTCACTTAATGGAAGATTTTACGAAAGGATCTTGACTTTAAAGTTTTCAACTTGTGCAGGAATTAAAGCCAAGCGACAAGCGTATAAATGGCCTGAAGCACAAATTGATAGAATTTCTCTTCAAAATTTTGTTCTCCGATGAAAACCATTTTTTATTGAAGCAGAATTCTCACAATTGTGGTGGGAACAACCCTAAAGCTTTTATACAAACACCATTACATCTGCAATGAGCTAGTGGACTGGCTGAGTCTTTGGTTCATATGCTTTCAATGTTGTGAATGGCGGACGGTATAGGGACTGCGTGCTTTGCAGTTGATTCACTTGAAGAAACTTTTGCGTAAAGTAATGTCAATTTGCTTGGTTAGTAAGATCGTGCGACTTAATCCCATTGAATTATTTAGCTTAACTACGTTGAAAAACCCATTCTTTGTGGTAACATTTGGAGATCAAAATTCGAAGATTTATTGGCATAATATGGTTGCATATGTTGCTAAAAGTTTGACAAAATGGGTGTTCCAGATTCCGCCCAAATCAAATTTAAATATATTGTCATAAAATTTTCTATCCAACATAGCTCGTTTCATTAACATGATTGTATTTTGTTGTTTTATTATGATTTAAAGCAGTGTAACTGTAAAAAACATTCACTATAGTGGGTGGTGTGTCGTATCTGTAGTTTAGTAGGTAGCCTAGTAGGTAGTGTGTTGACTTATTAGACATGAGGCCATGGTTCAAACCCTAGATCCAGCAAAAAGAAATATGAAAATAATATTTCTTCGTCGACTTCCTCTCAGCAGATTTCTGGCATAAAACTCTGGGAGTAAATAAAATTGCCATGAAAAGCTTCTCAAAAACTTGTCGTTCGGAGTCGGCTTTAAACAGTAGGTCCCTCCACTCATGTATAAGATTAAAACACATAACAAAGTTTGTGAGAGGCTAGGTCGCAATCCTGACTGAAATGTTGTAATGACCAATACTTTCGGTTTGTATCCCATACTTAAAAAGGGTATACGATTGGGTTTTGCGGTCGATGGACAAAATTTGTTTGGGACGTTAATCTTGAAGACAGCGAATGATTCAGTTTTGCAAATTTGATCCAAAGGAATTGGATTTATTTACAAGAAGATTGAAGCCTCTTAATTGTATAAGTTTGGTAACGACGAATCCAATATTTTCGTCTTCACTTAGGTTCATATCCGGATCTAAGTTGCCCGGCTTTGCGACCAAACTCGTTGTTACAGTCGGTACTGTATTACGAATTTATAATAATTCAAATTGGGTTACACTAACAAATCCATGAATAAATTTTTTTGACTGCAAATTATTATGAGACCCGCAGAATCTGCTTAAGGTAGCTAAGGAAAGGTGATTTTCCTTTTTTCAGTCCACATACTTTCAGTATAAAATAAGCATTGAATTTAAAATCATTGAATTTTATTATCAAAATTCATGCTTCAAAAATCCTTTTGCTTTCACCCTCGCAGATAAGCGTAGGGCGTAAATTTATATGCAAGTACACTATTTATTACATACCCTACGTAAATGTAAACTTCAAATACACAAATCACATGAAAATCGGATTTTTTTTTTACCCCAAAAGGGTGATTTTAACTTTGTTAAATGGAAAAAGGAAAACAGAAAAGGAACAAGAAATCGAACCTGAAAGCAATACGTAAAGAGCCATCAGGGAATGCATACACTTACAAAAATAATACACACAGAAACACACTAACATAACGTATACCAAAAAAAAATATTCAACTATGTATTGCCAAAATTAACACAATAGCAAATGTGCACGAATAAGCCCATTGTGGAAACAGTTGAATACAGTGAATATAAGAATATCACATACGATTATATTGTTAAGTTTTTACCATTTTTAAAAACGTTTCAAATATGACTTCGTTGATTGCAAACAAAATAAAAATAAATTGGTGTTTAGCTTGAATTAAATTCTTTATTGTACGCACTATTTTTGTGTGCCACTGTTTATAACTTGTCGTAAACAACAATTTTTGCTTGTTCGCTATTCTGCTCACAACTGAGATCTTCAAACCACGACTGTTTTCTTCACACGCAACGTGACTTCACACAAGACTGACTGAATTCTTACTACTCGTTGCTTGGTCTTGCCTTTTTATATGCCCACGTAAACAGTCTGACGAACATTCTTGAAGTAGAATATTCGTGTTTTCGGTTTCTCGAGAACTCTATCGCGACTTCAGTGTTGTTTGTGTATTGTGTTCACATTGCTTGTTGTTGTTGTAGCAGTTCGGCTGTTGTCTCCGGAAGCTTTTCCCTTGGGAAAAAACTTATGGTTGATACAGCTTACGCTGGGTTGACAATCCTTGGCCGATCGTGGATCGGGTCGTTCCGGAGCGAAGATCCGATTGCTGTTGTTGCATTCGCTTGTAACAAGTACGTTGTATTTGTTTGTGTAGCTTTTGTTTATTGTTTTAATGTTAAACAATGGTACACCGTTTCCATTTTCGTAACAATATTTTATCAATTTGAGAGAAAAATTTATTTTTCCTAAGAGTTTATCGATCGCAGTGGAAGTTATAAGTATCTTATCCCTCATCTGTCATCAGTTTACCGCTTCCTTTATACTTGCTCTTCAGGACACGCCATAGAGCTTTGTGTGGTTTCTTAGTCTGCTCTGTTGTCTGTCCCGCGTACATCATACCTTAAGCACATCATGAGCTCTCCTCCCTTCCACTGAGACAATTTACTCGTGGCCATCTGCAGTCAATTGACTGTATCTGTGTCCTTGCAGTCAATTATGCCTCTTCCAATCTCTTTCAATTTTCTTCTTGCCATTTTTTAAAGCTCTGCTCAATGGGGTCTTTGTTGAACCATAAAGATATTTTCTCCACTTGATTTCGGTTCTTTAAGGTTTTTGTTCCTGTGTTCTCTGGTCTTCTATCTGGCATCTTTAGGGGTTAGTCCGTTCTCCAGATATCTGAGGTACCACCTGAATCAATTGTTTCAGGTGCCCCAATGGTATAGTTGGTGGTCTGATAAACTTCTAGACCCGAGGCCGTGTGATCGACTACCTGATGTGATTACTCAAAATAGAAAAAAGAAAGTGAGAATTAAAAAGCAAAAAAGTGACGTAAAAAATAACAAAAATTGTCGTGAATTGCCCCCTCTTTCCTTTCTGCTATAAACTATCTTCCATGTGTTCCCATACAATGCACTGTATGAAAAGCGGTCACCTCCTGGAAAGAAAAATTTACGCTTCCGTACTCTTACTTTAGCTGGCGCAATGTTGCAAAGCTGGACGATGCACCATCCTACTTTGTTTTTCCTATCAATTGTTTTAGTTGATGATTTGGCTACTGGAGTCGATGCTTCAGTTTTATTTATAGGCGTCTTTCCTTTGCTGCTGATAGATGTTGATTGGAAGCTGCGGCCTTTGGACAGTCGTCATTGGACTCATTCCATTCGATTCAGTAGCGCTCTGTGTCCGCAGGTTAATTTTACTTAATTTGTTTTTATTCTCCATAAAAGTTTTCTTTTAATATGGGACTGGACGGTTGACCATGGCAAAAATTAATTACTCTTGAATTCGGCCTGGTTTTCAAGAGGCTGCTTTGACGACTGGGATATTTGGGGGACCCCAAATGTATGTATGGTGCCAAACACCATAATCCGGCCGCTGGAATAATTCTTAGTTATTGTTCCTCAACTGCCTTTCTAATACGGGAGACCCTGACGGAATTATATGCTCTCTCCGTGATCTGTAGAGTTAAGCATTACGTCAAAGCATTACGTCCTTTACTATGCTACAGGAATTAAGAAGAATTGAGGGAATTCGTACAAATGCGAGAGAAGTAAAGCAATTTATGTGAGACTGGATGTCACGGATTAGCTCTCTTTTAAGGCGACTTTCAAGCTCAAAAGTGTAATACTTTTCTACATCACTGTACAAAACACTGTCAGACCGTTTACTCACTCCCTGCTACTTGCTGTGTATGAATATGCTTGCGTGTGTGTTGGAATTTTCAATATGAAGGTCCTTCGATTTGACAGTTTGCTCAACTGACATGTCTATAAAGTGTATGTTTTATAACGGGATACATGCATGTTTATCAATATATGACTGAATGCCTGTATGATTTAGTGTGTGTATGGCTGTGTATTGTGTGTGTGTGTGTATTCAAAATGTTAAACATGGAGCTGGCGTTAGAGTTGGTGTCAGTTGTGTTGCTGTTGGTTCTACTGGTTCTCTGGGGATATTTATATAATATAGTACGTGTGAGTTAGAGGGTAGTGCATTTGGATGTATGCGTAGAATATGCATGCATGTGTATTTGTTCCACTTTATTTGGTAAACGTGCCTGGAATTATAGTTGAATTTTGTTGGAGTGCAAAATATTGCCACTTTAAGGCAAACAAACGATGCTTTTGGAAAACAAAAACAACAACAAAGAAAAAAACCCATCAACATCAACATCGACAAAGAACCCTTTTAGTTAAATACGGCTATTTGCGAAAGAGTTTAAATGGCATATCTGTGTTGATTTAATGTGTTCATGTTAACGTTTTTGTGTATGAGTATCGTACGTACGAATGTGTGTTTTCACAACTTTAGTTCTGGGATATTCTAAAAGGCCACTACTGGTAGCGGCGGTATGAGATGGCAAAATGTAATGTCTAGTTATATACAGTGGACAACAAAAGTCTTAGTACTCCAATATATTTTGACAAAAAAAAATCCCCACAAGCTTAATACTCTTGCACAAGGTCCCGATATGAATTTAAGAGAGTATTTAGGAGATCATTTGAAAGAACGGTTACGTAATCACTAAACCTCTAAGAAAAGTCAACCGAAAAACTTGCTGCTGCCACCTAAAAACACTAAACAAAACTTGTACATTCAATTCCAAATGAGTTAAATAGAGTGATTGACCTTAAGGGATATTCTACTAAATACAAAAGATAACATTTTCATATATTAGGCCTTTGAATTTTAAATTTACTTACGGTTCTCCTTAGGGGGGTACCTATGGAGTCATTTGAAACTTTTCCTTATTTTATTCTTGTTTTATGAAAAACATTAAAAAATTGTTCGTTTTATAATAAAACAGAAATAAATTAATAAAATAAATATAAAAACTATACATTTTTATACAAACTGTTGGTTAAAATTCATGAAATTGTCAAAATATATTGGAGTACTAAGACTTTTGCTGTCCACTGTATATACCTACAATGAGCAATGTCGCATGTATTATTAAATATTTTCATTTTTAAAAAATATCACTACGTTGGTTGTTCCACCTTTTCTTTTGGTTTTTCGTTAAAACTTAAAATGATGAAAATTTCTTTTGCGTTCATTACCGTTTATCTTTTTTCTTTTTTGTTGTTAAGAAAATGGTTTGTTACTAAATTGATAATTTAGAAAAATTTCGGCTTTTTAAACTTTTTGCCTTCAAATAATTCTGACTTTTTATCGACAAGTTTTGAAAATCAAATAAATTTCGTAATTCCTTCGCTATTCGTTGTTTGGTTTTTTTTTTCTTACATATATCGAATGGTATTTTTTATTTCATTTTAGAAAATGTTTCTTAAATTTGTAATCTGAGCACACACTACCTGAAGGTATCGGTTGCTGTAAAAAAAGCAAATCAATCTTTAAACGTTTAAATTTTGCAAAATGTTTTCCGAAGTAATTTAAGAACAAAAATTATTTTAATGAAGTATTTTTCAATAATAAAATAAATCCAGTGGGGAATAAAGAACATCATTATGTTATTTGAGTATCTTAAACACACGTAAAAGTGAAATAGTTTTCAAAAAATGATTTTGATATCGAACAAAATTAATATTTTTCTCTTATTCAAAGGCTGTTATTAACTACAGATGGATAACATATTGTTACGAAAATGGAAACGGTGTACCATCGTTTAACATTAAAACGATAAACAAAAGATATACAAACAATTACAACGAACTTGTTACAAGTATGAGAGAAAAAGGGATAGCCAAGTAAGCGAACGAAACAACAAGCAATGTGAATAAAATACACATACAACAATGAATTCGCAAGAAAGTTCTCGATTTCTTCAAAAATGTTCGTCAGGACTGTTTACGTGGGCATAGAAAAAGGCAAGACAAAGCAGGCAACGAGTAGTAAGAATTCAGTTAGCCTTGTGTGAAGTCGCGTTGCTTGTAAAGAGAACAGTCGTGGTTTAAAGTTCTCAGAATAGCGAAAAGTTGTGTGAGAATAATAACGAACAAGCGAATTATTGTTGGATACATCTCATATTTTAAACGTTTTTAAAAAGGTAAAAACGTAACAATATTACAAGGAATTGGTGAAACTATTCTAATTGAAGTTGAATTAAAGGCAATACAAGCTACTCAAACTATTCAAACTATTCAATTGCCACTTGCATAAAAATAATCCATTACAAAAGCTTTTATAAGTACAGATTTGAAAACATCTCAGGCGGAGATAAAATACAGAGACTGGCATGCATGGGTAATGAGAAGACCTTTTCATATACTTCGTATTTGCATAAGTGGGACGGCATTGAGGACACTATGAGATGAGGTTAGTGGGACACAAGTTAAACACGAATATCATCAGGTACCATTGTGAGCTGACAAGTCGATTGGTTAACTATCTTTTGAACAGAAGCAGTTATGTGTATAGTTTTGAGAAAAGCTTCTCAACGAGACTAAGTAATAGCAGTGAATGGAACAACTAGTGCAGTGAATGGTTCTTTTCTAAGAAAGAGACCATTCTGTGCTCTAAAGATTGATCAGAGGCATACAGAGCGACGACGTTGATATTTCGGGGTACTCAGGGCCCATGAAATTCGATTGTTTCTTCCAAGCGGAAGTTTATGCCATCGTAAAATGTGCTCAATTCAACTTGGACAAGAAGTCCAAAGAATGGTATATAGCAGTACAATCTAACAGTGAGACCTCGGTCCAAGCAGTTGTTCTATCAAGTTGAATGGGACTTTCTTTTTTTTATATTACGTTTTGTTCGAGACGTTTGATCTGTCGTGTGAACCAGAGTCTCGCGTCTAATAAGCCAACACACTACCTACTAGACTACGGGGAAATAACGTCACCCTCTCTGATAGGGCCAGATCTTTTTGGAATAAAGGAGGGTATATTCGGCGAAAGAGAATATATAAAGAGGTGCAGACTCTTCTCAATCCAAAAGGGTTTGAGACAATCTAAGCTTTTGCTTGCGTTTGATGCCATTCAGTCAGGATTGCGACCTAGCTTTTCGCGCCACTTATGTTGTGTGTATTAATTTTATACATTAGTGGCGGGACCTACAGTTTACATGGACCTACAAACGTTTCATGGTACTTTATTTACTCCCAGAGTTTTATGCCAGAAATTTGATGAGAGGAAGTCACCGAAGAAATGTTCTTTTCATATTTCGTTTTGTTGAAGATAACTAACCTGGGGTTTGAACCGAGGCCTCACGTCTAATAAGCCAACACACTACTTACTAGACTACGGCGACTTCAATTCAGTTGAATTAATTAGGCCGTACAATCTTAACATTACCATATCATATCCATTAGAATTGTATGTGATTAATTAAGTAAAGAAATTAGTTTTGATGGTTTTTCCTTTCTTTTTTTATTTGAAGTAAAATCCGATTGATTTTTTCCCGCCTCCAGAGTGTGGTTTTTAATCAGAAAAGAAAGTGTTTGTTATTCTAATATCATAATATTCTATTTCTTTTTTTTTTTTTTTTGGGTATTGTTTGTTTGTTTTGTATTGTTTTGTTTATTCCCTTTAACAACATATTGTTGTAGTTGTTGTTGTTATTCATAAAATACATTTTCATTTCGGCATATTTGTTATTTTACATTTTATTGTGCGACTTGTTAAGTTTTCTGGCAAATATTGTGTTGACTATTGCTTACAATCACTATCACACAGTTATATACTGTATACTGGGGCACGCCCAGCAAACAATTATGAATGCATGCTATTTGGATACTCTTTCTTTATGTAAAAGGAGGCTACAACGTTTAATTTATAAAGATTTTATCAGCGTAAGTTGTATGATCGCAGTTAAACCTCAATAAATCAGTTCAAAGACATCTGAAAAGTAAAGTAAAGATTTCTACGCATCGATTATTGTGGAGGCTAACGGTTAGAGTTTTGGCCAACAAATAATGTAACCCTGCCACTGTATATAAACGTCAAATATCTTGTTTTTTAGTTAAAGAATTGGGCTGCGCAGAATTGTAGTATACTGCTGCAGGAATATCTACACGATGTTTTTTTTAACAAAATTTTCATAACAGTCATTAACAATCAACTAAGGGTCATTATTACAACTTGCCGTTAAAGTAGGGTTTAGTTAACTTTAGCTAAAGTTAACTTTAAAGTCACCTTTAACTTCTTTTCGTTATTACAACCTACAAATAATATAAACTTTACTTTTTCAAAAATTTGGCAGTGCCGGAGCAACGTCGATAACACTGTTCAATTAAACAAGGCAACGACGGGCTTGTTTTTTTGCTGTATTTGCTTATTTTGTTTATATTTGAAGTTTCCATATTGAAAATAATATATACATATGTATGGCAAGTTCAAACATAAACTTAACTTTAAAAGTTACAGGTTACAGGATGATCTTCCCTTTAGCTTAACGCTCACTTCTACCTTATTGTCCACTTATAATAATGAAAAACAAGTTATCTGCCCGTTAAAATCCTCCCTTTAGTTAACGGCAAGTTGTAATAATGGCCCTCAGGCTGATTTTAGAGAAATATTTCATCACAACTATTTATCGTATTCCTATTTCTTATTTTCTATATAAGGTTCTCTCAATTGTCTAAAATAAATATTTTTCGAAGTGTTAATTGCATCAGACAGCATTATAGCTGATAATTTCACATTATCCTGTGAAAATGTTACTAAAAATTTTTGAAATTTAAAATTTGGGAAATTTAAAAGTTTAAATTTAAAAAGGCAATAAAACATTTTGCAAAATTTACTTTTTTTGTTGTGAAGTATAATTGTTCCGCTAAGAAATGAAATATTATTTCATTCATATGGCTGCAGCGGCGGGCTTTACAGTATCTCATTCGATCGGACCAATTTTCGTGCCTAGTGAATAGGGTCGCATTTCGGCAATGACATTACAAATGTTGGCCTTCAAACACTCAATTGTCTCAAATCTTTCAATTGTCTTTGTCGGCATAACACTTTTCTTTAACGGTGCCCCACAAAAAATAATCCAACAGTGTCAAATCGTAGCTTCTTGGTGGCTAATTGATATCACGATTTTGGCTAATTAAACGGCCATCAAACGTTTGACGCAATAAATCGTTTGTGGCATGAGATGAGCGGCAAATTGCACCATCCTGTTGAAACCAAACATCGTTTACGTCAATACCATGAAGAGCGAGTACAAAAAAGTCGGTTATAATGGTGCGGTAGCTGTCTCTCAAAATGGTGGATCCAATATGGCGGTCGAGGTTTATAAAAATTAATCAGATTTACTTGAAAATTGTTACCGCCATATTGGAGTCAGAGAAGCAAGCCGACCACTATTTGTCGGCGGCGGCTGAAAGTGTAAAATTTGTCGGCGGCGGCTGCTAATCAGCTTAACGCCGATTTTTAACCGGCTCGAAACTATTTCCGGCTGAGCCGAAAACAAATAGTGTATTTTATATAAAAAACTATTTTTTAAACATTTAACATCATGTATTTAAAGCACTTTTAGATTGTTTAAATTAAAAAATTGTCAAAATTAAAAATTCAATATAAAGAATATTACAATTTTCTAATTTAATATTTAAAAGTTTATTGAATTTCAAAAATGATGTTACAAAATAAAGATAAATAAATAAAGAATAATAAAGATAAACGACCTCAGAAATTATATTTATTGTAAATTTACTTTTCAAAAAAATAAATTGTTTTTATTTTTAATTTTGCCAATATTAATAATATCTATTATTTATATATAAGTTTTGTTTTGTTCTTCCATTAAATAGTAACGTTCAAATTTAGCAACTAAATGAATATTTCCTGACTTGGTTTCACTTCAGAGAGAAAATCTGCTAAATGTTTAAATTTCTTAAATTTTTCTTTTAAAAAGTTTGAATGTGTTTTAATTTTATTTATTTTCAATGGGTTTTTGTATTGTTTGACATAAATTGGTAGAACTGTTATCGACGTTAATATTAACATGTATAATTTTGCAAGTTAACTCCTAACGTTTACAATTTTTAAATTTATATGAAATTGCCTTTGAAAGTTAGCAACAAAACACAACTATAAGTACATATGAGGCAACCTGTCACAAGTACCAAATATGTATATTAATAATCGGTGATCAAAAACTAAAATGGCATGCAATCTAACATATGTATGCAACTTCCTTTTAACTTTGAAGTCTACGGTTGGTAAGTTGTTTTTTAAAAAATCTATTTGGGTTGTGTAAAAATTTATTAATTTTTTTATTGAAAAAAAGGCCCTTATTTTCCAAAACTTTTCTGGCTTTATTTTCTATTAATTTAAATTTATAAATTTTTTTATTAAAAAAAATAAAAACCCTCATTTTAGCTTTCTTCTAGAACTTTTATGAATATTATTCTTAATAATTTCTATTTAAAATAAAATTTAAAAACAAGCACACATAGGGTAAAAGCACCAGTAGTCGGCAGTTTTATTTTTTTCCTCTTTTCAAACTGGTCTCATTAAGAATGAGAAAATGTTGCTGATATGATATTTAGTTATTACAATTCTGTGATTTGTTTAGTTTTAGCTTCATTTAACAATTTTGAGCAATAAAATAATTAATATAAGTAATTTACATAATTTATTAAAAACATTGATTTTACCAGTGGTAGGCACATGTGAACCTATGTTCGGTAAAAAATTACCCTATTGTCGGTATAACCATTTTTGTTAAAGGAAATCATAATTTTATAAAGAAAAAAATGTTATAATGACTATTTGCTATAGAAATAGCGTTATTAATACATTTTCTGTATAAAAATCTGTTTTACTTGCTATTTTTTTTTTATAGAAATATAACAGTTTTTCTATAAAAAAAACTTCATTTTCTGTATAGAAAATTGTAATACGCATAATTTTCAATAGAAAAGGTATAATAAAAACAAATTTCTACACAAAAAATTTTATACACATAAATTTGAAAATTTTCAAAAGCTCTATAAACTACAAAATGTTTTAGGATTATAGATTACAATACATTTTCAAAAAATAATTTGTATTAATACAAAATCACATAAATAACCTTTAAATAATATTGAAAAATGTATTTTTTAATATTTTTTATCAAATATTTATTTGATTTAAATTTTAAAAATATTAAGGTACATTTTTTTAAATTAACATTTTATAATTTTTTTCACAAATAATTTTGAAAATTTTTTTGTCAAATATTTATTTGATTTAAATTTTTAAAATTATATTTTTAAATATCAAAAATATCTTAAATAATACATTATTAAAGTGTATTTTTGACAATTTTTTTTTGTCAAATATTTTTAATATTATTCTTATTTGATTATTTTTTTATTTGATTTGAATTTGAAAAATAATAAGGTACATTTTTTTAAATATAAGTAATTTTAAATATTTTTCACAAATAATTAGGCTGAGTCGCATTTTTTGGTACTTTTAAAATCGACTCAGCCGATTAAATCAGCTCTGTTATAAGCCGCCGATGAGCCGATAGTTTCGGCGGCGGCGTGGCTGAAAAAAAATTACCGGCTGTTCGGCTAGCCGCCGGTCGCGCCGTTATGGCTTGCTACTCTGATTGGAGTCGCCTTTTTGAATTTTTTAAATCTGAATGAAGATCTGAAATCAGCGACCCCAAAAACCCCTGAGTAACAATTTTCAAGTAAATCTGATTAATTTTTAAGGACCTCCTCTTTTTCTCTTGCACCTCTTGACATAAACCCACCCCCTACTTTAAGGGTGCATGCAATCAATTTGGCTTTGGGCTCATTTTAAAGAGCAAAGATCAATTGTCAATTTCTGACAATAGCGATGGTTCTAGCACGTCAGTGTTTAGCTCTACAATTTTTCAAAAATGGCCAAAGACGCTATTTTTAGGGGTTTCAACCCCCTTTTTCTCGAAAACCTGACGTGATGTAAAGTTTTTGAACCCAGATTCGTGTTCAGCGTGCAAAATGCCTTCGGAAACCTCTGGAGCCATCTTATTTGTAAAACCCATGCAGGGCTGTGTTATTAACCTATCCACCAAGATAAAAATGAGCCGCACTCGAAAAGATGATGTCTTTGTTTTGGAAGTAAACCGATTCAGAATAGAATGATATAAGTATTGCCAGATTCGAAATAACCGATGGTTTAAATTTAGACCAATAGGTGGCCCACACGATAGGAAAGAAATAATCAGTCGCTAGCGAATGAAAAATTTGCGACGATGCGGTATAATTTTGTTTCCACCTAGCTCAGGACGATCTATCTCTAAGGAATCAAATATTTTTTTTTTTTAAATTGAGAGAGATCGGCATACAAGCAGCATGGTTGTTGATGGTGAACTAGGCATTCATCAATACACAGTTACAGCTCAATGTTTGGGTGTCAAACAATTTAAAAGTAAAAAATTTAGTGGACCGAATTTCCATTTGCGAATCACTGCTAAACTGATACGAACTTAAACCATTTCTGGAGCGAATGATTGTGGGCAAGGAAAATTGGATCATATGAAGCTTTTCAGACAGCGGCAAAATCAGTATTGACACCAGGAAAGCAAATGCTGTTTTCTTGGTGAGATTGGAAGGGAACTCTACGTTATAAACTCATAAATCTTGTTCACAAGATTGATTCTGATTTAACGATTGATATTATCAACAGAGATTACGCACATCTGTGATGATCCAGAAGAAAT
This sequence comes from Sarcophaga caerulescens, assembly GCA_927399465.1. Taxonomy (NCBI): domain Eukaryota; kingdom Metazoa; phylum Arthropoda; class Insecta; order Diptera; family Sarcophagidae; genus Sarcophaga; species Sarcophaga caerulescens. Next base: position 23,760,663 of record OV656867.1, read on the forward strand.
TATGTTAGCTTGACAGTTGGGTCAGTGTTTCGGTGAAAAAATCAAAAGTTCTGCAAATTTTCATGGAACTTTATTATCAAAATTCATGCTGTGTGAGGAATGTTCTGTCAGCAATTACATACATAACATACATACATAATTGGCCATTACAACCCTTCAGTCAGGATTACGGCCTAGCTTCTCACACCACTCAGGTTGTGTGTGTTAATTTTACACATGAGTGACGGGACCTACAATTTAAAGTCGACTCCGAGCGACAGATTTTTGAGAAGCTCTTTATGGCAATTTTATTTACTCTCAGAGTTTTTGCCAGAAATCTGCTGAGAGGAAGTCGCCGAAGAAATATTTTTTCATATTTCGTTTTGATGTCTGACCTGGGGTTAGAACCTTGAAGCCAACACACTACCTACCAGACTACGGCGACTTCAATTACTCTATTCAAGATTCAGCTGCAACGAGGTGTGATACCACAACGTATTGTGTTTGGTTAATTTTTCTATCTCAAAAGTATCTCCAGCGTCAAAGCTGATTTTTAGCACAATAGTTATGAAGCCGCCGTAGTCTTGTAGGTAGTCAGACATCTTCAACAAAACAAAACATATGTAAATGAAAAAATATTTCTCCGACTTCCTCTCAGCAGATTTCTGGGAAAAACTCTGGGAGTAAATAATATTGCAATGAAAAGTTTCTTAAAAATATGTCGTTCGGAGTCGACTTTAAACAGTAGGTCCAACCACTCAAGTATGACATTAATACACAAAATATAAATATTGTGAGAACCTAGGTCGTAATCCTGACTGAAGAGTTATAATTACCAATTATGTATGTGTATGTAGTTACAATGGGTCAATTTCGACCTCCGGGTATTGTACTTGTCTTAACGGACAAGTACACGTCCTCTAACCTAACCTAGTTACGAAAAAACAGAATTAACGAACAGAGGCGGTTGAAGAGCTGCAATGGAACATACCATTTTCAAGAAGGACAAAAATCGGAAGGATACTGTCAATGTAGCATAGTACAATGCGACGAGATTTACTTGGTGGGCATGCGATACCAGCAACCAAAGCAATTGAAGGGCAACTTTTCAATTAATCCTATGTTTTGTAACAGTCCATTGCCCGTCAAACTTAAGTGATTCGACTCCATTAACAACTTCTACAAATTAGAAGAGAGTTCACATTTACTTGTTGGCAAAATGTTTGCTGGGTAGAAGCATTTTCTAAAGGTTGTTGTCGCCAATAGCATTGGATCTAAGTGCGATAGCAACTACGACCAAACATTCATTGTATACGGATGACAAAGTCGGCATGTTGTTCTATAATAAAGACATAATCATAACGATAGACACCCTCCCACAAATACACATTTACCATATACACCAACACATTCTCACTATCACATACATACATATGAATTCATGCATGTAGCATAGTCAAGTAATATTTACATATACTATACAGTGGGGAAATATTTAAATATGATACTTACACATATACATTTCTCTTCATATGTATGTGTATGGTATGCCTGTCTGTCTGTATGGGTGTATAAAATAATAACAGAATATAAAATGACTTAATGTGTACATTCATATGTATGCGTGGAAACGTTTATATTTATTTAAATAAATATTTATATATGTATGTATGTATGTATGTGGAAAATGCATGTGTGTGTGTGTTAAGATATGTATGTATAGTGTACGGAGTTCAGTAAATATTATTATTTGTACACGTTCATTGTTATTATTGTTATTCTTGCCGTCGTCATTATTGTTGTTGTTATGCTTTTTGAATGTTGTTTGTTTGTTTGTTTATTTGTTATTGTTGATGTTGTTGTTGATGTTGCTGTATTTTGCAGTGCTATAGGAGCAAAAAAAAAGGGGTTATAACACCGAAAATCCATTTTGAAAATAAATTCCATTTCCAAATATTTGCTTAAACCCATGCTCTCTCTAACTTGTTATTCTTACTTTTTTTTGAATGCGTTTTTTATTCTCTTCTTTTAAGTATTATTGTGCCGTGCGCGTATATTTATTTCTTATGTTGTTTTTTGCCTCCAACGTAGGCCACTCGATTCGATAGTATACACCCACAGATGGAGAACTAAAAAAATATTTTCGAAACGCATTTGAATATTCACTTACCTTATGCATAAAAATAATAAAAACAAATTAAATTGAAATAATTATTTGTCGCAGTACTGCAGTAAATAAGTATCAGTATGAAGAAACCTTTACTCAAAAGCAGTTTGGAAGCAACCATGGCTTATTATTTATTATTTATTTATTGATTGGAATGCAGTCACGAATTATGTCATAATTATTACGGGAGTAGTAACTTAGGCGTTAGTTAGGTGGGTAGAAGTGGCTATCCACTAAAGGGGTATGAGCGGACACACTTAGGCCACACACAGATACCACAATTTCCCATTTTTCCCCTAGTCCAGGAACCACTCGGAGCTCCTGATGAAGCGACTCAGACTGCCAATATTAACGCATGACAGTTCATCCATATTATCCATGTGTGAGGCACCCAGGCTCCTCTTTCTTCTCTGACAAATTGGTGGACATGTACACAGTAGGTGAAGAACAGCCTCATCCTCCTCCACATCTCTACAGCTTCTACAGAAATCATGTGCGAGGTATCCAAGACTAATGGGCCTCTATTGAGTGCCCATAATGCAATGCTCCGAAATAACCCCGACAACACTGCTGAGCTTGTTTGTCTATAGTTCAAGCAGAGCTGTAGTGCGCCTTCCATCCAGTATTGTCCAGATTTTTTGTGCCATTCTGCCCGTGTCCGCAGCCGAACACCTATTGTTGACGAAGTCCACGATTGCATTGTTAATTGTTAGTTTGCAGATTCCCAAAGGGATCTCATATGTCGAGAACTTAGATCTTATGCTCGGTGTAGTGCAACATACTAGTGACTCTGATGAGAATAGAACCAACGACACTCACATGAATAGTTCGAGAGCCTCCATCTACATAATGAATAAATTTTTATTTAAAAGAAAATAAAACACACATATTTTTTATTGAAATTGATCACCTTTATTATGATAGGAAATCTTCAGGAGATGGCCATAAAAATGTCAGTCAATAGATTTTATATTTGACTACCATATTTTGTTATTAACCAAATCCTCACGGAAATGAAAATCGGAGGCTTCAAAATGATAGCATATGCTGACGACGTGGTGATACTGGTCACGAGAAAGCGTCTTTCAACGATCAGCGATCTTATGGAGTCGACAGTGGCATAGGTACACAGGAAGGCGGAGAAGAACGGCTTGAGTGTGAACGCAGATAATACGAAACTTGCCTTGTTCAGTCAGAAGTACAATCCAGGCTTCACCACTAGAAAAGTTAAGAGAAATGGCTCTGAGACTCTCAAAGGAGACAAAGTACTTGGATATCATTCTGGTTTCCAGACTGTCCTAGGTGAGGAACACGGAGAAAATGATAAAGAAGGCGATGAGTGCCTTGTACGTCTGTAAAAAGACGTTTGGGAGTAGGTGGAGCCTGCATCCTCATATTATCCACCGGATGTATACAGCGGTTATAGGGGCTAAACTCTAATGCGTGGCATTGGTGTGATGGGAGGCTATACGAAGAGGTCCTAACCGCTAACCTAGCATAACCTAACTATATTTTCTAACTAAATTTTTTTTAAATATTTTTCAAGGGCTCTGTAGCACGTGCATTAATTTTATACATGTGTGGCGGGACCTACAGTTTAAAGTTGACTCTAAATGACAGATTTTTGAGAAACTTTTCATGGAAATTTTATTTACTTTCCTAGTTTTTGCCCAGAAATCTGTTGAGAGAAAGTCACCGAAGAAATATTTTTTCGTATTTCGTTTTGTTGGAGATGTCTGACCTGGGATTTGTACCGTAGCCTCACATCTAATAAGCCAATACTTTACGTACCTTACTCAAGAAATTTAAGAAGTTATTGTGTCGCAAATGTATTGTCTATTCAATAGACTCTATTGTCTTTGTGATTACCACCTCGAGTCTTAATAAGTTTTCTGTAAAATATCGATAATCTATTAAACACAGCTCAACGCTAACATTAAGTTAAATTAAGATATTTCACAATTATTACAGTTTTAGAAACAACGCGATCTGAGCATTAATTATGTCAGGATTGCCAACGAGCAACAAACATACATTACTTTACTCGAAATTCATTTGATTAAAAAAGAAAATTTGATTTATAATTAATTCGATTTGAAAATATTTTTACGTTTTTACTTTTTAAAAGCGTTTCAAATATGAGCTCGTAGATTGCAAATAAAATAAAAATAAATTTGTGTTTAGTTTTAATTAAAATTCATTCGCACAATCCTGTGAGCCATTGTCCACAACTTGATGTAACCAACAACAATTGCTTTGATTGTTATTACTCTTTGCACTCTTTTGCATAAACAATAACAATTACTAGTCAATTGTTCGACAGATCTTTGTAACGGAGATCTTCAAACTATGATTACTCCTTCAAACATACCAAGTCTTCACACAGGACTGACTGAACTTTTACTAATTCAGTTGCCTGCTTTGCCTTGCCTTTTATATGGCAACGTAAACAGTCTGATGAATGTTCTTGAAGGTGAATATTTGTGACATCCCCTTCTCGAGATCTCTATAAATGTAAACATCGTTGTTTCATTATTGTTAATTTTGTTTAGATTTATTCTTGCAATGTTTGTTGTTGCATTTTTGTTTACTTGTGTATCCTTTTTTTATACTGGTGTTTGTTGGTATATTTTTGTTGACTTGTTTACCAAGCTTTCGTTTATATTTTAGTGTTAAACGATGTAAAAGCAAAACACCATTTCCATTTTCGTAGCAATATTTATTTCGGATTAACGACTGAAGTGTTAAAATAACTTAAAAGTTACTTAACTTGATTGAAATCAAAAAGAAATGAGGACTAGGATCGTTGATATTGTATAACATAGAACGTAATTGAAAAATTTTAAGAAAATTGAATTTGTTTTGGTTCTAGAAATCATGAGAAATAATAATCATAAAATATTTTAAATTAACATGTTGCAACGATTGTCATTACAATTTTGTTTTTTTTTTTTTTATTAAATTCTAGGAATTAAATTTCGTACCGCCTGCGGCTTTTCGAATTACACTTCTTTTTTAGTTTAAAATCATTTGCAACAACCCTTAACACATAATATGAATGGTGGACGTTCGTTAGTGATCAATTTTAAACGGGGGAAATTGCCTCCACAATCAACAACTGTTGAAACAGTCAACGTAAATAATAAAAAGTAAATTAAAATTCTAAAGCGTGTTAAAAAGTAACATTTCTCCCCTCAACGATGATTCATGATGAATGCAGAAATATTTAACCTCGAAATTTAGGCCGACAACTGCAATTGCACACATGTTGCAAGTGGCAAGTTGATATTATTAGGTGAGATATTGTTGTTGTTGTTGTTACATGTTCATCATTATTACATACAATTAAGGCAGGAAACTGAAGGTTGAATTGCCTTAACTTGCATTCGAAATGTATGTGCGAACAGATCAAACAGCACTCCTTCTCAGATTTAATTCCATACGTGAATGCATCTACAATTTTATTCATTCATCTTCCGTCGATGGCAGGCATATTAAGAAGTGAATGAAGGAGCAAATGTGAGTGTGAATGTGAATGAATTGTAAATTTATTTACAGAACATCATTATATTTTGTGTTTTAATTAAAATATGCGAAAAGCTTCCATCGCATTCATATGCCTGCATTCATATGTATGCATTTATGAATATATTTGACGATGAGACGGCAACCGGGTAGAAATGATTAAGAAAATACACTCTGTTCCCTGGTGTTTCGTTGTAGTAGATATTATTGGAAATCTGACAGTAATGTGGTAACATAAAATAGGAATACAAAGTGAACTTTTTTGCTCTTTACAATTCAATAATTTTGAATTCGAATTTAGAAAATTTGAAATTAAAATGTGGAAGTCGCCGTGTTCCCTACTAGTGTGTTGGCTTATTAGACGTGAGGCCTCGTTTCGAACCCCGGATCAGGCATCTCCAACTAAGCGAAATATTACAAAATATTTCTTCGGCGACTTCCTCCCAGCAGATTTCTGGCAAAAACTCTGAGAGTAAATAAAATTGCCATTATAAGTTTCTCAAAAACCTGTCGTTCGGTGTAGAATTTAAACTGTAGGTCCCCACCAATCATGTATAAAAATTAACTCACACAAGATAAGTGGTGTGAGAAACTAGGTCGTAATCCTGACTAAAGGGTTGTAATGACAAATTAAATTAAAATGTTCATAATTTGGTGTCATTTGAGTGAACGGTAGGTAAATAAAGTAAATTAATGTTATAGGAAGGCTTTCGAATGCCGGTTAATACCACAGCAGAAATCTAATTCGTCCGCGTCAATTTAACGGATGGAGGTTGTCTTCTCCAATAGATTTGTGGACCACTTTTTCTTAGTTTCCATAGGGTACTTGCGATGCACGTACGTAATGATGCTGCTTAGGACACACATTTTATAATTAGGATCAAATACTATAGAAAAATTCAATTCATGCAACTCCAGAAAACCAATATGTTAAGTTTCCTGACATATGTAGCAACTAAAGAATTTATATCCTTGACTGATGCCATGACAAAAGTGATTGAAAGCATAATAAAATTTGAGAGGAAAACTTTCAATATTTTTAAGAAAATTTTTACTGCGTATATACCCTTCAGTCAGGATTACAACCTAGCTTCTCACACCACTCGTGTTGTGTGTGTTAATTTTCTACATGAGTAACAGGACCTACAGTTCAAAGTCAATTCTGAACGACAAATTTTTGAGAGGTTTTTACATGGCAATTTTATTTACACTCAGAGTTTTTGCCAGAAAACTGCTGAGAGGAAGTCACCGGAGAAATATTTTTTCATATTTAGTTTTGTTGTTGTCTGACCTGGGGTTTGTACCGAGGTTTCATGTTTAATAAGCCAACACACTACCTACTAGACTACGGTGACTTCGTCGTTCTGGATATCTCCTGGTGAAGCGGTTGTCGCGGCCTTCAATTACGATATCAAATTTAAACAACTTTGATGGCAGTATACTAAAAAAATTTACTACACAAAGAAATAAATTTCGGTTTCAACCAAGCAAACGTTTCAAAGTCGGAGAGAATGCCAACAGTTCTTAAGGCTGTGTAAGAATGCCTTACTAAAACTGATCACTTTATTTTTTACAAAAAATCATTCTCTAGATATGCTCAAAACTATACAGAGATCTTTTGAAATGCTATAGAACTGCATCTCTTAAAAAAGAAAATATTTTCATAAAGAAAGTCTTGATTTCACACCAGAGATACGTTAACAATAGTTGAACGTGAATTTATTCTGCGAAAGATAATCTTCAATCGGCTCGTCTTCAATCCAGATTCTTGACTTTGAGTTTTGATGGATCTAAGAAACTATTGCCGAACTTAATAGGCTAAGTAACGATAAGACAGGTAATTGAGTTATTGGAAACTATGTAATCGACGAAGGTTTTTTGGCTGAGGCGTCGTTAGTGGTGATTTCAGCTGGTATGTCATAAAGTGGTATTTTGGGATTCTTTTTTTTGAGATTTTTACTTGAGACGTGGAAATATTCAATCAAATTCACAATATGGGACAACTCCCACGTTGGGTTTCGGTAACCGCAAGATTACAGCTTCGAGATTCGAAAGTCTATAATATTTTAAAGCATAATAACATTTAACACAACAACATATAACATTTACATTTCGGAAGTAAACACGCACTTTAAATTCGAAAAAGTAACTAAGTAGGGAAGGGCTCCGCAAACGCATATAAAATAATTGCACACACCTTGATAGACGTCTGATTAGAAACTTTCTCAAGGGATCGGAACTAGCAGTTGAAATTGTTTGTTAAAAGTATAATACGATGTATTAGGCGAAAGAAATTTCGTCAATTCTTGTTCGAATTTATAAAACTAAGTCGCCTCTATATCCTTGACCCATGCAGCACAGAATATAACTTCAACAGCTAACTTTATATCTATATCAGCCAGCACTACGGAGGAGAACTCAAACAACAAAGTAGCGTACTGCTACATCTAATTCAGGGATTACCATTTCATAGCACAATTGTGCAGAGAGAATTCACACACATTGCTTATGCTCTTTTATTTAGTCGTCGATCAGACTGCGATGAGCACACATGTCAGCGGATGCTATAGTATTTTTTTCAGGTTACACTCAAAAAATATATTATGTTAAAAAATCCTTTTTTTAAAATTCAAAGTCTTCTCTGTTCTTAAAACACATGATTGATTGTTTTAATAGTCAAGTAAATAAATTAAATGATATGGAAAGAGAACAACTTTTTATAGACATAAAGCAATATTTTGGAAAAATTAAAAGGTTGGTTATTAGCGGGAGAGAAAATTTATGAACCAAAATTAGTACCCAGCAAATATCTAAAAAACATTATCTAATTATTAAATTAAAGATGTATAACTTCATGTGTGAAAATATATGTCTCGATAACGACAATTTTAATTCTGATAAATTCATACATTTTCAGGTACCTTGTGTTTCTGTATCCGTTCTCCCGGTGTTCGCAGTGCGTACAAAAGAGGATTTCATTCAATTGACATTCTTGCTGCATCATCTTGTGGTTACATTATCTTTGGATGCATAATTTCTATTTTAAATTTTTCCATAGCAATCGGCTAATAAATAGCTGAAGCGTTTGCAAGTTGTTTGTCGAAGTTTTCTGGATAAGCCAACACGCTACCTACTAGACTTCGGCGGCTACATTCGATTATAAAATATGAAGTTTTGGGTACGCATAGATTTTAAGAGGCTTCCTTACCTTCTGTAGTATATCTTATATGATGTGCGATATTCTCTTACGAACCAAATATAAAAGATACTATACTGCCCATGTAAGTAAAGGATTGAACATCCTTAAACTCTGTGTGGTTTATGTGGATGGTGTATGGTTTTAACTTTTTTTAAATTTCTAATGGTATTATTGCCACGAAGTCCTACACGTAATCGCTAACGACAGAGTCTAACATGCTTTCATGGATTATTTTAAGTGTAGAATAAAAGAAGAAGTCGCCGTAGTCTAGTAGGTAGTGTGTTGGCTTATTAGACGTAAGGCCAGGGTTCAAGCCCCGGGTCCAACATCAAAATAAAAATGTAAAAAAAAAATATTTCTCCGACGACTTCCTCTCAGCAGATTTCTGGCAAAAACTCTGAGAGTAAATATAATTGCCATGAAAAGTTACTCAAAAATCTGTCATTCAGAGTCGACTTTAAAATGTAGGTCCCGCCACTCATGTATAAAATTAACGCACACAACATAAGTGGTGCGAGAAGTTAGGTCGTAATCCTGTCTGAAGAGTTGTAATGACCAATTATGTATGTACTCGTATGTATGTATAGAATAAAATTTTCAAATATTCTTGGATAATAGACCGTTGTTTTTGGCATGAAGGTTACAATTTCAATCTAAACTTCGAAATTGCCTTGAGTTTATTCACAAGGATCAAGAAAAATTGTTCATGGACTTGATTAATAAAGATCTGCATTTAATTTTTTGGTTTGGTCTGGAAAAAAATATATTTTTATCTATGAGATGCAGAGTTTTATAAGGTGAAATATGTAGCGTGTAGCGTACTCTTCACAAACATTATCACAAGTTAAAAATTTTTGTATGACAAATTTTATCGCCCACTGTTATTATTAATATCGCTGCAGATGGAGAGTAATTTATACACCAGCTTAGGAAGTAAAAAAACAATTGTTGAAAAAACATAAAAATGTCAAACATCAAAGGGAATTATGACAACTGAAACTCATCGTCAGTCACTTATGGTGGCATATTCTTCTATGGCATAAGCTATAACAATAACAACAAGGCAATAGCAATAAGAATATGCAAAATAAGAAATAAGCAAAACGAAAAAGAAATAAAAAGGAAGAAATAATGGCTTAACACGGCAAAGGGGAAGCCAGGAATCAGAAGCATGTTAAGAAAACATTCGATGCGATTTTCCCTTTGCGCTCGTAATATGACAGACAGTTTTACATTCGTTCCACAATTGGTGGCAACATTCATCGTTTTTGACATCGTCGGTGGTTGTTAAAGGAAATAAACGAAAAGTATCGAAATCATTTTGCATCAAAATGTTACAGACACAATTCTTTATTTTATGATTTTATAGCAGCAGCAGCATTTCTATCTTTTTTTCACTTGTGAATACTTTTTTTTGTTTGTTAATTTAACACAAATTTAACAGACTGCATCATGAATCATGCTCATCATAAAAATCCATAAAATAACGAATGAAACGATGGCAAAAGATGTGTGAAAAATTTCTCATAGAAAATGAGAAAAACAAAAAAAAGGATTGTGAAAATAACAAGAAACGGAACATATTTGAGCATATTTTCGCAGCAAATCGAGGGAGTTTTATTTATTTCGGTACCCGAAAGAAATTATAACAAATGACATGAAGCTGTCATTTGTATGAATATGAAGAACTCGTTCCTTTCCTTTCTTTTTTATTTTTGGATTTTTCATGCCAATCTGAAAGGAAAACATTTTACAAAGCCATCTACGAACAGTAGGATCGAGGACAACAGTTACACCTCAACAACAGAGATGAGGCCACACCCCATCCTTCCTTTAGTGCGTAGCGTATTGTGCTGCTGGATATGAAAATGGAGAAGAGAGGTGGTATGAATTTCAGTTCAGTTTTTACGCTTCTAAACGTTTTTCTTTTCTTTTTTTAAGAAGAATATTTTGCAATACAACCCACGATATGAACGGTTGTGTTGCACGTGTCTATTCATGTACATATGTGTATACATAGCGTATGAATTTCTGTTGCTACCGTTTTCCTTTAAAAAATATTTACTTTGACTGTCAGTCGTTCTTTTGTTAAGGCATTCAACCAAACAACCATCCAACCTGTCAGTCATTTTTTACATGTTTTTCGCCTTGTTGCCATGTAAATGATTGACTGAATAAGTGTTTTGTCTTCAAACGTACATGTATTGTTGTTGCTATTGTTTAAATTATCGTTGAACAGGAGTCGAATGAACTACAGCGGAAATGAAGACATGTTTCATATTTTTCATTACTCTTCATTATTATTTTTTGTTTTTCATATTATGGAATGGAATTTTTGCCCCTATTAAGCATTTGGTATTTGCCAAATTTAATATATTTCTAGTAAAAAAATTTCATTTCATACTTGCAAACAATTTGTACCACATAAGTACGTATGTATTTTTTCAAAATTAAATCCTTTTTTTTAATATTTATGGAAAGTCAGAATTCAAATACCATACAATGAACTCTCTCTGTATAACAGAGCTGGTTATATTGGTACTTCTTTTTATTTCGTTTGCTTTGTTTCACTTTCAGTAATTAATGCCTTGAAGCTGATCAGGATCATTCGTCCTAGGATAATAGGTTCACCTAACAATGTCTGGAAATTATGCTCTCTAGACACTAGACTCATCTTAATAACTTTGCCTTCTCGAAATCTCTATAAATGTAAACATGTTGTTTATGTTGTCTTGTTTATCAATATTTTTATGCTGGTGTTTTGTTGTTATATTTTAGTGTTTACTTGTTTATCATGTAAACAAGATAATTGTTTTTGTTTTTGTAGATTTTGTTTACAATTTTAATGTTAAACGATGTAAAAGCAAAACACCATTTCCATTTTCGTTACAATATAAATGATATCGATTAGATTCCAGATGGTATACCTACTTGTATTCTTAGACATTGTTCCGAAAACCTTTTTGGTCCCCTAACGGCAATTTTCAACAAATCTATTGAACTGGGTTATTTTCCAACTGCTTGGAAAAAATCTTTCATTATCCCATTGTTTAAAGCAGGCAATAAATTGGAAGTTTCTAACTACAGAGGTATAGCAAAATTGAATGCAATTCCAAAACTCTTTGAAAAAATTGTGACTGACTCTTTATATCATAAAATATCCTCAATTCTAACATCATATCAACATGGCTTTCGAAAATTATGTTCAACTTCTACTAATATCTTGGAATTAACAACTAAAGTAAATGAAGGGTTCATCAACAGACAACAAACTGATGTTATCTATACAGACTTCAGTCAAGAATTTGATAGAGTCAACCATGATCTTTTGCTTTATAAACTATCTTGCATGGGTTTTAGTAACAATGCAGTACGTTGGCTGAAATCTTATCTTTCCAGTAGAAGTCAACAAGTGAAATTTGAAAATGCACTATCTAAAGTCATCGATGTTCCCTCCGGAGTGCCTCAGGGAAGCCATCTTGGTCCAGTACTATTCACATTATTATTTATAAACGATTTGCCATCTGTTATTATTCATTCTAATATACTCATGTATGCTGATGATGTTAAAATTTTTAATTCGCTTGATAGTATATCTGGTCAATCAACTCTTCAAAAGGATATTGATTATTTTTGTCAATGGTGTGAAGTCAACTTGTTGGAGTTAAACTTTAATAAATGCAAACATATGACATTTCATCGTTCATTTAAACTTGATACCTCTTATCATTTTAAAGACAAAATCTTGGAAAAGGTTTTAAATATAACTGATCTTGGAATCTTATTAGATCATAAGCTGACGTTTTCTGAACATATATCAATGATGGTGAACAAAGCAAATAGTGTTTTAGGATTTATAAAGCGCTGGTCAAAGGAATTTACTGATCCCTACGTAACAAAACAATTATATATATCTTTGGTGCGCCCTATTCTTGAGTATGGATCTATTATATGGGATCCACATTTTCTAATTTAAGTTAACTTAATTGAATCTGTTATTTGGCTTGAGAGGACTTGGATGGAATTCGTTCCTTCGAATGAAAGTAGACTCGCTCTTATTAAGCTACCTACACTGAAAAGTCGAAGAATAATGCTAAGTGTCTCTTTTCTTCTGGGTTTAATACATGGAGATGTTTATTCTGATTATTTGTTACGTAAAATTAATTTTAATGTTCCAATTAGACCTTCTCGTAATTTTAATTTATTAAATTTACAATATCATCGCTCAGTCTATGCCAACAACGACTCTTTTCGTCAAATATGTCTAAAGTTTAATAATTTTTATCATTTAATTGATCTTTCTGAAAGCAATTATTCTTTAAAGAGAAAAATTATATTGTACTTGAATCATTAAGTGTTAATTATATATATTGTTTGTAAATTTAAATTTAGTCTGTAAGGAACCACTATCCATAGACATAAATAAATAAATAAATAAATAAATAAATAAATAAATAAATAAAAAATAAATAAAAAGAAGTTATTTTCTTCTCATGCCTGAGTATAAGACGCAATTGAAAACAAATTTTCACTTCTCAAAATGATTGTGCCAAACATCAGATGTTGCTGCACACTGTGTAAAACATGTAAGTCTTCAAATTTAAAAGTCAAAACGAAAGGTTTCCCAAGGAAATACATCAGATTCGCTATATGAAATGCCATCAGACATTTCAAGTGAAAAAGTCAGAATTAAGGCCTAAAGCGGGCAAAGCCATTGTTAAAAAATGGAACAAAATTTATTATCTTATTAACGGGTTATGATAATATATTCCGTCATGGAAATTTGCAATAATTTTTTGTAGGCATGAATTTTTATGCATGTTCTTATCTAAGTAATCATTAACTAAGTATAATTATTAAAAAAATCACCATTATGTAATGAATTGAACAAAAGTTTATTCCGCGGTTAACAGATTAAGAAGAAAATTAACTACAAAAAAAAAATGGTAAAAGCTTTTCAAGGCTATAATATTCACAGCATCAAAAGGTGTTGTAGTCATCGTAGTCTAGTAGGTAGTGTGTTGGCTTATTAAACGTGAGGCCATGAACAAACCGCAAATCAGACATATCCAACAAAACGAAATATGAAAAAATATTTCTCCGGCGACTTCCTTTCAGTAGATTTCTGGCAAAAATTTTGAGAGTAAATAGAAAATTGCCATGCAAGAGTTTCTCCAAAAATCTGTCGATCGGAGTCGACTTTAAACTGCAGGTCCCGCAATTCATGTACAGTGGGACCTCGATTTTCCGTGATGGTCGGGACCGGAAGCAATCTGTATAATCGATTTTCCCGGTTAATTGATTACCAATTTTGGCTAGTTTTTTAATAGCTATTTTTATTAATTAATAAATGAATATATACATATTTATATAAAAACTAAATAATTCAAGGATTTTATATACATATGTACATGTTTCAAAAATATAAAAAAAAAATTATTTTGTCAGAAAACAGTGAACAGTAGATAAGGATTCCGTATACTAAAGAGGGAATTCCCCTTTTTCGCTTGTTTGTTCAAAAAAATAGAAAAAAATTGTTGCTTATAATCACGGATAATAGAGGTAATCACGATTAAACGATGCAGAAAAATTTAAGTCGATGCAAAAATCTTTCTTTTTCCATCCCGGATAATTGATGTTGCCGGATAATCGAATCACGGATAATCACACCACATAAGGGGTGTAAGAAGCTAGGTTGTAATCCTGACAGAAGGCTTGTAAAGACCAATTATGCTATGTTGTGTTATGTTAAGTTGTAATTATATTGTAATAAATAAATAAACAAATAAAATATGATATCTGGTGGCTAGAATGTTTTTAACCGGCATAAACTAGCTTTCTTGAATACATTTTATTTAATTTTGTTTTTATTCTTCACATTGAGTTTGTTTGCAATTTTGATTTCTGGTTTATCCACATAAATTCTACATGTTCAGCATACATGTTCCGTCGTCTGCCTATGGCCTGAAACAGTCATAATAAAACCATATTTTCTTAACACCCCCCATCCATATAAAAATGATTTCTTGAGAAGAAGACATGATGAAGTAGAATTTCTTTTGTCGTTTTTGGGGTTTTTTTTTCCATTTCGACCTGATCGTTTGTAAATTTATTCCATGCGTATACCTAAATATGTATGACAGCCTGTTTATTTCTGAGGTTGAAATTGTGTGTGGATTTCGAAATGTTTGTGGAATTTTCAAGGGCGGGAGGGGAATGTACTTATGGTTTTGGTGACAAATACTCGGGTGTTTCGTTTTGCGCGCGTGTACGTGTACGAGCATTGGTATTTTACAGATTTGTTACGGATTTTTTCAAAAGAGAAAATAAGAGGAAAAAAAATGTTATTCACGGTATTTGTTTATAAATTACAACTGTCGTGCATTTTATTGTTTATTTATTTTTTTTTCTTCGGTTTTCTTTTTGTTTTTTTTTTTGTTGTTTCTTTACGATATTATACCCTCTTAAGGCTTAAGAACAATACATACATATGTACATACTTTGGCATTTATCCTGCCTAATTGTGCACTTCCCCCATAGCCAACAGAAAAACTTTTACTGTATATCGTACTGTATCGCATGGTGGGTGGGTATAAGACGCTTGTTCACAGGTGTGTTCTGTATACTTTTGCATTTTATTTTTATATTTTTTTTTTCTTTCTATTTTTTGCTATAAAAAGAGAAGTGAAATAATTTCCACTTTATTGTTCGTTCTTTGTTGTTCTGATAATTATGTCTGTGTTTTTGAAACATAAATTATAATTCTACTCTTCACTTTTACAGCTTCTCTACGTTGTATTTCTTTCACAAATTTTGCCTTTTATTTCCGGCGTATGTAAGTATATTGTGTTCTAATAGAATTCCTAGAAAAGTAAGCTCCGGCATCCACTAAAATTTATTACGTTTCTCATTTGGTAACCCCCTCTGAAATTGTATTTGGTACTGCCTGCTACTCAATTTATTTTTGTGTTATTACACACACACTGTTTGTTACGTACATATTTAATTCAGGACAAATCAAAATACATTGTCATATCTTTAAATGTCCTTGTTGATTATATGCTTCTGTTCCCTCTGTATGTATACTTACGTATACTTTCTTATGTTGAAAAACCTACTCAGAGTTATTTATGACCTGTCTTAAACGGATGTTGCATATTTTACAGAAATGTTGAAATGTTTCACCTTAACCTTCCTATACCCGCGCCAAAAAGTGAAACACCAATACCCGCGCGTTGGTCTATGAGACCGACAATGGAAAATCCTATATCCTTGGTACTATTTCAAAAAATTTTTTTTGATGCAAAAACGAAGCTTAATGAAGCTGCCAGTGATATCAACTTACTGGCACTATTTTTTTTACAAAAAAATCGCAATAATAAAAAATCGGTCTCACAGACCAACGCGCGGGTATAGGAAGGTTAAAGTTTAACTTTCTTTTAAAATCTCAATTGCCTCCAATTTTTGGTTATCCTACGTGTATACAGTGCAGTAACATATCTGGACAACTTTAGATTCTTTTATTGATTCCTCTAAAGCAGTCATCAAACCCGGTTTGATCGCATTATTAGTATGGTGCTGGTGCTCTTAGAACTGCAACATCAAACGCTTTGTTTACTACACTTCAAGAACTACCACCGTATATATTGGCGAAACAATTGGCAATGAGACTAAGCGTCACAAAAGCTTGGTCGTACCAAAATCTTGCGTATAGTTAATCGGAATATACCTATCGACTTAAAGGTTACAAGTCTCGAACCGTTTGGAGTTCAACTGGTAGCAGACTGTTCTGCGAAGCTCGACCGGAGGCTTAATTCTGGTATCACGGGTGTCGGGAGCCCTAGAGACTTGTCTCTGCCCGCCAATGGTGCGGCCCCTTGTGTGAGCAACGTGGTGGCTGTAGTTTATAACCAAATCGCGGGGAGAGCGCAAGATCGTTGTGGCGTTACACTCTTAACCACTGTCAAAAAGGAGTTTAAATAGTCTCCGACCCCTAACCAAGAGGGAAGTCATGGAAGGTACTCGCGTATCGTGATGCAATCAATGACATGCTTATGCATATCACGTGGTTGCATTACTGTGCGTTGGGGCGCTGGTAGACGCCTTGTTTCCACCCGTGCTTAGAGCACCGTGGCGTAAGCCATCATGGCGATACTCACGTAAAACCCTGGACTGAAAATACCTATCGACTTAAAGGTCACAAGTCTTGAACCGTTTGACGTTCAACTGGTAGCAGACTGTACTGCCAAGTCTGACCAAAGACGTATTTCTGGTACCAAGGGCGTCGGTAGCACCAGAGACTTGTGACTACTCGACTGCGGTGAGCCGCCCTTCTGAGAGCAACATGGTGTTTATGGTTTATACCCAAATCGCGGGAATAGCGCAAGCTAGATGTGGTGGTTAACGCCTTAACCATTTTCATAAAGCCGTTTAGATAGTCTCCGACCCCTAACCAAGAGTAAAGTCATATCCGAATGTGCATTCGAATTAGTACACACGTACGTTGATGCAATCCTTGGTATGCTGCATCATTGAGCGTGTGGGCGTTGCTAGACGCAGTGTTTCCACCCGCGCTTAGAGCAGCGTGGGGTGTGCCATCATGGCGATACTTTCGTTAAGACCTAGACTAAATACCTGTAGACTGTACAATACCTGAATGACCCCTTAAAATAATGGTTAATGCCTTATAATAACAGTTCATGTCGACAAAGAGAAGAAACATTCGACATTGAAAGCCGATACACTGGCGCTCTGCAGAAAAGGAATCAAATGGTCCCACCCTGGAGGAGAACTGAGTCTGACTAAGTGAAATACCCAACCCCCCTTGTAGCTGTCTATATAAGTACAAATAAGATGCATTCCATATTTTGATTTCGTTATAAAACTTAATTTCATTTGGCAAGATTACTGACAGAGAACAGAATAAAGCACCATAGCCTAATGTAGCACTAGAGTTGTAAAATTTTGAAAAGAAAATATGTATAGTATTCCCCGGATATACGCACTTTCAAAAATGCTTGCAGGATAGTGTTTATAAGCGGGGAATTCCTATATCGAAATCCTGCACCAGAGGACAAATAGCCGCTTGTTATTTAAGCTGATATAATTCTATTCAATAGCTTCGTATTCGATGGAATACCGGCTGGTCGAGGAGAGCTTTGATCATCTTCCACAGCTCGGTGTGATGAACAAAGTTGTAATTTGCTGGGCCCCCGTGTCACTTCGAGATCACACATACATACATAATTGGTCATTACAACACTTCAGTCAGGATTATGGACGTGGTTTCGCACTTAGGGATCACTGCAAAGAAATTGCTGAAGGAGATGGATCCTCAGCAAACTTTGTACACACAGTCAAGAGTCCTATTGTAGCATTAACTAGGCAGGGAATTAGATCGCTGACTCGCACAAGACCTGCACCAGGTCATATTAGTAGAATAGTTTTACAAATTACGAAAAGCGAACTTTGTTGGATTGTAAGTTTTCTAACAAGAATCAATTATCTGAGGTTGAGTTGCCTCAGTTGGTTATGTTTTATGGATGGGACAGAGTGTCTCCCACAAGAAAAATGAAAATATGAGGTAGATTCTATGGAATTAAATTGCGTTGTTAAATTTCTTTAATACTTTTTCCAATAAATCTGCCGTTAGTGGTGAATATTAGCTCTCAATGGCTCAGGAAATCCAGAAATATTTAATCGCTCGATATAGGGAGCAATAGAACAGGATAAATTTTGGAGAGAAAATTGTCACAAAGCGGATGCATGTAAACGCATGTTTAAATGCATGTTTTAAGGTAAATTTAAAGTATGAAATACAATTTTTCGCGTTTATAAGCGGGGAATGCTAAAAAGCAGATTGCATACATCGAAATTGTTTCAGTATATTAGAAGCAAAAATCGAGATTTCTTAAATTTCAGTGCTACTAAGCGTGAAATACTTATATCCGGGGAATACCGTATCAAATATTGTTACAAAAATGAAAAATCAAGATACTGGTGTTTCGTTTTTACATTGTTTAACATTAAAATTATAAATAAAAGCTACAAAAACAAAATAATGCAGTAAACAAACCTATTTACAAATTATCGTACTGCTTAATATAACAACAAACACCAGCATAAAAAATGGTAAACAAGTAAACAAAAATATACCAACAACACTACAATAATAAATGTAAACATAGTTATTTAAATTTATAGTGATTTCGAGAAGGCAAAGTCATTAACGTTCGCCTACAAGAACATTTATCAGACTGTTTACTTTGCCATATTAAAGGCAAAGCAAAGCAGGCGACTGAGTAAGTAAAAGTTCTCTCAGTCTTGTGTGAAAATGCGGTGCGTTTGAAGAGAGTAATCGTGGTTTGAAGATCTCCGTTACGAAGATCTGTCGAACTATTGTCTAGCAATTGTTATTGTTTATGCAAAGGGTATAAACAGAGGAATAACAAACAAAGCAATTGTTGTTGTTAACATAAAGTTGTGAATAGTGGCACACAGAATTGTGCGAATAATAAAGAATTTTAATTAAAACTAAACACAAATTTATTTTTTATTTTATTTGCAATCTACTAGCTCATATTTTAAACGTTTTTAAAAGTTAAAAACGTAACAATATTTTAAAATCTTGGTGGAGGGCTTCTGTGGATATCATTAAAAACTTGTTCTGTAATGATATTTAATAATTTGTAGAGTGTTTAAAATTCTAGAATTTAGCATGTTAAATAAGTTGTTGGAAATATTTAAAAAAAAAATTATGGATTTAAAGATTCGAAAATACAAAAAAAATATAATGTGTTGCAAAGCAAGCAGACAGAAGGTGAAAAATTCTTTAAATCTGATTAATGCTAGTGATAATGAGGATGGCACTATAATCAAATTATTATAATTTTTAATGGAGTCGTAGCACTGAACTAGCATGAACATTTGGACAAAAACAAAATTAAGAAGAAAAATTGGCCAAAACGTGTTTCACTCATAAATCATTCGTTTCTGTTTGTCGTTTACGTTGTGTTGTTGCTATTGCCATTGACTAGAAGTTTTTGGTAAAAATGTGTGTCCAAAAAAAAAAAAAATTTATTTATGAATCCTACAGCCTAAATCCAACACTCTGTTGGTCATTCGAATATTAGTGAGAGAGATTTACATGTTCTGTTCTTTTTTCTTTTAAATTTACTGCCAAAAGGTAATTCATTGTCTTATTTCGAAGGAATATGTACATTGTATGTAAGTGTGTATATTCAAAATACTGTTACAGTTACTTAGCAAATGGCAGTTGATTTAGGCTGCGGAAGTAAGCAAGTTTATGCGTGTGTGTGTCTGTGTCCATCAGAGCGGAAATGATGATTGTTTTAATCTTTTGCATAACAGGAAGTACGTTCACATAAACATCTTATGATTTATACATAATTCCGGTACCGAAACGCATTTCTATATATGTATTGGTGATTATATGTTTGTATATTTATTTGAATTATAGTTTCAGATCAAGCTTTAATTAACATACGAATGCCATTAAGATTACATCCCCACTTTGAAATTTTATTTTGCGGCGAAACTAAAATGTCCATTTTTAAGCAAACAGTTTAAAATTAATGCGTGTTAAAACCACCATTTAAATGGTGAATGAAAGTTTCATTGAAGAAGACTTCATTGGACATTTTTGGCTTGCATGTTAGCAATGGTAATCGCTTTTATGCTGTTAAGTATTCTTCATAAAAATATTTTTAACTTTCGAATAAGATTCAATAAAATAATCCCCAATCGCTAGATCTGGGCCCGTTCTCTTTGAAGTGGAAACCATTATCATAATAGGATCTATCCGGTTCGAGAATAGGTTCAGGTATCGTCAAATAATCGATAGGGATATGCAGACCAACTATACCCAACTATACTCATTACTGCCATGTACTGGCAGCTCTCAGTCTTATTGCATCCGCTTGTTTTGTGTGATGGTAGGCAGTTAAGGATGGTATACGCTCAAATTAGGTTCGATGAATCCAACAACCAAACCGCGGCCGCACATAAAATATAGTGGATTTGATTAAAATAGTGCTCTATAAGAGACAGACACTTGATGGATTTTATGACTACGCACAAACTAGCCAACTGGGCTAACCGACAGTCTCATTTAAGGCGAATATTGGACACTTATAAGTCCCACAATTTGAAAAAGAATCGCAGGGCTTGTTCTTAGTTTTGTGTTCAGCTTAGATCTCTCTGACATCGGTGAGTCTGCTGGCAGTAGCTAAATAACAACTGTCAGCTCGACATCCTTACACTTAAACGCTTGCATCAAGACAAGATGACTATGTATTCGAGGAAGATGTTGAGGCATAATTCTTCAATTTACAATTTATTTGAGCCAGCTGTAAACGGTGTTCCAATGCACAAGGTTTCAATGATAATGTTTTCTGAGTACCGCCATCAAAGGATCGATGATATTTTAGATAGCTGATTGGTCTGCCTCGAGCGATCTTTTTACCGGGATTGCCTTTGAACCACCAGGCAGAAGTTTAGTCAGGTATTTATAGGTGTTTGTCTTTCAGCCGAACCTTACATCATGAAATGGTTCTAAAACCAATTGTTGCTAGGCCCTAGGACTACTATTGCATAGTCCGATATCTCTAGTACACTTTTGCCCATTTAAAGACGACATTTATTCGTCTGGTCAGTGACAGTATTTATCATTGTTGGCCTCCATTCTTGGTACTTGCCAGCGACACAAACCTCTTGCTGCTGCGTGCAGCGTATTGTTCGTATTACTCCATTGAATTCGTTTTCTTTTATTGCCTATAGTTTCGGGGTAGACGATATTTTGCTTGCAACAGTTGAGAGTGTTATTGAAATTAACTAAATGGTGTTAATTAATTAATTCAAGATTAAATTATAAGCGTATCTACAAGCACCAGAAGATGAGAGCTACAGTAACACTCTCCTTTGAACTAATCTGACCATAGAATTTTAAAATGTTACGAGCCCTGGGATCATCAAGATTTTACTGTAATCATCCGTAAAATCTTGTTTGGATGTCTTGGTTTTTTTATTTGTTAAACATGACAGTTCGTCAATAAATGTATACCATTTGAGTTTTAATAAAGAATTATACAGCAAGAGTGTACGATATGGTAGGTGTTTCTATCAAGCGGTCACTATATTGTTACGAAAATGGAAACGGTGTAACATCGTTTAACATTAAAATGATAAGCAAAAGCTGCAAAAACAAAAACCATGAATATAAAAGAAAAGGCGATAGACAAGTAAGCGAGAACGCAACAACAAAGAATGTAAATAAAATACACAAACAACAATGAAACCACGAGAGCTCTCGACAATCAAAGCCACGAACATTCAACTTCAGGAACATTCGTCAGACTGTTTACATATAAACTATAATAAAAAGGCAAGACAAAGCAGGCAACCAGTAGTAAGAATTTAGTCAGCCTTGTGTGAAGACGCGTTGCGTGTGAAGAGAACAGTCGTGGTTGGAAGATCTCTGCTATACAGATCTAACGAACAAGTGTTGTTGTTTACAAAAAAGTTGTAAGCAAAGAGTAAAACAAACTATTGTTGTATCATCAAGCTGAAAACAGTGGCACATAAAAATAATTTTGGGAACAATAAAGAATTTAATTGAAACTAAACAAAAATTTATTTTTATTTTTGTTTGCAAGCAACGAACTCATATTTTAAAAGTTTTTTAAAAAGGCAAAAATGTAACAATATCTTTAACAGTCTCAATTAAATTTTGTGCTAATTTTCCTTTTTTTTTTTGTAAAATTTTCAAGTCAGGCATCGATCAGAGTGAATGCCAAGATGTTGAAGAACTATTAATTTGAACGAAAGCATATATTGCCCTTGTTAGCGTATAAAACATATAAATTGCCAACAGATTTTTTGTTTAAATTGTTGTGCAAAATTTATAACTAACATCAGAGACAATGATTCAAACGGATGTCCTGAAAATAAATATTTTCAATAAATAAATCAAAAATTATTTTCACTTTCACTTTTGGAAACATTAAAAAAAAAAAAATAAGAAGCAAAACCAAAAAAACAATTTCAATGCAGCAGGAACAAATATTCAGTGGACGATGGTGATGGTATGTAAGTTAGTTATGAACAAAATTTCTATTCTATTAAACTTTCACCAGAAGTGTTAATTTCCAACGGAAACTTTATGTTCTTCTCTTAACCCCCCCACAAAGCACGTGTTGACCATCCTGTCGACCCTTTGGGATCGTAAAAATAAATACCAACACCAAGGCCGAAAATCAACATTAACAATAACGATATTAACAACAAAACAACAAAAAAGAAGAAAAATTGAAAGAATGAATAAATGAATCAAGGAACGAAGGAAGTAATGGAAGAATGAATGGAGAAGCAACATAATAAATAAATGAATTTATCTGATTGTGTGAAACATCATCATCATCATCACCGCCATCACCCAGCACATCCTTTCTTTGGCACACCACAATAATAACATCATCCCCACTGACAAGGGCGATACGGACGTGAATATGAACATGGACACTGACACCGACACTAACACTAAAGTGAACAGTGTCAGTGCCACTGACACTGTCGCCATTTACTATCGCTCGGCCACAATAGGAAGGGAAAAATAAAAAGGAAATACAAGAATTACATAAAAAAGGGAACAAAGCGTATGAAATAAAACCGAAAATGAAATGAAATAAAACTCAACAGACATAATTCATAAACACGCGATGGACCTTCCGTTAAGAAAATTAGAAAATGTTGACGTGTTGTAATGAAATAAAAAAATGGTAACGGTAAACAGGACAATGTAACAAAAAGTAATACAATCAGAACATAAAACACACAAAAATAACCAAAAAAAAAAAAACAAAAAAAAAACAAACTTAACACAATTTTAGGAATTTCCGGCTGTTCCCCAAATTTTTCTGAAGATTTTTGTCTTCCAAAATCGTTGTACTCAGCAAAAATGCACACACAAAAGCACAAAAGTTAAGAAAAAGTAACAAATAATGCCACGCCACCAGCATCGAAAGCAAAACGTAGCAGCAATAATGCTGCCGTATTACAACTACTGGTATTGGCATCGACACCAGTGGTTTCAATAATAATTTCAAATAATAAAATATTGAAGTAAAAATCAAAAAAAAAAAGTGAAATAAATAAAATAAATAAAAAAAGAAATCAGAAGAAGAAGCAAAAAAAAAAAAAACAAGAAGAAGAGAGAAATAATAATAAAAGTGAAATAAATGTCGTAAATTGTTTCCAAATCATTGAACATCATCGACACCGCCATCATAATAAATTGAACATTAACGCGTAGCGTATGTATAAGATTATTGAGGTGTATATAGCAGATATCGCTATAATATAGCTTACATACATACAAATAATCTATCAATATATTTACATTTACTTGTATTGTATATTGAACGATTTAAATTGCAATTTTCTAGTAATAATATTGTTACGAAAATGGAAACGGTGTACCATCGTTTAACATTAAAACGATAAACAAAAGCTACACAAACAAATACAACGCACTTATTACAAGTAAACCAACAACATCAGTATGAGAGAAAAGGGGATAAACAACTAAACGAACGCAACAACAAGCAATGTAAACAAAATACACAAACAACAATGAAGTCGCAATAGAGTTCTCGAGAAGGCAAAACCACGAACATTGTACTTCAAGAATGTTCGTAAGACTGTTTACGTTGGCATATAAAAAGGCAAGACAAAGCAGGCAAAGAGTAGTAAGAATTCAGACAGTCTTGTGTGAAGACGCTTTGCATGCGAAGAGAACAGTCGTGGTTTGAAGATCTCCGTTATAAGCAGAGAAAATTAGCGAACAAACAATTATTGTTGTATGTATTCGTCAAGTTGTAAACGGTGGCACACGAAAATAGTGCGAACAATAAAGAATTTAATTGAAACTAAACATCAATTTATTTTTATTTTGTTTGCAATCAACGAACTCATATTTTAAATGTTTTTAAAAAGGTAAAAACATAACAATATTATAGGAACGGCAGTGAAAATACGAAAGTATTACGTTCTCGAGAAATTTTACAGAAATTAAACATCCGTCTCCCTGTATTTGAAATGAACTCTATTAAGCCAAGACATTATTTCATCATTGTAGAAATTCCAGGTTCTGGCATTCACAGACCTCGAGGGAATTTAAATTTGTGTAATCATGAGAGTTCTGCAGACATCGCAGTAAACGATTATCTGGTACAAGCTGCAACTTCAAAAGTCGTTTGCATAATTAGTGACATCTCCTACCGTTTTCCGATGGTCAGCTTTTACTATTTTTACCATTTGACGGTCTTGGCGGGCAGTAGATTTACGAAGTCGACCACTTCCTCTTTCTTTCCACGGTATTTGTTTGACGATATCGCGATGAAATCGGACAAACCATTGATTTGTTGATATTAAATTGATGAGCAACTTCATTCATTGATTTGCCTCTTTTTGCCAAAGACCATACAATGGTAAATTTGCTATCTGCTGACAGTTGTTTGTATTTGCAATTTGCAAAGTTTTCATTAAACTTTTATTTTAATTCCTCTAGTTGATCTCCTTTTACCTTTACCACATTGTGTTGCATTTTTTTTCTCGCTAAATATTTTCACTTTTTTTATAAATCGAAAAAAAAAAATAAGTAGAAAGAGAAGCAAACAACGCTTAATGATACCTTTTGTTAAAATTTAGAAATCAATGAATAAAAAAAAAACAAAAGTGGAGTTTAATTGGATAACGTTATAAGTTTTGAGCCTCGATTGAATATCATACAACATAGCGTTGCATTTTTTTTCTCGCTACTGTATGTATGAATATTGAGTTTTAATCTCTAAGCATTATATTGGCATCCTTACTAATTTTGAACCATCGGTTATTCCGAATCTGACAATACTTATGTCATCCAATTCTGTTACAAAATTCAGCGTATTATCTCCACTGAACGTAATGAATCGATTTACGCTTGAACAACGATGCGATTTATTGAGCCAACGAGAAAAAAAATCATCTTTTCGGTTGAAGCTCATGTTCATCTTGGTGGGTACGTTAATAAGCGAAATTGCCATATTTGGGGCTCAGGAAACCCACACGTGGTCTTACAGAAGCCAATGCACCCATTACGGGTGACTGTTTTGTGCGTCTTGTGGAATAGTGGCATCATTGGCCTATATTTCTTTGAAAGGTGGAAGGCACAACTATTACGGTCACGGGAGACACCTATCGCATCATGATAATCGATTTATTTGTACCTGCACTTCATGGTATTGATATGAACGATGTTTGGTTTCAACAGGATGTTGCAACTTGGTGCGCATCACATACCACAAACGATTTATTGCGTCAAACTTTTGATGGCCGTTTAATTAGCCGAAATTGTGATGTTAATTTGCCGCCAAGAAGCTGCGATTTGATACCGTTGGACTATTTTCTGTGGGGCGCCATTCAAGAAAAGTGTTATGCCGACAAACCAGACACAATTGAGTATTTGAAGGCCAACATTCGTTATGCCAATTTCCTAAGATAGGACCCCATACATTTGAAAATTTGCATATGATTGAAATAATATTCCATTTCTAACCGGAACAACTGTACTTGACAACAAAACATTAAATTTGGCGTAATTTCAAACCGTTTTTGTTTTATAACATTTTTAAATTTAAACTTTTAAATTTCCCAAACTATTGGGTTGTTCAGAAAGTAATTTTGTTTTTTCCCGACAGAGGATTTAATTGCATTTTTTTGCACCCAAACTTCACACTTAAGCTGTATAATTTTTATATGCTTTGAGAGCTCATATAGTAAGGCTTGTGTGTGAAAAATTCCAATTAATTATACGCAGTAGTTTTTGGTTGGTGCCCTTTTAAATATGGCGAGTGATAAGCAGCATTTTCATCATATCTTACTGTTTTACTACTGAAAGGGTAAAAGTGCTATTCAAGCCAGAAAGAAATTGGCCGATGTGTATGGAGAAGGTGTGTTCACTGTACGGCAAAGGCATTAGTTGATGCGAACCGGCGAATAACAACACCTGAGATCGGATTGAGATTAAATTTATGAAATTCAACAGTTTCTGACCACTGTAAAGGCCTGGGATTATCCTCGAAGCTTGATGAATGGGTTCCCCAAGTTCTCACAGAATGAAATCTGTGTCGCCGCATTGACGTCTGCGATTCGCTTCTCAAACGTCACGAAAATGATTCGTTTTTGAAACGTATTATCACGTTGTATACAGCAACGACAAATGCAAAAAGTCATGGAGCAAAAAAGATGAACCGGCTCAAACCATTTCCAAAGCCAATATTCACAAAAAAAGGTGTTGCTATCTGTTTGATGGGATTTTAAAGCAATCGCTTTTTTGAGCTTATACCGGATAACACAACGATTAATTCGGAAGTCCGCTGGACAAACTGAATGATTCACTTCAACAGAAAAGGCCATAACCAATCAGCAGGAAAGGTGTCGCCAAAAGCTTTTACAGCTTGATATGTGGGATACAGTGCCACACCCACCAGACCTGCCACCATCGGATTATTATTTGTTTTGGTCACTCCAAAATTTTTTAGACGGTAAAATTTTCACCTCAATTGAGGAGGTCAAAAACCATCTCGATCAGTTTTTTGGCAGTTTCGAAAACTTGCTGAACAGAATTTCACAGAATTTCCATGGCACGGCATTTCGCAGAATTTTCAATTGCACGGAATTTCCATGGATTTATATAATAATACGAAGAGGAAAAAACCAAAAACAAATTATAGTTCACTCCAAATGTATGTCAGTGTAGTTTCTTTATATTTTTTATATCTTGCTGTAAGAAAAATCGTAAAGGTGTCAAAAAACACATCACGGTAGAAATAGGTATATCATGTATATTGGTCCAGGATGAGTTGGAGGAAAATGATAATTGTCAAAACATTAACTGAGAAAAAATTATTAAACTTTGAAATAAATTTCAAGTTAAAATTTTAAAAGGTGTCTTTTGACACCTTTGGTAGAAATAGTGTTAAGGAATTTTAATTATTTTTACTGGATTTTCCAGTAGTATTGTTGAGAATTTTTAAGTAAGAATTTTTATTGTTGAATAATGGATATGGGATTAGAAATTTCGACAGTTTTCCGATTTTGCTGGTACTGATATTATTACGTTTTGATAGAAAAATTAATTTTAGGTACAAATGTAAGTAAGAAAATAACCCAGGAAGTGATAGAATGTTGAAAAAAGAAGAAAATTACGGAAATAGTATATAAAATACTTGGAATTTATTGTATTTTCTTTTGTGTTTTGTTTGGCTGGCTGCCTTTATGCTTTTATTTGCTCACTAGTCACTGACGTGGAGTGGAGGACGAATGAATGAAATGTTTTTTGGGTCTGTAATAAAAATGAACTCGTGCAGTTTTAATAGTTTTCATCTTCTATTACTTGTATTGACCTTCAGCCTGGACTCTGGCTGGATGATGGCCATAAGCAAGAGTACTAATAACGTAAAATGAAAGAATCAGAGAAATACAGAGAAATGTTACATTTTTTCCTACACAGCAATGGACCATAAAAAACGAACATCCGTATAAACTTACTTTAGAGAATAAATTTGAGCGTATATACCATAGAGAACATACAAATGCGATACATAATGGCAATAGCGGCATTTAAAATAAAGAAAAAAATCAGAAGAAAGAAATATTCTGTGTTCTGGAGATGTACATATGTAAAGGAAGATACAATATAATAAAGTATGTATTTATATAGCTTGCATTCCTAAGCAATTTCCGTTTGAGTTTGAATAAAGACAAGGAACGTATAAATAGAGTGAGACTTCTATGAAATCACAGCCACAAACAATAAAGAGCGTTATTAAACAGCAACTACTACGATTTCCACTGACATTGTGGAACTTTTTCACATACATGTTTCATTCCTGTACGATGTTACTTTTTAAACACTCATACATACATATGTATGTAGCCATTGAAGCTTTGAATCCTTTTAAAGTCCCTATACATATATGTACTACAATTCCATAAATGGTTTTTTTTTTGTTAATTTTCAATTTTCGTATATAGGGCCATATTAAGCCACGACTTCACTGGGTGGAACGCATCCAAACATTCCAATTTTCCACTATACATATAAAGGGTAGGCCATTAAAAAGTTTAAATTTAAAAATATAATAAAACATAAAATGATTAAAATTTTGCCAAATTTATTTCTTTGTTGCCAAGTACAATTGTTTCGGTTAGAAATGGAATATTATTTCATTCATATGGCTGCTGCGGCTGGCCTCACAGTACCTCATTCAAGTGTATGGGGTCGTATCTCGGCAAAATGGTATAACGAAATTTATGAAAATTTTAGAAAATTATGTTGTCGATAGATTTCCTATAGAAAATTATGTTGTCGATAGATTTCCTATAGAAAATTATGTTGTCGATAGATTTCCTATAGAAAATTATGTTGTCGATTGGTTTCCTATAGAAAATTGTGTTGTCGATAGATTTCCTACAGAAAATTATGTTGTCGATAGATTTCCTATAGAAAATTATGTTGTCGACAGATTTCCTATAGAAAATTATGTTGTCGACAGATTTCCTATAGAAAATTATGTTGTCGACAGATTTCCTATAGAAAATTATGTTGTCGACAGATTTCCTATAGAAAATTATGTTGTCGACAGATTTCCTATAGAAAATTATGTTGTCGACAGATTTCCTATAGAAAATTATGTTGTCGACAGATTTCCTATAGAAAATTATGTTGTCGATTGGTTTCCTATAGAAAATTGTGTTGTCGATAGATTTCCTACAGAAAATTATGTTGTCGATAGATTTCCTATAGAAAATTATGTTGTCGACAGATTTCCTATAGAAAATTATGTTGTCGGCAGATTTCCTATAGAAAATTATGTTGTCGATTGGTTTTCTATAGAAAATTGTGTTGTCGATAGATTGCCTACAGAAAATTATGTTGTCGATTGGTTTCCTATAGAAAATTATGTTGTCGATTGGTTTCCTATAGAAAATTGTGTTGTCGATAGATTTCCTACAGAAAATTGTGTTGTCGATAGATTTCCTACAGAAAATTATGTTGTCGATAGATTTCCTACAGAAAATTATGTTGTCGATAGATTTCCTATAGAAAATTATGTTGTCGATAGATTTCCTATAGAAAATTATGTTGTCGATAGATTTACTACAGAAAATTATGTTGTCGATAGATTTTCTATAGATAATTATGTTGTCGATAGATTTCCTACAGAAAATTATGTTGTCGATAGATTTCCTATAGAAAATTATGTTGTCGATAGATTTCCTACAGAAAATTATGTTGTCGATAGATTTCCTACAGAAAATTATGTTGTCGATAGATTTCCTATAGAAAATTATGTTGTCGATAGATTTCCTATAGACAATTATTTTGTCGATTGGTTTCCTATAGAAAATTGTGTTGTCGACAGATTTCCTATAGAAAATTATGTTGTCGATAGATTTCCTATAGAAAATTATGTTGTCGACAGATTTCCTATAGAAAATTATGTTGTCGATTGGTTTCCTATAGAAAATTGTGTTGTCGATAGATTTCCTACAGAAAATTATGTTGTCGATAGATTTCCTATAGAAAATTATGTTGTCGACAGATTTCCTATAGAAAATTATGTTGTCGATTGGTTTTCTATAGAAAATTGTGTTGTCGATAGATTGCCTACAGAAAACTATGTTGTCGATTGGTTTCCTATACAAAATTATGTTGTCGATTGGTTGCCTATAGAAAATTGTGTTGTCGATAGATTTCCTACAGAAAATTGTGTTGTCGATAGATTTCCTACAGAAAATTATGTTGTCGATTGGTTTCCTATAGAAAATTATGTTGTCGATTGGTTTCCTATAGAAAATTGTGTTGTCGACAGATTTCCTATAGAAAATTATGTTGTCGATTGGTTTCCTATAGAAAATTGTGTTGTCAATAGATTTCCTACAGAAAATTATGTTGTCGATAGATTTCCTATAGAAAATTATGTTGTCGACAGATTTCCTATAGAAAATTATGTTGTCGACAGATTTCCTATAGAAAATTATGTTGTCGGTTGGTTTTCTATAGAAAATTGTGTTGTCGATAGATTTCCTACAGAAAATTATGTTGTCGATAGATTGCCTACAGAAAATTATGTTGTCGATTGGTTTCCTATAGAAAATTATGTTGTCGATTGGTTTCCTATAGAAAATTATGTTGTCGATAGATTTCCTACAGAAAATTATGTTGTCGATAGATTTCCTACAGAAAATTATGTTGTCGATAGATTTCCTACAGAAAAATATGTTGTCGATAGATTTCCTATAGATAATTGTGTTGTCGATAGATTTCCTACAGAAAAATATGTTGTTGATAGATTTCCTACAGAAAATTATGTTGCCGATAGATTTCCTACAGAAAATTATGTTGTCGATAGATTTCCTACAGAAAAATATGTTGTCGATAGATTTCCTATAGATAATTGTGTTGTCGATAGATTTCCTACAGAAAAATATGTTGTTGATAGATTTCCTACAGAAATTTATGTTGTCGATAGATTTCCTATAGAAAACTGTGTTGTCGATAGATTTCCTACAGAAAATTATGTTGTCGATAGATTGCCTACAGAAAATTATGTTGTCAATAGATTTCCTATAGATAATTGTGTTGTCGATAGATTTCCTACAGAAAATTATGTTGTCGATTGGTTTCCTATAGAAAATTATGTTGTCGATTGGTTTCCTATAGAAAATTATGTTGTCGATTGGTTTCCTATAGAAAATTATGTTGTCGATTGGTTTCCTACAGAAAATTATGTTGTCGATAGATTTCCTACAGAAAAATATGTTGTTGATAGATTTCCTACAGAAAAATATGTTGTCGATAGATTTCCTATAGATAATTGTGTTGTCGATAGATTTCCTACAGAAAAATATGTTGTTGATAGATTTCCTACAGAAAAATATGTTGTCGATAGATTTCCTATAGATAATTGTGTTGTCGATAGATTTCCTACAGAAAATTATGTTGTCGATAGATTTCCTACAGAAAAATATGTTGTCGATAGATTTCCTATAGATAATTGTGTTGTCGATAGATTTCCTACAGAAAATTATGTTGTCGATAGATTTCCTACAGAAAAATATGTTGTCGATAGATTTCCTATAGATAATTGTGTTGTCGATAGATTTCCTACAGAAAAATATGTTGTTGATAGATTTCCTACAGAAAATTATGTTGTCGATTGGTTTCCTATAGAAAATTATGTTGTCGATTGGTTTCCTATAGAAAATTATGTTGTCGATTGGTTTCCTATAGAAAATTATGTTGTCGATTGGTTTCCTACAGAAAATTATGTTGTCGATAGATTTCCTACAGAAAAATATGTTGTCGATAGATTTCCTATAGATAATTGTGTTGTCGATAGATTTCCTACAGAAAAATATGTTGTTGATAGATTTCCTACAGAAAAATATGTTGTCGATAGATTTCCTATAGATAATTGTGTTGTCGATAGATTTCCTACAGAAAATTATGTTGTCGATAGATTTCCTACAGAAAAATATGTTGTCGATAGATTTCCTACAGAAAATTATGTTGTTGATAGATTTCCTACAGAAAATTATGTTGTCGATAGATTTCCTACAGAAAAATATGTTGTCGATAGATTTCCTATAGATAATTGTGTTGTCGATAGATTTCCTACAGAAAAATATGTTGTTGATAGATTTCCTACAGAAAATTATGTTGTCGATAGATTTCCTACAGAAAATTATGTTGTTGATAGATTTCCTACAAAAATTTTTGTTGTCGATAGATTTCCTACAGAAAATTATGTTGTTGATAGATTTCCTACAGAAATTTATGTTGTCGATAGATTTCCTACAGAAAATTATGTTGTCGATAGATTTCATACAGAAAATTATGTTGTCGATAGATTTCCTATAGAAAATTATGTTGTCGATAGATTTCCTATAGAAAATTATGTTGTCGATAGATTTACTACAGAAAATTATGTTGTCGATAGATTTTCTATAGATAATTATGTTGTCGATAGATTTCCTACAGAAAATTATGTTGTCGATAGATTTACTACAGAAAATTATGTTGTCGATAGATTTTCTATAGATAATTATGTTGTCGATAGATTTCCTATAGAAAATTATGTTGTCGATAGATTTCCTACAGAAAATTATGTTGTCGATAGATTTTCTATAGATAATTATGTTGTCGATAGATTTCCTACAGAAAATTATGTTGTCGATAGATTTCCTATAGAAAATTATGTTGTCGATAGATTTCCTACAGAAAATTATGTTGTCGATTGGTTTCCTATAGAAAATTCTGTTGTCGACAGATTTCCTATAGAAAATTATGTTGTCGATTGGTTTTCTATAGAAAATTGTGTTGTCGATAGATTTCCTACAGAAAATTATGTTGTTGATAGATTTCCTACAGAAAATTATGTTGTCGATAGATTTCCTACAGAAAATTATGTTGTTGATAGATTTCCTACAGAAAATTATGTTGTCGATAGATTTCCTACAGAGAATTATGTTGTCGATAGATTTCCTACAGAAAATTATGTTGTCGATAGATTTCCTACAGAAAATTATGTTGTCGATAGATTTTCTATAGATAATTATGTTGTCGATAGATTTCCTACAGAAAATTATGTTGTCGATAGATTTCCTATAGAAAATTATGTTGTCGATAGATTTCCTACAGAAAATTATGTTGTCGATTGGTTTCCTATAGAAAATTCTGTTGTCGACAGATTTCCTATAGAAAATTATGTTGTCGATTGGTTTTCTATAGAAAATTGTGTTGTTGATAGATTTCCTACAGAAAATTATGTTGTCGATAGATTTCCTACAGAAAAATATGTTGTCGATAGATTTCCTATAGATAATTGTGTTGTCGATAGATTTCCTACAGAAAAATATGTTGTTGATAGATTTCCTACAGAAAAATATGTTGTCGATAGATTTCCTATAGATAATTGTGTTGTCGATAGATTTCCTACAGAAAATTATGTTGTCGATAGATTTCCTACAGAAAAATATGTTGTCGATAGATTTCCTACAGAAAATTATGTTGTTGATAGATTTCCTACAGAAAATTATGTTGTCGATAGATTTCCTACAGAAAAATATGTTGTCGATAGATTTCCTATAGATAATTGTGTTGTCGATAGATTTCCTACAGAAAAATATGTTGTTGATAGATTTCCTACAGAAAATTATGTTGTCGATAGATTTCCTACAGAAAATTATGTTGTTGATAGATTTCCTACAAAAATTTTTGTTGTCGATAGATTTCCTACAGAAAATTATGTTGTTGATAGATTTCCTACAGAAATTTATGTTGTCGATAGATTTCCTATAGAAAATTGTGTTGTCGATAGATTTCCTACAGAAAAATATGTTGTTGATAGATTTCCTACAGAAAATTATGTTGTCGATAGATTTCCTACAGAAAATTATGTTGTCGATAGATTTCATACAGAAAATTATGTTGTCGATAGATTTCCTATAGAAAATTATGTTGTCGATAGATTTCCTATAGAAAATTATGTTGTCGATAGATTTACTACAGAAAATTATGTTGTCGATAGATTTTCTATAGATAATTATGTTGTCGATAGATTTCCTACAGAAAATTATGTTGTCGATAGATTTACTACAGAAAATTATGTTGTCGATAGATTTTCTATAGATAATTATGTTGTCGATAGATTTCCTATAGAAAATTATGTTGTCGATAGATTTCCTACAGAAAATTATGTTGTCGATAGATTTTCTATAGATAATTATGTTGTCGATAGATTTCCTACAGAAAATTATGTTGTCGATAGATTTCCTATAGAAAATTATGTTGTCGATAGATTTCCTACAGAAAATTATGTTGTCGATTGGTTTCCTATAGAAAATTCTGTTGTCGACAGATTTCCTATAGAAAATTATGTTGTCGATTGGTTTTCTATAGAAAATTGTGTTGTCGATAGATTTCCTACAGAAAATTATGTTGTTGATAGATTTCCTACAGAAAATTATGTTGTCGATAGATTTCCTACAGAAAATTATGTTGTTGATAGATTTCCTACAGAAAATTATGTTGTCGATAGATTTCCTACAGAAAATTATGTTGTCGATAGATTTCCTACAGAAAATTATGTTGTCGATAGATTTCCTACAGAAAATTATGTTGTCGATAGATTTTCTATAGATAATTATGTTGTCGATAGATTTCCTACAGAAAATTATGTTGTCGATAGATTTCCTATAGAAAATTATGTTGTCGATAGATTTCCTACAGAAAATTATGTTGTCGATTGGTTTCCTATAGAAAATTCTGTTGTCGACAGATTTCCTATAGAAAATTATGTTGTCGATTGGTTTTCTATA
The DNA here is from genome assembly GCA_927399465.1 of Sarcophaga caerulescens. Classification (NCBI taxonomy): domain Eukaryota; kingdom Metazoa; phylum Arthropoda; class Insecta; order Diptera; family Sarcophagidae; genus Sarcophaga; species Sarcophaga caerulescens. The sequence continues at coordinate 23,795,975 of OV656867.1, forward strand.
GAAAATTGTGTTGTTGATAGATTTCCTACAGAAAATTATGTTGTCGATAGATTTCCTACAGAAAATTATGTTGTCGATAGATTTCCTACAGAAAATTATGTTGTTGATAGATTTCCTACAGAAAATTATGTTGTCGATAGATTTCCTATAGAAAATTATGTTGTCGATTGGTTTCCTATAGAAAATTATGTTGTCGATTGGTTTCCTATAGAAAATTATGTTGTCGATAGATTTCCTATAGAAAATTGTGTTGTCGATAGATTTCCTACAGAAAAATATGTTGTCGATAGATTTCCTATAGAAAATTGTGTTGTCGATAGATTTCCTACAGAAAATTATGTTGTCGATAGATTTCCTACAGAAATTTATGTTGTCGATAGATTTCCTATAGAAAATTATGTTGTCGATAGATTTCCTACAGAAAATTATGTTGTCGATAGATTTCCTACAGAAAATTATGTTGTTGATAGATTTCCTACAGAAAATTATGTTGTCGATAGATTTCCTACAGAAAAATATGTTGTCGATAGATTTCCTATAGAAAATTGTGTTGTCGATAGATTTCCTACAGAAAATTATGTTGTCGATAGATTTCCTACAGAAAATTATGTTGTTGATAGATTTCCTACAGAAATTTATGTTGTCGATAGATTTCCTACAGAAAATTATGTTGTTGATAGATTTCCTACAGAAATTTATGTTGTCGATAGATTTCCTATAGAAAATTGTGTTGTCGATAGATTTCCTACAGAAAATTATGTTGTCGATTGGTTTCCTATAGAAAATTGTGTTGTCGATTGGTTTCCTATAGAAAATTATGTTGTCGATTGGTTTCCTATAGAAAATTATGTTGTCGATAGATTTCCTATAGAAAAATATGTTGTCGATTGGTTTCCTATAGAAAATTATGTTGTCGATTGGTTTCCTATAGAAAATTGTGTTGTCGATTGGTTTCCTATAGAAATTTATGTTGTCGATAGATTTCCTACAGAAAATTATGTTGTTGATAGATTTCCTACAGAAAATTATGTTGTCGATAGATTTCCTATAGAAAATTATGTTGTCGATTGGTTTCCTATAGAAAATTATGTTGTCGATTGGTTTCCTATAGAAAATTGTGTTGTCGATTGGTTTCCTATAGAAAATTATGTTGTCGATTGGTTTCCTATAGAAAATTATGTTGTCGATAGATTTCCTATAGAAAATTGTGTTGTCGATTGGTTTCCTATAGAAAATTATGTTGTCGATAGATTTCCTACAGAAAATTATGTTGTCGATAGATTTCCTACAGAAAAATATGTTGTCGATAGATTTTCTATAGAAAATTGTGTTGTCGATAGATTTCCTACAGAAAATTATGTTGTCGATTGGTTTCCTATAGAAAATTATGTTGTCGATTGGTTTCCTATAGAAAATTATGTTGTCGATAGATTTCCTATAGAAAATTATGTTGTCGATTGGTTTCCTATAGAAAATTATGTTGTCGATAGATTTCCTACAGAAAATTATGTTGTCGATAGATTTCCTACAGAAAAATATGTTGTCGATAGATTTCCTATAGAAAATTATGTTGTCGATAGATTTCCTACAGAAAAATATGTTGTTGATAGATTTCCTACAGAAAATTATGTTGTCGATTGGTTTCCTATAGAAAATTATGTTGTCGATAGATTTCCTACAGAAAATTATGTTGTCGATTGGTTTCCTATAGAAAATTATGTTGTCGATTGGTTTCCTATAGAAAATTATGTTGTCGATAGATTTCCTATAGAAAATTATGTTGTCGATTGGTTTCCTATAGAAAATTATGTTGTCGATTGGTTTCCTAAAGAAAATTATGTTGTCGATAGATTTCCTATAGAAAATTGTGTTGTCGATAGATTGCCTACAGAAAATTATGTTGTCGATTGGTTTCCTATAGAAAATTATGTTTGTCGATTGGTTTCCTATAGAAAATTATGTTGTCGATTGGTTTCCTATAGAAAATTATGTTGTCGATAGATTTCCTACAGAAAAATATGTTGTCGATAGATTTCCTATAGAAAATTATGTTGTCGATAGATTTCCTACAGAAAAATATGTTGTTGATAGATTTCCTACAGAAAATTATGTTGTCGATTGGTTTCCTATAGAAAATTATGTTGTCGATAGATTTCCTACAGAAAATTATGTTGTCGATTGGTTTCCTATAGAAAATTATGTTGTCGATTGGTTTCCTATAGAAAATTATGTTGTCGATAGATTTCCTACAGAAAATTATGTTGTCGATTGGTTTCCTATAGAAAATTATGTTGTCGATTGGTTTCCTATAGAAAATTGTGTTGTCGATAGATTTCCTACAGAAAATTATGTTGTCGATTGGTTTCCTATAGAAAATTATGTTGTCGATTGGTTTCCTATAGAAAATTATGTTGTCGATAGATTTCCTATAGAAAATTGTGTTGTCGATAGATTGCCTACAGAAAATTATGTTGTCGATTGGTTTCCTATAGAAAATTATGTTGTCGATTGGTTTCCTACAGAAAATTATGTTGTCGATAGATTTCCTATAGAAAATTGTGTTGTCGATAGATTGCCTACAGAAAATTATGTTGTCGATTGGTTTCCTATAGAAAATTATGTTGTCGATTGGTTTCCTATAGAAAATTATGTTGTCGATTGGTTTCCTATAGAAAATTATGTTGTCGATTGGTTTCCTACAGAAAAATGTGTTGTCGATAGATTTCCTATAGAAAATTATGTTGTCGATAGATTTACTACAGAAAATTATGTTGTCGATAGATTTTCTATAGATAATTATGTTGTCGATAGATTTACTACAGAATATTATGTTGTCGATAGATTTCCTATAGAAAATTATGTTGTCGATAGATTTACTACGGAAAATTATGTTGTCGATAGATTTTCTATAGATAATTATGTTGTCGATAGATTTACTACAGAAAATTATGTTGTCGATAGATTTCCTACAGAAAATTATGTTGTCGATAGATTTTCTATAGAAAATTATGTTGTCGATAGATTTCCTACAGAAATTTATGTTGTCGATAGATTTCCTACAGGAAATTATGTTGTCGATAGATTTCCTATAGAAAATTATGTTGTCGATAGATTTTCTATAGAAAATTGTGTTGTCGATAGATTTCCTATAGAAAATTATGTTGTCGATAGATTTCCTACAGAAAATTATGTTGTCGATAGATTTCCTATAGAAAATTATGTTGTCGATAGATTTCCTATAGAAAATTATGTTGTCGATAGATTTCCTACAGAAAATTATGTTGTCGATAGATTTCCTATAGAAAATTATGTTGTCGATTGGTTTCCTATAGAAAATTATGTTGTCGATAGATTTCCTATAGAAAATTGTGTTGTCGATAGATTGCCTACAGAAAATTATGTTGTCGATTGGTTTCCTATAGAAAATTATGTTGTCGATTGGTTTCCTATAGAAAATTATGTTGTCGATTGGTTTCCTATAGAAAATTATGTTGTCGATTGGTTTCCTACAGAAAAATGTGTTGTCGATAGATTTCCTATAGAAAATTATGTTGTCGATAGATTTACTACAGAAAATTATGGTGTCGATAGATTTTCTATAGATAATTATGTTGTCGATAGATTTACTACAGAATATTATGTTGTCGATAGATTTCCTATAGAAAATTATGTTGTCGATAGATTTACTACGGAAAATTATGTTGTCGATAGATTTTCTATAGATAATTATGTTGTCGATAGATTTCCTACAGAAAATTATGTTGTCGATAGATTTCCTATAGAAAATTATGTTGTCGATAGATTTCCTATAGAAAATTATGTTGTCGATAGATTTACTACAGAAAATTATGTTGTCGATAGATTTCCTACAGAAAATTATGTTGTCGATTGGTTTCCTATAGAAAATTATGTTGTCGATTGGTTTCCTACAGAAAAATGTGTTGTCGATAGATTTCCTATAGAAAATTATGTTGTCGATAGATTTACTACAGAAAATTATGGTGTCGATAGATTTTCTATAGATAATTATGTTGTCGATAGATTTACTACAGAATATTATGTTGTCGATAGATTTCTTATAGAAAATTATGTTGTCGATAGATTTACTACGGAAAATTATGTTGTCGATAGATTTTCTATAGATAATTATGTTGTCGATAGATTTCCTACAGAAAATTATGTTGTCGATAGATTTCCTATAGAAAATTATGTTGTCGATAGATTTCCTATAGAAAATTATGTTGTCGATAGATTTACTACAGAAAATTATGTTGTCGATTGGTTTCCTATAGAAAATTATGTTGTCGATTGGTTTCCTACAGAAAAATGTGTTGTCGATAGATTTTCTATAGAAAATTATGTTGTCGATAGATTTCCTACAGAAATTTATGTTGTCGATAGATTTCCTACAGGAAATTATGTTGTCGATAGATTTCCTATAGAAAATTATGTTGTCGATAGATTTTCTATAGAAAATTGTGTTGTCGATAGATTTCCTATAGAAAATTATGTTGTCGATAGATTTCCTACAGAAAATTATGTTGTCGATAGATTTCCTATAGAAAATTATGTTGTCGATAGATTTCCTATAGAAAATTATGTTGTCGATAGATTTTCTATAGAAAATTGTGTTGTCGATAGATTTCCTATAGAAAATTATGTTCTCGATAGATTTTCTATAGAAAATTATGTTGTCGATAGATTTCCTATAGAAAATTATGTTGTCGATAGATTTTCTATAGAAAATTGTGTTGTCGATAGATTTCCTATAGAAAATTATGTTGTCGATAGATTTCCTACAGAAAATTATGTTGTCGATAGATTTCCTATAGAAAATTATGTTGCCGATAGGTTTCCTATAGAAAATTATGTTGTCGATAGATTTTCTATAGATAATTATTTTGTCGATAGATTTCCTACAGAAAATTATGTTGTCGATAGATTTCCTATAGAAAATTGTGTTGTCGACAGATTTCCTATAGAAAATTATGTTGTCGATTGGTTTCCTATAGAAAATTATGTTGTCGACAGATTTCCTATAGAAAATTATGTTGTCTATAGATTTCTTATAGAAAATTATGTTGTCGACAGATTTCCTATAGAAAATTATGTTGTCGATTGGTTTTCTATAGAAAATTGTGTTGTCGATAGATTTCCTACAGAAAATTATGTTGTCGATAGATTGCCTACAGAAAATTATGTTGTCGATAGATTTCCTATAGAAAATTGTGTTGTCGATAGATTTCCTACAGAAAAATATGTTGTTGATAGTTTTCCTACAGAAAATTATGTTGTCGATAGATTTCCTACAGAAAAGTATGTTGTTGATAGTTTTCCTACAGAAAATTATGTTGTCGATAGATTTCCTACAGAAAAGTATGTTGTTGATAGTTTTCCTATAGAAAATTATGTTGTCGATAGATTTCCTACAGAAAAATATGTTGTTGATAGTTTTCCTACAGAAAATTATGTTGTCGATAGATTTCCTACAGAAAAATATGTTGTTGATAGTTTTCCTACAGAAAATTATGTTGTCGATAGATTTCCTACAGAAAATTATGTTGTTGATAGATTTCCTACAGAAATTTATGTTGTCGATAGATTTCCTACAGAAAATTATGTTGTTGATAGATTTCCTATAGAAAATTGTGTTGTCGATAGATTTCCTACAGAAAATTATGTTGTCGATTGGTTTCCTATAGAAAATTGTGTTGTCGATTGGTTTCCTATAGAAAATTATGTTGTCGATTGGTTTCCTACAGAAAATTATGTTGTTGATAGATTTCCTATAGAAAATTATGTTGTCGATTGGTTTCCTACAGAAAATTATGTTGTCGATTGGTTTCCTATAGAAAATTATGTTGTCGATTGGTTTCCTACAGAAAATTATGTTGTTGATAGATTTCCTACAGAAAATTATGTTGTCGATAGATTTCCTACAGAAAAATATGTTGTTGATAGATTTCCTACAGAAAATTATGTTGTCGATAGATTTTCTATAGAAAATTGTGTTGTCGATAGATTTCCTACAGAAAATTATGTTGTCGATTGGTTTCCTATAGAAAATTATGTTGTCGATTGGTTTCCTAAAGAAAATTATGTTGTCGATAGATTTCCTATAGAAAATTGTGTTGTCGATAGATTGCCTACAGAAAATTATGTTGTCGATTGGTTTCCTATAGAAAATTATGTTTGTCGATTGGTTTCCTATAGAAAATTATGTTGTCGATTGGTTTCCTACAGAAAATTATGTTGTTGATAGATTTCCTACAGAAAATTATGTTGTCGATAGATTTCCTACAGAAAAATATGTTGTCGATAGATTTCCTATAGAAAATTGTGTTGTCGATAGATTTCCTACAGAAAAATATGTTGTTGATAGATTTCCTACAGAAAATTGTGTTGTCGATAGATTTCCTACAGAAAATTATGTTCTCGATAGATTTTCTATAGAAAATTATGTTGTCGATAGATTTCCTACAGAAAATTATGTTGTCGATAGATTTTCTATAGATAATTATGTTGTCGATAGATTTCCTACAGAAAAATATGTTGTTGATAGATTTCCTACAGAAAATTGTGTTGTCGATAGATTTCCTACAGAAAAATATGTTGTCGATAGATTTCCTATAGAAAATTGTGTTGTCGATAGATTTCCTACAGAAAAATATGTTGTTGATAGATTTCCTACAGAAAATTGTGTTGTCGATAGATTTCCTACAGAAAAATATGTTGTCGATAGATTTCCTATAGAAAATTGTGTTGTCGATAGATTTCCTACAGAAAAATATGTTGTTGATAGATTTCCTACAGAAAATTGTGTTGTCGATAGATTTCCTACAGAAAATTATGTTCTCGATAGATTTTCTATAGAAAAATATGTTGTTGATAGATTTCCTACAGAAAATTATGTTGTCGATAGATTTTCTATAGATAATTATGTTGTCGATAGATTTCCTACAGAAAATTATGTTGTCGATAGACTTCCTATAGAAAATTATGTTGTCGATAGATTTACTACAGAAAATTATGTTGTCGATAGATTTTCTATAGATAATTATGTTGTCGATAGATTTCCTACAGAAAATTATGTTGTCGATAGATTTCCTACAGAAAATTATGTTGTCTATAGATTTCCTACAGAAAATTATGTTGTCGATAGATTTACTACAGAAAATTATGTTGTCGATAGATTTCCTATAGAAAATTGTGTTGTCGATAGATTTCCTATAGAAAATTATGTTCTCGATAGATTTTCTATAGAAAATTGTGTTGTCGATAGATTTCCTATAGAAAATTATGTTGTCGATAGATTTTCTATAGAAAATTGTGTTGTCGATAGATTTCCTATAGAAAATTATGTTGTCGATAGACTTCCTATAGAAAATTATGTTGTCGATAGATTTTCTATAGAAAATTGTGTTGTCGATAGATTTCCTATAGAAAATTATGTTGTCGATAGATTTCCTATAGAAAATTATGTTGTCGATAGATTTTCTATAGAAAATTGTGTTGTCGATAGATTTCCTATAGAAAATTATGTTGTCGATAGATTGCCTATAGAAAATTATGTTGTCGATAGATTTCCTATAGAAAATTATGTTGTCGATAGATTTTCTATAGAAAATTGTGTTGTCGATAGATTTCCTATAGAAAATTATGTTGTCGATAGATTTCCTATAGAAAATTATGTTGTCGATAGATTTTCTATAGAAAATTGTGTTGTCGATAGATTTCCTATAGAAAATTATGTTGTCGATAGATTTCCTATAGAAAATTATGTTGTCGATAGATTTTCTATAGAAAATTGTGTTGTCGATAGATTTCCTATAGAAAATTATGTTGTCGATAGATTGCCTATAGAAAATTATGTTGTCGATAGATTTCCTATAGAAAATTATGTTGTCGATAGATTTCCCACAGGAAATTATGTTGTCGATAGATTTTCTATAGAAAATTATGTTGTCGATAGATTTTCTATAGAAAATTGTGTTGTCGATAGATTTCCTATAGAAAATTATGTTGTCGATAGATTGCCTATAGAAAATTATGTTGTCGATAGATTTCTTATAGAAAATTATGTTGTCGATAGATTTCCTACAGGAAATTATGTTGTTGATAGATTTTCTATAGAAAATTATGTTGTCGATAGATTTTCAATAGAAAATTGTGTTGTCGATAGATTTCCTATAGAAAATTATGTTGTCGATAGATTGCCTATAGAAAATTATGTTGTCGATAGATTTCCTACAGAAAATTATGTTGTCGATAGATTGCCTATAGAAAATTATGTTGTCGATAGATTTCCTATAGAAAATTATGTTGTCGATAGATTTCCTACAGGAAATTATGTTGTCGATAGATTTTCTATAGAAAATTATGTTGTCGATAGATTTTCTATAGAAAATTGTGTTGTCGATAGATTTCCTATAGAAAATTATGTTGTCGATAGATTGCCTATAGAAAATTATGTTGTCGATAGATTTCTTATAGAAAATTATGTTGTCGATAGATTTCCTACAGGAAATTATGTTGTTGATAGATTTTCTATAGAAAATTATGTTGTCGATAGATTTTCAATAGAAAATTGTGTTGTCGATAGATTTCCTATAGAAAATTATGTTGTCGATAGATTTTCTATAGAAAATTGTGTTGTCGATAGATTTCCTATAGAAAATTATGTTGTCGATAGATTTCCTACAGAAAATTATGTTGTCGATAGATTTTCTATAGAAAATTGTGTTGTCGATAGATTTTCTATAGAAAATTATGTTGTCGATAGATTTCCTACAGAAAATTATGTTGTCGATAAATTTCCTACAGAAATTTATGTTGTCGATAGATTTCCTATAGAAAATTATGTTGTCGATAGATTTTCTATAGAAAATTATGTTGTCGATAGATTTCCTATAGAAAATTATGTTGTCGATAGATTTCCTATAGAAAATTATGTTGTCGATAGATTTCCTATAGAAAATTATGTTGTCGATAGATTTCCTACAGAAAATTATGTTGTCGATAGATTTTCTATAGAAAATTGTGTTGTCGATAGATTTTCTATAGAAAATTATGTTGTCGATAGATTTCCTACAGAAAATTATGTTGTCGATAGATTTCCTACAGAAAATTATGTTGTCGATAGATTTCCTATAGAAAATTATGTTGTCGATAGATTTCCTACAGGAAATTATGTTGTCGATAGATTTTCTATAGAAAATTATGTTGTCGATAGATTTTCTATAGAAAATTGTGTTGTCGATAGATTGCCTATAGAAAATTGTGTTGTCGATAGATTGCCTATAGAAAATTATGTTGTCGATAGATTTCCTACAGAAAATTGTGTTGTCGATAGATTGCCTATAGAAAATTGTGTTGTCGATAGATTTCCTATAGAAAATTATGTTGTCGATAGATTTCCTACAGGAAATTATGTTGTCGATAGATTTTCTATAGAAAATTGTGTTGTCGATAGATTTCCTATAGAAAATTATGTTGTCGATAGATTGCCTATAGAAAATTATGTTGTCGATAGATTTCTTATAGAAAATTATGTTGTCGATAGATTTCCTACAGGAAATTATGTTGTTGATAGATTTTCTATAGAAAATTATGTTGTCGATAGATTTTCAATAGAAAATTGTGTTGTCGATAGATTTCCTATAGAAAATTATGTTGTCGATAGATTTTCAATAGAAAATTGTGTTGTCGATAGATTGCCTATAGAAAATTATGTTGTCGATAGATTTTCTATAGAAAATTGTGTTGTCGATAGATTTCCTATAGAAAATTATGTTGTCGATAGATTGCCTATAGAAAATTATGTTGTCGATAGATTTCTTATAGAAAATTATGTTGTCGATAGATTTCCTACAGGAAATTATGTTGTTGATAGATTTTCTATAGAAAATTATGTTGTCGATAGATTTTCTATAGAAAATTATGTTGTCGATAGATTTCCTATAGAAAATTATGTTGTCGATAGATTTTCTATAGAAAATTGTGTTGTCGATTGGTTTCCTATAGAAAATTATGTTGTCGATAGATTTCCTACAGAAAATTATGTTGTCGATAGATTTCCTATAGAAAATTATGTTGTCGATAGATTTCCTATAGAAAATTATGTTGTCGATTGGTTTCCTATAGAAAAGTGTGTTGTCGATAGATTTTCTACAGAAAATTATGTTGTCGATAGATTTCCTATAGAAAATTATGTTGTCGACAGATTTCCTATAGAAAATTATGTTGTCGACAGATTTCCTATAGAAAATTATGTTGTGGATTGGTTTTCTATAGAAAATTGTGTTGTCGACAGATTGCCTACAGAAAATTATGTTGTCGATTGGTTTCCTATAGAAAATTATGTTGTCGATTGGTTTCCTATAGAAAATTATGTTGTCGATTGGTTTTCTATAGAAAATTATGTTGTCGATAGATTTCCTACAGAAAATTATGTTGTCGATAGATTTCCTACAGAAAAATATGTTGTCGATAGATTTCCTATAGAAAATTGTGTTGTCGATAGATTTCCTACAGAAAAATATGTTGTTGATAGATTTCCTACAGAAAAATATGTTGTCGATTGGTTTCCTATAGAAAAGTGTGTTGTCGATAGATTTTCTACAGAAAATTATGTTGTCGATAGATTTACTACAGAAAATTATGTTGTCGATAGATTTTCTATAGATAACTATGTTGTCGATAGATTTCCTACAGAAAATTATGTTGTCGACAGATTTCCTATAGAAAATTATGTTGTCGACAGATTTCCTATAGAAAATTATGTTGTCGATTGGTTTCCTATAGAAAATTGTGTTGTCGACAGATTTCCTATAGAAAATTATGTTGTCGATTGGTTTCCTATAGAAAATTGTGTTGTCGATAGATTTACTACAGAAAATTATGTTGTCGATAGATTTCCTATAGAAAATTATGTTGTCGACAGATTTCCTATAGAAAATTATGTTGTCGACAGATTTCCTATAGAAAATTATGTTGTGGATTGGTTTTCTATAGAAAATTGTGTTGTCGACAGATTGCCTACAGAAAATTATGTTGTCGATTGGTTTCCTATAGAAAATTATGTTGTCGATTGGTTTCCTATAGAAAATTATGTTGTCGATTGGTTTTCTATAGAAAATTATGTTGTCGATAGATTTCCTACAGAAAATTATGTTGTCGATAGATTTCCTACAGAAAAATATGTTGTCGATAGATTTCCTATAGAAAATTGTGTTGTCGATAGATTTCCTACAGAAAAATATGTTGTTGATAGATTTCCTACAGAAAAATATGTTGTCGATAGATTTCCTACAGAAAATTATGTTGTTGATAGATTTCCTACAGAAAAATATGTTGTCGATAGATTTCCTATAGAAAATTGTGTTGTCGATAGATTTCCTACAGAAAATTATGTTGTTGATAGATTTCCTACAGAAATTTATGTTGTCGATAGATTTCCTATAGAAAATTGTGTTGTCGATAGATTTCCTACAGAAAATTATGTTGTCGATTGGTTTCCTATAGAAAATTGTGTTGTCGATTGTTTTCCTATAGAAAATTATGTTGTCGATAGATTTCCTATAGAAAATTATGTTGTCGATTAGTTTCCTACAGAAAATTATGTTGTCGATTGGTTTCCTATAGAAAATTATGTTGTCGATTGGTTTCCTACAGAAAATTATGTTGTTGATAGATTTCCTACAGAAAATTATGTTGTCGATAGATTTCCTACAGAAAAATATGTTGTCGATAGATTTCCTATAGAAAATTGTGTTGTCGATAGATTTCCTACAGAAAAATATGTTGTTGATAGATTTCCTACAGAAAATTATGTTGTCGATAGATTTTCTATAGAAAATTGTGTTGTCGATAGATTTCCTACAGAAAATTATGTTGTCGATTGGTTTCCTATAGAAAATTATGTTGTCGATTGGTTTCCTATAGAAAATTATGTTGTCGATAGATTGCCTACAGAAAATTATGTTGTCGATTGGTTTCCTATAGAAAATTATGTTGTCGATTGGTTTCCTATAGAAAATTATGTTGTCGATTGGTTTCCTACAGAAAATTATGTTGTTGATAGATTTCCTACAGAAAATTATGTTGTCGATAGATTTCCTACAGAAAAATATGTTGTCGATAGATTTCCTATAGAAAATTTTGTTGTCGATAGATTTCCTACAGAAAAATATGTTGTTGATAGATTTCCTACAGAAAATTATGTTGTCGATAGATTTTCTATAGAAAATTGTGTTGTCGATAGATTTCCTATAGAAAATTATGTTGTCGATAGATTTACTACAGAAAATTATGTTGTCGATAGATTTTCTATAGATAACTATGTTGTCGATAGATTTCCTACAGAAAATTATGTTGTCGATAGATTTCCTATAGAAAATTATGTTGTCGATAGATTTACTACAGAAAATTATGTTGTCGATAGATTTTCTATAGATAATTATGTTGTCGATAGATTTCCTATAGAAAATTATGTTGTCGATAGATTTACTACAGAAAATTATGTTGTCGATAGATTTCCTATAGAAAATTATGTTGTCGATAGATTTCCTACAGAAAATTATGTTATCGATAGATTTCCTACAGAAAATTATGTTGTCGATAAATTTACTACAGAAAATTATGTTGTCGATAGATTTCCTATAGAAAATTATGTTGTCGATAGATTTACTACAGAAAATTATGTTGTCGATAGATTTTCTATAGATAATTATGTTGTCGATAGATTTCCTACAGAAAATTATGTTGTCGATAGATTTACTACAGAAAATTATGTTGTCGATAGATTTCCTATAGAAAATTATGTTGTCGATAGATTTCCTATAGAAAATTATGTTGTCGATAGATTTACTACAGAAAATTATGTTGTCGATAGATTTCCTACAGAAAATTATGTTGTCGATAGATTTACTACAGAAAATTATATTGTCGATAGATTTCCTACAGAAAATTGTGTTGTCGATAGATTTTCAATAGAAAATTATGTTGTCGATAGATTTCCTATAGAAAATTGTGTTATCGATAGATTTTCAATAGAAAATTATGTTGTCGATAGATTTCCTATAGAAAATTATGTAGTCGATAGATTTTCTATAGAAAATTGTGTTGTCGATAGATTTCCTATAGAAAATTATGTTGTCGATAGATTTCTTACAGAAAATTATGTTGTCGATAGATTTTCTATAGAAAATTGTGTTGTCGATAGATTTCCTATAGAAAATTATGTTGTCGATAGATTTTCTATAGAAAATTGTGTTGTCGATAGATTTCCTATAGAAAATTATGTTGTCGATAGATTTCCTATAGGAAATTATGTTGTCGATAGATTTTCTATAGAAAATTATGTTGTCGATAGATTTTCAATAGAAAATTGTGTTGTCGATAGATTTCCTGTAGAAAATTATGTTGTCGATAGATTTCCTATAGGAAATTATGTTGTCGATAGATTTTCTATAGAAAATTATGTTGTCGATAGATTTTCAATAGAAAATTGTGTTGTCGATAGATTTCCTATAGAAAATTATGTTCTCGATAGATTTTCTATAGAAAATTATGTTGTCGATAGATTTTCTATAGAAAATTGTGTTGTCGATAGATTTCCTGTAGAAAATTATGTTGTCGATAGATTTCCTACAGAAAATTATGTTGTCGATAAATTTCCTACAGAAATTTATGTTGTCGATAGATTTTCTATAGAAAATTATGTTGTCGATAGATTTTCTATAGAAAATTGTGTTGTCGATAGATTTTCTACAGAAAATTATGTTGTCGATAGATTTCCTAAAGAAAATTATGTTGTCGATAGATTTACTAAAGAAAATTGTGTTGTCGATAGATTTCCCATAGAAAATTCTGTTGTCGATAGATTGCCTATAGAAAATTATGTTGTCGATAGATTTTCTATAGAAAATTATGTTGTCGATAGATTTTCTATAGAAAATTGTGTTGACGATAGATTTTCAATAGAAAATTATGTTGTCGATAGATTTTCTATAGAAAATTGTGTTGTCGATAGATTTCCTATAGAAAATTATGTTGTCGATAGATTTTCTATAGAAAATTATGTTGTCGATAGATTTTCTATAGAAAATTATGTTGTCGATAGATTTCCTATAGAAAATTATGTTGTCGATAGATTTTCTATAGAAAATTATGTTGTCGATAGATTTCCTATAGAAAATTATGTTGTCGATAGATTTTCTATAGAAAATTGTGTTGTCGATAGATTTTCAATAGAAAATTATGTTGTCGATAGATTTCCTATAGAAAATTATGTTGTCGATAGATTTTCTATAGAAAATTATGTTGTCGATAGATTTTCAATAGAAAATTATGTTGTCGATAGATTTTCCATAGAAAATTGTGTTGTCGATAGATTTCCTATAGAAAATTATGTTGTCGATAGATTTTCTATAGAAAATTATGTTGTCGATAGATTTTCTATAGAAAATTGTGTTGTCGATAGATTTCCCATAGAAAATTATGTTGTTGATAGATTTCCTACAGAAAATTATGTTGTCGATAGATTTTCTATAGAAAATTGTGTTGTCGATAGATTTCCTATAGAAAATTATGTTGTCGATAGATTTACTACAGAAAATTATGTTGTCGATAGATTTTCTATAGATAACTATGTTGTCGATAGATTTCCTACAGAAAATTATGTTGTCGATAGATTTCCTATAGAAAATTATGTTGTCGATAGATTTACTACAGAAAATTATGTTGTCGATAGATTTTCTATAGATAATTATGTTGTCGATAGATTTCCTATAGAAAATTATGTTGTCGATAGATTTACTACAGAAAATTATGTTGTCGATAGATTTCCTATAGAAAATTATGTTGTCGATAGATTTCCTACAGAAAATTATGTTATCGATAGATTTCCTACAGAAAATTATGTTGTCGATAAATTTACTACAGAAAATTATGTTGTCGATAGATTTCCTATAGAAAATTATGTTGTCGATAGATTTACTACAGAAAATTATGTTGTCGATAGATTTTCTATAGATAATTATGTTGTCGATAGATTTCCTACAGAAAATTATGTTGTCGATAGATTTACTACAGAAAATTATGTTGTCGATAGATTTCCTATAGAAAATTATGTTGTCGATAGATTTCCTATAGAAAATTATGTTGTCGATAGATTTCCTACAGAAAATTATGTTGTCGATAGATTTCCTACAGAAAATTATGTTGTCGATAGATTTACTACAGAAAATTATATTGTCGATAGATTTCCTACAGAAAATTGTGTTGTCGATAGATTTTCAATAGAAAATTATGTTGTCGATAGATTTCCTATAGAAAATTGTGTTATCGATAGATTTTCAATAGAAAATTATGTTGTCGATAGATTTCCTATAGAAAATTATGTAGTCGATAGATTTTCTATAGAAAATTGTGTTGTCGATAGATTTCCTATAGAAAATTATGTTGTCGATAGATTTCTTATAGAAAATTATGTTGTCGATAGACTTTCTATAGAAAATTGGGTTGTCGATAGATTTTCTACAGAATATTGTGTTGTCGATAGATTTTCTATAGAAAATTGGGTTGTCGATAGATTTCCTATAGAAAATTATGTTGTCGATAGATTTCCTATAGAAAATTATGTTGTCGATAGATTTTCTATAGAAAATTATGTTGTCGATAGATTTTCAATAGAAAATTGTGTTGTCGATAGATTTCCTGTAGAAAATTATGTTGTCGATAGATTTCCTATAGGAAATTATGTTGTCGATAGATTTTCTATAGAAAATTATGTTGTCGATAGATTTTCAATAGAAAATTGTGTTGTCGATAGATTTCCTATAGAAAATTATGTTCTCGATAGATTTTCTATAGAAAATTGTGTTGTCGATAGATTTTCTATAGAAAATTGTGTTGTCGATAGATTTCCTGTAGAAAATTATGTTGTCGATAGATTTCCTACAGAAAATTATGTTGTCGATAGATTTCCTACAGAAATTTATGTTGTCGATAGATTTTCTATAGAAAATTATGTTGTCGATAGATTTTCTATAGAAAATTGTGTTGTCGATAGATTTTCTATAGAAAATTATGTTGTCGGTAGATTTCCTATAGAAAATTGTGTTGTCGATAGATTTTCTATAGAAAATTGTGTTGTCGATAGATTTCCCATAGAAAATTCTGTTGTCGATAGATTGCCTATAGAAAATTATGTTGTCGATAGATTTTCTATAGAAAATTATGTTGTCGATAGATTTTCTATAGAAAATTGTGTTGACGATAGATTTTCAATAGAAAATTATGTTGTCGATAGATTTTCCATAGAAAATTGTGTTGTCGATAGATTTCCTATAGAAAATTATGTTGTCGATAGATTTTCTATAGAAAATTATGTTGTCGATAGATTTTCTATAGAAAATTATGTTGTCGATAGATTTCCTATAGAAAATTATGTTGTCGATAGATTTTCTATAGAAAATTATGTTGTCGATAGATTTCCTATAGAAAATTATGTTGTCGATAGATTTTCTATAGAAAATTGTGTTGTCGATAGATTTACAATAGAAAATTATGTTGTCGATAGATTTCCTATAGAAAATTATGTTGTCGATAGATTTTCTATAGAAAATTATGTTGTCGATAGATTTTCAATAGAAAATTATGTTGTCGATAGATTTTCCATAGAAAATTGTGTTGTCGATAGATTTCCTATAGAAAATTATGTTGTCGATAGATTTTCTATAGAAAATTATGTTGTCGATAGATTTTCTATAGAAAATTGTGTTGTCGATAGATTTCCCATAGAAAATTATGTTGTCGATAGATTTTCTATAGAAAATTATGTTGTCGATAGATTTTCTATAGAAAATTATGTTGTCGATAGATTTTCTATAGAAAATTGTGTTGTCGATAGATTTCCTATAGAAAATTATGTTGTCGATAGATTGCCTATAGAAAATTATGTTGTCGATAGATTTTCTATAGAAAATTATGTTGTCGATAGATTTCCTATAGAAAATTATGTTGTCGATAGATTTTCCATAGAAAATTGTGGTGTCGATAGATTTCCTATAGAAAATTATGTTGTCGATAGATTGCCTATAGAAAATTATGTTGTCGATAGATTTTCTATAGAAAATTATGTTGTCGATAGATTTCCTATAGAAAATTATGTTGTCGATAGATTTTCTATAGAAAATTGTGTTGTCGATAGATTTCCTATAGAAAATTATGTTGTCGATAGATTTCCTATAGAAAATTATGTTGTCGATAGATTTTCCATAGAAAATTGTGTTGTCGATAGATTTCCTATAGAAAATTATGTTGTCGATAGATTGCCTATAGAAAATTATGTTGTCGATAGATTTTCTATAGAAAATTATGTTGTCGATAGATTTTCTATAGAAAATTATGTTGTCGATAGATTTTCAATAGAAAATTATGTTGTCGATAGATTTTCCATAGAAAATTGTGGTGTCGATAGATTTCCTATAGAAAATTATGTTGTCGATAGATTGCCTATAGAAAATTATGTTGTCGATAGATTTTCTATAGAAAATTATGTTGTCGATAGATTTCCTATAGAAAATTATGTTGTCGATAGATTTTCTATAGAAAATTGTGTTGTCGATAGATTTTCAATAGAAAATTATGTTGTCGATAGATTTCCTATAGAAAATTATGTTGTCGATAGATTTTCTATAGAAAATTATGTTGTCGATAGATTTTCAATAGAAAATTATGTTGTCGATAGATTTTCCATAGAAAATTGTGTTGTCGATAGATTTCCTATAGAAAATTATGTTGTCGATAGATTTTCTATAGAAAATTATGTTGTCGATAGATTTTCTATAGAAAATTGTGTTGTCGATAGATTTCCCATAGAAAATTATGTTGTCGATAGATTTTCTATAGAAAATTATGTTGTCGATAGATTTTCTATAGAAAATTATGTTGTCGATAGATTTTCTATAGAAAATTGTGTTGTCGATAGATTTCCTATAGAAAATTATGTTGTCGATAGATTTTCTATAGAAAATTATGTTGTCGATAGATTTTCTATAGAAAATTGTGTTGTCGATAGATTTCCCATAGAAAATTATGTTGTCGATAGATTTTCTATAGAAAATTATGTTGTCGATAGATTTCCTATAGAAAATTATGTTGTCGATAGATTTTCTATAGAAAATTGTGTTGTCGATAGATTTCCTATAGAAAATTATGTTGTCGATAGATTGCCTATAGAAAATTATGTTCTCGATAGATTTTCTATAGAAAATTATGTTGTCGATAGATTTCCTATAGAAAATTATGTTGTCGATAGATTTTCTGTAGAAAATTGTGTTGTCGATAGATTTCCTATAGAAAATTATGTTGTCGATAGATTTCCTATAGAAAATTATGTTGTCGATAGATTTCCTACAGAAAATTATGTTGTCGATAGATTTCCTAAAGAAAATTATGTTGTCGATAGATTTCCTACAGAAAATTATGTTGTCGATAGATTTCCTATAGAAAATTATGTTGTCGATAGATTTCCTATAGAAAATTATGTTGTCGATAGATTTTCTATAGAAAATTGTGTTGTCGATAGATTTCCTATAGAAAATTATGTTGTCGATAGATTTCCTACAGAAAATTATGTTGTCGATAGATTTCCTATAGAAAATTATGTTGTCGATAGATTTCCTACAGAAAATTATGTTGTCGATAGATTTCCTAAAGAAAATTATGTTGTCGATAGATTTCCTACAGAAAATTATGTTGTCGATAAATTTCCTACAGAAAATTATGTTGTCGATAGATTGCCTATAGAAAATTATGTTGTCGATAGATTTTCTATAGAAAATTATGTTGTCGATAGATTTCCTATAAAAAATTATGTTGTCGATAGATATCCTATAGAAAATTATGTTGTCGATAGATTGCCTATAGAAAATTATGTTGTCGATAGATTTTCTATAGAAAATTGTGTTGTCGATAGATTTCCTATAGAAAATTATGTTGTCGATAGATTGCCTATAGAAAATTATGTTGTCGGTAGATTTTCTATAGAAAATTATGTTGTCGATAGATTTCCTATAGAAAATTATGTTGTCGATAGATTTTCTATAGAAAATTGTGTTGTCGATAGATTTCCTATAGAAAATTATGCTGTCGATAGATTTCCTACAGGAAATTATGTTGTCGATAGATTTCCTATAGAAAATTATGTTGTCGATAGATTTCCTATAGAAAATTATGTTGTCGAAAGATTTTCTATAGAAAATTGTGTTGTCGATAGATTTCCTATAGAAAATTATGTTGTCGATAGATTTCCTATAAAAAATTATGTTGTCGATAGATATCCTATAGAAAATTATCTTGTCGATAGATTGCCTATAGAAAATTATGTTGTCGATAGATTTTCTCTAGAAAATTGTGTTGTCGATAGATTTCCTATAGAAAATTATGTTGTCGATAGATTGCCTATAGAAAATTATGTTGTCGGTAGATTTTCTATAGAAAATTATGTTGTCGATAGATTTCCTATAGAAAATTATGTTGTCGATAGATTTTCTATAGAAAATTGTGTTGTCGATAGATTTCCTATAGAAAATTATGCTGTCGATAGATTTCCTACAGGAAATTATGTTGTCGATAGATTTCCTATAGAAAATTATGTTGTCGATAGATTTCCTATAGAAAATTATGTTGTCGATAGATTTTCTATAGAAAATTGTGTTGTCGATAGATTTCCTATAGAAAATTATGTTGTCGATAGATTTTCTATAGAAAATTATGTTGGTGATAGATTTCCTATAGAAAATTATGTTGTCGATAGATATCCTATAGAAAATTATGTTGTCGATAGATTGCCTATAGAAAATTATGTTGTCCATAGATTTTCTATAGAAAATTGTGTTGTCGATAGATTTCCTATAGAAAATTATGCTGTCGATAGATTGCCTATACAAAATTATGTTGTCGATAGATTTCCTATAGAAAATTATGTTGTCGATAGATTTCCTATAGAAAATTGTGTTGTCGATAGATTTCCTATAGAAAATTATGTTGTCGATAGATTTCCTATAGAAAATTATGTTGTCGATAGATTTTCTATAGAAAATTGTGTTGTCGATAGATTTCCTATAGAAAATTATGTTGTCGATAGATTTTCTATAGAAAATTATGTTGTCGATAGATTTCCTATAGAAAATTATGTTGTCGATAGATTTTCTATAGAAAATTGTGTTGTCGATAGATTTCCTATAGAAAATTATGTTGTCGATAGATTTCCTATAGAAAATTATGTTGTCGATAGATTTCCTATAGAAAATTATGTTGTCGATAGATTTTCTATAGAAAATTATGTTGTCGATAGATTTTCTATAGAAAATTGTGTTGTCGATAGATTTCCTATAGAAAATTATGTTGTCGATAGATTTCCTATAGAAAATTATGTTGTCGATAGATTTTCTATAGAAAATTGTGTTGTCGATAGATTTCCTATAGAAAATTATGTTGTCGATAGATTTCCTATAGAAAATTATGTTGTCGATAGATTTCCTATAGAAAATTATGTTGTCGATAGATTTTCTATAGAAAATTGTGTTGTCGATAGATTTCCTATAGAAAATTATGTTGTCGATAGATTTTCTATAGAAAATTATGTTGGTGATAGATTTCCTATAGAAAATTATGTTGTCGATAGATATCCTATAGAAAATTATGTTGTCGATAGATTGCCTATAGAAAATTATGTTGTCCATAGATTTTCTATAGAAAATTGTGTTGTCGATAGATTTCCTATAGAAAATTATGCTGTCGATAGATTGCCTATACAAAATTATGTTGTCGATAGATTTCCTATAGAAAATTATGTTGTCGATAGATTTCCTATAGAAAATTATGTTGTCGATAGATTTCCTATAGAAAATTGTGTTGTCGATAGATTTCCTATAGAAAATTATGTTGTCGATAGATTTCCTATAGAAAATTATGTTGTCGATAGATTTCCTATAAAAAATTATGTTGTCGATAGATATCCTATAGAAAATTATGTTGTCGATAGATTGCCTATAGAAAATTATGTTGTCGATAGATTTTCTATAGAAAATTGTGTTGTCGATAGATTTCCTATAGAAAATTATGTTGTCGATAGATTGCCTATAGAAAATTATGTTGTCGATAGATTTTCTATAGAAAATTATGTTGTCGATAGATTTTCTATAGAAAATTGTGTTGCCGATAGATTTCCTATAGAAAATTATGTTGTCGATAGATTGCCTATAGAAAATTATGTTCTCGATAGATTTTCTATAGAAAATTATGTTCTCGATAGATTTCCTATAGAAAATTATGTTGTCAATAGATTTCCTATAGAAAATTATGTTGTCGATAGATTTCCTATAGAAAATTATGTTGTCGATAGATTTTCTATAGAAAATTGTGTTGTCGATAGATTTCCTATAGAAAATTATGTTGTCGATAGATTTCCTACAGAAAATTATGTTGTCGATAGATTTCCTACAGAAAATTATGTTGTCGATAGATTTCCTATAGAAAATTATGTTGTCGATAGATTTTCTATAGAAAATTGTGTTGTCGATAGATTTCCTATAGAAAATTATGTTGTCGATAAATTTCCTACAGAAAATTATGTTGTCGATAGATTTCCTACAGAAAATTATGTTGTCGATAGATTTCCTACAGAAAATTATGTTGTCGATAGATTTTCTATAGAAAATTGTGTTGTCGATAGATTTCCTATAGAAAATTATGTTGTCGATAGATTTCCTACAGAAAATTATGTTGTCGATAGATTTCCTACAGAAAATTATGTTGTCGATAGATTTCCTATAGAAAATTGTGTTGTCGATAGATTTCCTACAGAAAATTATGTTGTCGATAGATTTCCTATAGAAAATTGTGTTGTCGATAGATTTCATACAGAAAATTATGGTGTCGATAGATTTTCTACAGAAAATTGTGTTGTCGATAGATTGCCTATAGAAAATTATGTTATCGATAGATTTTCTATAGAAAATTATGTTGTCGATAGATTTCCTACAGAAAATTATGTTGTCGATAGATTTCCTACAGAAAATTGTGTTGTCGATAGATTTCGTACAGAAAATTATGTTGTCGATAGATATCCTATAGAAAATTATGTTGTCGATAGATTGCCTACAGAAAATTATGTTGTCGATAGATTTCCTATAGAAAACTATGCTGTCGATAGATTTCCTATAGAAAATTGTGTTGTCGATAGATTTTCTGCAGAAAATTATGTTGTCAATAGATTTCCTACAGAAAATTATGTTGTCGATAGATTTCCTACAGAAAATTATGTTGTCGATAGATTTTCTACAGAAAATTGTGTTGTCGATAGATTTCCTACAGAAAATTATGTTGTCGATAGGTTTCCTACAGAAAATTATGTTGTCGATAGATTTTCTATAGAAAATTATGTTGTCGATAAATTTCCTACAGAAAATTATGTTGTCGATAGATTTCCTACAGAAAATTATTTTGTCTGTAGATTTCCTATAGAAAATTATGTTGTCGAGAGATTTCCTACAGAAAATGATGTTGTCGATAGATTTGCTATAGAAAATTGTGTTGTCGATAGGTTTCCTACAGAAAATTATGTTGTCGATAGATTGCCTACAGAAAATTATGTTGTCGATAGATTTCCTATAGAAAATTATGTTGTCGATAGATTTGCTATAAAAAATTATGTTGTCGATAGATTTCCTATAGAAAATTATGTTGTCGATAGATTTCCTATAGAAAATTGTGTTGTCGATAGGTTTCCTACAGAAAATTATGTTGTCGATAGATTGCCTACAGAAAATTATGTTGTCGATAGATTTCCTATAGAAAATTATGTTGTCGATAGATTTGCTATAGAAAATTATGTTGTCGATAGATTTCCTATAGAAAATTATGTTGTCGATAGATTTGCTATAGAAAATTATGTTGTCGATAGATTTCCTATAGAAAATTATGTTGTCGATAGATTTCCTATAGAAAATTATGTTGTCGATAGATTTGCTATAGAAAATTATGTTGTCGATAGATTTCCTATAGAAAATTATGTTGTCGATAGATTTCCTATAGAAAATTGTGTTGTCGATAGATTTTCTACAGAAAATTATGTTGTCGATATATTTCCTACAGAAAATTATGTTGTCGATAGATTTCCTACAGAAAATTATGTTGTCGATAGATTTCCTATAGAAAATTATGTTGTCGATAGATTTCCTATAGAAAATTGTGTTGTCGATAGATTTCCTATAGAAAATTATGTTGTCGATAGATTTCCTATAGAAAATTATGTTGTCGATAGATTTCCTACAGAAAATTATGTTATCGATAGATTTTCTATAGAAAATTATGTTGTCGATAGATTTCCTACAGAAAATTATGTTATCGATAGATTTTCTATAGAAAATTATGTTGTCGATAGATTTCCTATAGAAAATTGTGTTGTCGATAGATTTCCTACAGAAAATTATGTTGTCGATAGATTTCCTATAGAAAATTATGTTGTCGATAGATTTCCTACAGAAAATTATGTTATCGATAGATTTCCTATAGAAAATTATGTTGTCGATAGATTTCCTATAGAAAATTATGTTGTCGATAGATTTCCTATAGAAAATTATGTTGTCGATAGATTTCCTACAGAAAATTATGTTATCGATAGATTTTCTATAGAAAATTATGTTGTCGATAGATTTCCTATAGAAAATTGTGTTGTCGATAGATTTCCTACAGAAAATTATGTTGTCGATATATTTCCTACAGAAAATTATGTTGTCGATAGATTTCCTACAGAAAATTATGTTGTCGATAGATTTCCTATAGAAAATTATGTTGTCGATAGATTTCCTATAGAAAATTGTGTTGTCGATAGATTTCCTATAGAAAATTATGTTGTCGATAGATTTCCTATAGAAAATTATGTTGTCGATAGATTTCCTACAGAAAATTATGTTATCGATAGATTTTCTATAGAAAATTATGTTGTCGATAGATTTCCTATAGAAAATTGTGTTGTCGATAGATTTCCTACAGAAAATTATGTTGTCGATAGATTTCCTATAGAAAATTATGTTGTCGATAGATTTCCTACAGAAAATTATGTTATCGATAGATTTTCTATAGAAAATTATGTTGTCGATAGATTTCCTACAGAAAATTATGTTGTCGATAGATTTTCTATAGAAAATTGTGTTGTCGATAGATTTCCTACAGAAAATTATGTTGTCGATAGATTTCCTACAGAAAATTATGTTGTCGATAGATTTTCTATATAAAATTATGTTGTCGATAGATTTCCTATAGAAAATTATGTTGTCGATAAATTTCCTACAGAAAATTATGTTGTCGATAGATTTCCTACAGAAAATTATGTTGTCGATAGATTTTCTATATAAAATTATGTTGTCGATAGATTTCCTATAGAAAATTATGTTGTCGATAAATTTCCTACAGAAAATTATGTTGTCGATAGATTTCCTACAGAAAATTATGTTGTCGATAGATTTTCTATAGAAAATTATGTTGTCGATAGATTTCCTATAGAAAATTGTGTTGTCGATAGATTTCCTACAGAAAATTATGTTGTCAATAGATTTCCTACAGAAAATTATGTTGTCGATAGATTTTCTATAGAAAATTATGTTGTCGATAGATTTCCTACAGAAAATTATGTTGTCGATAAATTTCCTACAGAAAATTATGTTGTCGATAGATTTCCTACAGAAGATTATGTTGTCGATAGATTTCCTACAGAAAATTATGTTGTCGATAGATTTTCTACAGAAAATTATGTTGTCGATAGATTTCCTACAGAAAATTGTGTTGTCGATAGATTTCGTACAGAAAATTATGTTGTCGACAGATTTCCTATAGAAAATTATGTTGTCAATAGATTGCCTATAGAAAATTATGTTGTCGATAGATTTCCTACAGCAAATTATGTTGTCGATAGATTGCCTATAGAAAATTATGTTGTCGGTAGATTTTCTATAGAAAATTATGTTGTCGATAGATTTCCTATAGAAAATTATGTTGTCGATAGATTTCCTATAGAAAATTATGTTGTCGATAGATTTTCTACAGAAAATTATGTTGTCGATAGATTTCCTACAGAAAATTGTGTTGTCGATAGATTTCGTACAGAAAATTATGTTGTCGACAGATTTCCTATAGAAAATTATGTTGTCAATAGATTGCCTATAGAAAATTATGTTGTCGGTAGATTTTCTATAGAAAATTATGTTGTCGATAGATTTTCTATAGAAAATTATGTTGTCGATAGATTTTCTATAGAAAATTGTGTTGCCGATAGATTTCCTATAGAAAATTATGTTGTCGATAGATTGCCTATAGAAAATTATGTTCTCGATAGATTTTCTATAGAAAATTATGTTCTCGATAGATTTCCTATAGAAAATTATGTTGTCAATAGATTTCCTATAGAAAATTATGTTGTCGATAGATTTCCTATAGAAAATTATGTTGTCGATAGATTTTCTATAGAAAATTGTGTTGTCGATAGATTTCCTATAGAAAATTATGTTGTCGATAGATTTCCTACAGAAAATTATGTTGTCGATAGATTTCCTACAGAAAATTATGTTGTCGATAGATTTTCTATAGAAAATTATGTTGTCGATAGATTTCCTATATAAAATTATGTTGTCGATAGATTTCCTACAGAAAATTATGTTGTCGATAGATTTCCTACAGAAAATTATGTTGTCGATAGATTTCCTACAGAAAATTATGTTGTCGATAGATTTTCTATAGAAAATTATGTTGTCGATAGATTTCCTATAGAAAATTGTGTTGTCGATAGATTTCCTACAGAAAATTATGTTGTCGATAGATTTCCTACAGAAAATTATGTTGTCGATAGATTTTCTATAGAAAATTATGTTGTCGATAGATTTCCTATAGAAAATTGTGTTGTCGATAGATTTCCTACAGAAAATTATGTTGTCGATAGATTTCCAACAGAAAATTATGTTGTCGATAGATTTTCTATAGAAAATTATGTTGTCGATAGATTTTCTATAGAAAATTATGTTGTCGATAGATTTCCTACAGAAAATTATGTTGTCGATAAATTTCCTACAGAAAATTATGTTGTCGATAGATTTCCTACAGAAGATTATGTTGTCGATAGATTTCCTACAGAAAATTATGTTGTCGATAGATTTTCTACAGAAAATTATGTTGTCGATAGATTTCCTACAGAAAATTGTGTTGTCGATAGATTTTCTATAGAAAATTATGTTGTCGATAGATTTTCTATAGAAAATTGTGTTGTCGATAGATTTCCTATAGAAAATTATGTTGTCGATAGATTGCCTATAGAAAATTATGTTGTCGATAGATTTCTTATAGAAAATTATGTTGTCGATAGATTTCCTACAGGAAATTATGTTGTTGATAGATTTTCTATAGAAAATTATGTAGTCGATAGATTTTCAATAGAAAATTGTGTTGTCGATAGATTTCCTATAGAAAATTATGTTGTCGATAGATTTTCTATAGAAAATTGTGTTGTCGATAGATTTCCTATAGAAAATTATGTTGTCGATAGATTTCCTACAGAAAATTATGTTGTCGATAGATTTTCTATAGAAAATTGTGTTGTCGATAGATTTTCTATAGAAAATTATGTTGTCGATAGATTTCCTACAGAAAATTATGTTGTCGATAAATTTCCTACAGAAATTTATGTTGTCGATAGATTTCCTATAGAAAATTATGTTGTCGATAGATTTTCTATAGAAAATTATGTTGTCGATAGATTTCCTATAGAAAATTATGTTGTCGATAGATTTC
This sequence comes from Sarcophaga caerulescens, assembly GCA_927399465.1. Lineage (NCBI taxonomy): Eukaryota > Metazoa > Arthropoda > Insecta > Diptera > Sarcophagidae > Sarcophaga > Sarcophaga caerulescens. Next base: position 23,822,822 of record OV656867.1, read on the forward strand.
CTATAGAAAATTATGTTGTCGATAGATTTCCTATAGAAAATTATGTTGTCGATAGATTTCCTACAGAAAATTATGTTGTCGATAGATTTTCTATAGAAAATTGTGTTGTCGATAGATTTTCTATAGAAAATTATGTTGTCGATAGATTTCCTACAGAAAATTATGTTGTCGATAGATTTCCTACAGAAAATTATGTTGTCGATAGATTTCCTATAGAAAATTATGTTGTCGATAGATTTCCTACAGGAAATTATGTTGTTGATAGATTTTCTATAGAAAATTATGTTGTCGATAGATTTTCTATAGAAAATTGTGTTGTCGATAGATTGCCTATAGAAAATTATGTTGTCGATAGATTGCCTATAGAAAATTATGTTGTCGATAGATTTCCTACAGAAAATTATGTTGTCGATAGATTGCCTATAGAAAATTATGTTGTCGATAGATTTCCTATAGAAAATTATGTTGTCGATAGATTTCCTACAGGAAATTATGTTGTCGATAGATTTTCTATAGAAAATTGTGTTGTCGATAGATTTCCTATAGAAAATTATGTTGTCGATAGATTGCCTATAGAAAATTATGTTGTCGATAGATTTCTTATAGAAAATTATGTTGTCGATAGATTTTCAATAGAAAATTGTGTTGTCGATAGATTGCCTATAGAAAATTATGTTGTCGATAGATTTTCTATAGAAAATTGTGTTGTCGATAGATTTCCTATAGAAAATTATGTTGTCGATAGATTGCCTATAGAAAATTATGTTGTTGATAGATTTCTTATAGAAAATTATGTTGTCGATAGATTTTCAATAGAAAATTGTGTTGTCGATAGATTGCCTATAGAAAATTATGTTGTCGATAGATTTTCTATAGAAAATTGTGTTGTCGATAGATTTCCTATAGAAAATTATGTTGTCGATAGATTTTCAATAGAAAATTGTGTTGTCGATAGATTGCCTATAGAAAATTATGTTGTCGATAGATTTTCTATAGAAAATTGTGTTGTCGATAGATTTCCTATAGAAAATTATGTTGTCGATAGATTGCCTATAGAAAATTATGTTGTCGATAGATTTCTTATAGAAAATTATGTTGTCGATAGATTTCCTACAGGAAATTATGTTGTTGATAGATTTTCTATAGAAAATTATGTTGTCGATAGATTTTCAATAGAAAATTGTGTTGTCGATAGATTTCCTATAGAAAATTATGTTGTCGATAGATTTTCTATAGAAAATTGTGTTGTCGATTGGTTTCCTATAGAAAATTATGTTGTCGATAGATTTCCTACAGAAAATTATGTTGTCGATAGATTTCCTATAGAAAATTATGTTGTCGATAGATTTCCTATAGAAAATTATGTTGTCGATTGGTTTCCTATAGAAAAGTGTGTTGTCGATAGATTTTCTACAGAAAATTATGTTGTCGATAGATTTCCTATAGAAAATTATGTTGTCGACAGATTTCCTATAGAAAATTATGTTGTCGACAGATTTCCTATAGAAAATTATGTTGTGGATTGGTTTTCTATAGAAAATTGTGTTGTCGACAGATTGCCTACAGAAAATTATGTTGTCGATTGGTTTCCTATAGAAAATTATGTTGTCGATTGGTTTCCTATAGAAAATTATGTTGTCGATTGGTTTTCTATAGAAAATTATGTTGTCGATAGATTTCCTACAGAAAATTATGTTGTCGATAGATTTCCTACAGAAAAATATGTTGTCGATAGATTTCCTATAGAAAATTGTGTTGTCGATAGATTTCCTACAGAAAAATATGTTGTTGATAGATTTCCTACAGAAAAATATGTTGTCGATTGGTTTCCTATAGAAAAGTGTGTTGTCGATAGATTTTCTACAGAAAATTATGTTGTCGATAGATTTACTACAGAAAATTATGTTGTCGATAGATTTTCTATAGATAACTATGTTGTCGATAGATTTCCTACAGAAAATTATGTTGTCGACAGATTTCCTATAGAAAATTATGTTGTCGACAGATTTCCTATAGAAAATTATGTTGTCGATTGGTTTCCTATAGAAAATTGTGTTGTCGACAGATTTCCTATAGAAAATTATGTTGTCGATTGGTTTCCTATAGAAAAGTTTGTTGTCGATAGATTTTCTACAGAAAATTATGTTGTCGATAGATTTCCTATAGAAAATTATGTTGTCGACAGATTTCCTATAGAAAATTATGTTGTCGACAGATTTCCTATAGAAAATTATGTTGTGGATTGGTTTTCTATAGAAAATTGTGTTGTCGACAGATTGCCTACAGAAAATTATGTTGTCGATTGGTTTCCTATAGAAAATTATGTTGTCGATTGGTTTCCTATAGAAAATTATGTTGTCGATTGGTTTTCTATAGAAAATTATGTTGTCGATAGATTTCCTACAGAAAATTATGTTGTCGATAGATTTCCTACAGAAAAATATGTTGTCGATAGATTTCCTATAGAAAATTGTGTTGTCGATAGATTTCCTACAGAAAAATATGTTGTTGATAGATTTCCTACAGAAAAATATGTTGTCGATAGATTTCCTATAGAAAATTGTGTTGTCGATAGATTTCCTACAGAAAATTATGTTGTTGATAGATTTCCTACAGAAATTTATGTTGTCGATAGATTTCCTATAGAAAATTGTGTTGTCGATAGATTTCCTACAGAAAATTATGTTGTCGATTGGTTTCCTATAGAAAATTGTGTTGTCGATTGGTTTCCTATAGAAAATTATGTTGTCGATAGATTTCCTATAGAAAATTATGTTGTCGATTAGTTTCCTACAGAAAATTATGTTGTCGATTGGTTTCCTATAGAAAATTATGTTGTCGATAGGTTTCCTACAGAAAATTATGTTGTTGATAGATTTCCTAAAGAAAATTATGTTGTCGATAGATTTCCTACAGAAAAATATGTTGTCGATAGATTTCCTATAGAAAATTGTGTTGTCGATAGATTTCCTACAGAAAAATATGTTGTTGATAGATTTCCTACAGAAAATTATGTTGTCGATAGATTTTCTATAGAAAATTGTGTTGTCGATAGATTTCCTACAGAAAATTATGTTGTCGATTGGTTTCCTATAGAAAATTATGTTGTCGATTGGTTTCCTATAGAAAATTATGTTGTCGATAGATTGCCTACAGAAAATTATGTTGTCGATTGGTTTCCTATAGAAAATTATGTTGTCGATTGGTTTCCTATAGAAAATTATGTTGTCGATTGGTTTCCTACAGAAAATTATGTTGTTGATAGATTTCCTACAGAAAATTATGTTGTCGATAGATTTCCTACAGAAAAATATGTTGTCGATAGATTTCCTATAGAAAATTTTGTTGTCGATAGATTTCCTACAGAAAAATATGTTGTTGATAGATTTCCTACAGAAAATTATGTTGTCGATAGATTTTCTATAGAAAATTGTGTTGTCGATAGATTTCCTATAGAAAATTATGTTGTCGATAGATTTACTACAGAAAATTATGTTGTCGATAGATTTTCTATAGATAACTATGTTGTCGATAGATTTCCTACAGAAAATTATGTTGTCGATAGATTTCCTATAGAAAATTATGTTGTCGATAGATTTACTATAGAAAATTATGTTGTCGATAGATTTCCTATAGAAAATTATGTTGTCGATAGATTTCCTACAGAAAATTATGTTGTCGATAGATTTCCTACAGAAAATTATGTTGTCGATAAATTTACTACAGAAAATTATGTTGTCGATAGATTTCCTATAGAAAATTATGTTGTCGATAGATTTACTACAGAAAATTATGTTGTCGATAGATTTTCTATAGATAATTATGTTGTCGATAGATTTCCTACAGAAAATTATGTTGTCGATAGATTTACTACAGAAAATTATGTTGTCGATAGATTTCCTATAGAAAATTATGTTGTCGATAGATTTCCTATAGAAAATTATGTTGTCGATAGATTTACTACAGAAAATTATGTTGTCGATAGATTTCCTACAGAAAATTATGTTGTCGATAGATTTACTACAGAAAATTATATTGTCGATAGATTTCCTACAGAAAATTGTGTTGTCGATAGATTTTCAATAGAAAATTATGTTGTCGATAGATTTCCTATAGAAAATTGTGTTATCGATAGATTTTCAATAGAAAATTATGTTGTCGATAGATTTCCTACAGAAAATTATGTTGTCGATAGATTTCCTATAGAAAATTATGTTGTCGATAGATTTCCTATAGAAAATTATGTTGTCGATTGGTTTCCTATAGAAAAGTGTGTTGTCGATAGATTTTCTACAGAAAATTATGTTGTCGATAGATTTCCTATAGAAAATTATGTTGTCGACAGATTTCCTATAGAAAATTATGTTGTCGACAGATTTCCTATAGAAAATTATGTTGTGGATTGGTTTTCTATAGAAAATTGTGTTGTCGACAGATTGCCTACAGAAAATTATGTTGTCGATTGGTTTCCTATAGAAAATTATGTTGTCGATTGGTTTCCTATAGAAAATTATGTTGTCGATTGGTTTTCTATAGAAAATTATGTTGTCGATAGATTTCCTACATAAAATTATGTTGTCGATAGATTTCCTACAGAAAAATATGTTGTCGATAGATTTCCTATAGAAAATTGTGTTGTCGATAGATTTCCTACAGAAAAATATGTTGTTGATAGATTTCCTACAGAAAAATATGTTGTCGATTGGTTTCCTATAGAAAAGTGTGTTGTCGATAGATTTTCTACAGAAAATTATGTTGTCGATAGATTTACTACAGAAAATTATGTTGTCGATAGATTTTCTATAGATAACTATGTTGTCGATAGATTTCCTACAGAAAATTATGTTGTCGACAGATTTCCTATAGAAAATTATGTTGTCGACAGATTTCCTATAGAAAATTATGTTGTCGATTGGTTTCCTATAGAAAATTGTGTTGTCGACAGATTTCCTATAGAAAATTATGTTGTCGATTGGTTTCCTATAGAAAAGTGTGTTGTCGATAGATTTTCTACAGAAAATTATGTTGTCGATAGATTTCCTATAGAAAATTATGTTGTCGACAGATTTCCTATAGAAAATTATGTTGTCGACAGATTTCCTATAGAAAATTATGTTGTGGATTGGTTTTCTATAGAAAATTGTGTTGTCGACAGATTGCCTACAGAAAATTATGTTGTCGATTGGTTTCCTATAGAAAATTATGTTGTCGATTGGTTTCCTATAGAAAATTATGTTGTCGATTGGTTTTCTATAGAAAATTATGTTGTCGATAGATTTCCTACAGAAAATTATGTTGTCGATAGATTTCCTACAGAAAAATATGTTGTCGATAGATTTCCTATAGAAAATTGTGTTGTCGATAGATTTCCTACAGAAAAATATGTTGTTGATAGATTTCCTACAGAAAAATATGTTGTCGATAGATTTCCTATAGAAAATTGTGTTGTCGATAGATTTCCTACAGAAAATTATGTTGTTGATAGATTTCCTACAGAAATTTATGTTGTCGATAGATTTCCTATAGAAAATTGTGTTGTCGATAGATTTCCTACAGAAAATTATGTTGTCGATTGGTTTCCTATAGAAAATTGTGTTGTCGATTGGTTTCCTATAGAAAATTATGTTGTCGATAGATTTCCTATAGAAAATTATGTTGTCGATTAGTTTCCTACAGAAAATTATGTTGTCGATTGGTTTCCTATAGAAAATTATGTTGTCGATTGGTTTCCTACAGAAAATTATGTTGTTGATAGATTTCCTACAGAAAATTATGTTGTCGATAGATTTCCTACAGAAAAATATGTTGTCGATAGATTTCCTATAGAAAATTGTGTTGTCGATAGATTTCCTACAGAAAAATATGTTGTTGATAGATTTCCTACAGAAAATTATGTTGTCGATAGATTTTCTATAGAAAATTGTGTTGTCGATAGATTTCCTATAGAAAATTATGTTGTCGATAGATTTCCTATAGAAAATTATGTTGTCGATTGGTTTCCTATAGAAAATTATGTTGTCGATAGATTGCCTACAGAAAATTATGTTGTCGATTGGTTTCCTATAGAAAATTATGTTGTCGATTGGTTTCCTATAGAAAATTATGTTGTCGATTGGTTTCCTACAGAAAATTATGTTGTTGATAGATTTCCTACAGAAAATTATGTTGTCGATAGATTTCCTACAGAAAATTATGTTGTCGATAGATTTCCTATAGAAAATTTTGTTGTCGATAGATTTCCTACAGAAAAATATGTTGTTGATAGATTTCCTACAGAAAATTATGTTGTCGATAGATTTTCTATAGAAAATTGTGTTGTCGATAGATTTCCTATAGAAAATTATGTTGTCGATAGATTTACTACAGAAAATTATGTTGTCGATAGATTTTCTATAGATAACTATGTTGTCGATAGATTTCCTACAGAAAATTATGTTGTCGATAGATTTCCTATAGAAAATTATGTTGTCGATAGATTTACTACAGAAAATTATGTTGTCGATAGATTTCCTATAGAAAATTATGTTGTCGATAGATTTCCTACAGAAAATTATGTTGTCGATAGATTTCCTACAGAAAATTATGTTGTCGATAAATTTACTATAGAAAATTATGTTGTCGATAGATTTCCTATAGAAAATTATGTTGTCGATAGATTTACTACAGAAAATTATGTTGTCGATAGATTTTCTATAGATAATTATGTTGTCGATAGATTTCCTACAGAAAATTATGTTGTCGATAGATTTACTACAGAAAATTATGTTGTCGATAGATTTCCTATAGAAAATTATGTTGTCGATAGATTTCCTATAGAAAATTATGTTGTCGATAGATTTACTACAGAAAATTATGTTGTCGATAGATTTCCTACAGAAAATTATGTTGTCGATAGATTTACTACAGAAAATTATATTGTCGATAGATTTCCTACAGAAAATTGTGTTGTCGATAGATTTTCAATAGAAAATTATGTTGTCGATAGATTTCCTATAGAAAATTGTGTTATCGATAGATTTTCAATAGAAAATTATGTTGTCGATAGATTTCCTATAGAAAATTATGTAGTCGATAGATTTTCTATAGAAAATTGTGTTGTCGATAGATTTCCTATAGAAAATTATGTTGTCGATAGATTTCTTACAGAAAATTATGTTGTCGATAGATTTTCTATAGAAAATTGTGTTGTCGATAGATTTCCTATAGAAAATTATGTTGTCGATAGATTTTCTATAGAAAATTGTGTTGTCGATAGATTTCCTATAGAAAATTATGTTGTCGATAGATTTCCTATAGGAAATTATGTTGTCGATAGATTTTCTATAGAAAATTATGTTGTCGATAGATTTTCAATAGAAAATTGTGTTGTCGATAGATTTCCTGTAGAAAATTATGTTGTCGATAGATTTCCTATAGGAAATTATGTTGTCGATAGATTTTCTATAGAAAATTATGTTGTCGATAGATTTTCAATAGAAAATTGTGTTGTCGATAGATTTCCTATAGAAAATTATGTTCTCGATAGATTTTCTATAGAAAATTATGTTGTCGATAGATTTTCTATAGAAAATTGTGTTGTCGATAGATTTCCTGTAGAAAATTATGTTGTCGATAGATTTCCTACAGAAAATTATGTTGTCGATAAATTTCCTACAGAAATTTATGTTGTCGATAGATTTTCTATAGAAAATTATGTTGTCGATAGATTTTCTATAGAAAATTGTGTTGTCGATAGATTTTCAATAGAAAATTATGTTGTCGATAGATTTCCTATAGAAAATTATGTTGTCGATAGATTTTCTATAGAAAATTGTGTTGTCGATAGATTTCCCATAGAAAATTCTGTTGTCGATAGATTGCCTATAGAAAATTATGTTGTCGATAGATTTTCTATAGAAAATTATGTTGTCGATAGATTTTCTATAGAAAATTGTGTTGACGATAGATTTTCAATAGAAAATTATGTTGTCGATAGATTTTCCATAGAAAATTGTGTTGTCGATAGATTTCCTATAGAAAATTATGTTGTCGATAGATTTTCTATAGAAAATTGTGGTGTCGATAGATTTCCTATAGAAAATTATGTTGTCGATAGATTGCCTATAGAAAATTATGTTGTCGATAGATTTTCTATAGAAAATTATGTTGTCGATAGATTTCCTATAGAAAATTATGTTGTCGATAGATTTTCTATAGAAAATTGTGTTGTCGATAGATTTTCAATAGAAAATTATGTTGTCGATAGATTTCCTATAGAAAATTATGTTGTCGATAGATTTTCTATAGAAAATTGTGTTGTCGATAGATTTTCAATAGAAAATTATGTTGTCGATAGATTTTCCATAGAAAATTGTGTTGTCGATAGATTTCCTATAGAAAATTATGTTGTCGATAGATTTTCTATAGAAAATTATGTTGTCGATAGATTTTCTATAGAAAATTGTGTTGTCGATAGATTTCCCATAGAAAATTATGTTGTCGATAGATTTTCTATAGAAAATTATGTTGTCGATAGATTTTCTATAGAAAATTATGTTGTCGATAGATTTTCTATAGAAAATTATGTTGTCGATAGATTTTCTATAGAAAATTGTGTTGTCGATAGATTTCCTATAGAAAATTATGTTGTCGATAGATTTTCTATAGAAAATTATGTTGTCGATAGATTTTCTATAGAAAATTGTGTTGTCGATAGATTTCCCATAGAAAATTATGTTGTCGATAGATTTTCTATAGAAAATTATGTTGTCGATAGATTTCCTATAGAAAATTATGTTGTCGATAGATTTTCTATAGAAAATTGTGTTGTCGATAGATTTCCTATAGAAAATTATGTTGTCGATAGATTGCCTATAGAAAATTATGTTCTCGATAGATTTTCTATAGAAAATTATGTTGTCGATAGATTTCCTATAGAAAATTATGTTGTCGATAGATTTTCTGTAGAAAATTGTGTTGTCAATAGATTTCCTATAGAAAATTATGTTGTCGATAGATTTCCTATAGAAAATTATGTTGTCGATAGATTTCCTACAGAAAATTATGTTGTCGATAGATTTCCTAAAGAAAATTATGTTGTCGATAGATTTCCTACAGAAAATTATGTTGTCGATAGATTTCCTATAGAAAATTATGTTGTCGATAGATTTCCTATAGAAAATTATGTTGTCAATAGATTTCCTATAGAAAATTATGTTGTCGATAGATTTCCTACAGAAAATTATGTTGTCGATAGATTTCCTAAAGAAAATTATGTTGTCGATAGATTTCCTACAGAAAATTATGTTGTCGATAAATTTCCTACAGAAAATTATGTTGTCGATAGATTGCCTATAGAAAATTATGTTGTCGATAGATTTTCTATAGAAAATTATGTTGTCGATAGATTTCCTATAAAAAATTATGTTGTCGATAGATATCCTATAGAAAATTATGTTGTCGATAGATTGCCTATAGAATATTATGTTGTCGATAGATTTTCTATAGAAAATTGTGTTGTCGATAGATTTCCTATAGAAAATTATGTTGTCGATAGATTGCCTATAGAAAATTATGTTGTCGGTAGATTTTCTATAGAAAATTATGTTGTCGATAGATTTCCTATAGAAAATTATGTTGTCGATAGATTTTCTATAGAAAATTGTGTTGTCGATAGATTTCCTATAGAAAATTATGCTGTCGATAGATTTCCTACAGGAAATTATGTTGTCGATAGATTTCCTATAGAAAATTATGTTGTCGATAGATTTCCTATAGAAAATTATGTTGTCGATAGATTTTCTATAGAAAATTGTGTTGTCGATAGATTTCCTATAGAAAATTATGTTGTCGATAGATTTTCTATAGAAAATTATGTTGGTGATAGATTTCCTATAGAAAATTATGTTGTCGATAGATATCCTATAGAAAATTATGTTGTCGATAGATTGCCTATAGAAAATTATGTTGTCCATAGATTTTCTATAGAAAATTGTGTTGTCGATAGATTTCCTATAGAAAATTATGCTGTCGATAGATTGCCTATACAAAATTATGTTGTCGATAGATTTCCTATAGAAAATTATGTTGTCGATAGATTTCCTATAGAAAATTATGTTGTCGATAGATTTCCTATAGAAAATTGTGTTGTCGATAGATTTCCTATAGAAAATTATGTTGTCGATAGATTTTCTATAGAAAATTATGTTGTCGATAGATTTCCTATAAAAAATTATGTTGTCGATAGATTGCCTATAGAAAATTATGTTGTCCATAGATTTTCTATAGAAAATTATGTTGTCGATAGATATCCTATAGAAAATTATGTTGTCGATAGATTGCCTATAGAAAATTATGTTGTCCATAGATTTTCTATAGAAAATTATGTTGTCGATAGATTTCCTATAGAAAATTATGTTGTCGATAGATTTTCTATAGAAAATTGTGTTGTCGATAGATTTCCTATAGAAAATTATGTTGTCGATAGATTTCCTATAGAAAATTATGTTGTCGATAGATTTTCTATAGAAAATTGTGTTGTCGATAGATTTCCTATAGAAAATTATGTTGTCGATAGATTTTCTATAGAAAATTATGTTGTCGATAGATTTCCTATAGAAAATTATGTTGTCGATAGATTTTCTATAGAAAATTGTGTTGTCGATAGATTTCCTATAGAAAATTATGTTGTCGATAGATTTCCTATAGAAAATTATGTTGTCGATAGATTTCCTATAGAAAATTATGTTGTCGATAGATTTTCTATAGAAAATTATGTTGTCGATAGATTTTCTACAGAAAATTGTGTTGTCGATAGATTTCCTATAGAAAATTATGTTGTCGATAGATTTCCTATAGAAAATTATGTTGTCGATAGATTTTCTATAGAAAATTGTGTTGTCGATAGATTTCCTATAGAAAATTATGTTGTCGATAGATTTCCTATAGAAAATTATGTTGTCGATAGATTTCCTATAGAAAATTATGTTGTCGATAGATTTTCTATAGAAAATTGTGTTGTCGATAGATTTCCTATAGAAAATTATGTTGTCGATAGATTTTCTATAGAAAATTATGTTGGTGATAGATTTCCTATAGAAAATTATGTTGTCGATAGATATCCTATAGAAAATTATGTTGTCGATAGATTGCCTATACAAAATTATGTTGTCGATAGATTTCCTATAGAAAATTATGTTGTCGATAGATTTCCTATAGAAAATTATGTTGTCGATAGATTTTCTATAGAAAATTATGTTGTCGATAGATTTCCTATAAAAAATTATGTTGTCGATAGATATCCTATAGAAAATTATGTTGTCGATAGATTGCCTATAGAAAATTATGTTGTCGATAGATTTTCTATAGAAAATTGTGTTGTCGATAGATTTCCTATAGAAAATTATGTTGTCGATAGATTGCCTATAGAAAATTATGTTGTCGGTAGATTTTCTATAGAAAATTATGTTGTCGATAGATTTCCTATAAAAAATTATGTTGTCGATAGATATCCTATAGAAAATTATGTTGTCGATAGATTTCCTATAGAAAATTATGTTGTCGATAGATTTCCTATAGAAAATTATGTTGTCGATAGATTGCCTATAGAAAATTATGTTGTCGGTAGATTTTCTATAGAAAATTATGTTGTCGATAGATTTTCTATAGAAAATTATGTTGTCGATAGATTTTCTATAGAAAATTGTGTTGCCGATAGATTTCCTATAGAAAATTATGTTGTCGATAGATTGCCTATAGAAAATTATGTTCTCGATAGATTTTCTATAGAAAATTATGTTCTCGATAGATTTCCTATAGAAAATTATGTTGTCAATAGATTTCCTATAGAAAATTATGTTGTCGATAGATTTTCTATAGAAAATTGGGTTGTCGATAGATTTTCTATAGAAAATTGTGTTGTCGATAGATTTCCTATAGAAAATTATGTTGTCGATAGATTTCCTACAGAAAATTATGTTGTCGATAGATTTCCTACAGAAAATTATGTTGTCGATAGATTTCCTATAGAAAATTATGTTGTCGATAGATTTTCTATAGAAAATTGTGTTGTCGATAGATTTCCTATAGAAAATTATGTTGTCGATAAATTTCCTACAGAAAATTATGTTGTCGATAGATTTCCTACAGAAAATTATGTTGTCGATAGATTTCCTACAGAAAATTATGTTGTCGATAGATTTTCTATAGAAAATTGTGTTGTCGATAGATTTCCTATAGAAAATTATGTTGTCGATAGATTTCCTACAGAAAATTATGTTGTCGATAGATTTCCTACAGAAAATTATGTTGTCGATAGATTTCCTATAGAAAATTGTGTTGTCGATAGATTTCCTACAGAAAATTATGTTGTCGATAGATTTCCTATAGAAAATTGTGTTGTCGATAGATTTCATACAGAAAATTATGGTGTCGATAGATTTTCTACAGAAAATTGTGTTGTCGATAGATTTCCTATAGAAAATTGTGTTGTCGATAGATTTTCTATAGAAAATTATGTTGTCGATAGATTTCCTACAGAAAATTATGTTGTCGATAGATTTCCTACAGAAAATTGTGTTGTCGATAGATTTCGTACAGAAAATTATGTTGTCGATAGATATCCTATAGAAAATTATGTTGTCGATAGATTGCCTACAGAAAATTATGTTGTCGATAGATTTCCTATAGAAAACTATGCTGTCGATAGATTTCCTATAGAAAATTGTGTTGTCGATAGATTTTCTGCAGAAAATTATGTTGTCAATAGATTTCCTACAGAAAATTATGTTGTCGATAGATTTCCTACAGAAAATTATGTTGTCGATAGATTTTCTACAGAAAATTGTGTTGTCGATAGATTTCCTACAGAAAATTATGTTGTCGATAGATTTCCTACAGAAAATTATGTTGTCGATAGATTTTCTATAGAAAATTATGTTGTCGATAAATTTCCTACAGAAAATTATGTTGTCGATAGATTTCCTACAGAAAATTATTTTGTCTGTAGATTTCCTATAGAAAATTATGTTGTCGAGAGATTTCCTACAGAAAATGATGTTGTCGATAGATTTGCTATAGAAAATTGTGTTGTCGATAGGTTTCCTACAGAAAATTATGTTGTCGATAGATTGCCTACAGAAAATTATGTTGTCGATAGATTTCCTATAGAAAATTATGTTGTCGATAGATTTGCTATAAAAAATTATGTTGTCGATAGATTTCCTATAGAAAATTATGTTGTCGATAGATTTCCTATAGAAAATTGTGTTGTCGATAGGTTTCCTACAGAAAATTATGTTGTCGATAGATTGCCTACAGAAAATTATGTTGTCGATAGATTTCCTATAGAAAATTATGTTGTCGATAGATTTTCTATAGAAAATTATGTTGTCGATAGATTTCCTATAGAAAATTATGTTGTCGATAGATTTGCTATAGAAAATTATGTTGTCGATAGATTTCCTATAGAAAATTATGTTGTCGATAGATTTCCTATAGAAAATTATGTTGTCGATAGGTTTGCTATAGAAAATTATGTTGTCGATAGATTTCCTATAGAAAATTATGTTGTCGATAGATTTCCTATAGAAAATTGTGTTGTCGATAGGTTTCCTACAGAAAATTATGTTGTCGATAGATTGCCTACAGAAAATTATGTTGTCGACAGATTTCCTACAGAAAATTGTGTTGTCGATATATTTCCTACAGAAAATTATGTTGTCGATAGATTTCCTATAGAAAATTATGTTGTCGATAGATTTCCTATAGAAAATTGTGTTGTCGATAGATTTTCTACAGAAAATTATGTTGTCGATATATTTCCTACAGAAAATTATGTTGTCGATAGATTTCCTACAGAAAATTATGTTGTCGATAGATTTCCTATAGAAAATTATGTTGTCGATAGATTTCCTATAGAAAATTGTGTTGTCGATAGATTTCCTATAGAAAATTATGTTGTCGATAGATTTCCTATAGAAAATTATGTTGTCGATAGATTTCCTACAGAAAATTATGTTATCGATAGATTTTCTATAGAAAATTATGTTGTCGATAGATTTCCTACAGAAAATTATGTTATCGATAGATTTTCTATAGAAAATTATGTTGTCGATAGATTTCCTATAGAAAATTGTGTTGTCGATAGATTTCCTACAGAAAATTATGTTGTCAATAGATTTCCTACAGAAAATTATGTTGTCGATAGATTTTCTATAGAAAATTATGTTGTCGATAGATTTCCTATAGAAAATTGTGTTGTCGATAGATTTCCTACAGAAAATTATGTTGTCGATAGATTTCCAACAGAAAATTATGTTGTCGATAGATTTTCTATAGAAAATTATGTTGTCGATAGATTTTCTATAGAAAATTATGTTGTCGATAGATTTCCTACAGAAAATTATGTTGTCGATAAATTTCCTACAGAAAATTATGTTGTCGATAGATTTCCTACAGAAGATTATGTTGTCGATAGATTTCCTACAGAAAATTATGTTGTCGATAGATTTTCTATAGAAAATTATGTTGTCGATAGATTTCCTACAGAAAATTGTGTTGTCGATAGATTTCGTACAGAAAATTATGTTGTCGACAGATTTCCTATAGAAAATTATGTTGTCAATAGATTGCCTATAGAAAATTATGTTGTCGATAGATTTCCTACAGCAAATTATGTTGTCGATAGATTTCCTATAGAAAATTGTGTTGTCGATAGATTTCCTACAGAAAATTATGTTGTCGATAGATTTCCTATAGAAAATTGTGTTGTCGATAGATTTCCTACAGAAAATTATGGTGTCGATAGATTTTCTACAGAAAATTGTGTTGTCGATAGATTGCCTATAGAAAATTATGTTATCGATAGATTTTCTATAGAAAATTATGTTGTCGATAGATTTCCTACAGAAAATTATGTTGTCGATAGATTTCCTACAGAAAATTGTGTTGTCGATAGATTTCGTACAGAAAATTATGTTGTCGATAGATATCCTATAGAAAATTGTGTTGTCGATAGATTGCCTACAGAAAATTATGTTGTCGATAGATTTCCTATAGAAAACTATGCTGTCGATAGATTGCCTATAGAAAATTATGTTGTCGATAGATTTTCTGCAGAAAATTATGTTGTCGATAGATTTCCTACAGAAAATTATGTTGTCGATAGATTTCCTACAGAAAATTATGTTGTCGATAGATTTTCTACAGAAAATTATGTTGTCGATAGATTTCCTACAGAAAATTATGTTGTCGATAGATTTCCTACAGAAAATTATGTTGTCGATAGATTTTCTACAGAAAATTATGTTGTCGATAGATTTCCTACAGAAAATTATGTTGTCGATAGGTTTCCTACAGAAAATTATGTTGTCGATAGATTTCCTACAGAAAATTATGTTGTCGATAGATTTCCTACAGAAAATTATGTTGTCGATAGATTTCCTACAGAAAATTATGTTGTCGATAGATTGCCTATAGAAAATTATGTTGTCGATAGATTTCCTATAGAAAATTATGTTGTCGATAGATTTGCTATAGAAAATTATGTTGTCGATAGATTTCCTATAGAAAATTGTGTTGTCGATAGGTTTCCTACAGAAAATTATGTTGTCGATAGATTGCCTACAGAAAATTATGTTGTCGACAGATTTCCTACAGAAAATTGTGTTGTCGGTAGATTTCCTATAGAAAATTATGTTGTCGATTGGTTTCATATAGAAAATTGTGTTGTCGATAGATTTCCTACAGAAAATTATGTTGTCGATATATTTCCTACAGAAAATTATGTTGTCGATAGATTTCCTACAGAAAATTATGTTGTCGATAGATTTCCTATAGAAAATTATGTTGTCGATAGATTTCCTATAGAAAATTGTGTTGTCGATAGATTTCCTACAGAAAATTATGTTGTCGATAGATTTCCTATAGAAAATTATGTTGTCGATAGATTTCCTACAGAAAATTATGTTATCGATAGATTTTCTATAGAAAATTATGTTGTCGATAGATTTCCTATAGAAAATTGTGTTGTCGATAGATTTCCTACAGAAAATTATGTTGTCGATAGATTTCCTATAGAAAATTATGTTGTCGATAGATTTCCTACAGAAAATTATGTTGTCGATAGATTTCCTACAGAAAATTATGTTGTCGATAGATTTTCTATATAAAATTATGTTGTCGATAGATTTCCTATAGAAAATTATGTTGTCGATAAATTTCCTACAGAAAATTATGTTGTCGATAGATTTCCTACAGAAAATTATGTTGTCGATAGATTTTCTACAGAAAATTATGTTGTCGATAGATTTCCTACAGAAAATTATGTTGTCGATAGATTTCCTACAGAAAATTATGTTGTCGATAGATTTTCTACAGAAAATTATGTTGTCGATAGATTTCCTACAGAAAATTGTGTTGTCGATAGATTTCGTACAGAAAATTATGTTGTCGACAGATTTCCTATAGAAAATTATGTTGTCAATAGATTGCCTATAGAAAATTATGTTGTCGATAGATTTCCTATAGAAAATTGTGTTGTCGATAGATTTCCTACAGGAAATTATGTTGTCGATAGATTTCCTACAGAAAATTATGTTGTCGATAGATTTTCTATAGAAAATTATGTTGTCGATAGATTTCCTACAGAAAATTATGTTGTCGATAAATTTCCTACAGAAAATTATGTTGTCGATAGATTTCCTACAGAAGATTATGTTGTCGATAGATTTCCTACAGAAAATTATGTTGTCGATAGATTTCCTACAGAAAATTATGTTGTCGATAGATTTCCTATAGAAAATTGTGTTGTCGATAGATTTCCTACAGAAAATTGTATTGTCGATAGATTGCCTATAGAAAATTATGTTATCGATAGATTTTCTATAGAAAATTATGTTGTCGATAGATTTCCTACAGAAAATTATGTTGTCGATAGATTTCCTATAGAAAATTGTGTTGTCGATAGATTTTCTACAGAAAATTGTATTGTCGATAGATTGCCTATAGAAAATTATGTTATCGATAGATTTTCTATAGAAAATTATGTTGTCGATAGATTTCCTACAGAAAATTATGTTGTCGATAGATTTCCTACAGAAAATTGTATTGTCGATAGATTGCCTATAGAAAATTATGTTATCGATAGATTTTCTATAAAAAATTATGTTGTCGATAGATTTCCTACAGAAAATTATGTTGTCGATAGATTTCCTATAGAAAATTGTGTTGTCGATAGATTTTCTACAGAAAATTGTATTGTCGATAGATTGCCTACAGAAAATTATGTTGTCGATAGATTTCCTATAGAAAACTATGCTGTCGATAGATTGCCTATAGAAAATTATGTTGTCGATAGATTTTCTGCAGAAAATTATGTTGTCGATAGATTTCCTACAGAAAATTATGTTGTCGATAGATTTCCTACAGAAAATTATGTTGTCGATAGGTTTCCTATAGAAAATTATGTTGTCGATAGATTGCCTATAGAAAATTATGTTGTCGGTAGATTTTCTATAGAAAATTATGTTGTCGATAGATTTTCTATAGAAAATTATGTTGTCGATAGATTTTCTATAGAAAATTGTGTTGCCGATAGATTTCCTATAGAAAATTATGTTGTCGATAGATTGCCTATAGAAAATTATGTTCTCGATAGATTTTCTATAGAAAATTATGTTCTCGATAGATTTCCTATAGAAAATTATGTTGTCAATAGATTTCCTATAGAAAATTATGTTGTCGATAGATTTCCTATAGAAAATTATGTTGTCGATAGATTTTCTATAGAAAATTGTGTTGTCGACAGATTTCCTATAGAAAATTATGTTGTCGATAGATTTCCTACAGAAAATTATGTTGTCGATAGATTTCCTACAGAAAATTATGTTGTCGATAGATTTTCTATATAAAATTATGTTGTCGATAGATTTCCTATAGAAAATTATGTTGTCGATAAATTTCCTACAGAAAATTATGTTGTCGATAGATTTCCTACAGAAAATTATGTTGTCGATAGATTTCCTACAGAAAATTATGTTGTCGATAGATTTTCTATAGAAAATTATGTTGTCGATAGATTTCCTATAGAAAATTGTGTTGTCGATAGATTTCCTACAGAAAATTATGTTGTCGATAGATTTCCTACAGAAAATTATGTTGTCGATAGATTTTCTATAGAAAATTATGTTGTCGATAGATTTCCTATAGAAAATTGTGTTGTCGATAGATTTCCTACAGAAAATTATGTTGTCGATAGATTTCCTACAGAAAATTATGTTGTCGATAGATTTTCTATAGAAAATTATGTTGTCGATAGATTTTCTATAGAAAATTATGTTGCCGATAGATTTCCTACAGAAAATTATGTTGTCGATAAATTTCCTACAGAAAATTATGTTGTCGATAGATTTCCTACAGAAGATTATGTTGTCGATAGATTTCCTACAGAAAATTATGTTGTCGATAGATTTTCTACAGAAAATTATGTTGTCGATAGATTTCCTACAGAAAATTGTGTTGTCGATAGATTTCCTATAGAAAATTATGTTGTCAATAGATTGCCTATAGAAAATTATGTTGTCGATAGATTTCCTACAGCAAATTATGTTGTCGATAGATTTCCTATAGAAAATTGTGTTGTCGATAGATTTCCTACAGAAAATTATGTTGTCGATAGATTTCCTATAGAAAATTGTGTTGTCGATAGATTTCCTACAGAAAATTATGGTGTCGATAGATTTTCTACAGAAAATTGTGTTGTCGATAGATTGCCTATAGAAAATTATGTTATCGATAGATTTTCTATAGAAAATTATGTTGTCGATAGATTTCCTACAGAAAATTATGTTGTCGATAGATTTCCTACAGAAAATTGTGTTGTCGATAGATTTCGTACAGAAAATTATGTTGTCGATAGATATCCTATAGAAAATTGTGTTGTCGATAGATTGCCTACAGAAAATTATGTTGTCGATAGATTTCCTATAGAAAACTATGCTGTCGATAGATTGCCTATAGAAAATTATGTTGTCGATAGATTTTCTGCAGAAAATTATGTTGTCGATAGATTTCCTACAGAAAATTATGTTGTCGATAGATTTCCTACAGAAAATTATGTTGTCGATAGATTTTCTACAGAAAATTATGTTGTCGATAGATTTCCTACAGAAAATTATGTTGTCGATAGGTTTCCTACAGAAAATTATGTTGTCGATAGATTTTCTATAGAAAATTATGTTGTCGATAAATTTCCTACAGAAAATTATGTTGTCGATAGATTTCCTACAGAAAATTATTTTGTCTGTAGATTTCCTATAGAAAATTATGTTGTCGAGAGATTTCCTACAGAAAATTATGTTGTCGATAGATTTCCTACAGAAAATTATGTTGTCGATAGATTTCCTACAGAAAATTATGTTGTCGATAGATTGCCTATAGAAAATTATGTTGTCGATAGATTTCCTATAGAAAATTATGTTGTCGATAGATTTGCTATAGAAAATTATGTTGTCGATAGATTTCCTATAGAAAATTATGTTGTCGATAGATTTCCTATAGAAAATTGTGTTGTCGATAGGTTGCCTACAGAAAATTATGTTGTCGATAGATTTCCTACAGAAAATTATGTTGTCGACAGATTTCCTACAGAAAATTGTGTTGTCGGTAGATTTCCTATAGAAAATTATGTTGTCGATTGGTTTCATATAGAAAATTGTGTTGTCGATAGATTTCCTACAGAAAATTATGTTGTCGATATATTTCCTACAGAAAATTATGTTGTCGATAGATTTCCTACAGAAAATTATGTTGTCGATAGATTTCCTATAGAAAATTATGTTGTCGATAGATTTCCTATAGAAAATTGTGTTGTCGATAGATTTCCTACAGAAAATTATGTTGTCGATAGATTTCCTATAGAAAATTATGTTGTCGATAGATTTCCTACAGAAAATTATGTTATCGATAGATTTTCTATAGAAAATTATGTTGTCGATAGATTTCCTATAGAAAATTGTGTTGTCGATAGATTTCCTACAGAAAATTATGTTGTCGATAGATTTCCTATAGAAAATTATGTTGTCGATAGATTTCCTACAGAAAATTATGTTATCGATAGATTTTCTATAGAAAATTATGTTGTCGATAGATTTCCTACAGAAAATTATGTTGTCGATAGATTTTCTATAGAAAATTGTGTTGTCGATAGACTTCCTACAGAAAATTATGTTGTCGATAGATTTCCTACAGAAAATTATGTTGTCGATAGATTTTCTATATAAAATTATGTTGTCGATAGATTTCCTATAGAAAATTATGTTGTCGATAAATTTCCTACAGAAAATTATGTTGTCGATAGATTTCCTACAGAAAATTATGTTGTCGATAGATTTTCTATAGAAAATTATGTTGCCGATAGATTTCCTATAGAAAATTGTGTTGTCGATAGATTTCCTACAGAAAATTATGTTGTCAATAGATTTCCTACAGAAAATTATGTTGTCGATAGATTTTCTATAGAAAATTATGTTGTCGATAGATTTCCTACAGAAAATTATGTTGTCGATAAATTTCCTACAGAAAATTATGTTGTCGATAGATTTCCTACAGAAGATTATGTTGTCGATAGATTTCCTACAGAAAATTATGTTGTCGATAGATTTTCTACAGAAAATTATGTTGTCGATAGATTTCCTACAGAAAATTGTGTTGTCGATAGATTTCGTACAGAAAATTATGTTGTCGACAGATTTCCTATAGAAAATTATGTTGTCAATAGATTGCCTATAGAAAATTATGTTGTCGATAGATTTCCTATAGAAAATTGTGTTGTCGATAGATTTCCTACAGGAAATTATGTTGTCGATAGATTTCCTACAGAAAATTATGTTGTCGATAGATTTTCTATAGAAAATTATGTTGTCGATAGATTTCCTACAGAAAATTATGTTGTCGATAAATTTCCTACAGAAAATTATGTTGTCGATAGATTTCCTACAGAAGATTATGTTGTCGATAGATTTCCTACAGAAAATTATGTTGTCGATAGATTTTCTACAGAAAATTATGTTGTCGACAGATTTCCTATAGAAAATTATGTTGTCGATAGATTGCCTATAGAAAATTATGTTGTCGATAGATTTCCTATAGAAAATTGTGTTGTCGATAGATTTCCTACAGGAAATTATGTTGTCGATAGATTTTCTACAGAAGATTATGTTGTCGATAGATTTCCTACAGAAAATTATGTTGTCGATAGATTTTCTACAGAAAATTATGTTGTCGATAGATTTCCTACAGAAAATTATGTTGTCGATAGATTTCCTACAGAAGATTATGTTGTCGATAGATTTCCTACAGAAAATTATGTTGTCGATAGATTTCCTACAGAAAATTATGTTGTCGATAGATTTCCTATAGAAAATTGTGTTGTCGATAGATTTCCTACAGAAAATTATGGTGTCGATAGATTTTCTACAGAAAATTGTATTGTCGATAGATTGCCTATAGAAAATTATGTTATCGATAGATTTTCTATAGAAAATTATGTTGTCGATAGATTTCCTACAGAAAATTATGTTGTCGATAGATTTCCTACAGAAAATTGTGTTGTCGATAGATTTCGTACAGAAAATTATGTTGTCGATAGATATCCTATAGAAAATTGTGTTGTCGATAGATTGCCTACAGAAAATTATGTTGTCGATAGATTTCCTATAGAAAACTATGCTGTCGATAGATTGCCTATAGAAAATTATGTTGTCGATAGATTTTCTGCAGAAAATTATGTTGTCGATAGATTTCCTACAGAAAATTATGTTGTCGATAGATTTCCTACAGAAAATTATGTTGTCGATAGATTTTCTACAGAAAATTATGTTGTCGATAGATTTCCTACAGAAAATTATGTTGTCGATAGGTTTCCTATAGAAAATTATGTTGTCGATAGATTGCCTATAGAAAATTATGTTGTCGGTAGATTTTCTATAGAAAATTATGTTGTCGATAGATTTTCTATAGAAAATTATGTTGTCGATAGATTTTCTATAGAAAATTGTGTTGCCGATAGATTTCCTATAGAAAATTATGTTGTCGATAGATTGCCTATAGAAAATTATGTTCTCGATAGATTTTCTATAGAAAATTATGTTCTCGATAGATTTCCTATAGAAAATTATGTTGTCAATAGATTTCCTATAGAAAATTATGTTGTCGATAGATTTCCTATAGAAAATTATGTTGTCGATAGATTTTCTATAGAAAATTGTGTTGTCGATAGATTTCCTATAGAAAATTATGTTGTCGATAGATTTCCTACAGAAAATTATGTTGTCGATAGATTTTCTATATAAAATTATGTTGTCGATAGATTTTCTATATAAAATTATGTTGTCGATAGATTTCCTACAGAAAATTATGTTGTCGATAGGTTTCCTATAGAAAATTATGTTGTCGATAGATTGCCTATAGAAAATTATGTTGTCGGTAGATTTTCTATAGAAAATTATGTTGTCGATAGATTTTCTATAGAAAATTATGTTGTCGATAGATTTTCTATAGAAAATTGTGTTGCCGATAGATTTCCTATAGAAAATTATGTTGTCGATAGATTGCCTATAGAAAATTATGTTCTCGATAGATTTTCTATAGAAAATTATGTTCTCGATAGATTTCCTATAGAAAATTATGTTGTCAATAGATTTCCTATAGAAAATTATGTTGTCGATAGATTTCCTATAGAAAATTATGTTGTCGATAGATTTTCTATAGAAAATTGTGTTGTCGATAGATTTTCTACAGAAAATTATGTTGTCGATAGATTTCCTACAGAAAATTATGTTGTCGATAGATTTCCTACAGAAAATTATGTTGTCGATAGATTTTCTATATAAAATTATGTTGTCGATAGATTTTCTACAGAAAATTATGTTGTCGATAGATTTCCTACAGAAAATTATGTTGTCGATAGATTTCCTACAGAAAATTATGTTGTCGATAGATTTCCTACAGAAAATTATGTTGTCGATAGATTTTCTATAGAAAATTATGTTGTCGATAGATTTCCTATAGAAAATTGTGTTGTCGATAGATTTCCTACAGAAAATTATGTTGTCAATAGATTTCCTACAGAAAATTATGTTGTCGATAGATTTTCTATAGAAAATTATGTTGTCGATAGATTTCCTATAGAAAATTGTGTTGTCGATAGATTTCCTACAGAAAATTATGTTGTCGATAGATTTCCTACAGAAAATTATGTTGTCGATAGATTTTCTATAGAAAATTATGTTGTCGATAGATTTTCTATAGAAAATTATGTTGCCGATAGATTTCCTACAGAAAATTATGTTGTCGATAAATTTCCTACAGAAAATTATGTTGTCGATAGATTTCCTACAGAAGATTATGTTGTCGATAGATTTCCTACAGAAAATTATGTTGTCGATAGATTTTCTACAGAAAATTATGTTGTCGATAGATTTCCTACAGAAAATTGTGTTGTCGATAGATTTCGTACAGAAAATTATGTTGTCGACAGATTTCCTATAGAAAATTATGTTGTCAATAGATTGCCTATAGAAAATTATGTTGTCGATAGATTTCCTACAGCAAATTATGTTGTCGATAGATTTCCTATAGAAAATTGTGTTGTCGATAGATTTCCTACAGAAAATTATGTTGTCGATAGATTTCCTATAGAAAATTGTGTTGTCGATAGATTTCCTACAGAAAATTATGTTGTCGATAGATTTTCTACAGAAAATTGTGTTGTCGATAGATTGCCTATAGAAAATTATGTTATCGATAGATTTTCTATAGAAAATTATGTTGTCGATAGATTTCCTACAGAAAATTATGTTGTCGATAGATTTCCTACAGAAAATTGTGTTGTCGATAGATTTCGTACAGAAAATTATGTTGTCGATAGATATCCTATAGAAAATTGTGTTGTCGATAGATTGCCTACAGAAAATTATGTTGTCGATAGATTTCCTATAGAAAACTATGCTGTCGATAGATTGCCTATAGAAAATTATGTTGTCGATAGATTTTCTGCAGAAAATTATGTTGTCGATAGATTTCCTACAGAAAATTATGTTGTCGATAGATTTCCTACAGAAAATTATGTTGTCGATAGATTTTCTACAGAAAATTATGTTGTCGATAGATTTCCTACAGAAAATTATGTTGTCGATAGGTTTCCTACAGAAAATTATGTTGTCGATAGATTTTCTATAGAAAATTATGTTGTCGATAAATTTCCTACAGAAAATTATGTTGTCGATAGATTTCCTACAGAAAATTATTTTGTCTGTAGATTTCCTATAGAAAATTATGTTGTCGAGAGATTTCCTACAGAAAATTATGTTGTCGATAGATTTCCTACAGAAAATTATGTTGTCGATAGATTTCCTACAGAAAATTATGTTGTCGATAGATTTCCTATAGAAAATTATGTTGTCGATAGATTTCCTATAGAAAATTATGTTGTCGATAGATTTGCTATAGAAAATTATGTTGTCGATAGATTTCCTATAGAAAATTATGTTGTCGATAGATTTCCTATAGAAAATTGTGTTGTCGATAGGTTTCCTACAGAAAATTATGTTGTCGATAGATTGCCTACAGAAAATTATGTTGTCGATAGATTTCCTACAGAAAATTGTGTTGTCGGTAGATTTCCTATAGAAAATTATGTTGTCGATTGGTTTCATATAGAAAATTGTGTTGTCGATAGATTTCCTACAGAAAATTGTGTTGTCGATATATTTCCTACAGAAAATTATGTTGTCGATAGATTTCCTACAGAAAATTATGTTGTCGATAGATTTCCTATAGAAAATTATGTTGTCGATAGATTTCCTATAGAAAATTGTGTTGTCGATAGATTTCCTACAGAAAATTATGTTGTCGATAGATTTCCTATAGAAAATTATGTTGTCGATAGATTTCCTACAGAAAATTATGTTATCGATAGATTTTCTATAGAAAATTATGTTGTCGATAGATTTCCTATAGAAAATTGTGTTGTCGATAGATTTCCTACAGAAAATTATGTTGTCGATAGATTTCCTATAGAAAATTATGTTGTCGATAGATTTCCTACAGAAAATTATGTTATCGATAGATTTTCTATAGAAAATTATGTTGTCGATAGATTTCCTACAGAAAATTATGTTGTCGATAGATTTTCTATAGAAAATTGTGTTGTCGATAGATTTCCTACAGAAAATTATGTTGTCGATAGATTTCCTACAGAAAATTATGTTGTCGATAGATTTTCTATATAAAATTATGTTGTCGATAGATTTCCTATAGAAAATTATGTTGTCGATAAATTTCCTACAGAAAATTATGTTGTCGATAGATTTCCTACAGAAAATTATGTTGTCGATAGATTTTCTATAGAAAATTATGTTGCCGATAGATTTCCTATAGAAAATTGTGTTGTCGATAGATTTCCTACAGAAAATTATGTTGTCAATAGATTTCCTACAGAAAATTATGTTGTCGATAGATTTTCTATAGAAAATTATGTTGTCGATAGATTTCCTACAGAAAATTATGTTGTCGATAAATTTCCTACAGAAAATTATGTTGTCGATAGATTTCCTACAGAAGATTATGTTGTCGATAGATTTCCTACAGAAAATTATGTTGTCGATAGATTTTCTACAGAAAATTATGTTGTCGATAGATTTCCTACAGAAAATTGTGTTGTCGATAGATTTCGTACAGAAAATTATGTTGTCGACAGATTTCCTATAGAAAATTATGTTGTCAATAGATTGCCTATAGAAAATTATGTTGTCGATAGATTTCCTATAGAAAATTGTGTTGTCGATAGATTTCCTACAGAAAATTATGTTGTCGATAGATTTCCTACAGAAAATTATGTTGTCGATAGATTTTCTATAGAAAATTATGTTGTCGATAGATTTCCTACAGAAAATTATGTTGTCGATAAATTTCCTACAGAAAATTATGTTGTCGATAGATTTCCTACAGAAGATTATGTTGTCGATAGATTTCCTACAGAAAATTATGTTGTCGATAGATTTTCTACAGAAAATTATGTTGTCGATAGATTTCCTACAGAAAATTGTGTTGTCGATAGATTTCGTACAGAAAATTATGTTGTCGACAGATTTCCTATAGAAAATTATGTTGTCAATAGATTGCCTATAGAAAATTATGTTGTCGATAGATTTCCTACAGCAAATTATGTTGTCGATAGATTTCCTATAAAAAATTGTGTTGTCGATAGATTTCCTACAGAAAATTATGTTGTCGATAGATTTCCTATAGAAAATTGTGTTGTCGATAGATTTCCTACAGAAAATTATGGTGTCGATAGATTTTCTACAGAAAATTGTGTTGTCGATAGATTGCCTATAGAAAATTATGTTATCGATAGATTTTCTATAGAAAATTATGTTGTCGATAGATTTCCTACAGAAAATTATGTTGTCGATAGATTTCCTACAGAAAATTGTGTTGTCGATAGATTTCGTACAGAAAATTATGTTGTCGATAGATATCCTATAGAAAATTATGTTGTCGATAGATTTCCTATAGAAAATTATGTTGTCGATAGATTTCCTACAGAAAATTATGTTGTCGATAGATTTCCTACAGAAAATTATGTTGTCGATAGATTTCCTACAGAAAATTATGTTGTCGATAGATTTCCTACAGAAAATTATGTTGTCGATAGATTTCCTATAGAAAATTATGTTGTCGATAGATTTCCTACAGAAAATTGTGTTGTCGATAGATTTCGTACAGAAAATTATGTTGTCGATAGATATCCTATAGAAAATTATGTTGTCGATAGATTTCCTATAGAAAATTATGTTGTCGATAGATTTCCTACAGAAAATTGTGTTGTCGATAGATTTCCTATAGAAAATTATGTTGTCGATAGATTTCCTACAGAAAATTATGTTGTCGATAGATTTCCTATAGAAAATTATGTTGTCGATAGATTGCCTATAGAAAATTATGTTGTCGATGGATTTTCTATAGAAAATTATGTTGTCGATAGATTTCCTATAGAAAATTATGTTGTCGATAGATTGCCTATAGAAAATTATGTTGTCGATAGATTTCCTATAGAAAACTATGCTGTCGATAGATTGCCTATAGAAAATTATGTTGTCGATAGATTTCCTATAGAAAATTGTGTTGTCGATAGATTTCCTACAGAAAATTATGTTGTCGACAGATTTCCTACAGAAAATTGTGTTGTCGATAGATTGCCTATAGAAAATTATGTTGTCGATAGGTTTCCTACAGAAAATTATGTTGTCGATAGATTTTCTATAGAAAATTGTGTAGTCGATAGATTTTCTATAGAAAATTATGTTGTCGACAGATTTCCTACAGAAAATTGTGTTGTCGATAGATTGCCTATAGAAAATTATGTTGTCGATAGATTTTCTATAGAAAATTATGTTGTCGATAGATTTCCTACAGAAAATTATGTTGTCGATAGATTTCCTACAGAAAATTGTGTTGTCGATAGATTTCGTACAGAAAATTATGTTGTCGACAGATTTCCTACAGAAAATTATGTTGTCGATAGATTGCCTATAGAAAATTATGTTGTCGATAGATTTCCTATAGAAAATTATGTTGTCGATAGATTTTCTATAGAAAATTGTGTTGTCGATAGATATCCTATAGAAAATTATGTTGTCGATAGATTTCCTACAGAAAATTATGTTGTCGATAGATTTTCTATAGAAAATTATGTTGTCGATAGATTTTCTATAGAAAATTATGTTGTCGATAGATTTCCTATAGAAAATTATGTTGTCGATAGATTGCCTATAGAGAATTATGTTGTCGATAGATTTCCTATAGAAAATTATGTTGTCGATAGATTTCCTATAGAAAATTGTGTTGTCGATAGATTGCCTATAGAAAATTATGTTGTCGATAGATTTTCTATAGAAAATTATGTTGTCGATAGATTTCCTACAGAAAATTATGTTGTCGATAGATTTCCTACAGAAAATTGTGTTGTCGATAGATTTCGTACAGAAAATTATGTTGTCGACAGATTTCCTACAGAAAATTGTGTTGTCGATAGATTGCCTATAGAAAATTATGTTGTCGATAGATTTTCTATAGAAAATTGTGTTGTCGATAGATATCCTATAGAAAATTATGTTGTCGATAGATTTCCTACAGAAAATTATGTTGTCGATAGATTTTCTATAGAAAATTATGTTGTCGATAGATTTTCTATAGAAAATTATGTTGTCGATAGATTTCCTATAGAAAATTATGTTGTCGATAGATTGCCTATAGAGAATTATGTTGTCGATAGATTTCCTATAGAAAATTATGTTGTCGATAGATTTCCTATAGAAAATTATGTTGTCGATAGATTTACTACAGAAAATTATGTTGTCGATAGATTTTCTATAGAAAATTATGTTGTCGATAGATTGCCTATAGAGAATTATGTTGTCGATAGATTTCCCATAGAAAATTATGTTGTCGATAGATTTCCTATAGAAAATTATGTTGTCGATAGATATCCTATAGAAAATTATGTTGTCGATAGATTGCCTATAGAGAACTATGTTGTCGATAGATTTCCTATAGAAAATTATGTTGTCGATATATTTCCTACAGAAAATTATGTTGTCGATAGATTTCCTACAGAAAATTATGTTGTCGATAGATTTCCTATAGAAAATTATGTTGTCGATAGATTTCCTATAGAAAATTGTGTTGTCGATAGATTTCCTACAGAAAATTATGTTGTCGATAGATTTCCTACAGAAAATTGTGTTGTCGATAGATTTCCTACAGAAAATTATGTTGTCGACAGATTTCCTATAGAAAATTATGTTGTCAATAGATTGCCTATAGAAAATTATGTTGTCGATAGATTTCCTACAGCAAATTATGTTGTCGATAGATTTCCTATAGAAAATTGTGTTGTCGATAGATTTCCTACAGAAAATTATGTTGTCGATGGATTTCCTATAGAAAATTGTGTTGTCGATAGATTTCCTACAGAAAATTATGGTGTCGATAGATTTTCTACAGAAAATTGTGTTGTCGATAGATTGCCTATAGAAAATTATGTTATCGATAGATTTTCTATAGAAAATTATGTTGTCGATAGATTTCCTACAGAAAATTATGTTGTCGATAGATTTCCTACAGAAAATTGTGTTGTCGATAGATTTCGTACAGAAAATTATGTTGTCGATAGATATCCTATAGAAAATTATGTTGTCGATAGATTGCCTACAGAAAATTATGTTGTCGATAGATTTCCTATAGAAAACTATGCTGTCGATAGATTGCTTATAGAAAATTATGTTGTCGATAGATTTTCTGCAGAAAATTATGTTGTCGATAGATTTCCTACAGAAAATTATGTTGTCGATAGAAATCCTATAGAAAATTATGTTGTCGATAGATTGCCTACAGAAAATTATGTTGTCGATAGATTTCCTATAGAAAATTATGTTGTCGATAGATTTCCTACAGAAAATTATGTTGTCGATAGATTTTCTATAGAAAATTATGTTGTCGATAGATTTCCTACAGAAAATTATGTTGTCGATAAATTTCCTACAGAAAATTATGTTGTCGATAGATTTCCTACAGAAGATTATGTTGTCGATAGATTTCCTACAGAAAATTATGTTGTCGATAGATTTTCTACAGAAGATTATGTTGTCGATAGATTTCCTACAGAAAATTATGTTGTCGATAGATTTTCTACAGAAAATTATGTTGTCGATAGATTTCCTACAGAAAATTGTGTTGTCGATAGATTTCGTACAGAAAATTATGTTGTCGACAGATTTCCTATAGAAAATTATGTTGTCAATAGATTGCCTATAGAAAATTATGTTGTCGATAGATTTCCTATAGAAAATTGTGTTGTCGATAGATTTCCTACAGAAAATTATGTTGTCGATAGATTTCCTACAGAAAATTATGTTGTCGATAGATTTTCTATAGAAAATTATGTTGTCGATAGATTTCCTACAGAAAATTATGTTGTCGATAAATTTCCTACAGAAAATTATGTTGTCGATAGATTTCCTACAGAAGATTATGTTGTCGATAGATTTCCTACAGAAAATTATGTTGTCGATAGATTTTCTACAGAAAATTATGTTGTCGATAGATTTCCTACAGAAAATTGTGTTGTCGATAGATTTCGTACAGAAAATTATGTTGTCGACAGATTTCCTATAGAAAATTATGTTGTCAATAGATTGCCTATAGAAAATTATGTTGTCGATAGATTTCCTACAGCAAATTATGTTGTCGATAGATTTCCTATAGAAAATTGTGTTGTCGATAGATTTCCTACAGAAAATTATGTTGTCGATAGATTTCCTATAGAAAATTGTGTTGTCGATAGATTTCCTACAGAAAATTATGGTGTCGATAGATTTTCTACAGAAAATTGTGTTGTCGATAGATTGCCTATAGAAAATTATGTTATCGATAGATTTTCTATAGAAAATTATGTTGTCGATAGATTTCCTACAGAAAATTATGTTGTCGATAGATTTCCTACAGAAAATTGTGTTGTCGATAGATTTCGTACAGAAAATTATGTTGTCGACAGATTTCCTATAGAAAATTATGTTGTCGATAGATTTCCTACAGAAAATTATGTTGTCGATAGATTTCCTACAGAAAATTGTGTTGTCGATAGATTTCGTACAGAAAATTATGTTGTCGATAGATTTCCTATAGAAAATTATGTTGTCGATAGATTGCCTATAGAAAATTATGTTGTCGATAGATTTTCTATAGAAAATTATGTTGTCGATAGATTGCCTATAGAAAATTATGTTGTCGATAGATTTTCTATAGAAAATTATGTTGTCGATAGATTTCCTACAGAAAATTATGTTGTCGATAGATTTCCTACAGAAAATTGTGTTGTCGATAGATTTCGTACAGAAAATTATGTTGTCGATAGATTTCCTATAGAAAATTATGTTGTCGATAGATTGCCTATAGAAAATTATGTTGTCGATAGATTTTCTATAGAAAATTATGTTGTCGATAGATTGCCTATAGAAAATTATGTTGTCGATAGATTTCCTACAGAAAATTATGTTGTCGATAGATTTCCTACAGAAAATTGTGTTGTCGATAGATTTCGTACAGAAAATTATGTTGTCGACAGATTTTCTATAGAAAATTATGTTGTCGATAGATTTCCTACAGAAAATTATGTTGTCGATAGATTTCCTACAGAAAATTGTGTTGTCGATAGATTTCCTACAGAAAATTATGTTGTCGATAGATTTCCTATAGAAAATTATGTTGTCGATAGATTGCCTATAGAAAATTATGTTGTCGATAGATTTTCTATAGAAAATTATGTTGTCGATAGATTTCCTATAGAAAATTATGTTGTCGATAGATTGCCTATAGAAAATTATGTTGTCGATAGATTTCCTATAGAAAACTATGCTGTCGATAGATTGCCTATAGAAAATTATGTTGTCGATAGATTTCCTATAGAAAATTGTGTTGTCGATAGATTTCCT
Source organism: Sarcophaga caerulescens (assembly GCA_927399465.1). Lineage (NCBI taxonomy): Eukaryota > Metazoa > Arthropoda > Insecta > Diptera > Sarcophagidae > Sarcophaga > Sarcophaga caerulescens. Next base: position 23,854,354 of record OV656867.1, read on the forward strand.
ACAGAAAATTATGTTGTCGACAGATTTCCTACAGAAAATTGTGTTGTCGATAGATTGCCTATAGAAAATTATGTTGTCGATAGGTTTCCTACAGAAAATTATGTTGTCGATAGATTTTCTATAGAAAATTGTGTAGTCGATAGATTTCCTACAGAAAATTATGTTGTCGACAGATTTCCTACAGAAAATTGTGTTGTCGATAGATTGCCTATAGAAAATTATGTTGTCGATAGATTTTCTATAGAAAATTATGTTGTCGATAGATTTCCTACAGAAAATTATGTTGTCGATAGATTTCCTACAGAAAATTGTGTTGTCGATAGATTTCCTACAGAAAATTATGTTGTCGACAGATTTCCTACAGAAAATTATGTTGTCGATAGATTGCCTATAGAAAATTATGTTGTCGATAGATTTCCTATAGAAAATTATGTTGTCGATAGATTTTCTATAGAAAATTGTGTTGTCGATAGATTTCCTATAGAAAATTATGTTGTCGATAGATTTTCTATAGAAAATTATGTTGTCGATAGATTTCCTATAGAAAATTATGTTGTCGATAGATATCCTATAGAAAATTATGTTGTCGATAGATTTCCTACAGAAAATTATGTTGTCTATAGATTTTCTATAGAAAATTATGTTGTCGATAGATTTCCTATAGAAAATTATGTTGTCGATAGATTGCCTATAGAGAATTATGTTGTCGATAGATTTCCTATAGAAAATTATGTTGTCGATAGATTTCCTATAGAAAATTATGTTGTCGATAGATTTACTACAGAAAATTATGTTGTCGATAGATTTTCTATAGAAAATTATGTTGTCGATAGATTGCCTATAGAGAATTATGTTGTCGATAGATTTCCCATAGAAAATTATGTTGTCGATAGATTTCCTATAGAAAATTATGTTGTCGATAGATATCCTATAGAAAATTATTTTGTCGATAGATTGCCTATAGAGAACTATGTTGTCGATAGATTTCCTATAGAAAATTATGTTGTCGATATATTTCCTACAGAAAATTATGTTGTCGATAGATTTCCTACAGAAAATTATGTTGTCGATAGATTTCCTATAGAAAATTATGTTGTCGATAGATTTCCTATAGAAAATTGTGTTGTCGATAGATTTCCTACAGAAAATTATGTTGTCGATAGATTTCCTACAGAAAATTGTGTTGTCGATAGATTTCCTACAGAAAATTATGTTGTCGACAGATTTCCTATAGAAAATTATGTTGTCAATAGATTGCCTATAGAAAATTATGTTGTCGATAGATTTCCTACAGCAAATTATGTTGTCGATAGATTTCCTATAGAAAATTGTGTTGTCGATAGATTTCCTACAGAAAATTATGTTGTCGATAGATTTCCTATAGAAAATTGTGTTGTCGATAGATTTCCTACAGAAAATTATGGTGTCGATAGATTTTCTACAGAAAATTGTGTTGTCGATAGATTGCCTATAGAAAATTATGTTATCGATAGATTTTCTATAGAAAATTATGTTGTCGATAGATTTCCTACAGAAAATTATGTTGTCGATAGATTTCCTACAGAAAATTGTGTTGTCGATAGATTTCGTACAGAAAATTATGTTGTCGATAGATTTCCTACAGAAAATTATGTTGTCGATAGATTTCCTACAGAAAATTATGTTGTCGATAGATTGCCTATAGAAAATTATGTTGTCGATAGATTGCCTATAGAAAATTATGTTGTCGATAAATTTCCTACAGAAAATTATGTTGTCGATAGATTTCCTACAGAAAATTATTTTGTCTGTAGATTTCCTACAGAAAATTATGTTGTCGATAGATTGCCTATAGAAAATTATGTTGTCGATAGATTTCCTACAGAAAATTATGTTGTCGATAGATTTCCTACAGAAAATTATGTTGTCGATAGATTTCCTACAGAAAATTATGTTGTCGATAGATTGCCTATAGAAAATTATGTTGTCGATAGATTTCCTATAGAAAATTATGTTGTCGATAGATTTGCTATAGAAAATTATGTTGTCGATAGATTTCCTATAGAAAATTATGTTGTCGATAGATTTCCTATAGAAAATTGTGTTGTCGATAGGTTTCCTACAGAAAATTATGTTGTCGATAGATTGCCTACAGAAAATTATGTTGTCGACAGATTTCCTACAGAAAATTGTGTTGTCGGTAGATTTCCTATAGAAAATTATGTTGTCGATTGGTTTCATATAGAAAATTGTGTTGTCGATAGATTTCCTACAGAAAATTATGTTGTCGATATATTTCCTACAGAAAATTATGTTGTCGATAGATTTCCTACAGAAAATTATGTTGTCGATAAATTTCCTACAGAAAATTATGTTGTCGATAGATTTCCTATAGAAAATTGTGTTGTCGATAGATTTCCTACAGAAAATTATGTTGTCGATAGATTTTCTACAGAAAATTATGTTGTCGATAGATTTCCTACAGAAAATTGTGTTGTCGATAGATTTCGTACAGAAAATTATGTTGTCGACAGATTTCCTATAGAAAATTATGTTGTCAATAGATTGCCTATAGAAAATTATGTTGTCGATAGATTTCTTACAGCAAATTATGTTGTCGATAGATTTCCTATAGAAAATTGTGTTGTCGATAGATTTCCTACAGAAAATTATGTTGTCGATAGATTTCCTATAGAAAATTGTGTTGTCGATAGATTTCCTACAGAAAATTATGGTGTCGATAGATTTTCTACAGAAAATTGTGTTGTCGATAGATTGCCTATAGAAAATTATGTTATCGATAGATTTTCTATAGAAAATTATGTTGTCGATAGATTTCCTACAGAAAATTATGTTGTCGATAGATTTCCTACAGAAAATTGTGTTGTCGATAGATTTCGTACAGAAAATTATGTTGTCGACAGATTTCCTACAGAAAATTATGTTGTCGATAGATTGCCTATAGAAAATTATGTTGTCGATAGATTTCCTATAGAAAATTATGTTGTCGATAGATTTCCTATAGAAAATTGTGTTGTCGATAGATTTCCTATAGAAAATTATGTTGTCGATAGATTTCCTACAGAAAATTATGTTGTCGATAGATTTCCTATAGAAAATTATGTTGTCGATAGATTGCCTATAGAAAATTATGTTGTCGATAGATTTTCTATAGAAAATTATGTTGTCGATAGATTTCCTATAGAAAATTATGTTGTCGATAGATTGCCTATAGAAAATTATGTTGTCGATAGATTTCCTATAGAAAACTATGCTGTCGATAGATTGCCTATAGAAAATTATGTTGTCGATAGATTTCCTATAGAAAATTGTGTTGTCGATAGATTTCCTACAGAAAATTATGATGTCGATAGATTTTCTATAGAAAATTGTGTAGTCGATAGATTTCGTACAGAAAATTATGTTGTCGACAGATTTCCTACAGAAAATTGTGTTGTCGATAGATTGCCTATAGAAAATTATGTTGTCGATAGATTTTCTATAGAAAATTGTGTTGTCGATAGATTTCCTACAGAAAATTATGTTGTCGATAGATTTCCTACAGAAAATTATGTTGTCGATAGATTTCCTACAGAAAATTATGTTGTCGATAGATTTCCTACAGAAAATTGTGTTGTCGATAGATTTCGTACAGAAAATTGTGTTGTCGATAGATTTCCTATAGAAAATTATGTTGTCGATAGATTTTCTATAGAAAATTGTGTTGTCGATAGATTTCCTATAGAAAATTGTGTTGTCGATAGATTTCCTACAGAAAATTATGTTGTCGATAGATTTCCTACAGAAAATTATTTGTCGATAGATTTCCTACAGAAAATTATGTTGTCGATAGATTTCCTACAGAAAATTATGTTGTCGATAGATTTCCTACAGAAAATTGTGTTGTCGATAGATTTCCTACAGAAAATTATGTTGTCGATAGATTTCCTACAGAAAATTATGTTGTCGATAGATTTCCTACAGAAAATTGTGTTGTCGATAGATTTCGTACAGAAAATTGTGTTGTCGATAGATTTCCTATAGAAAATTATGTTGTCGATAGATTTTCTATAGAAAATTGTGTTGTCGATAGATTTCCTATAGAAAATTATGTTGTCGATAGATTTTCTATAGAAAATTATGTTGCCGATAGATTTCCTATAGAAAATTATGTTGTCGATAGATATCCTATAGAAAATTATGTTGTCGATAGATTTCCTACAGAAAATTATGTTGTCGATAGATTTTCTATAGAAAATTATGTTGTCGATAGATTTCCTATAGAAAATTATGTTGTCGATAGATTGCCTATAGAGAATTATGTTGTCGATAGATTTCCTATAGAAAATTATGTTGTCGATAGATTTCCTATAGAAAATTATGTTGTCGATAGATTTACTACAGAAAATTATGTTGTCGATAGATTTTCTATAGAAAATTATGTTGTCGATAGATATCCTATAGAAAATTATGTTGTCGATAGATTTCCTATAGAGAATTATGTTGTCGATAGATTTCCTATAGAAAATTATGTTGTCGATAGATTTACTACAGAAAATTATGTTGTCGATAGATTTTCTATAGAAAATTATGTTGTCGATAGATTTCCTACAGAAAATTATGTTGTCGATAGATTTCCTACAGAAAATTATGTTGTCGATAGATTTTCTATAGAAAATTATGTTGTCGATAGATTTCCTATAGAAAATTATGTTGTCGATTGGTTTCCTATAGAAAATTATGTTGTCGATAGATTTACTACAGAAAATTATGTTGTCAATAGATTTCCTACAGAAAATTATGTTGTCGATAGATATCCTATAGAAAATTATGTTGTCGATAGATATCCTATAGAAAATTATGTTGTCGATAGATTTCCTACAGAAAATTATGTTGTCGATAGATTTCCTACAGAAAATTATGTTGTCGATAGATATCCTATAGAAAATTATGTTGTCGATAGATTTACTACAGAAAATTATGTTGTCGATAGATTTCCTATAGAAAATTGTGTTTTCGATAGATTTCCTACAGAAAATTATGTTGTCGATAGATTTTCTATAGAAAATTGTGTTGTCGATAGATTTCCTATAGAAAATTATGTTGTCGATAGATTTCCAACCGAAAATTATGTTGTCGATAGATTGCCTATAGAAAATTATGTTGTCGATAGATTTCCTATAGAAAATTGTGTTGTCGATAGATTTCCTACAGAAAATTATGTTGTCGATAGATTTCCTACCGAAAATTATGTTGTCGATAGATTTCCTACAGAAAATTATGTTGTCGATAGATTTCCTATAGAAAATTATGTTGTCGATAGATTTCCTACAGAAAATTATGTTGTCGATAGATTTCCTATAGAAAATTATGTTGTCGATAGATTTCCTATAGAAAATTATGTTGTCGATAGATTTACTACAGAAAATTATGTTGTCGATAGATTTTCTATAGAAAATTATGTTGTCGATAGATTGCCTATAGAGAATTATGTTGTCGATAGATTTCCCATAGAAAATTATGTTGTCGATAGATTTCCTATAGAAAATTATGTTGTCGATAGATATCCTATAGAAAATTATGTTGTCGATAGATTGCCTATAGAGAACTATGTTGTCGATAGATTTCCTATAGAAAATTATGTTGTCGATATATTTCCTACAGAAAATTATGTTGTCGATAGATTTCCTACAGAAAATTGTGTTGTCGATAGATTGCCTATAGAAAATTATGTTGTCGATAGATTTTCTATAGAAAATTGTGTTGTCGATAGATATCCTATAGAAAATTATGTTGTCGATAGATTTCCTACAGAAAATTGTGTTGTCGATAGATTGCCTATAGAAAATTATGTTGTCGATAGATTTTCTATAGAAAATTGTGTTGTCGATAGATATCCTATAGAAAATTATGTTGTCGATAGATTTCCTACAGAAAATTATGTTGTCGATAGATTTTCTATAGAAAATTATGTTGTCGATAGATTTTCTATAGAAAATTATGTTGTCGATAGATTTCCTATAGAAAATTATGTTGTCGATAGATTTCCTATAGAAAATTATGTTGTCGATAGATTTACTACAGAAAATTATGTTGTCGATAGATTTTCTATAGAAAATTATGTTGTCGATAGATATCCTATAGAAAATTATGTTGTCGATAGATTGCCTATAGAGAATTATGTTGTCGATAGATTTCCTATAGAAAATTATGTTGTCGATAGATTTACTACAGAAAATTATGTTGTCGATAGATTTTCTATAGAAAATTATGTTGTCGATAGATTTCCTACAGAAAATTATGTTGTCAATAGATTTCCTACAGAAAATTATGTTGTCGATAGATTTTCTATAGAAAATTATGTTGTCGATAGATTTCCTATAGAAAATTATGTTGTCGATTGGTTTCCTATAGAAAATTATGTTGTCGATAGATTTACTACAGAAAATTATGTTGTCAATAGATTTCCTACAGAAAATTATGTTGTCGATAGATATCCTATAGAAAATTATGTTGTCGATAGATATCCTATAGAAAATTATGTTGTCGATAGATTTCCTACAGAAAATTATGTTGTCAATAGATTTCCTACAGAAAATTATGTTGTCGATAGATATCCTATAGAAAATTATGTTGTCGATAGATTTACTACAGAAAATTATGTTGTCGATAGATTTCCTATAGAAAATTGTGTTGTCGATAGATTTCGTACAGAAAATTATGTTGTCGACAGATTTCCTACAGAAAATTGTGTTGTCGATAGATTGCCTATAGAAAATTATGTTGTCGATAGATTTTCTATAGAAAATTGTGTTGTCGATAGATATCCTATAGAAAATTATGTTGTCGATAGATTTCCTACAGAAAATTATGTTGTCGATAGATTTTCTATAGAAAATTATGTTGTCGATAGATTTTCTATAGAAAATTATGTTGTCGATAGATTTCCTATAGAAAATTATGTTGTCGATAGATTGCCTATAGAGAATTATGTTGTCGATAGATTTCCTATAGAAAATTATGTTGTCGATAGATTTCCTATAGAAAATTATGTTGTCGATAGATTTCCTACAGAAAATTATGTTGTCGATAGATTTTCTATAGAAAATTATGTTGTCGATAGATTGCCTATAGAGAATTATGTTGTCGATAGATTTCCCATAGAAAATTATGTTGTCGATAGATTTCCTATAGAAAATTATGTTGTCGATAGATATCCTATAGAAAATTATGTTGTCGATAGATTGCCTATAGAGAACTATGTTGTCGATAGATTTCCTATAGAAAATTATGTTGTCGATATATTTCCTACAGAAAATTATGTTGTCGATAGATTTCCTACAGAAAATTATGTTGTCGATAGATTTCCTATAGAAAATTATGTTGTCGATAGATTTCCTATAGAAAATTGTGTTGTCGATAGATTTCCTACAGAAAATTATGTTGTCGATAGATTTCCTACAGAAAATTGTGTTGTCGATAGATTTCGTACAGAAAATTATGTTGTCGACAGATTTCCTATAGAAAATTATGTTGTCAATAGATTGCCTATAGAAAATTATGTTGTCGATAGATTTCCTACAGCAAATTATGTTGTCGATAGATTTCCTATAGAAAATTGTGTTGTCGATAGATTTCCTACAGAAAATTATGTTGTCGATGGATTTCCTATAGAAAATTGTGTTGTCGATAGATTTCCTACAGAAAATTATGGTGTCGATAGATTTTCTACAGAAAATTGTGTTGTCGATAGATTGCCTATAGAAAATTATGTTATCGATAGATTTTCTATAGAAAATTATGTTGTCGATAGATTTCCTACAGAAAATTATGTTGTCGATAGATTTCCTACAGAAAATTGTGTTGTCGATAGATTTCGTACAGAAAATTATGTTGTCGATAGATATCCTATAGAAAATTATGTTGTCGATAGATTGCCTACAGAAAATTATGTTGTCGATAGATTTCCTATAGAAAACTATGCTGTCGATAGATTGCTTATAGAAAATTATGTTGTCGATAGATTTTCTGCAGAAAATTATGTTGTCGATAGATTTCCTACAGAAAATTATGTTGTCGATAGATATCCTATAGAAAATTATGTTGTCGATAGATTGCCTACAGAAAATTATGTTGTCGATAGATTTCCTATAGAAAATTATGTTGTCGATAGATTTCCTACAGAAAATTATGTTGTCGATAGATTTTCTATAGAAAATTATGTTGTCGATAGATTTCCTACAGAAAATTATGTTGTCGATAAATTTCCTACAGAAAATTATGTTGTCGATAGATTTCCTACAGAAGATTATGTTGTCGATAGATTTCCTACAGAAAATTATGTTGTCGATAGATTTTCTACAGAAGATTATGTTGTCGATAGATTTCCTACAGAAAATTATGTTGTCGATAGATTTTCTACAGAAAATTATGTTGTCGATAGATTTCCTACAGAAAATTGTGTTGTCGATAGATTTCGTACAGAAAATTATGTTGTCGACAGATTTCCTATAGAAAATTATGTTGTCAATAGATTGCCTATAGAAAATTATGTTGTCGATAGATTTCCTATAGAAAATTGTGTTGTCGATAGATTTCCTACAGAAAATTATGTTGTCGATAGATTTCCTACAGAAAATTATGTTGTCGATAGATTTTCTATAGAAAATTATGTTGTCGATAGATTTCCTACAGAAAATTATGTTGTCGATAAATTTCCTACAGAAAATTATGTTGTCGATAGATTTCCTACAGAAGATTATGTTGTCGATAGATTTCCTACAGAAAATTATGTTGTCGATAGATTTTCTACAGAAAATTATGTTGTCGATAGATTTCCTACAGAAAATTGTGTTGTCGATAGATTTCGTACAGAAAATTATGTTGTCGACAGATTTCCTATAGAAAATTATGTTGTCAATAGATTGCCTATAGAAAATTATGTTGTCGATAGATTTCCTACAGCAAATTATGTTGTCGATAGATTTCCTATAGAAAATTGTGTTGTCGATAGATTTCCTACAGAAAATTATGTTGTCGATAGATTGCCTATAGAAAATTATGTTGTCGATAGATTTCCTATAGAAAATTATGTTGTCGATAGATTTCCTATAGAAAATTGTGTTGTCGATAGATTTCCTATAGAAAATTATGTTGTCGATAGATTTCCTACAGAAAATTATGTTGTCGATAGATTTCCTATAGAAAATTATGTTGTCGATAGATTGCCTATAGAAAATTATGTTGTCGATAGATTTTCTATAGAAAATTATGTTGTCGATAGATTTCCTATAGAAAATTATGTTGTCGATAGATTGCCTATAGAAAATTATGTTGTCGATAGATTTCCTATAGAAAACTATGCTGTCGATAGATTGCCTATAGAAAATTATGTTGTCGATAGATTTCCTATAGAAAATTGTGTTGTCGATAGATTTCCTACAGAAAATTATGTTGTCGACAGATTTCCTACAGAAAATTGTGTTGTCGATAGATTGCCTATAGAAAATTATGTTGTCGATAGGTTTCCTACAGAAAATTATGTTGTCGATAGATTTTCTATAGAAAATTGTGTAGTCGATAGATTTCCTACAGAAAATTATGTTGTCGACAGATTTCCTACAGAAAATTGTGTTGTCGATAGATTGCCTATAGAAAATTATGTTGTCGATAGATTTCCTATAGAAAATTATGTTGTCGATAGATTTCCTACAGAAAATTATGTTGTCGATAGATTTCCTACAGAAAATTGTGTTGTCGATAGATTTCCTACAGAAAATTATGTTGTCGACAGATTTCCTACAGAAAATTATGTTGTCGATAGATTGCCTATAGAAAATTATGTTGTCGATAGATTTCCTATAGAAAATTATGTTGTCGATAGATTTTCTATAGAAAATTGTGTTGTCGATAGATTTCCTATAGAAAATTATGTTGTCGATAGATTTCCTATAGAAAATTATGTTGTCGATAGATTTCCTATAGAAAATTATGTTGTCGATAGATATCCTATAGAAAATTATGTTGTCGATAGATTTCCTACAGAAAATTATGTTGTCGATAGATTTTCTATAGAAAATTATGTTGTCGATAGATTTTCTATAGAAAATTATGTTGTCGATAGATTTCCTATAGAAAATTATGTTGTCGATAGATTGCCTATAGAGAATTATGTTGTCGATAGATTTCCTATAGAAAATTATGTTGTCGATAGATTTCCTATAGAAAATTATGTTGTCGATAGATTTACTACAGAAAATTATGTTGTCGATAGATTTTCTATAGAAAATTATGTTGTCGATAGATTGCCTATAGAGAATTATGTTGTCGATAGATTTCCCATAGAAAATTATGTTGTCGATAGATTTCCTATAGAAAATTATGTTGTCGATAGATATCCTATAGAAAATTATTTTGTCGATAGATTGCCTATAGAGAACTATGTTGTCGATAGATTTCCTATAGAAAATTATGTTGTCGATATATTTCCTACAGAAAATTATGTTGTCGATAGATTTCCTACAGAAAATTATGTTGTCGATAGATTTCCTATAGAAAATTATGTTGTCGATAGATTTCCTATAGAAAATTGTGTTGTCGATAGATTTCCTACAGAAAATTATGTTGTCGATAGATTTCCTACAGAAAATTGTGTTGTCGATAGATTTCCTACAGAAAATTATGTTGTCGACAGATTTCCTATAGAAAATTATGTTGTCAATAGATTTCCTATAGAAAATTATGTTGTCGATAGATTTCCTACAGCAAATTATGTTGTCGATAGATTTCCTATAGAAAATTGTGTTGTCGATAGATTTCCTACAGAAAATTATGTTGTCGATAGATTTCCTATAGAAAATTGTGTTGTCGATAGATTTCCTACAGAAAATTATGTTGTCGATAGATTTTCTACAGAAAATTGTGTTGTCGATAGATTGCCTATAGAAAATTATGTTATCGATAGATTTTCTATAGAAAATTATGTTGTCGATAGATTTCCTACAGAAAATTATGTTGTCGATAGATTTCCTACAGAAAATTGTGTTGTCGATAGATTTCGTACAGAAAATTATGTTGTCGATAGATATCCTATAGAAAATTATGTTGTCGATAGATTGCCTACAGAAAATTATGTTGTCGATAGATTTCCTATAGAAAACTATGCTGTCGATAGATTGCTTATAGAAAATTATGTTGTCGATAGATTTTCTGCAGAAAATTATGTTGTCGATAGATTTCCTACAGAAAATTATGTTGTCGATAGATATCCTATAGAAAATTATGTTGTCGATAGATTGCCTACAGAAAATTATGTTGTCGATAGATTTCCTATAGAAAACTATGCTGTCGATAGATTGCTTATAGAAAATTATGTTGTCGATAGATTTTCTGCAGAAAATTATGTTGTCGATAGATTTCCTACAGAAAATTATGTTGTCGATAGATTTCCTACAGAAAATTATGTTGTCGATAGGTTTCCTACAGAAAATTATGTTGTCGATAGATTTTCTATAGAAAATTATGTTGTCGATAAATTTCCTACAGAAAATTATGTTGTCGATAGATTTCCTACAGAAAATTATTTTGTCTGTAGATTTCCTATAGAAAATTATGTTGTCGATAGATTTCCTACAGAAAATTATGTTGTCGATAGATTTCCTACAGAAAATTATGTTGTCGATAGATTTCCTACAGAAAATTATGTTGTCGATAGATTGCCTATAGAAAATTATGTTGTCGATAGATTTCCTATAGAAAATTATGTTGTCGATAGATTTGCTATAGAAAATTATGTTGTCGATAGATTTCCTATAGAAAATTATGTTGTCGATAGATTTCCTATAGAAAATTGTGTTGTCGATAGGTTTCCTACAGAAAATTATGTTGTCGATAGATTGCCTACAGAAAATTATGTTGTCGACAGATTTCCTACAGAAAATTGTGTTGTCGGTAGATTTCCTATAGAAAATTATGTTGTCGATTGGTTTCATATAGAAAATTGTGTTGTCGATAGATTTCCTACAGAAAATTATGTTGTCGATATATTTCCTACAGAAAATTATGTTGTCGATAGATTTCCTACAGAAAATTATGTTGTCGATAGATTTCCTATAGAAAATTATGTTGTCGATAGATTTCCTATAGAAAATTGTGTTGTCGATAGATTTCCTACAGAAAATTATGTTGTCGATAGATTTCCTATAGAAAATTATGTTGTCGATAGATTTCCTATAGAAAATTGTGTTGTCGATAGATTTCCTACAGAAAATTATGTTGTCGATAGATTTCCTACAGAAAATTATGTTGTCGATAGATTTCCTATAGAAAATTGTGTTGTCGATAGATTTCCTATAGAAAATTATGTTGTCGATAGATTTCCTACAGAAAATTATGTTGTCGATAGATTTTCTATAGAAAATTATGTTGTCGATAGATTTCCTACAGAAAATTATGTTGTCGATAGATTTTCTATAGAAAATTGTGTTGTCGATAGATTTCCTACAGAAAATTATGTTGTCGATAGATTTCCTACAGAAAATTATGTTGTCGATAGATTTTCTATATAAAATTATGTTGTCGATAGATTTCCTATAGAAAATTATGTTGTCGATAGATTTCCTACAGAAAATTATGTTGTCGATAGATTTCCTACAGAAAATTATGTTGTCGATAGATTTTCTATAGAAAATTATGTTGTCGATAGATTTCCTATAGAAAATTGTGTTGTCGATAGATTTCCTACAGAAAATTATGTTGTCAATAGATTTCCTACAGAAAATTATGTTGTCGATAGATTTTCTATAGAAAATTATGTTGTCGATAGATTTCCTACAGAAAATTATGTTGTCGATAAATTTCCTACAGAAAATTATGTTGTCGATAGATTTCCTACAGAAAACTATGTTGTCGGTAGATTTCCTACAGAAAATTATGTTGTCGATAGATTTTCTACAGAAAATTATGTTGTCGATAGATTTCCTACAGAAAATTGTGTTGTCGATAGATTTCGTACAGAAAATTATGTTGTCGACAGATTTCCTATAGAAAATTATGTTGTCAATAGATTGCCTATAGAAAATTATGTTGTCGATAGATTTCTTACAGCAAATTATGTTGTCGATAGATTTCCTATAGAAAATTGTGTTGTCGATAGATTTCCTACAGAAAATTATGTTGTCGATAGATTTCCTATAGAAAATTGTGTTGTCGATAGATTTCCTACAGAAAATTATGGTGTCGATAGATTTTCTACAGAAAATTGTGTTGTCGATAGATTGCCTATAGAAAATTATGTTATCGATAGATTTTCTATAGAAAATTATGTTGTCGATAGATTTCCTACAGAAAATTGTGTTGTCGATAGATTTCCTACAGAAAATTGTGTTGTCGATAGATTTCGTACAGAAAATTATGTTGTCGACAGATTTCCTACAGAAAATTATGTTGTCGATAGATTTCCTATAGAAAATTATGTTGTCGATAGATTTCCTATAGAAAATTATGTTGTCGATAGATTTCCTATAGAAAATTGTGTTGTCGATAGATTTCCTATAGAAAATTATGTTGTCGATAGATTTCCTACAGAAAATTATGTTGTCGATAGATTTCCTATAGAAAATTATGTTGTCGGTAGATTTCCTATAGAAAATTATGTTGTCGATAGATTTTCTATAGAAAATTATGTTGTCGATAGATTTCCTATAGAAAATTATGTTGTCGATAGATTTCCTATAGAAAATTATGTTGTCGATAGATTTCCTATAGAAAACTATGCTGTCGATAGATTGCCTATAGAAAATTATGTTGTCGATAGATTTCCTATAGAAAATTGTGTTGTCGATAGATTTCCTACAGAAAATTATGATGTCGATAGATTTTCTATAGAAAATTGTGTAGTCGATAGATTTCGTACAGAAAATTATGTTGTCGACAGATTTCCTACAGAAAATTGTGTTGTCGATAGATTTCCTATAGAAAATTATGTTGTCGATAGATTTTCTATAGAAAATTGTGTTGTCGATAGATTTCCTACAGAAAATTATGTTGTCGATAGATTTCCTACAGAAAATTATGTTGTCGATAGATTTCCTACAGAAAATTATGTTGTCGATAGATTTCCTACAGAAAATTGTGTTGTCGATAGATTTCCTACAGAAAATTGTGTTGTCGATAGATTTCCTATAGAAAATTATGTTGTCGATAGATTTTCTATAGAAAATTGTGTTGTCGATAGATTTCCTATAGAAAATTGTGTTGTCGATAGATTTCCTACAGAAAATTATGTTGTCGATAGATTTCCTACAGAAAATTATTTGTCGATAGATTTCCTACAGAAAATTATGTTGTCGATAGATTTCCTACAGAAAATTATGTTGTCGATAGATTTCCTACAGAAAATTATGTTGTCGATAGATTTCCTACAGAAAATTGTGTTGTCGATAGATTTCGTACAGAAAATTGTGTTGTCGATAGATTTCCTATAGAAAATTATGTTGTCGATAGATTTTCTATAGAAAATTGTGTTGTCGATAGATTTCCTATAGAAAATTATGTTGTCGATAGATTTTCTATAGAAAATTATGTTGCCGATAGATTTCCTATAGAAAATTATGTTGTCGATAGATTTCCTATAGAAAATTATGTTGTCGATAGATTTCCTACAGAAAATTATGTTGTCGATAGATTTTCTATAGAAAATTATGTTGTCGATAGATTTCCTATAGAAAATTATGTTGTCGATAGATTGCCTATAGAGAATTATGTTGTCGATAGATTTCCTATAGAAAATTATGTTGTCGATAGATTTCCTATAGAAAATTATGTTGTCGATAGATTTACTACAGAAAATTATGTTGTCGATAGATTTTCTATAGAAAATTATGTTGTCGATAGATATCCTATAGAAAATTATGTTGTCGATAGATTGCCTATAGAGAATTATGTTGTCGATAGATTTCCTATAGAAAATTATGTTGTCGATAGATTTACTACAGAAAATTATGTTGTCGATAGATTTTCTATAGAAAATTATGTTGTCGATAGATTTCCTACAGAAAATTATGTTGTCAATAGATTTTCTACAGAATATTGTGTTGTCGATAGATTTTCTATAGAAAATTATGTTGTCGATAGATTTCCTATAGAAAATTATGTTGTCGATTGGTTTCCTATAGAAAATTATGTTGTCGATAGATTTACTACAGAAAATTATGTTGTCAATAGATTTCCTACAGAAAATTATGTTGTCGATAGATATCCTATAGAAAATTATGTTGTCGATAGATATCCTATAGAAAATTATGTTGTCGATAGATTTCCTACAGAAAATTATGTTGTCAATAGATTTCCTACAGAAAATTATGTTGTCGATAGATATCCTATAGAAAATTATGTTGTCGATAGATTTACTACAGAAAATTATGTTGTCGATAGATTTCCTATAGAAAATTGTGTTTTCGATAGATTTCCTACAGAAAATTATGTTGTCGATAGATTTTCTATAGAAAATTGTGTTGTCGATAGATTTCCTATAGAAAATTATGTTGTCGATAGATTTCCAACCGAAAATTATGTTGTCGATAGATTGCCTATAGAAAATTATGTTGTCGATAGATTTCCTATAGAAAATTGTGTTGTCGATAGATTTCCTACAGAAAATTATGTTGTCGATAGATTTCCTACCGAAAATTATGTTGTCGATAGATTTCCTACAGAAAATTATGTTGTCGATAGATTTCCTATAGAAAATTATGTTGTCGATAGATTTCCTACAGAAAATTATGTTGTCGATAGATTTCCTATAGAAAATTGTGTTGTCGATAGATATCCTACAGAAAATTATGTTGTCGATAGATTTCCTATAGAAAATTATGTTGTCGATAGATATCCTATAGAAAATTATGTTGTCGATAGATTTCCTGCAGAAAATTATGTTGTCGATAGATTTCCTACAGAAAATTATGTTGTCGATAGATTTCCTACAGAAAATTATGTTGTCGATAGATTTTCTATAGAAAATTGTGTTGTCGATAGATTTCCAACCGAAAATTATGTTGTCGATAGATATCCTACAGAAAATTATGTTGTCGATAGATTTCCTATAGAAAATTATGTTGTCGATAGATATCCTATAGAAAATTATGTTGTCGATAGATTTCCTGCAGAAAATTATGTTGTCGATAGATTTCCTACAGAAAATTATGTTGTCGATAGATATCCTATAGAAAATTATGTTGTCGATAGATTTACTACAGAAAATTATGTTGTCGATAAATTTCCTACAGAAAAATATGTTGTCGATAGATTTCCTACCGAAAATTATGTTGTCGATAGATTTCCTACAGAAAATTATGTTGTCGATAGATTTCCTATAGAAAATTATGTTGTCGATAGATTTCCTACAGAAAATTATGTTGTCGATAGATTTCCTATAGAAAATTGTGTTGTCGATAGATATCCTACAGCAAATTATGTTGTCGATAGATTTACTACAGAAAATTATGTTGTCGATAAATTTCCTACAGAAAATTATGTTGTCGATAGATTTCCTACCGAAAATTATGTTGTCGATAGATTTCCTACAGAAAATTATGTTGTCGATAGATTTCCTATAGAAAATTATGTTGTCGATAGATTTCCTATAGAAAATTGTGTTGTCGATAGATATCCTACAGAAAATTATGTTGTCGATAGATTTCCTATAGAAAATTATGTTGTCGATAGATATCCTATAGAAAATTATGTTGTCGATAGATTTCCTGCAGAAAATTATGTTGTCGATAGATTTCCTACAGAAAATTATGTTGTCGATAGATTTCCTACAGAAAATTATGTTGTCGATAGATTTTCTATAGAAAATTGTGTTGTCGATAGATTTCCAACCGAAAATTATGTTGTCGATAGATATCCTACAGAAAATTATGTTGTCGATAGATTTCCTATAGAAAATTATGTTGTCGATAGATATCCTATAGAAAATTATGTTGTCGATAGATTTCCTATAGAAAATTATGTTGTCGATAGATATCCTATAGAAAATTGTGTTGTCGATAGATTTCCTACAGAAAATTATGTTGTCGATAGATTTCCTATAGAAAATTATGTTGTCGATAGATTTCCTACAGAAAATTATGTTGTCGATAGATTTCCTATAGAAAATTATGTTGTCGATAGATTTTCTATAGAAAATTTTGTTGTCGATAGATTTCCTACAGAAAATTATGTTGTCGATAGATTTCCTATAGAAAATTGTGTTGTCGATAGATTTCCTATAGAAAATTATGTTGTCGATAGATTTCCTATAGAAAATTATGTTGTCGATAGATTTACTACAGAAAATTATGTTGTCGATAGATTTCCTATAGAAAATTGTGTTGTCGATAGATTTCCTACAGAAAATTATGTTGTCGATAGATTTCCTATAGAAAATTATGTTGTCGATAGATTTTCTATAGAAAATTGTGTTGTCGATAGATTTCCTACAGAAAATTTTGTTGTCGATAGATTTTCTATAGAAAATTTTGTTGTCGATAGATTTCCTACAGAAAATTATGTTGTCGATAGATTTTCTATAGAAAATTGTGTTGTCGATAGATTTCCTATAGAAAATTATGTTGTCGATAGATTTCCAACCGAAAATTATGTTGTCGATAGATTGCCTATAGAAAATTATGTTGTCGATAGATTTCCTATAGAAAATTGTGTTGTCGATAGATTTCCTACAAAAAATTATGTTGTCGATAGATTGCCTATAGAAAATTATGTTGTCGATAGATTTCCTATAGAAAATTATGTTGTCGATAGATTTCCTACAGAAAATTATGTTGTCGATAGATTTCCTATAGAAAATTATGTTGTCGATAGATTTCCTATAGAAAATTATGTTGTCGATAGATTTTCTATAGAAAATTTTGTTGTCGATAGATTTCCTACAGAAAATTATGTTGTCGATAGATATCCTACAGAAAATTATGTTGTCGATAGATTTCCTATAGAAAATTATGTTGTCGATAGATATCCTATAGAAAATTATGTTGTCGATAGATTTCCTGCAGAAAATTATGTTGGCGATAGATTTCCTACAGAAAATTATGTTGTCGATAGATTTCCTACAGAAAATTATGTTGTCGATAGATTTTCTATAGAAAATTGTGTTGTCGATAGATTTCCAACCGAAAATTATGTTGTCGATAGATATCCTACAGAAAATTATGTTGTCGATAGATTTCCTGCAGAAAATTATGTTGTCGATAGATTTCCTACAGAAAATTATGTTGTCGATAGATTTCCTACAGAAAATTATGTTGTCGATAGATTTTCTATAGAAAATTGTGTTGTCGATAGATTTCCAACCGAAAATTATGTTGTCGATAGATATCCTACAGAAAATTATGTTGTCGATAGATTTTCTATAGAAAATTTTGTTGTCGATAGATTTCCTACAGAAAATTATGTTGTCGATAGATATCCTACAGAAAATTATGTTGTCGATAGATTTCCTATAGAAAATTATGTTGTCGATAGATATCCTATAGAAAATTATGTTGTCGATAGATTTCCTGCAGAAAATTATGTTGTCGATAGATTTCCTACAGAAAATTATGTTGTCGATAGATTTCCTACAGAAAATTATGTTGTCGATAGATTTTCTATAGAAAATTATGTTGTCGATAGATTGCCTATAGAAAATTATGTTGTCGATAGATTTCCTATAGAAAATTATGTTGTCGATAGATATCCTATAGAAAATTATGTTGTCGATAGATTTCCTGCAGAAAATTATGTTGTCGATAGATTTCCTACAGAAAATTATGTTGTCGATAGATTTCCAACCGAAAATTATGTTGTCGATAGATTGCCTATAGAAAATTATGTTGTCGATAGATTTCCTATAGAAAATTGTGTTGTCGATAGATTTCCTACAGAAAATTATGTTGTCGATAGATTTCCTACCGAAAATTATGTTGTCGATAGATTTCCTACAGAAAATTATGTTGTCGATAGATTTTCTATAGAAAATTTTGTTGTCGATAGATTTCCTACAGAAAATTATGTTGTCGATAGATTTCCTATAGAAAATTATGTTGTCGATAGATTTCCTACAGAAAATTATGTTGTCGATAGATTTCCTACAGAAAATTATGTTGTCGATAGATTTCCTACAGAAAATTATGTTGTCGGTAGATTTCCTATAGAAAATTATGTTGTCGATAGATTTCCTACAGAAAATTATGTTGTCGATAGATTTCCTACAGAAAATTATGTTGTCGATAGATTTCCTACAGAAAATTATGTTGTCGATAGATTTTCTACAGAAAATTATGTTGTCGATAGATTTCCTACAGAAAATTATGTTGTCGATAGATTTCCTACAGAAAATTATTTTGTCTGTAGATTTCCTATAGAAAATTATGTTGTCGATAGATTTCCGACAGAAAATTATGTTGTCGATAGATTTCCTATAGAAAATTGTGTTGTCAATAGATTTCCTATAGAAAATTATGTTGTCGATAGATTTCCTACAGAAAATTATGTTGTCGATAGATTTCCTATAGAAAATTATGTTGTCGATAGATTTCCTACAGAAAATTATGTTGTCGATAGATTTCCTATAGAAAATTATGTTGTCGATAGATTTCCTACAGAAAATTATGTTGTCGATAGATTTCCTATAGAAAATTATGTTGTCGATAGATTTCCTACCGAAAATTATGTTGTCGATAGATTGCCTATAGAAAATTATGTTGTCGATAGATTTCCTACCGAAAATTATGTTGTCGATAGATTTCCTACAGAAAATTATGTTGTCGATAGATTTCCTATAGAAAATTATGTTGTCGATAGATTTCCTACCGAAAATTATGTTGTCGATAGATTTCCTACAGAAAATTATGTTGTCGATAGATTTTCTATAGAAAATTATGTTGTCGATAAATTTCCTACAGAAAATTATGTTGTCGATAGATTTTCTATAGAAAATTGTGTTGTCGATAGATTTCCTACAGAAAATTATGTTGTCGATAGATTTTCTATAGAAAATTATGTTGTCGATAGATTTCCTACCGAAAATTATGTTGTCGATAGATTTCCTACCGAAAATTATGTTGTCGATAGATTTCCTACAGAAAATTATGTTGTCGATAGATTTCCTATAGAAAATTATGTTGTCGATAGATTTCCTGCAGAAAATTATGTTGTCGATAGATTTCCTACAGAAAATTATGTTGTCGATAGATTTCCTACAGAAAATTATGTTGTCGATAGATTTCCAACAGAAAATTATGTTGTCGATAGATTTCCTACCGAAAATTATGTTGTCGATAGATTTCCTACAGAAAATTGTGTTGTCGATAGATTTCCTACCGAAAATTATGTTGTCGATAGATTTCCTACAGAAAATTGTGTTGTCGATAGATTTCCTACAGAAAATTATGTTGTCGATAGATTTCCTACAGAAAATTATGTTGTCGATAGATTTCCTACAGAAAATTATGTTGTCGATAGATTTTCTATAGAAAATTGTGTTGTCGATAGATTTCCAACCGAAAATTATGTTGTCGATAGATTTCCTACAGAAAATTATGTTGTCGACAGAT
Organism: Sarcophaga caerulescens; assembly: GCA_927399465.1. NCBI lineage: Eukaryota > Metazoa > Arthropoda > Insecta > Diptera > Sarcophagidae > Sarcophaga > Sarcophaga caerulescens. Next base: position 23,874,927 of record OV656867.1, read on the forward strand.
TTCCAACCGAAAATTATGTTGTCGATAGATTTCCTATAGAAAATTATATTGTCGATAGATTTCCTACCGAAAATTATGTTGTCGATAGATTTCCTACCGAAAATTATGTTGTCGATAGATTTCCTACAGAAAATTGTCTTGTCGATAGATTTCCTACAGAAAATTATGTTGTCGATAGATTTCCTACAGAAAATTATGTTGTCGATAGATTTCCTACAGAAAATTATGTTGTCGATAGATTTCCTACCGAAAATTATGTTGTCGATAGATTTCCTACAGAAAATTGTGTTGTCGATAGATTTCCTACCGAAAATTATGTTGTCGATAGATTTCCTACAGAAAATTATGTTGTCGATAGATTTCCTATAGAAAATTATGTTGTCGATAGATTTCCTATAGAAAATTATGTTGTCGATAGATTTACTACAGAAAATTATGTTGTCGATAGATTTTCTATAGATAATTATGTTGTCGATAGATTTCCTACAGAAAATTATGTTGTCGATAGATTTCCAACAGAAAATTATGTTGTCGATAGATTTCCTACCGAAAATTATGTTGTCGATAGATTTTCTATAGATAATTATGTTGTCGATAGATTTCCTACAGAAAATTATGTTGTCGATAGATTTCCTACAGAAAATTATGTTGTCGATAGATTTACTACAGAAAATTATGTTGTCGATAGATTTTCTATAGATAATTATGTTGTCGATAGATTTCCTACAGAAAATTATGTTGTCGATAGATTTCCTACAGAAAATTATGTTGTCGATAGATTTCCTACCGAAAATTATGTTGTCGATAGATTTCCTATAGAAAATTGTGTTGTCGATAGATTTCCTACAGAAAATTATGTTGTCGATAGATTTCCTACAGAAAATTATGTTGTCGATAGATTTCCTACCGAAAATTATGTTGTCGATAGATTTCCTATAGAAAATTGTGTTGTCGATAGATTTCCTACAGAAAATTATGTTGTCGGTAGATTTCCTATAGAAAATTATGTTGTCGATAGATTGCCTATAGAAAATTATGTTGTCGATAGATTTCCTACCGAAAATTATGTTGTCGATAGATTTCCTACAGAAAATTATGTTGTCGATAGATTTCCTACAGAAAATTATGTTGTCGATAGATTTTCTACAGAAAATTATGTTGTCGATAGATTTCCTACAGAAAATTATGTTGTCGATAGATTTTCTACAGAAAATTATGTTGTCGATAGATTTCCTACAGAAAATTATGTTGTCGATAGATTTTCTATAGAAAATTATGTTGTCGATAGATTTCCTACAGAAAATTATGTTGTCGATAGATTTCCTACAGAAAATTATGTTGTCGATAGATTTCCTACAGAAAATTATGTTGTCGATAGATTTTTTATAGAAAATTATGTTGTCGATAGATTGCCTATAGAAAATTATGTTGTCGATAGATTTCCTACAGAAAATTATGTTGTCGATAGATTTCCTACAGAAAATTATGTTGTCGATAGATTTCCTACAGAAAATTATGTTGTCGATAGATTTTCTATAGAAAATTATGTTGTCGATAAATTTCCTACAGAAAATTATGTTGTCGATAGATTGCCTATAGAAAATTATGTTGTCGATAGATTTCCTACAGAAAATTATGTTGTCGATAGATTTCCTACAGAAAATTATGTTGTCGATAGATTTTCTACAGAAAATTATGTTGTCGATAGATTTCCTACAGAAAATTATGTTGTCGATAGATTTCCTACAGAAAATTATGTTGTCGATAGATTTTCTACAGAAAATTATGTTGTCGATAGATTTCCTACAGAAAATTATGTTGTCGATAGATTTTCTATAGAAAATTATGTTGTCGATAAATTTCCTACAGAAAATTATGTTGTCGATAGATTTCCTACAGAAAATTATGTTGTCGATAGATTTCCTACAGAAAATTATGTTGTCGATAGATTTTCTACAGAAAATTATGTTGTCGATAGATTTCCTACAGAAAATTATGTTGTCGATAGATTTTCTACAGAAAATTATGTTGTCGATAGATTTCCTACAGAAAATTATGTTGTCGATAGATTTTCTATAGAAAATTATGTTGTCGATAAATTTCCTACAGAAAATTATGTTGTCGATAGATTTCCTACAGAAAATTATGTTGTCGGTAGATTTCCTATAGAAAATTATGTTGTCGATAAATTTCCTATAGAAAATTATGTTGTCGATAGATTTCCTATAGAAAATTATGTTGTCGATAGATTTGCTATAGAAAATTATGTTGTCGATAGATTTCCTATAGAAAATTATGTTGTCGATAGATTGCCTATAGAAAATTATGTTGTCGATAGATTTCCTATAGAAAATTATGTTGTCGATAGATTTGCTGTAGAAAATTATGTTGTCGATAGATTTCCTATAGAAAATTATGTTGTCGATAGATTTCCTACAGAAAATTATGTTGTCGGTAGATTTCCTATAGAAAATTATGTTGTCGATAGATTGCCTATAGAAAATTATGTTGTCGATAGATTTCCTATAGAAAATTATGTTGTCGATAGATTTGCTATAGAAAATTATGTTGTCGATAGATTTCCTATAGAAAATTATGTTGTCGATAGATTTCCTATAGAAAATTGTGTTGTCGATAGGTTTCCTACAGAAAATTATGTTGTCGATAGATTTCCGACAGAAAATTATGTTGTCGATAGATTTTCTATAGAAAATTGTGTTGTCGATAGATTTCCTATAGAAAATTATGTTGTCGATAGATTTCCTACAGAAAATTATGTTGTCGATAGATTTCCTAAAGAAAATTATGTTGTCGATAGATTTCCTATAGAAAATTATGTTGTCGATAGATTTCCTACAGAAAATTATGTTGTCGATAGATTTCCTATAGAAAATTATGTTGTCGATAGATTTCCTATAGAAAATTATGTTGTCGATAGATTTCCTATAGAAAATTATGTTGTCGATAGATTTCCTATAGAAAATTATGTTGTCGATAGATTTCCTATAGAAAATTATGTTGTCGATAGATTTCCTGCAGAAAATTATGTTGTCGATAGATTTCCTACAGAAAATTATGTTGTTGATAGATATCCTATAGAAAATTATGTTGTCGATAGATTTTCTATAGAAAATTATGTTGTCGATAGATTTCCTACAGAAAATTATGTTGTCGATAGATTTTCTATAGAAAATTGTGTTGTCGATAGATTTCCTACAGAAAATTATGTTGTCGATAGATTTTCTATAGAAAATTATGTTGTCGATAGATATCCTATAGAAAATTATGTTGTCGATAGATTTTCTATAGAAAATTATGTTGTCGATAGATTTCCTACAGAAAATTATGTTGTCGATAGATTTTCTATAGAAAATTGTGTTGTCGATAGATTTCCTACAGAAAATTATGTTGTCGATAGATTTTCTATAGAAAATTATGTTGTCGATAGATTTCCTACCGAAAATTATGTTGTCGATAGATTTCCTACCGAAAATTATGTTGTCGATAGATTTCCTACAGAAAATTATGTTGTCGATAGATTTCCTATAGAAAATTATGTTGTCGATAGATTTCCTGCAGAAAATTATGTTGTCGATAGATTTCCTACAGAAAATTATGTTGTCGATAGATTTCCTACAGAAAATTATGTTGTCGATAGATTTCCAACAGAAAATTATGTTGTCGATAGATTTCCTACAGAAAATTGTGTTGTCGATAGATTTCCTACCGAAAATTATGTTGTCGATAGATTTCCTACAGAAAATTGTGTTGTCGATAGATTTCCTACCGAAAATTATGTTGTCGATAGATTTCCTACAGAAAATTGTGTTGTCGATAGATTTCCTACAGAAAATTATGTTGTCGATAGATTTCCTACAGAAAATTATGTTGTCGATAGATTTCCTACAGAAAATTATGTTGTCGATAGATTTTCTATAGAAAATTGTGTTGTCGATAGATTTCCAACCGAAAATTATGTTGTCGATAGATTTCCTACAGAAAATTATGTTGTCGATAGATTTCCAACCGAAAATTATGTTGTCGATAGATTTCCTATAGAAAATTATATTGTCGATAGATTTCCTACCGAAAATTATGTTGTCGATAGATTTCCTACCGAAAATTATGTTGTCGATAGATTTCCTACAGAAAATTGTCTTGTCGATAGATTTCCTACAGAAAATTATGTTGTCGATAGATTTCCTACAGAAAATTATGTTGTCGATAGATTTCCTACAGAAAATTATGTTGTCGATAGATTTCCTACCGAAAATTATGTTGTGGATAGATTTCCTACAGAAAATTGTGTTGTCGATAGATTTCCTACAGAAAATTATGTTGTCGATAGATTTCCTACAGAAAAGTATGTTGTCGATAGATTTTCTATAGATAATTATGTTGTCGATAGATTTCCTACAGAAAATTATGTTGTCGATAGATTTTCTATAGATAATTATGTTGTCGATAGATTTCCTACAGAAAATTATGTTGTCGATAGATTTACTACAGAAAATTATGTTGTCGATAGATTTTCTATAGATAATTATGTTGTCGATAGATTTCCTACAGAAAATTATGTTGTCGATAGATTTCCAACAGAAAATTATGTTGTCGATAGATTTCCTACCGAAAATTATGTTGTCGATAGATTTTCTATAGAAAATTATGTTGTCGATAGATTTCCTACAGAAAATTATGTTGTCGATAGATTTCCTACAGAAAATTATGTTGTCGATAGATTTCCTACCGAAAATTATGTTGTCGATAGATTTTCTATAGAAAATTATGTTGTCGATAGATTTCCTACAGAAAATTATGTTGTCGATAGATTTCCTACAGAAAATTATGTTGTCGATAGATTTCCTACCGAAAATTATGTTGTCGATAGATTTTCTATAGATAATTATGTTGTCGATAGATTTCCTACCGAAAATTATGTTGTCGATAGATTTTCTATAGATAATTATGTTGTCGATAGATTTCCTACAGAAAATTATGTTGTCGATAGATTTTCTATAGATAATTATGTTGTCGATAGATTTCCTACAGAAAATTATGTTGTCGATAGATTTACTACAGAAAATTATGTTGTCGATAGATTTTCTATAGATAATTATGTTGTCGATAGATTTCCTACAGAAAATTATGTTGTCGATAGATTTCCAACAGAAAATTATGTTGTCGATAGATTTCCTACCGAAAATTATGTTGTCGATAGATTTTCTATAGATAATTATGTTGTCGATAGATTTCCTACAGAAAATTATGTTGTCGATAGATTTCCTACAGAAAATTATGTTGTCGATAGATTTACTACAGAAAATTATGTTGTCGATAGATTTCCTACAGAAAATTATGTTGTCGATAGATTTCCTATAGAAAATTATGTTGTCGATAGATTTCCTATAGAAAATTATGTTGTCGATAGATTTACTACAGAAAATTATGTTGTCGATAGATTTTCTATAGATAATTATGTTGTCGATAGATTTCCTACAGAAAATTATGTTGTCGATAGATTTCCAACAGAAAATTATGTTGTCGATAGATTTCCTACCGAAAATTATGTTGTCGATAGATTTTCTATAGATAATTATGTTGTCGATAGATTTCCTACAGAAAATTATGTTGTCGATAGATTTCCTATAGAAAATTATGTTGTCGATAGATTTCCTATAGAAAATTATGTTGTCGATAGATTTACTACAGAAAATTATGTTGTCGATAGATTTTCTATAGATAATTATGTTGTCGATAGATTTCCTACAGAAAATTATGTTGTCGATAGATTTCCAACAGAAAATTATGTTGTCGATAGATTTCCTACCGAAAATTATGTTGTCGATAGATTTCCTACAGAAAATTATGTTGTCGATAGATTTCCTACCGAAAATTATGTTGTCGATAGATTTTCTATAGAAAATTATGTTGTCGATAGATTTCCTACAGAAAATTATGTTGTCGATAGATTTCCTATAGAAAATTATGTTGTCGATAGATTTCCTATAGAAAATTATGTTGTCGATAGATTTACTACAGAAAATTATGTTGTCGATAGATTTTCTATAGATAATTATGTTGTCGATAGATTTCCTACAGAAAATTATGTTGTCGATAGATTTCCTACAGAAAATTATGTTGTCGATAGATTTCCTACCGAAAATTATGTTGTCGATAGATTTCCTACAGAAAATTATGTTGTCGATAGATTTCCTACCGAAAATTATGTTGTCGATAGATTTTCTATAGATAATTATGTTGTCGATAGATTTCCTACAGAAAATTATGTTGTCGATAGATTTCCTACAGAAAATTATGTTGTCGATAGATTTCCTATAGAAAATTGTGTTGTCGATAGATTTCCTATAGAAAATTGTGTTGTCGATAGATTTCCTACAGAAAATTATGTTGTCGATAGATTTCCTACAGAAAATTATGTTGTCGATAGATTTCCTACAGAAAATTATGTTGTCGGTAGATTTCCTATAGAAAATTATGTTGTCGATAGATTGCCTATAGAAAATTATGTTGTCGATAGATTTCCTACCGAAAATTATGTTGTCGATAGATTTCCTACAGAAAATTATGTTGTCGATAGATTTCCTACAGAAAATTATGTTGTCGATAGATTTTCTACAGAAAATTATGTTGTCGATAGATTTCCTACAGAAAATTATGTTGTCGATAGATTTTCTACAGAAAATTATGTTGTCGATAGATTTCCTACAGAAAATTATGTTGTCGATAGATTTTCTATAGAAAATTATGTTGTCGATAAATTTCCTACAGAAAATTATGTTGTCGATAGATTTCCTACAGAAAATTATGTTGTCGATAGATTTCCTACAGAAAATTATGTTGTCGATAGATTGCCTATAGAAAATTATGTTGTCGATAGATTTGCTACAGAAAATTATGTTGTCGATAGATTTCCTACAGAAAATTATGTTGTCGATAGATTTCCTACAGAAAATTATGTTGTCGATAGATTGCCTATAGAAAATTATGTTGTCGATAGATTGCCTATAGAAAATTATGTTGTCGATAGATTTCCTACAGAAAATTATGTTGTCGATAGATTTCCTACAGAAAATTATGTTGTCGATAGATTTCCTACAGAAAATTATGTTGTCGATAGATTTTCTACAGAAAATTATGTTGTCGATAGATTTCCTACAGAAAATTATGTTGTCGATAGATTTTCTATAGAAAATTATGTTGTCGATAAATTTCCTACAGAAAATTATGTTGTCGATAGATTTCCTACAGAAAATTATGTTGTCGGTAGATTTCCTATAGAAAATTATGTTGTCGATAGATTGCCTATAGAAAATTATGTTGTCGATAGATTTCCTATAGAAAATTATGTTGTCGATAGATTTGCTATAGAAAATTATGTTGTCGATAGATTTCCTATAGAAAATTATGTTGTCGATAGATTGCCTATAGAAAATTATGTTGTCGATAGATTTCCTATAGAAAATTATGTTGTCGATAGATTTGCTGTAGAAAATTATGTTGTCGATAGATTTCCTATAGAAAATTATGTTGTCGATAGATTTCCTACAGAAAATTATGTTGTCGGTAGATTTCCTATAGAAAATTATGTTGTCGATAGATTGCCTATAGAAAATTATGTTGTCGATAGATTTCCTATAGAAAATTATGTTGTCGATAGATTTGCTATAGAAAATTATGTTGTCGATAGATTTCCTATAGAAAATTATGTTGTCGATAGATTTCCTATAGAAAATTGTGTTGTCGATAGGTTTCCTACAGAAAATTATGTTGTCGATAGATTTCCGACAGAAAATTATGTTGTCGATAGATTTTCTATAGAAAATTGTGTTGTCGATAGATTTCCTATAGAAAATTATGTTGTCGATAGATTTCCTACAGAAAATTATGTTGTCGATAGATTTCCTAAAGAAAATTATGTTGTCGATAGATTTCCTATAGAAAATTATGTTGTCGATAGATTTCCTACAGAAAATTATGTTGTCGATAGATTTTCTATAGAAAATTATGTTGTCGATAGATTTCCTATAGAAAATTATGTTGTCGATAGATTTCCTATAGAAAATTATGTTGTCGATAGATTTCCTATAGAAAATTATGTTGTCGATAGATTTCCTATAGAAAATTATGTTGTCGATAGATTTCCTGCAGAAAATTATGTTGTCGATAGATTTCCTACAGAAAATTATGTTGTCGATAGATTTCCTACAGAAAATTATGTTGTCGATAGATTTTCTATAGAAAATTATGTTGTCGATAAATTTCCTACAGAAAATTATGTTGTCGATAGATTTCCTACAGAAAATTATTTTGTCTGTAGATTTCCTATAGAAAATTATGTTGTCGATAGATTTCCTACAGAAAATTATGTTGTCGATAGATTTCCTACAGAAAATTATGTTGTCGATAGATTTCCTACAGAAAATTATGTTGTCGGTAGATTTCCTATAGAATATTATGTTGTCGATAGATTGCCTATAGAAAATTATGTTGTCGATAGATTTGCTATAGAAAATTATGTTGTCGATAGATTTCCTATAGAAAATTATGTTGTCGATAGATTTCCTATAGAAAATTGTGTTGTCGATAGGTTTCCTACAGAAAATTATGTTGTCGATTGGTTTCATATAGAGAATTGTGTTGTCGATAGATTTCCTACAGAAAATTATGTTGTCGATAGATTTCCTACAGAAAATTATGTTGTCGATAGATTTCCTATAGAAAATTATGTTGTCGATAGATTTCCTATAGAAAATTGTGTTGTCGATAGATTTCCTACAGAAAATTATGTTGTCGATAGATTTCCTATAGAAAATTATGTTGTCGATAGATTTCCTATAGAAAATTGTGTTGTCGATAGATTTCCTATAGAAAATTATGTTGTCGATAGATTTCCTACAGAAAATTATGTTGTCGATAGATTTCCTACAGAAAATTATGTTGTCGATAGATTTCCTATAGAAAATTATGTTGTCGATAGATTTCCTAAAGAAAATTATGTTGTCGATAGATTTTCTATAGAAAATTATGTTGTCGATAGATTTCCTACAGAAAATTATGTTGTCGATAGATTTTCTATAGAAAATTGTGTTGTCGATAGATTTCCTACAGAAAATTATGTTGTCGATAGATTTCCTACAGAAAATTATGTTGTCGATAGATTTCCTACAGAAAATTATGTTGTCGATAGATTTTCTATAGAAAATTATGTTGTCGATAGATTTCCTACAGAAAATTATGTTGTCGATAGATTTCCTACAGAAAATTATGTTGTCGATAGATTTCCTACAGAAAATTATGTTGTCGATAGATTTTCTATAGAAAATTATGTTGTCGATAGATTTCCTACAGAAAATTATGTTGTCGATAGATTGCCTATAGAAAATTATGTTGTCGATAGATTGCCTATAGAAAATTATGTTGTCGATAGATTTCCTACAGAAAATTATGTTGTCGATAGATTTCCTACAGAAAATTATGTTGTCGATAGATTTCCTACAGAAAATTATGTTGTCGATAGATTTTCTATAGAAAATTATGTTGTCGATAGATTTCCTACAGAAAATTATGTTGTCGATAGATTTTCTATAGAAAATTATGTTGTCGATAGATTTCCTACAGAAAATTATGTTGTCGATAGATTTCCTACAGAAAATTATGTTGTCGATAGATTTTCTATAGAAAATTATGTTGTCGATAGATTTCCTACAGAAAATTATGTTGTCGATAGATTGCCTATAGAAAATTATGTTGTCGATAGATTGCCTATAGAAAATTATGTTGTCGATAGATTTCCTACAGAAAATTATGTTGTCGATAGATTGTCTATAGAAAATTATGTTGTCGATAGATTTTCTATAGAAAATTATGTTGTCGATAGATTTCCTACAGAAAATTATGTTGTCGATAGATTTCCTACAGAAAATTATGTTGTCGATAGATTTTCTACAGAAAATTATGTTGTCGATAGATTTCCTACAGAAAATTATGTTTTCGATAGATTGCCTATAGAAAATTATGTTGTCGATAGATTTTCTATAGAAAATTATGTTGTCGATAGATTTCCTACAGAAAATTATGTTGTCGATAGATTTCCTACAGAAAATTATGTTGTCGATAGATTTTCTATAGAAAATTATGTTGTCGATAGATTTCCTACAGAAAATTGTGTTGTCGATAGATTTCCTACAGAAAATTATGTTGTCGATAGATTGCCTATAGAAAATTATGTTGTCGATAGATTTCCTACAGAAAATTATGTTGTCGATAGATTTTCTGTAGAAAATTATGTTGTCGATAGATTTCCTACAGAAAATTATGTTGTCGATAGATTTTCTATAGAAAATTATGTTGTCGATAGATTTCCTACAGAAAATTATGTTGTCGATAGATTGCCTATAGAAAATTATGTTGTCGATAGATTGCCTATAGAAAATTATGTTGTCGATAGATTGCCTATAGAAAATTATGTTGTCGATAGATTGCTTATAGAAAATTATGTTGTCGATAGATTTCCTATAGAAAATTATGTTGTCGATAGATTTCCTATAGAAAATTATGCTGTCGACAGATTTCCTATAGAAAATTATGTTGTCGATAGATTTCCTATAGAAAATTATGTTGTCGATAGATTGCCTATAGAAAATTATGTTGTCGATAGATTTCCTATAGAAAATTATGTTGTCGATAGATTTGCTATAGAAAATTATGTTGTCGATAGATTTCCTATAGAAAATTATGTTGTCGATAGATTTCCTATAGAAAATTGTGTTGTCGATAGGTTTCCTACAGAAAATTATGTTGTCGATAGATTTCCTATAGAAAATTATGTTGTCGATAGATTGCCTATAGAAAATTATGTTGTCGATAGATTTCCTATAGAAAATTATGTTGTTGATAGATTGCCTATAGAAAATTATGTTGTCGATAGATTTCCTATAGAAAATTATGTTGTCGATAGATTGCCTATAGAAAATTATGTTGTCGATAGATTTCCTATAGAAAATTATGTTGTCGATAGATTTCCTATAGAAAATTATGTTGTCGATAGATTGCCTATAGAAAATTATGCTGTCGATAGATTGCCTATAGAAAATTATGTTGTCGATAGATTGCCTATAGAAAATTATGTTGTCGATAGATTTCCTATAGAAAATTATGTTGTCGATAGATTTCCTATAGAAAATTATGTTGTCGATAGATTTCCTATAGAAAATTATGTTGTCGATAGATTGCCTATAGAAAATTATGTTGTCGATAGATTTCCTATAGAAAATTATGTTGTCGATAGATTGCCTATAGAAAATTATGTTGTCGATAGATTTCCTATAGAAAATTATGTTGTCGATAGATTTCCTATAGAAAATTATGTTGTCGATAGATTGCTTATAGAAAATTATGTTGTCGATAGATTGCCTATAGAAAATTATGTTGTCGATAGATTTCCTATAGAAAATTATGTTGTCGATAGATTTTCTATAGAAAATTGTGTTGTCGATAGATTTCCTATAGAAAATTATGTTGTCGATAGATTGTCTATAGAAAATTATGCTGTCGATAGATTTCCTATAGAAAATTATGTTGTCGATAGATTTCCTATAGAAAATTATGTTGTCGATAGATTGCCTATAGAAAATTATGCTGTCGATAGATTTCCTATAGAAAATTATGTTGTCGATAGATTTCCTATAGAAAATTATGTTGTCGATAGATTTCCTATAGAAAATTATGTTGTCGATAGATTGCCTACAGAAAATTATGTTGTCGATAGATTTCCTATAGAAAATTATGTTGTCGATAGATTTCCTATAGAAAATTATGTTGTCGATAGATTTCCTATAGAAAATTATGTTGTCGATAGATTGCCTATAGAAAATTATGTTGTCGATAGATTTCCTATAGAAAATTATGTTGTCGATAGATTTCCTATAGAAAATTATGTTGTCGATAGATTTTCTATAGAAAATTGTGTTGTCGATAGATTTCCTATAGAAAATTATGTTGTCGATAGATTGTCTATAGAAAATTATGCTGTCGATAGATTTCCTATAGAAAATTATGTTGTCGATAGATTTCCTATAGAAAATTATGTTGTCGATAGATTGCCTATAGAAAATTATGCTGTCGATAGATTTCCTATAGAAAATTATGTTGTCGATAGATTGCCTATAGAAAATTATGTTGTCGATAGATTTCCTATAGAAAATTATGTTGTCGATAGATTGCCTATAGAAAATTATGTTGTCGATAGATTTCCTATAGAAAATTATGTTGTCGATAGATTTCCTATAGAAAATTGTGTTGTCGATAGATTTCCTATAGAAAATTATGTTGTCGATAGATTGTCTATAGAAAATTACGTTGTCGATAGATTGTCTATAGAAAATTGTGTTGTCGATAGATTTTCTATAGAAAATTGTGTTGTCGATAGATTTCCTATAGAAAATTATGTTGTCGATAGATTTCCTATAGAAAATTATGTTGTCGATAGATTTCCTATAGAAAATTATGTTGTCGATAGATTTCCTATAGAAAATTGTGTTGTCGATAGATTTCCTATAGAAAATTATGTTGTCGATAGATTGTCTATAGAAAATTACGTTGTCGATAGATTGTCTATAGAAAATTGTGTTGTCGATAGATTTTCTATAGAAAATTGTGTTGTCGATAGATTTCCTATAGAAAATTATGTTGTCGATAGATTGTCTATAGAAAATTATGTTGTCGATAGATTTCCTATAGAAAATTGTGTTGTCGATAGATTTCCTATAGAAAATTATGTTGTCGATAGATTGTCTATAGAAAATTATGTTGTCGATAGATTGTCTATAGAAAATTGTGTTGTCGATAGATTTTCTATAGAAAATTGTGTTGTCGATAGATTTCCTATAGAAAATTATGTTGTCGATAGATTGTCTATAGAAAATTATGTTGTCGATAGATTGTCTATAGAAAATTGTGTTGTCGATATATTTTCTATAGAAAATTGTGTTGTCGATAGATTTCCTATAGAAAATTATGTTGTCGATAGATTTCCTATAGAAAATTATGTTGTCGATAGATTTTCTATAGAAAATTGTGTTGTCGATAGATTTCCTATAGAAAATTATGTTGTCGATAGATTTTCTATAGAAAATTATGTTGTCGATAGATTTTCTATAGAAAATTGTGTTGTCGATAGATTTTCTATAGAAAATTGTGTTGTCGATAGATTTCCTATAGAAAATTATGTTGTCGATAGATTTTCTATAGAAAATTATGTTGTCGATAGATTGTCTATAGAAAATTGTGTTGTCGATATATTTTCTATAGAAAATTGTGTTGTCGATAGATTTCCTATAGAAAATTATGTTGTCGATAGATTTCCTATAGAAAATTATGTTGTCGATAGATTTTCTATAGAAAATTGTGTTGTCGATAGATTTCCTATAGAAAATTATGTTGTCGATAGATTTTCTATAGAAAATTATGTTGTCGATAGATTTTCTATAGAAAATTGTGTTGTCGATAGATTTCCTATAGAAAATTATGTTGTCGATAGATTTTCTATAGAAAATTATGTTGTCGATAGATTTTCTATAGAAAATTATGTTGTCGATAGATTTTCTATAGAAAATTATGTTGTCGATAGATTTTCTATAGAAAATTATGTTGTCGATAGATTTTCTATAGAAAATTGTGTTGTCGATAGATTTCCTATAGAAAATTATGTTGTCGATAGATTTTCTATAGAAAATTATGTTGTCGATAGATTTTCTATAGAAAATTGTGTTGTCGATAGATTTTCTATAGAAAATTGTGTTGTCGATAGATTGCCTATAGAAAATTATGTTGTCGATAGATTTCCTATAGAAAATTATGTTGTTGATAGATTTTCTATGGAAAATTGTGTTGTCGATAGATTTCCTATAGAAAATTATGCTGTCGATAGATTTTCTACAGAAAATTATGTTGTCGATAGATTTCCTATAGAAAATTATGTTGTCGATAGATTTTCTATAGAAAACTATGTTGTCGATAGATTTCCTATAGAAAATTATGTTGTCGATAGATTTCCTATAGAAAATTATATTGTCGATAGATTTCCTATAGAAAATTATGTTGTCGATAGATTTCCTATAGAAAATTATGTTGTTGATAGATATCCTATAGAAAATTATGTTGTCGATAGATTTCCTACCGAAAATTATGTTGTCGATAGATTTCTTATAGAAAATTATGTTGTCGATAGATTTCATATAGAAAATTATGTTGTCGATAGATTTCCTACCGAAAATTATGTTGTCGATAGATCTCCTATAGAAAATTATGTTGTCGATAGATTTCCTACCGAAAATTATGTTGTCGATAGATTTCCTATAGAAAATTATGTTGTCGATAGATTTCCTACAGAAAATTATGTTGTCGATAGATTTCCTATAGAAAATTATGTTGTCTATAGATTTCCTATAGAAAATTATGTTGTCGATAGATTTCCTATAGAAAATTGTGTTGTCGATAGATTTCCTATAGAAAATTATGTTGTCGATAGATTGTCTATAGAAAATTACGTTGTCGATAGATTGTCTATAGAAAATTGTGTTGTCGATAGATTTTCTATAGAAAATTGTGTTGTCGATAGATTTCCTATAGAAAATTATGTTGTCGATAGATTGTCTATAGAAAATTATGTTGTCGATAGATTTCCTATAGAAAATTGTGTTGTCGATAGATTTCCTATAGAAAATTATGTTGTCGATAGATTGTCTATAGAAAATTATGTTGTCGATAGATTGTCTATAGAAAATTGTGTTGTCGATAGATTTTCTATAGAAAATTGTGTTGTCGATAGATTTCCTATAGAAAATTATGTTGTCGATAGATTGTCTATAGAAAATTATGTTGTCGATAGATTGTCTATAGAAAATTGTGTTGTCGATATATTTTCTATAGAAAATTGTGTTGTCGATAGATTTCCTATAGAAAATTATGTTGTCGATAGATTTCCTATAGAAAATTATGTTGTCGATAGATTTTCTATAGAAAATTGTGTTGTCGATAGATTTCCTATAGAAAATTATGTTGTCGATAGATTGTCTATAGAAAATTATGTTGTCGATAGATTTTCTATAGAAAATTATGTTGTCGATAGATTTCCTATAGAAAATTATGTTGTCGATAGATTTTCTATAGAAAATTATGTTGTCGATAGATTTTCTATAGAAAATTGTGTTGTCGATAGATTTCCTATAGAAAATTATGTTGTCGATAGATTTTCTATAGAAAATTATGTTGTCGATAGATTTTCTATAGAAAATTGTGTTGTCGATAGATTTTCTATAGAAAATTGTGTTGTCGATAGATTGCCTATAGAAAATTATGTTGTCGATAGATTTCCTATAGAAAATTATGTTGTTGATAGATTTTCTATGGAAAATTGTGTTGTCGATAGATTTCCTATAGAAAATTATGCTGTCGATAGATTTTCTATAGAAAATTATGTTGTCGATAGATTTCCTATAGAAAATTATGTTGTCGATAGATTTTCTATAGAAAACTATGTTGTCGATAGATTTCCTATAGAAAATTATGTTGTCGATAGATTTCCTATAGAAAATTATATTGTCGATAGATTTCCTATAGAAAATTATGTTGTCGATAGATTTCCTATAGAAAATTATGTTGTTGATAGATATCCTATAGAAAATTATGTTGTCGATAGATTTCCTACCGAAAATTATGTTGTCGATAGATTTCTTATAGAAAATTATGTTGTCGATAGATTTCATATAGAAAATTATGTTGTCGATAGATTTCCTACCGAAAATTATGTTGTCGATAGATCTCCTATAGAAAATTATGTTGTCGATAGATTTCCTACCGAAAATTATGTTGTCGATAGATTTCCTATAGAAAATTATGTTGTCGATAGATTTCCTACAGAAAATTATGTTGTCGATAGATTTCCTATAGAAAATTATGTTGTCTATAGATTTCCTATAGAAAATTATGTTGTCGATAGATTGTCTATAGAAAATTATGTTGTCGATAGATTGCCTATAGAAAATTATGTTGTCGATAGATTTCCTATAGAAAATTATGTTGTCGATAGATTGCCTATAGAAAATTATGTTGTCGATAGATTGCCTATAGAAAATTATGTTGTCGATAGATTTCCTATAGAAAATTATGTTGTCGATAGATTGCCTATAGAAAATTATGTTGTCGATAGATTTCCTACAGAAAATTATGTTGTCGATAGATTGCCTATAGAAAATTATGTTGTCGATAGATTGCCTATAGAAAATTATCTTGTCGATAGATTTCCTATAGAAAATTATGTTGTCGATAGATTGCCTATAGAAAATTATGTTGTCGATAGATTGCCTATAGAAAATTATGTTGTCGATAGATTTCCTATAGAAAATTATGTTGTCGATAGATTGCCTATAGAAAATTATGTTGTCGATAGATTTCCTACAGAAAATTATGTTGTCGATAGATTGCCTATAGAAAATTATGTTGTCGATAGATTTCCTACAGAAAATTATGTTGTCGATAGATTGCCTATAGAAAATTATGTTGTCGATAGATTTCCTACAGAAAATTATGTTGTCGATAGATTGCCTATAGAAAATTATCTTGTCGATAGATTTCCTATAGAAAATTATGTTGTCGATAGATTTCCTATAGAAAATTATGTTGTCGATAGATTGCTTATAGAAAATTATGTTGTCGATAGATTGCCTATAGAAAATTATGTTGTCGATAGATTTCCTATAGAAAATTATGTTGTCGATAGATTTTCTATAGAAAATTGTGTTGTCTATAGATTTCCTATAGAAAATTATGTTGTCGATAGATTGTCTATAGAAAATTATGCTGTCGATAGATTTCCTATAGAAAATTATGTTGTCGATAGATTTCCTATAGAAAATTATGTTGTCGATAGATTGCCTATAGAAAATTATGCTGTCGATAGATTTCCTATAGAAAATTATGTTGTCGATAGATTTCCTATAGAAAATTATGTTGTCGATAGATTGCCTATAGAAAATTATGTTGTCGATAGATTTCCTATAGAAAATTATGTTGTCGATAGATTGCCTATAGAAAATTATGTTGTCGATAGATTTCCTATAGAAAATTATGTTGTCGATAGATTTCCTATAGAAAATTATGTTGTCGATAGATTGCCTATAGAAAATTATGTTGTCGATAGATTGTCTATAGAAAATTATGTTGTCGATAGATTGTCTATAGAAAATTATGTTGTCGATAGATTTCCTATAGAAAATTGTGTTGTCGATAGATTGCCTATAGAAAATTATGTTGTTGATAGATTTTCTATAGAAAATTGTGTTGTCGATAGATTTCCTATAGAAAATTATGCTGTCGATAGATTTTCTACAGAAAATTATGTTGTCGTTAGATTTCCTATAGAAAATTATGCTGTCGATAGATTGCCTATAGAAAATTATGTTGTCGATATATTTTCTATAGAAAATTGTGTTGTCGATAGATTTCCTATAGAAAATTATGTTGTCGATAGATTTCCTACAGAAAATTATGTTGTCGATAGATTTTCTATAGAAAATTATGTTGTCGATAGATTTCCTATAGAAAATTATGTTGTCGATAGATTTTCTATAGAAAATTGTGTTGTCGATAGATTTCCTATAGAAAATTATGTTGTCGATAGATTGTCTATAGAAAATTATGTTGTCGATAGATTTTCTATAGAAAATTATGTTGTCGATAGATTTTCTATAGAAAATTGTGTTGTCGATAGATTTCCTATAGAAAATTATGTTGTCGATAGATTTTCTATAGAAAATTATGTTGTCGATAGATTTTCTATAGAAAATTGTGTTGTCGATAGATTTCCTATAGAAAATTATGTTGTCGATAGATTGTCTATAGAAAATTATGTTGTCGATAGATTTTCTATAGAAAATTATGTTGTCGATAGATTTCCTATAGAAAATTATGTTGTCGATAGATTTCCTACAGAAAATTATGTTGTCGATAGATTTTCTATAGAAAATTATGTTGTCGATAGATTTCCTATAGAAAATTATGTTGTCGATAGATTTTCTATAGAAAATTGTGTTGTCGATAGATTTCCTATAGAAAATTATGTTGTCGATAGATTGTCTATAGAAAATTATGTTGTCGATAGATTTTCTATAGAAAATTATGTTGTCGATAGATTTTCTATAGAAAATTGTGTTGTCGATAGATTTCCTATAGAAAATTATGTTGTCGATAGATTTCCTATAGAAAATTATGTTGTCGATAGATTTTCTATAGAAAATTGTGTTGTCGATAGATTTCCTATAGAAAATTATGTTGTCGATAGATTGTCTATAGAAAATTATGTTGTCGATAGATTTTCTATAGAAAATTATGTTGTCGATAGATTTTCTATAGAAAATTGTGTTGTCGATAGATTTTCTATAGAAAATTATGTTGTCGATAGATTTTCTATAGAAAATTGTGTTGTCGATAGATTTCCTATAGAAAATTAAGTTGTCGATAGATTTCCTATAGAAAATTATGTTGTCGATAGATTGCCTATAGAAAATTATGTTGTCGATAGATTTCCTATAGAAAATTATGTTGTCGATAGATTGCCTATAGAAAATTATGTTGTTGATAGATTTTCTATAGAAAATTGTGTTGTCGATAGATTTCCTATAGAAAATTATGCTGTCGATAGATTTTCTACAGAAAATTATGTTGTCGATAGATTGCCTATAGAAAATTATGTTGTCGATAGATTTCCTATAGAAAATTATGTTGTCGATAGATTGCCTATAGAAAATTATGTTGTTGATAGATTTTCTATAGAAAATTGTGTTGTCGATAGATTTCCTATAGAAAATTATGCTGTCGATAGATTTCCTATAGAAAACTATGTTGTCGATAGATTTCCTATAGAAAACTATGTTGTCGATAGATTTCCTATAGAAAATTATGTTGTCGATAGATTTCCTATAGAAAATTATGTTGTCGATAGATTTTCTATAGAAAATTATGTTGTCGATAGATTTCCTATAGAAAACTATGTTGTCGATAGATTTCCTATAGAAAATAATGTTGTCGATAGATTTCCTATAGAAAATTATATTGTCGATAGATTTCCTATAGAAAATTATGTTGTCGATAGATTTCCTATAGAAAATTATGTTGTTGATAGATATCCTATAGAAAATTATGTTGTCGATAGATTTCCTACCGAAAATTATGTTGTCGATAGATTTCTTATAGAAAATTATGTTGTCGATAGATTTCATATAGAAAATTATGTTGTTAATAGATTTCCTACCGAAAATTATGTTGTCGATAGATTTCCTATAGAAAATTATGTTGTCGATAGATTTCCTACCGAAAATTATGTTGTCGATAGATTTCCTATAGAAAATTATGTTGTCGATAGATTTCCTACAGAAAATTATGTTGTCGATAGATTTCATACAGAAAATTATGTTGTCGATAGATTTCCTACAGAAAATTATGTTGTCGATAGATTGCCTATAGAAAATTATGTTGTCGATAGATTGTCTATAGAAAATTATGTTGTCGATAGATTGCCTATAGAAAATTATCTTGTCGATAGATTTCCTATAGAAAATTATGTTGTCGATAGATTTCCTATAGAAAATTATGTTGTCGATAGATTTCCTACAGAAAATTATGTTGTCGATAGATTTCCTATAGAAAATTATGTTGTCGATAGATTTCCTATAGAAAATTATGTTGTCGATTGGTTTCATATAGAAAATTGTGTTGTCGATAGATTTCCTACAGAAAATTATGTTGTCGATATATTTCCTACAGAAAATTATGTTGTCGATAGATTTCCTATAGAAAATTATGTTGTCGATAGATTTCCTATAGAAAATTATGTTGTCGATAGATTTCCTATAGAAAATTATGTTGTCGATAGATTTCCTACAGAAAATTATGTTGTCGATAGATTTCCTATAGAAAATTGTGTTGTCGATAGATTTCCTACAGAAAATTATGTTGTCGATAGATTTCCTGTAGAAAATTATGTTGTCGATAGATTTCCTACAGAAAATTATGTTGTCGATAGATTTTCTATAGAAAATTATATTGTCGATAGATTTCCTACAGAAAATTATGTTGTCGATAGATTTTCTATAGAAAATTGTGTTGTCGATAGATTTCCTACAGAAAATTATGTTGTCGATAGATTTCCTACAGAAAATTATGTTGTCGATAGATTTCCTATAGAAAATTATGTTGTCGATAGATTTCCTACAGAAAATTATGTTGTCGATAGATTTTCTATAGAAAATTATGTTGTCGATAGATAGAAAATTATGTTGTCGATAGATTTCCTACAGAAAATTATGTTGTCGATAGATTTTCTATAGAAAATTATGTTGTCGATAGATTTCCTACAGAAAATTATGTTGTCGATAGATTTCCTATAGATAATTATGTTGTCGATAGATTTCCTACAGAAAATTATGTTGTCGATAGATTTCATACAGAAAATTATGTTGTCGATAGATTTCGTACAGAAAATTATGTTGTCGATAGATTGCCTATAGAAAATTATGTTGTCGATAGATTGCCTATAGAAAATTATGTTGTCGATAGATTGTCTATAGAAAATTATGTTGTCGATAGATTGCCTATAGAAAATTATCTTGTCGATAGATTTCCTATAGAAAATTATGTTGTCGATAGATTTCCTATAGAAAATTATGTTGTCGATAGATTTCCTATAGAAAATTATGTTGTCGATAGATTTCCTACAGAAAATTATGTTGTCGATAGATTTCCTATAGAAAATTATGTTGTCGATAGATTTCCTATAGAAAATTATGTTGTCGATTGGTTTCATATAGAAAATTGTGTTGTCGATAGATTTCCTACAGAAAATTATGTTGTCGATATATTTCCTACAGAAAATTATGTTGTCGATAGATTTCCTATAGAAAATTATGTTGTCGATAGATTTCCTATAGAAAATTATGTTGTCGATAGATTTCCTATAGAAAATTATGTTGTCGATAGATTTCCTACAGAAAATTATGTTGTCGATAGATTTCCTATAGAAAATTGTGTTGTCGATAGATTTCCTACAGAAAATTATGTTGTCGATAGATTTCCTATAGAAAATTGTGTTGTCGATAGATTTCCTACAGAAAATTATGTTGTCGATAGATTTTCTATAGAAAATTATATTGTCGATAGATTTCCTACAGAAAATTATGTTGTCGATAGATTTTCTATAGAAAATTGTGTTGTCGATAGATTTCCTACAGAAAATTATGTTGTCGATAGATTTCCTACAGAAAATTATGTTGTCGATAGATTGCCTATAGAAAATTATGTTGTCGATAGATTTCCTACAGAAAATTATGTTGTCGATAGATTTTCTATAGAAAATTATGTTGTCGATAGATAGAAAATTATGTTGTCGATAGATTTCCTACAGAAAATTATGTTGTCGATAGATTTTCTATAGAAAATTATGTTGTCGATAGATTTCCTACAGAAAATTATGTTGTCGATAGATTTCCTATAGATAATTATGTTGTCGATAGATTTCCTACAGAAAATTATGTTGTCGATAGATTGCCTATAGAAAATTATGTTGTCGATAGATTGCCTATAGAAAATTATGTTGTCGATAGATTTCCTATAGAAAATTATGTTGTTGATAGATTGCCTATAGAAAATTATGTTGTTGATAGATTTTCTATAGAAAATTGTGTTGTCGATAGATTTCCCATAGAAAATTATGTTGTTGATAGATTTTCTATAGAAAATTGTGTTGTCGATAGATTTCCTATAGAAAATTATGCTGTCGATAGATTTCCTATAGAAAATTATGTTGTCGATAGATTGCCTATAGAAAATTATGTTGTCGATAGATTTCCTACAGAAAATTATGTTGTCGATAGATTTCCTATAGAAAATTATGTTGTCGATAGATTTCCTACAGAAAATTATGTTGTCGATAGATTTCCTATAGAAAATTATGTTGTCGATAGATTGCCTATAGAAAATTATGTTGTCGATAGATTTCCTGTAGAAAATTATGTTGTTGATAGATTGCCTATAGAAAATTATGTTGTTGATAGATTTTCAATAGAAAATTGTGTTGTCGATAGATTTCCCATAGAAAATTATGTTGTTGATAGATTTTCTATAGAAAATTATGTTGTCGATAGAAAGCCTATAGAAAATTATGTTGTCGATAGATTTCCTACAGAAAATTATGTTGTCGATAGATTGCCTATAGAAAATTATGTTGTCGATAGATTTCCTACAGAAAATTATGTTGTTGATAGATTTTCTATAGAAAATTATGTTGTCGATAGAAAGCCTATAGAAAATTATGTTGTCGATAGATTTCCTACAGAAAATTATGTTGTCGATAGATTTCCTATAGAAAATTATGTTGTCGATAGATTACCTACAGAAAATTATGTTGTCGATAGATTTCCTATAGAAAATTATGTTGTCGATAGATTTCCTACAGAAAATTATGTTGTCGATAGATTTTCTATAGAAAATTATGTTGTCGATAGATTTCCTACAGAAAATTATGTTGTCGATAGATTTCCTACAGAAAATTATGTTGTCGATAGATTGCCTATAGAAAATTATGTTGTCGATAGATTTCCTACAGAAAATTATGTTGTCGATAGATTTTCTACAGAAAATTATGTTGTTGATAGATTGCCTATAGAAAATTATGTTGTTGATAGATTTTCAATAGAAAATTGTGTTGTCGATAGATTTCCCATTGAAAATTATGTTGTTGATAGATTTTCTATAGAAAATTATGTTGTCGATAGAAAGCCTATAGAAAATTATGTTGTCGATAGATTTCCTACAGAAAATTATGTTGTCGATAGATTGCCTATAGAAAATTATGTTGTCGATAGATTTCCTACAGAAAATTATGTTGTCGATAGACTTCCTATAGAAAATTATGTTGTCGATAGATTTCCTACAGAAAATTATGTTGTCGATAGATTTCCTATAGAAAATTATGTTGTCGATAGATTTCCTACAGAAAATTATGTTGTTGATAGATTTTCTATAGAAAATTGTGTTGTCGATAGATTTCCTACAGAAAATTATGTTGTCGATAGATTTCCTACAGAAAATTATGTTGTCGATAGATTGCCTATAGAAAATTATGTTGTCGATAGATTTTCTATAGAAAATTATGTTGTCGATAGATTTCCTACAGAAAATTATGTTGTCGATAGATTGCCTATAGAAAATTATGTTGTCGATAGATTTCCTACAGAAAATTATGTTGTCGATAGATTTTCTATAGAAAATTATGTTGTCGATAGATAGAAAATTATGTTGTCGATAGATTTCCTACAGAAAATTATGTTGTCGATAGATTTTCTATAGAAAATTATGTTGTCGATAGATTTCCTACAGAAAATTATGTTGTCGATAGATTTCCTATAGATAATTATGTTGTCGATAGATTTCCTACAGAAAATTATGTTGTCGATAGATTGCCTATAGAAAATTATGTTGTCGATAGATTGCCTATAGAAAATTATGTTGTCGATAGATTTCCTATAGAAAATTATGTTGTTGATAGATTGACTATAGAAAATTATGTTGTTGATAGATTTTCTATAGAAAATTGTGTTGTCGATAGATTTCCTATAGAAAATTATGTTGTCGATAGATTTCCTACAGAAAATTATGTTGTCGATAGATTTTCTATAGAAAATTATGTTGTCGATAGATTTCCTATAGAAAATTATGTTGTCGATAGATTGCCTATAGAAAATTATGTTGTCGATAGATTGCCTATAGAAAATTATGTTGTCGATAGATTTCCTACAGAAAATTATGTTGTCGATAGATTTCCTATAGAAAATTATGTTGTCGATAGATTGCCTATAGAAAATTATGTTGTCGATAGATTTCCTATAGAAAATTATGCTGTCGATAGATTGCCTGTAGAAAATTATGTTGTCGATAGATTTCCTATAGAAAATTATGTTGTCGATAGATTTTCTGTAGAAAATTGTGTTGTCGATAGATTTCCTATAGAAAATTATGTTGTTGATAGATTTTCTATAGAAAATTGTGTTGTCGATAGATTTCCTATAGAAAATTATGTTGTCGATAGATTGCCTATAGAAAATTATGTTGTCGATAGATTTCCTATAGAAAATTATGTTGTCGATAGATTGCCTATAGAAAATTATGTTGTCGATAGATTTCCTATAGAAAATTATGTTGTCGATAGATTGTCTATAGAAAATTATGTTGTCGATAGATTTCCTATAGAAAATTATGTTGTCGATAGATTTCCTATAGAAAATTATGTTGTCGATAGATTGCCTATATAAAATTATGCTGTCGATAGATTGCCTATAGAAAATTATGTTTTCGATAGATTGCCTATAGAAAATTATGCTGTCGATAGATTTCCTATAGAAAATTATGTTGTCGATAGATTTCCTATAGAAAATTATGTTGTCGATAGATTGCCTATAGAAAATTATGTTGTCGATAGATTTCCTATAGAAAATTATCTTGTCGATAGATTGCCTATAGAAAATTATGTTGTCGATAGATTTCCTATAGAAAATTATGTTGTCGATAGATTTCCTATAGAAAGTTATGTTGTCGATAGATTGCCTATAGAAAATTATGTTGTCGATAGATTGCCTATAGAAAATTATGTTGTCGATAGATTTCCTATAGAAAATTATGTTGTCGATAGATTTTCTATAGAAAATTGTGTTGTCGATAGATTTCCTATAGAAAATTATGTTGTCGATAGATTGTCTATAGAAAATTATGTTGTCGATAGATTTCCTATAGAAAATTGTGTTGTCGATAGATTGCCTATAGAAAATTATGTTGTTGATAGATTTTCTATAGAAAATTGTGTTGTCGATAGATTTCCTATAGAAAATTATGCTGTCGATAGATTTTCTACAGAAAATTATGTTGTCGATAGATTTCCTATAGAAAATTATGCTGTCGATAGATTGCCTATAGAAAATTATGTTGTCGATATATTTTCTATAGAAAATTATGTTGTCGATAGATTTTCTATAGAAAATTATGTTGTCGATAGATTTCCTATAGAAAATTATGTTGTCGATAGATTTTCTATAGAAAATTATGTTGTCGATAGATTTTCTATAGAAAATTATGTTGTCGATAGATTTCCTACAGAAAATTATGTTGTCGATAGATTGCCTATAGAAAATTATGTTGTCGATAGAAAGCCTATAGAAAATTATGTTGTCGATAGATTTCCTACAGAAAATTATGTTGTCGATAGATTTCCTATAGAAAATTATGTTGTCGATAGATTTCCTACAGAAAATTATGTTGTCGATAGATTTCCTATAGAAAATTATGTTGTCGATAGATTTCCTACAGAAAATTATGTTGTCGATAGATTTTCTATAGAAAATTATGTTGTCGATAGATTTCCTACAGAAAATTGTGTTGTCGATAGATTTCCTATAGAAAATTGTGTTGTCGATAGATTTCCTACAGAAAATTATGTTGTCGATAGATTTCCTACAGAAAATTATGTTGTCGATAGATTGCCTATAGAAAATTATGTTGTCGATAGATTGCCTATAGAAAATTATCTTGTCGATAGATTTCCTATAGAAAATTATGTTGTCGATAGATTTCCTATAGAAAATTATGTTGTCGATAGATTGCTTATAGAAAATTATGTTGTCGATAGATTGCCTATAGAAAATTATGTTGTCGATAGATTTCCTATAGAAAATTATGTTGTCGATAGATTGCCTATAGAAAATTATGTTGTCGATAGAGTGCCTATAGAAAATTATGTTGTCGATAGATTTCCTATAGAAAATTATGTTGTCGATAGATTGCCTATAGAAAATTATGTTGTCGATAGATTTCCTACAGAAAATTATGTTGTCGATAGATTGCCTATAGAAAATTATGTTGTCGATAGATTGCCTATAGAAAATTATGTTGTCGATAGATTTCCTACAGAAAATTATGTTGTCGATAGATTGCCTATAGAAAATTATGTTGTCGATAGATTTCCTATAGAAAATTATGTTGTCGATAGATTGCCTATAGAAAATTATCTTGTCGATAGATTTCCTATAGAAAATTATGTTGTCGATAGATTTCCTATAGAAAATTATGTTGTCGATAGATTGCTTATAGAAAATTATGTTGTCGATAGATTGCCTATAGAAAATTATGTTGTCGATAGATTTCCTATAGAAAATTATGTTGTCGATAGATTTTCTATAGAAAATTGTGTTGTCTATAGATTTCCTATAGAAAATTATGTTGTCGATAGATTGTCTATAGAAAATTATGCTGTCGATAGATTTCCTATAGAAAATTATGTTGTCGATAGATTTCCTATAGAAAATTATGTTGTCGATAGATTGCCTATAGAAAATTATGCTGTCGATAGATTTCCTATAGAAAATTATGTTGTCGATAGATTTCCTATAGAAAATTATGTTGTCGATAGATTGCCTATAGAAAATTATGTTGTCGATAGATTTCCTATAGAAAATTATGTTGTCGATAGATTGCCTATAGAAAATTATGTTGTCGATAGATTGTCTATAGAAAATTATGTTGTCGATAGATTGTCTATAGAAAATTATGTTGTCGATAGATTTCCTATAGAAAATTGTGTTGTCGATAGATTGCCTATAGAAAATTATGTTGTTGATAGATTTTCTATAGAAAATTGTGTTGTCGATAGATTTCCTATAGAAAATTATGCTGTCGATAGCTTTTCTACAGAAAATTATGTTGTCGATAGATTTCCTATAGAAAATTATGCTGTCGATAGATTGCCTATAGAAAATTATGTTGTCGATATATTTTCTATAGAAAATTGTGTTGTCGATAGATTTCCTATAGAAAATTATGTTGTCGATAGATTTCCTACAGAAAATTATGTTGTCGATAGATTTTCTATAGAAAATTATGTTGTCGATAGATTTCCTATAGAAAATTATGTTGTCGATAGATTTTCTATAGAAAATTGTGTTGTCGACAGATTTCCTATAGAAAATTATGTTGTCGATAGATTGTCTATAGAAAATAGTGTTGTCGACAGATTTCCTACAGAAAATTATGTTGTCGATATATTTTCTATAGAAAATTGTGTTGTCGATAGATTTCCTATAGAAAATTATGTTGTCGATAGATTTTCTATAGAAAATTATGTTGTCGATAGATTTTCTATAGAAAATTATGTTGTCGATAGATTTTCTATAGAAAATTGTGTTGTCGATAGATTTTCTATAGAAAATTGTGTTGTCGATAGATTTCCTATAGAAAATTATGTTGTCGATAGATTTCCTATAGAAAATTATGTTGTCGATAGATTGCCTATAGAAAATTATGTTGTCGATAGATTTCCTATAGAAAATTATGTTGTCGATAGATTGCCTATAGAAAATTATGTTGTTGATAGATTTTCTATAGAAAATTGTGTTGTCGATAGATTTCCTATAGAAAATTATGCTGTCGATAGATTTTCTACAGAAAATTATGTTGTCGATAGATTTCCTATAGAAAATTATGTTGTCGATAGATTTTCTATAGAAAACTATGTTGTCGATAGATTTCCTATAGAAAATAATGTTGTCGATAGATTTCCTATAGAAAATTATATTGTCGATAGATTTCCTATAGAAAATTATGTTGTCGATAGATTTCCTATAGAAAATTATGTTGTTGATAGATATCCTATAGAAAATTATGTTGTCGATAGATTTCCTACCGAAAATTATGTTGTCGATAGATTTCTTATAGAAAATTATGTTGTCGATAGATTTCATATAGAAAATTATGTTGTCGATAGATTTCCTACCGAAAATTATGTTGTCGATAGATTTCCTATAGAAAATTATGTTGTCGATAGATTTCCTACCGAAAATTATGTTGTCGATAGATTTCCTATAGAAAATTATGTTGTCGATAGATTTCCTACAGAAAATTATGTTGTCGATAGATTTCATACAGAAAATTATGTTGTCGATAGATTTCCTACAGAAAATTATGTTGTCGATAGATTGCCTATAGAAAATTATCTTGTCGATAGATTGCCTATAGAAAATTATGTTGTCGATAGACTGCCTATAGAAAATTATCTTGTCGATAGATTGCCTATAGAAAATTATCTTGTCGATAGATTTCCTATAGAAAATTATGTTGTCGATAGATTGCCTATAGAAAATTATCTTGTCGATAGATTTCCTATAGAAAATTATGTTGTCGATAGATTTCCTATAGAAAATTATGTTGTCGATAGATTTCCTATAGAAAATTATGTTGTCGATAGATTTCCTACAGAAAATTATGTTGTCGATAGATTTCCTATAGAAAATTATGTTGTCGATAGATTTCCTATAGAAAATTATGTTGTCGATTGGTTTCATATAGAAAATTGTGTTGTCGATAGATTTCCTACAGAAAATTATGTTGTCGATAGATTTCCTATAGAAAATTATGTTGTCGATAGATTTCCTGTAGAAAATTATGTTGTCGATAGATTTCCTACAGAAAATTATGTTGTCGATAGATTTTCTATAGAAAATTATGTTGTCGATAGATTTCCTACAGAAAATTATGTTGTCGATAGATTTTCTATAGAAAATTGTGTTGTCGATAGATTTCCTACAGAAAATTATGTTGTCGATAGATTTCCTACAGAAAATTATGTTGTCGATAGATTGCCTATAGAAAATTATGTTGTCGATAGATTTCCTACAGAAAATTATGTTGTCGATAGATTTTCTATAGAAAATTATGTTGTCGATAGATAGAAAATTATGTTGTCGATAGATTTCCTACAGAAAATTATGTTGTCGATAGATTTTCTATAGAAAATTATGTTGTCGATAGATTTCCCATAGAAAATTATGTTGTTGATAGATTTTCTATAGAAAATTGTGTTGTCGATAGATTTCCTATAGAAAATTATGCTGTCGATAGATTTCCTATAGAAAATTATGTTGTCGATAGATTGCCTATAGAAAATTATGTTGTCGATAGATTTCCTACAGAAAATTATGTTGTCGATAGATTTCCTATAGAAAATTATGTTGTCGATAGATTTCCTACAGAAAATTATGTTGTCGATAGATTTCCTATAGAAAATTATGTTGTCGATAGATTGTCTATAGAAAATTATGTTGTCGATAGATTTCCTATAGAAAATTATGTTGTCGATAGATTTCCTATAGAAAATTATGTTGTCGATAGATTGCCTATATAAAATTATGCTGTCGATAGATTGCCTATAGAAAATTATGTTGTCGATAGATTGCCTATAGAAAATTATGCTGTCGATAGATTTCCTATAGAAAATTATGTTGTCGATAGATTTCCTATAGAAAATTATGTTGTCGATAGATTGCCTATAGAAAATTATGTTGTCGATAGATTTCCTATAGAAAATTATCTTGTCGATAGATTGCCTATAGAAAATTATGTTGTCGATAGATTTCCTATAGAAAATTATGTTGTCGATAGATTTCCTATAGAAAGTTATGTTGTCGATAGATTGCCTATAGAAAATTATGTTGTCGATAGATTGCCTATAGAAAATTATGTTGTCGATAGATTTCCTATAGAAAATTATGTTGTCGATAGATTTTCTATAGAAAATTGTGTTGTCGATAGATTTCCTATAGAAAATTATGTTGTCGATAGATTGTCTATAGAAAATTATGTTGTCGATAGATTTCCTATAGAAAATTGTGTTGTCGATAGATTGCCTATAGAAAATTATGTTGTTGATAGATTTTCTATAGAAAATTGTGTTGTCGATAGATTTCCTATAGAAAATTATGCTGTCGATAGATTTTCTACAGAAAATTATGTTGTCGATAGATTTCCTATAGAAAATTATGTTGTCGATAGATTTTCTATAGAAAATTATGTTGTCGATAGATTTCCTATAGAAAATTATGTTGTCGATAGATTTTCTATAGAAAATTATGTTGTCGATAGATTTTCTATAGAAAATTATGTTGTCGATAGATTTCCTACAGAAAATTATGTTGTCGATAGATTGCCTATAGAAAATTATGTTGTCGATAGAAAGCCTATAGAAAATTATGTTGTCGATAGATTTCCTACAGAAAATTATGTTGTCGATAGATTTCCTATAGAAAATTATGTTGTCGATAGATTTCCTACAGAAAATTATGTTGTCGATAGATTTTCTATAGAAAATTATGTTGTCGATAGATTTCCTACAGAAAATTATGTTGTCGATAGATTTTCTATAGAAAATTGTGTTGTCGATAGATTTCCTACAGAAAATTATGTTGTCGATAGATTTCCTACAGAAAATTATGTTGTCGATAGATTGCCTATAGAAAATTATGTTGTCGATAGATTGCCTATAGAAAATTATCTTGTCGATAGATTTCCTATAGAAAATTATGTTGTCGATAGATTTCCTATAGAAAATTATGTTGTCGATAGATTGCTTATAGAAAATTATGTTGTCGATAGATTGCCTATAGAAAATTATGTTGTCGATAGATTTCCTATAGAAAATTATGTTGTCGATAGATTGCCTATAGAAAATTATGTTGTCGATAGATTGCCTATAGAAAATTATGTTGTCGATAGATTTCCTATAGAAAATTATGTTGTCGATAGATTGCCTATAGAAAATTATGTTGTCGATAGATTTCCTACAGAAAATTATGTTGTCGATAGATTGCCTATAGAAAATTATGTTGTCGATAGATTGCCTATAGAAAATTATGTTGTCGATAGATTGCCTATAGAAAATTATGTTGTCGATAGATTGCCTATAGAAAATTATGTTGTCGATAGATTGCCTATAGAAAATTATCTTGTCGATAGATTTCCTATAGAAAATTATGTTGTCGATAGATTTCCTATAGAAAATTATGTTGTCGATAGATTGCTTATAGAAAATTATGTTGTCGATAGATTGCCTATAGAAAATTATGTTGTCGATAGATTGCCTATAGAAAATTGTGTTGTCTATAGATTTCCTATAGAAAATTATGTTGTCGATAGATTGTCTATAGAAAATTATGCTGTCGATAGATTTCCTATAGAAAATTATGTTGTCGATAGATTTCCTATAGAAAATTATGTTGTCGATAGATTGTCTATAGAAAATTATGCTGTCGATAGATTTCCTATAGAAAATTATGTTGTCGATAGATTTCCTATAGAAAATTATGTTGTCGATAGATTGCCTATAGAAAATTATGTTGTCGATAGATTTCCTATAGAAAATTATGTTGTCGATAGATTGCCTATAGAAAATTATGTTGTCGATAGATTGTCTATAGAAAATTATGTTGTCGATAGATTGTCTATAGAAAATTATGTTGTCGATAGATTTCCTATAGAAAATTGTGTTGTCGATAGATTGCCTATAGAAAATTATGTTGTTGATAGATTTTCTATAGAAAATTGTGTTGTCGATAGATTTCCTATAGAAAATTATGCTGTCGATAGATTTTCTACAGAAAATTATGTTGTCGATAGATTTCCTATAGAAAATTATGCTGTCGATAGATTGCCTATAGAAAATTATGTTGTCGATATATTTTCTATAGAAAATTGTGTTGTCGATAGATTTCCTATAGAAAATTATGTTGTCGATAGATTTCCTACAGAAAATTATGTTGTCGATAGATTTTCTATAGAAAATTGTGTTGTCGATAGATTTTCTATAGAAAATTATGTTGTCGATAGATTTTCTATAGAAAATTGTGTTGTCGACAGATTTCCTATAGAAAATTATGTTGTCGATAGATTGTCTATAGAAAATTATGTTGTCGATAGATTTTCTATAGAAAATTATGTTGTCGATAGATTTTCTATAGAAAATTGTGTTGTCGATAGATTTCCTATAGAAAATTATGTTGTCGATAGATTTTCTATAGAAAATTATGTTGTCGATAGATTTTCTATAGAAAATTATGTTGTCGATAGATTTTCTATAGAAAATTGTGTTGTCGATAGATTTTCTATAGAAAATTGTGTTGTCGATAGATTTCCTATAGAAAATTAAGTTGTCGATAGATTTCCTATAGAAAATTATGTTGTCGATAGATTGCCTATAGAAAATTATGTTGTCGATAGATTTCCTATAGAAAATTATGTTGTCGATAGATTGCCTATAGAAAATTATGTTGTCGATAGATTTCCTATAGAAAATTATATTGTCGATAGATTTCCTATAGAAAATTATGTTGTCGATAGATTTCCTATAGAAAATTATGTTGTTGATAGATATCCTATAGAAAATTATGTTGTCGATAGATTTCCTACCGAAAATTATGTTGTCGATAGATTTCTTATAGAAAATTATGTTGTCGATAGATTTCATATAGAAAATTATGTTGTCGATAGATTTCCTACCGAAAATTATGTTGTCGATAGATTTCCTATAGAAAATTATGTTGTCGATAGATTTCCTACCGAAAATTATGTTGTCGATAGATTTCCTATAGAAAATTATGTTGTCGATAGATTTCCTACAGAAAATTATGTTGTCGATAGATTTCATACAGAAAATTATGTTGTCGATAGATTTCCTACAGAAAATTATGTTGTCGATAGATTGCCTATAGAAAATTATGTTGTCGATAGATTGCCTATAGAAAATTATGTTGTCGATAGATTGTCTATAGAAAATTATGTTGTCGATAGATTGCCTATAGAAAATTATGTTGTCGATAGATTGCCTATAGAAAATTATCTTGTCGATAGATTTCCTATAGAAAATTATGTTGTCGATAGATTTCCTATAGAAAATTATGTTGTCGATAGATTTCCTATAGAAAATTATGTTGTCGATAGATTTCCTACAGAAAATTATGTTGTCGATAGATTTCCTGTAGAAAATTATGTTGTCGATAGATTTCCTACAGAAAATTATGTTGTCGATTGGTTTCATATAGAAAATTGTGTTGTCGATAGATTTCCTACAGAAAATTATGTTGTCGATAGATTTCCTATAGAAAATTATGTTGTCGATAGATTTCCTGTAGAAAATTATGTTGTCGATAGATTTCCTACAGAAAATTATGTTGTCGATAGATTTTCTATAGAAAATTATGTTGTCGATAGATTTCCTACAGAAAATTATGTTGTCGATAGATTTTCTATAGAAAATTGTGTTGTCGATAGATTTCCTACAGAAAATTATGTTGTCGATAGATTTCCTACAGAAAATTATGTTGTCGATAGATTGCCTATAGAAAATTATGTTGTCGATAGATTTCCTACAGAAAATTATGTTGTCGATAGATTTTCTATAGAAAATTATGTTGTCGATAGATTTCCCATAGAAAATTATGTTGTTGATAGATTTTCTATAGAAAATTGTGTTGTCGATAGATTTCCTATAGAAAATTATGCTGTCGATAGATTTCCTATAGAAAATTATGTTGTCGATAGATTGCCTATAGAAAATTATGTTGTCGATAGATTTCCTATAGAAAATTATGTTGTCGATAGATTTCCTATAGAAAATTATGTTGTCGATAGATTTCCTACAGAAAATTATGTTGTCGATAGATTTCCTATAGAAAATTATGTTGTCGATAGATTGCCTATAGAAAATTATGTTGTCGATAGATTTCCTGTAGAAAATTATGTTGTTGATAGATTGCCTATAGAAAATTATGTTGTTGATAGATTTTCTATAGAAAATTGTGTTGTCGATAGATTTCCCATAGAAAATTATGTTGTTGATAGATTTTCTATAGAAAATTATGTTGTCGATAGATTGCCTATAGAAAATTATGTTGTCGATAGATTTCCTACAGAAAATTATGTTGTCGATAGATTTCCTATAGAAAATTATGTTGTCGATAGATTTCCTACAGAAAATTATGTTGTCGATAGATTTTCTATAGAAAATTGTGTTGTCGATAGATTTCCTACAGAAAATTATGTTGTCGATAGATTTCCTACAGAAAATTATGTTGTCGATAGATTGCCTATAGAAAATTATGTTGTCGATAGATTGCCTATAGAAAATTATGTTGTCGATAGATTGCCTATAGAAAATTATGTTGTCGATAGATTTCCTACAGAAAATTATGTTGTCGATAGATTGCCTATAGAAAATTATGTTGTCGATAGATTTCCTATAGAAAATTATGCTGTCGATAGATTTTCTGTAGAAAATTGTGTTGTCGATAGATTTCCTATAGAAAATTAGGTTGTCGATAGATTGTCTATAGAAAATTATGTTGTCGATAGATTTCCTATAGAAAATTATGTTGTCGATAGATTGCCTATAGAAAATTATGTTGTTGATAGATTTTCTATAGAAAATTGTGTTGTCGATAGATTTCCTATAGAAAATTATGTTGTCGATAGATTGCCTATAGAAAATTATGTTGTCGATAGATTTCCTATAGAAAATTATGTTGTCGATAGATTGTCTATAGAAAATTATGTTGTCGATAGATTTCCTATAGAAAATTATGTTGTCGATAGATTTCCTATAGAAAATTATGTTGTCGATAGATTGCCTATATAAAATTATGTTGTCGATAGATTGCCTATAGAAAATTATGTTGTCGATAGATTTCCTATAGAAAATTATGTTGTCGATAGATTGTCTATAGAAAATTATGTTGTCGATAGATTTCCTATAGAAAATTATGTTGTCGATAGATTTCCTATAGAAAATTATGTTGTCGATAGATTGCCTATATAAAATTATGTTGTCGATAGATTTCCTATAGAAAATTATGTTGTCGATAGATTTCCTATAGAAAATTATGTTGTCGATAGATTGCCTATAGAAAATTATGTTGTCGATAGATTGCCTATAGAAAATTATGTTGTCGATAGATTTCCTATAGAAAATTATGTTGTCGATAGATTTCCTATAGAAAGTTATGTTGTCGATAGATTGCCTATAGAAAATTATGTTGTCGATAGATTGCCTATAGAAAATTATGTTGTCGATAGATTTCCTATAGAAAATTATGTTGTCGATAGATTTTCTATAGAAAATTGTGTTGTCGATAGATTTCCTATAGAAAATTATGTTGTCGATAGATTTTCTATAGAAAATAGTGTTGTCGATACATTTCCTATAGAAAATTATGTTGTCGATAGATTGTCTATAGAAAATTATGTTGTCGATAGATTTTCTATAGAAAATTATGTTGTCGATAGATTTCCTATAGAAAATTATGTTGTCGATAGATTTTCTATAGAAAATTATGTTGTCGATAGATTTTCTATAGAAAATTATGTTGTCGATAGATTTCCTATAGAAAATTATGTTGTCGATAGATTTTCTATAGAAAATTATGTTGTCGATAGATTTTCTATAGAAAATTATGTTGTCGATAGATTTTCTATAGAAAATTATGTTGTCGATAGATTTCCTACAGAAAATTATGTTGTCGATAGATTGCCTATAGAAAATTATGTTGTCGATAGAAAGCCTATAGAAAATTATGTTGTCGATAGATTTCCTACAGAAAATTATGTTGTCGATAGATTTCCTATAGAAAATTATGTTGTCGATAGATTTCCTACAGAAAATTATGTTGTCGATAGATTTCCTATAGAAAATTATGTTGTCGATAGATTTCCTACAGAAAATTATGTTGTCGATAGATTTTCTATAGAAAATTATGTTGTCGATAGATTTCCTACAGAAAATTATGTTGTCGATAGATTTTCTATAGAAAATTGTGTTGTCGATAGATTTCCTACAGAAAATTATGTTGTCGATAGATTTCCTACAGAAAATTATGTTGTCGATAGATTGCCTATAGAAAATTATGTTGTCGATAGATTTCCTACAGAAAATTATGTTGTCGATAGATTTTCTACAGAAAATTATGTTGTCGATAGATTGCCTATAGAAAATTATGTTGTCGATAGATTTCCTATAGAAAATTATCTTGTCGATAGATTGCCTATAGAAAATTATGTTGTCGATAGATTTCCTATAGAAAATTATGTTGTCGATAGATTTCCTATAGAAAGTTATGTTGTCGATAGATTGCCTATAGAAAATTATGTTGTCGATAGATTGCCTATAGAAAATTATGTTGTCGATAGATTTCCTATAGAAAATTATGTTGTCGATAGATTTTCTATAGAAAATTGTGTTGTCGATAGATTTCCTATAGAAAATTATGTTGTCGATAGATTGTCTATAGAAAATTATGTTGTCGATAGATTTCCTATAGAAAATTGTGTTGTCGATAGATTGCCTATAGAAAATTATGTTGTTGATAGATTTTCTATAGAAAATTGTGTTGTCGATAGATTTCCTATAGAAAATTATGCTGTCGATAGATTTTCTACAGAAAATTATGTTGTCGATAGATTTCCTATAGAAAATTATGCTGTCGATAGATTGCCTATAGAAAATTATGTTGTCGATATATTTTCTATAGAAAATTATGTTGTCGATAGATTTTCTATAGAAAATTATGTTGTCGATAGATTTCCTATAGAAAATTATGTTGTCGATAGATTTTCTATAGAAAATTATGTTGTCGATAGATTTTCTATAGAAAATTATGTTGTCGATAGATTTCCTACAGAAAATTATGTTGTCGATAGATTTCCTATAGAAAATTATGTTGTCGATAGAAAGCCTATAGAAAATTATGTTGTCGATAGATTTCCTACAGAAAATTATGTTGTCGATAGATTTCCTATAGAAAATTATGTTGTCGATAGATTTCCTACAGAAAATTATGTTGTCGATAGATTTCCTATAGAAAATTATGTTGTCGATAGATTTCCTACAGAAAATTATGTTGTCGATAGATTTTCTATAGAAAATTATGTTGTCGATAGATTTCCTACAGAAAATTATGTTGTCGATAGATTTTCTATAGAAAATTATGTTGTCGATAGATTTCCTACAGAAAATTATGTTGTCGATAGATTTCCTACAGAAAATTATGTTGTCGATAGATTGCCTATAGAAAATTATGTTGTCGATAGATTGCCTATAGAAAATTATCTTGTCGATAGATTTCCTATAGAAAATTATGTTGTCGATAGATTTCCTATAGAAAATTATGTTGTCGATAGATTGCTTATAGAAAATTATGTTGTCGATAGATTGCCTATAGAAAATTATGTTGTCGATAGATTTCCTATAGAAAATTATGTTGTCGATAGATTGCCTATAGAAAATTATGTTGTCGATAGATTGCCTATAGAAAATTATGTTGTCGATAGATTTCCTATAGAAAATTATGTTGTCGATAGATTGCCTATAGAAAATTATGTTGTCGATAGATTTCCTACAGAAAATTATGTTGTCGATAGATTGCCTATAGAAAATTATGTTGTCGATAGATTGCCTATAGAAAATTATGTTGTCGATAGATTGCCTATAGAAAATTATGTTGTCGATAGATTGCCTATAGAAAATTATGTTGTCGATAGATTGCCTATAGAAAATTATGTTGTCGATAGATTTCCTATAGAAAATTATGTTGTCGATAGATTTCCTATAGAAAATTATGTTGTCGATAGATTGCTTATAGAAAATTATGTTGTCGATAGATTGCCTATAGAAAATTATGTTGTCGATAGATTGCCTATAGAAAATTGTGTTGTCTATAGATTTCCTATAGAAAATTATGTTGTCGATAGATTGTCTATAGAAAATTATGCTGTCGATAGATTTCCTATAGAAAATTATGTTGTCGATAGATTTCCTATAGAAAATTATGTTGTCGATAGATTGCCTATAGAAAATTATGCTGTCGATAGATTTCCTATAGAAAATTATGTTGTCGATAGATTTCCTATAGAAAATTATGTTGTCGATAGATTGCCTATAGAAAATTATGTTGTCGATAGATTGCCTATAGAAAATTATGTTGTCGATAGATTGCCTATAGAAAATTATGTTGTCGATAGATTGTCTATAGAAAATTATGTTGTCGATAGATTGTCTATAGAAAATTATGTTGTCGATAGATTTCCTATAGAAAATTGTGTTGTCGATAGATTGCCTATAGAAAATTATGTTGTTGATAGATTTTCTATAGAAAATTGTGTTGTCGATAGATTTCCTATAGAAAATTATGCTGTCGATAGATTTTCTACAGAAAATTATGTTGTCGATAGATTTCCTATAGAAAATTATGCTGTCGATAGATTGCCTATAGAAAATTATGTTGTCGATATATTTTCTATAGAAAATTGTGTTGTCGATAGATTTCCTATAGAAAATTATGTTGTCGATAGATTTCCTATAGAAAATTATGTTGTCGATAGATTTTCTATAGAAAATTATGTTGTCGATAGATTTTCTATAGAAAATTATGTTGTCGATAGATTTTCTATAGAAAATTGTGTTGTCGACAGATTTCCTATAGAAAATTATGTTGTCGATAGATTGTCTATAGAAAATTATGTTGTCGATAGATTTTCTATAGAAAATTATGTTGTCGATAGATTTTCTATAGAAAATTGTGTTGTCGATAGATTTCCTATAGAAAATTATGTTGTCGATAGATTTTCTATAGAAAATTATGTTGTCGATAGATTTTCTATAGAAAATTATGTTGTCGATAGATTTTCTATAGAAAATTGTGTTGTCGATAGATTTTCTATAGAAAATTGTGTTGTCGATAGATTTCCTATAGAAAATTATGTTGTCGATAGATTTCCTATAGAAAATTATGTTGTCGATAGATTGCCTATAGAAAATTATGTTGTCGATAGATTTCCTATAGAAAATTATGTTGTCGATAGATTGCCTATAGAAAATTATGTTGTTGATAGATTTTCTATAGAAAATTGTGTTGTCGATAGATTTCCTATAGAAAATTATGCTGTCGATAGATTTTCTACAGAAAATTATGTTGTCGATAGATTTCCTATAGAAAATTATGTTGTCGATAGATTTTCTATAGAAAACTATGTTGTCGATAGATTTCCTATAGAAAATAATGTTGTCGATAGATTTCCTATAGAAAATTATATTGTCGATAGATTTCCTATAGAAAATTATGTTGTCGATAGATTTCCTATAGAAAATTATGTTGTTGATAGATATCCTATAGAAAATTATGTTGTCGATAGATTTCCTACCGAAAATTATGTTGTCGATAGATTTCTTATAGAAAATTATGTTGTCGATAGATTTCATATAGAAAATTATGTTGTCGATAGATTTCCTACCGAAAATTATGTTGTCGATAGATTTCCTATAGAAAATTATGTTGTCGATAGATTTCCTACCGAAAATTATGTTGTCGATAGATTTCCTATAGAAAATTATGTTGTCGATAGATTTCCTACAGAAAATTATGTTGTCGATAGATTGCCTATAGAAAATTATGTTGTCGATAGATTGCCTATAGAAAACTATGTTGTCGATAGATTTCCTATAGAAAATAATGTTGTCGATAGATTTCCTATAGAAAATTATATTGTCGATAGATTTCCTATAGAAAATTATGTTGTCGATAGATTTCCTATAGAAAATTATGTTGTTGATAGATATCCTATAGAAAATTATGTTGTCGATAGATTTCCTACCGAAAATTATGTTGTCGATAGATTTCTTATAGAAAATTATGTTGTCGATAGATTTCATATAGAAAATTATGTTGTCGATAGATTTCCTATAGAAAATAATGTTGTCGATAGATTTCCTATAGAAAATTATATTGTCGATAGATTTCCTATAGAAAATTATGTTGTCGATAGATTTCCTATAGAAAATTATGTTGTTGATAGATATCCTATAGAAAATTATGTTGTCGATAGATTTCCTACCGAAAATTATGTTGTCGATAGATTTCTTACAGAAAATTATGTTGTCGATAGATTTCATATAGAAAATTATGTTGTCGATAGATTTCCTACCGAAAATTATGTTGTCGATAGATTTCCTATAGAAAATTATGTTGTCGATAGATTTCCTACCGAAAATTATGTTGTCGATAGATTTCATACAGAAAATTATGTTGTCGATAGATTTCCTACAGAAAATTATGTTGTCGATAGATTGCCTATAGAAAATTATGTTGTCGATAGATTGCCAATAGAAAATTATGTTGTCGATAGATTGTCTATAGAAAATTATGTTGTCGATAGATTGCCTATAGAAAATTATGTTGTCGATAGATTGCCTATAGAAAATTATCTTGTCGATAGATTTCCTATAGAAAATTATGTTGTCGATAGATTTCCTATAGAAAATTATGTTGTCGATAGATTTCCTATAGAAAATTATGTTGTCGATAGATTTCCTACAGAAAATTATGTTGTCGATAGATTTCCTGTAGAAAATTATGTTGTCGATAGATTTCCTACAGAAAATTATGTTGTCGATAGATTTTCTATAGAAAATTATGTTGTCGATAGATTTCCTACAGAAAATTATGTTGTCGATAGATTTTCTATAGAAAATTGTGTTGTCGATAGATTTCGTACAGAAAATTATGTTGTCGATAGATTTC
Organism: Sarcophaga caerulescens; assembly: GCA_927399465.1. Taxonomy (NCBI): domain Eukaryota; kingdom Metazoa; phylum Arthropoda; class Insecta; order Diptera; family Sarcophagidae; genus Sarcophaga; species Sarcophaga caerulescens. The sequence goes on from OV656867.1 coordinate 23,915,432, forward strand.
CTACAGAAAATTATGTTGTCGATAGATTGCCTATAGAAAATTATGTTGTCGATAGATTTCCTACAGAAAATTATGTTGTCGATAGATTTTCTATAGAAAATTATGTTGTCGATAGATAGAAAATTATGTTGTCGATAGATTTCCTACAGAAAATTATGTTGTCGATAGATTTTCTATAGAAAATTATGTTGTCGATAGATTTCCCATAGAAAATTATGTTGTTGATAGATTTTCTATAGAAAATTGTGTTGTCGATAGATTTCCTATAGAAAATTATGCTGTCGATAGATTGCCTATAGAAAATTATGTTGTCGATAGATTGCCTATAGAAAATTATGTTGTCGATAGATTTCCTACAGAAAATTATGTTGTCGATAGATTTCCTATAGAAAATTATGTTGTCGATAGATTTCCTACAGAAAATTATGTTGTCGATAGATTTCCTATAGAAAATTATGTTGTCGATAGATTGCCTATAGAAAATTATGTTGTCGATAGATTTCCTGTAGAAAATTATGTTGTTGATAGATTGCCTATAGAAAATTATGTTGTTGATAGATTTTCTATAGAAAATTGTGTTGTCGATAGATTTCCCATAGAAAATTATGTTGTTGATAGATTTTCTATAGAAAATTATGTTGTCGATAGAAAGCCTATAGAAAATTATGTTGTCGATAGATTTCCTACAGAAAATTATGTTGTCGATAGATTGCCTATAGAAAATTATGTTGTCGATAGATTTCCTACAGAAAATTATGTTGTCGATAGATTTCCTATAGAAAATTATGTTGTCGATAGATTTCCTACAGAAAATTATGTTGTCGATAGATTTCCTATAGAAAATTATGTTGTCGATAGATTTCCTACAGAAAATTATGTTGTCGATAGATTTTCTATAGAAAATTATGTTGTCGATAGATTTCCTACAGAAAATTATGTTGTCGATAGATTTTCTATAGAAAATTGTGTTGTCGATAGATTTCCTACAGAAAATTATGTTGTCGATAGATTTCCTACAGAAAATTATGTTGTCGATAGATTGCCTATAGAAAATTATGTTGTCGATAGATTTCCTACAGAAAATTATGTTGTCGATAGATTTTCTACAGAAAATTATGTTGTCGATAGATTTTCTATAGAAAATTATGTTGTCGATAGATTTCCTACAGAAAATTATGTTGCCGATAGATTTCCTACAGAAAATTATGTTGTCGATAGATTGCCTATAGAAAATTATGTTGTCGATAGATTGCCTATAGAAAATTATGTTGTCGATAGATTGCCTATAGAAAATTATGTTGTCGATAGATTTCCTATAGAAAATTATGTTGTCGATAGATTGCCTATAGAAAATTATGTTGTCGATAGATTTCCTATAGAAAATTATGTTGTCGATAGATTTCCTATAGAAAGTTATGTTGTCGATAGATTGCCTATAGAAAATTATGTTGTCGATAGATTGCGTATAGAAAATTATGTTGTCGATAGATTTCCTATAGAAAATTATGTTGTCGATAGATTTTCTATAGAAAATTGTGTTGTCGATAGATTTCCTATAGAAAATTATGTTGTCGATAGATTGTCTATAGAAAATTATGTTGTCGATAGATTTCCTATAGAAAATTGTGTTGTCGATAGATTGCCTATAGAAAATTATGTTGTTGATAGATTTTCTATAGAAAATTGTGTTGTCGATAGATTTCCTATAGAAAATTATGCTGTCGATAGATTTTCTACAGAAAATTATGTTGTCGATAGATTTCCTATAGAAAATTATGCTGTCGATAGATTGCCTATAGAAAATTATGTTGTCGATATATTTTCTATAGAAAATTGTGTTGTCGATAGATTTCCTATAGAAAATTATGTTGTCGATAGATTTCCTACAGAAAATTATGTTGTCGATAGATTTTCTATAGAAAATTATGTTGTCGATAGATTTCCTATAGAAAATTATGTTGTCGATAGATTTTCTATAGAAAATTGTGTTGTCGATAGATTTCCTATAGAAAATTATGTTGTCGATAGATTTCCTATAGAAAATTATGTTGTCGATAGATTGTCTATAGAAAATTATGTTGTCGATAGATTTTCTATAGAAAATTATGTTGTCGATAGATTTCCTATAGAAAATTATGTTGTCGATAGATTTTCTATAGAAAATTATGTTGTCGATAGATTTTCTATAGAAAATTGTGTTGTCGATAGATTTCCTATAGAAAATTATGTTGTCGATAGATTTTCTATAGAAAATTATGTTGTCGATAGATTTTCTATAGAAAATTATGTTGTCGATAGATTTTCTATAGAAAATTGTGTTGTCGATAGATTTCCTATAGAAAATTAAGTTGTCGATAGATTTCCTACAGAAAATTATGTTGTCGATAGATTGCCTATAGAAAATTATGTTGTCGATAGATTTCCTATAGAAAATTATGTTGTCGATAGATTGCCTATAGAAAATTATGTTGTTGATAGATTTTCTATAGAAAATTGTGTTGTCGATAGATTTCCTATAGAAAATTATGCTGTCGATAGATTGCGTATAGAAAATTATGTTGTCGATAGATTTCTTATAGAAAATTATGTTGTCGATAGATTTCATATAGAAAATTATGTTGTCGATAGATTTCCTACCGAAAATTATGTTGTCGATAGATTTCCTATAGAAAATTATGTTGTCGATAGATTTCCTATAGAAAATTATGCTGTCGATAGATATCCTATAGAAAATTATGTTGTCGATAGATTTCCTACCGAAAATTATGTTGTCGATAGATTTCTTATAGAAAATTATGTTGTCGATAGATTTCATATAGAAAATTATGTTGTCGATAGATTTCCTACCGAAAATTATGTTGTCGATAGATTTCCTATAGAAAATTATGTTGTCGATAGATTTCCTACAGAAAATTATGTTGTCGATAGATTTCATACAGAAAATTATGTTGTCGATAGATTTCATATAGAAAATTATGTTGTCGATAGATTTCCTACCGAAAATTATGTTGTCGATAGATTTCCTATAGAAAATTATGTTGTCGATAGATTTCCTACAGAAAATTATGTTGTCGATAGATTTCCTATAGAAAATTATGCTGTCGATAGATTTCCTATAGAAAATTATGTTGTCGATAGATTTCCTACCGAAAATTATGTTGTCGATAGATTTCCTATAGAAAATTATGTTGTCGATAGATTTCCTACAGAAAATTATGTTGTCGATAGATTTCATACAGAAAATTATGTTGTCGATAGATTTCCTACAGAAAATTATGTTGTCGATAGATTGCCTATAGAAAATTATGTTGTCGATAGATTGCCTATAGAAAATTATGTTGTCGATAGATTGCGTATAGAAAATTATGTTGTCGATAGATTTCTTATAGAAAATTATGTTGTCGATAGATTTCATATAGAAAATTATGTTGTCGATAGATTTCCTACCGAAAATTATGTTGTCGATAGATTTCCTATAGAAAATTATGTTGTCGATAGATTTCCTACAGAAAATTATGTTGTCGATAGATTTCCTATAGAAAATTATGTTGTCGAGAGATTTCCTATAGAAAATTATGTTGTCGATAGATTTCCTACAGAAAATTATGTTGTCGATATATTTCCTACAGAAAATTATGTTGTCGATAGATTTCATACAGAAAATTATGTTGTCGATAGATTTCCTACAGAAAATTATGTTGTCGATAGATTTCCTATTGAAAATTATGTTGTCGATAGATTTCCTACAGAAAATTATGTTGTCGATAGATTTCCTATAGAAAATTATGTTGTCGAGAGATTTCCTATAGAAAATTATGTTGTCGATAGATTTTCTATAGAAAATTGTGTTGTCGATAGATTTCCTATAGAAAATTATGTTGTCGATAGATTTCCTATAGAAAATTATGTTGTCGATAGATTGTCTATAGAAAATTATGTTGTCGATAGATTTTCTATAGAAAATTATGTTGTCGATAGATTTCCTATAGAAAATTATGTTGTCGATAGATTTTCTATAGAAAATTATGTTGTCGATAGATTTTCTATAGAAAATTGTGTTGTCGATAGATTTCCTATAGAAAATTATGTTGTCGATAGATTTTCTATAGAAAATTATGTTGTCGATAGATTTTCTATAGAAAATTATGTTGTCGATAGATTTTCTATAGAAAATTATGTTGTCGATAGATTTTCTATAGAAAATTGTGTTGTCGATAGATTTCCTATAGAAAATTAAGTTGTCGATAGATTTCCTACAGAAAATTATGTTGTCGATAGATTGCCTATAGAAAATTATGTTGTCGATAGATTTCCTATAGAAAATTATGTTGTCGATAGATTGCCTATAGAAAATTATGTTGTTGATAGATTTTCTATAGAAAATTGTGTTGTCGATAGATTTCCTATAGAAAATTATGCTGTCGATAGATTGCGTATAGAAAATTATGTTGTCGATAGATTTCTTATAGAAAATTATGTTGTCGATAGATTTCATATAGAAAATTATGTTGTCGATAGATTTCCTACCGAAAATTATGTTGTCGATAGATTTCCTATAGAAAATTATGCTGTCGATAGATATCCTATAGAAAATTATGTTGTCGATAGATTTCCTACCGAAAATTATGTTGTCGATAGATTTCTTATAGAAAATTATGTTGTCGATAGATTTCATATAGAAAATTATGTTGTCGATAGATTTCCTACCGAAAAATATGTTGTCGATAGATTTCCTATAGAAAATTATGTTGTCGATAGATTTCCTACCGAAAATTATGTTGTCGATAGATTTCCTATAGAAAATTATGTTGTCGATAGATTTCCTACAGAAAATTATGTTGTCGATAGATTTCATACAGAAAATTATGTTGTCGATAGATTTCCTACAGAAAATTATGTTGTCGATAGATTGCCTATAGAAAATTATGTTGTCGATAGATTGCCTATAGAAAATTATGTTGTCGATAGATTGCCTATAGAAAATTATGTTGTCGATAGATTGCCTATAGAAAATTATGTTGTCGATAGATTGCCTATAGAAAATTATCTTGTCGATAGATTTCCTATAGAAAATTATGTTGTCGATAGATTTCCTATAGAAAATTATGTTGTCGATAGATTTCCTATAGAAAATTATGTTGTCGATAGATTTCCTACAGAAAATTATGTTGTCGATAGATTTCCTATAGAAAATTATGTTGTCGAGAGATTTCCTATAGAAAATTATGTTGTCGATAGATTTCCTACAGAAAATTATGTTGTCGATATATTTCCTACAGAAAATTATGTTGTCGATAGATTTCATACAGAAAATTATGTTGTCGATAGATTTCCTACAGAAAATTATGTTGTCGATAGATTTCCTATAGAAAATTATGTTGTCGATAGATTTCCTACAGAAAATTATGTTGTCGATATATTTCCTACAGAAAATTATGTTGTCGATAGATTTCATACAGAAAATTATGTTGTCGATAGATTTCCTACAGAAAATTATGTTGTCGATAGATTTCCTATAGAAAATTATGTTGTCGATAGATTTCCTACAGAAAATTATGTTGTCGATAGATTTTCTATAGAAAATTGTGTTGTCGATAGATTTCCTATAGAAAATTATGTTGTCGATAGATTTCCTACAGAAAATTATGTTGTCGATAGATTTTCTATAGAAAATTATGTTGTCGATAGATTTCCTACAGAAAATTATGTTGTCGATAGATTTTCTATAGAAAATTGTGTTCTCGATAGATTTCCTACAGAAAATTATGTTGTCGATAGATTTCCTACAGAAAATTATGTTGTCGATAGATTGCCTATAGAAAATTATGTTGTCGATAGATTTTCTATAGAAAATTATGTTGTCGATAGATAGAAAATTATGTTGTCGATAGATTTCCTACAGAAAATTATGTTGTCGATAGATTTTCTATAGAAAATTATGTTGTCGATAGATTTCCTACAGAAAATTATGTTGTCGATAGATTTCCTATAGAAAATTATGTTGTCGATAGATTTCCTACAGAAAATTATGTTGTCGATAGATTGCCTATAGAAAATTATGTTGTCGATAGATTGCCTATAGAAAATTATGTTGTCGATAGATTTCCTATAGAAAATTATGTTGTCGATAGATTTTCTATAGAAAATTGTGTTGTCGATAGATTTCCCATAGAAAATTATGTTGTTGATAGATTTTCTATAGAAAATTGTGTTGTCGATAGATTGCCTATAGAAAATTATGTTGTTGATAGATTTTCTATAGAAAATTGTGTTGTCGATAGATTTCCCATAGAAAATTATGTTGTTGATAGATTTTCTATAGAAAATTGTGTTGTCGATAGATTTCCTATAGAAAATTATGTTGTCGATAGATTGCCTATAGAAAATTATGTTGTTGATAGATTTTCTATAGAAAATTGTGTTGTCGATAGATTTCCTATAGAAAATTATGTTGTCGATAGATTTCCTACAGAAAATTATGTTGTCGATAGATTTCCTATAGAAAATTATGTTGTCGATAGATTTCCTACAGAAAATTATGTTGTCGATAGATTTTCTATAGAAAATTATGTTGTCGATAGATTTCCTACAGAAAATTATGTTGTCGATAGATTTTCTATAGAAAATTGTGTTGTCGATAGATTTCCTACAGAAAATTATGTTGTCGATAGATTTCCTACAGAAAATTATGTTGTCGATAGATTGCCTATAGAAAATTATGTTGTCGATAGATTTCCTACAGAAAATTATGTTGTCGATAGATTTTCTACAGAAAATTATGTTGTCGATAGATTTTCTACAGAAAATTATGTTGTCGATAGATTTTCTATAGAAAATTATGTTGTCAATAGATTTCCTACAGAAAATTATGTTGTCGATAGATTTTCTATAGAAAATTATGTTGTCGATAGATTTCCTACAGAAAATTATGTTGTCGATAGATTTTCTACAGAAAATTATGTTGTCGATAGATTTTCTATAGAAAATTATGTTGTCGATAGATTTCCTACAGAAAATTATGTTGTCGATAGATTTTCTATAGAAAATTATGTTGTCGATAGATTTCCTACAGAAAATTATGTTGTCGATAGATTTTCTATAGAAAATTGTGTTGTCGATAGATTTCCTACAGAAAATTATGTTGTCGATAGATTTCCTACAGAAAATTATGTTGTCGATAGATTGCCTATAGAAAATTATGTTGTCGATAGATTTCCTACAGAAAATTATGTTGTCGATAGATTTCCTACAGAAAATTATGTTGTCGATAGATTTTCTATAGAAAATTATGTTGTCGATAGATTTCCTACAGAAAATTATGTTGTCGATAGATTGCCTATAGATAATTATGTTGTCGATAGATTGCCTATAGAAAATTATGTTGTCGATAGATTGCCTATAGAAAATTATGTTGTCGATAGATTTCCTACAGAAAATTATGTTGTCGATAGATTTCCTATAGAAAATTATGTTGTCGATAGATTTCCTACAGAAAATTATGTTGTCGATATATTTCCTACAGAAAATTATGTTGTCGATAGATTTCATACAGAAAATTATGTTGTCGATAGATTTCCTACAGAAAATTATGTTGTCGATAGATTTCCTATAGAAAATTATGTTGTCGATAGATTTCCTACAGAAAATTATGTTGTCGATAGATTTTCTATAGAAAATTGTGTTGTCGATAGATTTCCTATAGAAAATTATGTTGTCGATAGATTTCCTACAGAAAATTATGTTGTCGATAGATTTTCTATAGAAAATTATGTTGTCGATAGATTTCCTACAGAAAATTATGTTGTCGATAGATTTTCTATAGAAAATTGTGTTCTCGATAGATTTCCTACAGAAAATTATGTTGTCGATAGATTTCCTACAGAAAATTATGTTGTCGATAGATTGCCTATAGAAAATTATGTTGTCGATAGATTTCCTACAGAAAATTATGTTGTCGATAGATTGCCTATAGAAAATTATGTTGTCGATAGATTTTCTATAGAAAATTATGTTGTCGATAGATAGAAAATTATGTTGTCGATAGATTTCCTACAGAAAATTATGTTGTCGATAGATTTTCTATAGAAAATTATGTTGTCGATAGATTTCCTACAGAAAATTATGTTGTCGATAGATTTCCTATAGAAAATTATGTTGTCGATAGATTTCCTACAGAAAATTATGTTGTCGATAGATTGCCTATAGAAAATTATGTTGTCGATAGATTGCCTATAGAAAATTATGTTGTCGATAGATTTCCTATAGAAAATTATGTTGTCGATAGATTTTCTATAGAAAATTGTGTTGTCGATAGATTTCCCATAGAAAATTATGTTGTTGATAGATTTTCTATAGAAAATTGTGTTGTCGATAGATTGCCTATAGAAAATTATGTTGTTGATAGATTTTCTATAGAAAATTGTGTTGTCGATAGATTTCCCATAGAAAATTATGTTGTTGATAGATTTTCTATAGAAAATTGTGTTGTCGATAGATTTCCTATAGAAAATTATGTTGTCGATAGATTGCCTATAGAAAATTATGTTGTTGATAGATTTTCTATAGAAAATTGTGTTGTCGATAGATTTCCTATAGAAAATTATGTTGTCGATAGATTTCCTACAGAAAATTATGTTGTCGATAGATTTCCTATAGAAAATTATGTTGTCGATAGATTTCCTACAGAAAATTATGTTGTCGATAGATTTTCTATAGAAAATTATGTTGTCGATAGATTTCCTACAGAAAATTATGTTGTCGATAGATTTTCTATAGAAAATTGTGTTGTCGATAGATTTCCTACAGAAAATTATGTTGTCGATAGATTTCCTACAGAAAATTATGTTGTCGATAGATTGCCTATAGAAAATTATGTTGTCGATAGATTTCCTACAGAAAATTATGTTGTCGATAGATTTTCTACAGAAAATTATGTTGTCGATAGATTTCCTACAGAAAATTATGTTGTCGATAGATTTTCTACAGAAAATTATGTTGTCGATAGATTTTCTATAGAAAATTATGTTGTCGATAGATTTCCTACAGAAAATTATGTTGTCGATAGATTTTCTATAGAAAATTATGTTGTCGATAGATTTCCTACAGAAAATTATGTTGTCGATAGATTTTCTATAGAAAATTGTGTTGTCGATAGATTTCCTACAGAAAATTATGTTGTCGATAGATTTCCTACAGAAAATTATGTTGTCGATAGATTGCCTATAGAAAATTATGTTGTCGATAGATTTCCTACAGAAAATTATGTTGTCGATAGATTTCCTACAGAAAATTATGTTGTCGATAGATTTTCTATAGAAAATTATGTTGTCGATAGATTTCCTACAGAAAATTATGTTGTCGATAGATTGCCTATAGAAAATTATGTTGTCGATAGATTGCCTATAGAAAATTATGTTGTCGATAGATTGCCTATAGAAAATTATGTTGTCGATAGATTTCCTACAGAAAATTATGTTGTCGATAGATTTCCTATAGAAAATTATGTTGTCGATAGATTGCCTATAGAAAATTATGTTGTCGATAGATTTCCTATAGAAAATTATGCTGTCGATAGATTGCCTATAGAAAATTATGTTGTCGATAGATTTCCTATAGAAAATTATGTTGTCGATAGATTTTCTGTAGAAAATTGTGTTGTCGATAGATTTCCTATAGAAAATTAGGTTGTCGATAGATTGTCTATAGAAAATTATGTTGTCGACAGATTTCCTATAGAAAATTATGTTGTCGATAGATTGCCTATAGAAAATTATGTTGTCGATAGATTTCCTATAGAAAATTATGTTGTCGATAGATTGCCTATAGAAAATTATGTTGTCGATAGATTTCCTATAGAAAATTATGTTGTTGATAGATTGCCTATAGAAAATTATGTTGTCGATAGATTTCCTATAGAAAATTATGTTGTCGATAGATTGTCTATAGAAAATTATGTTGTCGATAGATTTCCTATAGAAAATTATGTTGTCGATAGATTTCCTATAGAAAATTATGTTGTCGATAGATTGCCTATAAAAAATTATGCTGTCGATAGATTGCCTATAGAAAATTATGTTGTCGATAGATTGCCTACAGAAAATTATGTTGTCGATAGATTTCCTACAGAAAATTATGTTGTCGATAGATTGCCTATAGAAAATTATGTTGTCGATAGATTTTCTATAGAAAATTATGTTGTCGATAGATTTTCTATAGACAATTATGTTGTCGATAGATTTCCTACAGAAAATTATGTTGTCGATAGATTTCCTCCAGAAAATTATGCTGTCGATAGATTTCCTATAGAAAATTATGTTGTCGATAGATTGCCTATAGAAAATTATGTTGTTGATAGATTTTCTATAGAAAATTGTGTTGTCGATAGATTTCCTATAGAAAATTATGTTGTCGATAGATTTCATACAGAAAATTATGTTGTCGATAGATTGCGTATAGAAAATTATGTTGTCGATAGATTTCCTATAGAAAATTATGTTGTCGATAGATTTTCTATAGAAAATTGTGTTGTCGATAGATTTCCTATAGAAAATTATGTTGTCGATAGATTGTCTATAGAAAATTATGTTGTCGATAGATTTTCTATAGACAATTATGTTGTCGATAGATTTCCTACAGAAAATTATGTTGTCGATAGATTGCCTATAGAAAATTATGTTGTCGATAGATTTCCTACAGAAAATTATGTTGTCGATAGATTTCCTATAGAAAATTATGTTGTCGATAGATTTCCTACAGAAAATTATGTTGTCGATAGATTTCCTATAGAAAATTATGTTGTCGATAGATTTCCTACAGAAAATTATGTTGTCGATAGATTTTCTATAGAAAATTATGTTGTCGATAGATTTCCTACAGAAAATTATGTTGTCGATAGATTTCCTACAGAAAATTATGTTGTCGATAGATTTCCTACGGAAAATTATGTTGTCGATAGATTGCCTATAGAAAATTATGTTGTCGATAGATTTCCTACAGAAAATTATGTTGTCGATAGATTTTCTATAGAAAATTATGTTGTCGATAGATTTCCTACAGAAAATTATGTTGTCGATAGATTTCCTACAGAAAATTATGTTGTCGATAGATTTCCTACGGAAAATTATGTTGTCGATAGATTTTCTATAGAAAATTATGTTGTCGATAGATTTCCTACAGAAAATTATGTTGTCGATAGATTTTCTATAGAAAATTATGTTGTCGATAGATTTCCTACAGAAAATTATGTTGTCGATAGATTTCCTATAGAAAATTGTGTTGTCGATAGATTGCCTATAGAAAATTATGTTGTCGATAGATTTCCTATAGAAAATTATGTTGTCGATAGATTGCCTATAGAAAATTATGTTGTTGATAGATTTTCTATAGAAAATTGTGTTGTCGATAGATTTCCTACAGAAAATTATGTTGTCGATAGATTTCCTATAGAAAATTATGTTGTCGATAGATTGCCTATAGAAAATTATGTTGTCGATAGATTTCCTATAGAAAATTATGTTGTCGATAGATTTTCTATAGAAAATTGTGTTGTCAATAGATTTCCTATAGAAAATTATGTTGTCGATAAATTGCCTATAGAAAATTATGTTGTCGATAGATTTTCTATAGAAAATTATGTTGTCGATAGATTTCCTATAGAAAATTACGTTGTCGATAGATTTCCTACAGGAAATTATGTTGTCGATAGATTTTCTATAGAAAATTATGTTGTCGATAGATTTTCTATAGAAAATTGTGTTGTCGATAGATTTCCTATAGAAAATTATGTTGTCGATAGATTGCCTATAGAAAATTATGTTGTCGATAGATTTCCTATAGAAAATTATGTTGTCGATAGATTGCCTATAGAAAATTATGTTGTCGATAGATTTTCTATAGAAAATTATGTTGTCGATAGATTTCCTACAGAAAATTATGTTGTCGATAGATTTCCTATAGAAAATTATGTTGTCGATAGATTGCCTATAGAAAATTATGTTGTCGATAGATTTCCTATAGAAAATTATGTTGTCGATAGATTGCCTATAGAAAATTATGTTGTTGATAGATTTTCTATAGAAAATTGTGTTGTCGATAGATTTCCTATAGAAAATTATGCTGTCGATAGATTTCCTATAGAAAATTATGTTGTCGATAAATTTCCTATAGAAAATTATGTTGTCGATAGATTTTCAACAGAAAATTATGTTGTCGATAGATTTCCTATAGAAAATTATGCTGTCGATAGATTGCCTATAGAAAATTATGTTGTCGATAGATTTTCTATAGAAAATTATGTTGTCGATAGATTTCCTGTAGAAAATTATGTTGTCGATAGATTTCCTATAGAAAATTATGTTGTCGATAGATTTCCTATAGGAAATTATGTTATCGATAGATTTCCTATAGGAAATTATGTTTTCGATAGATTCAAATGCTCAATTGTCTTTGGTTTGTTGGCATAACACTTTTCTTTAAAGGAAAAATAGAAAATAAAACAGAAAATAATCCAATGGTGTCAAATCGCTGCCTCTTGGCGGCTTATTGACATCACCATTTCGGCTAATTAAACGGCCATCAAACGCTTGGCCCAATAAATCGATTGTGGCATGAGATGTGCACCAAGTTGCACTATCATGTTGAAACCAAACATCGTTCACATCAATACTATGAAGAGCAGGTACAAAAAAATTGGTTAGCATGATGCGGTAGATGTCTCCATTGACCGCAATGGTTGCGCCGAGCTCATTTTCAAAGAAATATGGGCCAAAGATGCCTCCGCTTCACAAGCCGTACCAAACAGTAACGCGTAATGGGTGCATTTTTGCTTAACGTACCTACTAGGGATGCCAAACGGGATTTTGTAATCACGTTCCCGAAATCCCGCGATAATTCGGGATCCAAAAATCCCGAAAAATCACGCGAATTTTCCATTTTCGATTTTCTCTTAATAATAAAAATGAAAAAAATATATTTTGTTAACAAAATCATTTATATGTATTCCAATTATATCAGAATTATATGTCATTAAAAATAAAATATAAAAAAAGCAAAACAAAAAGTAACAAAAAAGCGTAAATTAACAAAAATAAAAATTATTCATACATATGCAAATGCATTAGTGTGCAGCCCTTGCGCTGACCAACTTCTTCCTTTTCCCTCATTGTGGTGGAACTTGGTCAGTACAGGGACTGCGTTCACCCGTGGCATCACAACGGTCCGCTATGCGTGCTCAAGTGAGCTTTGTGACATCAGAGCTACCACTCCGATCTAACCTAAACTAAATGCATTAGTTTTAAGAAAATCATTTGGATTCCAAAAAAAGATTAGACGTGAACGAATTTTGTTGTCAACATACGCTGCCGTTTAAAATAACTTCTCGCAATCAACATTTGTTGGTAAAATAGTTCCAAGATAGCTGTATGCAGCTTGTAAAAATATTCACCTCTAAATAAATCTATTTCTTTGGACAGTTGAGTATCTAAATCCCCCATAATTACCCCATTAATTCGTTTTATAAGGCTTTTACATTCTTCGATGGCATCAAATAACTTTTTTGCAATGGTAGTAGGGTTTTCCTCATCTGAGATGCTATTATCGAAGTCGAGTGATATAGAATTTTTTTTCAGGACCTTTTGCAGGGTCAAAATACATATCGTTGGTCTCATGTAGAAAGGCCTTAACTCGCATGTTTTTTTTTTATTAAATTTTTGTGAGAAGGTGTATGTATTTGTGTTAAATGTATTGGAATCACAAAAAAAATCAATTTCGAAAAAAGTGTGAGTTGGGGCCTTTCTACATGAGACCAACGATATGAATTCACAATCCCGAAAAATTCCGGGATAAGTTTTTAAGATTAAAATTTCGGAATTCGGGATTTCCCGATTGGCATCCCTAGTACCTACCAAGATGAAAATGAGCTTCATATGAAATGAAGATTTTTTTTAGGAAAATCAATATTATCGTGCAGTTTCTCGTTGACTGAATAAATCCCAAAGTGGATAAAACGTATGTAAATATATTCATTATACTCAATGGTGATAATATAGTGAATTTTGTAACAGAATTGGACGACGGTAAGTATTGCCAGATTCGAAATAACCGACGGCCCAAATTTAAACCGAAAGAAAATTGAATTAGTCTTAGTTTTCTTGTTTCTATTTCTGCCATCATTTAATGGCAGAAAGTTTTCTTATATTTTTAAAACATTCTATTCTATTTTATTTTCTTTTATTTTTTACCTTCTGTTATTCTTTATTTTAAATAAATTTAAAAAATCAAACATTTTTAATAAGTATATAATGCTGTTCAGGGTTTATCGTTAGCTTACTTATATACTGTAAGTATGGGATCAAAGAGAGACCCTCTTTAAATACGTAAATTTTCAATTTAAATTTTTTTCTTATTTCTAACTTATTAAGCATTTCAAACAACATTATAAATTATAACTTAGTAAGGGCTTGTAAATATGAAAAATATTTGAAAATAAATATTTTTGAATATTGAACATGAACAACAACATTTTCATTATTTTCAACAGTACCAACAGCACCATTAGATACAGATCCTTCATTATTTGGCTCTTCCATACTCATACGTTCAGTATTAGTACACAAACACACACTCCCAATAACACACACATACAGTAGCAATATGTCTTAAAGAATCCTTCAATCGAATCATTTAATCGCAACGTTTGTCACAGGAAATACATTAAAATTATTTTGTTTGCTGTTTGTTGTTGCTCCTGTGCCTACTACTTAAACAATTCAATGACTCTGTAGGAAAGGAATACGAAAGAAGCAAAAACGAAACTAAAATACAAACAAAATATAAATATTGTTTATATACATACATACATGTGTAACATTGTGCCCATTTCGAAGAGATTTCTTCGAATTTATTCCAACCTTGTATCTTTCTAAACATTTCAGTACTCTACACAATTTTTTATAAAAACTTTGCATGTCCAACTGTGGAGGTTAAAAACACCAATCGCTATATATCGGGAGAGCCGTCTATCGGATTAAATTTGTACCATCGGTTATCTCGAATCTGACAGTATATTATCTCCAATTCAGTATATTATCTCCACTATAATGTATCGATTTACGCTTGAGCAACGTTGGGATTTATTGAGCCAACGAGGAACGGAACGGATTTTGCCAAAAAAAATCATCTTTTCGGATGAAGTTCATTTTCATATTGGTGGGTACGTTAATAAGCAAAGTTTCCGTCTTTAGGGCTCAAAAAACCCACAAGAGATCTTACAGAAGCCAATGCACCCATTACGAGTGATGGGTAATTTTCTGGGGGATAAAATTCAGAAAGTTTATCATTCTATTTCTTAAAATAACAATAAATCTGGAGGAACAATCACTCGACTATACCAAGAAATAATGAAAGTAAAATACGTTTGTTATAAACGGTAAAATAATAGTAGGGGTTTTTAGGTGATATTTAACAAGGTCTCTTAAATAGCCCCATATATTGTAAGTTTTTGATTACAACTGGTATGTGCATACCTAAAATTAATATTAATTTTATTAACCTAAATATTCATTGAAACTAATTGAAAGACAACAAATTCAATGTATCCTTGAATTATTATTACTGGTTTCGATCAGAAAATATTTCAAAAAAGCCGGCAACGTTGAAGAAAAATCTCAAAATATTGTTACGTTTTTACCTTTTTAAAAACGTTTAAAATATGAGTTCGTTGATTGCAAACTAAATTCTTTATTGTTCGTACCATTTTATATGCCACTGTTCACAACTTGATGATACAACAACAATTTGTTTTCAATATGTTTTCAATATTATTACAATAACATTAATACTACATATAAAAACTCCCTTGATAAAGTGAACAAAGAATTTACGAAACGTCGGGAAAAAAATATGGAATAAAAAGTTGTTTTTATTTGCATAGAAGAAAATTGGGCCATATTAGCTAAAGAATTCTATGACGACATATTGAAAATAAAACCTTCATTTGGCCGATAATAATCTTACATAACAATTTGTTTAGTTCGCTATTATTCCTTACACTTCTGTTCGCTTAAGCACTAACAACTGTTCGGTACATCTTTATAACGGCGATCTTCAAACCACGACTGTTTTCTTCACACGCAACGCGTCTTCACCCAAGACTGACTGAATTCTTACTACCTGTTGCCTGCTTTCTCTTG
The DNA here is from genome assembly GCA_927399465.1 of Sarcophaga caerulescens. Lineage (NCBI taxonomy): Eukaryota > Metazoa > Arthropoda > Insecta > Diptera > Sarcophagidae > Sarcophaga > Sarcophaga caerulescens. The sequence continues at coordinate 23,931,619 of OV656867.1, forward strand.
CCTTTTTATATGTCCACGTAAACAGTCTGACGAACATTCTTGAGGTAGAATGTTCGAGTTTTCGCTTTCTCGAGAAATCTATCCCGACTTCATTGTTTTTTGTGTATTTTGTTCACATTGCCTGTTGTTGCGTTCGCTTACTTATCTATCCCCTTTCCTTTCATACTGATGGTTTGGTTTACTTGTAACAAGTTCGTTGTATTTGTTTGTGTAGCTTGTGCTCATTTTAATGTTAAACGATGTACACCGTTTCCAGTTTTTTAACAATATGTTTGGTTCCTACAGGGTACTGTTTTTGTGTTACAAATATACTCACATAAGTCCATACATACGTTTCCATGTATAAATTTATTTATAAACAAAATAGGTTTTGCATTTATTCAAGTGTGTATGTTCGAGTGTATGTATGTATGTAGTTGTATAAAATACAATACAAATAATATTCTACAGGATCTGAAGTATCTTTACTTGATGGGTTTCTGCTTCATTTAATCATTTCGGTTATTCCTGTTGTGATGTGATGTTTTTGTTGAATTGTTGGATTGAAATGTATTCACTGATGTGCTCTTGTTTTCGAATCCTCGTACTCCGTACAGCTACAGCTACAGTTATAGAATAGCAGTGAAAGAGAGAGAGAGAGAGAGAGCCGGAGTTGTGTAACAATTTCCATTAAGTATTTTCCTTCTGCTTCGCTTGTTAGTACTTCAGTTCAGTTTCATCATTGCATAGCCTTCATTTTGGCATTCAATTCATTCATACAGACATAACTACACTTACACGTTCATTCATTTATTCAATCATTCATTCACATTCACATTCGCATACTAGTAGGTAATGGTATACGAGTGCGTGTATAGGCTCGTGTTCGGAAATAAAAACAATTATTTACAGGAAGGTAAACAACATAAATTTTCAGGATTTCTCTTAAGTATGCCCAAGTATTTTTCCATTTCCATTTTCATCTTCTGTTTCTGATTCTTTTTTTTTTCATTTTGTTGTGAAGTTTTTTGTTTTCCTTTTATTTTTCATTTTCTTCTTCCAAATAATGAAATACATAACCAGTGGGTGTCTTATGCGAATACTTCACAACTATATTCATTCTCTGTCTCTGGGTGATCTGAGGTGAATGATAATGTGTAGGATTTTTAACAATTTTCATGAAAAAGAAAAATAAAGAAAACTTAAATTAATAAAAAATATTCTTTTAAGTAATTTTACAATGGAAATACTAAATACGTAGTGCGTGTTGGTCAGTCCCTAGACAATTGATGTATGTAGTAGACCGTTGAAAAACGTGTATATTATTTGATTGATTAACTTGGCTTTGAATGTTGAATACTTCAACAAGATTCCAATCCCAATTTGGGATTATATATGGCGGGTTCTTCTAAGAGAGACTTTATTACCATAGGTATAGCGAATAACCAACCAAACAGTTTTTGTTCAGAATTATTCACTCTTAACTCTAGGCACTGACGCAACAGTTCAGTGTTAAATTAATTTAATGAGACCTGATTTCATACCAAAATATTGTTAAGAAAATGGAAATGGTGTTACATCGTTTAACATTAAAATGATAAACAAAAGTTACAAAAACAATAAACTTCTTTACATAATAAACAAGTAAACAAAAATATACCAACAACATCAGTATAAGGGAAAGGGGATAAACAAGTAAATAAAAATATGCAACAACAAACAATGTAAACAAAATACACAAACAACAATGAAACAACGATGTTTACATCTATGCAGATCTCGAGAAGGCGAAGCCACGAACATTCGACTTCAAAATCATTCATCAGACTGTTTACGTTGGCATATAAAAGGCAAGACAAAGCAGGCAACGAAGTCAGTAAAAATTCAGTCAATCTTGTGTGAAGACGCATTGGGTGTGAAGAGAATAATCGTGGTTTGAAGATCTCAGTGATAAATATCTGCCGAGTAATTGTTATTGTTTATGCAAAGGAGTGTAAAGAACAATAACAAACAAAGTAAATTGTTATTGTTTACGTCAAGTTGTTAACAGTGGCATACAGAATTGTGCGAACAATAAAGAATTTATCTGACACTAAACACAACTTTATTTTTATTTTATTTACTATCTGCGAACTCATATTTTAAACGTTTCTAAAAAGGTAAAAACATAACAATATGAAATTTTTTGATACAAATGTTTTTGATACCACACTCGTTACATAGTTTGGCTTTATGCAAAATATAAAGTGAGCAATCTATCGGTTTAAATTTGAACCATCGGTTATTCCGAATTTGGCAATACTTATTTCATTCTATTCTGTCACAAAATTCAGTATCGATTTACGCTTGAGCAACGTTGGGATTTATTGGGCCAACGAGAAACTGCATTTCATCTTATTGGGTACGTTAATAAGCAAATTTGCCAATGCATCCATTACAAGTGACTGTTTGGTGCGGCTTGTGGAGCGTAGGCATCATTGGCCCATATTTATTCGAAAATAAGGACGGCGCAACTTTTACAAGCAATGGAGACACCTATCGCACCATGTTAACCGATTTTTTAGTACCCACTTTTCATGGTATTGATGTGAACGATGTTTGGTTTCAACAGGATGGTGCAACATGCACCACATCTCATGCCACAATCGCTTTATTGCGTCAAACGTATGATGGTAGATAAATTAGCCAAAATGGTGATGTCAATTGGGCGCCAAGAAGCTGCGATTTAACACTATTTTCCGTAGGGCGGCGTTAAAGAAAAGTGTTATGGCGACAAAACAGAGACAATTAAGCATTTGAAGGCCAACGTTCGTGATGGCATTGCCGAGGTACGACCTCATACACTTGAAAAAGTGTACGAAAATTGTTCCGATCGAATGAGGTACTGTGAGGCCAGCCGCAGCATCCATATGAATGAAATAATATTCCATTTCTAACCACAACAATTGTAATTCAGAATATAAAAATAAATTTGGCACAAATTCAAGCCGTTTTTGTTTTATTTCATTTTTAAATTTCCCACCCTATACTTGGATAATCCTTTAAATCCAATTTTTTTATAAAAAGTGCCAATAAAACATTTGTTTGAAGCTCAAAAAAAAAAAATAATTTTTTAAAATAATTTTTATTTTTAAAATTTAAAATAATTGTTGTTTACAATAACGACAATAATATTCCGCCTAATAATTACGCCATTGCAATTTTATTCTGACTTATGTATACAATACCTACCCCACCTCACAAGCGTACGATCTCTGTATTGCGAAAATGCGCGTAAACGAAAGTTTTCGAAAGTTCTTAAATTATTAAGCCACAGTAACAGAAAGACAAGTTTTTTGTGTGTGAAATTGACAGGCTGTCTATAAACGAGGTCGAACGATGTCGAACCAATACGTCCAGTTGCAGCCAAATATGCAACTTCAGAATGACAAAATGACTAAATGAAATTATTAAAAACTATTTAATGAAATAATTACAATGCACATACCGAACAACTTATCGGGAATTACAATTCAGCAAAAGTTTATGAACCCTTTTTTATACATTTTGCATTCAACCACGCAGTAGTAACTGCATGACTTAAAATAAATTTTCTATGAAAACTGATTTCCGAAACAGAATGTAAAAACTTTATCCTTTAGGTGACAGAATAAAAATATGGAAGATTTTACTTATTCCTGACCTATGCTTATATGATCACTTACTTACTTAATTGGTCATTACAACTCTTTAGTAAGGATTACAAACTAGCTTCTCACACCATCGATGTTGCTGGTGTTAATTTTTACTTAAGTTTATTGGGATCTGCAGTTTAATGTCGATTGCGAACGACAGATTTGGGAAACTTTTTAATTTCTCTTTCAAATTAATTTAATGTATTCTTTTGCCGAATTATGGAATGTCAACATATATCCATCAGAGTGGATATTTTTATTAAAAAATCGAAATTGTTTGGCAAGAAAATATAAAACATAATGGAAAGAAACACCATAAGTTGTAATTTTTATTTATTTTTTTAAATCAGTACGTGGTAAGTAAAATGTGATTGTGATTAATGAATGGAAAACAGGACAAATTAATTTTTCATAGAATTTAAAAGCATTTAGAAATTTTACAATAGTTTTCATTAAATGCTTCCACTTATGTCTAAAGAAGTGTTGTTGATTGTTTCATGCCATCATTACCTTAAATATTTAATAATCACACGTATTACAACAGTTGCAACTCTAATAACAACAAGTTTCATTTCGCCAATTAGTGATAATAACACAACGATTATATCAAAAAAAAGTTTTAAAATATTTTCAGTTTCTGGACTTTTGGCGAAATTTTAAAATAATTGAATTGCAAATTTGTGTATAATATGGGCTAAATGTCGTAGAGATTAATATTTCAACATTACGCAAGTAAAACTTGTATCAGTCAACTATCAGACACCTTACCATACATCAAACAGTGTAGTTTTAAAATAATAAGATCGTGAATGTGATTACCAAACATCTCATGACACAATCGATTTATTACGTCAAGCGTTTGATGGCCGCTTAATTAGCCGAAATGGTGATATCAACTTGCCGTCAATAAGCTGCGATTGGACACCGTTGGACTTTTTTTTATGGAGCGCCGTTAGAGAAATGTGTTATGTCGACAAACCAGAGACAATTGAGCATTTGAAAGACAACATTCTGAATGCCATTAGTCTCCGTTTTGTACAGGCTTATCGTGAATTCTCTTGGATATGTTCAGTTCAGTGCCATGTTTTAAGAATTTTCCGCTCTTCTACATAATAGATGTGATTTTTTTCTCCTCAGAAATATTACAACATCGTTGCAATAGATGGTAATACACTGTCCTGTGGTGCACTTCGCTGGATATTTTATCTCAGTTTTATGTCATAGGAACATCAATATATTGAACTATTCTCTAGCATTTGATCGGAATGGTATATAACCGTATTGGTTCTTTTGCGGCATCTTTCCCTATGAAGGTCCATTGCAAGTGAAAATAATTTGCCATTTAAGAATCTTGTAAATGAGGACACAATTCGAACGATCTTAAATTTGTTAAATTCGATTCGTAATGAATTTCTTCCAATAATTCATGATGAGTCATGAATTTTTATGGTCTATATGGTAAACAATTTTAAACGTGTCACGCAGTTAGTTTAAAATTGCACTTTTTTAAATCTTAAATGCACCAGTTAAAGTTATTTATATCTTTATGAATAAGCAAATTCATGGGAAATACACATCTGCTTCACTGTGGTCATATGCAGTTGCATAGAACAAAACAAAAGTTTGCATTCATATTAAAAATATTTCTCTTGTAATTACAAGCCTTGAGATTTTTACAATCAAATCTATAATTAGAAACTGAAAAACGGAATAATAAATCGTTTCAATGAAAGTTGAGATCAAATTTTGAAATTAAATATGCAAAAGTAAAATGCCTTTACAGTCGTTTTCCATTTGTAAAACCAATAATTACTGTTGGAAACTATAAAGCAACTACTTTGAAAGATAATCGTTTGAAAAAGAACAGACCACCCCTTTTAACCTAGTATTTCTGTTGGATTAAATAAATCCATCTGTTGGGATTTAATAAAATGGACAATAATTGCACGCATTTTAGAAAAAAAAAGAAAGCAAAACACTGGAAAATTTAAATATGTGATATTAATAGCTCGTCAAAACAAAAAAAAATGCAAATGGCTTTGTAAGAGAATTGCAAAACTACATATAATTCTCCTCCATATTTATAGTGGGTTGCGATATAGTAAGTATGGAATATGAATCGTTCATTATAGTATGTAGAATTTCTTTTATTCATAATTTAAAATCAAATGAAAATTTTTCATCATTAATTCTTACAGGAAGTCAAATAAATATGGTAGATTGGATTTAAAAAAATTCCTGTCAATACATGAGAGAGCGTGTTTTCTTGTTTAAAATAGATTCTCTTTGTTTGTTTGTGTTTCTTTTTAAATATGCCTTTTCATAAGACGTAATAGTCCTTGAAGTGAAAAAGAACGTGAGAAACAATGAAAACTATAGCAGAAGACATGCTGATCATTTATTCGTTTTCATTTTCTTAATAACGTCACCTAATCGCATTGATTGATGACCGTAAACAATCTAAACGTCCAGCTGTCCATCAAGACTTGTTGATTTTTTTTTTACGTACGAAACGGTTAACAATACCATGCAACGGCTATAAAATACGGTCCCAACTGTAAATGTTAAGAAACTTTGATTACAAAAAAAAAAAATTAAAAATATGGAACCGGTACGGTACATATGTATGTATGTACAGTTGTGTTCAAAATAATAGGGGTGCCCTTCATTTAAAAGCAAAGTTTAAAATTATGAAAAATAAAAAAGTAAATATCAAATTTTTTTGACTTAAAATTTATTTCTAAATCATTTTCTAATTTTTTAACACTTAATTATTTAGTTAAAACTACGAAAACAAAAAATATTTCATGTAAATAAAGATTACTCTCAAAATTAATTATTCAAAATAATAGGAGTGTTATCACACAACCTAATAATTTTTAAACAAAAGGCACAAAAGTTTGATATTATCTTAAAATAGTAAATCTATTTTAGTATTTGGTTGAATAATCTTTGTTTTTAATGACTTTAGCACATCTACGAGGCATTGAGTCAATAAGATCTTGGCATCTGTTTAAAGGAATTTGATGCCACGCACTGTGATCCATAGTTCTTCTGCATTTGAAGGTTGTTTCTCTGCAGCATACTTTTTAACATCTCCCCATAGATGTTCTATGGGATTAAGGTCAGCAGAATGAGCTGGCCACGCTATAACCTTTACCCCATTAACCCGAAACCACTCATTTGCCAATTTACTGGTATATTTCGTGTCCTTATCTTGTTGGAATATCCATTTTTGAGGCGTGGAATATGGTAACATCCCTTCTCTCAAAGTGCCGATATGGACGTTCCTATCCATTATGTCTCTAATTGGATGTATTGGGTCTACACCATTATATGAAAAGCTTCCCCATATCATTAGTTGTGCACCACCATATTTAACTGTCTATTGGTGTTGGGCAGACGTCTAACATACTGTCTAGACCCAGTGCCACCAAATAAAACAATTTTGTTTTCGTCGGTCCACAGTATGTTTCTCCATTTTTATTTCGGATATTTGATATGTCTTGGGCAAACTTTAAGTGTGCTGCTACCTGTGTTTTTGTCAGCAATGGCAACTTTTGTGGACTTCTTGCGAATAAATTGTTGGCCATCAGACGCCTACGAATAGTAGGGCCACTTACGGCAAGATTCAGATCCTTTTGAATTTTTTTGAAGACGCCGAAGGATTTAGTTTGCTGTATCGCAGAATTCGGCGGTCATCGACAGTTGATGTTTTGCCCTCTCGCCCACGCGTTTCGGGCTTTTTTATATTTTAATACATTTTTGATCATTTGATCGGAGTAACTTAAGATTTCCTTAATTTCTTTGTAAGTTTTGCCTTTTTTTCGAAGATTTTTAATTAGTTCTCTCTTTTCTTCAGAACAGTGCTTTCCTCGAGCCACTAATATAAAAATTTATGAGAATCACTATAGAAAAAGTATTAATTACATTTTTTCGTACTTACTGTTCACCTTTTTTTTTTTAAATTATATGCTGTTATATTTTTATTTTTAAACTAGCTGTACCCTGCGCGCGTTGCTACGCCTCCAACAAAAAAAAACAAATTTGAATCATTTTATTGATTTTGTTCATTTAAAAAAAATTGACATAAACTTTAAAAATGTAGAGGCTTTCGATTATGAACATTTATTGAAGTGCTGTCGGAAATTGGTAATACCAACTTATAAGCCTTCGTCGGCTCATGCGCAACAACTTTGCTAAAGATCATAACATAATCAAATGCACAGTTTACGATTTAATTCATTTTTAGTCATTTTCAGTGGCGCCACCTGTCGGAAATTGGTCATACCAACTTATAAGCCTTCGTCGGCTCATGCGCAACAACTTTGCTAAAGATCATAACATAATCAAATGCACAGTTTACGATTGAATTAATTTTTAGTAATTCTCAGTGGCGCCACCTGCCGGAAATTGGTCATACCAACTTATAAGCCTTCGTCGGCTCCTGCGCAATAACTTTGCTAAAGATCATAATATAATCAAATGCACAGTTTACGATTTAATTCATTTTTATAAGGTACATACAAACATAAATTCATTTTTATATATATAGAAGAACAATCACACTCCTATTTTTTTGATCAACTGAAATCAAGGGCAAACACAGAAATGAATCAATTTCATTGCAAATATTAAAGTTATTACGAGATTCTTTTTTGTATTTTATTTCTCACTTATCGTTGTAACTACCATTAAAATATATCATGTTTTGCAAAATGGTACAATAAAAATTTTTGACTTTGAAAATATTACATGGTAGCACTCCTATTATTTTGAACACAGCTGTATGTATGTACGTACTTATATTTTTATTCATAATTTCAACGGCAATAGCTTATGAAATGCTTTCGAGAGTTTTGTTCTCTTTTTTTCGGATTGAGCCAGGAACTATGATTTTTTTTCTATTATTTTTGATGTCAGCAGTAGAAAAACTACGTATACATGGCATGGCATGGCATGAATGGAGTCTTCATAAAGTATTTTGTACAATTCATTAAAGACAACAATACGAATAATAGTGGACGCGAAATAAAACCAACACCTTAATGTACAAAAAGAGAGTGTAAGTTATGAAAAGGTTTGTTTGTTTTCAAGAAAAGAAACCAACAAAAAAAAAAACCCATAATTTAACAAAAGAGATTGAATTGAATTGAAGTATTAAACAATAGTTTTGGACTTGCACACACAATAATGGTCATATAAAAACGGACAGGCAGGCATACATATGTAGACGTCGGCTATTTTATAAACGTTTAAATAGATGAACAACAGGGTTAATGTTTCGCTGCTGGTTCATTTCATAGTCTGTTCGTTAGTTTGTCTAACCGTTCGTTCTTTCGTTGATTTCATTCTTTGTTTATTTGTTTGTTTTTATGCCATTTTAAGTGCGGTCATAAAATTTCAACAACATGTTGGTATTGTATTCTGCTCCTATAACACTAAACTAGTCATTTTTGGCAAAGATACAGAAAGCAGAAGAAGATAGTGCACTAAATAAGTCAAGCATTTTTACATACAATTTGGTACTATGTACATGCATGTGTAAAATTATCTGTAAATTTTTCACAGGCTGAACTTTTGAACCCTATATGCATATCCAACACCAACGTAGATTTAGTACGCATATAAATACCGTTAGTAAAATTTTAAAATACAAAATTAAGTAAAACAAATGTGCTAAAAATCAATTTGTTTTTTTTGAAATATTTTTTTTTTTAATCTGTGTTTGGCATATTTGCTGCAAATAGTTTGAAATATTTATTCAAAATGTTCGCCTTTGATCTCTGATACGCACCATAAGTCGGACTGGCCAATCATCAATAGCAATAGGTACCCTGTCAATTGGAAAACTAGTCACAGAACGAATCAATACTGTTTTAAGAGCATCAATATTGGGTGGTCTTTTGTTGAAAATCATATTCTCTCAAGCTGGAAACAAATTATAGTCCAATTCCAAAAGAAACATTTTTCATGCATATCAATGCTAGAAAATTGTTTCGAAAACAGATTTGGGTCGTTTTACCTTTGTAAGCTGGCACAGCATCTAATTGGAGAGTCCATGGCTGGTTTTTTGAATATGGAACGGTTAATTGGTTTTACAACCTCTTACTGAAGCTAGGTGATGACCCTTTTGAACTCGAGGAATAAGTTCAGATACATACACCTAATCATTTAGCTCATTAACATATTGTTACGTTTTTACCCTTTTAAAAACGTTAAAAATTTGAGTTCGTAGATTGCAAATAAAATAAAAATAAATATGTGTTTAGTTTTAAATCAATTCTTTATTGTTCGCACAATTCCGTGTGCCACCTTTATCGAATTGACTTAAACAATAACAATTTACTTTAATTGTTCCTTAGAACTTCAAACCACGATTCTCTTCAGAATCAGAGTAGTTAAATTTCAATATTTTTGACTCACTTATATTCAAAATTTCATGAGTGCTTATGAGTAGCGAAAAAACGATTCATTGCTGCTGATCTCTGATACGAACACCAACGTCCTGTGGTGTCTAATGTCATGTTGGATATTCTCCGTAGGACTTTCGTTTGTGGGTTTTCTTAAGTTGCAGGTGTATCAAATAGGCCACAGTTTAACATGTGATATCTCACAAACACTGTGTTTTATTTAATTTTAAGGAGAGGAAGCGCTTAATGAAAGACTCCATATATATAGTATTGTATATGAAAATTTATACATACATATATAAACAGTCAAGAAAAAAGTCTACGTACATCAAAGTTTTTGAATTGTTTAAGGCATTTGAAGAGCAAAACGACTATGAAAAAAATATAACATGGAAATTATTACAAAGAAGAATAAAAATGAGCAGCAAAAACTTTACATTCAACGGTGTGTGTAGACCTTTTTCTTTGACTATATGTATACAGTGGCTCACAGTTTATTTCAACCATCACCTTTAAAAAAAATTTCAATAAGAGTTTATAGAATATATTTAAAAATTAAAAAAAAAATTTATTCAGTCTCAAATTTATGGACAATTTTAGATCAAAACGTCCGCCAACACCAGATCTCGAACAAGAATGACCTTATAGCAGCTCTAAAAGAGGAATGGGCAAAAATAACTCCCCAAGCCAATAGAAAGTGGAATCAATGCAAAAAAGGCTGAAAGCTGTAATTAAGCAAATAGGAGGTCATACTAAATTTTGAAATTAAAATTATTAGTTAATTTATCAGTTAATTGAAAGTGGTTGAAATAAGCTGTGACCATAGCTGCCAGATAAATAAAGCATCAAATCGTCAAATATTAGAAAAAAAAATCGTCAAAATCGTCAAAGACGTTAATGGAAATCGTAAAAATAATCGCCACAAAATCGGCATGAAAATTCAGTGTGATATTCGCTAGAACCGACACATTTTTCAGTGCCTTAGCTTCTTAAAAGAGTGCAATAAATACTTCACTTCATCTGATCTACTTATATACTATTTACACCACTCATATCCGAAAGAGAATAGAATACAACTCTCATGTATAGGCCGGTGCCTCAACGTCTATTTTGAGACTTCTCGACAGCGTACAAGAGAGGGCGAAGTTGCCCGTTAATGTCGGTAGGGTATCGAACTCCATTGATTCATTGGAGCATCGTTGCAACGTGTTTTATGTTTCACTGTTCTATCGCTATTATAACGGATTTTGCTCGTATGTGGTCGATTGGCCAGTAGATCGCACACTGTATTACAGGCAAAATTCGTTCTTTAGTCGAATTATCCATAGGTGGAACTCCCTTCGTGCAGAGGTTGTAATTATTTGGCATTTAAGGGATGAAAAAGACATAAGATACAGAAAAATCATCACTTAAATTTGCAATAGTAATAACTGCAAAGTAAATATAAAACTTAAAGTGGCTTTTAATGTAGTAAAGTAAAGAAAATGATGTAAATTATTAATTTCTAAAAATCGTCAAAATAAGGGCATAAATCGTCACATCGTCAATATGATATTTTTGGAGTACAAAATTGTCAAAATTATGATAAATCGTCAAATCTGGCAGCTATGGATGTGACTAATTGGATTCCTTTATTTTTGGTTTTTAGTTTGTAAGTTTACATTTGAGACTGAATAAAACATTTTTTTTTTTAATTTTTAAAAATATTCTGTAAACTATTATTAAAATTTTTTAATATCTTGTTTCGTTTCGAAATTATACGAACTTAATTTTTTTTGTAAAGGTATTGATTGAAATAAGCTGTGAGCCACTGTATATGCTCATATTTATATATCTATACACAATATACCATAGACTGTTTGTATGTACATACATATGTCCAATAAAAAATAAAAGTCAAAACTATAGTTTTGGCCCAAAACAAAACTTATCCTTAAAAAAATAAAATTAAACATCCGAATATGGTGGCAAAGCAAAAAAAAAGTGGACTGGGCATAAACATACCGAAATTCTAAAATAACAACAAAAACAAAAAGTTAAACTAAAACTCTATTGTTTTTCGCCATTCGTAAAGTATTGCATTTTACGATTATTGTTCAAAACTCGCAAACAAAAAAAAACCAAAAAAAGTTTTGTTTTGTCGCAACTCAGAAGACCATCAAATAATTGAATGTGTGTTCAAATTTACATTCTCATTCAAAAGCATTTCAAAGAAGGAAACAGAAAAGAGAGAAATAGAAACTGAATCAAGTACAAAAAAAAAACAATGACGTTTCCATTTCAAAACAATTTCAAATACTTTTAAAGCTACAACAACAGCAGTCAGTAACTCCAGCAAAAACAAAAAACAAGATTCTGTTTTGTCGTACGACTGGTATTTTGGAATTACTTCTGCTTCATCTTCCTTATTGTACAAAAATGCTGCCAACGCTGCCATTGTTGCCATTATGTTGCTGTCGCTGTTGCTTTTCGCCATTGTTTCTGTACGCCATTAAAGCAAGTTATTGTTGCCCATTTGAGAAGTCGTTGAAAATGCAAATTTTTTCTTGCACTTCCTTCCATTAAACAAAAATAAAATGAAATGAAATCTTAAAACAAAACATAAAGTGACTTTTTCCCTTTTTTTCTCCCCTTTTAATACGAATGAAGTGGATGTTGTGTAGAGAAAGTCGAGTTAGGGTTAGCGTAGCAACTGAACTCAAATGGCCAATTAAAAGCACGTGGATCCCTCCTAAAGGGTCTGACGAGTATGGAAGGGTTTCAGCGCCAAAACAATCGATTGCCATTAAATTAAGACAATTTTAGTTGAAAAATTTTTCGCATTTTAATCATTTCAGTCAAATAGGCAATGGAAACAAAGGCCAGTAATTGTGAATGAAAATTAAATTCTCTAAATTTTTTTTCTTTTTTTTTTGCCAGAAAACGACTAAAACTATAAAAAAGTATTAACGTTTCGTTGAAATTACTGAAACATTCAAAACTTAAATGAGAAAAGTATTAGTTTTCACTTAAATGTCTTAAAAATCTTTGTTAGAATTCGAAACGCGTTTTAGGACGCCATTGAATATTCTTTTATAATTGAAAATTTACTTGTGGAGGATACGGCCGCCGCGAAGGAGGGAGGAAATCAAACAGATCGTTATCTCAGCATCAATAATGGCAAAAAGATCGTCATTTACGTACATAATTTGCCACTCATGTTGTGTGTTAATTTTATACATGAGTGACGGGACCTACAGTTTAAAGCCGACTCCGAGCGACAGATTTTTGAGAAACTTTTCATGACAATTTTATTTGCTTTCAGAGTTTTTGCTAGAAATCTGCTGAGAGGAAGTCGCCGAAGAAATATTTTTTTCATGTCTCGTTTTGCTGTCTGACCTGGAGTTTGAACCTTGGCCTTACGTCTAATAAGCCGACACACTACTTACTAGACTACGGCAACTTCTAATCGTCATCTAAGTACTGCAAAATATTTTTGTGATAGATTTTGATGTTGCCTGATGTAACAAAATTGTGTTCTTTACATTCATTGCAGATGTGAATGGATAGAACTCTTTATATTTTGCCATGAATACTCAATTCTCAGGGTGATCGGAAAGTTGCTGATGGATCGGATATTTAAATTTATAGAGTTTATAATATATATGGGCAATTTCGTGTCAAGTGACCCAATTTTTAAAATCGATGTCTTCCGATTTGGATGAAATTTGCACCAAGGTTAGTACTATTGGATAGTTGGCCAGACACAAATTTTCAGCTCTATCAGTCAAGAACTGCCGGAGTTAGAGGGGGTCAAAATTGGACATTTTGGTCATACAGGGTTTTTTTAAAATGTGTGTAACTTTTCACCTATTGGTCCTAGCAAAAATTTTCCAAAGGATATTAGATAGCTATTTCTTCAATCTTTCCAAAAATAATTTTTTTAATTTTTTAAAAATTTTTTTTTTTATTTTTTTTTTTAATTTTTTTTTTGTGAACATAATGTCTTACTTTTACATGGTCTGGTGACAGTCTCTTAAGAATACTGTTCACCTCTACACTTCGGACTTTACCAACCAGTTCACTAATGGTAGCCTTAAACTAGCTGTTTACCTAATCACCAAAAGGGTAGTTCAGACCGGAAGTAAATGTAAATGGGTCTATGGTGGGAATGGGAATGTGGTGTCTGCCAGTTAATGTTGAAAATCGTTATTTCACCGTTTCATCCGAAATTACTTAAAAATTCCAAAGTTTTCTTACACAGTTTGTTCTTCCTCTCTTCGTATGATATTCTTAGGTAGCTAATCCTATGTCATTGTACTTTTTCGGAAAGTATCGATAGTTACCATAATCGATAGTTACCATATCTTATCCTACTGGTATGGGTATCTTATCCTATGGTATGGTAGCATTGGGGTAACACAGTGGAATTACGCCTTTTTGTTTGGGTTTGTTTTATATTTTCTTTTCGTCTGTCATATCTAGCCTGACGTATGAAGTTTATTACGATGGGACTAAAATCAATTTCCTACAAAGTTAGGAATTTAAAAAAATGCTAAGTAACTGCATTCTCATAGAAGGGCCGCATATAGAATTTAGATTTCGTAACAACATTTTTTGAAATCGCTGTAGTCTAGTAGATAAACGAAATATTAAGAAATATTTCTTCGGCGACTGCCTCTCAGCAGGTTTCTGGAAAAAACTCTAGAGAGTAAATAAAATTGCCATTAAAAGCTTCTCAAAAATCTGTCATTCGGAATCGACTTTAAACTGTAGGTGTGAGAAACCAGGTCGTAATCCTGACTGAAGTGTTTTAATAACCAATTATGTATTAAAATAATTATGTAGTAAAAAAATTTTCTCATATTATTTTATTTATATTGTAAGAAAATATTTTTGGGAATAAGGAAAATACACGAATATATTTTTCAGTATTTTACCTTTCACCTTTTAAAAACATTAAAGTATGGGCTTATAGATTGCAAATAAAATAAATTTATGTTTCGTTATAATTAAAATTCCTTTATTATTTTTTGCACAATTCAGTGTACCACTGTTCACAACTTGGTGTAAACAACAACACTTGCTTTTCTATTTTATTCCTCTGTTTCTTCCGTTTGCATGAACAATAACAATTACTAGACAATTATTCGATAGATCTTTGTAACGGAGATCTTTAAACCACGATTACTCTCTTCAAGCGCACCGCGTCTTAACACATGACTGACTGAACTTCACTAACTGAGTCGCCTGCTTTGCCTTGCCTTTTATATGGCAAAGTTAACAGTCTGATGAATGTTCTTGAAGGCGAACGTTCATGACTTCGCCTTCTCCAAATCTCTATAAATCGTTAGTTACCGTTATTTTTGAAGCGTTTGTTGCTGTATTTTTGTTTACTTGTTTATAATTATTTTATGCTTGTATTTGTTGTCGTATTAAGCAGTACGATAATTTGTAAACAGGTTTGTTTACTGAATTGTTTTCTTTTTGCAGCTTTTGTTTATAATTTTAATGTTAAGCGATGTAAAAGCAAATCACCAGTATCCAAATTTTTAATTTTCGTAACAATATGTCCACATATACAATATATTGCTCCGTATAAGTGTAATAATTTCTAATTCTTTAGTTGTGTTACAAATATTTTATGTCTTCTATTTTGAATTTCTAGTGAACGAATATTTGGTAGAGAGAATATTTTAAAACATTTCAAAAATGGCAAGCGCCCTAATAACTAGAGTATGTATGTATGTATATATATGCCATTAATTGTATATTCAAAATGTAAAAGTATAGCCTTAAGATCATGTAGTATACAACAGTATTACTTAAAGATAGAATCACGCAGACACCCGCACTTAAATTTTCATGGATTTTTCTTTCATGCTTCGATAAGGCATATGGGCTTACTTTTATTTCTATTTTTCGAATTCAAAGATAGAAGCGTATGTACGAGTACATGAGTCAGCGTTAAAAGAACTCTACAGGATTGATATCTCATTTATATTAAGCCTTTAGGCGTAGTTTCATTTTTTGTATGTTTTTAGTTTAATTCTATTCACATTACGGTGTACTAGTTTGTTTACATACAGTGATGGGAAAAATAATAAGTACATCATAGTGACTCTTAATGGAAAAATTAAATAAAATGACAGAATTATTGATAAGTAACTGACTGCACTTATATATCGCAAAAATAATTTTCATTGCAGCTAAATTAAATAAAAAAAAAAAAAAATAAGGACACCACATTTTATTTACGAAATAGCGTTAAAAAAATTAAGATATAATAATACATTTGGACTGATTTAAGTTTTAGTGTTGTCGTACAGTGGTTAATAATCTGTAGAGCCTCCGGTGTTGTTTAAAACTGGAAGTTATCGTCTAAGCAATGGATAACAAGTTTTATGTAGAAATGGGGTTAGGCTGACGAAACTAAAATTTTTAGCATTTGAGTGAGATGCTTAATCTCTCTTGGGAATGAAGACAATTTTCTATCGGGTGGGCCATCAACCGCTTTAAATTTGAACCATCGGTTATTTCGAATCTGGCAATACTTATTTCATTCTAATCGTAATAAATAGATTTAAGCTTGAGAAACTTTGGGATTTATTGGAATAAATGGGCCAACAAGAAAGTGTCGATTTTGCAAAAAAAAAAACATTTTTTCGAATGAAACTCATTTATATCTTGGTGGGTACCTTAATAAGCAAAATTGCCGTATTTGGGGCACAGAAAACCCACACGTAGTCTTACAGAAGCCCATTACGAGTGACTGTTTGGTGGGGCTTGTGGATCGGAGGTATCATTGGCCCATATTTCATTGCAAATGAGGACGGCGCAACCATTACGGTCAATGGAGACACCTATAGCTCCCTGATAATCAATTTTTTTTTACCCGCTCTTCATATTACTGGTGCGAACGATGTTTGATTTTTTGTGATGAATCGATTTATTGCGTCAAAAGTTTGATGGCCGCATAATTAGCCGCAATGGTGATGTCAATTGGCCGCCAAGAAGCTGCGATTTGACACCGTTGGACTATTTTCTGTGAGGCGCCGTTAAAGAAAAATGTTATGCCGATAAACCACAAACAATTGTGTATTCGAAGGCCAACACTTGAAAAAGTGCACGAAAATTGGTCGAATCGTATGAGTCCGCCAACGAATAATATTCCGGAACAATGGTATTTCACAACAAAAATATAAATATGTCAAAATTTTAAACCGTTTTTAAATGACCCACCCTATACAAGGTCCAGTTAAACGGAACATGAGATAATCGCAAATGTGCCCTGAAGATTGTCGTAGGCTACGGCACGAGTATGTCTATGGTTATCTGTAAATCTTTCTGATTAAATTTTTGAATTCATTATATACGGATTCATATGTGACCCATTAACCATTTCAGTTTCCTGCAAACCTTACGTTTTTACACAACTCCAAGATTCTACCATTTGCCTTTTCTACAGAGTTCTTCCGTTGCTACAACTAAGACTGAAGTCATAGCTTAGTAAGTAACTCAGTAGATGTCTAATTTGGACATGTAGTCAATAGAGGTTGGGCATACCGGTAGTCTCCTACACAATATCGCAACATATTGATTTACTTTCTCATCAAATATTTAAGAGTCGCATTACATACATACCAGAGTTCAGCAATGAGTATTCAAAACGATGAATAAATTCGAGTCATACTCATAATTTCTCATACTTATACTCATTCATACTTATTTTAATATCATGGGACCTTTACTCATATTCAAAATTTGAAGTACTCATCGTACTCCTACTTAACAATACGCATGATGTTGTTGATTTCGACTCTTCTTTACTCAACATTTACAAGAATCAACATATTAGACTTACTTTTTCATCAAATATTTAAGAGTCGCATTACATACATACCAGAGTTCAGCAATGAGTATTCAAAAGGATGAGTAAATTCGAGTCATACTCATAATTTCTCATACTTATACTAATTCATACTTACTTTAATATCATGGAACCTCTACTCATATTTAAGGTTTGAAGTACTCATCGTACTCATACTTAACAATACGCATGATGTTGTTGATTTCGACTCTTCTTTATTCAACATTTACAAGAATCACTAAATAAGTATGATTCGCGTACGAACACTAAAATACTCACTAAAAGGTGGTGTGTTTGCTCTGCTTGCTGTCTTTGTCTTTTTCTTTCTCCTTTTTTTGTAAATGCAACAACAACTAAGACTGTTAATTTTGATGAATGATTCGAAACATATTTCGAATGTTATGAGTTTGATGTCAAGGTTGTAATCATACTCATTGCAACCTGTACTTATAAATCAATGTTGTAGTGAGTATGAATGAATCAGAGTAGTTGAATTTCAATATTGTTGACTCACTTATATTCAAAATATCATGAGTACTTATGAGTAGCGAAAAAAAGATTCATTGCTGATCTCTGATACATACATAATTGGTCATTACAACCCTGCAGGCAAGATTCTGACTTAGGTTCTCACACGACTTATGTTGTATGTTTTAATTTTATTCATGAATGGCAGCACCCATAGTTTTAAGTCGACTCTTCGTCGAAACTTTTTCATGACAATTTTATTTACTTTAGAGTTATTGACAGAAATCTGCCGAAGGAATACCTTTTTCATATTTCATTTTGTTGGAGAGGGTTGATCTGTGACCTCATGTCCAATAAGCCAGTACACTACCTACTAGACTACGGCGACAACATTGGTGTCCTTATTATTTTGCAGCTCACTAGTATTTTCTTTGTCTTTTTTAATAAAAAATTAAGAAAACAGCATTTTTTTTTCTTTAAGCTAATAAGTCTCGAGAGAAATTCAAGAGAAATTAGTTCTGTTTTGTATTTCAAAATCGGTATTCACTGTATGAAGTATTTAGTAAATAGTGTAAGCCGCAATCAAACGAATGGGAAATAGAGTCCGAAAAAACGCTCGTAATGGTGCTGGTAGTCCTTTTACTTTTTGTACTATGGTTTGTGAAAATGTATGACATGCACATATGTGTGTGTGCGTGTGGGTATTTGTGAGTGGGACTTGCTAGAAAAATTTTTGCACACTCAGATACCGAATACAAGCAGAAATGAAATGAATAATGAAATGTACACATGTTGGGAAATGAAAGTTTTATTGTGTTAAATAAAGAGGACATTAAAACGGATGAGAAAACGAAAGAGCAAAATGATTCAAGTGAAGGACCAACGGAATGATACCAAACGCTTGGAAAACTACTTTAAAATAAAATGAAACAAATGATATGAAAAGCTTTTAGTTAAATAAGAATCTTTGTGTGTATGTGTGATACATTCTTAGTTGTATTGTACCAAAAAACAATACCAACAACCATCCAAGATATCCTTTTGTATCCTTTTGTTAAAGAAATATTCATATTTGTTGTTATCTGAATGGATTAATATAATCAAACATTAATGGAACATAATTGTTTTATATTCTCTCGTATCGTTGCTCTTATCTGTTTTTTTTTTATTTTACATTTTAAATATTCACATACAGAGTATGTACGTATGTATGTCCAACACAATATTTAAATCATCTTAAAAGGTCAAACCTTTATCTCAAGATTTTATATGTACGTGTGTGTACATGCTCTACCTATCTTGAAATGAAGGAACTCAAACGTTTGAAGGTCTATAGTGCCTGAAGCAACTACAAAAAGGTTACAAGATTTAATACAAGAAAATAATGTTTGGAAAAAACTGCTTTTTAAACTCGATAACAAAAAAACAAACTTAGAAAAAGAAAATTAGGTCTCGAAAATCTTTTGAAATCCTTTAAAAGAATGGACTGCTGGATGTGATATGTGCAAGTGTTTTGCTGTCGTCATGGTGTTTTATAGGAAAAGTTTCTGCAGAAATTAAAAAAAAAAAAAAATAATAATAATAAAACCCAACAAAACATATTAAAACTTTATATGAGACAATCATAAAAAATTTGTTGTAAGGATAGTCGCCATTTCAACTGAAATCATTAAACATTTAGATTAAGTAGGTACAGGCGGCTGTCCCACCAAATTGGATAGTCACACTGGGGCCACATAAGGCTTATAGTGATACCCCAAATAAACATACATACATTCATAATTGTTCATTACAAATCTTCAGTCAGGATTACGACCTAGCTTCTTTAATATCTATAATTTTTTTTTCTATATATTATTTATTGAATCTTTCCTTTCGAATCTGAACGTAAAATAATACAAAAATAAAAGTTGTTATTCCCACTGCCACGTACAACTAAAAGTGATCATCAAAAGTGAATTTATCTAACCAGATCAGTTGTTTGAACCCTCTTGAAACGTCTGTGACCCTCGAATACAAATAAGTCTCTTACAAGACGGTTGGGATATTATGTAATCCTAGAGACGTAGTTGACATTGCTACTTTTATTTCCTCTCGAACTAGGGGTACCTGCAGATCTTTGTGGATGTTATTGTTTCTTATATACCAAGGAGCGCCTGTTATTATTCTAAGAAGTCTAGATTGCCGCCTTTGAAGCTTCTCTACGTTTGATGGTGAGGCTGTTCCCCACAGTTGGATGCCATAAAGCTAAATAGGTTTCAATACTGTTTTAGTTCTAAGTTAAGGGTTGACTTAGATCCAATAAGCCAATAAGCCAGTATATTTTTATTGAGTGGCGGAACCTGTCTACAGTGCCCTACACTGTTTTAGAACGATAAATTTAAGCAACAGGGAATTGTATTTTTTCAAACTTAATTCATTTTCTTAAGAAATTTGAAACAACCATAAACACTGCCAGCCATAGAAGGCCAAAGTTATTGAATAAATAAAAGGGATTGTAAGAACAAAATAAATATTAAATATTTTCTACAGCGTATTTAATCAAGTGTGCAGCATTTTGAATTGTCACATGGCATCAAATTGGCCAATTCTATTAAAGTTAGCTTTCAGTACTGGCATTTCCACTCTAATTGCCGCTATTGCTGCAATTGTTGCCACTGTTGCTGCAGTAATTGTGGCTATATATTTTGGCTGCAATTGCCGCTGCAATTCCCACTCTGTAATTCGCGCTGTTGTCACGGTAATTGCCGTTGTAATTCCCGCTTTACAGTAAGACCCCGGTTAACGCTGTTTCAGTCTTACGCGGTAGTATTTTGATTCCCCTAAATCGGACACTGTATTGCATTTTTGCAAATGAAACGGCCATGCACCAACCAAAAGCGGTGCACTATATAGCGACGGTGTATACTATGTATCTTTTTCAACGCTCTTTTGTTAGTCTGTCCATAATAAAGATTCCAACTGTATTTTCCGAAGTCGCAATGCATTTCCACATGTACGTGTTAAGTTGCCTCGTTTTACGCTGTTTCGTTTAGCGCTGGAACTTATTAGAATGTATCCCCCGCGTTAAGCGGGGTCTTACTGTATTTCCCGCTGTAATTGACGCTATAGGTCCTATACAAACAAAGTACAATACCATAAACATTAGGTTTCTTTCAGATTTAAGATTTTTGGGAAAATTTTTCATGACAATTTTACTTACTCTCAAAGTTTTTGCCAGAAATCTGCTGAGAGGAAGTCGCCTCAGAATTTTTTTTTTTTTTTCATATTTCGTTTTGTTAGAAATGTCTGACCTGGGGTTTGAACAGCGGTACCACGTCTAATAAGCCAACACACTGCCTACTAGACTACGGTAACTTCACCACAGTTCAGCACCTCTCCTAATCTTTGAACCACTCGCTGCTTCTGATGAATCGGCTTAGATAGCCAGTATCCATCACTGACAGTTCACTTAAATTTTCCACGTGATGGTCACCAAGGTGTCTTTTCTCCTCTAACATAGTCCTGGACATGAGTGCTATTGATGAAAAATTGTTTCCTTCACTTCCTCATCTCTGCAGTTCCAGCACAAGTCATTTGTCATGTGCCTAAGAACGATGTGCATTGCATGAGTGCCCATAACGTAATGTCCAGTAATGATTTCAATAACCACACCGAGCGCGCTCCTTTGGAGTTTAAGCAGACTTTTCGTATGCCGTTCCAAAGCCGCCCATTTGGCGTTGGTGAAATCCATAACCATATTGTAAATTAAGAGCTCGTAGGGATTCTAAAAGTGGAGAATTTATAAAAGAGTTCGATGATTGTGCCAAATCTGGTCAGTTCACACCGCTTTGATTTTACCCGGAAAATCGTAAAACTCTTCCGAACACATAGTGAGGATTTTACTTCAAACCAATCTGAATACTTCTTTCGTCTCCCAAAATAGGTTTTTGTGTAATCGCTTATTGTAAATTATGCCAGACTGGTCTTAACTTATACCGATTAACTCAAGATCTTAACTGATTTTAAGTACACAAGCTTCGAATATCCTAAGAAGCACTTAAGTGCTTTCAAAGTCGGGTTAAACTCTCTTGCGTGCTAGATTGGGCATTTGGTCCACTGTGCACTTGGAACATCATAACATTCTTCGAATGAATTTCAATAACTTTGCTTCTCTCGGACATAAACAAGATGAAATTGGACTAGAAAGGTATTTTTTCTCAACATTTTTTATGTGTTAAGTGTTGTAACGAAATATCTCCTCTAATAAGATATATTGTGTAACAACTATGAAAATAGGTTGCTGGAGGAAAGACAAAGAATTGGATTGTCTACTGAATCTTTTAAATTAATTGAACTAAAAATTAAAATACTGTTACAAAAAGGGAAATGGTGTTTTGCTTTTACATCGTTTAACATTAAAATTATAAACAAAATCTACAAAAACAAAAACAATAAACTTATTTACATGATAAACAAGTAAACAAAAATGCAACAACAAACACCGGAAGAATAAATGTAAACAAAAATACACAAACAACAATAATGAAGCAACGATGTTTACTTTTACAGAGATCTCGAGAAGGCAAAGCGCGAACATTCGCCTTCAAGAACATTCATCAGGCTGTTTACGTTGGCATATAAAAGGCAAGACAAAGCAGACAACGGAGTTAGTAAAAGTTAAGTCAGTCTTGTGTAAAGACGCGGTGTGTTTGAAGAGAGTAACTGTGGTTTGAAGATCTTCGTTACAAATATCAGTAGAACAATTGTCTAAAAATTGTTATTGTTTATGCAAAAGAGTGCAAAGAGGAATAACAAACAAAGCAATTGTTGTAGTTTACATCAAGTTGTGAACAGTGGCACACAGAATTGTGCGAACAATAAAGAATTTTAATTAAAACTAAACACAGATTTATTTTTATTTTGTTTGCAATCTACGAGCTAATATTTTAAACGTTTTTAAAAGGTAAAAACGTAACAATACGAATCTTAAACTAAGCCCAGCGTCTAAAAGAGCTGTTTTAATCTGTGAGTGACACTTTCAGATCTTTATGTTTGTATGGTATACGCGAGTTCTTAATCTAACTAGCGGCGGATGCAATTAAAATTTTGCTTTAGTGCGTCTGGTTAGATGATAAGGCAGTGGCTCATTATTGATTTCCGAAGCACCAAATGGGTTTAAAAAATTGCATTATAAGTTAATTTCCTGTCTTAGATATTATCAGATTGTTTGTTGTAATTGTTTGGCATGTCTTATGAGGAGACCTATTTATTTACTTAAAGTAAGAACTCGCGGAAGTAGAAGAGTACTTCAGATTGCTCCGAATTATCTCTGTACTGCTCTATGTGATTAACTGCCTAAACAAAACGAGCAGAAACTTACGAGCTCTAAAAACGAAGTAAAAATATGGGATCATTTCATAAGGTTAGCTTGTCGTTAACATGCAAGTTCACTTGAACATTGTGTTATCCAATGTTAGGTAAGCGCCATTGTCATAATCCGTTGGTGGTTGGTTTGATCCGAGCTCCGGATCCAAGTTACCTTAGTGTCACTTTTGCCACCATGTCCAGTCATCCAAATACCGATTACGTCTGTTCTAAAGTTCAGGGCACTCGCATAAAAAGTGTTGTACCGATACGGTGTTCCTTTCAACCGCATCTCGATCTTCTCTGATAGCCAGGCTAACATAAAGTCTCTGTCGAACGTTGCGAATAATTCCAAGATCGTCAGGGAATGTCGCCGCTGTCGCAACCTTCTTTCTGGGCGCTTCAGTATCACACTTATCTGGGTCCCCGGACACTGTGACATTCCGGGAAACTGCAGAGCCGAAGAACTCGCCAGAGCTGGTGTACTACTTCCGGAATCCTCTTCCATCAACGTAGGAATGCCGCTTACCTCTTTCAAGCTGGCCATCGTGCGGAAATTCTTCCGAGATGCCAACCTATCCTGGATCAAAGAAGACTCCTGCTCCAACGCTAGGCTCACTTGGCCCTCAATGGATGGAAGACGTACCAACCAGTTACTTGGACTTGGTCGAAACATCATCTCGAACGCAGTGGCCATGCTTACAGGTCACTGTGTTATGGGTAGATACGCGGAAAGAATGCGGCTTCTGCCGTGGGTGCAGATCCGCTGAAGAAGAGGAGACTGTTATCCACTTTCTTTGTCAATGCTCATCTCTTGCGAGGGGCAGATATAGATTATTTGGCTCTCCGACCCTTGTGTGGTTGACGGAGCTATCGTCCATTGATGTCAAAGATATAGCCTCGTTTATCAAGCTTTCGGGCTGGTTTTCCAGCGTGGGGTAGTCGTGCTTTAAATGTGCAGCCCTGTGCTGACCAACTTCTCCCTCCTTGGTTCGGAAGAACTTGGTCAGTACAGAGACTGCGTTCACCTGTGGCGTCGCAACGGAGTTTTTTAACCTAACCGATTCCGTCTTACCCATATCATGGCAGCTTTCGCTATAAGCCTGGGGCAGACCGAGCCTGTCAGCGAAACTGCCAATAGCGCCATTTGAAATTCAAATAAATTTTCTTGAATTGCAGATATTTTTGTGCTACTGAGCAACGTATACTGTTGCCAATAAATTGCAGGCTTCTATCCAAAATCGTATTCTAAGATAAAGACATTAAGAACGGATCATTAATTTAATTTAATTCAATTAGAGTTGACTACTTCTAAGCCATTTAGTATTCAACTGCAGAGCAAAAAAAAATACTGCATTTTATTACCAGTAGTACTTCAAAGGAAAATGATCAAGTCCAGTTGTAGTGGACAACATAAAATACTCACCGTCATCATCTTCATCATCATCATCAATGGCATAATTGTCCTTGCCACTGAATTCCTTCACGCTGAAACAATAAAATGTTAGACGACGAATAGTTATTATAAATGACAAGAGAACTACAGAAAATGTCATTCAAACATTATATTGACTCATTAGAGTTGCCTGACATATTTCTTTTATTTGTCATTACTTCATGCGAGTAAATAGTTTCCACATCCACATCTTGTTGTATAGCAGATCAGATTTTTATGTGCGACGTAAAAAGAAAAGAAGGACGTTGTCTATTAGAATACCATCTTAAGACAAGCCCATCGGGATACGAACATGAATTGAAATCACAGTTAATTCTACAACAAAAGGGATAATAAAACAAAAAACAAAAGGGATTGGAATAGAAAATTTGGAAAAAATAGGGGGAAACGAAACATAATAGTTTTGCAGTAATTGTGGCAGGATTTACTGAAACGAAATGCGTGAAACTATTTAAAATGAATGAATAGGTCCCCCCAAAAACAAAGGCAGTAAAAAATAAATTTAACTCCTTTTGTTGTTAAGTAGTTTATGGCCTTTTTTTTATTACACAAAACAAAACAAAAAAATTACAGCCTTTTTTTCGGAACAAAATTCAACAGCCATTAAAAAACAAGCCACGAATCAACTGACTGACGAATGGTCGGTTTTGAATGAGCATGACTGACAATACAACTGACATTGACTATCATCACTCAAATAGTCATCATTTTTTTTATCATTGCCACCACCAACCACTACACTATGGTACTCGCACCACAACTACCACTACCACTACTTTTGTCTGCATTCCGACAATAAAAAACGTATAAAAAAATATTCATATCGGATCTGTGTAATCATTTCATGCTCTACTCTACTCTTCTCTGTTCCGTGCTCTATTCATTCCTTCATTCCTCTTTTTTTTTCCGACAGGGTTTAGTTTTTACGACAACTTTAGGCTGTAATTTTTACGATCTTGATTTTTTTACAACTTTTTCACAGTTTAACTGCGCATTACCAAAAAAAAAGGCCCGTTTCCTTTATCACTGTCACCTAAAGGAAGGCGATTTTCGAGGTTGAGGTATAAAACAAAAAAAAATTTTCGGTTTTTCTTCATTTTTTTTAAATAAAAATAAACACACGTCCTTACTGACAGCGGCGTATAGTTGAAATAAAATTTTCTGAAGGGCAAAAAGCTACCGTGTTGTCCAATAAACGTTCTTATATTCATATGATTGTCATCAGTTACAATAAATACCCTGTAAGTGCTTAAGCAAATGAAGCTCGCTTGGCTGATTTATAAAATAGGGTTTGCATTGAATACTCTCTGCAAATACTCTCTGTCAGTTGCAATTATAGTTTAGAAATTACCCTATAAAAGTAATGAATGATACGTAAAAACGATAAAATGTTGTGCATTGTTGTGCATAAATGAATTACGAATTAATTTATAAGTTTACATAAGGAAAATACAATGCAATACAATGGATATCCTAGGACCCAATTCATACAAAGCATAACCAACCAACCGGTTAAAGGAAAACTTGATCTTTCAGTTACCATGAGAACTACCGTCTACACCGACGTTTAAAAGGATTCACAACAGACGTAAAGGATAATTATTCACTTTAGAGTTAAAGCAACATAAGTATACCGCTTACTTCTCAGGGTAATATTATTACAATGGGTTTACGCTTGTACCGGGTGGGCCATCTATCGGTTTAAATTTAATCGGTTACAGTAATCCCCGGATTTACGTCGTAGTTGGTTCCAAAAAAAGGGGACGTAAATCGAAACGACGTAAATCGAATTTCATATTGCTCATACTACAAAGTAGTATGTTTTTAACAAGGAACTTAAAAAAGTTATATGAATTTACAGTAATCCCTCGATTTACGTCGCAGTTGGTTCCAAAAACGGCGACGTAAGTCGAATGACAACCCAAATTGAAGTTAGAAGGAACAAAAAATTTGACGACGTAAATCGAAACAACGTTAATCGAGGCGACGTAAATCGAAGGATTACTGTATTTCGAATCTAGCAATACTTATGTCAATCTATTCTGTCACAAAATTCAGTATATTATCTTTACTGAAAGTAATGCGTCGATTTACGCTTGAGCAACTTTGCGATTTAATGGAAATTTATTTCCAAAATAAAGACAATTGGTCGGAAATTTTTTGCCAAAAAAAATCATATTTTCGGATGAAGCTCATTTTCATCTTGATAAGTACGTTAATAAACAAAATAGCCGTATTTTGGGGCTCAGAAAACCCACACGTAGTCTTACAGAATCTAATGCACCCACTACGAGTGACTGTTTGGTGCGGCTTGTGGTGCGGAGGCGTCATTGGCCCATATTTCTTTGAAAATGAGGATGGCATAACAATTACCGTCAATAGATACACCTATCGTACCATGATAAACGATTTATTTGTACCCGCCCTTCATGACATTGATGAGAGCAATATTTGGTTTCAACAACTGGCTGGTGCAACAACAACTCATGCCACAATCGATTTATTGCGCCAAACGTTTAATGGCCATTTAATTAGCCGAAATGATGATGTCAATTGACCGCTTAGAAGCTGTGATTTGACTTCGTTGAACTATTTTCTGCTGGGCGTCGTTAAAGAAAAGTGTTGTGCCGACAAACCAGAGACAATTAAGCATTTGAAGGCCAACATTCGTGATGCAAGTGACGAGATACAACTCCATATCAATCGAATGAGGGAGGTACTGTGAGTTGTTGTACGGCGGCATAAGGATATGCCATTATTTTTGTCGAATTTGAATTACTACGAGCAGTTAGAATGCTTCAAATGTCCACTAACTATGACCAGATTAAGATGCATGTCGAATACACTCGACATTGTGAAAAATATCATGAAATAAATTGTATTTGACTAAACGAATAATTTCCTAAGCGAATTAATTTTGACTTTAATCATAGCAGTCTCACCCAGCATTTTTTCTTAGCTCTTATGGTACAGGCGTACAGTCGCCGTAGTCTAGCAGGTAGTGTATTGGCTTATTAGACGTAAAGCCCGGGTTCGTATTCCAGGTCAGACATCAAAACGAAATATGAAAAAAAATATTTCTTCTCATGTATAAAATTAACGCACTCAACATAAGTGGTGTGAGAAGCTAGGTCGAAATCCTGACTGAAGGGTTTGTATGCTACAGGCGTAAAAGTTAAAAGTCAAATGATTTACAAGTCTGTTGGCTGTAAAAAAACAAATAAAAGTAAACTAGTTCACCAATTAAATCGCCGTAGTCTAGCAGGTAGTATATTGACTTATTACACGTGAAGCATCGGTATATAAAGGGTGATTTTTTAGCTATTATCTTTTAGGCAACACTGGTTTAAACAGCTCACGCACGTTTCGTGTTTTGTTTCACTGTCAAACATCTTCAGTTTGGTCTATAATTTAACCGTGAATCGTCTTACAAACGAACAACGCTTGCAAATCATTGAATTTGGCATCATTGGTTGCCAAATCATCATTGAGATGATATTGAGATGATATCCAACTTTTTTTTGCCCAAAATGCAAGAGCTTGACTTGCATGGCATGTGGTTTCAACAAGACGGTGCCACATGCCACACAGCACGCGTAACAATGGACTTATTGTGAGGCGAGTTCGGTGAACATTTTATTTCACGTTCGGGACCGGTCAATTGGCCGCCTAGATCGTGCGATTTAACGCCTTTAGACTATTTTTTGTGGGGCTATGTTAAAGCTCAAGTCTATACAGACAAGCCCGCTTCAATTGACGCATTGGAAGACAACATTGAAGCATTTATTCGTGAGATACCGGCCGAAATGTTGGAAAGAGGCGCAGTCGCGGTCATCATTTGCATGAAATAATCTTCAGACATTAAATTATATGGAACGTACTATCGATTCAAATAAAGATTTCATGCATTTTTCTGAATTTTATGTGTTTTTTTTTGAAAAAATTTCCTACAGCTCTTAAAAAATCACCCCTTAAAAGTGCCATGAAAAAGTTTTTCAGAAATCTATCGATTATTTCAAATTATTTCAGCGGGTTATTAAATAGAAATTTCGAATTTCTTTTTAATACTGTCCCTGGTAGAGATCAGTAATGAGTATTCAAAAGGATGAGTAGAATCGAATCATACTTATAATTTCAGCTACTTATACGCATTCATACTTATTTTAATATCATGGAACCTCTACTCATCTTCAAAGTTTGAAGTACTCATCATATTCATACTTAACAACACGTATGATGTTGTTGATTTCGACTCTCCATGACTCAACATACATATATACGCAGCACAAAATAAGTATGATTCGCATACGAATACTCGAATCATTCATAAGTATTTTAAGTATTTTTCTAAAGTTATGAATCTAAATGAGTAGGCTTATGAGTCAAACACATTTCGAATGGTATGAGTTTGATGTTTAAATGAGTAGGCTTATGAAACAAACACATTTCGAATGGTATGAGTTTGATGTCAACGTTGTACGCATACTCACTGCAACCTGTTCTTATAAATCAACGTTGTAGTGAGTACGAATGAATCAGAGTACATAGTTAAATTTCAATATTGTTGACTCACTTATATTCAAAATTACATGAGTGCTTATGAGTAGCGAAAAAACGATTCATTGCTGATCTGTGGTCTCTGGTCTCTGCCATCTAAGGAGTTCAGTAATTCAGCTGTCAAACAATTTAGCGTGTAAAAAAACAAACTTTTAATTAAATTTTATTAAACAATACCAATTACATACGTATGTAATGTAGAAAGAATTTTAATAATCCCTCATGTATTGTAATTTTTGTTGCCTGCAATAGACGTTTAAAAATTCAGAAAGCAAACCCTACAACAACAACAACATCAACAACATCGAACAGTTTGCCTTATTACGAGTATGTATGATAGAAAATGTAGTAGTTTTTTAAACTTTTTTTACGACAGTCATTTTCGTCGTTTGTGTAATTTAAGAATATTTTATGACTCTATTATGCCATCATCGTAAAATGTCAAATAAATTCAAGTTTTTCTTTCAGTTTTCAAATCGTTAAATTGATGAAATTTTCTTTTAGCTTTTGTTGTTAAATTGCAAATAAACTCTCATTTTAAACGGATTTATAACATTTTATCTCAAATATTAGAGACGAGATAGGAAAAAGGGAAGAAGTTTTGTTTTTTTTTTTTTTGTTTTTTGACTCCACTACTAATCATAATGTTGAACGTTTGAATAGTTCCCAATAACCAGTACGCAACGGATAACATCATTTATGGAGGCAATTTGTTATTATAAGAACATAAAGAAATTTTCAAATCATATTAGGAAGAGTGAGTTGAGTGCCATTGTAAAATTATCTCACAATTCCATTTGAATTGTTAGGAAAACTTAAAAAGTATTTTATGACTCTCGTTTTACGAGTGTTAAACGCTTAAAACTTGCATCGTAAAAGAAAAGTCAAAAAGTTACAACAAAAAAAAAAAAAAGAATATCAAAAAGAGATGTCATAGATAATTGATTAATGCCCCAAGATGACAGCTGTCAAAGGCAAAAGCATACATACTGTACGGTACATATGTATATACATACATGTCAATATCAGTTACTGTTTTTTGTAGCGACATTAAAAACCTTAAAAAAAAAAGGAAAAAAAACTTCATTTCAAAAGCAGTTAAACAATCGTTTGTTCTTCTTACATTTTATTTTCTAATCTTTTCTTTTCATTTAATAAAGTTAGTTTTTGCTTAAGCCATTCTCATCTGAAACATCGCTAATGACTGACCTGTCAGTTTTCATATGATATACGGTAATAAATGGGCTTGGGATGTTGACTATATTTTTGGCATTTTCGTTACGTTTCATTGTCTTCTAATTTACTTTTGTTTGTTTGAAGTGAAATAGCTGGAAGCAAACAAATATACGGTATATGCGAAGATGGATAATTAATACTTTTTCATATACAGTCAAAGAAAAAAGGCTACATACACCCATGAATTTTTTTCAAATTAAAAAAGATGTTGCCGCGTTATTTAAGGCAAACCAAAAGGAATATGAAAAAATTTTCGATAGAAAATATTGGGAAAAAAATAAAGATTAACGAAAATGATCAATCTAGATACTGGTGTTTTGCTTTTATATCGCTTAACATTAAAATTATAAACAAAAATATACCAACAAACTCCAGCATAAAAAATGGTAAACAAGTAAACAAAAATACAACAACAAACACCAGCATAAAAAATGGTGAACAAGTAAACAAAAATGCAACAACAAACACTATAAGAATAAATGTAAACAAAATACACAAACAACAATATTGAATGTTTACATTTATAGAGACCTAGAGAAGGCAAAGTCACGAACATTCGCCTTCAAGAACATTATTCAGACTGTTTACCCTGCCATATAAAAGGCAAGGCAAATCCGGCGAGTGAGTTAGTAAAAGTGCAGTCAGTCTTGTGTGAAGACGCGGTGTGATTAAAAAGAGTAATCGTGATTTGAAGATCGAACAATTGTCTAATACTTGTTATTGTTTATGCAAAGGATGTAAACAAAGGAATAACAAACAAAGCAATTGTTGTTGTATACGTAAAGTTGCTTGTGCATTCTACGAGCTCATATTTTAAACGCTTTTAAAGGATAAAAACGTAACACTACATACACTGTTATATGTAGACATTTTTCTTTGACTGTAAATACTGAAAAGCCAATCACTTAGAAAAGTGAGCTTTAAATATTATGATGTACGCACTACATATGTAGGTATGTATATATGTACCAGGAGTACCGGCATGAAGATAGCGTCAACATACAAATCTGTTGGGTTGGCGATAACATCTCTCAAACATACTAACCGTACATTAAATATGTGAACAGAGGACATCACATTCATACATCGTATTAAAAATGGTGAATTTTGTACAAGAAAATAATGATTTGTTGGGAGAGTTGCATCGTTTGTCAAGGCATATAGTGATCATATTTTATCAAACGCAATATGCAGAAAATGGTTTCGACGGTTCAGAAATATCGGTTCTGAATTGAAAAATGAAGAACGTGGAAGACCATCAAAAAAGTTTGAAGACTTTTAAGCCAGAAACAAATAGCAAAAATGTTAAATGTTCCACAATAGACCATTTTTGACCGTCTAAAAGCTATGGGAAACATCCAAAAGCCTGATTTGAATGACAGACAGACAGATGGAACATCGAAAAACCACTCATGGAATTTTTTTCAAAGGCACGATAGAAAGTCAGAAAAATTGATTAATTTTTAGAGGCCTAAACAGAAAAAAATCTTGGGTTAGTTACAGACAACCATCAATTTCAGCTGCAAAACCAGATTGACTCGGCAGGAAGACAATGGTGTGTGTCTGGTGGGACCAGAAATATAGGTTGAGGCAAACCTTGTGGAACCGAATGATCGATTTGAACCATGCACTGATCAAAAAACGATCGATGGCAGGACAAGATAATTTTTCTATATGAAAATGCACCTGCACACAAAGCAGCTTCTATTTAATTCATCGATAACCCTTAATAACCTTAAACAGCATACTGCTCACAACACTGTCAATGGCCACTACAGTACCATTTGAATTGGTATAAAACCATAAAATATTGCCGTGTTGGAAAATGAGAGGTTGTGGCTTTTTGTTACAATTAACTCTAAAATAATTGTTTAAGGACATTTTCATTCAAATAAAGCAGCAATAATTCAGGACATTCAGAGTAAATAGCTTCTGTATAGACCAAGTGTACCGGTATGAAGTGAGCGTCAAGATACAAATAGGGCACATTTGTTGTTAAAACATACTCAGTTTACATCAAATAAGCGAACAAACAACATCATATATTTTCATACTCATATAAAGATAACGAATTTTGTACAAAAATATTCAAATAACGATACAACTGCACACAAAGCATCATCAGTTCAGGATACAATCAAAGCATTAAGCTAGGAATTGCTACCGCTCCCGATGTATTCATCAGACTTGGCTCAGTCAGGATTACGACCTAGCTGTATTAATTTTATATATGAGTAGACTCCGAACAACAGAATTTTGAGAAACATTTCATGGCAATTTTAATTTACTCTGAGAGTTTTTGCCAGAAATCTGCTAAGAGGAAGTCAAAGAAAATGTTTCATATTTCGTTTTGTTGGAGATGCCTGATCCGGGGATTGAATCGTGGCCTCACGTCTAATAAGTCAAAGTTCATTAAAGCTAAACTAAGGCGCGTTATATCTGTATATTATTTATTTTATTTACGTTAGTAAATTTCGATAGTAAATTTAGATAGATAGACAATCACCCACTTGGGATAAGTTTAACTCTAATCCAATTATATATCTCTAATAGTCGAAAGACTTCCAACAAGCACTTTTGAACTTTGACTGACCATCACTCTCAATGGCAAGCACTATAGGTTGATGGTTACCAATTACTTTCAGCCTAAATTGGATGATCCGGACACTAACCACATGTGGTTTCCACACGACAGCACTATGTATCATATAGTTTATGCCATTTTGATATTCTGCAAGAGCAATTTGGGGCCATGGCAATGCGTGGTCGTGCGATCATTTTTGGTGACATTTTTTGTTGGTTGTTCTTTAGCCGCTGGTGTATGCTAATAAGCCACAAACCACAGCAGTCTTTAAGGTCAACATAACCCATGTCTTCAGTAAAAATGGACATTTTGGCATCGCTCTGTCCAAAGGAATCGTGGCGGACATTTGAACGGTGTTATATTCTCATATCTGCAGTCAAAGTGGACATTTTGGATACGCTCTGTTATATTTCACAGATAACAATAAGCCTCATTCAAAAGAATAAGAAATATAGATAATATCTCACATGCAAAGTGTGGTTTTTGTATAAATTTCTAGATTGGAAGCGTTTAATGAAAGTCCCGATATTTATTGTTACGTTTTTACCTTTTAAAAACGTTTAAAATATGAGCTCGTGGATTGCAAATAAAATAAAAATAAATTTGTGTTTAGTTTTAATTGAAATTCTTTATTATTCCAACAATTCTTTGTGCCACTGTTCACAACTTTATGTAAACAAAAACAATTGCTTTTTTTGTTATTCCTCTGTTTATACCCTTTGCATAAACAATAACAATTACTAGACAATTATTCGACAGATCTTTGTAACGGAGATCTTCAAACCACAATTACTCTCTTCAAACGCACCGCGTCTTCACACAAGACTGACTGAACTTCACTAACTCCCTCGCCTGCTTTGCCTTGTCTTTTATGTGGCAAAATTAACAGTCGGATGAAAATTAAACGTTTTAAAAGTTAAAAACGTAACAGTATATTACTAACAATCACTGAATAAAAGTGAAATAATCGCAACAATATTTTTCCCATCTAGTATGGGGTATTTTGGCGATTATAAATGCATTTCAACGTTTGTTATCGAATACAAAAGAATGAATGAATAAACAGGGAAAAAAGTAGACGCACGAATAAATGAAACATTGAAATGACAGGCAGCAGGCTGGTTGACTGACTATAAAACATTGATTGAACACAGCATTTGGGATAATATAGATCATATGCCAACATTCACAATTGACAACGACATTTTACAACAACTGACAATAGCGTATTTCAGTGTACACTAGAGCCCCGACTTGCGTCGATCCGATTTGCGTCGTTTCGATTTGCGTCGCTTTTTAAAAATTGACAAAACTCAGCTTGCGTTGTGCAATTTCAACTCTCGTCGCTTAAATTTGCGTCGTTTCGTCCCCTACATACGTTTAATTTTTTTCTTGCAGCATTGAGTACTACCATTTTAGTATTTGTATTGTGGAACATATTTAGAATTTTATTTATATTTTAAAATTCTTGCAACTTCTGTTTATTGTTTTGTTATTTCTTTATAATAATAAAAAACATTTGTTGAACTAAATAAAATAATGAAAAATGTTTTCTTTATTCATTCATTTTGCTTTCCTTTGAATTCTTGGTCCCAATAAATTAAATTTCGATGCATTTGTATAGAAAAAGTTGATTCGATTTGCGTCGTTTTGATTTGCGTCGCAATTCTCCGGTCCCCATTAACGACGCATGTCGGGGCTCTAGTGTATCTGTTTACATTTTTTTTTAATTTTAAAGTTTACTTCTTATGGAAAATAAAAATGAAAATTTGAAAAAATTTCAAGCCAAACAAAAAAAAGAAATTTTTAAATAATACAACCTCCAAAATCCAAAATTTGGAAGGAGGACATCTGACAGCCAAGAAACCAGCATGTGAAGGAGGGCAATGAAGCAACAACAGACATACACAGACACGTACTTGTACGTTTTTGATGAACGTTTCCTTGGTATTGTTGGCTTCAATCATCAATATAATCAATCGCTTATGCAATGGAATTGTTTTTACAAATAAATTCAATCGAACCGTTTGTCGGAATGAATGTCTGGCTACAGTTCACTTATGGCTTTAATGTTTTTCTCCATATATGCTATACATACATACATACACATACAAATATTTCTCAAATTTCAATGATAATAAAAAAAAAATGTGTTTTCTCTTTCGCATCCAATTTTCCGCTACGTAATGAGGAGGAAATACAAATTTTTTTTCAAATAAATAAAATATGTATTTAAGATATGCTTTACATTATTAACAAATATTTTATTGGACACGTAACATGCGTTTTTAAAATATCTAAATTCAGATTAATGGATAAATTGTACAAATTTTTGTATGCTGGTAAGTCGGACATCTCTATTAAAAAATAAAATATTTCTGTTTCACTAACCCTCATCAATTTGTCAATTTTACATAAAAATGCTTGTAATGATTAGCTTCAAATAGAAGTATCTTACTTTCAAAATTATATGGCATGGCATTATCTTACTGCTTAACATCACAAAAAACACCAGCATAAAAAAATTATAAACAAGTAAACAAAAATATAATAACAACACTACAATAATATATGTAAACAACGATGTCTAAATTTATAGAGATTTCGAGAAGGCGAAGCCATGAACATATTTTGAATAAAAATAAAAATAAATTTGTGTTAAGTTTTAATTAAATTCTTTATTGTTCGCACAATTCTGTGTGCCACTGATTACAACTTGATGTAAACAACAACAATTGCTTTCTTTGTTATTCCTCTTTGTACTCTTTTGCATTAAAAATAACTAATCACTAGATAATTGTTCGACAGATCTTAGTAATTTTCTTAGTATATTCTCGAGACAAAGAGTTTAAATTTGTTGTAATGCGGATTAACTATCCCTATAACGGTTATACCGGATTAGAACAGGGCAATAACATTTGTGGTCATATATGTATGTAGTAGTGGTAAATTAAAATTTTTAATTTTTCTATTTGTTTTTAGGAATTTACAATTTTTTTCGTATAAGTCAAGTAGAACTCGCGCAATGAAGCTTTAGAAACATGTGTTTCCAAACCACTCTCTAACGTTATCGGTTTTTATTGTATTATGCATGGAGATCAAAATGCGAAATACGGTGCCTTTCGAATCAATAGGTAGGCACGCAACTGTCCATCTAAGGGAGTTGGATGAATACTCTTAGGCACCACAGGGCCCATTGTGTTGTCACAGTTTTCCACTATCCGCTAGTCACGGAACCAATCGGAGCTCCTAATGAAGCGACTTAGACTGCCAATGTTAACCGGTGGCAGTTCCTTTAAATCATTTCGACTCAATAAATTTTATCAAAACAAGCTTCATTGAAATAATTGATCGATTCAAATCCAAAGCAGTGTGTACCAACAGAGGTACACATATTTTGGACTAGATTTCTCAAGCTATTTCAGTTTTATTTTAAAATAAAACTTTGATTTACTGTAACGAATTATAATTTACAAACACCACTTTTAAATAAATTGAGGTTTTGTAAAATATTACCCGTCAATAAAAAAAAAAACACTTGTTTTGTCATCAACCTTCTCTCAGACCGATAATTGCGAGTGGAAGTGCGACTTGTCATTCTCATTTGACAGATAAGGGAAAATTCAATCCTTTTAGTTTTAATCTACCACACATACCACGCACACCACGTCCACACACTGACATACACCTCCTCGATTGAGGTGAACTACCATAACAAACAATCGAAATTATCGTGTATAATAAATATTGTATTCCATTTTATATTTATTTTCCTTTATTTAATACATTTTCTTCTGTATTTTATTTTATTATTGCATGTTGCCAGCACATTTGATTCGAATAGTGTTTTACTTGAGTGACAATATATTAAGGATTTTATGTATTTACGTGTTAGACAATGTAATAACAGGGAACATACCATATTTTGCATTCAGTTTTCAGTCATTCAATCAAACTCATGTATAAATTATTACTAACGTAATACATTACGTTAAAATATTTGATTTTAACCCATAAAAAGCAAAGTGTTTTCTTAACTGAAATCGAAATTGATCAGCAATATTAAATTAAATCTTATTAAAGATTTGTGATGGCAATTTACCGGGCCGCTCAATGGATCCTCGTCAACGATGCTCCTCACTCGCGTCTCGGTCTTCTCTGATAGTCAGGCCGCGATAAGATCTCTATCGGGTTTCGTGAATAACTCTAGGATCGTTAGGGAATGTCGCCGCTGTCTCGACCTTCTTTCGGGGCGCTTCACCAGTGTCTCTCTGGTGTGGGTCCCCGGACACAGTGAAATTCCGGGAAACTGTAGGGCCGACGAACTCGCCAGAGCTGGTGCACTCCTTCCGGAATCCTCTTCTGTTGAAGTGGGTATACCACTTGCCTCGGTCAAGTTGACCATTGCGCGGAAATTCTTTCGGGACGCCAACCTATCCTGGGTCAATGAGGAGTCCTGCTCCACCGCTAGGCTCACCTGGCCCTTGATGGATAAAAGGCGTACCAACCAATTACTTGGTCGTGACGTCATCTCGACTACAGTGGCGGTGCTTACTGGTCATTGCGTCATGGGTAGACACGCGGAAAGAATGAGGCTCCCTTTTAACGACTTCTGCCGTGGATGCAGGTCCTCTGAGGAAGAGGAGACTGTTATTCACTTTCTTTGTCAGTGCCCGTCTCTTGTTAGGGGTAGATATACTTTATTTGGCTAACCATTCCTTGTTAGCTTAACGGAGCTATCATCCATTGATATCATCGTTCATCAAACTTTCTGGCTGGTTTTCCAGTGCGGGGTAGTCGTGCTTCCGTTGTGCAGTCCTTGCGCTGACCAACTTCTTCCTTTTCCCTCAATGGTGGAACTTGGTCAGTACAGGGACTGCGTTCACCCGTGGCATCACAACGGGCCGCTATGCGTGCTCAAGTGAGCTTTGTGACATCAGAGCTACCACTCCTAAAGAAATGTTAAAATGCAACGGATCTAACGAGTAGGACTTTGTCAGCAAAAATGGTGCTCATCACGGCACAACCTAACACAATGCCATTGGAGATTTAATTTCATCGTAGAACTTGCTACAGTATACCAACCATATGCTTAATTGGAAACAACTTACCTAGATTACATGGTGTGACAGTCAAAATACACCCAACTAATGACATAGTGTAGGTTGTGGGTTTTGTTGAGTAAAACTCAAAAATATTTGTTTTTATATTTTTCGAATCCTCCAAACTTGTTTTATTTGACAAAAATGGTATTTCTGATCTTTTCACACAAAATTATTGATTTCCCAAATATTTTTTAACCTACTTTCAAAACACAAAGATTTTTGAAAAAGGAACTGATGATCAAATGGTATCCATAAACATATGGTTCAAAGTTACATGTTATGAGTTTTGATCAGGTAAACTTGGAAAATATGATTTTATTCAAATTTTTTCAAGTTTACCTATTCTTAATTGCAATATTTAATTAAAATATATAAAATAAGTGATGACATTCGGAAGGTGTATTATTTTGTGAAGAGATTGATACTTCGTTTGATCAAATTGGACAATGATTACCGTAGTTATTATGTAAAGTATAATAGTCGTGTTATATTTTTTATATATGTACATTAGAGCGACTCAAGTTGTATGGAAGCGAAATTCGTGCTCGATTTACCCCCCTAAAAATGAACCTTGGACTTTTTTAAGATGACTTTAAAATATTTCGGCTCCAGCTTTGACCTCCCGTGAGCTGGACCATTTTGAAAAAGGGTATATTTTTGGATGTTTTGTTAATTCGTGCTCGATTTACCCCCCTAAAAATGAACCTTGGACTTTTTTAAGATGACTTTAAAATATTTCGGCTCCAGCTTTGACCTCCCGTGAGCTGAACCATTTTGAAAAAGGGTATATTTCTGTTTCCTTACTAACATATACAATATGTATATCATAAGAAAGGTTTTTTTAAGGCGCGTCCAACTGTATATACAATTTTTCCAAGGACGGTCATCCATGTCCTTTTTAAGGATATTCTGTGAAAAAAAACGGTATTTGAATTTTTTGTTCGGGGTTGTTTGTAATAATAATGCCAAATTGACATATTTTAATCTTTAGTCGATTTAAGTAAATAGGGGTCTCAGCTTTTTTTGAAATTCACGCTAATTCGCGTTTTGAAAAAAATACAATATGGTGACCCTTCCTTGTAAATAGGCCATATGGGTATCAAATTTTTTCTTTTACCAAGTACATCATCTTTGTATGTAAATAATTTAGATTTTTGCAAATTAGATGCATTTTACACGGTGCTCTGGAATATATAAAAATGCAATTTTGTGGTAACTCTAATATGATAGCGGATTTAGTTTCTAGATCATGTATGGATGAAAATAGGACTAAAGAAAGAAAAAAATAAATGATCCACGACTTTTTGGCGGCATTTTTGTTTCCCAAATTAAAAAAAATTATA
This sequence comes from Sarcophaga caerulescens, assembly GCA_927399465.1. Lineage (NCBI taxonomy): Eukaryota > Metazoa > Arthropoda > Insecta > Diptera > Sarcophagidae > Sarcophaga > Sarcophaga caerulescens. The sequence continues at coordinate 23,971,629 of OV656867.1, forward strand.
AAATATTATTTTTTATATTTACAAAACTACAAACTACAACTACACTTATTTCATATTTTTTTATTTAAGTTTGCTAGTATGAACGGACAAACTTGAAAAAATATGAAAAAAAATCGCATTTTCCAAGTTTAGCTCATCAAATCTTATAGTATATTAAGTCAAATATATATAATATGTACATCGCTTTAAAGGCCCATCCCTCTCCTTTCTAACGAGGTTTAAATTTTGGACATCGGTTCAGAAATGTTTTGTGTAATCAATAAATTTTGTGCGTAAAATAAAAAAAAAACAGTTTTTGGTCAAATATAACAAATTTGTCATTAGCTAATTTTTTTTATTTTGTCGCATAGTGTTGTCATTACGTTGGCGCTAGTGAGAGTTGAACTAAATGAACAAGGTTTCCCATAACTGTTCCGAATGCAACACGAAAAAATTTGTAACCTTGTTTCTAGGCAATGAAATTTAACAACCTCATCAAGATAAGATGGGATAGTATAATGCTTATTTGTTCAAATTTCATCTGAAAATTGCAGTCTCAGTTTTGACTTTTGGCAAGTCGAGGTCTTTATGTACTTATGGTTGAGTTTCTAATATGCATACCTAGGTGAATTCGCCGTAGTCTAGTAGGTAGTGTGTTGGCTTATTAGACGTAAGGCCACGGTTCAAACCCCAGGTCAGACATCAAAACAAAAATATGAAAAAATATTTCTTCGGCGACTTTCTCGCAGCAGATTTCTGGCAAAAACTCTGAGAGTTAATAAATCTGCCATGACAAAGTTTCTCAAAAAATTTGTCGTCTGGAGTCGAATTTAAGCGGTAGGCCCCGCCACTCAAGTAGAAAATTAACTCACCCAAAATGAGTGGCTGAAGGGTTGTAATGAACAATTATGTTATGTACACGCACACATATGTAATGGCATTAACAGCTTTTTCAAATTTTTCAAATTTACTTCTAATGAAACAATTAAAAAAAAAAATGAAAAATATTTAAAATAAAAAAACCTCTTCATATGACTTAATACGGTGTTCAGATATGCAACTTCATTGCGTAAATCGCAATAAACGCCATTATTGAGCTCAATATTTCTTATAAAGTTTAAATTAATAATTGCGCAAATTGTTATAATATTGAGTAAAACTTAAAATGCAGCACTGTCATAAGTGTGTTTAGTGAGCATATTACAATTAACCGAACATTTTCTGTTTATATTTGACAACTCAAATGCCACGATCGACAAACAAACACTAATAAACTAACAAACGCCATTAATTTTCGCAATAATAATAATAAAAACAATGTTGTTGTTTACCAGCTGTCAAATGAATATTGAGAAAGCTGAATTGCTTAAATTATTATGCCTGAATACTTAAAATATTGTACTCAATTAACTGAATATTGACTCAATAAAAGTACAAATCTGAACATATTCTTTTAAAAATTCCATTTTCTTGATTTCAATGATACTTTTCAATCTATTTTCAAGACAAGACTAATGAAATGGCGAAATAAATCATATTTCCCAAACTATCATAATAACAAAATGTTTTGTTTTATTATCATATCGCTTGCAATGGGTTAGCACGTTGGTTACAAAAGAAGAAGAATGATGATCAAAAGTTATAATTATTTATTGCAATAATGATGACAAATTTGTTAATTATATTTACCGAATACATTAAATAATAACGCTTAATTGTACTTATAATGATGGCTATTAAAAGTCATTTTTAAACAAAACAACAACAGAGTATTCAAATCTAAAGAAAGAGTACAGAAACTATAGTATTCTCTAGTGAAGTTTCGTTTTCTTGGCCAAAATGAACATGAGTGAATGTTCAAGAATAAATCATTCAACGCTGCTGAATGAAATATGTATGTTTGGTGGACGGAGAGAGAAAAGAGAAAACAAAATACGAAAATTGATTTGAAAATTATTTTTAATAAGAAAAGAGTCGTCCTTGTGCTACATTACGGTTCGTTACCAATTAAAGTAACAATTATTGTTGAAGCAAAATCATAATCATTATCTTTAAATGCATTAAATTACTTCCGACACGAAGGTGACAGACACCAAAGTATTCTTCATTTCTCTTATTCCACTCATTCCTCTCCTTCCTCTTATTCAGAGAAAATTAATAAATTTCATTCATTTTATTTTTTTCAATTTATGATATTCCCGTTCGAAGCAAATGCCAAATGTTGTCATGCATACCTAATGGCTGACTGACTGATTGACAAACAGACTGATTGACTGAGTGACTGACTGCCTTCTCTACGGACTGAATAAATTGAATGAATTAATGAAAATATTCCATTAAATGTAATAAATTATAATGTATTTTGGAAGAATTTTCTCTAATTTATCTATAACTTCTGCATGTTTTTTATTTTCATTTTGTTTAGCTGATGATGAATTCCTTCTGCATTAGGAAGTTAAATGATGTTATCAAAACTTTTTTGCGTTGTTGTTGTTGTTTTCGGGAAAAAAATTATTTTTAATTTACAATTTTAACTTTTTTCTTTTTGTTTGATTTGACCATTTTTAAAACTGTGACAGAAGACTGGAATCCACTCCCTTGGGCCAATGATGCTGAAATCATAATCACCATAGCCCCACACGCTTCACTGTAACTGTTGTCGACCAACATTCGAAAATTAAAAATAAGAAAAAAAAAACATTGGAAACGTGAAATAAAAGGAGAGACAAACTACTTGAAAATTTTTAAATTAGAAACCTCATACCAAAAAAAAAAAAACCTTAACAACCGGCCAAAAACAACAACATAAACTGTTTATGTTCAACATTGACTTAAGCCAGCGTCAAATCAAAATTTTTATAATTTGAAGATTTTCTTCTACCAACAGCATTAATAGTGTGAGGGAGAATATAAGAAATTGAAAACGAAAAAAGAATACGAAATAAATAATCTTGAATAAAATCCACTTGTGCTACTAATTTTTCATTATAAATTAAGAAGCAAAAGACCGAAAATGAGTAAAACTCGAACCACCTAAGAAAAGTGTAAGAAAATATAGGAAAACAAATACGAATCACAAATACTCTTCAAGCCTGTATTGTATGGTAGAAGAAAGCAAAGGTTTTAAACAAAAAATTTTATTTAGAATAAGAACTAAAAGATAAGAAAAGTTGGAAAATATTGCAATTTGTCTTAAGAGGACTATTAAATAGTTTTTAAAATCAAACCAGAATCGGCATATGTGCGGTCTGAAGCTTCTACGTTGAAGAACACAATTAACGCAACGCAGCAAGCACAGAAATTTAGCAATTGCAGCCTAAGGTAAGCTGAATGCGCAGCAGCAGCAAAGCATACACAAAACAAATAAAAAATAAACGGTTCAATAATTTTTTTTCAATGATACCATGATGCTCTTCCGAATTATATTTCATATATCGCGCTTTTAAAACCTTTATTTTATGTATCTTATTATATTTATAGCACTTATTCTCTCATTGCTAGCTTAAATCCTTTAACTTTTACCACTAATTCTCTCATTGCAGCGAATAAAAATAGAAATTAGCTTAAATGCAAAGCAGCAGAATCGTGGTTTGTTACCACGCTGACTTTAAAATATTCGTTTCCATGCTGAAGGGTTGAATTGACCAACTATGTATGTATTGTAACGAAAATGGAAACGGTGTACCATCGCTTAACATTAAAATGATAAATTAAAGCTACACAAACAAATACAACGAACTTGTTACAAGTAAACCAACAAACCATGAGTATGAAAGAGAAGGGGATAGACAAGTAAGCGAGAACGCAAAAACAAAGAATGCAACCAAAATACGCAAACAACAATGAAACTACGAGAGTTCTCGAGAAGACGAAAACACGAAAATTCTACTTCAAGAATGTTCGTCAGGCTGTTTACGTGGGCCTATAAAAAGGCAAGACAAAGCAGACGACGGGTAGTAAGAATTCAGTCAGTCTTGTGTGAAGACGCGTTACTTGTGAAGAAAACAGTCGCGGTTTGAAGATTGCCGTTGTGAAGATCTACCGAACAGTTGTTAATGCTCACGCTAACAGAGGTGTGAAGAAAAATAGGGAACTAAACAAATTGTTGTTGTATCATCAAGTTGCGAACAGTGACACATAAAATAGTGCGAAGAATAAAGAATTGATCTAAAACTAAAAACAAATTTATTTTTCTTTTGTTTGCCATCAACGAACTCATATTTTAAACGTTTTTAAAAAGGTAAAAACGTAACAATATGTATTTCCAATAAAATGATTTCATAGGAAGACATACATACATAATTGGTCATTACAACCCTTCAGTCAGGATTACGACCTAGCTTCTCACACCACTCATGTTGTGTGCGTTAATTTTATACATGAAGGAAGAAGTAAAACGAAAATATATACAAAAGAAAACTTAGTTGTATCAAACAAATTAAGTCAAAACTAAACCTGAAGGCGCAAGATATAGCCAGAACATAGATTTTTTTATAGTCCCTAGCAGTTGCCTTCCTGTCTTACGTCTAAATTGTTGGCGAACAAACACAGTGCACGAGCTCTTTCGATGTTGCTGTACCGATGTTCCGAAAAGTCGCTTGAGTTATGGGTTCTTGGGTCCTAAAATTTTAATAAAAATTTAAAACTTAGAAAATGGCATAGTACCAGCAGCATTCGGTAGGGTGTAGTTTCATTCAAAATACAAATTGATAAAAATCTATGGCAAAAAGTAAATTTAACTGCGATACAGTATACATACATATATACAGACAGACGTACATACATATGTATGTAAATATTAAATTCATAAATAGACACATAAAAACACTTATAAACCTCTTGCAATCTAAACAAATGTTGTTGCTGTATACCCCACCACCATTCAGTCGTTTACATAACTAAATGAGCGCCTTCTGTCCATAAAGTTTAATTTACAAAAAAACCATGAAATGGAACAAGCACTGGCTACTACTGTGACTGAAAACAAGTAATTCATCATCACCAGAAAATCTCGCTGCTGTCTACGTTGCTTTCGCATTTCGTTTACCATACAGAGCCACAGACACATCACATCACATCGTTTGCTCACACAGCTAAATACAAACGCCTAAATATTTGTATATTTAGCGTTGTACTCCTACATCCTGTATACCCCTGCCTGCTTTGAATCATCATCATTATTTCATTATATTTTCTTTACTCATCTTCTCATCTTCTCTCTTACACACCTCACCGCACAAATAAAGTCGCAATTTTACGTCTATTTTTACTTTGCTATTTTCCACCGACACAGCAAAAAAAGGGCGTCTGTGTAATCATGGTCAGATTGAATATCAATGAGTTCACTTAAGTGAAAAAAGATTATTCAAAATACCTATACATATACACACAAATACGAAAGGAAAAACAAACAGAAAAAATATGAAAATGAAAATGAATGAAAAAATTATACAAAAGGAAAATAACGACAATTGCCAAAAAAAAAAAAATCAAAAAAAAAAGTTAAACAAACATTAGGAAAAATGTTCGAAAACTGTTTAAATGCTGAAAATTAAAACAAAAAGCAATAAAAACAAAAAAAAAAACTATTGGAAAATAACGGTTCTACGTGATTTTCTTTCATTTTCATATCTTGTCTTTAATCTGAAAGAATATTTAACAAGAAAGAGGAAAAAAAAAACCAAAAATTTTTTCTCCAATCTTTGCATCTTTTTCATTAATGTTTGGGAAACAGCAGACGAATAAATTAAAACACTACCACATTAAATGAGTAATCGATTATTTTATCATCCTATTGTCCGAATAATCCATTTTCAGGGTACGCTTATGGCATTTATTTCTTTAAATTCTGTAATTACACAGGGCCACAAAAGTATACATACGATTAACAAATTTCAGAAATTTTTTAACCAATCCGTTTTCGTTGAAAATCTTTATAATTGTCTGTCAACTTTTCTCGATTTTAAGACGGTCTTTTGCATTGGTTCAGAAATTTTTGAAATTTGTTAATCGTATGTATACTTTTGTGGGCCTGTGTATATGTAGCTACGAAAATATTGGTGTTCGCAAAATTATTAAATTGAAACAAGCTTAATTAAACAAAGTGTGGACCGTTTCGTTTAACAAGTTGTGTAGTCATCTTTATGTATGGAATTTATATTTTGCACCATTACCGCAGAGATTTTTAAAAAAATGATAACCTGAAGGTGAAAAGTCCAGCGGTCCAGTATCGAAACTCTCTGTTCCTAACGTTGTCGAGATTAAAGATAACAGCTTCTCTGTTGATTAATTCTGGTGTGAATTTAATCCATTATTCAATTATCTTTTAAAAAATTATCTTTTAAAAAACTGTCTGGCTGCTTAATTATTTTCCAAGGAAGACGAGTGTTTCTCAGACATCGCCAACAAAACGAAATATAAAAACATATCTCTTGGCCGACTTCTTCTCAGCAGATTTCTGGCATAAACTCTGAGTGTAAATAAAATTGCCATGAATACTCGTAGTTTCTCATAAAATTTGTCTTTCGGAGTTCAACTTTAAACTGTAGGTTCCGCTACGCTTGTACAAAATTAACACACACCCAATATAAGTGATGTGAGATGCTTGGTAGTAATCCTGACTGACAGGTTGTTGTAGTGATCAATTATGTGTGTCTTTAAAAAAATGTTTTAAGCAGAGAGCTTAATTATTTTCCAGCGAAGACGAAAATAAAAAATATGCCAGCAAAAGTAGGCGATTATGATTAAAAATCGAACGTAGCGTGTTAATTTTTCACAAAGATAAAAATAAAAATTTTCGTTGTTAAAAAATAAAATTTATTTCAATGATATAAAATATGTTAAATAAAGATAATATTGTTACGAAAATGGAAATGGTGTTGTTAAAATAATAAGCAAAAGCTCCAAAAACAACACAGTGGACTTGATCACACATAAAATGATAAACAAAAGCTCCAAAAACAAAACAATGCAGTTGTTCACGTGATCAACGAATGAGTAAACATATACCAACAAAAACAACAGGCTTCTTTACAAGATCGATGAATAAACAAAAATATAGCAACAACGTCCGTGTATAAAAAAATATAGCGGAAAGACAAACAAACAAAACAACAACAACTCTGCCTGGACGAAAGTAAACAAGATACACGAACAACAAAAATGGAAACAAGTTGTGCAAGTGCAAGTGTTGTTGCAGAAATATCACGAACAAGCACATATTGTGAAAGTTAACATTGTATACGTAGAATAAGTTCGAACAGTGGCACAAAAGTTGTGCAGATAATAAAGAATTGATTGAAAAATAAACACAGATTTATTTTTATTTTATTTGCAATCTGCGAACTCATATTTTTAACGTTTTTAAAAGGTAAAAACGTAACAATATTGTATGTCATTTCAATACTTCGGTCAGGATTACGACCTATCTACTCACATGTTAATTTTATACATGAGTGACGGGACCTACAGTTCAAAGTCATCTCCGAACGACAGATTTTTTGAGAAACTTTTTCATGGCAATTTTATTTACCCTCAAATTTTTGCCATAAATCTGCTGAGAGACAGTTGCCGAAAAAGTGTTTTTTAATATTTAAATTTGTTGGAGATGTCTGACCAGGGATTTGAACCGTGGCCTCACGTCTAATAAGCCAACGTACTAGCTTTTAGACTACGGCGACTTTCCACAAGTTTTGTACATTTGTTTTTATTTGGGATGGTGAAATGAAGAAAATGTATAATTCACGAAAATGTAAACAGTTGCATATGTTGTCGTGCACCATGTATACATATATAGACATTTATTCTATTAACATTGCAACACTAAGTGCACAGAGCATTATGTCAGAAATAAAATGTTCACTTTAGTTCCCCAGTTCTGTCCATCTCTAGAAAGGTTTCAACTAGCTAGACATTCGCTACGTAATATTCTTTACCATGTTGTCATATAATTTTTTTTTTTTTTGTGAAACCAGCACTCAGGGGATGGCCCCTACTCATGCAGTGCATTGTGCAGGTTTTAGGAAAATGGGTTATAGGAAGGTGGAAGAGAGGGAGTAGTGTTTGTGGACATCTCAAGATGCGAACGGCAAGGAAAGGAAACGAGTTGCTGCTGGGTGACTATAAAATGGCCAGTGCCTTCACCATTAGACAGTCTACAGCAATCGTCCCCAAGAAGCCCGCACCCTTCAGTCCTAGCTTCTCACACTACTCATGTTGTGTGTGTTTATTTTTTACATGTTGTCATATAATATTAACAATCCTAGACCATTTTCTGTGTATTATGCGCCTATCGACCAAATTCCATCCAGCAAGTTATTGTTTATTTGTTATACAATAAAACTGAGAATGTTTAAGACTTGTCTTAAGCAAAGGCCAACATTTCTATGTAGTCTACGTACCATGTGGTATATAACACGAAAGCACTCCTTATGCAATGCTTGGATTAGGCAAATTCATTTCCTCTTCAGTATCGCTATTCTTCGTCACCATGCTGTCCAAATAGCACAACTTTGCACAATCCTCAATTTGTTGAGCATTCAGAAATATGGGCGCAGTTATGCATAAATTTATTCATTTTATCGGTTGGGCTATCTATCTCTATCTATTTGGCAATACTTATGTCATTCTATACTGTCACAAAATTCAGTACATTATCTCCACTGAACGTAATGAATCGATTTACGCTTGAATCCTTGATTTACGTTAGAGTCTATTGGGCCAACGAGCAACAGCATGGTGATGTCGATTTTGCAAAAAAAAAAATCATATTTTTGGATGAAGATCATTTTCAACTTGGTGGGTACGTTAATAATCATAACTGTGGTACATCGGGCTCAGAAAACCCACACCAGGTCTTACAGAAGCCAATGCAACCATTACGAGTGACTGCTTGCTGCGGCTTGTGGAGCGGAGGCATCATTGGCCCATATTTCTTTGAAGATGCGGACGTAGCAACCCTTACGTTCAATGGTGGCACCAATCGCATCATGATAACCGATTTTTTTTGTACCCGCTCTTCATGGTGTTGATGTTAACAATGTTTGGTTTCAACAGGATGGTGCAACATGCCACATATCTTATGCCACAATGGATTTATTGTGTTAAACGTTTGATGGCCGTTTAATTAACCGAAATATTGATATCAACTGACGGCCAAGAGGCTGCGATTTGGGCTCTTTTCTGTGGGGCGCCCTTAAAGAAAAGTGCTATGCCGACAAACCAGAGACAATTGAGCATTTGAAGGCCAACATTCGTAATGCCATTGGCGAAATACGACCGCATACACTCGAAAAAGTGCACGAAAATTGGTTCGATCGGTTGAGGCATTGTGAGGCTGCGGCTGGCAACCATATGAATGAAACAATATTGCATTTCTAACCGGAACAAGTGTACTTCACAACAAAAAATAAATTTGGAAAAATTTCAAATCGTTTTTGTTTTATTGGATTTTTAAATTTGAACTTTTATATCAACCTTATATATTTTAATTTTTCAAATGTTAAACATATTGCTTCAGCATTGTTCGAAAGTCGACATATAAATAAAATAAACTTAAATTCAGAGGAAATATTTAAAATAAATGACACAGCAATTGAAAAAGTCGAATATATAAAATACCTTGGTTTTATAATCGATAAAAAATTAAATTTCAGTGAACAAATAGATTACCTATGCAAAAAAGTTGGTAAAAAAATTAGTTTTTTAAAAAGAACAAGAAACAAAATATCAAAGTCTACAGCGATAAACATATACAGCACGATAATAAAACCACATTTTGAATATGGTTCCACAATTTTATTCACATGCAGCAGCACAAATCAATTAGCAAGGATGCAGAAACTGCAAAATAGAGCCATGAGAATAATACTAAATTGCGATCGTTACACACATATAAATACAATGTTAAATAATCTAAAATGGATGAGCATAACACAACGGCTCCAATTTAACACGTTAAGGTTTATTAGAAAATTAAAACAAGGAGACGCCCCGAAATATCTATGTGATCAATTACACTATGTGGGAGACAGCCAACCATATCAACTGAGAAATGCATGTGACTTTAGGATCCAAAGAGTGAGGTGAACGAAAATGCAGAAAACGATATTCTACAAGGGCCTACAGCTGTTTAACTCATTGCCAAACAACATTAAGAATGAAACAAATGAAAATGTTTTTAGACGAAAGTGTACTAATTTTGTATTATTTAATAATAATTTGTAATATATGCATTTATTGTAAATTTGTTGAAAATTTAAAGTATTTTTAATACTAATAATAATAATAAAAAAAAAAAAAAAAAAAAAAAAACATCAAAGTCTTTTCAAAGGGTACTGAACAAGCTGAAGAGCACCAAATCAGTCAGGTATGCTACTTTAATTTCTTTAAAGAATAAATTATTATTTAATGCTTTTGTTAAGTCTATATTAGTTATTGTGGGGTTAATAATTGATAAATGTGGTCTAAGCCAGTATAAGATGCGTAATATTTTTGAAATTTTTATTTTGAAGAGCCCATGGAGTATATGGTATCATGACATGTTCAAACAAAAAATGTTTGATAATCTCTGTTCATGTAATTCATGTAAAATTGTGGCAATTATAGAAGCTTATGTAGGTTGTAAGTTGTTGTTTTTAATTTACAATTCATGTTGTTGCGTAAATCCTTATTACTTTGGAGATGTGTTTTCGTTTCCTTGACATTTATTTAGTGGAATAAAACTTTCAAAGAAAATCTTTCATGAGGGTAGTAAATTTTCTTTTTCTTCAATTACTTTGAACCCTTTTCAACTCAACTATTAACACACTAAATTCGAATCCGAATCCGAATTCAAACAAACAACAAAGAAAGAAAAAAGAAAAGAATGGAAATAAATCCAGCAGGTTTATTATGATGCCACACCACACCACACCAACCAACCTTATTGGATAAATCTTCAAATACATAATATTTCTCGATGGAATCGTAGATCGTATTTATATTTTAAAGAACCAACAAAACCAATAACATTGACTACAATAAGGACGACTCCTAGAACACATACGAGTATGTATGTATGTTGTGACTTAAAGGATTTAGAAAAAAAAAAAAAAAACAAAAGATAACAAAAAGTGGGTCTTTTCCAAATGAAATACAAAGTTGAAGAAGTAAAAGAGATGAATGTATGGAGATAAATCTTAAGATGAAAAATTAAAAGGATGCACACTTCATCGCAATATAAAATAAGAAGAAAAAGAAAAAATAAGAAAATAAAGAAAAACTCTAAAGAATGGGGTTTAAAAAGAAAAAAAAAAAAAATACAAAATCGAAAATAATAATAATAAAGGGGTTGTAAGTACTACGCATATACAGATTGGTAATAAAATATTTTATACGAGAAACTATGACGACCACACACGTACTGTTTAGAGCGAGGGTCTAAATGCTGGTTAGGGGATATGAATTTATTTGCCAAAGCGTCATGTGTCAATGCCGAGATTTACTATGGTTTGATTAAGGAATGGTCACACACTTAAAATATGCTTAGTTTTTTTGCCCACATCCAAGTACATAGATTCACATGACCATGTCCCAAACAGGCATACACGTTCACATTTGAATTTATTGTATGACACAGGCATTGTGATCCAAAGATACCATTTTTTTTTTCTACTTTTTATTCTGTTCTATTGCCGTTTTTGTATTTAGAAGAGAAATGAACCGGGTATTGACCTGCTAATAAATTATCAAGCAAATAATCTATTAATTTAATACTTTGTACACAGTTTTTGTGTTGTAATTTATATTGGGGAGCGTTGGTTATTGTTATACACTTTCAATGTTCCCATATTTTCTTCTCGTGTCACACATGTTTTGCTCCATGTATAGTTTGATTCGGTTGGATGTATTTAAATTAAATATTCATCCCCCTCCCCCACTCCATTTCTATTACTTTGTCACATTTCGCAAAGCATATTTAAGAGCACATACTCTTTACTTCCATTAGCAATTTATTTCAAAATATTTCTCTTCTTCATTATGCCTTTTTGAAGTCGCCGCAGTCTAGTAGGTAGTGTGTTGTCTTATTAGACGAAAGGCCCGATTTCGAATCCCAGGTCAGACATCAAAACGAAAATATGAAAATATTTCTTCGGCGACTCCTCTCAGCAGATTTCTGGCAAAAACTCTGAGAGTAAAAATTACCATGTAAAGCTTCTCAAAAATCTGTCGTTCGAAGTCGACTTTAAACTGTAGGTCCTGCCACTCATGTATAAAATTAACGCACACAACACTAGTGGTGTGAGAAGCTAGGATGGGTCAATTCGACCTCCAGGTACTGTACTTGTCACAGTTGGCAAGTACACATCCTGTAACCTAACCTAACCTATGCCTTATAGCTCCAATAATATGTTCGTTCGAGCCTCATTTCATGAAATTCATAACTAGTACTAAAGTGCTAAAGGTGTTTGATTAGATGTTTATTAAACGCATTTCGTTTTTTTTCAATTCCTTAAGGATTATGAACAAAACAACACAAATGAAATTGTAAAATAATTTAAAAAATCAGATTTTACATTTTAAAAACATTTAAAATATGAGCTCGTAGGTTGCAAATAAAATAAAAATAAATTTGTGTTTAGTTTTAATTAAAATTCTTTATTATTCGCACAATTCTACGTGCCACTGTTCACAACTTTATGTAAACAACAACAATTGCTTTGTTTGTTATTCCTCTGTTTATACCCTTTGCATAAACTATAACAATTACCAGACAATTGTTCGACTGATCTTGGTAACGGAGATCTTCAGACCACGATTACTCTCTTCAAACACACCGCATCTTCACACAAAACTCGCTGCACTTTTACTGACTCACACGCGTGCTTTGCCTTTCCTTTTATATGGCAGAATAAACTGCCTGATGAATGTTCTTGAAGGCAAATGTTCATGGCTTCGCCTTTCCGAGATCTTTATAAATGTAAACATTGTTGTTCATTATTGTTGTTTGTGTATTTTGTTTACATTTATTCTTGTAGTGTTTGTTGTTGTATTTTTGCTTACTTGTTTATAATTTTTTTAATGCTGGTGTTTGTTGCTATATTACGCAGTGCGATAAATTGTAAACAAGTTTATTGTTTTTGTTTTTGTAGCTTTTGTTTTCAATTTTAATGTTAAACGATTTGAAAGCAAAACACCAGTATTTAGATTTTTCATTTTCGTAACAATATATTTTTGTATAAGAGGTAAAGCGGATTAGATACGGCTTTCCAGCGACCTTTGACTCATCTAATTTATTAGAAATTCTAAACAGTTAACTTATAAATTTACAGTTTATTTATAAATTAACAAGACTAAAATGAAATAAGTGAAGTCGCATAGTCTAGTAGGTAGTGTGTTGGCTTATTAGACATGAGGCCATGGTTCAATCCCCAGGTCAGGCATTTTCAACTTAACGAAATATGAAAAAATATTTCTTCGGCAGCTTCCCCTCAGCAGATTTCTGGCAAAAAATTCCGAGAGTAAATAATTTTGGAATGAAAAGTTTCTCAAACTTCTGTCGTTCGGAGTCGACTTTAAACTGTAGGTCCCGCCATTCATGTGTAAAATTAACAGCCACAACATAAGTGATGTGAGAATCTGGGTCGTAATCCTGACTAAAGGATTGTAATGACCAATTATGTATGTAAGTATGTAGGAAATGTAATGCACGTTATGAATTTGGCAAAGGTTTTCGCTTAACCTCATTTTTGCTTAAGACCATGGAACGCATTGTCAATACCATATTGAAGAATAAAATATCTGATAAAAGACTGAGTTTCAAACAACATGACTACATTACAGGAAGATCAATGGAGACTGTTCTATACTAAGTTACCAACAACATAGAGAGGCTTTCAACAATGTTCAAACTTATACAATAATACTAACTATAACTATTCACATTCTTTTGAGTATATTAATCGAGGAAGGACTTGAACCAGCCTGAAACGAATATGCCATTAAATCAGGAGGGCGGAACGATATATATAAATATAGCATAAAATTGGGCACGACCAAGGGGTCTGAATGTGAACCCAGATAAGGCCGAAATATGATTAGCTCTCGCTTTCTTATCATAAGTTTAGGATATACAACCAAGGGATATGTTGAGTATTATCCTGGATAGGAAACTGCAATGGAGACAGTATTCGGAAGAGAGGTTAGAAAAATCCCACAGGCAATAGTCCCTGTCTAGGAGAGCCATATATACTAAATGGGTCCTCACTGCAAGAATGACACAGTAGCTCTTAAGAGGCATAATTTGACCTATTCATAAGTTACAATAGAATAGAATCCAACAACTTGGTGGTCATCAATGGATAGGAAATGCAACATTAGAGTACTTCAAAGGGTTCAACGATCGTGTTGTTAAGGGATAAGTTGTGTGATGAGAACATTACTCACAATGGCATTGGAAACAATACTTTTTATCCAACCGATAAAGGTACGGGTGCGATATGAGTCAGCTCTTACGGCGTTCCGTATTGAAGCTTTGAGGGGATGGATAAATAAGAGTCACAAATCGTATTACCATATTATAATTGGGACACTGAACGGACTCTCGCTTGGCGCGCAGTTATGAGTTGTACTCTTTTATGACATTTATACTGTTGTTGAAAAGTTTCACAAAATATCTGTCGTCCGGAATTGACTTTAGACTGTAGGTCCCGCCACACATTTATAAAATTAACGCACACAACATAAGTGGTGTTGAGAAGCTAGGTTATAATCCTGACCGATGGGTTGTAGTGGCCAATTACGTATGTATGTGTATATGTATGTATGTAGAGGAATATATCCTTCTACTCTGTTCCTAATCATATTTGTTGTTGATGTGATTTTCTCTGGAGACCTGAAATCAGGAGACTTTTCGAATCGGCTGTTTCGAGGAATATTTTAGTTTCTTAATTTTTATATTTTTAATAATAATGCAAATTTGTATACTTCGCCCTAGATTGCTTTGGTTGTATTCAAATTTCAAATTCAACCACAATACTACTTTGCCTTCAAATTATAACAAAATTAATTAAATGTCTAGCACTCTTCGCCAATTTAATTATGGGATATTATTATCATAACAGGTCAGACATTTCCAGTAAAACGAAATATGAAAAGCACATTTCTTCGGCGTCTGCCTCTCAGTAGATTTGTGGCCAAAAATCTGAGAGTAAATAAATTTGCTGCGGAAAGTTTCTCAAAAAATCTGTCGTTCGGAGTCGACATTAAGCAGTGGGTCTCGCCACTTATGAATAAAATTAAAGCGTACAACATAAGTAGTGTTGAGAAGCCAACAATTATGACCAATTATGTATGTATGTATTTATATTATGATCAATATTCTTATACTATGTTCAGATGTGCACTTTTATTGAGTCAATATTCGGTTAATTGAGTACAATATTTTAAGTGTACAGGCATAATAGTATACGTAATTCAGCTTACTCAATATTCATTTGACAGCTGGTAAACAACAAAATTGTTTTTATTTTGGTTGCGAAAATTAGTGTTGTTTGTTAGTTTATTAGTGTGTGTTTGTCGTTGTTGACATTTGAGTTGCCAACTATCAACAGAAAGTGTTCGGTTAATTGTAATATGCTCACTAAACACACTTATGACAGTGCTGCATTTTAAGTTTTACTCAATATTATACCAATTTGCCTATTTATTGCGCAATTATTAATTGAAACTTTATAAGAAATATTGAGCTCAATAATGGCGTTTATTGCGATTTACGCAATAAAGGTGTATATCTGAACACCGTATTAACAAGAAAATTTTCTAAAAATCTAATAATATGGCGGCTATGATAAGGAGATAGCACCTGGTCGTGATTCTTTTCGAAATTCATCATTTACAATATTTTTGTGGTCGAAAAAACTTTGTTGTGTTGTGGCCATAAAGACTTTATTATTCTCACAGATAAGTTCTTTGGTTTATTGGTTGTGCGCTAGCACTTATAATATTAGGAACCATAAAATAAAACCTTTCAAATATACCATACAACTGCACTTAACATCATATCCTGCACTGTTTATGTACATATGTATGAAGAATGTAGAAAGTCCTGCCAATATCATCTGCATGCCAATATGTTGGTATATTTAAGATGATATGCGTAGTTGGACACGTAAATGCAAATGTATGCCTGTGAAGTGGTAGAATAAAAATGTATCCATATACATATCATTGCATATACCATATACATACATATGGACGTACATAAGGAGAAAGAAGCCTGCTGTGGCTGACAATAACTCATATGAATCATGATAAATGGTTACAATTTTTTGGTTTACTGGACTCAGCATTTCCGTTGATACAAAGTGAGAGAGAAAAGAAAAAGGAACAATGTGACATTAAGCCAAGTCAGCTGTTTTTCCTTCTACTTCTTGTTCTTCTTCTTCTTCTTCTTTTATTTATTTGTTCAACCTTTCTTCACATTGTGCACCATTTCGTAGCACAAACTTCGTGATTAATTTACGGACACTGGTGGTGGACTGTTAAGCATTCCAGCCTTTTCCACAAATTTCCACATCTTAAAGTTTCAATTTAAAATAGCCACGGTTACCAGCTTTTTTAAATCTTTTGTGACAAGGAATAAAAAAAAATTAATCCTTTATTTATTGATGGCCATGAAAGGCCATCATTTAATCACCATTTTCCATTTTCCTCAATTTATTTGTGCAAGACTTTAATGCCTTTATCACAGCTTTCAAAAATTCATGCAACGTTCAGTCCGTATATTATCCGGAAATTTTGCTGTTTTTGTTTTTCTGTTATTCTTTTAGCCATTTTTTGTTTTCTTTCGTAACGGTGAATTTTTAACGCCATTTTCCTTGCCAACGATTTGCTATTAATTTCGTATTTATGCTATTAACGTTGAACTTTGGCTACTGCCGGTTATAAGTTTTTGGTTATCGCCACAATGTACCCTGTTTCCAATTTCTCCCTACCATTCCATCTGCCAGTGAAAAAGAAAATCGAAGAACAATTCAAATGAAAAAGAAAAAAAAAAAAAGGAAAGGAATCCGAAAAATAACACCACTAATGCAAAAGTTTTCTTGCTACAGAAATGCTACAGCAGGTAGCTTTCCATGCGGAAAAATGTCTATGATGTTAAAAGAAAACTTTCTCGTGAAGGGTTTCGCTGTGTTTATGAGGGAAGGAAGACATGTTTAAAGTTTTGTAGACGGAAAGGTAATGCAGAAAAGATAATAACATGGAAGGAAAACTTTAGTTTTTTTTTTGCTTTTCTTCAGGAAACGCGACATCCTCATAATTCCAGCAGAGATATTTGAGAATTTTTAAAATTCAATTAAACGAAGAGAAAAGTTACTTAAAGACTAGTTTGAATATTGATAATGGCAATTGAAGATAATGATGTTCAGAAAAGAAAAATTAAAATTGAAACGAAAGATAGTGATTTTTTCTCAAACAGAGGTTAGGTTAGGTCGGAGTGGTAGCTCTGATTTCAAAAAGTTCACTTGAGCACGCATAGTGGCCCGTTGTAACGCCACAGGTGAATGCAGTCTCTGCACTGATCAAGTTCTACCAAAACCAGGGAAGAGGAAGAATTTGGTCAGCGCAAGGGCTGCACATCAAAAGCACGACTACCCTACGCTGGAAAACCAGCCAGAAAGTTTGATAAACGAAGCTATATCCTTAACATCAATAAGTGATGGCTCCGTCAAGCTGACAAGAAATAGAGAGCCAAATAACATATATCTGCACCTCGCAAGAGATGTACACTGACAAAGAAAGTGGACAACAGTCTCCTCTTCCTTAGCGAATCTGCACCCATGGCAGAAATCGTTAAATGGGAGCCACATCCTTTCCGCTTGTCTATCCATAACACAATAACCTGTAAGCATGGCCACTGTGATTGAGATAATGCCTCGACCAAGTCCAAGTAACTGCCTTCTATCCATCAAGGGCCAGGTGAGTCTAGCGGTGGAGCAGGACTCTTCATTGACCCAGGATAGGTTGGCGTCTCGAAAGAATTTTCGCGCAATGGCCAACTTGACCGAGGCAAGTGGCATACCCAAGTCGATTAGAGAGGATTCCGGAAGAAGTGCACCTCGAACTCGTCGGCCCTGAAGTTTACCGGAATGTTACTGTATCCAGGGACTCAGACCAGTGAGACGCTAAAGCGCCCTGAAAGAAGGTCTAGACAGCCGCGACATTCCCTAACGATTCTGGAGTTATTTACAACGCTTGACGGAGATCTTATGGCAGCCTGACTGTCAGAAAAGACCGAGACGCGGGTGAAAGGAGCACAGTTCAGGAGGATCCATTGAGCGGCCCGATAAATGGCCATTACCTCCGCCTGAAACACGCTACAGTAATCCGGCAGTCGGAGAGAAATGTTTAGGTCCAGTTTCCCTGCGCTACCAACCACATTATCAAGTTTAGAACCGTCGCACATTGGGGTTTTTGATGACTAAAATGGGAATTAATTGGAAAATGAAATTCTTGAGTACCAAACATTTTTTACATGAGCTAAAAGTACACAAAATTCTGCATTACAATCTTAAAAAAATTTGTCTCTTGCAAGTACCGTTACATTACTACGTCTTTTCGAAGTTTGGGTTTTTTGATGTTTTTTAATCTTTAGTGAAAAAACTAAATTTTCAGTGTTTTCAAAATTAGTTTTCGGCAAGTTTTTAAGTAAAAATTATAAAAAAAAAATATGCAGCCTTCAACAACAGGTGATTGAGATTATATTTGCTTCGTTGTTTTTTAAGTTCATATAGTTTTGTTATTTTTAAAAATTTTTTTTGTGAAGGTCTATAAATTTACAAATTTTGTAGCATATATGGAAAAATAGTTGTGAGTTAAGCAAAGTTAAGCCAAAAAAAATTTTTTTTTCTTAAACCTAAAACACCTTGGGAAATAATAGAAAAAAATTTTTTGCACTTTCTTGCACCTAATTAAAAAAAATGAAAATATATTTGCGCACCTACATATATAATTTTTATCTATTAATTACATACTTTTAATGCAATCATTTATTTTGTGGAATATATTTTTGAATACAAATATGTATGTATGTAAATTTTTATTCTAGTAAGAAATGGTTTCCACTTCAAAATACTTATTTAAAATACAGTGCTTCCTCGGTTAATGCAACACTCGTATCTAGTGGCTTTCAAATTAAAACTGAAGCGTTTCGAGATTTTATTTTAGATACCTCAAAATATTTTATAAAATTATATCCTTGTCCCTATGTCCTCAACGATACACAAATTTCTAATCCACTGACCAGAAGTAATAAACCACTTTTTAATACCAATAGGGCAGTTAACTGAGGAAGCGCAAGAAGGCCGAAACAAAGACTTGAAAATTTTTGTAAGAATTATTTTCGGTGAAGGTCATGAGAAAAATCTAATGAAGATATTTTTAGAAGATTATTAATTACTTCGGTTCCTGTCATATCAAATATAAGAAAATTAAAAGAAAAACTCCCTTATAATTTGCCTATAGAGGCAAAGTGTTTACTGATATTTGATTCAAATCTAGATGATGATGAAGTCGATGTCAGCGATAATGATAGTGATTCTTATAACAATCAGGCAATCAATCAATGTGATAACATAATAGGTAATAAATAAATATTGATCGTCCCAGTCGTCCCAACTCGGAATCAGAAAGTGAAAACTCCTGTCAAGACAATATTCCGCATAGTGATGCGGATGTTCAATGGGGCCACAGGATCAACCTTAAAAATAGGGGAGTGACCAGAAGGCGCAGGGCATTTAGTCTAGTCGCAGAAAACTAGACTCGACTACCACAGTCAAACAAAACTAAGGTATAAATAAAAATCTGTTACAAAATGTTCTAAAAATTCCTTCAGTATGAAAAACAAGATGCACTGATAACATCGTCAATGACCATGAGTGCGTGCTAGATGATTCAAGGAGTCAACTTTGCGTCACTCTTAAGAGTTTGGTCTTTGGCAAACAGAATTTGGAGACTTATGCGTAGTGACTGAACTGAATGTAAATGACCATAGGCAACGAAGTTTTTTTTTCCTGAATGGGCTCTAAAAGAGTTGGCAACTTCCTCCGTTTATAATACGAATGCCACATTCCAATCAGCAGATTTCTGACAAAAACCCTGAGAGAAAAAATTTAAAACCAAAAAAAAAGGTTTCTAAAAAATCTGTCGTTTGGAGTTGACTTTAAAATGTAGGTCCCGTCCCTCATGTATAAAGTTGTCACTTACAACATAAGTGGTGTGAGAAGCTAGGTCGCAGTCCTGACTGAATGGTTGTAATGACGAATTATATATGTACATACGTACATATGAATGATTTTTGCAAGAATTTATTTTTAAATACATACGATTTTAATAAAATAAAATAAGAACAAAATTGATTTTTGATTGATCCATATACATATTGTTACGTTTTTAACCTTTTAAAAACGTTTAAAATATGAGGTCGTAGATTGCAAATAAAAATAAATTTGTGTTTAGTTTTAGATAAATTCTTTATTGTTCGCACAATTCTGTGTGCCACTGTTCACAACTTGATGTAAACAACAACAATTGCTTTTGCTTTTCTTCTTTACAATCGTTTGCGTAAACACTAACAATTCTTCGCCCGATCTTTATAACAGAGGTCTTTAAACCACGATTATTCTCTTCACACGCAACGCGTCTTCACACAAGACTGAATTTTTACTGACCCCGTTGCCGGTTTTCTCTTGCCTTTTATATGGCAACGTAAACAGTCTGATGAATGATCTTGAAGTCGAATGTTCGTGGCTACGCCTTCTCGAGATCTCCATAAATGTAAACATCGTTGTTTCATTATTGTTGTTTGTGTATTTGTGTTTACATTTATTCTTGCACTGTTTGTTTACTTGTTTATCCCTTTTTTATACTGAATTTTGTTGGAATATTTTTGTTTACAACTATTTATCCCTTTTTATAATTGTTTTTGTTGTTATATTTTTGTTTAATTGCTTATCATATAAACAAGTTCATTGTTTTTGTTTTTGTAGCTTTTGTTTACAATTTAAACGATGTGAAAGCAAAACAACATTTCCATTTTCGTAACAATACGTATGTACTATCAAATGTTATGAAAGCTCCTAGTGCTAACCATCTTGTGTAATAAGGCAAAATTTGTTTTTGGTAACCTGACCTGATTTATATCAAAATTTGTTGATCTTTGGCTCGATAGTGTAATAGCAACACACTCTCTCATCAGGTGGTGTTTGCAGGCGAAGTTCGCAAGGGTAATAGGCGCCATTACCCTCGCCATTACTCTATTGTTCTTAGCCTGACAATATGTATTTTCAATAAAAGCTTTTACATTGCTATCGAGAATAGCTCGAAGGTTTAAATTTTAGCTTTAAATTGTAACACAAATATTTCTGTGCATTACAGGCATTTTAATTGTTCAAAAGTTCAACACTTTTCTGCAACAGGATATGACAAGGCAACAAACAATGTGTGCCTGACTGCCTGCCTAGCTTGCCATATATGAATGGTGTAATGAATTTAATTTGTAATCGATTACATTCAACTTAACACACATGTTCAAATAATGAAATAAACAATTTGATATGTGCACATAACATACATACATACATATATACATATGTATGTACATTTTTATTGAACAAATAAAATTTATTTTTATTTATTATTTTTGGCCCAAATGTGTAGTGGATGGAAATCATTCTAATACAATTGCTTATAAATGAATCGTACAGACAAAAAAAAAAAATATGAAATAAACAAGACAGTTTCATATGAAATCCTGTTTATATCACCATTTAAGTGCAAAAAAACTATAAAAAACCGTCGACCTCACGCAATAAAATAAAAAACATAATCAAATAAAAAAGATTGTAGAAATAAAAGAAACTAAACTGAACATAACAAAATTAATTTAAATGCAAATGAATTTTTGTTAATTCTGTGATATTTATCCGTAGCTCTTATCATATGGTAGATACTCTTGTGTATAAATACGTTCATATATATTATACATATGTATGTACATATGTATGGTATGTGTAGATATCTACCACCTTCCTTCCTGCCTTTTTTTCCTCATTCTTCTATATTTCTTTCACCGCCACCAACACATTTTTCATGAAGTATGCCTTTAAAGTCTACATACTACTCTGTAGAGCACAATGTTACACATGCTAGGCATACTCATAAAAGTTATGTGACAGAAAATGTCATCTGAAACCCCAATTCCCCAGATACAAGTCAAAGAGTTTTTGCCACAATTTTCAAATAAATATTAAAGTCGTTTTGACAAAAACTTCATCAGGCAATATACTTGCAGTCATGTGTGTGTGGGTGTTGTTATTGATTAAAGTGGGAGTGATAGAAGAAGAAGTAAGTAGTAAATAAAATCTTCTGCAGAGATGTTAATTTGGAATTGTAAGTAAAAGGAAATTTATTTATTTTATTCTAGCCGAATAACATTTTTTTGGCATGCTTCTAAAGGGCGGGTTATTTAAAAGTTTCAATTTAAAAATTCATTAAAACAAAAACTGTTTGAAATTTTGACGAATTTATTTTTTCGTTGTGAAGTACACTTGTTCCGATTAGAAATGGTATATTATTTCATTCATATGGTTGCCGCGTCTGGCCTCACAGTACCTGATTCGATAAATTTTTTTGTACACTTTTTCCAGTGTATGCGACCGTATCTCGGCACTGGCGTTACGAATGTTGGTCTTTAAATGTTTAATGTGCTCTGATTTGTCGGTTTAATACTTTTCTTTAATGGAGCCCCACAGAAAATAGTTCAACGGTTTTAAATCGCAACTTCTTGGCGGCCAATTGACATCACCTTACGGCCATCAAACGTTAGACGTAATAAATTGATTGTGGCATGAATCGAATTTTAAATATATTACCAAAGAATATGGATATATAAAGAATGCGCATTATGTAGAAGTAAAATTTCTTATGGCGGGACGTACCAGTACGACCCGCTCTCACCAAAATCTTTTTTAAAAATCATTTCTTGATAAGGGAGGGAAGACAAAAGAAAAATAAACACAAACAAAGAGCGTAACAATGTGTTGCTCTCATCGTACGTATGTATATGTGTATGTACGATTATGTATGTATGATCGTTTTTATTGTTTGACCAAAGATTATAAATATGTATATAAAGATATTGCACACAGTGTATTTAAAATTGACAAAAATTGTGTGCTTCTTTATGATGAGGGGGGTAGGTAACAGGGAAAGCTAAATCGTCGTTCTCACTCTCATGTTAACTGAGAGAAAGAAAACAAAAAAGACTCAGTACATTTATTGTACTCAGAGAACTTATTATACTTAGAGAACGTATTGTTCTCTTCTCTAAGCAATTTATTCTCATATGCGTGTATACGTGTGTGCATGTATGTATATATACATTGCCAAATAAAATAATAAACAAATTGAAAGATTTTTTGTTTTCACAAAATGTATGTGCAAATAGCCTGTGGAAAACAAATATTACCGTTTGTTTTATTGTAGGGTAAGAATATGTGTTTTATTGTTGTAGAAATGAAATTATATCGATTCGCACCGAATTATAATGTTATTTTTTAGACTATTCAATTATGTATGTATGTTTTTACCATATGTGTCTATTTTTGTATAGAATGAAGTTGTAATAAAACGAAAGCTTTTTTTGTTTAGAATTTATTAAATTTTTTTATCATTTTAATCGTTCAAAATTTTAACTTTTTCCATACTGGATAATTTGAATTTGTATGTTTCCCATGTGGAATGCTTCCGTAGTAAAACAACAATTAGTAAATTAAGCATCTCCATTCTGTGTTTATAACATTCGTTATTTTCATCAAACCAAGGAATAAATTGTATTTTTTGTGCATTTTTTGTATTTTTTGGCCAACTACAAATGTTTTTATGTTTTTTATAGATTTATTTTCTGAAAAAATTTTTTCGAAGACATATGAATTTTGGAAACATCAAAAAATAAATCAGATGGAGCGCACAAACTTCCAAAGTCGGAATCTTTTATATAATTTTTTGCATGAACGAACATTTCTGAAGGATATGACAAAATTTGCGCTGGTTTGATTATATCCACACGACATTTAACGCAAGATATTCGTTGAGCTATATAACCACCAAAATATCGACATGATGTTAATTCAATTGGCACATTGTTGGACGTAAAACAATCGGTGCCTTCATTAAAATATTCTTTATTTTCATCGTATATATCTGCGACATATATATCAGGGGTATGGGTGGGTACTTTCTGATATATTTCCAGTCCTATCAATATCTTCTAAAAATATGATTTATGATTTTAATTATATATTATATTTATTAAACGTTTTGTTTGAGCATGCACTACAATTTTTAAATTCACACTTTTTATAAAACAATTTTTCAGTTTTTCAGTTTCAAATGTCAATACAAAATGTGGATTTTTTATTTCGGTGCGAATCGATATAGTTTCATTTCTACAACAATAAAACACATATTCTTACCCTACAATAAAACAAACGGTAATATTTCTTTTCCACAGGCTATTTGCACATACATTTTGTGAAAACAAGACATCTTTCAGTTTGTTTATTATTTTATTTGGCAATGTACAAGCACACACGTATACACTCATATGAGTATAAATTGCTTAGAGAAGAGAACAATACGTTCTCTGAGTATAATAAGTTCTCTGAGTACAATAAGTGGCAGTAGCCGTACTGCCATCGACAAATTTGGCACTGGCAGTACAATGTATGGTAGTGCAACATCTTCATATATTTATAGTCTTTGATCTCATCGCGATGAGAGCAAAGAATGAGAGCAACGCATTGTTACGCTCTTCGTTTGTGTTTAATTCCCTCCTATCTTTCCCCCCGCGTCATAAAATATTTTTGAAAAATATTCCAAAATATGTTAAAATGCACATTCTTTATACTTTATTTTCTTTGATATTACTCATACGCATCTTGTTACATTTACTCGAATAGTTACTCTGAAAAGTATGCAATAAAAATTCTGTGATTTTGTCATGTTTGAAACTAATGGAATTAGATATCACTCATACGTATATTTAAAACGATTTCAACAGCATGTGGGTTATTTCACGACAAAAGCGAAAAAGTTCACTTTTTAATTGAATTGGAATCGCAACCATATGATACATAATTGGTCATTACAACCCTTCAGTCAGGATTACGACCTAGCTTCTCGCACCACTTATGGTGTGTGCGTTAATTTTATTCATGAGTGGCGGGACCTACAGTTTAAAGTCGACTCCGAACGACAGATTTTTGAGAAGCTTTGCATGGCAATTTTATTTACTCTCACAGTTTTTGCCAGAAATCTGCTGAGAGGAAGTCGCCGAGGAAATATTTTTGGCATATACATATTAACTTCATTCATTTACATTTTAAAACTTAAAATATTAAATTTTTTCATGGTACTTTCTGTGTTAAAAAATTAAATTTAAAATTTTTTTATGATGTTGCCATACTCAAGTAGATAGTATGTTGGCTTATTAGACGTCAGGACTCGATTTAAAGCCCAGGTCAGCCATCTCCAGTAGAACGAAATATGACAATATATTTCTCCGGCGACTTACTCTCAGCAGATTTCAGGCAAAAACTGTGAGAATAAATAAAATTGTCAGGAAAAGTTTCTAAAAATGTGTCGTTCAGAGTCGACTTTAAACTGTAGGTTCCATCACTCTTGTATAAAAATTAACACACACAACATAAACAGTGTGACAAGATAGGTCGTACCGCGAAAGAATGGCAATTGAACTGAGTTCGTTGTTGGATTTAGGAATGGGAATGATTTTCAAATGTTTCCATTCATCAGGGAAGGAGGACATAAGGCAAAAATCTAGTTGTCAAAGCTTTTAAGAACAAAGGATCTAAGTCATCAGAACCAATCACATTCGATTTAACCGAGGATAAGCATTCCAAAACTTCGAGCTGATTAACATATCGAAAACTAAAGGGGTTTTCTTCCAACCCCTGGAACATTAATATTAACAAATTTGTCATTGGATCGTTTACATCAACATCAGTAGAAGTACTCTGACATTTTTGATCAATACCAATATCGCGAATTACTTTTCATTTAGCCTTATCCATTGCGGAGGAGAACTTCCTGCGGTAAAACAATGCTGTTGCAATTTTAATGCGTTTGGTAACCTCGCTGCATGCGGATTTCGTCCGTTCTTTACCTCTTCCATCACCTGTAGGCAATGTCACGCTTATCAATTATTGCTTTAGTTTCACTGTTGGTGTTTGGCCTTAACAAGTTCAGTTCTGGCAGGAACACATCTGTCACATAGCAGACGAAAATTTTACTGAATTAATGACAATTCAGAATTTACATTATCTAGTGAGTAGAAGGGGTCCGTCATCTAACCGTTTTTTTTTTTAACTAGTGCTTATTTCGTGAATGGTAACACTTAGCTCATGTCTGATTTGACAGATAATTAGTTTTATCCTTCCGCTGAACGAATATGACCATCCAATGATCCATCCAATTGACCATCCAATGCGTTTTCGCTTCGCTAAGTAGGCCTGCGATCGACTTACAGAAGATGCCGATTTTGGCAAAAAAAAAAACATCTTTTCAGATGAAGCTCATTTTGATCTTGGCGGGTATGTAAACAAGCAAAATTGTCGCATATGGGGCACAGGAAACCCGCACGCATACATTGAAAAGTCGACGCACCCAAAACGAGTCACTGTTTGGTGCGGATTTTGGTCCAGAGGCATAATTGGGCCATTTTTCTTCGAAAATGAGCAAGCAGTGGCCGTTACAGTCAATGGCGATCGTTATCGGGCCATGTTGAACGAATTTTTGTTCACAAAAATTGAAGAGGAGGATATTGGCAACATTTGGTTTCAACTAGACGGCGCTACGTGCTACACTCGATGTTTTGCGCCCTGTTTTTGAAGATCGCATTATCAGCCGCAGAGCTGATGTCGTTTGGCCACCTCGGAGCTGCGATTTGACACCGTTGGACTATTATTTGTGGTGTTACGCCGACAAGCCAGAAGCAATTGACGCTTTAAAGGACAATATTCGTGAAGCCATTGGTGAAATACAGCTGCACACAATCGATAATGTGCTTAAAAATTGGACCGATCGTGTAGGCTACTGCATGGCCAGCCGAGGCAGCCATTTGAATGAAATTATTTTCCATTATTATCCGGAAGGATTGTACTTTTAAATTAAAAAAGAAATTTGAGAAAATATTCAGTAGTTTTTTTTTTAAAGCATTTTCAAAAAAATAATATGAATAATGAATATGAATAATAATAAGGAATAATATTAAAATATTTCACTGTTTATCAAAATAAAGTTTAATACCTAAAGGGAAATTTCATTCGTTCATCGTATACTTTGATTATAAATATTACTTCTGTAAGAAAATCTAGAAAATGTTTCACAAATGATCCAGTAATTAACTTTTTATTTCAAAATGCATGCTTGCCTTCTAAGGAGGCTCTAAGGTCCTGTCTTAAGTGCGTTTATTGTATATGGTCACTGGTTTATATTCTGAGTGTATTTTTAAGCATTTGACTTAAAGAGAGAAATAAATACAAACAAATTGAAAACGGAATTCAAGACAAAAATTCAATTACAAGCGAAATTTTTACAATAAATTTGTCAAAAGTCAAAATATTACTGTCAAAACTTTTGTGTAATTCTTTATTTTCTTTGTCGCCCAATAGCTGGAATTAAATAGAAATCCAGCGACTAGCAATAGCAACAAATAATGGGAAGCAGGCAATAGAATTTAAAAAGGAAACAACAACCAAAATGAATACAAATAAGACTTTGAAACTGTCAAAAGTTTTCCCCATATTATGAACCGACACTTTGCAGTAATGCTACACATTTGAGATTAAAAAACCAAAACAAAAAAAAAAAAAAAGAAAGAAAATTAAAAGAACAAAACAGAATAGCTTCATGCACTTATGTATACGGTATACGAGTGCCAACATTTAAGAGGCAAGAAAATAAAAATCAAATTTCAAAGAAACGAAAAAAAAAACGCCGTAACTATACTAAGAAACAGTAAGTAATTCTGCCAAGTAACGAACGCACATAAGGGCAACAGTACAATATACGGACTACCTACATACAGTGGACAGCAAAAGTCTTAGTACGGCAATATATTTTAGCAATTTCATGAATTTTAACCAACATACATAACATAATTGGTCATTACAACCCTTCTGTCAGGATTTCGACCAAGCTCCTCACAGCACTTATGTTGTCTGCGTTAATTTTATACATGAGTGGCGGGACCTACAGTTTAAAGTCGACTCCGAACGACAGATTTTCGAGAAGCTCTTTATGGCAACTTTATTTACTCTCAGAGTTTTTGCCAGAAATCTGCTGAGAGGCAGTCGCCGAAGAGATATTTTTTTTATATTTCGTTTTGATGCATGGCCTGGGATACGAACCCAGGCTTTACGTCTAATAATCCAACACACTACATGCTAGACTACGGCGACCAACCAACAGTTTGTATAAGAAATTAAGGTTTTTATATTTATTTTATTAATTTATTTCTGTTTTATTATAAAACAAATAATTTTTTAATGTTTTTCATAAAATAAGAGAAAAATAAGGAAAAGTTTCAGATGACTCCATATGTACCCTCAAGGAGAACCCTGAGTAAATTTTAAATCCAAAGGCCTATTATATGAAAATGTTATCCCTTGTACTTAAGTAGAATATAGCAGTCCATTTAACCATGGAATTGAATGTACAAGTTTTGTTTAGTGTTGTCTGGTGGCACCATGAGCAAGTTTTTCGGTGGACTTTTGTTTGAGGTTTAGCGATTACGTAACCGTTCTTTCAAATGATCTGCTAAATACCCTCTTGGAGTCATATCAGGACTTTGTGCAAGAGTATTAAGCCTGTGGGGACTTTTTTGTCAAAATATATTGGAGTACTAAGACTTTTGCTATCCACTGTATGCGTATTCCGCATACTGGCACATATACATATATATAACGGCACAGTTAGACGCTTATAAATATTCCAAAAATATATTGTTTAAAACAATATAAACCACCAATAGGACACTTCCTTCATTCCACACATCCTTAACGTTTTCTAAGAAGTTTTATTTCCTTTTTTATGCAAATAGATCGGAAGATTTTTTTCCTTTCCTCTTTTTTTTTTGAAAAATCATACAAAATTACTATTTTGCATAAAAATGTCATAGTAAATGCCAAATAAAGTAAAAGAAATACAAATTTACACCCAAATAATCTGCCTTTCCTACTCCGCTTTCTAAAAAATATGAAGAAAATAAAAGAGCCAAAAAAAGCCACAAGAGGCATTTATGTTGGTGCTTACTTAACCAAACTTTTATGGTTGTTGGTTGGTTCGTTGTATTCAAAAATATGACGCGTCAAATATTGTACTTTAAAATACTTTACTTGCGTATGTATGCATACATATATGTATGTATGTATGTATGTAAGTCAGTATGGTGTATAGTAATACTCATACTCTCGCCTGGAAGTGGCCAAAAAGGAAAATTTTCAAATTTCATGAAAAACAAAAACAAAAAATTATAGTTTAAGGCCAAAAGTATGACACTTTAGATATTCTGATTATTTTATTTAAATTGTTGGTAAAAATTTTTTTTGGTGCTCAATATGCGTTTACAGAAACGCTAAATGCCATTGAGGCATAATTATTACAACCGTAAGGAAGTGCCATAGTACTGCGACCGTACAATCCATTGTAATCCCGTCAAACCTCCTGCAATCAAGATGTTCCCTCTCCAACATTTAAGTGTTGCCTTCTGTAATGCCTTAAGAATATATTCTGATGATAATTATTCTCATTATCTGGATTTGATGTGATCCTCATTCTAAACAAATGTAGTTTGAGAGTACCCTGTTAAAAAATACGCTACTAGCTTCAGGTTATTTATTCCATATTTCTCTTATGCCTCCTCTTATTGTAATTTCGTAACAAAAGTTTTGATTCCTTCAAACCCATTTGGTTTGAGTAGATTCTGTGCCACTTTTTAGTCTTTCTTTTCTTTAAGCATACATTTCTAAGCATCAGTTCTCACTATACGGTAGTTTCTGGTCCTATCAGTGACCTGAAAGACCCCCTTCTCCCAAGCTATACTCCCAGCTTACTACCGCGAATTTTCACTTGAATTGAGAACATCTTTCGATGGAATACTCTTCCAGTTGGAAAATACCAGCGAGTTTTCCCATGGGTTTGTAATATTTCATTATATAACTGAAAACTCCCACTCCTGTTTCAAGATCCTTTCTAAGCCTGTTTGTATACATGGTAGGACTTCAGCCATACACTAACGATACAAATTGCTCTAAATCCATTACATCCAATGCTCTATGGATGACCTCGTGTGTAGCGATATCAAATGAGCCCTTTGTGTCAAGAAATATGCATATTGTTACCTCCAATATCTCACATTCAAGGACGCCTGAATGGTTCCCACTAAATCTACAACAGCTACCTCAATAGATCTGAGTTAGATTAACACCTATGCTGTTGGTAAAACAACATTATTTACATGGAAGTGTGTTCGTTAATTAGGCACAAGCCCGCTATTCAAACCCCAGCTCTGAGTCGAAAAAAACGAAATATGAAAAAATATTTCTTTGGCGACTTTACCACCCACCAGCCTTTTGGAAAAAATCGGATAGTAAATAAAAATTGTCATAAAACGTTACCCAAAATTTTGTCTGTTTGCACTACTCATTGATAAAATTAACATATCCCTGATGACTAAAGGCTGCATGAAAGAAAAGCTTACAGATTTTACTTGAATATCGACGGTACTACTTTCCTTCTACAGTTAAAGCGCATTAAGATGAGAATAATGCAAATTAAAGTAGTCGTCTCTCCACTTTATTATTCTCTCTCTGATACATAGTACATATTGTTACAAAAATGAAAAATCAAGATACTTGTGTTCTGCTTCTACATCGCTTAACATTAAAATTGTAAACAAAAGCTACAGTAAACAAATTTGTTTACAAATTATCGTACTGCTTAATATAACAACAAACACCAGCATAAAAAATGGTAAACAAAAATACAACAAACACCAGTATAAAAAATGGTAAACAAGTAAACAAAAATACAACAACAAACGCTACAATAGTAAATGTAAACAACGATTTTTAAATGTAAACAACGATATTTACATAAATAAATATTTCGAGAAGGCAAAGTCACGAACATGCACCTTCAAGAACATTCATCAGACTGTTTACTCTGCGATATAAAAGGCAAGGTAAAGCAGGCGACTGAGTTAGTGAAATTCAGTCAGTCTAGTGTGTAGGCGCGGTGCGTTTGAAGAGAGTAATCTTGGTTTTAAGATCTCCGTTACAAAGATCTGTCGAATAATTGTCTAGTAATTGTTATTGTTTACGCAAAGGAATAACAAAGAAAAGCAATTGTTGTTGTTTACATCAAGTTGTGAATAGTGGCACACATAATTGTGCGAATAATAAAGAATTTTAATTAAAACTAAACACAGATTTATTTTTATTCTATTTGCAATCTACGAGCTCATATTTTAATCGTTTTTAAAACATAAAAACTTAACAATATATATGAATGTTACGAGTATTTACATCAAACAGATGATGAGTTTTCTTGCATATTCCGAAGAATTTCTGATACGATTAAAGCGAATGCCAGTGACTTCTTTAGTTTCGTTTTATTTATTTGACTTCTGATTACCTCTAGTGTAACTGGAGTAATTTGGTTAACACACTCAGGTAAATTTTTATTTGACCTCTTACCGTCAAAACCTTCATTTGGACTAAAAATCTCTTCAAGATTTTAATAGGATTGTAATAGGTTTAGCCGCCCTGCACTACAAGTGTTTAGTGTTTTCATCAATTTTTAAAAATTATAATTGTTAGTTGCAGTCATTAATATGCAGGTTATCTGGACGACATCTCCAAAAATCAAAAACTCATTTTACGTTTTGAATATGATACAACTAAATTAACAAAATGTTTAAAAAAAATTTAGTATTTATTCTTTATATTCTGAAAAAAGAACCATTTACTAAGACAAATCGCATAATACATATTATAGAGTATTCTAGAAATTGTTTTTCTTTTATTTCTAAACCAAATCAGAATTTCAACTCTGTGCCAGTTAAAAAAATTTACTGTTTTTAGTTTTAATATGTCTGCCACTAAAATCTATTCACATTTACACATACACTCACATAACAAATACACGCATAGACATTTGCACGCCCAGCCACTCACAGCAGGATGCATTATGTGAAAAGTAACGCAAAATGGCGTTGCAGTAATTCAACTGACATGCATGAACGTATACATGCAGACAACTTCCGTTTCATTTTTTTTGTTTGTTTTTTTTACATTTTTTTTTAATATTTTGCTGTTGCTATTGCCGAGTTTTCTTCTTTAGGGAAATTTTCTTTTGTTCAACTTTACAGTTTTTATGAGGCGTTAACTTAACCAAAGTTACGATTATGGGTTTTAAAATCATAAACACTAAGTGGACCGTTAAAAAGGATTTTTTTTTTGTAAACTCAAGACATTTTATTACAATTTGTTTAATGCCTTTAAAAATATTGTAGTTTTTATACCTTCATGCACTTTAGAATTTATTCATATTTCTTTAGCGTACACCAAACACATGGTTAAGATTACGTAATCCGTACATAGTTCCGAATGTGCATGAAACATATTCAAAGTGGTCAATTATCAGAAACGTTGGCAATTCATTGATTGAGAGCAACCGACAAATTCTAAAATAATCGAAACTTTCCACTTTTACAGTTTACAGTACAAGTTTTACAGATAGTCGCCGTAGTCTAATAGGTACTGTGTTGGCTCATTTGACATGAGGCCATGTTTCAATCGCCAGGTCAGACATCTTCAACAAAACGAAATATGAAACAAATATTTCTTCGGAGACTACCTCTCAGAAAATTTCTGTCAAAAACTCTGAAAGTAAACTAAAATTGGCATTAAAAGGTTTCTCCGAAATCTGTCGTTCGGTGTCGATTTTAAACTGTAGGTCCCGCCACTACCGGATAAAGGAAACAGACATAACATTAGTGGTAGTAACCCTGACTGAAGGGTTATAATGACCAATTTTGTACAGGGCCATGTAACAACGCAAAATTCGCTAAGTTGTGGTTTTTCTACACGAAATCTATTGCCTCGTATTCTCCTGAACATTGACAGCGTCATTGACATCTTTCGCGATAAAAAGTCTGTTGAGAAAGTGCAAAGTGAACAGCCAACAGATGATGCTACCGAAATCGATAAGGGGGTTTAAATTTCGAAGGTCAACGGTACATTTGTCCCCGAAAATTATGACGGCGCCAGAAACTAGCATTAACTACTATAACACGGATATTCGAGGCGAATGTGAAATCTATACTCCTTGACGAAACCGAAACATGACTCGTGTGATTGGAAATAACGAACAAACTCATTCATTTATTCATTCATTAACCACTGCCTAAGAAACTCAAATCATTTATGTAGGCTTATGAATCAAACATATTTCGAATGGTATGAGTTTGATGTCATACTCCGTGCAACCTGTACTTATAAATCAACGTTGTAGTGAGTACGAATGAATCAGAGTAGTTTAATTCAATCAATATTGTTAACTCATATTCAATATCATTCAATTCATGTTGACTTATATTCAAAATTTCATTTGTGCTTATGAGTAGCAAAAAAACGGTGTACTTCTGATCTCTGGTAGCCACACTCTTGAATTTGTACTTTGCAGTAGATGCAGACAAACACACGATGTACTGTAGATGACATTGAGCAAATAGCGGTAGCTTGGGAACACACTGCCAAAGTCTAGCTACAGAATTACAAAAATAGCCGTCGACTGGTATTATGATGGATCGCGTAACCATAGTCGGCTGAGAGGGATATGGCGAAAAAGTATGTTGGACGCATGTTAAAAATTTATCTCAAAATCGTATTAAATTTAAGAAATTTTATACGAGTTATGCACCATATAATCTAGTTAGTAGTACTGAATAGTCTAGTTAGTAGTACGCTAAACTACGAATGTTGTTGGTCGTGTGTTCGATTACCATCAAAGGCTCTGATTATTTGTTGTTGATTGTTAATTGATTTGTTTGAAATTATGCAATAAATTATCATGAAAAAAGATAGTGTGAGTTATTTTGATTTTTTAAGCAATTTGAATATAGTCCAGCCACCAACAACGTTTCTGTTTTTGGTGAACATTTAATTGCAAACAATTTGAAATTTGAATTAGAAAAATATCATCTAAACGCCGAAAATTTGTAAACGTAACTGCAAATCTCTTCTAACCCTTCCATTGGCATCTAAATCTTTATAAAATTCAAACGAAAAGGAAATAATACCCACTAAATCAAAAAAGACAAGAAATTTTTTGCGCACTGTTGCACTTTTAGGGAAGGGAAAGACTTTAAAATATTTGATAAAATATTTGAAAATAGGATTTTTGTTTTAACAGGCTTTAACGCGGCCTAACTTTCACCCTCATCGCTATCCTGTTCATAGCTATCCTGTGTAATCTTTCTAAATACGTTTCAATGGAGAAGAAAAAAAATAAATAACGCAACGCACAAAAATGGCAAGAAGAAGCAAAAAGATGCTACAACAGAACCCTTTTGTAATTTTTTCGCCTCAGTTGACAGCATTGACAATGTGACAAAACCTTTTAAGCAACTTTGTTGCAAAAGTTCTTTTCCTTCTTCGTTATTTTTTTTCCAGCTCACAACTACGGCGCGGCCATTAACCACGGGCTTCATTTGCAACAGTTTCTTATTGTTGTTGTTGTTATTGTTTTTTTTTTTTATATAAAAACAAAAATTTTTCCTATTTGCTTGTTTAAGAGTCCTTTCTTTTCCTTAATTTTTGTTATTGTTGTTGTTGTTTTCATCCCATTCACTCATCCATTTAACAATTATTTTTGCTAAAATAAAAACGAAATGATTGATGATTATTTTTTGGTACTCTTTTAAATTCTCCCCCCTCCCCCAAAACAACAAACAAAAGAAAAAAAACTTTCGTTTGATGAAAATGAAATTGTTCATGGAGGAGATTACAAGTCCATTAGTGAGTTCAAACAATGAATTCATTCCTCTAACGAATAGATGCAGTCCTGGGCTATTGATTTAATTATTACGAGAACATTAGAAAATCATATTCTACGCCATAATGTATCGTATATTCTCATAGAATTATTGGGGACGGAAGGGTCTACAAGCGGAACGCCAGGCGGCTATCAAGGCTCTAAGTTCTAACGTAATGAACTCCAAGACAGTGTACGACTGTCGCAGATATCTCGATAAGATAGCGGAACAATATGATATCCATATCGTATGGGTACCGGGGCACAGTGGCATTCCGGGTAACTGCAGAGCTGATGAACTTGCCAGGCGGGGCACGACCATCGAACTCTCCGATTAGTTCTCGAATCTGAGCAACCCTATGAGAACCTGCAAGCTCATAATTGATAAATCGATGGGCGGCCTCGGACACGGTTAGAACGGCTCGTAAAATCTGGCCATGGCTGGATGAGGGGCGCACATTGAGTCTACTTAAACTCCAAAGAGGCGCGCTCAGTGTAGTTGTCGGTGTCATTACGGGGCATTGGATTATGGGTACGCATGCGAGGCGCCTTGGTCTTGGACACCTTGCTAACGACTTCTGCAGAAGCTGCAGAGATGAAGAAGAAGAGGAGACTGTCACTCACCTGCTGGGTACATGCCCGGCTCTTTGTCAAAGGAGAAGAAAGTACTTGGGTACTTACTACATGGATGATCTGGAGGAACTGTCAAGGATTGACATTGGCAGCCTGAATCGCTTCATCAGGAGCTCCGAGTGGTTTCGAGACTAGGGGATAGTGAATAACTGTGGTAGCACAATGGGCCCATTGTGGCCTAAGTGAGTCCGTCTAAATTTTTCTTTGATGGGCAGCCACCTCTACCTACCTACCTACTCTCATAGAAAAAGAAATGAATTCATTAAATACTTAAATACAAATTATTGTGTACTAATAATTAACATAACATAATGGGTCATTACAGACCTTCAGTTAGGATTCTCACACCACTTTGTTGTGGGTGTTAATTTTATACATGAGTGGCGAGACCTACAGTTTAAAGTCGACTCCGAACGACAAATTTTTGAGAAACTTTTCATGGTATTTTTATTTACTCTCAGAGTTTTTGCCAGAAATCTGCTGAGTGGCAGTCGCCGAAGAAATATTTTTTTTTCATGTTTCGTTTCATTGAAGATTTCTGACTTAGGGCCATTATTACAACTTGCCGTTAAAGTTGGGTTTAGTTAAAGGTAACTTTAGCTAAAGTGAACTTTAAATACACTTTTAATTTCTTTTCGTTATTACAACCGACAGATAATATAAAGTTAACTTTTTCAAAAATTTGGCAGTGCCTGCAACATTTTCGTTAGTCTCACTACACTTCCAAGAGGTTTTTGAAAATTTTTAAAATTAAAATAAAAGCCCAATTGAAAAGGATTTTCAAAATACATATGTAACAGCAATTCAAAAATAAATGTTGGATGAGTTTAGGAGCTGTATTCAATCAATACCTCATAGCTGGCAAACTGATCGTGTATGCCAAGTGTATCAGTATGAAGTGAACGTCAAGATACAAATGTCTCCGCAGGGAACGTATGTGTTGGCCAAACATATTCAGTATGCATCAAATCAGTGAACAAACAACATCATATTTCTCAACATCATTGCTGGAGATCATGCTCTAACAGAAGCAAAATGCAGAATATGGTTTTGACGGTTCAGAGATAACGATTTTGATGTCGAAGACCACCAAACAAGTTTGAAAACGCCATATTGAAAACAGTATTGTATGAAGATGATACTTGGAGTCAGAAAGATCCAACGAAATATTGCCTAATAAATAATTTCTAATCGTTTAAAACCAATGGTCGTCCAAAAGTCTGGATAATGAGTGCCACTTGAGTTGAATGACACTCAGATGGAAAACCGAAAAACCACTTGTAAAATTTTTCTCCGAAGTCACGATAGAAGATCGAATTACTACTGCTGATGAAAAATGGATTTACTTACAGAGTTCTAAACTGAAAAAAATCATGGGTTAACCCGGAACAACCATCAACTTTGGCTGCAAAACCATATAGATTCGGCAAGAAGACAATGTTGTGGATCTGGTGGGATCAGAAAGGTGTGGTGTACCACGAGCAACAAACAGACAACGCATTGATCGAAAAACGATCAGAACTGGCCGCAGGTCACGGCAATGTAATTTTGCAACATGACAATGCACCTGCATATGACGCTGAACCAAGAAAGACCAGCAGTGCCTGTTATACACAAGTTTATTGCAAAAGTTGATGGGCCAAGATGTCAACATCCATCAACATCAACTCGTTATCGTTCTCAAGAATTGAACATTTCACGCACCAGTTTACATCGAATTTTGCGAAAAGATCTTGATAAGACGCCTTACAAAGTTCAATTGGTTCAAGAGTTAAAGCCGCATGACCAGCCCATTTTCAAATTGGTGGGTACGGTAATAAGCAAAATTACCGTATTTGGGGCTCAGGAAACTCACACGTGGTCTTACAGAAGCCAATGCACCCATTACGAGTGACTGTTTGGTGCGGCTTGTGAAGCGGAGCCATCGTTGGCCCATATTTTTTTGAAAATGAGGTCAATGGAGACACTTATCGCACCATGATATCCGATTTTTTTGTACCCGCTCATCACGCTATTCAACTGAACGATGTTTGGTTTCAACAGGATGGTGCAACTTGTAACACATCTCATGCCACAATCGACTTATTGCGTAAAAAGTTTGACGGCCGTTTAATTAACCGAAAGGGTGATGTCAATTGGCGGCCAAGAAGCTGATTTGACACTTTTGGACTATTTGGTGTGTGGCGCAATTAAAGAAAAGTGTTAGGTCGTGAAACCAGAGACAATTGAGCATTTGACGGCCAACATTCGTGATGCCATTGTCGGGATACGAGCCCTTACTCTCGAAAAAGTGCACGAATATTGGTCTGATCGTATGAGGTACTGTGAGGCCAGTCGCAGCATCCATATGAATGAAATAATATTCCATATCTTACCGAAACAATTGTACTTCACAACTAAAAAATAAATAAATTTGATAAAATTTCAAACCGTTTTTGTTTTATTGCATTTTTAAATTTAAACTTTTAAATGGCCCACCCTATATGTATGTTATGTACATAATAGAAAAGGTACGGTGTATCGGATTTCACTGTCTTAAATATTCCTTATATTAATAGGCTTTCTTTTGCTCTGCTCTGCTGTAACTAAAGAAAGATATCTTATGAGAAGAAAATTCAATTGACTTTAGAAAATTAATTATAAAAACCAAACCTGAATAGTAATATGTAGTATGAGCACAACTAGATCCATTTAGGTTAATTGGAGTGCGTTATTAATTTTCATCTGTTTTGTGTTATCGAATTGAATGGATCTCTCTCTTTCGGTCGCTCTAAAATTGTATATGAACAGTAAAGCCGTTCGTTCATGCATTGCGCTATGAAAATATTTGCCAAAGGGACAACATTTCACAGCACGATTAATCACTATTTTCTACTGCAATCTATGTGTGTACCATGTACATGCAACCTAGTTTTCTACCAGCAACAGTAATACCACCAACAGCAGCAGCAACAACAATAACAAAAATAATAAAACTTATTTAAGTCTTGACTGTCGTGAAATGTATCTGCTGCGTAAAGTCGTTCATTATCTGATGAAATTGGTAGCAAAACAGAATATATTGTACATGATGATGATGTATGTATAATAAATATATTCATATATAGATACGTATACGAATACACACGCATATATGTATATAGTAAAGTATAGTATGTATGTAAATCGAAAAGAGCTTAAACATGAACAGGCAAACAGGCGTGCTGGCAGGCAGACAGATTGCAATATTATTAAGTACATCGGTTATATGTACACAAACATATGTACATATGTATGGATGTATGTGTGTGCTCATGTACATAGAAAATTTCATACAATATGTACAAATGTACATACATATTAACTAACAAATGCAAACCAATCTCTCTTATTTTAGTCTGCATGTAGGTTTGCTTGACTGTTATACTGATGCCTGATACAATTTTAAAGAAACCTGAATGGCAAAAAAAAAAAACAGAAAACAAAAAGGAGCTTTCAAATAACAAAACTTGCCATGCCGTGAAGTGTGTAAAAGTTTGTAAAGTGTCGGAAATTGGCCCATGTCATGTTATTTTCGTATCCGTAGATTTAGTGGGCTCAATACACACGATACACCATACAATACAATATAAACGCTTACAAATTCAGTTAGAAAAAACGTTTGTATGTGCAAATGTAATGTGTATGTATGTGTGAATGTAAACTTTAATATAAATTTATGGTTGAAGCTGTTGTTTGCCTCAAACACTTTATACAACTTTGTTGTAAAGTTGTAAGAAAAATAAAACAAATGACGAAAAAACAACGAAATAAAGAAACACATTGAATCGGGTGTGAGAAGTATACATATGTACATATATACTTATAACTGAGGCCAGTACGTATGTACGTACTTAGACAAAATGTGACAAGTAATTAATACGACAGCAAAATTAAGACTCAGCTTTTTTTTACTATACAAATTCAGTTTTCTTGGGATTTTTTTTTTTTTTCAGTTTTATGTAAAGCTTCATTTGGTATTCGATTAGAATCAATTGGTTTTAGTTTGAAACTAAGAAAATGACAATTCCTGTGAATAACAACGTAGCCAACGACCACCGTTTGTGCTTAACTTGGAGAACAAGCAACAGATAGGAATACGTGTGAGTTCTCTTAGCATAATTATGCTATGGCGTGTGGACCAGAGATCAGCAATGAATCGCTTTTTCGCAACTCATAAGCACTCATGAAATTTTGAATATAAGTTAGTCCACAATATTGAAATTTAACTACATACTCTGATTCATTCATACTCACTACAACATTGATTTATAAGTACAGGTTGCAATGAGTATGCGTGCAACGTTGACATCAAACTCATACCATTCGAAATACGAGTATGTTTGATTCCTAAGCCTACTCCTTTAACTTCATAACTTTAAAAAATACTTAGAGTGACTCGAATCATTCATCAAAATTTATAGTCTTAGTTATTGTTGCATTTGGGCTTGGTTAAGGCCAGCGTAAGGTTGGTTGTCGGTTTTATCACAGGGCACTGCGAGATTAGGTCGCTGACGGGGACCTGGAACAGATCCCAGCCGGACTATTGCAGGGTATGTTGCGATGAGGAGGAGTTAGAGACTATCGAACACCTCCTCTGTAACTGCCCAGCCCTTGGTAGGTTGAGGTTGAGGACCCTTGGCAGAGCCTTCTTTGAGAGCTTGAGTTCTGTGTCGAGAGCCGACATCAAGGCTCTCCACAGATTCATTAGCAGTTTGAGCTGGTTGAGAGGTGCTAGGGCTTCATAAGTGTAGTCGCGCGCTCAACCCTTGTTTGTGTCTGTTTCTTTTTGTGTGATTCCCATCCTCCCCTTACCCTTATGCCCTCCTTTCATCCTATTCCCTCTATTTCCTTCCCTCTCCAAGGACGTTGTACAATGGGTCAATTTCGACCTCCGGGTATTGTACTTGTCCTAACGGACAAGTACACGTCCTCTAACCTAACCTAACCTATTGTTGCATTTACAAAAAAAAAAGGAAACAGACACATAAGCAAAAAAGACAGAGCAGCAAGCAAAGCAAACACACAACCTTTTAGTGAGTATTTTAGTGTTCGTACGCGAATCATACTTATTTTGTGATTCTTGTAAATGTTGAGTCATTAAGAGTCGACATCATCAACATCATACGTGTTGTTAAGTATGAATATGATGAGTACTTCAAACTTTGAATATGTGTAGAGGTTCCATGACATTAAAATAAGTATGAATGCGTATAAGTATCTGAAATTATAAGTATAATTCAATTCTACTGATCTTTTGGAATACTCATTGCTAATCTTTGATGGGGACCCCTAATTTAAAATCCCTCATAGTCATTACAACTCTTCAGACAGAATAACGCCCTAGCTTCTAACGCCACTTATGTTGTGTGTGTTAATTTTATACATGAATGGCGGGACGTACAGTTTAAAGATTTTTGAGAAACTTTTCATGGGAATTTTATTTATTCCCAGAGTTTTTTGGCAGAAATCTGCTAAGAGGAAGTCGCTGAAGCCAACACACTAACTACAAGACTACGGTGACTTCAAGACCATACATAGCATGCTAAAAAGCTTGATGAAATTTAAAACCTTACAGATGAGATTAGCTGTTTAAACCTCTTTGATCTACAATATGATCTACAATTTCTGGTATAAAACCATTACTTCATCAATGTAGAACTTTTGGGTTTTCTGAGCGAAAAACTTAAATAACTGCGCTTTAAATTTTAAATTTAGACATCGAAACAAATTACACTATGAAGGTGTTAGGTCCGGGTTATAAGGTGGATATGTTAAAGCTTTCCGTTCAAGCTCTCTTAATTCTGATCGTTTTCACTAAATTTTTTTCGCTCATCACAGACACATAGGATTACTGTTTTTGGTTCCTTCACTTTGCTTCGTACATTATTGTTGTACATTATTGTAACACACGATCCCCTTTTCAATGCCGTAATCACTCGGTAAGAAAAGGAATATTATTTCATGCATATGGATGCCACGCAGTATCTGATACAATTGGACCAATTTCCGTGGACTTTTTCGAGTGTTTGGGGTCGCATCTCGGCATTGGCATCACATATGCTGACCTTCAAATGCTCTATTGTCTCTA
Source organism: Sarcophaga caerulescens (assembly GCA_927399465.1). NCBI lineage: Eukaryota > Metazoa > Arthropoda > Insecta > Diptera > Sarcophagidae > Sarcophaga > Sarcophaga caerulescens. Next base: position 24,013,504 of record OV656867.1, read on the forward strand.
GTTTATCGGCATAACATTTTTCTTTAACAGCGACCCACAGAAAATAGCCAAACGATGTGAAATCGTAGCTTCTTGGTGGCCAATTAACATACCCATTTCGGCTAATTAATCATACGTTTAACGGAAGAAATCGCTTGTGGCATAAGATGTGTGGCAACTTGCACCATCCTGTTGATACCAAAAGTCGTTGACATCAATACCATGAAGAGCTGATACAAAAAAAAATTGGTTATCATGGTGTGAATAATGGTTGCAAATCTTGTAATCCTTCACTGTATTTCGTTCCATTCAAATGACAGCGATACATGCGAATACATATTTCAGATATTGCCTTATTAAATCGCCAGACATACAATTGTGATTGCAATTTGTAGGACTTTTACCAGACATCGATTTAAAACAACAAGCATAGACAGCTCTGTCAAAAGATTTAAACCAGATTCTTTGAAAGATCCTGTGCGATATTCCTTATGATTATTTTAAGTGACATGTGAAGTTGTCGTGTAGAAGTGAGCGAATGAAAACGCGTAAACTCTACATATTGAGTATGAGAGCGTATGACATTAAGAGATAATATCATTACGAAAATAAAAAATCTAGATACTGTTGTTTCGCTTTTACATCGCTTAACATTAAGATAATAAACAAAAGCTACAAAAACAAAACAATGCAGTGAACAAACCTGTTTACAAATTATTGTACTGCTTAATATAACAACAAACACCAGCATAAAAAATGATAAACAAGTAAACAAAAATATACCAACAACACTACAATAATGAATATAAACAACGATGTTTGCATTTTATATACATTATTTCGAGAAGGCGATATCATGAACATTCGCATTCAAGAACATTCATTAGAATGTTTAATCTGCCATATAAAGGGGCAAGGCAAAACAGGCGACTGAGGGAGTGAAGTACTGACTGAACTTGTGTGAGGACGCGGTATGTTTGAAGAGAGTAATAGTGGTTGTAAGATCTTCGTTACAAAGATCTGTCGAATAATTGTCTAGTAATTGTTATTGTTTATGCAAACAGTATAAACAGACGAATAACAATAAAGGCAATTGTTGTTGTTTACATAAAGTTGTGAATAAAGAATTTTCATTAAAACTAAACACAAATTTATTTTTATTTTATTTGCAATCTACAAGCTCATATTTTAAACGTTTCGAAAACATAAAAACGTAACAATATGAATAAGAAAATTTGACAGTCGTACGCCCCTCTTCCTATTTTAAGTCTTAAGTTTCCTCCCACTTCCACTCTACTATTTATAACTGTACCTACGTACATTCTGTTTGTACATGTATCCATGTATATCCATAGAAAAATAATTCTCAATTATTTTTGTGTTAGTAAATCTTTGTCAGCCTGTATAGAAGTGAGGCATACGTTTGAATGTTTCTCTTATTATTTGCAGTTCAGTTCACTACTTATGAATTAAAAGTTTTCACTTTTGATTTCTTTAACAGATTATGGGGCATGTGATTTGTATTTGTTTTTGCAAACTTTTCTTTTTTATTTTTTTTTACACATTTGCAGGCGGTATATGTTTTAAGTTTTTTTTTTTTATAAAACAAATTATTCTATGTTATGAGATACAAAGACAATAACAACAACGACAAGAAATATTTTCAAATATTTTTTTTTATACTTTGCATAAATCTGTAAATACAGGATATAAGCGTGATATAAAAAACATTTTTTATTTAATTTAATTTTTAAAGCTTAAATAAATAAAAGAAAATTTGAATTTAAATTTGTAAATAAAACGAAGGAATATTTCGCCAAGTCGGCATCTGTCACCTGAATGAAAATGAGAAATATTCATTATGAAACTTTAAACTGAAGCAGCAAGGCTACATAGAAGTACTTTTTTTTCTGATATTTTATTTTTATTACACAGTGTACAAAATCTACTTCTGCAGTAAAGTAACTTACTATCGAACTTAACTTTTCTAGGCTGTCTGTAGAGAGGAAATAAAATAGTTCACTTAATACTATTTAAAATTTCGATTTAAACGTCTCTTCAGCTCACTGAAAATTTTATGTTTTGCTTCAACAGCATCGATGCACAATGCTGTGATAACAATAATTAAAAAAGTTTGTTAAAATAATTTTTGAGAAATTATAAAATGAATACAAAAATTAAACCTTAAATATAAAAAAAAACATTCAAATAAATACAATATTCCAAGCATATAAGCACTTTCAAAAATGCTTGCAGGACAATCATTACAAGCGGGAAATTTTTATAACAAAATTCCGCACCTGAAAGAAAATAGCCGCGAGTTAGTCAATATTGTTACGAAAATGCAAAATCAAGAACCTGGTGTTTTGCTTTTACATCGCTTAACATTAAAATTATAAACAAAAGCTACAAAAACAAAACAATGCAGCGAACTAATCTTTTTACAAATAATACTGCTTAATATAACAACAAACACCAGCATAAAAAAGTGGTAAACAAAAATATATCAACAACACTACAATAATAAATGTAAACAACGATGTTTACATTTATAGAGATTTGGTGAAGGCGAAGTCAAGAACGTTCGTCTTCAAGAACATTCATCAGACTGTTTACTTTGCCAAAAAAAGGTAAGGCAAAGCAGGCAACCAAGCTAGGTCGTAATCCTGACTGAAGGATTGTAATGACCAATTATGTATGTAAAGCAGGCAACTGAGTTAGTAAAAGTTCAGTCAGTCTTGTGTGAAGACGCGGTGTGGTTAAGAGAATAATCGTGGTTTTAAGATCTCCGTTACAAAGATCTGTCGAACAATTGTCTAGTAATTATTATTATTTATGCAAAGGATATGAACAGAGGAATAACAAAAAAAGGCAATTGTTGTTGTTTACATAAAGTTGTTAACAGTGGCACACAAAATTGTGCGAACTATAAAGAATTTTAATTAAAACTAAACACAAATTTATTTTTATTTTATTTGCAATCTACGAGCTCATATTTTAAACGTTTTTAAAAGGTAAAAACGTAACAGTATTTTTCACGGATTTAGCTGATTTAACTTTAACATTGAGTAATAAGGGATTTTGTCCCCAAACAGTGGTATTTTTTCATGTTATTTTTACCACAATGGTATTTTACCACAATGTTATGTATATCATTGAATTTAAATTATGCCATGAATAATTTCTTTAGTTGCTGATAATTTTCTTAATCTTACATACATATGTACATAATTGGTCATTACTACCCATTAGTCAGGATTACGACCTAGCTTCTCACACCACTTATATTGTGTGCGTTAATTTTATACATGAGTGACGGGACCTACAGTTTAAAGTCGACTCCGAATGACAGATTTTTGTGAAGCTTTTCATGGCAATTTTATTTACTCTCAGAGTTTTTGCCAGAAATCTGCTGAGAGGAAGTCGCCGAAGAAATATTTTCGTTTTGATGTCTGACCTGGGGTCTGAACTCGGTCCTTACGTCTAATAAGCCAACATAACACCTACTAGACTACGGCGACTTCAAAAATGGAATACGTCGGTAAATAATTTTCGTTTTTGGTAATATTTTTCAAATTGAACTTGAGAATTTCAATACCGTATGAAGGAAATTGAACTTCCCAAGACTGTCATCTACTTGATGTGCTCGGAACAGCCGCAAAATATTCAAAATTAACGCCGATTTTCTGATGATAGCTAACATACACAGTATGTCAGAAATATTTGTTTTGAAAGCGAATATTGATTTTGCCTTTTTGTAACTATTAAACTGGATAGTCACGATAAGAATTGCATGCAAATTAGTTGATTCTTTGTAGTTTGCCTCTTTATAAATTAAATGTTCGGAGATTAATAGACATTGTTTCCATTTACTACGCTTGATATCGAAACGTCAAAAGTACTTTCAAAGAAATCTATAAAATTGAACCAAAAAAAATTAGCAAAAAAAAAAACTTATTGATGCATTGCCAAATCAATGCAATGTTCGTCGTCTATTCATAGCATTTTAACGACGACGTCAAATCAAATGATGAAAACTACAAATCATAGTAATAAAGTCAAGAAACAAAGTCAATGAACTCTTTTTAGTGCGTAACAACCTAAACGCAAAAATAAAAAATAAAACTAAAAGCGAACTGTTTGCCAACCTGCCTCTATGTAAACGATAAATCAAAAAAGAAAATAAAAAACAAAAAACTGAAATGCAATAAATATTAAAACAAAACAAATCTGTGGATAATAACGACATGCAAGTACTGTACAAATACTTACACATCAGAGATCAGCAATGAGTATTCAAAAAGATGAGTAGAATGGAATCATACTCATAATTTCTGATACTTATACGCATTCATACTTATTTTAATATCATTGAACCTCTATTCATATTTAAAGTTTGAAGTACTCATTATATTCATACTTTACAACACGTATGACGTTATTGATTTCGAGTCTCCATGTCTCAACATTTACCAGAATCACAAAATAAGTATAAATCGCGTACGAACACCACTAAAATACTCACTAGAAGGCTGTGTGTTTGCTCTGCTTGCTTTTTGCTTTGAATCAAACATATTTCGAATGGTATGAGTTTGATGTCAACGTTGTACGCATACTTATTGCAACCTGTACTTATAAATCAACGTTGTAGTGAGTACAAATGAATCGGAACAGTTAAATTTCAATATTGTTGAATCGCTTATATTCAAAATTTCATGAGTGCTTATGAGTAGCGAAATAACGATGCATTGCTGATCTCTGTTACACATACTGGGAACAATATTTTTTTGTATTTGAGGTCACCTAGTCATTAAACAGTAGATCCCGCCACTTATGGGTAAAATTATCACACACAACATGGGTAATGTGGGAAGCTAGGTTGTTAACCTGACTAAAGGGTTGTAATGACCGAATTAAGTAAGTTTTTGTAATCAAAATTAAAATTTTATTGTCCGAAACCTACTAAGATACACGGGTTTTATAATTCCTTTCATAAATATCTCTTTAAATACTGTTCAATATAGTTATAGTCACGCCATTCTGAATCTCTAGCTCTGGTTTTGTTAAGAATTACATTTTCGTTAGTAATAAAGGGTGGGCCATTTAAAAGTTTAAAGGTAAAAATGCAATGAAAACAAAACGGTTAAAATTTTGCCAAATTTATTATTTTGTAGTGAAGACAATTGTTCCGGTAGGAATGGAATATTTTTTCATTCCCATGGCTGCCGCGGTTGTCCTCACAGTACCTCATTCGATGGGATTAGTTATCGTGCACTTTTTCGAATGTATGGGATTGCATCTCGACAATGGCATCACAATTCCTAAAAATAGCGTTTTTGGCCATTTTGGAAAAATTGTAGAGCTAAACACTGACGTGCTAGAACCATCGCTATTGTCAGAAATTGACAATTGATCTTTGCTCTTTAAAATGAGCCCAAAGCCAAATTGATTGCATGCACGCTTAAAGTAGGGGGGGGTTTATGTCAAGGGATGCAAGAGAAAAAGAAACACATTACGGAGGTCCTTAAAAATTAATCAGATTTACTTGAAAATTGTTACTCAGGGGTTTTTGGGGTCGTTGATTACAGATCTTCATTCAGATTTAAAAAAAATTCAAAATGGCGGATACAATATGGCGGTCGCAGTAAATATGATAAATTTTTATAAACCTCGACCGCCATATTGGATCCGTCATTTTGTATTTTTTAATGATGGAAAGTGTTTGAACCCAGATTCGTGTTCAGCGCGCAAAATGCCTTCGGAAACACCTGGAGCCATCTTATTTGCACAAAAAATTTGGAGGGCTGTGTAATTAAACGGCCATGAAACGTTTGACGCAATAAATCGATTGTGACATAAGATGTGTTGCACCATCCAGTTGAAACCAAACATCGTTCATAACAATGAAGAGCGGGTACAAAAAATCAATTTTCATGGTGCGATGGGTGTGTCCATTGACCGTAACGGTTGCGCCCTCTTCATTTTCAAAGAAATATGGACCGCACCAAACAGTCACTCGTAATGAGTGCATAGGCTTCTGTTAAACCACGTGTGGGTTTTCTGAGCCCCAAATACGGCAATTTTCTATATTAACGTACCCACCAAGTTCAAAATGAGCTTCGTCCGAAAAGATTTTTTTTTGACAAAAACGAGATCATTGTGCAGATTCATTAAGTTCAGTGGAGATAATATACTGAATTTTTTGACAGAATAGAGTGACATAAGTATTGTAAGATTCGAAATAACCGATTGTTCAAACTTAAACCGATAGATGGCCCACCCGATATTCTACATAATATAATCAAAAACATTCCAAATTAATAATGGTTTACAACTCTCAGAGAATATCAGCCAAGTATTTACTGACGGTTGCAGATCAGAAGGCAAAGTCGGAACGGAGACAAGAAATTTTTTAGGTGCCTTGAATTGACCGAAAGTAATCCGGATAAAATCCAAACCTTCAATAAAACTGTCATGAGCTGAGCTTCGAAGGGCGACTGCCAATTTAACCGAACCTTAAATCATTTACTTCAAAAACAATTTTATATACAATCTTTATTTAATTTGGAGTTTTTGTAAAACTGCGCCAAAATTCAAATCTTTTTGAAAGGCCATGTATAAATAATAATTAATTTCTTTCATACATATAATACATGTAAGTATATGACATGCCATACATATATGACTTTAACTTATGTAGGGTACCCAAAGTGCATGCAGAAAAGTGCGTGATTTGAACAGCAAACATATGAAAAATATCAACATTTTAAAAATTTGTTTTATTTTTTTTTTTGTTTTAACAGTTTTTTTATTTGCAAACTTAAAAAAGTTCAACAAACTTAGCGAAAGAAAAATTTTATACCGACTACATAACGTTGAAATGGACATTCATGCTGATAAACACACACCACAACGGCTATGCTAATAAATTGTAAAGTTATTGAAAAAAATATACGGACAACAGTAAAATTGGCAACTCACAATTTAAAATATGAGAATTCAATCAGTGGTGCTTTTAAAACAAATTTTAAATAAATCAGACGCAGAAACAAATCCAGGGCAATTTTTAATTTTATTTCATTTACTTAATTACGCAATAAATTAAATAGTGTTACGAAAATGAAAAAATCAAGATAATGGTGTTTTGCTTTTATATCGCTTAACATTAAAATTATAAACAAAAGCTACAAAAACAAAACAATGCAGTAAAGAAATTTGTTAACAAATTATTGTACTGTTCAATATAACAACAAACACCAGCATAAAAAAATGGTAAAGAAGTAAACAAAAATACAACAACAAACGCTACAAGAATAAACGTAAACATAGATGTTTATATTTATAGAGATTTAGAAAAGGCGAAGTCATGAACGTTCGCCTTCAAGAACATTCATCAGGCTGATTACTCCACCATATAAAAGGCAAGGTAAAGCAGGCGACTGAGTTAGTGATGTTCAGTCAGTCCTGTGTGAAGACGCGGCGCGTTTAAAGAGAGTAATCGTGGTTTGAAGATCTCCGTTACAAAGATCTGTAGAATAATTGTCTAGTAATTGTTATTGTTTAGGCAAAGGGTATAAACAGAGGTATAACAAAAAAAGGCAGTTGTTGTTGTTTACATAAAATTGTTAGCAGTGGCACACAGAATTGTGCGAATTATAAAGAATTTTAATTAAAACTAAACACAAATTTATTTTTATTTTATTTGCAATCTAACAGCTAATATTTAAAAGTTTTTTAAAGGTAAAAAGATCAGCAATGAATCGTTTTTTCGCTACTCCTAAACACTTATGAAATTTTGAATATAACTGAGTTAACAATATTGAAATTTAACTATGTACTCTGATTCTTTCGTACTCACTACAACGTTGATTTATAAGTACAGGTTGCAATGAGTATGCGTACAACGTTGACATCAAACTCATACCATTCGAAATATTTTAATCATAAGTCTACTCATTTAGATTCATAACTATAGAAAAATAGTTATAAATGATTCGAGTGACTCGAATCATTCATCAAAATTTATAGTTTTAGTTGTTGTTGCATTTATACAAACACAAAAAAGACACATAAGCAAACAAGACAGAGCTGCAAGCAGAGCAAACACACAACCTTCGAGTAAGTATTTTAGTGTTCCTACGCGATTCATACATATTTTGTGATTCTTGTAAATGTTGAGTTATGGAGAGTCGAAATCAACAACATCATACGTATTGTTACGTATGAATACGATGAGTATTTCAAATTTTTTATATGAGTGGAGGTTCCATGAAATTAAAATAAGTATAAATGTGTAAAAAGTATCAGAAATTATGAGTATGATTCGATTCTTTTGAATACTCATTTATCATCTCTGATGTGTATCCTATGTGTATGATATACGTTATTAGAATTTTCTGTGACATTTTATTTTTGTTTGTTTGACATAGTGTTGTATTTTATTTGCAGAGTTTGCTTTTAAATCATGTTCTACTTATTATAAAATAGAAAAATGTTGGAATATTTTTTCCATATACCGTACCACTCACTATTAACGCCAGCAGTGCAAGTGTTTGAACATTTTTGTATTTTGCTTTGTGTTTTATTTTGAAATTGAATTGAAATGTTTGTTTTATTTATTTATGTATTTTGTTTAATGTATTCAGAAAAATGTTGGTATTTTAAATATTTTCTTTTCATTTTTGGTCATTTGCAAAATCTGACGCAAAACACTTTTTTGGAAACTTTACTTATGATTGAAATAAACCAAAAAACAAAAAGTTATTGTACGAGGAATATAATAATTTTAATATACAAACACACAACAAAATAAAACAAATGAATTAAAATTTTGAATAGTAAAACTATAGGAAAGGAAAAATCATGCCACACGCACATTTTGACATCATAAAGCAGGGAGAGAGAGATAGAGAGAGAAAATACCCAGTCCATTAAAGTAGAACTGAAAACGAGACGATGTCAAAAATAAATAATTATTTACGTTAAGCAAACATATTAAAATTACATCCATGCCTCGCATGTGTGTATATTAGATTATTTTATTGAATTTCATTTAATCAAACAAAACATAGAAACATGTTGTATTTGTTGTATAATTCCAAATTAAAAGTTTATATTTTCATTAAATAAAAACAATAAAAACAATTCAACATTAAAAGTCGATAAAATTATTTTTTTTTTTATTATTAAAAATGGCAAATTTATGATTTGCTTGTGGTTTATCTGCTCACCTTGTTAATTTAAATTAAAAAAATAAAAATAAAATTTAGCGATCATAAGTTCTGAAAAAGTTTGTAAAGAAATATTAAAAATTTAATTTGAAAATAGTAGAACGAATACCATACGGCAACAAAACAGATAAAACGGAGTGTTCTTCATGTTTCATCCGTTCAAAAATAGAAAGCTAACGGAATGTACTGTTATGAAAATGGAAAAAATCTAGATTGTACTGGTGTTTTGCTTTTACATCGTTTAACATTAAAATTATAAATAAAAGCTACAAAAAACAAATAAAAATGAACTTGTTTACAAATTATCGCACTGCATAATATAACAACTAACACCAGCATAAAAAATGGTAAACAAGTAAACAAAAATATACCAATAAACACTACAAGAATAAATGTAAACAAAATACACAAACAACAATAATGAAACAACGATTTTTACATTTATAGAGATCTCGAGAAGGCGAAGCCACGAACATTCGCCTTCAAGAAAATTCATCAGACTGTTTACGTTGCCATATAAAAGGCAAGGCAAAGCAGGCAACTGAGTTAGTAAAATTCAGTGAAATAAATATAAAAACCTTAATTTTTTTATACAAACTGTTGGTTAAAATTCATGAAATTGTCAAAATATATTGGAGTACTAAGACTTTTGCTGTCCGCTGTATACTTTAAAAAAAATAATTTTCTTGTATTGTGTGTATATTTGTTGTCGTTGAATTTGCTTCCGTCCCAATTCTGTACTTATTCAGCCATATTCTTTAATAAAGTATCACTAATCCGATGTCTCAATTTTGTATCTGATATCTGCTTCAATTTCAATTATTAGTTGTCTGAGAGCAGAAGTCGTGAAATACACGTAACATAGTTTGTTTGAAGATTTTATCTGTATTTCACATTAATCTGCTCTGGTGTCATTTTGTTAGAGTTTCATAATTATGATCTGTAATTAAGAGAAACAAGCATCACTTGAAATCGTATCGCGTTTATTGTGTTGAAATTAAAAGAAAAATCTTTGTCTTTGGCTTTTTTAACGTGCGAATGCATCGACAGACAAATTCAAAGTTGGCATGTATAGGATCTATAAATTATTAATAAGAGCAGAAAAAGAGAACAACAGCGCCTATCATACGAATTACACTATGCGACAAAATAAAAAAATGAAATACATCCAACTAATGACATAGCGTAAGTAGTGAGTTTTGCTGAGTAGAACTCAAAAATATTTTTTTTTATATTTCTTGAACCCTCCAAACTTGTTTTATTTGACAAAAACTGGTTTTTTTTTGGACTTTACGCACATATTTATTGAAAACAAACAAACATTTCTGAACATGTCGAACAATGTCCAAAATTTAGTAGAATGGAAAGGGCTGATATTTATATACATACAGCGCCATAAGTGAGTCAACACCCACTATAATTTTAATTTTCTATTATATTGTAGCACAACAATAATTTTTGCGCTTTTTTTGTTTTAACATTTTATAAATAATAAATAAACGTTTTTATTTTATGGAAATTTATTCGACTATTCTCATTTACTTTTCTCGCTATCCTAAGAAAATGAATTATTTCAGCGGTGTTTACTCACTTTTGACGCTCACTGTATATATTATTTTACTTAATATGCTATGGTGTTTGATGAAGTAAGCTTGATAAATGCGAATTTTTTTTATATATTTTCAAGTTTGTCCGTTCATAGTAGCAAAGTTTAATTTAAAAATATGAAATAAGTGACAACATTCTGAAAGCGCATTATCTTGTGAAGAGATTGACACTTCGTTTGATCAAATCCGATGAAAATTATCGAAGTTATTATTTAAAGAGTCTAACAGTCGATTTATATTTTTCATATAAATATATATTTCTTCAAATGGATTTTTAGTTAAAAAATTTTCAGAATTTTTGATGAATCTTGATTGTTTATTGAAAAACGTGTCAATTTCACGTTGGAGTAACCGCCAAAAGTTGGCCAACGTTTTCCCAAAAAAAAAAATAATAATATTTTCAAAAAACACAAATATTAGCCAAATTCTGGTAGTCGTGCAAACGTGAAATTGACACATTTTGCGATAAACCATCAAGATCCATCAAAACTTTTGAAAATTTTTGAACTGAGAGTTCTTTTGATAAGATGACATATATAAAAAATATAACATGACCGTTATACTATTTAAATAATAAGTACGGTAATTTTTGTCCGATTTTTTCAAATGAAGGGTCAATATCTTCACAATTTAAAACACTTTCAGGATGTAATCCCTTATTTTATATTTTTTAATTAAATTTTGCAATTAAGAATGGCCAAACTTGAAAAAATAAGAACAATAATAATATTTTCCAAGTTTACCCCATCAAAACTCATATTATGTAAGCTTGAACCATATGCCTATGCATACCATTTTAAAAGCTCATCTCTACCTTTTTCAAGAAACTTTGGACTTAAAAAATATTTGGGTAATCAACAATTTTGTGTGAAAAGATCAAAAATACAATTTTTGTCAAATAAAACAAGTTTGGAGGATTCGAGAAATTTAAAAAAAAATATTTTTGAGTTCTACTCAACAAAACTCACAACCTACACTATGCCATTAGCTGAGTGTATTTTGACTGCGGCACCGTGTTATCAAATAACTTTAAAGTCACATTTCATAGCATCATAGGAAAAAAGAAAAATAAATACATTGTAGGCCAACCTTTTTAGTTTTATTAACACAATTTATTTATCATAATTTAAATCACACAATAAAAATTAAAATAAAAATAGTTTCGAAGCCATTTTTTCTTCAATCAGTTTCAGTCAAATTTTGTTCGTTACTAACGTAGGGTATTCTTTTGTAGAATAAAATCGAGAATATTCTACATTCGTTCTCATGCAATTATTTTTCAATGCGATTGGCTTCATGTCGCTTTTGTGTGCTTGGCTTGTCGTAATAAAAGTTTAATAACAGCAAAAATGAAAAAAAAGAAAAAAAGAAAAAAAAGAAAATCCAAATTGAAAAGACATGAAATGAAATGAAATTATAAATATGAAAAAAGAAAAACAGAAAAAGATGAAATTAAAAAAAGAAAATAAAAGATTTCTTTCAGATTGTGCGTAAGTTATGGTCTCATAAAAGTTGCATGATTTTCAATTCTTTACCAAAGTATGTGTATCGTCAGCCGGTTTATACATTTTCAATGCGAACAGAAGAAAATCATGGGAATTTTCCATCAGACAAAAGAAGAAAACAAGAAAAACGCGTACAATTTTCTTTTAAAATCATTAAAAATCATTTTTAGTATTCGGCACACATTCATGCAACCGAAGATTTCTGAGATTCATGAGAGATCCATATCATATGAAATCAGATTGAATGCGTATGGATGTGAATGTACGTACGATGGATGCAGTTGAAAAATACAAAATTCAGACACAACTTTACATGTAAGTAAGTTCAGCGTATAGTACGTACATATGTAAATGCATAATAAATTACAAAAATATGTACACAATTTACAATAAAATTTACATATGTATGTATGTATGGTGTGTGCATATAGTACAAATTATTTTTGGCAAAATTAATGCCATTTTAATAAAAAAAAAAGAAATTTCAGTAAATTATTTCAACAACAAAACTGTGGGCATTTAAAACCAATGAACATACCACAACCACAAGAAAATCCTTCACAATATTTTACGTAAAATATAAAAATACTGAAGGAAGTCGATATTTATTGTTAATCTATCAGTTTTAAGTCTTGTCTTATTTGAGCATTATATTATTTTAATTAATGGTAACAAAGTATTTTTGAGGACCTATCTGGAGGCCGTAAATAAAATAGCCATGAAAATCTTCTCAAAAATCTGTCGTTCGGTGTCGACTTTAAACTGTAGGTCACGACACTTATGTATAAAATTAACACACACAACATAAGTGGAGTGAGAAGCTAGGTCGTAATCCTGACTAAAGGGTTGTAATGACCAATTATGCAATAACAAACAAAGCAATTGTTGTTGTTACATAAAGTTGTAAACAGTGGCACACAGAATTGTGCGAGCAATAAAGAATTTAATTAAAACTAAACAAAAATTTATTTTTAGATTATTTTTCAATCTACGAGCTCATATTTTAAACACTTTTAAAATGTAAAAACTTAACAATATATACATATATGTATATATATATCTAAATACATATATATATCTAAATATATATATATATGTATATATATATTGTTACGAAAATGGAAATGGTGTTGTTAAAATAATAAGCAAAAGCTCCAAAAACAACACAATGGACTTGATCACACATAAAATGATAAACAAAAGCTCCAAAAACAAAATAATGCAGTTGTTCACGTGACCGACGAATGAGTAAACAGATACCAACAAAAATAACAGGCTTGTTTACAAGATCGATGAATAAACAAAAATATAGCAACAACATCCGTGTATAAAAAATATAGTGGAAAGACAAACAAACAAAACAACAACAACTCTGCCTGGATTGGATTGTTCCCGAAGGTCGTCATCATCCTTCAAGGGCATCCATCACACTGTTGATCCAGTGATATAAAAGGCAAGATAAAGCGAGCAACGATGATTCAGTTAGAATTCAGTCAGTCGTGTATGAAGACACGTGATTCTCGGAGATCGAGTTAAGTTAGTCGTGTGACGACGTCGCGTTGAATTGAGTGAGAATTCAACCAGTGGTGTGTGAGGATACGAGATCGAGTTATAATTCAGTCAGACTTGTGTGCAGACAAGTTGCGTGAAGAAAACAGTTGTTAGTTTGTGCTTACAAAAAAGGTTGTGAGCAAAGAAGAATAACTAACAAGTGTTGTTGTTGCTTACAAAAAAGGTTGTAAGCAGAGAAATATCACGAATAAGCATATATTGTGAAAGTTATCATTGTATACGTGGAATAAGTTCGAACAGTGGCACAAAAGTTGTGCAGATAATAAAGAATTGACTTAAAATTAAACACAGATTTATTTTTATTTTATTTGCAATCTACGAACTCATATTTTAAACGTTTTTAAAAGGTAAAAACGTAACAATATATATAACTAAATATATTGAACATTGCAGAGGGAACGGAAGATGTTTAAAACTCTTTTAGAAAATCGATTGCTTCATAAAATTTAATTTTATCAAAATTCAGATAGGCTCCATAGTTATACAACCTATCGCAACCTGTATGGGCCACATTAGTCATTGTTCGGTGAGGGTTAATAAAATATTTGCAACAAGGTTGCTCCTAAAGACAGTGTCACTGTTTGAAACTCTTAGAAGTTAAAAGTTTTTACATACTTTCTTTCTTGTTTTTCTTTTTTTTATTTAAGATTTATTTGTATTTTATTTGTAATTGTAATACTCAATTCAAATGCTGAAGTCGCACCAAGCAGTCACTCGTAATGGGTGCATTGACTTCTGTAAGACCACGTGTGGGTTTTCTGAGCACCATATACGACAATTATTATGAATTATGAAAGTACCTACCAAGATGAAAATGAACTTCGTCCAAAAAGATGATTTTTTTTTTGGCAAAATCGACATCATAGTGCAGTTTCTCGTTGGGCCACCTAGTGAAGCGAAAACGAAGCTGATGGTCGTGCGGCTTTAACTCTTGAACCAATTCAACTTTGTAAGGCGTCATACCGAAATCTTTTCGCAAAATTCGACGTAAGCTGGTGCGTGAAATGCGTAAATTCCTTAAAAAGATGACAAGTTGATGTTGATGGATTCTCATGCACACCTTCAGCCACAGTTTCGATGTTTTTGGGTGTATGAGTACGCTCACGTCTTGGCGCATCAACAATGAAACCAGTTTCATGAACTTTAGCAATAAACTTGCGTGAAACAGGCACGGTTGGTCCTTCTTTTCGACCAAATTTTGTGCGATGTATTCGTGCAATTTCCGAGCTATTGTCTTGGTTTTGGAAATAAAATTCCAATAAATGTCAACGTTGCTCAACCGTAAATCGATTCATTACGTTCAGTGGAGATAATCTACTGAATTTTGTGACAGAATAGAGTGACATAAGTATTGCCAGATTGGAAATAACCGATATTTCCCTCACTCATCTTAAAATTTCGCAATGTAAGACTGTATTACAAAATCATTGCGTTATTTTGTAATTTGCTGTCCCTGTTAGGGAAACGAAATTTAAAAATGTCAAAATAATTTCTTTCCAGCATGAGACTTTTGAAAAATTTTTCTACAGTCGAATAAATATTTCATTTGCTTTAATATCTTTAATACCATGAAGTATCGTAATACATACGTAATTGGTCATTACCATCCTTCAGTCAGGAATACGACCTAGCTTCTCACACCACATGAGTGGCGGGACCTACTGTTTAAAGTCGACTCCGAACGACAGATTTTTGAGAAGCTTTTCATAGCAATTTTATTTTACTCTCAGAGTTTTTGCCAGAAATCTGCTGAGAGGAAGTCGCCGAAGAAATATTTTTTCATATTCTCGTTTTGATGTGTGACCTGGGATTTAAACTCGGGCCTTACGTCTAATAAGCCAACACACTACCTACTAGACTACGGCGACTTCATCGTAATATATATCTATATCTATTTTGTTGTTGTTTTTTTTTTTTGCAACTGCAATTTAAGTTTTTGAAAAACCAAAAAAGTTAAAACAAGTGAACAGAGAAGTAATTTTTAAATTTTTTGGTTTTAACCACAAACTATTGAAATGAGAAAATTAAAATAAAAAACTGCAACAATAAAATAAAATTCGAACCAGACAGCCCATAGAAGCATAAGTGAGTTTATCCAAATACCATGTGCATGTAGTATAGAAAAACAAAAATTATTTTAAAAACTGTTTTTTAATGCCATTCCATCGGTATTGACAATTCGTTTGGATATTTATACCCTACACCACAGGCATTTATGCATCAACAAAAAAATTCGGTATACTGAGTTACTATGGAGATCTATATCTATGAGGAACTTAAAATAAACTCAACCAAATAGATTGTTTTAAAGGCAATCTAGCAAGCTTTAACAGAAATTACAATTAAAAATAGTATCTTTTGTGGATATTTTCTTCCCTTAAGTTGGACTTGTTTGCCAAGGGCAAGGTGGTTACGATGATAGGAAATAGACCTAACAGAGGGCTTCGAATAGCTAATAACTGCCACCCTAAGTGTTCCTTGGAAAGAATTAGGAAAGTATTTAATTTTATAAAATACCTCGCAACGACTCTAAAGAATAAAAGATAATAAAGGAATTTGGAAGCCTCATATTTCTCCAGACATACCGATGTGGGGCACATAACAGATATCAGCAATGAATATTCAAAGAAATAAATTGAATCAAATCATACTCATAATTTCTGATACTTATACGCATTCGGTTGTCGCCGTAGTCTAGTAGGTACTGTGTTGGTTTATTAGACGTAATGCCACGGTTCAAGCTCCAGGTCAGACATCAAAACGAAATATGAAAAAATATTTCTTTGGCGACTTCCTCTTAGCAGATTTCTGGCAAAAAAAAACTCTGAGAGTAAATAAAATTGCCATGAAAAGTTTCTCAAAAATCTGTCTTTCGGAGTTCACTTTAAACTGTAGGTGGCTGTAACGGCCATTCATACTTATTTTAATATCATGGAACCTGTACTCATATTCAAAGTTTGAAGTACTCATCATATTTATACTTAACAATACGTATGATGTTGTTGATTTCGACTCTCCATAACTCAACATATACACGAATCACAAAATAAATAGGAACCGCGTACGAACACTAAAATACTCACTAAAATGTTGTGTGTTTGCACTGCTTGCTGCTCTGTTTTTTTTTGGTTATGTGTAGTTTTCCTTTTTTTTTTGTAAATGAAACAACAACTAAGACTGTAAATTTTGATGAATGATTCCAGTCACTCGAATCATTTATAAGTATTATAAGTATTTTTCTAAAGTTATGAATCTGAATGAGTAGGCTTATGAGTCAAACATATTTCGTATGGTTTGAGTTTGATGGCAACGTTGTACGCATACTCATTGCAACCTGTACTTATAAATCAACACAGAGTAGGAAAATTTCTATATTGTTGACTCACTTGTATTCAAAATTTCATGAGTGTTTATGAGTAGCGAAAAAACGATTCATTGCTGATCTCTGGTATGTTTTTTCTTTGTCGTTTATAAACATCTGTGCGATGATTACTTTCATCAATTGCTTGACGCAGCTGATTTCAGTGCCAATGAAGATAATGATGCATCGTTACCGAAGATAGCGTGTAACGCAGCAAATACCGTAAAAAAACAAGACTGTTATGAAAAGTACAATGAGCAAAAAAAAAAAAATAATTGTTATTAATAAAGAAAAAAAGAAGAAGAAAAACTGAAATAAAATTGTTTCAATTGTATTTTTTGTTCAATATTGTATAAAATAGAGCAACCAACGGTTTCTTTTTATTCACTTTATGTGCTCCGTTTTGCCACTTTTGCGTTCATCTTTGTTATTTTCAAAGATAGAAAAAAGGAGAGGAATAAAGAGGAAAAATAATGAGAAGATAAAATTTTACGAGGCATTTACGACTTTTTCAATTTTATGAAAAGACAATCAAAATAAACTGAATCGCATTTCGAAAACACAGCATAAAGTCTGCTGCCATATCTCTTATGCGAATAATGCCAATAAAAAAATATTGTATGTTTTATTGGAACTGATTTCTGATTACCCTGTTGTATGCCCCTGTTCAACGCTACGAGTGAAGAAAAATCAACAAGAAATCTAGGGAAACAATATTGCAAAAAACCAACAAATGGAAAAAAAAACATTTTATATTCGAGTATTTCTAATAAATATGAATTTTCATTTCAAAAGTTTTCTCTATTTTCCGCAGGAAACTTGTCGATTTTGAGACTTTCTTTTATTTTTTTTTTTTGTAATTTTTTATTTCTATGCACATAATTTAATGATATTAAATATGAATGTCATTTAAAATAAAGTTTTTAATTCACTGGAAATGAGAAGCCATAAAATCGTATTACATACGGCAAAACATAGAAGCTGAGGTCATCATATTCAATGGCAGCCCATAAGGAAATGTGGTCGTATGGTTATTTAGGTTTAAAAAAGCAGCAGAGCTGTTTAACTATTCTCTATATCTTGACATACTGTGAATTAAAGTGAATGATTTCTAAACCAATATAATGGTCAATAATATTGTTACGTTTTTACCTTTTTAAAATATGAGTTCGTTGATTGCAAACAAAATAAAAATAAATTTATGTTTAGTTTCAATTAAATTCTTTATTGTTCACACTATTTTTGTGTGTCACTGTTTAGAACTTGACGTATACAACAATAATTGCTTGTTCGCTATTCTTCTTTGCTAACAAAGGAGATCTTCAAACCACGACTGTTCTCTCACATGCAACGCATTTTCACACAACACGGACTGAATTCTTACTACTCGTTGCCTGCCTTGTTTTGACTTTTTTTTTTTTATGCCCACGTTAACAGTCTGACGAAGATTCTTGAAGTAGAATGTTCATTATTGTTGTTTGTGTATTTTGTTAACATTTATTCTTGTAGTGTTTGTTGTTGTAATCTGCTCGTTGTGGAGAAATTTTTTTCTCATGTATTGCATGATGATTTTCTAACCAACAAAAATTCGACAATATTGTGTATCTACAAAGTCATTCAAATTTAAATGCGCTTCATCAGAAAAGATAAATATTTTCGGAAAATTTGCTATGATTTCACTTTGCTTCAATACATATTGAATAAATTGCCAACACTTTCCATGATCTGCTGGTTTTAGGTCCTGAGTAAGCTGCATTTCTTATGAAGGTACTATGCAATGTATTTTCTTTTAATTTAAAGTTGCAGCAGCAATGATTTCAAGAGACCGGTCTGTCCATTGTTGACTTGGACTTTTATTGCCCATAACCACCCAGTTACTTCAAATATTTTGAATGATTGATACATTTAGTGCGCTTTCTTACGGAGTTCGTGAACTGTCTAAGTATTAATTTCGTAATTTATAACAATTATAATCCGATATTTTATCTTGAAGCGTTTTTAATAATCGAAACAAACTCCAAAAAAGTCTTTAAATTTAAAAAGTAACTGAAATATCGATCAGATACAAACAGTAAAGAAAAATTGGAAACATTTATGCCTCCAAGTAAGCATAATATGGTATGTGAAACCAAAGAATGACATCAATCAGATCAGTTGAGGTTTAACACTGGAATAAAGTTCTGGGCACAAATACCTCATATGATTTGGGACAGAACCATAGTCTTGAATTGTGTTCTATTACTTGTGCTGATGGGCAGCCCTTGCGCCCGGTCAGTACAAGGACTGCGCTTACTTGTGGCTACACAACGGGCCGCAATGCATGCTCAAGTGAGCTTTGACAATAGAAGCTTCCACTATCCTAACCTAACCTAACTTGTGTTGTTAAAAGCTTCATCTGTAGAACTGTACACAGAAATGTCCAATTAAATGAAAGCAACACTAAAACAAGATAATTTATACCGTTAAGGGTAGTAAGCAATGAATATAAAATATATATTGATTAAAGCCCCGATTAGCCAAACGTTCGCGAAATGTACATTAATTTTTTGCATATGAAGAGTAATATAAATGCTTATCGAACATTACATTACGGTTCGGGGGACGCTCTTATTGTTTTTTGTATTCTAAAAAAATGTACATGCGATCCGTTACGTTCCGTGGACGTTTGGCTAACCGGGGCTTAAAACAAGTATTTCTAATCTACTATTTTATGAAATAAACTGCAAAAACTGTGGCTAATCTTAAATTAAATTTTTGCAAAAAGAAGAAATATTTTCAATTTTGGGGTAAAACCAACAACAAAGTAAAAAGTAGCAGTAACAAGTAGTTGGCCAATTAGTTAAACATCTACTAACACAATAATTTCTTTCGTTTATGGGGTGTTCCCTACGCCTGTTTGTTTGTCTGACCATCGGTTCGTTAATATTTTTTTTTCCCTCCGTTGAAAGTTTGCGTGTTGTACTGCATTTAGTTTTGCAAGTTGAAACAAAAAAATAAAAAATATTGTATGAATATGTACATACATACACAGATACATACATATGTATTGTACATGTATAGTACACGTATGTATTGTATTTATAATAATTACAATGTTTAAAAGTTTTGTGTTAAACACATCAGGAGCATGTTTAATAAGTTTTTATATTTTTTTTTTGTTTTTTCAGCAGGTAATTTTTTTTTTCATCATCGTATGATTTGGTTGTTGCCACTGTTTTTATAATTTCGAACATGAAAATGCTCCAAAGAAGTTGACTTGTTTTATCAGCTTTTCTTTGCCTCTTTTTCTTGAGTAATACTTTGATAAAAGATGGTATGTTTGGTATTTTGAAAGAAATGTTTACCCAGAATGGTATAACAATTTTTTGTTATACCATAATGGTATAAGTAATGTTACGAATCAACTAGTAACTAAGAATGTATATATGATGAATATAGAAATGTTAACTTCAAGTACATATGATAATAAAAACATATTGTTACAAAAATGGAAACGGTGTAACATCGTTTAACATTAAAATGGTAAATAAAAGCTACAAAAACAAAAACCATGAGTATGAAAGAAAATATTATAGACAAGTAATCGAGAACGCAACAACAAATAATTTAAATAAAATACACAAACAACAATAAAACTACGAGAGTTTTTAGGAAGGCGAAGCCACGAACATTCGACTTCAAGAACATTCATCAAACTGTTTACGGGGGCATATAAAAAGGCAAGACAAAGCAGGCAACGAGTAGTAAGAATTCAGTCAGTCTTGTGTGAAGAGAACAGTCGTGGTTTGAAGATCTCCGCTATACAGATCTAACGAACAAGTATTGTTGTTTACGCAAAAGGTGTAAGCAAAGAAGAATAACGAACAAATTATTGTTGTACACATCAATTTGGAAACAGTGGCACACAAAAATTGTGCGGACAATAAAGAATTTAATTGAAACTAAACACCAATTTATTTTTATTTTGTTTGGAATCAACGAACTCATTTTTTAAACGTTTTACGTTTTTAAAAAGGTAAAAACGTAAGAATATATACAAATAAATATAAGCAACCTTTGAAGAGAAAATAAAAATTGATGGATTATCTATCGGTTTATTTTTGAATTATTGCTTTACACTTGAGTAACGTTGGAATTTATTGGAAATTTATGTTCAAAACAAAGACAATTGGTCGGAATTTGTCGAAAATGTTGTATAAAAATTGGGCGCAGAGAAGAACTAACAGTGCCCGGTACAAGCAAGTTTATTGCTAATGTTCATGAAACTGGTTTCATTAATGGTGCATTAAGACGTGAGCGTGCTGATACATCACGTACACCAGAAGTTGTGGCTGAGAGTGAGCGTGGGAATCCGTCAACATCAACTCGTCATCGTTCTCAAGAGTTGAACATTTCACACACCAGTTTACGTCGAATTTGGGAAAATATGTCGGTATGACGCCTTACAAAGTTCAATTGGTTCAAAAGTTGATGTTGCATGACCATCCACTTCGTTTTCGCTTCGCTAGATGGGCCAACAAGAAGCTGCGATTTGATACTATTGGGGCAACGTTAAAGAAAAGTGTTATGCCGACAAACCAGAGACCATTGAGCATTTGAAGGCCAAAATTCGTAACGTCTTTACCGAGATACAACCCCATACACCCGAGAAAGTGCACGACAATTGCTCTGATCGAATGGGGTACATTTAGACCAGCCGCGGCGGCCATATAAATGAAATAATATTCCATTGCTAACCGGAACAATTGTACTCCGCAACAAAAAAATAAATTTGGAAAAATTTCAAAACCGTTTTTGTTGCAATTGCAGTTTTAAATTTAAACTTAACTTTAAAAATAATTGTAGAGTACAATGAAATCGCTCTATTCCTTTCGTTTACCCACCGTTTGATTGTTTTAAGGCTTACAATTTAAGCTTTGGTTGCAGAAATCAAGTTTAAATTTGCAACTGTGTGTGAGTGTGTGTGTGTTCTGTACAGGCAACAGGTTGACTGACTATTTGACTGACTGACTATTTGGCTGTAAATAAGTTTGGCTATCTGTTGACTTTAATCTTTTACTGAATAAAACACAAAATGTTGTGTATCGTTATGTCTGTGTACCTAAATGCAACCCGACTCACATTAACATTATTTTTTAAGCATCTTAATGCAGCAGCAAATGTTGCATGAAAATGCTATGAAACTTGAGAGCAATAAGAAATAAAAAAAAATGAAATTAAATTCAACTTCTTTTTTATTTTTTGGTTTCCATTGTAAGTAAAATTACATTTGGATCCCCGTACTTAGATTACAAACTTCAGGTTAATGGTAAATAGCGAATACGCTGTTGGCTGTACGAATATGTGACTTTGTTAACGTTTCCTACAAGAGTTTGTACGTTTTTTTTTTGCAACATTTGCTCTTATAAGCTATTGTAACCTCTTGCGGAAGGTTTTAAAATTTCATTTCTTTCTTACTCCGTTTTTTGGCAATTTTAGTTTTACTTCTAACCGTAGGCCACATTAATTGCATTCGTAAAACGTGTTTTAATTTTTCAATATGTACTTAATTTAATTTGGAAATTTTTTTTTTTGTTTCAGTTCGACCCTAGGAATTTAAAATTTTAAGGGCCATTATTACAACTTCCCGTTAAAGTTGGCGTTAGTTAAAGGTACCTTTAGCTAAAGTGAACGGCAAAGTTACCTTTAACTTATTTTGGTTATTACAACTTACAGATAAAACAAAATTAACTTTTTCAAAAATATGGCAGTGCCGGAGCAAAGTTAATAAAACTGCTCAATTAAACAAGTTTTTTTTAACGCAGTGGTTGTTGTATATGCTCATTTTGTTTAAATTTGAAGCTGCCATATCGAAAATAATATATGATATGGCAAGTTCAAACATAAAGTGACCTTTAAATGTTAAAGGGAGGATGATCTTCCCTTTAGCTTAATGCTCACTTCTACCTTATTGGGTACTCGTAATAATGTAAAACAATTTATCTCTCCGTTAAAATCCTCCCTTTAGTTAACGGCAAGTTGTAATAATGGCCCTAAGAGAATTATTGTTTAAAAGTTCATCTTTAGAATTTACCATAATTGATCATTACAACCCTTCAGTCAGGATTATGACCTAGTTTCTCACACCACTTACTACTAGAATACCTACACACTACCTACTAGAATACGGCTAAAAGTTTTTTGTTTAATTAAAAATAGGTTTCTCACTTTATTGGTAATTACAACACTTTAGTCAGAATTACAACCTAACTTCTCATACCAAACATGTTGTGTCTCTCTTAATTTTGCCATGAGTGGCTAGACCTACAGTTTAACGTGGACCCCGAACTACAGATTAAAAAACTTTTCATGGCAAAATATTTCTTTAAAGTGTGAAGAGGAAATTGAGTCTGGAGTCCACCGCTTTACCAAAATTTTGACTGAAGCTGCTAGAACGTCAACATCTTTTGCCCGAACGAATGTTTCACTGTACTGAAAACATAGAAGCTTTATTACGCCAGAAAAGAAACTTAAGACGTCAATGGCAAGAGTTTCGATCTCCAGGTCTCAAATCACAACTGAACCAGTGTCAAAGGCTCCTCCGTGCTGCTTTGAAGAAGGAAAAAGAGTCGAGACTGCAAATATATTTAGAAAAATTAGACGCAACGAAGGAGTCAGACTACAGCTTGTGGAAGACGGTAAGGAAAATGAAGCCACTATTATACTTATGAACCCCGCTTACGACGAGTGGGCAAAAAATCCAGAGCAGAAAGTAGATGCTTTTGCCTTACATATAGAGAATGTTTTTACGCCTAATAGTAGTGGTTCTAGTATTCCTCCTGATATTATTGATGATGTGGTTCGAGGTCCAATCAGGTTCCAGCTCCTGCAGTGATTGCCGCCATTAAAAGCTTGAAGCCAATAAATCACCTGTCAGCTACAATGATTAAAAATTTGCCTGTTTCTGCTGTGCGTTTTATTTTATTTATTTTTAACTTTATGTTGAGAATAGGTTATTTTCCTGCCTCTTGGAAAATATCAGATTTGGTAATGATACCTAAACCGGGTAAGGGCGTTACGTAAGTATCATCGTCCAATAAGTCTTTTGCCCATACTTTCTAAGATGTTTGAGAGAATGCTGCAGTTTGGTCACTCATATTGATGCCAACGTTATAGTTCCCGACCATCAGTTTGGCTTCAGGCAGAAACACAGTACCACACAACAAGTGCACAGAATAACAAATCTGATAATAAGTGCTTTTGAGAAGAAGCAGTACTGCTCAGCCCTATTTATTGACATATCTCAAGCTTTCGACAATGTCTGGCATGAAGGACATTTATTTAAGATCATACGATTGTTGCCTGCGAATTTGCACAAATTGCTGAAAAGCTATTTATGGAAGAGGCATTTCCAAATAAAATCAAAAGCCGTAACCTCACCACGTAGAGAAATAAATGCTGGTGTACCCCAGGGAAGTAGCCTAGGACCGTTTCTGTACTTATTGTACACTGCTGATATGCCTACGAGTGCAGTAACTCACACGTCTAGATTTGCTGACGATACTGCAGTTTGAAGTATTCATAAAAAGTCTGCTGTTGCGTCCCAAAGTGGAAAATAAAAGTCAACGCTACTAAGTGCGTGCACATAACATTCACATTGAGAAGGGGAAATTGCCCAGCTATTACAATTAACGGCGTTAGAGCACCAGAACACGATAGTGTGAAATATCTTGGTATTCACCTTGATCGTCGCCTTACGTGGGCCCAACATATAGCTGCCAAAACAACCCAGCTAAAACTTAAAACAGCTCAGCTTTACTGGCTTATTGGAACTAAGTCAACCCTTGCCTTAGATCTTAAGCTGCTTTTGTACAAGGCAGTATTAAAACCTATTTGGCTATATGGTATTCAGTTGTGGGGGACAGCTTCACCTTCCAACGTGGAAAACCTTCAAAGACGGCAGTCTAAAATCCTTAGAACAATTACTCGAGCTCCATGGTACGTAAGAAATCTTACCATCCACAGGGATCTCAAAATACCTTTAATTCAAGAGGAAATCAAAATAGCGAGTACCAATTACCTCACTAAGATTGCAGACCATCCCAACCGTCTTGCAAGGGACTTACTTTTATTAGAGGGCCACTCCCGTCTCAAAAGGATTCAAACAACTGATCTGATCCGGTAATTATCTGTATGTTGAGCACTTACAGTTGTCGGTTGCAGTGGCAATAATAACTTTTTTTTAGGTTAAGATTTGAATACTTATTGTAAATTCCGTAAGGAAAGATCCAATAAATAATTCTGTGGAAAAAAAAAAAAAATTATTTATACTCCGAGTTTCTACCAGCTTTTATTATATTTCGTTTTGTTTGAAATATCTGGGCTCTCGTCCTTTCTACTACAACTCAACTGTGACAAATTTCTTTAAAGGAGATATAGACTATCAATGCATTGTTGCAATAGCACCCTGTCTTAATATTAAGACACATGTCTCTTGGCTTAAACCCATTGTACGCTGCCATTTGCCATGTTGTGTCTTAGGCTTGATAATAAATTTATTTTAATTGTCGACCATTTTAAATGTACTGCCGTGCATGCTTAAACAAAACCACCAATTTTTCAAGTCGGCCTATAACGAAACTTAGCCAACAACGAATAACAAATTTAATCATACGAAATGCATTTTATGCAAATATTTTTGATTTTGCAAAGTATTTTTCTTTTTGTCTCGTTTTTTTTTTTTTTTTTTTTTTTTTTTTTGAGATAATTGTCACCTGCTTAGGCTTAATGTGAAACGTGAATGAAAGATAAACGTACATGTCACCCGCATAGAAAAAAAAAAACAGAAACAAAACTAGAATTCAATTAATATTCAATTCTAAGCACAAACACCACATAGAAACATGGACATGGCAGCATATACCATACAGTTGATAGCAACGAATTAGTAACAATTGAATGCAATAAGATTGTTTCAATTATTTTCAATAGTACTGGCTGTTTAAATAATTTTTTGTGTGCTTAAGAAAAGACTTCGCAAGTAATATGACAGCACATTAGACTGCAATTGAAATTGTTTTCAAATGGTTGGAAAGGGTTTATAACTCTACTGTAATGAAGGGTTTCTTCTAACAATAGGACTTGAGTATTTGCAAATTAAAACTTCTGGTTGAAAAGGACATTACTTGCTGACTTACTCAATTGGTAATCACTACCCTTTGGTCAGGATTACGACCTAGATTTTCACATCAATCATGTGTGTTAATTTTGTTCAAGAATGGTGGGACCCACAACAGATTTGAGAAACATTTCATGGCAACTACGTTTGATAAATAAATAAAATTGCCATGAAAAGGTTTTCAAAAAATCTGGCGTTCGGAATCGACTTTAAACTGTAGGTCCCGTCAATCATAATAAAATTAACACACACAATATAAGTAGTGTGAAAAGCTAGGTCGTAATTCTGTCGGAAGAGTTGTAATGACCATTTATGTATGTGTTATGTAAGTATATTTCGTTTTGTTCTAGATGTCTAAGCCGAAGATTGAACCACGTACTCTCGCCTTATTATGTATTAGACTACTGCGAAAGGGACTGGTGTACATCAGAGATCAGCAATGTGTATTCAAAAAGATGAGTAGAATCGCATCATACTCATATTTTCTGATACTTATACGCATTCATACTTATTTTAATATCATGGAACCTCTACTCATATTCAATGTTTGAAGTACTCATCATATTCATACTTAACAACACGTATGATGTTGTTGATTTCGACCCTCCATAACTCAACATTTTCAAGAATCACAAACTAAGTATGAATCGCGTAGGAACACTAAAATACTCACTAGGAGGTTATGTGATTTCTCTGCTTGCTGCTCTGTTTTCTTTTTTCTTTTTTTGTAAATGCAACAACAACTAAGATTGGAAATTTTGATGAATGATTCGAGTCACTCGAATCCTTTATAAGTATTATAAGTATTTTTCTAAAGTTATTAATCTAAATGAGTAGGCTGGCTTATGAATCAAAGATATTTCGAATGGTATGAATTTGATGTCAAGGTTGTACGCATACTCATTGCAACCTGTATTTATAAAACAACGTTGTAGTGAGTACGAATGAATCAGAGTACATAGTTAAATTTCAATATTGTTGACTTACTTATACTCAAAATTTCAGGATTGCTTATGAGTAGCGAAAAACGATTCATTACTGATCTCTGATGTACATTACTAAAAATTACAATAATAAAAATGAGCATGAATTGATAATTTTTAATTCCTTTGTTAAAATCAATTATTTTTAAATAAAAATAAAGCAAATCGTTTGCTTAATACAAATGATTGTGGTGAGATATGTACCGATATTTCGACAACTTTATGCTGCTTTGGTAGTAATCCCCTCGCTGCTCTTAGAAACATTTTTTACTTTGGAAATCACTGGAATGATCGATTTCCCAAGCCTTGACTTTTCACTAGCAAAGCTATTTGCATTTTTCGAAAACAAACTTCATTAAACTGCTTCAAATACGACATCTGGTACGACATCTGATAATATGAGTTTATATTATACCGAATTAGATTATTTATATTAGAATCGATAGTTGACACAAATTTCCGAAACGGATGCCATTAAAGAAAATCGTATTGTCGCCAGAGTCAAGTATGTAGTGAGTTGGCTTATTAGAAGTGAGGCCACGGTTCAAACCCCAGTCTTGTGTCAATCACGGAAGTCTGAAGCGGTATACAGATTAATAAAACATAGATTTCGGTCTAATGAAGCGTGAGCCTAACCTAACACAAAGATCTCCATATCAACAATCTTCATACTTGTAGTCGCCGTAGTCTAGTACATTATTAGGCGTGAGATCAAGGCTTAAACCCCAGTTCAGACTTGGAGACTTGATGAAATATGAAAAAAATATTTCTTCGGTGACTTCCTCTCAACAGATTTCTAGCAAAAACTCTGAGAGTAAATAAAAATTGCCATGAAAAGTTTCTCAAAAAAATTTGTCGTTCAGAGCCGACACTAAACATTTCTTCTTTCTGTATGACACATCTAGAGCATCTCTTCTGTGAACGTAATATATTCTCTTATTTGATGCAAGATATTCCTAAATTTAAAAGCAAAAAGTAGAGACTTCTGTCTGTTATTGATGATATTATTTAAGCGAGTACAGAAATTTTAATTAAGAACTGAAGAATTAGAGTCGAAATCATAAAATTTAATTATTCATAAATTTTTGCAAATGAAAGCCTCCAACTAATCGAATTGTTTCTAAATTATTTTCAACAGATGTTCTCATACCAAAACTTAAAAACAAAAAAAAAAAAAAAAAAACGCTTTAAACAATCATATTAGCATGTATGCGAAGTATTTAATGTTTTGCTGTAGAGCCTGCTTTTAACAATGCGTTTGTGAAACCCCTAAGATCGAACTTAGACGACAACGGCCAATGCTACAAATTATACAGCAAGTAACCAGCAACTAGCAACCAGCAACTAGCAACCAGCATAATATCAAACAACAATATGCACAATGCAGTAGTCGTTGTACATACATACATACATATGGTATGGCATTAGCAAAAAAAAAATTGTTGTTAAGTTTGGCAATGTTCAACATTGCAATTGTTAGTTTGTTCTACGCTGTCAGTCTATCTATCTGTTCGTTTGTCTAGTCAGAATTCGTATTGCAACGAGTGGGTATCGCTTATGGTATGAAGGCTTGACAGCATGACCTGCATAAAGAACATTCGCATATTTAATGAAGACAAGTGCAAATGTATTCTTTGCATGTACGCGTACTCATACAATCAATACCAGTTGCACTGAATTTATTACGAATGCGCATATTGCTACCGCCACAATTATCGCTAGCATGACAAAAAAAATTTAACTAACTTGACTTTGAATCAATGATGGCTTAACCATGATGGCTTTCTTTTAAGATATTTATCGAAATCTTTCGAAAGAATACAATTCAAAAAATTGTTGGAACATTTTGCAAAATTATCAGGAGAACTTAACCCAAAAATTATCAAAAATTATATGTGCTTAAGAAAAGTCTTGACAGCTGTTATCTTTGACAGTTCTCACTCGCATTCCCGCAATGCAAACAAATCGATGCAATGCAAACAATCGAAAAATCCTTCCTATTCCTTTACAGAGACCTGGAATGAGTATTCAAAACGATGAGTAGAATCAAATCATACTCATAATTTCTGATACTTATACGCATTCATACTTATTTGAATATCATGGAACCTCTACTTATATTCAAAGTTTAAAGTACTCATTACACTTATACTTAATAACACGTATGATGTTGTTGATTTCGACTCTCCATGACTCAACATTTACAAGAATCACAAAATAAGTATGATTCGCGTACGAACACTAAAATACTAACTAAAAGATTGTGTGTTTGCTCTGCTTGCTGCTCTGTCATTTTTGCTTATGTGTCTTTTTTCTTTTTTTTTTGTAAATGCAACAACAACAGCTTGAAGGTTTTGAAGATGGTACTGGCCGAGTATGTCGTTTAAGAAAGAGCCTATATGGTCTAAAACAGGCTCCACGATGTTGGAATAAACGCTTTATTGAATTTATGACTTCAACTGGCTTCAAGCTAAGTAACTCAGATCCTTGCGTTTTTTATCGAATTCAAGGATCAAAAGTCCTCTATGCAGCTATATACGTGGATGATGGTTTACTTATAGGAAATAATGAACAGGATATAGAAAGCTTTATGAACCTTTTGAAAAACGAATTTAAAATTACTATTGGCTCATTAAACAATTTTCTTGGCATGAGTATTCAGCGAAATATTGATGGATCGATTACAATAAGTCAGGAAAACTATATCAACAAAATTTTAAAACGCTTCAATATGTATGATGCCAACGCAGTGTCAACCCCGATTGGAAAAGAAGAAGTGGTAAATAGCCCAAGTGTTAAAGAAAGGGTACCTTTCCGTGAAGCAATAGGAAGCCTTATGTATCTGTCAGTTGCAACTCGCCCAGATATTGCTTTTAGTGTAAGCAAAGCGTCACGATGTATGGAAAATCCTACAGAAAAGGATTGGAGTAATGTAAAGCGCATTTTTAAATATTTAAAAGGCACAAGTAAATATGGCTTAAAATACGAAGCTGATGATAAACCTCTTAAAGTTTTTACCGACGCTGATTTTGGTGGAGATATTAAAACACGCAGATCGACAACTGGTATTATTGCAATGTTGGCAGGAGGAGCCATCTCTTGGACAAGTCAGTTACAAAAATCAGTTTCTCTTTCAACAACTGAATCTGAAATAATAGCTGCTAGTGAAGGTACCAAGGAACTTATATGGATTAAACGACTTTTATTTGAACTCCAGGGTAATGAACGGATTCCAACACTCTATATAGATAACGCCAGTGCGGTCAAACTCGCAAAGAATCCAGAATATCATAAAAGGTCAAAGCATATAGAAGTTAGACATTTTTATGTTCGAGAAAAGTACTTGAACAGAGAACTCCAGCTAGAACACATCGACGGAGAATACCAACTTGCTGATTTGTTCACAAAACCCTTAGAGGCAAATCGACTACGTTCTCTGCGCTTGAATATTGGGATGTCAGAAATTTAGGACAAAATTTGGTATGCAGTGTTTTTCTTTGGAGGAAGTGTTAGAGATAAAATAAAAACGCTGCATTGTCTACACTGTTTAACTTTTGACATATTATTTTCTTTTTTTACTTAACCTTTTACTTTACTTTAAAATTATTTCTTGAATTGTATACACGTGTTTTTCCTTTTTTTCCGAATAAAGAAGATTTCATATTATATTTGTTGGCCTTTTATTTTTCCATATCTGAGAGCTGATATCTGCCTCAACAGTCACTCGAATCATTTATAAGTACAATTATAAGTATTTTTCTAAAGTTATGAATCTGAATGAGTAGGCTTATAAATTAAACATATTTCTAATGGTATGAGTTTGATGTCAACGTTGTACGCATACTCATTGCAACCTGGACTTATAAATCAACGTTGTAGTGAGTACGAATGAATCAGAGTAGTTAATTTTCAATATTGTTCACTCACTTATATTCAAAATTTCATGAGTGCTTATGAGTAGTGAAAAAACGATTCATTGCTGATCTCTGGTTGTAGCACGAAAGGATACTTGCTTCCATTGGCTACTCTAGGCTACAAATAGAAAAATAGAAACAGGACCGAGCCAGCTACAATCCTAGCCCTGGAAGATGGTATACACTGGCATGAAATAATCTGTAATAAATAAGTGGCAATAAATATTAATTTATCGCACCAGATGAATACACATTTGGGCAATTCACACAAGCCCTTGTATCGTTGTATTCATTGTATTGTTGGACGAATATACAACAGTGTATGCTTGTTGTTGATAATTTTCATATAAAAATCCGATACACTTATACACATTTTTTTCATATGTTTTTGGAAGTTGTATTGGTTTCGTGCTATCAGTTTATGTAAATGCCAGTAATAAAGAAGAAGAATAAAAATACAAAATATTTTCTATGTAACTGGAGTCAACAATTAACATTTCAAAATTTTAATTGTTCGCACAGATAATTAATTTACTATTTTCCGTAATATTTTTCATTTTATTGCTTGAAAATCAAATTATGAATACTGGTCTTCTTCTTCTTATCGTTTTTTGACGCTTGAAATACGAAATACACAATACAGCATAGCATTGAGCGTTCACAAACAAAAAGTGTATTCAATACAACAGACACGATACAAAGTCGCGTGAATTGGCCAATTGGGACATATTGTTACAACATTGAACACACTCATTCTAATAGATGAACTGAACATACCCATGTTATACGTTAGTACAGGGAAATCTAAATCGTTTCAGTCAGATAAGATGGTCCGCACTGCTGTTGTAACGCTGTTGTTTAAGTGTAATGCGAGAAAAGGTGATATTTTCAAAACAGTCTACTCGCTCGTAATTAGTTGCATATTCATCTACCGTTGCATTAAAACTGTTTAAGAAAGCTGAAGATGCGGAATACCGCAGTCGGTCGGGTATACGAACAAACCTAATGTCACAAGTCATAAAAGTTTTACAATCAAAAAATGTAGCGAAATCAGCAACTTAAACAAAATGTTATGGCCGGGGACATGTCAATGTCTCGTAAAAGCCCATGTGTGGAATTATTAAAAAAGACTTTGAAGTTATGGTTTTTCAAACTCCGTACCTGGTATTTGTTTAGTCTGCTGATAGCTTAAACAGAAAAATTTTGTTCCCAAGTTGCAGAAATAATTTTACAAGAAAACTGGTTTATGCACGACTATCTAAGGATACATCTGAACTGATTCGTCTGATCGAAATGGGTTATCACCTAGCTTCAGTTATAGTTTGGTAGCCTGTCACCTCTGATGAGGTTCTGACGTCCCGGATTTCGAAGCTGTTATAAAACAATTAAAACGTTCTTTGTATCAAGAGCAGTTGTAGATTTTCAAGTAAAATTCTGTGCCGACTCATAAAGGTATAGAAATGTAATACTGTCACCGCAACAATTCAATACTGAAATGGATATTCCCTTTGATTTCACGACAATAAATGATAGAAGTTTTTTGCATGTTTGGCGATTCTCTGCTATTGAAAAAAATTAAAAAAGTTGAATCAAATTTTGTTAAAAAATTTAATTAAAATTCGAAGAAATGTTTACAAGTGGTACAAGACGCCCCGGCATATCAAAAACTGATGAAAATGTTGAAAAAGCGAAGAAAATTGTTGTCCAGAATCGTCGAATCAAATTTAGAGAAGTAGCTGAGAATATCAGCATATTGCTTGTCTCCTGCCATGCAGTTTTACCGGAAATTTTCGCCATGAAACGGGTGGTTCATTACAAAATTTCTGAATTTTGGCCAAAGGAAAGCGTCTCATGAGTACAGCTCAGGGATCGTTGAATGACGACGACAATTCAAGTGTTTTTGAGGACTCAGCCACCAACATAGGGTGAAATTGGACGTAGTCTGGATGGGCACAGAGAAATTTTGAATTGTTTAAATTTATGGACATGTTTTTGGAATTCAGAGAGAGCTTTTAATTAAAATCGGCGCATTATTGGCCAAATTCTGATCTCTAATTACCAGAGATAGCAATGAATCGTTTTTTCGCTATTTTATTTTATTTATTTATTTTATTTATTTTATTTATTTGAAAGCTCCATACACAAGACCATATGTCTTATATTGCAGTATGAAACTAATTAACATGTAAAAGAGACAATGTTTACATACAATTAAATAACAATATAAATTAAATTTTACATAGTATCACAATTTTAGAGATCAAAATTTACATACATGCATGATAAATACAAACATTTAGTATACTTTTAGAACATTATTACGTTGAAAACAATTTCATAAGTTGTGCTTTAAATTGTCGTGCGTTACTTAATACTTGACAGCTGTAGGGGATCGAGTTCCAGAGAGTTGTTGCAAATATGTAAAAGTGCCAACTAGAGATGAGGCTCTTGTACCCAAACGATCTTATTCTTCTACCTCTGCAGCTATTTGCGAAAGAGAGTCTATTGTAAAGATGCTCCGGCTGGCGGGTATAAATTATCTTGTGCATAAGTACCAAAACTTTTAATTTAAGCAGGCAATCAAAAGAAATTCCGTACAATTGAGTTGCGAACATTGAAATTCTGGAGCGTCTGTTTAAGCCGTATACATAACGAATAATGTTGTTGTAGGCAACGTTTAACTTTCTCTTACTAGAAGAATCACAATTAGAAAAAAGTTCACACCCATAAAGTAAAGTGGGAATTAAATATGTTTTCGCCAGAAGTATTCTTATCCTCATTGGTGTGCAGTAGTGAGATGACCACATAGTTCTTAGCATAGAGAAAGAACGTCCACAAGCATAGTTGACGTGGTCGGACCACGTAAGGGTTTTATTGAAATAAACACCCAGATTTATACACCCCCATTTATACATATATTAGGAACACTTATTGATTGTGCAAGCCTTTTCTGAATAACAATGCATTTTGATTTTGCCGGATTTATTGCCAAACCATTAGCAGAAGCCCATGTCTGAATACGATGCATCTGTTGATTCAATGAACTTATACATTGAGTAATTGTTGCATTATTGCAGCTAGTATAAAGTTGGACATCGTCTGCATACATCCTTATCTTACAATCTGTTATTATAGTTGGAAGGTCGTTGGAGTACATCGAAAATAAAAGAGGACCGACAATAGAACCTTGTGGAACTCCTCTTGACACGGGAAGAGCTCTAGATTTTCCATCATGTGCTTCAGTGTATTGGTATCTTCCGCAGAGATAAGTTGACAAGAGCTGGGTGGCAGAAAAAGAAAAATTGAAAAAGTTTTGTAATTTGAAGCATAGAATATTGTGTTCCACGGTATCAAAAGCCTTGGAGTGGTCCAGCAAGACCAAAAAGTCAGTATTTCCATCATCCACTTCTCTTCGAATGTCTTCAGCAACATCAACTAACGCTGTTATGCATCCATGATTGTTTCTAAGCGCTCATGAAAGTTTGAATATAAGTGAGTCAATAACTAACAATTTAATAACAATTTAACTATGTAGTCTGATTCATTCATACTCACTACAACGTTGTTTTATAAGTACAGGTTGCAATGAGTATGCTTACTACGTTGACATCAAACTCATACCATTCGAAATTTGTTTGATTCATAAGCCTACTCATTTAGATTCATAACTTTAGAAAAATACTTATAATACTTCGAATCATTCATAAAAATTTACAGTGTTAGTTATTGTTGCATTTAAAAAAAAAGGAAAAAGACTCATAAGCAAAAAACACAGAGCAGCAAGCAGAAGAAACACACAACCTTCTAGTGAATATTTTAGTGTTCGTACGCGAATCATACTTATATTGTGATTCTTGTAAATGTTGAGTCATGGAGTGTCGAAATCAACAACATCATACGTGTTGTAATGTATGAATATGATGAGTACTTTAAACTTTGAATATGAGTAGAGGTTCCATTATATTAAAATATGAATGAATGCGTATAAGTATCAGAAATTATGAGTATGATTCCATTATACTCATCTTTTTCAATACTCATTGTTGATCTCTGGTAATTACATTCATTATTTATCGTAAAATGCAGGACTATTTCAAACTAGTTTGCTCGAAATAGAGATTGGAGTGTTATTAAATGAATTGTAAACTCTCTCTCTCTCTCTCGAATAATTTTTAATTTTCGGTTGAGCTTTAATTGCTAAAGAGATGAAAGATAAGATTGATACAATTGGCAACTTTTCCACAAGTGACCTTGAGTTTCAATAATTGCTGACAGTTAGTAAATATCCAATGGAAATTGCCAGTTACATGATAGCATAGATTTAATTATTCACTGAAATCCATTATTCATTAATAATAGTTTCTAATAAAATGTTTTAAAAAAGCATTTAATAATCTATCTCAGTTAACATGGTACAATTTTAATCATTTCTAATGAAATTTTTAATCAAACAAACGCTCTTGTTTGTCGGCCAAGTTCAAACGCAACACAGTAATGTTAGTGAAAAAGTATTCTCATGTCATGATTTTTTTTGTTTTTTTTTTCAGCAGACTAAACAAATTCGAGGAATTAAAACTGACAAGTGAAAAAGATTAGAAAATGATCTAATCGAGTGCAATTATATCAAAAAAAAAAAAAAAAAAACGTTATTGCAAATACAGACGGACTGGCGACTTGTTGGACTGTTAGACATACAAGTGTGCAGTGCAAGTATACGAGTATGTCTATCGTTTTGTATGATAGACTAGAACCCGCTATTAAATACAGCAACAACTATAAGTTATTCCCATAGTTCAAACCATTAATTTATATTTTTACACAATAGCAGATAATAAGTCGAAGGGGAGGTAAGAATACAAAAAATAATAATATTAAATAATAATTAGATGGTGCAGTCATTAACTACACTGTGAAAAATGAATGCCCACTTTAAAATGCCCACTACAAACTAAACTCCGAACGTTCTACTTCAGGAACCTTCATCAGATTGATCACTTGCGCATATAAAAAGTCATGACAAAGCAGGCAACGAGTAGTAAGAAGTCAGTCAGCCTTGTGTTAAGTTGCTTGTGAACAGAACAGTCGTGGTTTGAAGATCCCCGTTGTGAGCAGAATAGCGAATAGTTGTGTGATAAGAATAAATTTATTTATTATTTTGTTTGCAATCAACGAACTCATAATCTAAACGTTTTTAAAAAGGTAAAAACGTAACAATATGTAAACTTTCCGAATATCTTTAGATTTTATTGAAAAATTTCTACAAGTGTAGAGACACTGAAAGGTACTAGAGTACTAGTGACGAGCACTTAATAACAGATAATAGGGGGGGTATACAGTAAGAATAATACACAAACGAAACAAAACAAACAGAAAGAGGGGAGAGACAACAGAAAACACATCGACAAACACTTGAAATTATAGTGAATCGACAGAAAATCATTACAGACAGCTTGTCGCCGTTATACCAATAAACGACGACTGACTGATTCCTATACTTCTATGCAATTAAAGGTGGAACAATGGTGCCAGAGATGAGAGGAAGAGAGAGAGAGGTAGGTGAACAGCAAGTAAGAACTACAAACAGCTGCAAAATATAATAGCAGTGAAGCATTTAAAATTGTATTTATGGAAATTGTAAAGAGTAAAATATAAAAACAAAAAAAATAATACATGCTCGTATAATTTCAGTTTCTAAAGAAATTCATTAAAAATCACGATAATTTTTCCAAGTTGTTTCTTTCCTTTTTATTTTCTTTTCTGTTTTTTTTTTTTTTAATTTAATTGTTCTGCTACCATAAGTTGTTTCAGTTTTCCATTTTTCTTCGTATTCACATTGCTACCCGGTTATTAATCGAATTATAAGTAATTGTTAGCATTTTATGTTCTTCCTCTATTTAATATTTTGCAGAGAATTACCATATTTACATACATACATACGTTTTCACCATAGTCTAGTTAAAGGCAAATAAATACTGCAGCACATAAAAGATTACAAAAAAAAAAAAATAAAAAAAAAATAAAGTGTTCATGGAAAAAACCTTTAACAGTATTTTTCATATTATTTCAAGTATTTTTCAGGTCATGCACACGCACTGCTGCAAATCATGACTCATTAAAAAGAAATCCATAAAATTTTCACCACAATAATTTAAGTTAAGTTCATATACATACATACGTAGGTAAGTGGTATATTATTATTAGATTTAAAAACCTCTCAGAGTCTCTAGTTTATAAGAAAACCACAGACTTTCTTTATCAAAGAAGCAATAAGGGTCTCTGGCTAGGATTATGAGAGAGAGAGAGAGAGAGAGTATCTTATTAGACTACTTCTACAATACGGTATTCAGATATACACCTTTAATGCGTAAATCGCAATAAATGCCATTATTGAGCTCAATATATCATATAAAGTTTCAATTAATAATTGCGCAATAAATACGCAAATTGTTATAATATTGAGTAAAACTTAAAATGCAGCACTGCCATAAGTGTGTTTAGTGAGCATATTACAATTAACCGAACACTTTCTGTTGATATTTGACAACTCAAATGTCAACAACGACAAACAAACACTAATAAACTAACAAACGATACTAATTTTCGAGACCAAAATAAAAACAATGTTGTTGTTTACCAGCTGTCAAATGAATATTGAGTAAGCTGATTTGCGTATATTATTATGCCTGAACACCTAAAATATTGTACTCAATTAACCGAATATTGACTCAATAAAAGTGCATATCTGAACATAGTATAAAGCTCACTCGACCAGATATGTAATTAATTCCAGGGTATTACAGGATGTTCATATTATTTGTGTCATAATATATACATACTGGGAGGACTTTCGACAACACTAACTTGAATGTACTACCGGTAAATGAAAAACGCAATCCTTTTCACGTCTTCTACTAAAAATACAACAACTTTTGAATAGCATTACTAAAACTTGAAGTCGCCATAATCTAGTAGGTAGCGTGCTGGCTGATTAGGCGTGAGGACACAGTTCAAATCATAGCTCAGACATCTCAAGCAAAACGAAATATGAAAAGAAATATTTCTTCGGCGACTTCCTCTCAGCAAATTTCTTGCAAAAACTCTGGTTGTAAATATAATTGCAATGAAAAGTTTCGCAAAAATCTGTTGTTCGGAATCGACTATAAACTGTAGATCCCGCTACTCAAGTATAAAATAAACACACACACAACATAAGTGGTGTGAGAAGCTAGGTTATAATACTGACTGAGGGGTTGTAATGACCATTGGCAAATATTTTCAAACCTACGCCAAAGACAATATAATTTCGTCTCTATAATCAACATAAAGCAGAAAAAATTGTGATTTTTTTTTTTCATTTATAATTTCATTTATTTATTTTCTTCAAACTAATTTACATTGGAATGTGTAAATCCCACGAAAGATTGCATTGTAAATTAACCCCTAAATATCTTATTGACTGGCTTTCGAAAATTTCATCTCCATTAACAAAAATACTGAATTCTCCGCAATCTCTAGTCAAAAGAGGGCGGAACCTAAGAAGTTTTGTTTTCCTTGAGTTTATAACCAATTTTTTAAATCTTGCAAATTCGAAAATTAGAGCTGCATCTCTCTCCATATAGGCCTTGAGTGCAATTTCATGTTTATACGGATACAGTACACAAATATCATCTGCATACATGTATATTTTCCCACGGAGATCAAGATTAACAATATCATTTACGTATATAGTAAACAATAGCGGACCCAGAACACTACCTTGCGGCACACCATGCTCCACAGTCCCAAGTATACTTTTGCAGCCATTCAACTCAACATATTGTCTTCTGTTACTAAAGTAGCTTTTGAAAAGATTAAGTTCACTACCCCTTATCCCATAGTACTGAAGCTTCTGAATCAATATTTCGTGATCCACTAGATCAAATGCCTTCGAAAAGTCATAGAAAATTCCTGCTACCCCTTTAAATCCTTGATCCAAACCGTTACAGATATAATTCACAACATTCGTAACTGCGTTCTCTGTTCCACTACCCTTTCTAAAACCATACTGGCACTCATATATTAGTTTATTATCTTCCAAGTACGTCAATAGTTGCTATGTATTATTTTCTCAAAAACCTTATCAACAATTGAGAGTAAAGAGATAGGCCTGTATTTTTCCTCAACATTATGACCAGATTCCTTCGGAATTGGAATAATTTTTTAAATTTTTAAAATATCAGGGTATTCCGAAGTCTCTACCATACCATTGTGCATTGTGTGTTGCAGCCAATTGTTACTGGCGATGAAAAATTGAATTATTTTTAAACTCCTAAACGGAAAAAGGACATGAGTTAACTCGAGACAGCTTCGGCTGCAAAACCAGATCGATTGGGCAGGAAGACCATACTGTGTGTATGGTGGGACCAGAAAGGTTTGGTGTACTCATAAAGCCTGGTAAGACCCTTATGGCCAACAATTTGCCGTTAAACTTGGGTTTAGTTAAATGTAACTTTAGCTAAAGTGAACTTTAAAGTCATCTTTAACTTATTTTCGTTATTAAAATCTAATGATAAAATAAAGTTAACTTTTTCAAAAATATGGCAGTGCCGGAGCAATGTCGATAACACTGCACAATTAAACAAACGTAGTGGCAACGACGGGCTTCGTTTTTTGTTGTATAAAATGTTGTGTTAAAGTCGAAAAAAACTCTGAGAGCAAATGAAATTCCCATTAAAAGTTTCTCAAAAATCTTTCGTTCGGAGCCGACTTTAAACTGTAGGTCACGCCATTCATGCATAAAATTAACACACACAACATAAGTGGTGTGAGAAGCTTAATTGTAATTCTGACTCAAGGGTTGTTATTACCAATTTTGTATGTAGGTTTGTTGACCCCCTACTTGGTAGGGCTTTAGCAATTGTCAAAAAAGGATGGAGAATTATTTTAATATTCGTTAGAAATATGTTCCCCATTTTGTAGACGAGAGCGTATACCATGAAGTAATATTTCAATATGACGACGACTCTGAACATTAAAAATTATTAAGGAATTGTAATAATGCAGTCATCGACGCAATGTCCGGATCTCAATCCGATAAATATCTGAATAAACTAACAATTTCTTTAGGACTCGTTTTAAAATTGAGTCGTCATAGTCGCCGTAGTTTAGTCGACAGTCGATTACACAGCCCTGCATGGGTTTTGCAAATAAGATGGCTCCTGGTGTTTCCGAAGGCATTTAGCGCGCTGAACACGAATCTTCAACTTTCTTTCACGTCAGGTTTTCCATCACGTCAGGTTTTCGAGAAAAAGGTGGTTGAAACCCCTAAAAATAGCGTTTTTGGCCATTTTGGAAAAATTGTAGAGCTAAACACTGACGTGCTAGAACCATCGCTATTGTCAGAAATTTACAATTGATCTTTGCTTTTTAAAATTAGCCCAAAGCCAAATTGATTGCATGCACCCTTAAAGTAGGGGGTGGGTTTATGTCAAGGAGAGCAAGAGAAAAAGAAACACATTACGGAGGTCCTTAAAAATTAGATTTACTTGAAAATTGTAACTCAGGGTTTTGGGGGTCGCTGATTACAGATCAGATTTAAAAAATTCAAAATGGCGGATCCAATATGGCGGTCGTATGGCGTATGGCGGTTTTCAAATAAATCCGATTAATTTTTATAAACCTCGACTACCATATTGGATCCAAATTTGAGTCCAAATTTGCAGGGCTGTGTTAGCCATCCATCCATGTGAGGTGTTTCTTATATAATATGACAAATTATATAAAATAGAGATAATATACAAAATCTTTGATACACAATTTCCACATTTACGTTAATTAAAAAATAAGAAAATAATGATCGAACTGAAAAACCAAACCGAAATATAACCAACTCAAATGTATTGGCATTGACGTGAACTGGTAATGATTTTAATGATTCAATATGACTGATTCCAATTCCAATAATCTCTTGTGAAATATATACGCAATAACAATCGTAAATACAAAAAGTAATGAAATTATTTATTTAATTCTAAATCCATTAAAATATTATTTAAAAAATTTTTTAAATAAAAAAATTATTCATTTGGGAAGAGTGATTCTGTAAGACAATCTTATAAGAACAGGGAAAAAAATTTTTCCATTAGTAATAATATGACGACAAATAAAAAAAAATACACTTTTTAATAGTTTTCATATTTATTAAAAACGAAGAAAGCTTTTATAAATTTCTTTGTCGATGAAAA
Source organism: Sarcophaga caerulescens (assembly GCA_927399465.1). Classification (NCBI taxonomy): domain Eukaryota; kingdom Metazoa; phylum Arthropoda; class Insecta; order Diptera; family Sarcophagidae; genus Sarcophaga; species Sarcophaga caerulescens. Next base: position 24,055,035 of record OV656867.1, read on the forward strand.
AATTTTAATAAAAATTATTGCAAATTATTTGCCAATTTTACAAAATAATCACACACTGAGAGTGCTGAGTGTTTGAGGTACACAATAAAATTTAATTCTTTCATACAATAATTGCAACGATTAAGCATTCGTTATTGCATAAATCTTCCAATAAATCTGTGATTAAAGTTGGAAAAAGTAATCATGATCATAAGCAAGTCTTGTATCGTCAATTTAAATTTTATTCATGAATTATTTCATATTGGTATACCACCAATACACTGACAAAAAAAACAAATATTTAACATCGAATACGAATACATTTTATATATATATTTAAACAATGACTAAATTGAATGTCAATAAAATTAATGACGACAACTTAATCAAAATAAAAGCTGCACCCCTTATAGCCAATGATGCATACGTACTATGTATGGTACATGGTAGCATTAAATGATACAATAAATAATCCCAGGCAATTGAAGATAATCCAGGCAAGAAATTCACTGATGCTATGCAAAGTGTAAATGCCATGGGAGTGAAAACAAGTTCACCCACTTTAATGAAATCCACAGTTAACGGAGTTGTATAGTGTTTCATATGGTACTGGTACGGCTGATATTAATGCTGCAACAAGTGAAATGCAAATTCTCCTCGAAAACGAAACATGATTTTCAAGTTCAATTAATTTAAATTAAAAAGCAAATAAAATTTATTTGTTTAATAAATTTAATAAAAAAAAAAAAATATGTTTGTAAGTAAACATGCGTGATTTTGAATATTAAATACCAACTACTTTAGCTTACTTTCCCCTCAACCAGACAATAATGTATAGGTATGTATAATGTTTGAATTAATAATTAAAATATATTTTATTTTTATATTCTTTATTGATAATAATTTAGTAACACGATAAATAATGCAAATGCATAAATTATATTTTAATACGATACAATTATATTGTTTAAATTATACACTGTTTATCAAGTTTTAGTTGCTTTCTCAATTGCACTTCTTTTCTGCTGTCGAACTCTATTCCATTTTGTTCATACTGTTAAGAAAATGGAAATGGTGTTTTGCTTTCACATCGTTTTTTACAATTTAAACGAAATTAAACAAAAGCTACTAAAACAAAACAAACAATGAACTTGTTTACATGATAATCAAGTAAACAAAAATATACCAACGAAACACAAGTATAAAAAAAGTCACAAACAAGTAAACAAAAATGCAACAATAAACACTGCAAAAATAAATGTAAACAAAAATACACAAACAAGAATAATAAAACAACGATATTTACATTTATAGAGATCTCGAGAAGGCGAAGCCAAGAACAATCGACTTTAAGATCATTCATCAGACTGTTTACGTTCCCATATAAAAGGCAAGGCAACGTAGTCAGTAAAAATTCAGTCAGTCTTGTGTGCAGTCGTGGTGTTTGAAGAGACTAATCGTGGTTTAAAGATCTCCGTTATAAAGATATGTCGAACAATTGTTATTGTTTACGCAAAAGAGTGTAAAACGGAAAAACAAAAAAAGCAATTGTTGTTGTTTACATCACGTTGTGAACAGTTGCATACAGCATTGTGTGACCAATATGGAATTTAATTAAAACTAAACACAAATTTATTTTTATTTGCAATCTACGAACTCATATAATAAACGTTTTTAAAAGGTAAACACGTAACAATACATTCATACAATTTTTTAAATAAAATTTTTTCCTAAGTTGTCGATATCTCGAGTCCTTTAAAATAAACATTAATTGAAAAATATGGCTAAACTGGTTCATGTTTAATTCAAAATATGTACTGAAAACGTAGGCGGAAGCGAACTTCTCTCCTAGAATATGTATTTACCTTATGATAGGAACGAAAAGGCTCAGTTTGTGCAAGACGTAATAATAAAATAAATTCGTATCTTATTTGCATTTGGAAATGCGTATGATGAATTATGAATGCCCTGGGTACCAATCTGTAACTATTCAATGCTTTTAATATTTTTTTTTTTTTTTCTCAAAATTTATTTGCAATCTATCTTACAATAATAAGCAAATTAACTAAAAATATTACAAAATAACATTGGTTTAAACCCCATTGGGTTTAAAACATATCTTAACAAGTTAAAAAATAATTAACTTAGTTTTTCTTAAAATAATAATAATAATACAATTATTTACTTTAATTTACATATTTACAACTTATTATGGATTAAGTTCTAAAAGGTAAGTCTAGTACGTGACATCTTTTAAGTCTATTAACCTCATCACTGTCATCTAGTAGAGTTATTGCAAGGACGTTCGAATGACGACTAAGTCTATTGAGATAGTTCGAACTATATCTGTTAATTTCAGTTTTGACTTTTGGTATAGACAGGTCTTTATGGATATTATCATTGGTGACAAACCAGGGCGCATTTACTAACATTCGAAGAGTTTTCGATTGGTAACGTTGCAAAATTTCAATATTGGAGTTGCTGGCAGTACCCCATAACTCTATTCCATACGTCCATACAGGTTTTAAAATCGTTTTATAAAGTAATACCTTGTTGTCCAAACTTAAGTCCTCGCTTATTGGCATATCTGAGGTATATATTGTATAAAGCACAGGACACTACCTTGAGGTATTCCTGCTTTAATGTCACAAATGTCAGAGAAAGTGTTGTTTATCTTGACGTAGAAGTATCGATCCATTATGTAAGACTTTAGCACTAGATAGAAAGGTGCTGGGAGAAGTCCTTTCAATTTGAATAGTAAGCCCGGGTACCATACCCTATCAAATGCATGCTTAACATCCAAAAATATCGCTGAGCAGTATTGTTTTGTTTCGAGAGCATTTCTTATCACTTTAACAACCCGATGGCATTGTTCTGGTGTAATGCTTTTAATATGATAAAATAAATTGTCTGTTACCAATTTTATAATTTCTTAGGGCCATTATTACAATTTGCCGTTAAAGTTGGGTTTAGTTAAAGGTAACTTTAGCTAAAGTGAACTCTAAAGTCACCTTTAACTTCTTTTGGAATTTGATTCAAATAATTTTTCTGCAACACCTGGGAGGCTGGAATAAATTTACCGAAAACTTTTATCAATATCTGTAGCAATATGGTGGCTGATTTATAAATACAATTTATTATATTGTAGGACATCATAATGTCAGGTTCAATTGGCTCCTTTTTTCCTCATTTCCTTTTTTTGTATTTTTTTTTGTTCCCTTTTTTTCACTGTCATGCAAATTTATGACCGACCACATGCATTCAATTGAAATTAAAAATAAAATGTAAATTTCTGTCTGTGCCGGCCTTTATTTTAATCCATTTTTGTTGACCTCACCACCACAGCGAATGCAATTAAATGCATTCAATTATGAAACGTAAATGTAAAAAAGTCATGTGAATATCGTATCGTATATTTCGGTATTAAAACTGGAAATTTATGGTATATTTTCGAAAACTGTTTTCGAATAATCGTATTTAAATCAGTAGCAAGCGTGTTGTGTTTAAAGGATTTATAAATAAATTTATTAACTATTACCCACCGAATCGGAATGAGACAGCGAGGTTATTAATTATAAACTGTTTATTAAAATGCAATTTAAGAAAAAAACTTCACAGCAACTTCAAGGATAAAATATGCACGGGAACCATATTTTTTCTTTTTCTTTTTACGTGGCAAATACTCGTAATTAAACAATTATAATAGTGAACTTAACTAAATGAATAGGCAATCAATTCAATTTGAAAGGTTTGCAATGGGCGTGGAAAAGACCCGTAAGATGAGCCCAAAAGCTAATACTTTGCAAGCTAATCATTACAACCCTTCAGTCAGGATTTCAACCTAGCTTCTCATACCACTTATGTTGTGTGCGTTAATTTTATACATGAGTGGCGTGACCTACAGTTTAAATTCGACCCCGAACAACAGATTTTTGAGAAACTTTTCATTACAATTATATTTACTCTCAGAGTTTTTGCCAGAAATCTGCTGAGAGGAAGTCGCCGAAGAAATATTTCTTTTCATATTTCGTTTTGATGTCTGACCTGGGATACGAGCCCAGGCTGTACGTCTAATAAGCCAACACAATACGTACTACACTATTACAATACCGAAAACGTTAAAGAGAAACACAGAATTTCTTTAAGACTTAGTTCTTAATTTGAAGAAGAAAGAAGAGCTTTACAAATTACGAAAGGCGAACATTGAGGCATTGTAGGCTTTCTATCAGGAATCAATTATCTTAGATTGCGTCTTCTGTATGGGACAGAGTACAGCCTCTGCTTCAAGGAGCACGAAACCACAAAAAAAACATTCTATGAAGTTGGACAGTTTCACTGTCCAATTTGTTTATTAATTTTTCTATTAAATCTGTGGCTCAAGAAATCCAAAAACTTTTAATTCTTCAAAGGACAGCGCTAGAGGTCAAGATTAATTTTGAAATGAAAGTTGTCACAAGGCGGTTGCATATAAACAAATTTTTTTCAGGTACATTTAGAGTATAAAGTACAATTTTTTGCTTTTATAAGCATGGAATACATAAAAGCGGGATGAATATATTGAAATAATTTCAGTACTTTTTGAAGCAAAAATCAAGATCGCATAAGTTTCAGTGCTACTATGCGGGCAATTATTATATACGGGATGCTTATATCCGGGAAATACTGTATTTGTTGTGAGAAAGAAGAGATTTATGCAACGCAGTTTGTGAAAATCAGAGGTATTGTTACGTTTTAACCTTTTTAAAAACTTTTAAAATATGAGTTCGATGATTGCAAACAAAATAAAATTAAATCTGTGTTTAGTTTCAATTAAATTCTTTATTGTTTGCACTATTTTGTGTGTCACTGTTCACAACTTGATGAATACAACAATAACAACGCAGATCTTTACAACCGAGATCTTTAAACCACGACTGTTCTCTTCGCACGCAATGCGACTTCACACAAGGCTGAGTGAATTCTTACCACTAGTTGACTGCCTTGTCTTGCCTCCTTATATGCTCACGTCTCGCAGTCTGATGATCGTTATTGAAGTCGAATGTTCGTGTTTTCGCCTTCTCGAGAATTCTATCGCGATTTAATTGTTGTTTCTGTACTTTGTTTACGTTATTTATTGTTGCATTCTTTCTTACTTGTCTAATGTTAAACGATGTTACACCGTTTCCATTTTCGTTACAGTATTTTAGATACTCTTCAAGCTCGCCTCGGCCTATATGTGTGAGTACTATTTACTAACAAATATTTTGTCCAAACAACATGGGTAGAATCGAGCTTTATGAATATTGATTTAGAAATTATTAAAATCACACTTTAACTTTCATTCTATTTCTGTCTTTATTTCAATTAAAATAAGATGTTTATTTATTATCCGCAGATAATATTATAACTCATATAGAAATAAAATTTTTTTAAGTTATTCACGAATATTATAGCGTTTTAGAAAGGTGCTTATTTTTTACTCAAATCAGTGTTTATATTTTCCATATCTTTTATAATCACTTTATTTTTTTCTAGCTTTCTTTCTTCTTATTAAAATTATTATTATTTTTCTTTTTTTTTTATTTTATACCTTTGCAGTTTCAACGTTTTTTTTTATTTTATTTTTTCATTATTTTTCAATTTTTATTTTAAAAAGACCTTTAAATACCCTAGCAACACAGATATACTTTCATATGTATGTATGTATAGTATGTAGCATAGATATGTACATACAAATATAGATACTTTTTCATAAACACCATATTCATACGTATCTACATACATACATACATACATAGTTAATTGACAATCTGTATCTGTGTGAAATATGAAATGCTTTATTTTTGTTCAACTTATTATTTCTATTACAATTTTTATTTTTGTTTTGTTGAGGAGGGGAACGTCAACAGCTGACTGTGCAAATTTGCTTAAGGCAGACAAGTTGGCACCGAACATCAAAAGCAACAACAGCAGCGATAGCGGCAAACGTCAATCTATCTTTTCGATTATTTCTCTATACGTATAGTAATCCCTCGATTTACGTCGAAGTTGGTTCCAAAAAAAGGCGACGTAAATCGAAACGACGTAAATCGAATATCATATTACTCATACTACAATGTAGTATGTTTTTAACAAGGAACTTAAAAAAGTTACAGTAATCCCTCGATTTATGTCGCAGTTGGTTCCAAAAAAAAGGCGTCGTAAATCGAATGACAACGGAAATTGAAGTTAGAGGGAACAAAAAATTTGACGACGTAAATCAAAACAACGTTAATCGAGGCGACGTAAATCGAAGGATTACTGTACATACGTACGTCTGTAAAATTGTATGCGAGTAATATGTACATACATATGTACATATGTATGTATGTATGTATGCAAGTGTATTAAAGGTAAATAAGAATAAAAATTTCTAAAAAGGGGGAAAAAAATATTACATATTATCTGAAGCTTGAAAAGCAAATAAGCGTAACACTATTCTCGTTTATATATTTTGACGGATTCGCAAACATATCCACACATATTTATACGTACATATGTACATACGTATATGCATTTGAAAGTTTGCATAGATATAAAAATAATATAATATTTATGTACGATACATGTATGTGCATATGTAGTGTGACATTTTAGTTAAGAAGGAAAGGCCTCCAATTTGCAGGCCCATTTGAAATGTTTCTATCAAAGACCAGCAATGAATCGTATTTTTCGCCACTCATAAGCACTCATAAAATTTTGAATATCAGTGAGTCAACAAAAAAATTGAAATTTAACTATGTACTCTGATTCATTCATACCCACTACAAAGTTGATTTATAAGCACAGGTTGCAATGAGTATGCGTGCAACGTTGACATCAAACTCATACCTTTCGGAATATGTTTGATTCATAAGCCTACTCATTTAGGTTCATAACTTTAGAAAAATACTTATAATACTTATAAATGATTCGAGTGCAAGGCTTAGTTGTTGTTGCATTTACAAAAATCATACTTATTTTGTAATTCTTGTAAATATATCTTAAGTCATGGATTAACAACATCTTACGTGTTGTTAAGTATGAATATGATGAATACTTCATATAAGTATCAGAAATTATGAGTATGATTCGATTCTACTCACCTTTTTGAATACTCATTGCTGATCTCTGCTCGAGCTGTCTGACCAGAGGTTTAAACCGTGGCATCATGTCTAATAAGCCTACATACTACCTCTGATAATTTTTATTATATCAGGATTGAAATGCTTCTTACACCGAAATGCTTATGTTTCTATTTGTTAGAACATGTTACTAAAATAACATTATTTTGTAAAAAGTTATCTTCATGTTGAAAAGCACTGAAAATTCGAAACATTACTATTTAATTTCGTCTTTCGTTTGTAGAACAGTTAAGCATGCGTCGCATATTGCTGAAAAAACTTCTAAAAAAAACATCAGCGAAATCATTTGCTCATTTCCGTTTTCATAAATTGCATGCTAATGATTTATATGAAATTAAGGAGAAAATCGAGACAGACCATTATAAAACCAAACAGTTATCAACCATTTGAAGAAAGACAATGAGAAGTTGATTGTGCACCTCAGTAATTATCTCTGATAATTTGACAGAAACAGAAAGAGCTTGACTAAGAAGTTTTGATGCATTTATCTCCATCTCAACAGGATTTTCACTACGATGGAAAATTTGAAATTCTGTAGATGCTTGTAAAACCCAATTATAACAATTATTCACCCAAAAATTCCAGAAGTTCTACGCTAATAAAATACTGAGTTTATCGCAATAATGGCACAATGTTAACGACCAAAACGGCATACATTTGGTGTAACACAGCTCTTTTCAAAATGAATACAAAAATTTGTATAATTTTTCCTAAGATTTGTGGCAAAACTATTTCGAACACCATTAAATGGATATTCATGCCAGTCAAAATACTTCAATTGTAATACTTCAAACAGTATTTTGATTGAACAAAAATACTTTGATAAGCAAATGATTTCGGGTTGGTCGTCGTTAACACCTCTTTTATACAGTGGACAGCAAAAGTATTAGTACTCCAATATATTTTGACAAAAGAAAAGTCCCCACAGGCTTAATACTCTTGCACAAAGTCCCGATATGACTTTAATGGAATATTTAGGAGATCATTTGAAAGAGCGGTTACGTAATCGCTAAACGTCAAACAAAAGTCAACCGAAAAACTTGCTCATGCTGCCATCAGAAAACACTAAACAAAACTTGTACATTCAATTCCAAATGGTTTAAATGGAGTGCTTGACCTTAAGGGATATTCTACTAAATACAAGGGATAACATTTTCATATATTAGGCCCTTGAATTTGAAATTTACTTAGGGTTCTCCTTGGTGGTACCTATGAAGTCATCTGAAACTTTTCCTTATTTGTCTCTTGTTTTATGAAAAAAATTAAAAAATTATTTGTTTTATAATAAAACAGAAATAAATTAATAAAATTAATATAAAAACCTTAATTTTTTATACAAACTGTTGGTTAAAATTCATGAAATTGTCAAAATATATTGGAGTACTAAGACTTTTGCTGTCCACTGTAGTATAGGGTATCATATCGTGTTAGAAATAGATTTTCCAATCAATTTGCTTTCCATAAATGAAGTGAAATTCAAAAATTCAATCGAATTTATTTATGAGTGTTAAGCACATAAAAGAGGTGGTAAAAGTGTAAAACAGGATTAATTTTATACAGGCGCCAGTTCTCCAATAAAATATTTGCAATAAAGATTAAAACAAAATGAAGACATATTAAATATTAACTCATCAAATAGAAACTCAATGATACGCTATCGCTTGATAACTGGTTTTACTACATTAAAGAAAGAGCTAGTCAGGTCGTGAAGACAATGAAGAAAATAATTACGTTTGTAATAGTGTTATAGCAGCTATAACAATCGAAAAACCTAAAGATTATAAGTTCAAGGGTGCCGATATGACACTTTTCGAATAGAAAATGAGGCTGAAGGATGTCTTAAATAAATCGGTTCGCTACATGCCATAGACGGATGCAGAAATTCAATCCGTTACTCATCGAGATTAAAGAAACCTCAATTGATATAAAACTGAATTATACCATATATGATATACATACATATATGTATAGGGTGGGCCATTTTAAAGTTTAAATTTAAAGATCCAATATAACAAACACGGTATGACATTTTGTCAAATTTAATGCTTTGTTGTGAAGTGCAATTGTTCCAGTTAGAAACGAAATATTGTTTCATTCACATAGCTGCCTCAACTGACCTCACAGTATCTCATTCGATCGGAACAATTTTCGTTCAATTTTTTGACTGTAGGGGGTCTTATCTGGGCAATTGCATCGCGAATGTTGGCCTTCAAATACTCAATTGTTTCTGGTTTGTCGGCATAACACTTTTCCTTAATAGTCCAAAGGTGTCCAATCGCAGCTTCTTGGCGGCCAATTGAAATCACCATTTCTGCTAATTATAGGGCCATCAAACGTTTGACGCAACAAATCGATTGTGACATGAGATGTGTGGCAAGTTGCACCATCCTGTTGAAAATAAACATCGTTCACATCAATACCATGAACAGCAGGTACAAGAAAAATCAGTTATTATGTTACGATAGGTGTTTCTATTGACCGTAATGATTTTGGCGTCCTCATTTACAAAGAAATATGGGCCAATGAAGCCTCCGCTTCACAAGCCGAACCAAACAGTCACGCGAAATGAGTGCATTGGCTTCTGTAAGACCACGTGTAGGTTTTCTCCAATTTACGGCAATTTTGCTTACTAACGCACTCACCAGGATGAAAATGACCTTCATCCAAGGAGATGATTTTTTTTTGCAAAATTGTTCTCGTTGACCCAATAAATTCCAAACTTGCTCAAGCGTGAATTGATTTATTACGTTCAGTGGAGATAATATACTGATTTTTGTGACAGAATAGAATGACATAGAAAGTATTCCAAGATTCGAAATAACCGATGGTTCTAATTTAAACCGATAGTTGGCCACCCGATATGAACATATATAAAATATATATACAATATACATATGTGTACATATAGACTTGTACAAAATATTGGTATACGTGTCAGAGATCAGCAATGAAACGTTTTTTCGCTTTCGTTGTTTTATAAGTACAGTTTGCAATGAGTATGCTCACAACGTTGACATCAAACTCATACCATTCGAAATATGTTTGATTCATAAGCCAGCCTACTCATTTAGATTCATTACTTTAGAAAAATACTTATAATACTTATAAATGATTCGACTGACTCGAATAATTCATCAAAATTCACAATCTTAGTTGTTGTTGCATTTACAAAGAAAATAAAAAAGACACATAAGCAAAAAAGACAGAGCAGCAAGCAGAGAAAACACACAACCTTTTAGTGAGTATTTTAGTGTTCGTACGCGAATCATACTTATTTTGTGCTTCGTGTATATGTTGAGTTATGAAGAGTCGAAATCAATAACATCATACGTGTTGTTAAGTACGAATATGTTGAGTCAGTGTTGAAAAATTCAGTACTTTAGTACTTTTTTCAGTACTTTTCCATTTCACCGCTGTACCCCCGCGACGCTTTCAGTGCTTTTTTTTAATTACATATTTTATGTCTTGCACTTTTCAATTATTAATGCATTAACAATGTAATGCTAAAGGTAGAATTAGTCTTTAGTCCTGGTTAGCCAAACGTCCACGGGACAAATGTTGGTTTTTAGAATACGAAAAGCAATAATAACGCTTGCCGAACCGTAATGTAATTTCGGTAAGCATTTACATTGCCCTTCATATGCTAAAAACGAACGTATGTTCCATTACGTTCCGTTGACGTTTGACTAAACGATGCTTTTACGTTTTGTTACGTTCCGAATCAGTTATTTTTGTTGTGTATGTGAGGAACTCGTATAAGTCGTCAATTTTTCTGTTCCGATCCGTACGTGTATTAAATATAAATAAATAAATAGTTTAGTAGGTAGTATGCTGGCTTACTAGATGTGAGTTCACGGTTCAAACCCCATGTCAGACATCACCAACAAAACGAAAAATGACGAAAATATTCCTTCGGCGACCTTATTCTGTCAAAAACTCAGAGTAACCAAAATTGCCATGAAAAAATTTCTCAAAAATCTGTCTTTAAACTGTAGGTCCCGCCACGCATATATAAAATTAACACACACAAAATAAGTGGTTTGAAGGCTTGTATTACTAATTATATATGCATGTATTTTTTTACAAAAGTACCTTTTGATGCGAAAAAGTGCTCTTTCATTTATTGTTTAGTACCATTTCAAAATTTCAATTTTGCAACACTGTGTTGAGTACATCAAACTTTGAATATGAGTACAGGTTCGATGATATTAAAATAAGTATGAATGCGTATAAGTATCAGAAATTATGAGAATGTTTCGATTCTACTCATCTTTTTGAATACTCATTGCTGATCTCTGGTACATATGTATGTACACTCAAACCTCGTTTTATGCGAATTTATTTTATGCGAATTCAAATTTATGCGGTTTCAAAATTCTCAAATTTTTTTTTTGCAAAAACGATTTTAAGAAAATATTGAATGTTAAAATCCAAAAAAAACAAAGTTACTACTATCTTTAAATTTTTTCGGCATTTCCCGTTCTGATGTATGAAGTATTATTCAAATGCTATGGACGTGGAGTAATATTATATTTTTATTTTATTGAAAAATTATGTATTTTCTTCATTATTTGGAATTTTGTATTAGTTGTTGTTTATTTCCTAGCTTTTTCCTTATTTTGTATGGTCTCAGCAAGAGATTCATTTTTTGTTGATTTTTTATATTCGATTTTGTTTGAATTTTAAGGGTTAAATTTGAATTTATGCGCTTTTTTATTTAAATCCCTATTAGTGGATTTTGTATGAAGCTAGTGTATCGTTTTATGCGAATTTGAATTATGCGATTTTTTGCGGAAAGAATTAATCGCATAAAACGAGGTTTGAGTGTGCATACGCACATATGTCCATTGTTAGTACAACCATCATACACTGAATGTAGGGTGTTTTGTTTTTTGGAATAATAAAGGAAAACTCATTAATAATTTAATTACATAAATTAGTTGAAAGTATATTTTTCTTGCATATAAGTAAACAATTCGCTTTCAATTCATTCATGCCAATCAGCCATGGTAAGAAGCAATCATTAATTCTGATTTGATGGAAAATAAATGTTTCTTCTGCTTTTCATTTTATTCGATTTCTTCACAGCGCTTCGTTTCCTTTTTTATTTCTCATTTCATTTCATTTCAGTGCTAAATAATCAATTTGAAAATCTTAAACAAAAACAAATTCGATATTTATGTTTCATTATTATTTTTTCTTTTTATTTTATTTTTTTTTTTTGTAATTTTTTTTTGCTATATTTTCTCTTTCTATTTTGCACAAGTTGTGTGTGGGTCAGTAGTTTTCCATTTAGAATTTCAAGTCGTTTTGGTAACGAGAACGAACATGTTTCTTATTTCACAACAACTACAAATGGTTGTTTATTTAATTTTACCGGGTTTTTTTTTCTTGAATTTAATTTTTCAGTTTCACTTTTCTTACTTTTGTTTTTCTGTCTGTTTGTTTGTATGTTTTCCTGTTGTTTGTTTGGGGCTTCAGTTGGTTTTTTTGTTTTTTTTTTTGGTCCGATATTAGAATTGAGAGTAAAATGCGTCACGAACAATTTGTAAAATTTCAAAACAAATGAAAACGAATATTTCAGATAAGGGTCTGTAAACAGTAAACAAAAAAAAATGTTTTCAAATACTATATACAAATAAATCGAAAATAAAACCAAAGGCTTCATTAACAACAACGTATGGTATGTATAAATATACTCGTATGTACATACTTACATATGTATGTATGTATATTAATCAGGGTTAGGGCGAAATAAAGTTTTAAAATATCCCAATCCCGTCAGCGTTTTTCCTAAAACCGATAAAATGATCAATTTTTATTTTATTTTACATATTGGATCCCATTTAAAGTCTACCATACCACTATTACAACCGTTACTTTAGTTTTAATTAGAAATTTACAACTTATATTACACTGAACAGCTATGTTCGCCAAACATTTTAACATATGGGCAATTTCGTGTCAAGTGACCCAATTTTTAAAATCGATGTCTTTCGACCACAAAGCTCTTAAAGGAAAAGAACTAAGCTTTCTTTGAGCAAAAAAAAAACATCCATTAAAAAAAAATATAGTGCATATGGTAAAATTTAAAAAACTTTGGTTTTGAGTTAAAATATTTCTTTTATAGATATGCCTCTTGCTACTAAGTGCCCACAAAGATCTTAAAGGAAATGGTCTAAGATTTTTCTTGAGGAAAAATAAAAAAACTCCATTTCAAAAAAAAATGGGGGAAAATTAAAATGGTACATGTGCCAAATATTGAAAAATCTTATTCTTGATTTAAAAAATAATTTTTTTGATAGATATCCCACTCGCATCCCATTAAGCGATTATGAAGGTCTTAAAGGAAATTTTATAAGCTTTCTTTTAAGCAGAAAAAAAGGGGCCCAAATTGAAAAAAAATTAAAAAAAAAATAAAAAAAAAATTTTTTAAAATTAAAAAAATTCTTTTTGGAAAGTTTGAAGAAATAGCTATCTAATATCCTTTGGAAAATTTTTGCTAGGACCAATAGGTTAAAAGTTACACACATTTTAAAAAAACCCTGTATGACCAAAATGTCCAACTTTGACCCCCTCTAACTCCGGCAGTTCTGAAATGATATAGCTGAAAATTTGTGTCTGGCCAACTATCCAATAGTACTAACCTTGGTGCAAATTTCATCCAAATCGAAATACATCGATTTTAAAAATTGGGTTACTTGACACGAAATTGCCCATATTTAAATCGTATTGCATAATTGGTCATTCAATCAGAATTACAACCTAGCTTCTCACACCACATATGTGGTGTGTTAATTTTATACATGAATGGCGGGACTTCGAACGACAGAGTTTTGAGAAACTTTTTCTTGGCAATTTTATTTACTATTAGAGATGTTACCAGAAATATTTTTTCATATTTCTGATGTCTGACCTGTGGTTTGAACCGTGGCCTCACGTCTAATAAGCCAACATACTACCTACTAAACTACAGCAACTACTAATTTCACTCTAACCTTCCTTTAAATCGATATCTTTTTGTAATGTTATACCGGTTGCTGTATAGACCTTACTTGAGTGGACGACTATTGTGCAACAATAACACATTCGGATAAATTGCGAAAATGCTCTGGTCCAAGCCTGATGGTAGGAAAACCATAATTAGAATGGGACTGAATAAAGGCAACTTTTTTACACTAATGTGAAAACTTACCGGACATTTCTCCTATATAAAAAGTCAAGACAAAGCAGGCAATGAGTAGTAAGAATTCAGTCAGCCTTGTATGAAGTTGCGTTGCGTATTAAGAGAACAGTCGTGGTTTGAAGATCTCCGTTGTAAAGATCTGCGTTGTTAGCGAACAAAGTTAATTATTGTTGTATTCATCAAGTAATGAACAGTGACTCATATTTCAAACGTTTTTAAAAAGGTAAAAACATAACAATATTTTTGGTTTACGTTAAGTCCAGTCTAGAAAATACAGATTAAAAGCAAAAACGACATCAAATATTTTCTACTTAAGTTATATGTATGTAAACCAACTCTGAAACAGCACTTTAAGCAGTTAACAAGAGAACAAAATTGTATAAATTTTGTTTAACTTAGTTTCGGATAGCTTTCACAGAATTTTTTACTGACTAACCAACAGATTAAGATGCCTTGTAGCAGCACTTTAGCACCCATAACAAATGATATGAGTAGAGTATGTATGTATGTATATCGTTATTCAATCTTTTTATATTCCATTGGTTGGTTGTAAATTATAAAAAAAAAACAACAACACTCATGTCATTTCATCATTCGACATATGAGAAGTATAAGCAAATAAACGAGTATAAAACAACTTTAAAAAACTTTTTGTAGGAAACAAAAAAAAAACAAAAACATTAAAAAAAAAACTATAGAATGAGTCGATATGCCCCAAAGTGCTTAGCAACAAAATTTAAAATTTTTAAAATGTTTTACAAAATAAAACAAAAAAGAAAACAGAAATAAAAACATCCAAATAGCAACAAAAACATTTTGTAGTGAAATAAAATAATAAAAGGAATATAACAAAAACAATAATAGCAACGAACTACAACTTAATATTTCATAAAACACATCAACAGCTGCTACTGCATTTAAGCACTTCACGAATCTAGCTATTCCTCTGGCACTTTGCTTCACTTGGCAACAACTAGAAAATCACGCACAAATAAACACCAGCACCATAACGCACACTATATGGTATTCAAATAAAGTTAAAACTTTGGCGCAATTATTATTAATTTTTTCTTTTATTTTTCCACTACATTTATGATGGTATTCTTATTATTATTATTTTGGTCTTCTATTGTGAAGATATAATCACTATTGAGATTGAGAAAATGAAAGACTACATGCATACTACATCGGGTGGGCCATTTATCGGTTTGAATTTCAACCATCGGTTATTTCGAATCTGGCAATACCTATGTTATTCTATTCTGTTCAGTATATTCAGTATATTATCTCCACTGAACGTAATGAATTGATTTACGTTTGGGCAACGTTGGAATTTATTGGAAATTTATTTCCAAAACGAAGACAATTGATCGGAAGGACCAACAGTTTCCGGTTCACGCAAGTCTATTGCTAAAGTTCAAGCCAAGACGTTAACGTACTCGTACACCCGAAAAGATCGAAACTATAGCTGAGAGTGTGCATGAGAATCCAACAACATCAACTCGTCATCGTTCTTAAGAATTGAACGTTACACGCACCAGCTTACGTCGAATTTTGCGAAAAGGTCTCGGTATGACGCCTTACAAAGTTCAATTCGTTCAAGGTCAAGTTGCATGACCATCCACTTTGTTATCGCTTCGCTAGGTGGGCCAACGAGAAACTGCACGATGATATCGATTTTGTCAAAAAAAAAAATCATCTTTTCGTATGAAGGGCATTTTCATCTTGGTGGGTACGTTAATAAGCAAAATTGCCGAATTTGGTGCTCAGAAAACCCACACATAGTCTTATAGAAGTCAATGCACCCATTACGAGTAAGTGTTTAGTGCGGCTTGTGGAGCGAAGGCCTAATTGGCCCATATTTCTTTGAAAATGGATTGTGTTGGCTTATTAGACTTGATACCTGGGTTCAAACCAGAGATCAGCAACGAGAATTCAAACGATGAGTAGATTCGAGTCATACTTATAATTTCAGATACTTATACGCATTCATACTTATTTTAATATCATACTCATACTACTCATATTCAAAGTTAGAAATACTCATCGTACTCATACTTAACAATACGCACGATGTTTTTGATTTCGACTCGCCATGACTCAAATTATACACGAAGCACAAAATAAGTATGATTCGAGTACGAACACCACAATACTCACTAGAAGGTTGTGTGTGTGCTTTGCTTGCTGTATTTGTCTTTTCTTTTTCTTCTTTTGTAAATGCAACAATAACTTTTTCTAAATTTATGAATCTGAATGAGTAGGCGTATGAATCAACAATGAATCGAATGTTGTGAGTTTGATGTCAACGTTGTACTCATACTCATTGCAACGTATACTTATAAATCAATGTTGTAGCGAGTACGAATGAATCAGAGTAGATAAATTTCAATGCTCTTGACTCACTCATACTTAAAATTTCATGAGTACTTATGAGTAGCGAAAATACGATTCATTGCTGATCTCTGGTTCAAACTCCACGTCAGACATCAAAACGAAAATATGAAAAAATATTTCTTCGGTGACTTCCTCTCAGCAAATTTCTGGCAAAAACTCTGAGAGTAAAATAAAATTGCCATGAAAAGTTTCTCAAAAATCTGTCGTTCGGAATCGACTTTAAACTATAGGTCCCGCCACTCATGTATAAAATTAACACACACTCACACATCAGTGGTGTGAGGAGCTAGGTCGTAATCCTGACTAAAGGGTTGTAATGACCAATTATGCATGTTCTTTGAAGATGGGGGCGGTGCAACCATTACGGTCAATGGCGACACCTATCGCACCATGATAACCAATATTTTTGTACCCGCTCTCCATGGTATTGATGTGAACGATGTTTGGTTTCAACGGGATGGTGCAACTTGCCACACATCTCATGCCACAATCGATTTATTGCGTCGAACCTTTGATGGCCGTTTAATTAGCCGAAATGGTGAAGTCAATTGGCCACCAAGCAGTTGCGATTGGAAACCGTTGTACTATTAAGGAAAAGTGTTCTGCCGACAAACCAGAGACAATTGAGTATTTGAAGGCCAACATTTGTGATGCTGAGATGCGACCCCATAGACTTGAAAAAGTGCACGAAAATTGTTCCGATCGAATGAGGTACTGTGAGACCAGCTGCGGCAGCTATATGAATGAAATAATATTCCATTTCTGACCTGAACAATTGTACTTCACAACCAAAAAATTAGGCCTAATTTGAAGCCGTTTTTGTTTTATAGCGTTTTCGAATTTAAACTTTTAAATGGCCCACCCTTTATGTATGTATGTATGTATATAGCAGTGTATGTCGAGTCAAAGAGTAACGATTAAACATAAAAAATAAATCAATTGTGAAATACAATATAATCTGAAGATAAAATTTGATATCTTTTTGGTTTTCTATGTTTTTAGTTCATTTTAACAGAAACAATGTTCATAACGACAATGAACTTTACAGGGGCAATCTGACTTGTCGGTATGTCTTGCCAGCTGAGTCGCTGACTGGCTTTCTAAAGCAATTACATTTGTACTACAACTTAACCGAATTGTATGCGTGACAACAACTATTAGGGTCTTCCATACACTTTACTTTCTTATAATATTTTCTCGGCAGAATATGAAAAAATAAAAATTTTAATTAAATTTTTAACGTCGTAGGCTCTACAAAAGAAATCCAAAAAAAACTTCTTAAACTTTCGATATCTTAAAATTTAGAATTGAAATAATTTCGAACGATTTCACAACGTTGAACACAAAATTGCAGCTGCCTTACAAAACTATCATTCAGGAGTGATGGACTTATACAGTGCATTAGTAAAATTATGTGACACCCTAATATGTATACGCTCTTCAACTTGAGTTTAGAGTGGCAACCGTAATTTTATCGTTAGTAAATGGCATAAAAAAAATGAACAATTACTCCAGAGACAAGAAAAAAAAAAAGAACAATAAACAACAACAATATCAACCAACATACATTGTCTGACTTTACAAACTGTTAGTAGCTTAACGATTCAGGTTTTATTTTGTATTGTATTACGAGTAGTTTCGAAAAACAAAAACAAATAAAAAATTTTCCATTCGTCAGTCACTTAAAATTGCAACGAATTTTGAATACATATTGGAAAGTAACGATCACATCAGAATAAAAACAATTAAAACAACAAAATGGATGGATAGTTCAGTTAAGATTCCATTTAAAACCTATTAAAGCAAAGAATCTGAATAAGAATCTTGTATACGATTAAATGGCATAATTTGGTGTCATCAACGAGCCTTAATTTTTTTTTTGCTTTAAGCATTGGTGACGGCATCTGTGAAACTTATTCAGTATGTGGTACATCAAATTATCATCATATTACGTATTCATCGTATTAAAGATGACAAATTTTGTACCACCAGAAAATAATGATTTACGAAATGCATTCATTTTTTGTATCCACTTGAAGAAAAGAAAAGAGCTGCTGAGAGTCGTAGCGAATATTTGTCGAGCATGCTCTAACAGAAGCAACAGACAAACGTTGGTATTGACGGTTCACAGATGGCGATTTTGATGTGCGAAATGAAGAACGTGGAAGACCACTAAAAAGTTTGTAAATACCGAATTGCAAAAAATATTGGATGAAGATCACACTTTGAGTCAAACACAAATGGCAGAAATCCTAAATGGTACACAAGAAACAACTTCTAACCATTTAATAGGTACCGAAAAGATCCAAAAGTCTGAAAATTGTGTACCACATGAATTGAATGAAACACAAATGGAAAACCGAAATTCAACTTGTGAAATTTTGCTTCAAAGACTCATTAGAAAATCAGTGTTGCACAGAGTTGTTACTGACGATGACAAATGGATTTATCTTCAGAATCCCAAACCGTTGCAAAACCAGATACTCTCAGAGTTTTTGCCAGAAACCTGTTGAGAAGAAGTCGATGAAGATGTATTTTTTTTCAATACTTGGTTTTGTTGGAGATGTCTGAACTGGGGTTTGAACCGTGGCCTCACGTCTTATCAGCTAACAGACTACCTACTAGAAAATGGTGACTTTAAGTTTTTTACTTTTCCATTAAAAATTATTGTGTCATTTTCACATCAAAATGCTTACTTCATGCCGGTACATCAAGTAAATGTTCCCTATGGGGATAAATGTATCTTATATAAAGGGTCCGCCAAATAACTTTTTTGTTTTTGAAAATGCTTTAAAAAAAACTACTGAATATTTTCTCAAATTTCTTTTTTTATTTGAAAGTACAATCCTTCCGGTTAATAATGGAAAATAATTTCATTCAAATGGCTGCCTCGGCTGGCCATGCAGTAGCCTACACGATCGGTCCAATTTTTAAGCACATTATCGATTGTGTGCAGCTGTATTTCACCAATGGCTTCACGAATATTGTCCTTTAAAGCGTCAATTGTCTCTGGCTTGTCGGCGTAACACTTATCTTTGACGGCACCCCACAAATAATAGTCCAAAATGTCAAATCGCAGCTCCGAGGTGGCCAAATGACATCAGCTCTGCGGCTGATAATGCGATCTTCAAAAACAGGGCGCAAAACATCAAGTGTAGCTTCGGCTGTGTGGCACGTAGCGCCGTCCTGTTGAAACCAAATGTTGCCAATATCCTCCTCTTCAATTTTTGTGAATAAAAATTCGTTCAACATGGCCCGATAACGATCGCCATTGACTGTAACGGCCACTCCTTGCTCATTTTCGAAGAAAAATGGCCCAATTATGCCTCTGGACCAAAATACGCAAAAAACAATGACTCGTTTTGGGTGCGTCAGCTTTTCAATGTATGCGTGCGGGTTTTCTGTGCCCCAAATGCGACAATTTTGCTTGTTTACATACCCGCCAAGATCAAAATGAGCTTCATCTGAAAAGACGATTTTTTTTGCCAAAATCGGCATCTTCTGTAAGTCGATCGCAGGCCCACTTAGCGAAGCGAAAACGCGAATACACAACCATATTCGTTTAGCGGAAGGATAAAACTAATTATCTGTCAAATCAGACATGAGCTAAGTGTTACAATTCACGAAATAAGCACTAGTTGGAAAAAAAACGTTAGATGGCGGACCCGATACATTATATTTTGTTCTTATAATTTTTTCATAATTTTTTGAATAGAATTTAAACTTATCTCCAATATCTCTTTTACATAACATACATACATACATAATTGGTCATTACAGCCCTTCAGTCAGGATTTCGACCTAACTTCTCACACCACTTATGTTGTGTGCGTTAATTTTATACATGATTGGCGGGACCTACAGTTTTAAAGTCGACTCCGAACGACAGATTTTTGAGAAGCTCTTCATTGAAATTTTATTTACTCTATATCTCTCTTAGTCAGTAATACTGTAGAAAGCTAATTATGTATCGTGTACTCTGATTTAACATACATACATACATATTGTCTCTAACTCACGTGTTTATGCGTGATTTACAGCAGTGACTGGCTTATTCAAGATTTTGCGATGCTATACGATTGAAGTTGCCGTAGTCTATGTGTGTTGGCCTATTATATGTGAGACCGTAGTCCAAACACCCGCCAAGACATCTCGAACAATACGAAATAAAAAAGATCTCGGCGGCTTCCTCTCAGCAGTGTTCTGGCAAAAATATAATCACCATGAAAAAGTTTCTCAAAAATCTATCCTTCGGCTTTATTCTATAAGTCCTGCTATATGAAAAACGAGGCAAATATTTTTGAAACTATACTGCTATAATAGTCTAGCCTTTAACTTTCCTTGCATTACTAAATTTTTAAAATTTCAAATGCATTTAAAATTACATATATTTCCAATCATTCTTGCCTAAAAGATTTCTTTACCTCGTTGGCCATTGTTTACGCTCAAATCCATTGAAAGTTTACCTCCTAATTAGGAGCTATTCATATGAAAGGAATGCCCGTGCAAAAGTTTAAATTTTTAACTTTACGCATTTATTCCATCAATCGGTAATTCTACCCATTTTACACACACATCATATACATATGGGCAATGTCGTGTCAAGTGACCCAATTTTTAAAATCCATGTCTTCCGATCAATGAAATTTGCACCAAGGTTAGTACTATTGGATAGTTGGCCAGACACAAATTTTCAGCTCTATCAGTCAAGAACTGCCGGAGTTAGAGGGGGTGTCAAAGTTTTCATTTCATCCAAATCGGAAGACATCGATTTTAAAAATTTGGTCACTTGACACGAAATTGCCCATATGTATAAATGTAAAGATGAACTTGTAGAAAATAATTTGTATTCTATCCCCATATTTTTAATATAATTTAGGGCAGATAATTTGTTCTTCATTATTATAAGTGGACAATAAGGTAGTAGTGAGCGTTAAGCTAAAGGGAAGATGACCCTGCAACCTGTCACTTTTAAAGTTAAGTTTATGTTTCAACTTGCCATACATACATATATTATAGATCAACAATGAAATTTTGAATATAAGTGAGTCAAGAGTATTGAAATTTAACTATTCTGATTCATTCGTACTCACTACAACGTTGATTTATAAGTGCAGATTCCAATGAGTATGAGTACAAAGTTGACATCAAACTCACACCATTCGAAATATGTTTGATTCATAAGCCTACTCATTTATATTCATACCTTTAGAAAAATATTTATAAATGATTCGAGTGACTGGAATCATTCATCAAAATTTCAAAAATTCTTCCTTCTAATGAGTATTTTAGTGTTCGTATGCGAATCATACTTATTTTGTGATTCGTGTATATGTTGAGTTATGGAGAGTCGAAATCAACAACATCACACGTGTTGTTAAGTTTGAATCAGAGATCAGCAATGAATCGTTTTTGCGCTACTCATAAGCACTCATGCAATTTTGAGTATGAGTGAATCAACAGAATTGAAATTCAACTACTCTGATTCATTCGTACTCGCTACAGCATTGATTTATAAGTATAGGTTACAATGAGTATGAGTACAAGGTTGACATCAAACTCACACCATTCGAAATATGTTTGATTCATAACCCTACTCATTCTGATTCATACCTTTAGAAAAATATTTATAAATGATTCGAGTGGCTCGAATCATTCATCAAAATTTACAGCCTTTGTTATTGTTGCATATACAAACAAAGAAGAAAGGAAAGACAAATACAACAAGCAAAGCATACACACAATCTTCTTGTGAGTATAGTAGTGTTCGTACGCGAATCATACTTATTTTGTGCTTCGTGTAAATGTTAAGTAGAGACGAGTCGAAGTCAATAACATCATGCGACGAGTACTTCCAATTTTGAGTATGAGTAGTATGCGTATCATATTAAAATAAGTATGTATGCGTATAAGTCTCAGAAATAATAAATATGACTCGAATCTACTCATCGTTTTGAATACTCGTTGCTGATCTCTGGTTTGAATATAATGAGTACTTCAATCTTTGAATATGAGTAGAGTTTCCATGATATTAAAATAAGTATGAATGCGTATAAGTATCAGAAATTAAGAGTATGATTCGATTCTACTCATCTATTTGAATACTCATTGCTAATCTCTGACATCTATATTATTTTCAATAATGGCAACTTCAAACATAAATAAAATGAGCAAACACAACAAAAAAAAAAAAGCCGTCGTTGCCACTGCGTTAAAAAAAAAACTTGTTTAATTGAGAAATGTTATCTGGTACTGCTATATTTTTCAAAAAGTTAAATTTATTTTATCATTACATTTTAATAACGAAAATAAGTTAAAGATGGCTTTAAAGTTCACTTTAGCTAAAGTTACCTTTAAATAAACCCAACTTTAACGGCAAGTTGTAATAATGGCCTTTAGTTTGTCTTGATTTTTTTTTATAATTTTTTTCTAGTAATAAGAATTTCTGTGCTACCGTAACTTATACTACAAAATGTAGGGTTTACATGTATTCGGTTTGATCTTCTTGACTTTAATTTCTTAAATCTCTCTTTTTCATGTATTTTTTTTTTTCTTTTCACTTGTTTTGTGTTCAACTTTTGAGTTGGTAACAAACAAAAGTGATCGTTTGAACCAGAAACAAAAAAAAAATTGTGACTCTTGTCTGCGTTGGGAAACAACATCCCAAATAATAACAAAAAATTTGAAAAAAAAACTCTAAAATGGATCGAATGGAAAAAAACCAAAGCCAAGTGTAATTTAATGACTTGCTTATAAAGTTGCATGGTTTCAAATGTTTACTACGAATTTGTATACCCCATACGCTACACTGAAAGAATGTTTTATATGACAATTTTATGTTTTTCGTTTAACATTTATTTTCGTTTAAAAGGTACATTACCATACCAAATGTAGAGATCAATTTTATTTAAATTGCATTAGAATTGTAACGGATTTGGTTAGTTTTCGGTTTTCAAAACTCGAAATTTGCAATTTCTTCTTCCTTTTTAATGAAAATTATGTAACACTCTGAAGTATTGTCTGACATTTTCTCTCTGCACCAGAGGGAGATACAATGACTTATGGATGACAAGAAAACATTCAACAGCAATTTGGATTATTTTAATTGAATGAATTGAACTGAAAATCTTAAATTGTTTGCATAATTCTGGATCTATTAAGTTCGATTTTGATTTTGTCAGACATTAGGTGGTGGAAAATTCATTAAAAATTAGTTCCACTTCACATAGAGAATAATGGAATTTTTACAAGTAGATTTTAAATAAATTTTTATGTACCAGAGATCAGCAACGAGTATTCAAAACGATGAGTAGATTCGAGTCATACTTATAATTTCAGATACTTATACACATTCATACTTATTTTAATATCATACATACAATACGCATGATGTTGTTGATTTCGACTCTCCATGACTCAACATATACACGAAACACAAAATAAGTATGATTCAAGTACGAACACCACAATACTCGCTAGAAGGTTGTGTGTGTGCTTTGCTTGCTGTCTTTGTCTTTTCTTTTTTCTTCTTTTGTAAATGCAACAATAACTACTACTGTAAATTTTGATGAATGATTCGAGTGACTCGAATCATTCGTAAGTATTATAAGTATTTTTCTAAATTTATGAATCTGAATGAGTAGGCGTATGAATCAAACAATGAATCGAATGTTGTGAGTTTGATGTCAACGTTGTACTCATACTCATTGCAACCTATACTTATAAATCAATGTTGTAGCGAGTATGAATGAATCAGAGTAGTTGAGTAGAGTAGTTTCAATACTCTTGACTCACTCATACTCAAAATTTCATGAGTACTTATGAGTAGCGAAAATACGATTCATTGCTGATCTCTGGTATGTACTACCTTATGTGTTGACGATTGTTGGCGGTTTCAACAAAACTATGCGACACACACTAATTTTGGGTGAAAAATTCAAAAATACCGTTTTTGTCAAATAAAACAAGTTTGAAGGGTTCAAGGAATATAAAAAAAAAAATATTTTTGCGTTCTACTCAACAAAACTCACAACTTACACTATGTCATTAGCTGGGTGTATTTCATTTCTTTTATTTTGTCGCATAGTGTAATTTAACAGGGAGGCACCTGCTGGACTTGTATGGATAAAAAGAGAACTTGTTGTCTGTTGTCCGTAAATCTCTTGGTTATTCATCGTGCAATTACGATCTTCACAAGCCACTGTGATATTGGAAGGCATGCGATTAAATTTGGTGTTTATCTTTCCATCATGTGTCAATGCCTTGTTCTTGCCACAAAGAGGCGACGATTCTTAATATTTAATTTTCTGGCATATTTGACTGAACTCTCCAATACAAAGATTGCTGCAATAGTGAGTTTTACTTTAGAGTTGAGAATATTAGATCCTCGGGGGAACTAATCCTTCAAAGAGGACGCGCTACTTTAGCCAAGACCACTATAAGTTTTATTAACCGATTTTTAATATGAGAAATTCAAGGAAAAGTTCATATTTTTAAACATAATAAGGGCTATTATTACAACTTGCCGTTAACTAAAGGGATGATTTTAACGGCCAGAAAAATTGTTTTTCATTATTATAAGTGGACAATATGCTAAAAGTGAGCGTTAAGCTAAAGTGAGGATCATCCTACCTGTAACTTTTAAAGTTAAGTTTATGTTTAAGCTTGCCATATTATATATTATTTTCAATAATGGCAACTTCAAATATAAACAAAATGAGCAAATACAACAAAAAAACCAAGCCCGTCGTTGCCACTGCTTTACAAAAAAAAAATTTGTTTAATTGAGCAGTGTTATCGACATTGCTCCGTCACTGCCATATTTTTGAAAATGTTAACTTTATTTTATTATTAGCTTTTAATAACGAAAATAAATTAAAGGCGACTTTAAAGTTCACTTTATCTAAAGTCACCTTTAACTAAATCCAAGTTTAACGGCAAGTTGTTATAATGGCCCTAAGATACTTAACTTTAAGCGGTAATTGTTTTCAAATTCATTCTGTTTGCCAATTCTACTGAAAACTGGCGTACGAGTTTAAAGGGGGAATTGTTTTTGTTTTCTTCCTTTTTTTTTTTGCACTTTTGTTATTATCATGTATCGTACTTGAAGTGTTCGCCAAATAGCATATGCATATAGAAGAGGCAGGTTCTAGATCTAAAAAGAAATAAAAAATAAAGAAAATAAATAATTTTATTTATTGAATTTCATTTTCTTGTGGTTTACGATTACCAAAGAAGCCGACAGCCTATTCGATTATTTTTTATTTTATTGCGGTTTTCTTAGCTGGGCATGTGTTAACGTTGGAAAAGTACTGTAGGCTTGTTCTGTTCTTTTTTTTTATTAAGTTCTTGTTAAATAATACTAGAGTATACATGGGGGACATGTGTGAAATGAAATGATGTAGTTGACTTGACATTTAACCACTTCACTTAATCGTTCTAGAAATTTGTCACATTTTGAAAAAGATTACACAACAACAAAGGATTCTATTCATGACTTTATCTCTACAACATAATACAAGTTTAATAAGTTGTTGTTTTTTTAATTTCATTCTTATTGTTGCGGTTACTTTATCGTTGTGGTAAATGTGCACTAGTGCAGATGAATTTATTTATTCTCGAATTGAAATATTTTTTTTATTTATTTTGAAGTTGAATTTGTTCGTTACAGCGATCAATTGATATGTAAATTAAAATGTTTATTTACGATCAACCACGATTCAAAATGTTATCATTAACCTCTCATCAAAAGCACTACACTTTGAAGTGCTCATTAAGCGTCATTATTACAATTTCCCGTTAAAGTTGGTTTTAGTTAAAGGTAACTTTAGCTAAAGTGAACTTTAAAGTCACCTTTAAATTATTTTCGTTATTACAAACTAATGATAAAATAAAGTTAACTTTTTCAAAAAAATGACAGTGCCGGCGCAATGTCAATAACACTGAACGCAGTGGCAACGTCGTGCTTCTTTTTTTTTTGTTGTATATGCTCATTTTGTTTATATTTGAAATTGCCATATTGAAAATAATATATTTGTATGGCAGGTTCAAACATAAACTTAACTTTAAAAGTTACCGGTAGGATGATCCTCCCTTTAGCTTAACGATCACTTCTACCATATTTTCCACTTATAAAGGGCTATCCATTTCGTGGTTTCAAAAGTATGGGATTGGAATTCGACATCTGTCAAACTAAGTTGTGAAACCAATTTTTTTCTTTTCAGTTGAAAGTTTGACATTGACGAAAATGGATCGCTTAACTATCACACAACGCATAAAAATTATCAAAACCTACTACAAAAATGGTGTTTCTGCCGCAGCCACGTATCGTGATTTAAGAGGAGATTATGGTTTACATAATCGTCCAACTACGCAAGCAATTGGCAAAATTGTGAAGAAATTTGAAGAGACTAGAGTGGTTACAAATATTGAAAGGCCTGTGCCTGTGTTGCCGAAGACCCGAATGTGTCGATTCCTCGTCGTTCTCAGGAATTAGGATTGTCTTACGGCACATTATGGCGTATTTTGCATTTAGATCTACATCTACATCCATATAAAGTCCAGCTCACGCAACAACTGAAGCCATCTGACCATTCACAACGTCGTAGATACGTGGAATTGGTGCTTGAACAACAGGCGGTGGACGGCAATTTTTCGAACAAAATTTTCTTCAGCGATGAAGCACATTTCACACTCGGTGGGTATGTTAATAAACAAAATTGTCGTATTTGGGGTTATGAAAGAGGGGTATTGAAGAGAGGCCATTACATCCAGAAAAAGTCACTGTTTGGTGCGCTCTTTGGTCCGAAGGTATGATTGGACCTTACTTCTTCGAAAACGACGATGGAACGACTGTCACCGTCAATTCGGAGCGTTATGGTCATATGATGAGACATTTCCTGGCCGCGTAATTTCTCGTCGTGGCGATATCAACTGACCACCAAGATCATGCGATTTGACACCATTAGACTTTTTTTTGTGGGGCTACGCGAAAGACCGTGTTTATGCAGATAAACCTTCAACTCTTGAGTACTTAAAAACCAACATTCGTCAAGTTATGCCGGAGATACCGCCCAATATGTGTCAAAAAGTGGTCGAAAATTACCTCAAAAGAATCAATGCTTGCAACACTTCGCGTGGAGATCATTTAAATGATGAAGTGTTTCACACATAATGTCAACGTTCAAACTTTACAATAAAAAAGAAATATCATGAAAAAAATATTTAATATGTGTTTTATTTACGTTTACTTTTGAAACCACGAAATGGATAACCCGGTAATAATGAAAAACAATTTATCTGCCCGTTAAAATCCTCACTTTAGTTAACGGCAAGCAGTAAAAATGGCCCTAAAACTGCTTACCATATAAAGTTAGTAGTTCATAAACAACAAAAACGTTCACTTAAAAATACCTTATCCATCGATCAAAATTAGAAGTCGCCGTAGTCTAGTAGGTAGTTTGTTGGATTATTAGACTTGAGGCCACGGTTCAAACTCCAGGTCAGACATCTCCAACAAAACGATCACAGCAGATTTCTGGCAAAAACTCTGAGAGTAAATAAAATTGCCATGAAAAGTTTCTCAAAAAATCTGTCGTTCGGAGTAAACTTTAAACTGTAGGTCCCACCACTCATGAATAAAAATTAACGCACACAACATAAGTGGTTTGAGAAACTAGGTCGTAATCCTGACTAAAGGGTTGTAATGACCAACTATGTATTTATGTATACAATATATACGTATTCGCATACTACTTACGTTGTGTGTGTTAATTTTATCCTTAAATAGCGGAACCAGAAGTTTAAAGTCAACTCCGAACTACAGATTTATGGGAAACTTGTCATTGCATTTTTATCTACTTTCAGAGTTTTCGTGAAAAGTCTGGGAATACTTGATTTCATTTCTGGTTGTTTATGTTTTTTTTTTATAGATTTATGCTCACCATCGCGTTACAATTTTTTCCACTGTTTATAGGCTTTTTTTTATTTATGTATTTTATTTATTTATTTATTTATTATTAGTCATAGCACAAAAAGATAATAATCTTATGAATGAAAGTGCTATGGGAGTACAGCAAAGAAAAAAAAAAAAACAATAACAAATCATTGATTATGAAACGTTTGAAATAAAGTAGAAATAAAAATTAATAAGAACATGTTATAATCTCGGAAAATAGCAATAGATACAAAAAATTAGGATAAAAAAATTAATATATGGGCAATTTCGTGTCAAGTGACCCAATTTTTAAAATCGATGTCTTCCGATTTGGATGAAATTTGCACCAAGGTTAGTACTATTGGATAGTTGGCCAGACACAAATTTTCAGCTTTATCAGTCAAGAACTGTCGGAGTTAGAGGGGGTCAAAGTTGGACATTTTGGTCATACAGGGTTTTTTTAAAATGTGTGTAACTTTTCACCTATTGGTCCTAGCAAAAATTTTCCAAAGGATATTAGATAGCTATTTCTTCAATCTTTCCAAAAATTTTTTTTTTTTTTTTAAATTAATTTTTTTTTAAATTTTTTTTCAATTTGGGCCCTTTTTTTTTTTGCTTAAAAGGCAATATATTTATTAAAATTCCTGTATAATAAAATTAAAAATTGTATTATATAAAATAGATTACAATTTCTTAAAGCGACATACTTTTTAGTAGGAAAGCTACCGGAATCGAATAACAAGAAAAAAAATTAATTAAATTTATATGACTAAGCGCGTCTATAGAAATGCATATCTGGCTATATTTTTATAAGCCAAGTTGAGTTTCCTCCTATGATCAGTATCACAATTTGTGAAAATTTCAGATCTGTATAAAAGAACAGGAATCAAATACGTTTTAGCCAGTTGCATACGTATGGTAAAGGGAGTCGAATCTATAACAGCCCATAAGTTTCTAAGCATACCGTAAACTTTACCAACGATGACGTTAATGTGATTAGACCACGTTAGCCGATCATTAAAGATAATACCCAGATTAGATGCTGATTCAACAAAATCAATTTTATTCCCCTGGATAATAATATCTGGCACAAGAAATGCTCCCTTAGTTCTGGAGAGCAATAAACATTTTGATTTTAATGGATTTATACAAAGTCCATTAGCTCTAGCCCCGATGTCAATTTTCTGCAATCAAAGTTGATCGAGTCTATATATAATTTGATATCAGTGTTGCCAACTCGTGGTGACTAAAAATGCCTAAAATCGTGTAAAAAAATGGCTGAAAAATGGCTAAACAATTTTAGTTAATAAAACACATATATTTAATTAAAAACAACAAAAACTATTAACTTTTTTATTTTTTACAACTATGTTGTAATAATGAGATCATTTTTATTAAAAATTGAGTGTTTAAAGAAATAAATCATCTATAATATCAGGGTGATTATTGTTTTTATCATAAGACTCATTAGTACCAACTAGTTTTAAATAATTTTTCGGTACGTCGTATTCAAAACAGCATTTATCGATTCTTTTAAGTCGAAACCTGCAAAATAAATAAAAATTAATCAAAATGGAGATGGATTAGTTTTAGCACTCTTACCTGATAGACAAAATCGAAGTGACGGTCGATAGATGCATTTTATTTTTTAACTAGTTTTCACCAGATTTATTTGGCTAAAAACCCTTTCAACTGCTGCATTTGACCAGGGTAAAGAAGGTAGTTTGAGCACAAATTCCGAAATTTCGTGAAACTTTTTATTTCCGCCAGCATCTCTATATTTAAATACCTCTGCCCAAAATAAAATTTGAATTTAAAATAATATTTTTGAATTTAAATATGTTTACAAACCTCTGTTTCAATTGATTTATGAAATCGACAAAAAATTTAACACAATTTCGCCTAATTTCACGTTCTGTCTTCTTTTTCATGTTTCCGCTTTTTTAATTTCCTTTAGATAAGTTTCAAATTCATAACCTAGGCTGCATGTGTATAAAATAAATTCGTCGAAATCTGAATATAAGACGTCTACACAGTCGTCACCAACTACTTTTCTTTTTTCACCAGATTTATTTGGCTAAAAACCCTTTCAACTGCTGCATTTGACCAGGGTAAAGAAGGTAGTTTGAGCACAAATTCCGAAATTTCGTGAAACTTTTTATTTCCGCCAGCATCTCTATATTTAAATACCTCTGCCCAAAATAAAATTTGAATTTAAAATAATATTTTTGAATTTAAATATGTTTACAAACCTCTGTTTCAATTGATTTATGAAATCGACAAAAAATTTAACACAATTTCGCCTAATTTCACGTTCTGTCTTCTTTTTCATGTTTCCGCTTTTTTAATTTCCTTTAGATAAGTTTCAAATTCATAACCTAGGCTGCATGTGTATAAAATAAATTCGTCGAAATCTGAATATAAGACGTCTACACAGTCGTCACCAACTACTTTTCATTTCACAAAATTTATAAGCAATAATAGTTCCTTTAATAGGCGAGTTGGATCATTTTCATGGCATTGAAAAAATGGGTTTCAAAAATAACAAATATAAACGAATATTGTCGTCGTTGTACAATTCAGAAAAGATTTTAACCTTAAGACATTTTTATGTATCATTTTAGTAAAGTTGCTGTAAAAATATGAATATGGCTAAAAATGGCCAAAATAAAATAAAAATGGCTAAAAAAATGGCTAATGGCAAAATTTATTTTTTGATGGCTAAACATGATTGAAATGTGCTAAATTTAGCCATGAAATGGCTAAATTGGCAACACTGTTTGATATTCCCAATACGAGTGCTCCTATAAAGCTGAAAGTTATTAGCGTACATGTGTACGCTGCAATTATCCAAGACATCAGGTTGGTCATTAACGTATACACTGAACAAGAGAGGCCCTAATATTGATCGCTGAGGAATACCGCTTCCAACGTTTAGCGAATTCGAGATCTTGCCGTTTAAGTAAACTCGTTGTGATCTGTTCATAAGATAAGAACGACTGTATTATTGAATTACTCAATAAAAAAAAATAAATTTCCGATCAATACTGCAATTCAATGGAACCTCTGTAATTTTGTTTGATACAATAAGAAAAAATGCCTTATGCCGCATAGTAAAAAAGTCACTAGACACTCAGCATCTGTGTAAAGTTCTGCATAGTCATCAATGTTTCCTAATCTACATTCCTTTTAATTTTTTTACATTTTTGTTTGGTTCCATCATCATCAGTTGTGTTACCTTTACATTCAATGTCATTAATTTCGATTTGAAAATGAAAAAGTAAATTAATGATAGAAATAAAAAGAAAAGAAATGCAATTTCATTTTGTTTAAATAAATTCATAATCGACAAAAAGAAAAAAAAAACAACCAAAAATGACTGGAAACTTTTTAGTTTTCTTAAATTTTAGAAAGACCCAATCGAAATAACACAACACATGTTGTATGAAATTAAAGGATTCTTCAGCATAAAACCTCAAGAAATATAAACCAAACGAAAGGAAAGATAACAAATAAAAAAAAGACACAAAAATTGAAAGTCATTCATATGATGCAACACGGTAGAATGAAGAATAAGAAACCAAAAAAAAGGAACAAAAATAAATTTAAATTCAAGGTCTTCTCTTGAATTTTTTTTTTCTAAGTATCTTCTGACTTCAGACTCGTGTAGCAATAAAATAAATTTTAAGATACAAAGAAGAGGAACAAAAACAAAATTTATAAATAAAATAATAATTATCAAAACACATACAATCTTATGTAATTTAAAAATAAAATAAAAAAAAAAATAATTTTATTGTTCTCTTAAAAATAACACACATCAGATACATTTAATCAATGATGCATCGCATGCGTCCGCTTGTCCATCCATACAATCATTTCGTATCTTTAAACACACAATTTAAAAAAAAAAAGAATTTTTTTTTTCGACAATAAAGATTCATTGTTGCAGTCACGTATGGTTAATGGTTTTGTTTAAAAAAGTAAAGAAAAAATTTTAACCCTTAGTTAGCCATTAGATTAAATTTATTGAATGCCACAATAAAAAAAAAATACTTAAAAAGGCGAAAGTCGTATATCTTCATTTAAAATTGTATGGATCTACACCAGAGATCAGCAATAAGTATTGAAAAAGATGAGTAGAATCGAATCATACTCATAATTTCTGATACGCATTCATACTTATTTTAATATCATGGAACATACATACATACATAATTGGTCATTACAACCCTTCAAACAGGATTTCGACCTTGCTTCTCACACTACTTATGTTGTGTGCGTTAATTTTATACGTGAGTGGCGAGACCTACAGTTTAAAGTCGACTCCGAACGACAGATTTTTGAGAAGCTCTTCATGTCAATTTTATTTACTCTCAGAGTTTTTACCAGAAATCTGCTGAGAGGCAGTCGCCGAAGAAATATTTTTTTTCATATTTCGTTATGTTACGTTATACGAACCCGGACTTTACGTCTAATAAGCCAACACACTACCTACTAGACTACGGCGACTACCTCTACTCATATTCAAAGTTTGTAGTACTCATCATATTCACACTTAACAACAAGTATGATGTTGCTGATTTAGACTCTCCATAACTCAATATTTACAAGAATCACAAAATAAGTATGATTCGCGTACGAACACTAACTTACTCACTAAATGGTTGTGTGTTTACTCTGCTTGATGCTCAGCCTTTTTTACTTACATATGTGCCTTTTTTCTTTTTTTGTAAAGCAACAACAACTAAGACTGTAAATTTATGATGAATGATTCGAGTCACTCGAATCATTTATAAGTATTATAAGTACTTTTCTAAAGTTATGAATCTGAATGAGTAGGCTTTTGAATCAAACATATTTCCAATGGTGTGAGTTTGATGTCAAAGTTGTACGCATACTCATTGCCATCTGTACTTACATATAAATCAACGTTGTAGTGAGTACGAATAAATCAGACTACATAGTTAAATTTCAATATTATTAACTCACTTATATTCAAAATTTCATGAGTGCTTATGAGTAGCGAAAAAACGATTCATTGCTGATCTCTGATCTAAACCTAAATAATTCCTAACGTTCGTTTTATTTTTCTTTCCTAGAAATTTTCCAGCGTAATTCTAATTCTATATTAAGTTCCTCAATGTATCCATAGTTGAAAGTGTCTAACATACATACATAATTGGCCATTACAACCCTTTAGTCAGGATTACGATCTAGTTTCTCACACCACTTATGTTGTGTGCGTTAATTGTATACATGAGTGGCTGGACCTACAGTTTAAAGTCAATTTCGAACGACAGATTTTTGAGAAACTTTTCATGGCAATTTTATATAAAAAGCTTTTAAGGCCTCTTCAATTTATAAATTCTAAGTTAGGTTTGAGAACGTGTACTTGTTATTGGAACCAGTACAATATCCAGAAGTGTAAATTCGTCCTAGAAGAGAGAGAGAAAATAGTGAAGCAGATAGGGAAATTGGAAAAGGACTATGACTATGAAGAATATTTTTTTCCGCATTTTTTTTCCGAGAAGTTCTCAGGCATAAATTACTTTCATAAGCAAAATTTTTTCCTTGAGCAACATTTTTTACTACCATAATTGTTCGATATCAATAACCTGTTTTAAGATTTAGTCAATGTCTATGATTTTTTTTTTATGAAACCAGCGCTCAGGGGATGGAACCTACTCATGCAGTGCATTTTGCAGGTTTTTTAGGCAAGGTGGAAAGGGGGAAGATGCGAACGGCAAGGAAACGAGTTGCTGCTAGGTGACTATAAAATGGCCAGTTCTATACCTTCACCATTAGACAGTCTACAGGCAATCGTCCCCAAGATGCCCGCAGTTTCTCACACCACTTATGTTGTGTGTGTTAATTTTATACATAAGTGGCGGGACCTACTGTTTAAAGTCGACTCCGAACGACAGATTTTTTGAGAAACTGAGAAGAAATCGCCGAAAAAATACTTTTTGTATTTTTTTTTTTTTTTTTTTGATGTCTGGCCTGGGACTCGAACCCTGGCTTTTACGTCTAATAAGCCAGCACACTACCTACTAGACCACGGCGGCCCCATGTCTATGATTTGTTGCTTCATTAGAGCACTTTTGATGTAAATGGCCTTCCGAGATGTATTGTCGTGGAATACAAAACATCTCCTATTTGTCAAGTCAGTATAGTCTGTCGCCTTAGTTTAGTAGATAGTGTGTTGGCTTATTAGACGTGATGCCTCGGTTCAAACCCGTAGTCAGACGTGCCAACAAAACGAAATATGAAACAATATTTCTCCGGCGACTTCTCCTCAGCCGATTTCTGGCAAAAACTCGGAGAGTAAATAAAATTGCCATGAAAAGTTTCTCAAAATTCGATCGTTCGAAATCGACTATAAACTGAAGGTCCCACGACTCATGTGTAAAATTAACACACGCTTCATGAGTGGTGTGAGAAGCCAGGTCGTAATCCTGACTGAAGGGTTGTAATGACTAATTATTTATGTACGAATGTAATAACTTGGAGTAATAATTTAGTCTGTGGTTTGTGTTTGTTGCTTTATTAGAACACTATTGATGTAAGCGACCTTGTGAGATGTATTATATTCCATTATTATTAGTCAAAGCAGAATGTATTTGCTTGATTACTTCTTCGAAAGGATTTAATTGTCAACGGTATAACCAAAATTTATAATGTTGCTGTACGAAAGCAACTCACAGCAGTTGACTTCTTCTCAATAGCACCAAAAATACAAAAAAAAGCTTACCCCAGCAATTCTGATTTGGTTTTAGTTTATATCGTGATTGTTTTGTAGAATGAATAGCGATCGACTTTTTTTTGTTTATCGATAAATTAATCAAAATTGTTTTCAAGTCTTATTTCAGTGTCATTCCTTTCCACTTTGAAAAACAAAAAATACTCTTTTTTGGCACGGAGCACTGAATTTACTTTCTTTATGGCATTAGTAACTATCGGAATTCTAAAAGTCATGCTTTCAACTAGTTTGCAGCATCATACTTGTGTTCTTTTTGGTATCTAGATCTTATAGGAGCTCTAACATGACTTTATTGTAAAAAAGATTAGCGCTGAAGTAAAAGTGGTTAGAAATATAGCCAAAGGAAGCGATTTCTATTCTATTGTTTGAGATAAAAGTACTAAGCGACATTTGCAAAGCCTTACAAAAACTGGAGCGCTGATGATTAACAAGACAAGTGAATCCAAAAATAAACTTTTTGGTTTCTTATAAACGTAA
This sequence comes from Sarcophaga caerulescens, assembly GCA_927399465.1. Lineage (NCBI taxonomy): Eukaryota > Metazoa > Arthropoda > Insecta > Diptera > Sarcophagidae > Sarcophaga > Sarcophaga caerulescens. The sequence goes on from OV656867.1 coordinate 24,090,914, forward strand.
GAAGAACCATCACCGTCACCCTTGGTCCCGTACAATAAGTTCGTCTGGCACCATGGTTATATAAGGTGCAACGAAACAAAAACGGTTTGAAATTTTGCAAAATTTATTTTTTTGTTTGAAGCAAAATTGGATCGGTTAGAAATGGAATATTATTTCATTCATATGGCTGCAACGGCGGGCTTTACAGTACCTCATCCGATCGCACCAATTTTCATGCACTTTTTCGACTGTATGTGGCCGTATCTCGGCAATGGTATATCGAATGTTGGCTTTTAAATACTTAGCTGTCACTGGTTGGTCAGCATAACACTTTTCTTTAACGGCGCCCCACAGAAAATAATCCAACGGTGTCAAATCACAGCTTTTTGACGGCCAATTGACATTACCATTCCGGATAATTAAACTGCCAGCAAACGTTTGACGCAATAAGTCGATTGTGGCATGAGATGTGTGACTAATTGCACCATTCTGTTGAGACCAAACATCGCTCACAACAATACCATGAGGAACGGGTACAAAAAATCGATTTTCATGTTGCGATAGGTATCTCCCGTGACCGTAATGGTTGCGTGGTCCTCATTTTAAAAGAAATATGGAGCAATGATGCCTCCACTGCAAACAATCACTTGTAATGGGTGCATTGGCTCCTGTAAGACCACGTGTGGGTTTTCTGAGCCTCAAATACGGCAAATTTTCCGTATTAACGTACCCACTAAAATGAAAATGAGCTTCATCCGAAAAGATGATTTTTTTTTTTGCAATTTTTGCAATTTCCAACCAATTGTCTTTGTTTTGGAAATAAATTTCCAATAAATCCCAACGTTGCTCAAGCATAAATCGATTCATTACGTTCAGTGGAGATAATATACTGAATTTTGTGACAGAATAGAATGTGATGAGTATTGCCAGATTCAAAATAACCGATGCTTCAAATTTAAACCGATAGATGGTCCACCTGATATATACATATATAGATATGTATATATATTTTTAGTTTGAATACTAAACACTAAACAGATGAAGATGATACTAAATTAAGACAAAAAAAAACTTTAAAGAAATTGCTACTTTGACCTGCCAGTGTTGTTGGGGTTTAATTGCTTGAAGACACGCACACAAATTAATTTTCAATGCAAGATTTCAAGAACATGACTGAAAATTTTTTTTTTTTTGTTTCTCTGCAACCTGAGGCGATAACACTAAAACATGCTCTGACGTAATGCGTCTGATGATCTGTGTCTCATAATGAAAACTCGAAGGCTTTTAAAATGATTTTAAAGGTGTTTTGGGTTTTTTGTTAATTTTATTAACTCTGACTCTCTCTTCTTCTGGCTCTTCTTTTTTATTTTTTTATTTTTATTCTTTAATTCTAGCATTCAAACACTTAATATTGAACATTTTTTGTTCTACAACCAAAGAAAATAAATCGTAACCCAGTATACAATATTACTGTGCAATATAATGGTGATGAGAGTCATATTATGTTGTCAAATGAAATGAAAATCTGATATGAAAAAAAAACTTATTTGGGGAGAATCTTGAAAGTTATATTAGACACATTAATTACTGATACCTTTTCGCGTAAGAGCAGTGATCGGCCGATAACAATATGAACACGAATCGAACTAGCATTCTTCTTTTTAATAATCGGCTTTAGAAAAAGAAAAAGTGGAAGTACAAGGCCCCAACATAGATGTCTTATCTGTTTCGAAGAAAATCATTTACCAGTGGCACCTGTCTGAACTAAGCGTTTTTCTGTGAAAAGCAGACACTAATTTTTAATGGGAAAGTATTAAAAATATTGACCACTGGCTGCACATCCTTCCGTTTTTTACGCAATTTATGCATTCCAAACCAATAAAACAGTTCGTCTATTGAAGAAAACAACAAAATTAAACAATTTTCGACTTCCTCGTAGGAATCAAAGTGCTGCTCAGCTACAGCGAGTCCCATCGATCAAAATAAATCGTAGTCGAAAGTAGTCCGCAAGTCTAATGAATACGGCGAGTGGGATAGCAATTCTCAGTCCAATGCTTTGATTGCATCCTTAACCGGCTTTGCTTTGTCATGTTGCAAATTGCCTTGCCCTGTCTTGTAGCCAATAAGGGTAATTTTTGCTCAAGGAATGGTTCAAATTGACCATTTGTTGGTTTCACTAGGTTTTAAAATCTTGTGGTATACCTCTGCATTCTGGTCCTATCAGACACACAGAATTACCCTCCTGCCAAATCGATCTGGTTTTGCAGTCAAAGTTGATGGTTGTCCCAGACTCTTTCCGTTTAGGATTCTGAAAATAAATTAATTTTTATCGTAAACAACAATTCGATGCAACACTGATTTCTATTTTGTCTTTGAAGCAAAATTTCACAAGTGTTTTTTAAGTTTTCCATATGTTTGTCACCCAATTCATGTGGCAATCATTTTCCAGACAGTTGGATCTTTCCCATAACTTTTAATCGGTTAGACATTGTTTAACATTTATGCCATTTGTATCTGGCCATTATTACAACTTGCCGTTAAAGTTGGGTTTAGTTAAAGGTAACTTTAGCTAAAGTGAACTTTAAAGTCACCTTCAACTAATTTTCGTTATTACAACCTACTGATAAAAGAAAGTTAACTTTTTCAAAAATATGGCAGTGCCGGAGCAATTTCGATAACATTTGCCAAATTAAATAAGTTTTTATTTAAACGCAGAGGAAACAACTAGCTTCTTTTTTTGTTGTGTTTGCTCATTTTGTTTATATTTTAAGTTGCCATATTGTTAATAATATATATGTATGGTAAGTTTACACATAAACTTAACTTTAAACTTTAAAAGTTACAGGTTACAGGCCCCCTTAACTTAAAACTAACTTCTACCTTATTATAGAATAATAAACCTTAGAATAATGAAAACAATTTATCTGCCCATTAAAATCCTGCCTTTTGTTAAAGGCAACTTGTAATAATAGCCCTTAAAGTGCCATCTTCATCCAAGCAGTTCGGCGTCTGCAAACTTTCCATGTTCTTCAATTCTCACATTAAAATCGTTATCTTTGAACCGTCGAAACCATCTTTGTTGCTAATTTTGCTTTTGATAGAACATGCTCGACAAACAACAAACTCGCCAGCCCTTTTCTTCAAATGAACACAAATCATCTATTTCTGGTACAAAGTTCAACACGATGAAAAATATGATGAAAAATATGATATTTCTTGCTCATGTACTGAATATATTTGACAGATCCCATCGCTAAGGCTAAAAAGAGAAATTACGGCTCTTTCATATTAAATTTGTATCTTGACGTACACTTCATACCGATACATCTTTCAGATTATGGGGTCGTAGATTGCAAATAAAAATAAATTTGTCTTTAGTTTTAATTAAAATTCTTTTTTGTTCGCATAATTCTGTGTGCCACTGTTCACAACTTGATGTAAACAACAACAATTGCTTTGGTTGTTATTCTTCTTTACACTCTTTTGCGTAGACATTAACAATTACTAGACAAATGTTCGACAGATCATTATAACGGAGATCTTCAAACCACTATTATTCTCTTCAAACACACCACGTCTTCACACAAGACTGACTGAACTTTTACTGACTCCGTTGCCTGCTTTGCCTTGCCTTTTATATGGCAGAGTAAACAGTCTGATGAATGCTCTTGAAGGCGAATGACTTCGCTTTCTAGAAGTCTCTATAAATGTAAACAACATGTAGCGTTCTTGTAGTGTTTGTTGTTGCATTTTTGTTTACTTATTATCATTTTTTTTATACTGGTGTTTTGTTGGTATATTTTTGTTTACTTGTTTATCATGTAAACAAGTTCATTCTTTTTGTAGCTTTTGTTTATAATTTTAATGTTAAACGATGTAAAAGCAAAACACCATTTCCAACTTTGTACCAATATTTATTTTTTCCAGAACACATGGACAGGTTACCATATTTTTCTTGGTGTTGTAATAAAACTTGAGGACAAAATTGCTTTTTTCTGAATTATTTTATATTCCTTCAAGACGGATCGACTTAAATACAATGTCGTAGGTATTGTTTTTAAGTTAAGTTAAGAAGTATATGCTGTACGTGTATTGCTACTGTACTAATTAGAAATGACATGTTCTGAATAATTATGTCCTTTAGAAATTAAAAGGCATAATTATTTCTGTCCTTCTCCGTATGAAAATCAAATTTTACCAAAAACTTCTTCTTCTCTAAAGTTCGCACATAAACAACAAGTATTTTGGTTAATTCTAGTGTTTTTCGCTTTTAGTGGTGACGCTTCGACTGGTACAATGCATGCCTGCCAACCAGCCAGCCAGCTTTATAACAGGTCGTACAGCGAGACACGTACAACATTAAAGTGCTTGTAATACGAGAACAATTGCACTTAGTCTCAACGGAATCCTACTCAGAACATCCACCACTAACCAGAATAAGTAATTCAAATGCAGAGGCAATTTGTTAAAACCTAACAAAATTGCCACTTAAAATATGAGTTATTCGGCGGCTAATTTAAAAGTAATCACAAATGTTCATGCACAACGAATGACTGAATGTATGAATACACGAAGAAGAGCAACAAATAGTAAGCAAAAGAGGAAGCTAAACAGCAAAATACTTGGTATATAAATTTTTTTAATTTTTTGTTATTGTATTGCATATCAAGTCGTCATTATGGGAAAATTGGCGATAAACATAAGAACATACAGCGTTCCAAATGACTTAAGTGGTCAACCGAATAACCGAATAAATTTAACAATTCAGTGACAATAGTGTGTTGACTTATTAGAAGTGAGGCTACGGTTCAAACCCCCAGGTCAAACGTCTCCAACAAAATTGCCATGAAAAGTTTCTCAAAAATCTGTTGTTCGAAATCGACTTTAAACAGTAGGCCCCATAGCAGGTCATGTAGAAAATTAACGCACACAACATCAATGGTGTGAGAAGCTAGGTCGTAATCCTGACTGAAGAGTTGTAAGCAGTGGTGTTGTGCTAATTTTTTTTTTACCGGAACGCGTATATATAATTATATAGACAGGGCCGATCCTGGGTAGGCGGCCGCTCTGTGCGGTCTCATGTCCCAAATTTAACGACGAGGGTGATTTTCCATGATAATCCTGGCGGCGACGTTTTTTTTAGGTCTCATGTCCCAAATTTGACGACGGGGGGGAGGGAGATTTCGCCCAATTTTCGCCCGTTCACGGTTCGGAAAAACAAGCCGGTTCGTTTCGGTTTTTGATTCGGCTCGGGTTCGGTTCAAAACCTTGTTTATAAAAATACATATAAAAATTCGTCAAAAATTAAAAAAAAAAATCAGCAATTCTTTTTAATTTTTTTTTTTTCAAAACGTCAGCCAATTCTCGTTATCAGAAATCATCTTTAGTTCCGGAACGCATTCCTGTCTAAAAAGGAAGTACCGGATGTTCCGGAGCTTTCCGGCTCGACAACACCACTGGTTGTAAGAACCAATTATATATGTCAATGACAAACGTCGCAAATCAAAATAAAATGTTGCTGTTTCCAAATGCTGTTCTTGCCTTTTGAGGGCCAAAGCTATCAAAATACAGATTTCGGTATTTAATTTTAACTTCATAACAATTTCATTAATCAAGCTTCCCCAGCTAAGCAAATAATCGGATACCATTTGACGTTAGCTCGAAACATTGCATTCTATGGCAATGGATATTTAATAGTTGTGTTGAATACTACAGTTTGCCTACAGGTGACGCGGCCTAAACTTGATATGAAGTTCGTTCTTGGTGTTATCCTCACGGTGGTTTCAAAGGCTTGCTTTCAAAAAGACTGAATCTGGCAGTTGCGCTAATATCACTTATTGGCGCTGCAATTTAAATATTAAAACTTATATGGTGTATGATTTTATCGGGTTCAACCTTATTCAACCCAAGTACAGTTTTATGCTTAAATAATATTTCGAACATGCCAATAAAAAACATTCATACGTCCATCTTTGCTAATGACACTACTTTCTTTTGCGCACATGCCAGAGATCAACAATTAATCGTTTTTTCCCTACTCATAAGCACTCGTGAAATTTTGAATATAAGTGAGTCAACTATATTGAAATTTAACAATGTAGTCTGGTTCATTCATTCTAACTAGAACGTTGATTTATAAGTGCAGGTTGCAATGAGTATGCGTACAACGTTGACATCAAACTCATATCATTCGAAATATGTTTGATTCATAAGCCTACTCATTCAGATTCATAAATTTAGAAAAATCATTCATCATTGCATTTACAAAAAAAGGAAAAGACTCAAAAGCAATATAGACAGAGCAGCAAGCAGAGCAAACACACAACCTTTTAGTGAGTATTTTAGTGTTCGTATGCGAATCATACTTATTTTGTAATTCTTGTAAATGTTGAGTTATGGTGAGTCGTAATCAACAACATCATACGTGTTGTTAAGTATGAATATGATGAGTACTTTAAACTTTGAATATGAGTATAGTTTCCATGATATTAAAACAAATATGAATGCGCATATAAGTATCAGAAATTATGAGTATGATTCGATTCTCGTCATATTTTTGAATACTCATCAGATCTCTGATATGTATTAGAAGACTTTTTACGAAAAGCTGTAGGTGGTTAGGCAATAAGCTATGCTGAAAAGGGTAACTTGTTTATTAATCACCTTGAATTGATACATCCTGAAAGATCCAGAATACTATTGCCTACCTCAGCCAAAAAAAAGCCTCTGAAATTGAAATCTGAAATTCAGTAAATTGTAGCCTTAACGGATATCTAACGAGAAGGTTTCCAAAAGAAGTCATTCATATTTCCAAAATCAAACAAGGAACACATTTTTTTTGTTTTTGCTAAAACTTTTCATTCCATAACACGGAAGACTTTCTTAGCAGCAAGAATGATGTGTGAGACGCAAGAAATAAACCAAATTGTACTTGAAATTGAATTATAAATTTTGTTGTATTCAGTTTCTTTTTTTTTCTAATAAAACATATTGAAAATATTGCCAAAACATTGTAATCCTGTGTCGTTAAAATGCAAATATACTACTATATAGTAACACATGCATATTTATACAGTGGACAGCAAAAGTCTTAAGACGGCAATATATTTTAGCAATTTCATGAATTTTAGCCAACGTTTTGTATAGAAAATTAAGGTTTATATACATATATATTTTATTAATTTATTTCTATTATTATTATTATTATTATTATTATTATTATTATTATTATAATATATTATTATTATAAAACAAACAAATTTTCTATGTGATGACTCCATAGGTACCCCCATGGAGAACCCTGAGTAAATTTAAAATTCAAAGGCCTAATATATGAAAATGTTATCCCCTGCATATAGTAGAATATCCCTTAAGGTCAAGCACTCCATTTAACCCATTTGGAATTGAAAGTACAAGTTTTGTTTAGTGTTTCTGGTGGCACCATAAGCAAGTTTTCAGGTTGAGCTTTGTTTGAGGTTTAGCGATTACGTAACCGTTCTTTCAAATGATCTCCTAAATACTCTCTTGAAGTCATATCGGGACTTTGTGCACGAGTATTAAGCCTGTGGCGACTTTTATTTTTCAAAATATATTGTAGTACTAAGACTTTTGCTGTCCACTGTATGTATGGTAAGTATATTGTATGTTTATTGGATACACTGTACGGTAATACACGTAATGAGAGGGTAATATTAACACAATGACTTAATAAATCCAAAAACAACAGAAACCTTTTACAAAATGTTGATATTTTTATTGAAAAATATCCGTAAACGTGTTGCACGATTAGAGACCATATTTATGGTTACATTAAATTGCCTCTCATATGAATTGTATATGAATTATAAGATGCATACTTCAAAACATATGTTGTCTTAGCATCTGAATAATCTGTGACAGGAGTGGGTTTTATCAAATATTTCGATTGTATGGCATAATATTTCAATTATTATTATATAATCGTACAGGTGCATTGAATATGATTGTCTTTGTTATTGTAACTTCTCTAAATGTTGATATTACGCCAACGTTGTAATAAAATTTAAATGCGACATACAGACAATGATTGACAGCACAATAAAGTTTGTTTTTTTTCGGTTTTTTGTCTTACATTGATTGAGCCAATCATGTGTAATTTTAGACTTTAATGTTGCCAAAATTGGATTATAATTCACGAAACATAGGAATTAATTTATTTTGTACATATTGTTACGTTTTTACCTTTTTAAAAACGTTTGAAATATGAGTTCGTTGATTGTAAACAAAATAAAAACAAATATGTGTTTAGTTTCAATTAAATTCTTTATTGTATGCACTACTTTTATGTGACACTGTTTATAACTTGACGTATACAACAATAATTGCTTGTTCGCTATTTTTCTTTGCTTACAACGGAGATCTTCAAACCACGACTGTTCTCTTCACATGCAACGCGTCTTCATACAAGACTGACTGAATTCTTACTTCTGCCTGCTTTGTCTTGCCTTTTTATATGCCCACGTAAACAGTCTGACGAACATTATTGAAGTAGAATGTTCGTGTTTTCGCTTTCTCTAGAACTCTATCGCGACTTCATTGTTGTTTGTGTATTTTGTTCACATTGCTTGCCGTTGCGTTCGCTTACTTGTCTATCCCAATTTCTCTCATACTGATATTGTTGGTTTACTTGTTACAAGTTCGTTGTATTTGTTTGTGTAGCTTTTGTTTATCGTTTTAATGTTGGTACGATGGTACAGCGTTTCCATATTGGTAAAAATAATTATGGGCTTTAATTAAATTTTTCAAAGTGGATGGTACATAAACCAGTATATTGATGTTGGTTTGTAGTAAAATGCGCTCATAAGCGTCAAGTAAAGCTTTCAGAATGTGACATGATTAAGCGCAACTACGGGTGAATTATGACAGTAAACGATATTGTCTATTCCTGTCCTTGCTATTAAACTTAAACAAAAAAGTACCTTTAATTTATTATTAAATTATAAATATAAGCTATGACATCCGATAGAATTTCATTACGAAAGGATCCTTTTGCTCATTTCTTTGAGGATTGCCAAATAAAACTTCACGTCTTCCCCAAAAATTCAAACGATCAACGCTAATAAAACCAAATAAATGCGTATTTGCAATAGAAACTTCTCGCCACAATTATTATTTGAATGACATATAATCGTAGGTGTTGATGTTTTCTTTCATCTAGGAAGTATCTAAAGTCTCGTCCAATTTGAAATTAAGATCCTCTTGTTGAGATATTAAATCTACGCTTTTATACAGTTGTTGCACTTGCAACCCAAAACTCCTGCACTGTAATTTGTTTAAAATGATGAATCCGTAAGCATAGAAAACATATTGTTACGCGGATAAAAGTAAGCAAGCAAAACAAATAAGCAACAGAAATTTGCTGACAGGAAGTCGCCGAAGAAGTATTCAGATTGTTATGTTTTTACCTTTTAAAAACGTTTGAATTATGAGCTCGTAGATTGCAATAAAAATAAATTTGTGTTCAGTTTTAAATAAATTTCTTTATTGTGCGCACAAATCTGTGTGCCACTGTTCACAGCTTAATGTAACAACAACAATTGCTTTGTTTCTTATTCTGCTTTGCACTCGTTTGCGTAAACAATAACAATCATTCGACCGATCTTTATAGCGGAGATCTTCAAACCACATTTATTCTCTTCACACGCAACGCGTCTTCACACAAGACTGACTGAATTTTTACTGATCCCGTTGCCTGCTTTGTCTTGCCTTTTATATCGCAGGGTAAACAGTCTGATGAATGCTCTTGAAGTAGAATGACTTTGCCTTCGCGAAATCTCTATAAATTTAAACATGTTGTTTACGTTATTGTTGTTTGTGTATTTTGTTTACGTTTGTGCTAGCAGTGTTGTTGTTGCCTGTTTGTTTACTTGTTCATCCCTTTTTTATAGTGATGTTGTTGCTATATTTTTGTTTATTTGTTGATCATGTAAACAAGTCCATAGTTTTTGTTTTTGTAGCTTTTGTTTTATGTTTTTTTTATTTTAATGTTAAACGATGTAACACTATTTCTATTTTCGTAACAATATTTTGTTTTTTGGTCAGGTCTGACCTGGGCCCAGTGTCAGATTTTGCAAATTTAGGGGGACTAAACTCAATTTTTTTTGTGTGTTTTTTTGATTAAGTTTAAATGCAGTACGACAGACAACTGTCCAAATAATAAATAAATGCTTAAGAAAGTGAAGGAATGTAAACCAAAACAAGGTAACTGTATTCCGAATGTCGTGTATATTACAAAAAATAAAAATCTTATTTTTTTCTGCCGAGTATTCAATAACTTTGAATCATTATAACTTTTTTGTTTATGGATATTTTTCCATTTTTTTTTTTTTTTGCTTTTTAAAGGTATTAATCTATTTATTAATAGTAATAAAGCTTTTTGAAATATAAGTGAGGACACATTTTTCTGTGCCGTTTAAAGTAAGTCATTTTATTGTAAGTAAGTTTTGAAATTAACAAATATTTAATGGAATCAAAAATATAGAATACCATTTGATTCCAAGGTTCTGTTGGCACTATATGATAAATTAATATATAACCTATTGGGATTACAAAATATTTTTTGCATCTTTTTGCATACCCCATACACATTTTTTCAAAAGTTCATCATGAACTCGCAAATGTCGAATCAACAAATTTTCGATGTTTGGTGTTCCGCTGCGCCAAATAATAAATATGAGCGGGTCTTTGATTTTATTTTAGGAAATATTAGTAATGGATCCAATCAAACTATTGATCTTAAAAAATTAAAAATTTTTGTTAGTAAAATTTGCCATGATATACTGGAAAAGTGGAGGAAGTCTCAAAGATTAAAATCAAAGTTTTTAAAAATTAACAGTGAGTGGCTCGCATATAAAATTGATTTCTCAGTATACTTGAGTCAACCTTCTATTTCAAAGTCCAGAGGTGGTAGACCAACAAAAAATTTCGTTGACTGTTGTCGAAAAACAAAAACAAGAAAAGCAAAGGAGATTGTGAAAGGGACCACTCCGAATGAGTTGTTAATGGCAGCGGCTGTACAACTACATTCATCTGGTAAGCGATCTTCAGCTGCAATTGTAACTGAGCTTGCAAATGCATCCCCAAAAAGAGGTGTCTCAATAAAAATGTCTAGAATGTCTAATGAAAGGCTAACTACTCTTTCTCCTGACCAGGCCTTAGCAATGATAATTGATACCGATTTATCGACGCATAAATATCGATTAGTAAGACAACATACAAAAGCTGTACATCCCAAGATATATCCATCTTACGATTTAGTATCGAAATCGAAGCGTTTATGTTATCCGAATGGTATAGTTGTCACTGAGTCGTATGCGGCTATTAATCTTCAATCTTTAATTGATCATACAGTTGAAAGACTATGTTCCGCTTACGAAGAAGTTTTTCTATCGATACCGAATAATTTCCATGATGTAATTATCATTATTAAATGGGGCTGTGATGGAGCTGAACATAATCAATACAAGCAAAAATTCGCTCAAGAAGATATTTCGGACGAAAATTTGTTTAGTATTTCCATGGTCCCAATTGAAATGTATGTAAATACAAAGGATGGAGTTAAACATACTATTTGGAAAAACTTGGCACCATCCTCAACGCGGTATTGTCGTCCAATAAAATTTATATTTGCTAAAGAAACTAAAGAACTTATTTTAAATGAAGTAAAGTTAATTGAGGAACAAATTTCGTCACTTGTACCAACCACGATAACAATAGGCACTATTGCTGTTACTGTTACTTCCAAATTAATTTTGTGTATGATTGATGGAAAAGTGTGCAGTGCACTTTCTAATTATTCATCGTCACAAGCATGCTATATATGTGGAGCAACACCATTAGCTATGAATAACCCAGTGGCAATTTTAAATAGATCAGTGGATCAGCATATGCTGCGTTTAGGAATTTCTCCTCTCCATGCCTGGATCCGTTTTATGGAATGTCTCTTACACATTGCATACAGAACAGACATTCAAAAATGGCAAGTTAGAGGAGATGAAAATAAAGCAAAATTGTTGGAACGAAAAAAACATATCCAAAAAAGATTTAAAAACGAAATGGGATTACTTGTCGATATGCCAAAACAAAAATCCGGAAATTCTAACGATGGAAACACGGCAAGAAGATTTTTTAGAAACGCCGAGAAAACAGCAGAGATAATTAATATTGACATGGAACTGATAAAACGTTTTCACATTATCCTAGAATGTTTAGCATCAGGATATCCAATAAATTCCACAGCTTTTGAAAAGTTCGCAAAAATTACAAGAAATATATATTTAGAGAAATATTCTTGGTACTTCATGCCAGTGACAGTACACAAAGTCCTCTTCCATGCAAAAGAAATTATAGATAGCAGTATTCTTCCAATAGGCCAGTTATCGGAAGAAGCACAGGAAGCTAGGAATAAAGACAACAGAAGATATCGACTAAATTTTACGAGAAAAACATCTAGAGTTGACTCTAATACTGATTTATTGCATAGACTTTTGATATCATCTGATCCGATAATATGCAGTTTGCGCAAAAATCCGAAAACTAAAAAACACGTTTTAACTCCTGAAGTTTTGGCATTACTTAAAGAGCAGGATATTTATAATGACGACTCTGATGGCTCTGATTTGGAATAAATAATGTAAATTAAATGTTTATGTACTTACCTACTATTGTATTATTCTGTAACAAATATTAAATTAATAAAAAATAAAAATATATTTTTTGACCAGCTATAAATTTTTTTTCAGTGTAGTAAGGCCCGAGTATTTTTAAATATGGGTTTATCCTAATGGGTTTGCCCTAAAAAATCTCCTGGCCATAACTTTCAATCTTTCCTTGGGGCAATCTTAGCATATTTATTCTTACTGTTACATGGGAGGTGGGCGTGTCAGTTGTCCGATTTCGCCCAATTTTTCTAAAAAGATGCGTCTTTTCATTATAATACCAAGTTCAAAAATTTGTGGCTTTACCATTAATAGTTTTTGAAATACAGAGTTTAGTCCCCCTAAATTTGCAAAATCTGACACTGTGCTGGGGTTTGAACCGTGGTCTCACGTCTAATAAGCCAACGCAGTACCAACTGGACTACGATGGCTTCAAACAAACAAAACATACATCGATTTAAAATCCAACATAAATAAAGCATGAAAAGAACTTGAAGCTACCAGACATAAATAAATAAAGTCGTATGAATAGAGCGAAGAATGATGCTGCAATGCAATTGTGACTTATCAGCCAGTACAGAGTCATGATTCTGTAACCGATAGTTGTAAAGAAGTACGTGTTGAAAAAATTTATTTGAATAAACGCTAAGAAATAAAAGAATTATTTTATTTTAATTGCCATCTTTGAAGCCACAATAAATAAACGTTGTACAAACTTTACACAAAACGTAATAATATTGACGTAACTTACAAACATTGTTTGCAATTGTAACTTTTCTTTAGAAAATACCAGGTACCAAGCAGTCGAACATTATATTCGGTTAAAAGATAATTTTTTCCCCATCTAATGTACTTCTTGACAAGGTCAGAAGGTCTGCAGCTATTCGTATCACTGGTGCTCTGCGCACCACCCCCGCTAAGGCCTTGTTCGCAATGCTCTAACTGGCGACTAGACTCAATGCCCTGTCTCAATGGCGCGTCGTATCCTCTGGTCTCTCCTCTATATTGGAGATTGATCCTGTGGCCCCACTGAACATCGATTACCTCCCTGTGGACCCCTGACATGATCGCCCATCAGAACTCCTGGATGTATACACCGATGGCACTAAACTCGATAGCGGAGTGGGTAGCGGAGTCTACTCCAGGAAACTGGACCTTAACATTTCCCTCCGACTGCCGAATTATTGTAGCGTGTTTCAGGCGGAGGTGCTGGCCATCTACCGGGCTGCTCAATGGATCCTCGTTAACGATGTTCCTTCCACCCATATCTCGATCTTTTCTGACAGCAGGCTGCCATAAGATCTCTGTCGAACATTGTGAATAACTCCAGAGTCGTCAGGGAATGTCGCCGTTGCCTCGATCTTCTGTCTGGGCGATTCAGTGTCACACTTGTCTGGGTCCCCGGACACAGCAATATTCCGGAAAACTGCAAAGCCGACGAGCTCGCCAGGGCCGGTTCACTACTTCCGGAATTCTCTTCAGTTTACTTGGGGATGCCACTTACTCGGTCAAGCTGGCCATCGCGCGGAAATTCTTTCGAGACGGCAACCTAACCTGGGTCAATGAGGAGTCCTGCTCCACCGCTAGGCTCACTTGGCCCTCGATGGATAGAAGGCTCACCAAACAGTTACTCGGACTTGGTCGTGACATCATCTCAATCACTGTGACCGTGCTTAGAGGTCATTGTGTTATGGGAAGACACGCGAATAGAATGGAGCTCCCATTTAACGACTTCTGCCGTGGGTACAGATCCGCAGAGGAAGAGGAGACTGTTATCCATTTTCTTTGTCATCTCCCATCTTTTTCGAGGTGCAGATATAGGTTATTTGGCTCCCCAATCCTTGTCAGCTTGACGGAGCTATCGTCCATTGATGTCAAGGATATAGCTTCGTTTATCAAATCTTCGGGCTGGTTTCCAGCGTAGGGTAGTCGTGCTTTGGAATGTACAGCCCTTGCGCTGACCAATTTCTTCTCCCCTGATTTGGAGAACTTGGTCAGTACAGAGACTGCGTTCACCTGTGACATCACCTGCGTTCACCTATGAGCTACGCATGCTCAAGTGAGCTTTTGTCATCAAGGCTACTACTCTAACCTAACCTAACCTAATGTACGAATTTATGTAAAAGATTTTCATTCGTTTTTATTTATTTATAATTTCTAACAATTTTTATCGTTTCAGATATTTTGTTTCACTATTTTGTTTATGAACAAAACTTACGAGTTAAATCGCATGTAGAAAGCATACAAATTTTTGTGAAAAATTCCATGGAGTACGGTTATGTATATGTTTATATCTTGCAATCAATGTGTTGTGAGGATACAATGAATGTTATTTTATGGTGTACAGTGAGTATACCTTGAGTGAAAATTAATGAGATATGAAATGAAAGAAATTAAGGCTGTTGTCACAAACTTCAATGATTAAACAAATATCCGTTCAACCAACACCAAAAACACAATGCCGAAAAGAGAAATTAAAACAAAAAAAAAAAACGGAAACAGAATTTTTTTGTAACTTCAATTAAAACCACAGAGCAAATGCTGATTCATAAAAAAATTTAACGCAACACAACGGAAAAAAAACGTAGGAAAATTTCGTAAAAATTACCACCTGAAACTAATGTTGGGGAAAAATGAAATAGAATTTAATGGAGTGTAAGTTTTAATATCCGTTTGCAACAGAAGCAAATAATGTGACACATAATTAAACAGAATTAAACGAAAATACGCTGCGATACACTTTTACGCACAGTTTTTCGAATTTTCCATCATCACACATCGACCAATTAAACCCTACCTCCCCCCCCAAAAAAAAGGCAATTAAAAACAAAAGGGCTTTAATTTCTCTTCCACCCTACACCCCTTTGGGTGTGTATGGTAGAACCAAATTTACAAAACAGCAGCAGTAATAACAGCAACAGCCGGCATAATATTCGTATTTTTGAAAAGAATTTTTGTTTGTAAGATTTTTAGCTTTTTGTTGTTGGTTTCCTATTTGACTAAATTTTAAAAATTTTTAAAACAAATGAATGTATGTCAGATTAACAACCTTTTCTAAAAAACGACCCCTTAAATGCGTTGAACCAAAATCAAAAAATAATGATCAACTTAAAACACACATATTTTAATACATTTCTGTTTGTTCACAAGAAAAGTACTGTCAATCTCAATCACTTGTCAAAATTGAAATAAAAAAACACACACGAAACGAAAAGAACTGTCAAAATTACAAGTGAAATTTGTTTCAAGTTCACTATTTACGTTTCACAGAGCTGTACAATCATTGCACTTTAGTTGTTCAACCATCACATAAATTTTGGAAACGAAATAAAGCCACATTTTAGTTCAAATCAGAGATCAGCAATGAATCGTATTTTCGCTACTCATAGGTACTTATGACATTTTGAGTATGAGTGAGTCAAGAGTATTAAAATTCAACTACTCTGATTCATTCGTACTCGCTACAACATTGATTTATAAGTATAGTTTGCAATGAGTATGAGTACAACGTTGACATCAAACTCACAACATTCGATTCATTGTTTGATTCATACGCCTACTCATTCAGATTCATAAATTTAGAAAAATACTTATAATACTTACGAATGATTCGAGTCACTCGAATCATTCATCAAAATTTACAGTAGTAGTTATTGTTGCATTTACAAAAGAAGAGAAAAGAAGAGTCAAAGACAGCAAGCAAAGCACACACACAACCTTCTAGCGAGTATTGTGGTGTTCGTACTCGAATCATACTTATTTTGTGCTTTGTGTATATGTTGAATCATGGAGAGTCGAAATAAAAAACATCGTGCGTATTGTTAAGTATGAGTACGATGAGTATTTCTAACTTTGAATATGAGTAGTCTGAGTATGATATTAAAATAAGTATGAATACGTATAAGTAGCTGAAATTATAAGTATGACTCGAATCTACTCATCGTTTTGAATACTCGTTGCTGATCTCTGGTTCAAATCTGACTTAAAAAAACGATAGTCTTATGTGTTTAGCTTTTAAAAAGGTTTAAAATATGAGCTCATAGATTGCATAGTTTTAATTAAAATTATTTATTATTCGCACAATTCTGTGTGCCACTGTTCACAACTTTATGTAAACAACAACAATTGCTTTGTTTGTTATTCCCCTGTTTACACTCTTTGCATAAACAATAACAATTACTAGCAGTGATGTCAGACAATAATTTTAAAAATCCCTATGTTTCTGAAAAAAAATCCCTTCTTTTCCCCCATGTCCAAATTTTTTTCCCCTACTTTAAATTTGTCTTTCCCTTCGCTATAAATTTAATGATGTTAATAAAGAAAACACTATTTTTTAAGAAAGGTAAATTTTATTTACATTAACAATGGTTTGTACATTAATTAATTCAGGTACAAAACAAAAATATATTTTTTAATTTCATTAAAAAAAATATCACAAAAATAAAGCATAAAGTAAAAAAGTTATTTTTTAAAAATAATTATAGAGTTCTTCAGAGATCGTTCTTTTAAAATGACTAGCTGTGCACTTAAAGCTAACGCAGTTCATTGTATTAGACTGTAAATGAGATCTAATTATACAAATTGAGTTTAAAATATCGTGACTTAATTTGTTTCTTTTCTTTGTTCTTACATCTATAACCACAGTAAATATTCTCTCGGCATCCGCATTGGCGTGGGGCTTTACCACAATATCTTTACCACTTTTGCGAAGTTTGGAAATACCAAAAGATCACTAAAGTTTTTTGATTTGCACAGATGAGACCAAAATTTCTCCACGTCTAGTTTAGATAAGCGCTGCTTTTCATGTTCGGAGAAATTGTATTCTATTGTCACCACTCTTGTGTAAGCCTGTTTATATCAATATTAAATTTTTGGCACACTAATTTAAATTGAAAAACATGTTTATTGATGCTAAACTAGCCAGTACTTCTGGGCTTAAAAATTCAATTTCTTTAAATATTGTATCATTTTTTAAAGGTAGTCTTCTTTGGGTTTCCTCTAAGGCAGTTATGTAAAATTGGAGACAGTCGGATTTTATTTGATAGGCACTTTGCTGTGGAAAACTTTTTAATAATTCTTCGCACTCACTTCCAACGTAAATTTCCTCAATTTTCAACGAAACATGTGGCGATCGTACAACGCAATCAAACCTCAATTCAGACTTTTTAATGAAATTTTGACCGAGCTTAAAAAAGTTTTAATGACTCAAAATGGAGTACATGAGATAATGGTTTTTTTGACTGGAAAAGTGCGTTCATCGAATTATTTGGGAATGTTGAATGTTATTAATTTTTTTGATTAATGTGTTAAAAAAAGACAATTTTAAAAATTCCCTACATATCGGTTAAAATAAAAAATCTCTCCCTTTTTCCCTAAGTTTTAAAATTTTTGAAAATATCCCTACAAAAAGGGAAAATTCCCTACATCTGACATCACTGATTACTAGACAATTGTTCCACAGATTTTTGTAACGGAGGTTACCACGATTACTCTCTCCAAACACACTGCTTTGCCTTGCCTTTTATATGGCAGAGTAATATATTTTAAATATGCAAGTGAAAAATAGACTTAAACTTGAGAGATCTGTACTGAATTTTCTCTTAGAATTTCTCAAATAAAACTTTTTTTTATAACTCAGCAGAAACGATTTTACACCATTTTGGTGACACTTTTTCTCATATAAACACCCATCAACATACAACTCTAATGGGAGATAAGTTCATAAAGAACAATTTTAAATAATTTTATGATTGTCAGATATGCCAGATAAATTAATACTGATAACATTTTCTCTTCTTTTTTGTGTTGTTTTACATATTTTAAAATAAAATTTTTTATTGTCTCTTTATGGACTCATACTTCTATTTGTTTATTACTTTTTTATTTAACTTTTTTTTTTGTTTTTTTTCTGGTTTTCTGGTTTTATTGTTTTATTTTTGAATTTTTGAATTTTTACGACCATAAAATATCCCCTCAATTTAATATTTGTCATTTTAGCTTTAGTTCACGGTAATAAAACGTTTAAGAATCTTTAAAAATTTGGACAAAGTGTGTCGTAAAAGCCATTAAATGCACTTCAAATCAAATACACGTTTTACGAGATATGGCATGTAAGACTGAAGATGTCGCATAAATATCCAGAGAAATCTTATTTAAAAGCTGTCAATGACACATTAAAAGAGTTGTGTTGAATTGAAGTTGTATCGGGTATTTCATTAGGCGCTTCCTATCTTTTAATTTAAATAAAGCAAAGAGTGTATGAGATATCATAGATAACATAATTGACATTGTAACCCTTCAGTCAGGATTACGTCCTAGCTTCTCACGCCATTCAAGTTGTGTGTGTTACAGTTTAAAGTCAATTCCAAACGACAAATTTTTTGAGAAACTTCTCATGGCAATTTGATTGACTTTCAAAGTTTTTGCCAGAAATCTGCTGAGAGGAAGGCGCCGCTGAAATATTCTTTTCATATTTCGTTTTGGTGGAAATGTCTGACCTGCAATTTAAGCCGAGACCTCATATCTAATAAGCCAACACACTACCTACTAGATTACTTGAATCGTGTCGAATTTCTTCACCTGAATTAGTGACAAAAATCGTAAGTATCCTTGGCAGGAATTTATTTGATCTGTCGACACTCAAAACGATAAGGTCATAGAGCTACATAGCAATATGAATTCTGCTTAAATTGAAATCATTTGTGGCTCTAAATTTGGTAAATGTTTCAGTTGTAGAATGAAAACCTTTCAAATATATATCTTGTAAACCGATTTCTTGCGAATCAAGGAGATCTCTGAGACAATTTGTGAATTCCTTAAGAAAAATTTTTGTTGAGCAACCATTTCTTCAAGCTCTTCATTTAACAGGCACCAATCGTTACACATCTATAGAGTAAACTCTATTCAACTTTATCTTTTAGATCTTTGGCAAAATTGACGGAGTTCCCAACTGTCTACTTTGCGTGCGCTGAAGGATGATATATTTTTTAAATTTAAGCCGATTAATAAATTTTCTTATTCCAACCGTTGTGATGCGTGTTACATGACCTCAGGAATTTAAATAGTAGGAATGGGGTAGGTGAGTGTTTTTCTCATACAACATTTTTATTCGTTTGAAAAACCTAGTGATGACATTAAATGTGTGGAGCCCAGATCTTTCAAATGTTCGCGTCTTCCCTGGGTGCAGCACATCCGAAGTGTCTAATTTTTCAAGACTCTGGAACATAAATCAGGCTGACATGGACTATGTTGGTTTTGAAGGCCGCTGTAGTTTTTAGCTTATTCACATATATCTGCGATGTAAGAAAATTTCAATTGTTTATTGCAATAAATATCGTTCAACGTGAGCTGACCGTGACCTCAAATCACCGGTGAAGCATCGCCAAGTTGGTGGAGCGCCATGTCGTTGAAAAAACATATCATTGGTGATCAGGTCCACCAAATCAGGCCAAAATAAAGTGCTAATCATTGACCTTTATTGATCGCTTTGAGGTTCTGATGAACTTTGTTCTCAAATTAATATGGATAGAAGACGCCGCCAGTTAGACAGTGAATTTTTTGGGATGTATTGGATACCCTTGTCGCTGTACCTTAGCTGGCAGTGTATTGGCTTATGAGACGAGAGTCCGTGGTTCAACCACCGTCTCACACATCGTGAGCAAAACGAAAAAAAACATTTCCTCCCAGCAGACTTCTACCAAAAACTCTGAGAATTCATGATATTGCCATGAAACGTTTTTCAAATCTATTGTTCGCAGTCAACATTAAACTGTTGGTCCCAACATGACTGGTGTGAGAAGCTTAGCTTAAGTAAGAATTGGATGTCCTTTCACGTGTTGTTGTTGCTAAATACTATATTCAACCGAGGTGATTTGAGGATGCAAACTGTGCAAAAGACCGCTAATTTGACAGGTGTAGCTTTAACAATATGGCCATTATAAAATGTATAATTTAAAAAATCTTTGTTTAATGACCCGATAGTACCGGAAACAAATAATAGCGTGGTATACTACATGTATGTCAACCTATATTACAATTAAACCGTGAAAACAATATGATTTAAATATGTTTGATATACATATGTATGTATGTACATATGTATGTGCTACGAAGATTGAATAAAAAATAATTTTTAATAAGATGTGAGAAACTCTGTCGTAAAACAGTTATGAATTGTTTTTTTTTTTAATTTTATAAAATTTTCTTATTATTGTTTACAATTATACTTAAAAGCTTTTCTTTTTCCATTTTTTAAACATGAACAGCTGTAAATACAAAAATATCGGGTGGAGCATTTATCGGTTTAAATTTTAAACATCGGTTATTTCGAATCTGGCAATTCTTATGCCATTCGATTCTGTCATAAAATTCAGTATATTATCTCCACTGAGCGTAATGAATCGATTTACGCTTGAGCAACGTTGGGATTCATTGGGCCAACGAGAAACTGTACGATGATGTCGATTTTGCCAAAAAAAAAATCATCTATTCTGACGAAGAAAATTGCCGTATTTAGGGCTAAGAACGCCCATAAGTGCTTTTACAAAAGCCAATGCACGCATTACGAGTGGCTGTTTGGTGCGGCTTGTGGAGCGGAGGTATCATTGGACTGGGCAACCATTACGGTCAATGGAGACACCTAACGCATCATGCTAACCGATTTTTTTGTACCCGCTCTTCATCGTATTGATGTGAACGATGTTTGGGTACAACAGAATGGTGCAACTTGCCATACATCTTATGCCACAAGCGATTTATAGCGTCAAACCTTTGATGGCCGTTTGCCGAAATGGTGATGTTAATTGGCCGCCAAGAAGCTGCGATTTGAAACATTTCGGCTATTTTCTGTGGGGCGCCGTTAAAGAAAAGTGTTATGCCAACAAAACAGAGACAATAAAGCATTTGAAGGCCAAGATTTGTGATGCCATTACCGAGATACGACCACATACACTCGTAAAACTGCATGAAAATTCGTCCGATTAAATGGGGTACTGTAAGGCCATCCGAGGCAGCCATATGAATGAACTAATATTCCATTTCTAACCGGAACAATTGTGCTTCACAACATATACAGTGGACAGCAAAAGTCTTAGTACTCCAGTATATTTAGACAATTTCATGAATTTTAACCAACAGTTTGTATAAAAAAATTAAGGTTTTTATATTTATTTTATTAATTTATTTCTGTTTTATTATAAAACAAACAATTTTTTAATGTTTTTCATAAAACAAGAGAAAAATAAGGAAGAGTTTCAAATGACTCCATAGGTACCCCCAAGGAGAACTCTGAGTAAATTTAAAATTCAAGGGCCTAATATATGAAAATATTATCCCTTGTAGTTAGTAGAATATCCCTTAATGTCAAGCACTCCATTTAACCCATTTGGAATTGAAAGTACAAGTTTTGTTTAGTGTTTCTGGTGGCACCATGAGCAAGTTTTTCGGTTGACTTTTGTTTGTGGTTTAGCGATTAAGTAACCGTTCTTTCAAATGATCTCCTAAATACTCTCTTGAAGTCATATCGGGACTTTGTGCTAGAGTATCAAGCCTGTGGGGACTTTTGCTGTCCACTGCATATAAATTTGGCAAAATTTCAAACCGTTTTTGTTTCATTGCATTTTTAAATTTAAACTTTTAAATCACCCACCCTATAATATCAAAAACCATTGTATATGTATTGTGTTATACCATATAATCCATATGTTTGTCTGTAAGGCTATAAAACGTATTGATAAATTCTGTTGGAATGACTTTAATAATGTTTATATGTTTTCACAGTATCGCTTTAGTATGCTAACTAATCACATCGTTATTAAACTATTTTGCTTACTGATCGATCTTTATATATGTTCCTTTTAACCCTCTAGGGAGCATAGGGCCGCAACAAGTTGATTCCAATGAGCGCGATTATCAGCGCGGTATTTGAATTCGTTCCATTGTAGACGTGGTTTGGATAGTTCGGTTGTGATTTGGCGTTACCAGGTGTGTGATGGTCGTCCCATGCGCCTGCTACCCTGGGGGTCCCAGTCTATGGCTTTCTTTGTAATGTCATCTAATGGCTTGCGAAGAGTGCGCCCAAGCCATCCCCTCTTGCGTCTTCTTATTTCCCTCTCAATTGGTTGCTGGTGATCGATCTTCTTAATTAGTAAATTGGCTCAAACAATTGCAAGTATAGATTTCTCTCTGTTATTCAGTTGATTGGATTTCCCTTTTCCCTCTATCGTTTGTATTTAATAAACTTGTTTTCATTATTTTAATACATTTAAATTTGAATAAAATTTATGATAATGAAACGATGTCTGTCTTCTTAAGCGTCATAGTTTATTATTAAATTTGAATGTGTTAGTTACAGAAATATGAAAATGACGAAATTTTAACATTTTTATGTTGCAAGGCGTTAAAAGATAAAATTTATGTTAAAACATATTAAGTTTTTATGACTAAGAAAATTAGTTAATTTAGAAACAAGTACAATGTTCAACCTCCAGATACCCAACAACATTCAACGTTTGTTCACACATAAAGCCATAAAAGTGTTTGAAACACACCCAACAAAAGCAATAAAATTACAGAAAAACTGAAGTGGTTTATCATTTCAAGTGTTTCTGTCAATCATAATCACTGTCACACTTTTCTCTCTTTCTCCCCATATTTTTGGATAATAATTTTTGGAGTGAATATATGTATGTGCCTTCCTTTATGTTTCTATTTCTGGAGAAAAATGAAAAGGGAAAAATGAAAAGGAATGGTCTTTTAGGATTACATTTCATCAGCAAGTATTAAAAATGTTTTTGACAGTAAAAAATAAAAACACAAAAATAAAAACTAAATCAAATTAAAAAAAATATTTCAATCAATTAAATTAGAAGTCATAGTCAATTTGGAGTATTCCAATTACCATATAGCTATATACCTATATTCCCTTAAGATAGGATATGATTACCATATTTTATCATTCTATGTCTGTACCAGAGATCAGAAATAAATCGTTTTTTCACTACTCATAAGCACTCATGAAATCTTGAATATAAGTGAGTCAACAATATGTATTGAAATTTAACTATGTACTCTGATTCATTCGTACTCATTACAACGTTGATTTATAAGTACAGGTTGCAATGAGTATGCGTACAACGTTGACATCAAACTCATACCTACCAAACACCTTATGTTTCAGTCATAAGCCTACTCATTTTGATTCATAACTTTAGAAAAATACTTATAAATGATTCGAGTGACTGGAATCATTCATCAAAATATATATGCATAGTTATTGTTTCATTTCCAAAAAAAAGAAAAAAGACACATAAGCAATAAAAGACAGAGCAGCAAGAAGAGAAAACACACAACCATTTAATGAGTATTTTAGTGCTCGTGGACGAATCATACTTATTTTGTGATTCATGTATGTATATGTTGAGTCATGGAGAGTCGTAATCAACAACATCATACGTGTTGTTAAGTATGAATAAGATGAGTACTTCAAACTTTGAATATGAGTAGAGGTTCCATAATATTAAAATAAGTATGAGTGCGTATAAGTAACAGAAATTATGAGTATGAATACGCATTGGTGATCTCTGTACTCTATGTATGAGCATAGCTGCCAGATAAATAAAAAAAATCGTCAAAATCGTCAAAGACGTTCATGGAAATCGTAAAAAAAATCGTCACAAAATCTGCATGAAAATTCAGTGTGATGTTCGATAGAACCGATAGAACATTTTTCAGTGCCTTAGCTTCTTAAGAGAGTGCAAGAAATACTTCACTTCATCTGATCTGCTTACTATTAACACCACTTATATCCGAAAGAGAATAGAATACAACTCTCAACTCTCTCTCTCGGTAGGGTATCGAACTCCATTGATTCATTGGAGCATCGTTGCAATGTTGTATGTGTTTCACTGTTTTATCGCTATTATAACGGATTTCGCTCGAGCGAGAATCATGTATTCCTACCTAACACTCGCCTTTCTCGGCGAGCACATACTTATGTGGTCAATTGGCCAGTGGATCGCACACTGCATTATAGACAAAGTTCGTTCTTTAGTCAGACTATGTACATATGTGTTTGTGGAACTCCCCTTCGTGCAGAGGTTGTAATTTTTTGGCTTTTAATGAATGAAAAAGACATAAGATACAGAAAAATCATCACTTAAATTTGCAATAGTAATAACTGCAAAGTAAATACAAAGCTTAAAGTGGCTTTTAATGTACTAAAGTAAAGAAAACGATGTAAATTATTAATTTCTAAAAATCGTCAAAATAAGGGCACAAAGCGTTACATCGTCAATATGATATTTTTGGAGCACAAAATCGTCAAAATGACGATAAATCGTCAAATCTGGCAACTATGTGTATGAGTAATAAATATAATCCTTTCATACAGCATGAATCATGTATGTATTATGACTGATATATATATGACTGACCTATAGTTTACCATCAACGAAAAAAACGAGAAATTTGGAAAAAAATTTCAAAGCAATTGGTTACTCTCCGAGCTGAGATTGTATTGTCGATATATTTATTTTTTCTTTTTTGTTTGAATTCGGAGCTCTCGTCTAGCCAATACACTTTTACAAGACTATGTTTGTGCCAACAAAATTATAAAATATGAATAAATTAGGCACCAGACCATACTTATCTACTTGAATCTGATTTTGTTGTCTTATTAAACGTCAGGTCACAGTTCAAACTCCAAGTCAGACATCTCCAACAAAATGAAATACGAAAAAATACTTTTTCGGCGACTTCGTCTCAGCAAACTTCTGGCATAATAAACGAATCTGGCTGGCAATCGATGGTATATGGTGCGCCTGTGCACCAAACGTATCAGTAAGTCTCTTGAAACACTGTTGCTGTAAACGAGATTGTAGCCGCAAATCCGAAAACCTGAATTCGGCATTGTCCTCAACAACTTCAAATTTCACGTAGCACAGCCCAACGAATTTTAACAAAAGACCTCCATCTTCGTGAAAAAAAATCGGGGAATATTTTTCGGATATTTTATTATATACTTAACAGGGACATTCCATTAAAATAACTACAACTATCCCAAAAAAAAAATACGTGCTTTTATTTTTAAAATGAAAAATTGCATTCCTACTAAGACACTTATTTTTTTTCAAAATAAACATTAAAAAAATAAAAAAATTAATTATAACGTGGTCTGTATTCTCATTCTGAAGCTCATCACAATTTAGAAAATTTTTATATAATATTTTACAATCATTATTATGGACGCGTTGCTTTTCGGCGGATAAAGCAGACATTTCTAATGAAATAATGTGATCTGATTAAAAATGCTCCCGAAAGCAGTGTGTTCGGTATACTAATTAGGCATTTAATTTACTACCTCCATTCTCTATCTCTTCTAGGACGCATTTCATTTTGACCTTTGGGTATTGTACATGTCCCAATGACAAGGACACTTCCTCAAACCTAACCTAACCAATGCATTTCTGAAGAGCATTTTAGTTAGAATTTTGCGAAATGCGATTTTCACCATCTAATTATTTTATAAAAGTGTACAATTAGTGTCAGATTAGGTAATATCCCTTAAAATAATTCTGCGGTGGAGTTCGGATCACATACATACATACATAATTTGTCATTACAATCCTTCAGCCAGGATGTAGACCTAGTTTCTCCCACCATTTAGGTTAAGTTAGGTTAGAGGGCGTGTACTTGTCAGTTAAGACAAGTACAGTACCCGTAGGTCGAATTGACCCATTGTACAAACGTCCTTAGAGTGGGAAGGATAATAGAGGGAATAGGATGAAAGGGGGAGAATGGGAAGCGAAGGAATCACACAGAAAGAAAACAGACGCAAACAAAAAAAAAGCGCGACTACACTGATGAAGCCCTAGTACCTCTCAACCAGCCCAAGCTACTAATGAATCTGTGAAGAGCCTTGATGTCGACTCTCGACACAGAATTCAAGCTCTTAAAGAAGGTCCTGCCAAGGGTCCTCAACCTTAACCTACCAAGGGCTGGGCAGTTACAGAGGAGGTGTTCGATAGTCTCCAACTCCTCCTCATCGCAACATGCCCTGCAATAGTCCGGCTGGGATCTGTTTCATATCCCCGTCAGCGACCTAATCTCGCAGTGCCCCGTGATAAAACCGGCAACCAACCTTAAGCTGGCCTTAACCAAGCCCAGCAGCCAATCTGTTCTCTTACTGTCCACAGCAGGCCATACCATTTATGTTGTGTGTGTTAATTTTATACATGAGTGGCGGACCTACTGTTTAAAGTCGACTCCGAACGACAGAATTTTTAGAAATATTTCCATGGCAATTTTTTTTTTTTTTATGAAACCAGCACTCAGGGGATGGCCCCTACTCATGCAGTGCATTGTGCAGGTTTTTTAGGAAAGGGGGAAGATGCGAACGGCAAGGAAACGAGGTGACTATAAAATGGCCAGTGCTATACCTTCACCATTAGACAGTCTACAGGCAATCGTCCCCAAGAAGCCCGCAGTTTTTCACACCACTTATGTTATGTGTGTTAATTTTATACATAAGTGGCTGGACCTACAGTTTAAAGTCGACTCCGAACGACAGATTTTTTGAGAAACTGAGAAGAAATCGCCGAAAAAATACTTTTTGTATTTTTTTTTATTTTTTGATGTCTGGCGTGCGACTCGAACCCTGGCTTTTGCGTCTAATAAGCCAGCACACTACCTACTAGACCACGGCGACCCCAAATTTTATTTACTCTCAAAGTTTCTGCCAGAAATCTGCTGAGAGGTATTCGCCAAAGAAATATTTTTTCGTATTTCATTTTAATGGAGATGTCTGCTTGAAAAAGGTATTCAGAAATTGAAGTTCTCCAATGGACCAACTATGTCGTAGCCAAGGGCAGCATATGAACGAAATAATTTTTAAAAACTTTTATTTTTTGTTTAAATAATTTTCATTTTCCATATTAAATTGGTTGTTTTGCTGCAGCTGGTAGTAACTTCGAAATATTTTCTATTGCATACTGTTTTAATTTTTAGATAAAATTTATCAATTTATTGTATACAATAAAGTTATTTAATATTGTTTAAAAATGTTTTCATGAACGCAAAAACAAAAATAATTATTTTTATTAACAGACAACAATTAAAATGAAAAAATGTCCCACGATAATGATTACGTGAAAATATTTTCACACGCACATCACATGCGCGGTACAATGAAAATTAATGTTGAAAGATTTAATAAATAATTGTAATTCCTTTGCTCCTGCTCCCTCACTACACTTCTCTATCGCCTTCAACCGTATGGTATAGAGAACAAGACTCCTGACAATAAAGACTGTATTCAATCGTTTATTCCTGAATGAATGAATGAATGAATGAATGTTCATGCATAACATAACGTAGGAAAATGTCAGTGATGAATGCATGCATTACGTGTAAATAGCTTTTCCAGCTTAAATGTATATAATTCCTTGGACTGGGTACAACAAACAAACAAACAAACAAACATTGAGAATGAGAATTTATCCATTCCACATGGATGTACAAATAATCGGCTGACGAGCTGGTAGAATGTTGAATGTTGTATATGCCATGGTGGAATCATTAAACAATAAAAGCAATATTCATTGTATTCTAAGGCCTGGTTGCTTGGTTGGTTGGTTGTCTGCTTGGTTGCGTCGTTGCTTTGTATGGCCATGTCAGTTTGAATGAATGAATGAACGGGAATATACGCGTTGTATTAAAATATTACGAAAAACATGTTCAAAATGATCTAAATTGTGGTTATTTGTTATTTTGATGATGTAATTAAATTTCCCTTTTATTTTCGGGGTTTTTTTTTGTTTATTTTCTTTATTGTCATTAATATATTGTTGTTGTTTTTATCTCTTATGAACGGAGGAGTATCTTTTTATTGTTCAACATTTTCGGTTGTCTACTTGAATAATTGATTGTGTTCGTTCATAGCAAAATGTAATTATGAAACACGGTTTAAAATTAATATTTTATTGGGTCATGTCTTGTGTTTGAACGATTGTTTGGACATCTGCTGCCGCGATCCAATTAATCATATTTTTTGTTTTTAATTTATACATTAAATAAAGCCTTTAACCTGGAAGGAACAATATGTTCGTGGAAGACCAAAATTTGGGTGTCAGCCACGTTATCCGGTGCTTTCCGTACTCAAGAAAATCTGGTTTTTCAAAAGGATAAGTTTACATGAATGGAAATAAATTCTTTAAAATATGTCTTTACATTTAAAAATTTAGACCAGAGTTTAAGTCTACGTTAAGACTTTTCAAATAGAAAATTTCTTTTTCTTTATCAACATAGTGTTACGTTTTTATCTTTTTAAAAGCGTTTAAAATATGAGTTCGTTGATTGCAAACAAAATAAAAATAAATTGGTATTTAGTTTCAATTAAACTCTTTATTGTTCGCACAATTTTGTATGCCACTATTTACAACTTGATGTATCCAACAATAATGCGCTTGTTCGTAATTCTTCATCTACGCCCTTTGTGCAAACAACAATACTTGTTCGTTAGATCTGTATAGCGGAAATCTTCAAAGCACGACTGTTTTCTTCACACGCAACGCGTCTTCACACAAGACTGACTGAACTCTTACTGCTCGTCGTCTGCTTTGTCTTGCCTTTTTATTGGCCCACGTAAACAGTCTGACGAACATTCTTGAAGTAGAATGTTCGTGTTTTCGCCTTCTCGAGAACTCTAGTAGTTTCATTGTTGTTCGTGTATTTTCTTTACATTCTTTGTTGTTGTGTTCTAGCTTACTTGTCTATCCCCTATTCTTTCATACTCATGGTTTTTGTTTTTGTTGCTTTTGTTTATCATTTTAATGTTAAACGATGTTACACCGTTTCCATTTTCGTAACAATATATATGTACGCATGTAACCAACTTTTGGTTTTTCAAAAGGATAAGTTTAAATGAATGGAAATGAATTCATTAAAATATTTTTATTGAACAATTTCTACCAGAGTCTAAGTGTACGTAAAGACCTTTCAAATATAAAATTTTCTTTTTTAGCAACATATTGTTACGAAAATGGAAAAAAACCTAGATACTGGTGTTTTGCTTTTACATCGTTTAACATTGAAATTATAAACAAAAGCTACAAAAACAAAACAATGAACTCGTTTACAAATTATCGCACTGCTAATATAACAACCAACACCAGCATAAAAAATTGTTAAACAAGTAAACAAAAATATACCAACAACACTACAATGTTTACATTTATAAAGATTTCGAGAAGGCGAAGCCATGAACGTTCGCCTTCAAGAACATTCATGGGATTGTTTACCCTGCTATATAAAAGGCAAGGCAAAGCAGGCAAAGGAGTAAGTGAGTGAAGTTCAGTCAGTCTTGTGTGAAGACGCGGTGTGTTTGAAGAAAATAATAGTGGTTTGAAGATTCCCGTTACAAACATCTGTCGAATAATTGTGTAGTAATTGTTATTGTTTATGCAAAGGGTATAAACAGAGGAATAACAAAAAAAAGCAATTGTTGTTGTTTGCATCAAGTTGTGAACAATGGCACACAGAATTGTGCGAATAATAAAGAATTTTAATAAGGACTAAACACAGATTTATTTTTATTTTATTTGCAATCTACTAGCTCATATTTTAAATGTTTTTAAAAGCTAAAAACGTAACAATCAGAAACAAACAAAGCAGAAATTCAAAATATGGTAATATTCCAGAAAAAAACAATGTGACTCACCACCAAGAAAACAGAGCTTATATTGCTCCTGAAGTAGATCTTAAAGTACTGGGGCAACAACTTTATAATATTTTTTTTTTTATTAAATTATTTAAGTGTTGAACGGACCTCCATAAATATTATTGAACAATGAATTTTTGAAGAAATGTTTGTATAATTCTGTTGCCACATGTAAGCCTTTTTACTGACTACACATAATATTCAGCATAATTAGGAATTTGTTGGTTCCATGGAAAGCCGAAATCATGCTCCCAGCTTCTATATTTGTTTGTGTGTATGTGTGTGTATTGTATGACAAAAGGAAAATGAATAAATTTTATTTCATTTATTAATGAATTTATGAAACAAAGCAAAACAAAGAAGAAAAAAAAAACAACGCTTACATTAATTATGTATATTTTCCCTTTTTAATTGAATTTTTCATTTTTCTCTCCCATGTTTATGGTCCTTAAAAATTGTAAAAAAAATTTGAGTACATACTACAAAAGGAAATTATGTGTTTAAATAATTTTTAATGAAATACACAAAAAAAAACCAAGTATTGTAGGAATATAATGAATGTGATTTCCTTTTTTACACATTAAAAAAGGAAAACCCTGTATAGTAAGGACAACAACACAAGCAGCAACAGGGATGAGAAAACAACAACAACAACAACTAAATGAAATTATAACAAATTAAACTTTTATATACACTTTATGTACACATTAACTATGTACCATACACGCACACCACACACACACACTTATAAAACACAATATCATTTTTACATACACGTGTAGGAAATCCTTGTTATTATTTAGCCTCTACACTTGCCGTAGTTGTTCTTGGTAGTGTAGTTGTTGTTGTTTATGGTGTTGTTTTGAAGTTTGCATGGTAAAAAACAATTTTTTTTTTACAAAACAACATACAAGATTGTAAACACAGTACAAAAACAATAAACAACAATAGCAGAAAACAAAAAAAACACACACAAAAAGAGAATCCATATTGTTGAATGGTGTGGTTGAATGGCTCAATGGCTGACGAACGGACTAACCGGCTGGTTAGTGGACTAGCAAACAGACTGGTGTACATATTAGTTATTTAGTTGGTTAAGATTGTTTTTTCAAAGTTGTTTTTGTACAATATTTTTTACTTGTTTTTTAACTTGTTGCCAAGGGCAAAAAACAACAGCAAGTATTGCATCGTAAATATTATAAAAAAAAAAGAAAAATCATGTTTTTTTATTTAGTATTGTTTTTTAACAACAATATTGTTATTGCTATCTCGTTTACGGTTCATCATCGTATTAGGGCTTATTTCCGGTGTCAATAATGTAGCACATGATATTACCATATTTACTATATTTGTTGTGTTTTAGCATGTTTTTTTTTGTTTTTGTTTAAAACTATGTTTTATTTTGATGTCTCTTGTAAGTACATAAACGGAAGGGGCCTTTGGATAACAATAACAAGATTTTGCAATAAAACGATTTGTCTAGTATGAATCGCAATAGAAAATATATTAAAAATAATTCCATCCACACTTGTATGTAAAATGTCTTCTTGGATTTTATTTCTATACACATGGAGCCGATCTGAACCTTTTAGATACTGGTGTTTTGCTTTTACATCGTTTAGCATTAAAATTATAAACAAAAGCTATAAAAACAAAACAATGCAGTAAACAAACCTGTTTACAAATTATCGCACAGCTTATATAACAACAAACACCAGCATAAAATAATGGTAAACAAGTAAACAAAAATATACCAACAATACTACAATAATATATGTAAACAACAATGTTTACATTTATAGAGATTTAGTGAAGGCGAAGTCCTGCACGTTCGATAGTTTATTAGACGTGAGGCCGTAGTTCAAACATCTTCAACAAAACGAAATTTGAATTACTCTTCGGCGAATGAATCTCAGCAGATTTCTGGCAAAAACTCTGAGAGTAAATAAAATTGCCATGAAGAGCTTCTCAAAAATCTAAAATACATAAAATACTCAATATGGCCGATAGCTACATGACCAATAACAACATAGACGCCAGCAACATGGCCGCTATCAATATCGTCGCTAGCAATATGGACTCCAGCAATATGACCTCTAGAAAGATGGCCTCTAGCAAGTCAGATATCACCAACGTGATGAAATATGAATAGATATGTGTACGGCGACTTTTTCTCAGCAGATTTTTGACAAAAACTCTGTTAGAAAATAAGAATTGCCATGGAAAGTTTCCCAAAAAAATCTATCGTTCGGAGTCGACTTTAAACTGTAGATCCCGCCACTCATGTATAAAATTAACGCACACAACATAAGTAGTGTGAGAAACTAGGTCGTAATCCTGACTGAATGGGTGTAAGGACCAATTATGTATGTATGTTTCTGTTGTTTCTGACTGTTTCAATCGACATTTCGATCGATGTTTGTTGTCTTCTTCTTTGACATTATCTTTCGATGCCTATATAAATTCCTATGTACCGATTGATTGATGATAAAACTTCCGGTTTCCAATACTTCTTCAACCTTCATCGCAAAAGTGTGGCTACAGTCCCATTTCAGAAATTATTTAAAAATCAAAATATAGAGTTCACCCTGTGTTTTTTAGAGCGCAATAAGTGTAGCATTTTTACACTTACTGTGTGCAACAATTTTAGAAAAGAACATGAAATGCTTTCTTTCTAAAACATTGTTTATAGAAAATAACACAAGAAGTCATTTTGAAGGTAAAAAAATTTGCATTGACAAAAAGATCATTAAAATTATTTTGGATTGATCTGTTCAATAAAATGCTGGTACTGCTGTAAGGTATTAGATGTCTTCAAGCTATAGCTACCATACCCCTTAGTTACCCCATATGAATGCTGATGTCCTTCAATAAAATTTAATTTTAAAAATTTGTTAATAACACTATGCGACAAAATAAAAAAAATTAAATTTACCCAAGTAACTATCTGGTAGTAATAGAACTCAAAAATACTTTTTTATTTTTCTCGAACCCTCAAAACTTGTTTTATTTGACAAAAACTGTTTTTTTGGACTTTACGTACAAATTTATTGATTACACAAACATTTCTGAACTGATGTCCAAAATTTAAACCTTATTAGAAAGGAGAGGGATGGGGGCTTTAAAACGATGTACATATAAATATTATTTGACTTAATATGCTATGGGGTTTGATGAGGTAAACTTGACAAATGCGAATTTTTTATAACAATATTTGCAAAACACACAAATATTAGCTGACTTGACACATTTTGCAATAAACAATCAAGATCCATCAAAACTTTTAAATATTTTTGAACTGCAATTTCATTTGATAAGATGACATATACGAGTATAAAAAATATAACACGACTGTTATACCTTTTAAATTATAACTACGGTAATTTTTGCCCGATTTGATCAAACGAAGTGTTAATCTCTTCACAAGAGAATGTACTTTCAGAATGTCATCACTTATTTTATAGTTTTTATTTAAATTTTCCAATTAAGAATAGCTTAACTTGAAAAAATACGAAAAAAATAATATCCTCCAAGTTTACCCATCAAAGCTCATAACATATAAGTTTGGACAAAATGTTTATGTATACCGTTTTAAAGGCTAGTCTCTCCCCTTTCTAAAAAACTTTGGACTTTTAAAATAGGTTCAAATATATTTGGGTAATCAATAAATTTTTTCGTAAAGTCCAAAAAAAACCCCATTTTTGTCAAATAAAACAAGTTTAGAGGGTTCGAGAAAAAATAAAAAATGTATTTTTGAGTTCTACTTAACCTAGATCAGACTATGTAGTTACTCGGGTGTATTTTCACTGTTGCACCGTGTAATTCAACATGATTTAATAAAATACAATAATTTCTTTGAAGTTTTACACAAATCTTTGGTTTTGTTGTGTATCATTTGTGGCATAAACAATGTCTCTTTATATGCACTGATTGTTTAGCAATTTTTCAACTTACATACGTCCGTATGGATATATAAATGTATGTACCATACATATGTTTAAATGGTCATATATATATATATGAAGGTATGTTTATTCAAAACAATTGCCTCTTGGTAACAGCAACGTTTCATACGTTTGCCGTATTCACATAAATAAAAGAAAAAGGAACTTTCTAAATGCAATAAAATATACAAATACATACATACATACCTACTGTATGTATTTCTACTTATCTGTGTGTGTGTATAAGTTAATGGTAGAATAGTGTTGTTGCAACTTGTAGTTTTTTTGCTTTTCATTTGATTTAGCGAAAGAAAATTCAATGTGCCTTCACAGAGATTTCCATTCATATCCACAAATGCATGTAATCGTAAAAACAAACGACCGTATTTGTTTAAAACAACATCGAACAAATCTTGTTGTTGCCAAGTCATAAATTTATGAAGAGGTATTATTGTTAACAATGGAAAAAAAATGTATTTTTAATACAAAACAAAAATACTCTGCAACACTACCACTTCTACACTACAATACATACAACGTTGCACCAACATAAATGAAACCAAGCAACATATCTGCTGCACTCGAAAGAAAAACTATCGTATTGTATTGTAAAACGCACATAAAAAAAAAGAAATAAAAACAATTCAGTCACTCTTTCACTCACTCAGTCAGTCACTCATATGGTGGTGTATGGTACAATATTGTAGCATAGTTTACATGGAGTCATTAAATGCACATGATTTTGCTGTTCGCTGTTCAAATCCGATGACTACAAGTAGTCAAATAATGATGACTTTTACGCCGCTGACGACAATAGCGATGATAACGGTGTGACGATAATGAACATACATTCATACATACGTATGTATATATCAGGGATTACCATTTCATAGCACAATTGTACAAAGAGAATTCACACATATTGCTTAGGCTCTTTTATTTAGTTGTCGATCAGACTGCGACATGCACACATGTCGGCGGATGCTATAATATTTTTTTTTAGGTTTACACTCAAAAAATATTTTAGTTAAAATATTATTTTTTTAAAATTCAAAGTCTTATATGTTTTTAAAACAAATTTTGATTGTTTTAATAGTCAAGTAAATAATTTAGATGATGTGGAAATTGAACAACTTTTTTATAGACATAAAGCAATATTTTGGAAAAATTGAAAGGTTGGTTATTAGTAGGAGCGGAAATTTATGAACCAAAATTAGTACCCAGCAAATATCTAAAAACATTACCTAATTATTAAATCAAAGATGTATAACTTTATGTATGTTGACGAAATGAAAATCAAAATAGGGTATATTACTAACATTTTTCTATGACTGTAAGCTCTCAACTTATTTTCTCTCTCTTACTCACTAATACACAATCAAAAAATTTTTGGTAACCCCTGGTATATATGCTCACAATGCTCACAAATGTATTTTATGGCTTGACAACAGCTTTAATGCCACAAGATTCAACTAAGCGGTATCAACATGCAACACCCCTTTTCTCTTTTTTTCTTTCTTGAACGAAATTATTACAAACTCTCAAAAAGAAGAAGAAGTACAAAAATATCAAAAAATGAAAATGACAAAATAAAGTAGAGTGGAGAAATGTGACGTTGCAGTGAAGCATTAACATCAACACCACTGTTAATTGACTCGTTTGTCAAATAGCTCTATATTTAATACCAGCACTTGAACTGGATTAAATGTTTCGATATATATTTTTAAAGGATCCAATCACAGCACATAAACTGGATTGACAATGTGTTTTTTACTGAACAACAAACAGCACTTAAACTGAGTTGTTCCCGCAAAATAAAAATTCTGGCTCTTTAGTTTTTAAAATGCAAAAGAAAAAAAAAGGGAACTTTATTATAATTTTCTTCATTTAAATACAAAATTATTGATGACTACTTACTTCCAATATATTTCTTATGTAACTAAATTATAGTTATTTGAACTACTTATTAAGCAAATTTAAAGTTCATTAGCCGTTTGGCCATGACCACAAAATTAAAACAAACAAAATTAAAGCAATAAAAAAAAAGACAATTATTAAAGTGCAAGTAATACATTATTTTCATAAATGCAAAAGAGTTAATAAACGGGCGTTAAATTTCAAAATGAACAAAAAAAAAAAATAAAAATGCAAACTAAATTAATGTAAACACTAAATTTTTGACTTTACACAAAAAACAACAAAAAAAAAATAATTTTATTTCTAAGTGAAACTTAAATCTAAAGATTTCTAAACATGCTCCCCCCGTTGAGTGCAGCTCAAATATTATGATGGTCCATGGTATGCTGAATATGCTGGGCTGGCGATTTTAATTCTTCTTTTAGTTGAGTGACAGGGTTTTTTTTTTTTTTATACATGTACTGTGAAATCTGAAGATGTTTGTAAATTGCGAGGTGCTGGAGTTGGTGTGAATTTGAATTTTCGTTTAGTGACAAGATACACCACTATGCCGACAGTAATAATTAATGTTGAGTAGCCGACGGTTATATGGTGGTAGTTCTGTGCATCAATCTGGTTTGGAAGCTGAAGTATCCCTTGCTCATTTAGTGAGTTTTGTAATGCAGTCAAGTTTTGTATTTGTGAAACATACTCGTCTTTGTGTATTTCAGTTAGCAAGGGTTCAACGGTTCTTCTGTGAATTTCTTCAGTAGTATTCCAAAGTTTAGAGTAAGACGTTTTTATCGAGGTTGATATTTTCTGATGCGCTTGTATGATTGTAGAGTTGTGTTGCAACACGCATTCTGGTCCTAAACTTAGTAAGCCGGATCCATCTAAGATTAATTGGGTGATGTCTTTTTTACAAACTGCTGTTGCAGGAGAAGGAGATGGCAGTGCGTATATCCATTGGTTTGAATGCCGCAGGGAGATCCAAGCAGACTTTGTCGTCAATCTTTGCACATTACAGTCTGAATGCGTTTTGTTGAGAAACAAATTTATTTCGCAGGCACATGCCCCAGCTTTCAGTTCGTATTGAATTTGGCTATTTAAGCATATATACAATTCTTCTTTCATGGCTGTGCACGAGCCGAGTCCGTAATTATCTATAAGGAAATATCTTTTTTGCACTGTATTGATTGCCAGTAAAGAAGAGCATACTTCCATTGATACAAACGTGTTGTTAATCCACCTTGGAATTGGAATGAGATTAAATAAATCGTACTGGCCTTTTTCAATTAATGGTAAAGTTACACTGAAGGTTGCTGTGGTATTTGTAAGTCCTCCTGTTACTTTCATGAGTTTGTATAGTTGTAATGCGTCTTCTCGGTTTACAGGTAATTGAAGTGACTCAGGCAGGTGAAATAATATGTTATCTACTTCATGTTGTAGTTGGATTGGGGTGAGTAATAATGGACTTATTATGCCATGATGAGTGTTTGTTAAAATATCTAGAAGTAAAGATTGAGTTTGGTCTAAGTTTGCTGCCATTATAGTTAATTGAACACACAACGACAAGAAAATATGAGAGGTTCTTTCTTCTTCACTACTGTTACGTATGCGGTTATAAATCTGTGATATTTGGAAATCAATTTGTTCAAACTTTTTCTTAGCTGTTTTTTGATCCAACTTAATAATGTTGATTGTGGAATCAATAATTGACGTTTGATTCTTCAAGAGTTTGAGCAGGTGGGCTTCATTTTGTTTAACTTG
Source organism: Sarcophaga caerulescens (assembly GCA_927399465.1). Lineage (NCBI taxonomy): Eukaryota > Metazoa > Arthropoda > Insecta > Diptera > Sarcophagidae > Sarcophaga > Sarcophaga caerulescens. The sequence goes on from OV656867.1 coordinate 24,128,911, forward strand.
TGTTATTGTATGCGCCATATTGTCAGCATATTCTGAATCTAGTACTCCAAATAGTGAATGGGCAATATTCCCCACAATATCCATTGCTGCTCTTTTTTGTCTTTTCCCAGATAGTAATGTGCTGTCCATTATTAACCGAGACTCAGTATGTTTAAAGTAATTTACTAGATTTGCGCATGTTGCCTTTTGCTGCATTTCTTGACATAGATGATCAAGCGCCTTGGTTCCATTTGAAAATAATTCTAATTCCGACCAAAATCCTTCTAAATCATAATAAATTAAAAGTTGCCATTCTGTAGGTGCGATAAATGCTGTGCCGATTCCTTCGTAGTAAATACCCAGTTGTGCTCGAAATTGTTTATTGCGAACGCTTGTTGCAAGAACAACTGGTAAAAGCATGATACACATAACTACCGTAAGAATGTTGATAGAAGTGCGCATTCTTTTCATAGGAATTTCAGATCCATCATTAATCCGATTGGTGTTGGAATTAGTTGGTTGACATTGCTCAAATGTTTCGTCGGAGTGTTCAGTACTTATCGGTAAAGGTGCCAGTCGAGTAATTGGCCTTCTATAAATGCCCTTTGCTGTTTTAACGTCAACTACTCTAACAAAACCGTCATCACCATGATATATTTTTTCAATTCTTCCCAAAGGCCACTGTAAAGGAGCTGTGTTATCTTCTTTAACGACGACCATATCTCCGGGTTTAATATTGATTGCTTCAGTTTTCCATTTGTGACGATATTGTAGTTCATTTAGATATTCCCGTGACCATCGCTTCCAAAACTCATTTTTTATATGCGTTACTAGTTTCCATCTAGTCAGCAAGTTTGTTTTATTCGGTGTAGAATATATGTCAACTTGAGCTGTAAGTGGTTCTCCAATAAGAAAATGTCCTGGGGTTAATGCGGCTAAATCATTTGGGTTTTCTGACATTGGGCTTATTGGCCGTGAATTGAGAATCCCTTCAATTTCAATAACAACGGTTTCAAGTTCTTCATACGTTAATGACGCTGTTGACACACTTCTGATGAGAAGATGCTTAGCTGATTTTACTGCAGCTTCCCATAGACCACCGAAATGTGGCGCTCTCGGTGGTATGAAATGGAATGTTATCCCTCTGGATGTGCATTCTTTATGGATTATGTCTAGGGCTGAGTCTGAATGGATAGTTTCCGATAATTCTGTTAGTTGATTTTTTGCCCCTGCAAAGTTGGTAGCATTGTCACAATACAGATTTTGACAATGACCGCGTCTACTTATAAATCTTTTTAATGATCCTAAGAAGGATTCAGTAGTCAAATCACTGACCAATTCCAAATGTACTGCCTTTGTGGCAAAGCAGCAGAAGACTGCAATGTAGGCCTTTTGAGGCTTCTTTCCTCTCACCTTGTAGTGAACCCAAAATGGTCCGCAAAAGTCCACTCCAGCATTAATGAATGGCCGAGCTGGTGTAACACGTGCAGCTGGTAAATTGCCCATGATCTGATTAAGTAGCTTGGGTTTGGCCTTAGTGCATCGTACACAATGTTGTACAACTGATCGAGCTGCAGATTTTCCCTTGACTGGCCAATATCTTTGTCTTGTATGTGACAAAAGTGCTTGAGATCCACAGTGCTTATTTTGTTCATGCACCATTTGCATAAGCAACTTTGCAATTGGATCATTGTAAGGAAGTAGCATTGGATGTTTAGCGTCATATGAAAGTAACGATGAGTTTAATCGACCTCCTACTCTGATGATACCATTTGAATCCAAAAATGGTGAGAGATTACTGAGCGGACTTCCTTTACTTACTTCATTTTTCTTGTTTAATTGCTTTAGGTCATCTATAAACTCAGACTGCATTGCCCGTACAATGATTACGAGTGCTTGTTCTAGTTCCTTTACTGTTAAGGTAATATCCGAAAATGTTTTTAACTTCCTTGTGCTATTGATAAATCGTAATATGTAGGCCACAATTCGTTGCAACTTTCGAAATGATCCCTTGTGATTTATATTGTAGACTATATTTATTATTGGATCTTCGGATGTTGCAATGGCTGCTACTTTCTTTCGCTCCAGATTATTGTCAAATATCTCTAAAGTCTTTGAGTGCTTTTGTGGCCAAACAGTTTCTTGGCCATGTAAGAAAGTGGGTCCATAGAACCACAAGTTGCATGATGGTAAACTTTTTGGTGAAAGCCCTCGAGATATGATGTCTGCTGGATTGTCCTTCGAGCTCACATGACGCCATTGTTCAGCTAAAGACAACTCCTGTATTGCTGCTATTCGATTGGCCACAAATGTTTGATATGATGATGACTGCGAGTTGATCCAAGCCAAAACAATTTGTGAATCCGTCCATAAGAAAGTAGATACATCCTCAAATTTCAAGTCCCCTTTTACTTTGGCTGTTAGCTGGGCACCTAAAACTGCCGCGCAGAGTTCAAGACGAGGGAGGCTTTGTTTTTTTAAGGGGGCTACTCTTGATTTTGAACATAGTAGGCGTACTATAATTTGACCATTTTTCTGAACTGATCTTATGTAAACTGCGGCACCATATGCTTTCTCAGAGGCGTCCACAAATGTATGAATTTGTATTCTTGTTATGATATGTCCATTTAAGACATGCCTTGAAAATTTCATGTTATCTATGTGTTTTAATTCATCTCGGAATGTTTTCCATTTTGTATGGAGTTCTGCTGGAAGAGCTTCATCCCATGTGAGTTTTAATTTCCACAGCTCCTGTATAAATATTTTTGCAGTAACAACGACTGGTGCTACTATTCCCAGTGGGTCGAATAACCTAGCCAAATCGGAGCTTACTGTTCGCTTAGTTACACGTTTGGTATCGCCCAAGCATACCTTCACACAAAATTTATCAATTTTTGGGATCCATGTTAAACCTAAGGTCTTTACTGTTTGGCTACTTTCGCTGAAATCAATATTGACCTCTTCCTTTGTTGAAACATTTTGAATTAGTTGAGGATGATTTGCACACCACTTTTGTAGAATAAAACCATGCTGTATCAATATGTGTCTTAGTTCTTGTTGAATTGCGAGCGCTGTCTTCAAACTATCTGCTCCACCAAGTCCATCATCGACATAGAAATTATTGAGCAGAAAGTGTGCTCCCAGAGGATACCTCGCCATATTTTCTTTTGCAACTTTTTCCAAACATTTTGTTGCTAAGTACGGTGCAGCTCGAGTTCCATAAGTTACTGTGTTTAATTGGTAATACCTTATTGCTTCAATGGGATTTTCCCTCCAGATAATGATTTGCAGTCTTCTATCTTCAGGATGCATGAGTATTTGCCGATACATTTTTTCAATATCCGTGGTAAAAACAAAACGTGGCAATCGAAAACGTAGTATTATAGAAAAGAGTTCACTTTGAACAGTTGGTCCCGTGTACATTACGTCATTCAATGACAAACCAGAAGAACTCTTAGCGGATGCATCAAATACTACTCTTAATTTTGTTGTCAAACTTTCAGGCTTTAGAATGCAATGATGAGGTATAAAATAATTTGGTTTACGTAATGAATTGATGTCTATCCTGGTCATATGACCCAATGTCTCGTATTCTTGCATGAAACTTATGTATTGCATTTTAATTTCGGGTGTGCTTGCTAATCGGCGCTCTAGTGCAAGGAATCGATTATACGCTATTCCATGTGATTCGCCTAACTCTTCGGGGTTATTGCAAAATGGAAATCGAACAACAAATCTTCCATTTTGATCGATTGTGTAATTACTTGCAAAATGATTTTCACATAATTTTTCTGACACTGATAGTGCTTTGCTATCTGTTGTGATTTTTTCCAATTCCCACAATTGGGAAATGGCTTCTTCAAGGTTGAAGTCATTTTCAGTGCACATCCCACAAGTTGCTAATGATAAGTGTGTTTTACCTATCTTGCCTGCGATAACCCATCCCAATACTGTATTTTGTAATGTTGGCAAATCATTGGCTAATTTTATTTGCCCGATTGCTAATAGTTGATGATAAAATTCAGCACCTAATAGGACATCTATTTTGTCAGGACGGTTGAAATGTGGGTCTGCTAATTTGATATTTTTTGGAATTGGCCAATTTTCAATGTTAATTCCTTGTGATGGCTGCGACGTCACTATGTGAGGAAGAACAGCTGCTTCGAGTCGTGTTGTAAAATTGTTAATTTGAGACTGCAAAGTGACATTAATTCTATGACGAACCTTGGCGTTGCTCGATCCAATTCCACTAATGCAAATTGTAGCTGGCTTAGGTGAAATGCCCAAGCGTTTGACTAATCTCTCGCTTACGAAATTGAGTTGTGAACCCGAATCCAGAAGTGCTCTGCACGATACTTCTTTTCCATTTGCCTTTACGATAACCATTGCTGTGCTGAGAAGGATGTAGCTGCTTAAGGTGGAATGTTTTGCTGCGGTTAAAGATGCGGCCTTTTGACTATCTAGTGTTGTTGGTAAATGGCTTCCTTCTGTTGTGTGATTAGATACCGTGTTCATCATTGATAAGTTTTTTTTATTTTGGCTTGGCTGTTCTAGATGAAGAAGCGTATTGTGTTTCTTGTTACATTTCATACAGCTTCTAGAAATGCAATTTTTTAAGTTATGACCAGGTTTTAAGCAATTAAAGCATAACCTTTGCCTTCGAACGAATTCTAGCCGTGCTAGCGGTGATGACTGCAAAAACTTTTTACAGGCAAACAACGGATGTCTTCCATTTTTGCACATTGCACAGGCTTGGTCCTCCGCTACCATGGATGTATACACCTTAGTGCCTAACCGTTTCTCCTTGGTTCCTATTGCCTCCAGCGATTGAAAGTTTCTTTCTAAAAATTCAAGAAATTCTTTAATCGTTGGAACTTCTTTTGGTTGAGCCAGAGATTGTTCGAAGCGTAACCGTGTGGATTGATCAATTCCCTTGAGTAGTAGATGAAGTAAAATAGGGTCCCACGATGATGTATCTATTTTAAGATTCTGTAGTGCTAACAGACACTCTTGAGTTTTATCGTGCAGGCTTTTAAAATTATCACCGGTTTTATTGTTAGGGGTATCAACCAATTCCTGAATTAATCTGCTTACTAATAACCGCTTGTTGTTGTAACGGTCGACTACGATTGCCCACGCGGCATCAAAGTTTTCCTCGGTTGCAGCAAAATGTTTAATCAAGTTGGCTGCCTCTCCAATCAAGTGTGTCTTCAGATACCAAATTTTTTGGACCTTCGTCATTGGCTGATTGATGACCAGTGATACAAACAGATCATGAAATTCCTGCCACTTTAGGTAGTTACCATCAAATTTGGGCATTGTAACCTTTGGCAGTGGAATAGTGTCTGTTGGATATTTAACACCTTCAGGTGGATGTTGTGCTAGTGGTTTTCCGTGGAATCTTTTCACTATGGACCTTAGATTAGTCTCAAGACTAATAAATCGGTCCAAATTGTAACCTTGGTCTGTCGGCTCTTCACACCTCTCGCAAATTTCCAAATGAATGTCCTCAATCTGTCGCCACAATGTTGTTGCCGTTGGAACATCGTCCGCTGTAAGGTTCTCGTGTAACAAACGCTCAAGAGACGCTATCATCGCCCCTTGCCTGCGGACTAATTTTGTAATATCAATAGCTTCTGTTGGTGCTGCTTTTGCACCTGATGTATGAGATTGATCCCCTTTTGTCTGGTCGGAGGTTTGAACAATTTTCAACATGGCCTTCTCAAATACGCTCTTGTATTGTTCAACAATGTCTCTGATAGCTTCATAATATCCTTTGACGAAATAATCATGCTCTAAAGGGAGATTCTTCAGTATACGAATTTCGTTATTATTAGTCTCAAAAGCTGTCCACTCGTCATCTAATTTTTTTAGACGTTCCTGGAAATAGCTGACTGTAGACTTTCTTGATGATGGGTCCTTTTTAAAGTTGCGAACGATGGTTTCAATCCTATCTCCGACACCTCTTTGTATTTCCACCAATTCTTCAAATGATGCCATGGTTATGACTTTTGAATTAGATTACTTCTTTAAACTAGTTTGACTCTTTGAATAAGGTTGCAATGTTCGTGATCCTGTGTTAGATCACGTCGGGGTCACCAAAATGTTAATTGACTCGTTTGTCAATTAGCTCTATATTTAATACCAGCACTTGAACTGGATTAAATGTTTCGATATATATTTTTAAAGGATCCAATCACAGCACATAAACTGGATTGACAATGTGTTTTTTACTGAACAACAAACAGCACTTAAACTGAGTTGTTCCCGCAAAATAAAAATTCTGGCTCTTTAGTTTTTAAAATGCAAAAGAAAAAAAAAGGGAACTTTATTATAATTTTCTTCATTTAAATACAAAATTATTGATGACTACTTACTTCCAATATATTTCTTATGTAACTAAATTATAGTTATTTGAACTACTTATTAAGCAAATTTAAAGTTCATTAGCCGTTTGGCCATGACCACAAAATTAAAACAAACAAAATTAAAGCAATAAAAAAAAAGACAATTATTAAAGTGCAAGTAATACATTATTTTCATAAATGCAAAAGAGTTAATAAACGGGCGTTAAATTTCAAAATGAACAAAAAAAAAAAATAAAAATGCAAACTAAATTAATGTAAACACTAAATTTTTGACTTTACACAAAAAACAACAAAAAAAAAATAATTTTATTTCTAAGTGAAACTTAAATCTAAAGATTTCTAAACAACCACAATATGTGGTAATCATATATCAATGTCATCCCAAAAAGGAAAAAGAAAATAAAAATTATTTCAAAACAAATACCCTACAAAGAGTTCTCACTCATAATTAATGTAAGGTATACTATTCAATACCTACACTACACTACATGGTGAGATATTTTCTGAAATTTTGCTGAACTTACTGCAAGGTTAACGACTAAACAGTATACTCTACTCCATTCTAAATACAGTTACATTTTAACCTTTTAAAAACGTTTAAAATATGAGCTCATGGTTTGCAAATAAAATAAAAATAAATTTGTGTGTAGTTTTAATTAAAATTCTTTATTATTTGCACAATTCTGTGTGCCGCTGTTCACAACTTTATGTAAACAACAAAAATTGCCTTGTTTGTTATTCCTCTGTTTACACCCTTTGTATAAACAACAACAATTACTAGACAATTATTCGACAGATTTTTGTAACGGAGATCTTCCAACCACGATTACTCTCTTCAAACACACCGCGTCTTCACACAAGACTGACTGAACTTCTCTCACTCAGTCGCCTGCTTTGCCTTGCCTTTTATATGACAGAGTAAACAGTCTTGAAGGCGAATGTTTATGACTTCGCCTTCTCGAAATCTCTATAAATGTAAGCATCGTTGTTTATATTTATTATTGTAGTGTTGTTTGTGTATTTTTGTTTACTTGTTTACCATTTTTTTATGCTTGTGTTTGTTGTGATGTAAACACAAAAAAAGTCGGTCCAAGGTCCAAACACACCTTCGGACCAAAGAGCGCGCCAAACAGTGACTTTTTCTGGATGAAATGGCCTCTCTTCAATTACTTGAGGATTCTCAGAACCCCAAATACGACAATTTTGTTTATTAACATACCCACCGAGTGTTAAATGTGCTTCATCGCTGAAGAAAATTTTGTTCGAAAAATTGCCGATACGCACGATACGTAGCTGTGGCAGAATCATCATTTTTGTAGTAGGTTTTGATAATTTTTATGCGTTGTGTGATAGTTAAGCGATCCATTTTCGTCAATGTCAGTCTTTCAACTGAAAAGAAAAAAATTGGTTTCACAACTTAGTATGACAGATGTGGAATTCCAGTCCCATACTTTTGAAACCACGATATGGATAGCCCTTTACAACCCATTATTATACCATATTCATAACTTATTTATTGTCTCAGTAGATATGGAGTTACATTGAAATATCACGTTTTATAAATGCTTAGGGTGCAGAGTTCAAATAGAAATATAAACATACATACACATAATTGGTCATTACAACCCTTTTGTCAGAATTACGACCTAGTTTCTCACACCACTTATGTTCTGAGTGTTAATTCTTTTGTGCATGAGTGGCGGGACTTATAGTTTAATCTTAATGGCAATTTTATTTACTCTTAGAGTTTTTGCCAGAAATCTTCTGAGAGGAAGACGCCAAAGAAATATTTTACAATTTCGTTTTGTTCGAGTTGTTTGACTTGCGATTTGAACCGTAGCTTCACGACTAATAACTTTTCCCAAACTCTCAGTAAAAATTAAATTTTGTCCGGACGACATCGGTGAGTCCAGCTTTAGTGTATACCATGACACGAAAAAATTCTCTCTCTATTTCATGAGTATAGACTCTAACTTACTCATGACATAATGCACCCAGTATACTAATAGCATTGTTAATAAGAAATGAAAATAAAAAATTTTTTGTTGTTATTTTCCTAAAAGGGGCCTGTGATAAGAATGATGATGAAGTTGGTGCTGTTGTTTTACAAAACTTTCGAATTTTAACGTTCTTTAGATGCCATTATATTACAACAACAACATCTTCTACTTGAGGGTTGTTCGAGAAAAGTCACACTGGCTTGGGTAACGCAAATAGAAAAAATAAATCATAAAAATAAATCCGTTTCTATGAGAACTCATTGTGTTAATATGTATATACAATACATACATACAATATTCATAAGTAATTGAAAAGAAAAAAAAAATTGCATAGAATAGAATGAAAAATACTTGCCTATTCTAATGCAATTATTATACCTCGTACATCGTAATCGTAATTATTTTTTCGCTGTTGTAGATTTCTTTGTATGTTTTTGTGATTGTAGTTTCCTAATAGTAAATAATAAATAAAAAATAAATATTATTTATTGCTGATTTGCTTATTGAGCCATAGATAGATGTTGTTGTTATATTCCTTTAAATGCGTATCTAGGAATATAGTTTTTCTCTTCAAATATTTTAAAAGGGTTGGGAAAAGTAGTGGAACTTAAGTGAAAATTAATTTCGTTTTAACAACAATCATCTTTTATACATATTTATAAATATGCTAACATACTTATACACACTAGAGATGAGCGATCCAGTGATTTTTGAAGAACGTTGTTCTCAGTGAACGTGATTTGTTAATCACTGTTCTTTAAAACAGTGATTGTGATCACAGTATTCCAATAATACAATAATGACAATAACGTATTTTATTAAGACGTTATAAAGAGACAACTAGATACATACTACGAAAAGACTACTAAACAAAATCAAAGTGGTGTCATCAATGTTATTATTTTTAATGTAATTTTTTTTTATATCAAGTTTGACAATTAAGTTTCACAGAAAGTTCATGTATAAAAGACAAAAGTAAATAATCAGCATCATCTAATAGTAATTCTGCCTCGCTCAAAATAAAATGAAATAAATTTGAGTATGTAACAATTTTGAAAGAACGGCATTATTAGTACCTGTTACATGGCAATTTCAATCACTGTAGTTACCAGTGAATTATCAATCACCGTGATTAAATCACAGTTTTGAAAATATCGATCATCTCTAATAGACACACTTACTTTTCCATAACATACATACAACTTCATGAGTAGAGTATTCAAAAAACCGACATTTTCCAAAAATCGGTTTTCGAATAATTCGAAATTTTGACATTTAAAAAAACCGGTTTCGAATACGGTTTTGCAAAAAAAACCGGTTAACCGGTTTTTATTTATTTATTTATTTTATTTAATTTTTTTAAGTTAACAAATCAACATTTATAATAAATTAATGTAATACATATGTATTTTATTAATAATAACAGAAATACATTTTTAAATATTTCATAAAAATTTATTAGTTTTATAAAATTAAAATTAATATTTTTATTTTTTGTTATTGTCAAACAAAAAATAAAATGAGATAGGTTGCTATTGAAAATATAAAAATAAACGGTTATACAAATCGACTACTTGGACTCCGCTTGGGTGGAATACTTCAAAATATGGTCATTAGTTGGATACTTTCCTGAACTTACATAGGTACACAATAAGGGTTTTAATTACTTTAGTTCTACTCTCAGTAAGTCTTATCATTTGTCTGTTGCATAATTCTTGCGCATATTGTGTGTTAATTATGTTTAAATTATTAAATAAAAATTTATGAATTGTTTCTACTTCTATAAGTGTTACAGAATTCTTAGATAATTCTTTAATTGCTATTTCTAATGATTGCAAAGTTTTCGAAAGATTTTCTTAAGCTTCAATTTCGATAGGTGAGAACGGTATTAAAGAAAAGTCCATCAAAGCATGGTTCACACATTTCCATATTCTTAAAAAAATTTCAATCATTTTCGATAACGAATTCCATCTGTGTTTTACGTCACATACCAATCTAAGTTTGTTTTTTACAAAATACTGAAGTCGTTTTTGCTTTTCGTTTGATTTATTTAAAATTTTTACGTATTTTCGCAATTTTGCCACAACTTCTCCAACTTCAGAGCAGAAAAATAAAAAAAACCGGTTATTTAACAGAAAAAACCGGTTTGTCGAATACTACTAAAATATGAAATATTCGAAACCGGTCGGTTTTTAAAAGTAAAAAAACCGGTTAACAGGTTCCCGGTTTCGGTTTTTGAATACTCTATTCATGAGACAGTAGTTTATGTGCCATTTAAATGTGGTATTACTTTTTGCTGTTAATAAATTAAATTTAATTCTTTTTTTATTTCTTCTCTAGTCTATGAAAGAAGATTTGTAGAATTATGTTTGGTATTATTTGTTAATTGAATGAAGATAATTTACTCAAATCGGAACAACCATCTTGCAGTGAAACACAATCAAAAGTGTTAAAAAATTTTAAATTAACTTGAGAAAGAAAATATTTTGGATTACATATACACATAGCTGGTCATTACAAAAAAATCCTGACTGAACATTTTTTTTTCGCTGAGGAGGAGTAAATGTACCTAACCGCACCATAGGGGAAGTCGTCACTATCCCCCGTGTGTGGGGCCCTCACCCTTTAAATCTCCCCCTCCTCTTTTGGACTCTTTGTGCCCACTCCGTAACCACTGTAGTATTACTTTGAAGTGGAGTCCCTCTGACCATTTGGCCGCGTCCGGGTTGCGTAACGAGATCTGAAAAGTTGTTTAAAAATTCATTCTAATCCTCTCATCTAAGTCGAGTTTCTTAGATTTCAGCAAGGCTTCAGTCAGTGTAACTGGCTATGCTATTCCAAATTTCTTCGCTGTTCAGAAGTATATCGCAGCAGTTTTCGACACTACAGACGCCGACTTTGGCCTCAAGATTCGTTCTTTCTAAACTCTATCTCTCACAATGAAAGAAAGTGTGTTCTGCGTCATCAATCGACGCATCATCATAGATGAAATTTGGTCGTGTCATCTTCCCCATTTTAAACAGATATTTACAAAAATAACCATGTCCGGATAATCAACCTCACCAAATTTCCTTTCAATCCAGCGGGTAATATCTGGGAGAAGTTTAGCCGTCCATCTACCACAGTGTTCCATTTCTCTAGCCAGTTTTGATCCTTCAGTCAGGATTAGAACCTAGTTTCTTACCCCATTTACATTTGAGGTGATTTTCATGACTTTTGTTGTTAACCCAAACGATGCTTTACATGTAGCAAAAATTTAATTTTTTTTTTGGAGAATTAAAAATTCTAATGTAGTTCGTCTGATAGATTCTTCCTTCACAGTATCAACATATTTATATCGATCGCCTCGCCTACTATTTGAAATTGAATAATGCAATTCAAATCATTACCACTTTTATTTTCGCCTGTCTAATATAGTTTTTTTCACTCAACCAAGTATGCATTTTTTAATTGCCGTTGGATATTTGGAAAGAGTTCTTCAATTAGTTCTTCTTTTGATTATGGGAATACGCAAATATCTCTTGGAACTGCAATGCAATCATTACTATCAACTGACATTATGTAAGAATTTTATTATATTGTTACCAAAATGAAAATGAAAATCATAAACAAAAGCTACAAAATCAATGAACTTGTTTACATGATAAACAAGTAAACAAAAAATGCCAACAAACACCAGTATAAAATAATAGGATAAACAAGTAAACAAGAATGCAAGAACAAACACTGCAAGAATAAATGTAAACAAAAATACACAACAATAATAATGAAAATACGATGTTTAGATTTATAGAGATCTCGAAAAGGCGAAGCCGCGAACATTTGCCTTCAAGAATATCCATCATACTGTTTACGTTGCCATATAAAAGGCATGCCAAAGCAGGGAAAGGAGTTAATAAAAATTCAGTCAGTCTTGTGTGATGAGGCGATGCGTTTGAAGAGAATAATCGTGGTTTGAAGATCTCCGTTACAAAGATCTATCGAACAATTGTTATACTTTACGCAAAAGAGTGTAAACAGATGAATAACAAACAAAGCAATTGTTGTTGTTTCCATCAAGTTGTGAACAGTGATACACAGAATCGTGCGAATAATAAAGAATTTTAATTAAAACTAAACATAAATTAATTTTTATTTTATTTCCAATCTACGAGCTAATATTTTAAACGTTTTTAAAAGTTAAAAACTAAATAAACCGTTGTTAAATTCAAGTGGGCTATATATGTACGTATAACACAAGTACGATTTATATCGTCATTTTTTTACTTTGTTTCCAAATTTTAATTATAATTTCATAAATTTTTTCAATTTTTTTTTTAATTTCTTAATTACAGTACACAGTATACCATACCATTTACCATACGCCATTCATAGTCGTACGTATTCATTTGTAATATTTTTAAATAAATTTTGGCACCAACACTTTATTTTGTTCATTTTTTTTTTTTGTTTTTTGCACTTGCATGTTGCATAAAAAATTATTATTTTTTCTTATTTTCTGACATGCTTCTGTTTCTGGTGTGTTTTAAATGTTGCCTACGAACAGATACGTACATATACCGAGTAACAAAGTAAACGTGTATATGGATATTTTTGATGAACACCCTATAACGATATGATAGTGGTATGTACATCAGAGATCAACAATGAGTATTAAAAATGATGAATAGAATCGAATCATACTCATAATTTCGGATACTTACACGCATTCATAGTTCTTTTGATATCATGAAACCTCTACTCATACTCAAAGTTTGAAATACTCATAATATTCATACTTAACAACGCGTATGATATTATTAATTTCGACTCTCCATGACTCACGAATCACAAAATAAGTATGATTCGCGTACGAACACTAAAATACTCACTAAATGGTTGCGTGTTTGCTCTGCTTGCTGCTCTGCCTTTTCGCTATGTGTCTTTTTTTGTAAATGCAACAACAACTAAGACTTTTGATGAATGATTCGAGTTACTCGAATCACTTATAAGTATTTTTCTAAAGTTATGAATCTCAATGAGTAGACTTTGAATCAAACATATTTCAAATGGTGTGAGTTTGATGTCAACGTTGTACTCATACTCATTGCAACCTGTACTTATAAATCAACGTTGTATTGAGTACGAATGAATCAGAGTAGTTAAATTTCAATATTGTTGACTCATTTATATTCAAAATTTCATGAGTGCTTATGAGTAGCGAAAAAACGATTCATTTCTGATCTCTGTTTCAGAATCATTTTATTGGTTATCTTGTCAATACCAGGAGTTTTATAGCGTTCTCAATATCCTGAGTCTCGAATCTTAAATCATGGAAATTTTTCAAGAATAATTGATGGAAGTTCAATTATTTCAGTAGACGTATTAGGACAAAAAATATTGTTTAAGTGATGGCTTTTTGGCATCATTTCTAGCCTAATTATCATTCGGTTCCGTTGATTTATAGTACAGGTTGTAATAAGTATGCGTACAATATTGACATCAAACTCATACCATTCGAAATATGTTTGATTCATAAGCCTACTCATTTAGATTCATAACTTTAGAAAAATAAATGATTCTTGTAACTCGAATCATTCATCAAAATCTATAGTCTTAGTTATTGTTGCATTTACAAAAAAAAAGAAAAAAGACACATAAGCAGAAAAGACAGGGCAGCAAGCAGAGCAAACATACAACATTATAGTGAGTATTTTAGTGTTCGAATGCAAATCATACTTATTTTATGATTCTTGTAAATGTTGAGTTATGGAGAGTCGAAATCAACAACATCATACGTCATATATCATATATATATCATTTTCATATATGATTAATTTTGAACTCTGGGTGCCTGGTGGTCCCTTAAAGAACCAACCAAAAATTTCTAAAAATCTTAACAAATAAAAAAGTAAAATCACTTCAAATACTTACAATAACTATTATATATCACAACGATCTCGAAAATATTTTTTTATCGTTAAAATTTTGTCTATTTATGACTAAAAGACTTCTTCAAAAACTCACGAAATCACAAAAGTGCAATTTTTTTAGGTTAGCTCACTCTTTTGAACATACACCTGTCAAACAATATTATATTCCAATGCCGATCGATGAAATTAGCGGCGCTTAAAATTAAGAACAGTTTGAAAGCCACAGATTGAAGCTTCCAAAAAATTAACTTAACAAAAACTTAATTTTAGTTGGTTGGTTCCTAGCGGAACCACCATGCTATTAAGGGTTAAGTATGAATGTGATGAGTACTTCAAACTTTGAATATGATATTAAAATAAGTATGAATGCGTATAAGTATCAGAAATAATGAGTATGATTCGATTCTACTCATCTTTTTGAATACTCATTGCTGATCTCTGTTGTGGAAGTTAAAACGTTTTCATTTATACTCAATGCTATTAGTCATCTTAAGTGCTATTCGGCTCAGTGAAGAGAGAGATAGTTCCACTTATTACAAGGTAATAAGAATCATGTGCTGCCTAGGGTAATATATTTATCTAGCACTGGTTAGATCTTTTTAATTGTATTATTTATTTGTATTGTTTTAGTACTTATTGTTAGTTCATAAGCCGATGAAGAATTAATAAATAAATAAACAGAAAAAGAAAACAAAATATGGAACACGAAAGTATACTTTTGAAGTCTGCATTTCTTTTTTTTCCAAATTAGTGCACAAGTGTAAATTCTATATTTATAATACAATTTAATTATAGTTTTCAGGTTTTAAAACGCTCTCGCCTAAAGTTTTATCGATGTAGTAGGCCAGAGGTAACACTTGACCGACCTTAATTTCCTTACCATACATGCCTGTTTTTGGATATTTTCCTTTTTTTTCGTTTTTGTGTTTTTTTTTTGTGTCTTTGTTTGTAGCACTTTTATAACTTGTTAAAACATAAATCATGGCATATATTGCATTTTAGTTTTTGTATATGATTTATTACCAAATGAATTACGATTGTCAGGCCAAAGAGAACACAATAGAAACGAAGCAAAAAAAACACCAGAAATAACGATGACATAAGCCGGGCAAACTCTTTTCCTTTTTTTTCTTTTTTTTTCTTTTTTTTTTGAGAAAAATTAAAATGGAAAAATAGGAGCAAAATGTTGTTAAACTATTTATATTTAAAGTTAAGAACAAAAATTTACAAAAAGAAAAAATAAAAAAAAGGAAAATCTTAAAAAAATTTCTGTTGAATCGAGCAGCAGATAAACGTAACAAAAAAAACATGAAAATGCAAAAATATGCCTCAACTTAATGCCAACAACAATAACAAAATATCTGCTTGATATATGATAAAATGAAATGTGTTGAACATGCAATTTTTGGTTGCAAGTTTTATTATTTTATTTGAATTTTTCCTCTAACACTCTCTCCTTCTCTCTCTCTCTGCTATTTAACGTTAATTTTTTAGTTGTTTTTTTTTTTTAATTTTTTATTTTCAACATTTCATAGAGAAAACAAACGAATGTCGCAAAGATTAACTGCAAATAAATTATATTTAAACGAAAAAAAAAAATTAAAAACGAAAACCAGAGATTAATATCAAAGTGTAAATTATTATGAACATATATCAAACAATAATTTCGTATGTAGTAATAATATTTGCAGATTGTCTACATGCAACTGACAACATGTGGCAAATACAACACATACATACGAGTACATACATATATTTTAAGGCTAGACGTAAAGATACTTCCATTTAGCCAGTCAAAGCAAAAAGGCAATGTGCAGCTTTAAAGCCAACCAGCCAGTCAGCCATCAAACACGAATGCATGCATCATGCACAGTTATTTGTTTGTATGCTTGTATGTTTATTAGTGGCCTGACAAACGGAAATGACAGCTTTAATTGATTACTACTAGTAGCAGCAGTTATAATTTTCATTTCTTCTGCCTCTACCTCTGCATCTCTTTTTCTCATTTCTTTTTGGTAACTTTTTCTCTGATAAACAATCGTATTATGGCCGCCTGAGAATTGGAAAATTCCCAGCCCAAAACAAGTGGAAGTGCTTACAAATTGGTAGCCAAAAAATTTAGGTAAATGCGAGAGTGAGGGAGAGAGATTATATTTCATTTGGGTAGACGATTTTCTAACACTCTTCTTTATTGAGTACTTTGGATTACTTTTAATTGATTCAATGGGGCAAGAGGGGATTATAGTAGTCCTTGATGATTTTAATCTTCCGCATACATCCTGGAATTTTTCACCTGAGACTGGGTCATTAGTGCCATGTTCTTCAATTCCATCCTATGATGAAATTCTGTCCGCTATGTGTGATCTAGGTCTTTTCCAGGTTAATGGTTTATTGAATTCAATAAGTAGAATTTTGGATCTTGTATTTTTGGATCTTGTATTTATTTTTTGTAAAAGGAACAGAAAATCGAGGTTAAATGGAAAAATCTAGAAACTGGTGTTTAGCTTTTACATCGCTTAACATTAAAATTATGAACAAAAGTTACGAAAACAAAAACAATGAACTTGTATTATCGCACTGCGTAGTATAACAACAAACACCAGCAGAAAATCGCAAAAAAGTAAACAAAAATATACCAACAAACGCTAGCATAAAAAAAATGGTAAACAAGTAAGCAAAAATACAGCAACAAACGCTACAACAACAATGTAAACAAAATAAACAAACAACAATAATGAAACAACGATGTTTACATTTCTACAGATCTCGAGAAGGCGATGCCACGAACATTTGCCTTCAAGAGCATTCATCAGACTATTTACTTTGCCATATAAAAGGGAAGGCAAAGCAGGCGACTGAGTTAATGAGTGAAGTTCAGTCAGTCTTGTGTGAAGACGCGGTTCGTTTGATAATAGTAATCGTGGTTTGAAGATCTACGTTACAAAGAGTGTAAACAGAGGAATAACAAACATAGCAATTGCTGTTGTTACATCAAGTTGTGAACAGTGGCAGACAGAATTATGCTAATAATAAAGAATTCTAATTAAAACTAAACACAAATTTATTTTTATTTCATTTGCAATCTACGAGCTCATTTTTTAAACATTTTTGAAAGGTAAAAACGTAACAATATGTTATCATATTTTCATGAAATTTAATGAATTTTGTATGTAAAATCATAGCATTGAATGCAACAGAAGGGAGTAGCATAAGGGTATTGCGTTGAACATAGGCATAGCGACTGGTTGTAATAGCACATGAAGCTATGCCAAACAGCTAACTATTAAAGCCTGAGCTATCTTCAGATTTCAGTTTGCCTCCCTTAGGATTAAGGTGAAAAGTAGTCTGAAAGTTTAATGAGTCTAGTATCTGCAAAAGGCGTTAGCAGGTAAGCCAAGTCTCCCCGTATGACTATAGGTATAAAAACATAGACGACAGACGACAGATAACAGAAAGCTGCCAAGTTTAGAATATACACGTTTATATGAAAACGATTACAGGTAGGCCCCGTTGAACACGGGGGTTACGTTCCATGAAAATACCGTGTTAAGCAAAATCGTGTTAAGCGATACAAGAAACCAATACAAAATGAGGGGTTACGTTCCATGGTTTTCAAAAAAGGCAAATTTTATTAATTTTAATTTTTTTTAATAATATATACATACATGTTAATCCATATCTACACATAAAAACAAAAAATATTACATTCAATTAACTTAATAATTCTTGAAATATTAAAAAAAAAAAATATTTCACGACAGTAATATTAAAAGAAATAAATATACATAACCATAAAATTTAATCTTCATCACTGGATAGATCTATCCGACGTGGACGCTTTTGTAGTGATTCAATGTTGTTACTTTTTTCTTTAACGAAATCTGTTATCTTTGTCTGATCATTAGAAAGATTTTTGTAAACCGCTCACAACCGAGGATTTTTTAGTGTTAACC
Source organism: Sarcophaga caerulescens (assembly GCA_927399465.1). Taxonomy (NCBI): domain Eukaryota; kingdom Metazoa; phylum Arthropoda; class Insecta; order Diptera; family Sarcophagidae; genus Sarcophaga; species Sarcophaga caerulescens. Next base: position 24,147,123 of record OV656867.1, read on the forward strand.
GAAAGTGTGAACCAAAATGTGAATCGCGTTAGACCGAGGCCGTGTTAAAAAGAGTACGTGCTAAGCGAGGCCTACCTGTATATTGAAGACAGAAAAGAAAAAGCCAAGACAACAACCTAAGCAGGTGCTGTCCAAATTAAACTATTTTCTATTTTTGTGAGCAGCTAAAAGCAAATTAGTGATGCCAATACAACATAAAATTATAATAAAAAAAAAACAGCTAAAAATATTTACTATGAAGAGAAAGAACAATTCTAAAATTAAGAAATAAAAAGGAATTCATGTATTCATAATAAATAAAATAGAATTATAGATTCAATTTTGTATCTGAATTCATTTGATAAATGTTTTGTGTGTGCGGTTTTTTCATAAGTGAGTTTATTTTTGCGTACAAAAAACCTGATAGTGTCAACATTGAAAAATATATTTACATTAAAATTTGAAAATTATTGACAACCGTTTTTTTCTGCTCTGCTGTTAATAAATTTTAGCAGTCGGCATACGACAGATAAAACAGTTGGTAGAATTTTCTGTCGAACTGCCGAACTGTTGTCTGTCGTCTATGTGTTTATACCTTATCCATTACAAAATACAGGGACAGAGATTTCCCTGCGATCCAGTTTAAGTACTTGATCATTACTCTTCTATCCAATTTAGATCAGGTGAATTTGACATTGAAATACAATTTTTTCTCAACTCAGAATTTATTAGCAGCCAATAATTGTCTTTGCCCAATGGGCAGTCTAATGTCTGAAGGAGGTGTGAATGTTTTCATATTTGAATAGGTGTTAGGTAAGGGTGTGTCTGCTCTAGCATAAGTGGGCGTTAAAATTGTGACATCGTCCGCATTAGCAACGACTTTCTCATCTGAAGAATCAACTCAAGCAATAGTCGTATTGATTTCAATGTTCTACACAATTTTAACAAAGAAGGTATTTAGGGAGAGAGGCAGAGTGCTTGATAAACTTAAAAAGATACAATATCGTGGATATTGTTGCAAGCGCCTTAAAGACAGGTAAGGCAATATCCTTACAATTGATGGATTTGTCGTCCTGTGAGTTAACACACAACCGATTTGCACCCAGTATAAGCAAAGTCGCCGTAGTCTAGTAGGTAGTGCATTGGCTTATTAGTTGAACATCTACAACAAAATGAAATATGAAAAAAATATTTCTTCGGCGACTTCCCCTCAGCAGATTTCTGGCAAAAACTCTGAGAATAAAAATAAAATTGCCATGAACAAGTATCTCAAAAACCTATCGTTCGGAGTCAACTTTAAACTGCCACTCATGTTTAAAATTAACACAGCATAAGTGAGGTTTGTAATCAGAGATCAGTAATGTATCGTTTTCTCGCTACTCATAAGCACTCATGAAATTTTGAATATAAGTGAGTCAACAATACTGAAACTTAATTATGTACTCCGATACATTCGTACTCACTACAACGTTGATTTACCGTACAGGTTGCAATGAGTATGCGTACAAGATTGACATCAAACTCATACCATTCGAAATACGTTTGATTCAAAAGCCTACTCATTTCGATGCATAACTTTAGAAAAATATTTACATATAAATGATTCGAGTGACAGGCTTAGTTGCTGTTGTATTTACAGAAAAAGATAACAGACACATAGCAAAAAAGACAGAGCAGCAGTCAGAACAAACACACAACCTTCTAGTGAGTATTTTAGTGTTCGTACGCGAATCATACATATTTTGTGCTTCGTTTATATGTTGAGTTATGGAGAGTCGAAACCAACAACATCATACATGTTGTTAAGTATGAATATGATGAGTACTTCAAATCTTGAATATGAGTAGAGGTTCCATGATATTAAAATAAGTATGAATCCGCATAAGTATCAGAAATTATGAGTATGGTGCGATCTTTTGGAAAACTCTTTGCAGATCTCTGATGTGTACCTGATAGTGGGGAATGGAAATTTTAATAATTTTTTAAGTTGAGAAATACGGTAAATTGCACTCTTTATGTACATATATAGGTTTTTTAGGTGCCTTAAAAAGTCGAAGTCGCCGTAGTCTAGTAGGTAGTGTGTTAGCTTATTAGACTGAAGTCGCGAGTTCAAATCCCAGGTCAGACATCAAAACGAAAATATGAAAATATTTCTTCGGCGACTTCCTCTCAGCAGATTGCTGGCAAAACCTCTGAGAGTAAATAAAATTGCCATGAAAAGCTTCTCAAATATCTGTCGTTCGGAGTCGACTTTAAACTGTAGGTCCTGCCACTCATGTATAAAATTAACGCACACAACATAAGTGGTGAGAGAAGCTAGGTCATAATCCTGACTGAAGGGTTGTAATGACCAATTATGTATGTAAAAAAAAACAAAGGAAAGTAATTAGCATTAGAATCGTTAACCAAAAAAAAAAAATAAAAATAAACACCTTTAATTAGACAGTTTAATAGTAAACGTCATTAAATTGTCTAAAACAAATGTTGTTTTCCGAACGACCAATAATCAATACTGCCTGCCTGTCATGCCAGTGATGCGTCAGCCCCAGTCAGTTGATCTGTTTTAATGGTGTTAATTAATTTCTAATTATCAAAGCAAATCAATCGAAATTGAAATAATTTATTGACCCATTATACAAAAATATACAAATTTTATGGCTATTTTTTTTTAAATGGATTCCAAATAAATAATAAAAATTATAACCAGAAGCAGCGAAAACATTGAAGATGGAATGGATGATGCCAGCAAGAAAACATAAAACAAATCTTCATATTATGATAACAATTAATTAAAAAAATAAAACACACATTAACACAAAGGCGAGAATAATAATATGAAAGACAGACAACAAACAACTGAAATAAACTTTTATTATCACACATTTGGTGTCTCGATTTTGTGACTACTACTGTGATACATTTGGCAAATAAACAAAAGAAAAAAAAAACTGAAATAAACAAGTCTGAATAGTATGATTCCATCAAAACCGATTATCTAATGCCCTATATTTTAAGAGAAGTTTTTAGACATGGCAAGGCATTAAAGGGTGATGCCGAATTTCATCCTGAAAGAAAGTAGAAAGAATTCTTACAAAATTGTTCAATCCTGATTTAAAGAAACTATTGTAACGTTCTTACCTTTTTAAAAACCGTTTAAAATATGAGTTCGTTGATTGCAAACAAAATAAAAATAAATGGGTATTCAGTTTCAATTAAATTATTTATTGTACGCACTACTTTTGTGTGATACTGTTCACAACTTGATGAATACAACAATAATTGATTTTGTTCACTAACAACGCAGATCTTTACAACGGAGATCTTCACGACTGTTCTCTTCACACGCCATGCGACTTCACACCAGATTGACTGAATTCTTACTACTCGTTGAATGCTTTGTCTTGCATTTTTATATGCCCACGTATACAGTCTGACGAACATTCTTGATGTAGAATGTTCGTGGTTTCGCCTTTTCGAGAACTCTAATGCGACTTCATTGTTGTTTGTGTATTTTGTACACATTGCTTGTTGTTGCGTTCTCGCTTACTTGTCTATCCCCTTTTCTTTCATACTGATGTTGTCGGTTTACTTGCAGCAAGTTCGTTGTATTTGTTTTTTTTTTTTTTATTTATTATAATATTAAACGATATTACACCGAATATTGGAATATTATTTCATTCATATGGCTGCCGCGGCTGACCTCACCGTACCTCATGCGATCGAACCAATTTTCGTGCACTTTTTCGAGTGCATGGGGTTGTATCTCGGCAATGACATCACGAATGTTGGCCTTCAAATGCTCAATTGCCTCTGGTTTGTCGTCATAACACTTTTCTTTAACGGCGCCCCACAGAAAATAGTCCAACCTTGTTAAATCGCAGCTTCTTGGCGGCCAATTGACATCACCATTGCGGCTAATTATGCGGCCATCAAACGTTTAACGCAATAAATCGATAATCACAAAAAATCAAACATCGTTTACACCAATACCATGAAGAGCGGATACTAAAAAATTGGCTATCATGGTGCGATAAGTGTCCCCATTATCGTAAGGGTTGCGGCGTCCACATTTTCAAACAAATATGGGCCAATGATGCCTCCTCTTTACAAGCGGACCACGTGTGGATTTTTTGAGCCCCAAATACGGCAATTTTCTTATTAACGTATCCACCAAGCTAAAAATGAGCTTCATCCAAAAAGATTAATTTTGTTGGCAGTTTCTCGTTGCCCCAATAAATGCCAATGGTGCTCAAGCGTAAATCGATTTATTACATTCAGTGGAGATAATATACTGAATTTAGGACAGAATAGAATAACATAAGTATGGTCAGATTCGAAATAACCGATGGTTTAAATCTAAACCGATAGAATGCTCACCGTATATTGGTTGGACACAATTTATTCGAATAAACCAACAAAAATTGGAGACCTAATTAGTGGCAACTTACCACGTACAGTTCGAATTATTTTCAATTTGCCATAACAAACTTTACATTAAAAAAAGTTAAGATCCGTAACAAAGATCAGCAATGAATCGTTATTTCGCTACTCATAAACACTCATGAAATTTTAAATATAAGTGAGTCAACAATATTGAAATTTAACTATGTACTCTGACTCATTCATACTCACTACAACGTTGATTTATAAGTACAGATTGCAATGAGTATGCTTACAACTTTGATATCAGACTCATACCATTCGAAATATGTTTGATTCATAAGCCAGCCTACTCATATAGATTCATTACTTTAGAAAAATACTTATAATACTTATAAATGATTCGAGTGACTCGAATAATTCATCAAAATTCACTATCTTAGTTGTTGTTGCATTTACAAAGAAAAGAAAAAGACACATAAGCAAAAAAGACAAAGCAGCAAGTAGAGCACACAATCTTTTAGTGAGTATTTTAGTGTTCGTACGCGAATCATACTTATTTTGTGATTCGTGTACATGTTGAGTTATTATGAGATCAACAATATCATACGTGTTGTTAAGTATGAATATGATGAGTACTTCAAACTTTGAATATGAGTAGAGGTTCCATGATCTTAAAATAAGTATGAATGCGTATAAATATCAGAAATTATGAGTATGATTCGATTCTACTCATCTTTTTGAATACTCATTGCTGATCTCTGTTGTTGTAATAACAAATTATGTATGGCTCTCATAAAGAAAAACAAAGTGATGCTGATATCGGCCCTCACAAAGCGCCGATGCTTGACATATGTCAGAAATTATGAGTATGATTCGTCTTTTTGAATACTCATTACTGGTCTCTGAGGCATAAACATGCATGCGAGAATCTTTTGCCAGATATTATCTGTCATTCGTAACAAATATTATGACATGCACTCTAAACGATTTAAAATACTTAACAGTTGACTATAGTTCGATACGAAAACAAATGAATTAACATACAAAAATGCAGACTTAGTCTGTATACTAAATTTTGTAACACAATAACAAAAAGGCATTCAAACATAAATACATACATACATAGTAAATATGTGTGTGCATACATGGAAAGTGCCTGCTTTGAAGTATGCTAGACAACTACAAAACATACAAGGGAGATGAGTTAAATATGGCGCCAGTGGATGAGAGTAATTTTCCATAAAACTAAGGCACCAGTTTCGACTTCTCTGAGACAGTCATAGTTTCGATTATTGGAATAAAAACCATATTTGATCTCTTTTTTTGTATTTGATATGCAATTTGTTGTTATTGGGTTAGTAATTGAAATGTTCGAGTTATATATGTACCTGGAGATTTCAAAATTTATTCATCTGTACAATACAAGGACTCTACTTTTTAATAAAACTTCACAGATTGTTTTAGTAAAACTTTCTATTGTCTGGAGAATTTACTGTCTTGTGATTACCAACTACTGGTTCCGTGTCCTATCTCTGCCATTATAACAGTCTCCCGTTTCTCTGTATTGGTTGTTAATATTGTTGAATTGTTTATAAATGTTTATAAAGTTGCAAATTAAATATTAATTGTGCAAATGAGAATTGAAAATAAAATGATTTCGTTTATACAGCCGTGAAATGAGTCATCAAAAACCAAAATAAATAAACACACAAACATTTAATTTCAATCACCGTTTATTTAATTAACAAAATTGTAAATAAATTTGAATATTATGACAAAGTTTCAAAAGTGAATAGAGCTTCACTCCCCGATTGAAGTGGTAGTCTTAACAGACACCAATAAACATAAAAGAAGTAAAAGTCATAAGACACGTCACGGTAAAGTCGCCTTAGTCTAGTAGGTAGTGTATTGGTTTATTAAAAGACCGCCCGAGGTTCAATCACCCTAACTCAGACATCTCCAACAAAAAGAAATTTGAGAAAATATTTGTTTTTCTGACTTTCTCTCAGCAGCGTACTGGCAAATAAATATAAAATAACCGAGTGCCACTTTCAATGCCAATGTCAAATGAAGGCGCCGTAGTTTACTAGGTAGTCTGTTGGCTTATTAGATGTAAGACCACGGTTCAAACGCGTCTTTTGTCTCTAACAAAACGAAATATGAAAAAAATATTTCTTCAGTAACTTTCTCTCAGCAGATTTCTGGTCTAAGAATTAATAAAATCGCCATGAAAAGTTTCTCAAAAATGTGTCCTTCGGAGACGACTTTAAGCTGGAGGTCTAAACACTCATGTATAAAATTAACACACACAACAGAAGTGCTGTGAGATGCTAGGTCATAATCCTGACTGAAGATTTGTATACTACTCGTATATGTATGTATGTGCCACTGTAAATATTTCAAGTATTTTTGAGTATATAATTCCATTATTTTACACAAAATTTGATGGAACTTTTTAAAAAATTTTTTTTTTTGATTTAAGAAGATCTTCCTATTTACAAACTTACCACACACAAAGTCTTTTAGCTTCTTCGACTTCAACGCTCTGAAATGAGTTGTGTCTGGAATGGTGTCTTCCCTAAAATATTAGAATATTTTGCATCCAAAAGCTGAGTAATGATATTATTACGTTTAAAACGTTTAAAATATGAGTTCGCTGGTTTCAAACAAAATAAAAACCCATATGTGTTTGGTTTCAATTAAACTCTTTATTGTACGCACTTCTTTTGTGTGCCACCGTTTACAACTTGACGAATACAACAATAATTGCTTGTCCGCTATTGACCTTTGCTTACAACGCAGATCTTCTCAACGGCGATCTTCAAACCACGACTGTTCTCTTCACATGTAACGCGTCTTCACACAAAACTGACTGAATTCTTACTACTCCTTGCCTGCTTTGTCTTGCCTTTTGATATGCCCACTTAAACAGTCTGACGAGTCTCGAGGACTCTATTGCGACTTCATTGTTGTTTGTGTATTTTGTTCACATTGCTTGTTTTTGCGTTCGCTTACTTGTCTATCCAATTTTCTCTCATACTGATGTTGTTGGTTTACTTTAACAAGTTCGTTGTATTTGTTTGTGTAGCTTTTGTTTATCGGTTTAATGTTAAACGACGGTACACCGTTTCAATTTTCGTAACAATATTTGCAGAAATGGATGGAAATATAACCGCAGTAAAGAGTCTAGAACAAAAACTAAATGTGTTTATACTAGAAACATAAAAGAGAACAAAAAAATAAACAATAACAAAGTCGCCGTAGTCTAGTAGGTAGTGTGTTGCCTTATTAAACTTAAGAACTCGGTTCAAAACCCACGTCAGACATCTCCAACAAAAAAAATATTTCTACGGCGACTTTCTCTCAGCAGATTTCTGGCAAAAAATCTGAAAGTAAATAAAAATTGCCAGGAAATGTTTCCCATGAAACTATCGTTTTATCAATTTATTTCCTTAAAATCAATGAAAATTAACGTAGTCTCCAGTAAACAAATAAACAGTTCTGTATTAGTTCCTTAAACCTTCTGAAGCGCTATAGATCTTAATCAAAGAACACAAAATGTTCACCCACGGCAAGTTTTTTTTTTTTTTTTTTTTTTTTTTTTTTTTTTTATTTCATACTAGGTCCTGTTTTATACAATGCCAATAAGTGAAAACATACATACTTCCACATTTGTTGACGACACTGCATTTTTAAGCGTACATATGAACTCACAGATTGCATCGCAGTCCTTACAGGAACAAGTATCCCTGCTGGAGGGATGGTTGAAGAAATGGAGAATAAAAGTTAACGAACAAAAATGCACCCACGTAACCTTTACATTGCGAAGAAAGACCTGCCCTGCTAAATGCATTAATAATCAGACAATACCACAAAGCACTCGTGTAAAGTACTTGGGTATACACCTTGATCGTCGTTTAACGTGGAAATTGCATATTGAGTCAAAACTGGCGCAAATAACTATGAAAACTGCCCAAATAAATTGGTTAATTGGTCGAAATTCATCACTTAAGTTAGATTGTAAACTCCTAATATACAAATCAATATTAAAACCCATTTGGTGTTATGGAGTACAGCTATGGAGTACTGCCTCAGCTTCAAACGTAGAGAAAATTCAGAGGCGCCATAATAAAATTTTACGAATGATCACTGCCGCCCCTTGGTATATCAAAATCTCGAATATTCACAAAGATCTAGATGTCCCGCTGGTTAAAATGGAAATTATAAGACGCGCTGAAAAATACTTAGATAACCTAGATGACCACACAAATCCATTAGTCCGTGGTATTTTACGTCACACTGGCCATATTCGATTAAAAAGGAAGGATACTCTTGCACTCGGCCGAAGATGAGAGAGATGAATGAGGCCCAATGCTACTTTACTTTATTTTTTTTTTACTTTATTTTATACTTTGAATTCTTTATTTTATTTGGCAATGGCTAAATAAATATATAAATTTTTAGTTTTAAGATTTGAATAATTATTGTTAGTTCATTTTTAATGAAGATTCAATAAATAATAAATGAGAGAAAAAAAAAAATTATTTTATTTTATTTCAAAATATGTACAAAACAATATCATTTTATTTACTAGTGACTCGCCTTTAACCAGACACAAGCGCTAATGAATTGATTTCCACAATTTTAATAAGCCTGTTATTAATAATGACTTCAGTTAATTTTCACTTTGTCGTTCTAGAAGTTGCCTTAAGATACAATCATTTTTCATTTTTTTCATGCTGATGATTAACGGTTATATTAAATTATCCACAGTTAATGGTTTACTTTCTAAAAAAAACGCTGCTAAACACACGCTACCGTATTTAATTCCATTCCATTATAATATACCCAGTATGAGTTTAATTAAAAATGATTTCAGTTTTGTACCACCACCACCACAACCACCTTTTGTCATGCAGGAAATTGCCTTAAATGATAATCATATTTCATCTTTAATCAATTTCGCTTGTTGCTGTCAATTGGGCACGTAACGAACGCTCATAATTGCTTTGATGACTAAACTTGTTATATAATGTTGTTCTCAAATTTGGAAATTTTCGTTCCCAAGAAACCTGTTCACCCATATTCTGACTGGTCCCCCCAATCAGCAGCAATACAACACTTAACACGGCACCGTCTGACACAATGACATTAAAATTATTTATAACAGATTTTTGTTTATTTTTTTCTTTATAATTTCTCCTTCTTCTGCTTCTCTGTAGAAATCTATTGTTTTAAATTTTGGCATTTCATTTAATTTAAATTTAAATTTAAAAAAAAAAAAACAAAAAAACATAAATTCTCTACAATTTATTGAAAACAAAACATTAACGGACGGATGCTCATATATTGCATAGTATTTGACAAATCTCTAGACAGAGATTAAACATTTAAAAAAAAGAAGAAAAACAAGTCATGAGACTTACAGTTGGTTAAACACGACTACATTGTATCATACATACCCAGAGATCAGCAATGAATCGTTTTTTCGCTACTCAGAAGCACTCATGAAATTTTAATTATAAGTGAGTCAACAATATTGAAATTCAACTATGTAGTCTGATTCATTCATACTCACTACAACATTGATTTATAAGTACAGGTTTCAATGAGTATGCGTACAACGTTGACATCAAACTCATACCATTCGAAATATGTTTGATTCATACGCCTACTCATTTAGATTCATACTCATTCATGGCTCGAATCACTCATCAAAATTTTCAGTTGCATTTACAAATAAAGAAGAAAGAAAAGCCAATGACAGCAATCAAAGCAAAAACACAACCTTCTAGTGAGTATTGCAGTGTTCGTACGTGAATCGTACTTATTTCGTGATTCTTGTAAATGTTGAGCTATGGAGAGTCGAAATCAATAACATCATACGTGCTGTTAAGTATGAATATGATAAGTACTTCAAAACTTTGAATATGAGTAGTATGAGTATGATATTAAAATAAGTATGAATGCGTATAAGTATCAGAAATTATGAGTATGACCCGAATCTACTCATTGTTTTGAATACTCATTGCTGATCTCATATATACATAATCATATCAATCTCATATAAACATAATTGGTCAGTCAGGATTACAACCTAGTTTCTCACACTACTTATATTGTGTGCGTTAATTTTTATACGTGAGTGGTGGGATCTACAGTTTAAAGTCGACTCCGAACGACAGATTTTTGTGAAACTTTTCATTGCAACTTTATTTACTCTCAGAGTAAAGCCAGAAATCTGCTGAGAGGAAGTTGTCGAAGAATTTTTTTTTCATATTCCGTATTATTCGAGCCGAGGCCTCACGTCTAATAAGCCAACACACTACCTACTAGACCACGGCGATTTCACATTGCATCATACTTTACAAATTGACTTTAACTCAGGCTCGCTGACTGTTAAGAACACCACAAAAGTTATTGATTGTATTGGAAAATAAGAATTTTTGGAGACCGATTTTTATGTTCAAATTCTTACGTTGCACTCGTCTGATTAAGATGTTAACACAACGATTGTCATTAGTATTGCAAAAGTAGTCGTCTATGAAGACAGCCATAGGGTATAAATAAATAAATATTTTGGCCATTTATCACTTTTGATTGTGAATTTTTTTTTTCTGAACATTTAAAATCTTGTTGTTTGTTACCAAAAAAACAAAACAAAACAACAACAAAATAAAAATAAAATAAAATAAAATAAAAGTGCAAAATTGTTATTGTTGTTGTCGGTGATGCTGATTCAATTCCTTATTTGAATTTGTATTTCAAAAAAAAATTTGTTTTGTTTTTAGCTTGTGTTTTAAAAACAATAAAAATGTTTAGCAAAACGATAAATCAATAAATCTTTATTTGGCATAAAAATCTGCATACAGTCACAGACATATGGACAGGCAGTGTCTAAAAGCCTTGATACAAATTATACAAAATTACTCAAGACATACCAAAAGCTGTAGCTGAAGCTGAACAAGTGTTTGGTAGATCAAGTTCACAATTTACTCTACACAGCTAGCAGCAGATTACCCACGGAAATTTTTCTATAGAAAATCTATTGCATCGACTTAATGTACAGTGGACAGCAAAAGTCCAGTACTCCAATCTCTTGCACAAAATCTCAATATGACTTCAAGAGAGTATTTAGGAGATCATTTGAAAGAACGGTTACGTAATCGCTAAACCTTAAAAAAATCAATTTTGAATTTTAAATTTACTCAGGGTTCTCCTTGAGTCATCTGAAACTTTTCCTTATTTTCCTCTTGTTTTATGAAAAACATTAAAAAAATTTCCGTTTTATAATAAAACAGAAATAATTTAATAAAATAAAAATAAAAACCTTAATTTTTTGTACAAACTGTTGGTTAAAATTCATGAAATTTTCAAAATATATTGGAGTACTAAGACTTTTGCTCTCCACTGTATATGCCGTGGCTACGCCATAATACTAGTTGTAGGTCATCCAACAAAATCTTTTATAAGCCGATTCAACTCCTACTTGCTTGATATAACACTCCATGACATGTTCAGACTCGAGGACAACACAATCAATTTACGAAAATGAGAGCTTTTCTAACGTAATACTAAAATAGTCTAGATTTTCATAGCAAATTTTTGATGAAAAGTTGCCGTAGTCTAGTAGGCAGTGTGTTGGCTTATTAGACGTGAGGCTATGATACAAACCCCAGTTCAGACATCTCCAACAAAACGAAATATGAAGAAATATTTTTTGAAAAATTTGTACTTTCCGAAATTTTAAAATATTGATAGTCAGGCATCATCTGTGATAACAATTTGTGTCACTTTTGGGTAAATGGTAACTCAATTGGAATTCGATTGTCGTTCATAATCGGCCATAATAGTGAATCTCATGGAATCAATGTACGCGTGCAATTACAAAAGGATCCACAAGTTCTAAAATTGTTAAGGCATTTGAATTGAATTAGTGATGCCAATTGATAGTAATGATTGGATTACAATTTCAAGAGATTTTTGCGTACCCCACCAGAGATCAGCAATGAATCGCTTTTTCACAACTCATCAGCACTCATGAAATTTTGAATATAAGTGAGTCAACAATATTGATATTTAACTACACTGATTCACTCGTATTCACTACAACGTTGATTTATAAGTCCAGGTTGCAATGAGTATGAGTACAACGTTGACATCAAACTCAAACCATTCGAAATATGTTTAATTCATAAGTCTTCTCATTCAGATTCGTAACCTTAGAATAATACTTATAATACTTATAAATGATTCGAGAGACTCAAATCATTCATCAAAATTTCCAGCTTAGTTGTTGTTGCATTTACAAAAAAAGACACATAAGCAAAGAAGACAGAGCAGCAAGCAGAGCAAACAAAGACACAACCTTCTAGTGAATATTTTAGTGTTCGTACGTGAATCATACTTATTTTGTGATTCTTGTATATGTATGTTGAGTCATAGAGAGTCGAAATCAATATCAAAACATCATACGTGTTGTTAAGTATGAATGTGATGAGTACTTCAAACTTTGATAATGAGTACGGGTTCCATGATATTAAAATAAGTATGAATGCGTATAAGTATCTGAAATTATGAGTATGATTCGATTCTACTCATCGTTTTGAATAGTCATTTATGATCTCTGGTTTGCAGTCAGCTATAAACTTTAGGTCTCGTCACTAGTGGATAAATTTAACACACAAAACCTGAGTAGTGTGAAAAGCTAGGTTGTAATCGTAACTAAAGGGTTGTAGCGACCAATTAGGTAAGTACCAATTAAATAAGTAGTAAAAGGTTGTTAGTAAACGTTAACCGTTAAAATATAAATTTTAGGTTTTTAATCCATATAAAAGCTCTTAGTGTACGTTAAAAACACTCTGATTTTGTTTGATTTTCTACCATATCCAAGCTGCCATATATTAATTTGCCTACAAAGTGTAATATGGATCAGTTAGGTTTTTATGTTTCTATTGGTCTCATATAATCTAAGCAAACGATTTTAGAAAGTAAGCTAAGCATACCATAATTCTATTTTAAAAGCAATTGAAAAATTTTTTCAGGTGTATTTTAATCATAAGTAGTTAAATTCAAAAAAAAAAAAAATAATAATAATAATAAAAAATAAGGAAAATAAAAACTATTTTGTTTTCGACAGGTTGAGCTATTTCTTAGCACGTGTAGACAAAAGTAATTAAAGCAGCTTTGAAACCAAAAAAAAAAAAGAATTAAAAACAAAAAATTAAAAAACAAACAATAATTATAATAATGAAAACAAAAATCCATCAAAACAAATAATTTAACACGAACAAACAATATTATGAGATGATGGTTTGTATTGTAGTTTACTTTTAAAAATTAATTCTCGTTAATTGCTTGAACTCACCACACCCAAAGATACATAAATCTTGCATTCATAATGCTTCAGATTGTTATTTTTTTCTTTCATTATTATACAATATTATGGGCAATTCAATATTTATATAACCTTTCTAATACTGTTTTCAGATATGTACTTTTATTGAGTCAATATTCGGTTAATTGACTACAACATTTTAAGTGTTCAGGCAGAATAAAATACGCAATTAAGCTTACTCAATATTCATTTGACAGCTGGTAAACAACAACATTATTTTTATTTTGGTCACGAAAATCAGTGTCGTTTGTTAGTTTATTAGTGTTTGTTTGTCGTTATTGGCATTTGAGTTATCAAATATCAACAGAAAGTGTTCGGTTAATTGTAATATGCTCACTAAACACACTTATGACAGTGCTGCATTTTCTGTTTTACTCAATATTATAACAATTTGCTTATTTATTGCGTAATAATTAATTTAAACTTTATATGAAATATTGAGCTTAATAATGGCGTTTATTGCGATTTACGCAATAAAGTTGCATATCTGAACACCGTGCCATACGTTTAGATAGGTTTTATAATGGATATTTATTTTTTATAAAGCCAGGATAGAATTGGAACCAAAAGTCCAATGTAACTATTATTTTCAACTACAATTAGACCTTGACTAAAATAAATTTCCTAAAATATCAAGTGATTGAAATATTTTTATGATTAGAAATTAACAACTGAAAACAAATTTTTTTCCAAAAAAGGTACGAAGTTTACTTTTTATAGGAAAGATTTAAAACCTTAAAGTTTAAACTAAGTATTCACACTCATTTTCTAAATAAAGTTACAAATTGTATTCAAATGGCAAAATTTTCATTATACAAAAGAAAGATTTAATATGGTTTTGATTGCAGGTCTAAATGGGAAGAAATTCGTAATACCGAAATAGGCCAGAGCATTCCTTCTAAGTATTTGCGACCATGATGTAGACATACATAAATATTCTCAATAAAATATTTGCTTACGAGTTTTTTCATTTGCATTTGCTTTCGGTTAACTTTCATGGTTCAACATCATTTAATTGATCGAGAATTCTTGATGGACAGTTGTGTGCTGGTTAATGTTTAGGTTTAGGTCGGAGTGGTAGCTCTGATATCAAAAAGCTCACTTGAGCACGCATGGCAGCCCGTTGTGATGCCACAGGTTAACGCAGTCAATGTACTGACAAAGTTCTACCAAAACCATGGAATAGTAAAATATGAAAATATTTCTTCGGCGACTTCCTCTCAGCAGATTTCTGGCAAAAACTCTGAGAGTAAAAATTGCCATGAAAAGCTTCTCAAAAATCTGTCGTTCGGAGTCGACTTTAAACTGTAGGTCCCGCCACTCATGTATAAAATTAACGCACACAACACGAGTGGTGTGAGAAGCTAGGACGTTGTACAATGGGTCAATTCGACCTCCGGGTACTGTACTTGTCACAGTTGACAAGTACACGTCCTCTAACCTAACCTAACCTACTAAACATAATCTTAATGGTGATTCGTGAAAGATTAAACTTTCTTATGCTCTCAACTGATTTTCACGGACTATGAATCGGAATTCCTTCTTTAGCTTTTTACGACTGGATAGTTTAGATTGGAATGAATTGATAATAAAGACATAAATTCAACTGCATAGTCATTTCAATATCTAAGAGAAATATTCGAAGGTGAATCTTAACTTAAATATTGTTTTTATTCGCGCAAATATTTAGGTTTCCAGCGATGGTATTAAGCAATGGGTCAAATTCTTAAAATTAGGAAACTAGTAAAATTAGCTGATCTATGGTCATACAGCTTATGTTCGATAGCTTAATGCAAGGAACTGTTTTATACGGTATGTGAGTCTGACAATTGAAATAATTTTTCAGCCATCAATGAAATGATAATTAAGACCTCCTCTTCCTTATTGTAAATAAGGTTGTACTACTGCGGTCTTGAAAGTAATTGATGACATGAGGCCCGAATATGACAAAGGAAACCTCTCTCTTATGTGTCTACTGGATTTTTCAAAGGCCTTTGACAGGGTTGATCATTTAATCTTATGTCGAAAACTGGGGCACTATTTTGGATTTACAAATACCGCTTTAGCTCTTATGGAAAACTACTTGTATGGGCGAGCGCAAAGGGTAATTATTGGAAATAGGCAGTCGGGGCTAAGGCGTATAATATCTGGTGTTCCACAGGGGTCCATGTTAGGCCCCCTGCTATTTAGTATGTTCGTCAATGATTTATTTTCAGTATGCAGGTATACTAAGGTATGCATATGCAGACGATATTCAGCTGTACAACTCAAACCGTATTGGTCTGATAGAGGATACAAGTTACAAACTTAATTATGACTTGAGGTCTATTTTAAAATGGGCTGAGGATAATAACCGTATGCTCAATCCTGGAAAATCTTACATTTTACCAATCAGTAGATGGGAATATGATTTGAGTTATTTTCCGACCATTTACTTAGGGAACACATCTCTTGTGTACGTTAGTAAGATTAAATACTTAGGATTTTGGATCCATTCAACCTTGTCATGCACTGACCATATTAATCATGTTGTGCGTAACGTATACCTCTTGCTTCGTAATTTACGAATGTCGTCTAACTTCACACCAGTTGAAGTTGAGAGGAAACTTATAATTCAATTAATACTTCCACTTATTAATTATTTTGCAGAGGTTTACAGTAAATTGGACTCTCTCTCACTACATAAGTTGCAAGTATCTTTTAATAATGCTACGCGGTATGTGTATGGTTTAACTAGGTTTAGCAGTGTATCGTCCTGGGGGAAAATAATCTTGGGCTGTGACTTAATCGACTACCTTCAGATGCGAAATATTATATTCTTACATAATCTTCTTTATCGTAAGAAACCACCCTATCTCTTTGAGAAGCTTGTATTTGGTAGATCCACTAGATATACAACTCTAATTATACCTAGATACACTTACATCAATACTAGCAGATTGTTTTTCGTCAACGCAATTAATTTGTGGAACTCCTTACCAATGACTATTAAAAATTTTTCGAGAAAGAGCAGTTTTAAGAAGTCACTTTTTGACTATATGTCCTCAAATATTTAAAAAATAAGCATTTATACTAATTTAATTTTTTTTTTTTTTTTTTTTTCTTTAAATTTTATTTTAGTAATTTTGTGTGAAATATAATTATTGCCTTTTTGTGTATTAGTTATATACGTTATAAAACAATTGCACTATAATTTAGGGAATACTAATGACCAATGTAATTTGTGTATATCCTACTGAGCTATAAAAGAATAAAATTTTTAAAGCTCTTGTAAGCAAATAAATAAATAAATAAATAAATAAATAAAAAAAATAAATAAATATCTTGAATCTTCAATTTTACTCTAGTCCTTCAACATCAAATTAATTTTCCAGTTTCATGAATTTTAACCAAGAGTTTGTATAAAAAATTAAGGTTTTTATATTTCTTTTATTAATTTATTTCTGTTTTATTATAAAATAAACAATTTTTTAATGTTTTTCATAAAACAAGAGAAAAATAAGGAAAAGTTTCAGATGACTCCATAGGTACCCCCAAGGAGAACCCTCTCAAAGACCCAATATATGAAAATGTTATCCATTGTATTTAATAGAATATCCCTTAAGGTCAGCCACTCCATTTAACCCATTTGGAATTGAATGTACAAGTTTTGTTCAGTGTTTTCTGATGGCAACATGAGAAAGTTTTTCGGTTGAGTTTTGTTTGAGGCTTAGCGATTACTTAACCGTTCCTTCAAATGATCTCCTAAATACTCTCTTGAAGTCGTATCGGGACTTTATGCATGAGTATTAAGCCTGTGGGGACTTTTTCTTGTCAAAATATATTGGAATACTAAGACTTTTGCTGTCCACTGTATGTCCAGAACAATGAAAATGCTACAATATGTGGTATTTAGCTGAGACTGAATACAAAATTTATTGCAGAAAAAAAAAACAAAATTGCAGCAATATGGTATTTGCATACGGAAGTAAATTATGTAAAGTAACAACGTTTACTACGAATCTCAGGTTGTTTGACAAGAGAAGAGAAAAACGTTCATCATAATTTAAAACAGATTGCAGCATATAAATATGCAATATCCATATGCCTGTACTACAATTTTTAATACCAATTTGACAACAGCTGTTTGAAAAGAAAGTTAATGGGGAATACATATTGCTTTTAAGTGATTGTATTTTTTTTTATTATTTTCATCAAAAGCACACAAGCCTATTACGTTTTAATACAAATTAAAATACATAAACTTTATATTGCATGCGTTGTAATACTGTATACATACAATATTAATTTAAATAATTCCAGACAGTTTCAGAGGACTCCTTCAAATTACACGGCATGACAGTCAAAACATGCCCAGCTAATGACATAGTATAGGTTATGAGTTTTGTTGAGTAGAACTCAAAAATAATTTTTTCATATATTTCTCGAACCCTCCAAACTGGTTTTATTCGACAAAACCGACTTTTATTATTTTTTATTTTTTGATCTTTTCACAGAAAATTATTGGTTACCCAACTATTTTTTAACCTATTTTCAAAATCCAAGGTTTTTTTTAGAAAGGGGAGAGGTTAGCCTTTAAAACAGTATACATAAACATTTTGTTCAAACTTATTTTTTTCGTTGTTTAGTTTTGATGGGGTAGACTTGGAAAATATGATTTATTTTTTCGTATTTTTCAAGTTAAGCCATCCTTAATTGCAAAATTTAATTAAAAACTATAAAAAAAGTAGTGACATTCTTAAAGTGAGATTGGCATTATTGTGAAGAGATTGGCACTTCGTTTGATAAAATCGGTCAAAACTTATCGTAGTAATTATTTAAATAGCATAACAGTCAATCAGTTTTTTATATATGTCATCTTATCAAATGAACTTTAAGTTAAAAGTTTTCAAAATTTGTCATTGATTATAATTGTTTATCGAAAAATTTGTCATTTTCACGTTTGAGCAACTACTATTAACTACTACTAACAAATTTTATTATTTCGCTTAGTCAACGTCAAACGAAGTACCAATCTCTTCACAAGAGAATGCTCTTTAAGAATTTCAACACTTATTATATATTTTTTAATTAAAGTTTGCTACTATGAATGGACAAATTAAAAAAAATATGAAAACAAAGCACATTTGCCAAGTTTACCTTATCAAACCTCATAGCACCGGAACTATCAAATATAATATTGTTACGAAAATGGAAAAATCTAGATACTGGTGTTTTGCTTTTACATCGCTTAACATTAAATTAATAAACAAAAGCTACAAAAACAATGAACTTCTTTAAAAATTATCGCACTGCGTAATATAACAACAAACACAAGCATAAAAAAATCATAAACAAGTAAACGAAAATATACCAACACCAGCATAAAAAATGTTAAACAAAAATACAACAACAAACACTACAAGAATAAATGTAAACAGAACACACAAACAACAATAATGAAACAACGATGTTTACATTTATAGAGATCTCGAGAAGACGAAGCCAAGAACATTCGCCTTCAAGAACTTTTAATCAAACTGTTTACGTTGCCGTATAAAATGTAAGGCAAATCAGGCAACTGAGTAAGTAAAAGTTCAGTCAGTCTTGGGTAAAGAAGCGGTGTGTTTGGAGAGAGCAATCATGGTTTGAAGATCTCAGTTCCAAAGATCAGCCGAACAATTGTCTAGTAATTGTTATTGTTTATCCAAAGAGTGTAAACAGAGAAAGAGCAAACGAAGTAATTGTTGTTGTTTACATAGAGTTGTGGACAGTGGCACACAGAATTGTGCGAATAATAAAGAATTTTAATTAAAACTAAACACAAATTTATTTTTAATTTATTTGCAATCTACGAGCTCATATTTTAAATGTTTTTAAAAACGAAAAACGTAACAATATATATGTATACAGTTTTGAAGGTCTATTCCTCCTCTTTTCAACTAAGTTTAAATTTTCGAAATCTCTTCAGAAACGTTTGAGTAATCAATAAATTTGTGCGTAAGGTCTAAAAACACAGTTTTTGTCAAATAAAACAAGTTTGGAAGATTCGAGAAATATAAAAAAAAATATTTTGGAGTTCTACTCAACAATACTTACAACCTACACTATGTCATTATGAATGTATTTTTTTATTTTATTTTGTCGAATAGTGTTATTGTTAAACTTCTTTCTAGTCTGAAGGCTTGATTAAATGTGAGCCTATTCCATTAAATGGGGAAGTTATGTTCAGTCATTCAAATTTTTTTTTTTTCAGAGAAATAGTTGTTACTAAAGTCGATGCTAAAATCAATCAATTATCGGCAATATCATCTGATTCTTAACAAATGGATTCAATGCAAACTACAACTGTGTGACTTTAAATAGAGAAAGGGAGGCAACTGTAGTTATGATAATGAACACTAACATCTATGATTGAAATGGACAAAAGCCGACCTGAGTTTGAAAATTCCTTGATAGGCATTTGCCATGATGAAATTCGTAAATTGTCGTATTTTTTTTGCCAGATTATGAGTACTTATGGATTTTTTTTCTTCGTGGTAGGACAAAGTTCTGTGGACCTACCGATGGATCGATAATTGTTTCTAAATTATTGGATTAATTGCATTGGAAGCGGAGATCAGCAATGAGTCGTTTTTCGCTACTCATAAGCACTCACGAAATTTTGAATATAAGTGAGCCAATAAAATTGAAATTTACTCAAATTCATTCGTACTGACTACAACGTTGATTTACAAGTACAGGTTGCAATGATTATGAGTACAGCGTTGACATCAAACTCATACCATTCGAAATATGTTTGATTCATAAGCCTACTCATTTAGATTCATAACTTTAAAAAATACTTATAATACTTATAAATGATTCGAGTGACTCATGGAGAGTCGCAACCAACACCATCATACGTGTTGTTAAGTATGAATCTGATGAGTACTTCAAACTTTGAATATGAGTAGAGGTTCCTTGATATTAAAATAAGTATGAATGCGTATAAGTATCAGAAATTATGATCTTTTTGAATACTCATTGCTGACCTCTGATTGGAAACCAACTGCTTTTGATTCTTCCGCATTATGTCTTCGTAGAAACTATGCCACAAGCAGGGTGGGGGGTATGTATTTTCTTATCAAATAATCTCCTTTGAAATCTTGTTCAATAATTTCTTGTTGTATACACTGAAACTTTGCTGAAACTAATTTAAAAGTTTATGATGATAAAATTTTCTTTAAAATACTTTGAAACCGCACAAAATCTAGAATGAAATGTGGATTAAATAATTTTGAAAAGCAAAACTTTTATTAAAACAAACACGAGGTTTTAGTTCATTTGAAGGTAGGTATTTGTATGGTTTTGGTGTTGTTTTATTTATTTTTATGCCTTTTTGGAAATTTTATTGCCGTAAAATGCTGCATAAGTGTGTTAAATTTGTCAATAAACTGAATTTATGTTGCCAAAACGAATAACGTTGAAACGCTCTACTCGTTTACACTTTCCATTGTTCGAGTTCATTTTTAAAACCGCAATTTAGTTAAATAAACGCAATCCTACAGACATACATACATACACAGTTATACAATACATACATATATTCAAACACGTACACGTAAACACGTGCCCTTCAACTACTCCCCGTTTAATCTTTTGTTATAAAATTCCTGCAACAACAACAATGGGGAGAAAAAACAAGGCTTCAATTTAACCTACCTGAAGTTATTTTAGATTCAAAAATTTAGAATAAAATTCTACACATCCAACGGTAGGTAGATAGGCTTTGCACGTGTATACATTCCTTCGATCTCAAACTTCTCATATGAATGTACTTTGTTAAGAATACCTACGGTTCACGTATGCATATGGTATACGAGATGTGGCATTGAATACCGCAAGTGTAACTTACAAAGACATTTCGCATAACGCATAAAAAACATAAGATTGTGAATGTTTTTCACATTTGTTTTTGTGACAACAACAGCAACAAGAACAACAACGACTGTAACAGCATTTAGAAAAATAAACCCATTTTGCCACGTGCATAACGTGGTGGGAATTTTTAAACCTCAATTTCGTACATAAGTATGCTGCATACACAAAGCCATATATGTACATACACAGGGCCACAAAAGTATACATACGGTTAACCAATTTCAGAAATTTTTTAACTAATCCGTTTTCGTTGAAAATCTTTATAATTGTCTGACAACTTTCCTCGATTTTAAGATGGTCTTTTGCATTGGTTCAGAAATTTGTGAAATTTGTTAATCGTATGTATACTTTTGTGGGCCTGTGTACATTTGAAAAAAGGATATATTTTCCAAACAAGGAAACAAAACAAAAAAAGAAACGAAACGAAAGAAAATCTAATGAAGAATCAAAAAAAAAAAAAAAAATAAAACAAAACAAACAAATAAAGCCAGAAAACTAAACAAAACATTTCCACTCAACAAAATCAAATCGTACCTAACCGAACCGAACCGAGTCGAACCAAACCAAACAGAACTGAACAGAACTGAACTGATGTGTATGAGGCAGAGTAGACAGAACAAAATGTAAAACACAGCAGCAGCAGCAGTAGCAGCAGCAACATTAGATTCAAAACAATCCTTAGCATAGAAAAGTGTAGAATTGAATGGAATCAAATGTATGGATGGGTAAACGGAAAGTGGCATGAGACTGAAATTGTTAAACACATGTGTTTTATGTTTTTCATGTGGTATGTGACAGTGCTACAAATCAAATTAAGCACATTAGATTTGTCTCAAATTCCACACACAGAGAAAAAAAATTAAAGAACTCCCTTCCCTTCCCTTCCTCACCTCCCTAGCACCCCCATCGGAAAATTTGAAGCAAACCAATGCATGAAATCTATAAATTGTCTCCTCACCGCTAAAGGCACACACACCGTTGATAAGAATTTTCTGTGTGACAAGAGCAGTGCTACTTAAAAACAAATTTACATAGAACTTGTAAAAAGATGTAAAGTAAACATTTGTCAAATGGAATGGATTCTATGGTGGATGGATGAATGGCAACAAAGCAAAAAAAGAGTAGTCAACGTTCCAATTCCATTCACTAAATTGGAAAATGAACGATGGAAGACTTTATGGCACACTATATACTTGAATCATTTTATAATAATACCCTACAAAACATAAAGGGTCCGCCAAATAACTTTTTTTTTTGAAAATGCTTTAAAAAAAACTACTGAATATTTTCTCAAATTTCTTTTTTTATTTGAAAGTACAATCCTTCCGGTTAATAATGGAAAATAATTTCATTCAAATGGCTGCCTCGGCTGGCCATGCAGTAGCCTACACGATCGGTCCAATTTTTAAGCACATTATCGATTGTGTGCAGCTGTATTTCACTAATGGCTTCACGAATATTGTCCTTTAAAGCGTCAATTGTCTCTGACTTGTCGGCGTAACACTTATCTTTGACAGCACCCCACAAATAATAGTCCAACGGTGTCAAATCGCAGCTCAGAGGTGGCCAAACGATATCAGCTCTGCGGCTGATAATGCGATCTTCAAAAACAGGGCGCAAAACATCGAGTCTAGCTTCGGCTGTGTGGCACGTAGCGCCGTCCTGTTGAAACCAAACGTTACCAATATCCTCCTTTTCAATTTTTGTAAACAAAAATTCGTTCAACATAGCCCGATAACGATCGCCATTGACTGTAACGGCCACTCCTTGCTCATTTTCGAAAAAAAAATGGCCCAATTATGCCTCTGGACCAAAATGCGCACCAAACAGTGACTCGTTTTGGGTGCGTCGGCTTTTCAATGTATGCGTGCTGGTTTTCTGTGCCCCAAATGCGATAATTTTGCTTGTTTACATACCCGCCAAGATCAAAATGAGCTTCATCTGAAAAGATGATTTTTTTTTGCCAAAATCGGCATCTTCTGTAAGTCGACTACTGCATGGGCAGCCGAGCCATTTGAATGAAATTATTTTTCATTATTAACCGGAAGGATTGTACTTTCAAATAAAAAAAGAAATTTGAGAAAATATTCAGTAGTTTTTTTTTAATGCATTTTCAAAAAAAAGTTATTTGGCCAACACACCTACATACTACACTTACTAGACTACGGCGGCTATGGATTTGTAAATATAAGTTCGCTGTAAGGATAATTAATAGCTACCAATCGTGTTCTTTATGTGGAAGTAGAATTTGCAAGAGATGGTATTTCCAAAAAGTGCAAAGATTTGCTAAGATTTTTCAAAAATACAAAATGTGTGGAGTTGGCTAATTGGATCAAAACCATATTTTAAAAAGAATTGACATTAATTGAAAAAAAATGGAGGTGGAGTTTATTTGCCCACATGGCTATCATTATTATCATCGTGTAAAAATTATGTACTATGGTGCTTCCCTCAAACTTTATAGCAGATCTCTATAATGTCTTCTCCAAGCCAGTTACACTTGCAAACTTCAGGATACTGCTCATTGTCAACAAGATCACTACACTGGCTAGCACATGATATACACCCTGGGGTTTCCTTCTGGAATAGATTAGTACCTCATAGTCTCCAAGAATGTTTTCTGATGATTTATTTTCATCATCACAAGATTGGGTTCAAAACGTTACCAAATCTGAACAAGTGTATCTTGAGTCTACAGAAAGATGTGCACAGAAAGATTTTGGATCCTTCAAAAAAAGACACACAAGCAAAAAAACAAACCAGTAGCCATAGCAAACACACAACCTTCTAGTAAGTATTTTAGTGTTCGAACGCGAATCATACTTGTTTTGTGAGTCGTGTATATGTTGAGCCATGGAGAGTTGAAATCAATCTTACGTGTTGTTAAGTATGAATATGATGAGTACTTCAAACTTTGAATATGAGTAGAGGTTCCATGATATTGAAATAAGTATGAAGGCGTATAAGTATCTGAAATTATGAGTATGATTCGATTCTACTCATCTTTTTGAATACTCCAGTATCCAGTTTCGACGTACAATGGCTAGGCTTTAGCAGTTTTCAAAGAAAAACAAAGAAAAAACATGCCGCTGCTCGTCCTTCGTCATTAAATATTGTTGGTTCACAGCGGTTCGAGAAAAGCTTCCACATCATAAACTTTGTGAAACCAGCTATAGCAGAAAGCGTTGCTGTTGTAAAAAAAAATGCAAAAAAGCACTTTTCATTGTCAAAGTCTGCCATTTAAAATTTCTGTAATATGTAGTCTCTGAGCCAATTTGAGCCTTAAATATGCTCCTAATTTTACAAAAGTAAAGAATTTTTTCAAAATATTTCCTTAACGTTTTGTTTCGGTCTTAAATGGCTTAAAAGATAAATTATTTGTATTAAATTGAGCAAGTATTTCTTAATTAACTTTCGAACTACTTAAATACCAGAATCAAATGAGTTTTAATGATTTTAATGTATGACTCGAACCAATAAAAATTTTGTTTGTTTCGAATCTTTTTCACATTGTTGTGGAACAATTGTTGCAAACACTAATAAAAATCTTCAAACTCATAAATTAAACCAAATATGTTTGAATGTATGTATGTATGTATACATATACACATACTTGTCATTACATTACATCCAAAAGCATAAGCTTTATTTGTTGTATGTATTGTAATGGCATTTTGAAATTAAATGGGGAGCCGAAAATGCGCAATGGCTCTAATGAAATATGACTCCCGCTGTTTTTATGACTGTAAATGACATTAATTACTTCACATGCATCATAATTTAATACGACGACTTCTGTTAATAAAACAACATCAAAAGCTGCAAAAAAAAACCAAAACCAAAAACAACAATAACAATAACAATTAGAATAAATAATAAAAATAATGTACCATACAATAACAACAAGACAAATAAAAAGAATAAATCGAATAAATTGAATAAATATTTTGTAATTTATATTGTATTAAAAGTATATAAAAAAAATACAATACAATACAATATAAACTCAGTGTTCTAAAATATCATAAATAAATAAGTTGTGCGCATCTGTTTCGCAGTTTTAGTTTTATTTATTAATGAATGGATGAAATTGCTACTAAATGAAGTGTACTTTTGAACAATTATTTTGGAACGCACGACATGAATCACTGCCGTTGTAATGGAGTGTATACCATAAAAAAACTCTCTTTCATTATGTTTTCCTAACATTCCATATAAGTAGTAAAGAAGACTTATAAACTCAAATACAATTAAACAAACCTATGTGGTATGTCTAGGGTTGCCAGGCTGGCTGGACTTGGATGGATTGTCCAGCTTTTTTGATGCTTGTCCAGTTTCAAGCTAAAATTTAGTTTGTCCAGTGAAATAGAAATTTTTTAGTACACTGCAATAACTTGGGCAATAATTTTCATGTTATCTTTGTCAAATCATGTTAGCCAACACTGATTGTACATTTGTTATACAACTAAGTTATGATTTTCCTCTTCTATCATCACTGACAACATGTCTCAACACTTGAACAGCTGATGTCATAATAAATATTATTGCGAGCGATAGCCAATTTCTTAAATTTTAAAGAATGCAATGAATTTATTTAATTGTAATATTTTTAAATAATAACACGGTGCGACAGTGAAAATACACGTAACTACATAGTCCACGTTTTTCAGTTAGTTGAGTAGACTCAAAAATACCTTTTTTATATTTCTCGAACCCTCCAAACTTGTTTTATTTGACAAAAACTGTTTTTTTTTTACTTTACGTACAAATTTCTTCATTATTCAAATATTTCTGACCCGATTTCCAAAATTTAAATCTTGTTGGAAAGGAGAGAGATGGACCTTTAAAACAGTATGCATATATACATTATTCGACTTAATACGCTAGGAGATTTGATGAGGTAAACTTGGAAAATTCGAATTTTTTTCATATTTTTTCAAGTCATAGTAGCAAACTTTAATAAAAAAAATATAGGATAAGTGATAATATGTTTAAAGCCTGTTTTCTTGCGAAGAGTTATCATTTGATCAAATATGACAAAAAGTACCGTAGCTATTATTTAAAGAGTCTATGTCATCTCATCAAATGAACATTAAGTTCAAAAATTTTCAGAATTTTTGATGGATCTTGATTGTTTATCGGAAAATGTGTCAATTTCACGTTTGAGCGACCACCAGAAGTTGGCCAATGTTTGCGCAAAGGGAAATAATAATATTTGCAAAATAATAACACAAATATTAGCAGACTTCTGGAAGTTTTTAAGAATTTTATCACTTATCCTATATTTTTTTATTAAAGTTTGCTACTATGATTGGACAAACGTAAAAAAGTATGAAAAAAATTCGAATTTTCTAAGTTTACCTCATCAAATCTCATATCGAATAATAGATATACATATGTATACCGTTTTGAAGGTCCATCTCTCTCCTTTCCAACAAGATTTAAATTTTAGAAATCGGGTTAGAAATGTTTGAGTAATCCAGAAATTTGTGCGTAAAGTAAAGAAAAAACAGTTTTTGTTCGAGAAATATAAAAAAAATATTTTTGAGATATACTCAACAAAACTCACAACCTACACTGTGTCATTAGCCTGGTGTATTTAATTTTTTTTATTACACAACATAAATGGTGTAAGAAGAGCTAGGACGTAATCATGACTGATGGGTTGTAATCACCAATTATGTAAGTATGTAATAGAGCGTATGGCTTTATTGATTTTAATGATGTCGATTGCAATTAAGACTTGTGACTGTCAGGATCTAAACAATTTCGGAAGTTCAACGATATTATAATGACTCTACAGTTGCAATTAAGAGTTCTTGCGAATATGTGAACATTTTCTCAACGCTGAATAACATTTTAATGATGTTACTGCAAACACAAATTTCACCATATTTTAGAAAAAATTTCTCCGATTTAAATTTGTAAATTTCTCTTCGCTCAAAAAAGTGTCTACAAATTTGTTTTAAAATTCTACTTTCCGTTGAAATTAAAAAATTGTTTGTTATGAATTTTTTTGTTTTCTTTTTGTCGAACGTCCCCGGCCTCACACTAACCCACCCTCACCCGACCGCGTAGGGCTCGTCCCCATTACGTAGGGACACGTACACACTACAGTCCGGACTATAGCGGGTTAGTGAAAAGTAAAGGCAACGACAACATAAATCAGCTACAGAACTTAATCACAAGCTGAATAAAGCAATAATAAACCATAACTACCTAAGACAAGAACGAGAATATATTTTTCTATAATAATTTACAAATTAATGGCAGAATATAAGCTACGTTTAATATTATAAACATTACAATTAAAATCAATAAAATCATAATGCATATTAAAATCATTACATAATCTACGAAAAGGAAAATTACAACCATAGTTTGTTCTATAAAAATCTAAGGAAAAAGGACGATAGTACTGTGAAAATCTTGCTGGAATACTGAAATTTAGGTTACAAAGCAAAAACTCGGAATCGATATCACCTTTAACCAGATTATAGACAAAACAAACGCCTAACACAGCCCTTCTACGTTCCAAAGTTGAAAGTTTTAACAGACCTAATCTAGTCTCATAAGATGGAAACTCATTGGCATAATCCCATCCTAAGCCACGTAAACAGAATAATAGAAACTGTTTCTGCACAGACTCTATTGAATAACTATGACAACGATGAAGTCGCCGTGGTCTAGTAGGTAGTGTGCTGGCTTATTAGACGAAAGGCCCGAGTTCGAATCCCAGGTCAGACATCAAAACGAAAATATGAAAATATTTCTTCGGCGACTTCCTCTCAGCAGATTTCTGGCAAAAACTCTGAGAGTAAAAATTGCCATGAAAAGCTTCTCAAAAAATCTGTCGTTCGGAGTCGACTTTAAACTGTAGGTCCCGCCACTCATGTATAAAATAAACGCACACAACACGAGTGGTGTGAGAAGCTAGGACGTTGTACAAAGGGTCAGTTCGACCTCCGGGTACTGTACTTGTCACAGTTGACAAGTACACGTCCTCTAACCTAACCTAACCTAACTATGACAACGATAGTATGGATTCCAAATAACAGACGCGTAGTCCAAAATAGGCCTAACAAGTGAAATGTATAGCAGTATTGTTATATAAGGATCAGTGAATTCCTTAGCCCATCTTTTCACAAACCCAAGAACAGCCCGAGCCTTGCCAATCACCATACTAATATGATCAATAAAAGACAGTTTAATATCCAATAATACTCCCAAATCAATAAATGAAGTAACAGTTTCCAAAGGGCAAGTATTTATCACATAAATGGACGAAACTACGCCCCCGCGAGAGAAAACCATGCACTTACACTTTCTCAAGTTAAGATCCATCAAATTAGTCCCGCACCAAGTTACAAAGGAATCAATATTTCGCTGAAGAACAGCCTGACCATGGTCATCATCAAAAGTATAAAATAATTTAACGTCGTCAGCATACATCAGAATATTACAATCAGAAATAGCACAAGGAAGATCATTAAGAAACAATAAAAACAGTAAAGGACCCAAATGGTACCTTTAAATGGCTCCAGATCAGCTGTACTTAAAATTTTGAAAGAATGCATCTATTGAAGTCATATAGAGGTCTGAGAAAGATGGCGAAAGAGATCGGGTACGCACCAAATGATTCTAATTTCGGAATACCTTTCAACCCTGGACGGTTACTCTTCATTTTCCAGGGTTAAAAAATGTATTTCCATGAAAGTTGCTTATTGATATTCGTTATTAATCAAGACAATCCGGCAACAATATAAATATCTTAAAAGTAAACAATTGACAAAACATTCGATAAACAAATCCATTGCATTTGAAGAATCCTTCTGCTTCATCCAAATTACCATTAGAATTTCTCACAAAAATTTATGAAATCAAGTTTGCAGCTTCGAAAAATGATCGCATAATTATGGATGTGTATTTATAATGGTACCACTAACATTGTCTTTATTTTTGTAGTCCATCGTTTTTGATTGCCGTATTTGAACAGACTCTAGGTTCGGTTAGGTTAGGTTAGAGGACGTGTACTTGTCAACTGTGACAAGTACAGTACCCGGAGGTCGAATTGACCCATTGTACAACGTCCTAGCTTCTTACACCACTCGTGTTGTGTGCGTTAATTTTTGTACATGAGTGGTGGGACCTACAGTTTAAAGTCGACTCCAAACGACAGATTTTTGAGAAGCTTTTCATGGCATTTTTTACTCTCAGAGTTTTTGCCAGAAATCTGCTGAGAGGAAGTCGCCAAAGAAATATTTTCATATTTTCGTTTTGATGTCTGACCTGGGATTTGAACTCGGGCCTTTCGTCTAATAAGCCAACACACTACCTACTAGACTACGGCGACTTCTGAACAGACTCTATCCATCAAAAAACTTCACAGACAAAAGTTTACAGGCGTTATATCTGGTGGTCATGACTACATTACGCATATGCGTAGTGCAATTAAAGAACGTTTTTGTTCTGTAATACATTAAGCGAATTACGGCGAGATAGTTCACGAACAGATGTGAGCTACAAAAAACACGAATACGCTAGCACTGCGGCAGATGGTTAAGAAGCCTTAAAATAGATTACAAAATGAACAGATTAATGCTGCGGATTAAGTAAGTAAAACTTAATGTGCTTCATATTCCAATTTCCAGAAAATTTTTAAACAAGTTATATTATCGCAATCGATTGATGATAACGGGAACTTCTGATGACTGTTAATTGGCTCGGTTTTTGACACAATTGTTATCCGCAAGGTATTTGTTGATGAAACAGAAAAGGCAATAAGTTTGCAATCCATATACCTGAATAGACTTTAGACTGGAAATGGCCAATGCAAGAGTTTCTGGAGCGAAAGTCGGTAGACCTGTTGTGACAGTATTTTGATTACAGCATGAGTTTTTTTTGTTTTTTGCTCAACATATTTAGTAAAGTAATGCTTCTCCAATTCACAGGGGCTTGTGTTTGGATGGCGGCGATCTTTAATGTTGCAGGTGACGGCCACTATTTGATGCAGTTCACGGTGATGTAAACAATCTGATTTTCAGTACAATTGACAGGGGATACCAGGTAATTTTATGGATATTATTTTGGTAAAATAAAGTTCCCCAAAAGACGTTTTTATTTAACGATTCGAATAAGCAATAAACGATTATTTTTGTAGGTCAACCTAATTAACTGATTAATAATATAGCTCTACGTTATTCAAAGCAAAAAAATTGAACTTTTAAAACTTATCGTAAAAACAAATGCAATATAGTGTCCTACATAAGCGGCTATAGATTTTATATGGAAAATGTTGAAATACGATAATCACTTTCAATGATAAATGAATTCCGATTTGTTTTTACTTTTAACATACATACATATGTACATACATTACAACAATCCTTCAATTAGGATTACAACCTAAATGCTCACACCACTTATGTTGTGTGTATTAATTTCATCCATAAGTGGCGGGACCTACAGTTTGAAGTCGACTCCAAAAGACAGATTTTTGAGCAACTTCTCAGGGCAATTTTATTTAGTTTTGTCAGAAATCTGCTGAGAGGAAGTTATTTTTTCATTTTTCTTTTTGTTAAAGATGTCTGACCTGGGGCATGAACCATGGCCTCATGTCTAATAAGCCAACACAGTATCTACTAGACTACGGCGACTTCAAACTATTTTACTATACTTATAATGTTGTTACTGTTAGTGCTTATACATTTAAATTGCATTAAAACTGCCAAACAGCTCGTTTATTTTTCTAGAAACAAACAAATAAATTTCCAACAAATACCTTACAACACTTACTACATATATTGCTTATGCCTACATACAGTTATGCCTACATACTGGTGTAACAGGTACTGTTACAATTACAAAGGTAAAGAATATGATTTTGTTTTGTTTAACCTATGTATTTCGGCCCATAACTGTATTACCAAAAAGGCATCGTATTACATACATACATTGATCATTACAATACTTCAGTTAGGATTACGACCTAGCTTCTAACATCACTTATGTTGTGTGTGTTAATTTTATACACCAGTGTCGGGACTAGGGTTGCCAGATTCCGATTCGCAAAAAGCTGGACAAAACAAAAAAAGGTGGACATAAAAAAATACTGAGAAAATGTGCATTTTGGTTTTGTGTAAATAATTTTTATTAAAATATCCATTGTTATTATTGAAGTCGCTTAGTCTAGTAGGTAGTGTGTTGGCTTATTAGACGTAAAGTCAGGGTTCGAGCCCCAGGCAAGATATCAAAACAAAATACAAAAAATATTTCTTCGGCGATTACCTCTCAGCAGATTTCTGGCAAAAACTGTGAGAGTAAATAAAATTGCCATGAAAAGTTTCTCAAAAAAATCTGTCGTTCGAAGTCGACTTTAAACAATATTTTACAAAATTGTAAATTTTCAAAATTCGTTCATATTAATAATATTTATGTATTTTTACCTGGTGCATATCCCGAGCGAGTCAACGATCTGATTTTCTGCCCAGTTAATGCTGCAATAGGATTCTTGGCTATGTCCATAAAATCCGCTGCGGATCCATTTCCTTCAGCAAATTACAACTTTGCTCACCCCACCGAACTGTTGGAAATGATCGAAGCCCTCTCCGGCCAGCTGACATTCCATCGAATACAAAGCCATTGCTGTCAATGAGAATTCAAATATAATTCTATCAACTTGTATGACAAGCACTTTTATCCGGGAAATACTGGAAATCTTTTTGTGGATGTGTTCTTGTAGCGCAATATTACATAATACCGATACACAATAGGTCAAACTTACACCTATTATTACCATTTTTTTATTAAACGTGATGGTTTTCTTTTATATATTACTTGCCTGATTGCTTTTATACTCGAAAGTTTTTTTTATCGTAGGGTATCAACTGATTACATTTGACCATTTCATTGGCAATCGTTTACGCTCTGCGTTGGTGAAACATATTCATTTGGTAGATTTTTTTTTTTTCACCAAAAAGAATGTGAACGAACTAAAAAAAACACGGATGTGTGCATCAGAGTCCAACAGAAATTTTAAAATTTTTCTGTTGTTCAAAAACTTTGAGGAGGGCAATTTTTGCTATGATATATTGATAAAATTATAGTACAAATATGTATGTATGTATGTACGAGTATAGAATGTTGTTCGAAACAAAACATACATACAAACATATAAAAATTATAACATTGTGATCACATGTGTACATACATTCATATGGTATATGCATTGATATACATATGTATGATATGTAAAATGTATAGTATGCATTAACATACATATGTACATTCATACATGTATTGTATAAACGTATGTGTTTGTGTAGATGTATACATAAAACAATTTATGCTAATGGCGTGCAACAAATGCGTGCTTTGGCAAATATCCGAAACAATAATAAACAGCACACGCAGCACGAGAATAAACAAAAAAAAAAAAATACGAAAAATGAAGTTAAATTGAAACCAAAACAAACGTAACATATACAAACAGTATTATAATAACAACAACAACAACAACAAGAACAAATAATAATGAAAACAACAACAATAAATACTGAAAAATGTTTAATAATGTTGCAATTGATACTCTGTTGCACATTTGAACGTATCACACACAAAACGGCATTTGCCATGCCATGCTATGCCATACCATACCATGCCATGTCATGCATTTCATATGCCATCCTCATTAAAAGCCTTTTTAATACATTGAACATCAAAAAAATGTTTGTTTCGAACAAGCAAACACACGCACACACACTTACACTATTGTATAGAAGATGAAAAAAAAGAAGAAGAAGAAAAAAATGAAAATGTAACATCAGTTTATTCATGCCAATTAAATTCGTATTAATTTAGACTTTACGTTGTGGATTTTGAGTCTGTCGTCTACCATAATAATAAATGCTGTTGAGAAGAGAAAAACGCACAGAGGCCAAAATAATTATGGGCTAATGCAGCATAAGAACATTAATTTAAATAATTGAATTGAAATCTACACACAAAAATGGCATTTTATTCGTTCGATACGATTTATTTTATTTTTATATTTTTAATTTAATTTTAAGAGAAGTATTTGTGCACATACACGATCGTGTTATAAACATTTTAAATGACTTCCAAGAAAACTATTTAAAGGTGACGTTATTGCCTTAAAAAAAGGAAAATTACTACACCATACTTGTGTTTAAAAATTGGAGGGTACTACGAATATACGATATACCATATACATATCAAACTAAGTACATTCAATCAAGTCCATAAAATACTTGCACTAAAATGTACAAAGTATGGTACAAAGCAATATTATCTGAAAGTCAGGCTACCATTACCTCGGTTAAATTGGCCTTTGGTCGAAAATTCTTACGGGATGACAACATATCCTGGGTCAATCAAAAATCTTGCACCACTGCCGACGAGGTGTAAAAGATGGACCAACCAACTAATTGATCGTAATGTCAGTGACTATGCATTTCTCAGGAAAATTTAGAATTATTCAAAGCTAACTGTTGTAAGGGTTCTGGAACGCATGAATATTGTTGGAAATTGCGTTGCTGATGTACATAATTTTTTTTTTTTTACATAAATGGTCATTACAACCCTTCAGTCAGAATTACGACCTAGCTTCTCACACCACTAATGTTGTATGTGTTAATTTTCTACATGAGAAGCGGAAACTACAATTAAAAGTCCACTTCGAACGACAGATTATTGAGAAACATTTTCATGGCAATTGTTATTTACCCTCAGAGTTTTTGCCAGAAATCTGCTGAAAGTCGCCGAAAAAATATTTTTTTTTTCATATTTCGTTTTGTTGAAAATGTCTGACATGGGGTTTAAACTGTGGCCTCACATCTAAGGAATCATATAATCGACTGTAGTATGTTCATCTCTCCCCAGAATAGCAGGATGCTCATGGTCCAGATTGGGCCTGAATTTAACTGTATTGAGTCTTACTGCTACCAACTCAGCTGTATGCCTTAATAGGAGGTCAGAGGGGAGCCAATTAAGTATAGCAAATAATACCACGGCTAGAGCGGAACAGAACGTCCATAGGCACTACTCTCTCTCTCTCTCTCTCTCTTATAATTGTCCTCTCTAAACTTTTTTTACTTGGCGAGTTATATATAAAACGATTGTATAAGCTGTGCTCTACTAATCCACCTACATACATATATATGTATGTATATGGTAGATAATAATAAGAAATAAATTTACATTTAGATTGTGGTTAATCTGTAATACATAGAAAGTATCCCCATTATTTTATTTATTTTTTTTTTAATTCGAAAGTTGGGTTCAGCTTAATTTGAATATTTTGTGTAAAATCTTCGTGAATGCTTTAAAATATTTCTTTAAGACTTTTAGCAGTGTATTCTTTTAAGGAATACTTTAATTTAATTAATACACTGTTTCTGATATTGTTAAGATATACGATATAGAAGAGTGTGATTAAATGAAATGTATTTAAATTTATGTTCAGTACAAGACTTTATTTATTTTTTTTCCTATGAAAAATATGCCACTAATTTATGACAACAACATACAATTCATTTATTATGGTGCGTACATGTTTATTCATAAAAAGTATGTAAGTATGTATACTGAAACATTTTCACTTGTATCTACAAGCATGGACAGGAAATTAATAAGAATATGGTTCCTGAACACGCATCGGGATCGGAACAGTAACTAGTAGCAGCATGAACCAAAATAATAATCGTACAGCGAAAATTAAAAAAAAAAAAACAGGAAAAACAGGGAAAACGGAGAAAACCTGAATAAAAAGAATTAAAAATAATATCTGTTAATAAATTATTAGTCCATTGAAAACTACAAAAAAGGGGAGCAAAAAATAAACGCAATATGGAGTGAAAAATATAAATGAAAACTGTTAAGTGTCACGCGTTTAAAAGTAATTTTTTATATTTATTTGCCATTAAGAGAGTAGATTTATGCTTTTGTAACGCGAAATAATGTCAAACAAGTTGAACACTTTTCTGATTAATAACTCTTATAATAGGAAACTAATTGGATAGTGGTAAAGGTTTCTTTTTCTTTTAAATAAAACAAAACACACAAAAACACAAACAAATTAAATTTATTTAAAATAAAATAAAAAATTTATGTTTGATTAAAAATATTATATTATATAAAGACATTGATTACCATAAAGTTTATTTGTGGATCCTTAATCGATATTATTATGGTATATATGTATATTATTATATGTAAAGGGCTATCCATTTCGTGATTTCAAAAGTATGGGACTGAAATTCGACATCTGTCAAACTAAGTTGTGAAACCAATTTTTTTCTTTTCAGTTGAAAGTCTGACATTGACGAAAATGGATCGCCTAACTATCAGACAACGCATAAAAATTATCAAAACGTACTACAAAAATGGTGATTCTGCCACAGCCATGTATCGTGCGCATCGGCAATTTTTCGAACAAAATTTTCTTCAGCGATGAAGCACATTTCACACTCGGTGGCTAAGTTAATAAACAAAATTGTCGTATTTGGGGTTCTGAGAATCCTCAAGTAATTGAAGAGAGGCCATTACATCCAGAAAAAGTCACTGTTTGGTGCGCTCTTTGGTCCGAAGGTGTGATTGGACCTTACTTCTTCGAAAACGACGATGGAACGACTGTCACCGTTAATTCGGAGCGTTATGGTCATATGATAACCGACTTTTTTTGCCTGCTATTAAAGAATACGACTTGGAGAATATGTGGTTTCAACAAGACGGTGCCACATGCCACACAACTCGAGCGAATATGGCTTTATTGCAAGAGACATTTCCTGGCCGCGTAATTTCTCGTCGTGGCGATATCAACTGGCCACCAAGATCATGCTATTTGACACCATTAGACTTTTTTGTGCCGATAAACCTTCAACTCTTGAGCACTTAAAAACCAACATTCGTCAAGTTATGGCTGAGATACCGCCCAATATGTGTCAAAAAGTGATCGAAAATTACCTCAAAAGAATCAATGTTTGCAACACTTCGCGTGGAGGTCATTTAAATGATGTAGTATTTCACACATAATGTCAACGTTCAAACTTTACAATAAAAAGGAAATATCATGAAAAAAATATTTTATATGTGTTTTATTTACGTATACTTTTGAAACCACGAAATGGATAACCCGGTATAATATAAACAAAAAAATTTTAATTTTTAATGAGTACGCGAGTCATACTTATTTTGTGATTCTTGTAAATGTTGAGTAATGAAGAGTCGACATCAACAACATCATACGTGTTGTTAAGTATGAATACGATGAGTACTTCAAACATTAAATATGTGTTCCATGATATCAAAATAAGTATGAATGCGTATAAATATCAGAAATTATGAGTATGATTCGATTCTACTCATCTATTTGAATACTCATTGCTGATCTCTGATTCGAACTTATAAATAATAAAAAAAAAAATTATTTTTCAACTAAAAAGAGAAATTATTTTCGCTTTTTGACTACCTTAAATAAGGTTTTATTTACACTAATTTTACTTTTTACGTTCATGCTAATAAAAATGAAGATAATCTATCACAGTTTAAAGTAAACCCTCAAGTGTCATGTCATTTTGTGCGTTTCGTTTGATTTAGAATAATAGAAAATTTTCAAAACATCATTTCAAAACAACCACTCTGTCTGTGTCAATAGTAGAGAAGAACAATGCAAGCGAACCCCACAACTAGAGAGTGTGGTAAATAGAAAACTATTAATTCAACTTCTACTTCAAAATCAATGATCATAAATTTAATAAATGGCTTAATTGATCATTGCTTAAGCTTGTCCAAACAAAAAAAAAATCCCAATGAATGTAAAGAAATAAATGAACATTTTTTATCAAAATATTGAAAAGAAAAATAGAATGGAAACAGAAGTTGGGTTTTGGTATTCAATAATTTTATCAGAATGAAAGTAATGTTATCGATACTGCATGGATATTATAGGCACTGCTTCAGATGTTGTGTGTGAATTGTATTTCAAGTGGAGGGCAGATGCTCTTTTCTACTTTTCCCATTTGTTTCCAAAAGAGATTTGTTATTCAAGTATCCTGCACGCACACACAATCATTGATATCGATATCAATAATTTTTGGGAAAAACATATATTTTTTGCCACTCATAACTGACATTTATGGTCACAATTTATTTGATAAATTTCACACATCTCCATGAAAAGAAAAGAAAAGAAAAGAAGAAAAACAAATAAAAAAAGCGAAACAAAATGGGAAATAAGATGGAAAACTAAATGAAACAAATAAAATGTAGATATTATTGTAAATGATACATTAAGAGATACACAGATACAGATACATTATGTGTATAATAAATACCAGCCATTGAATGCCACAGAAGTAAAAACGTTCTTGTTTCTTTTTTGGTCATATTTCAAGCACAACACAACACACACATCCCCAAACGCCCTATTGAAACTAATTTCTTTATTTTTGTTATCATTTCTCTCCATCCATCCATCCATCCATTCATGCCTCATTCTCGCTCTTTCTCATTTTTAATAAATGTTTAATATTTTCGATATTTTTTCTATTATTGATTGTAATAAATAATTTCGGATTAGAAAAACTTCTATGTCTTCGTCTTCCTTCTATGCTACTATGGTACTTTCTTCCATTCTCGTTTTCGTATATAAAGAGAGAATTTCGAATTTTCGATGGGTATTATACCCATAGAAAGAAAGTCTTTTATTTTATTTCTCTTTTTCCGCCTTTTTTTTTTCCTATCCCACCCACTTTGTGGCATAACGATGCCATTGTCCTCCTCCAAAATGTCTCTGTTTTGCTTTGCTACTGAATACATACGCTGCCCACGCATGTTTGTTTGTCATGTTGTTGATGTAACGGCACAAATTGACTATAACGAGACATATAATCACCAATGGATTTAAAGATTATTACTGAAATCAATTTTAATACATTATTAGTTCAAGATAGTGGAACACATATACATATACATATATCTATATATATACAAACACATTCAACTATACATTCATACCATATAAACCCATTCATAATCGCATACATATGTAGACATTCAATTCGATTGTGCACAGCGGTTTGGAAAAGACTTATGCGCCGCAATTGTAAATTCACTCTGACCAGAGATCAGCAATGAGAATTCAAAAAGATGAGTAGAATCCAATCATACTCATAATTTCTGATATTTATACGCATTCATGCTTATTTTGATATCATGGAACACATATTCAAAGTTTGAAGTACTCATCATATTCATACTTAACAACACGTATGATATTGTTGATTTCAACTCAACATTTACAAGAATTACAAAATAAGTATGACTCGCGTACAAATACTAAAATACACACGAAAAGGTTGTGTGTTAGCTCTGCTTGCGGCTCAGTCTTTTTTGCTTATGCGTCTTTTATTCTTTTTTAGTAAATGCCGCAATAACTAAGACTGTAAATTTTGATAAATGATTTCATGAGTCACTCGAATCATTTATAAGTATTGTTACGAAAATGGAAACGGTGTAACATCGTTTAGCATTAAAAAGATAAACAAAAGCTACAGAAACAAAAATCAATAGTATGGAAGAAAAGGGGATAGACAAGTAAGCGAGAACGCAACAACAAAGAATGTAAATAAAATACGCAAACAACAATGAAACCACGAGAGTTCTCGAGAAGGCGAAGGCACGAATATTTGACTTTAAGAACATTCATCAGACTGTTTACGTGGTCATATAAAAAGACAAGATAAAGCAGGCAACGAGTGGTAGTAAGAATTCAGTCAGCCCTGTGTGAAGTCGCGTTGCATGTGAAGAGAACAGTCGTAGTTTGAAGATCTCCGCTATACAGATCAAACGAACAAGTGTTGTTGTTTACGCAAACGGTGTAAGTAAAGAAGAATAACGAACAAGCAAATTATTGTTGTATATATCAAGTTGGACACAGTGGCACACAAAAATTGAACGAACAATAAAGAACTAAGTTGAAACTAAACACCAATTTATTTTTATTTTTGTTTGCAATCAACGAACTCATATTTTAAACGTTTTTAAAAAGGTAAAAACGTAACAGTATTATAAGTACTTTTCTAAAGTTATGAATCTGAATGAGTAGGTTTATAAATCAAACATATTTCGAATGGTGTGAGTTTGCTGTCAACGTTGTATCAATCATTGCAACCTGTACATACTTATAAGTCAACGTTGTAGTGAGTACGAATGAATCAGAGTACATAGTTAAATTTCAATATTGTTGACTCACTTATATTCAAAGTTTCATGAGTGCTTATGAGTAGCGAAAAATACGATTCATTGCTGCTCTCTGATTCTGACCAAAGTTTTAAAAATTAAACGAGTGTACGATAATTACTTAAAGAGCATTGCAATTATAATCTTACGATTTTTGATTGTCATTTTTAAACAGAAAGAAGTATTATTTCAGTTTTCGGGGATTGGTGCCTAAATACATGGTATATTCAGCAGAATCCATCAGGAACACAGGCTGTCCAAATAGAATCTTCATCTGTCTTTGTCTACTTCTATGGGTCTTTCGCTGCAGATATCCTATCCAATTACACCTACTTTTCGTCTGTTTATTTGTGTGTTAATTTTATCTTGGCCAAAGATATGAAGGTGTTCTTTGTTCTTTGGTGGCATTAGTCCAGGGCTTAACATGAGTTTCGCCATGATAGTATACCCCACTGTGTTCTTTGCTGGCATTACCATTCCATTTGATTTTTATATGTTGTGAAGGCAACTGTTAGTGAATCTTGAAATTTGTTCTCAGTCACCAGTCATGTTTCGGATCCTTAAAGGCAAACAGATTTCACACGCGTATTGTAAATGTGAATTTGAGTATTAAGCGAGAAAGTGTTTAATTTCCAGGCAAGCGCCGAGGTCTGTTGTTATTAGGCTTCCTAAGTAACACATGATAATGACATGTAGTATTGGCTTGTCATTTAATGTAGATCTTCGATTACTTATAAAACTCAATACACATTCATTGCATTCCTTCAGTCAGAATTACGACTTAGCTTCTCACACCACTAATGTTGTGTATGTTAATTTGTGGCGGGAGCTACAGTTTAAAGCCGACTCCGAACGATAGATTTTTGAGAAACATTTTTATCGCAATTTTATTTACTCTCAGAGTTTTTGCCAGTGGGATCTGAGTGTATGCTGCCGTTTTGCTGGGGATGTCCGACCTGGCGTTTGAAGCGTGGTCTCACGTATAAAAAGCCAACACACCACATGCTAGACTACGGCGACTACATGTTACCCACAGTAATTTGTAATTAGACATACTAGCTTCAAATAATTACTAGAAGGAGTGCGCATGAAAAAATTTGCAGCACGTACTTCTGGGCTTCTTATAACTTATTACTGTAACTGAAAAAATAATCACCATCACTCTGCTTTCCTTAACAAAATTTAATTTTTTTTAGAAAATTAACATCTTGTGTGAGAATTCTAGGTTTTGAATTGAGGAATAACTGCGTGTTCATAAGAACTGAAAGTGCCCCAAAAAAAAATTTCAGTGATGCACCTAATAAAGAATTCAAAGAATTTTTATAAAATAAAACTTTAAAATAATTTATTTGTTTTTCAATGGCAAATGGATGCTCGAAAGAATAAAAAACACTCCGTAGTTTTCATTGTCATGTCAAAAATTTATTGTCCTTTGTCGAAATCTGTAAAAATTTACTCATTAAGTTTATTTATATTTTATTTACAAATACAATGTTAACAATATTGCAATTATTTCGCCGATTTTAATCTAACCGCTTACTATCCACTAGACTACCATGGCAATCAATTATTGTATTATTACATTGTGTTGTTCGGAAAGTTCGTATAATAAACAAATAATTTATTAAATTATATATTGGCCGTTCTGGTCCATCACGTTTTGCCATCTTTCTGTTTGTAGCATAACTCCTCGGTCATAAAATTTTTGGTCTTTTGCTAGCAAAAAACTGATCGAGGTGGTTTTTGACCTCCTCATTTGAGGTGAATGTTTTACCGTTTTACCGATAGTGTCAGGTCTGGAGAATATGGTGGGTGTGGCAATTCAAGCTGTAAAAGCTTTTGGATAGCGACCAAACAGGTGTGAGGTCTCGCGTTGTCTTGGTGAAACACTACACCTTTCCTGTTAGTTCTAGCTTTTTCTGTTGACGTGCATCATTCAGTTTGTCCAGCTGATGGCAGTAGACTTCCGAATTAATCGTTTTGTTATCCGGTAAAAACTCAAAAAAAAAAACGATTCGTTTAAAATCCCACCAAACAGACGGCGTCAGGTTCATTTTTTCTTGCTCCATGACCTCTTGCGTTTGACGTTGTTGTATACAACCCATTTTTCGTTCGTCCCCAGTGATGATGCGCTTCAAAAACGGATCATTTTCGTGACGTTTGATAAGCGAATTGCAGACGTCAATGCGGCGACACAGATTTCTCTCTGTGAGAATATGGGGAACCCACACATCGAGCATCGAGGATAATCCCAGGCCTTTCAAGTGGTCATAAACTGTTGAATTTGATAAGTTGAAGCTCAATCCGATGTAACGTGTTGTTATTCGCCGGTTCGCACAACTAATGCCTTTGTCGCGTCCCTATCAACTTCAACCGGCCTTCCAGAACGTGGTGAATCTTCGACATTTAAATTGCCTGATCGAAATTTAGCGAACGAGTTCTGGCCCTGGCGTACTGTCAACACGCCTTCTCCATACACACTCTCCGGCCAATTTCTTTCTCGCTTGAACAGTATTTTTACTCTTTCTGTAGTAAAACAGTAAGATATGTCGGAAATGCTGCTTATCGCTCTCAATATTTAAAAGGGCACCAACCAATTACTACTGCGTAGAATTAATTGGAATTTTTCACACACAAGCCTTACTATGTGAGCTCTCAAAGCATATACAAATTATACCGCTTAAGTGTGAAGTTGGGTGCAAAAAAATACATTCAAATCCTCTGTCGGGAAGAAAGGAAATTACTTTCCGAACAACACAATATTTTATTTATTATTAATTATTGTCTTATGTATTTAGAATGCCATGTACGTTTTATAGTCACTACTTATTATTGCAATTAACCCTTTAACTATTTAATTTTGGACGAGAACAGCGTAAACTCTTTCTGCCTGTAATGATAGGCTATGATAGCTAAGAATCAAATATAGCGTGTTGGTCTTTTAGAAAATATATATTTCTATTCGTTCTTAAAAAACAAAATTTATTTCTTTGATTTAAAACATGTGTTACAGAAAGATAAAACTAAAATCGAAATTAATATTTGTTTATTAAAATAAATTGTTTATTAAAATAAATACGATTGTCAAACTAACGAATGTTCTAAAACGTAGATTTTTCAAAAGACCTATATTTGAAATTCTTTAGGGAAAACAGTAAATTCACTGAATAATAATACGAATAACATTTATTTGCTTTAAGTCGAGTATACTCGTCATAAACAGTTTAAGAGTTAAAATATTTTAAATGTTAAATTAAAATCTGGCTTTACAATTACAATTAATGATATACACGATGAATTATACTTCTTCTGTTTATATTACAACCTGTTATTTAATTCACATTATACTTCGTTTTAACCACTGTGCATCAATTGATTCTAATGAATGATACCAAACAAAAGCCTTTCTATTGATTTTTTCAGTTCTTTTTTTCGGTGAAGATATTGATAAATGTTATTGATACGTGTTTGTATTGTATTACGTACACATTTATAAACTTAATCTAACGGTAAATATTTCTAGTCCATTTAATAAATTCCCTATAATTCACAAGAGTCTAAGAGCCTGTAATCTGAGTATGACAATGCCAAAGTTTTTTTCAATTTTTTCGTTTTTTTTTCAAAATTTTGGCCATTTAATATGAGTGTGTGTGTGTTCCTTGAAATTTATTCACATGTGATGCACTCGAAATGATAATACGATATATAATATTAATACTTAAATATTATTTTATTATTGATTTATATTCGAAATTAATCATTTGTTATTAGTATTATTGCTGGAGTGATAAATTGAAAATAAAATGAATACCATATTAAATTATTAGACTGTGAATAAATGAATATAGGAATAAGAGAATAACGAGTGAAATATGAAATGAAATCATATTAAATGTGAAGGCAAATCAATTTGAAAAACCAATATGACGTTGCGAATACAATATACAGAATAAGCCTCAATATGTGTACCATCACAAGAGATATACATATTTGGAAATATATTGAGGAGGGTACAAATCGAATCACAGGAGGCTACAATACTAATCATGATATTATTACGTTTTTACCTTTTAAAAACGTTTTAAATATAAGCTCCTAGATTGCAAATAAAATAAAAATAAATTTGTGTTTAGTTTTAGTTAAAATTCTTTATTATTCACACAATTCTGTGTGCCATTGTTCACAACTTGATGCAAACAACAACAATTGCTTTTTTTGTTATTCCTCTGTTAATATTCTTTGCATAAACAATAACAATTACTACACAATTATTCGACAGATGTTTGTAACGGGAATCTTCAAACCACGATTATTTTCTTCAAACACACCGCGTCTTCACACAAGACTGACTGAATTTCACTAACACACTCGCCTGCTTTGGTTTGCCTTTTTTATGGCAGAGTAAATAATCCTTTTCGAAATCTCTATAAATGTAAACATCGTTGTTTACATTTATTATTGTAGTGTTGTTTGTGTATTTTTGTTTACTTGTTTACCATTTTTTTTACTGGTGTTTGTTGTTATATTAAGCAGTACGATAACTTGTAAACAGTTTTGCTTACTGCATTGTTTTGTTTTTGTAGCTTTTGTTTATAATTTTAATGTTAAGCGATGTAAAAGCCAAACACCAGTATCTAGATTTTTCGTTTTCGTAACAATATCACCGCCCTAGTCTCGTAGGTAGTGTGTTGGCTTATTAGACGTAAATCCTCGGTTCAAACCCCAGGTCAAACATCAAAATGAGAGTAAATAAAATTGCCATGAAAAGTGTCTCAAAAATCTATTGTTCTGAGTCGACTTTAAACGTGTATACATATACATATATGTATATATATAACATACATAATTGGCCATTACAACCCTTCAGTCAGGATTACGGCCTAGCTTCTCACACCACTCGTGTTGAGTGTATCAATTTTA
Source organism: Sarcophaga caerulescens (assembly GCA_927399465.1). Taxonomy (NCBI): domain Eukaryota; kingdom Metazoa; phylum Arthropoda; class Insecta; order Diptera; family Sarcophagidae; genus Sarcophaga; species Sarcophaga caerulescens. The sequence continues at coordinate 24,191,962 of OV656867.1, forward strand.
TTCCTGAGTGGCGGGACCTACAGTTTAAAGTCGACTCCGAACGAAAGATTTTTTTTGGGAAACTTTCCATGGCAATTCTTATTTTCTATCAGAGTTTTTGCCAAAAATCTGCTGAGAAAAAGTCGCCGAACACATATTTTTTCATATTTCATTTCGTTGGAGATATCTAACTCGCTAGAGGCCATCTTTCTAGAGGTCATATTGTTAGAAGCCATATTGCTAGCGGCCATATTGATAGCGGCCATGTTGCTGGCGGCTATGATGCTATTGGTCATGTAGCTGTCAGCCATATTGAATATTTTATTTACTCTCAGAGTTCTTGTCAGAAATCTGCTGAGAAGAAAACATATTTTTCATATTTCTTTCGTGTTGTTGGAGATGTCTGATCTGGGGTTTCAACCGTGACCTCACGTCTAATAAGTCAACACACTACCTAGTAGACTACGGCGACCATCCGAGTATACCGTTCTTATAATGTTAAATAGAAGATAGTATGGGACTGTTTATGGAAACTGAATCAGCTGGATCATGAATATAGGGTTACCCTCGTTGGGTTTCAGGTCATGTAGGAATTCATTTTTTTAGTAGTCAGATAAACTTTCGAGTAAGGAAACTTCCACGCCGCTGGTAGCACCAGAATCCTTCTGTGGTGTGGGAAGATATGTTTGTAAGGGCATACTCAGCAAAAGAGAAGGTAGACAGCGCCTACGACTCTTTTCAAACCAAATGCATTTGAGGCCATCTAAACCGATTGAAAAATGATTTTTTTCAGCATGACAGTGCTTAAATAATGCTCATTAATGAAATTAAGGGGTAGTAAAAATGTTAAAGTAGGAGTAATAATTGTAACTCGAAAGATTTTATTTTTATGTATCCTTCAAAGCGGATTGAAGTCGCCGTAGTCTAGTAGGTGGTGTGTTGGCTTATTAGACGTAAAGCCCGGGTTCGTATCCCAGGTCAGGCATCAAAACGAAATATGAAAAAAAAATATTTCTTCGGCGACTTCCTCTCAGCAGATTAATGGCAAAAACTCTGAGAGTAAATATAATTGCCATGAAAAGTTTCTCAAAAATCTGTCATTCGGAGTCGACGTTAAATTGTAGGTTCCGCCACTCACGTATAAAATTATCGCACACAACATGAGTGGTGTGAGAAGCTAGGACGTTGTACAATGGGTCAATTCGACCTCCGGGTACTGTACTTGTCACAGATAACAAGTACACGTCCTCTAACCTAACCTAACCTAACCTAACCCTTCAAAGCGGAAGTTTATTTGGTTTTTAAGTCACTCACAGTATTTCTAGAACCAACAAAATTCATTTCCAATAAGTGTTTTCTGTACTCCGCTTAAATTAGAACTAAATATGATCATAGAATATTGTTATGAAAATGGAAATGGTGTTACACCGTTTAATATTAAAATGATAAACAAAAGTTATAAAAACAAAAACAATTAATTTGTTTACATTATCAACGAATAAACAAAAATATAGTGACAACATCAGTATAAAAAAGGGGATAAACAAGTAAACTAGAGGCAACAACAACAGTGCAAGGACAAACGTAAACAAAATACACAAATAACAATAAACAACATGTTTACATTAATAGAGATTTCGCGAAGGCAAAGACATTCTCATTCAAAAGTATTCATCAGACTGTTTTACCTGCGATATAAAAGGCAAGACAAAGTTGCCTGAGTCAGTAAAAATTCAGTCAGTCTTGTGTGAAGGCGCATTGCGTGTGAAGAGAATAATTGTGGTTTGAAAATCTCTGCTATAAAGATCGGTTCAACAATTGTTATTGTTTACGCAAACGAGTGCAAAGCAGAATAAGAAACAAAGCAATTGTTGTTGTTACATCAAGTTGTGAACAGTGGCATACAGAATTGTGCGAACAATAAAGAAGTTTAATTAAAACTGAACACAAATATATTTTTATTTTTATTGCGATCTACGAACTCATATTTCAAAGGTTTTTAAAAGGTAAAAGAGTAACAATACTTTATAGACGTTGTTTAACACAACCTTTAGCGTGATGGAAAGTGGATTTATGATAAAAATTATGAATAAAATACAACAAACATAACAAAATCCAAAGGGGTATTTCAGTGTATATTCAATTTATTTCAACTTATTACGGGGAAATCACAAACTTTACTTTCTTGATTAAAAACGAGACCACCGGGACATGGTCTGGCCACTTCACATTCGCATTGGCATACAATGTAACCACCAGTACTATCGTCGGCAAATAGTGCACCGTCTGGTTGATTTTCGCATTTACCGTGACTTTCACATTTCGTACCTGAAGGTCCAGCTGAAGGTCCAGTAGGTGGTGTCATTTCGTGAGAACACTTAACATTTTGCGGATAGGTACAGATATGATTTTCCAGATCGTATAATAAATTATTGGGACATGATAAGACATTCGCACAATCGTTAATGCAAACAGCGTATTCTCTGCAAGAGCCTGGTACATAAATTATACTAAAGTTTGGTTTTCCTACACAGATTTTTAAGTTATTTGTACAGGATGTGATTGAAGGTGTAGGCGAAGTTGTAGTTGGAGTTTCCGGGTTAGGTGGGATGGATGTTGTTTCACTAGTAGTCGAGACACTGTTAGATGATGCAGTTGTACTACCAGGTGAAATGGAACTGGAAATATCCGGATTTGGTGTATTAGGCCGTGTTGCGGCTGTGCCAGTTGTTGAAGGAGAAGGAATATGTGGCGTAGGAGAACTGTTTTCAGCAGGGGATGTTGTTACAGTTACTTCACTAGATGTATCCAAAGCCGGCGTAGTAGATGTATTAGCACTGCTTGTAGTTGCAGTAGTTTCTGTGGCTACAGGAGATGTGATTGAACTTGAAGTTGTTTCACTGCTTATATGTGGAGTAGTTTCAGTAGAACTGGAAGACACATGTGAACCAATAGTTGTTTCACTCGATGTGGCAGGGGTGCTTGAACTTTGATTGATTGTCTCAGAAGTCGATGCAGATGAACTGGATGAATCCGGACTAGGGGTTGTTGAACTTGATGTTTCTAATGCTGCTGGAGTAGTAGGATTTGGAGAAGTAGTTGTGGATTGAGGACTTAAATCAGGAGTGCTTGAACTGGATGAATCCGGACTGGGGGTTGTTGAACTTGATGTTTCTAATGCTGGAGTAGTAGGATTTGGAGAAGCAGTTGTGGAGTGAGGACTTAAATCAGGAGTACTTGAACTAGGCGTTGAACACTCTGTTTCAGGGGAACAACCACAAACGGCACGGCAAGTATTGCATTCATTACTAAGGACAAACTGCTCTTTTATTAAATCAATATCACAAGCAGCTTCAAAAGGATCAGCACATTCAGCAGTCAAACGATTGAAATGTCTACCGCCATCACATGTTTCAATGCGATATGTCATACCAAATCGACAAACAATATATTTGGAACAATCCAAGGGATGTAGTAGTTGAGCACCATCCAATTGGTCCTCACAGACATCCAAACTCCATATACTGCTGACACAAAGTATCAACAATATTAACAATTCAAAAACTAAAAAAAGAATGCACTCCTTTGAATAAATATTAATATAAAGAATTCTAAATGTACTCACCTTTATATGCCATTTAAGGGAAAATTATACAGACTATGCCGTTATTCGAAATTGCCACAGTATTTATAGAAAATTTTGTAAGAGAGCCCTTTTAAATTTTTATTAAAGTATTAAACGTCAAAATTTAATTATAATTATACTCAATAAATGTCATTCTTATCAAAAGTCAATAAATTTCGAGAGCATCTCGACAACTTAATTTCCTTAGAACCTAATTAGAAAGACTATTGAACTTTTAATTACAAAAATACTTTAAGAAATTCAAATAAAATTATTGTTTACTTTCTATTAAAATTAAATTATTTAAAGTTTACACATTAACTAGACATACAGTGGACAGCAAAAGTTTTAGTACTTCAATATATTTTGACAAAAAAAAAATCCCCACAGGCTTAATAGTCTTGCACAAAGTCCCGATATGACTTCAAGATAGTATTTAGGAGATCATTTGAAAGAACGGTTACGTAATCGCTAAACCTCAAACAAAAGTCAACCGAAAAACTTGCTCATGGTGCTACCAGAAAACACTGAACAAAACTTGTACATTTAATTCCAAATGGTTTAAATAGAGTGCTTGACCATAAGGAATATTCTACTAAATACAAGGGATAACATTTTCATAAATTAGGCCTTTGAATTTTAAATTTACTCGGGATTCTCCTTGGGGGTACCTATGCAGTCATCTGAAACTTTTCCTTATTTTTCTCTTGTTTTATGAAAAACATTAAAAAATTGTTTGTTTTATAATAAAACAGAAATAAATTAATAAAATAAATATAAAAACCTTAATTGTTTATACAAACTTTTGGCTAAAATTCATGAAATTGTTAAAACATATTGCCGTAATAAGACTTTTGCTGTCCACTGTATTTGTTAAATATTTAATAAAATTTATTTTGTTGCTCATTCAAATTTATCTTTTATCGGTCAGCTGTATCACCTTAACGGTTCTTTTTAAACAGGTGTATAATCACGTAAAATTGGTAATCAACGTGCAGGCAGACATTTTGAAAATATTCAAAATTTTTTTGGAATATTTGAGATCCCTAAGGATAAGGATAGGATAAGAATGTGGACTGGGTTAATCTGGCAGCCATTGTAAAGCTTAGCTTACTCGGTTTCTATAAGGAACCATGCCAATACCGAACTGTAACTATTTTATTATTTATCTATAGGGTCTTCCAACAGGGTTTTTTGAACTTCTTGATAACGGCCAACTTGTTGAATCTACATCTTTTGAATTAGTTGTCATTCATTCAGTCAGTTTTGTCGAATCACCATAGACACCAGAGATCAGCAATGAGTATTCAAAAATATGAGTAGAATCGAATCATAATCATAATTTATGATACTTATACGCTTTCATACTTATTTTAATATCATGGAACCTCTACCCATATTCAAAGTTTGAAGTACTCACCATATTCATACTTAACAACACGTATGATGCTGTTGATTTCGACTCTCCATAACTCAACATATACCAGAATCACAAAATAAGTATAAGTATGCTAAGTATATTTAGTATGACACTAAAATACTCTCTAAAAGGTTGTGTGTTTGTTCTGCTTACTGCTCTGTCTATTTTGCTTACGTGTCTTTTTTAATTTTTTTTTCAAATGCAACAACAACTAAGACTGTAAATTTTGATGAATGATTCGAGTTATTAGAATCATTTATAAGTATTATTAATATTTTTGAATCTAAATGAGTAGGCTTATGAATCAAACATATTTCGAATGGTAGGAGTTTGATGTCAACGTTGTACTCATACTCATTGCAACCTGTACTTCTAAATCAACGTTGTATTAAGTACGAATGAATCAGAGTAGTTAAGTTTCAATATTGTAGACTTACTTATATTCAAAGTTCCATGAGTGATTATGAATAGCTAAAAAACGATTCATTACTGATCTCTGTTTATAGCATAACAAATCTATGTACGTACCATTACTATTACGTACGTAATAGTACTCACTATATGCACATATAAAATGGTAAACATCTCCACTAGAAAATTATGAAAGAAAATTATTTTTCCGAATTTATTACAATTTTAAAAGACACGTGTACCGAATTAGTAAAATTAATAAAAATAATGATTAGTGCCATCCAAATTCTAAAGGAATACAAAAAGGATTCTTCTGTCGTAGTTGACTTAGTGAACAATTTTCAATAATGTTCACCCGTAAATAACACTATGCGACAAAATAAAAAAATTGAAATACACCAATCTAATGTCATAGTGTAAGTTGTGAGTTTTGTTGAGTGGAACTCAAAAATATTTTTTTTATATTTCTTGAACCCTCCAAACTTGTTTTATTTGACAAAAATTGTTTTTTTGGACTTTTCGCACAAATTTATTGATTACACAAACATTTCTAAACCGATGTCCAAAATTTAAACCTTATTAGAAAGGAGAGGGATGGGCCTTTAAAACGATATACGTAAATGTATTATTTGACTTAATATGCTATGAGGTTTGATGAGGTTAACTTGACAAATGCGAATATTTTTCATATTTTTTCAAGTTTATCCTTTCATAGTAGCAATCTTTAATTAAAAAAGATGAAATAACTGATGGCTTTCTAAAAGTGCATTATCTTGTGAAGAGATTGACACTTCGTTTGATCAAATCGGCCTAAAATTACCGTAGTAATTATTTAAAGAGTCTAACAGTCGAGTTATATTTTTCATATATCTATATATATTTTTTCAAACGTGAAATTTTGACACATTTTCCGATAAACGATCAAGATCCATCAAAACTTTTGAAAATTTTTGGACTAAAAGTTCATTTGATAAGATGACATTTATATAAAAAATATAACACGACTGTTATACTATTTGAATAATAACTACGGTAATTTTTGTCCGATTTGATCAAACGTAGTGTCAATCTCTTCACAAGATAATGCACTTTCAGAATGTCAGCACTAATTTTATATTTTTTTAATTAAATTTTACAATTAAGAATAGCTAAACTTTAAAAAATCATTTTTGCCAAGTTTACCCGAACAAAACTCATAACATGTAAGTTTGAACCAAATGTTTGCGTACATCATATATAAAGGCCTATCTCTCATCTTTTCAAAAAACTTTGGAATTTAAAATATGTTAAAAAGATATTTGGGTAATCAATAATTTTGTGCGTAAAGATTAAAAATACCTTTTTTGTCAAATAAAACACGTTTCGAGGGTTCGAGAAATATAAAAAAAATATTTTTGAATTTGATTGGGCTATATTTAAAATTAAATTAAATTAAAATTTTTCAGCAAAAAAGTAGCAACAGATCTGTATTCTAATTGGGCAACTAGTAGTTCTCAAATATAATGAAATTATTTAAAATATTTTATGGGCAGCATTGTCCTGCAGGAACCATGTTGTAAAATAAATAATTGTTAGATGTTTTCACTTATTTTCATTTTACCTGACAACATTAATTAATTGTTATTGTTTTTATTATATTCTTAATTACAGAATTAATAAAAGAATGTGACATTTGCTGAAATGAAGTAAAATTTCAGATGAAACGGTATCAATTACTTGCTTCAGAGCATCATCATTGTCATTATCATCATCGTGGCAAACATTATTTGTCATTTATTTGGTTAACACTTGAACAATTCAGTGAACACAGAGAATTAATTCGGTCATCTGAACGTAACTTGTAACCTACAGGCAATAGAATTTGGAAAATAGACGGTAGTAGCCTAAATATTAGCTGGTAAATGGTATTACCATAACTGCATGTGTTTCAAACTAACAAACAATCAAAAATAATTTGAAATAATTATTTATTTGAGTGGGGTATTTAATGGATACCTTTTGTTTTTACTGTGAATGCCTATGTTCCACATTTTTATGTAACCCTTAAGCAGGAGAGAGAGTTAAGTTTCATGATGTGTTGCTGTAGGGTATGGGTATATAAAAACTGCCACTTGTCTGTTGGTGTACTTCAATGAAAATGATTCGAGTACCAGTATCTCTCTACAATTTTTCATTTACGTTTTTTCTTCTCAACACTTTTTATCTACAATTTTATTTTGTTTTGTTCGCTTCAGTCAGAAATAAAAAAGACAAACGAAAATAAAACTTGAAAATCGATTATTTTGTTGTCCACTCCAAAAAAAAAAATAATAAAATAAAACACTTCTTTTGGTATCAATTTCAAACTCCATACTTCTTTATCTATTTGCGAGAATATTTTTTTAAATGTTTTTCACTCTGTTGTTTTATTAGAGTCTAGACGTTAAATTAAAAATCGCCTGAAGTTGAAGTTCAACAACAATCCTTTATTTATTCTGTTTTTGGAAGCACCATACCATACCCTTGGCGTATAATATTGAAGTTATACTTCCAACTGAATATTACACTTTTATTTCGTTTATCAGAGTTAGTAGCAAGTAAATAGGTAAACAAATTGAAAAGCTGCACCAATCACTGGATTCAAGATCTCATGCCTATTGTCATACACTTATGAAACCAATTCAGTAAGTTGTATGCTCAGCATTAAGAGACTGCAAACATTTTCCAATACACTTGCTGATCATGTATACATCCACTTAGCAGACTTTATTATGTATATCCCAATCCCTAAAATATTAGGATATAGCACAGAGGATTATGCCCAACGGTGTGCAGACCTACGTAGATGGATTAGATTCTTACCACTCAGAAAGTTTAAGTTTCTCCTCGTAGTAGACTCGCTCAAGTTCTTCATTAATTAATATTGTTACGAAATGGAAATGGTGTTACATCGTTTAACATTAAAATTATAAACAAAAGCTACAAAAACGAAAACAATGAACTTGTTTACATGATCAACAAATAAACAAAAATATAGCAACAACATCAGTATAAAAAAAAGCGGATAAACAAGTAAACAAACATTCAACAAGAACACTGCAAGGACAAACGTAAATGAAATACACAAACAACAATAACGTAAATAAAATGTTTACATTTATAGAGAATTCACGAAGGCGAAGTCATTCTCCTTCAAGAGCATTCATCTGACTGTTTACCCTGCGATATAAAAGCCAAGACAAAGCAAGCAACGGAGTCAGTAAAAATTGTGTCAGTCTTGTGTGAAGACGCGTTGCGTGTAAAGAGAATAATTGTGGTTTGAAGATCTCCGTTATAAAGATGTTGTTAGTGTTTACGCAAAGAAATGTAAAACAGAATAAGAAACAAAAACGCAATTATTGTTGTTCGATTTTAAACAGTAGGTCCCTGTACTCATGTACAAAATTAACGTACACAACACAAGGGCTGTGAGAGGCTATGTTGCAATCCTGACTGAAGAGTTGTAATGACCAATTATTTTTAGAGTCATCGGATCCATCAATCAAATCATCAGCCTGATTTATGTGTCAAAGTTCTTCTCAATAAAATTTGTCGTTCGGAGTCGACTTTAAAATGTATAAAATTAACACACACAACAAGAGTAGTGTGAGAAGGTAGGACTGAAGGGTGCGGGCTTCTTGGTGACGATTGCTGTAGACTGTCTAATGGTGAAGGTATAGCACTGGCCATTTTATAGTCACCTAGCAGCAACTCGTTTCCTTGCCGTTCGCATCTTGAGATGTCCACAAACACTACTCCCTCTCTTCCACCTTCCTATAACCCATTTTCCTAAAAACCTGCACAATGCACTGCATGAGTAGGGGCCATCCCCTGAGAGCTGGTTTCACCAAAAAAAAAAAAAAAAAGTTAGGGATAATTGAATATTCCGGATGCCCTGAAACCAAAAAACGATGGCGATCATTTAAATGATGCTATATTCCACACACAATGGCATCAATTGGTCTTTCAAACAAATAAAAATTACAATTAATACACAAATTTTGTTTCATTTAAATTCATATGTAGTGTGAATAGTTAAGAGCTAGAAACTTTTGTATCTTAGTCATACAAATCTAATATAATGTCTTGGAATCAGCACATTTTTTGCTTCATTTTTTATCGCTTTATATTGACACGACTTTTTATCGCTCATAAATCTAATACAACTTACATATAAGTATGTAGTCGCCGTAGTCTTATAAGTATGCTTATTAGACGTAAGGCTACGGTTCAAACCCCAGTTCAGAGAAGTTTCTCCGGCGACTATCTCTCAGCAGATTTCTGGCAAAAACTAAAAAAATGCCATGAAAGAATTTCATAAAAATTCGGCGTTCGGAATCGATTTTAAACTGTTGGTCCCGCCCGCCACTCGTGTAGTAAATTAACACACACAACATAATTGGAGTGAGAAGCAGGGTCATAATCCTGACTGAAATGTTATAATGACCAATTGTGTATGTATGGACACATATTATAAGCGGAGGAAGGGCACTCGTTACACTGTTTTTTCGATACTGTCACGGAGTGTGCTCTATAAAAAAACATCGTATATTTTTAGAAGTATTCAGCTTTCTCGAAGATCACATCTCTTACAGATAGAATTTTCACTCTCTTTATTTGTTCTTTGGTTATTATTCGTATGTGAAGTACATTTCCTGTAGTAGTCGCCGTAGTCTAGTGGGTAGTGTGCTGGCCGCTACCAATATGGCCGATAGCTATATGACCAATAGCAACATAGCCGCTAGCAACATGGCCGCTACTAATATGGCCGCTAGCAATATGACATCTAGAAAGATGGCCTCTAGCAAGTCAGATATCTCCAAAGAAATGAAATATGAAAAATTATGTGTTCGACAACTTTCTCTCAGCAGATTTCGAGCAAACACTCTGAGAGTAAATAAAATTGCCCGGAAAAGTTTCTCAAACTTTAAACTGTAGGTCCCGTCACTCATGTATAAAATAAACACAGGTCGTAATCCTGACTAAAGGGTTGTAGTGACCAATTATGTTTGTAAGTACATTTCCTGTAGATTGTCTCTTCTCTACTACAAATTAAACAAACTCATATGGAATATTCACTAACATTATACGCACTTCGCTTTTTACCAAAATCAATTTTTCTACCTGTTGCCCTAAGTAGGAACCATTCCCTGAGTGTTAGAAAAGCAACGGAGCCTTAGTATTATTTCAAACTCGTGTATATATTGTTATGAAAGGGAAATGGTGTAACATCGGTTAACATTAAGATGACAAACAAAAGCTACAAAAACAAAAAGAAAACCATGAGAATAAAAGAGAAGGAGATAGACACAAGTAAGCGAGAACTCAACAACAAAGAATGCAACCAAAATACGCAAACAACAATGAAACTACTAGAGAATGTTCGTGAGACTGTTTACGTGGGCCTATAAAACGGCAAGAAAAAGCAGACAAGGAGCAGTACGAATTCAGTCAGTCTTGTGTGAAGACGTGTTGCGTGTGAAGAAAACAGTCGTGGTTTGAAGATCTCCGTTGTAAAGATCTGCGTTGTTATTGTCTACCCAATAGTGGAAAGAAGTATAGCGAACAAACAAATTATTATTGGATACATCAAGTTGTAAATAGTGGCACACAAAATTGTGCGAACAATAAAGAGTTTAATTGAAACTAAACACAAATTTATTTTCATTTTGTTTGCAATTACCGAACTCTTATTTTAAAAGTTTTTAAAAAGGTAAAAACGTAACAATATGTACAAAGATGACAATAATTTACAAATTTTAATCAAATTTCTTTTCATATTACATGGAATTATCATAAAAATTATTTTATAAATAAGTAGTCTTAAAAAATGCAAATCGAATTCTCATTGGATGGTTCTGGTAAAATTTTTATCATCCTCGTTATTCAAAGTATCGAACATTGATTTTAAACAATTTTTTTCTCCTTTCTTATGGATTTTATTTTATTTCTTGCACAATTCTTTAATTTATTTGATTTTTTTAATAGTATTGTCGTTATTTTTCAAAACCCCAAAACAAATCGTGTCCTATTTGCTTTTCCTCTCTACAAGTGCTAATAAATTTTAATGTCATTTCCGAAAAATGTTAACCACGGCAAAAAAAAAAATGGAAAATCACATAAAAAAGGAAAGTCAAGTAATAACGGCAACGCCATCAGCAATGTCATGGCATAGAGTTTCTATACCAGTATTCAGTGTTCAAACTCTACTACATAATGTCAGTATGTACACATACAGTGGTGGACATATAATTAATACATTAGTATGATAAATAGAACAAATGATTTTTTATATGATTTCTTGGTATTTTGATGGAACTTTTCAACTTGTAAGATAAGTATTGGCAAGTGCGTATTATATGGTGACAGTAAAAATAAGTAGAAAAACTAATCATAAGATGTGGGAAAAGCGCTAAGTTATTGCGAAGAATAAAGGAAGGAATAATACCCAAACTCAATGGAGCGGAGGTAAATGAATTTTTCGGATTACTTGATAGGAAAAATATAATATATATACACCTATCCCTCGTTTTGCACGATACTTGTTCTGCACGATTTCGATTTAATACGATTTTTTATTTCCCGTGTAAATCGAGGGATGAAAAATACCTCGTTTTGCACGATTTTTTTATTTAAATGAAAACAAGCTTTTGACACAATTTACAGTAAATGAAAAAGGATTGCCCTTTAAAGTGCTCCTTGTAATTGATAATCCACCAGGTCATCCTCAGGATTTAAAATTTGAGTATGTCCAAGTAATATTTCTACCGAAAAACGCAACTTCTCTACTACAGCCCTTAGACCAGGGAATTATTTCAACAAGACGCTTTATATTAAACGTGCATTTACATATATTTTAGAGCAAATTGATAATAATACATGTGTTGAAGCAATGGAAGCATGGAAAAAATTTACAAAATTAGATTGTTTAAAATATGTAAGATTGTCATACACCGAAATAAAAAAAACAACGCTTAACGAATGCTGGAAAAAATTATGGATCGGAATATGTGATAATAATAATTCTGGTGATCTTTTAGAACATGAACGAACACAAATAATTGATTTAGCCCAAACAATTGAAGGTGAAGGTTTTGTTGACTTTGCTGAGGGAGATATTTTGAAATGGTTGACAAAGAATTGGATATAGATAAACTAGTTGGTATAGTTACTGAAACTGATGAGGAAAATAATGAATCTGATGAAGATGATTCACAAATCGTTGAAATGACATCACAAATTATTTCTGAAGGTCTTGAATTAGGCCGGAAATTAGGAAATCATTTTCTACTATATGATCTAAATGTTGAAAGAGCTCTTAAGTTGAAAAAATACATTTCTCAAGGCTTGGCCCAATATCGAGAGGTATATAAAGGATTAAACAAAAACTCCTCACAAATACTTATAACTAAATATATCTCAAAATCCCCACGTCCCCACATCGAACCAGAAAACATTTAGGTATCGAGCGATGATTCGTCACCAACCGAAGAAATACTATTAGTTGTCGAAGAAAGCGATGACGAATAAATATATATAGCTACATATACTGAAATTGGTTGAATATACCTTTTTTATTTGCTTAACAGTTTATGTATTGATTTTTTGCTAATAACATTTTTATATCTATATTTTTGTATTTTCTCTTATTTGTATTGCAATTTAATTTTTAAGTTTTATGAATTTTATAACTATTTTGGTTGTTAAATAAAATGAAAATTTTTTTTTTATTTGGTGGAACCAGCACTCAGGGGATGGCCCCTACTCATGCAGTGCATTGTGCAGGTTTTTTTTAGGAAAATGGGTGTTACGTTATTCACATTAAAACAAATAAAATTATATTAAAAAAAAATACTATATATAGCAGTTTTTGTCATTTTTTCGATTTACACGATTTTCCATACAAATTTTTTTGAATTCGTTTTACACGATTTCCTCAGGAATGTATCTATCCTGCAAAACGAGGGACAGGTGTAATAATATAGTGAAATATTTTAATATATTTATTATTTATTTATTTTTAATAAATATTTTAATACATTTGGAACCACAAAAAATTTACCCAAAGCCCCTAAACTCCGTAAAACCACAACCATGGAAGGTGCAATAGTGATAAAAGCGTCTAAAGCTAACCCATTTAAGTGCTCTAGGGAATTCAGACTTGAATTAGAGTCATCATATGGTATTAAGTATTAAGGTCTCATAGGTAGTATATTGGCTTATAAGACGTGACTGTTCAAATCCATCGTCAGACATCTCTAACAAAACGAAAAAAATATTTCTTCGGCGACTTCCTCTCAACAGATTTCTGGCAAAAATTCTGAGAGTAAATAAAATTGCCATGAAAACTTTCTCAAAAATCTGTCAAGTATAACATTAACTCACACAATATAAGTGATGTGAGAAGCTAGGACGTAATCCTGAATGAAGGGTTGTAAAGACCAATTATGCATGTGTATGTATGTATATGGCATTAATATATCATCAGGAATTATTAAATGTGGATGGATTGGACAACGAAAACCTTTCTAAACAAAAAATATTTTTTTTTTTATTATTTTGCAAAAAAAAAAAAAAGGATAAAGAAACAAATGTGTTTTTAGAAAAATATTTGTTTCGGGAGACAAATCAAAATTTTGCTTATGGAGATCATATAGATCAGGGATCAGATATTTTATAGTCTTTTTAAGAGCTATAAGAAAGTTTAAAAAAAAAAACACATAAAATTCAGAAAAATGCATGAAATCTTTATTTGAATCGATAGTACGGTCCATATAATTTAATGTTTGAAGATTATTTCATGCTATATGTTGACCGCGACTGCGCCTCAAATGGTCCATCCGCTAAGTCCAATTTTGGCATACTCTTTCCAACATTTCGGCAGGTATCTCACGAATAAATGCTTCAATGTTGTCTTCTAATGCGGGTCTTCTAATTGAAGCGGGCTTGTCTGTATAGACATGAGCTTTAACATAGCCCCACAAAAAATAGTCTAAAGGCGTTAAATCGCACGATCTACGCGGCCAATTGACCGGTCCCGAACGTGAAATAAAATGTTCACCGAACTCACCTCTCAATAATTCCATTGTTACGTGTGCTGTGTGGCATGTGGCACCGTCTTGTTGAAACCACATGTCATGCAAGTCAAGATCTTGCATTTTGTGCAAAAAAAGTTGGATATCATCTCACGGTAGCGCTCACCATTCACAGTTACGTTACGATTCGCAACATCTTTGAAGAAGTACGGTTCAATGATGCTGTTCAACGTTCACATCAGGAAAGAACACCCTGTAAATTAGTTAGCGGTTCTTTTTTTATATATTTATGCTCTCTGTACTTTTTACATTTTTTCTTATTCTTTGTTCATTACAACTTAACATTAAAATATTTTTTGCATAGACACTCACTCTAGTTTCAACAGCAAGACGAACAAGATCAGATCATTAAACAGTAACAAAAAGTGAAACAAATTGAAAACAAAAAAACAGAAACAAATACATAGAAAATTAAAGTGTGAACAATTTAAAGACAAAACAGATTTGTAAATACAACAATACATAAAATAAGGACACAAATTAAATTTAAGTAAAAACATAAAATAAAGACACAAAGTGAAAATCAGACAAAACAATTTTGTAAATAAAATAACAAAAAAACACATAAGAACTAAACATTGAATTTAATAAAATCAACAAAATTAAAATTCCAAAAACAACAAAAACAAAAGCCTTTTTTCTTTAAAACAAATTAAAAGAACAATAGACAAACGAACCAGTGAAAAAACATCCATCATTAAACATTTTTTGGTCACTTCGAACCGAATATAGTGCAGTGTAAAGTGCTTTTTACAACAAAAAAAAAGTTGCTAAAAATTAAAAAATATTAAAATACACAAAATACATAACGGGCCAAGAACAGTTAAATTTTTTTGGAAAAAATACAATCCACAAGCAGAGTGGAAACAAAACAACAACAAAAAAAAAAAAAGGAAAGGAAGATCAGTGCCGTTAAAAAATCAACAACATTTGACACAGACCCAGCAGTTGAAAAAATTCATCAAAGCTACTACAAGATCAACAACAACAGCAAGTAATAAAAAACCGACAACAACAGTAAGTAAAGAAAACATTTACAAAATATATATATTGAATATTTATGAACAACAACAAACATTAAAAACGGTTTAAAGAAGACAACGAAAGAATAACAAAAAAGGGTTACCAACGAGCCCAAAAGAAATTAATTCCGAGGAAAATTAATTTCAAATTAGGAATTAATAAATAATATTTTGTTTCTTTATTACTGACTGTTAAATCGCTGGCAGGCATTTTTTAACCCAATTTTATTCCCGAATTTAATCACCTCTCCTCAAATAAATATTTCAATATGGCTTTTAAAAAATTTTCCAATTGCACTGACGATTTAATCGAATTTGAGAGTGTTTTTTCGGCAAGTCATGCTGAGGATAATGTTCACGCATTACAAGTTCTACGTGTAGAATTAGACTCGCTCTGGACCCATGTGAAAAGGTCCTATGAGGAATGTAGAGATATGGAAATGGAGGGTGATAAACCAATGGATAGGAAGAAACTTAGGGAAAGATACCAACAGACTCTATCGGCATACAAAAGGTGTCTGTCGTCTATTAATGCGGAAATTCAGGCGCTATCTGACTCCGTAGGAAAAACAGAACGTCAATCGACCATCCCTCAGGAAAATGAAAGTTTGTCAATAAGACTCCCTCCCTGCGACACCGATATATTTTTTGGCGATTATAAATTGTGGCCCAGTTTTCGTGATTTATTTACGGCTATATACATCAAAAACTCAAGAATCAGTAATGTCGAGAGATTATTCTACTTGACCCAAAAAACTGGCGGCGAGGCAAGGGAGATAATAGCTCACGTACCCTTGACAAATGACGGCTTCACCCTAGCTTGGAGGAATTTGGTGGACCGTTACGAAAACAAATGGATGCAGGTTAATGAACAATACAAGATAATTTTAGACCTCCCTCATGCAACTGTAAATGCAGGTTCATCAATTAAAAAACTACAGCGCACAATAAATGATTGTAGACAGACCCTTAACATGTTAGGCGTCGACACAGGAACATGGGAGTCGTTCCTAATATATATTTGTTCTCAAAAACTTCCGAGAAGTTTGGTGCAGGAGTTTGAGAATTCTCGAGAAGACTGCGCGGAAATCCCCACCTGGACTGAATTCGACAAATTTCTGACCCATAAGTTCAAAACTTTAGAATCCGTAGAAAATATCGTTTCGAGAAATAAATTTACCCAAAATGTCCCTGGGGTCACAAAATCAGAACAACATAGAAGAGATAATTTTGAATCTAAGCCAAAACGAGTTCACACCTTTCACATAAACACGACCCAAAATGAAACTGAGTCGAAAAATATAAAATCTTTTAAAACAAATAGGGCACAGAAAAATGACTCAAATTACAAATGCCAACATTGTAAAGAGTCTCACCAATTGTGGTCTTGCCCCAAGTTCTTAGAGAAGAACGTTAACGACAGAATTCACATTGTAAAGGTCACAAATTCATGTTACAATTGCCTCTCTATTGATCACAGTGTTAAGGACTGCAAAAGTAAATTTAGTTGTAGATTATGTAAGCAAAGACATAACACTTTGTTACATAAGGGATCAGAAACCCACACTTTAGTTCAGAATTGTGACGCGACCCAATCTAGCAGGAGCATCGCGACACAAAACAACAATATACAGTCCACATCAAACTTTGCCGTCCCAAATATCACTTCCTTGACACTGCAAGAGAGCAAACATCTCAATCAATCTCCCAATGAGAAAGAAACCTTGTTATTTACTGCAATTGTACTGATCGAAACTAGAGGCGAAAAGTACCAGGCAAGAGCAATCATCGACCCTGGTTCACAATCAACTTTTATGTCGGAAAAGTTGAAAAATAAACTAAATTTACCCACCAAGAGAAATTTAGTACATGTTACAGGCTTGAGTCAAACAGTTTCAGAGACTTCAACCAAATCATGCTTATTCAATCTTTGCTCCAAGGTGGACTCACAGTTTAAATTAGAAGTCTGGGCACCAGTCCTGAAGACTCTTCCATCTAATTTACCACCACAGACTTTAGACTTGCAACATTTAAATGAGACTGCTAAATTAGAGCTTGCAGATCCTCAATTCAATCAGAGCAGACCCATCGACTTGCTTATAGGCCTCGACTTAGGCCACTCAATATATTGCATGGACACACCGATGCGGTCTATTGGATCCCTTTTGGCACAAAAAACAGTATTTGGCTGGATTGTGGGGGGACCAATTTCAACAAAGACACAACCTAGTACAACAGTGTCACTACACAACACTACGTCCCTTGATCGAATCCTCACACGCTTTTGGGAGGTGGAGGAAACCCCAAAACGGGTTTTGAGGTCAGATGAGGACACATTTTGCGAAAACAATTTCATGTCGACAACAAGAAGAAACGACAAAGGAAGGTATATAGTTACCCTACCCTTTAAAAATAGCGAAGAAATAGGAACTTCGAGAAACATAGCGATGGCACAGTTCTTGAGAATGGAACGCACCCTTAGCCAGAAACCCGAACTCAAAAAACAATACGACCAAGTAATTGTTGAGTACCTTGAGTTAGGACATATGAGGAAAATTTCTCCCCTGGAAATCAACACAAACCCAAATTATTACCTGCCGCATCACGCAGTAATAAAACCCGAACGGTTGACAACGAAACTTAGAGTAGTTTTCAACGCTTCTAGCCCGTCTTCAAACAAGAAGAGTTTGAATGACATACTATATCCAGGACCCATACTTCAACAGGACTTAGTGCATCTGATATTGAAGTGGAGATTCTTCCGTTTTGTGTACAACGCAGATATCACAAAAATGTATCGACAGATACTCATTGATCCGACTCAAACCAAATATCAAAGGATATTATTTCGGCAAACAGAAAAGGATCCTATTGAGGATTACGAACTCCTGACAGTGACTTTTGGTGTCAACTGCGCCCCGTTTCTGGCCATTAGAACCCTTCTTCAACTAGCAGAAGATGTAAAATCAACTCACCCTCTCGCATCAAAAATTCTACAACAAAGCATGTACGTGGACGATGTTTTAGCAGGTGGTCACACATTAATCGACGCCATCACATCTAGAAAAGAACTTACAACAGTTTTAAAATCCGCTGGATTTGAGCTGATGAAATGGACATCAAATGACCCACGAGTCATACAAGATCTACCAAATGAGACCCTACTACCTCTCGATTGGTTAAATTTGTCAGAAAACACTGGAACAAAAACTCTTGGAATCAAATGGAACATTTCTTCAGATTCATTCACATTCACCGCACCAGAAGTCGAATTAAAAGAAAACTACACAAAAAGAGAAGTTTTATCTACAATTGCCAAATTCTTTGACCCTTGTGGATGGATAGCCCCAATAATAGTAGAAGCAAAATTAATTATGCAAAAGATTTGGTTAGATAAAGTCGACTGGGATGACATACTAAAACCCTTGACTTGTCTACAGTGGCAAAAATTCATAAAAAACTGCCCCACAATAAATATATTAAAAATTCCCCGTTGGATCCAATTTAGCCCGAATTGTAATGTGGAAATTCACGGTTTCAGCGACGCTTCAGAAAAAGCCTATTCAGCGGCCCTTTATGTTAGAATACAATCAGAAAACTCAGTATTCACATTTCTTCTGGCTTCAAAGACACGTGTAGCTCCCATTAAGCAAATATCTTTACCCCGCTTAGAACTTTGTGGATCCGTATTATTGGCAAACCTTGCATGTGGAATTATACCAAATCTTCAGATTCAAAATATTAAGGCATATTATTGGACCGACTCAACAATCGTGCTGTCCTGGTTAAAGAAACCTCCTTGCTCATGGAACACTTTCGTTGGAAATCGTGTTTCTGAAATCCTAGATAAGGTTGGAAATCAAAACTGGCAACACATCGACTCAAAAGATAATCCAGCAGATGGAGCCAGCCGAGGATGTACTCCACAGGAACTGGAAAACCACAACCTATGGTGGTTTGGACCCTCCTGGTTAAAATTGCCTAAAAATCAATGGCCGATACCAACACAAACAGGTGACACAAACTTAGAAGCTAAAACTGTAAAAGCATTTACAACCACAATACGCGAAGACCCATTAAATCGATTTTCAGACCTATCACGCGCTTATCGAGTGCTTGCTTATGTCATACGATTATGGAGAAATACTGGAAGCAACAGATCCCATCTTCGCGTATCTTCAGCAGAAATCACACGAGAAGAAATAGATTTCGTCAAACATCGACTCATCATATGGACTCAACAAAATCATTTTCCAGATGAGTACAAACAATTGAAACTTAAGCAGAAAATATCCCCAAACAGCAGTCTTTTGACCTTAAATCCCTTCATGGATCGCCACGGCATTATTAGAGCCAATGGACGACTCGCTCAATCACCCGCATTAACATACAATGAACGCTACCCAATTTTGCTACCACATAACTCGAAGCTATCACAACTCCTAGTAGAATTTACACATAAAATTACCCTTCATGGAGAAAACCAACTAATGATTCGAGTATTACGCACAGAATATTGGATATTCAGATTGAAACCCTTGGTCAAAAGCGTAATTCACAATTGTAAAACGTGTGTTTTGTACAAAAAACAGACGCAAAATCAAATCATGGCTTCATTACCACCAGAACGGACAACATTATCAAGACCCTTTGCTACAACTGGATTAGACTACGCAGGACCTTTTGACATCAAAAATTTCACAGGCCGAGCGTGTCTCATTACAAAAGGGTACATTTGCATATTTGTATGCTTCGCCACAAAAGCTGTACATCTCGAAGCAGCAAGTGATTTATCGACCCAATCGTTCTTAGCAGCATTTTCCCGCTTCATAGGAAGACGTGGATGTCCCGCACTCATTTATTCAGATAATGGGAAAAATTTCGTCGGAGCAGCAGAACTACTCAGAAAAGACCGTCTAGAATTCATAAAAACTCTTCAAAATCAAGCCACCCATCATTTTAGTCATCAAAATCTTAACTGGAAGTTTATTCCCCCAGGAGCCCCACATATGGGCGGCCTTTGGGAAGCCGGTGTAAAATCATTAAAAACACACCTCAAAAAGATGATACCGAACTTAAAATTCACGTTTGAAGAGCTATCTACAATTCTTGCTCGAATAGAATCGTGCCTGAACTCTAGACCCTTAAGTCCTGCTAGCGATGACCCAAATGACCTTAATCCATTAACCCCTGGACACTTCCTTATTGGTAGTGCATTACTGACCCCAGCTGAACCAGATGTAAGCAGTGAAAATCTGACTCTTATCAACCGCTGGAAACGCTTGAAGGTCATCTACCACTCATTTTGCCAAAGATGGAAGTCCGAATATTTGGTTGAACTTCAACGCAGATACAAATGGAAGATTCAGAGGGACAACGTTAAAATCAACGATCTGGTAGTCATCAAAAACAACAATTTGCCACCCAATGAATGGCAAATGGGTCGAATCATCAAAACCTATCTTGGACCTGACCAAAACTGTAGAGTTGTAGACATCAAAACAAGAAATGGAGTCATCACCAGACCAATTACAAAAATTGTGGTTTTGTTTGCAAATTAGTATAACCCCTGATCATTTACATACACTAATATTGTTCTAACTTTATACTTACAGGTATGGCATCCCAACAATCTCAACGCCCCAAACATTGGCATTTTTCTTGCGGTATACGTTTATGTACATCATGGTGCCATATCTGTCAACAACCTCACAATGAGGATTCAAAACTTACCGACCCACAATCTACAAACAGGACCCATTCAAAACTTGTGGTAGATTTCACCGAGGCATGGGGGCCGGAATGTTCAACGTTCACATCAGGAAAGAACACCCTGTAAATTAGTTAGCGGTTCTTTTTTTATATATTTATGCTCTCTGTACTTTTTACATTTTTTCTTATTCTTTGTTCATTACAACTTAACATTAAAATATTTTTTGCATAGACACTCACTCTAGTTTCAACAGCAAGACGAACAAGATCAGATCATTAAACAGTAACAAAAAGTGAAACAAATTGAAAACAAAAAAACAGAAACAAATACATAGAAAATTAAAGTGTGAACAATTTAAAGACAAAACAGATTTGTAAATACAACAATACATAAAATAAGGACACAAATTAAATTTAAGTAAAAACATAAAATAAAGACACAAAGTGAAAATCAGACAAAACAATTTTGTAAATAAAATAACAAAAAAACACATAAGAACTAAACATTGAATTTAATAAAATCAACAAAATTAAAATTCCAAAAACAACAAAAACAAAAGCCTTTTTTCTTTAAAACAAATTAAAAGAACAATAGACAAACGAACCAGTGAAAAAACATCCATCATTAAACAGATGCCACCAGCCCATTTTGATAATAAAATTCAATGATTTGCAAGCGTTGTTCGTTTGTAAGGCGATTCATGGTTAAATTATAGACCAAACTGAAGATGTTTGACAGTGAAACAAAACACGAAACGTGCGTGAGTTGTTTAAAAGATAATAGCTAAAAAACCACCCTTTATAACATTTTAATTGCAGATATATGTACCACTAAAACAATTAAGTATGGTGGCGGCAACATTATGGTGTGGAGTGTTTCTTCTTGGCATGGTATTGTGCTTACAGAAACAAAACGTAGAAGTCCCCATAGTCTAGTAGGTAGTGTGTTGGCTTATTAGACGTGAGGCAACGGTTCAAACCCCAGGTCAGACATCTCCAACAAAACGAAATACGAAAAAATATTTCTTCGTCGATTTTCTCTCAGCAGATTTCTGACAAAGACTCTGAAAGTAAATAAATTTGCCATGAAAAGTTTCTCAAAATTCTGTAGTTGGGAGAAGACTTTAAACTGTAGGTCCTGAAACTCATGTATAAAATTAACACAAGACAACTTAAATGGTGTGAGAAGCTAGGTTGTAGTCCTGACAGAAGGCTTGTAATAAACAATTCTGTATGTAGGAACAAAACGTAAATGTTTTAAAGTGACCAGTTGAATGGCCTCTGAACTTAATCCAATTGAGAACTTGAGGACCTATGTAAGTACATAGATGGAAGGCAAAAAACCCAAAAATTCTTATTGATTTTGAGCAAATATCGAAATTTGATGGACACTCCGAGTTTGCCAAATCGATGTGCAAATGTTATTAATAATAAAGGTTACCCCACGAAATATTGATGGTAAAAAGAAAATAAAAAATATTGCAATAAAAATGAAACGAGTAATTAATTGTATGGTCAACCCAATAAAAATATTTTTTTTATAGTTTTTGGTTATAAAATGGTAAATTGTGTATTTTAACAACTATATTGCAAACTCTTAATTGTTTAGATGTTAGAACTGAAAAATAAATTTTATTATCTTTTTTTTTAAATTTTGAAAATAAAAGGAAAATTTGGAAACACTATGAATGTTTTAATTATATGGCCACCACTGTATATATAATAAATATGTAAACGTGTGTATATGCACACCATGCCATGTTACCATGAAATCAAACTTAAAACTGTTAAAATAGGAAGTTTTAAAATGAAAAAGGAAAAAAGATATTAAAACTCTTACCAATTTTATGGCATTAACCAATGCTATGCCAACTTCCCAATGGTGTCATGGTACATTCAAATTTATACGATTGACGACAGTAGAAGAAGAAATATTTTTTGAACAATATTGGCAAATGTAGATACCATTTCTTTTTTTTTGGTAATGGCAATATTCGAATGCATGAAGTCTATTCATTTGATATGCAGTAAAAACCAGTAGCAAAACAGTCAAATTAAATTGATTTTCGATTACTTGTTAACCAACTTGAAATTAAAACTTGAAATTAATATTTGTCTGCATTCTTAAGAGATTGTATTCCCTACAATATGAAAATAAATTATACATTGAGAAAGTTACCCGGTCTGAATTAAAATCAAAACACAGGCTAAATAAGACATCTCAATTCGTTTGTTATAACAAAAAATCTCCACCTACGAAAAATACTTTGTTAAGGATATCTGTGACTCTGATTGGTAATCCTACGTACAGTGGACAACAAAAGTCTTAGTACTCCAATATATTTTTACAAAAAAAGTCCCTACAGGCTTCATACTCTTGCACAAAGTCCCTATATGACTTCAAGAGAGTATTTAGGAGATCATTTGAAAGAACGGTTACGTAATCGCTAAACCTCAAACAAAAGTCAACTGAAAAACTTGTTCATGGTGCCACCAGAAAACACTAAACAAAATTTGTACATTCAATTCCAAATGGGTTAAATGGAGTGCTTAACTTTAAGGGATATTCTACTAAATACATTTTCATATGCTAGGCCTTTGAATTTTAAATTTACTCAGGGTTCTCCTTGGGGGTACCTATGGAGTCATCTGAAACTTTTTATTATTTTTCTCTTGTTTTATGAAATTATTTTATAATAGAACAGAAATAAATTAATAAAATAAATTTTTATACAAACTTTTGGCCAAAATTCATGAAATTGCTAAAATAAATTGCCGTACTAAGACTTTTGTTGTCCACTGCATATATATATATACTAGCAGATTGTACCCGGCGTTGCGCGGGTTATGTAGTTTGGATTAGTTTAAAAAATTAAAAAAAAATAATTATTGGGTAATTTTTGCATTAAAAATAACAATAAATAAAAAACCGGTTTATCGGTTTTCAAAACTGTTTTCGAAACCGGTTTCTTTATAAATGCAATTTTTCAAATTATTCGGAAACCGGTTTAACAAACAACCCAGTTTTTTGAATACTCTAGGTCCTAAATATAAATGCACTCAATTTGCCCGTTTTTCGCCCCTTTCCCCCTTTTTGGACCCCTTTTGGTTCTACTTTTGAAACGGAACACCTCCAATAGCTATTTGGGAAACTTAACCAAGCTAAATCGTAAAAAATTACCTATAAAACAGATAAAATACAGCATTTATGCATAAAAGTACTAACTTCTGCCAATTTTTTCTGCCTTTGTCCCATTTTCTTCACCCTTTGGGTCAAAATTTTGAAAAGATTTATAGCCTATAACCTGCACCGGCAATGGCTTCATCTATGTCCCAAATTTCAAAAAAATCGGTCCAGGCGTTCAGGCGTGATTGGCTAACAGACAAACCAACAAACAGACTTACAGAAAGATTTATAATATATATTAGGATATATATATATATATATATATCGTTTGCTAAAATGATTCAATCCGTAAATTCATTTTTAGCAAGCATTTCAAAAATGCTTGCACAATAGTGCTTATAAGCGAGGAATTCTAGTATCTAAATCTTACATCTGAGAGCAAATAGCCACGTGTCATTCAAACTGATAGAATTCTATTTGTCTTATTGACAACACTGGCTCGTATTCGATGGAATGCCGGCTTGATCATTTTCTCCAATTCGGTGCGATAAACAAAGTTATCATTTGCTGGGCCCCGTGTCAGACGTAGTTAAGACTCGTATTGTATGATTAACTAGTCAGAGAATCAGGTCGTTGACTTATCCGAGAGCTGCACCAGAACGAAGAAGAGCTTTACAAATTACGAAAGGCGAATATTTGTGGATTGTAGGTTTTCTATCAGGAGTCAATTACCTAAGATTATGCTGCCTCAGTTGGTCACGTCTTCTGGATGCGACAGAGTGCAGCCTCTGCCTTGAAGAGAATGTAACCATAAGAAACATTCTATGGAATTACATTGCGCAGTCTAACTTTCTAAAACTAATAAATAATTCTAATACCAATTAATCCACTGTATCGAGTAAATGGTGAATATTGTTCCAATGGCTCAAGAGTTGCTATTCTATTCGCATAACCTAATGACTTAATATATCTCCATAAAAAGATCCAGAAACTTTTAATCGCACGAATAAGGCAGCTATTGAATAGGACCAATTTCTTAAAGAAAGTTGTCACAAAACGAGAGTATGTAGTACAATTTTTTGAGTTTATAAACGGGGAATGCATAAAAGCGGAAAAAATCAAGGTTGCTTAAGCTCCAGTGCAACTAAGCGGGTAATTATTATATCCGGGGTGTTTATATCCGGGAAATAATTGTTAAGTTTTTACCCTTTTAAAAACGTTTAAAATATGAGTTCGTAGATTGGAAATGAAAAAAAAAAAAAATTTGTGTTTAATTTTAGATAAATTCCTTATTGTTCGCACAATTCTGTGTGCCACTGTTCACAACTTGATGTAAACAACAACAATTCAATTTGTTTGTTATTCTTCTTTACACTCTTTTGCGTAAACACTAACAATTGTTCGGCAGATCTTTATTGCGGAGATCTTCAAACCACGATTATTCTCTACACACGCAACGCGTCTTCACACAAGACTGACTGAATTCTTGCTGACTGCATTGCCTGCTTTGTCCTGCCTTTTTATATGGCCTCGTAAACAATCTGACTAACATTCCTGAAGTAGAATGTTCGTGTTTTCACTTTCTCGAGAACCTTACAGCGACTTCATTGTTGTTTGTGTATTTTGTTCACATTGCTTGTTGTTGCGTTCGCTTACTTGTCTATTCACTTTTTTCTCATACTGATGTTGTTGGTTTACTTGTAACAAGTTCATTGTATTTGTATTTGTGTAGCTTTTGTTTATCGTTTTAATGTTAACGATGGTGCGCCGTTTCCATTTTCGTAACAATATATTTGGTAGATTTCTTTTATTTAAAATGGTTCCTCACTCACACCAGTGAAAAATCAATAACTCAAAAACAAACTTAAAGAGGGATTCTCCAATTTGCGAGATTTTGCATTAAAACTACACCAGACGTGATTGCAAGACCATAAGCAATAAACAGATAAAAGTTTCCATTCAAAGGAATTATTTACTCAAATTTTTTCAGAATTTTTTCCTTGTAAATGCATTAAAATCATTTCAATTAATCCTGAATAAACAGAATATCTCAGTTTTAATGTCTTCATTATTCTATTATCTTAATGGCATGGCATGGTATGGTATTTAAAGTACATGAATAAACGAATCAATGAAGAAAGGAATTAACGATTGAAAAGAGACGAAAGATTAAGGAAACGAATGAATTTTGATATTGAAATTGTAATTTAATGGCATGTATGTACGAGTATGCAAGTATTGTAGATGTCTGCAAAAAAAATTTCTTTTGGAGAAATTTTCATTGAATTTCGTACGTCCATTCATATTATTTATTCATTCATTATCCCTGTGATGCTCGTAATGTGGAAATGTATGAAAATATAGCAGCTTGTAGGAGTATCTGTGTGTGTATGTGTGTGAAAATTTATAACAATTTGTTGTAGAAGGTTCTTAACGAATTATTTGAATGTATGTAGATGGCAATAAGACACACTATTATTCAATGCATTAAATGGCACTTTATTGCTCATTATAGCATCGTTTATATGCCAAAATATACAAATTTATTTTTATTTTATTTTAATTTTCTGGTTGTTGTTGCAAATATATACTCCTCTTCTGTTCTCTTTTGAAGATTCTTCTCTAGGATACTTGAATTCTGTTTTTATTCCTTTATTTTTTCCTAGTGATTTAACATGAATGACTAAATATAAATGAGACCATAAAATCAGTACAATAATTTACATGATGATGATTAAATTCAAATTAAATTTTACGAAAATTACTTCCAGTAAATACTAGATACAGAATTTTCTCTGGATTTTCTTGGATTTCCAGTAATGTACACACATGTGTACATTATTGGTTCTTTTATTGATATTCCAATAAATTGTTAAAAGAATTTAAATTATAATTTTGTATGGAGCTGATATAAATATTTTAATTTTTTTAATTTCCTCTTATCATTAAATATCCAGAATTGTAAGAAATTATCTCTACATTGTGTGCATTTAAACAGCTTTTAATACTGTTGGGTTGTTCGGAAAGTAATTTCGTTTTTTCCCGACACAGGATTTAATTGTATTTTTTTGCATCCAACTTCACACTTAAGCGGTATAATTTGTATATGCTTTGAGAGCTCATACAGTAAGGCTTGTGTGTGTAAAATTCCAATTAATTC
This sequence comes from Sarcophaga caerulescens, assembly GCA_927399465.1. NCBI lineage: Eukaryota > Metazoa > Arthropoda > Insecta > Diptera > Sarcophagidae > Sarcophaga > Sarcophaga caerulescens. The sequence goes on from OV656867.1 coordinate 24,219,531, forward strand.
TAAGCAGTAGTTTTTGGTTGGTGCCCTTTTAAATATTGAGAGCGATAGCAGAATTTTCAACATATCTTATGTTGTTTTCTTTTCTACAAAGAAAATGTCACCCTCTTACAAGGTACATTAAAAAAATTGCTGACCAACCCTGTTGTAATGTAATTTTTTATTTGAGAAGAACAAAACACAAATTTTAAAAAAAGGTATGCCCTGTGTTTACCACTTATTAAGGAAATGAATGAGGAAATGCCAATTTGTTCAAAAGATGACGAAGATGAATCTAATAACTGATTTATTTCAATTTTCGCAAATAAAATAGATGCAGCAATATCCATATTTAAAAATTTAATTTATAAATATGTTGTATTTTTTGATTTGTTTTCAATAAAATATGTAAATATGAAAAAGATGTTGCCAGATCGCTAATTTTTCGACTTAATTTTTTGAGCAATTTTTTATAACCAAAAAAAAAAAAAAATTTAACACTGTTCTAACACTGAATACAATTTTTTTTATATTACTGACAATGTAGCTTTAATAATGTAATGTTTCCTTAATGTTACTCCACAAAACAATGAAAAAATTAACTTCAAAATTGGATAACGATACCAGGCGATTTTTTTTAAATTTCATCTGGTAGCCCTATAAATAAACAAAAGTCAACTGCTTTAGAGGGCATTATCAGCACTCTCGATTTATACAGGGCATAAAATGCAATGCCCTCCACCATTGGCAAGTGCAAATTATTTAGAATAAAACATACCACCCTTTTAGAGGGCGAAACATTTTTAAGAAACAAACACAAAATTGCATTTTTTAAATTAAAATGCACATTTTTTGGTAGAAAAGAAAACACCATTACTGTTTTACTACAGAAAGGGTAAAAATTAGTTGATGCGAACCGGTAAATTTATCAAATTCAATATAATTTAATAAAGCATTTGTTTATTATACGAAAACAAAAAAAAAAAAGAAACGGAATTATTTTCCGAACAACCCAACAAGATAATGACCCAAAACATACGGCGCTAATTGTAAGGGATTGGCTTCAAAATAATGTCCAAAACCAACTCAAAAACCACCCCAATCACTGGACTTGAACTCGATAGAACACCTTTGGGAGCATTTGGACCGTCAAGTTCGAAAACACGAAGTAACAACAAAAGAAACTCTTAAAAGTGTCCTGCTGGAAGAATGGGACAAAATTGACCAAAATGTGACTCAAAACTTGGTGAAATCGATGCCATCGAGAATGTGTGCAGTAATAAAAGCAATGGGTTACCCAACGAAATATTAATATGTTAACGTTTATATTAAATGAAACTTCCAACATGTTCCTATATACTTTGTATACTTACTTTTGTGATATGAATTTATCAGTAATTTTAATTAAATGAGAATATTTTTATAATCTTTATTTTTTTGTAATTAATTTTTAAGTTTTTTTTTTAAGTACAAACATACATGAATAAAATATGCAATCTCATTTTTTTTTAAAAAAATTTTTGTTGTATTTTTTTAAAAAAGAACATTTGCAATAAGTTTGTATACTTACTTATGTGATTAACTATACATACGAGGTGTGATCAAAAAATAACCGTTATTTTCAAATTTCGTGATATCGATTTTCGCATTTTTTTCTGCTATGTTGGTACACATGTCTGTTTTATATGTTGACAATATCAGCCATTTTGGAATGTCAGTTTGTTTTTGGCAGATAAAAAGGTTAGTCGTGTTTTGGTGTGCTCTTCGATTTTTTACTATTCGAAAAAATGGATCAAATAAACTGTATTAAGTTTTGGATAAAAAATGAAATTAAATGTGCAAGGACATTTCAAATGTTGACTGTAGCGACTGAATAACAACAGAGATAATGCAATTAATCATTTTTCAAACATCATAACTAAGCAAATGAGAAAAAAAATAAAAAAATCTGATATACAGTTATGAACAGTGGATAGTTATTTAACAATTACCAAACAAATTATGTGAACTTTGAAACAGAATAAAATTAACTTTTTCCAGCTATATTGGCCTCCTGAACCACTGTGCCGCTGTTGGATCTTCCTAAATTGAATCCTGCTAAATAAGTACGTTGGCTGTTATGAAGGAGAATAAGGCATTTAATATTTTAATAAGGCATTTAATATTTAAGAGGTTATCAAAATTAATTCCTAATAACTGTTAGGAAAATTGTGCGATATTGTCACGAAGTCCTTTAATACATACCAGAGATCAGCAACGAGTATTCAAAACGATGAGTAGATTCGAGTCATACTTATAATTTCAGCTACTTATACGCCTTCATACTTATTTTAATATCATACTCATATTCAAAGTTAGAAATACTCATCGTACTCATACTTTACAATACGCACGATGTTGTTGATTTCGACTCTCCATGATTCAACATATACACGAAGCACAAAATAAGAATGATTCGGGTACGAACACCACAATACTCGCTAGAAGGTTGTGTGTGTGCTTTGCTTGCTGTCTTTGTCTTTTCTTTTCTCTTCTTTTGTAAATGCAACAATAACTACTACTGTAAATTTTGATAAATGATTCGAGTGACTCGAATCATTCGTAAGTATTATAAGTATTTTTCTAAATTTATGAATCTGAATGAGTAGGCGTATGAATCAAACAATGAATCGAACGTTGTGAGTTTGATGTCAACGTTGTACTCATACTCATTGCAACCTATACTTATAAATCAATGTTGTAGCGAGTACGAATGAATCAGAGTAGTTGAATTTTAATACTCTTGACTCACTCATACTCAAAATTTCATAAGTACCTATGAGTAGCGAAAATACGATTCATTACTGATCTCTGATACATACATACATAATTGGTCATTACATTCAGTCAGGATTTCGACCTTGGCTTCTCTCACCACTTATGTTGTGTGCGTTAATTTTATACATAAGTGGCGGGACCTACAGTTTAAAGTCGACTCTGAACGACAGATTTTTTGAGAAACTTTTCATGGCAATTTTATTTACTCTCAGCGTTTTTTCCAAAAATCTGCTGAGATGCAGTCGCCGAAGAAATATTTTTTTCATATTTCGTTTCGATGCCTGACCTGGGATACGAACTTGGGTTTTACTTCTAATAAGCCAACACACTAGCTACTAGACTACGGCGACTCCTTTAATACATATCTTGCTATATTATTGTAAGCCAAATTGAGTGTGCGCCTAACATCGGTGTCACAGTTTGTGAAAATTTCAGATCCGTATAAGAGGACAGGAATCAAATACGTTTTAGCCAGTTACATACGTATGGCAAAGGGAGTCGAATCTATAACAACCCATAAGTTTCTAAGTATACCGTAAACTTTACAAACAATGACATTAATGTTGTTAGGCCACGTTCATTCGCAACGGGAGTTCACACAAGGCTGACTGAATTCTTACTACTCATTGCCTGCTTTGTCTTACCTTTTTATATACCCACCTAAACAGTCTGACGAACATTCTTGAAGTAAAATGTTCGTGGTTTCGCCTTCTCGAGGAATCTATTGTGGCTTCATTTGTTGTTTGTGTATTTTGGTTGCATTATTTGTTGTTGCTTTCTCGCTTACTTGTCTATCCCCTTTTCTTTCATACTCTTTTGTTTTTTTTGTTTTGTTTTTGTAGCTTTTAGTTATCGTCTTAATGTTAAAGGATGTTACACCGTTTCCATTTTCGTAACAGTATGTATTGGAAACTCTTGAACTGCCTTTGACAGCTTCTGTTCATATTTCGATAGAGGCATACATATTTCTCACTCAACACAAATTTTGATAATAAAATTCAATGATTTACAAGCGTTATTCGAATGATAGTCTTGTCAAGCCTTACTGAAACTAAACTTTTTATCAAATGCAGTATATCACGTATATTTTTTATATCGAAAACATTTACACTCAAAAAGCTTACAAAAATACTCATTATGCAAAACTATTAAATAATTTGTTAATTATACCTTTTCATTCTGATATAAATTTACAAGTCAATTAACTCTATTGTCTTATACAATCAATATACAGTGTTTCAAATAGGCATGATAATAAAAAAAATTTTAAGCAAATAAAACTCTGATTAAATGCCAACTGATGGACAGAGTACGCAGGCAGTCAGCTGTTCTGACTCTCTGTTCCACTCCAACCAATGCACTATTTACTATATTTAACTGGTTCACCTCCGAACTCCTATTGAGACAGGGGACTGAATTGACAGCAGTAAGTCTATACGGCGTCAAATCCTGGCTCAATCTGACCTATATGCTATTGATACACTGCTTTTCTAGAAAGACATAGACACACAAGGGTCGATTATATGATTACTTTCTGAATGGAACATTCGTTGTTACAATTCCGACTAGGGATTTTGGTTTGAGCAACCGGAGGTTCCCAAAAGGACCCTTGAAGTTTACACTGTTGGCTGATGGATGAGTAATTGGGTAGTCTGGAGTATCTTTATTAAGGTTTCTGATATTAAATTGTCTTATAGGCAGCCTGATCACTGCATTATTGAGCGGCGGGATTTAATCTTTTTTTTTTTTTTATGAAACCAACACTCAGGGGATGGCCCCTACTCATGCAGTGCATTGTGCAGGTTTTTTAGGAAAGGTGAAAAGGGGGAAGATGCGAACGGCAAGGAAACGAGTTGCTGCTAGGTGACTATACAATGGCTAGTGCTATACCTTCACCATTAGACAGTCTACCAGCAATCGTCCCCAAGAAGCCGGCAGTTTCTCACACCACTTATGTTGTGTGTTTTAATTTTATACATAAGTGGCGGGACCTACAGTTTAAAGTCGACTCCGAACGACAGATTTTTTGAGAAATTGAGAAGAAATCGCCGAAAAAATACTTTTTTTATTTTTTTTTTATTTTTTGATGTCTGGCCTGGGACTCGAACCCTGGCTTTTACGTCTAATAAGCCATCACACTACCTACTAGACCACGGCGACCCCGTGCAAATCTTCTGATTTATTCAGATAGTCAGGATAGTCGTTTCAACGTACGTCTTTGTCCATGAATGCCTAGGATTTCTTGGAGTAATTTCAGATCATTCGAAGATAATTCTTATATGGATTCCGGGAAACAGGGATATCGTTAAAATTTGCATTGCTGATGAACTGGCCCGAGCCAGGTACGAAGTTCGCAATCTTCGACATGTTACATTGCTTAGGTATTGTCCACACGTTTTACGAGAAGGCTCAGTCTCGTTGGCAGCAGGAAGATACAATCAATATTGCCAGACTCTGCTGGGCGCCTATGGATAAGAAGAGAAGCAACTCACTTCTGTCTTTAAACCGTATGGTTCTCTATCGCACAATGGCGATCCTTATGGGACATTGTCCTTTTGGCAGGCATGCCGAAAGAGTCGGCGTTCCAACTAATGTCTGGAGCTGCGGGTCTGAGTAAGAGGAAGGGACCTCATGTACCCTGTTCTTTTCATGAAGAGACGAAGGTTTCTGGCCTTTTAGTTTTTTAAATCGTTGACCGACCTCTTTAATATAAAGATCGGTGCAATAATAAAATTTATTTTGTATGATTGTATGGTTTTCTCCAGGGAATTGTTGACATCCGGGTAAAATTAATTGTGGTATCACAATACGTCTAAATATTGGCCTAAGTGGGACCTCTTCCTAACCTTATATATTAAGAGAACTTTGAAAAAACTATTCTACGTACCATACAATAGCATTCACTCTACGATATTGCTGTAGAAAATTTAATTTTTTTCAAAATCAACAAATGTGTCAACATTTATTTGATCTCTACTGTTAATAATATTTAAATTTATTTTATTGTTTATTATTTTTTAAGTTTTTTATATTTTTTATTATTAAAAAAAACCTTACAAAACTTAATAATTTCCATAAATTTACAAACATGTTATTTGACTATTAGTGGGTTAAACTTTACTTAATAGCAACATTAATAACAACTGAATTATAGTTATTTTTGCTATTTTACTATGTCGATCTTAATAGTTCTAGAAAAAACAAATACCGTCTGTCTAGTTTTTATTGAGGCAGGTTACTGAAAGATTAATTGAATGAAAAAAAATATTGTAAATAAATACAATAAAATTTAAAAAAAAGAAAACAAAATTTTCTTGAAAAACAAGTTCTCTGACTCAAACAGCTTTTGGTACCCATGGGATGCTAATTAATTTCGGTTGACATAGTTAGGGTCGTACGTATTTATACGTTTTATTTTAATTTATATAGGGAGAGTAAAACTTATTTAATTTCTTTAAATAATTTAATTAAAATTAATTTATTGTCTCATGCATACTCTCATACATGCATTGATAATTGGTCACTACAACACTTCAGTTAGGATTGCGACCTAGCTTCTCACACCACTTACGCTGTGTGTGTTCATTTTATACATGAATGGAGGCAGCCACAGTTTAAAGTCGACTCCGAACGACAGATTTTTTAGAAAATTTTCATGGCAATGTTATTTACTCTCCGAGTTTTTGCCAGAAAAATGTTGAGAGAAAGTCGCCGAAGAAATATGTTTTCATATTTCGTTTTGTTGAAGATGTCTGACTTTGGGTTTGAACCGAAGCCTCACGTCTTATAAGCCAACACACTGTCTACTAGACTAGGGCGACTTTACTTTTTCTATCATAAATACTGTAATTATTATAATTAATTAAATATTATTAATAACATATATTGTTACGTTTGAAATATGAGTTCGTAGATTGCAAATAAAATAAATTCGTGTTAAGTTTTAATTAAATTCTTTACTGCTCGCACAATTATGTGTGTCACTGTTCACGACTTGATGTAAACAATAACAATTGCTTTGTTTGTTATTCTTCTTTACACTCTTTAGCGTAAACAATAACAATTGTTCGACAGATCTTCAAACCACGATTATTCTCTTCACACGCAACGGGTCTTCACACAAGATTAACTGAATTTTTACTGACTCCGTTGCCTAGTTTGCCTCCTTTGACTTGACTTTTATATGGCGATGTAAATCTGATGAATGCTCTTGAAGTCGAATGTTCGTGGCTTCGCCTTCTCGAGATCTCTATAAATGTAAACATCGTTGTTTCATAATTGTTGTTTGTGTATTTTTGTTGACAGTGTTTGTTGTTGTATTTTTGTTTCCTTGTTTATCCTTTTTTATACTGGTTTTTGTTGGTATATTTTTGTTTACTTGTTTATCATGTAAACAAGTTCATTGTTTTTTGTTTTTGTAGCTTTTGTTTACAATTTAAACGATGTGAAAGCAAAACACCATTTCCATTTTCGCAACAATACATAATAATATAATATAATTATATTATGCAAAAACGAATCATTCGAAATGATTACACGCTTAATTATTGCATCACGTATTTTTATCTTCAATCTTAGTTTACAAACAACTAAAATAGAGGTGCTCTAATAGCTGTTCCTTAAACAACAACTTTTTCGAAAGCCACAGCCTAATTACAGTCTTTTTTTTAACTCCATAGTTAAACATAGAAATAAGCGTTGTATCAAACGCAGACATTTTATAAAAACGTTTTTAATTTAAATGATTTCTACCGATAAATTCACTGGAAACTATTGCCATAAGAAAACAATTAAGAATGATCTCCATATACAGGAAAATCTATCAAAAGCAATGGATTTTCAAGTGGCTTCAAAAAAAATTTAGGAATAGAAAGTTCTATATCGTAAGGATATATTGTCAATCAGGCATTCTATAAATTTTGCAGACTGTTTTACTGTAATATCAACGTCAAAATGGAAATTTGTGCAGGTCGCCCTAGTAGCAATTTCTGGTTCTTTATGTTCCTGGACTAACACCAGAACTGCGTGGTGTATTAAGACCATGTAAAATTATTCACTCCTGCTGATTAACGGTCGATGGAACTATACTAAAAACTGGGAAAAGTTTTGGTCCGGTGATCAAAGACCAAATCCCAAATATGCCAGGATCCAACAAGCCGGGTAGTCCTGGTTCGTGATCCTGTCAAAAATTGGAAATAGGTGCTGATCGTAATAAACTAGAATTTCTTGTTATAATTAATGCTAGGAGACGGCAATTTCTTCTATATTTTTCGTAGCAGTGACCCCTCGAATACTCAGGGCTAACAATGCAGCCGCTATTACCACCGTCAAGAAACTAATGCGAAGACCTAACTCCCAGCAGCGGACCCTCGTATTTCCGAGATCGTAGAATTTCGTGACTACCTTTCGAGGTGTATAATATTATTAAAGCCAAGGAAATTGATAGCGAATGTATTTTAGATTAACCTTCCCCACTGCGTTTCCTCTCCATTTAATAAAGGCGAATGAGTACATCATATGGTACTATGGATAAATTAAACAAGGTTTCCGGATTATCTACAAACAGTTAAAAACTATGATGGTCTCCATAGTTTAAAGTCGACTCCGAATGACAGATTTTTGAGAAGCTTTTTCATGGCAATTTTATTTACTCTCCGAGTTTTCGCCAGAAAAGTGTTGAGAGGAAGTCGCCGAAGAAATATTTTTTCATATTTCGTTTTGTTGGCGATGTTTGACTTGACGTTTGAACCGAAGCCTAACGTCTAATAAGCCAACACACTACATACTAGACTACGGCGACTACTGTTTATCTGTTACCACCAAAAATAATGTCACTCTGAAGATCAAGCGTAGGATCACTCTTGCCAGCAGGTGCTACTATTGTCTCAATAGGCAATAAAGTAGCAGAGAGCTCCCTCGTTCAACAAAACTAATACTCTACAAGACGCTCATTCTCCACGTGCTTCTTTATGTCACAGAAGCATTGACAGTATTAAGCACTGGTGCAGCAGCCTTTAGAGTATTCGATAGAAAAGTCCTATGCACGATCTTCGGTCTAGTGCGAGTTGGCTATGATTGCTGCATCCGATCCAACAATGAGCTGTATAAGCTCCTCAACGACATGAAAGTTGTGCAGCGTATTAGCACCGAGTGGCTGTGCTGGCTCGATCATGTCGTTCAAATGGCAGATGATGCTTCGGCGAGAAGGGTATTTAATGCGGGGATTTACGGAAGTCGACGAAGGGGACGACCTGCCATGTTATCGATTGGTGTAACTAACTGGGGAAGGCTCGGAAGTAGCAGAGGCGCCTGTAAGGACGAAATCTGCTAATGGGATTACTAAGGCCCAATAGGTTAATTTAGGTCAGAGTGCTAGCTCTGATATCAAAAAGCTCACTTGAGCACGCATAGCAGCCCGATGTGATGCCCCGGGTGAACTACCAAAACCAGGGAAGAGAAAGAAGTTGGTCAGCGCAAGGGCTGCCCAACAAAAGTACGACTACCATACACTGGAAAACCAGCCAGAAGGTTTGATAAACGAAGGTATATCCTTGATATCAATAGATGATAGCTCCGTCAAGCTGACAAGAAATGGAGAGCCAAATAACCTACAGTGAGCGTTAAAAGAAAGTGTACACTATGGATAAAATTCTAACAATCTCAACTCAAGTTTTCCACTTAAGGAGAGTGCCCGAAAAAATTTTACAATATTTCCAAAATTTTCTAATTCTTTTCTTCTTGTTTCAATTTTAAAAACTGGCAATAAAATAATTTGAAAAAAAATTAACGGTAATTTATTAATGTATATTATTTTGAATTGTACACTTTCTTTTGACGCTCACAGTATATCTGCACCTTGCAAGAGATGGGCACTGACAAAGAAAGTGGATAACAGTCTCCTCTTCCTCAGCGGATTTGCATCCACGGCAGAAGTCGTGAAATGGGAGCCGCATTATTTCCGCGTATCTACCCATAACACAATGACCTGTAAGCATGGCCACTGTGATTGAGATGATGTCACGACCAAGTCCAAGTAACTGGTTGGTTGGTCTTCTATCCATCAAAGGCCAGGTGAGTCGTCTAGCGGTGGAGCAGGATTCTTATTGACCCAGGATAGGTTGGCGTCCCGAAAGAATTTCCGCACAATGGCCAACTTGACCGAGGCAAGTGGCATACCTAATTTAGTTGAAGAGGATTCCGGAAGGAGTGCACCAGCTCTGGCGAGCTCGTCGGCCCTACAGTTTCCCGCAATGTTACTGTGTCAGGGGGAACCAAAACCAGTGAGACACTGATGTTACTGGACCAGAAAGAAGGTCGAGATAGCAGCAACATTCCCTAACGATTCTGGAGTTATTCACAGCACTTGACAGAGATCTTATGGCGGCCTGACTGTCAGACAGTATGTAAGTATGACTATTTTAGTCTGAATAAATAGGGACTATAAAAGCAGCCACGGGGAACGTAGTGAAATAATCTTTAAAAAGAAAATGGAAGGCCTTTATTTATGGTGTATATCCCTCGATAAACGTTAACTGTGACTGAAAATTCCATTCGATTTCAGTGTAGGGTGCAAGACAGTAGGGTTTTGATTGTTTTACTGACATGTTTTTTTTATTGCTTTTTTCGAATAACGAATAAACCCAACAATAAATCTATGTATGTTTCATTTAATTTATGTTTATTTAATATTTTTACAAATATATACTCAATGTTTATGGTATAACGTTGGATATTTTTTCTTGTTTTTATTTATTTTTTTTTTGTGTCTCGATTAATTTATGTGTTGGAATAATTATGTGAACCGGCCAACTGAAAATCATACGAATTAATTGGCTGCTATTGCTAAAGAAAAATGGTGGGAAAAAATATTGATGTCGGCCGTTTGGTGTTCAATCTGGCCAAACGATTAGAGGAGATGTTAACATTGATTAACGGATTTACTAGTTGGCCGTTTAAAATTTCAAATACGTTATGCTCTTATTGTTGGATTTGTATTGTTGTCAAACATGTTTTTCTATGTAGTATTTTAAGTTCTTTAATTAAATTATTGACATTTAATAGTAAGTTTATGGTGTATACGATATTTATTTACAGATATAACTGCGATAATAATTATAAATCAGTCACGTTTAGAATTGCAAATTTTCCTTTCATAGATTCATTACACAGACTTGAGTTTTACCAAAAAGGTTTATTTATTTACACAAACGTGATGTGATTTGTTTTCATGAATATACGGATTTATTTTTGTTTTTATTTTAATTTTTATTTTATTTTTCTAAAAAAAACTGCTGATGATCTCTTTTTGAAAGTTAACCATACTTTCCAATGAAAATAAATTTTTATAAAGTTTCGAGAATTTATCACTCATGATATTTATCGAAATCTTAATGTTATTTTTAGCATACGGACGGTTAATGCTAACCTTGCGAATATACAGAAAGCCAAAGAAGAGAGATTTCAGAATACAGATTAACTGGAACGGCACCGCATTTACGACATGCCGCCTTTCGACTCAGCTCTTGTATAGACCGCGCTTGTGTTGATCAAAGCAATGTTACAAGTATATAACAGTCATTACAAACCTTCAGTCAAGATTACGACCGAGCTTCTCACACCACCTATGTTGTGTATCAGAGATCAGCAACGAGTATTCAAAACGATAAGTAGATTCTAGTCATACTTATAATTTCAGCTACTTATACGCATTCATACTTATTTTAATATCATACTCATACTACTCATATTCAAAGTTAGAAATACTCTTCGTACTCATACTTAACAATACGCACGATGTTGTTGATTTCGACTCTCCATGATTCAACATATACACGAAGCACAAAATAAGTATGATTCGAGTACGAACACCACAATACTCGCTAGAAGGTTGTGCTTGCTGTCTTTTTCTTTTCTTTTTCTCTTCTTTTGTAAATGCAACAATAACTACTACTGTAAATTTTGATGAATGATTCGAGTGACTCGAATCATTCGTAAGTATTATAAGTATTTTTCTAAATTTATGAATCTGAATGAGTAGGCGTATGAATCAAACAATGAATCGAATGTTGCGAGTTTGATGTCAACGTTGTACTCATACTTATTGCAACCTACTTATAAATCAATGTTGTAGCGAGTACGAATGAATCAGAGTAGTTGAATTTTAATACTCTTGACTCACTCATACTCAAAATTTCATAAGTACCTATGAGTAGCTAAAATACGATTCATTGCTGATCTCTGTTGTGTATGTTAACTTTATACATGAGTGGCGGGGCCTAGAGGTTAAAAGTGACTCCGAACGACAGATTTTTGCGAAACTTTTTATTGCAATTTTATTTTCTCTCAGAGTTTTTGCCAGAAATCTGCTGAGAGAAAGTCGCCGATGAAATATTTTTTCGAATTTCGTTTTTTTGTAGATGTCTGACCTGAGGCTTGAACCGTGGCCCCACGACTAATAAGCTAACACACTATCGAGTAGACTACGGTGACTTCGATGTTAGAAGTACTATATTGTTACGTTTTTACCTTTTTTAAAAACGTTTAAAATATGAGTTCCTTGATTGCAAACAAAATAAATATAAATTGGTATTTAGTTTCAATTAAATTCTTCATTGTACGCACTATTTTGTGTGCCACTGTTTATAACTTAACGTATACAAGAATAATTTGCTTGTTCGTTATTCTTCTTTGCTTACAACCTTTTTGTAAACAACAACATTTGTTCGTTAGATTTGTATAGCGAAGATCTTCAAACCACGACTGTTCTCTTCACATGCAACTCGTCTTCAAACCAGATTGACTGAATTTTTACTACTCGTTGCCTGCTTTGTCTTGCCTTTTTATATGCCCATGTAAACAGCCTGATGAATGTTTTTGAAGTAGAATGTTCGTTTTTTCGTAACAATATTATATTCATAAACTTATGTTTATGTGGAGGTTCGAAAAGTAAGGTTATACTAGTGAAAACATTTAATTCGACAAAAGCCCAATACACACATTTACTAAATACTTGAAGTAATTACAGAGTGTGAATAAGCCGAGATTGTCAGCGAAACTGCCAATAGCGCAGTGCCCAGTTAGAATTCCTGTTATAATGTGAACCCTTGTCGAACCCAAGTAGTTCCTTGGTTCTCCGCTGTCCGCTGCTGGACACAGCAGTTTTGAAATTCGGCAACCAGATATGTTGGACCATCCACGGTTTGTTGAGTTCTATGCTGCTTTTTCAAATTTGGAAAAGTATTATAAAAGCATATATACCCTCTATCGTCTCCTCCTCGACATCTCCGATCCCTTTCATTCCAGTTAGTCGGACTTTTCGTTTCACTCTATGCCACAGTGGCCCCCAGTAGAGGTGGATGTTGTGATGACGTAGACGGTGTACTGAGTCCATGCAACTACTGACACTCTTTGATTTGACGAAATGGGATCATACATATATACATAATTGGTCATTACAACCCCTCAGTCAGGATTACGGCCTAGCTGCTCGCACCACTTATGTTGTGTGCGTTAATTTTTGTACATGAGTGGTGGGACCTACAGTTTAAAGTCGACTCCGAACGATCGATTTTTGAGAAGCTCTTCATGGCAATTTTATTTACTCTCAGAGTTTTTGCCAGGCAGTCGCCAAACAAATATTTTTTTTCATATTTCGTTTTGATGCCTGACCTGGGATACGAACCAGGGCTTTACGTCTAATAAGCCAACACACTACCTACTAGACTACGGCGACTATACGACGAAATGGGATCCCAGCGCATTAATTGCTGCTTGACTGTCAACAAATATGACCAAGTTTGAAGGAGGTAGTTTCTCCGTTTCAACCATATGAACAATAGCAAAATTCTCCGCCTAAAATACCTGGCTTTGTTAGGTAATCTATGTGACCTATTCATCGGAATGGACCCCAGTTTCAACTCCTTATTCCTTTCTTGGGCCATCGGTAAAGGTCGTTTTATCACCGCCACCGATGACAACTTTTACAACCCATTCTTCCCATGTAGGAGTGTCTGTGGCCTATCTCTAAGAGTTGGAAAATTTGGTTTAAAAAATATCAAAGTTATCAATCAAATCTAAAATTTTTATCAAAACTAAGCTGTACACCGCCTAGCAACTCTGATGAACAAAAAATTGAAATGTAAATTTAAAAGATTCACAAATAGATGCCTGTGCAGCATCAACAATAATACATACATACATAATTGGTGATTACAAGCCATCTGTAAGATTATGACCTAGCTTCTCACACCACGTATATTGTGAGTGTTCATTTTATACATACGTGGTGGGACCTACAATTTAAAGTCGGCTCAGAACGACAGATTTTTGAGAAACTTTTCAAAGCAATTTTTATTAACTCTTAGAGTTTTTGCCAGAAATCTGCAGAGAAGAAGTCGCCGAACACATATTTTTTGCTTATTTCGTTTTGTTGGATATATCTGGTTTGCTAGAAACCATCTTGCCAGAGGCCATATTGCTAGCGGCCATATTAATAGCGGCCATGTCGCTAATGGCCATATTGCTAGCAGCTATGTTGCTATTGGCCATATTGGTAGCGGCCATATTGGTAGCGGTCATATCGCTAGTGACCATGTTGCTAGCGGCTATGTTAGTAGCGGCCATATCGCTAGTGGACATGTTGCTAGCGGCTGTGTTACTATTGGCCATGTACCTAGCGGCCATATTGCTAGAGGCCATATCGCTAGTGGCCATGTAGCTAGCGTCCACGTTGCTGAAGCCATGTTGCTGAGGTCTTCTGGCTAGCGCCATGTTTACATTTATAGAGATTTCAAGAAGCCAAAGTCATGATCGTTCGCCTTCAAGAACATCCATCAGACTCTTTATTTTGGCATCTAAAAGGCAAGACAAAACAGGCGACTGAGTTAGTAAAAGTTCAGTCAGTCTTGTGTGAAGACGCGTTGCGTTTGAATAGTGTAATCGTGGCTTGAAGATCTCCGTTACAAAGATCTGTCGAACAATTGTCTAGTAATTGTTATTGTTTATGCAAAGGGTGTAAACAGAGGAACAACAAACAAAGCAATTGTTGTTGTTACATAAAGTTGTGAACAGTGGGACACAGAATTGTACGAATAATAAAGAATTTTAATTAAAACTAAACACAAATTTATATTTATTTTATTTGCAATCTACGAGCTCATATTGTAAATGTTTTTAAAAGTTAAAAACGTAACAATATCATGTTTCTGTATCAATATCTGTAACAAACCACTTTTTAGCTCTTTTCCCAGTTATTGGCTAGAGGTATGACTTTAAAATTCTGTTGGTTCAGTAGTTTTATATCTTTTAAAAACTTTTAAAGCCTTAAGTTTGTGTTTTGTGACATATGTCAGACGAACACTAGATTTTACGCTTTGCTGACACTTAAGAACCGCCTTTTTATGTGATGTTTTTGTAACACAGGCTATTTCACTTGCCTGCCTGTTTGCATTGAAAACACAAACAAAAACACTCAATTTTGTTTGTGTTTCCCATATAAACAGGCAGGCAAGTAAAATAGCCTGTGTTACAAAAACATCACATTAGTCTTTTTTTCTTCCCCATTTCATTGTCTCTTTGTGTCGTTGGAGCTTTAACACGATTTCCTGTTTCAACTTTTTTTCACTTTATTTTCTCCCATTTTTCTTTTTATTGCCTCCTGTTTGTGTATGTCTCTTCTCTTGTATGTTCATTATACGCCTTTTTAATTTTATAGTGTGAAGATTAAATGATGTTCTTCAGTTTCTGTAGTTTTATTAGGATTTCTTTGATGTTGATTTTTCAATAGTTTTGTTGTTGTTGTTGCTCATAGTGCATGTTGCCATGGTCTTTGTGTTGTTGAGTCTTCTATCCTCCTTCGTTTGAGTTGTTGCAGTCACTACTCATCTCTTTGTCTCTGTGCTGTATATTTTCTGTTTATTTTACTCAATTTTAATATGTTTTTGGTCTATATTTAGCAGCGTGTTTAATTTTACTGTGATTTAAACTGTAAGCAGTAAGGATCTTCATTAAACTTAAAAGGATTTAAGTGTCCCTTTCTGCATTTTTATTTTCTTTCATGTTGCAATTTTCATATTTTTATGGTTAATTTAATAATTAAAAAAGAAAAAAAAAAACGTTTTATTCAGATTTGTGTTCGTCTTTCATGTTCACAATGGTATTTAAATCACACTCTTGCAATCAGACAAAAAGTTATCAACTCCTTTCGATATTGTGTACTTAAATAAATAAGAATAAAATTGTTTCAAATTCTTTTTTAAATTAAATTCAAATTATTTCATAGATATTTACATACATAATTGGTCATTACAACCCTACAGTCAGGATTACGATCTAGATTCTCACACCCCTTATATGTTGTGCGTTGATTTTTAACATAAGTGGCGATAGATTTTTGAGAAGCTTTTCATGGCAATTTTATTTACTCTCAGAGTTTTCGCCAGTAATCTGCTAACCTGAATTTTTTTTTTTTGGAGATGTCTGACCTGGGGACTGAATCGTGGCCTTACGTCTAATAAGCCAACACACTATCTACAAGACTACGGCGACTTCACGGACCTTTCATAGATATTACAGAACTAAAATTATGAAAACTAATTCTGTCTGTCAAGGTAAATGAAATGATTTTTTATATGCATCTGAAGAGACACACTTTCTTATTTCTTTTCTAACGGAAGTGCATATATGATAGGCTTCCTTAACGATAATGACACGTGAACTCTTTTTTATTAGTTTACTGCAATTCGTCTTTAAGAAATATGATGCCGAGATGCATCGTTGATGTTCTGATGTCAGTGTCAGTGTAAACAGAGCTGGTGGATGTTAGTGGACGAATGTTTAATGTGGAGTCCGAATATATATTGTTAAAATTAATTTTAAAATTTCTAAATTCGAAGATTGTAAGTTTACTATTTTGCAGTACATATGCATACATATGTACATTGTACATAACACTATGCAACAAAATAAAAAAATGAAATACACCCTGCTAATAACATAATGTATGTTGTGAATTTTGTTGAGTAGAACTCAAAAATATTTTTTTTTTATATTTCTTGAAACCTCCAAACTTGTTTCAAACAGAAACTGTTTTTTTTTTTTTGACTTTACGCACAAATTTATTGATTACACAAACATTTCTGAACCGATGTCCAAAATTTAAACCTTATTGGAAAGGAGAGGGATAAGCCTTTAAAATGATATACACATGTATATTATCTGACTTAATATGCTATGAGGTTTGATGAGGTAAACTTGAAATATGCGAATTTTTTTCATATTTTTTTAAGTTTGTCTGTTCATAGTAGCAAATTTTAATTAAAAAATATAAAATAAGTGATGACATTGTGAAGAGATTGACACTTGGTTTGATGAAATCAGACAAAAATTACCGTAGTTATTATTTAAAGAGTCTAACAGTCAAGTTATATTTTTCACATATATATGTATATTTTCATATATATTTATTAGTAGTGGCCGTAGTCTAGCAGGTAGTGTGTTGGCTTATTAGACACAAAGCCCGGGTTTGTATCCCAGGTCAGGCATCAAAACGAAATATGAAAAAAAAAAAAATATTTCTTCGGCGACTACCTCTCAACAGATTTCTGGCAAAAACTCTGAGAGTAAATAAAATTGCCATGAAGAGCTTCCCAAAAATCTGTCTTTCGGAGTCGACTTTAAACTGTAGTTCCCGCCACTCATGTATAAAATTAACACACACAACATAAGTGGTGTGAGAAGCTAGGTCGAAATCCTCACTGAAGGGTTGTAATGACCAATTATGTAAGAATATTTTTTCAAATGAACTTTCAGTTGAAAAATGTTCCGAATTTTTGATGGATCTTGATTGTTTATCGGAAAATGTGTCAATTTCACGTTTAATGGACCACCAGAAGTTGGCCAATGTTTGCGCAAAGAGAACTAATAATATTTGCAAAAATGCGTGCAAACGTTAAATTGACACATTTTGCGATAAACTATCAAGATCCATCAAAACTTTTAAAAATTTTTGAACTGAAAGATCATATATAAAAAATATAACACGACTGTTATACTATTTAAATTTAAATAAAACTACAGTAATTTTTGTCCGATTGGATCAAACGAAGTATCAATCTCTTCCCAAGATAATGCACTTTCAGAATGTCATCACTTATTTTATATTTTTTAATTAAATTTTGTAATTAAGAATAGCTAAACTTGAAAAAATGGGAAAAAAAATCATATTTTCCACGTTTACCCCATCAAAACTCATAACATATAAGTTTGAACAAAATGTTTATGTATAACATTTTAAAGGCTCATCTGTCCCCTTTTCAAAATAGTTTGGATTTTGAAAATAGGTTTAAACATATTTGGGTAATCAATAATTTTGTGTGAAAAGATCAAAAATACCTTTTTTGTCAAATAAAACAAGTTTGGAGAGTTCGAGAAATATAAAAAAAATATTTTTGAGTTCTACTCAAGAAAACTCACAATCTACACTATGTCATTGGATGGGTGTATTTTGACTGTCGTACCGTGTAATTAGTCATTACAACCCTTCAGTCAGGATTACGCCCTAACTTCTCACACCACTTATGTATGTTTGTTTCATGTTTTATCCATAAGTGGCGGGACCTACAGTTTAAAGTTGACTCCGAACGACAGATTTACTCTCAGAGTTTTTGAAAGAAATCTGCTGGCCATATAATTACTCGTTTCATTTTTATTGCAAAATTTTTTTTTTTTTTTTTTACCATCAATATTTTAATAACATTTTCACATCGATTTGACAAACTCGGAGCGTTGACAAACAGATCGAGGAATAGCTTTCCATCTAATTTCGACGTTTGCACAAAATTCATCAGCATATTTGGGTTTCAGCCTTCCATCTACTAAGGTCCACAAGTTTTCAATTGGATTCAGTTCAGAGGCCATTCAACTTGTCACTTTAAAACATTTACGTTTTGTTTCTACATAATTGGTTATTACAAACCATCTGTCAGGATTACGACCTACCTTCTCACACAACTTATGTTTGTTTCATTTTTTATCCATAAGTGGCCATAGAGGTTAACGTCGACTCCGAACTACAGAGTTTTGAGAAACTTTTTTATCACAATTTTTACAGTTTTTGCCAGAAATCTGCTAAGAGAAGGTCTCCGAAGAAATATTGAAATTTCGTTTTGTTGGAAATGTCTGACCTGGAGTTTGAACCGTTGCCTCACATCTAATAAGCCAACGCATTACTGCCAAACATGATGTTACCTCTTGCAGCTATTTATAGGGAATAATTTTTAGCGTAAAAAAGTTTCAGTTAATAGCGAGCAATACTTGTATCCATGTCTTGTATCCTATCTACTATATACAGGGGACAGTAAAAAGTCTTAGCAGGGCAATATATTTTAGCATTTTCATGAATTTTAACCAACAGTTTGTAGAAAATTTAAGGTTTTTATATTTATTTTATTAATTTATTTCTCTTTTATTATATAACAAACAATTTTTTAATGTTTTTCGTAAAACAAGAGAAAAATAAGGAAAAGTTTCAGATGACTCCATAGGTAGCCCCAAGGAGAAACCTGAGTAAATTTAAAATTAAAAGGCCTAATATATGAAAATGTTATCTCTTGTATTTAGTAGAATATCCCTTAAGATTAAGCACTCCATTTAACCCATTTGGAATTGAATGTACAAATTTTTTTAGTGTTTTCTGGTGGCACCATGAGCAAGTTTTTCGGTTGACTTTTGTTTCAGGTTTAGCGATTACGTAACCGTTCTTTCAAATGATCTCCTAAATACACTCTTGAAGTAATATCGGAACTTTGTACAAGAGTATTAAGCTTGTGGGAACTTTTTTTGTCAAAATATATTGGAGTACTAAGACTTTTGCTGTCCACTGTATGTATACAATGTATTAAGAGATCTCTCTTTCAAAATCCAATATATTAAATATGAATTATTGGGTTATGTTTTCTTAAAATTTATAAACTTTTTATAGTCAAGTCGCCGTAGTCTAGTAGGTAGTGTGTTGGCTTATTAGACTGAAGGTCCGGGTTCGTATACCAGGTCAGGCATCAAACGAAAATATGAAAATATTTCTTCGGCGACTTCCTCTCAGCAGATTTCTGGCAAAAACTTTGAGAGTAAATACAATTGCCATGAAAAGCTTCTCAAAAATCTGTCGTTCGGAGTCGACTTAAAACTGTAGGTCCCACCACTCATGTACAAAAATTAACGCACACAACATAAGTGGTGTGAGAAGCTACGTCGTAATCCTGACTTAAGGGTTGTAATGACCAATTATGTATGTATAGTCAAACTAAATTTGAAAAAACTCTTTTAAATGCGTAGATATCTTCTCTGATAACATTTTTTTATTTTAGCAATTAGTGTTACCAACAAGGTTATGGCCGAGTGTATGCATTTACATTCATTAGAGTAATTACGTTACGAATAAATGTTAAGATTAATTACCAAATGTTTAGAATATTTTTGAAGCGAATCTATTAAAATGTATTTTCCTTTTTTATAATGGCTACCCCAAATCATTTATCACACAAATAAAAAAATTGTGTAAATATGTATGTACCATACGTTTTCAGCCATAAATTTACATACATACTTAGATATGTGTGTTGTGTATGTATATTGTGTGTCCGTATTTTTATATAAAAATGCGTAAACGTATAAATGTTTCTTTTTGATTTAATTTCAATTAATTTACTTTCATGTCAAGTTAAAAACAAAAAACAGAAAAAAACAACCAAAAATACTATAAAAAAAAGATGAGAGGCATAAACTGAAAAGTGTAGAACTTTTAAGCGTAAACTGTGTTACACTTTTCATGCAGATGTCTGTTTAACCACACACAAAAGCAATTAATTATACGTAAACATGATTTATAACATTTAAGCTTATTTTCGGTTAATTTATTAAACACACATTTTTGTTATTGTTTTTGTTCTTTTATGGTGTTTTCAAAAAATATTTTTTTTTCGGTTATGGTTTTTGTCTACCATAATTTTTGATAAACGCGAATGGAAAAAAAATTACAAGTGAAGAGTCACACTTTTTTTTTTTGGTAGAAAACAACAGGAAACAGCCAACATTTTAGATGTTAAAAACAACTGAACTGGTTACATTAATAAAACACACCACCACCAACAAGTAATAGAAAGAACAACAATAATAAAAAATTAATAAACATAGTGTTACAACAACAAACAAAGAAAAATTTACAACTTAAAAGAATATTAAAATTAATTAACCGTTAAATTTATATTTTCATAATTTTAATTTTTCATCATTTTCATTAAAATTTTCTTACCGAATTTGTTGGTTAAACTCTGTTTTTGGTTTTAGGCTCCTCAGTTTATAAAAGTTTACATAACAAGAATTCAACCTAAAAAAACAACAAATAAAATATGATTCTTCAAATTCTAGACGTGGTTTGTCAATTCATAGTTAAAATTTATCATATATTGTCAGTTTCGATCTGTATTAACGGTCTCACCAGGTTTTAGGAACTCATGGTACACCACACCCGAGATAAGTAATGAGTATTCAAAAAGATGAGTAGAATCGAATCATACTCATAATTTCTGATACATACATAATTGGTCATTACAACCCTTTAGTCAGGATTACGACCTAGTTTCTCACACCACTTATGACGTGTGTGTTAATTTTTATACATGAGTGGCGGGACCAATAGTTTAAAGTCGACTCCGAACAACAGATTTTTGAGAAACTTTTCATGGCAATTTTATTTACTCTCAGAGTTTTTGCCAGAAATCTGCTGAGAGAAAGTCGCCGAAGAAATACTTTTCCATATTTTCCTTTTGATGTCTGACCTGGTCTTTGAACCGAGGCCTCACGTCTAATAAGCCAACACACTACCTACTAGACCACGGCGACTTCAATTTAATCAATACGGATTCATACTTATTTTAATATCATGGAACCCGTACTCATATTCAAAGTTTGAAGTACTCATCATATTCATACTTAACAACACATATGATGTTGTTGATTTCGGCCCTCCATAACTGAACATGTACACGAATCACAAAATAAGTATGATTCGCGTACGAACACTAAAATACTCACTAAATGGTTGTGTGTTTGCTCTGCTTGCTGCTCTGTCTTTTTTGCTTCTTTTTTATAAATGCAACAACAACTAAGACTGTAAATTTTGATGAATCATTTATACATAAGTATTTTTCTAAAGTTATGAATCTAAATGAGTAGACTTACGAGTCAAACATTTTTCGAATGGTATGAGTTTGATGTCCATGTTGAACGCATACTCATTGCAACCTCTACTTATAAATAAAACGTTGTAGTGAGTGCGGATGAATCAGATTCGTCAAATTTCAATATTGTTGTCTCAATTATATTCAAAATTTCATGAGTGCTTATGAGTAGCGAAAAAACGATTCATTGCTGATCTCTGCACCACACTTTTCTGATTCCACCAAAGACACTGCATTGTCTTTCTCCCGAATCGATCTCCGGATCGATCCAAACTTGATGGATATCCCAGATTTACCCATGATTCTTTCCGTTTGAGATTCTGAAAAGAAATCCATTTTTTATCGCCAGTAACAACTCTGTGCAACTCAACTCGTGTCTTGGAAGCAAAATTTCACAAGTGGTTTTCGATCTGTCTGGCATTCAATTCATGTGACAACCTTTTTACAGACTTTTGGGTCGTTCCCTTAGCATTGAACGGTCAGAAATTGTTTGTTATTTATGCCACTTGCTGCTGAATTAAATATTGTTTGCAATTCGAGGTTTTCAAAGTTTTTTGGTGGTGTTCCACGTTTATTTTCTCCCATCAAAATTGTTATCTCTGAATCGTCGAAACCATTTTCTGCATGTTTCTTCTGATAAGGCGTAATCACCATATGCCTCGATAAGCATTCGATGCGAGTGCAGGACTTTTCTTCAAATGAAAACAAAAAATTAATGCATTTCCCAAATCCTCATTTTCTGGTATAAAATTCGCCATTTATAACGCGATGTTGTTCGTTCACTGATTTGATCATCATCGCCAATACAACAAAAAATTAGGGCTCGTTCCCAGAAAATGTTTCATATGGAGACATTTGTATCCTGATGTTCAGCAGAGATCAGCAACGAGTACTAAAAACGATGAGTAGATTCGAGTCATACTTATAATTTCAGATACTTATACGCATTCATACTTATTTGAATATCATACTCACACTACTCATATCCAAAGTTCGAAGTACTCATCGTACTCATACTTAACAATACGCATGATGTTGTTGATTTAGACTCGCCATGACTCTACATATACACGAAGCACAAAATAAGTATGATTCGAGTACGAACACTACAATACTCACAAGAAGGTTGTGTGTATGCTTTGCTTGCTGTCTTTGTCTTTTCTTTCTTCTTTGTTTGTACATGCAACAACAGCTAGCACTGAAAATTTTGATGAATGATTCGAGTAACTCGAATCATTCGTAAGTATTATAAGCATTTTTCTGAATTTATGAATCTGAATGAGTAGGCGTATGAATCAAACATATTTCGAATGTTATGTGTTTGATGTCAACGTTGTACTCATACTCATTGCTACTTATACTTTTAAATCAATGTTGTTGCGAGTACGAATGAATTAGAGTAGTTGAATTTCAATTCTGTTGATTCACTCATACTCAAAATTGCATGAGTACATATGAGTAGCGAAAACACGATTCATTGCTGATCTCTGATGCTCAGATCATACCGGTATACCGGCTATCTAAGAATTGAAGCAAGTTTCATCACGTAATGTCAAAACTCAAAAACTTGATGTTCACTTTAGTTGATGAAATTCCAAAAAGTAGCACTGAAATGAATTTAAGATTATAGTGGCGACTAGATTTTTGCTCGCAATGAAGTTAGCGTCACCGTAGTCCAGTAGGTAGCGTGTTGGTTTATTAGACGTAAGGCCACGGTTCAAATCCCAGGTCAGAAATCAAAACGAAATATGAAAAAATATTTCTTCGACGACTTCCTCTCAGCAGATTTCTCGCAAAAACTCGGACAGTAAATAAAATTGCCATGAAAAGCTTCTCACAAATCTGTCGTTCGGAATCGACTATAAACTGTAGGTCCCTCCACTCATGTATAAAATTAATACACACAACATGAGTGGTGTGAGCAGCTAGGCCGTAATCCTGAGAAAGATTGTAATGACCAATTATGTATGTATGTATGTGAATGTTAAGTTTTTTGGCTTGAGGTAATTATCGATCTCTCCCATTTCAGAACTGTTTACTCATTAGCGGAATCAGTACTTCACTCTGACCAGTCCAGCCATCCAGTGTTTAATGATGCTGCCCGAGATGTAACACTTTTCTAATTAAGCACCAAACCATCCATAAGGATAACAAATGGTTTTCCCAACAATTTTTGAATCGATGTTTCAAGTTTACTTGAGGACATTTCATATACAAGATGAATAAATCTGTAGAGACTGATCATCAGCTTATCGACAAACAATATTATGTCTTAAATGGGTACTAAAATGTTGATCAGTGAGTAACTTAGACCGTATGCTCTGTGTAGTGCAGCAAATCACAGCCTCCAATGGAAATAGAATCCATGATCATTCCGCAATATTCTAACAAGATACTCTTTTGTTACAGATTATTCTACTTACCATGTATAATGAATTTTCAAAACATACATATCTCTATTGATTGATTGATCAGATTGTGGTTAGCAATATCAGGAATAAATTCAGTAATCCAAGCTCTTTATATTTGGGTGAAGATGATAACCCCTGTAATCGTACCTAAACCGTTTTCTTTGTGAGTAGCGAGAGCAATTTCCAATAACTGGGAATGAATGATTTGTACAGTAAAAAACTTACAGTACAACTTAATGCATAAGTTGGTACCAATTAAAATATAAGCTCATAGACTGCAAATAAAATAAAAATAAATGTGTGTTTAGTTTTAATTAAATTCTTTATTGTTCGCACAATTCTATGTGCCACTGTTCACAACTTGATGTAAACAACAACAGTTGTTTTGTTTGTTATTCCTCTTTACATTATTTTGCGTAAACAATAACAATTGTTCGACAGATCTTTATAACGGAGATCTTCAAACCAGGATTATTTTCTTCAAACACCGCATCTTCACACAAGACTGACTGAATTTTAACTGACTCCGTTGCCTGCTTTGTCTTGCCTTTTATATCGCAGGGTAAACAGTCTGATGAATGGTCTTGAAGGCAAATGACTTAGCCTTCTCGAAATCTCTATATATGAAAATATGTTGTTTACAATTATTTTTGTTTGTTGGTGTATTTCTGTTTATATTTATTCTTGCAGTTTTTGTTGCTGCATTTTTGTTTACTTGTTTATTACTTTTTTATACAGGTGTTTTGTTGGTATATTTTTGTTTACTTGTTTATCATATAAACAAGTTTATTGTTTTTGCAGTTTTTGTTTATACTGTTAATGTTAAACGATGTAAAAGCAAAACACTATTTCCATTTTCATAACAATATTTTTACTAATTTTGCTTCAATTTATAATTTCCAAGTAAGACGTGTATAAGTGTGAATGCGAAGTTATTTTAAGTGCGAATATTAAGGCATTACGTAAAGGCATGTTTTCCTGTTTAAAGTAAAAGTTGAGTATTTAAGAGATTTAAATGGGTGTTTAAGGGATTAGTATACTTCCCAAGAGTATTGGTGATTTTCTACGCTTCCCAATCATTGTGCTGTTTGTTGAATTCCTTCCATTTCGATATTCGGTACTTCCGTATTTTTATTCGTCATACCTTCAGTAGCACTTACTGGCCCCTTTGTCGGATCTCTGCTCCTAACCCTTGAATCTGCGTCAACTTGTTCCTCAGGACGATTTCGTTTAGTCTTCTTTGAAGGTTTTTTCCCATCGTCCCTCTATCTCTTAGACGCGAATGGTATCTACTCCCTCTGATTAGTCTGTGTGTTCCTATCATTAATCCTGGCTTTATCTTCTGCATTAAAGCTTTGCCCTTAGCGGCAAAATGATAAAGTGACAATATTAAAGCCACTAAGTCAAGCAATGCCTGGTGTATTGACCTCCTTCCTCCACCTGCCATCTCTACTTATTTCACTTGTCTGTGGGTAGTTTTGAAGTTACCCATGGTTATGTTTGCAATGCACGGGAGGCCACGCTAAAGTTGTGAGGTTGTTTTCAGAGCCAGACCGGGACCTAAAAAGAAGAAATCCTTAACCTCTACACCCCAACTCAATGGGACCAGTCCAAGATCGTATTCTAATGCATGGAGACACATGGTGTAGTAGCCTGAAAGCCGTCTGGACCAGATTTTATTCCAGACCATATTTGTAACAGAATACCCCAACTGCCAGCCCATTTCTTCAAATCCAAGTATTCCTATGTAATCTAGCATACCATAATCTTGCTAGAATCAATTCTGACGCCTTTGCCTTTAGACTCCAATCGTTATAATGCATTGAGTGCGCATTTAAACAGACGCTGCTTCGTGAATTCCCACGGCGTTACGGTGATAGTTCAATGCTTTGAGCGGCACTGTTTCGCGTCATTGGGTTTACCACAGACTCTTCATCCACACCCTCCACCTCAACTATTCCATTTTGTCACCTCTTACGACAATCAGGGAACCACTGAGGAAGAATTCTGACTTGCTATCACATGGTAATAATTATATAGTATGTGAGTATGCGTGTGTGTGCGTGCATATGAGAGTGTATCAGATATTGCGAATGAGTTCAAATGTTTTACATACAATATATATATGTATGTATGTGTTTAGTATCATGGCAAATAAAGAATGAGAAATAAAAGCAGCAGCTTAATTACGCTTCGACACGCAGTTAAGAGGATGTTTATGCTTTAAAGAGCAATTTTACTCACCTCAGCCACTTTGGAAGCAACATTTCGTTTAAAAAGTATACAAAACCTTTGCATGGGTATATACACCTCAACTATTCCATTTTGTCACCTCTTACGACAATCAGGGAACCACTGAGGAAGAATTCTGACTTGCTATCACATGGTAATAATTATATAGTATGTGAGTATGCGTGTGTGTGCGTGCATATGAGAGTGTATCAGATATTGCGAATGAGTTCAAATGTTTTACATACAATATATATATGTATGTATGTGTTTAGTATCATGGCAAATAAAGAATGAGAAATAAAAGCAGCAGCTTAATTACGCTTCGACACGCAGTTAAGAGGATGTTTATGCTTTAAAGAGCAATTTTACTCACCTCAGCCACTTTGGAAGCAACATTTCGTTTAAAAAGTATACAAAACCTTTGCATGGGTATATACATGTGTGTTCAAAATAATAGAAGTGCTACCATGTAATATTTTGAAAGTTCAAATTTTTTATTGTACCAATTTAGAAAACATTATACTCGTATATTCTAACGATAGTTATAACGGTATGTAAGAAATAAAATACAAACAATTTACGATGAAATTGAATCATTTCTGTGTTTGCTCTTCACTTCAGTTGATCAAATATGTAAATATATAACAGCATAAAAAATTTTTAAAAAAGTGAAAAGTAAGTATGAAAAAATGAAGTTAAAACTTTTTCTACACTTAAATTCACATAAATTTTTATAATAGTGGGACGAGGAAAGCACTGTTCTGCAGAAAAGAGAGATCTAATTAAAAATCTTCGAAAAAAAGGCGTAACTTATTAAGAATCAAGGAAACCTTAAGTTGCTCCGATCAAATGATCGCAAATGCATTAAAATATAAAAAAAAATCCTGAAAAGCGTGAGTGTAAACGCAAAACATCAACTGTCGATGACCGCCGAATTGTGCGATACAGCAAAATAAATCCTTTGGCGTCTTCAAAAATAATTTAAAAGGATCTGAATGTTGCCGTAAGCGGCCCTACTATTCGTAGACGACTGATGGACAACAATTTATTCGCAAGAAGCCCATGAAAGATGCCATTGCTGACAAAAAAACAGGCAGCAGCAGACTTAAAGTTTGCCCAAGAAAATATCAATTGGCCGAAAGAAAAATGGAGAAACATACGGTGGACCGACGAAAGCAAAATTGTCCGCTCAACACCGAATATAAAGCTGAGTATACACAAAATTAGAAGTCTCCGTAGTCTAGTAGGTAGTGTGTTGGCTTATTAGGCTGAAGGCCCGAGTTCGACAGGTCAGACATCAAAACGAAAATAGCAGATTTCTGGCAAAAACTCTGAGAGTAAATAAAATTGCCATGAAAGGTTTCTCAAAAAACTTTAAATTTAGACTTTAAACTGTAGGTCCCGCCACTCATGTATAAAAATTAACGCACACAACATAAGTGGTGTTAGAAGCTAGGTCGTAATCCTGACTTAAGGGTTGTAATGACCAATTATGTATGTATAGTCAAACTAAATGTGGAAAAACTCTTTCAAAATGCGTAGATATTTTCTCTGATAAAATTTTTTTATTTTAGCAATTAGTGTTACCAACAAGGTTATGGCCGAGTGTATGTATTTACATTCATTAGAGTAATTACGTTACGAATAAACGTTAAGATTAATTACCAAATGTTTTGAATATTCTTACTGGTATTTGAAGCTAGGTCGTAATCCTGACTGAAGGGTGGTAATGACCAATTATGTATGTATGTATACACAAAATACAGTTAAACATGGTGGTGCAAAACTAATGCTATGGGGAAGCTTTTCATATAATGATGTAGGCAGGTAAATTGGCAATTGAGTGGTTTCGGGTTAATGGGGTAAAGGGCAGTTAAGAACAGTTAAGAAGATGTTAAAAAATTTGTTGCAAAGAAGCAACCTTCAAACGCAGAAGAACTATGGATCACAGTGCGCGATACATGACATCAAATTCCTTTAAAGAGATGCCAACATTTTTTTGACTCAATGCCTCGTAGATGTGCTAAAGTCATTAAAAACAAAGATTATTCAACTAAATACTAAAATAGCTTATACTATTTTAAGATAATATGAAACTTTTGTGCCTTTTGTTTAAAAATTATCAAGTTGTGTATCAGAGAACTGCATGATTGTGAATAAAATGGCATAGTTTTGTATTTTCTAAAATGAATACTGAGCTAGCAATTGACAGTAAAAAAATTAAATATTCTAATACATGATTCATATTATCTAGCCTGTTGTTAACAATTGCTTGTCACTGCTTGCTACTACTGTTTATTTATATGATTCACAGAAGCAACGAATCAGTATGAGTGTTTTGAATACTTTTTAAAAAACTCTTTTAACAAATATTGTTTTATGTAAAATTTTCAAGTGAGGACTTTCATTTTATAATTTACTGCAATATTAATATTATTATTAAATGCAAAATATATTTTAATTTTTATTTTCTTATTTACATTTCGGAAAAAGAAGAAGTTACATATGTCAGTAAGTTATTTACAGTTTGTAGACCAATGCGGTTACGCTTTTCGGTGATTATGTTACATGCGGCGGAAAATACGCGTTCGGAAGCTGCATTGCTTGCGGGAATACTCAAATTTTTTTGGCAAGTTTGTGTAAACGAAGGTTTTCCGGAGTGTGGTTTTGCGACCATTTCAATATCAATATTCATTTCTAAATGACTGTAACGATTTACTTCACCGGATATACTTTCCGTAGCGGATAGGTTTGTTTGAATAAAATTAGAGAAAAATAGTTGGAAATCTAGTGGTGGTTCATCAAATGTTGAATAATGAATTGGACTTGAAGAAGACGATACAGACTTCCTAACTTCGGAAATACAAAACGCTTTTACTTCTTTCAAATTAATTTCATTTAGGCAAGAATTGGTTGGTGAACACAGGAAACAAGCCGTGTAGTGAATAATTCTTAAATTAGCAATGTACTTATTTTTCATTTCGTTCTTTTTACATGGCAAACTCCATTTTCACCATTTCTTAATAATTCTGAATTCATTGTATTGAATTTTCTAAAAAGACTTTCAAATTGTTTTTTAATGTCAACTCAAAATTTCATTTGAGTTGTGAGTTATTTGATTTCTATACAAAACAATCAAACAACAATAAGAATTTTTTATTTATTTATACTAACAGTACTTAAAAAACAAAAGTGAGTATATTACATTCAGTTGTTAGAGAATCAACACTGCAAGCAATATCATTAAAATATATTGATGTTAAACAACATAACAAAAGCAACTTACATATGAGTGGACAGTGAAAGTGAATCAACTCATGCAGTTCTCTGTTGTGTATTATCACTCCTATTATTTTGAACAATTAATTTTGAAAGAAAACTTAATTTACATAAAATATTTTTTGTTTTTATAGTTTTAATTAAATAATTAAATGGTAAAAAAATTTGAAAATGAATCAGAAATACATTTTATGTCAAAAGAATTTTATTATTTTCTTTTTTATTTTTCTTAATTTTAAACTTTACTTTTAATTGAAAGGTACTCCTATTATTTTGAACACAACTGTATGTACATATGTGTTCCGAGTGTGTGTGTGTGTGCCTTTGATTATATTTAAGAGCAAAATAGTAAAATACAAAATAAAGGAAAAATAAAAATTAAAATAAAAACAAAAACAAAACAAAACACGTAAGATGTGAATACAAATACGTATGTACGTATGGCACAAGGATTCTATGAATGAAAAGCTGAACAAGTAGCAATACACTTGCAGGCACAGGAATGGAATTATTTATGCATCAGTAATTATATAATTTCATAAGAAGATACTTTCTTTTGTTCCTGTTTTTATTTTCGTTTTATTTTTCTCAATTAATTTCTTCATTATAAATTATTTCACCAGCAGAGCCAACCAGCCAACCAGTATCAGAACGAGAAGAGAAAAAAGCTCATTAGGAAAATTTAAGAACCCGTAGAACAGGAAATGCAAAAAAATAGACGCTTTTTCTTACGAAAATATATAAAAGTCAACAAAAAAATTTAAAGAAGTGTTGAAAGAAAAATTTTAAATAAACTTATCGAGTTTCTTTATTTAACACAGTGTACACTGTACACTTTTAGCGACAAAGCGATCTCACATAATGTGTCTGTTCAAAAAATGTTCGTGTGTTGTTTTTATATGTGACTGCCTCTTGTCTGTCTACCACACTTTTTGTCAAGCAATTCATCATTTAACCAACAAATCAGCCAAGTTAGTTAGTCAGTCAGACATTATTTGAGCCAACAGCACAAACAGAAGTAGTTTCCTTCTTCTAGTTTGCGTTATTTATAAGACAGAAGCTTAAAGGAATTGATCGATCCATCAGAGTACAAAAAACTTTCAATGTTTTTGACACTTTCCTTAGGACAATGAGAAACAATTATATTCATATGAACGAAGAAAGACTTTTTATATTTACTTTTTCTTTCTTTAGATAACACAGTTTTGTTAAAAAAAAAAACATCTCCTCCCCTATCTTCTTATTTTGTTTTCATTAATCAAGTTTGGCTGATTGGCATACCGTAAGAGAAGTAGCAACAACGCCAGCTATGTGCTTGCATTTGGTGTAGTGAAAGGACAAGCTTACTTACTTACTTAATTGGCCATAACAACCCGATTAACGGATTTCGGCCTGCCACAACACATCCTTCCAGGCGCCTCTGCTTCTTGCGCGCCCACGCCAGTTGGTCACACCAATCAATGACAGGACTTCATCGATTTGGTCCTTCCAACGGATACAAGGTCGTCCTCTTCGCCGACCACAAATCTCCGCATCAAATACCCTTCTCGCCGGAGCATGGCCTAACCAGCGCAGGCGTTGGATATTAATACGCTGCACAACGTCTATGTCGTTGAGGAGGTCATACAGCTCACTGTTGGATCGGATGCGGAAATCATCGCCAACTCGCACTGGACCGAAGATCTTACGTAGAACTTTTCTCTCGAACACTCTCAAGGCAGCTGCATCAGTTCTTAATAGGGTCCATGCTTCTGCGCCATAAAGAAGCACGGGTAGGATGAGCGTCTTGTAGAGTATTAGTTTCGTCTTACGAGAGAGGTCTCTGCTACTCAATTGCCTATTGAGACCATAGTAGCACCTGTTGGCAAGAGTAATCCTGCGCTTGATCTCCAGACTGACATCATTTTCGGTGGTAACGGCGGAGCCAAGATAAATGAATTCCTTGACTGTATCAAAAGTGTAGTTATCTGCCGTAATTTGAGACTCAATACGCCGCACGGCTCTACTTGTCGATAACATATACTTTGTTTTGCCCTCATTTACTGCCAGACCCATCTTCTTAGACTCGCCTTCAATAGCACTAAAGGCAGCAGTGACATCTCGCTTGGTACGCCCTATGATGTCGATGTCGTCAGCGTACGCAAGCAACTGGACACTTTTTTGAAAAATAGTGCTATTGCGATGCACTCCCGCCTTTCGCAGAACACTCTCCATGACGAAGTTGAAGAGGTCGCATGATAAGGGATCGCCTTGTCTGAAACCTCGCACGGTATCAAAAGGTTCGGAGAGGTCCATTCCTACCTTGACGAAGCTGCAGGAATTGCTCAACGTCATTCTGCATAGCCTTATCAGCTTCGCAGGTATACCGAGCTCAGACATTGCGGCAAAAACACGATCCCTTATGGGGCTATCGAAAGCAGCCTTATAGTCGACAAAAAGATGGTGTGTGTCGACTTGATTTTCGTGGGTCTTCTCCAGGATTTGGCGTAGTGTGAAAATCTGGTCGATGGTGGACTTGCCAGGTCTGAAGCCGCACTGATAAGGTCCAATCAGTGTTTTGAAGAGAGGCTTCAGTCGTTCACACAATACGCGTGTAAGAACCTTATATGCGATAGGGAGAAGGCTTATACCCCAGTAGTTGGCGAAAGGACAAGCTACTCTTGATTAATTCATACTCCTTTTTGAAGAGAAGGCATTGCTTTACCTTCCCACGGTTTCTATTGTTGATTTTATGTCTCTAGGACATAAAGGACTTCTTGAATAGAATATTTGGAAGCGATTGCTTATTATAACTCATATGTTTTGTAAGCGTAAGGCAATATTTTAGAGTTCTGCAGTTTATGTCTTAAGCATTATAGTTCTGATTTATTTATTGGATTCTAAAGAAGACATGTTGCAACGAAATACAGAAAAAAATATGCATCAAAGGACCGCTACTGCTCTGATGATGGGCCATTACTTTTTTCATAAAAATAAAATATAACGTCCATATCCAATCCATCCAGTCGTGGTCAGAAGAACTTTTTCTTTTTTTTCTTCCTTTTATAAGACCAATAATCAGAGGATGGCCCCTAATCACGCAGTGCATTGTGTTGGAATTAGGAAAATAGGTTATGTTAAGGAGGACAGAGGGAGTAGTGTTTGTGGGCATTAGATTTTTATCTTTTTATATTATAAGTGGCAGGAAAGGGAGTTCCACTTACGGATAGTCCGGCTAGAGAACGAATACTATCTGAATGCAGTGTGCGACCAACTGGGCAATTAACCACAAGCGCGTTTACCCTGCGAGAAAACGGGTGCTACTAAAAATACACGAACAGGGAACAAGTCCCTTTATCTCGCTTGAGCAAAATCCGTAGTAGTAGCTATATAATAGTGAAACACAAAAAAACATTGCGACAATGCTCCAATGAATCAATAGAGTTTACTACCCTGCCGTCATTAATAACCACCCTCGCCGTCTCCTGTACGCGGTGGAGAAGCCTCAAAATAGTCGTTGAGGCACCCGCCCATTCATGAGAGTTGTACTCCATTCTCGGTCCAATATGAGTGGTGTAAATAGTAAGGAGATCAGATGAAGTGAAATATTTCTTGCACCGTCTTAAGAAACGGAGGTACTTGAATGCTTCTTTCGACACTTGAAATATGTTCTGGTTCCAGCGAATATCACACTGAATTTTCATGACTAGAACTTCAAGAGCGTCTGACTCACTAATATTTACAATACCCTTAACCAAGAATGATAAACTAAAGATTACGCCATCGCGCACACAAAATTAAAACTTTCTTTCTAATGTAAGTTATATTGCAGCGCTGCCAACTACTTTCACGTAGTGCACACATTTTTCAGAGAAATGTTAATTTTCTTAATTTTAATATAAAAAAGACTTGGTAACCTTTAAAATAGCACAACTACGGCATCTAACGGGAAAACATGCGCAAGGCGTAATCTTTAGTTTATCATTCTTGACCCTTAACTACAGATAAGGCGATATTATTGCTTCGCTTATGTGTTAATCCAGTAATGCTCAGTTACTGCAATATCAGCCTCATCTTTAAAACATTAAGGCCCAACCACGTCGCCTGACAAGAATCTGTGCCGGACGTTAATAACGAATTGATAACTTCGCGCAATGTTTTCTAAAGAACTGAAACACAGGAATTTTATGGACCTAGTCGCTTCATATGTTTTGAACACTCTTTGTTTCATTAGATGAACTTTCTCGACTGAAAACTCTTCGAGTTTGAGGGTGGTCTCAGCATATTTTAAATTTGTTTTCTTGTTTGTTAAGTTTTGTTCCTGAAACAATAAAATCTTAAAAACCGATTCAATCCAGGATCCTATCAATATCAGGATAATTTCGGGTTTCTATTTGACAGGTCCTGTGTGGACAGTTGTGATTTTTCGATGTTGTTTTTTAACTTTATATAAACACGGTCAAGTTCCACACAAAACATTGGCGTTTCCGCTTAAAGTTTTATAAGATGTCTGCAGCCGACACTATGCGACAAAATAAAAAAATGAAATACACCCAGCTAATGACATAGTGTACGTTGTGAGTTTTCTTGAATATAAC
The DNA here is from genome assembly GCA_927399465.1 of Sarcophaga caerulescens. Taxonomy (NCBI): domain Eukaryota; kingdom Metazoa; phylum Arthropoda; class Insecta; order Diptera; family Sarcophagidae; genus Sarcophaga; species Sarcophaga caerulescens. The sequence continues at coordinate 24,254,058 of OV656867.1, forward strand.
TCGAAACTATTTTTTTATATTTCTCGAACCCTTCAAACTTATTTTATTTGACAAAAACTGTTTTTTTTGGACTTTACGCACAAATTGATTGATTACACAAACATTTCTGAACCGATATCCAAAATTTAAACCTTATTAGAAAGGAGAGAGATGGGCCTTTAAAACAATATACATATTTATATTATTTAGCTTAATATGCTATGAGGTTTGATGAGGTAAACTTGACAAATGCGAATTTTTTTCATATTTTTTCAAGTTTATCCTTTCATAGTAACAAACTTTAATTAAAAAATATGAAATGAGTGATGACATTCTGAAAGTGTATTATCTTGTGAAAGAGAAATAATAATATTTGCAAAAAACACAAATATTAGCTTACACATTTTGCGATAAACAATCAAGATCCATCAAAACTTTTGGAAATGTTTGAAGTGAAAGTTCATTTGATATATAAAAAATATAACACGACTGTTATACTATTTAAATAATAACTACGGTAATTTTTGTCCGCTTTTGTCAAACGATGTATCAATCTCTTCTCAAGATAATGCACTTTCAGAATGTCATCACTTATATTATATTTTTAAATTCAATTTTGCAATTAAGAATAGCTAAAGTTGAAAAAATGAGAAAAAAAATCATATTTTCCAAGTTTACCCGCTCAAAACTTATAACATGTAAGTTTGAACAAAATGTTTATGTATAACATTTTAAAGGCTCATCTGTCCCCTTTTCAAAATAGTTTGGATTTTGAAAATAGTTTAAAAAATCTTTGGGTAATCAATAGTTTTGTGTGAAAAGCTCAAAAATACCGTTTTTGTCAAATAAAACAAGTTTGGAGGGTTCAAGAAATATAAAAAAAAATATTTTTGAGTTCTACTTAACAAAACTCACAACTTACACTATGTCAGTTGTATTTCATTAATTTTATTTTGTCGCATAGTGTAATTTATTACGTGTAATAAATGTTTACATTATTATGATCCAAAATATAAGAGTATTTGCAATTACTCAGTTCGACTAGAGCCCCAAGTTTTGATCCAGAGAATGGAGAAAACTCACTTTACACTTCTGCCCAAGTTTACTGTTTTTCCTTTCCTCTCACATCCATAACAAAAACTGGAACTCAAAAACGGCAGAGACTTGATGGTTTTGTTTCCAGCAGCATCTTATTGATGTATTTAGTTTTGATAGTTGCTTGGTGGCTCTGTCTCTTAGCACTTAGTGACAGCAACAGCAACAGTAACCGTTATATTCAGTTTTTTTGCACACATAATTTATATTTTTCTTTCTGCTGCTGTGTCTTAACAATTTTTTTTTCATTTTTCGTTTCGTTTTGATGTTTCTCTTATCGTTGTTGTTATTGTTGTTGTAGCTGCTGTTATTGTACAATTCATACGTTTAGTAATAATTACTGCGACAATGGCGTTGAACAACATGCCTTTAATTGCTTCCTTGTGTTACAGTTTGCCTTTGAGCTGTCTTTTAATCACAGTCATTATCGAACGCGCACTCTTTTCTCTTCATCGTAACCCCCCCCCCCCACCCTTGGCAAGGCTTGTGACTCTGTCGTTTGTTTCTTCAATAAGCCTTGTGTTTTGTTCTGTTGTGTTTCTTATTTTCTTCTTAGCAAAAATTGCTGTTGTTATTGTCGTTGTCGTTGTGTTTTATGTCTAACCAACAACAACAATATTTATACTCATTACAGAAGGACTAAAACTTCCTTTGGGATTATTTTATGCTGGTAGTCAGAGTTTGGTTTTGGAATCTTTTAATACACAGTACTTCAGGAGATGCCTTCGCTATGGCCTTTAAAACATTATTACGAATAGAAAACGGAGACAATCGTCAACTTATTTTGAACGAGTTTTATAAAAATACTAAGTAACGAATATATTTTCTCAATTCAAAAGAGTAATTCTCAATCGATTGTAATACATAAACTTTGGAATATGTGAAGCTATTGCTGCAATTAGGTTATTGTGAGGTAGCTTCTCACATCACTTATGTTGTGTGTGTTAATTTTAGACATGAGTGGCGTGACCTACAATTTAATATTGAATCTGAACGACAGTTTTTGTGAGAAACTCTACTCCTTACTCTCAGAGTTATAGCCAGAAATCTGCTATTGAAGATGTCTGAACCGTGGCCTCACGTCTAATAAGCCAACACACTGCCTCCTAGACTACGGCGACTTAAAAAAAGGCCTCTCCAATATTAATAATAAATCAAACCTTTACTACTTAACTTAATTGGTCATTAGAACCCTTAAACAGGACCTAGTTTCTCACAGCACCCATGTTTTGTGTGTTAATCTTATACATGAGTGGCGGGATCTACAGTTTAAATTCGACTTCGAACGACAATTTTTTTTTAAGAGACTTTTCAAGGCAATTTTATTTACTCCGTCGCCGAAGAAATATTTTTTCATATTTTGTTTAATTCGAGAGGCCTGAGTCAGGGATTGAACCACTCACTGCTTATTAGCCAACACACTACCTACTAGACTACGGCGACTTTAAATAAAACCTTTAAACCTTTGTAAATAAAAACTATAATTTCCGATTCAAATATTATTTTATTTTTATTCAAGTTATTGAAATTTTCTATGAAACCTGTGAAATGAAATTTGATCTTAAAGTTAAACCTTAAATAATCCGACATATTTTGAAGGAATAACTTCAGATTAAATGACATCATATTACTGAACTTCTAATCATGTCTTATCCATGTTTCCAAACTCTGCTAAATAATAACACATTCACATACATTTCTTCAATTCCAATGTAAGTATTTTAGGAGGAAATAAAATTTCACAGGCCGCCTTTTTTGCATGCCTTATACTCGAATCATTTATAAGTATTATAAGTATTTTTCTAAAGTTATGAATCTAAGGGCCATTATTACAATTTGCCTTTAAACTTGGGTTTAGTTAAAGGTAACTTTAGCTAAAGGGAACTGTAAAGTTACCTTTAACTGATTTTCGTTATTACAACTTAGAGATAAAATAAAATTAAAATATGGCAGTGCCAGAGCAAAGTCGATAAAACTGCTCAATTAAACAAGTTTTTTTTAACGCAGTGGCAACAGCGGACTTCGTTTTTTGTTGTATATGCTCATTTTGTTTATGTTTGATATGGCAAGTTCAAACATAAAGTGACCTTTAATTGTTAAAGGTAGGATGATCTTCCCTTTAGCTTAATGATCACTTCTATCTTAGTGGGTACTCATAATAATGAAAAACAATTTATCTGCCCGTTAAAATCCTCCCTTTAGTTAACGGCAAGTTGTAATAATGGCCCTAAATGAGTAGGCTTATGAATCAAACATATTTCGAATGGTATGAGTTTGATGTCAACGTTGTACGCATACGCATTGCAACCTGTACTTTTAAATCAACGTTGTAGTAAGTCTGAGTGAATCAAAGTAGTTAATTTTCAATATTGAGGACTTACTTATATTCAAAATGTCATGAGTGCTTATAAGTAACGAAAAACGATTCATTGCTGATCTCTGGTACAAACTAAAATGCTCAGAGGATTTAATATTAATGATATAAAAACATGGTTACACATTGGACTATGAATGAAACAGCTTTTCTTATATTTGAAATAAGCTTTAATTAGGCAAATATGTATCGACTTAGATTGATAATATTTTACTACTTTGCACTGTTGCAAAACTTCTGGGTTTTTTCTGTGTTTTTTGAACAAATGATGATGATCAAAAGTTTGATGATGAATATCTAACTTCCTAGGAAGCTTCTCGGTGCTTCCTAACGAGTCGTGCATGATGTCATGAACTTGCAGTAATTGATCAACCAAAACGAAGTGTTTTTTCTCACTAACCATATGATTGTTGAAAACCCAAAGGCCCTCGCCTCGTAAATTACTTACGATGCCTTCATCCTGCAAATAAAGTATAAAATGATGACAAAAAAATTAAACGAAAATAACAAGAACGTTAAAAATAAAAGAAATTTTATAAAGTTCTTTACGGTTTTATGCGCTTTCATACACCACCACAGTAATTCATTCCATGACACACTCTCACTCACACGCTCCCAGCACCATCATAGATATTTTATAAGCCATGTTGTATTCATCGTATTCGTAGATATTTTTTTGTTTTTGTAAAATGTGTAAGTACTTGATGTATAGATCCGTTGATATTATATTACACAACATAACAAAGTGGAAAAAATAAACGAAAATAAGACAAAATAATCATAAAAAAAAGTAAAAAATCACTCAAAATGCTGAAAAGAAAAGCAAAAACAAAAGACGATATTATGATGATGATGTTGGCGAAGAAACCGAAGCGGGAACGGGAACGCCAGAAGAAAAAAGTTAAAAGAAAGAAAATTTTGTTTTTTTTTTTTTTGGAAATTTCTTTCAAAAGTGATTAAGCACATGTCAGATGCAGGGTTTTATATGTATGTACGTTACTATGTGTGAATTTCAACACACGAGTGATTAAGATAAAGATGAAAAGATTGTATAATGCAGATATGGTAGTAAGTGAGAGCATACGAACAAGGTATATACAAACAAACAGTAGGTATACATACATATATCAATATAATGGAACAATTAAATTCACAATGGTCCCAGAACTTCAAATATGGTACCATTTCCGTCTTAAAAATGAAACGGAAATATTTATGAGACATTGTTTCTTGGGTCTAATCGGTAAATATTGAAGGTGTAGGTAATTTAATCAATATAAGGAATTAGTGTCACATATAATATACATAAGTATATAAAATCGTTGGCATAAAACTGTTTAAAATCAAAAGTTCTACGATGTAGAAAACCTAAAGAAAGTAAGTGTTCGAAAGGATAACAAAAAACGCTAGTTCGATTCATATTCTTACAACGTAAAGCGTGGTCTTCACTAGCCAGGACGAAGTAGCTGATCGTATACCTCAATTATTTGGAAATAAATTATACTATTACGAGATTAGAAAAATTTAGATACTTTTGCTTTTACATCGTTTAACATTAAAATTATAAACAAAAGCTACAAAAACAAAACAATGCAGTAAACAAACCTGTTTACAAATTATCGTACATACTGCTTAATACATATAACGACAAACACCAGCATAAAAAATGGTAAACAAGTAAACAAAAATATACCAACAATAAACCAGTGTAAAAAAGGGAAAAACAAGTAAACAAAAAGGCAACAACAACACTGCAAGGATAAACGTAAACAAAATACATACACATACATAATTGGTTATTACAACCCTTCAGTCAGGATTTTGACCTAGCTTCTCACACCACTTATGTTGTGTGCGTTAATTTTATACATGAGTGGCGGGACCTACTGTTTAAAGTCGGCTCCGAACGACAGATTTTTGAGAAACTTTTCATGGCAATTTTATTTACTCTCAGAGTTTTTGCCAGAAATCTGCTGAGAGACAGTCGCCGAAGAAATATTTTTTTTTTTCATATTTCGTTTTGATGCCTGACCTGGGATACGAACGCGGGTTTTACGTCCAATAAGCCAACACACTACCTACTATACTACGGCGACTTAACAAAATACGCAAACAACAATAACGTAAACAACATGTTTATATTTATAGAGATTTCGGGTAGGCGAAGTCATTATCCTTCAAGAGCATTCATCAGACTATTTAACCTGCGATATAAAAGGCAAGACAAAGCAGGCAATGCAGTCAGTAAAAAAGTCTTGTGTGAAGACGCGTTGCGTGTGAAGAGAATAATCGTGGTTTGAAGATCTAAGTTATAAAGACAATTGTTATTGTTTACGGAAAAGAGTGTAAAGAAGATAAACAAATAAAGCAATTTGTTGTTGTTTACATCAAGTTTGTGACCAGTGGGACACAGAATTGTGCGAACAATAAAGAATTTATTTAAAACTAAGCACAAATTTATTTTTATTTACATTTTAAACGTTTTTAAAAGGTAAAAACGTAACAATATATAATTCAACACTTCAGCAAGAGTTTCAACCTAGTTTCTCACACCACTTTTATACATGAGTGTAGGACCTACAGTTTAAAGTCGACTCCGAACAACAGATTTTTGAGAAACTTTTCATGACAATTTTATTTCAGAGCTCAGAGCTCATGCGAGAAATCTGCAGAAAGGAAGTGAGTTAGAAGGCGACAGATCACATAACACAAATAATCGAATTAATTATGTTCTAAGATTATCTTTATAATATTTCAAACTGTATTAGAAGGAAAAAAATGAATATTTATCTGTGCTATCGGCTTAATGTATAGTGGAGTGGAATAAATTTAAAGCATTTCTATTGGTTTTACTAATAGGATCACATCTAAGAAATTAATGTGTTGTAATTACATTATAATCTGGATACATTGAGATTGTATTTTAATTGGAGAAAATGTATTCATTAAATTTGCTCTCCTCTATTTTTATCCTTCATTTTAATTTTGTTTTCTAAAAGCTCTTAAAAACAGGGGTCACCTTGCGAAATTGACTTGACTGTAAGAGATTTCAAGTTTTAATGAAACACTAAATTCATGCTTCTTAATATTATTGTTCATGTTCTTGTTATTGTTATTTTTAAGCTGGTGTTGCTTTAATTAAAATCAACAGAACGTTGCAACAATTCAACCAAATTTTAATTGAAAAATAATTTCCATTACATCTTAAGGCAGTTGTCATTTCGCCACAATATCTTCAAGTCTTTGATACACTCGAAAAAAATTATTTGCTTTCCTTCAATATGAATGAACTGAGTGGAAATAAGTTTTACAAACTCTTCTATTCTCAGGAAGCATAATTTATTTATAATCTAGATAACATTATTATTGTTACAAACATGGAAACGGTGTAACATCGTTTAACATTAAAATGATAAACAAAAGCTACAAAAGCCATTAATATGAAAGAAAAAAGGATAGACAAGTAAGCGAGAACGCAACAACAAAGAATGTAAATTAAATACACAAACAACAATGAAACCACGAGCACGCGAGAAGGCGAAGCCACGAACATTTGACTTCAAGAACATTCATCAGACTGTTTACGTGGGCATATAAAAAGGCAAGACAAAGCAGGCAAATCAAAAATAAGAATTCAGTCAGTCTTATGTGAAGACGCGTTGCGTGTGAAAAGAACAGTCGTTGTTTGAAGATCTCCGTTGTAAGCAAAGAAGAATAGCGAACAAGCAATTACTGTTGTATACGCCAAGTTATAAATAGTGGCACACAAAAATAGTGCGAACAATAAAGAATTCAATTGAAACTAAACACATATTTGTTTTTATTTTGTTTGCAAACAACGAACTCATAAAAGGTAAAAACGTAACATTACTATCGGTATGGAAATAATTATGAACCTAAAATTATCGCAGAACATTCTCTTTTCGTATATATTCGTGTGTGTACCAGAGATCAGTAATGAGTATTCAAAAAGATGAGTAGAATCGAATCATACCCATAATTTCTGCTACTTATACGCATTCATACTTATATTAACATCATGGAACGTCTACTCTAATCTATATAAATAAAAATCAATTGTCGTTCGTTGGTAATTGCATCAGTTGAGAACGGCTAGACCGATTTGGACAATTTTTTTTACTGAAATGTTCGTCATAGTCCAACTTAGGTTTTTACGGAAAGAAAAATTGACCACGCCCACTTTTACGTCCACTTTTTTCGTTTTATCTAAAATCGGAAAACGGCTGCACCGATATGGCTAATCTTTTATTTAAATGGTCGCAGTAATCTAATTTAAGTTTTTACTGAAAGAAAAATTTACCACGCCCACTTTTACACCCACTTTTTTCGATTTATCTAAAATCGGAAAACGGCTGCACCGATTTGGCTAAATTTTTTAAAACATGTTCGTAGTAATCAAATTTAAAGTTTTACTGAAAGAATAATTGACCACGCCCACTTTACGCCCACTTTTTTTCGATTTATCTAAAATCTTGGAACGTTTGGACGGATTTGTCTTATTTTTTTAAAATGTTCTCAATAGTTTACAAAAGTTAATTACCGAAAGAAAAATTGTCCACGCCCACTGATACTCCCACTTATTCGCCCACTTTTATTAAATCGTCGGGTAATTTTATGTACATATAGATAAAATCCGTTAAAAAAACAAAAATAAGAAGCTTATCAGGTTTAGATGGTTTGAAAAAAAAATTCGATATAGCAAAAAGTAGGCGTGGCAAAGCTTTAAAATTGAATATTTAGTTACATATTGATCGTAGACGAATGCAATTTGGTGGGTAAGTTCGTAGAGTCGATATCGACAAGCTCACCAACCCTCCCCATTTAAAAGATACCTATAAGTCGGCTAATTCGATGGTTTATAACTACATATGTACATATATAACATGTATGTCTGTTAGCTTTTCTTTTGGAGCGAGTACAACAACTACAACTTCGTCAGCGCTACCCATGATTCGGGCCTCTTATTGTTATTCTTTGTATGCCTCACCTAAATAACGTACCGACTTCGATTAAATTTTGAACTAGATAAATAGATCCACACACTTATAGTAAGTTAGTTATTTTTATATAACTGTTTTATGCAGCGTATTACAATAAATATATAATGTGACCTGTTTTGGGCAAAAAAAAATTTATTTTGGGCGGGACGAAGTTCGCTGGGTCAGCTAGTCATTTATAAGTATTATAAGTATTTTTCTAAAGTTATGAATTTAAATGAGTAGGCTTATGAATCAAACATATTTCGAATGTTATGCATTTGATGTCAACGCTGTACGCATACTCATTGGAACCTGTACTTATAAAACAACGTTGTAGTGAGTACGAATGAATCAGAGTAGAGTAGCTAAATTTCAATATGTTGTTGACTCACTTATATTCAAAATTTTGCGAGTGCTTATGAGTAGCGAAAAAACGATTCATTGCTGATTTCTGGTATGTACCATATATTGTATCGGTTGCTTTCACTCCTACCGCAAACAGCTTCTAATCATTTTCATTTTATGAAGTATACTTGCTTTTTGTCCAACTGCTTCAATATTTTGCGTCAAACTGAGTTCTTCTTTTACTTCCGTGGGCAATTGATGTCATCCTTGAGAGGTTGATAAGGACTTCAATGCTTAGTTTAGTGTCTTCGATACACACTTTGGCTATACTTTGAAATTGATCCAAGTGGCAAAAATGAATCCTGATTTTGGCCAGCTTTAGACGTTTCTGTATCCATTATTTCCAGATTTTATGTCATAACGATGTAGTTTTGTATTCAAGAGCCGTGTATTTACGGTCAAATCTCAATTAAATGTCTTTGTTGTTGATTACTGCATTCAGCATTACGACATTGAACCATTGATGATAAGGAAACAAAACCCTAACGTATACCACCTTTGACGGACATAACTTTACTCATTGAGATTTGATGGTGTGTGCATTCATCTTTAATAATTCATTATTTCATTAAGTCCAGCATATTATCAAGCAATGGTTGTCTTCTTCAGTTCCGCTGAATCACTTTACTGAATCTGGATATGCTATAGCATTAGTCTATGCTAGCAGATATCAAATAGAACCCTATTGATACCTGTCACTCAACACATCAGCTACTTGTCAGGTAGGTCTAGTTTACTAATCTGAAAGAAACAACAACAATTGCTTTCCGCTCTTATTTTCAGCATTTAGGAACAAGATAATGCGCAATGCTTAAGGTTAAGGGTAGTCCTCATAATATATATTTACCATAGCCACTGTAATGGAGAGGTGTGCAAGTAAAAGAAGGCAAAACGAAGTATATGTTGTTGACAAGTATGTCAATATGCCGGGTTTTGTATCCCTTATTACGGCCGATGAATATAGTTTCGATTTTGTCAGTATATAAGTTTGTCTTAACTCTGCCATTACCAGCAAATGTGATGTCAGTCTAGAGATCAAGCGTTGGATCATTCCTACCAACAGGTGTTGCTATGGTCGCAATAGATAGCAGGGACCTCTCTCATATGACGAAAGTTGTATTCTACAAGTCGTTAATCCTCTCCGTGCTTCTTTATGATGCAGAAGCTTGGACACTATTAAGTACCGATGTAGTACATACCACAGATCAGCAATGAATCGTTTTTTTTTCGCTACTCATAAGTACTTTGAGTATGAGTGAGTCAACCGTATTGAAACCAGAGATCAGCAATGAATCGTATTTTCGCTACTCACAGGTACTTATGAAATTTTGAGTATGAGTGAGTCAAGAGTATTAAAATTCAACTACTCTGATTCATTCGTACTCGCTACAACATTGATTTATAAGTATAGGTTGCAATGAGTATGAGTACAACATTGACATCAAACTCACAACATTCGATTCATTGTTTGATTCATACGCCTACTCATTCAGATTCATAAATTTAGAAAAATACTTATAATACTTACGAATGATTCGAGTGACTCGAATCAAAATTTACAGTAGTAGTTATTGTTGCATTTACAAAAGAAGAGAAAAGAAAAGACAAAGACAGCAAACAAAGCACACACACAACCTTCTAGCGAGTATTGTGGTGTTCGTACTCGAATCATACTTATTTTGTGCTTCGTGTATATGTTGAATCATGGAGAGTCGAAATCAACAACATCGTGCGTATTGTTAAGTATGAGTACGATGAGTATTTCTAACTTTGAATATGAGTAGTATGAGTATGATATTAAAATAAGTATGAATGCGTATAAGTAGCTGAAATTATAAGTATGACTCGAATCTACTCATCGTTTTGAATACTCGTTGCTGATTTCTGATTGAAACTCAACTGCTTTGTTTCATTCGTACTCAATACAACGCTGAATTATACGTACAGGTTACAATGAGTATGCGTACAACGTTGACATCAAACGCATACCATTCGAAATATGTTTGATTCATACGCCTACTCATTTAGATTCATAAATTTAGAAAAATACTTATAAATTATTCGATTGATTCGAATCATTCATCAAAATTTACAGTCTTGGTTGTTGTTGCATTTACAAAAAAAGAAGAAAGCAAAGACAAAGACCGCAAGCAAAGCAAACACACAACCTTCGAGTGAGTATTGTGGTGTTCGTACGTGAATCATACTTATTTTGCGATTCTCGTAAATGTTGAGTAAAGGAGAGTCGAAATCAACAACATCATACGTGATGTTAGGTATGAATATGATGAGTACTTCAAACTTTTAATATGAGTACAAGCTCTATGACATTAAAATAAGTATAAATGCGTATAAGTATCAGAAATTGTGAGTATGACTCGAATCTACTCATTGTTTTGAATACTCATTGCTGATCTCTGGTACATGCATAATTTGGCCGTTACAACCCTTCAGTCAGGATGACAACCTAGCTTCTCACATCATTATGTGTGTTAATTTTATACATGAGTGGCGGGACCTACAGTTTAAACTCGACTCCGAACGACGGAATTTTGAGAAACTTTTCATTGCAATTTTATTTTCTCTCAGAGTTTTTGCCAGAAATCTGCTGAGAGGAAGTCGCCGAAGAAATATTTTTTTTTTTTAATTTCATTTTGTTCGAGATGTCTGACCTGGCGAATGCAACGTAAAAATCAGAGGCTCTTGGAAGTATGTATTAAGATAGGCGGAAATCCAATAAACGTTCTTGTTAATGGCCAAGTAAGTAAGTAAGAACTGGAACTGGTAACTAAATTTCGATCATTATCATTCGAAAATTGAGTTAAAAAGTTTAACATTACAAATCTAATCTACTCCAGCATTATTATATCGAGTGTATGTAAACAAATGTAAATTATTCAAATGCGCTAGACAGCGTGGTAAGAAGAGTCAATTGAAGAAAGATTTTCAATAATTTCAATTGTTGTACGTTTCTATCCAAAGTGCTACCCCTTTTTAGCTAAAAGATTCTGTTTATCTGCCTGCTTGTCAGTCTGTCTATTTGTTTGTTTGTTTGTTTGTCTATGAAGTAAGTAAGTAAGTAAGCACGAACTGTTTCTGTTGCTTTTATGTCCCCATTACCATAGAAATTCGAAATGTTTTCCATAGAAATTCTAATGATTTTGTATGGTATGGTTATGGCAATTTAAATTATTTCATGCGTAACAAATAATTTCATTTAGAAGTAATGTATGCGAACGAATAAACAAGTACTCTCTCTCTCTCTCTCTCTCTATCTTTCTGGATTATGTATATTCCATACAAATCTATACGAAAATGTTTATCAGACAACTTAGCTGTTCGAACGACTTCCTATCTTCTTGACTGTCTATCTGCTACTACTACTACCAGTTGTATTAGTTGTACGTTGTCGTTGTTGGTTTTTTTTTTGGATGAATAAATGCATTTGTTTGTGCATTAAAATTTTGTAAAATAATTTTGCAAAACTAAATTAAACTATTTGCAGAACACGAGAATCAAACTTGTTATATTTATATGTACAGTAGTGGACTAAAGTGGATACATAAAATTAAATTTTTTTAAATTTGTTATATATTTATCTTTTAATAAAAAAAACTTAAAAAGAAAAATTATAGCATTAAACTTAAGCATATTTCTTCAATAAAAATGGCTTTAATTCAGAATAACATATCTTAAAAAATTAAATAAAAGGAATTACAGGTTAATTTAACTTTTATCCGGTTTTGTCCATTTTTGAATTTTCTGCAATTTTTGTTGTTAGTACTTTGTCCAAAGGCCTTTGTTCTTTATTACAGATTTTATTCGATTAGGCATACTTTCCACGAGATTTTTAATGGTTTCGAGTGGAAGATTGGCCCATTCCGTGGAAACTCTTGACCAAAGTTCATCCATATTGGTCGGTGCTCGTTCATATTGGGAAAGTCTTCTTTTTATAACAAATTTTCAATGGGGTTTAAATGCAGGCCATTTCATTGTTTTGAATTCTTGTTCGAAAAGCCATTTTTGCACAATCTTAGCGGTGTGCTACGGGTCCCCATCTTGCTGAAAAGTTATTTCCTTCGCCGGATAAGCGCAATCCTCAATAAATATGGGCAAATTGTTCTCCAAAATACTTAAATACTGCTTTTTATTCATTATACCATCTATTTTAACTAGGGGACCAACACCCCACCAGGCAAAACATCCCCACACCATTAAATTTCCACCACCGTGCTTTACTGTTTGCTTGACGTGATGTCGTTGAATGGTGTCAGTGGGCCTCTTCCAACAATACTGAATCCCATCAGACTGGAAACGATTAACGACTTTTGTTTCATCGGACCATATCACTCGTTTCCAGTCATCAATAGTCCAGTTTTTGTGGATTTTACAAAATTTAAGCCGAGCCTTCACATTTAAAAATATTCAATTATGTATCCACTTTAGTCCACTACTGTATGTATGTACATATATTTGTACGAACGAGTATTTATGGAAATTCTTTATTGTTTTCTAATTCTACTTTTGGAATAGAAGTACAAACAAGAAAACAAAAATTGTTTCTATGCGAGTGTATGTGTGTATGTATCGTATAATCGTATACAGTCAATCCTCCTATAACGCGGTACTCTTAGAACGCGATTTTCATATAACGCGGAGCCCTCCTAAAACGCGGTACTCTTACAGCGCGGTTTCCGTTCAACAACATTCCATATGTTCCTTCCGCACAGCCTATGTCATTAATACAACCTTTGGACCAAGGAGTCATTCAAACCTTAAAAATGTACTACACACGCCAACTTTTCCAAACCATTTTCGACAGATTAGAGAATAGTAAAAATAAAACTTACTTACTCAACTCTTACACATCGCGATACTTAGAGAGATGTTTTCCGCTAGTATTCGGCTAAAACACATACCGTCGGAATGGTGTAAAGTGGGAGTGGTCTTCATACCAAAGGCAGAAAGAAACTCTCACACCACACCTAAAGATTTTAGACCTATAAGTCTCTCTTCATTCCTGTTAAAGACCATGGAGAGACTCATCGATGTTGAACAACGCCAGACCTTAGATAGTAATATGCTATCTGGGCAACAGCATGCGTACAATAAGGGTAGATCTGTTGACACTGCCTTACATAACCTAACGTGTACGATAGAGAGATCGCTGGCACGAAAAGAGTATACCTTGGCGGTTTTTCTGGATATAGAAGGAGCCTTCAATAACGTGGAACTGGGTGCTATTTCCGGCGCTCTAACGAGACTGAATTTACCCAATACTCTGGTGAACTGGATATCCAGACTACTACGGGGAAGAACAATCTACCCGACACTGGGGTGCTCGCTCATCACCAGAGAAGTAGGAAGGGGAACTCCACAGGGTGGAGTACTCTCCCCTCTCCGATGGAACCTTGTGATGAATGAGCTGCTAGTGATGTTGGAAAACGTGGGATGCCGGGCGATTGCCTATGCAGATGACGTTGTTCTCACTATTTTGGGTAGATTTGTTGACACTATAAGAGACAGGATGCAACTTGCCCTAGGGAAGGTTAGGGAGTGGGCATCTGGTCGTGGTTTGGGTGTTAATCCTGGTAAAACGGAGGTTGTACTCTTCACGAGGAAGTACAAACCTCCACCTTTTCGTCCACTGAGATTGTATGGAGCGGAACTGGAACTCAAGGAGGAGGCGCGCTTCTTGGGCCTTATCCTGGATAGGAAACTATCGTGGAAACCGAACATCACTAACAGACTAAGAAAAGCCTCCATCGCCGTCTACGCCTGTAACAAGGTGTTGGAAGAAATGTGGCCTGAAACTTAGGATAACTCACTGGATCTACACAGCGGTGGTCAGACCTATCCTGACCTACGGATGCCTGGTGTGGTGGAAATCCCTGAATAGGACAACGAACTTGAACCTGATACGCAAGCTACAACGATCTGCTTGCATAATTATTAGTGGTGCCCTGCGCACTACTCCTACGATCGCTCTGGAGATGATCTTATACCTTCTACCGCCTGACCTATACTGCAGGGGTGTGGCGGCTAGGATCAGTAGGCGTCTCTGGGCGACTGGACAATGGCATGCATCGAGCATTGGTCATACAAGGATACTTGAGGGAGCTGATATTGTCGGAAGCATAGACTATATGACACCGCAATATGACTTCTCAATGAATTTTAGGACATCCATCCCGAAAAGGGAGGACTGGGGAAAGGGTGTGTTGCTCCTAACGAGAAATGCCGCACAAATCTACACCGATGGCTCCAAATTAGGCTCCAAGGAGCCGTTGGTATTGGCATCTATTCGAGATCAATCGGAATATACAAGTCTATGAGACTACCAGATCACTGCAGTGTCTTTCAGGCGGAAGTGTCGGCTATTCAAGCTGCGGTGAAAATTGTTGCGGACAAAAATGTTCGCAAGCGAAGGATCATTATACTTTCCGATAGCCAAGTGGCCATCAAGGCGCTGGATTCTAGTGTGATAAACTCCAAGACAGTATACGACTGTCGCAGATGTCTCAATGAGATGGCGAACCGATGTGATGTTTGTATCACATGGGTACCGGGACATAAGGACATTCCCGGCAACTGCAGAGCGAATGAATTGGCAGAAGGGGCACGATCGTCGAGCTCTCTGATGAATTCTCTACATTGGGGATCCCTTTAAGTACCAGTGGGCTTATGATTAACAATGCAATCGTGGACCTTGCCAACAGTAGATGGGCAGCTTCGGATAAAGGCAGAGCGGCGCAAAAAATCTGGCCAAAGCTGGATAGAAGGCGCACGACGACTCTGCTTAAGCTCCAAAGAAGCAGGCTCTAAGCTGTTATCGGGGTTATTACGGGGCATTGTATTATAGGAACACATGCGAGGCGTATTGGTCTTGGACACCTTGCGAATGATTTCTGCAGAAGCTGTGGAGATGAAGAGGAGGATGAAACTATTCTTCACCTACTTTGCACAAGTCCGGTACTTGGTCGGAGGAGGAAGAAACACCTGGGTGCCTACTACATGGAGGACGAAGATGAATTGTCATGCGTACTCAAGTGTGAAAAGAATTTTCCATTTTAAATGGTATTAGAACCGTGTCATCAGCTTGCGCGCTTAATGCGTGTTGGAAACCTCGTTTACCTTAAATGGTTCAAGCAATACAAGATGATTCTACAATTTCACTACCAGTTACAGAAATAGTAAACATTGTTTCTCGTTTAAGCGATGAAGAATTTGCAGTTAACCATCAGAATGTACTTAGGGAAGAAACTTTAGATGAATAAGAACTGATGGAATTAATTGTTGCACCCAGCTCAAATGCATTGCTAATCGAAATAAGGGAAAACGAATGGGTGTCAAATCTCGATTTACAAGATATGAAAAAAGGGGCTACATTTGGCTAAAGAATTAGAACTTCATTTCAACGGTGCGCAGCGCAAAGTTTAAAAGAGAGTTAAGAAATTGCTTAGCTCCTTATAGAGAGGTTTTAGTGGAGTTAAAAAAAATCTACAATCGAAAAACAATGTGAAGATGAATCAAGTGAGGAATACATTTTGCCCATTAAAAGTTACATCATTTTACAAGTTTTTCTTATTTTTGTCTTTTAGTTTAGTTTTCGTTTCATTTTTTAAACAATTCTTATATGAACTCTTTAATTCAATAAAAATAATTTATAATTTATCATGGCTTTTATATTTCGTGGTCTCTATATAACGCGTTACGAATGATGTGATTTGTACTAATTCTGAGTTTCTTATAGCGCGGTTTCCATACAAAGCGGGACTCACCGCGTTATAGGAGGGTTGACGGTACACACACACACACACATATGTATTTCACTCTGTACTTACTATAGAAAATATTTCATACATTTTGCAAAACATCAACCCTTTCTATCGATGTTTACTTCAAATGCACTTTACCATGGATGTTGTGAAATTGCAGAAAGTGGTTGCCAGATACAAAACTTTTGGCTGGTTTTTACTCGCTTAAATTTCCAAAAAAAAAAAAAATATTTTCTTTTTTGACCACTACAAACCTTTGGTCAGAATTACAATCTATCCTCTCGCACTGCCCATGTTGTGTGTGTTAATTCTATGCATGGCTGGACGGACCTACGATTTAACATCGACAAATTTGCAAAGCTATTTCATGGCATTGTATACTCTCAAAGCTTTTGCCAAAAGATTATGGTGAAATATTTTTTTCTTTTCATATTTCTTTATATTTGAAATGTTATAGCTAAGGTCTGAACTTACAAACCCTCGTCTAGTAAGCCAACACATGGATATGGCGAACTACGTAGAATATAATATATTGTTATGTTTTTACCTTTTTAAAAACGTTTAAAATATGAGTTCGTTGATTGCAAATAAAATAAAAATAAATTGGTACTTAGTTTCAATTAAATTCTTTATTGTACTCACCATTTTTGTGTGCCACTGTTTATAACTTGTCGTATACAACAATAATTGCTTGTTCATTAACAACGCAGATCTTTATAACGGAGATCTTCAAACCACGACTGTTCTCTTCACACTCAAAGGTGCTACACACAAGACTGACTGAATTCTAACTACTACTGGTTGCCTGCTTTGTCTTGCCTTTTTATAGGCCCACGTAAACAGTCTGACGAACATTCTTGAAGTCGAATGTTCGTGTTTTCGCCCTCTCGAGAAGTCTATCGCAACTTCATTCTTGTTTGTGTATTTTGTTTACATTGCTTGCTGTTGCGTTCGGTTACGTGTCTATCCCCTTTTCTCTCATACTGATGTTGTTGGTTTAGTTGTAACAAGTCCGTTGTATTTGTTTGTGTAGCTTTTGTTCATCGTTTTAATGTTAAACGATGGTACACTATTTCCATTTTCGTAACAATTTAATATGTGATTTAATTTAGTAGTTAAGATAGGATTGGGAAGTCGCCGTAGTTTAGTAGATAGTGTGTTGGCTTATTAGACCTAAGGCCACAGTTGAAACCCCAGGTCAGACATCAAAACAAAATTTTTCCTCTCACCAGATTTCTGGCAAAAACTCTGAGAGTAAATAAAATTGCCATGAAAAGTTTCTCAAAAATTTGTCGTTCAGAATCGATTTTAAACTGTAGGTCTCTCCACTCATGTATGAAATTAACGCACACAACATAAGTGGTGTGAGAAGCTAGGTCGTAATCCTGACTGAAGGGTTGTAAGGACCAATTATGAAGATAGGATTGGATTGAATAGCAGCATCGTTGAAATCAAAGCTTTCTAGAGCACACATAGTAATCTGTTGCGATAGCACATAAAGCTATTTCCCAGAGAGAGCATGGCGACGAGCTTTACAACAAGTCCAGAATGTAATCGAGGTGAATGCTAAAGGGACTTTTGTATTTCATAAAGAAGATTAGGTTGCATCGATACTGAATAAATTGAAAGAGCTATGCCAGAACGCATTATAGCAATTACCGTACTGGTTCTTTATTGGGCGCAGGTTCTTTATGGAACCTCTCATCTATTTTCGACATATTAAACTCTAAAGATGGACTTTATTCTATCTATTGGCAATAAAGATTTTTTGTAGATCATTTTGTATCAGTTTTTTTAAGATTAAGATTTAAGCCACGATTAGCCAAGCGTCCACGGAACGTACTTTCGTTTTTTTGCATATGGAAAGCAATGTAAAATCTTACCGAAATTACATTAGGGTTCAGTAATCACTCTCATTGTACCAACCAGATATACATTGTATCTCCCAGACAGTGCTTAAGGACACAAATCGAACTCTGCAATGCCGATGTCGTTTGAAAAATCAACGACTTTGTCATTCAAAGGATCAATCCGGGTCAGAATTGATCAGTTATCATATTGGTACGAAAATGGAAATGGTGTTTTGCTTTTACATCGTTTAAATTAAAATTATAAAAAAAAGCTACAAAAACAAAAACAATGAACTTGTTTACATGAGCAACGAATAAAGAAACATATAGCAACAACATCAATATAAAACAAAGAGAATAAACAAGTAAACAGAAGCAACACAACACTGCAAGGACAAACGTAAACAAAATACACAAACAACAATAAGTAAACAACATATTTACCTTTAATGAGATTTCGCGAAGGCAAAGACATTCTCCTCCAAGAGCATTCATCAGACTGTTTACCTGCGATATAAAAGGCAAGACAAAGCAGGCAACGGAATCAGTAAAAATTCAGTCAGTCTTGTGTGAAGACATATTGCGTGTGAAGAGAATAATCGTGGTTTGAAGATCTCTGTTATCAAGACCTATTGAACAATTGTTATTGTTGACGTAAAAGAGTGAAAAGAAGAATAACCAATAAAACAATTGTTGTTGTTTACATCAAGTTGTGAACAGTGCACACAGAATTGTATGGAAAATAAAGGATTTATTTAAAACTAAACACAATTTTATTTTTATTTACAATCTATGAGCTCATATTTCAAACGTTTTTAAAAGGTAAAAACGTAACAATATATTTTGCCCTTGCTTTAGTGCAACTTCTGAAATGCAGATGAAATATATATGTTTCGAAGAATTTTTCAGTGAGTTCCATTAATAAAACCTTAGTACCAATACTGTATGAAAAAATTCAACTTCAGAATTGATCCCCCCACACCCCAGAACCCAGAACTATTCGTTCTCTGATTATAGTTTTAATATTTGGAATAGAAACTATTCTTGGTACTTTGTTCGATTCATCCACTTAGATTTGTAGTTTCGTCCATTTTCATTTCGTTTTGTATTCAATTTTTGTTGCTGAAATCTGAACAAATTCTTATTCTACCCCATAACTTATAATACAACTTCGGTGCCCTGACAGTCTGCTGGTGTATAGTGTGCTAAACTATTAAATTTAAAACAAAAAAAATAAAAAAAATTCTCATTGGATTAGAAATGACTCTGGCTACACTATCAGTATCAGCATATCAACAACAAACGTAATCATTTTCTACAATCTTGATTTGTACTGAGTGTATGGTATGGTATACTCTCGTACGTTGGCTGGATTTCAAAAGGATGCTGTAAAGACATGAAAGGGGGATACTTTGATTTATTATTTTCTTCTTCTTCTTCCTGTTTTTCATAAGAAAAAGGATTTACTTGTACAATTTTTGCAAAGTTAAGCAATTATAAATTAGGAATTTATTTGAAAATAAATTCAAATGGAAAGTTATTAAGTTAATGACATTTTAAAATAAAAAAAAAAATCAAACGAGGGAAATTTTTGCTAAATTTATTCCATTCACTTGATGGGTTTTTTTTCCATTTTTCTTCTTTTTCTACGTGATTCAAAACAATTTAATAACTTTAGCAACATAGTTTGGACTTTTGATTTATTTGACGTATTAATTTAGTAACAATAAATTTTATTTTATTATTGTTTTATTTATTTTATTTTTTTTTGTTATTTTACATGACATTTACGTATTTATTTACTACAGATTTACTTTAAATACACTTGTAGCACATGTATGCTACATAAGAAATCGTATCGTAAATACAGGTATCCCTCCTACAACACGGTATCCCACAACATGATTTCACTCTAACACGATTAAAAAATGTCCGAAAACCTCTTATAACACGGTACTTCTACAACACTATTTTTTTTTTTTTTTTAAGAAAATTATAATATGTATTTATACCTTTAAGACTTATTGCATAAGAAGATCATTACAATGGATTTTAGACATAACTGATTCAAAATCTATTGATGTAAAGGAAGCTTGGAAGCAATTTTCAATTAAAGACTGCATCGATATCATATCCTTATCGCTGAAAGAACTGAAAATTACAACATTAAATCGATGTTGGAAAAATATATGGCCAGCAGTAGTTGTGATAGAAAACGTGCATGATTCAGGAGAAAATGAAATTGGTGGCATATAAGAACTTGCTAGTTGGATCGGATGAGAAGGTTAGTGTAACAAGAAGTTGGGGAAGCAGATTTGGTAGAAATCGCATCCGAACCCCAAGTGAATGAAATCAATTCTAGCTCTGATGAAGATAATGAAGTTAATAATTTGACACTAAAAAATTACACGAAGGCTTAGGTTTGGCCAAAAAATTGGAATTATTGTTCTTGGATGCAGACCCTTGCGCAGAAAGAAGCCGAAAATTCAAAAGGGAATTACAAAATTGCCTATGACCATATCAAAAAATTTACAACAACCTTGGACGGACAAGGAAACAAAGCAAGATTACGGCTTTTTTAAAGATACCAGCAGGTGAACAAAATATAACTGCAAGTTCAGAAAGTGAAAATGATATTATTCAGCCGAAAAAACGGTCCCATTTAATTGAATTGAGCAGCGATGATGAAGAAAATTACTAAACTAAATTCATAATATACATCATATATATTTATGCCGATTATTGTTTGTTTTTTATATATTTACGTGGATTTATATTTGTTTTTTATATATATAATTGGATTTTTATTTATTTTGTTATTTTTAATAGAAATAAAGTTTCTTCTGTGGCATTAAAATATTTTTTTGAAACTTAACCGCTGTTTTTGTACCAACTTCTAGTCTCCTATAGCACGGTTTCACATAACACGTCATATTATAGGAACCTATCGACCGTGTTGTAGGAGGGATACCTGTATATGGCTGATAAATTTAAAATACAAAAGTGAATCAATATTGGATTCTTGAGAAAATTTTAGCTTCACTAAATCAAATATGCGAAGCTGGATTCACCCATGTTGTCCAAACAAATTTTTTCTTTTTTCTGAGTGTTTTCTGCAGCACAATTCAGCCCATTTCGAAATATTTTGTCCAGAAAAACAAAGGCAAATTCAATTTTACATGATGAATACGAGCAAATCAATACAACCATGTATGTAAAATATTGTTACGAAAATGGAAACGGTGTCACATCGTTTAACATTAAGACGATAACCAAAAGCTACGAAAACAAAAACCATCAGTATGAAAGAAAGGGGGATAGACAAGTAAGAAAAAAAGCAACAACAAACAATGTAAACCAAGTACACAAACAACAAAGAAATCCCAATGGAATTCTCGAGAAGGCGAAACCACGAACATTCGATAACAAGAACGTTCATCAGACTGTTTACGTGAGTATATAAAAAGGCAAGACAAAGCAGGCAACGAGTGGTAGTAAGAATTCAGTCAGCCCTGTGTGAAGTCGCGTTGCATGTGAAGAGAACAGTCATGGTTTGAAGATATCCGTTGTAAAGATCTGCATTGTTAGCGAACAAAGTCAATTATTGTTGTCTTCATCGAATTGTGCGGACAATAAAGAATTTAATTGAAACTAAACACAAATTTATTTTTATTTTGTTTGCAATCATCGAACTCATATTTCAAACGTTTTTAAAAGGGTAAAAACGTAACAATATGTAGCGCCGTACTACCTACATACCACTGTGTTGGCTTATTAGACGTAGGGCCACGGATCAAACCCCAGGTATCAAAAAAACGGAAATATATGAAACATTTCTTCTTCATAATGGAGATCAGAATGAATCGTATGAATTAATAAACACCAACAGTAGTGCAGCACACTTGTATTAGCTTTTATATATGAGCAGAACATGTTCAAAACTACACTGGGTGAAAAAAGTCATCGAAAACCAAGCAGAAAATTTTCACAATATTTCAAAAACTACTTCTCCAATTTAAATAAAATAAAATTGTTTTTTGGATCTGGCAGTAAATGAGAGCAAAACAAAGTATATGTTATCGAAAAGTGGAGACGTACGGCATATTGATTCTCAGATTACGGCCGATAACTATACTTTTGATATAGTCAAGGAATTTATTTATCTTGGCTCCGCCGTTACCACCAAAAATGATTTCAGTCTGGATTTCAAGCGCAGGATCACTCTTGCCAACAGATGCTACTATGGTTTCAATAGGCAATTGAGTAGCAGAGATCTCTCTCGTACGACAAAACTAATACTCTACAAGACGCTCATCCTACGCGTTCTTCTTTATGGTGCAGAGGCATGGACCCTATTAAACACTGATGCAGCAGCCTTGAGAGTAATCGAGAGAAAAGTCCTACGTAAGATCTTCGGTCCAGTGCGAGTTGGTGATGATTTCCGCATCCGATCCAACAGTGAGCTGTATGAGCTCCTCAACGACATAGACGTTGTGCAGCGTATTAATATTCAGCGGCTGCGCTGGCTCTGCCATGTCGTTCGAATGGAGGAGGATGCTCCGGTGAGACGTGTATTTGATGCGGTCGCGCAAGAAGCAGAGGCGTCTGGAAGGATGTGTTGCGACAAGCCGAAATCCAATACAATTTTTTTCTTAATTTATTTTTTATATAAAAAATCAAGAAACAATCAAGAAACAAAATACCAACTTAAAAAAGCCTCATGCATCGTCAGCTTTAACACGACGATTTTTAAAATTTAATTTGATCATTTCGTTTCAAGCTTAAATTAAACAAAAGTATGTAATGTCAGTTTAATAAAAAAACATTTTTTGGTATTTGCCATCAAATGAATAAAAAAGTTTGAAGATATGTATCTCACATACACTTTGTAGGAATCTCTTAATAAACGAACCAATATAAGCCTAGAGATTTGGTGAAGAAAGGCCTGTGAAATAAATACAAAATTTTCTATTTATTATTCGAAGATGAACGTATATCCACCCTCCCACATATTAATGGAAACTAAGATGTTGTTTCTATTTCTTATTTAGTAAAAATAAGAACTGCAAAAAGCAAATCAAATATATTCTTAAGAAGTGCTAATATTTTCTTCAAAATTCAAAGTTATTTAAGCTGTTCAGAAGCATAGCTGCCAGATTTGACGATTTATCGTCATTTTGACGATTTTGAGCTCCAAAATTATCATTTTGACGATAGGACGATTTATGCCCTTATTTTGACGATTTTTGGACATTAAAAAATTTACATCATATTCTTTACTTTAGTACATTAAAAGCCACTTTAAGCTTTGTATTTGATTTGCAATTATTACTTTTGAAAATTTAGGTTAATAATAACGAGGAGTGAAGTATTATATTTTTAAGTTATTTGCAAACACCTGATGATTTTTCTGTATTTTATGACTTTTCCATTTCTTAAAAGCCAAAAAATTACAACCTCTGCACTTAGGGAGTTCTACATACGAATAGTCCGACTTGCCAATCGACCACATACAGATGTGCTCGCCGAGAAAGGCGAGTGTTACGTAGGAATACATTGTTCTCGGGAACAAGTCCCTTATATCGCTCGAGCAAAATCCGTTGTAATAGCGATAGAGCAGTAATACACAAGCCACATTGCAACGATGTTGCAATGAATGAATAGAGTTCGATACCCTACCGTCATTAACGAGCAACTTCGCCCTCTCCTGTACGAGGTCGAGAAAATAGACGTTGAGGCACCGGCTTATACCTGAGAGTTGTGTTCCATTCTCTTTCAGATATAAGTGATGTAAATAGTAAGAAGATTAGATGGAGTGAAATATTTCTTGCACCGTCGATTCCAGCGAACATCACACTGAATTTCCATACTCAGAACGTCAAGAGCTTCTGACTCCTTAATATTTATGCCATAAATTCAGTGTTTTTTTTAACAATAAAATAATAATTATATTTTTAATACTAATGTATAACAATTTTGGAATTTTTGTGACAATTTATACACAATGTGACCATGTGCTCTTTGCAAATAAATTTTTTACAAGAATCACATTTAGTGGAATGCTTATTTGAATTCCTTCCAAGTCGACAAAAGAAACACCTCTGACGTTTATTTGGTAAATTTCTGGACAATAGTGTATTTGTATTATTTTGCTTAGAACATTGCGGAGCACTTGTGAGATCATTTTGTTCTTGAATATTTTTGACAAGATATCTTGCTGATGGTCCATGTGGCAAAACTTTGCTTCACAAAATATGCTCGTTTATTAGCTGATCTACAAGTTCTACTAAATAAAGCCTGCGTTTGAAGTTTTTATTGAAATTCCAGGCAGGATTCATATCAGTCCATATGATGTAGGAATTATACGCTGATATATCTATCACATTTGAAAATAACGCAACAGGCCATCGCTTAGTCATGCACTTACATGTGTAATTAGCAACTAGTTGGTCAAGCGCATCAACTTCAGCTTTCGTTTGGTTGTAATGATGTATTATTTCAGGTTTTTTTTTTCATCATCTCTTACATCGGCTGAATGATGAAGAGAACTTAAGACGAGAACGAATTTATTTTTTTTTTTTTTGAATATAGGATGCTATAGTTATATCATTTGAAAACAAAAAATCAGACTGCAATACAGGCTTTTTTTCATATCCAGAATTTTTGATGGCAAAAAAGTTTTATTTTTACGGACAGTGCCAACTAATGTAATATTCCAAGAAAGAAGTTCAATGGCAAGATTGTATGTAGTAAAAAAATTATCACACGTAATGTGCATCCCTTTGGGAGAGGGTCTGATAATGTTAGAACAAATTTCAAGAGATACCTTTGCGAGATTCTCCAAATCCTCACTTTGAGTATAATAAAATTTTGAATGAAAAAATACTAGTTGAAAGCGATTTTATTGATTATTTGACTGAAAAAATTATTGATCGATGATTCAGAATGGTAAACTTGTAATATCGCATGTTTGGTCATATTGACCCAAAGGATATTAAATGTGTGTAAATCGTGTTTTGAAATGTGGAGGGGGGAGGAAAAATTTAAATTTTATTGTTTTCTCTTTAAAAGCATAGTTTTTGTGCCTGTGATGGATAAATTAAAGTTTCACCATCATATCTTATTATTAAAGGGAAAAATTTTGCGTTTGATAATCAAAATTGGGTCAAATTGACCCAAGGAGTGCAGAAGGGTTAACTTTTAATTTATGTAGTTATTTTTTGTGACGATTTTTTACGATTTCCATGAATCCCTTTGACGATTTTGACGTTTATTTTATAATATTTGACGATTTGATGCTTTGTTTATCTGACAGCAATGCACGTAACGTAACGTATGAGTGATATTACCAGCTAAGCACGTAACGTAACGTATGAGTGATATTAAATTCTATTAATACCGTATACAACAAAATTGAATATTATTTTATTGCATACTTTTCAGAGTAATTACATCAGTAGAGTACAGATAGTATGTGTGCGTATGAGGAATAGATTTTAAATAGAATTCAATATAAAGTATACTGTCAATACGATGTTAGTCAATATTAACCCATTAGATCCCAACCATCTTTAAAACCAAAAAAAATACTTTATTGTGTTAAAATATATTTTATTAGGGTCTACCTTAAAATAAAATAAAAAAAATTAAATTTTTTTTTTTGGGAAATATGTTTTTGGGGCGGTACCCCCAATATATATGCTTACCAAACAACAGTTTCCTAAATTTTTTAAATAATTTTTTTTATTAAATTATAGTTAATTAATCTGTTTAGTTTACTTTTCACTTAAATTCGACTGCATTTAGTTTAAAATACAAAAGATATACATGTATATGCATACGTCGATATGTGATAAGAAGTGCAAAAAATGAGAAAATAAAAAACACTACAGATAAAAGGGTCTGATAACTTATCGTGTACTCAAGCGAGTACAGTGGGAACGAATGGGTTAAATACAGTGGATTTTTTACATAACATAAGGTTAGGTTAGGTTAGGTTAGAGGACGTGTACTTGTCAAGTGTGACAAGTACAGTACCCGGAGGTCGAATTGACCCATTGTACAACGACCTAGCTTCTCACACCACCTACGTTGTGTGCGTTAATTTTATACATGAGTGGCGGGACCTACAGTTTAAAGTCGACTCCGAACAACAGATTTTTGAGAAGCTTTTCATGGCAATTTTTACTTTCAGAGTTTTTGCCAGAAATCTGCTGAGAGGAATCGCCGAAGAAATATTTTCATATTTTCGTTTTAATGTCTGACCTGGGATTTGAACTCGGGCCTTTCGTCTAATAAGCCAACACATTTCCTACTAGACTACGGCAACTTCTAAAAGGCTTTTAAGGGATTTTTTGATGACCTGTTAATTCTTTTTTTTATTAATTTTTTTTATAAATATGATTGAAAATATGAATCAAAATGTACTTAAACAACTAACAACTGCCAACCACCAAGAAGCTTTTATGTATTCTTATATCACTTAAGAATAAGTCTTAAACACATATTAAATTATTTATTTTATGGCTTTCCGTTAAACAAGAAACAAAAAAAATCCAACATATTCGTTTATGAAATTTAACTTTGAGTACAAATAAGTTTAAAGTTTTTTGCCAGGAACGAATTCAGAAGTAGATGATTTTAACACGCATAACAGAGGCAGCACAAGTTATCGAAAAAAGTTAAAGAAATGAGTTACAAACAAAGCTGCCAGATTTGACGATTTATCGTCATTTTGACGATTTTGAGCTCCAAAAATTTCGTATTGACGATTTGACGATTTATGCCCTTATTTTGACGATTTTTTGAAAATTAAAAATTTACATCATATTCTTTACTTTAGTACATTAAAAGGCACTTTAAGCTTTGTACTTGTTTTTTAGCAATTGTTACTATTGGATTATAATTTATGTTAGTAATAACAAGAAATAAGGTATGATATATTTGATTTATTTTCGAATACCTGTGATGATCTTTATTTTTAATCCCTTAAAAGCCTAAATAACCTCGTAGTTGCACATTATTTATCATTTGCAGTTGCAGACAATTTTAAAAATTCGATTATTGCTTCTAACATTACCGTCGGAAGAACAGAGGCAAGTGCCGTTATTTTTTTTTTTTTCCAACACTCAGGGGATTGATGGCATTGTGTTTGAAACTAAGAAAATATGTTATGGGAAGGAGGAAAGAGAGAGAAGTGTTTATGGACACTAGGTTTAAATAATTTTATGCCATAAGTAATAGAAACGACCTCCGCAGGAATTGAGTTTCACATGCGAATAGTCCGACTAAAAAACGAATTTTGTCTGTAATGCAGTGTGCAATTCACTGTCAAATCGACCACATACGGATATGCTGGCCGAGAAAGACGAGTGTTACATAGGAATATATGATTCTCGGGAACAAGTCACCTTATTGTTGAAGTAGCGATAGAACAGTGAAACACAAGCCACATTGCAACGATCTTCCAATGATTCAATGGAGTTGGATATACTACTGTCATTAACGAACTACTACGGCCTCTTCTAAACACGGTCGAGAAACCTCAAAATAGGCGTTTAAGCTCCAACCCATACATTTTTTTTTTTGGTGAAACCAGCACTCTGGGGATGGTCCCTACTCATGCAGTGCATTGTGCAGGTTTTTTAGGAAAATTGGTTATAGGAAGGTGGAAGAGAGGGAGTAGTGTTTGTGGACATCTCAAGATGCGAACGGCAAGGAAACGAGTTGCTGCTAGGTGACTATAAAATGGCCAGTGCTATACCTTCACCATTAGGCAGTCTACAGCAATCGTCCCTTCAGTCCTAGCTTCTCACACTACTCATGTTGTGTGTGTTAATTTTATACATGAGTGGCGGGACCTACAGTTTAAAGTCGACTCCGAACGACAAATTTTATTGAGAAGCTTTACATGGCAATTTTATTTACTCTCAGAGTTTTTGCCAGAAATCTGCTGAGAGGAAGTCGACGAAGAAATATTTTCGTTTTGATGTCTGACCTGGGATTCGAACTCGGGCCTTCAGTCTAATAAGCCAACACACTACCTACTAGACCACGGCGACTTCATGAGAGTTGTATCTCACACTAATGGTGTAAATAGTAAGAAAATCATATGAAGTGCAGTATTTCTTGAGAAGCCAGGGAACTGAAAAATATGTCGGTTCCAGCCAACATTACAACTGAATTTTCATGCTTAGAACGTCAATATTTACACCGCCCATAGATATAGATTATGCAATATTATTGCTCCGCTTATGTGTCAATACACAACGCTGGGATAGATTGTTTATACCTTAAACAATTTATTTCTGAAAATTATACAAAATTTCTCCTTTTTTTGGAAAAAATATTAATAAATGAAAATGAGGGCTAGCGTCCCTTAAATACCAACAAATTTTTTGTTTTATTTTTAAACGCAGAAATGTACATACACTGCCTTTACATGTTTTAATACAATAGAAATAATTTTGGTACTTATAAACTTTTAATTTATTTATTTATTTTTTCTGACGATTTTTTTACCATTTCAATAAACGTCTTTGACGATTTTGGCGATTTTTTCTCAAATATTTAACGATTTAATGCTTCATTTATCTGGCAGCTATGTTCAGAAGATGGAAAGATAGAAATGCAAAGAGGAACAAACACGAAGACACGTTTCTTAAAAAAATGGATTGCTGAATTATCAGCAGAAGTCGCCGTAGTCTAATACTTACTAGACCTGAGGCTACAGTTCAAATCCGAGGTTAGACATCTCCAACAGACAAGGAAGTGGTCGACCTCGTAAATGTATTGCCCGCCAAGACCGTCAAATGGTAAAAATAGGAAAAGTTGACCCTCGGAAAACGGCAGTAGATGGTTACTAATTATGCAAACGACCAATTAGGGGTTTCTATTGGCGTCCACATAGCCAGAAAAAGATTAAGAGAGGAAAATTTATTAGCTACAAGACCAGCCAAGAAGCCACTTACAAGTAAGGTTAATAAGAAAAAACGGAGTGACTTTGCTAGACGGTATCTGCATTGGTCAAAAGATCTTCTAGCCTACATTAGTGGCGCAATTCATAGTTAACTTTATGTAGCTATATTATAGTAGACTGCTAAAGGAGCTGGGAATCTACAAAGATGAATGAGATTATCTTCCTCTACTTTATAAAGATGCGGAGGTTCTTCACTGAACTTTTAATAACAAAGATATCGCCAATAGCAAGATTTATTTATATATAACGCGGTGATGGAAACTGCGCTATAAGAAACTCGGATTTAACCATACAAACCAGGCTAATTTGTAGCGCGTTCTATGGAAACCGTCTACCGCTTTGAATGGAAACCGCGCTATAATAAACGCGGAATTAGTACAAATCAAATCATTCGTAACGCGTTATATGGAGACCAACACAAGATAAATTATGAATTATTTTTATTGAACTAAAGAGTTTATATAAGGATTGAAAAAAAAAATGAAACAACAACTAAACTAAAAGACTGTTCTCCAACAAAAATAAGAAAAACTGTTGTAAAATTATGTAATTTTTCAACATTCATCCTCACTGTCAGATATGAGTTGCAGAAAATTTTTTAGAAAGTCTTGGTCAGCAACAAAACGTATGTCCTGTGAAAGAGCTCTGAGATGACTGAAACCGATGTCGTAAACGGCTATGAGATAAACTGGCATGTTTATATAAACATGTTATCTCGGCTGTGCTTTTGCGTCGAAAATAAAACTGATATTAAGGCCTCTTATAATATCTAGTTGCTAGAGTCATTCACAGGCTGTGCGGAAGCAACTTATGGGATGTTGTTGAACGGAATCTGCGCCGTAACAGTACCGCGTTATAGATAGGAGGGCTGTCGCAATTTGAGCTCCGCGTTATGTTGAAACCGCGTTATATGGAAACCGCGTGCTGAGAGTACCGCGTTATAGGAGGGCTGTCGCAATTTGAGCTCCGCGTTATGTTGAAACCGCGTTATATGGAAACCGCGTGCTGAGAGTACCGCGTTATAGGAGGGCTGTCGCAATTTGAGCTCCGCGTTATGTTGAAACCGCGTTATATGGAAACCGCGTGCTGGGAGTACGAAGTCGCCATAGTCTAGTAGATAATGTGTTGGCTTATTAGACGAAAAGCCCGGGTTCGTATCCCAGGTCAGACATCAATACGAAATATGAAAAAAATATTTCTTCGGCGACTGCCTTTCAGCAGATTTTTGGCAAAAACTTTGAGAGTAAATAAATTTGCCATGAAAAGCTTCTCAAAAATCTGTCGTTCGGAGTCGACTTTTAACTGTAGGTTCCGCCACTCACGTATAAAATTAACGCACACAACATGAGTTGTGCGAAAAGCTAGGTCGAAATCCTGACTGAAGGGTTGTAATGACCAATTATGTTGTGTATGTATGTCGCGATTTGAGCTCCGCGTTATATGGAAACCGCGTGCTGAGAGTACCGCGTTATAGGAGGGCTGTCGCAATTTCAGCCCCGCGTTATATGGAAACCGCGTTCTGAGAGTACCGCATTATAGGAGGGTTGACTGCATTGGATTGTAATGTCGCAATGGTTGTAATGTTTCTAGGTTGCTAAAATTATTAATTATTTTTTTTTTTTTTTATAAGAAATTACAGAAGTTTGTATTGCTGGCGATTAAATTACTTAATTAGTAATTTCATTCCACTCGAATTCAAATAAACATTCAATTTTTAGGAACAAATGCTGGCCCTATAGCCTGCGATAACAGCTTTCTTTTATTCCAAACGACTGTGCTAACATTTTTACAATTTCCATCCCAACAACTAATGCCCGCGCCCATGCAATAAATAAAAAAACACAAACAAGGTTTTTTTTTATTATTTTAAGAAAAAAAATTCCTTCAAATCACTTTATCAACCACAGGATGATGTAGTAATTTGAATCGATTTTTTTTATTTTATTTGTTTCAATAAATTTTTTGTTTTTTTTTTTGTATTTTTTTTGTATTTTTTGTTTTGTTTTTTTTTTTAATACAAGTTTTAATTTCATATTGGTACCTACATATATATAATTTACAGACACTCATAATATTTAATTAATACAATAGTAATAGTAATATTAAGAATAATAATAATAATTATTATAAAAAAAAAGAAAATGATTAATTCAATAATTAATTAATAATAATGAGAGAAACTTAACATTATAAGTACATTGTTAGAGAACATACTTTTAATTTGCTTTCATTTTTTTTTTGTTTTTTATTTTTATTTTAAAGAAAAAAAAATTTTTTAAAAAAACATGAATTGAATCCTTTACTGTGCTGGTATACTGTAAATTTGTTGTTTTTTTTATGGTTATTTGAACTTTTCTTTATTTTTTCTTGTTTTTTTTTTCTTGAATAAATTATTGTAATACATTTTACACATACATTGAAAGAGTTAATGAATAATTTTCTGTTTTATTGTTGTTTATTTGTTTTTATTTGTTTTTGTTTTTAATAATAATAAATTATAGTTTTTCTTTTTTATTTTAAAGGTATTTTTTTTTTTTTCTTTTTTGTTTTCCTAATATATTGTATTTTTTAAAATCCTATTAAATACTAATTAATACACACTTAAAGAGTTAAAGATCATTTTTGTTGTATTCTTGCTTTTTTTAATAAATTTTTATTTGTTTTTTTTTTTATTTTTTTAAGATTTTAAAATTAATCTTCTTTTTTGGGTTGTATTGGATGGTTTGAATATCTTTGTTTTTCTTTTTATTTTTATTTTATTTTTTTTTAATAAGAAATTTGATTTACTTTGATTAAAATTGTTTTTGTTATTATTTGTTTAAATAGTTTAGTTTTTGGTAAGACTACGAGAACATTTAGATGAGAAAAAATTTGAAAATTTCTACAATTTTTTTGTTTTTGTTTGTTTTTTGATTAAACATATTTATTACATTTACTAATAATACGTGGGGGGGGGGCTTGGGTAGGTAGGTTTTATTTCATTAATATCGCAGCTGATTAAAAAAATTTATTTATTTTTTTGGTTTTCTTTCTTGTAATTTTGAAAGATTGATTTATAATTTTGAATTGATTTCATGTGTTTTTTTTTTTGGTTTTCTTTTTTTTTTTGCTTTTAATTATTAATCATCATTCACAATATTGAGGAGTTTTAAAGTTTTTATTTTTCTTTTGTTTTATTTAATTATTATTGAGTTATTGAAAAAAAGCTGAGTCTACTTTTTTTTCTCTTTCTAACACGTTGACTGCCATACGGCAATTTTCAGAAAACTGGCAAAAAAAACGTCAATTTGTTTTTTTTCATATTAGTGAGTACGAGATAACTCGTAGTTGGCTCCACCCTAGAAGGGAACGCAATCTACGAGTTATCTCGTAGTTGGCAAGCAACGTGTTAAATACGGTTTATGTTTACATACATACATATACACGATATCTATGTATGTAATTAAAACGGATATTCTATGTATATGTGGTTAACTTGTTTTTTTTTCTCCGTAAAGAGATTGCGGTGTGGTAGTGGGGGGAAATAGGTAAGGGAGCAATAATTAATGTATTGTATTGTTTTTTTTATATTTGTTTTATAATTTTTTAATAAAAAGCTAAGGTGCTAACTATTTAACAGCTACAACTACTACTTAATCAGTATCACATTTGAATGAGTTATAGTAGATGGCAAACTGCCAGAGTTGTCTCTCTTTGGACTTGCTCCTGCTCCCAATACTGTAGTGTTGTATTCTTTTTTTTGAGGAGAGCTATTAGCAAAAGAAAAACTCTAGAGTTGTAATGCAAACATCTGACCATATTTTTCACAATTTACGTTCCTTTCGAAATCATAACACAAACGAATTTAAAAAAAAAAAAAAACTTAAAAACTATTTTAAAAAAAATATGATTCCTTACATTACTAATATGGTGGTGAATTCACAATGATGAGACACAGAGAGTTGAGTTGAGTTGAGTTATCGATGTCAATATGTCGATAATGTCAAAAATGAAACGTTTTTTTTTTTTTTTTTAATTGCCAATTGATGTTCCGAAATACTATTCATTAAGTATTTACATTTATTTTGTATGTGTATTGATTTTAGCTTACAAAGCTTAAAAACATGTTTAACAGGTAAAAAAAAGATGAAGCATTTACAATATACATACGTATGTATCAATCAATATTTATGGTATTTTGTAAGTCCTTATAGTATTACTATAATGATGATAAGTGATAATGATGTTGTTGATGATACTGGTGAGCGTTATATTTTGTTTTTTTTTTTTTTTGTAGTTTTTTAATAAGTTTAATAATAATGAAATGGTTTTTGTTTATGCCATTAAAGGTGGGATTGTTCGAAAAGCTAGCAGCCATGGGTGGAGCCCTTTTAGCCATACATATGCAACAAACTAACTGCTTTCATTAGGCGAATAAAGTTTATGTTTGGTCAGGGTGAATTCTGGGCTTATTGTTATGCTGCGCGACAGATTCTTCATGAATTGAGGCAACAAAGACGCCCAGCCCCGTTTGTCTTGGCGCAACGTGAGATACAATTCAAATGTTGATACCATTTCGTTATCCACTTTCAAGGTACCGATGCGTCGTGAATTTTGTGGCTCTTCTTCAAATTCTATAAATACGGTACAGCCACGTACGCCGCAGGGTTCACGCTCTGACACGCGTATAATTTCGGACGCTATGCGTGTGGTGAGATCACAGGGTATTGAGACTTCGGTGCAGGTTAAATTACGTGATTTAGCTGCACGCAACTCATCGAGCAACAAGCTGGCCAATTCATTTACAGCCGCTACATCGATTCTATCACAGTATAAGAGTTCTTCGTCAGCCAAATAATTTGGACTGTTGATATTATTATTAACACTGGTTGCTATTGGTGATGGCGTTGTTCTTGTTGTTGTTGTTGATGATGTTTTTAACGAAACATCATCATCATCATCATCTGTTTTTGCTGAACTTGAACGAGTGGTCTGTAATGAGGTAGACCAATCTGTAAATAAACAAAAAAACAAAATGAATAAAAATAAATAAAACAAACAAAACAAAATAAAGTAAATAAATTTCAATAAATATAAAGAAAAATAAATAATATTTTGAATTTTTGATTATTTGATTATTTGAAAAGAAAAACAGAAAATTATTTTTTATTCCCAAGTGTATGCGTACGTATGTATGTACATTTGATTAGTGACGTAATTAATAACCTTCACTTAAATAGCCAACGGAAGTGTAAAAACATTTAATTTTTAATTTTTCTTTTAAATTTTTATTTTTTTTATTTTATTAATAAAATATATATTAAAATATATATATTGTAGTTTTAATCAAACCATTTAATTATTCTTTGCTGCCTTATAATCTGTTCTGTTCTGGCCCTCAATATTTGTAACTTAAAGGTAAAATTTCATCAGATTGAAATCAAGCTACACAAACAAAAACAATAAGTGAGAATTTATAAATAATTCAAAAGACAACAATGAACGGAGCAGCAGCAAAAAAAATGATGAAATTTATTAAAACAAAACAAAAGAAAATCAATTAAAAACAACAACAACTAGAAATACGTTTATGAATCTCAGTCTGTATTGTGTTTGTGTTGTTTAATAAAAATTTATAAAAGAAATTCTAGTATTTGTTGTAAATTCAAATTTTGTATTAAAAACTATAACAAAGTGTTAATTTATTTAAATGAATTACAATTTCAGTAAATAATTCTTAAAAAAAAATTCATTAAAAACAAAAATTAATTCAGATGTAAAATTTAAACATATTTAAAGTAAAATAAAAAAAAATTAATTATCATAATAGGTAAGGTAGGTGGATAGAGGTGGCCGCCCCTCTGTAGAAGTAAAACGCCATATGAGGCCTAAATATGAAGCCACAAATTTCAAATTTCTTTAGCATAGTAAGACTATAAAATTGTTCTTATGAAATATTAAAATTAATAAAAAAATAAAGGCATCTTTGAAACATAACAGCTTTCGAGAAAGAAAAATTCAAGAGGAGAAAACCACAAATTTTCAAATTTTCTGTCTGGCAAATATAAAAACCACACACCATGTGGCCATGAATTCCTCCAATAAGAGATGTTACAAATTGGACTAAAATTAGTCTACGAAAGTTTGAATTTTTACTGATAATCTGCAAACAAATTTCTTCTCCCTGAGAGTAATACTTATATCGTTAGTATAATTCGCAAAGACGCTAAGTCCACTTTTTTCCAAAATTGAGATTTTAATGCAAAACGGTAACATTATACATAATACATATTTTAGAACAAAAAAACATGTCATTATATAGTTTAAAGTTGTTGTAATTTTGTGGTTTGCAAAAACGCTAACTCCACAAAACTACGAAAAATATTAATATTAATATTATTAATTAATTAATAATAATAATAATTAACCTTATTAGTTATTAATATTAATATTAATATTATTATTACTTTGTAAAAATAATTGCGTTTAAACAGTTTAGAAATTTTAAAAACTGAAAAAGCTACAATGTTTTTTGTGTCTCCTGTAAAATTTGAAAAAAGGACACATTTGCGAATGAGATTAACGATATGTATTCCACGAATACCTTACTAATGATATTAGTTTT
Organism: Sarcophaga caerulescens; assembly: GCA_927399465.1. Lineage (NCBI taxonomy): Eukaryota > Metazoa > Arthropoda > Insecta > Diptera > Sarcophagidae > Sarcophaga > Sarcophaga caerulescens. The sequence continues at coordinate 24,290,121 of OV656867.1, forward strand.
TCCGAAATTACTGTGGAAGTATTATAAAATATAATATAAAAATTTATCTAAGAAAAACATTCCCGTATCGAAAGTCCGATCGAAAATGGTTTCAATTCCGAAAGTCAAGTCTTTAGAAAACGAAAAATTTGTTTACAATGCAACCACTTTAAATTTTCAAAGTGGTTTTTATATTTTTGATGATTTATTAAAGCAAAATATTAATAAAACTTAGTCGAACTGAAAGACAAAATTGTATGTTTTATTATTACATAGGTTTTCGAAATTTAATTTTGTAAACTTGCTGTGAAAAACAAAACAAAGTGATGAATTCTTTTTTTTTCGAAATTGATTCCAATATACTTTTCCCCCAGGCATTCCAACAACGAAAACGCTCAATGCCTTCTTGACTCAGTAAATTAGGATCTTAAAGTGCTTTAAAAGCAAAAAATAAATTAAACAGTAAAAAATCCACCATTTCATTCTATTTTCTGATTATTCACTAATAATGTTTTTTGTTTTTTCTTTTGTCATGCACTATACAGCCATACTTTATTTGAAAATCAGCAAATTTTATAATTTTAGGGAATGAACAAAATCGTTCGGAATCTGAAGAACCTAAAACAAAATCGATCGAAATTGCATATACGGGATCAAAACCATTCCGATCGGAATCTGTGACAATACAAACTTTTAATTGTAAATTAAATTGTATTTTAAAATATAAACAGCATAGCTTTGTTACGTGGTTATTTTAAATTTTAATTGTTTGCCTTAAGAGCTTGAGAGCTAAAATTCTTTGGAGACAATACATGAACGTACGTTTTACATAATTTGTCATTACAACCCTTCTGTCAGGATTACGACCTAGCTTCTCACACCACTTATGTTGTGGGCATTAATTTTATACATGAGTGGTGGGACCTACAGTTTAAAGTCGACTCCGAACGACAGATTTTTGAGAAGCTTTTCATGGCAATTTGATTTACTCTCAGAGTTTTTGCCAGAATCTCAACAGATTTCTGGCAGTCGCCGAAGAAATATAGTTTTCATAATTTCGTTTTTTGATGTCTGACCAGGGGTTTGAACCGTGGCCTTACGTCTAATAAGCTGACACACTACCTAACTAGACTACGGCGACTATAATACATGAACATATCTGTAGAAAATAAATGAATTTATCGTTTGTTTTAATACGGAAGAAACATAATTTAGTGGAAATCTATGCTTTAAATCTATTGTATTTCAAATTAATAATTTTTTTCCACATTATTTGTGTGTTCAGTTCAATTGAGTAGATTTTTTCATTCATTCTCGTGTATACAACACCTTGCAATAAATCCCTTTAAAAGAATAATGTTTTGAATAAATTTTAACTTTTAGTTTCATTTGCTTTTTTCTTTATTTTTAAAATTTTTATTTAAAAATCAATAGCAACGATAAATTTAAACAAAAAAATTAATTCATTTTGCAATTTATCAGTTAAAAACTGTACAGACATGTTCACACTTGGCAAATATGTTGCGAAAAAATTCTAATTTAAATTTGTAACAATTTAATCATAGCACTTTATGCTTATTTTAATATTTTACTAGTTTATTATTATTATTTTAAAATATATTATTGAAGAAATATTTGCAATTTATCAGTTAAAAACTATACAGACATGTTCACACTTGGCAAATATGTTGCGAAAAAATTCTAATTTAATTTTTTAACAATTTAATCATAGCACTTTATGCTTATTTTAATATTTTACTAGTTTATTATTATAATTTTAAAATATATTATTGACGAAATATTTGCAATTTATTAATTAAAAACTATAAAGTCATGTTCACACTTGGCAAATATGTTGCGAAAAAATTCTAATTTAATTTTTTAACAATTTAATCATAATATCATACATTTTATTTTAATGTTTTATTAGATTATTTTTACTATTTTAATATATTATTATTGCAATATTTGCATTAAATATCAATATCACGAAAAATATACGATTAAAATTAATTTTCTAATTTCCACAGAATACTATAAGAAGAACGTGCCCTCTTTTGTATATTAACACCAAAAGCAACTAAAATAAATTATTTATTTTATATAAAATCTTGAATTCCTAGTTGAAAAGAAATCAAATAACTTATTGTCAAGCTAAAACATGACAAAAAAAATAAATAAATTGAAGAAAATGAAATGAAAAAACAAGTGGACTTTATGAAAAACTCTGTTTCAAACGCAATAAAATATTTCAAAAAATAAATGCAGAATTCTAATAAATATGTTTTAATGTACACCACTTGAATTTAAACAATTTTCCAAAGGTATAATGCCTTAAATTGCCCATATATTAACTTAAATTCAAATAAAAATTTAAACGATTTTAAATATTTTATTGAGGCGTAAATACAGTACAACAAGATATCATCTTATTTAATAGTACATACTGCTAAGAATATAGGCATAACAAAGTTTGATAAATTAAATAAATTTATAATTATATTAAAAAAATATGATTAATTAACATTACATTTGTACATTATTGTTCATTTAAAAATTTAATAATTGCAGTCTTGAAATGCTTAATATTGCTTAGTAACTGTATGTTGTTCGGGAGTTCATTCCAGAGACGAATTGTATTGGTGTAAAAATGTCTCTCAGATATTCGTTTACGGTATATAACGCTATTAATTTTTAAACCTCTATTAGATCTTGAAAAAACTAATCTATTGAACAAATAATGGGGTCTCCTAATATAAATGATTTTATGATTTTACTCGCGTATAGTACGGCATTCCAACAAATTCAACAAACGATGTATTATAGATTTTATATAAGAACTCAGATATTCTACTGTACCTTGTACGACCATAAACATATCGAGCAATATTGTTATAAGTGATTTTGAGTTTGTTCCTACTTACTGAGTCACAACCAGAAAATAGTTCACATTCGTACAGTAAAGTGGGGATGAGATATGTTTTTGCGAGCAGCATATGAATATTAAACAGAGTAAAATATTGTGCTAGCCAAAGACTTTGCAACATGGCAACCGTTTTACCACAGATAGCATTTATATGGTTGGACCAGTTAAGGCTGTTGTTAAAGATAACTCCTAGATTTTTAACATTATGTACATACAGTCTCAATAGTAGTATTATTAATCTGTAATGCTGTAAGCTGTACCGTATAGTTTACCTTGCCTATTATCAAAGCTTTTGATTTCCTCGGATTGATGCAAAGACCATTAATCGATGCCCATTGAAACACATTATGCAGATCACAATTTATTTTCTCTAAATTTAAATTAAAAAAAAAAAAATGTGCCAGATTTTTTCACTTGAAATAATTAAGTTATGAATTTTAAAGGGAATTAAAAATAATAAATCGATTACAATTGAAACACAAAATTTAACATTTTCACTTGTTACAATTTTTAAATGGTTATGGAAAATTACATATGTATATCAGAATGATAGAAATTTAAATTGAAACCATTCCTGTATTAAACAATTAAAAATTAAGATGATTCAAATAAAAGAAAAAACTCATCATTTTAGATTCAATAAAAAAAAGGAAATTTTTTAACTCGAAATTTATTTTAAATCGCTAACCGATTTAAATGTTTTTACAAAACTCTGTAAAGCATTAGAAAAGAAAATAGCATAAGCGGAGGAGCCTGCTTAAAATACATGGTCGCCCTTAAGCCAGTGTTTAGGTCTATTGTCATATTAACCACAAAATTAAAAAATTAATACAAGATAAGAGATTTAAAATTTCATTTCAAATAGTTTTTAAAGCAAAAACTTTGCTACAACTTATTGAAAACAAGAAAAATTTCTTGTAGGATCTTGTGTTTGAAAAAAAAATGTAAAAGTTAACTCAAAATTAATTTTAAAAAAATTATAAATTTAAAAACTAAATTTTTTTTTGGCTCTAGAATTATTTTTTTTTTTGTTTTGTTAAAATCCATGAAATTTAAAATAAACTTCTTGTTTTCTTAACTTATTATATTCTATTAAATATTTTCTGTTTTTCATTCATATAAATAATAATTTATTATAATTTTTTTTTAATTAATTTTAATTTAATAAATAAAATAATTTTCGTTCTTACCTTTTGTTTTTGATGTATTACTAATAATACTAAAACGTTCGGGATATTGATTTTGCACAGATAATATTTCCATTTTATCTGGATTAATTTTGTTATTTTGTTTTATTGTATCAAAAAAATATTGTTCAAAAAAAGTTTTCTTTTCTTTTTTTCTTCTATTTTTTTTATTATTTTATTTTATTATAAAATAAAAAATTAAATGCACGTTTTGTTTTCTTTCAATTATTTTTTGGGTGTTGTTTTAATAGAAATCACAGTTCACAGTTTATTTGTTAATTTTATTTTTTTTCCTTTTGTTTCTCTTGTTTAATTTATTTGAATTTCTTTTTGAGAAATTTACAAATGACAATTTTTCTTCTTTTATTTATTATGTCCGGCATAAGTGCAGGTAATAGTCACGTATACGTACGCTTTCTGATATTCTTTCAAATTGTTGTTGTATAAAAAAAATTTATTATTTTTTAAAAAAAATATTTTTTATATGTCTAAAAATCACAATATTTATCATCAAATTTTTCTTCTTTTGTATAAAAAAAAATTATTATCACCGCATATATGTTAATACAAGAAAATTTTTAATTTCTTTTTTAACCTCTTTTAATTTTATTTCAATATGAATACCAGCAGTGCTTAACAGTAACTGAACTGAACAGCTGTGCGTCCAGGCTTTTATAGTGTGTCGAAAGAGTGAGAATTATGAGTAGATAATTTTCAAAGGAGAGTTTTAAATAGAAGTGCTCATAAAAAGAGCACAAAGAGTAGAGTTGAAAAGAGTAGTGGAATAACATATGTTTTTTTTGTGTTTTCTTGCAATTACCTACAAATGAGTGAGAAAATAAAAGAGAGCACAAAAGTAAATAAATAAAGAAAAACAATTTAAACAAGTAAATAAAAGACTTAACAGATACGTACTCGTACATATGTAGAACCTATAAGAAATTAAAAAGTATTATTAAATTTAATTAAATAAATACCTATTGATTATTATAACCTTTTGCAATATGAAAATGTAAATATTATAAACACTTTGTTTTTTTTTTTAATAAATTGTTTCATTATTCCACTCACGGTTTATGCTTTTCTTATTTGTTTTTATTTTTGAGAAAATATTGCTACTCTTCTCTCGTTAACAACAAAAAGTTTATTACATCTACTCAGGGATGGTAAATAACCAGATAGAGAGAAATTAAAGAGTACTAAAATACATGACAGTTTCTTTAAACTAAAAAGTACTTTTTATAATTCCTAATGAATTTTAACTTTGACGTTAAATCAAACTGCATTTAAACTGAATTTAGAATTATCACAATATCGTTAATATTGTTACGAAAACGGAAACGGTGCACCATCGTTTAATATTAAAACGATAAACAAAAGTTACACAAACAAATACAACGAACTTGTTACAAGTAAATCAACAACATCAGTATGAAAGAAAAGGGGATAGACAAGTAAGCGACATCGCAACAACAAGCAATATGAAAATAATACTCAAACAACAATGAAATCGCAATAGAGTTCTCGAGAAAGCGAAAACACAAACATTCTACTTTAAGAATGTTCGTCAGATTGTTTATGTGGGCATATAAAAAGTCAAGACAAAGCAGGCAACCAGAAGTAAGAATTCAATCACTTTTGTATGAAGACACGTTGCGTGTAAAGAAAACAGTCGTGGTTTGAAGATCGCCGTTGTAAAGGTCTACCGAATAGTTGTTAGTGCTTAAGCGAACAGAAGTGTAAAGAAGTAAGGCGAACTAAACAAATTGTTGTTGTATCATCAAGTTGTGAACAGTGGCACATAAAATAGTGCTGACAATAAAGAATTGATCTGAAACTAAACACATATTTATTTTTATTTTGTTTGCAATCAACGAACTCATATTCTAAACGTTTTTAAAAAGGTAAAAACGTAACAATATTCAAGTAAAATCGATAAGATTTTCACCAATCGTACTTTATGCCTTTAGTCCATTTGATCTCGAAATAAATACCAACGAAATAATTAATTGACAAACAGTTGTTTAGTAAATGCAGAAACTGTCGTCTGTCAGTGTAAAATCTTAATCCGCATTAGTGAGTTTTCAATGCAAATTAACGTTGACGCGAATAAAGGAAAGTAAAACAGTGTGAAAATAGATTAAAATTGAGCTAAAAATTTTATGTTAATTCAATTGATAATAGAACAATAGGGGTGATCCAACTGTAGTGAATAGGGTATTGGCTTATAATTGTGCTCAACCCTTAGCTCCAACAACTTCCCTGCAAATTTGGACTTTTTTTGTGCAAATAAGATGGCTCCAGGTGATTACAGATCTTCATTCAGATTAAAAAATTTAAAATGGCGGATCCAATATGGCGGTCGAGGTTTATAAAAATTAATCAGATTTACTGTGACCGCCATATTGGATCCGCCATTTTGAATTTTTTAAATCTGAATGAAGATCTGTAATCAGCGACCCCAAAAACCCCTGAGTAACAAATTTTCAAGTAAATCTGATTAATTTTTAGGACCTCCGTAATGTGTTTCTTTTTCTCTTGCACCCCTTGACATAAACCCACCCCCTACTTTAAGTGTGCATGCAATCAATTTGGCTTTGGCCTAATTTTAAAGAGTAAAGATCAATTGTCAATTTCTGACAATAGCGATGGTTCTAGCACGTCAGTGTTTAGCTGTACAATTTTTCAAAAATGGCCAAAAACGCTATTTTTAGAGGTTTCAACCCCCTTTTTCTCGGAAACCTGACGTGATGAAAAGTTTTTGAACCCAGATTCGTGTTCAGCGCGCCTTTGGAAACACTTGGAGCCATCTTATTTGCAAAACCCTCACAAACGGCTTTAAACTGTAAGTTCAGCCCTTCAGGCATAAAATTAACACATACAATAAAAGTCGATAGTGAGAAGTTAGGTTAGAAGTTAGTTAGAAGTTAGTTACCTCGGGTCAATATTTTATAAGTGTATGTATGTAATACAATCTCAAGTAGAGAACGTATACAATAAATTTATTACCTTTGGTTTCAATTATCACAAGGCTATCATTATATTAATTGAAAGTGTGGAAAGACAGGAAACATGGTGAAGTAGATTACTATACAACCCAGATGCTGACCGGTCACGGATACTTTAGAAAGTATCTGCATAGCATGGGTAAATGCCTCTCCCCATTCTGTATACACGAGGAGAAAGAAACGTTAGACGATGCCGAACACACATTCTTCAGCTGTTGTCGCTGGGCCGAAAGCCGTCAACGACTCGAAGTTGAAATTGGCCTCATTAGCCCAACAAATGTCGCGACGAAAATGATGAACAGTAAAGAGAGCTGGAACACAGTGAAAGAATTTGTGGAGTACGTCCTACGAAGGAAAAAATCTGACCTAGACGCAGCAGAATAAGAATAAGAATAGAGCGGAGCCTGGACGCAGGCTGACGATGATGTAACTGGATCACATGCCAGAAAAGGAGCCCACCTCGAAGTAATACAACCGTGGTTCTGAGGTGGAATGATTCCCCGATGAGGAGACAAGGCGGGTTTTTAGTCGGTATGCCCAGTGGGAGAGTCCGACATACCATGTCTGGTGACGACCTTCATGAATGCATAAAGCATTTTCCCTCCTTCCCGCAAAAAAAAAAAAGGCTATCATTATATTCATGTATATATCTGTTTTCGATCCTTTCAAGAACCTTGTATTTCAGGTTTGTCAAATCAGATCATTACAAATAAAGCAAGCAATTGGAACGATCTGCCGTCCTGAAACCATATCCACTGTAAATCAATATTGAGAAAATGTTTACCGATTAAGTTTTACCTTCTCTAAAGAAGTGGATTTTTCTGGGACGACTTCCTAGATGTATTTCTTAAATAGCATTGAATTTTATAATTTCAAAACTAATATAATTTTTTTTTATTTCAACTAGGATTGCTCGAATCTAGTAGTCGAACACTTTAACCATTCCACCAAGCTGTCTTTACACAAGGTTATGACCAGTCGTCGGCACAAAGAGAACATATGAACATATAAAGCCGAAGAAAATCTTCCCCTGAGGGACTTTGGTGCCGACGTCTGGCCAAAACCCATGCCAAAAAGCGAAAACTCTGTTTTTAAATAAAAATAAATACTCTTTTGCATAAAAAGTACGCAAATAAGTACCCAAATAGCGAATTTTCCTTCCTGCACTAACGCTTAAGAACTACAATGAAAAATGAGTGAGTTTTCTTTCAATGTAGTGTGCGCTGCTGTTGTTGTTGTTATTGTGGTTTTACAAGAAAATAATGTAGAATTGTATCTCCAACTGTGTGGTGTACGTGACTTTTTTATTTTAAAGTCGGTCGGTCGGTCGACTGTGCCGTTGTACGTTCTGTTTGTTGGTCGTGTCGTTGCCTGTATTCATAGTTGTTGCTGTTGTTGTTTGTCCCGCTTATAAATTTGCTGCTAGCCTAAGTTCTGGTCTGTGTATGAGTTTCATCATTGTTGTTGTTGTTCTTGTTTTAGCAGCAGCCTTTTAAAAAAGATATGAGTTTGTGTGTTAAAGTGTGTTTTCATCGCTTACGTTCACTCATGCATTGTGAAAACTGTCATTAGAAGTACCCGTTTTTACTACCTCCTCTACCTCGCTCAACATCTCTTACACCCACCAGGCTTGTTGTTGTGTTCGTGTTTTTTTTTTCTTTGTATATTTTTTCATCATCATAAATGTTGTTGTTTTAATATGAGCACTTACACACACACATATACACACACACTCACTTAGTTTTTCAATTCAAAACAAAAAAAAAAAGTCTTTCATAAGCCCATCTATTGGTCTTTCTTTCAGTCGTTTGGTCGGTCGTTCCTTTCGTTGTTTTGATTTTCTTTTCGTTTATCTTTCTGACAATTTGTCGTGTTTTGTACGCATATGAACATTTTCAAAGTGTTGTTGTCAATTTACGTTTGTTATTGGTTTGTCTATTACAGCCGGTTTTTTCTCTCTGATTCTCTGTTTCTTTTTATTGTTTTTTAATTTCGTTTCGTTTCGTTTTTTTTTCTTTTCTTTCTTATTTTAAATTGTTTTTGCTTTACATACATACATACATATGCTTTTTTTACTTAACTTTTCTTCGTATGGATCAGATTGTATGTGTGAATGTGTCTTTTTTTTCTTTACTTAGTGTGTTCATTTCTTGTCTATTAAATTTATTTTTTTTTTTTTTTTGTTTTCCTTTAGATTTTTATTTCTTTTATTTTGTTTAATTTTAATATGTAAATTTTCATCCATTGTGTGTTGTTGTTTTTTTTTTTTGTGTGTTTCTTTTTCTTTTCTTTGGTTTTTATTTTAATTTTGAGTTGTAACTTTTTTACGGCTGGTTGCAAGAAAGCATACGGCTCAAAAGCTCTCATTATTTATTTTTTTTTTTTTTTTTTATTTATTTTCCTTAACTGTTGTTTATTTTCATTTTTATTTATTTAAAAAGTCATAATTTACTATTATTCTCTTTTTTTCTGTTTATTTGTTTTCAATTTCTCCTTTTCTCTATACCCAATTTTCTTACTGTAATTTCCTCTTAATTATTTATGCTTATCTTGCCACTTCTGAATGAAAGAATAAATGTTTAAACTCTGTATGCACTTAAACCCGTAAAACTGTAAAAAAAACCAAATAATTACAAAAACAATTAAAAAATGTTTTCCTGCTGCGATGATGGCACATGGCTAAACTATAGAATTTCTAATTTCTAATTTCTAACGTTTAGAAATCAAAATCGATTATCATTCTAAAGTCATAATCGAGTATTACAGAGTGCGGTTACAACAATTTTTTTGAACTGCTTTAGCGTCTGGTCTTTCAACTCGCCCTTTATGAATACATAGTTTTTTAAATGTTGCTGAACATACAATAACCACCTAACCGCCATGACATTATTAAAGTAATTTCATCGATCGGCAATCAACCTGTTAGTATCCTTCAAGAAACAAAATTTCAAAGCTACAATGCGAAAGCTGTACACAAGCATTGATCAAACAAAACTAACTTAACCCTCTTGTGCCCAAGACCGCCTGTAGACGTTTTAATTTCAATGCTCATTTATTCGCTTTCCAAATTCTGTTTTGCTTTCCTTTTGATTTTTGATTAATTCAGAGAAGTTCAAAAATAATTTTTTTTTTCTATTTGCAACATATACATAATCTGATTTGACCAAACAATTTTTTGACCAGAAATAATTTTTTCATTCAGAAAAATTTGGGCACTAAAGGGTTAATTCTTTTGCTTACGTATTGGGTTGTTCAGAGTGTTTTCGTATAATAAACAAATAATTTATTAAATTATATATTGGCCATTCTGGTCCACAACACCTTTAGCATAATTCCATGCTCATAAAATTTTTGGTCTTTTGCTAGCAAAAAACTGATCGAGCTGGTTTTTGACCTCCTCGTTTGAGGTGAAGGTTTTATTGTCTAAAAAATTTTGCAGTGACCGGAACAAATAATAATCCGATGTTGCCATGTCTGGAGAATATGGTGGATGTGGCATTGTATCCCATTCAAGCTGTACAAACTTTTGGCGCGTGACCAAACTTGTGTGAGGTCTCGCGTTGTCTTGGTGAAATACTACACCTTTCCTGTTGATTAGTTCTGGCCTTTTCTGTTGGAGTGCATCATTCAGTTTGTCCAACTGATGACAGTAGACTTCCGAATTAATCGTTGGGTTATCCGGTAAAAGCTTAAAAAAAACGATTCCTTTAAAATCCCACCAAACAGACAGTATCACTTTTTTTTTGTGAATATCGGCTTTGGAAATGGTTTGAGCCGGTTCATCTTTTTTGCTCCATGACCTCTTGCGTTTGACGTTGTTGTATACAATCCATTTTTCGTCCCCAGTGATGATGCGCTTCAAAAACGGATCATTTTCGTGACGTTTGAGAAGCTAATCGCAGGCGACACAGATTTCTCTCTATGAGAACATGGTGAACCCATGCATCGAGCTTTGAGGATAATACCAGGCCTTTCAAGTGGTCATAAACTGTTGAATTTGATAAATTTAACCTCAATCCGATCAATCTCATCAACTAATGCCTTTACCGTGTCTCTATCAGCTTCAACTGGCCTTCCCGAACTGGCCTGATCGAAATTTAGCGAACCAGTTTTGACACTGGCGTACTGTCAACACAACTTCTCCATACACATCGGGCAATTTCTTTCTGGCTTGAACAGCATTTTTACGCTTTCTGTAGTAAAACAGTAAGATATGTCGAAAATGCTGCTTATCGGTCTCCATATTTAAAATGGCACCAACCAAAAACTACTGCTTAGAATTAATTGGAATTTTTCACACACAAGCCTTACTATACGAGCTCTCAAAGTATATAAAAATTATACAGCTTAAGTGTGAAGTTGGGTGCAAAAAAATACAATTAAATCCTCTGTCTGGAAAAAAACTAAATTACTTTCCGAACAACCCAATAGTATATGAAAAACACTAAAATACTCGCGAGATCGAGATCAGGATTATCATTGACAACCAAAATATTTTAAAATTTATAAATTCGCTACAAATACAAGTCTTTGGCAGTCTTGGGATTCTATAGCTCAGCATATTTGGAGCACGGTTAGAAAATGTACTCAAATACTTTCTCCTAATTGCCATAGATAATCTAATACTGTAAAAGAGTATCCCGGGTAATATTGAATTCAACAATTATATTCAGCAGGTTAGGTCAGGGTAGGTTCGGAAGTATAGCATAGCACTCAAATATCATCAGCACGCCCTTACTCGTAGAGCTATTGTGAAGCCTTATAGAAGAGGTAATAAACCATGGAATGTAATAAAACAACTATTTCCATTGTGCAGATAAAAGGGTTTGAACTAAATCATTGAAGAAGTCAGAATTGAAAGTATGTGGTGCTTTTACATACACACATGCATGTCATTCGTCATTATAACACTTCAGTCAAGATAACGACCTAGTTTCACACACCACTTATCTTGTGCATTAATTTTATACATGAGTGGCGGGACGTACAGTTTTAAGTCAATTCAGAATGACAGATCTTTTGAGAAACTTTTCATTGTAATTTCATTTACTCTCAGAGTTTTTGCCAGAAAACTTCTGAAAGGAAGTCTCCGAAGAAATATTTTTTTATCTTATCGATGAAAATTAGGGTTAGGTTGCCAACAACTCCAGAGCCCATTCAGAGAATACATGTCGTTGTCTATGGTGGTTTATCTTCATTTCCAGGGTCAGTTGAATACTGTACAGGTACAGACCAGAGATCAGCACTGAGTAGTCAAAAAGATGAGTAAGATCGAATCATACCCATAATTTTTGATATTTATACGCATTCATACTTATTTTAATATCATGGAACCTCTACTCATATTCAAAGTTTGAAGTACTCATTATATTCATACTTAATTATATTCATACATAATGATGTTGTTGATTTCGATTCTTCCTGACTCAACATTTACAAGAATCACAAAATAAGTATGAATCGCGTACGAACACTAAAATACTCACTAGAAGGTTGTGTGTTTAATATGCCTGCTGCTCTGTCTTTTTTTGCTTATGTGTCTTTATCTTTTTTTATAAATGCAACAACAACTAAGACTGTAAATTTTGATGAATGATTCGAATCACAAGAATCATTTATAAGTATTTTTCTAAGGTTATGAATCTGAATGAGTAGGCTTTTGAATCAAACATATTTCGAATGGTATGAGTTTGATGTCAACGTTGTATGCATACTCATTGTAACCTGGACTTATAAATCAACGTTGTAGTGAGTACAAATGAATCAGAAAACATAGTTAAATTTCAATATTGTTGACTCACTTATATTCAAAATTTCATGAGTGCTTATGAGTAGCGAAAAAAAGATTCATTTTTGATCTCTATGACAGACCCAATTCGCGACGTAAAATTCGCCAAGTTGAAGTCCATAAAAGATTAAGTTCTTGTGGGGAACGCGATAGGACGATTATGGCGATCGTAAAATGGACGTAGCGTGAGCTATTTTGCAAGAACAGAACATCCATTCTGTAGAAACAATTTTATTATTTGCACGAGTTGATGAATGCTTTGTACGTCGATGGTGATTTGGTAGACAAACTGAATAAATAAGAATAAATCTAATGACTTTAATGACTGACAACAAACCCTCGTAATCTACATAAAAATCTCGTAGATAGCACAAAAATGTAAACAGGCCATCATTACCAAATAATTTAAGTCTTATTTGCATGACATTACATATAAACGCTTCCTTATTCAGGCGGTAAAGTTCAATTAATCTTAAAGAGAAAAAAATAATTGGAATATCCAAAAATTTCGTTTCTACTCAACTATCATCAACTATCATCTGTAATGCTCATAGGATTAAATTTATCCCTTAATTGCCTCCTGCGCATATTTAATTCGTTTATTTATTTAATGCCATCATAACTTAGTATAAAAACTACAGGTATTTTAACTTTTTTTAATTTTTTGTAGTCATTATTAACGGCTGACTTTGAAGTTTAAATTTTCTTCTCGAACTTTTTACGAATTCTAATCAAAAAGAGTGATTTTCAGTACTCCAAATAGCATAACAAACGTTTTTGAAATCGATTTGGTTTACAGAACAGACTTGATTAATAAAATTCCACATTCAATGGTCAATACTCCTACGTATTGTATGTATTATGACATTACAACACACTATCAATTTATTTAAGTATGTATTCTTTCAAATGACCATTTTGATAAACAAATTTCATCATTACCTTTGCAAAACAGAAAAAAACCAAAAACAACAAAAAACATCGTTTTTCATTTTTAAATTAAATCATGTTTTTTCTTCTTTCATTTTCATTTTTATTTTAATTTTTTTTTTTGATTTTTTTTCTTGTCACATTAAAAATAAAAACACATCCCTTACCAAATATTTTGCAAACAAATTTGTTGTAAACGATTTGATAAATTTCATCAGATTTTTATTTTCTTTTCTTTTTTCTTTTCCAATATTTCACCTTTAGACAAAAATGACGCTTGCTAACGTTCGTTTACATCAGCCATGCATGCAACCAAACGACCAAACAACCAATCGACCCAACCATTTCATCCATTGAACCATCCATTCATCCCATCCATCCACCCCATCTTTACCATCGTATCCCCATTGTATTCGTTCGTTGTCACATTTTGTATCGCAGTGTGAATATCTGTAAACAAACAAACAAACCAAAAAAAAAAAAAATACATTTTCGACTGCCTTTGATCATATTCGACTGTAAAATAAAACGAAAAAATAAAAATAAAAAAGAAAAGTGCAAATAATATGAAAAAAAAAAAACAAAACAAAACAAAAAATTGATTTTTTTTCAACGCGATTCATGCTGTTTGTCTGGGTATAGTTGGTTAACGAATGGATTTGTAAAATCGTTGCTAGGATGGATTTCCCTTTAATTTAATTTCAAATTAAAACTTATTTTTAAAGAAATTTAAAAGCGGATAAAAAAACATTTGTTGCTGCCAGTAAAAGTAACACTAGGAGCTGTGGACCTCACTTCATATAAAAACCATCTCATCATAACATCTTGTATTGAATAGAAATTTTTGATTTCTCCAATTCCATAAAGTGTCTAAAAATAAATTGAGTTTGTAAGATTATTTGAAATTATTTGCTATCCCGTCTGCGACACAACTGATACTTTGGCGGAAACGCTGACAAGAACATGGGGCATAATTAAATCGTCAGATCCAACTTTAAAAACTGAAATTTAACAGTTACTGTAGGAACAGAATAAGATTGCAACTTAAGCAAACCTCTACGTAACTTCAAGGACTCTCATTTCATTGTTTTCTTTGGGCGACAAGACCGATTCAAACTTAAATTTCTTTCGAAATTCTAAAAGCTGAAAAAATCATGATTCTGTTTACACGGTTCAAACACCAGGTCAAACATCTCCAGCAAAACATTATATGAAAAAACATACATACAGTGGACAGCAAAAGTCTTAGTACTCCAATATATTTTGACAATTTCTGAATTTTAACCAACAGTTTGTATAAAAAAATTAAGGTTTTGATATTAATTTTATTAATTTATTATAAAACAAACATTTTTTTAATGTTTTTCATAAAATAAGAGAAAAATAATGAAAAGTTTCAGATGACTCCATAGTTACCCCCAAGAAGAACCCTGAGTAAATTTAAAATTCAAAGGCCTAATATATGAAAATGTTATCCTTTGTGTTTAATCGAACGTCCCCGGCCACACACTAACCCACCTTCACCCGACCGCGGAGTGCTCGTCCCCATTACGTAGGGACACGTACACACTACAGTCCGGACTGTAGCGGGTAAAGGAAAAGTAATGGCAATGGGAACATAAAACAGCTACAGAACTTAATCACAAGCTGAATAAAGTAACAATAAACTACGTAAGACAAGAAACGAAAATACATTTTTATATAATAATTTACAAATTAATGCTAGCATATAAGCTACGTTTAAAATTACAAACATTACAATTAAAATCAATAAAATCATAATATAAATTAAAATCATTACATAATCTACGAAAAGGAAAATTAGCTCCATAGTTCGTTCTATAGAAATCTAAAGAAAGAGGACGATAGTGCCGTGAAAATCTTGCTGGAATACTGAAATTCAGGTTAGAAAGCAAAAACTCAGAATCGATATCACCTTTAACCAGATTAAAGACAAAACAAACCCCTAAGACAGCCCTTCTACGTTCCAAAGTTGGAAGTTTCACCAAATCTAATCTAGCCCCATATGATGGAAACCCATTGGCATAATCCCATTCTAGGCCACGTAAACAGAATAATAAAAACTGCTTCTGCACAGACTTTATTGAATCACTATGACAACGATAGTATGGATTCCAAATAATAGACGCATACTCCAAAATAGGTCTAACAAGTGAAATGTACAGTAGTCTTGTTATATAAGGATCAATGAATTCCCTAGCCCATCTCTTCACAAAACCAAGAACAGCCCGAGCCTTGCCAATAATCATACTAATATGATCAATAAAAGACAGTTTCATATCCAATAGAAGTAGAATATCCCTTAAAGTCAAGCACACCCTTTTAACCTATTTAGAATTGAATGTACAAGTTTTGTTTAGTGTTTTCTGGTGGCACCATGAGCAAGTTTTTCGGTTGACTTTTGTTTGAGGTTTAGCGATTACGTAACCGCTCTTTCAAATGATCTCCTAAATACTATCTTAAAGTATTATCGGGACTTTGTGCAAGAGTATTAAGCCTGTGGGGACTTTTTTTGTCAAAATATATTGGAGTAATCAGACTTTTGCTGTCCACTGTATCTGTAAAATTTCCATGAAAAGTTTCCCGAAAATCTAAAGTTCGGAATCGACTTTAAACTGTAGGTCCCGCCACTCATGTATAAAATTAACACACACAGCATAAGTGGCGTGAGAAGCTAGGCCGTATTTCCAAAATTTTCCAAATAATAAAAAATATCACTCGACTATAACTACGGTAATTTATGTCCGATCTGATCAAATGATGACTCAATATGTATCTTCACAAGAGAACAGACTTTAAGAATATTATCACTTATCCTATATATTTTTTTTATTAAAGTTTGCTACTACGAATGGACAAACTTGAAAAAATATGAAAAAAATTCGAATTAAGTCGGATAATAGAATATAAATAAAATGTATACCATTTTAAAGGTCTATCACTCCCCTTTCCAACAAGATTTAAATTTCGGAAATCGGGTCAGAAATCTTTGAGTAATCCAGAAATTTGTGCGTAAAGTTAAAAAAAAACAGTTTTTGTCAAATAAAATGAAATGAAAATGAATGAATTAAATGAATTTTATTTAAATTTTATACACAGATATTGCAGATTAAATAAAAATATTATTTTATTTAACACAAATTAAAGAGTGTCTTAAATTTCTTCGAAACTGGCGAATCTCTACTTTTATTTATTAAGAAAAGTGAAAAAATAAATTAAAATTTTTTTAACAACATGTGTGTGTATTTGCATGTGGCATTGTGAATTATTTAAATATTTTATTAAAAAAGAAAAATATGCTTGCATTTGAACACATATGTATACCTTCATGAACTGTATACCTATGTACATACATACATACATGTACCATATCAATCTACAATATTAAATATTTGAATTTATGCCGGGAATAAATATTTAAATTTTTTCATGTATAGTATACCTATATACATACATATGTACCAGAGATCAGCAATGAATCGTTTTTGCGCTACTCATAAGCACTCATGAAATTCTGAATACAAGTGAGTTAACAATATTGAAATTTAACTATGTACTCTGATTCATTCGTACTCACTACAACGTTGATTTATAAGTGCAGGTTGTAATGAGTATGCGTGCAACGTTGACATCAAACTTACACCATTCCAAATATGTTTGATTCATAAGCCTACTCATTTAGGTTCATAACTTTAGAAAAATACTTATAATACTTACATATATACTTATAATTTACAGTCTTAATTGTTGTTAGGCATTTACAGAAAAAAAAGACACATAAGCAAAAAAGACAGAGCAGCAAGCAAAGCAAACACACAACCTTGTAGTGAGGGTTTTAGTGTTCGTACGCGATTCATACTTATTCTTGTATATGTTGAGTTATGCAGATTCGAAATCAATAACATCATACGTGTTGTTAAGTCGACGCCTCCGTTTTATAACATTCTAAGTCGAAAAAGTGTGTTTTGAGTTATGAGCTCTCAAAGTTTTCACGCGACGTACAACTATATGTGTATTCTAAGTAGATTTTTCCCTATAACTTCGGAACGGATCGGCGGATCTTAACCAAATTTTGACAGTATTTAAGTTAGAGAACGAAGAATTTAAAAATGCAAGAAAATTAAAAATGGAGGCGTCGAAGTATGAATATGATGAGGACTACAAACTTTGAATATGAGTACAGGTTCCATGATATTAAAATAAGTATGAATGCGTATAAGTATCAGAAATTATGAGTATGAATCGATGCTACTCATCTTTTTGAATACTTATTGCTGATCTCTGATGTACATGCATACTGTAGTATTCTATACGTTGAAATTTATTTGTATACCCCTACCCCATATGCATATGCTCGTCCTATTGTAATTGATTTAAACAAAATGTGTAAAATGTTTTTACAATTTTTTTTTTTTGCAAAAGTTGACGTTGTAACGGTCACGTAGAAATATGGAGGAAAAAAAATTAAAATTTTTAATATAAAAGAAAAACACATAATTATTGATGAAACAGAATGGAAGAGTTTTTGCTGTTGTTGTTCTCGTTCAAGGAGTATCGCTATTGCTATTGACCTTTGGGTAATGTCTACATGTTACACGTGCATTATGATTGAATTTTCTTTTATTTTGTATTGAATTTTTTCCCTTTTTTTCCATTTACTCACAGTGTTGTTATTGTTCCAGGAATACAGGTAAAATTGTGTACTCCTATACGAGTATATCGATAAACATCCAAAGATATGGTAAATATGTGTGTACATATGTATATTAAGTATGTGAGAATGGAAATTTACATCCAGAGAGATAGAGAAAAATAAGGAATACGTTTAAATGTTCAATAGATGTGTATAAAATTGGGTTATTTTCTTGGTCTATTGACTGGCTCTCTGGTTGGCTGGCTGGCTTGCTGGTTTGCCGGCTGGCTGTTTGACTAGCAGTTTGGGCTGATGATTTTTCTCCATATGAAATTTTATGAAATGCAGGTTGTTATGTACATCCGCCTGTAAATTTCATCAGGTTTTAAGTAAATGGTACAACCATGGACCATTGGGTACATTCAATTTTTGTATATTTATATCTGTACGTACATACGTATGGATACATAATACACGGATGTATATACATATGTACAGACGTGTTCGAAATAATAAGAACATCCAAAGCGAAACAAAGGATCATTTAAAAAAATTTTTTGAGAAAGATTTTAAAATATGGCTTTCTATTATTTTTATTGTAGACATGTTTAGCCCTCCTAATCAACAATTCAACGAAAAGTACACTATCAAAACTATAAAGCATGGCGGTCTCAGGCTCATGCTATAAGGGTGCTTTGAGTGGAACGGCGTTGGACCTCTAGTTCAAATCGTTGGGAAGATGGATGCCACTTATTACGTTCATAATATTTTAGAAGCCGTAATGTTATCTTACGCTGAAAAGGAAATGCCTTTGTGATGGGTTTTTCAGCAAGACAACGACCCGAAGCATACCTCAAAGAAAGCAAAGCGTTGGTTCCAGGACAATAATATCCATGTTATGAATTGGCCGGCACAATCGCCGGACCTAAATCCAATTGAATATCTTTGGAATGATGTAAAGAAAGGTGTTAGAGATGCAAGGCCCAAAAATATGGCGGAACTTTGGCTTGCAGCGAAGAATACATGGGAAAATATTCCACTCTTCCATATTCCACTCAGACTTCTATAGCTTCTATGAGGTCCAGATGTGCCAAAGTAATCATTAATCATGTACATAGTACACGAATGTATGCATGTATACATAGTGCACGAATGTATGTATGTATGTATTCATATTACACGAATGTACATACATATGTATAGTATGTATGTACAATGTAAATATATTAAATTTTTTATTAAGAATTATTTATGAAATTTAAATATTCTTTGATTTGATAGCACAAAACGCAAATAAATTTATATTCATAAATTCATAATAGTCATATGAACATAAGCACGTTTGCATAACGTTTCATTATGATACAGAATTAAATAAGTTAACAACGGTACCATCGTTCTTTATGTACAATATACAGTGGACAGCAAATATTTTAGTACTCCAATATGTTTAAAAAAAAAAGACGCCACAGGCTTTTGCACAAAGTCCCGATATGATTTCAGGAGAGTATTTAGCAGATCATTTAAAAGAACGGTTACGTAATCGCTAAACCTCAAACAAAAGTCAACCGAACAACTTGCTCATGGTGCCACCAGAAAACACGAAACAAAACTTGTGCATTTAATTCCAAATGGAGTGCTTGACCTTAAAGGATATTCTACTAAATACAAGAGATAACATTTTCATATATTAGGCCTTGGAATTTTAAATTTACTAAGGTTTCTCCTTGGGGGTACCTATGGAGTCATCTGAAACTTTTCCTTATTTTTCTCTTGTTTTATGAAAAACATTAAAAATTTGTTTGTTTTATAATAAAACAGAAATAAATTAATAAAATAAATATAAAAACTTTAATTTCTTATACAAAATCTTGGTTAAAATTCATGAAATTTTCAAAATATATTGGACTACTAAGACTTTTGCTGTCCACTGTACATATATACATATTTATTCATCACAATCAAACAATTTAAAGTTTGAAAGATATGTCAGATATCATAAATAAGAAATGATTTTATTTTTAAATTAAATTAAACAATTGATAAGGATTCTTTTTTAGAAATTAAATTAGTTCATTTGATTTTCTTTGAAAAACAAAACATACATTTTGGTAAATAAACACTACATTAGCTCTATTTTTTTTTTTTTAATATTGTAAAGGAAATTAGACATTAAAAATCCATGAAAAAAGCGTAAACATTCAGCCACGCTCAAAAAAGAAAATTACGATATTATCCGGATATAAGCACTTTCAAAAATGCCTGCAGGACAGTGCCATAGCTGCCAGATTTAACGATTTATCGTCATTTTGACGATTTCTTGAAAAATATCATATTGACGATATGACGATTTATGCCCTTATTTTGACGATTTTTAGAAGTTAAAAATTCTTTACTCATAATAATACATAATTTTCTTTCCTCTACTTATGCAGTGCATTCTGTTGGAACTAGGAAAATATACATATTATGGGAAGGAGGAAAGTCGGAGTAGTGTTTGTGGACAACTTTTATACCATAAGTGACAGAAAAGACCTCTGCAGGAAGGGAGTTCCACATACTAATAGTTCGACTAATTAACAAATTGTATCTGTAATGCATTGTGCGATCCATTGCCAATCGACCACAAACGTAGGTGCTGGTCGAGAAACGCGAGTGTTACATGATTTTCGGGAACAAATCCCTTTATTGCGCTCATATTCACCTTCAAGAACATTCATCAGGCTGTTTACGTTGCCATATAAAAGGCAAGACAAAGCAGGGAACTAAGTTAGTAAAAGTTCAGTCAGTCTTGTGTGAAGACGCGGTGCGTTCGAAGAGAGTAATCGTGCTTTGAAGATCACCATTACAAAGATCTGTCGAACAATTGTCTAGTAATTGTTATTGTTTATGTAAAGGGTGTAAACAGAGGAATAACGAACAAAGCAATTGTTGTTGTTTACATAAAGTTGTGAACAGTGGCACACAGAATTGTGCGAACAATAAAGAATTTAATTGAAATTAAATACCAATTTATTATTATTTTATTTACAATCTATGACTTCATACCGGGTTATCCATTTCGTGGTTTCAAAAGTAAACGTAAATAAAACACATATAATGATATGATACACATGATATTTCTTTTTTATAGTAAAGTTTGAACGTTGACATTATGTGTGAAACACTACATCATTTAAATGACCTCCACGCAAAGTGTTGCAAGCATTGATTCTTTTGAGGTAATTTTCGACCACTTTTTGACACATATTGGTCGGTATCTCAGCCATAACTTGACGAATGTTGGTTTTTAAGTGCTCAAGAGTTAAGGGTTTATCTGCATAAACACGGTCCTTCGCGTAGCCCCACAAAAAAAGTCTAATGGTGTCAAATCGCATGATCTTGGTGGCCAGTTGATATCGCCACGACGAAAAATTACGCGGCCAGGAAATGTCTCTTGCAATAAAGCCATATTCGCTCGAGTTGTGTGGCATGTGGCACCGTCTTGTTGAAACCACATATTCTCCAAGTCGTATTCTTCAATAGCAGGCAAAAAAAAGTCGGTTATCATATGACCATAACGCTCCGAATTGACGGTGACAGTCGTTCCATCGTCGTTTTCGAAGAAGTAAGGTCCAATCACACCTTCGGACCAAAGAGCGCACCAAACAGTGACTTTTTCTGGATGTAATGGCCTCTCTTCAATTACTTGAGGATTCTCAGAACCCCAAATACGACAATTTTGTTTATTAACATACCCACCGAGTGTGAAATGTGCTTCATCGCTGAAGAAAATTTTGTTCAAAAAATTGCCGATACGCACGATATGTGGCTGTGGCAGAATCACCATTTTTGTAGTAGGTTTTGATAATTTTTATGCGTTGTGTGATAGTTAAGCGATCCATTTTCGTCAATATCAGACTTTCAACTGAAAAGAAAAAAATTGGTTTCACAACTTAGTTTGACAGATGTCGAATTCCAGTCCCATACTTTTGAAACCACGAAATGGATAGCCCTTTATTTTAAACATTTTTAAAAGGTAAAAACGTAACAATACATAAAAGAGAGCATATTGTTTTTAGTATGTTATTTAAATTCGAAATTTATTAATTTGGCCCATTTCATTACGTTCTAAATAATTTAAAGAATTTTTGAAATTTAAACAACCATTAATAAATCAGTGTTTTTTAATTAAATTAACTTTTTTTATCATTACCACTTAAAATACCAATGATTGTGTATTCCGTTTGTATACTAAAGGCCACAATTTTAGGTCATGGCTCGCTAGAGCCATTTAGTATTTCCTTCTCTAATGTTTCTAATTTCAATCGAAACAATTCGCAAGCAATAGCGATTTCGTTTATATTCAAATAGTCTTCTCGAAGAATATTTTCTTTAATTGTGTTACACGGGGATTAATTTAATAAAAAAAAGAATTTCAAATATTTCAGTACTTTGTTTACACTGTAATACAGTGTGAAATGTAACGAAATTTCAAATCAACCTATAAACACTTTAATTAAAAAATAAAATTAATTTACAATGAGAAGAAAATTTTAATTGTTATCATTGAAAAACAAAAAAAAAAGTAAAAAAGTAAAAAAAAAATGATTCATAGAAAATCATTGAAATTTTTCTCTAAAATAGTAACCTTTAACGGTGAAAAACTTATTTAACCGTAGATCGAGATTTGTATAAAAAATGATACATTTCATTTTTTTAAGACTATGTATATAACTTTAATTCAGAAAAAGTTAGATGCCTGATATTTTATTAATTCGTTAGTATTGTTATCGCCATTATTTTAAATTAAATAAAAAAACACAATTTCAAACAGGGTTTAAAAAATTCAAAAATTTTATAATTCTGGCTTTTGTATCATTTTTCACACATACGACTTTCCTACGGATTCTTTGGTGTTGTGTATGCAATTTTTGAAGTTTTCAAAGATTTTGTAAAGTTTTATCGTAAATAACACATTATTTATGGTATTTGAGGAAGAATTGAAAGTTGAGTGTTGGATGAAAGTGAATAGGTTGATATTGATCGAAGTGGTCGTAGTCTTGTATGTAGCGTAGGTTCAAACCTCCAGGTCAGACATTTCCAATTTACAACGAAAGGTTGTAATGATCGATTATGTATGTAATATTCCCGCCGCCGAAAACTCTGAAGAAAAAGAAAACAGAAGCTTGTCTTATGAACTGACGAAAGTATTGTCGGCAATGAACATGACAAAAGGATATTTATCGTCAAAGATGGTACTACTTGGAACAGAGAACTGTATGCCTTTAGCAGTTTGGGAAGAGAAAATATTGTTAAGTTTTAAGCCTTTTAAAAACGTTAAAAATATGAGTTCGTAGATTGCAAATAAAATAAAAATAAACACATGTTTAGTTTTAAATTAATTCTTTATTGTTCGCACAATTCCGTGTGCCACCTTTAACGATTTGACTTAAACAATAACAATTTACTTTAATTGTTATTCTTTCTTTTATACTCGTTCGTTAGAACTTCAAACCACAATTCTCTTCCGCGTACGCAATAACAATTGTTCGTTATTCTTCTCTGCTTACAACCTTTTTGTAAGCAACAATACGGAGATCTTCACACAAGACTGACTGAATTCTTTCTGAACTCACGTGTCTCACACACGACTGACCGAATTCTTATTGAATCCCACATGTCTTCACACACGAATGACCAAATTCTTACTGAATCGCCGTTGCCTGCTGTGTTTTGCCTTTTATATCACAAGGGTCAGCAGTCTGATGAATGCACTTGAAGGAGAATATCTTCGAGAAATATCTAAAAATGTAAACAAGTTGTTTTCATTACTGTTGTTTGTGTATCTTGTTTACGTTCATCCAGGCAAAGTTGTTGCTTGCTTGTTTATTTCTTTGTCCCCTTATTTCTTTTTATACTGATGTTGTTACTATATTTTTTTGTTTATTCGTTGAACATGTAAACAAGCCAATTGTTTTGTTTTTGTAGCTTTTGTTTATCATTTTAATAACACCATTTCCATTTTTGTAACAATATTACCAATTTACGCGCAGATTGCTAGCAACTATTTCTTGAAATGTTGTATAGTCTTTTCTACTGTTCTTTTCGTACTTATCTCACGTGACCGACAAACATTAGAAAAAAGTGATTCGACCTATGTTTTATTTTTTAGATATTACACGAGAATAATATTTCGGTACTCTATGTACGCATGAGATAACAGAATCATTCGTTTTGATAGTGTCCTACTTGGAAATGATGATAAATTTTCACCTATAACGCCTTTTCGAAAAATGAGCTGAAATAGTAAGTAATTTTGCCGCTGTAGATTAGTAACTAATTGAATTTGATGGTCGTTATAAATTTCGTGTGTCCACCGAAGTCGAATTGGCAGTTTTAGATTCAAGTACATGCTACGTGCGTAGCAACTACTTACAGCCGTATTTGGGGAAACCTGTATCCGAGAAACCAGAGAGGAATCAAAGAGAGAGCATTGTTATTGATATAATCGATGTTCTATTGCAACAGTAAATTTTTTTTACCTCACATGACGTTGAAAACAAATTTTTCTAACGAAATATAACAATGATTTGTACCACCAGGTTTTACCCAGCCCTCAATTAAGAGCATTACTGATGTGAGTGACAATAAGCTGCACCATCTAAACAATTGGAAACTTATAAGACGCCACAAAACATGAGTGCTAGATGTCAAATTATTACCATAAAACCAAGCTGACATGAAGTGTTTGATTTTTATGTAAAAAATCATACTGCAATGTAAATCGTGTCAAAAATTTTGGAATAAATTTCATGAAAGTGATAATAGAATGTTATAAAAATAAAATAGTTTTATTAAAATGAATTAGAATAAATAAAAATATTTATTATATTACTACAAGTATGTGTGTATCAAAAGTGATACATAAGCTAGAATTATGAAGTTTTTTAAGGCTCGATCTACGGTTAAATTGTTAACAAATTGCGATAAAATGAAAGGTTATCATCCCTAACCTGATCGTTTATCTTATCGTTAGGGACAACACATTAAAGACTACAAGGGTTTGTATTTGGAATTTAAATAAGAGCCTTATGAGATGAATAATAAACAAATACCTCTGCGGATAGATAAAAAAAAAATTATATCGTTTGGTAAAATTAAATTTTTTTTATTTAATTTTGCGAATAACAAATATAACATTTAATCGGTTATAATTTCACTCCTTTTATTGCTTGTTTTTTTTTTTTTTTTTTTTTTTTTTTTTTGATTCAAAAAACAATTATCTTATCAAAATGTTTATTAAATAAAACGATAACAACAAATTAAAAATAAAGTGAGCGAAAGAGCGAGTGAGTGAGCTTATCTTTAAGTTTAATTTCATTTAAATAACCAATAAAACCACAAACATAAACAAACCGAGTTACAGAGATGCAGCAGAGAGATTCTGATACAGACATACAGACATACACAGGGCCACAAAAGTATACACATGTATGGTTAACAAATTTCAGAAATTTTTTAACCAATTCGTTTTCGTTGAAAATCTTTATAATTGTTTGACAACTTTTCTCGATTTTAAGACGGTCTCTTGCATTGGTTCAGAAATTTGTGAAATTTGTTAATCGTATGTATACTTTTGTGAACCTGTGTACATACATAGTGTATACAGATATTCATGGTTGTACTTACTTATTTCGAGATACAATTATCTCTGTATATAATTGCATGGTTGTATATAAATACTATGAGAGTCAAAAGTGAGTCAACACTGGAAATATTTTTATAGTTTCTTTTATAACTAGGAAAATTTTTTGTCTTCAATAATTCTTTCAGTCAAATTTAAGAGAATACTTTATTGCCAACTGACCACTAACAACAATATTTTTTATTGTAATTATAAATAAAAATCTCTTAAAGTTACGCAGCGAAGTCGCCGTAGTCTAGTAGGTAGTGTGTTGGCTTATTAGACGAAAGGCCCGAGTTCAAATCCCAGGTCAGACATCAAAACGAAAATATGAAAAAATATTTCTTCGGCGACCTCCTCTCAGCAGATTTGTGGCAAAAACTCTGAGGGCAAATAAAATTGCTATGTAGAGCTTCTCAAAAATCTGTCGTTCGGAGTCGACTTTAAACTGTAGGTCCCGCCACTCATGTATAAAATTAACGCACACAACGTAAGTGTGTCCTCACTGAAGGGTTGTAATGACCAATTATGTATGTATGTATGTGTAGGAAGGCATTATACTACCGTAAAAAAAATTGTGCACAAATCAAAAAAATTTTAAAAAATTCGAATCCAAAAATATTAAATGAAAGAGAAGAAAGGAAAATTGCTGCTGCATTAGTGAAGAATCTAGTGCTGTGCAAATTGCCAAAGATATCAGTTCTGATTCTGTGAAGCAAGTTAGTAGCATTACCATAAGACGCAATTACACAGACATGGATTTTATGGCAGACGTCCAAGGAAAAAGCTTTTTATTTCCAAAGTAAATAAAAAGAAGCGTTTGGATTACGTTAAGATGTATGAAACGAAGGACTATAACTTTTGGAAAACTGTTCTCTTCAACGATGAGAATAAGTTTGAGTTTTTTGGTGGAGAAAAACATAGAAAAATTTGGAGAAAAAAAGAATAAGGAATTCTATGAGCAAAACAATGCAAAGTTAAGCACGGTGGTGGCTCCGTTATGGTTTAGGGATGTTTTGCAGCGTCTGTGGTTAGAGAGATTGTCTGCATTGAAACTACAATGAATACGCAAGGCTATGTACAAATTTTAGATAAAGAAGTTCCACTAAGTGTCGCCAAATTGGATTTGCCTGGACATTGGATCTTTCAACAAGACAATGATCCCAAGCACACATCCCATTTGGCGAAGGAATGGCTGAATGCCCATACACCAAACGATCACCAGATCTCAATCCCATTGCGAACATTTGGGATTTGTATTTGGATCGCAGGGTACCTACGTAAACGGAATATAACCAGCCGTGAAACCCTGAAAGAGGCTCTGACAGAGGAATGAATAAACATATCGATCGAGTACACCAAAAAGTTGATGGAATCTATGTCAAATAGAATAAAATATGTACAAAAAAGCAAAGGGAGGTCAAACAATATATTAATATTTTCCGAAGGGCATAAAATTTGCTGAAGTTTTACTTAGTTTAAGTGTAGGTGTATGCATACTCACTTTTGACTCGTAATTGTATAACTTTATTGTAAGAATATATGTATCGGGTCCGCCATCTAACGTTTTTTTTTTCAACTAGTGCTTATTTCGTGAATGGTAACACTTAGCTCATGTCTGATTAGACAGATAATGAGTTTTATCCTTCCGCTGAACGAATATGGTTGCATCCAATGCGTTTTCGCTTCGCTAAGTGGCCCTGCGATCGACTGCCGATTTTGACAAAAAAATCATCTTTTCAGATGAAGCTCATTTTGATCTTGGCGGGTATGTAAACAAGCAAAATTGTCGCATTTGGGGCACAGAAAACCCGCACGCAAACATTGAAAAGCCGACGCACCCAAAACGAGTCACTGTTTGGTGCGGATTTTGGTCCAGTGGCATAATTGGCCCATTTTTCTTCGAAAATGAGCAAGGAGTGGCCATTACAGTCAAAGGCGATCGTTATCGGGCCATGTTGAACGAATTTTTGTTCACAAAAATTTAAGAGAAGGATATTGGCAACATTTGGTTTCAAGAGGACGGAGCTACGTGCCACACAGCCGAAGCTACACTCGATGTTTTGCGCCCTGCTTTCGAAGATCGCATTATCAGCCGCAGAGCTGATGTCATTTGGCCACCTCGGAGCTGCGATTGGACACCGTTGGACTATTATTTGTGGGATGCCGTCAAAGATAAGTGTTACGCCGACAAGCCAGAGACAATTGAACATTGGTGAAATACAGCTGCACACAATCGATAATGTGCTTAAAAATTGGACCGATCGTGTAGGCTACTGCATGGCCAGCCGAGGCAGCCATTTAAATGAAATTATTTTCCATTATTAACCGAAAGGACTGTACTTTCAAATAAAAAAAGAAATTTGAGAAAATATTCTGTAGTTTTTTTTGAATGCATTTTCAAAAAAAAAAAGTTATTTGGCGGACCCTTTATAAAAAAAGAATTGTTGTTTAAGTTAAAGAGTTTTTTCGATCTTAATGTTACAAATAATGAATAAACCATTTTATTTATGCAAAATACATAAATCGGTTTATATAATCTATTATTTTCGTTATCTTAAGAGAAGAAAATAATCCATTGGTGTTTACTCACTTTTAACTGTCACAGTACATATGAAAAATAAAATGAACTAGAAATGCTTTGTTATTGTTTTATTATTATTGTTGTAATTGCTGTGTAGATAAAATTAACATCAAATGGTCATTGGACTAAAATGAATAAAAATTCAGCATTTGTATACAAACATCTGCGTTTGTAATGAACTGAAACTAGTGAATAATTATACGGCCTAAATATTTTGTGTACATAGGAGTCTCTTCAATTTTTTTAATTTTTTAAAAAAAAAATTTTTTATTAATTTTAATTATATTTTGTATTTATATTCCAATGATAACAAAGAAAATTTATTTACTTTACTTCGAAAAAGAAATGAAAAGAAAAATTAATGACGCGATAACAAAATGAACTTCATTCGTACATAACGGCATGTAACCAAAGAAAATAAAGTATATATATATCCATATTCTTTGATGTAACTTAAGCAACTTCCAAAACTCAACACATCGTTTTTGCAAAGACTCTATAAAATTTGTTAATATTGATTCCCCAATATCAGTGAGATTTTGCAAATTCCAACATGAAATTTCATAAACGACCTACAAATTTTAAAATACGTTTGAATAGTTACTGTATTTGCGAATAGACGAACAGAACAGTTTGTTAGACAATCATTGTTTCAAAGTAGAGAGTGTTAAAGTTCGAACGTACATTATGTTGTACAAAACCCTAGTATATAATTAATCTTCACTTCCTCAGTGTCAGTTGAAGATTAAGATACTCAATCTACCCGCAGTAATAAATCTCCTCTATGGCCAGAAGAATGGAAGTGTACTGTAAATAACTTTACTGCAGACACATTTAAAATTACTAAGAAGCTAATAATTATCTCAATTTGTACCATTTAAATATACGCTAAAGAAGCTAATACCGAAGAGGGATGAAAATATCAATATTATTGATTAGCTAAGTCTATGAGTTTTAGAAAATCTTGATTACATACATAAATGCATACATAATTAGTCATTTCAATCCTTCAGTCAGGATTACGGTTTAGCTTCTCACACCACCCATGTTGTGTCTGTTAATTTTATCCATGTGTGGCGGAACCTAGAGTTTAACGTCATTTTCGAACAACCAATTGTTGAGTAACTTTTTCATTGCAATTTTATTTACTCTCAGAGTTTTTGTGAGAAATCTGCTGAGAGGAAGACGCCGAAGAAATATTTTTTTCATATGTATTTCGTTTTGTTGGAGATGTCTGACTTGGCGTTTTGAACCGAGGCCTCATGTCTAATAAGCCAACACACTATCTATTGGAATACGGAGACTTGTCTAGGTAGATAGGTAGAAGTGTCTGTCCCCTCAATGGAGCCATGAGCGGACACATTCAGGCCGAACACAGGGCTCTTTGTTATACTATAGTTTCATATTCACCCCTAGCCCAGCAACCACTCGAAGCTTTCGATGAAGCGGCTCTGACTGCCAATATCATGTGTGACAGTTCATCCACATCCTCCATGTAGAGTTCGATGGTCGTGCCCCTTCTGGCCAGTTCATATGCGCTGCAGTTACCGGGAATGTCCCTATGTCCCTATACCTATGTGATAAAAACGTCATATTGATTCGCCGCCTCGTTAAGACATCTGCAACAGGCATGAAGAAAATTGAAAATTCTTACTCAAATTAACATCACAAAGGCAATTAGTACTTGGGTTAAAATCGTTTCAATGCTTAGCATAAAATCTAGAGAAAAAAATTTCGATAATTTCGTGTGCAATATTACCTGTAAAGCGAACCGGGTGAATAACTTTGAAATTTTTTAATTAATCATAATTAAACCAAAAATATTAATACAGTGTAATCGCAATAGAGTAAACACTTGGTAATATGAACTACTCGATATTACGAACTCCCGATTTTTTTCATTAGTTACTTTATAGAGTGAACAATGCCCAACTCAATAGAGTGAACTTTTGTTTTTCTTA
Organism: Sarcophaga caerulescens; assembly: GCA_927399465.1. Taxonomy (NCBI): domain Eukaryota; kingdom Metazoa; phylum Arthropoda; class Insecta; order Diptera; family Sarcophagidae; genus Sarcophaga; species Sarcophaga caerulescens. The sequence goes on from OV656867.1 coordinate 24,320,804, forward strand.
TACAAAATTGCAAAGACACAAAAGTTATCGTTAATAAAGACACAGAAGTTACATATTGTTTTATGAAACCATTAGATTTCCATTGAATTTGCAAACATTTTTGTTTTCTTGTGTTTTTTTTGAAGATTTTTCAAAAGTGTGAGCTAGATTACTTTAGTGATTTTTATTTTCTGTTGTGTTATGTGCAGACCAAAAGTTATAAAATGAGTTCTAATAAATGTAAAACATTTCTTTCTATTGGAATAAAGCAAGAAATAATTAAAGAACTATCCAAAGGTGTGGGAGCCAAAGGCCTGCGCCGATCGGCTAACAGCCGGCTAAGCCGAGCCGCCGATAAATTTAAAAAGCCGCCGCCGCCGAAAAAATGTTCGGCTTCAGTCGGCTTAAATGCAGCCGCCGTTTTATGTATGTAGTAATAATGAAAAAACTAAAAATATGAAAATATTACTTTTTTATATTGCTTAAAAATTATTAAAAATAAATTTAAAAAATATAATATTTATATACTTTACTTGGGTAGACTTAAAACCTTAACTTTTTTATTTTTGCAATGTGGTAACATTAAAAACTCTTTTTTGTTTTCGGCGAATGGGGTAACACTTTTAACTGTACGTTATTTTTTATGAGCTAAAATAAATCAAACCAAATGGCGAGCCAAAAAATTACAAATTTTTTTCAAAATAATAATGTTTTAAATGAATCTAATTCAGAATCAGATTCCGATGACGACTTGGCTGTGTTTAATGGATTAGATAAAGATATTAATGAATATGAAAAAATATTATCAAGTAAAAACCAAATAAAAGAAAAAAGTAAAATAGTTTTAACAAAGAAATCCTCAGGAGGATCAGTGGTTTGGCACTATTTTGGTCAATTGGTGATTGCGAACAAGCCTATGTTAAAAAAGTTCCAACTATGCAAAGTTCGCTTTGATGAGACTCCCATGCGACTAAAGGGGTGAGTAAATGTATTATTTCTAGGAAGGAAGTAAAATACAAATTTGAAAGTGACTGGGAACCATTGGAATTAAAGAATTTCCAATTTAATTAGCTTTTCTACATTTCAAATGAGATTTTTTTCTAAATAGACGAAATAATTTCAGATTTCCACCTCTACCACAAACCTATGCAATCATTTAAGAAGTGCACACGGTATTGAGGTGAAATCAAAAAATATGGAAACTTCAAACGCGAAAACCAAATCCGCTTTATCTGGAAAATCAAAAATGTTGGACAAATCTGATACAGAAAAATTTGCTAACGCACGTCTGCTTGTACAGATGTGCTGCAGAGACTTAAGGCCATTCAATATAGTAGAGCAACCAGGATTTATTGGTTATATAAAGGCGATAAAACCAAGTATGACATTTCCATCTTCTACAACATTAAGTCGGTCTGCTCTTGAGGATGTTTATGGAACATATAAAACCACTATATCCAAATTTTTAAATAATCAATGTCCAGTAAACATTTCGCTAGTCCTTGATATGTGGACCGACTCCTATAAGAGGCGAAGCTATATAAACATTCGCATTTTATTTTGCCAAAATTTTGAAACAAAATGTATTTCATTAAAAACTGAAATTTTTCCCCATCCCCATAATAAACAAACAATTTGTCAAAATGTATATGATACTTTGAAGAACTTTGAACTAGAAAAAAAAGAGATTGTAGTTGTGAGCGATGGAGGAAGCAACATAGTGGCGGCCTTAAAACTAGCAAAAATGAACCGGTTGCCGTGTTCAATACATTCCTTGCATCGGTTTATTGTGCATGACGTATTATGCAATAATGATTTTTACTTTTTTGCAAATATGGTTAGCAAATTGAAGAGGATTTACAAGTGCCTTAATTATAATACGGATAATATAATCAAAATCCAAAATGCCTTTGAAAATGAGGCACTTGTAAACCTCCTAAGTGAAGCTACGGAAATGTGTGACCTAATGGAAACAGAACAACAATTTCTAATGGACATTGATGACGTCGATGAAAAATTTTTTCGAGCGCAACCTCCAGGCACTTTAAAAAATTGTAATGATACTCGGTGGAATACACTTTGCACTATGTTTAAAAGTTTCCACAGAAACATCAAAGTAGTCAACATAGCCCTATTGCAAATTGGAAAATCCGAAATGATATTAAATGAAATGGAAAAGAGTCTTATGGAAGAATTTTTAAAATTTCTTGAGATATTTGAAGAAGCAACGAAATATCTTCAGGGTCGTAAGTACCCAACAGTGAACACTAATATTGTCTTTTTTGAAAAAATAAGTGACAGCATCAAACAAAATTTGCAATCTGCCAGTTTTGAGGAATCGATTAAAATTTATACCTTTGCCACAGAAAATTTTTCAAATAGATTTAAAATTTATAAAATTCATTTGGTAGCGGCGCTCCTAGATCCCCTACAAAAAAATTGGAAAAGACTGGAGAAATGGCTTAAAAAGGTTCCCGCTCACAGGGAAATGTCGCTGTTCGAAATATTAAATAATGATAATATAAATGGAGGAATATCAAAAACAGATCTTATTTTAAAGGAAATTCGGAAATTTTCAAGTGAAGATATTAATGACGATATGCCAACGACATCAACAAATGCTAAAAAAAAGGGTAATACACATATAATTAATAAAAAAAGCAAATTTTATAATTTTTAATTTTCAGAAATTAGAGACAGGAAAAATACGGAGCAATATTGCTTCATTTATAACTGAAACATCTACTTCAGATGATGTAAATCCTTTAGAAAAGGAAATAAAGGATTACTTTGCTTCATCTCATGATGAGGGATGCGAAGCATTTACTTGGTGGCAAAACAATGAAAAGGTAACATACATATTTTAATAGTAAATTTTATCTCTGGCATTCATAAATGAACATTGAAATTGTTGATGTTTTATAAAATAAATTTTGTATGGAAAAATGTTTGATAAACAATTGTTAACTTTATGAATGTCAGGGAAACCTTAAATGTGTTTACATTTTTCGATACTATAACAAATTATTTGTAGCAATTTCCCAATGTGGCGAAATTAGCCTCATCCATTTTATGCATTCCATCAACTAGCGCATCATCCGAAGAAGCGTTTTCAAGTGCTGGCTCATTAGTCACAGCGAAAAGGTCAAGTTTAAGCCCATTAACAATAAACAGGGTGCTCTTCATTCATGATAATTATGAAATATTTAATAGCTTAGTATAAAATAATACAAATGTTTATTTTTTTTTTAACAATGAATTCAAATTTTAAAATCTTTAAATTTAAAATAAATTAATTTCGAGTACAAATTTTTTTTAAAAAATATATGAAATATTTTCATTTGTTATTTAAAATACCTACATATATTTATTTTTATAATTAATATTATTAAAACTCATGTAATAAAATATGAATTTTTTGTTTGTATTTATTTTTGACTTTCAAAAATAAAACGATTTAAAACAGAAAAATATTTTTTATGCTTTAAAAGAGAATTTAATAAAATTAATTACAAACATCGGCTCACAGCCGACTTAAAGCCGCCGCCGAAACTTTTCAACATAAGCCGCCGCCGCCGACAAATTTGCTCGGCGCAGGCCTCTGGTGGGAGCTACAGTTCTTGCAAAAAAATATGGAGTAAATATTTTAGTTTTGCATAAATTCCGGGATCTAGCGGTGCAAAAAGCTAAAAATGTTCGTACAAAGCAAAAAACTCTTGAAAATTACTTTACTTTTTGTAATTCATTAATAATAACATAATAAATATGGATTCTTTTATATAAAAAAGTGTTTTTTTATAGACTCTTTAGAGTGAACATTCCTAATAGAGTGAACTGGCCTTGCACGAATTTGTTCACTCTATTGCGATTCCACTGTAAATCATTTGTTATACCTAATTTATCGTTCAAACGATATTATTAAATTTAATTTAATTTGTTTAATATTAAGAATCAATTTAACTGCGCTTCGTATAAAGAAAAAGAGGTACTTTTTTTAGTGAAATTCATTGCTTGAACAAGAAAGTATTGAGTCATGAATGAATTTGCAAATAAAAAATAAAAGGAAACTCAAATAGATGACTCAGGGTGGCATTTTGTTTTACAAAACCGTTGAAATAAATTTGTATTTTGAATTGTAAATACGGAAAATATGCACGAATTAGAACAAAAAGCAAAAAAATTAAAAAAAAAAATTTTTTTTTGAATAATTAACGCAAACAAAATGTGATATAAATGTGGTAAGAACTTAAGTACGTACTTTAAACTACTGAAAGAATAAAAAACAAAAAGAAAGAAATATTTGATATCTTTTTATTCTAACTTAATTGCAAGCCACGTAAAAAGAGTCTCTTGTATCAAAAGTTTTATAAGAGATTTTTATAAAAAGAAAATGAAAAAAAAAAATCAAATAAAACAAAATAATATGATAAGGTTTTGTTTTCTTTTCTGTATTTTAAATAATTACGCAAGGCTACTCTATAAAAATAATATTTATCTGAACAATATACAGCTCCAAGTCTATTTGTGGAGTTCTGCATCAAAAAGAATTGACCGAAAATAAGACTTTATTGGATTCTGGCTTCTATTACAACTTTTTAAAGAAAAAAGTTGAAATACCATCCCCCACTCAGCATCCGCTGGGTACTTGCTAATGTGAGAAGGCGAGATTGACGACTCGGTACGTCCTTGACTATGTTTGTAAAATCGATTTTGAAGATGACGCAAGTGGGCTGACGTTTGTCACATTCTGTTACCTCAGTACACCGAGTGAAAACCGGTCGAAATGGCTTTCAGGCTAATGCTGCAAACGCCTCCGTTCTGTTAAATCCTTGGCAGGGCTTCAAGTACGTTCGATTATCGTCGCCATTTAGTTGGTGATGCAGGTTTAGTTGAGATGACTCCTAATTAGTGTCCGACCTGGCTCTGAACGCAAACTCTCATAAGGATTTCCGTCAACCCTCGCGAGGACCTCACTGATTACCATAGGCACCTTCGGGGTCTTTAGGGGACAATTGCATAGAAGATATGAGATAGCGGCTTGAAGATGGAACCCAAATGAAAGAAAATGAATAGAAAAATTTTAGAAGTAGAGGAGATGATGCAGGGTGAGATAGCCTTTATGAGCAGCCCGAAAATCAGGCGATCACCGGCGAAAAAATCCCAGGCGGCGGAGAACCTTCAGAATACATCTGCGAGGAGTGCTGGGATTGGGAAGAGTGGCACGGCACTGGAACCAGTGCAGGAGGGTACGCAACCGCACGCAACGCGACCAGAGCATGGTGAAACAGAGAGACCGCTTTTGGGGCACAGTTCGCCTAGACAGTTGTTTATTTGCAAGATGAGGAACTCAGAGGAGGAGACCCTTACTAAATACCAAAGCGTTATCCGCAAGATTAGAGGGGCAATGACGAGGGCAAGGAATATCAGCATGGAAGTTCAGAGCGGAGTATCGGAATTAGAGGAGCTCATTGACATAATGAGGAACTATAGGGTAAACTGGAAGACTGCAGAAAAGGAAAAAGAAGCGAGTAAGGCCCTTGAGAGCGCAAGGAATAACATGAACGACAGTGATGTCTCCACACCTGTAAGTTCCCTCAACAAGAGAGGCGCATCAAGCCCAGCGGAGGCCCGCCCGGAAAAGAGGCCGAGAGGAAAACCGACAGACACGACACAGATTAAGGAAACATTAGCGGATGGAGAATGGAAAACAGTGAAGAGCAAGAAAGCGGCAAGGAAAGAGAAAGAGGAGCGACGGAAGATTGTGAAAGAACGTCCAGAAGCTGTAATAATTCACCCAACCGAGGGCCGCAGTTATGCTGATGTTCTGAAGAACATGCGGAACAAAATAAAACCGGAGGCATCGGAGGTAGCGATACGCGCCGTCCGGAAGACGAAACCATGGGCCATACTCATTGAAATGGGTAAAGGAGGCAGAAGGGATGAGTTCAGGGAGAACCTGAAAAGCGTTCTAAATCAAGAGGCAGCCGTAAAAGACCTTACACCGGTGGTCACTTTGGAAATTCGAGACCTGGATGCCCTCACAACCACCGAGGAAGTTCTGGCGGCGGTACAAAGAGAAGCGGGCATAATAAATCCGGATATATCCATTCGTCTAACTGGGGCGAACAGCCGGCAGCAGAAAAGGGCTTTCATGTCAACCTCTACAAGTTGTGCGAATGCTCTTCTAAAACTACAGAGGATCAGGATAGGCTGGACAAGCTGTAGAATATTGATCAGAGAAGAACCGATACGTTGTTTTCGATGCTTCGGAATGGGTCACAGACGGTGGGAATGTGATGGACCGGACAGGTCAAGCCTATGTATGAAATGTGGAGAAAAGGTGCATAAGAGGAAAGAATGTCGAAACGCACCGACATGTTGTATTTGCTCTGTGGAGTCGGGAAAATCTCTGGAACACCTCCCGGGATCGCGAAGCTGTGAGGTGAGCTTACGAAGGGCAGCATGATGAGGTTAACTTAACAACCTTGAATTTTTTCATATTTTTTCAAGTTTGTCCGTTCATAGTAGCAAACTTTAATTAAAAAATATGAAATAAGTGATGACATTCTGAAAGTGCATTGTCTTGTGAAGAGATTGACACTTCGTTTAATCAAATCGGAAAAAAAAATTACCGTATTTTTTATTTCAATAGTATAACAGTCGTGTCAAGTTCTAAAATTTTCAAAAGTTTTGATGGATGGATCGTTGGAAGGGATTTCGAACTGAAGATTTTCAAAAAGAACTGAAGATTTGCAAAAAATACTGTATTATACCCTGTTTCTGTAGGATGAAAGTCTTAAGGCGATTTCTGTTTTACATGATTCTTTTTCCACAATTCTCTTTAAACTAATTTCTTTCATTGATGTGACGCTTTATTCTTTTCCTCTCTTTGAAGGAAACAATTTAATATTATTGTGATTGCCTTGATTGCCTGTATTCAATTAAAAATTAAAGTTTGGAGGCATAATTTTGACGTGTTATGCTGTGTTAAGTAAAATAAAATATTTCCTACGGGTAAAAAAAATTATAAGTTAGTTTGGTATGTGGCTGTGACGTTTAAAAATTAATTGTGAATACAAAAAAGGCATCACAATTGAAAAAAGACATTCCCCAAAAAAAGTAATTGTATAAATGCAAAGGGTTTTCGAAGTTGCATCAAAATAAAATTAAGAAAAAACCGTTTTCATTGCGAAATTCATAACAATCCCTAGCTTTTTACTGGATCATAAGTTTCTGCCATAATTTTGAATGTATAAAAACTTAAAACAAGTCGCTGTATTCTATTAGGTAGTGTGCTGGGTTATTAGACATCAGAGATCAGCAATGAATCGTATTTTCGCTACTCATAGGTACTTATGAAATTTTGAGTATGAGTGAGTCAAGAGTATTGAAATTCAACTACTCTGATTCATTCGTACTCGCTACAACATTGATTTATAAGTATAGGTTGCAATGAGTATGAGTACAACGTTGACATCAAACTCACAACATTCGATTCATTGTTTGATTCATACGGCTACTCATTCAGATTCATAAATTTAGAAAAATACTTATAATACTTACGAATGATTCGAGTCACTTGAATCATTCATCAAAATTTACAGTAGTAGTTATTGTTGCATTTACAAAAGAAGAGAAAAGAAAAGACAAAGACAGCAAGCAAAGCACACACACAACCTTCTAGCGAGTATTGTGGTGTTCGTACTCGAATCATACTTATTTTGTGCTTCGTGTATATGTTGAATCATGGAGAGTCGAAATCAACAACATCGTGCGTATTGTTAAGTATGAGTACGATGAGTATTTCTAACTTGGAATATGAGTAGTATGAGTATGATATTAAAATAAGTATGAATGCGTATAAGTAGCTGAAATTATAAGTATGACTCGAATCTACTCATCGTTTTGAATACTCGTTGCTGATCTCTGTTAGACATGAGGCCACGGTTCAAACCCCCAGGCCAGACATTACCAACAAAACGAAATATAAAAGAAATAATTCGTCGACAACTGTTTCTCAACAAATTTCTAACAAAAACTCTGAGAGTAAGTAATATTGCCATTAAAAGTTTATCAAAAATCTATCGTTCGGAATCCAATTTAAACAGGGACCTACACTCATGGTAAAATTAATACACACAACATAAGTGGTGTGAGAAGCTAGGTCATAATCGTGAGTGAAGGGTTGTAATGACCAATTATGTATGTAAAAAAAAAGTAATTAGCATGCAATGACCAATTGATTGTTATGGGTATGAGGATATAAAACTTAGTTTTCATGCGATATAAAGCGAAAAAAAAAACTTAAAATTAGTCGTGCTACACTGAAAAAAAATTATTAATTATTAAAAAGTGTTTTTATCACCAGTTACCACTTATTATCGATTGATTCTTATCATTGGGTATCTCATAGTACCTCAGAATATCGAAAGTAACTCAAATTCTTTTAATTTTTATGAAGTACTCGAGAGGAGCTAAATAGTACCATAAATTATGTATCAACAACTTTATGTTGTTATGTTTTCACTTGTATTTACTGTACACTGGATGAACTGTTTGTATGGCTGTACGAACGATCGATATACGCCGTATATATACGCCGTCCAATATACGCCGCATATGCGACATGGTTTGAAAAAAATCATTGAAAAATATTGCATGCTGATGTTGTAGTTGCTGATGCTCATGCTGCTCCTCATATATTGGTTGTTATAATTGGTTTTATTCTTTTATTATTTTCTATGTAGCAAACAGATGCGTATCTAAAAGGGAGAAGAAATATAAGATATTGTTACAAAACTAAAAAATTTAGATACATCGCTTAACATTAAAATTATAAACAAAAGTTACAAAAACAAAACAATTCAGTAAACAAACCAGTTTACAAATTATCGTACTGCTTAATATAACAGCAAACACCAGCATAAAAAAGTGGTAAACAAGTAAACAAAAATACAGCAACAAACACTACAAGAACAATGAATGTAAACAACGATGTTTACATTTACAGAGGCAAAGTCACGAATATTTGCCTTCAAGAACATTCAACAGACTGTTTACTGTGCCATATAAAAGGCAAGGCCAAGCATGCGAGTGAGTTAGTGAAGTTCAGTAAGTCTTGTGTGACGATGCGGTGCATTTGAAGAGACTAATCGTAGTTTGAAGATCTCCGTTACAAAGATCTGTGGAATAATTGTTTAGTAATTGAAACAGAGGAATAACAAAGAAGAGCAATTGTTGTTGTTTACATCAAGTTGTGAACAGTGGCACACATAATTGTGTGAATAATAAAGAATTTTAATTAAAAGTAAACACAAATTTATTTTTATTTTATTTTAAATGTTTTTAAAAGGTAAAAACGTAACATCATTATCATCTAAAGTGTGAAATGAATCTCGATATCAAAGATTAAAAACAATCATTGATAGCATGAAGACGCACTGTTATACACTTAAATTCACGTTATTATTTTTTTTTTAATACAACCAACACTACGGGGGGATGTCCCCTACACCCGCAGTGAATAGAACTAGAATATTAGATTGAGTGGAGCTAGGGAAAAGGGAGTAATGAGAATTAGTAATTGGAAGCTTTGTCTTCCAAAAAAAAAAAATCCTTCCAATTTTAACGATCGATGCGCTACTGTGATTAAAAGTAATCACATAAAATTAGCACAGTTTAGAGTCATAATATCAATTGAGCTTTATATTCTCCGTTTTTATTTTTTATTTTTTTGTTTCTCTATTTTTTGCTTTTGTTTTAGTTTTTGTACATACAAACTAAATAACCATTACAACATTATTTGAAACAGATAAACAAACACACATACACGAATGTACATGTATACATACATATGAATGTATAGGGGGTACGTGAGGTTGAATCTGTTTGTAAAAGATTGTCCAATAAAATTCAATAAAAATAAAAACAGAAAAAATAAAATAAAATTAAGAAAAATAAATTTAACGTATGGACAGCCATTTAGTAATACAATTCGAAGCTTTCTTACACTCATACGCATAAATATGTATACATACAGTAGACAGCAAAAGTCTTGGTACTCCAATATATTTTGACAAAAACAAAATCCCCACAGGCTTAATACTCTTGCACAAAGTCCCGATATGACTTCAAGAGAGTATTTAGGAGACATTTGAAAGAACGGTTACGTAATCGCTAAACCTCAAACAAAAGTCAACCGAAAAACTTGCTCATGGTACCACCAGAAAACACTAAACAAAACTTGTACATTCAATTCCAAATGGGTTAAATTGAGTGCTTGACCTTAAGGAATATTCTACTAAATACAAGCGATAACATTTTCATATATTAGGCCTTTGAATTTTGAATTTACTCAGGGTTCTTCTTGGGGGTAACTATGGAGTCATCTGAAACTTTTCCTTATTTTTCTCTTGTTTTATGGAAAACATTAAAAAATTGTTTATTTTATAATAAAACAGAAATAATTTAATAAAATAAATATAAAAACAATAAATTTTTATACAAACTGTTGGTTAAAATTCATGAAATTTCTAAAATATATTGCCGTACTAAGACTTTTGCTATCCACTGTACATGTGTACGTATGAACTTAAGTGAATATTATCTGTATTTGTATGTATGTAGCTTCCAGCAATAAGATATGTTACTTCAATATATACAGTAATCCTTCGATTTACGTTGCCTCGATTAACGTTGTTTCGATTTACGTCGTCAAATTGTTTGTAGCCTCTAACTTCAATTTGCGTCGTCATTCGATTTACGTCGCCTTTTTTTGGAACCAACTGCGACGTAAATCGAGGGATTACTGTAAGTTCATATAACTTTTTTAAGTTATAAGCAATATGAGATTCGATTTACGTCGTGTCGATTTACGTCGCCTTTTTTTGGAATCAACTGCGACGTAAATCGAGGGATTACTGTACGGAGGAGATATTATACGAATGTACTTACATGTGTATGATTGGTTATTTGGATGCTCTGTCTATTGAGTGGTATCGAAATCATAGTGCACAGCTGTAGCATATGTGAACCATATGTGGAGTATAAGAAGGCCTTCATCTTCTCCATATGTATTCGCAAACACACACACATGCACAGCCTAATAGACATAAAAAAACATAAAACGTATAAATTTATAAAATTGCTGGTGTTGTTCTTTAGTTTTTTTTTTAGTGTTTTCGATTATATAAAGTGTTCTTTGTGAATTTGTTTGTACGTTTGTCTATTATTGTTATTGTATCTGGTTTGGCCTAATAGTGCCATCACTGACATGCCTGTCCATGTTTCATGCATAGGGTCCATGGGCTAGAAAATCAAAGAACGAATTAAAACAGATGGTCGGTCGTATTTGTAACAGAAAACAATAAATTTTTTTCTGTTTTTTTTTTTTTTTAGAAAGTTCACTAAACGAGGTCTTGGCCCGAACTGAGATATTATTTTTCAAATTAATAAACAAGATAAACATTTTGTATATTATTCGTCCATATATGTATGTACATATGTACTTAGGTATCCATGTAGTAGAGAAAAAAATTTTGATATTTTAATACCGCATAATAATATGGGTATCCTGGTATTTTAGCGGGTAGTGTGTTAGACTATTACCATGAGAGTCATTGTGTTCGAATCGCACCAGGGTCTATAATCTGTTACACTACGCCGAGCATAAGTATAATAATAATTTGTAATTGTATTCTAATACAGTAGGACCTTGATTATCCGTGATTCGATTATCCAGGAACATCAATTATCCGGGATGGAAAAAGAAAATTTTTTGCATCGACTTAATTTTATTTTGGATCGACTTAAATTTTTCTGCACCGTTTAACCGTGATTACCTCTATTATCCGTGATTATAAGCAAAATTTTTTTTCTATTATTTGGGACAAACAAGCGAAAAAGGGGAATTCTCTCTTTAGTATACGAAATCCTTAAACACTCAGGTCTCGTTTTATGCGATAGATGCGTTCCAAAAAAAATCGCGTAAATTGAATTCGCATAAAACGATACTCTAGCTTCATATAAAAATTAATGATGCGTTCCAAAATCCTGAAAAACCGCATAAATTCAAATTTTAATTGAAAAATCAAAGCAAAATCGCATAAAAAGTCAACAAAATTTTGTTTATTTCATTTTCTTAAACAATAAAAAAAAACTTCTAAAAAAAACCTAAAATAAAATATTAACTCATCATTTACAGAAAAAAAAAAACAAAATGATCCAAAAAATAATACATAAATAGTAAACTGAAGTTAATAATTATGAATGTACGATCAATCATTCTGCATCGTTTTGGAATTGGTTCGACGTCACTTTTATTATTCCTTTTATTATTTCTTATACCTATCAAGTAGTGCATACATATGTAGGGGACTAGATCAACGAATTTTTAGAAAGTTTAATTGTTTCTTTTATTGCAGGACATGTAGTCAGTTATTAAACTTTGTGACTTTGAGTTTTTAAGTTGCCTATGCAACTCATGATATCAGTAAAGCAGATCAGTCAATCCGTGTTGAATTTTCAGTGCTCTTTCGGTATCTTGGCCCATACTAAGAAAAAGATTTTGTAAATCATTAACTTTGTTGAGGATATCACCAATTTGTTTTGAAATGAATTGTACAACACTTTCTTCGGAATCACACTTCACTATCCACTTTTTTCTCATTGTCGGTGACTAAACTAATGACGTTGATATCGGTTAATGGTTCGTCAGCTAACAGTTCTTCCACATCATCCTGCTTCAGCGAGTCAAATCCATCTCCTCCAATTTGATGACCTAAATCATTTGTTTCACTGGTCAGTGTCGACAAAATTAAACACACCATAATGATTATATGCAAACTTAGTTTAATTTAAAAATTAAGCAAAAGTTTAAAAACTATCATAACATTTTAAAATCTATAAAAAATTTAAAAAAAAATTTTCATTTAAAATCGCATAAAAAATCCGCATAAAACGAGACCCGAGTGTATACTGTTCACCGTTTTCTGACAAAATTATTTTTTTTTTACATTTTTGAAACATGTATGTATTTAAAATCCTTGAATTATTTAGATTTTATATAAATATGTACATATTCATTTATTAATTAATAAAAATATCTATTAAAAAACTAGCCAAAATTGGTACTCAATTAACCGGGAAAATCGATTATCCGGAATGCTTCCGGTCCCGACCATCACGGATAATCAAGGTCCTACTGTACATGAATAAATAAATAATAATTAAAACTACTTTTCAATACTCAATTTATTGTACTCAGGATGTTTAATGAACCTGAGTATATACATGTTTTTGATTGAAATGTTGAAGAATATTTTTTTATATTTTTCTTCACAATTTCAATTTTAATGAGTTTGTTTACGGCATAACGCATTCTTCATACACTTATTCAGTAGCAAGTCCAGCATTTTGTCCCAAGTCCCTGGAATTTGTATTATGTTTGCATTATATAATCTAAATGCTGTAGTCGCCGTAGTCTGGTAGGTAGCAGAGATCAGCATTGAATTGTTTTTTCGCTACTCATAAGCACTCATGAAATTTTGAATATAAGTGTGTCAACAATATTGAAATTTAACTATTCTGATTCATTCGTAATTCATAAGTACACGTGCAATCATATGTAGCTGCCAGATAAATAAAACATCAAATCGTCAAATATTAAAAAAAAAAATCGTCAAAGGCGTTCATGGAAATCGTAAAAAAATCGTCACATAAAATAAATACATATCGACGGCTCCGTTCTATAACATTCTAAGTCGAAAAAATGTGTTTTGAGTTATGAGCTCTCAAAGTTTTCACGCGCCATATGACTATATGTGTATTCTAAGTAGATTTTTCCCTATAACTTCGGGACGGATCGGCGCATCTTAACCAAATTTTGACAGTATTTAAGTTAAAGAACGTAGAATTTAAAAATGCAAGAACATTAAAGAATGGAGGCGTCGATATGTAAATTAAAAGTTAAAAAAAAAAATTATAGTAAAACATATAAAGTTAGTCAATGTACATATTTTAGTTCAAAAATAAATAACAAAAACATTCAACAAAAAAATTTAACAAGTCCTTTTAACGCTTTAATTATAAAAATAAACCTTAAAAACGTTTTTTTTTTATACAATATATTTGTATGTTAAAAACATATATGTAGGTACATACATAGTTATATATAAATTAAAAATTTTAATCAAATCAGATACAATATTAAAGTCGAAGCAGTTACGACTGCTAAGTACTAAATAATATTTTTATATAATATTGCTATTTACCATTTCTTATTTTCATTTCTGATTTTTTTTTTTTGCAAGAATCGAGTAGTTTTATATTATTTTCAGGAAAAAATTGTTTAAGGTTTAAACAGTTATTTATTGACACATAACAGCAGCAAAGATATTGCTTCACCTAAATCTAAGGGTGGCATAAATATTAAGGAGTCAGAAGTTCTTGACGTTCTGAACATGAAAATTCAATGTGATGTTCGCTTAAACCGACACATTTTTCAGTGCCTTAGCTTCTTCAGACGGTGTAAGTAATACTTCACTTCATCTCATCTTCTTACTATTTACGCCAGTGATATCCGAAAGAGAATGGAATACAACTCTCCAGCACAGGCCGGTGCCTCAACGTCTATTTTGAGACTTTTCTACCGCGTACAGGAAAGGGCAAAGTTGCTCGTTAATGACGTTAGGGTATCAAATTCTATTAATTCATTGGAGCATCATTGCAATGTGGCTTGTGTTTCGCTGTTCTATTGCTATTACAACGGACTTTGCTCGATCGAAATAAGGGACTTGTTCCTGAGAATCATGCATTCCTGCATAACACTCGCCTTTCTGGGCGAGAAATATCCGTATGTGGTCGATTGGCCAGTGGATCGTACACTGCATTACAGACAAAATTCGTTCATTAGTCGGACTATTCGTATATGGAACTCCCTTCGTGCAGAGGTTGTAATTTTTTGGCTTTTAAGGAATGAAAAAGGCATAAAATACAGAAAAATCATCACAGGTTTTCATAAATAATTTAAAAAATATATAATACTTAACCACTTGTTATTACTAACCTAAATTTACAATAGTGACAATTGCAAAGCAAATACAAAGCTTAAATGGCTTTAAATGCACTAAAATAAAGGAGATGATGTAAATTTTTTATTTCTAAAAATTATCAAAATAAGGTCATAACTCGTACTATCGTCAAAATGATATTTTTGGAGCTCAAAATCGTCAAAATGACGATAAATCGTGAAATCTGGCTGCTATGGTTGCAATGAGTATGCGTACAACGTTGACATCCAACTCATACCATTCGAAATATGTTTGATTCATAAGCCTACTCATTTAGATTCATGACTTTAGAAAAATAGTTATAATACTTATAAATGTTTCGAGTGACTCGAATTATTCATCAAAATTTACTATAATTTGCAATTATAAAAAGACAAAACTGCAAGCAGAGCAAACACACAACCATTTGGTAAGTATTTTAGTGCTCGTACGTGAATTATACTTATTTTGTGATTCGTGTATATGTTGAGCTATTGAGAGTCGAAATCAATAACATCATACGTGTTATTAAGTATGAATATGATGAGTACTTCAAACTTTGAATATAAGTAGAGGTTCCATGATATTAAAATAAGTATGAATGCGTATAAGTATCAGAAATTATGAGTATGATTCAATTCTACTCATCTTTTTTAATACTCATTGCTGATCTCTGGTAGTTAGTGTGTTGGCTTAGTAGACTAGCGTCCACGGTTCAAGTCTCAGGTCAAACATATCCAACAAAAAACTAAATATGAAAAAATATTTCTTTGACGGCTGCCTCCCAGCAGGTTTCTGGCAAAAACTCTGAGAGTAAATAAAATTGCCATGAGAAAGTTTTTAAAAATCTGTCGTTCGGAATCGACTTAAAATTGTAGGTCCCGCCACTCATGTATAAAATTAGCACATCAAACATAAATGGTGTGAGGAGCGAGGTCGCAATCCAGACTCAGGTGTTGTAATGATCAATTATGATTGTATATATGAGCCGCTCAGTGCACAAATTGATTAACTCCATAAAACAAAAAGTTGAGAAATGCGATGAAATAATGTAAATTGATTTTTAAAATTCCCTTTACAATATAAATGCAAATATATATTGTAGAATACATAAATACATATATGGCTTTCATCTAATGGTATATAAAATTAATAAGAAAGAATAGCCAAAAAAATAATGTCCGTAATGTTATAAATTTCATGTGACTGGTGGAGTTAATCGATTTGGCAACTGAAAAAAGTAATAAAGTACAGATTTCCTTATGTTAATTTCGTTAAATTCTAAATCTCCATTATAGTCATATTTGAATTGTATGAGATGGGGTTTTGAACTTTCTAACTTTATGCAGCGTATTTTAAGCCAATTTACTGGAAACCCTGTAACGGTTGCTTTTCTGTTAATGATTGAGTTTTCTAAAAGTTTTGTGAAAAAAAATCTTGGTGGGTCATTTGAATTAGATTAAATGGTGTTTTCCTTTTGCACGTTTTGATTATATTGTACCAATCATCTGGTGAATAAATGTTTTGAATTTTTTTTTGCATGTGACTCAATAATGGCAAAATCTGAGTCATTAGGTAAATAGCTGTGACCATTTACCAAAAATTTCATTTCAATTGACTCAGCTCTTATTTACGTACTTTGAACAAGTTTCAATAAACTTAAGACAGTTTTAAATTTTACTATTTTGCCCGGTACACGAATCATAATATGTTATTATATTTTCAAAGTTTGCAGCATAAGTTTTTATGTACCATGTTAGACACGATGAAATTTCTTGAGACCCACGAGATCCTTCAGTTTCTGGCCAAACAAACATGTGGCTTATATTTCTACTGAATTCATGAATGACATCCGAAATTATAAACATATAAATTTCGCTTATAATAAGCTATGCTGACATTCGATCGGCAGCCATTTGACTGCGAGCCCGTTCTGCCTTTTTTTTACAGTAACTGGTGCATTTGAATTGCGTTATTGAAACGATTTACATAAGAGTAAGGAGTTAATCAAAATGTCTTCTGAAATAAATTACTTATTATTCAATGGCCCAAAAAATTTTGTCGTTTAATCGTGTTAATCTTTACTATTAAGGAAAGTTATAATAAATATAAATAGAAAGATATGACTATCCCAAGTTCTTTGACACTTAAATTTAAGATTTTTCAAAAAGTGGAGTTAATCACTTTGTGCACTGAACGGCTCATATGTATGTATGAATGTATGTATATAGGAAACAAAAATTACGTTATGTACTGTTAACAATTATTTTATGTATAATTATATTTAAATATTGATAACGAAATCAATATTTATTTTGTTGTTTTCCTACTAGTACAATTCTAAATCTTAAATAAATAAATTAGTGATATTGAAACATTCTTTCCATTAAACTGACTGACTCTTGTAATAATTAATGGTATCGCTATATTATTATCATGTGGCAGTTACATAAAACAAAATCTCTTAAATATGTTCTTAAATCGAAATTCATATGACCGGATTTTTTATGTATTTTATTTCTCAATTTTTTTTTTTTTGTTTTCTTTTAATAATATCAAGTTTTAGTAGATTTTCTTTATAGCTTAGCACAGTTTTAAATTACAAATAAAAAGATTTCAAAAATAAAATAAAAATTTCTTTTAAAAGAATAGCATACGCCATGCATGCCTTTTGCAAAAAAAGTTGTTATTGTTTTAAATGACGTTAATAAATTTAAATAAAATAATTTAATTACCGAATTCAACTATAAAAATAATATTTTTAAATTTTACATTCCAAATTGAAGCACACACTAACATACCATACCACACTGTATTGTAAACTATTCAATGAATTTTATAGTCGTTAACGTGTTCAACTGCACTTAAACTAAACAAAATACGCAAAATATTGCAAAGAATGTCAGTCGAAAACCATAAAAATTGATTCGTTATTGAAAAATAAAATAAAATTTTTGTGTGTCAATTTATATAAGAAAATAAGAAAATAAAAATAAACTTTAATGAGTAAAGTTCAAAAGCAACCCACATTTTATTTCATTTTCTTAATCTTGTTTTTGTCTATGCTGCAGATCTTCGAAGTATTCATTCACTGTACCTATTGCAAGACCAAAATTTTTCTTATTCGAAGAGCCCATAACCTAACGATTTTATATTACATTATGCAACAAAGAGTTCCCTTAATTTTTTTTACAAAATTCACTCTTAATAGCACACGCCCACAAAGGCCTGAGCTTCTCGCTAAGCAGATGGCTAAGTTCACTGCGACAAGACTCAATGCGCTATCTCGTTGGCGCGTCGTCCCCTTTGGCACTCCTCTTTTTTGGAGATTGATCCTGTGTCCCCACTGGATATCGATTATCACCCTGTGGAATACTGTTTTGACAGGGGTTTCAACTTCCTGATTCTGAGCAGGAGCGATTGGAGCCCTGACACGATCGTTCCCCCCGAACTCCTGGATGTTTATACCGACGGCTCCAAACTCGATGGCGGTGTGGGTAGCGGAGTCTACTCTGGTAGATTGGACTTGAACATTTCACTCCGGCTGCCGGACTATTGCAGCGTTTTTCAAGCGGAAGTAGTGGCCTCGCATACGGTGTTCCTTTCACCCGCATCTCGATCTTTTCTGAAAGCTAGGCTACCATAAAGTCTGTCGAACGTTGCGAATAATTCCAGGATCGTCAGGGAATGTCGCCGCAGTCTCAACCTTCTTTCTGGGCGCTTCAGTGTCACACTTATCGGGATCCCCGGACATTGTGACATTCCGGGAAACTGTAGAGCCGATGAGCTCTTTGTCAATGCCCATTTCTTGCGAGGTGCAGATATAAGTTATTTGGCTCTCCTACCCTTGTCAGCTTGACGGAGCTATCGTCCACTGATGTCAAGTATATAGCCTCGTTTATCAAGATTTCGGCTGGTTTTCTAGGGTGGGTCGTGCTTTAAATGTGCAGCCCTTGCGTGCGCTGACCAACTTCTCCCTCCTTGGTCCGGAAGAACTTGGTCAGTACAGAGCTGCGTTCACCTGTGGCGTCACAACGGGTCGTTATGAGCTCAAGTGAGCTGTTGGTATCATAGCTACCACACTAACCTAACCTACCCTAACTCTTAATAACATGATAATAATATCGAGCTGCTTTGTGAGTGCAATTTTCTTCAAGTAGCAGTTGATAGCAAAAGCTACACAAACGAATACAACGAACTTGTTACAACTAAACCAACAACATCAGTATGAAAGGAAAGCGGATAGACAAGTAAGCGAGAACGCAACAACAAGCAATGTGAACAAAATACACAAACAACAATGAAGGAGCGATAGAGTTCTCGAGAATGAGAAATGCCAAACGTTCGACTTCAAGAAAGTTCGTCAGACTGGCAACGAGTAGTAAGAATTCAGTCAGTCTTGTGTGAAGACGCGTTGCGTGTGAAGAGAACAGTCGTGGTTTGAAGATCGCCGTTGAAAAGATCTGTGTTGTAAGCAAAGAAGAATAGCGAACATGCAATTATTGTTGTATTCGTCAAGTTGTAAACGGTAGCACCCAAAAGTAGTGCGAACAATAAAGAATTTAATTGAAACTAAACACCAATTTATTTTTATTTGGTTTGCGATCAACGAACTAATATTTTAAATGTTTTTAAAAAAGTTAAAACGTAACAATATTTTCTAAAAAACCAACACATAACATTCGATTTTTAGTTATAATAGCCTACTTTTACGGGAAGAAACTTTTTACTCTGTTTATGTAGAGTTCTCATGTACTCATGTACTCGTCTTTGCTGGAAAATAATTCACCAGGCAGAAATAGTATTTTGAAATAAAATTAAGGATTTCAAGGGTAAATGGTTTGAAATTGAATTATAAACACTCTATCAGTTCCTTAAATTCTTTTGATTTAATGATTAAATTATTTTGAAACTCTGCTTGAGTAACTAAAAATACCTGTGTCGGGGGCAAATCTTGCCGCACCTTAACATTTTGTTGTAACGACTTGAAGTCTGTTTCGAATCGAGCTTATCATCGAGACACTCGTAGAAATATTTCTGTGTCGTTTAGACAAACAATGATTTTTATTTACCATTAGTTTGTTGTTTTTATTATTATTTTTATTATTATTTTTTGTTTTTTTTTCAACATTTATTTTTAATTTGAAAACAAAAACAAGAAAAAAAAATAAATAAAACGCAGCATATAATAAGCCAACTACTCGTATAACTTGACATGTGTTTAAAAATATTACAATATTGAGAATTAATTTCGTTTTAAATTATAGTGAGAAGAAAAAAAATTTTATGAGTGTCTGGCGGTGAGGCGGAGTGAGATCAAGTTCAGTAAAATTCAATTGATATTCACGCTTCTATTGTATATGTTTATAAATATATAGCATGTGTACACTGTACAATAATACAAACTGAGTTAAACGTTTTAATATTTTTTTAATTAATTTTTTTTCTATTAAAAGACATCTGTGTTGTCTTCATCAGTTCGAATACAAACTACATACTTACTACCCCTACAATAGATTCATTACTTCGTTGAGTTAAACAAAAATAAAAATAAAAAACCAATCGTTATACAATATTGGTAAACAAATAGTTTTTTTTTTTTTTTAAATTTATTTTTATAATTGTTTCTACAATTAAATTTAAATATTGTATGGAAAATAAAAAAAAAATAATTGATATTTAATTTGATATGAGCGCATATCTTAACGGATTATCAACTTGCCATTATGCAAAAAACATTTGAATTAAAAGACCGTCTCTGAAATGATTGCAGAAGCTGGTCCCTTTATGCACATTGCGGACGGTATTTCATAGAAAACTTCACGAATCTTGACTTTAAAATTCAAGAGAATAACCTGCTTTAGACCAGCGATCTGCAATGAATATTAAAAAAGATGAGTAGAATCGAATCATACTCATAATTTCTGATACTTATACGCATTCATACTTATTTTAATACCATGTAACCTCTACACATATTCAAAGTTTGAAGTACTCATCATATTCATACTCAACAACACGTATGATGTTGCTGATTTCGACTCTCCATAACTCAACATTTACACGAAGCAAAAAATAAGTATGATTCTCGTACGAACACTAAAATACTCACCAAAAGGTTGTGTGTTTGCTTTGCTTGCTGCTCTGCCGTTTTTACAAAACTTTAATCTGCACCAGAGATCAGCAATGAATCGTTTTTTTCGCTACTCATAACCCTGAAATTTTGAATACAAATGAGTCTACAATATTGAAATTTACCTTAGAAAACCGTGTAAACCGAAATCGTAGATTTCGCTATGTAAAACCGTGTAAATCGAAAACAAACAAAAAGGCATAACTCAGTCATTTATTTCAACGTAAAATAAAAGTAAATAGCATATACATATGTATGTTTATTTTGAAAAACATAAAAGTGGCTATTTATTCATTAAAATACAAATATATGGGCAATTTCGTGTCAAGTGACCCAATTTTTGAAATCGATGTCTTCCGATTTGGATGAAATTTGAACCAAGGTTAGTACTATTGGATAGTTGGCCAGACACAAATTTTCAGCTCTATCAGTCAAGAAGTGCCGGAGTTAGAGGGGGTCAAAGTTGGACATTTTGGTCATACAGGGTTTTTTTAAAATATGTGTGTAACTTTTCAACTATTGGTCCTAGCAAAAATTTTCGAAAGGATATTAGATAGCTATTTCTTCAATCTTTCCAAAAATAATTTTTTTAATTTTTAAAAAAAATTTTTCTTATTTTTTTTTTTTTTTAATTTTTTTTCAATTTGGGCCCTTTTTTTTTTTTTTGCTTAAAAGAAAGCTTTTAAAATTTCCTTTAAGGCCTTCATAATCGCTTAATGGGATGCGAGTGGGATATCTATCAAAAAAATTATTTTTTAACTCATTTTCCCCCATTTTTTTTTTCCAAATGAAGTTTTTTTTTATTTTTCCTCAAAAGAAAACTTAGACCATTTCCTTTAAGATCTTTGTGGGCACTTAGTAGCAAGAGGCATATCTATAAAAAAAATATTTTAACTCAAAACCAAAGTTTTTAAATTTTACCATATGCACTATATTTTTTTTAATGGATGTTTTTTTTGCTGAAAGAAAGCTTAGTTCTTTTCCTTTAAGAGCTTTGTGGTCACTTAATGGGATGCGAGTGGAAAAACTTATTTTTTTGGGGTATCTATAAAAAAAAATTGCAACTCAAAGAAGAAAGTGTTTCAATTTTTAACATATGCACTATTTTCATTTGTTTCCTATTTCTGTGTAAGTTTTATTACTTATTAAAATAAAACTTTTACCGAGTTACTAGACAAATTAACCTTTCCGACGATATCGAATAGTCACTTTTTTCTGTAGAAAAGTTGCAAAATATATATTTTTTTATTTATTACTTATAATACTAAACGCAAACGCATACTGTGTGAGTTCCGCTGTTTCCTGCCAAAACGCAATGCTTTGGCCTCAGTTGGGTAAATTTTGTAAATCCAATTGTGACGTCCTCGTGTTCAGATTGAAATGTTGCATATAACTCATTCAGGTTACAGAGAACAATGCTCTTCTGCATTTGGACTTTCTGGCCATCGATTCGAACAGACACCCAGTCTTTCATTCCTGGCATAATTCGAATCATATCATCTTGCTGATAAAATTGAGCTACTAGAACTTCAGTTTCGCACGCTAAAGTTCTTCCACTCGCATCCCATTAAGTGACCACAAAGTCATCCAAATCGGAAGACATCGATTTTAAAAATTGGGTCACTTGACACGAAATTGCCCATATATATAAAAGTGTACTCCTCTATATGTTATTCAATTTTACCAAAAATTTAATTATGTATTTAATTATTATCACTGTCATAGGATATGTAAAATCTTTTCTTCCTGATTGGTATGATGTCACTTTCATCACTCGATAATACTTTATGCCATTCTCTTTCGATGTTAGATGGATTAGGAACGATTTTATATTGGCGAAACTTCGTAATGAAATCCGTAATTAACATTTGCCTTTGGTTTTTGTTGAAATCCTTATAGATATCCTCATATTGAGCTAAGCATTTATTAATATCTCGTCCCGTGTAAAAGCGAAATCGTGTCAAAAAAAGTACCGTGTAAATCGGGGTATAGGTGTACTCTGATTCAGTCGTACTCACGACAACGTTGGTTATAATGAGTATGCATACAATGTTGACATCAAACCCATACCATTCGAAATATGTTTGACTCATAAGCCTCTACTCATTTAGAAACCTATCTTCAGAAAAATACTTATAAACTTAATAAATGACATTAAACAGGTTGTCACTCCACTCATGGATAAAATTAATAAACACAACATGTACGCTGTTTGAAGCTAGTTTGTAATTCTGACTAAAAAGTTGTAATTACCTATTAAATATGTATGTACATACATAAGTGTGAATAATTTTCCAAAGTAAGAACATAAAATGTTCGGAGCCTATTAAGCCGATTTATTGGATAATATTGTAATAGCAAACAGAGGTATAAATAGATTGATAAAACGATTAATTGAAGTTGTTTGCAATATATCAGTTACTTCTGGCCCCAACTTTGTTTAGAATGTGCTGAAGGTTCATCCAAAACGGTTCAGAACAAGTACTAGTCGTTAGCATATTCAAGTTTTTCATGGTCGAAGTTAAAATAAGATTTTTCGCACGAAACAAAATTTGTTGTAAATACCTGATCCAGAAATTTTCTGAACGTTTCTTAACTAAAAATAACGGAATTTTTAATACTCATACGTATGGTAGGTTTATGTAATACTTGTCAATATCGATGTATAGCCCTATTCAAGATAGAATGGCAGCTTGTTTAAATCTTTATATACAAAAATTCTCTAAAATTGTTATCGAAAGTGAACTTTTGTAAGTTTACTGTAGATTTAAAGCACGTTTACCTCTATTTTAAATCGACATTTAAATGAAATTTTATTGGTAACATTTTAATTTTGTTAAACGTTTGCATTTTTATTCAAATAAATGATATTCTATGGTTAAATAAGTAAAAAAAAAAATAGATGATATCAGAAACCTGAAATAAAAAACCTCTTTAAAGTAAACTATAGTTTTTCAATGATTATTTTTTAATAAACATTTGTGCAACTAAAAGTGTAATTCAATAAATATCGTTAATTAAACCTACATTAAGGTTTATGTTAATATGGCGGTTAGTGTAACTTGTAAGTTTTAAGTTAACAATAACACTATGCGACAAAATAAAAAAAATTAAATACACCCGGCTAATGACATAGTGTAGGTTTGTGAGTTTTGTTGAGTAGAACTCACAAATATTTTTTTTATATTTCTCTAACCCTCCAAACTTTTTTTTTTGGCAAAAACTGTTTTTTTTTTTGACTTTATGCACAAATTTCTGGATAACTCAAACACTTCTGACCCAATTTTAAAAAATTAAATCTTGTTGGAAAGAGGAGAGATAGACTTTTAAAACGGTATACATATAACTATTATTCGACTTAATCCTAATATATATTATAAATCTTTCTGTAAGTCTGTTTTTTGTTTGTTTGTTTGTTTTTTGTTTTGTTTGTTAGACAATCACGCCTGAACGCCTGGACCGATTTTCTTGAAATTTGGGATATAGATCGAGCTTTTGTCAGTGCAGGTTGTAGGCAATAAATCTTTTCAAAATTTTGACCAAAAGGGGAAAAAAATGGGAAAAAGGGAGGAAAAATGGGCAAAAATTAGTACTTTTATGCATAAGCATAGCACTGGCCATTTGATAGTCACCTAGTAGCAACTCGTTTCCTTGTCGTTCGCATCTTGAGATGTCCACAAACACTACTCCCTCTCTTCCACCTTCCTATAACCCATTTTCCTAAAAAACCTGCATAATGCACTGCATGAGTAGGGGCCATCCCCTGAGTGCTGGTTTCACCAAAAAAAAAAAAATCCTGTATATTATCTGTTTTAAAGGTATTTTTTTACGATTTAGCTTGGTTAAGTTTCCCAAATAGCTATTGGAGGTGTTCCGTTTCTAAAGTTGAACCAAAAGGGGTCCAGAAAGGGGGAAAGGGCCGAAAACGGTCAAATTGAGTTCACACCCAATCACGCCTGAACTTTTGTCGGTGCAGGTTATAGGCAATAAATCTTTTCAAAATTTTGAACCAAAGGGGAAAAAAATGGGACAAATGGAGAAAAAATGTGCAAAAATTAGTTCTTTTATGCATAAATTCTGTATTTTATATGTTTTATATGTATTTTTTTACGATTTAGCTTGGTTAAGTTTCCCAAATAGCTATTGGAGGTGTTCCGCTTATAAATTTGGACCAAAAGTGGTCCAAAAAGGGGAAAGGGTCGAAAAACTTGCAAATTGAGCGCATTTATATTTAGGATTTAGTATTCAAAAAACTGGGTTGTTTGTTAAACCGGTTTCCGAATAATATGAAAAATTGCATTTTTTAAGAAAGTGGTTTCAAAACCGCTTTCAAATAATCACTGTTTTTTTTTTTTTTAATTTAAAAACATTTTTCATTTTTTAAACTAATCCAAACTACATAACCAGCGCAACGCCGGGTACAATCTGCTAGTATGCTATAAGATTCGATGAGTTAAACTTGGAAAATGCGAATTTTTTCATATTTTTTAAAATTGGGTCAGAAGTGTTCCAGTAATCCAGAAATTTATGCGTAAAGTCAAAAAACAGTTTTTGTCAAATAAAAAAAGTTTGGAGGGTTAGAGAAATATAAAACAGGTATTTTTGAGTTCTACTCAACTACCTGAACAACGTGGACTATGTAGTTACCCAGGTGTATTTTCACTGTCGCACCGTGTAATCAATACTCGAAAAATCTCAGCCGTTTGATTGTTTTTTTAACTGGTTAAAGTAATTATGTTGGTAGGCAGTTGGGTGTTTTAAGTTTCCACCCATTCCATTAAAATTAAACTATTTTGTTTATTAATTTTGGTTTTTGTTTGATTGTCTTTTAAAGGGTCATAAATTTTTTCACAATTTATCAATATTTATTTATTATTTATTCTTTCTGTTATTATTTTAGATTTGTTTTTTTTTATTTTTTTATTTAATTAACACAAATACTATTCAGGCGTATAAAAACTCATTAAGAAAGTTTCATAATTAAGCCTTTATTTGCTTGCATTGTAAATAAAATATTAAAAATAATGATAAATATTCTGTCTATGTACTCGTATGTATGTACATTTACTGTTATTTACTTAATTATTGTATAAAAAACAAATAAACAAATAAATAAATAAATATTGTAATAAAATATAGGCATTGATTTACAACATTCGTTTGCCTCGTTTGTTGTTTGATGGATTATTAGGTTGTGTAATGGAAAGTTGGTTGTAAACAAAAATACAATATCATATCCATTTAAATGATAAGAGGTCATATCTTCTCCAACTGCTAATGTATAAACATACTTATACATAGTAAAGGGTCCGCCAAATAACTTTTTTTGTTTTGAAAATGCTTTAAAAAAAACTACTGAATATTTTCTCAATTTTTTTTTTATTTGAAAGTACAATCCTTCCGGTTAATAATGGAAAATAATTTCATTCAAATGGCTGCCTCGGCTGGCCATGCAGTAGCCTACACGATCGGTCCAATTTTTTAGCACATTATCGATTGTGTGCAGCTGTATTTCACCAATGGCTTCACGAATATTGTCCTTTAAAGCGTCAATTGTCTCTGGCTTGTCGGCGTAACACTTATCTTTGACGGCACACCACAAATAATAGTCCAACGGTATCAAATCGCAGCTCCGAGGTGGCCAAACGACATCAGCTCTGCGGCTGATAATGTGATCTTCAAAAACAGGGCGCAAAACATCGAGTGTGGCTTCGGTTGTGTGGCACGTAGCGCCGTCCGGTTGAAACTAAATGTTGCCAATATCCTCCTCTTCAATTTTAGTTAACAAAAATTCGTTCAACATGGCCCGATAACGATCGCCATTGACTGTAACGGCCACTCCTTGCTTATTTTCGAAGCAAAATGGCCCAATTATGCCTCTGGACCAAAATCCACACCAAACAGTGACTCGTTTTGGCTGCGTCGGCTTTTCAATGTATGCGTGCGGGTTTTCTGTGCCCCAAATGCGACAATTTTGCTTGTTTACATACCCGCCAAGATCAAAATGAGCTTCATCTGATAAGATGATTTTTTTTTGTCAAAATCGGCATTTTCTGTAAGTCGATCGCAGGCCCACTTAGCGAAGCGAAAACTCATTGGATGGTCAATTGGCTTCAACTCCTGAACCAATTGGACTTTGTATGGTGTCATACCAAGGTCTTTATGCAAAATTTGTCTCAATGATGTCTCCTAAATGTTCAATTGTTGAGAACGACGGTGAATTGATGTTGATGGCGCTTAACGCACACTTTCTGCCACAGCAGCAATATTCTCGGGTGTATGCACTGTTTTTGGCTTTTCACGCTTTGGTTTATCGATGAGGATGCCAGTTTCTTTCACTTTTTTCACAAGATAACGAACATACGGAGCTGACGGTGCTTCACTTCTTCCAAAATCCATACGCAATTTTCGCACACATTCTGCAACATTACCATGATTTTCAAAGTAATGTCGCAATATTTCCCAGCGTTGTTCAAGCTTATACACCACTATATTCGTTCAGCGTAAGGATAAAACTAATTATCTGTCAAATCAGACATGAGCTAAGTGTTACAATTCACGAAATAAGCACTAGTTGAAAAAAAAAACGTTAGATTGGGGACCCGATACATAACTGTTTCAAATTAAAGATAATTACATTTATTTGTTTGTATTACAACAAAACTGTCCATACAGAACAGATGACAGTACGAATTCATCTGCAATAAATGCGATAATAAATCAGAACAATATCTTTAACTAGGATATATACGCCAATATTTGCAGCAAGTTGCGAAAGGAACAACAATAAGTTCCGATTCTAACAGAAAAACTATTCAAAATTAAGACCAAAGTGTTTATTGGGGGCAGAAGTACAGAGTGCTGCCCGAGCGTTATCATTAAGTGTTTATTTTATTGTGAAAACATATCGTCAGAAAGGTGTGAAATTTTTTAATATCGTTAACATATCATTGTGAAAACAAGCCATGTTAGAAGTGAAAATATGGACTGAAATGTCAATAATACTCGTATATGTATGCTACGCCCATATTTACTTTGTTTTAATTGATTAACAAAAAATATATATTGAATATGGGAACATGATTATAATAGAACATGAATTTTTACTTCACCATAGTCTACTAAAAATGTGCTCAAACAATATTAATTACATTTTTCTATTTATAATATAATAATTATAATAAAAATAATAATAATAAAAATAAATAATAAATACTGAAATGTATGCAAAAATTTTGGCTACAATTAATATTTTTTATTGTTTATTACGAACAATAAGGTTTTACCATTTCAAATTAATGTCAAATGAAAAGATGTCAGTCAAATGCTGACTCAATATTAAAATCATTTGAAAATTTATTTTAATTTTTATGCAATTCAATTACAATTTCAGCGATTTCGAAAATTGAATCAAAATCGTTTCATTTTAATTGAAATTTAGCTGTGAAAAGCACTCGGACTGAGTATTAAATTATTTTATTATACAATTAGTATGTAATTGATAACAATATGCAAATTAGTTGTAGCAACTACAACAACAACTAAAATAACAACTTCAATATACATACATATGTACGTACCATATAAAAAGACAAAAAAACAAAAACAATAAAAGCCATAAATTCTGTATTCATTAGTGTGTACAAATAGAATTTTAGATAAATACTCTAAGTATGCCTTGTATGCATACGTACGTATCTAATTTAGAAACAGCAAAGCAAAATAAGTATTCCGATGCAAAAAAATTAAAACACAATTTGACTGACAGTTTGACAGCCAGCAAGACAGTCAAACGTGCGTCCAATCTCATTGAATAGAACAAATTTTTAAGAAAAATTTTTTGTATGCAAAATTGTACAATTCGATTGGATTTATGCCACAATAAAAACACAAAACGCTATGGCTTATACCATGTGCCATGTGTAGAATCGTATCACTCATAATTTCAGATACTTATGCGTATTCATACTTATTTTAATATCATGGAAACTCTACTCATATTCAAAGTTTGAAGTACTCATTATATTCATACTTAACAACACATCATACGTGTTCGATGTGTTTCGATACGTGTTTCGACTCTGCATAACTCCACATTTACAAGAATTACAAAATAAGTATGGATCGCGTAGGAACACTAAAATCCTTACAAAAAGATTGTGTGTTTGCTCTCCTTGTTGCTCTGTCTTTTTTGCTTATGCGTCTTTTTTCCTTTTTTAGTAAATACAACAACACTGCAACTAAGACTACAAATTTTGATGAATGATTCGAGTGACTCGAATTTCTGATCTCTGATGTCTGAACTGAAGTTTGAAACACCACTTTGCGTTTAATAAGACAACACACTATCCACTAGATTAGGATGATTTCATTACGGATTTTGGAAAATTTTAAGAATGATTAAAGCAATGAGAAATGTTTTCTTTACTTTTGATTTTTAAAATACTTACGATATCATTTTGAATAGCACGAATACCGTAGATTTTAAAGGAAAATTATAATTTTACACATTTGTATGTGTACCAATATGTGTGTGTATATTAAAAGTATGTTTTGTGTGAATTGTATCGATATTGTAACCTTTTTTTTCAACTAGTGCTTATTTCGTGATTGGTAACACTTAGCTCATGTCTCACAGATTCATTAGCAGTTTGAGCTGGTTGAGAGGTGCTAGGGCTTCATAAGTGTAGTCGCGCTCTCAACCCTTTTTGCTTGTGTCTGTTTCTTTCTGTGTGATTCCCATCCCCCCCCTTACCTTTATGCCCTCCTTTCATCCTGTTCCCTCTATTTCCTTCCCTCTCCAAGGACGTTGTACAATGGGTTAATTTCTAACCTAACCTAACCTAGCTCATGTCTGATTTGACAGATAATTAGTTTTATCCTTCCGCTGAACGAATATGATTGTGTATACGCTTGAACAACGCTGGGAAATATTGCGACATTACTTTGAAAATCATGGTAATGTTGCAAGAATATGTGCGAAAATTTCGTACGGATTTTGGAAGAAGAGAAGCACCGTCAGCTCCGTATGTTCGTTATCTTGTGAAAAAAGTGAAAGAAACTGGCATCCTCATCGATAAACCAAAGCGTGAAAAGCCAAAAACAGTGCGTACACCCGCGACTATTGCTGCTGTGGCAGAAAGTGCCGTCGTTCTCAACAATTGAACATTTCGGAGACATCATTGAGACGAATTTTGCATAAAGACCTTGGTATGGCGCCCCATACAAAGTCCAATTTGTTCAGGAGTTGAAGCCAATTGACCATCCAATGCGTTTTCCCTTCGCTAAGTGGGCCTGCGATCGACTTACAGAAGATGCCGATTTTGACAAAAAAAAATCATCTTTTCAGATGAAGCTCATTTTGATCTTGGCGGGTATGTAAACAAGCAAAATTGTCGCATTTGGGGCACAGAAAACCCGCACGCATACATTGAAAAGCCGACGCACCCAAAACGAGTCACTGTTTGGTGCGGATTTTGGTCCAGAGGCATAATTGGGCCATTTTTCTTTGAAAATGAGCAAGGAGTGGCCGTCACAGTCAATGGCGATCGTTATCGGGCCATGTTGAACGAATTTTTGTTCACAAAAATTGAAGAGGAGGATATTGGCAACATTTGGTTCCAACAGGACGGCGCTACGTGCCACACAGCCGAAGGTACACTCGATGTTTGCGCCCTGTTTTTAAAGATCGCATTATCAGCCGCAGAGCTGATGTCGTTCGGCCACCTCGGAGCAGCGATTTGACACCGTTGGACTATTATTTGTGGGGTGCCATCAAAGATAAGTGTTACGCCGACAAGCCAGAGACAATTGACGCTTTAAAGGCCAATATTCGTGAAACCATTGGTGAAATACAGCTGCACACAATCGATAATGTGCTTAAAAATTGGACCGATCGTGTAGGCTACTGCATGGTCAGCCGAGGCAGCCATTTGAATGAAATTATTTTCCATTATTAACCGGAAGGATTGTACTTTCAAATAAAAAAAAGAAATTTGAGAAAATATTCAGTAGTTTTTTTAAGCATTTTCAAAAAAAAAAAAAGTTATTTGGCGGACCCTGTATAAGCAGCACTGTATTTAAACAACCGTGATGAGGAGTATGATAATGTCGAGTTCGGTTTCACAGTGTCTTTCTTTGTAGTTTAAAACCAACATATGTACATACATATGTATGTATGTAACTCAATTAAAATTCAGGGCAATCAAGAATAACAACAATTTCTCTTAATCCCATAATATTTTAATTAAAAAATAATGAAAAGATTAACAAAAAACACAAAAAACACAAAAAGAAAAATCAAAACTAAATTATATTTCATTTGGAAAATGATAGGTTATTACCACGAGATGCTGCCATCAATTAATTTCCATCTTTTCATCTCATCATATCCTCAAAAAGAAAAAAAAAAATGAAATAAAATGAAACGAATAAAAAAAAAAGAAAACAGTATAAATTGTAAAATGAAAAATTGACAAAATTATGTTTTCATGTAGTGGAAAACTGAAGGGAAAATGAAAGGAAAACACATCAAGTGTCAGAAAAATCAACACAAAAGCAAATCCCAAATCATATACACACGAGTAGAAAGGAAAATTTGTCTTGTTGTTTTAGCCTTTGGCATTGCTTTGCGATATGATGAACGTTAACACTCTACCCATAGGATATGAAGGCATAGGCAACAAACAATCTATTCCATTTATTATTTCATTCTTATTGTTATTATTGTTGTTGTTGTAGTTGCTGTTGTTGTAGTTGTTGTTCTTCCTATCGTACAACAAATATTGAACCAAAAAATAATCTAATCGCACGAGGGGTGTGATACTCAACGACCGTAAAATAAGACAATGAAAAAAGTAAACACACACACTAGAAGAAGAACAACAACAAAAAAATAGGAATACATATCTACAAAAAAAGCCTATACTACAGCAACAATGATATCATGAACACCGGCAATAACCACTATATACACTAGAATTACGTAGAATAATACTCATGGATACACACATACATACGTATATAAAGTATATATGAAAATATGTAAAGAGAGAGAGATCAGGGTTTCCGTTTCACAAGGTTCAAGATTTGATTTCAGAATTTAATCATAATTTTTAAGGAGACACAAATCTGTACTTAATGTACTCGTATTTAGCACTAGAAATACATTGAAATTCCTTATAAATTTCCTTTATTTCGACAAAAAGCGCTTTTCAACTTGCATTTAATATTTGTATTTGGAAAAAAATAACAAATAATTGAATATTTTTTAAACAAATACAAAATATTGTTACGAAAATGGAAACGGTGTACACCATCGTTTAACATTAAAACGATAAACAAAAGCTACACAACAAATTTGTTACAAGTAAGCCAACAACATCAGTATGAGAGAAAAGGGGATAGACAAGTAAGTAAAGTAAGCGAAAGCAACAACAAGCAATGTGAACAAAACAAACAAACAACAATAAACTCGCGATGGACTTCTCGAGAAGACGAAAACACAACCATTCTACTTCAAGAATGTTCATCAGACTGTTTACGTGCTCATATAAAAAGGCAAGACAAAGCAGGCAACCAGTAGTAGTAAGAATTCAGGCAGTCTTGTGTGAGGATGCGTTGCATGTAAAGAGAACAGTCGTGGTTTGAAGATTGCCGTTGAAAAGATCTGCGTTGTAAGCAAACGAAAATAGCGAACAAGCAATTATTGTTGTATTCGTCAAGTTGTAAACAGTGGTACACAAAAGTAGTGCGAAAAGTAAAGAGTTCAATTCAAACTAAAGACGTAATTGTTTTTATTTCGTTTGCAATCAACGAACTCATATTTTAAACAATTTTTAAAGAGGTAAAAACGTAACAATACTAATGCATAATTGGTCATTACAACCCTTCAGTCAGCATTACGAACTAGCTTCTCCCACCACTTTATGTTGTTTGCGATAATTTTATACATGAGTGGAGGGGAACTACATCAATCAATCAATCAATCTACAGTTTACAATCGACTCTGTGCGAAAGATTTTTAAGACATTTTTCATGTCAATATTTTTATTCACTTTCAGAGTGAAAAAAAACATTTTTTCATATTTCGTTTTGTTCGAGATATCTGAACTGTGGCCTTAAGTCTAATAAGCCAACACACTACCTACTAGACTATGTCGACTACATACCACAATTAATTAGAAAATATTATCAAAGTATTGCCTTTAACAGTATATACCTATCAAGTATACAGTAGCGAGAAAAAAAAATGCAAACCGATGCCATATTATGTTCAACACCATGTCTTTTCTTATTTACAGAATTGTTGGGAATAACTTTGTTTTGAGGGGCCGACGAATGTAATTTAACCCATCAGAGCCCAATAAGTTAAACTTTGATTCGTCGCTCCACCAAACTTTGGCCCACTGCTCTTTTGACCAATGCAGATACCTTCTAGCAAAGTCAAGCCATTTTTTCTTATTAACCTGACTTATAAGTGACTTCTTGGCTGGTCTTCTAGCTAATATAATTGCCTTTCTTAATCGGTTTCTGGCTGTGTGGACGCCAATAGATGCTTGTTTGCATAATTAGTAACATCTACTGCCGTTTTCCGAGGGTCAACTTTTACTATTTTTACCATTCGATGGTCTTGGCGGGCAGTAGATTTACGAGGTCGACCACTTCCTGGCTTTCTTTCCACGTTATTTGTTTGACGATATCGCGATGAAATCCGACAAATCATTGATATAAAATTGATTGTTGATATAAAATTGATGATGAGCAGTTGCTGATTCACTGATTTGCCTTCTTCCAAAGCAAATTTGCTATCTGCTGACAGCTGTTTCTATTTTAAAATTCACAATTTGCAAACTGTTTTCGTTAAACTTTTATTTTAATTACTCTAATTGATCTACTTTTACCTTTAACACATTGCGTTGCATTTTTTTTTCTCGCTAAATTTGTTCACTTTTTTATAAATCTAAAAAAATTAATTAGAAAGAGAAGAAAACAACGCTTACTGATGCTTTTTATTAAAATTTAAAAATCAACGAAGAAAAAAAGCGAAAGTGGAGTGGAATTGGATACTGTTATCAGTTTCGAGTCAAGATCGAATATCATATGACATAGCGTTGCATTTTTTTTTCTCGCTACTGGACTTGTCAGTATTAGATTACGGTTTCAGGGTGCTGGGTTCAAACTTACAACCGATGCCAGAATTTGTTCCAATATTCTCGTATATTCATAGCCAGCTGATCCACTCCACATTAACATCAACGTGTTGCACTATCATATTCGTATAAAATCTCTTCGTTAAATATTTGCTCTTATCAACAGCATAGATGGGGCATTTTTTACGAATATGATGTATGGTTCAAATCATACATAGCCAGACATCTCCAACAAAACGAAATATGAAAAATATTTCTTCGGTGACTTCGTCTCAGCAGATGTGTGGCGAAAACTCTATGCCATGAAAGGTTTCTCAAAAATCTGTCCTTCGGAGTCGTGGAAATCATTAATTACACTATGTGACAAAATAAAAAAAATTAAATACACCCGGCTAGGTTGTGAGTTTTGTTGAGTAGATCTCAAAATTATTTTTTTTTATATTTCTCGAACCCTCCAAACTTGTTTTATTTGACAAAAACGGTTTTTTTTTTTTACTTTACGTACGAATTTCTGGATTACTCAAACATTTCTGATCCGATTTTTAAAATTTAAATCTTGTTGGAAAGGGGAAAGATGGAGCTTTAAAACGGTGTACCTATACATATCTATTATTTGACTTAATATGCTATGAGTTTTGATGAGGTAAACTTGAAAAATTCGAATTTTTTTTCATATTTTTTCAAGTTTGTCCATTTATAGTAGCAAACTTTAATAATAAAATATAGGATAAGTGATAATATTCTTAAAGTATGTTCTCTTGTGAAGAGATTGCGTCATCATTTGATACAATTGTATAAAAATTACCGTAGTTATAATTTAAATAGTATAACAGTCGTGTTATATTTTTTATATATGGGCAATTTCGTGTCAAGTGACCCAATTTTTAAAATCGATGTCTTCCGATTTGCACCAAGGTTAGTACTATTGGATAGTTGGCCAGACACAAATTTTCAGCTTTATCAGTCCAGAACTGCCGGAGTTAGAGGGGGTCAAAGTTGGACATTTTGGTCATACAGGGTTTTTTTTTAAAATGTGTGTAACTTTTCACCTATTGGTCCTAGCAAAAATTTTCCAAAGGATATTAGATAGCTATTTCTTCAATCTTTCCAAAAATAATTTTTTTAAAATTTAAAAAATTTTTTTTTTAAATTTTTTTTCAATTTGGGCCCTTTTTTTTTTTTTTTTTTTGCTTAAAAGAAAGCTTATAACCTTGGTGCAAATTTCATCCAAATCGGAAAACATCGATTTTAAAAATTGGGTCACTTGACACGAAATTGCCCATATGTATGTATGTCATCTCATCAAATGAACTTTTAGTTAAAAAATTTTCTGAATAATAGATATATGTATACCGTTTTAAAGGTCCATCTCTCCCCTTTCCAGCAAGATTTAAATTTTTTAAATCGGGTCAGAAATGTTTGAGTAATGCAGAAATTTGTCTGTAAAGTAAAAAAAAAACAGTTTTTGTCAAATAAAACAAGTTTGGAGTGTTCGAGAAATATAAAATAAGAATTTTTAATTCTACTCAACTAACTGAACAACGTGGACTATGTAGTTACGCGGGTGTATTTTCACTGTCGCACCGTGTTATCGCTCTTGACGTTACGGTAATCTGGGAAGACTTTTTCATATGTTTTAAAAATTTTGGAGCACTTATTTCCGAATCGTGGATCACCTCTTAAAGAATATTTCTTGCATCGCGTGTAAAAAGTTCCATAGGTTATCCAGATTCGGGCTTGTTTTCCATAATATTGGTGTTTATGTAATTATTGTTTGAACAGCGTAGTGATCAAGATTAAAATTAAAAATTTACTAGCTTCCTGCATTTTAAAAACAGTACTGAGATGAAAGTATAGCTAACAGCTGTAAAAGACCAGCTTATAGTACATATACCTTACATTTGGTAAGAGTCATTTATAAGTCACTGCAGTCTAGTAGGTAGTAGGTGAGGCCGTGGTCAGACATATCCAACAAAACGAAATATGAAGAAAATATTCCTTTGGCGACTTTCTCTCAGCAGATTCCTGGCAAAAACACAGAGAGTAAAATAAAAATTTGCATTGAAAAGTTACTCAAGAAAATCCTTCAATAGGAGTCGACTTTAAACTGTAGGTCCTGCCACTTCTTTGTAAAATTAATGCAAACAACATAAGTAGTGTGAGAAGCTTGGTCGTAATCCTGACTGAAGGGTTGTAATGACCAATAATGTATGTATGTATGTATATTATATAAAACACATTTTGATAATCCTCTCATCAGTGGTTTTAAACATTTCAATTTATCCACTCTGAAGCAAAGTTTAACTGAGTGTCGGTGATGTAGATTCCAAATTCAGTATCTGTTTTAGATTTTTATGGGTTAATTTGTGTTTAAGCTAGAATATCTATAATTTCTTTAATCGTTTTTCAAAAAAAAAAACTTGCTTTTCTAGAAAATAACGCCAAGAATTTTCCAATTAATTTACACCAAGCTTGACAGCTTAGATTTTGACATAGGTTATTTTATGATGCACAGAGTTTTTTATTCGAAGTAATTAAGTATTAATAAGTAAGGATTACTTAACCATAAGATATTTTCTCTAAGTTTCCCGTAATTTATAGGGAAAATTTCTTAAAAAGTTTAAAAAAAAAAACATTTGTGTTCTTAAAACAAGCACTGGCAACACTGCTATGAAATGCACTTGTGCCTGGTGTTTTGAAAAGAAAACCGAAATAATAACAACAATAACGGTGAAGGCAAATGCAACTTACAGTAAGGTTGACAAGAATTGTTACAACAATGGCATCAACACTATATACACTGAGCGCCAAAAGTAAGTAAATACCACTGAAATAATTCATTTTCTTAAGATAACGAGAAAAGTAAATGAGAATAGTTGAATAAATTTCCAAAAATAAAAACGTTTATTTATTACTTATAAAATGTTAAAACAAAAACAACAATTCAATTATTGTTGTGCTACAAGTATATTGTTTATAATAGAAAATTTAAAATTATAGTGGGTGTTGACTCACTTATGGCGCTCAGTATATGTACCATTTGTAAGTGTAAGTGTAAGTGTAAATTTGAGCTTAAACAACAAATAAACATAATCAATCATTGCCCCAGATTAGTTATGTGGAGAGAAAATAAAAACAAACGAAATAGAAGAAAAAAAAGAACAAAACCAAAAATAATGCCGATAGTAAAAACAAAACATATGATGACGATAATTGTAATGATCATTATCTTACAGAACATCATAACGATAACCAACTAGCACTATAGCAGCATGAAAAAATTAAAAAAAAAAATGAAAAGAAAAAAATTACAAAAATAACAATTTCATTATTATCTGACAATGACAGGCTGTCAAACCCACCAATTGTCCATTATACATATGTACATATGTATGTGTATGTCTGTCTGTTCTATCAGTCACTCAGTCATCCAATCATTTTTCTAATGCGTTCATTAGTCTCTCGGTCCATTTATGCCGCTTTCGGTTCGTTAGGCACTACGTCTGTTTGGCTGCCTGTCAGTCTTTTACTCTACTGTCACTTATAAATAGGCAAAAACGTCTTTGAAAAACATACGTCTAAAACAACAACACACCAACAACATTGTGTTAAAGATAAAAAAAAACAAAAAAAAAACAAAAAAATTTTTTTTTAAATATCTGAATAGTGGAAGAAAAGACCACCACTGAGATAAATTTATTAAAATTAATGAAAAGAAATAACAAATTCGTATGTAAAATAGAAAAAGAAAAACAAAAGAACAATAAAAAAAAAAAAAATGTATGGAAAAAAGAGTTCATTAGAATAGAAACCAAGTGAAACAGTGCAGTAAAACTAATGATAGAGAGAAAGAGAGATCATCATCAATTGTTCACATATGTACATACATACAAGAAATAATAATTGCCTTTTGCTGTTTGATAATATCATGCGTATGCACATCCATACATACATATGCATGGACATATGTATGTATGTATCATTGAACAATGATTTTTTTAAACATTTAATTTGTGTTGTTTGGATATCGGTGGTGGGGGTATTATAAGATCAGGTTCAAAATATTTTTAGAAAACTAATTAAAAAAATGTTGATAAAGCATAACAACGGGGCTTGTATGCATAAAAAATAAAGGGCTATCCATTTCGTGGTCTCAAAAGTATGGGACTGGAATTCGACATCTGTCAAACTAAGTTGTGAAACCAATTTTTTTTCTTTTCATTTGAAAGTCTGACTTTGACGAAAATGGATCGCTTAACTATCACACAACGCATAAAAATTATCAAAACCTACTACAAAAATGGTGATTCTGCCACAGCCACGTATCGTGCGTATCGGCAATTTTTTGAACAAAATTTTCGTCAGCGATGAAGCGCATTTCACACTCGGTGAGTATGTTAATAAACAAAATTGTCGTATTTGGGGTTCTGAGAATCCTCAAGTAATTGAAGAGAGGCCATTACATCCAGAAAAAGTCACTGTTTGGTGCGCTCTTTGTTCCGAAGGTGTGATTGGACCTTACTTCTTCGAAAACGACGATGGAACGACTGTCACCGTCAATTCGAAGCGTTATGGTCATATGATAACCGACTTTTTTTTGCCTGCTATTGAAGAATACGACTTGGAGAATATGTGGTTTCAACAAGACGGTGCCACATGCCACACAACTCGAGCGAATATGGCTTTATTGCAAGAGACATTTCCTGGCCGCGTAATTTCTCGTCGTGGTGATATCAACTGGCCACCAAGATAATGCGATTTGACACCATTAGACTTTTTTTTGCGGGGCTACGCGAAAGACCGTGTTTATGCACATAAACCTTCAACTCTTGAGCACTTAAAAAGCAACATTCGTCAAGTATGGCTGAGATACCGCCCAATATGTGTCAAAAAGTGGTCGAAAATTACCTCAAAAGAATCAATGCTTGCAACACTTCGCGTGGAGTTCATTTAAATGATGTAGTGTTTCACACATAATGTCAACGTTCAAACTTTACAATAAAAAAGAAATATCATGAAAAAAATATTTTATATGTGTTTTTTTTACGTTTACTTTTGATTTGAAATTTGGCTAAACTGGACTGCAACTTCAGAAGACGAAAAACGTTGACGAAATATGTGGTCCGAAAATATATCATTAGCTGTAATTTTAAGTACATACATAGTCGGTCATTACAACCCTTTAGTCAAGATTACGACCTAGTTTCCCACACCACTTACATTGTCTGCGTTAATTTTATGCATGCGTGGCGATACCTACACTTTAAAGTCGACTCCAAACTACAGATTTTTGAGAAACTTTTCATGGCAATTTTATTTACTCTCAGACTTTTTTTAGATTCGCTGAAGAAATATTTTTCCATATTTTGTTGTGTTCGAGATAACTGACTTGAGGTTTGAACCGTGACTTACATTTAATAACCAACCCATAAGCACTCATGAAATTTTGAATATATTTAAGTGAGTCAAAAATATTGAAATTTAACTATGTACTCTGATTCATTCATACTCACTACAACGTTGATTTATAAGTATAGGTTGCAATGAGTATGCGAACAACGTTGACATCAAACTCATACCATTCGAAATATGTTTGATTTAGATCCATAACCTTAGAAAAATAATTATAATACTTATAAATGACTCAAGTGACTCGAATAATTCATCAAAATTTACAATCTTAGTTGTTAGGCATTTACAAAAAAAGAAAAAAGACACATAAGCAAAAAAGACAGCGCAGTAAGCAGAGCAAACACACAACCTTCTAGTAAATATTTTAGTGTTCGTACCAGAGATCAGCAATGAATCGTATTTT
Source organism: Sarcophaga caerulescens (assembly GCA_927399465.1). Lineage (NCBI taxonomy): Eukaryota > Metazoa > Arthropoda > Insecta > Diptera > Sarcophagidae > Sarcophaga > Sarcophaga caerulescens. The sequence goes on from OV656867.1 coordinate 24,360,929, forward strand.
CGCTACTCATAGGCACTTATGAAATTTTGAGTCAGAGTATTAAAATTCAACTACTCTTATTCATTCGTACTCGCTACAATATTGATTTGAAAGTATAGGTTGCAATGAGTATGAGTACAACGTTGACATCAAACTCACAACATTCGATTCATTGTTTGATTCATACGCCTACTCATTCAGATTCATAAATTTAGAAAAATACTTATAATACTTACGAATGATTCGAGTCACTCGAATCACTCATCAAAATTTACAGTAGTAGTTATTGTGGCATTCACAAAAGAAGAGAAAAGAAAAGACAAAGACAGCAAGCAAAGCACACACACAACCTTCTAGCGAGTATTGTGGTGTTCGTACCCGAATCATACTTATTTTGTGCTTCGTGTATATGTTGAATCATGGAGAGTCGAAATCAACAACATCGTGCGTATTGTTAAGTATGAGTACGATGAGTATTTCTAACTTTGAATATGAGTAGTATGAGTATGATATTAAAATAAGTATGAATGCGTATAAGAATCTGAAATCATGAGTATGTAGAGTTATGGACAGTCGAAATCAACAACATCATACTCGTATGTGTTGTTATATATAGTATATAAGTATATCTGTATATAAGTATCAGAAATTATGAGTATGATTCGATTCTACTCATCTTTTTGAATACTTATTGCTGATCTCTGACGTGTATATGCATTTGAGTACAATTATTTGTACCAAAGGTGGATTTAGACGGGCCCACAAGTCATGCGAAACTTCAAGTTTTTGTATAAAACAGAGCAGACAATATTGTGTAAACTCAATATGTAATGGAAGCGTATGACACCGAGAACAAATACGGATGAAAATTTGCCAGCTATACTACTCTCTTTTTTTTCAATTTTTCACAAACCATCACACTCCCTTAGATCAGGGATGTACATATTTTGATGTAAAGAAATACGTATACAGAGAAATATCTGTTTTCATTTTTACTTTGTTTTGTATTTTACCCAATTGTGTATATACCAAAAAAAAAGTCGTATGGTTTTAACTCACGGTTGTAAAATACAGCTGGAATTCTGAATTTAAGTACTTAAAACTTTAACAAGCTTTAAGGGACTAACTTAACTTGATTAATAATATTATATTCTATTTTTAGATAAAATCTTAACAAATATTTTATTTTTTTCTGAAAAACATTGTTCGTCTAAAAAGTAATCTAAAGCGTAATAAATAACGTGACAATACTTAAATTTTTTGCGAAACCCTCTACATTGTCACAGAATGTGATATTTTACAACATAAATTAATAATTTATAACCGTTGTGGAATTTCTACGATAGGTACAGATCGGGGGATAGATTCTAGTTTAGTTCTATAATTTTTCTTTTTTCGATTTTTATTTATTTACAGTAATTGAACAGACATCGACAATAAGTATTCAAAAAGATGAGTAGAATCTAATCATACTCATAATTTCTGATACTTATACGCATTCATACTTATTTTAATATCATGGAACCTCTACTCATATTCAAAGTTTGAAGTACTCATCATATTCATACTTAACAACACGTATGTTGATTTTGACTGTCAACATTTGCAAGAATCACAAAATAAGTATGAATCGCATATGAACACTTAAATACTCACTAAAAGTGAGTATTTGCTCTGCTTGCTGTACTGTCTCGAGTGATTCGAAGCATTTATAAGTATTATAAGTATTTCTCTAAAGTTATGAATCTAAGTGAGTAGGCTTATGAATCAAACATATTTCCAGTGGTATGAGTTTGATGTCAACATTGTACGCATATACTCATTGCAACCTGTACTTATAAATCAACGTTATTGTGGGTATGAATGAATCAGAGGAGTTAAATTTCAATATTGTTGACTCATTTATATTCAAAATTTTATTAGGGCTTATGAGGAACGAAAAAACGATTGATTGTTGATCTCTGATTAGGACCTAGTTTCTCAAACTACTAATGTTTTGTGTGTTCATTTTATACATTAAAGGCGGGACCTACAGTTTAAATTCGACTTCGAACGACAGATTTTTGAGAAACTTTTCATCGCAATACTCTCAGAGTTTTTGTCAGAAATCTACTGAGAGGGAGTTGCCGAAGAAATATTTTTTCATATTTCGTTTTGTTGGAGATGTCTGACGTGGAGTTTGAAACGAGGTCTCATGTCAAATAAGCCTACACACTACCAAATACGGATGTTATTATTAAAAAAAATATACATACAGTGCTCTTCAAAGGATAATTGATTGAGTAAAAAATAAATGAAAAAACTGTGACATTTTTTAATAAAATACCAGGAAAAGAGTTAAAACTGACTGTCCAATTTGTGGAAGTCGACAAAGGAAATAATCTAAAAATAAAATGTAACACGTTTTTGATTTTAAAGCAATTGCATGTAATTAAGAAAGACACAAGACAACTGGTCTATTTAATAATACAGTAGACGACAGCTGAATAATTGTTTAAATGTTTCATTAACAATCGATGTACATATGTACATATGTATCTATATAACCCGACAATAGCTAGATAGCAAATCTAACGAAAAACTGCCATTTGAAGTTAGCCTAAGTGGAGTTGTGAAATTGTTAAGAGTATTAAAGGATGAAAATGTTGCCTAAAACGATCACAACAAGCAAAAACACAAGAATTTATATTAACTCAATGACTCACCCTCAAAAAGATCATTTCCGGTATTTATTGAAATTAATAAAATACTCAACTATTTTACTGTCCTTAGCATATCCTGCTAATCCTTTGAGAGATACATATTGTTGTTCATATTTTGTAGGATTGCATTTTATTTTCTTACTATTGGTAGCCTGTATTGTTGCGCACTGGCATGTGTACTGTATTTGAATTTTTTGTTTTTAAAGAGAAACACTGAAACACAATGAAAACGGCTGGAAATCCTGTATACTACCACTACAATCACTCTTTCCCTCACAATCTATTTCATTCAAAAATTTCATTCAGGTCTTTAGAATGTTTTTTTTGTTTTTCGTTTTGTTTTTATTCGTTCATTCTGGAAGGAATTCCTCGGAAGCTAGAAATACAATACAACAACAAAAACAAGCATAAATTTCCATGTGTGCTGTGTATGGAGTGTGTATGTATGTGCCCTTAGCAACAGCACAGCAATAATATTTTGTAAAAATTAAAAGAGATCATATCGAATTGATATTAAAAAGAGAAAAAAACTCAACAAAGAGTCCTTTGCATTCCCTCTCTCCCTTTTCCACTGCTTCGCTTGGTGTTTATTTATTTAATATTGTTCTCTACACACGCTAAACAATGAAGTGCCTGTTATCGATAAATACGAGTCCTTTTTTTTTGTTTTTTGATATTAAAGGGTCCGCCAAATAACTTTTTTTTTTGAAAATGCTTTAAAAAAAACCTACTGAATATTTTCTCAAATTTCTTTTTTTATTTGAAAATACAATACTTCCGGTTAATAATGGAAAATAATTTCATTCAAATGGCTGCCTCGCCTGGCCATGCAGTAGCCTACACGATCGGTTCAATTTTTAAGTACATTATCGATTGTGTGCAGCTGTATTTCATCAATGGTTTCACGAATATTGTCCTTTAAAGCGTCAATTGTCTCTGGCTTGTCGGCGTAACACTTATCTTTGACGGCACCCCACAAATAATAGTCCAACGGTGTCAAATCGCAGCTCTGAGGTGGCCAAACGACATCAGCTCTGCGGCTGATAATGCGATCTTCAAAAACAGATCGCAAAACCTCGAGTGTAGCTTCGGCTGTGTGGCACGTAGCGCCGTCCTGTTGAAACCAAATGTTGCCAAATATCCTACTCTTCAATTTTTGTGAACAGAAATTCGTTCAACATGGCCCGATAACGATCGCCATTGACTGTAATGGCCACTCCTTGCTCATTTTCGAAGAAAAATGGCCCAATTATGCCACTGGACCAAAATCCGCACCAAACCGTGACTCGTTTTGGGTGCGTCGGCTTTTCAATGTATGCGTGCGGGTTTTCTGTGCCCCAAATGCGACAATTTTGCTTGTTTACATACCCGCCAAGAAAAGATGATGATCTGAAAAGATGATTTTTTTTGCCAAAATCGGCATCTTCTGTAAGTCGCTCGCAGACCCACTTAGCGAAGCGAAAACGCGTATACACAACCATATTTGTTCAGCGGAAAGATAAAACTAATTATCTGTCAAATCAGACATGAGCTAAGTGTTACCATTCACGAAATAAGCACTAGTTGAAAAAAAAAACGTTAGATGGCGGACCCGATAAAAACCAAGTGGTAGTATGAGAACGTGTGTGCAAGTTGGACAGACGTTTGGTCACATGATTCCTTTTATTTCTCATTCTCATTTTGTTTATTATAGATTCCCTTAATAAATTTTGCCATTCTTTCTGTTCGCATTGTTGTTATCCCTTAAGTCCTTATTGTATTGGTTTTAATTTAGAAACGTTGCCGTACATACATATATGTGTCAGAAGTTTTATAGGTTACCATGCCGTATTTTCTCGAACATACAAAATTATATGGAGTTCAAGCTGTTGGTAGAACGTATGTTGTCAAGGCCAACCGAACATGCACACACCATATACACACGCATACCACAAAGTACATTCATAATGCAGCTGATGGTTTTTGGAATTCTTTGTTTTGTTCGCAAAGCATTGTTGTTGCTGTTGTTGTTGTTGTTGTGTTTAGAGAACAAAAGGACTACTTAAAAAATGTATGCAAGGTCATTAAGGGATGGCTAAAGGATAGCGCCTTTTGCACTGGGGTAGTAGCGCAAGTATAATTCCCATTCTCAATTAATTGCAACCAGAAGTGAATTAAAACTACAAAATACAAACGTAAACGTAAACGAACGGTCATTATGGGCTACTGAAACTGATAAAATTGTGATGTGATGTAAGAAATGAAAACTAACTAAGTTTAGCAAATAAAGAATTTCACAACGAACGAATGTAGAACATAAACGCTATGTCAACAAATATGGAACAAAGACAAATCGACACACAATATATCCATTGATTTTCACAAACGTGGAAGTTTTGTGTCAATTTCATATGAGTTCCTGATCACAAAGACATCTCGGGTAGTTGTGTAGCCGATGAACTTGTTTGGCAGTCATTCCTGTACTGAATAGTCTGAATTCATTAAACTTTCAGAAGACTTTATAGATTAATTCGAAGGACATTATGCTATGTAAATCAGAAATTGCCGATTAGTTACTAGAAACTGTTTGCCAACTGCCCTCTATGTGTGCTCAACTGAACATTGACTTTACCAAAGAAGCCACTACCACCCATTTTTGGAGGTTATGAGCACTTGATCGAGAGAGTAGAAATAAAATGCTAAATTATAAGTACACTCGGGTCTCGTTTTATGCGGATTTTTTTTATGCGAATTCGAATTTATGCGATTTTAAATGAAAATTTTTTTCTTTAGATTTTTTATAGATTTTAAAATGTTATGATACTTTTTAAACTTTTACATCATTTTTAAATTAAACTAAGTTTGCACCACTGATATAATCATTATTGTTAATTCTGCCTGAAGGGTTGTAATGACCTAAGCTGTTGATTCAGAAAGCGGCAGTGACTTCCCTGCGGTTTGAAAAGCTTTTTTATATGGGAATCTTTTGTGAATGTACGCTGTAGTTTGAGCCTGACACCTATCTATGCCGAATAGCTTGTGAAAATCAATCGTTCTAGTTTGTTTCCAATTGGAAAGGCAATTGATTAGCATCAGATTGCTTTAACTATGCCAATAAAAGCCTTCAAAAGTCAATCCGTACTTATGATTTAAAGAATCTTTTATTTAAAGGAGCTGCTCCTTTTTAATAACTGGCACTTTAATAATCTTATTCAGAAGAAACAATTAAACTTTCTAAAAATTCGTTGATCTATTCCTCTACATATGTATGTATGGACAACCTGATAGGTATATAATGATAAAAGTGACGTCGAACCAATTCCAAAACGCTGCAGAATGATTGATCGTACATTCATAATTATAGACTTCAATTTATTATTTCTTGGATCATTTTGTTTTTTTTCTGTAAATAATGAATTAATATTTTATTTTTGTTTATTTTTTTATGCGATTTTGCTTTTATTTTTCAATTAAAATTTGAATTTGTGCGGTTTTTCAGGATTTTGGAACGAATCATTAATTTTTATATGAAGCTAGAGCATCGTTTTATTCGAATTTAATTTATGAGATTTTTTTTGGAACGCATCTATCGCATAAAACGAGACCTGAGTGTAAATATTAAATTCTTATGGTATTAATAATACTAGAGAGTGTTCGATTCAGATGCAATTTACACATGAGTTTATTGTTAACTTATGTTCATTTTAGTTTAAGTACATACATACATAGATCAGCAATGAATCGTTTTTTCGCTACTCATAAGCACTCATGAAATTTTAAATATAAATAAGTCAACAATATTGAAATTTAACTATTCTTATTCATTCGTACTCACTACAACGTTGATTTATAAGTACAGGTTGCAATGAGTATGCGAACAACGTTGACATCAAACTCATACCATTCGAAATATCGACGCCTCCATTCTATAACGTTCTAAGTGTACTTAGAACGTTTTTAATGTTCTTGTATGTTCTTTAAATTCTACGTTCTCTAACTTAAATACTGTCAAAATTTGGTTAAGATGCGCTGATCCGTTCCGAAGTTATAGGGAAAAATCTACTTAGAATACACATACAGTCGTATGTAGCGTGAAAACTTTGAGAGCTCATAACTCAAAACACACTTTTTCGACTTAGAATGTTATAGAACGGAGGCGTCGATATGTTTGATTCAAAAGCCTATTCATTCAGATTCATAACTTTAGAAAAATACTTAAGTCGCCCGGCCACGCAGCAAATAATGGATCAAACTCGCCTTTTTTGTTAATGTGTTGGTTAAACTATACTCACACGTATAGACTGACTTTGAAGTATACCAAATTTTTTTTTTTACTTTCACTACCTGCATTGCATAAATCATATATATTTTTTCTTCGTCACAACAACAATACAGCAGTTTGAAGGTTCAATTTTGAAGTGCTGGTGAACTAAGCAAAAACTTGGTGATATTACCAAAACATATGCAAATTTGATCAGTTAAATTTGATGCGTCGCCATGCGCCATTATAAATGATTCTAGTGGCTCGAATCATTCAACAAAATTTACAATCTTAGTTGTTGTTGCATTTACAAAAAAAGGAAAACGACAGAGCAAGCACACAACCATTTAGTGTTCGTAAGCAATTCATACTTATTTTGTGCTTCGTGTATATGTTGAGTTATGGAGAGTCGAAATCAATAACATCATACGTGTTCTTAAGTATGAATATGATGAGTACTTCAAACTTTGAATATGAGTAGAGGTTCCATGATATTAAAATAAGTATGAATATGTATGAATAAGTATAATAATTGAAGTCGCCGTAGTCTAGTAGGTAGTGTGTTGGCTTATTAGACGTAACGCCAGGGTTCGAGCCCCAGGCCAGACATCAAAACAAAATACAAAAAGTATTTCTTCGGCGATTTCCTTTCAGCAGATTTCTGGCAAAAACTCTGAGAGTAAATAAAATTGCCATGAAAAGTTTCTCAAAAAATCTGTCGTTCGGAGTCGACTTTAAACTGTAGGTCCCGCCACTTATGTATAAAATTAACACACACAACATAAGTGGTGTGAGAAACTAGGTCAATAATCCTGACTGAAGGGTTGTAATGACCAATTATGTATGTATGTATGTATGAATGCGTATAAGTATCAGAAATTATGAGTATGATTCGATTCTAGTCATCTTTTTGAATATTCATTGCTGATCTCTGTTTTATTATCATGGAACCTCTCTCTACTTATATTCAAAGTGTGAAAAAGTATTCATATTTAAGAACACGTATGATGTTATTGATTTCGACTCTCCATAACTCAACTTATATACGAATCACAAAATAAGTATGAATCGCGTACGAACACTAAAATACTTGCGTGTTTGTTCTGCTTGCTGTTCTGTCCTTTTTGCTTATGAATCTTTTTTATTTTTTTGTAAATGCAACAATAACTAAGACTGTAAATTTTGATGAATGATTCGAGTCACTCGAATCATTTATAAGTATTTTTCTAAAGTTATGAATCTAAATGAGTAGGCTTATGAATCAAACACATTTCGAATGGTATGAGTTTCATGTCAACGTTGTATGCATACTCATTGCAACCTGTACATACTTATAAATCAACGTTGTAGTGAGTACGAATGAATCAGAGTATATAGTTAAATTTCAATATTGTTGACTTACTTATATTCAAAATTTCATGAGTGCTTATGAGTAGCGAAAAAATCATTCATTGCTGATCTCTGGTCCACATTAATACATCTTACCGGTGCCTATCACCCTCCAATCAACGCATTCATTTGATTTAGTTTTGAAGGAAAGGAAAACGAGTTTTGCGAGTCTTAAGCTACAGAACATATGCTCGGTTGGTGAAAACAGTTTTGTAAATGCAGTATTCGTTATTAAAAATTCTTAATATACAACCCCTCCTATGTACATTTTTCCCTCCGAATCCACCAAGAAATTTCTCTCATAAAATAACGATATAAGGGCCGTTAAATAGAAAGCTTGCTTGTGATTATTGCTGGTTCAGATATAGGTTTTCAGCGAAACTAACAAAAGTATAAAAGAAAAAATTTCATATTCACTTTTGTTAAAAATTTTACATTATTTTGCTGTCACTAATTTTTTTTAAGATAACTTCTGAAATAATGCCCAAAAATTTATATCGGGTTAATTGAATAATGAATGATAAAATGTGTATGTTCGAATAATTTATACGTAAAATTATGATTAATTTTTGCCTTCTTTTTTTTTTTTGAGTTTGATATCAGTAATCAGATAAAGTGAAAAGACCTTTAATTTCAACACAACTTATGATAGATACGAGGTGTTTGGTAACCTATTTCCAATTGTAACCTCAATGCCGATGTATTATTTCATTGTTTATCGCCTTGAAATAGCAGTAACCCATGCGTAATCAAATCAATTGTAAATTTACCCAACGCTTGGCATTTATCCTTATGATAACAAACCAAACTGAATAGTGTTTTTATATACAAGGACATTGAAAAACGTTTGTAAATATATTTACCAACGTTGCGAGAAAATCAAATCAAAAAGTTAGTATCGACACCATAAACTTGGCAATTGCCTGTCAATATGATTTCAAATCGAAAGCAAAGCAAAATAATCAATAAACCAGGAGATAATTTTGTACTCTCTTTACAATAGAATGTACACATGATTGCACAAATCATACGTGCAACCAACAGACGTAAAGACAGCCGGAAAAAAAATATAATTTTGTGCCATGCCACATAATGTAATACAAATATATGTGTATACACACCATATATTCGAATACAATTATTGTGTGTATATATACAGTCGACAGCAAAAGTCTTAGTACTCCAATATATTTTGACAAGAAAAGTAACCACAGGCTTAATACTCTTGCACAAAGTTCCGATATGACTTTAAGAGAGTATTTAGGAGATCATTTGAAAGAACGGTTACGTAATAGCTAAACCTCAAACAAAAGTCAACCGAAAAACTTGCTCATGGTGCCACCAGAAAACACTAAACAAAATGTGTGCATTCAATTCCAAATGGGTTAAATGGAGTGCTTGACATTATGGGATATTGTACTAAATACAAGGGATAACATTTTCATACATTAGGTCTTTGAATTTTAAATTTACTCAGGGTTCTCCTTGGGTGTACCTATGGAGCCATCAGAAACTTTTCCTTATATTTCTCTTGTTTTATGAAAAACATTAAAAAATTGTTTGTTTTATAATAAAATAGAAATAAATTAATAAAATAAATATAAAAATTTTAATTTTTTATAAGGGGTGATTTTTTAAGAGCTATAGGAAAATTTTTCAAAAAAAAATCACATAAAATTCAGAAAAATTCATGAAATCTTTATTTGAATCGATAGTACGGTCCATATAATTTAATGTTTGGAGATTATTTTTGGCATACTCATTCCAACATTTCGGCCGGTATCTCACGAATAAATGCTTCAATGTTTTCTTCCAATGCTTCAATTGAAGCGGGCTTGTCTGTATAGACATGAGCTTTAACATAGCCACACAAAAAATAGTCTAAAGGCGTTAAATCGCACGATCTAGGCGGCCAATTTACCGGTCCCAAACGTGAAATAAAATGTTCACCGAACTCGGCTCTCAATAAGTCCATTGTTACGCGTGCTGTGTGGCATGTGGCACCGTCTTGTTGAAATCACATGTCATGCAAGTCAAGCTCTTGCATTTTTGGCAAAAAAAAAGTTGGATATCATCTCAGGTAGTGCTCACCATTTACAGTTACGTTACGATTCGCAGCATCTTTGAAGAAGTACGGTCCAATGATGCCAAATTCAATGATTTGCAAGCGTTGTTCGTTTGTAAGACGATTCATGGTTAAATTATAGACCAAACTGAAGATGTTTGACAGTGAAACAAAACACGAAACGTGCGTGAGCTGTTTAAACCAGTGTTGCCAAAAAGATAATAGCTAAAAAATCACCCTTTACAAACTGTTGGTTAAAATTCATGATATTGCTAAAATATATTGCCGTATTAAGACTTTTGCTGTCCACTGTACATACCATGTGTATAAGTACGTAGATCTAAATGTATAAAAGTATTGCGTTATCATTTATATAAAGTTGCCAAATGTAAACAAAAAAAAAGAAAAAAAATAATGAGAAATAATAGAAAGTGAAGAATTTTCGTAATGATTACATAATACGGGAATCATACCAGGTGGGTGGTTTACTATTATATTCACTATTCAGTGCATTACAATGAAGGCTTGAGTTTTACTATTTGATTTGGAAAACCTTTTTCGACATTATAACACTTCTAACGATTAACTACGCTCATATGAATGCTTAGATAAGCAGATTTTTATATGTTTGGCATGTGTGTATGCAATAAACTACAAAAAAAAAAAAAAAAAAACAAAAAAACAGGAAAGTAAACAATATAGTATGAGAAATTATTAAATTTGTTTTTAATGCCTGTTTGGAAAAATCACAAAAAAACACAAAATTTAATGATAATTACAGTGAAAAATGGTTGCGACCATCTCCGAAAAGCCTAGAAAACTTTTCATTGTTAAAGCCAATCTGTCTTGAGAGCCACACAATTTGTAGCCGTGTACCAATGTATTTCCAGGCATCAGGTAATTAATCGAAAAACTCAATGAAACCAAGGAACAAAACATTTAAGCATATTGTTACGTTTTTACCTTTTAAAAACGTTTAAATTATGAGCTCGTAGATTGCAAATAAAATAAAATAAAATCGGTTTTTAGTTTTAATTAAAATTCTTTATTATTCGCACAATTCTAAGTGCCACTGTTCACAACTTGATGTAACCACGATTACTCTCTTCAAATTAGAGATGAGCGATCCAGTGATTTTTGAAGAACGTTGTTCTCAGTGAACGTGATTTGTTAATCACTGTTCTTTAAAACAGTGATTGTGATCACAGTATTCCAATAATACAATAATGACAATAACGTATTTTATTAAGTCGTAAGAAGGAGACAACTAGATACATACTACGAAAATACTACTAAACAAAATCAAAGTGGTGTCATCAATGTTATTATTTTTAATGTAATTTTTTTTTTATATGAAGTTTGACAATTAAGTTTCACAGAAAGTTCATGTATAAAAGACAAAAGTAAATAATCAGCATCATCTACGAGTAATTCTGCCTCGCTCAAAATAAAATGAAATAAATTTGAGTATGTAACAATTTTGAAAGAACGACATTATTAGTAACTGTTATTTGGCAATTTCAATCACTGTAGTTACCAGTGAATTATCAATCACCGTGATTAAATAACAGGTTTGAAAATATCGCTCATCTCTACTTCAAATGCACCGCGTCTTCACACAAAACTGACCGAACTTCACTAACTCAGTCGTCTGCTTTGCCTTGCCTTTTATATGGCAAAGTAAACAGTCTGATGGATGTTCTTGAAGGCGAATGTTCATGACTCCACCTTCTCGGAATCTCTATATATGTAAACATCGTTGTTTACATTTATTATTGTAGTGTTGTTGGTATAGTTTTGTTTACTTGTTAACTATTTTTTATGCTGGTATTTATTGTTGTATTTTTGTTTACATGCTTACCTTTTTTATTCTGGTGTTTGTTGTTATATTAAACAGTACGATAATTTGTAAACAGGTTTGTTTACTGCATTGTTTTCTTTTTGTAGCCTTTGTTTATAATTTTAATAAATATTAAGCGATGTAAAAGCAAAACGCCAGTATCTTGATTTTTCATTTTCGAAACAATATATTTATTTATACCTAAGTTTTACTCTTTATTTAACTGTGAGAATGAAGAGGCTTAGACCTTTAACTAAAGCAATTTTGATTTAGATTTTTGTAGGAAATAACCATACACTCCATAGACCGGGTACAAAGCAAGTAATCAGTAATTTTTGCTGAAATACAGTCAGTCAGTCAGCTAGAGCAGCAATAAGGAATGGTATCAGTAAATATGTCTTGTAACCGATTTACAACCCGAATTGTTGTGGATTATAACATAAAAGTGACTAGATGTTCTCTTCGGTGTTCACTCGTACATTAGCTTTCGGTGCTATTGTAACAGAACGTTTCTAATGTAGTGAAAGCCTCTAAAAAGTATGATACTAGTAATCCTGAAATCGGACATTAAAAAAAAACTCTGCTTACTTTCTAAATTCTTGAATAAACCACCATTTTTTAAATATCTGTGCAATCTGTGCAAAAGTTTAAACTCATTAAACTAATACGATTAATTACTGCTAGGTTAGGTTAGGCCAGCAATGATATTACAATGAGTTCTACCTGGTGGTCAACCATTCCCTAAAGAAAAGCATTCCGAATCCAAAATAAATTTTGCTATTGCAGCAAACTTTATATTTGAGAACTCGGTCAACAATGTCAGAAAATTAGATATCAGAAACCTTTGCTTCTTCATGACAAAATCAAGGCACTGACACATGAAGTGAAAGACAGTTTCTTCTCCTTCCTCAGAACCATAGCTCCTGTAGAAGTCATTAGTTGGAATGGTGAGTCTTTTGGCAAGCCTACCAAAAGGATAATGACCCATAAGGATCTCCATTTTGCGATGGATGGCCATACGATTTAGAGAGACAAGTGAGTCAGTCCTCTTCCTGTCCATAGATTATTTATTGCTAACTGCTGTATTCATCTGTGATCTGATCGTCAAACGTGCTTATTTGACCTCTGTTTAATGTCATGATTGTTTGGGGTTTCAAGAATTTTGTTACCGTATTTCGGTATCTATTTACCAAAACAGTAATTTGACTAACTTTCCTGCCAGATTGTCCCAATTCTGAGTTATCCGTGAATCTGGCGCTTTCATAGAAACCATAAGAAGATTGCGTTTGTTTTCAACTTGTGTATACCCGTCCTTATGCGTTACGCTAACTGAATCGTACGAATTATTTTCTCCGTCCTATATGATGGTATATTGACGTGGTACCTGTAAGAATTCAAAAATGCTTTCGAAAGTAAAATTATTTAAACTTTGTAGTTCTTTAGAAATATTATAGATGGAGTCTCAAGACGCCATTCGCTCTATTGAGTCACAGCGCTAATTTTTGAAAACGATTTTCCCTAAGAGCAGCCGAATTTTTTTATCGATTGCATAGTGTTTCAGTACATATACATCTGCACATTCATATGTTCAATGTTTTTACCATTTAATTTGCTTATTTTGATGCGAAACTGATTAAAAACATTTTTATTACATTTTTAAATTAATGTCTGTCTGGCGATTTAACTTATTCTAACCAAATCGACTACAAAGCTTTCGGTCGATCTGTGAAAATTTGTGTATGAAAACCATGTGTATTTTAAGGTTTTTAAGTTCAATATCTGGCGTAGTTATCGTAAATAATTATTGTTTCAATTATGATGACTTACTTAGCAAATGCATCTTCATACATACATCACATAACTGGTCATTACAACCCTTCAGTCAGGATTACAACCTAGATTCTCACATCACTTATGTTATGTGTATTAATTTTATACATGAGTGGCGGAACCTAAAGTTTACAGTCGACTTCAAACGACAGATTTTTAAGAAACTTTTTGCAAGAAATTAGCTGAGAGGAAGTTGCCGAAGAAATATTTTTTTCATATTTCCTTCGTTTTGTTGGAGAAGCCAACAACGACGTGGCCTTACGTCTAAAAAGTCAATATACTAGACTACGAAGATTTCAATCTCAAGTCCACACCAATACAACTTACCGGTGCCTATCCCCTTCCAATCAACGCATTCATTTGAGTTTTTCAGAACTCTGCTGAGAGGAACTTGTCGATGAAATATTTTTTCATATTTCGTTTTGTCCGAAATGTCTGACCTGGGGTTTGAACTGTGTCCTCACGTCTAATAACCCAACACAGTACCTACTAAACTACGACGACTTCATCTATCTACATAGGCTTTTATTAAATTTAAATATTACATTTGAGACATCATCGACATTTTTTAATCGTTTGGAAGACTTATTGTTATCATTATGTGTGAAATATAACAACGTTTAAATGTCTCCTTGGCACGAGTTAGGTTGGCTTTGAGGACCCCTAAGGTTTGTAGCTTATTCGCATACTCCTGTGTTTTAAGAAAACACTGCAAGACAAAGTCAAGTGAGGTCAAGTCACAAGATTTCGGAGGTTCATATCACCTCTACGTGAGATGACCATGCCCTCAAATTGCTTATGTGGCACGTAGCGCTGTACTGTTAAAACATCGAAAGTTGGTAAATAACGATTTATAGTGTTCATTTAATAATAGAAAAATATGGACCCATAATACTATTGATTTATTCTGCGAATCGGCCTTATCGCTGAAGATGATTTTTCGATGAAAATTATGGTCGGTTGCCAACAGCTTTAGAGCCTATTTAGCAAGTGAGATACATGTCGTTGTCTATGGTTGTTCATTGTGATTTGGCATCAGAGACTGAATAAGTGAGAACTAATTGGACAGATGTAGCTCCAACAAAATGGCTATTTTCAATTGTCAAAGTTCGGAAGGCCGTGCTGAAAGACTTTATATTTTAAAAACAGATTTAGAATGACAATTTTAATATATTTTATGATAAAAAAAATTCTCATTCGATTTAAGGCTGACGTGTTAAGTAAAAAAATTTTAGAATTTATTCCTTGTTTCTTCATTCATATACAGTGAGCGTCAAAAGAAACTGTACACTAAGCATGAAATTCTCACAATCAGTAAACTCAACTTTTTCCTAACATTTTTAAGGAGAGTGCCCGAAAAAATTTGTTAATATTTCGAAATTTTTTGTATTTTTTTTTTGTTTCAATTTTAAAAACTGGCAATGAAACAGTTTTAAAATAAAAGTAACATTAATTTATTAATGCATATTTTTTAATGTACCGTTTCTTTTGCGGCTCACTGTACATACATATGTATGTATTCTAAAATGCATTTAAAAATTAATTAAATTTTCTAACAAAAACTAAAATATATTTAAAGCTAAATAAATTGGCCAATCAACTGAATTAAGACTAATTTAATGTTCTTGAAGGTACTTAAATGAACTTAAAGTACATTAAATTATATTTTAAAATTTCTTAAGTTTAAAACCTACATTAGGCAGAGTAAAACAGAAAAAAAAAACTAAAAAGAAAATAAATTGGATTTTAAGTTTTGGTTCATCAAAATTTCCACCTATTTATTACGAAAACTCAGTACATTAACATTCAAATTGGAGCAAAAAAAAAGAGCCATACACAGCACATGTTCACCGTCATTTACGTGACAAATTCAGTAACTTTTAAATTATTTTAAGATATGAAAACTATGCAAATGTACCTTGAAGGCAAGTTACAAGATAAGGAAAAAATTAATTTAAAAAAATAATCCAAATACAATGATGACGATCTAAAAGGAAAGTAAGGAACTAAAAAATAAAACAAAAAACAAAAAAAAACTAAAGTGAAGTGAAACAATAAACCCAATTTAATTTAATCTTATTTTTCATTCAATTTTCGTATTTTTATTTTTATTTTTTTCGTAATTTTTTTTTTATATAAATCGGCTCATCTTCTTCATTTGTTTCACTTAAATGTTGAAAAAGTAAAAAAGTTTTCAGCTCAAATTTGCAATTACTTGTAGACAAAATGTCACAAAAATACAGAAAAATAAGAAGACCAGCATGAAACAAACAAAAGACAAAAAAAAAAGGAATTTAAACTTAGGCAAACTGAGTGAAGAAATGAAGGAATGAGTGAATGATTAAATGAGGGAATAAACCAACAGAACTTGAACAGAACTTGAGTACTTGTTCACTGAGAAGGAATATACATTAATACCTCGATTTACGTTCCGATTGGTTTCAAAAATGGCAACATATAGTGAAATGCTCATACAAACTACTAATTAGGATCTTTTTAAAAGGTACTAAATAAAGTCACAAATTCAGTGTTTTAAAATAAAATTCACTTTTCTTAATAAAAAAAAAATTAAAAAATTAGAAAATACGAATACATAATACCTAATCATACATACATAATTGGTCATTACAACCCTTTAGTCAGGATTACGACCTAGCTTCTTACACCACTACAGTTGTGTGCGTTAATTTTTATACATGAGAAGCGTGACATACAGTTTAAAGTCGACTCTAAACGACAGATTTTTTGAGAAACTTTTCATGGCAATTTGTATTTACTCTCAGAGCAAATCTGCCGAAGACATACATATTTTTCCATATTCGTTTTGCTCGAGATGTCTGACTTGGGGTTGAACTGAGGCCTCACGTCTAATAAGCCAAGATACTACCTACTACAGTACGGTGACTACCGTATCATACGTAAATAAATATTGTTGCGAAAAGAGAAACAGTGTAACATCGTTTAACATTAAGATGATAAACAAAATCTACAAAAAAAAAACAAACCATGAGTATGAAAAAGAAGGGGATAGACAAGTAAGCGAGAACGCGAAAACACGAACATTCTACTTCAAGAATGTTCGTCAGACTGTTTACGTTGGCCTATAAAAAGGCAAGACAAAGCAGACGACCAGTAGTAAGAATTCAGTTAGTCTTGTGTGAAGACACGTTGCGTGTGAAGAGAACAGTCGTGGTTTGAATATCTCCGCCATACAGATCTAACGAACAAGTGTTGTTGTTTGCGCAAAGGGCGTAAGTAAAGAAGAATAGCGAACAAGCAGTTATTGTTGTATACATCAAGTTATAAACAGTGGCACACAAAAATAGTGCGTACAATAAAGAATTTAATTGAAACTAAACACCAATTAATTTTTATTTTGTTTGCAATCAATGAACTCATATTTTAAACGTTTTTAAAAAGGTAAAATCGTAACTTTATGTACGATGTTATCGTGCAAAGTTTCTTATATCGATTTGTACAGGCATTTTTAATAAAGTAGTCTTAAAAGAGCTATAAATTCCCTTCTCAATAAGTATATTTATTTGTTTATTTATTTATTTATGACGATACGATTACAAAGTATATTTTATTATATACGAGCTGAGTAACTTCGACCATATACTCGGTGTAGTGTCAAAGACCAGAGTCTGATGGGAATCGAACCCACGCTCCTCATGCTAATAGTCTAGCACACTACCTACTAGACTACCAGTGCACCCAGTGATAAGTATAATTTTGTTCTCTTTATACACGTACATTATTATTTAATACTAGATTTTACTATTGAATAGCCTCTTTCCTCATTCTATTCAATTTCTTATAAAATTTGCATGGCCTTTTTTATGCCGTCAAAAGTTTCAAATAGTTTTGCCACTTGAATCTGTGAATTGTCGCTATAAGTCCCGATATTCTAGGTGTTTTTGTTTTAACAAGAAAGAGCTCCAAGTTGAAATAATCGGCAATATTCTGTATCGGGTAATATCACTACGTGAGTCAAGTTTAAAATTTCTTTGTTTATATCGTTAAAAGTTCCGTCATTTCTATCGTCCATTGTATTCAATTATCGTCTTTTAAGATGGAAGGCTGGCGTAATATCAAATACACGCAGTTTTTAGGGAAAATTTTTGTTTCGAAATATTTATCAATTTTCTGGCAAAAATTATTTTTGAAACAGTCATTAAATCACTTGAAAGTAGTTCAAGCTTCCTCGTTTAACTTCTAAATTTTCGTCAGTTTGTCTTTCAAAGAGTTTATCATAGCCGTGGATGGTTTGGTCTCTTCTTTTCTGATATAAAAATCAATCCAGTATTATACAGTTTAGTCGTTATTAAGAACTTACTGAGTGCTACATCCACCCTCATCAATTATTTGTTTTAATTTTTGGGGAAATATTTATATTCTCCACTTACCTGCACTTACCTGCACAGATTCTTTTAAAATTATTATGTTATGTTGTTGTGCTTATGCTATCTAACCATACGTTCGAAGAAAAATCGGCTAAAGATCTCAAATGTAAATCGAAACAGCGTAAATCGAGGGATTACTGTACTAAATAAGGGGAAAAGGAATACAATTTTAGTAACAACAAGCAAAACAACAATGTTAGGCAAATATTCCCCTTAAGACCCATTCTAGAACAAATAAGAACATGCCAGTAATCGAACAGAAGAAAAAGAAGATAAAAAACAGAATTTTTTTTTTGTAAGTAGACATGCACACAAGACACAACAACCAGACAACAAACAGAAGACACCAAAGTGACAATGTAACATTAAACCATATAACATAGTATGTATGTACGTATGTATATTATACATACATATAATATACCAACAATAAGTTTGGTTAAGTCGATTTTTGGATACATTATAATAACGGGTGATATTTCGAAGCAATGTTGAAAATGTTTAGTGAGATTTACCATTTCATGGAATTCTATTGTAGAAATTCTTGTGAAAAGAATGAGAAGTCGAAAGACATTCTTCAGCAAAGAAGCTTATTTTTCATTGAATGGAAATATTTAGGAATAGAATTGTCGAATTTTGTGTGACCAACAGCTGGAAAATTTCTGTAGCTTCCTGTACAGCTTGAAGTATGCAGTGCGGAATGGAGGCTGGCACCATCATTGAACTGTACTTTCTCAAGAGCAATAAGGATCATTAATTTATTGATGTACTATCGGGCGTACCACAGGGTAGTCATCTTGGGCCGCTCCTAATTACTCTTTTTATAAATGATCTCCCATCTGTTATCAAAAATTCAAAAACACATTAAAGATGTTAAAATATTTTTCTCATTTAATAACATTGAAGATAAAGTACTTATACAATATGATATTCACCCTTATTCTGGTTGTCGTCGTCGACAGTTTAAAATTGGTATTCTGTTCGACACACATTTTGTATTCTGTGAGTCAATACGCCGTCGATATTGTGTTGTGTCGACTCTGATTTTGTCGACTATGATTTTATCGACATCATTTTTGGTAACGACGACGATGGCGACGACGACGACGACAACCAGAATAAGGGTGATTAACAACTTAGCCTCTTGGTGTAGTACTAATTTAATGGAGTTGAATGTTAAAAAATGTAAATATACATACATATGTATGTGCTTCACTAGATCATCTGAAACCAATGGATTTTATACAATGAATGGTGCTGCTGTTCTTGAACTAATTAATTCCCTTAACGATTTAGTAATAATTTTCGATTATAAAATGTATTTTACAAATCATATTACATCAGCTGTTAGCAAAGCTACATTTATCCTGGGATTTATCAAACGATGGGCTAAAGAGTTTTCTGACCCTTATGTTACCAAACAATTGTTTACCACACTGGTTCGCCTAATTCTTGAATATGGATCTGTAATATGGGACCCTCAATACGCTGTACGCTCTGACAAAATCGAATCAGTTCAAAAACAGTTCTTGTTATTTTGTCTTCGTCGTTTAGGGAATGGATGGGATCCTAATAAAAGGTTACCTTCTTATGAAAAACTTCTAGCACTCATTAAATTACCATCTTTAAAAAGCCATCGTAATATGCTAAATGCTGTCTTTCTCCTGAAGCTGATTAATGGTGTTATCAACTCTCAATTTCATCTGGAAAAACTTTACATAAGTGTACATGTTCGTCCAATAAGATACTATAATTTCATAAAAATAAAATATTTATTGCACAACTAACTATGCGAACTTTGATCCATTTCGTAGAATTTGTAATGATTTTAATAAGCTTTACCTTCATATAGATTTTAACAAAAATTTGGAATCCATTAAAAAAGCTATAATTTTACAATTAAACTCATTTAATTAATAATTTCAATGTAGATTTCTTTTTATTTTCTTAACTTATTTTTTGTATTGAAATAATAATAACGATATAAAATGTAATTGTCTGTAAGGATTTTCTATAGACTTGAAGTAAAGAAATAAATAAATCACAATATTACAGTCAATAGAAGAAGATACCGTGCGATATTTGTTTGACATGTTGTTCCATATGGATCCACGTGCCGCGTGCCACAGACCACATGACATTCGATATCATGAATCTTTTTATAGTAGTCTGTATTTCCTTTCGTAGATATGTGAAGTCAAAGCATAAAGGGATAAGAGGCAGGTACTGGTAGATGCCGGTCGAAATTCTGGAAAAAGTATACCAAAAGTAAAACTCACCAATGCACCACCTACGGCATAGCCGCAGATAACATTTACGTAAATTAATCATTAAGAAGTAAAATACATACATACATACAAACTTGGTCATTACAACCCTTCTGTGAGGAGTACGACCTAGTTTCTCACACCACTTAAGTTGTGTGTTAATTTTATTCACCATTGGCGGGATCTACAGTTTAAAGTCAATTCTGAACGACCGATTTTTTGGAGAAACTTTTCATGGAAATTTTTATTTACTCTCAAAGGTTTTGCTAGAAATCTGCTGGAAGGAAGTTTCCGAAGAAATATTTTTTAATATTTTGGTTTATTGGATATATCTGACCTGGGGTTCGAACCGAGGCCTCACGTCTAGTAAACCAACACAATTTGCGAATTGTGAACCTTAATATAGAAATAGCTGTCAGCAGATAGCAAATTTGCCATTATAAGGGCTTTGGGAGAAGGCAAATCAATGAATGCAGGTGCTCATCATCAATTTAATATCAACAAATTAACGGTTTGTCGGATTTCATCGCGATATCGTCAAACAAATAACGTGGAAAGAGAGCCAGGAAATGGTCGACCTTGTAAATCTACTGCCCGCCAAGACCATCGAATGGTAAAAATAGGAAAAGTTGACCCTCGAAAAACGGCAGTAGATGTTACTAATTATGCAAACAAGCAATTACGGGTTCCTATTGGCGTCCACACAGCCAGAAACCGATTAAGAGAGGCAAATTTATTAGTCAGAAGATCAGCCAAGAAGCCACTTATAAGTAAGGTTAATAAGAAAAAACTGCTTGACTTTGCTAGACAGTATCTGCATTGTTCAAAAAAGCAGTGGGCCAAAGTTTTGTGGAGAGACGAATCAAAGTTTAACTTATTTGGCTCTGATGGGTTAAATTAGAAAGATATAAAACAAAGATATTCACAACAATCCTGTAAATAAACAACATTCTGTAAATAAGACAAGACTCGGTGCTGAACATAATATGGCATCGAGTTGCCTTTTTTTTTCTCGCTACTGTGTATGTACGGAAACCACAACCAGACAAAATTGAGTGATTTTCCATACATCTGAAACCACAAGTCTGAAACCATTCGTCTTACTGAAGCAAGGTCTTACTCCACTGGGAGTTTACAAAACTAAAGTGCCCTGGCCATTTGTTAATTAATCAAAACTTTTTTGTAGAAATTTTAACAAAATGTTTAAATATTAAATCAATCGTAATACTTTATTCAATTCTACAATCAGTTTTGTAACTCAATTTGTAATTCAATTGAAAATTTATTTAAACTCGTCAAAGTTTCTTGTTGTGAATTCATAGACCAACTGGCTAAAAAATCGGAAATCTGTGCGATCCTTTTTTTAGTATCTCATCAAATTGGTATCGATAACAATTCTAAGGGCCATTATTACAACTTGGCGTTAATTAAACGAAGGATTTTAACGGGCAGATAAATTGTTTTTCATCATTATAAGTGAACAATAAGGTAGAAAAGTGAGCGTTAAGCTAAAGTGAGGATCATCCTACCGGTAACTTTTAATGTTAAGTTTATCTTTGAACTTGCCATACATATTATTTTCAATAATGGCAACTTCAAATGTAAACAAAATGAGCAAACACAATAAAAAAAGAAGCTCGTTGTTGCCACTGCGTTAAAAAAAAAAACTTCTTTAATTTGGCAAATGTTATCCACATTGCTCCGATACTGCCATATTTTTGAAAAAGTTAACTTTATTTTATCAGTAGGTTGTAATAACGAAAATAAGTTAAAGTTGACTTTAAAGTTACCTTTAACTAAACTCAACTTTAGTTAACGGCAAGTTGTAATAATGGCCTAAGTTACATAATGAATAATAAACGGAATGTACGAATCTGTTCACATATGGTAACCGACAAAAAAAGAAAAAGAATAGAATTGTTAAGGATAAACACGCTTAAATCTACATTCTAGCGACAGTTGATGAAGACAAAGTAGAAGTGGAAAATAAGTATAAGAAATGGAAACTTACAAACAACTCGATACAACACGAGGATACGATGGCAAAGATCTGAAAATAAAAAACATGTTCAAATTGTACATACAAGAGGAACACTTGAACGAACCAACAAATAAATTTTGGGATAAAAAAAAAGCTAAAAAACCAACAACAACAAAAACAAAAAAGAAGAAATCGTTACAGAAATTGTCTGAAAGTCTGACAAAATACAACAGAATAAAATACGTAAAAAAATAAGAAAAAATAAAAAATGGAAAAAAATATTCTCAAAAATAAATTTGCATTTTTTACCATCCTTTTTAGCATATTTTATTCGTTCTGACAGTTTTTTCTCTTTTTTTTCTTTTGTTCTTGTCTTCTAAAAGGAGTTGTTGGTGGTCGGTTAGAAGGTTTGGTATGGTTTGGCTTGGTTTCCACAAAGGAAACGCTTGGTTTGGTAAAGTTTCCTTGTAAATAGGAAAATAAGTAAATAGTCTTCGTAGTTGTTATATTCACTTCTGCAAGTGACTTGTTACCAAAAGTGATGGTTTCTGAATGTATCTGTCTGTTTGTCTCTCACTCTGTCTGTCTATTATACAGTGTTTGTTTGTTTTTCTTTCCCTTTTTTTTTCTTGCCCGAATGTCATTTATATTTATTAAAATGAAACGAGAAACAAGAACAAAAAAGAATAAAAAAGAAAACAAACTCTACAACCAACCAACCAACCAACAACATGCAACAATAACAAGAGTAACAACCATCAGCGATTGTTGTGGAAAATTCTACGCTTGATTATTTAAAAGAATGAATTCTTGCGAGTAAGAAACGAGAGCCAAACCTCAAATTATAATTAAAATTGAAAATAATTTTCATATTTCTAGAGTATAAGGAACAGCGTTCGGTAAACAAACCAAACAATTAATGCCACAGTGACAATTAAGCATTTGAAGGCCAACAAAAATTGGTCCGATCGAATGAGGTACTGTGAGGCCAGCAGCGACATTCATATTGTTACGAAAATAGAAATGGTGTTTTGGTTTCACATCGTTTACATTGCAAACAAAGGCTACAAAACCAAAAATAATGACCTGGTTTTTTTTTATGAAACCAGCACTCAGGGGATGGCCCCTACTCATGCAGTGCATGGTGCAGGTTTTTAGGAAATATGGAAAGGGGGAAGATGCGAACGGCAAGGAAACGGCAATCTACAGCAATCGTCCCCAAGAAGCGCGCAGTTTCTCACACCACTTATGTTGTGTGTTAATTTTTATACATAAGTGGCTTAATGTGATAAACAAGTAAACAAAAATATACCAACAAAACAGCAGTATAAAAAAATTATAATAAGTAAACAAAAATACAACAACAACACGGCAAGAACAAATGTAAACAAAATACACAACATGTTTACATTTCATTTGCCTTCAAGAGCATCCATCAGACTGTTTACCCTGCGATAGAAAATGCTAGACAAAGCAGTCAACGAAGTCAGTGAAAATTCAGTCAATCTTGTGTAAAGATGCGGTGTTTGAAGAAAGTAATCGTGGTTTGAAGATCTCAGTTATAAAGATCTGTCAAACAATTATCTAGTAATTTGTTATTATTTATGCAAAAGAGTTCAAAGAGGAATAACAAACAAAGCAATTGTTGTTGTTTACATCAAGTTATGAACAGAATTGTGCGAACAATAAAGAAATTAATTAAAACTGAACATAAATTTATTTCTATTTGCAAACTACGAGCTTATATTTCAGACGTTTTTAAAACGCAAAAACGTAACAATATGAATGAAATAATATTCCATTTCTAATTGGAACAGTTGTACTTCACATACATACATAATTAGCCATTACAACCCTTCAGTCAGGATTACGACCTAGCTTCTCACACCACTCATGTTGTGTGCGTTAATTTTATAAGTGAGTGGCGGGCATTACAGTTTAACGTCGACTCCCAACGACAGATTTTTGAGAAACTTTTTTCATGGCATGTTTATTTACTCTCAGAGTTTTTGCCAGAAATCTGAAGAAATATTTTTTTTTTCATATTTCGTTTTGATGCCTGACCTGGGATACGAACCCGGGCTTTAGGTCTAATAAGCCAACACACTACCTACTAGACTACGGCGACTTCATGTCGTACTTCACACCAAAAAATTAATTTGCCAAAAATATAAAACGTTTTTGTTTTATTGCATTTTTAAATTTAAACTTTTAAATTCCCCACCCTATAGTCTTAGAACTTTTGCTTTGCCTATCCACCTATCACTTACAGATTGATGAATTTCCAAATAATTAGACTTTAAGTGGACTTCTCCAACTGATGACATAGATTTGCTGAGGACATAAACTTGTGATACCAATTTTATTAAAATTGTGTCCACCAACTTGTCCACCAATTGTTAAAAATGCAAAATAAATTGTTTCAAATGTTATCTTTATTGCCACGAAATAATTACTTTAAATATTGTCTGCATTTGTGATAAGCAAAAATATTAAATAAAAATTTAAATATTGAGGGAGTTCTTTCAGTTCAGGTTTTCGGCTTAAAAAAAAAGTATATTTTTCCTCCTCCTTTTTTTTTTAAAGAAACATTTGATACCTTTAATTTGAATATTAAAGTGTGCTGAGAATAAAAAACCTCTACTATTATAAAATCTGTTGAATTTTTAATAACCACACAATATACCTGGGGAAATTCACAACAAAATATGGAAAAATTGTTCAGTTTGTTCATGGCAACTATTTAATACTTTAGCATATCGTATAAAGTCGCCCCCAGGTATGTTCCGTTGTTCCGTGGTACTTCTCTCTGCTCTTATTCGTTCTTGTTTTTTTTTTTATGCTTTGTTTGAATGGATGTGTCTTAAGTCTACTTAATGCAAATGTACGAGTATACTACTATGTTGGCACTCGAAACACCAAACGGAATAAAAATATAGGTGAACAAAATCCTCAAACCCACTTGAATATTTAAGTTGATTCAGTTCGAAAAAAAAATAAAGAAAACAAAACAAAACAAAAAAAATAATTCAAACAGCATAAAGTGGAATAAACACAAAAAAGCGGACAAAAAAAAACTGAAATAAATTTCATGATATAATTTTATTTTATTCTGTATTTTTTTTTTTTGTATTTTACTTTGTTGGAGATAATACGAAAAGCCTCTTATCGTGTGCATGCAACAGGATTTTTATACCCATATTTATTTTCAAATAGTAGTCATACAATTTAGTATAAAGTTCCCCTTGAAACATTTTCACTTCGTACTCTAAAATCACCTGAAATCATAAGCAAAAAAGTAAATTGTTAATTAATTTTCAATGCCATGCTGTAGTCTTATGGTTCAAAAACGGATATATTTCTTACTGTACAATTATAAACTTTGATCCATTATGGTAAGTAGTAAAATAGCAATAGAAAGGATCCATTTTAATTCAATAATTGTAGTCTAGTGCCTAGTGGATAGTGTGCTAGACTGTATAGTGGGTAGTGTGCAGACATTAGCAATGAGTATTCAAAAAGATGATTAGAATCGAATCATACTCATAATTTCATATACTTATATGCATTCATACTTCTTTTAATATCATGCAACCTTTACTCATATTCAAAGTTTGAAGTACTCATCATATTCATACTTAACAACACGTATGATGTTATTGATTTCTCCCTAACTCAACATATATACGAATCACAAAATAAGTATGATTCGCGTACGAACACTAAAATACTGACTAGAAGGTTGTATGTTTGCTCTGCTTGCTGCTTTTTCTTTTTTACTTATGTGTCTTTTTCCTTTTTTTTTGTAAAGGCAACAATAACTAAAACTGTAAATTTTGATGAATGATTCGAGTCATTCTAATCATTTATAAGTATTTTTCTAAAGTTATGAATCTAAATGAGTAGGCTTATGAATCAAACATTTTTCGAATGGTATGAGTTTGATGTCAACGTTGTACGCATACTCATTGCAACCTGTACTTATAAATCAACGTTGTAGTGAGTACGTATGAATCAGAGTAGTTAGGATTCATTGCTGATCTCTGGTAGTGCGCTAGACTGTTAGCGTGAGGGTTGTGGGTTCGATTCCCGCCAGCGACTCTGGTCTGTTATGCCACATCGAGAAAATTGTCGAAATTACTCAGCTCGTAAATAATTAAATATAATTTGTAATTGTATTGTAATTAATAAATAAAAAACACGCAGCGACAGTCAAAATTCATCCCCGGTGGTCGCTCAAACGTGAAATTGACACATTTTCCGATAAACAATCAAGATCCATCAAAAATTTCGAAAACTTTTGAACTAAAAGTTCATTTGAAAAAATATGTATATGAAAAATGTAACTCGACTGTTAGACTCTTTAAATAATAACTACGGTAATTTTTGTCCGATTTGATCAAACGAAGTGTCAATCTCTTCACAAGATAATAGACTTTCAGAATGTCATCACTTACTTCTAATTTTTTAATTAAAGTTTGCTACTATGAAAAAACTTAAAAAAAAAAAATTTTAAAAATTCGCATTTGTCAAGTTTATCTCCTCAAACGTCATAGCATATTAAGTCAAATAATATATATATCGGGTCCGCCATCTAATGTTTTTTTTCAACTAGTGCTTATTTCGTGAATGGTAACACTTAGCTCATGTCTGATTTGACAGATAATTAGTTTTATCCTTCCGCTGAACGAATATGGTTGTGTATACGCTTGAACAACAACGCTAAGTGTGCCTGCGATCGACTTACAGAAGATGTCAATTTTGGCAAAAAAATCTTCTTTTCAGATGAAGCTCATTTTGATATTGGCGAGCAAAATTGTTGCATACATTGAAAATCCGACGCACCCAAAACTAGTCACTGTTTGGTGCGGATTTTGGTCCAGAGGCATAATTGGGCCATTTTTATTCGAAAATGAGCAAGGAGTGGCCATTACAGTCAATGGCGATCGTTATCGGGCCATGTTGAACGAATTTTTGTTCACAAAAATTGAAGAGTAGGATATTGGCAACATTTGGTTTCAACAGGACGGCGCTACGTGCCACACAGCCGAAGCTACACTCGATGTTTTGCGCCCTGTTTTTGAAGATCGCATTATCAGTCGCAGAGCTGATGTCGTTTGGCCACCTCGGAGCTGCGATTTGACACCGTTGGATTATTATTTGTGGGGTGCCGTCAAAGATCAGTGTTACGCCGACAAGGCAGAGATAATTGACGCTTTAAAGGACAATCTTCGTAAAGCCATTGGTGAAATACAGCTGCACACAATCGATGATGTGCTTAAAAATTGGACCGATCGTGTAGGCTACTGCATGGCCAGCCGAGGCAGCCATTTGTATGAAATTATTTTCCATTATTAACCGGAAGGATTGTACTTTCAAATAAAAAAAGAAATTTGAGAAAATATTCAGTAGTTTTTTTTTAAAGTATTTTCAAAAAAAAAAAAGTTATTTGGCGGACCCTTTATGTATATCGTTTTAAAGGCCCATCTCTCTTTTTTCTAAGAAAGTTTAAATTTGTGACATTGCTTCAGAAATGTTTGTGTCATACAGAAATCCAAATAAAACAAGTTTTGAGTTTTCAAGAAATATAAAAAAAATATTTTTGAATTCTACTCAACAAAACTCACAACCTACACTATGTCATGAACTGGGTGTATTCCACTTTTTTTTTTTTATGTCGTATAGTGTAATTCAATAAACTTTTAGAAAAAACATTTCTTTGTTTTTTATTCTTCCCATACAAATTGCCAATTCAAGCACCTCGGTAAGTATTCATATGAGATAAATTGCATAGAATTTTTAATTAACCGCTTAATATCTTTAAGTCACTGTATTCTAGTAGGAAATGTGTGGCTTATTAGACGTAAGGCCACGGAAAGTAAACGAAATATGAGAAAATATTTCTTTGATGACATACTCTCAGCAGATTGCTGGCAAAAACTTTGAGAGTAAATAAAATTGTCATGAGAAAAGATTCTCAAAAATCTGTCGTTCGGAGTCTGTAGGTATGTACGAAATTAACACACACAACATAAGTAGTGTGAGAAGCTGGATCGTAATTGTGACTGAAGGATTATAATGACCAATTATGTATGTATGTATGTATATTTGAATTTAAATAAAAGATTTTATTCGTTTGGAAAACATGTTGATTCAAGTGTCCCCCACAGGATGAATTCAAATCGCATGATCTCGGAATATGCAATTTCGTCCCCGTATTGAAACCACATATCGTTAGTGTCCAGGTCCAGTATGTACAATGGGTCAATTCGACCTCCGGGTACTGTACTTGTCTTAACTGACAAGTACACGTCCTCTAACCTAACCTAGTGTCCAGGTCATCCAATACAGGCAAAAATAATTTGATTGTCATAGACCCATAAAGCTCACCTTTGACAGGGATGACCTGATCATCGTCGTTCTCATAGAAATATGCACCAATGACGCCGCTAGCATAAAATCGACACCAAACAGTAACTTTTTATTATGCAATAGGCGCTTTTAGATCTCAAGTGAATCGTTATCGTCTAAATAGATAATTTTTTCTGTTCACGTACCATTTTGAGAAAACTATTTCATTATTTTCTCAACTTGTTTAATAATTCCCACGTCAATAATGATTTAGTGAAATAGACTGAAACTAATTTGACAGACAGTCGTTATAAACTGTAAAAGTTCGGAAGTCTCTGTTGGAAGACACGATATTTTAGTTTGGCTGCATTTTACTTACTCTCTCAGAGCATTGGTGCTTTTTTTGTATTCTAATTTAAAATATTCAGGATTGTTCTTCTGCTGCGAATATGGTATGTTGTTCAAAGTTCTGCAATTGTTGGAACTGAATATTTAGATGGCTTGTTCATTAAACACGTGGTGCCAATAATTTTCTTGAATTTCCGCCATTGCTGAGCGTACATTAAGACCTGCGTGAATGTTGTCATATTATACCATTTCGAGGATGGTTTACATTATATTGGTTGAGTAAGTAACGTAAGGCAAAATGTTAGATAACACTCCTAGTGATTGGCTACTCTTTAGGGGTACGACATATATGAATATCTTGAATGGAAATAAATGAAACTATTATTTTTATAAAGTGGTTTAGTCACTTTTTACTATTCGTATTCATATTTGTTTTGTAATTATTGTATTAGAAGAAAATATTGTCACGAAATATGGAAATGGTGTTTTGCTTTTACATCGTTTAACATTAAAATTATAAACAAAAGCTACATAAACAAAAACAACAAACTTGTTTACATGATAAACAAGTAAACAAAAATATACCAACAAAACAGCAGTATAAAAAAAGTGATAAACAAGTAAACAGAAATCCAACAACAAACACTTCAAGATAGAATGTAAACAGAAATACAACAACAAACAAGAATAAATGTAAACATGTTTACATTTATAGAGATTCAGAGAAGGCAAAGTCATTTGCCTTCAAGAGCATTCATCAGACTGTTTACCCTGCGATATAAAAGGTAATGCAAAGCAGGCAACAGGTTAGAAAAAGTTCCGTCAGTCTTGTGCGAAGACGCGTGGTTTGAAGATCTCCGTTATAAAGATCTGCTGAACAAGCGACTAGTAATTGTTAGTGTTTATGCAAAAGAGTGCAAAGAAGAATAACAAACAAAGCAATTGTTGTTGAACAAGTTGTGAACAGTGGCACACAAAATTGTGCGAATAATAAAGAATTTTAATTAAAACTAAAAACAAATTTATTTTTATTTTATTTGCAATCTAGGAGCTCATATTTTAAAAGGTTTTTAAAAGGTAAAAACGTAATAATATGTAATTTTGTGATTTTAATTTCTTATAATATTAATTTTCAGTTTAATTTGTTATTAATTATTGCATTGTATTTAATATTTCTTATCGTTAGAAATTTTTCCAAAATTTTTAAATTTCTTATAATTATTTCACAAATAAAATTGTGATATAATCGACCGTATTTGATAAAAGTAAAGTTTGCTAATATTTAAGAAAGTAAGAAAGAAACAATGGTTGGAACTTTTTACAGTAACTTTCAAAGTATGTATGTACACTTGTCCTAACAATTCCGCAACCATATTGGTACACAGCCCCCTCTGACTACCATATTTGCAGACATTCTAAAAGAAATGTGAACACAAAATAAAAAAAGAAAAAAAGCAAGAAAGATAAAGTTAAACTTGTAATATTGTACATAAAATATTGACAATAAGTATCGTTTAAGTACTTCCTCCAAGCAATATTATTTTTCCATTAAGAATTATCCTCAACGAATACGTATGTAGATTACCATTTGCGAATACGTATTCAGGGTGAAATATTGTTGGACTAACAATGCCTTTGTACGAATATCTTCAGTCATGGAAATAAAAATGTTAAAAATTTATTTTTTTAAACATAAAAAAATGGAATCCTACAGATATATCTTAATTTTTAAATTAAATTTGTTCAATATT
Source organism: Sarcophaga caerulescens (assembly GCA_927399465.1). Lineage (NCBI taxonomy): Eukaryota > Metazoa > Arthropoda > Insecta > Diptera > Sarcophagidae > Sarcophaga > Sarcophaga caerulescens. Next base: position 24,392,078 of record OV656867.1, read on the forward strand.
AATGTGTTATATTAAACATGACTCAGCGTAAGTGTAGGAAGGTCGGGTCAAAATTTTACCTTCATATTCAAAAGGGATTTTCAATACCAAAACCAGCAAATGAGGATCTTCTTGTGAACCTTAAGTCAAGTAATCAGAATCAAAACTTTCTGAAAGAGTACAGTGGTAAAGTGCGAAAAAATGAAACCCTTACTTACTTACTTAATTGGCCACTAACAATCCGATCAACGGATTTCGGCCTGCCGTAACCAGGCGTCTCTGGATCTTGCGCGCCTACGCCAGTTTGTCACACCATTCGGTGACAGGGCTTCCTCGATTTGGTCTTTCCTCTTCGCCGCATCAAATAGCCGTGTCGCCGGGGCATCCTCCTCCATTCGAACGACATGGTCGAGCCAGCGCAGCCGCCTGATGTTAATACACTGCACAACGTCTATGTCGTTGAGAAGCTCATACAGCTCACTGTTGGATCGAATGCGGAAATCATCGCCAACTCGTACTGGACAGAAGATCTTACAGAGTATAGTTTTGTCATACGATAGAGGCCTCTGCTACTCAATTGCGTATTGAGACCATAGGCCAGTTGGCAAGAGTGATCTTGCACATGACATCTAGACTGACATAATTTTTGGTGGTAACGACGGACATACATACATAATTGGTCATTACAACCCTTCAGTCAGGATTATTGGCCTAGTTTCTCACACCACTTATGTTGTGTGTGTTAATTTTATACATAAGTGACGGGACCTACAGTTTAAAGTCGACTCTGAACGACAGATTTTTTGAGAAACTTTTCATGGCAATTTATTTACTCTCAGAGTTTTTGCCAGAAATCTGCTGAGAGGAAATCGCCGAAGAAATACTTTTTGTATTTTTGTTTTGATGTATGGCCTGGGGCTCGAACCCTGGCTTTACGTCTAATAAGCCAACACACTACACTACACTACAATACATTGACTATATCGTAATATGAGATCAAATACGCCGCACGTCTCTACTTGTCGATAACTTATATTTCGTTTTGCCCTCATTTACTGCCAGACTCATCTTAGTAGACTCCACTCTGACGTAGTGTAAATATCTGTTATCGATGGTGGACTTGCCAGGTCTGAAGCCGCACTAATAAGGTCCAATCAGTGTTTTGACTAATGGCTTCAGTCGTTCACACAATACGCCCGTAATAACCTTATATGCAATAGGGAGAAAGCTTATACCCCTGTAGTGTCCCCCTCTTTCAGGACAGGACAGAAAAAAAAATGAAACAAGAACTTCAAATTCTTTATATGGTAGACTCACGCGGAAATCCGAAGAAGTTCCAAAAACCTTTCAGAATAACGGCTAAAGTGGTTGGCCCAAAACATCCACAATGAACAAAAAAAAAAACAGACAACATACAACAGCTGAATTCATGTACTACAGCGGAGGAGTTGCAAAAGCAAAGGCCTGTCTGCAAGGAATATTCGTATTTGGTGTTGCGCTTGGTGCAGTTCACGGTACTGCCAAATGTGACAAATCTAAGAAAAAGAAAATTAAGAACTGCTGCCTGCCAATATCAGAGGTTATTTCCTTGATAAAAAAGTTAAGGGTTTCTGCTATAAGCCATCATATTTAATTACACCTCAGCTTTAGAATCTGCTTAGACCCAGTTAGTTATCTGAACCATCCAGAAGCTTTCATGTGACGAAATTTTAAAGATTAATACTCATCTTTGAATCGAATCCTACTCATAATTTCTGATACTTATACGCATTCATACTTATTTTAATATCATGGAACCTCTACTCATATTCAAAGTTTGAAGTACTCATCATATTCATACTTAACAACACGTATGATGTTATTGATTTCGACTCTCCATAACAAGGATCACAAAATAAGTATGATTCGCGTACGAACAGTAAAATACTCACTAAAAGTTTGTGTGTTTGCTCTGCTTGCTGCTCTGTCTTTTTTGCTTATGTGTCTTTTTTTTTTGTAAAAGCAACAACAAATTTTGATTAATGATTCGAGTGACTCGAATCATTTATAAGTATTATAAAGTATTATATATTATAAGTATTATATATTATATCTATAATTAAAACTCTTAATTGTTAAGATCTCTTATTATTAAGATCTCTCTATTATGTATTATTATGTAGTATAGGTTACGAATATAATTATGTCAATAATAAAAATAGTCTTTAAGTAGAACTCATCCGAGCTGGTTTCAATTGTAACAATAAGTATTTTTCTAAAGTTATGAATCTAAATGAGTAGAGGCTTATGAGTCAAACATATTTCGAATGGTATGAGTTTGATGTCAACGTTGTACGCATACTCATTGCAACCTGTACTTATAAATCAACGTTGTAGTGTGAATGAATTAATCAGATTACATAATTAAATTTCAATATTGTTGACTCACTTATATTTAAAATTTCATGAGTGCTTATGAGTAGCGAAAAAACGATTCATTGCTGATCTCTGATATGTGTGTAAACCTTAAACTTTAATATTAATCGGAATAAACTTAATCGTTTTTGTAATTTTTTACAGCGCAGTTCTGCCTATAGCTTTAACTAAAATCTTTAATTTGATTGAAATTCAATGATTTTCTCATAGTTTATATTATTTAAGTCATATAATCATACAACCCTCGTAAGAACGTTATGATCTTACAATGCTGCAGCAACATAACGAAAAAGGAGAAACGGAAATGAAATCAATTAAGAGCAGGAAAATGTAACATTAAACTTCAACGAGATGTAAATAAAAAGAAAAAAAAAAGAAACGAAAAAGTCTTCTTCAAAGGGGGTGGTTTTTGGGCATATACTCGCTCATATATGTATGTATGATAAGACTGGATTATGGGGATGTATGTAGGAGATAACCTTAGAAAATATCAGCAACTGCTACTGTATAATGGAAAGTTGAATTGAAAGTGGTTAAAGGCGGTTAGAGATGCGAAAATTTTTTTTGTTTTTTTTTTTTTTGATAACAAATCAATAAATTTTAAATGTAATGGTAATTGCCAAACAGTATCTGCTGTTCTCCTTTTTTTTTGGATACTTCTTGGAAAAATGATGTCAAATAAGCCATAAAACAATAAAAATAAACACGTCTTAACATTTATTGATTGACAATTTAAAATAATTGAGATGAATGTGACAGCGCATAGAAACGTGTCTGAATGGCGCTTACTTACTTGCTTGCTTTTCATAAATTTTGATTTAATTTCTTAAGAAAAGAAAAACTTTTTTTTTTATTCTTCAAAATAATCGTACATTTATTGCTTTGTTTTCGCATGTTATTGGCAAAACTTTTCAAATTAACCAGTGATATATGACATAATTACATACGTTTAAAGTAAACAAATACGATAAAAAAAAAGGAAAAGAAAATGTGAATAAAATTATGAAAAGTTTTTGCAATAAATTTCCTCATTTATCCAGCATTTAATTTTTAATATCCTTTTTCCACATCAAATGTTACATGGATTCCTTCTTCATCTTCGTCTTCTTTTTATTTTTTTCCGGATATACACAGAGCGCCATAAGTGAGTCAACACCCACTATAATTTTAAATTTTCTATTATAAAAAATATACCTGTACCACAAAAATATTTTTTGCAATTTTTTTGTTTTAACATTTTATAAGTAATAAAAAAACGTTTTTAATTTATGGAAATTTATTCGACTATTCTCATTTACTTTTCTCGCTATCCTAAGAAAATGAATTATTTCAGCGATGTTTACTCACTTTTGACGCTCACTGTAGTAAGTAACGTTACCGTTAACGTTACATCATTTAAATATGGCCATTAATTTTCGTTTAACGACTTTCGTTTCGAAACTTTCGAAGAAGATTATTGAACAATCCCTTTACGAATTATTACTCCATTCGAAAATGAGCCCAAGTTATGGGGGAATGAATTTAAAAAGAGAAAAAATATTTTAAATCCTTTCCAGAAACACACACACATTCAAAGCAAATTTATAGTGTAAATTAGTGAGAGTGTGTGTTTCAGTTATGTGTAAAGGCATGTGAAAAGAATACAGTGTGACTATTTAAGTTGGATATGTTAAATAGTTTTCACAACCATTAACTCTAACGCAACTACAGTATTTTATGGCGAAAGTTAAAAGTATTTTAAAAGCAGGCATATTCCTACAAGAATATCATTTGCAATGTATGAGAGCTTAAGTTTTTTACAAGATTTCATGCCGTAGTTTATGTTACTTACCATATACCATACCATATACACACCATCAGTTGGATACATATGATGTGACAACCCCAAAAATAGGGAATGTCGCCGCTGTCTCGATCTTCTTTCTGGTCGATTCTCTCTCACTGAAAACTGTAGGACCGAGGAGCTCACCAGAGCTGGTGCACTCCTTCCGGAATCCTCTTCAATTGAATTGGGTATGCCACTTGCCTCGGTCAAGTTGGTCATTGCGCGGAAATTCTTTCGGGACGCCAACCTATCCTGGATCAATGCGGAGTCCTGCTCCACCGCTAGACTCACCTGGCCCTTGATGAATAGAAGTCGTACCAACCAATTACTTGGACTTTGTCGTGACGTCATCTCAACCACAATGGCCATGCTTACAGGTCATTGCGTTATGGGTAGACACGCGGAAAGAATGAGGCTCCCATTTAACGACTTCTGCCGTGGATGCAGATCCGCTGAGGAAGAGGAGACTGTTATCCACTTTCTTTGTCAGTGCTTGTCTCTTGCTAGGTGCAGATATAGGTTATTTGGCTCCCCATTTCTGGTCAGCTTGACGGAGCTATCATCTATTGATGTCAAGGATATAGCTTCGTTTATCAAACTTTCTGGCTGGTTTTCCAGCGTAGGGTAGTCGTGGTTTTGATGGGCAGCAATCGCGCTGACCAACTTCTTCCTCTTTCCTTTTTTTTTGGCAGAATTTGGTCAATACAAGGACTGCGTTCACCTGTGGCATCACAACGGGTCGCTATGCGTGCTTAAGTGAGCTTTTGATATCAGAGCTACCACTCCGACCTAACCTAACCATAAAAATATGTTACAACAATTTCTTTATATATTTGTAAGGATTTCTTTAAATTTCCTGCAAGTTCACATGATATATACTTACATAATTAGTCATCACAACCCTTCTGTCAGGATTACGACCACTTATGTTGTGTGTGTTAATTTTATCCATGAGTGGCGACACCTACACTTTAAAGTCGATTCCGAACGACAGATTTTCAGGAAACTTTCATGGATATTTTAAATATTCTCAGAGTTTTTGCTAGAAATCTGCTGAGTGTAAGTCGCCAAAGAAATATTTTTTCATATTTCGTTTTGCTAAAGATGTCAGACCTGGGGTTTGAACCAAAGATCAGCAATGAATCGTTTTTTCGCTACTCATAAGCACTCATGAAATTTTGTATATAAGTGAGTCAACAATATTGAAATTTATTCTGATTTATTCGTACTCACTACAACGTTAATTACAGGTTGCAATGAGTATGCAACCTATTATATGAATATTCTGATTAATCCACTGCGTTGTTCGTTGGACTCATTAAATGTTTTAAGAAACATGAATCCACAACCGGCCGCAACATAATGTGGAACAGAGATCACCACATGAGCATGAGCACTCATTAAATTTTGAATATAAGTCAAGAATATTGAAATTTGACCACTCAGAATCATTACAATGCTAATTTATAAGTACAGGTTGCAATGAGTATGCGTGCAACGTTGACATCAAACTCATACCATTCGAAAAATGTTTGATTCATAAGCCTACTCATTTCGATTAATAACTTATAAATGATTCAAGTGACTCGAATCATTCATCAAAATTTATAGTCTTAGTTGAAAACGGAAAACGCGTTGAAATGTCTATCGAGATTGCGGAAATCACAGCCATCCTTATTGTGATTATTTAGCTGCTCAATATCGCCTAATATTATGAGAGTATACTGATCTACTCAGGCAGCCAGGTTTCCATATAATGTATTGTTACGAAAATGAAAAATTTAGATACTGTTGTTTTGCTTTTACATCGTTTAACATTAAAATTATAAACAAAAGGCTATTATTTAAATCATTTTACTATTTAACTTTACATCAAATCATTTCGTTTAAGCATCATGTAAACTATTTAGTGTGTTAACTTATTAGATATTAGTTTACGGTTCAAACCAGAGATCAGCAATGAGTATTCAAAAATATGAATGGAATCGAATCATACTCATAATTTCTGACACTTGTACACATTCATACTTATTTTAATATCATGGAACCTTTACTCATATTCAAAGTTTGAAGTACTCATCATATTCATACCTAACAACACGTATGATGTTGTTGATTTCGACTCTCCATAACTCAACATATACACGAAGCACAAAATAAGTGTGATTCGCGTACGAACACTAAAATACTCACTAAATGGTTGTGTGTTTGCTCTGCTTGCTGCTCTGTATTTTTGCTTATGTGTCATTTTTATTTTTTTGTAAATGCAACAATAACTAAGACTGTAAATTATGATGAATGATTCGAGTCACTCGAATCATTTATAAGTATTACAAGTATTTTTCTAATTTATGAATCTGAGTGAGTAGGCTTATGAATCAAACATATTTCGAATGGTATGAGTTTGATGTGAACGTTGTACGCATACTAATTGCAACCTGTTGTTATAAATCAACGTTGTAGTGAGTATGAATGAATCAGGGTAGTTAAGTTTCGATATTGTTGACTCACTTATACTCGTATTCAAAATTTCATGAGTACTTATGAGTAGCGAAAAAACGCTGCATTGCTGATTTCTGGTTAGGATATTTGGCTATTCTGTACTGTTAAAGTAAAGCAAAACAAGATTGTTTAAATCTTTAAATAGCCTGCTGTTTCTAATTTCTTTTATTTTCATTCATAGGCAATAATTTTGTTTTTACCATTATTTTTTATTTATCATATTTTTTCATTTATTTTTCTTTTTCAGTGCTTTTGTAACGATTACAATGTTTATGGTTATGTCTTGATGCTTATCTCTTTTTATTTCTATTTCTATTTCTATTTTGATTTTTTTTTTTTTTTTTTTGAAACACTTGTGTGTGTGTTTCTTTATCTTTTAAAGGTTCTTTTGTAATTTATATTTTCCACTCTTAGTTTAGTGGAGGTTTTCTTTTTGAATTCTTTTTTGCATTGTCATGTTGTTTTGACCGCAAAGTTCAGTCTATCAAGAGCTGGAAATAATTGGCAGCAATTTTTCACTTTTTTCAAACTTACCTTTCCCTTTGATCGCTGCAATGCATTCCATTAGTTAAATTTTTTTTTTTTTATTTTTTTTGTTTGTTTGTTGTTTGAATTCGATTTTAATTGTGATTTTATTTTTCGAATGTTAAACACAATACAATTTCAATTGATAATGAACTTTCCTTTTGTGAGTTTTTTCTCAACTAACAATTCGGGTTTGTTTTTTCTTCCTTATCCCAGGGTTGGAATTATTAATTGTTTAGACTTACCAGAGTCAAATACTCATACTCATGCTCACATACATACATATACACTTTCGTACTGCATATATAGATACATATGTATATGTATGTATGCACATACATACGTACATTGATCCCATAGTCCCATACAAATACAAATAAAATAAATTGAAATAGTGAAACAGCTTTAGTGGCATTTATTTCAACAAATTTCTTTCTAATTACCACCATATCGTTAAAATACATACAGTGGGGTGCACAAATGAGTACATGTTTGTACTCTGAGCAATTTTAATTGCATAAAAATAAAAGTGATAAAGCAATTCAAAATTTTTTTTTATTTAGTATTTAGTACTGAACAAAATAATATTAAATTCAAAACTAAAATTATCAAATTCAAAGAAAAAATCAAATTGGTTGGGGCTGATCGGTACTGTCCCAACTGCCTCTTCACGATTGACCACAAATTCTCAATCGGATTGAGGTCGGGATTTTGTGCTGGCCACTGCACTAATTAAAAATTTTGCTCACTAAGCCATTCTTTAACGATTTTGGATCTGTGTTTAGGGTCGCCATCCTGCTGGAAAAGTACTTCTTGCGCAGGATAGGCGCTCTTGTCGACAAAATCGGGAAGATGGGTCTGCAAAATTCTCAAATAATCTTCTTTTATCATAATATTTTTGATTCTTTGCAGTGGTCCAAGGCAACATGGTGGCAAAGCAACCCCATACCATGACGTATCCTCCACCGTGTTTCAGCGTTTCCTTAACATGGTGTCTTTGAATTCTTTCCCCATGGCGGCGCCAGCAATATTGCTTACCATCAGACTGAAAGTGGTTGAATTCTGATTCGTCTGACCAGATCACATGTGCCTTTACATTTTTAGCAGAAAGAGCAGGTTGTTTCTTTTTAACTGCTGAGGTATAGCCAATATCTTTAAGAGCTCTACTTGCCATCCATCGACTAACGGTTTTCCCGATTGCCAAAGAAGCTCCTTTTGGTGTTAAAAATTTGTCCCTTTTCATTTTTGTTACCATTAGACGCATCTGCAGTAGTTAATATCTTTTTACGACCTTTGACTTGAGGCTTGAGAACAACAGAACGACGTTTTTGGACTCTGATGACTACTGACTGACTAAATCCAAGTTTTTTAGAAATTTCCCTGGTAGAATAGCCACTTCCAGTCAAAGCTACAATACTATCCTGAGTTGATTTCGAGAGTTTCTTCATTTTTTAATAGAAATTGATTTTTGTTCTATAAGTTGGAAAAAATATTCGCTCAAGGAGATTAAGTAATTAATATTTAATTAATATTTTCTTAAAAAAGTTAAAGTAGTGCAAAAACATGAAAAAATAACGCTAGTTTTTGATTTCGTTTTTGCAAACATATCATAAAAAGCAGACGTGCAAAATTCAGTACATGCGAGTTGTCTTTGCTATGTTTATTTTATTCTTAGAGTTTGATGCTTTCTATTTTAAATTTTATTTTATTTTGTTAATCACTAAATGCTAAATAAATGACAAAAAAAAACTTTTTTTATTACTTTTAGTTTTATTCAATAAAAAGCGTCCAAAGTACAAACATGTACTCATTTGTGCTCCCCACTGTACATATTCGAAATTCGAATGTATGTATTTCCAGAAAATCTACAACCATAAGAAGAAATTCAAGTGTGGAACAAATGAAACAAATTTTCAATCTTTTTATAGGCTTTCTTTGTTTTACATTTGTGTGTGGGTAATTAAAAAGTAATAATATTTGTATGTTTATTACACTCCAGAAACAAAAAAAAAAAAACAAACGAATATGATTCCTTCAATATGGTTATGGTAAGTTCCATGTGTTACAAAATTTATTCTTTCCTTTTGATTGTTTTTATGCAGGTAGCGAATACTGGCACCGTTTTGTAGAGTAGAACAGTAACAATGAGACAAATATATCATAATTTCAGATTGATATCGCCTCTAAGGAGACACATTAATCATGTTGCGGTTAGTTTTGTATTTGTGCAGGTACATGCACATTTTTAGAATAAGATTAGATGATAAGATGCTTACCATCAGCTAAATAAATTTAGGAAAATATTAATTATAGAGTACATAATTATGTAATTACATATACTCTGACTCACATTTTACAGATTTTCATAATCGCTGGAATATACTGTTACATTTTAGCCTTTTAAATATGATTGCAAATAAAATAAAAATAAATTTGTGTTTAATTTTAATTAAAATTCTTTATTATTCGCACAATTCTGTGTGTCACTGTTCACAACTTGATGTAAACAACAACAATTGCTTTATTTGTTATTCCTCTTTGTACTCTTTTATATAAACACTAACGACCACTAGTCACATGTTCGACAGATCTTTATAACGGAGATCTTTAAATCACGCAACTTCACACAAGACTGTCTGAACTTTTTCTCACTCCGTTGCCTGCTTTGTCTTGCCTTTTATATCGCCGGGTATCGCAGATATTTCTTCTCGAAATATCTGTAAATGTAAACATGTTGTTTACATTTATTCTTGTTTGTTTTGTATTTCTGTTTACATTTATTCTTGCAGTTTTTGTTGTTGCATTTTTGTTTACTTGTTTATCACTTTTTTTGTTTGTATACTTTTGTTTACTTGTTTATCACTTTTTTTGTTTGTATATTTTTAGTTACTTGTTTATCATGTAAACAAGTTCATTGTTTTTGTTTTTGTAGCTTTTGTTTACAATTTAAACGATGTGAAAGCAAAACACCATTTCCATTTTCGTAACAATATTACAAAGCAATTTTTTGTACACGATGTTGATAGTTCTGTTCAGTAAAGATTGGCAAGCCATCATGAGTTGCTTAACAAAAGAGCGACGCTTCCAAATTGTGGAAATTTAATGTGCAAAAAACAAATCTGTTCGCGAATGATGTAGTGATAATCCGTTATGATGGTTTTCATATCAATTTCATTCATTTCGATTCAAAAAATAAAGAAATTCGTGTACTATCATGTGCGACATCTTGAGGAAGATGGAGAAATGTTTGATTCAACTTCGTTCTCGAATTATTGATCTTAGTCCTTTGATTACATGGAAAATTCTACTTTTCCCTAACCCGCTATAGTCCGGACTGTAGTGTGTACGTGTCCCTACGTAATGGGGACGAGCCCTCAGCGGTCGGGTGAGGGTGGGTTAGTGTGACGCCGGGGACGTTCGACAAAAAAAAAAAAAAAAAAAAAAAAAAAAAAAAAAGGTGCTAATATCTCATTTGCAGTCAAATGATGCCGTTAATATGTAAAATTGATCAAACCGAAATCAAATATGTAAAATATGTTGCCGTTAGCAACTTTTTTTGCGGTGAAAGCGAGCGCTATCGAGTCATGCTGATTGAATTCTTATTTCCACAAGTAATCTGCTAAAAATCACCCACATTTCGTTCAAACAAAACGCCACAGCGACCACCACGTTCAATTTATTGCAACACTAATAAGTTGCACATTTCTTTCCAAACGTGGACCCGCTTCCTAGGTTCACCGCTCTTGGATTATTTTTTATTGGGCTATATTAAGTGACTGGTTTCGAAAGCCAAACGGAGTATAGCCAAATCCTCTAGATCATTGTATTTTGGACACCCTCTGTCACATGCGCTTAAAATAGAAAAAAGAGAAACATAAAAGATCTCCATTTCAATCTATTGCGACAGTTTATTTTATACATGGTATTAATCGGGTAATAAGGTTTGTACCAAACTTTATTACTTCTTTGAACCCAAGAGTTATTCAAAATATTTCCAAACTTTATTTGAGAAAAAAAAAAATTTATTTACGTATTATTTATGTTGCAGACAATTTAAACACAGTATTCCACGGCTATAAGCACCCGAGATATAATTACTCCCCGCTCTGTAGGATTGGAGCTTATGCAATATCGATTTTTGCTTCTAAATGTACTGAAACTATTTTGATATATGCATACCGCTTTTAAACATTCCCCGCTTAAAGATGTTCTGTAGTCTCTTCTGCCTGCTTGTTTGTTACAGCTTATGCAGAAAGCTTTTTCAGGTTTTCTCACTCTCCGAGCGTTAGTACTTTGAAGCCATTGTCCCGCAAAAACTCTGAGAGTAAATAAAATTGCCATGTAAAGCTTCTCAATAAAATTTGTCGTTCGGAGTCGATTTTAAACTGTAGATCCCGCCACTCATGTATAAAATTAACCCACACAACATGAGTAATGTGAGAAGCTAGGACTGAAGGGTGCGGGCTTCTTGGGGACGATTGCTGTAGACTGCCTAATGGTGAAGGTATAGCACCGGCCATTTGATAGTCACCTAGCAGCAACTCGTTTCCTTGCCGTTCGCATCTTGAGATGTCCACAAACACTACTCCCTCTCTTCCACCTTCCTATAACCCATTTTCCTAAAAAAAACCTGCACAATGTACTGCATGGGTAGGGGCCATCCCCTGAGTGCTGGTTTCACAAAAAAAAAAAAAAAACACTAATTTTGTTCTGCATATATGGTATTCATATCCTACCGGATCCATTTGATATTTCCGCAAGCGGTATATTACATACCGGATTCGGGTAGTGCAAGCGATAAGCGAAGATTCCACAATCGACTTTTGCGAGTGATCTGGCTCCATTAGTAAGCAATTAGATGACATTCTCTAGGTGGTGTAGACCATTATTATAACAGGATATGTCCGGTATATTCGTTCCTTTATTAAAACTTGCAATAAATAAGTGGTAAATGTCGGGTCCGCCATCTAACGTTTTTTTTTTTTCAACTAGTGCTTATTTCGTGAATGGTAACACTTAGCTCATGTCTGATTTGACAGATAATTAGTTTTATACTTCCGCTGAACGAATATGGTTGTGTATACGCTTGAACAACGCTGGGAAATATTGCGACATTACTTTGAAAGTCATGGTAATGTTGCAGAATGTGTGCGAAAATTGCGTACGGATTTTGGAAGAAGAGAAGCACCGTCAGCTCCGTATATTCGTTATCTTGTGAAAAAAGTGAAAGAAACTGGCATCCTCATCGATAAACCAAAGCGTGAAAAGCCAAAAACAGTGCGTACACCCGAGAATATTGCTGCTGTGGGAGAAAGTGTGCGTGAAGCGCCATGAACATTAATTCACCGTCGTTCTGAACAATTGAACATTTCGGAGACATCACTGAGACGAATTTAGCATAAAGACCTTGGTATGACGCCCCATACAAAGTCCAATTGGTTCTGGAGTTGAAGCCAATTGACCATCCAATGCGTTTTCGCTTCGCTAAGTGGGCCTGCGATCGACTTACAGAAGATGCCGATTTTGGCAAAAAAAAAATGAAGCTCAGAGGCAGCCATTTGAATGAAATTATTTTCCATTATTAACCAGAAGGATTATACTTTCAAATAAAAAAAAAATTTGAGAAAATATTCAGTAGTTTTCTTTAAAGCATTTTCAAAAAAAAAAAAAAGTTATTTGGCGGACCCTTTATTTGTCTATCAGAAATTGAGAGTGATTCTCTTTTGAAGTTTACGTTTTAGTCATTGACAAATCTACGAAGTTCCAATTTAAGTTTTTTTTTGTCCGTTTATTTGTTGAAGTTTTTATTCAAAAAACATATTTTTAAACAGATTTAGAGTTTTTATCTGAATCAGATATATATTCTAATTTCTAAAATTAATTACATTATCGGTCTGTTTAGTTCTGTTCTTCATATAATCAGATGGTGTACACACTGCATAGAATACATATGTACATGTAAGTATTCTTTAATTTGAATATAAATTTTGTAAACATTTTTGGCAACCTCAAGTTAACATGTATTTAAATATGTATTATGTGAATAACCATTTATAGGTATTCTATAGAAAGGATACACATGTCCATATGCATACATTCACATCATGTGCAGTCTTGTGATACAATACAATATATGTACATATGTATAGTGTGTATGTGTGTACAAGTATGGTATTTGGTACATGTAACAAATTTAACCGCATTTTACTGTGACACCAATTTAATGCAAAATATGTATTTGAAGGGAAAAACAAAAATTTCAAAAACTGGAAAATAAAAAGAGAGACGGAGAGAGAGATAGAGTGAGTGAGAGAGAGAGAGGGAGCAATACAACCGAAAAGAATCTGTACAAACAATTCAGCATGAATTTTGTAAAATTATAAATACAAGAGAATATATTATTGTGGTTAGATTCCGCCATACATGAATACGATCAAAGGATATACTAACGTACGTGTATGCATGCATGTGTGTGTATGGTACAGAAATTTATACAAATACACAAATATTTGCATACAAATTCAAAAATACCGGGTTATCCATTTCGTGGTTTCAAAAGTAAACGTAAATAAAATACATACAAAATATTTTTTCATGATATTTCTTTTTCATTGTAAAGTTTGAACGTTGACATTACATCATTTAAATGAACTCCACGCGAAGTTTTGCAAGCATTGATTCTTTGAGGTAATTTTCGATCACTTTTTGACACATATTAGGCGGTATCTCAGCCATAACTTGACGAATGTTGGTTTTTAAGTGCTCAAGAGTTGAAGGTTTATCTGCATAAACACGGTCTTTCGCGTAGCCCCACAAAAAAAATCTAATGGTGTCAAATCGCATGATCTTGGTGGCCAGTTGATATCGCCACGACGAGAAATTACGCGGCCAGGAAATGTCTCTTGCAATAAAGCCATATTCGCTCGAGTTGTGTGGCATGTGGCACCGTTTTGTTGAAACCACATATTCTCCAAGTCGTATTCTTTAATAGCAGGCAAAAAAAGTCGGTTATCATATGACCATAACGCTCCGAATTGACGGTGACAGTCGTTCCATCGTCGTTTTCGAAGAAGTAAGGTCCAATCACACCTTCGGACCAAAGAGCGCACCAAACAGTGACTTTTTCTGGATGTAATGGCCTCTCTTGAATTACTTGAGGATTCTCAGAACCCCAAATACGACAATTTTGTTTTTTAACATACCCACCGAGTGTGAAATGTGCTTCATCGCTGAAGAAAATTTTGTTCAAAAAATTGCCGATACACACGATACGTGGCTGTGGCAGTATCAACATTTTTGTAGTTGGTTTTGATAATTTTTATGCGTTGTGTGATAGTTAAGCGATCCATTTTCGTCAATGTCAGACTTTCAATTGAAAAGAAAAAAATTGGTTTCACAACTTAGTTTGACAGATGTCGAATTCCAGTCCCATACTTTTGAAACCACGAAATGGATAGCCCTTTATTTCAGTTAACAACAATCATGATACATTTACGAATATTTGCTGGGTGTATGGGTATGTATGGATTTGTAACTGTGTTAGATTTTGGAAAATTGCCAAAAAAAAGAAAAACAAGAACAAAAAATAGAAAAAATCTTTAAGGTTTACGAGACTTTATACATATTTTCTAGAGAAAAAAAAAATATTTTTTTTAATACACATTTACTCACATGTACAGAAAGTGGAATAGAAATACGATGTTTAGTTAAAAAATGAACTTATTTACATACAAATAAAGCTCTACATAATGTTGCTGTGGTAGTTGTACATCGTTGTTCGTTGGATTTTGTTTTATACGATTGAATATTTTGTTTTTTCATATAAAAAATTATAAAACAAAAAATAAAATATAAGAAGACAAAAAAACGGAAGGTTACACTTTATAAAATGTATTTATTTTTTATTTTATTTTTTTTTTCTAACAAGTAGTCCTTAAGAGGATGACTTAAATTATTAAAATTCTAATTTTAACTAAAAACAAAATAAAAAAGCAAAAAACAGAAGGAGGAAAGAACTTCTTTTCCATACTCGTATATTTATATATGAAAAGCAATATATTGCTTGTGATTAATGCTTTTATGGAAATGAAAAGTTTTTTTTTTTATTTTTCATCTTCGAAATAAGCGTATTAAGATTAAAGCAATATTTTGCATACAGATAAAGGAACATATGTTGATACGACAAATTAAACTTTTAACAAACTGGGACTGGGGCAAAAGAACGAAAAAAAACCAATAATGCAGATGTCAAAAATTTAACATTTAAATTTTCTATTTAACTTAGCACTTTAGCAGTATTTAAGAAGGAAAAAAAATATTTTGAAAAATCTAAAAAGCTATTTAATCTTTGTGATACAGTACATATGTACATACATATCATATAAGAGAAAAATCAAATTAATTCAACATTTAAATATGATAACTTTTTTTTATCTTCTTGCAAAATATTGTTACGAAAATGCAAATGGTGTTCTTAAAAATGATAAACAAAAACTCCAAAAACAAAAATAATGGACTTGTTTTCATGATCAGTGAATAAACAAAAAAATATAGCAACAACATCAGTATAAAAAAAATAAGGGGACAAAGAAGTAAACAAGCAACAACAAAGTGCAGCGGACAAAGAAGTAAACAAGCAAAAACAAAGTGCAGTATAAAAAAAGAGCGGATAAATAGTAAACAAAATACATAAACAACAATAATGAAAACAAATTGTTTACATTTTTAGGTATTTCCCGAAGTCAGTCATTCTCCTTCGAGAGTATTCATCACACTATTGATCCAGGGATATAAAAGGCAAGACAACGGTGATTCAGTTAGAATTCAGTCAGTCGTTTGTGAAGACGACACGTGAGATTCAGTTAGAATTCGGTCAGTCGTGTGTGAAGATCTCCGTATTGTTGCTTACAAAAAGGTTGTAAGCAGAGAAAGAATTCAGTCAGTCTTGTGTGAAGACACGTTGCGTTGCGTGTGAAGAGAATCGTGGTTTGAAGTTCTAACGAACGAGTGTGAAAGAAGAATAACAATTAAAAATAAATTGTTATTGTTTAAGTCAAATCGTTAAAGGTGTCACACGGAATTGTGCGAACAATAAAGAATTGATTTAAAATTAAACACAAATTTATTTTTATATTATTTGCAATCTACGAATTCATATTTTTAACGTTTTTAAAAGGGTAAAAACGTTACAATATGTACGTATATTATACATACAGTGGCAAAAGAAACAAATGGGCTTGATGCGCCCCTATTTATTTTAACGTTTTATTAACATTTTTATTTCCCATTATCTAAATAAAAAAATCAAAGTGATCACTTTAATTTAAAGATACAGTATTCCCCGGATATAAGAACTTTAAAAAATTCTTGCATGACAATACTTATAAGCGGCGAATTCTTGTATCGAAATCCTACACCTGAGAACAAATGCCACGTATCATTCGAGCTGATAGAATTCTATTTGTCTCATTGCTGTCAATCGCTTCGTATTCGATGGAATGCCGGCTGGTCGAAGAGGTCTTGCTAAAGGAGATATATCCGCAGCAAACTTTAGAGGCATATTCAAGAGTAGGATTAACTTGAGACTCAGTTTGCGACTTTCCTGAGACCTACAGTTTAGTAGAAGAAGGGCTTTACAAATTACGTAAAGCGAACATACATGGATTGCACGTTTTCTATCATGAATCATCAATTATCTGAGATTGCGTTGCCTCAGTTGGTTATGGCTTTAGGATGAGACAAAGTAAAGACTCTGCCTCGAGGAGAATGAAACTATAAAGAATATGGCGTTAAGGGTGAATATTGACTTCCCATAGCTCAAGTATTGCTATTTTATCGGCATAACCCAATGACTTAACATACATATCTCCATAAAAAGAAATCCGGAAACGTTTAATTGCTTGAACGCCGAAGCTGGAGAACACAAACGGGTGCATATAAACGACTTCTTTTTAAAGTAAATTTAAAGTATGGAGAACAATTTTTCGCGTTTATAAGCTGAGAATGCTTAAAAGCGGTATGCATATATCAAAAAAGGTTTCAGTACATTTAGAAGCAAAAATCGATATTGCATAAGCTCCAATCCTACAGAGCGGGGAGTAATTATATCTTGGGTGCTTTTTTCTATTTTAAGCGCATGTGACAGATGGTGTCCAAAATACTATGATCTAGAGGATTTGGCTATACTCCGCTTGGCTTCCAAAACCAGTCACTTAATATAGCCCAATAAAAAATAATCCAGGAGCGGTGAACCTAGGGAGCAGGTCCACGTTTGGAATGAAATGTGTAACTTATTTATGTTGCAATGAATTGATTGTGTGGCTTGTTGGAACGAATTGTGGTTGATGTTTAGCAGATTATTTGTCGAAATAAAAATTCAGTCAATACTACCTTATAGCACTCGTTATTTACCGTAACGAAAGGTGCCAACGACAACCGTAACGGACATAATTATTTGACTACAAATGAGAAATTATCACTGCACATACACATACATAATTGATCATTACGACCTAGTTTCCCACACCACTTTATGTTCTGCGTGTTAGTTTCATACATGAGTGACGGGGCATACAGATTAAAGTTGATTTCGAACGATGGATTGTTGAGAAACTTTTCATGGCAATTTTTATTTACTCTCAGAGTTTTTGCCAGAAATCTGCTGAGAGGAAGTGCCGAACAAATATTTTTCATATTTCGAGTTATTCGAGATGTCTAACCTGGGTTTTGAACCGTGGCTTCACGTCTAATAAGTCAACACACTAGCTACTAGGCTACGGCGACTTCTCTTAGGCCACATTCTACAGAAAAAAGTAGAAATTGAAATCTGATTTTTGTTTGGACGCAGTACCTTCAGTCAGCATTAGTATTCGTTTCGAAAAACAAAATCATTTGCACTAAATTTAATACCGAAAGATATTATCTCGAGAACATTTGATAACTGCATTAGAATTGAACAATATTACTGAGAGGTTGGTAGATTAACTTGCAGCAATTTATGTAATGTGCTCCTTCTTTTAGAACTTTGTAAATGTCAGAAGGCAGTAATAAGTTTAATTTAAATTAAAACAATGGAAACTAAATCTCTTTATTTCATTTGATGTTGAACCACCTTTCAGGAAGTAATTTTAATAAGAGAGAGCGTTAAAACTTTCTCAATATGTTTTCGATTTTCGAAAAGAGTACTCTTTTGTCAAGAGATTTAACTCAGATTGTCTCAATTTAACAAATACTATGTTCAGATATGCACTTTTATTGAGTCAATATTCGGTTAATTGAGTACAATATTTTAAGTGTTCAGCCATAATAATATACGCAATTCAGCTTACTCAATATTCATTTGACAGCTGGTAAACAACAACATTGTTTTTATTTTGGCCGCGAAAATTAGTGTCCTTTTTTAGTTTATTAGTGTTTGTTTGTCGTTGTTGACATTTGATTTGATTTGTCAAATATCAACAGAAAGTTTTCGGTAAATTGTAATATGCTCACTAAACACACTTATGACAGTGCTGGAATATTATAGCAATTTGCGTCTTTATTGCACAATAATTAATTGAAACTTTATATGAAATATTGAGCTCAATAATGGCGTTTAATGCGATTTACGCAATAAAGGTGCATATCTGAACACCGTATAAGATTGTCTCACTTTAATTTTACAGGTGTAGAAAATTTGTGCTAAATTATTGAATTCCCTTATTAAATTCCTAACTGTAAACCAGCATTATTTATTCTCTATTACTTATGATAAATTCTTTATTGGAATAGACTTATGAAATACATGTAAATAAATATATAGCGGTTCTTTAGAATATTTAAGTAAATTGTTAAATTGAATTTTTGAATTAGTAATAAATGAATTATTAAACCCGACAGATCGGTGATCTAAGCGAAAAATCGGAGTTTAAATTCGAAGATTTTTAACATGGTGCCGAAACCCGGGACGTCGGAATAATTAAATACGCACTGTTATAGAAAAATAAAATTTATTACTAAAAAATCATCGGAAAAAAATCAGATAAGATGGAATCGGTATATCGGGCGTCGTGTCGAACACAAGTTACAAAATTATGTAACACAATATCGGATTATTTAAAAACGTTTGAAAATATTGCGTTCCATGAAGCAAGCCAACCTGCTAATACCGAATCTCAAATTGTAGTCTACCTGCAAAGACTAAAAAATGCTTACTCTAACTTGAAGAAGGCAGATGAGGCCATGAAATCTCTTATTAAATTGGATGATTTTACCAAAGAATGTGAAACCATCATTGAATACGACGACAAAGCGGTAGCAGTTATAGCAAAATTGGAACACATTTTACGAACGCACTTTAAGCAAAACAGCGAAACCGTAATTAGTAGTGATAAAGAGCGAAGCGCAATGAATATATCGGAAGAAAATAGTAGCATCGGCGTAAAATTGAAACCATTTCAACTTAAAAGGTTCGATGGAAATTTCGAAAATTGGTTACCATTTTGGGAGCTTTTTAAACGTGCTGTCCACGAAAATAAACAATTGTCTGTTGCGGCAAAATTCAATTATCTCAGCGAATCATTGGTAGGGAGAGCCGAGGCAACTATAGCTGGATTTACACCAACAGAAAAGTGCTATAACGAGGCCATAGAATTATTGCAAGAAGAATACGGTCATACTGACAAAATCGTCTAGAAATTTGTACAAAAATTAATGAGTATTAAGCCGGTACAATCAGCAAATGACATATGTGGATTACGACACCTTTACAATGAAATTATTTCTACAATGAGAACCTTGTCTTCATTTCACATTTCATCATCTCAGTACGACATAATGGTAAAATCGATTTTGCTAAAGAGCATCCCAACAACCATGCGAATAGAATACCATAGGAGTATATCGAAGAACAATGTTTCGGTCATACTAAATTCCAGCGTCGACACTGCTGCTGGAAATTTAAAAGACAGTGGACAAGAAGCAGAACAATTAAGTCATTTGATTAGTTTTATTAAATGTGAACTTGAAGCATTGGAAATGTCTCAATTATCAGAGAGTGATAAGCGACTCACAGAGAAAAGAGAAACAAGAGTAAAACCATGTACTGCTGCTGCGTTGCAGGTTGGAAATAATACAACTCAATATTGTGTTTTCTGTAAAAGAAATAATCACTCAACTAGTACATGTAGATGTAATATTAGTGTTGAGAATAAAAAATCCATATTAAAAAAGGAGGGACGATGTTTTAGATGTACCAACAAAAACCATAACTCTAAATTTTGCAGGACTACAAATATAAAATGTGGAGAATGTAGCGGACGACATGTAACTTCAATGTGTGAACAAAAGGAAAGAGCAGTAAAGAAAATTGATATCCATCAAAAGAGCGAGAAAAAACAAGAAACAGCGCAGGCAGCGGAAAGTTCCCGTGAAACCAGCGCAGCCTCAGCGTCTTTGAATGTTAATGGCGTAAGTGGAGGACTTTTTTTGCAAACAGCGAAAGCGATTGTAGGCAACGTAGATAACAGCGATCAAGTGTTCTCAAGAATTATTATGGACAACGGTAGTCAGCGAACGTACATCACAGAAAAATTAAAAAAAACATTAAAATTAAAAACATATTGTGTAGAGAAATTAAATATACTTGCTTTTGGGAATAAAGGAAATAATAGAAGCGAATACGAAATAGTCAAGATAACATTGAGAAGTCAATATTTAAAAAATGCAATAACAATAAAAGCGATAGTAGTACCTTTTATTTGCACTGATAATCTTCCGTGTGCAGAAAGTGTCAACAATTTATCGGATCATATAAAGAAAGAACTCGCGGATAATACAGTAGTTAATAGTTTTTCAATAACCGGAATAAATTTATTAATTGGGCAAGACAATTACTGGAAATTTAACACTAGGGACCAAGAAAAAATAAACGATAATTTAATGGCAGTAAAAACATTCTTTGGCTGGACAATACAAGGTCATTGTTCACAAAACAGTGAAGTGCAATATGTGTTAAATGTCACTGAAAGCGAAAGAAATGAAGAAACATTCGAAATATCGCAATTTTGGAACTTAGAGTCAATTGGTATAAAACAAAATACAGCTCGCGATGATGATTTATATGAGAGGACGGTTAGTGATATAAAGTTTATAAACGGTCGTTATGTAGTGAATCTGCCGTGGAAAATTAGTAACGAACATTTAAATAATAATAAAAATGTCGCAAGAGTTAGATTACAAAATTTAACAAATAAATTGTTAAGAAACAATGAAAAACTTACTGAATATGATGGCGAAATCAGAAGTCTTGTTGATAGCGGTATAGCGGAAAAGGTAAAATACAGCAATAACGATCGAATTTACTACTTGCCTCATAAACCAGTGTATCGTGAAGATAAATCTACCTCCAAGCTACGAATTGTATTCGACGCATCATCAAGCGAAAATGGATATACGTCCTTGAATGATCATCTTAGTCCAGTTGACAACTTGGTTGGCGATTTATTAACTATGCTCGTGAAATTTCGTTCTAATAAAATAGCTATGACAGCGGATATCGAAAAGGCGTTTCTACAAATTTTAATATCTGAAAAGGATCGCGACTCGCATCGTTTTCTGTGGTATGAAACTACCCCGAAGCAATATTCACAATTACCAAAAATAGCAGAGTTTCGAATGACTAGAGTTACATTTGGAACAACATCAAGTCCATTTTTACTATCAGCAACTATAAAAAAACATATTGATAAATATAAAACAAAATTTGGTCCATTATGTGATGAATTGAAGCAGTCCTTTTATGTCGATGACTTGATATTAAGTGTAAATAGTTACGACAAGGCCAAACTTGTTTTCCAAGCAGCAAGAGAAATGATGTCAGCAGCAAATTTTAACTTAAGAAAGTGGAAAACAAATGACGCAAAGGTAGCCAAATTATTCAAAGATGAAATGAACACAACAGTCCAAAAGGTGTTAGGAATAAACTGGTGTACTGCGAGTGACGAGATTAGTATCGATTTGGCCAACAATATACCTTACTTAAAAGCTTTAAAACCCACAAAAAGAAATGTTATGAAATCAATGGCAAAACTATATGACCCAATGGGTTTCTTAGGACCATTTACTGTAAGGATAAAGTTAATACTGCAAACTATATGGAAAGAAGACATCGAGTGGGATAAACTGCTTAGCGGTGAAATCCTTGATAATTTTCAAGATTGGATTAACGAACTTGATGTTTTGCAAGAATTTAGTGTACCACGATGTCTTTCGTATTCTAATGAATCAATTAAAGAGCTGCATATCTTTGCTGACGCAAGCCCTAAAGCCTTTGGCGTGGTAGCATATATTCGACAAGTAACAAGTGGTGAAAGTATAACAACAAATTTAATATGCTCAAAAAATAGAGTAAGTCCAATAAAACAAGAAAATAAAGACATAACTTTGCCAAAATTGGAATTAACGGCAGCACTGATAGCAGCGAGATTAAAACAATTCCTTATAAGGGCTTTAGATTTCGAAGTTCATTCAGTAACATTATGGACAGATTCATCAATCACATTGGGTTGGATTAATGGCCAAGGTAAACAGTGTAAGCCATACGTGAAAGCAAGGGTGGACGAAATTAATAATTTAACTAATATGTATGACTGGAGGCATTGTGACGGCAAAAGTAATCCAGCTGACTTGTTAACAAGAGGTATAAAAGCTAACGAATTAATTAAATCGAATTTATGGAAGCTAGGACCTCCATGGTTATCGCAAAGCGAAATATGTTGGCCTGAGGAAATTATAATTAATAAAACATCAAATTTATTAGCCTCGACTGATTCAACGGACCAAACCGAACAGTTTTGTTCAGTAATATCTATTGAGCGATTTAGCAACCTATCAAGACTTTTAAGAGCCACTGCCTATGTGCTAAGGTTTATCCAGCGACTCAAAAAGCGCATAAAAACAACAATTTTGAAAACGGAAATTAAACATAGTGAGCTGGCAGTGAGTGAGTTACAAGACGCAGAAATATACTTAATAAAATCCGAGCAAAAGCGATTTTATGGCAAGGAAATAACAGCTTTAGCAAACCATCAAAAAATTCTACCTGATTCAAAAATATCGTCTTTACATCCAAGTCTTATTGATGGTGTACTAAGAGTGAATTGCAGACTACCTGAAGACCAATTTTCCAGCGATGTTCGCAACCCAATAATTCTACCTAAAAACTCACATCTAAGTAAACTTATAATATTAGATGCGCATCGAAAAACTTTTCATTGTGGAATTTCAGCCGTCTTAAATCATGTTAGGAAAAGGTTTTGGATTTTGCAGGCACGTCAATTAATAAAGAAAATTCTTCAGCGTTGTGTGGTTTGTCTACGATTTCATGGGAAAAGTGCAATGGAGCCGTGGACAGTATTACCTGCCGAAAGAGTCGCAACTTGCCGACCCTTCGAAACAACTGGCCTTGACTTTGCTGGTCCACTATATGTAAAATCCGAAGATGGTGATAATGACCAAAAGGTATACATTATGTTGTTTACATGTGCAGCCATTCGTGCAATTCATTTAGAATTAGTACGAGATATGAGTACCAAAAGTTGTATCAATGCCCTTCGTAAATTTGTAGCTAGAAGAGGAACACCTACAACAATTATTTCCGATAATGCTAAATCATTTAAAAGAGTTGACTTAGAGCTAAAAAAGCTGGAAGAACTTTTAAAATCTAGCGAAGTCCAAAATATGGCCACCCATCAAAATATTAATTGGAAATTTATTCCAGAGCGAGCGGCTTGGTGGGGTGGGTTTTGGGAGCGTCTCGTAAGAAGCGTTAAAATTTGTTTAAAAGCGGCTATTGGGAAAGCAAAATTATATATTGATGATTTAGCGACGTTGTTGACCGAAGTTGAAAGCGTTGTGAATGCGAGGCCAATTACCTATATCACCAGCGATCATAATGATTTGGAGCCACTGACTCCATCTCACTTTTTAACCAATTGTAAATGTATCTTATCTTCCACAGATATAAAATCCGATGGTTCATCAATAGCGCAGTCTTGGGTTTTACGTCAATCCCTTATAAAAAACTACTTGAAGCGTTGGAGAAATGAATATTTATGTCAGCTAAGATCCATACATCACAACAGCAACAATTTGGTCAAAAGTGTTAAAGTTGGGGATGTGGTACTACTACATGAAGACAATAAGCCCAGATTATTGTGGCGACTAGCAGTAGTTCAGCAAACTTATCAGGGTAGAGATGGCCGTGTGAGAGCGTGTGACGTTCGTCTACAAAATCAACAAATT
This sequence comes from Sarcophaga caerulescens, assembly GCA_927399465.1. NCBI lineage: Eukaryota > Metazoa > Arthropoda > Insecta > Diptera > Sarcophagidae > Sarcophaga > Sarcophaga caerulescens. Next base: position 24,416,604 of record OV656867.1, read on the forward strand.
TTTAAAAGACCTATTCAACTCCTGTACCCCTTAGAGATAGCAGCTGTCGGGGCGGAGGATGTAGAAAATTTGTGCTAAATTATTGAATTCCCTTATTAAATTCCTAACTGTAAACCAGCATTATTTATTCTCTATTACTTATGATAAATTCTTTATTGGAATAGACTTATGAAATACATGTAAATAAATATATAGCGGTTCTTTAGAATATTTAAGTAAATTGTTAAATTGAATTTTTGAATTAGTAATAAATGAATTATTAAACCCGACAGATCGGTGATCTAAGCGAAAAATCGGAGTTTAAATTCGAAGATTTTTAACAACAGGGTTTCTTCTTAAAGACAAACCGTTTCGTATACGGTTTATATTGGTCCATAATTTTTTTTTTTTTTTTTTTTTTTTTTTGTGAAACCAGCACTCAGGGGATGGCCCCTACTCATGCAGTGCATTGTGCAGGTTTTTAGGAAAATGGGTTATAGGAAGGTGGAAGAGAGGGAGTAGTGTTTGTGCACATCTTAGATGCGAACGGCAAGGAAAGGAGTTGCTGCTAGGTGACTATAAAATGGCCAGTGCTATACCTTCACCATTAGACAGTCTACAGCAATCGTCCCCAAGAAGACCGCACCCTTCAGTCCTAGCTTCTCACACTACTCATGTTGTGTGTGTTAATTTTATACATGAGTGGCGGGACCTACAGTTTAAAGTCGACTCCGAACGACAAATTTTATTGAGAAGCTTTTCATGGCAATTTTATTTACTCTCAGAGTTTTTGCCAGAAATCTGCTGAGAGGAAGTCGCCGAAGAAATATTTTCGTTTTGATGTCTGACCTGGGATTCGAACTCGGGCCTTCAGTCTAATAAGCCAACACACTACCTACTAGACCACGGCGACTCTCAAATTATTACGGATAATAAATTTTGCGAAAATTGCTTTAAACCATGCATACATATATGTTCGCAGAGAACAAGACCGGTTAATGTGCGACGTTAACTCATTATTAATGACTTTAAAATGACAATGTATTCTAACACGTGTATTTATCGTAACATGTGAGACTGAACACGTTGATACATTTCTATGAATAGCGTCGAAAAATTATTTTTAAAGGCCATAGGCTTCTATCATGACTCAGGTATTTGGCTGAACTCTTAATGGTTTTAAGAATTCCAAAACTAGAGAATGCTTTGGAAAATGTGTGTATGTGTGTAGGTATTACAGTAATCTGCTTATTTATTAAAGGTGTGGCAAGATTTCTTTCCATTTCCTACGATTTTCTATTATTTTGCACAAACAAAGAGAACCTTTTTGAAAGTCGAAACAATAAATTCTACGAGTAAAACTTTAAAATCGAATAGTAGTAGAGAAATCTCAAAAATTTTTAATTTTTTTTTATCGTTATTTTCTAAAAAGAATTTCCTTTTTAAAGAAAAATTGAATTTATTTTTGTGCAAATTGAAGTGTCTTCACAAAAAAAACTGTTCACAATAGTTGTTGTGACCTTTTTTTACATTTTCTTCCTGTAGGAGCACAAGTGTTTTTGTAATATTTACGTTGGATTTCTGAATAATTTTTCTCTTGAATTTGGGAAAGGAAAAAGGAACCTCTATAAGTCTCTATACATAGATGATAAAATTCATAAACGCACATTCAAATATAGGATTTCATAATACAATATAAGGACCTTAACGAAAACTAATGATTTTTTGCTCTTGTTTTCTAGGAAAAGTAGAAGCAAAAAAATCTTACATTGAATTTTGAAATGAATGAATGTTTTGTATAAAAAAAAAAAATAAAAAAAATAATACGAGTTTTTTTATCCCACACCTTAAGCACCAATATGAGAATGAGCTTTATCCGAAAAATGATTTTTTGTCAAAATCGACATCATCGTGCATTTTCTCGTTGGCCCGATAAATCGCAACGTTGCACATTGGGGTTTTTGATGCCTAAAATGCAAATTAATTGGAAAATGAAATTCTTGAGTACCAAATATTTTTTTACATGAGCTAAAAGTACAAAAAATTCTGCATCACAATCTTAAAAAAATGTGTCTATAGCAAGTACCGTTACATAACACCGTATTTTTGAAATTTGAGTTTTTTGATGTTGATTAATCTTTTGTGAAAAAACTAAATTTTCAGTGTTTTCAAAATCAATTTTTTGGCAAGTTTTTAAGTAAAAATGTTAAAATATGGAGCCTCCAACAACAGGTGATTGCGATTATATTTGCTTCGTTGTTTTTTAAGTTTATATAGTTTTGTTATTTTTAAAAAATTTTTTGTGAAGGCCTATAAATTTGCAAATTATGTAGCATATAAATATGGAAAAATAGTTGTGAGAAGTCGCTGTAGTCTAGTAGGTAGTGTGTTGGCTTATTAGACGAAAAGCCCGGGTTCGTATCCCAGGTCAGACCTCAAAGCGAAAATATGAAAATATTTCTTCGGCGACTTCCGCTTAGCAGATTTCTGGCAAAAACTGTGAGAGTAAATAAAATTGCCATGAAAAGCTTCTCAAAAATCTGTCGTTCGGAGTCGACTTTAAACTGTAGGTCCCGCCACTCATGTATAAAATTAACGCACACAACATAAGTGGTGTGAGAAGCTAGGTCGTAAGCCTGACTGAAGGGTTGTAATGACCAATTATGTATGTAGTTGTGAGTTAAGCAAAGTAAAGCAAAAAAAAAATTTTTTTTCTTAAACCTGTTTGTTTTCTAAATTGCTTGAAATTATATTTCTACTTAAATTTAATATTTTTATTAATTTGTTTCTTATATTAATTTGCTATTTTTTTTTTCTTTTTTTTTTTTTGCTTAATTTCTTATATTTTACAATTATTTTTATTTTTTTTTTTATGTTTTATATCTTATTGATCCTAAGCATAGCACTATAACTCATAAGATTAAAATCTTGTTGTGTTATGTTAATTATAATAAATAAATAAATAAATAAATAAGACAACTTGTGAAATAATAGAAAAAAATTTTTTGCACTTTCTTGCGCCATATTAAAAAAATGAAAATATATTTGTGCACCTAAAGGGTCCGCCAAATAACTTTTTTTTTTTTAAATGCTTAAAAAAAACTACAGAATATTTTCTCAAATTTCTTTTTTTATTTGAGAGTACAATCCTTCCGGTTAATAATGGAAAATAATTTCATTCAAATGGCTGCCTCAGCATTTGCACATTTTTAAGCACATTATCGATTGTGTGCAGCTGTATTTCACCAATGGCTTCACGAATATTGTCCTTTAAAGCGTCAATTGTCTCTGGCTTGTCGGCGTAACACTTATCTTTGACGGCACCCCACAAATAATAGTCCAACGGTGTCAAATCGCAGCTTCGAGGTGGACAAACAACATCAGCTCTGAGGCTGATAATGCGATCTTCAAAAACAGGGCGCTAAACATCGAGTGTAGCTTCGGCTGTGTGGCACGTAGCGCCGTCCTGTTGAAACCAAATGTTGCCAATATCTTCCTCTTCAATTTTTGTGAACAAAAATTCGTTCAACATGGCCCGATAACAATCGCCATTGACTGTAACGGCCACTCCTTGCTCATTTTCGAAGAAAAATGGCCCAATTATGCCTCTGGACCAAAATCCGCACCAAACAGTGACTCGTTTTGGGTGCGTCGGCTTTTCAATGTATGCGTGCGGGTTTTCTGTGCCCCAAATGCGACAATTTTGCTTGTTTACATACCCGCCAAGATCAAAATGAGCTTCATCTGAAAAGCTGATTTTTTTTGCCAAAATCGGCATCTTCTGTAAGTAGATCGCGGGCCCACTTAGCGAAGTGAAAACGCATTGGATGGTCAATTGGCTTCAGCTCCTGAACCAGTTGGACTTTGTATGGCGTCATTTTATTTATTTATTTATTTATGTCTATGGATAGTAGTTCCTTACAGACTAAATTTAAATTTACAAACAATATATATAATTAACACTTAATGATTCAAGTACAATATAATTTTTCTCTTTAAAGAATAATTGCTTTCAGAAAGATCAATTAAATGATAAAAATTATTAAACTTTAGACATATTTGACGAAAAGAGTCGTTGTTGGCATAGACTGAGCGATGATATTGTAAATTTAATAAATTAAAATTACGGGAAGGTCTAATTGGAACATTAAAATTAATTTTACGTAACAAATAATCAGAATAAACATCTCCATGTATTAAAACCAGAAGAAAAGAGACACTTAGCATTATTCTTCGACTTTTCAGTGTAGGTAGCTTAATAAGAGCGAGTCTACTTTCATACGAAGGGAGAACAAACGAGTTCCATCCAAGTCTTCTCAAGCAAAATAACAGAAAGCGCTTCTGTACAGATTCAATTAAGTTAACGTAAATTAGAAAATGTGGATCCCATATAATAGATCCATACTCAAGAATAGGGCGCACCAAAGATATATATAATTGTTTTGTTACGTAGGGATCAGTAAATTCCTTTGACCAGCGCTTTATAAATCCTAAAACACCATTTGCTTTGTTCACCATCATTGATATATGTTCAGAAAACGTCAGCTTATGATCTAACAAGATTCCAAGATCAGTTATATTTAAAACCTTTTCCAAGATTTTGTCTTTAAAATGATAAGAGGTATCAAGTTTAAATGAACGATGAAATGTCATATGTTTGCATTTATTAAAGTTTAACTCCAACAAGTTGACTTCACACCATTGACAAAAATAATCAATATCCTTTTGAAGAGTTGATTGACCAGATATACTATCAAGCGAATTAAAAATTTTAACATCATCAGCATACATGAGTATATTAGAATGAATAATAACAGATGGCAAATCGTTTATAAATAATGTGAATAGTACTGGACCAAGATGGCTTCCCTGAGGCACTCCGGAGAGAACATCGATGACTTTAGATAGTGCATTTTCAAATTTCACTTGTTGAGTTCTACTGGAAAGATAAGATTTCAGCCAACGTACTGCATTGTTACTAAAACCCATGCAAGATAGTTTATAAAGCAAAAGATCATGGTTGACTCTACCAAGGTCTTTATGCAAAATTCGTCTCAATGATGTCTCCGAAATGTTCAATTGTTGAGAACGATGGTGAATTGATGTTGCTGGCGCTCTACGCACACTTTCTGCCACAGCAGCTATATTCTCGGGTGTACACACTGTTTTGGTTTATCGATGAGGATGCCAGTTTCTTTCACTTTTTTCACAAGATAACGAACATACGGAGCTGACGGTGCTTCTCTTCTTCCAAAATCCGTACGCAATTTTCGCACACATTCTGCAACATTACCATGATTTTCAAAGTAATGTAGCAATATTTCCCAGCGTTGTTCAAGCGTATACACAACCATATTCGTTCAGCGGAAGGATAAAACTAATTATCTGTCAAATCAGACATGAGCTAAGTGTTACCATTCACGAAATAAGCCCTAGTTGAAAAAAAAATCGTTAGATTGGGGACCCGATATATAATTTTAATCTATTAATTACCTGGTTTTAATGAAAAGCAACACAATGCAGTGGATGTTTGCATTTATTTTGTGGATCATATTTTATTTTTTTATTCTCGCAGAAGTTCACGAGAAAAATCTAATGAAGGTATTTTTAAAAGATTATTAATTACTTCGAATCCTGTCATATCAAATATGACAAAATTACAAGAAAAAACCCCTCATAATTTGCCTATAGAATCAAAGCGTTTACTGATATTTGATTCAAATCTAGATGATGATGTAGTCGATGTCAGCGAAGATGATAGTGATTCTTATAACAATCAGACAATCAATCAATGTGATAACATAATAGGTAATAAATAAATATTGCTGTTTTAATATTTATTTTTGTTTTATTTTATCAAATAAAGTAGCAATTATATATTATATAACTTATGTTATAAAAACAGTATCTTCAAAAAAATTCTAGTAACATATCGTCACGCAAAATGCAGAAGGGCGGGTAACAACACTTTTCAAAAATAAGATGAAAACTTGTTTGAAACTCAAAATGATTTATTCTAATTTGTATTAACATCTCTATGTTCAATTCTAATTTTATCTGGTTGGTAGATAATCTTTGAGAGTAGGATTATAAAATTTTGTCATAATACATATGGGCAATTTCGTGTCAAGTGACCCAATTTTTAAAATCGATGTCTTTTGATTTGGATGAAATTTGCACCAAGGTTAGTACTATTGGATAGTTGGCCAGACACAATTTTTCAGCTCTATCAGTCAAGAACTGCCGGTGTTAGAGGGGGTCAAATTTGGACATTTTGGTCATACAGGGTTTTTTTAAAATGTGTGTAACTTTTCAACTATTGGTCCTAGCAAAAATTTTCCAAAGGATATTAGATAACTATTTCTTCAATCTTTCCAAAAATAATTTTTTTAATTAATAAATTTTGCTTAAAAAAAAGCTTATAAAATTTCCTTTAAGGCCTTCATAATCGCTTAATGGGATGCGAGTGGGATATCTTTATAAAAAAATTATTTTTTAACTCAAGAATAAGATTTCATTCAAATCGAAAGACATCGATTTTAAAAATTGGGTCACTTGACACGAAATTGCCCATATGTATTATGAAACAGTACATCAGAATCAATCAAAAACTCAATTTTGAATTTTTTGGTTGTTAGGCACTTATGCATTTCAGGTCACGATTTATTTTTATTTTTATTATGGATTTATCTTCTTTAAGCGAAATAAACCAAAAAAAAGTTAAAATAAGCAAACAGGAAAGTTCCCACGATTTAATTCCCATTTTAGGCATCAAAAACCCCAATATGCGTTGCTCAAGCGTAAGTCGATTCATTACATTCAGTGGAGATAATATACTGAATTTTGTGACAGAATAGGATGACATATGTAATGCCAGATTCGAAATAACCGATGGCTTAAATTTAAACCGATAGATAGATAAATAAATCGTATGTAATGTCATCAGCAGAAACTTCTGGCCTACAAGAGTACAATGTTGTCCTCAACAACCAAGAAAAAATGCTTTATGTTTGAGTCCCCAGTATATTAAATGATTCTGTGATCATTATCGTTTATGGATAATAATTTCTTCACCATTAACTTACCGTACCGGCATTAACTGAATCAATCGAATAAATATTCGGTGAGGTGTTTCAAAAAATATAGAAAAAAATTATGGAAATTTCTTTGATGAATAATGGAAAAATACAATGATGAATCAATATACTCGAACGTAAAAAAACCTCTTTTGTATTCATAGTTCCATGAAAAGAAAAACTGAAATAAATTTAAAATGTTTTTTTTTTTTTGACTTCATAGTCTATTTTAATCTGAAACTGAATGACATTTTTTCTGAATTTGTGTACAATTTGAACAATAAAAGCACAAACGGCCGTAAAAGTATTGTACAAAAATATTTTCATGCGATTGTTGTTTAACTGACGGCAATTGGTTGCATGTCTAGGGGATATTTTAACGACTCAACATCTAGAATTTTCATTTATTGTTCTATTCCATTATATTTGTTGTTTTTGTAGATTTTTTTTTTTACATTTTTACAACAATTTTATTTAGCCTTTAAGTTTACACTTTGTCATTGTTGTTGTTAATTTACGTTAGTATTGTACGTCATAAACTATAGCGTTTGTTAGCACTCTCTCTCTCTCCGACATTCAGTCATAGTAACAAACTAATGAATAAATATTCATAGTTTTCATGTAATTCGGACATAGATCAAACCGAATGGTTAACAAACAATGGGGCAAGTGTTCCAAAATAACCCCTATTATGTCTGTGTATGGCGGTTACAAAAGAAGTATTTACCATGGTCAATTAATACCTGGGGCCCTAGAAACTTGATTTATGATTTGAAATATTATTTATTGCATCGATGTACGATTATCGCTTATTACCGGTAATCCAGCACTTTTCACATTTGCAACGAATTCAAGTACTTTTCAATGGAGAGAGAGCATGATACAAGGAACTTTAGGCATTATTTTCGCCTGTACAACCTCTATTAAATACTAAATAATAATAACGGACATTAACTCAAATCAAATTATTTTATTAATTGGTAGTTACAGTCCTTTAGTCAAGATTAGAACCTAGCCAGACGCACCACCTATGTGTGTGTGTTAATTTTGTGCACTAGTGGCGGGGCCTACAGTCGATACCTAACGACACATTTTCAAGTCAACAATTTACTCTCAGAGCTACTGAAAGAAGGTCGCTGAGAGGAATATATATTCTTTTAATTTTTCCTTTCTTGCTGAGATCTCAGAGCTGAGAAGCTCTCCTCCAGTACGCAAACACACTACATACTAAGCTATGGGCACCAACTCTCAGAATTGCAAACAATATTGGCCGAGAATAACATTTTGAGTCAAAAACAAATCTCAGAAATGTTAAATGTGGCACAACAAACAATTTCTGATTCAATTGCCTGGAAAATGGGTACCACTTGAAGTGAATGGCTGACAGATTTAAAACCGAAAAACCACTTGAGAAATTTTGCTTCAAAGGCACGATAGAAAATCAATGTTGCATCGAATTGTTACTGGCGATGAAAAATGGATTTATTTTTAGAATCCTAAAAAAATCATGGGATAATCCGAGGCAACTATCAAATTCGATTGTAAAATCAGATCGATTCGGCGAGAAGACAAAGTTATGTATCTGACGGGATCAGGAAGGTGTGGTGCATCACGAGCTCCGAAAATCTGGTGACTCCGTCGCTACCTACAGCAAGTACATACATAATTGGTCATTACAACCCTTCAGTCAGGATTACGACCTAGCTTCACACACCACTTATGTTGTGTGCGTCACTTTTATACATGAGTGGCGGGACCTACAGTTTAAAGTCGACTGCGAACGACAGTTTTTTGAGAAGCTTTTCATGGCAATTTTATTTACTCTCAGAGTTTTTGCCAGAAATCTGCTGAGCGGAAGTCACCGCAGAAATATGTTCATATTTTCGTTTTGATGTCTGACCTGGGATTCGAACTCGGGCCTTCAGTCTAATAAGCCAACACACTACCTACTAGACTACGGCGACTTCACCTACAGCAAGTGATCAATTTAATTCTTGTATTGCTCGAAATACGACCAGAATGGGCCGCAGGACGCAACAAGTTAATTTTGCAACATGACAATGCATTTGTAACCGAAGCAAAACCGGCTCAAAATACACTCAAAGCATTAGGCTGGGGCTGCCATCCGATCTAGACTTAGCTTCTTCCGTTTACTATTTGCTTTCAGCTGATATTTTACTATATTTTTTGTAATATTTATCAGTATATGGTACCTCAAGCTTTGTAGCTCTTGATACTTGTCAAAAATGACAATGGATTGTTTTTATAATAGAATATTGTCACGTTTTTACCTTTTAAAAATGTTTAAAATATGAGCTCGTAGATTGCAAATACAATAAAAAAATTTTATTTAGTTTTAATTAAAATTCTTTATTATTCGCACAATTCTGTGTGCCACTGTTCACAACTTGATGTAAACAACAACAAGTGCTTTTCTTTGCTATTCCTCTGTTTATACCCTTTACATAAACAATAACAATTACTAAACAATTATTCGACATATCTTTGTAACGGAGATCTACAAACCACGATTACTCTTTTCAAACGCACAGCGCCTTCACACAAGACTGACAGAACTTCACTAACTCCGTTGCCTGCTTTGCCTTGACTTTTATATGGCAAAGTAAACAGTCTGATGAATGTTTTTGAAGGTGAATGAGCATAACTTCGTCTTCTCGAAATCTCTATAAGTGTAAACATCGTTGTTTACATTTACTCTTGTAGTCTTGTTTATATATTTTTGTTTACTTGTTACCATTTTTTTATGCTGCTGGTGTTTGTTGTTATATTAAGCAGTACGATAATTTGTCAACAGATTTGTTTACTGCATTGTTTTGTTTTTGTAGCTTTTGTTTTTAATTTTAATGTTAAGCAATGTAAAAGCAAAATCTAGATTTTTAATTTTCGTAACAATATATATAACGCCTAAATGTAATTCCCTAATACTATCTAAATTTCGACAGTAATTTGATTCGTATGTAACTTAAGCTTATTTGTGGAACATTAATCGATTGAATCAATTTTTATTTAATTATTCGATCGTGTTTAATGAGACTAGCTAGCTTAGCTTGTAAGTGGGTATTACTTTATTAACATTGTTTGGTATTTATAATTTATAAAATAAATAATTTTTTCCCTCCACCAATAATTTATTTACAATAATGTTCACGACATTTTAAATATTTCATGTCGGACATTTGGTTTCGAACACGAAGCCTTAAGGGCTGTGATTAAAATTAAAACATCGTTTATTGTTATTTTTAAGTCTTTCGTGTAATGTCTCTGAAAATTTTTAACAAACGATGGTCTGCTGTTTGTTCAAGAAAATTTCAACTTCCATGCAAAACTTTCTCATCTAAAGCTAGAGGAAACCGCATTTTACATGTTTTTCTTTCAGGGGAATTAAATTTAAACACTAATTTCAATAGAAGTCACATATTATAAGAACTCAGATTATAATTTATGTATGCAACAGAGATCAGCAATGAGTATTCAAAAAGATGAGTAGAATCGAATCACACTCATAATTTCAGATACTTATACGCATTCATACTTCTTTTAAAATCATGGAACCTCTACTCACATTCAAAGTTTGAAGTACTCATCATATTCACACTTAACAACACGTATGATGTTTTTGATTTCGACTCTCCATAACTCAACATTTACACGAATCACAAAATAAGTATTATTCGCGTACGAACACTAAAATACTTGCGTGTTGGTTCTGCTTGCTGCTCTGTCTTTTCTGCTTACGAATCTTTTTTATTTTTTTTGTAAATGCAACAATAACTAAGACTGTGAATTTTAATGAATGATTCGATTCACTCGAATCATTTATAAGTATTATAACTATTTTTCTAAAGTTATGAATCTGAATGAGTAGGCTTATGAATCAAACATATTTCGAATGGTATGAGTTTGATGTCAACGTTGTACGTATACTCATTACAACCTGTACTTATACATTAACGTTGTAGTGAGTATGAATGAATCAGAGTACATAGTTAAATTTCAATATTGTTGACTCACATATATTCAAAATTTCATGAGTACTTATGAGTAGCGAAAAAACGATTCATTGCTGATCTCTGCTGTCGAGACATATGGTGATCATGCCTTATCAGAAGCAAAATACAGAAGATGGTTTCGATGGTTTAGTGATAACGATTAATTAACGAGAAATGAAGAACGTGGAAGACCACCAAAAAAGTTTGAAGACCCCGAATTGCAGAAATGTTAAATGTACCAAAACAAACAATTTCTGACCGTTTAAAAGCTATGGGAAAAAACCAATAGCCTGGAAAATGATTACCACATAAATTGATAGGTGGATATAAAACCGAAAAACCATTTGGGAAATGTTGCTTCAAAGGCACGATAGAAAATCAGTGTAGCATCGAATTGTTACTGGCGATGAAAAAAAGATTTCTTTTCAGAATCCTAAAAAGAAAACAAAAATTAAATAAATGTTAAATAAAATTAAGATTAAATCCGGAACAACTACCAACTTTAATTGCAAAATCAGATCGATTTGAGAAAAAGACAATGCAGTGTGTCTGGTGCGATCTAAAAGATGTGCTGTACCAGTGCTCTTAAAACCTGATGAAACCATTTGTATAGCTCACTACTAACATCATAATCAATTTAATTCATGCATTGTTCGATAACTTGCCAGAGTATTCTATAAGCCGCGGCAAGTTATTCTTGCAACATGACAATGCATTTGCACACAAAACAAAACCGGTTCAAAATACACTTAAAACATTAGGCTTGGAGCTAATATCCTACCCGCTGTATTTATCAAACTTTGCTTTCCCGTTTACTATTTGTTTTCACCAATAGAATACGCACTAACTAAGCAGCACTGGACTCAACTAGTGAACACGTTATTTTCTCTGGTATGTCTTATTATCATTCTTAAAAGTTGCGACATATTTTCGCTACAGTGAGATGATGATCATCTTTCTTATTTCGGATATAAAGAGAGATTCGGATACAAAAGAGATTCTCACCATCTTCACACAACCACAGATGGTAATGTGGATCCTTTAGGTGACACCAATTTTACTTTGTATACTCTTCGCTTCCATAGAATATCTTTAATTTAAAAAGTAATGCGAATATTTGTTGCAGGAACGATATACACAATTTCCTATCAGTAGTTTTAAAGATTATTTATGGAAAAGGAAACAAAGGATTAAAGTTATATGTACATACATACGATAGCTTTTAGTTCAAATGTAAAATATGTTTTATTTTTTCGAAGAAATAAAATAGTTCCTTAAGGTACCACTTATCACTATTAAAAGTTACATCTTTTTTACAAAAGTAAACTCTATACTATGTATGGCACAGTGTTCAAGCAACACTCATTTGCAGTTTTAAATTATTCGCAGTAGTAAAATATGTGAAACGGAGAAGGCTATGATTAAAGTAAACTTTTGTCAACATTCTCATCTTTAATATTTTATCAAAAAAATTGTTTTTTCATGCACGTAAGGGTATACGTTATATTCCATATCCAAATTCAACGCAATAACGTATTTGAAACGGAAGACAGATGCTTTTGCATAGTCGATCCATAGGAACCCTACTTAGATCTGTGATATAAACACTGATATTAGCATGATCACTACCAGTATAACATATTTAAGACACAATCACATACGTAAACAACACTATGCGACAAAATAAAAAAAAAATGAAATACACCCAGCTAATCGTTAGTATAATTCGCAAAGACGCTAAGTCCACTTTTTTCCAAAATTGAGATTTTAATGCAAAACGGTAACATTATACATAATTCATATTTTACAACAACAAAACATGTCATTATATAGTTTAAAGTTGTTGTAATTTTGTGGTTTGCAAAAACGCTAAGTCCACAAAACTACGAAACATATTAATATTATTAATTAATTAATAATTATAATAATAATTAACATTATTAGTTATTAATATTAATATTATTATTATTTTGTAAAAATAATTGCGTTTAAACAGTTTAGAAATTTTAAAAACTGTAAAAGCTACAATGTTTTTTGTGTCTCCTGTAAAATTTGAAAAAAGGGACTTAACACATTTGCGAATGAGACTAACGTAATGACATAGTGTAACTTGTGAGTTTTGTTGAATAGGAATCAAAAATATTTTTTGAACATTTCTTGAACCCTCCAAACTTGTTTTATTTGACAAAAGCTGTTTTTTTTTTGGACTTTACGCACAAATTTATTGATCACATAAACATTTTTGAACCGATATTGAAAATTTTAACCTTAGTAGAAAGGAGAGGGATGGGCCTTTAAAACGATATACATATACATATTATTTGACTTAATATGCTATAGCGTTTGATGAGGTAAACTTGACAAATGCGAATTCTTTTCATATTTTTTTCAGTTTGTCCGTTCATAGTACCAAACTTTAATTAAAAAATATAAAATAAGTGATGACATTCTGAAAGTACATTATCTTGTGAAGAGATTGACACTTCGTTTGATAAAATCGGACAAAAATTAACGTAATTATTATTTAAAGAGTCTAACAGTCGAGTTATATATGTCAATTTCACATTTGAGCGACCACCAGTAGTTGGCCCATGTTTGCGCAAAGAGAATAATAATATTTGCAAAAACCACAAATATTTGCCGACTTCTGGTAGTCGTGAAAACTTAAAATCGACAAATTTGCGATAAACAGTCAAGATCCATCAAAACATTTGAAAATTTTTGAACAGAAAGTTCATTTGATAAGATGACATGTATAAAAAATTTAACACGACTGTTATACTATCGGGTCCGCCATCTGACGTTTTTTTTTTCCAACTAGTGCTTATTTCGTGAATGGTAACACTTAGCTCATGTCTGATTTGACAGATAATTAGTTTTATCCTTCCGCTGAACGAATATCGTTGTGTATACGCTTGAACAACGCTGGGAAATATTGCGACATTACTTTGAAAATCATGGTAATGTTGCAGAATGTGTGCGAAAATTGCTGATGTCGTCTGGCCACCTCGGAGCTGCGATTTGACACCGTTGGACTATTATTTGTGGGGTGCCGTCAAAGATAAGTGTTACGCCGACAAGCCAGAGACAATTGACGCTTTAAAGGACAATATTCGTGAAGCCATTGGTGAAATACAGCTGCACACAATCGATAATGTGCTTAAAAATTGGACCGATCGTGTAGGCTACTGCATGGCCAGCCAAGGCAGCCATTTGAATGAAATCATTTTCCATTTTTAACCGGGAGGATTGTACTTTCAAATAAAAAAAGAAATTTGAGAAAATATTCAGTAGTTTTTTTTTAAAGCATTTTCAAAAAAAAAATGTTATTTGGCGGACCCTTTATTTAAGTAATAACTACGGCAATTTTTGTCCAATTTGATCAAACGAAGTGTCAATCTCTTCACAAGATAATGTGCTTTCAGAATGTTATCAATTATTTTATATTTTTTAATTAAATTTTGCAATTAAGAATAGCCAAACTTGAAAAAATTAGAAAAAAATCATATTTTTGTTTACACGATCAAAACTCATAACATGTAATTTTGAACTAGATGTTTATGTATACCATTTTAAAGGCTCATCTGTACCCTTTTCAAAAAACTTTGGATTTAGAAAATAGGTTAAAAAATATTTGGAGAATCAATAATTTTGTGTGAAAAGATCAAAAATACTGTTTTTGTCAAATAAAACAAGTTTTTGAGGGTTTGAGAAATATAAAAAAAAAAAAAAATTTTTTGAGTTCTACTCAACAAAACTCACAACCTACACTATGTCATTAGCTGGGTGTATTTTGACTGTCACAACGTGTAATTGGTCATTAAAATCCTTCCGTCAGGATTACAACCTAGCTCCGCACACCACTAATGTTGTGTGTGTTAATTTTATACATGAGTGCCAAGACCCACCAGTTTAAATTCGACTACTTCGGCAAATTTTTGGAAACTTTTCATTGCAATTTTATTTACTGCCAGAGTTTTTGCTCGAAGACTACAGAAGAAGAAGTTGCTTAAGAAATATTTTTTTATTTTATTTTTATTGGAGACGTCCGACCTGCGGTTAGAACCGCGTCGTCACGTCTAATAAGTGAACAAGCTGCCTACTAGACCACGGCGATTTCAGGCACAATTGTTTATCTTATTTTATTAAGACTTAACAGTTGGGTTTCACCGGAAGAGTTTTTTTGTTATAGTTTGACGTCATTTTGTTACCATATGTACTATATCGGATGAACTTGCTAAACCACTGTTAATTCTCTCTTCCTTCTTTTCCTTTCCTCTATGCTTTTAGTAGTTAATAAAACTTTGTTGTAGTTGTTTCTGTTTTATCAACCTGCGTTTGTGTACAAGAGCATACATAAATACCCAAAGGGTTTTAAAACTTTTATTCCTGCTGTTACAGCTTATTGTGTCCTTTTTCTCTCTCTCTTATTTCATTCCTTTCCATTCCGTTTATTTATTTTATTTCTTTTCTTTTATGTTCTCAAAGATCTTTTTTTTTTTCTCTTTTTGTATTTCTTTTTTCTCTTTTTAAATGATAAACTATTTTATTCAATTTGACTTATTTTATATTATTTGTATGATGCTGTTCCTGTTGTTGTTGTTGTTTTTACCGTTTTATATTTTATTTTCCATTCCTCTTCCACTCTTTGTTTCCATGTAAATAAGATTTAGATGGAAGAACAACAACAACAACAGAAAAATAATGACCAAGAAAATATGCACAACTCTTTGAGTTTAAAAACACCTTAAGGACATGAAACGAATAAGAACCAGAAAAAAAGGATTTTATTACACAAAAAAGACAAATAAAATAATAAAAGGGCTGTAAAAGCAAATAGAATGGTGCAGATGACTGTAACATAAGAGAATTTAAAAACGGTCTAGAGAAAAAAAAACACCCAAATTAAAGGGTCACGATGCGTAATTTAAGGGTTTTTATTTTAACATTAACCTCTCTAATGTGTTTGGTTTTTATTTTCATTTAACATTTTAGCTGGAGTTGGTGCCAAAGTCCTTATTGTAATGGAATTATTAACACAATAAGTTAAAAGCCCCCAAAGTGTTTTTCAATATCTTAACGCTTTTAAACAATTAAAAAATGTTTATGTTTTGTAATACAAATCCATGTTGATCTATTTCAAGAATATAAAGTAGTGTTGGGTGCCCTAGTAGTCTAGTAGTCCCACCACTTTATTCTATTACACTACACCAAGAATATGGTCGAAGTTACTCAGCTCCTAAATAATTAAATTTAATTTGTAATTGTATTGTAATTAACAAAATAAAGTAGTGTTGTCTTGTGATTATTGGAATTAAAGTCTAATACGATACAAAGGCTAAATTATAACCAAGTTTCCTTTGCATAAGTCGGGTAATAGATCCAATATTTCCAATTACAGGGGTATTGCCAAACTCAGTGCTATTCCCAAGTTGATGGAGAAATTGGTGACGAATTATCTCTTTTTTAATACGAGATCTTTAATATCCCCTTTCCAGCATGGTTTTTTGAAAAGTAGGTCGACTGTCACTAATCTTCTCAAATTTACTACTCATGTTTTCAGGGGTTTTCTTGCCGGAGCTCGGACTGATGTAATTTATACTGATTTCAGCAAAGCTTTTGATAGGGTTGATCATAGAATTTTGATTCTTAAACTTTCATTAATCGGTATTCCTGATATTATTCATCGTTGGCTTGACCTCTCCCTTAGGACTCAGAGGGTATTGTTTAGGAATGTATTGTCTATGACTGTATATGTTACTTCTGGTGTTAAGCAGGGTAGCCATTTGGGTCATTTACTGTTTTTACTGTTTCTTAATGAATCCTTGTGCTATTTCTGATTGTAATATTCTGATGTATGTTGACGACGTTAAATTATTTTATACTTTTGATGATGATCATAGTCAGGCTGTTCTTCAGCGAAATATTGATTTGTTAGTAACTTGGTGCAGAATTAATTTAATGGATCTTAACTTGAGAAAATGTAAATGCATGGTTTTCTCTCGCGGGGGCGTAGTTTCGTTCACTTATGTGATTAATTCTTGCCCTTTGGAAACTGTGACTACATTTCTTGATTTGGGAGTATTATTGGATGTGAAACTGTCTTTTATTGATCATATTAGTATGATGATTGGCAAGGCTCGGGCTGTTCTTGGTTTTGTGAAGAGATAGGCTAGGGAATTAACTGATCCTTATATAACAAGACTACTGTACATTTCATTTGTTAGACCTATTTTGGAGTATGCGTCTATTATTTGCAATCCATACTATCGTTGTCATAGCGATTCAATAGAGTCTGTGCAGAAGCAGTTTTTATTATTCTGTTTACGTGGCCTAGGATGGGATTATGCCAATGGGTTTCCATCATATGAGGCTAGATTAGATTTGGTGAAACTTCCAACTTTGGAACTTAGAAGGGCTGTTTTCGGGGTTTGTTTTGTTTTTAATCTGGTTAAAGGTGATTGAAGTAGTAGGTAGTGTGTTGGCTTATTAGACGTAAAGCCAGGGTTCGAGCCCCAGGCCAGACATCAAAACAAAATACAAAAAGTATTTCTTCGGCGATTTCCTCTCAGCAGATTTCTGGCAAAAACTCTGAGAGTAAATAAAATTGCCATGAAAAGTTTCTCAAAAAATCTGTCGTTCGGATTCGACTTTAAACTGTAGGTCCCGCCATTTATGTATGAAATTAACACACACAACATAAGTGGTGTGAGAAACTAGGTCAATAATCCTGACTGAAGGGTTGTAATGACCAATTATGTATGTATGTAAAGGTGATATCGACTCTGAGTTTTTGCTTTCTAACTTGAATTTCAGTATTCCAGCAAGATTTTCACGGCACTATCGTCCTCTTTCTTTAGATTTTTATGGAACGAACTATGGAGCTAATTTTCCTTTTCGTAGATTATGTAATGATTTAAATTTGTATTATGATTTTATTGATTTTAATTGTAATGTTTGTAATATTAAACGTAGCTTATATGCTGGCAGTAATTTGTAAATTATTATATAAAAATGTATTTTCGTTCTTGTCTTACGTAGTTTATTGTTACTCTATTCAGCTTGTGATTAAGTTCTGTAGCTGTTTTATGTTCTCGTTGCCATTACTTTTCCTTTACCCGCTACAGTCCGGACTGTAGTGTGTACGTGTCCCTACGTAATGGGGACGAGCCCTCCGCGGTCGGGTGAGGATGGGTTAGTGTGTGGCCGGGGACGTTTGGAAGAATAAAAAACAAAAAAAAAAAACAACAAAAAAAAGTCATGGCAAACGTTTGGAATTTATATGACAATCGACTAAAGTTCCAACCAACACACACAGATTGAGTGAATTGAAACAAAGAAGCATAAAATATATGGAATTCCCCAGAATTATTAACAGTACTGAAGAGTTAAGTGCAAAAATCATTATTCTTTGAACATTGGAGTTATAGTACATACCAGAGATCAGCAATTAATCGTTTTTTCGCTACTCATAAGTACTCATGAAATTTTGAATATAAATGAGTAAACAATATTGAAATTTAACTACTCTGATTCATACGTACCAGAGATCAGCAATGAATCGTATTTTCGCTACTCATAGGTACTTATGAAATTTTGAGTATGAGTGAGTCAAGATATTCAACTACTCTGATTCATTCGTACTCGCTACAACATTGATTTATAAGTCTAGGTTGCAATAAGTATGAGTACAACGTTGTCATCAAACTCACAACATTCGATTCATTGTTTGATTCATACGCCTACTCATTCAGATTCATAAATTTAGAAAAATACTTATAATACTTATAAATAATTCGAGTAGCTCTATTCAGACGAGAACAATTTTTAGTCGCACAATTTTTGTTCTTCTCAAATCACACGGAATGAATATTAGTTTGGCATGAAATGTATACGCATACACAGCTTTGTATGTATTAGTGTTTTAGCATTCATTTGATGTTTTAAAAATGTGTATATATTAGTTTTGTGCTGGTGATAAGGGGTTGTAGCTGGTGGAAACTTTACGCCACCGAATAACCATTCTCTTTACTCCTCTTGCCTATAGACTATCATTTTACGCCAGCACAATTGTTCTCGTGTGAATACAGCCAGTAACTCGAATAATTCATCAAAATTTACAGTCTTAGTTATTGTTGCATTTACCAAAAAAAAAATGACACATAAGCAAAAAAGACAGAGCAGCAAGCAGTACAAACACACACCCATTTAGTGAGTATTTTAGTGTTCGTACGCGAATCATACTTATTTTGTGATTCGTGTATATGATGAGTTATGGAGAGTCGCAGTCAACAACATCATACGTGTTGTTAAGTATGAATATGATGAGTACTTCAAACTTTGAATATGAGTAGAGGTTCAATGATATTAAAATAAGTATGAATGCGTAAAAGTGTCAGAAATTATGAGTATGATTCGGTTCTACTCATCTTTTTAAATAGTCATTGCTGATCTCTGGTATATACCATGCGGAGAAATAATCCATAGAGCACTTGAACACTATCAGCGTGGCATTGGGCCATTGTAGATACAGGTAACCACAACACGCATATATTCTGAGTGAATAGGAGTTGTTGACACTCCCATTGAAAAAGCCGTCGCGTATTCTAGACATACTATATTGAACAATGTAAAGGAGATGCGATACTGATACAAATCGCTCGATTGATTTCTTTGAAAGTAATGAAGGCTTAAAGTTCTTTTATTTTTGTGTTTAAACCAGTAGCTAAGTTTTATATGTAATTTTTGTTATCTCTATACCAAAGGACAATAAGTAAATAAACAAAAACATTTCCATTTAAGGTACAATATTTCATATTTTATACGAACGCAGAAACACTTTCTAATCCAATTACTTGAACAGTCTTCAGTGGCGATATAAGTTTTAAAGGAAAACCTTATATTGCTGATAAAAGAAATACAAATTACCTGAGGGAAAAAGGAAAATGTTCTACTTCTGAATGTTCTTTAAAACATTTTTACAAAATAATATTCAAATAGTGTCCTAATAGCAAGAAGATTTTGGGGGGGGGGGGGGGGTAAATTTTAATAAGAACTTTGATGGTGGCTCCTTTCTACATACATATGTAAATTATCGATTATATACTGGTACCGTTAGAGCCAAAGGATAACTGCATTTCACAATTTATGACTTTAACAATTTAACCCTTTTTAAGCTTGTGCTTTAAGGAAATAGCATCCAAAAAAGATTGTTTTCTTCTACTTTTAGTTCTTTTATTTGCTTTATCAGTTTTTTTTATATATAGTCTACCATGTTTCTCCCTCATTCTCTATCTCTTCAGATGGCAGTTGTTTCCTTTCCTGTTGCTTGTAGACACATCAGTATGGTGTGTGTGCAAATGTGGCCATGTATGAGTAAAACAAACGTGTGCAATTTTTCCGTAAAGGTTTTATTCGGGTTTTCAGTTGATTTAAAATTTTTCCTGTTCATATTTTATTGTATGATTTGCCTGTTTTTGGTATGACTTGGTTACAATTTATTCTTATAAATCAATAAAACCCATAAATCAAGATTTTTTTCTTTTTTTTTTTTGATTGTTGTTTACTTTTTTCCATCATTTTCTTTTTTTTCCTTTCCATCCTCAAACACTTTTATTAACACATAATGTAATGTAATAAATATGTATGTATGTACATGCATATGTATTTACAATCACACACTCTTCACAAAAAAAAAAAAAAAAAAATGAAATAAAATAAAATAAAATAAAATAAAGACAGACGACCCATAATGGAAAATCTAAAATACGAAATAGAAAATAGTGAATAATAAACAAAAAAAAAACTTTCTTATGCTTGGGTTTCTACATGATTTATGAATGCATTTCCTTATTTATAGAAAATGTTTTTCTTTTATTTTTCTTTACTTTTTTATTTTATTTTTATTATTTTTCTAACCAATACATTTGACTATAGGGCTATACATACATACTATGTGTATACATACGTAGATGAATATGTTTTCACATATAAAATCGAATATTTATTCGTTTGTCTACTCGCTTTTAATATCTATCAACAGAAATTTACATAAAAGTAATTCGCCTAAAAGTCTTACATACATACATATGTACATACTATACATGCATACTTACCAAAAGTTAAAATAAAATTATTTTCGATTTTTGACTTTTGAATTAAAAATTTAATGAACTTATTTATCATGCTTACAATTTTCGTTCATTAACACACAAATAATATACGAATACACTCACACCTCACTTTGCGTCGTGGTTAGGTTCCAAAAAAAGTGAATTACGATTTTCTATAGTAAACCATAAAAAGATCGAAGATAGGTTTCAGGGTTACGAAAATACTACTTTTTAAAAAGAAAATTGAACAAAGTAAATATTTAAGAAACAAAAATATTGTTACGTTTTTACCTTTTTAAAAAAAGTTCAAAATATGAGTCCGTTGATTGCAAACAAAATAAAAACAAATTTTTGTTTAGTTTCAATTAAAATCTTTATTGTTCGCACTACTTTTGTGTGCCACTGTTTATAACTTGTCGTATACAACAATAATTGCTTGTTCGCTATTCTTCTTTGCTGACAACGGAGATCTTCAAACTACGACTGTTCTCTTCACACGCAATGCGTCTTCACACAAGACCGACTGAATTCTTACTCGTCTATCCATTTTTCTTTCATACTGATGGTTTTTGTTTTTGTAGCTTTTGGTTATCGTTTTAATATTAAACGATGTTACACCGTTTCAATTTTCGTAACAATATCAATTCTTTCGTTTAAATTAAAAATTATTATTGTTTCCAGTAAGTTTAACATCACTGGCAGGAAGAAACTTAAAAGTCAAAGGTACAAAAAAATTTTTAACTTTGATTTCTTAAGTATAATGAGGAACACGTTCAGTATAAAAGTCCACCTAGTCTAGTAGGTAGTGTGTTGACTTATTAGACGTGAGGTCACAGTGCTCCAACAATACGAAATATGAAACACTATCTCTTCGGTGGCTTCCTCTCTTTTCTCTATTTCTGTGCAAATATTCTGAGAGTTAATAAAATTACTATGATATGTCTCTCAAAAATGTTTCGTTCCGAGTCGACTTTAAACTGTAGGTCTCGCCTCTCATGTATAAATACACACAACATTAGTGGTGTGAGAAGCTAGGTCGTAATCCTGACTGAAGTGTTGTAATACCCAATTATATGTATTACTTGAAATGTAGAGAACTTCGGCACTCATTTCATTTTGTCCTAGTGTTGGCAGAGTCTAAATATAAAATTTGTTGTTATTTACCTATTGAAATATACAATAGTTTTTTATAATATTATTCAGTAGTTTGAATTCCATTTATAATGTTCATAACATAATTCAGTATGAAAATCAAATTTTCAATATAAGAAATTATAAATTACACTATTTGATTTAATATGTAATAATATGTACCTCATATGTTTGATGAGGTAAACTCGACAAACGCGAATTTTTTTCATATTTTTTCAAGTTTGACCATTCATAGTAGCAAACTTTAATTAAAAATATGAAATAAGTGATGACATTCTAAAAGTGCATTATCTTGTGGAGAGATTGACACTTCGTTTGATCAAATCGGACAAAAATTACCGTAGCTATTATTTAAAGAGTCTAACAGTCAAGTTTTTTTATTTTTCATATACAGATAGGCCTCGCTTAGCACGTACTCTTTTTAACACGGCCTCGGTCTAACGCGATTCACATTTTGGTTCACATTTTCGGTTAACACTAAAAAAGCCTCGGTTGTGCGCGGTTTACAAAAATCTTTCTAATGATCAGACAAAGATAAAAGATTTTTTTTTAAAAAAAAGTAACAACATTGAATCATTACAAAAGCGTCCACGTCGGATAGATCTATCCAGTGATGAAGATTAATTATTATGGTTATGAATTTTTTTTTTTTTTTTTAATATTACTGTCGTGAAATATTTTTTTTTTTTAATATTTCGAGAATTATTAAGTTAATTGAATGTAATATTTTTGTTCCTATGCGTAGATATGGATTAACATGTATGTATATATTATTAAAAAAAAATTAAAATTAATAAAATTTGCTTTTTTGAAAACCATGGAACGTAACCCCTCTTTTTGTATTGGTTTCTTGTATCGCTTAACACGATTTTGCTTAACACGGTATTTTCATGGAACGTAACCCCCGTGTTCAACGAAGCCTACCTGTATGTACATATATATCTTTTCAAATGAACTTTTAGTTCAAAAATTTTCAGAATTTATGATGGATCTTGATTGTTTATCGGAAAATGTGTCAATTTCACGTTTGAGCGACTACCAGAAGTCGGCTAATATTTGTGTTTTTTGCAAATATTATTATTTCTCTTTGCGAAAAGATTGGCCAATTTCTGCTATTCGCTCAAATGTGAAACTGACACATTTTCCGATTAACAATCAAGATCCAACAAAAATTTTGGAAAATATTTGAACTAAAAGTTCATTTAAAAAAAAACAATATGTTTGAAAAATATAACTCGACTGTTAGACTCGTTAAATAATAACTACGGTAATTTTTGTCCGATTTGATCAAACGGAGAGTTCAGAATGTCATCACTTATTTTAAATTTTTTAATTGAATTTTGCAATTAGGAAAGGCTAATCTTGAAAAATGAGAAAAAAATCATATTTTCCAAGTTTAGCCGAAACTCATAACATGTAAATTTGAACCACACGTTTATGTATACTACTTTAAAGACGCGTCTGTTCCCTTTTCAAAAAACTTTAGATTTTGAAAATAGGTTAAAAAATATTTGGGTAATCAATAATTTTGTTTGAAAAGAATAAAAATACCGTTTTTGTCAAATAAAACAAGTTTGGAGGGTTCGAAAAAAATATTTTTGAGTTCTACCTAACAAGACTCACAACCTACGCTATGTCATAAGCTGGGTGTATTTTTATTGTAGCACCGTGTTATTTAATGACTGAATAAATTCTTTTTGGTACAATAATAAAACAATTTAATTTTTGTTTTTGTGCTTCAACATTCAGACTTACTTTTAGTCAGCGGGTAATATTTGTTTACCATCAGAGTCTAAAAGAGATGTAAACAAATGAATCCTACCGACCACCACCACCTCTGATGATATCTTGAAGGATTTATTTTAAAAACCATTAACGTGATGTAAACAAATTGGTATCAACTGCGAGTGAAAGGAAGTCCTTACAAAGTAACCTTATAAACAACCAAATAAACAACCAAACGTTATAATTTGATTTATTAACCTTCTTCGGTATAAATCAATATCAACATGAGCAAAATAAAAAAAAAAAAAGGAGGAAGAAGAGAAATAAAACAAAAGCTCATCTTCTACTTACCATTACAGACTAATTTAATTTTTAATGCATTTTCATTTTCTTTATTTTCCATTTGATATCATCTTTCGAACTACGAACTTTAGTCCGGAAGTTTATAAGTTTATAATGTGAGTGAGAGTGAGAGTGTGTTTGTGTATTTTAGCACGAGTAAAAAAGAAAAGCAAATCAATTCCTATACCATTGAAATATAGCAACAAAACTTTACCATTTTTTTTTTCTATTTTTTATTTCTTATTTTTATAAACTTCCAAATCCATTACTGCTTCTCTTATTTTCTCTCTTTTCTGTTATTTTTTCATTTCGAACCATCACAAACACAATTAACCCTTGTAACCCTAAAGCTTAAGAGTGTTTCTGTTTTTTTTTGTTTTCCTTTTCCATTTCGTTTGGTTTCTTCTTGGTAAATCCATTTGCGAAAATACTGATGAAAGGAGGGGCAGATAAATATTAACTGCCATTTCCGATTTACGTTTTCTGCTTTCAAGTGGAGAAAATGCGTAAAATTCAGTTTGATTTGGAAACACTCTCTCTCGTATGATGGATTTGGATATGCAATTGCGTATGTATGCCAACATTTAAGCCAATTGATTGATGGTTTTCTTGTTCATATAATTTTTTTGTTTCTTTCTTTTATGTAAACAGATATGCATAAGAACACTTAGGCTTTGATTTACAGGTTAAATTCCAAAGTTCCGATTTTCATGTAAAATTCAACATTTTCAATTCACTTAATAAATCGTGGACTTTTCAAGAAAATACGTCGAAAAGCGATGAAGGAACTACATCAACAAGAATTTCTGTAATTTTTACAGAGACAAAGCTAGTCTCGAAGTTCCACCAATTAAATATGTATGTACCAGACTGAAAGTCCAGTTGGATTCAATTGTAGCGTTTGGTTAGGTACGTAATTACATTTGATGCACGTCCAATAGTAGCAAGTATTCTTTGTATTCAATTCGAGCATAACCACAATTGTACCATTTATGAAGAACGAAATTCCCTGAATGCAAAAATATTTGAATTCTTACGGAAAAATTGATGAAAAATTTGTAAAACTAGTACTGGACAGTATACTGGACCGTCATAGTGAAAATGAAGAAAAGGTTGACTGGGAAATACAGGTAGTGCGACCTAAGAATGATTCAATGAATGTATAACAGAATGTTCAGCCTAACAGCAACCTTTAGAGTTTATGGTTATGCAAATTTGTAGTTGAGATGGAGTTGATAATATTATACAGGTTGATATATGTATATACAGGGTGGCTGATATATAATGCAACAAAGTAAAGCGCTATATTTTTTTAATTTTTTTTTAATTTTATTGTTCAAGAGCAAAAAATGTTGGAAATAACATCAAATTTTAGAATCAGTTTAGATTTGTTCGAATTGGCCACCTTTGGTACGAATTATGGTCTTCAAACGGCCGACAAAGCCATCAAAGGCTGCACGAAAGTGGCTCTGCGGTATTTTGGACCATTCCCGGCGAAGCGCCGTCTTGAGATGATCGACACTTTGGTATTTTTTAGTGAGAACCTTACTCTCCAAAATTCCC
Source organism: Sarcophaga caerulescens (assembly GCA_927399465.1). Taxonomy (NCBI): domain Eukaryota; kingdom Metazoa; phylum Arthropoda; class Insecta; order Diptera; family Sarcophagidae; genus Sarcophaga; species Sarcophaga caerulescens. The sequence continues at coordinate 24,442,563 of OV656867.1, forward strand.
CAGGCGCAAAAGTCCAACGGATTGAGATCCGGAGATTTTGGTGGCCATTGTGCGATAGAAATGAAGCGAGGAACCTCCTTTTTAAGCCATTCTTGGTTGACGCGTGCTGAGTGCGGTGGTGCTGGTCTGCGCAGGGCTTCAATACTGTCTTTAAGACATTTTCCCGATAATATTCGGCATTTATTTTGACCCCACCCAATCCCAGGTGTAAATTTTCAGCTGACCTCTTTGGCAAGTAAACCCGATCATTTTGTTTGTTCACAAACTGCTCAATTTGGAATGGTTTCTCATCGGAGAAAACCAAATTCAGTAACTGGCCACTTTCGTGCAAGCGAAGTAACTCCTTGGCTCTTTCCAGTCTAACTTTTTTTTTGTCCATCGGTGAGCTCTTGCACTTTTTGGAACTTCAATGGCTTTAGTCCAAGCTCATTTTTCAATATGTGTTGCATCCGTTCTCGCGTTATGTTCAGCTCACGAGCAATTTTTCTACCACTGCGGCGTGGATTTCGATCAAATCTGGCCTTCACTTTTCGGATCATTTCTGGTGTTGTTACCGTTTTTTTTCGTCCACGATGCAACACTGCCAGTATCACGGTAACGAGCAATGGTACGAGAAACAAAAGATTTATTCACATTTAAATTCTGGAGGGCTCTAACGATGGCCACCTATGGTTTTCAAGCCAAATATGAAGCAATCACACTATCACGCTTGAATTCCATCACGAATAACTTTTTTTTCTGAATGCAATAGATCAAAATGCTTTTTTGTAAGCTTGTAAATAATAAAATGAACTGTCACTGGAATAAATCTGTCAGCTGTCAGACGAGCGGTTTACAAATGATAACAACCTGAAGTTGGTTGCAATACATATCAGTCACCCTGTAGTTACTGACATCTGACATCCCAGGTCAGACATCAAAACGAACATATGAAAAATTATTTCTTCGGCGACTTCCTCTTAGCAGATTTCTGGCAAAAACTCTGAGAGTAAATAAAATTGCCATGAAATGTTTCTCAATAATCTGTCGTTTGGAGTCGACTTTAAACTGTAGGTCCTGCACACAACATAAGTGGTGTGAGATGCTAGGTCCATAAGATCGCATCGAAGAGGGCGATAAAATACCTGGGAGTGATTATCGACGACAGGCTGAACTTCAAGGAGCACGTTAAATACATCGCCGAAAAGGCATCTGTAACCCAGGGATCACTGACGAGGATGATGCCGAATATCGAAGGTTGTAACGTCGACAATATTATATGCCTGCCCGATATGGTCGGAGGCACTCTCCGTGGGGACGACAAGAAGAAAACTGTCCTCGGTGTATCGTCTAAGCGCGATTAGACAGATAAGTGGCTTCAGGACAGTGTCTGATGAAGCGGTATTGGTATTGGCAAAGGCAATACCAATAGACATATTGGCGTATGAGATAAGGCGGATATACTTTCGCCGTCTCGAGTGTCCAGGACGGACAGCAGCTATAAAAGCGGAGAAAAGAAGGACTTCCATGCACAAATGGCAGTCACGATGGGAGAGGAGTTTAAAGGGAAGATGGATATTACACCTTGTCCCTTCTATAACCCCTTGGATGGAGAACAAACACTGCGAGCTGAATTACTACGTGACCCAGTTCCTAACTGGTCATGGATGTTTTAGGAAGTACCTGCACAGATTTGGGCATGATACTTCCCCTATATGCTCAAACTGTGTAGATGAAGAGGAAGATGCAGAGCATATTCTGACATGCTGCCTCAGATTTAGATGGCCCGGAGAAACTAGATTAGGACCAAACCGGCTCATGGAGGAGCTGTTGAATTCTAGGACGCTATTGAGCCAATACAGCCAGAAAATGGCTGAAGTAATGATAGAACTCCGATGACTGGAGGAACGGAGGCGAAATTTGAATTTGACTTAGTGTGATAAAGCTTTCGAGCTAACCAGCCCTCCGCGAAGTAATACCTTACGGCAGTCCCGCGGGGGGAGAGTGGTTGAAGTGTGTAGGGGGTGGGTTTAGTACGTAGGCACCAGTGATGGTGAATCGTGCATGCTTTTGTTGGAACAAAAGTATATTTCGAAGATTACCACCTCCGGCTCAAGACAAAAAAAAAAAAAATAGCTAGGTCCATAATCCTGACTATAGGATTGTAAAGACCAATTATGTTATGTTATGTATGTACTGACATCTGTTGGCATGTACAGAGGATAAGAACCTATCAACAGCGGCTTCAGAGCCGTGGTAGTAAAGACAATGATGGTTGACAGTCTGTTCCTTATGTGTCCTTATGGACAGAACCAACAAAGTGTATAGAAATGAGAATGCTTCGAAGCGAAAATCGAGACACACCAATGCTATTTGACAGTAAGGACGCCATCGCAGCCCTTAGATTCTGTAAGGTTGACCCGTGATTAGTGCAGGAATGACTGGGCAAACTGTATCAGCTAGGCAGGACAAATAGGGAATCATTCATTGGAAATTCAAAGAATAATTGCCCTCTCTGAGAGAATTTGTAGATTTTGTGGTAAAAAAAAATGATTCAATCCTATCTGTTAATATATTTCATAAATGTAATGCTTCTGGATTAGTAGGCACCGGAGGGGAGCTAGAGAGCAGTATAAAAATTCTTCTGATCGTCAGTACTTTAGTACCACTACACAACAATACAAGCCTGGAAAATAAGGCATGCACGTTGAAGTTTTCCCACCTTCTGAGATAGTGGTATATCTTATTAAAAAGTGCAATTGTTCATATCTACGGTTGCAAGTCATGTTTTAAAATAGTTTTACATGTGGATTTGTGAATTTACTGATACGCACAAGACATTAGTTTGCTGTGATAGTCGACTTTCGTAGATAAATGCGTTGGTTTTCTCTTTCAGATACAATTATTGTTACCCAACTGGCCACTAACAAGCAGTCGACAGCAAAAGTCTTAGTACCCCAATATATTATAGCAATTTCATGAATTTTAACCAAAACTTTGTATAAAAAATTGAAGTTTTTATATTTATTTTATTAATTTATTTTTGTTTTATTAGAAAACAACAAAATTTTTAAGGTTTTCCACAACAGAAAAGAAAAATAATTAAAATATTCTGGTAACACGATATTTTGGTACCTTCAACTAAACATATTCAACTAAAGTTCGGAAGAATTCACAATTCGTAATGGCTTTTACTTCCAACATGTTAATGAACCCAATCATACAGCTGCTAATGTGATGATTTGATTTGTAGGTATATCAAGATCCCCACAGGTTTAATACTCTTGCACAAAGTTCCGATGTGACTCCGAGAGAGTATTTAGGACATCATTTGGAAGAACAGTTACTTAGGCGTTAAACCTCAAACGAAAGTCAACCGAATAACCTGCTCTTGTATGCATGGCGGCAAATATCACCAGAAAACACTAAACAAAACTGGTACATTCAATACTAAATGGGTTAATGTTATGCTTGATCTTTAGAGATATCCTTCTAAATATAAACGATAACATTTTCATATATTAGGGCTTTGAATTTTTAATTTACTTTATTTTTTCTTCTTAAGAGTACCTTCACTTTAGCGGTGCAAAAATATGGAGTCTTCAGAAATGTTCCTTATTTTTCTCTTGTTTTGTGAAAAAAATTTGTTTGTTTTATAATACAGCAGAAATAAATTAATAAAATAAATACAAAAACTTTAATTGTTAATAAAAACTTTGGCTTCAATTTCATGAAACTGCTAAAATGTATTGAGGTACTGAGATCTTTGCTGCCCACTGTACAAATGTTGTGTGACATTAAGCCATTGTCTTGGTAGCTGTGCAAATGTTAAGTTTTCTGTGTTTTGTATTTAAATTCCAGTAAATTCTTAAAGGACATAGTGCAGTCCTGAATTGTTAAATTTTCACTTTCTCTTTCTGAAATTTAGTATTTTTTGATGTTCGCCTCTTTGTTTGCATCCTCTATCTCTGTAATGTGTAAAGGTTCGGTACATAAAGTTTATGTTCACTTGCAGTTTGACATCTACAGCACATGTATTTGATCATTTTGACTTTCTGTTTGGGGAAACCGTACACAAATCATAGAAATTTGTTAAAGGCAAATTACGCCTTAATACGCATAACATTTTTTGCGAACCACGTTATCTGCTGATTCAAAATAATGTCTTTAAATACTACCTTGGATGCATTTAAGTTGGGAAACATATACAACTCGTACTTGTTTATGAAAAAAGTTATTCCATTGAGAAATTTCTTAATTCTGAAAAAATAACTGAAAAATATTGGAGTTAATAAGTGTTTTTCTTAAAAATTGACGAATGATTAGACTCTTAACCCTGGAAGGTTACTCTTCATTTTTGTACATTAAGGTTACTCTTCGTTGAATCGACGAATAATTTTTAAAAATGATTTAAGCGGAAAAATTTTGAAAGTTAAAATTAAACAAAAATATTTTGAGTTAAGCATTTTATTCAAAAAAATAAAAAAAAATAAAAATTGTATATGTATAACATAAAAAATTTATTTTCTTTCTTAAAATTCGATATGAATTTGAACTCTTTTTTTTTTTGTTTTTAAAATTAATTATATTTTCTAGACCACAAAAACTTAAAATATAAAAACAAAAATGACTTCTTTCATATACAGTCTTTAAAAATTTTCGGTCATGTATTACTAAAGAAAACAATATTTGATTACACAGCCCTGCAAATTTGGACTTTTTTTGTGCAAATAAGATGGCTCCAGGTGTTTCTGAAGGCATTTTGCGCGGTGAACACAAATTTCCATCACGTCAGGTTTTCGAGAAAAATGGGGTTGGATCCGCCATTTTGAATTTTTTAAATCTGAATGAAGATCTGTAATCAGCGACCCTAAAAACCCCTGAGTAACAATTTTCAAGTATATAAATCTGATTAATTTTTAATTTTTTTAATTTTTTTCTCGAAAACCTGTCGTGATGGAAAGTTTTTGAACCCAGGTTCGTGTTCAGCGCGCAAAATACCTTCGGAAACACCTGGAGCCATCTTATTTGCAAAACCCATGCAGGCCTGTGTTATTGGTCTTATTTTATGCATGGGACACAAAGTTCTACTTTGTGTTCACCACAGATACTATTCTTACATACATACATATGTATATTGCATGCAGTTTTCGTCATTCTGCGCTTGCTATACGGACAGAGGTGACAAATTTTACGCTTTTTTGATCCTATATTAACATTTTCAACAGCTTCTTGCGGATTTGGCATTATATTTTGAATTTTTTCTTTAATTGAAGTTTGCAAATCGAGTCTGCTCTTCAAATAGGGAGTCACAAAGGATTCATGCAGATGTTTCAGGCACTGCCGTCGGTTTTTCTTTTTTCGCTTCTGTCCTTTAAGGAACATATTGTGGGTATATATAACGTAACTGTTGACAAAAGTAATATTTAAAATTCCAAAAAATAGACACATTGGCCACCTATTGGCCACGTAAAATGTTGCGATGACTACAAACCTACGAAAATCAACTTTAAAAAAATTGTTGGCCAGCGTATGTCTACTCACTGCAAGATTTCGTTATCAACTAACGTTGTTGATAAAAAGAGCGAAATTTGATCAAACATAAAAGAGTTATGTGATAAAGAGTAAATGACCTTCGTCGATTCGACGAACATTAACCATCCAGGGTTAAAAGTTTTGTTCATTTCGCCAGTTTTCTAATTTAGTAAGATGCTTAGGATCCATGCTTCGATGGGCATTACGAACAAGTGAGAACTGTGAGTATTCTTAAATAGATTATCGGTTAAAGTCGCCGTAGTCTAGTAGGTAGTGTGTTGGCTTATTAGTCAGACATTTCCAACAAAACGAAATATGAAAAAATATATCTCCGGAGACTTTCTCTCAGCAGGCTTCTGGCAAAAACTCTGAGAAATTAGAAAAGTTTCTCAAATACCTGCCCCTGTCCATTTATGGAAAAATATTAACACACAAGTCGTCGTAGTCTAGTAGGTAGTGTGTTGGCTTATTAGACTGAAGACCCGAGTTCAAACCCCAGGTAAGACATCAAAACGAAAATATGAAAATATCTCTTCGGCGACTTCCTCTCAGCAGATTTCTAGCAAAAACTCTGAGAGTAAATAAAATTGCCATGAAAAGCTTCTCAAAAACCTGTCGTTCGGAGTCGACTTTAAACTGTAGGTCCCGCCATTCATGTATAAAATTAACGCACATAACGTAAGTGGTGTAAGAAGATAAGTTGTAATCCTGACTGAAGGGTTATACTGACCAATTAAGTATGTAAATAAGTAAGTTTTTCGATTTACAACAGAATACTTATGCCTTGACAAAGTGTAGTTTTCATTTCGAATGTGAGATATTAAAAGTTTTTAAATCCTTCTAGTAAAACTACACAATATTGTATATTTAGGTATAGGTGTATAGTTTAGATTTGCCAGACGTCTTAATAGATGTAAATGTATGTGACTATCATGCTGATGGCAAAAGGTTGAACTTCTATTGATGAAAATTATTGTCGAAATGTTAACAAATGTGTGTAAAAGATAACATCACTTTCACGGGGTTTTCCTTTAAATTTCTTTTTTGTTTTACTTCGTTCTTTTAGGAAAATTCTTTTGTTGCATTTTTCAAATGAAAATGTTTGCTTTTTGTTGTTGCTGTTGTTGTTGTTGTTATCTAAAGATTAATCAATCAAATTTTATAAAAACTACTTTATTTAATGCTTTTTTACTTCAAATTCCAAAGAAGAAAAAAAGGGTAGAAATGTGGAGTCGTGGTAAATCGGGGGAGGGATTTTTCTAATTGATGTTATTGATGCCTTTCCTAACAACTACATTATTTTCTTGGAGGTTAAAAGATGATTGTTATCTCGGCATAAATTACATACTTTAATAGGGTTAATGGTTTAATGAATTATCTGGAAATAAAATAAAAATGAAATGATAAATATTTATTAATTCTAGAAACACTTGGAAGGGGAAATCATTTATTTATTTATTTAATAAAGTCTATAGATATAATATCCTTACAGACTAGACAAATACATAAACAATGATTATTATTTAAATAAGAAATTAAATTACATTTAATAGTATTGACATTTACAGAAAAGTCAATGTAAGAATAAAGTTAATTAAATTCAGTACAAATTCTCATTAGCGGATCAGACTTGGCATAATTTGTCCTATAAACATTAACGGAAAGTGGACAGAAATGACGTGTAGGACGAGACGGAACATTAAAAGATATATTATTAATTAAAAATTCAGAACATACATTTCCTTTCATCAAGTTTAAGACAAACGTTACATTTAACATAGATCTACGGCTCTTAAGAGTTGGCAGCTTTATAAGGGCAAGTCTACAAGTTGAAAGGATCAAATTGCAGGCTCCGAAGACAAAATAACAGAAACTGTTTCTGCACGGATTCAATGTTGTCAGTATGAACCTTATACATAGGGTCCCAAATAATTGAACAATATTCCAGAATGGACCTCACAAGACTGGTAAAAAGCTGTTTCGTTATATATGGATCTTTAAATTCTTTCGCCCAACATTTTATAAAACCAAGGACTGCACGTGCCTTATTAATAGTAAATGAGATGTGCTGGATAAAATTTAATTTGGTATCAAGTAGAATTCCAAGGTAGGAGAAATTTTCCAATTTATTTAGGGAATGTCCATTTAGAACATATGTGACATTCATATGTTTACGACGAGAAAAGCACATATAATTGCATTTTTTTGGGTTCAACTCCATGAGATTAAGCCTGCACCAAGAACCAAAGGCATCCAAGTCGTGTTGTAGAAAAATATGATCAGCACAATCATTATAGCTCAGAAATATTTTCACATCATCGGCGTACATTAGAACATTAGAGTATTTTATAATATTTGGCAAGTCGTTTATAAAAAGAGAAAACAGTAGTGGACCAAAATGGCTTCCCTGAGGTACACCAGATAGAACAGCAATTGGTTTAGAAGTAAGACCCTTAAAACATACTGTCTGCCTTCTATTTGTTAAGTACGAGTAGATCCAGAGAAGACAATTTGGTGTAAAACCCATTAGTTCGAGTTTTTTTTTATCAGAAGTTTATGATTAACCTTATCAAAGGCCTTACTGAAGTCAGTGTATATGACATCTGTTTGCTTCTGATGAATAAATAAACGATTGACTAAAGTTGTTAATTGTAAAATATTTAAAATAAAATAATTTAAAATAATATTCTCCACTAACATGTGATGTTTTAATATAAAAATTTCTATCATATCATAACCCAACATTATTATGATGAAATACACATGCAAGTGCGTTTAGAAGAGAAATTATATTTAATTGAGTTTAAATTTAATTTTCATTTTTTTCTTGTTTTTTTTTTTTTTTGTGTAAATCATATCATATTATGAGTGAGTGTACCATATAATTAGTGTTACTTTGTATGAAATCCTAACTGAACTGAAATATTGTAATTCCATCAAATTAATTACAAATTCGAGCAATTTCATACTTTTCCTTGAAGTTAAAGAAAACTGAACAATGACTCTCTATTTAAGGCTGTAATACAATATATTACACGATGTACGATGAATGTATTCTATGATGATTATGAACTGATGTGATATACAAATACGACATACATACATACATAGCTTCTGTCTGGTACAAGTATGGATGGAATTGTATTGTATTTGCTTGTATTCATACATGCATGCTATACCATACCATACCATACCATACAATGAATGATTACTGTCTGCTACAACGACCAAACATGTTATTTTCGATTGCATGCAATTTGAATGCAATTATCACTTTAACAAAGTGTGCACACAGAGAGCTACAGTTACAGCTACATACATATATCAGCATTCAACAATCACAAAATTATTATTGGATGCACAAACAAGTTGAAGCAATGAAACAACTAAAAATTTTCATTTTTATGATGAACGAAGAATAAATATTATTTCATATGCTTAGAGACTGTATATGATTACACTATGCGACAAAATACAAAAAATTAAATACACCCAAGTAACTACCCAATCTAAGTTGTTCAGCTAGTTGAGTTGAACTCAGAAATACTTTTTTTTATTTTTCTCGAACCCTCCAAACTTGTTTTATTTGACAAAAACTGTTTTTTTTTTTTTTTTTTTGGACTATACGCACAAATTTTTTGATTACGCAAACATTTCTCAACCGATGTCCAAAATTTAAACCTTATTAGAAAGGAGAGGGATGGACCTTTAAAACGATATACATATGTGTATTATTTGACTTAATATGCTATGGGGTTTGATGAGGTAAACTTGAAAAATGCGAATTTTTTCCATATTTTTCAATATGGAAATACGAAATAAGTGATAACACTCTGAAAGTGCATTATCTTGTGCAGAGATTGACACTTCGTTTGATCAAATCGGACAAAAATTAACGTAATTATTATTTAAAGAGTCTAACAGTCAAGTTATATATGTCAATTTCGCGTTTGAGCGACCACCAGTAGTTGGCCCATGTTTGCGCAAATTGAATAATAATATTTGCAAAAACCACAAATATTAGCCGACTTCTGGTAGTCGTGAAAACGTGAAATTGACACATTTTGCGATCAACAATCAAGATTCATCAAAACCTTTGAACATTTTTGAACTAAAAGTTTATTTGATAAGATGACATACATATATAAAAAATATAAATATAAAATATAACGCGACTGTAGTTTAAATTATAACTACGGTAATTTTTGTCCGATTTGATCAAACGAAGTATCAATCTATTCACAAGATAATGTACTTTCTGAAAGTCATCACTTATTTTATAGGTTTTAATTAAATTTTTCAATTAAGAATAGCTAAACTTGAAAAAATAAGAAAAAAATAAAATTTTTCAAATTTACCCCATCAAAACTCATAGCATATAAGTCTGGACAAAACTTTTACGTATGCCGTTTTAAAACCTATTCTCTGCCCTTTCTAAGAAAACTTTGGATTTTTAAAATAGGTTCAAACATATTTGGGTAATCAATAATTTTGTGTGAAAAGATCATAAAAACCGTTTTTGGTTTTTGTCAAATAAAGCAAGTTTGGAGGGTACGAGAAAAATAAAAAAGTATTTTTTAAGTTCTACTCAACCTAGTGAACAACTTAGACTATGTAGATGCTCGGGTGTATTTTCACTGTCGCACCGTGTTATTATTCTACAACAATATTCTTTCTTCAGTAAAGATTATTGTAGTAGACTGAGTACCATAACTTTTTCATCCACCCAATACTTTCAGTGTCGTTAATAGAGCACATTACAATACTTTGTTGTAAGCTTGCAAAGAGATGACGAAATTATTTAAAAGATAAAAACTTTAATTACAGACTAAAAATAACAAATAAATAACGAAACTTTACTATGTACAATGATTTCTTTAATTACCAATCAAAAGAAAAATTAAATAAGAGATGTACACTGCATTAAATGCAATAAATTATTTATAATTTAAAAATTATTAAAGTTTTTAAGTGCTTAGTAAAATCTTAAATTATATTCTCATACTCAAAATCAAAAAGAATATTTTTTCTGTTTCCTGTAAATGGTATGATAAAAGGCTTGTAGTCTGTCTCTTTTATTATGATATTAAAATATTGTATTCGTTCAGAAAAAACGTTTTCTTTTAACTTTGCCTTAAAAAGATTGTAATTTTTTTTTTTTTTATTAATTTTATTTCATTTATTTTCATTTCGGAATAAGGTCACTAAACCGGACATCCATAGAAGAGATAGTGCACCAGACAGATGTTCTACTCTTATAGTTGTCGTTTAATATGGTAATACAAGGAAAAACTCAAGTAGAGAAGTCATGACTGCGAATAATTATACATACATACATAGATAATTGGTCATTACAACCCTTCAGACAGGATTACGACCTAGTTTCTCATACCACCCATATCGTGTGTGTTAATTTTATACATGAGCGGCGGGACCTACACTTCAAAGTAGACTCCGAATGACAGATTTTTGAGAAACTTTTTGTCGCAATACTCTCAGAGTTTTTGCCAGAAATCTGCTGAGAGGAAGTCGCCGAAGAGATATTTTTTTCATATTCAGTTTTGCAAAAGAGATCTGACCTGTGGCTTGAACCGTGGCCTCACGTCTAGCAAGCCAACACACTACCTGCTTGACTATGGTGGCTTCGGAAGGAAATATGCAAGATTTAAATATATAGGGTCCGCCAAATAACTTTTTTTTTTTAAATGCTTAAAAAAAAAACTACTGAATATTTTCCCAAATTTCTTTTTTTATTTGAAAGTACAATCCTTCCGGTTAATGATGGAAAATAATTTCATTTAAATAGCTGCCTCGGCTGGCCATGCAGTAGCCTATACGATCGGTCCAATTTTTAAGCACATTATCGATTGTGTGCAGCTGTAAGTATTTCACCAATGGATTCACGAATATTGTCCTTTAAAGCGTCAATTGTCTCTGGCTTGTCGGCGTAACACTTATCTTTGACGGCACCCCACAAATAATAGTCCAACGGTGTCAAATCGCAGCTCCGAGGTGGCCAAACGACAACAGCTCTGGGGCTGATAATGCGATCTTCAAAAACAGGGCGCAAAACATCGAGTGTAGCTTCGCTGTGTGGCACGCAGCGCCGTCCTGTTTAAACCAAATGTTGCCAATATCCTCCTCTTCAATTTTTGTGAACAAAAATTCGTTCAACATGGACCGATAACGATCGCCATTGACTGTAACGGCCACTCCTTGCTCATTTTCGATGAAAAATGGCCCAATTATGCCTCTGGACCAAAATCCGCACCAAACAGTGACTCGTTTTGGGTGTGTCGGCTTTTCAATGTATGCGTGCGGTTTTTCTGTGCCCCAAATTCGACAATTTTGCTTGTTCACATACCCGCCAAGATCAAAATGAGCTTCATCTGAAAAGATGATTTTTTTTGCCAAAATCGGCATCTTCAGAAAGTCGATCGCAGGCCCACTTAGCGAAACGAAAACGCGTATACACAACCATATTCCTTCAGCGGAAGGATAAAACTAATTATCTGTCAAATCAGACATGAGCTAAGTGTTACCATTCACGAAATAAGTACTAGTTGAAAAAAAAACGTTAGATGGCGGACCCGATATAAGGATTTGATTTACTCTATGAATGGAACAATACATATTGTAGGGCTACTTAGGAAACGTATACCATACCATAAGCTTGAATAACCCAAAGCCTTACATTACATTGAAGACAAAGCTGAGCATGTAGGCGAAAATGTCACTTAAGCTATTACAGAATAATGATACAATTAGAAAAATATTCTAGAGCGATCCTGATGGTAGTAAAACCATGAGTTTATTGGGGCTGAAGTCGCCGTAGTCTGGTAGATAGTGTGTTGGCTTATTAAACTGAAGGCCCGAGTTCAAACCCCAGGTCAGAAGACATCAAAACGAAAATATGAAAATATTTCTTCGGCGACTTCCTCTCAGCAGATTTCTGGCAAAAGCTCTTAAAAGCCATTAAAAGTTTCTCAAACATCTGTCGTTCGGAGTCGACTTTAAACTGTAGGTCCCGCCATTCATGTATAAAATTAACGCACACAACATAAGTGGTGTGAGAAGCTAGGTCGTAATCCTGACTGAAGGGTTGTAATGACCAATTATGTATGTATGTTATTGGGGCTGATGAATATCCTTACAAGACTTTCGGTCTTAAACGTAATTAAATCTGTAGACAATAATGAATGCTGGCTTTGATACACTTTTTATGCTATTGACAAACGTTCACTATACTAAGTGTAACTCGTCTTAGAAATCTGAACTGGAAGAAGCTAAGAAAGTTTGGTTGGTAACCTGTAATGGAAGCCTATGTGATGTTTTCCCTTCCCCTATTTCCCTTTTTCCCAAGTTTTTTGAGATGCAAAAAAGTTTACATTAAATTTGTTTTCTACCAAAACAAGTTTTTTTAATAAATTTTCGATTTTCAATTTATCTAATGAATTCAATAATAATGAAATATTTACATTTTTAAATAAAAAAATTGTTTTCTATAAGTTCCGGGTAAAGAACGAAAAGAAACATGAACAGAGGAAGTAACATAGAGACACCGGACTCCGATGATTTCTTTTAAAATTTTTGTTCTTTTATAGAAAACATGTTTTTTTTTCTTTTTTGAATAAAAGTCTTTTTTGTTAAATTTTTTTTATTTTTGTAAACCAAAAAAGCATTGTTTTGTCAGAAATAAAAAGTTTCTTAAAAAATTAGTGGCAACGCCAATAGGCATGGCATTCTTGATGGGTCTTCTCTCCTTCAACTTACCTACTTACCTAGCCAGATTGTAGAATCTAAATATTAGTCTTCTTCTCTAAGGAATCATGAAGTCGCCGTAGTCTAGTAGGTAGTGTGTTGGCTTATTAGACGTAAAGCCAGGGTTCGAGCCCCAGGCCAGACATCAAAACAAAATACAAAAAGTGTTTCTTCGACGATTTCCTCTCAGCAGATTTCTGGCAAAAACTCTGAGAGTAAATAAAATTGCCATGAAAAGTTTCTCAAGAAATCTGTCGTTCGGAGTCGACTTTAAACTGTAGGTCCCGCCACTTATGTATAAAATTAACACACACAACATAAGTGGTGTGAGAAACTAGGTCAATAATCCTGACTGAAGGGTTGTTATGACCAATTATGTATGTATGTATGTCTCTAAGGAATCATATCTCAATTTGAAAATATCACGTCCTGGTGTAAAGAACTAGAAATTTTTGAAAAAAATTATTAAAAAAAAAATATCAACAAAGGCCCTACACGAAAAATTTCGTTTCACCATGTCGATTGTTTTGAAAACAGGAAATTTCGTTTCTCGATGAGAATTTGTTAAAAAAAAAATGTATTTCCATAATATTTTGATTTTCGATGTTTGTGGGACAACGGTATAATTTAATTATGACTGGAAAATTCTAATTAAAAAATTAAATTAAACTTAAAAATTAAATACATATCTCAATTCTATAAGTGCTTATATTAATAGCTGAACAACATATTTTTTTAACAAAATACACCTTAGCACAATGAACTTTATTTAATATTGTATTTTTTCCAGAGATCAGCAATGAGTATTCAAAAAGATGAGTAGAATCGAATTATACTCATAATTTCTGATATTTATACTTATTCATACTTATTTTAATATCATGGAACCTGTACTCATTTTCATACTCATACTTATACGTATTCATACGTACTCATCATATTCATACGTAACAGCACTTATGATGTCATTGATTTCGACTCTCCATAACTCAACATTTACAAGAATCACAAAATAAGTATAAATGGCGCAACACTAAAATACTTACTAGAAGGTGGCTGCTCTGTCTTTATTGCTTATGCGTCTTTACGATACGAGTCACTCGAATCATTTATAAGTTTTTTCCTAAACTTATGAATCTGAATGAGTAGGCTTATGAATCAAATATATTTCGAATGGTATGAGTTTGATGTCAACGTTGTACGCATACTCATTGCAACCTGTACTTATAAATAAAACGTTGTAGTGAGTATGAATGAATCAGAGTACATAGTTAAATTTCAATATTCTTGACTCGCTTATATTCAAAATTTCATGAGTGCTTATGAGTAGCGAAAAAACGATTCATTGCTGATCTCTGTTTTTTTTTTCTGTTCGCTATATTAAAAAAAAATTTTAATAAATGCAAACCGTTGAAAGTTTGTTTCAAATTACATTCAATATTTTTAAAATTTATTTCAAAATACAATAACAATATAAATCGAATATCTTTACGGATTTATAACTTGAGAATCACTCAAGTGGTTTACGAAACAATACATGTGTTGAAAAGGTCTACCTTCACTGATGATGTTTTGTTTTTTTTTTTATTGAATATAGAAAAATGTCTAAGATCTATATTATTTGTTAAATTTTTATAATATTGTGTTTTTCCAATGCAAAATGCGAGAATTCCTTTCCCTTTTTTATTCCTTATGAGAACTACATTTTATCAACAGGCTCTACGTTCTGAAGTCGCCGTAGTCTAGTAGGTAGTATGTTGGCTTGTTAGACGTGAGGCCTCGGTTCAAACTCCAGATCAGATATCTTTAATAAATGAAATACGAAAAAATATTTCTTCGGCATCTGGGAAAAACTCTGAAATGCCATGAAAAAATTCTCAAAAATATGTCGTTGGGAGTCGATTTTAAACTGTATGTCTCGCCACTGATATATAAATTAACACACACAACATAACTGGTGTTCCTCACACCAGTTTCTCACTAGGTCGTAATCCTAACTGAAGGGTTGTAATGACCAATTATGTACAACGGCTTATACGGCTTCAGTTGAAGATTTAGATCGAAAAGATTAATATTGTTACGAAAAGGAAACGGTGTAACATCGTTTAACATTAAGATCATAAACAAAAGCTACAAAAACAAATGCCAGAAGGGGATAGACAAGTAAGCGAGAACGCAACAACAAAAAATGTAAATAAAATACACAAACAACAATGAAACTACGAGAGTTCTCGAGAAAACGAAAACGGTTTACGTGGGCCTATAAAAAGGCAAGACAAAGCAGACGACGAGTAGTAAGAATTTAGTCAGTCTTGTATGAAGACGCGTTGCGTGTGAAGAGAACAGTCGTGGTTTGAAGATCTCCGTTGTAAGGAAAGAAGAATAGCGAACAAGCAATTATTGTTGTATCCGTCAAATTATAAACAGTGGCACACAAAAATAGTGCGAAAAATAAAGAATTTAATTGAAACTAAATACCAATTTATATTTATTTTATTTGCAACCAACAAAGTCATATTTTAAACGTTTTTAAAAAGGTAAAACCGTAACAGTATTTATTTGACGATGGTTTGATGTTGTTAGCTTTCGACTTCAGACATACTCTGCATGTTATCTCATAATTAACACTACCGGGTGAAATAAATGCATGTTTGAAGGTATCACAACTATAAAGATTCGCTAAGCCATTAATGGCACTATTATTGTCGGTAAACGCACTTCAAATGTATGGCTTTTAGATGTCAAAAAATGTCTCTCTTCCAACTCTTTTATTTATTATCTACCTACCTTACTATTTTGGTTATTATCTACCAGAATTAAAATGATTTTTATTTTTTTAAATAATGCAAATGATAAGAGTTATTATTTTAATTATGTGAAGTTGAAACATTTATTTTGTATGAATGAATATTGAAATTTATAACCTTGTTTTTCATTTGCAACAATTGATAACAAATTAGTGAATGAACAATTTATTCACAAACAAATGTCGTCATAGAGATTATTTAAAAATAAAAACCAAAACTATTTTCGCAAGTCATGAAAACATAATACTGAATGAAACCAGTTAAATTGAGTAAATATTTGTGATATTTTCTATATCAGATGGTATATCAACTCAAGGGCTCTATTCTATTCTTGCACTCTTTTGCAAATTATGAATTAAAAAAATAAACAAAAATATTAATTGAAATAATTTACACTGGTAATCAAATAGAAAAAATAGAAATTTTCCCTGTATTGTTTAGAAACAAAAAGATTTCCGTTAAATTTCAAAATTGAAAACTTATTGTCAATTCTAGCTTTTAATTGCTTTTGGGGAGTCTCTTAAACCGCGTAACTAAAAACTTTGTAATGTAAAAAAAAATCATTGGAAAATATGTGACTTTTCGAGAATCATTTTAAAATAGAGTGGTTTGGTCTGATGGGTGCAAATATGAATTAAAAATACAAAATTATACTATGTTCAGATATGCACTTTTATTGAGTTAATATCCGGTTAATTGAGTGCAATATTTTAAGTGTTCAGCCATAATAATATACGCAATTCAGCTTACTCAATGTTCATTTGATTGCTAGTAAACAACAACATTGTTTTTATTTTGGTCGCGAAAATTAGTGTTGTTGGTTAGTTTATTAGTGTTTGTTTGTCGTTGTTGACATTTGATTTGTCAAATATCAACAGAAAGTGTTCGGTAAATTCTAATATGCTCATTAAACACACTTATGACAGTGCTGAATTTTAAGTTCTACTCAATATTATAACAACTTGCGTATTTATAGCGCAATAATTAATTGAAACTTTATATGAAATATTGAGCTCAATAATGGCGTTTATTGCGATTTACGCAATAAAGGTGCATATCTGAACACCGTATTACGATAGCACATATGGTGACAAACGAAACAAACCTCAAGAATGTTACTCAGACGTTCAAATCGAATGGTATTGGCGGCTGTTTACCAACAGCAGGAGCTGATCGTTTTAAAAAATGTATTCAAAAGAGACTCGAGTGTACTTCCTTAGCAATCATAATAGTGGTGCTGAACAAATGGACTTGTATGACTTTATCTTTCAACAACATAGTGATGCCAAAATTTGATTGGTCTGCTCAAAGTCACGAATTCTTTTTTTCATTACTCTTCTTGGGAGCATATGACTACCACTAATCCGGTTGACTGCTGTTATTTTTGCGTCTTCCCATGTAAGATCGCACTGTCTTAGATCTTGGAGTATCAAAAAACTCCGGGTGTTCCTTGGCTGGACACAGCTTTTGAGCCTTGAAGGTTTCACTTAAGTGCCATTCTGTCTGATAGTATGGCCGATCCATATCCATTTCCTACGTTTTATTTGCGATATTATGGGTTCCTTGTTGATAAGGTTGCAGAGATCCATGTTGCTGATGTTATTAGGCCAGAATATTTTGCATATGATTCTGAGACACTTGTTGATGAATACCTGTAGTTTTTGCGTGATGGTGTTCGATACTAACCTGGTTTCACTTCCGTACAACAAAATCTATTATATACATATATTCTGAACTTGGTTCGTCTGAATGCCGATCTCGCTTTATTGAGCGTTTTGATTACATCTCGTTCTGCGCCACCACCTCTAGCTTTGTTTGCATGCTGTAGACTTTGTGTGAGAGTGGATAAATATCACTTGCATAATCCAATTCTTGAGTTCGAGTGAGAGCCTTAATGTTATTCCCTCTTTTCTCAGCACAGACTTCGCTCATAATATCATTCAGCATGATGGTGAATAGCTAGGTATCAACCCAGTTTTACTCCAGCATTTGTGTGTAATGATTGGCTTACATTGCCGTTGTGAAGATCAGAGAGTTCTGCATCCTCGTACAATTGCTGTGATGATTCGTATTATCTTCTAGGATACTCCTTTTCCTCGCAATGCTTTCCATATGGCAGTTCGTCTGTTCCTCGTGTAGACCGTTGGCTTTACCTACTTTGTTCCTGTTTTGCCGAAAACCTATCTGTGGCTTTGAAGGTTTCCCTGTATGATGATTGCCAATATCTTGTATTTGGTGTTAAGCAATCTCTAAAGTCGCTACTTTTCCGTAATTTCACGACGATACATTTCATTCATGTTGGAGATACCATTTCTTTCTCCCAGATGGATGTGATGTGGGGCCGTAGAAGTTCGATGTCTATCCGTAGCAGTTCCGCTGGTATTCCATTATATCCAGCTGCCTTTTTGCCCCTTAACTTCCCAATTTGCTCTTTTATCAGACTTTTATTGGGAGGATTGTAAAATATTCGTATCTAAACAGCGGTCGCCGTAGTCTAATAGGTTGTGTGTTGACTTATTAGGCGTAATGCCACCGTTCAAACCCCAGATCAGACATCGAAAACGAAAATATGGAAAATATTTCTTCGGCGACTTCCTCTCAACAGATTTCTGGCAAGAACTCTGAAAGCAAATAAAATTGCCATGAAAAGTTTCTCAAAAATCTGTCGTTCGGAGTTGACTTTAAACTGTAGGTTCCGTCACTTATGTATAAAATTATCGCACACAACATACATAAGTGGTGTGAGAAGCTAGGTTGTAATCCTGACTGAAGGGTTGTAATGACCAATTATGTGTATGTGTTGTATCTAAACGCAATAGAGCCTAGATTCTCTAAAACAGAATTCCTATTGAATCGCATGCAAATTCCAACGAAATACAGAGCAATTCCAGGAGATATTTTTACAAATTTTTCTGTAAGTATGGAAAAACGGTTTCGGGAAGTTAATATCAATAAAGGCGGAGCAGCAAATTATTAATGGACAACACATTAAAGGTTTAAATTTTTTAAAACCATGTTGTTGAATATTTTTTTGGATTTTTTTTTTGTTTTTTTTTCATAACATTTCAATTTAATTAAAAACCTAGATAATGAATGAAAAAAATTTTTATAAGAAAAACAATTTTTAACAAATTAAACAAATAACGTCTTGGAAACAAAAAGAAAAAAAAATATGTTCGAAAATATCATATCATACCATATATTAATATTTTTAATATTATCTACCTACAGTGAGAGATTAAAGTTTAAATACACTTTTAGAATTTGTGTATCAAAGAAATCTAAAGATAAGTTTTATTGGACTACATTGATAAGCAAAAAATACCACAAAAATATTTAATTCAGTAAAAATATGATAATATTAAGACGGAAGAATTTTTATTATTTCAAATGTGTGTTTTAACTTTAGCCTTTGGCTGTATATTGAGTGCCTTTGTTTTAGTATCATTATTTTAAACTAATGAATGAAAGAATGAATGAATTTTGGACTTAGTGTCACTATCTGTAATTAATAAACGAATTTTGGAAATACATAAACTTTTCCTCCACTCTATAAATTTTAAATAAAATTTAAAGTTAAAACATAAATTTTGTTTTAATTCGAACTAGGCCCTATTGATCATTTTATTGTATATATTTCTGTTACAATTTTAAACAGGTAGATGGGAACAATACATCAGTCTTTTTTAAATATGTATTTTGAAAATATTTGTAAATGAGTTAAAATTGTTTAGCAAACCTTGCAATATTTACATTGCATTAAATTACATTTAATTTAATTAAAGCATTTTTAATTCCATTTTAATTTTTCTTTTAATAAATTTTAAATTTCACTCGAGAAATTATTAAAATTTTCCATCAAACTGATTGATCTGCGATTATACAATTTGTGAATGTTTTTGTGCAATCGTTAGGCTGCACAAAATTTCAAAAATATTTGAACCATCGCCTCAGTTATTTTAGAGATGGATTCAGACCAGAGATCAGAAATGAATCGTTTTAGCGCTACTCATAAGCACTCATGAAATTTTGAATATAAGTGAGTCAACAGTATTGAAATTTAACAACTCTGATTCATTCATACTCACTACAACGTTGATTTATAAGTACAGGTTGCAATGAGTATGCGTACAACGTTCACATCAAACTCATACCATTCGAAATATGTTTGATTCATAAGCCTACTCATTTAGATTCATAATTTTAGAAAAATACTTATAAATGATTCGAGTGACTGTAATCATTCATCAAATTTTACAGTCTTAGTTATTGATGCATTTACAAAAAAAGAAAAAAGATTGAGCAGCAAGCAGGACAAACACACAACCTTCTAGTAAGTATTTTAGTGTTCGTACGCGATTCATACTTATTTTGTGATTCTTGTACATGTTGACCCATGGAGAGTCGAAATCAATAACATCATACGTGTTGTTAAGTATGAATATGATGAGTACTTCAAACATTGAATATGAGTAGAGGTTCTATGACAATAAAATAAGTATGAATGTGTATAGTATCAGAAATTATGAGTATGATTCGATTCTACTCATCTTTTTGAATACTCATTGCTGAACTCTGATTCAGACATGTTGTTCGAACGCAATATTTTTCGGAACAAATATTTCACAATTCACTAATTTTGAAACATTTGAACTTAAAATCAAGGCTGCCAAATGACACTCATAAAGCAAATTCATATTTTACATGGCTTCAAAGGGTAATCAATTCAACTTTTTATGGAAAATTTGACATATTGACAGGTCTGTTCAAGTTTGTCTGGACAAAATATAAAATTAAAGCAAATCGAAATTGAAGTTGTTCATAAAAAATATTTTTCTTCTTTAAAGGAGAGAGCTGTCTAAAAAATGTTTTGTCAGAACAACATGGGTGAATCCAGCTTCACCCGCATAAATCCAGCTTAAACCGCATAAACCTACTTAAATCGCACAAACTTCATTTATGGCAATAATTGAAAGCAGTCCTGTGCATAATTAAATTTTAAAATAAAACAATTCATTTTGTTGTATGAATCGTTGTAAATATTGTTATGTTTTAAAAACGTTTAAAATATGAGCTCGTATATTGTAAATAAAATCAAAATAAATTTGTTGTTTAGTTCTTTATTAAAATTCTTTATTATTCGCACAATTCTGTGTGCCACTATTCACAACTTAATGTAAATAACAACAATTGCTTTTCTGTGTTATTCCTCTGTTTATACCCTTTGTATAAACAATAACAATTACTAAACAATTATTCGACAGATCTTTGTAACGGAGATATTCAAACTACAATTACTTCCTTCAAACGCACCACATCTTCACACAAAACTAACTGAACTTCACTTACCCAGTCGCATTGCCTTTCATACGGCAGAGTAAACAGTCTGATGAATGTTCTTGAAGGCGAATGTTCATGACTTCGCCTTCTTGAAATTTCTATAAATGTAAACATCGTCGTTTACATTTATTATTGTAGTGTAGGTTGTGTATTTTTGTTTACTTGTTTACCATTTTTTTTTATTAAGTAGTACGATAATTTGTAAACAAGTTTGTTTACTGCATTGTTTTGTTTTTGTAGCTTTTGTTTATAATTTTAATGTTAAGCAATATAAAAGCAAAACACCCGTATCTAGATTTTTCATTTTCGTAACAATAAAAAAAATGTTGTCCAGACAAATGTTTTGTCCAAACAACATGGGTGAATCCAGCTTAATGAAAATGTCACAGTTGCAATGGAAAGATTAATAATTTCGTACATAAAACCGCATAAGGTTCATTTATGGCAATAATTGAAAGCAATTCTGTGCATAATTAAATTTAAAATAAAACAATTAATTTTGTTGTAAGAATCGTTTGAAATATATTAAGACATATGTAGGTTATATTGCTGTAATGGGTTCAATAAGTCGAGACTGACGAATTTTATCAAGGTTGTCCGATTTTATTTAGTAACTTCTAGAACCACACTATTTGTTGTTGACTTTAGTTCTTTATTGTAGTTTGATCTTTTTATATCTGTTCTTCAAATTTCTTTGGAGGTTTTTTTTTTTTGTTCCAGTATGTTTTCAGAATAAGACACATTTTGCACTGTCAAAGTTAGGTTTGACAAACATTTTCTTTTCAAAAATTTGTTTTGTTAGATTTTGTCTACACATCGAACAGAATTTTTCAAAAGTACTAGATTTCTTCGCGAAATTAGGAACTACAAGATCAAAAATAAAAAAAATAAAATTCAAATTATTTCAAATATGGAAATAAAAATGATGATTTGAGACAATACATACATAATTGGTCATTACAACCCTTCAGTCAGGATTACGATCCAGCTTCTCACACCACTTATGTTGTGTGCGTTAATTTTATACATGAGTGGCGGGACCTACAGTTTAAAGTCGACTCCGAACGACAGTTTTTTGAGAAGCTTTTCATGGCAATTTTATTTACTCTCAGAGTTTTTGCCAGAAATCTGCTGAGAGGAAATCGCCGAAGAAATATTTTCATAATTTCGTTTTGATGTCTGACCTGGGATTCGAACTCGGGCCTTCAGTCTAATAAGCCAACACACTACCTACTAGACTACGGCGACAATACACCGATTAAAATTTCGTATGCCTGTTATCTGTGTGTGGATGAATAAATATTTCATTTAAATGATTAAATAATTTCGTTATTTTGCATCATTTAGTGAAAAAGTCATTTTAAATTTATTTACGCCAGTATTTTTAGAAATACTCTGCAGACAAAATAACTAGTATAAGGTTAGAAATAATACTAGTTGCTTATAACTTAGACTATTTGTTACTTTATTCAGCTTGTGATTAAGTTCTGTAGCTGTTTTATGTTCCCATTGCCATTACTTTTCCTTTACCCGCTACAGTCCGGACTGTAGTGTGAACGTGTCCCTACGTAATGGGGACGAGCCCTCCGCGGTCGGGGGAGGGTGGGTTAGTGTGTGGCCGGGGACGTTCGGTTAAAAAAAAAAAAAAACATATCTGTCCTTTTTTCATATATTGAACTATCGATTTTTACATTGGGTTGTACTAGGAGGCCAACTAGTTCATTTGTATATAGTTATATACTAGTTAAATAACCAGTAAACTAGTACACTAGTGTAGTTAATAGTTTTTTATTTATAGTTTTTTACTAGTATTTTTCAAAGTAGTTTTAAACTAATCTAATCTTTACTATTGCATACTACGCCATTCTATGCCAGTTTCAGACCAGATCTAGTTGTTTACTAATTATTTGTATAGTATACTACTCTAGTTGAAAAACTTAGTTTTCTGATTAATTGTGTAGTTTTATTAATTCAATATTATAAAATTAAAAAAAAATAAAGGTAAAATTCAATAAAACAAAAAACGTAAACATAAATGAAAATTGAATAGATTATGTATCTTAGAAGCTAGTTGGATTGGTCGTATAATCTTCATCTTTCTTCTTCAGGATTGATTGATGCCTAAACTGTTTTTTTTTTTGGCATAACTGCATTGCCTGTCGAAGAAACGTTTCTATATCTTTTTGTCCTACACTGGACAAACTTATGATGGAATCTGAAAATAATTTTTAAATTTTAATAAATTTGTAAATGATATAGATTTTACACTCAAAATGTATATTTACCAATCAATGCTTTATAAAAATTTGTATGCTGCTTTAAACCAGGCTTTCCATGCGTGCCATCTATGTTGTAGTCCATGATTACTTTTTTATCAAAAATATTTTCTAAATTTTTGCCTACAGAATTTCGCCACAATTTGCTCATTGTACAGACCTAAATATTAATAATTCACGAAATTTTTAATAAATGAAATGTTATATGTGTGTATATATGTACTTTATAAAAAAAATCGGTAAATACAAAAATTAAAAGAAACAAATTTTACTTCGCATCAAAAGAAAGTGTACACTATGGATAAAATTCTAACAATCTCAACTCAAGTTTTCCACTTAAGGAGAGTGCCCGAAAAAATTTTACAATATTTCCAAATTTTTTCTAATTCTTTTCTTCTTGTTTCAATTTTAAAAACTGGCAATAAAATAATTTAAAAAAAAATTAACGGTAATTTATTAATGTATATTTTTTTGAATTGTACACTTTCTATTGACGCTCACAGTATATCACGATTATCAAAAATTTATTTTCTTCATAAAAGTGACATTAAAATAAGGAAAACACATTCAAAAACAATGTTGTCAACTTTTCAATTTTTAAAAGCGTCTATATTTTTGAAAATCACTAAAAACAGTGATAAAAGTAATAAGTTGACAACATGTTTTCAAAGCAGTTCAGTCGAAATTTTATTTGTCTTATTTTTGTTCTATTTTGACTAGAACGTATCTATCACTTTGTCTACAGTCTTTTTACAACTAGTTATATGACTGTCCCAAAACGTAACTAGTTTAAAATTTAGCTGCAGGGTACTACATGTATTCCATTTACGTAGACTTCTATAGGGTATATGTTACATACGTAAGTCTATGCAGAATGTGAGCCAATTGGAACGATTCAATATAATATTTGTGTATAATATTTATAATACAGATACAGTGAACATTTTAAAAATTTTTTTTTCGCACGTGCGTTAAGATAAGGCATACGATGGGACAATAAACTTCAAATATCTTTCACGCGCAACCAGAAATTTGTTCCTTATCTTGATAAGGCTGTTCATTCACATTGTAATGTGTGTATTATGAAATACTGAACCACATACTAGCTTTAACTGATTCAGAATGAATTCAACATATGCTATTTAGCTTCTATCAACTGCTTGGGTCAGTTATCAAAACATAAGTATGTGCTCACACTTTTGTTCGAGTTTTTATATGATTTTTTGATATTTAAAAGGGACTTTTCCACTGAAAAGAAAAGTTTGATCTCTTTTACACTTGATTCCTTCAAAAGTTAAAAAGTTAATGGAAAGCAAAACTCCCAAAAACGCTGATGAATTGTGGCAAACATCTAAATCTGTTGAAGGGCTATTCATCGATCTCTCTGTCGGCACTTACTCCATGAAAAATTGGTTATACATACATCCTTAGTCATTACAACTCTTCAGTCAGGATTACAACCAAGTTTTTCATATCACTTATGTGGTGTGTATTAATTTTATACATGAGTGGCGAGACTTACAGTTTAAAGTCGACTCCGAAGGAAAAATTTTTGAGTAGTTTTATGAAAAATTTCACTTACTCTCAGAGGTTTTGCCAGAAATCTACTGAGAGGAAGTCGCAGAAGATATATTTTTTTAAAGTCGTTTGACTTGAGAATTTAACCATGGCCACACGTCTAATAAGCCAACACACTACTTACTAGATTATGACAACTTACATATTCGTAATAAAAATAAAAAATCAACGAGTGTGCATTAAAATGAAACAAGTAATTATTTTAATTTTATAGCCAACCCTATAAAACTTTTTCTGCAATATTTTTTCTTTTCAACAAATGTATTGAAAACCGTTCAATGTTCACATAATAATTTTTGAATTAAAAAGAAAAATTTATTGACATTACAATAACTGTAATTATATATATACATATGTATATAATATGCATACAAATGACTTACAAGCGAATGAATCGTTTGTTTGGGCATCATATGGGGACTGCTGTTTGGTATTAGTTTTACAAAAGTTATGGTTTTACAAAGCTGTTCTTAAATACAGTCAAAGAAAAGGCTGCTCGATGGTGGCCTGCAATTTTTGTTCAGATTAATAGCTGCTCGATGTCAACTTGCTATTTTGTTCAGATTAATGGCTGCTTGATGGTAGCTGGCTTTTTTCGAACTAATGGCTGCTCGATGGTGGCTGGCTTTTTTTCGTATTAAAGGCTGCTTGATGGTGGCTTAAAATTTTTTTTTTCCAATTAATGGCTACTCGGTGGCGATTGGCTATATTTCATCGAATTAATGGTTGCTCGATAGTGGCTTGCCATATTTTTAGAAATAATGGCTACTCGGTCCCGATTGCCTCTTTTCTTGGAATTAATGGCTGTTTGATGGTGGCTTGCTATTTTTCTTTTTTGATCAATGGCTGCTCGATGACGATTGGCTATTTTTTTGGGAATTAATGGCTGTTCGATAGCGGTTTGCCATATTTTTTGAATTAATGGCTACTCGGTCCCGATTGGCTATTTCTTTGGAATTAATGGCTGCTTGATGGTGGCTTGCTATTTTTTTCATATCAATGGCAGCTCGACGACGATTGGCTATTTTTTTGCGAATTAATGGGTGCTCGGTGGTGGCTTGATATTTTTTTGGAATTAATAGCTTCTCGATAGCGATTGGCTATCTTTTTCGGATTAATGGCTGCTCGAGGATAGCTTGTTAATTTTTTTGGGAACTAATAGCTGCTCGATGTTAGCTTGCTATTTTTCTTTTCAGATCAAAGGCTACTCGATGGCGGCTTGGTTTTTTTTCGGATTAACGGCTGTTCAATGGTGGCTTGTTATTTTTTTCGAATTAACGGCTGTTCAATGGTGGCTTGTTATTTTTTTCGAATTAACGGCTGCTCGATGGCGGCTTCTTATTTTTAGTGGGATTAAAGGCTGCTCGATGGTGGCTTGTAATTTTTTTCGAATTAACGGCTGCTCGATGGCGGCTTCTTATTTTTAGTGGGATTAAAGGCTGCTCGATGGTGGCTTGCTATTTTTTCTTCAGATCAATGGCTGCTCGATGTTAGTTTGTTATTTTTTTCGAATTTATGGTTGCTCGATGGTGGTTTGCTATTTTATCTTCAGATCAATGGCTGCTCGATGACGGCTTGCAATTCTTGTTACTACAATTAACTGTTGGTTGTTTTTGGATTAAAGGCTGCTCAATGGCGGCTCGATGGCGCCTTGCTATTCTTGTTACTACTTTGTACCGTTGGTTTTTTTCGGTTTAATGGCTGCTTGATGGTTGCTGCCTGCCATGTATGTATGTCGATTTGTTCTTTAAATATTCTTGATTGTATATGCCTTCAACAACGCCGTAACATATTTTAAATTTGATAAAAATGAAGGGAAAATAAGTCTACTTCCACTGGTGTATGTAAAATTTTCTCTTTGACTGTATATATGTACATATGTAAGTGCTTCTTGAATTTTTGAAAATATAAATATTTGATAATGCCGTACATAGAAATGAACTCATATGGATGGATGTACCGAGTGTAACGAATTGAAATATTCATGCGTACACACACGCACACATTTGTTGTTGCTTAAGTGACGGGAAATCAAATCTTGTCATTCTGAATGCTTACTTAAGTCTTTCAATTTTACAATGTTGAAAAACATACCCGTTTTCTAGTGATATGATGCCAGCAAACTGAATTAAAAAATATTTTTTTAAACTGAAATTAGTCAGTATAATACTATTGTAATAATATATAAATATGTATGATATTAACATACCATATATGTATGTACATACTCGTACTATGAATATTATATATTATTATAACGTTTTGAATATTTATAACGTTTTGTCTTGTTGTTGTTGGGTTTTAAGTTTTTCTTTTTTAGGCCTTTATGTTAATTTATGTTAATTTGTGTGTGGCTTTAAATGAACGAAAATTCTTATTTTAATTTCAGGTATCATCATTTGTTTTACATTTAATTGCCGCAATTATTATATTTATCCGTGTATATCTTGTCTAATTTTTATTTTGTTTCTTTCCTTTTTTCCTTTTTTTCTTTTTTTTTTTTTTTGGTTTTTGGTTTCTTTTTTTAATGTATTTTATATTTTTTAATAGCGGATACAATTAATCTAAATTATTTTCTCAATATAAGATTTATGATATGTTAGACAAAAAAAAAATAATTTAAGAACCATAAAAACAGTGCTGTAAACAACTACCTAAACTTTTTTCTTTCATTGTTGTTATTTTTATTTTTTAATTTTGTATTGTTTTTTATATACAGTGGACAGCAAAAGTCTTAGTACTCCAATATATTTTGACAAAAAAAAGTCCCCACAGGCTTAATACACTTGCTCAAAGTCGCGATATGACTTCAAGAGAGTATTTAAAAGATTATTTGAAAGAACGGCTAAAGTAATCGCTAAAACTCAAACAAAAGTCAACCGAAAAACTTGCTCAGAAAACCCTAAACACAACTGCTACATTCAATTCCAAATGGGTTAAATGGAGTGCTTGACCTTAAGGTATATAAATAAAATACAAGAAATAACATTTTCATATATTAGGCCTTTGAATTTTGTAAATTTACTCAGGGTTCTCCTTGGGGGTAACTATGGAGTCATCTGAAACTTTTCCTTATTTTTCTCTTGTTTTATGAAAAACATTAAAAAATTGTTTGTTTTATAATAAAACAGAAATAAATTAATAAAAGAAATATATAAACTATAAATTTGTATACAAACTTTCATGAAATTTCTAAAATATATTTTGCCGTACTAAGACTTTTGCTGTCCACTGTATACATAGGTAAACATGCATATATTTTATAGGTATGAAATTAAGGGATTTAATGTTAATAAAATTTATTGTTTTGATTCCATTTCGTTCATGTTTTTTTTTTTACTGAAAAGTTTATAATAAAAACAATACCATACGTTTGAAACCATAATAAATTTTCATCCACCATCTGGCTTGTGATCGTATTCGGGTTTAAGAAATTTAATGTTTTGGATTTTCAACATAAAATTGAAAAAAAAAACTCCAACCTTCAAAGTGAGGTTGTAGAAATTATGATAAGAAACTATTTGTCCAATCCTGTATTTCTATTGTATTACTATTTTGGACAGTGCCGTATCAGGTAATTTTATTCATTTTTGTGGCAAAATATCATTTTCTTCACTTTCAAGAACGAATTTTTTTTTGTTTGTTTTAGCATTTGATAAAGAACATATCAAAGCATTTCTAAAAAATTAACGGCGACTGTTTAGCGGGTGTTCAAAATCGTTATTAGGGAGCAAAGTTGAAAGGCAGTATATACAGTGTGATTTAGTTGATTTTTTCAAGTTCTCTAAATTGGTGAAAAACAAACATAAATTTAAATTAAATATAGAGATAGCGAGTACTTATTAGTTTAACAGTAAGATTTTGTCAAAAATATTTTTTTTTTTTGGCGAAAAAACTCACACTTCTGACACAACCTTTAATTATTTTTTTTTTCTGAAAATTGAGTTTTGGATAAACTTTTAAAGAAATAAGCGATTTTGGTCGCGATAAAACAATTAAAAATATGTTAAATGAAGAGTTTTGAGTTAATTTTGTCAATTTAATTTAGCAAAAAAAATTTTTTTTTGAACCATACCAAGATGAGGATTTTCAAAAGTGTATGGAACGTTTTAATCAAGCCATACAGTTTGACTTTAGTTGTAGTTGTGTATATGGTAATGTGCCACAATTACTCGGTACTCTTGAATCTTTACCATCTAATAATCTAATGGAAATTGTAATTTCAGCCCATAAAAGTTTGTATTCATATTTTTTTGTGTTATTATTATAATTTTTAATACAATCACTTTAAAATGGCATAAACCTTCTAGTCTGTTTCAGTGTTTCTATTTTATTTTTGTCATCTTCGAACTTTTTTCTCCGTTCAATAATATTTTACATTTTTGAGTCTCTTATTTGGAACGTATAAAAATTAGTTAAATCTTTAGTCTTTTTTCCATGCTCAATGTTTTCTTCTAATTTGCCAACGACGGTATCCTTTTGCTCGAATCCAGAATTTTTGCCCATCCGTCGGCATCTGCCGTCATGATTCTGGCTGCTGCTGCCGCATCTCTTTCCCTTTGATCATAGGCTGCCATGAATTAATCAATGTACATCTGGGTATTGATCGCATTTAAGATTGTCTTTTGATATTGAGTATGCCACAACTGTATACCACTTTCATTAGCGGGCTCACCGCTATCGACTTCAAACATATCAATTCTAGTTACTTCTAAAGCTCTTTCCACTCTGTTGGTTGTTTTGAATGCGATATATGCCACTTTAAATTTAAAAGGTGTTTCATGATTGCAAAACTCGGTAATATTTTGGTGCCATTTGTCGGTTTCATCTTTCCCCATTATGTATTTGAAAATTTTTACCTCAGATTCAAAATCAGCAACCTCAAAAACCCCCGTATACCAATTTTCAACCTTATTCAGTGCTTCCTTATAATTTCGGCCAGAAAATTTAGTCATTTTACCTAAAGTGCAGTGTGTCGTGTTCCAACTGGTATTCGTATTAATTAAGAAAAACTGTCAGATTTAAAGGCCCTAATAATCTAAAATTGTAAATTAAATTAATTGTAAGTCGTGCTCATTGTATTCTTGTTAAATAAAATTCGATGAAACAGGAGGAAGTATAAATTGTAACTTTATAAACCAAGAACAGGCGAAAAGGGCATCATTTCTAGGACGATATTGAATTCCACAATAAAGCTAGACCCAGACTGGATGATATGTGTGCTCAAATGAGCCTTTATTAAAACTAAGCTGGCTTCCACTCACATACCACTCACATACACGGAGCGCCAAGAGTGAGTCAATACCTACTATAATTTTAAATTTTCTATTTTAAAAAAAATATACTTGTAGCACAACAATAATTTTTGCGATTTTTTTGTTTTAGCATTTTATAAGTACAGTAGGACCTTGATTATCCGTGATTCGATTATCCGGTAACATCAATTATCCGAGATGGAAAAAGAAAATTTTTTCCATCGACTTAATTTTATTTTGGATCGACTTAAATTTTTCTGCATCGTTTAACCGTGATTACCTCTATTATCCGTGATTATAAGCAAAAATTTTTTTCTATTATTTTGGACAAACAAGCGAAAAAGGGGAATACCCTCTTTAGTATACGAAATCCTTATCTACTGTTCACTGTTTTCTGGCAAAATTATTTTTTTTTATATATTTTTGAAACATGTATGTATATAAAATCCTTGAATTATTTAGTTTTTATATGTATAAACATGTACATATTCATTTTTTAATTAATAAAAATATCTATTAAAAAACTAGCCAAAATTGGTACTCAATTAACCGGAAAAATCGATTATACAGAATGCTTCCGGTCCCGACCATCACGGAAAATCGAGGTCCCACTGTAATAAATAAACGTTTTTAATTTATGGAAATTTATTCGACTATTCTCTATTCTAAAATGAATTATTTCAGCGGTGTTTACTCACTGTTGACGCTCACTGTACCTTAATAGCAGTTCTCTTGGTAAAAATTTCTACGGGTATGCTTAATAATATCAAGCTAAATGCTTAAAGTACTAAAGATACCTTTAACTAACCCCAAGTTTAACGACAAGTTGTAATAATGGCCCTTGATATGTATTATTTATTTTTATAGGATTCTGGTTTAAAATGGTCAAAACGAATTCAAATATGATGATATACGACAATATAAAGCCGAAGGCTTAACATTCTCTAGTTCAGAAAAAAATGTATTAATAAGAACGCCGACGTTAGCCTTTTTCCAAATAGCAGATGAACATGTAAACTGGCCTTTACAAATCTTTTTCAGATATTTTGTTTATTTTATTTCGAGTTATGTGAAAAATATTTACAAAATTGCTGCTTCTAAATTGCAGTTTTCTGGCAACATATTCCAGGCACTTACACAGTGTAGGGGTATAAACAAAAAAAAAATATCGTATCGTTATCAATAACACTTTGATAAGTAAACAAATAATATTCGCTAGAAAATGGAAAAAAAAAAACTAAAAAAATAAACCGAATGAACGAACATTATTTTTATTTTCTCTATCAATTTCACCTATTAAACTTCGTCATCATCATCATTCAACATCAATCAGTATTTATTTATTATTTGTTATTATTTTTCGGTTCAATTCCATTGAATGAATGAATTTCTAAATAATATGGCAGATATCATTGAAAAGATTATCGAAGAAGTACACAATGCCACACAAAAATATAAAAAAATAATCAAATTGTTTATGAAAGTCTGTTTGTATTTCGTTTTCACACTCAGATTTTTATTTTTATCTTTTAAATCTACGAAATCTTTTTTTTTTCACCCTTTTGGAAAAATAAAAATAAAAACCAAATGAGTTAAATAACTTATTATTGCTTCTTTTTTTGAATCGACAGATAAAAAAACAAAATTATGAAACCTTCAAACCTTTCTATTTACGAGATATTTTTAAAATTTAGTCTCTTCAACAAACTGCATAATCCTTGCAATACTACAACATACAGCATTAACAGCAATGTTCGATTCTCTTTCAAATTTATTTTAACAGAAGTTATTTTGGTTAAAAAATTTCGTTTTGGTTAAGTTCACCTACAAATTATCTGTAGCTGCCAGATGAGTAAGGCATCAAATCGTCAAATATTTAAGGAAAAAATAGTCAAAATCGTCAAAGTGATTCATTGAAATCGTAAAAAAAAATGGTCAGTAAACATAAATAAATAAAACGTATTTGTGTAAAAAATATTTGTATGTTTAAAAACTAGAGCTACATAGTTTACAAATTTATTTTAGGGTAAAAAATTTTAATTAATAAAGGTACAATTATAAAGTCGAAGCCATTACAATTGCTAAGTCTTAAATTGTTAAGATAATTTGCTCCTAAAGATGATTTATAAAGAAATTTCAAAGTTTTATTTTTTTTAGATCAACTCGGCTAAATGCTCTCTCTACATTAGCTTAACCCTTCTGCATCCCTTGGATATGTGCCCTTCCTATGATCCTTTGGGTCAATATGACCCAACGTTAAAATGTAAACAAAATTTCATATTTAATATAAGAAATTCATTTGTTTTGTTGTTTTTTTTTATTAAGTATAATAAAAAATAATGATAACTAAAATAAATAAGTCATATATGGCGGGCTTTGATGGAATGTATTGCCAAAAACTGCACCGACCTCGAAATGGAACCAATTGTTCATCTACAGTAACATTTTCATGAGGATTTTAAAAAACTTTGAGCTGATTACTCGACTTATTCCAAACGTTTCTTATCGGTGCTAGTTTGTCACGAAGTCTTCTTTCTTCTCTATCTTCAGAGCTGTCAAACCGTAGACACATTGATATGCTCGCAAATCGCTTGAGACTCATTGTTGCTCGAAAAACAGGTCTTCCGTTTTTTTCATTCCACAAGCTAGTGAGATTTTCTCCATGAGATTTTAAACCCCTGCCATTATTTGTAATCCAATATATGCATCAAGCTCTATCATATCAATGTTTTGCCAATTATTTTCATATAATTCTACACTTTTTTGATTTGTCATTTGGATCACAATATTTTTTATATTTTATGATATAAACTAATCGAACGAACACTTTATATCTGTTACCATAGATATTGCTCTTTTGGTAGATCCAGGCTTATTCAATAAAATTTGATTTTTCGGTAACCTGCCTGTTTGAAGTGATGGTACGAGTAGTTCTTTCCAAACTACACTTTTGTCTTTTGATAAATAAGTGCTGTGATCTATTCCTACCTCATCTTCCACCACCACGCTTTCAACGCTATTATTTGATGATGAATATGGTTCGTCTTCTGCATCGCTATCGGATGAAAAAATTTCATCACTATCATCAAAAATATCATCGTCTTCGTCATTCATTATTTGTTGCAACTGATGATCACTAAGAATCTGAAGCAATTTCATTATGGAACAATCAAGTATTAGAAATTTTATTTTACAATACTTACTTTTCTTCTTTGTGACACCCGTGGAACGTGCGAATTCACACCCATGCAACGTACGAATTCACACCCGTGGAACGTGCGAATTCACACCCATGGAACGTGCGAATTCACACCCATGGAACGTGCGAATTCACACCCATGGAACGTACGAATTCACACCCGTGGAACCCACGAATTCACACCCATGGAACGCACACATTCGCACCGGAATATTCAAAGCGAAATATTTTTATTTCATATACTAAACGGAGAATCACCGAATTGCAATTTAAATGAACTCTTTTGTGTACACAGTTCAAGTGTCGATGCATTGGCATATAATCATAAAACAAATTTCAAGAGATACCTTTGCGAGATTCTCCAAATCCTCACTTTGAGTATAATAAAATTTTGAATGAAAAAATATTAGTTGAAAGCGATTTTATTGATTATTTGACTGAAAATATTATTGATCGATGATTCTGAATGGTAAACTTGTAATATCGCATGTTGGGTCATATTGACCCAAAGGATATTAAATGTGTGTAAATCGTGTTTTGAAATGTGGAGGGGGAAGGATAAATTTAAATTTTATTGTTTAAAAGCATAGTTTTTGTGCCTGTGATGGATAAATTAAAGTTTCACGATCATATCTTATAATTAAAGGGAAAAATTTTGCGTTTGAAGGGTTAAGAATATTGATATTTTTGGAATCAATTTCGCTAAGGTTTAAAATAAAAAGCTAACATCTCCCATTTTGATTTCTGACATCTTTTTTTTAATAGAATAGTTTTATATAATTTTAAAGAAATATTTGTTTAAAGTTTACCAATTTTATGTGTCTCAATTCAGATTTAAAGTATTAAACTAGATCGTTACAATAAGGTCATAAATCGTCAGATCTCAAAATATGGTCTTTTTGGAGCACAAAATCGACAAAATGGTGATAAATCGTCAAATCTGACAGCCATGGTAGTTGGTTCCATAATGTAATGCCTCAGTTAATGTCAAGTGCAGCAGGAAGCATAGTAGTTTGGTGACAGTAAGATGTTATGTTTATATCACTCGGAATATTACTTGCATATTTTTCTCTTCTGTCGTACATACAGTGGACAGCAAAAGTTTTGGTACGGCAATAGATTTTAGCAATTTCATGAATTTTAACCAAAAGTTTGTATATAAATTTATAGTTTTTATATTTATTTTGTTAATTAATTTCTGTTTTATTATAAAACAAACAACACTAAACACTAAAATACTTACTATAAGATTATGTATTTACTTTGCTTGCTGCTCTGTCTTTTTTGCTTATGTGTCTGTTTTCTTATTTTGTAAATGCCTAACAACAAGACTGAAATTTTGATGAATGATTCGTATCATTCGAATCATTTATGAGTATTGTAAGTGTTTTTCAAAAGTTATGAATCGAAATGAGTAGGCTTATGAATCAAACATATTTCGAATGGTATGAGTTTGATGTCAATGTTGTACGAATACTCATTGCAACCTGTACGTTGCAATGCGTACGAATGAATCAGAGTAGTTAAATTTCAATATTGTTGACTCACTTATATTCAAAATTTCATGAGTGCTTATGAGTAGCGAAAAAACGATTCATTGCTGATCTCTGATACATATATAATTGATCATTACAACGCTTCAGCCAGGATTTCAAAGTAACTTCTCACACCAAGTATGTTGTGTGTTAATTTTATACATGAGTTTACTCCGAACGAGAGATTTTTTTTTGAGAAACTCTTCATGGCAATTTTTATTTGCTTTTAGAGTTTTTACCAGAAATCTGCTGAGAGGAAGCCGCTGAAGAGAAATATTTTTCAAATTTTTTATTTTGTTGGAAATGTCAGACCTGGAGTTTGAACCGTGGCCTCACGTCTAATAAGCCAACACATGACCTACTAGACTACGGCACTTGGAAGTATGGGAGTTTTTGTTGTGAAGGCATATACAGTAGACAGCAAAAGTCTTAGTACGGCAATTATCGTAGCAATTTTATGAAGTTTAGCCAAAAGTTAAGGTTTTTATATTTATTTTATTAATTAATTTCTGTTTTATTATAAAACAAAGAATTTGTTTAATGTTTTTCATAAAATAAGAGAAAAATAAGGAAAAGTTTCAGACGACACCATAGGTACCCCCATGGAGAACCCTGAGTAAATTTAAAATTCAAAGGTCTTATATATGAAAATGTTATCCCTTGTATTTAGTAGAATATCCCTTAAGATCAAGCACTCCATTTAACCCATTTGGAATTGAATGTACAAGTTTTGTTAAGTGTTTTCTGGTAACACCATGAGCAAGTTTTTCGGTTGACTTTTGTTTGAGGTTTGGCGATTACGTAACCGTTCTTTCAAATCATCTCCTAAATACTCTCTTGAAGTCATATCGGGACTTGGTGCAAGAGTATTAAGCCTGTGGGGACTTTTTTTGTCAAAATATATTATAGTACTAAAACTTTTGCTGTCCACTGTACTTACTTACATAACTGGTCATTACAATCGGGATTACGACCTAGTTTCTCACACCACTTATGTTGCGTGTGGTCGGACCTACAGTTTAAAGTCGACTCTGAACAACAGATTTTTGATAAGCTTTTCATGGTAATTTTATTTACTTTCAGACTTTTTGAATACTTCGAAGACTGGTGAGAGTAGGTAGCCGAAAAAATATTTTAAAAATACTTCGCATGCAGCTAGAAATATTTTGAACTCTATGATGCTGTAACAGCAGCGTAATTATTTATTCGTTATCGGTTCGACAATTATGATGTTAAAAATGAATGCGGCTCAGATTACGAAAAATTTTGATAAAACATTGGAAAAAATGTAATAAGACCAGCAGGCATTGGTGGCGCAGTTTGGACGTATCTACCGTATAGTCCGAACATTGAACCTTTTGACAATCAATCAATCTTTTAATGTTATAAATTTAAATTTCGTAGATGCCAGAAAAACGCTACTGAATCAGATTTTTCGCTCAGATAACCGATTACTTCTATACTTATGTAGTCAAGGCTTTACAACAAAAATATAAAAGAATCGATCTACAGCACAGATTTGGTTTAATAAGGCCTCGCATAAATATTTTGTAGCAATCGTAATTGAAATGTATCCTTCTGATATTGAAAATATAACTTAAGACTTGATAATGGGAGAGCTGTCGATGTATACTTAATGTTCTTATGAGCAAAACTCAATTTGGTTTTCTCATAAGTACTTTATAAAAAATTACTTGAAGATATTCGTTATTTTTTCATTGATTGAAAAAATACATTGAATTTCTTTGCAGTAAATGATTCAAATAAAACAAGAGATTAAAAATGTTCATCGTACCGTTACTATCTTAGATTTTCAAAGTAGAAAAACAACAACATTAAGAGCAATATGACTTATCTTATCCGTTTTACCATAGTACAATACTTTGGAATTTAAAATTTTCGTTTGTATGAACGCCATAGCAACTAAAGAAATTTGAAGAATTTATTTTGTTTCCTTTTTTTTTAATAACAAATGATTTGTTTAATATTGTTTTTAACAAAAGCAAATACAAAAATAAAAACAAAATTATAGATGATATATTATGGTAAATGTCTAATCTATTTTTAAAATAATCACTTGTGCAAAAAAGAATGTGTAAAATATACATATGTGTACAGGTCAGGAAAAATGTGTACGTACAGGCAGCCACTTATTGCGATCGCCTAAATTAAATAAATTGTTCGACTTTATTTTGTGGTGTATAATAAATAAATCGATCTGCATATGTCACATAAAATACAATCAGTGGGGAATGATTAACGAAAACAACAAAAACTTTGAAAACTATACAAATTTTTTTACTTAAAAACAAAATAATTAATATTTTATGGAACCATATTGGGTACAACCGCAAATTAAATGCGCAAATCAAATGAACATCTTACAAATTTTCCATTCGATGTATCGCTGATTCGTACCAATTCTTTCAAATCCCTAGAAGAAGCTTACTGTCTTGTTGTATTGAGTTGCATTGAGTTGCATTTTTATTTTTTAAAAACGTTTAAAATATAAGCTTGCTAGATTGCAAATAAAATAAAAATAAGTCTGTGTTTAGTTTTAATTAAAATTCTTTATTATTCGCACAATTCTATGTGCCACTGTTCGCAACTTTATGTAAACAACAACAATTGCTTTGTTTGTTATTCCTCTGTTCACACCCATCGCAAAAACAATAACAATTATTAGACAATTGTTCGCATGATCTTTGTAACGGAGATCTTCAAACCAAGATTACTCTCTTCAAACACACCACGTCTTCACACAAGACTGACTGAACTTTTACTAACTCAGTTGCCTACTTTGCCCTGCCTCTTATATGGCAACATAAACAGTCTGATGAATGTTCTTGAAGGCGAATATTCGTGGCTTCGCCTTCTCGGGATCTCTATAAATGTATGTTTATTTTTTTGTTTTGTTTCATTGCTGTTGTTTGTGTATTTTGTTTACATTAATTCTTATAGTGTGCGTTGTTGTATTTTTATTTACTTGTTTATCATTTTTTTATGCTGGTGTTTGTTGTTATATGGGTGATTTTTTTAGAGATATAGGAAAATTTTTCAAAACAAAAAACACATAAAATTCTGAAAAATGCATGAAATCTTTATTTGAATCAATAGTACGGTCCATATAATTTAATGTTTGAAGATTATTTCTCACTCGCTAACCATTCACAGTTGTGTACGTTACAATTCGCAGCATCTTTGAAGAAGTACGGTATAATGATGCCACCAGCCCATAAACCGCACCAAACTGTGACTTTTTCTGGATGCATCGGTAGCTTTTGCAATGCTTCTGGCTAATCTTCATTCCAAAATCGACAATTCTGCTTATTTACGTATCCATTGAGCCAAAAATGAGCTTCGTCGCTGAACACAATTTCTCGATAAAGAAGTGGATCTTCGGCCAACTTTCCAAGAGCCCATTCACCAAAAATTCTGCGCTGCGGTAGGTCGTGCACTAGCTGTATTTTGAAAGGCTTCACACCTAAATCCTTCCGCAAAATTTTCCACGTTGTTGAGTAATAGAGGCCCAATTGCTACGAACGGCGACGAATCGATAATTGATGGTCATCATTAACACTGGCCGATACAGCTGCGATATTTTCTTCAGTTCGCACTCTACGTAAGGGTGTTGGTGGTTTAATGTCCAACAATGTAAATTTGATGCGAAATTTAGTCACAATAGCCCGAATAGCCGCTTCAGTGGGTCGATTAAACTGACCATAAAATGGAAGAAACACGCGATGAACTTTCTTAACAGAGCACGCATTTTGATAATAAAATTCAATGATTTGCAAACGTTGTTCGTTTGTAAGACGATTCATGGTTAAATTATAGACCAAACTGAAGATGTTTGACAGTGAAACAAAACACGAAACGTGCGTGAGCTGTTTAAACTAGTGTTGCCAAAAAGATAATAGCTAAAAAATCGCCCGTTATTACTCAGTGCGGTAATTTGTAAACAAGTTCATTGTTTTTGTTTTTGGTACTTTTGTTTATAATTTTAATGTTAGTTTCTAGTTTTTTCCATTTTCGTATCAATATGTCAACAAAAACTAACTCGACGCAATCCATCTGAAACCAGACGTAACCAAACTATAAACTTGCCAACACCATATTTCCCCGTTGGTATAACACTTTTTGGAAAGTCACCGTTGTCTAGTAGGTAGTGTGTTGGCTTATTAGACCTAAAGCCCGGGTTCGTATCCCAGGTCTGCGATCTCTTGGCAAAAACTCTGAAAATAAATAAACCTGCCATGAAAAAGTTTCTCAACAATCTGTCGTTCGGAGTCGACGTTAAACTGTAGGTCCCGCCACTCACGTATAAAATTAACGAACACAACATAAGTGGTGTGAGAAGCTAGGCCATTATCCTGACTGAAGGGTTTATGTATGTATGTATGTATAACACTTTTTGGGTAAAGTTCTATATTTTGTTCTGTTAGGCTTTCATTCACCAAACATGTTGTACTCACTTTCATTAGTAAATAAAACATCTTGAAAATCTTTTGCTGTATGTATACATTTTTACTTGACAGTAGTTTGAAAATACGTAACATTTCACTTGGAAATGTGCTTTAAAGCAATAACAAAGCAATTTCAGTTCACTGCTCCATTCAAATTGTTTCCCAAAAATATTCAATTTGTTTTCATTCACTTTTATTTATTTGTTTATTTAACATTCTTTTAAAATAAGTTTTAATTTTGTTTTTTTTTTTTTGTTTTTTGATAACTTTTATGCCAATTCATAGTTATTTTGGTTGAATTCTCAAATGTTGTTTGTTTTCATTTCTCCGCACACTGATAAGAACTATTTCGGCGAAATGTATTACGTTCAGTATACAGGGTATAGTGATACAATACGAAAATAATGCTACGTATTATGTTGTATTCCAAAGAATTATTGCAAACTATTCGTAACAGAGACAGAGACAAAAGCAATAGAATCGTTTCTATAAGCTTCCCAAAAATAATAAAAAATACACACAAAAATTTCAATCACATTTGGATAAAAATAAATTCCTTGTAAGAAACTACTCGTAAACTTATAAATGCTCCAATAACTTCTAAGGAGGACAACCCAGTACCACAGAAGTTTATATAAATATTAAGCTTTTAAGAAATCTCTGATAGCGAATTGCTGAAGATACCGGTTTGTCCCAATCATGTGTTGAACTTAAGAAATTTTTTATTTGTTTAGACTAGCACGTCTTTCAGGAACAGGTCACTGCTGGTAATAATGGTACTGATCTGCATCACGAATCATAGTGACATTATGATAATATTGCAATACTACGCCAATTTCTTTTTTCCGCTAAATCTCCCCCTCCTCTTTTGGACTCTTTGTGCCCACTCCGGAATTGGAATTGGAGTTCCTCTGACCATTTGGCCCCTTTATATCCATATCCGCGTCCGGATTGCGCAACTAAATCTGAGAAGGTGATTAAACATCCATTCTAATCCAAGTCAAGTTTCTTAGATTTCAGCAAGGCTTCAGTGTAACTGGCTATTGTATTCCAATTTTCTTCTCTGTCCAGAAGTATATCGCAGAAGTTTCCGACAGTACAGATGCCGACTTTGGCCTCAACATTCCTTCTTAAACTCCATCTCTCACAATGAAAGAAAGTGTGTTCCGCATTATCAATCGACGCATCATCATAAATGGAATTTGGTCGTGTCGTCTTCCCCAGATAAACAGATATTTTCAGAAATAACCGTGTCCGTATAGCAGCTGTGTTAAATAGTAATTAATCACACCAAATTTCCTCTTAATACCACTTGTTTCAGTGTTCCATTTCTCTTGACAGTGTTGTATGGTACGTTTTCTAGTGTCGTCGACATTTAACGCTAATAGATACGCCTAGAAATAGGTCTGTAACGTAGGGTATTAGTAGTTTCAACAAAAAGGCTCAAAGCCAATTTAAAGTGTTAATGGGAATTTATTCCAAGAAAACCAAAATAAAAATATGGAAAAAAGAATTCATATTTTGCCTTCTAAATAACTTTCCATACTGTAATCGTAGTAGGTAGTGTGTTGACTTAGGTTTTTTAGCTCTTCTTTATTCTTCTTGTATGTAAATCTAGTAGCTTTAGGACAGTTGGAATATAGCGAGGATGATACAATACTCCAACTTGATAATGATCCGAAACACAAGTCGAAACTAGTTCAATCTTGATTGAAAGGTCAAAAATTTCAAATGATGAATTAGACTGCACAAAGTCCAGACTTAAACCCTATCGAAAATTTGTGGGCCATCCTTAACCGAAAACTAGAGGATCTTGAACAACAACCTGAAAGTATTAAGGAACTCTGGCAAAAAATATATTGTTACGTTTTTACTCTTTTAAAAATGTTAAAAATATGAGTTCGTAGAATGCAAATAAAATAAAAATAAATTGGTATTTAATTTTAAATCAATTCTTTATTGTTCGCACAATTCCGTGTGCCACCTTTGGATCTTGGTTTACACAACAATAATTTACTTTAATTGTGATTCTTTTTGTACAGTCGTTCGTTAAATCTTCACACACTGAGATCTTCAAACCGCGATTCTCTTCACACGCAACGTCCTCAAACAAGACTGACTGAATTCTTACTGAATCCACGTGTCTTCACACACGACCAGTGTTGTCAGATTTTTTTTACCTCCATCTCCAAAAGCTATACGCAAAATCGCCAAAAATCGCCAAAATAAAATATTCTTCATTTTTTCCAAAATAAAGATCGCCAAAAGTTTAAAAAATCATTTATATTTATTTATTTCTTGTATTATAAAGTCAATATAAATCTAATAAAAGTCTATAATAAAAAATATTATAATTTTACATTACATTTGTACTTTTAGTGCATTAGTTATTAGTTGTCAAAATATTTTTTACAAAAATCATTTGCATAAATCTATAATATCATAAACCTCATTCTCTGCAGATTCATTTTCACTGCTTGGTATATCATACATTGTATTAGAATTAAACTTTTTTAACATTTTATCTGAAGGCTCAAATGAATTGCGACAATTTTTATTAACATTCATATAACTTATTATTCTTATCAATGAATATAAACGGTCATATTGAATTTTATTACGTAAGCGAATTTTAGTGTAATTCATAATAGAAAAAATACGCAAGCGTTGCTGGTTGGTAAAATTAACGTATTTAGAACGGCCAGTGCTAAGTCTTTAAAGTGAAATGTTCCAGCCGCATCGCAATAATTGTAAACTTGTGGCCAAAAGTTGGGATTTTACCTTTAAAGATCGCAGTCCAATTGATATATGCTAATTTTGACCATTGCAATTCGTATTCCCCTGCAGATATTAAAAATAAAGTTAATGAATTTTGAACTACCGAAAATTTTACTTGTGATAAAAGGTTTCCACATTTTAATATTGAAAATTCATTATTTGTTTTAAAAATATTTATATTTTCAGGTAACCGTTTTAGCATTTCTTTAAGTTCATTTTTATACTTTTTAATTTCATTTCAAATTCTGTGCCAAAATCTATTCCATTCCAATGGCAGCAAAGAATCCGGCGAATCAATAGCCAAATTTAATGAACATATTAAGTTATCCAAATTTCCATTATTTTTTAAAATGACAGCTAAAACATTTTAGAAGAAATAATTAATATTGTTAAAACTATTTCACCATACATGCTATCTGCATCCATATAATCAGATTGAAGTTCTAAATTTAAATGATTCATTTTATTAACTATTGGGTTAATAATTAAATATCAAAAAAAAGTCTATTTTTTTCGTCAGATAGTTCTTTATAAATATGTTAAGCAGTCTTGTTGTTTTCAGCAGTTGAGATTAAAGAAAAGTGGTATTTTAACTCCACCCACTGCTCCAAGACAGCCAACGAATCCCCGATATTTGTACAAATTTTCTAAAATTATTCGAATCAACTCCAATGTTAACCAAATCAAAATTTTGTATTGTAAAGTACGAAGTGGGCTATAGCTAAAATAGTTGTAAATTTCCTTAAGTAAAAAGTCAGCCTTTTTGGGAATTTCACTTGAAAAAGTAATAATTGTGGATTTTCTTGTTTTATTTATTATTTGTTAAAAATAGCCAAATAAATCGCCAACTAGTCTGTAAATCGCCAAAAAATCGCCACGTCGCCAATTGAAAATTTTTGTCGCCAAAGGCAATGAAAAATAGCCACGTTTGGCGAGAAATCGCCACATCTGACAGCACTGCACACGACTGACCGAATTCTTACTGAATCGCCGTTGCATGCTCATGTCTTGCCTTTTATATCGCAGGGTAAGCAGTCTGATGAATGCATTTGAA
This sequence comes from Sarcophaga caerulescens, assembly GCA_927399465.1. Lineage (NCBI taxonomy): Eukaryota > Metazoa > Arthropoda > Insecta > Diptera > Sarcophagidae > Sarcophaga > Sarcophaga caerulescens. Next base: position 24,486,126 of record OV656867.1, read on the forward strand.
GGAGAATGTTTTGTCTTCGCGAAATCTCTATAAATGTAAACAAGTTGCTTGCAGTGTTGTTGTTGCGTGTTTACTGTGTACCTCTTTTTTTATACTGCACTTTGTTGTTGCTTGTTTACTTCTTTGTCCCCTTATTTTTTTTTATACTGATGTTGTTGCAATATTTTTTTGTTTATTCGTTAATCATGTCAACAAGTCCATTATTATTGTTTTTGGAGCTTTTGTTTATCATTTTAAGAACACCATTTCCATTTTCGTAACAATATGAAATGTGGTGTGAAATTGTTCTAAAATACTGCGAAAATTTTGTGGCGAGTATGCTACGTAGCATCAAGGAAGTTATTCGCAAAAAAGGAGATATAACCGGTTATTAATATAGTTTTCTGAATTTTTTAAAAAGAGTGCAAAAGTGAGTTTTTTTTTAGTTTTTATCAATAAAGTATTTTTTCTGTATGAAATGAAATGTAATTTTAATTTTTAATATTGGAAAAAGTGGAATATAATAAATCCTTAGTTAATTTATGGTAAGCATTTTATTTTGTTTTCATTTGTTGTTTACAAGCTACGGTTCCATAAAGGCAATCTTAAAAAAAGGGTTCACTTTTGCTCCATAGTGTATGTGTATTAAGATAAAAATTTATTGATGGTTTATTGAAAAATAAAAGCTTAATTAGTGAAATAATTTTCATTACATCGAATTAATTATAGAATTATAGAAATGTTTTTCATTTTCCTCATTACAATTTTTATATGCAATTTATCCTATCCAAGTAATTTAAATTCTCTCGAATTAATAGTGTGACTGGCTTGAATAAACAGACAAAGACAATTCGTTTGCAAAATACTTGTTTTATAAAGCAACAGATGATACGATTTATTGCAGTCGTATGAAATACTCTGAAATTGTTTATTTTTACATCATAATACTAAAACTGTTGAACTAATTTTAATTAATTAATCGTAACTAACTGAACTTTAATAACAAAAAAAAAAAAAACATGTTCTGCTAATTACAGGGTGTATGGTAGGTAGAAATAAATGGGAAATAAAAATTTTTTTTCATTGAAAAACTGTGAATTAAATAACCTTTAACATTGACTTAATAAGCGGATTTATTCTCGTAAGTTATACCTGAAATGAAATACGTATGAAATAAATTCGTAGGTATTTTATAAAATTTCATGGATGACATTATTTGTAATCGAGTTGAGGGCATTTTTTACAACAAATTTCATTTCATTTCGAGAACTACTTTAACAAAAGCAACAATAATAATATGAAAATCTAATAAAATAAAATAAAACCATCAATTTAACGACTTGAAGAACAACAAAAAAAAAATCCAACAAACAAACAGAAAAGATAAGATAGACAGACATACAGACAGACCCATTTGAGAGACATGTTTTTTTATGATCATTTTTATTTTTTGCTTTTTATATTGTATTTTACTTTACAGAAAGTAGATGAAGAAAAAAAGGTTTGCCAAACATTGTTATTCTGTCTCTGGTGCTTTAATTCTGTCCGTATGTCTTTCAGAAGAAATAAAAGAAAAAAAAAACTAAAATACAGGTATGATGCCTTCAAGATTAAGTTTAAAAACATGATACTGTGGTGCTACTGTCGAGCCTGTTATTGTTTATTTGGGACTGAAAAAAAAAAAATAGTAAACACTACGCTTTAAAAGTAATGAAACAATCACAATTTCCAAATTTAATAGTGGCACCAAATTGCTTATTTGTGGTAAAGGCTTCCCTTTTTGAGCGTACTGTTTAATAGGCATACAAACATTAAGACTTGCTTACTTACATACGTTTGTGAGTGTGTATGCATATATACGATGAGTATATGTTTACCTACATACTTACATATGTACATGGAGTGTTTCTTTTTTTTTATTATATTTCTTGTGCTTCGGTTATAGGTGCAGCCATAATCTTGATCTCCAACACAACATGATCTTGCCAAACCAAAATAAATAAAACGAAATAAAAAAGAGGTTGAAAAGAGAAAAACAAAACGTCTTAAAAACATCGTCGTTTAAGAAGACAAACAATAGTTTGAAAGTCTTTGGGTTTAAAAACAACACCCTACAATCGGCACTTTATATGACTCTTGCTTCATGGTATGTATATGATTAAGCATTTCTGTAATAATTTAGTTTTATTTAAACCGTACCTCATTGCAATAGCATTAAGACAAGTATGCTAATAACTTTATTTCTATGCAAAAATATTTCACTTTCATCCTGTCCCACTTCTGCCACAAATTGCTACGTTTTTACCTTTTAAAAACGTTTTAAAATATAGGCTCGTAGATTGCAAATAAAATAAAAATAAATTTGTGTTTAGTTTTAATTAAAATTCTTTATTATTCTCACAATTCTGTGTGCCACTGTTCACAACTTCATATAAACAACAACAATTGCTTTTTTTGTTATTCCTCTGTTTATACTTCATAAGCAATAACAATTCTAGAAAATTATTCAACAGATCTTTGTAACGGAGATCTTCAAACCACGATTACTCTCTTCAAACGCACCGCGTTTTCACACAAGACTGACTCAACTTCACTAACTCACTCGCCTGCTTTGCCTTGCCTTTTATATGGCAGGGTAAACAGTCTGATGAATGTTCTTGAAGGCGAATGTTCGTGACTTCGCCTTCTCGAGATCTCCATAAATGTAAAAATCGTTGTTTACGTTCATTATTATTATTTGTGTATTTTGTTTACATTTATTCTTGCAGTGTTTGTTGTTGTATTTTTGTTTAATTGTTTACAATATTTTTTTATTAAGTAGTACGATAATTTGTAAATATTGTTTTGTTTTTGTAGCTTTTGTTTATAATTTTAATGTTAAGCACTGTAAAAGCAAAACACCAGTATCTAGATTTTTCCATTTCCATAACACTGCCGCCCACTTAAGCCTGTTCGTCCCGAATAGACTCATTATCTCTTCTCCCATATTTCGCCAGTCGCTCTATGCATACGATCTTCATATTTGCTGGAGGACTATTATCTTTCTGTAAGTGCTCCAAAGTGCTCTTTGCTTGCATATGCTTCCCATTGATGGTCTAAAGTTTCACTACTTCATTTACATTTTCTGTATCAAAGATGTTGAAAAACGAAGTTAACTTGGTTAAGAACTCAAATCATTTTATGTTTTTCGCTTTCTATTTCATTAATGTTAGCTACTACTATTAATGTTAGCTACTTAAATGAAGGCACAAAAGCCAAGTGAATGAAATAAATATGGTGAAATGAAGGCATTACTGATAGGCCCACTGCCAGGAATGTGTGGTTTGGCCTAATTTGTCATTTCTCGTAAATCAATGTGATTACCAGAACCGTAACAACTTGAACAATTACTAATGAAATCATTTTAGAGATGGGGAACGAATAGCAACGTGGGCCTAACATAGGTTTTAAGGGAATATAGCACCTACAGCTCACTTAACTCACATACGAACAAGAAAGGTTTTAAAACAAACTGCAGACGATCGCCTGACATATAAGAACAACTACCATAAACAGTGAATTAGTTGTGAAAACTGGAACCTCTTGTTGGAAACTGAAGTTATCAACAACAAGCGCGTTTCATGAAAGCGTTGTGCTAATAGCTGTGTAACTGAGAAAGAGGCGAACAAAACTAGACATGTTCTCAGATAATTTTTCCGGGATCTCCAAATACACATCCATGAAGCCATGAAATATTTTTATTTAAAACCAATTCGAACCTAAAATAATAACACAAACTGACTTCTCGAAAAAAACCAGACATGTTGTCCATTTAAAAAATTAAAAAGGAAAACTTACTAACCAATGTTTAAAAAAAAGTGATAACAAGTCCTGTGATACAATTTTTCTGTGAAAAGAAAGAATAATCCTTGGCGAGTCTCCATCTATGTAGTTCAGTTATTTGCTTTTCCTGTAAAACAAACAAGAATTGTCTGGCTTTGTTTGCCAGCTCTTGATTGTCTCAACTGAGAAGACAATTGCGGTGCCAGACATACGTAATTGATCATTACAACCCTTCAGTCAGGATTACGACCTAGTTTCTCACAGCACTTATGTTGTGTGCTTTAATTTTATACATGAGTGGCGGACCTACAGTTTAAAGTCGACTCTATACGACAGATTTTTGAGAAACTTTTCATGGCAATATTATTTATTCTTAGAGTATTTGCCAGAAGTCTGCTAAGAGAAAGTCGACGAAGAAATATTTTCTTATATTTTGTTTTACTAGAGATGTCAGACCTGTGGTATTGAGGTCAAATAAGCCAACACACAACAGAGCCCTTGGTGCCAGACGTAACAAATGCTAAAGTGATTGATTTTGAATATCACGAAAGAAGTGCAAGCTGTTGTCAAAAAGTATTGTAAAACTGAAATGAAATACATAGGTGGAGACTCGCCAAGGATTATTCTTTCTTTTCACAGGAAAATTTTATCACAGAACTTGTTTTAAAAACCATTTATAAACCATAAAAAATATAATAAAAAATTAATATTTACGCTGACTAACTGCTACATCTCCACAAAAAGAATTGAAATTTTCGAATTTGGAATGCGACTCCATCCACTCAGCAGATAATATCTTGTTTAGAAGCACGCTTGCCTCATGCAAATATATCCACTAACTGTCCCAACTACCATACAAAATTGTGCAGCAATAATATAACGATTCTATTGGCAAGACTGTGTACCCATTTAGTACCGCTTATTATGAATCACATCTGGTATACGGAGAACGATAGTGAATTATAGACGTTAAAATTAAGGCCTTTGAAAAATGGGGAAAATATGTACTTCAAACAAATGTGATATAATTAAAGTCGCCGTAGTCTATTAGGTAGTGTGTTGGCTTATTGGACATGAGGCCACGGTTTAAACCCCAGGTCAGACATCTCCCATAAAACGAAATAAGAATATATATTTTTCCGGCGAATTCCTCTTAGCAGATTTCCGGCAGTAAGTAAATTTGCCATGAAAAATTTCACAAAAATCTGTCGTTCGGAGTCCACTTTACAGTGTAGGTCCCGCCACTCATGTATAAAATTAACACGCACAACGTAAGTGCCGTGAGAAGCTAGGTCGTAATCCTGACTGAAGGGTTGTAATGACCTGTTATTTGTGTTATAAACAAATGTAATTAAAGAATTTCAGAAATTTCAAACATTGCTGCTGCATTATACTATGTTCAGATTCAATGATTCAATATTCGGTTAATTGAGCACAATATTTTAAGTGTTTAGGCGTAATTATATACGCAATTCAGCTTACTCAATATTCATTTGACAGCTGGTAAACAACAACATTGTTTTTATTTTGGTCGCAAAAATTAGTGTTATTTGTTAGTTTATTAGTATTTGTTTGTCGTTATAGACATTTGAGTTGTCAAATATAAACACAAAGTGTTCGGTTAATTGTAATATGCTCACTAAACATATTTATGACAGTGCTGCATTTTAGATCTTACTCAATATTATAACAATTAGTGTATTATTGCGTAATAATTAATTTAATCTTTATATGAAATATTGAGCTTAGTAATGGCGTTTATTGCGATTTACGCAATAAAGGTGCATATCTGTACACTGTATTAGGCTTTTGTATGGATTTCGCAAATCAGATAGTCTCGCAACTGGCGTTGCCATGTTGAAATTTAAGTGAAAGTCTAGGCAAAATTTGCAACAAATTAAATGTTATTCTTAATAATTTTTTCTAAAGTAAAAGCTTATGAATTCAGCTACACTATCCACTACATGAAGCATCATTAGTTCTAGTAAATGTTTGAATCATAGGACCCCGAGTAACAAGTAGGGACTCCAAAAGTATATAAAATTTACTGCAGACATATGAATGTTTCAACTGCATCAATCGCCTAACTAATACATATCTAAAGTTCGTATAGGGTGAACAGTTAAGAGAGAAAAAAAAATAAAACAAGAAAAAAGCTCCATAAACGATATTCGAGAAGATGTTGAAAGGTTCGCTGTTGCTATTGCCAATGCTGATTTAGTCAAACATTCACCCAGTCAAACATCATCAAACTAGCTTGACTATAAGTCAGGCTTCTAACGGTTTAATATTGAAGTTTATCTTGGTCTTACATTTTTTGTTTTTTATTTTTTTGTGTTTTGAGTCGTTAAGGTATTCAAACTGTGTTTCTTTGTGTTTTTTTTTTTGTTGTTTTCATTATTTTTTTTTTTAATATTTATGGAACGACGTTCTTGGCGTTGTTGTGCCAATATTTCCCTCTTCGAATGCTTATACCCGGTCGTATGCAACAATCATTAGAGGCATATACATACAAGAGAAACAACATCGTTCTCACAACAACTTGAAGTAAGAAAAGATGTGAAAAGTAAGAAAAAAAATAAAAACGAACGAACGAACAAAAAATAAATGGAGATGGAACTGGCCAGTCAACCAACCAACCAGTCAGAGATTCAACAACCAGCAGCATAAGGAGATTTTAATTGTCTCGTGCTGGTTTCAATTGTTACCGTTGTAATGTTGTTATTGTTGCCAATACGTTGTTGTTGTTTTAATTCAGACTTACGATGCTATTGTTTGTTGGAGATGTTGTGTCTTAAACATGTTTTTGTTTTTTTTTTTCAAACGCTACAAAAGAGAAGAAAAAAATGACATTAAAATTTGTGCTTTTTGCTTAAGTCTTTTGTTTTGTTGTTCATTGTTGTTCTTCTCTTGCTTGGTTTTCTTGGTTTTTTCTTGGTTTTTTGATGTAAGTTTTGGTTTGTTTTCTTTACCTCTTTCAAATGTTTATTGAAATTTAAACATGTGTAGTATGGATGAGATGTATGTATGTACATATATTTGATGACATGGTTTTCTTGCTTTTTTACAACAATAACAACAAGCCTAGTAACAATAACAACTATAGTAATAATAGCAATAACAACATTATAATAAAATGAAAGCAAACAAAAAATTGACTTGAAAAAATAAGATTTAGGCGAGATAAGCCATTAACAAGATTAACGAAAAGTGATAAATTCAGATTATAATGGGGAGTCTATTCTATGAACTACTGTTTTGCTGTTGTTGTTGTTGCTTTCTTTTCTCTTAAGTGTTATATGGAGTGAAGTCTCGTTCACAAAAACTATTCCAACAACAAAAATCTTTTATTTTATTTAAAATTACGATAACACCACCATCACACCAGTAGCACATATTTATTGTTATTCGAAAACGAAAAAAAAAAATTGGAGAAAAACTTCTTTTGACTACTGCATAAGGAAAATGGAATACTAATATGATGTGGGTAAACAAACAGATACAGAAGCATGAAATGCAGTAATCGGTTTTTCTATTTAAATGCAATGTTTTAAATATTCTCAGTCTTAAACCCAAAAATACTCAGGGCTTTTTGTAAAATTACAAATAAATACCAGGTCTTTCTAGTTCTAATTCGTTTTTCAAATGAACATAGAATGCATATTGCATAGAGATTTAGCAGGTTATACGTTAATATACATATCAGAGATCAGATATGAATCGTTTTTTCGCTACTCATAAGCACTCATGAAATTTTGAATATAAGTGAGTCAACAATATTGAAATTTAACTACTCTGATTCATTCATACTCACTACAACGTTGATTTATAAGTACAGGTTGCAATGAGTATGCATACAAAGTTGACATCGAACTCAAACCATTCGAAATATGTTTGATTCATTAGATCCATTCGATTTGATTAGAAAAATACTTATAATACTTATAAATGATTCTAGTCACTCGAATCATTCATCAAAATTTACAATCTTAGTTATCGTTGCATTTAGAAAAAAAAGATAAAGTAGCAAGCAGGTCAAACATACAGCCTTCTAGTAAGTATTTTTGTGTTCAAACTCGATTTATACTTATTTTGTGATTCGTATATATGCTGAGTTATGTAAAGTCGAAATCAACAACATCATGCGTATTGTTAAGTATGAGTACGAAGAGTTCTTCAAACTTTGAACATGAGTACTGGTTCCATGATAATTTTAAAATAAGTATGAATGCGTTTAAGTATCAGAAATTATGAGTATAATTTGATTCTACTCATTTTTTTGAAAGATCGTTGCTGATCTCAGATACTTACACACGAGAGAATCGACAGTTTATAAATAACTGCCGGCATCGGTCATCATCGTTCATCGTGAGTGTCCATCGTTAGTTTTAATGGCATTTCATCCGAATATTGATTTATAAGATCCCTTATTCACTTGTATAAGCTCTATCTCTGCTGTTCGCATTACTTACATATGCCCACATAAGTGACAAATACCTAAATATTGTTACGTTTTTACCTTTTAAAAACGTTTAAAATATGAGCTCGTAGATTGTAAATAAAATAAAAATAAATTTGTGTTTAGTTTTAATTAACATTCTTTATTATTCGTACAATTCTGTGTGCCACTGTTCACAACTTGATGTAATAACAACAATCGCTTTGTTTGTTATTCCTCTGTTTACACACTTTGCATAAACAATAACAATTACTAGACAATTGTTCGACAGATCTTTGTAACGGAGATCTTTAAACCCAGATTATTCTCTTCAAACTCACACTAGGCTGACTGAACTTTTACTAACTCAATCACCTGCTTTGCCTTACCTTTTATATGGCAGAGTAAACAGTCTGATGAATGTTCTTGTAGGCGAATGTTATTGGCTTCGCCTTCTCGAGATATGTATAAATGCAAACATTGTTGTTTCATTATTGTTGTGTATTTTGTTTACATTTATACTTGTAGTGTTTGTTGTTGTATTTTTGTTTACTTGTTTATCACTTTCTTAATGCTGATGTTTCTTGTTGTATTTTTGTTTACTTGTTTACCAACTTTTATGATGGCGTTTGTTGGTATATTTTTGTTTACTTGCTTTCCATTTCTTCATGCTTGTGTTTGTTGTTATATTACGCAGTGCGATAAATTGTAAGCAAGTTCATTGTTTTTTTTTTTTGTAGCTTTTGTTTATCGTTTTAATGTTAAACGACGTTACACCATTTCCATTTCCGTAACATTATCTTTACTGACAGTGAAAAACATTCTAAGGTTATTCAGAACAACAAAGTTTAAGAGCAGTACTCTACATATACAATAATAAGTAGAATTCTGTATTTTTTAGTTCCGTTTTATAACAAAATTTCATGGATGCATAGAAAACATCACTGCATTTTGTGATAAATAGATGTTATATCAATGCAAAGCATCGAAATGTTCACCACTACTACCTATCAATGGTACATTATGTGCATCATATCGCCTAAATCACGCAAATGTGTAAACCATACCGTATAATGTGTAGGCTAACGTTAGCGAAAGACAACGTATACATTTATTACCATTATGTTTTCAAAATCAATTGCCAGCTATTTTCTTTCGGATGATTTTTACTGAATTTTAACCAGGAAGTAGATTTGGTTGATAATTTTTGTTTTTTTTTTTTTTTAATATTACTTTACGTATACCAACCATATAATCGTTACCTGATAAGTTTGGTCTTGAGTTTCTTGTTGCCAGCGCTGTTGGCACTGTTGTTGTGATTTTTATTGCTTTTGTTTTTCTTTAATAAAATAACGTCTTGACATTGATTTTAATCGTATTTCATTGGTTACATTATCTTCCTTTTGTAGACATCAGCAGCAAAAGCATTTTCAAACGAAAACAAAATCGAATAAATATGTATGTATGTATGTCTGTATGGCTGTTTTTTCATTATTATTTTTCAACAATCGAACTTCAATTTGAAATTTTATAGCGGCAAGAATTTTATATCTTCAAATATAACACATACATATACTCGAACATATAACATACATACATACCGTACATACATATACAAATGTTTGTAATTTACATTTCAGTTAATGTACACGTTGATGTCTGTTTCCTTACGAGTTACTGTGTGGATATGTTTTGTTTGTATTGTCTATATGGGTTTCATTTCAATAACAACTCAACAGTTGTGACACATGATTTATTTTAATATGATACCACCTTATACAGTATTGGGCAAAACTGAAGCTACGATCTTTTTGTAAAAAAAACTTTAACTCATTCTTATACTATAAATACAATTATATTCTACAAAAATATGTTAAAAAATATATTTCTTTACATTATTTTTGAACAACAAACCTAAGCTATATCTTCAGCAATAAAATATATTTTTTTTAGGGAGCATATGGCTTCCACAAAGCATTTTCTATCATATCCAGGTGGCTGCTATTGTTAAATTTCGGTTGATTGTTATTCTGCATTGTTTCCAATTCGTTAATCTATTGTTGTTCCAACTAAGCTGGTGATTGGTCTGCTATAGCAGGCCCTACGGTAATGGTGCTGCCATCTATCGTTGCCTGGTAGCAATAATAAAATATATAAACTTGAAATATTGTTACGAACCTAGATACTGTTGTTTTGCTTTTACATCGTTTAACATTAAAAATATAAACAAAAGCTACAAAAACAAAAACAAAAACAATGAACTTGTTTACAAATTATCACACTGCGTAATATAACAACAAACACCAGCTTACAAGAATAAATGTAAACAAAACACACAAACAATAATAATAAAACAACGATGTTTTATGGAGATCTCGAGAAGGAAAAGCCACGAACATTCGCCTTCAAAAACATTCGTCTGTTTATTGTTTACCCTGGCATATAAAAGGCATGGCAAAGCAGGCATCGGAGATAGTGAAAGTTCAGTCAGCCTTGTGTGAAGACGCGGTATATTTGAAGAGAATAATCTGGGTTTAAAGATCTCCGTTACAAAGATCTGTCGAACAATTGTCTAGTAATTGTTATTGTTTATGCAAAGTGTGTAAACAGGGGAGTAACAAACAAAGCAATTGTTGTTGTTTACATAGGGTTGTGAGGAGATAGAGGTCAGGACAATAACTGAGGAGGCTACATTCGAACTGAGATATCTGGATGAGGTGACAACAGAGGAGGAAATAATCGCCGCATGGAAGGACCAAATAGGGGAAATACAACCATCGGCTCTCAAGACGATCAGAAACGTTCCAGGAGGTACTAGGACGGCGATAATCGCAATACCTGCGAAGCTGGCCTGCAGAGCCGAGGAAATTGGCAAACTACGTGTAGGATGGACAGTTTGCCGTTTATTTAGGAAGTTGACCCCAAGGAGATGTTATAGGTGCTTGGATTATGGGCATGTAGCGGGAAGGTGCCGCAGTAACCACGACTGGTCCAAACACTGCTTCAAGTGCGGGGGGCAAGACCATTTTGCGAAGGCTTGTAGCCGTGACCCCCTTTGCCTTCTCTGTAGAGGCGACCAGGATGTTGACGCGAAACATATCACGGGAGGACCCAAGTGCCCACATTATCTGGCGGCACGACGAAGATTGGAGAATGCGGGTAAATGAGAGTCTTACAGTTGAACTTAAACCACTGTGAAGCGGCGCAGGAACTGCTGAAACAGACGGTGCGTGAGCAGAGAATAGACTTGGCAGTACTGAGCGAGCACTATAGAGCATCTGAAAACCAACGTTGGATTACCAGCGGGTGCAACAAAGCGTCGATATGGTCCTGCGGTAAATTCAAAGTGGGAAATGTCGACAAAAGGGGCGACGGCTTTGTGAAATGCTCTGTTAATGGGGTACATTTCTTTAGCTGTTATCTTCCCCCTAGCTTGTCAATGGAGGACTTTAAACGCAGACTGGATGACATCGTTAAGGAAGCAAGGAACGTAAGACCTGTGGTAATTGCCGGGGATTTCAATGCTTGGGCTGTTGAATGGGGCTCGGCATACACTAACCCAAGAGGAGAATGCCTACTTGACGCATTTGCAACGTTAGAGGTTGTTTTACTTAATCGTGGTGACAAGGATACATTTTCGAGAAATGGACGCTGCTCTAAAATTGACCTGACATTCGTCAGCGACTCCCTGGCGGCCTCATCTACCTGGATGGTGTCTGACATCTATACACATAGTGATCACCAGGCTATCATTTTTGAGATCCGGGAACGCTCTACGGAACGCAACGTTCCTACTGCACCGCCGAACCCTCTTTGGAAAGACTCCACCTTTGATAGGGAAACCTTTGTCCTCGCATTGGAGGACATTCGGTTATCCGGAAACGCGAATGACAAGGCGACGAAACTTATGCGCTCCATAACGGAGGCTTGCAACGCATCTATGGCAAGGAGGCGCCACATGCCTGGGAAGAAACACGTCTACTGGTGGAACGCGGATATAGCGAATCTAAGGCGGGAATGTAACCGCGCACGTCGGCTATTCCAAAGGGCCAGGGGTCGTGATGACTTCACAGAACTACGGGAAAGGTTTAGAAGGCTTAGGACCAATCTGAATGGAGCCATTGCGCACAGCAAGAGAAGATGCTACAGGGAAATGTGTGCCGATGTGGATGATAATCCCTGGGGAACTGGATATAAGGTGGTGATGAGAAAGCTGAACTGCTTCCGACCACCAGCAACAACGTGCGCAGCTAAGCTGCAATCAATCGTAGCGGACCTTTTTCCACGGAGGGCCGAGATCACATACTCCGTGCGGGACATGCGGTCACCGGAGGAAATCCCAGAAGTCAGCAGTCAGGAATTGGAGTCAGTCTGTAGAGAAATGAAACTTAATAAGGCACCGGGGATCGATGGGATCCCAAACATCGCGCTTAAGGCAGCTATTGAGAATAACACTGAGCTGTTTAGACAAGTGTTTGATGCTTGTATCCAGGAGAGGACGTTCCCTAGGATATGGAAGAGGCAGAGACTGGTTCTCATTTCGAAAGGTAACAACGCGCAGGATGCATCGGGATACCGCCCGCTTTGTATGATCGACACGGCCGGAAAACTTCTGGAGAGGATAATTTGTAGGAGACTGGAAGCATTCCTGGGTGAAGAAGGCTTGTCGGATCGCCAATTTGGTTTCCGGAAAGCACGTTCCACAATAGATGCAATAGACATGGTTATGACAATAGCAAAGGATGCTATCAGCGGTGAGCGCTGGCTGGAAGGCGATAAGGAATACTGTGCTGTCATCACCCTGGACGTCAAAAACGCATTCAACTCAGCGGATTGGGATGCCACTTTAGCAGCCCTAGATGAAAAGGACGTACCAAACTACTTATTGGAACTCATTAAGGACTATTTTAAGGATAGAGTGCTCTTATATGACACAGATGACGGCAGAAAGTCGTATGCGGTATCGGCGGGTGTTCCGCAAGGTTCCGTGCTGGGCCCAATACTATGGAATGTTATGTATGATGGTGTACTGAGGCTTAGACTCCCTAAAGGTGCGCAAATCATTGGATTTGCAGACGATATTGCCCTGGTGATAAGGGGAAAACATTTGGATGAATTGGTGAGAACGTGTAACACTGCGGTTGGCATGGTCAGGAGCTGGATCACAGGAATAGGTCTCAAACTTGCTGATCACAAAACAGATGTACTACTTGTAAGCAGTAGAAAGAGGATGGAGTTTATTACAATAACAGTAGGTGACCAGCGCATAACATCAAGGCAGGCGATTAAATATCTGGGAGTAATGATTGATAACAGGCTCACGTTTAAAGAACATCTGACGTATATCGGGGGAAAATGTGCGGCGACATCATGTGCACTTGCCCGAATAATGCCTAACCTAGGAGGCCCAAAACAGGAGAGGAGACAGTTACTGATGAAGGTGGTGACATCGATCGCTATATATGCAGCCCCTATATGGGCCGGGGCTATGGATAAAAGGACCTATAGAGCAGGAATAGAAGCGGCCTACAGGAGATCAGCTCTCAGGGTGATTTCTGCCTTCCGCACAGTGTCTACTGATGCAGCGTTGGTGATAGCGGGGATGTTGCCTCTGAAGCTAGTAGTGGACATGGAGAGGAGGAAACATGACACACGGAGGAGAATAGATTCTTCGAACCCTGTTCAATTAGCGGATGATACTATGGATAGATGGCAGCAGGACTGGTCCAATTCCACCAAGGGAAGATGGACCCACAGACTCATACCGAACATAGGCGTATGGACCAAAAGGAGACACGGTCAGGTGAACTTCCACCTGACACAATTGCTAACAGGCCATGGATGTTATAGGACATATCTCTATAAGTATGGTCATGACGTGGACGAGGTATGCCCAGAATGCCGTAATGAAAGGGAGACGGCGGAGCATGTTTTCTTTACTTGCACGCGTTATGCTGTTCAACGAAACTGCCTGGAGAGTACAATAGGATATCAGGTAACGCCCGATAATATAGTTAGCCTGATGTTAACCTCATGTGACAATTGGAACGCAGTATGTGTTTTCGCAAGGAAGGTATTGTTACGGCAAAGATTGGCTGAGAGAGCAAGGTCAGCGGAATTTGAAGGCGGCACTCGCTGAATCTCCACCCCCCCCGAAGTAATACTTGATTGTGGTCCCGGGGGGGGGCGAATGGTTGGAAGTGTGACGAACGAGGTTGGGTTTAGTACGTAGGCGCTTAGCAAGCCGAGAGTAAGTCTTGCGGCGAATCGTGCACATTGGTAGGCCGGGCTACCAATGTCTTTCGAAGATTCCCAACCTTTAGCTCGTAAAGCTATAAAAAAAAAAAAAAAAAAACATAGGGTTGTGAACAGTGACACACAGAATTGTACGAATAATAAAGAATTTTAATTAAAACTAAACACAAATTTATTTTTATTTTACTTGCAATCTACGAGCTCGTACTTTAAACGTTTTTAAAAGGTAAAAACATAACAATATTTTAATATTCAGTGGCATAATCACTACTTCATTACTCTTCTGCATGCCATGCATGGCTTCAAAATAAATTAGAAATTAGTTTCTCAGTTTCAATCATTTTCCGTCTGCCTTAAAAGTCCATCATTATTCTTTGATCTACAAATTCCCATAGATTTCCTATTGAATTAAGATTAGATCGTTGTACTGATTACTGTAAGACTTTGATTTTATTTTCAACAAATCACCCCTTTGCACATCTAAAGATTCATTCACGGAACGTAAGAGAATGTACGTTCGTTTTTTGACATACGAAAAGTAATGAGAGCGATTATCGAACCGTAATGTAATTTCGGTAAGCTTTTACATTACTCTTCATATCAAAAAAGCGAACGTACTATCCGTGGACGTTTGGCTAACCGGGACTTAAGTGTAGCTTTACGGTATCTTCACTTAAGACTCTGCCATTTTGAACTTTGCCCTAGACCAGAACCACTACACCACACCAAACTTTTGTGAATCACAATTTTCTTCATGGAACATCAGTCTTAATCAAATACATTTTCCCATTGCTATCTATGACAGTAACTTTAATCCACTTTTCGTGCAGCTTCACGAATACCATCATTTTAGAACTTCTTTTTGGCTTATTGGCTAAGGTTATATCCAAGAGAATTTTAGCATATCTTTATCACATCAGTATAGTTTGTTTATTCTCATTAAATTTCGTTTGCGACAATTCACATGGTTTTCTGATATGGAGATTCGTTTAGACGGTGGATTTTATTTCAAATGATTTTAAACTGTCATGTACATACCAGAGGTCAGCAATGAGTATTCAAAAATATAAGTAGAATCGAATCATACTCATAATTTCTGATACTTATAGGCATTCATACTTATTTTAATATCATGGAACCTTTACTCATATCCAAAGTTTGAAGTACTCTTTATATTCATACTTAACAACACATATGATGTTATTGATTTCGACTCTCCATGACTCAACATATACACGAAGTATGAATCGCGTACGAACACTAAAATACTTACTAAAAGGTTGCATGTTTGCTGTGCTTGCTGCTCTGTCTTTTTTGCTTATGTGTCTTTTTTCTTTTTTTATAAATGCAACAACAACTAAGACTGTAAATTTTGATGAATGATTCGAGTCATTATAAGTATTTTTCCTTCTTTTTGCAAATTCGAGTAGTTCGAATCATTTATAAGTATTATAATTGTTTTTTCTAAAGTTATGAAACTAAATGTGTAGGCTTATGAGTGAAACATATTTCGAATGGTATGAGTTTGATGTCAACGTTGTACGCATACTTATTGCAACCTGTACTTATATATCAACATTGTAGTGAGTGCGAATGAATCAGACTACATAGTTAAATTTCAATATTGTTGACTCACTTGTATTCAAAATTTCATGAGTGCTTATGAGTAGCGAAAAATAGATTCATTTCTGATCTCCGGTACAAGCGTACATAATTGGTCATTATAGCTTTTTAGTCGCACCACTTATGTTGTGTGCGTTAATTTTATATATGAGTGGCGGGACTTACAGTTAAAAGTCGACTCTGAATGAAAAATTTTTGAGAAACTTTTCATGGAGAAACCTTTCTCCGAGTTTTTCCGGAAATCTTCTGAGAGGAAGTCGCCGAAGAATTATTTTTTCATATTTCGTTTTGTTCAAGATGTCTGAACTGGTATTTGAACTGAGGCTTCATGTCTAACAAGCCAACACATTTCTTACTAGACTATAGGGATTACAAACTTTCATGCGGTTAAGGTTAATATCCGATTAGTCAATGTTTTTAAGGACTGGTAATCAAGACAGAGATGCTATTTTAATATCGAAATTCCCAAAATGAAAGAGAAGACACCACTGCTGGTTTCAATGGTTGCCTTTTTTTTAGAAAAAAAAAAACAATAATACATAATAACGTCTCAGATACTTCACTAGTTTTCTAATCTATATAAATTTTTACTCAGTAGGTGAAGCCTTACTCTTACCAATACTCTTACCATTGACTGATAAATGGGAAAGACTACTTTTTAATTTAATTGTTTTAATAACTTTTTGTCCAAATGTTTCTGTACAATTGCGGTGGGGCTAATTACTGACTGGCATTAAAATTCTGATGTTCTTCGTAAATTATTGTGCTAGTTAAGCACAACAGAGCGTACAAATATGTGAATAAATTTTTGGTTTTAATTTTAATACAATTCGTTACTTTAAACAGAAAGAAAAAACTTTATGAAACACTTTTAAGTGGACTTTAAACTTATGAAACGATAATAAAATTTGTATTTAATTTGAAAACAAATCTTTATCACATTTACGTCACCGGATATTTTTACTATTGCTAAGGAGATAAAAGCACGTGATATGAACAGCTGAGTGTAAATCAACGTGGCTTAGCTTGCGCTTTAAAAAATTTAGGAGCATAATTTATCAGAAAACAAAAAAATCTGGCACTGTCCGGATCTTTCCCTTGCCTATTTATTTATTAATCTTGGTGTGTTTTCGCGGCCTTTTTATTTTGAATTAAAATTGTGTCTACTAATGATAACATTCTTCCATGATGAATAATTTTACTTATGAAATGCAATAAATTTGAACTCGATTTAGTGTTTCTACTGTTCCTACTGTCCCTTTATGTACTTTTTAACAATTGAACGTAATATCAGGAATATGATTTAATTTAAGAAGACCGAAACAACGATAGAACAAATATTTTATTTTTTTTTTATCTGATTTCTTTACCATAATTATTTATACTTTTCTTGAAAATAGTGAAACTAAAAACCGCTTTTCTATATTTTTGTAATACAAATCGGTGTTTGATAAAAGACTAGTGTAGTACCAGAGTAATTACACTAAGCGACAAAAAATTAAATTCACCCTAGTAACTACATAGTCAAACTTGTGCATTTAGTTGAGTAGAATTTAAAAATATTGTTATGAAAATGAAAAATCTATATACTGGTGTTTTGCTTTCACATCGCTTAACATTAAATTATAAACAAAAGCTACATAAATAAAACAAACAATACATTAAACAAACCTGTTTACAAATTATCATACTGCTTAATATAACAACAACCGCCAGCATAAAAATATGGTAAACAAGTAAACAAAAATACAACAAAAAATGCTACAAGAATAAATGTAAACAAAATACACCAACAATAATAATGAAACAACGATGTTTACATTTATAGAGATCTCGAGAAGGCGAAACCCCGTACATTCGCCTTCAAGAACATTCATCAGACTGTTTACTCTGCCATATAAAGGCTAGGCAAAGCTGGCGGCTGAGTGAGTGAAGTTCAGTCAGTCTTGTGTGAATACGCGGTGTGTTTGAAAAAAGTAATCGTGGTTTGACGATCTCCGTTACAAAGATCTGATGAATGCCCTTGAAGGCGAATGACTTCGTCTTCTCGAAATTGAATTGAAATCGAATTTCATTATCGTTGTTTGTGTATTTTGTTTATGTTAGTTCTTGTGTTGTTGTTGTTGCAATTTTGCTTACTTGTTTACAATTTAAACGATGTGAAAGCATAACACCATTTCCATTATTCTAATGATCACGACGCCCCTTAATAAATACATATCTGCCTATATTATTATAAGCCAAGTTGAGTTTGCGCCTATCATCAGTATCACAGTTTGTGAAAATTTCAGATCCTTATAAAGGAACAGGAATCAAATACCTTTTAGCCAGTTGCACATGTATGGCAAAGGGAGTCGAATCTATTACAGCCCATAAGCTTCTAAGCATACCATAAACTTTAGCAACGATGACATTAATGTGGTTAGACCACCTTAGCTGAGAAACTAGGTCAATAATCCTGACTGAAGGGTTGTAATGACCAATTATGTATATAGACCACCTTTGCCAACCATTAAAGATAATACCCAGATTGAGTGCTGATTCAATAAAATCAATTTTATTCCCCCTGATAATAATATCTGGCACATCAAATGCTCTCTTAATTCTGGAGAGCAATAAACATTTAAATATAGAGCGATTTATACAAACTCCATTAGCCTTAGACCAGTTGTTAATTTTTTGTAGATCATCGTTGATCGAGTCTATACATACTTACATACATAATTGACCATTACCACCCTTGAGTCAGGATTACGGCCTAGCTTATGCCACCACTCATGATGTGTGCATTAATTTTATACGTGAGTGGCGGGACCTACAGTTTAACGTCGACTCCGAATGACGGATTTTTGAGAAACATTTCATGGCAGATTTTTTTTATTTACTCTCAGAGTTTTTACCAGAAATCTGCTGAGAGGAAATCGCCGAAGAAATATTTTTTTTTTTTTTTATATTTCGTTTTGATGCGTGACCTGGAATACGAACAAGGGCTTTACGTCTAATGAGCCAACACACAGACCACACAACAACCTACTAGAATCCGGCGAGTCTATACATAGTTTGAAATTCTCAATACGAGTGCTCCTATAAAGCTGAACGTCATCAGCGTACATATGTACGCTACAATTATCCAAGACATCAGATGCATAGGACGTAAATGTATATACAGAACAAAAGAGACCTTAATATTGATTCCTAAGGAGTACCTCTTCCAACGTTTAGCAAATTCAAGATGTTGCCGTTTAGGTAAAATCGTTGTTATCTGTTTATAAGGTAAGAACTTATAAGACTACAAGCTGAATTAGAAAAATGAAAGAGGGTCTGTAGCTACTTCAATAATATTTTGTGATCAACCGTAGCAAAAGCCTTAGTGTGATCCAAATGAACTAAAAACGCTATATAATTTTCATCTAGTTTCAACCTAAGGTCATCAACTACATTTAAGAATAAATTTCTCTACACTGAATAAAATTCTATCTAAAATGTAGAAATTACATTGGGTACACACTTTTAGGAAATCATGATATCATGTAGAAATTTATTTATGCACCCAACTCGATTTACAGTGACAAAAACGTACGATTTCATTATATTTTTATTTTCTTTCATCATTTGTCTCTGTTGTTGCCAAGTGAGGTTTTTGTTTAATTCATTTTTGTTTTGTTTTTGATTTTTTTTCTGTTGCATTAGTTTCTTTTTCATGTCGTCGTTATTGTTTAAAGTAAATAAATATTCTGTAGGTCACGTTTTTTTTCCTTTTCTTTTCTTGTGTTTTTTCTTCTCATTTTATAAAGTCGGTTCACATTTCATCACCATCACCGTGTCGTTTTTGAATTAAAACTTAAGATTTGCAAACAAAAATTTTAAATAAGAGTATAATGACAAGATATTCTACATGTAATTTTATAAAAAATATAAAATAATGAATATGATGCATATTAACTAAGGAGTGTAAGACGTCAGAACGCAAACCGATGGCAAAAAAATCTGTTTTTACACAAAAAACTCAAACTCAAGCAGAAATAATTAAAAACAAATAAACGCATGATCGAGTTCATGAACGTCAAAAGCAAATTATTTTAAATGCATTATGATTTGATTAAAAAAAATAAAATATTTTTATAAATAAATTTAATTAAATTACTACACATGTTTACATTGGTATTTAAAACTCGTATATATCAGAAATGATAGCATTTGCATAAATTGGTGACCATAAGATCAAACAAAATTGTAATAAAAAAAGAGGAGAAAAAATAGGTTAGGTACACCTTAAAATTTTAACTTTTACTACCTCTGAGGAAAGACATAAAATTCTAACAAAAGATTTCTTTTATCGTCAGAACAAATAAACACTGTGTTGCGGCATCAAGAAGAGTCAATTAATTTCCACACATCTTTCAATTTAAAATTTTTATTGCTCTCCTGTTATGAACTAAACAAAGAAATTTTCATCCAAAAAATATATACGTTTTGTTTAACGATCAGAATAAAGAAAATTCACAGTCAATCAATGTAACATGAAAGACATTTTCGGAACAATAGAGGGTTCCCTAAAACCCAAGACGATATCGATTGTAATAAAATATGAAATTTCAATCATAAATTATAAATCAAAGAAAAAATAAATTATTCAACAGAATTTTAATAAAAGAAATGAATGCAATGAAACTTTCGAAAGTATTTTGGTTCTAGTATTTTGGTAGATTCCCTTTTCTTTCTTTCGTTGGAAGAGGTATTTCTCAGGGATCAATATTAGGGCCTCTTTTGTTCTGTATATACACTGAGCGCCATAAGTGAGTCAACACCCACTATAATTTTAAATTTTCTATTATAAAAAATATACTTGTAGCACAAAAATAATTGAATTGTTGTTTTTGTTTTAAAATTTTATAAGTAATAAATAAACGTTTTTATTTTTGGAAATTTATTCGACTATTCTCATTTACTCTTCTCGCTATCTTAAGAAAATGAATTATTTCAGTGGTGTTTACTCACTTTTGGCGCTCAGTGTACATTAACGACCTACCTAATGTTTTTGATAATTGTAGCGTACATATGTACGCTGATGACGTTCAGTTTTATAGGAGCACTCGAATTGAGAATATCAAACTATGATTGCAAAATATTGACCAGAGCTAAGGCTAATGAACTTTGTATAAATCCATCAAAATCTAAATGTTTATTGCTCTCCGGAACTAAGAGAGCATTTGATGTGTCAGATATTATTATCAGGGGGAATAAAATTGATTTTGTTGAATCAGGCATCCAATCTGGGTATTACTTTAATGGCCGGGGAACGTGGTCTAACCACATTAATGTCATCATTGCTAAAGTTTACGGTATGCTTAGAAACTTATGGGCTGTAATAGATTCGACTCCTTTTGCCATACGCATGCAATTGGCTAAAACGTTTTTGATTCCTGTTCTTTTATACATACATAATTGGTCATTACAACCCTTCAGTCAGGATTATTGACCTAGTTTCTCACACCACTTATGTTGTGTGTGTTAATTTTACATATAAGTGGCGGGACCTACAGTTTAAAGTCGACTCCGAACGACAGATTTTTTGAGAAACTTTTCATGGCAATTTTATTTACTCTCAGAGTTTTTGCCAGAAATCTGGTGAGAGGATATCGCCGAAGAAATACTTTTTGTATTTTGTTTTGATGTCTGGCCTGGGGCTCGAACCCTGGCTTTACGTCTAATAAGCCAACACACTACCTACTATACTACGGCGACTTCTGTTCTTTTATACGGATCTGAAACTTTCACAAACTGTGATACTGATGATAAGCGGAAACTTAACTTGGTTTATAATAATATAGCCAGATATGTATTTATTAAGGGACGTCGAGACCATATATCGCAATTTTCTTACCAGATATTTGGAATTAATTTTGATCATCTATTAAATATTAAATGACTTATTCTCCTCCATAAGATCATTACCTCAAAAAAACCAACATACTTATTCAGTAGGATTAAATTTGATAGATCCAACCGCGATAGGAAAATTATCCGATATAGACATAAGACTCTTTTGTCACAACGCCAGTTTTTTATACATACCATCAGTCTTTGGAATACTTTACCTAATTATATTCAGATAATGCATCAAATCTGTTATTTCTTATAACTTATGACACCCTGAGAGTCGGACAGTATTTTTATGTTCTGACTTCAAATCCTGGTTTAATTAAGCATATCTTTCGATAGCGTAAACTTTCGACTTTCCCATGGGTGACACCCATGTGACACCGAACGTTTCCGTACCACAGAGGATGTCCCATCTCATAAAGAGCGTTTACTCTCACCATGCTCCAGTAGCTATAGAATAATCCTGAATTATTTTGTGTTATACGCATACATACATAATTGCTCATTACAACCCATCAGTCAGTATTACGACCTAGATTCCCACACCACTTATATTGTGTGCGTTAATTTTATACATGAGTGGCAGGACCTACAATTAAAAGTCGACTTGGAACGACAAATTTTTGAGAAACTTTTCATGGAAATTTTATTTACTCACAGAGTTTTTGCCAGAAGTCTGCTGAGAGGATGTCACTGAAGATGTTCTGTTGGAGGTGTCTGACCTCACATCCAATAAGACAAATCACTACCTACTAGACTATGGTGATATGGCGTTATGCTATGGTTAAATTGCTTGTTCAGAATCCGACTAAAAACGAAAATAGTCTTCATTATTGTTTTCGAGTATTAAAATTAAAAAGATTCAATCCCCTTTCAAATAATTCATATGGGAATACTACTACCATACTATACAAATAGGGCAACTAACGATTCATATGAATCTTTTTACACATTGTTACGCGGAAAAAACATACTAATCGAAAATCAGCTAACACGAAAAGCAAACATGAACAAAAGACACATCGTACGGTACTCAGAATCATGCCACAACTACATAGGGTTAAATACGGAAATATACGAGAAGCGAACTATACAAAGATCAAAAACTCAATAATAACCAAGAAAGATCACGAAGTTGCCAGACGTGAAATAAGGCAGCATAAATAGGCCGAAGAAAGATGTTGTCAGTCAATCATCAATAGTCCGTCAGTGATAGGATGTGATTAACTGCCATTAATAACTGACAGTTTTATTAAAAAGTGCGATGTTGAATGCCGAAAGTTTGATGTCTGTTAACAAGGATCGCGAATAAAACTGATAGGGCAGAGTTGCGGCTTGCCGCAACACATTCTTACAGGCGCCTCTGTTTCTTGCGTGCCTACGCCAGTTGGTCACACCAATTGATGTCAGAGCTTCCTCGATTTGGTCCTTCCAACGCATTGTACAAGGTAGTCCTCTTCGCCGACTTCCGCAGATCCCCGCATCAAATACCCGTCTCGTCGAAGCATCCTCCTCCATTCGAACGACATGGCCGAGCCAGCGCAGTCGCTGGATATTAATACGATGCACAACGTCTATGTCTTTGAGGAGCTCATACAGCTCACTGTTGTATCGGATGCGGAAATCATCGCCAACTCGCACTGGACCGAAGATCTTACGTAGGACTTTTCTTTCGGATACTCTCAAGGCTGCTGCATCTGTGCATTATAGGGTCCATGCCTCTGCGCCACGGGTAGGATGAGCGTCTTGTACAGCGTTTTGTCATACGAGAGAGGTCTCTGCTACTCAATTGCCTATTGAGACCATAGTAGCCCCTCTTGGCAAGAGTGATACTGCGCTTAATCTCCAGACTGACAACTGGTGGTAACGGCGAAGCCAAGATAAATAAATTCCTTGACTATATCAAAAGTATAGTTATCGGCCGTAATCTGAGAATCAATACGCCGCACGTCTCTACTTGCCGATAACATATACTTTGTTTTGCCCTCATTTACTGTCAGACCCATCTTAGTAGACTTTCGTTCAATAGCACTAAAGGCAGTAGTAACATCTCACTTGGTACGCCCTATGATATCAATGTCGTCAGCGTACGCAAGCAACTGGACGCTTATTTGAAAAATAGTGCCATTGCGATGCACTCTCGCCTTTCGCAGAACACTCTCCATGACGAAGTTGAAGATGTCGCATGATAAGGGATCGCCTTGTTTGAAACCTTGCACGGTATCAAAATGTCCGGAGTGGTCCATTCCTACCTTGACGGAGCTGCAGGAATTGCTCAACGTCATTCTGCATAGCCTTATCAGCTTCGCAGGTATACCGAACTCAGATATTGCGGCAAAAACTCAATTCCTTATGGGGTTATCCAAGGCTGCCTTATAGTCGACAAAAAGATGGTGTGTGTCGACTTGTTTTTCGTGCGTCTTTTCCACGATTTGGCGTAGTGTGAAGATCTGCTCAATGGTGGACTTGCCAGGTCTGAAGCCGCACTGATAAGGTCCAATCAGTGATTTGACGAGCGGCATCAGTCGTTCACACAATACGCCTCTAAGAACCTTATATGCGATAGGGAGAAGACTTATACCCCTGTAGTCGGCGCATATTGTAGGACTATTTCACCAAATTCTTAACTTTTGTAAAAGATTGTTGAAAGTCTTAAAGACATTACCTATGTTATTGAATTTAAAATTAGACTCGACAACGGCAGAGAGTTTAAATCACATACACAGTAATTCGGTTATATAAAATTTATTTGAACTTTTCATACAAAATACATTAAATGTATACATTAAATGCTTTAAATTTAATTCTTTTTGAACTTAGCATCGTTAAAACATAAATAAGGTTGTATATACATAAATGGTATATATATATACAGTGGACAGCAAAAGTCTTATTACGGCAATATATTTTAGTAATTTCATGAATTTTAACCAACAGTTTGTATAAAAAATTAAGGTTTTTATATTTATTTTATTAATTTATTTCCGTTTTATTATAAAGCAAACAATTTTTTAATGTTTTTCATAAAACAAGAGAAAAATAAGGAAACATTTCAGATGACCCCATAGGTGCCCCCAAGGAGAACCGTGAGTAAATTTAGAATTAAAAGGCCTAATATATGAAAATGTTATCCTTTGTATTTAGTAGAATATCCCTTAAGGTCAAGCACTCCATTTAACCCATTTGGAATTGAATGTACAAGTTTTGTTTACAGTTTTCTGCTGGCACCATGAACAAGTTTTTCGGTTGACTTTTGTTTGAGGTTTAGCGATTACGTAACCGTTCTTTCAAATTATCTCCTAAATATTGTCTTGAAGTCATACCGGGACTTTGTGCAAGAGTATTAAGCCTGTGGGGACTTTTTTTGTCAAAATATATTGGAGTACTAAGACTTTTGCTGTCCACTGTATATGGAACTAATGTGTGCCTCTTTATAATTTACTGAAAGTGTGACTTGCCTTAGTTTACATTCATATTCCACAGATAATCTTTATACTTATGAGAAATTTTATGTATGAAATTATTAATTACACTGTTTGAATACAGCGCGGTAAAACATAATATTAGTTTACCTCAACAAATTATAGGTTCCCAGATCGGAAGTACATTACTTTGGGGTTGTATATAATCCGAAATTATTATTATGTTGCGAAGAACAACAACATGAGATAGTCATGTCGACAAAAATGCTTACAAAAACAATGAATGACATCAAAAACACTCCTTTTTTCTAATTTTCTTTAAATAATATACACACATTCAGAATTCTGGTAATTTTCCATAAAAAGAAAAACACAATTTTCCACTAAAACAGAAGCCGTATGAGTGTGTATACGCATACATTGGAGAGACATGTTAATAACATGCTTAACTCCTTGACGTTTATTTTGGCTTTCGTAATGTCGAAACAATAACAATAATCACAGCATGTCACACACGGTCTGTTTTGTGTACGCAATCGAATATACACTCGTAGTTTAAGCCACCATCAGCCACCATTACGAGCATGTCGTTAAAGGACTGGCCTGCGGTGAAATGTCCTTGTCGTATTTATATTCAGAAATATTGTATTTGCTTGCCTTGAATAAAAGAAAATTACAAAGAATTTTAATTTTCTTTCGTTTTTTTTACCTCTATTGACTAACCAACAATTTTAAATGTTTACGTAAATATTTTGTTGCCTCTTTACGACCGAGCTATAAAAGCCAAATATTACAGTGAAGACTGAAATAGTGTAGCAGGCACACATTTAACACACACATAACTTGTTAATAGCACGATGCGACAGTGAATTGCTATCGAGTAACATGTTTACATGGTTACCGGATTATTGGATTACTGGAGCGTTTTCTAGGCGGAGGTGTTGGCAATACAGGAAACATCACCATACTCTCCGATAGCCAGGCGGCTATCAGGGCTCTGGGCTCCAATGTGATGAACACCAGGATGGTTTACGGCTGTCGGAAACACCTGAACAGGGTAGCAAGAGGTATAAAGTACACATCATTTGGGTTCCAGGACACAATGATATCTCGGGCAACTGCAGAGCGGATGATCTGGCCAGACACGGCACCTTTGGGGAACTGCAGGCTCATGATTGACAACGAGATCACGGATTCACGGATTCAACCGCAGGTGGGCAGCTTCGGATAAGGGCAGAGTGGCGCGCATAATCTGGCCGAGACTGGATAGAGAGCGCACTGCAAGGCTGCTTAAACTCCAAAGGGGCATGCTCAGGTCATTGCATTATGGGTGTCCACGCATTGGTTTGGGACACCTCGCGAATGATTTCTGTAGAAGCTGCTGGGACGAGGATGAGGAAGAGACGGTTCTTCATCTACTGGGAACATGCCCGGCACTATGTCAAAGGAGAAAGAGACATATTGGTGCCTACTGCATCGATGATCTGAGTGATTTATAGAACATTGACTTCGGCAGTTTGAGTTACTTCATTGTAAGCTCTAAGTGGTTCCAGGACTAGGGGATAGTTAACATGAACTGTGGTATCATAATGGGCCCCATGGGGCCTAAGTGCGTCCTACCTACCTACCTAACGACGTGTGTAGGTTGTAAATTTAGTAGAACAGAACTCAAAAATATTTTTTTATATCCCTTGAACCCACTAAACTTGAGATATAAAAAGTTATGGAGACACTTTTGAAGGGATTTTACATAACATACATAATTGGTCATTACAACCCTTCAGTCAGGATTACGACCTAGCTTCTCACACCACTTATGTTGTGTGCGTTAATTTTAATACATGAGTGGCGAAGGGATTTTAAAAATTCGAAATTCTTCGAAAAGGTGAGGAATTGAACTTTAATCCAACTATACATATAGAAATATTGTTTGAACTAATATGTTATGAGTTTTGATTGACTAAACTTAATAATCATCATTATGGTGGTTTAGGTTGTTGCAATTTTGTTCATTTGACTTTCTTTGGTGTAGAAATTTTTGTTACACAGTGTTTAAGTGGTATAATCATATCGGTAGTAAATTAGGCCAGAAAATTACGCCTATACAATGGCTGATGGCTTTACCTTACACGCTTTTCAAATTGCGTGTTTAGTTAAAAGAACATGAAATTGGAAAGTCTTAACAACCAACACCATCTCATTACCGACCCATACGCACCATTATAATTGGTACGTAACAAATAATTGGGGTGGTCAAATGATGGCTTTTATTTTTAGAAAACAAAATTATAAAACATTTAAAAAACCACCATAAATTTTCCTATAAAAAATCAGCAGACTTTATATTCTATTGTTTAATATTTTAATACAAATCCGAATGAATGTTAATCTAAAAAGAAAATAAGAAATAAAATATTATAGAATATTAGAAAAAAATTTGTATGTCATTCAATGCAAATAAATATGAAAACAACATTGAAATTGTCATATCAGTAGTAGCCGTAGTCTAGTTAGTGTCTAGGTAGTGTGTTGACTTATTAGCGGTGAGGAAATGGTTCAAACGCCAGGTTAGACAGTTCTAATAACAGAAGCTACGTTATAATCCTGTATGTACGTATGTACATAATGTATGTACGTATGTATGTCATACCATAGAAAGTTATTTTTAAGCTATAAATTAAAAATATTGTTACGTTTTTACCTTTTTAAAAACGTTTAAATATGAGTTTGTTAATTGCAAAAAAAAAGTAAAAACAAATATGTGTTTAATTTCAGTTAAACAGTTTATTGTCCACACAATCTTATGTGCCACTGTTCAAACATATACAACGTACACAACAGTAACAACAACAATTTATTGCTTGTTCGGTCTTGTCACACAACTATTCGCTATTCTGCTCACAACGGAGATCTTCAAACCGCGACGGTTTTGTTCACACGCTACTTTACACAAGGCTGACTGAATTCGTACTGACTCGTTGCCTGCTTTGTCTTGCCCTTTTATATACGCAAGAGATCAGTCTGATGAAAGTTCTTGAAGTGGAACATTCGGGGTTTGGCCTTCTCGAGTATTCTTTCGCGACACATTGCTTGTTGTTGCCTTTGCTTACTTGTCTATCTCCTTTTCTCATACTGATGTTGTTGTTGATTTACTTATAATAAGTTCGATGTATTTGGTAGTGTAGCTGGTAGCTTTTGTTTTTAATTTTCATGTGAAATGATATTAGGTCGTTTTCATTTGCGTAACAATATTGTACCAGCAGGAGCATAAAAAATGAAAACTTTTCAAATTATTTTATTTTTAAATCACCATGATGGTTACAAAATGCTGGATGCATAGCTGTCAGATAATTAAAGCATCAACTCATAAAATATTAGAAAAAAATCGTCAAATTATTTAAGCATTTAATCAATTCAGGTACAATATTAAAGTTTTAAAAAATCTTTTTATATAATACTAGCTGACCCGGCGAACTTCGTCCCGCCCAAAATTGATTTTTTTATTGCCCAAAACAGGTCACACTATATATTTGCTGTAATACGCTGCATAAAACAGTTACTATATATAAAAATAACTAACTTACTATAAGTGTGTGGATCTATCTATCTAGTTCAAAATTTAATCGAAGTCGGTACGTTATTTAGGTGAGGCATACCTAGGTCCGAATCATGGGTAGCGCTGACGAAGTTGTAGTTGTTGTACTCGCTCCAAAACAAAAACTAACAGACATACATGTTAGATATGTATGTACATTGTACATATGTAGTTATAAACGATCGAATTAGCTGTCTTATGGTATCTTTTAAAGGGGGAGGATTACCACGCCCATTTTTGGTGAGTTTGTCGACATCGACTCTACGAACTAACCCACCAAATTGCATTCGTCTACGATCACTATGTCCCTAAATATAAGGTTTGCCACGCCTACTTTTTGCTATATCGAATTTTTTTTTTAAGCCATCTAAACCTGATAAGCTTCCGCCTCACGCCGATCAAGCACTTAACGCCTTCAGCAAAACATAAAATAGGCTTATTGCGCAAATAGAGTTTAAAAAAGAGTGATAGATAGATATTTATTCACTTTTTTTTAATATATTTTTTTCACAAAAAGATGTTAGATTTCAGTCGTTATCGGGCTAATTAACGCCACTGCACGCTGATTAACGACTTAACGCCTTCAACGAAACACAGCATAGTGCAGTAGTTCTTAAGTTACTGTGCAAAAACACAAAAAAAAACTAAATATTGCGCCATCTGTCGGACGAACTTCAAACTACACAGAAACACTCCTCACGCTCCATATTAAGTACATTAAGTTTGGTCAAAATCGGTTCGTGCGTTCTGGAGTTATAGCGTCAGGAAGGAAAACCCGACTTATTTTTATATAGTAGATTGCTTCTAAGGAATTTAGTTTAAGTTTTGTGGAATTCACTTTTATGGAATTTATTTTAATTTAAATTAACTTCGTTTAATACTCTCTCTGCTTTAGCTGAAGAATGTGAGACTACTAATATTTCTTAATAAATTTAGTCAAGGCTTAAAATTAAAAGCTACCATCTCTTATTTTCATTTCTGATATTTTTTTTTTCCAAAAATCAAGAAGTTTTATATCATTTTCAGGAAAAAATTGTTTAAGATTTAAGCAATCTACCCAGCGTTGTCAAATGCTCTAAACCTTCTGGGCATGAAAATTCAGTGTGATGTTCGCTAGAACCGATACATTTTTTAGTGCCTTAGCTTCTTAAGACGTTGTAAGAAATACTTCACTTCATCTGATCCTCATACTATTTATACCACTTTTATCCGATCGAAAATGGAATACAGCTCACATGTTAGGGTAGGTGAGGTATCCAACTCTATTCATTCATTGGTGCTTCGTTGTAATATGGCTTGTGTTTCACTGTTCTATTGGTACTACAAAGGATTTTTCTCGAGCGAAATAAAGGGACTTATTACCAAGAATCATGTATTCCTACGAGTCACTCGAATCATTCATCAAAATTTACAGTCTTAGTTGTTAGGCATTTACAAAAAAAGAAAAAAGACACATAAGCAAAAAAGACAGAGCAGAAAGCAAAGCAAACACACAAGCTTCTAGTGAGTATTTTAGTGTTCGTACGCGAATCATACTAATTTTGTGATTTTTGTATATGTTGGGTTATGGACAGTCGAAAACAACAACATCACACGTGTTGTTAAGTATGAGTATGAAGAGTATTTCACACTTTGAATATGAGTAGTATGAGTATGATTTTAAAATAAATGAAATACATCTTTTTGAATACACATTGCTGATCTCTGGCTAAGACCGAATTTGTAAAAAGGCGACTTTAGCCTATTCATCGCTACCTTAGTCATTTTCACATGAATCGAATGTAAAGAAAGTTTCTGTAGCAATCTTACCAGATGTTTAAAAAAATTAAGAAAATTAATTTAATAAACAGATTCCAATTTAAAATGTATTTGAAAAGTCCAAAAATACCACAATCTTCGTGATTTCATATGTTAGCCAACGATCACTCAACCAATCCGTCATTTACTAATTGGTTAATTAAAATAAAACAATAAAGGCCTTGATTGTTAATTCGTTAACAAACTGCTTTATTTACATTACCATACACAATCAGATACACTTTCGTACACAGGCAATTACAGAAAATTAACAAACATTTTCACGATTTCACGCTTAAAGTAATGAAAAAAATATTTTTTGTTTTTGAAAATAAAGTGTAAGAAAATGAAAAATAAAAATTATTTAAACAGGAACAAACACCGGATGTTAATTATTTTATTCCAGACTAAGACAGCTAATTTGGTCGAACAAAATAAAATTTTAATAAACATAAATAAAGGCAAGTGGTTTTAAAATATTTTGAAAATTAAAAAGCACCTGAAACTTTACTGCATATTTTCAAATAGTTTTTTGATTGATTAACTTGTGTAAGCACAAGTCACCAACTCTATTAATATTTGAAGCTTAAGCTTACTAATTAGTACAGACGGCTGAGTTGTATAGATAGGCTGTTCTGTAGTCAGTCAAATTTTTTATATACATACATACATACATAATTGGTCATAACAACCCTTGTCAGGATTGTGATCTAGCTTCTCACACCACTTATGTTGTGTGTGCTAATTCTATACATGAGTGGCAGAATCTACAGTTTAAAGTCGATTCCAAGCGACAGACTTTTGAGAAAGTTTTTATGGCAATTTTATTTACTCTCAGAGTTTTTGCCTGAAATCTGCTCAGAAAACCCCAAAGAAATATTTTTTCATATTTCGTCTTGTTGAAGATGTTTGACATGGGATTTGAACCGAGACCTCATGCCTAATAAATCAACACAGTACCTACTAGACTACAGCAACACTCGTATATCTTTTAAAGTTTTAGAACTTTGCAATTGAAAGATAAAACAGATTTTTCTGTCTGCTTCGACTGCCACTTCTGACCATCAATGCAACAAAAATACAATATCATATTGTCTTCAACTTAATTTAATTGAACTATGATCACATCTCATTTCTTGACAAGTTTGAAACTACAAATATTGTCCTTCATCTTTAGATGAATACTTCCTCAAGGAAGTATTCTAGGGCCGTTCCTATACTCAGTGGTGTTGTGCTAATTTTTTTTTTACCGGAACGCGTATATATAATTATATAGACAGGGCCGATCCTGGGTAGGCGGCCGCTCTGTGCGGTCTCATGTCCCAAATTTAACGAGGGGGGTGATTTTCCTTGATAATCCTGGTGGCTGCGTTTTTTTTTTTTGGGTCTCATGTCCCAAATTTGACGACGGGGGGGAGGGAGATTTCCCCCAATTTTTGTCCGTCGCCAGGTTTTAAATGCTCAAATTCTTAAATAGTAATTAGTTCGGGTTCGGGTTCACGTATTTGTGTCGGTTCGGGTCGAGTTCCGGTTCAGCAGAAAAAAAACGTTCCGGTTCGGAAAAACAAGCAGGTTCGTTGCGGTTTTTGTTCCGGTTCGGGTTCGGTTCAAACCCTTGTTTATAAAAATATATATAAAAATTCGTCAAAAATTAGAAAAAAAATCAGCAATTCTTTTTAATTTTTTTTTTTCAAAACGTCAGCCAATTCTCGTTATCAGAAATCATCTTTAGTTCCGGAACGCGTTCCTGTCCAAAAAGGAAGTACCGGAACAACGTTCCGGAGCGTTCCGGCTCGACAACACCACTGCCTATACTTATTGTTCACTGCAGATATGCCTACAAGTGTAGTGACCCATACGTCTACTTTTGCGGATAATACGGCGTTTTTAAGTATTCATAGAGATTCTACAGTTGCGTCACAAAGACTTCAAGCTCAGGTTCACGTTCAGGAAGATAAAGGTCAACGTTTCTAAGTGCATGCACATTACGTTTACACTGAGAAGGGGAGATTGGCCGCCCATCAAACTCAGAACAGCACAGCTTTGCTGGCTTATAGGACCTAAGTCAACCCTTGACTTAGAAATAAAACTGTTTTTGTATAGGTCAGTATTGAAACCTATTTGGCTTTATGGTATCCAACTGTGGGGAACAGCCCCACCATCCAGTGTAGAGAAGTTTCAAAGGCGACAATCTAAACTTCTTAGAATAATAACAGGTGCTCCTTGGTATATAGGAAACAGTAACATCCACAAAGATCTGAAGGTGCTTCTAGTTCGAGAGGAAATAAAAATAGCAAAGGTCAACTACGTCTCTAGGATTACAGAACATCCCAACCATCTTGTAAGAGACTAACTTGTATTCGAGGGTCACAGACGTCTCAAGAGGGTTCAAACAAATGATCTGATCAGATAAATTTACTTTTGATTGAGCACTTTTAGCTGTACGTTGCAGTGGCAATAACAACTTTTATTTTTGTATTATTCTACGCTAAGATTTGAGTACTTATTGTAAATTCCGAAAGGAAAGATTCAATAAATAATATATGAAAAGGAAATATACAATGAGTGTCATTAATTGTTTATTAATTAGAATATTACAATTATACTATAATTTTTACGATCTCAGTAAATTTGACTTTACGTCGGGTTAGAAACGAAACCACGAGCGCCACATTAAAAATTTTGCATACTAGTCTACTAGATCACTCGTGAACATGTATATGCTATCAGTTTTTTCTTTAGAGATTTCGTCTCCGCTTTTTCCGTTGCATTTTGGCTAGTCCAACTGTCCTTTTAGACTCCAAATGATTAAACCCTTTCAGTCATTAAATCGAAATAGTTGAGATAAAATTTTGAAAATCTTACTGTGTGCTACAATAATTTGAGGCTTCTAATTCAGTTTATATGTAAGTTGTCTTCAATATATTGGAAAAAATTTCTGAAAGAGTTAACTTAGATTTTATTTGTTACCATATCGCTGATCACTTACTACAAAATAAGTTTCTGCTCAACTTAAATGCCCAAATCAAAGCTCAACTCTCAGAACTGTATTTATTAAAGTGACTTTCTACTTCAAAAACTATGTTCGTAGGTCAAATTTATCTTTGAGAACACATTGAGGATACAATCTTTCACACAACCGAATAAAATTCTATGGCATGTACTTTAAAAACGTCTTTTTGTGAAAAACTTGTCCTGGGTAACATTTTTCGATTGTCACAGAAAATTTTGTTTCATCTTTCTTTCCATTGGCTGTTTTGGAACCGAATTTCATCCATATTGTTACGTTTTTACCTTTTAAAAACGTTTAAAATATGAGCTCGTAAATTGCAAATAAAATAAATTTTTGTTTAGTTTGAATTCAAATTCTTTATTATTTGCACAATTCTGTGTGCCACTGTTCACAACTTGATGTAAACAAAAACAATTGTTTTTCTTTTTTATTCCTCTGTTTATAACCTTTGCATAAACAAAAACAATTACTGGACAATTATTCGACAGATCTTTGTAATGGAGATCTTCAAAGCACTATTACTCTCTGCAAATGCATTGCGTCTTCACACAAGACTTACTGAACTTTTACTAACTCAGTTGCCTCTTTTGCCTTGACTTTTATATGGTAACGTAAACAATCTGATGAATGTTCTTAAAGGCGAATGTTCGTGGCTTAGCCTTCTCGAGATCTCTATAAACGTAAACATTGTTGTTTCATTATTGTTATTTGTGTATTTTGTTACCATTTATTTTTGTAGTGTTTGTTGTTGTATTTTTGTTTACTTGTTTATCATTTTTTTATGCTGATGTTTGTTGTTATATTACGCAGTGCAATAATTTGTAAACAAGTTCATTGTTTTTGATTTTGTAGCTTTTGTTTATACTTTTAATGTTAAACGATGTAAAAGCAAAACACCAGATTTTTTCATTTTTGTAACAGTATTTTAACTAAACTTGTGAAAATATTTAAAAAATCGTAAATTTGAATTCAAATTCACTTAAAGGAAAAAGGTGAAATTTTTCAATATTGTGAATATTTTTCAATCTCTCCAATGTTTACATATAAATGTCCCTACAGATAGCATCGTAGGACATTTGTATGCCGAAGAAGGCCAATGCTTAGCTGATATACATCATAAAAAAAAATTGAATTTATCTCAACAGTAAATACAAAAGAAAAAAAAAGCGAAATGCCTAAAGAATTTATTTAAAAAAAAAAAACAATCATACAATTAAAATTGACAAATTGAAATGAAATTTAACAACAAATATCATCACCAACCACTTCGAGACATAAGAAATAAATAAAAGTTGTTAAAATTGAGAAACGGCCGACCCACTTGACTTTAGGCAATTTATTCTTACGTTTTTGGCAGTAAAGGTTGGTTTTTTTGTTTGGTAAACAAAAAAAAAAAACGAAAAGAATAATTAAATACATGGGCTTACAAAAGAGAAGAAAAAGAAATGTATTTTATTCGTATATAATTTTACGTTTTTCCATTTTTCTATTCTGTTCTTTTCATTTCACATTTTGTCGTTTTCATTATTTTCTTCTTGAGTTTTTGGCCTTTCAACTTGTCAGTCGGTTCGTCATTAACTCTTTAAAATTATTTCGTAATGTTGTTGAACGTACGCATGAATTGAGTGAGTGATTGTGATGACTGACACTTTCTTAGAATTCTAACGAATTCGAAATGTACAAAATATTTTATAAACAAACCAACATACATACATACAATACATACTTATTTGGAAAATTAAATCACAAAATTAAATATACTCACGCATAATATTAAAACATGAATGGCTCTATTCTAGAATATATACACATGTGCATACACATGTACATACACTTTCCTGGACTGCTACCACTTCTCAGAAGTATGTAAATTGAGGGTCTTCATAGGGCTCATAAAAATAAGGAAAATTAAAGTTAATTTTTGTATTTAAATTAATTTAAATGAACACATTAACCATATTACGTACGTACATACATATGTACACTAGCACAGTGATAACGCTACTTTCAATCTTTAGTTGCTACATGACTATGTACACACCAGAGATCAGCAATGAGCATTCACTAAGATGAGTAGAATCGAATCATACTCATAATTTCTGATACTTAAACGCATTACTTATTTTAATATCACGCATACTTATTCTAATATCATGGAACCTCTACTCATATTCAAAGTTTGAAGTACTCATCATATTCATACTTAACAACACGTATGATGTTATTGATTTCGACTCTGCATAACTCAACATATGCACGAATCCCAAAATAAGTATAAAGTACTCACTCAAAAGGTTGTATGTTTGCTCTGCTTGCTGCTCTGTCTTTTTTGCTTATGTGTCTTTTTTTTTGTAAATGCAACAACAACAGAAAGACTGTAAATTTTGATGAATGATTCGAGTTACTCAAAGTATTTTCCTAAAGTTATGAATCTAAATGAATAAGCTTATGAATCAAACATAGTTCGAGTGGTATGAGTTTGATGTCAACGTTGAACGCATACTCATTGCAACCTGTACATATTAATCAACGTTGTATTGAGTATGAATGAATCAGAGTAGTTAAATTTCAATGTTCTTGACTCACGTATGTTCAAAATTTCATGAGTGCTTATAAGTAGCGAAAAAACCATTCATTGCTGATCTCTGGTACACACATTAGTTTCGAAAGAAAATTAAAAAACTAACTCACTAACTAAAATCGTATGTATTAGGAAATCTGTTAGCATTCTTTCAAAATCTCTCTGCTGTCCTTGACAGATCTTCCTAAAACTACTGCATTTCGCCAGCAGCGCTATTGATTTTCAAACAGAGATCATTGCAGTAAGCAATATTGATGGTGACCCAGTGACCAATTAAACTGTGGTTAAAGGAAAGGAAGATTTAATAAAAAATATATTCAATCAATGCTTACAGTGGCTGCCTAAAATGTTATGAAAAATGCTTCATAATAATAAAATAAAGTCTAAAAATAAATTTAATTCAATTATTTATGCTGATATATGGATGTTGATAAGAATTGATTGTGCTTTATTCGTAACGAAATTCCTGGGGAAAAGGTTACGTTAGGTTAGAGGACTTGTACTTGTCAACTGTGACAAGTACAGTGCCCGGAGGTCGAATTGACCTATTGTACAACGTCCTAGCTTCTCACACCACTCATGTTGTGTGCGTTAATTTTATACGTGAGTGGCGGGACTTACAATTTAACGTCGACTCCGAACGACAGATCTTTGAGAAACTTTTTTCATGGCAAATTTTATTTACTCTCAGAGTTTTTGCCAGAAATCTGCTGGCATCGTTTTGATGCTTGACCTCGGATACGAACCCGCGCTTTACGTCTTATAAGCCAACACACTACCTACTAGACTGCGGCGACTTCTTCCTGGGAAGAAAGTATGAACAAAAAGATATGTGCTGTGTTGGTTGACAAAATGTAATTTTTGTCGTAATACCATTATGCCATCAGTGTAGAACTTATAAGTTTTCTGTTGCTTGCTTCAATCTGTTTAATTGTTGACATTAGAGATCAGGGTCAATTAGAGATCAGGGTCAATCATTTGGTTAGATTATAAAAGTTCATGATAAACAACACCCTTAAAATCTGATAACATATGGAATTACCTTTCTTCATGTCAATACTGGCGTCTAAAAGGTCACAGTTTACATTGTTCATGATCTTCAGGCACTTTATTGTCGTACGTGGGTCACCTTTTATCGCCCACAATCATTCATTCATTAATCGCGGTAGTCTAGTAGGTAACATGTTGTCTTATTAGCCATGAGGCCTCGGTTCAAACCCCAGGTCAGAGCAGTTTTATTTTTTTTTTTATTTCATTTTAAGTTTTACTCAATATTATAACAATTTCCGTATTTATTGCGCAATTATTAATTGAAATTTTATATGAAATATTGAACTCAATAATGGTGTTTATTCCGAACACCGTATTAGTGACAGGGTGCCTAACTTTCGTTTATACCGAAAACAGGCCTTTAACTATTTTTCCTTTTTGTCCAATCTTTCGGCTTTATTTGTTATTTCTATTGTCTTTTAAAGCCATAAAAAAAAAATTAGACAAACAGAAATGAAGAAAATGTTGAAAGAAAAATTTAAAATGTTTACTAATGAGACAGACTGGCCAAGAAAGACTACCAGAAATAAATATCAATTAGTTTCCTAGCAATGTCGAGAATAAAAGCCTAATGGGAAAATCAAGTTCTACCACCACGACAACAACAATAACAGCAACAACAACATAAGAAAATGCCACCGAATAAATGAATGAAATTTTAATGAAAACTCAACAGCAATGTTGTTAGCCGTAAACCAACCAAATAACATTTAAGTTAAATATTTGCTAAATTAGCATAATTTTTCTTTAAATGTTCAAAAAAAAAAAAGAAATCGACAAAAAGAACACTTTAAAATGAAAGTGAATGAATCAGACTGACAAGTATCATACCCTACTTTTGTAAAAATTAAGAAATTATCACAGTTATCTTAGACTTGAACCAATCACTAGCTAGTAATTGACTGCCAACTGAAGGTATTTTTTACCCCCACCAAAAGAGCCATTTTTTATGGGAAATCTTAAATGATTTGGACTCTATGAATGCTATTTAGCATAGATTTCATTGAGAACTATAGACTCATTTCTAACACTCATTCACAGAAGACTTTTCGTGATGTTGACCTAGATTTCAAGCTAAGGATATGGCGTTGAAGGTCAGGTACACAAAAACTGAAATTGAAAGCATATTTGTCCGACCGTCTATAGGGTGGGGTACCTATCGGTTTAAATTTGAACTAGCTATTATTTCGCAGCTTATAGGCAATACTTATGTCATTCTATTATGTCACAAAATTCAGTATATTATCTCCACTAAGCGTAATGAATCGGTTTAGGCTTGAGCAACAATAGGATTTATTGGGCCAACAAGAAACTGCACGACAATGTCGATTTTGCAAAAAAAAAATCATATTGTTACGTTTTTACCTTTTTTAAAAACATTTAAAATATGAGTTCGTTGATTGCAAACAAAATAAAAAAAAATTCGTGTTCAGTTTCAATTAAATTCAGTATTGTACGCACTACTTTTGTGTGACACTGTTTATAACTTGCCGTATACAACAATAATTGCTTGTTTGCCATTCTTCTTTGCTTACAGCGGGGATCTTCAAACCACGACTGTTCTCTGCACAAGCAACGCGGCTTCACACAAGACTGACTGAATTCTTAGTAATCGTTGCCTGCTTTGTCTTGCCTTTTTATATGCTCACGTAAACAATTCGGATGAATGTTCTTGAAGTCGAATGTTCGTGGTTTCGCTTTCTCGAAAATTCCATCGCGATTTCATTGTTGTTTGTGTACTTTGTTTACGTTGTTTATTGTTGCGTTCTTTCTTACTTGTCTATATTTTTTTCTTTCATACTGATGGTTTTTGTATTTGTAGCTTTTGGTTATCGTTTTAATGTTAAACGATGTTACACCGTTTCCATTTTCGTAACAATACTTTGGATGGAAGGATGAAGCTCATTTTCATCTTGGTATGTTAATAAGCAAAATTGCCGTATTTGAGACTCATATTTGATCACACGTGATCTTACAGAAGCTAATACACCCATTACGAGTAACCGTACGGTGCGGCTTGCGGAGCGGAAACATCATCGGCCCATATTTTTTTGAAATTAAGTACGACGCAACCATTACGGACATTGGAGACGTCAATCGCACTATGATAATAGATTTTTTTGTACCCGCTCTTCATAGCATTGATGTGAACGATGTTTGGTTTCAGTAGGATGGTTCAACTTGCCGCACATCTCAGGCCACAATCGATTTATTGCTTCAAACGTTTGGTGGCCGTTTAATTAGCCCCCAAAAATTTGCGATTTGACACCGTTGGACTATTTTCTGTGGGTCGCCGTTAAAGAAAAGTGTTATGCCGACAAACCAGAAACAATAAAGCATTTGAAGGCCATTATTCGTGATGTCATTGTCGAGATACTACCCCACACACTCGAAAAAGTGCACTAAAATTGGTTCGATCGAATGAGGTACTGTAAGGCCAGCCGCGGCAGACATATGAATGAAATAATATTTCATTTCTAATCGGAACAGTTGTACTTCACAACAAAAAGTAAGTTGGTCATTACAACCCTTCGGTCAGGATTACGACCTAGCTAATTACGAATTAGCGCACACAACATAAGTGGTATAAGAACACTTATGTTGTGTGCGCTAATTTTATACATGAATGGCTGGATCTACAGTTTAAAGTCGACTCCGAACGACGGATTTTTTGAGAAACTTTTCATGGTAATTTTATTTTACTCTACGAGTTTTTGCCATAAATCTGCAGGAGAGGAAGTAGCCGAAGAAATATTTTTTCATATTTTCGTTTTGATGTCTGACCTGGGGTTTGAACGGTGGCCTTACGTCTAATAAGCCAACACACTACCTACTAGACTACGGCGACCCTCCCATGGCTTCAACGGTCAGAAATTATTTGTTTTGAAAATAAATTTGGCAAAATTTCAAACCGTTCTGGTTTTATTTCATTTTAAAATTTAAACTTTTAAATGGCCCACCCTATTTAAGCATCATATAAATAAAATCTCCACTTTAAATAGAAGAGTGCCTGAAAGGACAACAATTTATATAGGAAACCTTAACCATACTTTACATTTACATGTTTTTTTTTTATTGATAACGTTCAACTAATATTTTCTACCACTGTTGTAATGGTAGGGTAGGGTAGTAGGGATACCATAATAACAGTTTTCTTTTGTCTCCTTTTTCTTCATACAAAAGAGCGAAAATTTTCTTTATGACCAACATAAGCCCATTTAGGGTCCCTTTTCTTTTGGATGAGTACCTTCTTGTTACTTGTCATTTGTTAACGCACAGTTTCACTTGGGTTCTTTATTTTTTTTTTGTTTTTTTTTTGTTTTTGGTTTTTATGGCCATTTAGAAGAAGATTAATGAAAGTCAATTGAAAGTCATTGCTAGATAAAAATCTCTTCAAGCATTACTAGTTTTTAAACTCGCCAACAATAATGAAAAGTGTGGCTTTAATGATTTATGATGCCCGAACAAAAACTGTATGTATGCTACATGCTAATGCTCTTAAAACGATTGTAAATCAAAACTTTAGTAATTTTTTGTTTTTTTTTTTTACTTTACTTTTTAGAGTAACGCATATTAATACAAAATTGTTATAGAAACAGATTAATTAGAGTCAATCAACAACTTCAAAATTTGTGTTTTAAACACTTTCAATCGTTGTTATTGTTAATTACCAATGAATGAAAAGCATAATATTTGCCTTGTCATAATGATAAACTCTGTGACTAATATTAATATTCTGAAATGATAAATTAATGTGTTGTAATTAATTTTTTTTTTCACAGTAAATCAAATTATATTAAACTATTTAAATTTGACCCACATATACATACATACATACATATGTACATGCGTACATAGATTCATACAGTTTCAGAATAATTTGAAAAATATTCTTCGTACCGTGATTCACCATCTACATTGTAAGTCTTCTAATAAAACTAAGAATCCATTCAGATGAATTTCGTTTTTATTTTTATCAACGTATTCATAAAATTCTAATTTTTGTCGTATTAAAAAGATGTCAAAAATTATTATTTGAGTTTGAGCACCAGCAGTTTAAGAACCATAACATAAAACACATTATTTCTTGTGATTATTACCGTAAAGAGTTTTTGTACTTTGCTGTTTACAAAAAGGTGACATGTTAAGAAATTTAAGACGCCAACAAATAACTGTAATCCATGTACGCCATACATTCGTTGGCAAATATTTAATACATACAATACATACATAATTGGTCATTACAACCCTTTAGTCAGAATTACGACCTAGTTTCTCACACCACTTATGTATGTTTGGTGTGTTAATTTTGTACACGAATTGCGTGGCCTGCAGTTTAAAGTCGACTCGTTTGTTGTAGCTGTCAGACCTGGGGTTTCAACTGTGGCCTCACGTCTAACAAACACATTGCCTACTAGACTACGGCGACTTCTGATTATCAATACAGCATTATCAAATGAAATCACATGTTGAGACACCAGAAAAATCTGGCCTGACGTGGATACATATGTATATGTAGAAAAGAATTTGCATTGAACTTATCAACAACACGGTGTGACAGTGAAAATACACCCGAGTAACTATATAGTCCACGTTGTTCAGTTAGTTGAGTAGAACTCAAAAATACCTTTTTTATATTTCTCGAACCCTTCAAACATGTTTTATTTGACAAAAACTGCTTTTTTTTTGACTTTACGAACAAATTTCTGGATTACTCAAACATTTCTGAATCGAAATCGAATCATACTCATAATTTCAGATACTTATACGACGCATTCATACTTATTTCAATATCATGGAACCTCTAGTCATATTCAAAGCTTGAAGTACTCATCATACTCATACTTAACAACACGTATGATGTTCTTGATTCTCCATAACTCAACATATACAAGAATCACAAAATAAGAGTTGTGTGTTTGCTCTGCTTGCTGCTCTGGCTTTTTTCTTTTTTTTTTTAATGCAACAACAACTAAGTCTGTAAATTTTAACGAGTGATTCGAGCCCTATGCTCCCTAGAGGAGTAAAAGGAACATTTATATATGGGCAATTTCGTGTCAAGTGACCCAATTTTTAAAATCGATGTCTTCCGATTTGGATGAAATTTGCGCCAAGGTTAGTACTATTGGAAAATTGGCCAGACACAAATTTTCAGCTCTATCAGTCAAGAACTGCCGGAGTTAGAGGAGGTCAAAATTGGACATTTTAGTCATACAGGGTTTTTTTAAAATGTGTGTAACTTTTCACCCATTGGTCCTAGCAAAAATTTTCCAAAGGATATTAGATAGCTATTTCTTCAATCTTTTCAAAAAAAAATTTTTTAATTTTTAAAAAAAAATTTTTTTTTTTTTTTTTAAATTAATTTTTTTTTCAATTTGGGCCCTTAGAAAGCTTAGTTCTTTTCCTTTAAGATCTTTGTGGTCACTTAATGGGATGCGAGTGGAAAAACGAAACTGAAACTCTAGTAGCTCAATTTTATCAGCGAGATGATATGAGTCGAATGATGCCAGGAATGAAAGACTGGGTGTCTGTTCGAATCGATGGCCAGAAAGTCCAAATGCAGAAGAGGATGATGTTTTTCCACTCGCATCCCATTAAGTGACCACAAAGCTCTTAAAGGAAAGAACTAAGCTTTCTTTGAGCAAAAAAAAACATCTATTAAAAAAAATATAGTGCATATGGTAAAATTTAAAAACTTTTGAGTTAAAATATTTTTTTTTATAGATATGCCTCTTGCTACTAAGTGCCCACAATGACCTTAAAGGAAATGGTCTAAGTTTTCTTTTGAGGAAAAATAAAAAAAAAACTCCATTTCGAAAAAAAATGGGGGAAAATGAAAATGGTACATGTGCCAAATATTGAAAAATCTTATTCTTGAGTTAAAAAATAATTTTTTTGATAGATATCCCACTCGCATCCCATTAAGCGATTATGTAAGCCTTAAAGGAAATTTTATAAGCTTTCTTTTAAGCAAAAAAAAAAAGGGCCCAAATTGAAAAAAAATCATTAATTTAAAAAAAAAATAAAAAAAAATTTTTTTAAAAATTAAAAGAATTATTTTTGGAAAGATTGAAGAAATAGCTATCTAATATCCTCTGGAAAATTTTTGCTAGGACCAATAGGTGAAAAGTTACACACATTTTAAAAAAACCCTGTATGACCAAAATGTCCAACTTTAACCCCTCTCTAACTCCGGCAGTTCTTGACTGATAGAGCTGAAAATTTGTGTCTGGCCAACTATCCAATAGTATTAACCTTGGTGCAAATTTCATCCAAATCGGAAGACATCGATTTTAAAAATTGGGTCACTTGACACGAAATTACCCATATATATATATCGGAGTCACTCGAATCATTTATAAGTATTTTTCTAAAGTTATGAATCTAAATGAGAAGGCTTATGAATCAAACATATTTCAAATGGTATGAGTTTGATGTCAACGTTGTACGCATACTCATAGCAACTTGTACTTATAAATCAACATTGTAGTGAGTACAAATGAATCAGAGTAGTTAATTTTCAATATTGCGGACTCACTTATATTGAAAATTTCATGAGTGCTTATGAGTAGCGCAAAAACGATTCATTCTGATACATACATACATAATTGGTCATTGCAACCCTTCAGATAGGATTACGATCTAGCTTTTCACACCACTTATGTTGTTTCTCTTAATTTTATACATAAGTGGCGCGACCTATAGTTTAAAGTCGTCTCCGAGCGAAAGATTTGTTGAGAAACTTTTCGTGGCAAGTCGTCAAAGAAATATTTTTTTCATATGTATGTATATCGTTTTGTTCGAGATTTGAACAGTGGCCCCACTTCCAATAAGCCAACTCTACCTACGATTTCATTTGTATAACATCTTGCAATCGCGGATACAATATTGGACCAAATTCCGGTGTAATAGAATACGTAAGTAGCAGCCCTCCTGACATTTTTCTTCTTTATTTTTAAGCTAAAAAGGAACTATTTTATAACCATATACTTGTATGTATGTATGTACCATACCAACCAATAAATTTTAATAAATTTCCGTTCATA
Organism: Sarcophaga caerulescens; assembly: GCA_927399465.1. Lineage (NCBI taxonomy): Eukaryota > Metazoa > Arthropoda > Insecta > Diptera > Sarcophagidae > Sarcophaga > Sarcophaga caerulescens. Next base: position 24,530,630 of record OV656867.1, read on the forward strand.
TTGAATCAAAACATCAGCATCATTATTTTGAAGCCATTTGAAATAATTTCTCTTCATAACCCAGGCCAAAATGGGTGTACAAAGGTAGACTTTTACGATTAGGATATTCTTTTACATTTGTAAACATTGAGTCCGAATATCTAAAAAAAGTGTTTGAAATTTTGAAGTTAAAATATTAACAAAAGGTTGATAACGATATTCACGGTTAAAAAGCTGGGCTTTATTGCGCATTCTCACTACATGATTATGATTGCCATTCTGATTGTTGTTCTTGTTAAAGTGTTTTCGTTTCATTATTATTATTTTCTTAGTTTTCTATAGCTACTCGTATTAGAGTGACCAGTTTCTTTATTTTGAAAATGAATACACAATAATGACTTCTATTTTAACAACAACAATATATAATTCACGATGACAATAAAATTTCACCGATTTTTTTAAAGATTGCCACAAATTGTAAACTTACTGCTAAGTATTCTTGACAACAGCTACCATACATACATAATTGATCATTACAACCCTTCAGTCAGGATTACGACCTAGTTTCTCACACCACTTATGTTGTGTGGGACCTACAGTTTAAAGTCGACTCCGAACTACAGATTTTTGATAAACTTTTCATGGCAATTTTATTTACTCTCAGAGTTTTTGCCACAACTCTGCTGAGAGGAAGTCGTCGAAGGAATATTTTTTCGTATTTCGTTCTGTTGGAGATGCCTGACCTGGAGTTTGAACCGACGTCTCACGTCTAATAAGCCAACACACTACCTACTGATTTTAAAAAATATCAAACTACTTATCTACTAAAGATTCTTTACAATGCGATAGTACAACTCTAATTGCTTCAAGCAGACCAGGAGGTGCTCTCAGACGCTAGCGCAATTCTGCGAACTGGTTCATCATCCAGCTCTACTTGTTTTCGTCTTCCCTGATTGGCCAGCTTTTTTTATTCGTTTGACGCTCTTGGACTCTCATTACAGATTATTTTTTCTAAGACAGTCATTTCGTTCACTTCTCAATAACGTATTTGAACACTAGAAATCTAGTATAGAACACATGGACAAATACAGATAACTTTTGACTTGTATTTCTAAAATTAATAGCGTCGTTACTATTAGTAGCTCTACATCTTGTCACTGGAACTAAATACCATCAACACTCCGTAATTCATAAGATTTGCATTTAATATGACCTTGATGCTGCTGAAAATTTAAACAGATCTAAGCACAAGTGCACTACAGCCAAGTTTGAGCCCCGGTTAGCCAAACGACCACGGAACGTAACGGAATGTACGTTTTCAGAATGAGAAAAACAATGCCAGCGATTGCCGAACCGTAATGTAATTCGGTATGCATTTACATTGCTTTTTATATGCTAAAAATTAACGTACATTCCGTGGACGTTTGTCTAACCCGCGTTTTGTGCTGATATCTAAAAACAACGAATAGCTAAAGGGAATTTTTGGTATTGACGAGTCATAAAGGAAACCGAAAGGTGTTGAAGATCTTGTAGGCAAGTCACACACATTAACTTGGATCGTTGTAGAATGTCCTTTTGGACAAAATATGTGGAAAACGTGTAATGCTGGCATACTGTCAATTGCACAGCTTAAGTCTAGTCAATCTCATGAGAGTAGAACCCATTTAGTACTACCTACGTAAATAATCCGATACGTGTATTAAAGAACGTCATCCGAGTTGATGTTTACTACATATAGATACGACACTGGCAAAAGATTTCAGAAACGATTCATAAGGCGTTAGTGGCAACAGATCTTCAAAGCGAAACCGGCTCAAGCAACATAGCATTGCCTCATTATGCCTGGCCTTAATGCACACACTATACTGCCAAGCGATTTATAACACAATCCTGAGGGTATGGACATTACTTATGGAGCTCAATGTGTTCTTATTAGGAAAATAGACGGTGATAGAGTCAAATACGAAAGTAGTACAGGTGACCCTCGTATAACACCGTGGTTACGTTCCAGGAAAATTCTGCGTTATGTAATTCGCGTTATAGAATACTTAGATTTCATATAAATTTGAGGGTTATGTTCCAATAAGCTTTTTCCAAAAAATAGGTACTAAATTAAAGATGTATGTATATACGTTTACAACTCAAAATCAAAATTCATACTTTATTTAAAAAAAATTAAAAAACATAATGAAAAAAAAAAACAATCGGAAAACATATGTAAATATTATTCATTACCTAATTTAATTTTTGTGCTTTCACTAGTCTGTGTCAGTGACTTCGAACATCATATTACGTCGAAATAGTGAGCGCTTTGGGCGTATAACTTCATCAGAAGAAATTTCCTCGGCAAAGTTTTCGTCATTTGATAAAAACCATTTTATTGGACGTTCTTCCAGTGATTGTGCGATTGTGAAATCAGTTATCAGCCTTTAGTTGTTTTTTTTTTCTAACTGTTTTCGATTTCGTAATAAGGCGCTAGATTCATCTCTATTTGCCTCTTGAATTTGCTTGATCTCTCCATTGACGGATCATTATCTGAAAAATAAAAGATTTCAATCTCTCAACCAAATTAAAGCCCTCTCGTATGCGCTTTAGGGTGAAATCTGGAATTGATTCACAGATATCTTCCTCATGATCAATGCCTTTGAAGCAGTTCGAGATCCAGTTGCTAATAGAATCTGACAATCTGTGTAAGGCAAAAAAAAAAGCATTGCAATTTTCAATTTCGCGTTATACAAGTCGAAATTTCGCATTGTAATGAAACTGTTTTTTTTTAAATCGCGTTATATCGAAAACAATGGGCCCTGTATGAGGCCTAAGTGTGTCCGCTCATCGGGTGGACAGCCACTTCTACCTTCTTCTATATCGAAAACGCGTTGTAGAAGTACCGCGTTATACGAGGGAGACCTGTATTTATAATTCAATATTATTTTGTTTAATTTATTTATTAACTCCATGGACTTGATTTTTATGGTACAAGAAAGTAGTTTTAATGATGGTATTCCATTCTCGTTCAGATATACAGGGTGTTAAGAAAGAAAATAAAATTGGGATGAAAAGTTTAACTAGAGGTTCGGCTAATCATTTAAAAAATTAACACGAGCAACATAAGTGGTGTGAGAAGATAGGTCGTAATTCTGACTAAAAGGTTGTAATGGCCAATTATTCATTTATGTAAATTTAAAAGAAGTAAAGTATTTCGGGAACTGTCAGGAAACATAAACGGTTATTTTACGTATAAAATCCAAAGCGTTTGATATACAGTATTCTTTTTTCTTAGTTCTCAGTCGATTGGGACTACTATTTTCCTCTAATACAACATAAACATATTCAAATATAATGTACCCCCAGGGTACAGTTACAGCGAGTTTTTTATTTTCAAATCATATGTAAGTGGCCTATCCATAGAAAAAACAAACAAAAGCTAACTCTACAGAATCTAATGGTGTTTTCTTTTCTACCAAAAAATGTGCATTTTATTAACGCAAAATGCAATTTTGCGTTTGTTTCTTAAAAATGTTTCGCCCTCTAAAAGGGTGGTATGTTTTATTCTAAATAATTTGCACTTGCCAATGGTGGAGGGCATTGCATTTTATGCCCTGTATAAATCGAGAGTGCTGATAATGCACTGTAAAGCAGATGACTTTTGTTTATTTATAGGGCTACCAGATGAAATATAAAAAAAGTCGCCTGGTATTGTTATCAAATTTGAAGTTAATTTTTTCATTATTTTGTGGAGTAATCTTAAGGAAATATTACATTATTAAAGCTACATGGTCAGCAATATAAAAAATTGTATTCAATGTTAGAACAGTTAGTGTTAAAATATTTTTTTTTGTTATAAAAAAGCGTGCAAAAAATTAAGTCGAAAAATTAGCGATCTGGCAATACCTTTGAACAAATTGGCATTTCCTCATTCATTTTCTTAATAAGTGGTAAACACAGGGCATACCCTTTTTTAATATTTGTGTTATGTTCTTCTCAAATAAAAAATGACATTACAACAGGGTTGGTCAAAAATTGTTTTAATGCACCTTGTAAGAGGGTGATATTTTCTTTGTAGAAAAGAAAACACCATAAGGGAATACATTTTAACTGTGTGTATAAACAATTTCAAGTCCGTTTCAAAAAAGATTTAAAATTATTATGATATGGATGTAATGGAATACCGATACCTATATGAGAGCATATCAGACAATACAACGTCAAGTTTAAGCTTAAGTAGTTACTATTCGAAAAATCTGGACGACGTACAGCAATTCTTTTGGAAAATTTATTTCTCTTGTAGTCCATCACCAAAAGCAGTTGCTTTCAACCTAAGCATTATCCATAAAAACGGTATTTTTTTGATTTGAAAATACAATTTAAAAACAAAAAGTCGAGAACACATTCGAAAAAAAAATTGAAATTGAATACTGTACATACTAGGGATGCCAATCGGGAAATCCCGAAACTCGAAATCCCGGGATTTTTTAAAAATTGTACCGGGATTTTCACGGATTTTCGGAATTGTGAATTCATGCTGCATTAACATTGATGCTAAATGAAATTAGAGCTATCAATTGTAGTTTTGCTACAGAAGAACTGTGTATTCACCTCTACTAAATTTTCTTAAAATATCAAATAAAGAGACTGATTTTGATAAAGATTTGAATACGACTTTAATAAAATCTGAATTAAAGGCATTAATCCTGCGTTTTGCAAAAGGTCCTGAAAAAAAATCTATATCACTCGACTTCGATAACAGCATCTCAGATGAAGAGAACCATACTTCCATTGCTAAAAAGTCATTTGATGCCATCGAATAATGCAAAAACCCTATAAAATCAATTAATAGGGTTACTGATTTAGATACTCAACTGTCCACAGAAATAGTTTTATTTATATCAGGAGGTGGTAGAGATGAATATTTACAAGCTGCATATAGCTATCTTGGAACTATTTTACCAACAAGTGTTGATTGCGAGAAGTGTTTTTCAACGGCAGCGTATGATGATAACAAAATTCGTTCAAGGCTATCAGATGACATGTTAGATGCTTTAATATTTTAAAAAAATTATTTGAAACAATATACTCGTATGTACTTATTTTAGAATCCAAATAATTTTCTTAAAAATAAATTAATATTTTTTTTAAAACTAATGTATTTTTAGTACAATGGGTCAATTTCGACCTCCGGGTATTGTACTTGTCTTGACGGACAAGTACACGTCCTCTAACCTAACCTAACCTAATGTATTTTTATATGGGCAATTTCGTGTCAAGTGACCCAATTTTTAAAATCGATGTCTTCCGATTTGAGCAAAAAAAACATCCATTAAAAAAAATATAGTGCATATGGTAAAATTTAAAAACTTTGTATTTTGAGTTAAATTATAGATATGCCTCTTGCTACTAAGTGCCCACAAAGACCTTAAAGGAAATGGTCTAAGTTTTCTTTTGAGGAAAAATAAAAAAAATCCATTTCGAAAAAAAATGGGGGAAAATGAAAATGGTACATGTGCCAAATATTGAAAAATCTTATTCTTGAGTTAAAAAATAATTTTTTTGATAGATATCCCACTCGCATCCCATTAAGCGATTATGAAGGCCTTAAAGGAAATTTTATAAGCTTTCTTTTAAGCAAAAAAAAAAAAAAAAAAGGGCCCAAATTGAAAAAAAATTTATTTTTAAAAAAATATAAAAAAAAAAATTTTAAAAATTAAAAAAATTATATTTGGAAAGATTGAAGAAATAGCTATCTAATATCCTTTGGAAAATTTTTGCTAGGACCAATAGGTGAAAAGTTACACACATTTTAAAAAACCCTGTATGACCAAAATGTCCAACTTTGACCCCCTCTAACTCCGGCAGTTCTGGACTGATAGAGCTGAAACTTTGTGTCTGGCCAACTATCCAATAGTACTAACCTTGGTGCAAATCCAAATCCAAATCGGGAGACATCGATTTTAAGAATTGGGTCACTTGACACGAAATTGCCCATATGTATAATTTACGCTTTTTTGTTAATTTTTGTTTTGTTTTTTTTTTTAATTTTATTTTTATAGACATATAATTCTGATATAATTGGAATATAAATGAAATTGTTAATAAAATATGCTTTTTTCACTTTTATTATTAAGAAAAAATCGCGAAATGACGTGATTTTTCGGGATTTTTGAATCCCGAATTATCCCGAAATATCCCGGGATTTCGATATCGGGATTATGAAATCCCGAATCCCGGGATTTTTAAAAGTCAATCCCGTTTGGCATCCCTAGTACATACATACAAGAATAATTCGCAAACTTTTACAATTCAATTTTATTTAATTGGTTCTCTGGATTCGAAGTCTATTTTACTTAACACTAAACATACCGACATATTACATATACCTATGGCGGTCCAGTCACCGCTTTTGAAATAGACATTATAGTTTTTTCCAGTTGATTGTAATTAATAAAGAATTTAGCATAAACAATAAACACAATAATTATCATATACTAATTAAAAACCCTTATTTTTCCGGCTTTAGGAAAAACTGAAAAATTATATGTTACTTCAGTAATTTACATACATATCCTTATTCAAACTAAAATACAATTTATTAGTTGTCGCACTTTTTACAGATGGAGGGTCTCTTCCGTAAACATATTCCACAAACATGTCTTCTAAAGTTATACTTCATTCGAATCCTAACACTCGACGTGCTTCTGATACTGTGCACATTTTTATATGATTCATAATTCGCTGGTTAAGTATCAACGAAAATGCACTCCCTACTTTGCCCTTCATAATGTTGCGTTTGATATATCTCGTTGGCCCTGATATTTCCATGAGAATTGTACAGAACCTTGATGAATTTTTTGCCAAACAGTTCCATCAACTGAAGTTTCAATATTCTGATCGTTTTCTTCATATTCATCTTCGGAACTGGAGAACAATCTCATTCTCTTTCGTCCCCTACGCGTGAACACAATGTTCTCTTCCTCATTATCCGTGTCGAATAGCTCAGAGTCAGTGTCTAATGGATCATACATATATGCTATCCTCACTCCCAGAATTTTCTTCTTCATATTCTTCAGAGCATAGTTCAATTATGTATATTATTTATTTCTTCCAGCAATTTATTTTGCATTGACATTTTAGAGTTAAATTTTTGAATTTATGTTTGAATAATTCACCAATAATAAAATGCAGAAATTAGTACACCTATACCCCGATTTACATGGTACTTTTTTTACACGATTTCGCTTTTACACGGTTCGAGATATTAATAAATTCTTAGCTCAATATGAGGAGGTCTATAAGGATTTAAACAAAAACCAAAGGCAAATGTTAATTACGGATTTCATTACGAAGTCTCGCCAATATAAAATCGTTCCTAATCCATCTAACACCGAAACAGAATCGCATAAAGTATTATCGAGTGATGAAAGTGATATCATACCAATCAGGAAGAAAAGATTATACATATCCTATGACAGTGATAATAGTACATAATTAAATTTTTGGTAAAATTGAATAACAAACATATCCATATAGAGGAGTACACTTTTATATATTTGTATTTTAATGAATAGATAGCTACTTTTATGTTTTTCAAAATAAACATGTGTACATATGTATGTGCTATTTACTTTTATTTTACGTTGAAATAAATGACTGAATTATGTCTATTTTAGTTTGTTTTCGATTTACACGGTTTTACATAGCGAAATCTACGATTTCGGTTTACACGGTTTTCTAAGGAACCTATCCTCAGTGTAAATCGGGGGATAGGTGTACTTACTATTTTTATTTGTTTATTACCCAAAGTTTTTGGCCTATTTTATTATTACAAACATAACTAATCACGTCGCAAATATTTGTAATGCCGCGTTCAGAGCCATTAATCTAATTTGAATGATCGCTATTTTACCTCACCTCGAGAATTACCAGCAGTCGCTCTGTACCCAGCATAAAACAAACTGTAAGCAAAGGCGGTTTCCTAGAACACAATCGGATGACATTTTCTTGGAAAACTACTGTTTTTATGAGAAAGAGAGAGATTTTGAGATTTCAATGCAGATAACTTCGTAAAATTTCATATATATTCTAGCGGTCAAAAGACCGCTCAGAGTAGACAACGGTTGAGCACAGGTAGTCCCCGACTTACGACCGCTCGACTTACGACTATTCGCACTTACGACCATTTTTTTCTAATTTTTTTCATAGAAAATACTTAAAGAAGACAAATATGTAGTTGCGGGGAATTCCTAAAATATAAATTTCATATATACAGTAGGACCTTGATTATCCGTGATTCGATTATCCGGGAACATCAATTATCCGGGATGGAAAAAGAAAATTTTTTGCATCGGCTTAATTTTATTTTGGATCGACTTAAATTTTTCTGCACCGTTTAACCGTGATTACCTCTATTATCCGTGATTACAAGCAAAAATTTTTTTCTATTATTTTGGACAACAAAAGGGGAATACCCTCTTTAGTATACGAAATCCTTATCTACTGTTCACTGTTTTCTGACAAAATTATTTTTTTTATATATTTTTGAAACATGTATGTACATATATAAAATCCTTGAATCATTTAGTTTTTATATAAATACGTACACATTCATTTATTAATTAATAAAAATATCTATTAAAAAACTAGCCAAAATTGGTACTCAATTAACCGGGAAAATCGATTATCCGGAATGCTTCCGGTCCCGACCATCACGGATAATCAAGGTCCTACTGTAGTTATAAGTAAATCCTAATATCTATTATAAATCTTGCTGTAAGTCTGTTTGTTTGTTTGTTAGCCAATCACGCCTGAACGCCTGGACCGATTTTCTTGAAATGTGGGATATAGATCGAGCTTTTGCGGGTGCAGGTTATAGGCTATAAATCTTTTCAAAATGTTGATCCCAAAGGGGAGAAAAATGGGAAAAGGGGAGAAAAATGGGAAAAGGGGAGACAAAATGGGCAAAAATTAGTACTTTTATGCATAAATGCTGTATTTTATCTGTTTTAGAGGTATTTTTTTACGATTTAGCTTGGTTAAGTTTCCCAAATAGCTATTGGAGGTGTTCCGTTTATAAAGTTGGACCAAAAGGGGTCCAAAAGGAGGAAAGGGGAGAAAAACGGGCAAATTGAGTGCATTTATATTTAAAACTTAGAGTATTCAAAAGACTGGGTTGTTTGTTAAACCGGTTTCCGAATAATTTGAAAAATTGCATTTTTTAAGAAACCGGTTTCAAAACCGGTTTCGAAACCGATAAACCGGTTTTTTATTTATTGTTATTTGTAATGCAAAAATGACCCAATAATAATTTTTTTTTAATTTTTTAAACTAATCCAAACTACATAACCCGCGCAACGCCGGGTACAATCTGCTATTATAAATATAAATTTTGGGTAGTTTCATTCTGCTGACCCTCAAAGTTAATAGTACAGTATGTAATTTTTTTCTTAAATTTTTTTTTTTATATGAAATGCGACTTACGAATTAATCGACTTACGACCGATGACCAGGAACATATCTCGGTCGTAAGTCGGGGAATAACTGTATGTACATATTATTATCAGGAAATAAGAAAGAAGAAGAGAAATATATGATGAAAAATTAAACAGCTATATATTATAGAAAAAGTCGAGCAGTAAGTTCAAAAGAAATAAAAACTTGAAATTTAACAATTTTGATTAAAGTCTCAAAAGTGGTAATTTGACCGCTCTGGTAAGTTTAGTGTTAATTTTACATGTTGAGATACATACATCAATGGGTACACATTAGCTTCTCTAAATAGTTGAAAACTAAAAATCTTATCTTTTCAAGGTTAAGATTTCAACATCATTTAATCCATTTCTTTGGTTAATTATCGACGATGTTTATGGTTTATCGAGAATGTGTATATACTTACACAATTAATTTTTTTTTTAATTTCAAGTGTTTATTTATTTAATTTTCTTAAAAAAAAACATTAAATGGTGCTCTTAAGAGAGCCCAACATGATAAGGTCACCCCAATTTGTACAGAAAACAATTGTTGTTTTCACGTTGAAAAAAAAATTCTTTTTTTTTTTTCTGTGTTTCACAAGCCTGTTATGGAAAAACTATAAGAAAAAAATTGTTTACAACATTGTGGCAAATATTGTGGTTATAAAAAAAAAATATAAAAAAATAAATAAATAAATAAATAACAAACCGCAAGAAAAGAAAAAATAAAAAACAACAACAAAAAAAATCAGACTCAAAATCAAAACAATCTGAAGCCGGTTTCTGAAATGTTTAAGTTGGTGTTAAATTTAAGCACTCACATCCGAACGAAACGACCAACTAACTATACAGGCCATTCAGTGTCATATTCAATACACATTATGTTGGGCCAAGAAATGTTGGGCAACACATTTAAAAGTATTAAAACTATCTGTAAACTATCGAATGCATTTACAAAATAAAATAAAAAGACTATATTTTACAATATAGAGTACCATGGTAGTCCAGTGGATGAGCGTTGATGTTTCGATTCCCACCAAAGACTCTAGTCTATTATACTACACCGTGCATATGGTCCAAGTTACTCAGATCGTATATAATTAAATACACACATACATACATACATAATTGGTCATTACAACCCTACAGTCAGGATTTCGACCTAGCTTCTCACACCACTTATGTTGTGTGCGTTAATTCTATACGTGAGTGGCGGGACCTACAGTTTAAAGTCGACTCTGAACGACAGATTTTTGAGAAGCTCTTCATGGCAATTTTATTTACTCTCAGAGTTTTTGACAGAAATCTGCTGAGAGGCAGTCGTCGAAGAAATATTTTCATATTTTCTTTTGATGCCTGACCTGGGATACGAACCCGGATTTTACGTCTAATAAGCCAACACACTACCTACTAGACTACGGCGACTGTAATGTAATTAATAAGATAAATACATAAAATATTGTATAGTAAACCGTGGAGATGATTAAATAAAATTTAAAGATTTAGAAATTTAGTACTAGAAAGCAGTTTTGTTAATTGACTTGAAGACATTCGTCCAAGCTAAAACTTATATATTGTTGCGTTTTAACCTTTTTTAAAACGTTTAAACTATGAGTACGTTGATTGCAAACAAAATAAGAATAAATTGGTGTTTAGTTTCAATTAAATTCTTTATTGTTCGTACTATTTTTGTGTGCCACTGTTTATAACTTGACGTTTACAACAATAATTACTTGCTCGCTATTCTTCTTTGCTTACAACGGAGATCTTCAAACCACGACTGTTCTCTTCAAACACAACGCGTCTTCACACAAGACTGACTGAATTCTTACAACTCGTTGCCTGCTTTGTCTTGCCTTTTTATATGCCCACGTAAACAGTCTGACGAATGTTCTTGAAGCAGAATTTTCGTGTTTTCGCCTTCTCGAGAACTCCAATGTCGCTTCATTTGTTGTTTGTGTATTTTATTTAAATTCTTTGTTGTTGCATTCTAACTTACTTGTCTATCCCCTTTTCTTTCACACTCATGGTTTCTGTTTTTGTAGCTTTTGTTTATCATTTTAATGTTAAACGATGTTACACTGTTTCCCTTTTCGTAGCAATATTTTTACTCATCTGTTAAAATTCCCCTATTTATCGAGCTTTAGTATGGAGCTAGATAAAGGAAGAACTCAATACAAAGAACTTGCCTCAAACAATTCAGAATGGTGGTGGTGGTACAATGCTGTGGGGACGCGTGTCGGCAGCAAATGTGAACAGTGAAAAAACAGTCACTAATGCAGCGTAAGCGCAAGAATTAGGAATTTGTAACAGTTATTACTTCCAACAGGTCAATAATCCTAAGAATACAGCTCCTAATAGGAAGAGGTATTTTGCCTACCAAAGGCTTAATGCTCTCCCACAAAGCCCCAAGTAATTATTTTGAGAATCATTTCGAAAAACGGTTGCATAGTCACGTTATTTCAAGCCAGACTCAGAAAACACAAAAAAAAAATGGAAAATCAAGGCCAAACCGGTTATATGGAGTATTTAACCCTAAAGGATATCCTACCAAGTATTGGCATCATATTTTAACGCATTAGAGTTTTAATTTTACTTTCCGTTCTTTTTAAAGGAAAATATAATGTCACCAGGAAGTTTTCCTATTTCATCGTTTATTTTTTTGAATATGTTAACAATTTTTTTTTTATTTTATTATCAAAATTAATTAATTTCAGATTAAAGTCCGCTAACTGACATCTCGTGCCCAAAATATCAAAGGAAATTGCATACAATAAACGAAACACTACCTCAAAGCCAGTGACTTCTCGACTGATAATTTGACGATGCTTCAGTATGGTTGTCAAAAACTGGATTTAGACCTCGGTTCTCACACCACTTATGTTGTGTGTGTTAATTTTATACATGAGCGGCGGGACCTACAGTTTAAAGTCGACTTCGAATGACAAAAATCAGAGCTCAGAGCTTTTGTCAGAAATCAGTTGAGAGAAAGACGCCGAAGAAATATTATTTCAATTTGTTGGAGATGTTGGACCTGGGGTTTGAACTGTGGCCTCACGTCTAATAAGCATGCACACTTCTCACTAGGATAAGGGCCATTATTATAACATGCGGTTAACAAAAGGGAGGATTTTAACGGGCGGATAAATTGTTTTTCATTATTATAAGTGGACAATATGGTAGCAGTGAGCGTTAAGCTAACTACTTTTAAAGCTAAGTTTATGTTTGAACTTACCATATTATTTTCAATACGGCAACTTCAAATATAAACAAAATGAGTATATACGACAAAAAAACGAAGCACGTCGTTACCACTGTGTTTAAAAGAAACTTGTTTAATTGAGCAGTGTTATCGACATTGCTCCGACACTGCCATATCTTTGAAAAAGTTAACATTATTTTATCTGTAAGTTATAATAGCGAAAATAAGTTAAATTTGACTTTAAAGTTCACTTTAGCTAAAGGTACCTTTAACTAAACCCAAATTTAACGGGAAGTTCTAATAATGGCTCTAAGGCGGCTTTCGAGTACAGGAAGATGTATATAATTATAGCTGAGCACTTTAGAGTATCCAGAGATTCAAAGAATGTTTGTTCAGAATGGAAATCGCTTCAAATCTAATATGTATGCAGATTCTTCTGTAAGGAAGACGAATCACAAAAACACATACTGCATTTCGGAATGAAACATCAGGCAGGATGCCTCAGATTAGTCAAGGCAATAGGTTTGGGGGAAATATTATAGGAGAATCCAATAAACAAATAGATTGCAACATAGGCAAGCATGCGCGTTATACTATGTTCAGATATGCACTTTTATTGAGTAAATATTCGGTTAATTGAATACAATATTTTAAGTGTTCAGGCATAATAATATAAACAATTTAGTTTACTCAATATTCATTTGACAGCTGGTAAACAACAACATTGTTTTTATTTTGGTCGCGAATATTAGTGTTGTTGGTTAGTTTATTAGTGTTTGTTTGTTGTTGTTGACATTTGAGTTGTCAAATATCAACAGAAAGTTTTCGGTTAATTGTAATATGATGACAGTGCTGCATTTTAAGTTTTACGAAATATTATAACAATTTGCGTATTTATTGCGCAATTATTAATTGAAGCTTTATATTGAGCTCAATAATGGCGTTTATTGCGATTTACGTAATAAAGGTGCATATCTGAACACCTTATTAGATACCCTAGTTACTATTATGTTTGAATTTATAAACTACAATTTAAACCAAGGCTGCTAATAAGTAGATGCCATGAAAATCGAAATTTTCTGTATAGTTGTCGCACCATACAGTGTTTGTTTCTAGTCAGCAACATTTCCTCTTATAGACGTTTTGATCTTCCTTCATTTAAATTGAAAATTTAACACTTTCAAATGACTGCCATTAAGCTTTTTATGGCAATAACAACTGCAGGAAAGCAGCGACCAAGGGATAAAAGCAATATTTATGCTGCTGATGTTAAAAAAGAAAAAAAAACGATTTCAAAGAGTAAAACAACAACAAAAGCTGGTTTAGCTATACGAAAAACTACATCAGCAGCAATAAATACAACTGAACGAAAATAAGAACCAAAATAAAAAAATAATAATAATGGAATAGCAGGCGTACATACATATGTACATACGTATATGAATGGATGCCATTATTTTTGTTTTCTTCTTCTCCTTGTTTGTTTACATTTTAAAATTTTCATTTCTTGTTTTTGTTTTTACCTCTTCTACATGATCGCTTAAAATTTATGAGATTGAGGCCCATCTGTGACAGCTTCTTCTGCTTCTTTTTCTTCTTCGTGGTGTTTTTCAGTTGAAGATTTTGTTGCTCGTGATGCCCATTTTTTCTGTCCTGTCTTTAACAACAACAAACATTTTTTTTTTTAATTTTTGTTTTGATTTAAAAAAAAAACAATTTTTTCATTGTTTTTCTTTTCACCAGAGGGGCTCAAAATACAATTATTGTTAGACACACCTATTTCGAACGATTAAATTATTTACGTCGCTTGGTTTTTTGTTTTTTTTTTTGCTTGATACCTTTTTCGTGAATGTTTTTGGTATTTTTTTTTTTAGAGTGTGTTTATCATCTACTGGTTTTACTTGCCTGATAATTTATTTTGCTTTTCGTTTACCCTACGTAAGGCAATTTCAACTATAATTTAAAAATTTTAAGGGCCATTATTACAACTTGCTGTTAAAGTTGGGTTTAGTTAAAAGTGCCTTTAGCTAAAGTGAACTTTAAAGTCAACTTTAACTTCTTTTCGTAATTACAACCTACAGATAATATAAAGTTAACTTTTTAAAAAATATGGTAGTACCGGAGCAATGTCGATAACACTGCTCAATTAAACAAGTTCTTTTTAAACGGAGTGGCAACGAGGGTCTTCTTTTGTTTTTGTTGTATTTGCTTATTTTGTTTAAATAAAATAAATGTTAAAAGATTCTTATGTAATCTGCTTTTGGTTTTTGGTTCCTCCTATAAACGAGTATTTCAACGAGTGACTTCTAGAAGTGCAGTTTTGAAATAAAAAAAAAATTTGTTTACCTTTATTCCTTTATTTTAACAGATCGTTCATTTAAATAATCAACATTATTTGATTTATAACAACACATAATCAATTTTATTACACCAAAGCATTTAAACGGCACACTTTTATTGCAACTGACTGGCAACGTTACCTTGCGCTCTACTTAATCTTCATTTATTATCGTTCTGGCAACTTCTAGAATCTTAGGTTGGTTTAATATTGTTACGTTTTTACCTTTTTAAAAACGTTTAAAATATGAGTTCGTTGATTGCAAACAAAATAAAAATAAATTTGTGCTTAATTTCAATTAAACTATTTATTGTCCGCACACTTTTGTGTGCCACTATTTACAACTTGACGTATACAACAATGGCTGCTTGTTCGCTATTCTTCTTTGCTTACGCCCTTTGCGCAAACAACAACACTTGTTCGTTAGATCTTCAGATTACGGAGACAACCGATTTGACAAATTACGGCACACAATTAAGGGATGTGAAGACCAACCTTTTCATTGATCATAGACGTTTGGACCTGTATAGCGGAAATCTTCAAACCACGACTGTTCTCTTCACACGCAACGCCTCTTCACAAAAGACTGACTGAATTCTTACTACTACTGGTTGATTGCTTTGTTTTGCCTTTTTATATGCCCACGTAAACAATCTGACGAACATTGTGGAAGTAGTATATTCGTGTTTTCGTTTTCTCGAGAACTCTATCGCGACTTCATTGTTGTTTGTGTATTTTGTTCACATTGCTTGTTGTTGCCTTCGCTTACTTGTATATCCCCTTTTCTCTCATGTTGTTGGTTTACTTGAAACAAGTTCGTTGTATTTGTTTGTGTAGGTTTTGTTTAGCGTTATAATGTTTAACGATGGTACACCGTTTCCATTCTCGCATTGCATTTCCTCTGTAATAAGTTTATTTCAATTGTATGATAAGATAAAATTAATTTTCGCATCTTTAGCTTGCAAGTGTATCGCGGTATTTATCAGTGTAGCGATCAACTAAGTCACTTCTAATCGATGCATTGTATTTGAAATATTTGCCAACTTGTTTGTTGTTTATATTTTTATTATAATAATTTTTTTGTTTTTTATTTTTTTTTTGTTATTATTTTTTTGTAAAAAAATCTATTTTAGCATTTAATCAATATTCTACGTGCCCCAGACGGCAGCAGGCAGATACATTTAAAATTTAAATTAATTACACATTACAAATACACATACAAACAAAAACAATCGTATATAAAATCTATTTTTAAACATTTTATTATAAATAATTATAGTACTTACATAAGTATTAAAATATATAAGTTCGGGTAGAAATCATCGATAAATAGGCTTTCAATGTAAAATGTTTAGTAATATTAAGGGCATCCCGGCATTCTAAGCTTCATTATGTGAATTTTAACATTAGTTTGTGAAGAATTACATACGTTTACATGTACAGTGAAAGCTCTCATAACGGACACCTCCGATAAGCGGACAACTCCCATAACCGGACAAATTTTGAAGACCCAATTCGTTCAATAGGTTTTCCATACAAAATGCATTCCAATAACTGGACACTCCAATAACCGGACGCGGACACTTAATTTAAGAAAAAATAGTTTAAAATATCTCTCATAAACGGACAGAAGCGTTTAAACATACCAACAAGATTTGTATTAAATTAGTAGTTCTTTGTTTTTCCAACTCTAATTTACACTTGTGTTAATACAAACGAAATTGGTGATTCCCCTGTTAACATAAGCATTCATACTAATGTATTGACAACGGGGAAAAAATAATGTTTAGTTGAAGAAGAAGTTTGATTAGCGTGTGTCACAAAATGTCGCCGAAAAAAAAATATGTTATCAATAAAAGAAAAAATGGAAATAATAAATGAGTTTGAGAAAGAAAAATATTCGGTGCGTGAGATTGCTAAAAGGTACAGTTTTCTGGGTTTATACATTAATGAATTTTGTTAGTTATTTTTTACATTTTAAGATTCAGCATTGGAAAAACACAAGCCGCAGAAATTATTAAAAATAAGGAAGCCATTCGTTCCAAATGGGAGTCTGGAATAAATGTTCATCAGAAAAAGATGTTTGTTAGAGCAGGTGGAGCTGAAATTGACAAAATGTGCCTTGATTGGTTCTCTAAGGCTAGATCTCAAAAAATTCCAATTTCCGGGCCTATTGTAAAGGCCAAGGCAAGTGAAATAGCAGTACAACTGGGTGTAACCAATTTTTCTGCTTCGGATGGATGGTTGCAAAAATGGCGCAAAAGAAACAACATTTCTTTTAAATGTGTAAGTGGAGAAGCTGCAAGTGTAGATCAGGTAGATGTGCAGCAATTTAAAGCCAAGCTGCCATCCATTTTGCATGGGTACAAGCCGAAGGATATTTACAATGCCGACGAAAGTGGGCTTTTCTTTCGCGCTTTACCTGATAGAACTCTTGCTTTTAAATCCGAAAGATGCTTTGGTGGAAAATTTTCGAAGGAACGACTCACAGTTTTATTTTGTGCAAACTTAGCTGGAGAGAAAGAGCAGCTTTTAGTCATAGGTAAAGCGGCCCGTCCTAGAGCTTTCAAAAATCTTCTTGTAAAAGATTTACCAGTAAATTGGAAATATAACAAAAAAGCATGGATGACTCGGGACATCATGACTGAATGGCTGCAGCAGTTTAACAGAAAGATGAGATCTCAGAAGCGTAAAATTCTCTTGTTTTTAGATAATGCAGCATCTCATTCTAAGGAGTTAAATTTAACAAATATAAACATAGTTTTTTTGCCTCCCAACACAACTGCATTTTGTCAACTCCTAGATCAAGGTATAATCCAGAATTTTAAGGTCCACTACAAAGGCTTAATATTACAGCACTTACTAGCTAAAATCGGTATAGTAAGCTCAGCATTAGATCTTGCAAAATCTATTGATGTTCTGGAAGCTTTATACTTTATAAAGACCTCTTGGGATAAAGTTCAAGCAACAACAATCAAAAACTGCTTTCAAAAAGCTGGATTCTCAGCAGATACTTGTAATCTTCCAGACTTTGACGCCGAAGATGATATCCCACTTGCGACGTACGCGAATTTAAAACAACTTCTCGGTTCATCATGTGACTTTGACGAATTTTTAAAAATTGATGAAAACGTCTGCACTGAAGATGACTGCATTGAAATATTAAATTCAAGTGCTGTTGAGCAGATAAGTTTATCTGAAAACTCCGAAGACGAAGGAAGTATAGAAATACCTGATGCCATAAATTCTTATGATGAAGCATTAAAACAAATTGCCCGTTTAAAACATTTTGCTAGAGATGATTTTATCGCATTTCAACACATTAAAAACATTGAAACTCAACAGCTCAAATTGAACCAATCTAAGCTAAAGCAGTCTACTCTTAAAAAAAATTTTCAATCACAATAGGCTAGTCTGTTTTGCTTTTATGATATGTATTTAAAAAGAAAATAAAATATTTTAAATAATATGTAAATGTTTACCTCTCTCATAAGCGGACAGCTCTCATAGCCGGACAAAAATACTGTGATAGTGAGTGTCCGGTTATGGGAGCTTTCACTGTAGATACTTAATTGATTAAGTATTCAGAATATTATTGTGTACGACTATGAAGGAAAAATTTGTTTAGTTTTCGGACACGATAATATAATTAAAAATTTCGAACTGATAATTTCATTATTAAGAAAGGAAGACAATACAGGGTGCCTGGTGAGACCAGAAAGGTGTGGTGTACCATGAGTTTCTAAAACCCGATGAAAACGTTAAAACATATCGCTACCCACAACAAATGATCAATTTTAATTAAGCATTGATTGAATAATGGCCAGAATTGGCCACAAAACCCATCAAAGTAATTTTGTATGCATGAAACTGATTCATGATGCAATCAAAGCATTCGGCTGAGATCTGCTAACCAATTCACCGTATTCACCAAACTTGGCTGCTTCCTACTACCATTTGTTTTCAGTAATGGGACACACATTATATTGTTACGTTTTTATCTCTTTAAAAACGTTTAAAATATGATTTCGTTGATTACAAACAAAATAAAAATAAATTCGTGTTTAGTTTCAATTAAATTCTTTATTGTTCGTACTATTTTTGTGTGCCACTGTTTATAACTTGTCGTATACAAAAATAGTTGCTTGTTCGCTATTCTTCTTTGCTTACAACGGAGATCTTCAAACCGCGACTGTTCTCTTCACACGCAACGCGTCTTCACACAAGACGGACAGAATTCTTACAACGCGTTGCCTGCTTTGTCTTGCCTTTTTATATGCCCACGTAAATAGTCTGACAAACATTCTTGAAGTAGAATGTTCGTGTTTTCGCTTTCTCGAAAACTCTATTGCTACTTAATTGTTGTTGGTGTATTTTGTTCACATTGCTTGTTGTTGCGTTCGCTTACTTGTCTATCCTTTTTTCTCATTCTGATGTTATTGGTTTACTTGTAACAAGTTCGTTGTACCTGTTTGTGTAGCTTTTGTTCATTTTAATGTTAAAATATATTACACCGTTTCCATTTTCGTAACAATATGTACATTTTAATTCTTGATTTTTGTTAAAAAGAACTTTACAAAGTTTTAAATGAGTTCAACTGAAATTGAATTGAGTATAAACATGATAGTTTGTCCATTCGATTGATAATTTCATTAAGAATATCATTCTCAATTATTTTTTTTTAAATTTGTTGAAATACGATTGTATAATGGCCGATACATTCATTATATATTTACAGAAATATTGTTCATTACATAAACGAAGAAAAAATTGCGTATGATTGCACTATTTATTGCAATTAATTTTAATGAAATTTTAATTGAGACATTTATTATCTTGAAGATACAATAAGGCGATTAATATGTCACATTACATACTTATGTACATACATATGTATGTTCTATAATTGCTTTAAGAATAGCCGATAGCCAAGCAATATCAATGAATGTGCCTTGACAGGTGCACAAATTTCCACCCTGTTCGTAATGTGAAATAATTTCACCCTGATTTCGCCTTTCTGAAATAAATAACTTGATTACTTTGATTTTTCTTCTTCTTCTTGTCAATTTAAAATCTTTTGCTGATAATTGTATAATTCCATAAGAGAGTGTAGAGAATATGATATCACTAATAAAGTTATTTATAAAATTACACCACACACAGGCCCACAAAAGTATACATACGATTAACAAATTACACAAATTTCTGAACCAATGCAAAAGACCATCTTAAAATCGAGGAAAGTTGTCAGACAATTATAAAGATTTTCAACGAAAACGGATTGGTTAAAAAATTTCTGAAATTTGTTAACCGTATGTATACTTTTGTGGCCCTGTGTATGTGTGGTATACTTTTTTATTTCTGTTTTAATTTAGATATATTAAGTAATCAGAAATATGCAATTTGACGTCTATTACGTAGGATTTTTATGATTGGAATACCTTTGTATCATTAGCGTAATAAATTCTATTTTGAATAATTTAAACGCGATTACATTTTCCTCAGCACTGTAGCCTGTAAAATAAAGGTGACGTTGCCCTAGTAAAATATTATTTTTTTCGAAACTACTTAAACTTGAATTGAAAGAACAAAGTGCTGAATGAAAACCTACCTTTAATAACCTGTCGAACTAGACAGTACGTCTTATACTACTATTGCGCATGCAGATAGCTGTCAGTGGCAAGCATATGAAAGCAGTAGTATGAACGTCTGATGTAAGCGCAGCGTATTTGCTGTAAATCCAGTCGAAATTAAGTTTGTATTTTCTACGATAAATTATAAGAAGACAAACTTCTGCTTCCTGAGCTTAAATGGGCTATATACTATGTTCAGATATGCACATTTGTTGAGTCATTTGAGTTGTCAAATATCAACAGAAAGTTTTCGGTTAATTGTAATATGCCTACTCAACATACTTATGATAGTGCTACGTTTTAAGTTTTACTCAGTATTATAACAATTTGCGTATTTATTGCGCAATTTTTAATTGAAACTTTATATGAAATATTGAGCTCAATAATGGAGTTTATTGCGATTTACGCAATGAAAGTGCATATCTGTACACCGTATTAAATTCGATTGGGGACCAACGTAGAAGCTAATATGTCTAAGACATCCTGTAGCCTATGTGTCAAAACACCAGATTATCTCTGCGGCTATCTTTAGTGTCTTGAAACTGGCTACTCAGTTACCTCGTAGAAATATGGCTTCTCGGCTACGTATATCATTCATGATTGATCAATGCAGGCTAATGCTTAAGTAGAAGAGATCGGATTAGGATCTAATCGGACAGATTTAAATTGAGAACAGAAAGAAAAAACATTAAAATGATAAACAAAAGCTACAAAAACAAAAACCATAAGTATGTAAGCGAGAACGCAACAACAAAGAATGCAACCAAAATACACAAACAACAATCAAACCGCGATAGATTCCTCGAGAAGGCGAAACCACGAACATTCTACTTCAAGAATGTTCGTCAGACTGTTTACGTGGGCATATAAAAAGGCAAGACAAAGGAAGCAGCGAGTAGTAAGAATTCAGTCAGCCTTGTGTGAAGTCGCGTTGCCTGTGAAGAGAACAGTCGTGGTTTGAAGATCTCCGTTGTTAGCTAACAAAGTCAATTATTGTTGTATTCATCAAGTTATGAACAGTGACATGCAAAATAGTACAAAAAATAAAGAATTTAATTGAAACTAAACACAAATTTATTTTTATTTTGTTTATCATCGAACTCATATTTCAAACGTTTTTAAAAAGGTGAAAACGTAACAATACAAAAACAATTTAGAGTTTGTTTGCTATTCACAAACCTTTTTATAAAAAATCTATTAAAAAGTCTTAGTATTGTAAAAATTATTAATTTTATTTAATTAACTTTAAAAAATCATAAGAGAGTTATTTTAATTTTCAAGTCTGTCTCCGAGACCATAGTTTGCATTAGAAACTCCAGGCGCTAGAGTATGAACAGTGGGTCGTTTATGTCGTTTTAGTCATACTGCTGTCATTTGAATATGCTGCAGATGTTGAGGCTGCATTACTGTCCTCATCCACTGATAACACATCTTCACTCTCTGATTCGCCGACTGATGAAACCGACATATTTGTGTTCTCCTCTTCCGTAAACTCTAAACGTTTAACAGCATTGGTTAACTGTTCTGGATTTAAGCGAAGGAATAAAAGATGTTTTCTGGTAAAATCTGTTAAGTTTTCAACACTTTCCAATTGAAAGAAATCATTAAAAATTATTTTACTGTAATTCTGAAAATAGAATTTGTACATGAAAAGTATTTATATGTGTGTACGTTCAAACGACGAGTATTCATGAATTTAAGCAAAATTTACCTGGGTAGCTGGTATAGCTAAACATATTGAACTTAGAGCATGCATTTCAGGTTCAGCTTGCTGTTGTCCCTTCCAAAATTCTAAAATATTGGTGTCAACCATTTGAAATGGCAACTTTAGACTTTCAATTTTCTTGTACACATCAGCCGTTTTAGTGTCCTTGATTTGAACGTCCTGACTAAGAAATTCGTTAAGGAAGGTGTCGTCATCTTCATCTGTTGCTGGATCATCGTTAGAAATGTCTTCTGAATTTTCTGAATCTTTACTACCCACTATTTCAAAATTATACAGTGTGGCAAGACGCCATAACTTCTTAAGATACTCCAAGGCTAATGATTTTTGTTGCAAATTTAAAGTGCGTTGAAAACGTGGATCCAAATATAAACATGCGACATAACGAGCTTGTGTTAAGAGCATCTGAGTTCTTGTTTCAATACAGTTGGACAATTCCTTTAAAATCATATAAAAACACGAATCTGTGTTAGTTTCGGCCGACAAAAGTTTTTCTGTAATAAGTTTACACTTTAACCATTGGGCATAAAAGTCACCGCAGTGTAACTCTTCGCTATAGAATTTTATTATGGACTTTTGGATTATGTTCATAGACTTTCGGAAGGCATCTATAAAGGACCACATGTTATCGTTCATATCAAATCGATCTTCAGGTTCATCTGGTTGTTCACATTTGATACAATCCAAAATGGAACGAGCTTCACTTAAGTGCACCAGCATTTGATGCGTAGAACCACATTTCCAAGGTGAATCTAGCTGTGGTAATGTCAATTCATTCTTTTCGAACAACTCGTAGTAACCATTCGTTTCATCACTAAAAAACTTTACCAAATTACGACATTCCAAAAATTGTTTAAAAATAGTGGGATTTTTCAAAATATCCAAAACGCACTGATGCGCTATAGTACCGATATAACGTTCAAGCTTTATATCGCCCAATTGTATGTCGGGATATTTTTCAAAATTCTCTATTTCACTTAAATATTCCGAATTCGATATAGGCTTATAGTAATTGGTTTTTGTGTTATCCCAGTAGGCGCTTATAATTTGATTCGAATCAATATTGTATATGTGCAAAATGTCCTTGATATGAGACTCGGTAAGCTGCTCATCGTTCTCTAAATGGATAATACCCAAAATTCGCTTTTGAATCTGACTTTTATCGATAAACGTGGCTGTTAAGCAGAATGTATTTGGTGAAGCAAAAAGATCATTTTCGATTTTAAGCGATAACAAACGCCAGTGTAGCTCATTTGAAAAATCATAACGCATAAAATTTGCCACCAAAGCCAATAGACGCTCTGTCTCGGCTACATCGACTTTGAATTCTTTTCCATTATCATCTTCCGCAATTGCTGCACATAATGGCTGCAGTATAGACTGCATGTACTTGGAACCTATAGTGCTCAGACACATTTTATCTTCAACGACAAATCCCAACACCGAACGAATTAGAGTGCTTTTGTGCATTTTAACGATAATACATTGCTTTTTATTTTGATTATCATTCAAATGTGAATTACCGATCATTTTACGTTTGGCTACCTTTAATACGGCTTTAATGCGCTCCTCATTGTATGGTTGTGGTGGAATAGAATGTCCCCTATTGCCAGTTTTAGCTGACTCGACTTCGATATTATGTGATCGACGCATATGAAGTCTCAAGTTACATGTTCGATTCTGCATGCGACGATTGCATGTCTTGCACTGCGCAATACCCTCCTCAACATAGTTATCGAAATAGTTCCAGAGTGCGTTCTTTTCATTATGGACTTTCTTCAAATGTTGCCTCAGATTATAGCTGCGATTATTTCGTAAACGATGTTTACACAATTTACACTCTGCCATACCCTCTTCAACAATATTTTTGAAATGCTTCCATATTGAGCTATTTGGTTTTAGTGCCATGCTTTTTTCTTTGTCACTTTCTTTAATATACAATGAAATTGTTTTTATTTTCTCGTTTCTTTTATTCGGTTATACAGTCTTTTATAGGCGTTTAACAACTACAACTGCATACACACACATTCACACACGACCTCGCACACGAAAAACGAAATTACTTTTTGCTATACTAACGTTACGTTCTCAACAACGACTAAATGTATACTGAAAACAAAATCTCTCTTTTGAATACATTTCTATTCTCTCGTTGCTCTTGAGCAATTGAGAATTTATAAATTAATGTACTCTTTTGCCCATGGTTTTGTTTGCAAACGAAACGAGTAGGTTGAACAGCTTGTGTGTATTGCTTTTGTGCTTCGCTGAGGCTACAACAACAGTCAGAAACTGAAAGCAATTGCAAAGTACTTACATTTAAAGAAATTGTTGTATTTTATACCATCAGATGATGACTCAATTTCGATTTAATTTCTGTAAAACAGAGGGTTTTAAATCGGTTACCGAATAATTCTTTACCATTTAATTTATAAAAGAGTGATGTTGCTTTTTTACACAGCATTTATTTAGAGTGCATTCGAAGATTATAACTAAAATAAAAGAAATTTTTTTTTTATTTTTGTTTTAAATTTTTATTCGCAACCCTTATTAACAAAATTAAAACTTTTGGTGTGTCACACGCATGCTCATCACTAACTCAAAATTCATGTCCGTTTGGCAACATCATTCTTCACTATATTTGCATTATCTTATCTACACTGAGCGCCAAAAGTGAGTATACACCACTGAAATAATTAATTTTCTTAGGATAGCGAGAAAAGTAAATGAGAATAGTCGAATAAATTTCCAAAGAAAACCTTTATTTATTACTTATAAAATGTTACAACAAAAAAAATCGTAAAAATTATTGTTGTGCTTGTACTTGTATATTTTTTATAATAGCAAATTTAAAATTATGATGGGTGTTTACTCACTTATGGCGCTCAGTGTATATCTGTTAACTTCACAGTATTTTTATGTAATTTTTGATCTTTATTTCGCCTGTGTATTCTGTATACCATATGATATACATACACAGGGCCACAAAAGTATACATACGGTTAACAAATTTTAGAAATATTTTAAGAAATCCATTTTCGTTGAAAATCTTTATAATTGTCTGACAACTTTTCTCGATTTTAAGGCGCTCTTTTGCATTGGTTCAGAAATTTGTTAATCGTATGTATACTTTTGTGGGCCAGTGTATGTGTTTTGTTATTAACTGTTTCTAAAGTTTACTTATTTCCATTAACTTTATTCAAGATTGATTTTAGGCTTATTTTTATTCAAATAGCAGAATTTTTATTCAATATAATTTTTATAAATTTTATCTTAAATACCAACGATTTCATCATTTTCTTTGGCTGATTTTTCTACTTCACGAAAAAATTCCATTGTCTCGATTACATCTTTAATATGTTCATAATTTAGGCGAATAATAGAAAGATTGTCTTTAGTAAATGCTGATGTTTTATATTTTCCAAATCTACTAATAATATCAGTATATAGCGTTCTATTATAAACCTAGTATTTGAGAGAGAAAAAAAAGGAAATGTTATCATTTAGTTTAGATGAGTATCTTAAAGCAAAATTACCTGTGTAGCAGGTATGGCAAAACATATTTCACTTAAAGCATATATTTCGGGTTCACGGGCAGCCAGGTCTTGCCAAAATTTTAAGATATTTACATCCACTGTTTGAAACGGTAATTTAAGTGTTTCAAATTTTAAGTAAACATCTGACTGTCTGCTGCCGGCTTTTTGAATATTTTGGCTTAGAAACTGATTTAAGAATGTATCTTCATCATCCTCATTTTCAGATTTTTGTTCCCGTAGGTCTATTTCTTGATTGTCCGTATATCTGCATGCACTACTTGGTATATCGATGTTGTAGAGTTTAGAACGAGTCCATAGTTTTCTCAAGAAGCTGTGGGCCTGTGCTCTCTGTGATGTGTTCAAAGTGTGCTGAAATCGTGGGTCTAAATATAGGCAAGCAACAAAACGTTCTTGGTTTACTAAGGTGTCCGATCTTTTCCTTATGCTTTCTATAAGAGTCTCAGCAATTACTTGTACAAGGTTGTACTGATGATTTTTCTCATTTAAAATTTTTTCCACTAAAAGTTTACATTTTAGAAATTGGGCATAGAAATCACCAATGTGCATGTCTTCGCTATAGCATTTGATCAAGGTTTTTTGTACAGTTTGCAAAACCTTACAATAGGATATGATGAAATCCCAGAGATTATCGTCGAGATTAAAATTATCCTCAGAACAAACATTAGATTCATAGTTTATATTTTTTAAAACGTTGCGTGTGTCTTTTAAGTGTTTCATCATTGAGTAGGTTGAACTCCATTTCCAGGGTGAATCTATTTGTGACATTCTAAGATTATTTTCTTTAAACAATTCTTCATATTCATGAGAATTTTTAATAAATTTAACCACATTACGACACTGTAGGAATGGATGAAAAATGCTGTTGTTTTTAAACAAATCTAATACGCAATGTTGAATAGTAGTGCCCATATAACGCTCCAATTTTATATCACCCAGAGTTATTTTATTAAATATTTCAAACTGACTTATCTTGTCTAGATAATCACAATTTTCCACCGATTCGTTATAATGGGCCTTGGTGTCATCACAGTAAGCACTTATAATTTGACTTGAATCGATATTAAACTTGTGTAAAACTTCTTTGATATGTTCTTCCATAAGGTAGGCTTTATCCCCTAAATCTATTACGCCTAAAGCACGAGTTTGAAGTTCACCCTTTTCTACAAATAAAGCACTAAGACAAAAACTATTGCTTGTAGTATTCACATCTGCATTGATTTTCAAAGATAATAAACGCCAGTGTAACTCATTAGAGAATGTACTTCGTATGTGAGTGCCTAAGGAGCATAATACCTTTTCTGTCTGTATTTCATCAATTTTTAAACTTTTCTTTCCTTTTTCACCCAAACCTTCACATATGGGCATAAGCAAGGCCTGCATATTTTCGGAACCAAACACCTGAGGCTGAACA
This sequence comes from Sarcophaga caerulescens, assembly GCA_927399465.1. Lineage (NCBI taxonomy): Eukaryota > Metazoa > Arthropoda > Insecta > Diptera > Sarcophagidae > Sarcophaga > Sarcophaga caerulescens. Next base: position 24,557,931 of record OV656867.1, read on the forward strand.
CCCTCTTCTAATAGTAGACCCATTATGGAACGCTTTAAGATATTTTCGTCCATTTCAACGTATAAACGGGGCTCAGAAGATTTTGAAGCAGTAGATTGTTCTATCTGTACCAACTTACGTTTTTTGGCCCGATTTATAGCATTGTCTTTTAGCGAAACAGTGTTCTTATCAACTTCAATTCCATGCATTCTTCTTAGGTGATAAGTCAGATTAAAGCTGCGATTATTTCGCACCTGTCTCTGGCATATTTTACACACTGCCACACGTTTGCTTATAATATTGTCGAAGTAGTTCCAAACTTTATTTTGAGTATGCATAATTTGCATGTGTTTCTTTAAACTGTAGCTTCGATCATTTTTCAAACGTCGATGGCACAGTTTACAAACTGATACACCTTCTCCATCGATATTATCGAAATATTTCCACACATCACTTCTGGGTTTAGAAACCATTCTCAATACTGTTCGTTAATTATGTACACACAAAAAGATAAATATAAGTATGTATGTATATGAACAATATTCAGTGCAAATAATAAAACAAAAAAATTTCAACAATCACACTCAAATAACTAACGTACACTCAATGACGGTTCGTATCAGACTAAACAGTAGAACACGTTTCACTCTTATGCTCTTTTGATGTTTGAGCTAAAATTTTAAATTGTTTTTCTCTTCCACAATGATTCATGTCTGTTATTTAGCATTTTACGTATTCAATAAATGCTTGAGTGTTAAGTTGTTCTACTGAGTTGTAGTTGTATCATCGCTTGTCTTTTTCACATTCGTTTTTAATGGCTGCCTTTGAATACATGCTCTGTTAATAGGGTGACCAAACGCACCAAAGGGAGAGATATTTTCGTATGCATTTATTTTTAATAAAAGGCACAACTCAAAGTGTGTTTATTTTGTAAGGTGCTCAGTTGTTGTTTTGTTTTGATAAATAATTTTTTATTTATACTTGATTCGTAATACTATAAATACAATAAACGCAGCACAGTATGTACAACAATTTTGCAATTGAAGCGTCACACAGAGGGGCATTTTGCCTGAAAACCTGGCCAAAATCAATAGAAGTGTTTTATGAGTTAATGGCTGGAATTTTTTGACAGTGTTGGTGATAATTAGGCCCAAGGATGCACCCAACTGATTTTGGTTCAAATCGGTCCATGATTTCGCCTAGCCCCCATACAAATTCCCCTCGAAATTGCACTTATTTACACATAATTATGGTAATTATGCAACAATCATGATAAAATTTAGTATGGATCAGTTCTGTGTTCTAAGAAATCATGGTGTAAAGTTTGGTGAAAATCGGATCACATTTGACCCTAGTCCCCATATAAAGTCCCCTTTAGAAATTCACGTTTACGCTTATAAATGGCTTAAAAACATCGGTATCGTGATGAAATTCGGTATGGACGTTTTTTTTTAATCTAAATCATATTACCAAAATTTTTTATGGTCGGTCCATAATTGCTCCTAGGTCCAAAATAGGGCCCCTTAAGAAAATATGTTTAGCAATTATAATTGGCTTAAAAATTTTATAACCTCGATGAAATGTGAATCATTTTACCTGATTTTATTATGATCGGATCATAAGTGCCCTAGGTATCACATACGGTCCGTTAAGAAAATCAAACATTCATCTCCTATTGTTATAATAGTCGATATATGTAATTAAGTTTTTAAAGTTCTATGATAATTAATATTTATTTTACATTATTTAATAGTTAACTTAAAAATACTTAAAAAGTGAAACTAAATACATACAATCGTTAAAATCGTTATCATTTTCATCATCACTGTCAAGAAGGAGTAATTTAATAGTATCTGATGAAAATGCTTTTCTAATACTTCGCGATTTTTGTGTACTGCAGCTTATAAAAGGGTCACTGCTTAAAAGTAACCTATTCAGGACATCTCGATTGGTATCGCTTCTACTGAATTTCCTCGCATAATTCGTACGATATAATCTGAAGTGCATATTTCTGACCTCGGAAGCCTCTTCTGACAATTGTCCAATTGGCAAAATTGCTTGATTTATTACCGTACCGCCATGAATAAGAATTTTGTGCATCGTTGGACTCATGGGGTGCCAACTATAGAGTTGTACATACATTTCGGCAGTTTTATGTGCATATTCTTCAAATTTTTCAATATTTATGCAATGACCGCTCGTTATAGCTTCCAATATTATATTAAGGCGTTTAATTAGTTCTTCATTTATGCCTATTTTTTTTAATTTTTCAAAAAAAAAGTAAAATTTTCAAAAACTTGCCAAAAATAAATGCGCAAATTTGCGCAAACTTTTTTTTTTGTTCCTGAATGTAGAGAGTTCGTATTTTCTTGTGGTATATAACATTAAACCACTAAAAACTACTTTCACCCTTAAACTCCTTATCTTTTTTTTAGGGAGGGTAAAAAAATGAGAAATTTTTATTATTTTTAAATTTTGAACGAATAATTTTAACATTAATATATGAGCACAATATTAATATATGAGCACACTTCACGTCTACGGAAGAGTTGCTTAGAGGAAAACAATATCACTGTTCTATAGTGGCCAGCTCAATTCCCGGACCTCAATCCAATTGAGAACTTGTGAAATGATGTTAAGGAACATGTACGAGCAGTAAAACCCAAAAAATTTAAACGATTTGTGGAAACGAATCCAAAAGGTTTGATATGCGATTCAAAAGCAACGTAGTATGGCATTAGTCGAAAGTTTACCCAGGAGATGTACTGCTGTGATCCAAAAATAAAGGATTTCCCACCAAATACTAGGATTTTTTATGAAGCTGAGCTTTACTTTAGTGAATTAAGTTTGTGTTAATCTGTATAATATATAAACACAAATTCTTAACCAAATATAGGCAGCAAAATATTATTATGTTTTCTTCATAATATTACTAAAATTAAAAATTACTAAAGAAATAAGAAAAATATCATGGACCTAAAACTTTTTCGATGAGATGTAAAAATTATCATTACTCGTGGCCACCACTGTATGTATATATATTTTCATACTTTACTGTGTGGTAAATTTGAAATAATTTTCTACAAATTTATTTGAGTGAAGTAATCTTTGCATAGAATCCATTAAATACAGACAAACAAAAATCCTTATGTTTTAGATCTTCTTAGTATTCTCCTAAAATGTATCGAGGAATTCTAAAAAAGTTTCGCTGTGAATTATTATTGGAAGTTAACGGAATGAAAGATACCGAATTCGTTCACTACTTTTGCAATTTATAATGAAGATCAGTTAATGACTTCCTGTTGTTTTAAAAATCCATATTAGTCAAATTTTTAATAAACTTCGGTTCTTATTCCTCTTCACCACACAGCAGCTAGAATTTAGTGGAACTTGTTAAGAGATTGTCAGGTTATAGCACCTTGAATTAAGGGCTAGACCTTTAAATTTTCTTCTCATTTGATCAAACATACCCAAACTCAATCAAAATTAAAGAAAAAACTGGCTTTTATAACATGGTTTAGTGAGTATAACATTATTCTACTGCTCTGCTTAGTATTTCAGATATTTTGTAATTCATCAGTTGGATAGATTGACAGAGTCTTAATTACGAAAGACTGTTCGCATACCTTTTTTGCTTTTTTCTACTTTTGTTTCGATATTCTATGCCTATGCTTTAATGTCGTACGTAATTAAAAACTTTCGAACTAAATACCATTGCGACCATGAGACTCTATATGTTATACGATACCTGTCTCCAGTGACAGTACCTTTTTCCATCTCTGGCAGAAGTATAAACTGCTACACATTCTCTCTACCATGCAAAATGTCAAATAAAACAGTCGAAACATTTTTAACAAATTGATCGAATATGCAGGTTTTTTTAAATTTATTTTAGGTTTTTTTTTTATTCAAATAGCAAAATTTTTATTCAATCTAATTTTTATAAATTTTATATATATTAAATATCAACAATTTCATCATTGTCTTCGGCTGATATTTCTACTTCACGAAAAAAAGTCATTGTCTCGATTACATCTTTAATATGTTCATAATTTAGGCGAATAATAGAAAGATTGTCTTTAGTAAATGCTGATGTTTTATATTTTGCAAATCTACTAATAATATCGGTATATAGCGTTCTATTATAAACCTAGTATTTGAAAGAGAAAAAAGAAAAGGAAATGTAATCATTTAGTTTAGATGAGTATCTTAAAGCAAAATTACCTGTGTAGCAGGTATGGCAAAACATATTTCACTTAAAGCATATATTTCGGGTTCACGGGCCGCCAGATCTTGCCAAAATTTTAAAATATTTACATCCACTGTTTGAAACGGTAATTTAAGTGTTTCAAATTTTAAGTAAACATCTGACTGTCTGCTGCCGGCTTTTTGAATATTTTGGCTTAGAAACTGATTTAAGAATGTATCTTCATCAACGTCATTTTCAGATTTTTGTTCCCGTAGGTCTATTTTTAGATTGTCCGTATATCTGCATGCACTACTTGGTATATCGATGTTGTAGATTTTAGAACGAGTCCATAGTTTTCTCAAGAAGCTGTGGGCCTGTGCTCTCTGTGATGTGTTCAAAGTGTGCTGAAATCGTGGGTCTAAATATAGGCAAGCAACAAAACGTTCTTGGTTTACTAAGGTGTCCGATCTTTTCCTTATGCTTTCTATAAAAGTCTCAGCAATTTCTTGTACAAGGCTGTACTGATGATTTTTCTCATTTAAAATTTTTTCCACTAAAAGTTTACATTTTAAAAATTGGGCATAGAAATCACCAATGTGCATATCTTCGCTATAGCATTTGATCAAGGTTTTTTGTACAGTTTGCAAAACCTTACAATAGGATATGACGAAATCCCAGAGATTATCGTCGAGATTAAAATTATCCTCAGAACAGACATTAGATTCATAGTTTATATTTTTTAGAACGTTGCGTGCGTCCTTTAAGTGTTTCATCATTGAGTAGGTTGAACTCCATTTCCAGGGTGAATCTAGTTGGGGTATGCTGAAATTATTTTCTTTAAACAATTCTTCACATTCATGAGAATTTTTAATAAATTTAACCACATTACGACACTGTAGGAATGGATGAAAAATGCTGTTGTTTTTAAACAAATCTAATACGCAATGTTGAATAGTAGTGCCCATATAACGCTCCAATTTTATATCACCCAGAGTTATTTTATTAAATATTTCAAACTGACTTATCTTGTCTAGATAATCACAATTTTCCACCGATTCATTATAATGGGCCTTGGTGTCATCACAGTAAGCGCTTATAATTTGACTTGAATCGATATTAAACTTGTGTAAAACTTCTTTGATATGTTCTTCCATAAGGTAGGCTTTATCCCCTAAATCTATTACGCCTAAAGCACGAGTTTGAAGTTCACCCTTTTCTACAAATAGGGCACTAAGACAAAAACTATTGCTTGTAGTGTTCACATCTGTATCGATTTTCAAAGATAATAAACGCCAGTGTAACTCATTAGAGAATGTACTTCGTATGTGAGTGCCTAAGGAGCATAATACCCTTTCTGTCTCTAGTTCATCAATTTTAAAAGTTTTCTTTTCTTTTTCACCCAAACCATCACATATGGGCATAAGCAAGGCCTGCATATTTTCGGAACCAAACACCTGAGGCTGCACACCCTCTTCTAATAGTAGACCCATTACGGAACGCTTTAAGATATTTTCGTCCATTTCAACGTATAAACAGAGCTCAGAAGATTTTGAAGCAGTAGATTGTTCTATCTGTACCAACTTACGTTTTTTGGCCCGATTTATAGCATTGTCTTTTAGCGAAACAGTGTTCTTATCAACTTCAATTCCATGCATTCTTCTTAGGTGATAAGTCAGATTATAGCAGCGATTATTTCGCACCTGTCTCTGGCATATTTTACACACTGCCACATGTTTGCTTATAATATTGTCGAAATAGTTCCAAACTTTATTTTGAGTATGCATAATTTGCATGTGTTTCTTTAAACTGTCGCTGCGATCATTTTTCAAACGTCGATAGCACAGTTTACAAACTGATACACCTTCTCCATCGATATTATCGAAATATTTCCACACATCACTTCTGGGTTTAAAAACCATTCTTAATACTGTTCGTTAATTATGTACACACAAAAAGATAAATATAAGTATGTATGTATATGAACAATATACAGTGCAAATAATAAAACAAAACAATTTCAACAATCACACTCAAATAACTAACGTACACTCAATGACGGTTCGTATCAGACTAAACAGTAGAACACGTTTCACTCTTATGCTCTTTTGTTGTTTGAGCTAAAATTTTAAATTGTTTTTCTCTTCCACAATGATTCATGTCTGTTATTTAGCATTTTACGTATTCAATAAATGCTTGAGTGTTAAGTTGTTCTACTGAGTTGTAGTTGTATCATCGGTTGTCTTTATCACATTCGTTTTTAATGGCTGCCTTTGAATACATGCTCAGTTAATAGGGTGACCAAACGTACCAAAGGGAGAGATATTTTCGTATGCAATTTTTTATAAAAGGCACAACTCAAAGTGTATTTATTTTGTAAGGTGCCCAGTTGTTGTTTTGTTTTGAAAAATAATTTTTTATTTATATTTGATTCGTAATACTATAAATACAATAAACGCAGCACAGTATGTACAACAATTTTGCAATTGAAGCGTCACACAGAGGGGCATTTTGCCTGAAAACCTGGCCAAAATCAATAGAAGTGTTTTATGAGTTAATGGCTGGAATTTTTTGACAGTGTTGGTGATAATTAGGCCCAAGGATGCACCCAACTGATTTTGGTTCAAATCGGTCCATGATTTCGCCTAGCCCCCATACAAATTCCCCTCGAAATTGCACTTATTTACACATAATTATGGTAATTATGCAACAATCATGATAAAATTTAGCATGGATCAGTTCTGTGTTCTAAGAAATCATGGTGTAAAGTTTGGTGAAAATCGGATCACATTTGACCCTAGTCCCCATATAAAGTCCCCATTAGAAATTCACGTTTACGCTTATAAATGGCTTAAAAACATCGGTATCGTGATGAAATTCGGTATGGACGTTTTTTTTTAATCTAAATCATATTACCAAAATTTTTTCTGGTCCGTCCATAATTGCTCCTAGGTCCAAAATAGGGCCCCTTAAGAAAATATATTTAGCAATTATAATTGGCTTAAAAATTTTATAACCTCGATGAAATTCGACATGAACATGTTTAATATGAATCATTTTACCTGATTTTATTATGATCGGTACCCTAGGTACCACATACGGTCCGTTAAGAAAATCAAACATACATCTCCTATTGTTATAATATTCGATATATGTAATTAAGTTTTTAAAGTTCTATGATAATTAATATTTATTTATAATATTTATTTTACATTATTTAATACTTAACTTAAAAATACTTAAAAAGTGAAACTAAATACATACAATCGTTAAAATCGTTATCATTTTCATCATCAATGTCAAGAAGGAGTAATTTAATAGTATCTGATGAAAATGCTTTTCTAATACTTCGCGATTTTTGTGTACTGCAGCTTATAAAAGGGTCACTGCTTAAAAGTAACCTATTCAGGACATCTCGATTGGTATCGCTTCTACTGAATTTCCTCGCATAATTCGTACGATATAATCTGAAGTGCTTACTGACCTCGGAAGCCTCTTCTGACAATTGTCCAATTGGCAAAATTGCTTGATTTATTACCGTACCGCCATGAATAAGAATTTTGTGCATCGTTGGACTCATGGGGTGCCAACTATAGAATTGTACATACATTTCGGCAGTTTTATGTGCATATTCTTCAAATTTTTCAATATTTATGCAATGACCGCTCGTTATAGCTTCCAATATTATATTAAGGCGTTTAATTAGTTCTTCATTTATGCCTATTTTTTTTAATTTTTCAAAAAAAAAGTAAAATTTTCAAAAACTTGCCAAAAATAAATGCGCAAATTTGCGCAAACTTTTTTTTTTGTTCCTGAATGTAGAGAGTTCGTATCTTCATGTGGTATATAACATTAAACTACTAAAAACTACTAAAAACTACTTTCACCCTTAAACTCCTTATCTTTTTTTTAGGGAGGGTAAAAAAATGAGAAATTTTTATTATTTTTAAATTTTGAACGAATAATTTTAACATTAATATATGAGCACAATATTAATATATGAGCACACTTCACGTCTACGGAAGAGTTGCTTAGAGGAAAACAATATCACTGTTCTATAGTGGCCAGCTCAATTCCCGGACCTCAATCCAATTGAGAACTTGTGAAATGATGTTAAGGAACATGTACGAGCAGTAAAACCCAAAAAATTTAAACGATTTGTGGAAACGAATCCAAAAGGTTTGATATGCGATTCAAAAGCAACGTAGTATGGCATTAGTCGAAAGTTTACCCAGGAGATGTGCTGCTGTGATCCAAAAATAAAGGATTTCCCACCAAATACTAGGATTTTTTTATGAAGTTGAGCTTTACTTTAGTGAATTAAGTTTTCTTTTGACTATGTCTTAAATTCATGCCAGGATAAAATTTGTGTTAATCTGTATAATATATAAACAAAAATTCTTAACCAAATATAGGCAGCAAAATATTATTATGTTTTCTTCATAATATTACTAAAATTAAAAATTACTAAAGAAATAAGAAAAATATCATGGACCTAAAACTTTTTCGATGAGATGTAAAAATTATCATTACTCGTGGCCACCACTGTATGTATATATATTTTCATACTTTACTGTGTGGTAAATTTGAAATAATTTTCTACAAATTTATTTGAGTGAAGTAATCTTTGCATAGAATCCATTAAATATAGACAAACAAAAATCCTTATGTTTTAGATCTTCTTAGTATTCTCCTAAAATGTATCGAGGAATTCTAAAAAAGTTTCGCTGTGAATTATTTGAAGTTAACGGAATGAAAGATACCGAATTCGTTCACTACTTTTGCAATTTATAATGAAGATCAGTTAATGACTTCCTGTTGTTTTAAAAATCCATATTAGTCAAATTTTTAATAAACTTCGGTTCTTATTCCTCTTCACCACACAGCAGCTAGAATTTAGTGGAACTTGCTAAGAGATTGTCAGGTGATAGCACCTTGAATTTAGGGCTAGACCTTTAAATTTTCTTCTCATTTGATCAAACATACCCAAACTCAATCAAAATTAAAAAAAAAATTGGCTTTTATAACATGGTTTAGTGAGTATAACATTATTTTACTGCTCTGCTTAGTATTTCAGATATTTTGTAATTTATCAGTTGGATAGATTGACACAGTCTTAATTACGAAAGACTGTTCGCATACCTTTTTTGCTTTTTTCTACTTTTGTTTCGATATTCTAATGGAAAATTTTAATTTTCACTAGTTTTTCTCATGTCTCAGAAATCCATTATTGCCTATGCTTTAATGTCGTACGTAATTAAAAACTTTCGAACTAAATACCATTGCGACCATGAGACTCTATATGTTATACGATACCTGTCTCCAGTGACAGTACCTTTTTCCATCTCTGGCAGAAGTATAAACTGCTACACATTCTCTCTACCATGCAAAATGTCAAATAAAACAGTCGAAACATTTTTAACAAATTGATCGAATATGCAGGTTTTTTTAAATTTATTTTAGGTTTTTTTTTATTCAAATAGCAAAATTTTTATTCAATCTAATTTTTATAAATTTTATATATATTAAATATCAACAATTTCATCATTGTCTTCGGCTGATATTTCTACTTCACGAAAAAAAGTCATTGTCTCGATTACATCTTTAATATGTTCATAATTTAGGCGAATAATAGAAAGATTGTCTTTAGTAAATGCTGATGTTTTATATTTTCCAAATCTACTAATAATATCGGTATATAGCGTTCTATTATAAACCTAGTATTTGAAAGAGAAAAAAGAAAAGGAAATGTAATCATTTAGTTTAGATGAGTATCTTAAAGCAAAATTACCTGTGTAGCAGGTATGGCAAAACATATTTCACTTAAAGCATATGTTTCGGGTTCACGGGCCGCCAGGTCTTGCCAAAATTTTAAAATATTTACATCCACTGTTTGAAACGGTAATTTAAGTGTTTCAAATTTTAAGTAAACATCTGACTGTCTGCTGCCGGCTTTTTGAATATTTTGGCTTAGAAACTGATTTAAGAATGTATCTTCATCATCCTCATTTTCAGATTTTTCTTCCCGTAGGTCTATTACTTGATTGTCCGTATATCTGGTTGCACTATTTGGCATATCGATGTTATAGATTTTAGAACGAGTCCATAGTTTTCTCAAGTAGCTGTGGGCCTGTGCTCTCTGTGACGTGTTCAAAGTGTGCTGAAATCGTGGGTCTAAATATAGGCAAGCTACAAAACGTTCTTGGTTTACTAAGATGTCCGATCTTTTCCTTATGCTTTCTATAAGAGTCTCGGCAATTACTTGTATATGGCTGTACTGATGATTTTTCTCATTTAAAATTTTTTCCACTAAAAGTTTACATTTTAGAAATTGGGCATAGAAATCACCAATGTGCATGTCTTCGCTATAGCATTTGATCAAGGTTTTTTGTACAGTTTGCAAAACCTTACAATAGGATATGATGAAATCCCAGAGATTATCGTCGAGATTAAAATTATCCTCAGAACAAACATTAGATTCATAGTTTATATTTTTTAAAACGTTGCGTGCGTCTTTTAAGTGTTTCATCATTGTGTAAGTTGAACTCCATTTCCAGGGTGAATCTAGTTGGGGTATGCTGAAATTATTTTGTTTAAACAATTCTTCATATTCATGAGAATTTTTAATAAATTTAACCACATTACGACACTGTAGGAATGGATGAAAAATGCTGTTGTTTTTAAACAAATCTAATACGCAATGTTGAATAGTAGTGCCCATATAACGCTCCAATTTTATATCACCCAGAGTTATTTTATTAAATATTTCAAACTGACTTATCTTGTCTAGATAATCACAATTTTCCACCGATTCATTATAATGGGCCTTGGTGTCATCACAGTAAGCGCTTATAATTTGACTTGAATCGATATTAAACTTGTGTAAAACTTCTTTGATATGTTCTTCCATAAGGTAGGCTTTATCCCCTAAATCTATTACGCCTAAAGCACGAGTTTGAAGTTCACCCTTTTCAACAAATAGGGCACTAAGACAAACACTATTGCTTGTAGTATTCACATCTGCATCGATTTTCAAAGATAATAAACGCCAGTGTAACTCATTAGAGAATGTACTTCGTATGTGAGTGCCCAAGGAGCATAATACCCTTTCTGTCTCTAGTTCATCAATTTTTAAAGTTTTGTTAATTTCTTCAAGCAAACCTTCACATATGGGCATAAGCAAGGCCTGCATATTTTCGGAACCAAACACCTGAGGCTGCACACCCTCTTCTAATAGTAGACCCATTATGGAACGCTTTAAGATATTTTCGTCCATTTCAACGTATAAACAGGGCTCAGAAGATTTTGAGCCAGTAGAATGCTCTATCTGTACCAACTTACGTTTTTTGGCCCGAATTATAGCACTGTCTTTTAGCGAAACAGTGTTCTTATCAACTTCAATTCCATGCATTCTTCTTAGGTGATAAGTCAGATTAAAGCTGCGATTATTTCGCACCTGTCTCTGGCATATTTTACACACTGCCACACGTTTGCTTATAATATTGTCGAAGTAGTTCCAAACTTTATTTTGAGTATGCATAATTTGCATGTGTTTCTTTAAACTGTAGCTTCGATCATTTTTCAAACGTCGATGGCACAGTTTACAAACTGATACACCTTCTCCATCGATATTATCGAAATATTTCCACACATCACTTCTGGGTTTAGAAACCATTCTCAATACTGTTCGTTAATTATGTACACACAAAAAGATAAATATAAGTATGTATGTATATGAACAATATTCAGTGCAAATAATAAAACAAAAAAATTTCAACAATCACACTCAAATAACTAACGTACACTCAATGACGGTTCGTATCAGACTAAACAGTAGAACACGTTTCACTCTTATGCTCTTTTGATGTTTGAGCTAAAATTTTAAATTGTTTTTCTCTTCCACAATGATTCATGTCTGTTATTTAGCATTTTACGTATTCAATAAATGCTTGAGTGTTAAGTTGTTCTACTGAGTTGTAGTTGTATCATCGCTTGTCTTTTTCACATTCATTTTTAATGGCTGCCTTTGAATACATGCTCTGTTAATAGGGTGACCAAACGCACCAAAGGGAGAGATATTTTCGTATGCATTTATTTTTAATAAAAGGCACAACTCAAAGTGTGTTTATTTTGTAAGGTGCCCAGTTGTTGTTTTGTTTTGAAAAATTATTTTTTATTTATATTTGATTCGTAATACTATAAATACAATAAACGCAGCACAGTATGTACAACAATTTTGCAATTGAAGCGTCACACAGAGGGGCATTTTGCCTGAAAACCTGGCCAAAATCAATAGAAGTGTTTTATGAGTTAATGGCTGGAATTTTTTGACAGTGTTGGTGATAATTAGGCCCAAGGATGCACCCAACTGATTTTGGTTCAAATCGGTCCATGATTTCGCCTAGCCCCCATACAAATTCCCCTCGAAATTGCACTTATTTACGCATAATTATGGTAATTATGCAACAATCATGATAAAATTTAGCATGGATCAGTTCTGTGTTCTAAGAAATCATGGTGTAAAGTTTGGTGAAAATCGGATCACATTTGACCCTAGTCCCCATTAGAAATTCACGTTTACGCTTATAAATGGCTTAAAAACATCGGTATCGTGATGAAATTCGGTATGGACGTTTTTTTTATTCTAAATCATATTACCAAAATTTTTTATGGTCGGTCCATAATTGCTCCTAGGTCCAAAATAGGGCCCCTTAAGAAAATATATTTAGCAATTATAATTGGCTTAAAAATTTTATAATCTCGATGAAATTCGACATGAACATGTTTAATATGAATCATTTTACCTGATTTTATTATGATCGGATCATAAGTGCCCTAGGTATCACATACGGTCCGTTAAGAAAATCAAACATACATCTCCTATTGTTATAATAGTCGATATATGTAATTAAGTTTTTAAAGTTCTATGATAATTAATATTTATTTATAATATTTATTTTACATTATTTAATACTTAACTTAAAAATACTTAAAAAGTGAAACTAAATACTTACAATCGTTAAAATCGTTATCATTTTCATCATCAATGTCAAGAAGGAGTAATTTAATAGTATCTGATGAAAATGCTTTTCTAATACTTCGCGATTTTTGTGTACTGCAGCTTATAAAAGGGTCACTGCTTAAAAGTAACCTATTCAGGACATCTCGATTGGTATCGCTTCTACTAAATTTCCTCGCATAATTCGTACGATATAATCTGAAGTGCTTATTTCTGACCTCGGAAGCCTCTTCTGACAATTGTCCAATTGGCAAAATTGCTTGATTTATTACCGTACCGCCATGAATAAGAATTTTGTGCATCGTTGGACTCATGGGGTGCCAACTATAGAATTGTACATACATTTCGGCAGTTTTATGTACATATTCTTCAAATTTTTCAATATTTATGCAATGACCGCTCGTTATAGCTTCCAATATTATTTTAAGGCGTTTAATTAGTTCTTCATTTATGCCTAATTTTTTTAATTTTTCAAAAAAAAACTAAAATTTTCAAAAACTTGCCAAAAATAAATGCGCAAATTTGCGCAAAATTTTTTTTTTTGTTCCTGAATGTAGAGAGTTCGTATCTTCATGTGGTATATAACATTAAACTACTAAAAACTACTTTCACCCTTAAACTCCTTATCTTTTTTTTAGGGAGGGTAAAAGAATGAGAAATTTTTATTATTTTTAAATTTTGAACGAATAATTTTAACATTAATATATGAGCACAATATTAATATATGAGCACACTTCACGTCTACGGAAGAGTTGCTTAGAGGAAAACAATATCACTGTTCTAAAGTGGCCAGCTCAATTCCCGGACCTCAATCCAATTGAGAACTTGTGAAATGATGTTAAAGAACATGTACGAGCAGTAAAACCCAAAAAATTTAAACGATTTGTGGAAACGAATCCAAAAGGTTTGATATGCGATTCAAAAGCAACGTAGTATGGCATTAGTCGAAAGTTTACCCAGGAGATGTGCTGCTGTGATCCAAAAATAAAGGATTTCCCACCAAATACTAGGATTTTTTTATGAAGTTGAGCTTTACTTTAGTGAATTAAGTTTTCTTTTGACTATGTCTTAAATTCATGACCAGGATAAAATTTGTGTTAATCTGTATAATATATAAACAAAAATTCTTAACCAAATATAGGCAGCAAAATATTATTATGTTTTCTTCATAATATTACTAAAATTAAAAATTACTAAAGAAATAAGAAAAATATCATGGACCTAAAACTTTTTCGATGAGATGTAAAAATTATCATTACTCGTGGCCACCACTGTATGTATATATATTTTCATACTTTACTGTGTGGTAAATTTGAAATAATTTTCTACAAATTTATTTGAGTGAAGTAATCTTTGCATAGAATCCATTAAATATAGACAAACAAAAATCCTTACGTTTTAGATCTTCTTAGTATTCTCCTAAAATGTATCGAGGAATTCTAAAAAAGTTTCGCTGTGAATTATTATTGGAAGTTAACGGAATGAAAGATACCGAATTCGTTCACTACTTTTGCAATTTATAATGAAGATCAGTTAATGACTTCCTGTTGTTTTAAAAATCCATATTAGTCAAATTTTTAATAAACTTCGGTTCTTATTCCTCTTCACCACACAGCAGCTAGAATTTAGTGGAACTTGTTAAGAGATTGTCAGGTTATAGCACCTTGAATTAAGGGCTAGACCTTTAAATTTTCTTCTCATTTGATCAAACATACCCAAACTCAATCAAAATTAAAAAAAACTGCCTTTTATAACATGGTTTAGTGAGTATAACATTATTCTACTGCTCTGCTTAGTATTTCAGATATTTTGTAATTCATCAGTTGGATAGATTGACAGAGTCTTAATTACGAAAGACTGTTCGCATACCTTTTTTGCTTTTTTCTACTTTTGTTTCGATATTCTATGCCTATGCTTTAATGTCGTACGTAATTAAAAACTTTCGAACTAAATACCATTGCGACCATGAGACTCTATATGTTATACGATACCTGTCTCCAGTGACAGTACCTTTTTCCATCTCTGGCAGAAGTATAAACTGCTACACATTCTCTCTACCATGCAAAATATCAAATAAAACAGTCGAAACATTTTTAACAAATTGATCGAATATGCAGGTTTTTTTAAATTTATTTTAGGTTTTTTTTTATTCAAATAGCAAAATTTTTATTCAATCTAATTTTTATAAATTTTATATATATTAAATATCAACAATTTCATCATTGTCTTCGGCTGATATTTCTACTTCGCGAAAAAAAGTCATTGTCTCGATTACATCTTTAATATGTTCATAATTTAGGCGAATAATAGAAAGATTGTCTTTAGTAAATGCTGATGTTTTATATTTTCCAAATCTACTAATAATATCGGTATATAGCGTTCTATTATAAACCTAGTATTTGAAAGAGAAAAAAGAAAAGGAAATGTAATCATTTAGTTTAGATGAGTATCTTAAAGCAAAATTACCTGTGTAGCAGGTATGGCAAAACATATTTCACTTAAAGCATATGTTTCGGGTTCACGGGCAGCCAGGTCTTGCCAAAATTTTAAAATATTTACATCCACTGTTTGAAACGGTAATTTAAGTGTTTCAAATTTTAAGTAAACATCTGACTGTCTGCTGCCGGCTTTTTGAATATTTTGGCTTAGAAACTGATTTAAGAATGTATCTTCATCATCCTCATTTTCAGATTTTTCTTCCCGTAGGTCTATTACTTGATTGTCCGTATATCTGGTTGCACTATTTGGCATATCGATGTTATAGATTTTAGAACGAGTCCATAGTTTTCTCAAGTAGCTGTGGGCCTGTGCTCTCTGTGACGTGTTCAAAGTGTGCTGAAATCGTGGGTCTAAATATAGGCAAGCTACAAAACGTTCTTGGTTTACTAAGATGTCCAATCTTTTCCTTATGCTTTCTATAAGAGTCTCGGCAATTACTTGTATATGGCTGTACTGATGATTTTTCTCATTTAAAATTTTTTCCACTAAAAGTTTACATTTTAGAAATTGGGCATAGAAATCACCAATGTGCATGTCTTCGCTATAGCATTTGATCAAGGTTTTTTGTACAGTTTGCAAAACCTTACAATAGGATATGATGAAATCCCAGAGATTATCGTCGAGATTAAAATTATCCTCAGAACAAACATTAGATTCATAGTTTATATTTTTTAAAACGTTGCGTGCGTCTTTTAAGTGTTTCATCATTGTGTAAGTTGAACTCCATTTCCAGGGTGAATCTAGTTGGGGTATGCTGAAATTATTTTCTTTAAACAATTCTTCATATTCATGAGAATTTTTAATAAATTTAACCACATTACGACACTGTAGGAATGGATGAAAAATGCTGTTGTTTTTAAACAAATCTAATACGCAATGTTGAATAGTAGTGCCCATATAACGCTCCAATTTTATATCACCCAGAGTTATTTTATTAAATATTTCAAACTGACTTATCTTGTCTAGATAATCACAATTTTCCACCGATTCATTATAGTGGGCCTTGGTGTCATCACAGTAAGCACTTATAATTTGACTTGAATCGATATTAAACTTGTGTAAAACTTCTTTGATATGTTCTTCCATAAGGTAGGCTTTATCCCCTAAATCTATTACGCCTAAAGCACGAGTTTGAAGTTCACCCTTTTCTACAAATAGGGCACTAAGACAAAAACTATTGCTTGTAGTATTCACATCTGCATCGATTTTCAAAGATAATAAACGCCAGTGTAACTCATTAGAGAATGTACTTCGTATGTGAGTGCCTAAGGAGCATAATACCCTTTCTGTCTCTAGTTCATCAATTTTTAAAGTTTTGTTAATTTCTTCAAGCAAACCTTCACATATGGGCATAAGCAAGGCCTGCATATTTTCGGAACCAAACACCTGAGGCTGCACGCCCTCATCTAATAGTAGACCCATTACGAAACGATTTAAGATATTTTCGTCCATTTCAACGTATAAACAGCGCTTAGAAAATTGTGAAGCAGTAGATTGTTCTATCTGTACTAACTTACGTTTTTTGGCCCGATTTATAGCATCGTCTTTTAGCGAAGCAGTGTAGCTCTCAACTTCAATTCCATGCTTCCTTTTTAGGTGAAGAATCAGATTAAAGCTGCGATTATTTCGCACCTGTTTCTGGCATATTTTACACACTGCCATACCTTCGCTTTTAATATTGTCGAAATATTTCCAAACTTCAGTTTGAGTATGCATATGTTGCATGTGTTTCTTTAAACTGTAGCTGCGATCATTTTTCAAACGCTGATTGCACAGTTTACAAATCACTACACCTTCTTCAAGGATATTATCGAAATATTTCCACACATCACTTCTGGGATTCGAAACCATTTTCAATACCGTTCGTTAATTATGTACACACAAAAAGATAAATATAAGTATGTATGTATATGAACAATATTCAGTGCAAATAACAAAACAAAAAAATATCAATAATCACACCCAAATAACTAACGTACACTCAATGACGGTTCGTGTCAGACTAAATAGTAAAACACTACACGTTATCATTTCACTCTTATGCTCTCTTGTTGTTTGAGCTAAAATTTTAAATTGTTTTTCTCTTCCACAATGATTCATGTCTGTTATTTAGAATGCTTGAGTGTTAAGTTGTTCTACTGAGTTGTAGTTGTATCATCGCTTGTCTTTTTCACATTCGTTTTTAATGGTTGCCTTTGAATACATGCTCAGTTAAAAGGGTGACCAAACGTACCAAAGAGAGGGATATTTTTGTATGTATTTTTTATTTTTCGTATTTATTTTATATTATTATAAAGGGAACAGCTAAAAGTGTATTTATTTTGTAAGGTGAACGCAAAAGCCCAGTTGTTGTTTTGTTTTGATAAATAATTTTTTTTATTTATATTTGATTCGTAACGCTATAAACACAATAAACGCAGCGCAGTAAGTACAAAAATTTTGTAAACATGCATCGGCAAACTATAAGCAAAACAGAGAGTACATATAGTACATATGTATATAAACAGTTCATTAATTCTTTAAGATTTTTTCGCACATCGCATTTTGAAAACCTCTATTTTATGCATATTATTACATTGTCTGCACAAAGCCTCTCACTGTGAGTACTAATTCTCTCATTGCTCCGAATAAAAATAGAAATTGGACAAAGAGCAAAGCAGCAAAATCTTTGCTTGTTGTTGCGCTGCCTTTAAAATAATCACACCCATATATTCTATTTTTCAGAGATTGCTGAGTTGCTTTTATTGTGTTTATAGCAAAGCACCCAATACAATACAACCACAAAACGCTTTACAACAGCTCTATTAGCAGCAGCATTGTTTGGATTTAAGACTTTAACACAATCTTTTAAACTACAAGCTCGATTCGTGTCATTTATGAACTTTTAAAAAATAAATCAAATAATTTTACAATAAATCGTATATCAAATAAAGATTTAGGAAAGCGTGCGACAAAATAAATTTCGAGTCTAGGTTATTTTGTTCTTCAGATATAATAACTTTAATGCTGCAAATCGGAAATATGAAAGCATATTTTTTTTCGTAAAATGGAAAAGTTATCGCCTGCTTTCGCATACGTACATTTGCTAGTTTTTAGTCCAATAAACCAACGTCTTTATCAGTTCTAGAATAAGATCCGCAATTTGCTGAATGAAAAAATTTATAATTTGGAGGTACTGCATTATCGTTTAAATTAGAATGGTTATGTTATCTGTTTCAATCCAAAATCATTTTTAATAAAACAAAAATATTTAATTTTGCTTATTTATTTCCAAAAAAATGCCAGCTTGTTGTAGTACGACGGTCACCTTATATGTAAATATACATATGGACGTACCTTGGTATCAGAGACCAGCAATGAATCGATTTTTCGCTACTCCTAATTCTCTCATGAATTTTTGAATATAAGTGAGTCAACAATATTGAAATTTAAATACTCTACTCTGATTCATTTGTACTCACTATAACGTTGCAATGAGTATGCGTACAACGTTGACATCAAACTTATACCATTCGAAATATGTTTGATTCATTAGATTCATTCGATTCGATTAGAAAAATACTTATAAATGTTTCGAGTGACTTGGAATCATTCATCAAAACGTACAGTCTTAATTGTTGTTGCATTTACATAAATAGAAAAAAGACAGTGTAGCAAGGAGAGCAAACACACAAACTTTTAGTGAGTATTTGAGTTATTTTAGTGTTCATACGCGAATCATATTTATCTTGTGATTCTTGTATATGTTGAGAATAGCTGCCAGATTTGACGATTTATCGTCATTTTGACGATTTTTGGAAAATTAAAAATTTACAACATATTCTTTACTTCAGTACATTAAAAGCCTTCTCAAGCTTTGTATATGCTTTGTATTATATTTTTAAATTATTTATGAATACCTTTGATGATACCATATGAAATGCTAAATAACCTAAATAAAAGCGCCAATTAGTAAAAGAAACTTAAAAAGAAATGATCAGATATTTAAGGAAAAATTACAAGTTTTGCAAATACCCAAACATAAACCAACAAACAATAGCAAGAACAAGAATTTTGAAATAAGATTGGGACTTTTCATAGTTGAGCATAATTTCCCTTTAGCCATTCCCGACCATTTTTAAATATACGAATATAGCTTCAAATATTATCCTAGGAAGACCAAAGGCAAGCGTTATTATTTTTTTTTTTCGTATAACCAACACTCAAGGTAGTACAATGGGTCAATTCGACCTCCGGGTACTGTACTTGTCACAGCCGACAAGTACACGTCCTCTAACCTAACACTAAAAGTATGGCCCCTACTCCTGCAGTGCATTGTATTGGAACTAGGAAAATATGTTATGAGAAGGAGGAAAGAGGGAGTGGTATATGTGGACACTAGATTTGAAACCTTTTATACAATAAGTATCAGGAAACAGCTCTGCAGGAAGAAAGAGAGTTCCATATACAAATAGTCCGATTAAAGAACAAATTTTGTCAGTAATGCATTGTGCGATGTACTGGCCAATCGACCACAAACGCAGGTGCTCGCCGTGAAACACGAGTGTTATATGATTCTCGGGAACGAGTGCCCTTATTTCCATCGAAGAAAATCCGTTGTAGTAGCGATAGAACGGTCAAACACAAGCCACATTGCAACGATGCTCTAATGAATCAGCGGAGTTGGATACCATACCGCCATTTAAGAGCAACTTCGACCTTTCCTGTACGCGATCGAGAAGTCTCAAAATAGACGTTGAGAGATGTATTCCCCCAAAAACTAAAAATGAACGGAGTAAGTATGTACAGTAATCCTTCGATTTACGTCGCCTCGATTAATGTTGTTTCGATTTAGTACGTCGTCAAATTTTTTGTTCCCTCTAACATCAATTTGCGTCGTCATTCGAGTTACGTCGCCTTTTTTTGGAACCAACTGCTACGTAAATCGAGGGATTACTGTAAATTCATATAACTTTTTTCAATTCCTTGTTAAAAACATACTACTTTGTAGTATGAGCAGTATGAACTTCGATTTACGTCGTTTCGATTTACGTCGCCTTTTTTTGGAACCAACTGCGATGTAAATCAAGGGATTACTGTACTTCAAACATTGAATATGAGTAGAGGTTCCATGATATTAAAATAAGTATGAATGCGTGTAAGTATCAGAAATTATGAGTATACTATACTCACCTCTTTTTATACTCATTGCTGACCTCTGCATGGTATATTACATAATAATGGTAAAAGAGGCATAAATAATAGAGGGCAATCCGACCATAGCTTCAGGAGAAAATTCTGTCACACAAATATGTTTCATAACAAATCAGCTGATAGCTGTCAATGTACTCAGCATACGTTAAAAATTGCCTAACTTTCAACGTTCGGATAACGGAGCAGTTTCGAATGAAACAAAGCAGGTACAAAAATCCATAGATGTTATCAAGCATTGTGAACCTAATATTCAACTGCTTGGCACATTCACTTTTCATGTTATCTAAAATAAAATTCAATCAACAATATTTCCTGGGAAATTTTATGATTTAATGTTTGCTGTTCATTTTCTTGAAATTTATGTGGAAATTGTTTTCATATTACCAAACTTCTTAGAATTTCGAACTTCTTGAATATTTAAAATAATTCCTAGAAAATGCTGCTGCAAATGTTATTCTTCTTAGACCGCTCTACCTACACTGTGTGGTAAATTTGAAATAATTTTCTACAAATTTATTTGAGTGAAGTAATCTTTGCATAGAATCCATTAAATATAGACAAACAAAAATTCTTATGTTTTAGATCTTCTAAGTATTCTCCTAAAATTTATCGAGGAATTCTAAAAATATTTCGCTATGAATTAATTGAAGTTGACGGAATGAAAGATACCGAATTCGTTCACCACTTTTGTAATTTATCATGAGGATCAGTTAATGACACACAGCAGGTAGAATTTAGTGGACCTTGTTAAGAGATTGTCTGTTTTTAGCACCTTGAACTAAGGGCTAGGCCTTTAAATTTTCTTCTCATTTGATCAAACATACCCAAACTCAATCAAAATTAAATAAAAATTTGGCTTTTATAACATGGTTTAGTGAGTATAATATTATTCTAGTGCTCTGCTTAGTATTCCAGATATTTTGTAGCAGATACAAGTCTAAGCATATGTTTTTGTAATTCATCAGTTGGATGGATGCACAGAGTCTTAATTACGAAAGCCTGGTCGCATAAATTTTTTGCTTTTTTATTTTTTTCTACCTTTTTTTCAATATTCTAATAGAAAATTTTAATTTTCACCAGCTTTTCTCATGTCTCAGAATTTTCATGTCTTGCGTACTTAAGCACTTTCTTTGGGAATTACGTTGATCCTGTGAACACGGTTTCGAACTGTCTCCAGTGACAGTACCTTTTTCCATCTCTGCCAGAAGTATAAACTGCTACACATTCTCATTACCATGCAAAATGTCAAATAAACAGTTGAAAAATGTTTCAAGAATTGATCGAGGATGTAGGAAAAATCATGTTACCTTAATGCTTTTACTGAATAAGAGATTAATTGAGTGACTCGAATCATTCATCAAAATTTACAGTGAGGTCATACCGAGATGTCTTTGTCAAGTGCTTCTCTTTGAAGATGTCACATGGACTATAGCACACGGAAGATGCCTACAAGAAGTGGGAGGACTTGAGGAGAACGAATAGTAATCTAAACTTCGGTAGGATGTATGAGATTATGAATACCTTCCATGGGCTGCAAATTTTGTACTTCTGCACTATCCGATCTTAAACTTTACTGATAGCTCGAATGATTTTTACCTTTTCGCTTTCAGATAGTCCGCTGATAGTTTTGCAGGCAAAAGTTCTCTCTTTTATATAATAGAATCACAACGCATGTGGACTATTAAAACTTAAAGTTTCGGTTATGGATTTCAACATGGCCAAAATTGCACCGATCGAAGCTGTAGTAAAGCACTGTAATCACTATACCATACCATAGCCATCGATAAGTATACAACCTTAATATGTCGCTTTTAAAATGACTAATTTAAAGTTGAAGTCATCGTAGTCTATTAGGTAGTGTGTTGGCTTATTAAACGTAACGCCCGGGTTCAAACCTCAGGTCAGACATAAAAACGAAATATGAGAAAATATTTCTGCTACAGGCTAGAATATATAGATGAATTAGGCAGCGAGGTGTTAGAGCTCATCGGCATTAATCTTCGAATTTAACTCAAAGGAATTACATCTTGTTTAAAAATATAAAGAAAAAAATATAGAATCCAACGATGAAATCGTCTCGCAAACAAATCCTTTTTATTTGAAAGATTCAAGAAAAATTGGTTAAACCTTGGAAAAAGGCTCAAAGGCAACTCTTAAAAAAATACCTGAAAAACTTCTTACACGGCCAATACCAACTTAGCCGCTAGCAACATGACCAATAGCGATATGGCCGCTACCAATATGGCCGATAGCTACACGGCCAATAGCAACATAGCCACTAGCAACATGACCGCTACCATTATGGCCGCTAGCTATATGGCCTCTAGCAATATTACTTCTAGAAAGATGGCCTGTAGCAAGACAGATATCTCCAACGAAACGAAATATGAGCAAATATTTCTTCGGCGACTTCCTCTCAGCAGATTTCTGGCAAAAACTCTGAGAGTAAATAAAGAATTGCCAAGAGAGGTTTCTCAAAAAATCTGTCGTTCGGAGTCGACTTTGAACTGTAGCTACCGCCACTCATGTATAAAATTAACCCACATAACATTCATAGCTGCCAGGTTTGACGACTTATCGTCATTTTGAGGATTTTGAGCTCCAAAAATATAATTTTGATGATATGACGATACATTAAAAGCCACTTTAACACCGTCATTAACAAGCAACTTCGCCCTCTCTTGTACGCGGTTGAGAAGTTTCAAAATAGACGTTGAGGATATAAGTGGTGAAAATAGTAAGAAGATCAGATGAAGTGAAGTATTTCTTGCACCGTCTTAAGAATCTAAGGCACTGAAAAGTGTATCGGTTTCAGCGAACATCACATTGAATTTTCATGCTCAGAAAGTCTATGCCACTCATAGACTTAGATGATGGACTATTATTGCTGATTGAGATGTCCTATTACTCTAGAATCACCACTAAGATTGGAGAACCATACTTGGGCAAAGACCTCTAGCGAAAAAGTTAACGCTTTTGCAAACCACCTGGAGAATGTCTTCATACCACACGACATTAATGCTCATATCTGCCCACCAAACATAAGTAATACTGTTAACGTACCTATAAAACTCCGGCTTTCTCACGTACAGGCCGCTTTTAAGAGCATTGACGTGAAAGAGTCGGCAGGGCCCGATGGCATTACAGGCTCAATGTTAATCAACTCACTTGTGCTATAAGAATTGTATCGGGTCCGCCATCTAAAGTTTTTTTTTCAACTAGTGATTATTTCGTGAATGGTAACACATAGCTCATGTCTGATATGACAGATAATTAGTTTTATCCTTTCGCTGAACGAATATTGACCATACAATGCGTTTTCGCTTCGCTAAGTGGGCCTGCGATCGACTGTAAACAAGCAAAATTGTCGCATTTGGGGCACAGAAAACCCGCACGCATACATTGAAAAGCCGACGCACCCAAACGAGTCGCTGTTTGGTGCGGATTTTGGTTCAGAGGCATAATTGGGTAATTTTTCTTCGAAAATGAGCAAGGAGTGGCCGTTACAGTCAATGGCGATCGTTATCGGGCCATGTTGAAAGAATCTTTGTTCACAAAAATTGAAGAGGAGGATATTGGCAACATTTGGTTTCAACAGGACGGCGCTACGAGCCACACAGCCGAAGCTACACTCGATGTTTTGCGCTCTGTTTTTGAAGATCGCATTATCAGCCGCAGAGCTGATGTCGTTTGTCCACCTCGGACCTGCGATTTGACACCGTTGGACTATTATTTGTGGGGTGCCGTCAAAGATAAGTGTTACGCCGACAAGCCAGAGACAATTGACGCTTTAAAGAACAATATTCGTGAAGCCATTGGTGAAATACAGCTGCACACAATCGATAATGTGCTTAAAAATTGGACCTAACGTGTAGGCTACTGCATGGCCAGCCGAGGCAGCCATTTGAATGAAATTATTTTCCATTATTAACCGGAAGGATTGTACTTTCAAATAAAAAAAGAAATTTGAGAAAATATTCAGTAGTTTTTTTTAAAGCATTTCAAAAAAAAAAAAATTATTTGGCGGAAGAACGAACTATCTACAACAAAAAAGATCTCTGCAGGTGTCCCCCAGTGTAGCATACTAGGCCCTATTCTATATTTAATTTATACTTCGGGCATGCCCACAAATCCTAACACATACACATCAATTTATGCAGACGACACCGCATTTATAAGGGTCAACAAGGATCCGAAGGTAGCATTAACACAACTGCAGTCGCACATATACGATTTAGAAAAATGGTTTGAAAAGTGGAAAATAAAGGTGAATCCATCCAAGTGTGTTCATGTAACCTTCACACTCAGAAGACAAGATTGCCCACAAATAAAAATAAATAATATTGATGTCTCTGTTGAAAATCACTTCAAATACCTGGGAGTCCTCTTAGACACACCGGCGTCTAACATGGTCCCGCCACATCGAGGCCAAATTAGCGGACATTAAGCTGAAATCCGCACAAATGCACTGGTCCTAATTCAACATTAAACCTTGAACACAAGGTTCTTTTATACAAATGTATTATGAAGCCAATATGGACCTACGGCATTCAGCTTTGGGGCAGTGCTTGTGCGTCTAAGGTTTTGAAATTACAAAGAAGACAGTCCAAGCTTTTACGACAAATTGTCTGCGCTCCATGGCATATTCGTAACGACAATATCCATAGAGATCTCAACATTC
This sequence comes from Sarcophaga caerulescens, assembly GCA_927399465.1. Classification (NCBI taxonomy): domain Eukaryota; kingdom Metazoa; phylum Arthropoda; class Insecta; order Diptera; family Sarcophagidae; genus Sarcophaga; species Sarcophaga caerulescens. Next base: position 24,583,488 of record OV656867.1, read on the forward strand.
CTACAATTCAGGAAGAAATTAAAAAATTAGCCAAAAAATACGTCGGTAAACTAACGATTCACCCCAACGCATTGGCAAGGGACTTGCTTCAATTCGATGGCCATCAGAGGTTAAAACGAAGTGACACATTGAGCCTCGCTCGACGGCTGCACTGACCCTAATTGCAAATGTAGTATTATTATAAGATTTGAATACGATATATAGTTAACAGGCTGGTGCTAACTATTAACCCTCAAAACTAGTTTTAAGATTTGAAAACAATTGTAAATTTCATTAAGAAAGATTCAATAATAATAATAAAAAAAAAAATTTGCGATTTTTTTGAGAAGCTTAGCGCTTGTGAATTTTCGCTTGTAGCTACAGTTGTGTTTTGATACTTACACCTTGAACGGAACGAGTCTAAAAAATCTTTAAAAGAAAATCTTTTTTTTTTTTTTAAACAATATTTTGCAAAATATTTGCAAAAATAATTTTTATTTTTTCTTTAATTATAAAAAAACATGCTTATAAGTAAATAATGTATTACGTACATACATACGTATGTATTAATATTTAAATATGTATTATTAAATGTATGGTTTATCTTTTGTTTTTTTATTTTTATTTTTAATAAAAAAAGTAATAAGAAAATGCTTGAATTTCTGTCAATTGCTTTAAAATTATTATTGAATTTATTTAAATTTTAGAAAACAAAATGAAAATGAAAATACTATTTCGGAAAATTAAATTTTTATTTAAAATTTTTAAAACGGTTAGGATTTTATAGTTTTCATGTTGTTGAAAATATGATTAAAGACAGTATAAACTGCAGTTTAACCAGCAACGCAGTTTTATGGTTGAAAGTTAATTAAACTTTTGTTTTTTTTAATGTAATTGTTTTCTTATTTCTTTTAGTAGTTCATTAGTTCTTATATACTAAAAAAAAATCTAATCAGTATCACATTTTTCATGAGTTTTTGTTTTTTTTTGTTTTATTATATATATTTTTTTTTTTGTTTTTTCTTTTCTACTGACGCTTTTTATTGTGTTTTACAAAGCGATTGTTGTTGTATACACATACAGTGCTGTTCAATAAAATAGATTAACTTGGTCTCCGAAAAGTTTACTGTATCTAATCCTCTTATACAAAGAAGTATCGGGTGATTTTTTAGCTATTATCTTTTATGGCAACACTGGTTTAACAGCGATAAAAATTTCATGCATTTTTCTGAATTTTATGTGTTTTTTTTGAAAAATTTTCCTATAGCTCTTAAAAAATCACCCTATATACGTAAAAAAGTAATTGCACTTTATTTACTGATCTCTTATGAATGTAATCCCGTTACATTTCCAAAATTTGTAGCGTCACTCTACTTTAATTTATTGCAAGTATAGATTTGGTTGTAAAAACGCGTGTTCAATAAAATAGATTCACTTAGAAAAAATAATAGAATTTTTTAATTTCCAACCCGTTGTTTGATAGTATGTAATTTTATTAAACGGTAAGTCTGATTGATTTTTAATAATATTAAAATAAAAATCAAATAAAAACAAATAAACTTTACAATTGAAAATGGACAGAGTCCTGAAGTCAAGGTAATAATAAAAAAAATTCATAATGAAGGCAAAAGCTTTAGAAAAATTGCTGCAATTATCGGCTGTTCATATAAAATGGTCCAAAACGCAATAAATTATAAGTTTCCGGCAGAAACTAGAGAGAAAAAACCAAAATTCACGCACCTCATGGAAGGAAAAATTGTGCGTAATGTGGAAAAAGACCCCCGTCTGCAACCAGCTGCTGCCATTAAAAAGGAATATAAGGTTCATATTTCCACTCCAAGGGTTTTACTCAGAAATAATTTAAAAGCCAAAAGTATGAGAAAAGTTTTATTGTTGTCTAAACAACACCTAAACAAAAAAGATTAGATTTTGCAAAATAGCATATAAATTGGCCCATGTATAAGTGGAGAAAAATTTTATAGTCAGATGAGACTAAAGTTAATTTGTTTAACTCTGTCAGATGTAGTTTTTCTGTAAGAAGACACCCGAACACTGAACTCAATCCGCAATATACAATTAAAACCATTAAACATGCGGGAGGAAGGATATTGGTATGAGCATGTTTTTCATACCATGGCACAGGGCCTGTATTTTGAATAGAAGGAAAAATAATACTAAACGACGTCATTATGCCTTATGCCGAATGGAAAATGCCGCTTTGATGGGTGTTTCAACAAGATAATGACCCGAAACACACATTGAAGCGAGCAAAACATTGATTTCAGAATAATGACGTCGAGGTTTTGAGCTGGCCGGCATAGTCGCCGGGCTTAAATTCTATCGAAAATCTATTGAAAATTGTCAAAGCAGCTCTCCGAGGAAAAAAACCAAAAGAACAGTTGTGGGCGTTAGTGAACGAAGCGCTGAGAAATATTCCAATAGATGCCAAAACGGTGCTCAGCAGTAATTAAAACTAAGGGTTATTCCCTCAAGTACTGAGTTAAATAAACTGTAAATAAAAAGAATTATTTACTTTAAACGCTAAAAATAATTTTTTTTTTTTGAAACACCAAATTCAGTGAATCTATTTTTGTGAACAGGACAAAATTGCTGAATTGAAGAATATTGATGAATATATAGTTTTTTTTTCTTTCGATGTTTTATCTTTTTTATGTTATTTATGTTATAAGTTTACCATAATAAAAATAAATAAAATTAGTACATAAAATCTTTTTTCTAATGATGATCAAAGATGTTAGATCATGGTGAATCTATTTTATTGAACAGCACTGTATGTATTGTATGTATTGTATTTTTTCTTTAGGCCGAAAATGTTTAAATGTTGATTTTTATTTCATTTCATGTAATTTAATTTGATTTTTTTTATTTTCATTTCAAGTGTGTGTCGAACTGGGTCTACTAAAGAAATTAAAATCGTATAATGAATGGCGGTTTTTAATGGATTTTTATTTTTTTATTTTTTTTTTTTTGGTTTTTTTGTATCTTCATATGGTTTTAAGTGTTTCGAATGGATACTTTAAAATAAATTTTTATTTACCAAAAATTTTTATTTAGAATTGATCAATTTTTAGGCCTGAGATCATCAAATCAGTTTCTATTTTATGGCAAACACATATGTACATATACAATATTTGTTGTTATTGTTAAATGCCATGTGCTTTTTAGAATAATCGCCAGTTGGTTAATAGGCTCCGTGATGTGTTATATTTAAAAAAAAAAAATTTTAAATCAAAAATTATTTCAAATAATAATAAATAAATAATAATAAAAACTTCATCACGGCACACGCACACATGAAAATAAATAAAAAAAAATTGTAATAAAATTTGTTTGTAAATTAAAAAGTGTTCAGCGAAACACTCTTGATTTAATTAATGATTATAACAGTGATGAGTATAGGTGGGATGAATTCAAAATACTTGTATTTTGTCTTAATTAAAGAATGGCACACTTAAGATCTGGATTTGAATAAATTTGGTATTACACAAAAAAGAAACCAATTGTTTATAATTAATACGTGATTATTACACACACAACACAAGTTTAAAATACCATTTGAAAAGAGTCCCAATAATAAGTATGCCGTTCTTTATTTAATTATTAATTATATTTAAAACGAAAATGTTTATGTTTTGTTTTGCTTTTTTTTTGCTTCTCTCTTAAAAATATTACTCATTTAATGAGTATTTTCATTCTCTTTCTATGCTCTTTATTTCTTTAAACACTCTTTATTGCTTTCTTTACCTTTAATACGGTGTTCAGATATGCAACTTTATTGTGTAAATCTTAATAAACGCCATTATTATGCTCAATATTTCATATAAAGTTTCAATTAATAATTGCGCAATAAATATGCAATTTATTATAATATTAAGTAAAACTTAAAATGCAAAACTGTCATAAGTGTGTTTATTGAGCATATTACAATTAACCGAACACTTTCTGTTGATATTTGACAACTCAAATGTCAACAACGACAAACAAACACTAATAAACTACCCAGCAACACTAATTTCCACAACCAAAATAAAAACAATGTTGTTGTTGTTTACCAGCTGTTAAATGAATGTTGAGTGAGCTGAATTGCGTATTTATGCCGGAACACTTAAAATATTGTACTCAATTAACCGAATATTGACTCAATAAAAGTGCTTATCTAAACATAGTATAAGGAGCATTTTTATTGATTTATCACAAAGGCTCCTGTGTTCAAAAATACTTATAAAACTTCCTAATAATGCTGCCAGATTTCTCTTTATTAAAAATGCAAATCAACGGGTATATGGATTTTTACCTTAAATTTTGAAAAGTTGCTTATGTTTCTAATCACGAAAAAAAAAAAATTCATTCAATCTTTTCAAGTTAATATTTCTGAAATCTAGAGTTGATATATTCTTTTACTATTTAATTGATCTGGCAGCTGTGTATCTGTAAACGGAAGTCATTTATACTGATTACATTACATGATGCATAAAAGAGCTTAAATCTCTCTCACTCTCTCTCCTTTTGTTTTTGTTTCGTTAAGTAACGATCTTTACACCGTGAAGTGAAGTAAAGTGCTTTCTCTCAATTGCTATCGTGTGAGTAAAGCTTACGTTTATTGATCGTATAATCTGGACTTATGGTAATGGTACGTGAGAAGCCCTTTATGAATTGTGGCAACAATGATGTCCAACCTCTTTTATCCTGACGTAAAGTGAGATACACCTCAAATGTGGATACCATTTCCTCGTCCAATTTCAATTTGGCTATACGCTTAACACTATTCAAATCCTCTTCGTATTCAACGAAAACAGTGCAGCCTCTTATGCCACAGGGTTCTCGCTCAGAGACACGTACTATATCGGTGGCTATGCGTTGGGTGAGATCACTGGGTAGAGAAACTTCGGTACAGGTAAGATTACGTGTTTTCGCTGCACGCAATTCTGATAACAGCAGCAATGAGAGGTCATTCACTGCCTGAGCATCGATTGTATTATTATCACAGTCAATTTGTTGTTCATCTTCGGTGTTATAAAAGTACTCTTGGGTTTTTTGCAATTGCTGTTGCTGTTGTTTCAGCATATGTTGTTGCCTTTGCTGTTGTTGTTGTTGGGGGTGTCTGCGTTGTTGTTGTTGGTGGTGGTGGTGGTGGTCTTGTGCGTTATTGCTTAAAGATCTTGACCAATCTAAAAATAAAAACAGAGAAAACAAAATAGAGAAAAACAAGAAAAACAGAAAAATTAAATAGAGGAAATGAGAAAAAACAACACAAAGATAAAAATAATAACAACAACAATAACAACATATTCATTTGTATTAATTGGGTTATAAATTCTCATTAAAGTACAATTATGCCGTCAATGAATATAAGAACAAATTCAAAAACAACAAAATCAAAAGAGGGAAAAATAAAAAAACAAAAATAAAAATAAATAGACAATATGCCAACGACACTTGATTAAATATATGTACATATTTACATACATACATACATATGGTATGTTGCGTTATAAATGAAAATAAATAAGTAGTGTTTTGCAAAAATTAAAAATTTTAAAATAAATGTGACTAAAAACCATTAAAATGAAGAAGAAGAATCATCATGACAATGCCAATATATCGTGTACATATCCATAGACGTATTGTATTGGGTTGTTTGGAAAGTAAATTCGTTTTTTTTTTGAGAAAATGAAAGACAGTTTTCGTATAATAAACAAATACTTTATCAAATTATATATTGGCCGTTCTGGTCCAACACCTTTTTCCATCTCTCTGGTAGTAGCATAATTCCACGCTCATTAAAATTCTTGGTCTTTTACTAGCAAAAAACTGATCGAGGTGGTTTTTGACCACCTCATTTGAGGTAAGGGTTTCACCGTCTAAATCTAATAATAATCCGATTGTGCCAGGTCTGGAGAATATGGTGTTAGTGTCATTGTATCATATTCAAGCTGTAAAAGCTTTTGGCGAGTAACCAAACTTGTGTGAGGTTTCGCGTTGTCTTGGTGAAACACTACTAGAGCTGCAAAACCATCCTTAGTACTATCGATAGTATCGATAGTTTTATTATTAATGGACTATCGATGGTTTTTTTCCCGATAGCTATAGTATTGAAATTTAAGCGGCAATTTTCAGCTTTGCGGCGGCTTCAATGCCACAAAAATAATATCGGCGTATAAAACGTGACATCGGAAATTGTATAAAGTTAAGGTTGAAAAAAAAAATAGAAACAAAGTTCAAAAAAATTTTTATTAAGGACTTCAACTATTAGAAAATAATTTAAACTTATAAAGGGTCCGCCAAATAACTTTTTTTTTTTTGAAAATGCTTTAAAAAAAACTACTGAATATTTTCTCAAATTTATTTTTTTATTTGAAAGTACAATCCTTCCGGTTAATAATGGAAAATAATTTCATTCAAATGGCTGCCTCGGCTGGCCATGCAGTAGCCTACATGATCGGTCCAATTTTTAAGCACATTATCGATTGTGTATGTGCAGCTGTATTTCACCAATGGCTTCACGAATATTGTCCTTTAAAGCGTCAATTGTCTGTGGCTTGTCGGCGTAACACTTATCTTTGACGGCACCCCACAAATAATAGTCCAACGGTGTCAAATCGCAACTCCGAGGTGGCCAAACGGCATTAGCTCTGCGGCTGATAATTCGATCTTCAAAAACAGGGCGCAAAACATCGAGTGTAGCTTCGGCTGTGTGGCACGTAGCGCCGTCCTGTTGAAACCAAATGTTGCCAATGTCCTCCTATTCAATTTTTGTGAACAAAAATTCGTTCAAACTGGCCCGATAACGATCATAATTGACTGTAACGGCCACTCCTTACTCATTTTCGAAGAAAAATGGCCCAATTATGCCTCTGGACCAAAATCTTTCTGCCACAGCAGCAATATTCTCGAGTATACGCCCTGGTTTTGGCTGTTCACGCTTTGGTTTATCGATGAGGATGCCAGTTTCTTTCACTTTTTTCACAAGATAACGAACATACGGAGCTGACGGTGCTTCTCTTCTTCCAAAATCCGTACGCAATTTTCGCACACATTCTGCAACATTACCATGATATTCAAAGTAATGTCGCAATATTTCCCAGCGTTGTTCAAGTGTATACACAACCATATTTGTTCAGCGGAAGGATAAAACTAAGTGTCACCTTTCACGAAATAAGCACTAGTTGAAAAAAAAAACGTTAGATGGCGGACCCGATAGAATATTTGCAAAATGAACCGTTATATACAATCAAAATAAAAAATTTCATTATGGAAAAAGTAGGATATCTACAAATTTTTTTGTGTGTTTCTATTATTTTTTCCACCACTATATATATACACATATACATATACATCTATTTATATACATATATATACGTACGCCTGTATAATTTTTAATTAATAGTGGGAAATTTAGCACTATTCTAAAAATTCGATACTATCGATAGTCTGGTATAAAACTATCGATACTATCGAATGGGCCGACTATCGACAGTTTTGCAGCTCTAAACACTACACCTTTCCTGTTGATTAGTTCTGGCCTGTTGAAGTGCATCATTCAGTTTGTCCAGTTGATGACAGTAGACTTTCGAATTAATCGTTGTGTTATTCGGGAAAAGCTCAAGAAAAGGATTCCTTTAAAATCCCACCAAACAGACAGCATCATCTTTAGTTTGGTGAATATCGGCTTTGGAAATGGTTTGAGCCGGTTCATCATTTTTGCTCCATGACCTCTGGCATTTGACGTTGTTGTATACAACCCATTTTTCGTTATCAGTAATGATGCACTTCAAAAGCGGATCATTTTCGCGGCGACATAGATTTCTCTCTGTGAGAACATGGGGAACCCATACATCGAGTTTCGAGCATAATCCCAGGCCTTTCAAGTGGTCATAAACTGTTGAATTTGATAAATTTAACCTCAATCTGATCTCACGTGTTGTTATTCGCCGGTTCGCATCAGCTAATGCCTTTATCGCGTCTCTATCAGCTTCAACCCGCCTTCCCGAACGTGGTGCATCTTCGACATTAAAATTGCAGTTCTGGCACTGGCGTACTGTCAACACAACACCTTCTCCATACACATCGGTCAATTTCTTTCTGGCTTGAACACTATTTTTACCCTTTCTATAGTAAATCGGTAAGATATGTCGAAAATGCTGCTTATCGCTCTTCATATTTAAAAGGGCACCAACCAAAAACTACTGCGTAGAATTAATTGGAATTTTTCACATACAAGCCTTACTATATGAGCTCTCAAAGCATATAAAAATTTGACGGCTTAAGTGTAAAGTTGTTTGCAAAAAAATACAATTAAATCCTCTGTCGGGAAAATTCGAAATTACTTTCCGAACAACCCATTAGTATTGACTAACAGAATATCTTCTTTAAGGTACAGGGATCAGATCGAGTTAAACTAGCTACTAGTTTCGGTTATTCAGTAATAGAACATACATATTTAAGTTCTATTGTAACCTTTATGTTAGGTTAGGTTAGAGGACGTGTACTTGTCAACTGTGACAAGTACAGTACCCGGAGTTCGAATTGACCCATTGTACAACGTCCTAGCTTATCACACAGTGTAACCTATGAGCTGTAAAAATTTATTGTGACATTTCCTCTTTTAATGGCATGAAGGCTTTAAAGTTTGCATTCATTAATCATAATTTAAGTAAATATTTATTGTATTGACTCATTAATAAAGTCGTGACCATCTTAGAAAATAAACTTAGAAAATAAAGTGAAAACAAATTGTAAATATTTTCGTCTGTGTGTGGTATGTAGACAAGTCTAATTAAAATTTTGACTTACGGAAAATGATTGACAACGAAAAATACACTATTTTACACTAGAAAAACAAAATTTTAAATGAATTCTAAATATAAATCAAGAATTTTGAAATAAAAATTATTTACAGTTTATGGCGTTTTACTCTCTGTCCAATTCTGCTTAAAAGCGTTTTTGACAGTTTATTTATGGTAAGACTTGTTTTTCTTCCAACCAAAATCATTTTTAAAAACAAATAAATTGTTTTCCTTATTTTTGGGTCAATAGTTTCAATAAGAAAAATAAAATTTTTGTATTTCACACCTGGTAGCTAAAGACTGTGGAAATAAAGTTTAAAAAAAATTTTTTTTTTTGTTTTGGGTGAAATATTTTGTTTATTTGTTTAAACATTTATCTTAGACCGACATTGTAATGTCATTAGCATAAATCAATAATATGATGATAAACATTTCATACATATTATTTGAATAAATAAACAATTTTCAAATGAAATTAAATTCAATCAATTTACGTATTCAGTTAGAATCGAAATACAGCAGAGCAATCGAAAACCTTTACTTAGAAATTTATTGATTACACAAACATTTCTGAACTGCTGTCCAAAATTTAAACCTTATTGGAAAGACGAGAGTTGGGCCTATAAAACGATATACACAAATACTTTATTTGACTTAATATGCTATGGGGTTTGATGAGGTTAAATTGACAATTTGCGAATTTTTTCATAATTCTTCAAGTTTGTCCATTCATAGTAGCAAACTTTAATAAAAAATGGAGGATAACTGATAATATTCTTAAAGTCTGTTCTCTTGTGAAGAGATTGACACATCGTTTGATAAAATCGAACAAAAATTACCATAATTATTATTACAAGAGTATAACAGTCGAGTCATATTTTTCATATATATTTTTCCAACTGAACTTTCAGTTCAAAAAAATGCAGAATTTTTGATGGGTTTTGATTGTTTATCGGAAAATGTGCCAATTTTACGTTTAAGCAACCGAAATAAGTTGGCCAATGTTTGCTTAAGGCGAAATAATAATATTTGCTAAGACTAATAATAATAATTTGCTAGAATTCAAAATTATTTTTCTTTATACTTCTCGAACACTCCAAATTTGTTTTATTGGACAAAATACGTAATTTTTGATCTTTTCACACAAAATGATTGATTACCCAAATATCTTTTAACGTATTTTCAAAACCAAAAGTTTTTTGAAAAGGGGACAGATGAGTCTTTAAAATGGTATACATAAACATTTTGTTCAAACTTATATGTTATGAGATTTGATGGGAAAATATTATTTTTTTCTTATTTTTCCAAGTTTGGCCATTCCTAAATGGAAAATTTAATTTAAAACTATTAAACAAGTGCCTATATTCTTAAAGTGCATTCTCTTGTGAAGAGATTGACACTTCGTTTGATCAAATCGAACAAAAATTACCGTAGTTATTATTTAAATAGTGTAACAGTCGTGTGATATATTTTTTATATATGTATTCTTTTCAAATGAACTTTTAGTTCAAAAATTTGCAGATGATTTGATGATGATGGATCTTGATTGTTTATCGCAAAATATGTCAATTTCACGTTTGCACGATTACCAGAAGTCTGCTAATATTTGTATATTTTGCAAATATTATTATTTCTCTTTGTGCAAACATTGTCCATCTCCTGGTGGACGCTCAAACGTGCAAATTGACACATTTTCCGATAAACAATCAAGATCCATCAAAAAATTCTGCAAATTTTTGAAATAAAGGTTCATTTGATAAGAATACATATATAAAAAATATATCACACGACTGTTATGCTATTTATATAATAACTACGGTAATTTTTGTCCGATTTGATCAAACGGAGTGTCAATCTCTTCACAAGATAATACACTTTCAATATGTCATCACTTACTTAATATTTTTTAATTAAAGTTTGCTGCTATGAATGGACAAACTTGATAAAATTGAAAAAAATTCTCATTTGTCAAGTTTACCACATCAAATCCCATAGCATATTAAGTCAAATTATAGATATATGTATATCGTTTTAAAGACCCATCCCTCTTCTTTCTAATAAGGTCTAAATTTTGGAGATCGGTTTAGAAATGTTTGTGGAATCAATAAATTTGTGCGTGAAGTCAAAAAAAAATGATTTTGTCAAAGAACACAAGTTTTGAGGGTTCAAGAAATATAAAAAAAATATATTTTTGAGTTCTGCTCAATAGAACACATAACTTACAATATGTCATTAGCTGGGTGTATTTAATTTTTTTATTTTGTCGCATAGTGTAATTTATCGTGTGTAATTGTGTATATTTATATATGATATGGAGTATTATCGTGTATGGAAAACAGTGATAGGCTGATATTAACCTAAAATTAAGACCATAAGTGCTAAGAATTGTAAATACCGGTTGATTGAGTTATAAAGTGCAAATAAAGTTTTGTGTCTTAACAACAGAACCATAAAAATTAGAAATATTTCAAAAATATTGTAAAATCTCAGATCATGTAATCGTATGTAATGCTTAAGAGATTTCTTTTAAAATTAAATTTTGATAGGGAAATAATTTTTTTAATCTGTTATTGAACCAAAATTGAACCAAATTCATATTCTCATCAGTATAGAAATATTAGGTGAAACATTCTATTTTTCTAAATATTATGAATTTGCATTTCAAAAGTCTAGACAAATCCAGTTTCGTAAGCTAAACATATTTTTTCTAAATTTTTCAAATTTTAACATGATTTCACAGAGAGTGGGTGTTTTGAAAAGAATACCTTAGGATTTGACATCATATCTTCATTTGTAGAATTTTTCATTAATAAATCGAAAGACTTTTGGCAATTAAAGGAAAATTGTTTTATTTTCTTTATAAGATAAGGGAATTTGAATGCTAAACTACAAAAAAAAAAAAAAAAGTGACGTTAAGCACTTCAACTTTTTGATAAAAATGAAAACAACAATCAAGTTAAGAACAAAGACCATTAGAAACATAAAAAGAAAGAATATGTATGTCAAGGCCCAATTTAAACGATATTTAAAAAATTTGTTTGTTTGTTGTTTTTTTTTTAATATAATTTTTGATTTTAATCTATCTAAGACACTTGGAAATTGAAATTATTTGAATTGAAATGCTGATTTTACTTACTTTTAATTCTCGTTGTGGAAATTTCATTATAATGCTGGTCATTGTATTGGTTTTGTACTGTTAACACTTCCATATTGAAAGTATTTCTTAGTTTTTTATCAATTTTGTATTCAGTTTGTCTTGTTAAAAAAATTTTTATTTTTAATTTAATTTTAATTGCAATTGTTAATTACAATTCTATTTATATCATACACAACGGTTCGGACAGGCAGGCAGGCTTACTTTTTTGTTGAATTTAACGTTCAAGTTCTTTTCAAACAAACAAACAAACAAAAAAAGTTTATTTTTTTTAATTTATTATTTGAAATTGTATTTGAATTTGATTTCTTTTTCTTTTTTAAATCATTTTTTTTTTATTAAAAAGTTTCTGTTATTGCAGTTGCTGTTGTATCATTTGTTATAATAAATTAAATGGCCACTTTATTCATTTAGGTTAATTAATTTTATTATCATTCATTCATTTATTTATTTTTAAACATTTTTTTTTCATACTCATTTCTTAAAGCATTTGTTATTTTTTTTTTGTTTTTTGTTTTTTTGTTACTTTAATTGAACTTTGAGTTATGTTTGTATGTATGTTTAGACACGCTCTCTGATATTCAAGTCTTCGTATAGTTATGAAGTTCTTCTATTGATCAAAAGACATTTTTATTATACAGAATTCCACAAAAGATCTGTTTGGTCCCACACAATCAATTGGCTAATGCTGACTTCTTTTCTTGTTTTTATTGATAAACTACATACAAAAAGTATTAAGTGGGAAGCAAAAAGTATAAGAGGCAGCAGGCAGATAACACACTATATATTCACGCTGTTTTTTTTTTTTAAATTTAGTTTAGTTTGGGTTAACGAAAATCAAAATATCTTATCTATGGGATTTGTTTTGCTGTGTTGCTATATGAATGAATGAATATCAGCAGTGTTTTAAAGCAACTAACTGGTTAACAGCTGTGTACAGAGACTTTTATACTCGTCATCGCTGTTCAGCAGCAACACCGGCCAACACACGAAAACACTAATGCCGGCACTCGACAGACCCAGAAAATGTTTAAAATATTCTTCATTGTCTTTGTTATACAGTGTAGATTTCTATATGCTAAGGTTTGTGTATGTTTAACGTATAAAAAACAAAAACATAAAAAAGAAAAAACAAAAAACACAAAAAACCAACAAAAACAAAAATGACGACAAAAAATAAAGAAAAATAATAACGAAAAAACACAACAAAACAAAATAATCATAAGTTTGCCTGCTCTGCTCCTCCATTTGGAAGAACTTTGTATGAGTAAATCAGTAAAAAAAATAAAGCAGAAATAAATGGGAGATTACTTGTCCACATTATACGAATTAGAAAATACTCTACAGAATAACTAGAAATTTATTGATTTATTTAAAATGTTTCTTAGCAAATCAATTAATGCAAGCATTACCAATTAAAGATGGATGAAGAATTTTTTTTCAAGATAAAAAGGCAATTAATAGGTTAGGTTAGGTTAGAGGACGTGTACTTGTCAACTGTGACAAGTACAGTACCCGGAGGTCAAATTGACCCATTGTACAACGTCCTAGCTTCTCACACCACTCGCTTTGTGTGCGTTAATTTTATACATGAGTGGCGGGACCTACAGTTTAAAGTCGACTCCGAACGACAGATTTTTGAGAAGCTTTTCATGGCAATTTTTACTCTCAAGAGTTTTTGCCAGAAATCTGCTGAGAGGAAGTCGCCGAAGAAATATTTTCATATTTTCGTTTTGATATCTGACCTGGGATTTGAACTCGGGCCTTTCGTCTAATAAGCCAACACACTACCTACTAAACTACGGCGACTTCTAAGGCAATTAATAACTGTTTACATATGTTAGGTTTGTATGGGTGGTCGATATCGGCTTGATATTTTTTTTTTCGAATTAAAGGCTGCTCGATGGTAGCTTGCTATTTTTTTTTTCGAATTAATGGCTACTCGTTGGCGATTTGCTATACATTTTCGAATTAATGGCTGCTGTGGCTTTCCATATTTTTGGAATTAATGACTACTCGGTCCCGAATGGTTTTTTTTTGGAATAAATGGCTGTTTGATGGTGGCTTGCTATTTTTCTCAAATCAATGGCTACTCGATGGTGGCTTGCTTTTTTTCAGATCAATGGCTGCTCAAGAGTGTCTTCCCATTTTTTTCGAATTAATGGCTGCTCAAAGTTGGCTTGCTATTTTTGTTCAGATCAATGGCTGCTCGATAGTGGCGTGCTGCTTTTTTTTTTGGAATTAGTATCTACACCATGGTGGCTGTTTACATATGACCAATTATGTATGTATATGTTGCTTTAAACGGTTACACAAATTGTACGACAATGTCTTGTATTTGCCTAGAAGAGATCGGTATTTTGCATCGTGTACACCACCAACCAAAAAATATATTGAAAGATTTTTACTCTCAGTTTTAAAAATACGAATAGAAGTCCAAAAACATACAGTGAGCGTCAAAAGAAAGTGTACACTATGGATAAAATTCTAACAATCTCAACTCAAGTTTTCCACTTAAAGAGAGTGCCCGAAAAAATTTTACAATAATTAATTTTCTAATTCTTTTCTTCTTGTTTCAATTTAAAAAACTGGCAATAAAATAATTTGAAAAAAAAATTAACGGTAATTTATTAATTTATATTTTTTTGAATTGTACACTTTCTTTTGACGCTCACAGTATGTATTTTTCTGATGTACAAAATGTTGCTTGGTGTAAACTAGACATTAAGGCGATGAGAATCAAATATTTTCTAATGATGTGTTGCTGCTAGAATATACATACATACCAGAGATCAGTAATGAGTATTCAAAAAAATGAGTAGAATTGAATCATACTCATAATTTCTTATAATTATACGCATTCATACTTATTTTAATATCATGAAGTACTCATCATATTCATACTTAACAATACGTATGGTGTTATTGATTTCGACTCTCCATGACTCAACATTTACAAGAATCACAAAAAATAAGTACTATTCGCGTACGAACACTAAAATACTTACTAGAAGATTGTGTGTTTGCTTTGCTTGCTGGAACAAGATTGAACTTTCAAAAATTTAATTTTAATTTTTCTTTTGACGAGGTTTGGACTTTTTTATAATTTGAAAAACATTATCCCATGTTCATGTACTTGGTGTTAAAGCCATATATTCAAGATAGATATTTTTTTGTAAGCATTAATGAAAACTACTCAAACTTTGGAAGCATCAACGCGGGTATTCTACAAGATAGTGTTTTGGGACCAGTACTATACACCATTTTTACAGCTTATATGTCAAAAATTGAAAGCATCACAATTGCTACCTATGCAGACGATACTGCAATACTAGCTTCAAATGAATCGCCGGCCATAGCCGTATATCTAAATGGTACCAATATTCCAAGCAGCCATATGGTAAATACTTCGGCCTCAATCTAGATCGGAGACTTATCTGGAAACATCATATTAAAAAGAAGCTTGAACAACTTAAAAAAAATAGAGAAAAATATATTGGTTATTGTGCCCAAGATCAAGCTTAAGCTTAGTAAACAAGATTCTACTATATAAAGCAATACTAAAATCGGTGTGGACTTATGGTATTCAATTCTGAAGAACTACAAATAATTCCAATTTGAAGATATTACAGAGATACTAGCCTAAAACTCTCAGACTACTAAAAAATGCGCCATGGAATATCACCAACAAAAATATGCACAGAGATCTTAGAATTTTAATGGTCAAAGATGAGATTCATAACTTTAGTTAACACATTCGCTGCCAAGCCTAAATTATATGAAGTCATTCCCATTGCCATTTATATTTTGAGTTTTATTGTTTACCAAAAACCCTGTTATTTCTTGTCCGAGCTGTCCTGATAAACCTCCATTATGTCTTCGACTTTGTTACAAATCCTATCATGAAGATAAGGTATCATAAGTGATTTAGTTGCTATAAAATTTTGTTATAAATACACGATGAAGTTGATTTTTGCGTGAAAAATCATTCACCATAAGAAATAAAGTATTATTTTTGTAAAAAAAATTTATTTGTAGTATTTTTCATGTTTTTTTACATATTTATATTATGTTTGTGGCAAAAAAAAAATTTGCTAATTCAAAAGCCTGCATTGCATGTTCTAATATATTTAAAGTAGGACGAGTATACTCGTCTTGGCAGTGCGGGATACCCTGTCAAAGACGAGTATACTCGTCCTTGGCAGCGAATGTGTTAAAGGTACCTGAATAGACTTAAGTAATCAATCAAATGTATTAGCAATTAATCTGTTAGATGATAGTAATAAAATCAAAAGGCTTAAAGGGCTACAGGTACTTGATCTACCCTTCAGAAAATAGAAAATTTATTTAATTTCTAAGATTACTTGATTTTATAAATTTGCTCATTATTTTACAAATTTTGTAAAATAGATTGCAAGTAAAATAAATTTAAAAAAAATTTGCTGGCAAAACTTTTATAAAAATTTTAAAATCGAAGTTACATTTTAGTTCTCGCATCATGAGTCCCTAAATGAATAAAACGAAAAAATAACATGGTATAGGCCCTATACTATAGGGTTTCATCTTTAAAAAATACTGTGAATGTTGATTGAACTTAATTATTATCAAAGAGTGGACTTCTGACATTTTCTTGCTCTTCATGAATTTTCTATTTTTAGCCATTTTTCCTCAAATGCTTACTTTGAACGAACAATGTTTTTCTTCTCACACCTCTGGCGTTATCTGCTAATGCTTTGTACCGACTTATGCCCACCGCACTTGGCTTACAATTTTCTCGATCAGAGCTAGCCCTCTTTAGACTGTCTAATGGTGAAGGTATAGCACTGGCCATTATATAGTCACCATGCAGCAACTCGTTTCCTTGCCGTTCGCATCTTGAGATGTCCACAAACACTACTCCCTCTCTTCCACCTTCCTATAACCCATTTTCCTAAAAACCTGCACAATGCACTGCATGAGTAGGGGCCATCAACTGAGAGCTGGTTTCACAAAAAAAAAAAAAATTATAGGTTAGGTTAGGTTAGGTTAGAGGACGTGTACTTGTCTGTTAAGACAAGTACAATACCCGGAGGTCGAAATTGACCCATTGTACAACGTCCTTGGAGAGGGAAGGAAATAGAGGGAATAGGATGAAAGGAGGGCATAAGGGTAAAGGGAGGATGGGAATCACACAGAAAGAAACAGACACAAACAAGGGTTGAGCGCGCGACTACACTTATGAAGCCCTAGCACCTCTCAACCAGCTCAAACTGCTAATGAATCTGTGGAGAGCCTTGATGTCGGCTCTCGACACAGAACTCAAGCTCTCAAAGAAGGGCTGGGCAGTTACAGAGGAGGTGTTCGATAGTCTCTAACTCCTCCTCATCGCAACATACCCTGCAATAGTCCGGCTGGGATCTGTTCCAGATCCCCGTCAGCGACCTAATCTCGCAGTGCCCTGTGATAAAAAAAAAAAAATAAAAAAATAAAAAAATTATAAGCATATTGGGAAAATAGTTGTGAATGTTGCCTTTTGTAGGGTGATTTTTGTACAAATATTTCGACATACAAATACATAAGCACATATTCCACAAACATATCCACAGTCACACATACACAACCACATACATACATATGTATGCATGTTTGTATGTACTCAAGTATCTGATTGTATTTTTTCTCAATATTTTTTAAGAGAATTACACTGAGTACAGATGTATGTACATATGTACCTATGTATGTGGCGATACTTGTTTTGATTTTATTTCTTTTGTGTGCCTCTTTTTTCCTTTTACGATGGATAATAACAACAACAACAACTGCTGCCATAACCAAAAAAAAAAAAAACAAACTACAACTTCTCTTTAACACATCTGGCTGGGTGATTAAATGTCGGTGTATCCGTCTGTTTGTTTGACCGGGCGTCTGTCTAATCGTTTGTTAGTTCGCCTGACACAATGGCTGTTGTGACCGTTGGTCTTACAGTTGGTTTCTTTTTCTATTCCTCCATTAAATTGTCTACACACAGAAGAGATGTGTTTATTTGAACACTAAAAATGAAAATAAATAATCAAGAAAAAAAAATAACAAAAACAAAAACACAGAAAAAAAGTAAAAATACACAAAATGTACGCTTATAAATATTATATGTATGTGTGTGTGTGTGTGTAGGTTTGTAAATGAGAAAAACAAAAAACAATTTTAAAACCAGTAGTTGTTTTTCTGCATTTGAATAACAAATAAAGATACACACAAAGAAAAAAAACATACTCACACACACACACTAACAAACACTCACTCATAAAAAACAACAACATTCAACATGTATAGAAAATCTTTTGAAAACAAAACAGCTTTTTTTTATGGTAAAAAGTCATAAACAACAGGCAGAAAAAAGATAAAAAAAAAAAAAAAACAAAAACAAAAAATTATAATAATAACTGGCTTTTGCTTACAACAACTCTCAATAAATTAACACTTTATTGTAATTGCAATGCTTCTCTCTTTTTCATTAGTTCTTCTCATTTTCTTTTTTTTTCTGTTTGTTTGTTTTCATTTTTTAACTTCTTCACTTTGCTCTGAGATTTTCACAATGAGACTCGGAGAATTTTGCTGTCGCTCTTTCAGTCCGTTTTTTTACAGTTTTTAATGTGTTCTCTCCGTATTATCAGAAACAAATTATTTCGTTTGGCTTTTATTACTCATTTTATGGTAAAATTTACTCGGATTGTTTATACAGTTTTATTGTTTTTGTACAGCTTTAATCGTATAATTTTCTAATTTTTATGATAATCACTGTCAGATTATCAGAAGTGTAATAGATGTTTAAGCGCATCCATGACAGGGATAGTTGATGGATTCAAATGCTTCGATCAACTGCTACTTATCGACTAAAGGCCGCTATAAAACCGTGCTCTATGGAGGAAGGGGGTCGAAGAGTCACGGAGAACGTCTGGAATTCTTAGGTAACAAAGTTTAGATGTATACCAGTCGATCTTATTAACTACCCGATCTTTACACCATTAAGGGGTAAACCATGTTCTAAACAAAAAAGATTAAGCCGAATAAAAATATCAGGGATTCTTAGGTTAGGTTAGGTTAGAGGACGTGTACTTGTCAACTGTGACAAGTACAGTACCCGGAGGTCGAACTGACCCATTGTACAACGTCCTAGCTTCTCACACCACTCGTGTTGTGTGCGTTTATTTTATACATGAGTGGCGGGACCTACAGTTAAAAGTCGACTCCGAACGACAGATTTTTTTTGAGAACCTTTTCATGGCAATTTTTACTCTCAGAGTTTTTGTCAGAAATCTGCTGAGAGGAAGTCGCCGAAGAAATATTTTCATATTTTCGTTTTGATGTCTGACCTGGGATTCGAACTCGGGCCTTTCGTCTAATAAGCCAGCACACTACCTACTAGACCACGGCGACTTCATCAGGGATTCTTACAAGTCGTTTAATCCTGATACCTTAGGTATGACGGTCACACTTTCACATAGGTCGAACATCTTTAATTTCACTCCACATTAACACGTTAACTGCCACGGCAATTTTTTTTTAGAAAACTGACCAAAAATGACCATTTAATTTATTTTAGGTTTATTGAGTACGAGATAACTCGTAGTTGGCACCCTAGAAGAGAACGCAATCTACGTGTTATCTCGTAGTTGGCCGTCAACGTGTTAACGAATATGGGAAGTGTTAATGTTAACCACTGAGCTAATACTAAACTATACACTCAAACATAACATACATAATTGATCATTACAATCCTTCCAGTCAGGATTATGATTTTTATACATGAGTGGTGGAATCTACATTTTAAAATCGATTCTGAACGAAAGGTTTTTAAGAAACTTTTCATGGAAATTTTATTTACTCTCAGAATTTTTAATAGAAAACTGCTGAGAGGTAGTAACCGAAAAAATATTTTTTCATATTTCGTTTCGTGTTGGAGATGTCAGGGCCAGGGGTTGAAACGTATCAACAGACTATCTACTAAACTACGGCGACTTCAAGCAGTCTGGCAGTAGATGAGGGCAAAACGAAGTATTTATATTGCTACGTTTTTACCTTTCTAAAAAAATATAAGTTCGTTGATTGCACAATTTTGTGTGCCACTATTTACAACTTGATGTATCCAACAATAACTTGCTTGTTCGTTATTCTTCTCACACAACTATTCGCTTTTCTGCTTACAACGGAGATCTTTAAATCACGACTGTTCTCTTCACACGCAACGTGACTTCACACAAGGCTGACTGAATTCTTACTACTGGTTGTCTGCTTTGTCTGGCCTTTTTTATGCCCACGTAAACAGTCTAACGAACATTCTTGAAGTAGAACATTCTTGAAGTAGAATGTTCGTGTTTTCGTTTTCTCGAGAACTCTATCGCGACTTCATTGTTGTTTGTGTATTTTGTTCACATTGATTGTTGTTGCGTTCGCTTACTTGTCTATCCCTTTTTCTCTCATACTGATGTTGTTGTTGGTTTATTTGTAACAAGTTCGTTGTATTTGTTTGTGTAGCTTTTGCTTATCGTTTTAATGTTAAACGATGGTACACCGTTTCCACTTTCGTAGCAATATGTTATTGGCAAGAAACAGGATAACTAAACTTTCGATATAGTAAAGAATTTATTAATCTTTGCACCGCAGTTACCACCAAAAATGATGTCAGTCTGGAGATCAAGTGCAGGATTACTCTTGCCAATAGGTGGTACTATAGTCTCAATAGGCAATTGAGTAGCAGAGACCTCTCTCGTACGACAAAACTAATACCCTACAAGACGCTCAACCTCTCCGTGCTTCTTTAAGGCACAGAGGCAAGGACACTATTAAGCATTGATGCAGCAGCCTTGAGAGTGCTCGAAGCAAAAGTCCGACGTAAGATCTTCGGACCAGCGCATCCGATCCAACAGTAAGCGGTATGAGCTCCTCATCGGGTTGTCAATGGCTAATTAAGTAATTAAGTAAGAAAATTTGCAAGCTGTTAACGCATATTTTCATTGAAATTTGAACAGAATTTCCAACCAGAGATCAGCAATGAATCGTTTTTTCGCCACTCATAAGCACTCATCAAATTTTGAATATAAGTGAGTCAGAAATATTGAAATATGTTGATTTATAAGTACACGTTGCAATGAGTATGCGTACAACGTTGACATCAAACTCATACCATTCGAAATATGTTTGATTCATAAGCCTACTCATTTAGATTCATAACTTTAGAAAAATACTTATAATACTTATAAATGATTCGAGTGACTCGAATCATTCATCAAAATTTACAGTCTTAGTTGTTGTTGCATTTACAAAAAAAGAAAATAGACAAATAAGCAAATAAGACAGAGCAGCAAGCAGAGCAAACACACCCCCATTTAGTGAGTATTTTAGTATTTGTACGCGAATCATACTTATTTTGTGATTACTGTATATGTTGAGTTATGGAGAGCCGAAATCAGCAACATCATACGTGTTGTTAATTATGAATATGATGAGTGCTTCAAACTTTGAATATGAGTAGAGGTTCCATGATATTAAAATAAGTATGAATGCGTATAAGTATCTGAAATTATGAGTATTATTCGATTCTACTCATCTTTTTGAATACTCATTGCTGATCTCTGTTTCCAACATTCCTAATGTTGTGACTTGTAATACAGAATATTTTTATATTTTAAGTCGATATGTATTTGGAAAGCGTAATTAGAAAATGTGAGTTGTTGCGAGATGGTGCAGCAAAGACATTATTGGAATTACAAAACTGTTGAACAAATAGTAGTTCTCTTGAGAGAACGACTACTACCAACTTTAGTGGTACCATGGTAATATAAATGAATCTGTTTATATCAGTCGGATATTTTCTATTTAAGTTATTGTAATTATTGTATTAATTTGGGCGTATAAACGGACTGCCAGTCGTTTTACAAGTTTGCATATTATCGTAGCCAGTATTGTGTGGGCACAACGAATGATGATGGTAATGAGGATGGCGCTGATGGCTTTGTACTGTTTTTTTTTAATATTTATGACAACGGTATTGTTTTTTATACTTCACTTTATTATTATTTTATTTTTATATTTAATTTATAAAATATAATAATTTACATAAATACATATGTATGTATGTCAGTATGTATATATATTTAAAATTAATGAATAAATTATATTGTATGATACATGTACGTACGTAAATATTGTATGCGGAACTGCATTCAGATGAGTATTTTTGTTGGTTTGTCATTTGAATTCTGAATTCATTGTAGGGATTAATTTTTGCAATTGAATTTTTTTTTTGTTGTTGTTTTTATTGGTTTAATATTGTTAATTTAGACAACTTACCCCTACTTATCGAATACACTATACATAGTCGATTATGTCAGCAATTTTTGTTTAATTGCACTTGTTGAGTATTTCTGATAAAAACGTTTCACTTTTAAGAACCGTGTGTGGGTAGTGATTTATTAAGTGGCACTTTAATCCAACACGATATTATTAACTCTGGATACTTTTCAAATGTAAATTCCATACGAAAAAAATATATTTCTTTTAGAAACAATACCTCCTATACACTACAGTGATAACCATTTACAATCAGAATGGAAAAATCATATGCGTTATAAAGATCAATTTTGATTACTATCGTACTGGTAAATCTACTGGTAAAGAAAATTGATTAAAATTCCTTTTAAAAACGTTTAAAATATGAGCTCGTATATTGTAAATAAAATAAAAACAAATTGGTGCATAGCTTTAATTAAAATCGTTTTTTATTCGCACAATTCTGTGTGCTACTGCTCACAACTTGATGTAAACAACAACAATTGCTTTTCTTTGTTATCCCTCTGTTTATACGCTTTACATAAAAAAGAGTTTGATTTTGTAAAATCTACTAGTAAAGAAAATTGATTGAAATTCCTTTTAAAAACGTTTAAAATATGAGCTCGTATATTGCAAATAAAATAAAAATAAATTAGTGTTAAGTTTTAATTAAAATTCTTTATTATTAGCAAAATTCTGTGTGCCACTGTTCACAACTTTATATAACAACAACAATTGCTTTGCTTCTTATTCCTCTGTTGATACCCTTTGCATAAACAATAACAATTACTAGGCAGGGACAGATCTTTGTAACGGAGACCTTCAAACTACGATTATTCTCTTAAACACACCGCGTCTTCACACAAGACTGACTGAACTTCACTAACTCAGACGCCTGCTTTGCCTTACCTTTTATATCACAAAGTAAACAGTCTGATGAATGTTCTTGAAGGCGAACGTTCATGACTTCGACTTTCTATAGGATCCGCCACTCCGGGACTCGTTTTAGGTGCGTCGGCTTTTCAATGTATGCGTGCGAGTTTTCTGTGCCCCAAATGCGACAATTTTGCTTGTTTACATACCCGCCAAGATCAAAATGAGCTTCATCTGAAAAGATGATTTTTTCGCACACATTCTGCAACATTTCTTAGCGTTGTTCAAGCGTATACACAACCATATTCGTTCAGCGGAAGGATAAAACTAATTATCTGTCAAATCAGACATGAGCTAAGTGTTACCATTCACGAAATAAGCACTAGTTGAAAAAAAAAACGTTAGACGGCGGACCCATTATAAATGTAAACATCGTTTACGTTTATTTTTGTAGCATTTGTTGTTGTATTTTTGTTTACTTGTTTACCATTTTCTTTATGCTGGTGTTTGTTGTTATATGTATTAAGCAGTATGTACGATCATTTGTAAATAAGTTTGTTAACTGCATTGTTTTGTTTTTGTAGCTTTTGTTAATAATTTTAATGTCAAGCGATGTAAAAGCTAAACACCAGTATCTTGATTTTTCATTTTTGTACCAATATTGTAAATAAGAATTGTTTATCCTTCATGAATTATTTTTAATTCTTTTGTAAAGAACAGAAATAAAATAAATTGAATATAATACTGATCGCATATTTTTGAATACTTTTGTAATGCAAAATAATCTGACTATTTTAGATATTCAAACAGAATTTTAGTAATTTTAATATTTTAGTAATTTTTAATGTGGCCAACTTTTGCTTTAATAACTTATTGAAGCCTTTTTGGCTTCAAATTTAATTTTCTTAAAATAGATTTATCAATTTCTGTTTATTCTTTATTTAGAGCTAACCAAAGCTTATTATTTTCGTTTTCATATCTTCCATACATTTTCTACTGGATTAAGATCCGACGATTGTGCAGGCCAATCCAGACATTTGATGCCGTTTTCAGCAAGCCACTAATGATGTTAAACTGGCCTCGTGCTTCGGATCGTTGTTGTAAACACTTGTGGTAGTCACTGTACAATTAATCGATCAAATTAAGTCCCTTATTCATAAAAAAAATTCATAATTTGTATGAAAATTTGTATTCATAAACCCTTCTTTAAATCAAAAATAATTTTTTATGAATAAAGGAGTAACATTGTAAGATATTTTTAAATACTAGAGGAATATATAACTTTATAATGAATTAACTATATATTAGCTATAAGCTAATATCTATACGTTTCGACCAGAGGTCAGCAATGAGTATTCAAAAAGATGAGTAGAATCGAATCATACTCATAATTTCTGATACTTATACGCATTCATACTTATTTTAATATCATAGAACCTCTACTCATATTCAAAGTTTGAAGTATTCATCATATTCATACTTAACAGCACTCTCCATGACTCAACATTTACATGAATCACAAAATTAGATTGAATCGCGTATGAACATTAAAATACTCACTAAAAGGTTGTGTGTTTGCTCTGCTTGCTGCTCTGTTTTTTTTTGTTTTTTTGCTTAAGAGTCTATTTTCCTTTTTTGTAAATGCAACAACAACTAAGACTGAAAATTTTGATGAATGACGAGTCACTCGTATCATTTATAAGTATTATAAGTATTTTTCTAAAGTTATGACTCTAAATGAGTAGGCTTATGAATCAAACATATTTCGATTGGTCTGAGTTTGATGTCAACGTTGTACGCATATTCATTGCAACCTGTACTTATAAATCAACATTGTAGTAAGTACGAATGGATCAGAGTACATAGATAAATTTCAATATTGTTGACTTACTTGTATTCAAAATTTCATGAGTGCTTATGAGTACCGAAAAAACGATTCATTGATGATCTCTGGTTTCGACACGGTTTTTTTCTGGAACTTTATTTCTAATTTTGAATATGAAAATAAATTCTTTCTGAAAATCTATTTATTTTTCATTCATTTATTTTAAACAGATGTCAAATTTAAAATAGTTACACAAAAAAGAAAAAAAAATATAAAATGAAACAAAAAATTTGCTGATATCAGTAGTTGGTTCGTTCGTTTGACTATTTTTAAATTTAAATTGATTAAATAAAATGTAAAACATTAAACAACACTATCGCTATCATTATTAACCTTAAGACCTCCAATGGCATAATGCAGCTTGTGATGTGGTTGATGATCTAATTGAAAGTCGCAGTCGTAATTACACGATTGCCTCTCCAATCGCTATTTCTATGAGATGCAATAACAATGGCAATAAGTTTATGTAAATATATGCTAAAATATGCACGCATACTCTGATATTGTATCTATGGATGTACGTACGAGGGTGGTTATACAGTAAATCAATGATATTGCAGTAGTTGAACTTTGTTTTAGCAAATTAAATGGACACTTCAATGGGTCATTATGTATAGTTAGCAACCGAATTTCAATTACGTTGCAAGCTGACATTTAAAAATTTGTAAATATCGTGAACAAACCTTGTCAGCTTGAC
This sequence comes from Sarcophaga caerulescens, assembly GCA_927399465.1. Lineage (NCBI taxonomy): Eukaryota > Metazoa > Arthropoda > Insecta > Diptera > Sarcophagidae > Sarcophaga > Sarcophaga caerulescens. The sequence continues at coordinate 24,609,188 of OV656867.1, forward strand.
GGAGCTATCGTCCATTGATGTCAAGGATATAGCCTCGTTTATCAAGCTTTGGGGCTGATTTTCCAGCGTGAGGTAGTCGTGCTTTAAATGTGCAGACCTTGTGCTGACCAACTTCTCCTCTTTGGTTCGGAGGAACTCTCTCAACACTCTACACCCAAGAGAGCTTTTAGTATTAAAGCTACCACACTAACCTAACCTAACTTAACCTAAGTATCGTGAAATTTTTTAATGTTGGTTGCAAATTGCCATTCGTAATACAATATTTTGCAACTGAAAATGCAACTGAATTTCAGTTGACATTCACAATCGTGTCATTAATTTCAGGGACATTATTACAACTTCCCGTTAAAGTTGGGTTTAGTAACTTTAGCTAAAGTGAACTTTAAAGTCACGTTTAAATTCTTTTCGTTATTATAACCTACAGATAATATAAAGCAACTTTTTTAAGAATTGTGGCAGTGCCGGAGCAATGTCGATAACACTGCTCAATTAAAAAAATTTTTTTTTTAAACGTAGTGGCAATGACGGGCTTTGTTTTTTGTTGTATATGCTTATTTTGTTTATATTTGAAGTTGCCATAATGAAAATAATATATAATATGGCAAGTTCAAACATAAACTTAACTTTGAAGGTACCGGTGGGATTATCCTACCTTCACTTCTACCTTATTATCAATTCTCCCTTTAGTTAACGACAAGTTGTAATAATGGCCCTTAAGGTGTTAAGCTGTCACGTCTAAATACATGTAAATAAAGGGTTTCAGCGAATTTAAATAATTTAACACTTTCACTTGAAATGAAAGTAATTTGTCCTTTAGACTTCGAAGATACAATATTAGAAGCTAGAGTCTAAACGAAGGCGCCAAAATGGAAAGCCGTAGAGCCTGAACGATTAAGGTTTTCTGGATTAAAGCTGGACATTACAGACTACCAAATTTGGAAAGGAGAAAGCTGTGCTTAAATGTTTGGCCCCATTACTTTCAATTCACGAAAAATGGCATAGAAAAGACGCTTCTATTCAGTTTTTGACGCTGTTTCACAGCAAAAAGCGGTACGGTTTAAGCAAATGGACGGAAAGAAGTGTCAAATGAAGACAAAGGCAGTCCCATTTGATGGAGAAGAACGTAATATAGTACAACGACATTCGGTGATAAAAGATTTGTCATCCTTTAAGAGTTAGACTCAGTCTATAGATTAGGTTAGGTTAGGTTAGAGGACGTGTACTTGTCAACTGTGACAAGTACAGCACCCGGAGGTCGAATTGACCCATTGTGCAACGTCCTAGCTTCTCACACCACTCGTGTTGTGTGCGTTAATTTTATACGGCGGGACCTACAGTTTAAAGTCGACTCCGAACGACAGATTTTTGAGAAGCTTTTCATGGCAATTTTTTACTCTCAGAGTTTTTGCCGAAGAAATATTTTCATATTTTCGTTTTGATGTCTGACCTGAGATTTGAACTCGAGCCTTTCATCTAATAAGCCAACACACTACCTACTAGACTACGGCGACTTCAAAAAAAGACTCAGTCTATAGAAGCTACTATAGATTGTGCGTACAGATAACAGGGTATCGAAAGGGAAAGTGTATCGCCTAAAAGGACAAAAATTTACTAAATTTGATGTGTTTTCTTAGTCAGGTTGGCTAATTATGGAACCTCCCACGTACATATGTGTACGCACATAGATGTGAATTCTCATATGCATGCCTATGTAGGTATATGCATTTGTGTTGTGTAACTAATAGTTACCCGATAGGCACGAGATTTTTAAATTCGCTTATAAATAAACAACAGCAACAGCAACAGCAACAAAATGAAAACGCAAATAAAAACTAGACCTGATAGTCAACTATAATTATTACTTATTATGTTTAAAACAACAACAACAACGACAACAACAACGGCAAAAATAGAAACAGCTCCAACAACGATAATAAAATAAAAATAAAAAAATTTAAATTACAGATTAAAAATGTTGTTGTTGCTGTTGTTTGCTGTTCAAATAGGAGGCAGCTTCAATATTTTAATTTCGAATTTTTATCAGCATTTCTGTAAATAAAATAAAAATGAAAATGAAAACAAAAAAAAAAAGAAATTGTAGGTACACACATACAGCCAGTCATAGCATACATTTTATTAATAGCCATTGAAGTTGTTGTTTTCTTATGAAGACTACAATCACAACATGCAGTAGATGTTATGAATGTTGTGGCTGCATCAACTGATCGATACGATACATACATTCGTCTCCGTTATTACTATTCGGTTTGGTTTGGTTCAGTTCAATTCAAATGTCATTTTAATTTCTTTTCGAACAAAGCCAATGAATGGTTCGTATAATAAAAATGAAAAATAAAATTGATTGCAACCAAAAACCAAAAACAACAACAATAGCAACACAATAAAAATGTATTATACATTTACAGCAACATTATTTCGTATCAATTATTATTATTGACTGATAAGATAATATGTTGGAAAGCGATAACAAGAGCAACAATATTAAAACATAGTACAATACAATACAGAGGTAAACATAAAACATGGTAAAACTGTGTTAGTCAATAAAAACCAACTCTTCGATACGCTACAATACAATGCTATAATATTGTTACGAAAATGGAAACGGTGTACCATCGTTTAACATTAAAACCGATAAACAAAAGCTACACAAATAAATACAACGAACTTGTTGCAAGTAAACCAACAAACCATGAGTATGAAAGAGAAGGGGATACATAAGTAAGTGAACGCAACAACAGGCAATGTGAACAAAAATACACAAACAACTATGAAGTCGCGATAGAGTTCTCGAGAAAGCGAAAACACGAACATTTTACTTCAAGAATGTTAGTCAGATTATTTGCGTGGGCTTATAAAAGGGCAAGACAAAGCAGGCAACCGGTAGTAAGTATTCAGTCAGTCTTGTGTGAAGACGCGTTGCGTGTGAAGAGAACAGTCGTGGTTTGAAGATCTCCGCTATACAGACCTAACAAACAAGTGTTGTTGCTTATGCAATGGGTGTGAGCAGAGAAGAATAACGAACAAACAATTATTGTTGTAATTATTGTTACATATGTACATCAAGTTGGAAACACTGGCACACTAAAATATTGCGAACAATAAAGAATTTAATTGAAACTAAACACCAATTTATTTTTATTTTGTTTGCAATTAACGAACTCATATTTTAAACGTTTTTAAAAAGGTAAAAACGTAAAAATATATTAAGTAAGTATAAATGTAACAATATGTACTGGTCCCCAGTATGATAATTTCAAACCCAATCCACAATATTTATTCAAATTTATAACGATTCAAGTTTATTTCTCAAATACAAATCAAGGACACATTGTGAAAGATGTTGGGATCTCAAATCGTGACACCTAGAGAACGAACACTATTCGAAAAAATATCGAAACTGGAGTTGAGTGTCATATCGAGTAGTCAAAACATCTCTAGAAAATACGTGCAAGTTGAAACATCTCTGGACTTGCTTTCAGATCAATCGCCTACTGTTATTATGGTCTTTAATTCTATAATAATTTCAACTCACATTGTAAATCTGCTAATGAATGATGAATTTGTTAATTGGCTAAAATTTAAATGTACCTTAAAGCACATTGGACGGAAAAATTTACAGCTCTGGACTCTAGAGGATGTAAGATTTTCCATCTCAAATTTTTATAAAGACCTTAATCTGGCTGCTCAAGATGCCACTTCTACCAAACCACAGATGAGAAATAATAGAGTTTTTTCCATGGATGTTGAAAGCTTCAAGAGAATGGCAGCTGCATAGATTCCCTCAAAATAAAATTAGTTTCAAGGAATGCACAAGACGGCTCCAAGAAATTTTGGAATTTCGAAAAACTGTCTCCACAACAAATTTTTAGAAAGTCTTAGTGCTACACCAGATTTAAACTATTGTTACGAAAAGGGAAACGGTGTAACATCGTTTAATATTAAAATGATAAACAAAAGCTACAAAAACAAAAACCATGAGTATGAAAGAAAAGGGGATAGACAAGTATGCGAGAACGCAACAACAAAGAATGCAACCAAAATACACAAACAACAACTGAAGCGACGATGGAATTCTCGAGAAGGCGAAAACTCGAACATTCTACTTCAAGAACATTCATCAGACTGTTTACGTGGGCATATAAAAAGGCAAGACAAAGCAGGCAACGAGTAGTAAGAATTCAGTCAGTCTTGTGTGAAGACGCGTTGTGTGTAAAGAGAACAGTCGTGGTTTGAAGATCTCCGTTGTAAGCAAAGAAGAATAGCGAGCAAGCAATTATTATTGTATACGACAAGCTATAATCAGTGGCGCACAAAAATAGTGCGAACAATGAAGAATTTAATTGAAACCAAACACCAAATAATTTTTAAATTGTTTGCAATCAACGAACTAATATTTTAAACGTTTTTAAAAAGGTAAAAACGTAACATTATTTATTGTGGCGTGCAACTAGGTATCTTAACAGTCCTATATATTTTAAACCTCCTTTATGGAACCCCACTGGTGGATGGGCAAAAAATGAATCTTTTTGTAGATTACATAAAAACAGTCTTCACACCATATTTGAGTGACGACCATGTTCTTCTAAGATTCGAGTTTGAAGTAGTTCAGAGAGTTATTGCTTAACTCAGTTCAAACAAAGCACCTGTGTTTGATAAAATTAGCAACACGATGCTTACAGAGATGCCCCGTATAGCCCTGAGCATTCTCCCTTTTATTATCAGCGGATATTTCCCCGAAGAGTGGAAGGTTGCTGTAGTCAAAATAATACCTAAACCTGGTTAGGATTATATAAATGTGGAGTCTTACAGCGCTATAAACTAACTGAATTAATGTCACTACGTATCCCAGACCATAAATTTGGGTGCAGAAAGAAATATAGCACTATTGAGCGAACTCACAGATTGGTGAAAGTCATAAGAAAAGGGCATTTGAAAAGGAAATTAAATTTTCGTTGCGTTAAATTGCGTTGCTTTTGGAAAACAATATCATCGACCGAAAGTTTGTTACTAATGAAGGCGATTTAGCAAGTACTTTTCAACCAATTTCTGTTGGCGGCCCTGGCACCCTCTAGACTCCAAACGAATCATCTCAGTATCTTCAGGACGATTTGCGTCTGGAGAAATGATTAAAGCGCTGGAGAAATATATTGAATTAACAAAAATATACATTCACATTACGATGGAAAACATGCCCTGCAGTTAGGATAAACAACAAGACCTAAATGTGTGTGTTTTTTTTCCTAATATTAGGGACTTTATGCCATACTAGGCACCAGAGAGCACCGTCGGATCGGGCTAAAAATGAATGAACGGCCTTTATGGCAACCTACCTCTTATTTAAGATGACGCACATATCAAGAATTATTATCCATATGTTGTGATGTAGGGTACAAATTATTAACTGAAATTAATTGTTAAAAATGTTATTGTAGTTGAATGTTTTTGTAATGACAACAATAGTAGCAACAACAACAACGTCTACTTTTAATTACAATAAATAAATTATTTCAATACAATGCGAATACAATGAATGCAGTATCATTGACTGTTTTTTTCGTAATTGCAAAAAATAAAAAAAAAATTAAGTGAAAACAATAATAAATAATAAAGAATTTATTGTGTACTTAACTGCAAAAAAAAAAAAAATAAAAATTAAGTAAAAATTTATAATAAATAATAAATTAGCGGGCACAAAGTCAGATTAGTTAGGGATAGGTCTAGAAATGGTGACAGTGGGCACAGAAACTTTATCTTGTTTTGTAAATATGCTACACTGTTATTAAAGCTTTTCCTTATGATTGATCGATAATTAATACCAGGCAAAATGTAATTTATTAAATTATTTATTTGCTTTTCATTGATTTACAAAAAAAAAAAAAAAAATAATTATGAAAGAAATCGATAAAATAAATAAAATTTATGAAAAGTTTGTTCTAGAAAATTAAATGAAAATATTTGTTTGATATGTATACCACAAACACATAATATAGAATGTACGTAAGAGTATACGCATAATAATGATGATATTTCAATATTTGAGAGTTTTTCAAATTTGAATTTCTCTTTTTCGATCATTTGATCGTTGAAAAACGCCAACATAATGCGAGATCATATACATAATTGACATCGGGACGGCTCTTTAAAATTTATAATTACATACATGCAGTATGATTACGGTGACCATTATTTCCATGAGAAAAAAGCGGACAAATATATAAAATTGAAAAACAAAAAAAAAAATTCATTTATTATAATTAATCTATATATATAAAAATGAATGTTTGTTTTTATGTACCTTATAGAATCGCAAGCTATGCATTTGATCATGTTTTGTGCATACCAATTTGTGAAAAAAATCATACCAACTTAGAAACCTTCCTCGGATCATGCGCAACAGCTTTGCTAAAGATCATAAAATGATCAAATACACAATTTACGATTTAATTCATTTTTTGTAATTTTCAGTGGCGCCACCTGTCGGAAATTGGTCATACCAACTTAGAAACCTTACCCGGCTCATTCGCAACAACTTTGCTAAAGATCGTAACATGATCAAATGCATACTTTACGATGTTTCGGCCTTCATAAAATATCACAGAACTATAGATAAACGTCGAAAACGCGAAGAGGCTGTACAAGAAATTAGTGAAATTTGGTCTAAATTGACACCCGAATTTGCCCAAAACTTAATTAACTCAATTCTAGAAAGATTACAAGCGGCCATTGATTCAAAAGGCGGTATTACAAAGTACGAGTTACTCGTAAGTTTATTAATAAACTATGTAAAAATAAAAAAGAAATAATTAAAGTAAAGATTGCAACCGGACTTAAGTCTGTTATTTGTTATGGTTATTTGTTTGTTATTTAGTACTAAGAACCGTTATCTTTTCCAATTTTATTTTATTTACTTCTGCATATTCCAGGCTAGGCAATAGTAAAAAAATTTTTCCAAAATTTACTTCTAGTAAAAAGTACTGAGACCTTTTTTAAGAAAAACGTAAAAATGCTCTTTTGTGTAAATACTTATGACTACCTCTGTATGTTTTGAAAATAAATAATTTTTTATTCCATATACTTGTTTAAATCAAACTAAATTCATATTTATTAAACCAAGATAAGGATTTTTTTTTCATTTTCGAATAATTTTAATAAAATTTAACCTAAATTAGAAAAAAAAAATTTATAATAAAAAACGTTGTTCATTTTTTATTTTTTTTAATGACCAGTTCTAAAGTTTTCGCACTTTTTTATTCAGGATTGCACTTTTTTGACAAACTTTTTGCACTTTTTCCAAACCGGCTTCTGGCAACACTGCATATAACTCATTCAGGTTACAGAGAACCATACTCTTCTGCATTTGGACTTTCTGGCCATCGATTCGAACAGACACCCAGTCTTTCATTCCTGGCATCATTCGACTCATATCATCTCGCTGATAAAATTGAGCTACTAGAGCTTCAGTTTCGCACGCTAAAGTTTTTCCACTCGCATCCCATTAAGTGACCACAAAGCTCTTAAAGGAAAACAACTAAGCTTTCTAATGGTAAAGCTTTGGTTTTGAGTTAAAATATTTTTTTTTATAGATATGCCTCTTGCTACTAAGTGCCCTTAAAGGAAATGGTCTAAGTTTTCTTTTGAGGAAAAATAAAAAAACTCCATTTCGAAAAAAAATGGGGGAAAATGAAAATGGTACATGTGCCAAATATTGAAAAATCTTATTCTTGAGTTAAAAAATAATTTTTTTGATAGATATCCTACTCGCTTCCCATTAAGCGATTATGAAGGCCTTAAAGGAAGCTTTATAAGCTTTCTTTTAAGCAAAAAAAAGGCCCAAATTGAAAAAAAAAAAAAAAAAAAAATTAATTAAAAAAAAAAATAAAAAATTTTTTTTTTAAAAATTAAAAAAAATAATTTTTGGAAAGATTGAAGAAATAGCTATCTAACATAATATAATAAATTTTTGCTAGGACCAATACGTGAAAAGTTACACACATTTTAAAAAAACCCTGTATGACCAAAATGTCCAACTTTGACCCCCTCTAACTCCGGCAGTCCTTGACTGATAGAGCTGAAAATTTGTATCTGGCCTACTATCCAATAGTACTAATTTCATCCAAATCGAAAGACATCGATTTTAAAAATTGGGTCACTTGACACGAAATTGCCCATATGTATATAGAGCTGCGTTTGCCTACTTGTCTATCCCCTTTTCGTTGGTTTACTTCTAACAAGTTCGTTGTATTTGTTTGTGTAGCTTTTGTTTATCGTTTTAATGTTAAACGATGGTACACCGTTTCCATTTTCGTAGCGTTATGTATTAACAATTGTTCACGAAACAATGGATTTAACTAAAAAAATGTTCAAACATATACGGGATTAATATCATCAAATTTAACAACAATAGACTGCTTTCTGTAGACCTTTCTTAAAGAGAGAGTTTAATCTGAATAAAACGAAATCAAAGAGTAGGACATTTGCAAGAAATTTTATTTTATAGAAGATTGTAGACCCTATGGTAGATTGAAAGCAAAACCATATGAAAGCATACATTACAAGGACAATTTTGAATTCAAACACGGCATTAGAAGAGTCCACGATATTTTTAAATCATACTTCGAGTGAAATTTTGTTGCCACTTTTATCTTTGGAGCTCGAACAGAGAATATTTAGAATAAACAAACGAACATGTAATGTATGATGATACACATATTTGCATATTCTTTTATATAGAAAAATAGAAAAAAAACATGGACAGTCTTTCTTATTCAAACTTCATTATACATATTGTACATCTTTTCCCTGAAATTGAAACTTTTTTCTTGAGAAACCCCGTCTCTGTTTATCGAATAAATTAAGAAAACTCAACGCGTATCATACAACCTAAACGATTAAAAATTGTTTTTCAACATAAAAACGTTTATCGATTCAAAATGAAATTTTATTCTCGTTAAATTGTTCTTCTTCTCTTCTCTAATTTATGCTTTCGTTCGTTTGTTACTTTCAAATGTTATCACCAAAAAATAAATATGAAATCTTTCACGGTCACACTACTTATTTGTCGTTTATTTCTTTTTTGTGATTGTGACATGGAGAGCCTCTTGTAATGTATGAGAATGTAATGCTGCTGATACAGACACGGTCGCCAGACAGTTTCCAAATGCATTTGAAGATTTAATGAGAAATTTAAACGATAGAATTATGAGAAGAAAAGGTCTTTAAGTATGCCTCGGGTTAATTTACACTTGAAGATAAATTTAAGAAAAATAAAAAGAAAATTCACAAACGATTACATGTTTGAGGAAATCTTTCTTCAATACTCGGTCGAGATTGAGATTTACAAAATGTTATCAAAAATTTAATAAAATTCAAAAGACAATCATTTTTCTCAGATGGCACTTAAAGCGAAATTTTTTGTTTTGATCATCACACGTACATACAGCCATGGACATTAAATTAGCACAAAATTTCGTCATAAAAACAATCATATTTTTTATAGCATTTTGGGTCTATTGAGAAAAAAATTTAAACATAGAAACTTAAAATGCATATTCTTCTTTAAAAAAAACAAACATTTTGACGAAATTGCCAATCGTCTGCTCATTAATACCTAAATCATATCAAACGTTAGATTTTAGTTGAAGAGTAAAATAGCACAAATTAAAATTTCTGGAATAAAAATGATATATTTTAATAAATATGTAGTAAAAATATTAATGTTTTCAGTTTATTTGATCAATATTTAGTAGAGTAGCCTCTATTTCCAAACGTCCCGAATTCCAATTCACAAATCGTCCAAACAATCCAACAATAATACATTTGGCATTGTTCCAGGGCTTTTCAATCGAGTTTAAGTCCGAACTTTCAGTCTAAAATGGGCATGTGTTTTTTGTAAAATCAATCCTTTGCCAACTTAGGTATGTATTTCGGGTCACTATCAGAGATCAGCAACGAATCGGATTTTCGCTACTCATAAGTACTCATGAAATTTTGAGTATTAGTGAGTCAAGTGCATTGAAATTCAACTACTCTGATTCATTCGTACTCGCTACAACATTGATTTATAAGTATAGGTTGCAATGAGTATGAGTACAATGTTGACATCAAACTCACAACATTCGATTCATTGTTTGATTCATACGCCTACTCATTCAGATTCATAAATTTGGAAAAATACTTATAATACTTACGAATGATTCGAGTCACTCGAATCATTCATCAAAATTTACAGTAGTAGTTATTGTTGAATTTACAAAAGAAGAAAAAAGAAAAGACAACGACAGCAAGCAAAGCACACACACAACCTTCTAGCGAGTAATGTGGTGTTCGTACTCGAATCATACTTATTTTGTGCTTCGTGTATATGTTGAATCATGGAGAGTCGAAATCAACAACATCATGCGTATTGTTAAGTATGAGTACGATGAGTATTTCAAATTTTGAATATGAGTAGTATGAGTATGATATTAAAATAAGTATGAATGCGTATAAGTATCTGAAATTATAAGTATGACTCGAATCTACTCATTGTTTTGAATACTCGTTGCTGATCTCTGGTCACTATCTTGCATAAATATTGTTACGTTTTTCCCCTTTTAAAAACGTTAAAAATATAAGTTCGTAGATTACAAAAAAAATAAAAATAAATTTGTGTTTGGTTTTAAATCAATTCTGTATGGTTCGCACAATTCCGTGTGCAACCTTTAACGATTTGACTTAAACAATAACAATTTACTTTAATTGTTATTCTTCTTTCCAACTCTTCCGCGTACGCAATAACAACTGTTCTTTATTTATAGATCTTTATATCAGAGATCTTCTAACCACAATTATTCTCTTCACACGCAACGTGTCTTCATATAAGACTGACTGAGTTCTTTTCTGAACTCACGTGTCTTCACACACGACTGACCGAATTTTTACTGAATCGTCGTTGCCTGCTCTGTCTTGCATTTTATATCGCAGGGTAAGCAGTCTGATGAATGCATTTGAAGGAGAATGTCATTGCCTTCGCGAAATCTCTATAAATGAGCCGCTCAGTGCACAAATCGATTAACTCCATAAAACAAAAAGTAGAGAAATGCCATGAAATAATGGAAATGGTTTTTTAAAATTCCCTTTACAAATATATATTGTAGAGTACATAAATACATATCTGCGGCATTAAATAATAATAATAGCTGCAAATTGATTATAATTATCATTCAACGGTTGCTAGAGTTGCATTTGAATTGCGTTATTGAAACGATTTACATAAGAGTATGGAGTTAATAAAAATGTCTTCTGAATTAGTTATTATTCAATAGCCCCAAAAATTTTGTCGTTTAATGGTGTTAACCTTTACTATTCAGGAAAGTTATAATAAATATAAAAAGTTATGACTATCCCAAGTGCTTTGACACTTAAATTTAAGATTTTGCAAAGAGTGGAGTTAATCACTTTGTGCACTGAACGGCTCAAATGTAAACATGTTGCTTGCAGTATTGTTATTGGCTGTTTACTGTTTATCTGCTTTTTTCATATACTGCACTTTGTTGTTACTTGTTTAGTTCTTTGTCCCCTTATTTTTTTTTTATACTGATGTTGTTGCTATATTTTTTGTTTATTCGTTGATCATGTAAACAAGTCCATTATTTTTGTTTTTGGAGCTTTTGTTTATCATTTTTAAGAACACCATTTCAATTTTCGTAACAATATGAATAAAACTAGCATGTATTTAAGAGATTATGGTTCCATTTTCTTCTTTAGAATGTCCAAATACTGACAACGGTCCATTTTTTCATTAATTTTCACAATTGGATCCGCACCGTGCCATGAAAATGCTCTCCACGCCATTGCGCTTCCTCGACCATGCGTTATGGCCCTTTGAGCATAGCGTGGATTTAATGCCTGACATTTAGGCCGTTGAATAACCACTCTACCATCCGGTCCCATACGATTTAGCATTATTTCATCACTTCAAAATATTTTCTTGCAGAATGGGAGATCTTTATCATTGTGAGTACGAGCAAACGTTAAACGCTTGGCTATATTTTTGTTTTGGTAAAAGTGGTTTCTTTCGGCATCAGCGTCCAATGAGCTTTCCGTGTTTAAGACGTCATTGTGTGGGCCTGTCCGATAAATTTAATCTAAGTTGGGAGTTAATTTCGTTCAAAATATCGCGTGACGACATGAAAGGCTCTTCCTTTGACTTCTGGACAATAGAACAGTCCACGACTTCGGTTGTTTTCCTGTTTCCCTTTTGTTTTTTGTTTTCTGCGACATTATTATGTTTGCTTTGAAGGAAATGGTCACGTTACAAATCATTTTTCGCGAGCAATTCGAAATTTCGGCAATTTCAGCCAGCTTTTTCCCATCATTCCACAAGTTAACTATAATGCGCATCTCCTCTGACGAGCAATCTTTTCCACTTGCTATTTTTCCAAAAATTATTTTAAATGCCACAAAATTAAAAGAATATACCGTAAGAATAAAAATGTGCATGTTGTGCTAATTTAATGTCCATGGCTGTACAAACTCATTTAATTGTTACCGCATTTGTACATTTTTTTCTAATATTTTCATAATAAAATATTCAAATAGATTCGGGATTTACGTAGATGATGATGCCTCATTATCGGAAAAAATACTATGAATTGCAAATTTAAAAATAATCACATTTATGTGTGAAAAATTTTGGAATTTTATTTCGATTTCTTTGACGAAATATTTTTTATTTCTATTTTGATTTTTATTTATGTTTTGCTTAATTTAACAAAAATAAAATTTATTTTTGTTTTTCTAACGGCCAGTAAGTATTCAGCCGCATCCGTAGAGACGTTGATTTTAGACATCAAAAAAATAATTGAAATTCCAAATTTTGCTCAGTTGATATTCACAATTTGATTTATTAATTGCACATTGTTATTAACTTTATTATATCGGGTCCGCCATCTAACGTTTTTTTTTTCGACTAGCGCTTATTTCGTGAATGGTAACACTTAGCTCATGTCTGATTTGACAGATAATTAGTTTTATCCTTCCGCTGAACAAATATGGTTGTGTATACGCGACCACTCGCTTCGCTAAGTGGGCCTGTGATCGACTTACAGAAGATGCCGATTTTTCTTCGAAAATTAGCAAGGAGTGGCCGTTACAGTCAATGGCGATCGTTATCGGGCCATGTTGAACGAATTTTTGTTCACAAAAATTGAAAATTGCGATTTGACACCGTTGGACTATTATTTGTGGGGTGCCGTCTAAGATAAGTGTTACGCCGACAAGCCAGAAACAATTGACGCTTTAAAGGATAATATTCGTGAAGCCATTGGTGAAATACAGCTGCACACAATCGATAATGTGCTTAAAAATTGAACCGATCGTGTAGGCTACTGCATGGCCAGCCGATGCAGCCATTTGAATGAAATTATTTTCGATTATTAACCGGAAGGATTGTACTTTCAAATAAAAAAAGAAATTTTAGAAAATATTCAGTAGTTTTTTTTAAAGCATTTAAAAAATAAGTTATTTGGCGGACCCTATACAACACATTTCGCTATTTTTATTTGTTTTTTTATTTTGTTTTTGCTTCTTTTCCTTTGCCTTTTATTGTGTATGTAAAACAAAAAAAAAAAAAGACAAATTGTGTTGATAAGATTGCAAACCAGTTTAAAAACCTTGTTTGAAAAATAAGAACTAGTTGAAACCGGTTTTATGATCCGATTAAACTTATTCTAAATAGAAAAGTAAAGAAATATTGTTATTGTATTTTATATAATATATATACTTATGTATTGTATATAAAATTCTATTATATATGTCTAAATACATACATATATAACAAGTAATAAAAAAATACACCAGCTTGACTCACTACTCTGGATAGTTACTAGATTGCTATTGAACAACTGAGAGAAATATTTTTGAAAATATTCTCCTCTGGCATGCGTACAGCTGATGACAGACTTTAAGCATTTTAAAGGAAGTAAATAGCTCTCCATTTGTGAAGTGATCTTATGGAGTGTATAGTAAAGAGCACATCTAAAATGGAAGCTTAATATCTATGCATAGCGGAGAAAATTATGGAAATTGAAGATTGTAAGACCAAGTATTGATAGCGTCAATATCAAATTGAAGAAGATAATTAAAAATATAAGTCGCCGTAGTCTAGTAGGTAGTGTGTTGGCTTATTAAAGGCCACGGTTCAAACTCCAGGTCTTAGTAAAGTTTCTCATAAAATCTGTTGTTCGGAGCCGACTTTAAACTGTAGGAGTAAGAATGAGATACTAAATAATAAACCATGAACTTACGGGAATGGGGATAAAAATACATCAAATTACAGAAACAAAACAATATTGAAAGGCCAGGAAAGATGGATAACAGTAACTTCCAGAAATTGTCAGATCAAAAATAAGAATGAAACTTTACCAATCAATTATTATTGTATTATACGCTGTTCAATTTGATCTTTGCAGTAAGACGATAGCATAATAAAATTGTTTACGCAGTGTTATATATTAAATGTACATAAATAAAGGACTTCTAAATAAATAAGAGATACTAATAAACATAAGATACTAATAAAAATTGTAGTCGCCGTAGTCTAGTAGGTAGTGTGTTGGCTTATTAGACATAAAGCACGGGTTTGTATCCCAGTTCAGGCATCAAAACGAAATATGAAAAAAAATATTTCTTCGGCGACTGCCTCTCAGCAGATTTCTGGCAAAATCCCTGAGAGTAAAGAAAATTGCCATGAAAAGTTTCTCAAAAATCTGTCGTACGGAGTCGACTTTAAACTGTAGGTCCCGCCACTCATATATGAAATTAACGCACACAACATAAGTGGTGTGAGAAGCTAGGTGGAAATCTTGACTGAAGGGTTGTAATGATCAATTATGTATGTAATAAACATAAGCAAACAATTTTTTTTTTTAAATTTTTCTTAAAAATTTTCTTATTCACAGGAAATAACCATTTTGTGTAACGTAAAAACGTAAAAATCTAATAATAAATGTTATCGGATTTCATTACTATGGGGCTAATTATGAGACTAGTGATCGAAATAAAATCGTATATAAATCAACTTCAATTAAACGAGTTTTTCTAATGATGGAACTCGACAGTGCTGTTAAATATGAAAAAAAGTCGGGATCAATACTAGAAATAACTACTCGATAACGAGCAACAGAATTCCAAAAGTAAATATCGAACTACGTCTTAATCTCGCATAAGATAAACTGGACTGCGAAATGAGCCCTCAATTGCATAAAATTTCAATTTTGCGTTACTTAATGTCAAAATGGAAATAAAAATCTGTATTTTAACCAGAGATCAGCAATGAGTCGTTTTTTCGCTACTCATAAGCACTCATGAAATTTTCAACAATATTGAAATTTAAATACTCTACTCTAATTCATTCGTACTCACTACAACGTTGATTTATAAGTACAGGTTGCAATGAGTATGCATACAACGTTGACAACAAACTCATACCATTCGAAATATATTTGATTCATTAGCCTACCCATTTAGATTCAAAACTTTAGAAAAATACTTACAATACTTCGAGCGACACGAATCATTCATCAAAATTTACAATCTTAGTTATTGTTGCATTTATAAAAAAAAAAAAAAAAACACATAAGCAAAAAAGACAGAGCAGCAAGCAGAGCAAATACACAACCATTTAGTGAGTATTTTAGTGTTCGTACGCGAATCATAATTATTTTGTGATTTTTGTACATGTATGTTGAGTTATGGAGAATTTAAATCATTAACATCATACGTGTTCTTAAGTATGAATATGATGAGTACTTCAAACTTTGAATATGAGTAGAAGATATGTATTTTATAAAATAAGTATGAATGCGTATAAGTATCAGAAATTATGAGTATTATTCGATTCTATTTAACTTTTTGAATACTCATTGCTGATCTCTGATTTTAACATTTTGTAGTAGGGTATACGAGTAAAACTGTAAAAAATTATGGTATTCTTTTAATTTTTTTTTAGAGTATGGCTGTGTTATCAGTCTAAAGTATATAAATAAATAAGGTCTGTATAACTATAAAGTACCAGCTGTAAAAAAAAAGAAAGAATGAAAAGAAATAAAAAAAATTAACAAGTTGACTGTTAAATTAAATGAAACTTGGGGGAAAACGTGCGCAGCCCAACGTATAGAGCGTTGAGACTCTAAGTGGCTGACAAATAGTCTGATACAATGGAGGCCTTCTTTTTATTTGTTTATTATTTTTTAATTTATTTTTCTTACTACTTTTATGTTTTTTTTTTTTATTTTTTTATATAATATATGTACGTATGTATGTATATATTTTCTTTCTTGTTAATTTATTTTCATTTGTTTTTTTTCGCAAAATGACAAAAGCAAATATTTGTATGCATACAATAACAACTCGATATTTATATTAACAATTAGATGAAACATCTTCCACATATCCATACAGCTGATGAGAGTGTGTACACTTAAAGGCCTCTACCACAGATTCACCCACCTATTTACCCGCATAGGCTTAAGCACACAGAACTAAACGAATACTCGACACTTGAGAGTAAAAACACAGTTTCATATTCAAAGTTGCCATCAGTTCAATTCGTTTTAATAGGCCACTTAAAATACAATATTTGCCGTATTAATGCACTTGTGGTCAACGACATTAATTTAACTTATTTCTTCAAAAGACAAGGTGCAATTGATTTAATTCGCTTTTGTAGATTACTAGAAGTACTTTTATAAAAATATATATATTGTTATGTTTTTACCTTTTTAAAAACGT
The DNA here is from genome assembly GCA_927399465.1 of Sarcophaga caerulescens. NCBI lineage: Eukaryota > Metazoa > Arthropoda > Insecta > Diptera > Sarcophagidae > Sarcophaga > Sarcophaga caerulescens. The sequence goes on from OV656867.1 coordinate 24,625,982, forward strand.
TTAAAATATGAGTTCGATTACTGCAAACAAAATAAAAATAAATTGGTGTTTAGTTTCAATTAAATTCTTTATTGTTCGCACTATTTTTGTGTGCCACTGTTTATAACACGACGTATACAACAATAATTGCTTGTTTGCTATTCTTCTTCGCTTACGGCTTTTGCGCAAACAACATTTGTTTGTTAGATCTGTATAGAGGAGATCTTCAAACCACGACTGTTTTCTTCACACGCAACGCTTCTTCAAACAAGACTGACTGAATTCTTACAACTCGTTGTCTGGTACGCTATTTCCATTTTCGTAACAATATTAAATATGTAATAATAAAAAAGTACTGAAAGTGTCACGGAAGTACTGCGGTATTTTTGAAACGGAAAAGTACTGAAGATATCAATTTCATACGTAGAGCTTTTTGCTACAACTGACTGGTAACGTTGCCTTTCGCTCTGTTTATACTTCGTTTATTCGCTATGGCAAATTCTAAAACTCTCCATTGATTTGTTATTGTAGGTCTCTCCTTTACTAACTTTCCTGGTATCTCTATGTAGTTTGTACTATATTCTTTTAATTTATAATGTGATCTTTGATTTATTTATTTATTGTTTTGTTTCTCTTTCTTGTTTATAATTCCATCTATCATCTATTCTACCAAATAATGTATCAAAAATTTGGAATATGTCCAGGAAGGCAACTGTACACAATTTCTTGTATTTAGATGCATTGTTGACAGTTTTTCATAAGGAATGGATTTGCAAAAACAACAAACTTATTGGATGGAAAGTCTTCTCTTCATCTGTAGGCTGAACAAAAGTTTAAAAAAGGCGGATAGAAACCATTCGCATCTCTTTTAAGTTTTGATAATAACGCGAAATCACAGAAAGCGAAATATTTCCCAACTTTGCCATTATGTTGTTGTCCGAAGATGAGTAGTTTGTCAAAAATTTTAATTCACTTGCAGTGAACTTTACATTAGGTCCTCGAGTCCGCAACAGCTACCTGAATCTGTACACAGTTATTAATAATGTTACGAAAATGGAAACGGTGTAACATCGTTTAACATTAAAATGATAAACAAAAACTAGAAAAATAAAAACCAGGAGTATGAAAGAAAAGCGGATAGACACGTAAGCGAGAACGCAACAACAAGGAATGCAAATAAAATACACAAACAACAATGAAACCATGAGAGTTCTCAAGAAGCCGAAGCCACGAACATTCGACTTCAAGAGCATTCATCAGACTGTTTACGTGGGCATATAAAAAGGCAAGACAAAGCAGGCAACGAGGAGTAGTAAGAATTCAGTCAGTTTTGTGTGAAGACGTGCTGCGTGTGAAGAGAACAGTCGTGATTTGAAGATCTCCGCTATACAGATCTAACGAACAAGTTTTGTTGTTTTCGCAAAGGGTTTTAGCAAAGAAGAATAACGAACAAGCAATTTATTGTTGTATACATCAAGTTGGACACAGTAGCACACAAAGAATAAAGAATTTATTTGAAACTAAACACCAATTTGTTTTTATTTTGTTTGCAATCAACGAACTCATATTTTAAACTTTTTTAAAAAGGTAAAAACGTAACAATAATATTCCCCGTAATCTATAAATAAAAATTACAGACTGACCGGTTGTAGAAAAGCTGAGAAAAGAAAAGTGGTAAGAAAAATTTCTTATTTTTCAAATTGTAATCTGTTGAGGCTTCAACTGCTAAGTTTATCCGATTATGTTTGCGAAAAAAGTATGGCAACACTTTAAGTCTACTCAAAATAGCCTTCAGTTTTATAACCGCTTATAATTTGATGTTGAATTTCTGTACTGTAAGTAAATAGCAGTTGTTCTTGTTGTTATAGTTTTTTCTTCATTGTAATTGTTGCTGTAGAATTTAATTAGACATGTAGTTTATTTTTATTAAGGCAGATAGGGTAGAGTGTTTCACTACTACTTTACGGCTGCTGATAAGACCAGTAGTTGATAAAGAGATAGTTAGTTAGGCAAGCAGGCAGGCAGACAGGCAGACAGATTTGAAAAAAAAATAACTGTATATAAAAATAAAATGTAACTTTATCTAGCTTTTTCAAAGAACTATTAATTAACCATATATTCTTAAAACAAAAACAACATGTAATAGGCTGGAATCAGTTAAATCGAAGCATATGGTACCCTACTTTAAGGTGTATGGCTCAACAAATTACTGAACAAATTACTCGATTTAGTAATTCTTCCGCTGTTGGATAGGCATTCAATTGATTCTTTCAATGTTTTTTCAATACTACTATTTAACATTGCGTTGAGTTTGAATTTTTATTATGATTTTGATATAAAAATTTGCTTCGAACTTTATGTTGGACAATCATAGATCATGACCAGTTGGTCATTACAACCCTTCAGTCAGGATTACAACCTAGCTTCTCACACCACTTATGTTGTGTGTGTTAATTTTTTTTCTACATTTTAAACTTCGAATGGCAGATTTTTGAGAAGCATTTTCATGGTAATTTTATTTACTCTCAGAGTTAAAGATGTCTGACATGGGATTTGAACCAAAGACTCACGTCTAATAAGCCAACATACTACTTACTAGACTACGACGACTATACAATTATGGATCATGTTTTAAAATAAAAATAAAGGTATTCATAGCATTGGAAAGGGTCTTGTTTACTGCTAATAAAGGTTTTGAAAGCACAATTGCCTTAGAATGACAAATGCACGAATCATAGAACAATTTGAACTAAAGACAAATCGTTGAACCAAACTAAAGAGAAATTAATAAACGGTCTGGGTAAGAATATTATCTTAAAGCTCACTGGTTTTAGTTTTCTTCTAAGATAATGTTTATTAGATTGTTTAAATATGTATATTAGATTATAAATATTTGCCTACATAGTTTAATAGTGTTACGAAAATGGAAGTGGGGTTTTGCTTTTACATCGTTTAACATTAAACAAAAACAAAAACAATGAACTTGTTGACATGATAAAATAAAGTATACCAACAAACACTAGTATAAAAAAATGCCAAACAAGTAAACAAAAATGCAACAACAAACCCAACAAGAATAAATGTAAACAAAAATACATAAACAGCAATAATGAAACAACGATGTTTACATTTATAGAGATCTCGAGAAGGCGAAGCCACGCACATTCGACTTCAAGAACAATCATCAGACTATTTACTCTGCCATCAGCGTTGCCAGTAATTTTTTTTTAAAAACTTTTTATTTCTGGAAAAAAATAAAATAAAAATGTTTTTACAAAAAAAAAACTTGTTTTCTACGAAAGTACAAAAATTTTTAAAGAAAATACCGAAGTTGGGTGTCTCTGTTATTTCCTCTGTTGGTGTTTCTTTGGTAACTTCCTCAGGAGTAAATATTTCACGTTATTATTATTGAATTTATTAAAAACATTGGAGATTGAAACTTGTTGAAAAAACTTGGTTTGTTAGAAAACAAATTTAATGAACACTTTTTTCATCTAAAAAAACTTGAAAAAAAGGGGAAAACTTAGCAAATGGCAACTCTGTCTGCCATTTAAAGACAAGGCAAAGCAGGCGACGGAGTTAGTAAAAGTTCAATCAGTGTTGTGTGAAGACGCGGGTGTTTGAAGCACAGAATAAACAGAAACGAAAGCAATGACATTTGAAAAAGGCTCATAACCTAAAAACACTGGTCAAACTAGAGGGAGAAAAAAAATATTATTTTATTGTTGCAAACCTACCCTAAAAATTAACAAAACATAAATAAACAAAACTGAAAGAATCAGACAGAGACAGAAATACTTTTTGGTAATATGTGCTTTCTCTTTCAGGTTTGACCAGTGTTGCTGTCAAATTCGTTTCTATACTGCTTATACTGTGGTTTGAAGAGAAGAATCGTGGTTTGAAGATCTCCTTTACAAAGATCTGTCGAATAATTGTTGTTGTTTACACAAACAAAGCAATTGTTGTTGTTTACATCAAGTTGTGAACAGTGGCACACAGAATTGTGCGAATAATAAAGAATTTAATTATAACTAAACACAAATTTATTTTTATGTATTTTTATTTGCAATCTACGAGCTCATATTTTAAACGTTTTTAAAGGGTAGAAATTGTAACAATAGTGCTATTACAAATTCCTAACGAATCTTTCTAATTTTAATTGACGGCATTCAAAATCAGTACAAATTTTACTGCAGCTCTCATGTACCCAAAAACTCATAAATTTTTTATTATTCGATTCTTATTTATCATAACCATAACTGCCAGATAAATAAAGCATCAAATCGTTAAATATTAGAAAAAAATCAAAAAATAAATACATAAATTAAAAGTTAAATAAAAAATTGTAGTGAAACATATAAAATTAAGCCAATGTACATATTTTAATTCAAAAATATATAACAAAAATATTTAACAAAAATGTTTTAACGCTTTAATTATAAAAATAAACTTTAAAAACGAGTGTTTTGGCTTAATACTCTGACTACATTAGCTGAAGAATGTGATAATACTAATATTTTTCAATAAATTTAGTCAAGGCTAGAAATTACAAGCTACCATCTCTTATTTTTATTTCTAATTATTTTTTTTTTCTAAAAATCAAGAAGTTTTATATCATTTTCAGGAAAAAATTGTTTAAGGTTTAAACAGCCTATCCCAGTGTTGTTTATTGATACATAAGCGCAGCAATAATATTGCATCATCTAAATCTATGGGTGGCATATATATTAAGCTCTTGATGTTCTGAGCATGAAAATTCAATGTGATGTTCGCTGGAACCAATACACTTTTCAGTGCCTTAGCTTTTTAAGACGGTGAAAGAAATACTTCATAGGACACAACTCTCATGGATAGACCCGGTGCCTCAACATTTATTTTGAGACTTCTCGACCGCGTACAGCAGAGGGCGAAGTTGTTCGTTAATGACGGTAGGATATCCAACTCTATTGATGCCTTGGAGCATCGTTGCAATGTGGCTTGTGTTTCACTGTTCTATCGCTATTACAACGGATTTTGCTCGAGCGAAATAAGGGGACTTATTACCGAGAATCATGTATTCCTACGTAACACTCGTCTTCCTTGGCGAGCACATCCGTATGTGCTCAATTGGCCAGTGGATCGTACACTGCATTACAGATAAAATTCGTTCTTTAGTCGGACTATACGTATGTGGAACTCCCTTCGTGTAGAGTTTGTAATTTTTTGGCTTTTATGGAATGAAAAAGGGATAAAAAACAGAAAAATCATCACCTGGTGTTCGCAAATTACTTAAAAATATAATACTTTACTCGTTATTACTAATCTAAATATTCAATAGTATCAATTGCAAAGCAAATACAAAGCTTAAGGAGGCATTTATTGTACTAAAGTAAAGAATATGATGTAAATTTTTAATTTCCAAAAATCGTCAAAATAAGGGCATAAATCGTCCTATCATCAACATTATATTTTTGGAGCAAAAAATCGTTAAAATGACGATAAATCGTAAAATCTGACAGCTATGATCATAATCATTATTGGACCTCGATGTTTATGGCCTGTGTTGAATAGGTTGAAAATTGCTATTAAATTCATACAATGTGTTTATTTACAAGCCTTTCTTCTGAGGTCAAGTACTTGGATGTTGTCCTGGACAGCAAGCTGAACTGGAAACGAAACACCGAGGAAAGAATGAAGAAGGGACTGAATGCTTTCTACCAGTGTAGGAACTCCATAGGTAAGAACTGGGGTCTTCCGCCTAGGGCCATTCACTGGATATACATATCTAGCGATTGTTAGACCGGTTATCACTTATGGCTGCGTTGTTTGGTGGTGTGCCTTAGATAAGAGTTTTCAAAGGAAAATCTTAGATAAGGTTCAGTGGATTGCCTCCTTGAGTATCACTGGAGTGAGGAAGAGTTGCCCTCAGGCTGCTCTTGACACTATGCTCTATCTGACTCTGCTTGACTTATATGTCAAGCGGTGTGCAGCGCGTAGTGCCATACGCCTGAGGTCACTCCAGAGTTTTGAATATCGTCTTTCCTGACGGAAGGTATGGACTTTCGGAAAAAGCCATTGATTATATTGTGCCTGAGGCTATGTTTCTACCTGGTTTAAGGATACTTATACCGGATAGGGCACAATGGAATGGTGGGGTACTCCAGGGGCAGAGTGGTATACCCATCTTCACAGATGGGTCTAAGTTAGGTGGATGTACAGGTGCTGGGATTTTCTGTAGGGAACTCGGTCTTGAACTCCACTTCAATTTGAATGATGACTGCAGCGTTTTTCAGGCGGAGATTTGCGCAATACTGAAGGCTATTGAGGCCATAGCTGGTGGCCCATCTTCGGATTCGGAATCTTACATGATCTTCGTTGACAGTCAGGCTGCCCTTAGGGCCATTGCGTCGGTCTGGTGCAATACTGAAGGCTATTGAGGCCATAGCTGGTGGCCCATCTTCAGATTCGGAATCTTACATGATCTTCGTTGACAGTCAGACTGTCCTTAGGGCCATTGCGTCGGTCTGGTGCAAATGACGGCTCGTTCGCGAGTGCAAAGAGTCGTTGAGGACTTTTGGACCAGACCGTATCCGTCTATGCTGGGTTCCGGGTCATAGTGAGACGGCGGATGCCCTCGCTAGGTTAGGTTCGCTTTCAGGGGGCGATTTAATAGTTGGTCCTGACCACCCAGTCTGCCACATCTACGGCCTCATCAATGGATGGGTCAGGGAGGACGAGCAGAGGCGTTGGGGGAACGGATCGAGTTGTTCTGTTTCTAGATGGCCTGCTGTGGACAGTAAGAGAACAGATTGGCTGCTGGGCTTGGTTAAGGCCAGCTTAAGGTTGGTTGTCGGTTTTATCACGGGGCACTGCGAGATTAGGTCGCTGACGGGGATCTGGGACAGATCCCAGCCGGAATATTGCAGGGTATGTTGCGATGAGGAGGAGTTAGAGACTATCGAACAGCTCCTCTGTAACTGCCCAGCCCTGGGTAGGTTGAGGTCTTCTTTGAGGCCTTCTTTGAGTGGCTTGGACTGGTTGAGAAGCCCTAGCATCATCAGTGTAGTCGCGCTCTCCCCCTTTTTTGTTTGTGTCTGTTTTCTTTCTGTGTGATTCCTTCGCTTCCCATTCCCCCCCCTTTCCTACATACCCTCCTTTCATCCTATTCCCTCTATTATCCTTCCAATGGGTCCATTCGACCTCCGGGTACTGTACTTGTCTTAACTGACAAGTATACGTCCTCTAACCTAACCTAACCTTATTTACAAGCCCATGTTATTTTTATAACAAAATAAATTCAAACAAATTGTAAAAAATTTTTAAGTACGATTCTATTTATTTTTAGAACAGTTTCACCCTAATGTTTAAATATTTTTTATAAATATTAAAACTATTATTAAAAAATATAAATATAAAAACTATACTTAAAAAATCAAACCCATCCATATTTTTTCAAAAGTAAACAGAATTGATAATGTGATATGAACTCATATAGAATTTCTAATATTATACGGCTTTTATCATTTTGGTGACTGAAAGACTAGAACACGTTTTTATAATTTAGCTTCACCGTTTCTCTCACTAGCAAGTTAACCAGCCAGCCTGTAGTATTTTTGAATAGTTGAAGTAATTGATTATGAAAATCATATTTTTCGCTATACAAGACACAATACATCAGCACATGTGAAGAACTACTAAAATTTGTATGCACATCATATAGCTCACTGACTGTATAAAATACAACCAAAAACAAAAAAAAAAAAAAAAAAAAAAAAAACAAAAATAAAAATAAAATTAAACAAAACAATCGTAAAATAAATTTTGAAATCGTAATAAACAAACATTATTTGCCAACTAAAAAGCAGCGAATACAACAATTCAACACAATCTTTTACTGAAAACGTGAAAATTGCAATTACTGATAACCCCTCGCATACTACAGTAGTACAAACAGCTGTTAAACAGTGGTTAAACTGAATGGCCACAGTAGACGGCGTAAGTGCGAAACGAGAGTTCCAATTTTTTTTATTGTTCACACTATTTGCCAGTCTACTTAGAATAGTTAAATACATATCGTAGAGATACAATAATAACAATACTTTAATTATTTATTCTTCAAGTGTTATGGAACGTTTTCAAAAACGTGCCATATTCGTTTGAGTATTTTTAAAAATATAAATGAAGGACTCTAATTAAAAAATAATTTCTTTATCAATGCGGGCTTAATCAACTTAATCAAATTGGCATTTGCAAATTATTATTCATGCGATACATTCTAGTGATTATTTGTTTAAAGCATTTATTTTTTATAAGCAGATAGTTGGTTTAAACAATTTGTTTAAAATAAGCCACATCTGGGTGGCTTCAATCTCTAGCACTACAGTCCTCAACAATTCTGATGATCTACCTTGATTTTAAAATACATTTTCAAACCTCCATCAAATATCTAGGCTTCGTTCTGGATAATCGCTTGTCGTTTAAAGAACATGTGCTATATTCTTGCGAAAAAGCTATAAAATGCGGGAGAGCACTTTTCCCTCTATTAAATCGTAAATCAAAACTGAACACTAAGAATAAACTTCTACTTTACAAAATGTGCATTCGTCCGATTATGACTTATGGATGCCAAGTATGGGCAGATAGCTGCGCCAAAACATATTTGAAAAAGCTCCAAATAATTCAAAACAAAAACCTTAAAATAATATATAATTTACCCAGATTATATTCTACTGCTCGTCTCCACATGCGATTTAAAGAAGATATGTTTGAAACCACAACCACTAATCTTTGCCGAAGATTCGAAGATCGAAACAGATCTTCACGTTACACTATCTTAAGAAATTTGAATTAATAATTCCTTCTATTATTTTAATAATGAAATCCTATAGAAGTAATTAAATTATCAGATTTTTCTAATTAATTAAAATTAATTGCGGTTTTTGTTCTATTTTTTCCCCTAAACTGCCTTATAATTAATAAGCCACCTATTTTGTAAAAATAAGTTCCTAATTGCCGCAATACTTTGTTTTAGTTATATCTCAAGCTCTGTATGTATTAAAATTATTTTTATTTTTAAAATTGTAATAATGATAGGTTTTAATAAAAAAAAAAAAATTAATTTTTTTAATACAATTATTTTTGGCTTTTTAAGCGATAGAAAGAACTTCTAGAGAAGGAAGATTATGGCTTCCCGCACCACTCATGTTGTGTGTGTTATTTTTATACATGAGTGGCGGGGACCTACAGTTTAAAGTCGACCCAGATTAACAGAATTTTTTGAATTTTTTCATGGCAGTCGCCGAAGAAATATTTTCTCATATTTCGTTTTGTTGGATATGTCTGATCTGGGGCGATAAAAAGTTAATTTTATTTAATAGGTCATTAAAACCCTTTACTCGGGATTAGGACCTAGCTTCTCACATCAGACCTATTGTGTGTTCTAATTGTCCAAGGGTAATGGGACCTACAGCTTAACGTCAACTTCGAACGACAGATTTTAAAAAAAAAAACTTATCCTTAGAAGTCGGCTGAAAGAAATCACCGAAAGAAATAATTTTTTTTTTTTTGATAATTCGTTTTGTTCAACAGTTCTGACCTGGGAATTGAACTACGGGTTCTCGTCTAGTAAGGCAACACACTATCTACTATACTACTTTTAGGTGAAAATTGCCATGATTAACTTAAAATATTTATAATGTGCAAAACATAAAAAATCAGATAAGTAATCCTACGAAGGAAAGTATTCATTTTGAACTTCGTCCATCGATTAACTGTAATCTCTACTGTTAAGTACCAATGAGATTAAGGGCCCTTATTACAAATTGCCGTTAACTAAAGGTAGGATTTTAAAGGGTAAATAAATTGTTTTTCATTATTATAAGTGGACAATACGGTAGAAGTGAGCGTTAAGCTAAAGGGAGGATCATCCTAGCGGTAACTTTTAAAGTTTAGTTTATGTTTGAACTTGCCTTATTATATATTATTTTCAATAATGGCAACTTCAAATATAAACAAAATGAGCATTTACAACAAAAAAACGAAGAACGTCGTTGCCACTGCGTTTAGAAAAACTTGTTTAATTGAGCAGTGTTATCGACATTGCTCCGGCATTGCCATATTTTTTAAAAAAGTTAACTTTATTTTATCTGTAAGTTGTAATAACGAAAATAAGTTAAAGGTAACTTTACAGTTCCCTTTAGCAAAAGGTACTTTTAACTAAACTCAAGTTTAACGGCAAGTTGTAATAATGGCCCTTAGACAAGTAATTTAGTTACAATCAAAAGTCGTTATGTTTTATCATGACATATTCAGAGTCTACTAAGATAAGCGCTAAGACAGTTCGCATATGGCTCTTGTAAATTATCATTTATTTCCATCTCTGAAGAACACTCTTAGTGGTGCAAATTTGTATTCCGTAGAGACGTGTTAAATGTAATCGGGTCGGATAACCCATTCTATACTGATGGGAAAAATGATTTACTATCCATTTCTTCATATCGTTTAATTTTTGGTGAAGAAAAAGGAAAATAGCATCTAAATGTGGTCCCGTTTATAGCTTATTAATTCAATCAAAAATATGTATGCTGTTCGAAATTTAAATTAACACTTCGAGATGCTTAAGTGGTTTCGTCCTTATGGTAGACCCTTTTTATGTTGTCATGTTTCGTATCATTTGTTGTTTGCATGTACTCGCACTTATGCTCCATTCATTCAATAAGATTTTAAAATAGTCGCACTGTTTTTATTATTTTTTAACACTTTTTTTCTTAAGTTCCAGTATTTATGAAATTATGAATGTGAGTGGTGAAGTTAAGTATTGTTTAATGAAATATTCAAATATTCTCTCTGTTCAATATTTCAATAAAAAAAATACCAATCAATTGCGCAGTTAAGAAGGAAATAAAGAAACGTGTCCATTTATGATAATTTTAGAAAAAGAATGTTAGCTTGTAAATGTTACCCTATACTATGTAATCCCAGACTGTCATCAATTCGTGCTTAGTGCAAATAAACTTTTGGAATCAAAGTTGAGGTTGAAATTTGGTTGCCAATGATTACAAAACGAATCTATGCAAACGGGCATACAGAAAAGGATGATAAGGATGAAAAGTGGAATAAAAAACGACTGATGGCCATTTAGGCTCAATTCATAATCTATTAACACTGCCCGTAATATAGTCCAAACCAGAGATCAGCAATGAGTATTCAAAAAGATGAGTATTCAATCGAATCAAACACTTAATTTCTGATACTTACACGCATTCATATTTATTTTAATATCATGGAAGCTCTATTCATATTCAAAGTTTGAAGTACTCTTCGTACTCATACTTAACAACACGTATGATGTTGTTGATTTTGACTCTTCATAACTCAACATATACACGAATCATAAAATAAGTATGAATCGGGTACGAATACTAAAATACTTACTAAATGGTTGCATGTTTGATCTGCTTGCTGCTCTGTCTTTTTGCTTATGTGTCTTTTTTCTTTTTTTGTAAATGCAACATTAACTAAAACTGTAAATTTTAATGAATGATTCGATTCACTCGTATCATTTATAAGTATTATAAGTATTTTTCTAAAGTTATGAATCTAAATGATTAGGCTTATGCATCAAACTTATTTCGAATGGTATGAGTTTAATGTCAACTTTGATCGCATTGCAACCTGTACTTATAAATCAACGTTGTAATGAGTATGAATGAATCAGAGTATTTAAATTTCAATATAACTCACTTATATTCAAAATTTCATGAGTGCTTATGAGTAGCGAAAAAACGATTCATTGCTGTTCTCTGGTCCGTACGTACTACACTTTTAGTTGATAACCTACTCCGACACATATGTATACATACATACATAATTGGTCATTACAACCCTTCAGTTAGGTTTACGATCTAGCTTCTCAAACCATTTATGTTGTGTGTTTAGATGAGAGGGCGGGACCTACAGTTCAAAGTCGTCTTCAAACGACAATTTCAGAGTCTATGCCAGAAATCTGCTGAATGGAAGTCGCCGACGAAATATTTATTCATATTTCGTTTTGTTGGTTATCTGGGGTGGCCTCATGTCTTATAAGTATGGTGACCATTATTTCCATGAGAACAAAGCGGACTAATATGTAAAATTGAAAAACAAAAAAAAAAAAAAAATCATTTATTATAATTAATAATTTATATAAAGATTTTTAGAATACAGACATAAATAGGTACAAATAATATACACAAACTTAAATTTATACATATATGTACATACATATGGATATACTTATGTGTATAAATTTACTTCTGATATTTCTCTAAAGAATGTATTTTTTTAAAGTATTGGGCCTGTTAGATAAAAATGTTTTAAATTCCAAAGAGTCCATTCCAAAATTGCATTTTATGGTCAAAAGAGATTCCAAAGTTTCTAGTTCCATTTGGTATTTTTTTGGAAGACCAAACATTGTTAGATATTGAAAAAACTCTTTCTGTTAGAGCGCTGGCAAAGCAAATGAAAAATCTACTAATTTCAGGATGTTTGTATAAGGAATATTTTCCGTTTCGAAAAATTTTAAAATTTCAACCTACTTCTTATCGGGGATTTAATGCTGATTGTTTCCATATTTCTATTTTTATTTGTTCAGTATTTACATAATTTTTTTAATAAGTGAATTCATCAAAAATTTCGTTATTATTTATATTTAAATCATTTCTGATTTCTGTTACCTTTATTAACGACTTTTGAACTGAAAGGTTAGGTTAGAGGACGTGTACTCGTCAACTATGACAAGTACAGTACCCGGAGGTCGAATTGACCCATTGTACAACGTCCTAGCTTCTCACACCACTCGTTTTGTGTAATTTTATACATGAGTGGTGGGACCTACAATTTAAGTTGACTCCGAACAACAGATTTTTGAGAAGCTTTTCATGGCAATTTTTACTCTCGCCGAAGAAATATTTTCATATTTTCATTTTGATGTCTGACCTGGGATTTGAACTCGGGCATTTCGTCAAATAAGTCAACACACTACCTACTAGACTACGGCGACTTCAACTGAAACTAAGATGAAATTGCATCTAACAATATCCAAGCAAGTCACTCAATTTCTTTAAAAGATTCATCCCATTGGTTCAGGTAACTAATACAGGTTCTGTAAAAGTTTTTAACTTTTTCCTTAAACAATTTTATATCAAGTCCCTTTGAGTGAAAAACTGAAATAGAATTTTATACGTTAAGTGATAAAAATACTTCATTGTGATGTTTTATTAACTTTGATTTAAATTCTTTTAATATTATAGCCGCTTCAGGCATTGAAATATGTTGACCTTCTAAACGCAGTATATATTTATGGAAGACACTAGATTGACTGTGTATTAATAATAACCAAGACATAGCAAAAGGATCATTTAAAAAAATTAAACAATATTGTTGGGAATTTTTCTTGTTTAAGAATTTACTCTTCCAAGGGTAAAAACTATTCCATTATTCGCCCCAAGGCTGACATTAAAGTTAAACAGCGAGTTTTACTATGTCCCAATAATTTTTTATGCTCTACATCAACGTTATCATAAATTTGTTTAAAATATGAATATAGAATAGAATATGAATATAGTTTAACAACTGCTAAGCGTTTCTATTGAATTTGTGAAAAAAGTGGACAAAAGCGAACATTTTGGAAAATAAATACTTTTTAGTAGTTACGTGTGGTAAAATAGTGGATAAATAGCGGACGCAAAAAAAAAAATAGCGGACAGGAGGTTAAAATATCGGACTGTCCGCTATAATAGTTGAGGGATGGTCACCGTACTTATAAGCAAACGCACTATCTACTAGACTATGGCGATTACACTACTTATTCCAACAGATATTCTTTATCAGAGAGTAAGAAGAATACTACAGTTAAACAAAAGAACTGCAATTTTCACAGCACTAGAAACCGAGTTTAGCACATGGGGGTATCATGTATTCCCAGTGATAAATACATACTTCAATATCTATCTGTCAGTATGTCTCCTCCCATGAATTGTAATAAAATGTTTAAACAAATGGTCTTTCACAAATAAAAGTGCACATTTATAAGTCTTCTCAAACATACGTACATACATATGTACATGGAATTGGTCACTCGCAACTCGTGTGTTAATGTTGATTTTGAAAATTATCAAGAAATTTTTGCTTTTTGTCTTTTGTTATGGTATGGATTCAACGTTCTGTTTGATTAAAAATATGAATTTAATGAAAATAAATTTGTTAAACAATCGTAATTTACACATTCAACCCACATACATACAGTGGACAGCAAAAGTCTTTGTACGGCAATATATTTTAGCAATTTCATGAATTTTAACCAACAGTTTGTATAAAAAATTTATAGTTTTTATATTTATTTTATTAATTTTATTTCTGTTTTATTATAAAACAAACAACTTTTTAATGTTTTTCATAAAACAAGCGAGAAATAAGGAAAAGTTTCAGATGACTCCTTAGGTACCGCCAAGGAGAACCCTGAGTAAATTTAAAATTCAAAGGCCTAATATATGAAAATGTTATCTCTTGTATTTAGTAGAATATCCCTTAAGGTCAAGCACTCCATTTAACACATTTGGAATTGAATGTACAAGTTTTGTTCAGTGTTTTCTGGTGGCACTGTTCTTTCAAATGATCTCCAAAATACTCTCTTGAAGCCATATCGGGACTTTGTGCAAGAGTATTAAGCCTGTTGGGCCTTTTTTTTTGTCAAAATATGTTGGAGTACTAAGACTTTTGTTGTCCACTGTATGTAAGCACATATGTACATACATATGTACCATATAAGTAACACTTTAGCCGAGAAGTGTTAAAATTTTATTTAAACACTTGAATTGAGTAAACACACTCAAAATTACATACATACATCCATACACATGTACCATCAACAGTTTGAATTTCTATTTTAGGTTCAATGCAAAAGGAGGCCAAATGTAAGAAATCGTTTATTTTTATCGGAACTGATAAATCCATCATGCCACTGCCTACAATATACACTGCAATTTTATCAGTTCACTTTAGATTACGATTAACGATTTAAAACAAAAAATTTCATGTTATCAGTAGTTGACCCAAAACGTCCGATTGATTGTTTTTGTTCATCGAATAATGTCGATAATCGTTTATCAGTCAATTAATTACTTGGGGGTAAAATGTCTCTTAAGTGACTTCAAGTGCTACTTCTCATATACATACATACACAGGAAGAGTTGAAAGATACTAATACTTTCATTGTGTGTATGTATTTATTTCGTTTATACGATAGAATTTTTAATAAATTTTTTAGTTTTGACAAAATGAAACGATTTGAAAACGATTGAGTTATAGCGGCTCAAAAGCTTCAAGTTGCTTCAATATTCTTCAAATAATCCATCTAAGAAGCCCTCCATGAACGAATATAACAGTTGTTGTCGCTGTAGTATAGTGGGCAGTGTGTTGGCTTATTAGACATGATGTCTCAATTCAAACCCCAGGTCAGACATCTCTAACAAAACGAAATTTCTGGCAAAAACTGTGAGAGTAAACAAAATTGCCATGAAAAAGTTTCTCAAAAAGATCTGTCGTTCGGAATCGACTTTAAACTGTAGGTCCCGCAAATTAACATACACAACATAAGTGGTGTGAGAAATTAGGTCGTAAACTGACTGAAGGGTTGTAATGCGACAAAATAAAAAATGAAATACACCCAGCTAATGACATAGTGTAGGTTGTGAGTTTTATTGAGTAGAACTTAAAAATATTTTTTTTTATATTTCTTGAACCCTCCAAACTTGTTTTATTTCACAAAAACTGGTTTTTTTTTGGACTTTACGCGCAAATTTATTGATTACACAAATACTTTTTAACCCATTCTCAAAATCAAAAGTTTTTCTTGAAAAGGGCACAAATGAGCCTTTATAATGGTATACATAAACATTTTGTTCAAACTTATATGTTATGAGTTTTGATGGGGTAAACTTGGAAAATATGATTTTTTCACATTTTTTCAAGTTTAGCTATTCCTAATTCCAAAATTTAATTAAAAAAATATAAAATAAGTGACGGCATTCTGAAAGTGCACTATCTTGTGAAGAGATTGACATTTCGTTTGATCAAATCGGACAAAAATTGCCGTAGTTATTATTTAAATAGTATAACAGTGGTGTTATACATATATTTCTTATACAGTGAGAAGCAAAACTGTCCAGGTGTTTTGCATTGAGAAAGTAACTTTTCCAGCACGACGGGGATCCGAAGCACACTGCCAAAATAGTTAAAAGCTGGCTACAAAACCAAACTTTTGTCTAGACCTGAATCCTATAAAAAATGTATGGGTTATTGTTAACTTATGAAAACCCACCAAAAAATGTTGACGAGCTTTGGGAGAGAATACAACATGAATGGTGGGCTCTTGAGCGTGATACCATTCAAAAGTTGGTGGAGAGTATGCCAAAACGTATTGAAAGCGTAATTAAAAATAAAGGCCTTTGGACGAAATATTAAATTGGCAACCATTAATGATTTTCAACAAACCGAGCAAACAGTGCATAAGTGTCCAAATATTGAATTTTTTTTTTTTGCATTTTTTTATTTTTTTGAAGAAATTTATATAAGTTTTTGTTCTTTATAATTTAGAATAATGTTCAATAAAATAAAAGAAATTCATATATTTGATAATACACCTATATTTGTATTACTGTCATTAACTTACTTTCTCAATGCGAAACATCTGGACAGTTTTGCTTCCCACTGTATATATTTTTCCAAATGAACTACTAGTTCAAAAATTTTCAGAATTTTTGATGGATCTTTTTGTCTGATTTGATCAAACGAAGTTACAATTTCTTCACAAGATAATGTACTTTCAAATGTCACCACTTATTTCATATTTTTTAATTAAAGTTTCTACTATGAACGGACAAACTTGAAAAAATATGAAAAAAATTCGCATTTGTTAAGTTTACCTCGTCAAACCTCATAGCATATTACGTCAAATAATATATATATGGGCAATTTCGTGTCAAGTGACCCAATTTTTGAAATCGATGTCTTCCGATTTGGATGAAATTTGCACCATTGGATAATAAATATGAAATAAGTGATGACATTTGAAAGTACATTATCTTGTGAAGAGATTGACACTTCGTTTGAGAAAATCGGATACAAATTGCCGTAGTTATTATTTAAAGAGTCTAACAGTCGTGTTATATTTTTTATGTATGTACATATATCGCTCGATTTAAGTTTTCAAGACATAAGTCCTATGATCTAATTGCCGCAAACACTTTTTGCTATAACTTCGGTTCAGCTTGTGGTATAAAACTGATTTTTTTTCAACATGTACAGAAGGTCTAAAAGAGCAGTTTTGCTTAAGTAACTACAAATTTTTAATTTTTTGCGATATGACTATGTTGCAATAAAGGAGCGATATATTTTTTCAAATGAACTTTTAGTTCAAATATTTTCCGAATTTTTGATGGATCTTGAATTTTTATCGAAAATTCTGTCAATTTCGCGTTTGAGCGACCACCAAAAGTTGGTTAATGTTTGCTCAAAGACAAATAATAATATTTGCAAAAAAAAAAAAAACACATATTAGGCTATTTCTGGAAGTCGTGCAAACGTGAAATTGACACATTTTGCGATAAACAATCAAGATCCGTTAAAACTTTTGAAAGATTTTGAGCTGAAAGTCATTTGATAAGATGACATGTATATAAAATATATAACACGACTGTTATACTCTTTAAAGAATACATACATAATTGGTCATTACAACCCTTCAGTTAGGATTTCGTCTTAGCTTCTCACAACACTTATGTTGTGTGCGTTGCTTTTATACATTAGTGGCGGGATCTACAGTTTAAAGTCGACTCTGAACGACAGATTTTTGAGAAGCTCTTCATGGCAATTTTATTTACTCTCAGGGATTTTCCCAGAAATCTGCTGAGAGGCAGTCGCCGAAGAAATATTTTTTTTCATATTTCGTTTTGATGCCTGACTTGGGATATGAACCCAGGCCTTACGTCTAATTAGCCAACACACTACCTACTAGACTACGGTAATTTTTGTTCGATTTGATCAAATGAAGTATCAATCTCTTCACAAGATAATGCACTTTCAGAATGTCATCACTTCTTTTATATTTTTTAATTAAATTTTGCAATTAAGAATAGCTAAACTTGAAAAAATGTGAAAAAATCATATTTTCCAAGTTTACCCCATCAAATCTCATAACATATAAGTTTGAACAAAATGTTTATGTATACCATTATAAAGGCTCATCTGCGCCCTTTTCAAAAAACTTTAGATTTTGAAAATAGGAAAAAAAATATTGCGCGTAATCAATAATTTTGTGTGAAAAGATTTTATTTACTCTCAGAGTTTTAGCCAGAAATCTGCTGAGAGGCAGTCGCCGAAGAAATATTTTTTCATATTTCGTTTTGATGCCTGACTTGGGATACGAACCCAGGCTTTACGTCTAATAAGCCAACACAGTACCTACTAGACTACGGTAATTTTTGTTCGATTTGATCAAACAAAGTGTCAATCTCTTCACAAGATAATGCACTTTCAGAATGTCATGTCATGCCAGTATAGGTTTGACAGATCGACTGTAAACATTAAAGTGTCTCTTATATATTTATTAGCAAATGCGTGTCATTCACATCCATTTTTAAAATTGTTTTACCTTGTATGTCTTCTAATGTTTTGTTATTAAACTGTCAATTTGCCTCACATGCTTTTATTACTGTTTCGTTTCGTGTCTTGATAAAATGCGTACGATTCTTGTGCTCCTTATTCTTCCTGTGGTCGAATTTTTTCTTGTATTGGCTGCAATATTTATACTTGTGCTTATTTTTTTGGAAGTCGTTATTGAATTTTAATTTTCTATGCACGTTGTCTGATAAGTGTTGAGGCATTGTGATCTTTAATGTTTCCATTTTCGTTTTGAGGTATGTAGTTAGTATAGTGCCAACAGTTCTTTATCATAATGTACTCCAGCGGATGAATACAAATATTTTTTACTACAATCTTTTTCCTGGGCAAGCTCATAAATATTAAATCCATAAAACCTAAAGAAATTCAGCTAGAATATCAAATAAACTGATCAAATGTAAAATCATTTTCTCTTTAGTACAATATCATTGCAGTTGTCACAACAGGTTGTTAGTAAAAATTGTATTTCAGCGGATGTATTCAAATGTTTTTCACAACGAATCTTTCTTCTTGAGTAAAGTAGTGCAGCTAGAGTAATAAATAAAGTATTCAAATGTAAAATAATTTTCTATTTACATGTTTATTGATATTAGAAAGATGACATAATATGGCAATAATTATTAAAATTCACACAAATCCCGTGAAAAGGATCGTTATTAGCATGCATAGATCTTTAGTATTAAAAACTTATTAATTCTTAATTGCGCTTTATTCTATTTGGAATTCAAAAATTAAAATTTGCAAGCCGGAGTCAATATTATAAGTTGTTGTTTGATCATTTACGTTATATGGCACCACTTGCTTAGGCGTAATTAATGTATGTATAATGCATTTGAAAAAGCAATTCTTTAGCTGTCAAAATAAGTTAACACTGTTTGGGCTGGTTATACATTATATTTTTTTGTCATGAGACGGAGACGGGAACTTCGAACCATCGCTACTGCCATTTGTGCATGGAGGACCTTCGTTCAAGTTTTCATTTGAAAAGGGCTGGTGTATATTTATTTATTTATTATTAGTCATAGCACAACAAGATAATAATCTTATAAAAAAAAACGAGTTATTTTATATTTTTTAATTAAATTTTGCAATTAAGAATAGTTAAACTTGAAAAAATGAGAAAAAATCATATTTTCCAAGTTTACCCCATTAAATCTCTTAACATATAAGTTTGAACAAAATGTTTATGTATACCATTATAAAGGCTCATCTGTGCCCTTGCTCGTAATCAATAATTTTGTGTGAAAAGATCAAGAATACCGTTTTTGTCAAATAAAACAAGTTTGGATGGTTCGAGAAATATAATAAAAAATATTTTTAAGTTCTACTCGACAAAACTCACGACCTACACTATGTCAGTAGCTGGGTGTATTTTGACTGTCGCACCATGTATCGAACGAATAAGCTATAAATCTCTTTCAAAATATGTAATTGGTAAAAAAAAAACGATGAATAGAAATTGACTAAACATTCCCTGTATCACAAGGAGTAATAGTTTACTTAAATACAAAATGTTGTACTAAACAAAAATTTATAAAATCACCAGCAAGCAAATTTTTTTTATTTTCGAAAATATGAATGAAATTCAATTTATTTCCCTGACATGTTCACTTGTTATTGTTTCGTATCGTTTTTTTTTTACTCCGATTGTATACAATTCTGTGGTGCACGTCTATTTTATTTTGACATATCGATGACTTCATTAATTTATTTCATTTAATTTAATTTATTTTTTTCTTCTATTATTATTCGGTTGATAAATTTGAATTTTTGGCAGACATATTGTAGTCTATTTTATTAAAATATACTCACACTTGTGTCTCGCTTTTGTTGTTCCTAAATAAGAAAATAAATAAAGAAAAAAAAAAACAGAACAAAATGAAATAAAACAGAATAAAAAATACACACAAATTTATACAGTGTATTACGAAATTAAATATTCCACGACAATTCTTTGTTATTCATTATTATGCGTAACTTTGTGGGAGGCGTTAGATCTAAGGCATGTCACTAAATAAAAAAAAATATTTTTTTTCGATTTTTTTCGCTTTGTATACGTCACGTCCGTTCTAGATAGTAAACAAATCAGTAAGATAAAGTTTACGAAAAAAAATTTTTCTGTCAAACATCTATAGTTACATACAATACATACATACATCCATATTATGTTTTTATAAATATGGTATAAATATGTTTATGTACATATTTATGTATGTAATGAAATCAAAGATATTTATTGAGTCAGATTACTTCGCATTTGAAAAGTTTTAAAAAGCGTACTCTATCTTCCGTTGCTAATTGATTTATAATGTACAGAGTTCTGATCAGAGATCAGCAATGAATTGTTTTTTTCGCTACTCATTAGCACTCATGAAATATATAAGTGAGTCCACAATATTGAAATTTAAATTTTCTAATTCATTCATATTCACTACAATGTTGATTTATAAGTACAGGTAGCAATGAGTATGCGTACAAAGTTGACATCAAACTCATACCATTTGAAATATGTTTGATTCATAAGTCTTACTTACTTAGTTGGCCATTAACACATTGCCGCAACACATCCTTTCAGGCGCCTCTGCTTCTTGCGCGCCTACGCCAGTTGGTCACATCAATCGATGACAGGGCTTCCTCGATTTGGTCCTTCCAACGCATACAAGGTCGTCCTCTTCGCATCCTCCTCTATTCGAACGACATGGCCGAGCCAGCGAAGCCGCTGGATGTTAATACGCTGCACAATGTCCATGTCGTTTAGGAGCTCATACAGCTCACTGTTCGATCGGATGCTGAAATCATCGCCAACTCGCACTGGCGCACTCTTACGTAGGACTTTTCTCTCCAATACTCTCACGGCTGCTGCATCAGTGCTTAATAGGGTCCATGCTTCTGCACCATAAAGAAGCACGGGTAGGATGAGCGTCTTGTAGAGTATTAGTTTTGTCTTACGAGAGAGGTCTCTGCTTCTCAATTGCCTATTGAGATCATAATAACAACTGTGATCCTGCGCTTGATCATCATTTTTGGTGGTAACCGCGGAGACAAGATAAATGAATTCCTTGACTATATCAAAAGTATAGTTATCGGCCGTAATCTGAGAATCAATACGCCGCACGTCTCTACTTGTCGATAACATGTAGATTGTTTTGCCCTCATTTTTCATAACTTTAGAAAAATACTTATAGATGATTCAAGAGACTTAAAAAAAAGACAGAGCAGCAAGCAGACCAAACACACAACCTTCTAGTGAGTATTTTAGTATTTGTACGCGATTCATACTTATTTTGTGATTCTTGTAAATGTTGAGTCACGGAGAATCAAAATCAACAACATAATACGTGTTGTTAAGTATGAATACAATGAGTACTTCAAACTTTGAATATGAGTAGAGATTCCATGATATTGAAATAAGTATGAAATTATGAGTATGATTCAATTCTACTCATCTTTTTGAATACTCATTTGCTGATCTCTGGTTCTGATATAGAAATATTCAAATGCAGGACAAATGCTTAGACATCCTTTCAAAGAAAATTTATTTGAAATGAACTTTGCAATTTGAATTTTCATTCAGATATGAAACAATACATTTCAACAAACATTGCAACGCATTACAAATCAAAGAAAAATTTAAGAAATTTAATTTAATGTGATTAACTTAACAACATCGGAAACAGAGCTGTACCACACTCTATTATTTTTAATATGTATTTTATTTCATTAGAACATTGATATTTTCCTTAAAAGTGAAAAGAGTCATACTTCCTTTATTCAATTGGGATAAAAATTCAAATGTAATAAATTAAGGGGTATCTGTGTGTGGTATATACATACATAATTGGTCATTACAACCCTTCAGTCAGGATTACATGTTGTGTTTGTTAATTTTTTTTTCTACAGTTTAAAGTCGCTTCAGAACGACAGATTTTTGGGAAACTTTTCATGGCAATTTTATTTACTCTCAGAGTTTATGCCAGAAATCTGCTGAGAGAAAGTCGCCGAAGAAATATATATATTTTTTTCATATTTTCGTTTTGATGTCTAACCTGGGGTTTGAACCGTGGCCTTACGTGTAATAAGCCAACACACTACCTACTAGACTACGGTGATTGTGGGGTAAGTCATATTAAATCCTGTGACTTATGCTGTAGACAAATATATTACATATCGTGATTTCAGGAACATGGATTATGACTCTGAATACTGAATTGAATGACGTATCTTGGGACCAGGTACATACACTGGGAAATGCGAATAACCAATTGTCATTTATTTAGGAGAAGGTACGTTTGATCTATGACAGATGCGTTCCTGTTAGAACCAAGTGCATCAAGCCGAAACAACAGCCGTGGTTTGATACGGAGATAAAGGCACTCATCAGGAGGAGGGACAGTGCTTACAGGCAATGGAAGAGGTTTAGAACTGATGATTTAATGGCTTTACATAAATTCGCACGGACGGAAGTTACCAAGCGCATAAGAATTACCAAGGCATTGTATTATGGTGGTAAGTTTTCCAACGCAATGGACAACAGGTCTAAATGAAATGTAATTCGGGAAATAGGAATTGGCCGAAAGAGTCCTGGAACGGATATTGATGTGGACGTGAATATGCTTAATGACCAGTTCGTAAATTCTAAGATTCCAACTTCTATCGGTAACTTCTATGATGATCTTTGTTGTGTTCCACCACAATATTCCTTTAGTTTTCGTTGCGTGAATCAGTTTGAGGTTTTGGAATGTATTTCAGCGGTAAAATCGAATGCGGTTGGTTCTGATGATTTGGATCCTTCATTCCTGAAAGCTCTGACTCCTAAACTTTTGCCATACTATACTCACTTGTTCAATACAGTTCTGACTAAATCTACTTTTCCTGAACATTGGAAACTGGCAAAAATCATTCCCATTCCCAAATCGAACAACGAGTTCAGGCCAATTGTTATCCTTCCGTTTTTGTCCAAGGTAATGGAGAATATAATGGCCAGACAGATCACTAATTATCTGGAGAGTCACAATTACTTTACTCTTAGTCAGTCGGGATTTATGAAATGTAGAAGTTGTACTTCTGCTCTAATAAATGTTGTTGAATATATTAGGTCGAAACTAGATGTAAATAGTGTAGCGTTTTTGGTTCTGCTTGATCACACTAAGGCTTTTGACACAGTCGCTCACGAAGTTCTATTGAAAAAGCTCCGGAAACTGTTTTATTTCTCAAATTCTGCCTGTAATCTTATTTATTCTTATTTGCTTAATAGATCTCAAAAAGTTCATCTTAATGGTAATATCTCAGATCCACTTAATATTAGTAGAGGTGTTCCCCAGGGGTCAATACTTGGGCGTCTGCTGTTTTGTATGTATATAAATGATCTACCGGATGTCTTGCTTCACTGTAATGTTCATATGTATGCTGATGATGTGCAGCTTTATACTAGTACTCCTAGGGAGGATATTGATTCTTGTTTGGATTACATCAATAGTGATTTGGTTAGGATTGACAACTGGGCCTCGGCCAATGGACTTTGCATCAATCCCTCCAAGTCTAAATGTATTATACTTTCGAAGACCGATAGATCATTTGTCATATCTGAATTGTGCATCAGGGGAAATAAGATTGACTTTGTCAAATCTGCGAAGAATCTGGGCATTGTCTTTAATGGCAGTTTATCGTGGTCTAATCATATAGGTATCGTTGTTGGTAGAATTTATAGTATGCTTAGGAACTTGTGGACTGTTATTGATTCGACTCCTTTTGTCATTCGTATGCAACTTGCTAGAACGTACTTAATTCCGGTACTTTTGTATGGGTGTGAAATCTTCGCTAACTGTGATTGTGGTGATAACCGTAGACTTAACTTGGCATTTAATAACATAGCTAGATATGTCTTTCGTAAAGGCAGTCGTGATCACATTTCTCATTTGGCTTGCCGGATTCTTAATGTGAAATTTGATAATCTCTTGAAAATTAGATGCCTTATTTTACTTCATAAGATAATTTACACGGAACGGCCGGAATATTTATTTTGTCGAATTAAATTTGCTAGATCCTACCGGGGGAGGAACATTATTCAGCAACGATTTAGGACTCTCTTGTCTCAGAGACAGTTTTTTTATACACACCACTAGTCTTTGGAATTCCCTACCAAACTACATTCAGAATCTTGGCAATGCAAGTGCGTTCAAAAAGGAGTTATTTAAATTATTTTCATAAGTAAAATTTTTTTATTATTTGTGATTTGTTTTATAGGTTTATATCGGTTATATTTTTATTCCTAGTTTTTTAGATTGATTTTTATAAATATGTAGTAACATTTTTTTAATTTTTTCAACTTTCTTATTTAATTCTACAGTATTATTAGTTTTTTTAAATTTCTTTATATTATATTTTTTATTTATATTTTATATTTTAACATGATATTAATTATATTAATTTTGTATTTTTTATTTAATATGTTTTGTTTCACTATTAATTTTTTTAAATCTTAATGATTCCAAACATAGCACTGTCACTTATAAGATTCATATCTTGTTGTGCTATGTAAATTATAATAAATAAATAAAATCCGTAGTGCAGTAGATGATGAGAGTTGCTGAGTGATCAGAATTCTTGAGATTTTCACTACAATTGGAGCTGGAAACTATTACATCATTTGGAATTCAAAACTGTATATCTTCCGTGTCTAGCTTCTCACACGGATTGAGATTGAAGGATTGTAATGACCAATTATGTATGTATGTATATTTTCCGTGCAACGAGCTCTAGCTAGTTTGGTTATGTCTCAAAAATTAATATATATTGCAGAATGTGTACTTGCCAAATTGTGATACGACAAACTTTCGTTTAAAATAAATAATTCGAAATTAAAAACCTTGTATTTGAAATATACTGAAAACTTTCTTTACGTTTTTGTATCACAGAATATTGACTAGAATATGGTGAAAGAAAATTTGGAATATTTGTGTAGAGCATTATCAATAAACGATACCCTAAACTGATATGGTTTTGTGTTTTAAAATATTGTTTTTTTTTTTCACTACAAAAAAAAAATTGTTACATTTCTTATAAAAAAAATAAAAAAAAAAACAATAAAATTCAAATCAAATGCATAACATATGGACATGTCGATGTAGCTTTCTAGCATATAGGCTGGTCTGTACTGCTATTTTCTGTCTCTAAAATGAAATAAAATGAGTGCAATGGACCTCAAATTTTTGTAATCCGACATCAAACATTTTTCAAAGTGATCGTTTGAATTTATTTATGGTACCTACACGATGGATATGTTGGCAGTCATTGACATACGACTTGTATTTCTCGAATTAAATTTTTTTTATCGTATTTCTGTTTTTTTTTATAATTGTTTGCCTAGGTGCTGTTTTCACTTCAGGTTAGACTGGAATCAAGATAAAATATGTCAACTCTTTATCAATTTATGAATTTTCATTTTAGTTTGTGTGTATGCGATTGAGTGCTTTTATATTTTGGGGTGTATATGGCACACAAAACATGATACAGAAAGTTATGAAACAAGTATCGTTTTATTAGAATGCCTGGAACGAAAACTGTGATGTGGTTGAACTGTTAAGGGCTGGTACTCAATTTACTTTGTCTTAGTTAGGTATTCTTGGATACAAAGAGCTCAACTTCTTCGGCAGCATAAGGGCACGTGCAGCTACTTGATTCACGCCTAATGTGATGGTGTAAGGAACTCTAGCATCTGACATGAATCTTGATCGAGTAATGTTTCCAATTTATGCTCTTCAAACTTTTTGGCAGTCCCATACGCTAAGTGCCTTTGATGTGAAAATCATAATTTTTGAAATGCTAAAATCACTATTTTTTAGGCAGAGCGTGTTCATTGCATAACTCCACAAGCAAATGAAAGACTCACACGTGCAGTTTTCTTCACACAAATTTGTTCAACAAAACCTCCAGCAAATGCTGTTCTTTCCACAGTTTGAATGGTTTTCCATCTTGTGCACAACCAAACCAAACAATGTTAACTGATTGTGACAGAATTCAAGAATTCTTCATGCAAAACGGAACACATAAGCAAGTGGTTCTAGCTAATGTAAATGATCGCTTTCTAAGTTACAATACAATTAGAAGGTATGCCGATGAATCCACTCAAATGCCTTTTGTCTGAGCCGAGAAACTGAGGAGGAGGGGGACACTATCTTCTAATTAATGTGTTAGTGCTCAGATCTTGCCATGAAGAGATGAAGTTTCTTGGCCTCATTTTTCCTGTCATGTCCAATTTCGTAGTAGTGAAATTTATTTTGGAGTCAGGCCCGACTTAGGGCCATTATTACAACTTGCCGTTAACTAAAGGGAGGATTTTAACGGGCAGATAAATTGTATTTCATTATTATAAGTGGACAATAAGATAGAAGTGAGCGTTAAGCTAAAGGGAGGATCATCCTACCGGTAACTTTTAAAGTTAAGTTTATGTCTGAACTTGCCATATTATACATCATTTTCGATATTGCAACTTCAAATATAAGCAAAATGAGTATATTCAACTAAAAAACGAAGCCCGTCGTTGACACTGAGTTTAAAAAAAAAAAACTTGTTTTATTGAGCAGTGTTATCGACATTGCTCCGGCACTACCATATTTTTGAAAAAGTTAACTTTATTTTATCAGTAGGTTGTAATAACGAAAAGAAGTTAAAGATGACTTTAAAGTTCACTTTAGCTAAAGTTACCGTCAACTAAACCCAACTTTAACGGTAAGTTGTAATAATGGCCCTTAAACTGTAAAGTTGGATATTTGCTTGTGGCGTCACAATGGACAAATAATACAAATTTCTAAGCATATTTTTCCAACTTACTAGGTTTGCTTAATAATGTTTTCTGATATTTATTATCCTCGGAAGTCATTCTTGTGGTTGTATTTGAAATTTTTAATATTCAATCTCTTATACAATCCAGAGTGTTCTCTCAATTTAATTATGTTATCAAAATCATGATAATGTGGTATGAATGGAATGTATTTTTCTATTATCAGTAACTCATATAATTTAATGATTAAATAAAAGTGAAAATAGTTATCTGTAAATACATGTCTAATAGATAAGGTTTATTTATGGAGGCATAGTCGCGCCTCCATCCAATGGAATCGATAATCTCCTATTGAAAAATAATATTTGATAAAATATTTGAAAGTGTGATAAATCGATATTCCACAACATATTTATACCAGTCTCGGTAAAAAGTGTGGAATCTCAATAAATTTTAATGCAATAGTTAAAAGCTTGTTTTAGTTATGCTAAGTTCAGTTAAAATCTTTCCGAAGCCGTCTCTGAAATTCTGGAATATACATACATACATAGATAATTGGTCATTACAACCCTTTACTCAGGATTTCGACCTAGTTTCTCACACGACTTATACTGTGTGCCTTAATTTTTATACATTATTTGGGGGACCTACAGTTTAAAGTCGACTTCGAATGACAGATTTTTTGAGAAAATTTCATGGCAATTTTATTTACTCTCAGAGTTTTTACCAGAAATCTGCTGAGAGGAAGTCGCCTAAGAAATATTTTCATGTTTTCGTTTTGATGTCTGACCTTGGCTTTGAACCGTGGCCTCACGTCTAATAAGCCAACATACCTACTAGACTGCGACGACTTCTACATTCTATTACTTGTAATGCAGAAAGTTTTTAAAATAAAAATAAAGGTCGTAATCCTGACTAAAGGGTTGTAATGGCCAAATTATGTATGTATGTATTACAAGTAATATCAGACCAACAAGTCAAAATAAGTAAGGCTCATAGAGACCAGAGAAAATTGTATGTAACGATTTAGTATCTAATTGGGTTCTAATTAGGTCCAAATAGAGCAAAAATTAAAGTCAAAAACCCTTAAGCAAAGTACAATACTTTATAATCATGTTCTTTCCATTATTTCCATTGGAATGGATACGCAAATCAATGCCAAATTGTAAGAAACCTTTATAATTATATCGTGATATGATTTTTGTTAATGATACGGATATTA
This sequence comes from Sarcophaga caerulescens, assembly GCA_927399465.1. Classification (NCBI taxonomy): domain Eukaryota; kingdom Metazoa; phylum Arthropoda; class Insecta; order Diptera; family Sarcophagidae; genus Sarcophaga; species Sarcophaga caerulescens. The sequence goes on from OV656867.1 coordinate 24,654,658, forward strand.
CAACGTCTGTTGTATCTACTGTTTGAAGTAGTTCAAAAAAAAAAAACATTTCGTTAAATTCTTAAAGAATTTGACTACGTTCTGGGGTCCTGACAACTGTGGTGAAAAGGCTGGCCTTCACATCCCTTAATTGTGTGCCTTACTCATCTAGTCCGAGGACAATAACTTTAAAGTTACAAACTTCAAATCATTGAAACTAGAAGAAGGTATCCAATTCTACAGTTAGATACTCATAAATAAAACGTCGTAACACAAATTTATGGGAAAAGTTCTGTAAGACTATCTCAAGATAGGGATATTTTAATCTGCGGAATGAAATTACTGAGGTATAGACACGTGTGCTCGAAAAGTTAGCAAAACTTTATTTTCAAGAAACTGTAGGCCTCTACCAAAAAAAATTATTATAAATTTTTATTTAAATCTGAGGTTTATTTATGGATCTTAAAATTATACTTGAAAGTCTGTATTGTTTGCATTAACGTTTTTGTTTTGTTTTAATGAAAACACAGAAGCAAATAGAGTAGCAATAGGGCTACACAGCAATAATATTGCCATCAGAGATCAGCAATGAATCGTTTATTCGCTACTCATAAGCACTCATGAAATCCTAATATATATTATAAATCTTTCTGTAAGTCTGTTTTTTTGTTTGTTTGTTTGTTTGTTTGTTTGTTGGTTTGTTTGTTAGCCAATCACATCTGAACGCCTGGACCGATTTTCTTGAAATTTGGGATATAGATCGAGCCATTACCGGGGCAGGTTATAGGCTATAAATCTTTTCAAAATTTTGACCAAAAGGGGAAAAAAATGGGACAAAGGGAGAAAAAATGGGCAAAAATTAGTACTTTTATGCATAAAATCTGTATTTTATCTGTTTTATAGGTAATTTTTTACGATTTAGCTTGGTTAAGTTTCCCAAATAGCTATTGGAGGTGTTCCGTTTCAAAAGTTGAACCAAAAGGGGTCCAAAAAGGGGGAAAGGGGCCAAAAACGGGCAATTTGAGTGTATAGCCAATCACGCCTGAACGCCTGGACCGATTTTCTTGAAATTTGGTATATTGATCGAACTTTTGTCGGTGCAGGTTATAGGCAGTAAATCTTTTCAAAATTTTGACCCAAAGGGGGAAAAAATGGGTCAAAGGGGAGAAAAAATGGGCAAAAATTAGTACTTTATGCATAAATGCTGTATTTTATCTGTTTTAAAGGTATTTTTTTACGATTTAGCTTGGTTAAGTTTCCCAAATAGCTATTGGAGGTGTTCCGTTTATAAAGTTGGACCAAAAGGGGTACAAAAAGGGGGAAAGGGGCGAAAAACGGGCAAATTGAGTGTATTTATATTTAGGACTTAGAGTATTCAAAAAACTGGGTTGTGTGTTAAACCGGTTTCCGAATAATTTGAAAAATTGCATTTTTTCAGAAACCGGTTTCAAAACCGGTTTCGAAATCGATAAACCGGTTTTTTATTTATTGTTATTTTTAATGAAAAAATGACCCAATAATAATTTTTTTTAATTTTTTAAACTAATCCAAACTACATAACCCGCGCAACGCCGGGTACAATCTGCTAGTTTTTAATATAAGTGAGTCAACAATATTGAAATTTAACTACTCAGCTTCATTCATACTCACTAAAACGTTGATTTATAAGTACAGGTTGCAATGAGTATGCGTATGTTTGATTCATAACTTTAGAAAAATACTTATAATACTTATAAATGATTCGAGTAACTCGAATCATTGATTAAAATTTACAATCTTAGTTGTTGTTGCATTTACAATAAAAGAAAAAGTACGCATAAGCAAAAAGACAGAGGCAGCAAGTAGAGCAACAACACAACCTTCTAGTGAGTATTTTTAGTGTTCGTACGCGAATCATACTTATTTTGTTATTCGTATATACATATGTTGAGTTATGGAGAGTCGACGTCAATAACATCATACGTGTTGTTAAGTATGAATATGATGAGTACTTCAAACTTTGAATATGAGTACAGATTCCATGGTATTAAAATAAGTACGAATGCGTACAAGTATCAGAAATTATAAGTATGCTTCGATGCTACTCATCTTTTTGAATACTCATTGCTGATGTCTGATTGCCATATGATTAAGATATGAAGTTTTAAATTTTGTTCACTATCATTTTTATAAATCACTATCTACATTTGGTTCTAAAGTCAAACCAGCACTTCATTCATTTAATATGTCTATTCATTTTCAAATTGCAAACCCAACTGAGATATCCGTTGTTATCAATTCCAGAATGTGATGATTAGGACCTGAATGTAAGATTGTAAACTAACAAACAAAACCATTTTGTTAAAACTTTTATTAGTTATAGTATTTATTATCGGAATAAAAAATACCAAAAATCTATCAATCAAATTATTATGGTAAACGTAGAATATTATGTCATTATATTTTATTACAATCCATACGATTTAATAACATTGAAGAATTAGACTCTTATGGAAGATTATTCATATCGAATGTCGATTTATCAAATCGTGAAATATTTAAATTCGTTTTGACGTTTTACACTTTTATGTGTGTGACATGTTGATGATGTGATCGTTCAAAAACATAATATTTTCGTTTATATTTGCAGTAAATTTTCATTTTGTCATAAAAAAATATGCTACGATGTAATTTTCTTTCTGTCTGTCCTGTCCTTTATTTATTTACTTTTCATTTTTTTTTTTCTTTTCGATAGAAAATTGGATCATAAAACTAAAATAATTTTCCCAATTGTGGTGATGACGTGATGTGCGAACACTGTGATTCTTTTAATTTATCGACTCCGTAATAAACTTCATAATCACATAAACTAGACTAGTTGCCGCTCTAAAAAAATATACGATTTTTATATTAAAAACCAAAGAGAGTCAAACCCAAACTTAATATCGCTTTTGAAATCGTGAGTGTGATGATAATTTAAATCGTAAAATAAAAATGAAAGAAAAACCATAAAAAAAATCGTAAAAATATTAAAGAGAAATAAGCAACAACAACAAAAAAATTAAAATGGAAATAAATCCATACATAAATAAGCAACTGTGTTACGATTTAAAATGATACTTTTATGGTTGAAATGTTATTAAATTTATAAATTACTAGCAGATTGTACCCGGCGTTGCGCGGGTTATGTAGTTTGGATTAGTTTAAAAAATTAAAAAAAATTATTACTTGGTCATTTTTGCATTAAAAATAACAATAAATAAAAAACCGTTTAAAAAATGCAATTTTTCAAATTATTCGCAAATCGGTTTAACAAACAACCTAGTTTTTTGAATACTCTAAGTCCTAAATATAAATGCACTCATTTTGCCCGTTTTTCGCTCCTTTCCCCCTTTTTGGACCCCTTTTGGTCCAACTTTATAAACGGAATACCTCCAATAGCTATTTGGGAAACCACGCTAAATCATAAAACAATACACCTATCCCCCGCTTTACACGGAAGATAGGTTCCATAAAAAACCGTGTAACTCGAAAAATTCACTCTTATATGGAAAAAGCGTGCTAAACGAAAATCACTATAAAAAAGGCCTTTTTGTCAGTTTTTAATATGATGAATAACAAACACATTTTTATAAATTATAGATTTTGTAAAAAATAATTCTGTTATTTGCTCAACTTGAATAAATTTACGCTATCAATTATATATAAACACTAATTAAAAACAAAGTTTAAAAACAATGATGCTCTTAGTTTTGGTATTTCAAACAAACTAGCTTATAGACACATAAAATTTAGTTTTGATCATAAAACGGGGAATTCCCATCTTATCTATTTCCATCATAGACATAGACTACTAAGAATTCGTAACTGTAACATACATTTTGTAGTGTTGTATTTTGACAGGAAAATATTTTGACAGTAAAACAATGAAAATGTTATTGTAGATAAAAGCAAATTATAGTTTAGTGTTTATAATTTCGTGTAAATGCAAAATTAATAAATTTCGTTAAAAAATTTTTTATTTTCAAAAACCGTTTAAGATCGAAAACGTGTAAAACCAATACCGTGTAAAACGGGGGATAGGTGTACCTTTAAAATAGATAAAATACACCATTTATGCATAAAAGTACTGATTTTTGCCCATTTTTTTTCTCCCTTTGTCCCATTTTTTCTCCCCTTTTGGTAAAAATTTTGAAAACATTTATAGCCTATAACCTGCACCGACAAAAGTTCGATCTATATCCCAAATTTCAAGAAAATCAGTCCAGGCGTGATTGGATAACAAACAAACAAACAAACAGACTTACAGAAAGATTTATAATATATATTAGGATTTTAACATTAGCATAAAAAAATAAAAAGAAATAAAAAAAACGAAAAAGAAAAGAAATGAGTTTAATCTTGTAATTTAATTTCCCCAAACCTTTCTCTATGTATGCCTCAACACAAATGTTAATAACTCTTCCTTTCAAACTGTGTTAACAAATCTGTAATTTTCTTATACAACATACATATACGTTTTATTATTATTGTTGTTGTTGTTGTTATTATATTTTTTATTATACATTTTCGTTAATATGACTGAAGTGAAAAGGAGTTAGAAAGCTACAAAAAAAAGGAAATTATAAAAAATAAAGAAAATTAGAAAAAAAACGAGAATATAATATTGTATGTATGTATGTATGTGGTATAGTCATATAATGTAAAATTGAAATCAATTCTAAATTTAATTCAAAGGTGCGTAGGTTGCTTGTATGTGTGTGTGTATGGATAAAATGGACAACAAACGCAACGTTTTAGTTTGGTATGTTTTTTAACCTTTTTCGGTTTTCATAACACGACAGAAATTTTAAAAGGTTTACAGACTTACTATTTTACCCTACATCGTAGTTATGGTATTATATAAAAAAAATAAAATTTTTCTTAGGGCCATTATTACAACTTGCCGTTAAAGTTGGGTTTAGTTGACGGTAACTTTAGCTAAAGTGAACTTTAAAGTCATTTTTAACATATTTTCGTTATTACAACCTACTGTTAAAATAAAGTTAACTTTTTCAAAAATATGCCAGTGCCGTAGCAATGTCGATAATACTGCTCAATTAAACAAGTTTTTTTTTAAACGCAGTGGCAGCGACGGCGTTCATTTTTTGTTTGTTTTAAATGCTCATTTTGTTTATATTTGAAGTTGCCATATTGTAAATAATATATAATAAGGCAAGTTCAAACATAAACTTAACTTTAAAAGTTACCGCTAGGATAATAATGAAAAACAATTTGTCTGCCCCCTTAAAATCCTTCCTTTAGTTAACGGCAAGTTGTAATAATGGTCCTTAATGTACATAAAAATGTAATGTACATGAAGTCGCCATAGTCTAGTAGGTAGTGTGTTGGCTTATTAGACGTAAAGCCAGGGTCCGAGCCCCAGGCCAGACTTCAAAACCAAATACAAAAAGTTTTCTTCGGCGATTTCCTTTCAGCAGATTTCTGGCAAAAACTCTGAGAGTAAATAAAATTGCCATGAAAAGTTTCTCAAAAAATCTGTCGTTCGGAGTCGACTTTAAACTGTAGGTCCCGCCACTTATGTATAAAATTAACACACACAACATAAGTGATGTGAGAAACTAGGTCAATAATCCTGACTGAAGGGTTGTAATGACCAATTATGTATGTAATGTACATAAAATATTGATTATCCCCTCTGTAAATTTTTAAATGCTGCAGTTTTTATCTTCTCAAATAAGTTAAAAGGAAAATGTAGTAGATGTTTGAAGATAAGAAATGTGATTGTAAAAACATGATTGTGGCCTTGGAAGCATGATTCTTATAATATAAAATAGTGAATAAAAATCTGATTAAAAGTCTACAGTTATACACGATAAACCCTTTTCAAATGAAAATATTGTTACGAAAATGAAAAATCTAGTTACTCGTGTTTTGCTTTTACATCGCTTGACATTAAAATTATAAACAAAAGCTACAAAAACAAAACAATGCAGTAAACAAACCTGTTTACAAATTATCCTACTACTTAATATAACAACAAACACCAGCATAAAAAATATGGTAAACAAGTAAACAAAAAATGCACCAACAACACTACAATAATAAATGTAAACAACAATGTTTACATTTATAGAGATTTGGAGAAGGCGAAGTAATGATAATTCGCCTTCAAGAACATTCATCAGATTGTTCACTTTGACATATTAAAGGCAGGGCAAAGCAGTCGACTGAGTTAGTGAAGTTCAGTCAGTCTGGTGTGAAGTCGCGGTGCGTTTGAAGAGAGTGATCGTGGTTTGAAGATCTCCGTTACAAAGATCTGTCGAATAATTGTCTAGTAATTGTTTATGCAAAGGGTATAAACAGAGGAATAACGAAAAAAGACAATTGTTGTTGATTTTAGGTAATTGTAGTCGAAATAACAGAGCGAGCTTTGATTACCTTATTAGCATTATTATGGATTATTTAGTGGAGGGAAAGCAAATTAAGTACTTAAAATGTATTTTTATGTTTGGTAATTGAGTACTCCTAAATGTTTATGCAAATTTGTTCAAATAAATTTCAATTAAACACGAACTTTTGCAATAATCCCGTAAGTCTTTACAATAAAAACAATACGACCATCATTGCAATTAAAGAAAATTTGGTTTTTAAATTAAAATAGTTTAAACATTTCAAATTCTTTTACAGCCATACCTCACTTTGCGTCGTGAAACGGGAACTTATGGGAGCTGCAGTCTTTATGCGTATTTTCCCATAATGCAATGACCTGTTAGCATGGCCACTGAATTCAAGTTTGGGGAGTTGGTTGGTACGCCTTCTTTAAATCGTGGCTCAAGTGAGTTTGGCATTGGAGCAAGATTCTTAATTTACCCAGGATGGGTTGGCGTCCAGAAAGAATTTTTGCTCATGGTCAATTTTACCAAAGTAAGTGGCATACCCAATTTGATTGGTAATGATGAAGCAGGCAACGGAGTCAGTTAAAATTTAGTCGGTCTTATGTGAAGATGCGACGTTTGAAGAGAATAATCGTGGTTTGAAGATCTCCGTTATAAAGAACTGTCGAACAATTGTTATTGTTTACGCAAAAGAGTGCAAAGAGGAATAACAAAGAAAAGCAATTATTGTTGTTTACATCAAGTTGTGAACAGTGGCATACAGAATTGTCGGAATAATAAAGAATTTTAATTAAACTAAACACAAATTTGTTTTTATTTTATTTTATCGGGTGACGTGTATCTCCGGTGGTACGCAATTGATCATGCTATTAGACGATGCGTAATACCAAATATTTAGATCTTTAACATTTCGACTGCCGAAAAAAATATGTGAGCCACGTTCTGTTAAAGCTTATGAGTAGCGAAAAAACGATTCATTTCTCATCTCTGATACGTACATGCATACATATATAATTGGTCACTACCCCTTGAGTCAGGATCACTTCCTATGAGGTCAATTTCATTCTGAATAACGTTATGGTTGTTATATTTTCGATATTTCCAAGCAAAGTAGGTAATGAGAAATAAGTATTGCAATGATAATTTTTTTTTCATGGTAAAATTTTCAATAACATCTTACATTGGATTACAGTAATCTCTAGTCCAGATGACAATCAATACATTGTAAATTGCCAATTGGTATACTTTCCATAGAGTTCTAGAATTTTTGTTAGTTGGGATTTGGATAACCAACTATCCATACATACATACATACATATATAAAAAAGTATATTCATGCAGAAGTATAGATCATTACGTATTCATATCTCTGTTGACTGGTTTATTGATGGCTGTATCTGCTTGTCTGTCTGTTTGTCTGTCTGTCTCGCTGACTGTTTGATTCATAGTGTTTTATTATTTTTCTTTAATTTCATTTTATTTTTATAATTTTGTATTCTATTTCATATTCGAATTATTTTTGTTGTATTACGACTGTTAAAGTCGTCGCCAGCGCCTATCCGTTCTGGAGTTCTACAAGGGTTAGGTAAAGTAACGTTGTTGATAATGCTACTTTTCGTATTGTGTTGCTGTAAGTTGAGGCAGGCAGACTCAGTAAAACAGGTAAGGTGCATTAACAGTTTGTTGGCTGTTGTTTAGATGGGCAGACAAAGGAATAAAAAATTTACCTGACTCTTGTGGTTATGATAATGTGTTGTTCTCAGCTAATACTATTGTTTATATTTTGTTTTTGTTATTGTTTTTCTATCTTGTTTGTTGTTTTCTTGTATCTATTGTTGTTGCTCATGTTTTTCTTTTTTTTGTGTCGCTGTTATTATTATTTTGTTCTTGTATTTTTTTTTTTACAACAACTACAAAATTACGACAATACATCCATACAAACTGGCTGTTTAATATTGTTTCGTTTCATTTTGATTTTCTTTTTTTTTGAGAATTTTTTGCCTTATCATGTTGTTTGACCACGACTTGACTATTAAATAAATTAGCAGCTATTTTTTGTTATACGGCTAGTTTCTTCAATTCCTTTTTGTACATGCATAGTACATATACAAAGCAAATATGTAGATGAGAGTACAAAAAGAGCACACCTGCATTAAGAGCTCTTTGAAATTCATAACGAATTGAAGTGTTTTTTGTACAAAGTTTTTCTTTTCCTTTTTGACTTTTTCTGAATATTTAATTGGTGTTTTGGTAAATATTTACCCTATTCCTTCAAAAGCCTCATAACAGATATCTAGGAATACTCAACAGATTATTTTTATGAAATAGTTACGAAATATTTCAAAAACTTTACATATATGGAAACATAATTTACAAAACATTTTGCTGAAAGTCATTCAAGGCATCTGAGCCTACGACTTTCTCTATACCATTAACCACTTGGGAAAGTACACCAACAATACCATATCCGCTAGCATCACTGTCTAGAATAAATTTTTACTCTGGGACTGGATAAAACAAACACACAATAGGCCCTTTAGTGTCTGAACTCCTTTTCTTGTGACTCACCCAAAGGTCTTGTTTTTGAAATTCTAAATTAAAAAAAAATATTTAAAAAACTGAAATCAAAATATTTTGGACGTCATTTCTTTAATACATCTTTTAGAGGACGTGTACTTGTCAACTGTGACAAGTACAGTACCCGTAGGTCGAATTGACCCACTGTATGCAATACAATACAAAATTCTTAGTGTTTTTAATTTTAACTTATTTACTGAAGAATCTTCAACTACAATTATAGTCTTAACTATTTCGAAAGAGATTTAACAAATGCATTTTCGTATTTACCATAAGTATTATTAAATTATACGAGGTGCATTACAAAAGTTTTTGTATTGCAAACAATATGGAAAATTATTATTTTTTAGAGCAACGAAAATGTAGTTTTTTGCTTAGTATACATACATAATTGGTCATTGCAATCCTGCAGTCAAGATTACGATCTAGCTTCTCACCAGAAATCAGCAATGCATTGTTTTCGTTACACATAAGCACTCATGAAATTTTGAATATAGGTGAGTCAACAATATTATAATTTAACTACTCTGATTCATTCGTACTCACTACAAAGTTGATTTATAAGTACAGGTTGCAATGAGTATGCGTACAACGTTCACATCAAACTCATACCATTCGAAATATGTTTGATTCAGCCTACTCATTTAAGTAGATTCATAACTTTAGAAAAGTACTTATAAATGATTTGAGTGACTCGAATCATTCATCAAAATTTACAGTCTTAGTTGTTAGGCATTTACAAAAAAGGAAAAAAGACAGAGCAGCAAGCGGAGCAAACACACAACCTTTTAGGGAGTATTTTAGTGTTCGTACGCGATTCCTACTTATTTTGTAATTCTTGTAAATGTTGAGTTATGGAGAGTCGATATCAGTAACATCATACGTATTGTTAAGTATGAATATGATGAGTACTTTAAACTTTGAATGCGTCGACGTAGTCTAGTAGGTAGTGTGTTGGCTTATTACACGGAAAGCCAGGGTTCAAGCCCAAGGCCAGACATCGAAACAAAATACAAAAAGTATTTCTTCGGCGATTTCCTCTCAGTAGATTTCTGGCAAAAACTTTGAGAGTAAATAAAATTGCCATGAAAAGTTTCTCAAAAAATCTGTCGTTAGAAAGGTGTAGGTCTCGCCACACACGTATAAAATTTACACACACAACATAAGTGGTGTGAGAAACTAGGTCAATAATCCTGACTGAAGGGTTGCAATGGCCAATTATGTATGTATGCATGCCTATAAGTATCAGAAATTATGAGTATGATTCGATTTTACTCATATTTTTTAATACCAATTGCTGACCTCTGCTTCTCACACCACTTATGTTTTCTCCGTGAGTGTCGGAAACTTTGAGAAACTTTTCGTGGCAATTATATTTGCCAGAAATCTACTGAGAGCAAGTCGCCAAAGAAATATTTTTCATATTTTCATTTTGATGTCTGACCTGGGTTTTGAACCCTCTAAAAAGCCAATACACTTTCTACTAGACTACAGCGACTTCGCTTAGTATGGAGACTACTAATAAAAAAAACTTATACTCGTCTTGAAGAAAAAAGAATCGAAAGAGAAGAATTTGCCCAGAAGTCAAATATAAGTCTTTTAAAAAATTTACATTTTAGAATATTTTTTTAGCTTGGCAACCTTATTTATTTTAATAACCAATAGCTTGTATTAAGCTTAAATAACAAATACTAGGGAAGTACCGTTACAAAATATTGGGTTGTTCGGAAAGTAATTTCGTTTTTTCCCGACATAGGATTTATACTTAAGCGGTATTATTTTTATATGCTTTGAGAGCTCATATAGTAAGGCTTGTGTGTGAAAAATTCCAATTAATTCTACGTAAAAGTTTTTGGTTGGTGCCATTTTAAATATGGAGAGCTATAAGCAGCATTTTTGACATATCTTACTGTTTTACTATAGAAAGGGTAAAAATGCCGTTCAAGCCAAAAAGAAATTGGCCGATGTGTATGGAGAACGTGTATTGACAGTACACCAGTGCCAGAACTGGTTAGCTAAATTTCGATCTGGCAATTTTAATGTCGAAGATGCACCACGTTCGGGAAGGACGGTTGAAAATGATAAAGACGCGATAAAGGCATTAGTTGATGCGAACCGGCGAATAACAACACGTGAGATCGGATTGAGGTTAAATTTATGAAATTCAATATAATTTAATAAAGTATTTGTTTATTATACGAAAACTGTCTTTCATTTTCAAAAAAAAAAAAAAAAACGAAATTACTTTCCGAACAACCCATTATATATTTTCTAAAAAACCAATATGCAACGTTTGATTTTTACTCACAATTGCCTACTTTTACAGGCAGAAATATTCTACTGTGTTCATGTAGCCATAGCTTAGCAGGTAGTGTGATGGCTTATTAAAGATGAGGCCTTGGTTTAAACCCCACGTAAGACGTCTCCAACAAAACGAAAATTGAAAAATAATTGTTCGGCGACTTCAGCTCAGCAGCTTTCTGGCAAAAGCTCTTAGGGTAAAATAAAATTACCACGAAAAGTTTCCCAAAAATCTATAGTTCGGAGTCGACTTTAAACTGCAGGTCCTGCCACTAATGTCTAAAATTAACACACACAACATAAAGAGTGTGAGAAGCTAGGTCGTAGTCCTGACTGAAGGGTTGTAAGGACCAATTATGTATATATGTATGTATGTATGTATGTCGCGTTTGCTCGCCTTCGCCGGAAAATAATTGAGCAGTCAGTAAAAGCTTCTTAAAACAAATTTAAGTATGTAGTTAAAGAGTTAAAAAATTTTAAATAATTAATTATTATAAGCAACATCCAGTCAGAGTAGTGATACTTATACGAATATAAGTTTGGATTTTAGGTTCGATTCTATTCGCATCAATTCTGATCGTAATCTAGGAATAGAAAAAAAATGTAGACAGATGCTCATTGCGATTAATAAGCTATCAAATATGCTCGTACATACAAGGATCTGATTTCTTTTAGAAAGATTCAGTAAAGTCTTTGTCGTTATTATTGAGATTATTATTATTAAGATCTTCGGTCTAGTGTGAGTTGGCGATGATTTCCGCATCCGATCCAACAGTAAGCTATATGAGTGCCTCAACGACATAGGCGTTGTTCAGCGTATTAATATCCATCGGCTGCACTGGCTAGGCCATGTCGTTCTAATGCAGGAAGATGCTCCGTCGAGACGGAGATCTGCGCAAGTCGGCAAAGAGGACAACCTTGTATGCGTTGGAAGGACCAAATCGAGGAAGCCTTGTCATCGATTGGTGTGACCAACTGGCGTAGATGCGCAAGAAGCAGAGGCGCCTGGAAGGATGTAATGCGGCAGGCCGAAATCCGATAATCAGGTTGTTAATGGCCAATTAAGTAAGTAAGTAAGTAGAAGATCAAAAACAATTTTTTTTTTTTTTTTTTTAAAACCTGCACTCAGGGGATGGCCCCTACTCATGCAGTGCATGGTGCAGGTTTTTAAGAAAGGTGGAAAGGGGGGAAGATGCGAACGGCAAGGAAACGAGTTGCTGCTAGGTGACTATAAAATGGCCAGTGCTATACCTTCACCATTAGACAGTCTACAGCAATCGTCCCCAAGAAGCCCGCAGTTTCTCACACCACCTATGTTGTGTGTGTTAATTTTTATACATAAATGGCGGGACCTACAGTTTAAAGTCGACTCCGAACGACAGATTTTTTTTGAGAAACTGAGAAGAAATCGCCGAAAAAATAATTTTTGTATTTATTTTGATGTCTGGCTGGGACTCGAACCCTGGATTTTACGTCTAATAAGCCAGCACACTACCTACTAGACCACGGCGACTCCAATTAGAAATAAATGATAATGCGGGTCATAAAATCACATCAAATGGTTATTGGTATCTGATCAGTCATTGTTGTTTTTAAATATAATTTCTAATTCAAAAATTATTAAAATGCTGCTAAATTTATATGTTTTAGCTTCAGTGATTTGCTTGCTGTGCTCAAAATGACTGATAGATTTGGAGCGTTTAAAAAAAGGATGCTTTACAGATGCGTTTCCATGATTATAACTTTAAAACTGAAGGTATTGACGGAACGATAAACATTTTTCTAAAGAATAAACTCATTTCAATTGTTTGTTCAAAATTTTGATATTCTGTGTATGTCAGTTAAGTTACTGTATATACAGTGGACAGCAAAAGTCTTAGTACGGCAATATATTTTAGCAATTTCATGAATTTAACCAACAGTTTGAATAAAAAAAAGGTTTTTATATTTATTATATGAATTTATTTCTGTTTTATTATAAAACAAACAATTTTTTAATGTTTTTCATAAAACAAAAAAAAAAATAAGGAATAAGTTTCCGATGACTCCGTAGGTACCCCACCAAGGAGAACCCTAAGTAAATTTTAAATTCAAATACCTTATATATGAAAATTTTATCCCTTGTATTTATTAGAATATCCCTTAAGGTCAAGCACTCCATTTAACACATTTGGAATTGAATGTACAAGTTTTGTTAAGTGTTTTCTGGTGGCACCATGAGCAAGTTTTTCGGTTGACTTTTGTTTGAGGTTTAGCGACTACGTAACCGTTCATTCAAATGATCTCCTAAATACTCTCTTGAAGTCATATTGGGATTTTGTGCAAGAGGATTAAGGCTGTGGGGACTTTTTTGTCTTTGTACTTTTTAGAGTACTAAGACTTTTTCTGTCCACTGTATGTATAGTACCTACCTGTACAATGTATCGCATATATTCATGCCATGAATTTTTAATTAAAGAACAAATTTTTCTTTGCACCTCGTTTTTACTGAAAGATGTCAGTTGTTGTTGCTTTTTTTTGTTACTGTTTGAGGAGGTACGACCAAATAAAGTTGACTGTATGTGGGTAGGGCTTCATGTTCTGTTTGTTTTTTGTTTTTACCTTTTAAGAGTAAATCTTGATATCTTTTTAATTTTTCTGAATTGTTGAATATGAATAGAAGAAGTCTACGTTATTTCAAAATCTAATAATATTTGAAATTTATATTGTTTATGCTTTTTAATCTTTAAAAAATAGTAATAAAGTATAAAAGATTTCTTATCAGTTGAAACAGGCAATAAGTTAGCTAAAATGGACAGACTCTTAGCCAATTTCGGATGGATGATATTAAACCAAACCTATAAACAAAAAGTAAGACTTCAAAGGCATCTGCATTAGAACAGGCAATGCATACTATAAAAGCAAGCAAATGGCTGAAGTGCAACAAATTCGATTTACAGATTTAATTGTTCTTTGTTACCTACAATTATCTACTTATCCAGATACTTATGTATAGTTGTGACGTACTTGAATTATAAATGAGTGGATTGTAATGAAGAGAGACACGTCGTAGTGAGAAATGCAAATGCTTGTTTCAAAATATGACAGGTGTTAATATTCTGAGAGCCATTATTACAACTTCCTGTTGGGTTTAGTTAAAGGTAACTTCAGCTAAAGTGAACTTTAAAGTCACCTTTAACTTCCTTACGTTATTACAACCTAATGATAAGATAAAGTTAACTTTTTCAAAAATATTGCAGAGCCGGAGCAATGCCGATAACACGGCTCAATTAAACAAGTTTTTTAAACGCAGTGTCAACGACGGGCTTCGTTTTTTTGTATACGCTCATTTTGTATATGCTCATTTTGTTTATATTTGAAGTTGCCATATTGAAAATAATATATAATATGGCAAGTTCACACATAAACTTAACTTTAAAAGCTATTACAATTTATCTGCCCGTTAAAATCATCCCTTTAGTTAACGGCAAGTTGTAATAATGGCCCTGAGTCTTTTATTGAGAAGCTCTTTTAAATAATGACCCTTAAAAATAGTAGCTATGAAGTCCCATACATTTCGACTTTCCTTTAATGGCATTTTGGAATCTTTGATCTCATATACTTATATAGACACATAATTGGTTATTAACATCCTTCAGTTTGGATAATGACGTAGCTTCTCACACCACTTACGTTGTGTGTATTAATTTTATACATTAGTGGCGGTACCTACAGTTTAAAGTCGACTTTGTACTCTACTACACTACGGCGATTTCACTATATCCCTACACATTAATGATGATTTTTCGAAATTATTTAGAAATTTTCCTTTTTCTTATGGCCGTGGTGTCAGATACAATTTCCTTGTATATCATTACGTTTTTATTAAATAGAATAACATTTTTATGTGCAGTAATTAAAAATTTAAATGAAAATTCATTTCTCACATGTTATTTCCCCTTTGGCAGCTAAGGATTGCCTTACATGATTCCTGCAGGATTTGTAAATGTGTCACTGTTACCTGAACTTTTTGATGAACGCTGTTTGTTTATTTTGCATTCAGGATGGTTAAGTGCTAGGTTAGCCTAGGTAAGGTGGTAGATCCTACTTACAGAAAGAGTTCATTCTGAGACCAGCATTGATGGCAATTGTTATACCACAATCAATTTTGTCCGGGGATCACACATTCGCTAGAGAATCCAACCCGAGTTCAAAATAAGTCTTGCTGGTCAAAAACCTTCATCTATTGATGGCAAGAGCAGGTCACTGACACATACGGTGAAAGACAGTCTCTTCAACTTCCCCAGACTCAGTGCGCCTGCCTAAATGTCGAGACTTTCGGCATGCCTACCAAAAGGAACGAGGCCCGTAAGAGTCGATCTTGTGCGATAGATGGCCATGCGATTCAAGGATAGAAGTAAGTCGTCTTCTCTTCTTGTCCAGAGATTGAACTTCTCTATGATAAGTCTAGATAATACACAAGGTTACTGAGGCAGTCCTTACATCCCTTAATCAGCATAAGAGCTACCTTTTAGTGATACGAAATTTCTCCGAGAAACCCACGACATTCATAGACAAGAACGGGTATTAAGATTACGTTCGT
Source organism: Sarcophaga caerulescens (assembly GCA_927399465.1). Lineage (NCBI taxonomy): Eukaryota > Metazoa > Arthropoda > Insecta > Diptera > Sarcophagidae > Sarcophaga > Sarcophaga caerulescens. The sequence goes on from OV656867.1 coordinate 24,670,474, forward strand.
TAGGGACTTAATCTCATGGAAAATCACGCTACCCAATAAGCTTTGCGCTGCTTTCAAAATTGCCATGACCACTGCTTGGAAAACACTGCTACGGTCAGACAGCCTTTAAGAAAGTTTAATATCCTTGTTAACCCTTAATAACACAGCCCTGCATGGGTTCTGCAAATAAGATGGCTGCAGGAGTTTCTGAAGGCATTTTGCGCGCTGAACATGAATCTGGGTTGTACAGATCTTCATTCAGATTTTAAAAATTCAAAATGGCGGATCCAATATAGTAGTCGAGGTTTATAAAAATTAATCGGACTTACTTAAAAACCGCTATACGCCATACGACCGCCATATTGGATCCGCCATTATTAATTTTTTTAAACCTGAATGAAGATCTGTAATCAGCGAGCCCAAAAACCCCTGAGTAACAATTTTCAAGTAAATCTGATTAATTTTTAAGGACCTCCGTAATGTGTTTTTTTTCTCTTGCACCCCTTGACATAAACCCACCGCCTACTTTAAGTGTGCATGCAATCAATTTGGCTTTGGGCTCATTTTAAAGAGCAGAGATCAATTGTCAATTTCTGACAATAGCGATGGTTCTAGCACGTCAGTGTTTAGCTCTACAATTTTTCCAAAATGGCCAAAAATTTTGAAAAGTTTTTGAACCCAGATTCGTGTTCAGCGCGCAAAATGCCTTCGGAAACACCTGGTGCCATCTTATTTGCACAAAAAAAGTCCAAATTTGCAGGGCTGTGTAATTATACTACAGTCTTCAAAACAAACTTCAGGGCCCCATTGGAAATATGCAAATCTCCAGAGCAGATGTCCTATTTCGAAAGTTGTAACGTTTTTGACTTGTCTATGTGTTCCCATAATAGAAGTCCACAGTATATGTTCATAGTCGATGTTGGGCCAGTATTTGAGCGCATTGATTTTTACTGCCAACACGTCAGCCCTCTGCCTTAGGAGATCAGTGGGTAGCCAATTGGGTATAGTATATAATGCCTTGATTGGAATGGAACAGAGAGCACTTGTGTTTAATACAGCTGGCTATCAGTTGGCAGTAGCATTGATGTTTGTAAACACAGTTCACTAAACATGTACTCAGTAGAACAAGATTGGCTCGTTAGCGCTAGTATGTGATAGTTGGTTTGATATTTTTTAAATATTATTATTTGACGTCCTCAAAAAAATTCATGGAACATAGGGTAGTCACAGAGCTTCTCTCTTATTTTCTTATTATTTCTTCTGCTTCATTGATTCAATTTCTTTAATCGATTGTTTTCAACTATGTATACGATTATATATTTCACTTTATCAGGTTGTAGGTTCCATCAGTGCTTTGAAGCAAAGTCCTCTATTAGGATATTATTTATTTGGGTTAGGAAATAGTTATTTTGCTTGAGAGCAATTCAGCTCATTGGAGCTTCCTGGATGAATGATTAACAGCAGATTGATCTATAAGAGCAACTATAAGAGCACATTAAGTCTTGGAATCTTTAATGACTAAAGCCTTTAAGTGGCATTTTCTAAAGGGGGCTGAAAAATTCCAAGCGTTTTTAGATTCCGTTCTTTTCGTGCCCTTCTTTCTGCAAAAAGTAATCTTTCAACATACATATGCGGAATAGATTTTGTTAAATTTAGTCCTCGAATGCTGATCAGTGCGCTACATGTTTTCTTTTAAGTTGGATATAGAAAGATCAATATCAGTGCACAACCGTAAATCTCATTTGCTGAGGTATTTTTTTTAAATTGCGCCAATCAATGTTTTCACTCACTGTCATATTGGGTGATGTGACATCATAAGAATATGAAATCGTGAGAATATTAGGCATACCAAGGAAAAATGTTCTGAGCTTAGATTTGATTTTGGACTTTCATTTTATTAATATTGTTACGATAATCTAGATACTGGCGTTTTGCTTTTAAAGGGTAATTTTTTAAGAGCTATAGGAAAATTTTTCCAAAAAAAAACACATAAAATTCAGAAAAATTCATGAAATCTTTATTTGAATCGATAGCACGGTCCTTATAATTTGATGTTTGAAGATTATTTCATGCAAATGTTGACCGCGACTGCGCCTCAAATGGTCTATCCGCTTAGTCCAATTTTGGCATACTCTTTCCAACATTTCGGCCGGTATCTCACGAATAAATATCCACTTTTTTTTTGCCCAAAATGCAAGAGCTTGACTTGCATGACATGTGGTTTCAACAAGACGGTGCCACATGCCACACAGCACGCGTAACAATGGACTTATTGAGAGGCGAGTTCGGTGAATATTTTATTTCACGTTCGGGAACGGTCAATTGGCCGCCTAGATCGTGCGATTTAACGCCTTTAGACTATTTTTTGTGGGGCTATGTTAAAGCTCATGTCTATACAAACAAGCCCGCTTCAATTGACGCATTGGAAGACAACATTGAAGCATTTATTCGTGAGATACCGGCCGAAATGTTGGAAAGAGTATGCAAAAATTGGGCTAAGCGGATGGATGAGGCGCAGTCGATACCATAGTACGATTCAAATAAAGATTTTTCTGAAGTTTTTGATTTTTTTTAAAAAAATTTCCTATAGCTCTTAAAAAATCACCCATTACATCTTTTAACATTAAAATTATAAACAAAAGCTACAAAAACAAAACAATAAACTCGTTTAAAAATTATCGCACTGCGTAATATAACAACAAACACCAGCATGAAACAAAATGGTAAACAAGTAAACAAAAATACAACAACAAACACTACATGAATAAATGTAAATAAAATACACAAACAACAATAATGAAGGCGAATCCACGAACATTCGTCTTCAAGAACATTTATCACACTGATTACGTTGCCATATAAAAGACAAGGTAAAGCATCCGACTGAGTTAGTAAAAGTTCAGTCAGTCTTGGGTGAAGACGAGGTGCGTTTAAAGAGAGTAATCGTGGTTTGAAGATCTCCGTTACAAAGATCTGTCGAACAATTGACTAGTAAATGTTATTGTTTATGCAAAAAAGTGCAAAACAAAGCAATTGTTGTTGTTTACATAAAGTAGTGAACAGTAACAACAGAATCAAAGAATTTAATTAAAACTAAACAAAAATTTGTTTTTACTTTTATTTGCAATCTACGAGCTTATATTTTTAAACGTTTTTAAAAGACTAAATTGTAACAATATTAAACATTGTCACATTCAGTTATTCTGTTTTAAAAAAATGAATTTAAATTTTAAATCTTTGAAAACAAAGATGTCAGAGTCAATATAATGTTATTTATTTGTTTTAAATTTGAGAATAACCTTTTTAAGTATTTAAATTTAATTTTGTAAAACAAGATTTTAGGTAATTGTAGTCGAAAGTTGTGAACAGTGGTACACAGAATTATGCGAACAATAAAAAAATTTAATTAAAACTAAACAAAAATTTATTTTTATTTTATTTGCAATCTACGAGCTCATATTTTAAACGTTTTTAGAAGCTAAAAATGTAGCAATTTTTAACTTCAAATGTATCAGTTCGTTTTAAAAATGTTTTACTTATTTCTTCTTCAAGCAATTTTAAAGTTGTATTTGTTTCGAAGACTAACAGAGAATTTGTATCAGAACTATACTCTTCTCTTTTCTTACTTTTTCTACGAAAATTGTCAATTATTTATGAAAACGTTAATGCAAATTGTCAGAATTGTAAACATTTGCCTGGAGGTCCTTTTGTCAATTTAACGAAATCAAAAGAAATAAAATGAAAACGAATCTCTACACAAGTATGTAAAGCGATAGAAAAAAAATGAAATTAAAAGAAGGAAATGGGGTTAGAATGGCTAAAAGATACCCTATATGACATCGACATCTATAGACAACATAATTTTCTATAGCAAATCTATCAACAACATAATTTTCTATAGAAAATCTATCGACAACATAATTTTCTATAGGAAATCTGTCGACAACATAATTTTCTATAGCAAATCTATCGACAACATAATTTTCTATAGGACATCTATCGACAACATAATTTTCTATAGCAAATCTGTCAAAAACATAATTTTCTATAGGAAATCTGTCGACAACATAATTTTCTATACAAAATCTATCGACAACATAATTTTCTATAGGACATCTATCGACAACATAAATTTCTATAGGAAATCTGTCGACAACATAATTTTCTATAGGACATCTATCGACAACATAATTTTCTGTAGGAAATCTATCGACAACATAATTTTCTATAGGACATCTATCGACAGCATAATTTTCTGTAGGAAATCTATCGACAACATAATTTTCTATAGGACATCTATCGACAACATAAATTTCTATAGGAAATCTGTCGACAACATAATTTTCTATAGGAAATCTGTCGACAACATAATTTCCTGTAGGAAATCTATCGACAACATAATTTTCTATAGGACATCTGTCGACAACATAATTTTCTGTAGGAAATCTATCGACAACATAATTTTCTATAGGACATCTATCGACAGCATAATTTTCTGTAGGAAATCTATCGACAACATAATTTTCTATAGGACATCTATCGACAACATAAATTTCTATAGGAAATCTGTCGACAACATAATTTTCTATAGGAAATCTGTCGACAACATAATTTCCTGTAGGAAATCTATCGACAACATAATTTTCTATAGGACATCTATCGACAGCATAATTTTCTGTAGGAAATCTATCGACAACATAATTTTCTATAGGACATCTATCGACAACATAAATTTCTATAGGAAATCTGTCGACAACATAATTTTCTATAGGAAATCTGTCGACAACATAATTTCCTGTAGGAAATCTATCGACAACATAATTTTCTATAGGACATCTATCGACAACATAATTTTCTGTAGGAAATCTATCGACAACATAATTTTCTATAGGACATCTATCGACAGCATAATTTTCTGTAGGAAATCTATCGACAACATAATTTTCTATAGGACATCTATCGACAACATAAATTTCTATAGGAAATCTGTCGACAACATAATTTTCTATAGGAAATCTGTCGACAACATAATTTCCTGTAGGAAATCTATCGACAACATAATTTTCTATAGGACATCTATCGACAGCATAATTTTCTGTAGGAAATCTATCGACAACATAATTTTCTATAGGACATCTATCGACAACATAAATTTCTATAGGAAATCTGTCGACAACATAATTTTCTATAGGAAATCTGTCGACAACATAATTTCCTGTAGGAAATCTATCGACAACATAATTTTCTATAGGACATCTATCGACAGCATAATTTTCTATAGGAAATCTGTCGACAACATAATTTTCTATAGGAAATCTGTCGACAACATAATTTCCAGTAGGAAATCTATCGACACCATAATTTTCTATAGGACATCTATCGACAACATAATTTTCTATAGGACATCTATCGACAACATAATTTTCTATAGGACATCTATCGACAACATAAATTTCTATAGGACATCTGTCGACAACATAATTTTCTATAGGAAATCTGTCGACAACATAATTTCCTGTAGGAAATCTATCGACAACATAATTTTCTATAGGACATCTATCGACAACATAATTTTCTGTAGGAAATCTATCGACAACATAATTTTCTATAGGACATCTATCGACAACATAAATTTCTATAGGAAATCTGTCGACAACATAATTTTCTATAGGAAATCTGTCGACAACATAATTTCCTGTAGGAAATCTATCGACAACATAATTTTCTAATGGACATCTATCGACAGCATAATTTTCTATAGGAAATCTGTCGACAACATAATTTTCTATAGGAAATCTGTCGACAACATAATTTCCAGTAGGAAATCTATCGACAACATAATTTTCTATAGGAAATCTATAGACAACATAATTTTCTATAGGACATCTATCGACAGCATAATTTTCTATAGGAAATCTATCGACAACATAATTTTCTAATGGACATCTATCGACAGCATAATTTTCTATAGGAAATCTATCGACAACATAATTTTCTATATGAAATCTATAGACAACATAATTTTCTATAGGACATCTGTCGACAACATAATTTTCTATATGAAATCTATAGACAACATAAGTTGCTATAGCACATCTATAGACAACAGAATTTTCTATATGAAATCTATAGACAACATAAGTTTCTATAGGAAATCTATCGACAACATAATTTTCTATAGGACATCTATAGACAACATAATTTTCTATAGGACATCTATAGACAACATAAGTTTCTATAGGACATCTGTCGACAACATAATTTTCTATATGAAATCTATAGACAACATAAGTTTCTATAGGAAATCTATCGACAACATAATTTTCTATATGAAATCTATAGACAACATAATTTTCTATAGGACATCTATAGACAACATAATTTTCTATAGGACATCTATAGACAACATAATTTTCTATAGGACATCTGTCGACAACATAATTTTCTATAAGACATCTATAGACAACAGAATTTTCTATAGGGAATCTATCGACAACATAATTTCCTATAGGACATCTATAGACAACATAAGTTGCTATAGCACATCTATAGACAACAGAATTTTCTATATGAAATCTATAGACAACATAAGTTTCTATAGGAAATCTATAGACAACATAAGTTTCTATAGGAAATCTATCGACAACATCATTTTCTATAGGAAATCTATCGACAACATAATTTTCTGTAGGAAATCTATCGACAACATAATTTTCTATAGGACATCTATCGACAACATAAATTTCTATAGGAAATCTGTCGACAACATAATTTTCTATAGGAAATCTGTCGACAACATAATTTCCTGTAGGAAATCTATCGACAACATAATTTTCTAATGGACATCTATCGACAGCATAATTTTCTATAGGAAATCTGTCGACAACATAATTTTCTATAGGAAATCTGTCGACAACATAATTTCCAGTAGGAAATCTATCGACAACATAATTTTCTATAGGAAATCTATCGACAACATAATTTTCTATATGAAATCTATAGACAACATAATTTTCTATAGGACATCTGTCGACAACATAATTTTCTATATGAAATCTATAGACAACATAAGTTGCTATAGCACATCTATAGACAACAGAATTTTCTATATGAAATCTATAGACAACATAAGTTTCTATAGGAAATCTATCGACAACATAATTTTCTATAGGACATCTATAGACAACATAATTTTCTATAGGACATCTATAGACAACATAAGTTTCTATAGGACATCTGTCGACAACATAATTTTCTATATGAAATCTATAGACAACATAATTTTCTATAGGACATCTATAGACAACATAATTTTCTATAGGACATCTATAGACAACATAATTTTCTATAGGACATCTGTCGACAACATAATTTTCTATAAGACATCTATAGACAACAGAATTTTCTATAGGGAATCTATCGACAACATAATTTCCTATAGGACATCTATAGACAACATAAGTTGCTATAGCACATCTATAGACAACAGAATTTTCTATATGAAATCTATAGACAACATAAGTTTCTATAGGAAATCTATCGACAACATAATTTTCTATAGGACATCTATAGACAACATAATTTTCTATAGGACATCTATAGACAACATAAGTTTCTATAGGAAATCTATCGACAACATCATTTTCTATAGGAAATCTATCGACAACATAATTTTCTATAGGAAATCTATCGACAACATAAGTTTCTATAGGAAATCTATCGACAACATAATTTTCTATATGAAATCTATAGACAACATAATTTTCTATAGGACATCTATAGACAAAATAATTTTCTATAGGACATCTATAGACAACATAAGTTTCTATAGGACATCTGTCGACAACATAAGTTTCTATATGAAATCTATAGACAACATAAGTTGCTATAGGAAATCTATCGACAACATAATTTTCTATATGAAATCTATAGACAACATAAGTTGCTATAGGACATCTATCGACAACATAATTTTCTGTAGGAAATTTATCGACAACATAATTTTCTATAGGACATCTGTCGACAACATAATTTTCTATAGGAAATCTATAGACAACATAAGTTTCTATAGGACATCTATAAACAACATAATTTTCTATAGGACATCTATCGACAACATAATTTCTATAGGACATCTGTCGACAACATAATTTTCTATAGGAAATCTATAGACAACATAATTTTTTGTAGGTAATCTATCGACAACATAATTTTCTATAGGAAATCTATAGACAACATAAGTTTCTATAGGAAATCTATCGACAACATAATTTTCTATAGGACATCTATCGACAACATAATCTTCTGTAGGAAATCTATCGACAACATAATTTTCTATAGGAAATCTGTCGACAACATAATTTTCTATAGGGAATCTATCGACAACATAATTTTCTATAGGGAATCTATAGACAACATAATTTTCTATAGGTAATCTATAAACAACATAATTTTATATAGGACATCTATCGACAACATAATTTTCTATAGGACATCTGTCGACAACATAATTTTCTATAGGAAATCTATAGACAACATAAGTTTCTATAGGACATCTGTCGACAACATAATTTTCTATAGGAAATCTATCGACAACATAATTTTCTATAGGGAATCTATCGACAACATAATTTTCTATAGGGAATCTATAGACAACATAATTTTCTATAGGAAATCTATAAACAACATAAGTTTCTATAGGACATCTATCGACAACATAATTTTCTATAGGACATCTGTCGACAACATAATTTTCTATAGGACATCTGTCGACAACATAATTTTCTATAGGAAATCTATAGACAACATAAGTTGCTATAGGAAATCTATCGACAACATAATTTTCTATATGAAATCTATAGACAACATAAGTTTCTATAGGAAATCTATCGACAACATAATTTTCTATATGAAATCTATAGACAACATAATTTTCTATAGGAAATCTATAGACAACATAAGTTTCTATAGGAAATCTATCGACAACATAATTTTCTATAGGACATCTATAGACAACATAATTTTCTATAGGACATCTATAGACAACATAAGTTTCTATAGGACAACTGTCGACAACAGAATTTTCTATAGGGAATCTATCGACAACATAATTTTCTATAGGAAATCTGTCGACAACATAATTTTCTATAGGAACTCTATAGACAACATAATTTTCTATAGGACATCTATCGACAACATAATTTCCTATAGGGAATTTATCGACAACGTAATCTTCTATTGAAAATCTATCGACAACATAATTTTCTATAGGGAATCTATAGACAACATAATTTTCTATAGGACATCTGTCGACAACATAATTTTCTATAGGGAATCTATAGACAACATAATTTTCTATAGGATATCTGCCGACAACATAATTTTCTATAGGACATCTATCGACAACATAATTTCCTATAGGAAATCTGTCGACAACATAATTTTCTATAGGGAATCTATCGACAACATAATTTTCTATAGGACATCTGTCGACAACATAATTTTCTATAGGACATCTGTCGACAACATAATTTTCTATAGGGAATCTATCGACAACAGAATTTTCTATAGAAAATCTATCGACAACATAATTTTCTTTAGGAAATCTGTCTACAACATAATTTTCTATAGGGAATCTATCGACAACATAATTTTCTATAGGACATTTGTCGACAACATAATTTTCTATAGGAAATCTATAGACAACATAATTTTCTATAGGGACTCTCGAGAAACATAATTTTCTATAGGAAATCTGTCGACAACATAATTTTCTATAGGAAATCTGTCGACAACATAATTTTCTATAGGAAATCTATCGACAACATAATTTTCTGTAGGAAATCTATCGACAACATAATTTTCTATAGGAAATCTATCGACAACATAATTTTCTATAGGAAATCTGTCGACAACATAATTTTCTATAGGAAATCTATAGGCAACATAATTTTCTATAGGAAATCTATCGACAACATAATTTTCTATAGGGAATCTATCGACAACAAAATTTTCTATAGGAAATCTATAGGCAACATAATTTTCTATAGCACATCTGTCGACAACATAATTTTCTATAGGAAATCTATAGACAACATAAGTTTCTATAGGAAATCTATCGACAACATAATTTTCTATAAGACATCTATAGACAACAGAATTTTCTATAGGGAATCTATCGACAACATAATTTCCTATAGGACATCTATAGACAACATAATTTTCTATAGGAAATCTATAGACAACAGAATTTTCTATAGGGAATCTATCGACAACATAATTTTCTATAGGGAATCTATCGACAACATAATTTTCTATAGGACATCTATCGACAACATAATTTTCTGTAGGAAATCTGTCGACAACATAATTTTCTATAGGAAATCTATCGACAACATAAGTTTCTATAGGAAATCTATCGACAACATAATTCTCTATAGGACATCTATCGACAACATAATTTTCTGTAGGAAATCTGTCGACAACATAATTTTCTATAGGAAATCTATCGACAACATAATTTTCTATAGGACATCTATCGACAACATAATTTTCTGTAGGAAATCTGTCGACAACATAATTTTCTATAGGAAATCTATCGACAACATAAGTTTCTATAGGAAATCTATCGACAACATAATTCTCTATAGGACATCTATCGACAACATAATTTTCTGTAGGAAATCTGTCGACAACATAATTTTCTATAGGGAATCTATCGACAACATAATTTTCTATAGGACATCTATCGACAACATAATTTTCTGTAGGAAATCTGTCGACAACATAATTTTCTATAGGAAATCTATCGACAACATAAGTTTCTATAGGAAATCTATCGACAACATAATTTTCTATAGGACATCTATCGACAACATAATTTTCTATAGGAAATCTATCGACAACATAATTTTCTATAGGAAATCTATCGACAACATAATTTTCTATAGGAAATCTGTCGACAACATAATTTTCTATAGGACATCTATCGACAACATAATTTTCTGTAGGAAATCTGTCGACAACATAATTTTCTATAGGAAATCTATCGACAACATAATTTTCTATAGGAAATCTGTCGACAACATAATTTTCTATAGGACATCTATCGACAACATAATTTTCTGTAGGAAATCTGTCGACAACATAAGTTTCTATAGGAAATCTATCGACAACATAATTTTCTGTAGGAAATCTATCGACAACATAATTTTCTATAGGAAATCTATCGACAACATAATTTTCTATAGGAAATCTATCGACAACATAATTTTCTATAGGAAATCTGTCGACAACATAATTTTCTATAGGAAATCTATCGACAACATAATTTTCTATAGGATATCTATAGACAACATAATTTTCTATAGGAAATCTATAGACAACATAATTTTCTATAGGGAATCTATCGACAACATAATTTTCTATAGCAAATCTGTCGACAACATAATTTTCTATAGGAAATCTATAGACAACATAATTTTCTATAGGAAATCTATCGACAACATAATTTTCTATAGGAAATCTGTCGACAACATAATTTTCTATAGGAAATCTATCGACAACATAATTTTCTATAGGAAATCTGTCGACAACATAATTTTCTATAGGAAATCTATCGACAACATAATTTTCTATAGGATATCTATAGACAACATAATTTTCTATAGGAAATCTGTCGACAACATAATTTTCTATAGGAAATCTATCGACAACATAATTTTCTATAGGAAATCTATCGACAACATAATTTTCTATAGGAAATCTGTCGACAACATAATTTTCTATAGGAAATCTATCGACAACATAATTTTCTATAGGAAATCTATCGACAACATAATTTTCTATAGGAAATCTATCGACAACATAATTTTCTATAGGAAATCTGTCGACAACATAATTTTCTATAGGAAATCTATCGACAACATAATTTTCTATAGGAAATCTGTCGACAACATAATTTTCTATAGGAAATCTATCGACAACATAATTTTCTATAGGAAATCTATCGACAACATAATTTTCTATAGGAAATCTGTCGACAACATAATTTTCTATAGGAAATCTATCGACAACATAATTTTCTATAGGAAATCTATCGACAACATAATTTTCTATAGGAAATCTGTCGACAACATAATTTTCTATAGGAAATCTATCGACAACATAATTTTCTATAGGATATCTATAGACAACATAATTTTCTATAGGAAATCTATAGACAACATAATTTTCTATAGGGAATCTATCGACAACATAATTTTCTATAGCAAATCTGTCGACAACATAATTTTCTATAGGGAATCTATCGACAACATAATTTTCTATAGCAAATCTATCGACAACATAATTTTCTATTGGGAATCTATCGGCAACATAATTTTCTATAGGGAATCTATCGGCAACATAATTTTCTATAGGGAATCTATCGACAACATAATTTTCTATAGGAAATCTGTCGACAACATAATTTTCTATAACAAATCTGTCGACAACATAATTTTCTATAGGGAATCTATCGACAACATAATTTTCTATAGCACATCTATAGACAACATAATTTTCTATAGGGAATCTATCGGCAACATAATTTTCTATAGGGAATCTATCGGCAACATAATTTTCTATAGGGAATCTATCGACAACATAATTTTCTATAGGGAATCTATCGGCAACATAATTTTCTATAGGGAATCTATCGACAACATAATTTTCTATAGGGAATCTATCGGCAACATAATTTTCTATAGGAAATCTGTCGACAACATAATTTTCTATAACAAATCTGTCGACAACATAATTTTCTATAGGAAATCTATCGACAACATAATTTTCTATAGGGAATCTATCGGCAACATAATTTTCTATAGGGAATCTATCGACAACATAATTTTCTATAGGGAATCTATCGGCAACATAATTTTCTATAGGAAATCTGTCGACAACATAATTTTCTATAACAAATCTGTCGATAACATAATTTTCTATAGAAAATCTGTAGACAACATAATTTTCTATAGCAAATCTATAGACGACATAATTTTCTTTAGAAAATCTATAGACAACATAATTTTCTATAGGAAATCTATCGACAACATAATTTTCTATAGGAAATCCATCGACAACATAATTTTCTATAGGAAATCTGTCGACAACATAATTTTCTATAGAAAATATATAGACAACATAATTTTCTATAGGAAATCTGTAGACAACATAATTTTCTATAGCAAATCTATAGACGACATAATTTTCTTTAGAAAATCTATAGACAACATAATTTTCTATAGGAAATCTATCGACAACATAATTTTCTATAGGAAATCCATCGACAACATAATTTTCTATAGGAAATCTGTCGACAACATAATTTTTTATAGGAAATCCATCGACAACATAATTTTCTATAGGAAATCTGTCGACAACATAATTTTCTATAGGAAATCTATCGACAACATAATTTTCTATAGGGAATCTATCGGCAACATAATTTTCTATAGGGAATCTATCGACAACATAATTTTCTATAGGGAATCTATCGGCAACATAATTTTCTATAGGGAATCTATCGACAACATAATTTTCTATAGGGAATCTATCGGCAACATAATTTTCTATAGGAAATCTGTCGACAACATAATTTTCTATAACAAATCTGTCGACAACATAATTTTCTATAGGAAATCTATCGACAACATAATTTTCTATAGGGAATCTATCGGCAACATAATTTTCTATAGGGAATCTATCGACAACATAATTTTCTATAGGGAATCTATCGGCAACATAATTTTCTATAGGAAATCTGTCGACAACATAATTTTCTATAACAAATCTGTCGATAACATAATTTTCTATAGAAAATCTGTAGACAACATAATTTTCTATAGCAAATCTATAGACGACATAATTTTCTTTAGAAAATCTATAGACAACATAATTTTCTATAGGAAATCTATCGACAACATAATTTTCTATAGGAAATCCATCGACAACATAATTTTCTATAGGAAATCTGTCGACAACATAATTTTCTATAGAAAATATATAGACAACATAATTTTCTATAGGAAATCTGTAGACAACATAATTTTCTATAGCAAATCTATAGACGACATAATTTTCTTTAGAAAATCTATAGACAACATAATTTTCTATAGGAAATCTATCGACAACATAATTTTCTATAGGAAATCCATCGACAACATAATTTTCTATAGGAAATCTGTCGACAACATAATTTTTTATAGGAAATCCATCGACAACATAATTTTCTATAGGAAATCTGTCGACAACATAATTTTCTATAGGAAATCTATCGACAACATAATTTTCTATAGGGAATCTATCGACAACATAATTTTCTATAGGGAATCTATCGACAACATAATTTTCTATAGGAAATCTGTCGACAACATAATTTTCTATAACAAATCTGTCGATAACATAATTTTCTATAGAAAATCTGTAGACAACATAATTTTCTATAGCAAATCTATAGACGACATAATTTTCTTTAGAAAATCTATAGACAACATAATTTTCTATAGGAAATCTATCGACAACATAATTTTCTATAGGAAATCCATCGACAACATAATTTTCTATAGGAAATCTGTCGACAACATAATTTTTTATAGGAAATCCATCGACAACATAATTTTCTATAGGAAATCTGTCGACAACATAATTTTCTATAGGAAATCTATCGACAACATAATTTTCTATAGGAAATCTATCGACAACATAATTTTCTATAGGGAATCTATCGACAACATAATTTTCTATAGGAAATCTATCGACAACATAATTTTCTATAACAAATCTGTCGATAACATAATTTTCTATAGGAAATCTGTAGACAACATAATTTTCTATAGCAAATCTATAGACGACATAATTTTCTTTAGAAAATCTATAGACAACATAATTTTCTATAGGAAATCTATCGACAACATAATTTTCTATAGGAAATCCATCGACAACATAATTTTCTATAGGAAATCTGTCGACAACATAATTTTTTATAGGAAATCCATCGACAACATAATTTTCTATAGGAAATCTGTCGACAACATAATTTTCTATAGGAAATCTATCGACAACATAATTTTCTATAGGAAATCTATCGACAACATAATTTTCTATAGGGAATCTATCGACAACATAATTTTCTATAGGAAATCTATCGACAACATAATTTTCTATAGAAAATCTGTCGACAACATAATTTTCTATAGGAAATCTATCGACAACATAATTTTCTTTAGCAAAACTATAGACAACATAATTTTCTATAGGACATCTATCGACAACATAATTTTCTATAGGAAATCTCTCGACAACATAATTTTCTTTAGAAAATCTATAGACAACATAATTTTCTATAGGAAATCTATCGACAACATAATTTTCTTTAGCAAAACTATAGACAACATAATTTTCTATAGGAAATCTATAGACAACATAATTTTCTATAGGAAATCTATCGACAACATAATTTTCTTTAGAAAATCTATAGACAACACAATTTTCTATAGGGAATCTCTGGACAACATAATTTTCTATAGGGAATCTCTCGACAACATAATTTTCTTTAGAAAATCTATAGACAACATAGTTTTCTATAGGGAATCTCTGGACAACATCATTTTCTATAGGAAATCTATCGACAACATAATTTTCTATAGGAAATCTATCGACAACATAATTTTCTATAGGACATCTATCGACAACATAATTTTCTATAGGAAATCTATCGACAACATAATTTTCTTTAGCAAAACTATAGACAACATAATTTTCTATAGGGAATCTCTGGACAACATAATTTTCTATAGGGAATCTCTCGACAACATAATTTTCTTTAGAAAATCTATAGACAACATAATTTTCTATAGGGAATCTCTGGACAACATAATTTTCTATAGGGAATCTCTCGACAACATAATTTTCTTTAGCAAAACTATAGACAACATAATTTTCTATAGGAAATCTATCGACAACATAATTTTCTATAGGAAATCTATCGACAACATAATTTTCTTTAGAAAATCTATAGACAACATAATTTTCTATAGGGAATCTCTGGACAACATAATTTTCTATAGGGAATCTCTCGACAACATAATTTTCTTTAGAAAATCTATAGACAACATAATTTTCTATAGGGAATCTCTGGACAACATAATTTTCTATAGGAAATCTATCGACAACATAATTTTCTATAGGAAATCTATCGACAACATAATTTTCTATAACAAATCTGTCGACAACATAATTTTCTATAGGGAATCTCTGGACAACATAATTTTCTATAGGAAATCTATCGACAACATAATTTTCTATAGGAAATCTATCGACAACATAATTTTCTATAGGAAATCTATCGACAACATAATTTTCTTTAGAAAATCTATAGACAACATAATTTTCTATAGGAAATCTATAGACAACATAATTTTCTATAGGAAATCTATCGACAACATAATTTTCTATAGAAAATCTGTCGACAACATAATTTTCTATAGGAAATCTATCGACAACATAATTTTCTTTAGCAAAACTATAGACAACATAATTTTCTATAGGAAATCTATAGACAACATAATTTTCTATAGGACATCTATCGACAACATAATTTTCTATAGGAAATCTATAGACAACATAATTTTCTATAGGACATCTATCGACAACATAATTTTCTATAGGAAATCTATCGACAACATAATTTTCTATAGGAAATCTATCGACAACATAATTTTCTATAGGAAATCTATCGACAACATAATTTTCTTTAGAAAATCTATAGACAACATAATTTTCTATAGGAAATCTATCGACAACATAATTTTCTTTAGAAAATCTATAGACAACATAATTTTCTATAGGAAATCTATAGACAACATAATTTTCTATAGGACATCTATCGACAACATAATTTTCTATAGGAAATCTATCGACAACATAATTTTCTATAGGAAATCTATCGACAACATAATTTTCTTTAGAAAATCTATAGACAACATAATTTTCTATAGGGAATCTCTGGACAACATAATTTTCTATAGGGAATCTCTCGACAACATAATTTTCTTTAGAAAATCTATAGACAACATAATTTTCTATAGGAAATCTATCGACAACATAATTTTCTATAGGAAATCTATCGACAACATAATTTTCTATAACAAATCTGTCGACAACATAATTTTCTATAGGGAATCTCTGGACAACATAATTTTCTATAGGAAATCTATCGACAACATAATTTTCTATAGGAAATCTATCGACAACATAATTTTCTATAGGAAATCTATCGACAACATAATTTTCTTTAGAAAATCTATAGACAACATAATTTTCTATAGGAAATCTATAGACAACATAATTTTCTATAGGAAATCTATCGACAACATAATTTTCTATAGGGAATCTATAGACAACATAATTTTCTATAGGAAATCTATCGACAACATAATTTTCTATAGGAAATCTATCGACAACATAATTTTCTATAGGGAATCTATAGACAACATAATTTTCTATAGGAAATCTATAGACAACATAATTTTCTATAGGAAATCTATAGACAACATAATTTTCTATAGGAAATCTATCGACAACATAATTTTCTATAGGAAATCTATCGACAACATAATTTTCTTTAGAAAATCTATAGACAACATAATTTTCTATAGGAAATCTATAGACAACATAATTTTCTATAGGACATCTATCGACAACATAATTTTCTATAGGAAATCTATCGACAACATAATTTTCTATAGGAAATCTATCGACAACATAATTTTCTTTAGAAAATCTATAGACAACATAATTTTCTATAGGGAATCTCTGGACAACATAATTTTCTATAGGGAATCTCTCGACAACATAATTTTCTTTAGAAAATCTATCGACAACATAATTTTCTATAGGAAATCTATCGACAACATAATTTTCTATAGGAAATCTATCGACAACATAATTTTCTATAACAAATCTGTCGACAACATAATTTTCTATAGGGAATCTCTGGACAACATAATTTTCTATAGGAAATCTATCGACAACATAATTTTCTATAGGAAATCTATCGACAACATAATTTTCTATAGGAAATCTATCGACAACATAATTTTCTTTAGAAAATCTATAGACAACATAATTTTCTATAGGAAATCTATAGACAACATAATTTTCTATAGGAAATCTATCGACAACATAATTTTCTATAGGGAATCTATCGGCAACATAATTTTCTATAGGGAATCTATCGACAACATAATTTTCTATAGGGAATCTATCGGCAACATAATTTTCTATAGGGAATCTATCGGCAACATAATTTTCTATAGGGAATCTATCGACAACATAATTTTCTATAGGGAATCTATCGGCAACATAATTTTCTATAGGGAATCTATCGACAACATAATTTTCTATAGGGAATCTATCGGCAACATAATTTTCTATAGGGAATCTATCGACAACATAATTTTCTATAGGGAATCTATCGGCAACATAATTTTCTATAGGGAATCTATCGACAACATAATTTTCTATAGGGAATCTATCGGCAACATAATTTTCTATAGGAAATCTGTCGACAACATAATTTTCTATAACAAATCTGTCGACAACATAATTTTCTATAGGAAATCTATCGACAACATAATTTTCTATAGAAAATATATAGACAACATAATTTTCTATATGGAATCTATCGACAACATAATTTTCTATAGGAAATCTGTCGACAACATAATTTTCTATAGAAAATATATAGACAACATAATTTTCTATATGGAATCTATCGACAACATAATTTTCTATAGGAAATCTATCGACAACATAATTTTCTATAGGGAATCTATCGACAACATAATTTTCTATAGGAAATCTATCGACAACATAATTTTCTATAGAAAATCTGTCGACAACATAATTTTCTATAGGAAATCTATCGACAACATAATTTTCTTTAGCAAAACTATAGACAACATAATTTTCTATAGGAAATCTATAGACAACATAATTTTCTATAGGACATCTATCGACAACATAATTTTCTATAGGAAATCTCTCGACAACATAATTTTCTTTAGAAAATCTATAGACAACATAATTTTCTATAGGAAATCTATCGACAACATAATTTTCTTTAGCAAAACTATAGACAACATAATTTTCTATAGGAAATCTATAGACAACATAATTTTCTATAGGAAATCTATCGACAACATAATTTTCTTTAGAAAATCTATAGACAACATAATTTTCTATAGGGAATCTCTGGACAACATAATTTTCTATAGGGAATCTCTCGACAACATAATTTTCTATAGGAAATCTATCGACAACATAATTTTCTATAGGACATCTATCGACAACATAATTTTCTATAGGAAATCTATCGACAACATAATTTTCATTAGAAAATCTATCGACAACATAATTTTCTATAGGAAATCTATCGACAACATAATTTTCTATAGGAAATCTATCGACAACATAATTTTCTTTAGCAAAACTATAGACAACATAATTTTCTATAGGAAATCTATAGACAACATAATTTTCTATAGGACATCTATCGACAACATAATTTTCTATAGGAAATCTATAGACAACATAATTTTCTATAGGACATCTATCGACAACATAATTTTCTATAGGAAATCTATAGACAACATAATTTTCTATAGGAAATCTATCGACAACATAATTTTCTATAGGAAATCTATCGACAACATAATTTTCTTTAGAAAATCTATAGACAACATAATTTTCTATAGGAAATCTATCGACAACATAATTTTCTTTAGAAAATCTATAGACAACATAATTTTCTATAGGAAATCTATAGACAACATAATTTTCTATAGGACATCTATCGACAACATAATTTTCTATAGGAAATCTATCGACAACATAATTTTCTATAGGAAATCTATCGACAACATAATTTTCTTTAGAAAATCTATAGACAACATAATTTTCTATAGGAAATCTGTCGACAACATAATTTTCTATAGGGAATCTCTTGACAACATAATTTTCTATAGGAAATCTGTCGACAACATAATTTTCTATAGGAAATCTATAGACAACATAATTTTCTATAGGGAATCTATCGACAACATAATTTTCTATAGAAAATCTGCCGACAACATAATTTTCTATAGGAAATCTATCGACAACATAATTTTCTATAGGAAGTCTGTCGACAACATAATTTTCTGTAGCAAATCTATAGACAACATAATTTTCTATAGGAAATCTATAGACAACATAATTTTCTATAGGGAATCTATCGACAACATAATTTTCTATAGAAAATCTGCAGACAACATAATTTTCTGTAGCAAATCTATAGACAACATAATTTTCTATAGGAAATCTATAGACAACATAATTTTCTATAGGGAATCTATCGACAACATAACTTTCTATATAAAATCCGTCGACAACATAATTTTCTATAGCAAATCTATAGACAACATAATTTGCTATAGAAAATCTATCGACAACATAATTTGCTATAGAAAATCTATAGACAACATAATTTGCTATAGGAAATCTATAGACAACATAATTTTCTATAGGGAATCTCTCGACAACATAACTTTCTATATAAAATCTATAGACGACATAATTTTCTTTAGAAAATCTATAGACAACATAATTTTCTATAGGGAATCTATCGACAACATAACTTTCTATATAAAATCCGTCGACAACATAATTTTCTATAGCAAATCTATAGACAACATAATTTGCTATAGAAAATCTATCGACAACATAATTTGCTATAGAAAATCTATAGACAACATAATTTTCTATAGGAAATCTATAGACAACATAATTTTCTATAGGGAATCTATCGACAACATAATTTTCTATAGAAAATCTGCCGACAACATAATTTTCTGTAGCAAATCTATAGACAACATAATTTTCTATAGGAAATCTATAGACAACATAATTTTCTATAGGGAATCTATCGACAACATAATTTTCTATATAAAATCCGTCGACAACATAATTTTTTTATAGCAAATCTATAGACAACATAATTTGCTATAGAAAATCTGTCGACAACATAATTTTCTATAGCAAATCTATAGACAACATAATTTTCTATAGGGAATCTCTCGACAACATAATTTTCTATAGGAAATCTGTCGACAACATAATTTTCTGTAGCAAATCTATAGACAACATAATTTTCTATAGAAAATCTGTCGACAACATAATTTTCTATAGCAAATCTATAGACAACATAATTTTCTATAGGGAATCTCTCGACAACATAATTTTCTATAGGAAATCTGTCGACAACATAATTTTCTATAGGAAATCTGTCGACAACATATTTTTCTATAGCAAATCTACAGACAACATAATTTTCTATAGGGAATATCTCGACAACATAATTTTCTATAGGAAATCGGTCGACCACATAATTTTCTATAGGAAATCTGTCGACAACATAATTTTCTATAGGAAATCTGTCGACAACATAATTTTCTATAGCAAATCTATAGCCAACATAATTTTCTATAGGGAATCTCTCGAAAACATAATTTTCTATAGGAAATCTGTCGACAACATAATTTTCTATAGGAAATCTGTCGACAACATATTTTTCTATAGCAAATCTATAGCCAACATAATTTTCTATAGGAAATCTGTCGACAACATAATTTTCTATAGGAAATCTGTCGACAACATAATTTTCTATAGAAAATCTATAGACAACATAATTTTCTATAGAAAATCTATAGACAACATAATTTTCTATAGGGAATCTCTGGGCAACATAATTTTCTATAGGAAATCTGTCGACAACATAATTTTCTATAGAAAATCTGTCGACAACATTATTTTCTATAGGAAATCTGTCGACAACATATTTTTCTATAGCAAATCTATAGCCAACATAATTTTCTATAGGAAATCTGTCGACAACATAATTTTCTATAGGAAATCTGTCGACAACATAATTTTCTATAGAAAATCTATAGACAACATAATTTTCTATAGGAAATCTGTCGACAACATAATTTTCTATAGAAAATCTATAGACAACATAATTTTCTATAGGAAATCTGTCGACAACATAATTTTCTATAGGAAATCTGTCGACAACATATTTTTCTATAGCAAATCTATAGCCAACATAATTTTCTATAGGAAATCTGTCGACAACATAATTTTCTATAGGAAATCTGTCGACAACATAATTTTCTATAGAAAATCTATAGACAACATAATTTTCTATAGAAAATCTATAGACAACATAATTTTCTATAGGGAATCTCTGGGCAACATAATTTTCTATAGGAAATCTGTCGTCAACATAATTCTCTATAGGAAATCTGTCGACAACATAATTTTCTATAGAAAATCTGTCGAGAACATAATTTTTTTTATAGAAAATCTATAGACAACATAATTTTCTATAGGGAATCTATCGACAACATAATTTTCTGTAGGAAATCTGTCGACAACATAATTTTCTATAGGAAATCTGTCGACATCATAATTTTCTATAGGAAATCTGTCGACAACATAATTTTTTATTAAAAATCTGTCGACAACAAAATTTTTTATAGAAAATCTGTCGACATCATAATTTTCTATAAGAAATCTGTCGACAACATAATTTTTTATTAAAAATCTGTCGACAACAAAATTTTTTATAGAAAATCTGTCGACATCATAATTTTCTATAAGAAATCTGTCGACATCATAATTTTCTATAGGAAATCTGTCGACAACATAATTTTCTATAGCAAATCTATAGACAACATAAGTTTCTATAGGGACTCTCGAGACAACATAATTTTCTATAGGAAATCTGTCGACAACATAATTTTCTATAGGAAATCTGTCGACAACATAATTTTCTATAGGAAATCTGTCGACAACATAATTTTCTATAGCAAATCTACAGACAACATAATTTTCTATAGGAAATCTGTCGACAACATAATTTTCTATAGGATATCTATAGACAACATAATTTTCTATAGGAAATCTGTCGACAACATAATTTTCTATAGGAAATCTGTCGACATCATAATTTTCTATAGGAATTCTGTCGACAACATAATTTTTTATTAAAAATCTTTCGACAACATAATTTTCTATAGGAAATCTGTCGACATCATAATTTTCTATAACAAATCTATAGACAACATAATTTTCTATAGGAAATCTGTCGACAACATAATTTTCTATAGGAAATCTGTCGACAACATAACTTTCTATAGGAAATCTGTCGACAACATAATTTTCTATAGCAAATCTATAGACAACATAATTTTCTATAGGGACTCTCGAGACAACATAATTTTCTATAGGAAATCTGTCGACAACATAACTTTCTATAGGAAATCTGTCGACAACATAATTTTCTATAGGAAATCTGTCGACAACATAACTTTCTATAGGAAATCTGTCGACAACATAATTTTCTATAGCAAATCTATAGACAACATAATTTTCTATAGGGAATCTCTCGACAACATAATTTTCTATAGGAAATCTGTCGACAACATAACTTTCTATAGGAAATCTGTCGACAACATAATTTTCTATAGCAAATCTATAGACAACATAATTTTCTATAGGAAATCTGTCGACAACATAATTTTCTATAGGAAATCTGTCGACAACATAATTTTCTATAGCAAATCTACAGACAACATAATTTTCTATAGGAAATCTGTCGACAACATAATTTTCTATAGGAAATCTACAGACAACATAATTTTCTATAGGAAATCTGTCGACAACATAATTTTCTATAGGGAATCTGTCGACAACATAATTTTCTATAGCAAATCTATAGACAACATAATTTTCTATAGCAAATCTATAGACAACATAATTTTCTATAGCAAATCTCTAGACAACATAATTTTCTATAGGAAATCTACAGACAACATAATTTTCTATAGGAAATCTGTCGACAACATAATTTTCTATAGGGAATCTGTCGACAACATAATTTTCTATAGCAAATCTATAGACAACATAATTTTCTATAGCAAATCTATCGACAACATAATTTTCTATAGCAAATCTATAGACAACATAATTTTCTATAGGGAATCTATCGACAACATAATTTTCTATAGGAAATCTATCGACAACATAATTTTCTATAGGGAATCTATCGGCAACATAATTTTCTATAGGGAATCTATCGACAACAAAATTTTCTATAGGAAATCTGTCGACAACATAATTTTCTATAACAAATCTGTCGACAACATAATTTTCTATAGAAAATCTGTAGACAACATAATTTTCTAAAGCAAATCTATAGACAACATAATTTTCTATAGGGAATCTCTCGACAACATAATTTTCTATAGGAAATCTGTCGACAACATAACTTTCTATAGGAAATCTGTCGACAACATAATTTTCTATAGCAAATCTATAGACAACATAATTTTCTATAGGGACTCTCGAGACAACATAATTTTCTATAGGAAATCTGTCGACAACATAATTTTCTATAGGAAATCTGTCGACAACATAATTTTCTATAGGAAATCTGTCGACAACATAATTTTCTATAGCAAATCTATAGACAACATAATTTTCTATAGGGAATCTCTCGACAACATAATTTTCTATAGGAAATCTGTCGACAACATAACTTTCTATAGGAAATCTGTCGACAACATAATTTTCTATAGCAAATCTATAGACAACATAATTTTCTATAGGGACTCTCGAGACAACATAATTTTCTATAGGAAATCTGTCGACAACATAATTTTCTATAGGAAATCTGTCGACAACATAATTTTCTATAGGAAATCTGTCGACAACATAATTTTCTATAGCAAATCTACAGACAACATAATTTTCTATAGGAAATCTGTCGACAACATAATTTTCTATAGGAAATCTACAGACAACATAATTTTCTATAGGAAATCTGTCGACAACATAATTTTCTATAGGGAATCTATCGACAACATAATTTTCTATAGCAAATCTATAGACAACATAATTTTCTATAGGGACTCTCGAGACAACATAGTTTTCTATAGCAAATCTATAGACAACATAATTTTCTATAGGGAATCTATCGACAACATAATTTTCTATAGGAAATCTATCGACAACATAATTTTCTATAGGGAATCTATCGGCAACATAATTTTCTATAGGAAATCTGTCGACATCATAATTTTCTATAGGAATTCTGTCGACAACATAATTTTTTATTAAAAATCTTTCGACAACATAATTTTCTATAGGAAATCTATCGACAACATAATTTTCTATAGAAAATCTGTCGACAACATAATTTTCTATAGGAAATCTATCGACAACATAATTTTCTTTAGCAAATCTGCCGACAACATAATTTTCTATAGGAAATCTATCGACAACATAATTTTTTATTAAAAATCTTTCGACAACATAATTTTCTATAGGAAATCTATCGACAACATAATTTTCTATAGGAAATCTATAGACAACATAATTTTCTATAGGAAATCTATCGACAACATAATTTTCTATAGCAAATCTGCCGACAACATAATTTTCTATAGGAAATCTATCGACAACATAATTTTCTTTAGAAAATCTATAGACAACATAATTTTCTATAGGAAATCTGTCGACGACATAATTTTCTATAAAAAATCTATAGACAACATAATTTTCTATAGGGAATATCTCGACAACATAATTTTTTATAGAAAATCTGTCGACATCATAATTTTCTATAGGAAATCTGTCGACAACATAATTTTCTATAGAAAATCTGTCGACAACATAATTTTCTATAGCAAATCTATAGACAACATAATTTTCTATAGGAAATCTGTCGACAACATAATTTTCTATAGGAAATCTGTCGACAACATAATTTTCTACAACAAATCTATAGACAACATAATTTTCTATAGGGAATCTCTCGACAACATAATTTTCTATAGGAAGTCTGTCGACAACATAATTTTCTATAGCAAATCTATAGACAACATAATTTTCTATAGGGAATCTCTCGACAACATAATTTTCTATAGGAAATCTCTCGACAACATAATTTTCTATAGGAAGTCTGTCGACAACATAACTTTCTATAGGAAATCTCTCGACAACATAATTGTCTATAGGAAATCTGTCGACAACATAATTTTCTATAGCAAATCTACAGACAACATAATTTTCTATAGCAAATCTATAGACAACATAATTTTCTATAGGAAATCTCTCGACAACATAATTTTCTATAGGAAATCTATCGACAACATAATTTTCTATAGAAAATCTATAGACAACATAATTTTCTAAAGGGAATCTGTCGACAACATAATTTTCTATAGGAAATCTATCGACAACATAATTTTCAATAGCAAATCTATAGACAACATAATTTTCTATAGGAAGTCTGTCGACAACATAATTTTCTATAGCAAATCTATAGACAACATAATTTTCTATAGCAAATCTATAGACAACATAATTTTCTGTAGGAAAACTACCGACAACATAATTTTCTATAGGGAATCTATCGACAACATAATTTTCTATAGGAAATCTGTCGACAACATAATTTTCTATAGGAAATCTGTCGACAACATAATTTTTTATTAAAAATCTTTCGACAACATAATTTTCTATAGGAAATCTGTCGACAACATAATTTTCTATAGGAAATCTGTCGACAACATAATTTTTTATTAAAAATATTTCGACATCATAATTTTCTATAGGAAATCTATCGACAACATAATTTTCTATAGGGAATCTATCGGCAACATAATTTTCTATAGGGAATCTATCGACAACATAATTTTCTATAGGAAATCTGTCGACAACATAATTTTCTATAACAAATCTGTCGACAACATAATTTTCTATAGAATATCTGTAGACAACATAATTTTCTAAAGCAAATCTATAGACAACATAATTTTCTATAGGGAATCTCTCGACAACATAATTTTCTATAGGAAATCTGTCGACAACATAACTTTCTATAGGAAATCTGTCGACAACATAATTTTCTATAGCAAATCTATAGACAACATAATTTTCTATAGCGACTCTCGAGACAACATAATTTTCTATAGGAAATCTGTCGACAACATAATTTTCTATAGGAAATCTGTCGACAACATAATTTTCTATAGGAAATCTGTCGACAACATAATTTTCTATAGCAAATCTATAGACAACATAATTTTCTATAGGGAATCTCTCGACAACATAATTTTCTATAGGAAATCTGTCGACAACATAACTTTCTATAGGAAATCTGTCGACAACATAATTTTCTATAGCAAATCTATAGACAAAATAATTTTCTATAGGGACTCTCGAGACAACATAATTTTCTATAGGAAATCTGTCGACAACATAATTTTCTATAGGAAATCTGTCGACAACATAATTTTCTATAGGAAATCTGTCGACAACATAATTTTCTATAGCAAATCTACAGACAACATAATTTTCTATAGGAAATCTGTCGACAACATAATTTTCTATAGGAAATCTACAGACAACATAATTTTCTATAGGAAATCTGTCGACAACATAATTTTCTATAGGGAATCTATCGACAACATAATTTTCTATAGCAAATCTATAGACAACATAATTTTCTATAGGGACTCTCGAGACAACATAGTTTTCTATAGCAAATCTATAGACAACATAATTTTCTATAGGGAATCTATCGACAACATAATTTTCTATAGGAAATCTATCGACAACATAATTTTCTATAGGGAATCTATCGGCAACATAATTTTCTATAGGAAATCTGTCGACATCATAATTTTCTATAGGAATTCTGTCGACAACATAATTTTTTATTAAAAATCTTTCGACAACATAATTTTCTATAGGAAATCTATCGACAACATAATTTTCTATAGAAAATCTGTCGACAACATAATTTTCTATAGGAAATCTATCGACAACATAATTTTCTTTAGCAAATCTGCCGACAACATAATTTTCTATAGGAAATCTATCGACAACATAATTTTTTATTAAAAATCTTTCGACAACATAATTTTCTATAGGAAATCTATCGACAACATAATTTTCTATAGGAAATCTATAGACAACATAATTTTCTATAGGAAATCTATCGACAACATAATTTTCTATAGCAAATCTGCCGACAACATAATTTTCTATAGGAAATCTATCGACAACATAATTTTCTTTAGAAAATCTATAGACAACATAATTTTCTATAGGAAATCTGTCGACGACATAATTTTCTATAAAAAATCTATAGACAACATAATTTTCTATAGGGAATATCTCGACAACATAATTTTTTATAGAAAATCTGTCGACATCATAATTTTCTATAGGAAATCTGTCGACAACATAATTTTCTATAGAAAATCTGTCGACAACATAATTTTCTATAGGAAATCTGTCGACAACATAATTTTCTACAACAAATCTATAGACAACATAATTTTCTATAGGGAATCTCTCGACAACATAATTTTCTATAGGAAGTCTGTCGACAACATAATTTTCTATAGCAAATCTATAGACAACATAATTTTCTATAGGGAATCTCTCGACAACATAATTTTCTATAGGAAATCTCTCGACAACATAATTTTCTATAGGAAGTCTGTCGACAACATAACTTTCTATAGGAAATCTCTCGACAACATAATTTTCTATAGGAAATCTGTCGACAACATAATTTTCTATAGCAAATCTACAGACAACATAATTTTCTATAGCAAATCTATAGACAACATAATTTTCTATAGAAAATCTATAGACAACATAATTTTCTAAAGGGAATCTGTCGACAACATAATTTTCTATAGGAAATCTATCGACAACATAATTTTCAATAGCAAATCTATAGACAACATAATTTTCTATAGGAAGTCTGTCGACAACATAATTTTCTATAGCAAATCTACAGACAATATAATTTTCTATAGCAAATCTATAGACAACATAATTTTCTATAGGGAATCTCTCGACAACATAATTTTCTATAGGAAAGCTGTCGAGAACATAATCTTTTTTATAGAAAATTTATAGACAACATAATTTTCTATAGGAAGTCTGTCGACAACATAATTTTCTATAGCAAATCTACAGACAATATAATTTTCTATAGCAAATCTATAGACAACATAATTTTCTATAGCAAATCTATAGACAACATAATTTTCTGTAGGAAAACTACCGACAACATAATTTTCTATAGGGAATCTATCGACAACATAATTTTCCTTAGGAAATCTGTCGACAACATAATTTTCTATAGGAAATCTGTCGACAACATAATTTTTTATTAAAAATCTTTCGACAACATAATTTTCTATAGGAAATCTGTCGACAACATAATTTTCTATAGGAAATCTGTCGACAACATAATTTTTTATTAAAAATATTTCGACATCATAATTTTCTATAGGAAATCTGTCGACAACATAATTTTTTTTCTTTTTTTTTTTTTTTTTTTTTTTTTTTTAGTTTTGAGAAACTTTTATTTATTTATTTATTATAATTTACATAGCACAACAAGATATGAATCTTATAAGTGACAGTGCTATGTTTGGAATCATTAAGATTTAAAAATTAATAGTGAAACAAAACATATTAAATAAAAAATACAAAATTAATATAATTAATATCATGTTGAAATATAAAATATAAAGAAAAAAAATATAATATAAAGAAATTTAAAAAAAATAATAATATTGTAGAAGTAAATAAAAAAGTTGAAAAAATATTAAAAAAAAAATATTACTACTCCTCCATATTTATAAAAATCAATCTAAAAAACTAGGAATAAAAGTATAACCGATATAAACCTATAAAACAAATCACAAATCATAAAAAAAAAATTTTACTTATGAAAATAATTTAAATAACTCCTTTTTGAACGCATTTGCATTGTCAAGATTCTGGATGTAGTTTGGTAGGGAATTCCAAAGACTAGTGGTGTGTATAAAAAACTGTCTCTGAGACAAGAGAGTCCTAAATCGTTGCTGAATAATGTTCCTACCCCGGTAGGATCTAGCAAATTTAAGTCGACAAAATAAATATTCCGGCCGTTCCGTGTAAATTATTTTATGAAGTAAAATAAGGCATTTAATTTTCAAGAGATTATCAAATTTCACATTAAGAATCCGGCAAGCCAAATGAGAAATGTGATCTCGACTCCCTTTACGAAAGACATATCTAGCTATGTTATTAAATGCCAAGTTAAGTCTACGGTTATCATCACAATCACAGTTAGCGAAGATTTCACACCCATACAAAAGTACCGGAATTAAGTACGTTCTAGCAAGTTGCATACGAATGACAAAAGGAGTAGAATCAATAACAGTCCACAAGTTCCTAAGCATACTATAAATTCTACCAACAACGACACCTATATGATTAGACCACGATAAACTGTCATTAAAGACAATACCCAGATTCTTCACAGATTTGACAAAGTCAATCTTATTTCCCCTGATGCTCAATTCAGGTATGATAAATGATCTATCGGTCCTCGAAAGTATAATACATTTAGACTTGGAGGGATTGATGCAAAGTCCATTGGCCGAGGCCCAGTTGTCAATCCTAACCAAATCACTATTGATGTAATCCAAACAAGAATCAATATCCTCCCTAGGAGTACTAGTATAAAGCTGCACATCATCAGCATACATATGAACATTACAGTGAAGCAAGACATCCGGTAGATCATTTATATACATACAAAACAGAAGAGGCCCAAGTATTGACCCCTGGGGAACACCTCTACTAATATTAAGAGGATCTGAGACATTACCATTAAGATGAACTTTTTGAGATCTATTAAGCAAATAAGAATAAATAAGATTACAGGCAGAATTTGAGAAATAAAACAGTTTCCGGAGCTTTTTCAATAGAACTTCGTGAGCGACTGTGTCAAAAGCTTTAGTGTGATCAAGCAGAACCAAAAACGCTACACTATTTACATCTAGTTTCGACCTAAGATCTTCAACAACATTTATTAGAGCTGTAGTACAACTTCTACCTTTCATAAATCCCGACTGACTAAGAGTAAAGTAATTATGACTCTCCAGATAATTAGTGATCTGTCTGGCCATTATATTCTCCATTACCTTAGACAAAAACGGAAGGATAGCAATTGGCCTGAACTCGTTGTTCGATTTGGGAATGGGAATGATTTTTGCCAGTTTCCAATGTTCAGGAAAAGTAGATTTAGTCAGAACTGTATTGAACAAGTTAGTATAGTATGGCAAAAGTTTAGGAGTCAGAGCTTTCAGGAATGAAGGATCCAAATCATCAGAACCGACCGCATTCGATTTTACCGCTGAAATACATTCCAAAACCTCAAACTGATTCACGCAACGAAAACTAAAGGAATGTTGTGGTGGAACACAACAAAGATCATCATATAAGTTACCGATAGAAGTTGGAATCTTAGAATTTACGAACTGATCATTAAGCATGTTCACGTCCACATCAATATCCGTTCCAGGACTCTTTCGGCCAATTCCTATTTCCCGAATTACATTCCATTTAGACCTGTTGTCCATTGCGTTGGAAAACTTGCCACCATAATACAATGCCTTGGCAATTCTTATGCGCTTGGTAACTTCCGTCCGTGCGAATTTATGTAAAGCCCTTAAATCATCAGTTCTAAACCTCTTCCATCGCCTGTAAACACTGTCCCTCCTCCTGATGAGTGCCTTTATCTCCGTATCAAACCACGGCTGTTGTTTAGGCTTGATGCACTTGGTTCTAACAGGAACGCATCTGTCATAGATCAAACGCACCTTCTCCTGAATAAATGACAATTGGTTATTCGCATCTCCCAGTGTATATACCTGGTCCCAAGATACGTCATTCAATTCAGTATTCAGAGTCATATAATCCATGTTCCTGAAATCACGATATGTAATATATTTGTCCACAGCATAAGTCACAGGAGTATTATAATTAAGGAAGAGAAGATCATGGCTAGAGAAACAAGAAGCTGAAATTTGGTCATATAACTTTACCCTTTCAATATGGTTCACAAAAACAAGGTCAATCAAGCTACTAGACGTCGAATGGAAGTGTGTAGGTGTCGACACATTTACAGGACTAAGATGAAGTGAAAGCATTGGTTTTTTTTCTATAGGAAATCTGTCGACAACATAAATTTCTATAGCAAATCTATAGACAACATAATTTTCTATAGGAAATCTGTCGACAACATAATTTTCTATAGAAAATTTGTCGACAACATAATTTTCTAAAGGGAATCTTTCGACATCATAATTTTCTATAGGGAATATCTCGACAACATAATTTTCTATAGGGAATCTCTCGACAACATAATTTTCTATAGGAAATCTCTCGACAACATAATTTTCTATAGGAAATCTGTCGACAACATAATTTTCTATAGAAAATCTGTCGACAACATAATTTTCTATAGCAAATCTATAGACAACATAATTTTCTATAGGGAATCTCTCGACAACATAACTTTCTATAGGAAATCTGTCGACAACATAATTTTCTATAGCAAATCTATAGACAACATAATTTTCTATAGGAAATCTGTCGACAACATAATTTTCTATAGGAAATCTGTAGACATCATAATTTTCTATAGGAATTCTGTCGACAACATAATTTTTTATTAAAAATCTTCCGACAACATAATTTTCTATAGGAAATCTGTCGACAACATAATTTTCTATAGCAAATCTATAGACAACATAATTTTCTATAGGGAATATCTCGACAACATAATTTTCTATAGGGAATCTCTCGACAACATAATTTTCTATAGGAAATCTGTCGACAACATAATTTTCTATAGCAAATCTATAGACAACATAATTTTCTATAGGGAATCTCTCGACAACATAACTTTCTATAGGAAATCTGTCGACAACATAATTTTCTATAGGGAATCTCTCGACAACATAATTTTCTATAGGGAATCTCTCGACAACATAATTTTCTATAGGGACTCTCGAGACAACATAATTTTCTATAGGAAATCTGTCGACAACATAAATTTCTAGAGCAAATCTATAGACAACATAATTTTCTATAGGAAATCTGTCGACAACATAATTTTCTATAGAAAATTTGTCGACAACATAATTTTCTAAAGGGAATCTTTCGACATCATAATTTTCTATAGGGAATATCTCGACAACATAATTTTCTATAGGGAATCTCTCGACAACATAATTTTCTATAGGAAATCTCTCGACAACATAATTTTCTATAGGAAATCTGTCGACAACATAATTTTCTATAGAAAATCTGTCGACAACATAATTTTCTATAGCAAATCTATAGACAACATAATTTTCTATAGGGAATCTCTCGACAACATAACTTTCTATAGGAAATCTGTCGACAACATAATTTTCTATAGCAAATCTATAGACAACATAATTTTCTATAGGAAATCTGTCGACAACATAATTTTCTATAGGAAATCTGTCGACAACATAATTTTCTATAGCAAATCTATAGACAACATAATTTTCTATAGGGAATATCTCGACAACATAATTTTCTATAGGGAATCTCTCGACAACATAATTTTCTATAGGAAATCTGTCGACAACATAATTTTCTATAGAAAATCTGTCGACAACATAATTTTCTATAGCAAATCTATAGACAACATAATTTTCTATAGGGAATCTCTCGACAACATAACTTTCTATAGGAAATCTGTCGACAACATAATTTTCTATAGGGAATCTCTCGACAACATAATTTTCTATAGGGAATCTCTCGACAACATAATTTTCTATAGGAAATCTGTCGACAACATAATTTTCTATAGGGAATCTCTCGACAACATAATTTTCTATAGGGACTCTCGAGACAACATAATTTTCTATAGGGAATATCTCGACAACATAATTTTCTATAGGGAATATCTCGACAACATAATTTTCTATAGCAAATCTATAGACAACATAATTTTCTATAGGGAATATCTCGACAACATAATTTTCTATAGGGAATATCTCGACAACATAATTTTCTATAGGGAATCTATCGACAACATAATTTTTTATAGGGAATCTGTCGACAACATAATTTTCTATAGAAAATCTATAGACAACATAATTTTCTATAGGGAATATCTCGACAACATAATTTTCTATAGGGAATATCTCGACAACATAATTTTCTATAGGGAATCTATCGACAACATAATTTTCAATAGGAAATCTGTCGACAACATAATTTTCTATAGCAAATCTATAGACAACATAATTTTCTATAGGGAATATCTCGACAACATAATTTTTTATAGGGAATCTTTCGACAACATAATTTTCTATAGGAAATCTATCGACAACATAATTTTCAATAGCAAATCTATAGACAACATAATTTTCTATAGGGAATATCTCGACAACATAATTTTCTATAGGAAATCTATCGACAACATAATTTTCTATAGCAAATCTATAGACAACATAATTTTCTATAGGGAATATCTCGACAACATAATTTTCTATAGGGAATATCTCGACAACATAATTTTCTATAGGGAATCTATCGACAACATAATTTTCAATAGGAAATCTGTCGACAACATAATTTTCTATAGCAAATCTATAGACAACATAATTTTCTATAGGGAATATCTCGACAACATAATTTTTTATAGGGAATCTTTCGACAACATAAGTTTCTATAGGAAATCTATCGACAACATAATTTTCTATAGGGAATATCTCGACAACATAATTTTCTATAGGAAATCTGTCGACAACATAACTTTCTATAGGAAATCTGTCGACAACATAATTTTCTATAGGGAATATCTCGACAACATAATTTTCTATAGGAAATCTGTCGACAACATAATTTTCTATAGGAAATCTGTCGACAACATAATTTTCTATAGCAAATCTATAGACAACATAATTTTCTATAGGGAATATCTCGACAACATAATTTTCTATAGGGAATCTCTCGACAACATAATTTTCTATAGGAAATCTGTCGACAACATAATTTTCTATAGAAAATCTGTCGACAACATAATTTTCTATAGCAAATCTATAGACAACATAATTTTCTATAGGGAATCTCTCGACAACATAACTTTCTATAGGAAATCTGTCGACAACATAATTTTCTATAGGGAATCTCTCGACAACATAATTTTCTATAGGGAATCTCTCGACAACATAATTTTCTATAGGAAATCTGTCGACAACATAATTTTCTATAGGGAATCTCTCGACAACATAATTTTCTATAGGGACTCTCGAGACAACATAATTTTCTATAGGAAATCTGTCGACAACATAATTTTCTATAGGGAATATCTCGACAACATAATTTTCTATAGGGAATATCTCGACAACATAATTTTCTATAGCAAATCTATAGACAACATAATTTTCTATAGGGAATATCTCGACAACATAATTTTCTATAGGGAATATCTCGACAACATAATTTTCTATAGGGAATCTATCGACAACATAATTTTTTATAGGGAATCTGTCGACAACATAATTTTCTATAGAAAATCTATCGACAACATAATTTTCTATAGGGAATCTGTCGACAACATAATTTTCTATAGGAAATCTATCGACAACATAATTTTCAATAGCAAATCTATAGACAACATAATTTTCTATAGGAAATCTGTCGACAACATAAGTTTCTATAGGAAATCTATCGACAACATAATTTTCTATAGGGAATATCTCGACAACATAATTTTCTATAGGAAATCTGTCGACAACATAACTTTCTATAGGAAATCTGTCGACAACATAATTTTCTATAGCAAATCTACAGACAACATAATTTTCTTTAGCAAATCTATAGACAACATAATTTTCTATAGGGAATCTATCGACAACATAATTTTCTATAGAAAATCTGCTGACAACATAATTTTCTATAGCAAATCTATAGACAACATAATTTTCTATAGGAAATCTGTCGACAACATAATTTTCTATAGGGAATCTTTCGACAACATAATTTTCTATAGGAAATCTGTCGACAACATAATTTTCTATAGAAAATCTGCTGACAACATAATTTTCTATAGCAAATCTATAGACAACATAATTTTCTATAGGGAATATCTCGACAACATAATTTTCTATAGGGAATCTCTCGACAACATAATTTTCTATAGGAAATCTGTCGACAACATAATTTTCTATAGAAAATCTGTCGACAACATAATTTTCTATAGCAAATCTATAGACAACATAATTTTCTATAGGGAATCTCTCGACAACATAATTTTCTATAGGAAATCTGTCGACAACATAACTTTCTATAGGAAATCTGTCGACAACATAATTTTCTATAGGAAATCTGTCGACAACATAATTTTCTATAGAAAATCTGCTGACAACATAATTTTCTATAGCAAATCTATAGACAACATAACTTTCTATAGGAAATCTGTCGACAACATAATTTTCTATAGGAAATCTGTCGACAACATAATTTTCTATAGGAAATCTGTCGACAACATAATTTTCTATAGAAAATCTGTCGACAACATAATTTTCTATAGCAAATCTATAGACAACATAATTTTCTATAGGGAATCTCTCGACAACATAATTTTCTATAGGAAATCTGTCGACAACATAATTTTCTATAGGGAATCTATCGACAACATAATTTTCTATAGAAAATCTGCTGACAACATAATTTTCTATAGCAAATCTATAGACAACATAATTTTCTATAGGAAATCTGTCGACAACATAATTTTCTATAGGGAATCTCTCGACAACATAATTTTCTATAGGAAATCTGTCGACAACATAATTTTCTATAGAAAATCTGCTGACAACATAATTTTCTATAGCAAATCTATAGACAACATAATTTTCTATAGGGAATATCTCGACAACATAATTTTCTATAGGGAATCTCTCGACAACATAATTTTCTATAGGAAATCTGTCGACAACATAATTTTCTAGAGAAAATCTGTCGACAACATAATTTTCTATAGCAAATCTATAGACAACATAATTTTCTATAGGGAATATCTCGACAACATAATTTTCTATAGGGAATCTCTCGACAACATAATTTTCTATAGGAAATCTGTCGACAACATAATTTTCTATAGAAAATCTATAGACAACATAGGGACTCTCGAGACAACATAATTTACTATAGGAAATCTGTCGACAACATAATTTTCTATAGGAAATCTGTCGACAACATAATTTTCTATAGCAAATCTACAGACAACATAATTTTCTATAGCAAATCTATAGACAACATAATTTTCTATAGGGAATCTATCGACAACATAATTTTCTATAGAAAATCTGCTGACAACATAATTTTCTATAGAAAATCTATAGACAACATAATTTTCTATAGGAAATCTGTCGACAACATAATTTTCTATAGGAAATCTGTCGACATCATAATTTTCTATAGGGAATCTATCGACAACATAATTTTCTATAGAAAATCTGCTGACAACATAATTTTCTATAGAAAATCTATAGACAACATAATTTTCTATAGGAAATCTGTCGACAACATAATTTTCTATAGCAAATCTGCTGACAACATAATTTTCTATAGCAAATCTGCTGACAACATAATTTTCTATAGCAAATCTGTCGACAACATAATTTTCTATAGGAAATCTGTCGACAACATAATTTTCTATAGGAAATCTGTCGACATCATAATTTTCTATAGGAAATCTATCGACAACATAATTTTCTATAGAAAATCTGCTGAAAACATAATTTTCTATAGCAAATCTATAGACAACATAATTTTCTATAGGAAATCTGTCGACAACATAACTTTCTATAGGAAATCTGTCGACAACATAATTTTCTATAGAAAATCTGCTGACAACATAATTTTCTATAGCAAATCTATAGACAACATAATTTTCTATAGGAAATCTGTCGACAACATAACTTTCTATAGGAAATCTGTCGACAACATAATTTTCTATAGCAAATCTGCTGACAACATAATTTTCTATAGAAAATCTGCTGACAACATAATTTTCTATAGCAAATCTGTCGACAACATAATTTTCTATAGGAAATCTGTCGACAACATAATTTTCTATAGAAAATCTGCTGACAACATAATTTTCTATAGCAAATCTATAGACAACATAATTTTCTATAGGGAATATCTCGACAACATAATTTTCTATAGGGAATCTCTCGACAACATAATTTTCTATAGGAAATCTGTCGACAACATAATTTTCTATAGAAAATCTGTCGACAACATAATTTTCTATAGCAAATCTATAGACAACATAATTTTCTATAGGGAATCTCTCGACAACATAATTTTCTATAGGAAATCTGTCGACAACATAACTTTCTATAGGAAATCTATAGACAACATAATTGTCTATAGCAAATCTATAGACAACATAATTTTCTATAGGGAATCTGTCGACAACATAACTTTCTATAGGAAATCTGTCGACAACATAATTTTCTATAGCAAATCTACAGACAACATAATTTTCTTTAGCAAATCTATAGACAACATAATTTTCTATAGGGAATCTATCGACAACATAATTTTCTATAGAAAATCTGCTGACAACATAATTTTCTATAGCAAATCTATAGACAACATAATTTTCTATAGGAAATCTGTCGACAACATAATTTTCTATAGGGAATCTCTCGACAACATAATTTTCTATAGGAAATCTGTCGACAACATAATTTTCTATAGAAAATCTGCTGACAACATAATTTTCTATAGCAAATCTATAGACAACATAATTTTCTATAGGGAATATCTCGACAACATAATTTTCTATAGGGAATCTCTCGACAACATAATTTTCTATAGGAAATCTGTCGACAACATAATTTTCTAGAGAAAATCTGTCGACAACATAATTTTCTATAGCAAATCTATAGACAACATAATTTTCTATAGGGAATATCTCGACAACATAATTTTCTATAGGGAATCTCTCGACAACATAATTTTCTATAGGAAATCTGTCGACAACATAATTTTCTATAGAAAATCTATAGACAACATAGGGACTCTCGAGACAACATAATTTACTATAGGAAATCTGTCGACAACATAATTTTCTATAGGAAATCTGTCGACAACATAATTTTCTATAGCAAATCTACAGACAACATAATTTTCTATAGGGAATCTCTCGACAACATAATTTTCTATAGGAAATCTGTCGACAACATAACTTTCTATAGGAAATCTATAGACAACATAATTGTCTATAGCAAATCTATAGACAACATAATTTTCTATAGGGAATCTGTCGACAACATAACTTTCTATAGGAAATCTGTCGACATCATAATTTTCTATAGGAAATCTATCGACAACATAATTTTCTATAGAAAATCTGCTGACAACATAATTTTCTATAGCAAATCTATAGACAACATAATTTTCTATAGGGAATATCTCGACAACATAATTTTCTATAGGGAATCTCTCGACAACATAATTTTCTATAGGAAATCTGTCGACAACATAATTTTCTAGAGAAAATCTGTCGACAACATAATTTTCTATAGCAAATCTATAGACAACATAATTTTCTATAGGGAATATCTCGACAACATAATTTTCTATAGGGAATCTCTCGACAACATAATTTTCTATAGGAAATCTGTCGACAACATAATTTTCTATAGAAAATCTATAGACAACATAGGGACTCTCGAGACAACATAATTTACTATAGGAAATCTGTCGACAACATAATTTTCTATAGGAAATCTGTCGACAACATAATTTTCTATAGCAAATCTACAGACAACATAATTTTCTATAGCAAATCTATAGACAACATAATTTTCTATAGGGAATCTATCGACAACATAATTTTCTATAGAAAATCTGCTGACAACATAATTTTCTATAGAAAATCTATAGACAACATAATTTTCTATAGGAAATCTGTCGACAACATAATTTTCTATAGGAAATCTGTCGACATCATAATTTTCTATAGGGAATCTATCGACAACATAATTTTCTATAGAAAATCTGCTGACAACATAATT
The DNA here is from genome assembly GCA_927399465.1 of Sarcophaga caerulescens. Lineage (NCBI taxonomy): Eukaryota > Metazoa > Arthropoda > Insecta > Diptera > Sarcophagidae > Sarcophaga > Sarcophaga caerulescens. The sequence goes on from OV656867.1 coordinate 24,710,538, forward strand.
TTCTATAGAAAATCTATAGACAACATAATTTTCTATAGGAAATCTGTCGACAACATAATTTTCTATAGCAAATCTGCTGACAACATAATTTTCTATAGCAAATCTGCTGACAACATAATTTTCTATAGCAAATCTGTCGACAACATAATTTTCTATAGGAAATCTGTCGACAACATAATTTTCTATAGGAAATCTGTCGACATCATAATTTTCTATAGGAAATCTATCGACAACATAATTTTCTATAGAAAATCTGCTGAAAACATAATTTTCTATAGCAAATCTATAGACAACATAATTTTCTATAGGAAATCTGTCGACAACATAACTTTCTATAGGAAATCTGTCGACAACATAATTTTCTATAGAAAATCTGCTGACAACATAATTTTCTATAGCAAATCTATAGACAACATAATTTTCTATAGGAAATCTGTCGACAACATAACTTTCTATAGGAAATCTGTCGACAACATAATTTTCTATAGCAAATCTGCTGACAACATAATTTTCTATAGAAAATCTGCTGACAACATAATTTTCTATAGCAAATCTGTCGACAACATAATTTTCTATAGGAAATCTGTCGACAACATAATTTTCTATAGAAAATCTGCTGACAACATAATTTTCTATAGCAAATCTATAGACAACATAATTTTCTATAGGGAATATCTCGACAACATAATTTTCTATAGGGAATCTCTCGACAACATAATTTTCTATAGGAAATCTGTCGACAACATAATTTTCTATAGAAAATCTGTCGACAACATAATTTTCTATAGCAAATCTATAGACAACATAATTTTCTATAGGGAATCTCTCGACAACATAATTTTCTATAGGAAATCTGTCGACAACATAACTTTCTATAGGAAATCTATAGACAACATAATTGTCTATAGCAAATCTATAGACAACATAATTTTCTATAGGGAATCTGTCGACAACATAACTTTCTATAGGAAATCTGTCGACAACATAATTTTCTATAGCAAATCTACAGACAACATAATTTTCTTTAGCAAATCTATAGACAACATAATTTTCTATAGGGAATCTATCGACAACATAATTTTCTATAGAAAATCTGCTGACAACATAATTTTCTATAGCAAATCTATAGACAACATAATTTTCTATAGGAAATCTGTCGACAACATAATTTTCTATAGGGAATCTCTCGACAACATAATTTTCTATAGGAAATCTGTCGACAACATAATTTTCTATAGAAAATCTGCTGACAACATAATTTTCTATAGCAAATCTATAGACAACATAATTTTCTATAGGGAATATCTCGACAACATAATTTTCTATAGGGAATCTCTCGACAACATAATTTTCTATAGGAAATCTGTCGACAACATAATTTTCTAGAGAAAATCTGTCGACAACATAATTTTCTATAGCAAATCTATAGACAACATAATTTTCTATAGGGAATATCTCGACAACATAATTTTCTATAGGGAATCTCTCGACAACATAATTTTCTATAGGAAATCTGTCGACAACATAATTTTCTATAGAAAATCTATAGACAACATAGGGACTCTCGAGACAACATAATTTACTATAGGAAATCTGTCGACAACATAATTTTCTATAGGAAATCTGTCGACAACATAATTTTCTATAGCAAATCTACAGACAACATAATTTTCTATAGCAAATCTATAGACAACATAATTTTCTATAGGGAATCTATCGACAACATAATTTTCTATAGAAAATCTGCTGACAACATAATTTTCTATAGAAAATCTATAGACAACATAATTTTCTATAGGAAATCTGTCGACAACATAATTTTCTATAGGAAATCTGTCGACATCATAATTTTCTATAGGGAATCTATCGACAACATAATTTTCTATAGAAAATCTGCTGACAACATAATTTTCTATAGAAAATCTATAGACAACATAATTTTCTATAGGAAATCTGTCGACAACATAATTTTCTATAGCAAATCTGCTGACAACATAATTTTCTATAGCAAATCTGCTGACAACATAATTTTCTATAGCAAATCTGTCGACAACATAATTTTCTATAGGAAATCTGTCGACAACATAATTTTCTATAGGAAATCTGTCGACATCATAATTTTCTATAGGAAATCTATCGACAACATAATTTTCTATAGAAAATCTGCTGAAAACATAATTTTCTATAGCAAATCTATAGACAACATAATTTTCTATAGGAAATCTGTCGACAACATAACTTTCTATAGGAAATCTGTCGACAACATAATTTTCTATAGAAAATCTGCTGACAACATAATTTTCTATAGCAAATCTATAGACAACATAATTTTCTATAGGAAATCTGTCGACAACATAACTTTCTATAGGAAATCTGTCGACAACATAATTTTCTATAGCAAATCTGCTGACAACATAATTTTCTATAGAAAATCTGCTGACAACATAATTTTCTATAGCAAATCTGTCGACAACATAATTTTCTATAGGAAATCTGTCGACAACATAATTTTCTATAGGAAATCTGTCGACATCATAATTTTCTATAGGAAATCTATCGACAACATAATTTTCTATAGAAAATCTGCTGAAAACATAATTTTCTATAGCAAATCTATAGACAACATAATTTTCTATAGGAAATCTGTCGACAACATAACTTTCTATAGGAAATCTGTCGACAACATAATTTTCTATAGCAAATCTAAATACAACATAATTTTCTATAGCAAATCCATAGACAACATAATTTTCTATAGGAAATCTATCGACAACATAATTTTCTATAGAAAATCTGCTGAAAACATAATTTTCTATAGCAAATCTATAGACAACATAATTTTCTATAGGAAATCTGTCGACAACATAACTTTCTATAGGAAATCTGTCGACAACATAATTTTCTATAGCAAATCTACAGACAACATAATTTTCTATAGCAAATCTATAGACAACATAATTTTCTATAGGGAATCTCTCGACAACATAATTTTCTATAGGAAATCTGTCGAGAACATAATTTTTTTTATAGAAAATTTATAGACAACATAATTTTCTATATGGAATCTATCGACAACATAATTTTCTATAGGAAATCTGTCGACAACATAATTTTCTGTAGCAAATCTACAGACAACATAATTTTCTATAGCAAATCTATAGACAACATAATTTTCTATAGAAAATCCGTCGACAACATAATTTTCTATCGCAAATCTATAGAAGACATAATTTTCTATAGAAAATCCGTCGACAACATAATTTTCTATCGCAAACCTATAGGCAACATAATTTTCTATAGGAAATCTATAGAAAATCCGTCGACAACATAATTTTCTATCGCAAATCTATAGACAACATAAATTTCTATAGGAAATCTGTCGACAACATAATTTTCTATAGGAAATCTGTCGACAACATAATTTTCTATAGCAAATCTATAGACGATATAATTTTCTATAGAAAATCCGTCGACAACATGATTTTCTATCGCAAATCTATAGACGACATAATTTTCTTTAGAAAATCTATAGACAACATAATTTTCTATAGGGAATCTATCGACAACATAACTTTCTATATAAAATCCGTCGACAACATAATTTTCTATCGCAAACCTATAGGCAACATAATTTTCTATAGGAAATCTATCGACAACATAATTTTCTATAGAAAATCTATAGAAAATCCGTCGACAACATAATTTTCTATCGCAAATCTATAGACAACATAATTTTCTATAGGAAATCTGTCGACAACATAATTTTCTATAGAAAATCTATAGACAACATAATTTTCTATAGAAAATCCGTCGAAAACATAATTTTCTATAGAAAATCTATAGAAAATCCGTCGACAACATAATTTTCTATAGGGCATCTATCGACAACATAATCTTCTATAGGGCATCTATCGGCAACATAATCTTCTATAGGAAATCTGTCGACAACATAAGTTTCTATAGAAAATCTGTCGACAACATAATTTTCTATAGGGAATCTATCGACAACATAATTTTCTATAGGAAATCTATCGACAACATAATTTTCTATAGGGCATCTATCGGCAACATAATCTTCTATAGGAAATCTGTCGACAACATAAGTTTCTATAGAAAATCTCTCGACAACATAATTTTCTATAGAAAATCTATAGAAAATCCGTCGACAACATAATTTTCTATCGCAAATCTATAGACAACATAATTTTCTATAGGAAATCTATCGACAACATAATTTTCTATAGGGCATCTATCGACAACATAATCTTCTATAGGGCATCTATCGGCAACATAATCTTCTATAGGAAATCTGTCGACAACATAAGTTTCTATAGAAAATCTGTCGACAACATAATTTTCTATAGGGCATCTATCGGCAACATAATCTTCTATAGGAAATCTGTCGACAACATAAGTTTCTATAGAAAATCTGTCGACAACATAATTTTCTATAGGAAATCTGTCGACACATAATTTTCTATAGGAAATCTGTCGACATCATAATTTTCTATAGGAATTCTGTCGACAACATAATTTTTTATTAAAAATCTTTCGACAACATAATTTTCTATAGGAAATCTGTCGACAACATAATTTTCTATAGGAAATCTGTCGACAACATAATTTTCTATAGCAAATCTATAGACAACATAATTTTCTATAGGGAATATCTCGACAACATAATTTTCTATAGGGAATCTCTCGACAACATAATTTTCTATAGGAAATCTGTCGACAACATAATTTTCTATAGAAAATCTGTCGACAACATAATTTTCTATAGCAAATCTATAGACAACATAATTTTCTATAGGGAATCTCTCGACAACATAACTTTCTATAGGAAATCTGTCGACAACATAATTTTCTATAGGGAATCTCTCGACAACATAATTTTCTATAGGGAATCTCTCGACAATATAATTTTCTATAGGAAATCTGTCGACAACATAATTTTCTAGAGGGAATCTCTCGACAACATAATTTTCTATAGGTACTCTCGAGACAACATAATTTTCTATAGGAAATCTGTCGACAACATAATTTTCTATAGGAAATCTGTCGACAACATAATTTTCTATAGCAAATCTACAGACAACATAATTTTCTATAGGGAATCTATCGACAACATAATTTTCTATAGAAAATCTGCTGACAAGATAATTTTCTATAGGGAATCTCTCGACAACATAATTTTCTATAGGAAATCTGTCGACAACATAATTTTCTATAGAAAATCTGTCGACAACATAATTTTCTATAGCAAATCCATAGACAACATAATTTTCTATAGGGAATCTATCGACAACATAATTTTCTATAGCAAATCTACAGACAACATAATTTTCTATAGAAAATCTGTCGACAACATAATTTTCTATAGGGAATCTCTCGACAACATAATTTTCTATAGGAAATCTGTCGACAACATAATTTTCTATAGAAAATCTGTCGACAACATAATTTTCTATAGCAAATCCATAGACAACATAATTTTCTATAGGGAATCTATCGACAACATAATTTTCTATAGCAAATCTACAGACAACATAATTTTCTATAGCAAATCTACAGACAACATAATTTTCTATAGCAAATCTATAGACAACATAATTTTCTATAGGGAATCTCTCGACAACATAATTTTCTATAGGAAATCTGTCGAGAAACATAATTTTTTTTATAGAAAATTTATAGACGACATAATTTTCTATAGGGAATCTATCGACAACATAATTTTCTATAGGGAATCTCTCGACAACATAATTTTCTATAGGATATCTGTCGAGAACATAATTTTTTTTATAGAAAATTTATAGACAACATAATTTTCTATAGGGAATCTATCGACAACATAATTTTCTATAGGAAATCTGTCGACAACATAATTTTCTATAGCAAATCTATAGACAACATAATTTTCTATAGGGAATCTATCGACAACATAATTTTCTATAGGAAATCTGTCGACAACATAATTTTCTATAGCAAATCTATAGACAACATAATTTTCTATAGGGAATCTCTCGACAACATAATTTTCTATAGGAAATCTGTCGACAACATAATTTTCTATAGAAAATCTGCTGACAACATAATTTTCTATAGCAAATCTATAGACAACATAATTTTCTATAGGGAATATCTCGACAACATAATTTTCTATAGGGAATCTCTCGACAACATAATTTTCTATAGGAAATCTGTCGACAACATAATTTTCTATAGAAAATCTGTCGACAACATAATTTTCTATAGCAAATCCATAGACAACATAATTTTCTATAGGGAATCTATCGACAACATAATTTTCTATAGCAAATCTACAGACAACATAATTTTCTATAGCAAATCTATAGACAACATAATTTTCTATAGGGAATCTCTCGACAACATAATTTTCTATAGGATATCTGTCGAGAACATAATTTTTTTTATAGAAAATTTATAGACAACATAATTTTCTATAGGGAATCTATCGACAACATAATTTTCTATAGGAAATCTGTCGACAACATAATTTTCTATAGCAAATCTACAGACAACATAATTTTCTATAGCAAATCTATAGACAACATAATTTTCTATAGCAAATCTATAGACAACATAATTTTCTATAGGGAATCTCTCGACAACATAATTGTCTGTAGGAAGTCTGTCGACAACATAATTTTCTATAGAAAATCTATCGACAACATAATTTTCTATAGGGAATCTGCCGAAAACATAATTTTCTTTAGAAAATCTGTAGACAACATAATTTTCTATAGGGAATCTATCGACAACATAATTTTCTATAGAAAATCCGTCGACAACATAATTTTCTATCGCAAACCTATAGGCAACATAATTTTCTATAGGAAATCTATCGACAACATAATTTTCAATAGAAAATCTATAGAAAATCCGTCGACAACATAATTTTCTATCGCAAATCTATAGACAACATAATTTTCTATAGGAAATCTGTCGACAACATAATTTTCTATAGGAAATCTCTCGACAACATAATTTTCTATAGCAAATCTATAGACGATATAATTTTCTATAGAAAATCCGTCGACAACATAATTTTCTATCGCAAATCTATAGACGACATAATTTTCTTTAGAAAATCTATAGACAACATAATTTTCTATAGGGAATCTATCGACAACATAATTTTCTATATAAAATCCGTCGACAACATAATTTTCTATCGCAAACCTATAGGCAACATAATTTTCTATAGGAAATCTATCGACAACATAATTTTCTATAGAAAATCTATAGAAAATCCGTCGACAACATAATTTTCTATCGCAAATCTATAGACAACATAATTCTCTATAGGAAATCTGTCGACAACATAATTTTCTATAGAAAATCTATAGACAACATAATTTTCTATAGAAAATCCGTCGACAACATAATTTTCTATAGAAAATCTATAGAAAATCCGTCGACAACATAATTTTCTATAGAAAATCTATAGAAAATCTATCGACAACATAATTTTCTATAGGGCATCTATCGACAACATAATCTTCTATAGGGCATCTATCGGCAACATAATCTTCTATAGGAAATCTGTCGACAACATAAGTTTCTATAGAAAATCTGTCGACAACATAATTTTCTATAGGGAATCTATCGACAACATAATTTTCTATAGGAAATCTATCGACAACATAATTTTCTATAGGGCATCTATCGGCAACATAATCTTTAATAGGGCATCTATCGGCAACATAATCTTCTATAGGAAATCTGTCGACAACATAAGTTTCTATAGAAAATCTGTCGACAACATAATTTTCTATAGAAAATCTATAGAAAATCCGTCGACAACATAATTTTCTATCGCAAATCTATAGACAACATAATTTTCTATAGGAAATCTATCGACAACATAATTTTCTATAGGGCATCTATCGACAACATAATCTTTAATAGGGCATCTATCGGCAACATAATCTTCTATAGGAAATCTGTCGACAACATAAGTTTCTATAGAAAATCTGTCGACAACATAATTTTCTATAGGGAATCTATCGACAACATAATTTTCTATAGGGCATCTATCGGCAACATAATCTTCTATAGGAAATCTGTCGACAACATAAGTTTCTATAGAAAATCTGTCGACAACATAATTTTCTATAGGGAATCTATCGACAACATAATTTTCTATAGGGCATCTATCGGCAACATAATCTTCTATAGGAAATCTGTCGACAACATAAGTTTCTTTAGAAAATCTGTCGACAACATAATTTTCTATAGGAAATCTATCGACAACATAATTTTCTATAGGGCATCTATCGGCAACATAATCTTCTATAGGAAATCTGTCGACAACATAAGTTTCTATAGAAAATCTCTCGACAACATAATTTTCTATAGAAAATCTATAGACAACATAATTTTCTATAGGAAATCTATCGACAACATAATTTTCTATAGGGCATCGATCGACAACATAATCTTCTATAGGGCATCTATCGGCAATATAATCTTCTATAGGAAATCTGTCGACAACATAAGTTTCTATAGAAAATCTGTCGACAACATAATTTTCTATAGGGAATCTATCGACAACATAATTTTCTATAGGAAATCTATCGACAACATAATTTTCTATAGGGCATCTATCGGCAACATAATCTTCTATAGGAAATCTGTCGACAACATAAGTTTCTATAGAAAATCTGTCGACAACATAAGTTTCTATAGAAAATCTCTCGACAACATAATTTTCTATAGAAAATCTATCGACAACATAATTTTCTATAGGGCATCTATCGGCAACATAATCTTCTATAGGAAATCTGTCGACAACATAAGTTTCTATAGAAAATCTATCGGCAATATAATTTTCTATAGAAAATCTATAGAAAATCCGTCGACAACATAATTTTCTATCGCAAATCTATAGACAACATAATTTTCTATAGGAAATCTATCGACAACATAATTTTCTATAGGAAATCTATCGACAACATAATTTTCTATAGAAAATCTATAGACAACATAATTTTCTATAGGAAATCTATCGACAACATAATTTTCTATAGGGCATCTATCGGCAAAATAATCTTCTATAGGAAATCTGTCGACAACATAAGTTTCTATAGAAAATCTGTCGACAACATAAGTTTCTATAGAAAATCTATCGACAACATAATTTTCTATAGGAAATCTATCGACAACATAATTTTCTATAGGGAATCTATTGACAACATAATTTTCTATAGAAAATCTATAGACAACATAATTTTCTATACGAAATCTATCGACAACATAATTTTCTATAGGGCATCTATCGGCAACATAATTTTCTATAGGAAATCTGTCGACAACATAAGTTTCTATAGAAAATCTGTCGGCAACATAAGTTTCTATAGAAAATCTATCGACAACATAATTTTCTATACGAAATCTATCGACAACATAATTTTCTATAGGGCATCTATCGGCAACATAATCTTCTATAGGAAGTCTGTCGACAACATAAGTTTCTATAGAAATCTATCGACAACATAATTTTCTATAGGGAATCTATCGACTACATTATTTTCTATAGAAAATCTATCGGCAATATAATTTTCTATAGGAAATCTGTCGACAACATAAGTTTCTATAGAAAATCTTTCGACAACATAAGTTTCTATAGAAAATCTATCGACAACATAATTTTCTATAGGGAATCTATCGACTACATTATTTTCTATAGGGCATCTATCGGCAACATAATCTTCTATAGGAAATATGTCGACAACATAAGTTTCTATAGAAAATCTGTCGACGACATAATTTTCTATAGGAAATCTATCGACAACATAATTTTCTATAGAAAATCTGCTGACAACATAATTTTCTATACGAAATCTATCGACAACATAATTTTCTATAGGGCATCTATCGGCAACATAATTTTCTATACGAAATCTATCGACAACATAATTTTCTATAGGGCATCTATAGACAACATAATTTTCTATACGAAATCTATCGACAACATAATTTTCTATAGGGCATCTATCGGCAACATAATTTTCTATAGGAAATCTATCGACAACATAATTTTCTATAGGGAATCTATAGACAACATAATTTTCTATACGAAATCTATCGACAACATAATTTTCTATAGGGCATCTATCGGCAACATAATTTTCTATAGGAAATCTGTCGACAACATAAGTTTCTATAGAAAATCTGTCGACAACATAAGTTTCTATAGAAAATCTATCGACAACATAATTTTCTATACGAAATCTATCGACAACATAATTTTCTATAGGGCATCTATCGGCAACATAATCTTCTATAGGAAGTCTGTCGACAACATAAGTTTCTATAGAAAATCTATCGACAACATAATTTTATATAGGGAATCTATCGACTACATTATTTTCTATAGAAAATCTGTCGACAACATAAGTTTCTATAGAAAATCTGTCGACAACATAAGTTTCTATAGAAAATCTATCGACAACATAATTTTCTATAGGGAATCTATCGACTACATTATTTTCTATAGGGCATCTACCGGCAACATAATCTTCTATAGGAAATCTGTCGACAACATAAGTTTCTAAAGAAAATCTGTCGACAACATAAGTTTCTATAGAAAATCTATCGACAACATAATTTTCTATACGGCATCTATCGGCAACATAATCTTCTATAGGAAATCTGTCGACAACATAAGTTTCTATAGGGCATCTATCGGCAACATTATTTTCTATAGGGCATCTATCGGCAACATAATCTTCTATAGGAAATCTGTCGACAACATAATTTTCTATAGGGAATCGATCGACTACATTATTTTCTATAGGGCATCTATCGGCAACATAATCTTCTATAGGAAATCTGTCGACAACATAATTTTCTATAGAAAATCTATCGACAACATAATTTTCTATAGGGAATCTGCCGACAACATAATTTGCTATAGGAAATCTGTCGACAACATAAGTTTCTATAGAAAATCTGTCGACAACATAATTTTCTATAGGGAATCTATCGACTACATTATTTTCTATAGGGCATCTATCGGCAACATAATTTTCTATAGGGAATCTATCGACAACATAATTTTCTATAGAAAATCTCTCGACAGCAGAATTTTCTATAGAAAATCTGTCGACAACATAATTTTCTATACGAAATCTATCGACAACATAATTTTCTATAGGGCATCTATCGGCAACAAAATTTTCTATAGGGAATCTATCGACAACCTAATTTTCTATAGGGCATCTATCGGCAACATAAGTTTCTATAGAAAATCTGTCGACAACATAATTTTCTATACGAAATCTATCGACAACATAATTTTCTATAGGGCATCTATCGACAACATAATTTTCTATAGGGAATCTATCGACAACATAATTTTCTATAGGGCATCTATCGGCAACATAATTTTCTATAGGGAATCTTTCGACAACATAATTTTCTATAGGGCATCTATCGGCAACATAATTTTCTATAGAAAATCTCTCGACAGCAGAATTTTCTATAGAAAATCTCTCGACAACATAATTTTCTATAGGAAATCTGTCGACAACATAGTTTTCTATAGAAAATCTATAGACAACAAAATTTTCCATAGGGAATCTATCGACAACCTAATTTTCTATAGGGCATCTATCGGCAACATAATTTTCTATAGGGAATCTATCAACAACATAATTTTCTATAGGGAATCTATCGACAACATAATTTTCTATAGGGTATCTATCGACAACATAATTTTCTATAGGGCATCTATCGGCAACATAATTTTCTATAGGGAATCTATAGACAACATAATTTTCTATAGGGAATTTATCGGCAACATAATTTTCTATAGGGAATCTATCGACAACATAATTTTCTATAGGAAATCTATCGGCAACATAATTTTCTATAGCAAATCTATAGACAACATAATTTTCTATAGGAAATCTATCGACAACATAATTTTCTATAGGGAATCTATCGACAACATAATTTTCTATAGGGAATCTATCGACAACATAATTTTCTATAGGAAATCTATAGACAACATAATTTTCTATAGGGAATCTATCGACAACATAATTTTCTATAGGGAATCTATCGACAACATAATTTTCTATAGGAAATCTATCGACAACATAATTTTCTATAGGGCATCTATCGGCAACATAATCTTCTATAGGAAATCTGTCGACAACATAATTTTCTATAGGAAATCTGTCGACAACATAAGTTTCTATAGAAGATCTATCGACAGCATAATTTTCTATAGGGAATCTATCGACAACATAATTTTCTATAGGGCATCTATCGGCAACATAATTTTCTATAGGAAATCTGTCGACAACATAAGTTTCTATAGAAAATCTGTCGACAACATAAGTTTCTATAGAAAATCTATCGACAACATAATTTTCTATAGGGCATCTATCGGCAACATAATCTTCTATAGGAAATCTGTCGACAACATAAGTTTCTATAGGGAATCTATCGACTACATTATTTTCTATAGGGCATCTATCGGCAACATAATCTTCTATAGGAAATCTGTCGACAACATAATTTTCTATAGGGAATCTATCGACAACATAATTTTCTATAGGGAATCTATCGACAACATAATTTTCTATAGGGAATCTATCGGCAACATAATGTTCTATAGGGAATCTATCGACAACATAATTTTCTATAGGAAATCTATCGACAACATAATTTTCTATAGGGAATCTATCGACAACATAATTTTCTATAGGGAATCTATCGACAACATAATTTTCTATAGGGCATCTATCGGCAACATAATTTTCTATAGCAAATCTATAGACAACATAATTTTCTATAGGAAATCTATCGACAACATAATTTTCTATAGGGCATCTATCGGCAACATAATTTTCTATAGGGAATCTATCGACAACATAATTTTCTATAGGGAATCTATCGACAACATAATTTTCTATAGGGCATCTATCGACAACATAATTTTCTATAGGGAATCTATCGACAACATAATTTTCTATAGGAAATCTATCGACAACATAATTTTCTATAGGGAATCTATCGACAACATAATTTTCTATAGGGAATCTATCGACAACATAATTTTTTATAGGGCATCTATCGGCAACATAATTTTCTATAGCAAATCTATAGACAACATAATTTTCTATAGGAAATCTATCGACAACATAATTTTCTATAGGGCATCTATCGGCAACATAATTTTCTATAGGGAATCTATCGACAACATAATTTTCTATAGGGAATCTATCGACAACATAATTTTCTATAGGGCATCTATCGGCAACATAATTTTCTATAAGGAATCTATTGACAACATAATTTTCTATAGGAAATCTATCGACAACATAATTTTCTATAGGAAATCTATCGACAACATAATTTTCTATAGGGCATCTATCGACAACATAATTTTCTATAGGGAATCTATCGACAACATAATTTTCTATAGCAAATCTATCGACAACATAATTTTATATAGGAAATCTATGGACAACATAATTTTCTATAGGAAATCTATCGACAACATAATTTTCTATAGGAATACAATCGACAACATAATTTTCTATAGGGCATCTATCGACAACATAATTTTCTATAGGAAATCTGTCGACAACATAATTTTCTATAGGAAATCTGTCGACAACATAAATTTCCATAGAAAATCTATAGACAACATAATTTTCTATAGGGAATCTATCGACAACATAATTTTCTATAGGGCATCTATCGGCAACATAATTTTCTATAGGGAATCTATTGACAACATAATTTTCTATAGGAAATCTATCGACAACATAATTTTCTATAGGAAATCTATCGACAACATAATTTTCTATAGGGAATCTATCGACAACATAATTTTCTATAGGGAATCTATCGACAACATAATTTTCTATAGCAAATCTATCGACAACATAATTTTATATAGGAAATCTGTCGACAACATAATTTTCTATAGGAAATCTGTCGACAACATAAATTTCCATAGAAAATCTATAGACAACATAATTTTCTATAGGAAATCTATGGACAACATAATTTTCTATAGGAAATCTGTCGACAACATAATTTTCTATAGCAAATCTACAGACAACATAATTTTCTATAGCAAATCTATCGACAACATAATTTTCTATAGCAAATCTATCGACAACATAATTTTATATAGGAAATCTGTCGACAACATAATTTTCTATAGGAAATCTGTCGACAACATAATTTTCTACAGGAAATCTATCGACAACATATTTTTCTATAGGAAATCTATAGACAACATAAGTTTCTATAGCAAATCTATCGACAACATATTTTTCTATAGGAAATCTATCGATAACATAATTTTCTGTAGCAAATCTATCGACAACATAATTTTCTATAGGAAATCTATCGACAACATAATTCTCTGTAAGAAATCTATCGATAACATAATTTTCTATAGGAAATTTATCGACAACATAATTCTCTGTAAGAAATCTATCGACAACATCATTTTCTATAGGAAATCTATCGACAACATAATTTTCTATAGCAAATCTATAGACAACATAATTTTCTACAGGAAATCTATCGACAACATATTTTTCTATAGGAAATCTATAGACAACATAAGTTTCTATAGCAAATCTATCGACAACATATTTTTCTATAGGAAATCTATCGATAACATAATTTTCTGTAGCAAATCTATCGACAACATAATTTTCTATAGGAAATCTATCCACAACATAATTCTCTGTAAGAAATCTATCGATAACATAATTTTCTATAGGAAATTTATCGACAACATAATTCTCTGTAAGAAATCTATCGACAACATCATTTTCTATAGGAAATCTATCGACAACATAATTTTCTGTAGGAAATCTATCGACAACATAATTTTCTATAGGAAATCTATCGACAACATAATTTTCCTTAGGAAATCTATCGACAACATAATTTTCTGTAAGAAATCTATCGACAACATAATTTTCTGTAGGAAATCTATCGACAACATAATTTTCTGTAGGAAATCTATCGACAACATAATTTTCTATAGGAAATCTGTCGACAACATAATTTTCTATAGGAAATCTATCGGCAACATAATTTTCTATAGGAAATCTGTCGACAACATAAGTTTCTATAGAAAATCTGTCGACAACATAAGTTTCTATAGAAAATCTATCGACAACATAATTTTCTATACGAAATCTATCGACAACATAATTTTCTATAGGGCATCTATCGGCAACATAATCTTCTATAGGAAATCCGTCGACAACATAAGTTTCTATAGAAAATCTGTCGACAACATAAGTTTCTATAGAAAATCTATCGACAACATAATTTTCTATAGGAAATCTATCGACAACATAATTTTCTATAGGGAATCTATCGACAACATAATTTTCTATAGGGAATCTATCGACTACATTATTTTCTATAGGGCATCTATCGGCAACATAATCTTCTATAGGAAATCTGTCGACAACATAAGTTTCTATAGAAAATCTGTCGACAACATAAGTTTCTATAGAAAATCTATCGACAACATAATTTTCTATAGGAAATCTATCGACAACATAATTTTCTGTAGGAAATCTATCGACAACATAATTTTCTATAGGAAATCTGTCGACAACATAATTTTCTATAGGAAATCTATCGGCAACATAATTTTCTATAGGAAATCTGTCGACAACATAAGTTTCTATAGAAAATCTGTCGACAACATAAGTTTTTATAGAAAATCTATCGACAACATAATTTTCTATACGAAATCTATCGACAACATAATTTTCTATAGGGCATCTATCGGCAACATAATCTTCTATAGGAAATCCGTCGACAACATAAGTTTCTATAGAAAATCTGTCGACAACATAAGTTTCTATAGAAAATCTATCGACAACATAATTTTCTATAGGAAATCTATCGACAACATAATTTTCTATAGGAAATCTATCGACAACATAATTTTCTATAGGGAATCTATCGACTACATTATTTTCTATAGGGCATCTATCGGCAACATAATCTTCTATAGGAAATCTGTCGACAACATAAGTTTCTATAGAAAATCTGTCGACAACATAAGTTTCTATAGAAAATCTATCGACAACATAATTTTCTATAGGGCATCTATCGGCAACATAATCTTCTATAGGAAATCTGTCGACAACATAAGTTTCTATAGGGAATCGATCGACTACATTATTTTCTATAGGGCATCTATCGGCAACATAATCTTCTATAGGAAATCTGTCGACAACATAAGTTTCTATAGAAAATTTGTCGACAACATAAGTTTCTATAGAAAATCTATCGACAACATAATTCTCTATAGGGAATCTATCGGCAACATAATTTTCTATAGAAAATCTGTCGACAACATAATTTTCTATAGGAAATCTGTCGACAACATAATTTTCTATAGGAAATCTGTCGACAACATAATTTTCTATAGGAAATCTATAGACAACATAATTTTCTATAGAAAATCTGCCGACAACATAATTTTCTATAGGGAATCTCTCGACAACATAATTTTCGATAGGAAATCTGTCGACAACATAATTTTCTATAGGAAATCTATCGACAACATAATTTTCTATAGCAAATCTATAGACAACATAATTTTCTATAGGAAATCTGTCGACAACATAATTTTCTATAGCAAATCTATCGACAACATAATTTTCTATAGGAAATCTCTGGACAACATAATTTTCTATAGGGAATCTCTCGACAACATAATTTTCTTTAGAAAATCTATAGACAACATAGTTTTCTATAGGGAATCTCTGGACAACATCATTTTCTATAGGAAATCTATCGACAACATAATTTTCTATAGGAAATCTATCGACAACATAATTTTCTATAGGACATCTATCGACAACATAATTCTCTGTAAGAAATCTGTCGACAACATAATTTTCTATAGCAAATCTATAGACAACATAATTTTCTATAGGAAATCTGTCGACAACATAATTTTCTATAGGAAATCTATCGACAACATAATTCTCTGTAAGAAATCTATCGACAACATAATTTTCTATAGGAAATTTATCGACAACATAATTCTCTGTAGGAAATCTATCGACAACATAATTTTCTATAGGAAATTTATCGACAACATAATTCTCTGTAAGAAATCTATCGACAACATAATTTTCTATAGGAAATCTATCGACAACATAATTGTCTGTAAGAAATCTATCGACAACATAATTTTCTGTAGGAAATCTATCGACAACATAATTTTCTGTAGGAAATCTATCGACAGCATAATTTTCTATAGGAAATCTATCGACAACATAATTTTCTGTAGGAAATCTATCGACAACATAATTTTCTGTAGGAAATCTATCGACAACATAATTTTCTATAGGAAATCTATCGACAACATAATTTTCTGTAGGAAATCTATCGACAACATAATTTTCTGTAGGAAATCTATCGACAACATAATTTTCTGTAGGAAATCTATCGACAACATAATTTTCTATAGGAAATCTATCGACAACATAATTTTCTGTAGGAAATCTATCGACAACATAATTTTCTGTAGGAAATCTATCGACAACATAATTTTCTGTAGGAAATCTATCGACAACATAATTCTCTGTAAGAAATCTATCGACAACATAATTTTCTATAGGAAATATATCGACAACATAATTTTCTGTAGGAAATCTATCGACAACATAATTTTCTGTAGGAAATCTATCGACAACATAATTTTCTGTAGGAAATCTATCGACAACATAATTTTCTATAGGAAATCTATCGACAACATAATTCTCTGTAAGAAATCTATCGACAACATAATTTTCTATAGGAAATCTATCGACAACATAATTTTCTGTAGGAAATCTATCGACAACATAATTTTCTGTAAGAAATCTATCTACAACATAATTTTCTGTAGGAGATCTATCGACAACATAATTTTCTGTAGGAAATCTATCGACAACATAATTTTCTAAAGAAAATCTGTCGACAACATAATTTTATATAGCAAATCTATAGACAACATAATTTTCTATAGAAAATCTGTCGACAACATAAGTTTCTATAGGAAATCTGTCGACAACATAAGTTTCTATAGAAAATCTATAGACAACATAAGTTTCTATAGAAAATCTATCGACAACATAATTTTCTATAGGGCATCTATCGGCAACATAATCTTCTATAGGAAATCTGTCGACAACAGAATTTTCTATACAAAATCTATAGACAACATAAGTTTCTATAGAAAATCTATCGACAACATAATTTTCTATAGGGCATCTATCGGCAACATAATCTTCTATAGGAAATCTGTCGACAACATAAGTTTCTATAGAAAATCTATAGACAACATAAGTTTCTATAGAAAATCTATCGACAACATAATTTTCTATAGGGCATCTATCGGCAACATAATCTTCTATAGGAAATCTGTCGACAACATAATTTTCTATACAAAATCTATAGACAACATAAGTTTCTATAGAAAATCTATCGACAACATAATTTCCTATAGGGCATCTATCGGCAACATAATCTTCTATAGGAAATCTGTCGACAACATAAGTTTCTATAGAAAATCTATAGACAACATAAGTTTCTATAGAAAATCTATCGACAACATAATTTTCTATAGGGCATCTATCGGCAACATAATCTTCTATAGGAAATCTGTCGACAACATAATTTTCTATACAAAATCTATAGACAACATAAGTTTCTATAGAAAATCTATCGACAACATAATTTTCTATAGGGCATCTATCGGCAACATAATCTTCTATAGGAAATCTGTCGACAACATAAGTTTCTATAGAAAATCTATCGACAACATAAGTTTCTATAGAAAATCTATCGACAACATAATTTTCTATAGGGCATCTATCGGCAACATAATCTTCTATAGGAAATCTGTCGACAACATAAGTTTCTATAGAAAATCTGTCGACAACATAAGTTTCTATAGAAAATCTATCGACAACATAATTTTCTATAGGGCATCTATCGGCAACATAATCTTCTATAGGAAATCTGTCGACAACATAATTTTCTATACAAAATCTATAGACAACATAAGTTTCTATAGAAAATCTATCGACAACATAATTTTCTATAGGGCATCTATCGGCAACATAATCTTCTATAGGAAATCTGTCGACAACATAAGTTTCTATAGAAAATCTGTCGACAACATAATTTTCTATAGAAAATCTATCGACAACATAATTTTCTATACGGCATCTATCGGCAACATAATCTTCTATAGGAAATCTGTCGACAACATAAGTTTCTATAGAAAATCTATCGACAACATAATTTTCTATAGGGAATCTATCGGCAACATAATCTTCTAAACGAAATCTGTCGACAACATAAGTTTCTATAGAAAATCTGTCGACAACATAAGTTTCTATAGAAAATCTGTCGACAACATAAGTTTCTATAGAAAATCTATCGACAACATAATTTTCTATAGGGCATCTATCGGCAACATAATCTTCTATAGGAAATCTGTCGACAACATAAGTTTCTATAGAAAATCTGTCGACAACATAAGTTTCTATAGAAAATCTATCGACAACATAATTTTCTATAGGGCATCTATCGGCAACATAATCTTCTATAGGAAATCTGTCGACAACATAATTTTCTATAGAAAATCTGTCGACAACATAAGTTTCTATAGAAAATCTATCGACAACATAATTTTCTATAGGGCATCTATCGGCAACATAATCTTCTATAGGAAATCTGTCGACAACATAATTTTCTATAGAAAATCTGTCGACAACATAAGTTTCTATAGAAAATCTATCGACAACATAATTTTCTATAGGGAATATATCGACTACATTATTTTCTATAGGGCATCTATCGGCAACATAATCTTCTATAGGAAATCTGTCGACAACATAAGTTTCTATAGAAAATCTGTCGACAACATAAGTTTCTATAGAAAATCTATCGACAACATAATTTTCTATAGGGCATCTATCAGCAACATAATCTTCTATAGGAAATCTGTCGACAACATAATTTTCTATAGGGCATCTATCGGCGACATAATCTTCTATAGGAAATCTGTCGACAACATAATTTTCTATAGGGAATCTATCGACTACATTATTTTCTATAGGGCATCTATCGGCAACATAATCTTCTATAGGAAATCTGTCGACAACATAATTTTCTATAGAAAATCTGTCGACAACATAATTTTCTATAGAAAATCTAAAGACAACATAATTTTCTATAGAAAATCTAAAGACAACATAATTTTCCATAGGGAATCTATAGACAACATAATTTTCTATAGGAAATCTGTCGACAACATAATTTTCTATAGAAAATCTATAGACAACATAATTTTCTATAGAAAATCTAAAGACAACATAATTTTCTATAGGGAATCTATAGACAACATAATTTTCTATAGGAAATCTGTCGACAACATAATTTTCTATAGAAAATCTAAAGACAACATAATTTTCTATAGAAAATCTATAAACAATATAATTTTATATAGGAAATCTGTCGACAACATAATTTTCTATAGAAAATCTATAGACAACATAATTTTCTATAGAAAATCTATAGACAACATAATTTTCTATAGGAAATCTATCGACAACATAATTTTCTATAGAAAACCTATAGACAACATAATTTTCCATAGGAAATCTGTCGACAACATAATTTTCTATAGAAAATCTATAGACAACATAATTTTCTATAGGAAATCTATCGACAACATAATTTTCTATAGAAAATCCGTCGAAAACATAATTTTCTATCGCAAATCTATAGACAACATAATTTTCTATAGGAAATCTATCGACAACATAATTTTCTATAGGAAATCTGTCGACAACATAATTTTCTATAGGGAATCTATCGACTACATTATTTTCTATAGGGCATCTATCGGCAACATAATCTTCTATAAGAAATCTGTCGACAACATAGTTTTCTATAGGGAATCTATAGACAACATAATTTTCTATAGGAAATCTGTCGACAACATAATTTTCTATAGAAAATCTGTCGACAACATAATTTTCTATAGAAAATCTGTCGACAACATAATTTTCTATAGAAAATCTAAAGACAACATAGTTTTCTATAGAAAATCTATAGACAATATAATTTTATATAGGAAATCTGTCGACAACATAATTTTCTATAGAAAATCTATAGACAACATAGTTTTCTATAGAAAATCTATAGACAATATAATTTTATATAGGAAATCTGTCGACAACATAATTTTCTATAGAAAATCTAAAGACAACATAATTTTCTATAGAAAATCTATAAACAATATAATTTTATATAGGAAATCTGTCGACAACATAATTTTCTATAGAAAATCTAAAGACAACATAATTTTCTATAGAAAATCTATAAACAATATAATTTTATATAGGAAATCTGTCGACAACATAATTTTCTATAGAAAATCTATAGACAACATAGTTTTCTATAGAAAATCTATAGACAATATAATTTTATATAGGAAATCTGTCGACAACATAATTTTCTATAGAAAATCTAAAGACAACATAGTTTTCTATAGAAAATCTATAGACAATATAATTTTATATAGGAAATCTGTCGACAACATAATTTTCTATAGAAAATCTATAGACAACATAGTTTTCTATAGAAAATCTATAGACAATATAATTTTATATAGGAAATCTGTCGACAACATAATTTTCTATAGAAAATCTATAGACAACATAGTTTTCTATAGAAAATCTATAGACAATATAATTTTATATAGGAAATCTGTCGACAACATAATTTTCTATAGAAAATCTAAAGACAACATAATTTTCTATAGGGAATCTATAGACAACATAGTTTTCTATAGAAAATCTATAGACAATATAATTTTATATAGGAAATCTGTCGACAACATAATTTTCTATAGAAAATCTATAGACAACATAGTTTTCTATAGAAAATCTATAGACAATATAATTTTATATAGGAAATCTGTCGACAACATAATTTTCTATAGAAAATCTATAGACAACATAGTTTTCTATAGAAAATCTATAGACAATATAATTTTATATAGGAAATCTGTCGACAACATAATTTTCTATAGAAAATCTAAAGACAACATAATTTTCTATAGAAAATCTAAAGACAACATAGTTTTCTATAGAAAATCTATAGACAATATAATTTTATATAGGAAATCTGTCGACAACATAATTTTCTATAGAAAATCTATAGACAACATAGTTTTCTATAGAAAATCTATAGACAATATAATTTTATATAGGAAATCTGTCGACAACATAATTTTCTATAGAAAATCTATAGACAACATAGTTTTCTATAGAAAATCTATAGACAATATAATTTTATATAGGAAATCTGTCGACAACATAATTTTCTATAGAAAATCTAAAGACAACATAGTTTTCTATAGAAAATCTATAGACAATATAATTTTATATAGGAAATCTGTCGACAACATAATTTTCTATAGAAAATCTATAGACAACATAGTTTTCTATAGAAAATCTATAAACAATATAATTTTATATAGGAAATCTGTCGACAACATAATTTTCTATAGAAAATCTATAGACAACATAATTTTCTATAGAAAATCTAAAGACAACATAATTTTCTATAGGGAATCTATAGACAACATAATTTTCTATAGGAAATCTGTCGACAACATAATTTTCTATAGAAAATCTATAGACAACATAATTTTCTATAGAAAACCTATAGACAACATAATTTTCTATAGAAAATCTAAAGACAACATAATTTTCTATAGAAAATCTATAAACAATATAATTTTATATAGGAAATCTGTCGACAACATAATTTTCTATAGAAAATCTATAGACAACATAATTTTCTATAGAAAATCTATCGACAACATAATTTTCTATAGAAAACCTATAGACAACATAATTTTCCATAGGAAATCTGCGACAACATAATTTTCTATAGAAAATCTATAGACAACATAATTTTCTATAGGAAATCTATCGACAACATAATTTTCTATAGAAAATCCGTCGACAACATAATTTTCTATCGCAAATCTATAGACAACATAATTTTCTATAGGAAATCTATCGACAACATAATTTTCTATAGAAAATCTGTCGACAACATAATTTTCTATAGGGAATCTATAGACAACATAATTTTCTATAGAAAACCTATAGACAACATAATTTTCCATAGGAAATCTGCGACAACATAATTTTCTATAGAAAATCTATAGACAACATAATTTTCTATAGAAAATCTATCGACAACATAATTTTCTATAGAAAACCTATAGACAACATAATTTTCCATAGGAAATCTGCGACAACATAATTTTCTATAGAAAATCTATAGACAACATAATTTTCTATAGGAAATCTATCGACAACATAATTTTCTATAGAAAATCCGTCGACAACATAATTTTCTATCGCAAATCTATAGACAACATAATTTTCTATAGGAAATCTATCGACAACATAATTTTCTATAGAAAATCTGTCGACAACATAATTTTCTATAGAAAATCTATAGACAATATAATTTTCTATAGGAAATCTGTCGACAACATAATTTTCTATAGAAAATCCGTCGACAACATAATTTTCTATCGCAAATTTATAGACAACATAATTTTCTATAGGAAATCTATCGATAACATAATTTTCTATAGAAAATCTGTCGACAACATAATTTTCTATAGGAAATCTGTCGACAACATAATTTTCTATAGGAAATCTATAGACAACATAATTTGCTATAGAAAATCTGCCGACAACATAATTTTCTATAGGAAATCTGTCGACAACATAATTTTCTATAGAAAATCTACAGACAACATAATTTTCTATAGAAAATCAATAGACAACATAATTTTCTATAGGAAATCTGTCGACAACATAATTTTCTATAGGAAATCTATAGACAACAGAATTTTCTATAGAAAATCTGTCGACAACATAATTTTCTATAGGAAATCTATAGACAACATAATTTTCTATAGGAAATCTATAGACAACAGAATTTTCTATAGAAAATCTGTCGACAACATAATTTTCTATAGGAAATCTATAGACAACATAATTTTCTATAGAAAATCTGTCGACAACATAATTTTCTATAGGAAATCTGTCGACAACATAATTTTCTATAGGAAATCTATAGACAACAGAATTTTCTATAGAAAATCTGTCGACAACATAATTTTCTATAGGAAATCTATCGACAACATAATTTTCTATAGGAAATCTATAGACAACAGAATTTTCTATAGAAAATCTGTCGACAACATAATTTTCTATAGGAAATCTATAGACAACATAATTTTCAAAGAAAATCTGTCGACAACATAATTTTCTATAGGAAATCTGTCGACAACATAATTTTCTATAGGAAATCTATAGACAACATAATTTGCTATAGAAAATCTGCCGACAACATAATTTTCTATAGGAAATCTGTCGACAACATAATTTTCTATAGAAAATCTACAGACAACATAATTTTCTATAGAAAATCAATAGACAACATAATTTTCTATAGCAAATCTATCGACAACATAATTTTCTATAGAAAATCCGTCGACAACATAATTTTCTATCGCAAATCTATAGACAACATAATTTTCTATGGAAAATCTATAGACAACATAATTTTCTATAGGAAATCTGTCGACAACATAATTTTCTATAGGAAATCTGTCGACAACAGAATTTTCTATCGCAAATCTATCGACAACATAATTTTCTATAGAAAATCCGTCGACAACATAATTTTCTATCGCAAATCTATAGACAACATAATTTTCTATGGAAAATCTATAGACAACATAATTTTCTATAGGAAATCTGTCGACAACATAATTTTCTATAGAAAATCTGTCGACAACATAATTTTCTATAGAAAATCTGTCGACGACATAATTTTCTATAGGAAATCTGTCGACAACATAATTTTCTATAGAAAATCTGTGGGCAACATAATTTTCTATAGGAAATCTGTCGACAACATAATTTTCTATAGGAAATCTGTCGACAACATAAGTTTCTATAGAAAATCTATCGACAACATAATTTTCTATAGGGCATCTATCGGCAACAAAATTTTCTATAGGGAATCTATCGACAACCTAATTTTCTATAGGGCATCTATCGACAACATAATTTTCTATAGGGCATCTATCGGCAACATAATTTTCTATAGGGAATCTATCGACAACATAATTTTCTATAGGAAATCTATCGACAACATAATTTTCTATAGGGAATCTATCGACAACATAATTTTCTATAGGGAATCTATCAAAGACATAATTTTCTATAGAAAATCCGTCGACAACATAATTTTCTATAGAAAATCCGTCGACAACATAATTTTCTATCGCAAATCTATAGACAACATAATTTTCTATGGAAAATCTATAGACAACATAATTTTCTATAGGAAATCTGTCGACAACATAATTTTCTATAGAAAATCTTCCGACAACATAATTTTCTATAGAAAATCTGCCGACAACATAATTTTCTATAGGAAATCTATAGACAACATAATTTTCTATACGAAATCTATCGACAACATAATTTTCTATAGAAAATCTGCCGACAACATAATTTTCTATAGGAAATCTATAGACAACATAATTTTCTATACGAAATCTATCGACAACATAATTTTCTATAGGGAATCTATCGACAACATAATTTTCTATAGGGAATCTATCGACAACATAATTTTCTATAGGGCATCTATCGACAACATAATTTTCTATAGGGCATCTATCGACAACATAATTTTCTATAGGGAATCTATCGACAACATAATTTTCTATAGGGCATCTATCGGCAACATAATTTTCTATAGGGAATCTATCGACAACATAATTTTCTATAGGAAATCTATCGACAACATAATTTTCTATAGGGAATCTATCGACAACATAATTTTCTATAGGGAATCTATTGACAACATAATTTTCTATAGGGCATCTATCGGCAACATAATTTTCTATAGGGCATCTATCGACAACATAATTTTCTATAGGAAATCTATCGACAACATAATTTTCTATAGGGAATCTATCGGCAACATAATTTTCTATAGGGAATCTATCGACAACATAATTTTCTATAGGAAATCTATCGACAACATAATTTTCTATAGGGAATCTATCGACAACATAATTTTCTATAGGAAATCTATCGACAACATAATTTTCTATAGGGCATCTATCGGCAACATAATTTTCTATAGGGAATCTATCGACAACATAATTTTCTATAGGAAATCTATCGACAACATAATTTTCTATAGGGAATCTATCGACAACATAATTTTCTATAGGGAATCTATCAAAGACATAATTTTCTATAGAAAATCTTCCGACAACATAATTTTCTATAGAAAATCTGCCGACAACATAATTTTCTATAGGAAATCTATAGACAACATAATTTTCTATACGAAATCTATCGACAACATAATTTTCTATAGAAAATCTGCCGACAACATAATTTTCTATAGGAAATCTATAGACAACATAATTTTCTATACGAAATCTATCGACAACATAATTTTCTATAGGGAATCTATCGACAACATAATTTTCTATAGGGAATCTATCGACAACATAATTTTCTATAGGGCATCTATCGACAACATAATTTTCTATAGGGCATCTATCGACAACATAATTTTCTATAGGGAATCTATCGACAACATAATTTTCTATAGGGCATCTATCGGCAACATAATTTTCTATAGGGAATCTATCGACAACATAATTTTCTATAGGAAATCTATCGACAACATAATTTTCTATAGGGAATCTATCGACAACATAATTTTCTATAGGGAATCTATTGACAACATAATTTTCTATAGGGCATCTATCGGCAACATAATTTTCTATAGGGCATCTATCGACAACATAATTTTCTATAGGGAATCTATCGACAACATAATTTTCTATAGGAAATCTATCGACAACATAATTTTCTATAGGGAATCTATCGACAACATAATTTTCTATAGGAAATCTATCGACAACATAATTTTCTATAGGGCATCTATCGGCAACATAATTTTCTATAGGGAATCTATCGACAACATAATTTTCTATAGGAAATCTATCGACAACATAATTTTCTATAGGGAATCTATCGACAACATAATTTTCTATCGCAAATCTATAGACAACATAATTTTCTATGGAAAATCTATAGACAACATAATTTTCTATAGGAAATCTGTCGACAACATAATTTTCTATAGAAAATCTTCCGACAACATAATTTTCTATAGAAAATCTGCCGACAACATAATTTTCTATAGGAAATCTATCGACAACATAATTTTCTATAGGAAATCTATAGACAACATAATTTTCTATAGAAAATCTGCCGACAACATAATTTTCTATAGGAAATCTATAGACAACATAATTTTCTATACGAAATCTATCGACAACATAATTTTCTATAGGGAATCTATCGACAACATAATTTTCTATAGGGAATCTATCGACAACATAATTTTCTATAGGGCATCTATCGACAACATAATTTTCTATAGGGCATCTATCGACAACATAATTTTCTATAGGGAATCTATCGACAACATAATTTTCTATAGGGCATCTATCGGCAACATAATTTTCTATAGGGAATCTATCGACAACATAATTTTCTATAGGAAATCTATCGACAACATAATTTTCTATAGGGAATCTATCGACAACATAATTTTCTATAGGGAATCTATTGACAACATAATTTTCTATAGGGAATCTATCGACAACATAATTTTCTATAGGGCATCTATCGGCAACATAATTTTCTATACGAAATCTATCGACAACATAATTTTCTATAGGGAATCTATCGACAACATAATTTTCTATAGGGAATCTATCGACAACATAATTTTCTATAGGGAATCTATCGACAGCATAATTTTCTATAGGGCATCTATCGGCAACGTAATTTTCTATAGGGAATCTATCGACAACATAATTTTCTATAGGAAATCTATCGACAACATAATTTTCTATAGGAATTCTATAGACAACATAATTTTCTATAGAAAATCTATCGACAACATAATTTTCTATAGAAAATCCGTCGACAACATAATTTTCTATCGCAAATCTATAGACAACATAATTTTCTATAGGAAATCTGTCGACAACATAATTTTCTATAGAAAATCTGTCGACAACATAATTTTATATAGCAAATCTATAGACAACACAATTTTCTATAGGAAATCTGTCGACAACATAATTTTCTATAGAAAATCTGTCGACAACATAATTCTCTATAGGAAATCTGTCGACAACATAATTTTCTATAGAAAATCTGTCGACAACATAATTTTCTATAGGAAATCTGTCGACAACATAATTTTCTATAGGAAATCTATAGACAACATAATTTTCTATACGAAATCTATCGACAACATAATTTTCTATAGGAAATCTATCGACAACATAATTTTCTATAGGAAATCTGCCGACAACATAATTTTCTATAGGAAATCTATAGACAACATAATTTTCTATACGAAATCTATCGACAACATAATTTTCTATAGAAAATCTATCGACAACATAATTTTCTATAGAAAATCCGTCGACAACATAATTTTATATAGCAAATCTGTCGACAACATAATTTTATATAGCAAATCTATAGACAACACAATTTTCTATAGAAAATCTGTCGACAACATAATTTTATATAGCAAATCTATAGACAACACAATTTTCTATAGGAAATCTGTCGACAACATAATTTTCTATAGAAAATCTGTCGACAACATAATTTTCTATAGAAAATCTGTCGACAACATAATTTTCTATAGGAAATCTGTCGACAACATAATTTTCTACAGAAAATCTGTCGACAACATAATTTTCTATAGGAAATCTGTCGACAACATAATTTTCTATAGGAAATCTATAGACAACATAATTTTCTATACGAAATCTATCGACAACATAATTTTCTATAGGGAATCTATCGACAACATAATTTTCTATAGGGAATCTATCGACAACATAATTTTCTATAGGGCATCTATCGACAACATAATTTTCTATAGGGCATCTATCGGCAACATAATTTTCTATAGGGAATCTATCGACAACATAATTTTCTATAGGAAATCTATAGACAACATAATTTTCTATACGAAATCTATCGACAACATAATTTTCTATAGGGAATCTATCGACAACATAATTTTCTATAGGGAATCTATCGACAACATAATTTTCTATAGGGCATCTATCGACAACATAATTTTCTATAGGGCATCTATCGGCAACATAATTTTCTATAGGGAATCTATCGACAACATAATTTTCTATAGGGCATCTATCGGCAACATAATTTTCTATAGGGAATCTATCGACAACATAATTTTCTATAGGAAATCTATCGACAACATAATTTTCTATAGAAAATCTATCGACAACATAATTTTCTATAGAAAATCCGTCGACAACATAATTTTCTATCGCAAATCTATAGACAACATAATTTTCTATGGAAAATCTATAGACAACATAATTTTCTATAGGAAATCTGTCGACAACATAATTTTCTATAGAAAATCTGTCGACAACATAATTTTATATAGCAAATCTATAGACAACACAATTTTCTATAGGAAATCTGTCGACAACATAATTTTCTATAGAAAATCTGTCGACAACATAATTTTCTATAGGAAATCTGTCGACAACATAATTTTCTATAGAAAATCTGTCGACAACATAATTTTCTATAGGAAATCTGTCGACAACATAATTTTCTATAGGAAATCTATAGACAACATAATTTGCTATAGAAAATCTGCCGACAACATAATTTTCTATAGGAAATCTATAGACAACATAATTTTCTATACGAAATCTATCGACAACATAATTTTCTATAGGGCATCTATCGGCAACAAAATTTTCTATAGGGAATCCATCGACAACCTAATTTTCTATAGGGCATCTATCGGCAACATAATTTTCTATAGGGAATCTATCGACAACATAATTTTCTATAGGGAATCTATCGACAACATAATTTTCTATAGGGAATCTATCGACAACATAATTTTCTATAGGGCATCTATCGGCAACATAATTTTCTATAGGGAATCTATCGACAACATAATTTTCTATAGGGAATCTATAGACAACATAATTTTCTATAGGGCATCTATCGGCAACATAATTTTCTATAGGGAATCTATCGACAACATAATTTTCTATAGGAAATCTATCGACAACATAATTTTCTATAGGGAATCTATCGACAACATAATTTTCTATAGGGAATCTATCGACAACATAATTTTCTATAGGGAATCTATCGACAACATAATTTTTTATAGGGCATCTATCGGCAACATAATTTTCTATACGAAATCTGTCGTCAACATAATTTTCTATAGGGAATCTATCGACAACATAATTTTCTATAGGGAATCTATCGACAACATAATTTTCTATAGGGAATCTATCGACAACATAGTTTTCTATAGGGCATCTATCGGCAACATAATTTTCTATAGGGAATCTATCGACAACATAATTTTCTAAAGCAAATCTATAGACAACATAATTTTCTATGGAAAATCTATAGACAACACAATTTTCTATGGAAAATCTATAGACAACATAATTTTCTATCGCAAATCTATAGACAACACAATTTTCTATGGAAAATCTATAGACAACATAATTTTCTATAGGAAATCTGTCGACAACATAATTTTCTATAGAAAATCTGTCGACAACATAATTTTATATAGCAAATCTATAGACAACACAATTTTCTATAGGAAATCTGTCGACAACATAATTTTCTATAGAAAATCTGTCGACAACATAATTTTCTATAGGAAATCTGTCGACAACATAATTTTCTATAGAAAATCTGTCGACAACATAATTTTCTATAGGAAATCTGTCGACAACATAATTTTCTATAGGAAATCTATAGACAACATAATTTGCTATAGAAAATCTGCCGACAACATAATTTTCTATAGGAAATCTATAGACAACATAATTTTCTATACGAAATCTATCGACAACATAATTTTCTATAGAAAATCTATCGACAACATAATTTTCTATAGAAAATCCGTCGACAACATAATTTTCTATAGAAAATCTGTCGACAACATAATTTTATATAGCAAATCTATAGACAACACAATTTTCTATAGGAAATCTGTCGACAACATAATTTTCTATAGAAAATCTGTCGACAACATAATTTTCTATAGAAAATCTGTCGACAACATAATTTTCTATAGGAAATCTGTCGACAACATAATTTTCTATAGAAAATCTGTCGACAACATAATTTTCTATAGGAAATCTGTCGACAACATAATTTTCTATAGGAAATCTATAGACAACATAATTTTCTATACGAAATCTATCGACAACATAATTTTCTATAGGGAATCTATCGACAACATAATTTTCTATAGGGAATCTATCGACAACATAATTTTCTATAGGGCATCTATCGACAACATAATTTTCTATAGGGCATCTATCGGCAACATAATTTTCTATAGGGAATCTATCGACAACATAATTTTCTATAGGGCATCTATCGGCAACATAATTTTCTATAGGGAATCTATCGACAACATAATTTTCTATAGGAAATCTATCGACAACATAATTTTCTATAGGAATTCTATAGACAACATAATTTTCTATAGAAAATCTATCGACAACATAATTTTCTATAGAAAATCCGTCGACAACATAATTTTCTATCGCAAATCTATAGACAACATAATTTTCTATGGAAAATCTATAGACAACATAATTTTCTATAGGAAATCTGTCGACAACATAATTTTATATAGCAAATCTATAGACAACACAATTTTCTACAGGAAATCTGTCGACAACATAATTTCCTATAGAAAATCTGTCGACAACATAATTTTCTATAGGAAATCTGTCGACAACATAATTTTCTATAGAAAATCTGCCGACAACATAATTTTCTATAGGAAATCTGTCGACAACAAAATTTTCTATAGGTAATCTATAGACAACATAATTTGCTATAGAAAATCTGCCGACAACATAATTTTCTATAGGAAATCTATAGACAACATAATTTTCTATACGAAATCTATCGACAACATAATTTTCTATAGGGCATCTATCGGCAACAAAATTTTCTATAGGGAATCCATCGACAACCTAATTTTCTATAGGGCTTCTATCGGCAACATAATTTTCTATAGGGAATCTATCGACAACATAATTTTCTATAGGGAATCTATCGACAACATAATTTTCTATAGGGAATCTATCGACAACATAATTTTCTATAGGGCATTTATCGGCAACATAATTTTCTATAGGGAATCTATCGACAACATAATTTTCTATAGGGAATCTATAGACAACATAATTTTCTATAGGGCATCTATCGGCAACATAATTTTCTATAGGGAATCTATCGACAACATAATTTTCTATAGGAAATCTATCGACAACATAATTTTCTATAGGGCATCTATCGGCAACATAATTTTCTATAGGGAATCTATCGACAACATAATTTTCTATAGGAAATCTATAGACAACATAATTTTCTATAGAAAATCTGCCGACAACATAATTTTCTATAGGAATTCTATAGACAACATAATTTTCTATAGAAAATCTATCGACAACATAATTTTCTATAGAAAATCCGTCGACAACATAATTTTCTATCGCAAATCTATAGACAACATAATTTTCTATGGAAAATCTATAGACAACATAATTTTCTATAGGAAATCTGTCGACAACATAATTTTCTATAGAAAATCTGTCGACAACATAATTTTATATAGCAAATCTATAGACAACACAATTTTCTATAGAAAATCTGTCGACAACATAATTTTCTATAGAAAATCTGTCGACAACATAATTTTCTATAGGAAATCTGTCGACAACATAATTTTCTATAGAAAATCTGTCGACAACATAATTTTCTATAGGAAATCTGTCGACAACATAATTTTATATAGCAAATCTATAGACAACACAATTTTCTATAGAAAATCTGTCGATAACATAATTTTCTATAGGAAATCTGTCGACAACATAATTTTCTATAGGAAATCTGTCGACAACATAATTTTCTATAGGAAATCTATAGACAACATAATTTGCTATAGAAAATCTGCCGACAACATAATTTTCTATAGGAAATCTATAGACAACATAATTTTCTATACGAAATCTATCGACAACATAATTTTCTATAGGGCATCTATCGGCAACATAATTTTCTATAGGGAATCTATAGACAACATAATTTTCTATACGAAATCTATCGACAACATAATTTTCTATAGGGCATCTATCGGCAACAAAATTTTCTATAGGGAATCCATCGACAACCTAATTTTCTATAGGGCATCTATCGGCAACATAATTTTCTATAGGGAATCTATCGACAACATAATTTTCTATAGGGAATCTATCGACAACATAATTTTCTATAGGAAATCTGTCGACAACATAATTTTCTATTGCAAATCTATCGACAACATAATTTCCTATACGAAATCTATAAACAACATAATTTTCTATAGAAAATCTATAGACAACATAATTTTCTATAGGAAATCTGTCGACAAAATAATTTTCTATAGGAAATCTGTCGACAACATAATTTTCTATAGCAAATCTACAGACAACATAATTTTCTGTAGCAAATCTATAGACAACATAATTTTCTATAGGAAATCTATCGACAACATAATTTTCTATAGGAAATCTATAGACAACATAATTCTCTGTAAGAAATCTATCGACAACATAATTTTCTATAGGAAATATATCCACAATATAATTCTCTGTAAGAAATCTATCGACAACATAGTTTTCTATAGGAAATCTATAGACAACATAAGTTTCTATAGCAAATCTATCGACAACTTAATTTTCTATAGGAAATATATCCACAATATAATTCTCTGTAAGAAATCTATCGACAACATAATTTTCTATAGAAAATCCGTCGACAACATAATTTTATATAGCAAATCTGTCGACAACATAATTTTATATAGCAAATCTATAGACAACACAATTTTCTATAGGAAATCTGTCGACAACATAATTTTCTATAGAAAATCTGTCGACAACATAATTTTCTATAGGAAATCTGTCGACAACATAATTTTCTATAGGAAATCTATAGACAACATAATTTTCTATACGAAATCTATCGACAACATAATTTTCTATAGGGAATCTATCGACAACATAATTTTCTATAGGGAATCTATCGACAACATAATTTTCTATAGGGCATCTATCGACAACATAATTTTCTATAGGGCATCTATCGGCAACATAATTTTCTATAGGGAATCTATCGACTACATAATTTTCTATAGGGCATCTATCGGCAACATAATTTTCTATAGGGAATCTATCGACAACATAATTTTCTATAGGGCATCTATCGACAACATAATTTTCTATAGGGCATCTATCGGCAACATAATTTTCTATAGGGAATCTATCGACAACATAATTTTCTATAGGGCATCTATCGGCAACATAATTTTCTATAGGGAATCTGTCGACAACATAATTTTCTATAGGAAATCTGTCGACAACATAATTTTCTATAGAAAATCTGTCGACAACATAATTTTCTATAGGAAATCTGTCGACAACATAATTTTCTATAGGAAATCTATAGACAACATAATTTTCTATACGAAATCTATCGACAACATAATTTTCTATAGGGAATCTATCGACAACATAATTTTCTATAGGGAATCTATCGACAACATAATTTTCTATAGGGCATCTATCGACAACATAATTTTCTATAGGGCATCTATCGGCAACATAATTTTCTATAGGGAATCTATCGACAACATAATTTTCTATAGGGCATCTATCGGCAACATAATTTTCTATAGGGAATCTATCGACAACATAATTTTCTATAGGAAATCTATCGACAACATAATTTTCTATAGGAATTCTATAGACAACATAATTTTCTATAGAAAATCTATCGACAACATAATTTTCTATAGAAAATCCGTCGACAACATAATTTTCTATCGCAAATCTATAGACAACATAATTTTCTATGGAAAATCTATAGACAACATAATTTTCTATAGGAAATCTGTCGACAACATAATTTTATATAGCAAATCTATAGACAACACAATTTTCTACAGGAAATCTGTCGACAACATAATTTCCTATAGAAAATCTGTCGACAACATAATTTTCTATAGGAAATCTGTCGACAACATAATTTTCTATAGGAAATCTGTCGACAACATAATTTTCTATAGAAAATCTGCCGACAACATAATTTTCTATAGGAAATCTGTCGACAACAAAATTTTCTATAGGTAATCTATAGACAACATAATTTGCTATAGAAAATCTGCCGACAACATAATTTTCTATAGGAAATCTATAGACAACATAATTTTCTATACGAAATCTATCGACAACATAATTTTCTATAGGGCATCTATCGGCAACAAAATTTTCTATAGGGAATCCATCGACAACCTAATTTTCTATAGGGCTTCTATCGGCAACATAATTTTCTATAGGGAATCTATCGACAACATAATTTTCTATAGGGAATCTATCGACAACATAATTTTCTATAGGGAATCTATCGACAACATAATTTTCTATAGGGCATTTATCGGCAACATAATTTTCTATAGGGAATCTATCGACAACATAATTTTCTATAGGGAATCTATAGACAACATAATTTTCTATAGGGCATCTATCGGCAACATAATTTTCTATAGGGAATCTATCGACAACATAATTTTCTATAGGAAATCTATCGACAACATAATTTTCTATAGGGCATCTATCGGCAACATAATTTTCTATAGGGAATCTATCGACAACATAATTTTCTATAGGAAATCTATAGACAACATAATTTTCTATAGAAAATCTGCCGACAACATAATTTTCTATAGGAATTCTATAGACAACATAATTTTCTATAGAAAATCTATCGACAACATAATTTTCTATAGAAAATCCGTCGACAACATAATTTTCTATAGCAAATCTACAGACAACATAATTTTCTGTAGCAAATCTATAGACAACATAATTTTCTATAGGAAATCTATCCACAATATAATTCTCTGTAAGAAATCTATCGACAACATAGTTTTCTATAGGAAATCTATAGACAACATAAGTTTCTATAGCAAATCTATCGACAACTTAATTTTCTATAGGAATTCTATAGACAACATAATTTTCTATAGAAAATCTATCGACAACATAATTTTCTATAGAAAATCCGTCGACAACATAATTTTCTATCGCAAATCTATAGACAACATAATTTTCTATAGAAAATCCGTCGACAACATAATTTTCTATCGCAAATCTATAGACAACATAATTTTCTATAGAAAATCTGCCGACAACATAATTTTCTATAGGAATTCTATAGACAACATAATTTTCTATAGGAAATCTGTCGACAACATAATTTTCTATAGAAAATCTGTCGACAACATAATTTTATATAGCAAATCTATAGACAACACAATTTTCTATAGAAAATCTGTCGACAACATAATTTTCTATAGAAAATCTGTCGACAACATAATTTTCTATAGGAAATCTGTCGACAACATAATTTTCTATAGAAAATCTGTCGACAACATAATTTTCTATAGGAAATCTGTCGACAACATAATTTTATATAGCAAATCTATAGACAACACAATTTTCTATAGGAAATCTGTCGACAACATAATTTTCTATAGAAAATCTGTCGATAACATAATTTTCTATAGGAAATCTGTCGACAACATAATTTTCTATAGGAAATCTGTCGACAACATAATTTTCTATAGGAAATCTATAGACAACATAATTTGCTATAGAAAATCTGCCGACAACATAATTTTCTATAGGAAATCTATAGACAACATAATTTTCTATACGAAATCTATCGACAACATAATTTTCTATAGGGCATCTATCGGCAACATAATTTTCTATAGGGAATCTATAGACAACATAATTTTCTATACGAAATCTATCGACAACATAATTTTCTATAGGGCATCTATCGGCAACAAAATTTTCTATAGGGAATCCATCGACAACCTAATTTTCTATAGGGCATCTATCGGCAACATAATTTTCTATAGGGAATCTATCGACAACATAATTTTCTATAGGGAATCTATCGACAACATAATTTTCTATAGGAAATCTGTCGACAACATAATTTTCTATTGCAAATCTATCGACAACATAATTTCCTATACGAAATCTATAAACAACATAATTTTCTATAGAAAATCTATAGACAACATAATTTTCTATAGGA
The DNA here is from genome assembly GCA_927399465.1 of Sarcophaga caerulescens. NCBI lineage: Eukaryota > Metazoa > Arthropoda > Insecta > Diptera > Sarcophagidae > Sarcophaga > Sarcophaga caerulescens. Next base: position 24,748,001 of record OV656867.1, read on the forward strand.
AATCTGTCGACAAAATAATTTTCTATAGGAAATATGTCGACAACATAATTTTCTATAGCAAATCTACAGACAACATAATTTTCTGTAGCAAATCTATAGACAACATAATTTTCTATAGGAAATCTATCGACAACATAATTTTCTATAGGAAATCTATAGACAACATAATTCTCTGTAAGAAATCTATCGACAACATAATTTTCTATAGGAAATATATCCACAATATAATTCTCTGTAAGAAATCTATCGACAACATAGTTTTCTATAGGAAATCTATAGACAACATAAGTTTCTATAGCAAATCTATCGACAACTTAATTTTCTATAGGAAATATATCCACAATATAATTCTCTGTAAGAAATCTATCGACAACATAATTTTCTATAGGAAATCTGTCGACAACATAATTTTCTATAGCAAATCTATCGACAACATAATTTTCTATAGGAAATCTATAGACAACATAAGTTTCTATAGCAAATCTATCGACAACTTAATTTTCTATAGGAAATATATCCACAATATAATTCTCTGTAAGAAATCTATCGACAACATAATTTTCTATAGGAAATTTATCGACAACATAATTCTCTGTAAGAAATCTATCGACAACATAATTTTCTATAGGAAATATATCCACAATATAATTCTCTGTAAGAAATCTATCGACAACATAGTTTTCTATAGGAAATTTATCGACAACATAATTCTCTGTAAGAAATCTATCGACAACATAATTTTCTGTAGGAAATCTATCGACAACATAATTCTCTGTAAGAAATCTATCGACAACATAATTTTCTATAGGAAATATATCCACAATATAATTCTCTGTAAGAAATCTATCGACAACATAGTTTTCTATAGGAAATCTATAGACAACATAAGTTTCTATAGCAAATCTATCGACAACTTAATTTTCTATAGGAAATATATCCACAATATAATTCTCTGTAAGAAATCTATCGACAACATAATTTTCTATAGGAAATCTGTCGACAACATAATTTTCTATAGCAAATCTATCGACAACATAATTTTCTATAGGAAATCTATAGACAACATAAGTTTCTATAGCAAATCTATCGACAACTTAATTTTCTATAGGAAATATATCCACAATATAATTCTCTGTAAGAAATCTATCGACAACATAATTTTCTATAGGAAATTTATCGACAACATAATTCTCTGTAAGAAATCTATCGACAACATAATTTTCTATAGGAAATATATCCACAATATAATTCTCTGTAAGAAATCTATCGACAACATAGTTTTCTATAGGAAATTTATCGACAACATAATTCTCTGTAAGAAATCTATCGACAACATAATTTTCTGTAGGAAATCTATCGACAACATAATTTTCTATAGGAAATCTGTCGACAACATAATTTTCTATAGCAAATCTATCGACAACATAATTTTCTATAGGAAATTTATAGACAACATAAGTTTCTATAGCAAATCTATCGACAACTTAATTTTCTATAGGAAATATATCCACAATATAATTCTCTGTAAGAAATCTATCGACAACATAATTTTCTATAGGAAATCTGTCGACAACATAATTTTCTATAGCAAATCTACAGACAACATAATTTTCTGTAGCAAATCTATAGACAACATAATTTTCTATAGGAAATCTATCGACAACATAATTTTCTATAGGGAATCTATCGACAACAAAATTTTCTATAGCAAATCTATAGACAACATAATTTTCTATAGGAAATCTATCGACAACATAATTTTCTATAGGAAATCTGTCGACAACATAATTTTCTATAGCAAATCTACAGACAACATAATTTTCTGTAGCAAATCTATAGACAACATAATTTTCTATAGGAAATCTATCGACAACATAATTTTCTATACGAAATCTATAGACAACATAAGTTTCTATAGCAAATCTATCGACAACATAAGTTTCTATAGCAAATCTATCTATAATTTTCTATAGGAAATCTATCCACAACATAATTCTTTGTAAGAAATCTATCGATAACATAATTTTCTATAGGAAATTTATCGACAACATAATTCTCTGTAAGAAATCTATCGACAACATAATTTTCTATAGGAAATCTATCGACAACATAATTTTCTATAGGAAATCTGTCGACAACATAATTTTCTATAGCAAATCTACAGACAACATAATTTTCTGTAGCAAATCTATAGACAACATAATTTTCTATAGGAAATCTATCGACAACATAATTTTCTATAGGAAATCTATAGACAACATAAGTTTCTGTAGCAAATCTTTAGACAACATAAGTTTCTATAGCAAATCTATCGACAACTTAATTTTCTATAGGAAATTTATCGACAACATAATTCTCTGTAAGAAATCTATCGACAACATAATTTTCTATAGGAAATTTATCGACAACATAATTCTCTGTAAGAAATCTATCCACAATATAATTCTCTGTAAGAAATTTATCGACAACATAATTTTCAATAGGAAATCTCTCGACAACATAATTTTCTATAGGAAATCTATCGACAACATAATTTTCTGTAGGAAATCTATCGACAACATAATTCTCTGTAGGAAATCTATCGACAACTTAATTTTCTATAGGAAATCTATCCACAATATAATTCTCTGTAAGAAATTTATCGACAACATAATTTTCTATAGGAAATCTGTCGACAGCATAACTTTCTATAGGAAATCTATAGACAACATAAGTTTCTATAGCAAATCTATCGACAACATAATTTTCTATAGGAAATTTATCGACAACATAATTCTCTGTAAGAAATCTATCGACAACAGAATTTTCTATAGGAAATCTATCCACAATATAATTCTCTGTAAGAAATCTATCGACAACATAATTTTCTGTAGGAAATCTATCGACAACATAATTTTCTGTAAGAAATTTATCGACAACATAATTTTCTGTAGGAAATCTATCGACAACATAATTTTCTATAGGAAATCTATCGACAACATAATTTTCTGTAGGAAATCTATCGACAACATAATTTTCTATAGGAAATCTGTCGACAACATAATTTTCTATAGGGCATCTATCGGCAACATAATTTTCTATAGCAAATCTATAGACAACATAATTTTCTATAGGAAATCTATCGACAACATAATTTTCTATAGGGCATCTATCGGCAACATAATTTTCTATAGGGAATCTATCGACAACATAATTTTCTATAGGGAATCTATCGACAACATAATTTTCTATAGGAAATCTATCGACAACATAATTTTCTATAGGGAATCTTTCGACAACATAATTTTCTATAGGGAATCTATCGACAACATAATTTTCTATAGGGAATCTATCGACAACATAATTTTCTATAGGGCATCTATCGGCAACATAATTTTCTATAGGGAATCTATCGACAACATAATTTTCTATAGGATATCTATCGACAACATAATTTTCTATAGGGCATCTATCGGCAACATAATTTTCTATAGGGAATCTATCGACAACATAATTTTCTATAGCAAATCTATAGACAACATAATTTTCTATAGGAAATCTATCGACAACATAATTTTCTATAGGGCATCTAGCGGCAACATAATTTTCTATAGGGAATCTATCGACAACATAATTTTCTATAGCAAATCTATCGACAACATAATTTTCTATACGAAATCTATAGACAACATAATTTTCTATAGAAAATCTATAGACAACATAATTTTCTATAGGAAATCTGTCGACAACATAATTTTCTATAGGAAATCTGTCGACAACATAATTTTCTATAGCATATCTACAGACAACATAATTTTCTGTAGCAAATCTATAGACAACATAATTTTCTATAGGAAATCTATCGACAACATAATTTTCTATAGGAAATCTATCGACAACATAATTTTCTATAGGAAATCTGTCGACAACATAATTTTCTATAGCAAATCTACAGACAACATAATTTTCTGTAGCTAATCTATAGACAACATAATTTTCTATAGGAAATCTATCGACAACATAATTTTCTATAGGGAATCTATCGACAACATAAGTTTCTATAGGAAATTTATCGACAACATAATTCTCTGTAAGAAATCTATCGACAACATAATTTTCTATAGGAAATTTATCGACAACATAATTCTCTGTAAGAAATCTATCGACAACATAATTTTCTATAGGAAATCTATCGACAACATAATTTTCTATAGGAAATCTGTCGACAACATAATTTTCTATAGCAAATCTACAGACAACATAATTTTCTGTAGCAAATCTATAGACAACATAATTTTCTATAGGAAATCTATAGACAACATAAGTTTCTATAGCAAATCTATAGACAACATAAGTTTCTATAGCAAATCTATCGACAACTTAATTTTCTATAGGAAATCTATCCACAACATAATTCTTTGTAAGAAATCTATCGACAACATAATTTTCTATAGGAAATCTATAGACAACATAATTTTCTATAGGAAATCTATCGACAACTTAATTTTCTATAGGAAATTTATCGACAACATAATTCTCTGTAAGAAATCTATCGACAACATAATTTTCTATAGGAAATTTATCGACAACATAATTTTCTGTAGGAAATCTATCGACAACATAATTTTCTATAGGAAATCTATCCACAATATAATTCTCTGTAAGAAATTTATCGACAACATAATTTTCTATAGGAAATCTCTCGACAACATAATTTTCTATAGGAAATCTATCGACAACATAATTTTCTGTAGGAAATCTATCGACAACATAATTCTCTGTAGGAAATCTATCGACAACTTAATTTTCTATAGGAAATCTATCCACAATATAATTCTCTGTAAGAAATCTATCGACAACATAATTTTCTATAGGAAATTTATCGACAACATAATTCTCTGAAAGAAATCTATCGACAACGTAATTTTCTATAGGAAACCTATCCACAACACAATTTTCTGTAGGAAATTTATCCACAACAAAATTTTCTGTAGGAAATCTATCGACAACATAATTTTCTATAGAAACTCTGTCGACAGCATAACTTTCTGTAGGAAATCTGTCGACAGCATAATTTTCTATAGGAAACCTATCCACAACACAATTTTCTGTAGGAAATTTATCCACAACAAAATTTTCTGTAGGAAATCTATCGACAACATAATTTTCTATAGAAACTCTGTCGACAGCATAACTTTCTATAGGAAATCTGTCGACAACTTAATTTTCTATAGGAAACCTATCCACAACACAATTTTCTGTAGGAAATTTATCCACAACAAAATTTTCTGTAGGAAATCTATCGACAACATAATTTTCTATAGAAACTCTGTCGACAGCATAACTTTCTATAGGAAATCTGTCGACAGCATAATTTTCTATAGGAAACCTATCCACAACACAATTTTCTGTAGGAAATTTATCCACAACAAAATTTTCTGTAGGAAATCTATCGACAACATAATTTTCTATAGAAACTCTGTCGACAGCATAACTTTCTATAGGAAATCTGTCGACAGCATAATTTTCTATAGGAAACCTATCCACAACACAATTTTCTGTAGGAAATCTATCCACAACACAATTTTCTGTAGGAAATCTATCGACAACATAATTTTCTATAGGAAACCTATCGACAACACAATTTTCTGTAAGAAATCTATCGACAACATAATTTTCTATAGGCAATCTATCGACAACATAATTTTCTATAGGAAACCTATCCACAACACAATTTTCTGTAGGAAATTTATCCACAACAAAATTTTCTGTAGGAAATCTATCGACAACATAATTTTCTATAGAAACTCTGTCGACAGCATAACTTTCTATAGGAAATCTGTCGACAGCATAATTTTCTATAGGCAATCTATCGACAACATAATTTTCTGTAGGAAATCTATGGACATAAGACATAATTTTCTATAGGAAACCTATCCACAACACAATTTTCTGTAGGAAATCTATCCACAACACAATTTTCTGTAGGAAATCTATCGACAACATAATTTTCTATAGGAAACCTCTCCACAACACAATTTTCTGTAGGAAATTTATCCACAACAAAATTTTCTGTAGGAAATCTATCGACAACATAATTTTCTATAGGTAATCTATAGACAACAAATTTTCTATATAAAATCTATAGACAACATAATTTTCTATAGGAAATCTGTCGACAACATAATTTTCTATAGGGAATCTCTCGACAACATAATTTTCCATAGGAAATCTGTCGACAACATAATTTTCTGTAGGAAATCTATCGACAACATAATTTTCTATAGAAAATCTATAGACAACATAATTTTCTATAGGAAATCTGTGGACAACATAATTTTCTATAGGAAATCTGTCGACAACATAATTTTCTATAGAAAATCTATAGACAACATAATTTTCTATAGGAAATCTGTCGACAGCATAATTTTCTATAGAAAATTTCTCGACAGCATAATTTTCTATAGAAAATCTCTCGACAGCATAATTTTCTATAGAAAATCTCTCGACAGCATAATTTTCTATAGAAAATCTCTCAACAACATAATTTTCTATAGGAAATCTGTAGACAACATAATTTTCTATAGAAAATCTGTCGACAACATAATTTTCGATAGGAAATCTGTCGACAACATAATTTTCTATAGAAAATCTCTCGACAGCATAATTTTCTATAGAAAATCTCTCGACAGCATAATTTTCTATAGAAAATCTCTCAACAACATAATTTTCTATAGAAAATCTCTCAACAACATAATTTTCTATAGAAAATCTATAGACAACATAATTTTCTATACGAAATCTATCGACAACGTAATCTTCTATACGAAATCTATAGACAACATAATTTTCTATACGAAATCTATCGACAACATAATTTTCTATAGGGCATCTATCGGCAACAAAATTTTCTATAGGGAATCTATCGACAACATAATTTTCTATAGCAAATCTATAGACAACATATTTTCTATAGCAAATCTATAGACAACATAATTTTCTATAGGAAATCTATCGACAACATAATTTTCTATCGACAACATAATTTTCTATAGGGAATCTATCGACAACATAATTTTCTATAGCAAATCTATAGACAACATAATTTTCTATAGGAAATCTATCGACAACATAATTTTCAATAGGGCATCTATCGGCAACATAATTTTCTATAGGGAATCTATCGACAACATAATTTTCTATAGGGCATCTCTCGGCAACATAATTTTCTATAGGGAATCTATCGACAACATAATTTTCTAAAGCAAATCTATAGACAACATAATTTTCTATAGGGAATCTATCGACAACACAATTTTCTATAGGCAATCTATCGACAACATAATTTTCAATAGGAAATTTATCAACAACATAATTTTATGTAGGAAATCTATCGACAACATAATTTTCTGTAGGAAATCTATCGACAACATAATTTTCTATAGGAAATCTATCGACAACATAATTTTCTATAGGAAATCTATCGACAACATAATTTTCTATAGAAAACCTATAGACAACATATTTTTCTATAGGTTATCTATCGACAACATAATTTTCTATAGGACATCTATCGACAACATAATTTTCTATAGGTTATCTATCGACAACATAATTTTCTATAGGAAATCTATCGACAACATAATTTTCTATAGGTTATCTATCGACAACATAATTTTCTATAGGAAATCTATCGACAACATAATTTTCTATAGGGAATCTATAGACAACATAATTTTCTATAGGGAATCTATCGACAACATAATTTTCTATAGCAAATCTATAGACAACATAATTTTCTATAGGAAATCTATCGACAACATAATTTTCAATAGGGCATCTATCGGCAACATAATTTTCTATAGGGAATCTATCGACAACATAATTTTCTATAGGGCATCTCTCGGCAACATAATTTTCTATAGGGAATCTATCGACAACATAATTTTCTAAAGCAAATCTATAGACAACATAATTTTCTATAGGGAATCTATCGACAACACAATTTTCTATAGGCAATCTATCGACAACATAATTTTCAATAGGAAATTTATCAACAACATAATTTTATGTAGGAAATCTATCGACAACATAATTTTCTGTAGGAAATCTATCGACAACATAATTTTCTATAGGAAATCTATCGACAACATAATTTTCTATAGGAAATCTATCGACAACATAATTTTCTATAGAAAACCTATAGACAACATATTTTTCTATAGGTTATCTATCGACAACATAATTTTCTATAGAAAATTTATCGACAACATAATTTTCTATAGGAAATCTATCGACAACATAATTTTCTATAGGACATCTATCGACAACATAATTTTCTATAGGTTATCTATCGACAACATAATTTTCTATAGAAAACCTATAGACAACATAATTTTCTATAGGTCAACTATCGACAACATAATTTTCTATAGGAAATCTATCGACAACATAATTTTCTATAGGGAATCTATCGACAACATAATTTTCTATAGGAAATCTATCGACAACATAATTTTCTATAGAAAACCTATAGACAACATAATTTTCTATAGGTCAACTATCGACAACATAATTTTCTATAGGAAATCTATCGACAACATAATTTTCTATAGGGAATCTATCGACAACATAATTTTCTATAGGAAATCTATCGACAACATAATTTTCTATAGGACATCTATCGACAACATAATTTTCTATAGGAAATCTATCGACAACATAATTTTCTAAAGGGAATCTATAGACAACATAATTTTCTATAGGGAATCTATAGACAACATAATTTTCTGTAGGGAATCTATAGACAACATAATTTTCTATAGGGAATCTATAGACAACATAATTTTCTATAAGAAATCTATAGACAACATAATTTTCTATAGGGAATCTATAGACAACATAATTTTCTATAGGGAATCTATAGACAACATAATTTTCTATAGGAAATCTATCGACAACATAATTTTCTATTGGAAATCTATCGACAACATAATTTTCTGTAGGAAATCTATCGACATCGACATCTATCTATATTACTATTGTTTCATAATGAAATTGATTTAGAAGCCTAACTTTAGATCAAATGTATACGTTTAAACGCAGTCATTATACCTACTGTTGGCAGTAACTTTTCATAGGGCATGTCAAAATACATGTTTACCATACATTTTCATTGTAAAAATGAAATTTGACGCAAAAACAAAAAAGGAAGCTCTGCCTTTCAAGCCATTAACTTTATTCTGCTGTTGAGGAAAAAAACAAGAAAAGGTTGAGAAAATCATTATTTTCTTATCACCATACTTAAAGGAAACACACACACACATACACACTCTTATGTATGCAAGTAAGAGTGCGAAAAGGGTTTTTATGTTAAAAACAGGTCCTCGAGGTCAAGTTAAAACAAAACGTCAAGACCATTAAACATGATTAGACAATAATGTGATAAGGCAGCTAAACTTACGAGAGCTATTTTTTCTTTAATAACAATTACAAGTAAATGTTTTGTTTAATTTTACAAAAAACAAAACATGGTTATTCTTTTACACTAAAATAATATGTAGTGTTGAATATTTATGGTATAAATCGATTCTATTCGTCAAAAGATATGAAAAATATATTTAACATCTGAGATGCTTCTATACAGAGTTTTTGATTTGCTCAGATATTATATTCTACTCTTCAGACACTTCATTCCGATTTTGGGTTTTCATCAGCAGGTTTTGTGCCATCTTTTGCTTTTTTCTTATTCTTGGCGTGCAAGCAGCACATGTTGTTCTTAATGAACGGTTTTTAGATAGTTTTCCTGATTGTGAACAGATTGTTACGTTTTTACCTTTTTAAAAAACGTTTAAAATATGAGTTCGTTGATTGCAAACAAAATAAAAATAAATTGGTGTTTAATTTTAATTAAATTCTTAATTGTTCGCACTATTTTTGTGTGCCACTTTTTATAACTTGTCGTATACAACAACAATTGCTTGTCCGCTATTCTTCTTTGCTTACAACGGAAATCTTCAAACCATGACTGTTCTCTTCACACGCAACGAGTCATCACACAAGACTGACTGAATTCTTACAACTCGTTGCCTGCTTTGTCTTGCCTTTTTATATGTTCAGGTAAACAGTCTGATGAACGTTCTTGAAGTCGAATGCTCGGGGTTTCGACTTCTCGAGAACTCTCGTAGTTTGATTGTTGTTTGTTTATTTTATTTACATTTTTGTTGTTGCGTTGTTGCTTACTTGTCTATCCCCTTTTCTTTCAAACTCATGGTTTTTGTTTTTGTTGCTTTTGTTTATCATTTTAATGTTAAACCGTTTCTATTTTCGCAACAATATTTCGGAAGACGGAAAGCCTTCTTTCATATTTGCTTTCATAACATAACATAGCATACTTACATAATTGGTCATTACAACCGTTCAGTCAGGATTATGGACCTAGCTTCTCACACCATTTATGTTGTGTGGGTTAATTTTATACATGAGTGGCGGAAACCGCAGTTTAAAGTTGACTCCAAACGACAGATTTTTGAGAAACTTTTAAAGGCAATTTTATTTTACTCTCCAAGTTTTTGCCATAAATCTGCAGGAGAGGAAGTAGCCGAAGAAATATTTTTAATTCATAATTCGTTTTGTTGAAGATGCCTGTCTTGGGGTTTAATTCGTGGCCTCACGTCTAATAATCCAATACGCTACTTACTAGACTACGATTACTTCAATAACGGTAATTTATATTACCATTTAGAAGGTATTTTCTTTTTAAATATGCTCTGCCTTCTAGTTGCATAAACGTCGAGTTTCTTTTATCCGTGAAGGTCTTTGAAATATTACAAATAAAAATTCTTGACATGGACCCAGCTATATTTACGTCATTCATTTTTTTTTTTTTAATATAGTGGTGTTAACGAAAAAAAGTCCAAAATAAGTTTCGAATTAAACATAAGGACTTCTTCCAATAATCATGATGTTTTCGAAGTTGATTGTGTTACGTTACATTGACAATTGCTCAAAGCATAGCCCACTTTAGTTAATACATAGAATTAATTGTGATATCTTATGTCCGATGATATTTTATGTGTCGGGTTCTTGAATGCCGAGAAGTAAAAAGACATCATGTTCAGTGGTCTTAAGTTCTTCTGCGTGGTTTCACTTTCTATAGAAGTCCTTTGAAGGTATTTTTAACGTTTAAGTGTGTACATGTAAAGATTTTGTTTTTGTTAACGACGTAGAAGTCTTGTACAGACATACAGCAATGGACATTAAATTAGCACAAAACTTTGTTATAACAACAATAATTTTTTTTGTAGTACTTTAAGTCTATTTACAAAAAAATTTTAACATAAAAACATAAAATGCATATTATTCTTTAAAAAAAAAAAAACAAAAATTTGACTAAATTGCCGATCGTATGCTCATTAAGACCTGCAACATATCAAATGCTAGATTTTAGCTGAACAGTAAAACTTTCTGAAATAAAACTAATATATTTTAATAAATTAAAAGTGAATTCGTCGTAGTCTAGTAAGTAATGTCTTGGCTTATTAGACGAAAGACCCGAGCTCAAACCCCAGGTCAGATATCAAAATGAAAATATGAAAATATTTTTTCGGTGGCAGATTTCTGACAAAAACTTTGAGAGGAAATAAAATTGCCATGAAAAGCTTCTCAAAAATCTGTCGTTCGGAGTCGACTTTAAACTGTAGGTCCCAAAATTAACGCACACAACATAAGTGGTGTAAGATGCTAGGTCGAAATCCTGACTGTAGGGATGTAATGACCAATTATGTATGTATGTAAGGGGTGATTTTTTAAGAGCTATAGGAGAATTTTTCAAAAAAAAAAACACTTAAAGTTCAGAAAAATGCATGAAATCTTTATTTGAATCGATAGTACGGTCCATATAATTTAATGTTTGAAGATTATTTCATGCAAATGTTGACCGCGACTGCGCCTCAAAAGGTCCATCCGCTTAGTCCAATTTTTGCATACTCTTTCCAACATTTCGGCCGGTATCTCACGAATAAATGCTTCAATGTTGTCTTCCAATGCGTCAATTGAAGCGGGCTTTAACATAGCCCCACAAAAAATAGTCTAAAGGCGTTAAATTGCACGATCTAGGCGGCCAATTGACCGGTCCCGAACGTGAAATAAAATGTTCACCGTACTCGCCTCTCAATAAGTCCATTGTTACGCGTGCTGTGTAGCATGTGGCACCGTCTTGTTGAAACCACATGTCATGCATTTTGGGCCGCTTTAGTGGGTCGATTAAACTGACCATAAAATGGAAGAAGCGTTCGATGAACTTTCTTAACAGAGCACGCATTTTGATAATAAAATTAAATGATTTGCAAGCGTTGTTCGTTTGTAAGACGATTCATGGTTAAATTATAGACCAAACTGAAGATGTTTGACAGTGAAACAAAACACGAAACGTGCGTGAGCTGTTTAAACCAGTGTTGCCAAAAAGATAATAGCTAAAAAATCACCCGATATATTTTAATAAATAGTAAAAATATTATTGTTTTTCGTTTACTTGGCGAGCAATTGTACATTTCACATTGTTCGATAAATTATATAAATTGTATCATCAACAGATCACTCTGTTTTGGATTTGATATTATTTTACTTACTTTTCACACTTACTTGTTGATTGCATTACTCAAAGCTAATTTGGTTCCTATTTTTGTAGTGCTTCGTTGAGGGACTACTATGAAATCTTTTGTATGGATCCAGCCTTTCACTGGTGCCTATACGATATTTTCCATATTTTCCGTATGCTTAGTTTTAACTGTATTTTTGACTTCATCTGCTCTTTTTCTCAAATCTGTTCAGGGTAGACTAAACAATTCGGTAAGTCAATATGTTCGAATCTATATAGGTGAACTTCCCATTTTTGCAGTTTATCCATTTCCATATATTTAAAATTAAACTATAATCCCATCATACAGCAGCGGAAATGTTACATTCTTTTTTTCCAAGTTGTGTGTGACTGGTTCCACTTTTTTACGAAAAAATGTATTCGTCGGTAAAAGCATTGGACCAATTTTGGTGGTTAGTTCAAGAATGGTCATAAATGTTTTCAAAAATATAAGATAAATTACAACGCTACCTTACACGATGATAAATTTTCTGTTAATGTGGCACGTGCAAGCGGGACTATAACTTTAAACCCACTTTATGGCTGTGTAGTTCAGAGTTTAACAATCCGTTGTGCAAATGTTAACACAAACAAAGGTAAGACCACGAAATATCGGCGGTAAGAACAAAAAATCAATAAATGTGGCAATAAAAACGCAACTCGTAAATGTTTTAATTATATGGCCAACCCCAATAAAACTATTTAACCACTGTAGCTTTCAGCTGAGACTTTATCAACAGAATTTATCTCGTCTAACAAGCTTCTTCGCCATGTCTCTCTCGGTCGAATACGGATTTCAATCGAGTGTCACTTTTGTGACATTCTATGTTGGCTTTCGCAATGTATGCTCAATCTAGCGCCACTTACGCAAAATCATTTCTACTACAATGGGTATTTGTCTGCATCTTCTATAAAGCGCTGAGTACAAAATCAAGTTGTGGGGCCACCATATGCGAAGTAAGTTCCAGAGGCAGCGGTTAATAAAATCCTGCAGTTTGTTCGGGTTTTCCTTGAGTATGGATTCTATTTTACTGGCTATTCGGTCCAAATTAATTTGGCATAGAACCTTTAGTGTCACACAAAGCAGAAAGATCTTCCTCCAGTTATTACAGTTAACGCGCCCTTTTTCGGGATCTTTGCCAAAGATCCTTGCATCGAATCTGCTGGATAAGATGCGATTGTTTCTAAATGGAGGGTTGAGAATTTGTAGACTCAATCGCCAGGTTCTATTCCTGCAGCTTTGAATGCTTTCGCTTTTCTAAGTGTAAAAGCTATTTCCGATTGATTATGCACACGCGGTATATTGGCGATTGTCTCTGGGAGCTCATTGTTAGTGTTGTAATCAAGACTGCTGCAAAGTGCTGCTGCCATCTCTGTTGGTGTTCAGTTGGTTCGGTTAACAGTTTTCTGTTCAGGCCTTTATTTGATAAACTGCCTAAAATGCGGCCTGTGTAGTCAAATAGAAGTTTTGAGTTTCCAATTGTAGCTGCTCTTTCAGCTTCCACGGCAATGGGCTCCAATCATCCACATATGCATGTCGCGCCTGCATAAATGTTTCACTCTGGTATTGATCGATTCAGCTTTGGCTTTTTTCTGTCTTAAATTTTTACCCATGTCTCATCAGACATCCACTTTTTCGTTGTTTTGTGTTTAATGCCTAGAATGGCTTTAGTGGCTGATGTATAAATCTCCTTGATTTGGAACCATTGCTGGTTATTGGAATATCCGGAGCATCCATCCGCCTCTACATACGGCTAATGCAGAAACGACCATTTCGGTTCCTGTAGTAGTTCCGGGTGGTGAAACCCGTATTATTATATAAACTGTTATGCGGAAATAATGAAGTCCGTTGCTTCCTCAAAATTCTTTCAGCATCTCTTCGTTTTCGTTTTAGCAACCATGGGTACCAATTACATGCTCCAAGTTTAACTTGTTGTTCCCGCCTTTCCCCCACAATAGTAACATTGCGAATTCGGGATTTAAATCTAGCCACAATATCAGCTCTCTGACAGGTTCCCAGCACATAAAAGAGTTTGTTTTGTCCAACAAAAGCAATAAATGTGTGGCGCCTTTTCACCCTAAGAACTATACATCAGTATAGCCGCTGAGTACAGACATTATGCTGTATAGTTGTGAATTGTTCTTGACTTCTGTGCTCGCCATCAACCATACTTACTATACAATTAGCTATTTAACAGCTGGTATCACTCTCAGGTTCATAGCACTGACTTAGTCCCCTCATTCCGGTAAGTTGACAGTCCCCGAGGGGGACGTGTTCTTTATCCTTTTTGAAAATAGTCGTTAACTTGGTTTTTTCCTTTCAACAATCATGTGAAATATATAAATCTGTCTTAAGACTTTGTCTTCCATTTTTAAATATGTATAGAATTTTATAATATTTTCTCTCGATTTGTTATGCGTTAAGTATTACCGTCCAAAAAAGAAAAGCAACAACATTTTGTCATCAAGAAAAACAACAACAATATAAAAACGACTTTTTACTAAAGAAATCCACTGTAAAAGGTTTTTTTTTTTTGAATTTAACAATGAAAACCAGCCACAAATTTTGAATGCGACGAAAATTGTTAAATACAGTGACAAAATCAAATAAATTTCAAATTAAATGCGATTTAGGCATGCAACATAACAATTGTTGTAAGCCATTGTTTTTTTGGTTGCAACTGCTCGTATTAAACAGAAACAACAAACAACGAACATTGTGAGTTAAATTTGTTGAACATGAGCAAATGTTTGCTTGTACCAGTGGGTATATTGTACGTACATATGTATGTATTTACATATACAATAAAAACTCTATGTTTGTATGAATATATGTATGTATGTGTATAGTCATACGACTTTGAAACATAGAAAGTAAATAATTGTTTTTCTTTCTTTGCTTCCTTTTCTTTTAAGAAAATCAGATATCAAGTAATTTATATGCTTTTTTTTTTTTGGTTTGTTTGTTTTTGTTGACCTAACTACCAACTTATATACACATACGAGTACATATATCCCTACATATCTTTTATGCAGAAAAACTAAATATTCCAAATAACATGTATACAGTATGTGTCGAAATAATTGGTAAGGATTTTTAATTTTTTTTTTTCGCCACTAGAAGTGATGCAAACACTGTGCTGCTGAAGCTATATAGTGGCTGATGACAATCTCAGTTTATAATCTCAGTTTGTAATCGCAATAGAGTGAACACTTGGTAATATGAACTACTCGATATTACGAACTCCCGTTTTTTTTCATTAGTTACTTTATAGAGTGAACAATGCCCAACTCAATAGAGTGAACTTTTGTTTTTCTTATACAAAATTGCAAAGACACAAAAGTTATCGTTAATAAAGACACATAAGTTTATGAAACCGTTAGATTTCCATTGAATTTGCAAACATTTTTGTTTTCTTGTCTTTTTTTTTTAAGATTTTTCAAAAGTGTGAGCTAGATTACTTTAGTGATTTTTGTTTTCTCGTTGTGTTATGTGCAGACCAAAAGTTATAAAATGAGTTGTAATAAATGTAAAACATTTCTTTCTATTGGAATAAAGCAAGAAATAATTAAAGAACTATCCAAAGGTGTGGGAGCTACAGTTCTTGCAAAAAAATATGGAGTAAATATTTTAGTTTTGCATAAATTCCGGGATCTAGCGGTGCAAAAGGCTAAAAATGTTCGTACAAAGTAAAAAACCCTTGAAAATTACTTTACTTCTTTGTAATTCATTAATAATAATATAATAAATATGGATTCTTTTATATAAAAAAGTGTTTTTTTATAGACTCTTTAGAGTGAACATTCCTAATAGAGTGAACTGGCCTTGCACGAACTTGTTCACTCTATTGCGATTCCACTGTACTTTCAAGCCTAGGGAAGTACGTATCAGAGATCAGCAATGAATCGTTTTTTCGCTACTCATAAGCACTGATAAAATTTTGAATATAAGTGAGTCAACA
This sequence comes from Sarcophaga caerulescens, assembly GCA_927399465.1. NCBI lineage: Eukaryota > Metazoa > Arthropoda > Insecta > Diptera > Sarcophagidae > Sarcophaga > Sarcophaga caerulescens. The sequence goes on from OV656867.1 coordinate 24,764,579, forward strand.
ACATTGAAATTTAACTATTCTGATTCATTCCTACTCACTACAACGTTGTTTTATAAGCACAGGTTGCAATGAGTATGCGTACAACGTTAACATCAAACTCATACCATTCGAAATATGTTTGATTCAAAAGCCTACTCATTTAGATTCATAACTTTAGAAAAATACTTATAATACTTATAAATTTACAGTCTTAAGTGTTCTTACATATATAATTGGTCATTACAACCCTTCAGTTAGGACTATTGACCTAGTTTCTCACACCACTTATGTTGTGTGTGTTAATTTTATACATTAGTGGCAGGACCTAGAGTTTAAAGTCGATTCCGAACGACAGATTTTTTGAGAAACTTTTCATGGCAATTTTATTTACTCTCAGAGTTTTGGCCAGAAATCTGCTGAGAGGAAATCGCCGAAGAAATACTTTTTGTATTTTGTTTTGATGTCTGGCCTGGGGCTCGAACCCTGGCTTTACGTCTAATAAGCCAACACACTACCTCCTAGACTAAAACTTTACAGTCTTAAGTGTTTTTGCATTTACCAAAAAAGAAAAATGACACATAACCAGAAAAGACAGAGCAGGAAGCAGAGCAAATACACCACCATTTAGTGAGTATTTTAGTGTTCGTACGCGAATCATACTTATTTTTTGATTCTCGTAAATGTTGAGTTATGGAGAGTCGAAATCAACAACATCATACGTGTTGTTAAGTAAGTCAAACTTCGAAGTTGGAAGCATTCATCATTTTCATACTTAACAACACGTATGATGTTGTTGATTTCGACTCTCCATAACTCAATATATACACGAAACACAAAACAAGTATGATTCGCGTACGAACACTAAAATACTCACTAAAAGGTTGTGTGTTTGCTCTGCTTGCTGCTCTGTCTTTTTTGCTGATGTGTCTTTTTTCTTTTTTTTTTGTATCTGTTTCAATGTTCCTTCTAGACCAACAAGAAATTTCGTACCCCTTCAACTTAAATATCATCAAACTAATTATGCTAACAATGATCTATTAAGGAGATTATGTAGAAACTTAATTATTTTTACACTTATATTGATTACTCGTTGACTGTTAATATCATAAAACGTAATATTATACTTTCTTTGAACACTTGAAAATGTATATTCTAATTAATAATTTGTAAATGTAAATAGTCTGTAAGGATTTTGATCCATAGATGTTTTTTTTTTTTAAATAAATAAAAAATAAAAAATGCAACAACAACCAAGACTGTAAATTTTGATGAATGATTATATATTATAATGATAATATATTATATATTATAAGTATTTTTCTAAAGTTATGAATCTAAATGAGTAGGCTTATGAATCAAACATATTTCGAATAGTATGAGTTTGATGTCAACGCTGTATGCATACTAATTACAACCCGTATTTATATATCAACGTTGTAGTGAGTACGAATCAATCAGAGTAGTTAAATTTCAATTTTGTTGACTCACTTATATTCCAATAATTGTGAGTGCTTGTGAGCACCGAAAAAACGATTCATTGCTGATCTCTGGTATGTATCACACACTTTCAGACAAATATGACTGCGGAAGTTCAGAATCCAGTTGATCCATGTTATTCGAATGTACTGATCTCTGGTATGTATGTATGCATGTAATTATTTTTCAGGTCACTATGTAAATAATGTCCTTAATCCATAGTATCATTCTATCTATTACTTCAAATCCTATTTACTCTTTTGCGGATGACAGCAACATTTGTCATTCATATTCATTTGATCGGAGGCCGAGCCTTTTGGAGATTGGGGCAAGGAGGTCGAACATGAATGACGCACTCACAAATGGCCTGATAACAATCTCTGAGTGGGGCCGCGCGAACAGGGTCGATTTTAATGCGCGCAAGACCTAATGTTGTTTTTTGACACACCGGCGTGATGCTGGTGCTGGTGTTCTGTCATCTGTATCTATGGGTAATGTAAATATTGAGGAGGCGGATGCTCTTGATGTTCTGGGCATGAGAATTAGTTGTGATGCTCGTTGGAACGATCACATTTTTCGAGTGTCGAAAGAAGCATTCAAGTGCCTTGGTTTTTTGAAACGGTGCAGAAAATACTTCACTCCATTCGACCTTCTTACTATTTACAGGACCTTTATCCGACCTAGGATGGAGTACAACTCTCATGTATGGGCCGGTGCTTCAAAGTCTATTTTGAAGCTTCTCGACCGCGTACAGGACAGGGCGAAGGCGCTTATTAATGACAGTAGGGTATCCAACTCTATTGATTCGTTGGAGCATCGTCGCAATGTGGCGTGTGTTTCATTGTTCTATCGGTACTATAATGGGAGGTGCTCTCGAGAGATAAGGGCCTTGGTTCCCGATAATCACATATTTTTACGTGGTACTCGTACCTCTCGCCGAGCACATCCTTTTGTGGTTGATTGTCCAGTGAACCGCACAATGCATTACAGAGAAAATTCATTTTTTGCCCGCACTGCTCGCTTGTGGAATGATCTTCCTGCGAAAGTTTTTCCCGTCAGTTACGATATTGGTAAATTTAAATCCAATGTCCACAAACACTTCTCCCTCTTTCCACCTTCCTATAACCTATTTTCTTGAACCCGCACAATGCACTGCATGAGTAGGGGCCATCCCCTGAGTGCTGGTTTTACAAAAAAAAAAAAAAAAAAAAAATAGTAGTACAAAACATTTGAAAAACCCAAGAAACTTAGTGAAAAATTAAAAACAAAAGAATTCAAATGTTTTGACAAATTTTTTAAAACGCACTCCTTTTCTTATGTTAGTTACTGTTATATCTACTGCATTGGGAGTTTCCTATTTCCTAAACAATAAAAAGACTGAAATATTGCAATAGTTTTCAAAAATAAAAGAGCAAATGAGTTCGAACTATTATAGTTAAACTTTAGTTCTGCTTTAAATTAAATTTTTTTGTTATTTGTTTGTATTGTTATAAGTTAAAGTGACTTTGTAGTTGTAGTAGTTGTTGTTGTCGATTCATTTTGACTGTGCTAAAATTCCTTTCAATGGTAAGCATTCAAGAGTGATTGACATTTAAGTGTATGACATTGCGTGTCACATAACAATCCAAGTGTCAAATTTTAATTAACAAATGTTCTGAAATGCTATCTGAAATTAACAATATTGTTGTAATATTGTTTATGGTATATATTGTCAAAGATTGTTTTCAAAAGCTGTTGATTAGGGTGGTAGTGGTAGTGGTGTTGAGGGTTTCCGAATAATCTACGATGTAATAAAAGCTGTGTGTTTATATTTGACTGTTAAGGAATATTTTTTTAATGGAGGGGAAAAAATAATTCCGAAAATATTAGAACTTAAAGAAAACTCAATTCAATATGAATACGAATATGTTGTAGAGTGCTTTAATTATTAAAAATCTTTATGATTTTGAGGTTTAAATATTTAAATAATAATTTAAACATTTAGAACAAAAAACGATACGATACCCTTAAAACTCTTTTTATTATTTTAAGTATAGAGACGTAGAAATATGGTGGGTATACGACCACAATAATCGCCTTTAACCCATTAACGCCTGACGGTCCGATTTCGGTGAAATTTGGAGTATTTGTGTTGATATGAATATTTTTATTTTTTTTAAGTGTCATGGTGGCCTCTGTAGGGCATGGGTATTTTTCTAACCACTTCGGCATAAGTGTGTTCTGATATAAAAATTTTTTCTCTTTATTATATGACGGCTAACCAACATACTTGAACTATTTTTGAGAGTTTTATTGAAAATGTGCCTTAAAAATGAAGTGTAAATTTATACTTCACCATGATTTATGAAGTTTTGTTATAGAAGAAGTTTTTGTGCAAGTGCATCATCATAGTCTTTCTGTGGATGAACAGATGATTGCATACTATGGTCGCCATTCCTTAAAGATGTACATAAAAGGCAAACCAATACGATTTGGCTACAAATATTGGGTGTTAGCTTCTATGACAGGATATTGTTATTCCTTTATCTCATATGCTGGCGCTTCGGCTAATAATAATGCTGACTACGGTCTTGGAGAAAACGTGGTACTACGACTATTAGACAATATTTCAAATCCAAGCCAATATAATGTTACATTCGACAACTTTTTTACAAGTCATAATTTATTATGTACATTATCTCGAAAAGGTTATTTTGCAACAGGTAATGTTCGAGATAATCGGAACAATTACGCGTTTTTGGGTGATATTATCAGGGTTCATCAGATTTTTGCTTTGACAAAAATAACAATATTATCGCAGTTCGCTGAAACGATAATTCGGAAATTACCTGTGCACATATTTATTATCATCTTATACCTATATAGGAGTATGTATATATTTTAAATCTTTCTGAAAGTGGTGACTGTGATGTCTAATTTTTTTTTGGGTGTAGAGCCGATGTGCAAAACCAAAAGATATGACCGTAAACATCGCAAGATGACTATCGTTGAACAACCATACATAATACATGCATATAATCAGCGAAATGGTGGCGTCAACAATTATCGTATTCGAGTCCGGAGAAAAAATTGGTATTGGCCATTACACACTAACGCTATTGACGCAGCTATGGTAAACGCATGGAAACTACACTGCTTGTGCAGGAGATGTGAAAGTTTGACACCTATGAGCCAACTCGATTTTCGGGTTAGCGTTGTTGAAGCGTTGGTAAAAATTCGTGAAAATCGATGCCGTGATGGAAAAGTTGTCACAAATGCACAGCAAATAGCAAATGGCACTGACAAATTTGACCACATGATTGATAAAATGGGAAAACGCGGTAGCTGTGCGCAATGTGATGGGAAAACAGTACGGCTGTTCAAAATGCGGTTCATGCCGGAACTCCCAGGAATATAGAAAAAATAAAGAAAAATAAATGATTTGAAATTTCTATTTAAAATTAATTTTTAAAAGTTTTATAATAAAATGAATTGTTTTTTTAACATTTCATACCAATGCCTAAGTGGGTATTTTTATACCCATTTCATTTAATTGCACCTGTAGCATAGGTAAGTAGACCAATTCAAGTAAAAGTATTGTTACGTTTTTATCCTTTTAAAAATGTTAAAAATATGAGTTCGTAGATTGCAAATAAAATAAAAATAATTTTGTGTTAAGTTTTAAATCAATTCTTTATTGTTCGCACAATTCCGTGTGCCACCTTTAATGATTTGACTTAAACAATAACAATTTATTTTAATTGTTATTCTTCTTTCGCACTCGTTTGTTAGAACTTAAAACCACGATTCTCTTCCGCTTACGCAATAACAATTGTTCCTTATTCTCTCTCTGCTTACAAACTTTTTATAAGCAACAATACGGAGATCTTCACACAAGACTGACTGAATTCTTTCTGAACTCACGTGTCTCACACACGACTGACTGAATTCTAACTGAATCGCCGTTGCCTGCTCTGGTTTGCCTTTTATATCGCTGGATCAATAGTGTAATGAATACTCTCTAAGGAGAATGACTGCCTTCGGGAAATATATAAAAATGTAAACAAGTTGTTTTCATTATTGTTGTTTGTGTATCTTATTTACTATTTATCCGCTCTTTTTTATACTGCATTTTGTTGTTGTCTTTTTTTTTTGTACTGCACTTTGTTGTTGCTTGTTTACTTCTTTGTCCGCTGCACTTTATTGTTGGCTGTTTACATCTTTATCCCTTATATTTTTTTAATACTGATGTTGTTGCTATATTTTTGTTTATTCGCTGATCATGAAAACAAGTCCATTATTTGTGTTTTTGGAGCTTTTGTTTATTGTTTTTAAGAACACCATTTCCATTTTCGTAACAGTCTTTTCATCGGGTAGAAGATATATAATATTACATGGCATCTCAAGGTTTTATTGAGAATATCATCACACACATATTCCGCAGAAGTTCTTTCTGCAAAATTTTCAATTTGAAAAATTCGTGATCTTTGACCTTTTTGCTGTCATCCAAAATATGTGAATATTGAAACCGTTCTATGTCTTCTTTACTCGTTCTTAAAGAAGCGTTTGGGATCTCGTTTAGTTGGATCAAGATAGAATTTTTTAAAAAGCTTCTTTTTTTTTGGTATTTTTCTACCCATTCGGCGTTAATGGGTTAAAACACCAGAAAATTATGACTAAACTTTAAGTGCAAAATCTTATTTTTCTTCAGTTTTAATTAATTTCAAACAGTTTTGCGTATTTCAGATGATAAGGGATAAACATTTCTTTTAATATGATAATGTTATTATTGTTTCGTAGTTTCAAGAATTCTGTTTTAAAAAGGAAACAAAACGTTAAAAGAAAATGAAAGTACGTACAACACCTTAACTTCTTTCATTGTCTGTTGTCTGTTGCACCTTTTTCAACATTTTTGATTGACAATAACGAAAACCCGCAATTATGTGGCGCAATACAATTTTATCTAACAATGGCCACAAAGAATGCGTATGAATGCGTACGATACAGTAAAAAGGGTGTTGATTTGTGGTCTTTGCAAATAAACCTTTTTCCTTCAAATTGTGTGATTAAACAAATCCTGTTTGACATTTAACAGCAGAAACATCACGAAAAAGAAAACTCGATAAAATAAGTGGCGGCACCTTTAAAAGGCAGAATAAAATAAAACTGACACCAGAGACATTACAAGGGCTATGCTGTCAAACATATTTTCAACATATTTCTACTTTAAACAAATGTACCATATACGAATACGTATACAAATACAAGTACAGACAAACTACGTCAACATCAACAAGAGCAAACAGCTGACTAATGTCCTTGAACACTGTTCTACACTTGGAGAAAATATTTGTACAAAGAAATATTGAAATTGAGAACAATTTAAATTAAATTATCGCATGATAAAGAAATTTCAATTCTAAGGGTAAGCCATTTAAAAGTTCAAATATAAAAATGCAATAAAATAAGCCCGGTTTGTTAGAATATTATTTCATTCACATGGCTGCCGCGGTTGGCCTCACAGTAGCTCATTCGATCGGACCAATTTTCGTGCTCTTTTTCGAATGAATGTAATGTCGTATTACGGCAATGGCTTTACGAATGTTGGCCTTAAAGTGCTCAATTGTCTCTGGTTGGTCGGCATAACACTTTTCTTTAACGGCGCCCCATGGAAAATAGTTCAACGGTGTCAAATCGCAGAGTCTTGGCGGCTAATTAAACGGCCATCAAACGTTTGATGCAATAAATCGATTGCGAGATGAGATGTGTAGCAATTTACACCATTCTGTTGAAACCAAACATCGTTCTCATCAATACCATGAAGAGCGTGTACCAAAAAATCGGTTGTCATGATGCGATAGGTTTCTCCATTGACCGTAATGGTTGCGCTGTCCTCATCTGCAAAGAAATATGGGCCAATGATGCCTCCGCTCCCCAAGCCGCAGCAAACAGTCACTCGTAATGGGTGTATTGAATTCTATAAGACCACGTGTGGATTTTCTGAGCCCCAAAGACGGCAATTTTGCTTATTAACGTACCCACCATGATTAAAATGAGCTTCATCCGAAAAATTTGGCGAATTCGACATCACCGTACAGTTTCCCGTTGGCCTAACCAGCGAAGCGAAAACGAAGCGGTTGGTCATGAGGCTTCAACTCTTGAACCAATTTCACTTTGTAAGGCGTCATACCGACATCTTTTCGCAAAATTCAACTTAACTGGTGCGTGATGTGTTCAATTCTTGAGAACAATGACGAGTTGATGTTGATAGATTCTCACGTACGCTCTCAGCCACAGCTTCGATATTTTTGGGTGTATTCACTGTACGAGCACGCTTACATCTTGGCGCATATGAAACAAGTTGTACGAAGTTTAGCAATCAACTTGCGTATACCGGGCACTGTTGGTTCTTCTCTGCGACCAAATGTAGTACGACATTTTCGTGCAATTTCCGACCAATTGTCTTTGTTTTGGAAATAAATTTCCAATAAATGCCAACGTTTCTCAAGCGTAAATCGATTCAATACGTTCAGTGGAGATAAAATATTGAATTATGTGACAGAATAAAATGACCTATGTAAGTCTTGCCTAATACGAAATAACCAACGGTTCAAATTTAAACCGATTTAAACCGAGATGGCCTACCCGATATATGCTAAGAAGCTCTTTTGTCGGAATGGTAAAATTGCAGAGCCAGATTTTGTAATTTTCCCCATAAAAATATTTGTAACTAATTGGTCATTACAACCCTTCAGTCTGGATTACAACCTAGTTTCAGACACCACTCATGTCGTGTGTTTTAATTTTATACATGAGCGGCGGGACCTACAGTTTAAAGTCGACTCCGAATGACAGATTTTTTGAGAAACTTTTCATGGCAGTTTCATTTACTCTCAGAGTTTTTGCCAGAAATCTGCTGAGAGGAAGTCGCCGAACACAAATTTTTTCATATTTCGTTTCGTTGGAGATATCTGTCTTGCTAGAGGCCATCTTTCTAGAAGTAATATTGCTAGAGGCCATATTGCTAGAGCCATATTTCTAGCTGCCATGTTGCTAGCGGCCATGTTGCAATTGGTCATGTAGCTATCGGCCATATCGCTAGTGACAATGTTTCTAGCGTCTTTGTTGCTCTTGTCCATGTAGCTAGCGGCCATGTTGTTGAGGCCATATTACAAGTAGTCATGTTGCTAAAGGCTATTTCGGTATTGCCCGTGTACGAAATTTTTCAGATACTTTTTTAAGAGTTGCCCTTGAGCCTTTTTACAATGTTTAACCAATTTTTCTTGAACCTTCATATAAAAAGGATTTGTTTGCGAGACGATTTCATCATTGGTTTCAAACCTCTTTCGCCGAGCAATATCTTTATATTTTTAAACAAGAGGTAATTGCTTTGCGTTCAATTCGCAGATTAAGGCCGATAAGCTCTAACAACTCGTAGCCGAATTCATCTCCTGGGTCCGCCATCTAACGTTTTTTTTTTTCAACTAGTGCTTATTTCGTGAATGGGAGCACTTAGCTCATGTCTGATTTGACAGATAATTAGTTTTATCCTTCCGCTGAACGAATATGGTTGTGTATACGCTTGAACAACGCTGGGAAATATTGCGACATTACTTTGAAAATCATGGTAATGTTGCAGAATGTGTGCGAAAATTGCGTACAGGTTTTGGAAGAAGAGAAGCACCGTCAGCTCCGTATGTTCGTTATCTTGTGAAAAAAGTGAAAGAAACTGGCATCCTCATCGATAAACCAAAGCGTGAAAAGCCAAAAACAGTGCGTACACCCGAGAATATTGCTGCTGTGGCAGAAAGTGTGCCTGAAGCGCCATCAACATCAATTCACCGTCGTTCACAACAAATGAACATTTCGGAGACATCATTGAGACGAATTTTGCATAAAGACCTTGGTATGACGCCATACAAAGTCCAATTGGTTCAGGAGTTGAAGCCAATTGACCATCCAATGAGTTTTCTCTTCGCTAAGTTGGCCTGCGATCGACTTACAGAAGATGCCAACTTTGGCAAAAAAAATCATCTTTTCAGATGAAGCTCATTTTGATCTTGGCGGGTATGTAAACAAGCAAAATTGACGCATTTGGGGCACAGAAAACCCGCACGCATACATTGAAAAGCCGGATTTTGGTCCAGAGGCATAATTGGGCCATTTTTCTTCGAAAATGAGCAAGGAGTGGCCGTTACAGTCAATGGCGATCGTTATCGGGCCATGTTGAACGAATTTTTGTCCACAAAAATTGAAGAGGAGGATATTGGCAAAATTTGTTTTCAACAGGACGGCGCTACGTGCCACACAGCCGAAGCTACACTCGATGTTTTGCGCCCTGTTTTTGAAGATCGCATTATCAGCCGCAGAGCTGATGTCGTTTGGCCACCTCGGAGCTGCGATTTGACACCGTTGGACTATTAGTTGTGGGGTGCCGTCAAAGATAAGTGTTACGCCGACAAGCCAGAGACAATTGACGCTTTAAAGGACAATATTCGTGAAGCCATTGGTGAAATACAGCTGCAAACAATCGATAATGTGCTTAAAAATTGGACCGATCGTGTAGGCTACTGCTTGGCCAGCCGAGGCAGCCATTTGAATTAAATTATTTTCCATTATTAACAGGAAGGATTGTACTTTCAAATAAAAAAAGAAATTTGAGAAAATATTCAGTAGTTTTTTTTACAGCATTTTCAAAAAAAAAAAGTTATTTGACGGACCCTTTATATATTCTAGCCTATAGCAGAAATATTTTCTCATATTTTCGTTTTGATGTCTGACCTGCGGTTTGAACACGGGACTTACATCTAATAAGCCAACACACTACATCCCAGACTACGACGACTTTTTTATTTTCAGTGTAAATGAAAGCTGTCGATGTCATAATTTGAATTGAGAGCACACCTTGTGTCCTTGTGGTTTCTATAGAAGAAAAAAAAATTTACAAAAAAATAAAAACAAAGTCGAAAGAATAAATTAAATCGACAAAAGATAATAAAAAAAAAAACGTATTCTCACAGTGAAAATAACATACAACATACAACTGAAGAACATACGACTTCCCTAATGTCATACAGTTTGAAAGAAATAAGGCTGGCGTATACAAAAAAACAGGATGAAATGTGCACAGGATCAATTTATGCCACAATGAAGGAATACATACACAATCTTCGATCATGTGTTAGGGATTTTTTTCCCGTTTTTTTTTTTTCTCTTTTCAGTTTACATTCTGAGAAATAAAAAAAAAATTATACTCAAATGAAGCCTTTAAAGACATCGACCGGTATGTATGGATTTTGTGTAATTGAGTCAAAGTACGTGTTTGAAGGAAATTAGGAACCAACAAAAATTTAAAAATTGTTGTTGTTGGTTTTGTGTATGTTTTTTGTTTTTGGTAACAAAAGAAAATAACAATAAATATTGTGTGTAAAAAATTCTTTGGGGTATTTTTTTTTTTTTGTTTTTTTGACATTTAGTCTGCTATGGAAAATTTTAAAGTACCAATTGTTTGTTATTGTTGGCGTTGTTGTACTAACTTCCTTTCATTCATAACTAGTTCCGCTTTCTAGTTCCGGTTTTGTATTATTTATTTATGTTTTCTTTTTTTTTTCCTGTAATTCCGATAAAAATAAATTTCAGCTGTTTTTTTTTCGGAGTTATTTTTAGTACAAGTGCATGCCAGAGTGGGAGTGAATGAATAAAACAATACAGAACTGAAAAATAATTCCTGAGAGAAACATGTCACACATGTCTTCAAATCAGAAATAACTTCCAATTTACCGAATTTACTTCGTCTAAATTAATGGAACTAAAAATATCCTACGGTTTGGGTTTTCTTTTGTTCACACCACTTTCTCCAAATCCAAAAATACTATACATACGGAATGCTTAACAGAAATAATCGATAAAATAAACATTTCACAAGCAATTTCTGTCATCGTAAACACAATGTAATTGCATAAGAAATTATACAGAATAGACGATAAACATAATATGGTTGTGGCTAAAATTATATTCAAGTCCTGCTAATGACGAGACTAAGAACCAAAGTGTTGGTGAGTTTTAAATCGGGATTTTCCACTACTTATGTTTTGATGATTTTAACCATTCGGGAGCGGATTGTTATACCTGTTATACAAAGAACTGGAAATAAATAAGTGCATATCCTGACAGTCTGAGGCGTATGCCAAGTATAGATACATGTTTTACTATTTTTTCATCGTTCAAAACCTTTACTCGTGTAGTAGTTATCCTGGCGGTACTATTGGGACATATCGCTGCAACAAAACTGCTTTTAATATCCACTAAATCCACTTGCAAAGTAGCCTGCAATTTCGTAAATTTATTTTTCGTTTATTTTATTACTGCAAATTACATCGTTAAGTTTGAAGTTTAAGAAAATCTACGGAAACATATCGCCAATTAAATATGGACTGTACTTAATAATGTACATATTCCGCCAAATCCAAAATGATATCTGAAAGCACAGGTTCCACCAAAAATTTGTTTTGCTCATTACTTTACTTGTCCGTGCTTTAGCTCTATTCAAGTATTAACGCTTACAGTCTGTAACTGCTTATACTTTAAGCAGATCAACTTAAGTATAGCGTAGGCCATTTAAAAGTTTAAATTTAAAAATGGAATAAAACAAAAACGGTGTGAAGTTTTGCCAAATTTATTATCCTGTTGTGAAGTACAATTGTTCCGGTTATGGCTGTCGCGACTGGTCTCTCCAATTTTCGTACACTTTTTCAAGTGTACGGGGGCGTATCTCGGCAATGGCATCACGGATGTTAGCCTTCAAATGCTCAATTGTCCCTGGTTTTTCGGGATAACACTTTTCTTTAACGGCGTCCCATGGAAAATAGTCCAACGGTATTAAATCGCAGCTTCTTGGGGGTCAATTTAAATGACCATTTCCGCTAATTAAATGGCCATCAAACGTTTGACGCAATAAATCGATTGTGGTACAAACAAATCAGTTACCATGGAGCGATAAGTGTCTCCATTGACCGTAATGATTGCGCCGTTCCCATTTTCAATGAATTTTGTGCTCATGATGCCAACGCCACACAAGCCGCACCAAACAGTCACTCGTAATGGGTGCATTGTCTTCTGTAAGACACTGTGTGGGTTTTCTGAACGCCAAATATAATTCGTATTCGTATTTCGTTCTGTTAAAAATCTCTGACCTGGGCTTTGAACCGTGGCCTCATTTTCAATAAGCCAGCACGCTACCTACTAGACTACGGCGACTTCAATTATTTTACATTTTTATTTATTCTCAGAGTTTTTGAAAGACATCTACTGAGAGTAAGTCGCCGGAGAAATATTTTGTCACATTTCGTTTTATTGGAGACGTTTGATCTGGGGTTTGAACCCTGGTCTCACATCCTACTAGACTATGGCGAAATAAAAAAATATTAGTAATTAAAAAAAAAAATGTTATTAAAGTAGCTAAAATAAATTTTTTTTATCATGTTTTCAGTTGAAAAACAAGACTCGCAGTAAACAATGACTTATTTTGTAAGAATATTGTATAGAATAGAATACACTAGAGCCCCGACTTGCGTCGTTTCGACTTCTGTCTCTTTTTAAAACTTGACAAAACTCAGCTTGCGTTGTTGCAATTTCAACTTGCGTCGATTAAATTTAGCTATAAAAGCCGAATTTTTAAGGAATGGAAGAGGATGACATATGAATGAATTTTATTGATTTTTGTTAATTTTTTTGGTTAATTTATTGTTTTGTTATTTCTTTATCAAAAGGTTAAGCGTCTAACCGAGGGTTATAAGTCCGGAGCGTCTTCCTGCAAAGACGAGAATGGAAACTTGGTTACAGGTCCGCAAGGGGTGCTGAGGTTGTGGAGGAAACACTTCTCTACTCTGCTACAAGGCGATGACGATACCAATACCGCCTTTAGAGATGTTGTTCCGAACCCGATCGATTATGACGGCGTGGAAATTCCGCCGCCTACCCATGAAGAGGTCAAAGTCGCAATTATGCGCCTTAAAAACAATAAAGCGGCAGGTCCTGATGGCCTCCCCGCTGAATTGTTTAAGACCGGATGTAATAAGTTGGTAGGGTGCATGCAAAAGCTTATTTACAAAATATGGCTAGAGGAAAGTATGCCCAACAAATGGAACCTCAGTGTCCTCTGTCCTGTCCTGAAAAAGGGAGACCCTACAATATGCGCCAACTACAGGGGTATAAGCATTCTCCCTATCGCATATAAGGTTCTCACAGGCGTATTGTGTGAACGACTGAAACCACTCGTCAAAACACTGATTGGACTTTATCAGTGTGGCTTCAGGCCTGGCAAGTCCACCCTCGACCAGATCTTCACACTACGCCAAATCCTGGAAAAGGCCCATGAAAAACAAGTCGACACACACCATATTATTGTCGACTATAAGGCAGCCTTCGATAGCCCCATAAGGGATCGTGTTTTTGCCGCAATGTCTGAGCTCGGTATACCTGCGAAGCAGATAAGGCTATGCAGAATGACGTTGAGCACTTCCTGCAGCTCCATCACGGTAGGAATGGACCTCTCCGAACCTTTTGATACCGTACGAGGTTTCAGACAAGGCAACCCCTTATCATGCGACTTTTTCAACTTCGTCATGGAGAGTGTTTTGCGAAAGGCAGGAGTACATCGCAATGGCACTATTTTTCAAAAAAGTGTCCAGTTGCTTGCGTACGCTGACGACATCGACATCATAGGGCGTACCAAGCGAGATGTTACTGCTGCCTTTAGTGCTATTGAACGGGAGTCTACTAGGATGGGTCTGGCAGTAAATGAGGGCAAAACAATATGTTATCGACAGGTAGAGACGTGCGTCTTATTGATTCTCACATTACGGCCGATAACTATACTTTTGATACAGTCAAGGAATTTATTTATTTTGGCTCCGCCGTTACCACCAAATATGATGTCAGTCTGGAGATCAATGGCGCTTGCTCGGCCATGTCGTTCGAATGGAGGAGGATGCTCCGGCGAGACAGGTATTTGATGCGGGTATCTGCGGAAGTCCGCGAAGAGGACGACCTTGTATCCGTTGGAAGGACCAACTCGAGGAAGCCCTGTCATCGATTGGTGTGACCAACTAGCGTAGGCGCGCAAGAAGCAGAGGCGCCTGGAAGGATGTGTTGCGGCAGGCCGAAATCCGTTAATCGGGTTGTTAATGACCAATTAAGTAAGTAAGTATGTATTTCTTTATGATAATTAAAAAAACATTTACTGAACTAAATAAAATAATGAAAAATATTTTCATACTTCTTTTTTATCCGAAATATTAAGTTTTTTACTTCACTTTTAATTCTTGGTGTAAATAAATTAAATTTCAATGCATTTGTATAGAAAAATTTGATTCGATTTGTGTCGTCTGGATTTGCGTCGCAATTCTCCGGTTCCTATTAACGACGCAAGTCGAGGCTCTAGTGTAATGAAAAGGAATCAAGTATAAAAGAGATCGAAGTTATCTTTCGAGTGGAAGAGTCCGGTTAAAATATATAAAAAACCGAATAAATGTGAAGTCATATTTTTGTCCAGGACTGTATATAGAGGCAGACATTGTTCATTTACACTTTAAGTTCTTATACGTTTTTGTTTACTTATATTTGTTTCTTTATTAATTAGAATAGAATTACAAATTATTCTTATAATTATTACGAGCTAACTAATAAACCTTTTGTTCGGTGTCGTGAAATAAACCAGAGTCTTTGATGGGAATCGAACCCACAACATTGACGGTAATAGTCTAACACAGTACACGCTAGACTACCAGGGCACTTATGTAGTATTAGAAATTTATTATAATAAAGATTACAAAAAATGTCAAAGTATTTGACAAAAATAATTTATCCTTATAAAAATTATACAAATTCAAAAAAAAAAAAAAAAAAAAATAGAAAAAAAGATATGTAAAGTAAACCCACAAGACAGCCATTATATTTAATAGAGCTTTGAAATGTCGGTGTGATAAAAATATACAGAAAACATTTGCTGGTATGTACAGGCAAACACATTAAATACACATAGTATGGTATGGTAAGGTATGTATGTATGTACGTACGTATGTATAATAGACAATTTTGGCACGTGTATAAAACGCCTACAAACATTCTACTCCTGACTCAGTTTGGACTAAAATCACAATCAAAAAAGCGTCAATAGCAGCAAAACCGTTTGACAGTCAGCATGCAAAGGAAATTGACATGCAGATGTACTAGGAAAGAAGAACTGAAATTGGTTGTATTCGCACGAGTTCTTAATTTAATTTTTGTTTTTCTTTCGATTTTTATTTATTTTTGTTTTGAGATGTGACATGAAGCACGAAACGAGAAAATATTTATTTGAAATGAAATAAAGATTTTTAAACATAGCAATTAATTTCACATCATGCAGTAGTCATGTTGCCACACATGTTTTCTATTTTTATTTATGATTTTGCCCTACATTGCGTAAATATTATTATTTTTCAATTTGATTTCAATGTTGTTTACCAAGCAATTATGGTAGATAGATGGTTCGTATAAAGTTTCAATTAATTATTGCACAATAAATACGCAAATTGTTATAATATTGAGTAAAACTTCAAATGCAGCACTGTCATAAGTGTGTTTAGTGAGCATATTACAATTAACTGAACACTTTCTATTGATATTTGACAACTCAAACAAACACTAATAAACTAACAAACAACACTAATTTTCGAGACCAAAATAAAAACAATATACCAGCTGTCAAATGAATATTGAATACGCTGAATTGCGTATATTATTATGTCTGAACACTTAAAATATTGTATTCAATTAACCGAATATTGACTCAATAGAAGTACATATCTGAACATTGATTTGTACACCATAGTTATTAATGGGAATGTAAAAAACATTTTGTTTTTCAAAGTACATATTGGCCATAGACGGCACTGTCGTCATCGTAGTCTAGTAGGTAGCGTGTTGGTTTATTAGACATGAGACCACGGTTCAAAAACCAGGTCAGACAACTCCAGCAAAACGAAATATGAATAAAATATTTATTTTATCGACTTCCTCTCAGCAGATTTCTGGCAAAAACTCTGAGAGTAAATAATATTGCCATGAAAAGTTTTTCAAAAATCTGTCGTTCGGAATCGACTTTAAACTGTAAGGCCCGCCACTCATGTATAAAATTAACACACACAACATAAGTGGTGTGAGAAGCTAGGTCTTAGTCCTGACTGAAGGGTTGTAGTGATCAATTATTTATGTATGCGTGTAATAGTGTAAAATTTAGCTGAATGGGGTCTTCAGTTATTCATTGTTTCGTTATTGCATGGAAAACTACTGCGACATGTTGAAAAGGAAATGAATATGAATGTTATTGAGAAAAAAGAATTTGTATTTAGACAAAAATTGCTCAGCAGTCTCCTGACAAATCTGGTCTGGAAATAATTAATTGTTATGAACAATCTTTTCAAATCCGTCTTTAAGGGGTGACGTTAAACTTTGTGTTCTGCAACTTGAATGAATGAAGCTGACTTAAGATACAGAAAAGAACACAGTACAAGGAATATATTGTTAGGTTTTTAACTTTTTAAAAACGTTTAAAATATGAGTTCGTTGAATGCAAACAAAATAAAAACAAATATGTGTTTAGTTTCAATTCATCGTTTACAACTTGACGAAAATAACAATAATTGCTTGTTCACTATTCTCCTTTACTTACAACGCAGATCTTTTCAACGGCGATCTTCAAACCACGACAGTTCTCTTCACACACAACGCGTCTTCACACAAGACTGACTAAATTCTTACTACTACCGGTTGCCTGCTATGTTTTGCCTTTGTATATGCCCCTGTAAACAGACTGACGAACATTCTTGTAGTAGAATGTTTTCACCTTCTCGAGTAGTCTATTGCGACTTCATTGTTGTTTGTGTATTTTGTTCATATTGCTTGTTGTTGCGTTCGCTTACTTGTCTATACTATTTTCTCTCATACTGATGTTGTTGGTTTACTTGTAACAAGTTCGTTGTATTTGTTTATGTAGCTTTTGTTTAACGTTTTAATGTTAAACGATGCTACACCGTTTCCATTTTCGTAACAATATTATAAAAGAAATCAAAGGCTAGCGATAATAAATTGTAAGAATCAAATTGAATTCCTTACGAGTATTAGATGCTGACATGGCATAGCAGACTCTTTGTGTTAAAGATCTGGGCAAAAATTGTGTTCTTCTTTATTTACATCTGTATCTGGCTAAAGGGTGTATAGATTTCTATATATTCATTGCTGTACTTCTGATTAAATGTGATGATTTCGATTACTTTTCAAGTTTCCCAAAGAAAAATCTGTTGTTAAGCTCTTTAAATAGAAATTTCATCTAATTTATGCCACAAAGAAATTATGAAAGTTTATGGGTTTTTCTCTTTAAGAGTTCATGACGCTTTAAGTCCGTTCATAAGTTCATTATTTTTTTTGTTTTTTGTCGGATGCTGTTATTGTGCAGTACTGTTGAGTTCCTGATGTATGTATGTACATATGTATGTTTGCGTTGTCATGTCTGGTTAATTTGAAAATCATTTATAATGACTATCATTACGATTACGACGATGATATAAAATTGATGTGTATCCACCTGAGTTGTTACGTGGCCATATGAAAACTCGGTTGGTTATTTTAACTCCACCATACATACATACATACAGCTATGGACATTAAATTAGCACAAAATCCATTTATAGTTTGATTATGATTTTTTTTCCTACAAGGATAAGACCTCTCATTCTGGAAAAAAAATACTTTGGAGTGATGAAACAAAGATAAATCGTTTGGGACCGGATGATAGAGTCTTTGTTCATCGGCCAAAATGTCAGGCATTTAATCCACGTTACACTCAAAAGACCATAAAGCATGGTGGAGGAAGCATCATGGTGTGGGGATCATTTTCATGGCACGGTGTGGGTCCAATCGAAAAAATTAATGGAAAAATGGACCGTTACAAGTATTTGGACATTATGAATAACAAAATGGAACCATATGCTTTTGAAAACATGCAAGTTTCATTCATATTTATGCAAGATAATGATCCCAAACACACGTCTAAGCTGGTAAAGGATTGGTTTTACAAAGAGCACATTCGCGTTTTAGACTGGCCGGCGCAAAGTCCTGACTTAAACCCGATTGAAAACCTCTGGCACGATGTGAAATGTGTAATTGCTCAACAAAAGTACAAAAATTTGGACGATTTGTGGCTTGGAATACGGAACGCTTGGTACTCGATTCCCAAAGAAAGCATGTCCCATAGATGCCACGCGGTGCTTAAAAATAAAGGCTATTCTACCAAATATTGACCAAGTAAACGAAAAACAATAATATTTTTACTATTTATTAAAATATATTATTTTTATTTCAAAAATATTAATTTTGTGCTATTTTACTGTCCAGCTAAAATCTAGCATTTGATATGTTGCAGGCCTTAATGAGCATACGATCGGCAATTTAGTCAAAATTTTTTTGTTTTTGCTTTAAAGAAGAATATGCCTTTTATGTTTTTATGTTTAAATTTTTTTTGTAAATAGGCTTAAAATACTATAAAAAATTAGATTGTTTTTTTGACAAATGTTTGTGCTAATTTAATGTCCATGGCTGTATGTATATTAACATGCATTTTTATGGTATAGAATGTATGTATATCGTTGTCTAAGTTTGTGAAAATGTAAATAAATAAAAGCATAAATATATGTGTATTTGCATATGCTTATTGGCAAAGTGGTACGACAACTTTACCAACTTTTGCCATAGAAACTAATGGAGGTAATGACAGGAGTGTCTGAAATTATGTTTAGCAAATTGAACAGATGTATACGAATGGTTTTTAAAGACTAGAGCAAGACTAGAATAACGCCAAAACTGTTGTTATCGATACTCACTCGTAAATGAATATTCCAAGTTTTAAAGTTCTACGTACAATTCAGATTTGCAACGAGTTATTTTGAATTAAAATGTTATTTTATAAGAAAATTATATTTATTCAATAATATATGGAGTGCCACAAAATATTTTGTTAGATTCCAGAATATGCTCGATCAAAAACTCAATACATTTGCACTTTGAGACTCGTTTAAAAGTCGAAAAATCCTACTGGAAATAAAGGGTAGGCCATTTAAAAGTTTAAATTTAAAAATGCATTAAAATAAAAACGGTTTGAAGTTTTGCCAAATTTATTTTTTTGTTGTGAATTACAATTGTTGCGGTTAGAAATGGAATATGATTTCATACATATAGTTGCCGAGGCTGGACTCACAGTACGTCATTCGATCGGACCACTTTTTGTGCAGTTTTTCGAGTGTATGGGGTCGTATCTCGGCAATAGCATCACGGATGTTGGCCTTTAAATGCTCGATTGTCTCTGGTTTGTTGGCATAACACTTTTCGTTAACGGCGCCCCACACAAAATAGTTCAACGGTGTCAAATCACAGCTTCTTGGCGGTCAATTGACGTCAACATATCGGCTAATTAAACGGCCATTAAACGTTTGACGCAATAAATCGATGTGAGGCAAGATGCACCATATTGTTGAAATCAAACATCGTTCACATCAATACCATGAAGAGCGGATACATAAAAAATCGGTTCTGATGTTTGGTTAGTTGTCTACATTGACCGTAATGGTTGCGCTTTCCCCATTTTCAAAGAAATGTGGGCCGCAACCACGTGGTGCTCCAAACAGTAACAAGTAATGGCTTCTGTAAGACCAAATTTGGTTTGCTGAGCACCAAATACAGCAATTTTGTATATTAACGTACCCAACAATTTTAAAATGGGCTTCAATCGAAAAGATGATTTTTTTTTGGCAAAATCGATATCATCGTGTAGTTTCTCGTTGGCACATCTTACTTACTTACTTAATTGGCCATTAGCAACCCGATTAACGGATTTCGGCCTGCCGCAACACATCCTTCCAGGCGGATCTGCTTTTTGCGCGCCTACGCCAGTTGGTCACACCAATCGATGACAGGGCTTCCTCGACTTGGTCCTTCCAACGGATACAAGGTCGTCCTCTTCGCCGACTTCCGCAGATCCCCGCATCAAATACCCATCTCGCCGGAGCATCCTCCCATCTATTCCAATAAATCCCAACGTTGCTCAAGCGTAAATCGATCCATTACGTGCAGTGGAAACAATATACTGAATTTTGTGACAGAGTCGAATGGTATAAGTATTGCGAGATTGGAAATAATCGATGGTCCATTATGAAGGCCTTAAAGGAAATTTTATAAGCTTTATTTTAAGCAAAAAAAAGGCCCAAATTGAAAAAAAATTTTAAAAAAAAATTAATTTAAAAAAAATAAAAAAAAAATTTTTTAAAAATTAAAAAAATTATTTTTGGAAAGATTGAAGAAATAGCTATCTAATATCCTTTGAAACATTTTTGCTAGGACCAATAGGTGGAAAGTGACACACATTTTAAAAAAACCCTGTATGACCAAAATGTCCAACTTTGGCCCCCTCTAACTCCGGAAGTTCTTGATTGATAGAGCTGAAAATGCGTCTGGTCAACTATCCAATAGTACTAACCTTGGTGTAAATTTCATCCAATCAGAAGACATCGATTTTAAAAATTGGGTCACTTGACACGAAATTGCCCATATATAAAACAAGTGTTTTCAATACACAATTGTATCTTTCCAACGCCACCTAATTGTTGTCAATAGTTAATTGACTATTAGAAAAGCCGCAAGAATCTGTTGTGGTAACAAAAATGATACGAAAGGTACAGAGATTTATTTTATTTCTTAGAACATTTTTTCTCGCTTTTGTTTTTTAAATCCAAAACTATAAAATACACTGTAATACTGTTTAAGTGCATACAAAGCAAATGGAAATAATTTAATTTTTGTTTTTATATTTTATTTTAATATTTTCAATACATTTTTATGTGCATTGTTTCATGCATTGTTTTATTCATTCTCTCTTTCTTAAGGTATCTGCGGCTGTAGACTGGACTGCAGGCTGAGTGACTCATTCCATTAAATTCAATTTAATGCCATATAATCCACAAGTGCGTACGGATTGCATTTACAATAGTTGCACTGCAGAGGCAAACCATGCAGTGGCAAAAACGCATCCGTGTTGTCAATAATGTGCTATTAAACCGTCTCAGTTTAATCATCCATGCCCAGTTAAACATTTACGCAATCGAAATCAATGTTTATCCAGTTTGTTTTCTTGCGTTACGTTTTAATTCACTTCGATTTTGTTGTTTTTTGTTTTTTATTTCTGTTCTTTTATTTTATTTCTGTTTTGTTGTTGCTTTTTTTTTTGCTTAATATTTAATTAAATTTAAGTGAAGCAAATAAAACAAAACAAAAAATAATCAAAAGGTGTGTTAATTGCACAAAAACAAAATCAAAATACATTACATTACGTTGTGCTGGTACGTTCCCCTTGTCCTCTCCCCCACAAAAGTGAATCGAGTGATTAATCCGTCGGTCCGGCATACGTTAAAATGGAATTTTCTTTAGGCAGCTTACAATACAATACCAAGGGAATCTCCTCTCTATAGCACGAGAAATATCAGACAAAGTCTTTGACAAACAAAACCACAACCAAGTGGAGAGCAAAAAGTATACGATACGATACAAAAGTGAAACAAACTGAACCAACTAAACTAAACTAAAAAAAAAAAAACCAAAAAAAAAATATGATTACTTAGGCAGCTTTTTAGCCTTTTTTTGTTTTATTTTATTTTTTGCTTAAAGTATCGGTTTACACGATACATGTGTGTGTAACTGTGTGTATGTATAAATATTGTCAGTTTTATTTATTTAATGTTAAAGTATTATTTTATTTTTTATTTCACTTTTTTTTTTCCTTAAATTTCTGGCTTTTATTTGTCTAATAATACGAGCTGAGCTTATAAAGCCTGTTTCCGTAGTATTTGCACTACTAATAGTGCGAGCAACTTGAACTCATGTTGCTGTTGCTATTACTGGTTGCTCTACCTACCAGCTAGCTAAAGAGTATACGAGCTCATGGTGCACTATGCTGTTGCACTCTTAACTGGTATACAAGAAGATCTAAATAGCTGAACATGAAGTGACAATGGCAGTTAGACAACACTGCAGAAAAATAACCCGTAATAGCCATTTAGAAATGAATGACAAAATAACAAAAAAAAAACAAAAACTACAATGTAGACAAGTAGTTCATCATGGACGACAATTTTCATTATTTACGACACAAGACGAACTGTTTTATCCCTTCTGTCAGTTTAATGGTGTTCGCAGAAGAGTTGCATTCTAGTGTTTAAAGAAAAGATCGGACTATCCGATGGTAGTCTTCTCTCACTCTTATAAGTGTGTGGGCCCGAGATCAGCAATGAATCGTTTTTTCGCTACTCATAAGTACTCATGAAATTTTGAATAAGAGCCAAAAATATTGAAATTTAACTATGTACTCTGATTCAATCGTACTCACTACAACGTTGATTTATAAGTACAGGTTGCAATGAGTATGTGTACCACGTTGCCTTCAAACTCATACCATTCGAAATATGTTTAATTCATAAGCCTACTCATTTAGATTCATAACTTTAGAAAAATACTTATAATACTTATAAATGAGTCTTAGTTGTTGTTGCATTTACAAAAAAAGACACATAAGCAAATGAGACAAAGCAGCAAGCGAAGCAAACACACAACCTTTTAGTGAGTATTTTATTGTTAGTATTGTTATATGTTGAGTTATGGAAAGTCGAAGTCAACAACATCATACGTGTTGTTAAGTATGAATATGATGAGTACTTCAAACTTTGAATATGAGTAGAGCTTCCATGATATTAAAATAAGTATGAATGCGTATAAGTATCAGAAATTATGAGTATGATTCGATTCTACTCATCTTTTTGAATACTCATTGCTGTTCTCTGGTGCGGGCTTAGCATAATAGCCTTCAGTGTACTAATAGTAAAAGGCAGAATGGAATACACAAATTTATAGAGGAATTTAAATGGCTAAAAGTCTCTGAAAATATGACTCGTTTGGTTGGTTAGCTTAGTGATTAGAGCATCACGATGTTGGTCCATGGTATATATTCTGTAAAACTATACATAATAAATATAAAGGGTGGGCAATTTAAAAGTTTAAATTTAAAAATGAAATAAAACAAAAACGGTGTGAAATATTATCAAATTTATTCTTTTTTGTTGTGAAGTACAATTGTTCCGGTTAGAAATGAAATATTATTTCATTCTGGCATCACACTACCTCATTCTATCGGACCACTTTTTGTGCATTTTTTCGAGTGTATGGGGTGGTATTTCTGCTTATTTGTCTGGTTTATCGGCATAACACTTTTCTTTAACGGCGCCCCACAGAAAACAGTCCAACGGTGTTAAATAGAATCTTCTAAGAGGTCAATTGACATCATCATTTCGGTTAATTAAAAGGCCATCAAACGTTTGACGCAATAAATCGATTGTGGCATGAGATAAGTGGCAAGTTGCATCAGTCTGCTACTGCAACGCATCTAGCGAAGTGAAACCGAAGCGGATGGTCATGCGGCTTCAACTCTTAAACCAATTGAAGTTTGTAAGGCGTCATATCGAGGTTTTTTCGACGTAAACTTGTGCTTGAAATTTGAACGATGAAGAGTTGATGTTGATGGATTCTCACGCACACTCGCAGCCACAGGTTCGATATTTTCGGGTGTACGCACTGTACGACTGCACGTTCTTGCCTTGGCGCATCAGTAATGAAACTAGTTTCACGAACTTTAACAATAAACTTGCCTATACCCGGCACTGTTTGTCCTTCTCTGCGAGCAAATTTTGTGTACCACATTTTCATGCAATTTCCGACCAATTGTCTTTGTTTTGGAAATAAATTTTCAATAAATCCCATCATTGCTCAAGCGTAAATCGATTCATAGAATGAACTTGTATTTTTATGTTGGTAGTTCCAACTCTATCCATCCCGTTGGTATTTGATCTCTCCATAATTATATTCACAAATTTCGATTGGGACTACACTATAAGTTTGGAGGTTACTATCAGCCTATTATTTAATTTCCTTCACTTTACCATCGTCTAATTTGGGTCGCCGTGGTCTAGTAGGTAGTGCGCTGGCTTATTAGACGTAAAAGCCAGGGTTCGAGTCCCAGGCCAGACATCAAAAATAAAAAAATACAAAAAGTATTTTTTCGGCGATTTCTTCTCAGTTTCTCAAAAAAATCTGTCGTTCGGAGTCGACTTTAAACTGTAGGTCCCGCCACTTATGTATAAAATAAACACACACAACATAAGTGGTGTGAGAAACTGCGGCTTTCTTGGGGACGATTGCCTGTAGACTGTCTAATGGTGAAGGTATAGCACTGGCCATTTTATAGCCACCTAGCAGCAACTCGTTTCCTTGCCGTTCGCATCTTCCCCCTTTCCACCTTTCCTAAAAAAATCTGCACAATGCACTGCATGAGTAGGGGCCATCCCCTGAGTGCTGGTTTCATAAAAAAAAAAAAAAAAAAAACACTAAATATATCTGTTTCACAACATCATTTTGAAAGTGTGGTCTATGCAGTGTGTAGCGTACTTGGTTAAACACTCCAAACCTCCATTAAAAACAGGCAGCTAACCCAACTAAATGCTATGAGTCTACAACTATGATTGCTGGTGTGCTGGTGTGTATGGTATGTATGTATATGATGGCGTATGTATGTATTATTGTTGCTATTTGTATATAACTGATTATAAGTTACTGCATTGTGCAAGTATTCATAATGGTTATATGTATGTGTGTGTGTGTGTGTAAGTGTATTGGAACGGATAGCATAAGCCAACAACCGCAAAAAGCGGCTTTTTGTAGTTCATGAACGGCCAGCGAACTTTTTATCGTATGACAAAGAGCCATAAGCAATAATATTTAGACATACACACACACACACACTTATATATACAACCACTACTTTCAGGCTTCTAATGAGTGTGCTCTCCAAACTGTGTATGCAAGTAACTCGTAGATTGTAACCAATGTTGCCACAATCTGAAAATGTTTGTAACCAATTTGTGCAAATACAATGAAATGTACCTCTTGGTACGTTATCAAGTTTTAAAGGCGTATGCATTCGAGAAATATACATGTAGTGTTATGCACTTCTGCCTTTACTTAACCGTAGATCGAGCTTTATATCAAATATGATTTTATGATTTTAATTTTTAAGACAATGTAACTATTGTTCAGAAAAAGTTAGTTAGTTAAAAGTTGGAGATGTCTGACCTGTGGTTTGAACCGTGGCCTCACGCCTAATAGGCATAGCTGCCAGATTTGACGATTTATCGTCATTTTGACGATTTTGTGCTCCAATAATATCATATTGACGACATGACGATTTATGACCTTATTTTGACGATTTTTAGCAATTAAAAACTTAAATCATATTCTTTACTTTAGTACATTAAAAGCCTCCTTAAGCTTTGTATTTGCTTTGCAGTTGTTTTTGTTGGAAATTTATGCTAGTAATAACGCGGAGTAAAGTCAGTGGTGTTGTGATAATTTTTTTTTTTACCGGAACGCGTATATATAATTATATAGACAGGGCCGATCCTGGGTAGGCGGCCGCTCTGTGCGGTCTCATGTCCCAAATTTAACGACGGGGGTGATTTTCCATGATAATCCTCCGGTTCACGGTTCGGAAAAACAAGCCGCTTCGTTCCGGTTTTTGTTCCGGTTCGGGTTCGGTTCAAACCCTTGTTTATAAAAATACATATAAAAATTCGTCAAAAATTAGAAAAAAAATCAGCAATTCTTTTTAATTTTTTTTTCAAAACGTCAACCAATTCTCGTTATCAGAAATCATCTTTAGTTCCGGAACGCGTTCCTGTCCAAAAAGGAAGTACCGGAACGACGTTCCGGAGCGTTTCGGCTCGACAAAACCACTGAGTAAAGTATTATATTTTTAGGTTATTTTCGAATACCTGTGATGAGTTTCCTTTTTAATCCCTTAAAAGTCAAAAAATTACAACTCCTCAATAAGATCGTAGTTGAGCATAAATTATCATTTGCCGTTGCAGACAATTTTAAAAATTCGATTATAGCTTCTAATATTACCATCGGAAGGACAAAGGCAAGTGCCATTTTTTTTTTCATACGACCAACGCTCGGGTGATGGCATTGTGTTTGGAATTAGAAAAATATATTATAGGAAGGAGGAAAGAGGGAGCAGTGTTTTTGGACACTAGGTTTGAATATTCTATAACATTTTTATACCATTTTTATACCATAAGTAACATGAAAGATCTCTGCATTAAGGGAGTTCCACATACTAATAGTCCGTCTAACAAACGAACTTTGTCTGTAATGCAGTGTGCGATACACTGGCCAATTGACCACAAACGGATGTGCTGCTCCTTATTTCACTCGAGCAATATCTGTTGTAGTAGCGATATAAAAGTAAAACACAAGCCACATTGCAACAAGCTCCAATGAATCAATGGTGTTGCGCTACGGCCTCTCCTATAAACGGTCGAGAAACCTCAAAATAGACATGAGAGTTGTATTCCATTCTCGATCGGCTATAAATGGTGTAAACAGTAAGTAGATCAGATGAAGTGAAGTATTTCTAAGGCACTGAAAAATGTGTCGGTACCAGCGAACATCACACTGAATTTTCATGCCCATAACGTCAAAATCTTCTGACTCCCCAATATTTACACCACACATGGGTATAGTAGATGATGCTATATTATAGCTGCTTAACATTGACTTTATATGTTTTTGTTTTTAAAAACCTTTCAATTTATTTTTTCTGACGATTATTTTACGATTTCAATGAACGTCTTTGACGATTTTAACGATTTTTTCTCAAATATTTGACGATTAATAGGCCAACATGCTACCTACTAGACTACGGCGACTACAAATGAATTATATAAATGGTTGATAAGAAATAAACTGGCCATTTTATAGTCACCTAGCAGCAACTCATTCCCTCTCTTCCACCTTCCTATAACCCATTTTCCTAAAACCTGCACAATGCACTGCATGAGTAGGGGCCAGCCCCTGAGTGCTGGTTTCACCAAAAAAAAAAAAAAAACAACATAGAACCATCATCGTGGTGGATGAAGACAAAAATAAAAGTTATTTCATAGCAAGTTTGCAGAATTTTCAAAATTGATACGCATGCAAAAGCCGATAAAATTGCTACGTTTTGAAGGGCTATTCCCCTATCTTTCTGTCGGCACTTAGTTCGGAGTTTGCCAAAAATAAAGGTTACTTCACGAAATATTGGAGGTCAGGGTTATGCTTCATCGCAATAAACGCCACGCCTAAAATATCCCTTCTGTAGGAGAATATTTGTGAATATTTAAAATTTCTTGCTCTCACAGCGTACGCAGCAATGATGGGATCAATTGCTTACGCTTTATTGTGGCGTATTTTGATTTGTATCTGCATCCACATAAAGTCCAGGACAATTAAAGGCGGCTGAGCATTAAGAAAGCAAATGATATGACGGTTGAGTGTTAGAGCGAAAGGCTTTCAATGCTGACTTTTCGAACAAAATTTTTGAAAACGTACAAGTTTCCCCAACTGTCGCATTGATTGTGGAAAACTCCTTTCATTCGGAAACCACTGACCATTTGGTGTGCATTATATTCATATATGCTGCTGGTTGTCCATATTTTATTTCCAAAAACATTCTAGAAGGAAAGGACTATGAACTGGAGAGTACATGGTTCATGTGCCACACAGCACACGTTTATTTGGCTTTATTTCAATAGAAGCTTCTGTAAGGCGACATTTCGCGTTTTGTCAAAGTGGATTGGCCCTTTGGAGTAGGGTGACAGTAAGGTGAAACTATCCGACTCCCCAAGGCCTTTAAATGGTATACGAACTAAAGTTACTCATAGAAGTAAATGAATGAAATCAAAGAGACGAAGGCAAATGGATGCAAATGGATACTGGTCCAATAACAAAATCACGCAACTATAAAGGGAGTACACATACTTTGAAAGCCTCACTGAAAATTTCCTAGATAGGATCTAAACAACGTCTTTAAATAGATATCGGGTGGGCCACCTATCGGTTTAATTGTGAACTATCGGTTATTTCAAATCTAGCATCTGGGAAAATGGGCCAATGTTTTTATATTCGAATTTTGTTTCATAGGCTTTCTTGAGTAATAACACACAACATGTATTCCACAATAATATGATAAAAAAAACCATCGCCTACAACTATTATTGAGCGTGGATCCATCTTTAATATTTTTTTCTTAACAAAAAATTAATAAAGTAAAGTAACGAGCCGGCAACGCTGATTTTAATGAACTACTTAACTGTGTGTGTATGTGTGTAGCAATTTTTTTTTAACGACTCCGTTACACGGCATCACACTAACAATTGCATTGATTTTTTTCACTCGTTTTTTTTTTTTTTTGTTAATTTTTTATTTTTTTCAATTTTTTTAAGTTTTTCTATTATAATGTTGCACGCTAGTTTTTTTGTGTCTTATTTCGTTTGCTCATTACTTTATTTGTTGCACAGTTAGACTGGTTATCTAACTGAACGACGGCTGACGGCAAGACAGTCTTTCCAATGTGTAGTTAAATGTCAGTCAGTCATTGTTTTTTTTTACTTCGTTTTTGTTAATTTTTTTCTTGTTTGTTTGCTTTTTTATTTTTATTTTCTCTTCTGTTTTGCTAGTCTGTTTTACTAGTTAGACGTCATTTATTCAGGCAGCGAGTTTTTGAGGCAACCAAAATAACCCAACACATAAAAATTGGCTTAAGACTTGCACAGCGCAGTGCCACCAACTCCAAACTGGCAACTCCAAATAGCAGTAGTTATGGCCCGTTCGTTAAGGGGTGTAGCAATACGCCTGTATACGTTAACACAAACACGCAATAAAGATGAAAAATACGTGCCTTTACCTGATTATATGTTTGAATGTATGTATGTATGTACACTGAGCGCCATAAGTGAGTCAACACCTACTATAATTTTAAATTTTCTATTATAAAAAATATACTTGTAGCACAACAATAATTGAATTGTTGTTTTTTTGTTTTAACATTTTATAAGTAATAAATAAACGTTTTTATTTTTGGAAATTTATTCGACTATTCTCATTTACTTTTCTCGCTATCCTAAGAAAATTAATTATTTCAGTGGTGTTTACTCACTTTTGGCGCTCAGTGTATGTTGGTTGGTTGCTTGGTTGGTTGGAGTTTTTTTTATATGAATTGACTGAAAATTAAGTCTGTTGCATTATTGTTGTTACAATAGTACGTAGAAAATTTTCCATTGTTGCTTTTAGTCAACAAAAGGCAAAAGCAACAATTACTACAATAACAATAACCCACTGAAAGTGGGTGTGTTTTTATGTGCATGCAAATCATAAAGCCGGCTTGCCTAACCTTTTCCCAAAAACTCGAGTTGCATGACTGATTATAACTTTTGTAAAGCAAAACAAGAAAAAAAAAAACGAAAAAAGAAAAAATCTGACATTTAGGCAGTTTATAGAAAACCTTTCCCAATTCTATACATTGTTTCAACTATTAAACACTGTCAAGGGTTGTGATTAAGGATTTAATAGCCACTTTGATATGAAATTTAAACACCAACATCTAATTTCCGAAAATTACAATAAGACTGCATTAATAATAATGCTTAGTTTGGCAATAAATAAATAAAAAAATTTTACCAAAATTGCAATTGGAAGTTATTTGAGTTTAAAATTTTAATTTTTATTCACAATTGCATTATACTGGAATGTGTATTATTATCATTAGAATTATCATAGAGAAAACTCCAAAGAGCAATTATAAAAATCGGTTGGGCCATCTATCGGTTTATGCCATTCAATTCTGTCACAATATTGAGTATATTTTCTCCACTGAACGTAATGAATCGATTTACGCTTGAGTAACGTTGGGATTTATTGGAAATTTATTTCCAAAACAAAGACAATTGGTCGGAAATTGAACGAAAATTTCGTACAATATTTGGTCGCAAAGAAATCCATCAATTTCAACTCATCATCTTTATACGCCACTTTATTGCTAAAGTGCTGGTTTCAATACTGATGCGCCAAGACGTGAGTGTGCTCGTACAGTGCGAAAATATCGAAGCTTTGGCTTGAGAGTGTGCGCGAATCCATCAACAACAACTCATCATCGTTATCAAGAAATGAACATTTCCAATTTACGTCGAATTTTGCGAAAAGATTTCTGTATGACGCCTTACAAAGTTCGATTGGTTCAAAGAGAAACTTCACGATGATACCGATTTTGCCAAAAAAAAAAAAATAATCATCTTTTTCAATGAAACCTATTTTCAACTTGGTGGGTACGTTTATAAGGAAAATTGCCGTATTTGGGGCTCAGAAAACCCACACGTGATCTTACAGAAGGTAATGAACCCACAACGAGTGACTATTTGGAGCGGAGGCATCATTGGCCCATGCTTCTTTGAAAATGAGGAACGCACAACCATTACGGTCAATGTAGACACCTATCGAATCATCAGAACCGATTTTTTTGTACCCACTCTTCATGGTATTTATTTGAACGATGTTTGGTTTCAACAATATGGTGCAACTTGTCGCACATCGATTTATTGCGTCAAACGTTAAATACATACATAATTGATCATTACAACCCTTTAGGCAGGATTACGACCTAGTTCCTCACACCACTTATGTTGTGTGCGTTAATTTTAAATATGAGTGGCGGGACCTACAGATTAAAGTCGACTACGAACGACAGATTTTTGAGATGCTTTTCATGGAAATTTTTACTCTCAGAGTTTTTGCCAGAAATCTGCTGAGAGGAAGTCGCCGAAGAAATATTTTCATATTTTCGTTTTGATGTCTGACCTGGGGTTTGAACTCGGGCCTTTCGTCTAATAAGCCAACACCCTACCTACTAGACTACGGCGACTTAAATTACCATTTAATTAGCCGAAATGGTGATGTCAATTGACCGCTTAGAAGCTGCGATTTGACTTCGTTGAACTATTTTCTGTGGGGAGCCGTTAAAGAAAAGTGTTATGCCGACAAACCAGAGGCAATTGAGTATTTGAAGGCCAACATCCGTGATGCCATTGCCGCGTTATGACACCGTACATTCGAAAAAGTGCACGAAAATTGGTCCGATCGAATGAGGTACTATGAGGCCAGCCGCGGCAGCCATATGAATGAAATAATATTCCATTTCTAACCAGAACAATTGTAATTCACAACAAAGAAATAAATTTGGCAAAATTTCAAACCGTTTTTATTTTAATTCATTTTAAAATTTAAACTTTTAAATGGCCAACCCTTTATTTCCAGTAGGATTTTTCGA
Source organism: Sarcophaga caerulescens (assembly GCA_927399465.1). Classification (NCBI taxonomy): domain Eukaryota; kingdom Metazoa; phylum Arthropoda; class Insecta; order Diptera; family Sarcophagidae; genus Sarcophaga; species Sarcophaga caerulescens. The sequence continues at coordinate 24,796,341 of OV656867.1, forward strand.
CTTTTAAACGAGTCTCAAAGTGCAAATGTATTGAATTTTTGATTGAGCATATTCTGGAATCTAACAAAATATTTTGTGGCACTCCATATTTTATTGAATAAATATAATTTTCTTATAAAATAACATTTTAATTTAAAATAACTCGTTGCAAATCTGAATTGTACGTAGAACTTTAAAACTTGGAATATTCATTTACGAGTGAGTATCGATAACAACAGTTCTGGCGTTATTCTAGTCTTGCTCTAGTCTTTAAACACCATTCGTATATCTCTGTTCAATTTGCTAAACATAATTTCGGACGCTCCTGTCATTACCTCCATCAGTTTCTATGGCAAAAGTTGGTAAAGTTGTCGTACCACTTTCCCAATTAGCATATGCAAATATACATTGTATTTATGCTTTTATTGATTTACATTTTCACAAAATTTTTGTTTTGTTGCATTTTAAAATTTAAACTTTTAAATGGCCCTTCCTTTACTACTTTAATTCATTTATTCAAACTGTGATTAAACGTATAAAAAATAAAAACTTATTTAATAAATTAAAGGCTTGAGAATTCCTTATGGGGTGTTTTACACATTACTTTCATATTTAAATTTTCCTAAAATTGTCTCATTTTTCTTTGAGCTCCTTTTATTTTTTTTTAATAAATTTGTATAACCAAACATGTCATTTGATTTAACAGAAAACTTTAATTACCATTCGTTTCCTAAATAAAGGGCTATCCATTTCGTGGTTTCAAGAGTATGGGACTGGAATTCGACATCTGTCAAACTAAGTTGTGAAACCAATTTTTTTCTTTTCAGTTGAAAGTCTGACATTGACGAAAATGGATCGCTTAACTATCACACAACGCATAAAAATTATCAAAACCTACTACAAAAATGGTGATTCTGCCACAGCCACGTATCGAACAAAATTTTCTTCAACGATCAAGCACATTTCACACTCGGTGGGTATGTTAATAAACAAAATTGTCGTATTTGGGGTTCTGAGAATTCTCAAGTAATTGAGGAGAGGCCATTACATCCAGAAAAAGTCACTGTTTGGTGTGCTCTTTGGTCCGAAGGTGTGATTGGACCTTACTTCTTCGAAAACGACGATGGAACGACTGTCACCGTCAGTTCGGAGCGTTATGGTCATATGATAACCGACTTTTTTTTGCCTGCTATTGAAGAATACGACTTGGAGAATATGTGGTTTCAACAAAACGGTGCCACATGCCACACAGCTCGAGCGAATATGGCTTTATTGCAAGAGACATTTCCTGGCGGCGTAATTTCTCGTCGTGGCGATATCAACTCGCCACCAAGATCAAGCGATTTGACACCATTAGACTTTTTTTTGTGGGGCTACGCGAAAGACCGTGTTTATGCAGACAAACTTTCAACTCTTGAGCACTTAAAAACCAACATTCGTCAAGTTATGGCTGAGATACCGGCCAATATGTGTCAAAAAGTGTTCGAAAATTACCTCAAAAGAATCAATGCTTGCAACACTTCGCGTGGAGGTCATTTAAATGATGTTGTGTTTCACACATAATGTCAACGTTCAAACTTTACAATAAAAAAGAAATATCATGAAAAAAATATTTTGTATGTGTTTTACGTTTACTTTTGAAACCACGAAATGGATAACCCGGTACATTTACAGAAAACTTATGAATTAAATTAAAAAGAAAAAAAAATGATAATTAACAAAAAACTGTCTATAATCCTTAAAGTTAAATTAAAATGTTAATCTTATGCCAACTTTCATCATTAACAATTTTCAGTTACTTTGTTGCCAAGATTGTTTTAATTAAATCACGTGTATCACACCTTTAAGTTGTGCTTCAACAAAATTTTCTCTACTTGATCTCCTCTCTACAATGTTTGCTCATTCCTCTCGTCTAAGGTTTTCGCCTTAAAGATATCTTCAGTGTCTTTAATTGTTAAATCATGTTTAAGTAATTCAATAATTTTTTCACCCAATTTCGCTTCGCTATAATACCTTTCTTAAAAACAAACATTGAAATATATAATGTCTACTACATACACTCGAGATTAAATAATAGTAATAAATGATTCTGACACACATTAAGTACCATAAAAATATTAAAGTTTTAGGAAAACAATAAAAAACTGGATTCCTTAAATGAAATGATGCTGAATGTTAGCGTATTTTTTGTATATCTTGCCAGTAATTTCTTAAAACGAAAAATGATTTTGCCAAGTGATCTCTGACAAGTGTGTAATGTTGTTAATTGGAAATTGATTTATCAAATCTAAAGTAAATCTGTTAAAAAAAAGGTTTACTTTTTGAGACAATTGATATTTTTTGGTGTGTTGTAGAGAAGATATGTTCCCTCTCAGCGACATGTGATGCCGTCTTTCTGAAACTACACACTGTCCATATCCATCAGTTGATGTAAAATGAACTCGCTTATCATGTTCCTGCAACGAATAAAGTCATTGAAATTTCAGCCTAATTTTCAAAAAAGTGAGGTCCATCTACGCTGCCTGAGAAATATCCGCATGAGAAAGTTACTCGTTGTGTGCGTTCGATCCAGTTTCTTCACATTATTAACCGCACTTGAAATAGTCGACACATTAAGTTCCCTTTCTCGACTGAATATTCTTGAAAGTTGGGAAGCAGTCTCAGCCAAATTTTTTAAATAAATTTTCAAAATTATATCACGTTTGTCTTTCCTAAAGTGCTGCATTTCTTATGCGACTCCTACACGTTCCGATTATGTTAGGTTAATTTAGTTGGAGTGGTACCTCTGAAATTAAAAAGGCTCACTTGAGCACGCATACCGGCCCGATGTGACGCCACAGTTGAACGCAGTCTCCGTACAAGACCAAAACCAGGGAAGAGGAAGAAGTTGGTCAGCGCAAGGCCTGCCCATCAAAAGCACGACTACTCCACGCTGGAAAACCAGCCAGAAAGTTTGATAAACGAAGCAATATCCTTGACATCAATAGATGATAGCTCCGTCAAGCTGACAAGAAATGGAGAGCCAAATAACCTGTATCTGCACCTCTCAAGAGATGGGCACTGACAAAGAAAGTAGATAACAATCTCCTCTTCTTCAATGGGTCTGCACCCACGGCAGAAGTCGTTAAATGGGAGCCGCATCCTTTCCGCCTGTAAGTATGGCCACTGTGATTGAGATAATGTCACGACCAAGTCCAAGTAACTGGTTGGTACGCCTTCTATTCATCAAGCGACAGGTGAATCTGGCGGTGGAGCAGGACTCCTCATTGACACAGGATAGGTTGGCGCCTCGAAAGATTTTCCGCGGAATGGCCAACTAGACCGAGGCAAGTGGCATACCCAAGTCAATTGAAGAGGATTCCGGAAGAAGTGTTACTGTGCCCGGAGGCCCAAACCAGTGAGACACAGAACCACCCAGAAAAAAGGTCGACACAGCGGCGACATTCCCTAACGATCCTGAAGTTATTCACAACACTTGACAGAGATCTTATGGCGGCCTGACTGTCAGAAAAGGCCGAGACGCGGTGACGAGACGGGGTGACGAGGATACATTGAGCAGCCCGGTAAATGGCCATTATCTCCGCCTGAAATACGCTACAATAATCCGGCAGTCGAAGAGAAATACTTAGGTCCAGTTTCCCAGTGTAGGCTCCGCTACCAACCCCATTATCAAGTTTAAAGCACGTTCCGATTAGTTGTACAACAAGTTGAATCAACGGTTGGTAGTCTTCTTCACTCGTTTATCTTTTTCAACCAAATTTACTTTACTTTTTACTAAATTGTTATTGTAGCATTTTTTGTAGGTTGAAGGAAAATCACAATTTTTTGATATTCAACCAACCCACGATCAACCAGCCATTCAACATAAGAACTGTTTGTACACAATTATAAAGTTGTACAATCAGTCGCAACGTGTAGAGCTGTATTATAATCGAGATAAATATATACATGTGACAGCTGTCAAATTTCAGAGTTGCCACCAACACAAAACCATTATATTAATATTAACAATTGCACTTTTACTGAGGCAACCTTTATGTAAGAAACATTTATGTCCACCTTACAATACAGTTTTATAAGTGTGGCTGAGTGTTGATAAGTTTGACACGTTTTGCGTACCCTGATCATTGTAATTCGGGCCGAAATGTGTACACTATGATTGTGTATTGTAATGTTTCGATTATTTTGAATTATAAGCCATAACGTCGGCCACCGTAGTCTAGTGGAAACAGTGTTGGCTAGCTAGACGAACGACGGTTCTAATGCCTTGAATAAATAACATTAAAAAATTAAGAGCATCTAATTGCAGTGGAAAAGTTTTTCGAACTTATTCGACATGAGATATTCGGATGCAATTTTGATTAAAAAATTTCAATATGCAATATGTGTAGGTATGTCATATAATACTGTTACGTTTTACCTTTAAAAAAAAACGTTTAAAATATGAGCTCGTTGATTGCAAACAAAATAAAAACAGATATGTGTTTAGTTTCAATTAAACTTTTTATTGTTCGCACTACTTTTGTGTGCCACCGTTTACAACATGACGAATACAACAATAATTGCTTGTTCGCTATTCTCCTTTGCTTACAACGCAGATCTTTTCAGCGGCGATCTTCAAACCACGACTGTTTTCTTCACACAAGACTGACTGAATTCTTACTACTGGTTGACTGCTTTGTCTTGCCTTTTTATATGCCAACGTAAACAGTCTGACGAACATTCTTAAAGTAGAATGTTCGTGTTTTCGCTTTCTCGAGAACTCTATCGCGACTTCATTGTTGTTGGTGTATTTTGTTCACATTGTTTGTTGTTGCGTTCGCTTACTTGTCTATCCCCTTTTCTCTCATACTCATGTTTTGGGTTTACTTGTAACAAGTTCGTTGTATTTGTTTGTGTACCTTTTGTTTATCGTTTTAATGTTAGACGATGGTACACCATTTCCATTTTCGTAACAATATCATATCAAGTATAATTGACATTATAATGTAAATGATGTCAATAAAAGAGAGTACTTATCGTCTAACAGTCGTCGTGGACTAGTAGGTAGTGTGTTGGCTTATTAGACGTGAGGCCACGGTTCAAACCCCACTTCAGAAATCTCAAACGAAACGAAATATGAAAAAATATTTCTACGGCAACTTCCTCAGTAACTCAAAACTCGTCACTTATGTAAAAAATTAACTCATACTACATAAGTGGTGTGAGAAGCTAGGTCTTAATCCTGACTGAATGATTGTAATGACCAATTATGTTATGTTTTTTCGAAATGTGCTAGGTGTGATGTTGTAATTACTTAAAGTTTAATGTCTTTTATATAGCAAGTACCTTAATCGATTAATCGGCTGAATAAAATATTCGATTATTCGAATGCTTCTGGCTAAGCATGGTAAGTGAATATAAATAAATTCATTCCTTTACAGCTCGTCCATAGAAAGGCATTGAATAAAAGAAAATTAAACTTATTTCACGTGTGAATTTCCTGTTAACGATTATTTGCGTGTTATTCGCGTGAACAACAACAGGAACAACGAAAATTTCTCATTGAATTTAATTCTGTGTTGTATGGCAAAACGTATCAATAACAACCAACCTTGAATTGGCTTCAGTTTTGTCCGAAAGCAACTAAGAAGGGTAATAAAGAAAATGTTGTATGTTGTTGAGACATGCAACAATGTTTTCCAACATAATAATTTACTTTTTAAAAGTAACACACTCATACACACACATACACCTAATCGAACATTCAATATTAATAAATAAAAATTATGAATCCATTAATAGAAATTTGAGTGCTCAGCTCTACTTAAAATTAGTCCGAATTTTTATTATTACGTGCGTATACGTATACATGAACGGCATATTCTTGAGGATGAGAACATGTTAAACAAATAAAATCTGATTAACATGTAAAATGGAATAAAACTGTGACTGACATTGCCTCTCCGATCAATATTAATACAATGAATTGTTAATTTTTCGATTGTTTTAAGAGATACTTTCTTTCTTTCGGGAGGTCTTTCTACAAGACGATACGGATTTCGACCAGGAGGAGCTGCAATAGGAGCTCTGAAGGATGTAGTAAATACAGTCGAAGTTGCCCAGACCGGGAATCATTTTTCGTGACCAGTTGTACGCCTAGCGAGCTTAGGCATAAAAAACGCCTTCAACAGTTTGAGGTGGACGGACGTGATACAAACTTTGGAGACAACCTTTAATGTTCCAGCGTATCCGATGAAAGTTATTAAGGATTACCTAAAGAATAGAGTGCTGATATGTATACGATAAAAACCAAAGGTCAAGAAGAAGGCAAATCATTTTCGGAGCGGCACAGTGATCTATATTAAGACCAGATCTCTGGAATGCGACTTATGACGAAACCCTAAGAATAGAAATGCCGAAGGATACTTTCCTAGTCGGATACGCACGCAGACGAGATTGCGGCGGTCTTCAGAGGCAGAAACACTAAGCACTAAGGACTGGCTGGAAGCTGCTCATGCATAAAACGCAGCTGCTGCTACTAACCAGACGACATATGTATACCGATCGAGATCGAAATAAATGTAGGCGACTTGGTTATTCCTACGAAGAAATCGATTAAATACCTTGGGGTTGGACTGGACTTAAAACTGACCTACTCAAAGCAAATATAATGTGCAACAACGAAAGCAGCTAGAATAACAACACAGCGTGAGTGGCAAACGTTGGTGGACCTCTCCCAAGTAGAAGGAAGCTACATACATAATGGGTCATTACAACCCTTCAGTCAGGATTACGACCTAGCTTCTCACACCACTTATGTTGTGTGCGTTAATTTTATACATGAGTGGCGGGAACTACAGTTTAAAGTCGACTCCGAACGACAGATATTTAAGAAGCTTTTCATGGCAATTTTATTTACTCTCAGAGTTTTTGCCAGAAATCTACTGAGGGGAAGTCGCGGAAAATTATTTTCATATTTTCGTTTTGATGTCTGACCTGGGATTTGAACTCGAGCCTTCAGTCTAATAAGCCAACACACTACCTACTAGACTACGGCGACTTCAATCTACACAGAGCGCCATAAGTGAGTCAACACCCACTATAATTTTAAATTTTCTATAATAAAAAATATACTTGTAGCACAACAATAATTTTTGCGATTTTTTTGTTTTACAATTTTATAAGTAACTAGCAGACCCGGGCAAACGTTGTTTTGCCTTCGAATTTTATTTTCACTGTAAGTCTGGTTGTCATGCAAAGTCATGGCTGATTGATATTTAGAGAAGAATGAAAGGTGCACTAAATCGACATAGCAATTATTGTTTAAATGGAATTATATATTTTCGATAGCTGGGCCCGATCCGCGTTGCTGAACTCTCATATGATTTGTGTGCCGTGTACGGCGACCAATATTTGCACGTGGGCGTGGCATTTTGTACAGCAATATACGTTTTTTATGATATTTTTTTTTGTTATTGTTGGGGTAGGGAGGCTGCCCTTTATTGTCTAACCTGTTGCTTATTTACTTTCTTCAATAGCTTTCAATAATACAATTAATTTACTTTCACTAACAACTTGGGTTAATTTATTAAAATGTATGTAATATTTAATTTAAATAAATTAATCTTCAATTTAATAAGTTCCTTTTTTCGTTTGACACCCACGAACTTTTCACGAAAACTGATCGCCGCCACACGCCGATCAAGCACCTAACGCCTTCAGCAAAACATAAAATAGGCTTATTGCGCAAATAGAGTTTAAAAAAGAGTGATAGATATTTATTTACTTTTTTTAATATATTTTTTTCACAAAAAGATGTTAGGTTCCAGTCGGTATCGGGCTAATTAACGCCACTGCACGCTGATTAACGACCCAACGCCTTCAACGAAACACAGCATAGTGCAGTAGTTCTTGAGTTACGGTGCAAAAACACAAAAAACTAAATATTGCGCCAAACTACACAGAAACACTCCTCACGCCCCATAGAGCATGTATATAAAGTTTGGTCGAAATCGGTGCAGTAGTTTTTGAGTTTAGTGATCACGAAGATACACGTCATTTTTATATATATAGAGATAAATAAACGTTTTTAATTTTTGGAAATTTTTCCACTATTATCATTTACTTTTCTCGCTATCATAAGAAAATGAATTAATACAGCGGTGTTTACTCACTTTTGACGCTCACTGTATACTCCTTTATGGATCTGAAATCTGGGCTTCTATTTTGGAAACCCGAACCAGAGCTAAAAAACTACTATCTGCTCAGAGAATAGCAGCTTTACGGTTGACATCCTTGTATCGCATGGTATCAACACAAGCTGCCCTAGTAATAGCTGGAATGGTTCTCATAGACCTTCAAGCAATTGAGCGCCGGATGACTTTCAACGCCAGGCAGAGCACGACTCAGCCGCAGAGCATAGAAATGGTACAGCATGTTGTCTTCCTGAAATGGCAATTTCGCTGGGCAAATGAACAGCATATAAACTGACATATAAACTGATTCCCGGATTGCAAGTGTGGAAAAACAGAAAAAACGGTCAAGTAGACTACTATATAGCCCAGATGCTGACCGGTCATGAATATTTCAGAGAAAGAAATGTTAGACCATGACGAACACACTTTCTTCAGCTGCCGTCGCAGGGCCGAAAGCCGTCAGGGTCTCGAAGTTGAAATCGGCGTTGGAGCTACAAAAGTCGTGCTGAAAATTATAAACAGTAGAAAAAGCTGAAACGCAGTAAAAGTATTTGTGGAAGTTTGACCTAGACGCAATAGAATTAGGAAAGAGCGGAGCCTGGACGCAAACTGACGATGATGGAACTGGCACATATGTCAAAAAGGGGTCTACATCGAACTAATACAACCGTGGTTCCGAGGTGGAATGATTCCACGGTGAGGAGACAAGACGGATTTTTAATCGGTATACCATATATACATTGGTTCCTGCAAAAAAAGAGCTTGCTGGATGAACTGTTTAGAGGGGGATTGAGGACATTGCAAATTTAAAAATTTCAGATAAAAACCCGTAAGGAATTAACCAATTATTGTGCAATACTCTACTTTCTAATCTCAAACCGAACTTAAAACCTACTAAAAATCATGTGTATCCGAGGAATGTCTCAAAAGAGTTCTTGTTACTCAATTTCAGTTGATTAAGATCTCTTAAGGTTTCTACATACCAATCAATTAAGTCTTTAACTACATGACTATAGTTCCCAAGTTCGTTATTCGACAATATTACTTCGATATTACTCGACGTTTTTCGCCAGAGAAACTAATTTTTATTTGATATACAAAAGATAATTGGTCATTACAAACCTTCAGTCAAGATTACGACCTAGTATCTCACACCAACTATGTTGTGTGAGTTAATTTTATACACGAGTGACGGGACCTACAGTTTAAAGTCGACTCCGAACGACAAATTTTTGAGAAACTTTTCATAGCAATTTTATTTAAACTCCGGATTTTTCCCAGAAATCCGCTGAGAGGAAGTCGCCGAAGAAATATTTTTAATATTTTCGTTTTGATGTCCGACCTGGGGTTTCAACCGAGGTTTTACATCTAGTAAGCCAACACACTACCTACTGGATTACGGCGACTTCATATTTGATATACAAAAGATATTAGGTTAAATCAGCGGCTAGCTTGTCGTTCGCAGGCAAGTTCACTCTGTGGCCATATGGCTCATTGTGTTACCCAGTGTGAGGTAAGCTCCTTAGTCATGATCCGTTAATTGCGGGTTTCGAACCACCCCGAGCTTCGGATGAAGACGGCCAGTTCCATTAGTGGCACGTTCGCCACCATGCCCAGATTTTTAAACGTTCTGCCAAATACCGACGACGTCTGTTCTGAAGTGCAGGGCACTCGCATAAAAGGTGTTGCCCTGATTCCGTTTCCTCTACATCATGGCAACTTCTGCAGTATTGCTAGTGGGGCAGACCGAGCTTGCCAGCAAAATTGCCAATAACGCTGAATTAGAATTCGTGTTAGAGTGCATACCATTTTCTTGCCGAACTCAAGTAGTTCCCTGGTTTTCCTTCTGTCCATAGATGGGCACAGCAGTTTACGATTTGTTGAATTCTATACTGCTTTTTCCAATTTGGAAAAGTACTCTTATAGGGACGCATATATACCCTCTATCGGCTCCTCCATAGACATCTCCAATCCCTTTCATGCCAGTTCGTCCGCCTGTAGTAGGCACCTCCTGACTTTTTTAAGTTGATTTAATTTTTTTTTTGACTTGTCGAAATTTTAAAAACCTGCTACGAAAGTTGCAGCACAACACACCTTTCCTGATTTCGATCAGAATTTCAATTTTATAATAGGAATATATTGTTACGAAAATGGAAATGGTATTACATCGTTTAACATTAAAATGATAAACAAAAGCTACAAAAACTATGGAATTGTTTACATGATCAACAAATAAACAAAAATAGAGCAACAACATCAGTATAAAAAAGGGATAAACAAGTAAACAAAGAGACAACAACAACACTGCAAAAACAAACATAAACAAAATACACAAACAACAATAACGTAAACAATATGTTTACATTTATAGAGGTTTCGCGAAGACAAAGTCATTCTCCTTCAAGAGCATTCATCAGACTGTTTACCCTGTGATATAAAAGGCAAGACAAAGGGATCAGTAAAAATTCAATCAGCCTTGTGTGAAGATGCTTTGCGTGTAAAGCGAGTAATTGTGGTTTGAAGATCTCCGCTATAAAGATCGCTGAAACAATTGTTATTGTTTATGCAAACGAGTGCAAAGTAGAATAAGAAAAAAAGCAATTGTTGTTGTTACATCAAGTTGTGAACAGTGGCACACAGAATTGTGCAAACAATAAAGAAATTTATTAAAACTGAACACAAATTTATTTTTATTTTTATTGCAATCTACGAGCTTATATTTTAAACGTTTTAAAAGGTAAGAACGTAACAATATTTAATTTTTATAGTTTTTCGATAATTTTCAATAATTTTGCATTTATTTTATTTTTATTTTGAGTACTTACGACAGTCTAAATGAAAACATAACACATTTTAAATCATAATGATAACGATTTTCTACAATACTAGTTCTTACAACACTTTATTGACAGCCTATCTGTTAAAATTTTGTGAGAATTAAAAAAAAAATAAAACAAGAAAAAGGTCCGCCAAATAACTTTTATTTTTTTTTAAATGCTTAAAAAAAAAATACTGAATATTTTCTCAAATTTCTTTTTTTATTTGAAAGTACAATCCTTCCGGTTAATAATGTAAAATAATTTCATTCAAATGGCTGCCTCGGCTGGCCATGCAGTAGCCTACACGATCGGTCCAATTTTTAAGCACATTATCGATTGTGTGCAGCTGTATTTCACCAATGGCTTCACGAATATTGTCCTTTACAGCGGCAATTGTCTCTGGCTTGTCGGCGTAAAACTTATCTTTGACGGCACCCCACAAATAATAGTCCAACGGTGTCAAATCGGAGCTCCGAAGTGGCCAAACGACATCAGCTCTGCGGCTGATAATGCGATCTTCAAAAACAGGGCGCAAAACATCGAGTGTAGCTTCGGTTGTGTGGCACGTAACGCCGTCCTGTTGAAACCAAATGTTGTCAATATCCTCCTCTTCAATTTTTGTGAACAAAAATTCGTACAACATGGCCCGATAACGATCACCATTGACTGTAACGGCCACTCCTTGCTTATTTTCGAAGAAAAATGGCCCTATTATGCCTCTGGACCAAAATCCGCACCAAACAGTGACTCGTTTTGGGTGCGTCGGCTTTTCAATGTATGCGTGCGGATTTTCTGTGCCCCAAATGCGACAATTTTGGTTGTTTACATACCCGCCAAGATCAAAATGAGCTTCATCTGAAAAGATGACTTTTTTTTGCCAAAATCGGCATCTTCTGTAAGTCGATCGAAGGCCCACTTAGCGAAGCGAAAACGCATTGGATGGTCAATTGGCTTCAAATCCTGAACAAATTGGACTTTGTATGGCGTCATACCAAAGTCTTTATGCAAAATTGGTCTCAATGATGTCTCCGAAATGTTCAATTGTTGAGAACGACGGTGAATTAATGTTGATGGCGCTTCACGCACACTTTCTGTCACAGCAGCAATATTCTCGGGTGTACGCACTGTTTTTGGCTTTTCACGCTTTGGTTTATCGATGAGGATGCCAGTTTCTTTCACTTTTTTCACAAGATAACAAACATACGGATCTGACTGTGCTTCTTCCAAAATCCGTACGCAATTTTCGCACACATTCTGCAACATTACCATGATTTTCAAAGTAATGTCGCAATATTTCCCAGCGTTGTTCAAGCGTATACACAACCATATTCGTTCAGCGGAAGGATAAAACTAATTATCTGTCAAATCAGACATGAGCTAAGTTTTACCATTCACGAAATGAGCACTAGTTGAAAAAAAAAAAAACGTTAGGTGGCGGTCCCGATATTACCCCCAGACATATCAAAGTTATCTTTTGTTTAAACACTTCAAAAGGTACTTAGATACGTCAAGTAAATGACAAGTGGATTACAATATGTTCTAAAGAGCTACACTGTCAAGTAATTTGTACTTCAAATGTTTTATTTCTTTGTTTCTCCAACAAAAAAAAAAGAAACAGAAAAACTCTTTCAAAAACCTATAAGAAGGTTACAACGATAATATTATTAGAAATGACCATATGCTAATGACTTCTTCTACTCAATTCTATTGTAACTAATCGTACCATTGTACGATATTCGTCATTTCTATTTTGAAGTACGAAAAAAACTTCTTCTATTGTTCTATTCATATTCCAAGTTCAAATACATAGAAACACTTAGAAACGATAATAATATCCACTAGACCAACTGGCGACTTAAGCATTTGTTTTATTAAAGTTGTTGTTTCAATTGTAGAAAAATAATATGGTATTAAAGCAACAGCAACAATAGCTAGAAAAAAATTTAAAAAAAAAAATAAATTTAAAAAAATATTATATTTGTTTGTTGTAACTGTAATTGTTAGTAATGGTAGTACTTCTTTATTACAATAACTACGGGGCTAGCATTACCACATGCAACGCTCGCTCGCTTAAATACAGTAAATAGTACGTGTAATAATAATAAACAAGTTGAATGACTCATTGTTTAATAATAAAACATAAAAAAAACAGAAAAACAGAAAAAAACAGAAAAAAAAACAGAAAAAAAACTAGAAAATAAAAACAGCAAACAAAGACAAAGTAAACTAAGGTTAACTGTATAATTAAATACGACGATACTATATACCATACAAGTTGAAATTAAAAATTTTTATAAGCAAACAATACAAACAACACATACACATACAATATACACACACACATATATACATATATATACCTAAGTACCATGTACATTAAAAAGAGATTGCCTTACGCGTCCATTCGTAATTATTGAAACAAAACAATCAAAACACAAATCATTCTGTAATCGACTAAATAACAATCAAATTATAATTTATAATCGAACATTTTAATTTTAATTTTATTTCTATTCGAAATTCTGTTTATTATTTATACGATAATTTGTAATTTGTAATTTAATTCTATTTTTAATTTAATTAAACAAGCAATTTCAACATGTATTCGACTTTATTGGAAAAAAATATATTTTTTATTTTTGCTTAATTGTTGTTATTTCGTTATTTTAATACTTTTTATTTCAAATAAATTAAAATTATTCTAATCTAAATTAAGGTAATATTCATAATTATTTCAAATAGATACACACTAGGGTGACCCTTAGCTATATGGAATATTTTTTTTGTCGAAATTTTTCTAGTCTCACCCCCAGTTTGGTGAATATTGGCAAAAAAAAAAATGATATTGTCAAAGTTTCAGATCAATCGGTCGGGGTTAAGACGTGCCTCAAGACCGATGAAATTTATGGGAAACCCTAAAATTTAAGCTTCATGACTTATAACTTCAAAAATATTAATTTTGTTGAAAAATGTTGTAAGAGGAAGATGTTTCCTGTAAAGTTTCATACATTTTCCCCTTGACAACTTTTTTGTTAATCCTATATTGAACAAAATAGAGGCAATATTTTAAAAAATCCATAGATGTCCACGGTTTATTTCTATACTAATTTGTAGCCCTTGCTTTGTATGCGTGCATGATTAGTAACTAAAAATCTATACATATTATCATTGCAGTTGTTGAGGCATTAGAGCTTGACGCTTAAAACTATACAATTAATAAAAATTTTATTCGAGCAGCCCGAGAAAAAAAAACGACACAATCATATGTTAGGGTTGAAAAAAAAACATCGACATTAGTACCTTTAACACATTGAGTGCCAAGCGGTTTTGACGAAAACCTTTCCAAGAAGCCAAACATTTTTTTTGTTAACTGAGTGTATTAGTGACAAAAACCGATTTCTGAGATCTCCTTGGTCCATTCTGCCCCATGCTTTTTATTTCATACAGACTTTTTTGTGTCGTACATTTTGTGTACGACGTTGCACTGCACGAAGGGTATGCATTTGTAACACCCATGAATGCTTTTACAAAAATGTTCAGTAAAGGATTCTTTATTTAAAAATCACATTAAATTTCACTCTGTGTCGTATATAAACGAACTACAGGCTCTAAGTAAAAACAATCACTGTCTTACGGAAACATACGACATGGCACCCCACAACGGGATAGGTGTCGTACGAAAACGTACGACGTGGCACTGAATGTTTTAATGTTATGTGTTTACATTGGGACGGCAAACTATTACCAGAGTTAACTTTAAGTGAAAATGTGGTTAGGTTTCCAATTATTATATCTTGCGGGCACACTGAAAAATTGTTCCAAGTTCCTGCTTTGAAAAGTGGAACTGGATGAGAACGGGCATCAGCTGTGTGTAGTGCCATTCAAGAAAGGGGCCTTCAAGATAACACGAACGCTATTGTTTTTGATACAACAGCTGTAAACACTAGTCGTATAAATGAAACGTGTACTATAATGGAAAATCTTTTACAAAAGCCGCTCTTATGGCTAGCATGTGGAAATCATTTACATGAAATAATTTTGAGAAGCGTGTTTGAAGCAAAAATGAATAAAAACTGCTGTCTAAATGTCGTCCTTTTCGAAAGAATTAAAAAGTGTGGCCATATTTAAAGTTAAACAAATTTCGATTTTGAATAGATGACGGTAGAACAAAATCTCATGTTAGTGATTCAATCAGTCGTTTTGCTCAGTCTATGCTCGAAACAAAACTATCAGGAGAAGACTACACTTTTGTGTTTTTAGGACAGCATCCTAAGAAACACAATTCTAAAACACCTGGTGCTGTTCACCATGAGAGATGGATGGCGAAAGCTATTTATACGTAAAGATATTTTTATTCCGAGAAGAATTTAAATTGACAAAACAAGAAGAAAGTGATTTGCGACAAATATGTATCTTTATAATAACTATATATATAGAAGCTTGGTTTTCGTCTACTTCTGCAATTATGACGCCCTATAGTTATTTCATGTTACTACAGCAAATATACAATTTTAAAATCATTGACAAGGATATAGCGCAGGTTGATCTAAAAAATTACTAAATCATTTACAGTGTCTCAATCCCGAAAATGTAGAATATTCTTTGCTTATTAAATGTTATCAATGACGCAGCGGAAAGAGGTGTTAAGCTGATAGAGGATTATAATTCGATTCTTACGAAATATGAGCATCAGAAACTGTATACATATTTTACAAGCTGTACAAGATTACTGCGTAAAAAGTGAATTATTTAACACAGTTTAAACATTTAATATAATTTTCTACATGTATCTATATAAATGAGGGCAAAACGAAGTATATGTTATCGACAAGTAGGGATATGCGGCGTATTGGATCTTAGATTACGGCCGATAACTATAGTTTCGATGTAGTCAAGGAAATATGGAAGGAATCAGACAGAAATCCGTTAATCTTGTTGTTAACAGTCAGTTAAGTATGTAAGTAAGTAAAGTAAGTACATGTATATACATTGTCTAAACATATTTTTAATTAAAATATAAACATTTAAAAAAAGATTTCAATGAGGTGTACGCTTATATAATCTTGGAATATGACTACTTTATTTATTTATTTCCAATTTATTTTCTCAACGTTGGGAATTAGAGAAATGTTCTCAAGGTAAAAAATGTTTAAAACTTTACAGGAAACATCTTCCTCTTACAACATTTTTCAATAAAGTTAATATTTTTGAAGTTATAAGTCATGAAACTTAAATTTTAGGGTTTCCCCTAAATTTCATCGGTCTTCAGGCACGTCTTAACCCCAACCGATTTATCTGAAACTTTGACAATATCATTTTTTGCCAATATTCACCAAACTGGGCGGTGAGACTGGAGAAAATCTGACTTTTAATTTTAAGGGCCACCCTAATACACATACTAGTGGATAACTTTTTTTTTTATTTTTTAAAAACTTTAATAATTTGCTTGGATGATAAGATGTCAGTGTGTGATGTGATGGAAATCAAATTAAATTTTGTAAGTTAAACGCACATCAAACTGTAATTAAGTGTTTAGTTTTACTAACGAAATCAACCAAATTAGTGCCAACAAGGCTGTATCGGACTTATCCAAGAATTTCAGGCTGCTCTCGACACTATACTCTGCCTGACTCCGTTTGATTTGTATGTCAAGCTGTGTGCAGCGGGAAGTGCCATACGTCTGAGAGAATCGGGCTGCTGGAAACAGAGTTCTAAATCGTCTTTCCTAAGGGGAGGTACGGACTTTCGGAAAAAGGCGCCGACTATATTGTGCCTGAGGCTATGTTCCTGCCTGGGCTAAGGATACTTATACCGGATGGGGTATTCCAGGGGCAGAGATGTATACCCATCTTCACAGATAGGTCTAAGTTAGGTGGAGGTACAGGTGCTGGGGTTTTATGTAGGGGACTCGGTCTTGAACTTCACTTCAGGTTAAGGGATGACTGTAGCTTGTTCAAGCGGAGTTTTTCGTAATCTTGCAGGCTATTGAGGCCATAGCTGGTGGGCCCGCTTCGGATTCGGAATCTTACATGATCTTCGTTCACAGTTAGGCTGCCCTAAGGGTCATTGCGACGGTCTGGTACAAAGCACGGCTCGTTCGCGACTGCAAGGAGTCGTTAAGGACCTTTGGACCAGAGCGAATCCATCTATGCTGGTTTCCGAGTCATAGCGGAATATTCGGTAATGAGACGGCAGATGCTCTCGCTAGGTTAGGTTCGCTTTCTGAGGGCGATTTAATAGTTGGTCCTGATCCCCCAATCTGCCACCTCTACGGTCTCATCAATGAATGAGTCAAGGGGGAAGAGCAGAGTCGTTGGGGGAATGGATCGGGTTGTTATGTTTCTAAGTTTTTATGGCCTGCTATATACAGTGTAAGAACAGGTTAACTGCTGAGCTTGAATAAGCCCACTTTTAAATTAGTGATTGGGTTTGTTACGGGGCACTTCGAGATGAGGTCGCTGACAAGGATCCGGAACGGATCCCAGCCGGACTATTGCAGGGTATGTTGCGATGAGGAGGAGTTGGAGACTATTGAGCACTTCCTCTGTAACTGCCCAGCCTTTAGTAGGTTGAGGTTGAATTCTATGTCAAGAGCTGACATCAAGGCTCTCCATAGATTCATTATTAGCTTGAGCTGGTTGAGAAGTGCTAAGGCTTCATTAGTGTAGTCGCGCTCTCCCTTGTGTGTTTGTTGGTCTTTGTAATTTCCTCTGCATCCTATTCTCCCTTTCCTACTACCTCTCCTTTTTCGTATCCTCATCGTAAGGACGTTTAGTACAATGGGTCAACTTGACCTCCGAGTATTGTACTTGTCTCATTTGACAAGTAAACGTCCTCTAACCTAAAACCTATACAATAATTTGCTGACTAGATTTCATTATGAACCGCTTATGCTTACCGGTCTAAGTATGCGAGATTTAAAAAAGTTCCATCGATTTTATGGTAAAAGTTTATTCAATTTACTCTCATCATCTCATATACTATGTAGGCAATATGCGGGTAGTCTTTACATAGGCAATTAAATTTAACCTGGCATGGATCAGATGGAAAGCAGTAGGTTTGGCGTAAGCCAAATACTAAGTTTTTGCCTAACAATGCTCAGACTAATTTCAAGTAAGGAAAAGTGCCGGTACTGGTGTAGGGATGTGTTTCAAGTGCATCATGTTAATCACCATATGGACAGTAAAATGGATTCATTCTAATATTTCGACGTTTTAAAACAAAATGTCAAGCAAAGTGCAGATAAGTTAAATACAGTGGGACCTCGATTTTCCGTGATGGTCGGGACCGGAAGCATTCTGTATAATCGATTTTCCCGGTTAATTGAGTATCAATTTTGGCTAGTTTTTTAATAGATATTTTTATTAATTAATAAATGAATATGTACATATTTATATAAAAACTAAATAATTCAAGGATTTTATATACATACATACATGTTTCAAAAAAATAAAAAAAAGTAATTTAGTCAGAAAACAGTGAACAGTAGATAAGGATTTCGTATACTAATGAGGGAATTCCCCTTTTTCGCTTGTTTGTCATAGAATCACGGTTAAACGATGCAAAAAAATTTAAGTCGATCCAAAATAAAATTAAGCCGATGCAAAAAATTTTCTTTTTCCATCCCGAATAATTGATGTTGCCGGATAATCGAATCACGGATAATCAAGGACCTACTGTATATTGTATACATAGGACATCAATCCGAAGTACGTTGTCAAGCTGTATCTTATCTATAAATGTTCAAAACTACTCCAAACATCGATACAGGCCCCCGATCTCAACATTATTGAGCATGTTTGGGAAAAACTTGCCCGTAAGCTCTATAAATCCAGTATCAGCACAATGGAGCAGCTGCAACAAGGAATTAGGCGAGAATGAAACGACATAACCATGGAATTTTACGCCAATCTTGTGCAGTCAATGTCTCAACGTTTGCAAGCAGAAGGTTTTAGTTTCAAGTGTTAAAACAGTGCCATCTATTTGACTGTCCAAATATGCATTTGACATGAAATTCGTTAATATTGTTTTCCTTTTTTTTTTAATATTTTTAAATAATAAATGCAAGTATTATACATTTTTTTAAAGCCTTTTTATTTGTCTATAACTCCTCATCATCGAAATATTTCCAAAGATGTGGAAAAACCGGCCTTGACTATTCTCATATCTAGTGTCCAATTATACGTTCGAGCCACTGTACATGCATAATTGATCATTCCAACACATCAGCCAGGATTACGACCTTAGCTTCTCACAAAATTTTATAACAAACCCTACATTTGACAGTCGGCTCTGAACGACAGATTTTTGAGAAACTTTTCATGGCAATTTCAATTACTCTCAGAGTTTTTGTCAGAAATCTGAATTTGAATTGTTTGCGAGCTGAGTATTGTAGATCTTAAGCTCGGTGTAGTGTGGTAGACCAGAGTCTCTGGTGGGAACCCAACCCACAACCCTCACGCTAATAGTGGGCACCCCAAGACAACCAGGCACCCATTAAACAACAGCCTAACTATCGTATGAGTTGTCTAGTATGCTACCCAATAATTAATGTTTTTGAAAATACGTCTTTTCTGTACTCTTCAAATCTTAACACGTTGACTGCTACGGCAATTGTCAGAAACTGGTTTATTGATTTTTATTGATTTAGTTTAGGTTTAGTAAGTACGAGATAACTCGTAGTTGGCACCCTAGAAGGGAACGCAATCTACGAGTTATCTCGTAGTTAGCAGTCAACGTGTTAAAGACATAACTTGTGTTTTGTTCTCATTTATGTTTAGGCCTATAGTTTCTGGCAATGATAAATTCCCTTGCTAATCTCTACAGGTCAACTGCTTATATTCGCTAACATATGTATGAATGTTAGTTTACAGCATCTAACCTTTTCCAAGTTATACATCGTTTCGATTGAGATACATAAACGAAAACGGTACAAACGACTGTCAATGCAATTGCTCAATCAACGTTGCTTTTGTTTGTTACTTTTTAGTTTTGTGGCATTAAGATAGGATCTTCCTAGTATTTTTAAGTAACTCTGGGTACTTACAAATTTTTTTGAATAAAATTTTCAATACAAGTTCGTTCACAACTTCTTGTGATAGAACAAAGAAAATAATTTCATCTTTAGTGACAGGATTTTAAGTAGGTTCAGTTGAAAATTTATTTCTGGCGCCAAACAATAATTTACAATTGAGCCACGTAAAACTTGAATGCAAAACTTGTGTTTAACAATAAAAACAAGAGAAAATTTAAATTTTTAAATGTTTATTGTTTTTGCCATTATTACCTCTACAACTTGTTTAAATTAACCTGCTTGATACTGAGTTGGATGAACGCCGACCAAGACGCATCGAAACGGTTGGTTGGCTTGATTACTCAATATGCATATGCATTAATTTAGACCATTGTTGAAATTCATGGCGCAAATGTACGCTTTTTAAAATGTTTTTGAACTTTTTTGGTACCAGGCTGGCATTGTATGTTATTTGGTATTATGTTTGTTCATTGATTATATTCAAAAAGACTACTGATTAGATGAAATCGTGTTAGATATTCTGATGAATCGAAAATAATTGCATCCAGTCTTCAACAATTGCATTAATTGGTTTCTCCAATTTTAAAATATTGGTACCTTTTTAAATTTTCCCTGGGTACTAAATAAAACTATAAAAAAGTGCTGTTCCATCCTTGCTTTCAATCAGCAGCATAGTAAGTGAGTTAGTGACTCACCACCGCTTTTGCTGTCACATTTACAATTGCTTTTAAATATCATACCTGCCACTGCAATCAGGTACCATATTCCCTCTGCTCCTCATCTGTCAACCAACGGACAGTCATTGAAAACAATGGATTTACAACACACACTCGTTCGTATATTATGCAAACTAAAGCGGCTTTCAAACTTTGGACTTCAGAGTGCTTCCTGCTGATTTGATTATTTAATTTGTTTGTTTGTTTGTTCTGTGCTGTGCTGTGTTTGTTTTCTTTCGTAATTTTTGCAATAAATTCTAATTGTTTAAATAAAAAAGAAAATAAACTTGTTATTCTATTATTGGATTATATTTTTTCGTTGGAATGAATAAAAAAAGAAAAGAATATTTCTACAAAATATTTTAATTAGAAATTATGCAAAACTAAAACCATGGTATGGTGTGTCATGCATTAGTCAGTACTCTTATTGAACTCCATAAAAATGCAGTCAATAAAATATTCCATGAAACGAATGTAAACAAACTTTCTGTTTTCATACAATATTTATTTACAATTGCATGAATGTATAGAAAACACAAGCAATCGATTTTTCAAAAAAAAATTTACATTGGAAATAAAATTTCTCTAACATAAGAATATTTGTATATTTTTTTTCAAATCTTTTATTTGCAATCTATTCTAGAACAAATGAGATAATTATTTAAGAAATTCCACAAAACCTTTTCAAATTCGGAAGACTTGCGATTTATATTTACACCACTGAATTCAGAAGAAAATGTAGACGAAACATTTATAGGACTAGTTTGAAAAGAAGTCGTAGAAGGCATTAAATTGAGCTCTTCTGTTTATTCGTAATGTATACTCATGTCCATATCCTGATCATCATTCATCATTTTGACAAAAGAGTCATGTATAGATCCTTCAAGTTCAATTTCTTCGTCGAGATCTTTTTGAAGAATTAGTTGCATTTTAGACGTTCCCTGTGTGTCTTTGCTCTCTTTTTCATTTTCCAATTGTCCGAGTAAAGAACCAGTGTCAGTGTCACTTTCGTTAGTGCAATTCGCGTACTTCTTCATCCGTCAACTTTTCTTTTTTGCAAGATCTTTTAAACCCTGACATACCTCAAAAATATCCTTAAAATAACACAAAGTCAATGGAAATAAAAAAAATAAAGAAACTATATTGCACTATAAACAATATATGATTGAAAGCAGTCAACCTGTTTCTTCAAAGCACAATCTATGAATGAAAATAAAAAATAACGCAGCAGAAAATTCAAATAAAAACGAATTTCAAGTTTAGGGGCGAGTGCTCAGTGTATCTTAGAAGATACAACTATTAAATGAGGCTCTGTGACAAGGAATCGGAATATATTTTTTCCCTATAATTTCTAAACACTTCTACACATATTTTTAAACAAGATAATATTTTTTCTTTATATCAATTTGTAATCTTGTCCGATTTTTCAATATAGCAAAGCACCTAATTCACCAAATTTGGCAAGCAATCAGAGAATTCAACATTTTTTCCTTTGAAATAAATTTAAAATATAAGACTGATGCTTTTTGAATGAGTTTTTATTGTTTATCATTTATTTATTTCCTAAATAGAACAGTGAGAATTTTTTCTTTGGTTGTATATTTAAAGATACACTGAACATTTAAGGGTTAAGAAAAGGTTCAAGAAAAGAAAAATTAAAAGGAAGAAAACAATTTCTGACTGTGGAATAAAAAAAATTGAACAGCATGTCTGAGCAATAGGAAAAACTATTCATACATTAAAGAGATGAATTCCGTGAAATATTCTACAATTTAACATTAAATTAGTTGTTTGGAAATTTATTACTAAAATAGAATTAATATTATCGTATGCAATCGTATCCAAACACAAATTTAAGCTGCAATGAGGATTTGTCGCTTTAATTTCGTTTTCTGAAGTGCTATGTGTTGTTCGATCAAATTTGAAACTTAGGGAAATATGATGATATTAAAACTTTTTCCGAAAAATTTTTAAGAAATTTAACTTCAAATTTAACTTTTAACAGAAAAAAAACCCCAACAGTATTCAATTGCATTGAAGGAATAAGAGCTGCAGGCAGAAATTTGATGTGATGGCATATTGTGTTGTATAGATCAGAGATCGGCAATGAGTATTCAAAAAGATGAGTAGAATACTTAACAACACGTATGATGTTGTAGATTTCAACTCTCCATAACTCAGCATTTACAAGAATCACAAAATAAATATGATTCGCGTAAGAACACGGAAATACTCACTAAAAGGTTGTGTGTTTGCCCTGCTCACTGTTGTCTTTTTTGCTTATGTATCTTTTTTCTTTTTTTTTTGTAAATGCAACAACAACTAAGACTGTAAATTTTGATGGATGATTCGATTCACTCGAATCATTAATAAGTATTATAAGTATTTTACTAAAGTTATGAATCTAAATAAGTAGGCTTATGAATCAAACATATTTCGAATGGAATGAGTTTGATGTCAACGTTGTTCGCATAGTCATTGCAACCTGTACTTATAAATCAACATTGTAGTGAGTACGAATGAATCAGAGTAGTTAAATTTCAATATTGTTGACTCATTATATTCAAAATTTCATGAGTGCTAATGAGTAACGAAAAAACGATTCACTGCTGATCTCTGGTATGGATCTACTATAAATAGGTACCATGGTATAGAGTATCGTAACGACGTGAAGATCAATAATATTTTGTTGTTAATAATGGATCATAAATTAGTAGTATCAATACAATTTAAAACAAAAAAAAATTATTATACAGAAACATGTATATAAATCCGGTAATGGATCGACAATAAAACGGAGGAAAACATGGCTCTTAAACTTCAGAGGAAACTCATACATATTCATATATGTATGTACCTGATTGTATAGATCCAATGCAATAAATAATAATAATAAAAATAAAAACTAAATTTTATTATTTTATAATATTTTTTAATACAACAATTTATGGGCCACTATTCATTTTGCCTCTCAACTCACCATTGAAAGCATATTTTTCATTGGTAGTTGCTGTACGCGAACAGGGGATGTCGCATGAATATCAATTTGTTAATTACAATTTTAATTATGCTGATTAAAATAAATGTTTGCCTTTGTATTTGTTATTTCTTTTATTCTGTTTTTTTTTTTTTTGTAAACAATTTATTTTTGTTTTACTTGTTTGTTTTCATAATTACTTTGTAAATAAAGAAGCGATATGTTCAGAAAAACAGAAAAAAAGAAGAAAAATAAGAAGAAATAATAGAAGAAAAAAAAAACAAAAAAAGTAAAATAAAATAAAAAAGATATAATAAATAAACTTATTTTTTTATGGACAATTAGTAAATGGCACACCACAAAACGTGACTTCTGCATTTAATTGTTGTTGTCAACAATAATAAAATAAGCAACAAAACAACCAAAAAAATTAAAGAAAACAAAATATTTTGTTGTTGCTATATTGTATGTATTAAGACAATTGAAAACCCAAAAAAAAAAAGAAAAACAACATAAATTGCTTCTTTCCTCTGAAAAACAACTTTTCGTCTCTCTTAATGTAAGAACAGAATACGACCACAACGTTAGGGAGAAATCGTTAGCCGCAACTTACTTAATACCGTCAGACATAAGCAACAGCAATCGTTGTTAACATGCAATAGAGATCAGCAATGAGTATTTAAAAAGATGATTAGAATCGTATGAGTATGATTCTCATAATATCTGATACTTATACGTATTCATACGTACAATTTTAATGTCATGGAACCTCTACTCAGTTTGAAGTACTCATCATATTCATACTTAACACACATAATGTTGTTGATTTCGACTCTCCATAATTCAACATATACACGAAGCATAAAATAAGTATGATTCGCAATACGAACACTAAAATACTCACTAAATGGTTGTGTGTGTGCTCTGCTTGCTGCTCTGTCTTTTTTGCTTATGTGTCTTTTTTATTTTTTTTTTTTTTTTCGATACACTCGAATCATTTATAGGTATTATAAGTATTTTTCTAAAGTTATGAATCTAAATGAGTAGGCATATGAATCAAACCTATTTCGAATGGTATGAGTTTGATGTCAACGTCATACTTATAAATCAACGTTGTAGTGAGTATGAATGAATCGGGGTAGTTAAATTTCAATATTTTTGACTCACTTAAATTCAAAAATTCATGAGAGAATTATTAGTAGCGAAAAAATGATTCATTGCTGATCTCTGGTGTCCACCCAATAGAAAGACACGATTTAGGCTTTAAATATTGTTACGTTTTTACCTTTTAAAAACTTTAAAAATATTAGTTCGTAGATTGCTAATAAAATAAAAATAAATCTGTGTTTGTTTTTCAATCAATTCTTTATTATCTGCACAACTCTTGTGCCACTGTTCAACTTCTTCCACTTATACAACGATAACTTTCACAATATGTGCTTTTTTTCGTTATATTTCTCTGCTTACAACCTTTTTTTGTAAGCAACAACACTTGTTAGCGATTCCTCTTTGCTCACAATCTTTTTTTTGTAAGCACTACACTAACAACTGTGTTCTCAAACGCAACTTGTCTGCACACAAGTCTGACCGAATTAAAGCTCGATAGCTTTAATTCTCACACCGACGTGTCGTCGTCTTACACGATTAAATTCAAACTCGAACTCCGAGAATAACGTGTTTTCATACACGGTTGACTGAATTCTAACTGAATCATCGTTGCTCGCTTTATCTTGCCTTTTATATCACTGGATCAACAGTGTGATGAATCCTTGAAGGATGATGACGTCCTTCGGGAACAATCCAAAAATATAAGCAACTTGTTTCCATTTTTGTTGTTCGTGTATCTTGTTTACTTTCGTCCAGGCAGAGTTGTTGTTGTTTTGTTTGTTTGTCTTTCTGCTATATTTTTTATATACGGACGTTGTTGCTATATTTTTGTTTATTCATCGATCTTGTAAACAAGCCTGTTATTTTTGTTGCTATATGTTTACTCATTCGTTGATCACGTGAACAACTGCATTGTTTTGTTTTTGGAGATTTTGTTTATCATTTTATGTGTGATCAAGTCCATTGTGTTGTTTTTGGAGCTTTTGCTTATTATTTTAACAACACCATTTCCATTTTCGTAACAATATGTAAATAGTGTGCTTAAGCCACGTCTTAAACAAGATTTTATTGAAGATTTACTTCACCTTTCCCTTTCATATACTTTTGGGAAAATCCTATATTTATATACCTTATCATTGTTTGATCCATAATCCATTATTTTTAATATTGCTGATTACGATTTTAGTAGTATTTTTTTTTATCAATTTCCCTCCATTCTTCTGAGGTTTCAGTTTTTAGGGGACACAAGTCATCAAATTGATGGTTTTCGGCAGAAACATACATGCTGACATAAAATTCTCTCAACTTTTTTTATTAGATTAAGGAGCTACGTTAACATTTTTAGATATAAACCAATTTTTTCAATAAGAAAATAATTATTCGGGCTCTAGGGTGTTGTTTGACGATATCTTTGGTGGTACTGTGTCGCTTTGTATTCCAGTGGATCGGAAACATTAAGTAGCTTGGCACATTTCATTACAGTTTTCCATCAGTATTCATTTGTTGGATCATCTGCTTTCTCTCGGCATCAGAACTCTAAATACCGCTGATACATATATTCGATGTACCCCAACATTAAATGTGAAAACAGTTTCATGACTTCAAAAAAAAAAAAAAAACAAAATCAATTAAGTGGAGAACAGAATAGACGCTGTAGTATAATGTAACGAGTAGCGCTGCAAGCTGTAAAATGTTTAAAATAGCAATTCAAATTGATTTCAACAGAATACGTACATAGTTGTAGTAGTTGCTGAAGTAGTACTAGAAGCTAAAGCGCAAAATTCGAATTTTTTAATTTGTCGCGCAATAAATATAAATTGTAAAGAGGGTTTCCATGATTTTCAATATACAGTGGACAGCAAAAGTCTTAGTACAGCAATATATTTCAGCAATTTCATGAATTTTAACCAACAGTTTGTATAAAAAATTAAGGTTTTTATATTTATTTTATTAATTTATTTCTGTGTTATTATATAAAAATTTTTTTAGTGTTTTTCATAAAACAAGAGAAAAATAAGGAAAAGTTTCAGATGACTCCATAGGTACCCCCAAGGAGAAACCTGAGTAAATTTAAAATTCAAAAGCCTAATATAGTAAAATGTTATCCCTTGTATTTAGTAGAATATCCCTTAAGGTCAATCACTCCATTTAACCCATTTGGAATTGAATATACAAGTTTTGTTTAGTGTTTTCTGGTGGCACCATGAGCAAGTTTTTCGGCTGTCCTTTGTTTGAGGTTTAGCGATTACGCAACCGTTCTTTCAAATGATCTCCTAAATATTGTCTTGAAGTCATATCGGGACTTTGTGAAGCGTATCAAGCCTGTGGGGACATTTTTTCTTAAAATATATTGGAGTACTAAGACTTTTGCTGTCCACTGTATATAATATTAAATATGTGCAACATATAATTTAGAAATGCTTTTTTTTATACAATTTGATATGCATCTTATTTTATTATTCTCTAAATTTCTGAAAAGGATCAATGGCAACTTTATAAGAGAGCTTCGCTATTTTGTTCATTACGCTTCCCATTAACTCGTAATATTTAACTTCTACTACAACTACATTATTCTGTTCCATTCCTTAAAAACCAAATATTTCTAAAATGTTTCATTTTCAGAAAATACAAAGAAAAATTAATTTTTCTTAACATTACAGGGTACACTGATATATAAATCAGATCTAAGCTCGTCTTTAAGTCGTATATAGATATATTTACATAGATTCATAATGTATTTTTCAGCATAATAGCGCACTGATCAGTTCGGCAAAGACAATCTGAGTTACAAGTATGGTCTGTCTTAAGTCCGGATATCAAATCCATCGAGGATCTATGGCAAATAATTTCTGCCAAACTATACGCATCTTTTGAGATCGGTTTAAGTGGTTATAAAGTGCCCTGGGCGAAACGGATTATGACCATACACAGATCCTGGCCAGTCATATGTGCTTCTGACAATACCTGCATCTATATAAGTTAACAGATAGTCCCATTTGTCTAATTCGGTAAAAACGCTTATATTAGCGAATAATGGAATTGTTTTTTTGCTTGAAAGAGTACTTTCTTAAACAAGAGAAATGCTTAACAATATTGTTTAAATTTTTTTTAATGATCCTTTTGCTTTGTTTTGGTTATTATTTATACACAGTCTAGCTACTGTCTTCCATAAATAAATATTGCGTTTGGAAAGTCAACATATTCCAATGCCTGAAGCGGCTATAATATTAAAAGAATTTAAATCAAAGTTAATAAAACGTCACAATGAAGTATTTTTATCACTTAACGTAAAAAATTGTTTAAGGAAAAAGTTAAAAACTTTTACAGAACATGTATTAGTTACCTGAACCAATGGGATGAATCTTTTAAAGAAATTGAGTGACTTGCTTGGATATTGTTAGATGCAATTCCATTTTGGTCTTCAGTTGAAGTCGCCGTAGTCTAGTAGGTAGTGTGTTGGCTTATTAGACGAAAGGCCCGAGTTCAAATCCCAGGTCAGACATCAAAATGAAAATATGAAAATATTTCTTAGGCGACTTCCTCTCAGCAGATTTCTGGCACAAACTCTGAGAGTAAAAATTGCCATGAAAAGCTTCTCAAAAATCTGTGGTTCGGAGTCGACTTTAAACTGTAGGTCTTGCCACTCATTTATAAAATTAACGCACACAAAACGAGTGGTGTGAGAAGCTAGGACGTTGTACAATGGGTCAATTCGACCTCCGGGTACTGTACTTGTCACAGTTGACTAGTACACATCCTCTAACCTAACCCAACATTTCAGTTGAGAAGTCATTAATAAAGGTAACAGAAATCAGAAATGATTTAAATATAGGTTAGGTTAGGTCGGAGTGGTAGCTCTGATTTCACAAAGCACACTTGAGCACGCATAGCGGCCCGTTGTAATCCCACGGGTGAACGCAGTCCCTGTTCTGACCAAGTTCCACCACAATGAGTGAAAAGGAAGAAGTTGGTCAGCGCAAGGGCTGCACAACGGAAGTACGACTACCCCGCACAGGAAAACCAGCCAGAAAGTTTGATGAACGAGGCTATATCCTTGATATCAACGGACGATAGCTCCGTTAAGCTAACAAGAAATAGGGAGCCAAATAACCTATATCTACACCTGGCAAGAGACGGGCACTGACAAAGAAAGTGAATGACAGTCTCCTCTTCCTCAGAGGACCTGCATCCACGGCAGAAGTCGTTAAAGGGGAGCCTCATTCTTTCCGCGTGTCTACCCATGACGCAATGACCCGTAAGCACGGCCACTGTAGTCGAGATGACGTCACGACCAAGACCAAGTAATTGGTTGGTACGTCTTTTATCCATCAAGGGCCAGGTGAGCCTAGCGGTGGAGCAGGACTGCTCATTGACCCAGGATAGGTTGGCGTCCCGAAAGAATTTCCGTGCAATGGTCAGCTTGACCGAGGCAAGTGGTATACCCACTTCAACAGAAGAGGATTCCGGAAGGAGCGCACCAGCTTTGGCGAGCTCGTCGGCCCTACAGTTTCCCGGAATTTCACATTTAAATATAGATAATAATAAAATTTTTGATGAATTCACTTATTAAAAAAATTATGTAAATACTGAACAAATAAAAATAGAAATCGGCATTAAATGCCGATAAAAAGTAGGTTGGAATTTTCAAATTTTTCGAAACGAAAAATTTTCCTTCTTAAAACATCCTGAAATTAGTAGATTTTTCATTTGCTTTGCCAGCGTCTAATGCACCAACGTAAAGAGTTTTTTCTATATCTAACAATATTTGGTCTTCCGAAAAATCCCAATTGGGACTAGAAACTTTAGACTCTCTGTTGACCATAAAAATCAATTTTTGAACAATGGACTGTTCGGAATTTGAAACATTTTTATTTGAGCCTGCTCAATACTTAAAAAATACATTCTGTAGAGAAATACCAGAAGAAAATTTATACACATAAGTATATCCATATGTATGTACATATATGTATACATTTAAGTTTGTGTATATTATTTGTAGCTATATAAAATACGGACATATTTTTAAAAATCTTTATATAAAATATTAATTATAATAAATGAATTTTTGTTTTTTTTTGTTTTTCAATTTTACATATTTGTCCGCTTTTTTCTCATGGAAATAATAATTATACAAATATATAAATAAATTCAACTGTTGCAGAATACTACACCCTCTTTATATATACATTTTTCTTTTTTGTAATTTTATATATAGAGATTGATATATAGTAAGTACATATGTACATAACTATGTACTATTGCTTTATACAATAATATACTATATATGTACATACAATATTAAAAAATCAATACAAAAATATCTTTAAAGTTTTTAAACTCCTACAATTTTTTTCAATTTATTAACAAATTATTTACTTTTCCATATTTAAACCCAACCTTATAAGAGTACATACAAAAATATTTTTTTTTTTCTTTTTTAGTTTGCCAGTTTGAATGTTTTAAAGTGTTCATTTGTGTTCCTCTGAAAACGTGATCTTGCTCGTGCCATTATCATAACCAAAACAAGTAGGAAAGTAAACTCAAGCCAAACTGGTCATATTGCACGCTACCAATTACTTATTTAAACATACTGCAGGCTTTGCATCAAAATTAATATCAGTTTTTTAGATAATATAACCTTAACCTTCCTATACCCGCGCCAAAAAGTGAAACACCAATACCCGTGCGTTGGTCTGTGAGACCGACAATGGAAAATCCTATATCCTTGGTACTACTACTACTAAAAAATTTTTGATGCAAAAACGAAGCTTATTACGAATAATGAAGCTACCAGTGATATCAGCTTGCTGGCACTATTTTTTTTACAAAAAAATCGCAATAATAAAAAAATCGGTCTCACAGATCAACGCGCGGGTATAGGAAGGTTAATTGAAAAAATATTGGATGCCACATTTTTTTATTCTATTAGCACTGTCGTTAGTTGTTATTTTAAAGCAAATCAAAAAGGAAACCATATTAGAGGAGGACAATATTTTAATCAACTATGTATGGCTGAGTCGGAGTGGCAGTAGTCTAGTAGTTAGTGTGTTGACTTATCAAGAGTGAGGCCACAGTTCAAACGCCAGACCCGACATTTCCAACAAAACCGAAATATGAAAAATATTTCGTCGGCGATTTCCTCTCAGCAGATTTCTGGCAAAAACTCTGAGAGCAAATAAAAAATTGTTATGAAAAGTTTCTCAAAACAATCTGTTTTTCGGAGTCGACTTTAAACAGCAGGTTCTGTCACTCATGGATAAAAATTAACACACACAACATGGTTGGTGTAGGAAGCTTCGTCGTAGCCCTGACTAAAGGTTTGTAATGACCAATTAAGTAAGTAATGAAGGTGTGAGGCAACATTTCCCTTTGATAATGTCCTTATCAGACATGGCCAGAGGAAGATGGATCCAATTCTAAGAATGATCTGAAAGTCTTTGAACTCTCTATAAACTGTAGTTGCTTGAGATGAGTAACTGCTTTCATTGTCGTTATAAATTTTGTTATCCATCTAAACTGAAAAAATAGGGCCTGAAATATTGGCTACATGTAAAAAATACAGCCATACTTGAGGAAACCTGTATCTAGGAAACGAGAAAGGAAGAAAGGAGAGTGCGTTTTTTTTTTTGACATCGACCATATTGGTGGCATAATGTTACCATATACAACTTATTTCATCACATGCCCTTGACCAAAAGTTTGTATAAAGAAACATTGCTGTGCCAGTCACAATAAGCAGGCCCATTTAATAACATAAATGCTTATAAGTCTACGAAAAGCAGGCGTGCTAAATGCCAAAAATCTGATATAAACTTTTTATTTTTTATATAAAAAACCATACTGTAATATACATTATGCCAAAGGATTTACGTGGATTGCATAAAAGTGGTATACAAAATTAATAACATGTGATAAAAAAAGTATTATGAAAGTGAATTAAAACAAATAAGGTCAAATAGGTTCAATTTGTATGTAACAAAAGTCAGAATTATTAAGATTTTTAAGGCTCGATCTACGGTTGAAGTAATAAAGAACTTGAAACTTGTAGCAGATTCAATTAACTAACGTATATATATGTTATCTGCAACACTTTAAGGGCCTTTTTTACAACTTGCCGTTAACTAAAGGGAGGATTTTAAAGGGCAGATAAATTGTTTTTCATTATTATCAGTGAACAATAAGCTAGAAGTGAGCGTTAAGCTAAAGGGAGGATCATCCTATCGGTAACTTTTAAAGTTAAGTTTATGTTTGAACTTGCCATATTATACATCATTCTCAATATGGCAACTTCAACTATAAACAAAATAAATAAATACAACAAAAAAAAGAAGCCAGTCTTGCCACTGAGTTTAAAACAAACTTTTTTAATTGAGCAGTGTTATCGACATTGCTCCAGCACTGCCACATTTTTGAAAAAGTTAACTTTATATTATCTGTAAGTTGTAATAAAGAAAAGAAGTTAAAGATGTCTTTAAAGTTCACTTTAGCTAAAGTTACCTTTAACTAAACCCAACTTTAAAGGCAAGTTGTAATAATGGCCCTAAAAATCTAAAATATTTAATACTATTCATTAATTTTAATGTTACATTAAAAATTAAAAATTTTCAAGCCAAAGAATACGATACTAGTCATTGTGTAAACCATGATATACAAAATAAATATTAAGGCTGAAAACATTTAAAAATTCTCATTTTTATCGTTCCGTTTTCTAAATTTTAATTCAAATCAGCTCCAATCAACAACACTCTAATACAATACTTCCGAAATATTATAGGGTAAGAAAATATAATAAAAAAAGGCCCAAAAAGAAAAAACAGAGAAAAAAGGAAAATAAATAAGATAAGCAGTAAATTAAAAACAAAAAACTAGTTTTTTCTGCTTACATATCTTGGCGTCTTTTTGTAAAATCATGTTTTAAAAATCATAAAATGCAGTGCTGAGCAAATAATGCCACAATATTTGAGAATATTGGTGTAAATATTTGTAATAGCCGTGTATAATTCCATGCAATGGTATCTTCATGTACCGCAATTGTAATTAAAACAAATTTAAAATAAATTAATTCCTTTATATTGGGTTCGCCATCTAACGTTTTTTTTTCAACTAGTGCTTATTTCGTGAATGGTAACACTTAGCTCATGTCTGATTTGACAGATAATTAGTTTTATCCTTCCGCTGAACAAATATGGTTGTGTATACGAGTTTTCGCTTCGCTAAGTGGGCCTGCGATCGACTTACAGAGGATCCGATTTTGTCAAAAAAATCATCTTTTCAGATGAAGCTCATTTTGATCTTGGCGGGTATGTAAACAAGCAAAATTGTCGCATTTGGGGCACAGAAAACCCGCACGCATACATTGAAAAGCCGACGCACCCAAAACGAGTCACTGTTTGGTGCGGATTTTGGTCCAGAGGCATAATTAGGCCATTTTTCTTCGAAAATGAGCAAGGAGTGGCCGTTACAGTCAATGGCGATCGTTATCGGGCCATGTTGAACGAATTTTTGTTCACAAAAATTGAAGAGGAGGATATTGGCAACATTTGGTTTCAACAGGATGGCGCTACGTGCCACACAGCCGAAGCTACACACGATGTTTTGCGCCCTGTTTTTGAAGATCACACTATCAGCAGCAGAGCTGATGTCGTTTGGCCACCTCGGAGCTGCGATTTGACACCGATTTGTGGGGTGCCGTCAAAGATAAGTGTTACGCCGACAAGCCAGAGACAATTGACGCTTTAAAGGACAATATTCGCGAAGCCTTTGGTGAAATACAGCTGCACACAATCGATAATGTGCTTAAAAATTGGACCGATCGTGTAGGCTACTACATGGCCAGCCGAGGCAGCCATTTGAATGAAATTATTTTCCATTATTAACCGGAAGGTTTGTACTTTCAAATAAAAAAAGAAATTTGAGAAAATATTCAGTAGTTTTTTTAAGCATTTTCAAAAAAAAAATGTTATTTGGCGGACCCTTTACATACATTGTATATAGAAATAATAATATTAAATATTCACATTTCTAAATAAAAAATTGTGTATTTATTATTCCCGGGAAAAGGTGGCGAAGAAACACCAACAGAGCATGTAACAGAGGCACCGGCAACTTCTAAAATTATGGTACTTTTGAGGAAAACAAGTTTTTTTTTTCCAGGAAAAAATTTATTTTTTTTACAAAAAAAAAATTACTGTTAGAGAGAAAATTGTCAGCAATTTTTTTTCTCAACGTTCACAATGAAATCTATGTTCGGAAGTCAAAACATCATTACCTTACGAATGAAAACCGGTTTATGGAAAAAAATAATGTGGGTATGTACCGAATTTCTTTTTTTCTTCAATAATTCATAACAATTTCAATATGAATATTTAACTCATCATATTAACAAGATGAGTTGACGTGCATTGAAGGCCATAGTTGGAAAGAAAAAATTATGGTCAGTTCAAGTTGTAACGTTGTATCGGGAGGGTAATCTATCGGTTTAAATTTGAACCATCGGTTATTTCGAATCTGGTAATATTTATGTCATTCTATTCTGTCATAAAATTCATTATATTATCTCCACTGAACGTAATGAATCGATTTACGCTTGAGCAACGTGGGGATTTATTGAAAATTTATTTCCAAAACAAAGACAATTGATCGGAAATTGCACGAAAATGTCGTACAAAATTTGGACGCAGAAAAGGACCAACAGTGCTCGGTATACGCCATTTTATTGCTAAAGTTGAATGAAACTGGTTTCATTGTTGATGCGCAA
Organism: Sarcophaga caerulescens; assembly: GCA_927399465.1. NCBI lineage: Eukaryota > Metazoa > Arthropoda > Insecta > Diptera > Sarcophagidae > Sarcophaga > Sarcophaga caerulescens. The sequence goes on from OV656867.1 coordinate 24,830,907, forward strand.
AGACGTGAGCGTGCTCGTACAGTGCATACACCCGAAAATATCGAAACTGTGGCTGAGGTGAGAATACATCAACTTGTCACAGTTTGCCAAGAATTGAACATTTCACGCACCAGTTTATGACGAATTATGCGAAGAGATTTCGGTATGACAACTTCGATAGATGTGCCAGCGAGAAACTGCACGATGATGTCGATTTTGCCCAAAAAAAATATTCTCTTTTCGGATGAAGCACATTTTGATCTTGATGGGTAAGTTAATAAGCAAAATTGCAGTATTTGGGGCTCAGAAAACCCACATGTGATCTTCCAGAAGCCAATGCACCCAATATGAGAGACTGTTTGGTGCGACGTGTGGAGCGGAGGCATCATTGGCACATATTTCTTTGAAAATGAGGACGGCGCAACCATTATGGTTAATGGAGACATTACCATCGCACCATGAAAACCGATTTTCTTGTGTGTTGATGTGTTTTTGTTTTTATTGCATTTTTAAATTTAAACTTTTAAATCAACCACCCCTTATTTTTTTTATTTATTTATTTATTTATTTATTATATTTTGTAGTCGCCGTGGTTTAGTAGGTAGTGTGTTGACTTATTAGACGTAAGGACTCGGTTCAAACCCCAGGTTAGAGGACGTGTACTTGTCAGTTAAGACAAGTACAGTACCCGGAGGTCGAAATTGACACATTGTACTCAAAACCCCAGGTCAGACATCAAAACGAAAATATAAAAAATATTTCTGCTATAGGCTAGAATGTACTACCCTAACAACTAAAGTTTCGTACTCTAGCTGATTTTACATTCATATTACAGGCCAAGGCGAAACCTCACCTAACTGCAACACAAAAGAATAAGCGGCTATTATCGGCAAGTCTGGACTCGTCTAAATTTGAGATGTCAGTAGGAGATAAGAAGGAAAAGTGAAGGTTATCATAGAGATTGCCTCAAACGTACGGTCAAGTTTCCTGGGAGCATTATGATATGGGGTTGCATGTCCGCAAAGGACTTAGGGCAACTATGTTTTATAGAATCAACCATAAATGCTTCGCGGTACATAAATATTTTAGAAAATTATTTAGTCCCATCAGTACCAAGTTTAGTTACTTTTGACGAATACATGTTTCAGCAAGACGGAGCTCCTGCTCATAACTCTAAAACTACAAAAAATGGCTCGAGGATGATAACATCAATGTTTTAGAGTGGCCATCGTCAAGTCCAGACTTGAATCCTATCGAGTCGGTACTGGGCTATTATGAAAAGACGGCTTAGAGGTGATCCCCAAACAACAATGTCTGGTCTTAAAAGAAAGATACAGGAAATATGGAATTCCATTACTCTTCAAGAATGCCTAGACTTGACAGACTCCATGCACAGTCAATGCCAAAGGTGATGTTACTCAATATTGATTCCAACTTTTAACATAGTACGAAACTATACTGGTTAATATTTTATTAAGTTTTTATTGCTTTAAAATGGTTAAATGATTGAATTAAACTTTAAATTTGTGGTTTGAATAAAGAATTATTTTTTGTTTAAAAAATGTATACATTTGTTTCAATCGGTCCCATAACATGAAAAATACAAAAAAAAAAACATAGCGTACGAAACTCAAGTTGTTAGGGTAGTAAAGCCTACGTAAGTATATAGGCTACGACTTTTTAGAGCTCATTGGCCTTAATCTTCGAATTTAACTCAAAACAATTACCTCTTGTTTAAAAATCTAAAGGTATGGCTCGGCGAAAGAGATTTGAATCCAACGATGAAATCGTCTTGCAAACAAATCCTTTTTATTTGAAATGTTCGAGAAAAATTGATTAAACATTGGAAAAAGGCTCAAGGGCAACTCTTAAAAAAGTATCTGAAAAACTTCTTACACGGCCAATAGCAACATAGCCGCTAGCAACATGACCACTTGTAATATGGCCCCAGCAACATGGCCGCTAAGAATGTTGCCGCTAGCTACTTGGTCAATAGCAACAAAGACGAAAGCAACATCGTCACGAGCGATATGGTCGATAGCTACATGACCAATAGCAACATAGCCGCTAGCAACATAGCCGCTAGCAACATGGCCGCTAGCAACATGGCCGCTAACAACATGGCCGCTACCAATATGGCCGCTAGCTACATGGCCAATGGCAACATAGCAGCTAGCAACATGGCCGCTACCAATATGGCCGCTAGTTATATGGGGTCTAGCAATATAAAAGAATATGAAAGATGGCCTCTAGCAAGACAGATATATGCAACGAAACGAAATATGGAAAAATATTTTTTTGGCGACTTCCTCTCAGCAGATTTCTGGCAGAAACTCTGAGACAAAATAAAATTGCCATGAAAAGTTTCTTAAAAACACTGTCGTTCGGAATCGACATTAAACTGTAGGTCCCGCCACTCATGTATAAAATTACCACACACAACATCAGTGGTGTGAGAAGCTAGGTCGTAATCCTAAATAAAAGGGTTTTAATGATCAATTCTGTATGTATTTATTTTTTTATTTTATTTTTAAGATAGACAAGTAAGCGCGAATGCAACAACAAACAATGAAGTCGCTATAGAATTCTCGAGAAGGCGAAACCCCGAACGTTACACTACAAGAACATTCATCAGACTGATTCGTAAGGATATAAAAAGGCAAGACAAGCAGACAACGAATCAGTAAGAATTCAGTCAGCCTTGTGTGAAGACGCGTTGCGTGTGAACAGAACAGTCGTGGTTTGAAGATCGCCGTTGTAAAGATCTAGCGAATAGTTGTGTGATAAGAATAACGAATAAACAGATTATTGTTGTAAATAGTTATTGTTATATAAGTACGTGGTACAAATTCGAACAGTGGCACATAAGATAGTGCGGACAATAAAGAGTTTAACTAAAATTAAACACATATTTGTTTTTACTTTGCTTGCAATTAACGAACGCATATTTAAACGTTTTTAAAAATGTAAAAACGTAACAATAATATTGACTGTTAACACATTTGTGTTCCATTGTATCCATGGACATATAGGCACTATGGATACAAACTTCACACTGCATCTCTTTTTAAAAAAATAAAAAAAATCTATGTATATACATATGTTTGTATCAATATATTATTTTATATATGAAAATGTATTTGTATATACACTAAATGTAGCATATGTCTGTATGTTTATAGTATATTTATATGTTTTTATGGTACGATCGATGTTTTTATGATCCTAACTGGTTTCTGTTGTTTTTGTATTGTAATTGGCTTTTTCTTTTTCCTTTAGTTTGTTTTCTTTTTTTTTTTGTTTTATTTTGACGCTCTTAGCGATATCTTGTTATACAGTAGTTGTGTTAGTTGTGAAATGCTACCGTATTACCCTTTATTTTAAAATTTTGTTTTTTTTTTGTTTTTTTTTTTCTTTCTTCATCTCTGGCTTTTCGGTGTTATTTTGTTATTGTACCATACAAAGATTGCTTGTACATGAATGTACATAGCATATATACATACATATGATATATATATATACTTGTGTGTTTGTATGTATATGTATGTATGTACCTCTATTTGGGCATATGATTTGAAATGGAAACGTGTTTTCCTTTTTCATTTTTCGATTTTTCGATTTTTCGTACACAATTCAGAAAGCCGATTAAAGAAATTTTCAAAGTATTATCGAAGATTACAATAAATGCATCGAAATATTTTTGTGTTTTATAGGTAGTGGCTGTGAAACTCATACAATGTTTCCATGATTGCTTAGGGGATTGTAGTTACGTTTTCCTTTTGCTCTTATACTCTGTAACTGTAACCCAAAGGTAGAGAAGAAAATGCTCTTTTTGCCAATGTAGTCAGTTAGTTAGTTATTCGTACAGAGTAAAAGTTAACTGGATTTTTATTACACCAAATAGAGGAGGGGAATTTTGGTTTTCTGGCAGCATTTTTTAAGTCATTTTTAGATATTAATTTTCGTTTGGAAATCATGACTTTTCTTTATTTACAATTGTTAAATGTCAAGTTTTCTTCAATAATAATGCCGAATTCACGAAAAGTACAATAAATTCAATATATGTTTGAAAAATTTAATATTAAGGGTTTGGTTTCTTTCAACTTATTTTCAATTATATTTTTATTATTTAAGATGTTGCTTGAGAAAGACTTTTACAGTATAAGGAAGGCTTCTTATTTGTTAGCTCGATTGGGATAGTCCCATTGCTAAGTGATAGAAAACATACAGACATTCATATTGTTACGTTTTTATCTTTTTAAAGACGTTTAAAACATGAGTTCGTTGATTGCAAACAAAATAAAAATAAATTGGTGTTTAGTTTCAATTAAATTTTTTATTGTTCGTACTACTTTTGTGTGCCACTGTTTATAACTTGACGTATCCAACAATAATTTGTTTTGCTCGTTATTCTTCTTTGCTTACAACCTTTTTGTAAACAACAACACTTGTTCGTCAGATCTGTATAGCAGCGATCTTCAAACCACGACTGTTCTCTTCACACGCAACGCGTCTTCACACAAGATTGACTGAATTCTTACTACTCGTCGTCAGCTTTGTCTTGCCTTTTTATATGCCCATGTAAACAATCTGACGAACATTCTTGAAGTAGAATATTCGTGGTTTCGCCTTCTCGAGGGATTTATCGCGGTTTCATTGTTGTTTGTGTATTTTGGTTGCATTCTTTGTTGTTGCGTTCTCGCATACTTTTCTATCCCCTTTTCTTTCATATTGATGTTGTTGGTTTACTTGTAACAAGTGCGTTCGTTTTAATGTTAAACGATGGTACACCGTTTCCATTTTCGTAACAATATGTTATATGTAGATGAGCTTGAGCCCCTCAGCCTTAACACAGTTTAAGTAAGAACGCAAAAAAATTAGTTCATACAATGTTCTTTCCTGCAAACTAAAACTGAAATAACAATAAGTAATCATGAAATACATACATATATGGCTACCTCTAGAGCGATCATTGTCCTGCTGTATTCAAGTTGACTTTCAGCCACAAATTGGCTCCTCCTGGATGGGATAGTAGCATATACTAGATTGTTTACTAAAGCGTGTAGCGCCGTTCAATCAGGTTCGGCTTAGAGCTTAGAACCCACCACGACAAAACTCTATTCAGTGAAAAGCGCAACGGAAATCTCTCTCAAGAGCCCCTCAAAAATTGATCAGCACGGCAAATATTAAAATCATTATCAATTTAAGAACAGAAAGAAAAGGATTATGCGGATAAAGATGTCGTTTATGTACCCGATCCATGACATTGAAATCATGCTCGGATGCGAGAGTCGGAGGAGAATTCATCGGTTGGATTGATCACATTATGATTTACGGAAGGAATGTTTCTAATCTACTAGGTTAGGTTACAAGGTAGCTTGCCGTTCACAGGCAAGGTCACTCGGTAGTCCATATAGCCCATTGTGTATCCCAGTGTGTGGTAAGCCCTCATGATCATGGGTTTGAATCACCGTGGGCTGCACATGACACCAGTCAGTTCCCTTAGTGTCACCCAAAAACCGATGGCGTCTATGTAAACGTTCAGGGCACTCACATAAAATGTGTTGTATCGATTCCATTTCTTCCACAGCATGGCATGTTCTGCAGTAGTCCTAGTGAGGCCATCCGAGCTTGTCAACGCAATTGCCAACAACGCAGTGTCCCGTTAGAATACCTGTTAGAGTGCAAACCGTTCTCTTGACCAGATATCCTTAACCACCTACGGTTTATTGAATTCCATGCCGCTCTTTACAATTTGGTAAAATATTCTTGTAGGACGGTCCTACATTTTCGTTTCAATGTTTTGGATGTGCGCTGTGTTTAACTCTCAGATAAGGTCTGTCGTTCCTTATCTAATGTCAACGACATTGGTGGACTTTGGCCAACATCTCCCATCATATGCGCACTACTGCAGAAACAGTTCTCGGTTTAGAGTGCCCACCCCAACGAAGCCAGTGGTACTATGAGGAGCATCTTCCTGCTGGGATAAAAACGAAACTTGGTTACAGCTTCGTGACTGGTTCTGAGGTTATGGAAGCAACACTATTTAATATACTATGAGGCGACGACGACACCAATTCATCCATTAGAGATGACGTAGCGAACCCAATCAGGGTTCGGGCTCTGTATCTTTAAGAACCAAAGTAACGAACATTTAGGGTACATGCACCAGATGATTGACGAAGTATTACTTACTTAATTGGCCATTAACAACCCGATTAACGGATTTTGTCCTGCCGCAACACATCCTTCCAGGCCCCTCTGCTTCTTGCGCGCCTACGCCAGTTGGTCACACAATCGATGACAGGGCGTCCTCGATTTGGTCCTTCCAACGCATACAAGGTCGTCCTCTTCGCCGACCGCAAATCTCGGCATCAAATACCCTTCTCGCCGGAGCATGGCCTAGCCAGCGCAGGCGTTGGATATTAATACGCTGCACAACGTCTATGTCGTTGAGGAGGTCATACAGCTCACTGTTGGATCGGATGCGGAAATCATCGGCAACTCGCACTGGACCGAAGATCTTACGTAGGACTATTCTGCTGCATCAGTGCTTAATAGGGTCATAATAGGGTCTACGCCATAAAGAAGCACGGAGAGGATGAGCGTCTTGTAGAGTATTAGTTTTGTCGTACGAGAGAGGTCCCTAATACTCAATTGGCTATTGCCTTTTAGCAAGAGTGATCCTGCGCTTGATCTCCAGACTGACATCATTTTTGGTGGTAACGGCGGAGCCAAGATATATAATTTCCGTGACTACATTGATACTTCATTTTGCCCTCATAGACTTCCGTTCAATAGCACTAAAGGCAGCAGTAACATCTCGCTTGGTACGCCATATGATGTCAATGGACGCAAGCAACTGGATGCTTTTTTGAAAAATAGTGCCATTGCGATGCACTCCTGACTTCCGTAGAACACTCTCCATGACGAAGTTGAAGAGGTCGCATGATAAGGGATCGCCTTGTCTGAAACCTCGCACAGTATCTAATGGTTGGGAGAGGTCCATTCCTACCTTGACAGAGCTGCAGAAATTGCTCAACGTCATTCTACATAGCCTTATCAGCTTCGCAGCTATACCGAGCTCAGACATTGCGGCAAAAACACGATACCTTATGGGACTATCGAAGGCTGTCTTATAGTAGACAAAAATATGGTGTGTGTCGACTTGTTTTTCGTAGTTGACGAAGTGTAGTTAGAGGAAATTATGCTTAACGTTTGGAACCTGTGTCCTAATCCGAAAAAGGGAGACGTCAAGTCAAGTACAGGGATATAAGTTTTCTCCCTATGAAGTTCTAACGAACGTATTGTGTAAACGACTGAAGCCACTCATCAAAATACTGACATCGCCTGGCGTAGTAAATCCACCATTGATCAGATCTTTACATTACGTCAAATCCTGGAAGTCGACACTTAACATATTTTTGTCGACTGTAAGGCAGCCCTATAAAGAATCGTGTCAGAGGTGCTATTATAGCGAAGCTAATTTAGCTGTACAGAATAACGTTGAGAAGCTCCAGTTTCAGACAAGACGATTCCTTATAATGTCAACTTCATCATGGAATGTGTTCTGCGAAAGTCAAGAGAGCATAGGCTTAATAAGTAATTAAGTAGCAGAGACCTCTCGGGCGACAAAACTAATGTCGTTTTCTTTGCTGGCTTAAATTTTGCCTTTTTTTGTCTTTTACCCTTTTTCGTGTTCTTTTCTGAAAAAAATGTTGTTTTGTTAGTGTATATGTTGTTCTGTTCTAATAATGTTACTCTTCAATCAGGATTACGACCTAGCTTCTCACAACAATTATCTTGTGTGTGTTAATTTTATTCATGCGTGACGGGACCTACAATTTAAAGTCAGCAGAGTTTTTTAAAAATTTTTCATGACAATTTTATTTCACTCTCAGAGTTTTTGTCAGAAGTCAGCTGGAGATGTTTGACCTGTGGTTTGAAACGCGGCCTCAAGTCCAATAAGCCAACACACTACCTATTATACTACGACGTCTTCATACTCAATTAATATTTCAGATACTCAATATTAATACTCAAATTATTTCAGATACAAAAAAAATTACATTAAATTGTCACAAACAAAGTGTGGATATTCCAAAGGATTGAAGAGCTTTGTGGAGGAAAACTCTCAAGTAGTTGATACGCCAACAATAATTTGCGCCCTTGTTTCAACTTAGTTATTGGTTGCTGTTGTTTTTGTTGTTGTTACTATCATTAATAGTAAATAAATCGAAATCGTGTGTGTTTGAAATCCGCATTTGTACGTTTACCACCTAAATAATGTGTCATCACGCAGTACATCTATCATTGTCACTGACAACATTTTTCCCAACTAGACAAATGAGACAGACGACTGACTATCAGATACAAACATAGGCAAACAAACGCTATTTAAATGGTCTCAAACACACATATATTTACAGACAAACTTATTAGTTATATGAATAAAAGGAAAGTGTACATACAGTAGACAGCAAAAGTATTAGTACTCCAATATATTTTGACAAAAAAAGTCAAGTCAAGAAAAGTTAATACTTTTGCACAAGGTCCCGACATGACCTCAAGATAATATTTAGGAGATCATTTGAAAGAACGGTTACGTAATCACTAAACCTCAAACAAAAGTCAACCGAAAAACTTGCTCATCGTGCCACTAGAAAACACTAAACAAAGCTTGTACATTCAATTCCAAATGGGTTAAATGGAGTGCTTAAGGTTATTCTACTAAATAAAAGGGATAACAAAGGTTTACTCAGAGTTCTCCTTGGGGGTACCTATGGTGTCATCTGAAACTTTTCCTTATTTAAAAACATTAAAAAATTGTTTATTTTATAATAAAACAGAAATAAATTAATAAAATAAATATAAAAACCTTAACTTTTTATACGAACTGTAGGTTAAAATTCATGAAATTGTAAAAATATATTGGTGTACTAAGACTTTTGCTGTCCACTGTACATCCAGTGTATGTATAACTGTACATTAGAAAATATAAAAACCTGTGTTTGTACTTAGTCGTTACGACCGCACTTAAGTAGTACATGCGTACCACATGCTAACACTGCCGTACTACTGGTGCTTACAGAGTGACACAAATTTAATGACACCAATTACGGAAAACTAAGATAAAAACTTCAACGATGGTTTAGTTCGGAGAGTTTATTTATTAATTGATTAAAAAAAAAAGTTAATTCTAATACGGTGTTCAGATATGCACCTTTATTGCGTAAATCGCAATAAACGCTATTATTGAGCTCAATATTTCATATAAGGTTTCAATTAATTATTGCGCAATAAATACGCAATTTGTTATAATATTGAGTAAAACTTAAAATGCAGCACTGTCATAAGTGTATTTAGTGAGTATATTACAATTAACCGAACACTTTCTGTTGATATTTGACAACTCAAATGTCAACAACGACAGACAAACACTAATAAACTGACACACAACACTAATTTTCGCGACCAAAATGAAAATAATGTTGTTGTTTACCAGCTGTCAAATGAATACTGAATAAGCTGAATTGCGTATATTATTATGCCTGAACACTTAAAATATTTTGCTCAATTAACCGAATATTGACTCAATAAAAGTGCATATCTGAGCATAGTATAAGGCCTTTTAACAGCAGTGTACGTTGCTAGATTTGCACATCACCATGTTGGTGTCCTTACCGAAGTTATAGGGGAAAAAACCGGAAGCCATAGTCTACAAAAGAAATCTTATTGGCATTGCCAAATATAATCATCGAACTAGTAAGTGGAGGACTAAGATTTTAGGAACGACATTAACTACAATAAACATGATGAGGAAAAATGTATGGCATGAGATAGCATACCATTAAGCATTTTTTTTTTGCCGACATAATTATTTTTTATTAAGAAATTCAATTCAAATTTTACATGATTTATATGGGCAAATCAATTCAGCTTTATACATATAAATATACATATAACCGAAATGGCAGCTCTCTTCCAGTCTGCCTGCACAGAATATAAAATTTAACCAAATTGAGCTGAGAGTTGTTCCTAAAAAATATTTTTTCTCTCTCAAGAAGAGAATAAACTTCGATTACCTCCCTGTGGAATATTGTTTCGACAGGGGTTTTCATTTCCTGATCACGAGCAGGAGCGACTGGGCCCCTGACACGATCGTCGCCCAGAACTCATGGATGTATACACCGATGGCTCTAAACTCGATAGCGGAGTCTACGACGACGCGTTGCGTGTGAAGATGGCAGTCGTGGTCTGAAGATTGCTGCTATACAGATCTGACGAACAAGTGTTGTTGTTTACAAAAAGGTTGTTTTAAACAAATTAAATATTTTTTTCTTTTGGCATTTATTAATAAATATTTTGAATTGATATGTTTATTAATCTATTACAAAACACATTTATTTTTGAAAAAGTGTGGTAATATTTTTGAGACAAATGTGAGAGAAGAATAAAAACCGACGAGAAAATAAAATTAATTTTATCCCAACGGCATGCCGTCCGACTGTAACTAATTGTCAAATTTGTATGGGAACGCCGGTGCCGACGTTGTTGTGTTTCTACACTTAGTGAGCATATTACAATTAACCGAACACTTTCTGTTGATATTTGACAACTCAAATGTCAACAACGACAAACACACATTAATAAACTAAACAAACGATACTAATTTTCGCGACCAAAATGAAAACAATGTGGTTGTTTACCAGCTGTCAAATGAATACTGAATAAGCTGAATTGCGTATATTATTATGCCTGAACACTTAAAATATTTTGCTCAATTAACCGAATATTGACTCAATAAAAGTGCATATCTGAGCATAGTATAAGGCCTTTTAACAGCAGTGTACGTTGCTAGATTTGCACATCACCATGTTGGTGTCCTTACCGAAGTTATTGGGGAAAAAACCGGAAGCCATAGTCTACAAAAGAAATCTTATTGGCATTGCCAAATATAATCATCGAACTAGTAAGTGGAGGACTAAGATTTTAGGAACGACATTAACGACAATAAACATGATGAGGAAAAATGTATGGCATGAGATAGCATACCATTAAGCATATTTTTTTTGCCGACATAATTATTTTTTATTAAGAAATTCAATTCAAATTTTACATGATTTATATGGGCAAATCAATTCAGCTTTATACATATAAATATATAACCGAAATGGCAGCTCTCTTCCAGTCTGCCTGGACAGAATATAAAATTTAACCAAATTGAGCTGAGAGTTGTTCCTAAAAAATATTTTTTCTCTCTCAAGAAGAGAATAAACTTCGATTACCTCCCTGTGGAATATTGTTTCGACAGGGGTTTTCATTTCCTGATCACGAGCAGGAGCGACTGGGCCCCTGACACGATCGTCGCCCAGAACTCATGGATGTATACACCGATGGCTCTAAACTCGATAGCGGAGTCTACTCCAGGAAACAGGACCTGAATATTTCCCTCCGACTGCCGGATTATAGTAGCGTGTTTCAGGCGGAGGTAATGGCCATCTACCGGGCTGCTCAATGGCTCCTCGTTAACGATGTTCCTTTCTCCCGCATCTTGATGTTTTCTGATAGTCAGGCTGCCATAAGATCCCTGTCGAACAATGACAGGGTCGTCAGAGAATGTCGCCGTTGCCTCGACCTTCTTTCTGGGCGATTAAGTGTCACACTTGTCTGGGTCCCCGGGCACACCAATATTCCGGGAACCTGCAAAGCCGACTAGCTCGCTAGGGCTGGTGCACTACGTCCGGAATCCTCTTCAGTCGACTTGGGGATGCCACTTACCTCGGTCAAGCTGGCCATTTTTTTCCGAACAACAGATTTTTGAGATACTTTTAATGGCAACTTTTATTTACTCTCAGAGTTTTCTGTTGAGTCGCCGATTAAATATCTTTTCATATTTCGTTTTGTTGGAGATGTATGGCCTGGGGCTTGTACCATGGCCTCACCTCTAATAAGCCAACACTCTACCTACTAGACTACGACGACTTAATTTGTAAGAATTAATTTTAGTCAGCCTGTTAGTGCGTATTTTTCATTCGTTTAACTGAATTGCTTTTGAACGTAAACGTAAACGTTGCAATTGCGTGAGACAAAACCAATTTGTAGAGTGGTGTGAGAATTAAAAGGGTCCCCTGGTACACAATTACATGGTGTTGCATACGTAGCGAAAAAGTACAAATAAAATGAAAATAAAAAAAAAAAAGAAATGCAAACGACAAATGGGAAAATGATTCGAATGGAAAGGTCGCGTGTTTCAATTTTTCAAACAAGACTCTTCACTTTAAATGTGTGTATGCATGTATGTGGTGCGATTGTTGCTATTGTTTTATTATTTTTGTTTTTCTCACTCTTTAGATTTTAATTGTGGTTCGTTTGTTTAGGTGTATGTGTATTGTTGATCTTTTTGTATATGTTTGATGTAGACATATAGACACACGCTCCATTTTGATTTGTTTGCAAAAAAAGAATGTAACAATAACAATAACAACGGCAATAATTATAATTGTTATAGAAAATAAACAATAGAACACGTTAAATACAACATGGCATACATACACAGGCAACTTGAACCGTTAATTTCATTTTCTCCACTAAAATTTTGATGTGATTCCGGCAGTGAGGGGGAAATTAATTAAACTAGCAATTATGCTGTCATCAGTGGCAAAGATATACGAACAAAATACGATACAATTAAAGCTTTAATTATTCCTTAAAGAGTAAGGAAATACTACAAAAAAGAAAATTTGTTACTTTTAACAATTGGAATACAACCAAAATATCGATCTCTTCAACTACTGATATTCCAACCAGAGATCAGCAATGAATCGTGTTTTCGCTGCTCATAAGCACTCATGAAATTTTAAATATAAGTGATTCAATAATACTGAATTTTAACTACTCTGATTCATTCATACTGTTACGAAAATGGAAACTGTGTACCATCATTTAACATTAAAACGATAAACAAAAGCTACACAAACAAATACAACGAACTTGTTACAAGTAAACAAATAACATCAGAATGAGAGAAAAGGGGATAGACAAGTAAGCGGGAACGCAACTACAAAGAATGCAACCAAAATACACAAACAACCATGAAACCGTGATAAATCCCTCGAGAAGGCGAAAACACGAACATTCTACTTCAAGAACGTTCGTAAGACTGTTTACGTCGGCATATAAAAAGGCAAGACAAAGCAGGCAACTAACAGTGGTAAGAATTCAGTCAGTCTTGTGTGAAGACGCATTGCGTGTGAAGAGAACATTCGTGGTTCGAAGATTGCCGTTGAAAAGATCCGTATTGTCAGCAAAGGAGAATAGCGAACAAGCAATTATTGTTGTATATATCAAGCTATAAACAGTGGCACACAAAAATTGTTCGAACAATAAAGAATTTAATTGAAACTAAACACATATTTGTTTTTATTTTTTGCAATAAACGAACTCATATTTTAAACGTTTTTAAAGAAGGTAAAAACGTAACAATACTCACTACAACGTTGATTTATAAGTACAGGTTGCAATGAGTATGCGCACAACGTTGACATCAAACTCATACCATTCGAAATATGTTTGATTCATAAGCCTACTCACTTAGATTCATAACTTTAGAAAAATTCTTATAATACTTATAAGTGATTCGAGTGACTCGTATCATTCATCAAAATTTACAGTCTTAGTTATTGGTGTATTTTTAAAAAAAGGAAAAGAAAAATAATCAAAAAAGACAGAGCAGCAAACAGAGCAAACACACAACCATCTAGTGAGTATTTTAGTGTTCGTACGCTAATCATACTTTTTTTGTGATTCGCATATATTGTTACGAAAAGGGAAACGGTGTGACATCGTTTAACATTAAAATGATAAACAGAAGCTACAAAAACCATGAGTATGAAAGAAAAAGGGATAGACAAATAAGCGAGAACGCAACGACAATCAATGTGAACAAAATACACACACAACTATGAAATCGCCATGGACTTCTCGAGAAGGCGAAAACACGAACATTCTACTTCAAGATTGTTTGTCAGACTGTTTACGTCGGCATATAAAAAGGCAAAACAAAGCAGGCAACCAGCAGTAGTAAGAATTCAGTCAGTCTTGTGTGAAGATGCATTGCGTTTGAAGAGAACAGTCGTGGTTTGAAGATCGCCGTTGTAAAGATCTGCATTGTCAGCAAAGAAGAATAGCGAACAAGCAATTATTGTTGTATACATCAAGCTATAAACAGTGGCAAACAAAAATTGTTCGAACAATAAAGAATTTAATTGAAACTAAACACCAATTTATTTTGTTTGCAATCAACGAACTCATGTTTTAAACGTTTTTAAAAAGGTAAAAACGTAACAATATTTTGAGTTATGGAGAGTCCAAATCAACAACATCATAAGTGTTGTTAAGTATGAATACGATGAGTACTTGAAACTTTGAATATGAGTAGAGGTTGCATGATATTAAAATATGTATGAATGCGTATAAGTATCAGAAATTATGAGTATGACCCGATTCTACTCATCTTTTTGAATACTCATTGGTGATCTCTGCAACGAACATCAAGTTACAATGACAAAGGTTAGGTTAGGTTAGGTTAGAGGACGTGTACTTGTCAACTTTGACAAGTACAGTATCCGGAGGTCGAATTGACCCATTGTACAACGTCCTAGCTTCTCACACCATTCGTGTTGTGTGCGTTAATTTTAAAAATGAGTGGAGGCACCTACAGTTTAAAGTCGACTCCGAACGACAAATTTTTTGAGAAGCTTTTCATGGCAATTTTTTACTCTCAGAGTTTTTGCCAGAAATATATTTTTTTCATAATCTGAATCATGAATCTGGTTTGAACCATGGCCTTACGTCTAATAAGTCGATACACTACCTATATTATACGAAATTATATATTATAAATCTCTAATCCTATTGCGTTTAATTTTGTGCTTTTTTTTAATTTTATTTCTATTGTTTTGTTCTTGTGTTCTTTTTTATCGAAAGCACAAATTGACACATTTCAGACGCACCCAATTATTGCGTCTTAATCCAAAGGCTAATAGAGCAGTATCATCATTATATTTATGTATGTGCATATGTATGTATGTGGCATCTTAGACAACATATTATTTCTCAATCAGCGCATAGTGTGTCAGTCCATGGTTTTTCTGTTTTATTGTTCTATTCCCTTTAAGAAATAAACGTTTCGCTGTTCTGAAAACATATTTCATATTTTTTGTACCATAAAATTAAAAAAGAAACACAAAACTTTTTTAAGATTTGAAATTTTTTATTTTTGTTTTTTAAACATAAACATAAGGAACATTGTTTTCATCGTATCGCTATAAATGTTGCGTTATATCTCTCTTGTTTTTTTTTGATTATAATTTAAAATCTCTAAAAAGCCACTTGCGTTGAACCAAAAAAAGACCAAAGCAAAATCACATTCACATTCTATAACAAGTGCCTTTGAAATGGTTTACATGCTGACGATACTGTTGAAGTTCGCTTCAAAGCAAGTTGCAACTTGCCATTAACCGCATAGCAATTATTATTTTTAAAATTTACATACATATGTGAACACATTGAAGAAAAATCGTAAATATTAAAGAAAAATATTATTTTCGAATTTTGGATGCTTGTTTAACGTTTACATTTTATTTTCGTTTCTATTTGTTGTCATAAAATAAGAAAATTACACACAATATTTGATTGTGTACGGACTTCTAATTTCTTTTAAACTTTTAAATTTTAGAAATATATTGTTACGTTTTTAACTTTTTAAAAACGTTTAAAATATAAGTTCGTTGATTGCAAACAAAATAAAAATAAATTGGTGTTTAGTTTCAATTAAATTCTTTATTGTATGCACTATTTTTGTGTGCCACTGTTTATAACTTGTCATATACAACTACAATTGCTTGTTCGCTATTCTACTTTCCACTCTTATTGCGTAAGCACTAACAACACAGATCTTTACAACTCAGATCTTCAAACCACGACTGTTCACTTCACACGCAACGCGTCTTCACACAAGACTGACTGAATTCTTACTACTCGTTGCCCATTTTGTCTTGGCTTTTTATATGCCCACGTAAACAGTCTGACGTACATTCTTGAAGTAGAATGTACACCGTTTCCATTTGTTACTGAGTTCAATTATAATTTAAAAGGAGGTGTATAAAGAGAATGTCAAGATATAAATGATGTCTCCATAGGGAGCATCTATTTTGAACGAGTCGTAAATTAAATTTTTGTATTGGCAATGACGTCTGTCAAACATATTAGGTTTACATCAAATTAGAGAACAAACGCTATCATACCTTATCATCGTGTTAAACAATGCGAATTTTGTACCAGAAAATAATAATTTTCTTTAATAATAATAATTGCATGTGGTGAAGAAGCCGCATGCAGAAAATGGTTTTGATGGTTCAGAGTTTTTAATGTGTGAAATGAAGAATTGCAAACAATATTGGATGGATGTGTTGCACAATAACTAATTTCTGACCGTTTAGAAGCTTTTGGAAAGACCCAAAACTCTGAAAAAAGGTGCCACATGAATTGAATGACAGACAGACAGAAAAATGAAAATCCGATTGTGAAATTTTACTTTAAAGACACGACAGAAAATCAATGCAGCACGGATTTATTTTCAGCATCCTATACGGGAAAAAATCATGGGTTGATCTGGAACAACAATCAACTTCGGCTGCAAAACCAGATCAATTCGGCAAGAAGACAATGCTGTGTATCTGGTGGGTACAGAATGGTGTGGTGTACCACAAGCTCTTAAAATCTGCCGTCGCAACGATAACAAATTTGAGCCATGCATTGATCGAAAATCGTCCAGAATTGGCCACAAGACACGGCAAGACAATTTTGCAACATGGTTCAATCCTGAATAGTATCCACAATCAAAGCTTTGGTATTCTGTATTCATCAGACTTGACTTCTTCCAACTACTATTCGTTTTCATCGATAGCACATGCATTGGCTGAGCAGCACTTCAGTTCCTACGAGGAAGTTGAAAATTGGGCAACTAATTGGTTTGATTCAAAAGGCGAACAGTTTTATTGGCGTGGTTACCACAAATTGGCTGCTACATGAAATGAGATGTAGCCAGCAATGGCAAATACTTTGAATAAAACGTTTTTCTTACTATTCCACTTAAAATTAATGTTTCATTTCATCATAAAAAAACGCTCATTTCGTACTGGTATACCAGGTATAATTAAATATAGCAAATATACAATTAAAAACCTATACAAAGCATCTGTTAATTACATTGTTACATTACTAGTGTCGTGACTTTGAAATCTTTCACAAACGATTTAATTTTAATTTTGACACAGAGTTGAGATAATACATTTTACAAAATTTCTCTGAATCTCTTTTATTTAATACAATATACAATGTATGAGTATATGAAATAAAAACATTGTTTATTAAATTCTGTACGTGCATTCAAAGGTCAGTTTTGGAATAATGTTGTAAACGAACATTCCATACACAAGTAATAATTATTCTAATTTAATTTTTCGTTCCATAAAATTTCAATTAAAATTTTTTCCATCATAACCGCATAACTAATTATGATGCGTGGTATAATTATAATTTCTTTTATTATAGTTACAGTCATACATACATTCACATGTATGTACATACATGTATATGTATTGTATATTGTATATAGTGCTGTTCATACATATAAAACAACTTCATAGAAAAAGAGCAGTTTTGCTATTTTTGCGATTTCTGTCGAAGTTTTTCGATGTAAAATGTCAGTTCTTTAATGAGATGTTTTCAATTTATAGGTACCCCAGTTATAGGTAAATGAGATCTTTTAATTTATTTTTTAAATTAAAACAGAGATTGATAGAAATAGAAATAATGAAATTTGTAAAAAATATTGTTAGGTTTTTACCTTTCAAAAACGTTTAGAATAAAATAAAATAAAAATAAATTTGTGTTTAATTTTAATTAAAATTCTTTATTATTCGCACAATTCTGTGTGCCACTGTTCACAACTTTATATAAACAACAACAATTGCCTTTTTTTCTTATTTTTCTGTTTATACCCTTTACATAAGAAATAACAACAGACCTTTGTAAAGGCGATCTTCAAACCACTATTACTCTTTTCAAACACAGCGCATCTTCACATAAGACTGACTGAAATTCACTAACTCAGTCGCCTGCTTTGCTTTGCCTTTAATATGTCAAAGTAAACAATCTGATTAATGTTCTTGAAGGCGGATAACTTCGCCTTCTCGAAATCTCTATAAATGTAAACATGTTGTTTACGTTATTGTTGTTTGTATATTTTATTTACATTTATGTGATGTTTTTGTAATTTTTGTAACACTCAATTTTGTTTGTGTTTTCCATATAAACAGACAGGCAAGTGAAATAGCCTGTGTTACAAAAACATCACATTATTCTTGCAGTGCTTGTTGTTGCAATTTTGTTTACTTGTATATCTCTTTTTTTATATTGGTGTTTTGTTGGTATATTTTTGTTTGTAGTATGTGTAAGATATATACAATTAAGAATATAAAGTTTAACGATTTTAATACACATGCAAAATATAAGGCCTTTAGCACACACTTTAGCTCGACCTATTAACATGGATTCACATATGCCTGTAAAGTAAAAAATAATAAATTTTATTTATTTCAAACCAACAAAATTGATAAATACGTTTATATATCACCATAGGTCACGTCTTAATTCATATTCGTGATTTTTTAATTTTTTATACATTGTATCGGTTTCATCTGTTAAATACAAATTATTCCTGTTAATTCGATGCCAACAACTTGAATTAAAAGAAAGTATTTACTTTTACTTTTTTTACTTATTGAAGTCGCTGTAGTCTAGTAGGTAGCGTGTTAGCTTCTTAGACGTGAAGTCACGGTTCAAAGGTCATGTAACACATTTACAACAAAACGAAATATGAAAAATATTTCTTCGGCGACTTCCATGGCCACTAGCGATATGGCCCCTACCAATATGGCCGATAGCTACATGATCAATAGCAACATAGCCTCTGGCAACATGGCTGCTAGCAATATGGCCTCTAGCAAGACAGATATCTCCAACGAAGCGAAATATGAAAAAATAATTATTGGCGACTTCCCCTCAGCAGATTTCTGGCAAAAACTCTGAAAGTGAATAAAAGTGCCATGGAAAGTATCTCAAATCTGTCGTTTGGAGACGACTTTAAACTGTAGGTCCCGCCATTCATGTATAAAATTAACATACACAACATATGTATGTTAGAGGAGTGAGAAGCTAGGTCGTAATCCTAACTGTAGCGTTTAAATTTTTTTTTTTTTTTATGAAACCAGCACTCAGGGGATGGCCCCTACTCATGCATTGCGTTGTGCAGGTTTTTTAGGAAAGGTGAAAAGGGGGAAGATGCGAACGGCAAGGAAACGAGTTGCTGCTAGGTGACTATAAAATGGCCAGTGCTATACCTTCACGATTAGACAGTCTACAGGCAATCGTCCCCAAGAAGCCCGCAGTTTCTCACACCACTTATGTTGTGTGTGTTAATTTTATACATAAGTGGCGGGCCCTACAGTTTAAAGTCGACTCCGAATGACAGATTTTTTGAGAAACTGAGAAGAAATCGCCGAAAAAATACTTTTTGTATTTTTTTTTATTTTTTGATGTCTGGCCTGGGACTCGAACCCTGGCTTTTACGTCTAATAAGCCAGCACACTACCTACTAGACCCCGGCGACCCTACAAAATGACCAATTGTGTATGTATGGATGTATGTATGTGCGTATTTACTTTTATCTCTTAATAAATCTATTTTTTAAATAAATTCTCTATTTATTTCAATTAAATAAGAAACTTTAATTGGCAACACTGCGCTACCCTTTTTTAAAGGATTCCTTTACTACGAAGACCAAACTTCACAGTGTATGGTTACACGTTGTCTTTTTGCTACCACTGCTCCTTGGCAATGTCACCTATCGCTCAATTTATATTTCATTCGTTCTTAAACTATCTTCGTTGATTTGTTATTTTTTCTTCTGTATCTTTTTTGGACTGTCTATATATTGGGTTGTTCGGAAAATAATTTCGATTTTTCCCGACAGAGGATTTAATTGTATTTATTGCACCCAACTTAACACTTAAGCCGTATATTTTTTATATGCTTTGAGAGCTCATATAGTAAGACTTGTGTGTGAAAAATTTCAATTAATTCTACGCAATAGTTTTTGGTTGGTGCCCTTTTAAATATGGAGAGCGATAAGCAGCATTTTCGACATATCTTACTGTTTTACTATAGAAAGGGTAAAAATGCTGTTCAAGCCAGAAAGAAATTGAGCGATGTGTATGGAGAAGGTGTTGTGTTGACAGTACGCCAGTGCCAGAACTGGTTCGCTTAATTTCGATCCGGCAATTTTAATGTCGAAGATGCACCACGTTCGGGAAGGCTGGTTGAAGCTGATAAAGACGCGATAAAGGCATTAGTTGATGCGAACCGGTGAATAACAACACGTCAGATCGGACTGAGGTTATTCAGAATTCAGTATAATTTAATAAAGTATTTGTTTATTATGCGAAAACTGTTTTCCATTTTCACAAAAAAAAAACGAAATTGCTTTCCGAACAGCCCAATAGCTTTGTTATTGTAATTTGACTATAATTTTCGTAATTTCTTAGTTGTTCTATTATTGTTTGTTTTTCTTCTTGTTATTTCTTTATTTTTTATTCAATCTTCGCAGAAATATAGAAGGTATCTGAATAAGATGACACTTTTTATATTTCTTGTAATTTTTCTAAAAAACCATTTCGAAATTCTGTGACATGTTCTTTGTCTCGGAGATATTGCTGAATGGAAATAAGTACTCTAGCTTTTAAATTTTTTTTGGTAAGATTTGAACAAAAACACTAAGGTACTAATTTTCATTAAACGGTGCCTTCGGCTCAAAAATGTAATATTCACTCGAATATAACGAAAAAAAAATTTTTTTTCAGTTTTGGGTTAAATACATTTCATGGAACATTTCATGGGTTCGAATCAGAGATCAGCAATGAATCGTTTTTTCGTTGCTCATAAGCACTCCTGAAATTTTGAATATAAGTGAGTCAACAATATTGAAATTTAACTATGTACTCTGATTCATTCATACTCACTACAACGTTGATTTATGAGTACAGGTTTTACTCATACCATTCGAAATATGTTTGATTCATAAGCCAACTGATTTAGATTCATAACTTTAGAGAAATACTTATAAAAGACGCGAGTGGCTCGAATCATTCATCAAAATTTACAATCTTAGTTACTGTGGCATTTACAAAAATAAAGAAAAAAGACACATAAGCAAAATAGACAGCAGCAAGCAGAGCAAAGAGTCACCTTCTAGTAAGTATCGTATGCGATTCATACTTATTTTGTCCTTCGTGTATATGTTGAGTTATGAAGAGTCGAAATCAACATCATACGTGTTTTAGTTAAGTATGAATATGATGAGTACTTCAAACTTTGAATATGAGTAGAGGTTTCATGATATTAAAATAAGTATTTATTTATTTATTTAATAAAGTCTATAGATATAATATCCTTACAGACTAGACAAATACATAATCAATGATTATTATTTAAATAAGAAATTAAATTACATTTAATAGTATTGACATTTACAGAAAAGTCAATGTAAGAATAAAGTTTATTAAATTCAGTACAAATTCTCATTAGCGGATCAGACTTGGCATAATTTGTCCTATAAACATTAACGGAAAGAGGACAGAAATAACGTGTAGGATGAGACGGAACATTAAAAGATATATTATTAATTAAAAATTCAGAACATACATTTCCTTTTATCAAGTTTAAGACAAACGTTACATTTAACATAGATCTACGGCTTTTAAGAGTTGGCAGCTTTATAAGGGCAAGTCTACTCCTATATGGCGGCAAGTTGAAAGGATCAAATTGCAGGCTCCGAAGACAAAATAACAGAAACTGTTTCTGCACGGATTCAATGTTGTCAGTATGAACCTTATACATAGGGTCCCAAATAATTGAACCATATTCCAGAATGGACCTCACAAGACTGGTAAAAAGCTGTTTCGTTATACATGGATCTTTAAATTCTTTTGCCCAACGTTTTATAAAACCAAGGACTGCACGTGCCTTATTAATAGTAAATGAGATGTGCTGGATAAAATTTAATTTGGTATCAAGTAGAATTCCAAGGTCGGAGAAATTTTCCAATTTATTTAGGGAATGTCCATTTAGAACATATGTGACATTCATATGTTTACGACGAGAAAAGCACATATAATTGCATTTTTTTGGGTTTAACTCCATGAGATTAAGCCTGCACCAAGAACCAAAGGCATCCAAGTCGTGTTGTAGAAAAATATGATCAGCACAATCATTATAGCTCAGAAATATTTTCACATCATCGGCGTACATTAGAACATTAGAGTATTTTATAATATTTGGCAAGTCGTTTATAAAAAGAGAAAACAGTAGTGAACCAAGATGGCTTCCCTGAGGTACACCAGATAGAACAGCAATTGGTTTAGAAGTAAGATCCTTAAAACATACTGTCTGCCTTCTATTTGTTAAGTACGAATAGATCCAGAGAAGACAATTTGGTGTAAAACCCATTAGTCCAAGTTTTTTTATCAGAAGTTTATGATTAACCTTATCAAAGGCCTTACTGAAATCAGTGTATATGACATCTGTTTGCTCCTGATGAATAAATCCACGATTGACTAAAGTTGTTAATTGTAAAATATTTGTAATCGTTGAGCAACCTCTTCGAAAGCCATGTTGGGCAGATGACAGTAAAGATGACACTTGATGAGAAAGATGGTCAGTTATTATTTTTTCAAAAAAATATTTGCAATGTTATTTTTACAACCAGATTTAAACAATGGAATAATGAACGAGTCCCTCCACATTGCAGGAAAATATCCACATTTAATTGATAAATTAAAGATTTTTGTCAGTGGTATAGCCAATGCTCCAGCACATTTAATAAGTATACAGCTAGGAATTCCATCAGGTCCAAAATTATATGAGTACTTAAGCTTGCATAAATTAATGCGTATAAGTACCAGAAATTATGAGTACGATTCTACTCATCTTTTTCAATACTCATTGCTGACCTCTGGTTCGAATTCGACGCACCAAAACCCTTTAGAAAAGTATACCTTGATATATGGGTTAAAAATCTTGGCGACCTGTGAACCACTCGAATATAGTTAGAAAAACTTTGAAAACTTAGGGTGATGGAATAATTCTGAGATTAAATTCAGATTCAGCCCACCAAAAATTTTTAGAAGAGAAATTAATCTGCCTGTGTATTTTCTACCGTATACGATCTATGTGTGTAAATACTGCATTGAAATTTTTTTAAATGTGACAGTGTATCTGTAGTTACGACAGCGACTGTTGGTAACAACATATGTTTCTGATGTTTATTAAGTTTGCGTGTCATAATTATTATAATATCGGCGTTGATGATGATGATTTTGCCAATGGCCATAAATATATTTTAATTAAAGCTACACTTATGGTATATACATACATATGGTAACGTTGAAAATGGTTTGGTTTAAAAAAAAAGAATTAAGTTGCATTACGAATAACAAATTGTGTGTGCGTAAATTGCAATTTTATACCGAAACAAAACGTAAAACTCATCTATATTTTTATAGCGATCATTACTGTGTAATTTTATAAAAATTCTTTCTGTTTTTATTTCATATTTTGTATTAAAATGAATTGAAAGAAATATTTTGTTTACAAGTACCATAACTTAATACCGACCGAATTGTTTTGTTGCACAAAACCATATTTCGATCTGCATGAGTATATGAGTACACGCGGCTTCATTGTTTCGTTTGGCTTTTACTTACACTCCGCCTTACGTTTTAATTACAAATGTAAGTACGTATCTTTAACAAAGTATTTTAATAATAACTAAGGCATGAGGCATAACACCTTAATGTGTTTTGGATTTTTTTTTCTTTGCGTTTATTGTAAAAAGCATTGCAAAAACGCTAACAATGGATCTTACCATATACAAATTCCCAGGCCAACATAAATTGCATGAAACTAAAAAAAAAATGCAATTGTTCAGTAAAGTAAAGCTACGAAATATGTAAGTACAGTTACGAAAAACAAAAAAAAAATTTAGTTCTTTAGAAGAAATTAGGAAAGAAATGGTAAAAACAAATCTTAGAGTGTGATTAATAACTTGCTGCCTTGAACATCTAACGAGATGGGTTTTTATTGATCAAAACAAAAACACAAAAAAAAAATTAATACTTTTGAAATTAATTTGTAAATAAGAAATGTTACCGAAATTTTAATTATAAATTCAAATGAGTATTGAATAAAATTCTATATTCTATTGTAAACATTTGAAATCTAAGACGATAAGTAGAATTTGATTTTAAAAACAAACAAATCAATCAATCACAATGTAATTTTACTCGTTTTAGTAAATATTTGTTCTTAAGACATTAAATACTCGTTATGGATATTTGCCATCTACATATATAGTATACGTACATATGTATGTATGTATATTCTATTCTATTTTAGATGATGAAACTATTGAAATTCATTACAAATTTCAAATTGTAACCGCAAAACATACTAACGATTCCATCAATTTATGCACAAAATAACGAAAACAAATAAATTATTTACGATAACAAATAATGAAAATATTATTCGAAATAATAAATGAGTTTATAAACGCATCCATTACGTTTTTCAATGGCACACAGAACAGGAAAGAATTTATGTTTATGTTTCTTAAATCAATTGCTGTGTATGGATGGTATGCTCCGTAAAGTTATTCAGTTTTTAATTTTGCAAATACCCTGAAAAAAAGTGTAATAAGAATTATAGCGTATTATACTGTTATTATTGCGAAACTAACGGGCATGTTAAGCAGACTGATGGCAAATATTGGCGGACCAACACAGGCCAAACGAAAAGTGATTATGGCGGCGACAAACTCGATAATGCTGTATGGAAGCGAGATATGGGGAGAAGCGCTGGAGATTAAATCTAAGCGGAAAGTACTAGCAGCAGTGCAACGAACAGCAGCACTAAGAGTTGCATCGGCCTACCGCACCGTATCGGGCGCCGCGGTCCTCGTGATCGTCGGTGAGATACCTATTGATCTACTGACATTTGAGCAAGAAGATCGTGGAAAACAAAGAGAGAAAATCTCGCCATTAGTAGCGCAGATCTCAGATCTCAAACACTACGGCGATGGCAAAGTAGATGGAGCGAGGAAACAAGCGGAAGATGGACTCATAGACTTCTTCCGTCTATAGAGACATGGATACGGAGAAATTTTGGGGAAATTAACTATTTTCTGACCCAGTTTCTTTCGGGTCATGGTTATTTCCGAAAATATCTATACCGCATGGGCAAGGTGATTGATCCTGGCTGCATTTATTGCGAGGAAATGAGTGACGACGCTGAACACACATTCTTCCATTGCATCAAATGGCAAGACGAGAAGAACATGTTGATAGAGCAAATTGGTGAATTTACACCCGACAACATTGTTGACGCAATGCTCGAAAGCGACACGAAATGGAGCGCTGTAAGAAGATACGTTGAATGTGTACTCCGCAGGAAGAAGGTCGACCTTGACACAATACAACGAAATGATACATGAGAAGACGAGCCAATAGCATGAAGCTGGCTTCAAATATGGCGTACCCAGACGTGGGAGAGTAGACAACGGTCCCTAACGGGACGTCGTTCTGGGCCCTTCCCGAAGTAATGCAGATAGCCGTCCCGGGAAGGGAGTATCCCCAGAAGAGGAAGAGGGATTGTTTTAGTGGAAGCACCACTCGACGCAGTTGATGACGGTCACTGTAAGTGCGAAGGCATTTTGAACCCTACCTCACACGCCAAAAAAAAAAAAAAAAAAAAAAAAAAATACTGTTATTATTATTTTTTAATAATAGCTTCTCTGATAAGCAGACGGGATTTATGAAAGCTAGAAGCTGCACTATTATTTTAGTCAATGTAGTTGAGGACCTTAGGTTGAAGATAAATGAAAATTACATAACGTTTTTAGTTTTTCTGGACCACACCAAGGCTTTTGATACGGTTGATCACAAAATATTATTGAAGAAGCTACAGACGCTCTGTTATTTTTCTAATTCAGCTTGTAGTCTTATACGTACGTATCTTATGAATAGATCACAACGAGTTTATCTAAACGGCAACATCTCGAATCTGCTAAACGTTGGAAGAGTTATTCCTCAGGGATCAATATTAGGGCCCGTTTTGTTCTGTATATACATTAATGACCTACCTGATGTCTTGAATAATTATAGCATATGTATGTTACGCTGATGACGTTCAGCTTTATAGAAGCACTCGTATTGAGAACATCAATCATTGGTGGGGTGTCACAAAGCCATAGGACATAAAGCCATATGGCGTTAAGTCCCATTCCATTGAGACAAAAGGGCATAACGCCATAAATTTTTTTCCGAAAATGAGGCATAAAGCCATATTTTTAATAATGATTGCATTCATGGCCTTAGCTCACATTAGCAATATTAGAAAGCGGCTTTATCTCTCATTTCAGTTCCTGAGACACTAAAGTTAAGTATTGAAATCTGGCTTCGCATAATAAAGTTTTTCTGCGTGGCGGCCTGCGGCCGCGCTTAGGGCTTTTTTCCTCCAGTAGGACGCGGCAGGTGGCTTCGCTGAATAAAGTTTTCCTGCGTGCCTCACAAGAATAAAAAAATGTTTTCCAATGATAACTAAGGATTTTTCCTTTCACAAAATGTTTGCAGCTGTAATTCCTGGAGCCTAGAAATTTTGGATTTTTTTAAATCATTAATTTCATAGATAAATAGGCATATTTAGTGAAATAACGCATTTGTAACGCAAAACATCAAATGGGACATATAACCATAATGGCTTTATGTCCCATTTCAATAAAATTGGTATGAGACTTAAGGTCATATCAAAATTATGGCTTTATGTACTATGGCTTTGTGACACCCCACCTCAATCATTGTATAGACTCGATCAACTATGATATACAAAAAATTGACAACTGAGCTAAGACCAATGGACTTAGTATAAATCGCTCTAAATCTAAATGTTTATTGCTTTCTAGAACAAAGAGAGCATTTATTGTGACAGATATAATTATCAGGGGGAATAAAATAGACTTTGTTGATTCGGCAACCAATCTGGGTATTATCCTTAATGGTCGGTTAACGTGGTCTAACCACATCAATGTCATTGTTGGTAGAGTTTACGGTATACTTAGAAACTTATGGGCTGTAATAGATTCGATTCCCTTTGCCATGCGAAGGCAACTGGCTAAAACGTACTTGATTTCTGTACATTTATACGGATCTGAAATTTTCACAAACTGTGATACCGTTGATAAGCGCAAACTAAACTTAGCTTACAATAGTATAACAAGATTCATTAGAGGACGATGCGACCATATCTCACAATTTTCTTACCAAATATTTGGAATTAATTTTGATAAGCTCTTAAATATTAAATGCCTTATACTCCTCCATAAGATCATTACCTTAAAACAGCCAACATACTTATTTAGTTGGATTAAATTTTTTGTCACAACGCCAGTTTTGTATACATACCATCAGTCTTTGGAATATTTTACCAAACTACACTCAAACCTCGTTTTATGCCATTAATTCGTTTCACAAAAAATCGCATAATTCAAATTCGCATAAAACGATACACTAGCTTCATACAAAATCCACTAATAGGGATTTAAATAAAAAAGCGCATAAATTCAAATTTAACCCTTAAAATTCAAACAAAATCGCAATTCATAAAAAATCAACAAAAAATGAATCCCTTGCTGAGACCATACAAAATAAGGAAAAAGATAGGAAATACACAACAACTAATACAAAATTCCAAATAATGAAGAAAATACATAATTTTTCAATAAAATAAAAATATAATATTACTCTACGTCCATAGCATTTGAATAATACTTCATACATCAGAACCGGAAATGCCGAAAAAAATTTAAAGATAGTAGTAACTTTGTTACGAACAACACATTTTTTTGGATTTTCACATTCAATATTTCCTTAAAATCGTTTTTGCAAAGAAAAAATTTGAGAATTTTAAAACCGCATAAATTTGAATTCGCATAAAATAAATTCGCATAAAACGAGGTTTGAGTGTACTTCGAAACTTATGGGCTGTAATAGATTCGATTCCCTTTGCCATGCGAATGCAACTGGCTAAAACGAACTTGATTTCTGTACATTTATACGGATCTGAAATTTTCACAAACTGTGATACCGTTGATAAGCGCAAACTAAACTTAGCTTACAATAGTATAACAAGATTCATTAGAGGACGACGCGACCATATCTCACAATTTTCTTACCAAATATTTGGAATTAATTTTGATAACCTCTTAAATATTAAATTCCTTATTCTCCTCCATAAGATCATTACCTCAAAACAGCCAACATACTTATTTAGTTGGATTAAATTTTTTGTCACAACGCCAGTTTTGTATACATACCATCAGTCTTTGGTATACTTTACCAAACTACATACCTACATATATTCAGAACATAGGCAATGCAATTAAGTTCAAGAAAGAGTCATACAAGTTATTTAAGTAATTTTTATAATATTTTAATTATTTTGTACATTTTTACTTTTATATTTTTATTAGTGATTTTTAATTTTCATTATCTTTCAATTTTATTGTATCCTCAGTATATGTATGTATATATTTTTTCTTTGTTTGTATATTTCTTTATATTTGTATATACTGTTCTTTGTATTTTTGCTACTTTATTTTTTACATATGTATATTTATTTCTTTTTTATCATAATTTTTTCCATCGATTTCTATGTTTTCTGAGATTATAGCATATTCTAATTCATTTCTATTTCTGCATTATTCCATACATTTTATTGCTTATATTATCAATGATTTTTTATTACTTTTTTCTTTGATGTACACCCTTGCACTTTCAAATTAATATCTTGTTGTGTTATGACTAATATTAAATAAATGCAAAATAAATTTAAATGAAATTATTGTATTTCATAGGAAAATGTTTTAATGATGATTTTTATTTATAACACATAAAAATGGTTAACTCTGAATGATTTATTGGACTTTTCAATATTTCTAGAGATGGTGTTTAACGTTAAGGAGTTTTTTTTTTTTTATTTGTAAATTTTCTTCTGCTTTACTCATGGCGTTTAGAAGTCGGCGTGGTCTAGTAGGTAGTGTGCTGGCTTATTAGACGAAAGGCCCGAGTTCGAATCCCAGGTCAGACATCAAAACGAAAATATGAAAAATATTTCTTCGGCGACTTCCTCTCAGCAGATTTCTGGCAAAAACTCTGAGAGTAAAAATTGCCATGAAAAGCTTCTCAAAAAATCTGTCGTTCGGAGTCGACTTTAAACTGTAGGTGCCGCCACTCATGTATAAAATAAACGCACACAACACGAGTGGTGTTAGAAGCTAGGACGTTGTACAATGGGACAGTTCGACCTCCGGGTACTGTACTTGTCACAGTTGACAAGTACACGTCCTCTAACCTAACCTAACCTACTCATGGCGTATAATACAATCAACGACAAAAAATCTTACACTTGGAAATAATTTTCTCTCCAATCTTTTCTTGAGGAATCATAAATAAATCCCCAAAATTTTAAATCTTTTTTACTCCAGAAATTATTGATTTAAATTTGTGCTACTTTACGTCAGTCACTCTCTGTATAAATTTATTTACACAATAATTTTTTGGTTGATCCCATTCCAATGGGATAAATAAATCTAATTGCCAGATGATATAAATGTTTTTGTAACATTTCATTCTAGGCACTATGTATCACATGCAATATTGCGTAGATATGTCTTTGTAATGATATATAGTAGACAACATAATTATGAGAGTATCCCTGACGAAAAGTTTTGCTGCCATTTGCCAATGAGTTTACGCCACTACACTAGTGATTTCAGCCAAATAATGGCCCAAACTCTCCTCTAGGCTTGATAGCCGCTTTGTTATCCTAACGTTAGTGTTATGCAATAACCAAACCAATTAGATGATTTTAACCCAACAAAGATTTAAGAAAGTGAAGTCGCCGTAGTCTAGTAGGTAGTGTGTTGGCTTATTAGACGTGAGGCCACGGTTCAAACCCTAGGTCGGACAAAAAACTAAATATATCTTCGGCGACTTCCTCTAAGCAGATTTCTGGCAAAATCTCTGAGAATAAATAAATAAATACAATTGCCATGAAAAGTTTCTCAAAAATCTGTCGTTCGGAGTCGACTTTAAACTGTAGGTCCCGCCACTCATGTGTAAAAATAATACACACAACATTAGTCGTGTGAGAAGCAAGGTCGTAATCCTGACTGAAGAATTGTAATGACCAACTATGTATATACATATGTATGTATGTATGTATGTACCTTTGCCAATGAATGAAGTTTCGTTGAGATCAGTTGGCGCTTCTCAATTCAATTGATTTTTCTGTAGTGATAGCTTTAGCCAGTGGTGTTGTCGAGCCGGAACGCTCCGAAACGTCGTTCCGGTACTTCCTTTTTGGACAGGAACGCGTTCCGGAACTAAAGATGATTTCTGATAACGAGAATTGGCTGACAATTTGAAAAAAAAAAATTAAAAAGAATTGCTGATTTTTTTTTTCTAATTTTTGACGAATTTTTATATGTATTTTTATAAACAAAGGTTTGAACCGAACCCGAACCGGAACGAACCGGCTTGTTTTTCCGAACCGTGAACCGGAGTCCGGAACGTTTTTTTCTGCTGAACCGGAACTCGACCCAAACCGAAACATATATGTGAACCCAAACCCGAACTAATTACTACTTAAGAATTTGAGTATTTAAAACCATTTTTTAACCCTTTAGGCCACATTTAAATTTAACTCTTGCTACCAAGAGAATCACTTATTTTTTCCATACAAAAATGAAGAGCGGCTATTTCCGCCTTTTTATCGTTAAATCATGGTTTTTCCTTTCCTTTTTATGCTATAAACAGGGCCGATCATGGCGACGGACGAAAATTGGGGGAAATCTCCCTCCCCCCGTCGTCAAATTTGGGACATGAGACCCAAAAAAAACGCCGCCGCCAGGATTATCATGGAAAATCACCCCCGTCGTTAAATTTGGGACATGAGACCGCACAGAGCGGCCGCCTACCCAGGATCGAACCTGTCTATATAATTATATATACACGTTCCGGTAAAAAAAAAATTGGCACAACACCACTGGCTTTAGCTGGAAGTAGTCGAGAGAGTTTGATTTACTTGAAGTGAGGGCGAATAATACTGTTTGCTCTTCAAAGCCGATCATAAAAAAGTAAAAATGAGAACTTAAGGAAAAAAATGTTGCAACAATTGTTAAATGCGGTTGATAGTAAATTGATAACATTGATGTCTAATAATAATTCTTATTGCATGATTGGTATTACACTAAGGTTTTTAATAGCCATATGCGCAAGAGGATGTCAAGAAAAAACTCAAAACATATAGAAATTAAAAATTCTTTCCTTCTCTGCTCGAATGCACAACTCTGACGGAGCATGAGATGCTCACAGTATACATGATTGATTTATAATCTAATGGAACTAAATTCCAACATACCATACATACATACATACATACATATGTATGCATATTCATAACATATTGTCTTATGTCTATTGTATCTGAGCAGATAATCCAATGACAAACAAACTGTAAATAAATTAAAATCAAAATTCAAACTAAAATATCTTTTGAAAATAATGAAAAACTCTCCCACTGTCATCTAACTAAAAACACTGTCTATACTTTTTTCGACGAAGTACTTGAAATAAAATTGAATTTTTGAGTCTTGTGTATACGAACAATCTGGTATAAGTATTAGTCTCGAGTTATTCTTCTTGTTTTTATAATTTTTTATCTTAATTTTTGTGGTGTGGTATCTACAAACTACAAACAAAATGAAGTGTTGGTTGGAATAGTTTCGATGGATGATTTAATTCAAAACAAAACATAATTAAAACCATGTTTCTCTAAATATTGTCTATACATATGTACATATGTACATGCATACTTGAAAAGATATTTTCGCTAGTATTTATGTATAAAAGAAAACATCACACAATTAAGAGAGACATAACATATCAAATGATTTATTGGACTTTTCAATATTTCTAGAGTTTATTAGATGGTGTTTAACGTTAAGGAGTTTTTTTTTTGTAAATTTTCTTCTGCTTTATAATGATGGCGTATAATACAATCAACGACAAAAAATTTTACACTTGGAAATAATTTTCTTTCCAATCTTTTTTTGAGGAATCATAAATAAATCCCAAATATTTTAAAACTTATTTTTTGCTCAAGAAATTATTGGCTTAAATTTGTGGTACTTTACGTCAGTCACTCTCTGTATAAATTTATTTACACAATAATTTTTTGGTTGATCCCATTCCAATGGGATAAACAAATCTAATTGCCAGATGATATAAATGTTTTTGTAACATTTCATTGGTTTTTAATACAGAAATTCTTAAATATTTAAAACGTTTATTTGAATAACTTTTACTTGCACAATACGCACTCACATTCCATGAGAACAACACATAAATCTTTCAATGAATTTCGAATGGAAAATATGTGACAGTTTGGGAATAGTCTGTTGTCTAATATACTGTTTATGTTCTATTATAGTGCGTTCTATAGCTATAAGAGCACTCTTTATTAGTTCCATACAGTCGCTGGAACATGTACTTGGATTGTCAGTGTGAGATAATTCAAACGACAATTTTTTCGTTCCATTGAAAATAACTCTGAAAGAGTTGTAGATCAATAGGGAAACCTTTAAATGGAAACAATAATATGGTACTTAGCATATTTTGTTTAAAACAATTTATAAAATTAAGAAAAGAAACGAAACTGAAAAATTTCAAAACCCAACGCATGTTTGTAGCTAACGCGTTATGGTTGTCAAAAGATTCTTTGGATCGTAATATTTTCAGCAGAGTGAGTTCATGCCTACTCTCATCCAAATAAGGAATCATTATGCCAGTGTAGTTTTGAAACTGTTGACCAAACCAGCAATGGATTACAGAAATAAGATATAACTTTGGACACGTGAAATTTAATTATAAGATTATTTGGAGAAGGTAAATTACGAGTAGTGAGATTGAAGTCGCCGTGGTCTTGTAAGTAGTGTGTTGGCTTATTAGAAGTGAGGCCGCGGTTTAAATCCCAGGTCAGACATCTCAAAGAAAAAGAAATATGACAAAATATTTCTTTAGCGACTTCCTCTCAGCAGATTTCTGGCAAAAACTCTAAGAGTAAATAAAATTGCCATGAAAAGTTTCTTAAAAAGTATCTCGTTCGGAGTCGATTTTAAACGGCAGGTCCCACCACTCATGTATAAAAATTAACGCACACAACATAAGTGTTGTGAGAAACGAGGTTGTAACCCTGACTAAAGGGTAATAATGACCAATTATGTATATGTATGTTATGTATGTATAAGCTTGATATCAATGGATGATAAATTCGTTAAGCTGACAAGGAATGGAGAGCCAAATGAACTAAATCTGCACCTGGAAGAGATGCTTAATGGTCAATTTAACAGAGGTAAGTGACATACCATACCACTCAAATGGAGAGTGTAACGGAATCGGCCCTACAGTTGCCCAGACAAGTGAGATACTGAAGCGCCCGAAGAGAAAGTCGAGACAACGGCTACACTCCTTAACGTGTTTGGAGTTGATCGTAACACTCGAGGAGGGTCTAATAAAAGATTGGCTATCAGAAAAGATTCAGATACAGGACAAAGGAGTACTTTTAATGAGGTTCCATTGACCGCTTGGTGACTGGCTAATACCTTAGCCTGAAATACGCTACAGTGATACGATAATCGGAGGGCAATGTATAGGTCCAGCATTCCAGAAACGATAGCGCTACCCAGCCTATTATCGAGTCTGAGGCCATCGGTGCACACATCCAAGAATTCCGGGGAGAAGATCACGTTACAGATCCAATCGTCCCTGTTAGGAATTTGAAAATGAAATCTCCTGTCCAAATAATATACATATGTATGTAGGGAGATAATCGCTGTGCGATGGGGCTGCGGGATTAACCTGCAAAATAGAAGAATGAACAGAAGGAATGATGCATCAGCGAAACATGGCATTGAGACTAATGGCGGCGAGTTTGGCTGCTTGTTTTGCAACCTTAAATAAAGGACTGGTATTCGTTTTTTTTTAATATTAAAATTGTAAAATTTTTATATTTTATATTTTTTTAAATGAGAAATGAGTTTTCGTTATTTTAAAATAGAATCGAACTGGATTTAAATGAAAGTATTTCGTGGCATCAAAGAAAATAAAATAAAAAATCATTTACTGTGGACATGTCTCGTTTTGTTTGCCAGCTTCTTATTTATAATATTATTGTAGTGTGTTGGTCACTATTGGTCACATTTATCCAATCGCCCAATAATATAAAATTACATTCTGCCCAATAATATTGTTACGAAAATGGAAACGGTGTAACATCGTTTAACATTAAGACGGTAACCAAAAGCTACAAAAACAAAAACCATCAGAATGAAAGAAAATCGGATAGAAAAGTAAGAAGGAAGCAATAACAAACAACGTAAACCAAGTACACAAACAACAAGGAAATCGCGATGGAATGCTCAAAAAGATGAAACCACAAACATCATTTGACTTCAAGAACGTTCATCAGACTGTTAACGTTGGCATATAAAAAGGCAAGACAAAGCAGGCAACGAGCAGTAAGAATTTAGTCAGCCTTGTGTGAAGTCGCGTTGCATGTGAAGAGAACAGTCGTGGTTTGAAGATCTCCGTTGTTAAGATCTGCGTTGTTAGCGAACAAAGTCAATTATTGTTGTATTCATCAAGTTGTGAACAGTGACACACAAATAAGTGGGAACAATAAAGAATTTAATTGAAACTAAACACGAATTTATTTTTATTTTATTTGCAATCAACGAACTCATATTTTAAACGTTGCTGACAAAGGTAAAAACGTAACAATATAAACAAAAAATCTATATATTGTAACGTAAAGGGCATGGAGGGAATTAGATTACGTTAATTTATTAAACATTGAAATTTGAAATAGAGAAATATGACGACACACAAGAAATGCAAATGATTGAATAATAATTATGTAGATTATAAAACAAAGAACATGTTGAAAGAATTAGCATTAGTAGTTAGTATAAATAGCTGTTTAAGTTGTAAATAAATATCAGAATATTTTTAACTAATTGACAAAGATCTTCTCATTATTCTAACTGAGCACTGCAACCGTTGGCTTAGCTTAATTAAATATCTTCTTCTTATCCTCTTCTTATTAATTTGTACCAAAATGTACATTTCTTAATACATGTAACGCTAATGATTGTTCCAATAATGAATTGTAAATCTAATACTGCACTCCCATGGAATATTATTTGAGCCACACCTCTTTCTGACTCTGTCTGAATATGATGTGCGCGAGCAGAACAAGAACAATGCAAGCCAGCATTGTGTTGTACCAAATAGATTGACTTGCATTCATGCCTGTTCATCATGAACAAGTTCATCTTTCTATTCATTAAATCGCTTCTAGTACACAGAGTGACATATAATAGTGAACACGTAAAATTAAAATTATATATGTACTTGATAGTGTTTTCACATGATGAAACCTGTGTTGCGGTCTATTGTACCAGCAGCATTATTGTCTGTCTGAATGTCACTTTATCGAAGCATCTTTAATTCTTATGTACTCGTATATCCAAACAGCTGTCATAATTGTTAACAAGCAAAACAATTAGTCTGCTTGAAATATCTTATATTTTTCATCTTATGTGTCTAGCCTAGTCTACTACTGCACTTTTTCCATTGCTCCCTGTTTTTAGATCGCACTCAACTCGTGTGAAACATCTAGTTGTCAGCCAAGAGATTTTATAGCACAAGATTTTACAGGTGAAAGTAAGTGAATATAGACACACAGTTGCAATTGCTGGCGACATATCCTTGTTTTGTGCAAATACTTTAGCTGCACACAGTTAATGAGAACGACTGACAGGCAGACAGACCCAACCAATACTGTAGTGACAGCTTATCTCTGCTCTTCATAATCAATAGACAAAATGCCAGAGAATACAGATGTCATAACAAGAAAAAAACATAATTAACACGAGAAAAAACGTCGTTCTTGTAATTACGTTCATTGGTGTTTCTTCTTTACAAAAACGTGGGAATACTGCTGAAATGAGTTGTTAATAGCTTGGTCTGCTAGTTCTTTTACGGTGTAATTTTCTTCTGTCACAAAGTAAGTTAAACGAAAACAAAAAAAGATTTTAAAAATTTATGAAAACAATAACAGGATGAACAAATGACGACGTTCATTTTTACCTCTCTTGCCAATAGTAACAGATGATTTGAAACTGTAACTGTCCATTTAAAATTTAATTAAGATTGTTCTACCAATAACTTTTTTAAGCGCCATTATTACAACTTGCAGTTAAACTTGGGTTTAGTTAAAGGTAACTTTAGCTAAAGTGAACTTTAAAGTGCCCAATTATTGAATTATAGTGTTAGCTTAGACAGACGTATACATTTATATAGATAGATTGGAGTAATATACAGAACGTTTACTAAATTGAGTATGTGTACAATATAACGTCATTTAATAGCCGTTACAGCTTCTATGAGTGGAGAGTATCCCAATTGTTTAATTTTCCCCGACTCTGGCACATATATAAGGCTGAGTTTGGTCGACGGTATGTGTGACTGTGGCTTATCCATAATTGTTCAAAACTACATGAAACACCGGCACAGACTCAATCTCAACATTATTGAGCATGTTTGCGAGAAACTTGCCCGTAAGCTTTATAATTTCAGTATCAGCATAGTGGTGCTGAGAGAAACAAGGAATTAGGCAAGAATGGAACAACATAACCCTGGAATTTTAACCCAATCTCGTGCAGTCCATGCCTCGACGTTTGCAAGTGGTAATAGAAGCCAAATGTTTTTGAATTTAAGGTCCCCTGTGGTTTGTCGCTTGTTCACATAGTTTGAGAAAAAAACTAACGGAGTCAAATAGCAAGATCTAGGTGTCCAATTCAAATTATCTTATGCTCGTGCAGAATGTCCAATGTGCTGTGTAGTACGCAGCGCCACATCTCGCTGGTGTCCAGATCATCTAATTTAGGCTAAAATAATTTGGTAATCAACCTACAGTGCTCTTTGTCATTGTGGCCTGGTTTTTGAGTGGCCGGGTCAACGTCTTCTTCAAAATATATGAACCGATGATGTGTGCAACACAAAATTCACACCAAACAGTGACTTTTTCGGGATGCATTTGGACCAGAGTTCAGCAATGAATCGTTATTTCGCTACTAATAAGTACTCATGAAATTTTGAATAAAATGAGTCAACAATATTGAAATTTAACTACTCTGATTCATTCAGACTCACTACAACGTTGATTTATAAGTACAGGTTGCAATGACATCAAACTCATACCATTCGAAATACATATGTTTGATTCATAAGCCTACTTATTCAGATTCATAAATTTAGAAAAATACTTATAATACTCATAAATGATTCGAGTGATTCGAATCATTCATCAAAATTTACAGCCTTAGTGGTTGTTGCATTTACAAAAAAAGAAAAAAGACAAAGACAACAAGCAAAGCAAACACACAACCTTTTAGTGAGTATTGGAGAGTTCTCATAATTATTTTGAGATTCTTATAAATGTTGAGTAAAGGAGAGTCGAAATTAACAACATCATGCGTATTGTTAAGTACGAGTACGAAGAGTAGTTCAAACTTTGAATATGAGTAGTATGAGTATGATATTAAAATAAGTATGAATGCGTATAGGTTAGGTTAGGTTAGAGGACGTGTACTTGTCAACTGTGGCAAGTACAGTACCCGGAGGTCGAATTGACCCATTGTACAACGTCCTAGCTTCTCACACCACTCGTGTTGTGTGCGTTAATTTTATACATGAGTGGGCGGGAGCTACAGTTTAAAGTCGACTCCGAACCACAGATTTTTGAGAAGCGTTTCATGGCAATTTTTACTCTCAGAGTTTTTGCCAGAAATCTGCTGAGAGGAAGTCGCCGAAGAAATATTTTCATATTTTCGTTTTGATGACTGACCTGGGATTTGAACTCGGGCCTTTCGTCTAATAAGCCAACACACTACCTACTATACTACGGCGACTTCATGAATGCGTATAAGTATCTGAAATTATGAGTATGACTCGAATCTACTCATCGTTTTGAATACTCATTGCTGATCTCTGATTTGGACCCTCGAATTACATGGTAATTGGTATATTTCCAACATTGCAAATCTTGTTTATTCACATAAATATTCATCCACATCCCTGAATATGATTTTCCGATGAAAATTGGGATCATATGCCAACTGTTCCAGAAGCCCATTCAGCGAACATATGTCGTTATCTATGGTATGGTCGTCCATTGTGATTTGGCTAAACAGACAGACAGACTGAATGAACGAGTTACTAGGGAGAGTCTGTGTAAATTCATAAATCTCTTCAACATTTTTAAAACCCAACTGGTGACTTCAAAAACAAAATTTACAACTTAAAAAACAGTTTTTGCTCATTTTAAATGAAGAAAAGGAAAATAGATTTACAATAGATTTGCATTTAAATGTTGTATATTAAATGTGTATGACATTTGACAAATCTACAAATGACCTCCATTTTTCCAACACACAACTGAAACATGATTGGAATTATTTTCTAACAATTTGCGTTAAAAAATACAAATCAAATAAAAATCATAAAAATGGGAGAAAAAAAAAAGAAACTTTAAACACTCTGAAATATGTCACGTTTTGGATTCGTTTCGGTTGTTACAATTGGCAAGTTGAGGACATCATCGTCAACCCTTTCTGTTTTCTGACTTCAATGATCTTCTGCACTGAATATGACAAAAACGTATGCCGATTTATGGATGAAAAAGCATGCAAAGGCGGGTAGGGAGTGGGGATGACTGGGTACTTTTCTTTGGCAACAAAAACAGTTTGAAAAATTCAAATTTATTAATATTCTAAACTAGTACGTTGCCACTCTGAATACAATTTTATTCCATTAGATTTCGATGGCTTTTTATTATTATTTTTTTTTTTGCCAAGGGGAACTGAAAAAAAAAGACACATCAATTCTGCCATTTTCGAATACAATTTAAAAATGAACAGAACGGAAAGGCAATTCTGCAGCTAATGGTTATCGTAGACTAAGTGTGGTTAATGTTTTTCAAACCCTTTGTTTATGACAACAAAAAAAAATAAAAAAGAAGAAAAAAACGAACCCAATTTTTATTACGATTTTGTGATTTGATTTTTTTTGATTCTAATTTATGCACATCACACAGCTTTTGCATTTGCCATGAATTTTAAAGCTTAGCACAAACTAGGCGTAATTTAATAGGAAATTATTTCCTTTGGCATAATAAATGAAAAGTAGCAATTAATTATCGATCAATTTTCCAAGATATTGATGGTGGTAGTAAGTAGCAGTCTTTTGCTGGTCAAGGGAAAAGTTGTTATGACATGGTATAGCAATTAGAAAAGGAAATTCGAATACTTTTGCAGTCAAGAGGAAAATTAAAAATAATTACTTTCCAAATTTCCATTCTATTAGTACGGTATTAAGTGTTGTATTCAAAAACAAGAAATGCAAGCAGAATTGTAACCATGGTCACATTCATCCAAGCAGTAGCAAAAACAAACAGTTTAGAAGTCTAAGGGCCATTATTACAAATTGCCGTTAAAGTTAGGTTTAGTTAAAGGTAACTTTAGCTAAAGTGAACTTTAAAGTCTCCTTTAATTTCTTTTCGTTATTACAACCTACAGATAATATAAACTTAACTTTTTTTAAAATTTTGGCAGTGCCGGAGCAATGTCGATAACATTGCTTAATTAAACAAGTTCTTTTTAAACGTAGTGCCGGAGCAATGTCGATAACACTGCTCAATTAAACAAGTTCTTTTTAAACGTAGTGGCAACGGCGTGCTTCCTTTTTTTGTTGTATTTGTTTATTTTTTTATATCGGGTCCGCCATCTAACGTTTGTTTTCAACTAGTGCTAATTTCGTGAATGGTAACACTTAGCTCATGTCTGATTTGGCAGATAATTAGTTTTATCCTTCGCTTCGCTAAGTGGGCCTGCGATCGACTTACAGAAGATGCCGATTTTGGCAAAAAAAATCATCTTTTCAGATGAAGCTCATTTTGATCTTGGCGGGTATGTAAACAAGAAAAAATTTCGGATTTGGGGCACAGAAAACCAGCACGCATACGAGTACATTGAAAAGCCGACGCACCCAAAACAACTCACTGTTTGGTGCGGATTTTGGTTCAGAGGCATAATTGGTCCATTTTTCTTCGAAAATGCGCAATGAGTGGCCGTTACAGTCAATGGCGATCGTTATCGGGCCATGTTGAACGAATTTTTGTTCACAAAAATTGAAGAGGAGGATATTGGCAACATTTGGTTTCAATAGGACGGCGCTACGTGCCACACAGCTGAAGCTACACTCGATGATTTGCGCCCTGTTTTTGAAGATCGCATTATCAGCCGCAGAGCTGATGTCGTTTGGCCACCTCTTAACCGTAGATCGAGCCTTAAAAAAACTTCATAATTCTAGCTTATGTATCACTTTTGATACATACTTGTAGCACATAGTATTTTCACGATTACTGATAGATTTTGTTAAAAAATTTTAATATTTTGATTTGTTTTAATTCATTTTAATAAAATTATTTTATATTATTACATTTTATTATCACTTTTATGAAATTTACGCCAAAACTTTTGACATGATTTACATTGCAGTATGGCTTTTTACGTAAAAATTAAACACCTCATGTCAGCTTGGTTTTATTTTTTTCTAAATGGTAACATTTTGATATCTAGCACCATTGCTTTGTGGCGATTTATAAGTTTCCAATTGTTTAGATGGGCCAGCTTAATGTCACTCGCATCAGTAACGCTCTCAATTGAGTAATGACTGAAGCCTGATTGTACAAACTATTGTTATATTTCGTTAGAAAAATTTGTTTTCAACGTCATGTGAGGTAAAGAAGTTTCCCGTTGCAATAGAACATTGATTATGTCAATAAAAATGCTCTCTCTTTGATTCCTCTCTGGTTTCCCGGATACGGGTTACCCCAAATACGGCTGTAAGTAGTTGCTACGCACGTAGCATGTACTTGAATCTAAAACTGCCAATTCGATTTCGGCGGTCCACGAAATTTATAGCGACCATAAAATTCAATTAGTTACTAATCTACAGCGACAAAATTATTGGAAATTTCAATAATTTCAGCTCATTTTTCGAAAAGGCGTAATAGGTGTAAATTTATCAACGTTTCCGAATAGTACATTATCAAAGCGAATGATTATGTTATCACACACTTACGTAGTTGGCCGAAATATTATCATCTGTAATATCTATGATATAAAACATGGGACGAAACACTTTTTTTTAATGTTAGTCTGTCACGTAATATAAATATGAGAAGAGCAGTAAGAAAGACTCTACAACATTTCAGGAAACACCTGCTATTATCTGCATGAAAATTGGTAATATTTTCTCTTCCCAGACTACTAAATGCATACGGTTCTCTATTCCAAGTAGTCCATCTTTGGCGATAAACATCCTATTGTCATGTTTGTTGCTGCCAATACTTTCATCAGTTCATAGGACGAGCTTCTCTTTTCTTCTTTTCCAGAGTCTTCAGCAGCAGGAAAATTACATACATACATACAAAATCGCTGATTACAACCTTCGTTGTAAATTG
The DNA here is from genome assembly GCA_927399465.1 of Sarcophaga caerulescens. Lineage (NCBI taxonomy): Eukaryota > Metazoa > Arthropoda > Insecta > Diptera > Sarcophagidae > Sarcophaga > Sarcophaga caerulescens. The sequence continues at coordinate 24,872,769 of OV656867.1, forward strand.
GAAATGTCTGACCTAAGGTTTGAACCTTGGTCTGACGTCTAATAATCCTACACGATTCATACTAGACTACGGCTGCTTCAATCAATCTCAAGAATATATCCAGAAAAGAAAATTCAATCTTTTCAATTTCACCCAACCCTTAACTATCAATTCCTTCTCAAATACCATAAATAATGTATTATTTACGATAAAACTTCACAAAATCTTTAAAAACTTAAAAAAATTACATACACAACACCAAAGAATCTCTAGGAAAGTCGTATGTATCAAAAATGATACATAAGCCAGAATTATGAAGTTTTTGAATTTTTTAAGTCCTGTATAAAATTTTCTATTTTTATTTGGTTTAAAATAATGGCGATAACAAAGCTAATGAATTCAAAAAATATTAGGCATATACCTTTTTCCGACTTAAAGTTATATAGTCTCAAAAATTGAAATGTATCATTTTTGATACAAAGCTCGATCTACGGTTAACTGCGATTTGACACCGTTGGCCTATTATTTGTGTGGTGCCGTCAAAGATAAGTGTTACGCCGACAAGCCAGAGACAATTGACGCTTTAAAGGACAATATTCGTGAAGCCATTGGTGATATACAGCTGCACACAATCGATAATGTGCTTAAAAATTGGACCGATCGTGTAGGCTACTGCATGGCCAGCCAGGCAGCCATTTGAATGAAATTATTTTCCATTATTAACCGGAAGGATTGTACTTTCAAATAAAAAAAAGAAATTTGAGAAAATATTCAGTAGTTTTATTTTAAAGCATTTTCAAAAAAAAAAAGAAGTTATTGCCGGACCCAAACTTTAATAATCATCGTGGACAATGGTAACAGTGTGCCAGGATAGTGGAACACCTGCATTACGCGGATAAGATCTGTTTATACTATGTACAGATATGCACTTTTATTGAGTCAATATTCGGTTAATTGAGTACAATATTTTAAGTGTTCAGGCATAATATTATACAGAATTCAGCTTACTCAATATTCATTTGACAGCTGGTAAACAATAACATTGTTTTTATTTTGGTCGCGAAAATTAGTGTTGTTTGTTAGTTTATTAGTGTTTGTCTGTCGTTGTTGACATTTGAGTTGTCAAATATCAACTGAAAGTGTTCGGTTAATTGTAATATGCTCACTAAACACACTTATTACAGTGCTGCATTTTAAGTTTTACTCAATATTATAACAATTTGCGTATTTATTGGGCAATTAATAATTGAAACTATATATGAAATATTGAATTCATTAATGGCGTTTATTGCGATTTACGCAATAAAGGTGTATATCTGTACACCGTATTACTTCCGCATAATTTCACAAACATGCAGAAAATACTACACATGTTTGAGTTAGGATTAAAAATAAACTCAATTAAATTAAAAATAACTAGGATAAATACCATAAACCTAACCCCTTAAGCTGTTCTATGGTCGCCTTGAAAGTTCTCAAGATTAGATATGAAGTCATAAGAAGAGTGGAAAAGTAAAATCGTGCACCTTAAATGCTTAATTCAGTACAAAACCATGTGATCATCTGCAGTGTTGAGTCCATATTGCTATGAGAAAGTGAGACTTGGAATGTCGATTTAAATACTTTTTGGAGAGCATATTTTGCCTGTTCTTTGTCATAATTGGCACACAACACAAGGGCTACAAGGACTTTATCTGTTTGTTATTGAAACATCCAGATATACATGGTGAAGTCTGCTGGAGTAGGAGATTAGAGTCACTAGACATAGATGAACGATTTTGTAATGTAGCTTGCTGGAATTTTAGGAACTAATACATTACATTCACGACTATTACGGAAAATTTTTAAAACCCTCTTCACTCCACTGTGTAAAACGATTTTAACTTTCACCTTGGTTTACAAGGTCCAGTTAGTCCATTAGTTTGTATCAACTGCTTCAGCCGTCTATTCCATTTTTACATTTATTGTGACTTGTACTGAAAGGAACAAGTCCGTAGGATGGCTAAGCATCAAACATTATAATAAACTTGATTTTCGAAAGGTGGTAATGTGGTTTTTCGTTTAACATAAAAATTAAGTCCTATTGTATAATCTTATTGTTAGGAAAAGGGAAACGGTGTAACATCGTTTAACATAAAAATGATAAACAAAAGCTACAAAAACAAAAAACATGAGTATGAAAAAAAAGGGGATAGACAAGTAAGCTGTACACAAACTCGCGAAGGCGAAAACAAGAACATTCTACTTCAAGAACATTCATCAGACTGTTTACGTGGGCATATAAAAAGGCATGACAAAGCAGGCAACGAGTAGTAAGAATTCAGTCAATCTTTTGTGAAGACGCATTGCGTGTGAAGAGAACAGTCGTGGTTTGAAGATCTCCGCTACGCTGATCTAACGAACAAATGTTGTTGTTTGCGCCAAGGCCGTAAGCAAAGAAGAATAGCGAACAAGCAATTATTGTTGTATACTTCAAATTGGACACAGTGGCACATAAAAATTGTAGGAACAATAAAAAATTTAATTGAAACTAAACACAAATTTATTTTTATTTTGTTTGCAATCAACGAACTCATATTATAAAAGTTTTCAAAAAGGTAAAAACGTAACAATATGCATCACTGCGGCAATAAGCCAATGACAGGTGACAGTTCTAGTGTAAGCATTTGGTAGTTTTTTTAATATACAAAGAAAATATTTCTGGGATATATTTGTAATAATGCTTGAGAACATTTGATTTAAAATGCGTGAGAGATGGCAATTAACGCAACATTTCTATTATAAAATAGAATAGAGTGTCGGAACAGTATACCAGACAGACAGACACATTATAACGTTTAATATCAATATCTTAATTTTTGTTTTTTTGTTTCAGTCCAGTTAATTTATGTAATAATGATATGCAAATTTGAGGTCTTTGTTTGGAAAACTATAACGACTATTATTAGGAACTTGTGAACTATTTACATACATACATATATTGATACAAATGTATGGCTAATGTTCATACGAACCGAAAAGGATACCAATAGTTTTGTAATAAGGGTGGGTCTATGTTTTTCGTAAACCAGCACGTTTGTTTTCAAAGGCTTTTAATTTTATCAGTAATTTTCCAACCTTTTCGTTTTTAAGTATTCAATAAAAATACGCATTTTCTTTTACATTTTCTTTGTTTTTGTTTTTTTTTTTAATTATGAAAGTGTCTGTTGGCCATAAATTATTGCCGTTTTTATTTGCACTTGACCTTTAAAACTCCAGCTGCTAAAAATAGATTTTATATTGTAGGCTCATAAACTTCTTGGTGAATAAATATGTAGTTCGACTATCTAACCTCCTTACTGTTGTTGGATAAATTAAATTGTGTGATAAGAATTGTTTTAATATGCTAATGTTAAGGCAATTAACAACCTAATAATTCATTTATAAGGAAATTTCTTTGTCTAACCATATTTTCTATTTTCTTTCTTTACTAAATTAACAAGATTAAGATACAATTATTAATCCGTTTTTTCCCCCATTTAAATATTGAAATTGGTTGAAATGTTTAGGGGGGATTTCCTACAAGTTTGCTCTTTAATGTTACACTTAAATGTTGGTTAAACGTGAAACGTTTCAAATTATAGTCTAGTGTAGCAAAAAAAATAAAATATATTGTTATGTTTTTACCTTTCAAAAACGTTTAAAATATGTGCTCGTAGATTGCAAATAAAATAAAAATAAGTTTTGAGTTCAGTTTCAATTAAGCTTCTTTATTATTTGCACAATTCTGTGTGCTACTGTTCACAACTTGATGTAAACAACAACAATTGCTTTGTTTGTTATTCCTCTGTTTACATCCTTTGCATAAGCAATAACAATTGCTAGACAATTGTTCGCACAGACCTTTGTAACGGAGATCTTTAAACCACGTCTTCACACAAGACTGACTCACCTTTTACTGACTAACTCGCATACTTTGACTTAACATTTATATGGCAGGGTAAAAAGTCGGATGAATGTTCTTGAAGGCGAATGTTCGTGGCTTCGTTGTTTCATTATTGTTGTTTGCAGCGTTGCCAGTAATTTGTTTTTTAAAACTTTTTATTTCTGGGAAAAAAAATTTTTTTTACAAAAAAAATTGTTTTCTACAAAAGTACCAACATTTTTATAGGAAACCCCGGAGCCCGGTGCCATTTGTTGGTGTTTCCTTGTTTCTTTTGCCCGAGACTAATAAAATAGACAATATTTTATTCAAAAATGTAAATATTTCGTGTTATTATTATTGAATTTATTGAAAAAAATTTTAAAATTAATTTTGTCGAAAAAACTTGTTTTGTTAAAAAACAAATTCAAAGAAAACTTTTCTGCATCTTAAAAAACTTGAACAAAAAATTGGCAAATGGCAACGCTGATTGCTTGTGTATTTTGTTTATAATTATTCTTGTAGTGTTTGTTGTTGTATTTTTGTTTACTTGTTTACTATTTTTTATGCTGGTTTTTGTTTTTATATTACACAGTGCGATAATTTGTACACAAGTTCATTGCTTTGTTTTTGTAGCTTTTGTTTATAATTTTAATGTTAAACGATGTAAAAGCAAAACACCAGTTTCTAAATTATTTTTTCATTTTCGTAACAATACTATTTTTTATAGAATTTATTAATTTTAATTAAAATTATTTCGATTTAATTTTAATTTCAAATATTAATTTGTTAATGTTGGAAACTCCAGGAAAAAATATTCAAAATTAGGGATTCATGTTTATGCTTTAAGTTCTTTAAGTTGGCTATCAAAAATTCAAATACATCACCCTCCATGAGAGTCCAAATGCAATAAATGAAGTCTGACGAATCAACTCAACATAATTACAAATTTAACCATTCTAAATCCTCTACACATAATTACAATCATCGTCTTTTACCTTTTCTCATTCTCTATTCTATTTACTTTGAGATTTAAATACTAACAGACGGTGGCAGTGGTAGTTAGAAGCACTGGCTATAAACAGTAGAGAAAAAGCGATTTCTTAAATGCAACACAATGTAAATGAGGGATAGATGGGCAAAATGAAAGAGTAAAATCACAGTTCCGGCACTGCGATGATTACAATTTTTCCAGCAAGATTGTATGAATGGCTGGAGCCTGCATGATGACCGATTAGATTTCGTTTGATCACAATGTTGCCAGACTATTAAGCAGCTTTGGATTTATATTATCGAAACTGATAAATTAATTTCCAAATCTTCTAGCGCACATGTGCTTGTTTTTATACTTACATAATTGGTCATTACAAACTTTTAGTCATGATTATATCGTAGCTTCTCACACCACTTATGCTGTGTGTGTTAATTTTATCCATCCGTAGCGGAACATACAGATTAAAATCGAAATCCGAAAGACAGATTTCTTGTGAAACTTTTCATGGCAAGTATATTGTTACGAAAATGGAAACGGTGTACCATCGTTTAACATTAAAACGCCAAACAAAAGCTACACAAACAAATACAACGAACTTGTTACAGGTAAACCAACAACATCAGTATGAGAGGAAAGGGGATAGACAAGTAAGCGAACGCAACAACAAGCAATGTGAACAAAATACACAAACAACAATGAAGTCGCGATTGAGGATCTCAAGAAAGCGAAAACGCGAACATTCTACTTCAAGAATGTTCGTCAGACTGTTTACGTAGGCATATAAAAAGGCAAGACAAAGCAGGCAACCAGCAGTAGTAAGAATTCAGTCAGCCTTGTGTGAAGTCGCGTTGCATGTGAAGAGAACAGTCGTGGTTTGAAGGTCTGCGTTGTAAAGATTTGCGTTGTTAGCGAACAAAGTCAATTATTGTTGTATTCATCAAGTTGTGAACAGTGACACACAAATGTTGTGCGAGCAATAAAGAATTTAATTGAAACTAAACACAAATTTATTTTTATTTTGTTTGCAATCAACGAACTTATATTTTAAACGTTTTTAAAAAGGTAAAACCGTAACAATATTTACTCTCAGAGTTTTTGGCAGAAATCTGCTGAGAGGAAGTCGACAAAGATTTATTTTTTTCATATTTCGTTTTCTTTGAACCATGGCCTCACGTCTAATAAGCCGACTTCTATTACTTACATACGTAATATTTTCAGCAACACATCAAAAGTGCTTTTAGTTGGAAGAGGCCATTAAAAACATTTTGTTAATTATAAATTCTTAAACATCTGGCAACTTTGGTTGGGCAATCTGACAATGATGTTAACAAATAAACATTTCAACGATTCAATGAATGAATGAATGGGTAAAGAAATGAATAAAAATGTTAAAGAGTAGACGAGGCTGCTAAACAATATACAGCTTATTTAGGATGGCAGACGGACGCTGATGTTGGAAGCCTTTCTACTTCTGTGCTTAATTACGGAAAGTTTTTTTCCGAGCAAAACAAACAGAAAAAACCTGAACGACGGTATTCTCCTTCATATTCAACGACTGCATTAGAGCGTGAGCTCATAATTTAAATGAAGTAATTTTCTCTGTTATTTTTTATGATGTTTAATATTCATTTCAACCAAAAAGTGAGAAAAACAAAAAAAGAAAAACAAAAAAGAAAAACCCCACACAAAAAACTTGAAAGAATGGAATGAATTCCGTAAATGAAAAACGCAAATGCACACTACACCGTGTAAACGCTGTAAAAATAAATGAAAAGTTGTAATTTAATGGCAGAAGTAACAATGAAAATTCCAACAATTTTATTATGAATGGCTTTAAGGATCAGCTGGAATTTATGGCAAAAACGCGACAGGCGACCCTTTTTTTGCCTTCTTTTTTTTATTTCATTTCATTTCAAATATTCTCTCGCTGCTGTTGGTTGGTTTTCTAACATTCATTCATTGTTTTTTTTGTTTGTTTGTTCGTTTAGTATTTCAGTATTTGTTGGTTTACACCAGGCAGTTTTAGTTCTTGAAATCTAATTCAAATATTTTTTACCAGCTTTTTACTTTTTCTTTGCATTTGCCTTTTCCTTTCCAACTGTCAAGAGTATGAAATATTTCCTGTTTTTCAAAAGTCACACACTTTCGCGTTAACCGTCGAGTGTTGCTCGTGTTTTTTATTTGCAGTTAAAGAATGTCTCAAGGGAAAAATTTTGAAATGTTAATTGATAATCGTAAAATTTTCACTGACTACAAAATTAAAACAACAAACAAAAAGAAAAATCAAGTAAAAACGACCGAATGCCATAAAATCACCCACAGGCACAAACACATACACACACCCCTTCCTTCACCTGGCAAAAGGATAAAAACGAATTAAAAAATTTTGAAATGTTTGTAGAAAATTTGATTGCGAACGTATTATTTACCATACATATATACATACATTCACACATTCATACAACTCACGATAAAGGATGAATGATATTCAAACCTGAAAGCAAAAATTTATGTTCAGACCTTGGAAAACTTTATGCAGACAATGAAATTATTCAACAACATTGAGGAAAAATACTTCATCGTAAATCTGATTTTTATGAGTTCGTTCTTTCGTTCATTTGTTAGTTTTTAGTTAACGTAAACGTAACCTTCTACAAGTTTATTTCAAACAGTTTAAAAATTATTGAAGGAATATTCTAAAGGTGAGATTATTACCTTTGGGTAGATTCATTACAAAAAAAATTAAAAATGTTAAGGCTAAGATAGGTTTGATGTAGCATAGTTAACTTTTTTAGTGGGAATACATATGTATGTACGTATGTATTTCGCAATATTTTATTATAAATTCTCATCATTGCAAGCAAATTTAATTTTTTTATAAAATATTTGTACGTTTTTACCTTTTTAAAAACGTTTAAAATCTTAGTTCGTTGACTGCAAACAAAATAAAAATAAATTTGGTCTTTAGTTTCAATTAAATTAAATTAAAATGACATATACAACAATAACTGCTTATTCGCTATTATTCTTTGCTTACGCCCTTTGCGCAAACAACAACACTTGTTCGTTAGACCTGTATAGCAAAGATCTTCAAACCACGACTGTTCTCTTCTGACTGAATTCTTACTACTTGTTGCCTGTCCACGACCACGTAACCAGTTTGATGAATGTTCTTGAAGTAGAATGTTCGTGTTTTCGCCTTCTCGAGAACTCGATCTTCGCTTCATTTGTTGTTTGTGTATTTTGGTTGCATTCTTTGTTGTTGCGTTCTTGCTTACTTTTTTTTTTTTATTATTTTTTAACTTATAATTAAAATTATAAGGTAAAATATAAAAGAATAGGAGCAAGAGCAGCTTAGGCCTTCAGCTCAACAAAATTAATAAATTATGTGATTAAGAGGTATTATAACATTGTAGTATTATTGTAAGATAATTTAAATATTCATATTTCATAAAGTAACTTAGATTTTTTAAGAAATTTCATTAGTTTGGATACGTTTTCAACATTAGGATAGGATAGGGAGTCTAAGGGATCTGAGTTTCGAAAAATCGAGTTACAAACGTCCGACAGCAATGGGCAGTGGCATAAAATATGATTGAGTGTTATTGGTATATTAGCATAGCAGTTACAGAAAGGAGTGAAATTTCGTTTGAATATGAAACCATGCGAAATCATTGTATGTCCTACTCTAAGACGAAGAAGTTTTATACTATGAAGTCTAAAGTAATCATTTGAATATTCTGTTAAATAGTCATAAATTGTATTTTTCCCTTTGTTGATCATTCGGTACATTGAGGAGGTATGACTATAGGTGTTATCCTTATCGATTTCGGTGTAGTGTTTATCAATTTGTCTCATTAGATCTTTTCGATTTAAATTATCAGTAAAGTATACGGGTTGATTCCCCGCGTTCTTTGCTGCGTTGTCCGCAAATTCATTACCTACAATTCCACAATGTCCGGGGACCCAAATTAATTTAAGATTAGGAAATCGATCGATCAAAATGGTTCTAATAGCAGATGTATAAAAATTGGTATTGGAGATATTAAGAATTGACTTTATAGCTGAGAGAGTCTGTACAGTTAATAAATTTTCCCTTCTCTTTTCTCACATATAAACAAGACTCGTATATTGCTATAATTTCTGCTGAAAAATTTGAACTAAATTCATAAAGTTTTGCAATTTTTAAAACTCTGTTGTCTGTTCTGATACTGTATGAAACAGATGAGTTCAGTTTTGAACCGTCGGTGTAAAGAAATTCGTAGTCCCTTACGGACCTTGATGTTTGCAAATAATTGTCTATATTAAAGCGGGGATGTAATAGATTTGCGCAAACAACAACACTTGTTCGTTAGACCTGTATAGCGGAGATCTTCAAACCACGACTGTTCTCTTCTGACTGAATTCTTACTACTCGTTGCCTGCTTTGTATTGCCCTTTTATATGTCCACGTAAACAGTCTGATGAATGTTCTTGAAGTAGAATGTTCGTGTTTTCGCCTTCTCGAGAACTCGAATGTCGCTTCATTTATTGTTTGTATATTTTGGTTGCATTCTTTGTTGTTGCGTTCTTGCTTACTTGTCTATCCACTTTTCTTTAATACTCATGGTTTTTGTTTTTGTAGCTTTTGTTTATCATTTTAATGTTAAACGATGTTACACCGTTTCCCTTTTCATAATAATATGTATTCTATTATGTGAAATGCTTTAATGATTACAAAAATTTGATTTCAAATGTCATTGTGCTGTGATTGTAACACATCTAAGAGACACATCGACATCTGAAGCTTACTTGACCAATTTTAATCTTAGCACAAATACGCCATAAACGTCAATTTAAAACTGCATCTATTTATGATTCATGGGTTTAATAATTCGAATCAGCAAAATATCGGTGCATCTACTTATAGGCCACATGTTCGTAACAGCGAATTCTACTGAAAAATATTAAAGTATTACATGTTCCCTAACTTTGTTACGCCTGATACCGTCACATCTAAATGATTACATTAACGAACAAATGTTTGTCCTTCTTAGGCCCACAGAGCCAAGAAGACACCGAAATAAAGTCTGAAATGAAAGAAAATAATTTTATTGCCAATATTTAGTTGTGGAATTATTAATCGGCAATTATTGACAACTGAAGGAAATCCAAAATTGCCATAGTGTAGTGGGAGACCACGGTTCAACCCCTATCGAACAAAAGGAAATATGAAAAAATGTTTCTTAGACAACTACCTCTCAGAAGATTTCTGGCAAACACTCTGAGAGCAAGTAATAACCATAAAAAGTTTCTCAAAAATCTGTGGTTCAGAATCGACTGTAAAATGTAGATTCCACCACTTATGGATAAAACTAAAACACACCACATAAGTAGCGCGAGAAGTTAGGTCGTAATACTGACTGAAGGGTTGTGATGACCAATTATGTAAGTATGTATGTATGTATGTACTAACGAATCGCCTTGGAAAAGTAATCACCGACATCAATGCAGATTTAAACAATAATATCTGATATCTTATCACTTGCATTGCAGGAACTGGACGTAAAGATGAGTTAAAAATTTTTAGATGAAACATGTGAGCCTTTCAACAAGGCTTGATACTATCCCGAATACTGACTGACCAATTGTGTATGTATGTAATTATAGACAACGTTTGAAATTTTAAGGCAGCAAATTTCCGTGTTGAGTAATTTTTCATTTTCAATATTTCAATTGGCCGTAAAATTTTTAACAATTTTTGAAATTTTTCCACATTTTTACGATGTTTATCGTTCTCGAATAAGTGTGGACCAACAATGTCGTCAGTCCATAAACCACACCCAACCGTGTATCTTTCAGGGTGAATTGGCACCCTGAAATTACTATTTATCTACCTCACACCAGATACAACAATTCGTTTTGTACGCTTTAAGTGAAATATGTGCTTGAGTAATACTTCGCAAATGTTGTTCGATTGTTAGCCTATTCATGTGTAGCCCCTGCGCTAACATTCTGTGACTTCGATGGAAATTGGCCAGTATGGGGGCTGCGCTTACCCGTGGCGTCGCAGTGGGCGCTATGCGTGCTTAAGTGAGCACAGAGCTACCACTCCAACCTAACCTAGCCTGTTCATGGGTATCAGGTCTTATATGTGCCTAGCATATTCAATTGTGGTCAATTCATATTAGATGGTTTAGGTGAGTCTACGGACAAATATTGAGCGGCCTTTAACTATCTTGACTAATACGGTGTTCAGATACACCTTTATTGCGTAAATCGTAATAAACGCCATTATTGAGCTCAATATTTCATATAAAGTTTCAATAAATACGCAAATTGTTATAATATTGAGTAAAACTTAAAATGCAGCACTATCATAAGTGTGTTTAGTGAGTATATTACAAATTACCGAACACTTTCTGTTGATATTTGACAACTCAAATGTCAACAACGACAAACAAACACTAATAAACTAACAAACAACACTAATTTTCGCGACCAAAATTAAAACAATGTTATTGTTTACCAGCTGTCAAATGTATATTGAGTAAGCTAAATTGCATATATTATTATGTCTGAACACTTAAAATATTGTACTCAATTAACCAAATATTGACTCAATAAATGTTCATATGTGAACAATCCTGCATATAAACTTAAATTCCATGGACCTGTGAATTTTATAAAACCCTACACTGGACAATTTAATACATATAAAATAATCATAAAATTAAACCCAATAATAATATAAGCAAAAGGAAACGATAAGAATGATTAGCTGCTTCATGTTTTCAACTACATTTTTTTCTTTAATACCATCTTACTTACTTACTATTCAAGTGTTGGTTTACTACCGGAGCGAAAATTTACTCATTTTTCAAAATTGTTAACAACTTATCATTTAGTTTTTAGGGTGAAAATATCCCAAGTAAAAGTTAATTTGTGTTTGTATTGATTTAAAAAATGATAAAAGAAGGTGAATAATTAAAATGTGAACGTGTGTGTTTGTTTAATTTTTTTTTTTTTTTTTATTTATTTCCAGTATTTCATTATCGTCCTTTTTCTTCACGTGCATATGTGTGTGTGTTGGTGTGGAAATTAATAAATTACTTTACACAACTGGTATGGTATCTGAATGTGTATATTATGTACATATGTGTGAGTGTGAGATTATATGCCTTTAGTCTTAATTAAAATTTTCATACCAGCATTTGAGTTATTACAGCCACACTGCTGTTTTAGCTCCTTTTTGTTCTTTTTTTTTTTGCACTTTTTTCCTGACATTCAGTGATAAGGATGAAGATATTTTGTCTTACTCAGATAGTGTGTGTGTGGGGGAGGAATGTTTGTGTTCTTGTATTATAACAAATGCAAATCAACAACAAATTTTCTTTTACTAGAGTCTTATACTACCAGTTGCCTTTTGTTTTTGTTTCTTCTTTATCGTATCACATTGTTGTTGTTATTATAGTAAATCGTAATCATAAAATTAAAAAAAAGTTTAATTATTAAAGTTAATATACAGCTGTTGTTATCTAAATAGTAAAAAAAATAATAATAATAAATCCTATGTATTGATTTACAGTAGCGAGAAAAAAAATGCAACTCAGTGCCATATTATGTCCAACACAGTCTTGTCTTATTTACAGAATGTTGTTTATTTACTAAAATGTTGTGAATATCTTTGTTTTAAGGGAAGACGAATGTAATTTAACCCATCAGAGCCAAATAAGTTAAACTTTGATTTGTCGCTCCACAAAACTTTGGCCCACTGCTCTTTTGACCAATACAGGTACCGCCTAGCAAAGTCAAGCCGTTTTTTCTTATTAACCTTAGTTATAATTGGTTTCTTGGCTGGTCTTCTGGCTAATAAATTTGCCTCTCTTAATCGGTTTCTGGCTGTGTTGACGCGAATAGAAACTCTTAATTGCTCGTTTGCATAATTAGTAACATCTACTGCCGTTTTCCGAGGGTCAACATTTACTATTTTTACCATTTGACGGTCTTGGCGGGCAGTCGATTTACGAGGTCGACCACTTCCTTTACAGATTATTTGTTTGACGAAATCCGACAAACCGTTGATTTGCTAATATTAAATTGATGAGTAACTTCATTCATTGATTTACCTTCTTCCAAAGCCCTTATAATGGCAAATTTGCTATCTGCTGACAGCTGTTTCTATTTTAAAATTCACAATTTGCAAATTTTTCATTAAACTTTTATTTTAATTACTCTAGTTGACCTAAAGCGTTGCATTTTTTATTCTCGCTAAATTTGATCAATTTTTTTATAAATCTAAAAAAATTAAGTAGAAAGAGAAGCAAAAAACGCTTAATGATGCTTTTTAATAAAATTTAAATTCCACGAATAAAAAAAAACAAAAGTGGAGTGGTATTGGATACCGTTATAAGTTTGGAGTCTCGATTGAATATCATATGACATAAAGTTGCATTTTTTTTCTCGCTACTGTATATCAAAAAAAAAAAAAAAAGAATTAAAAATAAATAAATAAAATCAAAATAGAAAATTACATTCTTATGACACCTCAAACATTTTTTTGGTCTAATTAGCCAACAGCAACTGTAAAATCAGGCATTCTGTCACGAATAAAAGTAAGCGCAGTGCCAAATAAAATATCTTAATATTATGCAAATACACAAACAGATTCTGAAGTACTCTCACATAAGCAAGAATCACTTGTTTGTATGTGTACGTTTGTATGTATTTGGATAACTAAAAGTTAGTAGGTGTTTGATTTTGAAAAGTTCCACTTCATATTTTTTTTTTTAATTATTTAACGGTTTTGATTTAACATTCACATATTTAAATAATAGTCCAAAAACAACTCTTAATGAAATTGTTGAAGTAATTTTGAGTTTTGGAATCGAAAGGTGCACGTTCTGGCTATCTCCTAGTATTTTTGTAAGTTATGTAATCATTGAAGTCGCCGTAGTTTAGTAGGTAGTGTGTTGGCTTATTAGACGTGAGGCTACGTTTCAAACCCCATTTTCAGAGAAAAAGAAAGAAAGGATATACAGTTATACTGATTAAATATAGTACCAAAGGAATGTGGATTTAACTGCTTATCGATACTAAAATGAAATGTGTTTCAGGGTTATATAGATATTTGTACACGATAATACATATAGTTAGGTAGTGCTCTGTTGAATCCATTGTGTACTACAGACAAACTATTCGCATGTTAAATACTCTTTCAGCGGAAGTTACAAATAATATCCATAATCAATATGTCCTCTGAATATTGGTCGCACTTGAAAAGCACTATTTTCAGTAATTTCCTAAAATGTTTATTTTCCAAAACAAATTTTCTTGATTCCAACGTCATTTCATATGTAACACTAATAGGGTTTCATAATAGACCTCTTGGACTACCATTTGTATAGATTGGCATTCTAGCGTTTCTCCGTATTTATTTTTTTTTTTAATTTTTAAAACCAAGATTTTGGAATTTCAAGATTATTTGAGGTTTGCTAATAAGAGAATTTTGTAATAGATCTCTACAATACCGTTTTGCTTATAGAGGTGGGCCTTGAGATAATTCAAAAATTATTTTTTAACGTACATTTTTTCGAGTTCCAATATTATTGGGGATATGCCACTAAGAGAATTTTCCAATAGACCTCTGCAATACCATTTTGTATATCGTGGGCCATGTGCGCCCTTATATTTAGTTTTTGAAGTGATCCCTGATGTATTTCAGATACTTAAAAAGAATTTTTGAGATACTAGTATAAGATTAATTTATATTAGTAATTTTTTAATAGACCCCTTGAGTAGCCACTTGTCACCTCATGAAATTTTTATCATTTTATCAGATTATGATTTTTTCAATGTAAATTTTCTCAGTGTAAAGTGATATTACATGAAACTACTATTTTATCAATGTCATATTAATGGGACCTGCAATCTTCCTTTGAATGTGCTATGGCATCCTTGGACCTTGTATGTATCCTATAATTAGGTCGTAAATATGTAATTGAAATAACTAACAAAGCTCTGATAATGTTTTCAAATTCGAATTTAACTCATAAATATATTACGATATGATATTGAGTAATACAATAGTGCCTGTCTCATGGTGATCGATGTGTCATAAAAATTCCATTTAAATTTTAAGGCACATCAAAATTCAAAAACTGTCTTCTGGATTGTATTAATAACACGGTGCTACAGTGAAAATACACCCGAGTAACTACATAGTCTAAGTTATTCACAATGTAGAATAGAACTCAAAAATACTTTTTTTTTTATTTTTCTCGAACTCTCCAAACTTGTTTTATTTGACAAAAACGGTATTTTTGATCTTTTCACATAAAATTATTGATTACCCAAATATGTTTGAACCTATTTTAAAAATCCAAAATTTTTTAGAAAAGGGAGAGATTAGCCTTTAAAACGGTATACATAAACGTTTTGTTCAAACTTATATGTTATGAGTTTTGATGGGGTAAACTTGGAAAATATTATTTTTTTCTTATTTTTTAAAATTTAACTATACTTAGTTGCAAAATCTAATTCAAAAATATAAAATAAGTGTTGACTTTCTGAAAGTGCATTATCATGTGAAGAGATTAACACTTCGTTTGATAAAATCGGACAAAAATTACCGTTGTTATTACTTAAAGAGTCTAACAGTCGTGTTATATCTTTTATATATGTCATCTTATCAAATGATCTTTCAGTTAAAAAATTTTCAAAAGTTTTGATGGATCTTGATTGTTTGTCGCAAATTGTGGCAATTTCACGTTTGCACCACTACCAAAAGTTTTTGTGTTTGTATTTGTGTTTTTGCATATATTATTATTTCTCTTTGCGTATTGGCTACTTTCTGGTGGTCGCTCAAACTTGAAATTGACACATTTGCGGATGAACAATTAAGAGCCATCAAAAATTCTGAAAATGTTTGAACTAAAAGTTCATTTGAAAAAGGATATACATATATGAAATATACAACTTGACTGCTAGACTCTTTAGGTAATAACTACGGTAATTTTTGTCCGATTTTATCAAACGAAGTATCAATCTCTTCACAAGATAATGCACTTTCAGAATATCATTACTTATTTCTTATTTTTTAATTAAAGTTTGCTACTATAAACGGACAAACTTGAAAAAATATGAAAAAAATTCGCATTTGTCAAGTTTACTTCATCAAAACTCTTAGCATATTTTGTCAAATAATTTATGTATATATGTATATCGTTTTAAAAGCCCATTTCTCTTCTTTCTAGTAAAGTTTAAATTTTGGACATCGGTTGAGAAATGTTTGTGTAATCAATAAAATTGTGCGTAAAGTTCAAAAAAGCAGTTTTTGTCAAATAAAACAAGGTTGAAGGGTTCGAGATACTATATAAAAAAACTCACAACGTACACTAAATCATTTGCTGGGTGTATTTAGACTGTCGCACCGTGTAATTTGAAACAATTTTGAATCGAGAAATTTTATTCAAATTCAAAATGATTCCATATTTTATGAATTCTTTTAAGTTAAGCTTTAAAAAATTGTATAACTACATGATAATGTTACTTCGTTATCTACATACATATGTACATACATAAATATACATATATATACGTGTATATAGTTATGTAATTAATTAAAATACAAATATTTGTAATTTTAGTAAATGTATTCTAAGCCCTCGGAATGTTTTAAAGCATCTGGTTTGTTTTACGACGTCTTCTTTTATGCTTTAAAGTTGCTTAAAGTTAATTTGGTTTATTATGATATACCCAGTCAGCGATAACAGAAATTTGTTATAAAAAGATTTTTCGTTAACGTGGATCGAGTGTGTATTTACCCTTGATATACATACAGACATACATAATTGGTCATTAGGTTAGGTTAGTGTGGTAGCTTTGATACCAAAAGCTCACTTGAGCACGCAAAGCGGGCCGTTGTGACGCCACAGGTGAACACAGTTCCTCCGAACTAAGGAGGAAGAAATTGGTCAGCGCAAGGGCTGCACATTTAAAGCACGACTACCACACGCTGGAAAACCAGCCCGAAAGCTTGATAAACGAGGCTACATCCTTGAAATCAATGGATGATAGCTCCGTCAAGCTGACAAGGGTTGGAGAGCCAAATAACCTATATCTGTATCTCGCAACAGATGGTCATTGACAAAGAAGGTGGATAACAGTCTCATCTTCCTCAGCGGATCTGCACCCATCGCAGAAGTCGTTAAATGGGAGACGCATTCTTTCCGCGTGTCTACCCATAACACAGTGATTGCGATGACATGGTGGTCATTACAGTCTAGCTTTTCAAGTCACTTATGTTGCGTGTGTTAATTTTATACATACATAAGTGCCGGGACCTCTGTCTCCGAACGATTGATTGTTGAGAAACTTTGAAGTTGCCAAAGAAATGCTTTTCATATTTCCTTTGGTTCGAGATGCCAGAGCTGGGATTTGAATTACGGCCTCACCTCTCATAAGCCAACACACTACCTACTAGACTACAACTCTCCGGAGGGAAGAAGAAGTATTTTAATACGTTGACTGCCACGCGCGGCTACAGTACTAAGGTCCTTTAGGCCGCCGGTAAAGACAACGAAAAGATGGAGAACTTTTTGTGTCATTGCCCAGCTTTCGTAAGCGCGAGATACCACTATATTGGGACGGCTTAGGTTAGGTTAGAGGACGTGTACTTGTCAGTTAAGACAAGTACAGTACCCGGAGGTCGAAATTGACAAAATTGTACAACGTCCTTAGAGAGGGAAGGAATTAGAGGGAATAGGATGAAAGGAACACATGTAGGTAAGGGGGGGAATGGGAAGCGGAGGAATCACACAGAAAGAAAACAGACACAAACAAAAAAGGGGGAGAGCGCGACTACACTTATGAAGCCCTAGCACCTCTCAACCAGCCCAAGCTACTAATGAATCTGTGGAGAGCCTTGATGTCAGCTCTCGACATAGCTCACAAAGAAGGCCCTGCCAAGGGTCCTCAACCTCAACCTACCAAGGGCTGGGCAGTTACAGAGAAGGTGTTCGATAGTCTCTAATTCCTCCTCATCGCAACATGCCCTGCAATAGTCCGGCTGGGATCTGTTCCAGATCCCCGTCAGCGACCTAATCTCGCAGTGCCCCGTGATAAAACCGACAACCAACCTTAAGCTGGCCTTAACCAAGCCCAGCAGCCAATCTGTTCTCTTACTGTCCACAGCAGGCCATAGACATCTAGAAACAGAACAACCCGATCCGTACTCCCAGCGCCTCTGCTTTTCCTCCCTGGCCGTAGAGGTGACAGACTGGGGGGTCAGGACCAACTATTAAATCGCCCCCTGAACCTAACCTAGCGAGGGCATCCGCCGTCTCATTGCCCAGTATTTCGCTATGACCCGGAACCCAGAATAGACGGATACGGTCTGGTCCTAAAGTCCTTAACGACTCTTTGCACTCGCGAACGAGCCGTGATTTGCACCAGACCGACGCAATGGCCCTAAGGGCAGCCTGACTGTCAACGAAGATCATGTAAGATTCCGAATCCGAAGATGGGCCACCAGCTATGGCCTTAATAGCCTTCAGTATTGCGAAAATCTTCGCCTGAAAAACGCTGCAGTCATCATTCAAACTGAAGTGGAGTTCAAGACCGAGTTCCCTACAGAACACCCCAGCACCTGTACATCCACCTAACTTAGACCCATCTGTGGAGATGGGTATACCACTCTGCCCCTGGAGTACCCCACCATTCCATTGTGCCCTTAAACCAGGTAGGAACATAGGACGGCTTACTTGACACATTCACCCTTATTCTGGTTGTCGTCGTCGTCGTCGCCGTCGTCGTCGTTACCAAAAATGATGTCGATAAAATCAGAGTCGACAAAATCAGAGTCGACACAACACAATATCGACGGCGTATTGACTCACAGAATACCAAATGTGTGTCGACAGTCATATATAACTGTCAATAACAACAAACAGACTACCAATTTTAAACTGTCGACGCAAGACGACGACACCCAGAATAAGGGTGATTAATTTTTATTGTTTTCATAAAGTTTCTATTTAAATTATAGTTTAACTAGTTCAAACGAATAATTTGAAATTCATGTTCAAAATTTGTTCTTTTGCTAAATTGTTTATTGGGTATGCATTCTTATACCCCAACACTTTGTATTTACGCACTAAAACAACTTTAATTCAGTTCCTTTTCTATTGTAAAACAAAAACTATATTGAAAAGGCAAACAAAAAAAAAAAAGAAGAGAAAAATAAACTTAAAATGAAATGAAAATGAAAATGAAAAAAGAAAAAAGAAAAGAGAAACATGTTTTTATTTAGTTTGTGCTTGAGAAACTTTTCTATATTTTAATCAATTTGTTTTTGTTGCTTCTGCTATTGCTATTGTAGTTGCTACTTTAAGTTTATAGTTGCTGTTGATGTTTTAGTTTTCATTTCTTTTTTCTACAATAAAATCATTGAATCCTGTCGAAAGAGTAACGTAGAAATGATAGAGAGAGAGAGAGAGGGAGAAAAAGTAGGGGTACTATAAACTGGGTGTATGGTATGCTATATTGTGTTGCTGGCTGTGATGTTGCTCTTCTCAGATTTCGTTTAAAAATGGAACTCCATCAACAGAATAATTAAGCACTTAATATTGTAGAACTTTTCTCGATAATTTTCGAAAATATTTTCAAGTTTTTAGATCGAAAAGTTTTTTTTATTTCTTTTCTTTTTATTGTTGTTAGTGTTAGTGTTGTTACTGTTGTTGATATTGTAGATTTTGTTTTTCTGTTTATGTTGCAAAACTGCTAATGTTAGTTTTAAAGAATCTAATTTCTTATGGTCCTATTGTTGTCTTGTTTTTGTTCTTGCTGTTATGGTTTTTGGTTTATTTTCAGTTGTAAACTTCCATAAATTTGAATGGAACGCAATTAAACAAACAAAAACTAGTGGTTTTGGAAAAGAAGTGCAAAAATTTTATCAATTATTTTCCATAATGGATTTCAACAAAATTGTTACAATTTCTAATAACTTAGTTTGAGCATAATTAAATTGTAAATGGAATTTATTTAAAACAATTACAGACATTTTAAATTGGCCATGGTTTGCACAAGAATGGATTTTTCTATATTCTTAAGCAATTATGTTATCCATTATCTACATATCATATGATTTCAATTTTCAAAAAGATGAAACTACAACTTACTATCGAGACTTTCGCTACGTTAACTGTCACTTGCTGGAAGAATGCTATAACTCAATAGAATTGAACAATATAAAGGGTCCGACAAATAACTTTTTTTTTTTTGAAAATGCTTTAAAAAAAAACTACTGAATATTTTTTCAAATTTCTTTTTTTATTTGAAAGTACAATCCATCCGGTTAATAATGGAAAATAATTTCACTCAAATGGCTGCCTCGGCTGGCCATGCAGTAGCCTACACGATCGGTCCAATTTTTAAGCACATTATCGATTGTGTGCAGCTGTATTTCACCAATGGCTTCACGAATATTGTCCTTTAAAGCGTCAATTGTCTCTGGCTTGTCGGCGTAACACTTATCTTTGACGGCACCCCACAAATAATTGTCCAACGGTGTCAAATCGCAGCTCCGATGTGGCCAAAAGACATCAGCTCTGCGGCTGATAATGCGATCTTCAAAAACAGGGCGCAAAACATCGAGTGTAGCTTCGGTTGTGTGGCACGTAGCGCTGTGCTGTTGAAACCAAATGTTGCCAATAACCTCCTCTTCATTTTTTGTGAACAAAAATTCGTTCAACATGGCCCTATAACGATCGCCATTGACTGTAACGGCCACTCCTTGCTCATTTTCGAAGAAAAATGGCCTCGTTTTATGCGATTAATTCGTTTCGCAAAAAATCGCATAATTCAAATTCGCATTGTTCTTACACTAGCTTCATACAAAATCCACTAATAGGGATTTAAATAAAAAAGCGCATAAATTCAAATTTAACCCCTAAAATTCAAACAAAATCGCATATAAAAAATCAACAAAAAATTAATCCCTTGCTGAGACCATACAAAATAAGGAAAAAGATAGGAAATACACAACAACTAATACAAAATTCCAAATAATGAAGAAAATACATAATTTTTCAATAAAATAAAATTATAATATTACTCCACGTCCATAGCATTTAAATAATACTTCATACATCAGAACCGGAAATGCCGAAAAAATTTTAAGATTGTAGTAACTTTGTTACGAATAACACATTTTTTTGGATTTTAACATTCAATATTTCCTTAAAATCGCTTTTGCAAAGAAAAAATTTGAGAATTTTGAAACCGCATAAATTTGAATTCGCATAAAAAAAATTCGCATAAAACGAGGTTTGAGTGTATTTGTCAGAAAATGTGAATGTGAATGTGAAGACCCAAAAATAACAGCAGCCAACCATATAAGGGGTAAAAGAAAAAAAGAATGTGATCCACAAGATGGCTGTCATAAACTGTTAAAGATCGGAAGTCCCTGTTGGAAGACTCTATACAAAGGGAAAAATCAGTACAACTCACAAATAGAATTAGGAAAAATTAACAAATTCCTCACTTAAAAGAGATCCACATGATGATTTTTTGCTTTTCTTACAACTTGAAGCCTTCTTGGCCAAATTTCTAGTTATCACTGAGGATGCATGTACAGTAGCGAGAAAAAGATGCAATTCGATGCCATATTATGTTCAACAACGTGTCTTGTCTTATTTACAGGATATTGTTTATTTACGGAATTGTTGTGAATATCTTTGTTTTGGGGTTTTTATATTTATTTTATTAATTTATTTCTGTTTTACTATAAAACAAACATTTTTTTAATGTTTTTCATAAAACAGGAGAAAATTAAGGAAAGTTTCAGATGACTCCATAGGTACCCCAAGGACAATCCTGAGTAAATTTAAAATTCAAAGGCCTAATATATAAAAATGTTATCCCTTGTATTTAGTAAAATATCCCTTAAGGTCATGCACTTCATTTAATGCATTTGGAATTGAATGTACAAGTTTTGTTTAGTGTTTTCTGGTGGCACCATAAGCAAGTTTTTCGTTTGACTTTTGTTTGAGGTCTAGCGATTACGTAACCATTCTTTTAAATGATCTCCTAAATACTCTCTTGAAGTCATATCGGGATTTTGTGCAAGAGTATTAAGCCTGTGGAGACTTGTTTTTTGTCAAAATATATTGGAGTACTAAGACTTTTGCTGTCCACTGTATATGATATACAGTACATATTAGGGATGCCAATCGGGAAATCCCGAATCTCGAAATCCCGGGATTTTCGGGATTCACAAATTCCGAATCCCGGGATTTTTTAAAACTTGTCCCGGGATTTTTCGAAATTGTGAATTCATGCTGCATTAACATTTATGCTAAATGAAATAAGAGCAATCAATTGTAGACTTGCTAAAGATTTATATAAATCTCTTCGCAAAAGAATACAGGAAAGAAGAACTGTGTACTCACCTCTACTAAATTTTCTTAAAAATCCAAATAAGGAGACTGACTTTAATAAAATCCGAATTAAAGGCATTAATCCTGCGTTTTGCAAAAGGTCCTGAAAAAAATTCTATATCACTCGACTTCAATAATAGCATATCAGATGAACCCTATTTCCATTGCTAGAAAGTTATTTAATGCCATCGAACAATGCCAAAGCCTTATATATGTATATACCCAATTAATAGGGTTACTGATTTAGATACTCAACTGTCCAAAGAAATGGATTTATTTACATTAGGAGGTGGTAGAGATGAATATTTACAAGCTGCATATAGCTATCTTGGAACTATTTTAGCAACAAGTGTTGATTGCGAGAGGTGTTTTTCAACGGCAGCGTATGTTGACTACAAAATTTGTTCAAGGCTATCAGATGACATGTTAGATGCTTTAATCTTTTTAAAAAAATTATTTAAAACAATAATACAGGTAGGCCTCGTTGAACACGGGGGTTACGTTCCATGAAAATACCGTGTTAAGCAAAATCGTGTTAAGCGATACAAGAAACCAATACAAAAAGAGGGGTTACGTTCCATGGTTTTCAAAAAAGCAAATTTTATTAATTTTAATTTTTTTTAATAATATATACATACATGTTAATCCATATCTACGCATAAAAACAAAAATATTACATTCAATTAACTTAATAACTCTCGAAATATTAAAAAGAAAAATATTTCACGACAGTAATATTAAAAAAAATAAAAATACATAACCATAAAATTTAATCTTCATCACTGGATAGATCTATCCGACGTGGACGCTTTTGTAGTGATTCAATGTTGTTACTTTTTTCTTTAAAAAAATCTGTTATCTTTGTCTGATCATTAGAAAGATTTTTGTAAACCGGGTACAACCGAGGCTTTTTTAGTGTTAACCGAAAATGTGAACCAAAATGTGAATCGCGTTAGACCGAGGCCGTGTTAAAAAGAGTACGTGCTAAGCGAGACCTACCTGTATACTAATTTTGGAATCCAAATAAATTTTTTAAAACTAACGTATTTGTATATGTTCAATTTACGCTTTTTTGTTACTTTTTGTTTTGTTTTTTTTTTATAATTTTATTTTTATAGACATATAATTCTGATATAATTGGAATATAAATTAAATTGTTAATAAAATATGTTTTTTCATTCTTATTATTATGAGAAAATCGCGAAATCCCGTCATTTTTCGGGATTTTTGGATCCCGAATTATCCCGAAATATCCCGGGTTTTCGAGATCGGGATTACGAAATCCCGAATCCCGGGATTTTTAAAAATCAATCCCGTTTAGCATCCCTAGTACATATATAGCCTTTTCTAACATTTCTCATGATTGACGATCTGTTTTGTATAATTTTGTTTACATATTATGTATGGATGTATGTGTTCTGTTTTTTTTTTTTTTTTTTTTTTGAAAATAGAAATTTCCATTAGCAATGGCACTGCCATGTCGGTACCATTCAATTGTATGTAGTTCGCCTTAATTGTTGTTGTTTTACTTATCATTTTGCAGCTATTGGAAGACAGCAACAGCAGCAGCAGTAGTAGTAGCATCAACAAGATTTAAACATTAAAAGTGCTTAACAATTTCAAATAGAACAGCAACAACAATGAACTATAATAGGAAAACTAGAAAAAAAAAAAAAAGAAAGAATATAAAATAAATAAAATTAGATTGTTGTCGTTGTTCACTGTACTGTTGTAAAATGTTGCTGATGTTATAGCTGCTGCTGGCATTATTGTTGATGCTGGTGTTGGAAGTGGTTCTTGTATTGTTACTGGTGATGGTGCTGGTACTGGTACTTCAAGTATCCAATTGTACTTGAACACACTGTTTAATATTCAAAGCACGTCTTTATTATTAACAATCAAATAATGCTCTCATTATGTAAGTTGAGTTTTCAAAAAGACAACAACTAACAACTATACAGCTGTACAACAAATAAAAAAAAAAAAAACATTTTAAATTTATTTCTTAAAGAGAACAAAAACAAACGAAAACAAACAAAAAATAGGACAAAGTATTGTATTTCTTAATGGTGGTAAGACGAAATACTCGTACATGCACTTTCCTTTGCGTATTGAGTTTCATTTTATTACTTAAACGATTTACATAAAACAAATTTATTTATTCTGAAGAATTTTTATAGAAAAACAGAAAACGCAATTTAAACATAATAATTTATCACGGAATAATGTTTGCCAAAGAATATTCATCGTAATTCGCTTTACATTTGTTTAAATACGATTCATTTCATATTTAAAAATATCCTGGCACTGTTAAATTGACAATCATTGGCAAATCATTTAAAAAAATCACATAAAAATATTCCAAAAATACAATTCAATGGAACATGTATTCTTTCCTGTGATTTATGAAGAACTTTAAATTCGTCTTAATGGCAAATGGAATAGCTTAACAAATGATTGTAAATGAATAGAGCACGTTATTTTTATAATTGAAATACTAAAGACTAAATTTGTAATTACAGTAAGACCCCGCTTAACGCGGGGGATACGTTCCAATAAGTTCCAGCGCTAAACGAAACAGCGTTAAACGAGGCAACTTAACACGTACATATGTATCGTGAAATATTCGGAAAATACAGTTGGAATCTTTATTCTGGACAGACTAACAAAAGGGCGTTGAAAAAGATTCATAGTATACACCGTCGCTATATAATGCACCGTTTTTGGTTGGTGAATCTCCGTTTCATTTGCACACATATACAACAAGTATCAATACAGTGTGCGATTTAGGGAAATCCCAATACTACCGCGTAATACTGAAACAGCGTTAAGCGGAGCAGCGTTAAGCGGGGTCGTACTGTAAAGTTAAGAAACTACAACTAAGGTGCACACAATTAATATTTTGCGAATACATCCGTATTGTGTTCATTACACTCATTCATTGTTACGTTTTTACCCTTTTAAAAACATTTGAAAAATTAGTTCGTTGATTGCAAACAAAATAAAAATAAATTGGTATTCAGTTTCAATAAAACTCTTTATTGTTCGCACTAATTTTGTGTGTCATTGTTCGCAACTTGATGAATACAACAATAATTGACTTTGATCGCTAATAGCGCACATCTTTACAACGGAGATCTTCAAACCACGACTGTTCTCTTCACACGTAACGCAACTTCACACAAGGCTGACTGAATTCTTACTACACGTCACCTGCTTTGTTTTGCCTTTTTATAGGCCCACGTAAACAGCCTGACGAACATTCTTGAATTAGAATGTTCGCTTTTTCGCCGTCTCGAAAACTCTCGTAGTTTCATTGTTGCTTCCGTATTTTGGCAGCATTCTTTGTTGTTGCGTACTCGCTTCATAATGTTAAACGATGTTACACCGTTTCCCTTTTCGTAACAATATGAATATGAATACCTCTCGAATCCGGGATCCGATTGCTTCGTGATCGGTTTTTTACATCCACACATGTTTATGGACAATTGATTTAAACGGTACAGTAGATTCGCATCAAACACAAATGTAATGTTCTGATATTCGGTTACAAATTGTAAGTAAATGGTTGTAAAATATAATATGTCCGGTAATATTAAGTACATAAAATAACGTTCTAGCGTGTCCGAAAGATTGTTTGATGATAACGTTATTACTTTTGCATTAAAAACAATTTCAGAAAAGCATTTAACATGTCGTTATGAAAAAGACACTGAATAATTCAAAAATTATTTTTGCTTCTACATACGACTGAAAATTCGAAATATTATCGTCATATTTTTCTTTAACGTTTAGAAATGGAAATAGTTAGCTTGTTTTCGTTCGAATAGTTTGGATGTTAAAGATGCACGTTGTCTGAAATGAAATCAATCTGTTAACATTACTCTACTAATGGACTGGACGAAATTATGTAATTTTGTGAATTTAATAGTTCCTAAACATCATCGTCATAACTGGTCATTACAATCCTTTAGTCAGTATTAGAGGTCTAGCTTCTCACACCACCTATGTTACGTGTGTTAATTTTATATATGAATGGCGTGACATTCAGTTTAAAGTCGATTTCGAACGACAGATTTTTGAGAAGTTCTTCATGGCAATTTTATTTACTTTCAGAGTTTTTGGCGGAAATCTTCTGAGAGGATGTCATCGAAGAAATATTTTTTTAATATTTCGTTTTATTTGAGATGTCTGACATGGGTACTGTTGGTTTTTTTCGTATTAATGACTGCTCGATGGCTGCTTGATATTCTTGTTACTACTATCTACCGTTAAATTTTTTTTGGGATTAGTGGCTACTCGATGGTGGCTATCTCTTTTTGTTACTGCTATCTACCGTTAGATTTTTTTGGGATTAATGGCGGCTTTATGTTCTTGTTACTCGTATCTACTGTTGGTTTTTTATGATTAATGGCTGCTTGAAGGTGGCTTTCTATTTTTTTACTACTATCTACCATTAGATTTTTTTCCGATTAATGGCTGCTCTATGGCGGCTTGGTGGTCTTCTTACTCCTATCTACTGTTGGTTTTTTTTTTTTTTTGGATTAATGGCTGCTTGGCCTTCTATTTTTGTTACTACTATCTACCGTTAGATTTTTTTGGGATTAATGGCGGCTTGATGTTCTTGTTACTCCTATCTACTGTTGGTTTTTTTTTCGGATTAATGGCTGCTCAATGGCGGCTTGGTATTCTTTACTGCTATCTACCGTTAGATTTTTTTTGGGATTAATGGCTGCTCGATGGCGGCTTGATGTTCTTGTTACTCCTATCTACTGATGGTTTTTTTTTCTGGATTAATGGGTGCTGGATGCATAGCTGCCAGATAAATGATGCATCAAATAGTCAAACATTTTAGAAAAAACCGTCAAAGACGTTCATTGAAATCGTAAAAAAATTGTCAGAAAAAATAAATAAATAAATTGAAAGGTTTTTAAGACAAAAGCATATAAAGTCAATGTTAAGCAGCAATAATATTGCATCATCTATACCCAAATAAATATTAGGGAGTCAGAAGAACTTGACGTTATGGGCATGAAAATTCAATGTGATGTTCGCTAGAACTGACACATTTGTCAGTGCCTTGGTTTCTTAAGACGCTTCATTTCATCTGATTTGCTTACCATTTACACCATTTATAACCGACCGAGAATGGAATACAACTCTCATGTATGGGTTGGCCCTGAACGTCTATTTTGAGGCTACTCGACCGACCATTTACAGGGGAGGCCATAGTAGCTCGTTAATCACGATAGTGTGTCCAACTCCATTGATTCATTAGAGCATCGTTGCTTGTGTTTTATTGTTCTATTGCT
The DNA here is from genome assembly GCA_927399465.1 of Sarcophaga caerulescens. Lineage (NCBI taxonomy): Eukaryota > Metazoa > Arthropoda > Insecta > Diptera > Sarcophagidae > Sarcophaga > Sarcophaga caerulescens. The sequence goes on from OV656867.1 coordinate 24,900,372, forward strand.
ACTAAAACGGATATTGCTCTTGCAAAATAAGGGGATTTGTTTATGAAAATCGTGTATTCCTACATAACACTAGTCTTTCTCGGCCAGCACATTCGTATGTGGTCGATTGGCCAGTGTATCGCACACTGCATTACAGATAAAATTCGTTCTTTAACCGGACTATTCGTATGTGCAACTCCCTTCCTGCAGAGATCTTTCCTGTTACTTATGGTATAAAAATATTTAAACCTATTGCCCATAAACACTGCTCCCTCTTTCCTCCTTCCTTTAACATATGTATTTTTAAATTGTAAATTTTTAATTGCTAAAAATCGTCAAAACAAGGGCATAAATCGTCATGTCGTCAATATGATATTTTTGGAGCACAAAATCGTCAAAATGACTATAAATCGCCAAATCTGGCGGCTGTGGCTGGATGGCTGCTTGATGTTCTTGTTACTCCTATCTACTGTTGGTTTTTTTTTCGTATTATTGTCTGAAAATAAATACATTTTTCATCGCCAGTAACAATTCGAGACAACACTGACTTCCTAACATGTCTTTGATGCAAAATTCCTCAAGTGGATTTTCAGTTTTCCTTCTGTCTGTCGTTTAATCATGTGGCACCAATTTCCCACAATTTTGGATCCGTCTCATAGCTTTTTTTACATTTCTGCAAGTATTAAAACCATTTAATACTGGGCAATTCACACGACTTTGTATTGTGTATGTTGTATTGAATACACTTGGTTATTTGTGAACGCTCAGTGCTATGCTGTATTGTGTATTTCGTATTCCAAATGTATTTTTTTGGCATACAAACAATTTGATAGCCCAAGACCAACACAACTTTTGAAAAACATATGAAAACATATACGCATTTTTTTCATTCACACAATTTGATAGCACGAAACCAATACAACTTTTAAAAACATCTGAAAAAAATGTGTATAAGTGTATCGGATTTTTACATGAAAATTATCAACAACAAGCATACACTGTTATATATTCGTCCAACATTACACTCAATACAACGATACAAGGGCTTGTGTGAATTGGTCAAATGTTTATACGTGTATCGGCTTTTTATACGAAAATTATCAACAACAAGCATACACTGTTTTATATTCGTCCAACATTACACTCAATACAACGATACAACGGCTCGTGTGAATTGACCAAGCGTATTTAAGTGTTTAAAAGCTTTTTAGTATTTTATATGATCAATCGACGACAATCATTTAAATATAGATTATTATATACGGACTAGCAATAGTTTATCTACAATAGTAAAAGATTTATGCTAATTCAAATTTCTTTTAATTCTGAAACCGGCTACAAGGTGCCTGCTAAAGTGTTTAATCTTTTTTTAATTTCGCGAAAATTGAATTAAAAAATTATGTCTTATCAGGTGTGAAATGTTTTGCTTACGTAGTATTAATACATTTAAACAAAGCAACTAAATCATATGTACATACATATGTACATATTAGTGAAATTTTCCTTATGTAAATAACGATTGACAGAAAATAATTTTTCAAACTGAACATTTCATATCGATTAAAACATGTCTTGAACTTTCATTTCAAAAATTTTCAAAATTTTTAATAGATCTTGTTTGTTTATCTAAAAAATTTGCTCTTTGCACATATTATTATTTCGCTATGCGCAAACATTGGCCAACTTCCGGTGGTTGCTCCAACGGAAAAAGGACACACTTTTCAAAAAACACTTAAGATCCATCAAAAATTTTTAACTTAAGGTGCATTTGATAAGACAACATACATATGGGCAATTTCGTGTCAAGTGACCCAATTTTTAAAATCGATGTCTTCCGATTTGGATGAGTTTTTAAATTTTACCATATGCACTATATTTTTTTAATGGATGTTTTTTTTTTTTTTTTTGCTCAAAGAAAGCTTAGTTCTTTTCCTTTAAGAGCTTTGTGGTCACTTAATGGGATGCGAGTGGTAAAATTTGAGAAAATTTAAAAACTTCGGTTTTGAGTTAAAATATTTTTTTTATAGATATGCCTCTTGCTACTAAGTGCCCAGAAAGATCTTAAAGGAAATGGTCTAAGTTCTCTTTTGAGGAAAAATAAAAAAAACTCCATTTCGAAAAAAAATGGGGGGAAAATGAAAATGATACATGTGCCAAATATTGAAAAATCTTATTCTTGAGTTAAAAAATAATTTTTTTTATAGATATCTCACTCGCATCCCATTAAGCGATTATGAAGGCCTTAAAGGAAATTTTATAAGCTTTCTTTTAAGCATAAAAAAAAAAAAAGGCCCAAATTGGAAAAAAATTTTAAAAAAAAATTAATTTTTAAAAAAAATAAAAAAAAAAAATTTTAAAAAATTATTTTTGGAACGATTATTTTTGGAAAGGTTGAAGAAATAGCTATCTAATATCCTTTGGAAAATTTTTGCTAGGACTAATAGGTGAAAAGTTACACACATTTTAATAAAACCCTGTATGACCAAACTATCAATAGTACTAACCTTGGTGCAAATTTCATCCAAATCGGAAGACATCGATTTTAAAATTAGGTCACTTGACACGAAATTTCCCATATATAAAAAAATATGACTCAGATGTTATACTCTTTAAATAATAACTACTGTAAGTTCTGTCCGATTTTATAAAGCAAAGTGTCAATCTTTTCTATTCTATTCTATCACCACTTGTTTTATAATTTTTAATTAAATTTTCCAAATAGGAATGGCTAAACTTGAAAAAATAAGAAAAAAAATAATATTTTCCAAGTTTACTCCATCAAAACTCATAACATATAAGTTTGAAGAAAATGCTTATGTATACCGTTTGAAAGGTTAATCTCTCCCCTTTCGAAAAAACTTTGGATTTTTAAAATATATTCAAACATATTTGGATAATCAATAATTTTGTGAGAAAAGATCAAAAAAACCGTTTTTGTCAAATAAAACAAGTTTGGAAAGTTTTTTTTTTTCTTGGAGTCATATCTTTACTTCGTGGCGGAATATTAAGTCTGTGGGGAGTTGGATGGATCATTGTCCTGTTGTAAGTCATAATCATTACGAATTTCTTATTGTTCCGCACCTTAATCGAATCTGTCCTCTAGAACGTTTAAACACTTTCTTATTCATTCTTTCCTCAATATATTCCAACTGTAATTGGAATCGATACACATTATACTACTCTACCACCAAAATGTGCGGCCTTAGAGCGACTGCTGAATGTGCAAAGTGTCATACGCAATGTATTAACAGCTCATCGAATCGTTTGATAATTGCCAAAAAAAAAATTTAAGAAACGTATCAAAAATAATGGAAATTTTACTTTTTTTCTGGCATTGCTCCCGTTTGTTCGTTTATTATTTAATAAAAGCTTTGTCTATTTTGTCTTATTTTATTTATTTCACTTTCAGCTACATTCGTGACGTATATTGTTTAAATAAAAACAAAGTGTTGTTGATGTAATTCTTTTGTTTCTAAAATCTGCATTGCAGTGTGTTATGGGCAAACAAACCTACAATGGTTTTTAATAGAACACAAACCGCAACCCAATGAAATGAAATAATTTTTTAAAAATATCTCTTATTTAATAAAATAATTAAAATAAAAATAAAAAACAAATTACAATTTATTTAATTATACAACTGCACACGATTCTATACAACACACCTTAAGTGTAAATACGTGTTCTTCTTTTGCAAATTGCAAAAAACAAAGAGTGATGATGTTGATTTACTGCTAACAAATACCAATGTTTAGTTGTCTATTGTTTGTATTTTAATTTAAATTTTATTAAAATATGATTATTAATTAATTTTTGCTTATTATATAATTATTTATTGCAATTTTTAAATTATCATTTAAATATAAAAAATATTCCAATCTTAATTCTCCAAAAAAAAATAAATATTTATTGCTGATCAAAACCAGAAACACTATGGAACATCATCTCTTTCATAGTTCGACGGTTAGACAAATAGAATTTATTGACAGAACGTGTTTAGCCAAAGGTGATTTGAATAAAATTCACAACAATTCATATAATTCTGGGGATGGCTGAAAGATTTCCAATTATGTAATATGTTTATAACCTTATAACCTATGCGATAGGAAAAGTAGTTTCCCGTAGTGCATACTAGGCAGTGTGTTGACATTAGAGGTGAGGTCACGGTTCAAACTTCAGGTTTCAGATATCATAGACGCGATATAAAATCAGTGTGGCATCGAATGTTAGTGGCAATAGAAAATGAATTTACTTCTTGAATCCTAAACGGAAAAAATCATGGGTTAATCGGGGACAACTATCGTCTTCGAATACAAAACCTGATCAATTCAGCAGGAAGATAATGCTGTGTGTCTGGTGAGACCTAAAACGAGTAGTATACTACTACACATCAGGTACCGTAAAGAATAGTTATATATTAAGAATTAATAGGGAAAAGTCGAGTTAGAGCCGGCAGACATACATACATGTTGTAATACACCAAACCAATTGCATTATGGTGCTTTTACTAAACCTGTGGTGATTTTGAAAAAATTATTTCAAATCGAATTTCCAAACTGTTTAATACAACCTTTCAGACCCGCCAGAAAGTATGATCGACATTGTACCCCCGACTAGAAGGCAGTGGTAGTTTTAATTATCTATTATTTTATATCTACACTTGCATACAATCAACAAAAAAAAAATCCAACAAAACGTAGTAGCAATAGAAAATGAAATTAATTAATTTAACATTTTCAATTAGGGCGGATCTTGAACTTAAGGCGCGCTTCTTGGGCCTTAACCTGGATAGGAAGTTATCGTGGAAACCAAATATCACTAACAGACTGAGGAAGGCCTCCATCGCCCTCTACGCGTGTAACAATATATTGGGGAAAAAGTTTGACCTGAAACCTAGGATGACTCACTGGATTTACACAGCGGGGGTCAGAACTATCTTGACCTACGGGTGCCTGGTGTGGTGGAAATCCCTGAATAGGACAACGAACTTGAACCTGATTCGCAGGTTGCAATGATCTGCTTGCATGATTATTAGTGGTGCTCTGCGCACTACTCCTACGCTCGCTCTGGATATAATCTTATACCTTCTATTGTTTGACCTCTACTGCAGGGGTGTGGCGACTAGGGTTGGTAGGTTTCTCTGGGCGACTGGGCAATGGAAGCATCGGGCATTGGCCATACGAGGATACTTGGAAAAGTTGATATTGTCAGCAGCAGTGACTACATGATACCGCGATATGACTTTTCAATGAGTTTTAGGACATCCATTTCGGAAAGGGAGGACTGGAGGACTTGCGCACCTCGCAAGGGATTCCGTACAAGTTTAGACAAATGGCTCCAAACTGGAAGGAGCCGTTGGATGCGGAATTTATTATAAGGCTACCGAATCACTGCCGCCTCTTTCAAGCGTGTCGGCAATTCAGTCTGCGTTGAAAAATATTGTGTACAAAAATGTTCACAGGCAGAAAATCACCATAATTTCCGATAGCCAAGCGGCTATCAGAGCATTGGAATCTAATGTAATGAACTCCAGGACGGTATACGACTTTTTCAGAAGTCTCAACGATGTGGCGAATCGATATGATGTTTGTATCAGATGGGTACCGGGACATAGGGATATTCCAGGTAACTGTAGAGCGGATGAACTGGCCAGAAGGGGCACGACCATCGAGCTCTCTGATGAATTCTCTATATTGGAGATTTCTTTGGGTACCTGCAAGCTTATAATTGACAATGCAATCGTAGACCTCGTCAACAGTAGATGGTCAGCTTCGGAAACAGGCAGAACGGTGCAAAAAATCTGGCCAAGGGTGGATAAGAGACGCGCGGCGGCTCTGCTTAAACTCCAAAGAAGTAGGCTCAGCACTGTTATCTGGGTTATTACGGGGCATTGTATTATAGGAACGCATGCGAGGTGTATTGGCCTTGGACACCTTGTAAATGATTTCTGCAGAAGCTGTGGAGATCAGGACGACGATGAGACTGTTTCTCACCTACTGTGCACATGCCTGGCACTTGGTCGGATGAAAGAGAGACACCTGGGTGCTTACTACATGGAGGAACTGGATACTGGTAGTCTGAGTCGCTTCTCGGAAGCTCCAAGTGGTTCCTGAACTAGGGAAATATATTGAACAGTGGTATCACAATGTGTCCAAAGTGTGTCCGCTCATGACTCCATCGAGTGGACAACCACTTCTACATATAGCAAATGGAAGTATTTTTCATTTAAAAAGGAGAAGAAATATCCGATATACCATAATTAAACGAACAAGAGCGTCTAAAGCTATAATTCTTCTGATTGTAGCAGAAAGTTCTACTACTAACACTACTATGTTATCTGTTCCAAATTTTGCTTCGAGCTTTATCTTTGGTAGTAGTAGGTGTTTCAAACTGTTTCTAATCCTATCTAATTGCCGTCTTTCTGTGTAAATGTTAAGCAAAATAAAATAATCAACTGAAATGCAAATACAACAGTTCAAATCAAGTTTTGTTGCTGTGAAACAAAGTTTCTTACTCTAAAATTTTCTTTTAATATGTGAATGAAAAACTCAATATTTTTAAAATATTAAAGATAACATAATTATGTATGTATGTATGTATGTATATATGTATTTCTTTTTATCTGTTTATTAGTCTACATTGCGCATCATCAATTATTCAACCAAATATGATGAGATATGTATGTACATTGTATTCTGACACGCCAATCTCTTTCAGTCTGTATGTCTATCGTTCGCTCTGGTCTGGTCTATTTATCATAATGTATGTACCTTTACGTGCGGATATATTTGGTTATCTTGCGAACAGATATGCATGTTTCAAATGTTTATGAAATTGTCATGTTTGCCAAGAAAATTTCACAAATATTCGTTTGTAGCCAACAAAATAAAACAAAGAAACTGATTTTTGTCAGCAGACGAGTTGGCGACTAATATCTGAACGAAATTAAAAGAAATAAAAACAAATTTTTGATTCTTTTTCTTTCCTTTCTTTTATGAAAAACATGTGTACCACATGCACTGCTACTGATAAGGTGAAAATGTGGTCACCCTATATAAATGCTGAAGTTTTAGAGTGAGCCAATGTCATAAAATTTCAAAAAAAATTAAGTAATTTTAATTGCTAACACATTTATTTTCAGATCATTTATAGGTTCAGTCAGAAAAAAATTTCTCTGATCTTTTAAATGAGGGGGCAAATACATGTCTTCCTATGGAGTTATATCTCTCAGAAACTTATTATTTATATTTATATAAGACGCTACGCAAGGTTAGAATAAAGGTGAAAAATTAAGTTTAATTGCTACGAAACACAAATTCAAAAATGATTGATACTCTACCAACTGTCAGCAGAGGCAAAGATGTTCATACATTTGTAAGATTGTGGTGGGGGAAAATAATGTTTTTCTATCGGTAATACATTTGCAAACAAACAAAAACAATTTTGCCACTAAGTGCTAAAAATCGACAGCAAAAGTCTTAGTACTCCAATATATGTATGACGAAATGACAATTTCATGAATTTGAACCAAATGTTTGTATAAAAAATTAAGATTTTTATACTTATTTTATTAATTTATTTCTGTTTTATTATAAAACAAACAATTTTTTAATGTTTTTCATAAAACAAGAGAAAAATAAGGAAAAGTTTCAAATGACTCCATAGGTACCCCCAAGGAGAACCCTGAGTCACTTTAAAATTCAAAGGCCTAATATATGAAAATGTTATCTTTTGTATTTAGTAAAATATTCCTTAAGGTCAAGCACTCCATTTAACCCATTTGGAATTGAATGTACAAGTTTTGTTTAGTGTTTTCTTTTGGCACCATGAGCAAGTTTTTCGGTTGACTTTTGTTTGAGGTTTAGCGATTACGTAACCGTTCTTTCAAATGATCTCCTAAATACTCCGTTGAAGTCATATCGGGACTTTGTGCATAAGTATTAAGCCTGTGGGGACTTTTTTTTTGTGAAAATATATTGGCGTACTAAGACTTTTGCTGTCCACTGTATATTAAGAATTAAAAGGGAAAAATCCAGTTAGAGCCTACAGACGTACATGTTGTAATACAGCAAACGAATTGCACTATGGTGCTTTTACTGAATCTGTTGTTTACATAGTAGTCTAGTAGGTAGTGTGTTGGCTTATTGGACTGAAGGCCCGAGTTCGAATCCCAAGTCAGACATCAAAACGAAATTATGAAAATATTTCTTCGGCGACTTCCTCTCAGCAGATTTCTGGCAAAAACTCTGAGAGTATTAAAATTGCCATGAAAAGCTTCTCAAAAAACTGTCGTTCGGAATCGACTTTAAACTGTAGGTCCCGCCACTCATGTATAAAAATTAACGCACACAACATAAGTGGTGTGCGAAGCTAGGTCGTAATCCTGACTGAAGGGTTGTAATGTATGTGGTTTACATAAACCTTGACATAAACCCAATCCCTACTTTAAGGGTGCATGCAATTAAATAGCAAAGATCAATTGTCAATTTCTGACAATAGCGATGGTTCTAGCACGTCAGTGTTTAGCTCTACAATTTTTAAAAATGGCCAAAAACGCTATTTTTAGGGGTTTCAACCCCCTTTTTCTCGAAAACCTGATGTGAAACCAGATTCGTGTTCAGCTCGCAAAATGCTTTCGGAAACATCTGGAGCCATCTTATTTGCAGGGCTGTGTTATTATTACTCCAATAATTATTGAAAAGTAGTATAAATAATGCAAGTCGCGTGGTCTACTAGGTAGTGCGTTGGCTTATTAGACGTGAGATCTCGGTTCGAACCCCAGATCTGACGTCTCCAACTAAACGAAATATGGCAAAATATTTCTGCGGCGATTTCCTCTCAGCAGATTTCTGGCAAAAACTCTGAGAGTAAATAAAATTGCCATGAAAAGTTTCTCAAAAAAATCGGTCGTTCGGAGTCGACTTTAAACCGTAGGTCCCGCCACTTATGTATGAAATTAACACACACAACATAAGTGGTGTGAGAAACTAGGTCAATAATCCTGACTGAAGGGTTGTAATGACCAATTATGTATGTAAGCAGGGCTGTGTTATTATTACTCCAATAATTATTGAAAAGTAGTATAAATAATGCAACTTGTGTGGTCTACTAGGTAGTGCGTTGGCTTATTAGACATGAGATCTCGGTTCGAACCCCAGGTCAGACATCTCCAACTAAACGAAATATGGCAAAATATTTCTGCGGCGACTTCCTCTCAGTAGATTTCTAGCAAAAACTTTGAGAGTAAAAATAAAATTGTTTCTCCAAACTGTAAACTGTTGGTCCCGCCACTCATGTATAAAAATTAACGCACACAACATAAGTGGTGTTAGAAACTAGGTCGTAATCCTGTCTAAAGGGTTGTAATGACCAATTATGTATGTATGTATGTATGTAAAAATAATTATTTGAATCACTTTAGAATTATAGCAAAATATTTATTCATTTGTCAATGCGCCATTAAGCAATATAATAAGATTTTTGGTTGAGAAAATGTAATTTTTATACAGCGTTTAACTATTTTAAAAACTGATTTAAACGAAATTATATTTTTTCACTAAGAAACCATTTGTAAAAACTTGTGGTTTAAGTTCATGTGCAACGATAAATTATTAACGATCGCTGTAGGGGGTCCAAAATAAGAGAAACGTGACACAAAGCAATTGTTGAGATCATTTCTAATATTGTTTTAAAACAAAACAATCAGTTTCGTAATCAAATTGTTTTTTCTCTAAAAATTTTAATTTTGTTTGTCAAGCTAACTTTACTCGTATTATAGTGCTTTGTGTTATCACATCTTAGAAATACATATGAAACCGATAATAACAAAGGCCAACAACAAAATGTTAAAAAATGAATAATCCAGGACCCAGATCTAAATAATGAGGTTCGTGGAGCAATCGTTTATTCAACGATATTTCAGAGATAAAAAATATATCTTAAAAATTCAAAAAAAATTAGAACTTTCGCACGCTGTTAGGTTACAGAAAAAAAAAATCGTTAACAATATATTATCCACACGCATATGTCTAGGCGAAAATCTAACGATGCACAGTGAAAATTAATACTAATTCAGCAGCGGTGCAACTTCGAAAAAACACAAAACGAAACAACACAAAGCGAGACATGGGTGTATATTACATGTACATACATAAATAGAGACACTGCACATGAATTTCCTTTTGAATAATTGTTAGTACAGAGTTGATAATTTTTCATTTTTATATATTATTTTTAGTGTAATGATTTAGGATTGCATCTGCTGAATATGATCCAATATATGACTGACTAGCAACGTTATCGTTCGTACTATTTATACACCTCGAATTAATATTTCTTCAGATTACGGAGACAACCGATTTGACAAATTACGGCACACAATTAAGGGATGTGAAGACCAACCTTTTCATTGATCATACTTCATCTATTTTTGGTTTTTGCAACTGCTAGTACTAAAGTGGTGATTTTTCGTTTGTTATTTGTCTTTTGTATTTTTCGTAGTTTTTTTAATTTGAAATTTCAAGGTTAATTTTCTAAAACCAGGCACAATCTTAAAAAAAAAAAACAAAATTAGTTTTAATTTGAATTACACCGTACTTACATTTATAAAAACGTTTAAAATATGAGTTCGTTGATAAATATAAATTGGTGTTTAGTTTCAATTAAATTCTTTATTGTTCGCACTATTTTTGTGTGCCACTGTTAATAACTTGACGTATTCAACAATAATTGTTTGTTCGCTATTCTTCTATGCTTACAACGGAGATCTTCAAACCACGACTGTTCCCTTCACACACAACGCGTCTTCACACAAGACTGACTGAATTCTTAATACTCGTTGCCTGCTTTGTCTTGCCCTTCTTTGACGTTCTTGAAGTCGAATGTTCGTGGTTTCGCCTTCTCGAGAATTCCATCGCGATTTCCTTGTTGTTTGTGTACTTGGTTTACGTTGTTTGTTGTTGCTTTCTTTTTTACTTGTCTATCCCCTTTTCTTTCGTACTGATGGTTTTAGTTTTTATAGCTTTTGGTCATCGTCTTAATGTTAAACGATGTTACACCGTTTCCATTTTCGTAACAATATTTTTAAATCATTAAATTTTGTAATTCTTCTATTTATATTGTCGTTATCTTAGTCATTATTTTAGTGCATCAAGTACAATTATTAATGAAATACAATTATTTTTCTCTATCACTTATATTTTTTTTTTCAATGTTTATTTAATATATGTATATTTAGAACAAAAATTACAAACTCCAATAAACAAAATGTATCTTGATATTTTTTTTATATACAAAGTCCCATTTTAAAGAGCACTCAAGTATCTATCACTTATATTTTTCAGTTATAAGTACTGGCGCAGTAAAAGGATCCACCACTCTTTAAGAGTCAAATAATGAATCTCTACAACATATCCTATATATCTAATCAAATATTTCAAATGGGCCGACCAATAAGACCCAAAATTTTTGTTTTTTGCTTAGTGTGTCTTCAGGGATTATCAAACGATGCATTAATTTTTAAGAAAAAAAATTGTAGACTCTTTTTATTTCATAATTTCGTAATAATTCCAAATTTTCCTGAGCTTTAATGACTTAATATGGATGGCATTTACAAAGTATTGTATTCGTTTGGCAGACTTTTGGGTACTGCTCAGGGAATTAACAAAAATATTTTCGGTGTTAAATTAATTCTTCTTATATGGGCGATAAATAGCCGCCCTTTTAGAAAGATCTTTCATACATACATACTCGGGTAGATTTGTAATTACTACATTTTATATACATACAATATACATTTAAAATTCACAGAAGAAATTAGTATTTTACAGAAGAAATTAATGTTAATTTGTGTTTTTTGTTTTTGTTTTTATATTTTAAACTATTTCGTAAATAAGGGGTGATTTTTTAAGAGCTATAGGAAAATTTTTCAAAAAAAAAAACACATAAAATTCATAAAAATGCATGAAATCTTTATTTGAATCGATAGTACGGTCCATATAATTTAATGTTTGAAGATTATTTCATGCAAATGTTGACCGCGACTGCGCCTCAAATGGTCCATCCGCTTAGTCCAATTTTGGCATACTCTTTCCAACATTTCGGCCGGTATCTCACGAATAAATGCTTCAATGTTGTCTTTCAATGCGTCAATTGAAGCGGGCTTGTCTGTATAGACATGAGCTTTAACATAGCCCCACAAAAAATAGTCTAAAGGCGTTAAATCGCACAATCTAGGCGGCCAATTGACCGGTCCCGAACGTGAAATAAAATGTTCACCGAACTCGCCTCTCAATAAGTCCATTGTTACGCGTGCTGTGTGGCATGTGGCACCGTCTTGTTGAAACCACATGTCATGCAAGTCAAGCTCTTGCATTTTGGGCAAAAAAAAGTTGGATATCATCTCACGGTAGCGCTCACCATTCACAGTTACATTACGATTCGCAGCATCTTTGAAGAAGTACGGTCCAATGATGCCAAATTCAATGATTTGCAAACGTTGTTCGTTTGTAAGACGATTCATGGTTAAATTATAGACCAAACGGAAGATGTTTGACAGTGAAAAAAAACACGAAACGTACGTGAGCTGTTTAAACCAGTGTTGCCAAAAAGATAATAGCTAAAAAATCACCCTTTATAATATATTTTTGCGGTTTTATTTTGAATTCCATTCAATATAGAAAAGAGGGTACACTTTGAGGTGGTTGCGATGGCGTTGGTGACAGAAAATATACATTTATTCTCTATATTCTCTTAATGTATGTCTGTTGTTCTATATCTGCACGTGGCTCGTCTATGTAACTCATTTATATAATCGGTTTACATATATAAATATCATACATATACATATGTATACATACATACAATATAGTATTTACGTTTAGATGTGTGAATACATGAACACATACCCACAACATATACGTACATTTTACATTATCGTATACGAATTTCATCATGAGACACGTATGGAAAATTCTCGAAATTATAATTTTTGAAAAATGATGATAGAATTCGTTACCAAGGGACCAATAGCTGTTGGAAAATGTAAAATAAAAAGAATATCCTTTCGAAGTAGTTTTAGCCACAGTATTATTTGTATAAAGAGACATGTATTGTATGTGAATATTTTTGATCCTTCACAAGCCTGCAAATTATGGTAAAATTATAGAATATACGTAGTATATTCGCCGTAATCTTGTAGGTAGTGTGTTGGCTTATTAGACGTAAGGCCACGGTTCAAAATCCAGGTCAGACATTAAAACGAAATATTAAAAAAAAATTTTTTCGGTGACCCTCTCAGCAGATTTCTGGCAAAAACTCTGAGAGTAACTAAAATTGTCATGAAAAGTTTATCAAAAATCTATCGTTCGGAGCCGACTTTAAGCTGTAGGTCCCTCGCTGCTATGGATAAAATTAACACACACAACATGAGTGGTGTGACAAGCTAGGCCGAAATCCTGACTGAAGGCTTGTAATGGCCAATTATGTATATGTATTTATAGAATATACTAGGTCTGTTCGCAAAATAAGATACATTTTCAAATTTTACCGACTATGTACATTTGACTTATAATATATTCATGTATGTTTTTATGTACTCTCACCGTATGCCACTATCAACAACTGCAGATTTTTTGAGCTTCTTTGATCCATTTTTTCGATAACAGTAAATCACCAAACACTCCAATTATTTGATTTATTTATGCCTCTCACAAACAAACTAAGTCTAATATGTTACTAAAAGTGTGAATATATTGTTACGTTTTTACCTTTTAAAAACGTTTAAAATATGAGCTCGAAGATTACAAATAAAATAAAAATAAATTTGTGTTTAGTTTTAATTAAATTCTTTATTATGCGCACAATTTTGTGTGGCACTGTTAACAACTTGAGGTAAACAACAACAATTGCTTTATTTGTTATTCCTCTGTTTACACCCTTTGCATAAGCAATAACAATTACTAGACAATTGTTCGACAGATCTTTGTAACGGAGATTTTCAAACCACGATTACTTTCTTCAAACACACCTCGTCTTCACACAAGACTTACTGAACTTTTACTGATTCACTCGCCTGCTTTGTCTTGCCTTTGATATGACAGGGTGAACAATCTGATGAATGCTCTTGAAGACCTGCTCGAAATCTCTATAAATGTAAACATGTTGTTTACATTTATTCTTGTAGCGTTTGTTGTTGTATTTTTGTTTACTTGTTTACTTGTTTACCAATTTTTTATTCTGGTGTTTGTTGGTATATTTTTGTTTACTTGTTTACCATTTTACCGTAGTATAGTAGGTAGTGTGTTGGCTTATTGGACTGAAGGCCCGAGTTCGAATCCCAGGTCAGACATCAAAACGAAATTATGAAAATATTTCTTCGGCGACTTCCTCTCAGCAGATTTCTGGCAAAAACTCTGAGAGTATTAAAATTGCCATGAAAAGCTTCTCAAAAAGCTGTCGTTCGGAGTCGACTTTAAACTGTAGGTTCACCACTCATGTATAGAAATTAACGCACACAACATAAGTGGTGTGAGAAGCTAGGTCGTAATCCTGACTGAAGGGTTGTAGTGACCAATTATGTATGTATGTTTACCATTTTTTATGCTGATGTTTGTTGTTATATTACGCAGTGTTATAATTTGTAAACAAGTTCATTGTTTTATCTTTGTAGTTTTTGTTTAAATTTTAATGTTATAACGATGTACAAGCAAAACACCAGTGTCGAGATTTTTTCATTTTCATAACAATATTTTCGAGAAGAGTGTAACAACATAAAAAAATAAGTGATTTAAAGAATAATGAAAGTTGACAGCGAAATTTAATAATTCATCTTATTTTTTGAACAGACCTCATATGATTTCATTAACATTTAATTTAAGCAACCATTTTTAAAAAAGTCTACAAGCAAAATTCATTGAAATGACTCCTGAAGAAAAAAAAATTCATTTCATATCATAAAATCATTCACTTTTAATTAAAACTTAACGTTTAAGAATGCTTTAATAATTTTCTGTTTTTATTTGCTACACAATTAATTTTATTTGATATTATTTTTCATATATTTTATGACCATACGTGTAAATATCGAACACCTGAACGACTTCTTAGGTTTTAATTATTTACAAGAAAAAGAAGAAGAAAAATTTGAAACGAGATAAAAGCGAAACCTACACACACTTTATGGAGTGAGAACAAAGCCAATTTAATTTGATTTAATTGAATATGGAATAAATATCCTCTATTTAATATACAAAATGAATGAACTTCTAGGTATTCTAATGCGAGATGACAATAGGAATTATAATACCAACCAAATACTGGATTAGGGAAAAAGTTATTACCGGAAACGAGCTTGAAATTTGTATGTGTTAGTATATCAAGTCTACAAACATATATTCGAATAGTACATATAAAAGATGATGTTTTGAAACTAACATGAATAAGGAACTGGAAGTGAATAGGAACAGGAGTCAAATGCGAACTGGAAGAGAAGATGGTTGGGAACGAATATCACCTGTAACCGACCAAAACAATACGAGTAACTATTTACAAATTAATGACATTAGCATCAAAAGTATTCTCCTTAAACTATTCGAAAATGACAAATATATTGGAGTTACATTATACAGCGGATGACCGCCATAGTCTAGTGATAGTGTATTAGCTTACTTTACGGGAATTCCGAGTACATATAGAGTGGATAGCTAAAGTCTTAGTACTCCAATATGTTTTGTCAAAAAAAAAGTCCCCACAGGCTTAATATTCTTGCACAAAGTCCCGATATGACTTCAAGGGAGTATTTAGGAGATCATTTGAAAGAATGATGACGTAATCGCTAAACCTCAAACAAAAGTCAATCGAAAAACTTGCTCATGGTGCCACCAGAAAACACTAAACAAAACTTGTACATTCAATTCAAAATGGGTTAAATGGAGTGCTTAAGGGATATTCTACTAATTACAAGAGATAACATTTTCACATATTAGGTCTTTGAATTTGAAATTTACTCAAGGTTCTCCTTGGGGGTACCTATGAAATCATTTGAAACTTTTCCTTATTTTTCTCTTGTTTTATGAAAAACATTAAGAAATTGTTTGTTTTATAATAAAACAGAAATAAATTAATAAAATAAAAATAAAAACTTTAATTTTTTATACAAACTGTTGGTTAAAATTCGTGAAATTGTCAAAATGTTGGAGTACTGAAACTTTTGCTGTCCGCTGTATGTATGTTTATCAATATTGTTAAAGAATACAATCTAATATATAAAATTATCGTGTCACGGTGTTAGTGGTTAAACTCCTCCGAAATGGATCGACCGATTTTCATGAAATTTTGTGTGCATATCGGGTAGGTCTGAGAATCGGACAACATCTATTTTTCATATCCCTGAATGTTAAGAGGGCGTGGCAAATCGTTAAAATTGAATATTTAAGTACATATTGATCGTAGACGAATAAAATTTGGCGGGTAAGTTCGTAGAGTCGATATCGACAATCTCACAAAAAATGCGCGTGACAACCCTCCCCCTTTAAGTGATACCTATAACTTTTAAACTACTGAACCGATTTTAACCATTCTTTCTTTCTTTCTGCACGTTGATGTCTGTTTTGTAAAAAAAAAAGAAAAATCATCATGGAGCTCATTTTTATCTTAATGGGTACGTTAATAAATAAAATTGCCATATCTTGGGCTCAAAATCTCCACACGTGGTCCGTAAATGGAGACACTTATCGCACCATGATAACCGATTTTTTTGTACCCGCTCTTCATGGTATTGATGTGAACGATGTTTGGTTTCTACAGAATGGTGCAACTTGCCACACATCTCATGCCACAATCTATTTATTGTGTGAAACCCTTGATGGCCGTTTAATTAGCCGAAATTGTGATGCCAATTAGCTGCAAAGAAGCTGTGATTTGACACCGTTCGATTATTTTCTGGGGCGCCGTTAAAGAAAAGTGTTATGCCTACTCATCGTTGCCAGATTTTTTTTTGAAAAACTTTTTATTTCTGGGAAAAAAAACTTTTTTTTACCAAAAAAAACTTGTTTTTTACAAAAGTACATACATTTTTAAAGCAAACACCGGAGCCCGGTACCGTCTGTTGGTGTTTCCTCGCTTCTTTTGCCCGGGACTAATAAAATACACAATATTTTATTTAAGATGTAAATATTTCGTGTTATTATTATTGAATTTATTGAAAAAAAATTAAATTAAATTTTGTCGAAAAAACTTGTTTTGTTAGAAAACAAATTTAATGAAAACTTTTTCGCATCTCAAAAAACTTGGAAAAAAAGGGAAAACTTGGCAAATGGCAACGCTGTGCCTACTAAACCTGAGACAAGTGAGCATTTGAAACCCAATATTCGTCATGCC
The DNA here is from genome assembly GCA_927399465.1 of Sarcophaga caerulescens. Classification (NCBI taxonomy): domain Eukaryota; kingdom Metazoa; phylum Arthropoda; class Insecta; order Diptera; family Sarcophagidae; genus Sarcophaga; species Sarcophaga caerulescens. Next base: position 24,917,727 of record OV656867.1, read on the forward strand.
ATTGCTGATATATGACTCTATACACTCGAAAAAGTGTATGAATTTTGGTCCGATCGAATGAGGCACTGTGAAGCCAACTGCGGGAACAATTGTACTTCACAACAAAAAAAAAACAAATAAGTTTGGCAAAATTTCAAAGTGTTTATGTTTTAAATTTAAACTTTTAAATGGATTACGTTATATTTAAATTAAAACAAATTCAATTTCTTACCTCAACTCCTTCTGTAGCATTATAAATCGATATTTTTCTTGACGACAATTTCTTTCATATACAATATCAACATAACAAAATTGCCTGGGTACCCACACAAAACCCTTAAGAAATCCTGCATTCAATAATCATATTCCAGCCACAATTAAAACAATTTTTTGCTGGTTTTTTTGATATCAAAATGTCTACACCATTCCAAAGAATCTAATTTGACCCTCAACTAATATAATATGATTCCAATGAGTGTGATGAGAGGGATGGTGAGGTTGGAACTATGGCAGCAGAGAATAAAATATATTGACAAGTAAACATTATAACTATGGCTGTTGGTTATTTCATGTGTTCAATAAAAGCCGACTTTAATGTCCAAAGGCAGAGAGTATCTTTTTTCTTTTTTCACATTACTGCCATTGTTGTTGTGCCTTTTGTTCTCGTTCTCGTCGATGTTATGGAATTTATTAGACTTTAATTAATTACAACTGAACCGAAATCTTGTACGATGACAATGGCAATATTTTCTGTGTGCCATTATTAGTTTAATAGACACAAGTAACAAAAAAAAATATGAAATTAATTTTGAGTATCTTTTAACGAAATCTATAGAACATAAATATGTACGTATGTAAATAACAAGGACCCGGGCATTCCTAAAATCAAATGCATTACAAATGTTACATTAAAAATAAAAATATTATCAATTAAACAAAACTTGCGATACTCTTATCAACTTCAACCTTCAACATTCAATTTCAATTATGTACAGATATACCATAAATTCTAAATAATCTACAATTATAGGAAAAAGTATCTACGTATACTTGAAAGCCACCCTTCATCTCATTTTCATTTCCAATTTTTCCTTTAATGTTCAAATTTATTTTTCATTTGTGTTTTTGTTTTTTATTAAATTTATCACCACTTTTGGGAAGCTCTTAAAAAGGTTAATGGCCCACAAATCGATTGAAAATAACACAGAACACGAGCATTCTGGTAGCAGTTACGAAACCGTAAATTTTCCAGATTTGCGTAAGGAATAGCGAAAAATGTCAGTACAAAGTATGATTGGATGGCTGAATGGCTCTCAAACTGTTATTGCTAAGGACAGAACCAAATAAATTGAAAAACAAGAAATTTTGTTGCAACGTAAACAATAGTAGCACAAATAATAGAGCGAAAATAACATTAAAATACGTACTCTGTCATCCACGGGAAAAGAGCAAAAAACAAAAAAAAAATACTCACAAAGTATATGAAGTTTCATAACATTTGAATAAATTTTTTGATTAATTTTTTATTATTTTTATTTGTTATCTTATCAGTCCCTTTTGATACATTTATTATGCAGGTTTTCTTTGTAGAAGATCAGCACTATGATAACTTGTATGCGTTTAAATAAAAGATTTGTAGCACCAAAGAATTAAAATCAATTATTTAATGGAATTCGTTTTTTGCGACATAGCGATGCATGGCGTAAATTTTTATAAATTTATTTTACACTCAGAAAGGTGTTCTATTTGTTTTTGTTTTATGAACTACTAAGTCTTGTTGATTTCTCTAAATCTAAAAAATAATATTTTCTTACAAAAACATCCCATCTAAGTACATCAGCAATACTTTTCTGTTATTTACATGAAATTTTCTACATTGAATTCCAGAGATTTTCGAAATTATAAAATCTATGAAGTTATCTCTCAGATGTCTTTACTTTGTTTCAGTAGCCACTTACTTATTTATATTACAAATTATATTTAATTATTCACGGGCTCAGTGACTTCAAACTTATGCTCGGTGTAGTGTAACAGATCAGAGCCTTTGCCTTGAGTCTTGAAAGTGAAAAGAATTGTTGCATCCGTAAAAGATGTCAATGTTTGTCTCCTTTTCAAGTTTGTTGTTGCTGCTATCCTATCTGGGGATTCAGGGCTCAGAAGGCATTCTTAGCCTCTTACTTAAACTATTTCGTTCTCCAGGTTTAAAGGCACTTAACCAGTGCCAAAGACTTCTGTGTGACGCTTTGCAGAAGGACAAAGAGTCGAACCTGCAAAAATACTTGCAAAACTTGGACGCAACGAAAGACTCGGACTACAGTTTATGGAGGGCAGTAAGGAAAATGCGGCGACCTACTTTGCATGAATCCTCTTTAGGACTACACCATGGTGATTCTGCAAAAAGCGCAGAACAGAAAGTGGAGACTTTTGCCACCTACTTAGAAAATGTTTTTACACCAAACAATTCAGTTTCTAGTATTGCCCCAGTTACAATCGACGATGTGGTTCCTAGGCCGATCAAGTTCCGGCTGTCTGCAGTGATTGCCGTCATCCAGTCTAAAGCCGAACAAATCACCTGGTTGTGACAAAGTAACTGCGACTATGATTAAAAATTTGCCTACATCGGCTGTGCATTTTATTTTGTTCATCTTTAACGCTATGCTACGAATAGGCTACTTTTCCGCATCTTGGAAATTATCTGATTTAGTGATGATACCCAAACCAGGCAAGGACATCACGCAACAACATATCGTCCAATAAGTTTACTGCCAATACTTTCTAAGATGTTCGAAAAAATTCTGCTTAATAGTTTAATACCGCATATGAATGCCAACGTCGTAGTTTTCCACCATCAGTTTGACTTTAGGCGAAAACATAGCACGATTCACCAAGTGCACAGAATTACCAATTTAATTAGACGTGCTTTTGAGAACAAGCAGTATTGCTCTGCGCTATTTATTGATATATCTCAAGCCTTCGATAAGGTCTGGCATGAAGGCCTTCTATTTAAGATCACGCAGTTTTTACCAACGAATGTGCATAAATTGCTAAAAAGTTATTTATGTGATAAATATTTCCAAATAAAATCAAAAATTGTCACCTCTTCCTGCAGAAAGATATCTGCTGGCGTACCTCAAGGAAGTATTCTAGGGCCGTTCCTATACTTTTGTTCACTGAAGATATATCTAAAGAGTGATTTTTTAGCTATTATCTTTTTGGCAACACTGGTTTAAACAGCTCACGCACGTTTCGTGTTTTGTTTCACTGTCAAACATCTTCAGTTTGGTCTATAATTTAACCATGAATCGTCTTACAAACGAATAACGCTTGCAAATCATTGAATTTTATTATCAAAATGGGCTCTTGGAAAGTTGGCCGAAGATCCACTTCTTTATCGAAAAATTGTGTTCAGCGACGAAGCTCATTTTTGGCTCAATGGATACGTAAATAAGCAGAATTGTCGATTTTGGAGTAGAGATCAGCTAGAAGCATTGCAAAAGCTACCAATGCATCCAGAAAAAGTCACAGTTTGGTGCGGTTTATGGGCTGGTGGCATCATTGGACCGAACTTCTTCAAATATGCTGCGAATCGTAACGCCTTTAAACTATTTTTTGTGGGGCTATGTTACAGCTCATGTCTATACAGACAAGCCCGCTTCAATTGACGCATTGGAAGACAACATTGAAGCATTTATTCGTGAGATACCGGCCGAAATGTTGGAAGGAGTATGCCAAAATTGGACTAAGCGGATGGACCATTTGAGGCGCAGTCGCGGTCAACATTTGCATGAAATAATCTTCAAACATTAAATTATATGGACCGTACTATCGATTCAAATAAAGATTTCATGCATTTTTCTGAATTTTATGTGTTTTTTTTTTTGAAAAATTTTCATATAGCTCTTAAAAAATCACCCTATACAAGTGTAGTGACTCACACATCTACTTTTCTAGGATTATAGGACATCCCAACTGTCTTGTAAGAGACTTACTTGTATTCGAGGGTCACAGACGTCTCAAGAGGGTTCAAACAAATGATCTGATCAAATAAATTTGCTTTTGATGAGCACTTTTAGTTGTACGTTGCAGTGGCAATAACAAATTTTATTTTTGTATTATTTTAAGTTAAGATTTGAATACTTATTGTAAATTCCGAAAGGAAAGATTCAATAAATAATATAGCAAAAAAAAACTATTTATTCAATAATATGCAATATGTAGCACATCTTGAAACATCTATCGTGTCAAATAACTCATTATCTTCAACCGAAGTTCTTCCACCAATATTTCGATCATATCCGTGTATTTTGTGGCTTGTAAAAATAGACAATTATGACTAAAAATCAAACGTTGTGTAGTTGTTTTTTAGAACATATAATTTTCATTCGTTGTTAAAAAACAAAATTTTTTTAATTGATAAAAAATATGTTACATAAAAATAAAAATCATAATTAATACAAGCTGTTGTTGTTTATTATAACAAATAAGGTTTATTTGAACTTTCTGAGGGAAAAAATTCCGATAGATTTGGCCACACACCAGTTATGTTGTTGTTGTAGCAGTTCAGCTTGTTGTCTCCGAAAGTATCTCCCTGTGGATATAAGAAAATTAGGTTCATGTGTCTGATTGTATGCCTATGTGATTCTGGTGGAGATGGTATGGATAATAGATGGAATTATGAGTTGTAAGTTGAGTATGTTGGTAGTCGTCGTTACACGATGGGTTGTCCTAAAAAGTCCGGTGCTGGTGTTTGGGTTCAGCCTCAAATCTATAGGTCGAAGGGTTGTTGAACCTGAATTTTTGTTATAATTCTGTGGCAATAAATGATAATGGCTTAAGTTAACATAAGTGTTTTTTCATTTTATTACATATTCTTATTCTCTTCTTCAAGATCTATCACTCAGCTAAATTTCATACATATGGGCAATTTCGTGTCAAGTGACCCAAAAATCGATGCCTTCCGATTTGGATGAAATTTGCACCAAGGTTAGTACTATTGGATAGTTGGCCAGACACAAATTTTCAGCTCTATCAGTTCAGAACGGCCGGAGTTAGAGGGGGTCAAAGTTGGACATTTTGGTCATACAGGGTTTTTTTAAAATGTGTGTAACTTTTCACCTATTGGTCCTAGCAAAAATTTTCCAAAAGATATTAGATAGCTATTTCTTCAATCTTTCAAAAATAATTTTTTTAATTTTTAAAAAATTTTTTTTTTATTTTTTTTTTAAAATTAATTTTTTTTTTAATTTTTTTCAATTTGGGCCTTTTTTTTTTTTTTGCTTAAAAGAAAGCTTATAAAATTTCCTTTAAGGCCTTCATAATCGCTTAATGGGATGATGCGAGTGGGATATCTATCAAAAAAATTATTTTATAACTCAAGAATAAGGTTTTTCAATATTTGGCACATGTACCATTTTCATTTTCCCCCATTTTTTTTCCAAATGGAGTTTTTTTTTTATTTTTCCTCAAAAGAAAACTTAGACCATTTCCTTTAAGGTCTTTGTGGGCACTTAGTAGCAAGAGGCATATCTATAAAAAAAAATATTTTAACTCAAAATACAAAGTTTTTAAATTTTACCATATGCACTATATTTTTTTAATGGATGTTTTTTTTTTGCTCAAAGAAAGCTTAGTTATTTTCCTTTAAGAGCTTTGTGGTCACTTAATGGGATGCGAGTGGAAAAACATCATCCTCTTCTGCATTTGGACTTTCTGGCCATCGATTCGAACAGACACCCCGTCTTTCATTCCTGGCATCATTCGACTCATATCATCTCGCTGATAAAATTGAGCTACTAGAGCTTCAGTATCGCACGCTAGAGTTTTTCCACTTGCATCCCATTAAGAACTAAGCTTTCCTTGAGCAAAAAAAAAACATCCTTTAAAAAAAATATAGTGCATATGGTAAAAATTTGTGTCTGGCCAACTATCCAATAGTACTAACCTTGGTGCAAATTTCATCCAAATCGGAAGACATCGATTTTAAAAATTGGGTCACTTGACACGAAATTGCCCATATATAAAATGCCATTATTAATAAAACTATACGCATTTATATTTCAACTTTACTTAATTTAAACACTATTTATTTTAGACAAAAACCTTAATATCTCTAAACACGAAATTTCGACTTAAGCTATTATTATTTAATGCCACAGAATTATAAAAGAAAAAATGATAAGGATTTTAATTGAAAATATTTTACACAAATCTTACAAATTGTAATAACAGTTTATGAAATTGAATTTCGAACACAATTGAATTTCTTGTACGAATTATCATTTGTGCTTGTACTGTTTATGTTGTCTTTCAATTTATTAATTGTAGCCGATAATATAATGTTTTAAACAAAACAAAGAAATTAAAAATAATACGGGTAATAAAAATGAAAATAAAGAAAACACAAAATAAAGGTGGAAAAAATTGGTATATTAGCCTCATTTCATGGATACGTGATTTTTTACAATACATTTATTACACACCGTAACTTTTGCGGTACAAAATACATCATACGAGTGAGTACATGACGAAGTAAAACATTTTACTAAGTACGGCTATTGTGAGCAGGTAAATTACGTACTTTTGAATACATACATATGTACATATGTATGTATGTCTATATATAGAGGCAGGTATGAAAGTACGTGTATATGAACAAATTTCTTAAAATTATACACACAAAAATAATATGTATGTGTGTACATACATTACACCGTATACGGTATACCATACAGAGTAGAGTTGTTAAAATATTGTATTTTTATGTGTTGTTTTAATAATTTACAAAATTTCACTTAATAACCCTTAAAAGTTTTTTAGCCATGCTTTTATGAATTCTTTTTAATTTTTTTTTTTTCTTTTTTTTCCGTTCACATGCAACCATTGACTTGACCAACTTAAAACATTTCTGATCTGAGAACGCGTATATTGTATAAATGAAACGATGGCTAGCAAAAAGGTATATAAGAGGTGCACATGATGAATAAAGTACATGACACTTTAAAACACGCGATGTTCAGTTTTATTTCAATTTTCTGTTTTTTTTTTTTGTTTTGTTTGAGAACAAATTACGTGGTGATGAGGCGATTATTATTATGATGACGATATTTATTTATAAACGTTATTGCGAGGTGTTGGATTGTTCAAAAAAAAAAAACAGAAATAATTTAAAAATGTTTAAAAATATCATTAAGGCCCCGATTATGGTTCACAACACATAAATGTTGTGTTGTAACAGAGACAACACAACATTTATTATTTTCTTGATTATGGTTTACAACATCTAGATGTTGTGTATGTCACAGGGTTGTTCTTCAATATTAGTATACTTTTCCTTTAAAATACATCCCTGAGTGTACAAAACTGTCAATTGAAAACAAAAATTATTACATTAAAAAAAATTTAAGCTCATAGTGAAGTTTAAAAAAGTTGAAATATAAATAATGGATATTATTATTCCATGATGATGAAACGCACATGGAATTCGGGACAGTTCCAACCCTTTGGAATTATCAGATACTGAGTACTTAAAATTATTCAATTATAAAATTCGCATCTACAAAGATGGTTTTATATTTTTGCTGCAACTACTAAGCAATTTCTAAAAGCCGTCAATCCGCTGTTCTGCCATTCCACCAATCCTAAAATTATGTTGCGCACTGAGATTTTTTGCTCATGGAGGTTATCAAAGGAGTAGAGTTAATGATGTTAATGTTGGTGTGTTGCAACCCACGGTTTGCTGCATTTTAAAAGATTATAAAATTCTTTGAAAAAAAAAAATTTGCAAGAAATGGATAAACGCCAGGATGACAGAAGAGGAAATAAATACAAATAAAACAAACTTTTATTCACGAACACGTTTCCCAGGAATAATTGGTTGTGCTATGGAAGTATCATAAGAGCGACATTTTAATACAGTCCATTCCAAAGCAAGAAACATTATTGAAAGAAGTATTGGTGTGGAAGAGGCTATGCAGAATGACGTTGAGCAATTCCTGCAGCTCCGTCAAGGTAGGAATGGACCTCTCCGAACCTTTTAATACCGTGCGAGGTTTCAGACAAGGCGACCCCTTATCATGCGACCTCTTCAACTTCTTCATGGAGAATGTTCTGCGAAAGACAGGAGTGCATCGCAATGGCACTATTTTTCAAAAAAGTGTCCTATTGCTTGCGTACGCTGACGACATCGACATCATAGGGCGTAACAAGCGAGATGTTACTGCTGCCTTTAGTGCTATTGAACGGGAGTCTAAGAAGATGGGTCTGGCAGTAAATGAGGGCAAAACAAAGTATATGTTGTCGACAAGTAGAGACGTGCGGCGTATTGGTTCTCAGATTACGGCCGATAACTATACTTTTGATACAGCTAAGGAATTTATTTATCTTGGCTCCGCCGTTACCACCAAAAATGATGTCAGTCTGGAGATCAAACGCAGGATTACTCTTGCCAACAGGTGCTACTATGGTCTCAATAGGCAATTGAGTAGCAGAGACCTCTCTCGTGCTACAAAACTAATACTCTACAAGACGCTCATCCTACCTGTGCTTCTTTATGGCGCAGAGGCATGGACCCTATTAAGAACTGATGCAGCAGCCTTGAGAGTGTTCGAGAGGAAAGTCCTACGTAAGATCTTCGGTTCAGTGAGAGTTGGCGATGATTTCCGCATTCGATCCAACAGTGAGCTGTATGAGCCCCTCCATGTCGTTCGAATGGAGGAGGATGCTCCGGCGAGACGGGTATTTGATGCGGGGATCTGCGGAAGTCGGCGAAGAGGACGTCCTTGTATCCGTTGGAAGGACCAAGTCGAGGAAGCCCTGTCATCGATTGGTGTGACCAACTGGCGTAGGCGCGCAAGAAGCAGAGGCGCCTGGAAGGATGTGCTGCGGCAGGCCGAAATCCGTTAATCGGGTTGTTAATGGCCAATTAAGTAAGTAAGTTAGTAATTGGCGTAGAACATAAAAGCAGATTTCGATGTTTGGTTTCTGCAAGAGGTTTGCACTATTCTCCTGAAACTGCCACTAAAATTACAAATATATGTTCTGCTTGATTATATTTTTTTTATTGTATGTATTGCAATACATTCATTTCAAAAATACTTAAAATTAAAATATATAAATATAACAAAACTTCATATCACATTAAAATTCATTTAGATCAGATAGTTTTTTGTTTTATTTGCATATATACTTAAAAATTTTTCTCCATTTCCTATTTTAAATTTACCGCGGCAACAAGACAACAGCTAATTAGCTGTTGTAAGTTTTTGACAGTTCTGACAACACTTAAAAACAACTGTTGTAAATCATAATCGCAATTTAAAAAATACAACATTAAATTTACAACTGTTGTAAACTATAATCGGGGCCTAAATTTCAGATTACATTGTCTGTATTAAAAACAATTTCAGAACCATATTAATTTATAATTTTTTTCTTTGTTTTGTAGTAATGTTGCCAAACGACTTTCGAATGAGTAGGAAAACAAAAATAAAATAAATAGAATAACTTTACTTACGCTTTTATTTAATTGTTAAATGTTACTTTTATATTTAAATATTTAATATTTCGATTACCATTATTGAGTTCTTTTTTGAGGTCCAATAATTTTAAAACTTAAAAATTAAAATTAAAATTTTAATCGAACACGCAATCAAGTTTAAATTTTAAACGATAAATACTTTTAAGGCTAACTTATGACATACTCTCATAGCTAAAGGGATCATAAAAAAGATGTTATTTGGCCATACTAATCACAGTAAATGTTGCACAGGTTTAAGGAATCTGATCCCATGTTTATAAAGATCGCTTGGCATCTGTGATAAAGGACATAGATTGGTTCATATAGCAAGAATGACGAAAATGTTGGTAGGGCTTCAAAGGAAATATATTAACTAAACAGCTACCAATATATGTACTTCATTTATTTTTGCTAAGGGAAGTGCATCGACCATACACTAACAACACTAATGGACAATATTAGATTTATTTTGTACTCTTCCAAATTGTTACTGCCAAATTCTTTACTATTCTTGCCATGAATTTCAATTCCAATAAATGTTGTTTTTACTGGACCATATGGCTTAGTGGTACCATATTGCAGAAATTTTTTATCGTTAGTATTTGCAAATAAAAGAATATTGAACAGTTGAACAAGCCGTCAACAAAACAGAAGCATAAAACACTAACAAGAATTTTAGACGTAGATATTAAACAAAAGCCGTGTTAATTGATAGAGGACTACAGCTTACGAATGGAGAAGAGTGACTCGAATCATTTATAAGTATTTTTTTAAAGTTATGAATCTGAATGAGTAGGCTTATGAATCAAATATGTTTTGAATAGTATGAACGACATCAACGTTGTACTCATGAAATAAGTGCTCATTGTACTTATACTTATAAATCAACGTTGTAATGATGTACATTACAACCCTTCAGTCAGGATTACGACCTAGCTTCTTACACCACTTATGTAGGGTATGTTAATTTTATCCATAAGTGGCGGGACCTACAATTTAAAGTAGACAATAGATCTTTTTGAGAAACTTTTCATGGCAATTTTTATTTACTATCAAATTTCATATCAGAAATCTGTTGAGAGGAAGTCGCCGAAGAAATATTTTTCATATTTGGTCGAGATGTCTGACCTGGAATATGAACCGTGACCTCACGCGTAATGAGCCAACAGACTACGGCGACTTTATAATGTGTATTCATCTGTGAAAATTTCGTACAATTATTACATCTACAAACCTGTCGGAAACACATGCAACATGCAACCATTAACGTGGGAAAAACCTATACTTGGGTAGAGTGTTACTCAGTATTCACACAATCGGTGCCAGTTTTAATTAAAATGCTTTATTGTTTGCACAATTCAGTGTGCCACTGTTTACAACTTGATGTAAACAACAACAATTGACTTTTTTTGTTATTCCTCTAGATATGCCCTTTGCATAGACAATAACAATTACTAGACAATTCTTCGACAGATCTTTGTAACGGAGATCTTCAAACCACGATTACTCTCTTCAAACACACCGCATCTTCACACAATACTGACTGAACTTCACTAACTCAGACGCCTGTTTTGCCTGATGAATGTTCTTGAAGGCGAATGTTCATGACTTCGCCTTCTCGAAATCTCTATAATGTAAACATCGTTGTTTACATTTATTATTGTAGTGTTGTTTGTGTATTTTTGTTTATTTGTTTACCATTTTTTTATGCTGGTGTTTGTTTACTGCATTGTTTTGTTTTTCTAGATTTTGTTTATAATTTTAATGTTAAGCGATGTAAACGCAAAACACCAGTATCCAGATTTTTCATTTTCGTAACAATACATACAATGCTTTATTTAACCCGCTTAGCTGATCTGCCAAGTCAAGTCAGCCATCCTATTACCCATTTTACAATTCATTTGTATTGACAGATCGAGCCTATGTAGAGATTTATCGTAACTTAGTGGAGCTTTTAGGTTAAGCATGAGGCATTATTTATTTATGCCAAGAGAAATTGTCTTGTTAGTCACGAACTCATTAACTTACATTATATTCCACCAACTAAATGATAATGACTTTAAAAATCTGCTTGGTTAGGTTTCAAAATAATTCTTTTAAATCCTCTCTTTGTGCAAAACTAAAATTTTTATTTCTAACGTGGTATTCTATCAATACAGTAGCATGGTAATTTGAAAAGTTATTCTCAATTAAATAATTGGGCAATTCACACGACTTTGTATCGTGTATGTTGTATTGAATATTCTTGGTTGTTTGTGAACGCTCAATGCTATGCTGTATTGTGTATTTCGTATTCCAAATGTACTGTGAGCGTCAAAATAAAGTGTACAATTAAAAAAAATATACATTAATAAATTACCGTTAATTTTTTTTTCAAATTATTTTATTGCCAGTTTTAAAAATTGAAACAAGAAGAAAAGAATTAGAAAAAATTTGGAAATATTGTAAAATTTTTTCGGGCACTCTCCTTAAGTGGAAAACTTGAGTTGAGATTGTTAGAATTTTATCCATAATGTACACTTTCTTTTGACGCTCACTGTATGTTTTTTTCATTCACACAATTTGATAGCACGAAACCAATACAACTTTTAAAAACATATGAAAAAAATGTGTATAAGTGTATCGAATTTTTACATGAAAATTATCAACAACAAGCATACACTGTTGTATAATCGTCCAACAATACACTCAAAACAACGATACAACGGCTTGTGTGAATTGACCAAATATTTGCTGTTTTTTTCTCTTTCCAGATGATTCTTTGACAAATTCGTATGTATGTATGTTGTTTTCTATGTTTTTTCACATTTTGTTTTTTAAATAAAAAAATAAAAGAAAAATAATAATTTGCAAAAGCAATAACAATAATAACAGAAAACGGAAAAAGAAAAAGAAGAAGAATTATTGTGAAACAATACACGTTTAGCAAATAGCGTTAATGTCAATAACATTGTTCGTCAATGAACTCAAGCGTTGCCATTTTCCGAGTTCATAAGCCCAATTTTTATTTTTCATGTTATTTCTTTCTTTTTGCTTTTTTCAAATTTAAAAACAAATTTTATTTTTTCTGTGCCACCAACAACCGCAGCCAACCAAAGTGTTGAGCTCATGCAACTACAAATAATACACAGCACATCAACAATTGCTAAGGTGTTGCTAAGCGATTTATCCGTTCGCTGGTTGCTTTACGTTATTCAGTTTGTTTTTATTATACAATTTGGTTTTTTATTTTCTCTTTTGTGTTGTTGCTAAGCAATCAACAACATCATTGCCATCTTCGTCGCCATAATCATCATCATCCTCATCATCATCATCAACGACAACAATAAACAGCTACAATAACATCTTTTTCCCTTTAGTTACTTTCATATTGTATCTGAATTTCTGATTTTTTTGTAAAGTGTTTACACTTGCAACGGAATTGTAATAAAATAATGTCTTTTCGGTGATCTATTCCTCATTGGACTTTGCAAACTCACTATTAGCATCACGTATCAGTTTATTATCGTGTTTTATGCTTATACTATGTTCAGATATGCACTTTTATTGAGTTAATATTCGTTTAATTGAGTACAATATTTTAAGTGTTCAGACATAATAATATACGCAATTCAGCTAACTCAATATTCATTTGACAGCTGGTAAACAACAACATTGTTTTTATTTTGGTCGTGAAAATTAGTGACGTTTATTAATTTATTAGTGTTTGTTTGTCGTTGTTGACATTTGAGTTGTCAAATATCAACAGAAAGTGTTCGGTTAATTGTAATATGCTCACTAAACACACTTATGACAGCGATGCATCTTAAGTTTTACTCAATATTATAACAAATTGCGTATTTATTGCGCAATTATTAAATGAAACTTTATTTGAAATATTGAGTTCAATAATGGCGTTTATTGCGATTTACGCAATGAAGGTACATACCTGACCGCCATATTACGATGATGCGAAATCATCTCCAGCGATACCCTCTTTTATCTCCAAGGCTGCATGCTGCATAAATAGCGATACTTTTAATCACATGCTAGTGTGGATAATTCCTTTACTTTCCGTTTATTTATGTATATTTGCTCTGTGGTTGTCATATGCAAATACTGAAAGATAAACAAACAAACAAACAAACAAAGTGCACGATAAACAAAAAATCTGAAAAAATAAAACCAAAAAGATCTCCTAATGAATCAACGTTATGTTATAAACTCAAAACAAACTCTGGGTCTTCTTCATTTTCTTCATCGGTTGTCGCTTGGTGTGTCTTGCACAGAGAACTCATCATCATTTGTCACGTTTACCTATTGTAGGTTGTCGTCACATTAATTCATTGGCATACACATTACAAATAAACACACATTTTTTAAAAAGTTTGTAACCCAGTGAAATATTAATGTTTGGCCAGTGAAGTGAATCAATAGACTTTCTTTAGTGTAAATAATAAATAAAACAAAAAAACTAATCAGTATTGACACATATGAACGTATTTTCTTGAATTTTACTTAAGAAAGAATCCAAATGGGAAATTCAACAAAATAAGAGGAGACACGCTTATACAAAAAAAAAAAAAAAAAATTTTTGTACAACTTAACCCATGAATAAGAATTGGAACATTGGTGGACATTAAGCTGAAGTCTTTTCTTCAAAATATTTTTATTTTTTTTTTCCAAATGTTAAGAATATTATAAGAAAATGCAAAGTTTTGTTAAATATTTCATTTTTATCAATTGCTGATTTATTTTATAATGTAGGGAGATATATTCCAAAATAACTGAAAGTGTACCTAGTAATTAAAATAAGCTGTTATTTGAGAGGGCTGGACATGGATACAAATTTCACATCTCATACGATTAAATAAGCTTATATATCTACCTATTTTGTATATACAGTGGACAGCAAAAGTCTCAGTACTCCAATATATTTTGACAGAAAAAAGTCCCCACAGGTTTAATACTCTTGCACAAAGTCCCGATATGACTTTAAGAGACTATTTAGGAGATCATTTGAAAGAACGGATACATAATCGCTAAAGCTCAAACAAAAGTCAACCGAAAAACTTGCTCATGGTGCCACCAGAAAACACTAAACAAAACTTGTATATTCAATTCCAAATGGGTTAAATGGAGTGCTTTAACTTAAGGAATATTATACTAAATACAAGGGATACGATTTTCACATATTAGGCCTTTGAATCTTAAATTTAATCAGGGTTCTCTTTGGGGGTACCTATGGAGTCATCTGAAACTTTTCCTTATTTTTCTCTTGTTTTATGAAAAACATTAAAAAATTGTTTATTTTATAATAAAACAGAAATAAATTAATAAAATAAATATAAAAATTATAATTTTTTATACAAACTGTTGGTTAAAATTCATGAAATTGTCAAAATATATTGCCGTACTAAGACTTTTGTCGTCCACTGTATATACTTTCGAGCTGTAGAAGAGGAAATCTGATGTAAGAGATTTCAGAAGACGGCATGTGATCGAGAAGCTGGTCATTATATTTTAATTAAGTCTAAAGCTTGTCATATAGGCAGCAAAAAGAAAAATGGAAAACTATAATTTAATATTTTTAACTTAATAGCTCTGGATAGAAAACGCGAATAACAACATTAGCGAATATAGTGAAATATAGTTCTAGGGTGATCAATATAAGAAGTCGCCGTAGTCTAGTAGTGATGAGATTCCCAAAGTGCATTATATTGTGAAGATATTGACACTTCGTTTGATCAAAATTTGCAGTTGTTATTATTTAAATAGTATTACAGTCTTGTTATATTTTGTTTATATGTCATCAAGTGAACTTTCAGTTCAAACATTTTCAAAAGTTTTGGTGGATCTTGATTGTTTTTCGTTTGCACGACCACCATAAGTCAGTTAATATTTGTATTTTTTGCTAATATTATTATTTTTCTTTGCGCAAACATTGGCCAACTTCTGATGGTCGCTCAAACGTGAAATTGACACATTTTCCAATAAACAATCAAGATACATCAAAAATTCTGAAAATTTTTGAACTAAATGTTCATTTGAAAAAATATATATCGCACACCCAGTACAAAAGTGACACAAGTCAAAATTTTCATTTTTCAGAAATCGATTAAAAACTATTTTTGTTTTAATTAAAAATAGTTAAAAACAAAATCTTTGGACCATTTTTAGTAACAGTTAACAACTACAAAATACGCTGATATTTTTTTTATAGATAAACAAGTGTATTCTACATAATTTAAGCATATAAACTGGAAAAATGAAAATTTTGAGTTGAGTCACTTTTGTTCTGGGTGTGCGATATATGAAATATAAAGGGTCCGCCAAATAACTTTTTTTTTTTTGAAAATGCTTTAAAAAAAACTACTAAATATTTTCTCAAATTTCTTTTTTTATTTGAAAGTACAATCCTTCCGGTTAATAATGGAAAATAAATGATATTGCTTTTTCGCTTCGCTAAGTGGGCCTGCGATCGACTTATAGAAGATGCCGATTTTGGTAAAAATATCATCTTTCCAGATGAAGCTCATTTTGATCTTGGCGGGTATGTAAACAAGCAAAATTGTCGCATTTGGGGCACAGAAAACCCGCACGCATACATTGAAAAGCCGACGCACCTAAAACGAGTCACTGTTTGGTGCGGATTTTGGTCCAGAGGCATAATTGGGCCATTTTTCTTCGAAAATGAGCAAGGAGTGGCCGTTACAGTCAATGGCGATCGTTATAGGGCCATGTTGAACGAATTTTTGTTCACAAAAATTTAAGAGGAGGATATTGGCAACATTTGGTTTCAACAGGATGGCGTTACGTGCCACACAACCGAAGCTCACTCGATGGTTTGCTCCCTGTTTTTGAAGACGCATTATCAGCCGCAGAGCTGATGTCGTTTAGCCACATCGGAGCTGCGATTTGACACCGTTGGACTATTATTTGTGGGGTGCCGTCAAAGATAAGTGTTACGCCGACAAGCCAGAGACAATTGACGCTTTAAAGCCATTGGTGAAATACAGCTGCACACAATCGATAATGTGCTTAAAAATTGGACCGATCGTGTAGGCTACTGCATGGCCAGCCGAGGCAGCCATTTGCATGAAATTATTTTCCATTATTAACCGGAAGGATTGTACTTTCAAATAAAAAAAGAAATTTGAGAAAATATTTAGTAGTTTTTTTTTAAAGCATTTTCAAAAAAAAAATGTTATTTGGCGGACCCTTTATAACTCGACTGTTAGACTCTTTAAATAATAACTACAGTAATTTTTGCCCGATTTGATCAAACGAAGTGTCAATCTCTTTACAAGATAATGTACTTTCAAATGTCATCACTTATTTCATATTTTTTAATTAAAGTTTGCTACTATGAACGGACAAACTTGAAAAAATATGAAAAAATTCGCATATATCAAGTTGATCTCATCAAACCTCATAGTGAATTAAGTCAAATAATATATATATACATATATTTTAAAGGCTTTTTCCTCTCCTTTCGTAAAGTCCAAAAAAAACAGTTTTTTCAAATAAAACAAGTTTGGAGGTTTCAAGAAATATAAAAAAAAAATATATTTGAGTTCTACTCAACAAAACTCACAACTTACACTATGTCATTAGCTGGGTGTATAGTATGTATAGTAGAATTCGTCCACTTCTATAAAAAAAGTATTTTGAAGTGTACACATAATGATCCAATTTTATGTACTCTCTGTAGAGTACTTTTTCAATACTTGCGAAATGCAGCAGATTTCCTGCAATGTGGATAACATATGCCTTCTGATGTAAATTATAGCAGCATCGCTCAAGATCTGTTGAACAGTTTTAAAGTTTTTGTTTTATGGTGTTTTTTGCTTTTGCAGAGAAACAAACAATCGCTGGGACATCATGAAAACAGTATCCACACATATGTATGAATATAATATATCTATCGATATGTACATATGAATATCAATATTAACATACATAATGGTAATCATGACACTCTCAATATCCCAGATCTGTCAGAAAAATTAACATATACGTGGCAACAGCCAGTGTAGCGTCATTCGCCGACAGTGTCCAACCGTGCAGTAAGCAACAGAATTTATATTTTGCGGCACATTTCACAAAAGTGTCCAGGAAGAACCACATATGCATACCATTAATGTTTAGGGCCAAACTTTGGTTGCTACAGCAATACAAATATTTCCCATCTTGTATGGCATATCATGGCTTTCACAAAACTACTCGTGCGGAGATTGTATCTAAATCGATTAAACAAAATGCACACACTCTTGTGTTCATCGGGGGGAAAAAAAGAAAACGTAACAAAAGAAAAAAGAAATCAAAAACATAAATTTGCATGAAAGGTTGTTACACTTTTTGAAGAGCGGAAATATATTTTCACTGTAACTGTTCGCTTTTGGAAAGAAAAAAACAAACAAAAAATATTCAAATGAAATATAATGAAATGAACTTAATTTTACAATTTTTACATCCGCGTAAATACTGTATGTATGGTAGGTTAAATACACTTTGGTTTTGAAAAGAGGTAGCAAAAGTAAAGCGAACAGCATTTGATAATGTAAAAAAAAACATGGTAGATAGAGTATATAAATGAGTATTTTAGCAGATTGTGACGACAATTTAAACTTTTAATTGCAATATATTTTATGCTTAGCGATACACAATAAATCTGATTTTTATGCCGATTTGTTTATATCCTATTAATCATACTGGTATCTACAATAAAAGTTACACTTAAGGAGACCTTAACCCATTCGCTACCAAGCCTAAATTATATGAAGTCATTCCCATTGCCATTTATATTTTGAGTGTTATTGTTTACCAAAACCCTGTTAAAAGTTCTACAATATTGGCTAAATGGAAGCCAAGATGCAGTCATTCAATCTCATCAATCTACGTCAATCATACCCCAAGAACAAAGTTCCCTTCATTATCTTGATGCTATTCCTCCCACACAACAAAAGAAAAACCCAACTCGCAAATGTAGAGTTTGTGCAACGAAAAGCATTCGAAAGGAGACTCGATATTACTGTCCGAGCTGTCCTGATAAACCTTCATTATGTATTGGACTTTGTTACAAATGCTATCATGAAGATAAGGTATCATAAGTGATTTAGTTGCTATAAAATTTTGTTATAAATACACGATGAAGTTGATTTTTGCGTGAAAGATCATTCTCTATAAGAAATAAAGTATTATTTTTGTAAAAAAATTTTATTTGTAGTATTTTTCAAGTTTTTTACATATTTACGTATATTATGTTTGTGGCAAAAAAAATTTGCTAATTCAAAAGCTTGCATGTTATAATATATTTAAAGTAGGATGAGTATACTCGTCTTGGCAGTGCGGGATACCCTGTCAAAGACGAGTATAATCGTCCTAGGCAGCGAATGGGTTAAGGAATTGAAGTTTATTGAATAATACGGTGTTCAGATATGTACCTCTATTGAGCTCAATATTTCATATAAAGTTTCATTTAATTATTGCGCAATAAATACGCAACTTGTTATAATATTGAGAAAAACTTAAAATGCAGCACTGTCATAAGTGTGTTTAGTGAGCATATTACAATTAACCGAACACTATCTGTTGATATTTGACAATTCAAATGTCAACAACGACAAACAAACACTAATAAACTAATAAACGATACTAATTTCGCGACAATGTTGTTGTTTACCAGCTGTCAAATGAATATTGAGTAAGCTGAATTGCGTATATTATTATGCCTGAACACTTAAAATATTGTACTCAATAAACTGAATATTGACTCAATAAAAGTACATATCTGAACATAGTATAACTGTGAATAAGACATCAACTGGCAACATTGTTTCTTTTGAATATCAAAAGTGTTTAATTAAAATCACAGATTATATGTAATCTGTTGTTTGTGTGGTTAACGTAGTTATAATTGAGTTATAATAATAATATTCCATCGTTTTTAATTAATAATTTAATTATTCATTTTTCAAGTTTTTATTTCAATAGATTAAATTTTAAATTATATTTTTTATTTTTCCAATTAGCTTTAGCTTTGTGGAGACTTCCTCATTGAGAACTACGGTGACAGAACATCGTTAATTTACATACATAATTAGTCATTACAATCATTCAGTCACGGATTACGTTCTAGCTTCTCACACCACTTATGTTGCGTGTGTTAATTTTTATACATGAGCGGCGAGACATACAGTTTAAAGTTGACTCCGAACAACAGATTTCAGGAAATGAGAGGAAATATTTTTTGCGTTTTAATGTCTAACATGGAGTTAGAACCGAGGCCTTACGTCTAACAAGCCAACTCACTACCTACTAGACTACGGCGACTTCTTCATCCTGAAGATCAAGTTACGAAATTCGGTATTCTTATTGAATCCTTGTCATTTAATTTAAAGAATTAAACCAAAAAATATTTTTATAAGCCGACAAACCGCTAAATATTGCTAAATTGTAATAAAAAATGGTAGTGAATGATTTAACAGCTTTTTACTTCTATTATTTAAGACAATGAGGAAACAAATTAAAATAATAATATGTTCACAGCAGAAATTTACAAATTGGGAATAATAAAAACTCGTTCACTGCTTTCTATTTAAGAATATTAAAATGTCAATTAAAAATATTGTTAAATAAGTTGCGTTAATTGTTTTATCTTGGCTGTTAACTGGGTAAAAGTAATAATTTTAAATAATTAATTTTGTTTTGCGCTGCATATTGTACGTATGTCTGTCTGTCTGTCTGTCAGTTCAATTCAATTCAATTTAAATTACATAATAATGGGAAAGAGGCCATATGCGAAATGTTTAATTCCTGTGTTGATAGGTTTGTTGCTATAATTGTTAATAATTATTTCATTACACACTGACAACTGGCAACGCAAAAGTAATTATATTACGTTTGATTCTATGGAGGGCTTATTACATACATATGTAGAGTTTCGCACCGAAACGCAACGCCTCATTTATAAATCATTTTGCATTTATTGGCAAAGTTTTTTGACCCTTGACAACAGGAAAATGTTCGGCTCTTTATAGAATAACTTAAATACTTTAAAAGACGTCAAAAATAAAAAAAAATCGTTTCTATAAGGTGTTACAGCAGAGACTTTCAACCTTTGAGCAGTTGGCAATTGGCCCTCATTTCCATCGAAAATAGGGGTCGAGAATTGTTGAATTTGTGATCAGCATGATACCCAAGGCGAGCAATGCATCACGAAAAATTGATTCTTTGGTGTGGATTTTGAGCTGACGACGAGCACTATAGTCCTATGATCAACTTCTTTTGTCTTGAACTGGATGATCTGATTTTTCTTAATACTATACATTGCAATCAGAGCAATCGTGTAGTCGCCGTAGTCTAGTAGGTAGGGTGTTGACTTATTAGACGAAAAGCACGGGTTCGTATCCCAGCTCATGGCATCAAAACGAAATATTAAAAAAATAATACTTCGGCGACAGCCTCTCAGCAGATTTCTGGCAAAAACTCTGAAAGTAAATAAAATTGCCAAGAAGAGCTTCTCAAAAAATCTGTCGTTGGGAGTCGACTTTGAACTGTAGGTCCCGCCACTCATGTATAAAATTAACGCACACAAATATAAGTGGTGTGAGAAGCTAGGTCGAAATCCTGACTGAAGGGTTTTAATGACTAATTATGTATGTATACATTGCAATCTAAATTCTCTTCAACGATTGTTATAAGCCCATTCCCCTTGCAATTCCTACCATCATAATTCTCATTCCTCTTGGTTCGACGACATTTCGAAATCTCTTCTTTATATTACTTCTTTTTTTTTTACTAAATTTAATTATTACTTTAAAAAAATTTCGAATAAACTTTTGAAATTTTTCTTGAATAGAAAATATTATCTTTTGCAGCAAAACGTGCCTTAATAGAAATCCAATTAAAACTTGTTTCAACGCCACAAGGTCATCTCTGTGGGGAAATTAGAAATGACAACCAAAGAAATTATTGAAATTATACAGAAAATTCTAAAAAAAAAAACAAAAACAAAAAGTATGAACAATCAAAAAAGCCTATTATATCGTCACAATAAAAAGTTGTTTTTTTTTTTGCTTTTAATTATAATACCCAAAGCAGATATTCACGGAAAAGATAAATAAATCATCATTTGAATAGAGTGTAGAAGGCAAGTATAAATTCACTTCGTATTTTGTTCGTTGTCCTTGTCTGTGTGTGTATGTGTTGAGTTTTTTACTTTAAATAACAGTATCACGCCACCATTACTATGTACCTCTTGGAATACAATGGTGACTACGTGGCCGCATTTTTGGTTATCGAACAATTATCCAAACACACACATTTACTTACACGAACGAGAAAATTGTTTAGAAATCGTTTACGAGCAATATGAGAGTCTCAAATGCGATTCTGTTGTACAATATAATGGCGGCCAAAAAGGAAATTATTTATTGTATTACACACAGAGGGATTTTGCAAAATGAAACGTATAAATATGCCTGGGATATTCGCTGCTGGATGGACGGATAGGAATATGAGAATTATTAGATCACAAATCTGTTTTTATTTAAATAATTTTCTTGTTATTTATGCTACTGCTTAGACTTTTTCAAGCAACGACAGAAGATAATAAGAAATATAAGATGATTAAGTATTTACAAGTGACAACTTCATCGTGTCATTAAGTTTAATGAAAAGCGATTATAACGAAATACTATTGAGCGGACTTAGTAAAACAGAATGTTTAACAACCACTTTTTTAAACTTCCAATAACCAGCAATAAAAAAAATCAATAAACGAAATGTCCCCTGGTACCTTATATCAGGTGGGCAATCTATCGGTTTAAATTTGAACCATCGGTTATTTCGAATCTGGCAATACTTATGTATGTATGTCATTCGATTCTGTCACAAAATTCAGAATATTATCTTCACTGAACGCTGTAGTCTAGTAGGTAGTGTGTTGGTTTATTAGACGTAAGGCCACGATTCAAACCCCAGGTCAGACATCAAAACGAAATATGAAAAAATATTTGTTCGGCGACTTCCTCTCAGCAGATTTCTGGCAAAAACTCTGAGAGTATATAAAATTGCCATGAAAAATTTCTCGAAAATTTGTCGTTCGGAGTCGACTTTAAACTGTAGGTCCCGTCACTAATTGAAAAAATTAACACACACAACATAAGTGGTGTGAGAAACTAGGTCGTAATCCTGACTAAAGGGTTGTAATGGCCAATTATGTATATCGTCGTCGAAAATTCAAAAGTACGTAACATCACTTTTACTAATTTTACAGGAGAAACAAAAAACGTAATAAAATAAAAAATACTTCATTTGGTACGTCATTTTGAATTATTAATATAAGATCGTTATTTTTGGTCGCAAAAATATAAAAATTGGTAGAGATATGTTAGATAACCTTACGAATCATAATCAATCAAAATCTCGAATTTAATTTTTTTGATGATACGTACTTTTAGATTTTCAACGACGATATGTATGTATCTCCACTGAACATAATGAATATTCATACACTATAGCAGTGTTGCCAATTTAGCCATTTCATGGCTAAATTTAGCACATTTCAATCATGTTTAGCCATCAAAAAATAAATTTTGCCATTAGCCATTTTTTTAGCCATTTTTATTTTTTTTTTTTTGCCATTTTTAGCCATATTCATATTTTTACAGCAACTTTACTAAAATGATACATAAAAATGTCTTAAGGTTAAAATCTTTTCTGAATTGTACAACGACGACAATATTCGTTTATATTTGTTATTTTTGAAACCCATTTTACATGAAGTCCAACTAGTCAACCAAATTTTTCAAGGCCATGAAAATGATCCAACTCGTCTATTAAAGGAACTATTATTGCTTATAAATTTTGTGAAATGAAAAGTAGTTGGTGACGACTGCGTAGACGTCTTATATTCAGATTTCGACGAATTTATTTTATACACATGCAGCCTAGGTTATGAATTTGAAACTGATCTAAAGGAAATTAAAAAAGCGGAAACATGAAAAAGAAGACAGAACGTGAAATTAGGCGAAATTGTGTTAAATTTGTTGTTGATTTCATAAATAAATTGAAACAGAGGTTTGTAAACATATTTAAATTCATAAATATTATTTTAAAATCAAATTTTTATTACACACATTATTTTTCAGGTTGCCAGATAATATTGAAATACTTCAAAATATTGAATATTTCTCTGTAGATAACGCCTTAAAATCTACCAAAGATGATATTTTATCAATCTTAAATTTATTTGATGTTGATGACGAAATTTCATTCAAAATTCAGGAGCAATACTAAAATATCCATTATATAAAATGGAAAAACACAAATAACACTATTTTATTTTGGGCAGAGGTATTCAAATATAGAGATGCTGGCGGAAATAAAAAGTTTCAAGAAATTTCGAAATTTGTGCTCAAACTACTTTCTTTACCCTGGTCAAATGCAGTAGTTGAAAGGGTTTTTAGCCAAATAAATCTGGTGAAAACTAATTTAAGAAATAAAATGCATCTATCGACCGTCACTTCGATTTTGTCTATCACGTAAGAGTGCTAAAACTAATCAATCTCCATTTTGATTAATTTTTTATTTATTTTGCAGATTTGGACTTAAAAGAATCGATAAATGCTGTTTTGAATACGACGTACCGAAAATTATTTAAAACTAGTTGGTACTAATGAGTCTTATGATAAAAACAATAATGACCCAGATTTTATAGATGATTTATTTCTTTAAACACTCAATTTTTTTTACAAATATTTTATTGTAATAAAAATGATCTCATTGTTACAACATAGTTGTAAAAAATAAAAAAGTTAATAGTTTTTGTTGTTTTTAATTAAATATATGTGTTTTATTAACTAAAATTGTTTAGCCATTTTTCAGCCATTTTTTTACACGATTTTAGCCGTTTTTAGTCACCACGAGTTGGCAACACTGCACTATAGCAATGTTGGGATTTATTATGCCAACCAGATACTGAACGATGATGTCGGTTTTTCAAAAAAAAAAAAAAAAAATAATCTTTTCGGGTGAAGCCCATTTTCATTTTGTTGGGTACGTTAATAAGAAAAATTCGGAGTTCAGAAAAGTTACAGAAGCCAATGCATAGATTACGAGTGACTGTTTGGTGCGGTTTGTGGTGCGAAGCCATCATTGGCCAACGCTTCCTTGAAAATGGGAATGGCGAAACCGTTACGGCAAATGGTGATATCTCGCACACTCATAACCGACTTTTTTTTGTAACCGCTCTCATGGTATTGATGTGAATGATGTTTGGTTTCAACAGATGGTGCAATCGGTCACACATCTCTTGCCACAATCGATTTATTGCGCCAAACGTTTAATAGCCGTTTAATTAGCAGAAATGGTGATGTCAATAGGCCGCAAAGAAGCTGAGACTTGATACCGTTGGTCTATTTTCTATTTCTCAAAAAAGTGTACGATAACTGGTCCGATCGTCTGAGATACTGCGAGACCAGCCGCGGCAGCCATATGAATGAAATATTAAATGTCTTTAGAACAATGAAATTTTTTTTTTACTAAAAATAAAACAAGAACTGTGATGGAAAAAATTACACAATATGTACACTGGTCAGCAAAAGTCTTAGTACTCCAATATATTTTGACAATTTCATGACTTTTAACAAACAGTTTGTATAAAAAACTAATGTTTTTATATTTATTTTTTTAATTTATTTCTGTTTTTATTATAAAACAAACAACTTCTTAATGTTTTTCATAAAACAAGAGAAAAATAAGGAAATATTTCAGATGACTGAGTAAATTTAAAATTCAAAGGCCTAATATATAAAAATATTAACCCTTGTATTTAGTATAATATTCCTTAAGGCCAAGCACTCTA
Organism: Sarcophaga caerulescens; assembly: GCA_927399465.1. Lineage (NCBI taxonomy): Eukaryota > Metazoa > Arthropoda > Insecta > Diptera > Sarcophagidae > Sarcophaga > Sarcophaga caerulescens. Next base: position 24,943,070 of record OV656867.1, read on the forward strand.
TTTAACCCATTTTGAATTGAATGTACAAGTTTTGTTTAGTGTTTTCTGGTGGCACCACGAGCAGGTTTTTCGGTTGAATTTTGTTTGAGGTTTAGCGATTACGTAACCGTTCTTTCAAATGATCTCCTAAATACTCTCTTGAAGTTATATCGGGAGAGTATTAAGCCTGTGGGGACTTTTTCTTTCGTCAAGATATATTGGAGTACTAAGACTTTTGCTGTCCACTGTATATAAAACTTCGTTTGCAAATCGTAATATAATATTCTGAAGACTATAATAATTGGAACAAACACTTGCGTATTAGAAACAGACTTAAAACTGAATTGGGCCATTAGCTAGATACTGAAATATAAAATAATATTAGTGATAGTGTGTGATGTTGTCTTCCTGTGCGTGTTATTGCCTAAAATAAACTAACTTTTCGATGTTAAATTATGCTGATGCAATAATCTCCTTAAAAATTTTGATATTAAATTTTTTGAAATTTAATTAAATTTATAAGTAAATAGGTCTGTTGCAAATGTTTTATTTACAAAACACTTTGAAAAAACAAAATTTTGATCCAGTAATATCTATCGAATTTACCTAAATTTTGGTCAAAACGAAAAAAAAATCAGTATACAAAATTTCCCAAAGTTTAATTCATTTATTTTTTTTTTTTTTTAATTTTTTACATACATACATAATTGGCCATTACAACCCTCCAGTCAGGATTACGGCCTAGCTTGTCACACCACTCATGTTGTGTGCGTTAATTTTATATGTGAGTGGCGGGACCTACAGTTTAACGTCGACTCCGAACGACAGATTTTTGAGAAACTTTTTCATGGCAGTTTTATTTACTCTCAGGGTTTTTGCCAGAAATTTACTGAGAGGAAGTCGCCGAAGAAATATTTTTTTCATATTTCGTTTTGATGCCTGACCTGGGATACGAACCCGGGCTTTACGTCTAATAAGCCAACACACTACCTACTAGACTACGGCGACTTTTTTAATTTTTTATTATTTTTAATTTTCCGAATACTTTCAAACCTTGGATTTGTCTCTACTTATTGTATCCACTCAAGTAAGTGTGCAAAATTTCATGTCTTCTTTTTTTAGCTAATTACACTATGCGACAAAATAAATAAAATGTGAATACACCCAGCTAATGGCATAGTGACGGTTGTGAGTTTTGTCGAGTAGAACTCAAAAATATTTTTTTTTATATTTCTTGAACGCTCCAAACTTGTTTTATTTGACAAAAACTGTTTTTTTTTTAGGACTTTACGCATAAATTTATTGATTACACAAACTTTCCTGAACCGATTTCTAAAACTTAAGCTGTCTTAGAAAGGGGAGGGATGGGCCTTTAAAACAATATTCATATATATCTTATCCGACTTTATAATCTATATCTGGTAGTCGTGCAAACGCGAAATTGGCACATTTTACGGTAAGCAATCAAAATAAAAAATTGTGAAAAAATTGAAAGTTTTTTAACTGAAAGTTCATTTGATAAGATGACATACATATATAAAAAACGTAACACTACTGTTATACTATTTTAATAATAAATACGGTAATTTTTGTCCCATTTGATCAAACGAAGTGTTAATCTCTTTACAAGATAATGCACTTTCAGAATGTCATCACTTATTTTATATTTTTTAATTAAGTTTTGCAATTAAGAATAGCTAAACTTGAAACAATGAGATAAAAATCATATTTTCCAAGTTTACCCGATCAAAACTCATAACATGTACATTTGAACCATATGTTTATGTATACTATTTTAAAGGCTCATCTGACCTCTTTTCAAAAAACTTTGGACTTTGAAAATATGTTAAAAACTATTTGGGTAATTAATAATTTTGTGTGAAAACATCAAAAATACCGTTTTTATCAAATAATTCAAGTTTAGAGGGTTCAACAAATATCAAAAAAAATTTTGAGTTCTATTCAACAAAACTCACAACCTACACTACGTCATTAGGTGGGTGTATTTTGACCGTGTAATTAAAATACCCACTTGGGTGTTGTTCAATATTGATTACCTTATTGCCATAATACACATAATATTTTTATGTTTCCTTATACTATGTCTGATGAATATTCAGTCGTTCGGAGTCCACTTTACACTGCAGGTCCCGCCACTCATGTAGAAAATTAACACACACAACGTAAATGCCGTGAGAAGCTAAGTCGTAATCCTGACTGAATTGTTGTAATGACCTATTATGTATGTATGTAAACAAATGTAATTAAAGAATTTCAGAAATTTCAAACATTGTTGCTGCATTATACTATGTTCAGATATGCACTTTTATTGAGTCAATATTCGGTTTATTGAGCACAATATTTTAAGTGTTCAGACATAATAATATACGCAGTTCAGCTGCTTATTCAATATTCATTTGACAGCTGGTAAACAAAACAGCGGGTTGTTTCAACAACCTTGTTTTTTTTTTTTGTTTTTGTTTGTTTGTAGTTGTTGACATTTGAGTTGTGAAATATCCACAGAAAGTGTTCGGAAAATTGTAATATGCTCACTGAACGTACTTATGACAGTGCTGTATTTTAAGTTTTACTCAATATTATAACAATTTGCGTATTTGTTGCGCAATAATTAATTGAAACTTTATATGAAATATTGAGCTCAATAATGGCGTTTATTGCGATTTACGCAATAAAAGTGCATGTCTGAACATAGTATTATTAATGATCTTCACATTATATTGACTTTTTATTTGAGGTATTTAATAAAGAGTCCTTATATACATGATGAATATCTTAAAGCACTACATCGATCTCGTATGAAATTAATAAAAAAGAGTGGATTTCTATAAATTACTGTGGCTATTGGTTGGTGTTCTGTTACTTCATGGCACTCGCAATATGCAGATGATTTGTTGCACGTTTCAGTGTCTAAGAATACTTGTTATCTGTCTACGAATATGTTTGCATGTCGTTGCGTAGGGATATTAAGGAAATTATTATCCGGGGACCGTTAACATTAAATTTTGATTACTTTTGCAGCTATGTATTGCTGTTGTTGCTTGTGGTGGTATTATTGTTATTGTTATGGTAAACTGTTGTCTATTTCCTGAATTTCATAGATATGAACATTGAAAACACTTTACATGCCATAAAATCCAATGGCTTTGGTGTTGTAATCATTCCTAATGGGAATCTATAACAACAATAAAGGAGACCGTGGTTGTTGGCACTCCCAGAATAAATAAATTATTTAAATTTGGTAAATGAAAGTATGATTTTACTGTGGGAAATTCTCATCTGATTATATGTATTTACAAGTATGGAAATAAAATTTATATTCCCTACAAACATCTACATACGCTGTTTCAAAATATGTATGTATGTGTTCAAGTGTGAAAAACAAAAATATCCATAAAAGAGAGTGAGTGAGAGAGAGAGAATGGGGTAAACATTACGTTTAGAGTATCCATTTAATTTCGAATAAAGCTGAACACGTACTCTATGTGTGTGTTGTTTTACAAATCGTATTCAATTAACTTTAAATTCAAAATAATACACCCATTCGTTGCCTTTCCCTCGATATTCTTTTATTTTGTTATCGTTTTTGTTTTTTTTTGTAATCAATTATTGAAATCTATTTTGAGAAGGGATTTTCTTAAGCTACTTTTATCCCTTTATTTACAATCAACCAAAAAGGGGAAAATGTAATTGAAAACAGTGAACATATTTGGTTAAAAAAACAAACAAAGTTTCTCTAAATTTTTCCAATTTCAATTTCTTTCCCCACTTAAGTAACAAAAATCTGAGAAAATTACAATAAAAAAAAACTTTTCAATTTTTTCAAATTTTTTTTTTTTTTGTAACAATTTTATTACTTCAATTGCAATTTTCTTCGTTGTTCTTTTGCACTTTCTTTCTTATGACATTGTTATTGGAAATGGAATATTTAAAACCCTTTTTAATACCATTTAGAATTTAGTCAACCCTGAAATATTATTTTCAATGATATTTTTACTTAAATGGTTTCAATTTACTTGAAGTAAGAAATACCAATTACTCAAAATGCAAATTTTGGCTCTTTATAAAGACATTTGCCATAAGCAAATACATCTACAACCAAACGCTTAAAAGCTTGGTGTGAATGTTAATAGGAACTATAATACATTTTGAAATATTGTATTTAAGATTTACGAGTAAGTATATAACAGAGATCAGCAATGAGTATTCAAAAAGATGAGTAAAATCGAATCATACTCATAATTTCTAATAATTATACGCATTCATACTTATTTCAATATCATGGAACCTCTACTCATATTCAAAGTTTGAAGTACTCATCATATTCATACTTAACAACACGGATGATGTTGTTAATTTCGACTCTCCATAACTTAACATTTACAAGAATCACAAAATAAAGCCGAAAGTCCATACCATCCGTTTCATGCGACCTTTTAAATAGAATGGAATATTCAATTCAGATTAATTTCCATTAGCACGATTGGCGTATGCCATTGCGAAATTTTTAGTGAAATATTTATAATTTTGTAATTACATAGTTTGTATTGCTACGTTTTTACGATGTAGATTGCAAATGAACTCGTAGATTGCAATAAAAATAAAAATAAATTTGTGTTCAGTTTTAATAAATTTCTTAACTGTTCGCACAATTCTGTGTGCCACTGTTCGCAACTTGATGTAACAACAATAATTATTTTATTGGTTATTCTTCTTTTCACTCTTTCGCGTAAATAATAGCAATTCTTCAATAGATCTTTATAACGGAGCTCTTCAAACCGTTGCCTGCTCTGTCTTGCCCTTTATATCGCTGGGTAAACAGTCTGAAGAGTGCTCTTGAAGGAGAGCGAAATCTCTATAAATGTAAACATGTTGTTTACGTTATTGTTGTTTGTATACTTTGTTTACGTTTGTCCTTACAGTGTTGTTGTTGCCTGTTTGTTTACTTGTTTATCCCATTTTTATACAAATGTTGTTGCTATATTTTTGTTTATTCGTTGATCATGTAAACAAGTCCATTGTTTTTGTTTATCATTTTTATGTTAAACGATAACACCATTTCCATTTTCGTAACAAATCTTAGTATTGTTGGAACTCAGTTCAAAATCTTCCATTCCAAGAAAGACTCATAGTTTGCAAGTTTTTATCGACAAAATTTTCATGGAATTTATTTTTTTCTAGTAAAAGTTATAGAGTAAAAACAAAAATAAGGTACAAGTATTGTAAGTCTCTGAGATTATTGTCGTCATAAAGAAAACCATCAAACTTCGCCGGTATTTACTTTGCGTTCCTCATGCCTGAACTCTTGTATTCAAAGTAAATACTGACAGAACTGCTTCAGTAAAAGCGTACATGATTGTTACAATGATGATGATGATGATGATGCTATTCGAATTCAGGTTACACAATATTTGCAAAACTATACAATGGGTAGCATTCACCATAAATCTTGAGGTATTAGTAGTAACAGGGTATCAAGTTAAAGTTATAAGCTGGAAATACATATTTTTTGTAGTTGTAGAATCCTGAATCGTCATCGTTTTACTAGATACGTACCATACAAACAATACCTGTATACATAGTGTAACAGTGTAGAACAAGAGCAATAGAATGAAATGGCTTTGGTGAAACTCATAAAACTCAAATACATTCACAAAATTTTAACCATAAATAAACACGACATATTCGTCCATGTACTGTGAATGTACCAAGCGAATGTAAATAGGGAATGACACTGCTCAAGGATGTGTGAGTAAGTATATGTGTATGTACATATGTATATATATGTGAGGACTATTACGTCGTTACTGTTGTATGTAAATTTTTGGTGTAAATTACTTGGAAGTTTCTTATATTGTACTCTTAATGGCCATAGTGTAATACAAAATGAACAATAATAATAATTCTTCCATTGTATTGTATTGTCTGTCTATTTGTCTATTCCCCCTTTTTACGTTTTTCGTTTTCGTTTTTCTTTTAGCCTCCTTTTTTTAAGTCTTTTATTCTATAGAATCACTAACTTTTATTACAATTTGTTTTTGTTGTGTGTTTGTGCGATTGTAAGTGCTATTACTTCTTACGTAAGACATAAAAATTCTTTTGTTCTTAATATTTGCCCTGTTCTGCGGACCGACTAGTATTCCAAGGCATTCAAGTGGCTCTTTTACATTCGTCCTTCCATTCATAGTTTTTTTTTCTTAATGTTTTCCATCGTATTGTTCTTCTCCTTTTTTTTTCTCTTTTTTGTGTAACAGAGGGGTTGAACAAGTAAATTTAAATTTTCTAATCCTTGAAGGATTTGATATCGTTTTGTTTTATTCTATTTGTTTGATTTTATTTCATAGTTTTTATAGCATAGAGGCGAGATTTGAATCAGTCTCATTGTGTTTAGCAACAAATTTTCATAAACAGCATTTCCAAGTTTTCTTTCTCTTAAGAAACTTGTTAAGATCCTTACGTGTAAAATTTTAATTTGAAAAATTTCATTGTTTTCGATTGACGAATATTTTTTATCGAAAGCAGTTTATTTGTGTATACATATATGGTAAGAAATGCTTTCTGTTCACAATCTTTTAAGGGTATTTTTATGCAATTAAAAATACAATAATAATCTCAAAGAAATTTTCTTATGGAGGTCATAACATAACATTAACTTAAGTAATCGTAGTTTGAGCAGTTCCGTTACAAAGATCTGTCGAACAATTGTATAGTAATTGTTATTGTTTATTCAAAGTGTGTAACTAGAGGAATAACAAACAAAGTAATTATTGTTGTTACATCAAGTTGTGAACAGTGGCACACAGAATTGTGCGAATAATAAAGAATTTTAATTTTAATATGTGCAACCATTGCACAGTGGACCAAATGCCCAATCTAGCGCGAAATTGGTCGAGAAATTTTATGTTTTAAAAATAAAATTGTTGTCGCTTTTACACTTGTCATGTTCCCAGTGAACTTAACGGTAATTTTTATTTTTTGTTTACTTCCAAATTAACAACGCTGTATGCTTTCAAACATAAGCAATAATTTGAAATAAAAACTTCTCCAAATTCCGACGAGATGTGTTGATAGTTTCAAGTCTTTTTTCTTATAATTGTGAAAAGGTAATTAATAAATAAATTCATTATTTTTTAACTCTAAGGTATGCTTAAATAACGGTGTATATATATAGTATGTTTGTGTCATGGTTCGTCAGAAAATTGCGATCAAACGTAAGCCTCTTTTGAAGTTATTTTTGAAAAAATTTTGAATTTTATTAAAGTTTTTAATTACTACTCCCGCTTACTTCTGTCGATATTTTATATATATTAGAAAGAATAGATCCTAAGCTTTAAAATAATAGAAAAATTGGCTGCCACTTTTTGCCCCTTTCTTTGTTATTAGTCGAAATGTCCATATTAAGACGAGAATTATTTAATATTTGGGTAAACAGTCATGACAATAAAAATAAATGTGATACCGTTATTGAATATGTAATGGAAAAAATCGGGTTAAGCAAGCAACACAAAATATATGTAGAACTTTATCCCTGGTACTGTATGCCTCCTAGCCTCCACAAAATATTAATACATAGAGCGGACATAATTCAACAATTTTCTTTACCAATTGGCCTCTTCTGAGCCCTAGAGTCCAAAATAAAGACATTAGAAATGTACGCGAATTTCATACCCGAAAGATTTCCCGGGAAAAAACTATGCAAGATTTGTTTCAATCTTTAATAGTATCATCGGATCCCATTATATCATCAATATCAAAAAAACCGTTTATATATCGAAAATCGGACTCTATTTGTGCTGACGTAGCATCTTTGCTTTCGGAACCCATCATAGCAGAAACCGGAAACGATATTGCAGAAGACTATTCAAGTGATGAAAGCAGCGAATAAATATGTATAGCCCATCAGCTCGATTTAGTTAACTCTTTGGACGAAGAAATGAAAAGTATTTTATTTTTATTATGTTTTTATATGTATTTTTTTTTACATAAATCCTTTTTTAAACTAAATGAAATGTTAATTATTTTATTTAAATAAAAGTACTTTGTCAAAGAGGTAAAATAATAAGTTAAAAATATGAACTTTGAACCTCGATAAAATCTTAACCGTAATGAATTTGGAAATTTTGGAGAACCTTAAATTTTGTATTTATACAAAGAATGTGTGTACCAAATTTCATCAATATCGGAATGGTTCATGATCAAAACCCGATTTTTTCTTCAAAATTGTTTGTTTTATCCCTATTTCATTTTAATTAGTGCCACGCCCCTTTAAATGTCAACCATATTTCACAGCTCACATCATTTTCTAGTCAAATTCCAAATTTCAGATTTGTAAGTGCTTTCAAAGTCGAGTTAAACTCTCTTGCGCGCTAGATTAGGCATTTGGTCCACTGTGCATTGCATAGACAATAATGTTGAGAAAGAAGTTTCGATAGTTGAAATATATCTTCCATGGCGTTAAATTCTGTTGCTATTTTTAGATGTTCATCTCAATGGCAATTTTAGATGGTACTAGTATCATGGCAACACGTTGTGGTTATATATTTTGTTCAAATTAACAATCGAAAAACTTCAAGCGTCTACTATTGCTCTGCTGATATTTGGTATCATGTGCAAAGGTTTTAAAAAAAGGTTTCAAAATCTGTAAAGGCCTTAAGGTATAAAATATGTATTAAACTAAAGGTTCTTATTAATATTCCACGATTCATTTTGAAAGTAACCTACAATATTTATATTCTTTTTTACATTTTTAATGCATTAAATGCTTTCTAATCCTGTCTAGATTAGATTGATAATTTTGTGGATTTGTTATTAAATTACGTATGTATGCCCTATGAATTTATAATGTTTTTCTAAGTATTTTTCATTGATAATGAAAACCATTCAACACGTTTGTGTTGTTTTCATTCTGATTATTTATGCGAAACAGGTAAGAGGGTGTAAACATGGTACTGAAGTTTTTATTAAAAAATAAATAAATTTTTTGGTGGTGCAATTGTAATGAAATTAAATAGATTAAGATTATTAGAATGAACAAATCAAATTCAAAATTATTTAATTATTAAATTATGCTAAGAGAAAAGTGATTTACATATACATGCATGAACAATCCATGAAATCTTAGGATTTTCTAAAAAATAAAAAGTGAATACATATACACAATAATTGAGAAATTGAATGAATAGTTGAAAATACAATTGATGCCTATAAAATCAAAACAAAAAATGATCGATAATGTGTCATGATGTCGTGCTAAGAAGTTTGCCCACTTAAAGGGTCCGCCAAATAACTTTTTTTTTTTTAAATGCTTTAAAAAAAATTACTGAATATTTTCTCAAATTTCGTTTTTATTTGAAAGTACAATCCTTCCGGTTAATAATGGAAAATAATTTCATTCAAATGGCTGCCTCGGCTGGCCGTGCAGTAGCCTACATGATCGGTCCAATTTTTAAACACATTATCGATTGTGTGCAGCTGTATTTCACCAATGGCTTCACGAATATTGTCCTTTAAAGCGTCAATTGTCTCTGGCTTGTCGGCGTAACACTTATCTTTGACGGCACCCCACAAATAATAGTCCAACGGTGTCAAATCGCAGCTTCGAGGTGGCCAAACGACATCAGCTCTGCGGCTGATAATGCGATCTTCAAAAACAGGGCGCAAAACATCGAGTGTAGCTTCGGCTGTGTGGCACGTAGCGCCATCCTGTTGAAACCAAATGTTGCCAATATCCTCCTCTTCAATTTTTGTGAACAAAAATTCGTTCAACATGGCCCGATAACGATCGCCATTGACTATGTTTTGCAATGTTTTGTATTCTGCAACATTACCATGATTTTCAAAGTAATGTCGCAATATTTCCCAGCGTTGTTCAAGCGTGTACACAACCATATTCGTTCAGCGGAAGGATAAAACTAATTATCTGTCAAATCAGACATGAGGTAAGTGTTACCATTCACGAAAAAAGCATTAGTTGAAAAGAAAACGTTAGATGCCGGACCCGATATTAAGAAAAAAAAAAATTAAAAATATTTATATTGAACACATAAATACAGTGGACAGCAAAAGTCTTAGTACTCCAATATATTTTGACAAAAAAAAAAAGACACAAAGGCTTAATACTCTTGCACAAAGTCCCGATATAACTTCAAGAGAGTATTTAGGAGATCATTTGTAAGAACGGTTACGTAATCGCTAAACCTCAAACAAAAGTCAATCGAAAAACTTGCTCATGGAGCCACCAGAAAACACTGAACAAAACTTGTACATTCAATACAAAATGGGTTAAATGGAGTGCTTGACCTTAAGGGATATTTTACTAAATTCAAGGGATATATTTTCATATATTAGGCCTTTGAATTTTAAATTTACTCAGGTTTCTCCTTGGGGGTACCTATGGAGTCATCTGAAACTTTTCCTTATTTTTATCCTGTTTTATGAAAAACATTAAAAAATGTTTTGTTTTATAATAAAACAGAAATAAATTAATAAAATAAATATAAAAATCATAATTTTTTATACAAACTGTTGGCTAAAATTCATGAAATTGCTTAGATATATTGCCGTTCTAAGACTTTTGCTGTCCACTGTATATACATCCCCTTTTTATATTTTATCCTTTCTACTTTTATATTGTATTACACAAGAAAAACATACAAAAAGGATAAATTAATGACTACATTTGACATGTTCTACAATAATTAAAAGATAGAAAAAAATTTTGGATAAATTTAATAACACAAAAGGGCAACAAATCATTTATAAAAATTCTTAAAAATGCTTCGTATTGAATGGAAAGGAAAAAATAGAATACGGCCTACTTACTAAAAATGATTAATGACAGTTGCATGCAGGCAACAGCAAATACTACTGCAATGTTTTGCAACAAATAATTCATTTCAGTTATTTTGTCAATTGTTTGCAAATATTTTAACCGAAATTTATTAAATCACACACACAAAGTATAAACAAGATTATTTTGTTTAAATTTCATATTCTGAATGGCTTTTAACAGTAGATCGAGCTTTGTATCAAAAATGATACATTTAAATTTTTTAAGTCAGAAAAAGTTAGATGCCTGATATTTTTATAATTCGTTAGTATTGCTATCGACATTATATTAAACCAAAAAAAAAAAAAAATAAAGTTTCAAACAGGACTTGAAAAATTCAAAAACTTTGTAATTCGTGCTTATGTATCATTTTTGATACACACGACTTTCCAAGGGATTCTTTGGTGCTGAGTTTGAAATTGTTTTAAGTTTTCAAAGATTTTGGGAAGTTTTATAGTAAATAATACATTATTTATGATATTTGAGAAGTAATTGAAAGTTAAGTATTGGATGAAAGTGAAAAGTTTGAATTTTCTGTTCTGTTGAATTGATTGAAGTAGTCGTAGGCTTGAATGTAAACTGTTAGCTTATTAGAAGTCAGGCCGTATATAATATTCCTGCTGCTGAAGACTCTGAAGAAGAAGAAAACAGAAGCTCGTCTTATGAACTGACGAAAGTATTGGCAGCAACAAACATGACAATAGGATATTTACCGCCAAAGATGGTATTTCTTGGAACAGAGAACCAATTGCCTTTAGTAGCTTGGAAAGAGAAAATTTTACCAATTTTCACGCAGATTGCTAGCAGCTGTTGTAGACCCTTTCTTACAGTTCTTCGCATATTTATCTGACGTGACAGATAAACATTAGACGAAAGTGTTTCGTCCTATGTTTTATTTCATAGATATTGCAAATGATAATATTTCGGTCAACTACGTACGTATGAGATAACAGAATCATTCACTTTAATAATGTGCTACTCGGAAATGATGATAAATTTACACGTATTATGCCTTTTCGAAAAACGAGCTGAAAGCCTTTCAGCTTTTAATAAATCAACTAATTTTGTCGCTGTAGATTACTAACGAATTGAATTTTATGGTCGTTATAAATTTCGTAGTTCACCGAAATCGAATTGGTAGTTATAGATTCATGTACATGCTACGTGCATAGCGACTACTTACAGCCGTATATGTGGAAACCTGTATACGGGCAACCAGAGAGGAATCAAAGAAAGAGCATTGTTATTGACATAATCGACGTTTTATTGCAACGGGAAACTTTTTTACCTCACATGACGTTGACAACAAATTTTTCTAACGAAATATAACAATGTTTGTGCCACCAGATTTCGGCCAGCATTCAATTGAGAGCGTTACTGACGGGAGTGACAATAAGCTGCTCCATCTAAACAATTGGAAACTTATAAATCGCCACAAAGCAAGGGAGCTAGATGTCAAATTATTACCCTTTAGAAGAAAATAAAACTAAGCTGACATGATGTGTTTGATTTTTACGTAAAAACCGTGCTGCAATGTACATCACGTCAAAAATTTTAACCTGAATTTCATAAAAGTAATAATAAAATGTAATAATTTAAAATAGTTTTATTAAAATGAATTAAAACAAATAAAAATACAGGTAGGCCTCGCTTAGCACATACTCTTTTTAACACGGCCTCGGTCTAACACGATTCACATTTTGGTTCACATTTTCGGTTAACACTAAAAAGCCTCAGTTGTGCGCGGTTTACAAAAACCTGCTAGAAGCCGCAACTGCCGAGATCTGAAATCTTTCGCATTCAATCCAAGGTGAAGGTTTTAGTGACATAACTTCTAAAGACATTCAAACTTTGTTTAGTGATCCAGAGTTAGAAGAATCGGAGCTGATAGAAATAGTAAAACGGGCAGAAAGTAATGAAAAGGAGAATTATGACAGCAGTGACAATGAAGATGAGGCTGAAGACAATGATTTAACACCACAAAATTTAAAGACTGCATTTGTACTGGCTAAAAATTTAGAATCATTTTTATTAAACTGCGATACAGCTTTTGAACGTCGAACAAAATTTAAAAGAGATCTTGAAAAATGTTTGTTACCATACAAAGAACTTTACAAAAATCTTTCTAATGATCAGACAAAGATAACAGATTTTTTTAAGGAAAAAAGTAACAACATTGAATCACTACAAAAGCGTCCACGTCGGATAGATCTATCCAGTGATGAAGATTAAATTTTATGGTTATGTATTTTTATTTTTTTTTAATATTACTGTCGTGAAATATTTTTTTTTAATATTTCGAGAATTATTAAGTTAATTGAATGTAATATTTTTGTTTTTATGCGTAGATATGGATTAACATGTATGTATATATTATTAAAAAAAATTAAAATTAATAAAATTTGCTTTTTTGAAAACCATGGAACGTAACCCCTCTTTATGTATTGGTTTCTTGTATCGCTTAACACGATTTTGCTTAACACGGTATTTTCATGGAACGTAACCCCCGTGTTCAACGAGGACTACCTGTATTAACATTTTTTGACAAAATCTATCAATAATTGCGAAAATTCTATGTTACTACAAGTACATATGTATCAAAAGTGATACATAAGCTAGAATTCTAAAGATTTTTTAAGGTTCGATCTACGTTTAAATTAATTACATTTTGAACATTATGGTCATGCCTTCTAACGGACCGGCTTATGTCCTATTTCACATAATCTTAATCCTTTCTCTTATGCATGGCATACCCAAACTGTGTCGAGATACAATTAACGACAACGTATAATAATAATTGCAATTAATTAATCCCTTTTGAATGGCTCTTTAAGTTTCATTAACCATTAGTGCCTATAAAAGCCCAGTATGTGGTGGATGTTGAAAGAGAAAAAGTGAAAAACTTACTGAACTACCGTCGTTTTTATCTTTTTTGAAAACTACAATAAAAATAACACGAATACAATGCCACGCATTAAATGTTAAATTGCTACTTTGCCCTTCTGTAACAGAAAATTTTTTATTACTGCAAACACTACGGGATACTTAATAATTTTTATTTTAGTGTCTCAACTACAAAATTAAAACTTTCCGCCATAAATAAGCTAAACGTACACAATTTGAATTGAATGAAACGCTTTGAATTTCACTAAATATGAGTGTAAGTGAACTTTTTTTTTATTAATTTGGACATCCACTATTCCAATACATTAAAATTATATTTTTCCTTAAAGTAAGAGTATCTATTAACTGAAAGGTTAGTAAACAAGCATAGCTGACACAATACAAAACTCATAAGTGAATACCTCAGATTTAAGAATGGATGTACACAGTAATTATTACAACAATTAATTTATTTAATTAAGATCAAGGTCTTCATTCTGTCAGCAGATCAATAAACCCAAACTGCAATTCTCAATCCATTCTTAACACGGTAAAACATTGTGGCGGTAATACTGTTGTTTGGAGGTAATTTTCCCCATTACGGCGTAAGATCGTACATAATGGTAAGAGATTAAATAATCCTTCGAAATTACATCCTACATTATGTCGAACAAATGTTTGTCATTTCAGTGCTGGCTCAAGCAGAATAATGGCCCTCAAAGTGCACTAAAAAATTATTTGAAGGTAATTGTATCATGTATCAAATAAAACAAGTTTGGAGGGCTCAAGAAATATAAAAAAAAATATAGTTCTACTTAACAAAACTCACAACTTACACTATGTCATTAGCTGGGTGAATTTCATTTTTTTTATTTTGTTGCATAGTGTAATTGATCATTAAAGTTTATACATGAGCGGTGGTATCTACAGTTTAAAGTCGTTTCCGAACGTGAAATTTTTGAGAAACTTTTTCATGGCAATTTTATTTTTACTCTCAGAAATTTTGCCAGGAATCGGCTGGTGCATCTTCGACATTAAAATTACCGGATCGAAATTTAGCAAACCAGATCTGACACTGGCGTACTGTCAACGCACCTTTTCCATACATATCGGTCAATTTCTTTCTGGCTTGAACAGCATTTTTACCCTTTCTGTAGTAGAACAGTAAGATATGTCGAAAAACCTGCTTATCGCTCCAACCAAAAACTACTGCGTAGAATTAATTGGAATTTTTCACACACAAGCCTTACTATACGAGCTCGTATGAGCTCTTAAAGCGTATAAAAATTATACGTCTGAAGTGTGAAGTTGGGTGCAAAAAAATACAATTAAATCCTCTGTTGGAAAAAAAGAAAATTACTTTCCGAACAACCCAATAAAAACCCAATTCTAATAAAAATAATTCAATTAGAGACTGAATTTTTTTGTTTCGATTAATTCGCTCAAGTAATGAATAGTATAAGTAAGTTCAGTAATTGGAATATTTGTAAGAGATAAAGTGGTCAAAACAAAAATTTTGTTGGAAAATTCTATTGTGTTTGTCTTTATACGCTTCCCAACTATAAATTAAAATAGTTACGAAAATGGAAATGGTGTTTTGCTTTTACATCGTTTAAATTGTAAACAAAAGCTACAAAAACAAAAACATTGAACTTATTTACATGATAAACAGGTAAACAAAAATATACCAAAATTTTTTTTTTTTTTTTTATTTATTTTTTTTTTAAATCGAATCTTCACCTTTGTGAAATAACGATTTGTGTATCAAATCTTAAAGCTAAAAATCGTTAATCAGTCCCGCCAATGCTGGACGTGAAATTGTTATATTGCTGATTTTGATTGGGTTTCCGGTTTTGCGGGTGACTTTATATCAGGTCTGTAGTAACTCTTCTTTTTAATCGGATATGTCTTCCACTACCTAAGATTGCACGACCCAGGGGATTTGGGTGAATTTCAAGCTTACTCAAGTAATTCACAGCATACTTTGCGATTTCGTCCTTAACCAAGGGTACATTTAGATCTTTATGGATGTTTGAATTTTTTAGGTACCAAGGGGCATTTGTTATAGTTGTCAAAATTTTGTTTTGCTGCCTTTGAATGCGTTCAACATTTGTCTTTGAGGCAGTACCCCATAGCTGAGCACCATAGCTCCAGATTGGCTTCAAGATAGAGTTGTAGATAAGGAGCTTGCAATCCAAGTTTAGCACTGAATTTCTTCCAATAAGCCAATTTAACTGGATCATTTTTAGTTTAAGTTGCGTCATTTTGGCTTCTATATGGGGCTTCCAGGTAAGACGGCGGTCAAGATGAATACCTAAGTACTTTACGTCTGCTCGTTGGGGAATTTTTTTTATTATTAATGAACACTTCTGGACAAGATTTTTTGCGTAGTGTGAACGTAACGTGGGTACACTTGTTTTCGTTAACCTTCATTCTCCACAACTTCAGCCATGACTCCAACTCTACTACATGGTTTTGCAGATGCCGAGTTGCTTGTTGTGGGTTTTCATTAATGCTTAAAAAAGCTGTATCATCTGCAAAAGTGGAGATATGAATATTTCTACATGTTGGCATATCGGAAGTATAAATTAGGTATAATATTGGCCCCAAAATACTGCCCTGTGGCACTCCGGCGTTAATGTCGTGGGTCTCACTCACATATTCACGTTCTTTAACACGAAATTTTCGTCCGGTTAAATAGCTCAGTAGTAAACGGCTGACGTTTGGTGGCATATACCAACATAACACCAGTATTAAAAAAAATGATAATAAGTAAATAAAAATACAACAACAAACATCAGCATAAAGAAAATGATAAACAAGTAAACAAAAATGCAACAACAAACAAATGTAAACAAAATCCACAAACAACAATAATGTAAACAACATGTATACATTTATAGAGATTTCGAGAAAGCAAAGACATTTACCTTCAGGAGCATTCATCAGACTGTTAACCTTGCCATATAAAAGGCAAGTCAAAGCAGGCGAGTGGGACAGAAAAAGTTCAGTCGGTCTTGTGTGAAAACGCGGTATGTTTGAAGATAGTAATCGTGGTTTGAAAATCTCCGCTACAAAGATCTGTAGAACAATTATCTAGTTAGTTGTTATTGTTTATGCAAAAAGAGTGCAAAAGAGGAATAACAAACGAAACAACTGTTGTTGTTTACATCAAGTTGTGATCAGTGGCACACAGAATTGTGCGAACAATAAAGAATTTAATTAAAACTAAACACAAATTTAATTTTATTTTTAAATCGTAACAATATTATAAAAAAATAAATATAAATTTAAAAAACCAATTTATATATGATTATATGGGCAATATATAGCTTTGTTCAAATGTTTGCCATGGCCTGTCTGGGTGAAGCGTTCGAGAATAGCCCGATTTTCTCTGACGCATAAATCAAAAAGGATTTAACCGATGTATTTAAATTTATAATATAAATAAAATGTAATCGCTTTCAATTGAATTGAAAAAAATAACTTCAAAAACATTTTCATTTTCAGTCAAGTACTTTTTGTTTTTTATTTAATAGAATTTTTCAACTTTGAGTGCTTGGAGTCCTCTAATTGTCGCCGAAATGACGAATTGACTTCTTTGTATGCTTTTTTGTTTAAAGGTTCCAAATACTATGTAAATGAATATCATTTTACCTTTATATTTTTTGTATATATACATACGTACATGTGTATTTTTTTGTCTACAAAAACTAATACCTTTTACAGTGATTTTCTTTTGTGGGAACCTGGCTTTTACATGCAGTACGACAGGCGTTAACCTTCCTTTAAGTTTTCAAAATTAATGTCTAGCACTTGACTTTTAACGTGATTATTTTATTTTATTCGATTCGATTATTTTAAATTCTATTTTCATCTTCTTGGAGAAAATACTGCATTTAGTGTGCCGGGAGAGGGAAATCGATCGCGACCAATGGCAAAGACGTAAAAAATGTAATGAACTATAACCTGAGTTAGTATCAAATAAAAAAAGCCTATGAAATATACATACATATGCGTGTGTAATTAAAGACAATAAACGATTGGTATGTGCCATTAAGTACATTTATTTATTGTTTAAAATTGTTAATTATTTTGTATAAAAACTATAGTCGTGATATTTCAAAACTTTCCGTATTCACAGGTAGAGTGTAATCGTACAAGTAATAAATCTTCTTAATTTTCCATTTGAAACGAATGGCTTTGAATATCAATCAAGTTAAACGGTGTACATGTATAGCAAATGGCTTGTAATATAAAATTTTCTTTTACTATGAAATTATTTATTGAATCTTTAAATTGAGAAGTGAATTGCCACAATAAGCTTTCAAGCCTTAAGAACTAAAGAGTGAAATTTAGGCCTGGTAAACACTCCAAAATATTGTCCATGTTTTGTGGAGATGTGAGCTACCGTGTCTTGCTTCTTTAGACGGATGTAGCCAGAGTATAGCAAACTGTTACGATTCAATGCATTATATTCGAATTTCTCACTGTCATTGTAATGTAATGCGTAAGGCAATATTATTAGAAACTGATTACACAGCCCTGCATGGGTTTTGCAAATAAGATGGCTCCGGGTGTTTCCGAAGGCATTTTGCGTGCTGAACACGAATGCCTGAACACGAACCTGGAGGCATCTTATTTGCACAAAAAAAGTCCAAATTTGCAGGGCTGTGTTATTGGATAGCATTACACCTTATCAGTTTTAGGAGTTAACTACACATACATAATTGGTCATTACAACCCTTCCGTCAGGATTACGATATAGTTTCTCACACCACTCATGTTGTGTGTGTTAATTTTATACATGAGTGGCAGGACCTACAGTTTATAGTCGTCTCCGAACGACAGATTTTTTGAGAAACTTTTCATGGTAGGTTTATTTACTCTCAGAGTTTTTGCCAGAAATCTGCTGAGAGCAAGTCGCCGAAGAAAAATTTTTTTCATATTTTCATTTTGATGTCTGACCTGGTGTTTGAACCGTGGCCTTACGTCTAACAAGCCAACACACAACCTAATGGACTACGACGGCTTGTTAAGTAAAATTGTAACTTCAGTTGTGAGTATCTGCTAATTGGCCAATTAGTTTCGGTTCAATTGATTTCAGGAAGAAATCAAGTCTGGTAAATATTTAGGGTAAGGTGGCAGCTACCAGACTGAAGCTTTGAATGTAACCTGAACTTGTTTTACTCTGTGTGCAGATGCATTGTCATGCTGCCAAATTACCTTGTGGCCCATAGTGGTCGTTTTTTGATCAATGCATGGTTCAAATTGAGAATTTGTTGTTGATAGAGGTCTGTATTAACGGTTTCACCAGGCCTTAGGAGCTCGTGAAACACCAAACATTTCTAGTCCCACAAAACACACAACATTCCTTTCTTGCCGAATACATCTGGTTATGCAGCCGAAGTTTAGGATTCTGAAATTAAATTCATTTTTCATCGCCAGTAACAATTCCTTACAATGTCGTATTTTTGAAGTGGTTTTTTGGTTTTTCATTTGTCAGTCATTCCATTTTCCAGAATTTTGGGATTTACCGATAGCGTTTAAACGGTCTAAAACTGTTTGACATTTCTATCATTTGTTTCTGACTCAGGGTGTCATCTTCATTCAATATAGTTTGGGTCTTTAAACTTTTTTGGTGGTCTTTCATGTTCTTCATTTTACGCATCAAAATCGTTACCTCAGGGGTTACGATATCATCTTCTGCCTATTGCCTCCGATAGAGTATGATTATCATATGCATTTACAATCATTCGATGTGATTCTATAGTGCTTTTCTTCAAATAAAAGCAAAAAATTAATGCTTTCCGTAAGCCATCATTTTCTGGTTCAAATACGGCATTTTTAACACGATTTAAATAATATGATGTAGTTTTTTCATTGATTTGCTATACACTGAGTAGGTTTGACAGATGTCATCATATATACTTATATAATTGGTCATTACAAGCCTTTGAGTCAGAATTACGATCTAACTTCTCACACCACTTATTCTGTTTGTGTTAATTTTATACATAAGTGGTGAGACCTACAGTTTAAAGTCGACTCTGAACGATAGATTTTTGAGAAAGTTTTCATGAATATTTTATTAACTCTCAGAGAGTTTTTGCCAGAAATCTGCTGAGAGAAAGTCATCGAAAAAATATTTTTTCATATTTCATTTTGTTGGAGATGCCTGACCTGGAGTTTGAACCGTGGCCTCACGTCTAATAAACCATAACACTATTTATTAGGCTACGGCGACTTCAGATGTTGTCGCCAATATAAAAAAGGCTTGTTTACAATAAATGTTCCTTATGGAAACATTTGTATCTTGACACTCACTTCATACCGGTACACATGATATGCAATCTAAGTCATTACCTGTTGAAGTATAAATTTCATAGTACAAAATTTTAATTTTTTACTTCGCGATGATACAACATACTCTACTCACCACATGCAACAATATTGTTGCGAAAACGAAAAATCTACATACTGGTGTTTTGCTTTTACATCATTTTACATTAAAATTATAAACAAAAGCTACAAAAAAAATAAAAAAAATGGTAACAAGTAAACAAAAATATACCAACAACACTACAATAATAAACGTAAACAACGAAGTTTACATTTATAGAGATTTCCAGAAGGCGAAGCCACGAACATTCGCCTTCCAGAACATTCATCAGGGAGTGAAGTTCAGTCAGTCTTTTGTGAAAATGCGGTATGTTTGAAGATAGTAATCGTGGTTTGAAGATCTCCGTTACCAAGATTTGTCGAATAATTGTCTAGTAATTGTTATTGTTTATGCAAAGGTTGTATAAACAGAGGAATAACAAAGAAAGCAATTGTTGTTGTTTACATCAAGTTGTGAACAGTGGCACTCATAATTGTTCTAATAATAGATAATTTTAATTAAAACTAAACACAAATTAATTTTTTTATTTTATTTGCAATCTACGAGCTCATATTTTAAACGTTATTAAAATGTAAAAACGCAATTGAATGTTTAAACGGCAACAGTATTAATAGTCCTGTAGCAAGAATCCAATAGTTTACAATTTGAGTGCTCATGAATTCTGAACGTACTGGGATGATTATGATGTAGAATTTCATATCTTAAAATTTCGATGTCTTGAGAAACGTTCAAAACAAAAATTGCTTAACTTTTATTAACTTTTAATAAAACATTTATTTCTTTCTTTTTTTAAACGTGCACTACATTTCAAATTTGTTGCTTTTCTAAGGTTACATTCGTTATTTGTTGTATTATAATGATATTGTTATTGTAGCATGAAATCTCGTTTATTCCATAATTCATTATCCCATATACCATTATTAACTCAAACAATAATAATAAAAAAAATATTAAATTGCCAGTCTCGAACAAAATATTGAAAAATTACCAAAACGCTTCAAATCTTTCGTGGTTTATATTTGCTCCACTTTTTTTCTTTACTGAAACTGGCAAGAAAACAAAAGTCGACAAAGGCAATAAAAATGAAATTTGAAGATCCATAAACTATGTATGTTGAATGATTTATGCGAGCGTTATTAAGTTGCCCTTATTATTGCTGTTTTTGTTAGTTGTGTTGTTAATATTTATATTGTTTTTATTTTTCTTATAATTTAATAACTTAATGACTCATATAGGCCCCTTTTTTTAAAAGAAATTAAATACAAAAGAAATGATTCTTGTCAGAGTGAAACTAACAATCATATCAATATTATGATAAAAAAAAAAAAGAAAAATTACTCTAGACTCTAAAAAACAAAAAATAACAAATTTTGTAATATTTATGTATATGCCCTACTAGATTTTGATTGGTTACTGAAACTCAAAAACAATGTATAATTCGTGACCCAGAATTAAGATTTGTCACACTCGTCGAACAATAAAATTTGTGAATAATTTGTTGATAATAACGTAAACGTATATAACGGGTCCGCCATCTAACGTTTTTTTTTCAACTATTGCTTATTTCGTGAATGGTAGCACTTAGCCCATGTCTGATTTGACAGATAATTAGTTTTATCCTTCCGCTGAACGAATATGGTTGTGTATTCGCGTTTTCGCTTCGCTAAGTGGGCATGCGATCGACTTACAGAAGATGCCGATTTTGGCAAAAAAAATCATCTTTTCAGATGAAGCTCATTTTGATCTTGGCGGGTATGTAAACAAGCAAAATTGTCGCATTTGGGGCACAGAAAACCCGCACGCATACATTGAAAAGCCGACGCACCCAAACGAGTCACTGTTTGGTGCGGATTTTGGTCCAGAGGCATAATTGGGCCATTTTTCTTCGAAAATGAGCAAGGAGTGGTCGTTACAGTCAATGACGATCGTTATCGGGCCATGTTGAACGAATTTTTGTTCACAAAAATTGAGAACGAGGATATTGGCAACATTTGTTTTCAACAGGACGGCGCGACGTGCCACACAGCCGAAGCTACACTCGATGTTTTGCGCCCTGTTTTTGAAGATCGCATTATCAGCCGTAGAGCTGATGTCGTTTGGTCACTTCGGAGCTGCGATTTGACACCGTTGGACTATTATTTGTGGGGTGTCGTCAAAGATAAGTGTTACGCCGACAAGCCAGAGACAATTGACGCTTTAAAGGACAATATTCGTGAAGCCATTGGTGAAATACAGCTGCACACAATCGATAATGTGCTTAAAAATTGGACCGATCGTGTAGGCTACTGCATGGCCAGCCGAGGCAGCCATTTGAATGAAATTTTTTTCCATTATTAGCCGGAAGGATTGTTCTTTCAAATAAAAAAAGAAATTTGAGAAAATATTCAATAGCTTTTTTTAAAGCATTTTCAAAAAAAAAGGTAATTTGGCGGACACTTTTTATGGTACTGTAGTTCAGTGAATGATAATAGCTTATCCGCACACAATTTCTTCTCTTTTTTCTTGCTCCTATTTTTATTTATATTGTAACGAAAGCGAAAAAATCTAGATACTAGTGTTTTGCTTTTACATCGCTTAACATTAAAATTATAAACAAAATCTAAAAAAACAAAACAGTGCAGTAAACAAACTTGTTTACAAATTATCAACAAACACCAGCATAAAAAATGGTAAACAAGTAAACAAAAATACAACAACAAACGCTACAAGAATAAACGTAAACAACGATGTTTACATTTATAGAGATTTTGAGAAGGCGAAGTCATGAACGTTCTCCTTTAAGAACATTCATCAGACTGTTTACTTTGCGATTTTAGCGTGTTTATGATATCAGCATTGCCGACGCATATACGGCAATAACGTACATTTGTAGATACACACACATTGTTTGGTAAACTTCTGTTTGGCACTTCTGTTTGGTAAATTCAAACAACGATCAATTTGCTTGCGTTTGCAATTTAATAGTCAATGCTATCAACACTGTTAGTGTTGGACATGTTCATATTTTCATATTCTTAATAATTGATTGAAATTCTTACTATACCTTCCACTGTAAACATAATACTTGATCAGCATTATTTATGTATAAATTCTGAGTAATTTTAGGGATAAGAAGCAATTAATAAACTATAGCCAAACTGTGCGCTTCTGGCGCACTTGGCATTAAACAAATAACTTAAAAATTGTTTTTCTATTTTACACGATATAAAAGACAAGCAAAGCGGACGACTGAGTCAGTGAAGTTCAGTCAGTGTTGTGTGAAGACGCGGTACGTTTGAAGAGAGTAATCGTGATTTAATGATCGCCCTTAAAAAGGTCTGTCGAATAATTGTCTAGTAATTGTTATTGTTTATGCAAAGGGTATGAACAGAGGAATAACAAAGAAAAGTAATTGTTGTTGTTTACATCAAGTTGTGAACAGTGGGACAAAGAATTGTGCGAAAAATAAAGAATTGAATTAAATAAATTTGTGTTTAACAATTGTGACTTGTGTTTTTAAAAGGTAAAAACGTAACAATATTCTTCAAATTTTGGTCCATTTTACATGAATACATATATACATATAAACTAAGATTTCTAAAGCATTTGACAGATATGTATATTTGGTGTAGTATTAATCTAAGTAGTCTTCCTGTTTATACACATAATTTTTTACCATACAAAAATATGATGCTTACTCCAAGTAATTCTCCAATTTTTTTACAATTAAAGACCTATTTAGTGATTCACTAAAGTAAGTTTTAAAAAGTTATAAGTTATTAACTTTTCACAATGCTTGCAGACCTTTATGGATCTTCTTCTCCTGTTATAAGTCATAAGAGGACTCCTGTCCGCCTAACAGCTGGCTGAAACGCTCAATGGTAGAAGCCAGGCAAAGAGAAGTACATAAACATGTACATGTTTTCAATTGGAGCCAATGTTTTCAAGTGTGGTATCTGGAATACTAATGAAAGAGGTGTGTCAACCTTTGAATTTATTATGGAAAGAAAATTGTCGATCTTGAACACAGGTGACGAACACACTCCTCTGAATTCGGTAAGTAGGGAGGTCATTTGCATTACACTAGGTAGCACTTTACTGACTAGCGGGTTCAGAACGACTGCTCTCTATCAGATCACGCATACATGGTGATTATGTATGCTTGCAAACCACATGCCGGACTTGTCCTGTCATTCAAGCCCACTATCACCTATGGGTACTTCTTTATCTTATTTTAGGATCATAAGGCCCTGTGTTGGATCGATTTTATCTTTATCCAAAGACCGCTTGTTATTCGGTTTCACACGTTCACACCGGCGCCGCCCTCACCAGACTGAATTATTTTGCGGCACGTACCACCCGTGGCCTGCACTAGACTGTCTCATTGGGCGGCGTATACCACCGGTGGTACACAATTGAGCATGCTATCAGACGATACGTAATACCAAATATTTAGATCTTTAACACTTCAACTGCCGAAGAGTCACGTCACGATAGAGCGAAAAGCATTAAGCGCAGCCGTCAGTAGGCGAGAAGCATTATTTAAGGCGCCGACGTGAAAGTGTTAAAACAATATAGTTCGTTGAAAACTTAAAATTAAGGTAGACACTCTCCCTACTTTCTCTAGTAATACACTTATGAGATTTGTTGCACCTCTTTTAAGCTGTCTATTAAACCTACATTGGATAGAAAGCATGTCAATCAATTATTTTTACTTGATCAAATTCGTATCTGTTACTGCATCTACTCTTACGGGTCATTGTGTAATGGATACGCACGAGGAGATACTTCACTTGTCTGCTATTAACTTATACAGAGGCTTTAGATCGATTGAGTTGGAGGGGGAATATTACATTTTCTCCGACCTTGTATTAAATCTAATATGTACTGAATCTGTAACTATGTTTGTAATTATTTAAGGAAAACTTATAAAGCGAAATTAGAAAAGAATAAAAGAAATTAAGTTATGGTTTAAGGATTTGACGTTTGCATACATTTAGCAACGCTTTGAAGTGGTGGAAATAAGGTATAATATATACATAAATACATACATACATACGAAATTAGTTGTAAATTTGTTAAAAAGAAAAATCGTAGAAACACGTACCGGTATGCACACATGTAATTATAAATGTCTAACACATACAGTGGACAGCAAAAGTCTTAGTACTCCGATATATTTTGACAATTACATGAATTTTAACCAGCATTTGTATAAAAAATTTAAGTTTTTTATATTTATTTTATTAATTTATTTCCGATTTATTATAAAACAAAAAATTTTTTAATGTTTTTCATAAAACAAGAGAAAAATAAGGAAAAATTTCAAATGACTCCATATGTACCCCCAAGGAGAACCCTGAGTAAATTTAAAATTCAAAGGCCTAATATATGAAAATGTTATCGCTTGTATTTAGTTGAATATCACTTAAGGTAAAGCACTCCATTTAACCCATTTGGAATTGAATGTACAAGTTTTGTTTAGTGTTTTCTGGTGGCACCATGAGCAAGTTTTTCGGTTGACTTTTGTTTGAGGTTTAGCGATTACGTAACCCCTCTTCCAAATGATCTCCTAAATACTCTCTTGAAGTCATATCGGGACTTTGTGCTGGAGTATTAAGCCTATGGGGACTTTTATTGTCAAAATATATTGGAGTACTAGACTTTTGCTGTCCACTGTACATATAGCCGATATCAATGAATACACAAGTAATTATTGTTTTTCTTTTTTTTTGCCTCTACATGTGTTCATAATAGTTGTACTTCTATACTTATATGTATACATACATACATTGTATGTATGTATATTATAATACGTATTTACTTATGTGTGAGTATAATCTGCTCATTGGTTTGAGTTTGTTACTAATAAAATCCTTAATAATCCCTAATATAATAAACTTTTATATTTAAGTACAAAGAGTTTTTTCGTTGCATTTACACACACTCAATTCCCAGCAAAATTTAAAGAAACATTTGAATAATATTCATACAACCACATCAATTTGACCTTTTCTATTCAATCCTACACGACAATTAACATATTTTTACGTTTTTAATTTTTAAAAATATTTAAAATATGAGCTCGTAGATTGCAAATAAAAATAAGTTTGTGTTTAGTTCTAATTAATATTCTTTATTATTCGCACAATTCTGGGTGCACTGTTCACGACTTGATGTAACAACAACAATTGATTTGTTTGTTATTTCTCTGCATAAACAATAACAATTACTAGACAATTATTAGACAGATCTTTGTAACGGAGATCTTCAAACCACGATTACTCTCTTCAAAAGCATTGCGTCTTCACTTAATACTGACTGAACTTTTACTGACTAGGTTGCCTGCTTTGCTTTGCCTTTTATATGGCAACGTAAACAGTCTGATGAAAGTTCTTGAAGGCGAATGTTCGTGGCTTCGCCTTCTTGAGATTTCTATAAATGTAAACATCGTTCTTTCATTATTGTTGTTTGTGTATTTTGTTTACATTTATTCTTGTAGTGTTTGTTGTTGTATTTTTGTTTACTTGTTTACCATTTTTTTTTATGCTGGTGCTTGTTGTTATATTACGTGCAATAATTTGTAATCAAGTTCATTGTTTTTGAAGCTTTTGTTTATAATCTTAATGTTAAACGATCTAAAAGCAAAACACAAGTATCTAAATTTTTCCATTTTCGTAACAATATTATAAGTTATATAACAAAGTCGCCGTAGTCTTGTAGGTAGTGTGTTGCCTTGTTGGACTGAAGCCCCGATTTCAAACCGCAGGTCAGACATCAAAACGAAAATATGAAAATATTTTTTCGGCGACTTCCTCTCAGCAGATTTCTGGCAAAAACTCTGAGAGTAACTAAAATTGCCGTGAAAAGCTTCTCAAAAATCTGTTGTTCGGAGTCGACTTTAAACTGTAGGTTCCGCCACTCAAATATAAAATTAACGCACACAACGTAAGTGGTGTGAGAAGCTAGGTCGTAATCCTAACAGGAAGGGTTGTAATGACCAATTATATAAGTATGTATATGTATATAACAAAGTTCCATCGAACACAATTTTAAATTGAAACTGTTTAGTAATTATCAGCAGATAGTATTAACATTATTTAGATAATTATGAATGTTAAATCATTTCGCCTTCGCCCATTATGTCCTCACAAAATCAGTCGTTTTTTTAAATTTTAATTTCGTTACAAAAAAAATGTTCTCTGGATTGCAAACAGCGTGTGCTGCTATAGTAGTCTTTACTCACGCTCTTATCTTAAAATTTTATTAAAATTTCCTTTTACTTTAGTGTTCTTACGTTCGTTCAGTTTATCTTGTTTTTTCTTTTTTTGCAATTTTTCCGACAACCAAAATGAAATGATTAATTCTATTGATTTTACTCTTTGTACGTTTGGTCTTAAATTCAAAAATCGTACAACGTTTCGATTTAAAAAAGGAACCTGAACTGAGTTATTCTTAAGTTTTAAATGCTATTTTAGCAAATACACATACTACCCCAATCACTTTAACACACATATATGTACATATACACACGACATATGTATATTCACATACATTCATATATACTCGTATTTTAGGTTTTTTTTACAAAATGTTTAATACACGTGTTATATCCTGAACATTTTCCTTTTTGTGTTTTCCCATTTAATGCTTCTCATGCTGCTCGTGCTGTTGTTGCTTTCTACACTTGTGTGTAGTACTAGAGAGTAGATGTGGGTCTGCTACGTGGGTGAGACAACACAATAATTGAGAAGGAATATTAGGATGGCGCATATTTTTCTATTTACCATCGTTCGAAATGAACATTTAATTACAAAATATCTCTTAAGTTCGTCTGTTAAGAATTCAATGTAAACAATTTGATGTATGTACACTCAAAGAAAAAAGTCTACATACACTTTCCGGCTGATTTTTACCGAATTAGAAAAAATGTTAGAGAGTTGTTTAAGGCATTTACAATCAAGAATGTTTGAAGAATTAAAGGAGTATGGAAAAATATAACATAGAAATTAATTATAATAACAAAAAACTAAAATTAGCTGGAAAGAAGTCTACATGCACCGTTGTATGTAGACTTTTTTCTTTGACTGTATGTCACTAGGTACCTGACAATATGCAAAATTTTTTTTTGTGGTTTTTACGTCCCAGAATTTTGAAATTGTGTGCGTGAACTGTGTAGTTCTTACACATAAAGCGCGGAGAAATGATTTGTTATGGTTTGTTAATCTAGACGCTATGCTTGCGTAAAGGAAACTGTTTTGCTAAAGTACTAATGGCCCAGTTGACCCCTGGTTATTGTACCTGCCTCTAGCCGAAAGTACCAGCACAAAACGATAACTAATCGACAATTAAGTAAGTAAATAGACAATAGATTCCCCTTCTGAACTCACCCGTACCAGATAAAAATTCTAATGAATGTTAGCCCGGAAAGGTTGTTACAAAAGGATATAACGTGTAGGCGCTATATTCTAGTAGGTATTGTATTGGCTTATTAAAAGTGATGCCACTATTCAAACCAGGTCAGACATCTTCAACAAAACGAAATATGAAAAAGTATTTCTTCGGCGACTGGCTCTCAAAAGAATTCTGGCAAAAACTCTGTAAGTAAATAAAATTGCCATGAAAAGTTGCACAAAAATCTTTCGTTCCGAATCGAATTTAAACTGTAAGTCAAGGCGCTTATATAGAAAATTAACATACACAACATACAGTGGACAGCAAAAGTCTTAGTACGCCAATATATTTTCACAAAAAAAAAAGTCCCCACAGGCTTAATACTCTTGCACAAAGTCCCGATATGACTTCAAGAGAGTATTTAGGAGATCATTTCAAAGAACGATTACGTAATTGCTAAACCTCAAACAAAAGTCAACCGAAAAACTTGCTCATGGTGCCACCAGAAAACACCAAACAAAACTTGTACATTCAATTCCAAATGGGTTAAATGGAGTGCTTGACCTTAAGGGATATTCCACTATATACAAGAGATAACATTTTCATATATTAGGTCTTTGTATTTTAAATTGACTCAGAGTTCTCATTTGGGGTACAAATGGAGTCATCTGAAACTTTTCCTTATTTTTCTCTTGTTTTATGAAAAATATTAAAAAATTCTTTGTTTTATAATAAAAAAGAAATAAATTAATAAAATAAATATAAAAACCTTAATTTTTTATAAAAACTGTTGGTTAAAAATTATGAAATTGCTAAAATATATTGCCGTACTAAGACTTTTGCTGTCCACTGTAAGTGGTGTGATAAGCTAGGTCGTAATCCTGACGGAAGCGCTATAATGACCAATTATGTATGTAATGTATGTACGTTTATAGAAATGCAAATATTTTATTTCAATTTTATATACAGATTGTCTAATATATAAAATTCTCGTGTCACGGTGTTAGTGGTTAAACTCCTCCGAAATCGATCTTCCGATTTTCATGAAATTTTGGTAGGTCTGAGAATCGGACAACATCTATTTTTTATATCCCTAAATGTTAAGAGGGCTATTTGGATATTTAGGTACATATTGATCGTAGACGAATAAAATTTGGTGGGTAAGTTCCTAGAGTCGATATCGACAATCTCAACAAAAATGGGCGTGACAACCCTCCCCCTTCAAGTGATACCTATAACTCTTAAACTACTGAACCGATTTTAACCATTCTTTTTTTTGTTCAAAAGCTTATCTGTAGGGGAATTCACTAACTTTTTTTAACGATTATCGAATCGTTTAAAATACTAAACAACAAAATTGTCGATTTTGGTATTCTGTAAAATTTTTAAACGATATTCGAAATCGTTATTTCAGCTGTTGTCGTAAACTAAACGAAAATAATTTTTGTATTGTTTATTCAATAGATTCAATCAATTTAAAGCAACATTTGAAGATCAAAATGGCTTTTGAATACTTAGGGTATAATTTATCAGTGGATGGGACAATTTTCAACGCTCGAAGGGTTGACAGACATGTTCTTCGAGATTTGGAGAACCCATTTAACTTAAATGCA
This sequence comes from Sarcophaga caerulescens, assembly GCA_927399465.1. NCBI lineage: Eukaryota > Metazoa > Arthropoda > Insecta > Diptera > Sarcophagidae > Sarcophaga > Sarcophaga caerulescens. The sequence continues at coordinate 24,973,167 of OV656867.1, forward strand.
TTGGAATTTCGGAAACTCTACCGTTTAACACCACCCTTGGCTGAGGAACTTGTTTTTCAGCTTGACGGACAATTAAAAGGCACCAGAATAACTGCAATATCAACTGAGAAACAGGTAATTTGGAATGTCTTTAGGTTAGGGTAGGTTAGTGTGGTAACTTTATACCAAAAGCTCACTTGAGCACGCATAGCGGCCCGTTGTGGCGCCACAGGTGAACGCAGTCCCTGTACTGACCAAGTTCCTCCGAGCCAATGAGGGAGAAGTTGGTCAGCGCAAGGGCTGCACATTTAAAGCACGACTACCCCACGCTGGAAAACCAGCCAGAAAGTTTGATAAACGAGGCTATGTCCTTGACGTCAATGGACGATAGCTCCGTCAAGCTAACAAGGGTTGAAGAGCCAAATATGGAATGTATTTAAGTCTTTAAAATTTATAAAAGGATTTTATATTTATAGGTCCTCACTGCCTTGCGTTTCTATGCTACGGGATGTTATCAACGACCCGTGGGAGAGCAGTGGGGGATATCCATGAGCCAGTCGTCCATAAGCCATACATCGTGTAACGGATGCAATTAACAATACCATGTTTTACGCAAAAGTAAAGTTTCCGATGACTCAAGTGGAACGACAAGCTGCAAAATTAGTTTTTGCATCAGCAGTATCACCCTTTGTAGCAGGTACTATTGGGGCAATCGATTGCACACATGTCTCGATTTTGGCCCCAAAAAGTCATGAGGAGGCTTATGTCAACCATCACGGGTACCATTCTATTAATGTTCAAATGGTAAATCCAAGGTTTTTTTGACAAGAGATTCATAATATAATTATTTTTGTTGAAATTGTATATTTGTGATTCAAAAAAATTTTAATATTTTGTTTTGAATTTGTTTTTTTGACTTTTCATTACACAGAGTTGCCACTTGATTTTAATTAAAAAAAGACTTTATCAACAGTCGTTAAAGTGTAGTATGTGAATCACTTAATCGTTACTGCAAACAACAAATAATGTCGACATTTCTAACGATTGTCGAATCGTTAAAAGTTACTGAATCCCACTACAGGTTTAGATGGTTTAAAAAAAAAATTCGATATAGCAAAAAGTAGGCGTTGCAAACCTTTAAAATTGAATATTTATGTACATATTGATCGTAGACGAATGCAATTTGGTGGGTAAGTTCGTAGAGTCGATATCGACAATCTCACCAAAAAAGGGCGTGGCAACCCTCCCCCTTTAAAAGGTACCTATAAGTCGGCTAATTCGATGGTTCATAACTACTTATGTACATACATATCTAACATGTATGTCTGTTAGTTTTTGTTTTGGAGCGAGTACAACAACTACAACTTCGTCAGCGTTACCCATGATTCGGATCTCTTATTGTTATTCTTTGTATGCCTCACCTAAATAACGTACCGACTTCGATTAAATTTTGAACTTGATAGATAGATCCACACACTTATAGTAAGTTAGTTATTTTTATATAACTGTTTTATGCCGCGTATTACAATAAATATATAATGTGACCTGTTTTGGGCAATAAAACAATCAATTTTGGGCGGGACGAAGTTCACCGGGTCAGCTAGTTTTAAATAATATTTTCCTGAGCCTATGTATTTCCAATTTAATGAGTTAATTGGTATTTTATGTTGTCACATTGGTATTAATTTAATACAATATATTAATTTAAATATGACGAAATATTATTAACCCTTATGTAAACACTTTGTTATTAAACAAACTTTGACGAAGGGAGAGATAAACACGTTTTCAGATACATACTTAGCTCCTCTATAAAAGTTAAATTTACCAAAAAAAAAAACCGAAGTTTAAAAATTGTTTTGCCTTAATGTAAGTATGTGTATTAGGTTGCGTATAGATTATATGAAATATACTTACACGCATGCACACATTCATGCATATATCTATAGATATTGTATGTTTGTTAAAAGTATTTTTGCCTTGTTTTCCCAATATTTTTGAAGATTAGAAGTAAAAAATTTTTAAATTGGCATTAAGACCCTTCCTTTTTACGTATATTTTGATTAGGACCCACTCTTAGGATGAGAGTTCGCAGGATTAGTTGTTACTTTTCATGAACCCTAACAGTTTAACAGTTGTTTTTGGGGCAACAACAAAAACGTTTATTTCCAAAAAGTTCATCATCATCAAAAGTAGGCATGCTTTCGTTCAGGAACGAAGGGTAAAAAGCAAACATTCGAAATAACAGTTTAAAAGTTTCTAATGTGGCTTAATGTTTTAATAAAAAATCTTAAATTGACAAGGATTACGTAGCAGCTTCATCGAAAATATACGAAATATTGGAGAAAAACATTTACTGCGGAACTATCATAAACACGGGCATGTATGCGTACTATGTACCCGCCATATAAGGGCTTAACATGAGAAATTCAATGTTTGGGGTTCAAAGGAAAAACTTTTTGATTTCCTCGATAAAAATGTTTATTTTCATTCAAAAGAAGTAAAATGTATTATCATATAAAATTGATGACCAGCTTTTTCTTCTTAAAAACATGAGAAATTAAAAATATTAAAAAAAAAAATATTTCTGTGTTTAAAAATCTATTTCAAATTCTGAGAAGGCAAAACCTTGTTTGGATTCTTTTTTTTTTGCATGCTTGCAAGTGCATTCTTTATATTAATTGATTAACACGAACAAATATTTTTTTTAATTAAAAACATACAGTGGCTCAAACATATTATTACGTTTTAATCTTTTTAAAAACGTTTAAAATATGAGTTCATTGATTGCAAACAAAATAAAAATAAATTGGTGTTTAGTTTCAATTAAATTCATTATTGTACGCACTATTTTTGTGTGCCACTGTTTATAACTTGACGTATACAACAATAATTGCTTGTACGCTATTCTTCTTTGCTTACAACGGAGATCTTCAAACCACGACTGTTCTCTACGCACGCAACGCGTCTTCACACAAGACTGACTGAATTCTTACAACTCGTTGCCTGCTTTGTCTTGCCTTTTTATATGCTCACGTAAACAGTCTGACGAACATTCTATTTCAAGAATGTTCGTGTTGTCGCTTTCTCGAGAATTCCTCGCGATTTCATTATTGTTTGTGTACTTTGTTTACGTTGATTGTTGTTGCTTTCTTTCTTACTTATCTATCCCCTTTTCTTTCATACTGATGGTTTTTGGTTTTGTAGCGTTTGGTTATCGTTTTAATGTTAAACGATGTTACACCGTTTCCATTTTCGTAACAATATAATTGGATACTTGGCATGAGATCATTCAAATACCGATTTTTCCATTTCAGTGGAAATATTTCAAAAAAATGTTGATGCGTATTTATAGATAATTAAAAAAGCTTTTAAACAATGTATAATACTTAGCATTTTTATTTAAAAATATTTTTTTATTCAAAAAAGGAAAACAATATTGACGAATTTCATGTCAAATGCTTATTTGGACACTCTAATAGAAGGCACTGTTTTAACACTTGGAGCCAAAACCTTTTGCTTTTATTACTGCTTCCAAACATCAAGGCATCGACTGCACGAGATTGGCTTTAAATTCCGGGGTAATGTTTCACTCAACTCCACTGTGCTGATACTGGATTTATAGAGTTTTTCCCAAAACATGCTCAATAATGTTAAGATCAGGGACCTGTGTTTGGTGTTTGGAGTAGTTTTGTACAATTTTGGATAAACTACAGCTTCGCAACATGCTTGGGATTGTTGTCCTAAAAGAAACAAATGTGTCCAATTTATTTAACTTTGCTTCACATTTTGTGTTAAAATACCAAAATATTGGAATTGATCCATTTAACTCTCCATGTAATGAACATATCCTACTCCTGCACTGGAAACACATGTCTACACTAATTCGCGTATGAATACTAAAATGCTCACTAGAAGGTTGTGTGTTTGCTCTGCTTGCTGCTCTGTCTTTTTTGCTTGTGTGTCTTTTTTCTTTTTTTTTGTAAATGCAACCACAACTAAGACTGTAAATTTCGATGAATGATTCCAGTTACTCGAGTTAAATTTCAATATTGTTGAATATGAGCAGCGAAAAAACGATTCATTGCTGATCTCTGGTATGGAGGCAAATTTAATGTCAATTTATCTCTACTTCCCTCATTGTTACTTTGCTGTCAGTTGGAAAAGTAGAATGGTATGACTCGACCTTTAGGATCAGTTACATATGCTTCTACTTAACTTGATTTACGGGGTAATAAAGTCAGCGCTTATACTCACAGCATCGACAATATCAGACGAATTGAAGTACTTTCAAATAATATGCACGAAAAAATTATTTTTATTCTCCAAAACCATTGTATTAGGGAAGTATGTACATGTTTATTGCTCAATGTTAAATCCGTAAAATTTTTAATCTGGCTTTTAACCCTTTTTAATCAAACGATTATTGTTTTTAAAACAATTTTCATTAAAAAATAAAAAAAAAATGCAAAATCATTTGATCATTTGACGTAATGATTCACCTGAATTACATATAAAAGAATTAGAGAAATAAAAAAAAAATATAAAGTTTCTAAGCACTAATGAAGAAATTCAAAAATATGGTACAATGCTATATGGGCTCTTTCAACCGCATTTATGTACGTATGCGTATGTACATACGTACAGTCACACAGATAATTATACGTACTCCTCATAAATTCTGATTTTCTAATACACATAAATTTTTATATTCAAACAGAAATATTTATTCCAGCACTTTTATATTAAAAAACTTTAAAAGTAAGTAAAAAACAACAAAAAAAATACATTTCACAGCACAGATAATTATACGTACGCTATATAAAAAGTTAATGTTAGTAATTATTTACACTCTAAAACTATTTTTATAGTATTTTGTTAGTAAAGGGTAATTTTTTAGCTATTATCTTTTTGGCAACACTGGTTTAAACAGCTCACGCACGTTTCGTGTTTTGTTTCACTGTCAAACATCTTCAGTTTGGTCTATAATTTAACCATGAATCGCCTTACAAACGAACAACGCTTGCAAATCATTGAATTTGGCATCATTGGACCGTACTTCTTCAAAGATGCTGCGAATCGTAACGTAACTGTGAATGGTGAGCACTACCGTGATATGATATCCAACTTTTTTTTGCCCAAAATGCAAGAGCATGACTTGCATGACATGTGGTTTCAACAAGACGGTGCCACATGCCACACAGCACGCGTAACAATGGACTTATTGAGAGGCGAGTTCGGTGAACATTTTATTTCACGTTCGGGACCGGTCAATTGGCCGCCTAGATCGTGCGATTTAACGCCTTTAGACTATTTTTTGTGGGGCTGCGTTAAAGCTCATGTCTATACAGACAAGCCCGCTTCAATTGACGCATTGGAAGACAACATTGAAGCATTTATTCGTGAGATACCGGCCGAAATGTTGGAAAGAGTATGCCAAAATTGGACTAAGCTGATGGACCATTTGAGGCGCAGTCGCGGTCAATATTTGCATGAAATAATTTTCAAACATTAAATTATATGGACCGTACAATCGAATCAAATAAAGATTTCATGAATTTTTCTGAATTTTGTGTTTTTTTTTTTGAAAAATTTTCCTATAGCTCTTAAAAAATCACCCCTTATTTAGTTGGGCTTCCCTTTGCATTTACTACAGCCTTCAACCGATTGTTCATTGAAAACACCAATTGTTTTTGTAGTTTCGGCCGTTATTTGGTTCCACTCTTGTAACGAGCAATCCTTTAGCTCCTGTTTGTTTCTTATTGTTTTTTTGCGTATGCGGCATTCTAATTCGTCCCACAAATGTTCTTTGGGGTTAAGGTCTGGTTAATGGGGGTGGCGAACGGAGTTGTTTAGGTGTGCTTTAGGTCGTTGCCTCGTTGGAAATACCAATCACCACTAAGACCCAATTTGGTTGCGGATTCACTTAAACTGCTTTTCAGAATGTCCAAATATACATAACGATCCATATTTGTTACCACAAATTGCAGTTTTCCAACTCCTTTAGCCGACAAGCAGCCCCAAACCATGACCGTACGACCGCCATGCTTCACAATTGGAATACGATTTTTCGGTTGCGGCTCTTCATTTGGTTTGCGCCAAATTTTTGGTTTTCCCGCACAGCCGAACAAATTATATTTGCTCTCATCACTAAATATTACATTCGCCCAAAAATCAGTTGGCTTGCCCATATACTTTTGATCATATTTAAATCGCTTTCTTCTGTTGTTTTCACTAATAAATTGCGTTTATCTTGGCACTCGGCTGTGGAAATCGTGCTTTCTCAAAACACTTCGAACTGTTTCGTAATGCACAAAAACATTGTGGTCACTTTCCAAGGTATTTCGCATTCACAATACCTTTTATATACCGGGCTAATCTTGGAGAAATTTTATACGATATATAGTACATCGTACGTATAATTTTCTGTGCTGCCATATCGGTTTTTAGCAAACTGCAATCACAAATGCATAGATTTTGTGAATCTTTTGTCTTTATTTAAGTAAATTTGTCGTTACAGATGCTAATGTGAAGAAATTTTAGATTAAAAGTTCATTACTTTTTTAAAAAATTATTTTTATGGGGCGTACGTATAATTATTTGTGTGACTGTATATATGTCTTTAACTTCAAAATAAATATGTACATATTTTAATAAACACTTCTTTCCCGGGTTGCTCTAATTACTGACCCTCTCTCACATCATCAAAAATTTAAATAATCAACGAATTTTATACACAAACATATACATAAATATTCTGTATGTACATACATATGTATTTCATATGCTTGTTTTTCTTTGATTCTTTTCCTTTTTTCTTCGATTCACGCATATGAGTTTGAAGTTTTTTCTGCTACAACAGCAACAATTTATGATTTTTTTTGAGTTTTTTTTTCGTTTATTTTACCCGAAAACTAATTTCTTCTTGGCTGTTGTTTTTCTTTTTTCCTTCAATTTTTTTTTAATACCTGGTAGAGTTGTCGACCGTATGCCATTGCAAGTAATTGTTGTTGTTGTTTTCATTATTATTATAATGCCAACATAAATATTTTCTTTTTGTGTGTTGTGTGATGGGTGCTGCGTTTAAATCGTTTCCTCATCATATGGTCTGAATTTTTTTATTTTTTAACAAAAATTTTGTAAAATTTAAAAATGTCCGTGCATGGTCGAATCGACCGACTGACGACGGACGAAAAAAAAACGTTTACACTTGGTAATGGTATGACTGTGTGTATTTGACCTTTTCGTAAATTACAAATTCGAACGGAAATGAAGGAACTACATGAATCCATTTTACGTCTGACGTCTAGTCATAGTTACTAACTGTTGTTGTTTTTGTTTTGCTTTCTATCTGAAAATGATTGGTGAAGTTTTATTTTGTTTTTTATTGTATGTGAATCGCTTTTTCCACTTGTGCATTTTAAATGGAAAAAGACCCTCTCTACATTAGTAAATGCCCTTTATTTTCTTCCTCGGCATGTGTACGTACCTGCTGTAGCCAACCTTCGTTCAGAGTCTGACAAGTTATGTTTCCCTCTTCAATTTTCTTGAAATGGCAAAAATACATTACTTGGTTGAAATATTAAACAGATTTTGATCACTTTTAATTACATTTGTATTCTTCTAACGGACTCAACGAGAATCTTACTATAAGCACTTCTGATTGGCAGTGTTTGATGTAGCCTCATAGCCTATCGTCATAACTTTGCCTTCAGATGGCCGTTTTCGCTTTCTTTTGTTGTAATTCTTTCCATTTCGATATGAAAGATACGAAATATCACTAAACGCTGTTTTCGTTCTATCGATAACAAATATAAATGCATACATAATAGATCATTACAACCCTTCAGTCAGGATTACAACCTAGCTTCTCACGCCACTTGTGTTGTGTATGTTAATTTTATACATGAGTGGCGGGATCTGCCGTTTAAAGTCGACTCTGAACGAAAAATTTTTGAGAAACTTTTCATGGCAATTTTATTTACTTTCAGAGTGTTTTCCAGAAATCTGCTGGGAGGAAGTCGCCGAAGAAGTTTTTTTTCGTATTTCGATGTCTGACCTGGGATTTGAACCATGGCCTCACGTCTAATAAGCCAACACACTACCTACTAGACTACGGCGACTTCAACTTTGAGAGACTAAGCATTTACAAATAACAGTAATTTTTTTAACAATACGGCATATTTGGATGTCCCTTACGACATGAAAGTAGAACATTTATTAACATAACTTTGAAAGGAAATGCAATAAGCCTATCAAGTATTAAATATGGAAATAACTTTTTTTTGTTGATTTTTTGGTTTGAAAGTAATAAGTTTTGTGATCTCGGTAAGTTTGTTTTGTGCAACACTGTAAGTGTGTAATTAAAAAATGTTTAAATTATTTTTTCATTTTTAAATAATTTCTTTGTTTAAATTCATATAAAAATTGTAATTGGAATTATTTTAACCAAGGGTGTCCTGGTAGTTTAGTGGGTAGTGTGGTAGACTATTAGCGTGAGATCGTAATCCTGACTGAAGGATTGTAAAGACTAATTATGTATGTATCAGAGATCAGCAATGAATCGTTTTTCCGCTACTCATAAGCACTCATGCAATTTTGAGTCAATAACATCATGCGTATTGTTAAGTATGAATACGACGAGTACTTCCAACTTTGAGTATGAGTAGTGTGAGTATCATATTAAAATAAGTATAAATGCGTATAAGTATCAGAAATAATAAGTATGACTCGAATCTACTCATCGTTTTGAATACTCGTTGCTGATCTCTGGTATGTATATATAGTCTCTTCAGGCCGGATCACATAGAACCAGTCATACTTTGACTTTTCTAGCTAACAGCAGAGCTGTAATAAATGTTATCTTATGTGCTTTGCTTCATTTGGTACGTCAATGCAATGTATAAAGTTATGGCAACTTTTGAAGTATGTCTACACCTATCAACTGGTTATAGTTTCCCTTTATTTTTTTTATTATTTTGATAAACAGAAGCATTATTAAACATTTTGAATTTTTTGTTCTCTGTCGACGTCTTGATGGAAATGCCCATATTGAATTGCATAACGCTGGTTAATTTTTATCATCTAAGAAAAAAAAAATCTTGCAGCCTTGAAAATAACAACAATTTTAAATTTAATAAGTTTGTCTCATATAACCAATAATATTTTTAAAAACATGGACATTGTATTGCCAAGATTCGATTATGATTTGATATATATAAGGTAATACCCATTTTAGACTGTATGACAGTAAAAGCTTATGATTTTCTAAGCCATTGTAATTTATACATTAGCATTCCTTTTAGGCTATTTCAGTGACAAACTTCTACTTGGATTTAGTTCGATTGGCACTGGAGAATACTGGTGCACTGGTTTTTCAGCATCAAATTAAATGGGAAGAGAGTAGAGGCGACTGGGGCGACCCTGTCTAGCTCTAGCTAGAGCTCTAGTAGTCCTTCCAGCCCCTATTAATATTTCTGCATGATGAAATTTTGGATCCCTTTTATTTTTATGTTTAATGATTCAAATTCTTACTGGACTATTTTTAGCTATACACTATACAGCAGACATTAATTTAGATCGGAACTCTTGGATATATACACCGATGGCTCTAAACTCGATAGCGGGGTGGGTAGCGGAGTCTACTGTGGGAACCTGAAAATTGCCCTCCGACTTAGCGTGTTTCACGCGGAAGTAATGGCCATCTATCGGGCTGCTCAGTGGATCCTCGTCTATGGTGTTCCTTCCAACCGCATCTCGATCTTATCTGCCATAAGATCTCTGTCGAACGTTGTGGATAACTCCAGGATCGTCAGGGAATGTCGCCGGTGTCTGGACCTTCTTTCTGGGCGCTTCAGCTCAGCAGAGCCGCTCGCTGGTGTACTAATTCCGGAATCCTCTTCAATCGACTTGGGGATGCCACTTACATCGGTCAAGTTGGCGTTTGCGCGAAAATTCTTTCGAGACGCCAACCTATCCTGGGTCAATGAGGAGTCCTGCTTCACCGTTAGGGTCACTTGGCTTACAAAGGATAGAAGGCGCACCAACCAGTTTCTTGAACTTCGTTCGTAACGTCATCTCGATCACAGTGGCCATGCTTACAGGTCATTGTGTTATGAGAAGACACGCGGAAAGAATGCAGCTCCCATCTGACGACTTCTGTTGTGGGTGCAGATCCGCTGAGGAAGTGGAGACTGTTATCCACTTTCTTTGTCAATGCCCATCTCTTGCGTGGTGCAGATATAGGTTATTTGGCTATTCAATCCTTGTCAGCTTGATGGTGCTATCATCCATTGACGTCAAGGATATAGCTTCGTTTATCAAACTTTCGAGCTGGTTTTCCAGCGTGGGGTAGTCGTGCTTTAAATGTGCTGCCCTTGCGCTGACCAACTTCTTCCTCTTCTCTGGTTTGGAGGAACTTGGTCAGTACAGAGAATGCGTTCACCTATGGCGTCACAACGGGCCACTATGCGTGCTCAAGTGAGCTTTTGGTATCAAAGCTACCACTCCAACCTAACCTAAACCGTGTCTCCTATATCTCTTAGCTGTCGGTGCAGGTTATTGTGAACACTTACGCCCAGGGCCTTAGATTGTCGCTACCTGTAAAATGCAAAGTAATTTTATTTTGTTGTATTGTTATTGTAATATGTTTTGTTTTTTTTTTCTTTTGCATTTAAAATATATTTTATAACCAACAATTGACGACCTAATAGTCGGAAATTTACTCATGCGTGTTAAAAATGCTCGCACCTACATCCTTTCGATAATATTTTTTTGAAAATTAATTTATTTTGGTTTTCGTTTACATACGAATACGAATACAATTTCATTACACTTTCAACATTATTTATTCATAGATTCCCCCTCCCCCCTACCGAACAATGACTTTTCAGAAAATCAAACAACAAAAGCACAAACAAACTGTTTGAAAAAAAACAAAAACTGTTTCACTCTTTCAGTAAATTTGTTCTTAAAAACTTGAGCAATCGTACAAACCATGAAAGCGAAAAAGGAAACCAAAAAAAACTTTTGAATCGTATCCATTGGATGAACAAATATGAACGCTTTAATGAATGTAGATTCATGGTGTTTGACGGATTGAATAATTAATGAAATCTGTAACACTTTAAGAGTTCAGTTAATATCGTATAATTGCGCAAACAACAATAGCAACAAACAAAAACTACAATTGAAATAAAAAGTTTAAAATAAAAAATAAAATTCATTTTCACCTAAATTAAGACGAAACAAAAAAAAAAAAACAATAAATGAACACGTTAATGAATTTATAATGAACTAATTAGTCATAAGCAGAAAATTACATTTTTATTTCACAAATTATACAAGTACAATGGGGATATAAACTATTTAATAATTTGACTTATAATTACCTGATATGATATGCATTATGGGAGCTTCAGGAGCAATGGATCGCTTCATGATATTTGTAATGATTGTGCATACAACCAAAGCTAATCAAAATATAAGAATTATTTAATTTTTTAATTGACTCTATTTTGAATAATTTTATTGAATAAATTGCACGCTGCGACATTCAAAATACACTCAGCTAATGACATACAGTGTAGGTTGTGAGTTTTGTTGAGTAGAATTCAAAAATATTTTTTTTTATATTTTTCGAACCCTCCAAACTTGTTTTATTTGACAAAAACTGTATTTTTTGATCTTTTTACACAAAATTATTGATTACCCAAATATGTTTGAACCTATTTTATAAATCCAAAGTTTTTCTTAGAAAGGGGATAGATTAGGCTTTAAAACCGCACACATAAACATTTTGTTCAAACTTATGTATTATGAGTTTTGATGGGGTAAGCTTGGAAAATATTATATTTCTATTATTTTTTCAAGTTTGGCATTCTTAATTGCAAAATTTAATTCAAAAATATAAAATAAGTGATGACATTCTGAAAGTGCATTATCTTGTGAAGAGATTGACACTACATTTGATCAAATCGGACAAAAATAGTATAACAGTCGTGTTATATTTTTTATATATGTATATTATCTTATCAAATTAATTTTCAGTTCACAAATTTTCAAAAGTTTTGATGGATCTTGATTGTTTCTCGCAAAATGTATCAATTTCACGTTTGCACGACTACCAGAAATCGGCTAATATTTGTATTTTTCGCTAATATTATTATTTCTCTTTGCACAAACATTGGTCAACTTCTGGTGGTCGCCTAAACGTGAAATTGACACGATTTCAAATAAACAATCAAGATCCATCAAAAATTCTGAAAATTTTTGAACTAAAAGTTCATTTGAAAAAATATAAAAAAAAATATCAAAAATATAACTCGACTGTTATACTATTTAAATTATAACTATGGTAATTTTTATGCGATTTGATCAAACGAATTGTCAATCTCTTCATAAGATAATGTACTTTCAGAATGTCATCACTTATTTCATGTTTTTTAATTAAAGTTTCCACTATGAACGGACAAACTTGAAAAAATATGAAAAAATTCTCATTTGTCAAGTTTATCTCATCAAAACACATAGCATATTAAGTCAAATATCATATAATTTTATGTATGTACTCTGTCACATAAAAGTCAAGGCAAAGCAGGCGACTGAGTTAGTAAAGTTCACTCAGTTATGTGTGAAGACGCGGTGCATTTTAAGAGAGTAATCGTGGTTTGAAGATCTCTGTTACCAAGATCTGTCGAATAATTGTCTAGTAATTGTTAATTGGGTAATTGGATATAAACAGAGGATTAACAAAACAAAAAGGCAATTGTTGTTGTTTACATAAAGTTGTGAACAGCCGCACACAGAATTGTGCGAATAATAAAGAATTTTAATTAAAACTAAACACAGATTTATTTTTATTTTATTTGCAATATACGAGCTCATATTTTAAACGTTTTTAAAAGGTAAAAACGTAACAATATGTATCATAATGTCAACCTCTTATGCCCACCACAAGATCATGAGCATGTCTTTGGGAATAATCTTATCTATTACAAAATTGTACTGAAAAGTTGATAGAACAGCCCGTTTTTCATCAACTGAGGGAAATATCTTGTGATTTTGTTGGAGGTTGTCACACCAGAGAGAAAACGATTGACAGTCCGAGATCATAACATGCTCAGGAGACATATGTATAATGTGTATCGCAGTCCCAGCCGGCTAATCAGGACTTACAAGATCAATGGTGGTACCATAGTAGCTGCTCAAATACTGGCATTTTCCAATCCAAACTACACAATACAACAGTCAAATTCGAGAAGCTCTCTATAATACAGTTTCCCAGTTATAATTTCCCTCTTATCGTAAACGAGTTTATTTTCGAAATTAGTGCCCAATTTTTATTTCTTTTTTAATATGAAAAATTCTGTGGAATAATGAAAAATTATTTTCCCCACACATGAGTGCTGTGAAAAATTAGGACGTAATCCCGACTAAAGGGTTGTAATGACCAATGAAGTAAGCAATTACGCACAGTAGCAAGAAAAAAAATGCAACACTATGTCATATGATATTTAATGGAGGGTCGAAACTTATAACGTTATCCAATTCCACTCCACTTTTGTTTTTTTTTTATTCGTTGATTTTTAAATTTTATTAAAAAGCATCAATAAGCGTTGTTTGCTTCTCTTTCTACTTAATTTTCTAGATTTATAAAAAAAAGTGAACAAATTTAGCGAGAAAAAAAATGCAACGCAATGTGTTAAAGGTAATAGGAAATTAACAAGAGTAATTAAAATAAAAGTTTAATGAAAAATTTGCTGTGAGCAGATAACAAATTTGCTATTATAAGGGCTTTGGAAGAAGGCTAATCAATGAATGCAGGTGCTCATCAATTTAATATGAACGCATCAACGGTTTGTCGGATTTCATCGCGATATCGTCAAACAAATAATGTGGAAAGAAAGCCAGAAAGTGGTCGACCTCGTTAATCTACTGCCCGCCAAGACCGTCAAATGGAAAAAATAGTAAAAGTTGACCTCGGAAAACGGCAGTAGATGTTACTAATTATGCAAACGAGCAATTAGGGGTATCTATTAACGTCCACATAGCCAGAAACCGATTAAGAGAGGCAAATTTATTAGCTAGAAGACCAGCAAAGAAGCCAGTTATAAGTAAGGTTAATAAGAAAAAACGGCATGACTTTGTTAGACGGTATCTGCATTGGTCAAAAGAGCAGAGGGCCAAAGTTTTGTGGAGCAAGGAATCAAAGTTTAACTTATTTGGCTGTGATGATTTAACACATCATTCGTTGGCCCCTAAAACAGAGATATTCACAACAATTCTGTAAATAAACAACATTCTGTAAATAAGACAAGACACGGTGTTGAACATAATATGGCATCGAGTTGCATTTTTTTTTCTCGCTACTGTAAGTAAAATTTAACCCCTTAGACCCTTAGTCAAACATGTACAGGAGAGAGTGGAAAGTAGAGAGAGAAATTGATTGATAGCCCAGAGAAATAAAAAAATTTTATTAATTTTTTTTTTCAATTTTTCTTTCTTTTTTATTTATTAAATTTTTTGTTTTTTTTTTTGTAGTTTTTAGTTTTTTTTTGTGTAATTTGTTGGTTGGTCTAATATTTATTAATAATATATAATTCATACAAAAAATGATGATTAATTTGAAATTTGTTATCCTAGACAATTTATTAATAATTATTACAATATTATGTATGTACTACAATATATATTTGTATTGTTGTTGTTGTTGTAGTTTTTTCTCTTTTTTTCCTTAAATTGTTTACTTCATTAACAAATAGTTTTTAAGATGTCACAGAGTTTTATTAAAAAAATAAAACACAGTGAACTGAAAGCATTTCAAAATCACTTTACAATTAAATAATTGTTAATAAAATTGTTTGTTTGGAAGGAGAGATACAAAAAAAAAACAGAAAACAACTTAAACATATAAGTACAATAATAAATTTAATAATAATTAATGATAATATTGATAATACATATAGTAAATAATAATAATAATTATAAGAGAATAGTTATTAAAAATATTATTGATTAAAAAAAAAACGTAATATTTGTATGCAATTGAGAAAATTATACGAACGTTTTAAAGAATCGTGGCTATCAAACAAAGATTGTTCGAAATATTTTTCGTTTAAAAATACTTTAAAAAATTAAAAAAAATACACAAAAAAAATTATTATGGAAAATGTTTAATTAAATTGTTTTCAAAATGTATGTATGTATGTTTTCGTTTCGTTTCTGAGTGTGTGGGTGTCTAATGTTTTATGTATGCATGTGTTAGCTAAGTATGTGTTTGTTTTTCTTTAATAATAATAATATTGTTGTAAAATTGAGTTTTTTTTGTAATTGTTGTTGTTTTTCTTCTATTATTGGTTGGTTGGTTGTATGCGATAACACATTTATAATAAAAACTTGTTGTTGTTGTTATTGTGGGTTTATATTTTAAATAATTTAAATTTTTTGTTATTTTTTTTTTTGTTATTTATTATGGGAGGAGGCTAGACAAATATATGTATTCTTGAGAAACTTACAATCTAAGAGATATTCATTACATATGATTTTTTTCGATTTTCTTTTTTGTTGGTTTTTAATTGGTTTTTAATTTGTATTTCTAATATATGTTTGTATGTATGTTATCTTTTGTTTTTTTTCTTCATACATATATCATGTATGTATGTATGTATGTATATAATTTGTTGTCAAATGATAAAAAAAAATTTATAATTTTTTTTTTCTTCTTTTGTATTAAATTTGAAATTTGATATCAAGACGTTTTCATATATCGCAGTTTTCTTTATTTGTTGTGTTTGTTTTTGTTTTTTTTATTATTAAAAAATGTTCACAATTGTTAATTGATTAAATTTTAATTTTTTTTTTTTTGTATTTGTATTAAGGTCCTAAACATTAAGCCAGTAATGCAGCCTTGAGTTGAGTTTTGAATTCTTTTCGTTTTCTTTTCATTTTAAATATATTTTATAAAATTTTATTATAATTTTAATTTGTTTTTAATTTTAATTTGTTAATTTGTTAATTTTGTAGTTTTGTAATTTTGAATTTTGTTTTTGTTTACTTTATATTCTCACTTAAAATTTAAAATGGATGTGTTTTGAATTTGTTATTAATTTTTAATTACTTTTTTCTTTGTGTATTTTTATTTTTGTAATTTTTTTTTTATATTTTATTTCTATTTTGTATTTGATTTCTTAACCTAAGCAACTTAATCAGTATCACATTTTTATGAGTTGGAGATCTTGGCAAATACTTTATTTCGTTTTAAGAAATTTTGTTTCATTTGATTTTTTTTATTTAAAAATTTTTTTTTTTTTAATTTTATTTTCAAATAGTATAAGTGTTGCCATTGTTTTTTTTTTTATAAACATAATACTTATACCAAAAAAATTAAAAAAAAAAAATTTTTAAAATTATTAAAATTTATTACCAATTAATTTCTTTTTTTTTTAATTTAAATTTTTAATTTTTTCCGAAAAAATATTTAATTAATTAATAATATGTATGTGTTTGTTGTTTGTTTGTATGTATAAACGATATTTAAAAAAAAATAATAATAAATAATTTATTAAAACCTAATTTGAACAAATGTATCAATGAGATTTATTTTAAAAGCCTAAAATACTAAAAAAAAGTGATAAAAAATGATTTGTTTTTTGTTTTAATGAAAAAGAAATTGGAAATTTTTCTCTTTTTAAAACAGGTTGGTTTTCAAAGTGGGTTGTGTTGACTTAATTTTTTTTTCATTTCTTTTCATTTTTCGTAAGTTTTCAACTTTTTTCTTTGTCTTTGAATAGACATTTTAAAAGTAAAAATCTAAAAAGGTGGGTGGTTCTTCATATTCTTTTTTTTTTTTTTGTTTATCTTTTGTAATATTTATTTATATTTGATTTGGTCTTAAAGTTAGGGATTTTGTTTTTTTGTTTGTTTTTTTTGTTAAGAAAGTGTGTATCTATAATGATGATATTTTATATGCCAACCATTTTTCTTTTCTTTTATGTTTTCAAATTTCTTTTGGTTTTTTTCTGTTCTTTTTTTTCTTCTAAAAAATTAAAAAAAAAATTATGATTTTCGTTTAACACATACTTTTAGAATATGGCCTATGTTTGGTGATATTAAACTCTGGACTTATGGTTATGGTACGCGATAAATTCTTCATGAATTGTGGCAATAACGCAGTCCAGCCGCGATGATCCTGGCTTAGTGTAACATAGATTTCATAGCCAGTATTGCCAGAGCGTTGATTGTTCAAGTCCAAAGTTGCTATGCGTCTGGAATTGTTCGGTTCGTCTTCGAATTCAATATAAATGGTGCAGTCGCGTAAGCCATTGGCTTCTTCACGGGCTAAACGTAAAATTTCCAACGCTATGCGTGGCGTGAGATCACAGGGTAGCGATACTTCGGTGCATGCCAAATGTCTTGATTTGGCTGCACGTAATTTGTCTAATAAACGCAGCGATAATTCTTGGACAGCCTGCGTTTGTAAACATTTAACGTTTATTGTTTTAGATGCTGCTTCTGCAGTTGTTGTTGTTCTTGTTGTTGTTATTGTTGTATTTTTAGTTGATTTTGTTGTTGTTGTTGTATCACAGTTTAATTTGTTTGAGGAGTTGGAGGTGTGTTTAGTATGATTTGATGTTTTAAGATTTTGCTGCTTCCGTTGATGATGATGATGATGCAAATGATTGTGTGGATGATTGATGTGATGATGCGGTTTGAACGGAGTATTTGTAAATTTATATGACGGCTGTGATTTCAACAAGCCGCCATTTGAGGGTGTGGATAATGTGAGTTGACTCTTCCAATCTGAAATTATAAAAATCAAAAAAAAAAAAAAAAATTAAATTGAAAGGAATTAAAAAAAGCAATTCAAACAATTTCTAAAGATAATTTCTGTAAAGAAGAAATGTAATTAAAGTGAGTTTCTTTATGTTTTTATTCTCGAAAATTATATTGTAAAAAGGATACAACTAATGGCATGAGATAGACGTCTTAATGAGTACATATATGTATATGTACTCATGTACATATACATATTTTACATACACTTTTATTTTATTTTTTTTTTCTTTTTTTTTTTTTTTTTGAGGGAAGACTTGTCTTGAAACACGTTTGTATTGGTATGTACATGTGCATGTAGATAAAATGAAAAATATTTTTAAATACGAAACTAAATGCACAGGTTTATTTTTGTACTTTTACACGCATATAATTTTTATAGTAATAAGAAAAAACACAAAAAATCTGTTAAATTATTAAAAAAAATAAAGAAAATAACGAATACAAATAAAAATTAATGAAAAGTGTTTTCGATTTATAAAAGGTTTATTCATTATTCCTATGAAATATGTGTGTTTTTATAATTGTCATAAACTCTTTATAAAAATACTTTTTTAATAAAATGTTTCTGCAGAGACAGTAGTTATAAGTTACGAACTCTTTCGTACTTTTTCATGCTATAAAATGTTGCATTGAAAATCAGAAAATCTGTCCTTTATTCATGGAGTTTAACATGGTTTTTAAATTATTTCTGGAATTGTTTTTGTAAGACAAACGATTGCAAATGAACATTTGTTTGTGTGGAAAATGAAAACAATATTCATGGTTTTTTTTAAATCCTTCGCCTTAAAAAACTGGGCCTATGGCTTTAATATAATTGTTTTATTTTGGGAAACGATTTTAATCAAAAATTTATTTCTTCATTAAGCAAGGAAAGGAAGAGTAAAAGAAAAAAAATGTAAAAATAAAACTTTTTTTTTTCATTAAATTGAACATTTTAAAGTGATGCTCCTTTCTTATCTACAACACCTACATATGTATCTATGCACGTAAGTATGTACATAAAAATTAAAAAATGGAAAAAAAGGATTTTCAACTATTCTTTACATTGCTTATGAAATCTACAGAAATATTTTTTTTTTTTTTTTCTAAATACAAATTATTTCATAATTTTACTGATTGCCTAATGATTCGTTCATAATTTTTCTGTAAATTAAACAAAAAATCATACAATTCTTTACAAAATAAAATTTTCTTTCCAAAAAAATTTAAAAATCTTTACCTTCGAAATATGCTTCTCTTAACAAAGAACTCTTAAGAGTAAAAAAATATTTTTTTATTTTTACAAGAGATTAACAGAGAAAGTGAGTAAGAAAAACTCACTCAGTTGAGAACTAAGCAAGTCGCGTAAAAACTGAGCATTGAGAAATAAAAGATATAAAGAAAAAAACTCTTGGACTCTCTGTGTGTATCTACTACATATGGACTCTGAGAATAAATAGGGGCCGGTTTGGCTGGGTTACAAAAACTCGCACACAGATACAGCCAAATGTGCATGTATACACGATA
Source organism: Sarcophaga caerulescens (assembly GCA_927399465.1). Classification (NCBI taxonomy): domain Eukaryota; kingdom Metazoa; phylum Arthropoda; class Insecta; order Diptera; family Sarcophagidae; genus Sarcophaga; species Sarcophaga caerulescens. The sequence goes on from OV656867.1 coordinate 24,992,487, forward strand.
TTAGCAAATTGTATGTATTTGTTGGGAAGAAGAAAATTAAAGTAAAAAAGAAATTGGGAAAAAAATAAAGCCAAGTGGAAAAACTTGTTTCCAGCTGATAGCACAGCTGGAAATCAGTTGTTTTTTGTATACAAATTGGCTAAAATAGATACACACCATAAATACAACGACAACAACGGCAACAACAATATTGTCGTTAACAAGCTTCAGATACATACAAGCCATTACTAGGGAAACACCATCCTCACCATACGCCACCAACCATCATCAACCATCATCATTATTATCAGTATTTTGAGTATACATACATACATCCATCCATCCATCCATACATATGGCTTTGGGCAAATGTATGTATGTATCTCGGATGTGCAAAATAAGAAAAAATAATAATAAAGTCCTTCGACATACACACACAAAAACGATACTTTAACTGTTTAACTTTGTATTGATTTTTATTTTCTTCTTCCTTTTTAGTTGGTTGGTTTCCCTTAAGGAAACCCACAATGTTAAAGGAAGTACAACACAAGTAGCGAACGAACCCTCAGTAACAGAAGAGAGTCTCTAGAAATATTGATTTTTCTTGTATTTTTATGTTTTATAGGATATTTATTTATTTGTGTGTGTGTGTTTTTATAAGGATATTTGAATATTTACCTGTAGCTAGAGCGAAATGAGCTGGATATTGATTTTGTACGGATAACACCTCCATGTTCATTTAGTCAAATTAAAACGATTAATTAATTAATTATTATGATTATTATAATGATTGATTTGATAATGACGAATAATAGAAAAAAATCGTAAAGCAAGAAGTTGTATTTAAATAATAAAATATCACAATAGATTTTGGGGAAAACAATTTCCTTTCCTTTCTTTTCTCTCTCTTTCTCAATATCGCTTTTTTCTTTTTCTTTTCGTCGTTGTACGGCACTTCTTATTAAATTAATTAAATTTTATTATGCATTCTCTTGCAAATTTCTTTCATTCCTTCATTCTTCATCTATTAATGCTCCTTAGACTCTCATTGATTTTTAACACTTTATTTTCTTAGTTATCTCGGCGGTTTTAGCACTTTTCCTTTGAATATTTCTTGCTTCATTAGCGGCTTTTATTTCTTATTTATTATACGTACATATATGTATGTATGTAAGCATGTATGTGAGGTAAGGAGATGTCAACAATTTAATAATTTTTATATGATTAAAAACAAACAAACAAACAAAAAAAAATTGAGAGAAAAATAAATTGTTTAACAAATGTTCTGCTGTTGCTGTTGTTTTGTGAAAATATATTTTCTTGTGTGTTTTTTTGGCCGGTCTAAATTATTATTTTAAAAACAACAATTTTCATAATATTTTTTAATTATTTTTATTATTTTTTGTTTTCTTTCTTTATGAATTTGCCTTTGGTGAGTGAATTTGTTAAGGCTAAAAAACTTAAATTTGGTTGTTGTTATTTTTGCTATTTAAAGAAGATGTGTTGCCAACAGCAGTGCTACGAAGCTACTATTCCGGCCGGTTAGTTAGTGCAGCCTTTTATAGCTCTTCTCAGTCGTGTGCCGTAGCAAACAATCTGACTCACTCACTGCTATACAGGTCGCATGGTTATTGTTCTATGTATACTGAATTTACTCTCACAGTTACATTTACACTCTTTCTCGTACCTCACACTTCATTTTCATCATCATCATCATCACCACCACCACCACCATCACCACCACCTTCAGCAGCATTATCACATACATACATCACCCCATGCACAGCTCTATAGTTGCTCAAAATTTTATTTTAGTCAAGCTGCTTATTGAGCTCAATTGTCAATTTGTAACAAACAATACATGCTCAAAAGTCCAACAATATACGATAAAAGAGTGGAAAGAGAGAAAAACAAAAAAAAAAAACTTAAAAGAAAAACAGTGAGAGTGAAAAGAAATAAAAGAGAGCCACAGTAATTGAAGTAATGATTTTTTTTCTACCCTTTACACAACACACGCACACCTACATATGTATATGTATGTGTGTATATGTATAAATCTATTTTTTTCCTCTTTTATTTCAGTGTATTTTAGAGGCCTGGTAATATATGCACCACAATCTTAATCATCCCATCAGAAAAAAAATAAACAATCAAACACTCACAACAACACACTTGCTTGCATCGTTTGGATACAAAATTTATTTTACAATTGTATTTAAAAGAATTCAATCATTTTTAAATGAAAAAAAAAAACGAAAAGCTAAAGTTTTAGAACCTTGTATTTAGGTTTTCAAAAGTATGGAAACTTGTTATTAGACGACGGTAAACATAATACCGTGTGCTAGAAGTCGCGGTGGTCTAGTAGGTAGTATGTTGGAATATTAGACGCGAGGAGGATGTTCAAACCCCAGAAGAGACATTTCCAACAAAACGAAATATTAAAAAATATTGCTTCGGCTACTTTCTCTCAGCAGCCTTCCAGCAAAAACTCTGAGAGCAAATAACATTGCTTTGATGTATATAAGGAGTGCGTACGAAAAAATTTGGGAACTTAAAACAAGGAGTCACCCTATCAACCACTCTTTTACCAATACTTTTTGATTCCATTTAAGAACTGACATACAGATAAGCAGCTTAAGGCATTCCTTAACGGCATAAGCTACTTCGATGATAGATTATACATGTTTCTTTGCTCCCAATTTTAACACGGGGAGCGTTAAACGGGGATTTCTTGCCAGAAATCTGTTGAGAGGCAATCGCCGAAGAAATATTATTTCAAATTTCGTTTTGTTGAAGCTGAATGACCTGAAGTTTGAAACGTGGCCTCACGTCTAATAAGTCAATACACTACCTACTACTTCGACTACGCCGGCTACACTTTGAGTTTACAATCCTCGTTAAAATGCCAGCTACCATCTTCAGCCTACTTACTTCTCGATAGTCTGATGCACAACTTAAAAAAATATTAGATTTTCAAATCCGTTTGAGTATGCCCTTTCAATTTCCTCCTGCTACTCGGCTGAAAAGTTCTGACCTAATCAGCAGAGTAGAAGCTAAACTCCTCGCAATCTGATCTGCGTTCTCATTGATACGAATTCCCATATGACCTAGAATCCTAGTGTACCTAGCTAAATCAACTTTTTATTCTTTACATACGACATCTTAGAAGCTGAGTGTTCAGATGGCCGCCTGACTATCTAATAATATTGCTTTGTTCAATGTTGATCAATAAGGAATTGTTTCGTTGTATGGATAAATTACATCGAGTGTTTTTTTATAATGTCGATGTATCATATGTCGTCCAAGAATCCCTTGACCACAACTCTGCTTCTACAGTTTGTTGTTTCTCAGAAATCACTTGTGTCAAGTGATTATTAATTCGATATTAAATTTAGCACTTGCAATAACTAAGAACTCTGACGGTGCATTTGTTATTATCTGTATCTGTATTCCAGAATTGTTTTCTTGTGCTATTATTAGAGTATAAATACTGTGCTAAATTGATTTAATAAGGGGTGATTTTTTAAGAGCTATAGGAAATTTAAAAAAAAAAAACACATAAAATTCAGAAAAATGCATGAAATCTTTATTTAAATCGATAGTACGGTCCATATAATTTAATGTTTGAAGATTATTTCATGCAAATGTTGACAGCGACTGCGCCTCAAATGGTCCATCCGCTTAGTCCAATTTTGACATACTCTTTCCAACATTTCGGCCGGTATCTCATGAATAAATGCTTCAATGTTGTCTTCCAATGCGTCAATTGAAGCGGTCTTGTCTGTATAGACATGAACTTTAACATAGCCCCACAAAAAATAGTCTAAAGGCGTTAAATCACACGATCTAGGCGGCCAATTGAACGCGAAATTAAATGTTCACCGAACTCGCCTCTCAATAAGTCCATTGTTACGCGTGCTGTGTGGCATGTGGCACCGTCTTGTTGAAACCACATGTCATGCAAGTCAAGTTCTTGCATTTTGGGCAAAAAAAAGTAGGATATCATCTCACGGTAGCGCTCACCATTCACAGTTTCGTTACGATTCGCAGCATTTTTGAAGAAGTACGGTCCATGGTTAAATTATAGACCAAACTGAAGATGTTTGACAGTGAAACAAAACACGAAACGTGCGTGAGCTGTTTAAACCAGTGTTGCCAAAGAAATAATAGCTAAAAAATCACCCTTTGTTTTATAGTGAAGAAAAACAAACGTATTTGAAATAATTTTTTGATGCTCGAAAGAAGAATGCATTCTTTCATTTGTCTACCTTTTATGGTATATCGCATGGTTTTGTTGTTGTTGTTTTGTAAGATGTTTTGTTGTTGCGTTTATTATTATTTTTTCCCTATTCTCTTTCACATACAGTTTCTTTTCACAGAGAGTAACCGTGTGTAACATTTTGGTTAATTATTTTCTGTACTGGTGTGTGTCTATGTTGTTTTTTTGCTCTTTATGTGTTTTGTTGAGAAAATGTGAGCTGTAGAAACATATGTAAGTACACATGTTTGTATGTGTGTATGTGTGTATGTATTTGTAGAACAATGAGCGTTTTTGTATGAATATAGTACTCAGTTTGATTTTTTTTTTTATTTCTTGTGTGTTTTCCGACACTTTGCAGTCACCTTAATGCACATTCTCATGCATACATACATATGGACATACATACATACATATAAAGTGTATACATTTGCATGTGTATTTTTGTAGGTATACCATGTAGATGTATGTATGTACATATTTAGTACGTGTTTTTTACATTTGCTCCTATGTATGATGGTACACATATTGAGTGTATTCTTTTGATGTTCTCTTTTGAGCTCCTCTCCAGTAACGAGTATGTAAGAGTCACAAGTGCACATGTAGTGGTATTCGATGGTGAAAAAGTAAATAATAAAAAACATATGTTTTCTATATAGATTTTTTGTATAGAGGTATATACTTATCAGCTGTTTTGTTTTGTACTTATTTTTTTGTTGCCTTTGTTGTCGCTGGTTTTGTTTTTGTTTTGTGCATTTCTCCTACGAAACGATAACAAAAGCACCAACAACAATAGCGGCAGTAATAACAACGATATACCAAACATTTGTTTTTCCTTCTCTTATTTTCTCGACTTCCTTTTATTTGTATTTGAGTGCGTTTCCCCTCATGAGCTGCTCACCCCTTGCCAATACACTTTTCGGGTTTTATGCTTAAATTGAGGTCTCTTTTTATGTATTCTTGTTTTGTTTCGTTTTTATTTTTGTTCTGTTGGTGCAGAAAGGAGGTTCTCTGGTAAATTTATCTTGCTTGAGAAATCATGTTTGTACGTGTCTTGTCTTGTTTTGTTCTGTTTTTGGTGTTTGTATCGTTTGAATTTATTGTTTGTTATTATTTTGTTGTGTCTCTCTACTTACTACTCTGGTGTTATTTTGTTGTTTTGTTTTTTTTTGTATTATTTTTTTTTTCTTTTCGTCTTTTTGTGTCTTTTAGTCTTATTTCTTGCCAATTAAGCCTTCCTAAGGGAATTTAAATGCAATTTTATATTTGTGCTGGGTTTTAAATGTCTTCGTTTTAAATTGCTACTGGCTTAAGATACAAACATAGATACATACATACATATCAGATTTTTATATTCTAAACATCTATATGTACATATGTATGTATTTACATATGTATGTATAAGTATTGTAAGTTTGTAAGTGTATGAAATTAACATATTCGTTTGTGTACCCAAAAGTACTTATGTACATGTATTGCATTTGTTCTTAGAAATTTAGAGAAGCTTTCTAATATTAACTGGACCAACCTTAGAAAATGCATAAAATTTTCACTTGTCAAATAAATATTATAAATACTTACATACATATGTATGTACATATATGTATTTGTACAGCTATTGGTAACTAATTGGAAACGTTTTTGTTAATTTGAGATTTTTGAAAATTATCGCTCTTAATTTAGTTTATTACTACATACCCATATATCGTTGGTCTCATGTAGAAAGGCCCCAACTCGCATATTTTTTTTTTATTAAATATTTGTGAGGACGTGTATGTATGTATTTGTGTTAAAAGTATTGGAATCACAAAAAAATCAATTTCGAAAAAAGTCTGAGTTAGGGCCTTTCTACATGAGACCAACGATATGTATGTATGTTATATTATTAAATAGTTTTATTTTCTGTTTCATATTTTACCGTTAAACGTTTGCAAACTTACGTTTACGTACGTTTACTCAATTAAATAAAATTCGATACACAATTTGAAACAATAAAAATCAATAATTCTTCAAATATTGCCTTATAAAGTGATAACAGACAGACAGAGATGCACTCAAGAAACCGTTTCGCCATAAAATTCAATGCCAATGTCTAGCAAAGTCGAATTTTAATTGGACAGCTAATTAGGAGAAATATACATATGTACTAGAGTTCAGCAACAAATCGGTTTTTCGCTACTCATAAACAGTCATGAAATTTTGAATATAAGTGAGTCAACAATATTGAAATTTAACTATAAACTCTGATTCATACGTACTCACTACAACGTTGATTTATAAGTACAGGTTGCAATGAGTATGCGTACAACATTGACATCAAACTCTTACCATTCGCAATATGTTTGATTCATAAGCCTACTCATTTAGATTCATAACTTTAGAAAAATACTTATAATACTTATAAATTTACAGTCTTAGCTATTGTTGCATTTACAAAAAAAAAGAAAAAAGACACATAAGCAACAAAGGCAGAGCAAACACACAACCTTTTAGTGAGTATTTTAGTGTTCGTACGCGAATCATACTTATTTTATATTTCTTGTATATGTTGAGTTATGGAGTGTTGAAATCAACAACATCATACGTGTTGTTCATACTTAACAATATGATGAGTACTTAAAAATTTGAATATGAGTAGAGGTTCCATGATATTAAAATAAGTATGAATGCGTATAAGTATCAGAAATTATGAGTATGATTCGATTCTACTCATCTTTTTGAATACTCATTGATGATCTCTGGTATGTATGTACCCAATTGCCTGCAAATTAATATAAAACAATACAACTTTGCATCATAATCAAATTGAATAATTAATTGATTTTTATTTTTCTATAAACTTTCTCTTCTACTGGAAATGGTGTAGTTTCTGAAATTTTATTTGCATTTTAACCGAATTGTAGGCCAGTCAATAACCTTTGTCTTAATGGATTTTGAATGCCGTAAAAAATAAAACAACAAAAATCTTCGTTAATAATGACAGCGTTGTTGATGAGCATTTCATATCGATCTTCAATTGATGCATAAATTGAATTAAAAAAAAAAATCAAAACAAACAAACAAAAAATATTTTTAAATATAATTTGAATTAAATTTTTTTTTTATTTCACTTTTGTTTTGATTGTGAATTTGCATACATAACTTTTATTTGCATTAAAATGCAATAAAAAAAATAAACAATAAAAAAAAATTTACATGCTTCGCTAATTACACGGTGCGACAGTGAAAATACACCCGAGTAACTACATAGTCCACGTTATTCAGTTAGTTGAGTAGAACTCAAAAATACCTTTTTTATATTTCTCGAACCCTCCAAACTTGTTTTATTTGACAAAAACTGTTTTTTTTTTTACTTTACGCACAAATTTCTGGATTACTTAAACATTTACGACCCGATTTCCAAAATTTAAATCTTGTTGGAAAGGGGAGAGATGGACCTTTAAAACGGTGTACATATATCTATTATTCGACTTAATATGCTATGAGTTTTGATGAGGTAAACTTGGAAAATGCGAATTTTTTTCATATTTTTTCAAGTTTGTCCATTCATAGTAGCAAACTTTAATAAAAAAAAATATAGGATAAGTGATAATATTTTTAAAGTCTGTTCTCTTGTGAAGAGACTGAGTCATCATTTGATAAAATTGGATAAAAATTACCGTAGTTATAATTCAAATAGTATAACAGTCCAGTGATATTTTTTATATATGTCATCTCAGCAAATGAACTTTTAGTTCAAAAATTTTCAGAATTTTTGATGGATCTCGATTGTTTATTACAAAATGTGACAATTTCACGTTTGCAAGACTTCCAGAAGTCGGCTAATATTTGTATTTTTTGGAAATATTAGTATTTCGCTTTGCGCAAACATTGGCCAACTTCTGGTGGTCGCTCAAACGTGAAATTGACACATTTTGTAATAAACAATCAAGATCCATCAAAAATTCTGAAAATTTTTGAACTAAAAGAGTTCATTTGATGAGATGACATATATAAAAAATATTACACGACTGTTATACTCTTTATATAATAACTACGGTAGTTTTTGTCCGATTTAATAAAACGAAATGCCAATCTCTTCACAAGATAATGCACTTTCATAATGTCGTCACTTATTTCATATTTTGTAAGTAAAGTTTTCTACTATGAACGGACAAACTTGAAAAAATATGAAAAAAATTCGCATTTTCCAAGTTTACCTCATCAAAACTCATAGCATATTAAGTCGAATAATAGATGTATGTACACCGTTTTAAAGGTCCGTCTCTCCCCTTTCCAACAAGATTTAAGTTTTGAATATCGGGTAAGAAATGTTTGAGTAATCCAGAAGTTTATGCGTAAAGTCTAAAAAAAAACAGTTTTTATCAAATAAAAAAAGTTTGGAAAGTTCGAGAAATATAAAAAAAATATTTTTGAGTTCTACTCAACAAAACTTACAACCTACACTATGAGATTAACCGGGTGTATTTAATTTTTTTTATTTTGTCGCATAGTGTTATTACTGTGTTGCATTATTATTAATATAATTGTTGATGTTGTTGTTACTTTTTGCTATCTAAGCAATACGTTTGGAATTATTATTTTAAAATTGATTTATTTTATAAGTTTATAAGATGTTGTATTAGTTTACATTACCAATACATATGTACATATGTACATATACATACATATGTATGCATGTATATTTCGTTGTTGCTGTTATTGGTTTCTGTTTTTCTGTTTTTTTGTTTTGTTTTTTGTTTATTTATTTGTAATAAAAATGAATTTAAGTTTTTATTCTTTTATTGCTGCTATCGTTTATGGATTACAAAACAAAAAACAAAAATCCAAAAATATTTTTTTTTATTGTTTTTATGAACTTGTATGAGTGCCTGTGTTTGTGCCATGTCGATTCCATGTTTTTTTTTTGTATTTTTTTGTTGTATGTGGTTTTGTTTACATACATTTTCAGAATATTTAATGAAGCCGTTATATTGTACAAACAGTAAACAATTTAAAAATTACAACAACAAAATTTAAAATGTTATTTTAGTGTAAAAAGTGTAGATAGGGATGGTGTTGGTAATGATGATGAATAATATTTTTTGTTTTTTTTTTTTTTTGTTTTTGGTGGGTATATTTTTCTATTAATTTTAGTGTTTTTTCCATTTTTTTTATATTTTCAATACCATTGGTCTTTATTGTTCCCTTTGCATTGGCAAATGTTGTCCAATACATCTAGACCTCGTTTGACATGTCTAAATTTTATAAATTTCAACAGAAAATGTAATGTTTTTGTCGATTATGGAGAATCTGCGGAAAGTTCTTAGGAACCTGTAAGTTTTTGTTTAGGCTATAAATAATATTTTCATGAAAGATGTATCCAATCTGGTAAATTCAGTGAACCGACAATGGGGATGGCTTCAAATAATCACTGAACCAATAAATTCTTAATGTTAGCATTTTGAAAATTTATTTTATTTTGAAAATTACAGAATATCCCTCATTTTTCTACTCGACCTTACTAGACTTCTGCAGATAATTTGAAAATTGTCAAACTGAAATGCTTACATACATTGGTCATTACAACTCTTCAGTCAGTATTCCGACCTAGCTTCTAACACCACTTATGTTGTGTGTATTAACGTTATATATGAGTGGCGGGACTTACAGATTTATTGAGAAACACGAAAAGGCAATTTTATTTAGTCTTATAGTTTTTGCCAGCAATCTGCTGAGAGGAAGACGCCTAAGAAATATTTTTTCATATATCGTTTTGTTGGATATGTCTGACCAGGAATTTGAACTGTGGCCTCACGTCTAATAAGGCAACACACTACTTACTACACTACGGCAACTTCTAATTGAAGTGTTTACTTTGCTTTTTATTTATTCTCAAATCTAAAGGTGTAGGGTACTTCTTTATTCATTAATTAGAATACAATTACAAATTATAATGTAATTACATGATATTTATACCAATTGTTGATATTTTGCGTAACATAGAGTTGTCATCTGTCCTATTTTTACTGAACACCGCCCTTATTGTATATTATTATATTGGGTATCTGTCCTCGGAAAAAATACTGTTCGGCAAAATCCTACTTTTTCCCCGACTTGTCCATGAACATAATGCATTCCAATATCGAAAGCATAGAACATGACATGATAATTCAATTTTTACAGTTTAACAAAATATGAAAGAATATAAGTTTCTATTTAAGGGCCATTATTACAACTTGCCGTTAAACTTGGGTTTAGTTAAAGGTAACTTTAGCTAAAGTGAACTTTAAAGTCTCCTTTAATTACTTTTCGTTATTACAACCTACTGATAAAATAAAGTTAACTTTTTCAAAAATATGGCAGTGCCGTAGCAATGTCGATAATACTGCTCAATTAAACAAGTTTTTTTTAACGCAGTGGCAATGACGGGCTTAATTTTTTTGTTGTATATGCTCATTTTGTTTATATTTGAAGTTGCCATATTGAAAATAATGTATAATACATATGGCAAGTTCAAACATAAACTTAACTTTAAAAGTTACCGGTAGGATGCTCCTCCCTTTAGCTTAACGCTCACTTCTGCCTTATTGTCTACTTATAATAATGAAAAACAATTTATCTGCCCGTTAAAATCCTTCCTTTAGTTAACGGCAAGTTGTAATAATGGTCAAAAGTTTTGTACAAATTTTCTTGCCCTTTGAAGTAAAACAAATTATTAAAAATAACGAAAGTTAACAATTTTTTTTTTTTTTTTAATAAATTTTTATTAAATATTGAGAGGCTCTTTAAAATCTTGGACCCAATCTTTAAATATCTTTGCTGTGTTTCAGTATCTAGATTTTAAAAACACTAATTCCAGTCCATAGTCTAATGTTTGAAGTCTTTGGTTGAATTTATACCTAACTTCGGGCTTTCAGTTGGAGAACAGATGCTTTTTAACGAATTTCTGAAAGTACAGACCAGAGATCAGCAATTAGTATTCAAAAAGATGAGTAGATTCGAATCATACTCATAATTTCTATTACTTATACGCATTCATACTTATTTTAATAACATGGAACCTCTACTCATATTCAAAGTTTGAAGCACTCATCATATTCATCACACTACGTATGATGTTGTTGATTTCGACTCTAAATAACTCAACATATACACGAAGCAAAAAATAAGTATAAATCGCGTACGAACACTAAAATATTCACCCAAAAAGGTTGTGTGTTTGCTCTGCTTGCTGCTCTGTCTGTTTTGCTTATTTGTCCTTTTTCTTTTTTTTTTGTAAATGCAACAATAACTAAGACTATAAAATTTCATGAATGATTCGAGTCACTCGAATCATTTATAAATATTATAAGTACTTTTCTAAGGTTATTAATCTGAATGAGTAGGCTTATGAATCAAACATATTTCGAATTGTATGAGTTTGAGGTCAACGTTGTACGCATACTCATTGCAACCTGTACTTATAAATCAATGTTGTAGTGAGTACAAATGAATCAGAGTCGTTAAATTTCAATATTATTGACTCACTTACATATATTAAAAATTTTATGAGTGCTTATGAGTAGCGAAAAAACGATTCATTGTTGATCTCTGGTACAGACGATGAAACTTTAAATTTTAACAATTGTTGATGTACTTTTTTTTACAAAATATATAATTGTTATTAGATTTTTAAAGACCTGTCCATAATGCAAACATGAAACTTATTTTATCTCAGACGGTATGGCAATCCGGACTAGTCAAACACACTACAACTGCAATGGACGCCTAAGAGAAATAGGTTAGATACGCAATCAATATCACGTATTATTAAATGCAAGTAGAATACTGAAATGAAGTGTCAAGACTTTTACAATTATTTACTAAAATGCAAGTTTTAAGTTCAATATGATCTTGATAATAAATAAAATGAATTTAAATATTTTAAAAATTATGTTTCCTATTTTAAATTAGGATATTAATTTTTTTTTTATGAAAATATCCTGTTTTTTTTTTGGCTGTTGTCCTCTTTTTCGTCGTTTAAGTGATAATATTGTTACGAAAATGGAAACGGTGTACCATCGTTTAACATTAAAACGATAAACTAAAGCTACACAAACAAATACAACGAACTTGTTACAAGTAAACTAACAACATCAGTATGAGAGGAAAGGGGATAAACAAGTAAGAGAAAGCAACAACAAGCAATGCGAACAAAATACAGATACATATACAACAATGAAATCGCGATGGAGTTCTCGAGAAAGCCAAAACACGAACATTCTACATCAAGAATGTTCGTCAAACTGTTTACGTGTTCATATAAAAAGGCAAGACAAAGCAGACGACGAGTAGAAAGAATTCAGTCAGTCTTGTGTGAAGATGCGTTGCGTGTGAAGAGAACAAGCAATTATTGTTGTATTGTTGAAGTTGTAAGCAGTGGCACACAAAAGTATTGCGAACAATAAAGAATTTAATTGAAACTAAACGCAAATTTATTTTTATTTTGTTTGCAATCAAGCCGGCTCCTTTACTCAAGGACCTTTTTCTAGAAAAGGAAGGCAGAGAGAGGCTCGACAAAAAAAAACCTTTTGGAACCAGAACGTGATAAATTTTACGCAAAAATTTTATTTTTACAAGATTCACTTGGTTCAAAAGTGCATGTCACAAGATAAATTTTCTCATTAATTTCATTCAAGAACTGCCATGCAATTATGCTACTCAAATCATTATTTTGGCCGGGGTTCTTATCAAATTGAAAAATTGGTACTTAAACCAATACGATTGCTGTGTAACCGCAATTGAAAATCTAGGCAAAGACTAGTTTGGGAATGCAATTTAAGATGCGCTTACAGTCAACGGATTATGTTGTTTATAACTTTTATAGGTTTATTTTTGATAATGAGTACAATGTGGTCGATATGTTGTTTCCAAAATTAAATTTGACAAGGCACACAACCGATGAATTGAATTGTTTATAATCTTTAAATTTCGGGGTATATGGCAATTTCAAGAAATGCTGAAAGTATTATACCAAAAAATCAAGCAAATAAGTGTCACTTGATAGGTGTAAGCGTACACTTGACGTATCATTTAGAATTAATTTTTTTTTTTGTTTTATTTTTTCAACATGTCTTTTATTTAAGGTAAAATGTATAACAAGAGGACTTGGTGTACTGCTTATTATTATTATTTCGTGTTAAATTTTCAATTTGTTTAAGTAAAATGTTCAAGGCGCGTCTTGACTTCAATGTTTACAAAATTTTTGTACAAAAAAAAAATAAAATTTAATTTTTATTCTTTCTTTATTTTTAAATTTTCTTTTACTATTCGATTTATTTAACTTTTTCGTTCGTTCGTTCGTTCGTTTGTCCGTCCGTCCCCGTCTATCAGACTGTTTGTTGTGATAACTTTTTTTATGGGTTGTTTAAACAATTTTTAAAATTTACACTGCATGTCATAGAAACTCGTAAACGAATGGCCTGTTTTTTTTCTACCCATTCGTGGAGACATACTGCAATACATTTGTTTTAGATACATAATTACCCAGTAAACAATTTCGACAGTATGGACTGCATTAGAGTAAAATTTTTTTTCAGTTCTTCTTTCTTTGGAAAGATGTACAACTTTTAATAGAAAATACGGTTTCATTACGATATCCGCTGCAATCTGTAACACAAATTAAAAAATTTTTGAGTAAAATCTTGTTGAAATTTGTTTTGTTAACCCTTTGATTGTTTAATTTTATTTAAAAATCTGTTTCTGCCTGCTTAATTATTTTCAAGGGAAGACGAATATAAACGACATAGACAGAGTAAAATTTTTCTAGTAGTACTGTTAGTAGGCGTATTGGTTTTTTAGAAAACATATGTATGTGTATTTTTATAAACATAAATTTCCTTGAAATACACTGAGCGTCAAAAGTGAGTAAGTTTTCTTAGGATAGCGAGAAAAGTAAATGAGAATAGTCGAATAAATTTCCAAAAATAAAAACGTTTATTTATTACTTATAAAATGTTAAAACAAAAACAACAATTCAATTATTGTTGTGCTACAAGTATATTTTTTATAATAGAAAATTTAAAATTATAGTGGGTGTTGACTCACTTATGGCGCTCAGTGTATATGTTTTGAAATGTTGCTTGCAGTCGCCGTAGTCTAATATGTAGTGTGTTGGCTTATTAGACCTGAGGCCACTGTTAAAATTCCAGGTCAGACATCTCCAGCTAAAGGAAATGTGAAAAAATATTTCTTCGACGGCTTCTTCGCAGCAGATGTAATTTTTTTGAAGACCATTATTTGACTTTTCTCAGAAAAAAAAAAAATTCCAGTAGATTCGTTGAATAATAATAAGAATGTGATTTTTTCCTACAAGACGTGTATACTCGACATAATGCAAAAAAAATCGCTCTGACGAGTATACTCGGCATAAACATTTAAATGTTTATCATTTCAAAAAATACATGGATTTAATTTTTAAAATCTCATTTATAAAACCAACCGATTATCATCTTTTATATCGATATGTGTCCAGAATTCAGACAGTCCATTAAGTTTTACTTTTTGTTGATCATACCATCTAGAATTGAGGAAACTGAATTCCTAGGCTGTGTTATGGGCACATCTATAAATACATTTTCATACTAATATTGTATGTAGATATGACCGTCTGTACTTATGGTATGTACCAGAGATCCGCAATGAAACGTTTTTTCGCTACTCATAAACACTCATGAAATTTTGAATATAAGTGAGTCAAAATATTGAAATTTAACTATGTACTCTGATTCATTCGTACAACGTTGATTTATAAGTACAGGTTGCAATGAGTATGAGTACAACGTTGACATCCAACTCATACCATTCGAAATATGTTTAATTCATAAGCCTACTCATTCAGATTCATAACTTTAGAAAAATACTTATAATACTTATAAATTATTCGAGTGACTCGAGACAGAGCAGCAAGCAGAGCAAACACATAACCTTTTAGTGAGTATTTTAGTGTTCGTACGTGAAGCATACTTGTAGTTGTAAAATCTTGAGTTATGGAGATTCGAAAGCAACAACATCATAGTGTTGTTAATTATGAATATGATGAGTACTTCAAACTTTGAATATGAGTAGAGGTTTCATGATCTTAAAATAAGTATGAATGCGTATAAGTATCAGAAATTATGAGTATGATTCGATTCTATTCATCTTTTTGAATACTCATTACTGATTTCTGGTCTATACGTATGGTATGTTCATATATATATGAAATTATTATTTGCAGGGTATGTAAGTTAATTCTTCTAGACGCCAAACTATCCTGGGTCAAGGAGGAGTCCTGCTCCACCGCTAGACTCAGCTGGCCCTGATGAATTGAAGGCGTACCAACCAGTTCCTTGAACTTGATCGTGGTATCATCTCAATCACAGTGGCCATGCTTACAGGTCATTGTGTTATGGGTAGACACGCGGAAAGGATGCGGCTACCGTATAACGACTTCTGCCGTGGGAGCAGATCCGCTGAGAAAGAGGAGACTGTTATCCAATTCCTTTGTCAGTGCCCATCTCTTGCGAGGAGTAGATGCAGGCTATTTGGCTCTACATTCCTTGTCAGCCTGATGGACCTATCATCATATGTCAAAGATATAGCTTCGTTTATCAAACTTTCTGGCTGGTTTTCCAGTGTAGGGTAGTTGTGGTTTTACTGTGCAGCCCTTGCGCTGACCAACTTCTTTCTCTTCCCTGATTTTGGTGGACATTTTTAGTACAGAGGCTGCGTTCACCCGTGGCATCACAACGGGCTGCTATGCCTGATCAAGTGAGCTTTTTGACATCAGAGCTACCACTCCGACCTAACCTACCCTAACCTATGTAAGTTAATTAGTTTTTAATATTTAATTTTAATTATTTTCCCCTTTCATTTCTAGTTTTTAATTTTCTTTGTTTTGTTTTGTTTTCAGTTTTTAATTTTATTTATTTTATTTCATTTTTAATATTAATAATTGAATTCAAATAAAATTGTTTACTATACGTACGTAATTATGTATGTACATATGTCTGCATTAATGTGGGTATTGTTTATTTGTAAAGAGTTGGATGGTTTTTAATAAAATAAAGTGTTAAATTTTTACTTCAATAACAAAAACAAATAAAAAGAAAAAAGAAAAACAAAAATAATACAAATGCAGCGTGTAAATTTAAAGCGTTAGTGTCAAAAACATTCAATTTATTTTTATTTTTATACAAAAATTTTAATTTTTTTTTATGAAATTTGCATAAAATATTCTTGACAAATACAAATTTATAAAAAAAATTATGCAAATTCAATAAAAATAAATTCATTCAATAGATATTGTTGTTTTTAATAAAAAAAAAATAACAATCTGTTATGTTTGTTTATTTTTTGTCTATTTGACTATTTATTTTGAGAACAAAAAAAAAAATAAATAAATAAAAAAAGTGTATCATATACAAAGAAATTGCATTGTATTTTATTGCTTTAAATTATTCAGCGCTGGACAGAGGAAATTATATAAAAAAAATAATATTTAAATAGAAAATATCATGACATTATATTGTAATATAAATGTAACATAACAGGCTTGCTTCTACTATAAAAATATCTTGCAATCATTACAACACTATCCATCGAAAACATTTATATCAACGTATTAATTTAATATTTCTCTAACGTTTAAGATCTGTAGGTTCAGAGATCAGCAATGGGTATTGAAAAAAATAATTAGAATCAAATCGTACTCATAATTTCTGATACTTATACGCATTCATTCTTATTTTAATATCATGGAACCTCTACTCATATTCAAAGTTTGAAGTACTCATCACATTCATACTTAACAACACGTATGATGGTATTGATTTCGGTTCTCCATAACTCAACATTTACAAGAAGCACCAAATAAGTATGATTCGTGTACGAACACTACAATACTGTTACAAAATGGAAACGGTGTAATATCGTTTAACATTAAAATTAGCAAAAGCTACACACACAAATACAACGAACTTATTACAAGTAAACCAACAACATAAGTATGAAAGAAAAGGGGATAGACAAGTAAGCGAGAACGCGACAACAAGCAATGTGTACAAAATACACATACAACAATGAAGGCGCGATAGAGTTCTCGATAAAGCGAAACCACCAACATTCTTCTTCAAGAATGTTCGTCAGACTGTTTACGTGGGCATATAAAAAGGCAAGACAAAGCGGACGACGAGTATAAAGAATTCAGCCAGTCTTGTGTGAAGACGCATTGCGTGTGAAGAGAACAGTCGTGGTTTGATGATCTCCGTTGTAAACAAAGAAGAATAGCGAACAAGCAAGTTGTAAGCAGTGGCACCCAAAAATACGTTCGACTTCAAGAACCTTCATCAGACTGTTTACGTGTATATATGTATAAAAAGGCAATACAAAGCAGACAACGAGTAATAGTAAGAATTCGATCAGCCTTGTATGAAGTAGCGTTGCGTGTGAAGAGAACAGCCGTGGTTTGAAGATCTGCGTTGCAAAGATATGCGTTGTTAGCGAACAAAGTCAATTATTGTTGTATTCATCAAGTTGTGAACAGTGACACGCAAAATAATGTGAACAATAAAGAATTTAATTGAAACTAAACACAAATTTATATTTGCTTTGTTTGCAATCAACGAACTCATATTTTAAACGTTTTTGAAAAGGTGAAAACGTAACAATACTTACTAGAAGGTTGTGTGTTTGCTCAGCTTCCTGCTCTGTTTTTTGCTTATGTGTCTTTTTCTCTTTTTTTTTTGTAAATGCAACAACAACTAAGACCATAGTTTGATGAATGTAATTATATGTATTTTTCTAAAGTTATGAATCTACATAAATGAGTAGGCTTATGAATCAAACCTGTTTCGAATGGTATGTGTTTGATGTCAACGTTGTACGCATACTCATTGCAACTTGTACTTAAAGGTCAACGTTGTAGTAAGTATGAATGTGTCAGAGTAGTTAAATTTCAATATTGTTGAATCACTTATATTCATAATTTCATGAGTGCTTATGAGTAGCGAAAAAACGATTCATTGCTGATCTGTGATACACATATAAAGGGTGATTTTTGAGCTATTATCTTTTTGGCAACACTGGTTTAAACAGCTCACGCACGTTTCGTGTTTTCTTTCACTGTCAAACATCTTCAGTTTGGTCTATAATTTAACCATGAATCGTCTTACAAACGAACAACGCTTGCAAATTATTGAATTTTATTATCAAAATGGGCTCTTGGAAACTTCGCCGAAAATCCACTTCTTTATCGAAAAATTGTGTTCAGCGACGAAGCTCATTTTTGGCTCAAAGGATACGTAAATAAGCAGAATTATCGATTTTGGAGTGAAGATTAGCCAGAAGCTTTGCAAAAGCTACCAATGCATCCAGAAAAAGTCACAGTTTGGTGCGGTTTATGGGCTGGTGGCATCATTGGACCGTACTTCTTCAAAGATGCTGTGAATCGTAACGCCTTTAGACTATTTTTTGTGGGGCTATGATAAAGCTCATGTCTATACTGACAAGCCCGCTTCAATTGACGCATTGGAAGACAACATTGAAGCATTTATTCAGGAGATACCGGCCAAAATGTTGGAAAGAGTATGCCAAAATTGGGCTAAGCGGATGGACCATTTGAGGCGCAGTCGCGGTCAACATTTGCATGAAATAATCTGCAAACATTAAATTATATGGACCGTACTATCGATTCAAATAAAGATTTCATGCATTTTTCCGAATTTTATGTGTTTTTTTTTGAGAAATTTTCCTATAGCTCTTAAAAAATCACCCTATACATACATAATTGGTCATTACAAATCTTCAGACAGGATTACGAACCGTCTTTTTACATCACAGAGTTTTCGCCAGAAATTTACTGAAAGAGTAAATCACCGAAGAAATATTTTTCATATTTCGTTTTGGTGGAGATGTTTAACCGTGGGTTTGAACCGTGACCTCATGTCTAGTAAGCACAGTACCCACTAAACCACAGCGGTACCCTATAAAATGTTTAATTTTATTTTATTATTTAAAATATTTTGTAGAACTGCAGAAGTAATTGTAATTGTAGTTTGTTTCAGGATCGTGTTTTGTTTACTGGAACTAGAAATGTATGAGCCCCAGTCGAAAATTATTTTCAATTTATCTTTGTGTATAGCCTCGTGGTCTAAATTTTCTTTTCAAAAAAAAAAAAAAAAACAATTTTTTGTTTGTGTGTTTCTAAATATTTAAAAATAAATTATAGTATTTTCCGTTATAATGCTGTAATTAATCTTTTATCATTTCTATATGGTATAAACACATACGAACGTATGTATATGTGTTACATACTATACATAAATACATACATACATATGTACGTCTATATTCTAAAACAATCAATATGATCCAAATTTACTTATGGTAGATGGATGGATGGATATGTGTGTGAAAATATGTTACAGAGAAAATTCTAAACAAATGAACGAGGTTGTGGTTCCATGGAACATATGGCCTACAGATGTGATCTATTTTACAACAAATATCTTGAAATATAACCGGCTACCAGAAATATTATTAAAAATTTGTTTGTAAAGTGCCAACAAATGGATTTATTTAAAACAAATTAAAAAATTTTTTCCAAATAATTGTGGTTTTGCAATTGGGTGGCAAAGTTCTTTCGATAGTTTACAATAGTTTTCAGTTTTCATTAAACTTTAAGGGCCCTTATTATAACTTCCCGTTAAAGTTGGGGTTAGTTAAAGGTACCTTTAGCTAAAGTGAACGGCAAAGTTACCTTTAACTTATTTTCGTTATTACAACTTACAGATAAAATAAAATTAAAATATGGCAGTGCCGGAGCAAAGTCGATAAAACTGCTCAATTAAACAAGTTTTTTTTTAACGCAGTGGCAACAGCGGACTTCGTTTTTTTGTTGTATATGCTCATTTTGTTTAAATTTGAAGCTGCCATATCGAAAATAGTATATGATATGGCAAGTTCAAACATAAAGTGACCTTTAAATGTTAAAGGTAGGATGATCTTCCCTTTAGCTTAACGATCAGTTCTATCTTATTGGGTACTCATAATAATGAAAAACAATTTATCTGCCCGTTAAAATCCTCCCTTTAGTTAACGGCAAGTTGTAATAATGGCCCTAAATGTAAAATGTAAACAAAAAGAAGATAAATAAACATATGCTCTGACCAAATTTATTTTATTTTTTTTTTTTATTTTTTAATTTTACAGCAGTTTAATTCCGTTTAAAAGTCATTATTTTTAAAGATTGAAGATTGAAGATGTTATAGCGATGTTAAAGGCATTTACTATTAAGAATGTTTGAAGAAAAAGCGAATTTAAAAAAGATATAACGTAGAAATGATTGGAAAAATATAAAAATAGCGTGAAAAAAGTCTACATACAGTGTTGTTTGTAGACTTTTTTCTTTGACTGTATGCGCATTAGCGTGTTCCTTATATGGGCAAAGAAATTTTTTTCTTTTAGTTTGAAATACATGCCCTCTAATTATTTTATATGTAAGTGCTAAAATGTATTCAATTTTTTTAAAATATCACCGTTCTAGCGCGATTGCAACCCGTGCCTTGAATTAACTTTAAGAAAGTCGTTCGGCAACTTTGATATTCTAGATAAATTTTTCGAAATGAGTGAATCGTGCTGCAGAAAACTCTCAGTAGCAAATAATTTTGTCCGGACATGGGTGAATTTAGCTTTATTGTACGTGATGTGTTTTGCATTACATTTCAGTTAACAATAGCAAATGAAAATTCAATCTAATAAATTTTTCACAGTTAATATATGACTAGTCCCCTCAAAATGTCCACACTGCTTATGTATCTCCATTTTTATATATCTCTCGGATTTATGGTAACACTTAATGGGACAAAACCATGTAAGGCCAATAGTGCCCAACTATTATAGCAAATATCACTGAAATAAATCAACATATTTAAGCAAGCGCTAAAAAAATATCATATCATATATCATTCACAAATTGGTGGGCTGCTACTGCATTTTATGTCCATCTAGACACGTACTCGTATATGTATGCACTAAAAAACTTGGACCTAAGGAGTCTAGTTTTAAAAACTTTCCTTTTGAAGTTCGAATCATAACCTAACCAGAGATCAACAAAGTATTATTTTTTCGCTACTCATATGCTCTCATGAAATTTTTAA
This sequence comes from Sarcophaga caerulescens, assembly GCA_927399465.1. Lineage (NCBI taxonomy): Eukaryota > Metazoa > Arthropoda > Insecta > Diptera > Sarcophagidae > Sarcophaga > Sarcophaga caerulescens. Next base: position 25,013,883 of record OV656867.1, read on the forward strand.
TATAAGTGAGTCAACAATATTGACATTTAACTACCCCGATTCATTCATACTCACTACAACGTTGATTTATAAGTACAAGTTGCAATGAGTATTCGAGTGACTAGTATCATTCATCAAAATTTATAGTATTAGTTGTTGTTAGGTATTTACAAAAAAAGAAAAAAGACACACAAGCAAAAAAGACAGAGCAGCAAGCAGAGCAAACACACAACCTTCTAGTGAGTATTTTAGTGTTCGTAGGCAATTCATGAACGTGAAATTAACACATTTTCCAATAAACGGTCAACATCCATCAAAAATTCAGGAAATTTTTGAATTAAAATTTCATTTGAAGAAATATATACGGGCAATTTCGTGTCAAGTGACCCAATTTTTAAAATCGATGTCTTCCGATTTGGATGAAATTTGCACCAAGGTTAGTACTATTGGATAGTTGGCCAGCTCTATCAGTCAAGAACTGCCGGAGTTAGAGGGGGTCAAAGTTGGACATTTTGCTCATACAGGGTTTTTTTAAAATGTGTGTAACTTTTCACCTATTGGTCCTAGCAAAAATTTTTCATAGGATATTAGATAGCTATTTCTTTAAACTTTCCAAAAAATTTTTTTTAATTTTAAAAAATTTTTTTTTATTTTTTTTTTAAATTAATTTTTTTTTTAATTTTTTTTTCAATTTGGGCCCTTATTTTTTGCTTAAAAGAAAGCTTATAAAATTTCCTTTAAGGCCTTCATAATCGCTTAATAGGATGCCAGTGGGATATCTATCAAAAAAATTATTTTTTAACTCAAGAATAAGATTTTTCAATATTTGGCACATGTACCATTTTCATTTTCCCCCATTTTTTTTCGAAATGGAGTTTTTTTATTTTTCCTCAAAAGAAAACTTAGACTATTTCCTTTAAGATCTTTGTGGGCACTTAGTAGCAAGAGGCATATCTATAAAAAAATGTATTTTAACTCCAAACCAAAGTTTTTAAATTTTACCATATGCACTATATTTGTTTTTAATGGATGTTTTTTTTTTGGTCAAAGAAAGCTTAGTTCTTTTCCTTTAAGAGCTTTGTGGTCACTTAATGGGATGCGAGTGGAAAAACTTTAGCGTGCGAAACTGAAGCTCCAGTAGCTCAATTTTATCAGCTAGATGATATGAGTCGAATGATGTCAGGAATGAAAGAGTGGGTGTCTGTTCGAATCGATGGCCAGAAAGTCCAGATGCAGAAGAGGATGTTTCTCTGTAACCTGAATGAGTTATATGTAACATTTCAATCTGAACACGAGGACGTACTAACCTTGGTGCAAATTTCATCCAAATCGGAAGACATCGATTTTAAAAATTGGGTCACTTGACACGAAATTGCCCATACATATATGAAAAATATAACTCGACTGTAAGACTCATTAAATAATAACTACGTTATCTTTTGTCCTATTTTAACAAGCGAAGTGTCAATCTCTTCACAAGATAATGCACTTTCAGAAAGTTTGCTACTTTGAACGAACAAACTTGAAAAAATATTAAAAAAATTACGCATTTGTCAAGTTTACCTCATCAAACCTCATAGCAAATTAAGTCAAATAATATATATATGTATATCGTTTTAAAGGCCCATCCCTCTCCTTTCTAATAATAGGGTCTAAATTTTGGACACCGATTCAGAAATTTTTGTGTAATCAATAAATTTGTGCGTAAAGTCCAAGAAGACAGTTTTTGTCAAATAAAACAAGTTCGGGTTCGGGAAATAAAAAAAAAATATTTCTAAGTTCTACTCAACAAAATTCACAACCTAGATTATGTCGTTAGCTGGGTGTATTTCATTTTATTCATATTGTTGCATAGTGTTATTGTTTAGCCCTGCATATGGTAGAGTGATAAGTCTTATTTTGTAATTGAGTGTCAGGAATAAATACAGAAAAGTAAGGAATACAATTAAATCCGTTTGCCTTTTTTACTCTTCCAATTTCATTTCAGAGTAATATGTTCTGGTTTTGAACTTGAGATTAAAGTGATGCATCATCACTGTTACCAGATGATTACATATGAATATCATCATTCGCCTTTAGTCCCTGGAGAATGAAAAACAAGTCTTTTAATTTATTTCAATGTATGTAGGTATGTATGTATGTATCTCGTAAATTGTGTTTGTCCGCAAGGAAAACGTATAATTTTTTATTGTTCATTTTTATGTCCAATTTATACGCATGTATGTATGTATGTACATACATAGGTATGTATATGTGTGTTGTTTAAGCCTTAATTTAAATTTGGTATAAATAAATTAACACCATAACAATTGCCGACCGAACCAACGTCCGTCCATAAAACTTTATATGTATGTATGAATCTGTGTATTTTGAATGTTTGTCTGTTTGTTTGCTTGGTTGTCTGTGTGTGTATGTGTGTGTGTGTATTTTAAGTGGATAAATTAATAAATGATTCATTCAAAACTTAATGATATTTAATGATTTTTCTCTTCGTTTGTTTCTACAACTTTTACTGCCTCAAGTTGTTTTCGTTACATTGTGCTACTGTTGCCTTTTTCCCTCATTTTAACGATTTTTTTCTTAATTTATTTCTGTTATTTTATTTTATTTTTTTGTGTTTTTTGTTTTGTCTTCTACTTCTTGACCATCATTAAGAATCTCATTGTAAAAGCAAAAAAAAAAAAAAAAATAGAAGTGCTGTAGACAATGTTAAGAACTGGAACGTTCGTTTGGTTATTTGGTTGCCTGGTGGTGCACTCTTAAACGTACCATTATGACTTAAACTTGTTTGTGCCTTGTCTTGTCTTGCCTTGTCTTGTCTTCTAAAAGTAGGTTTTAATGAAATTTACATTGTTTAGCGCAGTACCAAGTGGAGTGGTGTAGCGTGGAGTGGAGTGGTGTGGAGTAAAAGTGGAGTGTCTGTTCATTTAAACATAATAAATGGTTTTCAAACTTAAAGATTCTGTAAGAAGACGATGTCAGAAAGAAAGATGAAGAAGGATGATAAACTTAAATGTTATTGCTGTTCGTTCCGATTTATTCTATTTTTTTCTTTTTACGATTTCGTTAGTGTTTTTTTTTTTTTTGGTATTGGAGAAAAACAACAACCATAGCCGTAAAGATCTTTCGCAATTCGACCAACTGTAGGAAAACAACTTTAACCCCTTGGGGTCTTGGTTAATAATAATAAAAATGTTAATAAAAATGTTAACAATAATAAATATTTATCTACTACTGATACAAAAGCATTGAATACGGTCAGTACGACTGTAGTCAGACATAAGGAAAGACAACTGTAGTGGGAACATTTGACTATAAGTCCTCTTGCCGAAGCATGGTACATACATATGTATATTCCATTAAATTCTAGTATGTGTGTGTGTTTTTATTTTACAGACCTTAAAACATTGATCGATTTGCATCAGTTGATCTTCTGTTTGAATGAACTGTGTTTCCTTGTACTCTACAATGCTGATAACACTGTGAGACAGTCAAAATACACCCAGCTAATGATATAGTATTTTTTGAACTCAAAAATATTTTTGTTTTTCATATTTCTCGAACACTCCAAACTTGTTTTATTTGATAAAAAAACGGTATTTTTGATGTTTCCACACAAAATTATAGATTCCCCACTACTATTTTTTAAGCTATTTTCAAAATCTAAAGTTTTTTAAAAAGGGAACAGATAAAACTTTAAAATGGTATGCATAAATATTTTGTTCAAACTTACATGTTATGAGTTTTGATCGGGTAAACTTGGAAAATATGATTTTTTTCTCATTTCTCCAAGTTTAGCTATTCTTAATTACAAAATTTAATTAAAAAATATAAAATAAGTAAATGATGTCATTCTGAAAGTGTATTATCTTGTGAAGAGATTGACACTTCGTTTGATCAAATCGGACAAAAATTGCCGTATTTATTATTTCAAAAGTACAATAGTCATGTTATATTTGTTATACGTGTCATCTTATCAAATGAACTTTCAGTTCACAAATTTTCAAAAGTTTTGATGGATCTTGATTGTTTATTGCAAAACGTGTCAATTTCACGTTTGTATGACTACCAGAAGTCGGCTAATATTTGTGTTTTTCTTAAATATTATTATTTCGCTTTGCGCAAACATTGACCAACTTCTGGTGGTCGCTCAAACGTGAGATTGACACATTTTCCGATAAAAAATAAGATCCATTAAAAATTCTGAAAATTTTTGAATTAAAATTTCATTTGAAAAAATATATACTCGACTGTTATACAATTTAAATAATAACTAAGGTAATTTTTGTTCGATTTGATCAAACGAAGTGTCAATCTCTTCACAAGATAATGCACTTTCAGAATGTTATCACTTATTTTAAATTTTTTAATTAAAGTTTGCTACTATGAACGATCAAACTTGAAAAATTATAAAAAAAATTCGCATTTGTCAAGTTTACCTCGCCAAACCCCATAGCATATTAAGTCCAATAATATATTTATGTATATCGTTTTAAAGGTCCATCCCTCTCCTTTCTATTAAGGTCTAAATTTTGGACATCGGTTCAGAAATTTTTGTGTAATCAATAAATTTGTGCGTAAAGTCCAAAAAAAACAGTTTTTGCCAAATAAAACAAGTTTGTTAGTTCGAAAAATATAAAAAAAAATATTTTTGAGTTCTACTCAACAAAACTCACAACTTATACTATGTCATTAGCTGGGTGTATTTAATTTTTTTTATTTTGTCGCATAGTGTAATATGAGGCCTCTGGTATGTAAAATATGGTTTCATATTCTTCTCTTGCTTAATGTAAACTTCTTGTAAAAGAGTACTTTTATTTTTTAATTACATACATACATGCATAATTGATTATTACAAGACTTCATTCAGGATTACTACCTAGCTTCTCACATCACTAATGTTGTGTGTGTTAATTTTATTCCGATTCCGAACGACAGATTATTTGAGAAACTTTTTATAACAATTTTATTTACTCTCTGAGTTTTTGCCTGAAATCTGCTGAGAGAAAGTCGCCTAAGAAATATTTTTTTAGAATTCGTTTTGATGTCGGATCTGGAGTTTGAACTGTGGCCTCACGTCTCATAAGTCAACACACTACCTACTAGACTATGGCGACTCCTAGTTTTTATTAGTAAATATTGTTACGAAAATGGAAACGGTGTACCATCGTTTAACATTAAAACGATAAACAAGAGCTACACAAACAAACACAACGAACTTGCTACAAGTAAACCAACAACATCAGTATGAGAGAAAAGGGGATAGACAAGTAAGCGAACTCAACAACAAGCAAGGTGAACAATATACACAAACAACAATGAAGTCGCGATAGAGTTCTCGAGAAAGCGAAAACACGAACATTCTACTTCAAGAATGTTCATCAGACTGTTTACTTGGGCATATAAAAAGGCAAGATAAAGCAGGCAACCAGTAGTAGTAGTAAGAATTCAGTCAGTTTTGTGTGAAGACACGTTGCGTGTGAAGAGAACAGTCGTGGTTTGAAAATCTCCGTTGTGAGCAACGAAGAATAGCGAATAAGCAATTATTGTTGTATACGTCAAGTTATAAATAGTGTCACACAAAAGTAGTGCGAACATTAAAGAATTTATTTGAAACGAAACACCAATTTATTTTTATTTTATTTGCAATCAACGAACTCATATTTTAAACGTTTTTAAAAAGGTAAAAACGTAACAATATAAATAAAATAAAATCACAAATTATGGTGTTCCCTTTTGGTGCGTAGTGATCGTAAAGGTTTAAGAGCGTGAAACATAAAACTAAATGACAATGCGACTGTCTATCTGAAATATTGACAATTATTATTATTTTTATTCCAGTGGATGGTAATAATGTTTGAAATGAACGAGACGAGACAAGAGGTTTAAAGACGATGATACTTTGTTTTAGTTGTTGTATTATATTATAGTTCTTCTTTTCTGCTGGCCTGCCATCAATCGCGACTGGCCATCTGTTGATAATCGATTTAATGCTGGCTTGTTGTTTGAATGGCCCATAAAAAAAACAATAAAAACAATATAAAACTGAATAATATCAAATAAAACAATTTACTATCGGCAAAGTTCTACTATTAAACACCCTATCTACTATATGTATACCACAAACTGATTTCAGACTTTCAATGATTGATTATCTGTAACGATATTGCTCATAGAATTTAGAATAGCAACAAGATGTTAAGTCATAAATCGCTTTCACCTAGCTGTCTGCCATTTTTAAGCCAATTTTGCAAAACTATTCTTATTTCATTTGCCCTCGATTTCTACAAAATTCGGAAGGTTAGTACAAAAAAGTAAGAACCAAATTATATTTAGGAAGCCCTTCTCCAAAAGTTTAAAAAAAATGATAATGTTAGCCCCGTAATTGGAAATTTATGATCCAAGATTTTGCAAATAGAGGTTAGAACGTTAATAGAGCTCTTTATTCAAGATGAAGCATTTATTTTATTCGATAGCAATACGATCCACCAATAGACTATAAGATGAGTTACATTTTATCTCTTACATGCCTTATTAACTGAATCGAGTATAGAATATTGAAAAAGTAAAAGCAACAACAGAAAACTAAATAAAAAAAATGAATGAATCAATGTCTACAGCAGAGGTCGGCATCAATAGCCCCCGGGTGCCGAACATCTTCGCTTATTTACACACATGGGACATGGACATCAAACAAGTTCGTAAAAAAGATTGTAGAAATGCATTCAGTTGCTTGTCAGCTTATAAAGAACGAGGTTCATGTCGCTTTTTTTTGAGGTTTCAATTATACACCCAAAGAAATATTACGATAGGATTCACTAATATTCAACGAGATTCACAAATAACAATGAGAAAAGATCTCCATTTTTGGAAGAATATTTGTCAAGATAAATACGCAATCTTTACGGATTTGGTGCTGTACATTTTTTCTATATTTTCCACTACATGTACATCAGAGATCAGCAATGTGTATTCAAAGAGATGAGTAGATCCGAATCATACTCATAATTTCTGATACTGATACGCATTCATACTTATTTTAATATCATGGAACCTCTACACATATTCAAAGTTTGAAGTACTCATCATATTCATACTTAACAACACGTATGATGTTTTTGTTTAACACTCTCCATAACTCAACATTTACAAGAATCACAAAATAAGTATGCTTCGCCTAGGAACACTAAAATACTTACTAGAAGGTTGTGTGTTTGCTCTGCTTGCTGCTCTGTCTTTTTAGCTTATGTGTCTTATGTGATTTGTAAAAGCAACAATAACTAAGACTGTAAATTTTGATGAATGAATCGAGTAACTCGAATAATTTATATGTATTATTAGTACTTTTCTAAAGTTATGAATCTAAGCGCCATTATTACTACTTGCCGTTAAAGTTGGGTTTAGTTAAAGGTAACTTTAGCTAAAGTGAACTTTAAAGTCATCTTTAACTTTTTTCGCTATTATAACCTAATGATAAACTTAACTTAAATTAACTTTTTCAAAAATATGGCAGTGTCAGAGCAATGTCGATAACATTACCTATATAAAACAAGTTTTTTTAAAACGCAGTGGCAACGAAGAGCTTCTTTTTTTGTTGTGACTTCTCATTTCGCTTATATTTGAAGTTGCCATATTGAAAATAATATATAATATGGCAATTTCAAATATAAACTTACCTTAAAAAGTTTAAAAGTTAAAGGTAGGAAGATCCTCACGCTTAACGCTCACTTCTACCTTATTGTCCACTTATAATAATGAAAAACAATTTATCTGCCCGTTAAAATCCTTCCTTTAGTTAACGGCAAGTTGTTATAATGGCCCTAAAATAGTAGACTTATGAATCAAACATATTTCGAATGGTATGAGTTTGAAGTTCGAAGTCGCCGTAGTCTTGTAGGTAGTGTGTTGGCTTATTGGACTGAAGGCCCGAGTTCGAATCCCAGGTCAGACATCAAAACGAAATTATGAAAATATTTCTTCGGCGACTTCCTCTCAGCAGATTTTTGGCAAAAACTCTGAGAGTATTAAAATTGCTATGAAAAGCTTCTCAAAAAACTGTCGTTCGGAGTCGACTTTAAACTGTAGGTCCCGCCACTCATGTATAAAAATTAACGCACACAACATAAGTGGTGTGAGAAGCTAGGTCGTAATCCTGACTGAAGGCTTGTAATGACCAATTATGTATGTATGAGTTTGAAGGCAACGTTGTACACATACTCATTGCAACTTGTACTTATAAGTCAACGTTGTAGTGAGTACGAATGAATCAGAATAGTTAAATTTCAATATTGTTAGCACGCTTATATTCAATATTTCACGAGAGCTTATGAGTAGCGATCTCTGATATAAATATTATTAGGTTACACTTGAACATATTACTAACAATTTTCCTCTGGATTAACACATGCTTAACACACAACTACAGTTACATTTTAATCATGTTCTCTTTGTGCCGACCTCTGAGCTACAGCGACAAGAAGAACGATGGCTGATCTGGCCCTGTGTCATTGTTGTTATTATGCCTTGTGGGTTTCTATATATGTACGTACGTACGTACATTTGAACGTATTTTAATGTCTGCTTGGCCATCGATTCGTCTGTTCATCCCTCTATCCATTTGTTTGCTTTGTTTTTGTTTTTGATGAATCGAATATATTTTGTTTTGTTCATTCGTTTATATGGATGTCAATTTTTGGACAATTGTTTGCTTTGTTCTTTTAGCAAATATGGTTTCAAGTCCGAACACCACCACTAACCATCCGATCAACAACCAAACAACAAAACAACTTCACTTTGTTTTTTAAACTCGGCACTACACTACGTTCTGTTCAGTTCAGATCATTTCGCCTCAGCTCTTTGTTGCTAGACACATCGTTTACAGTATCCTTCCACAATGTTCGCCATTGATGCTCACTCAAACCAGTTCAATACTGTTGTTGTTATTGTTGTTGTTGCTATTGGTTTTCTTTTAATTGTAAAGATCTGCCTGTATTTACTCTTTTTTTATTTTTTTATTTCTCTTTTTATAGGTGAAGATTAATTTGATTTATTTTTTTCTTATTTAATAACAATTTATTGCCTTTTACTCATTTCAAATATTTTTTTGCGTTTTGCTTCGTTCTACTGATTTGGCTGGTTTGCGCCTGAGTTAGTTTTTTTTTGTTTATTTTTGTATCTTTTTAAATATCATCATATTGATGATTTATTGTCATAATTATTGTTTTTGAACTGTAGTGTATGTGATTAATACTTTCTTTCCTGTTTTTTTTTTTTTTTGGAACTTATTGTTTCTTCGCTATTATCTTCATTGCTCTGAAATTTATACAGTGATGTAAATAATAATAAGAACACCTTAAGGTTTAGACATTTGTTGTTAATAAGTAACTGCATTTATTTTCAGTTGATATATAAAATAAAAATTTTATTGCGGTTTTATAATTTTTTCCTTTATTTAAAGTTATTTTATATTCAGCGTATGCCACAATCTTAAAGCCTCTACTTTCCAGACGCCTTAAACCAACATTAGCCACCAGGATCCACAAGAGAGGGGATAGTACCCCTGCGGAGTAGCCCTGGTTGCACGCCTAACGATAGAACATCCACCCAGATTCGAACGGATTAGTCTATTACCCAGCATGTGGGTGATAAACGGCCCCAGAAAATCTGGTGCATGTATATCCCTAAGTGAATTCTCAATCGAAGAAGTGGTAACATTATTGAAGGCCCCTCAATATCTAAGAGGGCTGTGTACTCAGCCCTAGCCAAATTCGCCTCAACAAAACCTGTCACATGATGTAAGCATGTTGCGACCTACTCAACAACATGGACCGCCATGTTTGGACCTTAAATATAGATCGATAAATCTCTCCAAAGCTTTCAAAAGAAAGGATGAGATCGATATCGGTCTATAATCCTTAGGGCCAATGCGACTGGGTTTACCGGCTTTCTGTATAAACACCACAAGCACATCTTTCCAACCGTCATGTATATTACACCACCGGAGACAGTCCTTATACAAGTCCACCAGATATACCTTGACCAGACCTTGATTATTCGTGATTCGATTATCCGGCAACATCAATTATCCGGGATGGAAAAAGAAAATTTTTTGCATCGACTTAATTTTATTTTGGATCGACTTAAATTTTTATGCATCGTTTAACCGTGATTACCTCTATTATCCGTGATTATAAGCAAAAATTTTTTTCTATTATTTTGGACAAACAACCGAAAAAGGGGAATTCCCTTACATAACATGAAATCCTTAACTACTGTTCACTGTTTTCTAACAAAATTATTTATTTTTATATTTTTGAAATATGTATGTATGTATATAAAATCCTTAAATTATTTAGTTTTTACATAAATATTCATTTATTAATTAATAAAAATATCTATTAAAAAACTAGCCAAAATTGATACTCAATTAACCGGGAAAATCGATGATACAGAATGCTTCCGGTCCCGACCATCACGGAAAATCGAGGTCCCACTGTATATATATGTATATATATCACCAGCATGCTGAAGCAGAGCCGGAAAGGTACCCTCCGGACCAGGCGACTTAAAAGGCTCAAAACTACATTTGACCCTATCCCTGGTAATGGTCTCCTCCAAGTCGGGCATCATGCCAGCATTACAGACGGGATCAGCTACATACAGATCATAGCTATCCGGATCCACACAATTAGGAAAATGAGTGTTCAATAAAACCTCTAGGGTTTCTTTTCTTGAAGCTGTCCACTTGCCATCGTTCTTTTGGACGAAGCCTAGGATTTTAAGGTCCTTAGACAGCATCCTAACTGCAAAAAAGTCTTGATTACTGATATGAAATATAAATTTTCCTCCAATAGAAAAAGTAACTTTTTAATTCGAATACAATAGTTGGGAAAATAAAGAATGTTGGCTTAGCTTTTATAAAGGCAGTAGAAATACAATAAGAGATGCTTCAATTGTTGGACTTTTAAAGAGACAATCTGGAAAGAATCAAAATGTGCAGCGATAGTATAAAACTAAATTGAAAGAACGTAGTTATGCGTGTATTTTGTTACTCATGTATGCAAATGACCGAAATGATGGTATTCCATGGAGAACAACCTCCCAACATTACCCCAGATAATCTGTAAAAACACCTGGTAATCCAGACAAGAAACAAGAATAGCATTCTTCAATCTCTACGACAAACTTGATCTCTACAAAACTATTATTCACATTTATGTTATAACTCCTATAGGAGATCAAGCGCAGGATCACTCTTGCCAACAGGTGCTACTATGGTCTCAATGAGCAATTGAACGACGAAACTAATACTCTACAAGACGCTTATCCTACCCGAGCTTCTTTATGGCGCAGAGGCATGGACCCTATTAAGCACTGATGCAGCAGCCTTGAGAGTATTCGAGAGAGAAGTCGTACGTAAGATCTTCGGTCCAGTGCGAGTTGGCGATGATTTCCGCATCCGATCCAACAGTGAGCTGTATGAGCTCCTCAATGACATGGACGATGTGCAGCGTATTAACAACAGGCGCTGAGCTAGCTCGGCCATGTTGTTCGAATGGAGGTGGATGCTCCAGCGCAAGGGGTATTAAATGCGGAGATTTGCAGGAGTCGGCGAACAGTATGACCTTGATTGCATTGGAAGGACCAAATCGAGAAAGCCCTGTCATCGATTAGTGTGACGAACTGACAAAGGCGCGCAAGAAGCAGAGGCGCCTGGAAGGATATGTTAAGGCAGGCTGAAAATTGTTACTCGATTTGTTAATTAAGTAAGTAAGTACGTAACTCCTATAACGTGAATAAAAATAACAGCACATGAGAAATGAAGTACAATTTCCATAATCGCTTAAATATAATTACAATTTAAATTTCATGAGAACATGTAATCGCGGAAGGATCGTATTAAGACGATTTTCGTCTGACAAATTATAGTTTGTTATTATCTTTGTTCAGATAAAGGGCTATCCATTTCGTGGTTTCAAAAGTATGGGACTGGAATTCGACATCTGTCAAACTAAGTTGTGAAACCAATTTTTTTCTTTTCAGTTGCAAGCCTGACATTGACGAAACTGGATCGCTTAACTATCACACAACGCATAAAAATGATCAAAATCTACTACAAAAATGGTGATTCTGCCACAGCCACGTATCGTGCGTATCGGCAATTTTTCGAACAAAATTTTCTTCAGCGATGAAGCACATTTCACACTCGGTGGGTATGTTAATAAATAAAATTGCCGTATTTGGGGTTCTGAGAATCCTCAAGTAATTGAAGAGAGGCCATTACATCCAGAAAAAGTCACTGTGTGGTGCGCTCTTTGGTCCGAAGGTGTGATTGGACCTTACTTCTTCGAAAACGACGATGGAACGACTGCCACCGTCAATTCGGAGCGTTATGGTCATATGATAATCGATTTTTTTTTGCCTGCTATTGAAGAATACGACTTGGAGAATATGTAGTTTCAACAAGACGGTGCCACATGCCACACAACTCGAGCGAATACGGCTTTATTGCAAGAGACATTTCATGGCCGCGTAATTTCTCGTCGTGGCGATATCAACTGGCCACCAAGATCATGCGATTTGACACCATTAGACTTTTTTTGTGGGGCTACACGAAAGACCGTGTTTATGCAGATAAACCTTCGACTCTTGAGCACTTAAAAACCAACATTCGTCAAGTTATGGCTGAGATACCGCCCAATATGTGTCAAAAAGTGGTCGAAAATTACCTCAAAAGAATCAATGCTTGCAACACTTCGCATGGAGGTCATTTAAATGATGTAGTGTTTCACGCATAATGTCAACGTTCAAACTTTACAATAAAAAAGAAATATCATGAAAAAAATATTTAATTTTTTGTGTTTTATTTACGTTTACTTTTGAAACCACGAAATGGATAACCCGGTATTCATATCAAACAATTTTATTAAGTGTACAAATTATTTCGTGAACAGACTTTTACCACATATATGATCATAGTTGTGGCCATAGTAGTAGTATACACTGTTTAGATGACAGATCTCGTGATTATCACTTGCAACCGTTAACGTGGCCTCTGAAATCAAAATTAAAAAAAAAAAATACTTTTTTCTACAGTATAATATTAAAGAAATAAATAAATACAATAAAAATATACAATAAAATATTTCTTTTTGAGTTGAAAAAAATTCTACGTTAATTATTGACTCTGATAACATTTCTTGGAATAATTCACAACGCATAATGAGAAAAAGTACAGTTTATTGTTAGAAACCAAACTAAACTACTAATTAGTAAAATAAAAAAACTCATTAATTAACAAAAGTAGGCATTGAAAAATAATAAAAATATTATGAATATTAAATCATCATCATTGTTGGGCCACATCTAAAACGTATATATAACACAACAACATATATGTATATCTAACACATAATATATGTAACATAACATAACACATATATATATAGCATATAATATACATATATATAACATAACATATAAATAATACATACTTAATATACATACACATATAATATAATAACAATAAAATGAATTCATAATAATTAACTAATAATACAAATTTTATAAATAGGAACTACCTTAATAAAAATAAGAATAATATAAATAAATAGCGTTAAGGTTAATGAATAAATAATATAGAATAAGGTTCAAGGACAGACAAAGCAACGGAGTTGCTGAATGTCCTTGAACCGTTAGTATTAAGATAGATTATTATATGTTAGACTTAAGAAAATAAAGAAGTAAGAATTCAGTTGATCATTAGAAACAATATCGACCGGTCTTTTGCTTTAATTGGTTTTGGTCTTCGCGAAAAGAAAACTTATTCAGTGCCCAAATTTCAAGAATATTTAAATTATAATTTAATTAATTTAAAGTGTTCCTAAAAAATATTAGGAAAAAACATTTTGGCGCCCGAGCAGGGACTTAATAAGTGATTTCGTATATTAAAAAAAAAAAAGACCAAAACCTCGTACTCGTGTGTGAATTTTATAAGTTATTTAAAATTATACTAGCGCGAGTGATTCGATAAATTACTTCGAATAAAAATTGATTGGTAAATCTTATAAGTTGATTAAGATTTAAATAAACCAATCTAAACAATATAAGAAACGATAACAATATACAACGAATAAACGAAAGTGACAATAACGATAAAACAAATAAATAAAAAATACATAAAAGTTATTTAAAAAGTTAAAAAGCTAAAAGTTACTAATGTTAAAAAATAAAATAAAATAGCAATACATATATACAGTGGTACATTAGTGTTGTGAAAACATAAAAAACATACATAAAAAAGAAATACAACAAGAAAAATTTAATTAAAATTAAATTAAAAATATTTGAGAGTGTAAAAAATCTTAGTAATTTATAAATAAAAAGAAATAAAACACATCAAAAAAAAAACAAAGAATTCCATACACATATTCCAATAAAGTGAACACAAATAAGGAAAAATATACAAAATAACTCACAATACAGACGATTCATCATCACCAACACCAAATCTTTGAGGAATCAAATCCGTGAGGAAGTCATCACTAACCTACATATTACCTTCAGAAGATCCACCCAGATGCCCCGTCGTTGCAGGTGTATATTGTGCAGAGCTGAAAGAAACCAGGGGAGTAGTTCCGACTCTCAAGAGGTAAGAAGTGTAAAATATATTTGTGTCTTTACCTTAAACTTGTAAGCTGATCAAGTTTAAGAGGTTTTTGAAAGTTACTCGAGAACTGTTTATTGTTGAACACAAAAAATATATTTTACATTTCAAACTTGTAAAACTTACATTACTCTTTAAATCAAATAAAATCCACCCTTGGTATGTGCTGTTGTTGTCCCCTTGCAAACAACAACAGAGAACGTATATTGTTTCCAAATTCTATATGTCATCATTATTATATATTATTATTATATTTATTATCTACACTTGTTTACCGTCGGTATTTCGATTTTATATAATTTATCTTCATTTTGAAGGAGAAAATTAAAACACAAAATATATTCGTGAGATTTTTTTGGAATTTGTTAATTTTAGTCAAATTGTTTCTTATTCTTTACTTTCTTGTGTTCTGTTTATTCGCTGAATATAAATTCCATGTGATCGGTGTTCCATTCCGTCGTTCCCTTACCATTTACAATATTTACATAAAACAGCTGTTTACAGTGTGTCTCTCACACTCGTTACAAAATTCAATTTTAAACAACAATTAGGCACGGAAATCAATCAAGCGTTCACACTACCTTCGAATTTTAAATAATTCGTAAATTGTTGTCTTTGGATAACACAGTGTGCTTGTATTATTGTTGAATTGTTGTTTTATAGTAACAAATAGGTTATTAGAGAATTTGACTTGATAAATTATATTTATCAAAGGCTGAGAGGTGAGTGGGAAAAATATTATCACTATTTTTTGTTTTAATTGTGGAACAAATCTCTACGGAGCCGCGAATAACGGAATTGAAATAGGAAACAGATCCGAATATAGTATAACCGGCGAGAGTTCGATAATTTTGATAAATTTACTAGTCCAAAGCAAATTACTTTCTTTTGGGAATTTCATTCAACCAATAAATTAATTTGGTTATATTTGATTTGCTTTGAGTTCATAATTTAATTGAAAATGACTAGTAGGAAGCGACAGGATTCTCCCTCCAAATCGGAAAGTTTGGAGAAGTTGATTACCAAGAAAGCTAAGGTTGTTGAGAATATAGTTCGAATTCGTCAATCCATTTTGGAAAAGACGATTTCCTTTAATCCAATCGAGTTGGAATGTCGACTCGACATATTGAAGGGTTATATTGACCAAGCTATGAAGCTCCAGTCCGATGTGGATAATTTAGATCCAGAGAACGATGATAGAGCTGAGCTTGAGACCATTTGTGTGACCACAAAATCATTATTTTTGAGCCTCCTGTCTAAGAATAGGCAATCAAATGTGCCAGAAGTGTCCTTTCTCGGACAACCACACCAGTCGAGGCTACCAAACATGAAACTCCCCAAGTTTAACGGAAAATATTCCGATTACAAGAATTTTATGAGTTTGTTTGAGAACTTGGTCCACAACGATCCGACGTTGACAGATATTGAGAAATTTAATCACTTAATATCATGCTTGTCCGATGAAGCTTTGGGTACAGTAAAAGCTTTTCAGATTACAGAGGCAAATTATCCCAAAGCAATAGCAAGTCTGAAGAAGGTTTATGACAATGAGTGTCTTATATTTTTTGATAATATAAGAAAACTTTTTGATTTGCCACAAATCACAAAACCTTCAGCTATTGCTTTGCGAAGCATGATAGATACAGTGTCCGCGATATACGATTCTTTATTGTCAATTGGTGACGATAAGAAAATTACAAATGCCATTCTCATCCATTTAGTGATGTCAAAGGTTGATCCAGTCACCAAATCGAAATGGGAAGAACAGCTCGACTTCGAGAAACTTCCACTTTGGTCAGACTGTGAATCCGCCTTGAACAAACGATATCAGCATATTGCAGCTGACGAGTCTTCAAGTTCAAGGCCGAGGTTCGATAATCAGAGAACTGAACATTTTTCGAGAAGAAATAACAGAGCCTCACTAAATGTGTCGAGATCTAAACCGTCTGCTGACAAATGTTTATTTTGTAAATCGGTACAGCATAATATTAGTAATTGCCCTTCATTCACTGCTGAGCCAGTAAGTCGAAGATTTGACTTTATAAAATCTATGCCAGCATGTATAAATTGTCTGAAAAAAGGACACACAGTAGCCAAGTGTACGTCATCCAAGTGCAGAATTTGCGGTAGCGCCCACAATTCATTGTTGCACAGGTACGACACAAGCGCAAGTGCAAATAATACCTACACTGGACAATCATCGACTTCACACGGATCGGTGAATTATTCTTCGTCCGATGAGAGAGTTATTCTCGCAACGGCAGTAGTCAGTGTAAGAAGTAGCTCTGGTAAATTAATATCAGCGAGAGCACTTTTGGATTCCGGATCTCAACCCAATTTGATAACTGAGGAACTTGCGCAGCTACTTAGACTAAAAAGAGAAGGAGGCAGACTGAATTTAACTGGCATCAGTGAAACGAACTCACTTTCGAAATCCAGCGTCAATTTAACTGTCACGTCGAGGGTTAATTCTACCCAATTCAATGCGAAATTTTGGGTATTGAGTTCGATAACTAATTTCCAGCCTGACAGTGTTATAAATACGACCGGCTTATATATTCCTAGGAATATAAAGTTAGCTGATCCGTGCTTCCACAAACCACGGAAAATTGATTTGCTTATCGGAGCAGAAATCTTCTTTGAGCTAATGTGTGTTGGTCAGATAAAATCTGGCCCGAGTCTCCCAATCCTTCAAAAAACTTCACTTGGTTGGATTGTTACTGGAAAGTACAATCAATCAAAGGGCTCCACTAACAATAGCGTTTGTCATTTAAGTACTGCAATAGAAAACGAGAGCGACATTGATTCGATAGTCAGGAAGTTCTGGGAACTAGAGGAGCTTCCAAATGAATCAATGAAAATTTATTCAGAGGAGCAGCAACAATGTGAGGATGAATTTAAAAATACAATACGACGTTTAGCGTCAGGACGATTTGTAGTCTCACTACCTTTCAAGTCAGATACAAAATTGTTGGGTTCTTCGTTCGAAGTCGCAAAAAGACGATTCCTCTCGTTGGAACGAAGGCTGTCCAAGGACGACACAATGAGACAGATGTATCATGACTTTATGAAAGAGTATGTCAATTTGGGACATATGTCACTTTTGGATAATATGCCAGATTCTCCTCACTATTTCATTCCCCATCAATGTGTTCTGCGGCCTCAAAGTACTACTACTAAACTTAGAGTAGTTTTCGATGCTTCGTGTAGAACTTCTTCTCATGTATCATTGAACGATCTGCTGATGGTCGGTCCTACCATTCAAGAAGAATTGTATTCTACACTCATCCGTTTTCGCCTTCATCGGTACGTAATCACTGCAGATATCGAAAAAATGTATCGTCAAGTTTTAATCGACGAGAATGACAGAAATTTTCAATTAATCCTTTGGAGACAAAATCCATCTGATAGCTTACAGGTGTTTCGATTGAACACTGTAACTTATGGCACGGCTTCTGCCCCTTTTCTGGCTATAAGATGTTTAATTGAATTGAGCGATTTGTACAAAGAGACTTTGCCTATTGGTTCAAAAGTTGTTCGCAGTGATTTTTACGTTGATGATTTGTTAACCGGTGGTGAAAGTTACGAGGATCTGATTACAATTCGTAATCAAGTCACTGAGATCCTAAGTTCAGCAGGTTTTAACCTTGCGAAATGGTTTTCTAATCATCCTAAATTTATCAGTACTCTACAAAGTGAAAAGCTATTGCATAGCGATTCAGATTCTGCTAAAGCCTTGGGGTTGCATTGGAGTCCGAAGAATGATTCATTAAAGTTTCATTTGGAGAATTCTTTCAAAGATTTGAAAGCAACGAAAAGAAACATATTATCAGTTTCTTCTCGACTATTTGATTCTCTCGGGCTATTGTGCCCTATTGGTATAAAATCCAAGATCTTACTACAAGAACTTTGGATTCAAAAGCTTGACTGGGATGAATCGATTCCCATGAACCTTGATACTTCATGGGAAAATCTCAAATCTAATTTAATGGAGATCGATTCAATAACAATCCCAAGATTCGTCCAAACAACTTCCACTGCAAACATCCAAATACATGGATTTGCTGATGCCTCAATGCGAGCATATGGGTGTTGCATTTATGTCAGAAGTTTCGAGTCTGGCAAAGTTACTGTCAGATTACTTACCGGAAAATCTAAAGTTGCTCCACTCAAGACAAAATCTCTTCCGAGACTTGAGCTGTGTGCTGCACACCTATTGGCAAAGTTGTGGACTCGAATTAAGCTCATGTTGGAATTTAAGATTGATCAAGTTTATTTCTGGACAGATTCGGAAATAACTCTACATTGGGTAAAGACCCATCCATCCTCCCTTGCTACTTTTGTATCGAATAGAGTAGCTGAGATTCAGGAGTGGTCAGAGAAAATTTCATGGCGACATGTGCCAACTGACCATAATCCAGCTGACATTGTTTCTCGAGGATGCGACGTCCAGGAATTGAAGCAGTCGATCTGGTTTGAGGGACCGTCATTCTTATTAGATGACAGTTCTTCCTGGCCTGTTAACAAACATTTCGAGTTAACAGAGAACCAAATACTATTGGAGAAAAGGAAGGCAAATGTATTTCTTGCAGTAGAGGATCCACAAAATTGCTTGTTGGATCTCATGGAAAAGTATTCCTCGTATAGAAAATTATTACGAGTCACTGCGTTTGTGATCAGATTTGTTGACATTCTTAAAAAACGCACAGTCGAGAAAAATTGTCCACCTACTGCAACCGAATTGAAATGGGCCTTCTTTCGACTTGTGGAAACGATCCAGAAAACTGAATTTTCTGAGGAGATACTTAAGCTTCAGAAATCTCTTGTATTGCCCTCTAGTATCCAGAGGTTGACACCATTCATACATACATTTGTTGAGGGGGATAAATCGTTCTCATTGATAAGGGTAGGTGGAAGACTGCTAAATGCAGACTTGAAGTATAATACCAAGTTTCCACTATTATTACCGAAAAGGAATAGCTTTGTCACGCTCTATTTGCGAAACTTGCATTTGGACAATTGTCATGCTGGTACAAAGGCACTTATAGCTCTTTCGCGAGAAAATATTTGGTTGATAAATGCGAAAGAAGAATGCAAGAGAATAGTTAGCAAATGCGTTCATTGCTTCCGCTATAAACCGAAGCTTATGTCCCAAATAATGGGAAATTTACCCACTAATAGAGTGAGAGCTTCGCGCCCATTTTTAATAGTCGGAGTCGACTACTGTGGTCCCATTGACGTATCTTTGAGAATACGTGGGCGACCACCATTAAAAATGTATATAGCGGTTTTCGTGTGTTTTACGTCTAAGGCAGTACATTTAGAACTAGTCTCTAATCTTTGCACTGATGCTTTTATTATGTCTTTCAAAAGGTTTGCTGCCAGGAGAGGACTACCCAAGGAAGTTCACTGCGACAACGCGACGAACTTCGTCGGAGCCAGCCGCGTACTCAAAGAGCTGCAACGCGCGTTCGACAAGAGTCGACAGGCCGTCGAGTCGTACGCAGCGTCGTCCGGGGTGAAGTTCAACTTCATACCACCGCGGGCGCCGCACTTCGGAGGACTGTGGGAAGCTGCCGTCAAACAGGCGAAATTCCTACTTCTGCGAGCCGTGGGCAACGTACTGCTCACCCAAGAAGAGATGACAACAATGCTTGCAGAAGTAGAGGCGGTGCTCAACAGCCGTCCAATCGCACCGCTGTCTCCAGACCCCAACGACGGAGAAGCATTAACACCAGCTCATCTAATCCTAGGAGAGGGTCTGCGTTCGCTGCCGCCAGAATCCGCAGACGACGTGAGAGACACCGAGATGAAGTTATGCAAGCGTTGGCGTCTGCTCTGCAATCTCAAGCAGACATTCTGGCGGGCCTGGTCTCGGGATTACGTCCTCGGTCTTCAGAGCAAGTCCAAGTGGCATCAGGAAGCACACAACGTAGAGGTAGGTCAAGTGGTAATCATCCACGAGGACAATCGCCCGCCACAGCAATGGTTGACCGGGAAAGTCGTGGCCGTATTCAAGGGCGAAGACGGCAAGGTCAGGGTGGCGGAGGTCGCAACGCGCAACGGCGTCTATAAGCGCCCTATACATAAATTGGCACCTCTGCCATACAATTGAAGACATTCAGTCCTTCAATGGGGCCGGAATGTTGGGCCACATCTAAAACGTATATATAACACAACAACATATATGTATATCTAACACATAATATATGTAACATAACATAACACATATATATATAGCATATAATATACATATATATAACATAACATATAAATAATACATACTTAATATACATACACATATAATATAATAACAATAAAATGAATTCATAATAATTAACTAATAATACAAATTTTATAAATAGGAACTACCTTAATAAAAATAAGAATAATATAAATAAATAGCGTTAAGGTTAATGAATAAATAATATAGAATAAGGTTCAAGGACAGACAAAGCAACGGAGTTGCTGAATGTCCTTGAACCGTTAGTATTAAGATAGATTATTATATGTTAGACTTAAGAAAATAAAGAAGTAAGAATTCAGTTGATCATTAGAAACAATATCGACCGGTCTTTTGCTTTAATTGGTTTTGGTCTTCGCGAAAAGAAAACTTATTCAGTGCCCAAATTTCAAGAATATTTAAATTATAATTTAATTAATTTAAAGTGTTCCTAAAAAATATTAGGAAAAAACAATCATTATGAAAAGAACACAATACAACGATTACGATTATGGTCGACGTCATTGGCTATCGACTAGAAAAACCATAAATTTTCCTTTTAATTGTCAATTGATTAGAAGTTGTAAATATAGGCAGCCAGCCAGACAGCCGGCAGTCGATAATATGTCGTTTAGCCTTTGTCGCAGTCATTAGACAGAAGATGTCTTTGTTTGTTCCCAGACAATTTTATTAACAATAATTTGCATTGAAAATCCATTTAAGCCAACCATTGGAAATCATTTAGCGGTAACATCAGGCTGTACAGCTGCATTAACTAAATAGAACTTATTTACGAACATATTTACGAGGTGTGTTTAAAAAATAAAGTTAATTTACAAATTTTGTGGGCTACGTACATACGACTTTTAATTATTTATTTTTTTTTAAGTTGGTAGTACATTCGTCTTAAACATTTTGTTACGTTTTTACCTTTTAAAAACATTTGAAATATGAGCTCGTAGATTGCAATAAAAATAAATTTGTGTTTAGTTTTAAATAAATCCTTTATTGTTGGCACAGTTCTGTGTGCCACTGTTCACAACTTAATGTAAACAACAATTGTTTTATTGGTTATTCTTCTTTTCACTCTTTCGCGTAAACAATAAAATTGTTCAATAGATCTTTAGAAACAGAGATCTTCAAACCACGATTATTCCCTTCACACAAAACTGACTGAATTCTTTCTGATCCCGTTGCCTGCTTTGTCTTGCCTTTTATATCGCAGGGTAAACGGTCTGATTGATGCTCTTGAAGGAGAATGACTTTGCCTTCGCGAAATCTCTATAAATGTAAACATTTTGTTTATGTTATTGTTGTTTGTGTATTTTGTTTACGTTTGTCCTTGCAGTGTTGTTGTTGCTTCTTGTTTACTTGTTTATCATTTTTTTTACTGATGTTGTTGCTATATTTTTGTTTATTTGTTGATCATGTAAACAAGTCCATAGTGTCTGTTTTTGTAGCTTTTTTTATCATTTTAATGTTAAACGATGTAACACCATTTCCATTTTCGTAACAATATGTTCACAGTTTAAGCCTGCCGTGGGTTTAGCTTGCTTGTTGCTTGTGAGAATTTGCACTAAATTTTGCGTAGAAAGTGGAATTACAAGCACCCATGATTCGATACCAGTTGTGATCCTTTTAAGCAAATCTGGATCTTCGTTGACGTCATTCATGCTCATGCGACGTTGTGTTTAGTTAAAATTCAGCAATTTTGAAACGAACAAAAAACCTGTCAAACCTTTCATTCCCAAAATTATCATTACATAGCATGAGCCAAGCGATACGTCGATATCCTCAGCAACTACTCTAATTGTGATTCGCCAATTCACCATAACAATTTTCTTCACTTTTTCAATATTTTCATCGGTTATTGATATACTGAGGCGTCAACGGCAAGCGTCGTCATCCCGATCTTCTCGACCTTTTTTGAAAAGCTTGTGCCACTTGTAAGCATTTTTCCGATTAGGAGTACTCTCACCGCATGCCACTTCCAAGGATATCGACTTTCATCAAACTCTGGGCCAACACCACTCAGTTATGTGATAAACTGAGAGAGAGAGAGCGAGAAATCATAAATATTTCAAAGAAGAGTGACCTGAAAAAGTGTAAAAATGGCATGGAATCATTTTTATTAAAATCGTCCGTAAGTTCAAGTTGAATTTCGTTAACACAGAATGCGCAGATCTCATGAAGAGCTTTAGGATCACTGTTTGAGTGAATTATCTGTTGAGTTTTGCTTACCATTTCATCATGCAGAAGCGCTGTTCAGAAAATTGTCGACAATAACTAAGGCAGCTAGTCCGTAATTCTGACTGAAGGGTTGTAATGTAAATAAGGCACTGTACATGAATCCGAGATGTTCTACATGATGGTAGTCTCAGCCGAAAAATCCATTTTAAAGCATTTCTTAAAAAATTCTGTTATTTCTCCACACTTCTACCGTTACAAAGTAATTTTCCAAACCGAGGGTAATATATTGGGGATTTAACACGATGCTGGAGCCGTGGAAAGCAGAGGTCAGGAATGTGAACTGTTCCTAAAGAAGAAAGTTGATTTTTTTACAGAATGACTTGAGGCCTCAGTCAAGTATTTCACTTTGAACAGATGGTGGAAAGGTAAATTTTTTTTTGCGAAACCATAATTGTATGCGCTTTAAATTACACCATTTACACTATGTCAAACTCCAATTTTATTTCAACTCGAATTAAAAATGTTGCTAACTCAATTGGCAGCTGACTCTTGCATCAGTAATACTGTAATTTGATGTAAAGGTCTTGGTTCTCAATTCTTTACGTTATTGAGAATCTTTATGTATTTGCGACGTTTTCCTATCAGGTTGATGTTGGCAATACAGGCTGCGGTGAGAACTATTGGCGGCGCAAACATTACCATACTTTCTGAAAGCCAGGCGGCTATCAGGGCTTTAAATTCCAACGTGATGAACTCCAAGATGGTGTATAGCTACGGTGACCATCCGTCCACTATTATAGCGGACAGTCCGCTATTTTAACCTCCTGTCCGCTATTTTTTTCGCGTCCGCTATTTGTTCACTATTTTACCACACGTAATATCTAAAAAGTATTTATTTTCCAAAATGTCGGCTTTTGTCCACTTTTTTCACTAATTCGGTAAAAACGCTTATATTAGTTGGAATTACATATGAAATTGAGTTGGAAACTCTGTATATTGTTGTAGATGCAAATCCATCTTGGTCTTCAGTTCAAAAGTCGTTAATAAAGGTAACAGAAATCAGAAATGATTTAATTCTAAATAATAACGAAATTTTTGATGAATTCACTTATGTAAAAAATTATGCAAATGCCGAACGAATAGAAATATGGAAAGAATCAGCATTAAATCCCGATATAAAGTGGGTTTAAATTTCGAAACGAAAAATATTCCTGAATCCTGAAATTAGTAAATTTTTCAATTGCTTCGCCAGTGTCTAACGCACCAACAGAAAGCGTTTTTTCTATATCTAACAATATTTGGTCTTCCGAAAAATCCCAAATGGGGCTAGAAACTTTAGAAATTCTTTTGACCATAAAATGCAATTTTGAAATGGACTGTTCGGAATTTAAAACATTTTTATCTAACAGGCCCAATACTTAAAAAAATACATTTTGTAGAGAAAAATCAGAAGTAAATTTATACACGTAAGTATCGTAGTCGCCGTAGTCGAGTAGGTAGTGTGTTGGCTTATTAGACGTAAAGTCCGGGTTCGTATCCCAGGTCAGGCATCAAAACGAAATATGAAAAAATATTTCTTCGGCGACTGCCTCTCAGCAGATTTCTGGCAAAAACTCTGAGAGTAAATAAAATTGCCATTAAGAGCTTCTCAAAAATCCGTCGTTCGGAGTCGACTTTAAACTGTATAAAACATAAGTGGTGTGAGAAGCTAGGTCGAAATCCTGACTGAAGGGTTGTAATGATGTATGTAATGGTAATTTGTTATGGATATGTATAGATTCAAGTTTGTGTATATTATTTGTACCTATTTATGTGTGTATTTTAAAAATCTTTATATAAAATATTAATTATAATAAATGATTTTTTTTGTTTTTCAATTTTATATATTTGTCCGCTTTTTTCTCATGGAAATAATGGTCACCGTATGTATAGCTGTCGCAGATATCTCAACGAGGTAGCAGAACGATATGATGCCCATATCATATGGGTGCTGGGCCATAGTGATATTTCGGGTAACTGTAGAGCTGATGAACCATCGAACTCTCCAATGAATTCTCGACTCTGGGAATGACTATAGAACCTGTAAGCTCATAATTGATAATGCATTCGTCAATACCGTCGACGACAGATGGGCGGCCTAGGACACAGGTAGAACGCGATGAAAATCTGCCCAAGGCTAAATTTAGGGCGCATGCTCGGTCTGCTTAAACTCGAGAGGGTCCCGCTCATTATGATTGTCGGGCTCATTACGGGGCATTGCATTATGGGTACGCATGCTAGGCCCATTGGTTTTGGACACCTTGCTAATGATTTCTGCAGAAGCTACAGGGAAGAGGAATAGGAGGAGACTGTCCTATACCTAGTGGGTAAATTCCCGACACTTTGTCAAAGTAGAAAATACTACTTAGGTACTTACTATAAGGATGAGCTGGAGGAACTGTCACGGATTGACATTGGCAATCGCTTCATTAGGAGCTCTGAGTGGTACCGAGACAAGGGATAGTGGAGAACTGTGTAACACCATGGGGCCCATGTGGCCTAAGGGTGTCCATCAAAATCTCTTAAATGGACAGCCACCTCTACCTGCCTATCTACCGACCTATCAGGGTCGATAGGGTAAAAGTCTTTGTTTCACACGTACGAAAATGCTCCTGTATGGCTAACATTTGCTCCTGGTCAACAGCAATTTTTTCGAAACATTTAATCGATTTGATGTTATATCACTAAAGCTGGTTGAAAATGTGGTTGTAAGATTATAACTTTATGTTTGATTCGATGAGAATTAATCATTTGAAAAACTTTTCATTGATATTTACACCGACAATCGGTTTTGGTCTTTGGTCGATATCCTAAATTGAGAGAGATTAATAGATGGCACAAATAACACTATGCGACAAAATAAAAAAGATGAAATACACCCAGCTAATGACATAGTGTAAGTTGTGAATTTTGTTGAGTAGAACTCAAAAATATTTTTTTTATATTTCTTGAACCCTCCAAACTTGTTTTATTTGACAAAAAGTGTTTGTTTTTTGACTTTACGCAAAAATTTATTGATTACACAAACATTTCTGAACCGATGTCCAAAATTTAAACCTTATTAGAAAGTAGAGGGATAGACGTTTAAAACGATGTAAATATATATATTATTTGACATAATATGCTATGGGGTTTGATGAGGTTAACTTGACAAATTCGAATATTTTATATATTTTTTCAAGTTTGTCCGTTCATAGTAGCAAACTTTAACTAAAAAATATGGAATAAGTGACGACATTCTGAAAGTGCATTATCTTGTGAAGAGATTGACACTTTGCTTGATCAAATCGGACAAAAATTACCGTAGTTATTATTTAAAGAGTCTAACAGTTGAGATATATTTTTCATATATGTATAAACTTTTTCAAATGAACTTATAGTTCAATTGGCCAATGTTTGCGCAAAGAGAATTAATAATATTTGCAAAAAACACAAATATTAGACGACTTCTGTTAGTCGAGCAGACGTGAAATTGACACATTTTGCAATAAACAATCAAGATCCATCAAAAATTCTGAAAATTTTTGAACTGAAAGTTCATTTGATAAGATGACATATATAAAAAATATAACACGTTTGTTATACTATTTAAATAATAACTACAGTAACTTCTGTCCGATTTGATCAAACGGAGTGTCAATTTCTTCACAAGATAATGCACTTTCAGAGTGTTAGCACTTATTCTTTATTTTTTAATTAAATTTTACAATTAAGAATGGCTGAACTTGAAAAAATTTGAAAAATTTCATAATTTCCAAGTTTACCCGTTCAAAAGTCATAATATTTAAGTTTGAACCATATGTTTATGTATACCATTTGAAAGGTTCATCTGTCCGCTTTTTAAAAAACTTTGGATTTTGACAATAGGTTGAAAAATATTTGGATAATCAATAATTTTGTGTGAAAAGATCAAAAAATAGTTTTTTTTTTCAAATAAAACAAGTTTGGAGGGTTCGAGAAATGTAAAAAAAATATTTTTGAGTTCTACTCAACAAAACGCAAAACCTACACTATGCCATTAGCTGGGTGTATTTTGACTGTCGCACCGTTTAATTTGGCTAGAGTTGGAATATAATTGTGTTGCCATTACTTCTGGCGATACAATGAGTTTATTAACGTAGTGTAACGTATTGTCAGCCTTGATCGATTTTTGTTTTATTTATTTGGTTTATTTTATTTGACTTTGAGTTTCGATAATACTTTGATTATTTCATTGTTCACAGCAGTTGGTTATAAATCATGCTTGTATTATAAATAATATTTGTTAATACACTTTCATAATGTATTTTTGTTGTATAATTTCAACCACTTTCCCTCTGACATTCATTCCCTTCATTTCTCTCAAAAAGGGGGGATAGTGCACGAGTTATTTTTGACTTCTTGTTTTTTTTTTTAGTGGCTCTCCTTGAGTAAACAAAATAAAGAGACATTGTCTGTGTTAGGGTGGCATATAGGGGGAGACAGCCCCCTATGTGGGTGCAAAAAAGTCTGGGCTGTACTGTCGCCTTTAGCTTTATTATTATTATCACCCCTTTTTAGGGTGGCATAGTGCGGTTTACTTCATAGAAAATCATCATCGGTTCGTATGAATGTGTATTTGTATATTTGATTTAGAATTTAACTTTATTTGCACACGTGGCTGAAAATTGTCCAACTTATCATTGTTATAATAAAACTACAAAAACAAATGTAATAAGAAAAACAAAATTTATATAAAATTTCATAATAAAAGACAAATACGAGTAAACCAAAAAACAAAAATAAAAACAGAATATACCACTACACATAGTGTAAAAATGAAATCATAGATTAACTTTGATACGGCAAAGGCTTGCTTTTATCAAGGTTTGGTGCCGACAAATACATACATATTGTATGCTCCACTATTATGCTGACAGTCGAAATAAAGGACTCGGAATAATCCTTCTATCCATTATGCTACTCAACAACAAACTACTGTAAAAGATGATTTGTGTGATACACTTTTGATACACACGAGTATACTAACATACATACACAAATTTATAATTGAAATATTTAGTAAAAAGGGTTTGCTAACAGCAAATGTCCAAATTGGTGAGTTATCGTAACGTAAAGATTTAATACTCAAAAATTGATTTATTTTTTTTTTACTCCTTATTTACGTTGTAAATATTTTATTTGACTTAACTGAAGAAGGAAACAAAATAAAACTGAACAAATATTCACAAAGTCAACCCATTTATTTTGTTGTTGTACTACATATACATATTTGCTTTCAAAATCTGATAAATATTCAAAAACGTTTAGCTTTCAAAAGGGTTCTTCTGTTTTTCCACTTCAGCTAAGAATTAATTGATAAGAAAAATACTTTTCTACTCTTGATTAGATGGATGAAATAAAGTTTTTGAACCATTAAATATAATTGAATTACAGTTTTTCCAATAACAAAATGAAAAGTACTAAAATTTCAAATAAAACTATATTAATTTCATTATGATACTTTATTATCATGTTTAGAAAAGAATTTAGGACCTCAAAGAAATTGTTTTCTTTCAGTAGAAACGTATTGAATTCCTTACAGTTTGAGAATGACTAACAGAGTGTCTTTTTTTCTTCAGAAATAAATTACGGTGTAGTCGCAGTAGTCTACTAGCTAATGTGTGGCTTATTAAACTTCAGGCCACGGTTCGAACACCAGACAGGCATCTCCAACAAAACGAAATATGAAAACGATATTTCCTCTGCGACTTTCACTCAGCAAATTTCTGGCAATAACCCTGTTAGTAAATAAAATTACCATGAAAAAGTTTTTCAAAAAAATCTGTCGTTCGTTGGTCTGGAGATCCCGCCATTTATGTATAAAATTAACACATACAACATAGGTGGTGTGAGAAGCTAGGTCATAATCCTGACTGAAGGATGTGTAATGGCACAAAGATGCCACTGCAAAAGCAAATGTTGACGGCTCAGTCAATTTTTACAGTTTGAATATCGTATCTTTAATTTCAACATCAGATATGCCTCGGTCATCGACTTTGATTTATCTATCTTCGTCGTCACTATTGTCTACCATGAATATATACAAAATTGCACTTTCGCTGACTTTAATTACCGCACGTCCTCTGCAATTTAGTTTAGAGCAATTAATACTTCATAAGTATGGAGTTATCATACATGTATACGTATATGAATGCCTATACTTTTGGATCACATGCAAACCTAATGATTTCTTTACATATTACAAAAGATCTTGGTGTCATCTAAGCATCCACTATTTAAATTAGAAATCCAAATAATAAAAAGAATTAAATTTGTTTTGCAATAAATTTACAAGTCTGACAGACTGACTGCCCATATTACAGTACAATAGCAGTTGTTTAAATTCAAAAAGAAAAATCTATACCAGGCAATATTCTTCTCTCATTTAGATTTCTCATCCACTGACATAAATATTGCTCAAGTGCTATCACAAATAAAGAGAAACGAAAAAACAAAAAAGAAAGAAAAAAAAAACGCTACGAAACTTTCATACAACAACATCGAAATGATTAAAATCTTACAAATTCACAAAAAAAAATAAAAGATGAACAAAAAAATGAAAAGAAAAACGGACGACAAAGTACAAAATTTATATGAGCGAATATAAACAACAATTTTATAGAAAAAAAAAAAAACCAAACAACATACACTGAGCGCCAAAAGTGAGTCAACACCCATTATAATTTTAAATTTTCTATTATAAAAAATATACTTGTAGCACAACAATAATTGAATTGTTGTTTTTGTTTTAACATTTTATAAGTAATAAATAAAGGTTTTTATTTTTGGAAATTTATTCGACTATTCTCATTTACATTTCTCGTGGTGTTTACTCACTTTTGACGCTCAGTGTACATATAAAGTACCATCTAAAGAAAAACAAAACAAAACAAAAACTATGTATTTGGAAAAAATATAAGAAAAAACAAAAAAAATTTACAAAAACCAAAAAAAAAACAAGAAATACTTCTCATATTCCACATCCAAACGAACTCTCTGTATAAGGGAACGTAATCCATGTATAGTGCCATCCAACTATCCGACTTGTACATGTGCAAGTATGTCTGTATGGTATGGTATGGTATGGTGTGGTATATATGGCTGTGTGTGTTGGTTTGCATCCAGTCAGTGGTGGTGCCAGTGGTTGGATTGTCGTTTGGTTCGTTTGGTTTTGTTGTTGATATTGTTGTTGTACTTAAAATCCATAGTTAACAAAACGCAAATAATGAATATTTATTGCCAAGAATGAAATATTATCAAATTACATAATTGCTCTGTTGTACATTTTGTTATTCTTGCTGTTGTTGTTTGTTTGTCTTGTGTTCGTCGTTGTCTTTTCGCTGATGTTGGTTGGACTCGTATGTTGCTTGTTACTTAAATATGCAACAGCAAATGCAAAAACAACAACAAACTATCAAACGACCCACAGATAGACAAACAGACTTAGCGACCAACTTAGAGACCTACGTACGTACACCTAATGAACAGAGGAACGAACGTCCAAAACGATACCCTACAACTGAATGCACTTTTGTTGTCCACACCCTTCTTTTTATTTGGATCTCCAAAAGCACCGTACAATTAAAAAATGTGACTCGTAATGTGAATAGGAATTAAGGATTAGCTATTGCTATACAACCACAGCTGCCAGATTTCAGGATTTATTGTCATTTTGACGATTTTGTGCTTCAAAAATATCATATTGGCGATATGACGATTTATGACCTTATTTTGACGATTTTTAGAAATTAAAATTTTACATCATAATCTTTACTTTTGTACATTAAAGCCTCTTTAAGCTTTGTATTTGCTTTACAATTGTTACTTTTGTAATTTTAGGTAATACAAGGAGTAAAGTATAGTATTTTTAAATTATTTATGAACACCTGTAATGATACTACTTAAGTAAATAAAAGCGCCAATTAGTAAACAAACTTAAAAAGAAATTATCAGATATTTAAAAACTGGTAAGTTCTGCGAATACCCTGGCAATACCCTAACATTACCCAGCAAATAATAGCAATACCAAGAATTTTGAGCATAAATTACCATTCGACGTTGCAGACGATTTTTAAAGATTCGATTATAATTTCTAATATTACCCTAGGAATGAATGTCGTCGTAGTCTAGTAGGTAGTGTGTTGGCTTATTAGACTGAAGGCCCGAGTTCGAATCCCAGGCCAGACATCAAAACGAAAATATGAAAATATTTCTTCGGCGACTTTCTCTCAGCAGATTTCTGGCAAAAACTCTGAAAGTAAATCAAATTGCCATGAAAAGCTTCTCAAAAAACTGTCGTTCGGAGTCGACTTTAAACTGTAGGTCCCGCCACTCATGTATAAAATTAACACACAACATAAGTGGTGTGAGAAGGTAGGTCGTAATCCTGACTGAAGGGTTGTAATGACCAATTATGTATGTATTGCCCTAAGAAGACAAAAAGCAAGTGCTATTATTATTTTGTTCGTATAAACAACACCCAGGGGATGACCCCTACTTATGCAGTGCATTGTATTAGAACTAGGAAAATATGTTATAGGAAGGAGAAAAGAGGAAGTAGCATTTGTGGACACTAGATTTAAAACCTTTTATACCAAAATGACAGGAAAGACCTCTGCAGGAAGGGAGTTACACATACAAATAGTCCTACTAAGGAACAAATTTTATCTGTAATGCAATGTGCGATCCACTAGCCAAACGACCATAAACTTAGGATCACGCCGAGAAAGACGAGTGTTACATGATTCTCGGTAACAAGTCCCCTTATTCCGTTGTAGTAGCGACAGAACAGTGAAATAAAAATCACATTGCATCGATGCTCTAATGAATCAATGGAGTTGGATACCCTACCGTCATTAACGAGAACCTTCGCCCTCTCCTGTACCCGGTCAAGAAGTCTCAAAATAGACGTTGAGGCACCGGCCCATTCATCTGTCGGATGTAAATGGTGTAAATAGGAAGAAGCTCAGATGAAGTGAAATATTTCCTGCACCGTCTTAAGAAGCCAACTTTGAAAAAAATGTGTCAGTTTTAGCGTACATCACACTGCATTTTCATGTCCATAACGTTAACATCTTCTGACTCCCTAAGATTTATTCCTACACTGGGATAGATGGTTTAAACATTAAACAACTTCTTCATGAAAATTATATAAATCTTCTCGATTTTTAGAAAAAAAAATCAGAAATGAAAAGGAGGGATGGTAGCTTTTTTTTTGACGATTTCAATGAACGTCTTTGACGATTTTGACTATTTTTTTTTTTAATATTTGACGATTTGATGCTTTATTGCATCTACATATGTATACAACATAAGATTTTATAAATCTAAGCACATATCCAATGTACTTCATTTTATGGTGTAGGGTAGGTACACCATAAATAAGAACTCTTTTAAAGAAGACAACAAAAAAAAAAAAAAATTAAAAATTGTCAGAGGAGTTCACTTGAAAAAATTGCAGAAAATAACTGTATATGGTGATGAGAAGAAGGGCATTGTATGGCGAGTGTTTCACCAAAAGCAATTAATTTTATTTCATTCGATTTAAAATATAAAAACGATAAATTATTCATTGTTACCACTAATACTTTTAAAATATTTACTTTTCCCGTTGTACATACATACATACATATCGATTAGTATCAACGTATGGTAATTAAATCGATTTGCATATGTAGGAAACGCTCTTCTCATTACAACACACACACAAAAAGAGTATATTTAGTTTGTTCATCGAGAAAAATCTAACAGGAACTCGTTTAGTTTAATCAAGTAAAGTTTTTGATTTGATTGGGCGTGACAATATCCCTCAAGGATAATTGGAAAATATTTATATTAAGGCCTCTTAAATTAAATTCACTTCAATGTATCTTTACATAACCATTTGTATACTTTTTTTATATTTCAGTTCCTGTAATGAATGAATATCATTCCAGACTAGCATGTTTAAAGAAGTCTTCCTCATCCAGGAAACGTATTCACCCAAAAATTGATTTGTACAGAATCCAGGAAAGAATTGTATTTATTCGACGGAATAGGTAATGACGGTATTATAACGGAACTTTAGCTGTGCTCTTATGCACTTGTATCATTTACATAAACAAACAACCAAAGTCATAACCCTTAATATCTGATTATATTAGGATACTAAAAATACTCAAGTATTCTCTATTAAACTGAAGGCATTGAAACGAATTTTGAAGAATTGTTTCAAATGAAAATTAGTGAAATGATGTGAAATAAATGGTGTTAAAAATTGACGGCAAATGTTATTCAAGTACATTCTCTCACATATTAAGTAGAACAATTCTATTAAGAGATAGAATGATTAAAGAAGCTTATAAAGAACCACAAAATAAGGAAATTTTAATGCCAAAGTTAGATAGGAGAACGTGGCTAGAATAGCAGCATCATTTTGATTTGGCGTTAGAAAATTGAGAATAACTTGTAATTATACGCATAAAAAAATCTCCAAAAGATTTCAAAAATATTGTAAATTAACAAATCGATTAAATGAATTTTTCATATATCCTAAGGGAAATGTCTCTATAAACAGCATTTTTCAGATGGCTACATACCAAAAAAAATGTTGAATTTGCTTTCATCAAGGAAAATAACGTCTTCCCACCAACTCGCAGCCTTTTTTAAATGCTCCTTTGCAAATTTTACTGGCGGAAACCTAATGAAGAGTTGAAAGGAAAAAACATTACTCCCACAGTAAAACACGGAGGTGGGCATGTGATGGTTTGGGGCTGTATATCAGCAAAGGGAGTCGCAAACCTAGTATTTATTGACGGAATCATGAACAAGGATATGTACTTAAACATTTTGTGGGAAAATTTAAATCAATCTGCTGAAAAAATGGGAATTTCTTCGATCTTCAAATTATACCAAGATAACGACCCCAAACATAAAGCCCATGTTGTGTGCGAGTGGTTGCAAAATAATTGCCCAGAAGTGATTGATATACCAGCCCAATCACCTGATATTAACCCCATAGAGAATTTATGGAATCATTTAGACCGCCAAGTGCGTAAAAAATCTATTTCATCTAGAAATGAGCTTAAAAAAGTACTGCAGGAAGAATGGGATAAGATCAGTACAGATTACTTAAAAAAATTATTTATAATATGCCTAATCGTCTATCAGAGGTTGTAAAAAATAATGGTTTTCCAACAAAATACTAATATAATTTAATTTCATTGAAAAAACAGAATATTAATGAGATCTGATTTTTGTTAAGTTTTTACTTTATGTCCTATTTATCTAATTTTATTAACGCTTTATACTCTAAGAATAAATTAATTTGATCTCGAGAAATATATTTTCTTTTTAAAACATAAAATTTCTGAGTTTTATTCATTCTCTTGCAAAAATTTTCGTTTAAATAAATGAAAATAAAAATACCGAATATTAATGAGAGTCACTGTATGTACATACATAATTGGTCATTACAAATCTTCGGTCAGGATTACGATTTAGCTTCATATACCACTTAATAGTGTTAACACTATTTCTACCACGATTTTGTGTATACCTATTTCGACCAAAAGGTGTCTTTTGACACCTTTGCATTTGGATGCAAATAATTATGGTCATAATTATTAACCCATATCCTATTCCTATTCCTATTGTTCCCAATAAACAATCGAATATAAAAATTATAACGGGGAACTCAGTGTACCGAAAATTTCTGGCATTTTCGAAAACTTGCTGAACAGAATTTTACAGAATTTGCATGGCACGGCATTTCGCAGAATTTCCTATTGCACAGAATTTCCATGACTTTATATAATAATACGAAGAGGAAAAAACTAAAAACAAATTATAGTTCAGTCCAAATGTATGTCATGTGTAGTTTCTTTATATTTTTTACTTCTTGCTGTAAGAAAAATCGTAAAGGTGTCAAAAGACACCTCATGGTAGAAATAGGTATATCATGTACGCTTATACTGATCCATGTTGAACTGGAGGAAAATAATAACGCTAAATAAATTTAACAATTATTATACGAATTTTCAAAACATTAAGTGAGAAAAAATTATTAAACTTTGAAATAAATTTCAAGTTAAAATTTTAAAAGTTGTCTTTTGACACCTTTGGTAGAAATAGTGTTAATTTCATACATAATTGACGGGAACTGCAGTTTATAGTCGACTTCGAACGGCAGATCTTTTGAGAAACTTTTCATTGCAGTTTTATTAAATCTCAGAGTTTTTTCCAGAAATTTGCTGAGAGGTAGGAAGTCGCCCAAAGAACTATTTTCTCATATTTCATTTTGTTGTAGACGTCTGACCTGGAGCCACATGCCTCAGAAGCCAACACACTACCTACTAGACTACGGCAACAACTTTTCAGGTCTAAACTTCACATTAAAATAGCAGCCATTAGAACAGATAAATAAAAAGAGAAATTAAATACAACATGATTAAAGGAACAGTTCCCAATGATCTAAGCTCACAGATTCTGATGACCTTAATCAACTTTTACTCAAACATCAAATAGGGTTTGCGGCTACAGAAAATCCGAGTTAACAACAAATGGATAAATAAGGAAATACTCTGAATGATAAATAGACGTTGCCAATACAAAAATACTGACAATACGATGCGGACTGAAAGGTTTCAAGGATTACAAAGAATCTGCTGAAGTATACTATATTGTAAAATACATTAGTCTTTTCTCTAATGGTTTTCGTTTTTACTCGTGGATTCGGTTACAGTATTTTTTTTTATAAAATAAATTCTTTGGTTTATCTATTGTTTCATTTTTACATACATAAACCCTGTTTTTATTTATCAGTTTTATTATACAATTCTTTAACCATAATGATCGAATTTCACCGAATTTCATATAATTGCACTCACTAGTAATACAATGCTACCCTTCGCACTTCATTTACAGTCGGACAACTTCTTGAACATCACCGTTGATTTGGCAATAATAACACGGGCCGACAATATTTCTAACCCAGAAGCCAGGTACTTTCCTAGAGGTTTTTGATGCGCTACATTGGAATTCGACGTATAAGCCTAAAATCGACATACCTCTTTTCACTTCGAAGATATCGTTGAATGAAATTTCTTTAAACAAAAAAGAAAAAAAACGTTTGGAAATTTTTCCTACTAATAGAGTAAACATTTAAAAATGTCTACTTTTTGTACATACATAATTTTTATTCAAATTAAAGATTGAGGATTTCAAACAGATTTCATATATGGTGGGCTACAGTTTACGTAAAGGTTACAGTTTGTTGAAAAATGCTGGATTCTATTGCTTTATTTTTGAAATCATTCTACAGATCGAATTTTGCATATTTATTAATTTCATAAAGCAAACTTGTTTACATTTTCGAATATAATGTACAAATTTGAGATAAAGGTTCGCCCCAAAGAGTATTCAAAATGATGAGTAGAATCGAATCATACTCATAATTTTTGATACTTATACGCATTTATACTTATTTTAATATCATGGAACCTCTACTCATATCCAAAATTTGAAGTACTCATCATATTCATACTTAAAAACAAGTATGATGTTTTTGATTTCGACTCTCCATAACTCAACATTTACAAGAATCACAAAATAAGTATGTTTCGCGTACGAAAACTAAAATATTCACTAGAAGATTGTGTGTTTGCTCTGCTCTGTGTTTTTTGCTTATGTGTCTTTTTTTTAATTCAACAATAACTAAGACTGTAAATTTTGAAGAATGATACGAGTGACGCGAACGATTTATAAGTATTTTTTTAAAGTTATGAATCTGAATGAGTAGTCTTATGAATCAAACATATTTCGAATGGTATGAGTTTGATGCCAACGTTGTACGCATACTCATTGCAACCTCTACTTATAAATCAACGTTATAGTGAGTAAGAATGAATCAGAGTAATTAAATTTCAATATTGTTGACTTATTTATATTCAAAATTTCATGAGTTCTTATGAGTAGCGAAAAGCGATTAATTGCTAATCTCTGGCCCCAACATGCGAACGCCTATTACTGCTTTACATTTTCGGAGATTTGGTATTCCTATTTATTTTATTGAACATTTCAGACAGGCTGCTCATCATGCCACTTTATACATGTCTCAGTTGGGAAGTAACAGATGTTCTAGATATTTTCCTGTGGGCGTTTAAAGTTGCGGGTTGCTGAAAAAATAAAAGGTGGAATAAAATGGCATTAGAACATGTCACCTCAACATAAAATTACAAAGACAGAAAACTTATCGGATAATGTGGAAATAAATGCATGGGTAATCAATTAAATTTAAAAAAAATTTTTTTTTTGTTTTCATAAAGAACAAGTTTGTAGGGTTTAAGAAATGTAAAAAGATATATTTTTTTTTTTTAACCGAACGTCCCCGTCCACACACTAACCCACCCTCACCCGACCGCGGACGGCTCGTCCCCATTACGTAGGGACACGTACACACTACAGTCCGGACTGTAGCGGGTAAAGGAAAAGTAATGGCAACGAGAACCTAAAACAGCTACAGAACTTAATCACAAGCTGAATAAAGTAACAATAAACTACGTAAGACAAGAACGAAAATACATTTTTATATAATAATTTACAAATTAATGCTAACATATAAGCTATATTTAATATTACAAACACTACAATTAAAATCAATAAAATCATAATATAAATTAAAATTATTACATAATCTACGTTGAATATCATCTTTGAATGATATTCAACTAATTTTCGATCATGACGTTAGTCGGGTATATTTTCACATAGTGTGGTTTATTCACATTTCAATTTATAATTTGATGGTTCAATAACTAATGAGTAAAACAAAAGAATATTTTTGCAAATCTTTAAAATTATAGGGCAACCATTTAATCAGATGTTATTTCAATTGCAAACAGATGACAATTACTAATTTCGTGACAATATTAAGTCAAAAAATCTTAGTTTTCTCTGCTGATAAACACAACAATTGGAAACTTACAAAATTTGTTTACCACAATCATGCTGATCCTTACAAATACTTTATCGAACAAAGAGTATCTATCCAGCAGTGATATTTTTATCATTTGTACCTGGCCAAACAAAAACTCACCAAGTCAATTAGTAAGAAATAGATACATATGTTTGTGTGTTGTGTGTTATAAAGGTAAATTTTTATAAAGTTGTAACAGTTTAACATGGGTATTTATGTAACTGGAGACTATAATTGCAAAGAAATTCAGAAAATGTAAAAATTTCAAACGTTATTCAAAAAATTCTAACATACCTGCTGCAGTGATAGAATTTTCATGTCAAAATCTGCTGTTTTCATATTTTTGTTTAACTGGCTATGATGAAATTGTTAAAAATATATTCATACGAATCGTTATTGTAAAATACAGTGTATGGTAGCTCATGTCACTCCACTGCTGTCATTATCATCATTTTTCTTCGTGTTTTTAATGTAAAAATTGCGACAATCAACATAAAAATGGTAAGAGGGTGGTAAATTCAAATGCCAAAATCAACTTCCATT
The DNA here is from genome assembly GCA_927399465.1 of Sarcophaga caerulescens. Lineage (NCBI taxonomy): Eukaryota > Metazoa > Arthropoda > Insecta > Diptera > Sarcophagidae > Sarcophaga > Sarcophaga caerulescens. The sequence continues at coordinate 25,052,496 of OV656867.1, forward strand.
TATTAAAAATAAAAAAAAAAAGAAATTTTAAATTAAATGGAGTTTGTAAAATTATCTTAATGTAGTTACCACAAATACAGTTATTATTGATGATGATGATAATGACAGTGTTGATGTTAAGAAGAATGAAATTAATATTATCATCGCTGACATTGACAATGATGACGATGGAGAAGGTTTGCTTTGGACGACGATAACTGAAAGATAAATGTAAAATTCCCTTTTCAAATCTAAGGCATACAATTTGTCACAGGATTTTTGCAAACAATAAAATACATTCACACGTACACACAAATATTTTTGGAAAACTATAGGAAATTGTGTTATTACGGTTACTCTCTCTCCCTCTTTTAGTCATTAGGGTGTAATTGTGGTGGTGGTATTATTATGTACCAAATAGATATTTTTCCACATGATATATCATAATGTTCTGTTTGTAGATACATATGTATATACGTGTAGTATTATTATACATATATAGTATGTACATATATCTGGTAATAATATGGAATATATTATATATAGATATGAAACATATGTACAGTAGACAGTAAAAGTCTTAGTACGGCAATATATTTTAACAATTTCATGAATTTTAAGGTAGTCTAGTAGGTAGTGTGTTGGCTTATTAGACGTAAAGCCCGGGTTCGTATCCCAGGTCAGGCATCAAAACGAAAATATGAAAATATTTCTTCGGCAACTTCCTCTCAGCAGATTTCTGTCAAAAACTCTGATAGTAAATAAACCTGCCTTGAAAAAGTTTCTCAAAAATCTGTTGTTCGGAGTCGACTTTAAACAGTAGGTCCTGCCACTCACGTATAAAATTAACGCACACAACATGAGTGTTGTTAGAAGCTAGGCCGTAATCCTGACTGAAGGATGGTAATGGCCAATTATGCATGTATGTATGTAATTTCATGAATTTTAACCAACAGTTTGTATAAAAAATTAAGGTTCTTATATATTTATTTTATTAATTTATTTCTGTTTTATTATAAAACAAAAAATTTTTGAATGTTTTTCATAAAACAAAAGAAAAATAAGGAAAAGATTCAGATGACTCCATAAGTACTTTTAAGGACAACCCAGAGTAAATTTAAAATTCAAAGGCCTATTATATGAAAATGTTATCCCTTATATTTAGTAGAATATCCCTTAAGGTCAAGCACTCCATTTAACCCATTTGGAATTGAATGTGCATCATGAGCAAGTTTTTCGATTGACTTTTATTTGAGGTTTAGCGATTACGTAACCGTTCTTTCAAACGATCTCCTAAATACTCTCTTGATGCCATATCGGGACTTTGTGCAAGAGTATTAAGCCTTTGGGCACTTTTTTTGTCAAAACATATTGGAGACGAAGACTTTTGCTGTCCACTGTATATACTATATTTTACATTCTATTTTTCTTATTTTATTTCAAATTTCTTTTTTGGTTTTAATATTGTCAATATCAAGGTAATATAATTGCCAGCGTACACTTCTATGCCAACATGATTTGTGTACACTTTTCCTGTGTAACATATTCACATCAATTCCATGCTCTGTGAACCACAACGAACAGAGAGCGAGAGAGAAAAAAAATGTGAAACATTTTAGTACACCCAACCGCTTTAGACTTTGGAATATAAAAGAAAAAAAAAAGAAATTAAATGAAATGAGGTATACGTACATACATACATATGTACCATAAATATATATAAATAATAATAGTACAGCCATTGTATAAATACATACCACATATGTACATCCATGTTCGCAAGTAGCTACTTGGTGTGAAAAGTCTCAAGTCATTTGACATGTCGTATGTCTATTTTGAACAACATGATGCGTAGTCTCGTAAAATTTATGAAATTTTAAGCTGGTATTTATTATTTTTTGTATAAATATGCAACTTGTGTTATCTTTCAAAAGAGTTTTACTTCATTTATTTACTTGCAATAACTTTTTCATTTTTGGTGTCCTGTAATAATTATTGCAAAGTGGACTAAAATAAAACAATACCAAGTCCATTGAAGTGATAAAACGTAGTGGTTAGTGCAGGACTTCAAGCCCGAGCACATCCTGAAAAATTGTAATTTAAATTTTTTAAAAATTAAGGGACTACAGTTACCCAAAATAAATGTACTTTTCGGAAGCTCCTTGACCCCTGGCCCGTAGTAAGGATACATAACATACAACCCTTCAGTCAGGATTACAACCACTTATTTGCGTGTGTTAATTTTACACATGAGTGGCAGGACCTACGGTTTAAAGACGACACCGAACAGAGATATTTGAGATATTTTTTCTTGCAGTTATATTTACTCACAGATTTTTTGCGAAGAAGTTACAGCCAAAATATTTTTTCATATTTCATTTTCATACTTCACGGGGTTTAAACCGTGGCGTTATGTCCTATAAGCCAACCTACTAGATAAAATAACATACATACATATACATAATTGGTCATTACAACCCTTCAGTAAGGATTACGACCTAGCTTCTCACACCACTTATGTTGTGAGCGTTAATTTTATACATGAGTGGCGGTACCTACAGTTTAAAGTCGACTCCGAACGACAGATTTTTGGGAAGCTCTTCATGGAAATTTTATTTACTATCAGAGTTTTTATCAGAAATCTGCTGAGAAGCAGTCGCTGAAGAAATATTTTTTTTTATAATTTCGTTTCGATGTCTGGCCTGGGGTTTGAACCGTGGCCTTACGTCTAATAAGCCGACATACTAGACTAAGGCGACTACTAGTCAGGTCGAGTAAGAGTATGACTCAATCACCAAACATATGCTATTTCTAGGCAATAACATATGACAGACTTATACTATGTTCAGATATGCACTTTTATTGAGTCAATATTAGGTTAATTGAGTACAATATTTTAAGCATTCGGGCATAATAATATACGCAATTCAGCTTACTCAATATTCATTTGGCAGCTGGTAAACAACAATATTGGTTTTATTTTGGTCTTAGAAAATTAGTGTCGTTTGTTAGTTTATTAGTGTTTGTTTGTCGTTGTTGACATTTGAGTTGTCAAATATCAACAGAAATTGTTGAGTAAATTGTAATATGCTCACTAAACACACTTATGACAGCGATGCATTTTAAGTTTTACTCAATATTATAACAATTTGCATATTTATTGCTCAATAATTAATTGAAACTTTATATGAAATATTGAGCTCAATAATGGCATTTATTACGATTTACGCAATAAAGGTGCATATCTGAACACCGTATTAGCATTCTTGTAACCCATGTAACTGAAGCTATTTCAAATGGTTTTATCTGTTAATGCTTAGCTGCTGATTAGACAAAACATTTTCTACTTGAAAATCTGCTCTTTAAATCGATCTCTGCAGATAATAAATTTATTGTAATCATTATTGAATATTAATGTTGGGGTGTATTTAATTTTTGAAATGTTTTCATCATATGAAATGTAATAAAACAATTGATATTCAATTTTAAACATGATCTTTTGGATTCTTTTCATTGTTTCTCAACAGATAAGACATACATATTTAATAGCATTTCAATTCCATATTAAATCTCTAGTTTTTGAACTCGAAACTTATCAATTCATGTGTAATTCATGTGTATGATGTCTGTCTGTAATCATATGATTTACTTTTACCTAAGTTGGTGTGTTTCCAAAGTACAAATATAAAGACAATGAATGCAACATAATAAAATTTCACATGACGCACACATTTATTTAAAAATCAACCAACTAAACAATCAAAACTAATTCAAAAACTCACCTAGACTTTATGTCGCATTCTCTTACGTATCTTTGGATCTGCATACAACATACGAGTTAAATTATTTTGCTTGTTTTTTCCAACTAAAATTCTTTCACTCTTTAATAAGTTATAATACAACTCCATAAATATACTCGTATGTAAATTTCTCAAGTGGAACCGTTTACCAAAGTAAAAATTTCTACCTACCATAGTATTTATTTAATGATGATTATATGGCTTTCAGTTTGAGCTTTAAATGCATTTCTTTCGTAAAAAAATGTGATAAATTTGAACAAAAACTTCGATGACAGGAGTGAAGACGAAGAGGAGTGTCTTTTGTTCATTAATTTATTAAAAGGATCGTATTATTAAAACTGTATTCAGTATTATTGCACAACTGATCCTGGGTTGATCATTTTTTTCTTACGACTCAAACGATGTCTTCGCCTTAGTCTTGTGTATGCACGTAAGGCCACGGTTCAAACCCCAGGTCATATGTATTCAACAAAACAAAACATGAAAAAAAAAATATTTCTTCGGCGACTGCCCCTAAGCAGATCTCTGGCAAAAACCCTTAGAGTAAATAAAATTGCCATGAAAAAGTTTCTCTAAAATCTGTCGTTCGGAGTCGACTTTAAACTGTCGGTCCCACCACTCATGTATGAAAATAACACACACAACATATGTGGTGTGAGAAGCTGGGTCGTAATGCTGACTGAAGGATTGTAATGACCAATTTTGTATGTGTGTAATGTATGTTCACAACATTTTTGATCTGTTGCAAACTACTTATGTATGTTGTACTATTGATTGGGAAAGCAGTTTTTACTATTTTTGATTAAGTTTTTTACTTTTCCTTTCATAACATTTTGGATTTGAAATCAATATGTTTGTTCTTATTCGCGATCTTTAAATTTATAGTGTTATTAGTGTTGTTATCTTTGGACAGTCATGGACAAAACTCTACTACATACATACAACCCACATTTTTTTCTCTCGAAAATCAATAAATTTTTTAAAAACGAATGCAGAATATAAAGTCATATTCATTTTTATTAACAAAAAATTCATCATTCATTAAAAAATTCATCAGAGAGAAAAGTAGCAAATATTGTTACGAAAATGGAAACGGTGTATCACCGTTTCACAATAAAACGATAAAAAAAAGCTACACAATCAAATACAGCGAACTTGTTACAAGTAAACCAACAACATCAGTATGAGAGAAAAGGGGATAGACAAGTAAGCGAACGCAACAACAAGCAATGCTAACAAAATACACAAACAACAATGAAATCGCGATGGAGTTCTCGAGAAAGCGAAAACACGAATATTCTACTTCAAGAACCTACATCAGACTGTTTACGTGGGCATATAAAAGGGCAAGACAAAGCAGGCAACGAGTCGTAGTAAGAATTCAGTCAGTCTTGTGTAAAATCGCGTTGCGTGTGAAGAAAACAGTTGTGGTTTGACGATCGCCGTTGTAAAGATCTGCGTTGTTAGTGCTTGCGCAATAAGAGTGGAAAGTAGAATAGTGAACAGGCAATTATTGTTGTATGCGACAAGTTATAAACGGTGGCACACAAAAGTATTGCGAACAACAAAGAGTTTAATTGAAACTAAACACGAATTTATTTTTATTTTGTTTGCAATCAACGAACTCATATTTTAAACGTTTTTAAAAAGGTAAAAACGTAACAATATTATAAAATAAAAATCAAACAAATTCAGTGTGCAAAAGTGTATATACAGATTAAGAAATGCTGCGAAGACCGTTTTCATTTAATGATAATGTTCGCGGATGTCAGATATTCTTCCTGGTCTTTCGGTAATGGCTTCAGCTAACTTTAAGGTATCTGTTCTTGGATTGTTCCGCACTCTGCTATATCATTATAACATTTTGACTCGTTTCATAATTTAACAACCAAATTTCTAACGTCGCACGTTATTTCTTTTCATGAACTCTTTATTAATATTATTCTCTAATCGGTAGCATGCTGGACTATTAGCGTGAGGGTCTTGTGTTCGATACCCACAAGAGGCTCTAGTCTGTGTCACTACACCGAGTATATGGTCAAAGTTACTCAACTCATATATAATTAAATATAATTTGTAATTATATTGTAATAAATAAATAAATAAAATATATTTCAAGCGTATAGTACGGAAATGGGATAACTCGTTTTTTTGTTGTTTTCTTTTTTAGTATTTTTTTTTTCTTTCAATAAATTAAAATGAATGTGAAGAAAACCTGTATCATTACATTGCTAGACAAGTATTTGAAGATCTAAATCCAGAAGAAATGTTGGGGGTATTTAGACTTTTGTCCGTGACTATACATATGTACATACAGACGGTGGAAGGCAAAAGTCTAGTAACCTAATATATTTTACCAATTTCATGAATTTTAACCAAAAGTTTGTAAAGGGTCCGCCAAATAACTTTTTTTTTTGAAAATGCTTTAAAAAAAACTACTGAATATTTTCTCAAATTTCTTTTTTTATTTGAAAGTACAATCCTTCCGGTTAATAATGGAAAATAATTTCATTCAAATGGCTGCCTCGGCTGGACATGCAGTAGCCTACACGATCAGTCCAATTTTTAAGCACATTATCGATTGTGTGCAGCTGTATTTCACCAATGGCTTCACGAAGCGAAAACGCATTGGATGGTCAATTGGCTTCAACTCCTGAACCAATTGGACTTTGTATGGCGTCATACCAAGCACTTTATGCAAAATTCGTCTCAATGATGTATCTGAAATGTTCAATTGTTGAGAACGACGATGAATTGATGTTGATGACGCTTCACGCACACTTTCTGCCACAGCAGCAATATTCTCGGGTATACGCACTGTTTTTGGCTTTTCACGCTTTGGTTTATCGATGAGGATGCCAGGTTCTTTCACTTTTTTTCACAAGATAACGAACATACGGAGCTGACGGTGCTTCTCTTCTTCCAAAATCCGTACGCAATTTTTGCACACATTCTGCAACATTACCATGATTTTCACATTAATGTCGCAATATTTCCCAGCGTTGTTCAAGCTTATACACAACCATATTCGTTCAGCGGAAGGATAACACTAATTATCTGTCAAATCAGCACTAGTTGAAAAAAAACGTTAGATGGTGGACCCGATATAAGAAATTTATGTTTTTATATTTATTTTTTTTTTGTTGTTTTTCACAAAACAAGACAAAAATAAGGAAAAGTTTCTGATGAGTCCCTATTTTTATATCACAAAAGTGTAGGTACCGCCAAGAAGAACTCAGAGTAAATTTAAAATTCAAAGGCCTTATACATTTATGAAAATGTTATCTCTTATATTTAGTAGGATATCCCTATAGGTCATATACAATACTTATATGTGAAAAACATTAAAAAAAACTTTTGTTTTATAATAAAACAGAAATAAATTAATAAAATAAATATAAGAACTTTAATTACTTAAACAAAATTTTTTTTCAAATTCATGAATTTATATTTCGGTACTAAGACTTTTGTTGTCCCCTGTATATTTCCTTATTTATCAGAAGCATCGTCTCATACGATTCGTGACATTGTAAATTTTAGTCTTTCCTATATTTCCCAGTATTTCACTAAAAACTCTTACGAATTTTCTTAGATGTTAGGAATTAAAAAAATTATTTAAACACGGAAGCCTAATAGTTTTGGCTTAGAAAAAAAATGTTTCGGAGAAATAATTTTTATTTTACAAAAAACTATACTAAATTAAAAATAAACAATTTATTTTTAAGGAAAATGGTTGTTCTTAAATAAAACAAGAATTTATAACTTTCCTCTACGGATACAAAATAGGTTTCTGTTTTTAAAAAAGAAACTTACTAAAGCATTGACATCAGTTCATCCCTCAACTGTAGCAAGGTCTCCATATTTTTTTTTTTTTCTTTTTTTTATTCAACTTTACAGTTTTAGTTGTTTGCATTTTCATTACTTCCGGTATAATGACGAAAACTCAATCATTCACTTGTTATCATTACTCTTTCAATTTTTTTTAACTGGCCTTAAAAGAGTTAAGTTGGTTTCAGGCAGTTGCATGTGATAACAAAGAAATTCTTTGTGTCCCTTTCTTTGTAATATTTAAATAAAACATTTGTTTAGTGCCTGTGCCTATATTTAATGTTTACTAAAGGTGTCTGATTAATAACAACGAATAAATCGTTGTTTAGTTATTTTTGTTTTTGTTCTTTTTTTGTTGTAATACCGCCATATCTGCCTGCCATTGTTCGTTCGCTGTGGTGCTACTTTCTTTGTTTATTAAGCCTATAATTTTATAACAGAGAAAATGTAATTTACTTAAGCAATTAACGTAGTTTATCAGACAAAAACCAACAATAACAACAAGAAAATTAGTAACTTTAGAATAATTAATATTTATTTATTTATTTTCATTTTTTATTTTTTAATTTTATTTCTTCCTATTGATAATAACTCGTAAAAGTTTTTGTTTCTCTCACCAAGGTATGATAAAAAAAATTACAAGTCTGATATGCTCTTACATACAGTGAATCACAGTGAAAATGGCCCACCAGTATTTGGTTAATATTTATTAAAAAGGAAGAAAATAAAATAAATATTTTTGTTTAAAATAAAGTTTATTTGGTATTCAATATAAGGAACTAAAAATTCTTTTAATTATATTATTAATTCATTGAGTTTTTACATCAGAAACAAAAACAGTTCAAAAAAATTTCTCCAATTTACACAAAAAAATTAATAGAATCCATTCCTAATCGTTTAAAATCGGTAATAAGTCAAAAATGCTTTTCTACAAAATATTAAAAATAAAAAAAAACGTTATTTCTTTAATAATAATATATTGTACAATGGGTCAATTTCGACCTTCGGGTATTGTACTTGTCTTAACGGACAAGTACACGTCCTCTAACCTAACCTAACCTTAATAATAATATACTGGGCCATTTTCATTGTGAGATAAATTTGAATGAATTAATAATGTAATTAAAAGAATTTTTTAGTTCCTTATATTGAATACCAAATAAACTTTATTTTAAACAAAAATATTTATTTTATTTTCTTCCTTTTTAATAAATATTAACCAAATACTGATGTAATTTCCTGGAGGGCCATTTTCACTGTGATTCACTGTATATACATATATACAGAAACTCGGTGTTGTAACATCGTATCCAAAATAAACAGATTTTAGTAGGTTTCCTTGTTCCAATAAAAAATTTTTCTGTGTTATAGAAACAGAATTTAATATTTTTTTATTTTAAGGCCAACACTACATTCCTACTCATGAATTACATTGTGTTGGAATAACAGAAAGATATTTATTGAAGTAAGGAAAGTGAGATAAGTATGCGACAAATTTTTATTTTCTTAAACATTGCTTTTTTAATGACCAGTGTAAAACCTTCGTCAATTTTTCCTCAAGAATTGCTTTGTAATAATGTTCACCTTTTTTCTATCTATTTCTATACTTTTATCATATTTTTACGAAAATGAAAAATCTAGATACAGTAGAAGTCCATTAGTCCGGCATCCAACAATCCGGAATGCCCGATAGTAAAAATTTTAGTTTTCTCCAAAAGTGTGTCTTTAAAGCAAATAAAAACACTCGAGAGCTATTCGGAAGTTTTTGGGGTAGTTCGAGATCACTCGGAAGCGCATGGTAACGGAACGTGGTGGCGGAAACAATTAGCTAGCCGGCCGGTCTGAGCTGTCACAACAAATTCAGGTGCAGTGCAGCTCCGTTAATCAATCACGAAGCGTCTTCGCCATTTTTTTTTGTGCATTGTTGTTTTGTGTCCTTTCACATCACAGTAAACGTAACTTTTGAAATTGTTTATAAAAAAAGTGATTTTCGTTCTAACTGTACAGTGACCATGTTTTGTATGTATTTACATACTGTACATATATGCATGTATTTGCATACTGTATTTGTAGTATAATTATTAACCTAATTGTTCTTATAATTACCGCCCTATAGACCGGAATTTTCGGTAGTCCGGCATCGAGCCGGTCTCGAACGTGTCGGATTATTGGACTTTTACTGTACTGGTATTTTGATTTTGCATCGCTTAACATTAAAATTATAAACAAAAGCTACAAAAACAAAACATCAGCATAAAAAAATGGTAAACAAGTAAACAAAAATATACCAACAACACTATAAGAATAAATCTAAACAAAATACACAGACAACAATAATGAAACAATGATGTTTACATTTATAGAGATCTCGAGAAGGCGAAGCCACGAACATTCGCCTTCAAGAACATTCATCAGACTGTTTACGTTGTCATACTCGTATAAAAGGCAAGACAAAGCAGGCATCGGAGTCAGTAAAAGTTCAGTCAGTCTTGTGTAAAGACACGGTGTGTTTGAAGAGATTAATTGTGGTTTGAAGATCTACGTTACAAAGATCTGTGGAACAATTGACTAGTAGTTGTTATTGTTTATGCAAAACAGTGCAAAGAGAAATAACAAACAAAGCAATTGTTGTTGTTTACATCAAGTTGTGCACATTGGCACACAGAATTGTGCTAACAATAAAGAATTGAATTAAAACCAAACATAAATTTATTTTTATTTTATTTGCAATCTACGAGATCAAATTTTAAACGTTTTTAAAAGTTAAAACGTAACAATATATAATTAATATCAGCAACCAGACAACGACAAAACGCCCAGTGTCTCTGGTTTGGAATCGAATTCACAGCCTCGGCACTTGAGGTTTAGCCCACTACCTACTAGACCATTGGAGTGATATATATGTACATAATATAACAAATAGTGTTTATGGCTCTATTTTTTTATTTTTTTTTTTTTTATTTTCTCAAGTTCTAAATTTGCCAAATTATAGCATTTGGTTACTCTAAGATAAACAAGTGCTCCTACTTATGTACATACATGAGCTTACATATACTAAAAGGAACGAAAACCATGTCCTGAATGTTTTAGCCATATTTTCATGTAGCCATATTTTCATCAGCTACATAATTAGCTTGTAATGTTGGATGAATTATTAAGCGATAAGCAATAATTGAAAATATATTTTTTCTAAAGCTCTGCGTTATGCAAAAAGTAAGAGAAAAATTAAAAAAAAAGAATTATAAGAAAAATGGAAAAAAGTTGGAAATATGAAATACTTAATTCGTCCACAAATATGAAATACAGTTTCAAACCAAATACCAATTACATAATGATCAATTACATTAAGATTAATGTAATGTCAATTAGTTAAGATTAAAATTTAGCTTCTCGCATCACCCATTTTGTGTGTGTTAATTTTATCCTAGAGTAAAGTAAAGTTTATCGAAGAGTAGTAAAATAGACTCCCAACGACAGTTTTTTGAGAATCTTTTCATGACAATTTTATTAACACTCAGAGTTTTTGCCAGAAAAAGAAGGAAGCCCAAGAAATATTTTTCTTTCATATTTCATTTACATTCATTCGACATGTCTGACCTGGAATTTAAACCGTGGCATCACGACTTATAAACCACGACTAATAAAACTACCTACTAGACTACGGCGACTATGAAATGGGATTTTGGGATTACAAAGCGTTTTTATTTGTCGATTATCTTCAGACAGATTAAACAATGAACACTGAATATAATTGTAATCTTTTGAAAGACTGTATAAACAAATTCCCGGAAAAAAGGTGTAGCATGTAAACGAAAGAAAACATACCATATGTAATCTGGACAATACACATACAAAATTTCACGAATTACAATACAATTTGTTTCCGCTTCTAAATCTAATGAAATTAACGTCCGGACACATGTTCTCATCAAATGAAAGATAGATAAGAAGATAGAGCTGTTAAAAAATCTTTGTAGCAAGTGCTTTGGAATATTGGGAGTTTGTATTAAAAGATAAAATGTATTCCAAATCTAACATATGTATGTGTCTTCCAGAAACTTTCTAACTTTCCTTGTACATATGTATAGCTGCATCAGACTTTTACAAGATATTATAGATTATGTAGTTCATCTCCTTAGAAAATCATTGTTGCAGCAGTATGGAACATATTTAAAAATCACACAAGAATAGTAAGTGGATTTTGAATTAAATTACAATGGCACCAAATATATCAAACAACCGAAATGATCACTCACACAAATTTAAATCAAAAAATTTGTTTAATTTGTTGCGTTTTCATTTAAAAACAAATTTTTAATTAAGAAAAGGAAGACTTTTTCAATTTATTTTTTGAATAAAAACTCAAATAAAAATTATTTATAAATACATATGCATATATGCACGTACATACATATGTAAATATATTTCAGTAATAAATCCTTCATTTTGGTTTAGTGTATTCGAAACCCAACAATACTTAGAAATTGCCAGTAGTACAAGACTGTATTTTATGAATGCTGTAAAGTGTTAAATTTTGAATATTTATTGATTTAATCTATATCTATTGGGTCTTCTGAGAATTTGAAATTTATGCCATTTTTCGAGTAATGATACGGCGACTTCGTGCCGTAGTCTAGTAGGTAATGTGTTGGCTTATTAGATATGAGACCTCGTTTCAAACCCCAGTTCAGACATCTCCAGCATGAATATGAAAACCAATATTCCTTCGGCAACTTCCTATCATTAGATTTCTGACAATAACTCTGAGAGTAAATAAAAATTTCTCAAGAATCTATCGTTTGGAATCGACTTTAAACTGTAGGTCCCGCCACTTATGTACATATAAAATTAATACACACAAAATAAGTGGTGTGAAAAAATAGATCTTAATCCTGACTAAAGGGTTGTAATGACCAATTATGTTTGTATGTATGATATTGTTACGTTTTTACATTTTAAAAACATTTCAAATATGAGCTCGTAGATTGCAAATAAAATAAAAATAAATTTGTGTTTAGTTTTAATTAAAATTCCTTATTATTCGCTCATTTTATGTGCCACTGTTCACAACTTGATGTAAACAACAACAATTGCTTTTCTTTGTTATTCATCTGTTTATACCTTTGCATAAACAATAACAGATCGACAGATCTTTGTAACGGAGATCTTCAAATCACAATTACTCTCTTCAAACGCACCGCGTCTTCACACCAGACTGACTGAACTTCACTAACTCAGTCGCCTGCTTTGCCTTGCCTTTTATATGGCAACATATACAGTCTGATTAATGTTCTTGAAAGCGAATGGTCATGACTTCGCCTTCTCGAAATCTCTATAAATGTAAACATCGTTGTTTACATTTATTCATGCTGGTGTTTGTCGATGTATTTTTGTTTATTTGTTTACCATTTTTTTATGTTGGTGTTTGTTGTTATATTAAGCAGTACAATAATTTGTAAACAGGTTTGTTTACTGCATTGTTTTGTGTTTGTAGCTTTTGTTTATAATCTTAATGTTAAGCGATGTAAAAGCAAAACACCAGTATCTTGATTTTTAATTTTCGTAACAATATATTGTAAATCTAGCGATAATTTCTCAACATACAGCTGTACAAATCATATAATCGCTGCAAAGTAGCCATTGTGACACTTAATTTCGAAATTGTAGAATGATAAGTTACACCTTTCCTCCGCTTCCAATTCTCCCTTTCCTACTTCCTCTCCTTTTTCCTATCCCCTCTGTTATCCTTCCATTTTAAGGACGTTCCTTACAATGGATCAATTCGACCTCCGGGTACTGTACTTGTTTCAATTGACAAGTACACGTCCTCTAACCTAACCTAACCTAGACCTCTACTAAAGTTTTTACTCTCTACTAAATTAAGTAGTTAGCCGTGTACGAAACCTAAATAAAATTTAAATCAAGAGGTCACTTGCCTGCACAAGTTTACTTATGATGATTTCGTTTGAGAAAAATAAAAGCGCATCAAGGTTAATCGATATCGATTTAAGGAAGTTGAGTGTTATTACAGATCCCTTGAAATAAACGAACGAACTTATAATATTTTTAAAAGTTTAATTTTTTTTTTTTATTATTGAGTACACATTAAATCACCATTTCAATTTCATTCTTCTGTATTTTTATGGGTCTCCTCTACCACTAACATGTGCTGGAAACTGCGCAGTTGATTAAATAACCACAAACAAACTATAAAAGATAAAAGCTGTGGTTTCATTTAATTATAAATGTTGGGTGGAAGGGATTAAATATGGAATCTTAATTAATTGATATTTTAAATTCTTTCTCAAGCAGTTGTATAAAAAATAAATAAAATAAATGAAATGAAATAAAAACAAGAACAAACAAATTATGTGTAATATGTACATACATACATAAGTATACTTTCACATGCAACAGTTCTATAACACATACAATATGTTACCCTATTGTACAGGCATACATGATTGGGCGTCTATGGTACATCGACATGAAGAAAATTAAATGCAATGACTGACTATGTAGCATTCAAAAACCACACAATCTAATCGTAGAAAATAAATGTGCAGCATATTTTAAATGTAATTTCATCTGTGATAATAACAAAATTAAATCTTATTTGTATTATCTTTAGAATTCAATTTATAAATGCTTTCCCAAAAATTACTTTATGCGACAAAAAAAAAAAATTAAATACACCCGAGTAACCACACAGCCTAAGTTGTTTATTTAGTCGAGTAGAACCCAAAAATACTTCTTTTTCTAGTACACCTATACCTCGTTTTGCACGATACTTGTTCTGCACGATTTCGATTTAACACGATTTTTTTATTTCTCGTGTAAATCGAGGGATGAAAAATACCTTCTTAGACCAGGGAATTATTTTGCATTATTGTTTTTGTGCATTTGCATATATTTTGGAGCAAATTGATAATAATACATGTGTTGAAGTAATGGAAGCATGGAAAAAATTTACAATATTAGATTGTTTAAAACGTAGGATTATCATACACCTAAATAAAAAAAACAACGCTTAAGGGATGCTGGAAAAAATTATGGATCGGAATATGTGATAATAATAATTCTGGTGATCTTTTAGAACATGAACGAACAAAAATAATTGATTTAGCCCGAACAATTGAAGGTGAAGGTTTTGTTGACTTTGCTGAGTTAGATATTTTTGAACTAATGGTTGACAAAGAATTGGATATAGATGAACTATTTGGTATAGTTAATGAAACTGATGAGGAAAATAATGAGTCTGATGAAGATGATTTACAAATCGTTGAAATGACATCACCAAATATTTTAGAAGGTTTTGAATTAGGCCGGAAATTAGGAAATCATTTTCTACAATATGTTCCAAATGTTGAAAGAGCTCTTAAGTTTCAAAAATACATTTCTCAAGGCTTGGCCCAATATCGGGAGGTATATAAAGAATTAAACAAAAACTCCTCACAAAAACTTATAACTAAATATATCTCAAAATCCCCACGTCTCCACATCGAACCAGAAAACATTGAGGTATCGAGCGATGATTCGTCACCAACCGAAGAAATTCGATTAGTTGTCGAAGAAAGTGATGATGATGTATGTAGGTACATATACTGAAATTGGTTGAATATAACTTATTTTTTTTTTTTTTTTGCTTAACAGTTTATGTATTGATTTTTTGCTAATAACATTTTTAAATGTATATTTTTGAGTTTTCTCTTATTTGTATTGCATTTAATTTTTAAGTTTTATGAATTTTATAACTATTTTGGTTGTTAAATAAAATGAAATTGTTTTCTTTTGTTTGTTTTGTTACGTTATTCGCATTAAAACAAATAAAATTATATTAAAAAAAAACTATATATACCAGTTTTAGTCATTTTTTCGATTTACACGATTTTCCATACACATTTTTTTGAATTCGTTTTACACGACTTTCTCAGGAACGTATCTATCGTGCAAAATGAGGGACAGGTGTAGTCGCTCAAAAATGAAAATGGCAAATTGTTTGATGAAGAACTAAAATTCATTTAAAATGTTGAAAATTTTTATAATTAATGTTCATTTGATAAATAATGAATAAATACACTCTTTAAATAATACCTACGATAATTTCCTTACAAACGAAGTTTCAATCTGTCTATAAGAGAATGCACTTTACGAATGTCACCACTTTTTTACCTTTTTCTTTTTCTTTTAAATTAAATTTTTTCATTAGAAAGTACAAAATTTTTATATAAAATTCCTGCAGACAAGCCTCATATCTTCGTGGGTTTAGACTTAAGAATATTGTATTTAAAATGAAATTACTTAAATAAAATAAATAAATAAATAATAATAATAAACTTACTGTACATTCTTTAATTAAATTTCGCAATTAAAAATGTTCAAACTTTAAAAAATAAGAAAAAAATGGTATATTGTGTTTTATAAAGCGTTGGACAAGAGTATTTCCTAGCCCTGGCATAACTAAACATCTATTTACAACATTACATACATATATACATACGTAATTGGTCATTACAACCCTATAGTCAGGATTCAACTTAGCTTCTCACACCACTTAGGTTGTGTGTGTTAATTTTATCCATGAGTGGCAGGACCTACAGTTTAAAGTCGACTTCGAACGACAGATTTTTGAGAAACTTTTTCATGGCAATTTTATTTACTTTAAGAGTTTTTGCCAGAAATCTGCTAAGAGGAAGCATTATTATTTCATATTTCGTGTTGCTGGAAATGACGGGCCTAGTGGGATGGATGTTATAACATTAGTGGGGCCAATACTTGAATATACCTCAGTAATTGAGATCCTCAATACAACTTTTTTATAAGGAAATCGAAATCAGTTCAAAAACAGTTCCTATTATTATGCCTTCGAAGTATAGTAGTCGCCTTGCTCTAATAAAATTACACACACTGAAAGGTAATAGGACAGCTGCCAATCTGACTTTCTTCATAAACCTTAAAAATAGTGGCATAGATTCACACCAAATTCTCCGAATTTATCAATGTACCGACAATGCAATTTCGTTCTTATGAACCGCTTTATCATTAAACTTATTGTCCAAACTATGTATATAAACTTTGATCCTTTTCGAAGAATTTTTTTGGAGATAAATTTGAGAACTATAAGAATAAATTAAATATTTTTGCTTATCTGAATTCAAACTCTTATCATGCGCATGATTGTTTTTAATTTTTGTAACATTTCTATGTTTGAATATGTTTTTGTATGTGTTTTCTAAGCTATGTATAATGTATAATTAGCTTAAATGAATAAATATGTAAAGAAACTACAACCAAAGTAAAGGTAAAGTGAAACGTAAACAAATCCAGCCAAATGATTACAATTTCTCTTATATTTTTTATTATTTTATAATATTTAATAGTAGAAAAGAAATTTAAAGCAAATAATATATTGCGTTAGATTTTAATAAACATTATTTATCGTTGCCTTTATCGTTGCTACTTTAGCATATGTATGTATTTGTGAAGTCGCCGTAGACTTGAGGCCACGGTTCAAACCAGAGATGAGTAGAATCGAATCATACTCAATTATAATTAAGTATTGCATTCAAACACATTTTTATAAAAAGTGAATTATTTTGTAAATTGGTTTGCTTAAGTTTTCTAATTAATTCTACTTTAAGTAACAATGACTAACAGAATATTATTTTTTATAAATGAATATAATTAATAAAAGGTGCGTGAAAGGTTTAATTCAAAACTACTATGAAACTAAGGCTTTAAGTGCCATTATTACAACTTGCCGTTAAAGTTGGGTTTAGTTGAAAGTAACTCTAGCTAAAGAGAACTTTAAAGTCAACTTTAACTTCTTTTCGTTCTTATAACCTACAGATAAAATAAAGTTAACTTTTTCAAAAATATGGCAGTACCGGAGCAATGTTGATAATACTGCTCAATTAAACAAGTTTATTAAAACGCAGTGCTAACGATGGGCTACTTTTTTGTTGTGTTTGTATATTTTGTTTATATTTGACGTTGCCATATTGAAAATAATATATAACATGGAAAGTTGAAAGATAAACTTAACTTTAAAAGTTAAAGGTTAACCCTCACTTCTACCGTATTGTCCACTTAAAATAATGAAAAATAAATTATCTTCCCGTTGAAATCCTGCATCGAGTTAAAGGCAGGTTGCGTGTTGTGCACTTTGTTTGGAGTTTAGAAATAGGAGTATCTTTGTGTTTACAACGTTCGACGAAGTACGAGCTTCTCTTTAGTTGTGGATTTTTGTAAACATTTAAATGTAGTCTTGAAAATATATACGTACATCAGCGATCAGTATTCAAAGAGATAAGTAGAATCGAATCATACTCATAATTACACATCAGAGATCAGTAATGAGTATTCAAAAAGATGAGTAGAATCGAATCATACTCATAATTTCCGATACTTATACGCATTCATACTTATTTTAATATCATGGAAGCTCTAGTCATATTCAATGTTTAAAGTACTCACCATATTCATGCATAACAGCACGTATGATGTTGTTGATTTCGACTCACCTTAACTCAACATTTACCAGAATCACAAAATAAGTATGAATTGCGTAGGGACACTAAAATACTCATTAGAAGGTTGTGTGTTAGATTTGCCTGCTGCTCTGTCTTTTTTGCTTATGTGTCTTTTTTCTTTTTTTTGTAAATGCAACAACTACTAAGACTGTAGATTTTGAGGTATGAATCGAGTAACTCGAATCATTTATAAGTATTACAAGTATTTTTCTAAAGTTATGAATCTAAATGAGTAGGCTTATGAATCAAACGTACATATATCGAATGGTATGCGTTTGATGTCATACTTATTGCAACCTGTACTTATAAATCAACGTTGTAGTGAGTACGAATGCATCAAAGTACATAGTTAAATTTCAATATTGTTTACTCACTTATATTCAAAATTTCATGAGGGCTTATGAGTAGCGAAAAAACGATTCATTGCTGATCTTTGGTTCAAACTGCGGGTTAGACATCTCAAACAAAACGAAATATAAAAGAAATATTTCTTCGTCGACTTCCTCGCAGCAAATTTCTAACAAAATACTCTGAGAGTAAAATAAAATTGCCATAAAAAGTTTATCAAAAATTTGTCATTCAGAGACGACTTTAAGCAGTAGGTACCGCCACGGATTTATAAAACTAACACACACAACATTAGTGATGTGAGAAGCTAGGTCGTAATACTCACTGAATGCTTATAATGACCAATTAAGTCAGTAAAAGCAAGTAATTGTCTATGATGGCTTCAATTGTCTGTGACTCTGTGATTTTTCCCATATTGCTTTTCTTTTCTTTATACGTATGTACGTATGTACATATGTATGCCTGTATGACAGAGGTGATAGTATGCCAAGTACGTATTAATCTTTACTTTAAATAAAAATTATAACAAAATATCTCATAGTTTATGGCACTCAAGAGACTATAAGATTGAAATCAATCATCATATTAATGGATAGCCTATCTGTATGAGTAACTTTTCTTTTTTTTGTTTAAATCCATGTCTGATCTCTTGGGATTACTTCTTAAGTGTATGTTGCCTTGTTTTTATAGTTTTTAAGGCGCGTGTAGTTATAAAACAGAAATCAAATTAACTTTTTGTAGGGTGCGGTCTTTAAATTTACAGTTTTGTTTGTAGGATTTTTATCTTTGGATGCATTTTTTTGTTTTTGTTGTTGGGTATTAAACAACAACGGAATACATTAAGAGTCGCTTCTTTCGCAATAACAATTGTACGGGCTCTTTCATTTTTCTTTAACGTATGCCATATGTATGTAGCATTATAAATAATTATTAAACAAAAATGCAATTAAATTTTATTTTATTGTATAATTAAACAACAAATGAAGTTTATTTATCAAAAATAAACAATATTTTTAGGGTTAGTAGTTGGCGGTTAATAAGTCGTTAATAAATTACGAAATTGCGCTTAAATATGGTACTTATATAGTCACATAAGTTTCCGGCTTCATAAATCAATTGTTAAGCCTTCCCTTTAATGATCTTCTAATCAATTATGTAATGTTTGAATACATTTTAACCCTCTATTGCCCACGACTGCCTGTACACGGGTTAAATTCAATGCTCATTTATTCGCTTTCCAAATTCTGTTTTGCTTTCTTTTGTGTATTTTGATTAATTCGGAAAGTCCAAAAATTATTTTTATTATATTTGCAACATATGCTGATGTTTTGAGCAGCGATCATTGTCTTTTAATATTATGTTCAGACATGCACTTATATTGAGTAAATCGCACTAAACGGCATTATTGATCTCAATATAAAATGTCAATTAATTATTGCTCAATAAATTCATAAATTGTTATAATATTGAATAAAACTTGAAATACATCACTGTCATAAGTACGTTCAGTGAGCGTATTACAATTTTCCGAATACTTCCTGTTGATATTTCACAACTCAAATGTCAACAACTATAAACAAAAAAAAAACAAAACAAAAACAATGTTGTTGAAACAACCAGCTGTTTTGTTTACCAGCTGTCAAATGAATATTGAATAAGCAGCTGAACTGCGTATATTGTTATGTCTAAACACTTCAAATATTGTAATCATACATACATACATAATTGGTCATTACAACCCTTCAATCAGGATTATTGACCTAGTTTATTGTAATCAATAAACCGAATATTGACTCAATAAAAGTGCATGTCTGAACATAGTATAAAGTTGAAAAATTGTCAATTGCGGAGTAAATAATTATTATAAATTCAAATTATATATATTATTTTGACCTGTTCCCTTTATGATCCAATCAATAAAATATTCTAGCTCGAGGTCAATTTCTTATTCTGCGTAAGTTTTCTCAAAATCGCAGCCAAGAATCTACATAGTTCATTTGATGGTGAGTTAACTGACGAGCAAATTGGACGCAAAAGACAGTCATCCTTATGTATCTTAGGTAGTCCATAAATTCTAGGTGCAGATGCCACGTCATTCTTTAATCTCCTGCGTTCTGTTTCTGATATGGATTTACATGAAAATAATTCATCCACTAGGCTATTATTTTTCGCTTGTAGGTTGGATGTTGGGTCCTTTCTCATTCTTCTATACGACATTATATCGTTTACGATACTGCTCATCTTATTCTCATAATCTTTTCTCTCCATTGCGACAGTAACATTCCCCTTATCGGCTCTTAATATTAAAGTATCCTTATTCTTTCTCAAAAAGTTCTTCGTTCGTTGGAATGTTTTTAGGATGAATCGTTCCCTTATAGATGGTTTTCTTTTATTAATAAGGTCTTCCAACATTGACGTGAATTTTGTCCTGTTCCTTAAGAAATTGACCTCGAGCTAGAATATTTTATTGATTGGATCGTAAATAATTATTTTGCAAAAATTGTGAATTTCAAAAAATCAATTCAAATATTAAAAGTAGTCAAAGTTAAAAAAAAAATTATTAGTACGTTGCTGATAGTGTTAGGAAAGCACAAAGGAAAAAAAATACATTCGGAAGCTTTTTATTGATCTTGCAAGGTAGTCCGTCTGGAGGTGGTCTTAGGACAATTCAACAAAAAAACAAAAATACATGTATTAGGTGAATTTGGAAGTGGAACATTTCAGAAGATAAAAAATTGTGGTTAATAGACATGGAACGTCGACAAATGCAAAAGTTGTCATCGCTTTCTTATGAAGAAATTGAGAAAATTTTGGAGCTACGGACAGATGTTTTCGCAGATGTTAAAAACTCTTTGTCTTATATACTTGGACGATAACACAGGACAGTTCCTTAGTTGTTTTAATGCCTATCAGGCTTCAGCCTAAAGGCATATAAATGTAAGAAGAAATTTGATCATTAAAAATACAATTTCAAGTGTCAATTTATGAACTAAACAGCAGGACGAAGGAAAAGAAAAGAAAATTATTACAGAACTCTTGTTTGTGTCGCCTGTAACTTTATAACTTTCCATATACCATGTGCAGTAATTTTCCATTATTTATGTTTGTCATTCATTTAGTTCACGTGTGATTTGTTACGTAAAATCTTAGTATTTTTGACAAAAATAATACGTCATGGTGCGGAATGTATTTAAATTACTACAAGTCATATATTTGGAAATTTACAAAGGCCTGATTAAAGCCTAAGCGCCTTAGCAACATTGAACAGAAAATAAAGGAAAAGCCTTCAGGGAAAAGAAAAAAAATTCCAAAGATGTATAAGAAAATATACAAAGTACCAAAAAAAAAAAAACATGTACACATCACAGCGGGGGTGCATTTTATTTAAGGGCCAACTCAGCCAACGACAATGAAATTTATTTTTTGTTTCCATCTTTCACATGCAAAAGGCAACTCACATTGCAAGTATTTGCCAAGAGCATGTCACATGTTATCTTATGGCACAGGTGAAATTGTGCACCGTACGAATTTAGCGCGTTGCTAGGGCATCAAGATGTACAAAAAAAAACATTTACCGTGACCATGAAAAACGGAAACCTACCTACCATTCATGCCAGTAAGCGTGGGAACAATTTTCACAAGAATTGTTGAAATAATCCAAATGTTCTTTTGTCCTCCACATATTTTTCATATTTTTTTTACAACAATTCTTTCTTTTATAGGAAAGAAAACAGCTGATGCATAAATGTACCTTTAATAGCAATCAAGATTAGAAATTTTGAATAGAATGGCAATAATAATCGAAAGTAAAATACATATGAAACTCAATTTACACTCATTCAATTCATGTACACACAATCTAATACTTGAGCAATGCATTGCTGCTCTACTCGTCCTAACAATCATCATTTCCCCTCTTTTTTTTAATTTTTCCCTTTCATTTTCACAACAAGAACAAAAATATGTATTTAAATACCTACTTATTCACAAAACATATGAATTCTTTTTTTTTTAATTTTTTCAAGCGACTGCATCAAGTGTGTAAATTTTAGGGGTTAGAAAATGAACGAAGAGGGTTTTCAGTGTAATACATAGGCACAGAAATAATATCCCGAAATAATCACGTTCCTATAAGTATACGAGGTATGTTCAAAGATTAGTTGAGTTTCGCGGGCCATGTACATTCGACTCCTAAATATTTATTTTTTTCATATTGTTACACTCGTCTCGAACACATGTTCACTGTTTTAACTGAACAGTTAATAGATAAGAATGGATCAAAGAATTTGATTCAAATTTGGTGTATAAAAATGGAATTAAGCGCTTAGAAACACTCGAAATATTGACAGTGGTTTACGGTGAGAGTGATATGAAAATTCACAATATTGTTATGAAAATGGAAACGGTGTACCATCGTTTAACATTAAAACGATAAACAAAAGCTACACAAACAAATACAACGAACTTGTTACAAGTAAACCAACAACATCAGTATGAGAGAAAAAGGGATAGGCAAGTAAGCGAGAAGGCAACAACAAGCAATATGAACAAAATACACCAACAACAATGAAGTTGCGACAGAGTTCTCGAGAAAGCGAAAACACGAACATTCTACTTCAAGAACTTTCATCAGACTGTTTACGTGGGCATATAAAAAGGCAAGACAAAGCAGGCAACGAGTAGTAAGAATTCAGTCAGTTTTGTGTGAAAACGTGTTGCGTGTGAAGAAAACAATCGTGGTTTGATGATCGCCGTTGTAAAGATCTACCGAACAGTTATTAGTGCTTACGCAATAAGAGTGGAAAGTAGAATAGCGAACAAACAATTATTGTTGTATACGACAAGTTATAAGCAGTGGCACACAAAAATAGTGCGTTCAATAAAGAATTTAATTGAAACTAAAACCAATTTATTTTTATTTTGTTTGCAATCAACGAACTCGTATTTTAAACGTTTTTAAAAAAGGTAAAAACGTAACAATATTTTTTGAACACACCTCGTATATATTTCATAGTTTGATTATCGTAATCAGGTCATTGAATAGAAAATTACAAAAAAAGATAATTAAGAACATATTCTTTACAAGAATATGGACACGCTCACAGCACACGTGCATTTTTTACATACAAATCGAAAGGTTTTTTAGAAACATACATACATACATATATAGCATGTACTCATAAGGTATCATATTGTACATTAAGTATTAATATTGAGAAAAATAAAATGTACCTGCGGGTTTTAATAAATTTTTTTAAACTAAGACCTGGAACAGAGTAGAGTAGTTGTAGTAGAAACTGAAGCTGAAGCTTACGACGTAATGAGTAACATATCAAGAGAAAATGCAAACAGAATAGTGAAGCTCTCTTATAATGTTGACAAATATCATTTTCAAAAACCTACGAAATAATACAGAAATATTATACGAATTTTCTAATAAAATACGTGTCAAATTTTATAATAAAATCATATTGAACAACATATTTTTCTCCAGCAACATTAAATTTCATGCTGCACACACATATTTTATGTTGAATATATCGAAAATTATGCAAACCATATCCAAAATTTATATTTGTCGTGCGGCAAACATTAAAAGTTCGTTTTTTGCGCTGCAGCTTCTACTACAGCGACTACAACAAATTGGAATGTTGTTTTTAACTTTTGACATCTTGCAGCGTTACTCGTTACGTTATACTACAGCGACTAATATGTTCCCCAATTAAAGCTTTATTTGTCATATTGAAAATCAGTGTCAATCAATATATAAAATTGTTAAATTTTTACCTTTTAAAAACGTTTAAAATATGAGCTCGTAGATTGCAAATAAAATGAAAATAAATTTGTGTTTAGTTTTAATTATAATACTTTATTGTTTGCACAATTCTGTGTGCCACTATTCACAACTTGATGTAAACAACAACAATTGCTTTTCCTTGTTATTCCTCAGGAACCCCATACCCCATAACAATACCCCATAACAATTACTGCACAATTATTCGACAGATCTTTGCAACGGAGATCTGCAAACCACGATTACTCTCTTCAAACACACCGCGTCTTCACACAAGACTGACTGAACTTCACTGACACAGTCGCCTGCTTTGCCTTGCCTTTTATATGGCAGAGTAAACAGTGTGATGAGTGTTCTTGATGGCGAACGTTCCTGATTTCGCCTTCTCGAAACCATACCATTTATTATTGTAGTATTGTTGGTGTATGTTTTTAATTGTTTACCATTTTTTTATGCTGGTGTTTGTTGTTATATTAAGCAGTACTTTAATTTGTAAACAGGTTTGTTTACTGCTTTGTTTTGTTTTTGTAGCTTCTGTTTATAATATTAATGTTAAGCGATGTAAAAGCAAAGCACCAGTATCTAAATTCTCCATTTTCGTTAGTATGATATTATATTATCATACTTTCTATTATCTATTGGATACCTTAATTTTTTGCTATCAAAATAGTTTTACAGACATTCATAGGAATTACAGTTTTTCCGTAATTGTTAACCGGTCATCAGGGTAGAGTCTGGTAGTAGAGTTCATCAATTTTTCTTTAATTTTTGGCAGTTGTGAGTGGAAGAATTGAAAATGAATTGTAATTTACACAATTTTTAGCTTAAAAAATGTTTCGATATTGACAATATGACTTCTGTAGCGTTTAATTGATGGAAATTCGATCAATCAAAACTAGGTTTTCCCTTGAGAAAATTGAATTAATGTCTTATAAACACCATCTGTAGATATCATAATTAGGCACCATTAGGAACCATACTCTGATGCCGACAAGATGAGTAAAACCAATTTCATAACGGGGGACTATCGTTGCTTCGATTACACGGGAGGGAAATATTTACTATAATAATAATCAAAATTTATATCGTATAGTGATTCACTTTATTTTTGTCTTTTATTAATTACTTTTATTTCATACACGTTGTTTATCTTGTTTTTCGTCTAACCTCACGGAAACTCACATAAAAAGTCAAGTTGGTTGCAATTCTTAAAAACTACGTTAGTTTGAGTTCATATGCAATTACAATTAATGTTACCATATCTTACATTTCTACAATTAGTGTTACCATATCTTATATTACTACAATCGGAAACAATTGACATGAAAGGATTTAGACAATTAAACGTCTCCGTAGTCTAGTAGGTAGTGTGTTGGCTTATTAGATATGAGCAGTTCAAACCCCATGCCAGTCATTTCGATAAAAACGAAATAAAAAATATTTCTTTGGCGCCTTCCTCTCAGCAGATTTCTTCAAAAACTCTGAGAGTAACTAAAATTGCCACGAACAGTTTCTCAAAAAATCTGTCATTCGTAATCGACTTTGACCTGTAGGTTCCGGCACTCGTGTATAAAATAATAAATACACACAACTTAAGTGGCGTGAGAAGCCACGATTACGGTCTGGTTGAAGAGTTATAACGACCAATTATGTAGCTATAAATTATTGAATGTAGGGATCCTGATACATATATTTTGTATGTACACTCTTTACACTAATTGTAATGTTTCATTTGAGGAACCTATCATCAAATTCGTAGGAATGTTAACAAATGTAAAGAGCCAATGAGACTGATATAAGAGTAGTAAGTTGGACCATGTATGTATATTTCGTTTTCCATTATATTTTCAAACTAAATTAGATATTTGAAGTGTTACGGATTCGCACAATTCATTTTGTCGCTTCAAAATTGACTTATTATCTGAAAATATTAATACCACCACACTACATGTGTGTATCTCCATCCTTCGCATCTGAAACATATTGTTAGCACTGAAATAGGATACTTTATCTCTATACATTGTGATATATCTATATTGTTAACAATAGTTCTTAACTCCAGTGAGTATTTATTTTAAAAATTCATAGAATTCATGATGTTTCTTACAATGTATGTAGACTGGTTTACAATTGAACTCTTAATTTATTAGTTCTGCCGTCAGTGACTTTCGAAGTTTGACAGTAGATAATGGCCATCTTTTTGAAACTACATCTATCAAATTAGTGATCATTTATTTAGTCACCGCGAAGGGATATAGCTTCTAACAGCACGTGTAAATAATGAAATTGTATTAAGAAAACGAATGTCCTGTTCGGGCAACATAGCGCACGCTTTGCTCATTGACGTAATTGTCTTATCGAATATTCGCAATGTGGTGGATAAATTCAGGTCCACAGTTATCGTAAAAGATGGACCAACATCCGTACACCGCTATTCGTGGAGTGTGCAAGAGAATCCCAAGCAATCGATTTCGTTTCATTGACAAGATCCCGGGCATTCGCAGACCACAACACGCGGATTTTACTTAGTGACTTGGGTCTGCATCCTTACAACATTTCGCTGACACAGGAACTGAAAGTAAACGACCATAATGACGTGGGTTTGTTGAATAGAGCAGGTTGCAACTGATTTCTAATTTTCAACGAAAAAGTCCCTGTTTGGTGTGACCTCATCGGCCTACATATGTATCTTATCGTGCACTATAGGTCTGTAGTTACCAACTTCTACTGGCCTGTATTAGATGATCTGACGCCATGTATTTTCAACAGAACAGCACTACGTGCCATATGTCATCCCACATTGGATATTCCACATGAGTTATTTGAGAGAATGGTCATTTAACGGCGAGATGATACGAACCGACCACCGAGATCATACGATTTGACCCAGTTAGACTTTATTGTGGGGTTTTCTTAAGTCGCAGGTGTATTTGAATAAGCCACAGTGATCCTGAAAGCCAACCTAATCCATGACACCAGTCAAATTCAGTATGATGAGAGTCATGGAAAATTGGACATTTCCACTCAGAAAAGCACACATTTTGTTTCATTTAAATTGGAAAATAGGAAACGCTTAATGATAGACTCGATATATTGTATGTACATACATATAAAAGTACGTATATACAGTGGACACCAAAAGTCTTAGTACTCCAATATATTTTGACAATTTCATGAATTTTAACCAACAGTTTGTATAAAAAATTAAGGGATTTATATTTATTTTATTAATTTATTTCTGTTTTATTATAAAACAAACAATTTTTTAATGTTTTTCATAAGACAAGAGAAAAATAAGGAAAAATTTCGAATTTTAAATTCTAAGGCCTAATATATGAAAATGTTATCTCTTGTATTTAGTAGAATACAAGCAGTTTTGTTTAGTGTTTTCTGGTGGTATCAAGAGCAAGTTTTTCGATTGACTTTTGTTTGAGGTTTAGCGATTACGTAACCGTTCTTTCAAATGATCTCCTAAATACTCTCTTGAAGTCATATCGGGACTTTGTGCAAGAGTATTAAGCCTGTGGGGATTTTTTTGTCAAAATATATTGGAGTGCCAAGACTTTTGCTGTCCACTGTATATATGTATATGTAGATATATTTTTAAATTAATTGTGTTTTTCTTTTTCATTTTCGATTTGCTCTATCAAATCTGGCTGGCTTGTCAAAATTTATTTCATTAAGGGTTTGTTTGTTTCGTTGTGTCTCTCCACTACCTAGACTTATTGGTAGGTAGACCTGGTTCTTAATTGTGTTCATATGGTTGGTTTTGTTGTTTGAATTTCATTTAAATGCCATGACCTTTTATTCTGTACGTGTGATAAAAATCACTTGTTCTAGAGAATAGAATAGAAAAACACAAATTGCTGCAAGACCGATAGTTACAAAAAATTTTCGTATTTCTCGGCAAACAATATAACACAGGTGTTTATAATTTATTTTTGGTGTATTATTTTTAGTTTTTTTTCTAGTGAATAAAATTTATATTTTTTAAAACTATGTTAACGTTATGGCGTAAATCTTTTTTACATGATGTGTTGTAAGTTATTATTCGTATTCTTTGCATTTTAAATACCCGCACCATACACACATTAATTTCAATTCTAATGCCATGCTACACCCAATATTATGTTGAATTTCAGACGTGAGTATCTTCTATCTTCTAGCAGTTTTTATAAATTATTTAATTTTTTCGGTTAAAGATTATTAGAATAACAATTTTTTTTGTATTCATTGTTTAAATGGTTTTTATGTCATTTCGACTTTTTTTGATGTACGATTTTCAATGGCGTTCAAGGTTTCTTAACCATAATTTTATGGGAAAATTTACATTTTGAACACACACACCATAATATTAGAATTTTGGATTCTCATTGCAATAATGGCTTGAGATTATATTTCAATTACTATAGTTTTGTGATAAAATAACTTATAAAATACGTTTTGCTTCTAAGATCGATGCAATGGCATGTAATCGGCATGGATATCGATCAAGTTTTTAAATTGCCAAATCTAGTTATAAATGCATGCTCATGTGGATACTTAGTTGGAAAAATCTGTTAAACTAGCGTTTTGACAAATAAATCTACCAGGTGTAGCAGGTATAAAATGAGCATTATACACCTATCCCTCGTTTTGCACGATTTCGATTTAACACGATTTTTTTATTTCTCGTGTAAATCGAGGGATGAAAAATATCTCGTTTTGCACAATTTTTTTATTTAAATGAAAACAAGCTTTTGACACAATTTATAGTAAATGAAAAAGGATTGCCCTTTAAAGTGCTCCTTGTAACTCATAATGCACCAGGTCATCCTAAGGATTTAGAATTTGAGAATATCCAAGTAATATTTCTACCGAAAAACCAGGGAATTATTTCAACATTTAAGACGCTTTATATTAAACGTGCATTTGCATATATTTTAGAGCAAATTGATAATAATACATGTGTTGAAGTAATGGAAGCATGGAAAAAATTTACAATTTTAGATTGTTTAAAACATGTAGGATTATCACACACCGAAATAAAAAAACAACGCTTAAGGGATGCTGGAAAAAATTATGGATCGGAATATGTGATAATAATAATTCTGGTGATCTTTTAGAACATGAACGAACACAAATAATTGATTTAGCCCGAACAATTGAAGGTGAAGGTTTTGTTGACTTTGCTGAGTGAGATGCTTTTGCACTAATGGTTGACAAAGAATTGGATATAGATGAACTAGTTGGTATAGTTAATGAAACTGATGAGGAAAATAATGAGTCTAATGAAGATGATTCACAAATCGTTGAAATGACATCACAAAATATTTCTGAAGGTCTTAAATTAGGCCGGAAATTGAGAAATCATTTTCTACAATATGATATTAAGTTTCAAAAATACATTTCTCAAGGCTTGGCCCAATATCGGGAGGTATATAAAGAATTAAAAAAAACTCCTCACGAATACCTAAACTAACTAAATATATCTCAAAATCCCCACGTCCCCACATCGAACCAGAAAACATTGAGTTATCGAGCGATGATTTTGCCACCAACCGAAGAAATACGATTAGTTGTCGAAGAAAGTGATAACGAATAAATATATGTAGGTACATATACTGAAATTGGTTGAATATAACTTATTTTTTTTCTTAACAGTTTATGTATTGATTTTTTGCTAATAACATTTTTATATGTATATTTTTGTGTTTTCTCTTATTTGTATTGCATTTAATTTTTAAGTTTTATGAATTTTATAACTATTTTGGTTGTTAAATAAAATGAAATTGTTTTCTTTTGTTTGCTTTGTTACGTTATTCACATTAAAACAAATAAAATTATATTAAAAAAAATACTATATATACCAGTTTTTGTCATTTTTTCGATTTACACGATTTTCCATACAAATTTTTTTGAATTCGTTTTACACGATTTTCTCAGGAACGTATCTATCGTGCAAAACGAGGGACAGGTGTATTTTGTAAAAAAAAAAAAAAAAAAATAAATAAAAATATAATACTTTACTTAGGGCCATTATTACAACTTGCCGTTAACTAAAGGGAGAATTTTAACGGGCAGATAAATTGTTTTTCATTTTTATAAGTAGACAATATGGTAGAAGTGGGCGTTAAGCTAAAGGGAGGATCATCCTACCGGTAACTTTTAAAATTCAGTTTATGTTTGAACTTGCCATATATATTATATATTATTTTCAATAAGGCAACTTCAAATATAAACAAAAAAAAAATTAAGCCCGTCGTTGCCACCGCGTTTAAAAGAAACTTGTTTAATTGAGCGGTGTTATCAACATTGCTACGGCACTACCACACTTTTTTAAAAAGTTAACTTTATTTTATCTGTAAATTGTAATAACGAAAATAAGTTAAAGGTGACTTTAAAGTTCACTTTAGCTAAAGTTACCTTTAACTAAACCAAACTTTAACGGCAAGTTGTAATAATGGGCCTTATTGTTATTATTAACCTAAATTTGCAAAACTAACAACAAATACAACGCTCAAAGAGGCTTTTAATGTACTAAAGTAATAGAAATTATATAAATTTGTAATTTCTAAAAATTGTTAAAATAAATCGTCCTAAGTTTAATATGATATTTTTGAAGCATAAAATTGTCAAATCGGGCAGCTTTTTTTGTATCAATCCTGTCGATATTTCAGTCAAATTTCTTATTTAGATTTTTATATCAATGTAATCACTAACAAATGATTTTAATACAGTCATGTTCAATTTATATTAACATTTTAGCTTTCAGCTCAAAGCAAAATTTTATTTTCCAAAATTTAAAAAAAAAAAACATGCGGAACTGAACGTCAAAAAATTCTCTACAAGTGATCAGACGTTGTTTTACAACTGCAAACTGTAGCCTCTGTTTTTTAAATTTAAACTGTCTGTTTGACATTTAGTATCATAATCATTTTATTTGCATGTAAAATAATTACTGTCGTGCTATTCTCTTTACTTACGAGAATGGCACTGTCAAGTTGATTAACACTTATCCTTGGCAGAACAGTAAATTAAGAAATTTTACGAGTTTAAGCATCATATAAAAATTTTATTCAATCAAAAGTAGTTTAATGAGCACTTTACGACTTCAACTTGACATTACTAATAAAAATTACAGTGCATACATACATACATACATATGTATGTATACAGTGGACAGCAAAAGTCTTAGTACGGCAATATATTTTGACAAAAAACGTCCCCACAGGCTTAATATTCTTGCACAAAGTTCCGATATGACTTCAAAAGAGTATTTAGGAGATCATTTGAAAGAACGTTTACGTAATCGCTAAACCTCAAACAAAAGTCAACCGAAATACTTGCTCATGGTGCCACCAGAAAACACCAAACAAAACTTGTACATACAATTCCGAATGGATTAAATTGAGTGCTTGACCTTAAATGATATTCTACTAAATACAAGGAATAACATTTTCATATACTAGACCTTTGAATTTTAAATTTACTTAGGGTTCTCCTTGGGGGTACCTATGGAATCATCTGAAACTTTTCCTTACTTTTCTCCTGGTTTATGAAAAACGTTAAAAAATTGTTTGTTTTATAATAAAACAGAATTAAATTAATAAAATAAATATAAGAACCATAATTTTTTATACAAACTGTTGGTTAATTGTCAAAATATATTGGAGTAGTAAGACTTTTGCTGTCCACTATATGTATGTATTTACATGCATGAAAAATTTTTAAAATTTTGTTATATGAAGGAGGGTAAGGTAACTAAGCAATCTTTTTTTTATGACAATGATTTCTTTTTTTCTTTAGGTGTCTTATATGGCAAATATTTGTTAAATTAAGCAACACAAACAACAATACCAATATCATGAAAAGGCTCTTTTTATTGATTTTGTTTTTGATTAAATTAAAATTAAAAATTAAAAAAAAACTTTAAAGGGACATAAATTTTTTGTGAATTTGTTTGTGAATGACTTTATTTAAGGTTTTATGACCTATAAATTTTCTTATTAATTAAACGCTAATAAAAAATGGGACAACAAATTAAAAAAAATTTTATAACATTGGTTTTCATGCTTCCGACTTTGAATTTAATTTTATTTATAGCCTTGGATTCCTGCTGATATTTTCAATGGATAAGCATTATCGTACAAATGTATTTCCGCTAAA
Source organism: Sarcophaga caerulescens (assembly GCA_927399465.1). Classification (NCBI taxonomy): domain Eukaryota; kingdom Metazoa; phylum Arthropoda; class Insecta; order Diptera; family Sarcophagidae; genus Sarcophaga; species Sarcophaga caerulescens. Next base: position 25,084,925 of record OV656867.1, read on the forward strand.
TAGAAATTTTGCTTTTTAAGACGAAACATTCTAGAATTTATTTCATACGCTCAAGTACTTTTCTTGTACTGTTAATGTTTACTAAAACATATTTGAAGTCGCCGTAGTCTAGTAGGTAGTGTTTTGGCTTAGTAGACGTAAGGCCACGGTTCAAATCCCAGGTCAGACATCAAAACGAAAATATGAAAAAAATTTTCTTTGGCGACTTCCTCTCAGCAGATTTCTGACAAGTCCTGCCTTATCGTATCCAGCCTGGACTATTCTTCTCCAAATCAGTATTGCAAATCCAAGAGAGCTCCTTTTGTTTTTAAGCATTTATCCAATATTTCATTAATCGTGTAAAATAGACAAGGTTTTTGGATATACTTGGTGTATCCCACTTGTTATGTGGAATAATTCCCTCAATAAAATATTTCTGGAACGTATTGACAAATACCCCGGCCTATATTGAATAGACATCTTAAGTATCAGAGATCAGTAATGAATCGTTTTTTCCCTACTCATAAGCACTCATGAAATTTTGAATATAAGTGAGTCAACAATATTGAAACTTAACTACTCTGATTCATTCGTACTCATTACAACGTTGATTTATAAGTACAGGTTGTAATGAGTATTCGTACAACGTTGACATCAAACTCATACCATTCGAAATATGTTTGATTCATAAGCCTACTCATTTAGATTCATAACTTTAGAAAAATACTTATAATACTTATGAATGATTCAACATTATCTAAATTTACAGTCTTAGTTGTTGTTGCATTTACAAAAAAAGAAAACAGACACATAAGCAAATGATACAGATCTGCAAGCTGAGCAAACGCACAACCTTCTAGTGAGTATTTTAGTGTTCGTACGCGAAACATACTTATTTTGTGATTCTTTTAAATGTTGAGTTATGGAGGGTAGAAATCAATAATATCATACGTGTTGTTAAGTATGAATATTGATGAGTACTTCAAACATTGAATATGAGTAGAGGTTCCATGATATTAAAATAAGTATGAATGCGTATAAGTATCAGAAATTATGAGTATGATTCGATTTTATTCTTCTTTTTTAATACCCATTGCCGATCTCTGTTACGTATCCTCTGTGGGATAACTTCCAACTCTGGTGTTTTCCTGTCTCCCCTTTTAGCTAATTTCGTAAGTAGCCCTTCATAGCCTTCTATTTGTGACGTGTGAACTCATCTATCTTTCTGAATTTATTATTGAAGCCTGCCTGAAAAATTTTATAAATTTCTACATCATTTCATCGACGGATTTTAAGTTCATGCAATATGAAGAAATCCTTTTTTATTCAAATCTTATGCTGTCAGTATTAACATGTTTGCTAATATGTTATTAGTATGGTTTGAATAACTTATTAAAGTCAGTTTTTCGTTTACATTTTAACTACTTACTCCATAAGGTCAACATACAACCGTAAACTGTAAAAATTACTTTTAATTTGTTTAAAAAGGCAACACAGTATAAATACGTTTACCAAAAATGTTTGTTAATGCTTAATCCCTTGACATTATCTCGAAACCCATTCATACCCATACCAACTATATGCATCCTCCTCTATAAGTCTTTATGTATCTATAAACTTCCATGAATGTATCTTCTTCTACATGATATTAATGTATGCGGTATGTATACGTATTTGACGGTACATATATGTGAGTTACAAAAAACAGAAAATAATAATAAAACCTCATTTAAAATGGCAAAAAAATAAAGGAAAATCTTAAAATTAATACGTGTCCATATACAGAGTTCATAAATATTACAATAAATAACAATATAAATGGTCATTGGGTATATGTATACCATACATACAGTGTCTAACAATTTTTTTCGACCAGTCCCTTTTGAGAAAATATAAAATATATACTGCAAATTATACTTTTAAAAATTATTAAAATGGTTAATTATCATATTTAATTATATTGTTACCTTTTTTGCCTTTTTAAAAACGTTTAAAATATGAGATCATAGATTGCAAACAAAATAAAGATAAATTGGTGTTTAGTTTTAATTAAAATTCTTTATTATTCGCACAATTCTGTAGGCCACTGTTCACAACTTTATGTAAACAACAACAATTCCCTTGTTTGTTATTCCTATGCTTACACTCTTTGCATAAACAATAACAATTACTAGACAATTGTTCGACAGATCTTTGTAACGGAGATCTTCAAACCACAATTACTCTCTTCAAACACACCGCATCTTCACACAAGACTGACTGAACTTCATTAACTTAGTCGGCTGCTTTGCCTTGCCTTTTATATGGCAGAGTAACAGTCTGATGAATGTTCTTAAAGGCGAATGTTCGTTGCCTCGCCTTCTCGAGATCTCTATAAATATAAACATCGTTGTTTCATTATTGTTGTTTGTGTATTTTGTTGTACTTTTGTTTACTTGTTTACCATTTTTTATGCTAGTGTTTATTGTTATATTAGGCAGTGCGATAATTTGTTAACAAGTTCATTGTTTTTGTAGCTTTAGTTTAAAATTTTAATGTTAAACGATGTAAAAGCAAAACAACAGTATCTAGATTTGTTTCATTTTCGTAACAATGGCCGACTTCCTAAACGCAAGTTGCAATTCATAATTTAAAAAAATGTGTATGCAATGCAAAACATACCTTAAATGCAACCTTGCATTGCATACATTTTTTTTGCATTTTATCGGCATTTAGGAACGTCGCTATGCAACTCATCCATAAAACATATGTTATTAAATTGAAATTTTGTTTATAGTAAAATGGAGGTAACACAAAATTATTTACCAGTATTGTTGGCAAATGCTGAGGAATTATCTCAGACTACATCTTCAAAAAACATTGATTTGTTAATAATATAATAAATAATATAAAATATTTAATTATGTGTATAGAATCTATCAATTATAAATAATTTATTAAATATAGAAAAGAAAATACTTACTCAGCCAATGCACTTCAAGTGTTTGCATACAAAATAAAAATGATGCGCGATTTTGACTGCTGATACTCATTAAAATGCGTTGCCAAGCGATTAGGAACATTAGACGTTGCCAATAACTTTACAAATGCGTTTACGAAGTGTATGCATTGCAAATATGCATTGCAACTTGCGTTTAGGAAGTCGGCCAATATCTTTTAATTACATCTTCTTTGCATGAACTTCATTAATTGTTCGGTGGTTTGAGAGATCATTTTCAATCGTTCATGCTTTAATACGACTGTAAGAACTTGCCTGATCTATATTTTTGCGTAATACTCGTATAACCGAAATTCCTTTCTCATGCCTTGCTTTTTTTTACTTTACAGTAAATTTGATTATATGACTTCGAATTACATACATTTGTGCGTTGTAATCTCGAAAATGTTGAACATTTCTATGTACTCCAGCCATAAACACGATATCAGCACCAAATCTGATTATTGCTTTGAGGTTGTCATTTTGAAGTTCTGTATTTGGTACATGTCAGAAGTTGTGTGCATAATTAACGATACGGACTAGAGATATTAAATTTCGACTCATCCATAATAATGACTGACTTTCAAAATCTTAAATATTTGGTTATGTGGTACTTATTGAATTTAAGATTTTTATTTTATTTATTTGTTATACAGTAATCCCCCGATTTACGTCGCAGTTGGTTCCAAAAAAAGGCGACGTAAATCAATTGACGACGCAAATTAAACTTATAGGGAACAAAAAATTTGACGACGTAAATCGAAACAACGTTAATCGAGGCGACGTAAATCGAAGGATTACTGTAATTGACATAGCACAACAAGATATAATATGACAGTGCTATGTTTAGAAGCAATAAGATATAAAACATATAAAAAATTAACATTAATTAAATATAACAAGTTAAATAAAAAATACAAAATTAATACAAATATTAAGCTTAAATATAAAGAAATTTAAAAAACTAACAATACTGCAGAAATAAATAAAAGAGATTGAAAGATAATTTTGCATTGCCTAGATTTTGAATGTAGTTTGGTAGGGAATTCTAAAGACCTGTGGTGTGTGTAAAAAAAACTGTCGCTGAGACAGAAGAGTCTTGAATCGTTGCTGAATAATCTTCATACCCCGGTAGGATCTAGCAAACATAGTTCGGCAAAATAAATAATCACCCTTATTCTGGTTGTCGTCGTCGACGTCGTCTTGCGTCGACAGTTTAAAATTGGTATTCTGTTTGTCGTTATTGACAGTTATAGATGACTGTCGACACACATTCGGTATTCTGTGAGTCAATACGCCGTCGATATTGTGTTGTGTCGACTCTGATTTTGTCGACTCTGATTTTATCGACATCATTTTTGGTAACGACGACGACGGCGACGACGACGACGACAACCAGAATAAGGGTGAATATTTCGAATGTTTCGTGATATAGAATAAGGCATTTAATTTTCAAAGATTATCAAATTTTATACTAAGTATACTAATGAGAAATATGATCACGACGCTCTCTACGAAAGTCATATCTAGCTACGTTGTTATATGCAAAGTTAAGTTTTCGATTGTCATCATAATCGCAGTTTGCGAAGATTTGACACCCATATCAAAGTACCGGAATTAAATACGTTTTGGCAAGTTGCGTACGAATGACAGAAGGAGTTGAATCTATGACAGACCACAAATTTCGAGGCATGCTATAAATTCTGCCAACAACGACACTTATATGGCTGGACCACAATAATTTGACAGACTTGACAAAGTCAATTTTATTTCCCTTGATACTCAATTCAGGTATGACAAATGATCTATTGGTTCTCGAGAGTATAATACATTTATACTTAGAAGGATCCATTAGCTGAAGCCCAGTTGTCAATCTTTACTAAATCACGATGAATATAATCCATTACAGTTAACCAAACCATCTGGTAGATCATTTGTATACATACAAAACAACAGAGGCCCAAGTATTGACCCCTGGGGAACAGCTCTACTAATATTAAGTGCATCTGAGATATTGCCATTAAGATGAACTTTTTGAAATCTATTTATTAAATAAGAATAAATTAGATTATAGGCAGAATTTGAAAAATAAAACAGTTTCCGGAGCTTTTTCAATAGAACTTCGTGATCGACTGTTTCAAAAGCTTTGAAGTGATCAAGCAGAACTAAAAATGCTATACTATTTTCATCTAGTTCCGACCTAAGGTCCTTAACTACATTTATTAGAGTGGTAGTACAACTCCTACCTTTCATGAATTCCGACTGACTAACAATTAAGTAATTGTGTGTTTCCAGATAATTATTGCTCTACTTAATATTTCCTGTCTCGATATGTACTACCAATAAAACTATACTTTCGAAGTCATGGTGAATACTTTCTACAACTACATGTTTTACTAAGTTTTATTTTTTTTTTTAACTTCTATATCCAGTTTTCGATCAGATATTATCGGGAGTTTCCTTATTTTCTGAAGTCGCAGTAATCTAGTAGGTAGTGTGTTAGCTTATTAGACGCAAGGTCATGGTTCAAAACGAGAATATGAAAAAAAATTTCTTCGGCGACTTCTTCTCTACAGATTTCTGGGAAAAAAATCTGAGAGTAAATAAAATTGCCACGAAAAGTTTCTCAAAAATCTGTCGTTCGCAGTCGACTTTAAACTCCACTCATGCGTACAAATTGTCACACACAACATTACTAATGTGAGAAGCTAGGTCGTTAACCTGCCTCAATTGTTGTAATGACCAATTATGTATGTTCTTTATTTTCTGCAACTATCTAGTTTTGAATGTAAGTACTCTATAAATCCACATTAGAATTTTGTCAATATCTCGTTTTTAATTATTAAATTCCATGGACTTAATTCTTTTAGAAAGAGTTGGCCGAAATAAATTGTGAGTCACTGTATGTATCAGTTCGTACTTTGTGGTTACAAACGTATGTACATGTTTTTTTTTTTTTTGGTTGCAGATTTAATCTATTTACTATTGCTGTTGTTGCTTTCTGTTGGTCCCATTCGTTTCTATCCATAACGTATAAAGAAAATGAAAAATCTTATCAAAGCAAGAATACAAAAAGTTTTTTTTTTTTTATTTTACCGATTTGTATTAAAAAGAGGTTTAATTTTCCTTCTCCATCTAAGCCAGTAATATATTCATGAAGAGAATAAGACAATTGCCTTAAATATTGTTAAATTTGTATTGTATTATACATACATACAGTGGACAGCAAAAGTCTTAGTACTCCAATATATTTTGACAAAAAAAAGTCCCTACAGGCTTAATACTCTTGTACAAAGACCCGATATGACTTCAAGAAAGTATTTAGGAGATCATTTGAAAGAACGGTTACGTAATCGCTAAACCTCAAACAAAGGTCAACCGAAAAACTTGCTCATCGTGCCATCAGAAAACACTAAACGAAACTTTTACATTCAATTCCAAATGGGTTAAATGAAGTGCCTGACCTTGGGGGATATTCTACTAAATACAAGGGATAACATTTTCATATATTAGGCCTTTGAATTTTAAATTTACTCAGGGTTCTCCTTGGGGGTACCTATGGAGTCATCTGAAGCTCTTCCTTATTTTTTTTTTTCTTGTTTCATGAAAAACATTAAAAAATTTTTTGTTTTATAATAAACACAGAAATAAATTAATAAATTGTCAAAATATATATGAGTACTAAGACTTTTGGTGTCCACTGTATGTAAAAAAAATCAAACCTATTTATGGCATAAATACTGTGTGATTTAGTGATAAAACAAATATTCGGTTAATTTACAAGATATACATACAGCGATACCTAAACTAATAAGGACACCAATGTGACACTTATACAAAATACGCCATTATTGAGCTCAATATTTTATATAAAGTTTCAATTAATAATTGCGCAATAATTGTTATAATATTGAGTAAAACTTAAAATGCAGCACTGTCATAAGTGTATTGAGTGAGCATATTACAATTAACCGATCACTTTCACGACAAACAAACCCTAATATACTAACAAACAACACTTATTTTTGCGACCAAAATAAAAACAATGTTGTTGTTTACCAGCTGTCAATCGAATATTGAGTAAGCTGAATTGCGTATATTATTATACCTGAACACTTAAAATATTGTACTCAATTAATGGAATATTGACTCAATAAAAGTGGGATTTGATGAGAAAGTAAGTAAAATTAGAAAATTTTTGATAATTAAATATGAACCTGCGGGTGGGTAATCTATCGGTTTAAATTTGAACCATCGGTTATTTCGAATCTGGCAATACTAATGTCATTCTAATCTGTCACAAAATTCAAAATATTATCTCCATTGAACTTAATGAATAGATTTACGCTTAAGCAACATTGGGATTTATTTCCAAAACAAAAACAATTGGTGGGAAATTGCACAAAAATGTCGTACAAGATTTAGTCGCAGAGTATACGCAACTTTCTTGCTAAAGTTCGTGAAACTAGTTTAATTGTTAATGCGCCAAGACGTGAGTGTGCTCGCTCGTACAGTGCGTACACCCGAAAATACCAAAGCTAGAGCTGAGATTGTGTGTGAGATTCTATCAACATCAACTCGTCATTGTTCTCAAGAATTTAACGCACCAGTTTACGTCGAATTTTGCGAAAAGATCTCGGTATGAGGCCTTACAAACTTCAATTGGCTTAAGAGTTGAAGCCGCAGAACTAACCGCTTCGTTTTTGATTTGCTAGATAGGCCAACGAAAAACTGCACGATGATGTCGATTTTGCAAAAAAAAAAAACATCTTTTCGGATGAGGTTCATTTTTAATTTTGAGGGTGCGTTAATAAGCAGAATTGCAATATTTGGGGCTCAGAATACCCAGACGTGGTCTTACAGAAACCAATGCATTCATTATGAGTGACTGTTTGGTGCGGCTTGTGAAGCAGGGCATCATTGGCCTATATTTCTTTGAAAATAAGAACGGCGCAGCCATTACGGTCAAAGGAGGCACCAATCGCACCATGATAACCGTTTTTTTTTGTACATAAGATCGTGGCTATCGTTAAGCTTAACAAAGTATGGCATGCAAATCAGGTGTAAGCTTATTAGCTAGCATTAGCCAAAATGGATATCCAACTATTCATAGTTGCAAAAAAATTAACAAATTATTGTCCAATACAGCTTGCAATATGATGATGAAAGTGGACTTGGATCGGCTGTATTTTCAGGAAGGATAAGCCATGAAAGAATTGACTACACTGTACCTAAAAGGGTATAAATTAAATCTATCGCATGAGACTGAAATACAAACCCCTGACTGTATTCAAATGAGTAAAGGACTGCTAAAAAAAGGATAATTAAATAAACATACATCTGCAGAATAACCAGATGATTTATCCCAAAAATTTTATTTAATATAAAATAGGGAAAGGAATATTAAATGCCATAACAAACAGTTAACAAATCATAAAAATCTGACAGTAATTAAAATCCATTAATGGTTCAAGTCTGGGATTAATATTTCATTAAATTATGGTAAAATATCCAGCCAGAGTACATAGTACATGCATTATGGATACGAATTTTAATTACTTACAATTAATTAATTGAAATAAAAAAAACCACAACATCATTTTGTTTATATCTTAATGACAAATAATTTATTACCAAGAATACCAATTACTACACATACAGTTCTTCATAACACAATATTCTTCCGATTCCGAAAGCAGTGACAAATTTATGGAAATATAAGTTGCGGTTGCTGGTATATGTCTGTACATAATCCCCACATAATTCACTAGAATAAGTGACCGACCGACTGAAATACATAATTTCGCATAGTTTTTGTTTCCCTTTTTTTATGCCAGTGGTCAGTTGTGACATAAAATAGTATTTTTGTTTTTGTTTTTGTTTTTGTTTCTGTTTTTTTTTAACAAGCGAAACCTTTCTAATTTATAAATGATTCATGTGTGCAAACGTTCGTTCGTTCATATGGAATAGTTTTTTTGTTTTGTTGAATTTTGTTTCATTTTATTTTATTTATTGTCGTTTGTTGAGATTTTCTGTTCTGGGTTTTATTGCAAAAACTAAAACAAGATGCTACAACAACAACAACAACAACAATTTATAAAAGGCTATGAAACTTATCTGAGAAATTTACGACAGTTTGAGTGTGCGGTTGATTTGTTTAGTAATCTCTTGAGCTTTTGTTTATTGTCCTTTAACGATATTTTATTTGGATGAGTGTGTGTTGTGTGGCTGAGTGTGTGTGTGTAAAAATGTCGTAAAAACGATCAGCATATAAATTCTGAACAAGAAAAGGTTTAACAAACTTTATTATGGGGTATAACAAAACATATTTTTATGACCGTTAGTTGGTTCGGTTTTTTTCTCTTCTCTTCTCTTCTCTTCTTACATTTGACATAACAAATGGAATCATTAAATTATACACATGCACTAACGCACAATACAACGACGCACACAATCGCACATTTATTTGAAGTAATTTTAAGTTGTTTTCCAAGTACTTATGTATGTATGTACACAGAAAGAAAAACGGCGTGCTAAAATCAACTTTTCTATTCTCAATTTAAGCCAAAAAACGTGCTTGAAAAATTAAGCCCGTTTTGGCTATTGTTTGCTTAAAACAAGCAAAAAACGGGATTGATGTGAAAAACTAAGCCTTATATTACTAAAATCAACACTAAAAAGCTCAAATCTATCTAAAAAAGTGTAATTTTGACTTATTTGTTATTTGAGTTATGGAATTGTGGGTTTTAAGTTCAAAAGTAAAAATTTTAATAATTCTCATTTAGTTCATGTGTTTTATACAATATATATCCAACAAAATGTCGTATTTTTCGCAAGTTGCATTTCTTTGGTAGATGACTTGGATTATTCCGGTCGATGACTTGCATTTTTTTGTGTAGATGACTTGCATTTTTTTCAAATCAATCGATTTTAGGATTAAATCAAGTACGAGTTCGAGCTTAAATCAAGTTCAAAATTCTTGAAACAAGCTCGGTTTTGGATAAATTTAGGTTTAAATCAAGTATAATTTAGGGCTTAAATCAAGTTCATTGTGCTCGAATAAAGTACGATTTGCCTCAATTCGATCCCATTTATAAGTTAATCTAGCCTAAATCAACTTTATAATTCTTGAAACAAGTGCGATTAAGGATTACTTCAACTTCTGATTCTCTTGAATCAAGTACGAATTCGATCTTAAATCAAGAAAAAATATGCTTAAACCAAATACATGATGAGATCACTTTGATCCCAAAAAGGCTTAAATCGCGCTAAAATCAACACTTTTGTACTTGGCTGATTCGGGCTTGATTCAACTCTTTTGTACTTGATTCAAGCCAAACCGTACTTACCGTACTATTGTGACCGATATGGATTGATTCAAGCCCGGATGGCTTGATTCTTTTTTTCAGTGTATGTATGCAATGATCACATATAGACTTTCATTATATTTTCATAATAAATACAAACAAATTTGACACACAATCTTGATTTTAAAGCAATATTTCATCAAAGTTAATAAATATATCTGAACAACTGTACGCTTTACAACATACAGTGGACAGCAAAAGTCTTAGTAATCCAATAGATTTTAACAATTTTATGAATTTTAACCAACAATTTGTCAATTTTTTATATTTATTTTATTAATTTATTTCTGTTTTATTATAAAACAAACAATTTTTTAATGGAAAATTTTCTGGTGATTCCATAGGTACCCCCAAGGAGAACCCTGAGTAAATTTAAACTTTAAAGGCCTAATATATGAATATGTTATCCCTTGTATTTAGTAGAATATCCCTTAAGGTCAAGCACTCCATTTAACCCATTTGGAATTGAATGTTTTGTTTTGTTTAGTAATTTTTTGGTGGCACCTTGAGCAAGTTTTTCGGTTGACTTTTGTTTCAGGTTTAGCGATTACGTAACCGTTCTTTCAAATGATCTCCTAAATACTCTCTTGAAGTCATATCGGGACTTTGTGCAAGAGTATTAAGCCTGTGGGCACTTGTTTTTGTCAAAATATATTGGAGTACTAAGACTTTTGCTGTCTACTGTAGATAATGAGGTTGTTTAACATAAATGATCTTATGTAATTATATAGGAGTACGACATTTTAATAGATCTTCATATGACGTTTGGACTCGACTTAAACTGCAGGTTCCGCCGCTCATGTATAAAATTAATTAACACACACAACATAAGTGGTGTGTGAAACTAGGTTATAATCCTGAATAAAATGTTGTAATAACCAATTATGTATGTACATATATCTATAACCATATAATATCATAGAAGATGAACAATAATTTTTAATTTGAGAAAAATTTTCATTTTAATCGGAAAATTAATTTAAAACTTTTTCAAATATTTCATGACTTGTTTACAAAAAACTATAAACTTCATAATAAAAAATATTTCATTTAAAATTACAATCCATGGTGAAATAATTTATAGAGGTGTGAACAATTCTACAACAAACCAAAAACAACAGGGCAATTTGTTGTTTTTCTAGTTGGTTGAGACTGTCAAAAAAAAATTCACCATGAAAGCAAATTTTTAAAAATAAAAAGTAAATAAAAACAAAACAATTGATTTTTAAACTAAATATTCATTTTTATGAATTAAAAATAACGAAAATAATAATAAAATTTTTAAAATATATATAAATGTGTATACAGCATAACATTGTGTAAGGAACTCGTGATATTAAAGGTTGTTCTAGACCCACCAATGCGTTTGTTGTGAAGTTTATTTATTTTGCAAATTTCACTCCGTTGACGCCTTCGCATATCCTGTGGAGCTTTCAAAAAAGCTACCACTTCCACTTTTTTGTTCTTTATTGAAAATTGCACAAACTTTCATTCAAAATTATTCCCTTTAAAATTATTACAATATTTTCTCACAATGAAAATAAACAAAAATTTAAATTTAAGAATCAAACGAAAACATAAACAAATAATAATTTGACAGTCTCTACCTCTCACAACAACATAATCAGCTGACGAGCTAACCACACCTGATAAGTAATTTCACCATGTTACAATCATTTGAATTGACTTGAAAACAAAATTGATGAAAACTATAATTTATTCTTTTTACAATATTTTTATAATTATTTTAACAAAAATTTTAATTTTAGCAACATTTTTAAAATCCAATATAAATCATAAATATTTCTAAATGAATTTATAAACAACTATTAATTATTATTTTCCTAAAACACATTAGTGAGAGACGCAAACAATATTTAATTAAACCCAATCAAAAACTCTTTCAGAAGTCGACGTAAGACGACTTTTGACTTTGTACGGCGTTTAAAACTGCTTAATTCACAAACGAAGAAGAATAGAAAATCGTATGTTGTTCTATAAATTTAATGACATTTTAGAAATTTAACAACTGATATTACAAACGAAGCCTATTTGTGTGTGTAATTGATTTGATTCTTCATTTTAAGAATTTTTTCTACGGATGTAACGGAAGAATATTAGTAATTTATTGATTGTTAAAGTACAACAACCAGATTTTGGCAAATCTCTTAGTAACACATTGGTATCGATACGTTGTACATACGGCTTATGTGACAGCTTACGACAGACCAACGATTTTCCAGGAATTTTAAATCAGTCCAATATATTGTTTGATAGTAAAATAGGTTAAGTATTGCTTTCATATTTAAAATAAACATGAATTTCTTTAAAATTAGTAGTTCTTACAATTTTAGCTATAATTCGTATTTATCGAATGTTCTTTAAGCTGCATGTGAACTATCTGTATCGATAAATACGATAAATACAGTTTGACAACTGAGAATGTTAAACAGCGTTAATGTATCTGTTTTTGAATTGTTTGAAAACTCATCTAAATGATATATGTAGTGAAAGTGTAATTTCTCTTTTAAAGAGATTTTAAATTTGCTTCCTATAATACAAATGCATTTTGAACTCAATGCACATCTTCTCATATAGACAAACAGCACTATCGTGATATATTTTACGTATTAGTGCAACTGCTCTTATTTACTACTTGCAAATATTATAATGTCATCGATATACATGTAATTCATGGCATTAGAGAATGGTGCCACCATTTTTTCTAGCATACGCTGAAAAATATCAGGAGAGTAGTTTACTTTGAACAATAACCGCTTGAATCAAAATAATCCCCTCATACACAGTTATAAAGGTTGTGATTTCTCTACTCTTTTCGTGAAGTTCTAACTGAAGATAGCGGGTAAAATACTTGATTCCCCTCAACTTAGTCATAAAAGTCTTGAACCTCCGCAGTGATCAGTTTGAAATAAGCCCTTCGCATATCTGCACATAATTCATTTTGCTTAAACGCTACTATTATAAGTGAGATCAAGTTAATTGGATCTAATGCTGGTTCGATAATGTATGGACTGAGACCATCATCTTACTTTTGTAGAACTTTTTCTTCCACAGCAATAGGCACGCTTCGCACAGGCCTGTTGATGGAAAATTTTATGACCTCGTTTTTCTGTTTAGGTAATGATTTGATATTATCCACTCGATTTACGATTTTGAACATTGAGTTTTGTAACCGTTTCTCTATCTCTAATACTGATTGAGATAACATTTTCAATAGCATAAAGGAGAGCTTCAAATAATAAAATTAATTCAAGTATCTCTTCAGAAGTGTATGTTCGCATTTCGTAGGTATGTTTAAAACTTACCCCTTCTATCCCTGCAGGAGTTTCTAATGTAGCTCAAAAGGTTAAAACGCGATCCTGAGTCTATGGTGTAATCGTTCAAACATGACAGAGTACATGTCCTTCGGTTTTACCATTACTTATTATTTTAAAACACCCAAAATTACTTATTTTATCACTGAAAACCCGTACCATCTAATTATCATTTTTTTGCGACTTGCCGTTCCAAATTCGATTTGACCTTGCGGGCGAAATGGCGAATTCGGGCACATTTTTCACATTTCAAAATTCTTGCAGCACAGTGCATAGAATTTCCTATATGGCCACTACAAACACATCACAAAGTATGGCATGCAAATCAGGTGTAAGCTTATTAGCTAGCATAAGCCAAAATGGGTATACAACTATTCATAGTTTCTAAAAAGTTAACAAACTATTGTCCAAACCAGCTTGCAATATGATGATGAAAGTGGACTTGGTTCCATGTGTGTGTAATTGTTTTGATTCTTCATTTTAAGAATTTTTTCTATGGAAGTAATGAGAGAATATTAGTAAGTTATTGATAGTTAAAGTACTTCCTTTCCTTAAAGACAGAAGCATAAAATCCGATTTGGTTTGAACTGCAATTTAATATAATTTCTGAGAATTTCTTTTTAGGTCTGCGCTGTAAAACGCGACAATAAAATTATAAATCAAAGTAATGCTCTTATTTGCTTATATATGATTGTGTATACGAATATACATATAATATAAATAAGCATTTGTATCTGCTCTATTTAAGTGAAGCTTAATAGATCATTCCATTGACATAAGCACCCATAAATTTTACGTACTCTTTTTTTACAGTCACACTCTGCATATCTATTTAGCAAGCAAAACATTATGAAATCCTAAAACTGAATAAACTAACCGTGGAGAAAATTTTACAATTTTTTCCTTTTTTCTTTCTTTCAGTTTTTCATTCTCAAAGTACAATCACAAGAAATGATTGACTGAACGAATGAATGACTGACTGAAGGATGCTTGATTTATATTTCTTTTTCTTTCTTTTCGTTTGATAAAATTTTAATGTTTTTTCTGTCTTTTATTATTGCTTTTCATAAACGATTTATTACTTTGGCATACAGAAATAAAAATCGTTACATTTTTTACTGCTTCTTTTAAGAAAATCTCTGTGAAGTTTTTTACACTTTTTTCCTTTTGTATTAAACGTACTGCTGAGCATCGCAATGCTTTTGTTAACATTTCAATGCAATGTTGTTGTATTTGTAAATTGTAATTCATATGATAGTTTCACACTCAAACGCATTTATGCCATAAAATTTGAGACTATTATCATCGGTATAGAGAATTGGTAAGAAGAATTGTAAATCAATGGGACATAAATCTTTCTTTAATTCTGAAATTTTACTATCACATGCATTTTAAAAGATGGCATTAGAGTACACTGAATGGTGGTATTAGTACAAAAAAATATTAACTGAAAAGAAATAAAATGAATGAAAATGATAATTCTATTCTGATTGTTAAAAAAAATGAAATAAATTTAATTTTGATTTTTATTACAATGCTTCTCAGTTAAACGATTTCATTTCATTTAAGTTTTATTCAACACATAAAGTCCGATTGTTAAAATTTATAATTCATTTCCTTTCTTTTTTCGTAATTTGGTAATATATATGTATATATGGTTATATATATATTTATATAAAGGGTCCGCCAAATAACTTTTTTTTTTTGAAAATGCTTTAAAAAAAAACTACTGAATATTTTCTCAAATTTCTTTTTTTATTTGAAAGTACAATCCTTCCGGTTAATAATGGAAAATAATTTCATTCAAATGGCTGCCTCGGCTGGTCATGCAGTAGCCTACACGATCGGTCCAATTTTTAAGCACATTATCGATTGTGTGCAGCTGTATTTCACCAATGGCTTCACTAATATTGTCCTTTAAAGCGTCAATTGTCTCTGGCTTATCGGCGTAACACTTATCTTTGACGGCACCCCACAAATAATAGTCCAACGGTGTCAAATCGCAGCTCCGATGTGGCCAAACGACATCAGCTCTGCGGCTGATAATGCGATCTTCAAAAACAAGGCGCAAAACATCGAGTGTAGCTTCGGCTTTGTGGCACGTAGCGCCGTTCTGTTAAAACCAAATGTTGCCAATAACCATATTCGTTCAGCGGAAGGATAAAATTAATTATCTGTCAAATCAGACATGAGCTAAGTGTTACCATTCACGAAATAAGCATTAGTTGAAAAAAAAACGTTAGATGGCGGACCCGATATATACATATTTATATATACACATACATAATAAGGATTCTTCAGAAGCTGACAAGCAACTGAAGCCATTTTCAATCTTTTTTTTAATGAAACTTGCTTATTTGCGTGTCCTATGTTTGTAAAAAACCGAACCTGTTCGGTCCCTGAGAGCTATGTGTGCAGACCACTGTTCTAAAGCTATATTAATACATACATAATTGGTCATTGCAACCCTTCAGTCAGGATTATTGACCTAGTTTCTCACACCACTTATGTTGTGTGTGTTAATTTTATACTTAAGTGGCGGGACCTACAGTTTAAAGTCGACTCCGAACGACAGATTTTTTTGAGAAACTTTTCATGGCAATTTTATTTACTCTCAGAGTTTTTGCCAGAAATCTGCTGAGAGGAAATCGCCGTAGAAATACTTTTTGTATTTTGTTTTGATGTCTGGCCTGGGGCTCGAACCCTGGCTTTACGTCTAATAAGCCAACACACTACCTACTAGACTACGGCGACTTCAGCTATATTAATATCTTGCTTAATTTTTGGAATCTAATTAATCATGTTGTTCCTAAAGATCTTCTCTACAATTAGCATATGACAACTACACTGCTCGGACTATAGGCCAAATCTATAGAAGAAAGTGGCGTAATACAGTGATCAGATATGCATCTTTACTGCGTAAATCGCAATAAACGCCATTATTGAGCTCAATATTTCATATAAAGTTTCAATTAATTATTGCGCAATAAATACGCAAATTGCTATAATATTGAGTAAAACTTAAAATGCAGCTCTCTGATAAGTGTGTTTAGTGAGCATATTACAATTTACCGAACACTTTCTGTTGATGTTTGACAACTCAAATGTCAACAACGACAAACAAACAGTAATAAACTAACCAACAACACTAATTTTCGCTACCAAAATAAAAACAATGTTGTTGTTTATCAGCTGTTAAATGAATATTGAGTAAGCTGAATTGCGTATATTATTATGCCTGAACACTTAAAATATTGTACTTAATTAAACGAATATTGACTCAATAAAAGTGCATATCTGAACACAGTAAAAGGTTAATTAAAGGTATGTCTGTCAGATAGTCTGTGAATGTAAAGGCTGTATTCATGATGTGCTATCTGAAACTATGGTCAAATAAGGTCACATAGTTTTACAGTTTGGCCGGCGAGAATCTAATGCGTTTTTTGCTAGAACAAATTTATTTTTCAATTATTAAAAAAAACTACTTTAGGTCTTTACTTTTGAAAATTCCTACATCAAACTGTTAATGAAATATAGCTCTTCAACGTCTACGTTATTAGTAGTAGGGCTATTATCAACACCGCTCTATTATCTCTATTTATCATGTTTTTCACGAATATAATACATACATACATATGTACATAATATAATTGGTCATTATAACCCCTCAGTCTGGATTACGACCTAGTTTCCCACGCCACTTATGTTGTGTGTGTTAATTTTACACATGAGAGGCGGGACCTACATTTCAAAGTCGACTCCGAACGACAGATTTTTTTTGAGAAACTTTTCATGCCAATTTTATTTACTCTCAGAGTTTTTGCCAGAAATCTTGTGAGACGCAGTCGCCGAAGAAATATTTTTTTCATATTTCGTTTTATTGGAGATGTCAGATCTGGGGTTTAAACCGTGGCCTCACGTCTAATAAGCCAATACACTACCTACTAGACTACAGCTACAACGCAAACAATACAACAACCTTATAAATTTTCATAAAGGTCGTTGTTTTTAGGCACAGACAGTATCAAGTTAGGACCTGCTATGGTAGACCAACCAAAGCAAAGCTTTATTGTCGGTTTTGATTTTATTCGTGTGTTCTTTAAGACAGTTTTTGAGAACTTTTGTGCTAGAATTAGCCGAACGTTGACGGAAAATAACGGAAAATAATAATTTATTGATGCAATTGCTTACCAAAATTACAGAACGGTTGGGTAATCGTTCTCATTGCCTTTCACATACTTGAAAAATCGATTAATTATAAATTAATTCGGCTTTACTGAAACATTATTTTAGAATATTAAGTAGAATTTATTTCAATAAGATCTACAATCAAAATTCTCTGAACTGTATCACGGTCTATTCATTTAAATTTTATTTTTCATTTTCAGTTTTAAGAATTTCAATGCAAATGTAGAGATAAGCAAAAAAATGGATTAAGTTCCTCAACATAAATTGTTTCTACTTTTTCGTTAAAACAATTATTTCTTCGAATAGAAGACCCCTGGAAACTTATAATTTGTGTACGTGACCATTATCACGACATAATCAGACGGAAGAAATTAATGTTACCATCGTTAGCATAGCATTGGAGAAGAAAAATATTTTTTCTTTTGTTTCATATTTCAATGAAATTTAATAAATTATGAATCAACTCTTTTATTAAATTGTTGTTAATAATATTCAATATGTATGTACGTATGTACATATATTAGGTAAATTACCTAGAACAACACAGATAAATAATCTAATTTCAGACTACCACCCACATGTGTTTATTGAGCGATAAGAAAATATTTGTTTTAATAGGGGTTTTCCAAAGTGCTGCACGCACACAAATATTTTCAATTTAACCCTAACAGGCGAAAGTGGACATATAGGTAACTAAAGAATATCATAAGAAAACTATAAATTATTTGCTTTTCAAAAGATATTTCAGTACGATTTCTCGTTTTTTATCCAATAATAGTGTTATGGAAATGGAAACGGTGTAATATCGTTTAGCATTAAAATGAGCAAAAGCTACACAAACAAATACAACGAACTTGTTACAAGTAAACCAACAATATCAGTATGAAAGAAAAGGGGATAGACAAGTAAAACAAGAACAAGAACAAAATACACAAACAACAATGAAATCGCGATAGAGTTCTCGAGAAGGCGAAACCACAAACGTTCGACTTCAAGAACATTCATCAGACTGTTTACGTGGGCATATAAAAAGGCAAGACAAAGCAGGCAACCAGGAGTAGTAAGAATTCAGTCAGTCTTGTGTGAAGACGCGTTACGTGTGAAGAGAACAGTCGTGGTTTGAAGATCTCCAGATCTCCACTATACAGACCTAATGAACAAGTGCTGTTGTTTGCGCAAAGGGCGTAAGCAAAGAAGAGTAGCGAACAAGCAGTTATTGTTGTATACGTCAAGTTATAAACAGTGGCACACAAAAGTAGTGCGGACAATAAAGAATTTAATTGAAACTAAACACCAATTTATTTTTATTTTGTTTGCAATCAACGAACTCATATTTTAAACGTTTTTAGAAAGGTAGAAACGTAGCAATATAATACATACTTCAACCGATTATGATCAATAATAATGTTAGTAACTGTAACCTATAAAAAACTACTATTTTGAGTAAGCCTGCTTTGGACCACACTTCTTCTGCACTACTCATTGAAACAGTTTGCATATCATAATGAATAATCCTATGGAATGGAGATCTCTGTCATATTAAATTACTAAATTTACAACCCTTTAGTCTGGACTACAACCTAGCTTCTCACACCACACATATTGTATGTTTTAATTATGTCCAAGACTGACACGACCTACAACTCAAAGTCGACTCCTAAAGATGAAATTTTGAATATAAGTGAGTCAAAAATATTGAAATTTAACGACTCTGATTCACTCGTACTCACTACAACATTGATTTATAAGTACAGGCTGCAATGAGTATGCGTACAACGTTGACATCAAACTCATAACATTCGAAATATGTTTGATTCATAAGCCTACTCATTCAGATTCGTCACTTTAAAAAAATACTTATAAATTATTCGAGATTTACTAAGACAGTACTATTGTTGCATTTTCACAAAAGAAAAAAGACACATAAGCAAAAAAGACAGAGCAGCAAGCAGATCAAACACACAACCTCCTAGTAAGTATTTTAGTGTTCATACGCGATTCATATTTATTTTGTGCTTCGTATATATGTTGAGTTATGGAGAGTCGAAATCAAAAACATCATACGTGTTGTTAAGTATGAATATGGTGAGTACTTCAAACTTTGAATATGAGTAGAGGTTCCATGGTACAAAAATAAGTATGAATGTGTATAAGTATCAGAAATTATGAGTATGATTCAATTCTACTCATCTTTTTGAATACACATTGCTGATCTCTGATATGTATATAAAATAAAATATTGCATGTACGTTTTAGGGTTAATTCTAGATACAAGACTGACAACACGCACAATTTCCATTGAAATACTTTTCTAAATTGCAAAGAAGACTATGCGTTATATTCCACTAAAAATTTCGAACAATTTTAGTTTTTAGTATACAAAAGTATTAACAGATACTGCTGTATAAAAAATCCAATTGGTTAGTTTAACATGGTAATTGTTAGTGGAAGACATGTCATGAATGTGATGAATGAATTCAACTGAATGAACTGAATAGTAGCCAGCATGGGTAAATAGAATTCGAATTGTTTTTCATATTTTATACAGAATTTGTCATTTTTTTTTTTTTGGTTTGAATTGCTAAAATTTTGCTGCTGTTGTACGTTGTGTTCAGAGAATACACTTTATTTGATTTCCATTTAATGCAGTGTTTTTATAAAGAATTTCGGTAATTAACTTTGAAAACACTTGATGAGTATTCGTTGTTCTTCTTGTTTTTTTCTTTGAAAAGAAGCGTGTGGTATAGACTTGTGTGCTTAGGGAATATTTACTATGTGGGAGGCACACGTGCTTCTAAAATGGAACACAATAAAATATAAAATAAACACACAAGAAGAAATATTGCTGATTAATTTAAATAAACCCAAAATAAACAATTATTTGTATTTGAATTTAATTATACAAATAGACGACAATTATTTTTGTTTTAATATGTTTTTCAGTGGTTTTTGTTTTTTCGTCTTTCATAGTTTATCTACAATTATAGTTTACAATACAATATTTATGGAATATCTGATTTTTGTTTTGTTTTGTTAACTTCTTTGACAACTTTAGCCGATTTCACGATTGAAACTCAATTTAAATTCGTAATAATTATTCGGAATGCTGTTATTAATTCTGTTTATTTCTTCATTCAAATGTAATTCAAATGGCGTTTTAGCAAACAAGTAAACTTGGCCAAGCTGGAAGAATTCTGTTGGAATAAAAGTTGGCCTTTGTAGACATAAGTGAAAACAGGTGTGGAATAAACGTATAGTATGGGAATAGCCCATACTGGGGAGGG
Organism: Sarcophaga caerulescens; assembly: GCA_927399465.1. Lineage (NCBI taxonomy): Eukaryota > Metazoa > Arthropoda > Insecta > Diptera > Sarcophagidae > Sarcophaga > Sarcophaga caerulescens. The sequence continues at coordinate 25,106,055 of OV656867.1, forward strand.
TTGAGATTACAGTAGGGCCTTAGTAGACAGCCGGACTTTTAGTAGGTTGGCCGATTTCGCCCGTGAAGTATTTGTTAGGAGAAATAGGAGGTATAGAGGAGGTAACCCCGAAATGTGATCACCCTTCGTGGTGTTCTCCTTGTCGTGCGCCCCTTGCTCCTTTTGCCGCTTTTGTCTGTCCCCGTGCGCAGATAGGCATGCGATCGTTGACAGTTTTGAATCGATTGCTGCTGGTTCTTCTGCTCCGCTTCGTTGCTCCTGTTGCTGCTGCTGTTGTCCACATGCCGGTCAAAATTGCCGCTCTCCCTTGCTGTCAGCATCCCCGTCATTGCCGCCCTTGCCGTCACCGCCGCTGCCAAGCCTGCTGCGTTGTTGTGTGTCTTTCTGTCTTGTTCGTTTTGTCCACTCCAGCTGTCACACCATGTGGCCAAAGCCTCGTCCGTGAGGACGCTGTTCAATGTCAGTACTGTAAGTGTCGTTTTTTATGTTGATGTATGTTTATTGTTGTTGCTGTGGGCCACCAGTCCCGAACTGTTTGGAGTTCAACTGGTAGTAATCAATCTGATTACGAGGTCTGACCGGAGACTTAATTCTGGTACCACGGGAGACAGGAGCCCCTGGAACCTAGGTTCCAGCCTGGCTATTGGTGTGGCCCCTTATGGGAGCATCGTGGTGGCTGTGGTTTGGACCCAAATCGCGGGAAGAGTCTAGTTAATGGGCTCGGTGTGGAGTTGCATTTTCAACCGGGTGCCGTGACCCAAAGATCGGAAAGAGTTTAGATAGGCTCCGCTCCTAACCAAGGGGAAAGTCATTTCCAAATACATGGCTTCGAATTGGTACTCAGGTGTAGCATAAGTTACATCTGAGGGCGTTGGTAGACGCATTGTATTTCACCCTGTGTTAAGAGCACCATGGGATTAGGTCCACGCGGACAGGTACCCATGTAAAACCCATCGGCGTTGTGGAATAAACGTGTTCAAATGTGGTCAAAGTGGGTAAATCGACAAGAAATGTACTTTTTGTACTGGACATACTGCAACATACTTAATTGCAACTTAATTGATCATTCTGATCATCTCTAGTAATGATTACAACCTAGCTTCTTTTATACCACTCAAGTTGTGTGTGTTTGTTTTATATATACATCAGTGGCGGGAACTACTATTCTAATATCGACTTCTAACAACGGAATTGAAAAATATTTCATAGTAATCTTATTTTAGTCTCAGAGTTTTTGCCAGAAGACTGCTGAGAGGAAAGAAATATTTCTAAAAGGTCCGCCAAATAACTTTTTTTTTTTTGTAAATGCTTTAAAAAAAAAACTACTGAATATTTTCTCAAATTTCTTTTTTTATTTGAAAGTACAATCCTTCCGGTTAATAATGGAAAATAATTTCATTCAAATGGCTGCCTAGGCTGGCCATGCAGTAGCCTACACGATTGTGTGCAGCTGTATTTCACTAATGGCTTCACGAATATTGTCCTTTAAAGCGTCAATTGTCTCTGGCTTGTCGGCGTAACACTTTTCTTTGGAACAAAATCCGCACCAAACAGTGACTCGTTTTGGGGGCGTCGGCTTTTCTGTGCCCCAAATGCGACAATTTTGTTGTTTACATGCCCGCCAAGATCAAAATGAGCTTCATCTGAAAAGATGATTTTTTTTTTGCCAAAATCGGCATCTTCTGTAAGTCGATCGCAGGCCCACTTAGCGAACCGTAAACGCTAATACACAACCATATTCGTTCAGCGGAAGGATAAAACTAATTATCTGTCAAATCAGACATGAGCTAAGAGTCACGAAATAAGCACTAGTTAAAAAAAAAACGTTAGATGGCGGACCCATTATATGTTATCTTGCGCATTTATCTTATAGTTCAAGCTTGACACTAACTATTTCCGTAAGTTGTATGAATCAACTGTCCTAGTTTTTGTCACTAGGTTCCGAACAACAGATTTTTGGGAAACTTTCATAGCAATTTTATTTACTCTCAGAGTTTTTGCCAGAAATCTGCTGAGAGGAAATATTGTTTCATATTTCGTTTGGTTGGAGATGTCTGACCTAGGGTTTGAACCGTGGCCTCACGTCTAATAAACTAACACACTACCTATAGACTACGGTGACTTCGGTGAGATGAGATATTGAAAGCGTCTTTAACCTCTTCACGCCCTTGTCCACATATGTGGACGTTTGATTTTTTTTAATTATAATTGTAATAATAATAAATCAACAAAAATTTGATAATAAATTATTGACTACCATATCTTCTAACAAGAGAAGTAAACATTTTACCGTTTGTCTGCACTGATGATATTATTTCCGGTGCATAGTTGGATACTTAAAAAAAATGTGAAAAAATTCTTTGGCAATCTGTTTTATTGGTTATACCAAGAAATCGTTAATATTTGAAAAAAATAATATCAGATTTATTTAATATAATAAGTTTTACCATCACTACCTAAAAAATCTAACAGCTGCACTAAAGTTAACCCTGAAATCAGACTGGACGGTATAAGTCATTATCCTAAATACAAGGAACTGAAAAATCTCCCCAGATGTCACGATAAAAATTGTGTAAGACGGACTCTCTACATTTGTGAGAAATGTTAAGAATATATATGCCTGATATGCCCGGAATGTATGAAAGCATTTCACACATATATTACCATTAACGCTCAGTGGCCACAAATGTGGACGTTATCCCTTTTTGTGAATTTTCATTTTTTTTTTTTGCTTTTTGAATTCCTATTAAAATAAAGTTAATTAATTTAAAAAGAAAACAAAATTTAATAATTTTTTTGTCACCATAAAAAAATCGTCCCTGAAGAGGTTAATTACACTCTCTCCATTTCTGTGGGAGACATCTCGAACAAAACAAAACATATAATGGGTCCGCCATCTAACGTTTTTTTTTAACTAGTGCTTATTTCGTGACTCTTAGCTCATGTCTGATTTGACAGATAATTAGTTTTATCCTTCCGCTGAACGAATATGGTTGTGTATTAGCGTTTACGGTTCGCTAAGTGGGCCTGCGATCGACTTACAGAAGATGCCGATTTTGGCAAAAAAAAATCATCTTTTCAGATGAAGCTCATTTTGATCGTGGCGGGCATGTAAACAACAAAATTGTCGCATTTGGGGCACAGAAAAGCCGACGCCCCCAAAACGAGTCACTGTTTCTAGGGGAGAAACATAGTGAAATTAATTTCACAATGTCAACAAATTTTTAAACTGTGGAAAAGAGAATGACTTAAAACAAAATTGTGGATGTCTAAAAACCTCTAATAATATAATTATGATTATTGCACATCAATTATTGCATCATATTTTAGAATACAGCCTAATTTTCCTTAAACTTAAGTAAAATGTTTTGTGTCGTTATTGGTTTTTGTCATTTTAAAAATTTATTTGTTATGTTGGCAAACATTTTTTGTTAAAAATTTCTAAATCCATTAAAAAAAAGATACTAAATCTAAAAGGTTAGAAACATTTTGTTTAATTCGACATCTGACCTTTTGTATCTGATATGCCTTTATTATCACAGCAGTTTGGAGCATGAACTGGTTTAACATAAACATGTAATAATTAAATATGAAATCATAAGATTTTAGTTGAAATATTTTACACTTTCACGTAATTAGTATGTAAAAAGTTTAAACATAGTTTTAAACGTTTAACGGTATATTTTTTTAATAATAACATCATATTATAAGCTTATCATCCAACCAAAGAATTTTATTACAATATTCAAATCAGCATTACTGTGCATCTGTGCTATAATAAGCCTGGCAAATTATTAACATAACGGCTCCATCTCCGAAACCAACACTCTACTACCACTGGCAATTGATCCACAAAACTTAAAATCTATGTAAATAAGCATCCCTACCTCAGAATCGTGCCATTACCACACTAGAATAGTAATATACACTAGTGGACAAAAGTGGATACATTAAATTAAATTTTTATTTGCTTACTTATTTACTTACTTACTTAATTGGCAACTAACAACCCGATTAACGGATTTCGGCCTGCCGCAATACATCCTTCCAGGCGCCTCTGCTTCTTCGCGTCTACGCCAGTTGGTCACACCAATCGATGACAGGGATTCCTCGATTTAATCCTTCCAACGTATACAAGGTCGTCCTCTTCGCCGACTTCCGCAGATCCCCGCATCAAATACACGACTCGCCGGAGCATCCTCCTCCATTCGAACGACATGGCCGAGCCAGCGCAGCCGCTAGATGTTAATATGCTGCACAACGTCTATGTCGTTGAGAAACTCATACAGCTCACTGTTGGATCGGATGCGGAAATCATCGCCAAACTCGCACTGGATCGAAAATCTTACGTAGGACTTTTCTCTCGAATACTCTCAAGGCCGCTGCATCAGTGCTCAATAGGGTCCATGCCTCCACGGGTAGGATGAGCGTCTTATAGAGTATTATTTTTGTCATACGAGAGAGGTTTTTGATCTCTTGATCTCCAGACTGACATCATTTTTGGTGGTAACGGCTGAGCCAAGATAATTAAATTCCTTGACTGTATCAAAAGTATAGTTATCGGCCGTAATCTGAGAATCAATAGGACGCACGTCTCTCCTTGTGGATAACATATACTTTGTTTTGCCCTCATTTACTGCCAGACCCATCTTAGTAGACTCCTGTTTAATAGCAGTAAAGGCAGCAGTAGCATCTCGCTTGGTACGCCCTATGATGTCAATGTCGTCAGCAAGTAACTGGACGCTTTTTTTGAAAAATAGTGCCATTACGATGCACTCCCGCCTTTCGCAGAACACTCTCCATGACGAAGTTGAAGAGGTCGCATGATAATGCATTGCCTTGTCTGAAACCTCGCACACTATCAAAAGGCTCAGAGAAGTCCATTCCTACCTTGACGGAACTGCAGGAATTGCTCAACGTCATTCTGCATAGCCTTATCAGCTCCGCAGGTATACCAAGCTCAGACATTGCGGCATAAACAAGATCCCTTATGGGGCTATCGAAGGCTGCCTTATAGTCGACAAAAAGATGGTGTGTGTCGACTTGTTTTTCGTAGGTCTTCTTCAGGATTTGGCGTAGTGTGAAGATCTGTTCGGTGGTGGACAATGTCCACTGGACATGGCAGGTCTGAATCCTAAAAAATTAAATAAAAAGAACTGCAATTTATAACAGCTTTTAACCAGTTTTGCCAATTTTTTGGATTTTCAGCAACTTTTATCCGAATTGTTCTGCAAAATATCCAAATTCTGCTCCATATTCATTCTGCCATCAGCTTTAACCAGAGTACCAATGACCCATCACGGAAAATAGTTCCACACCATTAAACTTCTACCACCGTGTTTCACCATCTGCTCTACATGAGTGGTGTCAGCGGACCTTTTCCAACAATACTGTATTCCAACAGATTGGAAGCGATTAACTTTTATTTCAACCGAACATTCCTCTCATTTCCAGTTATAAGTTTCCCAGTTGTTGTGCGGTTTTGACAGACATTATTCCCAGCCTTCATATTCTTGTCCGATAGTGCATGTTTCTTTTTCTTTTCACTACAGCTACAAAACCAATTTTGTGAAGGGGTTTTCTTACTGTCTTTTGGCAGCCATTCTTGGTTTTCTGGCGTTTCTGGTTATCATATTGTTACGAAAATAGAAACGGTGTAATATCGTTTAACATTAAAATGAGCGAAAGCTATACAAACAAATACAACGAACTTGTTACAAGTAAACCAACAACATCAGTATGAAAGAAAAGATAATAGACAAGTAAGCGAGAACGCAACAACAAGCAATATGAACAAAATACACAAACAACAATGAAGTCGCAATAGAGTTTTTGAGAAGACGAAACCCCGAACGTTCGACTTCAAGAACCTTCATATAAAAAGGCAAGACAAAGCAGGCAACGAGTAGTAAGAATTCAGTCAGTCTTGTGTGAAGACGCATTGCGTGTGAAGAGAACAGTCGTGGTTTGAAGATCGCCGTTGAAAAGATCTGCGTTGTAAGCAAAGGAGAATAGCGAACAAGCAATTATTGTTGTATTCGTCAAGTTGTAAACGCTGGCACACAAAAGTAGTGCGAACGATAAAGAGTTTAATTGAAACTAAACACATATTTATTTTTATTTAAACGTTTTTAAAAAGTTAAAAACGTAACAATATTTCGCTCCGCCAATGTGTTAGCCTTTTGACTTCTTACTCTTTTCTTTTTCTTCCTCTGGTAGTTATTCAACTCCAGCAAACAAACTTCCAACGTAATGGTATTCTGGATTTATAAATATAGAAGAGAAATTTGGAGGCATCTGGATAAATGCAATTAGAAAAACATATCTACACATATACATATATTTTCCGATTCTTAAACGAAAACAAAACAACAAAAACAATTTGTATATAGCAGAGATAGTATCAAATATATAATGTAAGAACTGCATCCTGATATGAGAAAGTAAATAATAATTATTATTATAGTTTAGATTAGGTTAAGTCAGGCTAGTACACTCGGAGTCCCGTATTGTGTCAACCAGTGTGAAATAAGCCCCCACATAATGGTCTGTTAGTGGTGGGTTTGAACCAAACCAAGCTCCATATTAATATAGTCTTAACAATATTCAATTAATGTATCCACTTTAGTCCACTACTGTATGTATACCAGTTGTACTTGTAAAATACAAAATAACCGTTTTACATTAATAACTGTACTGTATGTATGCGTATGAGTATGAGTATGTATTATAGAAATAGTTACAGAAGACATCTACTATAACTACATAAGTCCCAGCAGTAATCGTAGCATTTTAGGTTTTGTTGTTTCATTACAAGAGCACAACATGGTGGATGTACACAATGAAATACAAGTTCAAGAAGCGGTAATGCCAGAGAATGGAGACATTTTTGAATTAGAATTTTAAAGAAAGGAGTTGAAATGTTTACATACACGAACGCAATGTTAGTGCCTGTATGTGTGTGTGTGTGAAGTTGTAAAATTAATGCTCTTGTTTATTCTGACATCTTTAATCGCAATTACTTATGCTCAAATGTAAAATATACATACAGAAACATAAATTTTCACACATAAATACACATGTACTTAAGTAAACATGTACATACATACTTATATGTACATTATATGCTATATTATACATACATCTGTATGTATACATTGGTACGGTAAAGAAACTAACGTACCAGTAAAATCTATTAATAGGATTTTCCATACACTACGCACTTCACAATTACAATATTTATGGTACAGTATTGCAACATTATATTTTAACAAATTCTATTTCTATTTCAAACCAACAGTAGTTATACATACATACATGCTCATAAACTATACACAGATTACCCTTGCTGACACAATTTTTAACCCAGAAACCAGACTTTTCTAAAGGGCTTGAGTACGCCGCATTATTCCTCACATTTGTTTCATTTTTTTGACGCGATGTAAACAAACCCGAAATATAATTTAAAAGTAAAGGAAATCGGTAGTATAACAAGCTAAGGAATCATAAAAACTCATATTTTTAACGTTTTAAAAGGATAAAAACGTAACAATATTTTATTTATTTATTTATTTATTTATTTTGCCTATGGAAATGCACCTTGCAGGCAATTAAGTAACATTACAATATTAAAATACTAAAAAACTAAGAATTTAAATATGTAATTACATTATTTTTTATAACATTATTTGATAATGAAAAATCAATTATCATATACAATTTATTAAATTCATAACACATTCTCCTTATTGGATCAGCACCAGTATAGTTGGATCTAAAAAATTGTATTGATAATGGGGAAAAATGACGTGACGGACGTTGAGGAACATTAAATTAGATGTTATGAATTAAAAAACTAGAGCCAATATCACCAGTAATTACATTGAATATGAACGAGATATTTAACATAGTTCTGCGGCTTTTAAGTGTCGGAAGTTTGATTAATGCTAGTCTGGCAGAATAAGATGGTAAACTTGTGGGATTAAAATTCAGTCCTCGGAGCAAAACAACAAAAATTGCTTTTATACAGATTCGAGGACGTCGGAATATTTTTTATATAGAGATGGATCCATACTCGAGTATAGGCCTTACAAGAGATGTGTAGAGCGACTTAGTAACATAAGGATCATTAAATTCTTTTGCCCACCGTTTTATAAAACCAAGTACACTTCTAGCTTTATTTACTGTCATAGCTATGTGCGGAATAAAATTTAGTTTTTCCTAGATCCAGGAAGTTATCTACAAGCTCAAGCTCATATCCATCAAATGCATAGTTTGCAGGAATCGGATTCTTTCTTACAAATCTCATGTATTTACATTTTTTGAGATTAAGCTGCATTAAATTTAAATTACACCATAAATGAAACGAATTTAGGTCTTTTTGAAGAAGTTTTTAATCGGAAATTTGGCGATAACTTAGGAAAATTTTTACGTCATCAGCGTACATTAGGATGTTGGAATAGTAAATAATATCAGGTAAGTCGTTAATAAACAATGAAAACAGAAGCGGTCCAAGATGACTACCCTGTGGTACACCAGAAAGGACTTCAATACTTCTGGAGCTGCAGTTTTTGAAAAGTACGGTTTGTTTTCTGTTGGTTAAATATGAGTAAATCCATTTTAAACTAAGATCAGTAAAACACATTAAATAATGTTTCGTCCTCAAAAGTACATGATTGACTTTATCAAAAGCCTTGCTGAAATCCGTGTAGATAACGTCTATTTGTTGTTGATGAAAAAATCCTCGATAAACAACTGTTGAAAGATGAAGCAGGTTTGTTGTTGTAGAACACTTCTTTCTTAAACCGTGCTGATAAGAAGATAGCAAGGTAGAAACTTGATAACATAAATCATCAGTAATCATTTTTTCAAATAGTTTTGGAATTATGCTCAGTTTTGCAATACCACGATAATTTGTCACATCGGATTTATTTCCTGATTTGAACAACGGAATAATGAATGAATCCTTCCAAACGCTAGGAAAATAACCACATTTAATCGATTTGTTAAATAAGTATGATAGTGGAACAGCTATGGCGTCGGCGCAATTAATTAAAATGCTACTAGGAATGTTATCAGGCCCAAAGTTAATTCGATCTAGATCACTGTATATTACCGAATAGTGTGACGGCTTAAAAATGTCATCTTAATCTTACGAAAACCTTTATAATAAAATTATGAATAACATAATTAAAGTTTAATAAAAATATTTACAAACCTTTCGTTATCCTTATAACATTTGCCCTGACTGTCAGTAAATCCCACTTCAAAGTTCCTTGCAGTAACAAAAATGAATGGTTCTTATACGTTTTCTGACAATATTAATGTAAATACTGAAATAATGAATTCATAAATTCACAAATAATTCTTCACAGAATAACTCGAGTCTCGTTTTGATAATGTTGTTGTTTTTGTAACTTTGTTTATGTTGTATGTACGTATACTACGTAGACTTGTTAATTAAGCTGAACTGTTGTGTATGGCAAGCAAGATGCCTTTTGCTAATCAAAGGGAATTAAACAAAATTCAAAGAATTTTTTATTTGTTTGTATTTTTTTGTTTTCATTTATTTTTATTTTTATAATATTTTTTTAAATGGATTTTTTGAGTTGTTTATTCCTTTCAGATTATTTCAATGAAATGAGCTCTAATGAAATAATATTTTCACAAATTATCATTCGTATGCGTCAAAGTGGTTCATAGAAATTCTAAAGAGGAAGTAAAATTTATAGTATTAACGATGGTAATTGAGTTCAAATGTAACTCATTTATCGCTTTGAATATTCGTTATTTAATTATCTTAAATATATTAGTTAATGAATTATGTTTGTTGTTGCTGTTTTTAACTTAATTATGCCATTTTATTATGATTTGTCAATGAAGTTTCTCTCTGTCTTACACAGGCATAGAATTATTTTTCTCTAGAAGTTTTGTTTACTTTTATTATTTTTAATTTCGGATTTTATATTCAAACAAATTTGAATAACATAGCAAGAGTGTTAAAAATATTGTTGCGTTTTTATCTTTTAAAAACGTTTAAAATATGAGCTCGTAGATCGCTAATAAAATAAAAATAAATTTGTGTTTAGTTTTAATTAAAATTCTTTATTATTTGGAGAATTCTGTGTGCCACTGTTCACAACTTGATGTAACAATAACAATTGCTTTGTTTGTTATTCCTCTGTTTGCAACCTTTGCATAAACAATAACAATTACTAGATAATTGTTCGACAGATCTTTGTAACGGAGATCTTCAAACCACGATTAATCTCTTCAAACACACCGCGTCTTCACACAACTCCACTCGCCTGCTTTGCCTTGTCTTTTATATGGCAGGGTAAACAGTCTGATGATCTCGAGATCTCTATAAATGTAAACATCGTTGTTTACGTTCATTATTGTTATTTGTGTATTTTGTTTACATTTATTCTTATAGTGTTTGAGACTAGTCACCGTATTCTAGTAGGTAGTGTGTTGGCTTATTAGGAGTGAAATCCCGGTGCAAATCCCAGTATAGACATCTCCAGCAATATGAAATATAAAAAAATGTGTGGTTCGGAGGCGAATTTAAACTATGGGTCCCGCCACTAATGTATAAAAATTAACAAACACACAACTTAAGTGGTGCGAGAAACTAAGTCGTAATCCAGACTGAAAGGTTTTAATGACCAACTATGTATGCCAAGTATGTATGTGATTAACTGCTTTTGAGCCTTAGCTTGTAGTTAAAATACAAATAGGCTTTGAAATTTTAATTAAATTTAGTGATTGATACATCAAGTAACGAAAAATCTCTTAGATTATAGATAAAGGCTGAGTCGAACCACATTGGTTATTTTCACAAATCTATAACCTCTGCAGAAGACATGTAAAGGTAAGCTAAGTCTATCCGCATGTCTGCCCCTCATACAATGTCCAATGAAAATCTATTCATTAGTAGAGGTATCTCTATTATCCAATGAGGGAGTTAATTTTTCGCTTCTTTTTCAATTTAAACCAGGGAAGACTGATATTTGCACGAGTCGGCAAAAGTGTAGCTGCACAATTATTCGAAAATCGAGACATATCCGGAGGTTGCACATTGAAGAGATCTGATTTAAAAACACTTCAGATTTAGACAAAATTCCATAAAATCAATTTCATTTGGAGTTTGAGGATCCTCAGATGGCATAGAGGAGTCTCCAAAGGGCATACTATTCTAACGTGACATGTCATTTTGTTACATTGCAACAAGTGCGACATGTTATCTGGACAGCAGTCTAGATCAAGCTTAATAAGCGTAATTTGTATAGCAATAGAGTTTGTCACTATATCAGGGAGTTCGCATTAGTACCATCGAAATAGTCTACCTCTAACTTGTCATTCTAATTTCCTCAAACTTATATTGTTACGAAAACGGAAACGGTGTAACATCTTTTAACATTAAAATGATAAACAAAAGCTTCAAAAACAAAATCCATGAGAAGGGGAGAGACAAGTAAGCGAGAACGCAACAACAAAGAATTCAACCAAAATACACAAACAACAATGAAACCGCGATAGATTCCTCAAGAGGCTAAACCACGAACATTCGACTTTAAGAACATTCACCAGACTGTTTATGTGGGCATATAAAAAGGCAAGATAAAGCAGGCAGTAGTAGTAAGAATTCAGTCAGTCTTGTGTGAAGACGCGTTGAGTGTAAAGAGAACAGTCGTGGTTTGAAGATCTCCGATTTACAGACCTAACGAACAAGTGTTGTTGTTTACGCAAAGGGTGTAAGCAAAGAAGAATAACGAACAAGCAAATTATTGTTGTATACATCAAGTTGGACACAGTGCCACACAAAAATTGTACGAACAAGAAATAATTTAATTGAAACTAAACACAAATTTATTTTTATTTTGCTTGGAATCAACGAACTCATATTTTAAACGTTTTTAAAAAGGTAAAAACCTAACAATATGTATATAGTTCATATTAATCACACTGTAGGTCAAGAGCATTGAAGATGGGAAAGAAAGGGCTGATTCTACCTGTTTGGACGTTAAATCTAATATATGACACTGCATGAGTAAAGTTGTGCGTATTGATAAAAACTGAATTACTATCACTCACCACTTCTGGTGGTCGCTCAAACGTGAAATTGACACATTTTCCGATAAACAATCAAGATCTATCAAAAATTCTGAAAATTTTTGAACTTCATTCTTTTGATGAGATGACATATATAAAAAATATCACTCGACTGTTAGACTCTTTAAATAATAATTACGGTAATTTTTGTCCGATTTGATCAAATGATAACTCAATCTCTTCACAAGAGAACAGACTTTTAGAATATTATCACTTTTCCTATATTTTTTTATTTAACCCATTAACGCCGAATGGGTAGAAAAATACCCAAAAAAGAAGTATTTTTAAAAAATTCTATCTTGACCCAACTAAACGAGAGCCCAAACGTTTCTTTAACAACGAATAAAGAAGCCATAGAACGGTTTAAAAAAAATTAGTAAGGCATCATATTCACATATTTTGGATGACAGAAAAAAGGTCAAAGATCACGAATTTTACAAAATCAAAATTTTGTAGAAAGAACTTCTGTGGAATATGTATGGATGATATTCTCAGAAAAACCTTTAGATGCCATGTAATATAATATATCTTCTACCCGATAAAAAACTTTCACTTGAATTGGTCTACTTACCTAAGCTACAGGTGTGATTAAATGACATGGGTATAAAAATACCCACTTAGGCATTGGTATGAAATATTTTTCATAAAACTTTTAAAAATTAATTTCAAATAGAAATTTCAAATCATTTATTTTTCTCTATTTTTTCATATTTTTGGTAGTTCCGGCATGAAATCCCTTGGATGCATATTCAAACTGTATTTTGCACAACCGTACTCTGTTTTCCCACCACATTGCGCACAGCGACAGCGTTTTTTGATTTTATCAATCATGTGGTCAAATTTGTCAGTTTTGCTATTTGCTGCGCACTTCTGACAACTTTTCCATCACGGCGTCGATTTTAACAAATTTTTACCAACGCTTCAACACCGCTAACCCAAAAATCGAGTTGGCTCATAGTTGGCAAAGCTTTACATCCCCTGCACAAGCAGTGTAGTTTGCATGCATTTACCAAAGCTGCGTCAATAGTGTTAGTGAGTAATGGCCAATACCACTTTTTTCCGCGGACTAGAATACGATAATTCTAGACGCCATTATCGAATAAATCAACCCCACCCATTCGCTGATTATATGCATGTATTATGTATGGTTGTTCAACGACAGCCATCACGCGATGTTTACGGTCATATCTTTTGGTTATGCACATCGGTTTTGCACCCAAAAAATTAGACATCACAGTTACCACCTTTAGAAAGATTTAAAATATACACATACATAGGTATAACATGATAATAAATATGTGTACAGGTAATTACCGAATTATCGTTCCAGAAAACTGCGATAATATTGTTGTTTGTTAAAGCAAAAATCTGATGAACCCCAAAGTTTCTTTTTCATCAGCAATGTGTGATTGCTCCGATTATCTCGAACAGTACCTGTTGCAAAATAACCTTTTCGAGAATGTACATAATAAATTATGGCTTGTCGATTGTAACATTATATTGACTTGGATCTAAAATATTCTCTAATAGTCGTAGTACCACGTTTTCTCCAAGGCCGTAGTCAGCATTATCTTTAGCAGATGCGCCAGCATATGGGATAAAGGAATAACAATATCCTGTCATAGAAGCCAACACCCAGTATTTGTAGCCAAATGGCGACCATAATATGTGATCATCTGTTCATCCACAGAAAGACTATGAGAAAATATGCCAAATTGCATGAATTTTTTATTCAGTGAAGCTTTCAATGGAGTAATTTTGGCAAATTTATCTTCTTGTCAGGATTATTATTGTCACAAACGTGTTATTTTCAATAAAACTCTCAAAAATAGCTTAACTATGTTGTCTAGTCGCCATATAATAAAGAGAAAAAAATTTTATTTTAGAACACACTTATGCCGAAGTGGGTAGAAAAATACCCATGCCCTACAAAGGCCCCCACGACACTTAAAAAAAAATAAAAATATTCATATCAATACAAATACTCCTAATACTATTTGTGCCAAATTTCACCGAAATCGGACAATGTATTCTGGGGTCACGCGTTAATGGGTTAAGTTTGCTACTATGAATGGACAAACTTGAAAAAATATGAAAAAAATTCCAATTTTCCAAGTTTACCTGATCAAATCTCATAGCATATTAAGTCGAATAATAGATATACATATGTATACTATTTTAAAGGTCCATCCCCTTTCCAACAAGATTTAAGTTTTGGAAATCGGGTCAGAAATGTTTGAGTAATCCAGAAATTTGTGCGTAAAGTCAAAAAAAAAAAACTGTTTTTGTCAAATAAAACTAGTTTGGAGGGTTCGAGAAATATAAAAAAAAATATTTTTTATATCTACTCAAAAAAACTCACACCCTACACTATGTCATTAGCCGGGTGTATTTAATTTTTTTTATTTTGTCGCATAGTGTAATCGAAGAATGCACAAATAATTGTAATTTAAACATGGCTTCTTTTGGAGTACTACTTGGTAATAGCGGTGGTAATAAATTATTTAATACAACAGAAATTGGCAATATTTTTTTTTTTTTTTTTTTTTTTTTTTATCGAACGTCCCCGGCCTCACACTAACCCACCCTCACCCGACCGCGGAGGGCTCGTCCCCATTACGTAGGGACACGTACACACTACAGTCCGGACTATAGCGGGTTAGGGACGACAACATAAATCAGCTACAGAACTTAATCACAAGCTGAATAAAGCAACAATAAACCATAACTACCTAAGACAAGAACGAGAATATATTTTTCTATAATAATTTACAAATTAATGGCAGCATATAAGCTACGTTTAATATTATAAACAGTACAATTAAAATCAATAAAATCATAATACATGTTAAAATCATTACATAATCTACGAAAAGGAAAATTACAACCATAGTTTGTTCTATAAAAATCTAGGGAAAAAGGACGATAGTGCCGTGAAAATCTTGCTGGAATACTAAAATTTAAGTTACAAAGCAAAAACTCGGAATCGATATCACCCTTAACCAGATTATAGACAAAACAAACGCCTAACACAGCCCTTCTACGTTCCAAAGTTGAAAGTTTTATCAGACCCAATCTAGCCTCATAAGATGGAAACCCATTGGCATAATCCCATCCTAAGCCACGTAAACAGAATAATAAAAACTGCTTCTGCACAGACTCTATTGAATCACTATGACAACGATAGTATGGATTCCAAATAACAGACGCGTACTCCAAAATAGGCCTAACAAGTGAAACGTATAGCAGTTTCGTTATATAAGGATCAGTGAATTCCTTAGCCCATCTTTTCACAAAACCAAGAACAGCCCGAGCCTTGCCAATCACCATACTAATATGATCAACAAAAGACAGTTTAATATCCAATAATACTCCCAAATCAAGAAATGAAGTAACAGTTTCCAAAGGGCAAGAATTTATCACATAAGTGGGCGAGACTACGCCCCCGCGAGAGAAAACCATGCACTTACACTTTTTCAAGTTAAGATCCATCAAATTAGTCCCGCACCAAGTTACAAAGGAATCAATATTTCGCTGAAGAACAGCCTGACCATGGTCATCATCAAAAGTATAAAATAATTTAACGTCGTCAGCATACATCAGAATATTACAATCAGAAATAGCACAAGGAAGATCATTAAGAAACAATAAAAACAGTAAAGGACCCAAATGGCTGCCCTGCGGAACACCAGAAGTAACATAAACAGTCTTAGATAACACATTCCTAAACAATACCCTCTGAGTCCTAAGGGAGAGATAGGAGCCCAGCCAACGATGAATAGTACCAGGAATACCGATCAATGACAGCTTATAAAGTAAGATTTATAGATCGTAATAATCACGCATACGAAAATTTTACCTTTGCATGTAAAAGTTTTTATACTTCCATGCCATTTAAATGTGAAGAAACAAAACTACCGTATTTGGTGTGAAGAGAAGAGAAAGGAAGTTCAGAAGCTACCGGTTCACCCTAAAGAAACCGTGTTTGGTGCAGTTTGTGGGCCGGTGGCATAATTAGACTGTACTGTATTGTACTGTATTCGATGATTGCTGATATTCAATATGGCAGAATGGGATAACTCTCATTCAGGGTTTCAAAACACCGTTGAGAACCATGTTTGGTAAGCAAGCAAGTAATCTTATATTGACAAGTCTGGCGTAAGTCTAGCCCGATTTTGCGGAAAATAAATAGATCCGGGAAATGATAATCGCTATCTACCATATATGTACATACGTCCACAATATTATTCAACTCTCTTGATTATTATTTTCTTTTCATTTTTCATACTGAAAAAATAACATCGGTGATGTTAATGCATTTACCACAAGAAACTAAAAATGTTTGCAGAGTCGATTTTAAATGAACCCATTTCTCTTTTTATTGTAAAAATCTTAAATTTTTGCTGAAATTCGAATCTAGGAAATACTTTTGAATTCATGTTGCATTGTGCTGAAATTTTAAAGTATCTACTTGTGCAACTTTTTTGTTTTCTTCTTTTGTGTATCCATTCTTCTTTTTTCTCTTTTTTTTGTTGTATATCATCTTTGTCAATTGTGTGTGTGTGTGTGTGTAAATGTGTGTGAGTTTTTCTGAAAGAGTAGAAAAAAAAATTGAATACAAAAATAATTGGCTATGCATGCATATCGCTTTGCTTGTTTGTTTAAATTATTCACTGGATGATATTTTTTTTTTTCTTTCATTTTTTTGCATTTCGCCACCCCCTTCACCTTAAATGCTTTCAATACAATTACTTCACACACACACACGAACACAAAAAAAACATTAATATGTATTTACATATATATACACCTACTCCTCAATTTATTTACCCAATGAACATTTTCTTTCAAAAGCGCTCAGAATTCGTTGTGACAGTTCACGAATACTTACTAGAATGCGAAAATATGAGGCTAACAGTAATGCATTTAATGCAGCTGTGTGTCAGCTTATTTAAATTCAAATGCAAATGCTTTTTAAGTATAAATACAATAATAAAATGTGTATAACTAGTGCTAAGCCGGTGAAGTCACCGTAGTCTAGTAGATAGTGTGTTGGCTTATTAGACGTAAAGCCAGGGTTTGAGCCCCAGGCCAGACATCAAAACAAAATACAAAAAGTATTTATTCGGCGATTTCCTCTCAGCATATTTCTGGCAAAAACTCTGAGAGTAAATAAAATTGCCATGAAAAGTTTCTCAAAAAATCTGTCGTTCGGAGTCGACTTTAAACTGTAGGTCCCGCCACTTATGTATAAAATTAACACACACAACATAAGTGGTGTGAGAAACTAGGTCAATAATCCTGACTGAAGGGTTGTAATGACCAATTATGTATGTAAGCCGGTGATATAGTATCACTGTACCTAGTAATATACATATGTATGTACTTACTTACTTAATTGGCCATTAACAACCCGATTAACGGATTTCGGCCTGCCGCAACACATCCTTCCAGGAGCCTAAGCTTCTTGCGCGCCTACGCCCGTTGGTCACACCAATCGATGACAGGGCTTCCTCGATTTGGTCCTTCCAACGCATACAAGGACATCCTCTTCGCAAACTTCCGCAGATCCCTGCATCAAATATGATGTTGACTTGAAATTAAAACATTACATTACATTAATTGGCCATTAACAACCCGATTAACGGATTTCGGCCTATCTTAACACATCATTCCAGACGCCTCAGTTTCTTCGCGACTTTATCAGTTGATCACACCAATCGATGACAGGGTTTCCTCGATTTGGTGCTTCCAATGCAAACCAGGTCGTCCCATTCGCCGACGTCCACAAATCTCCCCATCAACTACCCGCCTCGCCGGAGCATCCTCCTCCATTCGAACGACATGGCCGAGCCAGCGCAGCCGCTGGATGTTAATACGCTGCACAACGTCTATGTCGTTGAGGAGCTCATACAGCTTACTGTTGGATCGGATACGGAAATCATCGCCAACTCGCACTGGACCGAAAATCTTACGTAGGACTTTTCTCTCGAATACTCTCAAGGTTGCTGTATCAGTGCTTAATAGGGTCCATGCCTCTGCGCCATAAAGAAGCACGAGTAGGATGAGCGTCTTTTAGGGTATTAGTTTTGTCGTACGAGAGAGGCCTCTGTTACTGAATTGCCTATTGAGACCATAGTAGCACCTGTTGGCAAGAGTGATCCTGCGCTTGATCTAAAGACTGACATCATTGTTGGTGGTAACGGCGCAGCCAAAATAAATAAATTCCTTGACTATATCGAAAGTATAGTTATCGGCCGTAATATGATATTCCATACGCCGCACGTCTCTACTTGTCGATAACATATACTTCGTTTTGCTCTCAGAGATAGAGAGCAGAGATCAGCAACGAGTATTCAAAACGATGAGTAGATTCGAGTCATACTTATAATTTCAGCTACTTATACGCATTCATACCTGTTTTAACATCATACTCATACTACTCATAATCAAAGTTAGAAATACTCATCGTACTCATACTTAACAATACGCACGATGTTGTTGATTTCGACTCTCCATGATTCAACATATACACGAAGCACAAAATAAGTATGATTCGAGTACGAACACCACAATACTCGCTAGAAGGTTGTGTGTGTGCTTTGCTTGCTGTCTTTGTCTTTTCTTTTCTCTTCTTTTGTAAATGCAACAATAACTACTACTGTAAATTTTGATGAATGATTCGAGTGACTCGAATCATTCGTAAGTATTATAAGTATTTTTCTAAATTTATGAATCTGAATGAGTAGGCGTATGAATCAAACAATGAATCGAATGTTGTGAGTTTGATGTCAACGTTGTACTCATACT
The DNA here is from genome assembly GCA_927399465.1 of Sarcophaga caerulescens. Classification (NCBI taxonomy): domain Eukaryota; kingdom Metazoa; phylum Arthropoda; class Insecta; order Diptera; family Sarcophagidae; genus Sarcophaga; species Sarcophaga caerulescens. Next base: position 25,124,979 of record OV656867.1, read on the forward strand.
CATTGCAACCTATACTTATAAATCAATGTTGTAGCGAGTACGAATGAATCAGAGTAGTTGAATTTTAATACTCTTGACTCACTCATACTCAAAATTTCATAAGTACCTATGAGTAGCGAAAATACGATTCATTGCTGTTCTCTGATAGAGAGCCCATAAAAATTAGTTGGTTTAACTTCAAGTTTGAATTTATCGCAAAGAATTTGATCAAACCTGTAAAAAAAAAACAAGAAAAAAACTTGTTGACTGGGTATTGTATTTGTTGCAATGCATTGTGCATTGAAGAGGATTTTGTGATGTGTCGTTATTTCTTTTATTGTGCCTTAAGTTGTGTGCCTCTTCTTCAACGTTTTCCATTTTTCTTCTTTTACTTCTCCAACTACATATACATACATACATACATATGTACATGCATATAATATTGCATATGCACATAATTTTTGTCTATTGTATTGCGTACGAGTTCTATTTTGTATTCTATAGAATGAATTGAATCTTTACGTATCTTTTCTTTAATTTTTTTTTTGTAGTTGTTGTGTTTACTTTCAACGTGCCACTGCAAAATGTACTTGTACGAGTGCATTACACTTGTACGGGGGGTGCACAAAGCAAGAAACAAGAGTGTACCTCTCTGAACGAAAACAGAGAAAAAAAAAAAGCAAAAAAAAAACTAAAAAACTAAAAAAATAAAAGCCCACTTACAACATGCATACAACAACTATAGAAACAACAACAACAACAAAAATAATATTCATAGATACAACATGAACAAACATTTGTCTATACATGTGTGCGAATGTGTATTTATCAATCACTCTCTGCACGTTAGAGCGAGCGTATATCTGTGTCTAAGAGGTACTCATAGTTTGTCAATTTTGAAACTTTGTTTGCTTTTATTTTATACGATTTTCTTATTTTTTCTTTTTCTTTTGTTTTTGTTTTTATTTATTCATTTTTTTTCTCTTCTATATTATTTGTGTTGTTGTTGTTGGTGTTTTTGTTTTACTTGTTTATGCCTTTAGGTTCGGTGGCCGTTCATGAACTACAAATGCGGTTGTTGCACCCAAAATGCAACGACTGCAAGCGGCAGCAAAAGCGTTAGTAGCTGAAGTCAATTATGTATGTACGTATGTATGTACAATACAGTTTTTTTTTTTTTCGTTTTCTATTATTTCTACAATATTTAATTCGTACATGTTTGCAAAATAAAATTGTAGGCCCCAAACGTAGTTGTTGTATCTAATAAAAGTTTGCAGCTATAACTACAGTCATGTTAGTCCAAATAGCACAATTACTACTGATTCCACTATGCGACAAAATAAATAAAATGAAATACACCCAGCTAATGACAAAGGTAAGTTGTGAGTTTTGTTGAGTAGAACTCAAAAATATTTTTTTTTATATTTCTTGAACCCTCCTAACTTGTTTTATTTGACAAAAACTGTTTTATTAGACTTTACTCATAAATTTATTGATTACACAAACATTTCTAAACCGATGTCCAAAATTTAAATCTTATTAGAAAGAAGACGGATGGGCAGTTAAAACGATATACATATGGGCAATTTCGTGTCAAGTGACCCAATTTTTAAAATCGATGTCTTCCGATTTGGAACCAAGGTTAGTACTATTGGATAGTAGGCCAGACACAAATTTTCAGTCAAGAACTGCCAGAGTTAGAGGGGGTCAAAGTTGGACATTTTGGTCATACAGGTTTTTTTTTAAAATGTGTGTAACTTTTCACCTATTGGTCCTAGCAAAAATTTTTCTAGCTATTTCTTCAATCTTTCCAAAAATAATTTTTTTCATTTTTTAAAATTTTTTTTTATTTTTTTTAGAAATTATTTTTTGTTTAATTTTTTTCAATTTGGGCCCTTTTTTTTTTTTTTTGCTTAAAAGAAAGCTTATACAAATTGTACCATCCTCTTCTGCATTTGGACTTTCTGGCCATCGATTCGAACAGACACCCAGTCTTTCATTCCTGGCATCATTCGACTCATATCATCTCGCTGATAAAATTAAGCTACTAGAGCTTCAGTTCCTCGTGCTAAAGTTTTTCCACTCGCATCCCATTAAGTGACCACAAAGCTCTTAAAGGAAAAGAACTAAGCTTTCTTTGAGCAAAAATAACAACATCCATTAAAAAAAAAATATAGTGCATATGCTAAAATTTAAAAACTTTGGTTTGAGTTAAAATATATTTTTTCTTATAGATATGCCTCTTGCTACTAAGTGCCCACAAAGATCCTAAAGGAAATGGTCTAAGTTTTCTTTTGAGGAAGAATAAAAAAAACCTCCAGTTCGAAAAAAATGGGGGAAAATGAAAATGGTACATGCTCCAAATATTGAAAAATCTTATTCTTGAGTTAACAAATAATTTTTTTTGATAGATATCCCACTCGCATACCATTAAGCTATTATAAAGGCCTTAAAAGAAATTGTATAAGCTTCTTTTGAGCAAAAAAAAGGCCCAAATTGAAAAAAATAATTTAAAAAAAAAAAAATTTTTTTTTAAAATTAAAAAGATTATTTTTGGAAAGATTGAAGAAATAACTATCTAATATCCTTTGGAAAATTTTTGCTAGGACCAATAGGTAAAAAGTTACACACATTTTAAAAAAACCCTGTATGACCAAAATGTCCAAATTTGACCCTCTCTAACTCCAAATCGGAAGACATCGATTTTAAAAATTGGGTCACTTGACACGAAATTGCCCATATATGTATATGTATATTATTCCACTTAATATTCTATGAGGTTTTATGACGTAAACTTGGCAAACGCAATTTTTTTTCATATTTTTTCAAGTTTGTCCGTTCATAGTAACAAACTTTAATTAAAAAATGTGGAATAAGTGATGACATTCTCAAAGTGCATTATCTTGTAAAGAGGTTGACACTTCGTTTGATCAAATCGGACAAATTTTACCGTAGTTATTATTTAGAGAGTCCAACAGTCGAGTTATATTTTTTACATACATATATAGTTTTTCAAATCAACTTTTAGTTCAATAATCACCAGATTTGAAAATCGCTGAAATGATGTACATAACTTAAAATAGATGTTAAATCTAAAAATTGGAAATCCGATATACATATATAGATTGAAGGATTTGTTTTAGGTCTAATTTGAAAATTTTTTATAGATATTTTTGAGAAAGGTTTTTATGTCACTTTGGTTGAAAATTCATCCTCCAAAATGATTGAATTCCAAAATGAACTATACTTGTGTAAAAGGAAAATTGGAATTATGTTGCTGTGTTGAATTACAATTCTCCATTATAATGACCCGTACCGTCCACTTCAAGAGTTCCATCCATAACATTATACTTTGAATATTTTAACCTGCTTATTTTCAGGAACAAAATTTGTCGTGATAGTTTGGAAAAAAAATCAAAATCATTGCAATAAAAATGAAAAATTTTCTATACAAAAACAAGAACTCTTTATTTTTATGTACTGAAGAGTTAGGTCGTTTCAGAGATCTCTTTCTTTAATGAGATTTAAAAAAAAAATAACCATTTAACTGAAAAAATCATTACAACCCCTGAATAGCTTTGATCTAGAAAGGTATAGCAATTGATATATGCATTAACTTGTATTTAAATTTCAGGCTCTGAATGTATCTCTGTATATGCAGGCACAAAATTTTTATATGTACATATATAATGAATACATCTACAACGAATAAAAAGGTTTCCATAAAATAAATTATTTATTTTCTTCAAATTTGATTTAATAAATTTTTTTGCGATTTTAGTGATGTTTTAATTTTGCTAATAGGCAACACAACCTTAAACAGCTGTTATTTGCCACTGTTTGGCCTTACGAAAAATATGTAAGAGCAAATAAATATTTGCCAAAAAATCATGAAAATATTTGCCACACGGTGCCCTGGTAGTCTAGTGGGTAGTGCGCTAGACTATTAGCGTAAGGTTCGATTCCCACCAGAGACTCTGGTCTGTGACACTACACCGAGCATATGGTCAAGTTACTCCGCTCGTATATAATTAAAATATAATTTGTAATTGTATTGTAATTAATTAATAAATAAATAAATAAATATTTGCCACAGGGTGGTCACATTAAAAACATTTTTGTTTGTCGGCAAATAATTTTATTTTCCCAAAATTGAAGATTTTTCTGTTTGCCATGCAAAATTATTTTGTGGTCACATTATGGCAAACAAATATTTTACGTTTTGTGCAAATATTTTTTAGATGTGACCGTACCTTAAGTATATTGACAAATTTATTTTACATATGGTGCGTATGATTAATATTTATATTACATATGGTGCGTAAGATTAATATTTAATATCTAATACGGGTTATCTATTTCGTGGTTTCAAAAGTAAACGTAAATACAACACATATAAAATATTTTTTTCATGATATTTTTTTTTTATTGTAAAGTTTGAACGTTGACATTATGTGTGAAACACTACATCATTTAAATGACCTCCACGCGAAGTGTTGCAAGCATTGATTCTTTTGAGTTAATTTTCGATCACTTTTTGACACATATTGGGTGGTATCTCAGCCATAACTTGACGAAATTAAGCGGCCAGGAAATGTCTCCCGCAATAAAGCCATATTCGCTCGAGTTGTATAGCATGTGGCACCGTCTTGTTGAAACCATATATTCTCCAGGTCGTATTCTTCAATAGCAGGCAAAAAAGTCGGTTATCATATGACCATAACGCTCCAAATTGACAGTGACAGTCGTTCCATCGTCGTTTTCGAAGAAGTAAGGTCCAATCACACCTTCGGACCAAAGAGCGCACTCAACAGTGACTGTTTCTGGATGTAATGGCCTCTCTTTAATTACTTGAGGATTCTCAGAACCCAAATACGACACTTTTGTTTATTAACATACTCACCTAGTGTGAAATGTGCTTCAACGCTGAAGACAATTTTGTTCGATACGTGGCTGTGGCAGAATCACCATTTTTGTAGTAGGTTTTGATAATTTTTATGCGTTGTGTGCTAGTTGAGCGATCCATTTTCGTCAATGTCAGACTTTCAACTGAAAAGAAAAATATTAGTTTCACAACTTAGTTTGACAGATGTCCAATTCCAGTCGCATACTATTGAAACCACGAAATGGATAGTCCTTTATTAAAAAAAAATATTTCTTCGGCGATTTCCTCTCAGCAGATTTCTGGCAAAAACTCTGAGAGTAAATAAAATTTGCCATGAAAAAGTTTCTCAAAAATCTGTCGTTCGGAGTCGACGTTAAATTGTACGCCCCGTCACTTACGTATAAAATTAACGCACACAACATGAGTGGTGTGAGAAGCTAGGACATTGTACAATGGGTCAATTCGACCTCCGGGTACTGTACTTGTCACAGTTGACAAGTACCCGTCCTCTAACCTAACCTAAAGAGTTTAATTGAAACTAAACACAAATTTATTTTTATTTTGTTTGCAATCAACGAACTCATATTTTAAACGTTTTTAAAAAGGTAAAAACGTAACAATATTATATAATTTGTCATCCCTAGTACTTAAAAACAGCTGATATTTTTCAGCAATACATGCGACGCATACAAAAGTAGAAAGTAAGCCTACTTTATCTGTTCTATGCGTCTATGCATTCTATGTGTTTTGTTTTTTACCTTGGCACAAACAACTACACTAGAGCCCCGACTTGCGTCGATCCGATATACGTCGTTTCGATTTGAGTTGCTTTTTAAAAATTGACAAAACTCAGCTTGCGTTGTTGCAATTTCAACTTGCGTCGATTAAATTTAGCTATAGAATCCGAATTTGGAGGAATGGAAGAGGATGACATTAATGAACTTTTATTGCCTCACGATGAGGAGCTTGATAATGAAAACTTATTATCCATTATTATTCAGCATGGTTTAGAAGATGATGTTATGATTAGTGATAATACATTAGAGGAAAAAAAAATTAACAATCGCCAATTTTTCCAAAGCTATGCAATTAATTTCCCATGCAATGAATATAAATATTTTCTGAAAATGATCCTGACGAAAATCGTAGCGCGGGAGTAGCAGCATCTGTTGACCAAGCCATTAGTTGTTACAAGGAAATATATCAGCAAAAAAAATCTTTAAAAATACAACAAACTTTAGACAGTTTTGTTAACAAAACTGTAATATTTGGATTTATTATCTGAAGATAGCACCACATAAACTAAACAAAGCACGATTTCTTCTTTAAATTAATTTTTTTTTTTTTATTAGTGAATGAATTTGATTGATTTTTGTTAAGTTTTTTTTTTGTTATTGTTTTGTTTCACTCGCGTATCGGTCTTTTTTGATAGTCAGGGTTTCGTGAACAACTCTAAGATCGTTAGGGAATGTCGCCGCTGTCTCGACCTTCTTTCAGGGCGCATCACCAGTGTCTCATTGGTGTGGGTACCCGGGCACAGTGACATTCCGGGAAATTGTATGGCCGACGAGCTCGCCAGAGCTGGTGCGCTCATTCCGGAATCCTTTTCTATTGAATTGGGTATGCCACTTACCTCGGTCAAGTTGGACATTGCGAGGAAATTCTTTCGGGACGCCAACCTATTCTGGGTCAATGAGGAGTCCTGCTCCACCGCTAGACTCACCTGGCCCTTAATGGATAGAAGGCGTACCAACCAATTACTTGGTCTTGGTCGTGACGTCATCTCGACTACAGTGGCCGCGCTTACAGGTCATTGCGTCATGGGTAGACACGCGGAAAGAATGAGGCTCCCATTTAACGACTTCTGCCGTGGATGCAGATCCGCTGAGGAAGAGGAGACTGTTATTCACTTTCTTTGTCAGTGCCCGTCTCTTGCGAGGTGTAGATATAAGTTATTTGGCTCCCCATTCCTTGTCACTTTGACGGAGCTATCATCTATTGATATCAAGGCTATAGCTTCGTTTATCAAACTTTCTGGCTGGTTTTCCAGTGCGGGGTAGTCGTGCTTTTGTTGTGCAGCCCTTGCGCTGACCAACTTCTTCCTCTTCCCTGATTTTGGTGGAACTTGGTCAGTACAGGGACTGCGTTCACCCGTGGCATCACAACGGGACGCTATACGTGCTCAAGTGAGCTTTGTGTTATCAGAGCTACCACTCCGACCTAACCTAACTTATTGTTTTGTTATTTCTTTGTAATAATTAAAAAACATTTACTGAACTAAATAAAATAATGAAAAATGTTTTCATACTTCTTTTTTATCCGAAATATTAAGTTTTTTCCTTAATTTTGAATTCTTGGTCCCAATAAATTAAATTTCAATACATTTGTATAGAAAAAGTTGATTCGATTTTCGTCGTTTCGATTAGCGTCGCAATTCTCCGGTCTCCATCAACGACGCAAGTCGGGGCTCTAGTGTACACTGATTATACTTTTTTACGCGTGTATGTAAAGCAAGAACGCATTAAACGCATGTATGGAATTTCGGCTTAATGCATTCTGTGTAACTTGTAGTAAAAAACGCACAGAACGTGAGAAACGCATTTAACGCATGGTATAGACTTTCAGCTTAAAGTGTACTTTAATATTTTCATTTAAGAACTCACAAACATCACAATCGACATTTTGAATAACATTTTCTAAATTTCAACAATTTTATGTCGTGATTAAAAATTATGGAATAATTTTCTTGTGTTTCTTTGTTGTTAAAAAGTTTTTAATTTTTTTTTTGTTTTTGTGTTTTAAGTGCCCAATTAGCATTTTTTTTTTTGGGGAAAATTAATCTGTAACATTTTGTATTTTAAGACGTTAATGCGTAGAGACCTACAACAAATTAATGAGTAATTTTCATTTTATATTTATTTTTTCGTTTCTGTTTATTTCTTAAAGATTGTTCCCTAATTTGCATAAATAATGGCTGATGAAAACATAAAACACTCCTCATAATTTCAGCTTCAATTGTTCAACTCTTTGTAAGAATTCTGAAGCGAAATAACAAAAACATTATAAAACGAAATCTGTGGAGAAAAAAAGAAACAGAGTTTAAAAGGTTTTAAAGGGTTTGTCGGTCAGTTGTTCCTCTTTTAATTTAATTTAATTTTTCATTTGTATAATTTTGTTTTTATGACCCTTCTCATTAGGCAGCTGTGATCTTGCTTTTTTCCATTTGGAAACATACCATCATCATCATACAGTCTCATTCATTACAAAATTATGTTATGTTTGAAGACGTAAATTTCTTCATAAATTATTAACACAGTTTGTGGCATTTCGTTTACATTTTGTATATCTATTTGGCTGTTGTTTTGGGATGTGTTTTGAATATTTGATATTTTGGTTTTTAAGTCTTATTTTTTTTCCTATTTTGATTTTTATTTAATTCTGTTAAAAAGTAGAGTAGAGAATAGCTAACTAAAGAAACAAAATTTGTTTCAATTTTATTATAATTGGTTAGCATAATTTTAAGGTTTGTTGCTTTTATAAATTATGTTTGAAATCATAAAAGTTAAACGGATTATCCAAAACTAAATTTCTTTTAAAATAAGATTTTTGTTTTTGGACAACAATGATAGCCAAAATATAGTCTACAAAGCAATTCTTTCAATCGATCTCAGTGTAAACAAATTTAAAAACTTCAGCAGTTGCGTGATTTATTAATAAAAGTTAAAAAAAAAAAAAATTATCAGTTTAATGGGTATTAATTTGAAATTTTTCGTAAGACTCAAATGAAATATACTGAAGTGTTATCACACAATTACTAAGGTTGTCGTGTATACCCAGCATTGCCATTTGCCAAGGTTTCCCTTTTTTCAAGTTTTTGGAGATGCGAAAATATTTTCATTAAATTTGTTTTCTAACAAAACAAGTTTTTTCGACAAAATTAAATTTAAAATTTTTTCAATAAAACAGGAAATATTTACATTTTTAAATAAAATATTGTGTATTTTATTAGTCCCGGACAGAAAACAGAAAAAAAAACACCAACACAGGGCACTGGGCTCCGGAATTTCCTTTAAAAATGTTAGTACTTTTGTAGAAAACAAATTGTTTTTGTAAAAAAAAAGTTTTTTTTCCCCAGAAATAAAGTTTAAAAAAAATCTGGCAACGCTGTGTACACCACACATTCATAAACATAATAATAAACGACGCACATACCGATCTCGTACAATAGCTATAAAATTACATACCTAAACTTAAATAGATAACATAACTCTCTTGAAAACTTGTAGTTCAACAATCGAGGTAATCGATATTTTTTGGTCAGCGATGTTTTGAAAACACTCGTTGTAACTTATCGTTACTTCGAAACAATTCGATATATCTTGAGGGCCCATAGGGAAACTCACCTCGGAAAATATGTGCTCTTAAAGGCAGAGGTGGTACATAACCATACTATCTGACAACCCGATTAACGGATTTCGGTATGTCTTAACACATTCTTCCAGACGCCTCAGTTTCTTCGCGATTTTATCAGGTCGTTCCCTTCTCCGACGTCCGCAACTCCCCCTCATGTACTCGTCTCGCCGGAGCATCCCCTTCAATTCGATCGACATGGCCGAGCCAGTGCTGCCGTTGGATATTGGTACGCTGCACAACGTCCATGTAGTTGAGTAATTCATACAACCCATTTGTTTGATCAGCCTCGGAAATCATTGCCAACTCGCACTGGACCGAAGGTCATACTTAGGACTTTTCTCTCAATTATACTCAACGCTGTTGCATCAGTGCTTAATACTTACTGTTCATGCTTGAAATTAAAAAGAAAAGCTAAATCAGTTAGCCAGGGTTGGATGGCAGGTCATGTGGGCAATTCGCGGCAATGAGCAGGAAGATCAGTTTGCAAGGAGGGTAGGTAATGAAGACAGAGTTCTTTAGTGGGGTTCGTTAGGTTGTACACGGTGAATGAAAAGACGAAGGACAGTCGATACTCTTCTCAAGTCAAACCTGTTGGAGACAATTTAAATTTTTGTTAGAACTTTGCATTACAAAAGCTTTTTGAGCCATGCACTACACTTTCGGGTAGTAATATGAGGACAGTAAATGGTAGTTGGAGTAGAGGTTCATTTAAGCTCAACATGTAGACCATGTAGACATGTAGAACGTATCGCCAGAATACATAGGTACGGCGTCAATGCATATTCGAAAGAAGCACTTTGTTTTCCAATGTAAAAGGATTGTGGGGGACATTATGGGGTACCATATATGGTGGCTGTATTCCACTATCTCTACGCAGCAATAAATATATTTTGTTTTTTTTTTTTCTTTGATTTTATTACAAAAATTAATCAATGCATAGAATACATCGATGTTCTTTATGATAAATCGGCATAATATCGATGCTTCTAGTTCAAAATATTTCACATGTCATTCCATACATACAAACATACACAATTGGTCATTACAACCCTTAAGTCAAGTTTACAACCCAGCTTCTTAAACCACTTATGTTGTGTGTGTTAATTTTACACATAAGTGGCGGGACCTTCAGTTACCAAAAATTTGCTAGAAGGAAGTCGCCAAAGAAATGTTTTCTCAGATTTCGTTTTGATCGAGATGTCTGACCTAGGGTTTGAACCGTGGCCTCACACCTAATAAGCCAACACACTACCTGCTAGATTACGGCGACTTCATGACATTCTATAGCTACTGCTTAAATATATTTTTACGAAAATGAAAAAGTCTAGATACTGGTGTTATGCTTTTACAACGATTAACATTAAAATTATAAACAAAAGCTACAAAAACAAAACAATGCAGTAAGCAAACCTGTTTACAAATTATCGTACTGTTTAATATAACAACAAACACAAGCATAAAAAATGGTAAACAAGCAAACAAAAATACACAAACAACACTGCAATAATAAATGTAAACAAAAATACACAAAAAACACTACAATAATAAATTTAAACAACGATGTTTACATTTATAGAGATTTCGAAAAGGCGAAGTCATGAACGTTCGCTTTCAAGAACATTCATCAGACTTTTTACTTTGCCATATAAAAGGCAAGGTCAGTCAGTCTTGTATGAGGACGCAGTGTGTTTGAAGAGAGTAATCGTGGTTTGAAAATCCCCGTTACAAAGATCTGTCGAATAATTGTCTAGTAATTGTTATTGCTTAAGCAAAGGGTTTAAAGAGAGGAATAACAAATTTGGCAATTGTTGTTGTTTACATCAAGTTGCGAACAGTGACACACAGAATTGTTCGCATAATAAAGAATTATAATTAAAACTAAACACAAATTTAATTTTATTTTATTTGTAATCTACGAGCTCATATTTTAAACGTTTTTAAAAGTTAAAAACGTAACAATATATTCGAACTAGTTTACATGTACATACATGTTTATCTCAGTAGCGTTAATGTTCTGTGAACACATTACTGTTCATCCTTCATGGGCTTAACAATTGTTTCAGCTCGTAGACGTGATCCTTCAGTCAGTCAGACATTCTATGTGAAATTCTCATGATGGCTGCTGAAAACAGTGTCATCAGCATAGATAGAAGTGTTAATCTGTTAAAATATTAATCTGCGGAACACCGGCTTCAATCGACTAGTTCGCATTGACAAAGCCGCCTTCATTAATAACAAATCTTCGTTATGCTCTGTGTGCAGCCCCTGCCAATAGCCACATGATATTATTTGGTACGCAAGTTTAACTGCAATTTCACCTTATCGAACGCAATACCACTTACGTTGTTAACAAAAAGAAATCGTATTTGTTGTAGTTGTAAATTATTACGAGCCTTGTATTTTACATCCGTGAACTGTATGAAATTTGCTATTTAGGTTTACTGAATTTTTCGTAATAAAAATTTTTAATTATCGACATAAAATGAGTGTTTTTTCTTTTTTGTTTTCATTCTCTTACGTAACAATGGATGCAAACAAAAATGCGTTAAAATATGTATATTGAGGTAGTACATGTGTGCGTAGTATATGTGTCGCATCAAATTCGTTTGCCAACTAGTTTGCATAAAGTTCAATAAACTTTTTGGCTTAAAACTGTATTGAATTGTGTGGTGCAACAACGCAAACTGAAACACAAAAAACAAACAAAAAAAAAAAAAATCAAAAAAAATCTTAAAAAAATATACGCAACTTGATTGAGTACGTACGTATATATGTACATATGTTATGCATGTATATGGTATATTAAAAAAGTATTTTTTTCTTTTAATTTTATTAATTTTTTTTATTTATTTCAAAAATGTGTTAACACGACTTGAGGTGAATTGACTTGGTCACCCTACAAAGTTACACATATTGCAACAAATAATACTTGACATGAAATGAAAACATAATGCGACAAAATAAAAAAAATGAATTACGCCCAGCGAATGACATAGTGTGAAGTCGCCGTAGTCTAGTAGGTAGTGTGTTGGCTTATTGGACGTAAAGCCAGGGTTCGAGCCCCAGGCCAGACATCAAAACAAAATACAAAAAGTATTTCTTCGGCGATTTCCTCTCAGCAGATTTCTGGCAAAAACTCTGAGAGTAAATAAAATTGCCATGAAAAGCTTCTCAAAAAAATCTGTCGTTCGGAGTCGACTTTAAACTGTAGGTCCCACCACTTATGTATAAAAAAAATTAACACACACAACATAAGTGGTGTGAGAAACTAGGTCAATAATCCTGACTGAAGGGTTGTAATGACCAATTATGTATGTATGTAATGACATAGTGTAGGTTGTGAGTTTTATTGAGTAGAACTCAAAAATATTTTTTATATTTCTTGAACCCTCCAAAGTTGTTTTATTTGACTAAAACTGTTATTTTTTTCTTGACTTTACGCACAAATTTATTGATTACACAAACATTTCTGAACCAATGTCCCAAACTTAAACCTCATTAGAAAGGAGAGAGATGGGCCTCTAAAATAATGTACATATATATATTATTCGGCTTAATATGCTATTAGGTTTGATGAGGTAAACTTGACAAATGAGAATTTTTTTCATATTTTTTCAAGTTTGTCCGTTCATAGTAGCAAACTTTAATTAAAAAATATGAAATAAGCGATAACATTCTGAAAGTGCATTATCTTGTGAAGATATTGACACTTCGTTTGATCAAATCGGACGAAAATTACCGTAGTTATTGTTTAAAGAGTCTAAAAGTCGAGTTATATTTTTCATATACATATATAGTTTTTCAAATGAACTTCTAGTTCAAAAATTTTCAGAATTTTTAATGGATCTTGATAGTTTATCGGAAAATGTGTCAATTTCACGTTTGAGCGACCACCAGAAGTTGGCCAATGTTTGCGTAAAGAGAAATAATTATATTTGCAAAAAACACAAATATTAGCCGACTTCTGGTAGTCGTGCAAACGTGAAATTGAAATATTTTGCGATAAACAATTGAGATCCATCAAAACTTTTGAAAATTTTTGAACTGAAAGTTCATTTGATAAGAAGACATATGTATATAAAAAATATAATAACTACGTTAATTTTTGTCCGATTTGATCAAGCGATGTGTCAATCTCTTCACAAGAGAATACACTCTAACAATGTCGCCACTTGTTTTATAGTTTTTAATTATATTTTAAAATTCAGAATCGCCAAACTTGAAAAAATAAGAAAAAAAATCATATTTTCCAAGTTTACCCCATCAAAACTCATAACATTTATGTTTGTACAAAAAGTTTATGTATACCGTTTTAAAGGCTAATCTCTCTCCTATCTAAAAAAAACTTTGGATTTATAAAATAGGTTCGAACATATTTGGGTAATCAAGAATTTTGTGTGAAAAGTGCAAAAAAGAAACACTTTTTATCAAATAAAACAAGTTTGGAGGGTTCGAGAAAAATAGAAAAAGTATTTTTGAGTTCTACTCAACTAACTGAATAGCAAAGACTATTTAGTTACTCGGGAGTATTTTCACTGTCGCACCGTGTAATTAATTAGACGTACACCCGAGTCCATACATAGTCTACGTTGTTCAGTTAGTTGAGTAGAACTCAAAAATACTTTTCTTATATTCCTCGAACCCTCCAAACTTGTTTTATTTGAGAAAAACTGTTTTTTTGACTTTACGTACAAATTTCTGAATTACTCAGACATTTCCAACCCGAATTCTAAAATTTAAATCTTGTTAGAAAGGGGACAGATGGACCTTTAAAAGGATATACACATATCTATTATGCGACTTAATATGCTATGAGATGTGATAAGGTAAACTTGGAAAATTCAATTTTTTTCATATTTGATGGATCTTGATTGTTTATCACAAAATGGGTAAATTTCACGTTTGAGCGACCACCAGAAGTCGGCTAATGTTTGTGTTTTTGCAAATATTATTATTTCCCTTTGCGCAAACATTGGCCAACTTCTAGTGATCGCCCAAATGTGAAATTTACACATTTTGTGATAAACAATCAAGATCCATCAAAAATTCTGAAAATTATTGAACTAAAAGTTCATTTGATGAGATGACATATATAAAAAATATCACTGGACTGTTAGACGCTTTAAATAATAACTACGGCAATTTTTGTCCGATTTGATCAAATGATGACTCAATCTCTTCACAAGAGAACAGACTTTAAGAATATTATCACTTATGGTATATTTTTTTATTAAAGTTTGCTACTATGAATGGACAAACTTGAAAAAATATGAAAAAAATTTGAATTTTCCAAGTTTACCTTATCAAATCTCATAGCATATCGAATAATAGATATGTGTATATCGTTTTAAAGGTCCATCTGTCCCCTTTCTAACAAGATTTAAATTTTAGAAATCGGGTTGGAAATGTTTGAGTAATTCAGAAATTTGTACGTAAAGTCAAAAAAAAAACAGTTTTTGTCAAATAAAACAAGTTTGGAGGGTTCAAGAAATATAAAAAAAATATTTTTGAGGTCTACTCAACAAAACTCACTACCTACACTATGTCATTAGCCGGGTGTATTTAATTTTTTTTTTTATTTTGTCGCATAGTGTTATTTTACTTATTCCCGTAATATTTTTCATTTTTTTGCTTGAAAATCAAATTATGAATATTACTATTCTTCTTCTTATCGCTTTTTGACATTTGGGATACGAAATACAAATGTAGTAGGTAGTGTGTTCGCTTATTAGACGTAAAGCCCGGGTTCGTATTCCAGGTCAGACATCAAAACGAAATATGAAAAAAATATTTCTTCGGCGACTGCCTCTCAGCAGATTTCTGGCAAAAACTCTCAGAGTAAATAAAATTGCCATGAAAAGCTTCTCAACAATCTGTCGTTCGGGTTCGACTTTAAGTTGTATGTCCCGCCACTCATGTATAAAATTAACGCACACAACATAAGTGGTGTGAGAAGCTAGGTCGAAATCCTGACTGAAGGGTTGTAATGATCAATTATGCATGGGTGTAATACGAAATACACAATACAGCATAACACTGAGCGTTCACAAACAAAATGTGTATTCAATACAACATACATTATACAAAGTCGTGTGAATTGGCCAATAGATACAATACAAGGTGTAGGGTATATTAACTGTTTAAAGTGCTTGGGAGTACATATGTTAAAAATTTGAAAAACTCGAAACACATAATCAACTACAAAGACTCGTACAAAATTTTGCACAAATATTTTTAAAAAGTCAACGCACTCAAGAAAGTCAAAACCAAAATAGAGAAAAAAGAAACCGAAATTGAAACCAAAACTACAAGCATCCTAACACAGAAATACAACATAAATAAATAAAATATAGAAGACTGATAAATAAATAAATGATTTCAAATGAATAGAATGAAACAATCATACAAACAAACAAACAGTGAAAGTTATGGCCTTTGGACGTTAGATATATAAATTCATCAATTGTACTGTAAATCAGTCATTTCATGTCTTTGCAAATGGCAATTGATGGTTAAAGTTTTTACTGTATCAACGACAAATGCCGCTTTGTTTGCGTATGGGACGACGGTGGCAAAAATGACAAAATCATTCGAATAAATTGTTGACATACAATTTTATTGAATATTATGCGTTTACATATGTACGTATGTACATACATGTACGTATGTATGTATGTATGTACAGTAAGTATAACTATAATATTTTCCTTTTTTTTTTTCTTTTTTATGAAAATAATTATAAAAATGCAAACAAAAAGACGCTGGTGATTTATGAGCGTTTTTGTGTAAAATAAAAGCAAAACCCTGACGAAAAAATTTACATATGTACGTACAGTGCGTTTTGTAAAATACTTTCGCTCCCATAAAAACATTTCAATAAAAATGTGTTCTTTGTGTTCTCTCTTGTAAATTTATATTCACTTTTAAGTTGAATTTATTGTTATTGTTTCGCCTACAGCATTTAATTGCGGCCAATTTCATGCATTTCTTCTTTATTTTTTTTAAATAAATTTTTGTTCATATTTTAAGCATTTTGTGCAAGAGAACCTAAGTAGATACCATATTTAACAAGCAAAAAATACGGTAGCATGATATTCTTTTTGATCTTTTTTGAATTCATTAAATAATGAAAACATCTTATAGAGTTTAGGTTGAAAGGAAAAAAAAATCCCAAAAATTCAAATCCCAATTCTATTTTTACACGATCTTTTTTTACACGGTTTTGTAATAACACGGTCTAGAAAAACATATTAATTCTGTTTTTACACGGTGATATTTGATATAGCACGGTTGAGAAAAGTTTATGAAAATTTCAACGTAATCTGAAATCTTGTATGGCTCGTCACTATGAGTTATACAAAGAGCTGTCCATCACTAAATCACAACGGCTAATAGTAGATTTTATTATTAAACGCAGTGCTGTCCAATCGGAAAGTGAAAATGCTAATCCTGTTGGAGTTGATAGCTATTCTGAACCAGCCTTACATAACCGATCGCGTATGACATCCGATGATGATAGCGAATAGAATTCTGTTATTTTCATCATCACATTGACTGCTTTTAATTTTTTATTTATTAACTTTTCATGATTTTTAATTTGTTTAAATTACCTTTAAGAATTGTTGAATGTACCATTTGTTTATCAACTTATATTATTTTTTTCACTTCCTGAACTACAATAATTTTAAATTTATGTTAGTTTTTTTTTATAAGACTTGAATTGCTTTTCATTTCATGAAATATATAAAATTAATGCTTTTAAAAATTTTATTTAATATTTTATAAAGACTCTCGTATCAGTTTTTTCCTACGAATTATTTTGTTTTTACTTTTTTTTTACAAAGTTGAAGGATATGGAACCAATCCCCATTTTCTATGTACTTCATGTTTTTTTTTACACGGTTTTTTCTGGAACGTATCTACCGTGTGAAAACAGAATTAAGTGTATTTATGTATCCGTATCAAGTGACGGGAATCATTAGATGGAATTAATGATTAAAAATTACAAAAATACAAAATTAATGTCACTCTGCAACTATACTATATGGTAGACACAATGAAATAATCAAAAAACAGCTGAATTTTCTTTACTTTAGACCTTAAACAGTACAAAAGAAAATCAATAAATAATGGCAGTACCCTTGACGTTTTGTTGATGATTAAGTTTCAGAGTCAATTTTCGTATCATCTAATACAGAATTTTAATATGACGTTAATACTGGGCTGCTGTAGCCGCTGTAGTTTAGTAGGTAGTGTGTCGGCTTATTAGACGTAAGGCCACGGTTCAAACCCCAGGTCAGACATCAAAACTAAAATATGAAAATATTTTTTCAGCGACTTCCTCTCAGTAGATTGCCATGAAAAGTTTCTCAAAAATCTGTCGTTCGGAGTCGACTTTAAATTGTAGGTCCCGCTACTCATGTATAAAATTAACGCACACAATATAAGTGGTGTGAGAAGCTAGGTCGTAATCCTGACTGAATGACCAATTATGTATGTATTGTTACGAAAGTGGAAATGGTGTTGTTAAAATAATAAACAAAAGCTTCAAAAACAACACAATGGACTTGATCACGCATAAAATGATAAACAAAAGCTCCAAAAACAAAACAATGCAGTTGTTCACGTGATCAAAGAATAAACAAAAATATAGCAACAACATCAGCATAAAAAAATATAAGAGATAAAAGATGTAAATAGCCAACAACAAAGTATAGTGATCAGAGAAGTAAACAAGCAAAAACAAAATGCATATAAGACATACAAACAACAAAAATGGAAACAAGTTGTTTACATTTTTGGATTTTTCCCGAAGGCCGTCATCACCCTTCAAGGGCATTCATCACACTAATGATCCAGCGATATAAAAGGCAAGACAAAGCGAGCAATGATTGAGTTTGAATTTAATCGTGTAAGACGACGTCACGTTGGTTGCAGTGAGAATAAAATCTATCGAGCTATAATTCGGTCAGACTTGTGTGCAGACAAGTTGCGTTTGAAGAAAACAGTTGTTAGTGTTGTACTTACAAAAAGGTTGTGAGCAAAGAAGAATAACTAACAAGTGTTGTTGCTTACAAAAAGGTGTAAGCAGAGAAATATCACGAACAAGCACATATTGTGAAAGTTATCATTGTATACGTGGAATAAGTTCGAACAGTGGCACAATAGTAGTGCATATAATAAAGAATTGACTTAAAATTAAACACATATTTATTTTTATTTCATTTGCAATCTACGAACTCATATTTTCAACGTTTTTAAAAGGTAAAAACGTAACAATTGGTGTCAGAAGTGGGATTGCAAAATTTAAAAGTAAAAATAAATCAAGATGATGATTCCGAGTTAAGAGTGAAGCGGCTCAAACAAGAATTGAGTAAATTAGCGCTGCCAACAATGGGCACGAAGAATGAACTCCAGAGGCGGTTAAGGGAGGAACTTCGAAATCCTGGCATTTATGTAGATACCTACGACTTCGAAGACGAAGAGGAACGCGAGTTACAGGCCTCTGCAACCCCCAGCGGTCTTGACATGAATTCGTTGTTAGCAGCTATACGGGAAGAAAACCAATAGATATTAGAAGCTTCCAGAGCCGAAAATCAAAAACTTCTGGCAGAGTCTCGGCAAGATATTGAGCAAAGGATGGAAGCAATTCAACAAAAATTGCAAGTAGAAAATCAAAGACTTCTGGCTGAGTCACGAAACGAAAGTGAACAAAGGATGGGAAAAATCCAAGCAGCAATTATGGAAAAAACAGAGAAGAGAGAGCAAAAGTTTTGATTAAAAATTGAAAAGAAGCTTGAAGCGACAACAGAGAAGCTGCAGGAAATATGTGAGTCATTCAGCCAAAGGGTTACTAGTGTCGAGGTAAAGGTGTCAAATTTGGAAAAAACCGTTGACGGCAAACTAATTATAATGGAGGAAAAGATCAACAACCTCCAGAGCCAGCGACCGGAACCAGTGCGAATCGTATCGGAAGGTACCGGCAGGATAAAAACACCTTGCTTTGATGGTAGCTCACCTCTGTCCGTATTCAAATTCCAATTTGAGACAGTAGCCAGCAGAAACGGATAGGACGATGAGGAGAAGGCTTTGGAACTAATTCTGGCGTTAAATAGTGCCGCAACTTCAAGACCGAGGCGTTTGTTAACGGAATACGCGACCCAGACATCAAATTGGCGGTATGTTCTGCACAAAAGACAACCTTTGCAGAGACCGTGGCCTTTGCACTAGCCCAGGAGACCGCTCGAACGATTTCTAGACCATCAGTAGGCAAAGTTTGAAAGATGGAAGTCGTGGATGAAGAGGAAAACCTTTTAATTAAATTTAAAGAAATGATTAAACAAGTTTTAGCAGAAACTGGACAAAAGGCTAAGATTAAATGTTTCAAGGGGCGGCCATTTCCAACGGAACTGCAAAGAGCCACGAAAAAGGTCAAGGTCCGTCTCGCCAGCAAGGAATGATATGCGGGCGAACCACCAACAATCTACACAAGAGTCCCCGTTAAACTAAAACGGGGCAAGTGCTGGCTCCCACAAACAAGGGCCCCACAATCTTCATATCAGTGATGCAGCAAGACAACAACAACCTTACGGCGTGCGGATACATAAACGGCAGAAAACACACCTTCACTATAGACACCGGAGCGACGCAGTCTATCATCAGACCAGATGTAGTGAAGGGAAAGTGTGAGGCACTTAGTAATGTAAGACTACGGACAGCTACTGGATAGTCTGCCACCGTCCACGGAAAAACAGTGGCGAAGGTGACGATAGCCAACATCAGGGTAAGCCACGTCTTTATTGTTGCCGATATTGTGGACGAGGTTATCATTGGTGCCGATTTCATGATAGCCCATGGCATAAATTTGAATATGGGGCAACAGATAATGAGTTGGCGGAATGTAAATGTAAATGTACCTCTTGACGTGGGGTACAAGCACCAACTGCACGCTAGAAGGTTAGTTGCTGTCGAACAACAAAAATTACCACCACAGAGTAAAACGCTGATATGGGCACGCGTGGATGGAAATTGTGAGGAAAACCGCTTGTGGGTTGTGGAACCAGAGGAAATTCAGACGGACTTGTTATGAGGAAAGGCCCTCGTCAAATCTACCGAACAGAAAATAGTCCCGGTGAGAGTACGAAATCTATCAGGCCAAGAAAAAGTCATCTCTAAAAATTCCGAGGTGGGTCAATTGAGGCGGTAATAAACAGTGAACAATCGCCGAAACCTGCCGAAATGACAGCCAATGACCAACAGGAATTTGGTAAAATTGTGGAGAAATGGGTTGCAGGTCTAGCAGCTTCAGAAAGAAATAAAGCCAAAAAGCTGCTAAAGAGGTACGCTTGCGCATTCGCCACGAACAATAAAAGTCAAGGTAGAACAGCCATGGTCAAACACGACATTGATACTGGCGAAGCAAGACCAATAAAACAGGCACCCAGAAGTATACCGCTAGCGAAGCGTAATGAGGTCAAAGAGTTAGTCGACGAAATGAAGAGGAGCGGTGTAATCGAACCATCATCTGGTCCATGGAGCTCACCTGTAGTCTTAGTTAAGAGGGAAGATGTCAGTACAAGATTCTGCGTAGACTACAGGAAGCTGAATGATGTCACTAAAAAGGACAGTTAATACTGGGCACCCGTTCTATTTCTAAAGTCTTGAGCTTAAGTTTGTTGTAATATTTGTAAAATGTCGACGGGAAAAGATCGAGCAAATATGAAGTTCAAAGTACTTTTCTTATAACGAAAGTAATTTATGTATTGTACATGCATGTACTCATACATACAAATGTGAATACATATTTAATATGGTAAAGACTTCGATGTCTTGACCATCGTGCTTTGTTCTGTCTTACCATATTTTTTCCAATGCTGTCTGTTTGTCTCTTTAACACTCCATGTTATTATTGTTGATTAGATCATTTCAGTAAAATGTTAGTGTGAGAGTGATTGTTGTTTTTAATTTGATGTGGCATTAACTAATGAAACCCCTCTATTACAAAACCCTCAACATTTCCAATCCATTCTCATATTCAAGAAATATTGTTATTGTCGGTTTTTTGCTTTGCGTTCCCTTATTTGCTTCTTTGCCAGTTTCTTTTTAACCCACTCACTTTGTCATGGGTAAAAACGAACACCCACTGTGCCACCACACACCACATGTGTTATGGTCTCACTTGTACGTGGCATTACTTTGACATGCTAATGTATGAGAGAGATAAAGAGGGAGAGGCCTAAGTACTAAGTTACTTTATTATCAATTAAAAGATATTTCGGAAAAACCTTTCTTTTCGTTAAGTACTGGATGATGATACTCTGTGTCACCACATTTGGTAGTTCGCTCCCAAATATCCATTCTCGAATAAGATTTCTTATTATCATCATAAATACGAAAAATTAAGCAAAAAAAAAAAAAATAACATTTCTATGTATTTTTTTTTTTTTTAATTAAATAAAGCTTTTTATCGAACGTTATTGTTAATTTCGTTTGTATTGTTATTAATAGCTATTGTTGTTGTTGTTATAACTGAGAGCAATTTCTTCCATTAGAATTTAGTTGAATGCCTGCATTTACTTATTGCTTGGCTTAATTGACTGCTTCTATTAAACTCATTGTCGTTGTCGTTGTCATTGTTATTACTAATATGGGGTTATTTATTATTTGTTTTATAACAAATCAATGCCCTCTTTTTTTCGCTTTTTTTTTCTATTATTGTTGTTGTTGTTTTTATTTTGTTTTTACAAACCGTCAATTACAATTCAAATCATTGTTTACTAAAAAGCTATCATTTGTAATATCGTAGGTATATACGTACATACGTACAGTGGACAGCAAAAGTCTTAGTACTACAATATATTTGTAGTCCCCACAGGCTTAATACTCTTGTACAAAGTCCCGATATGACTTCATGAGGGTATTTAGGAGGTCATTTGAAAGAACGGTTACGTAATCGCTAAACCGCAAACAAAAGTCAACCGAAAAACTTGCTCATGGTGCCATCAGAAAACACTAAACAAAACTTGTACATTCAATTCCAAATGGGTTAAATGGTGTGCTTGACTTTAAGGGATATTCTACTAATTACTAATTATTACTAAGGCCTTTGAAATTTAAATTTACTCAGTGTTCTCCTTGGCGGTAGCTATGGAGTCATTTGAAACTTTTCCTTATTTTTCTTTTGTTTTATGAAATACATTACAAAAATTGTTTGTTTTATAATAAAACAGAAATAAATTAATAAAATAAATATAAAAACTATAAATTTTTTATACAAACTTTTGGCTAAAATTCATGAAATTGCTAAAATAAATATATTGCCGTACTAATACTTTTGCTGCCCACCGTATGTATACCATACAGAGAGTATGAAATGATAAATAAATATTCCTTTAGGTAGAGTAAATAACAATATCGAAACGAACTTTAATTAAATTAAAAATAATTTTATTTAGGTCTTGAAACACTGCAAATATCTTTGCAAAATATTCCCTAGGCTGGGTGGCACTAAGGCACTGGTTATGAAGAATAGTTTTTCGGCACTCTCTAACTAATAAATTCAGGATTTGCTAAAGACAGGTTGAACTTAATAACAATGAAAAATTGTCGCCGTAATCTAGTAGGTAGTGTGTTGGCTTATTGGACGTGAGGACTCGGTTCAAACCCCTGGTCAGACATGTCCAGCAAAACAAAATGTATAAACAAATATTTCTTCGGCGACTTCCTCTCAACAGATTCCTGTAGTGTCATTGAAGCATATATAGAGCACAGCGAATGTTCCTATTTAATGGTATTCCATTATCTTACTTATAAACATACAAATCGTAAACAACCAATACACTTTGTGCGTAAAGGATATTTTTACAAAGTATGTTCGAAGTTGTGGCCAAGCAATGTTGACAGTAATTTTTTAAACTTTTTTTTTCTGGAAAAAAAACTTGTTTTCTACAAAAGTACCAAAATTTTAAAAGAAAACACAAAATGTACGTATGTATATAAACTTAATTTAATCAAGAAAAAAAAAAAAAATAAGACAAACAAAACATTTTTTCATACATTTTTTTCTTGAAGAAAAAAAAATGCAAATACTCAATGTATAAAAATGGGATCATTGTAATTAAAGAAAGTAAACATCCAAGTTGAAGTAGTCTAGTAGGTAGTGCGTTGGCTTAGTAGACGTAAGGACATGATTCAAACTCTGGGTCAGACATCTCCAGCAAAACGAAATATGAAAAAATAATTTCTTCGACGACTTCCTCTCAGCTGATTCCTGGGAAAAACTCTGAGAGTAAAATGAAATTGCCATGAAAAGTTTCTCAAGGATCTGTCGTTAGGAGTCGACTTTAAACTGTAGGTCCCGCCACTCATGCATAAAATTAACGTACACAACATAAGTGGTGTGAGAAGCTAGGTCGTAATCCTGACTGGAGGGTTGTAATGACCAATTATGTATGTATGGGCCTTTAAAACGATATACATATATACACTGAGCGCCATAAGTGAGTCAACACCCACTATAATTTTAAATTTTCTATTATAAAAAATATACTTGTAGCACAACAATAATTGAATTGTTGTTTTTGTTTTAACATTTTATAAGTAATAAATAAACGTTTTTATTTTTGGAAATTTATTCGACTATTCTCATTTACTTTTCTCGCTATACTAAGAAAATGAATTATTTCAGTGGTGTTTACTTACTTTTGGCGCTTAGTGTATATTATTTGACTTAATATGCTATGGGGTTTGATGAGGTAATCCTGACAAATGCGAATAATTTTTTTCATATTTTTCCAAGTTTGTCCGTTCATAGTGGCAAACTTTAATTACAAAATATGAAATGAGTGCTGACATTCTGAAAGTGCATTATTTTGTGAACAGATTGACACTTTGTTTGATCAAATCGGACATAAATTACCGTAGTTATTATTTAAAGGGTCTAACAGTCGAGAAATATAAAAGAAATATTTTTGAGTTCTACTCAACAAAACTCAGAACCTACACTATATCATTAGCTGGGTGTATTTTGACTGTCGCACCGTGTAATTAATCCCAGATGTAATCCTCAAGTCTCACCTCGTACTCGATGTGTATCGATTATATTAAAAATATGTTTTTATCTGCTTTCCTTTGATTATCGTTGTTGTTGTTGTTTCTATCAATTTTATTTTTAACAAAATTTGTTGTTAAAAGTACTTTATTTTTCTATTTTTGTAAATTTTTCTAATATCTTATTGTTTATTATTATTATTATTTACGATATTTGTGTGTCTGTGTCTTTGCTTGTAATTTATAATTTTTAAAATAACAATAAAAAAACACAATTTTTGTAGACTCATTCCTTGTTATGGCATCTTGTGGCTCGTGTTTAGATTATTTCTTTTTTTGTTTTTTTTCTGTTTTTCTATTATTTAAATGACAACATTTTTTTCCCTTATTTTTGTTTTTATTTTTTGGCAAAATATATTAAATTTTGTTTACTTTTAACAAAATCACAAAGAAAAAAAATACTACTTTGTAAGAAATTTTTCTATCGTTGTTATTGTTGTTTTTGTTGCTTTATTTCATCTATTGTTTTTTGTCTAATTTTGGCATTTTTTTGCTTGTGGCACAAGATTTTTATAGCATTAGTATGCTGTTGTTGTGTTGATTTTTACTAAATACCCCCATAAATGGGGGCCTACTTACTAAATTATTGCCGTTTAAGCAACATTTTAATTTTTTTTTTGTTTTATTCTTAAAAATGTGTTTGCGGTCTTATTCTAAAAAAGGAACTAACAACAACCACTTGAAGGCACTTGAGGAGAAATAACAAAACTTGATATAACAATTTTTCTTTTTTTAACTTTTTTGTGATAAAAAAAAAATTATTTATTACTATACAGTGGACAGCAAAAATCTTAGTACTCCAATATATTTTGACAATTTCATGAATTTTAACCAACAGTTTGTATAAAAAATTTATAGTTTTTATATTTATTTTATTAATTTATTTCTGTTTTATTATAAAACAAACAATTTTTTAATGTTTTTCATAAAACAAAAAAAAATAAGGAATAGTTTCAGATGACTCCATAGGTACGCCCAAGGAGAACCCTTCATAAATTTAAAATTCAAAGACCTAATATATGAAAATGTTATGCCTTGTATTTAGTAGAATATCTCTTAAGGTCAAGCACTCCATTTAACCCATTTGGAATTGAATGCACAAGTCTTGTTTAGTGTTTTATGGTGGCACCATGAGCAAGTTTTTCAGTTGACTTTTGTTTGAGATTTAGCGATTACGTAACCGTTCTTTCAAATGATCTCCCTCAAACTCTCTCTTGAAGTCATATCGAGACTTTGTACAGGAGTATTAAGCCTGTGGGGACTTTTATTTTGTCAAAATCTATTGGAGTACTATGACTTTTGCAGTCCACTGTATATACATACCCCATACAGAGAAGAAAAAACATCATCTATCAAAATTAAAGACAATTCTCATATAAGTCGTTGCAGTGGATTACATTCAATATGTAATTATATTAGAAAAATATGTGTTTATTAAGATAATCGATTGTAATAAATCATAACTTAACCTAAGGACACGTTCGTATTTCATAACTGTTCCAAAAACTTTAAGTTAACAACATTGAACAAATCCAATAAACTAAGTATATAAATCAGAAAGATTTTCTTTAATTTTTATTAACAAATTTACATAACAAGAAGGGTCACTAAAAACCCTTCAGTCAGAATTACGACCTAGTTTCTCTTATTACTTATGTTGTATTTGTTAATTTTAATACCTACAGTTTAAAGTCGACTCCCAACAAGAGATTTTTGAGAAACTCTTCATGGCAATTTTATTTACTCTCAGGGCCATTATTATAACTTACCGTTAACTAAAGAGAGAATTTTAACGGGCATATAAATTGTTTTTCATTATTATAAGTGGACAATATGGTAGAAGTGAGCTTTAAGCTGAAAGGAGGATCATCCTTAGGGTTGCCAGCCTGGGTGGACTTGGCTGGATTGTCCAGTTTTTTTGATGCTTGTCCAGTTTCAAGCTAAAATTTAATTTGTCCAGCTAAATAGAAATTTTTTAGTACACTGCAATAACTTGGGCAATAATTTTCATATTATCTTTGTCAAATCATGTTAGCCAACACTGATTGTACATTTGTTATACAACTAAGTTATGATTTCCCTCTTCTATCATCACTGACAGCATGTCTCAACACTTGAACAGCTGATGACATAATAAATATTATTGCGAGCGATAGTCAATTTCTTTACGTACAGCTTTTATTTTTTTGTACATGAAAATAATAAAAATAAAATGCAAAATGAAATGGATATTGATGAAGAAGCTGGTCCATCAAAAAGAACACTCACAACTTTCTGTGATAGATGGAAAGAGTTTGCAAAATATGCTAATTGGATAAGAAAAAAAGATACACGGCAGAGTGTAAATTATGCCAAACAGACATTATAATCAAATATGAAGGCAGCCGCTCGCTTGATAAACACATAAAAACAAAAAAACATAATAAAATGGAGATGTCGCAGAAGTTGTCTTAAACTATTTCGAATTTTGTAGTCCCAACAGAGACAAAAGTTTTGTTTTTTTATGTCCAGCTTTTTTTGTTTTGTCCAGCTTTTTAAAACCCAATGTCCAGCTTTTGGCGAATCGGAATCTGGCAACCCTAATCATCCTACTGGTAACTTTCAAATTTTATGTTTGAACTTACCATATTATATATTATTTTTAATATGGCAACTTCAAATAGAAACAAAATGAGTAAATACAATAAAAAAAAAGAAGCTCGTCGTTGCCACTGCGTTTAATAAAACTTGTTTAATTTGGCAAATGTTATCGACATTACTCCGGTACTGCTATATTTTTAAAAAAGCTAACTTTATTTTATCTGTAGGTTGTAATAACGAAAAGAAGTTAAAGATGACTTTAAAATTCACTTTAGCTAAAGTTAGATTTAACAAAACCCAACTTTAACGGGAAGTTGTAATAGGAGTTTTTGCCAGAAACCTGCTGAGAGGACGTCTTTGAAGAAATTCTTTTTTCATATTTCGTTTTTTTCGAGATGACTGGCCTCGGTTCAAACCCGAGGCCTTACGCGTAATAAGCCAACACACAACCTACTAGTTTACTGCTTACACAAGTCCATTTTCATAATCATTCATTTATTAGAGCGATTTTTTTTTCTTTGTTAACACGTTGACTGCCAACTACGAGATAACGCGTAGATTGCGTTCCCTTCTAGAGTGCCAACTACGAGTTATATCGTACTCACTAAACCTGCCATTTTTGTGTAGCTAAGAATAAAACCGTATTATAAAAGTGCTAGTATCGATAAATGGCTTCTGGGAAAAGAATAAAAAGTCAATTTTGGCTTGCGTGAATTGAACATTCATTAAAAATAAAAAAAAATATAATGGACAAATTAACTCAAATACAAAAAATAAAGTAAGAAAATAATAATAAAATTATGATAATTATAATAAATAATAATAACTATAAAACAAAATATTAAAGAAAGACGTACGAATTAACGTGTAGTTGGCTTCTGCGTAGCAATTTCTGTTACAGAAGCCAACTACGAGATAATTCGTAGGTCCTTTTTCTCCTAAAAAAAACCTCATTTTTGCATTTTGATGATACCTATGATCTAGAAATAGAGTTTTTAGTAATATAATATGAAAAAATTTAATTGGTATTTTTGGCCAGTTTTCTGAAAATTGCCGTGCCAGTCAACGTGTTAAATAATTTCATAGAAAATAGTTCATATTCGTCAAATCCAATAATCTTGACATTCATTTTGTTTGACAACAATTGAGTGCAAGTAAAGTAAATACCACTATTTTCTAGCTGTCTTCAGCAAAACAAACATCTTCTATAGAACCTTAAAACTTAGGATATATGCAGTGAGGAACCATTTATAGCCTCCAGTCATCAAAGAAAAAAACCAACAGTTCATTTTGTACATAATTATTATGATTCCAGACATACATAACATAATTCGTCATTACAATCATTCAGGGTCAGGGTTACAATTTAGCTTCTCATACTCATATTGTGTGTGTTAATTATATACATGAGTGGCGGGACCTACAGTTGATTCTAGAAGTTCGCCTAATTACTTATGGACAATTATAATCAGTCACAATCATTATATTCCCAAGCAAATTAGTTTTATATATTTCTATAACCATTCGTTACACCATATTAACTATGTACGTATGTACATTGAGCGCCATAAGTGAGTCAACACCCACTATAATTTTAAATTTTCTATTATAAAAAATATACTTGTAGCACAACAATAATTGAATTGTTGTTTTTGTTTTAACATTTTATAAGTAATAAATAAACGTTTTTATTTTTGGAAATTTATTCGACTATTCTCATTTACTTTTCTCGCTATCCTAAGAAAATGAATTATTTCAGTGGTGTTTACTCAATTTTGGCGCTCAGTGTATATACGAAATGTATGTACATATGTATGTATGACGAATGTTGCATACATATACAATTCATCTACACATATGTATACGAACATGATTAAATGGAATATTTTTCCTTTTTTAAAACTTCGTATAAAAACTGTATGTATTGTATATCGATAATAAAGGGCTATCCATTTCGTGGTTTCAAAAGTATGGGACTGGAATTCGACATCTGTCAAACTAAGTTGTAAAACCAATTTTTTTCTTTTCAGTTGAAAGTCTGACATTGACGAAAATTGATCGCTTAACTATCACACAACGCATAAAAATTATCAAAACCTACTACAAAAATGGTGATTCTGCCACAGCCACGTATCGTGCGTATCGGCAATTTTTCGAACAAAATTTTCTTCAGCGATGAAGCACATTTCACACTCGATGGGTATGTTAATAAACAAAATTGTCGTATTTGGGGTTCTGAGAAACCTCAAGTAATTGAAGAGAGGCCATTACATCCAGAAAAAGTCACTGTTTTGTGCGCTCTTTGGTCCGAAGGTGTGATTGGACCTTACTTCTTCGAAAACGACTATGGAACGACTGTCACCGTCAATTCGGAGCGTTATGGTCATATGATAAAAGACTTTTTTTGGCTGCTATTGAAGAATAGGACTTGGAGAATATGTGGTTTCAACAAGACGGTGCCACATGCCACACAACTTGAGCGAATATGACTTTATTGCAAGAGACATTTCCTGGCCGCGTAATTTCTCGTCGTGGCAATATCAACTGGCCACCAAGATCATGCGATTTGACACCATTAAACTTTTTTTGTGGGGCTACGCGAAAGACCGTGTTTATGCAGATAAACCTTCAACTCTTGAGCACTTAAAAACCAACAAGTTATGGCTGAGATACCGCCCAATATGTGTCAAAAAGTGGTCGAAAATTACCTCAAAAGAATCAATGCTTGCAACACTTCGCGTGGAGGTCATTTAAATGATGTAGTGTTTCACGCATAATGTCAACGTTCAAACTTTACAATAAAAAAGTAATATCATGAAAAAAATATTTTATATGTGTTTTATTTACGTTTACTTTTGAAACCACGAAATGGATAACCCGGTATTTATATGTACGAAAATATGTACTCTTGTATTATAGCTTTTTTGTGTCATGTTGCAAGAAAGAAAAATAAATAATGAAAAATACTAAAAAAAAAAGAAAAAGGGAGAATTCTCAATATTGTCATATAAAAAGAAAGAAAAAAGCGTACATACATACAAACAGCACCTTATTTTCATGTTCAGTGTTGCAAATTGTGTTTTTACAGACATACTGGCACCTTGTTTTTATACCAACATAACACCATAAGCATCTACATACATACGTAGTATGTAAGAAGATATCCGTCAGGTTATTCAATCTAAATATGTATGCATATAATAACTATAAATTTAAAGCATCAACATTAAATCAAATCTGAACGATCGCATAATAAGAATATAAATTTACAAACATACATACATACACTAATACCTCACTTTGTGTCGTGGTTAGATTCCAAAAAAACACGACTCAATTTGAAACGACGCAAAGTGAATTATGATTTTCTATAGCAAACTATGTAAATATCGAAGATTGGTTCCAGGATTACGTAAAAAGAAAATTGAACAAAGTAAACATTTAAAAAACAAAAATAATATAAAATATATATGTATGTACATACAAACCAAAAAAATTGGTTGTCGTAAGTCGGCTTTCTTTCACAAAAAAAAAATGACCCTGGATGGAAATCTCCTCTCCAGGGGACAGCACGCATACAATAAGGGAAGGTCTGTTGAGACTGCCCTGCATAGCCTGGTGTGCAGAATAGAGAAATCGCTGACACAAAAGGAATACACTTTGGATACTTTCCTGGACATCGAAGGAGCCTTCAATAATGTGGAACTTTGCGCTATATCCGGGGCGCTGGCAAGGCTACAGACCACTATGGTGAACTGGATATCTAAGCTACTTTGTGGGAGAACAATCTACCCCGCACTTGGGGGGAACTCCACAAGGTGGAGTACTCTCCTCTTTTGTGGAATCTGGTGATGAATGAGCTACTAGTGATACTGGAACAAAATGGATGTGAGGCAATTGCCTATGCGGACGACATTGTTCTTGTGATCTCCGGAAGATTTGTCGACACTATCAGGGATAGGATGGATGGATGGCTCTGAGGAGTGTCTGCGTGTGGGCATCTGATCGTGGATTGGGTGTTAACCCGGTGAAAACGGAAGTAGTACTCTTCACGAGAAGGTACAAGCCACCGAATTTTCGTCCACTGAAACTGAAGGGGACGGAACTAAAACTCAAACAAGAGGCACACTTTCTAGGACTCATCCTGGATAGGAAGCTGTCTTGGAAATCGAACATCATTAACAGAATCAAAAAGGCTTCCATTGCCCTGTATGCTTGTATCAGTGTGTTGGGGAGGAAATGAGGCCTAGGACCTAGGATGACCCACTGGATCTACACAGCGGTGGTCAGACCTATCTTGACCTATGGATGCCTAGTTCGGTGGGAATCCCTTGATATGAAGACTAATTCGAAACTAATACAGCGACTGCAGAGATCTGCCTGTATTATCATTAGTGGTGCCTTGCGCACTACATCTACGTCGGTACTGGATATAATTTTGGGCCTCTTTCCGCTTAACATTTTCTGTAGGGGAGTGGCTGCTAAAATAAGTAAACCTCTCTGGGCGACTGGACAGTGGCATGACTTGGATATCGGCCACGCAAAGATCATGAGGGAAGTTGGAGCTGTCGGGAGCAGTGACTACATTACACCGCGGCACGTCTTCACGAGGAAGACAAGACATCGGTTCCGGACAACGGAGCCTGGAAGGGTGGTGTGACCCACCTGTTAAGGTGGTTCGGCGGTTCGAAGCTGAACGGAGCTGTTGGCAGTGGAATTTCTTCGGAATTGGTTGGAATAGCCCAGTCTATAAGACTGCCAGACCACTGCACCGTCTTTCAGGCGGAGGTGGTGGAATACAGGCGAGAATTATTGGGGACGGAATGGTCTCCAAGCGGAACGTCACCATACTTTTTGATAGCCAGGCGGCTATCAAGGCTCTAAGTTCTAACGTGATGCTCTCCAAGACGGTGTACGGCTGTCGCAGAAATCTCGACGAGATTGAGGAACGATATGATACGCATATCGTATGGGTACCGGGGCACAGTGGTATTCCGGGTAACTGCAGAGCTGATGAACTTGCCAGGCGGGGCACGACCATCGAACTCTCCGATGAGTTCTCGAATCTGGGCATCCCTATGAGGACCTGCAAGCTCATAATTGATAATGCAATCGTCGATTCCGTCAACGACAGGTGGGCGGCCTCGGACACGGGTAGAACGGCTCGTAAAATCTGGCGAAGGCTGGATGAGGGCTCCAAAGAGGCGCGCTCAGTGCAGTTGTCGGTGTCATTACGGGGCATTGCATTATGGGTACGCATGCAAGACGCATTGGTCTTGGACACCTTGCTAACGACTTCTGCAGAAGCTGCAGAGATGAGGATGAAGAAGAAAGGAAGTACTTGGGTACTTACTACATGGATGATCTGGAGGCACTGTCAAGGATTGACATTGGCAGCCTGAATCGCTTCATCAGGAGCTCCGAGTGGTTTCAAGACTAGGGGATAGCGGATAACTGTGGTAGCACAATGGGCCCAATGCGTCCTAAGTGAGTCCATCCAAAATTTTTCTTGGATGGGCAGCCACCTCTACCTACCTACTACCTTCACAAAAAATTGGTAAAATGTTTGCTTAACAGTTTTTTTTTTCAACGCAAAATAAATTATTATAGTTACCGCCTGGAACACTTTCAAATTCCTACCGCTGTAAGGATCGTTTTTTAAAAAAATCTTCATAGATTCGTCAATGAAACACATTGCTTTGGAAATTTGTTTGGAGGCTAAATTTTGTGCCCCTTTAGGACATTGTACAATGGCTCAACTGGACTTCCGGCTACTGTACTTGTCTCAATTGGCAAGTACACATCCTCTAACGTAAACCTAAATTTTGTTCTTCGGAGATTTCTATTGAATGGTCTCTGTCATCGTCTTCATTAGCAAATTGCAATTTCAGGTATAATAGTTCTTCATTAGATTTCATCCAGATTTTGCAGCCTCTCTTATTTTATCCCATTTCGATCTCTAGTAGAGATCTCGAACCGAAAACAACGCAACTTGGAATATCTAACCACGCACAATGAAAATTAATACGAATTCAGCAGCGACGCAACTTCGAAAAAAAGCAAAACGAAACGACGCAAAGCGAGGTATTGGTGTACATACCAAATGTTTAAACTGGTAGCATTTAGAAAGAACAAGAGATACAAATAATAACAAAACAACAAAAAAAATATTAAAAAAATAATGACAAACAAAGATTCAGTTACAATATCACAACTATACAGAAAGACCAAGAAAACAGAAAAAAAAATTATGAACAAAAGTGAGATAGTGATTTACTGGTGATAATTTTTACGGAAAATGCCCCACAATTTAGAGAATTTCATTTGGATGAATTGTAATATATTAAGCGTGGTCAAGCATACATATATTGTCAACAAAAGGGATGCGACTTAACCGCTAATATTACCAAGGCTTAGTAATCGGTAACCGGAAACGAAACCAACCAACCCATCTGAGTAGTGCAGGGTGTAAATTTTTGTGAATTTTTTTTTTGGTTTATTTTTAATGTATTTGATAAAGACACACAAAAAAGCAATTTATTTACATTTTATATGCCCGATAATATTTAAATTATTTTCTTATTTATAGATTTCAATGTTGTTGTTGTTGTTGTTTTTGCATGTATCTTTTTTGAATTAAATAACAACAAAGGAACGCTACAAAAACAGAAGTAAAATATGTATTTTAAGTAAAAATAATATTTTACTGTCCGCTTAAATACCACTCGTTCACAGGAAGTGGGCGTTAACGGACGTCCAAGAGGTGAATGTTCTTACAGTCTATTTAAACTGAGAAAATATGAAATGAAAATTGAAGAAAAAAAAAAAGAAAAATAAAAACACATTCTAAATATTTACCAAATATTTTATACACAACAATACATACATACATACAGATAAGACCTGCCTAGATACCGACAAATACTTTTATCAGTTGTTATGGCTATAAAGAACATTTATTTGTTGCTTTTCCTATTTATTTTATATGATAATTTTTCTATTTCAAATACATCTGAAAAAAAATAAAAATTAAATTAACACCCAAATGCATGAATTTTGTTTACGTCATAATGACATTTTCAAGATGTTCGCAGTTATTTGCTAATATTTTCAGTAAATCTTTTGAAAGACAGGTGCATAAAATTCTGTGGATTTTAAGTCTTAAGAGAGATCTTTAAAAATTATTCCACACATTTATTACTTTTGATTACTTTAGTTAATTCTAAATTCTCTTTTTTTGTTCGTACAATACTTTTAATATTTATTTGGATTTTTATTTATTTATTTATTTTATTTATTTTAATTACAATAATTACACAAATCTTAACATAAAAAAGAAAAAAAATGGAACTGCAATTGACACCTAAAGTTGCCCGTAATAAAGAAATCTATTCAGATACAGGATTACAAGAAATCTTCTGACCTTCGAATAAAAGTCCTCTGTAAGATGGATGATTCTTGATAACCTTCGATTTCCTCTCATATTAAAATAACTTTGATGATTGTAGTAATATCTGTCACAGTTCTTTCTATAAAATATAACACGCATTGTTCTCAGTGTTGTTCCCAAAGTTTTTCAAATTCAGATATGTGAGTTCGCCATACTGGATGTTATAGAACCAAATATGTTTCATACTGCCTTGTACAAAATCAAAGTAAAGGGTTGATTATGTATCACAATAGGTCAGTTAAACTTGGCTTCATTAAGTTTAAGCTGTTAAATTTTTGTTATTACGTGGTAGACCCATGCAAGGCAACGATCTAAGTGAATGCCGAGCTACATACTTATTATTCTAGTGCTCATAAACTTTTACTCCACGAAACCTCATTACTGTGATGTAGAAATCTTTTGGTAGCTACTACAGATTTTTCGTGAATACTTAAAAATGACATATCGTCTTTAAAGCTGGATGTTTTTATTTTTTTTTTTTTTTGTTTTTTTATACTGCCACTAGTTGTACATTATACATAACTAACATGCAAATTTGATAATATTTTAAAATTATTTAATTTTTAAAAATTTTTAAGTGAATGGATTTAACTTAAGGGTTCCTTCTTCTCAGTCTATGCTCTATACATGTTGAATCGACAAGAAAAAATGCTTCGGGATTAATATGGGCTCTCAGTCGGTCATAATCTTTGGTTACAATAATATTGTTCCGAAAATGGAAATGGTGTTCTTAAAATGATAAACAAAAGCTCCAAAAACAGAGATAATAGACTTGTTTACAAGATCGATGAATAAACAAAAATATAGCAACAACATCAGTATAAAAAAATATAAGGGATAAAGATGTAAATAGGCAACAACAAAATGCAGCGGACAAAGAAGTAAACAACCAACAACAAAATGAAGTACAAAAAAAGAGCGGATAAACAGTAAACAAGATACACAAACAACAATAATGAAAACAACTTGTTTACATTTTTAGATATTTCCCAAAGGCAGTCATTCTCCTTTGAGAGTATTCATCACACTATTGAAACAGCGATATAAAAAGCAAGACAGAGCAGGCAACGGTGATTCAGTAAGAATTCGGTCAGTCGTGTGTGAAGACACGTGGGTTCAGACAGTCTTGTGTGAAGATCACCGTATTGTTGCTTACAAAAAGGTTGTAAGCAGAGAATAAAAACGAACAATTGTTATTGCGTACGCGGAAGAGTGTGAAAGGACAGTAACAATTAAATTAAGTTGTTGTTGGTTAAGTCAAATCCTTAAAGGTTGCACACAGAATTGTGCGAACAATAAAGAATTGATTTAAAACTAAACATATATTTATTTTTATTTTATTTGAAACCTGCGAACTCATATTTTTAACGTTTTTAAAAAGGTAAAAACGTAACAATATCTATTAATAATATTATTTCTGTCTAGATCATGTTCCAAATCTTCGTTTCTTATGTATCATGGGGCGTTTACAATTCTGCGAATCACTTTACATCCATACCTAACTTTGCGTCGTGGTTACGTTCCAAAAAACACTTAAATTACAATTAAAATAAAAAATTCACTTCATTTATAACACACTAATTGAAACTGAACCCTAAAATTAGAAACACAAGGTGAAAATAGAATTGTATTATTTTCAGTTAGAAAGGGAATCCTCAAGTTTTGATAGCATGGCGCAATTAGAAACAAAAGTTGTGCACTCGAACCCAAAACAACGCAACTACGAAAATCTAACGATGCACAGTGAAAATTAATACGAATTTATAAGCGGCGCAACTTCGAAAACGCAAAGCGTGGTATGGTTGTATTTTGAAATCGTTGAATAATAGCTAATACAGGTTTCAACATTTGGTTGGACTTAAAAGCTGATTTTCTATGTTGCGGTTTGCTTTTTTCCTAATAGCCAATATAGGTTTTTCCCCTTTCACCGTAATTCTACAAATTTTATTATGTATATGATATGCCTGTTTGTCAAGTTCATTCTAGTACAGGGTTTAATTCTTGCTGTAATCGTGTCTTTGCTTCATTCTCTGTTGGTGCTACTGGTATGTCACTTGTGTATCGGGCTAAGAATACTTCCTTGAAGGACGTCAGCTGTTATATTCATTTTCTTCACTGCTTCAATGTTTTCATCGGTTGTTGACGTGCTCGGGCGACCAGGACGAGCATCGTCATTGACATCTTCTCGGCCTTCCTTAAAACGGTTATACCACAATTGAACTTGCGTTCTGCTCATAGTAGACTCGCCAAACGCCACAATCAACATTTCAAATGTCCGCACATTTAATTTCATTTTTTACACAAAACTTAATACAGTTTCTTTGATCCATTTTTTCGAATAGTAAAAAATCGAAGAGCACACCAAAACACGACTAATCTTTTTATCTGTCAAAAACAAACCGACAAAAAAAAATGGCTGATATTGTCAACATATATAACAGACATGTGCACCAACTTAACAGAAAAAAAAATTTCAAAATCGAACATATAGAACTCACGAAATTTGAAAATAATGGTTATTTTTTGATCACATCTCGTATATTTCAGTTTGGAATATTCATTGTCCTGTTTAATGCGGAATAATCTCCTCTCGAGGCATGATTCTATTTATTTGCAGTAAACTTGGGCAAGTTGGGATGAAAGTTTGCTTGTAAAACGATGCGACACACTTTATCAAATGTGAGTTTCTAAAGCTAAATTGTGTGAGTCTTTAAACTCATTGTCATATCAGCGAAAGTGATGTATTTTAAACTTTATTAAATAATAATTAAGTAAAGTTTTATGATGTAGTGCATTGGTCATTATATTTATAC
This sequence comes from Sarcophaga caerulescens, assembly GCA_927399465.1. Lineage (NCBI taxonomy): Eukaryota > Metazoa > Arthropoda > Insecta > Diptera > Sarcophagidae > Sarcophaga > Sarcophaga caerulescens. Next base: position 25,162,207 of record OV656867.1, read on the forward strand.
TCTGTCGTTTCATAACTATGTATTTTATATTCAGGAAATAATATCAGAGAAAAACTATCATTTAATTTTTCATTGTTTCTGTACAAAAAAAGAGATGAAGCAAAAATTCCCATTTCACCATGAATAGACTAACAATCGAATGCAAATAAATACTTTATTTTCATACTGTGAGAGAAATATGTTTGTTTTGAACAATTACCTTCAGCTATGGAATACATTTTTTGGATTAAGGACAAATCAACAGACAACGCCGATGGGTTTTACGTGGGTACCTGTCCGCGTGGACCTAATCCCATGGTGCTCTTAACACAGGGTGAAATACAATGCGTCTACCAACGCCCCCAGATGTAACATATGCTATACAAATCAACAGACGAGAGTATACAATTTCTTGTGAAGAGCAGCCTGAAGGAGATTTTCCAGAACTCGAAAGGTGCACTGTTTGGTGCGATTTGATGGCCCCCGGTATTATTAGGCCGTCCTCCTTCAAATGTGTTAAAACTTGTTACGGGCACTCGTTACAGCCATTGGAATAATTTACAGTGCGATGGATACTGATTTTGTCTTGGCCCATCATCATGTAAACTTTCATCTAACCCTGAAAACACAATTACAGCTACTATTAGTGTGCTACCAGTCGAAATGTTGCCAAAAATTATACTAAAATTATAACTCACGGATGAACCACTTACAGCGTAGTCGCAGGCAATTTCTACATGAAATAATAACTCGGAAATAAATGGCAAGAATTTATTTTCCGAACCAAATAACTTTTTGCTTTACGTTAAACAATTTTTGATGTTCTTTATTCGGTTTTTAAAACCTAAACGTTAAAAAAAACATATCTTACTATAACTTCTTAATACTCAATTATATCTTAATATGAAAAGAAAATGTTTGACTGTCTAAGGCAGAAAAAAGTTCTTTTTGAATAGTAGGTAATGCGTTGTTCAAACCCCAGGTCAGATATCTCCAACAAAACGAAATTTGAAAAATATTTCTTTGGCGACTTCCTCTCAGCACATTTCTGGCAAAAACTCTGAGGGTAAATAAAATTGCCATGAAAAGTTTCTCAAAAATCTGTCGTACGGAGTCGACTTTAAACTGTAGGTCCAGCCACTTATGTATAAAATTAACGCACACAACATAAGTGGTGTGAGAAACTCGGTTGTAATCCTAACTGATGTATGTAATGTGCAGCGGATGTTATAATTAAAATTAAATACTAAGATCAAGTTTTCTTTTTTATGAAAACTGCACGTTTTTGTTTTGTAAAAGCTTATACAGTTAATGTCTGAACATAATGTCCATCATTGTAAATAAATTATATGTCGTTGTTAATTTCGATGAAAACTAATAAAGGGCTATCCATTTCGTGGTTTCAAAAGTATGGGACTGGAATTCGACATCTGTCAAACTAAGTTGTGAAACCAATTTTTTTCTTTTCAGTTGAAAGTTTGACATTGACGAAAATGGATCGCTTAACTATTACACAACGCATAAAAATTATCAAAACCTACTACAAAAATGGTGATTCTGCCACAGCCACGTATCGTGCTTTAAGAGGAGATTATTTTCTTCATTTCACACTCGGTGGGTATGTTAATAAACAAAATTGTCGTTTTTGGGGTTCTGAGAAGCCTCAAGTAATTGAAGAGAGGCCATTACATCCAGAAAAAGTCACTGTTTGGTGCGCTCTTTGGTCCGAAGGTGTGATTGGACCTTACTTCTTCGAAAACGACTATGGAACGACTGTCACCGTCAATTCGGAGCGTTATGGTCATATGATAACCGACTTTTTTTGCCTGCAATTGAAGAATACGACTTGGAGAATATGTGGTTTCAACAAGAAATGGATAACCCGGTATTTTCTATGGATACAGAATTAGAATTTTAAAACAAATGAACATTTGGCTTTTGTCTGTTGTTCTTTCCGTTTTTATTTCTTTCAATTTGTATACTTTAATTTTACAACGCTTTTTAATTAATAACAATCCGCTATCAATTTATTTACGCGATACTTTTATTACAAAGATTTAACTTCACAAAGTTTGGTGTGATATGTTGTGCACAATAACACACTGTAAACATGATCTTTCGGTTTATTTATTCTTAATTTGTTTTTGGTGTGGCAACTTCTAGAAATGTACTGTTAATTTTTTATATAGTTTTGTTATTGTAACTTGATTTTGTTTTAGTTCTTTTGTTTTAGAATAAAAGCTCAGTGTGTTTGCAACAATATGTGCAGAAAGTTGATGTGTTGCTATTATTTGGAGAATTCTTTCACATAATTTTCTTTTAAAATGTATGAAGAAATTTTTAATATTTTGATTTTAATTATTTTTCTATAAAAACATATGAAGATATATGACTGGATTTCTATTTATCGTGACAGCAAAGTGGGTCATTTTAATTTATTATTGACTTTGGATCAGCAGTATTAGAAATTTACTATAAAAACCACAATCATGCACGTCTGGTAGACAAATTTAATTTCACATTAAATTAGTAACGAAGTAAAAATATTGTTTCAGTAGATTGTGGAACCAATAAATTTGGTTCCAGTCGGTCTAGCCATATGATTTGGTATTGTAGATCCATTAACACTCGCGGTAAACGTTCGTTACTCTATGGGTATGTTGTTTTTTTAATTCAATTGCTCTGGTTTATTTGCTTAAGTACGTTTGTTTATGGATTTGCTGTTTTTTTTTCTAAAAAAAAACTTTGATGGTTTTTAGTCATCAATTTATTTGTTTTCTTTTCGTTACAAAAGAAAAACTCACAATAAAATGGCAAAACAATATTTTTTTATAATTTTTTTTTTATAACTTTTATTAATTTTTTCTTTTCATTTTGAGATACAATAACAAGGTTAAAAGTCTCGTTAGCAACACTTGAAAAGCAAATAGATTTCTACACCCAATAATAATAGAAAAATCTAATAAAAATATTATTGCGAACGTAGTAAATGTAAATGTGAGTGCGAAGGAACGTATTTCACTTCATTTATGAATGCTTTAACGGTCATACCCGTGCTTGAGATTGCATGAACATACCATTCACTCGTGGCTTATAAATGAGACCAAGTCAGAATAACAAATTTGCATTGCTGACGCACGAGACTTTTTTTTTTGTTCAAATTTATTTTCATAATAATTTTCTTTTTATTATTATTGTTGTTGTTGTTACTTATTTCTTTTCCGATGTTTCAGATTGTCTATCCACGATAATTGTCTAAAGAAAATATCCGAAAACAAAAACCAACAAACAAACAAACCAATTTAGTCCATAGTGTCAAAATGAATTTGAAATTAATCATTTTCATTGAATGGATACACTCTGTATGTATGTATGTATGTGTTATTTTCTATTTTTCAATTTTCGAAATTTGCATATTTTGCTATAGGGATACTAAATATTAAATAAATTTGTTAAATTCAATTTATCTTTTAAGATTTACGTTCGACTATACCTAGTATGAGCAGAAATTTATCAATTCCTATGAAGATTATGTCTCTCTTATTTAGTTCCGATTAATCTTTGGAAGAAATAAAAATTTCAATTTAATGAAACCATTAAATTGTTTTCAATGAATTCTTCTACTGATGAAGACAGCTTTGTCGAATGGCGTGGTCACACTCGTTATGCGAAATGCATTAGAAACTCTATTGCGAATGAATGACAGTAAGGCATTACAATACATATGTATATCGAATACATATATAAATAATTGCTTATTACAACTCTTCAGTCAAGATTACGACCTAGCTTCTCACACCAATTATGTTGCGTGTGTTAACTTATACATGAGTGACGGTACCTTCAGTTTAAAGTCGATTCCAAACGACAGATTTTTGAGAAACTTTTCATGGCAATTTTATTTACTCTTTTTCGTTTTTGCCAGAAATTTGCTGAGAGGAATTCTCCGTTGAAATAATTTTTCATAATGGGTTATGTTTGAGATCTCTAACCTGGGGTTTGAACTGAGGCCTCATGTGTCTAATAAGCCTACATGCTACCTACTAGACTATGGTGAGAGATATCGAATACCTGCTAAAAAATACTGAGTTATTTTGGAAATGGCGAGCTCATCTGTGATACAGACTAGGGTCAAAGAACCTGAGCACTGACGAGATCTTAGGTATGATGACACATACATACTTCATAGAACATGGTAATAATATTGTTACGAAAATGGAAACGGTGTACCATCGTTTAACATTAAAACGATAAACAAAAGCTATACAAACAAATACAACGAACTTGTTACAAGTAAACGAACAACATCAGTGTGAGGAAAGGGGATAGACAAGTAAACGAACGCAACAACAAGCAATGTGAACAAAATACACAAATAACAATGAAGTCGCGATAGAGTTCTCGAGGAAACGAATGCACGCACATTCTACTTCAAAAATGTTCGTCAGACTGTTTACGTGGGCATATAAAAAGGCAAGACAAAGCAGCCACCAGTAGTAAGAATTCAATCAGTCTTGTGCAAAGACACGTTACGTGTGCAGAGAACAGTCGTGGTTTGAAGATCTCCGTTGTAAAGATCTGCGCTGTTAGCGAACAAAGTCAGTTATAGTTGTAAACGTCAAGTTATAAACAGTGGCACACAAAAATAGTGGAACAATAAAGAACTGACCTCAAACTAAACACAAATTTATTTTTATTTTGTTTGCAATCAACGAACTCATACTTTAAACGTTTTTAAAACGGTAAAAACGTAACAATATATTAGCAATCATATCAGATTAGAGATTAGATTAGAGGATCATGAACTAGAGTTTACGAAAAGCAAGTCTGAGGGTATACAGATGAGAAAGCGACACATCCCACTTGAAATCGGTGTGCAAAATGGCGATATGTACTTAGCCTCCAAGAAAGCACTGAAATATTTTGTTGCTTAGCTCGACTACAGACTTAATTATAGTTTCCAAATACCGCATTGCCCACAAAGGCAAAAGACTGGTACGCTAAGCAGAGTGATAAAAAATATTTCATATTTCATAATATTTCATATTTCATACACTGCAAGAGAAATTTGATTTTGGCTACGACGAATTCGATGCTGCTACCTAGCAAAGACGGTCGGGGAGCGAACGATACAGCAAACAGCCGTTCTTCCGCATAGTTTCAAGCACCACAGGACTCTAGAGCACCGAAAAGTTACATGTCGATATACTGATAGATAGGCTGAGAAAAGTCTGAAAGGCAAGAAGAGAAATGAATGAATGAAGGATGGCAAATGTAATCCGAAATGCTTTGGGAAATTATCTTCATCTTGACTTTTTTCAGGTCTCGACTATTTTCATGGAGTGGGTACTCCACAAGAAAAAAAAAGATCTTGGAAAAAGGAGACATTAGAAGAAAAGCCAACAGCATAAAGTTGGCTTCAAAATGGGCTAGTTAAGTAGAGAATGGAAATAGATCGATAGAGAATTCAGGACGTCATTTTGGACTAAATCGAAGTAAGGCAGGAAACCGTCGCGGAAAGGGTCCCCCTAAAAATAGATAAAGCAATGTGCGAAAAAAGCGAAATCGAAAAAACGTTACAATAGAGTTGATGACTATCACAGCGTGTGTACAAAGCACTTTATCCCTGCCTCACAAGCAAACGACAAACAAACTCAAAAAAAATTAATTACTTTACCCTTTTGAATGATATCAATATGCGTACCGAAATCAATCAGTTATTAACAGGTAAACCCATATTAACACGTTGACTGCCAACTACGTCAAACCCCAGGCCAAACATCACCAACAAAACGAAACAAAAGTTCTTTTCAGCAGTTTTCTGGAAAAAACTCTGAGACTAAATAAATTTGCCATGAAATTGCTCATAAATCTGTCGTTCGGAGTCGACATACATACATAATTGGCCATTACAACCCTTCAGTCAGGATTACGGCCTAGCTTCTCACACCACTCATGTTGTGTGCATTAATTTTATACGTGAGTGGCGGGACCTACAGTCTAACGTCGACTCCGAACGACAGATTGTGAGAAACATTTTCATGTAGGTCCACTTATGGATAAAATTAACAAAGCTTGGACATAATCCTGCCTAGAGTATTGTAATGGTCAATTATGTTATGTTCTGTAATTATTGGGTAATCAGTGCATGTATTAAGCCAAGACTTTTAATTTTTTTTTTGCTTTTTTAAAATTTCATGACTAGTGTAGCGTGCCAAAAACTCTGAAAGGTTTTCGATCATATACATATAATTTGCTAATAATTTATGTCAATAAAAATGTATATTTTTAACCTATTGCTTTATTATTTGCACGATAATAATTTTGTTTTCCTATGTTTATTTCATAGAATAATAGAATAATTTTTGAAAACGAATTTGAAAGTCAATGACTCGGTTTATTGATTTAATATGTGTACACAATTAAAAATAGATTTATTTGGACACGTAGCCCCTATGAGTGAGTCAATGCTAAATCTTTACTGAAATAGATTTAATATTTCTTATCAATTCAAAAATAATAATAATAATAATAATAAAAAATAATAAAAAAAAATCTGGATTAAATAAATTATCGAAATTAAGGTGTTTCACTAACGTGTGTTCAATTTTACCATCCTTAACACTCCTTTTACCGCCTTTTGTTTTTGTTCATTAATGATCAATAATAAATATATGAGTGATTAAAAGAAATTATAAATATAAATTCCTGAACTAAATATATATACACGTGTTGGGCATAAGGAGCACACCTCTTTTTAAAATCTATTTTTATCAGTGATTGGCACAAATAGGTGAACAATAAAATAGGTGAACACATTAAACATTTGACCTTATCTTTTTAAAATATCAATAATTCTAAAAATAAATTCTTATTTCACTCATTTTAATTGATAACAATGCACTCCTTTAACTAACTGCACTCGGGATATTATTCCCAAAACATCAAACTAAAAATTACCAATCAGTCGGTAATTTATGATTGTAGCCCATTCTGAATTATATTATAATGAAGAGTACCTTGAATTCATTTTAAAAATGTTTTCTTTTTTCCATATTTGCCAGCACAATGAGCCATTATTTTTAATTTATAAATAATAATCTTACATTTAAAAAAGAAAATAAACATACAATATATTTTTATGATCTTCTTTTTTATTTAAATAGCAGCGGAAGTTTATTTACAGAAGAATGTTATTAAAAAAAATATAATTCAAGAGGCAAAAATTATATTGCATTTCATAAGACAATAGTTTGAGCTACAAACCGCTACAAAAAACATTTTACTCCAAGCATTGGCCATTGCTGGCCATACAGTTTTTCCATCTTTCAGGCAATCCATCTTTTGAAGCAAACCAATTGGTTACACAATTTTGAATTTCCTCAAAGGAATCGATAGTAGCAGTCGAAAAGAGTCAAGTCTGTTGAATACGGCCAGTGGGGTAACAGCTTTCAGCCTAATGATTTGATTGTATCCTGAACAGAGATCAGCAATGAGTATTCAAAAAGATGTGTAAAATCGAATCGTACTCATAATTTCTGTTACTTATATGCATTCATACTTATTTTAATATACTTATTTTGTGATTCTTGTAAATATTTAATTACATACATAACATACATAATTAGTCATTACTACCCTTCTGTCAGGATTACGGCCTGGTTTCTCATACCATGTATGTTGTGTGTGTTAATTCTATGCGTGAGTTGCGGGACCTACAGTTTAAAATCGACTCCGAATGACAGATTTTTGAGAAACTTTTCATCGAAGTATTATTTACTCTCAGGGTTTTTGCCAGAGATCTGCTTAGGGACAGTCGCCGAAGAAATATTTTTTCATATTTTCGTTTTGATGTCTGACCTGAGGTTTGAACCCGGCCCAACACACTACCTACTAGACTACTACGACTTCAATGTTGAATTATGAAGGATCGAAATCAACAACATCATACGTGTTGTTAAGTATGAATATGATGAGTACTTCAAACTTTAAATATGAGTAGAGGTTCCATACGATGTAATTCGCATACGAACACTAAAATACTCACTAAATGGTTGTGTGTTTGCTCTGCTTGCTGCTCTGTCTTATTTGCTTATGTGACCTTTTCCTTTTTTTTTTTTTGTAAATGCAACAACAACTTAGACTGTAAATTTTGATGAATGATTCGAGTCACTCGAATCAGTTGTAAGTCTTATAAGTATTTTTCTAAAAATTAAACAGTCAAACATATTTCGAATGGTATGAGTTTGATGTCAACGTTGTACTCATACTCATTGCAACCTGTACTTATAACTCGACGTGGTAGTGAGTATGAACGAATCAGAGTAGTTATAGTTCAATATTGTTGTTGTTCATGAGTGCTTATGAGTAGCGAATCATTGCTGATCTCTGTTCCTGAACCGGTCTTGCTTTGTGTGCAGGTGTATAATCATGGTGCAAAACTATCTGGCCATGTCGAATAATTCGAATTTTCCAAGTTTACCTCATCAAATCTCATAGCATATTAAGTCGAATAATATTGTTACGTTTTTACCTTTTAAAAACGTTAAAAATATGAGTTCGTAGATTGCAAATAAAATAAAAATAAATATGTGTTTATTTTTCAATCAATTCTTTATTATCTGCACAACTTTTGTGCCACTGTTCGAACTTATTCCACGTATACAATGATAACTTTCCCAATATGTGCTTATTCGTGATATTTCTCTGCTTGCAACCTTTTTTATAAGCAACAACAACACTTGTTAGTTATTCTTCTTTGCTCACAACCTTTTTTGTAAGCACAACACTAACAACTGTTTTCTTCACGCAACTTGTCTGCACACAAGTCTGACTGGATTATAACTCGATCTTGTATCTTCACACACCACTGGTTGAATTCTCACTCAATTCTCACTTATTCTTATCTTGCCTTTTATATCACTGGATCAACAGTGTGATGAATGCCCTTGAAGGATGATGACGACCTTCGGGAACAATCCAAAAATGTAAACAACTTGTTTCCATTTTTGTTGTTCGCGTATCTTGTTTACTTTCGTCCAGGCAGAGTTGTTGTTGTTTTGTTTGTTTGTCTTTCTGCTATATTTTTTTATACACGGACATTGTTGCTATATTTTTGTTCATTCATCGATCTTGTAAACAAGCCCTGTTGTTTTTGTTGCTATATGCTTACTCATTCGTTGATCACGTGAACAACTGCATTGTTTTGTGTTTGGAGCTTTTGTTTATCATTTTATGTGTGATCAATTCCATTGTGTTGTTTTTGGAGCTTTTGCTTATTATTCTAACAACACCATTTCCATTTTCGTAACAATATATATGTGTATGCCATTTTAAAGGTCCATCTCTCCCATTTCCAACAGTATTTAAATATTGGAAATCGGGTCAGAAATGTTTGAGTAATCCAGAAATTTGTGCGAAAAGTCAAAAAAAAAAACAGTTTTTGTCAAATAAAAAAGTTTGGAGGGTTCGAGAAATATAAAAAAAATATTTTTGAGATCTACTCAACTAACTGAACAACGTGGACTATGTCGGGTGTATTTTCACTGTCGCACCGTGTTATTAATAGTGAATTAACATTGAAATATTATTTAAGGTTTGTGGCCATTGCAATACATTGCACCAATAAAAGTCTGATAATACAAACGGTGGGCGTATTAAGCGACTATTACGACGCATTAATCGCTTGTATAAACACACAAGTGAATTGAGTTGACCGAGTAGAGTCAATTTATTTTTAGGCTGTCCACCTAATGATTTTTATCATTTGATTGTATAGGTATGTATATAATATTTCATTCGGATATCGGAATGCATCTCTCCAGCTATTAATTAAAACAAATTTCACATTGGTAGTCGAAATAGGGGGTTATTTGACAAGAGATATATTAAACGGATATAATTCTTCCAATACGATTGTAAAGAGAACTTCAAAATTTATTAAAAAATTCTTAAGTTGTTGGAAGTGATTTTTTTGTACATATTTGGTTTTTCACTGTAAAGAAAAGAAATTCCTCTCATGTGTTGATGACAAAAAATTGCAGTTTCACCATACAAATGAACGACGCTGGTAAATTATTAAATTTTATAATCAAAATTCATTTTGTAATAGAAATGTATTTCCATCAAAAAATTATCTCAAACGACGAAATTCATTTTCGACATAATGGGTAACATAACGAACAAACTTGACGAATTTGGAATAAAGAGCTCCCAATATACCCCGTATGTGGACTGATGGGTTCATTCTACTGCATTTACCATACTTTTTCAAAACCTATGATAATTGCAACGTTACAGGTACTGTGCAATGATTACTGGCTGTTTTAGTAAGTAGAAGAATTGGACTTGGTTTATATGCTGCGTGAACAATACGGTGCAACATTCCACACGCACCCGATTCTATTGAGAGTTAAGTTTAAAGAGCAATTATTTTCTCTTTTTGTTCGAGTTCATTGGCCGCCAAGATCATCAATCAATTTGAAAAGATTTAGAATTTTTTTTTATAAATACGTAAAGTCACTTGAATTCTGGAATGAGTCTACTGTAACGCCAACCCTGAAAGCAACATTATAGTCGCCGGCGGAAATGTTGGAAAAGCTCACGACTTGTTCGCATACGGTGTAGTCGCGGGAAACTTTTACATGAACTACTAATTATATAGTTAATGTCAAGCATTTACTTACCTCCAATACATACACCTTATTTTTTAATAATCAGATGTTTCATTTAATTCATTTTACAAAAAAAGTAATATTTACAGTAGCGGTCAAAAATGGATCCATAAGCAAAGTTTCGAACGACCCATATGGACATGCCTTGCTTCCAACAACAAATATCTCAATAGCGGAGGCTATGTTCGGAAGGCATGCTGCATTCCATCAAATGGCATCTGCAGCAGTTGTGGCTTTAAAGAAGAGGAACAGCCTGACTTTCATATCATGTGTCAATACCTTGTTTTTGGCCTCCCAATTTCTGACACCTTTAACCGAGCTCTGTAATATACTAGCAGCATTTATTTTGGTTAGCTTACATTCGGGAATGGGTTGAGAATTAGTTGCGGTAACTCAATGGCTCATAATGGGACCTTTTATTCAAGTATGCTCCTCCACCTTACGTAGCCTACGTTTTTTTTTCATTTAAGTTATCGTCATAAATAAAATTTAAAGAATATAACGGCATCTCCTTCGTTTTTCGTTTCTTTCAAAATTTTATATTTGGATACTTATAACACTGGCCGTAGAGTGAATTAAAATTAATAAACTTTGAAGGAAATATGGAAGAATAACAAGAAAAAGAGAATAAAATGCACAATTTCATTTGTAAATGTACATATTTTTAAAAATATTTTGTTCTCCTTTTCGTTTCTGTCATTTTTTTCTGACAGTTAAAGCAATTTTCTTTAAAGCTTAAAATAAATTTTATTTTAATTAAAATAAATGGCGGAAATAATTTATTGGCGAAAAAATGTATTTTTCTTTCATTTTTATTTTTTGATTTTTTACTTTCTTTTTATACATTGCATAGAGGAAAATTATAAACGAAAGCAACAAATTTTCAGGAAAAAAAAACGTGAAGAAACTTACGTAAAACACAAAAATTGACAGGATTCGTTCACAAGTGAAAATAATTTAAAAATTTAATGAAACAAAAGTGACAAAAGTGAAAAAAGTACAAAAGAAAAAAAGACACAAATAAAGAAAATAAATTGAAATAAACAAAATAAAAAAAAACACAGAGATACATTAAATGCATTAATCTAATTTATTTATATTTTACATTCAGAAAAATTGTCAGAGTAATTTTCATTTTGGCTGTTGGTTTGCTGTCGTTGTCATTTTTCATTTCGCTTTTTGTTAAAATTTGTTTATTTGTTTATTTTTTAATTTTTTTTTCTGTTTTTGTGTGTGTTGTTTTGCTTGCAACTGTTGTTACGGTCGTATTTTTATTTGACTTTTTTGAAAATTAAAATTGCAATTGAAATTGCAATTGCAATCGTTGGGTCATTGCGCTCTATTGCTATTACACTCTTAACGAACACTACAAATACACAAAAAAAAAACACACACACACACAAAAAAAAACAATTCACAATTGCTAAAAAACATTAACAACACCGATCATTTAACAACCCTATAAAATAAAGTTTCCTATACGAAAAGAAATAATGTTTGTATCGTTCAGAAACCTTTTCTATTTTATTATTAAATAAGTGAAGCCCTCAATATTAACTAATCTGGCATGTGGCAATAATTTGAAAAAAATTTTTTTTAGGAAAAATGTTAACCTTATGTTGGAAGTCACACAACACCTCAATGTTTTTTATGTTTAACATACATAATTGCTCCTTACAACCCTTTAGTTAGGATTACAACCTAGCTTCTCACACCACTTATGTTGCGTACGTTAATTTTATGCATGAGTGGCGGGACCTACAGTTTAAAGTCGATTCCGAACGACAGATTTTTGAGAAGATTTTCATGGCAATTTTATTTGCTCTCAGAGTTTTTGCCAGAAAACTGCAAGTCAATCTTTCTAGGTGTTCGAGTTTTGACTGCATGTTGGAGATCTTGTACGAGAGTAGACAAATGTCATCTGCATAATCCAAATCCTCGAGTTGGCGTGAGAGACTCCATGTTATTCCTCTTCTCTTTGAACAGACTTCGCTCATGATTTCATCCAGCACGATGGTGAATAACAGAAATAAATACAACCAAGCAAGTTATCAAAGAAACATCAACAGAAGATGTAACAAAGGCTCTGGTATTATCTCTTAAATTTTTGGTACTTTCGTAGAAAACAAATTTTTTTCTAGAAATAAAAAGTTTTAAAAAAAAAATTACTCGCAATGATGGTCAGTCATACTACACCAAATTTACACCAAAATTTTCTAAATACTCTTTCTACAGTGACACATATTCGTATAAACGCACAATTAGTTTTAATTTTGCTACCTTTACTTCATTTTATCAATACATTATTTATATCGTTTAATAAATTGATGGAAATTTGTATAGGGTCATCATCAATCAATTTTTTTTGGCATTCTAAACATTTTATAGAAGACAAGTACACATTCCTTTAAAAGGATCATCTTATTTTTCAACAGGAACATACATAAAATATGAGTTCGTTGATTGCAAACAAAATAAAAATAAATTGGTGTTTAGTTTCAATTAAATTCTTTATGGTCCGCACTATTTTTGTGTGCCACTGTTTATAACTTGACGTATACAACAATAAATGCTTGTTCGATATTCTTCTTTGCTTACGCATTTTGCGCAAACAACAACACTAGTTCGTTAGATCTGTATAGCGGAGATCTTCAAACCATAACTGTTCTCTTTACACGCAATGCATCTTCACTAAAGACTGAAAGAATTCTTACTACTACTGCCTGCTCTGCCTTGTCTTTTTATATGCCCACATAAACAGTCTGATGAATGTTCTTGAAGTCGAATGTTCGTGGTTTCGCCTTCTCGAGAATTTTCGTGCTTTCATTATTGTTTGTGTATTTTGGTTGCATTCTTTGTTGTTGCGTTCTCGCTTACTTGTCTATACCCTTGTCTGTCATACTCATGGTTTTTGTTTTTGTAGCTTTTGTTTATCATTTTAATGTTAAACAATATTACACCGTTTCCCTTTTCGTAACAATATTTATTTGATTTTTATTTATTAATTGCTCCTATATTTTTATTTATTATGATTTCAAAGGTATTACTTTGGAACAAATTTATTAAATTTTCTGGTAACTCCAGTTACAACACAGTTTTGTCACGGTGTTTTTAGGCTTTTCATTTATAAATTTTGCGTGACATGGACCCATAAAGTTCTCAATCGCCATATCATAAATGGAATGTTACATTCTATAAACAATTCAAAGCCTTTGAAGGAACCTAGTCATTCCTTTTATCATCAAAAGTTCTGTATGTAAAGTTGTAGTAGAAGTCGCAGTAGGAGTGCACCTTTTAAATTTTGTGTAATTGCTTGCGTACAAGTGGCTGTCAAACATTCGAAATATCAGGGAATTAAAATTATGAAAACTTATTACAAAAATTTGCAAAATTATGCTAAGACATCTCGAAAACATTGAAGAGATTTCAGTAGAGAAAGTGCACTTTCATGCTTCAATCATTCGAAGTATCGATAAATTTTAAACTGAAAAGATCGAAACGAAAAAATATTTGCCAAGTAAACAAATTAAATATTTTGTTGCTCACCAAAAGTTCGCGTGTATATATGTATGATATAGTATATAATATCAATACGACCTGATGTAGCGTAGTGTGTAAATAGAAAATAAAATAAATTATTGTTGTTTACGAGTGTAAAAATACTAAATAATCATCCAATCAACATCATGTGTCAGTGGGGGTCCAATAATATTGTTCAATGTATGAAAGTACTTAAATAGAACGGCTTTGAATGTACATACATACACTTTCCCAGTCAACCTAACATTGGATTTTAAATAACTTGAAATGTAATTGCTTATGTTAATTATTGATGGTGTGGATCAGAGATCAGCAATGAGTATTCAAAAACATGAGTAAAATCGAATCATACTCATAACTTCTGATACTTATACGCATTCATACTTATTTTAATATCATGGAACCTCTACTCATATTCAAAGTTTGAAGCACTCATCATACTCATACTTAATAACACGTATAATGTTCTTGATTTCGACTCTGCATAACTCAACATATATTAGAATCATAAAATAAGTATGGTTCGCGTATGAACACTAAAATACTCACTAAAAGGTTGTGTGTTTGCTCTGCTTGTTGCTCTGCCTGGTTTGCTTATGTGTCTGTTTTCTTTTTTTGTACATGCTACAATAACTAAGACTGTAAATTGTGATGAATTACACGGTGCGACAGTGAAAATACACCCGAGCAACTACATAGTCTAAGTTATTCACTAGGTTGAGTAGAACCCAAAAATACTTTTTTTTATTCTTCTCGAACCCTCCAAACTTGTTTTATTTGACAAAAACGGTGGTCGCTTAAACGTGAAATTGACACATTTTGTGATAAACAATCAAGATCCATCAAAAATTCTGAAAAGTTTTGAACTAAAAGTTCATTTGATGAGATGACACATTGTTATAGTATATCCGTATTGCTACAGATATACTATTTGTTTTATAGTAACCCTGGAGGATCCCGTAGGATGCGCAGGGCTCTATTAATGACAGTTATACAGCCTATAGTACACCAATCCTCGAGGGTCCCGTAGGAATCGTAGGAGGTGCCAATAAATAGACTGTGGTTTACTTGGTTATTATATTCTTTATTTACTAACCTGGAGGGTCCCGTAGAAATCTCAGGCCGATCTTTTATAAAGTGTATATTTAATACAATAATAATAACTGTTTAAACCAAACTGTGTCTTATTCTAAAACTTATTAACTATTTATATTGAAGACCTACAGCCAATACTGCTGACTGGGAAAATCAATCATTGGTTACAAACCAATGATTGCGTAACTGCCAGTCAGCACTATTGCCGGTTCATTCTTATTTCTTAATCATCTTGCTGACCAGCGGAAGTCTGCAGGTGTTGCACAACCGCTAGTCAGCATTTTGATGTTATTAACTTATGACCTACTTAAAGTAAATTTAAATTTGAAGTTGCGAGGGTGACTCACAACAACATATAAAAAATATAACACGACTGTTATACTATTTATATAATAACTACGGTAATTTTTGTCCAATTTGATCAAGCTAAGTACCAATCTCTTCACAAGATAATGCACTTTCAGAATGTCATCACTTATTTCATATTTTTTAAGTAAAGTTTGCTACTATGAACGGACAGACTTGAAAAACATGAAAAAAATTCGCATATTCCAAGTTTACCTCATCAAAACTCATAGCATATTAAGTCAAATAATAGATATATGTATATCGTTCCATCTCTCCCCTTTCCAACAAGATTTAAATTTTGGAAATCGGGTGAGAAATGTTTGAGTAATCTAGAAATTTGTGTATAAAATCTAAAAAAACAGTTTTTGTCAAATAAAAAAAAATTTGGAGGGTTCGAGAAATATAAAAAAAATATTTTTAACTTCTACTCAACAAAACTCACAACCTACACTATGTCATTAGCCGGGTGTATTTAATTTTTTTTTATTTAGTCGCATAGTGTTATTCAAGTCACTCGAATCATTTATAAATATTTTTCTAAAGTTATGAATCTGAATGAGTAGGCTTATGAATCAAACATATTTCGAATGGTATGAGTTTGATGTCAACGTTGTACTCATACGCATTGCAATCTGTACTTATAAATCAATGTTGCAGTGAGTACGAATGAATCAGAGTGGTTAAATTTCAATATTGTTAACACATTTATATTCAAAATTTCATGAGTGCTTATGAGTAGCGAAAAAACGATTCATTGCTGATCTCTGATGTGGATGGATTTGAAACCCATTTCTTTTCTTTGTTTTAGAAAATATGGCAATCTGTCGACGATTTTATTCGCTTAAAGTATTTGATTCCACTTTGTATTATAAAATAAATGTTTACTGGGTAATATTGTTGATGTTGTTGAATGCCACAAAAAAATAAAGAACATCAGTGTGTCGATTCATGCACATCAGCGAAAAAATATCAAAATATAACACAAACAAAATAACAAAAAACAATCTAAAGAAGGAACATGTCTTTCTATACGATATTCTTCTTAATTCGACTATAATTGCTGTTGATGTTTTTGCTGCTACTCATGCTGTTGATGTTATTGTTGGTACTACTATTTTGCTGTTTGCTGTTTTGTTGTATTGAATCGAATTGAGGAAAAACAAAAGTACAACAACAATGGGGAAAAAAATGAAGAAAATGAAGAGGAAAAAACAAAAACAATATTTATACGTCAATTGTATTTAATGGATATTGCAGCTGTAGATTTTTCAGCATTAAATTGTTTATTGTAAAGCTGTTTAATGTTAATATTTTTGTTTTTGTTTTTCACTCACCATACTCACTACATCCAGTGTAAGATATGCTATTTACATCATACAAGACTTACTGAAAGCTTTCCACTTTGCCACACAATCAGTAGCCAGGCAATGTGATTAAACAGGCGGATTAAACAGACTTAACATAAATCTATGCTGTGATAACATTTTAAAAGTGTTCTGTATATCAAAAAAAAAATTATGATTTAAAGTACATTTGACTGCGTTTTTGCTTAAAAATACTCAGGCATAGGCGAGTGTCGGTACTGATGTGGGGTGTGTGTTTCCAGTGCAGGAGTAGGGTATGGATTCATTCCAATATTTGGATTTCATTCCAATATTAATTTAAATATATCGTTTACGTTTGTTTCTACCAGGACAACGATCGGAAGCAGTTTGCAAAGCTGTGGCTTATCCATAATTGTTCAAAACTACTCCAAGCATCGGCACAGGCCCTTGATCTCAACATTATGGAGCTTGTTTGGGAAAATATGCACGTAAGCTCTATAAATTCAGTATCAGCACAGTGGAGCAGTTGAAACAAGGTATTAGATGAGAATAGAACAACATAACCCAGGAATTTTACACCAATATCGTGCAGTCGATGCATGGACGTTTGGAAGCAGTAATAAAAGCAAAACGTTTTCGTTTTAAGTGTTAAAACTCTGCCTTTTATTTGAGTGTCCAATTATGCGTTTGACTTGAAAATCCTTAATACTGTTTCCCCCTTTTTTTTTGTTTTAAAAATATTTTTAAATAAAAATGCTAAGTATTCTACATTGTTTAAAATATTTTTTAATTATCTATAAATTCGCATCAAAATTTTTTTGAAATATTTCCATTGAAGTGGAAAAATCGGCATTTCAATAAACTCATCACGTAGTGTCCATTTATACGTTTGACCCACTTTACATACATAATTGATCATTCCAACCCATCAGCCAGGTTTACGACCTTAGCTTCTCACACCACTCATGTGGTGTGTGTTAATTTTATAACATACCCTACAGTTTAAAGTCGGCTCTGAACGATAGATTTTTTTGAGAAACTTTTCATGGCAATTTCATTTGCGTTCTGAGATTTTTTGCCAGAAATCTGCTGAGAGGAAGTCGCCGGAGAATTATTTTTTATATTTAGTTTTATTAAAGATGTCTGACCTGGGGTTTGAACTGTGACCTTACGTCAAATAAGCCATCACTCTATAGGTAGAATACGGCTACTATTAATTACAACTACAAATTATATACGAGCTGAGTAACTTCGGCCTTATGCTCGGTGTAGTGTAACAGACCAGAGTCTCTGGTGGCAATCGAAACCACGACCTCACGTCACCCCTAGACTACCAACATGGCTACGCCGCCATACTTAATGCAGATTCGTAATATACCTAACGGATGATGGAGAAAAGGAATACGTAATGACGTCTGTTGTCCCGCAGGCCTTTGTACTTGGGCCACTACTGTGGAACATTATGTACGATGGTGTACTTCGACTGCAATTGCCAAACGGGACTACAATTGTGGGCTTTGCAGGTGACATTGCCATTGTCTCGGTAGCAAAGACGATAAGGGAAATAGAGGAGAAGACGTACATAGCAATTCGAAGAGTTGGAGCATGGCTTAATAAGGCAGGTTTGACAATTGCTGATATAAAACGGAGGCCGTATTGATAAGTGACCGAAAGATAGTGGAGAAGATGGAAGTGCCCGTTAGAGGCACTAGGATCGAATCGAAGAGGGCCATAAAATACTTGGGATTGATTATCGATGACTTGTTGAACTTCATGGAGCACGTGAAATATACCGTCGAAAAGGCATCTGTAACCCAGGGAGCACTAAGGAGGATGATGCCAAATATTGGAACACCAATTCCATTTAAGAGGAGGATAATATCGAAGTTGTTGTTATATGCTTGCCCAATATAGTCGGAGGTACTCTCCGTGTGGACGACGAGGAGGAACTGTCTTAAAAATTTATTTTGGAAATATTTTCTTTGAAATGGAAAAATCGGCATTTGAATAAATTCATACCTAGTGTCCAATTATACGTTTGAGCCACTGTATATTATTATGAAACAATTTTAATGAATAAAATAAAATTAAAATAAATTATTTTATTATTTCAAAAGTTTAACATTTTGTTGCCCAGTTTTTTCTATGAAAAACCATACAAAAAAAATTAAATAAATTATAAAATCACATCATTATAGGGCTCTGAGAAGTCGTCTACTGTTAATATACAATTTTCCTATTTCAACTTGATTTTGCTATTTTTTGTTTCGGTTTTTTTGTGTTGTTTTGTGTTGTTTTGCATTGTCTTGCTTTCTTTCCTTTAATGAATTTTTTCATTTTATTAGACTTTAAGAACCAATTGTGAGATAATTAATTTTTTTGTTATTATTGTTGTTGTAGTTATTGTATATTCTTTTTATAATTTTTTTTTCGTTTTGTTTTTTCTTGTTTTTTTTTCCTTTTAATTTATTTTATCTACTTAGAGTTAGTCACACACACACACACATACTCGTACATGTGCAATGTACTTGGTGGTGAACAATGAATTATTGATTGATTTTCAACAAACATTTAAACGAACGAACAGAATTTATTTAGTTTCAGTTCAAGGTCAATTCAGTTCATTGTACATTTATATTGATTTGTTAATAAAGAATAGAACAAAAAAAAAGAACAAATTAAGAAATTAAAAACAAAAAAAAAAATTAATTAAATGAAGATAAAAAACGTTCAATGCGATTAGATTGCATTACGCTATACGAGCAGTCTGCAGTTATTATTACGGTTTTCGATTAGTTTAATGTTCATTTATGAAAACGAATTGCACTTTAAAATTGTATCGAAAACTTTATTACATTTATACGTACATATGTATATTGAAACTTATATTTTAATTTCTTTTTTTTCTTTTAATTACCTCTTCCAGATATTCTAAGAAAAGTTTAAATACTGAAGAAACGGCAACAATTGCATGGAATTTGTCGAAGTATATCTTAAATAATCATGAGAATATAATAAAAACGCAGACCTTTCTTCTAAATTGTTAACTCAATTCTTTATTAATTAAACTATGCGACAAAGTAAAAAAAAATGAAATACACCCAGCTAAAGACATAGTGTAAGTTGTGAGTTTTTTTGAGTAGAACTCAAAAATATTTTTTTTTTTTATATTTCTTGAACGCTCCAAACTTGTTTTATTTGACAAAAACAGTTTTTTTGAACTTTTATTGATTACACAAACATTTCTGAACCGATGTCGAAAATTTAATCCTTATGAGAAATGAGAGAGATGGGCCTTTAAAACGATGTACATATAAATATTATTTGACTTAATATGCTATGGGATTTGATGAGGTAAACTTGACAAATGCAAATTTTTTTCATATTTTTTCAAGTTCAAGTTCCGTTCAAAGTAGGAAACATTAATTAAAAAATATGAAATAAGTGATGACATTCTGAAAGTACATTATCTTGTGAAGAGATTGACATTTCGTTTGATCAAATCGGAGAAAAATTACCGCAGTTATTATTTAAAGAGCCTAACAGTCGAGTTATATTTTTTATATGCTCGTATATACAATGAATCACAGTGAAAATGGCCCACCAGTATTTGGTTAATATTTATTAAAAAGGAAGAAAATAAAATAAATATTTTTGTTTAAAATAAAGTTTATTTGGTATTCAATATAAGGAACAAAAATTCTTTTAATTACATTATTAATTCATTGATTTTTTACATCAGAAACAAAAACAGTTCAAAAAAATTACTCCAAGTTACACAAAAAGTTAGTAGAATCCATTCCTAATCGTTTAAAATCGGTAATAAGTCAAAAAGGCTTTCCTACAAAATATTAAAAATAAAAAAACGTTATTTCTTTAATAATAATATACTGGGCCATTTTCATTGTGAGATAAATTTGAATGAATTAATAATGTAATTAAAAGAATTTTTTAGTTCCTTATATTGAATACCAAATAAACTTTATTTTAAACAAAAATATTTATTTTATTTTGTTCCTTTTTAATAAATATTAACCAAATACTGATGTAATTTCATGGTGGGCCATTTTCACTGTGATTCACTGTATTTTTTCAAATGAACTTTTGGTTCAATAATTATCAAAATTTTTGATGGATCTTGATTGTTTATTGGAAAATATGTCAATTTCACGTTTGCACGACCACCAGAAGTTGGCCAATGTTTGCGCAAAGATAAATAATAATATTTGCGATAAACAATTAAGATCCATCAAAACTTTTGAAAATTTTTGAACTGAAAGTTCATTTGATAGGATGACATATACATATAAAAAACATAATATGACTGCTATACTATTTAAATAATAACTACGGTAATTTTTGTCCGATTTCATCAAACGAAGTATCAATCTCTTCACAAGATAATGCACTTTCAGAATGTCGCCACCTATTTCATATTTTTTAATTAAATTTTGCAATTACGAATGGCCAAACTTGAAAAAAATAACAAAAATTTATTATTTTCCAGGTTTACCCCATCAAAACTCATAACATATAAGTTTGAACAAACTGTTTTTGTATACCGTTTTAAAGACTAAACTCTCCCCTTTCTAGGAAACTTTGGTTTTTTAAAATATGTTCAAACATATTTGGGTAATCAATAATTTTGTGTGAAAAAATCGAAAAAACCGGTTTTGTCAAATAAAACAGGTTTGGATGATTCGAGAAAAATAAAAAAAATATTTTTGAGTTCTAATCAACTAACTGAATAACTTAGACTAGGTAGTTACTCGGGTGTATTAAATTTTTATATTTTGTCGTATAGTGTAATTTATTATAGCAGCAAATGCCGATTAGATCGTTATACTACGTTCAGACATGCACTTATATTGAGTAAATCGCATTAAACGGCATTATTGATCTCAATATTTCATATAAAATGTCAATTAATTATTGCTCAATAAATTCAAAAATTGTTATAATATTGATTAAAACTTGAAATACAGCACTGTCATAAGTACGTTCAGTGAGCATATTACGATTTTCCGAACACTTTCTATTGATATTTGACAACTCAATTATCAACAACGACAAATAAAAAAACAACGAACAAAACAAAAACAATGTTGTTGAAACAACCAGCTGTTTTGTTTACCAGCTGTCAAATGAATATTGAACAAGCAGCTGAACTGCGTATATTGTTATGTCTAAACACTTAAAATATTGTAATCAAAAAACCGAATATTGACTCATACACATACACAGTTGGTAATTACAATCCTTCAGTTACGATTACAACCCAGCTTCTCACACCACTTATGTTGTTTGTATTAATTTTATACATGAGTGGCGGGACCTACAGTCTAAAGTCAACTCAAAACGATAGATTTTTTGAGAAACTTTCCACGGTAAATTTATTTACTCTCAGAGTTTTTGCGAGAAATCTGTCGTTTTGCTATAGATGTCTGACCTGGGGATTGAACCACGGCCTCACGTCTAATAAGCTAACACACTACCTACTAGTCTACGGTAACTTCTGACTTAGCTTCATAAAATTTACGGGAAGTTGAGTATATGTATATGGTACATCAACTACATGGAAATGTAAATTAAGACAATACTCGGCATTCATTATTAATCATCTTAAATTAATTCTTTAATTTTGATTCAATAATTTTGTTTTTTATTCGTTTGAATCTTCACTGGCGATGATTTTAATTAAAAGTCGCAATCACATGTACTTAAAGTGAAGAAAAATTTAATTCAAGTGGTCTAATCAATTCTCGTTCGATATTGAAATGTTATTTGACAAGTTATAATAAATGCAATAAAATAAACCAAAAAATAAAAAGAAAAAAAGTATATTTAAAATGAGTTTTTGCAATAATTTGTAGCCGCTCCTAAAACTTTCAAAATTTCACCACATCCTTTAGTTAATTATACAGACACCATGAACAACATAAAAAAAAAACATCATATACAATATGTATGTATGTATGTATACATACATGTAATGAACAATATTTCATATTTACAGATGAAATACATATAGTAGATGCAGATACATACACAATATGTATGTATATGTATACATAGAAGTATGAATGTACATATATTTACATAAAAAGAGTAGCAAACAACCAACAACATACACACATTTAACATACAACATCACCTGTAAAACTGTTTATATCTTTCGATCTGAGTTGGCAACAGATACTTATGGTACCCGTTGTACTTGTTGTTTGGAAAAAAAAACACAAAAAATATTAAATAAAATTTGTTGCGCTGAAAACCCCAGTATGTGTGGATGAGTGCATGAATGGATTCGTTCGATTTTAATGTTGACCACAAAACTCATGCATGATTAATAAAAATTTAAATTAAATTTTGTGTGTTTTTTTTTAATATTTTTCATATTATTTTTGCAATTTGTTTCAATATTTTTGGTTTTTTCATTTTTTTTTTCAATTTTTACTCTAACGAGTTAACAACGTTTTAAAAGTAATTTATTTTATAGATTAAACTGCACTGATGTTATTACACTACCGATAAATGGTAAAAGTAGTTACATATGGTTCGATAGCACGTTTGACTATTAAACAAAAATAAAATAGATTTCGCATATGTATCATATATTATATATATTCTTGTAATACAATTTACGAAGATACAGACCAGAGATCAGCAATGAGTATTCAAAAAGAATAGTAGAATCGAATCATACTCATAATTTCTGATACTTATACGCATTCATACTTATTTTAATATCATAGAACCTCTACTCATATTCAAAGTTTGAAGTACTCATCGTATTTATACTTAACAACACGTATGATATTGTTGATTTCGACTCTCCATAACTCAACATATACACAAATCACAAAATAAGTATGAATTGCGCACGAACCAGAGATCAGCAATGAATCGTTTTTTCGCTACTCATAAGTACTCATGAAATTTTGAGTATGAGTAAGTCAACAATATTGAAATTCAACTACTCTGATTCATTCGTTCTCGCTACAACATTGGTTTATAAGTACAGGTTGCAATGAGTATGAGTACAACGTTGACATCAAACTCATAACATTCGAAATATGTTTGATTCATACGCCGATTCATTTAAATTCATAACTTGAGAGAAATACTTATAATACTCGTAAATGATTCGAATCATTCATCAAAATTAACAGTCTTAGTTGTTGTTGCATTTACAAAAAAAGAAGAAAGAAAAGACACCGCAGCAAGCAAAGCAAACACACAACCTAAAAGTGAGTATTGTAGTGTTCGTACGCGAATCATACTTATTTTATGATTCTTGTAAATGTTGAGTTATGGAGAGTCGAAATCAATAACTTTGAATATGAGTATGATATTAAAATAAGTATGAATGCGTATAAGTATCAGAAATTATGAGTATGATTTGATTTTACTCATATTTTTGAATACTCATTGCTGATCTCTGGTACGAACACAAAAATACTCTCTAAATGGTTGTGTGTTTACTTTGTTTGCTTCTGTATCTTTTTTGCTTATGTGTCTTTTTATGTAAACGCAACAACAACTAAGACTGTTAATTTTGATGAATAATTCGAGTCACTCGAATCATTTATAAGTATTATAAGTATTTTTCTAAAGTGATGAATCTAAATGAGTAGGCTTAGGAATCAAACATATTTCGAATGGTATGAGTTTGATGTCAACGTTTGATTGCAACCTGTACTTATAAAACAACGTTGTAGTGAGTATGAATGAATCAGAGTCGTTAAATTTCAATATTTTTGACTCACTTATATTCAAAATTTCAAGGATTATTATGAGTAACGAAAAAACGATTCATAGCTGATTTCTAATACAGACCCATTATAAATAAAAGACTGAATATAATTGGATCGATTAGCGATGACAACCGAACTTTAGTTGAGCTGTCTGACGTCAAAAGAGAGAGATATCAACTGAAGCCCAAAATTTTCAAAATTTTTCTTTTAAAAAATAACCGCGTTATTTTTGGCAACTATGAATTAATTTATAACACATTTTCCATCCTTAATTGATGCATAATTTTTATATTACAATTCCAAACTATTATTATGTTATGTCTGTTCTAGGCACTGATGCAGCAGTCTTGAGAGTATTCGCGAGGAAAGTCTAACGTAAGATTTTCGGTCCAGTGCGAGTTGGCCATGATTTCCGCATACGATCCAACAATGAGCTATGTGAGCTCCTCAAGGACATAAATATTGTGCAGCGTATTATCGTTCGAATAGAGGAGGATGCTCCGGCGAGACGGGTATTAGTGGAACTCGGTGTATAGGACGACTGCGTTGGAAGGCGAAATCGAGAAAGTCTTGTCATCAATTGGTTTAACCAACTGGCAAAGGCGCGTAAAAGGCAGAGGTGCCTGGAAGGTTGTGATAAGGCAAGCCGAAATCCGTTAATAGGGTTGTTGATGGCTAATTAAGTAATTATGTTCTAATTATTGTTTGAAGATCGAAGTAATGTTAGGTTCCATGTAGCGCTCTTGCAAATCGAAATCTAGACCCATCCTAGAGATGAAAATCTATACTTATACCTATTATTTTCTGTTGAATTACATTTAAATTGATATTTAGCAAACATATTTTAACCATCGTATATGGTAGATATGATGGTCAGAATTAATTTTAATTTATTGTTTTTGGACGCTGCACGTCATATCTCTTTATTAACGTTGAAGAGATTAAAAAACTGACATTCAATATCAAATACTTAAAGTGTAGATCATCGGTTTAATAACAAATTTTGCGAAATTTTCTCTATCACTAACATCATTTGCTTTAGGGTTATATGGCGGTGTAGGATAGACCACAAAAACTCAAAAAATAAAAATTGTCACCGTGTCGAACCAATAAATAGAGACAAAAAATAAATGTGTTTCAATTAATACATACGGTTATCGTTCAACCTTAACTCTTGCACATATCCAAACTTCAAGTCGTCGTAGTCTAGTAGGTGATGTGTTGGTTTATTAGACGTAAAGCCTTGGTTCAGACCTCAGTTTACATATTAAAACCAAAATATGAAAGATTATTGGCAAAAAATCTGAAAGTAAGTAAAATTACCATGAGATGTTTCTCAAAGAAAAAAAATCTGTTGTTCGAAGTCGACTTTAAATTGTAGGTCCCCCCACTTATGTATAAAATTAACACACACAACATAAGTGGTGAGAGAAGCTAGGGCGTAGTCCTGACTGAAGGATTGTAATGATCAATTATGTACGTATGTATGTATCCAAACTTGTAATCATTGAAAATACAGTGGGACCTCGATTTTCCGTGATGGTCGGGACCGGAAGCATTCTGTATAATCGATTTTCCCGGTTAATTGAGTACCAATTTTGGCTAATTTTTTAATAGATATTTTTAATCAATTAATAAATGAATATGTACATATTTATATAAAAACTAAATAATTCAATGATTTTATATATATACATACATACATGTTTCAAAATTATAAAAAAAAAAAATAATTTTGTCAGAAAACAGTGAGCAGTAGATAAGGATAAGATAAGGACTAAAGAGGGAATTCCCCTTTTTCGCTTGTTTGCCCAAAATAATAGAAAAAATTTTTTGCTTATAATCACGGATAATAGAGGTAATCACGGTTAAACGATGCAGAAAAATTTAATTCGATCCAAAATAAAATTAAGTCGATGCAAAAAATTTTCTTTTTCCATCCCGGATAATTGATGTTGCCGGATAATCGAATCACGGATAATCAAGGTCCTACTGTAATTCCTTACTGAATCTTTTACAACGTGTTGGTTTCAGTGGAAAAATTTTAGTGTTTCCCAATGATTTCCTTTACAGTGACTATACCGATAAATACTTGCCGGTGTTTTTGTCTTCCATTGAAACAGTCAATTGATTTGAGCTATAGTTCCAAAAAAAAAAAAAAAACAAAATACCTAAAATAATGCAAAAAATATATTTCAAAGTCTTTCTAAAAAATTAAGAATTTTTCATGGATTATGTTTTTTTTTTTTGTCTTTCTTGATAAAATAAAAGTTTATTTCTTAGAGATCAAGGGGAATAACATAGAATTTTAATCTCATCATATCTATGAAATATATTTAACCTTCAGATCGTGTAGGCGCTAACATACATCAGATAATCATGTTCTTCCCCCTGAGTGATGAGAATTTTTTTTTCTTTTTGTGGTAAACATTATGTTCTGCACGTTTTATTGTTGAAAATTATTTGTATTAAAATAATATTTTTATGTGGCCTAAATTTCATTTGATTTCATAGGCCAATTCTACGTAATACTCGTAGTTTAACATTAGGGTAGTAGTGTGATCGGATTCGATCGACTTTTCTTTTTAATTTGTGTTCATTTTTCATTTATATGTAGGTATGTACATAGACGTGCTTGTATGCTTGTATATTTTTATTTAATTTCACCACAAATACAGGAAATAAAAGGCCAGATTTGCTTCTCTTTTTTTTTCATTTAAAACTAATAGCCAGATACACGCAGACGACATGTTTTATTTTTCATTTGAGTTGTTTTTGTTTTTTTTTTTCTTAATTTATAACAAAATAATCGTCATCATTTAGTTGTCGTCAACTGCCTCTGAGATCCAGGTGGTTGAATGGTGCGTCATGTTTACCATTAGTAAGCATAAAAAAAAATCTCTTGAAATAAAAGCACCCAAGCACATAAAATTTTACTAATTCACCAATTCAAACATAATTATTTTGATCGTTTTCAATTTTTCAACATCAGTTACGCATTTGACTCTACACTTTTATTTGTAAAAGTCTACATTGATGTAACTGCAATGGCAGTTTATTTCAAACGTTTTATAAGAATTAAAAATTGATATTTATGGACTTATTCTATTGTGGACATAGCTGCCAGATGAATAAAGCATCAAATCGTCAATTATTAAAAAAAATCAATTATTAAGTCAAAATCGTCAAAGGTGTTCATGGAAATCTTAAAAATAATCGTCACAAAATATAAACACAAATTTAAAGTTAAAAAAAATTGTAGTGAAACTAGAGTTTGGGAATTCCCGGGAAACGGGAATGAAAAATTCAGGAATCCCGGAAAATCTTTTAAAAATCACAATACTAGTAAAATGCTTAAAATTTTTATTAAAATGTTATTTTATTAACAAAAAAGAAAACAATACATCTAAATTCATACTGTATAAACAAAAACAAACAGATTAGTGATAACATTTTGAGATCAGTTACTATTAAGAATTGATAAAAAAAAAATATTATTTAAAAATAAAAATATAAAAAATTTCCGAAGAACTAAGTTTTCAAAAAATGTGTTTTTAAAATTATTAGGGCATTTAATAACTCATCAGACATTCTATTTCGTAAATTTGTTGAAAATTTACCAGCTACCGAAAAAACACGTTCGCTATCTACAGAAGTGGACTTAAGCGTTAACAATGCATTAAAAAGTACACTCGGGTCTCGTTTTATGTGGATTTTTTTTATGCGAATTCGAATTTATGCGATTTATATATTTTAAAATGTTATGATATTTTTTAAACTTTTGCATCATTTTTAAATTGAACTAAGTTTGCACCACTGATATAATCATTATTGTTAATCCTACCTGAAGGGTTGTAATACTATCATATCTCTATGCCGAGTAGCTTGTGAAAAACAATCGTTCTAGTTTGTTTCCAATTTGAAAGGCAATTGATTATCATCAGATTGCTTTAACCATGCCAATAAAAGCCTTCAAAAGTCAATCCTTACTTATGATTTAAAAAATCTTTTATTTGAAGAAGCTCCTCCTTTTTAATAACTGACACTTTAATACTCTTATTCAGAAGAATGTAATGATAAAAGTGACGTCGAAACAATTCCAAAACGATGCCGAATGATTGATCGTACATTCATATTTACAGACTTCAGTTTATTATTTATTTATTATTTTTTGGATCATTTTGGTTTTTTCTGTAAATAATTAATTAATATTTTATTTTTGTTTATTTTTTTTAGAAGTTTTTGTTTTTATTCTTTAAGAAAATTAAATAAATATACTTTTGTTGATTTTTTTATGCGATTTTGCTTTGATTTTTCAATTAAAATTTGTATTTATGCGGTTTTTTAGGATTTTGGAACGAATCGTTAATTTTTATATGAAGCTTGAGTATCGCTTTATGCGAATTCAATTTATGCGATTTTTTTTGGAACGCATCTATCGCATAAAACGAGACCTGAGTGTATGTCTAAATTTTTGGTTCTGTTTGTACTAGCTTCAAATAAAGCTCTCTTTTCAATAAGTTGTCTGTTTTTAATTTCAAATTTCTTGTTTTTTCTTTAGCCCCATTAATGGCGTTTTCCAACTTTTCTTTAAAACATTGATATACTTGTGCAACTGAAATATCTTCATCACTTTCAGCCGATGTTATTTCAGTACCTTGGAATAGGCGCTTGTACATTTGCTCTGTATAGGATTTTAGCATTGTCTTTGTTATGTTAATATTATTGTGTTGTGAAGTGTTTAGATAATTTACTAATGACATCAATTTGTCATTATATCTTTCATTTACTTTACTTTTAAATGTGTGAACCATTTTTTCCGAAAGTATAGAATCAACGGATAATAACTGTTCATAAAGTGTATTCATAATAGCATCACCTATTATCAAATTGGTTTCACGCCTGCCTAATGCTTCCACTGCATCTTTTATGGGGTTTTTTGAACCAATGTTTCCAAATGTTTCCATGCTGTTCCACCTAGTTCGTATATCTAGGATTAGTTCGTACATCTAGGATTGAATTCTTCCTTTACATATTTTTGAAGAGTAGCATTTTTAAAAGGACTTTTTTGAACATTTTGATTATTTTCCTAATGTTGGCAATAGCTTCATTATAATTCTCTGAAATAAGGAAAATAATTCAATTTATACAAAGAATTATTTTTCTGCTTTATTTTTTCAATACAACTTTTTTAAATGATTTTAGTCCATAAACAAGTCAAAAGATTAGTCAGTGATTAGTCTGTAGACTAGCCTACAGACCAGTCTATTTACTAGTCTTCAGACCTTTTTTTCCAAAAAAGTGTACAAGAATACGTTAATTTAAAATTTCCCGTATTTCCCGGGAATATTTAAAAAATTTCCCGGGAATTTCCGACAAAAATTTCCCGGGAAATACCGGGAATTCCCGAACCCCAAACCCTAAGTAAGACATATGTATAGTGTTAAGTCAATGTACATATTTTAGTTCAAAAATAAATAACAAAACCATTTAACAAAAAAAAAAAAAATGTTGTTTATTGACACATAAGCGCAGCAATAATATTGCATCATCTAAATCTATGGGTGGCATAAATATTAAGGTGTCAGAAGCCCTTGACGTTCTAAGCATAAAAATTCAATGTGATTTTCGCTGGAACCGACACATTTTTCAGTGCCTTAGCTTCTTAAGACGGTGCAAGAAATACTTCACTTCATTTGATCTTCTTTCTATTTTCCGAAACAGAATGGAATACAACTCTCTTGTATAGGCCGGTGTCTCAACGTCTATTTTGAGACTTCTCGACCGCGTACAGGACAGGGCGAAGTTGCTCGTTAATGACATTAGGGTATCGAACTACGTAACACTAGCCTTTCTCGGCGAACACATCCGTATGTGATCGATTGGCCAGTGGATCGCACACTGCATTACAGAAAAAAACGCGTTCTTTAGTCGGACTATACGTATGTGGAACTCCTTTCGTGCAGAAGATTGTAATTTTTTTGGCTTTTAAGGAATGAAAAAGGCATAAAATACAGAAAAATCATCACAGGTTTCCGCAAATCAATCCTCGTTATTACTACCCTAAATTTGCAATAGTAACAATTTCAAAGCAAATACAAAGCTTATAGTGGCTTTTAATGTACTAAACTTTAGTAACTAAAGTAAAGAAAATTATGTAAATTTTTAATTTCCAAAAATCGTCAAAATAAGGACATAAATCGTCCTTTCGTCAAAATGATATTTTTGAAGCTCAAAATCGTCAAAATGACGATAAATCGTCAAATCTGTCAGCTGTGATTGTGGATAATACGCTTTCTGCCAAGTATTTTGGTAATTCTGTTTACCATTTCGTGTGTTTTGAATTGATAAGTTCATTAATAAGAAAAAAACTTATTAAACTTGCTAGGGTGTACCATCAACTGGATATTTATTGCGGAACTGAACCTACAATGTACAGTGGACAGCAAAAGTCTTAGTACGGCAATATATTTTTACAATTTCATGAATTTTAACCAACAGTTTGTATAAAAAATTAACGTTTTTTATTTATTTTATTAATTTATTTCTGTTTTATTATAAAACAAAAAATTTTTTAATTTTTTTCATAAAACAAGAGAAAAATAAGGAAAAGTTTCAGATGACTCCATAGGTACCCCCAAGGAGAACCCTGAGTAAATTTAAAATTCAAAGGCTTAATATATGAAAATGTTATCCCTTGTATTTAGTAGAATATACCTTAAGGTCGAGCACTCAATTTAACCCATTTGGAATTGAATGTACAAGTTTTGTTTAATGTTTTCTGATGACACCATGAGCAAGTTTTTCGGTTGACTTTTTTGTTTGAGGTTTAGCGATTAAGTAACCGTTCTTTTAAACGATCTCCTAAATACTCTCTTGAAGTCATATCGGGACCTTGTGCAAGAGTATTAAGCCTGTTGGGAATTTTTTTTGTCAAAATATATTGGAGTACTAAGACTTTTGCTGGCCACTGTATGTATATTTGGTTTATTTAATCAATTGTAATAATAAATTGTATTTTCACAAAAAATCCAAATTTAAAAGCTCCCTTCTTGTACTTTTATTTTAAAGCAACATCAGTTCAGCGTTCGTTGTTTTCGAATTAAACTACCATTCGCCGTCATTACAGATTTGCCGTATGTGTGCCAATCTATGTTTGTTTGCAACCAATAATTACGGTGCTGCACACATTAGTTGCTAATGTTTATTGTAATGGTTGATGTTGTTGTTGACTCGGATGTTTTTTCCAGCAATAACTGTATGAATGCTTCAAGTCTTTTATAAATAATATGAATTGCTTTGTTTGTTGTTGGTATTGTTGTATTTTTATTATTTTTCATTACTTTTTCTCTTTATTTATTTCTTTTTTTATTTTTTTTTTTTTTTTTTAATATTATAAATAAACGTTACAGATGCGTGCTGGTCTTGTTGCTAAGCGCATTTAGAGTTGAGCGTCATGGTATATTATATGACGTGTATGTCGCTTTCTTTATTGTATACTCGCAAATGCGATATTAATGGACACATCTAAGTACATACACACTCTACTATACACGCATATATGTATGTACATACATTCGAAAAGAAAAAACAACATCTATAATAACAATAATAATAATAATGAAAAGAAAATCCGTCAATTTATTGGAATAATTTACTGTTTGTTTCTCTTTCAAGCCACATCTTCTCTGACTATTTACCTGTTTCTTTACGTTACATATACATACGTTTACATACATACGTTTACATATACATACATACATACACTGAGCGCCATAAGTGAGTCAACATCCACTATAATTTTAAATTGTCTATTATAAAAATATACTTGTAGCACAACAAGAATTGAATTGTTGTTTTTGTTTTAACATTTTATAAGTAATAAATAAACGTTTTATTTTTGGAAATTTATTCGACTATTCTCATTTACTTTTCTCGCTATCCTAAGAAAATGAATTATTTCAGTGGTGTTTACTCACTTTTGGCGCTCAGTGTACGTCCACAAGTATATTGTTTTTGTGTATTTTTTATTCCCATAAGTATTATATGTATGTATGTATAGTATATTTGCAATTGTTACAAAACAAAAACAACTAAACAATAGAAAAACAAAAAAAAATCAGAACAAAAACATGCATACAAGTAACGAGTATGTCAGATCGTATAGTGCATACAATACTTATGTATATACATACATATACAGTGGACAGCAAAAGTCTTAGTACTGCAATATATTTTGACAATAAAAAAAAGTCCCCACAGGTTTAATACTATTGCACAAAGTCTCGATATGCCTTCAAGAGAGTATTTAGGAGATCATTTGAAAGAACGATTACGTAATCGCTAAACCCCAAACAAAAGTCAACCGACAAACTTGCTCATGGTGCCACCAGAAAAGACAAAACAAAACTTCTACATTCAATTCCAAATGGGTTAAATGTAGTACTTAACCTTAAGGTATATTCTACTAAATACAAGGGATAACATTTTCATATATTACACCTTTGAATTTTAAATTTATTCAGGGTTCTCCTTGGGGGTACCTACGGAGTCATTTGAAACTTTTCCTTATTTTTCATTTGTTTTATGAAAAACATTACAAAAATTGTTTGTTTTATAATAAAACAGAAATAAATTAATAAAATAAATAGAAAAATCTTAATTTTTTATACAAACTTTTGGTTAAAATTCATCAAATTTTCAAAATATATTGCCGTACTAAGACTTTTGCTGACCACTGTATATATGTAGTATATACATACGTAGTAAATGATCTTTACTACTTACGATGGTCACGTTTCGCGTCATTGATTTTTGTATAGTTGTTGGTAACAATGGCAATAAAACACTAACAACATTACAAATAAAATAAATTGGGGAAACAACATTAAATGTATGTATGTATGTATGTGTATGTATTTACAATTTTTCGTGGAAAACTTTTAATTAATCAAATTACAACAATTATTGCAAGTAAATTGTAACAATAACAATGAAATAGAATAGCAACACATTTCATTCATTGCATCAATAAATAACAATAACAACAACAACAAGAATGATTTTAAATTGGCAGATCGATCATTCAATTAATCCATCCATTGATGTTTTTGCTCTGGCACAACTATTCGAATATTTTGTCGTTTTTCCAATAATTTTCCTATTTTGGCTCGTCTGATGAAACCTGAGCGACAAAAAAACAGAGTTCAGTTCGCATAGCTCCATGTCTTGTTAAATCAACACATCGTGTTGTAAATGAGAATCAAAACAAAAAAAAAAAAACTCGGGAAACATGCTTTTCTTATTCTTCAGTTTTTTTTTCTTTTTTTCTTTACAATTGAATCGATCATGTTAATCTGTCAATGATCTTTGCTAAACGTCTAGCGACAGTGTTTAGAGATACTTATTCTTACCTTTTTCTCTGTTTTCGAAAGCAAATACATTCAGCCAACTTGTTTAGTGGTACAAAGCACTTAAATACAATTAAAACTACATACATATATACATACATACATACATAATATGGATTGTGCAACAGACAATGGATTAACAATAATTGCATGGATACAGTTCTAGTTTAGTAGGGTAGAGTACTAAACGAATAGTACAACTGTAGGTCTCTTAAATGTTTTTGTTTAATACAAGTACCTGTTATTTGGCAACATTTAATTGAATTTTAATGGGTGTTTTATGTTTAGAAAAATTAATGATAAATTGCAATGATTGTGAAAATTCGTTTTCTTTTTTTTTCGTTTCTTTGTTTAAGAATCATAACGTGATCAAAGGGTAAACGAGTACAAAAAAAATTAAATTAAATTATTAACTTGTAATTATTTCAAATTATACAAACATATGTATATTGTATGTATATTAGAGCGACTCAAGTTGAACCTTGGACTTTTTTAAGATGACATTTAAAATATTTCGGCTCCAGCTTTGACCGCTCGTCAGCTGGACCATTTTGAAAAAGGGTATATTTTTGCATGTTTTGTTAATTTGAGAATCTGTTTCCTTACCAACATATACAATATGGGTATCATAGTTCGCGCCTTTAAAAACCTTTCTTATAATACCCATATTGTATATGTTGGTAAGGAAACAGATTCTCAAATTAACAAAACATGCA
This sequence comes from Sarcophaga caerulescens, assembly GCA_927399465.1. Classification (NCBI taxonomy): domain Eukaryota; kingdom Metazoa; phylum Arthropoda; class Insecta; order Diptera; family Sarcophagidae; genus Sarcophaga; species Sarcophaga caerulescens. Next base: position 25,197,050 of record OV656867.1, read on the forward strand.
AAAATAGACCCTCGATGAGGTAAACTTGACAAATGCGAATTTTTGTTTTTTTCATATTTTTTCAAGTTTGTCCGTTTATAGTAGCAAACTTTAATTAAAAAATATGGAATAAGTGATGACATTCTCAAAGTGCATTATCTTGTAAAGAGATTGACACTTCGTTTGATGAAATCGGACAAAAATTACCGTAGTTATTATTTAGAGAGTCCAACAGTCGAGTTATATTTTTTATATACACTGAGCGCCATAAGTGAGTCAACACCCACTATAATTTTAAATTTTCTATTATAAAAAATATACTTGTAGCACAACAATAATTGAATTGTTGTTTTTGTTTTAACATTTTATAAGTAACTAGCAGACCCGGGCAAACGTTGTTTTGCCTTCGAATTTTATTTTCACTGTAAGTCTGGTTTCCATGCAAAGTCATGACTGATTGATATTTAGAAGAAGAATGAAAGGTGCTGGCCCATTCCTGGCTAGTTCGTTGTCTTCTGCGCGCTCCTCTTGTGTCTGCTGTGAGCGCAGCACTCTCATATGATTTGTGTGACGTGTACGGCGACCAATATTTGCACGTGGGCGTGGCATTTTGTACTGCAATATACGTTTTTATGATATTTTTTTTTGTTATTGTTGTGGTAGGGAGGCTGCCCTTTATTGTCTTACCTGTTGCTTATTTACTTTCTTCAATAGCTTTCAATAATACAATTAATTTACTTTCACTAACACCTTGGGTTAATTTATTAAAATGTATGTAATATTTAATTTAAATAATTTAATCTTCAATTCAATAAGTTCTTTTTTTCGTTTGACACCCACGAACTTTTCACGAAAAGAGGTTATGTATGAGTCGGTGTCGGGATACTTAAAGCCGCCACACGCCGATCAAGAACCTAACGCCTTCAGCAAAACATAAAATAGGCTTATTGCGCAAATAGAGTTTAAAAAAGAGTGATAGATATTTATTTACCTTTTTTTCACAAAAAGATGTTAGGTTTCAGTCGGTATCGGGCTAATTAACGCCACTGCACGCTGATTAACGACCCAACGCTTTCAACGAAACACAGCATAGTGCAGTAGTTCTTGAGTTACGGTGCAAAAACACAAAAAAACTAAATATTGCGACATCTGTCGGACGAACTTCAAACTACACAGAAACACTCCTCACGCCCCATAGAACATGTATATTAAGTGGTCAAAATCGGTTCGTGCGTTCTGGAGTTATAGCGTCAGGAAGGAAAACCCGACTTATTTTATATAGTAGATAAATAAATGTTTTTATTTTTGGAAATTTATTCAACTATTCTCATTTACTCTTCTCGCTATACTAAGAAAATGAATTATTTCAGTGGTGTTTACTCACTTTTGGCGCTCAGTGTATATAGTTTTCCAAATGAACTTTTAGTTCAAAAATCAGCATATTTGAAAATATCTGAAATGATGTACATAACTTAAAATAGATGTTAAATCTAAAAATTGGAAATCGAATACATATATATAAATTGAATTATTTGTTTAAGGTCTAATTTGAAAATTTTTTATAGACATCTTTGAGAAAGGTTTTTATGTCACTTTGGTTGAAAATTTATCCTCCAAAATGCTTGAATTCCAAAATGAACTATACTTGTGTAAAAGGAAAATTGAAATTCTGTTGCTGCGTTGAATTACAAATCTCCATTATAATGAACCGTACCGTCCACTTCAAGAGTTCTATCCATAACATTATACTTTGAATATTTTAACCTGCTTATTTTCAGGAACAAAATTTGTCGTGATAGTTTGGAAAAAAATCAAAATCATTGCAATAAAAATAAAAAATATTCTATAACAAAAACAAGAACTGGTTATTTTTATGTACTAAAGAGTTAGGTCGTTTCAGAGATCTTTTTCTTTAATGAGATTTAAAAAAAATAACCATTTAACTGAAAAAATCATTACAACCCCTCAATAGCTTTGATCTAGAAAGGTATAGCAATTGATATATGCATTAATGTGTATTTAAATTTTATACTCTGAATGTATCTCTGTATATGCAGGTACCCAAATACGTATATAATGAATACGTCTACAACGAATAAAAAGGTTTCCATAATATAAATTATTTATTTTCTTCAAATTTGATTTAATACATTTTTTTGCGATTTTAGTGATGTTTTAGTTTTGCTAGTAGCCAACAAAACCTTAAACAGCTGTTATTTGCCACTGTTTGCCCTTACGAAAAATATGTAAGAGCAAATAAATATTTGCCAAAAAATCATGAAAATATTTGCCACAGGGTGGTCATATTAAAAACATTTTTGTTTGCCGGCAAATAATTTTATTTACCCAAAATTGAAGATTTTTCTGTTTGCCAGGCAAAATTATTTTGTGGTCACATTATGGCAAACAAATATTTTACGTTTTGTGCAAATATTTTTTAGATGTGACCGTACCTTAAGTAAATATATTGAAATATTTATTTTATATATGGTGCGTATGATTAATATTTATATTACATATGGTGCGTATGATTAATATTTAATATATAATACGGGTTATCCATTTCGTGGTTTCAAAAGTAAACGTAAATAAAACACATATAAAATATTTTTTTCATGATATTTCTTTTTTATTGTAAAGTTTGAACGTTGACATTATGTGTGAAACACTACTTCATTTAAATGACCTCCACGCGAAGTGTTGCAAGCATTGATTCTTTTGAGGTAATTTTCGACCACTTTTTGACACATATTGGGCGGTATCTCAGCCTTAGCTTGACGAATGTTGGTTTCTAAGTGCTCAAGAGTTGAAGGTTTATCTGCATAAACACGGTCTTTCGCGTAGCCCCACAAAAAAATTCTAATGGTGTCAAATCGCATGATCTTGGTGGCCAGTTGATATCGCCACGACGAGAAATTACGCGGCCAGGAAATGTCTCTTGCAATAAAGCCATATTCGCTCGAGTTGTGTGGCATGTGGCACCGTCTTGTTGAAACCACATATTTTCCAAGTCGTATTCTTCAATAGCAGGCAATAAAAGTCCGTTATAATATGATCATAACGCTCCGAATTGACGGTGACAGTCGTTCCAACGTCGTTTTCGAAGAAGTAAGGTCCAATCACACCTTCGGACCAAAGAGCGCACCAAACAGTGACTTTTTATGGATGTAATGTCCTCTCTTTAATTACTTGAGGATTCTCAGAACCCCAAATACGACAATTTTGTTTATTAACATACCCACCGAGTGTGAAATGTGCTTCACCGCTGAAGAAAATTTTGTTCGAAAAATTGCCGTCCATCGCCTGTTGTTCAAGCACCCATTCTACGTATCTACGACGTTGTGAATGGTCAGCTGGCTTCAGTTGTTGCGTGAGCTGGACTTTATATGGATGTAGGTGTAGATCTAATTGCAAAACACGCCATAATGTGCCGTAAGACAGTCCTAATTCCTGAGAACGACGAGTAATCGACACATTCGGGTCTTCGGCAACACTATCGCTTACAATAGCGATATTTTCTGCGGAACGAGCGAAACGATGATGCACAGGCCTTTCAATATTTGTAACCACTCCAGTCTCTTCAAATTTCTTCACAATTTTGACAACAACATGAGTACACGAAGACGATGTAGGTAACTCGAGATCAGCAATGAGTATTCCAAAAGATGAGTAGGATCGAATCATACTTCTAATTTCATACTTATTTCAATATCATAGAACCTCTACTCATATTCAAAGTTTGAAGTACTCATCATATTCATACTTAACAACACGTATGACGTTGTTGATTTCGGATCACAAAATGAGTATGAAGGTTGTGTGGTTGATCTCCTTGATGCTCTGTCTTTTTTGCTTATGTGTCTTTTTTCTTTTTTTGTAAATGCAACAACAACTAAGACTGTAGACTGACTCGAACCATTTATAAGTATTATAAGTATTTTCAAAAGTTATGAATCTGAATGAGTAGGACTATGAATCAAATATATTTCGAATGGTATGAGTTTGATGTCAACGTTGTACGCATACTCATTGCGACCTGTACTTATAAATCAACGTTGTAGTGAGTATGAATGAATCAGAGTACATAGTTAAATTTCAATATTGTTGACTCACTTATATTAAAAATTTCATGAGTGCTTATGAGTAGCGGAAAAACGATTCATTGCTGATCTGTGATAGGTAAACCCTTCTTATGCGGCTCCTACTCCATGGGGTTAGTTGTACAACATGTTGAATCAACGGATTGTCGTCTTCTTCGCGCGTTTCGTTTTTTTCAACCAAATTTACTTATAAATTGTTATTGTAGCAACATATTGGTCGTCAAAATTTTTCAATCTACCCGTGACCATTCAACATAAGATTTTTTTTTTACAAAATAATAGAGTTGTACAGCCAGTCGCAACGTATAGGGGCTAATTTAAGCTAATTTATATTTTTGTTGGCGACAAAGAACTGGTTAATGCCTTCACTACAATAAAATGCATGAAATAGTAGTTTTAAAAACGCAAATGAAAGTTTTAATAAGAATTGAAAATGGAAAAAAGAAAATGTTGGTGCACCAGTGGTAATTATATTTTGCTACGATATGACAAAATTACAAATAATCTATTTAGACTTGGGCAGCTGTCATTCGTGGTAAACGGTACTAGTAAATGTGAAGAAGACGACCAACCATTGATTCAACTTGTACAACTAACCGCAACGTGTACATTATAAAGGCCCTGATAATTTTCAAACAGAATGCTTTATTTCGAACAATTTGGTAAATTTATTTAAATTCTCCCGTTTAACAATTTCCATAAAATAAAAATGTTCTGAAGTTTGTTTTATGTTTTGTTTAACAAAATTCGTAATTCAAATGAATGGCAAGCAAGTTTAAGAGAGTGTCCAAAAATTAGTCATTATGATGATAATGTTTTTAAAGTAATTAAAAAAAAAAAAAATACATCACAACTACAAAAAGCTACACGTGTGTACTGTTCAATGCAATTTAAAAATTTTTTTGTTAATTGAAAAAGAGAGATGATTAGTAATGTTTTGTTACAAAAAAATAAAAGCTGGTGTGTTTTTAAACTTGCATAAAGAACAATCATTAAGTAAATAATTTTGTTAAATAATAACACAATTAAACTTAACAAAAGAAACAGATTTGCGAAAGGCAAGAAGTATTCTCATTTAATGCAAATGAAATAAAAATAATAATGAAAAAAGTCGTCGTAGTCCAGTAGGTAGTGTGTTGACTTATTAGACTGAAGGACCGAGTTCAAATTCCAGGTCAGACATCAAAACGAAAATATGAAAATATTTCTTCGCCGACTTCCTCTCAGCAGATTTCTGGCAAAAACTCTGAGAACAAATAAAATTGCTATGAAAAGCTTCTCAAATATCTGTAGGTCCAGCCACTCATGTATAAAATTAACGCACACAACATAAGTGGTGTGAGAAGCTAGGTCGTAATCCTGACTGAAGGGTTGTAATGACCAATTATGTATGTATGAAATAAAAAAATATAACTCCAAATAAAAACTAAATCCAAAAATTTTATTAATAAATATTTAATTGTATCTTATATCACTGTCGCTGGCTGCGACCTGAGCCTGTATGTTGAGGACAGCGAATTTAACCAGTCCCAAATAAACGAACCACAAATTGTTTAATTCTGATACATTTATTTGAGCCACCGTTTATTTCTAATAAAAGGATATTAAAATTATTACAAAGAACTTATAAATACATTAAGCGACTTACCGCAGTCTTTATCCCCAACAAACTAAATTTTATAATAAGAGTCAGTAGTTACTGAACCTACAATTTCTGTTTGTTTATATACTTTTACAACAGTTCATTTCCAAATAAATAAACTGCAGTAGATTATAGGGATAAAGGATGCATTTAGTTCGTAAACAAATAAGTACAAAAAGGAATACAAAACAATATAAAAATCCTAACGGACAAATGAATCAAACGACAACAATAATCATACAATTGGTAGATCAGACAATTTAAATGAACATTAGGGTAGCTCATAAACAATATTTAAATTAACAAAAATTATTCAAATTAAATTAATATAAATAAAAAAAAAACAAATTAATGAATTTTTGAGCCATTAGGCGACATTCCCACCCCCGTGGATCGGCAACGATTCACCATCCAAATCCAGAACAGCTAGTTTGGAAACTGGGCGTTTAAGTATTCCACTACTTGTTTGGACATCAGCTCTTCGTATTACACCCTCACTGCCAGGGAACACATTTATGACACGACCTCTCTTCCAGTCTCGACGGGAAACAGCTGGATCACAAATCAGTACGAGATCACCCGGAGCCACAGGCTTGGTATATTCACACCATTTGGACCGCCTTGTAAGTGTGGGCAAATATTCCACAATCCATCTTTTCCAGAAATGATCTCTTAGCTGTCGAGCAATTCGCCACTGCTTTTTCAGTACCACTGGCTTTGTAATTTCAATACCTTCGGGTGTTTGCGCCGTATTTGCAGAACCCAACAAGAAATGATTTGGCGTCAATGGTTCTTCGTCTTCAGGGCTGACAGGCAAGTGAGTCAATGGGCGAGAGTTGACGATGTTTTCGGCTTCAATTAAAAAACTTTGCAATGTGTGCTCTTTTGGGGCGACTTCTTTTAGAGTTACTCTTAAAACCTTTTTAACACATTGAACCATTCGCTCCCATATACCACCTTCTGCGGGATTATGTGGACAATTAAACTGCCATTCAATGCCCTTTGTGGACAACTCATCTTCAATTTTAACCAGATCAAAAACTTCATCAAATCGCTGGGCTTCCTGGTTAACTCCAACAAAATTTTTTCCGTTGTCGCTTCGAATCTTCAACGGGGTCCCACGACGATTTATAAAATTCCGTATACACAAAATACACGCATCGGTCGAAAGATCATAGGCCACTTCTAGATGTACTGCTCTAATTGTGAGACACGTAAACAGTGCAACCCAACGTTTTTCATGACGTCTACCAATAGTCACATTTATTGGGCCAAAATAGTCCACACCAGTATAAGTAAATGGACGGACGTATGGAGTTAGTCTATCTCTTGGAAGTGATCCCATAAAAGGTGCCACTGGAACGGCACGACGAATCTTACAAATTTTGCAATTTGATGTGGTCTTACTCAATAGCTTTCGCAGTCGTGGAATCCAGAACCTTTTCCTTATTTCGCCTATGGTAGCCTCAAAATTTTGATGTCTCATTTTGTTATGCACATGGGCAACAAATAGTTGTGAAAAACGGTGACAGGGTGACAATATAATAGGGTGCCTGGCATCTAAAGGCAACCAACTCGCAGCATCAATACGACCGCTCACTCGAAGTAAATTATTTTCATCAAAATAAGGCGAAAGCGAAAATAACTCGTTTTCCTTTTTTAAAGAACCACCATCTTTTAAAATATTTATTTCAAGGGCGAAACACTCTTCTTGGGACAGACGACACAGACTAGTTTCAGCAACCCTTAACTCTTCAGCACACAGGCATCTCGCACCTTTATATTTATCAATTTTTCGGCATCGATTTGTAAACCTCAGAACCCAAGCCATTGTTCGTTTAAGCCTGAGAAATGAAGAAAAACGATTGAAATCTATAACTAAATTTGTACTAACCAGCATGACAAATTTGGGGCGTAGTTCTTCTTCACACAAATCATCAGATTTCTCAGAATTCTTATTCGGCCAATCAGCTTCATTTGCATACAAAAATTGTGGCCCTTGGAACCAACGTGTTTCAATGGAAAAATCAACTTCATTTTTAGCTCTTGTAATATCATCGGCAACATTGAGATCTGTAGGCAACCATCTCCAATCAGTCGGGCGTGTCGAATCAAGTATTTCGGCAATTCGATGGGCAACAAATGGTTTATATCTCCTACTTTCAGAACCAATCCAACTGATGACGGTTGTAGAGTCACTCCAACAGGTTCGACGAGAAACTTTAAGCTTATGTTCCTTCATTATAGTGTCCATCAATCGGGTCCCCAAAACGGCGGCTTGTAGTTCTAATCTGGGGATGGTCATACATTTCAGTGGGGCACATTTCGACTTGGCAGATATAAACGACACTCCTATTCGTCCATCAGATGTTGTATATCTCCAATAGGCCACTGCACCGAAGGCATCTTCACTGGCATCAACAAAAACGTGCAGCTCTAACTCCAAGGGCAAACCATTTCCAAAATAAAATCGTGGAACCTTTACATGGACAACGTTTCTTAGTTCTTGGCGCCAATTATTCCACATCACTTGTAATGACGCGGGCAACATCTCGTCCCAAAGCACACTATGTCTCCAGACTTCTCTCATCAAAAGTTTGGCAGTTATCATAAAATGGCACAAAAAACCAATTGGATCAAAAATGGACATTACGACACATAACAACTCACGCTTTGTGGGACACCTTTTACCATTGATGACATCAAAATTCACCCGATAGAATTTCAAAACAAATTTGAACGCGTCGTCCTTTGGATCCCATAACATGCCAAGTACCTTTTCAGTTGAACCGTCCAACTCAGTTAAGCCACCTGAGAAACTGACCTGGTGATTTAAACTGCCTTCTAGAGCCACGACCACCTCCGATGAATTCGATGTAAAGTTCCGCATTTCAAATCCAGCAGCTTTATGTATTTTACGAACTTGTACTGCAATTGCAATGGCTTTTGACGGGCTGTCAAAACTATCTACAAAATCATCTACGTAATGATGGTCCAGAATTGATTTTACGGCTCTAGGGAAACGATCTTTATATTCCATTGCATTTGTTTCCTTTACGTAATGGGCAATACAGGGCGAACAGGCAGCTCCAAACGTCATCACAAGCATTTCATACACTTCCGGTGGACCACTATCATCATCTCGCCACAAGAACCTCTGCGAGCACCTGTCTTCCTCAGCAACAAGAACTTGATGAAACATTTCCTTAATGTCTCCACATACAGCTACGGAACCGACTCTGAAATTTAACAAAACTGATGCCAACGGTTTGTACTGCTGAGGGCCTTTCAATAACTTCGAATTCAATGAGACACCTTCCACCTTTGCTGCTGCATCAAACACCAAACGAATTTTCCCTGGCTTATTAGGGTTCACAACACCAAAGTGGGGCAAGTACCACTTTCTCGGATGAAATGTATCAACTTCACTCAATGATAATTTGCGTACATAGTTCTTTTTCAAATATTCACTCATTATTTGTTTATAGGCCACACCAAAATCAGGGTTATTTTTCATTTTTCTTTCCAGTCCAAAAAATCGATTGAGGGCCATGGTATAGCTATCCGGCAGGACTATGTCATCATTACACCATAGTAGTCTGGATTCAAATCTTCCGGCAACCCTCTTCGTCGAATTTCTCAGTATCTCTCGTGCTCGCAAATCATCTCTTGACTCAATCACCGGTAGAGCCTTAACGACAAAATTTTCCGTTTCAAAATAACTTGCCACCAAATTATGCAAATTATCCGACTGTGTTGTTAGCAAACAAGTTTGTGTTCCAGGGCGACCCCCTTTCACGTTTCCAAAAACAACCCATCCAAGAGGCGTATTGGCAGCATATGGACCAGCATCTTCCAAAGGGACTATTTCATCGGGCAATCCTAAATGGCAATGGTCTAAACCAATTAGTACCTTTGGAGCCACACATTCATATGAACTTAAAGGCACACCACGATTCTTTACTAAATCCGCATTAAAAGTCTGACTAGGCAACTTCAAACTCGAGACCCCATACACATTTTCCAAAGCATATTTCCTCTTCTTAAAAACACCGCTCACATGAAGATCCACCACCATAACTGGTTCTTGTACCGATTTACCACCATACCAACTCAAATTCAATTTACTTTGTCTACCTTGCAATCCAAGCTGTCTCACTAAAGAGCTATCCACCATCGTGACTGAAGAACCTTCATCTAGAAGCGCATAAGTTTCAATAGCACTATTTGGTCCATAGAGAACTACTGGGAGTACTCTGAACAGCAAATCACTTTTTTTACAAGCACTGGAAACACAACTAAGCACTGGCTCGACTGTTGAAACACTTTCTGTAGGGGAGACATTTTCAGGTCTTTGATTTGCTACGTTAGGCTTAATTTCATGCAATAATTTATTATGATTTCTTTGGCACTTTTCTATGGGACACTGCTTGCGCCGGCGACAATCTTTACTTGAATGGCCACCACTGAGACACGAAAAGCACAACTTCAATCTCTTCACTTCACTCCATCTATTAGGCACACTCAATTCTAAAAATTTCTTACAGTCAAAAATTTTATGTGGGCCAACACAATAAAAACATTTAAACTGCCGTTCTGGGCCATCAGAAGCATATAAAACTACTTTTCGTTTTGGATCACTGCTAGATCTATTGCCACTTGAACTACTTATTTGCACACTTCTTACCAAATTTGCAACACGCTGGAGCCAGGTACTAAAATCCAAAATAGTTGGCAACTGAGGTAAAGTTGTGGTAAATTGGGCCCAATCCAAACGTTTACTCATTGGAAGCTTCTGGACTAACTCCTCCATCAGAGTTGGATTCAATAAATGTTGATGTCCATTGGCAGATTCCAAAAATGCTGCTAAATTTCTGACCTTAATAGAATATGGCACCAATTTATCGATCGCGTTTTCAGATATAGGCTGAACTTCCTTCATCTGTTGCAATTGGCATCGAATAAGCAACTCCGGGCGACCATATTGCAGCTTTAATTGATCTGTAACTGTTGGCACATTATTTGGGTGGATGAGCAACGACTTCACACACTCTCTGGCTTCACCTTTCAAAGCCTTCTGCAATCTCAAACAATTTTCAAAATTATTGTATGAATATGCGGCTGTCGAATGTTCAAGGGCAGATAAAAACATTGGCCAGTCCTCGGGATTACCACAAAATTCGGGCAGATCGTAAAGTTTGCGTTGTACTGGCATGTGCACTGTAGCAGGGGAAACAAAAAGAGGCTGAGATGTCATCAACTGGTCTGACTGACTACCATAGGAATATGGCGTTGGATTCCGGCGATCAACTATGTCTTCAGGGCCACTGCTAATACTTTGGATGACTGGCGCATTTTGTCCAATAACACTCGGCATATTTAAATTTTCATTTGCTCTTAAAGCACGTTGAGCGTTTGCCAACTGGGTTTGCAGAATATCAATCTGTCGTTGCAGGTTCTCCTTATCAGATGTAGCTTGTGATGGCTGGGTTCTCACACTAGGACCGGGCACTAACGTAGGTAGGCTAAGGGGCTCTTCATTTGATGAACTGAAAATGTTTTGCGTCGATACAGCAGGTGTCGTTTCACAAGGGGCACTAATGGAGGCACAAGTCGCAGTTATTGTTGTTCCGGGGGCAACAGAGCTTACATTTAGTGCCGACGGCATTTGAGAAACATTTGATGAACTCTCTGTTCCGGCTGGCATGGAACCTTTCGCATTTTGGCTCGTTGCTGTCTGCAAACGAGAGCTTTTTCTAGCTGGTGACCGTTGCATTATGAAGCAGAAATGTTTTTTAAATGACACACAAAGTTACAAATAACACAGCAACACACTCCAAATATTTCACAAAAAATAATTTATTCCGGCAGGCTTGGGGTACACAAATTTTAGATTAAAATTTAATTGCCCCGGCAGCCAAGGAACCACACAAATTTTCGCAATTATTTAAAACACTTTGTTCCGGCAAACATAGAACCACTTCGCAATTATTTTAATTTGTTCTGGCAGCTTGGAACCACAAATCAAATCCAAATATTTTATTTGTTCCGACAGCTTGGAACCACTTCCTTCAAGATTGCGAAATAAAATTTGTCGCTGGCTGCGACCTGAGCCTGTATGTTGAGGACAGCGAATTTAACCAGTCCCAAATAAACGAACCACAAATTGTTTAATTCTGATACATTTATTTGAGCCACCGTTTATTTCTAATAAAAGGATATTAAAATTATTACAAAGAACTTATAAATACATTAAGCGACTTACCGCAGTCTTTATCCCCAACAAACTAAATTTTATAATAAGAGTCAGTAGTTACTGAACCTACAATTTCTGTTTGTTTATATACTTTTACAACAGTTCATTTCCAAATAAATAAACTGCAGTAGATTATAGGGATAAAGGATGCATTTAGTTCGTAAACAAATAAGGACAAAAAGGAATACAAAACAATATAAAAATCCTAACGGACAAATGAATCAAACGACAACAATAATCATACAATTGGTAGATCAGACAATTTAAATGAACATTAGGGTAGCTCATAAACAATATTTAAATTAACAAAAATAATTCAAATTAAATTAATATAAATAAAAAAAAAACAAATTAATGAATTTTTGAGCCATTAGGCGACAATCACCTTTACGACTACAGCACGGTGATTGGGCAAAAAGCGCAGAACAGAAATTGTAGGCTTTTTCCACCTACTTAGAAAATGTTTTTACACCAAACAATTCTGTTTCCAGTATTGCCCCAGTTACAATCGACGATGTAGTTCGTAGGCCGATCAAGTTCCGGCTGTCTGTAGTGATTGCCTTCATCCAGAGTCTAAAGCCTAACAAACCACCTGGTTGTGACAAAATAACTGCGATAATGATTAAAAATTTGTCTACATCGGCTGTGCGTTTTATTTTGTTCACCTTTAACTCTATTTTGCTAATAGGCTACTTTACCGCATCTTGGAAATTATCTGATTTAGTGATGATACCCAAACCAGGCAAAGACATCATGCAAGTATCGTCATATCGTCCAATAAGTTTACTGTCAATACTTTCTAAGCTGTTCGAAAAAATGCTGCTTAATAGTTAAGTTCCATAGTTCCCGACCATCAGTTTGGCTTTAGGTGAAAACATAGCACGATTCAGCAAGTACACAGAATTACCAATTTAATTAGACGTGCTTTTGAGAACAAGCAGTATTGCCTTGCCTTCGATAAGGTCTGGCATGAAGTATTTCTATTTAAGATCACGCAGTTTTTACCAACGAATTTGCATAAATTGCAAAAAAGTTATTTATTGGATAGATATTTCCAAATAAAATCAAAAGATGTCACTTCTTCCCGCAGAAAGATATCTGCTGGCGTACCTCAAGGAAGTATTCTAGGGCCCTTGCTATACTTATTGTTCACTGCAGATACATATGCCTACAAAGGTAGTGACTCACACGTCTACTTTTGCGGATGATACGGCATTTTTAAGTATTCATAGAGATTCTACAGTTGCGTTACAAAGACTTCAATCTCACGTTAGTGAATTGGAAAATTGGCTGCTGAAATGGAAGATAAAAGTCAACGTTTCTAAGTGTGTGCACTAGAGATGAGCGATATTTTCAAAACTGTGATTTAATCACGGTGATTGATAATTCACTGGTAACTACAGTGATTGAAATTGCCAAATAACAGTTACTAATAATGTCGTTCTTTCAAAATTGTTACATACTCATATTTATTTCATTTTATTTTGAGCGAGGCAGAATTACTATTATATAATGCTGATTATTTACTTTTGTCTTTTATACCTACATGAACTTTCTGTGAAACTTATTTGTCAAACTTCATATAAAAAAAAAAAATTACATTAAAAATAATAACATTGATGACACCACTTTGATTTTGTTTAGTAGTCTTTTCGTAATATGCATCTAGTTGTCTCTTTCTTCCGACTTAATAAAATACGTTATTGTCATTATTGTATTATTGGAATACTGTGATCACAATCACTGTTTTAAAGAACAGTGATTAACAAATTACGTTCACTGAGAACAACGTTCTTCAAAAATCACTGGATCGCTCATCTCTAGTGTGCACATTACGTTTACACTAAGAAGGCGAAATTGGTGTGACAGTACCAGAACATAATAGTGTAAGACATCTGGGCATCCATCTCGACCGTCGCTTTACCTGGGCTCACCATATAGATGCCAAAATTACCCAGATCAAACTCAGAACACCTCAGCTTTACTGGCTTATTGGACCTAAGTCAACCCTTGACTTGGAACTAAAACTGCTTTTTTATAGGTCAATATTAAAACCTATTTGACTTTATGGTATCCAACTGAGGGGAACAGCCTCACCATCCAATGTAGAGAAGCTTTAAAGGCGGCAATCTAAATTTCTTAGAATAAAAACAGATGCTCCTTGGTATATGAAAAACAGTAACATCCACAAAGATCTGAAGGTGCCCCTAGTTCGAGAGGAAATAAAAATAGCAAGTGTCATCTACGTCTCTAGGATTACAGAACATCCCAACCGTCTTGTAAGAGACTTACTTGTATTCGAGGGTCACAGATGTCTCAAGAGGGTTCAAACAAATGTTCTGATCAGATAAATTTGCTTTTGATGAGCACTTTTAGTTGTACATTGCAGTGGCAATAACAACTTTTATTTTTGTATCATTTTATGTTAAGATTTGAATTGTAAATTCCGAAAGCAAAGATTCAATAAATAATATATAAAAAGAAAAGAAAAAATATCTTATATCCAATGGATACTTTAATAATGAATTTGCTTTGTGCGGCGTTATTTTAATTTTACTGGATTTTCATTCATTACCAATGAGTTACGGAAATAGAAATGCCCACAATTTTAAATTAAGTTGTCATGCTAACTAAGATCATCAACATATTATTCGAGATTATTTTTTATTCTACACTCATTTACATTTTTGTTTTGGGTTTTAGTTTCTGATTTTTTTCGTGTGTTTTTTGTTTGTAAAAAAGATGCTTTTAAAGCAAAACGAAACAATTATCTTGAAATCTACTTTGACATTTTACAAATGCCACTCAATCTTAATTAAAAAGAACCTAAACAACCTCATCTTGAACAAAAAAGTAAAAAATTAAAAAATTAAATATTTTTTATTTTTTTTTTTCATTTTCTGCTTTTGATTTTTATTGTTATTATTATTATTTTTATTTTATTTTTTTGTTGTTATAAATATATATTTTGTTTTTGTGATAAACGTTATTGTTTTAATGTGTGTTCTTAACGGACGATGAGATCATGCAATAAGTATAATAGTTTAATTACAAAAAAATATAAAAAAATACAAGCGAATCAAAAATAAAAGCAACAAAAAATAACAAATTTGGTTTATAATTATTTTTAATTTTTTTGGTTTGTTTGGATTTTGTAAAGTAGAAAGCAAAACAAGCGTAACATGGTTTTACATTTGGTCTGGTATATTACATACGTCACCCTATTTGATATATAATTTTCAAGGTTTAAATTTTGTTAGTGGCAGATAAAAATGATTTCATTATGTTAGATGCCCCGTGGAGTTTGGTATAAGTAAGTTGCAAATGACAATAACGACTATATAAAGCGCCTCGTAACCAGAGATCAGCAATGAGTATTCAAAAAATGATTGGATTCGAACCATACTCATAATTTCTCATACTTATACGCATTCATACTCACTTTAATATCATGGAACCTCTACTCATATTCAAAGTTTGAAGTACTCATCATATTCATACCTAACAACACATATGATGTTGTTGATTTCGACTCTCCATAACTCAACATATACAAGAATAACAAAATAAGTATGATTAGCGTACGAACACAAAAATACTTACTAAAAGGTTGTGTGTTTACTCTGCTTGCTGCTCTGTTTTTTTTTTTTTTTTTGCTTATGTGTCTTTTTTCTTTTTTTGTAAATGCAACAACAACTAAGACTGTAAATTTTGATCAGTGATTCGAGTATTATAAATATTTTTCTAAAGTTATGAATCGAAAGAAGTCGCCGTGGTCTAGTAGGTAGTGTGTTGGCTTATTAGACGAAAGACCCGAGTTCGAATCCCAGGTCAGACATAAAAACGAAAATATGAAAATATTTCTTCGGCGACTTCCTCTCAGCAGATTTCTGGCAAAAACTCTGAGAGTAAACAAAACTGCCATAAAAAGCTTCTCAAAAAATCTGTCGTTCGGAGTCGACTTTAAACTGTAGGTCCCGCTACTCATGTTTAAAATTAACGCACACAACACGAGTGGTGTGAGAAGCTAGGACGTTGTACAATGGGTCAATTTGACCTCCGGGTACTGTACTTATCACAGTTGACAAGTACACGTCCTCTAACCTAACCTAACCTATGAATCTAAATGAGTAGGCTTATGAATCAAACATATTTCGAATGGTATGAGTTTGATGCCAACGTTGTACGCATACTCATTACAACCTGTACTTATAAATCAACGTTGTAGTAAGTACGAATGAATCGGAGTAGTTATATTTCAATATTGTTGACTCACATATATTAAAAATTTCATGAGTGCTTATGAGTAGCGAAAAAACGAATCATTGCTGATCTCTGGTCTTAACACAATATCAAGCTAAATATCAAATTTAGGAACAACTTTCAGCTCGTTATTAAAAAATATTTTTTCTCTCTCAAGTTTTAATTAAAATTTTTTATTATTCACAACTTTATGTAAACAACAAGAATTGCTTTGTTTGTTATTCCTCTGTTTATACCCTTTGCATAAACAATAAGAATTACTAGGCAATTATTCGACAGATCTTTGTAAAGAAGATTTTCAAACCACGATTACTCTCTCTAACACACCGCGTCTTCACACAAGACTGACTGAACTTTACTAATTCAGTCGCCTGCTTTGCCTTGCCTTTTATACGGCAGAGTAAACAGTCTGATGAATGGTCTTGAAGACGAATGTTCATGAATTCGCCTCCTCAAAATCTCAACAAATGTAAACACCGTTGTTTACGTTTATTATTGTAGTGTTGTTGGTATATTTTTGTTTACTTGTTTACCATTTTTTTATGCTAGTGTTTGTTGTTATATTAAGCAATACGATAATTTGTAAACAATTTTGTTTACTGCACTGTTTTGTTCTTGTAGCTTTTGTTTATAATTTTAATGTTAAACGTTGTAAAAGCAAACCACCAGTATCTAGAGTTTTTCATTTTCGTTATGGATTAAGATATTATGAAATTAATGTCAGGAGAAGGAAAGTATTTATCTTGTGGAATATTAGACAAAAAATTTTACTAAAAACATTAAACTGGCTGTTAAGAAAATTCAGGCCTAATAATTAAAATGTTTATGATTATCACTATTAAAAATAAAATTATTTTGATTTAACTCAAATTGGACACAGTCAGTAACTATTTCAAAAAGTAATGAAGAATAATGAAAAGTTTATTTTTAAATAACAAAAAAACTTTTAAAACATTCGAGAGAATAATTTTTGATTTTAGATTTAATCTTTACATGTATTTAAATGGCCCAATCAATATTTAATTAATTTCAATGTCAATGCTTTGCATAGCAATTCTTCTGCTGTATAAATTAATTTAAAATCCAGTCTTTGAGGTTTACATTTATAAAAAAAAATTTTAAATAAAATCTGTATTTATTTATTTATAAAATCTGTTGAGACAAAGCTTGTACTCAGATCTCATATTACTTTCCATAG
The DNA here is from genome assembly GCA_927399465.1 of Sarcophaga caerulescens. Taxonomy (NCBI): domain Eukaryota; kingdom Metazoa; phylum Arthropoda; class Insecta; order Diptera; family Sarcophagidae; genus Sarcophaga; species Sarcophaga caerulescens. Next base: position 25,214,488 of record OV656867.1, read on the forward strand.
TATAGAGTATCTCAGTTTGCAATAAAAAACAAAAATAAACACGATTAGAACAGAACACCGACAACGATTAATTTATAGCTTTGGCAGACATTTTGACGGCAAAAATTAAAGTGTGGTGGAATAAAATAAAAAAAAAAATTATTTTTGTCTGTAATATGTATGTATGTACGTACAGATATTGTAAAAGTGCCTCTCATAATAATATTTTTTTTTTTTTTTATTTTTTTTTTTCTTATTATTGTTATTGTTTTATTGTGTATATAATACAAAATTAATAATGAAACGAATTGATAATGCATGAAAGAGTTTTTATTTGAACGTGTAGTAAAAAAAAACACAATAAATTTTAAAATAACTAATAATATTGTATGAACAACAACGACTACAAAAATCTATAAGTTTTTAACAACTGGTAACAGAAATAAAGAAACCAAACAAAAAAATAGATAAAAACCAGTAACAACTACAACTATATGCACGACAAACAAATTGAATATATTGCATACAGTATGATGGATGATTAGTCATCATCACCATTATCGTTCGTTACTGTTGTTATCGTCATCGTCATCATTATTATAACCACAACCTATCCAAACTACCAAGTGGTAGCAACTATATGCTGCTGTTGTTGTTGTTTTGTTATTTTAGTGAAAAAAAAAGGAAAAACAAAGACAGCCGCATCTTACTGATTGAAATGTTGAAGGCTTTAACACTCACTCAAGTAATCGATTTTGTAGCTACAAAACGATTTTGTAGTTTTTCTCTTTGAAACGCCTAGAAATCGCTTAATCGAACCTCTGGCCCTTGGCCAACAAAATCCGTCATTGTGCTACGCATAAACAAATTTTTCCTCTTTTTTTTTATTTCAACATTATCAGCCTGATTGAACTCGGAGTCTTATCGACTCTTTCACGGATGCCATTTGTTATTCGTCATTTCCCTTAGTTTGTGAGTCAGAAAATGAAAATGACACACTGACGTGTAATGTTTTGCGTGTATTATGCTTGTCTTATTTTACCGTTACCATTACATTTCACCAAATTACATTGCATCAGCATTGATTGCATTAGGCTTCAAATACAATCTTTCAAGTTTTCGCAACAAAATTTGTGAAAAATCATGAAAATGAAGAAAATTTGTTTAGTTACCCCGTTTATTTAAAAATACACAAATTTTTCTTAATTACTTTTGCTTTAAACATCATCAAGTATTTATTTTTTTTCCCCGTTTTTTAAGTAAATTTTCGTAAAGTCGAGTCAAAATTTGTGACTAATTTCAGATCCAGGCATTAAATATTTGATGACTTGTTAAACTAGTTGTATTTAATAAATTTTATTTGGTCATTAAAAATAATAATAAAAAAAACTGAATCCCGATAGGTTTAATTTGACTCGCCTTTGTGGACACAAATATGAATCATTAGATTTCGAAATCAGTCTACATTTATGTTAATGAGTTGGATGGATAGGAATACTAGACGAATATGAAGTGAATAAATTTATTAATGAATGCGTCAAGAAATTGTGATAAACTGGATTACAATAAAAATTTTTGAATAATTTTAAAGAATGCAGATGATAATTTTGTCGTAAATCAAATCAATCCAGCTGCCTAGCCATGAACTTGCTTAACCGTAGATCGAGCCTTAAAAAGACTTTATAATTCTAGCTTATGTATCACTTTTGATACATACTTGTAGTACATAGAATTGTCACAATTATTGATAGATTTTGTTAAAAAAATTTAAATATTTTTATTTATTTTAATTCATTTTAATAAAACTATTTTATATTATTACATTTTATTATCACTTGTGTGAAATTTACTCCAAATTATTTGTGGTGATGTGCATTGCAGCATGGTTTTTTACTTAACCCTTCGAGTACGGAGTGGGGTAACTTAGGTCCCCTAATTTTAGTTTTTCTTGAATAACTTCGCAAATAATTTTTTATTGTCTTTTTCCCTTTAGTTAGTCTAATTTTATTTTGAATACTATATAAAAACTTATAAGTGGCATTTAAATATCAACCTGTTTGTAATTGGAAGGTAAGTTTTTCGTTCGGGGTACCCAAGTTACCCCACGTCGTACTTTACGTTACAAATTTTCGTTGCTTTTTTAGGACCAAAAATGGAAAACTACAAAAAAAACCTATCCCAGCGACAGATAGAAGACTTTATAAATGACAGTGAGGAGGATCCTAATGATATAGAATTAGATTGGGATAGTGACAATTCTAATTACATAGGTAGTAATTATGTAAGTGAAGATAGTGAAAAGGAAGACGAGATTGAAGAAGAAGAACAAGCTGAAGATATTCCGTGGTCGTTGCTTCCTGTGTCCTCGGAGTAGAAATAAGAAGTCGAACGTGAAATGTTCAACATGCTCTAATTTTTTTGCAATGAACATAGAACGGAAGAAAAGAAAATCGTTTGTCAAAAACATGTTAATGATTCTAGTTATTCTGAATAAAGATTTAAGTGAAATCGATGGACTGAGGGATGATGCATTCAATTATTATATTTACTCACATTATAGACATTGAATTATTATATTTTTTTATATATTGTTTTTTATTCTTTAGAAAAGAATTGAATTCCTAAGTTTGTGTTCCTTAATTATAATTGTAACATGAAAAGTTTTAAAATTAATACGTTTTGATGTGATAATTAAAAATAAAAACTGAAAACAATAATAATAAATTTTTACTTCAAAAATAATATTTTTAGTTCTTTTATGCTAACATATAAACAACAAAAGCCCATTTTTCTTTGGGGGACCTTAGTGACCCCACTCCGTACTTTATGTCAAAAAACGATCTTCGTACTCTAAGGGTTAAAAATCAATTTGGTTTTATTTTTATCTAAATGGTAATAATTTTACATCTAGCACCCTTGCTTTGTGGCGATTTATAAGTTTCCAATTGTTTAGATGGAACAGTTTATTGTCACTCGCATCAGTAACGCTCTCAATTGAGGGCTGACTGAAACCTGATGGTACGTACCGGAGATCAGCAATGAATCGTTTTTCCGCCACTCATAAGCACTCATGCAATTTTGAGTATGAGTGAATCAACAGAATTGAAATTCAACTACTCTGATTCATTCGTACTCGCTACAGCATTGATTTATAAGTATAGGCTACAATGAGTATGAGTACAACGTTGACATCAAACTCACAACATTCGAAATGTGTTTGATTCATACGACTACTCATTCTGATTCATAAATTTAGAAAAATACTTATAATACTTATAAGTGATTCGAGTGGCTCGAATCATTCATGAAAATTTACAGCCTTTGTTATTGTTGCATATACAAACAAAGAAGAAAGGAAAGACAAAGGCAACAAGCAAAGCATACACACAATCTTCTTGTGAGTATAGTAGTGTTCGTACGCGAATCATACTTATTTTGTGCTTCGTGTAAATGTTAAGTAGAGAAGAGTCGAAGTCAATAACATCATGCGTATTGTTAAGTATGAATACGACGAGTACTTCCAACTTTGAGTATGAGTAGTATGAGTATCATATTAAAATAAGTATGAATGCGTATAAGTCTCAGAAATAATAAGTATGACTCGAATCTACTCATCGTTTTGAATACTCGTTGCTGATCTCTGGTACGTACCATTGTTCTATTTCGTTAGAAGAATTTGTTATCAACGTCATGGAAGGTAAAAAAGTTTCCCTCTACCATAGAACATCGATTATTTCAATAACGATGCTCTCTTTTTGATTCCTCTCTAGTTTCCCGGATACAGGTTTCCCCCAAATATGACTGTAAATAGTTGCTACGCACGTAGCATGTACTTGAATCTAAAACTGCTAATTCGATTTCATTGGACCACGATATTTATAACGACCATAAAGTTTAATTAGTTTCTAATCTACAGCGACAAAATTATTGGGCTTATTAAATACTGAAAGATTTTCAGCACAGTTTTCGAAAAGGCATAATAGGTGTAAATTTTTAATTTTTTTTTTTAATGTTTGTCTGTCATGTGAGATAAATGTTAGGAGAGCAGTAAGAAGAACTCTACAACAATTCAAGAAACAGCTGCTACCAATCTGCTTAAAAATTGGTGAAATTTTCTTCTTCTGCAGAGTCTTGAGCAGCAGGAATATTACATACGTACATACATATGTATGTATATAATCGGTCATTACAAACTTTCGTTGTAAATGGGAAATATCTGACCTGATGTTTGAACCTTGGTCTGACGCCTAATAAGCTAACACGCTACATACTGGACTTCGACTGCTTCATTAAATATGAACGCGTTCACAACATCCAACACTTAACTTTCAATTCCTTCTTAAATACCATACATAATGATGTATTATGAAAACTTAAAAAAATTACATACACAACACCAAAGAATCCCAGCCAGAATTATAAAGTTTTTGTAATTTTCTGAAATTTTTCCTGTTTGAAATTTTCTTTTTGTTGGTTTAAAATAATGGCGATTACAATACTAACGAATTATAAAAATATCAGACATCTAACCTTTTCTGAGTTAAAGTTATATAGTCTCAAAAATTAAAATATATCATATTTGATGCAAAGCTCGATCTACGATTAAATAATATTTCTTTTCACCGACTTCAGTAAGTTTAAAGCTCTCATGGAGGTTTTTTGCAAATTCGGATATTTAGTTTGGTTGACTTTTTAAATTGTATTCTGCCATGTAAATCAATGTTTTTTTGGGCATATTTTTTTTTTATTAATTATTTTCAATTTTAATTTGTTTAAGACCAACATTGTATTGAAATATATTATTATTATTTTTTTAATATCACTATTATTATTCTCTTTATTCTCAATTCAAACTGATTGGATACAGTTCAGATAAATTCTAAATTACAAATTAAAATATTAAGTGCGAATTTTTTAAAAACTTCACAGATTAATAAAAATCACAGAGCAAATCTTAATAATACATCTTATATTATATCTTGATTTAATTTATTGAATTCAATTTCCCATAAATTTTCGGATAATTCGTGTTGTCACCATTATCACCGTCTTCTGCATTATCTGCCATAGCTGTTCCAGCATCCCAAGCTCCTTCATACTGATGTGTAAAGATTTTGAAATCAGATCTGTACTTGAAATTATGACTGGTATAATCCTCACTGAGTTTATATTCCACTGTCGCTTAATAGGCTCACTCAATGCACTGTATTTACTTATTTTTTCCTGGTATTTCGTTTTCAAGTTTTTGTTGTTTGGTATAGCAACAACGATAAGCCATACCATCCGCTGCTCCTTATCCATCAGCATAAGGTCTGGCCTATTTGCTGGTATACTCCTATCGGCCAAGATAGTACGATCCCAATAAAGTCGACATCCAGCGTTTTCCAGTACAGCATCAGGATTGTATTTGTAATACGGTATTTCTTCTGCGGTACTCAAGGAGTGCTTAAGTGCAAGTTGTTGTGTATAATTTTAACAACAGCCTTGTGGCGGTCAATATATTCCGTCCCGGCTAAAAACGTACACCCTGATGTTATATGGTGTATCGTTTCACTTGAACTGCAACCATATCGACAGAAATCATTAACTACAATTGCATCCATCACTATAGTTTTAAGGTAGTTCCTCGTTGCTATTACTTGATCCTGGATTGCTATCATAAATCCCTCGGTCTCAGGTAAAAATCATCCTGCAACTAGCCAATAGTTCGAGGATTTTGTGTCGACATGATCCTGACTATCTTCGTAATGGTGCCTACCATGGAGGGGTTACTCATCCATGCCTGCAGTTTCCATTGGTTCGTCGAAAGTAATTCGTCAGTGTGGTTCTAACTGAGGAGAAGAGGTATAGTGTTATCTACCCTACACACCACACTATGTACAAAGAATTTCCGCAGACCATCAATCTGCTGTTTCCTCTGATTATTAATGTCTGTTAATCCTCTTCCCCCATGCTTCTCGGTATCAGTGTTCTCTGAATTGCTGATTTTGGATGGTGTTTACGTGCCATCGTCATTAACATTCTGCATTTTCGCTGCAGGGCCTCTATGTCAATGTTGTTCCAATTTATTACACCGAACGAATAACTTAGAGCCGTAGTTGCATAAGTGTTAATAGCTTTGACCATATTTCTCGCATTCAGGCTGGTCTTTAAGATTCTACTGATTCGCTTAGTAAATTCTTTGGCCAGTTCCTTCTTCATTTGGGCCTGTTCAATGCGAATAGCTTGCCTCATACCCAGATATTTATAGGTTTCACCATTCACCGTTCTGAGCATGATGGCGAACGTGCCACTGGTGTCAGGCGGAGCTCGGAGTGGTTCAAAATCAATAACTAACTAACGGATCATGCCAAGGAGGCTTAACTCACACTGGGTGACAAGATGGGCCATATGGGCCACCGAGTGAACTTGCCTGCGAACGGCAATCTAACCTTACTTTAAAGTATGGCAGTGGATGCGATTACATCTGATTGCCTGACGTCTAAGGAAGTTGAAATAGTGTACAGAATAGTTGGAACAATGACTGGTGAATCCAATGTAAACTCTGGAGAAAAATCTACACTATATACAGCGGATATCGTTTTCGAACATCATAAAGACGTTGAGCATAACGATAAACTTATCAAGAAAGGGCAACCGTTAGTAAAATCTTAATTTTATCGTACAGCTCTGGGAAGTTCTAAAATTTTGTGTTACCTGTACTCCTGGAAACCTTAAAGAATTGTGGTTACTTGTACGAACAATATATAATGATGTATAGAAGCTGTAATTACTATCAAAGAAGGCTATACAAAATGCTGAATCCAAAAAATGTCATAAAAATTTATTAAAAAACGGCTAATTACTTATATTGGGGTTATATTTCAATAACGCTACATATTACAACAAATAAGTTGAATGGAAGCTGTAGACGATAGTTCATTGAGTAAATGGACTATATTTCAAAATGGTTGAGACTAAAGTTTTGTTGTTGTTCCAATATTTGTTAACGTTTGCTAAACATTAAGTCACTTATTTGGGTGATTGTGTATCACTAGTTCCTACAATGGAAGGCTAAGGATGATGCCTATTTTGTATTTCAGAAATAAATGTGTTTCGCTTGAATACATTGGTAAGTGGTCATTACCACCCTTTAAGTCAGGATTACGACCTAGATTCTCACACCACTTCTGTTGTTTGTGTGTTAATTTTATACATGAGTGGTGGGATCTATAGTTTAAAGTCGACAACGAACTACAGATTTTTGAGAAACTTTATCATGGCAATTTTATTTTACTATCAGAGTTTTTGCAAGAAATCTGCAGAGATGAAGTCGCCGAAGATATTCTTCTTCATATTTCGTTTTGTTTGAGATACCGTGGCCTCACGCCTAACAAGCCAACACACTACCTACTAGACTACGGCGACAACAACCCATCATCAATTTACGTAAATTAATGGTATGAATTTTGCACCACTTATGGAACCACGACATTTCTTACAAGTATTAAAGAATATCTGTCCAATTCACAATTGAGTAGTTAATGACGATTACCAATACTGACGCTAAAGTGAGACAAATGATATGTGGTGGAAAATCGTAGCGGATTATATTTATACTGAGAACGCATCAATAAAACTGCTATAGAACGAAATTTTCAGGCTAGAGAAAACCTGATCGCCTAAAGACGACGTGAGAACGATTTCCATAATTGGAATAATGTTATTATACTGCGTATATTAATACATACATACATACACACATAATTGGTCATTACAACCCTTCCGTCAGTTTTTGCCAGAAATCTGCTGAGAGGAAGTCACCGAAGGAATATTGTGTTCATATATCGTTTTGTTGGAGATGACTGACGTGGAGACTGAACCGCGGCCTCACGTCTAAAAAGCCAACACACTGCCAACTAGACTACTGCGACTTAAACTGTTTTAAAATGCTGTTGTAGAAATATTTTAAATCTTTTGAAGAAGGCCACATATGGTTTTATTCAATGGCAGGCTATTTATTTATTTATTTCAAACAAGTGCAATAGCATTCATCTTTAAATGCTGCCTTCTATGGAAGGTGCTCCAAAATATGCTCTTTTTAAAAGTCGATAACAATAACGAACTACATATTTTTGAGAAACTTTTTCATGGCGATTTTATTTACTCTCAGAGTTTTTGCCAGAAATCTGCTGAAATGAAGTCAGCGAAGAAATATTTTTTTCATAATTTCGTTTTGTTTGAGATTTCTGACCTGGGGTTTGAACCATGGCCTCACGTCTAATAAGTCAACACACTACCTACTGGACTACGGCGACTTCATTTTCAAACTGAGTAATACAATTACATTCGTAAATACTTATATGTACTTAAAAATGCCTTCACCTTTACGGTTTCATCTGTAGTATAACAATATTTATACAGTAATTGTTTAAACAATTTGTGACAATTTAAAAAAATTCTCAAAACAAGTGAAATTATATTTAAACACTTTTTAAATAAGAGATGAAGAATTAAAAAAATTTAATTTTTATTTTTTATTTAAATTCATCTATTATTTATGTGCTGCAGCATTTTGAAAATTGCTATTCGAATTGCATATGATAAGTATTTATTAAAGGGTTGGACAAATCTGTTGCACAAAGCGATCACAATCATTTCTTTCAGCACATTAGCAAACAAAAAGCGAAATATACATTCTGTAGACAGATAAAATAAATACATACATAGAAACGAAAGAAAATACTATAATTTTAATCTTATTTTTTTACTATTTTTTTTTTATTTTTTTGTATATTTTTTTTTTTGTAGATTTATTTAAGAAACAAAAACAAGTACCGCCAAGATATGAATGCTTTTAGACACGTAGTCACCAGTACTCATACTTATAACTTAACGGGTAAAATAAACACAGCTGTGCTGTGCTGTGCTAAAAGGGGGAAAATACTAAAAGAAAATATAAAAAAAAACAAAACAAAAATAATAACAAACAAAAAAAAAAAACGATAAAATAACAAAGAAAAGTTTAGTAAGTACTAAAATATTTACGTTACTCACTGAGCAAATAATTTCTAGAAATGAAAACGAAAGCAACAACACCAAAAACAAAAACTAGAGCGAAAACCTCAAGTTGAGTACAAACTCTAGGCTGGTGGCTAAACTATTAACCCTATGCCGATGCTACAACTCTATGACTATGAATATGTCTACAAAACAGACCAGTTAGCTAATCCCCTACAAAGTACGCTTATATAGGGAGTCCACCACTAACGATGGTGGCGGTGGTGGTGGTTGTACCAACAGAGGCGGCCGTGGCAGTGGTGTTGATGGTGGTGGTTATGGTGGCCTTGTCACGCTATTCATTCATATTTGCACAGCTGCCTTAATTTTACTAATGGCATGGCATGCCACGGTATTCTATTGCATGGCATTTTTGGGTTTTTCCCTACGCTTTATGAAAATACAGAAAATATTGTTGTTCTTGATATAATTTTATAAAAATTTCTCTTGTTTTTTTTTTTCTTTTTTTTTTGGTATTCTCTTTAAATATTCTTGTTTTTAGGGAGCATAACAAATAATTTCAATTGTTTAAATGGAAATGTTTAAATTTCTATTTCTATTCCTATTAACTTTAGAAACGAAGCAAAAACAGTCGAAATAAATATTGTATACGATTATCTTCTAGACAATGTTTATATAACGTAATAAAGAAAAAAAAACGCATAGATTTCAGAAGTTAAGCGTGCCTTATTATAAATGAAAATATTAATGCTTTTGCCAAAAAAAAAAACCAACAAAAAAATGAAATATATTGTAGAAAGCATAGTAAAATAAATTTCCGAGAAAACTAATTTCAAATTTCATTCACTTAAACTAGAACAAAAACTCTTTATATATTCTAAGAATAACAATATTATTATAATAACAAATAAATAATAATTTATCATATTTATACGATAAATAAGCAAGAAAAATATGTTAATTTTAAAACCCTTCTACATACACAAGGTCTTCTTTCGTTTAATTTTAATACATTTACAATGTACGTATGTATCTATGGTATGTATTGCACAATTCAGGATCATATTTATTTATAATTTAAAGGGCCATTTATATAGTATTTACACATACATACATACATATATATTCATATATATTCATATTTTAAAAAATAGGTCAAATGGCTAGCAACGATGAATTTTATTAATAATTTCAATGGAATTGTAATTTAGAATTGTATCATCCTATTGGGTTGTTCGGAAAGTAATTTCCCGATTTAATTGTATTTTTTTTTGCACCCAACTTCACATTTTTGTCGTATAATTTTTATATGCTTTGAGAGCTCATATAGTAAGCCTTGTGTGTGAAAAATTCCAATTAATTCTACGCGGTAGTTTTTGGTTGGTGGCCTTTTAAATATGGAGAGCGATAAGCAGCATTTTCGACATATCTTACAACGTTACGAAAATTATCCGTTTTTGAAGGCGCTTCATCACTGGGGACGAAAAATGGAAAAATGGAAAAAAGGAATCGTTTTTGTTGAGCTTTTAATGGATAACACAACGATTAATTTGGAAGTCTACTGTCATCAGCTGGACAAACTGAATGATGCACTCCAACAGGAAAGGCCAGAACTAATCAACAGGAAAGTTGTAGTGTTTCACCAAGACAACGCGAGATCTCACACAAATTTGGTCACTTGCCAAAAGCTTTTACAGCTTGAATGTGGTACAATACCACACCAACCATATTCTCCAGACCTGGCACCATTGGATTATTATTTGTTCCGCTCACCCCAAAATTTTTTGACCTCAAACGAGGAGGTCAAAAACCACCTCGATCAGTTTTTTCTTTTGCCAGCAAAGACCAAAAATTTTATGAGCGTGGAATTATGCTACTACCAGAATGATGGCAAAAAAAAAATGATGGACCAGAACGTCCAATATACAATTTAATAAAGTATTTATTTATTATACGAAAACAGTCTTTCATTTTCACAAAAAAAAAAAAAAACAACAATTTACTTTCCCAACAACCCAATATAATTAATAGTATTTGTACTAAATAATGAATTACATGCTGTACGCATGTACCATAGTTCTGGTTTTCTCAAATGAGTTATGAATTACAATAATGTAAATGGATTCTCACTTTATTCTAGAGTTACCAGAAATGGGGAGTTAGGTTGCCACTTTTCTTGAATTTTTTTCAGAATGATTGCTTAGCCTAATCGCCTAATTTTATAATATATTGTTACGAAAATGGAAATGGTGTTGTTAAAATAATAAGCAAAAGCTCCAAAAACAACACAATGGAGTTGATCACGCATAAAAACAAAAGCTCCAAAAACAAAACAATGCAGTTGTTCACGTGATCAACGAATGAGTAAGCATATAGCAACAAAAGCAACAGGGTTTGTTTACAAAATCGATGAATAAACAAATATAGCAACAAAGACTGCGTATAAAAGAAATATAGCAGAAAGACAAAGAAACAAAACAACAACAACTCTGCCTGGACGAAAGTAAATAAGATACACGAACAACAAAAATGGAATCAAGTTGTTTACATTTTTGGATTGTTCCCGAAGGTCGTCATCATCCTTCAAGGGCATTCATCACACTGTTGATCGAGTGATATAAAAGGCAAGATTAAGCGAGCAACGATGATTCAGTTAGAATTCAGTCAGTCGTGTATGAAGACACGTTATTCTCGGAGTACGAGTGAAGTTAGTCGTGTGACGACGTCGCGTTGAATTGAGTGAGAATTCAACCAGTGGTGTGCGAAGTGACGAGATCGAGTTATAATCCAGTCAGACTTGTGTACAGACAAGTTGCGTGAAGGAAACAGTTGTTAGTGTGGTGCTTACAAAAAAGGTTGTGAGCAAAGAAGAATAACTAACAAGTGTTGTTGTTGCTTATAAAAAGGTTATAAGCAGAGAAATATCAAGAACAAGCACGTATTGTGGAAATTATCATTCTATGCGTAGAATAAGTTCGAACAGTGGCACGAAGGTTGTGCAGAAAATAAAGAATTGACTTAAAATTAAACACAGATTTATTTTTATTTTATTTGCAATCTACGAGCTCATATTTTTAACGTTTTTAAAAGGTAAAAACGTAACAATATATTAAGAGCCATTATTACAACTTGCCTTTAACTAAAGGCTAGATTTTGTAAGGTAGAAGTAAGCGTTAAGCTAAAGGAAAGATTATCCTCCCCGTAACTTTTAAAGTTAAGTTTATGTTTGATATATAGATATAAAGGGCTATCCATTTCGTGGTTTCAAAAGTATGGTACTGGAACTCGACATCTGTCAAACTAAGTTGTGAAACCAATTTTTTTCTTTTCAGTTGAAAGTCTGACATTGACGAAAATGGATCGCTTAACTATCACACAACGCATAAAAATTATCAAAACCTAATACAAAAATGGTGATTCTGCCACAGCCACGTATCGAACAAAATTTTCTTCAGCGATGAAGCACATTTCACACTCGGTGGGTATGTTAATAAACAAAATTGTCGTATTTGGGGTTCTGAGAATCCTCAAGTAGTTGAAGACAGGCCATTACATCCAGAAAAAGTCACTGTTTGGTGCGCTCTTTGGTCCGAAGGTGTGATTGGACCTTACTTCTTCGAAAACGACGATGGAACGACTGTCACCGTCAATTCGGAGCGTTATGGTATGATAACCGACTTTTTTTTGCCTGCTATTGAAGAATACGACTTGGAGAATATGTGGTTTCAACACAACTCGAACGAATATGGCTTTATTGCAAGAGACATTTCCTGGCCGCGTAATTTCTCGTCGTAGCGTTATCAACTGGCCACCAAGATCATGCGATTTGACACAATTAGACTTTTTTGTGGGGCTACGCGAAAGACCGTATTTATGCAGATAAACCTTCAACTCTTGAGCACTTAAAAACCAACATTCGTCAAGTTATGGCTGAGATACCACCAAGTATGTGTCAAAAAGTGGTCGAAAATTACCTCAAAAGAATCAATGTTTGCAAAACTTGGCGTGGAGGTTATTTAAATGATGTAGTGTTTCACACATAATGTCAACGTTCAAACTTTACAATAAAAAAGAAATATCATGAAAAAAATATTTTATATGTGTTTTATTTACGTTTACTTTTGAAACCACGAAATGGATAACCCGGTATAATAGATAAACAAATTGAGGAAACATAATAAAAAAGGATCGTTGCTACATCGCTTTAAAAAAACTTGTTTAATTTGGCTATAGTTATCGACATTGCTCCGGCACTGCCATATTTTTTAAAAAGTTAACTTTATTTTATCATTAGGTTGTAACGACAAAAAAGAAGTTAAAGGTGACTTTAAAGTTCACTTTAAAGGGTGTACGATTTGGATCTTATAATCAATTTATTAGAATTCGTAGTCGTCGTAGTCTAGTAGGTAGTATGTTGGCTTATTAGACGTGAGGTCACGGTTCAAAGTTCTTCAACAAAACGATATATAAAATAATATTTCTTCGGCGTCTTCCTCTCTGCAGATTTCTGGTAAAAACTCTGAAAACAAATAAAATTGCAATGAAAAAATTTCTCAAAAATCTGTCATTCGGAGTACACAAGTAAAATGAAATCATATTTAAACAAATTGAAGACTTATTCAAAACTTTTTGGATGAAATTTTTTCAGAATTCTAGATATTCATTAACCTCTTCAGGGACGATTTTTTTATGGTGACAAAAAAATGATTAAATTTTGTTTTCTTTTTAAATTAATTAACTTCATCAGTGCAGACAAATGGTAAAATGTTTACTTCTCTTGTTAGAGGATTTGGTAGTCAATAAGTTATTATCAAGTTTTTGTTGTTTTTATTATTATTACAATTATAATTATAAAAAATAATTATAAAAACATATGTGGCCAAGGGCGTGAAGAGGTTAAGATTGCTAGGACGAAAACTATACAATTAAATTCAGAAAGAGAGAGCAATTTAAACTAAAAATCTCAAATGGTATGTGTCTCTTGACTCCTTTAGTGGAAAGAAATGATGTTAAATGCCTTCATTTATTAATTGATCCTTTAACTAAATAATAGCAGTTTTTGTTAGCTTCTCTTCTATTTTTCTTTTCTATTTCATCTTCATTAATTAACCTCTGTATTAAGTATTCTTTATATTTGTTTGTTTGTTCTGTTATTAGAAATTTAGTTCGTTCAGTAGTTTAGCAATTGTATGACTCAAAGTTATCTTGACCTAGAAAAAGGTTTCGCTAATTTCATGAATTTCGTTGATTACTCAAACGTATTAAAATATAATGAAAAACTAAATGAAACGAAAATAAGAGCACCAACAAAAATAAACTCCACAACCTTGTTACTAGGCAGACGCTACCAAACCGTTCGTCATAATGATGAGTAAGACAAGCAGTTTCTTGATTTGAAGTTGCTTTGCTCAATTCAAAGTATCACTTTTTTTTTTTTTTGGCAACAACAACAACACAAAAACAAAACACAACAAAAGAAAAACACCAAAGAAATAAAATCATGCCATTAACAACAATTGTGATAAGTTCACTCAAAAGCATTATAATTATTAAATTTAAAATGCTGAATCAACTTTAAAAAACAAACTAACGAAATAAACAAAACAAATGCAAGAATTATTACATTAAAGCCTTGAATTAAAATGTAAGAATAGAATAAATGAATTGTAATAATAACAGAGAAGTAAGTGTGATATATTTCTTTTTTATTTTTCAATAATAATTTTTCCAGTTTTCTTTTTTTGAAAATGCTCTTCGCAATGAAGCCATCAACAATTGTTTGTCGTACAAACCCGTAAATATTCAATACACAATATAAAGAAACACTTTCCACAAGTACAGAAAATATGAAATTAGTTTAATGGGCACAGCTTCACATTGATTTTCCTAAGCATTGATGAGTTGTAGATTTTTTAATCGGATACTTCAGAAAACTTAACTACTTAGAGAAAACTTAAAGAAGTCAAAATTCTTTTAAAATATTATCTGCGGCATGAGGTTTTCTTATTCGTCTAAAACCGCAACTGCAAGCAGTAGATGGACTCTCGAAGTCGCCGTGGTATAGTAGTAGTGTGTTGGCTTATTAAACGTGAGGCCTCGGTTCAACCCCCGGGTCAGGCATCTCCAACTAAAGGATATATGACAAAATTTTTCTTCGCCGACTTCCTCTCAGCAGATTTCTGGCAAAAACTCTGAGAGTAAATAAAATTGCCCTGAAAAGTTTCTCAAAAATCTGTTGTTCGAAGTCGACTTTAAATGTAGATCTCACCGCCCATGTGTACTAATTAACGCACACAACATAAGTGGTGTAAGAAACTAGATCGTAATCATGGCTAAGGGGTTGTAATGACCAATTATGTTATGATTGTATATATGCAGATGGACTCTAGATCAGCAAAAGGCATATCCACCGAAGAGGAGCAAGATACCAATGAGTAGAACATGTATGTTTCTATAGACTCTTGAAATTCAACTAATGGATTTCGTCTTCCTCGACATAGTCGTATAACCCTGATCAGATATCAGCAAAGAATCGTTTTTTCGCTACTCATAAGCACTCATGAAATTTTAAATATAAGTAAATCAATAATATTGAAATTTCACTTATCTGATTCATTTATACTCACTACAACGTTGATTTAAAAGTACAGGTTGCAATGGGTATGCGTACAACGTTGACATCAAACTCATACCATTCGAAATATGTTTGATTCATAAGCATACTCATTTATATTTATATCATTATATCATATAAAGTTTCAATTAATAATTGTGCAATAAATACGCAAATTGTTATAATATTGAGTAAAACTAAAAATGCAGCACTGTCATAAGTGTGTTTAGTGAGTATATTACAATTAACCGAACACTTTCTGTTGATATTTGACAACTCTAACGCCAACAACGATAAACAAACACTACTAAAGTAACCAACAACACTAATTTCGCGACCAAAATAAAAGCAATGTTGTTGTTTGCGAACTGTTAAATGAATATTGAGTAAGCTGAATTGCGTATATTATTATGCCTGAACACTTAAAATATTGTACTCAATTAACCGAATATTGACTCAATAAAAGTGCATACACTCAAACCTCGTTTTATGCGATTAATTCGTTCCGCAAAAAATCACATAATTCAAATTCGCATAAAACGATACACTAGCTTCATACAAAATCCACTAATAGGGATTTAAATAAAAAAGCGCATAAATCCAAATTTAACCCTTAAAATTCAAACAAAATCGAGAATTTTGAAACCGCATAAATTTGAATTCGCATAAAACGAGGTTTGAGTGTATCTGAATATAGTATTAGATTCATAACTTTAGATAAATACTTATAAATGATTCAAGTGACTCGATTCATTCATCAAAATTTACAGTCTTAGTAGTTAGACATTTACAAAAAAAGAAAACAGACACATAAGCAAAAAAGACAGAGCAGCAAGCAAATCTAACACACAACCTTCAAATGAGTATTTTAGTGTTCGTACGCGAATCATACTTATTTTGTGATTCGTGTATATGTTGAGTTATGGACAGTCGAAGTCAATACAGTAATCCTTCGATTTACGTCGCCTCGATTAACGTTGTTTCGAGTTACGTCGTCAAATTTTTTGTTCCCTCTAATTTCAATTTGTGTCGTCATTTGATTTACGTCACCTTTTTTTTGGAACCAACTGCGATGTAAATCGAGGGATTACTGTAATTTTTTTAAGTTCCTTGTTAAAAACATACTACTTTGTAATATGAGCAATATAAAATTCGATTTACGTCGTTTCGATTTATGTCGCCTTTTTTTGGAACCAATTGCGACGTAAATCGAGGGATTACTGTAACATCATACATGTTGTTAAGTATAAATATGATGAGTACTTCAAACTTTGAATATAAGTAGAGGTTCCATGATATTAAAATAAGTATGAATGCGTATAAGTATCAGAAA
The DNA here is from genome assembly GCA_927399465.1 of Sarcophaga caerulescens. Lineage (NCBI taxonomy): Eukaryota > Metazoa > Arthropoda > Insecta > Diptera > Sarcophagidae > Sarcophaga > Sarcophaga caerulescens. The sequence continues at coordinate 25,231,413 of OV656867.1, forward strand.
TTATGAGTATGATTCGATTTCACTCATTTTTTTGAACCCTCATTGCTGATCTCTGGTCCGTATATGTATACATATGGTATGTGTTTTTAAGCAGATGTAAAACTTAACTATATGAAGCCCCTAACTGATAGGTTGAAATTTATTTTAAAATTTGAATTTACATGCCAATTATAATTTGTTTATTGGATTGGTTATCCATGATAGTTTTTATAGTAAAATGAGTCTTTCAAGTGCAGTTTTTTCTTATTAATAATGCCGATATATTAATAGAGATACTTTTCAAATACGTACTAAAATTTCTACCTAAAAAGTGAATCTATAATGGATTTCTGGATTCTATACGAATTTAAATTCTACTGATTATTTTTAAGTATATGTACCTTGAGTACAAGTGTACTTGATTTTTAAATTGTCATTCTATTATTATTTGTTTATGTTTAATTTGTAATACATTTTTTTGCATATAGTGGACGAATTGACGTATTATTTGTTTATTTTGGCAACATAATGTCTTGCATCAGCTATATATATAGTTCATCCAAGGAAAAGAAAAACTAATCACGTTCGCCAAAAAGGTAAAAACGGAAGAAATATGAAAAATACAAAAAACAAATACCGTGTGTAATATTTAAATGAAAAACACTTTCTGCTAAAAATTCTTCATTAAAAATTATATAATTTTCTTAGAATTCATTTAAAGTGATATTCATTAAAAAATTAAAACAAAGAATTATTACCACAATTGCAAATAAAAATCTTCTTTTCATTTTTCATTTAAAATATACATATGTATGTGCTTACATACATATATACATACGTATATATTGTATTTTAATTTTGTATTTAAATATGTTTTCAATTATATTTATTATAGAATTATAAGATTGCAATACAACAATTTTTGTTAAAGAAATTAAAAAGTGAAAATAATAAATCGATTAATAATTTATTCAGTTTTCGAAAGTATGTATATTACATCATATACATATGTATGTATGTTTATATATATGAATGTTTACTTGTCAATAATTGAAATATTATTTCTTTTATAGTCCATTATTTTAAAATTATAAAACTGGTGCCTGCACCTTTTATTGTGCTTTTATTGGTTAAAATAATACTGAGTTATGTTCGTAATTCTGCAAATATGAGACAACAATCCTTTTGGCCGTTATGGCATACTTATGAACCAAGGAACAGCAATGAGCCCTGCCATATAAAAGAAGGCGACGAGTTCAGTCAGTCTTGTGTGAAGACACATTGTATTTGAAGAGAGTAATCGTGGTTTGAACATCTCCGTTACAAATATCTGTCGAATAATCGTCTAGTAATTTTTATTGTTTATGCAAAGTGTATAAACAGAGGAATAACAAACAAAGCAATTGTTATTGTTTACATAAAGTTGTGAACAGTAATAATAAAAATTTTAATTATAATGTCTCTTCTCTTTGCCCTTTGTTGTATAATAAAAGCTAATCTCCATACAAACAGTTTGTAATATAAAAATTAGCTGGAAAAAAGTTTACATACAGTTGTGTATGTAAACTTATTTTTTTGACTGTATGTTTTTCAAACTTCTTAAAAAAGTAGAGTTGATTGCTCTGTACCCTAAACAACTGATTAGAAAATTATGGTGGACATTTATTTGTCGCTCACAATATTTACATACGTACATATGTATACACCATATACATATGTATACACGCCTGTATCTACATATGACAATAAAAATTTTTGTAACGTTTTGGTTCAATTAAAATTGTCTTTTATTTTAATAATAAAAATTTGTATTTTTAATTTTAACTAAAATTGTTCCAACAACTGTCAAAACTATAATCAAACGTGATTAATGGCAACAACTAAACGAGTTTCATAAATAATTTATTTTGAAATTTGCTTCTCTTTAATAGCGAAAAAAATTAGATAAATAAATAACGCTCACCATTCGTTTTTTGTTTTTATTTTTCAGACAATTTTTATTTATTTTTTTTTTTTTACAAAAAAATATGAGTAAAACAAATTAATTCAAATTGAGTACAAGAGAGTGTAATTAACGTCTTCAATATTATCGCTCACAAACAAATTTCACTGAGAAAATAACTCTTTTGACCGCAATCGTTCTCAGTGTTACTCTGCGAGTAAATGCTCTCCGCTGCTCTTGAGTGAATTTTGGGGTCCCCTGTGGGCACAACGCCACCGATCGCTTGTCGATGAAACGTGAACGTGATAAAGCATACTGGTTGGGTTGTTTATTGCTTACTTTGTGTGTTGAATTTTGAATTTTTTTTTTTTTGCTTTTGATTTATTATTCTTTTTTTTTGTGTTTTTTTTTTTTTGTTTTCTGTGATATTTTTTATCTGTAGTTTCTTTTATAAGATGGTCTCTTCTGACATTTGCATATTTTTTCAAACAGCACTGCATGATCACGTTCCAGCATGCAGCAGCATGCACTAAAACACAGTGTAGGTCAGCCATAAAGTAAACAAATAAAGTAAGACAAGCATACATACGAGTACATATGTATGCATTCACATAAAAGTTTAGAAGAAGAAAATAATGGTAACACAACAATCAGTAACAAGTAAAATAAGCCATGTTTGTGTAAAACTGATTTGGTTTGCTTTTCTCTTTTCTTCTATTATGAATCGAACTGGTTTTTCTTGGTCTTGGTCTTTAAGGCTCTCATCTAGGCCGCAATTTAGCTTCTTAATGCTACTGTAATACGTACAACTGGTATTGTTTGTATTTTTTTTTTTATTCATTCGATATTATTCATTACTACAAACGAATCACGGCACAACGAATAACAGTCTGTATCCATCAGTGAGTACATACAAATCTGTACGTACATAATCATGTATTTAGCTGTAACATAAAGAAGGCCTGTTCGTTATACCCGGCCTGTATTGAACTTTTATTTTGCTTTTATATTTTCGAAAACACGGTATCAGCAACAACAACAACAATAATAAAGTGAATGTTTTTAAGGGTTTCTTTTCATGTTTTCGTTTAGCGCATATTACTCCATTATACTATTATTTGTTTACTATTTCTTGGGTTAGTTTTTGTTTTTTTTTTCTTTTTTTTCTTTTTTAATTATGGAGAAAACACTGTTTGAGGTTGTTGCCATTATTGTTTAGTTATGTACACTTGTACATATGTATGTATGTATGTTTTTATTTTGACTTTAAAATTACAAAAAAAAAATTGTTTGTGGTACTAGATATACATACATATTTACCTTAAATTTAAGTGTCATTGTAAATATGTATATACAGTGGACGGCAAAAGTCTTAGTACGGCAATATATTTTAGCAATTTCATGAATTTTAGCCAAAAGTTCCTATAATAAATTTATAGTTTTTATATTTATTATATTAATTTATTTCTGTTTTATTATAAAACAAAAAATTTTTTAATGTTTTTCATAATAAGGGGTGATTTTTTAAAAGCTATAGGAAAAATTTTCAAAAAAAGACACATAAAATTCAGAAAAATGCATGAAATCTTTATTTGAATCGATAGTACGGTCCATATAATTTAATGTTTGGAGGTTATTTCATGCAAATGTTGATCGCTACTGTGCCTCAAATGGTCCATCCGCTTAGTCCAATTTTGGCATACTCTTTCCAACATTTCGGCCGGTATCTCACGAATAAATGCTTCAATGTTGTCTTCCAATGCGTCAATTGAAGCGGGCTTGTCTGTATAGACATGAGCTTTAACATAGCCCAACAAGAAATAGTCTAAAGGCGTTAAATCGCACGATCTAGGCGGCCAATTGACCGGTCCCGAACGTGAAATAAAATGTTCAACGAACTCGCCTCTCAATATGTCCATTGTTACGCATACTGTGTGGCATGTGGCACCGTCTTGTTGAAACCACATGTCATGCAAGTCAAGCTTTTGCATTTTGGGCAAAAAAAGTTGGATATCATCTCACGGTAGCGCTCACAGCGCTTTGAAGAAGTACGGTCCAATGATGCCAAATTCAATGATTTGCAAGCGTTGTTCGTTTGTAAGACGATTCATGGTTAAATTATAGACCAAACTGAAGATGTTCGACAGTGAAACAAAGCACGAAACGTGCGTGAGCTGTTTAAACCAGTGTTGCCAAAAAGATAATAGCTAAAAAATCACCCTTTATAAGAGAAAAACAAGGAAAAGTTTCAGGTGACTCCATACGTACACCCAAGGAGAACTCTGAGTAAATTTAAAATTCAAAGTCCTAATATATGAAAATGTTATCCCTTGTATTTAGTAGAATATCCCTTAAGATCAAGCACTCCATTTAACCCATTTGGAATTGAATGTACAAGTTTTGTTTAGTGTTTTCTGGTGGCACCATGAGCAAGTTTTTCGGTTGACTTTTGTTTGAAGTTTAGCGATTACATAACCGTCCTTAAAATTATCTCCTAAATACTCTCTTGAAGTCAGGACTTTGTGGAAGAGTATTAAGCCTGTGGGGTCTTTTTTTGTCAATATATATTGGAGTACTAAGACTTTTGCTCTCCACTGTATGTATGTTTTAATATAGACATGTACACATTGGTAATTATATATATATAAAATATACATACAGTTTCATATGTACATATAATAGTTTATTAATAATGAATATTCACAATATTTTTATTTATTTTTTTTTTGCTTTGAAGAAGTCAATTTATTTACATTCAAACATACATAATTATGTTAGCATATACATACATATGTACACATGTGCATATATGTATATATGAATGTCAATGTAAGTAATAAGTACGATATTAAAAAATTTACAATTAAAATTTTTAGCTAATAATAGAACAAATTTGAGCTGCTTTATACTCGTACTTTTAGTAGGCATCCATCGATAATTTTCGTATGCCTTTCATACCAAATGCAGCTCAAATGAAGAGTCTTTTATTTATCTGTATCAGAGATCAGCAATGAATCGTTTTTTCGCTACTCATAAGCACTCATGAAATTTTGAATATAAGTGAGTCAACAATATTGAAATTTAACTATAAACTCTGATTCATTCGTACTCACTACAACGTTGATTTATAAGTACAGGCTGTAATTAAAAAATTTCAAGAACTTCCAACTAAAAAATTCTACATACAGAGAACCGGCCTATGCTAATTGCTAGTGTTATAAGATGTTAGGCCTTCCTAGTTCAGATTTATAAAAGACTGCAACTTATCAGGCGGGGATTTTTTTTATCGCGAAATTTATTTAACAATCTACAAGGCATCTTGACATCAAACTCATACCATTCGAAATATGTTAGATTCATAAGCTTACTCATTCAGATTCATCACTTTAGAAAAATACTTATAATACTTATAAATGATTCGAGTGACTCGAATTTTAGTGAGTATTTTAGTGTCCGCACGCAATTCATTCTTATTTTGTGCTTCGTGTATATGTTGAGTTATGAAGATTGGAAATCAATAACATCATACGTGTTGTTCAGTTTGAATATTATGAGAACTTCAAACTTTAAATATGAGTAGCAGTTCCATGATGTTAAAATAAGTATGAATGCGTATAAGTATCAGAAATTATGAGTATGATTCGATTCTACTCATCTTTTTGAATACTCATTGCTGATCTCTGGCCTGTATATCGAAATTTTCACACTTACTTTAATATATAATAATAGAATATTGCGTTCTCGAGGAAGTTCTTATTATTACATGAGTATATAAATTCATAGTTTTCTAATCGAAAAACTAATCCTTATATTGAAAATAGAACTTTATATATTTTTCACCATTAAGAGATTTCTGTAGATATCGAGTCAAGGTCCGAGCTATGCACCGGGTAGTTTCTATTGGGTCATTGAATGCATGTCTGGCGTTATCACCACAAAAATCAAAACCTTTTCTCTTGATCCATACATACATATATTACCACCTAGCTTCTCACACCACTTCTATTGAGTGTATTAATTTTATACAATAGTGGCGTGACCTACAGTTTAAAGTCGACTCCGAACGACAGATTTTTGGGAAACTTTTCATGTTAATATTATTTACTCTCAGAGCTTTTGCCACAAGTCTGCTGAGAGGAAGTACCCGAATAAATATTTTTTCATATTTCGTTTTTGTTGGAGATGTCTGATCTTGAGTTTGAATCGTGGCCTCACGTCTAAGAAGCGAACACACTACCTACTAGACTACAGCTTTTTTACGTAACAAGCTATAAATTGTTGGCTGCAGACTAACAATGAGAGCCTAGTCCCTAGTGCTTGTCTTTCAGCATTATTTGATCAAGTGCATTATTTGATCAAGTGCGATAAACAATCAAGATCCATTAAAAATACTGAAAATGTTTGAACTAAAAGTTTATTTGAAAAAATGTATATATGAAAGATATAAATCGACTGTTAGGCTCTTTAAATAATAACTACCGTTATTTTTTGTTCGATTTAATCAAACGAAGTATCAAACTATTCACAAGATAATGCACTTTTAGAATGTCATCACTTATTTCATATTTTTTAATTAAAGTTTGCTGCTATGAACGGACAAACTTGAAAAAATATGAAAAGAATTCGCATTTGTCAAGTTTACTTCATCAAACCTCATAGCATATTAAGTCAAATAATATATATTTCTTTTAAGGCTTAAGGCCTTTCTACTAACGCTTAAATTTTGGACATCGGATCGGAAATGTTTGTGTAATCCATAAATTTGTGCGTAAAGTCCAAAAAACAAAGTTTGTCAAATAAAACAAGTTTGGAGGGTTGAAGAAATATAAAAAAAAAATATTTTTGAGTTCTACTTAATAAAGCTCACAACTTATACTATGTCATTAGCTGAGTGTATTTCATTTTTTTATTTTGTCGCTTAGTGTAATTAATACGTCTTTTTATAAAAATACATCGTTATTCTCTGGCTGGTATCCAATGGCTGAAGGAGTAGAGTCTTAATTTTCTTCTCGTCACTAACCGGAACCAGCGTTTGAGATGTTGCTGAGTTTTTGATTTTTTAGCAGATGATTTGATGTTTCCTATCAGATCACATATTTAATGTGTGGACTTAATGTCATGGACAGGAATTTCTATAAATCGGTTGCACATGATATTACCAGATTTCTTGATCGTATAAAACCCGACTGTCTTCAGCTTCCCATTATCTTCAGACTGTGTCATTGGGATCTGCATTTGTATTTTGACGCTTACTTTATACGCGTATAATAAAAAGTAAAATTTTGTATTTAAACAGCAATTTCTTAAGGAGATTTTCTTTTAACAATTAAATAATTTGTACTTTTCCTTTTTATATTACCAATGTAGTATGTGACACCGTTGCGTTGTATACATATTTTTCTTGTGTTTTAGAAACACCATTTGTATGGTTGTGATATACAATATTTATGTAAATCAAAATTTTGCTGTTGTTTAGTTTAAAATTTCTAAATACAGAATTTCAAAACTTATGTTATTTTCAATGAATTAGAGTTTCTGAATGTTTGATTTAAAATGTTTGTAATGAATCAATACGATATACGAGGATAAACATTTGATTTGTTTAGAATTTTTTCGTGATTATTGCTTTTCATCATTTTTCGTTTCAATTAAAATTCGATTTTAATTTCATTACAGTTTTGTAAATTAACAATAAATAAATAAATCCATGAAATATACAAATGAAATCCATGAAATCGATTCAAATACAGTCAAGACTCATATAACGCGCTATTCTCAGAATGCGGTTTCCATATAAAGCGGTTTCCACATAACGCGAAGCTGAAATTGCGACAGCCCTCCTATAACGCGGTACTCTTACAGCGCATTTTCCGTTCGACAACATCCCATAAGTTCCTTCCGCACAGCATATGAATGACTCTAGTAACCAAATATTTTAAAAGGGTTTAATATCAGTTTTATTTTTGACGCAAATGCGCAGCCGAGATATATAAACAACATGTTTATATAAAAATGCCTGCTTATCTTATAGCCGTCTACGGCATCGGTTTCAGTCATCTCAGATATTTTGTTGGTGACAAAGTCTTTCTAAAAAATTTTCTGCAACTCATATCTCACATACATACATCATATCTCATACATACATCCATAATTGGTCATTACAACCCTTTTAGTCAGGATTATTGACCTAATTTCTCACACCACTTATATTGTGTGCGTTAATTTTTATACATGAGTGGTGGGACCTACAGTTTAAAGTCGACTCCGAACGACAGATGTTTGAGAAACTTTTCATGGCAATTTTATTTACTCTCGGAGTTTAGGCCAGAAATCTACTGAGAGGAAGTCGCCGAAGAAATATTTTTTTCATAATTTCGTTTTAATGTCTGTCCTGGGATTTCAACCGAAGCCTCACGTCTAATAAACCAACACACTACCTACTAGACCACGGCGACTACACAAAAGTCTTCTTATTTTATTTTCTTGGATAACAGTCTTTTAGTTTAGTTTTTGTTTCATTTTTGTTATCAATCTAGTAGGTAGTGTGTTGGCTTATTAGACTGAAGGCCTGGGTTCATATCCCAGGTCAGTCATCAAAACGAAAATAGTTTTTGTTTCATTTTTTTTTTTATCAATCCTTATATAAACTCTTTAATTCAATAAAAATAATTTATAATTTATCTTGCCTTGGTCTCCATATAACGCGGTAAGAATGATGTGATTTGTAGAACTTCCGAGTTTCTTATAGCGCGGTTTCCATACAATGCGGTAGACGGTTTCCATAGAACGCGCTACGAATTAGTCTGGTTTTTACGGTTAAATCCGAGTTTCTTATAGCGCAGTTTCCATACAACGCGGTACGCGTTCACCGCGTTATAGGAGGGTTGACTGTAAATTCATTCTTCTTTTGTTTGTCGAAATCTTGAAACATTTTCCTTTTCGTCAATGTTTGTTTATTTTTTTTTTTCTTTTACAGAAAGCCAAACAAATTTTTACAATCACGTTCAAATATATAGTAGATACAGATACGGATGCATACGTATTCATACTATACTATACATACATATGTACGTACCATTTAAGATACATTTCATTTTCAATGCCAAATGAAGGAAAAAGTGTTTTTTTTTTGTTGTTTGTTTTTGTTATTGCTTTTGTTGTTGTACTTTGGGTTTATTTCAATTTAGAAGTGAAAAATTGAAAATTGAAGGAAAGAACAGAATCACGTAGAAAAACTAAAATCGAAAAAAATCTTGTTTACAATCGAATATTATTTATTTTAATTTTTACATGCAAGTACAAATGAAAACAAAACATACATAAATCCTTGAAAATATTTCATGTTTTGTTTACATCATACATTAAACAAAAATTTTGTTTTTTTTTTTTTTTGACCAGACAATATAAAATCGAATGAAATGCAATCGAAAATGAATATCGATGAAAATATTTTCACCGATTTTTTATTTCCTTTTTCATTTATTAATATATAGATGCACTTGCAACCAGTTTTCAATTTCGTTTTTAAATTTATAAATTTTAAGGTTTAATTGTGGTTTTAAGGTTTATTCGTGAAATAGGAATTGGTGGAAAATGTCATAAAACTGATTTTAATGTTGACGTGAATAAACTTAATGACCAGTTTGTACAGTTTAGCGTTCCAACGTCTATCGGTAATATGTATGATGATCTTTGTTGTTTCCCTCCACAATACTCTTTTAGTTTTCGCTCAGTTCGAAATTTTTTAGTGTATTTCAGTGGTAAAATCAATTGCAATTGATTCTGATGATTTAGATCCTTTGTTTTTGAAAGTTTTGGTCTTGGGTGAAGACCGCGGTGTGTTTGAAGAGTGTAATCGTGGTTTGAAGATCTCCGTTACAAATATCTGTCGAATAATTGTCTAGTAATTGTTATTTTTTATGCAAAGTGTGTAAACAGAGGAATAACAAACAAAGCAATTGTTGTTGTTTACATAAAGTTGTGAACAGTGGCACACAGAATTGTGCGAATAATAATAATAATAAAAATTTTAATTATAATGTCTCTTCTCTTTGCCCTTTGTTGTATAATAAAAGCTAATCTCCGTACAAACAGTTTGTAATATAAAAATTAGCTGGAAAAAAGTTTACATGTATGTAGACTTATTTTTTTGACTGTATGTTTTTCAAACTTCTTAAAAAAGTGGTGTTAATTGTTCTGTACCCTAAACAACTGAATAGAAAATTATGGTGTACACTTATTTGGCGCTCACAATATTTACATACGTACTATGTATACACCATATACATATGTATACACGCCTGTATCTACATATTACAATAAAATGTTTGTAACGTTTTGGTTCAATTAAAATTGTCTTTTATTTTAATAATAAAAATTTGTATTTTTAATTTTAACTAAAATTGTTCCAACAACTGTCAAAACCATAATCAAATGTGATTAATGGCAACAACTAAACGACCTAGACTTTTGCCATATTATACCCACTTATTTAATACAGTGTTGACTAAATCTACTTTTCCTGATGAATGGAAACTTGCTAAAATCCTTCCCATTCCCAAAACGAACAATGAGTTCAGGCCAATTGCTATTCTTCATTTTTTGTCGAAGGCAATGGAAAACCTTATAGCTAGACAAATCAATAGTTATCTGGAAAGTTACAATTACTTAACAGTTAGTCAGTCGGGTTTCATGAAAGGTAGCAGTTCCTTACCGCTCTTAGGTTGGAGCTAGATGAAAATAGTGTAGCATTTTTAGTTCTTTCCGATCACACAAAGGCTTTCGATACAGTGAATCATAAAATTTTATTGAATAAGCTACGGAAACTGTTTAATTTTTTTCTAATTTTGCCGGTAGTCTAATTTTTTTTATCTGTTAGAAAGATTTTAAAAGGTTCATTTAAATGTAAATATTTCAGTTCCGATCCGATGTTCCCAGGGATCAATATACTGGGGCCTCTACCGGATGTTTTGTTTGGAGAATATTGATTCTTGTTTACATTCGTTGTGTTATGTTAATTATAATAAATAAATAAATAAAAATAAATAATACCCCAAAAAGTTACTCATGAATATTTAAAAGCACTTAAGAAATTTTATTACAAATGAAGTTTCAAATTAACGAGCAATTTGAAAATCTCAATTAAAAATGTATAGGAATTTGTAGCACCAAGATTTTCATTTCTGTGAGTAAGTCTGTTCATGTCGATTTGTATTTTAATAAATAATACACATCTATCTCACAAATTGAATTTTTTCTTAGTCTTACTTGCTAGAACGAACTTAATTTTCCTATCAACAACAAAAATCCAACATTTACGCTGATTAGTAATCGAAATAACTTTTGGACGTCGTCACTCATTTTCACTGGCTTGTGCAAATTAGTAACTTTAGTTGAGGATAAAATAATAGCACTTTATAAGTGAATAATTTAATTGTTTAACTTTGATTTAAATTTCAAAGATATTTCGCCAAATTTTTTTTTTCTACTGAAACTGAAACTTCAACTGCAAGACTTTTTAACTTGAAAATCACAAATTGCCAGTAATCTAAATAAATTTGATAAGAAACGAAATGTTTTCGAACATGTTCGCATTGTATTTATATACTCGTATGTATTCCTCCATATCTACGAGTATTGGATTTGTTTCACATACTGAGAATATTTTATTAACTTCTGTAAGACCACGTTTTAAACCATGCCACATTATACGAGAACATATCAATAAGATTCAAAATATTGTTACGTTTTTACCTTTTAAAAACGTTTAAAATATGAGCTCGTAGATTGTAAATAAAATAAAAAATTAATTTGTGGTTAGTTTTAAAATTAAAATTCTTTATTATTCGCACAATTATGTGTGCCACTGTTCACAACTTTATGTAAACTACAACAATTGCTTTGTTTGTTACTCCTCTGTTTACACCCTTTGCATAAATAATAACAATTACTAGACAATTGTTCTACAGATCTTTGTAACGGAGATCTTCAAACCACCATTACTCTCTTCAAACAGACTGCGTCTTCACACAAGTCTGACTGAACTTCACTAACTCACATGCCTGCTTTTCCTTGCCTTTTATATGGCAAAGTAAACAGTCTGATGAATGTGAATTGAAGGCGAACGTTCATGACTTCGCCTTTTCGAAATCTCTATAAATGTAAATGTTTACTTTTATTATCGTAGTGTTGTTGATATATTTTTGTTTACTTGTTAACCATTTTTTTATGCTGGCGTTTGTTGTTATATTAAGCAGTACGATAATTTGTAAACAGGTTTGTTTACTGTATTATTTTGTTTTTGTAGCTTTTGTTTATAATTTTAATGTTAAACGATGTATAAGCAAAACACCAGTATCTTGATTTTTCCTTTTAGTAATAATATGTAATTGCTTTGAGTCTTACAAATTTCATCCAAAATTTCTCAAATTTTTTCTTATCTCTTACTAAGATTTGGTTTGATGAACTCATCAAAATATATTAAGTTTTTATGAGATGTTCGTATTTAAAAATTATTTTCATAAAGTTACCTCAACAGCAATTCATAGATTAACTCGTGAATTTTTTCCAGGAAACAAAACTTGTAGGTATTTCCGTTTTGTTCCGGTACAAAAGAAATGTTTCATGTTCAAATGCGGTCATTTTCCCAAATCCTCTTCAAATCGATGCAGTAATAACCGATGCATAATATCCGTCATTGATCGTTTTACTCCTTTTCAGATAGTCAATAGGGATTATAACGCATGTATTCCTGAAAACAGTCGCCATGACGTCATTAGTTGATAAAAACATCTTGTTTGGTATCCGGTGTGATGGTGATGGATCCACGTTTTGCTTGGATTGCTTTTAGTCCATATTGCTGTAGAGCGTTAAACAAACCGGCAAAGTTGACGCGTGATTAGGTTATTGGTTCGATTGCAACTAAACGGAGAACACATCTTTCCGAAATCTTTGTCAGAACCAAAATCCCTTTCGTCCAACACTATCTAATTAACCTTTTTAAAATATTTAGGGTATAGAGAACTCAAATAAGTGTTAAAAAGCATTAACATCCTCCATGCTCTAAAGGCCACAAAGAAATTCCAAAAACACTTAATAAATACTGACTTTATTTTTATCCAATTTCTACTGAAATTATGAAAAGTTAAGCCCTAACCTTATCTCAAACTAAGTAACACTATGGGTCATATGGTCGAGTGAACTTGTCTGTGAACGGCAAGCTATCCACTAACCTAACCATGGGAAAATAATGACCCAAACCCCAAGTCTAACCGACAAATCTTGTTGATCTTAGAAGTGATACCCTTTCAGTTCAAAGGTGGAAAATGCTAAAGAAGTTATTGCTCCGCCCTCGTTCGTTTTTTACCTCTAGAATTTCTTAATCCATTAAACTTAATAGCTAGCTAGGAGTATGACAATTTCAGCTTTACAAACTTAAAACTGAAAGTTTACTCTTCTATATTTCGGCAATTAAATTGCATAAAAGGTTACCTTCTGAAGTTGTCGTAGTGTAGTAGGCAATGCGTTGGCTTATTAGACGTGAGGCCACAGTTCAAATTCCATATCAGACATCTTCAACAAAACGAAATATGAAAAAAAAATTTCTTCGACGACTTCCTCTCAGCAGATTTCTGGTAAATACTCTGAGAGTAAAATAAAATAGCCATGAAAAGTTTCTCATAAACTCTGTCATTCGGAATCGACTTTAAACTGTAGGTCCCGCCACTCAAGTATAAAAGTAACACACACATTATAAGTGGTGTGAGTACCTAAGTCGTAATCCTGACTGTTCAATTAAGTATGTATGTATGATAGGTTACCTTCGGTTTATCTTTAATATTTCTTAACATTTGGGACTATTTTACTATAGATATAGCTCTTCTCGTTCAGCGAAGAGTGAATTCAATGCTTCTCTTTATACGAATATGTACGACTGACATACAAATTTCGAATTACGACCTAGCTTCTCACATTACAATATTTCTGTTTAAGTGAACTACCACCATATTTGCTAGCTTTTTGTGCAGATCTGTTCAATTTAAATGAATTTCCAGTTTACCCTTCACAATTGTGAAACTCCTTTAGTAACGATATTCATCTGAATTATTTGAAAACACAAACTTTATGTGACCATTTTGAAAATGCAATTTTCTGCTTTCTAACGGAAGCCTATTTAAACACTCCCATATTCAAGATGGCGTAATGATTAACTCTTTGCGTACAACAACAATTAGCTAATTAACGCCATTGATGGTCTTAAGTTAACGAAAACAAATGAGGCCAATTTGGAATTTCAATGGATGGCGGTTAGGCTTATTTTGTTTTTGTTTGTGACATGATGTACTGTTTTGTTGGTTTCAATATGATGAGCAGTATTCTGAAAATTAGAAAGACTGGTGTGGATAGAATTTTTTTGTTTAAATTGTATTTTATAAAACGTGTATCATTAATTATAAAAAGCAACTACCGAACGGAAAAATATAAATCAATCTTGTTAGTAATAGTAAGAATCAAGTCAAATCAAATACTTTATTAAAACAACACAAAATTAATCAAATTTGCTGTTTATGAGTGTGTTAATTTTATTATTTTTTATTAAATTTTAATCATAATCATGTTAATTTATGTATTTCATATCATGAAAATTTTTATCTGTTTCTTAAATACAAATCTCATACCTTCTTGGCTGTTGAAAACTAAAGGAAGTGTTTGAAAGATATTCGTTCAATTGACTTATTATTACTGAAACATACCTTGAGTCAGTTTCTTCAAAAAGAAATAGAATTTAGTTGTTTACATTTAGTAGTCGCCGTAGTCTAGTAGGTAGAGTGTTGGCTTATTAGACGTAAAGCCAGGGTCGAGCCCCAGGCCAGATATCAAAACAAAATACAAAAAGTATTTATTCGGCGATTTCCTCTCAGCAGATTTCTCGCAAAAACTCTGAGAGCAAATAAACCTTCCATGAAAAGTTTCTCAAAAAATCTGTCGTTCGGAGTCGACTTTAAACTGCAGGTCCCGCCACTTATGTATAAAATTAACACACACAACATAAGTGGTGTGAAAAACTAGGTCAATAATCCCGACTGAAGGGTTGTAATGACCAATTATGTATGTATGTATGTGTATACATTTAGAAAAAAAAAATTAAAGTTGTATCGGAAAACCTTTATTTCTATTAAAAAATTATTTAAAGAGAAATGTTTACTATAGAATCCTAAGAAACCTATTTGATTAGACTCCGCTTATGTACCTACGAATATGACAACAAATGCACTCAATTCTGGATAGTAAAATATTTTTGAAATTGAAAGCGAACGAAATTTGTTAAAACAAATTCTATTAAGTCTACATGGTTTATTATATGCGACCTAACAAAGTACAGTTTCAGTTTATTGACGAAATATCGTAATACGTATATATTGTTACGTTTTTACCTTTTAAAAACGTTTAAAATATAAGCACGTAGATTGCAAATAAAATAAAAATAAATAAAATAAATGTGTTTAGTTTTAATTAAAATTCTTTATTATTCTCACAATTCTGTGTGCCACTGTTCACAACTTGATGTAACAACAACAAATGCTTTTCTTTGTTATTCCTCTGTTTATACCCTTTGCAGAAACAATAACAATTACTAGACAATTGTTCGACAGATCTTTGTAACGGAGATCTTCAAACCACGATTACTCTCTTCACACAAGTCTGACAGAACTTCACTAATTCACTTCTCTTTTATATGGCAGAGTGAACAGTCTAATGAATTTTCTTGAAGCCAAATGTTCATGACTTCGCCTTTTCGAAATTTCTATAAATGGAAACATCGTTGTTTTTTGTAGTGTTGTTTTTGTATTTTTGTTTACTTGTTTACCATTTTTTATGCTGCTGTTTGTTGTTATATTAAGCAGCACGATAATTTGTAAACAGGTTTGTTTACTGCATTGTTTTGTTTTTGTAGATTTTGTTTATAATTTTAAAGTTAAGCGATGTAAAAGCCAAACACCAGTATCTAGATTTTTTTATTTTTGTAACAATATGTATGTAATATAATAACGCGTCTCATATTTTAAGTAGTAAAACATTAAAAGCATTAAAACAGATAAACAGATCACAAAAAAGAGTTTGAAAACATCATGAGTAACGAAACAAAACAAAAATTAAAAAAAAAATGGCTTATGACAGGCATGATTTTAGCATTTCATACAATACCCTAATACGTACCCAGTAGAAAATTTATTTGAATTCGAAAATAATAGACATTGTTCAACCACCAATTCTTTATAAGTTTTAATAGCGAACATTTTTAATTTTAGTCTGATTAAGACCCATAATATGACCAAGAAATTTTTGTATAATTTTAAATTGTTTTAGTAATCCACTTTTAAAAAAACATTGAATAACGTAAACCTTTATAACTAAAAACTCATTTCAATTAAATTCGTAGCGTAGTTTTACAATAACTTTTCAATCAAAACTCATTAACGATTATTTGTCTACTTTCTGCATTTTCTACTGTCTATACGAGTCTGTGATGTTTTAAGTGATTTGATAAGTCATTAAATGAGTCACGGTGAAAATGATTTAAAAAAAAATTAAAAACATTCAACAATAGGAAGAGAAACATATAATGGAAAAATTTTATTGTAAAAAATGACAGAAAGTAAACAAAACAAAACATAAACACTAAACAACACTGAATCTAAATGGAAAAGTACCCGGTTTAAGAAAGGTAACGTAGTCTGAAGCGCATTTAAAGCAATGAACTGTATTTCGATAGCTTGGCTAGTAGGTTGTTTATCTATCGAGCTGACTGAAAAACGGGCGACGAATATACGATATATGTATGTATGTATGTTATCGAAAGACATGCTTTATGTCAAACATCATAAGCCACATTAGATTTCTCAAAGAAACATTAGGTGTAGGTGCATGTATTTTTATCGACAAAACAATGCAGTTGCCAATATTATTTGATAACAGTGAAGATCAAAAGTGGTAGTATTACAGTTGCTAATTGCTAAAAATCAAACAGTTTTATACTACATTTAGATATGCACTTTTATTGAGTCAATATTCGGTTAATTGAGTACAATATTTTAAGTGTTCAGGCATAATAATGTACTCTATTCAGCATACTTAATATTCATTTGACAGCTGGCAAACAACAACATTGTTTTTATTTTGGTCGCAGAAATTAGTGTTGTTTGTTAGTTTATTAGTATTTGTTTGTCGTTGTTGACATTTGAGTTGTCAAATATCAACAGAAAGTGTTCGGTTAATTGTAATAATGTAATATGTAACACACTTACGACAGTGCTGCATTTTAAGTTTTACTCAATATTATAACAATTTGCATATTTAGTGCACAATAATTAATTGAAACTTTATATGAAATGTTGAGCTCAATAATGGCGTTTATTGCGATTTACGCAATAAAGGTGCATATCTAAACTTCGTATTATTCCGTGATGTGGAACAACAGCAATGTAAACTATTTAAAGCAACATTTATTCGAGAATCCTTTTGAAATGTATAAATAAGTTGGCATTGTTCTGTTTCTCACTGTAGTTTTTGCAATTTAAATTCAAGAAATTTAAGCAATCGACCGTTGTGTTTATATTAACATTTGAAATCCATGTTTGTTTTCGTTCATTACTAAGACTTGTATTTGCTGTTGATGGCACCGTACTCATATATGTACCATCGTAGTAAGTAAAATTTTGGATATATTTCAGATCTTTATTGTTTTATTGATCTTTGGATGTTGCAGTTAATTGCAGTAAAGTCGCACCAAAGTGGTTGATTAAATAAATAACATTTTATGTTGTCAGAAAGCAATTAAAAGGTCCAGTAGGTGAATATTCAATAAAAATTATTATTGCGCAATTATTTTTTATGTTTTTTTTTGTGACACCAAATCATTTTCAAATAAATAGACAAAGTGATTGACCTCTTACAAAGTATATTGACACTTTAAATGATTGCTTTACTTTGTTAAACGAGTTTCAGGTGTATTATGTTTATTTTGTAGTAATGGTCAATACATTTAGGGCCATTATTACAACTTTCCGTTAACTAAAGGTAAATTGATAAATTGTTTTTCAGGGAGGAGGATCATCCTACCGGTAACTTTTAAAGTTAAGTTTATGTTTGAACTTGCCATACATATATATTATTTTCTATATGGCAACTTCAAATATAAACAAAATGAGCATATACAACAAAAAAAACGAAGCCCGTCGTTGCCACTGCGTTACTTGTTTAAATGAGCAGTGCTATCGACATTGCTCCAGCACTGTCATATTTTTGAATAAAGTTTATTTTTATTTATCTGTAATTTATTTATCTGTAAGTTGTAATAACGAAAATAAGTTAAAGATAACTTTACAGTTTCCTTTAGCTAAAGCTACCTTTAACTAAACCCAATTTTAACGGCAAGTTGTAATAATGGCTCTTAGTGACATTTGTAACCATCTTGATGTCGATAGAGATTTCGCTGTCCAGCATTCAACAATTCCAACAAACTTCAAGAAAACAAACAATAAAAAATAAAAAAATAAAAAAACTAGAAATCATTTGAAACTTCAACTTCCCGTAATATGCTTCCAATTCATGTGGAACAAAATTACACTACCATTGAACTGAACTGAACAGCGTTGTCTAAATCACACGTTATTGCACACAGATTCGTATTTGAACATTTTCTAAATTCGTGAATTCATACGTTCATATGTTCATATTGTTACGAAAATGGAAATGGTGTTACATCGTTTAACATTAAAATGATAAACAAAAGCTACAAAAAAACTGTGGACTTGTTTACATGAACTACAAATAAACAAAAATATAGCAACAACATCAGTATAAAAAAGGGATAAACAAGTAAACAAACAGGCAACAACAATACTGCAAGGACACACGTAAACAAAATACCCAAAAACAATAACGTAAACAACATGTTTATATTTATAGAGATTTTGCGAAGGCAAAATCATTCTCCTTCAAGAGTGTTCATCAGACTGTTTACCCTGCGATCAGCATTGTCAGTAATTTTTTATAAAAAACTTTTTATTTCTGGGAAAAAAACTTTTTTAAAAAAAAAAAAAAAAACTTGTTTTCTACAAAAGTACCAAAATGTTTAAAGGAAACACCGGAGACTGGTACCCTCTGTTGGTGTTTCTTTGTTACTTTTGACCGGGACTAATAAAATACACAATATTTCATTTAAAAATGTAAATAAGTACTCATTAAATTTAAAGACTCTAATTCATTCGTACTCACTACAACGTTGATTTATAAGTACAGGTTGCAATGAGTATGCGTACAACCTTGTCACCAAACTCATACCATTCGAAATATGTTTGATTCATAAACCTACTCATTTAGATTCATAACTTTAGAAAAATATTTATAAATGTTTCCAGTGACTCGAATAATTCATCAAAATTTAGTCTTAGCTGTTGTTGCATTTGCAAAACAAGAAAAGAAGACATATAAGCAAAAAGGACAGAGCAGCAAGCAGATCAAACACACAACCATTTAGTGAGGATTTTTGTTATGGAGAGTCGAAATCAACAACATCATACGTGTTGTTAAGTATGAGTATGATGAGTACTTCTACTTGAGTAGAGGTTCCATGATATTAAAATACGTATGAATACGTATAAGTATCAGAAATTCTGAGTATGATTCGATTCTACTCATCTTTTTGAATAATCATTGCTGATCTCTGGTACGGATATTCATGCATCTGTTTTATTAGTTTTTATTTAATATTATGTTATGAAGTCGCCGTAGTCTAGTAGGTAGTGTGTTGGCTTATTAGACGTAAAGCCAGGGTTCGAGCCCCAGGCCAGACATCAAAACAAAACTACAAAAAAAGTATTTCTTCGGCGACTTCCTCTCAGCAGATTTCTGGCAAAAACTCTGAGAGTAAATAAATTGCCATGAAAAGTTTCTCAAAAAATCTGTCGTTCGGAGTCGACTTTAAACTGTAGGTCCCGCCACTTATGTATAAAATTAACACACACAACATAAGTGGTGTGAGAAACTAGGTCAATAATCCTGACTAAAGGGTTGTAATGACCAATTATGTATGTATGTATTTAATATTATTTAATATGCCATGAATGTACATAAAAATTTTTATAAAAATTTGTCAGGTTAATCTGTTGTTGCACAAAAAAAAATATAAAAAATAAAATAAGAATAAATTTCTATGGAAAATTCTTAATATCCCCCTGCTGTATTGAATTCATTCATTAGCTCCTATTTAAAAGTCTGTAAAGCAATATGGAAAGTATGATAAAAAAAAAATTTGCATCCATGAGATATTTTACTTATATGCTCTTAATCAGCTGACCGGAAGGTGTTCATAAATTGAAATCATTTTAAAAGCATCTTTACAGAGTTACTTTAACTTTTCTTTATTGTTTTGATTGTATCCTGTTTTATACTTCCTTTTCCGATAGAAAAAAAGCAAAAATAAATAAATAAAGATATACAAGGAGGCATAATAACATGAAACTGATTTTCTTGTTCTGCTCTTACGAACGATATATTATCACGGTTATAAGTACAGTAAATGAACGGAATTTTAGTTCTAATGTATCATTATGGGTGGCTATGGGCGGATATAAAAAATTGCAAATTTAACCCACAAATCAAATTTTTTTTATTTTTATTTAAGGATTGTATCCAGCTTGCATTTAAGGAAAGGGTTGATTGTCATTTAAAATTAAAATTGAAGAAACCATGTGCGCATTGAGGCTCTCTCTAAACAAACAGTTATATTGAAATAAATGAAAGCACCCTGCTGATCACAAGTCTATGTTTGGTTAATCGCTATTTTGCAAATACATATATGCATATGCGTACATTTGTCAAAATTTAAGGTTTTACTTGAGAACAATTAAATGATTTCAGCAACTCAGTTTTTGAAAAACATCTGCCCAACGTGGAGAGTTTGCTACATCTGATACTTTAACAAAATACTTAACTCATTGATTTCTAGTATTTTTATGTATGTTCTGTCGTTTAGATTTCCTGAACATGCGTTCTGAATCTGTTTTCAAATCCTATGAAAGATTTTTTTTTTTTCATTTACCCCTCTAGGGAGCATATGGCTTCCACAAAGCATCTCCATATGACACGATGCTCCGCTGATGTTTTTGCGCCTTCCCATGTCAGATCATTAAGCCTTAGTTCTTGTAGGACCATAGTTCTTGTCTACCACAGTTTCTTGAGCCCTGGGGATCCCATTCTAGCGCTATTCTTGTAATACTGTCGGGCTTCTTTCTCAATGTGTTTTTTTTTTTGTTCTGCTTCTGTATGGGTTCCTCCTCTGTGAGAGTCCAGAGATCTGCGTTGCTGATGGTGTTGGGCCAGAATATTCTATATATGATTCTTATATAGATTGTTAGATATATGCCAAGTTTCGCTACTATATAGTAACGTTGACTTTACACAAGCGTTGAATATTCTTAGCTTGGTACGCCTAGATACAGACAGCCATGGACATTAAATTAGCACAAAAATTTATCATAAAAACAATCTAATTTTTTATAGTATTTTAAGTCTATTTACAAAAAAATTTAAACATAAAAACATAAAAGGCATATTCTTCTTTAAAGCAAAAACAAAAATTTTGACTAAATTGCCGATCGTATGCTCATTAAGGCCTGCAACATATCAAATGCTAGATTTTAGCTGGACAGTAAAATAGCACAAAATTAAAATTTTTGAAATAAAAATAATATATTTTAATAAATAGTAAAAATATTATTTTTTTTCGTTTACTTGGTCAATATTTGGTAGAACAGCCTTTATTTTTAAGCACCGCGTGGCATCTACGGGACATGCTTTCAATCAAATTCTGGTAACGTTCTTTGGGAATCGAGTACCAAGCGTTCCGTATTCCAAGCCACAAATCGTCTAAATTTTTGTACTTTTGTTGAGCAATTACAAATTTCACATCGTGCCAGATTTTTTCAATCGGGTTTAAATTAGGACTTTGCACCGGACAGTCTAAAACGCGATTGTGCTCTTTGTAAAACCAATCCTTTACCAGCTTAGACATGTATTTGGGATCATAATCTTGCCTAAATATGAATGAAACTGGCATGTTTTCAAAAGTATATGGTTCCATTGTGTTCTTCATAATGTCCAAATACTTGTAACGGTCCATTTTTCCATTAATTTTGACGATTGGACCCACACCGTGCCATGAAAATGATTCCCACACCATGATGCTTCCTCCACCATGCTTTATGATCTTTTGATTGTAACGTGGATTAAATGCCTAACATTTTGGCCGATGAACAAAGACCCTACTCTCCGGTCCCAAACGATTTATCTTTGTTTCATCACTCCAAAGTATTTTTTTCCAGAATGAGAGGTCTTTATCCTTGTAGGAAAAAAATCATAATCAAACTATATATTGAAGTCGCCGTGGTCTAGTAGGTAGTGTGTTGGCTTATTAGACTGAAGGCCCGAGTTCGAATCCCAGGTCAGACATCAAAACGAAAATATTTCTTCGGCGACTTCCTCTCAGCAGATTTCTGGCAAAAACTCTGAGAGTAAATAAAATTGCCATGAAAAGCTTCTCAATAAAATTTGTCGTTCGGAGTCGACTTTAAACTGTAGGTCCCGCCACTCATGTATAAAATTAACACACACAACATGAGTAGTGTGAGAAGCTAGTACTGAAGGGTGCGGGCTTCTTGGGGACGATTGCTGTAGACTGTCTAATGGTGAAGGTATAGCACTGGCCATTTTATAGTCACCTAGCAGCAACTCGTTTCCTTGCCGTTCGCATCTTGAGATGTCCACAAACACTACTCCCTCTCTTCCACCTTCATATAACCCATTTTCCCAAAAAACCTGCACAATGCACTGCATGAGTAGGGGCCATCCCCTGAGTGCTGGTTTCACAAAAAAAAAAAAAAAAAAAAATAATTAAACTATAAATGGATTTTGTGCTAATTTAATGTCCATAGCTGTATATATGAACTTCTCTATACGGAGAGCAGTCATAATACTGCCTAGATAGCATAAGCTATCGAAGTACTCGACTATTTGGCCCTGTAGCATGATGTTTTCTGAGCTAGTGTTGCTAATTCTCATGGCTCTGGTTTTCTTGATATTTATCTCAAGTCCAACGTTGCGAGCCAATCTTTCTAGGTGTTCGAGTTTTGACTGCATGTTGGAGACCTTGTGTGAGAGTAGACAAATATCATCTGCATAAACCAAATCCTCGAGTTGGCGTGAGAGACTCCATGTTATTCTTCTTTTCTTTGAACGGACTTCGCTCATGATGAAAGATAATTTCAATAAAAATTAGCAAATTCTCTATGGTTAGGCCTTAAGGAAATCAAGTCTCAATAGCAATACACGCAATTTGAGAAAATTGTCTAAAGAAGCAATATCTGTGCGACAATGCAAAATTTATTTTATGGCACTTGGCCCTTAGAAATACAATACAATTAACTACAACAATAAAGCACTTTAAATTTTTTTGGAAGCCATTTGAGTTTATTTATGAAAACGTAATTTTGCATGGGGGCCACCCCTTAATCGCTGACATTTTAAATTTAAACAATTTTATTAAAATCTCAAAATTCATGATAAACTCCAAGGATGACCCGCAGAATTATGTAAATTGTAAGAAGAATATGGAAAAACTCATTTTAAAGCCTACGTACGTATTGGCTACTATTATTGTTTTGTGTGTCAAAGTAAAGAAGTATTTAAGAAATGAATACAATCACATCAATTGTAGAATGCGCAGTAGACTGTTTGATTCCTTTCGTTAAAGATTTCATTTCATTGTATTTGATATGTCTTACACCACAGTGCCTGCCTTCTCTCACATCACAGCCATTATTTGTGCATTAAAAGCAGTGAACTAAACAAACGCTTGCAAGAATTCTACTAAAAAATCAACCACCATACATTTAACGTCTATCCATGTTTAGAATTCTATTTTATATGAAGATTTCTTTTATTTACAAGTCGTCCAAGTTAACCACCTTAAACGAAATCTTTAAGTTTTAAAGCATAAATAACCACCATTGCTACGTTTGATATTGTTTGCTACCATTCACCCGCATTCATTGATAATTTAAGTTTTTTTCTTTTATTTTCTTTTTCCTCAGTAACCCACCTAAATTGCGTAACTTATCAAACAAAAGAAGAAGAATGCCCTTCTTAATGGCCTGATAGATGGATGGATACAGTAATGTTGGCTGGCAAAGCAAGGGACAGGACAACCAGGAGGATAACGACAATAAAGAAACAAATTGTTCAACAAACATTCCGGCTATAAATTTGTCAAAGGTCCTTTCACTAAAAAAGAAAAAGAAAAGGAAAAAAACAGAGGCAGAGTAGTACACCCTTTTTAAAGCAACTTTACAACGTTATTCATTTCTTCTGCATTTTATCTGTAAAAATTTGCTGATCTTTCTGTTCTCTTGAAACTTGTAATTTTTTTTCTATTGAAGACCATTTGCAATTTACGTCTCAGTACATATGTATATATATATACACTTTACCGCCATACTGGAGGATTGTTCTAAAAGATCAATGATCAAGAGATAAAGAGATCCTGAGTGCACTTTAGAATTGTGGAAACGTTAGAAAATATTGAAAATATCGAAAATATCACAAGTAAGGCTATACATATTCATTCATGGTCATTACAACCCTTCAGTCAGGATTATTGACCTAGTTTCTCACACCA
The DNA here is from genome assembly GCA_927399465.1 of Sarcophaga caerulescens. Taxonomy (NCBI): domain Eukaryota; kingdom Metazoa; phylum Arthropoda; class Insecta; order Diptera; family Sarcophagidae; genus Sarcophaga; species Sarcophaga caerulescens. Next base: position 25,256,069 of record OV656867.1, read on the forward strand.
CTTATGTTGTGTGTGTTAATTTTATACATAAGTGGCGGGACCTACAGTTTAAAGTCGACTCCGAACGACAGATTTTTTTTGAGAAACTTTTCATGGCAATTTTATTTACTCTCAGAGTTTTTGCCAGAAATCTACTGAGAGGAAATCGCCGAAGAAATACTTTTTGTATTTTGTTTTGATGTCTGGCCTGGGGCACGAACCCTGGCTTTTACGTCTAATAAGCCAACACACTACCTACTAGACTACGGCGACTTCACAAGTAAGGCTATAATAACAGAAATTCGGAAAGAAAATATACATTTTTAATTAATAATACACTGCGACAGTTAAAATACACCCGAGTAATACATAGTCTAAGTTATTCACTCGGTTGAGTAGAATTCTAAAATACTTTTTTTATTTTTCTCGAACCCTACAAACTGGTTTTATTTGAGAAAAACGTTTTTTTTTTTTTGATCTTTTCATACAAAATTATTGATTACCCAAACATGTTTGAACCTATTTTAAAAATCCTAAGATTTTTAGAAAGGGGAGAGATAAGCCTTTAAAACGGTATACATAAACATTTTGTTCAAACTTATATGTTATAAGTTTTGACGGGGTAAACTACTTGGAAAATATTAAATTTTTCTTATTTTTTCAAGTTTACATACATACATAATTGGTCATTACAACCCTTCAGTCAGGATTATTGACCTAGTTTCTCACACCACTTATGCTGTGTGTGTTAATTTTATACATAAGTGGCGGGACCTACAGTTTAAAGTCGACTCCGAACGACAGATTTTTTGAGAAACTTTTCATGGCAATTTTATTTACTCTCAGAGTTTTTGCCAGAAATCTGCTGAGAGGAAATCGCCGAAGAAAAACTTTTTGTATTTTGTTTTGATGTCTGGCCTGGGGCTCGAACCCTCGCTTTACGTCTAATAAGCCAACACACTACCTACTAGACTACGGCGACTTCAAGTTTGGCCATTCTTATTTGCAAAATTTAATTAAAAAATATAAAATAATTGATAACTTTCTGAAAGTACTTTCTCTTGTCTCATCAAAGGAACTTTCATTTCAAAAATTTTAAAAATTTTTAATGGATCGATCTTGAGTGTTTACCTGAGAATTTGCTCTTTGCACGTCTAATATTTCCGTTTTTCGCAAATATTACTATTTCGCTTTACGCAAACATTAGCCAACTTCCAATGGTTAGTCCAACGGAAAAAGTACACATTTTTCAATAAACACTTACGATCCTTCAAAAATATTGAAAATTTTTAACTTAAAGTTCATTTGATAAGACAACATATATAAAAAATATGACTCAGCTGACTCTTAAATCATAACTACTATAATTTTAGTCCAATTTTATCAAACGAAGTGTCAATCTCTTCACAAGAAAACACTCTTAAAGAATATCACCACTTGTTTTATAGTTTTTAATTAAATTTTCCAATTAGGAATGCGCAAACTTGGAAAAATAACAAAAGAATAATATTTTTCAAGTTTACCCCATCAAATCTCATGACATATAAATTTGAACAAAATTTTTGTGTATACCGTTTGAAAGGCTAATCTCACCCCTTTCTAAAAAACTTTGGGTTTTTAAAACAGGTTCAAATATGTTCGGGTAATCAATAATTTTGTGTAAAAAGATCAAAAACACCGTTTTTGTCAAATAAGAGAAGTTCGAGAAAAATAAAAAAGTATTTTTGAATTCTACTCAACTAACTGAACAACTTAGACTATGTAGTTACTCGGGGTCGCATAGTGTAATTTAATATTTTTGAATATGGACCACTTAATGGCTAAATTGAATGGTAATTTTGGATGGAGCGTATTTTTGGAGGCATAGGTACAGAAATTAATATACAACGCACAAATATTTTCTTGCTGCATTAGTGCAGCTACCTATTGAAACTATGAAAGACACATGCATACATAATTTGTCATTACAACTCTTCAGTTAGGATTACGAACTAGCATCTTACACCACTTATGTTGTGCCGAACAACAGATTTCTTGAGAAACTTTTCGTGGCAAATTTTATTAATTACTCTCAGAGTTTTAGCCAGCAATCTGCTGAGAGGAAGTCGCCGAAGAAATATTTTTTTCATATTTCGTTTTGATGGAGATGTCTGACCTGGGTTTTGAACCGAAGCCTCATGTCTGATAAGCCAACACCTACCTACTAGACTACGGCGAATTCAATGAAAGATACTTAGCTAGAAATAGCATTTATTTTTCGCTTTAGCAACTAAATAGAGTTTGAATTGAATTAGAAGCACAATAAGATTTTTTTTCTTAATTTATCGTTTTAATAAAAGGCAATTGCTGTTTAACGTGTAACATATAATAAAAATAATAGAAAAATATCGTATATTTGGCGTCATTTACAGTCAAGTCATTTTTCTCATCAGTGACATATATTCCTCATCTCATTGTCATCAACATTATCACAATTGTAGACATGCTGATGATCAACTTCCTTATGATGGCAAAATGAGTCAAAACAAACTCTATTCGCAAGCCATTTTTTGTGTCGCATTTACGCTTTCCTTCGTTGTCGTTGTCGTTGTTGATGTCTTTGTAACTGTTTTGTCTTTGTCATCATCATCATCGTTAGTTTCCCTCCCCTTTTTTTTTTGTTATTTGTTCTTAGAAGATGTTTATGCATCGTATTTAGGAGGATACCGTCAGCAAACAACCCTTATTTGTTTTCTTATTATGCCGCACTCACAGTTTTTCTATTACAATACACGACTGTTGTTCCTTATCGGTTTCATTGGCAATTCAAATCTAACCCTGCAATGAATATAATACATCGCATATAATATAATATTAAATATTGTAAATATTTCTTTCTTTCTATTAAGACACTTTCTAAATGTGAATCACATTAATATTCTAGACATTTTCCTCTCCTGGAAAGTTTTTCGTCGTTTGCATGAATTTCCTTATTAACGTTGGATAAAGTTCAGTATGTATGTATGTCGCAATAACTTGTCATATTACTTTCCTTACCACCACTATTCAGTGAAACTTTGTAAATCTATTTGCGTCGTGGGATTTGCTACCAGAAAAAGCATTTAAAAATACAACCAAAATATGTATGTGATGAGGTATTTTTAAATAATAAGCTGAGGAAAGTCAGTTTTAAAGCCAACTATTATAACAAATAGTTTGTTCACAGACGAAGGGTACTTATTGCAAATGCAGTGTTCAACTTATACAAACCAAAAGTTACATACAATGCATCCAAAACATCAATATTGTTACGAAAATGGAAACGGTGTACCATCGTTTAACATTAAAACGATAAACAAAAGCTACACAAACAAATACAACGAACTTGTTACAAGTAAACCAACAACATCAGTATGAGTGAAAAGGGGATAGACGAGTAAGCGAGAACGCAACAACAAAGAATGCAACCAAAATACACAAACAATATTGAAACCGCGATAGATCCCTCGAGAAGGCGAAACCACGAACATTCTACTTCAAGAATGTTCGTCAGACTGTTTACGTGGGCATATAAAAGGGCAAGACAAAGCAGCCAACGAGTAGTAAGAATTCAGTCAGTCTTGTGTGAAGACGCGTTGCGTGTGAAGAAAATAGTCGTGGTTTGAAGATAGCCGTTGTAAAGATCTACCGAACAGTTGTTAGTGCTTACGCGAACAGAAGTGTAAAGAAGAATAGCGCGCTAAATACACAAATTGTTGTTGTATCATCAAGTTGTGAACAGTGACACGCAAAATAGTGTGAACAATAAAGAATTGATCTAAAACTAAACACAAATTTATTTTTACTTTGTTTGCAATTAACGAACTCATATTTTAACATTTTTAAAAAGGTAAAAACGTAACAATATTAAGTTTACTTTATTGATATAATTAGTTTATTAAAATGTATTAGAGTGTATCGTAAAGTGTCATAAAGTGTTTTTAAACATGAAAATTTTATTATTTTTTATTTATTTATTCTTTGTTCCTTGTGTTAAACTATATATCAAATGCAAAAGCACAATTTCACATAAGATGTCCCCTACGATTCACGAACCTTATTAATTTGCATGATGCTGACTGCGAGCTTGTTAATGAAAGGCAACTAAATTTATTTCTAATCAACTAGATCACTGCAAAAGCTTTTTTGTTAACATTCTTTGCTCTCTCGAATCGTAGAAACTCAAAAAATATTCAATTTTGTAATTAAGATGTCGTTTAGAATTCATTTTTAATAGTTATTTCACCTTTGTTGGTGTTGGCGTATTAGACATAAAGCCTGGTTTCGGATCCCAGGTCAGGCATCAAAAACGAAATATGAAAACAAAATATTTCTTCGGCGATTTCCTCTCAGCAGATTTCTGGCAAAAGCTCTGAGAGTAAATAAACCTGCCATGAAAAGGTTTCTCAAAAATCTGTCGTTCCGAGTGGACTTTAAACTGAGGGTCCTGCACTCATACATAACATTAACACACACAACATAAGTGGTGTAAGATTTTGCCAGAAGTCTGCTGAGAGGAAGTCGCCAGAAAAGAAATATTTTTTCATATTTCGCTTTGTTGAAGATGTCTGGTATTTGAACGGTGGGCCTAACATCTAATAATAAAAACACTACCTACTTAGACTACGGTGACTCATAATTCCTATGAGGTTTTTTGTATTATTATTTCCATTTTTGATACTTGCGTTTGCTTAAAGAACATTTAATTGGGGTTCTGCCTTCAGAACATACACTAATATTATCAAAGCGTCTTTTTATGTCTAACTCATCAAGAAGAAATTTGTAGCTTCTCAGAATTGTGATAAATTTTAATGTTAGAAGAATTAATTAAATCTTCAAAATTTTAACACTCTTACGAACAAAAATCTGAAGTAATTGAACAAGACGAAAATTTAGATTTCCATTACTTCAAGGTTAATTGAGTAGAACGCCTGACAAGTTTGAAAATTAGGCTGAATACTCTCGGTTTTTTTTTTCTTACTACGTTCAGCGTTTAATTTGTTAAAAAAGAAAAAAGAAACTTCCGCTTAAACTCAAAAAGATGTGTCACGGGTGAAAAGATTTCTTAAGTGTTGCTAATGGATATTTCCTACTCTTAAAGAGAAAAAAGAAATAACTTTTCCAGGGGATTATTTGAAAACTTTTGTAAACTCATTAAAATTGTTTTAAAGTTTTTTTTTTGTTCTTCTTTTTAAATTTCTTTATTTTTTTATTTTTTTTTTCTTAATTAAAGAAAATCAATTGAATGCTCTTATCTTGTGATGACCCAGTCACCAGATATTGTGTTTTTTTTTTTTTTGGTTTTTCTTCTATTAATTTTCAATTCATAGGCATAAAGACATCTGGTTATAGAAACATATCGTTTTCAAATTATTGAAAGTTCAAAGGTTAGAATTTTTAATTTTTTTAAGTCCATTAACTATTTATGGTAGCCAATTGTAATGTAATGAATTGAAAATGGAAAATACCCTCCATTTTGATGGCATAAATAATAATAAACTTCTTACGTAAGTGGATTGGTATAGATTTCACCCCATTCGATGAAGAAGAAGTTGGCTTAGCAGAGAAGTGAAAAGAATGAACAGAATAAACATGTTCATGAAACTGAATGAAGAAAATTTTGCTTTATTTACGAATGCAATTCATGTTTCCTCAATAAACAGTAATTATGTGAAATTATATTCCAATTGAAACATTTGAAACTATAACAGATGGACGGACGAACGGACGGACAAAGATGAAAAGAGAAAAAGGGAAAGTAAGGGAAAATTTGTGGAAAATACAAAAAATATATAAATTTATACAAGAACGATTATATATGTATGTATATGTATGTATGTGCTATATAAGGAACAACCATTGAACCGTAGACTCATAATGAAAAAGTTTTAAACTGTAAGTGATAGAAAATAAAACAGGGTGCTGTACATGATGTAGGAAATCCAGTTAAATACAGGAGTTTCTCTTAAACTGTTTTTTCAAAGACGACTTATTTGAGTAGAAATAAATATATTCATTTTTTTTTTCCATTACCCCTCTAAGGAGCATATGGCTTCCACAAAGCATCTCCATCTGACACAATTCCTTGCTGATGTTTTTGCGCCTTCCCATGTCAGATCATTAACCCTTAGTTCTTGTAGGACCGTGCGTCTCCAGGTGTTTTTTGGTCTACCACTGTTTCCTGAGCCCAGGGGATTCCACTCTAGCGCCATTCCTGTAATACTGTCGGGCTTCTTTCTCAATGTATATCCGATACACCCCCATTTTTTCTTTTTGATCTGCTGTTGTATGGATTCCTCGTCTGATGGTGTTGGGCCAGAATATTCTACATATGATTCTTAGGCATTTATTGATGAATACCTGAAGTTTTTGCGTGATGATGTTAGATATAAGCCAAGTTTCGGTACTATATAGTAACGTTGACTTGAATATTCTTAACTTGGTACGCCTAGATGAATCTAAGTATTATTAATATTTATGAGTAGGTTTATGAATCAAACATATTTCGATTGGTATGAGTTCGATGTCAACGTTGTACGCCTACTCATTGCAACTTGTACTTATAAATAACATTGTAATGAGTACGAACCAATCAGAGTAGTTAAATTTCAATATTGTTGACTCACTTATATTCAAAATTTCATGAGTGCTTATGAGTAGCGAAAAAACGATTCATTGCTGATCTCTGATACGTACATATTTACATGGTTTTAGACCCTACTGTTTTGACACTTTTCAAGTGTTACTTAATGGGTTAAGCGCTAAATTTAATTCTCTCGCATCACTTGTTTTTTAGTACCGCCATGACAAATTTATATTCTAGAAGAGTTTAATTTAATGAGACAAGTTCTACGAAAACATCCTTTGGTTAGGTTAGTTTAGGTTAGAGGACGTGTACTTGTCAACTGTGACAAGTACAGTACCCGGAGGTCGAATTGACCCATTGTACAACGTCCTAGCTTCTAACACCACTCTTGTTGTGTGCGTTAATTTTATACATGACTGGCGGACCTACAGTTTAAAGTCGACTCCGAACGACAGATTTTTGTCAAGCTTTTCATGGCAATTTTTACTCTCAGAGTTTTTGCAAGAAATCTGCTGAGAGGAAGTCGCGGAAGAAATATTTTCATATTTTCGTTTTGATGTCTGACCTGGGATAATAAGCCTACTAGACTACGGCGACTTCTAAAACATCATTAGTTTGATCACATTTGGAACTGACAAAAATGATTGACTCTGATAACGAGGTACACTTACATTAAATACCATCTGTTATCACAATCGATTTATTTCAGTTGCTTATCTAACATAAATGTTTTGATAACCGATTTTGTTGTACCCTCTCTTCATGGTATTGATGTATACGATGTTTTGTTTCAACAGGATGCTGCAAATTGACACACATCTCATGCCACATTCTATTTATTGCGTCAAACGTTTGATGGCCGTTTAATTAGCCGAAATGGTGTGTCAATCAAGCTGCGATTTGACACCGTTAGACGATTTTGTGTGGTGTGCCGTTAAGGAAAAGTGTTATGCCGACAAACCAGAGAGAACTGAGGATTTGAAGGCCAACATTCGTGTTGCCATTGCCGAGATACAACCCAAACTCTCGAAAAAGTGCATGAAAATTGGGCCGATGGAATGAGGTCCTGTGAGGCCAGCCGCGGCAGTCATATGAATGAAATAATATTCCAAATACTAACCGGAAAAATTGTACTTCACAACCAAAAAGTTAATTTGAAAAAATTTCAAATGGTTTTTGTTTTATTGTAAAGGGTCCGCCAAATAATGAAAATGCTTTAAAAAAAAACTACTGAATATTTTCTCAAATTTATTTTTTTATTTGAGAGTACAATCCTTCCGGTTAATAATGGAAAATAAATGATTATGCGTTTTCGCTTCGCGATCGACTTACCGAAGATGCCGATTTTGGCAAAAAAATCATCTTTTCAGATGAAGCTCATTTTGATCTTGGCGGGTATGTAAACAATCAGAATTGTCGCATTTGGGGCACAGAAAACCCGCACGCATACATTGAAAAGCTGACGCACTCAAAACGAGTCACTGTTTGGTGCGGATTTTGGTCCAGAGGCATAATTGGGCCACCTCGGAGCTGCGATTTGACACCATTGGACTATTATTTGTTGGGTGCCGTCAAAGATAAGTGTTACGCCGACAAGCTAGAGACAATTGACGGTTTAAAGGAAAATATTCGTGAAGCCATTGGTGAAATACAGCTGCACACAATCGATAATGTGCTTAAAAATCGGACCGATCGTGTAGGCTACTGCATGGCCAGCCGAGGCAGCCATTTGAATGAAATTATTTTCCATTATTAACCGGAAGGATTGTACTTTCAAATAAAAAAAGAAATTTGAGAAAATATTCAGTAGTTTTTTTTGCATTTAAAAAAACAAAGTTATTTGGCGGACCCTTTATATTTAAATTTAAACTTTTAAATGACCCACCCTTTATATACAAAATGTCAATTAGTTTTACATATTATTGCTTAAAATACATGAAATTGTTGAGATATATTGGGATACCTAGAATTTTGCTGACCGTTGTACGTAAGTAAATACGTAAAGGCACCATAGTGTAGTAGGTAGTATACCGGGGTTCAATTTTTGAATAATTATCAAAAATTCAAAAGTAATTTGTTTTAAAATAATTTCACGTTGAATGTCGCTCAGCAACTCCACTATTCCACATTATAAAACCACAACGGTTTTAGCACTTAATTGTTTATTAAGAGCTTAGAGCTCTTCCAAATAAATTTCTGTAATTTTGTGTTCAATTTGATTTGCTCTGATTTGGATGTGTGGGTTCCATTTGAACTTTGCGTCCAAGATCATATGCTAAGCGGCACAATTGCTTGCGTTGTTAAATTGTTTAATTTTTCCTCGAAGTGTTGGCATTTCTGTCAGTAAATTTGTTTGACAGCTTAAACGCCATTTCACAATTTCCTGTATCACCAATAAATGTCATGAAAGTGAATTGATTTAAATCTAACCCTACTCCAATATGAAATAATTTACTTGGCTTTTGTGTCATGACAAAAAAAGTCTGTCCAGTCGGTGGTTTTGTTTTTGGATCCGATGTCCAACTGATTGGATGAGTAGTTGAAAACATGCGACAGAAAAGTTTTTTTGCCACGTTCGATATCTCGCGATCTTTGGTAATAGTTAAACGGGGTTCCTAGTTCGTATGCCTTGCATTGATTTATAAATATGTATGTGACGATATTATTTGATGGATTTGCAGCTGTATTGAAGGACTTAATTGTTGGACTTAATCTTCACAGGATTATTTATTTCTATTTTTTTTTACAGGAACCCTAAATACGTATTTACACAATGTATTTAAAATTTGAAATCTGCATTAATAGTTTTATTTCAATACCCTGTATTCTGATTGGGCGTTTTGGGAGTAACTCTAACACCGTAAAGTTAAATTTGTAATACTGTCGGCAATGAGTTTGTCCGTAATATATGAAAATGTTGAGACCAAGATGAACAAACTACGGAAGAGAAAACATATATTTTTGATTTCTAAAAGGAATTTTCCATGGCATAATCAATTGTGGAGGGGAATTTAGAAATGGCAACGGCAAAGGCGATGGCAACAGCAAACGGCGCACGTCAGACACGTACGTATAAGCGTTAAGTGGTTGTAATTTGAGATTTAAAGGGTAGTCGCTCAACTAACTCAATTGGCAAAGAGGGACCTTTCAACTACCACTGTCACTACTACACAAAGGAACCAACAGCTTACTCTCTGTGAAATGCATACAAAGTACGATGGACTCAAAAATTATAGTAATTGTATTGAAAATGTAGGGATGAATGCATTCGATATGAATTCCCAGAAAGAGGGACATATGAAACCTTGTATTTTTAGTTTTTGTTCCAGTTCTCATTATCTTTGTACATTATGATGCAATGTAGGCTTTAATGAAGCAGAAAGTAAAGGAAGAAAAAAATTGAAAAGAAACTTTAAACGAACGACTGCCATGCTTTAATTTACGCAATCTGTTTGTACCTAAAAATATTTTCTACATGTTTTATGCAATAATCATAATTATATTCGATATGAAGGGAAATTGGTATGAAATAACAAACAATTGCAAGCTGTCAGCTGAAATGACTGGCTAACAAAAAAAAAAGAAAAAAAATTAATAAAATAAAAAAAAAAAATGTAGGGAAATAAAAGCAAAGGCATCATCATGAACACTCTCTTGCTGCGAGGATATTTAAGCAAAATTGAATATTAAATGTCAGAATCACATCAAAATTTAATACACGGCCAAAAAGGGAGGGTTGCTTAACAGCAAGCAAACTCTCGCCTCGCAACACAACTGTTTAATAGACACGCAATAAAAAGCGAACATAAAAAATATTATTAAGATACTGCTAAAGATCATGCCAAAGATATACGTACGTACGTATTTTGTATTCTAATGCAGAGAGTGAAAATAAAAACACCCAAAACGAAATGAAAAAAATAATGTTTTGTAGTATCGTACACAAAAGAAATGTAAGAAGAATTTTTATCAACCTGGGTATACGTCAATCTTATCATACGTATACATACATAGATACAGAATCAACTCCATACGATTATCGCCATGCAACAAAGTCAATTGTTTTAGGATGAGGGTTGCAAACATAAAAAAAAACGAAAAAAAAAGAAACTCTTATACACACGAACCTTCAAAGAAGACAGAGATTTACGCAATTTTTTTTTTAATTCCTGCTGCAAAATTGACAAGTAACAGAGTGATGGTGGTTGCAGCCGTGTTGACAGTATTCATTCCTACTATGTTTTCAATCCATATACATACATACATACATACAAACATACTTTGAGTTACACTTAATCCTCTTCCTTCGGTTAGAACATTTTCAAGGTCATATGAAATGGACAATAATTACACTATGCGACAAAATAAAAAAAAAATGAAATACACCCACCCAATGACCTAGTGTAAGTTGTGAGTTTTGTCGAGTAAAACTAAAAAATATTTTTTTTATATTTCTTGAACCCTCCAAACTTGTTTTATTTGACAAAAACTGTTTTTTTTTTGACTTTGCACACAAATTTATTGATTCCAAAAACATTACAAAATTTTAACCTTATTAGAAAGAAGAGGGATGGGCCTTTAAAATGATGTTATTTGATTTTATATGCTATGAGGTTTGATGAGGTAAACTTGACAAAAGAGAATTTTTTTTCATATTTTTTCAAGCTTGTCCGTTTATAGTTGCGAACTTTAATTAAAAAATATGAAATAAGTGATGACATTCTAAAAGTGCATTCTATTGTGAAGAGATTGACATTTCGTTTGATCAAATCGGACAAAAATTACAGTAGTTATTATTTAAACAGTCTACCAGTCGAGTTATATTTTTCATATGTATATTTTTCAAATGAACTTTTAGTTCAAAAATGTTCAGAATTTTTGATGGATTTTGATTCTCTATCGGAAAATGTGTCAATTTGAGGTTTAAGCGACCACCACAAATTGATCAACATTTGCGCAAACAGCAATAATAATATTTGCAAAAAACGCAAATATTAGCCGACTTCTGGTAGTCGTACAAACGTGAAATTGGCATATTTTGCGATCAACAATCAAGATCTATCAAACCTTTGGAAAATTTATGAACTGAAAGTTCATTTGATAAGATGACATATATAAAAAATAAAACACGACTGTTATACTATTTAAATAACAACTACGGTAATTTTTGTCCGATTTGATCAAACGAAGTGTCAATCTCTTCACAAGATAATGCACTTTCAGATTGTCCTCACTTATTTCATATTTTTTAATAAAAATTTGCTACTATGAACAGACAAACTTGAAAAAATATGAAAAAATTTCGCATTTGTCAAGTTTGCCTCATCAAACCTCATAGCATATTAAATCAAATAATATATACAGTGGCTCCCAGCTGATTTCAACCAGCACCTTTAAAAAAAAAATGTGAATAAGAGTTTATAGAATATGTTTAAAAATTAAACAAAAAAGTTTTATTCAGTCTCAAATTTATGGGCAATTTGTGATCAAAACATCCGCCAACACCAGATTTCGAACAAGAATGACCTTATAGAAGCTCTGAAAAAGGAATGGGCAAAAATAACTCTCCAAACCACTAGGTAGTGGAATCAATGCAAAAAAGGCTGAAAGCTGTAATTAAGCAAATAGGAGGTCATACTAAATTATGAAATTAAAACTATTAGTTAATTAATCATTTACGAGTAATTGTTTGTTTATAGTAAGTGGTTGAAATAAGCAGTGACGAATTGGGTTCCTATATTTTTGGTTTTTAGTTTGTAAGTTTACATTTGAGACTGAATAAAACTTTTTTTTCTTAATTTTTAAACATATTCTATAAACTCTTATTCACATTTTTTTAAATAAATTATATTTAATTTAATTTAAATTATAAAAATTTTTTCTTGTTTCGTTTCGAAATTATACGAGCTTAATTTTTTTAAAGGTGCTGATTGAAATAAGCTGGGAGCCACTGTATGTATATGTGTATATCATTTTAAAGGCCTTTCTAAAAGGAATGTCATTACTTCAGAATGTCATCACTTGTTTTATATTTTTTAATTAAATTTTGCAATTAAAAATAGCTAAACTCGAAAAAATGAAAAAAAAAATTATGTTTTCCAAGCTTACGCGATCAAAACTCATAACATGTAAGCTTGAACCATATGTTTGTGTATACCATTATAAAAGCTAATCTGTCCCCTTTTCAAAAACTTTAGTTTTTGAAAATATGTTAAAAATTGTTTTGGTAATCAATAATATTGTGTGAAAAGACCAAAAAAAACCGTTTTTGTCAAATAAAACAAGTTTGGAGGGTTGAGGGCACCAATTCTCCTAGATTTTTCAACAGCCACTTATGCAAATCTAGTTTAAATAAATAAATTGAGAAGAGAGTAAAATTTTTCCTGAAAATCAATTCCTTTTACTCGATTAATTTCGTTAAAAATTCATGAAATAAGAGAAATAACATGGGAAGTTCATACCATGTTTATGCGCATTATTTTGAACATGCATTTAAACGCTCATTTTAGATATACAGTGGACAGCAAAAGTCTTGGTACTCCAATATATTTTGACAAAAGGTCCCCACAGGCCTAATACTATTGCACAAAGTCCTGATCTGACTTCAAGAGAGTATTTAAGAGATCATTTGAAAGAACGGTTACGTAACCGCTAAACCTCAAGCAAAAGTCAACCGAAAAGCTTTCTCATGTTGCCACCAGAAAACACTAAACAAAACTTGTACATTTAATTCCAAATGGGTTAAATGGTGTGCTCGACCTTAAGGTATATTCTACTAAATACAAGGAATAACATTTTCATATATTAGGCCTTTGAATTTTAAATTTACTCAGGGTTCTCCTTGGGTGTACGTATGGAGTCATCTGAAACTTTTCCTTATTTTTCTCTTGTTTTATGAAAAACATTAAAAAAAATTTTTTTTATAATAAAATAGAAATAAATTAATAAAATAAATAGTATAAACTATAAATTTTTGCCTAAAATTCATGAAGTTGCTAAAATATATTGCCGTACTAAGCCTTTTGCGGTCCACTGTATATGGTCGTGAACAATGATATTCATGTTTCATTGAATGTATGAAACATGTTGTATGTGTTGGTAATATAACTTAAAAATCGATAAATTTTATTGGAAATATTGGGTGGCCCATCTATAGGTTTATATTTGAACCATCGGTTATTTCGAATCTGACAATACTTATGTCATTCTATTCGGGAGAAGTATAATTGCACTTCTATTTTTTCGAAATGGAATATCATTTCATTCCTATAACTGCCGTGGCTGACCTCACCGGACCTCCTTCCATCGGCCCTATTTTCATTCACTTTTTCGAGCGTTTGGGTTGTATCTCGGCAATGGCATCACGAATGTTGGCCTTCAAATGCTTAGTTGCCTCTGGTTTGTCGGCATAATACATTTCTTTAACGGCGCCCCACACAAAGTAGTCCAACGGTGTCAAATCGCAGCTTCTTGGCGCCCAATTGACACACCATTTCGGCTAATTAAACGGCCATCAAACGTTTGACGCAATAAATAGTTTGTGGCATGAGATGTGTGTCAATTTGCAGCATTCTGTTGAAGCAAAACATCAATACCATGAAGAGCGGGTACAAAAAAATCTGTGATCATGGTGCGATAGGCGTTATGGTTGCGCCGTCCTCATTTTCAAAGAAATTTGGGCCAATGTTGCCTCCGCTCCACAAGCCGCACCAAATAGTCACTCGTAATGGCTGCATTAGCTTCTGTAAGACGACGTGTGGGTTTTCTGAGCCCCAAATACGGCAATTATGCTTATTAATGTACCCATCAATATTATTATACCAAATTTCTTCCACTTAAGGAAAGGATTTTTATGATTTCTATACAATTTTCGACTGTGTATGTTATGCTACAAAAACAAAAAAAAACCTATTAAAGTTAATGAAAAACTATTGAAAAATTAAATCAAATCTTAGAAACTCTATAGTTTTTAGTGGAAGTCGCCGTAGTCTGCCTCAGCAGATTTCTGGCAAAAACTCTGAAAGTAAATAAAATTGCCAAAAAGTTTCTCGTAAAATTTGTTGTTCGACGACGACTTTAAACTGTAGGTCCTGCCACTCACGTATAAAATTAACGCACACAACATAAGTGGTGTGAGAAGCTAGATCGTATTCCTAACTGAAGGGTTGTAATGTAATGTATGTATGTATAGTTTTTGATTTTCGATGTTGAGAATACTTTGTCGTACCACAAACATTTCGATCGGAATCAAAATATAGTTTAAAGATCAGTAACTCATAAGTATCGAATAATTTTGTAAATGAAATCATTTTACTGCATAAAGGAGTAAAGTATTTAAACCTGCATTATTTTTACTAATTTTATGGCGTAGAGAGAGCCATAAGTGTAGGGCACTACAATACTTCGTACTTTGTAATATGCAAGTATGGTATTTGAACACAAAAAAAAAAAAGGAAAAGAAAAAATAAAATAATGAAACTTACAAAGGTAATCAGAAAGAGCAGTAATGCTTAAAGTAAAGAATTGAGGGTTGTTTTTGGTCCTTTGTGGTGAAGGGTATTTATATTTTGCCCTCAATCTAAAATAAACGAATTTGTTTGCCTAGCAACAAGCTTTCTACTTTTTATTTTTACTTTTTTTTCATATATTATCCCATAAGTGTTTAGATGTGTTTGTGTGCTTATGTCTATGATGGTGTGTGTGTGTGTGTATATGTATGTTTATATATTTTTATTTTTCTTCCTTAAATTGATTTGAAATTGAAATACCAAATAAGGTATGAATAAATCCGATATTGTTTTCAAACTCTACAGTCATTTGTGTTTCTGCTCTCCGTTGTTGCTGTTGTTTATGCTTTATATGGCATTTTACCTTACCTTTTTGGGTGATGTAAAAGAGTCAGGAGGCATAAAAGAGGGTTGCAACTTTTACAATATTATTGTATAAAAATATAAAATTTTTTTCTGTTTTGCCTTGTAGTTGTTTATTGCATGGTTTCCGTACAGGAAATGGAAAATTCCATTCATATTTTAACTGAAAATGTTATTATTTTCTCTGACGTTTTTTTCTGTTTTCTTTCTATATTTTTTTCGTTTTTTTTTTTCTATTTCATTTGAA
Source organism: Sarcophaga caerulescens (assembly GCA_927399465.1). Taxonomy (NCBI): domain Eukaryota; kingdom Metazoa; phylum Arthropoda; class Insecta; order Diptera; family Sarcophagidae; genus Sarcophaga; species Sarcophaga caerulescens. The sequence goes on from OV656867.1 coordinate 25,271,769, forward strand.
ATTATATTCTCTTCCTTTGGCATTGCAAATATGCCAAATAAATTTTGTAAATAAAATTTATTGTTTATTAAATATTTAAAAATCTTAATGCATTTTTATTAAAATTAAAATCGTACGTTTAATTTTTTTAACAAAAATTTTGTTTTAATTCAGCTTGTAATTCGTATTTTTTAAATATATTTCTCGTCATATTAAGGCTGTTGCTTAATTCCCTATTACCAGCCCTGAGGATTGTCATCACCCAACGCTCGTATTAAAAACATCCATTCCATTTAATTTACCGATGCCTTCGTGTGATAAAAAAGAGAAAGTTTTTTCATTTAAGCACACCAACTACAATATGTTAATTGAACTCCTAATCAATACGAATTGGTACTCCTTATTTTCATGCTATACTACTGTTGATGATATGTCTAATGCATTCTACTCTAAGATTAATACCTTTTTGAATTTATGTGTTCCAAAGCGAATATCTAGACAATTATCCGGTCCTCCATGGAATAACAAACAACTGGCTAGTGTAAAAAATAAGAAGAATAAATACTATAAAAAGTTCAAACAATCTGGTTGTTATATCGATTATATAAGATATTCTATTACCCGTGCGGAATACACAATACTTAATAAATCATGTTACGATAAATACGTAAATACAATGAAGTCCAACTTTAAGCGTAATCCGAAATCGTTTTTTAAATTTGTTAATTCAAAGAAAAAAGTAACTGGTTTTCCATCTTCCATGAGATTTAAGCAGATTGAATCCAGCGATGACAACATTATAAGCAATTTATTAGCTGATTTTTTTTCACAACTTATTCGGATGCAACTTATAATGATTCCATTGAGTATACCTATAAAATAAATACAAATTCCACTGTGTCATTATCTTTTATCAACGTTCCTGCTATTTCTATGGAATTAAGAAAACTGAAGTTCTCCTATAACTTTGGGCCTGATAACATTCCTAGTAGCATTTTAATTAATTGCGCCGACGCCATAGCTGTTCCACTATCATACTTATTTAACAAATCGATTAAATGTGGTTATTTGCCTAACGTTTGGAAGGATTCATTCATTATTCCGTTGTTCAAATCAGGAAATACATCCGATGTTACAAATTATCGTGATATTGCAAAACTGAGCATAATTCCAAAACTTTTTGAAAAAATGATTACTGATGATTTATGTTATCAAGTTTCTAATTTGCTATCTCCTTATCAGCACGGTTTCAGAAAGAAGTGTTCTACAACAACAAACCTGCTTCATCTTTCAACAGTTGTTTATCGTGGATTTTTTCATCAACAACAAACAGACGTTATCTACACGGATTTCAGCAAGGCTTTTGATAAAGTCAATCATGTACTTTTGAGGAAGAAACTTTATTTAATGGGTTTTACTGCTCTTAGTTTAAAATGGATTTACTCATATTTAACCAACAGAAAACAAACCGTACTTTTCCAAAACTGCAGCTCCAGAAGTATTGAAGTCCTTTCTGGTGTACCACAGGGTAGTCATCTTGGACCGCTTCTGGTTTCATTGTTTATTAACGACTTACCTGATATTATTTACTATTCCAACATCCTAATGTACGCTGATGACGTAAAAATTTTCCTAAGTTGTCGCCAAATTTCCGATCAAAAACTTCTTCAAAAAGACCTAAATTCGTTTCATTTATGGTGTAATTTAAATTTAATGCAGTTTAATCTCAAAATCGCTCTACACATCTCTTGTAAGGCCTATACTCGAGTATGGATCCATAATATGGGATCCTCTATATAAAAAATATTCCGACGTCATCGAATCTGTACAAAAGCAATTTCTGTTGTTTTGTCTCCGAGGACTGAATTTTAATCCCACAAGTTTACTTTCTTATTCTGCCAGACTAGCATTAATCAAACTTCCGACACTTAAAAGCCGCAGAACTATGTTAAATATCTCGTTCATATTCAATGCAATTACTGGTGATATTGGCTCCAGTTTTTTAATTCATAACATCTCATTTAATGTTCCTCAATGTCCGTCACGTCATTTTTCCCCATTATCAATTCAATTTTTTAGATCCAACTATGCTGGTGCTGATCCAATAAGGAGAATGTGTTATGAATTTAATAAATTGTATATGATAATTGATTTTTCATTATCAAATAATGTTGTAAAAAATAATGTAATTAAATATTTAAATTCTTAGTTTTTTAGTATTTTAATATTGTAATGTTACTTAATTGCCTGCAGGGTACATTTCCATAGGCAAAATAAATAAATAAATAAATAAATAAAAATTGTATACAGAATCAATAGTTAACCAGTTGTAGTTAAGACTACTTCTTATCCAATCCAAGGCCCATAACTAATCCTTGTTGTTTAACATTCCTACTTTTTGCGCCTTTGATACGCATATACAGTCAACCCTCTTATAACGCGGTGAGTGCGTAACGCGTTGTATAGAAACCGCGCTATATGAAACTCGTATTTAACCGTATAAAACAGGATAATTCGTAGCGTGTTCTATGGAAACCGCGCTGTAAGAAACTCGGAAGTAATACAAATCACATCATTCGTACCGCGTTATATGGAGATCGAGAAATACAAAAGACAAGATAAATTATAAATTATTATATAAAAATTGATAAAAAAAAATGAAACAAAAACTAAACTCTAAGACTGCTTTCCAACAAAAATTAGAAAAACTTTTATAAAATTATGTAATTTTTCAACATTCATACTCACTGTCAGATACGAGTCGCCTAACTCGTCTTCGTTTATTGGGCAAAATGTCTTCCTCACTTGGTTCATCTAAATATTGGTTTTCGATTGTAGCTTTTTTTTAACTCCACTAAAACCTCTTTATAGGGAGCTAAGCAATTTCTTAACTCTCTCTTGTAAACGTTTCGCTGCGCAATAAAACTTTGAAATACAGATTTGGTTTCCATCGTATAGGTTTCCACTGCCGGTATTTATTTATTTATTTAAGTCAATGGACAAATTCCCTACTGACTAATAACAAAAATAGGTACGAATAAAAATAAATACAATTACAAACAGTTTCTTCAAGAATAACGTAATTATTACAATAAAAATAGGAATAGTTAAGAATTGAGAAAAACAATAATATTCCGTTTTATAACGCAAGAATTTAAAGAAAAATCAATAAAGTCTGACAAATAATTAAATTGACGGCAAATTCTAGTTAAAGGATCAGCAACAGCATAATTAGTTCTGCAGAATTGAATATAAATAAGATTATAACAGCGGAAATTACGACAAGGAATATTGAATTTAACCGATCTTAACAGAAATTCACAGCAAATATTACCATTGATCAGGTTAAACAAAAAGGATATATTTAACATCGTTCGACGGCTCTTAAGGGTAGGCAGTTTTATTAATGCCAGTCTGGTAGTATATGGAGGCAAATCTAAATAATTCCATCCAAGGCCACGCAAACAGAAGAGAAGAAATTATTTCTGCACATACTCCATACTCCAAAATTGGTCTGACAAGTGATACATATAGCTGTTTCGTAATATAAGGATCAGAAAATTCTTTTGCCCAACGTTTTATGAAGCCAAGAGTGCTTCTTGCCTTATTTACAGTCAAAGTGATATGATCATTAAAGTTTAATTTTGTGTCTAATAGGATCCCAAGATCAATAAAAGAGTCAACATTCTCCAATTGATGACCTCCAAGCAAGTAATTAACCGTGATAAAATTATTTCTTGAGAACCGCATACATTTACATTTTTTAATATTCAGCTCCATCATCTTGTACTCGCACCACAAAAAGAAATTATTGAGATCATTTTGAAGATACATATGCTCGATGAAATTATTAAAGGAGAGAAAAACTTTTACATCGTCAGCATACATCAAGATATTGGCAAAATTAATTATGTTGGGAAGATCGTTTATAAACAGCGAAAAAAGAAGTGGACCAAGATGGCTGCCCTGAAGAACACCAGATAGCACATAAATATACTTAGATAAGCTATTGTTCACACATACGGTCTGCTTTCTACCAGTTAAATACGACTCTAGCCATCTTAAACTCCTATGATTTACACCCATTAAATCCAATTTAGTTAACAGTAGTTTGTGATTCACTTTATCGAACGCTTTGCTAAAATCCGTAAAAATTACATCAGTTTGCTTCTGTTGAGAAAAGGCCGCATTTACCATGGATGTTAACTGAAGCACATTAGTCGTTGTTGAGCAGCCCTTTCGGAAACCATGTTGATGAGGTGATAATAACGATGAAGTATGATGAACCAAAAAATCGGCAATCAGTTTCTCGAACATTTTTGGAATAGCACTCAGTTTTGCGATGCCCCTATAATTTGTAACATCAGACTTATTGCCAGATTTAAAAAGTGGTATAATATATGTACGAGTCCTTCCAAAACACAGGAAAATAACCATAATTAATCGATGTATTAAACAATATGACTAATGGTGTGATTAATGATTCTGCACATCGATTTAAAATACAACTTGGAACCCCACCAGGACCAGGACGAAAAGACATCTTTAAACTTTTCAGGTTTCCCAAAATATCGCAGTCACTAAAAGTTGGAATAGATATTACTTGAGCCGATGTCAGCGGAAAAGGGTAATTATTTGTATCCTTGTAAGCAGAGTTAGTATAAGTACTGTGCGAATAATAAATAATTTTAATTAAAACTAAACACAAATTTATTTTTTATTTTTTTGCAATATACGAGCTTATATTTCAAACTTTTTTAAAAAGCAAAAACGTAACAATATGTATACATATGAAAAGAGAGAAAGATTAATATGGCAAACATTTTTGATAACTGATAACCCACTTCATATCTATGTACATAGATAATTATGCAATTTACTACAAACTGAAGTTCACATTTTTCATTGTCAATAATATCAAGATGACGGCACTTTAAACTTAAATTCTTCTATTTTTTATTTCTATTTGTGGTAAGTAATGAAAGCAAAGATACTTTTTATTGTTCTTAAGTACTGAAATTTGATTTGATATGCGGTTGTATGTTGCGTTTTTTTTAGCTCTTATCATCTGTGATAATTAAAGTCCAACGAAATAATACAATACACTGAAGTATAATTAAATACTTCTTTATTACTGGTGTTTTAACCACTAAAATTTAGAAATCTTAAAACAAATAAAAAATAATGTTCCTATATAAACGAACAATAGACCACCGGCTCATTTAATGTTTTTTTTTCCTTTTTTGTGTGTACATTTTGAGTTTTTGTGTTCGTTACAGTCCCTGATGTGTAATTTTGTATTAAAAATAATGACGATATTATACAAGTGAATAAAAGTTTTTATTCAGATTGTAGGTCGCATAGTTTACACAGTTTTACATTGTTGTAAGAGGGTTTGACAGAGATGTACACGCAATATTATTGCCATACATTTAACTTATTTCAATATACATTCATTTTAAAATGATTTCATTTTTTTGCGTGTACAGCAAATTGTTCAAACGCATCACCAAAAATAGATATGAAATACTCGAAATTACATTTATTTAATTAATATCGAACAATAACGTCGCCCGATCCCTGTCCTACTATAGAACTAAGGAACGATCAAGACTATGCATAACCAATTGATAACCTAGTGTCGACAGGCCGATGTTTAAACAGCTTTTACTCTAAATCTTAAGCTAGTTTCTCAAAATGCTACCATAGCTACAAAAAAGTTTGATAATCTAAAATTTTTCTGTAAGTATAGAATGGCTCTCCCGCACCTGGGTAACAATCATGTCACGATGTAGAGGTGCACGACTAAAGGTTACAATAATATCGTGGGAAGGCTTGCTTTGACTCAATGTCTTGTGTGATATTTTCGATCCGTCAAATCAAGTTTTGTTTCCATATTCCTAATCTGGAGTGTTATGCAATCCGTACTCATCGGGTGGTTTACAGTCAGAGTTCAAATTCGACTGTATTATAACGAAGCCTCACTGATTTCTGAGCGTAAGCGGTGTGAGAAGCTGGATTGTAATCCAGACTGAAGCGTTGTAATGATCAACGTATTATATACGTGAAGCAAGAGGGATCTGAATTCATTAGAGTAGTAGGCTAGTGGTCTAATAATAAATCCAGTGGAGGCTCTCTATGCACGAAATTAATAATGCATAGAATCTTCTGACTACTTTCATAGGCCACTCGAAACGATGTCTAAACCTAGTCTACATAAAAATTTGCTTGAAAGTATGTTTAACACTGTAATAGCCTGCGTCCAGAACACAAGGTGCTGGATATTACAACTCTTCAATGATGGTGCAGGTGCTGAGTATTTGTTTTGCAACAAGAAAGGAAAACAGTCCATTACACTAAAAACAAAGAATACACTACGCTTAAGGAAATAAAAATTGCAGGAAAAAGTATTATGCAGCACATGACTGTGCAAGAACATTCATCAGACAGTTTACTTGGCCATATAAAAAAGCAAGACAAAGCAGGCAACCAGTGGTAAGAATTCAGTCACTCTTGTGTCTTGTCTTGCGTTTAAAGAGAACAGTCGTAGTTTGAAGATATCCGCTATACAGATCTAACGGACAAGTGTTGTTGTTTGCGCAAAGGGCGTAAGCAAATAAGAATAGCGAACAAGCAGTTATTGTTGTATACGTCAAGTTATAAACAGTGACACTCAAAAATAGTGCGTACAATAAAGAATTTAATTGAAACTAAACACCAATTTATTTTTATTTTGTTTGCAATCAACGAACTCATATTCTAAACCTTTTTAAAAAGGTAAAAACGTAACAATATAAAAAAACAAACCTTAAATAAGAAAGACTTAGTTTTTTTATTGCCTAAATTTATTAGATTTTTTTCAGCATATTTTTCTCTTTTAACTATGTGCCACACATATTATTTTCGTTGCTGCTTATTTTTAATTCACATTTCTTGAATGATTTGATTATACTTCGTATGCAAGTGTTTCTGATTGTTTGTAGGGTACACAATTAGCATTTTCACCATTTTATTATAATGGGTTGTTGATGTTGCTCAAAATTTTATCTGGTTGCAGTGTCTTGCCCCTACTGCTGCACATATAAGAAATTAAACATTTTATTTTCATACTATAGTGCAGTAACTATGTTTAACTATACATACATAAGAGAACTACAACACTATTAATTTGTAATCAATTCTTGAACCAAACTTATGTTCCATTTTATATCTCTAATGCCTCCACGTATGTTTGTAAGTACATACATACATACATACATAATTGGTCATTACAACCCTTCAGTCAGGATTACGACCTAGCTTCTCACACCACATATGTTGTGTGCGTTAAGTTTATACATGAGTGACGGGCACCTACAGTTTAAAGTCGACTCCGAACGACAGATTTTTGAGAAGCTTTTCATGGCAATTTTATTTACTCTCAGAGTTTTTGCCAGAAATCTGCTGAGAGGAAGTCGCCGAAGAAAAATTTTTCATATTTTCGTTTTGATGTCTGACCTGGGATTCGAACTCGTGCCTTCAGTCTAATAAGCCAACACACTACCTGCTAGACTACGTTAAGCATAAGTCACAAACTGTGAAATATATTTTAATTTTTTTTTTCAATCGTATTATGAAATATTTTTTGTTTTTAAACAAAACATCACTAATGTGACAGACGCACAGACATACATATGTAGAGGCCAACAAGGGGCCGGTCATATTATAGTCAGAAAATTTATTAGATTTGTAACTAACCTTGATTATGTATTTTATTTTTTTCTAAAGCATTAAATTAAAAAAGTCGTTTTCATAAAATGTTTATTTTACATTTTTTGTGTAGGCAGTTTAGGACTGAGAAATCACGCAACAAATGACTCCAATGCTATACAGCACAATAAAAAAAAGCAACGATTATATTCGAGTATTAAATTAACAATAATGCCACATTAAAAACCGGTCTTTAAAATATCCATTGTTCTCAAATCAACAACATAAACACGATCATTTAACAATTAAAACCATTTCAACTTTTCAGCTAATCTTACTACTCCAATCAAATGTAGACTATTGCTTGATAGTTTGGGAATAGTTGCGATATAGATGGCCGCATAATTTTTTTATAATTAAAACTATCTCAAAAAGATATTCAAAGTAATTATTTTGTATTAAAAACTCTTGTCTCGGTTAAATACATGGGAATTAAAGATGAAAAAGATGCCGCATCTGGTGTTCGTAAGCAATTTTCTCCTTTGAATGTTTAGTATTAGAAAAATACAATAAAATTATTGAATTTTGAAAAAAAAATTGACCGTGTATAGTGTACTACAATATTTACTGATTCTTACCTAGAAGGCTGTCTTAATAGCCACAGCCTGCTTGGGTCCAACAATGTCCTGTTCAGAAATGTTCAGTAATGAATCGTTTTTTCGCCACTCATAAGCACTCATGAAATTTTGAATATGAGTCAACAATATTGAAATTTAACTACTCTGATTCATGCGTACTCACTACAACGTTGATTTATAAGTACAAGTTGCAATGAGTATGCGTACAACGTTGACATCAGACTCATACCATTCGAAATATGTTTGATTTGTAAGCCTACTCATTCAGATTCATAACTTTAGAAAAATACTTATAATACTTACAAATGATACAAGTGACTCGAATCATTCATCAAAATTTACAGTCACAAGCAAAAAAGACAGAGCAGCAAGCAGAGCAAACATACAACCTACGCGAATCATTCTTACTTTGTGCTTCGTGTATATGTTGAGTTATGGAGAGTCGAAATCAACAACATCATACGTGTTGTTAAGTATGAATATGATGAGTTGAATATGAGTAGAGGTTCTATAATATTAAAATAAGTATGAATGCGTATAAGTATCAGAAATTATGAGTATGATTCGATTCTACTCATCTTTTTGAATACTCATCGCTGATCTCTGATCCTGTTGTAACACCGATATTCCTGTTCCGTCATATAGCTTCATCTCCTGGATTGCATATCTCAGGCATAACAAGTTATCGCATTTGACTGTGTCCGTTCTGTTAAAAAGTTGTGGGGGCCAAACCGCCATACAATGACAGCGAACACGTTTTCTTTTCTCCGTCACTAGAACTCCTGCATAAGTCGTTGTACGGTTTTCCCAGTCTCCGGGCGTATGCGTTCAAAAGTCAGTGCCGCTTAATAACTGCTATACGCAAAATTAATTTGCTTAACGCAAATTAAGTTCCATATAGAGCTAATACATTCAGGTACCTCTGTAAACAGGTTCGTTTTTAGATCTTTATTTTGCAAATGAATAAAGTTTGTTTGAGTACTTTTGTTTACATCTCTGTGGAGGAATGCCAACTGTTTCAAGAGCGTCGGATTTTTTTTGTTACCTACAATGTCCCCGTGTTCGGAAACCCAAATTCTCTCTATCTTCTCTAGACACACGCGGCATCCTTCACTGCCTTAAACGTTATACGTTTACTGGATTTGCACTCAGCAAATTTCGAAAGCTTTCGGTTAGAAATTATCGGTAATTGTCATACTGATTGCATCAGACAACACTACAGAAAGTTGATATCTTAAGCTTCAGATTGTTGCAGAATGTAATTGAGAAGGCTGCTAAAAATACGTTGCTGTAACTACAAAAACAAGAAGCGTAATGGTATGCATATTTCCGAACTTTAGTCCACTAATAAGCCGATGAAATCATTGCAGAATATTGAAAAAATTCAAATCTTAGCCAGTTTGAATGTTACTAGTGAACTACGAATTCATCCATAAATGGAAATTGAATATTTGGATGTCACAGGAATTAAATGTGAGAAATTTAATGAAACGAATTTCAATTTAGGATGTTTCGAAATTAGCAATTTGTAAAATGAATGATTACGAACGATAAAGATTGCATCCTGTTCTACAATAATGTACAACAGAGATCATTGAAGAAGCAAGGTGAAGGTAGCGAAATAGAATTTACACCGTTCTGTGTCTGGTAAATTGGAAGGACATTGGTCATTATGAGCTCATCGAATTAACAAATTTAAAAAAACAAATCAACTAAAAATGCCACAAGTGTTCACATCACGTCTCTTCCATTATAACAACCGGAGACCTCTATAATAATTATTTCGATCTCAACAGAACCTTCTTAGTAATGCAAATTTAAATTCAGTAGAGGTATTTGGTTTGGTTTATAAGACAGAATTCCCAAGAAGTTATACTCTGATGGTACGTACGAAATTGGTCATTACAACTCTTTAGTCAGAATTATGACCTAGTTTCTCACGCCACTTATGTTGCATGTGTTAATTGTATACCCGACTTACTCGCAGCAGATTTCTACCAAAAACTCTGAAAGTAAATAAAATTGCCATGAAAAGTTTCTCAAAAATCTATCGTTCGGAGTCGACTTTAAACTGTAGGTTGCGACACTCACGTATAAAAATTAATGTACACAACATAAATGGTGTGAGAAGCTATGCCGTAATCCTGACTGAAGGGTTGTAATGGCCAATTATGTATGTATGAATGCGTACATGTAAGTATCAGAAATTATGAGTATGATTCGATTCTACTCATCTTTTTGAATACTTATTGCTGATCTCTGGTACACAACATAAGTGGTGTTAGAAACTAGGCCGTAACCCTGACTAAAAGAGTTGTAATGTATGTATGGTTTGACTTAAAATCCGTATTTCAAATCAATTAATCGTTAATTTTAATTTCCGAATCTCTGCTAACTTACTTACTCACAACCGCAATTAGGAACAAATAAAAAAAATAATATAATAATGAAAGTTTAACTTGTAGAATTTACTGTCAATAAATTTTATAATAAAAACGAATTCATCCGATTAAGGCTATTGCCTTAAAACATTTTCCTTTAGATTACTTACCATCAGTATATAAAATGTATACTAATTTACTAATGCTTTTATGTGTTATTTTTATAATCCCTTCCAGAAATTTTTAAAATAGAAAACGACAATAAACGTTTTAAATGAAAAACATTGCCTATTCGCAATTTGTTGTAATCAAAACTGACGTACGTACACCCATTGCACATTCCATAAGTAATCTATGTGACACAAGATACAGTGGACAGCAAAAGTCTTAGTACTGTAATATAATTTTGACAAAAAAAGTCCCCACAGGCTTAATACTATTGCACAAATTCCAGAAATGACTTCAAGAGAGTATTTAGGCGATCATTTGAAAGAACGGTTACGTAATCGCTAAACCTCAAACAAAAGTCAACCGAAAAACTTGCTCATGATGCCATCAGAAAACACTTAACAAAATTTGTACATTCAATACCAAATGTGTTAAATGGAGTGCTTGTCCTTAAGGGATATTCTACTAAATACAAGGGATAACATTTTAATATATTAGGACTTTGAATTTTAAATTTAATCAGGGTTCTTCTTGGGGGTACCTATGGAGGTATCTGAAACTTTTCCTTATTTTTCTCTTGTTTTATGAAAAACATTAAAAAATTGTTTGTTTTATAATATAAAACAGAAATAAATTAATAAAATTAATATAAAAACTATAAATTTTTATACAAAATGTTGGTTAAAATTCATGAAATTGCTAAAATATATTGCCGTACTAAGACTTTTGCTGTCCACTGTATACCATAAGATATATTTTATAAGACTTTTTTTGTATTTCAGAATCGTTAAAGAAAAAAAAAAAAAACAAAATAAAATAAAAACAAATGCCACATAACAATATCATATCATAAAAATCCAAATCTGTAATTATTAACATGACTACTACAGCTGCAGGAGAGTACAAAAGCAAGGAAACTGGAATCCTACTGGCATAGAGAGAACGAGAGGCATTTAAATTATTATCTTCTTGCTGCTGCTGCTGCACATAAAATACAATCTAATTCTGAAATATAATTTTTAATCAAGAACGAACCTAAAGGAGCACGGTATTATGGCATGACGTTGTTAGAAAAGTCGAAAATCTACTTAATTTTACAACTCAACAAAAGCTTAGGGTAGGGAAAATGGGGAGGAGCAAAAAAAAAAAGAGAGAATGTAGCACATAAAAAAGTACTTAAACATTTTTCCTCAATTACACCTTACGACTTTTCCTTTCCGGCGCGCCGTTGCGATTTGCATTTCAGAGAACCATTAAAAAAATGTTGACAAATTTTTACGATGTTTCAAATTTAATTGTTTTATTACCGAAAATTCATGTTGCCGGTGAATGACGAAAGTAAGGGGGAAAATTGGTCGTTTAATTGTTTAATGTGCTGACGAGTTGGTTTGTTACAGTCACAGTCATTCGTTAAAATGCAGACGGACTTGCTTATGATTTTTGTGTGTTGTAATGTTTTCTCATATAATTCTTTTCTTTTTTTTAATTAAAATTTTAAACACGTTGCATGCGGGTATTACACCCACACTGCTACTGTTGTTTGGAGTTTTCTTTGTAAAAGTCTCTGGTGAAATAAAAAAATCTTCATTCGACAATTACTTTTCATTTTTAAGTTGTACAATTGGAAGCTCTTAACATCATCCATCCACTATTTGATGTTATTACATGGACTGCTGAACAATGGTCAGGTAATGTTTGAAATTAACAAAATTAAAGGTTTACTAAGTAAAAACTTAATTTCTCATGATTAAAAATACATTAAAAGTCTTACAATACATATACATACATACATATTATATACTACTATTGGCTATGTTTAAAGATGACAAAGTGTCAACAGAAACATTTCCTCCAATATGCTGTAATTTCACAGAATTCTTTGTCTCTTGTAACACTTTCTTGTAAAATTTCGTATAAATCGTCGTCATTTTGGTTACAAATTAGTTAAAAAAATCGTAAAAAATTCGAGGAAATGCAAAACTTGAATTGTTAGCATGTTGTTGTAAAATTGTTATTTAAAAAGTACTTAACTTACACAGAAAACTGTTTAAAGTTATGTTAAATAAGATAATATGTTGTTGTACTGCATTTACGCTTTAATAAATAAATGGGCAATTTCGTGTCAAGTGACCCAATTTTTAAAATCGATGTCTTCCGATTTGGATGAAATTTGCACCAAGGTTAGTACTATTGGATAGTTGGCAAGACAAGACAGCTCTATCAGTCAAGAACTGCCGGAGTTAGAGTCAAAGTTCCTGGCATCATTGGACTCATATCATCTCGCTGATAAAATTGAGCTACTAGAGCTTCAGTTTCGCACGCTAAAGTTTTTCCACTCGCATCCCATTAAGTGACCACAAAGCTCTTAAAGGAAAAGAACTAAGCTTTCTTTGAGCAAAAAAAAAAATCCATTAAAAAAAATATAGTGCATATGGTAAAATTTAAAAACTTTGGATTTTGAGTTAAAATATTTTTTTTATAGATATGCCTCTTGCTACTAAGTGCCCACAAAGATCTTAAAGGAAATGGTCTAAGTTTTCTTTTGAGGAAAAATAAAAAAAACTCCATTTCGAAAAAAAAATGGGGGAAAATGAAAATGGTACATGTGCCAAATATTGAAAAATCTTATTCTTGAGTTAAAAAATAATTTTTTTGATAGGTATCCCACTCGCATCCCATTAAGCGATTATGAAGGCCTTAAAGGAAATTTTATAAGCTTTCTTTTAAGAAAAAAAAAAAAAAAAAAAGACCCAAATTGAAAAAAAATTAAAAAAAAAAAATAATTTAAAAAAAAAAATAAAAAAAAAAAAAATTTTTTTTAAATTAAAAAAAATATTTTTGGAGAGATTGAAGAAATAGCTATCTAATATACTTTGGAAAATTTTTGCTAGGACCAATAGGTGAAAAGTTACACAAATTTAAAAAAAAAACCCTGTATGACCAAAATGTCCAACTTTGACCCCCTCTAACTCCGGCAGTTCTTGACTGATAGAGCTGAAAATTTGTGTCTGGCCAACTATCCAATAGTACTAACCTTGGTGCAAATCGGAAGACATCGATTTTAAAAATTGGGTCACTTGATACGAAATTGCCCAAATGTATTTGTATGTTACTAAATACATACATATATAAAGGGCTATCCATTTCGTGGTTTCAAAAGTATGGGACTGGAATTCGACACCTGTCAAACTAAGTTGTGAAACCAATTTTTTTCTTTTCAGTTGAAAGTCTGACATTGACGAAAATGGATCGCTTAACTATCACACAACGCATAAAAATTATCAAAACCTACTACAAAAATGGTGATTCTGCCACAGCTACGTATCGAACAAAACTTTCTTCAGCGATGAAGCACATTTCACACTCGGTGGGTATGTTAATAAACAAAATTGTCGTATTTGGGGTTCTGAGAATACTCAAGTAATTGAAGAGAGGCCATTACATCCAGAAAAACCACTGTTTGGTGCGCTCTTTGGTCCGGAAGTGTGATTGGACCTTACTTCTTCGAAAACGAGAATGGAGCGTTATGTTCATATGATAACCGACTTTTTTTTGCCTGCTATTGAAGAATACGACTTGAAGAATATGTGGTTTCAACAAGACGGTGCCACATGCCACACAACTCGAGCGCATATGGCTTTATTGCAATAGACATTTCGTGCCCGCGTAATTTCTTGTCGTGGCGATATCAACTGGCCACCAAGATCATGCGATTTCACACCATTAGACTTTTTTTGTGGGGCTACGCGAAAGACCGTGTTTATGCAGATAAACCTTCAACTCTTGAGCCATTAAAAAACCAACATTCGTCAAGTTATGGCTGAGATACCGCCCAATATGTGTCAAAAAGTTGTCGAAAATTACCTCAAAAGAATCAATGCTTGCAACATTTCGCATGGAGGTCATTTAAATGATGTATTGTTTCACACATACAGGTATGTCACAGATTCCGATCGGAATGGTTTTGATTCCGAATATGCAATTCCGATCGATTTTGTTTTAGGTTCTTCAGATTCCGAACGATTTTGTTCATTCCCAAAAATTATAAAATTGCTGCTTTTCAAATAAAGTATGGCAACGTAGTGCATAACAACAGAAAAAAAACATAATTGGTGAATAAAAAGTACAACCGAAACAAATGAAGAAGAAGGCGCTGATACAAAAATTTTAATTGCGATCAAAAAAAAAATTTAAAAATTTTTTATGAAAAATGCCCCTTTGCACCTTAAAAAATATAAGTTAATAATACAAAAAAATTTCAATAAATCTGTACTTACATATTTATAAAACTGAATTAAATGCAACGTAAAAATATTTTTGTATTTTCTTTTGTCCATCGTTTGTGTTGCCACCGCTTTAATTTGTTCTACTTAATAGATTTTTGTTCTCAAAAATAAGTAGTTTGCTCAAAAAAATAACGTGGCAATACTTCGACGAAAAAATATATCACTTTGTTTTGTTTTTCTCAGCAAGTTAGCAAGTTTACAAAATTTAATTTCTTAAGCATAAATATTAAGTAAATACTTAGAAAACCTATATAATAATAAAATATACCATTTTGTCTTTCAGTTTGACTAAGTTTTATTAATATTTTTATTTAATAAATCATCAAAAATATCAAAATCACTTTGAAAATTTGAAGTGGTTTCATTCCGAAAAGATATTTCGTTTTTCGTTTTCTAAAGACTCGACTTTCGGAATTGAAACCACTTTCGATCGGAATTGCGTTCTGTGACATGGCTGATAATGCCAACGTTCAAACTTTACAATAAAAAAGAAATATCATGAAAAAAATATTTTATATGTCTTTTATTTACGTTTACTTTTGAAACCACGAAATGGATAACCCGGTACATTCATACATCTAAAGCAATTAATTACATATGTATGTCTTAAGAAATGTATACAGTCGGGCCTCGATTATCCGTGATGGTCGGTACCATAAGCATTACGGATAATCGATTTTACGGTTAATCGAATAACAATTTTGATTATACAGTTTTTTTTAATATTTTTATTATTTAACAAGTGAAGTCGCCGTAGTCTGGTAGGTAGTGTGTTGGCTTATTAGATTGAAGGCCCGAGTTCAAACACCAGGTCAGACATCAAAACGTAAATATGAAAATATTTCTCCGGCGACTTCCTCTCAGCAGATTTCTGGCAAAAACTCTGAGAGTAAATAAAATTGCCATGAGAAGCTTCTCAAAAATTCCGTCGTTCGGAATCGACTTTAAACTGTAGGTCCAGCCACTTATGTATAAAATTAACGCACACAACATAAGTGGTGTGAGAAGCTAGGTCGTAATCCTGACTGAAGGGTTGTAATTACCACTTATGTATGTTATGTACATTTTTAAAGTAAGTATGTATACATTAAATTTTCTACTAAAAAATAAGGCAAAAAAAGGATATTAACCAAAAAAGAATACAACTTCTTAAAAAAAAGTCGTGTATGTAATGTTGTTTGTATAGTATTTTTAAACTTATAATTTTCTTTTATAAGTTTTTCTTGGGTGAGAATAACTTGAATTTTATCCTGCTCTGTAATTCCGAATTAACCAGTTCTATCCAGGAAATTCAGCAATGTGCTATTTCTCTATTGCTTCTTTTAAAGTGGTTTCTGAAGCAATTACATCGTCTTCATCAGCGTCTCCCAATCCATTGTCTCCGTTTTCATGTTTATTATACTTGTTGCGAAAATGGAAACGGCGTACCATCGTTTAACATTAAAATGAGAAACATAAGCTACACAAACAAATACGATGAACTTGTTACAAGTAAACCAACAGCATTAGTATGAAAGAAAAGGGGATAGACAAGTAAGCGAGAAGGCAACAACAAGCTATGTGAACAAAATACACAAACAACAATGAAGTCGCGATAGAGTTCTCGAGAAGGCGAAACCACGAACGTTCGACTTCAAGAATGTTTGTCAGACTTGCATATAAAAAGGCAAGACAAAGCAGGCAACTAGTAGTAGTAAGAATGCAGTCAGTCTTGTGTGGAGACGCATTGCATGTGAAGAAAACAGTCGCGGTTTGAAGTGCTCCGCTATACAGATCTCACGAACAACTGTTGCTGTTTACGCAAAGGGCGTAAGCAAAGAAGAATAACGAACACGCAGTTATTGTTGTATACGACAAGTTATAAACAGTGGCACACAAAAATAGGGCGAACAATAAAGAATTTAATTGAAACTAAACACCAATTTATTTTTATTTTGTTTGCAATCAACGAATTCATATTTAAAACATTTTTAAAAAGGTAAAAACGTTACAATATTATACAAAGTATTGGCCCTTGTTACCTTCACATTTTTTCCATCTTCCAGGCAATCTGTGGATTCTTCACCAATAAAACTGTTAGTTTTTAGAAGCAGGCCAATTAGTTACACAATTTTAGATATCCTCGTAGAAATCTAAGTGTTGATCAGACAATGCGTGTCTAATTGTTGAATTGGAAGGAGCCAAATCTGTTGAATATGTCGGGTGGGTTAGCAGCTTAATGCTTTCATTGTATCCTGAACCAGTTTTGCTTTGTATACAGCAATATTAATTTGCCGTGTCTTGTGATCCATTTTTCGAACAATGCATAGTTCAAATTGAACATTTGTGTTTGGTAGCGATCAGTATTAACGGTTTCAAAAGGTTTCAGAAGTTTGTGATACCGCACAGCCTTCTGATCCCACTAGACACACAGCATTGTCTCCTGCAGAATCTATCTGGTTTTGCAGTTGAAGTTGATGGTTTTCCCGGATAACCCATGATTATTCCAGTTTAGGATTCTGAAAATAAGTTAATTTTTCATCGCCACTAGCAATTCAACGGCAAGATTTATCGTATCTTTAAAGCGAAATTTCACAAGTGTTTTTTCGGTTTTATATTTGTCTGCGATCCAATTCATGTTTTTAGACTTTGAGACCTTTCACATAACTTTTAAACGGTTAGACATTGTGCAACATTTAACATTTCTGTCATTTGTTTTTGACTCAAATTTTTATCTTCATCCATTGTTTATAATTTGGTAAATTAATTCGTCCATTTTTTCAAAATTGTAGTTGTCAACGTTCACATGACGTTGCAGTCGAATGGATTCCCTGTTCGTTCACACTAACAATTTGGTTTTACCTTCATTTACTACAGCTACTTTCCGCAATGATCACACGATAACTGCTTGTCTGATATCTCATTTGGTATTAAAGGATTCGAAAAGGCTCTTTACTATTTTAACAGACGACCTTTTGTCAGTTAATGTTATCTTGCAAAGTCTTTTCAGATTTGCAGTGACACCAAACTCAGACATGGCACTGAACATCTTTATACGAATAAGGCTATCAAAAGCGGCCTTATGACGACGAATAGGTGATACGTGTCGTTTTGTTTTTCCTGAACTTTTCCAGCTTTGCGCAAACAATACTTGTTCGTTAGATTTGTATAGCGGAGGTCTTCAAGCCACGACTGTTCTCTTCACACGCAACGCATCTTCACACAAGATTGACTGAATTCTTCCTACTCGTTGCCTGCTTTGTCTTTCCTTTTTATATGCACACATAAACAGTCTGATGAATGTTCTTAAAGTCGAATGTTCGTGGTTTCGCCTTCTCGAGGAATCTATCGCGGTTTCATTGTTGTTTGTGTATTTTGGTTGCATTCTTTGTTGTTGCGTTCTCGCTTACTTCTCTATCCCCTTTTCTTTCATACTCATGGTTTTTGTTTTTGTAGTTTTTGTATATCATTTTAATGTTAAACGATGTTACACCGTTTCCCTTTTCGAAACAATATTTTATGAATTATTTGAAAGGAAAGTTGTCGGGAAAAGTCTAATTACAAGAGGCTCCGCAAAATTTATGAAAATAAAATATTTAGTGGTTATTTAAATAGACAGGACTATATTAGAACCATAAACAAAGTATTTTTTCATATTCGGATGGTGAAGTACAGTCAAAAAGATATTTATTGATTGGAAAAACAAAATAAAAAATTAAACTATAAAAATGTCGGAATGCCATCATTGTAAAACGGCAATACGCGGCGAATCTGGCTTAATGTGTGAAGGAATATGTAAAAAAGTTTATCACTGTGCAAAAAAATGCTCGGGAATCGATCAATATTCTCGTGGAATATTGGAGGCTGGTGGCTTCATCCGTTTTATGTGTGATGACTGTGTACAATATATTCATAATGTGGATATGGTGATCGGAGATATTCAAGAAAATGTGAAAAAAAACAAACAACACCTGGCTGAATATAAAGGCGAATTCAAAGAATCATTAAAACAAAATGAAAACGAAATTAAAGAGCTACTTGAAGCTATAGAAAAAAGGTATGAGGAGAGATTGAGAAAATTATATGAAGCTCAAAGGCAATGCGATGTAAATGTAAAGGAAATATGTAAACTGTATGGAGTGATAACCGAAAATCAAAATAAAAGTAAAGAGATGTGTAATATAATTGAAGAGAAAAACAAAATAATGTGTAATGAAATAAAAAAAACAATTGAAGAAACAAGTGTCAAAACAAGTAAGATATTATTTGCCGATGCATTAAAAAGTAATATAGTGATGCCAGACAAAAATAAACAAAACCCGCTTATTATTAAACCAAAGGGAAAACAAGATGTTGTAAAAACTAAGGAGGATTTAAATAAAAAACTCGATCCCATGAATTTTGTTATATATTTACATACATTATATGTTTTGCATGAATACATAAAATACATAACCTCTAATTGATTATCTCTTAAGTATATTATTAAAATAAAACTCAGTCTCATTATAACCGCCGATTAGTAAACATCGTCTTTTAATTGCAACGTGCACTTCCCAAAAATATTACAGTGGCGACGAGGACACGGTTATTTTTGTAAATTAGCGGTAGATTAATTCCTTAAAATTTGTTTTTTTTCTAATTCCGTACGGTCGTTAAATAAAAATTAAATATGCCGAATGACAGTGATTTTTTTCAAAAAATAATTAAACAGCAGCAAGAATTTATGAGTAAAATGTTAGCGGATCAGCAAAATTTTATGGCTCAAATGTTACGGGGACCGACATCATCATCGACACAGCAAACACCACCACCACCTGCATTCCATAGTTTTAATAAAGACCAACAAAATTTTACTACCTATTTGGAGCAATTGAATCAACATTTTAATGCTTACTCGATCACTAAGCCTGAAAAGAAAAAATCATTTTTTTTGTCTTGGATTGGCAGTGACACTTTCGAATTAACAAAAAAGCTATTCGGGAGCGATGATTTAAATGGAAAAACATTTGACGAAATTACTGTAAAATTAGCAACTCATTTTGAAGAAAAGATCCATAGCGTAGCCGCCCGTTTGGAATTTAATAGATGTGTTATGCAGCCAAATCAATCTTATAAAGATTGGATAGCAAATCTTAGGGGTATAGCTCGACAGTGCAAATTCGTTTGTGGAGCAGGAAACTGTAATAACAGTTACGTCGATGAAATGATTCGTGATCAAGTGATTTTAAATACACCTCATGATGCTGTACGGACAGCATGTTTGCAAAAAGTTCAGCCGTCTTTGACTGACATATTAATAATAGCTGATGCACATGAAGCCACATTAAAAACAATAGCAGCAATAAAATTAAAAGACACAAATTTTGAAGAAAATGATGTTAACACAGTTTCCAGTACAAAAAATAATAAAATTGTTCAACAAACAAATAATAGATATAAAAATGCCGTTAGAAATAAGAATTCTGAAAAGCAAAAACTCAAACGGTGCTCAGGTTGTTTCACGTCGCACCCCCGCAATAATTGTCGTTTTAAAAATGCAATTTGCCATCAATGTGGTAAAACCGGTCATATAGCCCCAGTTTGTTTGTCAAAAAATAAAGAAAATAAGAGAAATAAATATGTAAAAAATCGAGCAAAGAATAATAAGAATTACAACAACGAAAATAATTTTGTAGAAGCAAGTGATGTGTTTATGATTACACTAAAAAAAGAAAGTAATGTTAAAAAAGAAATAAAGAACAATAAGAACAACAAAGAGCAAATCACTGGTGTTGTATTCAATAAGGATAATAAAATATTTATTCACTTGGAAATTTTAAATAAAAGAGTAAAATTTCAGATGGACTCCGGGGCCACTACGTCCATTATTTCAAAGCAAACCTACAATTTTTTAGGAAGGCCAATGTTAAAGAATTCTACCAAAATTTTACATGGGTTCGGTAAGAATGAAATTCCGATTATGGGTGAACTAAATTTGCAAGCCAAATGCGGTAATATCATAAAAAATATTTTGTTAATCGTAGCAGATATCCAGCAAAGTAATAATTTATTCGGTGCAGATTTGTTTCAGCTCTTTGGTTTCACAATTAATAAAATTAATGCAGTATCAATGATAAATACAACAAATATTTTCGAAAAGTATAAAGAAATTTTTAGGCCAGCAATAGGCACTATAAAGAATTTTAAAGCAACGATTCATTTAAAGGAAAATGCAACCCCAAAATTTTTTAAAAGCAGGCAAGTTCCATTTGCCTTGATGCCTAAATTCAAAGAAGAAATAAATCGTTTAGTTGTCTTAGGCATCATAAAACCTATAAAGTTTAGCGATTGGGCATCGCCTATTGTAATCGCAAAGAAACCTGACGGAAGTGTACGTGTGTGTGCCGACTTTAAATTAGCTGTCAACATGCAAATTGATATCGAGCAATACCCATTGCCAACTCGGGAAAACTTGTTTTATAAATTGAGATTCGGGAAGCTATTTTCGAAAATAGATTTAAAAGATGCATATTTGCAAATGGAATTAGACGAACAGTCGAAGAAGGTACTTGTAATTAATACGCCTTTCGGACTTTTTCAGTACCAGCGGCTTCCATATGGCATTGCTAGCGCACCCGCTATATTTCAAAAATATATTGAACAATTACTCCAAAATATAGAAGGGTGTGCAAATTATCTTGATGATATTATCATCACAGCTCCAACATTTGAAAAACATCTCGAACGACTTGAAAAAGTGCTTACAATTTTAAAAGATAATGGTATTTGTTGTAAAAAAGAAAAATGTTTATTCTTCCAGAAACAAATTGTTTATTTAGGTCGAAAAATAAGTGCATCAGGTATTTTGCCAGACGAGCAAGGTGTCAAGGCTGTGGAAAATCTTAAGCGTCCGCAAAATTTAAAAGAATTGGAAACTTTTATAGGCAAAATAACCTATTATCATAATTTTATTCCGAAGTTTTCAACACTAGCTGCACCGATTAATAAATTACGCCGCAAAGATGTTCCTTTTCATTGGGGAAAAGAACAAGAATATTCTTTTAATGAATTGAAAAGCCATATTGTAAAAGCTACTGAGTTAGCTCATTATCAAGAAAATCTGCCTTTGCTTTTAGCTACCGATGCATCGTCATACGGAATTGGTGCCGTGTTATCACACGTATATCCTGACGGGTCAGAAAAACCGATTGCGTTCGCCTCAAAAACTTTAAATATGCATGAAACCCATTACGCCCAGATTGAAAAAGAGGCATTATCTATTATATTTGGAGTTACGAAATTCCACCAATATGTTTATGGGCGAAAATTTATATTAATTACAGACCACAAACCTCTTGTTAGTATTTTTAACCCAGCTAAGCATCTGCCAATATCGACTTTACAACGACTACAACGCTGGGCAATTACACTAATGGCGTATACATTTGAAATTAAGTACCGTAAAAGCAAAGAAAATGCTAATGCTGACGCCCTTTCAAGATTACCCTTAGGTCCAGATCCCGAATTTGACAAGATAGAAGATTGTCTAAATGTCAATGAAATATTAACAACGCCTATAAATGCTGATCAAATACTAAAGAGCGCAAGTAGAGATAAGGTCTTACAAAAGGTAAAATATCATGTCCTAAACGGTTGGCCGAAACGTAACAATGACCCAGAATTGTCCCCATACTATAATCGTAAACTTCAGTTAACTCTACAGAATGAGTTACTTTGTTTACAGGGTAATGGATTTGATTTTCGTGTAGTTATACCTACGGAATTACAAAATCACATATTAAAACTTCTCCACGAAGGACACTGGGGGACGGTAAAAATGAAGCAATTAGCACGCAAGCATTGTTGGTGGCCCAAAATAGATAAACAAATCGAAGATATCGCAGCAAAATGCAAAGTTTGTAATGAGATTGGTCCAAGCCCAAAGCAAGTTTATTTACCCTGGCCATCACCAACTGGACCCTGGGATCGCATACACCTTGATTTTGCTGGCCCCATCTTTAACTATATGTGGCTTATTTGCATTGATGCTTTTTCGCAATTTCCCTTTGTAGTACAATTAAAACACACAACAAGTAAAGATACAATATTGGCGTTATCATCTATTTTTGCTATTGAGGGGTTGCCAAATGTAATTGTGAGTGACAACGGCCCGCAGTTGGTGTCTGAAGATTTTAAAAACTTCTGTGCGGAAAATGCAATCAAGCATATCACTACCGCCCCGTTTCATCCTCCTTCCAACGGTCTCGCCGAACGTTTTGTTCGTACCTTTAAAACTGCTGTAAAGAAAAACTTGGAAGATGGGTTGCCTCTAAAAAATGCAGTAAATAAATATTTATCAACTTATCGATTCATACCCAATCATGATGGAAAATCTCCTGCCGAGATACTTCATGGTCGTGTTCCACGTACAATTTTGAGCCTAATATCGTCGTTCAAAAAGCAGCCAAGCAACGATGAAAATATACAAAATAAGTTTTATCGCTCACAAACTGTTTTTGCGCGTAATTTTTCCCGTGGCCCTAAATGGATTCCCGCTGAGGTAACGAAACAATTGGGAAGAATGTTGTACATAGTACGAACACCTTGCGGTTACCTTAAACGTCACCAAAATCAATTAAAACACCGGGTAGACGATGAACCACTTCACCAAACTGGGCTAAATAGTAATAATCACAGAATGCAGCGACATAAAATCTTACAACGAGCGAATAGCCGTCGCAGTGATTACCTTCCTTTATTACAGGGAAACAGTAGTTTACAAGATAGTAATCAACACTCACCGAATTCAACAGAGTACAACTGTAAAAACAACAACACCCCAGAAACAAGCTTACGCAGAAGTGAACGACCACGAAAACCGGTTGACAGATACGAAGCAGAAGATTTCAGAAAGCAATAGAAATTTTAAATAAATAATTTCTATATTAAAAAAAAAAAAATATATATTTATAGAAAAGCAATATTATAGATATATATAAAAAAATATATTCATGCTAATTGATATTTTTATATAAATTGTATTACTAATTGGAACACTTAAATATTGAATATTTGTATTTATATCTACACATACATAACTTAAATTGAATTGAATTCATTATTCTTTTAAAATATTTAAAATATTAAAATATAATCTTAGTAGTTTGCTACTATTGTTATGATTTATTATTACTATGATTATTATTATCAAGAAGGGAAGAGATGTTATATATTTACATACATTATATGTTTTGCATGAATACATAAAATACATAACCTCTAATTGATTATCTCTTAAGTATATTATTAAAATAAAACTCAGTCTCATTATAACCGCCGATTAGTAAACATCGTCTTTTAATTGCAACGTGCACTTCCCAAAAATATTACAAATTTTAAAATTGTTAATATAGAACAACGAAAAAATGGCTCTGTAGTTATACAGAGCGAAAGTAACGAAGAAAGAGAAAAAATAAAAGAAACAATGCAAAAGAAAATGGGTGAAGACTACGAAATTAAAGTTCCTAATCAAGCTGGTATGAAAATTAAAATAACTGGTATATCGTTCAAATTAACAGAAACTGAAATTATCGAAAAATTGAGAAGGCAAAACGATTTTCTTAATGATAGCCAAATGGAAGTAATAAAGTTATTTGATTATAAAAGAAATGGTGATACAATATGCAACGCTATACTCAAACTAGATAACGATTCATATATGAAAGTAATGATGGCACAAAAAGTTAATATTGGCTGGGAGAAATGCAGAGTTTTCGACGGTACTCACGTTATACAGTGTTATAAATGTAAAGGATACAACCATAAATCATCGGATTGTAAGAATGAAGAGGTCTGCATTAAATGTCATGGAAGTCATAAATCGAAAGAATGTAATCAAGATACAATAAATAAATGTATTAACTGTGTGAGAGTAAATAACAGGTTGAATCTAGGTTTGGACGAGAATCACTCGACCAAGAGTAAAGACTGTCCTGTATATCAAAATAAATTGAATGCAAAAAAGAGGAGAAGTGGTTTAATGGCATAACAATCACGGAAAATACAAGGCATATACACAAATATACAAGGAATATTAAATAACTATAACCAATTAGAAATATTGGCGGAATTAAAAAAGCCTCAATTTATAATACTGTCAGAAACCCATTTAACCAAAGAAATTAATGAGGAAGAAACGCAGCTCATTGGTTACAACCAATTTGTAACGTTATCAAATTCGACAAGAACAGGTGGAGTAATAACATATTTCAAAAAGAGCTGGAATGTGAAAAAAATCTTTGAAAAAATAATTGACTCAAAAATATGGATAGCTGCTTATATGGCGAAACATAATAACTACACAATTGCAATTACTTCTGTATATAGATCACCTAGCAGTGCTGAATCGGAATTTTTGGGAGTATTAGAAGAAGTATTAGAAGAAATGAATGAATTAAATTGCGATATAATAATAGCTGGTGATTTTAATATAGATTGGTATAAGGACGGTTTTTATAAGAATAAAATGCAATGTTTGCTCGATGATAATGGTCTTAAACAAGTAATAGGCGAGTTTACACGAATTACACAGAGTTCGAAAACATTGATTGACTTTGTTATAACAAATAACAACAATATATCGGCAAAGACCAATAGTTCAAATAAAATTTCGGATCATGAAGCAATAGACATAATAGTTGATAATATGAGACACAACACCAACAGCATTGGTTTTAAAGAAATCGATATTTTTAAATATAATAAACAGCAATATATTAGAGGAATATGGAGCATCCAAGGAATGGATATGAATATAGATTTAAATGACATCGTGATTGTGTTTGATGGTTATCTGGAAAATGCAGTGAAAAATATGACGATAAGGCGTAAAATTAAGGAGAATTGTAATATAAATTGGTTTAATGAGGAACTAAGACGTTTAAAAAGAGAAAAAATTGATAAATACAATATAGCAAAAATAGTAAACTCTAGTGAAGCGTGGGCTATATATAAAGCGATGCGAAATTTATATAAAGTTAAAATTGAAAACGCAAAAAACAATTATATTAATAACAAAATTAATAATGCTACTGACCAAAGGGAAATGTGGAAAGAGATAAAGAATCTTATTTTTAGAAGAAATCGGAGTGCAATAGAAACTGTGATATTTGACCATGTAGAATGTAAGGACAATTGTGATATAGCAGATAATTTTAATAAATATTTTATAAATAGTATTAAGACGATAAGAGATGAGATAAATAATGTGCAATATGTCAATAGGATAACTGTGATAAATTCCAAATTTAAATTTCGAGAAATAACATTGGAAGAATTGAAAACAATCTGTAAAAGCCTAAAGAAGAAATCGGACTATAATAAAGTATCAAGTGACATGATCATAAATAGTTGGCATATCGTCGGCAAAATATTGCTGAGGATAGTGAACAAATCACTACAAACAGGAGTGTTTCCAGAAAATTGGAAAACAGCGATGGTAACACCAATTGAGAAGGTTGCAAAAACAAAAAGATGTGATGAATATCGGCCAATAAATTCTCTTAAAACGTGTGAAAAGATTATAGAAAAAGTGGTTAAGGAACAGTTGGAGCAGTACTTAGAATCTAAGAAAATATTATCGAAATATCAGTCCGGTTTCAGAAAAAAATTCTCGTGTGAAACAGCAATAAATTATTTAATTAACAGATGGAAAAAAACAGACAGGAATAATAAAATATTGGGTATTTTCCTGGATTTTAAAAGAGCGTTTGAAACCATCGATAGAAAAATACTTCTGCGAAAATTACGAGCATATGGCATCGAAGACATAGAATTAAAATGGTTTGAATCATATTTAACAAACAGGAAGCAAATAACGAAAGTAAATGACACTAGATCACACATACTTAACAACGAATACGGTGTGCCACAAGGATCGATATTGGGAGCACTACTATTTGTCCTATATATAAATGATATGCCAAACATATTGAACAAGAGCGAAATAGTTTTATATGCTGACGATACGCTTATTTTTACGGAAGGAGAATCTGAACAAATATGTTATGATAATCTCATCGAGGATATGAATAATGTTAATATATGGCTAAAAATGAATAAACTTAAATTAAATGAAAGTAAAACAAAACTAATGGAGGTAAATTTTGACAGCAATATAACTTAAAAATAAATAATCAAATAATAGAAAAAGTGAACGAAATAAAATATTTAGGCTTTATTATTGATAAAAACTTAAAATTTAAAAATCACATTGACTACATTCGTAAGAAGATCGGAAAAAAGATTAGTTTTTTTAGAAGAATAAGAAACAAAGTCTCAATGTTAACGGCGGTTAATATATATAATACAATAATAAAGCCTCATTTCGAATACGGTTCGACAATATTATTAACATGTTGCACAGCTCATCAAATCGAAAGATTACAAAAATTACAAAACAGGGCAATGAGAATCATACTTAAAGTCAACAGATATACGTCGATCCACTTCATGCTTGAATCTCTTAAATGGTTAAATGTAGAACAGCGGCTTAAATTTAACACTCTAAATTTCATCCACAGAATTAAAAACGGTGAAGCACCAGAATACCTAACAGAGCAAGTATCGTACGTGAGGGAATCTCAACCATACCACCTTAGAAATGCGGAACATTTTAGAATAGAAAGGGTATCATCATCAGCAATGCAGCGGTCACTATTTTATAAGGGTTTTCAACTATACAACTCCCTTCCAAATAATGTATTTTTTTTAATACTAATAAAGAAATAATAATAATAATAATAATAATAATTCTCATTAAAGAATTTAATAAATTTGTTCCCTAATAAGTTATCCATCAGTGTGGCTCGGTTTTATTTATATACGATATTCTCATTGAATTGAAAATTTATTTTAACAACACTTGTATACAAATTCGTAGTAAATTATGTATTTTTTTTGTTTTGTTTGAAAAACAAACTAAACACACCCATCCCAAGTACAACGTTTCAATAATGATCCAAACATTTACCCATCAGTCGTCGGTTTTTATTTGAGGTTACAATACCGCCTACATGCCTCATAAAAGTGGCACAAATGGATTTACTGTGTAAATGCTGTTTAAGGTGATGTTTTATGAAGTGACATGTTGTTGTTTGTGTTTTCTAAGGTGGGTATGTGTTAATTTAAACAATGGCTTTATTTAAGAAAAGTTTAACAAATTAATAATAAAAATATATTGTATTTAAACAAAAAAAAAAAAAAAAAACATATGAAAAGGTAAATAATTTTCCCTACAGTCTGTGTAATCATCATGCTGTTGTTGTTTCAATTTTCGTTTTAACTTTCCCTTTATCAGTACTTTAAAGTAAACAAAAATATGAAAAAGACTGAAAATTAATGCAGAATAACGTTCAGAATTATAATAATTTATGTGTACTTTATTTTAAATTTTTTATTTCATAAATTTAGCACAACAAGATTAAGATATTAAAAATTAAAACACCAAAGCATATTAAAAATAATTGTTGCGAAGACAGAATAAACGCTAAATATTTATTCTTGAAGCATGTAGCAGGTACAAGAAGAACAAATGATCAAAGAAATTAGGAGAAGGTAAAAGTACAATAACAAAACTACATTGAAAGGCAGTGATAGGTAAAGAAGAAATAACAATAACAAATCAACAATGAAATTTAAAAAATTACCAGATCAAGGAAGGATGGCGTATTGTTACACTTTTACCTTTTAAAATATCAGCTCATAGATTGCAATTAAAATAAAAATAAATTTGTGCTTAGTTTGAATTAAAATTCTTTATTATTTGCACAATTCTGTGTGCCACTGTTCACAACTTGATGTAACAACAACAATTGCTTTTCTTTGTTATTCCTCTGTTTAAACCCTTTGCATAAACAATAACAATTACTAGACAATTATTCGACAGATCTTTGTAACGGAGATCTTCAAACCAGGATTACTGTCTTCAAACGCAACGTGTCTTCACACAAGACTGACTGAACTTTACTAACTCAGTCGCCTGCTTCGCCTTAACTTTTATATGGTAGGGTAAACAGTCTGATGAATGTTCATGAAGGCGAATGTTCGTGACTTCGCCTTCTCGAAATCTCTATAAATGTCAACATCGTTGTTTACTGACTATTTTGATCCTGCTGCTACTACTACTTTTATGATTTTCTCTTAAAATATTAACATAATGCTTTCCAGTTATTTATGGTTTGGTATTTGGCCAAACGTTCCACATATACTAAATAAAATAAATCCGTAAATAAAATTTTTTCCGTTGTCCTGGTGTATATATGTTTTTACCATATGGTATAACGAATTCATGTCGACTGTTTACCATCGTTTGAAATATACTTAATGTCGGTAATGGCTATGTGGTATACTCCAGTATCAACGTCACAGATTAAGTATTTTAATCAAAAATTTTAGCTTTCCCGGACCAAAAACCCATGAATTGTAATAATCGATACTCACTTTCTTTTTCAAATACAATTAAATTATTACACAGTCCAATAGAAAATTTGAAAATCTAATGACTCATGACTTTCATCCGGCATAATATCGAATGTCATTTTATCGGTGAAGAATAGTTTATAATGACTTCATATGTCTTCATATGATGCTTTATAAATGGTGATTTTATAGCTATTATCATTTTGGCAACACTGGTTTAAACAGCTCACGCACGTTTCGTGTTTTGTTTCACTGTCAAACATCTTCAGTTTGGTCTATAATTTAACCATGAATCGTCTTACAATCGAACAACGCTTGAAAATCATTGAATTTGGCATCATTGGACCGTACTTCTTCAAAGATGCTGCGAATCGTAACGTAACGGTGAATGGTAAACGCTAACATGAGATGATATCCAACTTTTTTTTGCCCAAAATGCAAGAGCTTGACTTGCATGACATGTGGTTTCAACAAGACGGTGCCACAGGCCACACAGCACGCGTAACAATGGACTTATTGAGAGGCGAGTTCGGTGAACATTTTATTTCACGTTCGGGACCGGTCAATTGGCCGCCTAGATCGTGCGATTTACGTCTTTAGACTACTTTTTGTGGGGCTATGTTAAAGCTCATGTCTATATAGACAAGCCCGCTTCAATTGACGCATTGGAAGACAACATTGAAGCATTTATTCGTGAGATACCGGCCGAAATGTTGGAAAGAGTATGCCAAAATTGGACTAAGCGGATGGACCATTTGAGGAGCAGTCGCGGTCAACATTTGCATGAAATAATCTTCAAACATTAAATTATATGGACCGTACTATCGATTCAAATAAAGATTTCATGCATTTTTATGAATTTTATGTGTTTTTTTTTTTAAATTTTCCTATAGCTTTTAAAAAATCACCCCTTACTACACATACTATGATGTATGGTCTCTACAACCATAAAGAAATTTAAAAATGAAAATTTCAAAAATCTCGTTGCAGGGTGGTTAGAGATGCTGCATAATCTGCAGAGGATATGATTTTTTTCCTTTTTTGCTTTGCTTGTTTGCTGTTTACAGTAATTGTTTATTTTTCCTCATTTTTTTTTTGTTTTTTTTTGTTAAGGTTGTTGTTTGCATTGTTTGTTGTTTTAGGTATTTATTGTTGGTATCATTTTTGTTGTTGTTGTTGTTGTTGAAGTTGTTAATGTTTTTGTTTTTACTCGTATTGTCATGTATTGTTTGTTTACGAGTGAATAATGTTTTTGAAGCTGACATAATGCATTTGTATGTTGTTTTCTAATACCCACGACGACAATAACAACAGCAACGACTACAACACCAAAATTGCGAGATGTTGTATCCAAAAAGACCGTAAGACCGTCTGCTGTCGTATCATATTGTATGGTATTGTATCACTCGCATTGCTTTGCCGTTGCTACGTTTCCATTGCGTTGCAACAATTGCTGTCTTGTTTATTTATTTAATGTTTTCATTTTTATTTTATTTTTTTTTTTTCATTTTTATTTCTTCGTTACTTTTATTCAACAATGTTCGTTTTCTTCTTATCATTATTGTTGTTTGTGTTGTGTTGTGTTGTGTTCTGTTGTATAGAAGTTTGCGCTTTGCCACAATTCACTTAACACTTTGACATTTTCATTTCGACAGCTAATTGAGGGCGACAGACTATATCGAAATTATAGCACTTTGAGAGAGAGATTTTAAAACATTTGTCTATCTATTGTTGTTGCTGTAGTATTGCATTGAAACGTACAATTTTTGCTCAAGTCAAAGATTTAAATAAACGAGTAATATTGTATCACGAAAATACTGTGTATGAAACTTAAGTTCACCGATACCACAATATGTCAATCGATTTGTGCAATTAAACAATTTTTTTGAAGAGAAATAAGTTTTAGTGTTCAATATTTAATACAATAATTTAATACATACATGAAGAAACTAAAACAGAACAGAATTTCTTAGGATAATTCTATGAAACTGTCGCCTACATCGAAGGTCTAATATTACTTATAGAGAAATAGAAGACATAGGTTTACTAATGTCTACGTGGCTACTTACATAAGTATAATTTTGGACAAGGACAATGTTTCTGCTGCTACCAAATGAGAGATCTATATAAGGACGACTTTACCCAAACCAAAACTACAGGCAGGCTTCTGGTTTACAGCCTGAAAAAGGGAATATTATGTAGAACTGAGTAGAATGGATTTTGTGATGCCGACCAGAGATCAGCAATGAATCGTTTTTTCGCTGCTCATAAGCACTCATGAAATGTTGGATATAAGTGAGTCAACAATATTGAAATTTAACTATGCACTCTGATTCATTCATACTCACTACAACGTTGATTTATAAGTATGAGTACAATGAGTATGAGTACAACGTTGACAACGAACTCATACCATTCGAAATATGTTTGATTCTTATGTCTACTCATTCAGATTCATAACTTAAGAAAAGTACTTATAAATGATTCGAGTGATTCGAGGCATTATAAAATTAAAGCTTATCAAAATACTAAGGGTAACAAATTTATGATATATCCTATTTACGAATCACAGTCATGGATAACGTTTGGAAATTTGTTTTTTCCAAATTGTCTTCTCTGTGAAACAAGATTGTTTAAAACATAGAATATTTTTCATTTTGAATCCATCAAAAATCCATTAAAAATACACAAAATTAGTTCAAACAGTTAAAGACACAGATATTGTGATTCTGGAATCTTCTGCGAAAAATTAATATTGTTACGAAATTGGAAACGGTGTACCATTGTTTAACATTAAAACGATAAACAAAAGCTACACAAACAAATACAACGAACTTGTTACAAGCGAACGCAACAACAAGCAATGTGAACAAAATACACAAACTACAATGAAGTCGCGATAGAGCTCTCGAGAAAGCATGAACATTCTACTTCAAGAATGTTCGTCAGACTGTTTACGTGGGCATATAAAAAGGGAAGACAAAGCAGGCAACGAGTAGTAATAATTCAGTCAGTTTTGTGTGAAGACGCGCTGCGTGTGAAGAAAACAGTCGTGGTTTGAAGATCGCCATTGTAAAGATTTAGCGAACAATTGTTAGTGCTTACGCGAACAGACGTGTAATGAAGAATAGCGAACTAAATAAAATTATTGTTCGATACATCAAGTTGTAAATAGTGGCACACGAAATTGTGCGAACAATAAAGAGTTTAATTGAAACTAAACACAAATTTATTTTTATTTTGTTTGCAATCAACGAACTCATATTTTAAACGTTTTTAAAAAGGTAAAAACGTAACAATATTTATTGCTATGAGTCGAACAAGGTACAGCAACTAGGATTTTTCTGATATATTCTAGACATAAAAATAAAGGAGCAATCCCCTTCTCTTAAATATTGAAAATTTTAGCATACCGGCAGATACAGTGAGTTGGAAAAATCTGTGTTCTTTGTTTGTTCTATGTTCAGAACTACATCTGCTCAGTGAAATATATGCCAATCCAATTGAAGATAGTGGATTATCATCCACTTCAACACCGTATATCGTATACCGTAGGGTACATAAATATTTGCCAACAACTCATTTACTGTTCAATCTTTAATATTGACACCCATATTTGATGCCATGGAACGTTTTTAAATTAAAATTTTATAAAGAATCTTAAGAATGCATGGATAATCGGTGTTTAATGCTGTATTCAGTGATCCTTGCGTAATCATTGCTTTGTTAATTCTGAAATCATTTGAGCAAAACAGAGGCTTTCGAACAATGCCTACCACTTTTTTAATTAAGTTTTAGACCACCAACCGCTTCTCTAATAAGCTTCTCTTTTGTGTGTCAATAACAAAAAAGGATCTAAAATGCGTTTCACTAAACATGCCATATACCACATAGCATACATAATATACAATAAATACAAGCAGATGTCCTTGGCGAAATACTTCAAAACAACAAAAAGCGAAAGAAAATTGAAAACAATTTCAAAAGAAGAAAATTAAACATCATTACACACCAATAACAACGACATCAACAGAACACTCTACTTTTGAACGCACACACTTCACTTTATTCAATTGAATGTACTTACAACACATGCATCTTCATCATCATCAGCATCAGCAACATCAACATCAAATACAAACAAACACGGCAACACATTTAATAATGAAACAAACCAAAATTGGAATTCACATTTCAAGTGTTTACTTCTGATAACACCAGGAAAAATATACGTCAAATCTGTCCAAAATTAACGAGCCACCCCTCAAACATTGGCAAACTTTTACAAGACCTCAGAACAATTTATACGACTTTATTTTCACTATCAAATGAAATTAGAAAAAAAGAAAAATGAATTTTTGTAAATTTATTCACCCAAACAAAATGTATATCCTTCTTTAAAATACATATGTACATATGTATTCAGGATATGGTATGTTGGTGTTGTTGTTGTCATTATAAGAATTATAAAAGAAATGAAATTAAAGTCAGCAAACTGGCAACTTAAGTGCGATGTTCAACAAGCATTACGGATTGTGCAACAATACCCCCCCCCCATGCACGTATGATGCCATACATTTATTTCGTAATATTTTGCATGCGCATTAGCACACTAATCGAAATGATATTTGCTAAATGGGGAGAGTATCCCCAAACTAATGAATATTCTGGATATTTAGAAAAACAGATTCAAAACACATTGAAAGCGAGGTATTTTCTTGTTTTATTGTTATAGTGTTTTAGTAACAGATCTGCAGGGAGTGCTGAGGTTGTGGAGGAAACGCTTCTCTACTCTGCTATCGGGTCCGATATCTAACCTTTTTTTTTTTAAACTAGTGCTTATTTCGTGAATGGTAACACTTAGCTCATGTCTGATTTGACAGATAATTAGTTTTATCCTTCCGCTGAACGAATATGGTTGTGCGATCGACTTACAGAAGATGCCGATTTTGGCAAAAAAATCATCTTTTCAGATGAAGCTCATTTTGATCTTGGCGGGTATGTAAACAAGCAAAATTGTCGCATTTGGGGCACAGAAAACCCGCACGCATACATTGAAAAGCCGGCGCACCCAAAACGAGTCACTGTTTGGTGCGGATTTTGGTCCAGAGGCATAATTGGTCAATGACGATCGTTATCGGGCCATGTTGAACGAATTTTTGTTCACAAAAATTGAAGAGGAGGATATTGGCAACATTTGGTTTCAACAGGACGGCGCTACGCGCCACACAGCCGAAGCTACACTTGATGTTTTGCGCCCTGTTTTTGAAGATCGCATTATCAGCCGCAGAGCTGATGTCGTTTGCCCACCTCGGAGCTGCGATTTGACACCGTTGGACTATTATTTGTAGGGTGCCGTCAAAGATAAGTGTTACGCCGACAAGCCAGATACAATTGACGCTTTAAAGGACAATATTCGTGAGGCATTGGTGAAATACAGCTGCACACAATCCATAATGTGCTTAAAAATTAGACCGATCGTGTAGGCTACAGCTTGGCCAGCCGAGGCAGCCTTTTGAATGAAATTATTTTCCATTATTAACCGGAAGGATTGTACTTTCAAATAAAAAAAGAAATTTGAGAAAATATTCAGTAGTATTTTTTTTAAAGCATTTTCAAAAAAAAAAAGTTATTTGGCGAACCCTTTACAAGGCGATGACGTCTTACCAATACCGCCTTTAGAGATGATGTTCCGAACCCGATCGATGATGACGTCGTGGAGATTCCGCTGGCTAGCCATGACGCGATTATGCGTCTTAAAAACAATAAAGCTGCAGGTCCTGATGGCCTCCCCGCTGATTTGTTTAAGACCGGATGTAATGAGTTGGTAGAGCGCATGCACCAGCTTATTTACAAAATATAGCTAGAGGAAAGTATGCCCAACAATTGGAACCTCATTGTCCTTTGTCCTGTCCTGAAAAAGGGAGACCCTAGGAAATGCGTCAACTACAGGGGTATAAAACTTCTCCCTATCGCATATAAGGTCTTTACAGGCGTATTGTGTGAACGACTGAAGCCACTTGTCAAATCACTGATTGGACCTTATAAGTGCGGCTTCAGACCTGGCAAGCCCACCATCGACCAGTTCTTCACACTACGCCAAATCCTGGAAAAGACCCACGAAAAACAAGTTGACACACACCATCTTTTTGTCGACTATAAGGCAGCCTTCAATAGCACCATAAGGGATCGTATTTTTGCCGCAATTTCTGACTTCGGTATACCTGCAAAGCTGATAAGGCTCCATCAAGGTAGTAAGCGACCTCTCAGAACTTTTTGTTACCGTGCGAGGTTTCAGACAAGGCGATCCCTTAACATGCGCCCCTTCAACTTCGTCATGGAGAGTTTTCTGCGAAAGACGAGAGTGCATCGTCATGGCACTATTTTTCAAAAAAGCGTGCAGCTGCTTGCGTACGTTGACGGCATTGACATCATATGGCGTACCAAGCAAGATGTTACTGCTGCCTTTAGTGCTATTGAACAGAAGTCTACTAAGATGGGTCTGGCAGTAAATGAGGGCAAAACAAAATATATGTTATCGGCAAGTAGAGACGTGCGGCGTATTGATTCTCAGATTACGGCCGACAACTATACTTTTGATACAGTCAAGGAATTTATTTATCTTGGCTACGCCAAAAATGATGTCAGTCTGGAGATCAAGAGCAGGATCACTCTTGGCAACAGGTGCTACTATGATCTCAATAGGCAATTGAGTAGCAGAGACCTCTCTCGTACGACAAAACTAATACTCCACAAGACGCTCATCCTACCCCTGCTTCTTTATGGCGCAGAGGCATGGACCCTATTAAGCACTGATGCAACAGCCTTGAGAGTATTCGAGGGAAAAGTCCTACGTAAGATCTTTGTTCCAGTGCGAGTTGGCGATGATTTCCGCATCCGATCCAACACTGAGCTGTATGAGCTCCTCAACGACATAGGCGTTGTGCAGCATATTAATATCCAGCTGGCGTAGGTGCGCAAGAAGCAGAGGCGCCTGGAAGATGTCTGGCGGCAGGCTGAAATCCGTTAATCGGGTTGTTAATGGCCAATTAAGGAAGTAAAGTAGAGTGTTTCAGTTAAAAAACCAATAACGGAATATTGAATAAGACCAAGTAATTGCTATCTAAAGGGTAATTTTTTAGCTATTATCTTTTTGGCAACACTGGTTTAAACAGCTCACGCACGTTTCGTGTTTTGTTTCACTGTCAAACATCTTCAGTTTGGTCTATAATTTAACCATGAATCGTCTTACAAACGAACAACGCTTGCAAATCATTGAATTTGGCATCATTGGACCGTACTTCTTCAAAGATGCTGCGAATCGTAACGTAATTGTGAATAGTGAGCGCTACCGTGAGATGATATCCAACTTTTTTTTGCCCAAAATGCAAGAGCTTGACTTGCATGACATGTGTTTTCAACAAGACGGTGCCTCATGCCACACAGCACGCGTAGCAATGGACTTATTGAGAGGCGAGTTCGGTGAACATTTTATTTCACGTTCGGGACCGGTCAATTGGCCGCTTAGATCGTGCGATTTAACGCCTTTAGACTATTTTTTGTGGGGCTATGTTGAAGCTCATTTCTATACAGACAAGCCCGCTTCAATTGACGTATTGGAAGACAAATATGAAGCATTTATTCGTGAGATACCGGCCGAAATGTTGGAAAGAGTATGCCAAATTTGGACTAAGCGGATAGACCATTTGAGGCGCAGTCGCGGTCAACATTTGCATGAAATAATCTTCAAACATTAAATTATATGGACCGTACTATCGATTCAAATAAAGATTTCATGCATTCTGAATTTTATGCGTTTTTCTTTGAAAAATTTTCCTATAGCTCTTAAAAAATCACCCCTTACTTCGAAAACAGGTACCTAAAATATTCATAAGGTCCAAATGAAATCCAAACAAAAAAAAAAAAAAAAATTAAATATCCCCGAAGTTTCCCACAACCTTGAACATCGTCTCCACAAGATGCAAAATTCGTCCAAAATAATGTATTGGTTAATTGATAACACTGCTAATCGAGGAAGATAAAACTATAGCTCTTAAAAAATCACCCCTTATAGACATAAAGATCCATTAGATAGAATTGCATAGCTACGGTTATTATAACGTAAAACAAAAAGAACTTGTTTTATTCTTTTACAGTAGTATTTTGATTTGGAAATCGGGCCCATATTTAATCGCGGTGTTTTAACAAAAGTTTTTATGGTTACTGACTTTATTTATTAAAAGTGCACTTTGGCGGTCTACGTCTCTGGCAGTCACCATAATCTCGAACTGGATAATTGTTAACCTAATAATCAATTAAGGCTTAACGTTACGAGAGTATGATTTGGTGGAACATGAGGCGCGTCTCTATTTAAACAGACCATTGTTCAGACCCTTGCAGAATATAGAAATACTAATGCTTCCATTTTTCGCTTTTGGTAATTACTCTGTAGGAATTTATGACGACAATGATTCAATTGAGATCTTCACGAATGGATTTACGAAAACCAGGGTGAAAGTCGGTACCGATTTTTGTTTAAGGGTTATAAACAATAAAATCAGACGAACTTTCCAATCAACTGGATTAGGTTAACGCATTTTTATAGATATCAAAACAACCCTGAAGGACGAGGATGGTACTTATAAGATATCCATTGTTAGATGCTGAACATGTTAGAGATGGCGTGACATTTTAATGTAACCCTTTCTTGGATGACGCGGGCAATGAGAGAAACCTATTTGTTGGTGATATAACTAAGGAAGACATTAAGTCGCCGTAGTCTAGTAGGTAGTGTGTTGGCTTGTTAGACATAAAGCCAGGGTTCGAGCCCCAGGCCAGACATCAAAACAAAATACAAAAAGTATTTCTTCGGCGATTTCCTCTCAGCAGATTTCTGGCAAAAACTCTGAGAGTAAATAAAATTGCCATGAAAAGTTTCTTTTAATTTTTTTTTTTTTTTTCAAAACGTCAGCCAATTCTCGTTATCAGAAATCATCTTTTGTTCCGGAACGCGTTCCTTTACAAAAAGGAAGTACCGGAATGACGTTCCGGAGCGTTCCGGCTCGACAACACCACTGATTAGGTATTCTAAGAAGGGTTTCGTTTGACTAACAGTTGTGAAGGTTGTGATGCAACATTATCATACGTTCAACACAGTAGGATCTTGTCTTGGATCCAAGTTCAGTTGGAAATTTGTTTATATTTCCTTCCTTCCCATCTTACCTAAACTAATCTATTGCTGTAGATTACATTACAGTTCATACAACATGGGAATTAAAACAATTGTTTTGATAAACTCTTAAACTCAGATTAAAAAAAAACTCTGATTTGTCCGGAAAATGATGTACGAGCTTACGAAGGATTTTATTGTTAAAACTTAGTTGTAGTAAAATGATCGTTGTTAGTTAGGTTTACTTCCCATCAGCTGTATGTACATATATTTGACAAAAATAAATCATGTACTGATTCAAACATTTCCTTTTGTTACGCCTGACAGTGGATGACATTGATATATGAACGGCACTGTATAGATGAAAAGGTAAAGTGGACTTAGAAGATGCATTAGCAACATAAAAACGTCAGCTAACAAAAAGGAAACGGGAGCCTCAAAATTAAAAACCGTGTGAGCTAGTGAGTTAAGAAGTAAGCGGAATAATATACTCAAACACTTAAAGTCATGCCATCATATTGTACAAATCCAATATGATCTCAAGAGTTACAGTTGGAAAGATGAAAATATTGTAACTCAAGTTCTTTTTTTTTCCATAAATACGCATAAACGAAAAAGAGAAAAAAAAATGGAAGGGGTTCTCACTATTAACCAACAATAAACCATACACACTTTTGTTTACAACACACAACAAAATACGACTTTCCAAGTAGAAACTGCATTCAGTCACATAAAAAATCTTTGCTGAGGCCCTGCAAGGGATGAACAGCAGCAGAATGCTAGGATGATTGCGTAGTTTCGGGCTGTTGGTAAATTATTACAGCCGTAAAGGCCATTGTAATTATGGGCTGCATTTTAGAGGGTTGCTTGTTAACACACAACAACATAACTGTGGAAGACAACAACAACACCAACATGAACTCATTAAATTAACTGAGAATTATTTGTGTGTACTCATCGTAATTGTCATCATCACCATCATCGACATCACTGTCATATATTTGTGCCTGGTGGAGATTTCTCTTTCACGGAAATTCTCACAATCGTAAATTTTCTTCCACTGTTCTTTTGTTTCCCTTTTCTTTCTTTGTTTTGTTTTCCCTTTTCGCCTATTTTTGTTTTTTTTTATTTGTTTTATAATTCTGTGGTCGTTTCAGCAATTCACGGTTTTCAAAAGGGGGCGGTACGTTGACTTTTCCCAACCAAACGAAAATAAATTAACTTTGGATTTACGTTTTGGCAATTTCGTTCTCTACGAAATGTTTTAAAAATTACCCAGGACAGGACTTGAAGTTCGCTTTCTTGTACAAAATGGAAAACATTTTAAAATATTTCAATAACAAAAAAAAATTCATAAAAATTAAATTACAACCTTGGGCTGGCTGCCTACTTTCATTTTAATTTAATAGGATTTCTATCAAACTAAAACAGTAATTGGAAACAGTCTAAATGAATAGCTTTTGTTACCATTCACTCATTCCATTATCAGGTTTGTTGACAAACAATTTCGTTATGAGATTTCATTCGGTGCTAAAGATTTTTTATGGTTGAAATAGATTTTGCCAATGGTCGTGTTGCGATACCATAAAGTTTAGGAATATTTACTTCAAGTCACAAGGTTATTAAGAATAATATTTTTATCTTCAAATGCCCACAAGTATTCGGATCTGATCTGATTTTCTTTTATAAGACCAACATTCAGGGGATGGACCCTACTCATGCAGTACATTATATTGGAATTAGGAAAAGAGTATTAGATTTGAATCAGCTTATATTGTTACGAAAATAAAAAATGGACCGAGAATGGAATACAACTCTTATGTATGGACCAGTGTCTCAAAGTCTATTTTGAGACTTCACCACCACGTACAGAAAAGGGCGAAGTGCTAATTAATGACGGTAGGGTATTCAACTCTATTGATTCATATGAGCATTGTCGCTATTTGGCTTGTGTTTCTCTTGTGTGTTTTGATCGCACAATGCATTCCAGACAGAATTTGCAGAGGTCTTTCCTGCCACTTATAATATTGTTACGTTTTTACCTTTTAAAATTTGATTGCAAATAAAATAAAAATAAATTTGTGTTTAGTTTTAATCAAAACTCTTTATTATTCGTTCAATTCTGTTTGCACCTGTTCACAAATTGATGTAGACAACAACAATTGCTTTTCTTTGTTATTCCTCTGTTTATACTCTTGGCATAAACAATAACAATTGCTAAACAATTATTCGACAGATCTCTCCAAACTTCACTAACTGACTCGCCTGCTTTGCCTTGCCTTTAATATGGCAGAGTAAATAGTCTGATGAATTTTCTTGAAGACGAATGTTCGAGGCTTCGCCATCTCGAGTTCTCTATAAATGTAAATATCGTTGTTTGTGTATTTTGTTTACATTTATTCTTATAGTATTTATTGTTGTATTTTTGTTTATTTGTTTACATTTTTTTAAGCTGGTCTTTGATGGCATATTTTTGTTTACTTGTTTACCACTTTTTATGCTGATGTTTATTACGCAGTGCGATAATTTGTAAACAAGTTCATTGTTTTGTTTTTGTGGCTTTTGTTTATAATTTTAATGTTAAACGATGTAAAAGCAAAACACCAGTATCTAGATTTTTTTCATTTTCGTAACAATATACAAAGAAATAAAGTGAATTTAGTTTCACGTATCAAAAATTCATATATGATATGAAATATTTTTTTTTTATAATTTTTTCAATAGAATTAAATTTGTTTTATTTTTTAGTTCAAGAAATACAGTCAAAGAAAAAGTCTACATACACCCGCTAATTTTTAAATGACAAAACAACGCTACATCTTTTACTATTTAATAAATATCAGCGGTTATATGTAGACTTTTTTCATTGACTGTATGTACAATAAAAGTTATTCGAAAAATAATAATCATTTTCAAACAGTTCTTATGCCTTAAATATAGGCATATGACCACATGTTCATTCCAGTGAATGGGATTTTCTATATTTACAGTGCAGTTAGAAAGTGATTGTATAGTATCACATATTTTTTATTGAAGTTGTTTCTATTTTCTCAGTCTCAGTAAATACTCTCGTAAAATATTTACTTGGTTAGTAGCATTCCACCATACGTATATCCATTTATCTATATACATATGTTTACATGTATGTATTGTGGATAGATGGATGATATCAATGAGTGATGTACCATAAAATGTTTTAATTAACCAATTGAAAAACTTGTCAACGTAATTGAAATTGTTGACACTTAAAACAAGAGTACAAATGAAATTTTCAAAAATTTAATAACACGCTTAAACAGTAGACAGATATTGTATCTCGTGTGTATCTTGTGAATAGAATAACAGCAAATACAATTGCAATTGATAATATACAGTGGACAGCAAAAGTCTAGTGCTCCAATATATTCTGACCATAAAAAAATCCCCACAGTCTTAATACTCTTGCACAAAGTCCCGATATGACTTCATGAGAGTATTTAGGAGATCGTTTGAAAGAACGGTTACGTAATTGCTAAACCTCAAACAAAAGTCAACCGAAAAACTTGCTCATTGTGCCACCAAACAAAACTTGTACATTCAATTCCAAAGGGGTTAAATGGAGTGCTTGACCTTAAGGGATATTCTACTAAATACAATTGATAACATTTTCATATATTAGGATTTTGAATTTTAAATTTACTCAGGGTTCTCCTTAAGGGTACCTTTGGAGGCATCTGAAACTTTTCCTTATTTTTCTCTTGTTTTATGAAAAACATTAAAAATTGTTTATTTTATAATAAAACAGAAATAAATGAATAAAATAAATATAAAAACTATAAATTTTTATACAAATTGTTGGTTAAAATTCATGAAATTGTCAAAATATATTGCCGTACTAAGACTTTTGCTGTCCACTGTATATACCACAATACATATGACATACATATATTCATTTACATCCACAACAAATGTACTCAGACAGGGAGACAGGGAGACATATGAAGAGAGTATGGTACATGCAATTTGTTGCAAGCGGCATTATCAGTAGACGCAGAATTAAAAGCAGCAATACAACCATAATAATAATTATGTGTACCATATACAGACATCGGGAACAAAATACAATTAAATTTTAATTAAACCAATTACATACTCACAACATACAGATGTAGAAACATTACAGTCTCCAATGCATTTGTATTGTGTATCTAGAATGCTTAAATGCTGTCGGACCATGGCTATTTTTGAAAATATGTGGAGAATAGAATGGGTAAAATTTAAAACCCAAGTTGTTTATATAACACGGGAGATTTTGAAAACACAGAGCATATGAGAGAAAAAATGTCGTGAAGTTGATCGTGTATGCTAGGTTAGGTAAGGTGCTCAACCCCCTTAAAGGAGAGGTCACGTATGCCAGCATTTACCAGGTGATCAAACATTCCCTAAAGGAATGCCACGTGCAAAATCAATCTTGTTATTGCAGCAATCCTTATATTAGGTAGCTCGATTAAATATTGTTACGTTTTTACCCTTTTAAAAACGTTTAAAATATGAGTTCGTTGATTGCAAACAAAATAAAAATTAAATTCTTTATTGTTCGCACTATTTTTGTGTGCCACTGTTTATAACTTGTCGTATATAACAAAAACTGCTTGTTCGCTATTCTTCTTTCCCTACGCCCTTTGCGTAAACAACAACACTTGTTCGTTAGATCTGTACAGCGGAGATCTTCAAACCACGACTATTCTCTTCACATGCAACGCGTCTTCACACAAGACTGACTGAATTCTTACTACTACTGGTTGCCTGCTTTGTCTTGCCTGTTTATAAACTTAAACAGTCTGACGAACATTCTTGAAGTCGAACGTTCTCGAGAGCTCTATCGCGACTGCATTGTTGTTTGTGTATTTTGTTTACATTCCTTGTTTTTGCGTTCTCTCATACTGATGTTATTGGTTTACTTGCAACAAGTTCGTTGTGTGTGTTTGCGTAGCTTTTGTTTATCGTTTTAATATTAAACGATGATACACCGTTTCCATTTTCGAAACA
Source organism: Sarcophaga caerulescens (assembly GCA_927399465.1). Taxonomy (NCBI): domain Eukaryota; kingdom Metazoa; phylum Arthropoda; class Insecta; order Diptera; family Sarcophagidae; genus Sarcophaga; species Sarcophaga caerulescens. Next base: position 25,315,546 of record OV656867.1, read on the forward strand.
GTATGTTAGAGAGTGAGAGATCAAAAATCACCGTTGCTCTACGACAAGAGCAAGCCATTGACACATGAGGTGAAAGACAGTCTCTTCCCTTTCCTCAGACCCACACCTCCTGCAAAAGTCAATTGCCGGAATGCCAAGTCTTTCGACAAGTCCTTCCAAATGGACAGTAGCTCGTAATAATTGCTATTGTGCGATAGCTGGTCATGCAATTTAAAGACAGATGTGAGTAGGCCTCTCCCTGTCCACACGTGTCCAACACAGTCTAGCAATATTGCATGTACTCTCCTGCGGCCAACGAGATTGGGTTTCCATGTAAAACGAATGGAGAATATCGAAATTAACTAAAGCAATCGGAATACTAATGCCTTGTAGCATGTCGGTGATTGCAAGCTTCATACGGTCTCTGGCCGGCTCATCAGCAATGCTATTTCCAACGATATCCAGATTGCATGTCTTGCAATGAACCGAAATTTCTCTGAAATTCATGCACCAAGACGGACGTTAAAACTACGTTCATTAGGAACTTAATCGCAACTTTGCTGTCCGATTAAATGAAGAGGATTTCAGGGAATATTCCGACACTCAACAAGCATTGTGCCGCTTTCAAAGTTTCCATTACCTCTGTTTTGAAAACTCTCCAGTGATCTTTCAGCCCATTGGAAAGTTTAATATCAGAACCCACCCTGTCACTCATCTTTATGCCATCAGTGTACACTTCCCATTGGGAAGATCCGGGTGAGCAGATCAGTCCCTTGTTGGAATTCTAAAATCGAATGTTCAATTGGTCGTGTAACTATTGTAAAAGTATTGAAACTATTGAAACAATGATAGTTGGACAATGGTGAAGAAATTGGCAGAGTTTGTTCTGAAAACGATCTAGACTGATCTGGAAACACAGCTAGCTGTCTGAACACAGACTGCTGATGATCGTATATAATGCTTGCGCTGTTCCGGATAGAAAATTCTCAGGAGGAGTTTGATTTTTAGTAGAATCACCACATACCGAGAACCACAACATGCTAATGATCCGAAGAGATCTTCTTACCTTGACGAAAGTAAAAAATGATTCCAGAGTGTAGCGAAGAGCATAATAAATTTCGTCCATAGTAATCCATTATTTGTCAGTAGCTTAGTTTCAGTCATGATTCTTTCAATTCAGACATTTTCAATTTACCTTCTGCAGATGTTAGAAGTGTAACCTCTTCTCTTATTGCCTTGGGGAATTCCAGGCAATTATCTTTATACTTATAATGGCATGAGTGCTTCCCAAATATGGAAAATCCAACTCCACTTTCGTTTTGTGATATCAAGTCGGATTAGCGTATCACCAACTCTTTCTCACATGCCTTAGTTTGAGATGACTTCCGATGAGAATATTTCCAAAACTCTCCGTAGTAAATTATTGATGAATAAATGTAGCAAATAAGAATGGTTAGAAGAGGTGTCCTAATATTCACAGTCTTACAATATCATTGCACACACATGTGCAGATAAAAATTAAATTTGTTTCTTTGAATTTGATGGTATTTTCGGGAGCGCCCAAAGTGTCTAGCTATTATTTAGTTTACAACATAAGGTTATAATGGTTCCCTAATAGCGAAAAGCACAGGGGTTCACAAGTTTTGCACAGACTATTTAAATTGATGTTATCTACTCTACATGCTTTGACATTTTTAAGTGGCACATGGTGATAGTAATATTTGTCGCATTTGTATAGGCTCAGCGCATATCAAATTTAACTCGGCGATTCCAGCATTGCCAATATCATGGCGTATTGTTCTTCCATTAAGACGATACATATGTATGTATATCAGGATAGATGTTGGACCATATTATCAATTATAAGTTAAAATATGATGTGCTTTCGCCTAAAGGATAATTTAATGCATTCATAATAAATCGTTGGTTGCGGACTCATACCGCCTTCGTGATTTTAATACTGAGTATCAACTGCAGCCTGTGCTCTTGGTGCCATTTTTTCTGTCCACAAACCCTCATCTCGTCGCGCAAAGAATTTGGATACAAATTTTCTTTAAAAATGTGTTTTCGAAATGTGTGATCAATGCTAGTAAGCTTAGTTCTAAATTAATTAGCCTGTTGGAAAAATTTTTAAGTGCCTCTTAGCAATGGAAATTTTAATACATTTTTAGCGGAGCATTAAATTTCAATTTTATCAATTAATCAATTTACAGATTTCCTCTAAAAATTTTCCATAAACTTTGTTAATTAAATAACAATCAGCTTAGATATTAAAAAATAAAAAAACAAAATTTTTTTGTTTATATCGATAGTGTTAATTAATATATTGACTATACAGTGGGACATGCATTTTCACATGACTAGAGTAAGAGAACAAATTTTTAAAAATATAAATTACACGGCGCGACAGTGAAAATACACCCAGCTAATGACATAGTGTAGGTTGTGAGTTTTGTTGAGTAGATCTCAAAAATATTTTTTTTGTATTTCTTGAGCCCTCCAAACTTGTTTTATTTGACAAAAACTGTATTTCTAATCCTTTCACACAAAATTATTGATTACCCAAATATTTTTTAAACTATTTTCAAAATCCAAAGTTTTTTGGAAAGAGGACGGATGAGCATTTAAAATGGTGTGCATAAACATATATTCCAAACTTGCATGTTATGAGTTTTGATCAGGTAAACTTTGGAAAATATGATTTGTTTTCTCATTTTTTCAAGTTTAGTTATTCTTAATTGCAAAATTTAATTCAAAAATATAAAATAAGTTATGACATTCTCAAAGTGCATTATCTTGTGAAGAGATTGACATTTCGTTTGATCAAATCGGACAAAAAGTGCCGTAATTATTATTTAAATAGTATAACAATCGTGTGATATTTTTTTTATATGCCATCTTATCAAATGAACTTTCATTTCAAAAATTTTTAAAAGTTTTGTTGGATCTTGATTGTTTATCGCAAAATGTGTCAATTTCACGTTTGCACGACTACCAGAAGTCGGCTAATATTTGTGTTTTTTGCAAATATTATTATTTCTCTTTACGCAAATATTAGGCAACTTCTGGTGGTCGCTCAAACGTGAAATTGACAGATTTTCCGATAAACAATCAACATCCATCAAAAATTCTGAAAATTTTTGAACTAAAAGTTCATTTGAAAAAATTTATGTATGAAAAATATAACTCGACTGTTAGACTCTTCAAATAATAACTAGGGTAATATTTGTCCGATTTGATTAAACGAAGTGTCAATCTCTTCACAAGATAATCCACTTTCAGAATGTCATAATTTATTTCATATTTTTTAATTAAAGTTTGCTACTATAATGGACAAACTTGGAAAAATTTGAAAAAAATTCGCATTTGTCTAGTTCACCTTATCAAACCTCATAGCATATTAAATCAAATAATATATTTATGTATATCGTTTTAAAGGCCCATCGCTCTCCTTTCTAATAAGGTTTAAATTTGGGATATCGGTTTAGAAATGTTTGTGTAATCAATAAATTTGTGCGTAAAGTGAAAAAAAGAACAGTTTTTGTCAAAAAAAAGCAAGTTTGGAGGGTTTAAGAAATATAAAAAAATATTTTTGAGTTCTACTCAACAAAACTTACAACTTACACTATGTCATTAGCTGGGTGTATTTCATTTTTTTTTTTTATTTTGTCACATAATGTAATCAAATACGTCCATCCATTGTTTTAAAGAAAATTTTGCAAAAATTCAATAAATTTCGGAAAATTAGTTTTCAAGTTTTTAAAATTTATAAAAATTTTAAGTTAAATGAATAAAAAATATTTTGCCACCAGTAATAATGGTAAGTATAGCAAACATTTTTAAATTAAAGCAACAACTTTTTTTTAATATTATGTAAGATTATTATCGGCCAAATGAAGTTTTTATATTCAATATGTCGTCTTAGAATTATTTAGCTAATATGGCCCAATTTTCTTCTATGCAAATAAAAACAACTTTTTATTCCATAAAAAAATATGGAATAAAAAATTGTTTTTATTTGCATAGAAGAAAATTTCCATATTTTTTTGTCGAATTAAAAGTTGTTTTTATTTGCATAGAAGAAAATTGGGCCATATTAGCTAAATAATTCTAAGACGACATATTGAATATAAAAACTTTTTTTTAATTTTTTATCTTAACACATTCGCGACGAATCACGCTTAAAGTCGTCATTTAAGATTTTCCCTTGGGTGCGCATGACTCTTTATGTAGTCATTTAAGTTATCGTTTAACTATTCATTAAAAATGTAATTTTTCAAATTCAAATTAAAAAGTAATTGGTCTTATATTACTTATGGGATTAGTAAGAAAAAAAAAAATATATAATTATAGTATATATATATATAAATATAGTACTACCATGAGTAGAGATCGGTTTTTACGAATTTGTACTTTCCTCCATTTCTCCGATAACTCAACTGCTGATTCAACGGAACACAGGTTAATAAAAGTGCAATAATTTATAGATTATTTTCGATTCCAATCGATTCCAATTAAATCAACCGAAATATCCAACCTTTCATCAAGAGACTGCACTGCTTCATTGATTGCAATCAATACATGAATGGTGTCGCTCTTGCCGATCAATATCTTGCCTATAACCCCATCTTTAGAAAAAATATCAAATGGACTAAAAAAGTCTTTTTCTACCTTCTTCATTGCGCCATATTTAATTCATTCCGTATTTATCAAAAATTAGATTTCACGATTTCTTGCTGAGTTTAGGGAAAGTTGGATAGTAGAAAGCCCAGATATATCACATTCTAATACCGAAGAAGCAACCAATGAGCCCTCAACTTCTACACGAACTTCCCGTTTTGACTCAACAAAAAGGTTATCAGCAAATATAAAACATCACGAATTAGTAAAAATTTTGAGCAACGGTAAAACTGTGAAAAAAAGATGTCGTGTATGTTATTCGCACAAAATACGTCGAAATAGGTCATATACATATGTGTAGGAGCTGTAAAGTTCCCCTAGATATTGAAAAATGTTTTCAAGCATACCATACTAAAAAAGAATATTGACTTACAATGAAATGAACTTTGAAAATTATTGAAAAATATGTATATAATTATAATAAATAACAAAAATATTTAAAAGTACAATTTCAAACCCTCATTTTTATGCATAAACAAGTCCTATGCTCCCTTCTTTAAAATTTAATACAGAAATATTAATTACATAAAAAGCTATGACAATTTTTCTAAACCTATGCGCGATTGTAACAATTGACAAAAAACGGCCCCGTACCCACAGTAAGCGAAGCCAGCAACGCCCCGTCGTGTGTTAAAGTAAATGACATATTGATTAAAAAGTGTAAAAGCTTTTAAACAAAAAGTCCCACTGTACCACTAATAACAGGTGGAAATTTTTTTCAAGTGTTCTGTAAAGTTCAAAGCAAAATATCAACAAAACTTTCCAAACACACTAATTTATAATATAATTAGTACGGATATGTGTGTTAATTTATATTTTATTTAATTATTTTCCGATGGTGTTGTTGTCAGTTTTTTGACTAATCAAATATTAAATGAATTAGTAAAATTAATTAATTTTAGTGAAAATGTTTATACGATAATTTCCATTTAATTAACTGCATAAACAAATAATAATAAATTGAGCCTTTTTTTATAGACACTAATGGTTAAAACTAAAGCGCTACTAACTTAACAGTGTTGTCAAGAGTACCTAATGCATGCTTAAGTTTAAAATAACTTTTTTTTTCAGAAACACTGTAATTAATTGTAAAATAAATTATTTTTTCTTAAATTTAATTGAAAACTGATGACAAAAACTTTTAATTAAAATTTATTCTTAATAAGAAATTACAATTATATTTAATGTGATTTTTTTCTATAAATTGCATCCCTGAGATTTGACAGCTGTCAGCTATATTTATTTCGATTATTAAAAAGGGAGCGCTATACGAAAGAAGAACCTGTTATAATTGTCAAAAAATTTTGAGCTCAGAACTCTAGTAAACTATGAAAAATTTTTGGCAATAACGTGCACCTTATGTGTCAATCATTTGAACGTGGAGTTCTTAAAAAAATTTGACAATACTGGGTGGATTAAGACTCTTATGCGTCAATCTCTTAAAAACATTACTGGCTTATATTACAACTAAAATCTCAAAATAAATTTCACGAAGCACTATGTATCGAATTCTCACAACAGTCCTTCACCTTATTCACGTACTTAACCAGAAGACAGTGAGTAATAAAACACGAAGTCAATTCCTTCGAAAAAAGTGATCTTCTTCGATGAAGTGCATTTCCTTTTGAATAGCTAGCGAATACGCAAACTTGTCGAATTTAAATTCGAAACAAATTTTACACTTTTGAAGATGAGTCCGAAATTGCAGTGACTGGCAACGTCATTCAATACAGGAACATGATAAGGGAGCTCTTGTGGCCTCAACGGGACGTCATGGATCTATCACTCTGCACGTACCTCAATTGATTGATTACAGCAACGATTTTCAGAACAAATTTTCCCAAGGAATTCATATTGTTCAGAAAATGGAAACTGTGTACCATCGATTAACATTAAAACGATAAACAAAAGCTACACAAACAAATACAACGAACTTGTTACAAGTAAGCCAACAACGTCACTATGAGAGAAAAGGGGATAGACAAATAAGCGAACGCAACAACAAGCAATGTGAACAAAATACACAAACAACAATGAAGTAGCGATAGAGTTCTCTAGAAAGCGAAAACACAAACATTCGATTTCAAGAACCTTCATCAGACTGTTTGCGTAGACATACATATAAAAAGGCAAGACAAAGCAGGCAACGAGTAGTAAGAATTCAGTCAGCCTTGTGTGAAGCCGCGTTCGTGTGAAGAGAACAGTCGTGGTTTGAAGATCTCCGTTGTAAAGATCTGCGTTGTCAGCAAAGAAGCAATTATACAACAAGTTATAAACAGTGGCACATAAAAATAGTGCGTACAATAAAGAATTTAATTGAAACTAAACACTAATTTATTGTTATTTTGTTTGCAATCAACGAACTCATATTTTAAACGTTTTTAGAAAGGGTAAAAACGTAACAATATGTTAACTGAACACCATGATAGTGGAATTTAACGCTGTGTGATTTTTTCTTTTGGGTTTCGTGAAAAAGTCTTCAAAAGTTTCGTGAAAAAAATACTAACCAGTCATGAGAGTCGTGGCGGCTATTTGACGGATAACTTATTCCATACGTAATCGAAACGTCTCGTCTTTACAATCCAATTAAAAAATCTCATCTCCCATTAAATAAAAGTGCATTCTTACTGACACACTCTTTAATTTGTAAACATGGAAAATCATTGCAATTTTTAACGAAGAGTATTTAATAACATTGAAACTTTACAGTTCATGCGGGCATATGTCATCTAACTTGTTTTAGTTTTGGCTGTCAGTGTACATGTAATACTCGTACACGTAAGCAACAAAGTTCTTAAGGGAATTACCAACAATTATATTTTAAAAAATATTAATTAATATTTTTATTAGTTTATTATTAAATAATTAACATTATTTTAAATGACAATCAATATATAATATAATCTGTTATTTAAGAAATTTTTAAAACTTTACAAATACGAAATATTACCCTCAATGTTATCAAAGACAAAAACCCAATCAAGAGCTTTAGCTGTTACCATCTGTAACATCATACTCCCCATTATTATCAGATTGGGTGGGTTACATGCCATTCATATTTATACCCTAAACGAATAATAAAACCTTTCAATCACATTGTTGTACGAAATGTTATAAAGTGCGAAATTAAATTAATTTGATCAACACTGAAAGTTATTAAATTAAGCGCACTTATATGATCGATATCTTACCATGCACTAATTGTTGAACATTTTTATAAACAATCGTCGAAGAATAATTTTAGTTTTTTAAGTTTATAATTGCCATACAATAGCCACATAATAGTTTCAGATCTCAAGTAGTCTAAAGGGCCAGTAAATGGGTCATCATTAAAAAGAACCACGGACTAGACTAAAATTCTATTTCTGGATCGACTAGATCATGTAATTAACAAAAAAATGCTGTCGAATGTTTAAGCACTAAACCAACTGGAAACAACTAAATTCGTTCTTGGATGAAGTAATTCTTTTGTCTATGAACGCGAGTCATGGCGTTCTATTTGTTTTAAAACTCAGCCGTTTTGTTAACTAGACTCACTCCAAACATATACCCCAGACTGTAATACATACTTACATGTTAAATGAGAAAATAAAACACTTTCATATACAAAAAGTGTTAAATTGTGGACTAATCCACCACTAATAATGAAAGTAAAATTGAAAACAAAAATACAAATACAAAGGGGGTTAATATTTTAAACAGAAGTAATGGTAACGGTGCTGGGCGAATAAAAGGTGATTTCAATAAAATAAAAAATAAAAAAATACGCACATAGGCATAGATTTCCATCATATCAAGTGGTCATTTCATAGCTTTGATGCTACGTTCATACCTACAGTGGACAGCAAAAGTTTTAGTACTCCAATATATTTTGACAAAAAAAATCACCACATAATCTGGCACAAAGTCCCGATATGACTTGAAGACAGTATTTAGGAGATCATTTGAAAGAACGGTTACGTAATCGCTAAAGCTCAAACTAAAGTCAACCGAAAAACTTGCTCATGGTGCCACCAGTAAACACTAAACAAAACTTGTGCATTCAATTCCAAATGGTTTAAATGGAGTGCTTGACCTTAAGGGATATTCTACTAAGTACAAGGGATAAAATTTTCATATATTAGGCCTTTGAATTTCAAATTTACTCAGGGTTCTCCTTGGGGGTACCTATGGAGTCATCTGAAACATTTCCTTCCTTGTCTCTTGTTTTATGAAAAACATTAAAAAAATTTTTGTTTTATAATAAAACAGAAATAAATTAATAAAATAAATATAAAAACCTTAATTTTTTATACAAACTGTTGGTTAAAATTCAGGAAATTGTCAGAATATATTGCCGTACTAAGACTTTTGCAGTCCACTGTATATTTCATGTATTCGTACAATGGAAACTTCACTTTGATTACTCTGTATTACGGAAATACATCCTTTCCAGCTTATGTTTTATTTTCTAAATTTTTGCTTTATTTAGGTCTTCTCTTCTTTTATCCTACAATACAATTATTTACCATCAGGACTTAGATCTTTTGAGTGTATTCAACCCTTTTTTTTAATGAAAATGTGTGCCATTCTTGACGAGTATTTCTTGTGAATTCTTTTTATATTTTCGACTTTTATTTGACTTTTTGATGGACATTAAGATGGACGCTTAAAAACTTCAAAATCAAAAGGATAATGCAAATAAATAGAGAAAAAAATTCTAGAATCCAAATGATAATAAGGAAGAGGAAATCAGGATCTCTGTAATATTTGTTTTTTTTTTTATTCATTTAGCATATCTTTGGATTAAACAAGATAATGAATTGATTTCAATTGTTTTAAATTATGGTATGTATTGTTGATATTTAAGTTTTTATTCTTTAATTCCTTTATTTGTTTAAGGATTTTCCTCAATAATGAAAATTTTCTATTCTATTCCATTTTATTCTCTATTCCCTCCTTTATAATATTGTTACGAAAATGGAAACGGTGTAACATCGTTGAACATTAAAATGATAAACAAAAGCTAGAAAACCAAAAACCATGAGAATGAAAGAAAAGGGGATAGACAAGTAAGCGAGAACGCAACAACAAAGAATGTAAATAAAATACACAAACAACAATGAAACCACGGGAATTCTCGAGAAGGCGAGGCCTTCAGCCTGAACATTCATCAGACTGTTTACGTAGACATATAAAAAGGCAAGACAAAGCAGTCAACGAGTAGTAAGAATTCAGTCAATCTTGTATGAAGACGCGTTGCGTGTGAAGAGAACAGTTGTGGTTTGAAGATCCCCGCTATACAGATCTAACGAACAAGTGTTGTTGTTTACGCAAAGGGTGTAAGAAAAGAAGAATAACGAACAAGCAAATTATTGTTATATACATCAAGTTATAAACAGTGGCAAGACAGGCAAGACAAAGCAGGCAACGAGTAGTAAGAATTCAGTCAATCTTGTATGAAGACGCGCTGCGTGTGAAGAGAACAGTTGTGGTTTGAAGATCCCCGCTATACAGATCTAACGAACAAGTGTTGTTGTTTACGCAAAGGCTGTATGCAAAGAAGAATAACGAACAAGCAAATTATTGTTGTATACATCAAGTTAGATACAGTGGCACATAAAAATTGTCCAAACAATAAAGAATTTAATTGAAACTAAACACCAATTTATTTTTATTTTGTTTACATTCAACGAATTCATATTTTAAACGTGTTTAAAAAGGTAAAAACGTAACAAGATTTTATTATTTCTTGGTAGTTATTCAAATAAATCTAAACGACATAGATGCTATCCGTAAAACTATCAAAAATAAACTCTATTTCGTATGAAAAATCTTACCAAAAGTTGAGCATCAATAATATTGTGAATATAAGCTCTAAAGGAAATCAATTAAACTCTACAGGATAAACAAAAATTAATTCCCAAATATGTTCTACGAGTGTTATACTCATTTTAGTATTGCAGGCATAAACAAAATCTCATATTTTTTATTCGATATTGAATTTTTATTTTCTAAATTTCTAAATTAATTAAAAATAAACTGCGTATGTAAGCATATATGTATGTACGTATGTATACAAGAACAAAGGTTTCCATGTATACAAAATAATACATAGTATTTCAACCTTGGTATGACGAAGATATTCAGTTAATAAAACAATGAAATACAAAGAATATGGGTCAGTAGGAAACAAGTTTCCCTCTTCGTTTGACTCTACTCTCTATTATCTACATTTTCTTAATACAATAAAGGAATACAATGACCACAAAAGTGGGAATTGTTTTTAAAAATTTCTCCCTTTTCTTATTTTTTTTTTTTAATAACTCAGGTTGCTTAGAGGTTTTATCAAAGAAATATTTTTTATTATATTTTGCCTTTTTTATAAAAAAAAACAACAACATTTTATTCAAAGTGTTGGAAATTGCTGGCTACACATTTTTTCCATCTTTCAGGTAATTTGTGAATTCCATGCCAAAAAACCTGTTTCAAGGTAAAATAATTAGTCACCTAATTTTCGACTTCCCCGTAGGAGTCGAAGTGCGGCTCAACCAATAAATTGTAATCAAAAGGAAGCTAGTCTGCTTTGATTGTATCCTGAACCTTTTTTGTTTTGTACGCAGGTGCATTGTCATTTTGTCAATATCGAAATTATCTTTCCGGGTCCTGTGGCCCGTCCTGTATCGGTTTTCGATCACTGCATGATTCAAATTGATCAGTTCTTGTCTTGTAGCAGAGATCAGCAATGACTATTCACAAAGATGAGTAGAATCGAATCATACTCATAATTTCTGATACATATACGCATTTATACTTATTTTAATATCATGGAACCTCTATTCATATTCAAAGTTTGAAGTACTCATCATATTCATACTTAACAACACGTATGATGTTATTGATTTCGACTCTCCATAACTCAACATTTAAAAGAATCACAAAATAAGTATGAAAGGCGTATGAACACTAAAGTACGCACTAAATGTTTGTGTGTTTGCTCTGCTTGCTGCTTTTTTTTTGCTTATGTGTCTGTTTTCTTTTGTTGTAAATGCCTAACAACTAAGACTGTAAATTTTGAGGAATAAATCGAATCACTCGAATCATTTATAAGTACTTATGTTATGTTAGTAAGTTATGTTAGTAAGTTATGAATGTAAATGAGGAGGCTTATGAATCAAACATGTCTCGTATGGTATGAGTTTGATGTCAACGTTGTACGCCTACTCATTGCAACTTGTACTTATAAATCAACGTTGTAATGGGCACGAACCAATCAGAGTCGTTAAATTTCAATATTGTTGACTCATTTATATTCCAAATTTCATGAGTGCTTATGAGTAGCGAAAAAGCGATTCGTTGATAATCTCTGGTCGGTAGTGCTTCTTTCTGGGTTCACCATACACCCAGCTGTGTTTTGTTGCCAAATGGATCTGGTTTTGTAGTCGAGGTTGGTCGTTGTCTCTGATCTGTTTAGGGTTTCTGAAAATTAATTCAAAAAATATGTCTGTCATTCAATTCATGAGATGCCCATTTTCCAGACTTTTGATTACTTTCGAATTTTTTAATTAATTTCACTTACTTAGTCTAGGTCCTAGTAGAATCAGATGTATTAAAAATCTATAGCGGAATTACTAAAGTTTTTTTACAACCTTAAGGAGTTTTTCGCAGAAAAATGGTAAAATTTTTAGAATACATTTAAAAAATCTCATGCATACGTATTGTTCTATTTGTACCTTTTTAAAAACGTTTAAAATATGAGTCCGTTAATTGCAAACAAAATAAAAACAAATATGTGTTTAGTTTCAATTAAATTCTTTATTGTTCGTACTACTTTGTGTGCCACCGTTTACAACTTGACGAATAGAACAATAATTGCTTATTCGCTATTCTCCTTTGCTTACAACGCAGATCTTTTCAACGACAATCTTCAAACCACGACTGTTCTCTTCACATCTTGTTGTCTTGTTTTCTTCAAACAAGACTGACTGAATTCTAACTACTCGTTGCCTGCTTTGTCTTGCCCTTTTTTTATAGGCCCACGTAAACTGTCTGACGAAAATTCTTGAAGTAGAATGTTCGTGTTTTCGACTTCTCGAGAACTCTCGTAGTTTCATTGTTGTTAGCGTATTTTGGTTGCATTCTTTGTTGTTGTGTTCTCACTTACTTGTCTATCCCCTTCTCTTTCATACTCATGTTTTGTTGGTTCACTTGTAACAAGTTCGTTGTATTTGTTTGTGTAGCTTTTGTTTATCGTTTTAATGTTAAACGATGGTACACCGTTTCCATTTTCGCAACAGTATTTTCAGTATTTGTTTCATACGTATTATTTTTTGTATGTACGAATGTATTTCACCAATAAAAAAAACTACAACTTGCTAAAAAAACAGTTCTCTACTACTCAAAAGGGTTACAAATTTTTATTGATATTCATTCTGTTAAATAATGTCGAAACATAAATTGAAAACAAACAAAAAATAATACAGTATTGTACAGATATGGTGTTTAATAAGCCTGAATAAATTCGTCTGTTGCATTGTAATAGGAAATTAATAAACGAATCGATGTGTATAACTTAAGGTAACTTAACAGCTGCCTTTAAGGTGTTACAAAACAACAACAGAGATTTTATATCTTCTCATAACATCTACAAAAATTTATCGTGGAATACAGAAACTACTTTAACATTCAAAATGATGATACAATTATTGTCTGTTCAGTTGTAAAATTTTTAACACAAATGAACCGTGTAGTTGCGCTAGTTCAAGTGAAATTTATTCCTCGTTTATAAAAAGCGAATATTGGTTCCCTGGTTGCCATAATCAGAAAATGTGTGAAATTAATAAAAATAAAAAGAGGAGCCCAAATAACTTCAAAAAAGACTGCGTATTTCAATAAGTGTTAGTGGTTGAAGATTCCTGCTGATAGATTTTGAATTAAATTTTATGTTGTAGAGCTCATAAATCATCGAAAGAAAATTCACTTTTATTGTGTATTAAAAGTCAATGTCCGTCCCTCTGAGTGTTGTATAGGTCTTGTGAAAAAACATGCTTTTAAGTGTATAAATTCAGTAGAGACGTAGTACTACGCAGGAAAAACAGGATATTACAACGCAAATAAAGGTCATAGGTTATGTTCGGCAACAATATTAACCAGAATCCCTTGGTGTTAAACTGTACTGTGTTGCTGATTTTGCCTTTTTTTTCTTGTTATTATTTTTATGGTCGTTGGTGTTTTCATTGCTAAAAAGCATCGTGCATTTGATTGTATCTTAGAAAATGAGGGAAAAAGGCGTCACTTAATTTAATAGAACGCAATAGCAGTATGCGTTGTAATGTATGAGTGTTGGTTAACTCATTTTTGGCGACATGTTGCTTCGCTATTTCCGCTTTAATACAATAAGTAAACGAGCAACAAGGGTTTGCTTGTCCTGTCTTTTGTTTTTCTAACATTTAATCGCACTACATTTTGCTCTACGTTTTAAACCCATGCAGCGCTGCCTTGATAACAAGAAAACTTCATATAACTTTTCAACCCCCTTTTCAAATATGAGTTCGGTTTTCTTTCTATTTTTTTTTGTTCTACACTTTTGCATTTTCTCCCCTATGCTGTCCATTTAACTTTAACGTTAAACTACGTCTTTAACTTTACGTAACTCTTTAGTAGAGTTTACATGTTTCTTAATGAAATATTTTATAATATTTATCGATAACTATACTTTTCTTTACAGCGAAGATATTCTACTGGGTTTGTTGTGATATATCGAGAAAAATCCAACAAATATATCCCTTTAGGTGCGCAACTTACGCTATTTGTTTAACATTTCAATCAGAAATGTTTAAACATAATCAATCATTATTTAGGCTTGGACAAAATGAAACCTTGTTGAATTCGATTACTTTAAGTTATAAAGACGTCAATCATCAAAATTGGATGCCAAAGGTAAGTATATTGTTACGAAAATAGAAACGGTGTACATCGTTTAACATTAAAATGAGAAAAAGCTACACAAACGAATACCAAGAACTTGTTTCAAGCAATCCAACAACATTAGTATGAAAGAAAAGGGGATAGACAAGTAAGCGAGAACGCAACAACAAGCAATGTGTACACAATACACAAACAACAATGAAGTCGCGATAGAGTTCTCGAGAAGGTGAAACCCCGAAAGTTCGAATTCAAGAACCTTCATCAGACTGATTACGTGGGCATATAAAAAGGCAAGACATAGCAGGCAACGAGTAGTAAGAATTCAGTCAGTCTTGTGTGAAGACGCATTGCGTGTGAAGAGAACAGTCGCGGTTTGAGGATCTCCGTTGTAAGCAAATAAGAATAGCGAACAAGCAATTATTATTGTATAGGACAAGTTATAAACAGTGGCATACAAAAATAGTACGAACAATAAAGAATTTAATTGAAACTAAACACGAATTTATTTTTATTTTGTTTGCAATCAACGAACTCGTAAGTATTTTAAACGTTTTTAAAAATTTAAAAACGTAACAATATCTATGGATTAGGTATTGAGCCTAGGAAAGTTTTTTGTACAATCGAATGATAAATCTATTTTTCTACTTGCAGCCAATTTAACATCGATTGTTAATTTGTTTTCAAACAGAGTGCAGGTAGGCAATTAATAACGATTCTTTGAAAGAGTTAAACTAAAATGAATTCTGCACAGGGTCTCAGATTTCAAATGGAATACAAGTACACATGTTTGGCGGAAATTAATACTGTTGGTTACAATATGTATATTGTATGTATCGCATAGGGTCTTCATACAGGATTTTCCGAATTTTGACAATTAATAACTGCTGTTTTGCAATATCACCATAGACCGATATGTGTCCGTTGAATAGGCTCGATGAGGCCCACTTCTGTATGAATGGGCACGTGACCAAACAATTATATTCCACATAAGATCCAAACGCGTCCAATATATCCAGGAAATGTCACTGAATGGTGTGTCAATGGCGTCATCGGTTCATGTTTCTTTGAAAACAACGCTGGCCATCACTGTCATTATTGGCTTACCAACTTCTTTTAACCTGAATTGGATCTCTATACCAGCAACAAATGATTTCAACAGTACGGCTTCGAGGGAAAGTGAACTGGAAGCGATTTGACCCCGTTAGATACTTAATTGTGGGGTTTTCTTAAGTCGCAAGTGTATGTGAATTAATTACAAAACACAGCGGACGTCTTCGGTCAAATTCATCAAATTCGATAAAAGTTCAGTCAGTCTTGTGTGAAGACGAGGTTTGTTTGAAGAGCGTAAACGTGGTTTGAATATCACCGTTACAAAGATCAGTCGAACAATTGTCTAATAATTGTTATTTTTTTTTTGTAAAAGAGTGCAAAGAGGAATAATAAACAAAGTAATTGTTGTTGTTTACATCAAGTTGTGAACAGTGGCACACAGAATTGTGCGAATAATAAAGGATTTGAATTAAAACTAAACACAAATTTATTTTGTATTTTATTTGCAATCTACGAGCTGATATTTTAAACGTTTTTAAAAGGTAAAAATTTAACAATATTTTTAATTTCGGAAGTTTAGTAATTGATGGCTAGGATCACCACAGTACATACACTGAAAAAAAGAATCAAGCCATCCGGGCTTGAATCAATCCATATCGGTCACAATAGTACGGTAAGTACGGTTTGGCTTGAATCAAGTACAAAAGAGTTGAATCAAGCCCGAATCAGCCAAGTACAAAAGTGTTGATTTTAGCGCGATTTAAGCCTTTTTGGGATCAAAGCAGTGTTGCCACCTTGTGTGTAATTACACATATTGTGTGTAATTTTTGATTGTGTGTGTAGCATGTGTGTAATTAACTTCGTGTGTAATTTGTGTGTAATTTTACTTTTTGTTCTACCTTTTACTTTAATCGCTAATTTTTAACAGTCAATTTGTTAACACTCATTTGTTTTGTAAATTTATTGCAATTTCTAACACCAGGTTGCAAAAATAAACACCTACATACATTCTTCTCTTTCTAATTTAAATATGTAAGGTTAATGTTTAGTCGCCGTAGTCTAGCAGGTAGTGTGTTGGCTTATTAGACGTAAGGCCCGAGTTCAACCTCCAGGTTAGACATCAAAATGAAAATATATAAAAAATTTCTTTGGCGACTTCCTCTCAGCAAATTTCTGGCAAAAACTCTGAGAGTAAATAAAATTGCCATGAAATTCAATGAAATCTGTCGTTCGAAGTCGACTTTAAAACTGTAGGCCCCGCCACTCATGTATAAAATTAACTCACACAACATAAGTGGTGTGAGAAGCTAGGTCGTAATCCTGACTGAAGGGTTGTAATCAGTGGTGTTGTGCTAATTTTTTTTTACCGGAACGCGTATATATATCGGGTCCGCTATCTAACGTTTTTTTTTCAACTAGTGCTTATTTCGTGAATGGTAACACTTAGCTCATGTCTGATTTGACATATAATTAAATTTATCCTTCCGCTGAACGAATATGGCTGTGTATACGCTTGAACAACGCTGGGAAATATTGTGACATTACTTTGAAAATCATGGTAATGTTGCAGAATGTGTGCGAAAATTGCATACGGATTTTAGAAGACCTTGGCGGGTATGTAAACAAGCATTGAAAAGCCGACGCACCCAAAACGAGTCACTGTTTGGTGCGGATTTTGGTCCAGAGGCATAATTGGGCCATTTTTCTTCGAAAATGAGCAAGGAGTGGCCGTTACAGTCAATGGCGATCGTTATCGGGCCATGTTGAACGAATTTTTGTTCACAAAATATTAAGAGGAGGATATTGGCAATATTTAGTTTCAACAGGACGGCGCTACGTGCCACACAGCCGAAGCTACACTCGATGTTTTGCGCTCTGTTTTTGAAGATCGCATTATCAGCCACAGAGCTGATGTCGTTCGGCCACCTCTGAGCTGCGATTTGACACCGTTGGACTATTATTTGTGGGGTGCCGTCAAAGATAAGTGTTACGCCGATAAGCCAGAGATAATTGACGCTTTAAAGGACAATATTCGTGAAGCCATTGGTGAAATACAGCTGCACACAATCGATAATGTGCTTAAAAATTGGACTGATTGTGTAGGCTACTGCATGGCCAGCTGAGGCAGCCATTTGAATGAAATTATTTTCCATTATTAACCGGAAGGATTGTACTTTCAAATAAAAAAAGAAATTTGAGAAAATATTCAGTAGTTTTTTTTTCAAAGCATTTTCAAAAAAAATAGTTATTTGGCGGACCCATAATTATATGACAGGGCCGATCCTGGGTAGGGGGCCGTTCTGTGCGATCTCATGTCCCAAATTTAACGACGGGGGTGATTTTCCATGATAATCCTGGAGGCGGCGTTTTTTTTTAGGTCTCATATCCCAAATTTGCCAATTCTCGTTATCAGAAATCATCTTTAGTTCCGGAACGCGTTCCTGTCCAAAAAGGAAGTACCGGAACGACGTTCCGGAGTGTTCCGGCTCGACAACACCACTGGTTGTAATGACCAATTATGTATGCATGTGTATGAAAATATAATTTTAATGTTTACATAATATATGTATGCAATATTTGTAAAAATAGAATTTGTTGTGTGTAATTTTTTTTTCATATGTGTAATTTCGATGCCAGTTGTGTGTAAATCATAAAGCTGTTGGTGGTAACACTGGATCAAAGTGATCTCATCATGTATTTGGTTTAAGCATATTTTTTCTTGATTTAAGATCGAATTCGTACTTGATTCAAGAGAATCAGAAGTTGAAGTAATCCTTAAGCGCACTTGTTTCAAGAATTATAAAGTTGATTTAGGCTAGATTAACTTATAAATGGGATCGAATTGAGGCAAATCGTACTTTATTCGAGTACAATGAACTTGATTTAAGCCCTAAATTATACTTGATTTAAACCTAAATTTATCCAAAAACGAGCTTGTTTCAAGAATTTTGAGCTTGATTTAAGCTCGAACTCGTACTTGATTTAATCCTAAAATCGATTGATTTGAAAAAAATGCAAGTCATCTACACAAAAAAATGCAAGTCATCGACCGGGATAATCCAAGTCATCTACCAAAGAAATGCAACTTGCGAAAAATACGACATTTTGTTGGATATATATTGTATAAATACACATGAACTAAATGAGAATTATTAAAATTTTTACTTTTGAACTTAAAACCCACAATTCCATAACTCAAATAACAAATAAGTCAAAATTACACTTTTTTAGATAGATTTGAGCTTTTTAGTGTTGATTTTAGTAATATAAGGTTTAGTTTTTCACATCAATCCCGTTTTTTGCTTGTTTTAAGCAAACAATAGCCAAAACGGGCTTAATTTTTCAAGCACGTTTTTTGGCTTAAATTGAGAATAGAAAAGTTGATTTTAGCACGCCGTTTTTCTTTCTGTGTACACACATACTCGAAAAATAAAATTTAAAACACATCTTAGAAAACTTAACCAATAATTCTGTGTTAAAAGTTGAAGGAAACTTTAGTCCCAGTACCTTAATATATGTATGTATCGTATGGTCAATATATCATATTGACAAAATATGATACTCGTATATTGTTTACAATCAGTTTACTTGACGTAAATAATACCAAATCGATTGCATGATTTCCAAACATAAACGTTCATTTAAATTTTAATTGGTTTTTTCTGTTTCATTGATTTTCATCTACAATTCTATTCTATTCTATTATACGAGTACATC
Organism: Sarcophaga caerulescens; assembly: GCA_927399465.1. Lineage (NCBI taxonomy): Eukaryota > Metazoa > Arthropoda > Insecta > Diptera > Sarcophagidae > Sarcophaga > Sarcophaga caerulescens. The sequence continues at coordinate 25,334,878 of OV656867.1, forward strand.
TACGGCAGATTGAGATGAAATCATGATTCTTCTCCATGGCTTTTTGAATGTGTGTTCGCTTCTGAATGGTCATGTCATCCAAAAAGGGCATTCTTCAATAACAAATTTCATTTAAAGTGTACAATTGTAAATAATGTTGAAAAACATCCGTACGTACATACATATGTACATGTACATAAAAATGAAATTATCTTGTTGTTCTATTGCCCATATTTGCTAGGTTGTGGAATTGAAGAATTTAAATTGTTGCAATCAACATATTGCACCATCGCATACTTGAACATTTACGGATAATGGGAATGTACCAAGAATAGTCATAAAAAATTCATGATGAGCCACCAGATAAACAATTGTAAACAGCTTGTTGAAGCTTACGATTAAAATTATAGAAAAAAAAAATGAATTGTAATTCCATGCTGCTGAAAAAGACTAAAGTAATTACGAATGGAGTAGTGTAACTGAAGAATTCTTTAAAGATTCTTTGGAAATAAGTGAACGCGCATGATGTATTTTATTTTAGGAAATACTCTCCGTAACTTGTATTGCTACTTGTATGAATATTGAGGAAATCGAAAGTAATATTCAACTACAATTGAATTTTCATTCACTTTTATTTCGATTGTAAAGCGTCTCAAGTCTTTTTAACAGCTTTATAGGCAGCACTCCGAGAGAATATTCTGTTTACATCTAGTATTTCTTATTCCGTCGGGTCAAGCATGTTAAGTGCAAAATTGAGTTGTTTTATAATATTGTTACGAAAATGGAAACGGTGTAACATCGCTTAACATTAAAATGATAAACAAAAGCTACAAAAACAAAAAACCATGAGTATGAAAGAAAAGGGGATAGACAAAAAAGCGAGAACGCAACAACAAAGAATGTAAATAAAATACACAAACAACAATGCAACCACAAGAATTATCGAGAAGGCGAAGCCACGAAGATTCGACTTCAAGAATATTCATCAGACTGTTTAAGTGGGTATATAAAACGGCATGACAAAGCAGACATCGAGCAGTAAGAATTCAGTCAGTTTTGTGTGAAGACGCGTTGCGTTTGAAGAGAACAGTTGTGGTTTGAAGATCTCCGCTTTACAGATCTAACGAACAAGTGTTGTTGTTTGCGCAAAGGGTGTAAGCAAAGAGGAATAGCGAACAAGCAGTTATTATTGTATACATCAAGTTACATACAGTGGCACACAAAAATAGTGCGAACAATAAAGAATTTAATTGAAACTAAACACCAATTTATTTTTATTTTGTTTGTAATCAACGAACTCATATTTTAAACGTTTTTAAAAAGCTAAAAACGTAACAATATTAAACCGAACAAATTAGTTCATCAAATAGAAAATTGATAAATAAAATGAAAAGGCTTTCATGAAGCCTCTATTTTTGCAAAGACTTTGCAAAAACCTAGCTGAGTTTAATTAAAATTTTTATTTGAACCTGTTTATTTGTCTCTATTAATTATTTTAATTTAGGGCGGACGTAAGGCCACGGTTCAAACCCCAGATCAGACGTCTCGTACCAAAGGAAATACGAAAAAATATTTCTTCGGCGACTTCCTCTATGCAGATTTCTGGCAAAAACTCTGAGAGTAAATAAAATTGCCATGAAAATCTTCTCAAAAATCGACAGAATCGACTTTAAACTGTAGGTCCCGCCACTCATGTATAAAATTAACACACACAACATAAGTGGTGTGAGAAGCTAGGTCGTAATCCTGACAGAAGGGTTGTAATGACCAATTATGTATGTAATGTATGTACATATTTCTAAATGTATACATTCACAATGTATTAATGCAAAGAAGTTTTTTTGTGTAATTTGTTAACTTTTTTTTAGTTGAATAAATTTAAGGTTATGGATACACTGGTTGCACCATTAAAAAATTTTTAGGTTATGGTTACACTGCTTGCACCATTAATTAATTATTTTGTCGTAATGTTTTTCGACATTAAAAATTTTATTTATTTACCCAATTGGGATATCAAATGTTTCATACATTTTACTGTTTAATGTAGATGTGTGAATATATAGTTGTATTTACTTCAATGTATGTATATGTTGCCGTTGTAGTTGTATGTTGCTTGTACATCATAATATTATTTCATTCAAAAAGCATCCTTTGACAGTTGAAAATACAATATTTTTTAATATGTTTTCATGTTAAAAATGTAATCAACTATTACACCTTCTGTGTATCATGTTTTATGTCTTTAGTGTCAAAACGAATGCAACCTACAAACATGATGTTGTATTGTGTCGATTTTATTTCCTTTTTTTTTTTTTGTTTTATATCTCTCCCTTATCATCATCAAATATTCTTTTTTGTAAAGTTTAGATGGATAACTACCACTACAATAGGGACCTGTCAAGTGAACGTAAACTTGTTTACTGATGAACACATAAGTACATTCAGTCGAACAATATACTTCTAGCTGGCAAATGCAATTTGTTTTATCTGAGTTCTGGTACATAGGATGCACTGAGAAAAATATTTGAAATAAATGAATTTTGTAGGAATCCTTTTCAAAGCTTATAACACATAAAACTGAAAACTTTTTTTCAACAAATATACTCTTTTCACCTTAAAAAACAAAATTTGTTTTAATTAAACAGAAGGTTTAGTATTTAATTAAGAATATTTTTTAATTCAAATTTGTTTGTTTTAGTAATTTCTTTAAATAATTTGTTATTAGCAAATACATTCAATTTGGATGTTAGATTTTACAGAATTCCAGTCACAGATAATCGTTTGACAGCACATCATTTGTTATTTTCTACTAGAGAATACTATAGTTTCCCTACACTTTCTATAGATTTGAATACTCTGTTGTTGTTTTGTTTAAAAATGACTTTTAATAGCCTATAATGATGGCAATTAAGCGTTATTATTTAATGTATTCGGTAAATATAATTAACAAATTTGTCATCATTATTGCAATAAATAATTATAACTTTTGATCATCATTCTTCTTCTTTTGTTACTAACGTGCTAACCCATTACAAGCGATATGATAATAAAACAAAACCTTTTGTTATTATGATAGTTTGGGAAATATCATGTATTTTGCTATTTCATTAGTCTTGTCTTGAAAATAGATTGAAAAGTATCATTGGAATCAAGAAAATGGAATTTTTAAAAGAATTTATAAAACAATGCAATCTTAACTATGTTCAGATATGCACCTTTATTAAGTCAATATTTAGTTAATTGAGTACAATATTTTAAGTGTTCAGGCATAATAATATACGCAATTCAGCTTACTCAATATTCATTTGACAGCTGGTAAACAACAACATTGTTTTTATTTTGGCCGCGAAAATTTGTGTCGTTGGTTAGTTTATTAGTGTTTGTTTGTCGTTTTTGACATTTGAGTTGTCAAATATCAACAGAAAACGTTCTATTTATTGTAATATGCTCACTAAACACACTTACTCAATATTATAACAATTTTCGTATTTATTGCGCAATTATTAATTGAAACTTTATATGAAATATTGAGCTCAATAATGGCGTTTATTGCGATTTACGCAATAAACGTGCATATCTGAACACCGTATTAGTGTTTTTTTTATCATATTATAAAGCTCAGTAAAGAAAATAATAACAATTATTAGCCTAATGGCACTTCAATTAATTTCTATACATTTTACTGCTTATAATAGGACATTCGTTTGACCGCAGTAGTCGAAAAGTTCAATAACACTATGCGACAAAATAAAAAAAATTAAATATACCCAGCTAATGACATAGTGTACGTTGTGAGTTTTGTTGAGTAGAACTCAAAACAAACTCTCCAACAAAATGAAATACGAAAAAATATTTCTTCGGCGATTCAGCAGATTTCTGAAAAAACTCTGAGAGTAAATAAAAATTGCCATGAAAAGTTTCTCAAAAAAACTGTTGTTCGGAGTCGACTTTAAACTGTAGGTCCCACCACTCATGTATTTTTTTTATATTTCGTTTAGTTGGAGATGTCTGACCTGATTTTTGAACCGTGGCTTCACGTCTAATAGGTAGGTAGGTAGGTGGAGGTGGCTGCTCATTCTAGAAAAATTGGATGGGCACATTTAGGCCCATTGTTTTACCATAGTTATCCGATATCCCCTAGTCTCGAAACCACCCGGATCTCCTGATGAAGCAACTTAAGCTGCCAATGTCAATCCCTTACAGTTCCTCCAGATCATCCATGTAGTAAGCACCCAAGTACTTCATTCTTCTTTGGCAAAGAGCCGGGCATGTACCCAGTAGGTGAGGGACAATCTCCTCCTATTCCTCATCTCTGCAGCTTCTGCAGAAATCGTTAGCAAGTTATTCAAGACCAATGCGCCTTGCATTCGTACCCATAATGCAATAACTAAACTAAACTTAAACTCTTTGGAGTTTAAGTAGACTCATTGTGCGACCCTCATCCAGCCTTGGCCAGATTTTACGAGCCGTTCCACCCGTGTCCGAGGCCGCCCACCTGTCGTTGACGGAATCGATGATCGCATTAACAATTATGAGCCTACAGGTCCTCATAGCTATGCCCAGATTCGAGAATTCATCGGAGAGTTCGATAGTCGTGCCCTGCCTGGCATGTTCATCGGCTCTGCAGTTACCCGGAATACCACTGTGCCCCAGTACCCATACGATATGGATATTATATCGTTCCGTTATCTCGTCGAGATATCTGCGACAGATGTACACCGTCTTGGAGTTCATCACATTGGAACTTAGAGCCCTGATAGCATCCTGGCTATCAGAAAGTATGTTGACGTTCCGCTTGTAGACCCCAATAATTCTCGTCGCAGCCTCTATTGCCACCACCTCCGCCTGAAAGACGCTGCAGTGGTCTGGCAATCTTATAGACTGGGCTATTCCAACCGATTTCAAAAAAATTCCACTACCAACAGCTCCGTTCAACTTCAAACCGTAGCAACGGTGTAGATTTGTACGGAGTCGCTTACCCTTCCAGACCTCGATATCCGGGACTGATGTCTTGAATCTCCTCTTGAGTCATACCGCGGTGTCATGTAATCACTACTCCCGACAGCTCCAACTTCCCTCAGGATCTTTGCGTGGCCGATATCCGAGTCATGCCACTGTCCATTCGCCCAGAGACGTTTACTTATTCTAGCAGCCACATCCCTACAGAAAAAGTCAATCGGAAAGAGGCCTTTCACGTCTAAAAAGTCAACACACTACCTACTAGACTACGGCGAACTTAATTGTCACAATAGAACCAATGTGGAAATTTACCTTCACATATAGATTTAGTGATCTCACAAATCGCATAAACTAATTTGTTAGCTTACCTTATGCATTTTAAGGGACGATTTTATGTGCTTTCGGCTCTTTGCTTCTTCGTACGAGTATATATGTACTTATGTATGTATGCATGATGTCCTACGGCGATAAATGTAATGAAACATCTAAACTAGTCCAACTGAAGCTTTCCTTGGGTGCTTACCATTTTTCGATTACTTTCTCTTTGTGTTAGAGAAAACAAAAGTTCCAAAAATTTAGATTACTTATCTTCGTTCATATATTTCTTAAAGGAAAACTTTTCACATCAGACATCTTCGTTTTCATTTTAGTTCAGAAAAGTTTCTTCTTCAACTCTTTCTTGTTCCTTTCTTGTTTTTCGCTGTAATACAATTTGTATTTGCCGGGGTCCGCTGTTAAATTGAAAAGCATTTTCTCCCAAAATCTACTTTAAAAAACTGCAAAAGTGTACACACAAAACGAAACGAACGAAAAGAAGTTCTAAAATGTCATCATCAAACTATATGGAAAACTTTTCCACAGTTCTTCCTACAAGACTTAGAAAAGACACGTACCATTTGGGTTATACGTACAATACTTCGTAGAAACTTATTAAAAAGAGAGAGAGACAAGTTCCATTTTTATTTCGATGTCGTTTTTACAGTATACTATGCCTGCGTTTAGGGCTGATTTTGGCCGTTGCAATCGGCATTTCAGCCATGCTTCTAGATCAACTAAAAGTCGAAAATTTTTCATTTTATGTGCTTAGGATAACTTTTTAAATCGAATAGAACTTATCCGCCACACGTTCATATCTATAAGAAAAAATTATTTTTTTTTCACTTGTTTTTTTGTGTATACATATGTGTGTCCCTTTTCCTTTTTTTCCTTTTTCTTTTCCTATTTCTTGATCCATTTTTTTTAGCAAAAAAGAGAAGTTTAAAGTCAATTTTCAATTCGTTTTATGAAAAAGCACAAATATGGGCAGTGCATTAAGATGTACACTGATATTAGGGTGGTACATTTAGAGCTCTCATAAATGTGATGTGAAAACTAATCACATCAAATCAAATCAAATCTGAGATAAAAACAATCGTATGCTGAAATTTTTTTATTCTGTTAATATGTATATATTGTTACGAAAATGGAAATGGTGTTATGTTGTTTAATATAATAAACAAAAGTTACAAAAACAAAAACTATGGAAACATGATCAACAAATAAACAAAAATATAGCAACAACATCAGTATAAAAAAAGGGGAATAAACAAGTAAACAAATAGGCAACAACAACACTGCAAGAACAAACGTAAACATATACACAATACACAATACACAAACAACAATAACGTAAACGACATGTTTACAATTATAGAGATTTCACGAAGGCGAAGTCATTCTCCTTCAAGAGCATTCAGCAACTGTTTACCATGCGATATAAAAGGCAAGACAAAGCAGGCAACGGGATCAGTAAAAATTCAGTCAGTCTTGTGTGAAGATGCGTTGCGTGTGAAGAGAATAATCGTGGTTTGAAAATCTCCGTTGTAAAGACCTAACGAACAATTGTTAGTGTTTACGGAGAAGAGTGTAAAGAAGAATAGCAAACAAAGCAAATTGTTGTTGTTTACATCAAGTTGTGAACAGTGGCACACAAAATTGTGCGAACAATAAAGAATTTAATTTAAACTGAACATACATTTATTTTTATTAACAATCTACGAGCTCATATTTCAAACGTTTTTAAAAGGTAAAAACGTAACACCATTATAGACGAAGATATTTTTTACTATCTACGAACGTCGCAGCAGAAGTTCAATATGTTAAAAACAATGGGATTTAGATGGAATAGGAGTTTCTTCAATTATTGCCCAGTATATTTGCGAATCCTAGTATTGATTATAAGCGCGTTCAGATCTTTAGTTTCTAATATACACATGTAGTCGGACTTTTTTTCATTTTGTCGTCCCTGATTATTTTCCAAATATAAAACAGAGACAGATCGCCATAGCTTGTATTCGATAACAACATATTGAATTATACAGTACCGTTCTCAGGTGCAATTTAGTTTTTTATTCGAACTAAGGTACATGTTTCCCCCCATAATAGAATGTAGCCTGAATACATTTATTTAATTCAGTGTAATCCTCCAGAGGTCTAAGCAATTTTCTAGATAATGACGGGATGTTTTGTAGATGTTCTAATGTTCTAAAGTTGCCAGCAAAGGTAAATACTATCCTATCGCATATCGGATCTAATCGGCTACGTAGCACTCACAAATTCTACATCATTAATCTTTCAGCTGGCTATGTAGTACTTCAATAACTCCATAATATTGTTACGAAAATGGAAATGGTGTAACATCGTTTAACATTAAGACGATAACAGAAAGCTACAAAAACAAAAACCATCATCCATTAAAGAAAAGGGGATAGACAAGTAAGAAAGAAAGCAACAATAAACAACGTAAACCAAGTACACAAACAACAAGGAAATCGCGATGGAATTCTCGAGAAGGTGAAACAACAAACATTCGACTTCAAGAACGTTCATCAGACTGTTTACGTGAGCATATAAAAAGGCAAGAAAAAGCAGGCAACGAGTAGTAAGAATTCAGTTAGTCTTGTGTGAAGACGCATTGCGTGTGAAGAGAACAGTCGTGGTTTGAAGATCTCCGCTATACAGATCTATCAAACAAGTGTTATTGTTTGCGCAAAGGGCGTAAGCAAAGAAGAATAGCGAACAAGCAGTTATTGTTGTATACGTTGTTGTAAGTTATAAACAGTGACGCACCAAAATTGTGCGGATAATAAAGAATTTAATTGAAAGCAAATACCAATATATTTTTATTTTGTTTGCAATCAACGAACTCATATTTTAAACGTTTTTAAAAAGATAAAAAGGTAATAATATTAACAAGTAAGTTATTGTGAAAAGTGCTAAACTTTTCTTATTGCTTATTTGATGATTCGGTACACACTTGCTCGCAACTTAATATTGACCAATAGTTTAGTCATAAACAGGTTTTAGTAGCAGTTAGTAAAGTAGTCAGCCTATGTGATTTTGCTCTCTTATGATTCTCACCAGAACCGCACTCTTCCACTCTTGAGCGTAATATTTAATTCGAAAAACTGCTTTGAAAATAAAAAGAAGAACTTTCACCGTTATACGCGGCATCTTTTTATCAAACCTTGGTACTTTCTGAGGATTGAGTTAAGCAGTAACAGCCAAAGAAAGACCAGTAAATTAGTTGACCAGTTGATATGGCTTACAAACCTGTTTTGCATATTGTATGAAATAATGGTCGGCCTCTCGGTTTAATAAGTCAAAATCCCCAGAAGGTATGTTTGGCATTGTAATCACCGGCTACCAGAGACTTGAAGAAGCTTCTATATTCGTCTTTTGTGATCAGAAACCTTGGAAGCAAGTATACTGATAATATAACAAAAATTTTGCAATCTCTATTTCAAATATTAGAGGCTTGTAGCTGAACTCGTTCGAGTTTTAATTTTTTTAAACTACCTGACGTTTCACATGCTCTTATCATAACCTACTTTATCACGAGAAACCAGAACCATAAGCAGTTCATCGGTTGCCGATCGTCGCTTGAAGCAATAGGGACAGCATTCTTAGCACATCATGCATTAAACTGGTCATTTTAGTCATTACAACCCATTAGTCAGGATTACAACATAGTTTCTCACACCACTTATGTTGTATGCGTTAATTTTCATACATGAGTGGTGGGACCTACAGTTTAAAGTCGACTCCGAACGACAAATTTTTGAAGAAACCTTTCATGGAAATTTTATTTACTCTAAGAGTTTTTAGACAGCATATATAAAAAATATGACTCAGCTGTTATACTCTTTAAATAATAACTACTGTAAGTTTTGTCCGATTTTATAAAACAAAGCGTCAACCTCTTCGCAAGAGAATACACTTTCAGAATTTCACCACTTGTTTTATATTTTTAATTAAATTTTTCAATTAGGAAAGGGCAAACTTGGAAGAATCAGAAAAAAAAAAATATTTTCCCAACTTATCCCATCAAATCTCATAACATATAAGTTTGAGCAAAATGTTTATGTATATTGTTTGAAAGACTAATCTCTCCCCTTTCTAAAAAACTTTGGATTTTTAAAGTAGGTTCAAACATATTTGGGTAATCAATAATTTTATGTGAAAATATCAAAAAACAGTTTTTGTCAACTAAAACAAGTTTGGAGGGTTCGAGAAAAACTTAGACTATGTATGAATAACTTAGACTATGTAGTTACTTGGGTGTATTTTCACTGTCGCACCGTGTAATTAGTCATTACAACCCTTCAGTCAGGATTACGACCTAGCTTAACACACCACATATGTTGTGTGCGTTAATTTTATACATGAGTGGCGGAACCTACAGTTTAAAGTCGAATCCGAGCAACAGATTTTTGAGAAACTTTTCATGGCAATTTTATTTACTCTCAGAGTTTTTACCAGAAATCTGTTGAGAGGAAGTCGGTGCAGATATATTTCTTCATATTTCGTTCTGTTGGAGATGTATGACCAGGGGTTTGAACCGTGACCTCACGTCTAATACGCCAACATACTACCTACTAGAGTACGGCGACTACAATCAATCTATGGTACATATTAATAAGAGATACAGTATTGTGTGATTAACAGCGGCAGTTAATGGAAGAAGAACCTTATGTTATGTTCCAATGTAGCTAGTTTCTCATTCAATGCTGGATTTTGGACCTGCCTAATGGTTGACAGTTCGCACTTACTGTATGTGCGATATACAAGATATACAAACTCTTAAGTTCATTGAATATGGAACCCTATATGTGCACTTTTACCTACAATGTATTGGCATTTGTATGTATGTAAATGCACACTGATGCACACATATGTATGAATATATATACACATACGATGTACGTAACTATCTTACCTTCAGGTTATTTTGCAAAAAGTAAAAGAAGGAAATATAATGGCTAAAATAAAAATAAAAAAAAAAAAAATAATAAAAAAAGTAAACCTAAAAGAAATCAACGCTTAAACTCGTTTTTCTGCTTAAAAGCTTATCATCAGTATGTATATATTTTTTCCTGCAGCAACCAACAGACAGAAAGGCAATAGGAATGGTTAGGTTGGTGTAAAACGGTTACTTTTTATACAATTTTCATTGTATACGAGTATATGTACGTGTGGGTCTACAAGATTGGATATGGGGGTATGGGAGGGAGGTAAATGCATTTGAAGGAAAGATTTTTAGTTTTTCGTATTAAACATTTTCTTTACAGCCATTACCTAAAGCTAAATGGTGCAAAACAACTTTAAAAAGCTAGTCAAGCTAAGTAGTACATGTTACATGTTACATACATACATGCATATGAAATGTTTAGTCTTTTAATACTTGTCAAGTATTATTGCAGTAGTGCTGTAGTACTGTAAGTGGCATAGCAAACAACCGATCATGGTCGAACATAAGAGACATCTAAAGATCGTAATCACTTAAAAATTGTAAATTTTTTTTATAATCTTTATGAGATAAAGCTTATCATCATCATTGGTATAACATACCATAGATCAGCAATGAGTATTTAAAAAGATGAGTAGAATCGAATCATACTCAGAATTTCTGATACTTATACGTATTCATACTTATTTTAATATCATGGAACCTCTATTCATATTCAAAGTTTGAAGTACTCATCATATTCATACTTAACAACAGGCTGACATACAACATATACACGAAGCACAAAATAAGTATGAATCGCGTACGAACACTAAAATACTCACTAGAAGGTTGTGTGTTTGCTCTGCTTTCTGTCTTTGTCTTTTCTTTCTTCTTTGTTTGTAAATGCAACAACAACTAAGACTGTAAATTTTGATGAATGATTCGAATCACTCGAATAATAAGTATTTTTCTAAATTTATGAACCTGAATGAGTAGGCTTATGAATCAAATATATTTCAAATGGTATGAGTTTGATGTCAACGTTGTACTCATACTCATTGCAATCTGTACTTATAAATCAATGTAGATATATAGTTAAATTTCAATATTGTTGACTTACTTATATTCAAAATTTTAATGAGTGCTTATGAGTAGCGAAAAAACGATTCATTGCTGATCTCTGTACCACACACATTAAGTTCAATAAAAATTGTTGATCCTACTTTAATTGCAAATGCAACATTCAATTAATTTTGTTAAACAACAATTACTTGTGTAGGGTACCATATGTACCATAAAATACTTGTTTTTCTATTTTTTAGTTTTCAGTTTTTAGTTTTTGTTTTTCCAATTGCTTTGAAGGAGTTTTCTGTAAGTGCTTGAATGTAGCTGTAATTCGTTTCCAAGTATTTCCATTTTCTGTATTTATTTAACTCTTCGATGTAACAGAACATGTTGCGGAATAAGAGTTCAATAAATAATTTTAAGAACTTGTTCTTTTAGCCTTTGTTCTTAATGTGATTTCTATGTATTGAAGACATAAATTTTAAAGTAAATTGCCATCGAATTTAATATTATACTCTTAAAACTTTCTCTGCAAAATGTAATGAAAACTATTCAATATTCACAATAATTACACTTAATTTGAAAAACTCTGTGGTATATGGGTAGTAAATACGTAAATATATCACTTTAAAGACCCTTTTATGGATTAGGTTAGGTTAGGTCGGAGTGGTAGCTCTGATGTCACAAAGCACACTTGAGCACGCATAGCGGCCCGTTGTGATGCCACGGGTGAACGCAGTCCCTGCACTGACCAAGTTCCACCACAATGAGGGAAAAGGAAGAAGTTGGTCAGCGCAAGGGCTGCACGCTTTTATGGATTACTATTCCCGAGATTTATGTAAATAAACGGTGATCCATTTTTCGTTCTCATACAGTTTTTGATACTTTCGTTACATTAAGAACTGAAAACAGCTTGAATTCTATTCTTCTATTCCGATGCCAATCTTTAATTTCCTTTACATTCAGTACAATTTTATTAATTAATTTCCAAATTACAATTATTAATTACAAAATTAATTTCCTTTACATACAGTTACAATCTAACCCTGGAAAGAATTTGATTATTAGGATCAATGCAAATCCATACTCGATTATTGTTATAGACATTTTGACCGTGAATATAAATTTAAAAAACCTAAGAACTAAAGAAAAATTCATTCTATTTGAGGGCGAATTGCATCATTTTAATTTTAATGTTATTATTCCAAGTAATGTCAAAACATACATACATAACTGCTTATTACAACCCATCAGTCAGGATTACGACCTAGCCTCTCACACCACTTATGATGTGTATATTAATTTTATACATTAATGGGACGGGACCTACAGTTTAAAGTCGACCCTGAAACATAGATTTTTGAGACAAATTTTATGGGATATTTATTTACTCTCAGACTTTTTGCCAGCAATCTGCTGAGAGGAAGACGTCGAAGAAATATTTTTTCATATTTCGTTTTGTTGGAGATGTCTGAGGTGGGGTTTGAACCATGGCCTCGCGTCTAAAAAACCAACACACTGCCTACTAGACTACGGCGACTTCTGCCAAGAATATTAAATTACTTAGCGCTATCAGTGACTCTTAGTGATGCCACAGAATTAGATCTTGACGATCTATCAAGTCAGACGTCTTGAACGAAATGAAATATGAAAAAATATTTTTTCGACATCTTCCCCTCAGCATAATTTGTGGTAAAAACTCTGAGAGTAAAATAAAATTGCCTTGATAAGTTTCTCAAATATCAGTCCTTTAGAGTCGAATATAAACTATAGGTCTCGCCACTCATTTATTCAATGAGCATGCGTACAACGTTGACATCAAACTCATAACATTAGAAAAATACTGATAAATGATTCGAATGACTCGAATCATTCATCAAAATTTACAGTCTTAGTTGTTGTTGTATTTACAAAAAAAGAAAAAGACACATAAGCAAAAAAGACAGAGCAACAAACAGAGCAAACACACAACCTTCTAGTGAGTGTTTTCGTGTTCGTACGCGAATAAGACTCATTTAGTGAATCGTGTATATGTTGAGTTATGGAGAGTCGAAATCAACAACATCATACCTGTTGTTAAGTATGAATATGATGAGTACTTCAAACTTTGAATATGAGTACAGGTTCCATGATATTAAAATGAGTAAGAATGGGTATAAGTATCAGAAATTATGAGTATAATTCGATTTTACTCATCTTTTGGAATACTCGTTGCTGGTCTCTGGTGATGATCACAGCGTTTCTAGAGTTATTATACAAATAGATTTCAAAATATAAAATAAAAGCGAAAGTAATCGATTAATCTTTTTTACAGTGTTCCGAGATTACCCTCATAAACGTTATCAAATTGCCCTAATTTAGTTCTAAAATACTCAAGATTTAAAAAGCTTATTTTCTGGTTCTTCTATATAGAGGTCGAATCAGTCTTAATTGTTAGTAACTAGACAACAAAAAAAAGATTACAATTACAATAAAAGAACAGTGAATTATTACCTTTTTATATAAAATAACTATTATATTTTGTGCAAATGTGGTCCTCAATTTTGCAGATGCCTTCAGTAATAGTCAAAATTTGTGAAAATGTTAAGCAAATACTCAATAATTTTATATTTACTTACGATGACTGAATAATTTCGCTTTAATTCATTATTAATGCTACAAACCAAAAATAAATAACGAAAAATTTTTTTTGAACTCTTTCTGAACTTTAACTCTTTAATTTTGTTTCTAAAAATTGTTGTTGCCGTCTTAATTATTTCCCAGTGAAGTCGAGTACACTCGACATTAACAGATTAAAATATTTCTGCCTGTAAAATACGACAAAAAATCAAACGTTGTGTAGTTGCTTTTTAGAAGATATATACACTGAGCGCCATAAGTGAGTCTACACCCACTATAATTATAAATTTTCTATTATAAAAACTATACTTGTAGCACAACAATAATTGAATTGTTGTTTTTGTTTTAACATTTTATAAATAATAAATAAACGTTTTTATTTTTGGAAATTTATTCAACTATTCTCATTTACTTTTCTCACTATTCTAAGAAAATGAATTATTTCAGTGGTGTTTACTCTCTTTTGGCGCTCAGTGTACATATTTTTATAAATAAATATATTTTTATTCGTTGTTAAAAAACAAAATTTGTTTCATTGATAAAAAATATGTACAAAAAATTCAAATTATAAATAATAGAATCAATTGTTTATTAAAATATAGTACTGTAGTGTAGCAGGTAGTAGACGTGTTGGCCTAGTAGACGTGAGGCCCTGGTTCATACAGAGGAAGAAAGAGGAAAGCGTCCAAATTTTAGTACGTCATTCCAAAAAAAACCCTTTTGATTCGTCTAATGGGCTTAAAAATATACTAGATGCTCCAGTAACAAGCCGTACTATAAGAAACAGGCTCCAAGAGCCTGGACTTATAGCTCGAAGTCCAAGGTCAGTACCTTTTTTAAGTAAAAAAAAAAATATACAAAAAAGGTTACAATTTGCCAGACAACACCAAAGTCGCAAAAATTGGAAAAACGTATTGTGGTCTGATGAAACAAAGATAAATTTGTTCGGATCAGACGGAAAATGTTTTGTACGTCGCCCTGCCAATAAAGAGTTTGATCCAAAATACTCAAAGAGACAGTCAAACATGGTGGCGGGTCCCTAATAATATGGGGATGTTTTTCAGCGTCTGGCGTTGGTCCAATTTTCTAGGTACAGGGGAAATGACAGCGGTAGATTACTTAGATATACTCCAGAGCAAAATGCTCCCATTTGCAGAGGAGGAAATGCCATTGAAGTGGGAGTTTATGCAGGACAATGATCCCAAACACTCTGCAAGAAGTGTAAATTCCTGGTTTCAGGAAAATCGAGTCCCCGTAATACAATGGCCATCACAAACACGTGACTTAAATCCCATTGAAAATCTATGGGGAGTCCTTAAGAATTAGATTGGTCTGTTTAAATCTAAAAATAAGCAACAAATGTGGAGTAAAATTCAGGATGCTTGGTATTCTATTCCTCCAGACATTTGTGCTAATCTTGTTGGTTCAATGAATAGGCGGTGTCAAGAAGTTATCAACATGAAAGGAGCCTCAACCAAATATTAAAATAGTATTAGGATTTGATGGTAAAATTTAACATAAACTTTTTTTCCCAAAATATAAAACGTTTCTATTATTTTTTCCCGGCATATATTAAAAATATAAAATTTTTTCAAGAAGAAACCATAATTAACTTAATTTTTTTATATGTTTAATATACAATGGAGATACCTTTAGGTTTATGTACATACATATATAAGTACATTTTTTTATTCACTTAAAGATAAACAAAAATTTAAGGAAATAATAAAGCTTTGATGTGTTTCTATTATTTTTTCCAACACTGTAAGTGGTGCACAAAAACTAGGTCGTAATCCTGACTGAAGAGTTGTAATGACCAAGTAATTGTTTAATAAAATAAATAACGAATGTTCGAAAATGTACATTTTTTAAAACACATTTATGCTTTGAATAATAATACTAATGCGATATGCGAAAAAAAATTGGTTCGCTTTGACGAGTATACTCGACATAAACAATTAAACGGTTAATACATAATTGCATGACATACATATGTGTATATGTAGATCCAGTATATTTCATAACAACTTACCTCATGATTGGACAATTTCAAAGAGAATTAAAATATTCTCGCATTTGAAAATAATTAAAACGACAACATTTTTAATAAATGAACCTAAGGTTCTAGAAAAAAAAAGAGTTTTCAATCATTATTTTATTTATTTATTGACACTTTTTTTGATATCGCAATGATTCTGCCTACTGAATAATAAATTGTATCTTTAAGATTAAAAAAAAGAAATAAACCACAAATACAAATACAAGACACAAATATTGTAAAAAAAAATAAAAGAATAAAAGAAAAAAAATCATAAAAAATAAAAAGAACAACAACAAATCAAGAACGCCATAATAAATGTTTGTTGCTAAAATCACAAACCACACACACACACACACACACACACATGTATGTATAATACGTATTACATGATTGCAAATTTTGCACAAAAAAAGTATTCACGAACGCACTTATACTGCATGCAAGTCAATGTTTATTATACATTCACTCAAATACAGAACACACACACACATACACCCATGTATAATATATGTTTGTAAACAAACCCAGAGCCGGGGGTATAAAAGTGCGAACATGTGTTTTGTGAGCATTTTGAAATGTTTAAATGAGAAACTCACTCTCTATCACTCTCTCTGTCTAAAAAAATACAAATACAGTAGAAAATACATGTTAATGCAAACAGTTTGAAAAGAAACATTTAATATTTGTATATTCGCCTGAGTATAATGTGTGTGTGTGTGTGTGAGTGTGTATGTATGTTTTCTTGTTCACAATTATAATTTTTTCGCTTTTTTTTCTTTTGTTTTGCTTTTAGATTAAATGATAAATGTTGTTGTTGTTGTTGTTGTTATGTAAGTAAGTAAGTTTAATCTATATAATCAGTCTTCCACGGTCACGTCTAGTGTTTTTTTTTTATTTTTTTTTGTATTTTTAATTCAATTATTTGCTGCCTCTGAACCGGCCTGTACGTGCAGGATCATCTCAAAAGGATCCCATTCTAAATCGGATTCATTTTTAACACGTCTTCTGGCATTGGTAACAATTGCATGACCTGGCAATAGCCCCACTAAACCACCACCGTTTGAATGTGCACTGTGAGCAACCGTAAGTTCACCATTCTCATCACACATGCTCAATTGTGGATGTTGTAGATGGTGATGTTGATGTGCCGGCAATACCGGCTGGTGGTGAGTTTGCGGTGAAGCCAGTGTAGTTGTTGCACCACCTGAAGTTGTAGAACGTATATAACGTATTGGTTGCTGTTGTGGACTGTGTAGTTGTTGTTGCTGTTGTTGATGGTGCTGCTGTTGTTGATGTTGATGATGGTGGTTTAGCAATTGCTGCTTTTCACTTACAATTTCCTGTATATGTTCACGCGTCTGTTCACGTTCGTCGACTTTTTTGTCCAGTATGTCACGCATAAAGGACATGCGATTAAAATGTTCCCAAGTCGAGTGAAAGGGCTCTTGCGAATAACGTGCATGCCGCTCTTTTTGCAGTTCATCGACGAAACGTTGCTTAATAATAGACCAACGGGTCTGTACCAAACCTGTAAATGTCACAATAAAAATCATATAGGGGGGGCTGTCATCAAAATATATTTTTGAACTCACTTGGTGTTAAACCCAGTTCCACTGCTACTTCTTTCCATACAGCGGATGTACGATTTTGGCCTTGCTTAACCTCTTTTTGACGACCTGCCCATAAAATCGGTCGGGCTTTAATGGCGTCTATAATGCGGCCCCTCATGCTGTTATTTAATGAACCCGGTCGACCAGGCTTTCTCAGTGGTGTGGTTGTGGTTTCCACGGTTACAGCTGCTGGCGGCACTAAGCCAGTAAATCCCGTAAAGGGAGTAGTCTCTACACTAATTTCAGCCTGAGGAGCTACTGGGGGTAACCACGTAAAACTACCACTAGGACGTCCGCGTCCCTGAGACTGAGGTAACGGTGGCGGTGATGGTAAACTCTCAGGAATATCCGCCGAATCGGCAATAGTTGTCCCAGCAGCACCCACTATTTTGGCCACAGTTATATTGTACATAAACGACATTGGCTCAAAATGTTCCCACTTTGTGGTAAAACGTTCCTTGTGCAAAATTTGCCGATGTACCAAATTGTGATAATGATATTTCATTTGGCTCCAAATCGATTGGAGCTTAACTATTAGAAATACATTGAATACGAAAGAGAAAAAATACAATGTGTTTTTCAAAGAGAAATAGATAGAGAGAGACAGAGAGAGAGAGAGAGCACATAAAGAGAAAACTCACCGGTGGGAACATGACCTCCAAATTGATCTGCTATTTCATTCCACATGGGAGCAGTAACACTACGGCACATGTGCAATTTATTATTGGAATCCCAGATTTCTGGATATTTTTTAATTGCTTTTAGCAATTGGGCACGATTTACAAATGGATCCTCTTTTGGCATTTTCTCTTTTTCCCGTTTTTTCTTGCTTGCAATTACTCTCTAATATCACAACCTTTATAATACACACACATATACAGAGAAATGCTCGCATACATATTCATATGTATGTATGTAACTACTAATTTTTATGCGCACTCTTTTACTCAGTATCCTTGTTAATTATACGCGCCGTAAGATACCGGTCGCAACGCGTCCTTTGACATCAATTATCGGCGAATAACTAAAAACAAAATCTGCGAGAATATGCGAACTGCAAATGAAAAAGCACCATATGATTGGGGAAAATAGAGAAACTCAACAACATATATAAAGCGCCACAACAAAAAAAAAATACCAAGTATATACCAAGTATATTATTGTACACACCAGCAACAGCAACAAAACACGAAACAGAACAAAACAAAAACGAAATTGAAAAGCAAGGCAACAATATAAAAAAAAAAGAAAACCAAGCAAAAACTAATGAAAAATAAGCGAAATAAAAATGAAATGAAATGAAAAGAAACCAAAGACATTTGTAGTTGTAGTTGTTGGACTCTGTTGTGTACTCTACTCTAAAATAATTTATTATTGTTGCTGTTGTTTTTGTATGCGCTCAGATTGAAATTAAAATGAACAGAGACAGACAGAATAAGTAAAAAAAATTTTAAGAGTGTATGTACACAAGCAAAGAGTAAAACAGAAAACAGAGTAGTTGGCATACACAAAAACATTAAAAGTACGCCACAAACGTGCATATAAGAAAGAGTACGATGAAGCGAAGAGAAATACAATAACAAACCGAATGAAAATGTAAATAAGAAAACTTGCAAAAATAATATACTCGAACGAATGTACATACATATATTGGTAAATGGATAAAATCATACATTCAGACATCCATACATCCATACATACTTACATAAAATACATACAAACAAATGTACATCCAAACATGCATACACACATTCACCCAACTAATCACCAGCCAACCAACCCATCGTCAGTCTAATCGTCATCATCATCGTCTCCACCAACATCATTGCCATCACCATCATCGCTATAGTCGTCGCGCTACTCTTTGGTAGGAAATAAAAGCGTAGGTACATACATACGAAATGAATGTTTTATGTAGTATTTGGGAGGCACAAGAAGAGACAATTTGCAATACATGCTGAAAATAAAAAGTAACGAGAAAAGAAAAATAAAACCTTCAGAGAAGACAACAAAACAAGCAAAAACAATGAACAGAAATTGTGAAAAACAAAAGCAAAAAAATGTTATAAAAAGCACAAGGCAAAAAAACCGGCTTAACCAGAGAGAGCATCAGACAATACAGAGGATTAAAGAAAAACAAAAAAAAAGAAAAAAAAGTTGCTGAATACAATACTAAAGGAAGTTGGTTTTGATTTTAAGACCCAGTATTGAGGAACAAAAAACAAAAGAAAATGAAAAAAAAAAAAATAGAAAAATAAAACAAACAATACGACAGAGTTATACAGAGTTGAATACGTGCACTCTACATGCATATAGCAGCAAGAGTTTCCCCTTAAACACCTTTCATCCCATCGCCTAAGACTATCATTATCTGGGATTTTTGCAATTATTCCACAAGCAACACAAATTCGAAAACTTTTAGAGTTACAAGAGAAGAAATCTAAAAATAACATACACAGGTTTACTTTCGATAAAATTGATAAATATGTGGTAAATATGGGTGTTCTGGTGGTCTAGTTGGTGAGGGTCGTGGCTTCTATTCCCACCAGAGACTCTGGTCTATTAGACTACACCGATCATAAGGTCCACGTGACTCTGCTCGTAATGATTAGATACATACATACTGTTACGAAAATGGAAATGGTGTAATATCGTTTAACATTAAAACGATAAACATAAGCTACACAAACAAATACGACGAACCTGTTACAAGTAAATCAACAACATCAGTATGAAAGAAAAGGAGATAGACAAGCAAGCGAGAACGCAACAACAAGCAATGTGAATAAAATACACAGACAACAATGAAGTCGCGATAGAGCTCTCGAGAAAGCGAAAGCACAAACATTATACTTCAAGAATGTTCGTCAGACTGTTTACGTGGGCATATAAAAAGGCAAGACAAAGCAGGCAACGAATATTAAGAATTCAGTCAGTCTTGTGTGAAGTCACTTAGCGTGTAAAGAGAACAGTCGTGGTTTGAAGATCGCCGTTGAAAAGATCTGCGTTGTAAGCAAAGGAGAATAGCGAACAAGAGTTTAATTGAAACTAAACAACAATTTATTTTTATTTTGTTTGCAATCAACGAACTCATATTCTAAACGTTTTCAAAAAGCTAAAAACATAACAATATTATTCAGTATTCAATAACCACCATTCATCAAAAACTAATTACATCAAAGTTCATATTTACTTCATGATCATCTGGCTAGGGTTTACAGATAATTTCTCAACATTACCCCGTCTGATATTTGAGTTATAGCCTTTTTTGAAGTATCCTATTCAAAGACCACAAAAGTGGAAACAATACTGCACCTTGCCTGCAACCACTTCCACAGTCTGGGTGTTGTTCTTCCTACCAAGAAGAGTTAGTCCTATGGAACTATAGTTTCTGTTATCAAAAGCATCTTTAAAATCCAAGAATCTATCTCAGTGACTAGACTGTGACTTCATAGTCTCTCCTGTGGATTTCCCTTTATTGTTTGCACACTGAGATTGGTTTATTTGTTCAGTTGTAATAACATTTTCAATGATATGGAGATCAACAAATCTTTATATAGGTTACAACAGATAAACGTAAGTTTAATAGGTCTAGAAGGTTTTGGTTGTTTTCTGGATCTATCCAGCGTGGAACAAATTCCAAAAGAGATTTCGTTACCCGTTTGATTTAAGAAGGGTTGATGAATGGCAGAGTTGAAGATTGAAGCGAACTTTCATTGTTGTCCTTATTCCATTCCCAGCTTTTCCGTGTGTCTAATGCGCATTCCACTATTCTCACCCAGTGAATGTGTCACTTAAAACAACCAGATAGAATAGGTATATACGTATGTAGATAGAATAGGAATATGTATGTTAACGCTTTTGTTCGGTTTTTTCACACGATTTCTTAATATTTGCACTGGACTTTTTCACTGGAAATATATGTATGTTTGATTTGTTTTGCAATTGATTCGTTCTTTATTTTTCTATTCTATTCTATTTAATTTTCTTACAAAATAAATCATTATTTTGTGAAAGTGTTCTTTTTCAAGTGGGCACATATATATATTCCTTTTACTCCTCTAGGGAGAATAGGGTCCACAAGTGGGCACATAATTAAAACATACTTACTTTTGCCGCTTTCACAATGTACTTTTAATATCTGATTCTGTTTGACTTTTGTAAACAAAGGGAAAAAGGCCAAGATGTTCGAAAGAAGAAAGGAAGATAATACTCAACCTCAAAGAATTCGGGACGGTGACAAATAAAATTTACCAGTTACTAGGTTGACCTAGATCAAAAATTTAAAATGTAATGAATACATTTGTAACCTCAAATTATGTACCCAGAGCCTCCAAACTCTGTAAAACTGTAATTAGGGAAGATGCAATAATCATAAGAGCGTGTAAAGCTGACCCATTTAAGGGCTCTAAGCAGCTAAATCTCGAATTAGCGTTTTCATATAGTATTAATATATCATACAGAACTACTAATGGAGTTTCCATAACTGGTTGAAACGAACAGCGAAAATTTTTCGTATCAAAACAGGTCGGAGTGGTAGCTCTGATATCACAAAGCTCACTTGAGCACGCATATCGGCCCGTTGTGATGCCACGGGTGAACGCAGTCCCTGTACTAACCAAGTTCCACCAAAATCAGGGAAAAGGAATAAGTTGGTCAGCGCAAAGGCTGCACAAATAAACCACGACTACCCCGCACTGGAAAACCAGCCAGAAAGTTTGATGAACGGAGCTTAATCCTTGATGTCAATAGATGATAGCTCCGTTAAGCTGACAAGCAATGGGGAGCCAAATAACCTATATATACACCTAGCAAGAGACGGGCACTGACAAAGAAAGTGAACAACAGTCTCCTCTTCCTCAGCGGACCTGCATCCACGGCAGAAGTCGTTGAAAGGGAGGCTCATTCTTTCCGCGTGTCTACCCTTGACGCAATGACCTGTAAGCACGGCCACTGTAGTCGAGATGACATCACGACCGAGACCAAGTAATCGGTTGGTACGCCTTCTATCCATCTTAGGCCAGGTGAGAGTAGCGGTGGAGCAGGACTCATCATTGACCCAGGATAGGTTGGCGTCCCGAAAAAACTTCCGCGCAATGGTCAGCTTGACCGAGGCAAGTGGTATACCCAATTCAACAGAAGAGGATTCCGGAAGTAGCGCACCAGCTCTGGCGAGCTCGTCGGCCCTACAGTTTCACGGAATTTCACTGTGCCCAGGGACCCACACCAGAGAGACACTGGTGAAGCGTCCCGAGAGAAGGTCGAGACAGCGGCGACATTCCCTAACAATCCTAGAGTTATTCACGAAACCCGATAGAGATCTTATCGCGGCCTGACTATCAGAAAAGACCGAGACGCGAGTGAAAGGAGCATCGTTGACGAGGATCCATTGAGCGGCCCGGTAAATTGCCATCACCTCCGCCTGAAACACGCTGCAGTAGTCCGGCAGACGGAGAGAAATATTCAGGTCCAGTTTCCCTTAGAAGACATCGCTTCCAACCCCATTATCGAGTTTAGAGCCGTCGGTATATATATCCAGGATTTTTTTTTTTTTATGAAACCAGCACTCAGGGGATGGCCCCTACTCATGCAGTGCATTGTGCAGGTTTTTTAGGAAAGGTGGAAAGGGGGAAGATGCGAACGGCAAGGAAACGAGTTGCTCCTTAGTGACTATAAAATGGCCAGTGCTATACCTTCAGCATTAGACAGTCTAGAGGCAATCGTCCCCAAGAAGCCCGCAGTTTCTCACACCACTTATGTTGTGTGTGTAAATTTTTTATACATAAGTGGCGGGACCTACAGTTTAAAGTCGACTCCGAACGACAGATTTTTTTGAGAAACTGAGAAGAAATCGCCGAAAAAATACTTTTTGTATTTTTTTTTTTATTTTTTGATGTCTGGGCTGGGACTCGAACCCTGGCTTTTACGTCTAATAAGCCAGCACACTACCTACTAGACCACGGCGACCCCTAGGACTTCTGGGGGGACGACCGCATTAGGATTCCAGTCATCCCTACTCGGAATCAGAGAGTGGAAACATCTGTCAAGACAATATTCAGCAGGCGTATCAAAACAAAAAATATTTGAATCCACAGAGAATTTTGCCAAATAAAACATAAAGATGGGTCAAATCGACCTCCGGGTAATGTACTTGTCGATACAGACAACCTTACAGAGTTTTAAAAAAAAAATTTTTGTCGGGCTGCGAATCCAAATTTTGCCGATTGGGGTGAGATGGAAAAGGTATGCATGGCATTCAGCTAAATAACATTTAACTAACATCATAATTCCAGATATTCCATCAAAATAATTATGTATGGTGACGTATGTTACTACTATTTACTGTTGTTTTTTTTTTTTTTTTTTTTGGATTAATGGCTGGTCGATGGTGGCTTTGTAGTATCTACTATTGGTTATTTTTTTGCAGGATTAATGGCTGCTATTGTTGTTACTACTATTTGCCGTTTTTTTTTTTCTAGATTAATGGCTGCTCGATGGTGGCTTGCTAGTATCTACTATTGGTTATTTTTTTTCTGGATTAATGGCTGCTCGATAGTGGCCTGCTAGTATCTACTATTGGTTATTTTTTTCTGGTGTTTCTGCTTCTTTCAGTGTGCATTGGAAGTTCCCAAACTTTCTGTGACTATTTTGCACACCGAAATAGTAAATTCATTTCGTCAATGTATGCCTTCATTAAATAGTGATCTTCTTAACTTTCCAAAAAATTTTCATTAGAAACGTAGCTCGTAAAAACACAATTCTCAAGCAGCACGATTTTTCGGAATAAAATTCAATGATTGACACTTATTGTTCGTTTATTAGTCCATTTATGATTTTCGTATTTTCAAATAAATTATAGTCTAGCTTCTGGCAATATTTCACATTTAATCGAAGTGAAAGAAAACAAAAACAAAATATTCCAGTTTTAGAACTGCAATTCATTATAATCGACAAGAAAACCTAAAACTAATTGCCGTAGGTTAGTATTAAACTTAGATGACGGTGTGATAGAGATTTATAGAAACTAAAAAAAATTTAAAATTAAAATTGCAAATGATATTCCAAATAGCTTCGAAGGCATATGGAATGTTTACATTACCATTTGATTAATTGAACAATTCATTTTCAATTCAAATACAAATAAACAGATTTTTTAAATAATTAGTGAGTAATACGGGTGAATAGGTATTTCTGATTGTGTTGTGTTATACTCTAACATATGTATTGTTTCGTTTTTATATTTTAAAATCGTTTAAAATATGAGCTCGTAGATTGCAAATAAAATAAAAATAAATTTGTGTTTAGTTTTAATTAAAATTCTTTATTATTCGTACAATTCTGTGTTCCACTGTTCACAACTAGATGTAAACAACAACAATTGTTTTTTTTTTGGTATTTCTCTGTTTATACCCTTTGCATAAACAATAACAATTACTAGACAATTATTCGACAGGTTTTTGTAAGGGAGATCTTCAAACCAAGATTACTTTTTTCAAACACACCGCATCTTCACACAAAACTGAATGAACTTTACTAACTCCGGTTGCCTGCTTTGCCTTGCCTATTATATGGCAGAGTAAACAGTCTAATGAATGTTCTTGAAGACGAATATTCATGACTTCACCTTCTCGAAATCTCTATAAATGTAAATTGTGTTGTTTACATTTATTATTGTAGTATTGTCTGTGTATTTTGTTTACATTTATTCATATAGTGTTGTTTGTGTATTTTTGTTTACTAGTTTACCATTCATTCTATGCTGCTGTTTGTTGTTATATTAAGCAGTACGATAATTTGTAAAGAGGTTTGTTTACTGCATTGTTTTGTTTTTGTAGCTTTTGTTTATAATTTTAATGTTAAGCCATGTAAAAGCAAAACACCAGTGTCTTGATTCTTCATCTTCTTCATACATATTTGGATTTCAAAGCAACTTTTAATGACGTTTTGACGATATAGGTACATCGACAATTACCTGCTCAATGCTCCCTTTTCTGGATGCAATTGTGTTTGTTTCTATTTTTGCGAATTGTTGAGTTTTGAGTTCGTTGATTGCAAACAAAGTAAAAATAAATTAGTGTTTACTTTCAATTTAATTTTTTATTCTTCGCACAATTTTTGTGTGCCATTGTTCACAACTTGATGTATACAACAATAATTTGCGTGTTCTTATTTCTTCTTTGCTTACACCCTTTGCGTAAACAACACTTGTTCGTTAGATCTGTATAGCGGATAACTTCAAACCACGACTGTTCTCTTTCACATGCAAGACTGACTGAATTCTTACTACTGGTTGCCTGCTTTGTCTTGCCTTTTTATATGCCCACGTAAACAGTCTAATGTATGTTCTTGAAGTTGAATGTTCGTGGCTTCGCCTTCTCGAGAACTCTCGTGGTTTGTTTGTGAATTTGGTTGCATTCTTTGTTGTTGCGTTCTCGTTTACTTGTCTATCCCCTTTTACTCATGGTTTTTGTTTTTGTAGCTTTTGTTTATCATTTTAATGTTAAACGATGTTACACCGTTTCCATTTTCGTAACAATATTATGATATCGTAATCTATTGGCTGGATGTCTTGCAGCTAAATGCGCATTAAATTGAGGCAAACTTAGAGAGAAACGGGTATTACTTGTGATATGATTGTTTCACATGAGCACACGCTTTGATTGACCTGTGTTAAGTCGTGTTTTACATCGAGGCAGTGGACTTAAATTTCTTATTATGAACCAATGGAATGATTATAATGATTCAAAACGTTTGTTAGAATATTTAAAATACAAATTAGTCAAATAGAGCATTATTGTAACGCCTTGCGTACATTTTTTATGTAGTTTTTATTGCATCACAACAAACCTGTTTATCACCTATTGAGAGTCCTTATAGTGTGAATTAAATTTCTAAACGTTTTTTTCTGATAACCCCAGTAATTTATTTTTTGTTTTGAATTTTTTTTTTTAAATTGTTTCCATGGAAAAGGTAGAACTCTTTTTTCAAAGAAGGAAACATAAAAATTGAATACAATGTAATCCAATTGAAATTGAGGATCATAAGTTATGGTTTTTAAAATCATGAAATCGCACAGACATTTAAAATTAATCTCAATTTTAGGCCATCGGCCATAAGAAGGAAACCAAAAAAGCTTTTCTGTCTTCCATTTGACTTTGTACAGAACCTCAATAAATCGTTCCTGTAGTGCAAGAAGAGTTTCTCTCCTCCTCTTCAACACTTCCCTAAATGCACAAAACAAAACTTAAATACAATATGCGAAGCGTAAATTCAACTCAAAAGTATATTCTATTAAGAGAGCAATTGCTCGTACAGACAAAAGTGTGCCAGATGCGGATGCTGGACGGGAGTGAAAGAAAACAACGATTCCCAGTCTTTCGTAAAAGAAACAACAGCTCGAAACGAACCTAAACTGAAAAAAAATCGAAAAATCTAAGGTTATAATAAATCCTAGACTATGTCGGTTTAGGGTGGTCAGCGTAAACGGGCGCCACCTAATACAGCACCTAAACGGCAGTGTTCAGAGCAGGATATTCTTCCTGGAACGAAACGTTCCAACAACAGGCCAACAAGACTACAATCAAGGTCGTACAAAGAGGTGGCTAAAGACAGAGTGATGGCACTATATCTTCTTATAACTGGAATCACCTTATCAGAGGTGTTCATGAATATTATCCGGAGCAATGCGGGACACCCAACCCAATGTAAAGAAGATAACTAGCATCAAGGTCACATTAAGCTGATGTCTTATGCACAGAGCGTTCAGCGCAGCTTCCGTCCCTTTAAATCTCCGGGACGTGATTTAAAGATGAGTATAGACATCATCACGATATGTTTACGATTATCCTCTGTTCCGTTTAACTGAAGGGTATATAAGGGAGGTAGAGCATCTCACGCAAATGCTAAAGATTTTAGGCTCATCAGACTTTCCTCATTTCTACTAAAGACAGACAGAGAGTCATCGACGGCTATATTAGCTGATCTTTCGGTCCAGATACTTTTCCGCGACATACAATATGTCTACACGAAGAGCACATAAAAAAATCCCTATACTACAAGGAATACACTCTGGCTCCTTTCCAAGATATACAGGGTGCTTTCAATAATAACCAGAGCCGGTTATTAATACCATGATTGATCCTGCTGTCACTTCTTTAGTTCAATGCAAACGTATTGAATCTACTTTGGGCGCCTCCAATGTTTCAAAATTAGAGATTTGTGGGACACCACAAAGAGGTCTACTCTCAAACTTCCTATGGAATATCAGCCTTGACATTCTACTGAAGACCATCATGGACAGAGCATGCAGCATGACTGTCGCCTTTTCAGAGCAAGGTGACGTGACAGAGACTACAGGCAAAGGTTCAGAAATAATTTCGGAAATTCTAAAATCTAAGCTGGGGTTACTATCGAAATGGTGTAACGAATGTGGACTGGGAGTAAACACAACCAAAACACAGTTAGTACTATTCACAAGGAGATACAAAGTCCATAAATTTCCTACCTTTAGTATCAACAGAACAGCTCTCCTCTATTCAATAGAGCCAAATGCCTTGGGATCGTATTGGACAGCAAACATAACTGAAACTTGAATACACAATCCAGAACCACTAAACCACTTTACTGTTGCAAGAGACAATAGGCCTGAACTGGGGTATTAACCATAAAAATGTACACTGGCTATACAACTTTGTGATCAAACCAACGCTATTATACGGAGATATGGTTTAGTGGTTGGCTTTAGAGAAAAGGAATAATCAAATCCGGTTTTGAGCGCACCATGAGTGTGTGTCGATCATAATAACAGATGACGTTGAGACTACATCATCAAAGGCATTATTTTTTACCAGACATATTGGTCAAATAAGTTGCTGCGAACACGGCAATGAGACTAAGCTCTATGCTACGCCTCTGGTCATGTCCAAATCTTGGGTTTGGTTGATCTGAATATACCAATCGACTGCACGATATTTGAACCTGCTTTTGATTCTGGTTTTACAACATAGATACCGCATAGATAAATCCATGATAATAGTTTGAATCTCCTAGTTCTTCTAGTTTTCACTAATGAATCCAGATGCCGCAACAAAGTCGGGTGTGGAATCTTTTCCGAACAACTGAATATTAGATTATCCCTTGCACTACTAGATTATTGTAGTTCTTCTTAGGTTGAAATAATGGCTATTATAATTGCCGTCATGCGAATTCGGTATCAGAGTATATCGTATAGTGATATAAGCATATTTACCTTTAGATCCTAAAAGAACACTGCATCTGAGATTGTACAAGAATGCCGCGTGTGTCTGGAGGAGATAGCGAGACATTCCACCCTCATCTGGGTTCCTAGACAATGAGACATCAAAGGCGACAAGAAGGCCGACGCACTTACTAAAGCATGCAACACGGAGGATTCAATTGAATTCCAACATGAGATTGCTGCCCCTCTGGTCTGACAGAAACTTATTAAATTAATTGCCAAAGGCAAGGTGGGTTAATGAACCTACTTCTAGAGAACTTAGACAGATCTGGCCCGATATGAATATATGTAGAATAGAATTTACATTAAAACTTTTAAGATTCCATCTAAATGACATCATGGCAGTGATAAGAGCGCACTGGTCTCTGGGAGGTTACGCCAAGAGACTGAGAACACCCCATAACGACTATTTCAAAAGCTGCAACGACGAAGAAGAAGAGAAGATCTCTGAACATATTCTCTACCATTGTTCGGCGGTTGGGAATCTAAGAAGAATGCTTGGACACTCAGAATTTAGTGGCAATATGTGCCTAGCCAAAGGTGATATGAGAAAAATTCGCACGATCATAAGTCTCTCGGGTTGGTTGAGAGATACCAACCAGGAGCTATAATTACACGACAGAATAAGTAATATTGGGGTAACAATGAGACCTTACAGGACTCAAATAAACTGCAGCTGCCGGATTAACCATTGTTGGCTTTGGGTAAAGGTGGCGAATAAATGGATTGTGGGTCCTCTCGTCAGGACTAATGTTGGCTTACTATTCAACGGCATCTTTAAGATGATATTTAAATTCATGGCATTGTAACGATTATAAAAGATCGCTGACTGTTAAAAGTAATCATACTCTTTAAGTTACTACTTACTACAGGTTACTGTATTGGTACGTTTTTACCTTTTAAAAACGTTTAAAATATGAGCTCGTAGATTACAAATAAAATAAAAATAAATCTAAGTTTACTGTTAATTAAAATCCTTTATTATTCGCACGATTCTGTGTGCCACTGTTCACAACTTTATGTAAACAACAACAATTGCCTTTTTTTTTTGTTATTCCTCTAATTACACCCTTTGCATAAACAATAACAATTACTAGACAATTGTTCGACTGACCACTATTACTCTCTTCAAAGACACCGCGTCTTCACACAAGACTGTCAGAACGTTTACTAACTAACTCGACTGCTTTGCCTTGCCTTTTATGTGGCAGGGTGAACAGTCTGATGAATGTTCTTGAAGGCGAATGTTCGTTAAACGATGTAAAAGCAGATTTTTCCATTTTCATAACAATATAATCGAACATTTCAGATTATAGAAAAATTATAATTGCGATAACTGCATTGATGAATAAGAAATTTTAAATTTGAGGAAACGCAGACACAAATAGATATTGAGGAGATAATTTCTTTGAATAACCAAAACAGTCATTTCTAAAGTATTCGTAGAGTGTGAAAAACATAGTTAGAGAATTTGATCTCTTTTAAAGTTTTATTGAGGAGATAATTTCTTTGAATAACCAAAACAGTCATTTCAAAAGTATTCGTAGAGTGTGAAAAACATAGTTAGAGAATTTGATCTCTTTTAAAGTTTTACAGCAAACTAATGGCTTTCTAAACTTTGACATTCAATGTGTATACGCTTTTGATTTGCAACTTGCAATTCATTCTCGTTAAGCTACGCATAGTGTTGGGAATGCCGGGATCCCGGGGTCCCGAAATCCCGGGATCCCGCAGTTTTTAACAATTCCAAATTCCCGGGATTGAGCACTTAATCTCGGGATTTGACTTCTTAAGCCGCAATGAAAAAAATCCTATATTAGAACTCTCACTAAAACGTCTTTATTTATTAAGAAATTGTATACCAAAGGCATTAATAGACATAGGTCCACCTGAAGGTGAATATTTTGCTTTATCCAAAGATGAGATTAATATGGTATCCGCAATCATTAGTGCTCTTGTCCCAGTTAAAGCAACAGTTGACGCCCTTTGCCGTCGGGATGCTAATCTGTTCACAGCCGTGTTGCCATAACTTTTATGTTAAAAAACTTAAAGATGCTAACAACGTTATAAGTCAAAAACTACAATCAGCCCTCATCCTTCGCATCCACAAAGGAGAACAGATATCACTGGGGTACTTCAGTATCTGCACAATGATAGAACAAATGTTCAGTCCGAATCCGAAACAGAGTTCGTAACGGTTCCTTCTTCCATAAAATGTCGCAAATTAAAAGTTGATTTACTCGAAAGGCTAAATACTTAAAGTCCAGCTACATCACTTCTAATAGCTTCTGAGTCAGAAGTTACACCTTCAGATTCAGATAAGGCACCTTTCGAAATTATTTCAGATTCTTCTGAGCTTCCATCTGAATCTCTTTCTTGTTCTCTTGAAGAACCTTTAAATATTTCAGACGAGCTCAATGAAGCTATAAAAAAAGCACATTTACCGAGGATAGTCATTCGATGTGAGACGTTGTCTGTAAAAATTCAGAGAGAAATGCTCTTGTTTGAAAATGGAGGAACACGTGGTGACTTATTGCAAAGAGCATACGATTTTTAATGACTATTAAGCCAGCCAGTGTAGAGTCTGAACGTGCTTTTTCTGCAGCTGGATTTTTCGCAACTAAAATAAGAATTCGTTTGAGCGATGAAACTTTGGATGCTCTGTGCTTCCTCAAAACGTATTTTAAAAATAATAAAAAATAATAACATATCGCACTTGATCAACAAAAGAGTATACATATATCTATAAAAACAATTAACTCTTTATAATTAATTTAAAAATGTGTAAAATTAAAAATAAAATTAATTTTCTTATAATTTACTAAAGTCTTTCTTATAAACTTATTTTTGGATGTGTCATGTTATTAATTTTATTGAAATAATATGTTAATATCTTTCAAGAACAAATTTTTTAAAATCCCGGGACTAGGTAAATGAAATCCCGAAATTCCGGGATTGAAAATATAGACCGGGATTGCCAACCCTAGCTACGCATAACTCTTCATTTAATTGGCATTCATTCAAAACTTGTAAGAATGTTCTAAAAAGTACTGAACTTTCTTAATTATTTGTAATTGAGTTGATTAATAATTTTTTTTTTCAGTTGTGGCTGATTTAATTCTTGTACAAATATTTATAAACATGTTTAATAAACGTTTACGAAGGAATATTAAAAAAAAAATCCTGTTGTTAGCTTGACAATTTGCTCCCCCTTCAACATTTTTATTTAGATCCGCGCCTGGCTGTATAAAGTCAGCACTTTATATTCGCTGTTTTTCATTGACCTCATACTATGGACGAGTTATGGCTTGGCTTCAATTGAATGATGTTTTCTTCATACGACTTTTTGTATTTTATTTTCGTTTTTTTTTTTTTTTGGTTTTTCGTTTATTTATTAAACATCCAATAATACGAACAAGTTTGTTATTGTTGTTGTTGTATACATATGTATATGATTTGATGTTGTTCGAACCATTAATGCCGGTATTGTAATGAAAATTTGAACAACGACAAGAAGATTTCTTCCATAGCGACAAAGCGCAGAAGGAAAGCGACTGACTGTGACTGACTGACTCAAAAGGCAACGACACACGAGTGTGAAAACAATGTTCTTTACTAGTGGAGCAGTACGAGTACAATTAATGGTCATTGAAGGAGTGTTCATAGCTCAACACATACTTTGTAGTTGTTTCTTAATTCTCTACTGAGTGAGCTACTGGCTGCTTGTTTGTTACATGTATGTATACGATATTTATGTATGATGTTATTGTTATTGTTATTGCGTATGGTATACAATACAATAAATTCATCTTAATTTATGGATTTCAGCATGTACTATACATTTCAGAATATACGAGTACAAAAACATATGTACATATCCATCGAAACTATAAGAAATCCATAAACAGTTTTAATACAATACTTTTTGTTGTAATGTTGTAATGTAAGCAATCAACAACAACAGCAGCGGCCAACGAATGACCAAATGTTTATAACAGTGTCGATTGAAACAGTTGCGCAATACATACAACACATTAACCACTTGGCGAAAATATATTTTTGAAGTAAACGAAACGTTTCAACAAATCCGCAAGTTGCCATACGAACTTGTGAAAGTGGAATAAATTTCGCATTCATTTGGTTTTGCTCTTAACCGGGCTGTTCTATTCATTGTCTAAATAACACGGTGTGATAGTGAGAATACATCCGAGTCACTACACAGTTTAAGTTATTCACTAGGTTGAGTAGAAGTAAAAAATAATTTTTTTATATTTTTCTCGAACCCTCTAAGCTTGTATTATTTGGCAAAAACTGTTTTTTTGATATTTTCACACAAAATTATTGATTACCCGAATATGTTTGAACCTATTTTAAAAATCCAAAGTTTTTTAGAAGAGGGAGAGAGATAAGCCTTTAAAACGGTATTTATTTGTTATGAGTTTTAATGGGGTAAACTTGGAAAATATAATTTTTTTCTTTTTTTTTCAAGTTTGGCCGTTCAATTAAAAAATATGAAATAAGTGGAGACATTCTTAAAGTGCATTCTCTTGTCAAGAGTTTGACACTTCGTTTGATAAAATTGAACAAGAATTACCGTAATTATTATTTAAAGAGTATAACAGCTTAGTTATATTTTTTATATTAGTATATGGCGTCACATCAAATGAACTTACTTACTTACTTAATTGGCCATAACAACCCGATTAACGGATTTCGGCCTGCCGCAACACATCCTTCCAGGCGCCTCTGCTTCTTGCGCGCCTACGCCAGTTGGTCACACCAATCGATGACAGGGCTTCCTCGATTTGGTCCTTCCAACGGATACAAGGTCGTCCTCTTCGCCGACTTCCGCAGATCCCCGCAGATCCCCGCATCAAATACCCGTCTCGCCGGAGCATCCTCCTCCATTCGAACGACATGGCCGAGCCAGCGCAGCCGCTGGATGTTAATACGCTGTACAACGTCTATGTCGTTGAGGAGCTCATACAGCTCACTGTTGAATCGGATGCGGAAATCATCGCCAACTCGCACTGGACCGAAGATCTTACGTAGGACTTTTCTCTCGAATACTCTCAAGGCTGCTGCATCAGTTCTTAATAGGGTCCATGCTTCTGCGCCATAAAGAAGCACAGGTAGGATGAGCGTCTTGTAGAGTATTAGCTTTGTCTTACGAGAGAGGTCTCTGCTACTCAATTGCCTATTGAGACCATAGTAGCACCTGTTGGCAAGAGTAATCCTGCGCTTGATCTCCAGACTGACATCATTTTCGGTGGTAACGGCGGAGCCAAGATAAATGAATTCCTTGACTGTATCAAACGTATAGTTATCGGCCGTAATTTGAGACTCAATACGCCGCACGGCTCTACTTGTCGATAACATATACTTTGTTTTGCCCTCATTTACTGCCAGACCCATCTTCTTAGACTCGCGTTCAATAGCACTAAAGGCAGCAGTGACATCTCGCTTGGTACGCCCTATGATGTCGATGTCGTCAGCGTACGCAAGCAACTGGACACTTTTTTGAAAAATAGTGCCATTGCGATGCACTCCCGCCTTTCGCAGAACACTCTCCATGACGAAGTTGAAGAGGTCGCATGATAAGGGATCGCCTTGTCTGAAACCTCGCACGGTATCAAAAGGTTCGGAGAGGTCCATTCCTACCTTGACGGAGCTGCAGGAATTGCTCAACGTCATTCTGCATAGCCTTATCAGCTTCGCAGGTATACCGAGCTCAGACATTGCGGCAAAAACACGATCCCTTATGGGGCTATCGAAAGCAGCCTTATAGTCGACAAAAAGATGGTGTGTGTCGACTTGATTTTCGTGGGTCTTCTCCAGGATTTGGCGTAGTATGAAGATCTGGTCGATGGTGGACTTGCCAGGTCTGAAGCCACACTGATAAGGTCCAATCAGTGTTTTGACGAGTGGCTTCAGTCGTTCACACAATACGCCTGTAAGAACCTTATATGCGATAGGGAGAAGGCTTATACCCCTGTAGTTGGCGCATATCGTAGGGTCTCCCTTTTTCAGGACAGGGCAGAGGACACTGAGGTTCCAATCGTTGGGCATACTTTCCTCTAGCCATATTTTGTAGATGAGCTGGTGCATGCGCCCTACCAACTCATTACATCCGGTCTTAAACAATTCAGCGGGGAGGCCATCAGGACCTGCCGCTTTGTTGTTTTTAAGACGCATAATCGCGACTTTAACCTCTTCATGGCTAGGCGGCGGGATCTCCACGCCATCATCATCGATTGGGTTCGGAACATCATCTCTAGAGGCGGTATTGATGTCGTCATCGCCTTGCAGCAGAGTAGAGAAGTGTTTCCTCCACAACCTCAGCACCCCCTGCGGATCTGTAACCAGGTTTCCATCCTCATCCTTGCAGGAAGACGCTCCGGGCTTATACCCCTCGTTCAGACGCTTAACCTTTTGATAGAATTTTCGAGCGTCATTCCTACATCTGTACATCTCGACTTCCTCACGCTCACGCCTTTCCTGCTCCCTCTTCTTGCGTCTGAAAAGGCGTCTCTCATCCCTTCTCCTCTCTCTGTAGTTTTCGACAATGGCTCGCGTAGCGGCCGACTGCAACGTTTTCTTGTACGCGGCGTTTTTCGCTGCAGCTGCCTCGCGACACTCCTCATCGTACCATTGATTTCGTTGGGGTGGGCGCTCGAAACCAAGGACTGTTTCCGCAGTATTGCGCAAGGAGTGGGAGATGTTGGCCCACAATCCGCCAATGTCGTTGAGATTGGATGGGGAACGACGGAGCTTATCCGAGAGTTGAGCGGAGAACGCCTCAGCTGTCCTTTGTGATCGCAGCTTCTTAACGTCCAGCTTTCGCAATGCACTAGAGCGCGCAGTCCTCGAGGCGCAAATGCGCAATCGAAACTTGGCTGCGACAAGGTAGTGGTCCGAGTCGATGTTTGGACCTCTAAATGTGCGCACATCTAGTACACTGGATACATGCCTTCCGTCAATCACAATATGATCGATCTGGTTGGATGTTGATCGATCGGGGGACATCCAAGTGGCCTTGTGAATGTCGAGATGCTGAAACCTGGTGCTACATACTACCATGTTACGCGCCGCGGCGAAATCGATCAGCCTCATACCATTGGAGGTAGTGTTCGCGTGGAGGCTGAACTGTCCGACAGTGGGGCCAAAGATACCTTCCCGCCCGACCTTCGCATTAAAATCCCCGAGGACGATTTTGGCGTCATGGGCCGGGCACTTATCGTATACGTCCTCGAGTTTAGCGTAGAAGGCATCCTTAACCACATCGTCCTTATCTTCCGTCGGGGCGTGAGCACAAATTAGGCTGATGTTGTAGAATTTTGCCCTGATGCGGATTGTGGCTATTCTTTCGTTCACTGGCGTGAACCCAGAGACAAGGTGACGAAGTCTCTTATTAACCACAAATCCGCATCCGAATTCGTGCTTATCAACATGGCAGCTGTAATACACATCGCAAGATGCCAGCCTTTTGCATCCTTGCCCTATCCATCGCATTTCCTGTATGGCAGTGATGTCAGTCCTACATTTCATGAGGGCATCCGCCAGTTGGGCGGAAGCGCCTACCCTGTAAAGGGTGCGGACGTTCCATGTGCCTATTCTTAAATCGTTGTCCTTGAAACGTTTGCCGTGGTCGTCAACTTTAGAGGGGATCTTTTTACGGTTTGTTGTTGTGGTTTTCATTGGATGAAGTTTTTATGTGGTGGGTTCCAAGCCCTACGCACAACCCGAATTTAACGTCCAGGGGATTGGACTTCGCTGCACGCATTAGTTAACATCTAGCGGGTGCTAGAATGCCATCCAGGAGGGGCCACGAGGAGGCTGCGTGTCAACTTGAATACAGCAAGGTCAAGTGAACTTTCATTTCAAAAATTTTCAAAATTTTTGATGGATCTTGAAAGATTAAAAACACAGTTTTTGTCAAATAACACAAATTTGAAGGGTTCGAGAAAAATAAAAAAAAGTATTTTTGAGTTCTGTTCAACTAACTGAAAAAATTAGACTAGGTAGTTACTCGGGTGTATTTAATTTTGTGTATTTTGTTGCATAGTGTTGAATTTTGTTGAGTTATGATCGCAGTTTTTCAAAATTTTCTTTTTCAAAGAATTCTTTAATTTACCTCTCTTTAGAAAATTGTTGTGAATTTTTTCAGAAACATTCCCAAAAAGTCACAGTTCAGGCTAAAACAGTCTGTTGGATATTTAGTGATAGTTGGCTTGCCACATTATAAGGACATACAGTTTGGAGTTAACATAACATAATTGGTCATTACAACCCTTTAGTCAGGATTACGAACTAGTTTCTCACACCACTTTTGTTGTGTGCGTTTATTTTTATACATGAGTAGCGGGATCAACAGTTTAAAGTCGACTACGAACGGCAGATTTTTGAGAAACTTTTCATGGAAATTTTATTTACTCTCAGAGTTTTTGCCAGAAATCTTCTGAGAGAAAGTCGCCGAAGAAATATTTTTTCAAATTTCGTTTAGTTGGAGATGTCTGACCTGAGGTTTGAAAGGATGCCTCATGTCTAATAAGCCAACACACTACCTACTAGGCCACGTTAGTAATAATATTAGGCAATAATAGGTCAGCGGTGACCACAATATGATTGTGTAACACTCACCTATGTTGAAAATATATTAAAATTAAAATAAAAATTTAAAAGGGTGCCCTCCGTAGTCTAGTGTGTAGTGGGATGGTCTCTAAAGCTGGATTCACCCATGTTGTCCGTGAGATATTGAAGTGTTAGTAAGATATATAACAACAAATACACATTTCGTAGGGTATACTGAATTACACAAACGAATACGGATGAATGTATGAGAAAAGTATGTTGAGATGGTCTAGTTGGTAGTGTGCTAAACTTCAAATGCCATAACACATTTTAGATCGTTTTCGTTAGTAAAAAAAATATTGCTATCACAAATGGTCTATGCGGCATTGATGTCTGGAAGTTAGGCGTAGCATCACTCTTACTACAAAACTCATACTCTACAAAACGCTCATCCTTCCCATGCTTCTTTATGATGCAGAGAGTATTCGAGAAAAAGTCCTACGTAAGATCGGTTCAGTGCTAGTTGACCTGAACTCGGGTATCAAAAATGGGGTATGGTCTAGTTGGTAGTGGGTTCGATTCCCACCAAAAACCCGGGTATTTTGTAATTCTCTGATTGTTGATATTATATGATTAACCGAAATAGAAAAAGAAAGTGAGAATTATTACAGAGTAATTCTCGAAAAAAAGTGACGAAGGTTTTACACTGGTCATAAAAAACAATGTTTCACAATGCACACAATGCATAGCATGAGCAGGAATTTATTTCCTGAGTGATGGTCTAAAAATAATTTGAACAAAGATAAAAGAGAACAACTTATAGAAAGCCTGTGCAGCTACGATGCTGCCAGGCAGTCGTGACTAGTCAATCAGTGTTGAGAGGTGACTTTATAACCGAGCGTTGTGTTAAAGAGTGTGTGCTAAGCACAGTGGTATTAAAATCCGAAAAGTTTGATTTTTTTAAGGAGGATGGTGAATAAAAGTGATTGGGCAGTGTTAAAGTGTCAGTTAAAGTGTGTTGTTATTTAAATAAATAAGAAATTTATTTAAACAAAAGAAAAACAAATAACGAACAAAAGTAAATAATTCCTTTCCTCGAATTTACAGGAAAAAAAACGTTTGAGATATTGTTACGTTTTTACCTCTTTAAAAACGTTTAAAATATGAGTTCATTGATTGCAAACAAAATAAAAATAAATTGGTGTTTAGTTTCAACTAAATTCTTTATTGTATGCTCTATTTTTGTGTGCCACTGTTTATAACTTGACGTATACAACAATAATTGCTTGTTCGCTATTCTTCTTTGCATACATCGGAGATCATCAAACCACGACTGTTCTCTTCAAACGCAACGCTCCTTCACACAAGACTAATTAAATTCTTACTATTCGTTGCCTGCTTTGTCTTGCCTTTTTATATGCCCACGTAAACAGTCTAATGAATGTTCTTGAAGTCGAATGTTCGTAGCTTCGCCTTCTCGAGAACTCTCGTGGTTTCATTGTTGTTTGTGTATTTTATTTACATTCTTTGTTGTTGCGTTCTCCCTTACTTGTCTATCCCCTTTTCTTTCATACTTATGATGCTTGTTTTTGTAGCTTTTGTTTATCATTTTAATGTTAAACGATTTTACACCGTTTCCATTTTCTTAACAATATTTTAATTTTTTTATTTTAAAAATATCTCAATGCACTGTAAACTTAAAATATATGTATATGTATGTCGTTATCTAATTATGTTATGGCCGCTACTGTAGGATATAAAATTTTAGTATTGCTTTTGTTGTTTTCATTCATTTTATAGCCTACTGTCAGTTTTTTCTGTATTTCACCAATTATTGGCTCAACGAATTGATGTTTTTAAAGAGTTCCATTAAAAAAAACCTCTTCCTTGCATCGGATATTGTCGCATTGTGTTTTTCAGTTATATTATCGGCTATTCTCTATAAGCTACGGACTTGTAAATTTCTGGAATGAAATCTTTTCAAATAATCTCAAATATCAAATAGTATCTCAAATATTTAATTAGTAACACATTAATTGTTGTTGTTGTTATAATTAATGATACAAAATTATTGATTTAAACAATAACTGCGGTGGCAGCAATTTTCATATTTTCAAATATAAAATTTCATAGAAACTTTAGATTTTTATTGAATTAATTTTAAATGGAAGAATTTCCTTGTTTCAAAACATATTTCCATAAATTTTAATTCTTTTAAGCTACATATAAATACTGTATTATTTGAAATAAATAGCTTACACGACTAGCGACTTATCGTCGAATACGGGATTACGACCTAGCTGCCAACACCACTTACAGCAATGGACATTAAATTAGCACAAAATCCACCTATAGTTTGATTGCGATTTTTTTTTTCGTTTGTATCCAAATTAGGCCAATTATTATTTTCTGCAATGTTGCACGATGACATCTAGCTATTGTTTAACAAAAAATATTAACGTTATCGTATATAGTTTTTATTTTGATGTGTATCATTAGCTAAATTCGAGCTGAACAGTAAATTAACACAACTTGCATAAAAAAGTGTTTTAGGTACAAGTTTTGTTCGAGTATCTTACGGTAAATTCTTCGAATTTTGTGGCATTTAAATTAATAGTTGGAGAAAATGGGTCGTTGTAAAGGTTGCCACCAGAGGAGAAGCGCATTATCATTAATTGATTGATTCATAATGTGACCATTTCCTTCAAAGCGAACATAAACAATGTCGCAGAAAGCAAAATATGGAAGCCACGTATCCAGAAAACAGCCGAAGTCGTGGGCCGTGCTATTGTCCGGAAGTCAAAGAAGAACCCTTTCATGTCGTCACACGATATTTCGAATGAAATTAACTCCTAATTTGCGTTAAATTTATCGGACAGGCTCATACAACGACGTCTTAATAACGCAAAACTCTTTGGACTCTCTTGCCGGAAGAGGCCACTACTACCAAAAAAAAAAAAATATAGTCAACCTCAAATTCTGGAAAAAAAAAAAATATTTTGGAGTGACGAAACAATGCTAAATCGTATGGGACCAGATGGTAGAGTGTTTATTCATCGACCAAAATGCCAGGCATTTAATCCACGCTACACTCAAAGGATCTTAAAGCATAGTCGAAGAAGAACAATGGTGTGGGGATGAATTTCATGGCACGGTGTATGTTCAATTGTGAAAATTAATACCAAAATGGATCGTTATCAGTATTTGGACTTTCCAAAGAACGAAATGGAACAACCATATCGCTCCTTTATTGCAACATAGTCATATCTCAAAAAAACTTGAATAAAGGAGCGATATGCTTTTAAATACATGCCAGTTTCATTCATATTTATACAAGATAATGACCCCAAACACACGTCTGGTAAATGATTGAGTTTATGAAGAGTACATTCGCGTTTTAGACTGGCCGCCGCCAAGTTCTGGCTTAAACCCGATTGAAAACCTCTGGACCGATGTGAAATGTACTATTGCTAAACAAAAGTACGAAAACTTAGACGATTTCTGGTTTGGAATATGGTACGCTTGGTACCCAAAGAACGTTGCCAGAATTTGAGTGAAAGCATGTCCCGTAGAAGCCACTCAGTACTTGAAAGTAAAGGCTACTCTTCTAAATAATTATAAAATAAATTAAAAACATTAATATTTTTACCATTTATTAAAATATATCATTTTTATTTTGGAAATTTTAATTTGTTGCAGGTCTTAATGAGCTGACGATTGGCAATTTCATCAAAATTTTTGTTGTTTTATTTTTTAAGAAGAATATGCATTTTAAGTTTTTATGTTCAAATTTTTTTGTGAATGGACCTAAAATGCTATAAAAAATATGATTGTTTTTATGACAAAGTTTTGTGCTAATTTAATGTCCATGGATGTATGTTGTGTGTGTTAATTTTATGCATGAGTATCGGGACCTACAGTTTAAAGTCGATTCCAAATGACAGATTATTTTTTAGTCTTTAGTTTTTTAGGAAGTTGCCAAAGAAATTTTTTTTTTCTTGGAGATGCTTGACCTTGGTGTTGGAGATGCTTGACCTGGGTTTTGAACCAAGGCCTCATGTCTAATAAATGACACACTACCTACCAGAGTAGGTAGTGTAGTCAATAGGCTAGCTCGTATCAAATTATAATTTTATTAATTTATAAGCCATGAAAACAAAGTGATAATAAAACCTAATCTTTTGTTCTTTTTAAATTAAATTTTTTTTATTTTTTTTATGAAACCAGCACTCAGGGGATGGCCCCTACTCATGCAGTGCATTGTGCAGGTTTTTTAGGAAAGGTGGAAAGGGGGAAGATGCGAACGGCAAGGAAACGAGTTGCTGCTAGGTGACTTTAAAATGGCCAGTGCTATACCTTCACCATTAGACAGTCTACAGGCAATCGTCCCCAAGAAGCCTGCAGTTTCTCACACCACTTATGTTGTGTGTGTTAATTTTATACATAAGTGGTGGGACCTACAGTTTAAAGTCGACTCCGAACGACAGATTTTTTGAGAAACTGAGAAGAAATCGCCGAAAAAATACTTTTTGTATTTTTTTTATTTTTTGATGTCTGGCCTGGGACTCGAACCCTGGCTTTTACGTCTAATAAGCCAGCACACTACCTACTAGAATATTTTTAATACTAATTAAGGTTAAAATTTTATTTAAAGCTCCTTTCTTTTTATATGTATTTTTTTACATAATTTTAACATTTCTGTACACCGTTCTTTCATTTTGCTTTCAATTTATTTATTTTTATTTATTTATTTTAATCAAATAAAAATTTCTTATTATTCTGCTAATAAATTCAACAATGACTGTCACAGTGACAGTATAATTAATACAAATTTATTTATCAGACTAATTGCTGAAATGCTTAATAATTGAATTAATTGTAGCATTTTATTTGACAATTGATTTATTTACATATATTGACAATGGAACAGTGATGCATTCGTAGATAATTACACTATGCAACAAAGAAACCAAAAATTAAATACACCCGAGTAATGTCATAGTGTAAGTTGTATATTTACTTGAGTGGATCTGGAGAATATTTTTTTTATATTTCTCAAAACCTTCAAACTTATTTTATTTAAAGAAAATATTTTTTTTGCACCAATTTTTAAAGAGTTTTGAAAAGGAAGGATAGACGTTTAATTGGTATACATTTAAATACATATTGTCCGATTTAATGTACCATGAGTTTAGATGGCCTAAGCTTGGTAAGTGTGATTTTATTCCTATTTTTTTAAGTTTGACCATTCTTAAGTGCAAAATTTAATTAAAAATTACAA
This sequence comes from Sarcophaga caerulescens, assembly GCA_927399465.1. Taxonomy (NCBI): domain Eukaryota; kingdom Metazoa; phylum Arthropoda; class Insecta; order Diptera; family Sarcophagidae; genus Sarcophaga; species Sarcophaga caerulescens. The sequence continues at coordinate 25,377,529 of OV656867.1, forward strand.
ATAAGTGCTGATATTCTTAAAGTTAATTATTTTGTGATGAGATTGACTCTTCGTTTGATAAAATCGCAAAAAAATTTGCCGTTGTTATTATGAAAAGAGAATGAAAGTCGGGTTCATATTTTTCATATGAACTGTCATCTTGAAAATTTTCATAATGTTTGCAAAACTATTATATATGTTTTAATAACTACGGTAATTTTTGTCCAATTTTATCAAACGAAGTGTCAATCTCTTCACAATATAATGCACTTTCAGAATGTTGCCACTTATTTGATATTTTTTAATTAAATTTTGCAATTAAGAATGGCCAAACTTGAAAAAATAAGAAAAAAATATTTTTTTCGAAGTTTAGCCCTTCAAAACTCATAACATATAAGTTTGAACAAAATGTTTATGTATGTATACCGGTTGGAGGGTAATCTCTCCTCTTTCTAAAAAACTTTGGATTTTTTAAATAGGTTCAAACATATTTGGATAATCAATAATTTTGTGTGAAAAGATCAAAAAAAAAACGTTTTTGTCAAATTAAACAAGTTTGGAGGGTTCGATTGGTCATTACAACCTTTCTGTCAGGATTACGGCCTAGCTTCACATGCCACATATGTATGTATGTTGTGTGTGTTAATTTTATATATGAGTAGCGAGACCTACAATTTTAAGTCAACAGATTTTTTTTTAAGAAACTTTTCATGGCAATTTTAATTTATGCTCAGAGTTTTTACCAGTAAGAAATCTGAAGTCACGTAAGAAATATTTTTTCATGTATCGTTTTGATCGAGATGTCTGACCTGGGACTAGAACCGTGGCCTCACGTCTAATAAGCCAATACACTACCTACTAGATTACGGCGACTACAAGATACCTTTGTATAATGAAAATTGTTTCAAAAATGTTTGAGTATTCAATAAATTCATGTTAAAAGTTAAAAAGATGATAGTTTTTTCTCAATTAAAACAACTTTGTAGGGTTCGAGAAATAAAAAAAAAATATTTTTTGTATCCTACTCAATTAAAACGCAACTTATGTACACCATGACATTACTTGGATGTATTTTCACAGTCGCACCGAGTTAGTATTGCAGGGTCATAAATTTTTACAACTTATTGTCACTACAACAAAACATAGCTGCTAAAAGTGCTTGATCAGCAAAAAATAATTGAATTAAATACTATTCATACCACAACTGTTTTGAATATTGAAAATAATTTGAATGTTTACATGCAACTCAGTAACAATTTAAATAAAAATTATATTGATGTGCCTACGTATGTATGCATAATTTTAATTATCAAAAATTAAGAACAAAAAAATATAATTTATTGAGTAAACAGACTCAAATGCCCATATAATGTTTAACAATTTTTTAATTGAGTAGTTTTATTTATTATTTGTTTACTTTAAAAGATAAACAGCTTTTAATTAAAATATTAATTTAACGATATATCATGCCATTTACAAAAATAATGACACATTCACATACATACATAACTGATAAACGATGATAAAAAAGATATTAAAAACTGGAAAAAAAAGTTTAGAAATTGCCTGCAACGAACAGTTCTTATGCTATAGAAGTATGTATATAAACACAATCAGCCATATGTACATACGAGTATGTATGTACGTATGGTATATATCATTACGAAAATGGAAACGGTGTACCATCGTTTAACATTAAAACGATAAACAAAAGCTACACAAACAAATACAACGAACTTGTTACAACTAAACCAACAACATCAGTATGAGAGAAAAGGAGATAAACGACTAAGCGACAACAACAAGCAATGTGAACAAAATACACAAACAACAATGAAATCGCGATAGACATCTCGAGAAAGCGAAAACACGAACATTCTACTTCAAGATTGTTCGTCAGCATATTTACGTGGGCATATAAAAAGGCAAGACAAAGCAGGCAACTAGTGAAGACGCGTTGCGTGTGAAGAGAACAGTCGTGGTTTGAAGATCGCCGTTATAAAGATCTCCCGAACAGTTGTTAGTGCTTACGCGAACAGAAGTGTAAAGAAGAGTAGCGAACTAAACGAATTGTTGTTGTATCATCAAGTTATGAACAGTGGCACATAAAATAGTGCGAACAATAAAGAATTGATCTGAAACTAAACACAAATTTATCTTTATTTTATTTGCAATCAAGGAGCTCATATTTTAAATGTTTTTAAAAGGTAAAAACGTAACAATATGTACTCAAATTTTTAAAAGATTTCTTAGTTACTTTAAGTAATATCAAAATTATATGTAGTTCTTCTATTAAATCGATACAAAATATCTCAACTACCCATATAACTATCCGTGTTTTATAGATCGCAATGAGACTGAAATGAATCCGCAAATCCATGATAACTTTGTTATTTAAATACGAAATGAAAAAAAAAAAATGCAAACAATTCCAACTGGCATTAGCGTGCCACAGACGGACGTGCTGTTTAAAAACAAACGATTTAAGCACGTTTTATAATACAACAACTACAATAAAAACCATAAATACGTAAATAAATAAGAAATAAAAAATATGTTCACACAAACGAAAAAAAAGCAACAACCCTCGAAGTGATAATTAATTTTATAAAAATAAAAACCAAAAAAAAGAATACAACAATATTTTCAACCTTATCTAAATTGAAAATAATTTTGGAGAATATAATTTAGAAATGAAAACTATAAAATCCGTTTTTTTTTATCGAGAACCTCAGCTCAGAAAGCGCCAGTGCATCAAATTTCCATTTGTGAGCCACTGCCAAAACAGAAAGAAATCGCAACCATTCGGAAGTAAATGTGTGAAAAAGAAGATGGATTATCTAAAAACAAATCTATTCTAAAAAAAACAGAAAAAAAACATGCTGAGGGACCCGAAAGTGAAACGAATAACAACTGAAACTGAAACTAAACGGGAAACAGAGACTGACTAGAGTTACGTGCAGATGTCATTGCAGCTCTACGGCCCACCCACAGTACTTCAAATGATCCCACCATGACAGCTCTAGATTTTTGGGGCTATCCTGCTCAAGAGTCGCTCAAACGTGAAATTGACACATTTTGCAATAAACAATCAAGATCCATCAAAACTTTTGAACATTTTTCAACTGAAAGTTCATTTGATAAGAAGACATATATAAAAAATATAACATGACTGTTATATTCTGTGTATTTTGAAAATATCCTAAAAATATTTGGGTAATCAATAATTTTGTGTGAAAAGATCAAAAATACCATTGTATGTGATAATATGTTGTTTGTGATAATTTTATACATGAGTAGCGATACCTACAGTATAATGTCGACTCCGAACGATAGATTTTTTGAGAATCTTTTCATTGCAATTTTATTTACTCACAGAGTTTTTACCAGAAATCTGCTGAGAGGAAGTCGCTGAAAGAATATTTTTTCATATCTAGTTTTTTTTTGGAGATGTCTGCTCTAGGGTTTGAACCATATCCTTACGTCTAATAAGCCAATACACTACCTACGGCGACTGACATATCCTAGCCTGAGTAAATTTCTAAAGTTTATCACAATTCGTCGAAAACGTTTCTCTGATTGATGTTTTTACTATATTCAACAAATTTTCGTTGAGATTTGGTTCTGGAGAAGTACGGGCCAGTCTAATACATTGATATTGTTATCTTCGAACCATTTCTTAGCGCATTTTGCAATATATTTGGGGTCATTGTCTTGCTGGAACATGCATCGAAACGACAAAATTTCTTTGGCATAAGATAGCATGGAGTTTCGAAAGTTTTCAGCATATTCAGGTGCTTTCATAACGCCCTTTATATAACCCAACACTCTAGAAGGAAGATGAATCAAAACAAATATATTACCAACACCATGATTTTGCCGGCTTAAGAGTGGACTGACAATTGTAAGCTGTGATTTGAAGACCTCGATCTGAATTAAATAAATTCGTGTATTCAGTCCAGGAGCAGTTGTCTCTCGCGAATTGTTTGGGTATATATCGGGTGATTTTTTAGCTATTATCTTTTTGGCAACACTGGTTTAAACAGCTCACGCACGTTTCGTATTTTGTTTCACTGTCAAACATCTTCAGTTTGGTCTATAATTTAACCATGAATCGTCTTACAAACGAACAACGCTAGCAAATCATTGAATTTTATTATCAAAATGCGTGCTCTGTTAAGAAAGTTCATTGCGCGCTTCTTCCATTTTATGGTCAGTTTAATCGACCCACTGAAGCGGCTATTTTTTTGCCCAAAATGCAAGAGCTTGACTTGCATGATATGTGGTTTCAACAAGACGGTGCCACATGCCACACAGCACGCGTAACAATGGACTTATTGAGAGGCGAGTTCGGAAAATATTTTATTTCAAGTTCGGGACCGGTCAATTGGCCTCCTAGATCGTGCGATTTAACGCCTTTAGACTATTTTTTGTGGTCTATGTCTATACAGACAAGCCCGCTTCAATTGACGCATTGGTAGACAACATTGAAGTATTTATTCGTAAGATACCGGCCGAAATGTTGGAAAGAGTATGCCAAAATTGGACTAAGCGGATGGACCATTTGAGACGCAGTCGCGGACAACATTTGCATTAAATAATTTTCAAACATTAAATTATATGGACCGTACTATCGATTCAAATAAAGATTTCATGCATTTTTCTGAATTTTATGTCTTTTTTTTTGAAAAATTTTCCTATAGCTCTTAAAAAATCACCCGACTATTTACCGACTATCATGAATGAATTCTTTAATTCTTAGGGCTATTATTACAACTTGTCGTTTTAGTTGCGCTTAGTAAAAGTTAACTTTAGCTAAAGTCAACTCTAAAGTCATTTTTATATTTTTTTTGTTATTAAAAATTACTGATAAAATAAAGTTCAGTTTTTCAAAAATATGGCCTTGCGGGAGCAATGTTTATTACCGAAATAAAGCAAGTTTTATATAAACGCAGTGGCAACGACGAGCTTCTTTTTTTGTTGTGTTTGCTCATTTTGTTTATATTTGAAGTTGCCATATTGAAAATTATATACATATAATATGGCAAGTGCAGACATAAACTTAACTTTTAAAGTTACGGGTAAGATGATCTTTCCTTTAGCTTAACGCTCACTTCTACCAAACTTTTGAACTTCTCAATCAATTTTTGCTTTTCCCTAAAAGTACCCATTACTACAAATGTCGATGTAGTTAAAGAAATAATTTAAAACAGATGGCACATAAGCAGAGGGATCGCTGAGGAATTAAACATATATCAGCCAACATTTCTCAAACTTTTGATGGGTTGAATGCCACATTAAAAATGCAATGGATTGAATTTCTATCTTCTATTTCCATTTTTAGTCGAATTAATTTTATTATACACACACACAGTTGATAGATAATAAACTCTTTTCTAATTAATGACGACTTCGAACGGGTATTACGTGAAAGACCAGATTTTTTATTCTAGAATATGCTTTTTTTTCGTTCATCTATCTGCTGCAATTTTATTACCAATTAAATTTTTTGCCACAACATTAAAAACAATAATTGTTATTACGTTTGTTGGTTTATAACATTTTGCCGCCATCATTATCGCAAACATTAAATGCAACTTAATTGTCTACTTATCTTGAGAGGACATTTTAATTTTCGTTATCTTTTTTTTTATACCTATTTTTCAATTTCTAATTCCATCCTAATGAACATGAATTAATGTTTCTAGTACGCAGTAGTAGATGGCTACACAACTCTTCTGGGTAAAAGCTGTTCAATAGTTTTCTTACGTTGTTTTACAAGTTACTGATCAAATTCAACAGCCTTCCTTGAATCACACATTAATTAACAATAAATTATCATTAGCTAACAACAGCATTTAATAAAAAGAAGAAATCGTTTAATAAATTCAAATTATTGTTTAATTTTTATCTTTCATAAGCTGTTTATTGTTAAAGAAAATTCTTTCAATTAAAATTTTTATTGATTAAATACTCATTTTAAATATAACTTTCGTATCATGCTAATGATGTTGCCGTAGTCTAGTATGTAGTGAATTGGCTTATTAGAAGTGGGGCCGAGGTTCACACCCCAGGACAGACACCACCAACAAAACAAAATATGAAAAAATACATATTTCTTCGGCGACTTACTCTCAGCAGATTTCTGGCAAAAACTCTGAGAGTAAATAAAATTGCCATGAAAAAGTTTCTTAAAAATCTGTCGTTCGGAATCGACTTTAAGCTGTAGGTCCCACCACTCATGTATAAAATTAACACATACAAGATAAGTGGTGTGAGAATCTAGGTCGTAATCATGACTGAAGGAGAGAGCCTCAGTGTGCATCAGTCAGAACAGATATTAGATAAAAAAAAACCTTAACCTCCTGAGGCCCTAAGTGCACATACCATATATAGACCGTATGTTATGTATATTCTTACCGAGCACTGTATCATGGGGGTCCATATTAGCATAATTTTTTTTTTTTTGTTGGTTGGTGTGAGAAACTAGGTCAATAATCCTGACTGAAGGGTTGTAATGACTAATTATGTATGTAGGTAAATACATGCAGTAATGAGTTTTTATTTAACACATTCACGCCGGCAATGTAATTCATGCTTGTCGCCCACTGACGGCTGCACTTAGTGCTTTTCGCTCTATCGGACATCAGCTATTATGCAGCATAGACATTCCAACAATGCAACGGTATCGTGTAAAGTTTTGTGTGAATTCTTCGTGAATTCGTCTCATTCTCACTAAATATACTGAATTTTTACCGTGAAAGTAGAACAATACTCAATTATTACGTTAGTAATTATAATTGTTATTAAAAATGAATGCTTTTAATAGAGCCTGACTCTCAAGTATTCTTTTCCAGCAGTAGAAGTATTAAAGATATAAATATTTGATGTTTCGTACCGTCTAATAGCATAATCAAATGCTTACCACCGGTAGTACACGTAACCGGATGTGGCAGTCTAGTGCGGGCTACCGATAGTACGCGCACCGACGTGAACTTTTTAAACACCAGAGCATATTCAAATTTTGTTAAAAATATGTTGTATCCCATTCTACTGCTTCAATAATTTCCAACCCTTATCACAAATAATTTTATTTTGTAAAAAAAATTTCCAATAAGTTTCATAAATACAATGGCGTTTCATTGAGTAGTTTCATATTGACAAAACTATACATATCAGAGATCAGCAATGAGTATTCAAAACGATGAGTAGATTCGAGTCATTTCTGATACTTATACGCATTCATACTCACACTACTCATATTCAAAGTTTGAAGTACTCATCGTAATCATACTTAACAATACCCATGATGTTCTTGATTTCGACTCTCCTTTACTTAACATTTACACGAAGCACAAAATAAGTATGATTCACGTACGAACTCTGCAGTACTCACTAAAAGGTTGTGTGTTTGCTTTGCTTGCTGTCTTTGTCATTTTCTTTCTTCTTGGTTTGTAAATGCAACAGCAACTAAGACTGTAAATTTTGATGAATGATTCGAATCACTCGAATCATTTATGAGTATTATAAATATTTTTTTAAATTTATGAATCTGAATGAGTAGGCTTATGAATCAAACATATGTATATATGGTATGAGTTTGATGTCAACGTTGTACTCATACTCATTGCAACCTGTACTTATAAGTCAATATTGTAGCGAGTACGAATAAATCAGAGTAGTTAAATTTCAATACTATTGATTCACTCATACTCAAAATTTCATGAGTACTTATGAGTAGCGAAAAAACAATTCATTGCTGATCTCTGATACATATGAATTGCTTTTTGTATTCATTACCGACAACGACATCATCGGCAAAATCTGGCAACAAGTCATGATGCAGTTACAGTAGCGGCAGAAATAATTATAAGCACAACGAAAAGAAAAGTTGAAGATACATAATTCTCCAGTGAATTTATTTTTATTTCATTTCATTATGCATATAGCCAGTTAGTTGGCTGTTATTCCATTCTCTGTTTGTTGTTTTTTTTTCCTTTTTTTATTCTCTTTTTAATGTTTAATTTTGTTGTGAATGTAATTGTAAGTCTAAGTTATACGCACAACCATCTAATCTTTTAAGCTTTCGCATAAGAACTGACCAATCGATATCAATGGCTGCCCGTCTATCCACTTAGCTTATCTCTTTAATGGACATTCATATTCAGCCAGCCCCATGATGTCTTTAAAGATCTTGTAAAATGAAATGAGAAGGAAAAAAAAAACAATCATTTGCTTACTCCATCATTACTATTATCGTATAGAGCAGGCAATAACTAAAACAACAACTACAACAATAATAAGTGACCATATCTACTCGTCAGTTCCTTCTTCGTCATCATCATCATCACAGGCAGCAAGAACGTTTGTTTATTTTACTCTTTGCCGTCCCATGGAGTACCCTACGTTGTCAAATAAAATTCAAAATAAACTAAAACTACCACAATTATTAGATATTGAGTTGAGATTAATACTATGTTCAGATATGCACTGTTATTGAGTCAATATAGAGTCAATATTCGGTTAATTGAGTACAATATTTTAGGTGGTCAGATATAATAATATACGCAATTCAGCTTACTCAATATTCATTTGATAACTGGTAACTAACCACATTGTTTTTATTTAGGTAGCGAAAATTAGTGTCGTTTGTAAGTTTATTAGTGTTTGTTTGTCATTGTTGACATTTGAGTTGTCAAATATCAACAGAAAGTGTTCCGTAAATTGTAATATGCTCACTCAATACACTTATGACAGAGCTGCATTTTAAGTTTTACTCAATATTATACCAATATGCGTATTTATTGCGCAATAATAAATTGAAACTTTATATGAAATATTGAGCTCAATAATGGCATTTATTGCGATTTACGCAGTAAAGATGCATATTTGAACACCGTATAAGGCATCACTGAAGTAAGGTACATTGTAGATTCAATGATTTTTGTAAAATTTTGGTATTTGTTGTTAAAAATTGACAATAAATTGGAATTTATTGTGTAATAACCATTACGAATTCTTATTTCTTCGGAACTTTTGGTAAATTTTTTCTTTAGAGTGAGGAAATAATGAATACCCAATCATAATGCTGGTACCACTTTGACGAAGCAGAAAGTAGTCAACCATCTTGGCATTCGACTGGACCCTAAACTGACGTTCTGGGCTCAGATCCAAAACGCTGCAATCAAAGCCGCTAAGGTTGCCTCCTTACTTAGTAAGCTTATGGCCAATATTGGTGGTCCTGTACAGAGCAAACGCAGATTGATGATAGCAATAACGGACTGTAGTCTGCTTTACGGCAGTGAGATCTGGGCAGAAGCATTGAAGGTCGACTGTAGAATCGTTATCATCGGTACAACGAACCGCTTCAGTTAGGGTGGCATCGGCGTATAGGACTGTATCGAAGCCAGCAATACCAGTAATCAGTGGTGTAATACCTATAGTTCTACAGGCAAGCGAGCGGAAGAGAGTGTGGGAGACTAAAAACGTGCACGGAGAGACAGTTAATGTCGACGACACCAGAAAGTGAACCATACAACACTGGCAAGAGAACACTGAAACAATTGGTAGATAGACCGCAAAATTTCTCCCAGATATTACCCGCTGGATTGAGAGGAAATTTGGTGAGGTTAATTACTATTTAACACAGTTGTTATCCGGACACGGTTATTTTTGTAAATATCTGTTTAGAATGGGCAAGATGACACGACCAAATTGCATCTATGATGATGCGCAACACATCTTCTTTCATTGTGAGAGATGGAGTTTGGAAAGAAGGAATCTTGAGGCCAAAGTCGGCGTCTGTACTGTCGAAAACTTCTGCGATATACTTCTGAACAGCGAAGAAAATTGGAATAACATAGCCAGTTACACTGAAGCATTGCTAAAACCTAAGAAATTTGACTTGGATGAGAGAATTAGAATGGATGTTTAAACACCTTCTCAGATTTTGTTGCGCAATCCGGACGCGGATATATAAAGGGGCCAATGGCCAGAGGGACTCCACTTCGAAGTAATACAGTAGTAGTAGTTCCGGCGTGGGCACAAAGAGTCGAAAAGAGGAGGGGAATTTAGTGGGTGACGGCCCCACACACGGGGAATAGTGACGACTTCCCCTATGGTGCGGTTAGGTAGAATTACTCCTCCTCAGCGGAAGAAAAAAAATCGTATTGCTGCTAATGTGATGATGTAATTTGCCTACCAAAGTCCCCACAGGCTGAATACTATTGCACAAAATCCCGATATAATTCCAAAAGAGTATTTATAGGTTATAATTTGCAAGAACGGTTATGTAGTCGCTAAACCTGAAATAAAAGTCAACTGAAAAATTTGCTCATAGTGGAAAGTATCAACAGAAAACTCTAAACTAAACTGGTACATTCAATGCCAAATGGGTTAAATGAAGTGTTTGTCCTTAAGGGATATTCTACTAAATACAAGGGATAATATTTTCATATTCATATTAGGCCTTTGAATTTTAAATTTACTCTGAGTTCTTCTTGGGGTTACCCACTCTTTTGCTGACGGTCTAACACAACTTTTGATGCAATACTCACGAGCAAATAGCCACTCATTGTTTTTTTTTTTTTTTTTGTGTATTATATCGGATAGGCCATCTATCGGTTTAAATTTGAACCATCAATTATTTCGAATCTGGCAATATTTATGTCATTCTGTTCTATCACAAAATTCAGTGTATTATCTCCACTGAACGTAATGAATCGATTTACGCTTGAGCAACGTTATGATTTATTGGGTCAACAAGAGATTGGAGGAGGATGACGTTTTCGCTAGAAAAAATAATTTTTTCGGATGAAGCTCATTTTCATCTTTAATAAACAAAATTACCGTATTTGGGGCTCAAAAAAACCCACACGTACAGAAGCTAATGCACCCATGAGGAGTGACCGATTGTTGCGGCTTGTGGAGCGGAGGCATTATTGTCTCTTTGAAAATGAGGACGGCGCAGCCATTACGATTAATGGAGACACCTGTCGTACCATTATAACCAATTTTTTTGTACCCGCTCTTCATGGTATTGATGTGAGCGATGTGTGGTTTCAACAAGACGGCGCAACCTGCCAGACATCTCATGTCACAATCGATTTATTCCGTCAAACGTTTGATGGCCGTTTAATTAGCTTAAATGGTAATGTCAATTGGCCGCCAAGGAGCTGCGATTTGACACCACGTTGAACTATTTTCTGTGGGGCGCCGTTAAAGACAAGTGTTATGCCGACAAACCAAAGACAGTTGAGCATTTGACGGCCAACATTCGCGTTGCCATTGCCGAGATACGACGCTTTACACTTGAAAAAGTGCACGATCGAATGATGTACTGTGAGACCAGCTATTTCTAACCACAATAATTGTACTTTATAACAAAAAAAAAAAAAAATTGGCACAATTTTAAATCGTTTTTGTTTCATTGCTATTTTAAATTTAAACTTTTAAATTTCCCACCCTATATTGGTATATATTATAGTCAATCAGTCGTTTCGAACTATCCGATTAACTTTCCTATCTCAGACTTTTTATTTTGCAGCTTTACAAGTGAGAAAAATATTGAAATTAAAACTTAAAAATTAAATTTAAACTACTCGTACTCTTAGTTGATGTAGGGTATTTTTAAATGTCAATCACTTACGCTGGCATATTGTGTCGTTTAAGGTAGTAGCCAGCACTCATGTTGTTTATACAAATTTCTCCAATTTTATTTAAGTTTTTATTTGCTGACCATATGTGTAAACCCTTTTCATTACAAAAAAAATAAAAGAAAAATAAATAAAAATAAACACGACTTTAAACATATCAAGGCTTGTGCTAAAGCATTTACAGTGCTTTTATTGCATTGATGTGTTGTGAAGCACGCTACTTTAGGTACAAACAATTTTTTATTAGCAATTGCATGCCAGAGGTTCTATTTAAAATTGATTCCCATCAGCTTGTTTTTTTGTCTTATTATGGCTTAGGTAGAATTTTAACGGGCCGATAAATTGTTTTTCATTATTATAAGTGGACAATATGGTAGAAGTGAGCGTTAAGCTAAAGGATCATCCTACCGGTAACTTTTAAAGTTAAGTTTATGTTTGAACTTGGCATATTATATATTATTTTCAATATGGCAACTTCAAATATATACAAAATGAGCATATACAACAAAAAAAACGAAGCCCGTCGTTGCCACTGTGTTAAAAAAAAACTTGTTTAATTGAGCAGTCTTATCGGCATTGCTCCGGCACTGCCATATTTTTGAAAAAAGTTAAATTTCTTTTTTCATTAGCTTGTAATAACGAAAAAGATTTAAAGGTGACTTTAAAGTTCACTTTAGCTAAAGTTACCTTTCACTAAACCCAAGTTTAGCGGCAAGTTGTAATAATGGCCCTTAAGATTTCATTGATATACATATATTCTGTAGAATGAATTTTATTCGACCAATTTTCCAATATGTTGTTGTTGTTGTTTTGTTTTTTCTGTTAAAATTTCTTGTCTTTACTTTTAAGTTTATTGCAAACATCATGTGTGCTGTAAATAAAAATTTAAAAACCTCGTTTAGTTCTCTTTTTTTCCTTCTGGTTTTTTCTTATTTTTTTATTTTGTTTCTTTGCATTGGAACATGAGTCGTTACTTGTATTCTAAAGATTTTATTATAGCCCGTTCAACAAAAAAAATCAAGAAAAAATTAAAAAAAGAAATAACAACAACAACAAAAAAGGAAAAAAAAATAAAGAAGGAAAGGAACATAACGTAAACATTTTGCCATCAACAGAGTAAAATTACTACATAAACGTAAGACTTGTTGGTGTAGCTGATTTTATGTAAACAAGAAATCCACTGACAGAAAATATCGGTTGAGAGGAGCTGTTGCATCAGATTAAAAAAAATTTTTTGAATTGCTTTATCACTTTTATTTTTATGCAATTAAAATTGCTCAAAGTACAAACATGTACTCATTTGTGCACCCCACTGTATGTATCAGAGATCAGCAATGATTATTCAAAAAGATGAATAGAATCGACTCGTACTCATAATTTCTGATACTTATACGCATTCATACTTACATATTTTAATATCATGGAATCTCGGGCCTGTTCGTAAATGCATTACTGCGTTGCATATTATACGCATTATGTTCATAAATGTAAACCTTGGCAGCACTGCAGCTGTCAAATGTTCGTAAATGCAACATTAAATCATATTATGCGCAAATAAACACAAAACACTAATCATAAAAATGGCTTATGCATTGAATGAGTGAGAGAGAGAATGAGAGTTTTAACAGAAAGTTTCTTTTTTTCTTCCTTAAATGTCTTTTTTTTTTGTGCATTTAACAACATTTTGTCATTTGTTTTATCGTCCAGTTCAAAAATCAAATTTATTAATAATAACAAATAAATCAGCAAAAAGAAGCATCAGCAACATGTGATTAGCAGTGTGAGCGCAAAATAATCATATTATGCAGCGAACAGGCCCCTCTACTCATATTCAAAGTTTGAAGTACTCATCATATTCATACTTAACAACACGTATGATGTTATTGATTTCGACTCTCCATAACTCAACATATACACGAAGCACAAAGTAAGTATGATTGGCATATGAACACTAAAATACTCACTGAATGGTTGTGTGTTTACTCTGCATGCTGCTCTGTCTTTTTTGCTTATGTGTTTTTTTTTCTTTTTTGTAAATGCAACAACAACTAAGACTGTAAATTTTGATGAATGATTCAAGCCACTTGAATCATTTATGAGTATTATAAGTATTTTTCTAAATTTAAGAATCTGAATGAGTATGAATCAAACATATTTCGAATGTTATGAGTTTGATCTTAATGTTGTACTCATACTCATTGCAACCTGTACTTATAAATCAACGTTGTAGTGAGTATGAATGAATCAGAATAGTTAAATTTCAATATTGTTGACTCAGTTATATTCAAAATTTCATGAGGGCTTATGGGTAGCGAAAAACGATTCATTGCTGATGTCTGATAAGCACCGTCTAATCTTCTAATCATGGATTTATTTGTTTATAAATAGTAAACATTGGTGTACTGTGGCTGTTAGTGATGATCCAAAAATAAAATATAAAAAAATTTATTGTTAGATTGCCGCGAAGTTTATTACCCAAAGAACTAAACGTTTGCCTTTGCCAAAATAACGGTATATTACTTGGTTCTGCATGGACAGATTTGTCAATGACATCGACGAATTAAATGTCTGTGTTGCATCCATTATTGACTATTCAGTTCAATCCATCCGCTGATTCATTTAACTTACTGTCAACTGTTATTGTACTGATATTAGACTGAACTGGCATGGTAAAAAGACATACAACGCAAATGCTATCAAAACAGCAGCTATTCGATGGTTTAAGCAAATAATTTTTTTTTTTCACAGTGTAACCATTACAATTCGTTTTTTGGGCATATTTACGTATTGAAAACACACACATTTCATACTCAAGTATAAGTACTCATTGTGGAAATACATTTATGCATCGTGCATTATTTTAATCTTGTGTCGTTCATTTATGGTTGCTTCCACCATGGTTGGGTATATTTGAAATGTTTTCGTAAAGCAAAGTACTTACTCGTCAACAACAATGGCAGCATCATAACCTAAAATTATATTTTTTTTTCTTTTCGGTAAAATTAAAAAAAAAGAAATGGAAACAAGAACAGTTTTTAGAAAAGCAATAAAAAAAATTCAAATTTATTTCTGCACCAAATACAAAATGTGAAATGCTCACATATAGTGGTGCATACACATATAATTAAAACATACACTGAAAAAAAGAATCAAGACATCCGGGCTTGAATCAATCCATATCGGTCACAATAGTACGGTAAGTACGGTTTGGCTTGAATCAAGTACAAAAGAGTTGAATCAAGCCCGAATCAGCCAAGTACAAAAGTGTTGATTTTAGCGCGATTTAAGCCTTTTTGGGATCAAAGTGATCTCATCATGTATTTGGTTTAAGCATATTTTTTCTTGATTTAAGATCGAATTCGTACTTGATTCAAGAGAATCAGAAGTTGAAGTAATCCTTAAGCGCACTTGTTTCAAGAATTATAAAGTTGATTTAGGCTAGATTAACTTATAAATGGGATCGAATTGAGGCAAATCGTACTTTATTCGAGCACAATGAACTTGATTTAAGCCCTAAATTATACTTGATTTAAACCTAAATTTATCCAAAAACGAGCTTGTTTCAAGAATTTTGAACTTGATTTAAGCTCGAACTCGTACTTGATTTAATCCTAAAATCGATTGATTTGAAAAAAATGCAAGTCATCTACACAAAAAAAATGCAAGTCATCGACCGGAATAATCCAAGTCATCTACCAAAGAAATGCAACTTGCGAAAAATACGACATTTTGTTGGATATATATTGTATAAAACCCATGAACTAAATGAGAATTATTAAAATTTTTACTTTTGAACTTAAAACCCACAATTCCATAACTCAAATAACAAATAAGTCAAAATTACACTTTTTTAGATAGATTTGAGCTTTTTAGTGTTTTTTAGTAATATAAGGCTTAGTTTTCACATCAATCCTGTTTTTTGCTTGTTTTAAGCAAACAATAGCCAAAACGGGCTTAATTTTTCAAGCACGTTTTTTGGCTTAAATTGAGAATAGAAAAGTTGATTTTAGCACGCCGTTTTTCTTTCTGTGTAGGTATGACATCGAATTTTTTATTTTTTTATATGATATCTTGATATTTTAAAGGGACTTTTCTACTGGAAAGATCGAATGCTTCTTTAGTTTTCAATTCCATTTAATTTTCTTACAATATAATACTATGTTCAGATATGCACTTTTATTGACTCAATATTCGGTTTATTGAGTACAATATTTAAGTGTTCAGGCATAATAATTAGTTTATTACTGCTTGTTTGTCGATGTTGACATTTGAGTGGTCAACTATCAGCAGAAAGTGTTTGGTTAAATGTAATATGCTTACTAAACACAATGCTGACAGTACTGCATTTTAAGTTTTACTCAATACTATAACAATTTGCGTATTTATTGCACAATAATTAATTGAAACTTTATATGAAATATTGAGCTCAATAATGGCGTTTATTGCGATTTACGCAATAAAGGTGCATATCTGAACACCGCACAACTATCAGAAAAAATTTATAGGAGTTGGAAAAGGGTCAAGTTATTCCGAAGATGTAAGGATGGTAATACTTAACCTCCGGAAAGTCAGGAAGCCGGTGAAAGAAATTTCCGTGTTACTTGGTTGCGCTAGAGGAAAAATTTATAATTTAAGGAAACATTCGGAACCTCAAATAATGTACCCAGGGCTCCTAAACTCCGTGAAACCACAGCCACGGAAGTTGCAGTAATCGTAAGAACGTCTAAAACTGACTCATTTATAAGCATTTATAAAGGACAATACATTTCGAACTTTAACTAAAATCGGGGATCTGGCAAACTGACAAAAACAGTAATAGAAAGAGATTATAAAATCTGATTTCAGTTGAGGATGAAAGTTTTTACTCAATGAGTTTTGTAGTGTGAGGAGAGGTTGCTCATATACATATTTCGCAATTGCTAAAGCACAGCTTATTTTATTTTATTTGTCGACTTTCACCTCTATAAAGTGCATTAACTTTTTAAGGCCACCCCGAGGAAATCACATTTATAAAGGATACTAGCAGATTGTACCCGGCGTTGCGCGGGTTATGTAGTTTGGATTAGTTTAAAAAATGAAAAATGTTTTTAAATTAAAATAAACAGTGATTTTTTCTTTAAATTTAAAAATAAATTATTATTGGGTCATTTTTGCATTAAAAATAACAATAAATAAAAAACCGGTTTATCCGAAACCGGTTTCGAAACCGGTTTCTTAAAAAATGCAATTTTTCAAATTATTTGGAAACCGGTTTAACAAACAACCCAGTTTTTTGAATACTCTAAGTCCTAAATATAAATGCACTCAATTTGCCCGTTTTTCGCCCATTTCCCCCTTTTTGGACCCCTTTTGGTCCAACTTTATAAACGGAACACATCCAATAGCTATTTGGGAAACTTAACCAAGCTAAATCGTAAAAAGATATCTTTAAAACAGATAAAATACAGCATTTATGCATAAAGTACTAATTTTTATCCATTTTTTCTCCCTTTGTCCCATTTTTTCTCTTTGGGTCAAAATTTTGAAAAGATTTATTGCGTATAACCTGCACCGACAAAAGCTCGATCAATATCCCAAATTTCAAGAAAATCGGTCCAGGCGTTCAGGCGTGATTGGCTATGCACTCAATTTGCACCTTTTTTGGCCCCTTTCCCCCTTTTTGGACCCCTTTTGGTTCAACTTTAGAAACGGAACACCTCCAATAGCTATTTGGGAAACTTAACCAAGCTAAATCGTAAATAATTACATTTAAAACAGATAAAATACAGCATTTATGCATAAAAGTACTAATTTTTGCCCTTTTTTTCTCCCTTTGTCCCATTTTTTTCCCATTTGGGTCAAAATTTTGAAAAGATTTATAGCCTAGAACCCGCACCGACAAAAGCTTGATCTATATCCCAAATTTCAAGAAAATCGGTCCAGGCATTCGGGCGTGATTGGCTATGCACTCAATTTGCCCGTTTTTGGCCCCTTTCCCGCTTTTTGGACCCCATTTGGTTCAACTTTAGAAACGGAACACCTCCAATAGCTATTTGGGAAACTTCACTAAGCTAAATCGCAAAAAATTACCTTTAAAACAGATAAAATACAGCATTTATGCATAAAAGTACTAATTTTTGCCCATTTTTTCTCCCTTTGTCCCATTTTTTCCCCTTTGGGTCAAAATTTTGAAAAGATTTATTGCCTATAACCCGCACCGACAAAAGCTCGAACTATATCCCAAATTTCAAGAAAATCGGTCCAGGCGTTCAGGCGTGATTGGCTAACAAACAAACCAACAAACAAACAAACAAACAAACAAAAAAACAGACTTACAGAAAGATTTATAATATATATTAGGATTAGGATCTACAGTGACGCAACAGTTATTGTTAACCTAAGGACTTCGTTCTGTAAACATTTCTTAACATTACACTGAAGTAAAACATTTTACTGCACACTGATGCACCGCATGGTAACAATAGACACTAAATGAACAGCTCAGCTGAGCAGAACAAGGAGAAGAGTGACCTTAGAAGATACATCACTAAAATATATGATTCAGAAGCAGATATGTATATGTAAGTACATACATATTTACAAATGCGTATCAAGAAAGTGTGACGGTACAGCATTACATACATACAGTGGACATCAAAAGTCTTAGTACTCCAATATATTTTAACAATTTCATGAATTTTAACCAACAGCTTGTATAAAAAATTAAGGTTTTTATATTTATTTTATTAATTTTATTTCTGTTTTATTATAAAAACAAACAATTTTTTAAAGTTTTTCATAAAACAAGAGAAAAATAAGCAAAAGTTTCAGATGACTCCATAGGTACACCCAAGGAGAACCCTGAGTAAATTTAAAATTCAAAGGCCTGATATAAGAAAATGTTATTCCTTGTATTTAGTAGAATATCCCTTAAGGTCAAGTTCTGCATTTGACCCATTTGGAATTGAATGTACAAGTTTCGTTCAGTGTTTTCTGGTTACATCATGAGCAAGTTTTTCGGTTGACTTTTGTTTGAGGTTTTGCGATTACGTAACCGTTCTTTCAAATGATCTCCTAAATACTCTTTTGAAGTCATATCGGGAAATTGTGTAAGATTATTAAGCCTGTGGGGACTTTTTTGTCTAAATTATTGGAGTACTAAGACTTTTGTTGTCCACTGTACATACAAAATTAGACATTACAACCCTTCAGTCAGTATTACAACTTAGCTTCTTACACCACTACAGTTTAAAGTCGACTCCGAACGACTGATTTTTGTGAAACT
The DNA here is from genome assembly GCA_927399465.1 of Sarcophaga caerulescens. Lineage (NCBI taxonomy): Eukaryota > Metazoa > Arthropoda > Insecta > Diptera > Sarcophagidae > Sarcophaga > Sarcophaga caerulescens. The sequence goes on from OV656867.1 coordinate 25,396,426, forward strand.
TTTTCATGGCAATTTTATTTACTCTCAGAGTTTTTGCCAGAAATATGCTGAGAGATATATGAATTTTCATATTTTCGTTTTGATGTCTGACCTGGGATTTGAACTCGGGCCTTACGTCTAATAAGCCAACACACTACCTACTACGGCGACTGTCTATGTGATAATGTGCTACTCGTGATAAATTTATACCAATTACGCCTTTTCGAAAAATGAGCTGAAAGTCTTTCAGTTTTTAATAAACTCCATTAATTTTGTCGCTGTAGATTAGAAACTAATTGAATTTTATGGTCGATATAAATTTCTTGGTCTACTGAAATCGAATTGGCTGTTTTAGATTGAAGTACATGCTTAATGCGTGGGAACTACTTACAGCCGTATTTGGAGAAACCCATACCCGGTAAAGGAATCGAGGAGAGAGCATTGTTATTGACATAATCGATGTTCTATTGCAATGGTAAACTATTTTACCTCACTAGACGTTGAAAACAAAGTTTTCTAATGAAATATAACAATGGTTTGTAACTTAAGTTTCAGCCAGCCCTCAATTGAGAACGTTACTGAAGTTGTCCTATCTAAATAATTGGAAACTTATAAATTACCATAAAGCAAGGGTGCTAGACAGGGGTTTCAACTTCCTGATCCCGAGCAGAAGCGATTGGACCTATGATATGACCGTCCCCCCGGAACTCCTGGATGTATACACCGACGGCTCCAAATTCGATTGCTGGGTGGGCAGCGGAGTCTACTTTGGGAGATTGGACTTGAATATTTCACTGCGGCTGCCGGACTATTGCAGCGTGTTCCAGGCGGAGGTAATGGCCATCTACCGGGCCGCACAGTGGATCGCACACGGAGCTCCTTTCACCCGCATCTCAATCTTTTCTTTCTTCTTTCTGGGCGTTTCAGTGTGACACTTATCTGGGTCCCCGGATACTGCGACATTCCCGGAAACTGCAGAGCAGACGAGCTAGCCAGGGCTGGCGCACTTCTTCCGGAATCGTCTTCAATCAACTTGGGAATGCCACTTACCTCGTTCAAACTAGCCATCGCGCCGAAATTCTCCCGGGACGCCAACCTATCCTGGATCAATGAGGAGACCTGCTCCACCGCTAGGCTCACTTGGCCCTCAATGGATAGAAGGCGCACCAACCAGTTACTTGGACTTGGTCGTAACATCATCTCGATCACAGTGGCCATGCTTACAGGTCACTGTGTTATGGGAAGACACGCGGAAAGAATGCGACTCCCATTTAACGATTTCTGCCGTGGATTCAGATCCGATGAGGAAGAGGAGGCTGTTATCCACTTTCTATGTCAATGCCCATCTCTTGAGAAATGCAGATATAGGTTATTTGGCTCTCCAACCCTTGTTAGCTTGACAGAGCTATCGTCCATTGACGTCAAGGACATAGCCTCGTTTATCAAACTTTCTGGCTGGTTTTCCAGCGTGGGGTAGTCGTGCTTTAAATGTGCAGCCCTTGCGCTGACCAACTTCTCCCTCATTGGCTCGGAGGAACTTGGTCAGTACAGGGACTGCGTTCACCTGTGGCGCCACAACGGGCCGCTATGCGTGCTCAAGTGAGCTTTTGGTATAAAGCTACCACACTAACCTAACCTAACCTAAGGGTGCTAGATGTAAAATTATTACCATTTAGAAAAAAAAAAATAGAATTGAATTGTTTAATTTTTACGTCAAAAACCTTGCTGTAATGTATATAATAATATAAAATAATATAATAATATAAAATAGTTTTATTAAAATGAATTAAAAAAAAATAAAAATGTTTCAATTTTTTAACAAAATCTATCAATAATCGTGCCAATTCTATACAAGCTAGAATTATGAAGTTTTTTAAGGCTCGATCTACGGTTATATAAGAACCCATAGGCTTTCAGTTCTCTGTGTATTATTGAAAAAATGAAATTGATATTAAAATATATGAAAAAGAAGGAACAACTTTATACATGTGTTCGGATTCTGTATCAGATTTTACAATACAATGTTGCAATGAAATGTCACTTTATTCTTAATTCATGTATCTTTCATGGCAAAGAGTAATAAATTGTCTTTAGTAGCAAGATGCTGAAACTTAATAATTATTATTCATATAAAATACATATACTCGTACACGTACATATGTGTCACATTTTTCAATTACCAAATGCATTCAATAATAAGTAGTGAAGAATCATAATTTAAAAATATGTCACATGATGCAAATATTACAAATTAACCAACAACTCTGATGCATTATTGCAATAAAGGACTGAATTTTGCCCAGAGAAACAATACACGTATGCTGATCTAATGGCACCCTACTTGCACTTTCTTAAAGAGATAAGAGTTGCAAGTAGTAATTTCTCCTTTAAATGTGGCGGTATTGTGAAGATAAAGAAATGGATTGTACTATTTGACTTCTTATAAAACGTTACTATATGGTACGCAGCCAATAATTCTACGTGTATAGGTAAATACAATGAAAACTGCTGTTCTATTTCGTGTTCCTATGGGGCAATTTATAAATATCGGGTCCGCCATCTAACGTTTCTTTTTCCAACTAGTGCTTATTTCGTGAATAGTAACACTTAGCTCATGTCTGATTTGACAGATAATTAGTTTTATCCTTCCGCTGAACGAATATGACCATCCAATGATCCATCCAGTTGACCATCCAATGCGTTTTCGCTTCGCTAAGTGGGCCTGCGATCGACTTACAGAAGATGGCGATTTTGGCAAAAAAAATCATCTTTTCAGATGAAGCTCATTTTGATCTTGGCGGGTATGTAAACAAGCAAAATTGTCGCATTTGGGGCACAGAAAATCCGCACGCATACATTAAAAGCCGACGCACCCAAAACGAGTCACTGTTTGGTGCGGATTTTGGTCCAGAGGCATAATTGGGCCATTTTTCTTCGAAAATGACCAAGGAGTGGCCGTTACAGTCAATGGCGATCGTTATCGGGCCATGTTGAACGAATTTTTGTTCACAAAAATTGGCAACATTTGGTTTCAACAGGACGGCGCTACGTGCCACACAGCCGAAGCTACACTCGATGTTTTGCGCCCTGCTTTTGAAGATCGCATTATCAGCCGCAGAGCTGATGTCGTTTGGCCACCTCGGTGCTGCGATTTGACACCGTTGGACTATTATTTGTGGGGTGCCGTCAAAGATAAGTGTTACGCCGACAAGTCCAGAGGCATAATTGGGCCATTTTTCTTCGAAAATGAGCAAGAAGTGGCCGTTACAGTCAATGGCGACCGTTATCGGGCCATGTTGAACGAATTTTTGTTCACAAAAATTGAAGAGGAGGATATTGGCAACATTTGGTTTCAACAGGACGGCGCTACGTGCCACACAGCCGAAGCTACATTCGATGTTTTGCGCCCTGTTTTTGAAGATCGCATTATCAGCCACAGAGCTGATGTCGTTTGGCCACCTCGGAGCTGCGATTTGACAACGTTGGACTATTATTTGTGGGGTACCGTCAAAGATAAGTGTTACGCCGACAAGCCAGAGACAATTGACGCTTTAAAGGACAATATTCGTGAAGCCATTGGTGAAATACAGCTGTACACAATCGATAATGTGCTTAAAAATTGGACCGATCGTGTTGGCAACTGCATGGCCAGCCGAGGCAGCCATTTGAATGAAATTATTTTCCATTATTAACCGGAAGGATTGTACTTTCAAATAAAAAAAGAAATTTGAGAAAATATTCAGTAGTTTTTTTTAAAGCATTTTAAAAAAAAAAAAAGTTATTTGGCGGACCCTATACGTACGTACGTACATACGTACATATAAATGAGTATGAATTATTTTTATAACGTTGAAAACATTTTGAGTGAGGATATAAATGCAATGCCATAAATCAGTTAACAAGTCATAGTAATTGTCACTTTATGCGTAATTACAAGAATATCATGCCACGCAAGTGATAGTGTATTTTATATAGAATATAGGCTTATACAGAAACTTAAAATAATGCATTCATTTGCTTTCAACATATATATATTCAACGTATGGTATATACAGGGTGGGAAATTTAAAAGTTTAAATTTAAAAATGCAATAAAACAAAAACGGTTTTTAAATTTTGCAAAAATTTATTTTTTTGTTGTGAAGTGCAAGTGTTCTAATATTTCAATCATATGGCTGGCCTCACAGTACCTCATTCGATCGGACCAATTTTCATGCACTTTTTCGAGAGTATGGGTTCGTATCTCGGCAATGGCATCACGAATATTGGCCTTCAAATGCTTAATTGTCTCTGGTTTGTTGGCATAACACTTTTCTTTAACGGCGCCCCACAGGAAATAGTAGAACGGTGTCAAACCGTAGCTTCTTGGCGGTCAATTGACATCACTATTTCTGCTAATTAAACGGCCTTCAAAAGTTTGATGCAATAAATCGTTTGTGGCATGAGATGTGTAGCAAGTTATACCATCCTGTTGAAATCAAACATCCTTCACATCAATACCATGAAGAGCAGATACAAAAAAAATCGATTATCATGGTACGATATGTGTCTCCATTGACCGTAATGGTTGCGCCGTGCTCATTTTCAAAGATTTTTTTTGACAAAATCGATTCAATGTGCAGTTTCTCGTTGGCCCAATAAATCCCAACGTTGCTCAAGCGTAAATCGATTCATTACGTGCAGTAGAGATAATGTACTGAATTTCGTGACAGAATATGGTTCAAATTTAAGCTGATAGATGTCCCACCCTATTCAATCAAATGGAATACAATTTACTAAATAAGCGTTTTTCCATCCGCTTACCTAATTGGCAATAGCAAAGTAAGTTTAAGTAGTCGAAGTCGCCGTAGTCTAGTAGGTAGTGTGTTGGCTTATTAGACGTGAGGCCTCGAAACCCCAGGTCAGACATTTCTAACAAAACGAAATATGAAAAAATTTTCTTCGGCGACTTCCTTTCAGCAGATTTCTGGCAAAAACTCTGAGAGTAAATAAAATTGCCATGAAAAAGTATCTCAAAAATCTGTCGTTCGGAGTAGACTTTAAACTGTAGGTCCCGCCACTCATGTATAAAAATTAACCCACACAACATAAGTGGTGTGAGAAACTAGGTCTTAATCCCGACTAAAGGGTTGTAATGAAAAAAAAAAAAAAATTATGTATGTAAAGTAAGTTTAAAAATTTATGCTCCCGAATTGCAAAAATTATGAAATATACCTGATCGCAGATCCAACAACTGCTGCTGTTATGAAGAAATAAATTCTTTAAAGATCTGTCTTTTTGGCACACAACAGTTTCAATTCTTTTTTTCGTTTGAAATCTAATGAAATGTTCACTTTTTATAGGGGATTCGCAATTAAGTGAATGTGTTTCGTTCTCTCTCTGTACGCTTTTGTTCTTTGGTTTCTTCATGTTTTAATCATAAGATTTTTAGCTGCAGTTTTTGTACTTGCCTTTAAAACGTTCGTAACACGAAAAAAATTAATAAATGTAAGTGCGTGCGTTTAAAAGAAAAAAAAGGAAAAAAAAAGAAAGAAAGAAAGAAACTTTGCAAATCAAAATGCCACAAATGCTGTTTCGAACGACTATGCCACAACATGGTAGTGGTTTATTTGCGCTTTCGACTTTTCCACTTAATTTCATTTTTTTTGCTTTAATAATTTAAAAGACATGCAATGTTTTGTTTAAAAATAAAAAAAATATTAATTATTTAAATCTTCCTTGGCTTTGATTCTGCGGCTTTATTTTCTGCATACGTATCGTATGCTATCCAAATGCAATCGAATGGTATTTTTTTTTTCTTCAACAACTCGTTTCATTTCTTATACCCTACACAACCATAGAAGGCAGAAGTTAACGCATTTATTGGATCTTTCATTAAGAGCTTCGCATCTCTAAGTTTCAATAAAACAAAATGTGTGTGAGATATCAGAGAATTTTTTTTTTTCGATTGTAAGACCTATTGGTGCCATTACGTAACAGTTTTAAGGGCCACTGTCGTTTGTGACTTATGCGCATACACCTGTATGACTTAAGAAAACCCCTCAAGAAAAAGTCTAACAATGTCAAATCGGATGATCGCGATGGGCCAGTTCACATCACTTCCACGTGAGATTACCATGCCCTCAAAGCATTCGTAAGCTGCGTGGCACATAGCGTCGTCCGGTTAAAACGGCATGACGATAGTGACCAGATGGATGAATGGGTGCGTTAATAAACAAGATTGTCAAATTTGGGGCCCAGACAATTCACAGAAGATCTAATGCGTTTAATACATTCCGAAAAAATTACTGTTTAGTGTGAGTTTTTGACTGACAAGCTCATCATTTTGAGCCTGAATCCATCCCAAATTTGACACTCTTGTTTATTAACTCACCAATCCATAGAGAAATAGGCCTCATGGCTGAAGAGGATTTTTTAATGAAAAATAGGGCCAACTGCTCCAAATCCCAGTCAACAGAAATCTCTTTAAAATTTCCTGCTGATTGCAAAATGGGTTTCAATATCATATCAAGTGGATATATCGTCAGACTATTACATACAACCTTTCAGTCAGGATTACGACCTAGCTTCTCACACCACTTATGTCGTGTGCGTTAATTTTATACATTAGTGGCGGGACCTACAGTTTGTATGGGATGCCTCCACTTAAACTGTAATGACTATCTGCTCAAACTGACAGAGAGCCAAACAGCTCTGTTTTTCATTTCGGCACCAATTTGTAGAAAGACTTATACTATGTTCAGATATGCACTTTTATTGAGTCAATATTCGGATAATTGAGTACAATATTTTAAATATTCAGACATAATAATATATGTATGCAATTCAGCTTACTCAATATTCATTTGACAGCTGTTAAACAACAACATTGTTTTTATTTTGGTCGCGAAAATTAGTGTTGTTTGTTAGTTTATTAGTGTTGTTTGACATTTGAGTTGTCAAATATCAACAGAAAGTGTTGAGTAAATTGTAATATGCTCACTCACTAAACACACTTATGACAATGCTGCATTTTAAGTTTTACTCAATATTATAACAATTTGCGTATTTATTGCGCAATAATTAATTGAACATTTATATGATATATTGAGCTCAATAATGGCGTTTATTGTGATTTACGCAATAAAGGTGCATATCTGAACACCGTATTAGCTGATTTGCTAGCTGCAGTTGCTATTTGCATATTCCGAACAATTTTGCAGGATTTAGAAAACTAAATCCAAATCGTTAATATTTTAAACTCATAACTAAACTTGAGAAGAATCTCACGAAAGCGTAGTCTTACAAGACAAAAAGTTTATTATCAAAGCAAATGCGGATAAGCCTCTGCCATCTGTTATTATTCATTCTAATATACTCATGTATGCTGATGATGTTAAAATTTTTAATTCGCTTGATAGTATATCTGGTCAATCAACTCTTCAAAAGGATATTGATTATTTTTGTCAATGGTGTGAAGGCAACTTGTTGGAGTTAAACTTTAATAAATGCAAACATATGACATTTCATCGTTCATTTAAACGTGATACCTCTTATCATTTTAAAGACAAAATCTTGGAAAAAGTTTTAAATATAACTGATCTTGGAATCTTGTTAGATCATAAGCTGACGTTTTCTGAACATATATCAATGATGGGGAACAAAGCAAATGGTGTTTTAGGATTTATAAAGCGCTGGTCAAAGGAATTTACTGATCCCTACGTAACAAAACAATTATATATATCTTTGGTGCGCCCTATTCTTGAGTATGGATCTATTATATGGGATCCACATTTTCTAATTTACGTTAACATAATTGAATCTGTACAGAAGCGCTTTCTGTTATTTTGCTTGAGAGGACTTGGATGGAACTCGTTTGTTCTCCCTTCGTATGAAAGTAGACTCGCTCTTATTAAGCTACCTACACTGAAAAGTCGAAGAATAATGCTAAGTGTCTCTTTTCTACTGGGTTTAATACGTGGAGATGTTTATTCTGATTATTTGTTACTTACAATTAATTTTAATGTTCCAATTAGACCCTCTCGTAATTTTAATTTATTAAATTTACAATATCATCGCTCAGTCTATGCCAACAATGACTCTTTTCGTCAAATGTGTCTAAAGTTTAATAATTTTTATCATTTAATTGATCTTACTGAAAGCAATTATTCTTTAAAGAGAAAAATTATATTGCACTTGAATCATTAAGTGTTAATTATATATATTGTTTGTAAATTTAAATTTAGTCTGTAAGGAACTACTATCCACAGACATAAATAAATAAATAAATAAGGATATTCCTCACCTCCAAGTTGGCTTCCGAAAAAAAAAAAATCTGAAGATCTGATTACACCAATAGTTCTCAAGCATTAGACAAAATATGTCACGAAGTCCTGATACTTGCCACATATTGTTGTGTGTGCTAATTTTAATACATGAGTGGCGGGGCCTACAGTTTAAAGTCGACTCCGAATTTATTGAGTAATTTTTCATGTCAATTTTTTATTTTCCCTCAGAGTTTTTGCCAGAACTCTGCTGAGAGGAAGTCGCCGAAGAAATATTTTTTCATATTTGATTTTGTTCGAGATGTTTGAACGTGGCCTTACTTCTAATGAGATTACGCGATTTCTAAATCTCGTTGTATCTCCGGCACACAGAATGTAGCCTATTGAGATAAGTTTGGCGATGTATCAGTTGCAGTTGCGGTAATTAAATAAATTTCTTGAGAAGTGTGCGGTGCAGTATCTAGCTTTGTTGTCAGATCTTTATCAATAGAAGCCAAACAAAATGTAAACTGTAAATGTATGATATTGGAATCCGTTGATAATAATCGCAGTTTCAGCTGCATTTACAAGAAAAAAAAATTGCTTAAAGGCACCACTAGATTTAAGTGCGTACAAAGCCGTAAAACGAGTAGTCGACATACCATACACACTTGAATTTTTTAAAACTCAAATGTTGTAGTTGTCGTTAACATCATTAATTCGATTTAATATTAACGTTTATAATGTTATTCGAAATTCGTAATATGAAGATTGTAGATAAGCCGAATTTCTCGGATTTCTGGTCTGTTAACATATCGTGAACAGCGCCTTTTCATGCATCAAGGATTTTTCAGTTGAGCAATGGGAACAAGTCTGATTTGATGGTTTTATGTTTTGTTCCAAACTAACCGCCGCTCTCTTATTCCAACATCATTTGGAAGATCGTTTGAGATATAAGGATATATAGAATTGTGCAAACTGTAGAAGGGAACATTTACATACATACGTATATAAAAATGAAAAATACAATAATAATCAAAGAATCTCCATCTTCAAATATCTTCCACTCGAGAAAAATAGCTCAAACTTGATGTAAAGAGTTATGCAGTCGAGATTAAGCGACTACAACTTTCTTGTTTGATTTTCTAATAAAAAAAAAAGAATAATCGCCTGTGTTGCGTGTTTAAACATACATATTTTCTTTTAGTTTCTTTTTAATTTTTTTTTTCAGTATTTCTTGCTTTTGTTACGTCCAATAAAATGTTGAAAATTCAAAAAATATAAATTAAATCTTTAAATTTGATTTTGTGCCAAAGCACGCATTTCGTATAATTTTCATCTTTTTTTTCGCCCGTTTAAAAAGAAGGCTGCAATAGTTTGATTGCTAAGTACAAAATTCACTTTACACTTCCTCATATGTTGCATGTTCAAAACGCATACGAAATGCATAGAATACCTTATGTATGAACAAATACCGTAAATATGTGCATACAATACTAGGTTGATAAATGTTTGATGTGGGACCAACGTAAATTACAAAATTATGCACTAAGAATTTTTTTGATTTTTTTTTGATGCTTTATGGAGGCAAGAAGAATTAAAAAAAATTTCTTAATCAAAGTTTAGCGAAATAAAAAGTAAATTCTTGAATCTAACATGCTAAGATCGTACCAATTTTAAAACAGGATAAAAGTTTTCGGCCTATTGCTATATTGCCTTATTTATCGAAGGTCTTTGAGAAATTAGTTTATTTGCAAATTAGTAGTTATCTGTATACTAACTCGTTATTGACGAAAAGGCAATCCGGATTTCGACCACAACACAGCTGTCTTAGTGCGTTGGTTGATGTAACCGAGGAAATTAGGTGCCAGATTGATAAACGTCACACTATGTCATTTCTTGTACTACTGGATCATTCTAAGGCATTTGACACTGTCCATCATTCTATCTTGAAACTTAAACTGATATATATGTGCAATTTTTCCTCAACAACACTAAAACTGATCTCCTCCTATCTAGGTGACAGAAGTCAAAGCGTTAGCCATAACTCAGTTATATCCAGGAGCTGTTCTATGCCAAGAGGTGTGCCACAAGGCTCCATATTTGGCCCATTGTTGTACTCGATTTATGCTAATGACCTACCGTTGCAGGTAAAACATTGCCAAATACATATGTATGCTGATGATGTGCAGCTATACATTGGTTGTAGTGCTAGTAATGCTACCAACTGCATCCGTTTGATAAATCAGGATTTGGATCAAATTTATTTATGGGCATCTGCAAATGGTATAAGTATAAATCCCAACAAATCAATGGCGTTACTGATTGGAGCACCTGAAAACTTTATCCCGAATCTACCACCAATTCAAATTAATGGATCGAATATAGGATTTGTTAGAACGGCTAAAAGTCTTGGCGTAACTCTGAATAGAGAACTAAATTGGTCGGATCACGTGAAAAAGAACTGTGGAAAAACTTTTGCGATGCTTTGAAATCTCTGGATGTCACAGTATTTTACACCAACTAATATTCGAATGCTATTAGCGAAGACATATTTACTTCCGACTCTTATGTACGGATGTGAGCTGTTTGCTAGCTGCGATGCAGTTAGTAGACGAAGACTTAACGTAACTTACAACGCTATAGCACGATACATTTTTGGCATCAGGAGAAATAGTAGCATATCGCATTTCGCCCGACTAATTTATAATGTTACATTTGACAATTTATTGAATTGCCGGACTCTGCTATTTCTACACAAACTTATATATAATCGACAGCCACCTTATTTGTAGGAGAGATTAATATTTTCTAGGTCGAATAGAGGGAACAGGATAAACTCTATGAAATATAACAAGGCCATCTCCCAACAGCATTTTTTTATTCACTCCATTCGTCTCTGGGACCAACTTCCCCCTCAAATACAAATGATCAGCAATGCAAAGCATTTCAAAACTGCCATTTTCAAGCACTTTACTTAGTTAGTGTTCTCTAATTTTTTTGTAAATTTGTCTCCCCTTAGTTTTATTATAATTGTGATATACTTTTGTGATAATAATGTTTCTTTTTCCCTTTATTTACTTAAATTTCCTCTTTTTCTTAAATTTTAAGTTTCTTTTCTTTTTAAATAAAATTTAATTTTGTAAAATTTGTTAAATTAGTTAAGATAAATTACTCAAAATTAATGTTAATAACAATTGCTAAGCAATACTGTTATATAAGATTTATTCTTGTTGTATTGTTTTGACAAATAAATAAAATAAAAATAAAATAAATAAAATGGCCATGGGTGAGCTGGAGATGTGATCTCTTATCTAAAATCTTTGACTCTTTTTCTTTTAATCGTATGATTAGCAAAAAATTACGATACAAATCCTAATAGAGCTTGTTCTGCTGATCAAATATCTGAGGAGGATCTTGAAAATTTGTGTTCTTAAACAATGAAAAGTATTATAGCCAGTAATATTCTCTTAGATATTGAATAACATACCGATTTTATTAAAAGCATTAAATAAATTTTGCACAAACCACCAGATTATCACAGCGTTTCTATGTATTGTAATGAAAATGGAAACGGTGTAACATCGTTTAACATTAAAATGATAAACAAAAGCTACACAAACAAAAACCATGAGTATGAAAGAAAAGGGGAGAGACAAGTAAGCGAGAACGCAAAAAACAAAGATTGTAAATAAAATACACAAACAACAATGAAATGTAATACATCATTTTTGTAATTATGCAGACATTACACAAAATCAGTATTCTAATTCGTTATAAAGGCATCAGTAATGGTAGTTGGCAGACATTCCCTTATAATTAATGTGTCAAGGTCTTACAACTGTATTTTTTACAGAATCCAATGTATTGTTTTTTTTTATTTTTTGCTATTTCTACATTCTCCCAATTCTTTTTACTTTTGCAAGAGAGGACACCCATATACTCTCAACATAACGAAGAAAAACCAGTATTATCCAGTTAAAGGGAATATATCTGTGATGTATATTATCACGTGATGTTTTATATAGGAAAATTAACGTCACGTTATTTATTTAATGCCGAACAGAGGTTTGATAGAAGGCTACAGATTTGCATGAGGTCTTTTTGACTTGATCTGTAGAACCTTCAACATCTTGAAGGGAAAGTATAGCAAAATAAAGTGATATACGTACATCTAGTGAAGAAAGTGGTTTTCATTATAAAAGGAAAAGTTATTAATTTATTAAGTGGAGAAAAGTTTTTGATTAATACATATAAATAACAATTATTTGTTAAGGAAATATAAAACATCTTTGTGAATCAGTGTATTTTAATCTGTTTCATTTGGAAAAAGGTAAATTCATTCGAAGGTATTTTTTTATCATATTAATAAACTATTGAATTCCTATAGTTAATTCTATACACCACCAGTACCTCGAGTGAATCACCAATTTGCCAATTTGGAGCAGAAGCAGCGTCAATTCACTCGAGGGAAATTTGTCATTTTTGGGAAAAATTCTGATAATATAAATATTTGGAAAACTGATCAAGATCGCATTGAACTCTTCACTTGAAAATCCTAAAGGCCAGCCGAAACAACTTATATCGAATCAACATGTATCCAATCAATAACGTCTAGAATTTTTAACATACAAATATGTTTCGTTTTGCTAAAAAAAAAAAAAATTTTATAAAAATCTAAACAAAATTTAACCATACTTTTGCCATAACATCATTATTATTATTATTCACTAAACTCTAAATCATGAAATTAAATATTACTCGTATAACCTTTAAGACCCTAATGTTTAAATTTTTAATACAATTAATTCATCTATTTGTTCTATTAAATAATTAAATAATTTATAAGTCTAACAATATGCACTTAACCTATATGGGCAATTTCGTGTCAAGTGACCCAATTTTTAAAATCGATGTCTTCCGATTTGGATGAAATTTGCACCAAGGTTAGTACTATTGTCTATCTATAAATCTATAAAAAAAAATATTTTAACACAAAACCAAAGTTTTCAAATTTTACCATATGCACTATATTTTTTTTAATGGATGTTTTTTTTTTTGCTCAAAGAAAGCCTAGTTCTTTTCCTTTAAGAGCTTTGTGGTCACTTAATGGGATGCGAGTGGAAAAACATCATCCTCTTCTGCATTTGGACTTTCTGGCCATCGATTCGAACAGACACCCAGTCTTTCATTCCTGGCATCATTCGACTCATATCATCTCGCTGATAAAATTGTGCTACTAGAGATTCAGTTTCGCACGCTAAAGTTTTTCACTCGCATCTCTTTAAGTAACCACAAAGCTCTTAAAGGAAAAGAACTAAGCTTTCTTTGAGCAAAAAAAAACATCCATTAAAAAAAAAATATAGTGCATATGGTAAAATTTAAAAACTTTGGATTTTGAGTTAAAATATTTTTTTTATAGATATGGCTCTTGCTACTAAGTGCCCACAAAGATCTTAAAGGAAATAGTTTAAGTTTTCTTTTGAGGAAAAATAAAAAAAAAACTCCATTTCGAAAAAAAATATTGAAAAATCTTATTCTTGAGTTAAAAAATAATTTTTTTGATAGATATCCCACTCGCATCCCATTCAGCGATTATGAAGGCCTTAAAGGAAATTTTATAAGCTTTCTTTTAAGCAAAAAAAAAAAAAAAAAAAAGGCCCAAATTGAAAAAAAAATTAAAAAAAAAATTAATTTTTAAAAAAAAATAAAAAAAAAATTTTTTTTTAAATTAAAAAAATTATTTTTGGAAAGATTGAAGAAATAGCTATCTAATATCCTTTGGAAAATTTTTGCTAGGACCAATAGGTGAAAAGTTACACACATTTTAAAAAAACCCTGTATGACCAAAATGTCCAACTTTGACCCCCTCTAACTCCGACAGTTCTTGACTGATAGAGCTGAAAATTTGTGTCTGGCCAACTATCCAATAGTACTAACCTTGGTGCAAATTTCATCCAAATCGGAAGACATCGATTTTAAAAATTGGGTCACTTGACACGAAATTGCCCATATGTATTTAGTAACATACAAATACATTTATTTATTCAAGCGTAAATGCAGTACAACAACATATTATCTTATTTAACATAACTTTAAATAGTTTTCTGTCTAAGTTAAGTACTTTTTAAATAATTATTAAATAATTAAATAATTTATAAGTCTAACAATATGCACTTAACCTATATATAAAATACAATTAAGCTATAATTACATCTACTATGTTAAAATTTTCTATTAAGTACTAATTTTTTTCTTATATATAACCTATTCCTATATCTAACCATTTATTTCTTAAAAAAAAAAAATTAATTACGTATATACTACCCTAATATTTAATAATTAAAAACCTATAAACACATATTGATTGTAAAACGACTCCATCAAATGAAGCTGAAGGCCTTCCGCATCGTTGGAATCGAGACCCTACTGTAAGTTAAAAACCATTATTTTTGTTTAATACACATACATTTATTATTTAAGTATTTGTTTCATAAAATATACCAGTGATGACATTTCTAAAAGCTTAAAGATCACGTGCAAAGAAATAATTAAAAAAAAAGTACCAAATGAAGTACTATTATTATTGTACCATCACTGATATATTTGTTACGTATTTTCTTCTATTATTACAAAAGAGCAATTCAAGATGATTCTCTCATTGAATTCTTAACTGTTATATTTTGTTATACTTTTGTTTTTCTTATATCTTAAATTTCTCTTTTGTGATATTGAATTTAGTAATCACTGATCATTTGTAATGATAACATGCAGTGATATTAATGTCATTCTAATTAGTTTTTTTTTTACTTCAAATTATTCATAATATATTTTGTATTATTATAAGGAATTTTTTTTTACTATTTTTGTCAATATAACCAAAATGTTAATTTGTAATACAATGGAACCATAATTTTTTTTTTGTGACGTAAAACTTCATAGGCGTAGGTTTGGTTTAGTCCTTTTAGGGGTTTTCGTAATATATCTTCCCTAAAACGAAAACCATGGTAGGGTGGGTTTCAGGGACGTAGCACAACAACAACGCTACTTGAGAGACATGTAAGGACGAGTCATGTGTATTGTTTTATTATTGTTGACCTAAATGAGGCATTTGAATCGCACGTAAATTTTTTTTTATTTTTGTGGTACGAAACTGGACGCGCGGAACAAGATCCCCTCCCACATCTCCCGAACTAGCTAGCTATCAAGTACGTGCGTAACGTTCCAAAGTTAGTCCAATGAAAATCAATTTCCTGTTTGGGAAATTGAAGAAAAACTTTTATTCGAAATGAGGACAATAAAAGTACAGTATTATAAAGTATTTTAGATTACCACACCACATTATAAAAAAATGGCGCCCAACGTGGGGCCCCGAAACAAAAGGAGTTAGAACTATGTTGATTTCTATTATACCTATCATATTTAACTTCATTGTTTGAGGCTCTACACTTATATTTTTTTTAGTCACAAATAATAAATACAATATTACATTATGGATATTATTTTTCTTGCTAATGTCTCACATTGTGTTTGTCCCTATATTTGGTTTAGCCAAGAATGTAATTTCGTTAATGTATAAGTGGAAATATTGGACGTAAACTGATATATAGTTTAGTTCAATCCCTTGTTACATAATGTATATTCATTCCTTTTTGTTAGTGAACATAGCTTGTAAAATATATCTTAGGAATCTCTAATGTGTTACTTGCAGATATAATATTTAATTTTTGAAGGATAAGCATTGGAAATACGATTTTGAGGCTTGAATAATTTGCTCAAATCGTCCACTTGTCATTCTTAATTGATTTTATGTTTCATTCAGCTTATTAGTTAAGTCCACCAATGCTCGAAATTCTTGTTATTTGTTTTAATTTTTGTTTATTTTTCTCAACCATACCTATAAGTCCAATTGAAGTTTTACGGAAAATATATTCATATTTATTTTTGCTAAGAAAAAATGTCTATTGCTCATAGCAATGAAAATCTTGTTTCTCTAGGAGAAGAAGATAGTCATAGACAATGTTCAATTTGTAAGAGAGATTATGAAATAGATGATATTATAGTGTCCACACCATGTAATCACATATTTCACAGGAACTGCATTGTCAATTTACTTAGGCAGACTCAGAGTTGTCCCATATGTGGAAAGGCCTGTAGACAAACGAAATTAAAATCACATAATATTTTAGCAGACGCTGAAAAGCAGACGGTTGATACTCAAATTCCTGCCGATAGTAATCAAAAGACATCAACTGGTGCAATACCTAAAGTCCCAGCTGGAAATAGGAAAACTAAA
This sequence comes from Sarcophaga caerulescens, assembly GCA_927399465.1. Taxonomy (NCBI): domain Eukaryota; kingdom Metazoa; phylum Arthropoda; class Insecta; order Diptera; family Sarcophagidae; genus Sarcophaga; species Sarcophaga caerulescens. Next base: position 25,412,943 of record OV656867.1, read on the forward strand.
AGAAACTTATTACCAGAGAACTTAGACCAAACACCTGTCCATCATCGTGTTAGTAACGAACCTTCTAATATTAGTCATTTACTCAATATTTCTCAAAATACAGTTAACTCACAAAATATGCCACAACATATGGGCATTCATAATGTTAGTGATAACGCACTTCAAATTTTGGTAAATGAAGCTGTTAGAAATCAGTTAGCCACACTAAACCTTAATCCGGATACGATGTTTCGACCCAGCCTTAATAATCGAGGTAATCCAAATCAGAATATTCAAACCCGAAGTAATGAAACCAATAGAGCTGCTGCTCACAATTCCCGACAAAATCGAAATTTCAATTATAATATGAATAGAAATAGTTCAAACCGACAGAACGATAGAAGATCAGTACACCTAGACCTTTCTACTGATAAAGTTACAAATATAATGTCAGGATGGCATTTGAAATTCAATGGTGAAGAAAAAGATGGATTGTCTGTTGATAACTTTATTTACAGAGTACACGCTCTTACTGTTCAGAGTTTACGTGGTGATTTTGAAATTTTGTGTAGACATATTCATTTACTTTTTACTGGCAAAGCTTTGGATTGGTTCTGGAGATTTCATCGAACATGCACACGACTTGATTGGAAAACTATTTGTTATGAATTGAAAAACCAGTTTCGTGATCGTCGTACGGATTTTGACTTAAGGGAACAGATTAGATGTAGAAGACAAAGAATGGGTGAAAAGTTTGATTCTTATTATGATTCAATATTACAAATTACCGATCGTTTTCAAACTCCAATTAGTGAATTTGAATTATTGGAAATAATTAAGCGTAATTTGAAGCCGGAAATCCGGAAAGAGCTTTTACACTTTAGTATTAATTCTATTGCTCATTTGAGGGAATTTGTTAGAAAGCACGAAATATTGGAAGAAGAACTTGAATCACGTCGTTCAAATAGGACTTTTACTTCTCGCAAAACTGTATCTGAAATTGTAGACGATAATATGGATGAAAGTGTAGTTGAAGTGGAAGAATTAAAGGAAATTTCATGTTGGAATTGTTTGGAAAAAGGTCATCGTTATGATGATTGTTTAAAGGAAAGAAATATTTTTTGTTACGGATGCGGTGCACCTAACATTTTCAAACCCAATTGTACAAACTGTAACAAATTTCCAAAAAACTATCAGACGAAAAGCAAACCGAAACAATTTCAATCCAAAGCGACACAAATTTAAGGTCTTTTGGATGTCAAACTGATTCAAATATATATAATACCATTAAGCCTTTAGTTATAGACAATATTCCAAAACATTTAAAACCATATCATGTCAGACTTACAGAATATAAAGAGGCCAAATATAGAATTTTTAAAAAGGAAATTAGTGAAGTTAGTATTACTAAACGTGTCAAAAGAAATACAAGGAGATTGAGGGATTACTGGAAGAATTTAATTAGGAAGCGCAAACACTTCTGTTCAGCTATTATATCTAATGTTAACCAGTTAGATATCAGACCATTTGCTACTGTGAAAATTTTTGGTGAAGATGTAGTAGGCCTAATTGACACTGGTGCAACAGTTTCTTGTTTTGCGGCTGATTATGCTCGAGAATTTTTGGGGAACAGAGAACATAAATACAACAAATTTAAGATCAGACTGAAAACAGCCGATGGAACAGATCATTCAGCAGTAGGTAGTGTAACAACGTTAGTAACATTTCGAGGAGAGACTAAACCTATCACGTTTTTAATAATTCCACACTTGACACAAAATCTATATTTGGGAGTAGATTTCGTTAAAATCTTTGGTCTAGCGAAAGATTTGTTTTTAGAAAGTTCAAGTACTGAACCTAAACATATTCTGAATGAAGTTAACTTGCCTGTAGATAGTAATTTTCATATTATTAACGCAGATGATAGGAGACGACTTAATATTGCCATTAATTCTTTTCCATCATACGCAAAAGAAGGTCTTGGTAGAACATCGCTCATTACCCATGTTATAGATACTGCGGATAACCAACCAATCAAACAGAGGCATTTTTCTGTTTCACCTGCGGTCGAAAAATTAATGTTCGGGGAAATTGATCGCATGTTGCGATTAGGTGTGATTGAAGAATCTCAAAGCCCGTGGTCATCGCCTGTGGCTTTAGTACAAAAACCTGGAAAGGTTAGGCTCTGTTTGGACGCCAGAAAACTTAACAGTGTTACCGTTAAGGATGCTTATCCATTACCTCTTATCGATGGTATTCTCAGTAGGCTCCCAAAGGCTAAATTCATTACGAGTCTAGACCTAAAAGACGCCTTCTGGCAAATTCCATTGGACGAAAAGTCAAAGGAGAAGACAGCTTTTACTGTACCTGGACGACCTTTATATCAGTTCATTACAATGCCATTTGGGTTGTGCAATGCTCCACAGACAATGTCGCGCCTTATGGACAAAGTTATACCAGCTCATTTGCGTACCAAAGTTTTCGTTTATTTAGATGATTTACTTCTTATTACAGAATCTTTTGATGAACATATTTTATTGTTGCATGAGATAGCACTTTGTATCAGAAAAGCGAATTTAACTATTAATATTGAGAAAAGTAAATTTCTTCTTAAGGAAGTGAAATATTTAGGTCATATCATTGGTTATGGACAGATCAAAACTGATCCTGACAAGGTAAAATCTATTCAGGATTTTCCTTTACCGACCTCCGTACGACAATTAAGAAGATTCTTAGGTATGTGTGGATGGTACAGACGTTTTATTCGAAATTATGCAACTTTGACGATACCGCTAACGGATATGTTGACGAAAAATCGAAAATTTATTTGGACTGACGAAGCAAAGTGTTCATTTAACGAGCTTAAAAACTCTCTGTGCACCAGTGCTTCATAATCCAGACTTTACCCGTCCGTTTTCGATCCAATGCGATGCGAGTCAATATGGAATAGGCGCTGTTCTTGCACAGAAAAATGATGAGATGGAGGAAGTACCGATAGCATATATGAGTCTAAAGTTAACAGCGGCTCAAAGAAATTATACGGTATCGGAACAAGAATGTCTTGCAGCTGTTAAAGCTATTAAAAAGTTTCGTGCTTATTAGTGTTGGGAATCCCGGGATCCCGGGGTCCCGAAATCCCGGGATCCCGCAGTTTTTAACAATTCCGAAATCCCGGGATTGAGCACTTAATCCCGGGATTTGACTTTTTAAGCCGCAATGAAAAAAATTGTATATTAGAACTCTTTCTAATTCGAATTTCCAGGAATTTTAATCTGTTGTTTCAATGTATTAACGGCTCTGAAATTAGAAACAAAACTTCGCCACCAAAAAACGATGTCTTGCAAAATTATGTTTCGGCTGAATTTGGAAAGCAACTAACTCTAATAAAAGACTGTGAAAGGTGGAGCAGCCTTTCGTTAATGCTGGAACGTCTTTATTTATTAAGAAATTGTGTACAAAAGGCATTAATAGACATAGGTCCACCTGAAGGTGAATATTTTGCTTTATCCAAAGATGAGATTAATATGGTATCCGCAATCATTAGTGCTCTTGTCCCAGTTAAAGCAACAGTTGACGCCCTTTGCCATCGGGATGCTAATCTGTTCACAGCGGATGTTGCCATAACTTTAATGTTAAAAAAACTTAAAGATGCAAACAATGTTATAAGTCAAAAACTACATTCAGCCCTCATCCTTCGCATGCAACAAAGGATAACAGATATCAGTGGGGAACTTCAGTATCTGCACAATGGTAGAACAAATGTTCAGTCCGTATCCGAAACAGAGTTCGTACCGCTTTCTTCTTCCATAAAATGTCGCAAATTAATAGTTGCGTTACTCGAAAGACTAAATGCTTCAAGTCCAACTACATACATCACTTCTAATAGCTTCTGAGTCAGAAATTACACCTGATTCAGATAAGGCACCTTTCGAAATTGTGTCAGATTCTTCTGAGCTTCCATCTGAATCTCTTTCTTGTTCTCTTGAAGAACCTTTAAATATTTCAGACGAGCTCAATGAAGCTATAAAAAAGCACATTTACCGAGGATAGCAATTCGATGTGAGACGTTGTCTGTAAAAATTCAGAGAGAAATGCTCTTGTTTGAAAATGGAGGAACACGTGGTGACTTTTTGCAAAGAGCATACGATTTTTTAATGACTATTAAGCCAGCCAGTGTAGAGTCTGAACGTGCTTGTTCTGCAGCTGGATTTTTCGCAACTAAAATAAAAAGTCGTTTGAGCGATGAAACTTTGGATGCTCTGTGCTTCCTCAAAACGTATTTTAAAAATAATAAAAAATAATAACATATCGCACTTGAACAAGAAAAGAGTATATATCTATAAAAACAATTAACTCTTTATAATTAATTTAAAAATGTGTAAAATTAAAAATAAAATTAATTTTCTTATAATTTAATAAATTCTTTCTTATAAACCTATTTTTGGATGTGTCATGTTATTAATTTTATTGAAATAATATGTTAATATCTTTCAAGAACAAATTTTTTAAAATCCCGGGATAAATCCCGGGATCCCGGGACTAGGTAAATGAGATCCCGAAATCCCGGGATTGAAAATATAGAGCGGGATTGCCAACCCTAGTGCTTATATAGAAAGACACGAATTTGAAGTTATCACAGACCATGCGTCCCTGAAATGGCTTATGAATCAGACGGATTTACATGGACGTTTAGCAAGATGGGCTTTAAAACTACAAGGATTTAATTTCACAATTCGTCATAGAAAAGGAAGCCAAAATATAGTTCCAGATTCGTTATCTCGAATGTATTCGGAAAACAATGAGGAAGTTGAATGTCATAACTGCGACAACATTTTTATATCAGAAATTGAGAATTCAGTCGAAATTAATTTAGATTCGGATCAATTTAAATCTACAGAATATCTTTCATTAATAGAGAAACTAAAATCTAAGATCAATTATCTTCCTGACTTTAAAATTGTTGATGGATTTATTTATAAAAAGTGTAACTACTCTTCTGGTGATAATTTACAAGAACAATTATCATGGAAACTTTGGGTACCTTTTTCAATGACACAAGATCTCATTAAAAGAGCTCATGATCATCCCTTATGTGCACATGGTGGTGTTGGTAAGACATTACATCGTCTTAAAACTTTTTATTTTTGGCCCAAAATGGCAAAACAGACAGCTGATTATAATTCATCGTGTGATATTTGCAAACAGACGAAAGCTTCGAATAAATGTCTAAAACCTCCCATGGGTCAACCTTCCACATCTGTTCGTATTTTTCAAAAGTTATATTTAGATTTATTAGGTCCTTATCCTAGATCATCTTCTGGAAACATAGGAATAATTATAGTTTTAGATCATTTGTCTAAATTTCATTTTCTTGAACCGATAAGAAAATTTACATCCAATACCATAATTGAATTCCTTGAAAAACGTATATTCCATATATTTGGCGTACCTGAAACAATTACTACTGATAATGGTGTACAGTTTAAGTCTAAACTGTTTAAAGACTTTTTGGAAACGTATGGAGTGTTTCATAATTTAACTGCTCTTTATTCTCCACAAGCAAATGCTAGTGAACGAGTAAACAGATCAGTATTAGCTGCAATTAGAGCTTATGTAAAACCAAGTCAAAAGGATTGGGATGAGAAACTTCAGCGATTAGTTGTGCTCTTCGAAGTTCAGTTCACATTAGCACTGGATTTTCACCTTACTTTCTAGTATTTGGTCAAAATATGCTAACAAATGGTAGATCGTATAAATTATTACAAAATTTGAAGATTTTGGAAACATCTGATGTAGACTTGAAGACTGATGAAAAAATGGAATTGTTACGAGAAAAAGCTAGGGAAAGAATTCGAAAATCATTTGAAAGGAATGTAAAATATTACAATCTCCGATCACGTCCTGTAAATTTTGATGTTGGTCAAATTGTGTACAAAAGAAACTTTGCTCAATCCAAGGCAGCAGAGCATTTCAATAGTAAACTGGCGAATCAATTTGAAAGAGCTAAAGTTAGAGCTAAACATGGATCTTGTTATTATGAACTAGAAGACATGTCAGGTAAATTATCGGGAACATTTCATGCTAAGGATATCCGATCATAGGACCACATTAAAAAGGTTTCATAATTCAAACACATAAGTCAAAGTGGATAAAACCAAAATTAAGTCTTCAGCCTTTGCTTCATTATAAATATAATTCTTCAAAAGCTGTTTTGTAATACATCATTTTTGTAATTATGCAGACATTACACAAAATCAGTATTCTAATTCGTTATAAAGGCATCAGTAATGGTAGTTGGCAGACATTCCCTTATAATTAATGTGTCAAGGTCTTACAACTGTATTTTTTACAGAATCCAATGTATTGTTTTTTTTTATTTTTTGCTATTTCTACATTCTCCCAATTCTTTTTACTTTTGCAAGAGAGGACACCCATATACTCTCAACATAACGAAGAAAAACCAGTATTATCCAGTTAAAGGGAATATATCTGTGATGTATATTATCACGTGATGTTTTATATAGGAAAATTAACGTCACGTTATTTATTTAATGCCGAACAGAGGTTTGATAGAAGGCTACAGATTTGCATAAGGTCTTTTTGACTTGATCTGTAGAACCTTCAACATCTTGAAGGGAAAGTATAGCAAAATAAAGTGATATACGTACATCTAGTGAAGAAAGTGGTTTTCATTATAAAAGGAAAAGTTATTAATTTATTAAGTGGAGAAAAATTTTTGATTAATACATATAAATAACAATTATTTGTTAAGGAAATGTAAAACATCTTTGTGAATCAGTGTATTTTAATCTGTTTCATTTGGAAAAAGGTAAATTCATTCGAAGGTATTTTTTTTATCATATTAATAAACTATTGAATTCCTATAGTTAATTCTATACACCACCAGCCGAAACAACTTATATCGAATCAACATGTATCCAATCAATAACGTCTAGAATTTTTAACATACAAATATGTTTCGTTTTGCTAAAAAAAAAAAAAAAATTTTATAAAAATCTAAACAAAATTTAACCATACTTTTGCCATAACATCATTATTATTATTATTCACTAAACTCTAAATCATGAAATTAAATATTACTCGTATAACCTTTAAGACCCTAATGTTTAAATTTTTAATACAATTAATTCATCTATTTGTTCTATTAAATAATTAAATAATTTATAAGTCTAACAATATGCACTTAACCTATATGGGCAATTTCGTGTCAAGTGACCCAATTTTTAAAATCGATGTCTTCCGATTTGGATGAAATTTGCACCAAGGTTAGTACTATTGTCTATCTATAAATCTATAAAAAAAAATATTTTAACACAAAACCAAAGTTTTCAAATTTTACCATATGCACTATATTTTTTTTAATGGATGTTTTTTTTTTTGCTCAAAGAAAGCCTAGTTCTTTTCCTTTAAGAGCTTTGTGGTCACTTAATGGGATGCGAGTGGAAAAACATCATCCTCTTCTGCATTTGGACTTTCTGGCCATCGATTCGAACAGACACCCAGTCTTTCATTCCTGGCATCATTCGACTCATATCATCTCGCTGATAAAATTGTGCTACTAGAGATTCAGTTTCGCACGCTAAAGTTTTTCACTCGCATCTCTTTAAGTAACCACAAAGCTCTTAAAGGAAAAGAACTAAGCTTTCTTTGAGCAAAAAAAAACATCCATTAAAAAAAAAATATAGTGCATATGGTAAAATTTAAAAACTTTGGATTTTGAGTTAAAATATTTTTTTTATAGATATGGCTCTTGCTACTAAGTGCCCACAAAGATCTTAAAGGAAATAGTTTAAGTTTTCTTTTGAGGAAAAATAAAAAAAAAACTCCATTTCGAAAAAAAATATTGAAAAATCTTATTCTTGAGTTAAAAAATAATTTTTTTTGATAGATATCCCACTCGCATCCCATTCAGCGATTATGAAGGCCTTAAAGGAAATTTTATAAGCTTTCTTTTAAGCAAAAAAAAAAAAAAAAAAAGGCCCAAATTGAAAAAAAAATTAAAAAAAAAATTAATTTTTAAAAAAAAATAAAAAAAAAATTTTTTTTTAAATTAAAAAAATTATTTTTGGAAAGATTGAAGAAATAGCTATCTAATATCCTTTGGAAAATTTTTGCTAGGACCAATAGGTGAAAAGTTACACACATTTTAAAAAAACCCTGTATGACCAAAATGTCCAACTTTGACCCCCTCTAACTCCGACAGTTCTTGACTGATAGAGCTGAAAATTTGTGTCTGGCCAACTATCCAATAGTACTAAACTTGGTGCAAATTTCATCCAAATCGGAAGACATCGATTTTAAAAATTGGGTCACTTGACACGAAATTGCCCATATGTATTTAGTAACATACAAATACATTTATTTATTCAAGCGTAAATGCAGTACAACAACATATTATCTTATTTAACATAACTTTAAATAGTTTTCTGTGTAAGTTAAGTACTTTTTAAATAATTATTAAATAATTAAATAATTTATAAGTCTAACAATATGCACTTAACCTATATATAAAATACAATTAAGCTATAATTACATCTACTATGTTAAAATTTTCTATTAAGTACTAATTTTTTTCTTATATATAACCTATTCCTATATCTAACCATTTATTTCTTAAAAAAAAAAAAAATGAATTACGTATATACTACCCTAATATTTAATAATTAAAAACCTATAAACACATATTGATTGTAAAACGACTCCATCAAATGAAGCTGAAGGCCTTCCGCATCGTTGGAATCGAGACCCTACTGTAAGTTAAAAACCATTATTTTTGTTTAATACACATACATTTATTATTTAAGTATTTGTTTCATAAAATATACCAGTGATGACATTTCTAAAAGCTTAAAGATCACGTGCAAAGAAATAATTAAAAAAAAAGTACCAAATGAAGTACTATTATTATTGTACCATCACTGATATATTTGTTACGTATTTTCTTCTATTATTACAAAAGAGCAATTCAAGATGATTCTCTCATTGAATTCTTAACTGTTATATTTTGTTATACTTTTGTTTTTCTTATATCTTAAATTTCTCTTTTGTGATATTGAATTTAGTAATCACTGATCATTTGTAATGATAACATGCAGTGATATTAATGTCATTCTAATTAGTTTTTTTTTTACTTCAAATTATTCATAATATATTTTGTATTATTATAAGGAATTTTTTTTTACTATTTTTGTCAATATAACCAAAATGTTAATTTGTAATACAATGGAACCATAATTTTTTTTTGTGACGTAAAACTTCATAGGCGTAGGTTTGGTTTAGTCCTTTTAGGGGTTTTCGTAATATATCTTCCCTAAAACGAAAACCATGGTAGGGTGGGTTTCAGGGACGTAGCACAACAACAACGCTACTTGAGAGACATGTAAGGACGAGTCATGTGTATTGTTTTATTATTGTTGACCTAAATGAGGCATTTGAATCGCACGTAAATTTTTTTTTATTTTTGTGGTACGAAACTGGACGCGCGGAACAAGATCCCCTCCCACATCTCCCGAACTAGCTAGCTATCAAGTACGTGCGTAACGTTCCAAAGTTAGTCCAATGAAAATCAATTTCCTGTTTGGGAAATTGAAGAAAAACTTTTATTCGAAATGAGGACAATAAAAGTACAGTATTATAAAGTATTTTAGATTACCACACCACATTATAGAAACCACGAGAGTTCTCGAGAAGGCGAAGCCATGAACATTCGACTTCAAGAACATTCATCAGACTAGTTTACGTGGGCATATAAAAAGGCAAGACAAAGCAAGCAACACGTAGTAAGAATTCAGTCAGTCTTGTGTGAAGACGCGTTTCGTGTAAAGAGAACAGTGGTGGTTTGAAGATCTCCGCTATACCAGTGTTGATAAATTGAAATGGTACTGAACAATAACTGAAAGAGTATATTTATGCATCAAATGGTACTTTCGAAAAAAAAATTTTATTTATACTTAATATATGTACGTATGGAATGGAATAGAGAAACTAACGATTTATAGATGTTTCTCATATCGACGCCTCCATTCTATAGCGTTCTATGTGTACTTAGAACGTTTTTAATGTTCTTGCATTTTTAAATTCTACGTTCTCTAACTTAAATACTGTCAAAATTTGGTTAAGATGCGCCGATCCGTTCTGAAGTTATAGGGAAAAATCTACTTAGAATACACATATAGTTGTACGTCGCGTGAAAACTTTGAGAGCTCATAACACACATTTTCGACATAGAATGTTATAGAACGGAGGCGTCGATATACAAAACAAAAACAGCTGGTTCGGAACATAACAGAACGTAAAAGCCCCGTTTAGTCAAATGTCGAAGGAACGTTACGGAATGTACGTCTATTTTAGCATATGAAGAGCAAATTAAATACTTACCGAAATTACTTTACGGGTGGGTAAGCGTTCTTATTGTTTTTCGTATTCTAAAAACGAACATATGTTGCGAGGACGTTGGGCTAACCGAGGCTAAGGACTAATTCTACCTTTAGCATGACATTAAAACATATTGCTAAACCATTAGTAGTTGAAAAGCGCAAACCATAAAATATGTAATAATAAAAAAATACTGAAAGTGTAGCGGGGGTACTGTGGTATTTTTGAAATGGAAAAGTACTGAATTTTTCAACACTGCGCTATAAAGATCTAATGAACAAGTGTTGTTCTTTATGCACAGGGTGTAAGCAAAGAAGAATAACGAACAAGCAAATTATTGTTGTATACATCAAGTTGGACACAGTCTCACACAAAAATTGTGGGAACAATAAAGAGTTTAATTGAAACTAAACACCAATTTATTTTTATTTTGTTTTCAATCAACGAACTCATATTTTAAAAGTTTTTAAAAAAGTAAAAACGTAACAGGACATTCAAATTCCTCTTATAACATGTATGTCCCTAATATTTGCAAAATCCATGTTTATTATGCTTTATATGCTGTTTTATGAATATATTGCAATTAAGTTAATATGGTCGTTTGATGATGATGGTGATGCACTGTTTATTGTTTCATTCGACGGCTCATTCGACGATTTACTCACTAACTGACGTTTTCACTCACCATATCAAATAAAGTTTCCATTTGCACGCAATCAGAAAACAACAAAAAAAAGAAAGAATAATACGCTGCCAACAAACAAGCCAATCAGTCTAATGGTTTGCCAACCTGCCTGGGTGCCTGGGTGGTTGTCATGATCGTCAAGAAACTTAAATTTATGCATACTTTTGAAATACAAAATTTATTTTGTTTTTATGTGCATCTAAATGCGTATTTTATATGTTTTTATGCATACATAAATACAAGTTTATTTCCCTCTATGCACAATACGTACATATGTACGTATGTAGATATAGACTTTCCACAACCAGTGGGCATAATTCATATTCTATCTGCACGTAATCTTGTAGATATTTTTTTACGTTTTACAAGAACTTTTTCTTGTATGTAGTACGTTGTACAAGTATCGATGTATGTTTAACTGGAGAGTTCTACACAGTTTTGCACAATTTAATTTTGCCATGTTGCCAGAGGGGCAACATTAGCCACAGTTTGTTTAATATCCCACGGTGGCATGTTTATAGTTCTTTTATTTCTCTTCTTTTGCATTTAATTTCCTCTTTTATTTATTTTTTATATTCTTAATAAGACTAATTTATTAAGCAAAAATAAAAGAAGAAAAAACAAAACTTTTTAACATAAAATTTCCATTTAAACATTTTAAAGCACACCTTAAATATGGTTAAGAGCCTTTGACGATAACAACACTTTTCACACCTCTACGCGGCCCAAATATAACAAAGAGCACAGCTCGAACACTTAGAACAGCATAATTTTATTGAAAACATATTTTGTTTTTGGTTGAAATTTTAATTAAGACATATACATACATATATACAGAATAGTCCTACTTACTCTCTTCTAAAGGACACCTCTTAGTCGGTTACCTCACGTGTGCGGAAACTTTTTTCAATACCACAAAAATTGTAAATATTTAAGTAAGGTTTTTTTGCTTATTTTTTCTTTACATTAAATAACAAATATGTACAGACAAATGTAAATATTGTATAAATAATTGAAATTTATGTAGAAATACAAATATTATAATAATTATTGTACTAGAGAGCTCCAATTTGGGACAGTGTATGAAAGTCTATTAAGTTATAAGTACTGTTGTTTATTTAAGTCTAAGTATAAATACAGTAGGACCTTGATTATCCGTGATTCGATTATCCGGCAACATCAATTATCCGGGATGGAAAAAGAAAATTTTTTGCATCGACTTAATTTTATTTTGGATCGACTTAAATTTTTCTGCATAGTTTAACCGTGATTACCTCTGTTATCCGTGATTATAAGCAAACATTTTTTTCTATTATTTTGGACAAACAAGCGGAAAAGGGGAATTCCCTCTTTAGTATACGAAATCCTTATATACTGTTCACTGTTTTCTGACAAAATTATTTTTTTTATATTTTTGAAACATTTATGTATTATGTACTTGAATTATTTAGTTTTTATATAAATATGTACATATTCATTTATTAATAATTAAAATATCTATTAAAAAACAAGACAAAATTGGTACTCAATTAACCGGGAAAATCGATTATACAGAATGCTTCCGGCCCCGACCATCACGGATAATCGAGGTCCCACTGTATATCTGTTAAATAAAACATAAAAAAAATAAAAATTATAAGGGAACTCTCCCCAAACAGGACACGGACACCTTTTTCCACACAACTGTACAGTTTTCAGCATGGCAACACAGTAAATTTTATTGAAATTCATAAAAATGAAAAATTTAGCAAAGACATGTAAAATCAGTAACACACAAGCTGTTTGCATCACAAAGATAGAAAACAAAGACAAAATTTTAAGATTGTGGGATACTGACAGCAATCCGTAGACAAAAAAAAAATGTGCCAAATCCTGAAAGCCTTAACATTGATAAACTGTGCTATGAATGTTTTCTGTTATCTAGAAATATGTGCATTCCTCTATCGGGCAGACCTATAGGGTGTAAGGCTAAATTGCATTGAAACTTAACCACGTTGATTTTGGTGCATCATCTGGTATAATATAACCTTTCGAACCCTTTCTGGAGAAGCCTTAACCAAGATAACATCATAAGTTTTACCGAAAAAGACAGGGACCGTAACTGTTATAACTTTTATCGTAAAAGTCCGAAAATAAGAATTATGTTTTGACCTTCATTTTTACGAGCAGAAATAAAAGTTATGTTTTGATTTTTATTTTTTCGAGCAGAAATAAATGTGATTTTTGTTTTAATTCATGATGAATTCGTAATACTTATTAAGAAATTCTTTAAAACAATTCTTCTTTAAAATTCTTTAAAATTTTTGAAGTCGCCGTGGTCTAGTAGGTAGTGTGTTGGCTTATTAGACTGAAGGCCCGAGTTCGAATCCCAGGTCAGACATCAAAACGAAAATATTTCTTCGGCGACCTCCTCTCAGCAGATTTCTGGCAAAAACTCTGAGAGTAAATAAAATTGCCATGAAAAGCTTCTCAATAAATATGTCGTTCGGAGTCGACTTTAAACTGTAGGTCCCGCCACTCATGTATAAAAATTAACACACACAACATGAGTAGTGTGAGAAGCTAGAACTGAAGGGTGCGGGCTTCTTGGGGACGATTGCTGTAGACTGTCTAATGGTGAAGGTATAGCACTAGCCATTTTATAGTCACCCAGCAGCAACTCGTTTCCTTGCCGTTCGCATCTTGAGATGTCCACAAACACTACTCCCTCTTTTCCACCTTCCTATAACCCATTTTCCTAAAACCTGCACAATGCACTGCATGAGTAGGGGCCATCCCCTGAGTGCTGGTTTCCCAAAAAAAAAAAAAAAAATTAATTTATATCAAAAAATTATTAGAATTAAGTTTTGCAATCATAATTGCATAATCTATGTGTCATAGGGGTTTTTTGTTTCTAGATGTCTATAGCCTGCTATAGACAGTATGAGAACAGGTTTGCTGCTGGGCTTGGATAAGGCCAGTTTAAGGTTGGTTAACGGCTTTATCACGGGAGACTGCGAGATTAGGTCGCTGATCTGTTCCAGATCCCAGCCGGCAACAGCAACAGGGTATGTTGCGATGAGGAGGAGTTGGAGACTGTCGAGCACCTTCTCTGTAACTGCCCAGCCCTTAGCAAGTGGAGGTTGAGGACCCTTGGCAGGGGCTTCTTTGAGGGTTTGAATTCTGTGTCGAGAGCCAACATCAAGGCTCTCCTCAGATTCATTAGTGGCTTGAGATAGTTGAGAAGTGCTGGGGCTTCATCAGTGTAGTCGCGTTCTCCCATTATTTGTTTTGTTTTTGGTCTGTGTAATTCCTCCGCTTCCCATTCTCCCTTTCCTACTTCCTCTCCTTTTTCCTATCCCCTCTGTTATCCTTCCTTTCAAGGACGCTGTACAATGGGTCAATTCGACCTCCGGGTACTGTACTTGCCTCTGTCGACAAGTATACGTCCTCTAACCTAACCTAACTGCTATTTCCACTCTAAAAATAAAAGTCAAAAATTAACTTTTATTTCTGCTCTTAAAAATAAAGGTCAATAATAAATGTTATTTTTGCTCGAAAAAATAAAAATCAAAAAATAACTATTATTTTTTTTTCTAAGAAATAAAAATCAGGTTTTTAAAAAGCATCGCATTTTATAAAAATTTGATCCAAGACAATCAAAATGGTGTACTTGGTTTTGTTCTCCGACATTTCCTTGCGGTTACTTTTTTTAATCAAAAATTCAAAAATAACAGTTATTTTCGTTCCCTGGAAAAGGAACTATATATCTTTGATTGAAGGATATGATTTGCGAGGTCTTTATAATGCTGATAAGACTGGCCTTTTTTCGTGCATTAGTTAAAAGGTTAAAAATGCGTGGGTGGAGAAATGGCTAAGGACAGACTCACGATTTTGCATTGGTTGGGAGAGCTATTGGTCGTTTTGCAATATTAATTTAAAGAATTTAACGGTTACGTGACAATTAAGCGAAAAAGGCTTAGGAGACATCTGATTCGATGAGCGAATTCCTAAAACATGTCGATAGAAAGATGAGGTTAAAAGAACAGAAAGTATTGCTATTTTCAGAAAATGCAGCTTTTTATCCATGTGTTATAAAATTGAAAAATATTGGTATTATTTTGCTTCCAGCAAACACAACATCATTTTCCCAGTCCCTGATTCTGCTTTGGATTTATGAAAATACATTAATTTGTTAGACAGTGAAAAATTGTTTCAAAAAGGCTGGTCTTGATAGCTGTTGGATCGAAGAAGATGAGCTTGCATTATCAGCGCTTACTCAGTTCTCCAATATCATTAATCGAGTTAAAATCCAGATCCAAGTTGATATCGCGGATTGTATCAGTTTAGATGATGACATAATTACACTATGTGACGAAATAAAGAAAATTAAATAATCCAAGCCAATGACATATTGTAAGTTGTGAGTTTTGTTAAGTAGAACTCAAAAATATTTTTTTTTAATATTTGTTGAACCTTCCAAAATTGTTTTATTTGACAAAAACTGTTTTTTTTGGACTTTACTCAAAAATTTATGAATTACACAAACATTTCTGAACCGATGTCCAGAATTTAAACTTATTAGAAAGGAGAGAGATGGACTTTTTTTTTTTCAACCAGCACCTTCAAAAAAAATTAAGCTCGTATAATTTCGAAACGAAACAATATATTAAAAAAATTGTAATAAGACTTTATAAAATATGTTTAAAAATTAAAAAAAAAGTTACATTCAGTCTCAAATCTAAACTTACAAACTAAAAACCGAAAATATAGGAACCCAATTCGTCACAGCTTATTTCAACCGCTTACTATAAACAAACAATTAAATGATTAATTAACTAATAGTTTTAATTTCAAAATTTAGTATGACCTCCTATTTGCTTAATTACAGCTTTCAGCCTTTTTTGCATTGATTCCACTTCCTAGTGATTTGGAGAGTTATTTTTGCCCATTCCTTTTTCAGAGCTGCTATAAGGTCATTCTTGTTCGAAATCTGGTGTTGGTGGAGGTTTTGATTACAAATTGCCCATAAATTTGAGACTGAATAAAACTTTTTTGTTTAATTTTTAAACATATTCTATAAACTCTTATTCAAATTTTTTTTTAAAAAGTGCTGGTTGAAATATGTTGGGAGCCACTATATATATTATTTATTAAGTTTAATTAGGTAAACTTAACAAATGCGAATTTTTGTCATATTTTTCCAAGTTTGTCGGTTCATAGTAGCAAACTTTAATTAAAAAATATGAAATAAGTGATAACATTCTGAAAGTGCATTATCTTGTGAAGAGATTGACACTTTGTTTGATCAAATCAAAACCTTTGTTTATTGTTTTTCAGTATACATATAAAATTAGTCGTGCGATGCATATAATTTTGAAAATTTTGTTAAAAAATTCGTCTTTATTTAATTTCTCCATACTTGTGCTGGGGGGGTTAGTAAATCAAGTTCAACCATAATAAGGTTAATCTTCATTTAAACAAAAGTAGACATAAAAACGTGGGATATGGAAGAAAATATGGAAGCCGTGGTTCAAACCCCAGGTCAGACATCTCGATTGAAACGAAATATGGCGACTTTCTCTCTGCAGTCTTCTGGCAAAAACTCTGAGAATAAAATAAAATTGCTATGAAAATTTGCTCAAATCTGTCGACATTAAACAATAGGTCCTGCCAGTAATGAATGAAATTAACACACACAACATGGGTGGTGTGAGAAGCTAGATCGTAATCCTGACAAAAGTGTTGTAATGACCAATTGTGTATACATGTATGGGAGAAAATTATAAGCCGTTGTTCAATCCCCAGCTCAGACATCTCGAACAAAACGAAGTATGAAAAAATATTTCTTTCGCCGACTTTCTCTCCGCAGTCTTCTGGCAAAAACTCTGAGAATAAAATAAAATTGCTATGAAAAGTTGCTCAAATCTGTCGGCATTAAACAGTAGGTCCTGCCAGTAATGAATGAAATTAACAACCACAACATGGGTGGTGTGAGAAACTAGATCGTAATCCTGACTTAAGGCTTGTAATGATCAATTAATAAATTAAAGTTTCCATTTCATGCCTAATAGACAGACTAATAGAAACTGTAGATATTACTGATATTAAAGGATTATTAGTATTTTTTCTAATTCTATTCATAATTAATTAGGTTTACTGATCCACGAATTCCTCATAATATAGACTGATTTAATAAGAACAGGTCCTTTAAGGTTGAAAATGTATCTCGCCGAATATTTAATCTAAAGAAACAAATATCTACTCACATGAAACTTGATATGTAAGCAATCGATTAGAATAAAATCGACATCGATAAGATTCCAGTATAGTGGCATGACCACCTGTAATTATTTGTCTTTTTTTAATAAGTTTTAATAGTTTTTGCCTGTGGATAAATCAATGGAGGATTTTCGATATTACCGTGTTTGAACGCCATTATGGCAAACGTTTTTCTTATATGTTATATACCACAACGACAGTTGGAGGTGAAACAGAATTGGGGCTTGACTATTTGTTCCCTACAATATGACATAAAAAATCGTCGGCAAAAGCAGACTATTTTCTTTTTTGGACAGCAAAACTCTTAGTACTCCAATATATTTGACTATTTCATGAACTTTAGCCAAAAGTTTGTATGTATAAAGAATTAAGGTTTTTATAACCAAGGAGAACCCTGGGTAAATGTAAAATTCAAAGGCCTAATATATGAAAATGTTATTCCTTGTATTTAGTAGAATATCCCTTAAGGTCAAGCACTCCATTTAACCCATTTGGAATTGAATGTACAAGTTTTGTTGAGTGTTTTCTGGTGGCACCATGAGCAAGTTTTTCGGTTGACTTTTGTTTGAGGTTTAGCGATTAAGTAACAGTTCTTTCAAATGACTTCTTCTCTTGAAGTCATATCGGAGCTTTGTGCAACAGGGTTAAGCCTGTGGGGACTTTTTTTGTCAAAACATATTGGAGTACTAAGACTTTTACTATCCACTATACGCCTAAACCAGAGATCAACAATGAATCGTTTTTCGCTACTCATAAGCACTCATGAATTTTGAATATAAGTGAGTCAACAATATTGAAATTTAACGACTCTGATTCATTCATACTCACTACAACGTTGATTTATAAGT
This sequence comes from Sarcophaga caerulescens, assembly GCA_927399465.1. Lineage (NCBI taxonomy): Eukaryota > Metazoa > Arthropoda > Insecta > Diptera > Sarcophagidae > Sarcophaga > Sarcophaga caerulescens. The sequence continues at coordinate 25,431,111 of OV656867.1, forward strand.
ACAGGTTGCAATGAGTATGCGTACAACATTGACATCAGACTCATACCATTCGAAATATGTTTGATTCATAAGCTTACTCATTGCGGCTATCGACTTTATTATGGGCCATCTTTTTTTTGACAGCGTTTTCGCTTGAAGTTGCAGACATATTCTGTTTTATCACTTAAATGAACAATTCTTTATTTGCATTTGCAAGTGCTTTGTCAAGGTATTCCAAGATCCGCAGCCGACTAGAAAGTAAGAAATACAAGTTTATATTAATACAGTACTATATACATATTTCTAAATTACAACATGACAAGTTTTCATAAGCAAGTGATATTCATGTTGTGCAATTTATGTTATTTTATTTTTAATTTTTTTGAAAATTTATTGTACAGGATTGTTGTAATTAAAATAAATTAAATGCCTACAATGTTCTTACCAAAGCTATAGTTTTGCTGTTGACTGAAAATTTTCAGCCATTTGGAATGAATATTTCTTTTATGGTGATTTAAAGAACTTCATTTCTTTGGTGTCCATGTTACTATGGCTTAAGTAAAGAAGAAAAAATGTACAAGTGAACATCAACTGCATAGTTCTATGACAATAATGAAAACATTCTCAAAAACCAATGAAGATCAAAAGAATCGACGAGTGAAACCTTTTTAATAATTTTCAACATTGAAATTAAAAATGCTTTGATCTTTGCCAGCTTCAAAGTCAATTAAATATTTCACATCAACATTTGCATATGCGTACTAGTACATCAACTCGTATTTTGGTATACATACATACAATATTATGATGAATGTGCATCTAGATTTGTGAGTTTGTGTTCCCAAGATATCGATGGCATTATATAGGAACAGTAAGACTTAATATCTTTGCAACAAAACATACACACATACAGACTAATTTCTAGACTTACAGAGTATTAACATAAACATTGAATTTGAATTACTTTGTTTGTGGTTTTCTTTATGTTGACTTTTCAAATCTGTTTTTTGTTTAAATAGTTTGCATGTTCTTGTACGTGTATCTTTTGGATGTCAAGTATTTTGCATTTTATTTCAGTTTCATGTTGCTACTGTGCTCCACTACCGTTTTATATTATTTTGTTGTTACTGCTGCCACACAAGTAAAACAAAAACTAACCAAACAACTGACAGATACACAACATCAAGTTGTTTAATAAAATACAGCGGACATAAAAGTTTGGTAATAAAAAGAAAAAAATCAGCAAACTCAGAAACACAAAAAGTAACAACAAAATTACACAAAAAAATAAAAGTCGACAACAGCCCCAAAAACTTTTTAAGCCTGCTCCAACGCCATGCATGTTAAAACGCATAATATTGTACTTCTCTCTCCTACAGTTCTGTAGGATAATGACAGTTTGAAAAATATATCGAAATCACGATGTGATACCACACTTTAAGTCAGAAGGCACTTGTAAAAATGTACCGAAAACAAGAAAATGATATTGTTACGAAAATGGAAACGGTGTACATCGTTTAACATTAAAATGAGCAAAAGCTACACAAACAAATCCAACGAACTTTTTACAAGTAAACCAACAACTTCAGTATGAAACGAAAGGGGATAGACAAGTAAGCAAGAACGCAACAACAAGCAGTGTCAACAAAATACACAAACAACAATTAAGTCGCGATAAAGTTCTCGAGAAGGCGAAACCCCAAACGTTTGACTTCAAGAACCTTCATCAGACTGACTACATGGGCATATAAAAAGGCAAGACAAAGCAGGCAACGAGTAGTAAGAATACAGTCAGTCTTGTGTGAAAACGCATTGCGTGTGAAGAGAACAGTCGTGGTTTGAAGATCTCAGTTGAAAAGATCTGTGTTGTAAACAAAGGAGAATAGCAAACAAGCAATTATTAATGTATTCGTCAAATTATAGTGCGATCAATAAAGAATTGATCTAAAACTAAACACAAATTTATTTTTATTTTGTTTGCAATCAACGAACGAAATAAACGTTTTTAAAAGGTTAAAACGTAACAATATCCTTTTTGCGGATCATTTGGCAATTTGTAATTTCTGTTTAAATTTCGAATCAACGTTGTATAAGGAATTATATTCTCCGTTTAAAAATTCAATAAGAAAAAATAAATTTGCGAATTCTTGAATTCATAGTTCAATTGATCCAAACCTTTCCTCTCTTAAAAGGCCTATAAAATGTGCGCCTTGATATTTTTTCACTAAAATTGAGCAGGACAACAAGTAATATTATAATTAGGGAACTACATGTAATCGACATGTAATCGCACCATATATTCTTTTCGTTTATTTTTAACAATTTGTGGAATTCATAATAATAAACCTAAAACTAAAGAGATCAGCGTAAATGATTATTGTATGCATTTTAGTATAGAAAAAGAACATAAAAAATAATAATAAGAAAACAACAAAGAAATTACGAGAATAGCAGCAAACAAAGTCTAAATTGCAAAAATAAAACTACATACTACATCAAAAGAATGATCAATCTATATTAACTTCTAGAAGTTGACAAACGGAAAATAAATGATGTGCAAAGGGAAATGTAGCGTAGCGAGTGAGTAGGAGTAAAAAGTGCTTGGAAGTTCGATCTGTGTCGCAAAAGGATCGTGTAATAAAATTGATGAAGCGTGTTGATAACGCGTTTTGTGATTTTAAGTAAACAATGAATTTAAACAAAGTAAGAAATAACAACCACTAAAAGTAAACAATTATTCAATAATTGCAATAATGGAAACCGCTGGAAATAATCGTTTTTAGAAAGATAAAAACATAATGAATTACACAGCCCTGCAAATTTGAACTTTTTTTGTGCAAATAAGATGGCTCTAGGTGTTTCCGAAGGCATTTTGTGCGTTGAACCTCGACCGCCATATTGTATCCGCCATTTTGAATTTTTTAAATCTGAAGATCTGTAATCCAAAAACCCCTGAGTAACAATTTTCAAATAAATCTGATTAATTTTTAAGGACCTCCGTAATGTGTTTCTTTATCTCTTGCACCCCTTGACATAAACCCACCCCCTACTTTAAGGGTGCATGCAATCAATTTGGCTTTGTGCTCATTTTAAAGAGCACAGATCATTTGTCAATTTCTGGCAATAGCGATGGTTCTAGCACGTCAGTGTTTGGCTCTACAATTTTTCAAAAATGGCCAAAAACGCTATTTTTTGGGGTTTCAACCCCATTTTCTCGAAAACCTGATGAGATGGAAAGTTTTTGAACCGTGTTCAGCGCGCAAAATGCCTTCGGAAACACCTGCAGCTATCTTATTTGCAAAACGCATGCAGGGCTGTGCTATTAATTAATTGTCTGTAAAGAATTTATTGATTTAACATAACCATCGAGCAGTCATTACATCGAAAAAATAACAAGCCACGATCCAGCAGCCATTAGTTCGAAAAAAATGGCAAGCTTCTGTCGAGCAGCCATTGATCTGAAAATAATAGCAAGCCACCATCAGGTAGCCATTAATCTTGAAAAAATAGCCAATCGCGATGGAGTAGCCATTAATTCGAAAAAAATGGCAAGCCACTATCGAGCAGCCATTGATCTGAAATTAATAGCAATCCAAAATCAAGTAGCCATTAATTCGAAAAAAATAGAGATAATCGGAATGGACTAGCCATAGTAATTTATGTTCAAACAAAGTAAAATGTTATTCAAAATTTGTCTGGGGGCTAGTCACACCGTTGCCGTCGTGATCGAAATAAATTTGTATCTAGGACCCAAAACCTTGCGAATCGATTCCTAAATAAAGTGTTATAAAGATGAAAATAAAAGACTTAAGCAACACTAGAGAGTAAATTGGAGTAAATCTCCCATGAGATCGACTGCGACTACTCATTGCGTAAAATGTGAAATTTATTTAATTAAATTGAATATAGAGAAGATATGCATAATAAATACATATTTTTTTTTATTTATTTATTTATTTATTTATTTATTTATTTAGATGTACATATGTATCTTAAACTAATCATAGCCTCAGCACCAGTATTGGCATTAGAGAGGCATGTTGGCAACTAAATTAAATATTCATAATATATAATATTTACCTAAGTATATACATTTATTTTGTCCATATACAATGCCTAGGCATATATACCTTATCCATATACACGCATGCATATGCACACATATGTATACGTGCATATATAGAGGATGTCCCCATATTAAATAAACCAAGAATGAAAAATGTATACGTATGTATATATCAATAAATGTACAATTCAATTTCTTATAAACTAATATAAAATAATATTACAAATCTACATAAGAAGTGTCTCAATGTTCATTAATAAATATCTTTTCAATTCCCTTTTAAAAACCGCAAATGTTTCTATATTCTTTAACAACATAGGCAGGTCGTTGTATGTACTCGGCCCAGCAAAGCTAATACGCTGTTTCGTCAATTCCAGCCGACATCTTACAACAGTCAGAAACTGACTTTGCCTAGTTTGTCGATGTGTTCTCTCAATATTCTGTTGTAGCAGAATGGAACTGTGTCCCAGATTCCTAACTATTTTAAAGACAAATTTCAAAAGCTGCAGTTTGTACAGACCTCTTATGGGTAAAATATTCTTCGCCTGATTTCTAAAAAGATCCAACGTGTGATATCTTATCGGTAAATTAAAAACTAATTTTAAGGCCTTATTTTGAGCAGATTGCAATGTTCTGAGAGCAGTACAATTCCTAGCACCATATATCATCGGAAGGTAAGAAAGGTGACTATGAATCAAAGTATTATAAATCATCATCCTTGTCCTAAGGCCAATTTTCCTCCTAAATTTGTATATAGCTCCAATACCTGAAGATATCTTTTTATTAATACATTCAATATGGTTATCCCAGCGAAGATTTTTGGTGAAAACCATGCCCAAATACTTAACCGACTCTGATTCCTCTATTAACTTCCCTTCAATGTGTACATCCATTTTCTCATCATTTGCTAAATTACATGGCCTAAATCTTATAAATTTTGTTTTATCGGTATTAAGTATGAGTTTATTAACTCTTATAAATTCCCCAAGTATAGCTGCATCATATTCAACTTGGGTCTGCAATACCCGAACATGTCTGTAAGGATAAAGCAAGCAAATGTCATCAGCAAACATGAATAACCTGCCATTGAACTGTATATTTCCAATATTATTAATGAAAATCTTGAATAATAGAGGCCCTAGTACACTTCCCTGAGGTACACCACATTTTACATCAGCTAACTCACTCTCAGAATCGCCTATCTGCACATATTGTTTCCTATTCGTAATGTAATCTCTCAGCAATTTAATTGACTTATCCAAAATCCCAAACGCCTTCAACTTTTCAACTAAAATATTGTGATCAACTAGATCAAATGCCTTTGACAAATCGAAAAACACTGCACCAACACCATTAAATCCTTTATCTAATCCTCCACATATATAGTCAACAACTTTAACCACAGCTTCATCTGTACCCGAACCCTTGCAAAAACCAAACTGACGATTAAATAATAATTTGTTTCTCTCCAAATACTCAGACAATTGAACGAATATTACCTTCTCTATAACCTTGTCAAATATTGACAATAAAGAAACTGGTCTGAATATATCTATATTATTAGAAATATTGGATTTCCTGATCGGGATAATTTTATGTACCTTCAATGTGTTGGGATATTCACCATTACGAAGCATCTTATTAAACAATTCCGAAAGAAATTCCGCAAATTAAACATTTAATGAATTATTTACTTTTTCTTATTTCATAAAAAAAATTAATTTCCATATGGGTTATGCGACAATTAATTTTAATAAAGAGAAAATTCATATGAATATGGATATTTGTTTGATATTGGCCACTGGGTAAAATCAGTAATTAAATTAAATTTTCATTCTTTGCAAAAAATAATGCCAACAATTGAGTTCAAATTTAATGAAAGTTACGTACAATAACAATTTGATGAAAATATCGGTAATGTAAAACCAATTTTATTTAGTTCAGGAAATGCATTATGCAAATACAATATGTACATACAATATATGTATGTACGTATGTACATACGTACACGATGACTTCATTTATTCATTCATTCAATGAAAGAGACACACAAAAATTATATACAATATAATTTGCATTTGTTTTATTTGCTTTTTACTGTCAATTGTTTATGGTTGGTGGACTTTTCTTTTGTAATTTTTTAGGAGTATATACATACATATACATAGGTATGTATGCATGCAAAATGTGTTTTTGAATCTTTGTCAGTTACTCCAGATAAACTCTTCAATGTTTTGTATACAGACATCCCAGTAAAATTTTTGAAATGATGTTCTCTATACTTGGATTTTATTACAGAACTTTCTAACATATTGTTACGTTTTTACCTTTTTAAAAACGTTTAAAATATGAGTTCGTTGATTGCAAACAAAATAAAAATAAATTGGTGTTTAGTTTGAATTAAATTCTTTATTGTATGCACTACTTTTGTGTGACACTGTTTATAACTTGACGTATACAACAATAATTGTTTGTTCTCTATTCTTCTTTGCTTACAACGGAGATCTTCAAACCAAGATGCGTTGCATGTGAAGAGAATAATCGTGGTTTGAAGATCTCCGTTGTAAAGATCTAACGAACAATTGTTAGTGTTTACGCAGAAGAGTGTAAAGAAGAATAACAAAAAAAGCAAATTGTTGTTGTTTACATCAAGGGGTGAACAGTGGCACACGGAATTGTGCGAACAATAAAGAATTTATCGAAAACTAAACACAATGACACCCAAATCATTTCAAATATCTAAAGGTAGAGATATAGAGAAAAAATATAGGTATACAAATCCGATACAACTGCTGACTATTACACGTTATTTATTATCATAATACAATAAAAGTAGTCGTCGTAGTCTAGTAGGTAGTGTGTTGGCTTATTAGACGAAAAGCCCGGGTTCGTATCCCAGGTCCGACATCAAAACGAAAATATGAAAAAAATATTTCTTCGGCGACTGCCTCTCAGCAGAAATTTTGCCATGAAGAGCTTCTTAAAAATCTGTCGTTCGGAGTCGACTTTAAACTGTAGGTCCCGCCACTCATGTATAAAATTAAAGCACACAACATAAGTGGTGTGCGAAGCTAGGTCGAAATCCTGACTGAAGGTTGTAATGACCAATTATGTATGTAATGCAATCAAATAAATTTTGCTGGGATATACAATATATATGGTATATACATACTGATTTTGTTGCACTTAAATTTGTATTCAGTCTGTAAAAGAAAAAAAGTTGCATTTAATTTGTTTGTTACTCACAAAACTACAATCAACAACAATACATAAAGAGGAAGACAGAAAAAAAGCAAAAAAAAAACAATCATTTTGAAAACTTACAAAACCATAACGCAATAATTTATAACAGGCCGTCCCACAATCCGTATTTAAACAATTTCAGACAAAACAAAACGAACTTATTTCCTGTTGATACGCGTAGCTCTCCTGAAAACATTGAACCAAAAAAAGAAACAAGAAAACCGAAAACAGAAAACAAAACATAAAAAAAAACAATTTTAAATTGAATTTGGTTAAAAAGACTATAATTTAAATAATTTGCAACATTGTTTTGTATTGATAATTTGTTAACAACAACAAGGAACAACAACGGCAAGGAACAATAAAATTAATGACAAGCAACCCTCTTAGGGTTAATTCATAACAACAACAGTGTGGGAACCATTTGTATCTGCAGTTCTGTTCATCACAACAATAAAAATAATAAAAAAAACAAGAACAATGATACAATCACTCCATAAGGGTATACCAACTAACGAAGAGAGAACAAGCAATTTGATTACAGTGGCCTGTTCACTGTTCACTATCATTAAAATATGATATGTGATCACAAAAAAAAAAATTTTTTTTTTCGGGAATAAAGACCGGTTATGGTGAAATTCAAGTTACATTTTAATAAATGCAAACCCCTATTGCTTCTTCAATAGAAAAATTAAGAAGCCGAAAAAATATTTTCCTTCTAATCAAATTCATCATATTTTATACACTTACCATACTCGTACATACAAACATGTGTACAATAATGATATTTTTTGTTTCACAATCGTCAAATGAATTGTTCTCTAAGCATACATACATACATAATTGGTCATTACAACCGTTCCATCTGGATTACGACCGGATTACGCGTTCCTATCCAAAAAGGAAGTACCGGAACGACGTTCCGGAGCGTTCCGGCTCGACAACACCACTGCCTAGCGGCCATGTTGCTAGGGACCATATTGTTAGCTGCTAGGTTCCTATTGGCCATGTTGCTAGAGACCATATTGCTAGAGCCCATATTGCCAGCGGCTAGGTTGCTATTAGCCATATACCTAGCGGCCATGATGGTAGAGGCCATATTGCTAGCGGTTAGGTTGCTATTGGCCATATACCTAGCAGCCATATTGCTAGAGGCCATATTGCTAGCGGCCATGATGCTAGTGGCTAGGTTGCTATTGGCCATATACCTAGCAGTCATGAAGCTAGAGGCCATATTGCTAGCGGCTAGGTTGCTAGTGGCTAGGTTGCTATTGGCCATATACCTAGCAGCCATATTGCTAGAGGCCATATTGCTAGCGTCTAGGTTGCTATTGGCCATATATGTACCTAGCAGGCATATTGCTAAAGGCAATATAGCTAGGGGCTAGGTTGCTATTGGCCATATGCCTAGCAGCCACATTGCTAGAGACAATATTGCTAGGGGCCATGATGCTAGTGGCTAGGTTGCTATTGGCCATATTCCTAGCGGCCATGAAGCTAGAGGCCATATTGCTGGCGGCTAGGTTGCTATTGGCCATATACGTAGCAGCCATATTGCTAAAGGCAATATTGGTAGAGGCTAGGTTGCTATTGGCCATATACCCAGCGGCCATGTTGCTAGAGACCATATTGTTAGCTGCTAGGTTCCTATTGGCCATGTTGCTGAAACCATATTGCGAGAGGCCATATACCTAGCGGCTAGTTAGCTATTGGCCATATATTTAGTAATCTTACAAGCATTTGAGAAAAACAATCAAAAACTAACATAAAGAGGTATACCTTTCTTACGTTTCCTATCTTAGGTTAGGTTAGGTTAGAGGACGTATACTTGTCAACTGTGACAAGTACAGTACCCGGAGGTCGAATTGACCCATTGTACAACGTTCTAGCTTCTCACATCACTCGTGTTGTGTGCGTTAATTTTATACATGAGTGGCGGGACCTACAGTTTAAAGTCGACTCCGAACGACAGATTTTTGAGAAGCTTTTCATTTTTTCATCAATTTTATTTACTCTCAGAGTTTTTTGCCAGAAATCTGCTGAGAGGAAGTCGAAGAAGAAATATTTTCATATTTTCGTTTTGATGTCTGACCTGGGATTTGAACTCGGGTATTTCGCCTAATAAGCCAACACATTACCTGCTAGACTACGGCGACTTCTTCCTATCTTATATTCACCTAAATTTTTAATTTTTAACTTAAAACTGAACTTACAATATCCCAATAATCAGCAAAAGAAAAAAAATTACTTTTTCCGAATAAAATCAGGAACATGGTATTAAACACTCTTAGATTTCAAGAGTACTGGTATCGTCCCAATCGTTTCAGAAATGATTTTCATCACTGAATATTATCATTTTTCAATGAAAATTTGAGTCAGTTGACAACTGTTCTAGAATTCATTCTGGGAACAGACGTCGTCCATGGTGATTTGACAAAGCAGACTGAATAAATGACAACTAATTTGACAGATGTAGCTTCAAAAAGCTGACCATTATCAACTGTCAGAGATTACTACAGCCGTCGTTCATAAAAAATATTATAAATTAATTAAAATTAGACTTTGCAAACTAAATATTACAATTGAAATGTAAAAGAAATTAATGTTTCAATTAAAAATTATTAGAGCCACACAGCATGTACATATGAAATACTCCAAAATTGAAACGAAATAAAATGCATTTATCAAGCGATTGTTTGATAATATTTTGAATTTTTCTACAAGCCATCAGTGGTTGACTTTTGCATTGAGACATGATCTAATATATTTCCGGATGTCATGGCGATGTAATGTTGAAACGCAACACCTTTTCTATTGGTCAATTCTGGATGTTTTAATTGAATTGCTTGCTATAGTGTCTTAACAGTAGAGATTAGAATTACTCGTTTGTCCAGATTGCAGAAGTTTTTACGTACAATACTCTTAAAACTGTAACAGGCATACAGATTACCTTGCTTGATGTCAACAATGGCTTTAAGTCAGTAAGTAACGCTTCTCCTGGCTACGTCCATAATTATTTTTACACATTACTGTCGTACGTTGTAAATGTCCGTAATCCTTGGTTTCTGTTCGATTCCGTTGTAGCAGTTAACCGAATATAAGTCGACCAGAGCAAACAACCTTAACATCAAAATTGTCAGATCAAAAACAAGGCAATCACTTAACTATAGTTGTTCTAGTTAATGCAGCATCTTAATTTCTGAATTTTTATTCTACTTTTAACAATATCTGCTTACAAAATGAAGCTTAAAATGTTACCTTTCAAATAAGCCAGAGGTATTACTTGCAGTTTAGATACGTATCTACCGACAATTTGTAACCAAATACCGGTTATTTAAAATTTCATCAATAAACCAGTTAAAGCAGTTACGGTGGAAAATATTCACGGCAATCATATTTTTACTTATTTTCTCCCTTTTGTTGTATCCCAACTGAAAAGCCAACAACGTAATATAATACTGTTACGAAAATGGAAACGGTGTATCATCATTTAACATTAAATCGATAAACAAAAGCTACACAAACAAATACAACGAACTTGTTACAAGTAAACCAACAACAACAAGTATAAGAGGAAAAGGGATAGACAAGTAAGCGAACGCAACAACAAGCAATGTGAACAAAATATACAAACAACAATTAAGTCGCAATAGAGTTCTCGAGAAAGCGAAAGCACGAACATTTTACTTTAAGAGTGTTCGTCAGACTCTTTACGTGGCCATATAAAAAGGCAAGACAAAGCAGGCAACAAGTAATAAGAATTCAGTCAGTCTTGTGTGAAGACGCGTTGCGTGTGAAGAGAACAGTCGTGGTTTGAAGATCTCCACTATACAGATCTAACAAACAAGTGTTGTTGCTTACGCAAAGGGTGTGAGCAGAGAAGTATAACGAACAAGCAATTATTTTTGTAATTATTGTTACATACACAGTGGCACACATAAATTGTGCGAACAATAAGGAATTTAATTGAAACTAAACACAAATTTATTTTTATTTTGTTTGCAATCAACAAACTGATATTTTAAACGTTTTTAAAAAGGTAAAAACGTAATACAATATATTGTATACCATGTACATACGGGTGATATATATGTATGTTATTTGGATTTAATTTTTATGTGTTCTTTTCAAAGACAAAAATTGAAAGCAAGAACATCTTGGGATTTGCATTGCATAATATCTAATTCTAAAGATAGGGCATCTGATAGTATAAGGGTTCGAGTTAATTCCTTTGAAAATGTTTTTGAGATTACTTAATATGATGCCATTGCTGCAGGATGGCTTGCATTGTTACGCAAATTTTCTTCATCATTTATGCATATCTGCTATATTTTACGTACAATATTTAAGAGGTGCATATTCATAAATATGGATTTATTTTTCTTTTGTAACTTCTCTTCTTTTTAATTCGTGCTTTTTTATTCAATTCCACTCATTTCTTTTCGCAATTCTTTAGAAATTTTGACTACAGAACAATACTTGTACTCGTACTCGTACTTTCTAAAAAGGAAACCCCTTTCATTTTTAACAATGGTAAGTGGATTCTATTCTTCATACAATGTTTTACAATATTTTTCATTTTCGATTTCCAAATAAAGTGAGAAAAATATGTAAAAAAATTTCAGTAAGCATAATGAATAGCAAAAAATTTTAAGCTGCTATTAAATAAGACTTTTTTACACCCTTTTGATGAACGATTTGACTGCTGAAAAGAAGGGAGAAAATATATGAACAAAAATTTAAATTCTTATCGCTTTATAAATGCAAAAGGGAATGCAAGCAGTCCCTTTTAAAGGCTTCAATTTTAATTTTCTTTTTCAATTTAAATTTTCTTTTTATAAAAATTTCTAATTTCTTTTAGATTTTTTTTTTATACTTTTGTATGATTTATTAGCATAACTCTTTGTCATCAAATTTCAAATGCTTAAATTCACTTTTGTTCTATTCTTATACGTTTTTCCGTTTCCTTTTGTTTAAAAGTCCTTTTAAAAGTCTTCAATATTGCATGCATCCAGCATTTCTTTCATTGTACAATTCAAATGCATGCGTTCCCAGTTAGTGTTACCAATCGCATGAATTAGCGTTTGAATACGAAATTCAAATTACACGAATTTTATTATAATACTGTTACGTTTTTACCTTTTTAAAAACGCTTAAAAATATGAGTTCGTTGATTGCAAACAAAATAATTGGTCTTTAGTTTTAATTAAATTCTTTATTGTTCGCACAATTTTTATGTGCCACTGTGTCCAACTTGATTTATACAACAATAATTTGCTTGTTCGTTATTCTTCTTTGCTAACAAGGGAGATCTTCAAACCACGACTGTTCTCTTCACACGCAACGGGCCTTCACACAAGACTGACTGAATTCTTACTACTCGTTGCCTGCTTTGTCTTGCCTTTTTATATGCCCACGTAAATAGTCTAATGAATGTTCTTGAAGTAGAATGTTTCGCTTTCTCCAGAATTCCATCGTCGCTTCATTTGTTGTTTGTGTATTTTGGTTGCATACTTTGTTGTTGCGATCTCGCTTACTATCCACTTTTCTTTCATACTCATGGTTTTTGTTTTTGTAGCTTTTGTTTATAATTTTAATGTTAAACGATGTTACACCGTTTCTCTTTTCGTAACAATACTTTAACGTTTTAACTCAGCATTTTTCGTTTTGTTCTTACGCCACTACTTGGTAGTCATATTAGTGATGGACATTGAAAGAAAACATCGATATTTTTTTATTGCATTGCATCGCAAAGATGCAGCGATTTCGATGTTTTCTGTGATGCATTCATCATTCATTGATTCATTTTTGCAAGAAAATGAAAGTAAAAAAAACCAGATTGCGCGTACTATTGTGATCGCAATATTTATTGTACTGTCTCTAGCATCAGAAGTAACAAATCCCTGCCTATTACTTTTTTTTTTTATGAAACCAGCACTCAGGGGATGGCCCCTACTCATGCAGTGCATTGTGCAGGTTTTTTTTTAGGAAAGGTGGAAAGGGGGAAGGAAACGAGTTGCTGCTAGGTGACTATAAAATGGCCAGTGCTATACCTTCACCATTAGACAGTCTACAGGCAATCGTCCCCAAGAAGCCCGCAGTTTCTCACACCACTTATGTTGTGTGTGTTAATTTTATACATAAGTGGCGGGACCTACAGTTTACAGTCGACTCCGAACGACAGATTTTTTTGAGAAACTAAGAAGAAATCGCCGAAAAAATACTTTTTGTATTTTTTTTTTATTTTTGATTTCTGGCCTGGGACTCGAACCCTGGCTTTTACGTCCAATAAGCCAGCACACTACCTACTAGACCACGGCGACCCCCAAATACTTGATAGATATTTACGCCGCTTAGATTCCAAGTATGTGATTGCATTCCTATTCTAAATAAAATTTCTATTCCACTATGCTAGCCTTTTCGCTGGTTGATCTGTCTGCCCATTGTTGCTGTCTCATAGGAACTGAGTTCGTAGATTGATTGTCTGCATATTTCCTGTCAATGTAAAATTGAGCACATCGTTCGACTGTGTAAGTTTTCGCTTGGAAGCATCTCCAAAGTTCCCCATGTTCTTCGATTGCCACTTTAGGACTGTCCCACTACATGTCCTTGACCTATCACACTACCACATCACCTGTGGCGTAACAACGGACCGCTACGCGTGCTCAAGCGAGCTTTTTGTATCAAAGCTACCACTCCTACCTACCTGCACTACCACCGAATGGTATCACTTTGAAAAAAGTATATAGCAGTCAAAGCTTTCCATTTATTCTTATTACTCAGTCTCGTTTCTAAGCAAAGTCATAGCGTTTACTTTTATTATCTATAGGACAATTATAGTCGCCGTAGTCTAGTAGGTAGTGTGTTGGCTTATTGGACTGAAGGCCCGAGTTCGAATCCCAGGTCAGACATCAAAACGAAATTATGAAAATATTTCTTCGGCGACTTCCTCTCTGCAGATTTCTGGCAAAAACTCTGAGAGTATTAAAATTGCCATGAAAAGCTTCTCAAAAAACTGTCGTTCGGAGTCAACTTTAAACTGTAGGTCCCGCCACTCATGTATAAAAATTAACGCACACAACATAAGTGGTGTGAGAAGCTAGGTCGTAATCCTGACTGAAGGGTTGTAATGACCAATTATGTATGTATGTACAATTAAAGAAGGAACTGTCAGCCATTCGATTTGTCAAGCCACTCTGCCCAATGAATTAATATAGCATTAGATTTGTCTCCCGTTAAGGTAATTTTAATCACCATGGCTCTGGGTCATACTACCCATGCAACGGGCCAAAATCCAGCAGAATCTACACCGGCCAGGTTTATGTTAATGCAAGTCTCTCTCCATTACTTATCCAACTCCATCTGTGGAGTTTTCAAGAATAGGTTTTTAAAAATTTTTATTACATTTATGTGTCGATTATCTATGGCACATTGTATTTGCATTGGATTTTTGACATCGATGCATTGATGATAATATATCGAAGTTTATCAACAAAAAAATATTAAATTGTTACATCGATGTAAATTGACAACCTCTATGCCATATCTAGTTCTGGTAGTACTTTTAGACAGTGAACAAAAAATAACTTGTAGACTTATAACCTCAAAATAATTTACTATCTTATACTATTTTACAAGAAAGTTTAGTGTTATTTCTTATAATATTGTTACGTTTTTATCTGTTAAAAATTGCAAATAAAATAAAAAATAAATTTGTGTTTAGCATTAATTAAAATTTTTTATTATTCGCACAATTCTGTGTGCCACTGTTCACAACTTGATGTAAACAACAACAATTACTTTGTTTGTTATTCATCTTAACACTCTTTTGCGTAGACAATAACAATTGTTAGACAGATCTTTATAACGGAGATCTTCAAACCACGATTACACATACAGTGACTCTCATTAATATTCGGTATTTTTATTTTCATTTAATTTGCAAAGGAGAATTTAAAAAAGGCTGCGAGTTGGAGGGAAGACGTTATTTTCCTTGATGAAAGCAAATTCAAAATTTTTGGTCTGGTGGAAACCTCATGAAGAGTTGAAAGGAAAAAACATTACTCCCACAGTAAAACACGGAGGTGGGCATGTGATGGTTTGGGGCTGTATATCAGCAAAGGGAGTCGGAAACCTAGTATTTATTGACGGAATAATGAACAAGGATATGTACTTAAACATTTTGCGGGAACATTTAAATCAATCTGCTGAAAAAATGGGAATTTCTTCGACCTTCAAATTATACCAAGATAACGACCCCAAACATAGAGCCCATGTTGTGCGCGAGTGGTTGCAAAATAATTACCCGGAAGTGATTGATATACCAGCCCAATCACCTGATATTAACCCCATAGAGAATTTATGGGATCATTTAGACCGCCAAGTACGTAAAAAATCTATTTCATTTAGAAATGAGCTTAAAAAAGTACTGCAGGAAGAATGGGATAAGATCAGTACAGACTACTTAAAAAAAATTATTTATAATATGCCTAATCGTCTATCAGAGGTTGTAAAAAATAATGGTTTTCCAACAAAATACTAATATAATATAATTTTTAAGGAGTTTAATTTAATTTCATTGTAAAAACCGAATATTAATGAGACCTGAATTTTGTTAAGTTTTTACTTTATGTCCTATTTATCTAATTTTATTAACGCTTTATACTCTAAGAATAAATTAATTTGATCTTGAGAAATATATTTTCTTTTTAAAACATAAAATTTCTGAGTTTTATTCATTCTCTTGCAAAATTTTTCGTTTAAATAAATGAAAATAAAAATACCGAATATTAATGAGAGTCACTGTACATACATAATTGGTCATTACAATCCTTCAGTCAGGATTTCGACCTATCTTCTCACACCACTTATGTTGTGTGCGTTAATTTTATACATGAGTGGCGGGACCTACAGTTTAAAGTCGACTCCGAACGACAGATTATTTGAGAAGCACTTCATGGCAATTTTATTTACTCTCAGAGTTTTTACCAGAAATCTGCTGAGAGGCAGTCGCCGAAGAAATATTTTTTTTTTTTTCATATTTTCGTTTTGATGCCTGACCTGGGATACGAATCCGGGCTTTACGTCTAATAAGTTAACACACTACCTATTGTACTACGGCGACTACATCTATTACTGATCAACACCATTACGAACCTTTGAGTACCTCTGTTTAATAAAAATGGAAACAATACAATACGTACCAGAAGATTTGTATAAATTAAGACATTTTCCGTGTATTGCGTAGAACATTTTTAAATCTCAGTTTTGACGGCTGGCTGTTACATCAAGACCAATGTTCCAAGGTGTAGATGTAATAATACAGCATTTCCTGGATATAAGCACTTTCAAAAGGCTGGCAGGTTAGGTTAGGTTAGTGTTGTAGCTTTGATATCAAAAGCTCAGTTGAGCACGCATAGCGGCCCGCTGTGACGCCATAAGTGAACGCTGTCTCTGTACTGACCAAGTTCCTCGGAACCAATAACGATAGCTCCGTCAAGCTGACAAGGGTTGAAGAGCCAAATAACCTATATCTGCACCTCGCAAGAGATTGGCAAAGAAAGTGGATAACAGTCTCCTCTTCCTCAGCGGATCTGCACCAGCGGAAGAAGTCGTTAAATGGGAGCCGCATTCTTTCCGCGTATCTACCCATAACACAGTGACCTGTAAGCATAGCCACTGTAATCGAGATGATGTTTAGACCAAGTCCAAGTAACTGGTTGGTGCGCCTTCTATCCATTGATGGAATTCGAGTGACTCGAATCATTCATCAAAATTTACGGTCGTAGTTATTGTTGCATTTACAAAAAAAGGAAAACAGACACATAACCAAAAAAGACAGAGCACCTCACCTTCTAGTGAGTATTTTAGTGTTCGTACGCGTTTCATACTTATTTTATGCTTAGTGTATATGTTGAGTTATGGAGAGTCGCAATCAGCAACATCATACGTGTTGTTAAGTATGAATATGATGAGTACTTCAAACTTTGAATATGAGTACGGGTTCCATGATATTAAAATAAGTATGAATGCTTATAAGTATCAGAAATTATGAGTATGATTCGATTCTACTCATTTTTTTGAATACTCATTGCTGATCTCTGTTACAGAAAACATAGTGTGATAAAAAACAAGTCAAACTAAAGAATGGACAAGAACAATCGAAGTGATTTACTTTTAAGAAGCCAGAGTATCATTTTCTAGTAGTATCTGAACAGTGCTGGGCTGTAATTAAAATTTCTTTTGAAACCTCTTTTGTTTGTTGTACGTTGCACCAACAACTGCACACAAATTGTTGCACTTTATAACCGTTTCGCGGTGTGAATTTAAAAAAAAAAAATAATCATTTTGCGATATTGTGCTGGAGACCGTTTCGGCCGATTGTTAAGTGAAGTTTAAAGATGATAATGAGTTAAATGCAACTGCAATTTTTACACTCCAGATTGTCTCGATTGTTTTGTCGGTTGTTGTCGTTGTCGTTGTACTACAATATTTTATGATGTTGCTGCTGACATGCTATTGTTGTGTTACTAACGTTATTATTATTGTAACAGTTTCTTTTGTTTTTCGCAACAAAAGTGTAATTCAAGAGAGCTAAACAACTATGTTTATGCCGCATACCGCAAAATCGTGTAACTCTATACGATTATGATCAACAAACTTATAGTGACTGAACTGAATGAATGACGCGGTGAAAGCGACGTAAAGCAAGAGGGAAGTGGTACTAAATGAGTTTTCATTACAAGAACATAATGGTCGTACAATAAACGTTTTTGTAATTTTACTTCTTCTTGTTCTTTTTTTTCTTTTCTTTCCTCTCTCATATGTATGTGCATTAGGGTGTCCCGAAAATATTTTTTTAGATTTCCCTAACGCGTAATGTTTGCGTAATAGATCGTAGATTACCAAAATGATTTTAAAAATAAAATGAAACTATATCTTCAGGGTTCTACCAATCTTCAAAGTTTTGAAAAGTAGTTATTTTCATGATTATATTTCGCTATCCTTAATTTCGACACCTAAACTAAATATGCCACGACTATGTATAACAACAACACTTTACTGGCGACTACGAATTTGCTAGACACAGTGGAGTTCGTTTATAACGTACACCGTTTATAACGAATTTTTTATAAAAAAAAAACGGAACGGAACTGCAACTAATACCGGTTGGAAGGGTGGCGTTATTCAATATTTGGAGGAGTATTTGAAGAGACCGCCACAATGGTGTGTTTGTATGCTCCATGCCAATGAGTTACCCCTTCGTCATTTATTCTTGACTTTAGATGGTTGCACTTCGGGACCTAGAGAATATTGTGGACTTATTGGAAAACAATTAGCTACAGGGTGGGGCAAAAGTCGCGAAGGGATTTGAAAAATTAATAACTTTTCTAGTTTAATTTTTTTTTATTTTTCTTTTTAGGACTTGTAAAATAAATCTGGGAGATTAATTTTGGAAGGTTACAACGTTATCCAGCGAACCAAAATCATAGAACTTTATTTTGAACATCATCGATCAATAATTCAAACTCAACGAGCCTATCGTCGTCATTTTAATGTGCGGAATTCACCATCCGAATCAATTAGTGACACGTTTTCAGGAACAAGGCTCACTAAGGGATCTTCCACGAAGCGGAAGACCACATTCTGTAATTAATGAAGCAAATATTCAACGCGTTCTGGAGAGTGTTGAGGAGAATCCTGAAACATCAACTCGAAGGCGCTCTGCTGAGCTGCAAATGTCTCGGCGGTCTTTACGCAGAATATTAAAGGGAAATTTACATCTTTTCCCACACAAGCTGCAGTTAGTGCAAGAACTAAAGCCACGAGATTCCCAAGAACGATTAAACGATTAAACCCCTTCGTGACTTTTGGCCTACCCTGTACTTGTGATAATGAATCAACGTTGTCTTTTTATGCTGTGGCTGGTAATTTGCCTGACTTGCAGAAAAATGTGGTCGATCAACTAAGTACCCATCAAAATTTCTTTATGAGATATGTAAAGCTGTACAAACTGGTTATTGTAGTCCTGAGCTGGCAAACCGTAAACCTGGAAAAATTGCGCTCTCGAGATGGCTTACCTTTGCTAATCGTCTACTCAGAGTTCCCTTAATCCATCAGAAAATTTTCAACTGCTTGTCAATTACGTTGTTAAAGTATACGCTCCGATTTGGATCCTAATCAAACAAAAACCGTCTTTTAAAGAAGGAGCCAAACATATTTTTCATCTGATTATGTACTCTCGTTTTTTACCCGAAAATATCAGATCAGTTGTGGATTCTGTTATCGAAAGAAATGCTTTTTTTGCTCACCCGGAAAATCTACCTGTCAGTATGCTGTTTGATGATAGAGACCATATTCGGGAGCTGGCATTGCAAAGAATAATCAAAGCTAGAGAAGCTGAAAGTAGCACTAAATACAGAATATTTAAACCACCAAAAATTAACTTCTCTGCTGGAGATTACACCGAAATTATAATATGGCACGAGTGTAGGGTTACAGCACCGCCGGTTCTTCGGCATATAACATAACATAACAGCTTGGAAATTGATGACTTTCCTTGTCACACACAAGCTGTCGAAAGATGTGTTAAACTGGTAACAGAAGCCTCTCAATGTGTAACTAACGCTGCTTCTAGAGATGGCCTTATTAGAACCAGGTTGAAATCACGAGCAGAAATGCCAAATTTTGGTCAAAAAATATGTTTAAATTTTAAGTTTTGGTCATTTATTATAAGTTTTATTTTCTTGTACATTAATTGCAAGTATAAAATATATTAATAAAATAAATTTGTATCTCGTTTTTTTTTTTTATTTTAAGCATAGGGTGTAGGTTTGTAAAAACGTTTTCAAAAGTAAAGCCCTCAAGATGGCATATACATAATTCGATTTTTATTACTTTTACGGTAATCTGTGTAAAATTACGCAAATTTTGATACCTCTTGCGAAAGTGTAGCTCAAAAAACTATTTTTGTCATTCAAGGGTGGGACAGCCTAATGTTCATACCACTTTGCGTTCTTCTCCTTTTATTTCATTTTTAACTCAAACTTTCTGTAATTATCTTAAAAAATATAGAAAACAAAAAATATATAAGAACTGATGTCGTTTATGTGTTTTCCTTTGTATTTCAGCGGTTTCCGGTATTATACTTCGTTTCTTTCTATTTTTTTTTTTGTTATTGCTGCTGCTGTATAAAATATACTAAGGTTACAACAATTCAAGACGTACTCATGTATACAATGAGCAACTCTTTACAAAAACCCGCATTCCTTTTCATTTCGGTGAAATAAAATAAAAAACACAAAAAAAAAACTGAAGAGAAAATACAAGAAAAAGCGAAATGTGAAATAATTATTCTAAAGGGCTTCTCAGGGGTCTTTTGTTTTAAAACAAAAAAAAAAAAATAACACGGTTTTGTTAAGATGGTTGGTTATATGTTGGATGGTTAATGGTTGGTTGAATGCACGCTCTTATTCCAAACAGCTGATTGTCATTGTTGCCAGTGTGTATGTGGAATATTTTAAATGATCTGCAATCATATGTTTGAGCTTCGTACCGATGCACAGTGCTTTACGTTTCACAATTTACACTTAATAATGTTAGATATTCAATTTAGGAATATTCAATTTCAGATGCCCTCTATCTAGAGAAGTTGTGGTGGACATTCGGACAATGCTAATGTATTCCACACATAATGCGTATACCCAACATATACAAAATTTGTATGATATGTTACACAAACTAGAAAGCTCTTAATGAAAGACCCTAAACATGCAATTTTCAAAAGCTTGATGCAATTACTAAACAATGATTGCTTGACATATCGGACTCTCACTTATTGCATGCCACTTTTTGCTGATGGTAATGTAGCCTTTTTGATTTTCTGTAGATCCGTCATGGGTTTAGTCCGGTTGCTTTATGTACGTACTGTACATCTTCTTCTTATATATAAAAATGAATGTGTGTTTATTTGTTTGTTTGTTTAAAGTCTATAGACGGCTAAATGGCTGGACCGATTTTCTTGAAATTTTAACAGTACCTTCCTGTATGTCTGGAAGGAACTATAGGCTACTTTTTATTTTAAAATTTCAAGTAGGCCCACATACCCAATAAGTATTGGTTGTGGCATATCTCATAAACTGCAACAGCTAGAGTCCTCAAATTTTGTATGGACGACTTTGTCGTATATATGAACAAAATGTTCGAATTGGCTATAGTGGGCGTGTCACCTCCCATAGTCTATATATAGATAAAAATGAATGTGTGTTTGTATGTACCTTATAGAATCGTAAACTATGCATTTGATCATGTTATAATTTTTAGCAAAGTTGTTGCGCATGAGTCGGGGAAGGTTTCTAAGTTGGTATGACTAATTTCCGAAAGGTGCTGCCACAGAAAATTACTCAAAATGAATTAAATCGTAAACTGTACATTCTTTAAGAAAGTTGTTGCGTATGAGTCGACGGAGGTTGGTGCGATTAATTTCCGATTGATGGCGTCACTGAAAATTATTCAAAAAGAATGACGAGCAATTGGTCGACCTACACCTCAAGCACGGAAGAAAAGAGCATTACGAGCCTCAGAATCAGACGAGCATTGAGACTGGAAAATCTTCGAGTATATGCCGCTGAGACCCGTTCGCTTGAACCACTTGAACAACGAGAAGTGAGATTAGATACTGATCGAATGCGTACTTCTCAGACCCATTCATCTGAATCATCAGGACAATGGGAAACAAAATCAATAAAATGATTCAAAATTAATTGGACAAATTTATTTCAGTTGGTGGCGCAGTAACACGCGCAGGGTACAGCTAGTACATATATATATGACTGGTCATTATAATTCTTCAGTCAGCATTATAACCTGGCTTCTCACACTTTTTATGTTTTATTTGTTTACCTTATACATGAGTGCCGGGACCTACAGTTTTAAATCGAGTTCGAAAGGCATATTTTTGAGAATCTTTTCATGGCAATTTTATTTTGTTCTCAGAGTTTTCGCCAGAAACCTGCCGAAGAAATATTTTCTCATATTTCGTATTTGTTGGAGATGTCTCACTTGGGTTTTAAACCGTGGCCTCACGTCTATTAAGCCAACACACTACCATCTAGACTACGGTGACTTTATGTACTATGGGGTGTGAAAATAAAGTACCACCCATATGATTAACATATTCATATGCTAAAATAGCTCATCTATTTTCCGTTGATCATACCCAATCCGTGTTTTCTAATTGTGCCCTCAATACACATGTTTTTCGCAACAATTTGTTGCGTATTGCTGAGGTATTGATGTTAAAACTGTACTAGGAAGATTGTAACACGTTTCTGTTGCAGATAGTTTGCTCATTTCTGTTTTTGAAATTACGAGCATTAGCTTGTAAGCTTGCAGAGACAATTTTGTTTGAAAATGGCTTCCAATAGTATGGCAATGTTATTGAACCATAAGGACCAAACATCTAACGGCAATTTTATTAACTGGGTTAATAACATTTTTGAATATGAGAAACTTTATCAATAGGAATGGAATTTTAGTGGTTTTAATTTGTATTTTCGTATTTGAAATATTTTCAAAATTTTATAAAAATTTAATTTCTTCAAAAAAAAAAAATAGAAAAATGCACGAAGCCTATTTAAGTTCACACTGTTAGGTTAGGTTAGTGTGGTAGCTTTATACAAAAAGCTCACTTGAGCACGCATAGCGGCCCGTTGTGGCGCCACAGGTGAACGCAGTCCCTGTACTGACCAAGTTCCTCCGAGCCAATGAGGGAGAAGTTGGTCAACGTAAGGGCTGCAGATTTAAAGCACGACTACTCCACGCTGGAAAACCAGCCAGAAAGTTTGATAAACGAGGCTACGTCCTTGACGTCAATGGACGATAGCTCCGTCAAGCTAACAAGGGTTCACACTGTTGAATTAAATACAAATTTTTTTTATAAACCAAATTACCAAAGAGATCAATAAATACCAGCCATACTTTCTGACTCCTTTTAATTACTGCCGATAATTGGTAAAATCGGAACGGAAATTACCAAATACCTTCAATTAAAAAATCAAGGGGCGAAAATATGTACAAGCAAATATGGCTTTCACAAATTCTTAAAATATTGTTACGTTTTTACCTTTTAAAAAACATTTAAATTATGAATTCGTTGATTGCAATCGAAATAAAAATAAATTTGTATTTAGTTTTGGATTAATTCTTTATTGTCCGCACTATCTTATGTGCCACTGTTCAAACTTGATGATACAACAACAATTTATTTGTTCACTATACTTCATTACACTTCTGTTCTCGTAAGCACTAACAACTAGATCTTACAACGGCGATCTTCAAATCACGACTATTTTCTTCACACGGAATGCAACTTCATACAAGGCTGACTGAATTCTTACTGCCTGTCGTCTGCTTTGTCTTGCCCCTTTATAGTCCTTCACAAACAATTTAACGAACGTTCTTGAAGTGGAATGTTCGTGTTTTCGCTTTCTCGAGAACTCTATCGCGACTACATTGTTTTTTGTGTATTGTGTACACATTGTTGTTTGTGTATTGTGTACACATTGTTATTTGTGTGTTAAAAATTTGTTCAGAGTTGATCACTTAACGATACTGTAAATATAATCAAACCTTTGCTTATCAGAATTTGAAAATATTCTTTCTGAATTTTAGAATTCCATTTACCTAATGGTTTCAGCATTTCAATTTGCAAGCATGCATATGACTTCAGAGTTGCTATTTTAATACCAGCCATAACAGACATCGAATAATTCTAGAAAAGTAAAAAAAACTTTTCGCTCCAATTTTATTAATACCGCTGCACTGTGCAGTAGTAATTTTCATGCGTACTTACTTGCAATTGCAATACATACTTTGTTTTATGCATAGTTTTAAATGCAAATAGTTGATGGGATGAGATTATTTTCCTTTCTTTAACTTTTTACTAGAACAGAGAAAAATTAAGCAAAAATAAAAATGATTAAGGTTTCAAACGTCCTCGCTCATACAAACGTACAAATGTTCATTATACGATTACACCATATACCATAAACGCATTAGTTTTTATTTTTATTTTTTTTTTCATTTTATTGTACTCCAAGGGAGGAATACAAAACAAAACAAAAACAAAAAAAGAAA
The DNA here is from genome assembly GCA_927399465.1 of Sarcophaga caerulescens. NCBI lineage: Eukaryota > Metazoa > Arthropoda > Insecta > Diptera > Sarcophagidae > Sarcophaga > Sarcophaga caerulescens. The sequence continues at coordinate 25,455,535 of OV656867.1, forward strand.
CATTTTACTTGAATTCCTTCTCAATCTTGTTATTAAAGAAGTATTTGGAATTTGAGTATCTCGCATAGAAAGAAAATAATTATACAAGAAGAAGAAGAAGAATTTAATAAGAAGTGATACTATAAAGGCAAAGGCAAAATAGAGCTCGCATCGCATACTTCAGGTAAACTTATCCACGTCATAGCATATTCACCCTCACCCTCACCCATGTTTGCCGTAACAGGCGGATTAATGGAATTTCGCGCTATGTTGCACATTTAGTATTAAGTGCAACAACAAGAACAAGAGAATAATATCATTCTACACTTGTACATTCATTTTCAATAAAATATTGTAGAACAATAAGAAAGTGTCACGACACACTATACATGCATATACATTGAGCGCCATAAATGAGTCAACACCCACTATAATTTTAAATTTTCTATTATAAAAAATATACTTGTAGCACAACAATAATTGAATTGTTGTTTTTGTTTTAACATTTTATAAGTAATAAATAAACGTTTTTATTTTTGGAAATTTATTCAACTATTCTCATTTACTTTTCTCGCTATCCTAAGAAAATGAATTATTTCAGTGGTGTTTACTCACTTTTGGCGCTCAGTGTATATTCCTCATGCTTACATACAACTTACCGTACTTATTCACTCAATAAAACAAAAGACTCGAGTCCATTCTTATTAATACTAATGTACATACATATGTACATACATACATACGTGTATGGACATTTTGTCAGTCATTCTGTCATTCAGTAGTAATTCATGCAACGCGTTTAAATGAAATGCCATCATTATATGAAATTAAGTAAATTAAGAAGGTAATCACCATCAATTTATAACATTCCAAGAACGAATACAATATGCTAGACAGCCACACGGACAGACAGACAGACAACACATACTCACTCAGTTAAATACCATACTCGCAATTCAAACTTATTGGAGATGGAGTGACAATTGGAGAGGATTAGCTTAAGATGAGGCTCATTTTGAAACGACGTAAACAATTTATAAAGAAAATGTCAGAAGTTAACATTTGCTGTACGATTCCCTTTCTCCGAGTAATTTTTAATAAAGTTAAGATTAATGATTAAAGAAATTTAATTAAAACATTTAATTTTGTTTTCGAAAAAATTAATAATGCAGTCTCTTAAGCTTTTGAGAAGAAGATTTGCAGAATTTATATACACACCACACATTTTCAAAAATTAATTACTTCGTAGATGAAATCCGTAAGAAATCTTTTTTAAATTACAAAACGAATGAGAAATTTTCACAAGAAAAAAAGTAATCGGGTAATTAAATAACTCCAGTAAATAATAGTAACTTAAGGGAATAATATATATTGGTACTCGAAAATCTTACAAAGTCCAAAATGAAGCTCAACAAAAATTTAGAAATAGCAAATAAAGTCGCTGTAGCCTAGTAGATAGTATGTTGGCAATATTAGACGCGAGGCCATGGTTCAAACTAGTTTTTTCGCTACTCATCATACATGGGCATACTGAATTATAATTCTAATGCATTAAGCTTTTCAGTATTCAGTAAATGTTTACTGGTAATGAAATTTAGATTGCATTACCAGTAAAATTTTACTGATTACTGAAAAAAAATGCTGTAAGTCAGTAAATTTTTATTGATTACTGAAAAAAATCAGTATCAGTAAAATTTATTAATTACATGTTAGTGGAATTATTTTCTGGAAAAATTGCCTACAGTTCAAGGATTCGAATAAAATTTGCTCTGTTCAATAAGCTGAATTATTAACAATTGTTACTGGAAAAGCATTTATTTACTCAAAAAACTTGCAAGAAGAACAAAAAACTAAAATTGTCAACATTTTTTATCGTTGCAAAAAGTTCTATTTTGAATTATCTTTCGTTTACATTATTGTCAGAACAATTTAAAATCAAAATATTTTACAATATCGACTAATCAAAAAATTATACATTTACCTTTTTTTTTACAAGTTTTTACTAATAAAGTTTTCATTTACTATATAGTTTTTGATGATTTTTTTCCATATTTTTTATTTTCACTCTCTTAATAGGAATATAATGAACCAACTTAAAAAAAAATTTTTTCAAATACACTAAATTTTTATTAGTGTCCACCGTTAGCTTTTCTTAAGACCAACATTTCAAAATTTGCATCGCTGAGTTTCTGCCTTCTTGAACGATTTACAATTCCAGCGAATGAAAATAACATTTTCTTCACCTCATCTTCTAATTGTTCTGTTGCAGTTTCTAAAAGAGCTTTTAGAAATCTTAATTTTATTTCTGGAACAGAAATAGCTGCAATAATAGCATCCCAAGCATCAGGCTGAATTAAAAAATATTTCTCAAATCTTCTGAGTAAAGCCTCTTGCATTTTGGCGCATACTTCGGCTAAAAATTTAAAGTTTCACACCTCAAAACGCCTAAGTTTTATTCTTAAAGAGACTATAGTTGGGACGAAGTATCCAAAATACATTGTATTTTCTCCCTGAAGGAAATCCACCGCCTCTGCTATAGACCCCATAAGTTTAATATATTCCTCCAAGTATTCCAGTTCATCACAAAGAATTGTCTGAATTTTTAAACGAAAGCACAATTCCGGCAAAATTTGTTTTGTGATCTAACAATTTCTTAACGGAATCGTACAGAGAGTTCCACCTTGTTATACATCAGAAATCGGGTGGTCGTCGGTTCAAACCCAGTGGGCTTCATCTTTTCTTTAATTCATATTTGACATTATTTTAATTTTTGTTTTTTACAAATATATAAATATTTCTACTAATAACATCTATTAGAAATGTTGACAATTTTTTTATAATTAATAAAAATTTACTGGTAATGCATAATGGATTTCAATTTACTGGTACTGAGATTTTTCAGTATTCAGTAAAAATTTACTGATTTACAGCATTTTTTTCAGTAATCAGTAAAATTTTTTTGGTAATGCAATCTAAATTTCATTACTAGTAAAAATTTACTGAATACTGATTTTTTTTTCAGTAATCAGTAAAAATCAATTTTTACTGAAATTTTACTGGTATGTACTGCAAAGTGCCCATCTATGCTACTCATAAGCACGCATGAAATTTTGAATATAAGTGAGTCAAGAATATTGAAATTTAACTACTCTGATTCATTCGTACTCACTACAACGTTGATTTATAAGTACAGGTTGCAATGAGTATGCGTACAACGTGGACATACCATACTCATACTATTCGAAATATGTTTGATCCATAAGCCTCCTAATTCAGATTCATAACTTTAGAAAAATACTTATAATACTTCGAGTGACTCGAATCATTCATCAAAATTTACAGAATTAATACACACTAATGTGTGTGTATCGTCAGTAAAACTGATACACTGATGACAACGAAAAAAATTTGAGTAAAAAGTTCAACAGAATAGAAATTGTTTTCCTAAGTCATTTAAATATAATAAAACTCCCGAATGAGTATTATCGATGAAAATTATTTTGGATTATTACTTAAGAAGTTCCGATAACTCCTCTAAATACATACATACATAATTGCTCTTTACAACCCTTCGGTCAGATTACGACCTAACTTTTCAGACCACTAATGGTGTGTGTGTTAATTTAATACCTACACTTTGAAGTCGATTCCAAACGAAAGATTTTTAATAAACTTTTCATGTCAATTTTTTTTAATTTGAGAGTTTTTTCCAGACATCTGTTGAAAGTCGCCGAAGAAATATTTTTTTTCTTATTTTGTTGGAGATGTCTGACCTGGGGTTTGAACTTTAGCCTACCATCTAATAAGGCAACACACTACTTACTAGACTACGGCGACTTTTTATGTTGTAGATTTTTATTTTTATTTGCAAAATGTGTAATTCGTAAGTAGTGATGGTGAAAACACTTGTGAACCTTTGAGTGAAAAGTTGTCTTTCGCAAATTGATGCATAATATGTGAAAATTAGGTCAGCACTAAGATGGGTAAATTTTCGTATAACATTTTGTTTTACAATTATTCCTTTTTTTTCAGTAGTCCAGATTTAATACAATTAAGTCAAGAATGTTTATAATCGAAAAACTGCTGTCTACTGAGAACTGTTTTAAGCTACCACATGAATATTTGAGTCAGTATTACTAAGTATAGGGCATCTAATTAGCATTACGTAGTTATACATATGTGTAGATACATACATACATATGTATATGTATATTATAATTTTTTTTTTTTTTTGATGACAAACTTGAAAAATATCGCACCTTCAAATTTGTGTATCAATAAACAAAAATCTTGACACACCCACATTAAACACTAACGAACAACAATAAAAAGGTAGTAAAATATGTATATGTATTAACAATAACAAAAATAAATACATAAAATATGAACAAAATTTTAGAATATTAAAATGATATTTATAACAGAATAGAATAGACAGAATTATTCTTTTTTTTTATTTTTTTTTTTTGTCTGCTAAAAATGAATAGGAACGCGTCAATATTCATATTATTATACGTACATACATATGTATACGCGTGAGCAATAGTGAGGTTCTTAGTCCGATAATAGTTGTTGCTTAAAAGTGTTGCCAACACACAAAACAGACAAAATTATTGAAATTATAAAATTGACTAAAAATAAAACAAAAGTTCAAGACAATTTCAAATAAAAAATATTAAAAAATAATTTAAATTTTATTATATTTTTACACTCAGCGAAATCTTCATTTTCTTCTTAAGGTAAAAATGCACAGACAGAATTTCTCTATGAAGTATGCCTTATCCAAAAATATATGACAAATTCTTCTGTTAGATTAACGGATTTCGGCCTGCCGCAACACATCCTTCCAGGCGCCTCTGCTTTTTGGGCGCCTACGATAGTTGGTCACACCAATTGATGACAGGGCATCCTCGATTTGGTCCTTCCAACGCATACATGGTTGTCTATGTCGTTGAGGAGCTCATACAGCTCACTATCGGATGCGGAAATATTCGCCAACTCGCACTGGACCAAAGATCTTACGGAGGATTTTTCTCTCGAAAACTCTCAAGGCTGCTGAATCAGTGCTTAATAGGGTCCATGTCTCTTCGCCATAAAGAAGCACGGGTAGGATGAGCGTCTTGTAGAGTATTAGTTTTGTCGTACGAGAGAGGTCTCTGCTACTCAATTGCCTATTGAGAACATAGTAGCACCTGTTGGCAAGAGCTTAATCTCCAGACTGACATCATTTTTGGTGGTAACGGCGTAGCCAAGATAAATAAATTCCTTGACTATATTAAAAGTATAGTTATCCGCTGTAATCTGAGAATCAATAAGCCGCACGTCTCTACTTGTCGATAACATATACTTTGTTTTGCCCTCATTTACTGCCAGATCCATCTTAGTAGACCTCCGTTCAATAGCACTAAAGGCAGCAGTAACATATCGCTTGGTACGCCCTCTGATGTCAATGTCGTCAGCGTATCCGAGCAACTGGACGCTTTTTTCAAAAATTGTGCCATTGCGATGCACTCCCGTCTTTAGCAGAACGCTCTCCATGACGAAGTTGAAGAGGTCACGTGATAAGGTATCGCCTTGTCTGAAACCTTGCACGCTATCAAAAGGTTCGGAGGGGTCCATTCCTACCTTGACGGAGCTGCAGGAAGTGCTCAACGTCATTCTGCATAGCCTACATATCAGATATCAACAATGAATCGTTTTTTCGCTACTCATAAGCACTCATGAAATTTTGAATATAAGTGAGTCAACAATATTGAAATTCAACTGCTCTGATTCATTCATACTCACTGACTTTATTTTTACTGATATACATACCTTAAGCTAGTAAAGCGTTATTCAAAAAGAAATAAAATGAAGTTGTTTAGATTTGGCAAAAAAATATTTTGATTTTCAACCGAAAAGCTTTACTTCCATTAAGAAATTATTTGAAGAGTAATGGCTACTATTGAATCGTACGAAACTCAATTGATCAGATTCATCCTATGTACCTAGGGATCAGCAATGAATCGTTTTTGTCGCTACTCATAAGCACTCATGAGATTTTGAATATAAGTGAGTCAACAATATTGAAATTTAACTATATACTCTGATTCATTCATACTCACTACAACGTTGATTTATAAGTACAGGTTGCAATGAGTATGCGTACAACGTTGACATCAAACTCATACCATTTAGATTCATAACTTTAGGAAAATACTTATAATGCTTATAAATGTTTCGAGTGACTCGAATCAATTATCAAAATTTACAGTCTTAGTTGTTGTTGCATTTAAAAAAAAAGACACATAAGCAAAAAAGACAGAGCACCTCACCTTCTAGTGAGTATTTTAGTGTTCGTACGCGATTCTTATTTAGTTTTTGATTCTTGTATATGTTGAGTTATGGAGAGTCGAAATCAACAACATCATACGTGTTGTTAAGTATGAATATGATGAGTACTTTAAACTTTGAATATGAGTACGGGTTCCATGATATTAAAATAAGTATGAATACGTATATGTAAGTATCTTAAATTATGAGTATGATTCGATTCTACTCATCTTTTTAAATACTCATTGCTGATCTCTGATACATACATATGTATGTAGGTATAGATTTTATTTAATCGAAATATTTTTTACAAGTGTAATCACTATGATATGATTTTTTGCACAAGTCAATCAATCAATTGATCAATTTATGTTTAAAAAAAATTTATTGCCTGCTACCTACCAGTTTATACTGGATTCAGCCTTGTGATAGTCATAAAATCACTGAAATGTGTCTCTCTTTTCTTTTATTAACTTAATAGATCAATTGAACCACTTGAAAAATTATTTTTATTTTAAATTTCATTGGAAATGCAACATATTTCGTTAAACGTCTATTGAATTGACATCTTTCGTTTGTGGTATGTACATATACCATAAATTAATCATTGAATAGCATTTATTTGTACGTACATATATTCGATATTAAAACAAATAAGTGAACATTTTTGTAATCATCGATTAAGTATCAAATTGGAGCTTAGCAGCAGATGCATATTTATTTATTTATTTATTTATTCAGGCGTAAATACAGTACAACAAGATATCATCTTATTTAATAGTACTGCTAAGGATATAGGCATAACAAAGTTTGATAAATTACAAAAATAATAAAATTAAAAATAAATCAACATAATAAATATTATTAAAAATAAAAATTTATAATTACATATATTAAAAAACTATGTTTAATTAATTACATTTGTACATTATTGTTTATTCAAAAAGGTACATAATTATTGCAGTCTTGAAATGCTTAGCATTGCTTAGTAACTGTATGTTTTTCGGGAGTTCATTCCATCGACGAATTTCATTGATGTAAAAGTAGACACTTCCTCACTCAGATATTTGTTTACGGTATCTAATGCTATTAATTTTCAAGCCACATTTAGGTTAGGTTAGAGGACGTGTACTTGTCAACTGTGACAAGTACAGTACCCGGAGGTCGAATTGACCCATTGTACAACGTCCTAGCTTCTCACACCACTCGTGTTGTGTGCGTTAATTTTATATATGAGTAGCGGGCCCTATAGTTTAAAGTCGACTCCGAACGACAGATTTTTGAGAAGCTTTTCATGGCAATTTTTACTCTCAGAGTTTTTGCCAGAAATCTGCTGAGAGGAAGTCGCCAAAGAAATATTTTCATATTTTCGTTTTGATATCTGACCTGGGATTTGAGTTCGGGCCTTTCGTCTAATAAGCCAACACACTACCTACTAGACTACGACCTCTATTAGATCTTGAAAAAAATAATCTATTCAACAAATAATGGGGTTTCCTAATACGGCAATTTAACAAATTTTCAATCGATGTATTATAGATTTTATATGAGAACTCAGATATGCCACTGCACCTTGTACGACCATAAACATATCTAGCAATATTGTTATACGAGATTTTGAGTTTGTTCCTACTTAATGAGTCACAACCAGAAAATAGTTCATATCCGTACAGTTAATTGGGGATGAGATATGTTTTTGCCAGCAGCATACGAATATTAAACGGAGTAAAATATTGCGTTAGCCACAGACTTTGTGGTTGGACCAGTTAAGGCTATTTTTTTTTTTTTTTTTTATGAAACCAGCACTCATGGGATGGCCCCTACTCATGCAGTGCATTGTGCAGGTTTTTTTTAGGAAAGGTGGAAAGGGGGAAGATACGAACGGCAAGGAAACGAGTTGCTGCTAGGTGACTATAAAATGGCCAGTGCTATACCTTCACCATAAGACAGTCTACAGGCAATCGTCCCCAAAAAGCCCGCAGTTTCTCACATCACTTATGTTGTGTGTGTTAATTTTATACATAAGTGGCGGGACCTACAGTTTAAAGTCGACTCCGAACGACAGATTTTTTGAGAAACTGAGAAGAAATCGCCGAAAAAATACTTTTTGTATTTTTTTATTTTTTGATGTCTGGCCTGGGACTCGAACCCTGGCTTTTACGTCTAATAAGCCAGCCCACTACCTACTAGACCACGGCGACCACAAGGCTATTGTTAAAGATAACACCTAGATTCCTCAACATTATGTACAGTCTCAATAGTAGTAGTATTGATCTGTAATGGTGTAAGTTGTGCCGTATAGTTTACCTTGCCTATTATCAAATGTTTCGATTTCCTCGGATTGAGGCAAAGGCAATTAATCGATGCTCATTGAAAAACATTATGTAGATCACTATTTATTCTCTCTATACAATTTGTAAATACAATAAAATTAATAGCCTTAGAATAATAACAGAACAATCAGTTGAATGGCGTTTCCCGTTGTATCTAACATTCATCGACTTTGAGAAGGCATTCGACTCGATTCACCACGCTGCAATATGGAACGCACTTCGTTGTAAGGGAATACCAGAAAAGCTTATTACATTAATTAAAGCACTGTACGAAAATGATAAGTGCCGCATCCTACATGAGGACACAATCAGCTGTCCAATAGACGTCAAAGTGGGTGCACGACGGGGATGCCCACTATCCCCCCTGCTCTTCGACAGCATCATGGAAAAGGTCACAGCAACACCAAGAGGCATCACCTGGCGACTAAACGGCCGCCTCGAAAATTTAGATTACGCAGAAGACATTTGTTTGCTCTCACACAGATTCGACGATATGCAGTCAAAGCTTAATAACATCGAAGCCGAATCAGCAACTTTCGGTCTCAAAATTAACATTCCAAAAACAAAAACCATGAGAATCAACACAACAAATACACGACAATTCATGCTACAACAACAACTGATCGAAGACGTCCAATCATTCTTTTACCTAGGCAGCATAATAACAAAAACCGGAGGCTCTAGAGAGGACGTTGGAAATCGCATTAACAAGGCCAGGCAAGCATACGGTCAATTAAAACACATATGGAAGTCCGCCCATATCTCAAAGCGCACCAAAATCAACATCTTCAACAGCTGCGTAAAATCAGTTGCGCTTTACGGATGCGAGTCCTGGAACTCAAACCGATGCGATATATATGCCTTACAAGTATTCATCAACCGTTGTCTACGTCGCATACTAAAAATTTTCTGGCCAAACACCATCACAAATGAACGTCTATGGGCCGAGTGCGGACAAGCACGAGTTGAAGTCGAAATCCGGAAACGGAAATGGAGGTGGATTTGGCATGCCTTGCGAAGATCCCAAACCGACACCACCAGAAATGCAATAGACTGGAATCCACAAGGCAGTCGCAGGAAAAGTCGGCCGAGTCACACCTGGCGTCGACAATTAGACATCGAAGCAGCCAAAGTCAACAAAACGTGGAACGAGCTGAAGTTCGTAGCAGAAGATAAACAAGAATGTAACGAAATCGTTAAGGCCCTATGCTCCTTATAGGAATAACAGGAACTTATATATATATATATACAATTTGTAATATCAGACGCCAAGCAACTAATGTATAACTGAACATCATCTGCGTTCATTTGTACATTGCAGAACTTTAACTTAGTTGGCAGAACATTAGAATAAATTGAATATAAAAGTGGACCAAGAATCGAGCCCTGTGGTATACCTTTAGATATTAAAAAATTATTTGATTATTACAATAACAGCAGTATTCGAAAAATGGCTTTAAATAATTATTGTATGTATGTACTCGTATACCTTAGGTATTACGTAATAACAAATCGGCCTTTTCAGATGACTAACCAAACTGAACTTTCCCTTTAAATCAACACATTTTATTATCAAACTTCTTAAAATATAAACAATTTTCATTCATGGTAATTTTATTTTACCATTTAAATTTGACATTAACTCGTTAAATTCTTATTTGTTCATTGTAAAATACGTTAATTTGTTTATTTTTTAACTTTTTTTTTCATTTATTTATAAATAATTCAATTGTCTTAATGACAATACAAAAACAAAAAATTACTGAATTTAAAAAAGTGGACATTAAATTTATTTTTAACATGTTTAAATAAAAAAAAAACAAAACCAATGGATATAAAATAATCAAGAAAAATAACAAAAAACCGTAAACTTGTTTAATTTAAATTTAAACAAAAATGTTTCATATATGAAAACAGGAAAAATAAAACGCCTAATTGGAAAGGGGGAGCTAAATTGGCACTGCTTTAGCTTCTTATTCACGGTTGTTGCTGTTATTGGATTCCTAATTAATAAATAAAACGAATAAAAAATATGCAAATTAAAAATAACAAAAAAAAAAAAAAATAAGAGATTCGCATTAATTAAGCCTATTAATGTGATACAAAATGTTAATAAATACAATAAAATTAAACAAATTATAGAAATTTTGATTTTTTTTCACTCACTAAACCGCTTAATTGGAAACCTTAAATACATATTACACGGTGCGACAGTGAAAATACATCCGAGGAACTACATACATACATACCTAATTGGCCATTACAACCCTTCAGTCAGGATTACGCCTAGCTTCTCACACCACTCATGTTGTGTGCGTTAATTTTATACGAGAGTAGGCGGGACCTACAGTTTAACGTCGACTCCGAACAACAGATTTTTGAGAAACTTTTTCATGGCAGGTTTATTTACTCTCAGAGTTTTTGCCGGAAATTTGCTGAGAGGAAATCGCCGAAGAAATTTTTTTTTTCATATTTCGGTTTGATGCCTGACACTACCTACTAGACTACGGCGACTTCGAACTACACAGTCTAAGTTATTCACTAGGTTGAGTGGAACTCAAAACTACTTTTTTAATTTTTCTCAAACTTATTTGATTTGACAAAAAACGTTTTTTTTTTTGATTTTTTCACACAAAATTATTGATTATCCAAATATGTTTGAACCTATTTTAAAAATCCAAAGCTTTTTAGAATGGGGAGAGATAAGCCTTTAAAACGGTATACATAAACATTTTGTTCAATCTTATATGTTGCGACATTTGATGGGGTAAACTTTGAAAATATTATTTTTTTCTTATTTTTTCAAGTTTGGCCATACCTAACTGCAAAATTTAATTAAAAACTATAAAACAAATGGTGAAATTCTTAAAGCGCATTCTCTTGTAAAGAGATGGACACTTCGTTTGATCAAATCGGACAAAAATTACCGTAGTTACAATTTAAGTAGTATAACAGTCGTGTTATATTCTTTATACGAGTATAGTATGTCATCTTATCAAATCAACTTTCAGTTAAAAAAATTTTCAAAAGTTTTGATGAATCTTGATTGTATATCGCAAAATCTGTTAACTTCACGTTTGCACGACTACCAGAAGTGGGCTAATATTTGTATTTTTTGCAAATATTATTATTTCTCTTTGCGCAAACATTGTTCAACTTCTGGTCAAGAAAAGTTCATTTAAAAAAATATATGTATGTGAAGAATATAACTCGACTGTTAGACCCTTTAAATAATAACTACGGTAATTTTTGTCCGATTTGATCAAACGAAGTGTCAATCACTTCACAATAGAATGCACTTTAAAAATATTACCACATATTCTGTATTTTTTTATTAAAGTTTACTACTATGAATGGACAAACTTGAAAAAGTATGAAAAAAATTTGCATTTGTTAAGTTTACCTCATCAAACACGATAGCATATTAAATCAAATAATACACATATACATATTGTTTTAAAGGTCCATCCCTCTCCTTTCTAATAAGGTTTAAATTTTGTATATCGGTTCAGAAATGTTTGTGTAATCAATAAATTTGCGCTTAAAGTCCAAAAAACAGTTTTTGTCAAATGAAACAAGTTTGGAGGGTTCAAGAAATAAAAAAAAAAATATATTTTTGAGTTCTACTCAACTAACTGAACAACTTAGACTAGGTAGTTACTCGGGTGTATTTAATTTTTTTTATTTTGTCGCATAGTGTTATTAATACCACTTCATACTCACAAACTCACATGCAATGTGTGAAAATATTGAGATGATTGTAAAACATATGTCTGTATATATAGATTTATCTCTATATATACTTGTAAATTTGTGTATCATTGTACATATGTATGTATATGTATATGATAAATATATGTAAGTACATAACGAATGTTACTTACAGTAGAGCTCAGAATATTGAAAACATAGCAGCTAATAAAGATTTATGATTGAAAAATATTATATTATATTACAAAGAAGTTACAATCGTATATTCGAAAAATTTATTTACGCACAGTCTTCAAAAAATAAAAAAAAGGCTACAAGTTTCTATGAAATTGAGTGGCTGATGGACTTGATAGAGAGAGTACATCCTGACTGAATTCCAATTCACAAATTAAGAAAGGTGTACCCCTTTCAAGCAACTATTTAAACTGGATTCTCAAAGAGACTTTGGATATTTCCAAATGATTTATGTAGAGCTTGTAGTTTGGTTGAGGAGAAAAGAATGTGCCCATCAACAACTTCATTCTTTTAGAGTTCAAATTTGTTGATCCCGGTGTTAAAGGTATTTGCAAACCGGGAGGCCACGCGACAGTTGGCACCAGCCCTTTTGGGGACAGGTGCTCAGAGCCAGACCGGGTACTAACGTACTATAAAGTCAACAGTAACAGGCAAGAAACGTACTTTGAGGCCTGCCAGGGTTTTAACGGGACGTAGGCAGTTATAGTCTCACCCTGAAACCGTTCACATAGCAGGTTACACCATGGTGTTACCGTTCAAAAGGAACTAGGTATAGAAAGCTGCAACCACCAGCACAGAAACGTTAGTGAGTATAGAGATGAAATGGTCGTGTTAAAAAAGGGGGAGGGATCAGCCTAAATAACGCCGGCTGAGGCAGAGGAGTTTATTGATTCCCCAGTTTAGATCCGTAGAGTTTGAAAAAGAAAACGAGGACACCTCGAGCAGGAAGTGACTACGGCGCGCGCTAACGTGGCTCCATAAGAACTGTAATTGCTTATCCCTATCCTGTGGAAGCCGCTTGGCCCCTTGTCATTATCACCTAATAATTTTTTCACCTTTTTAGTTATTGTATCTCCGACTGCCGGATTACTGTAGCGTGTTTCTGGCGGAGGTGATGCCCATTTACCGGGACGCTCAATGGATCCTCGTCAACGGTGCTCCTTTTACCCGCGTTTCGGTCTTCACTGACAGTCAGGCTGCCATAAAATCTCTATCGGATCGTTAGGGAATGTCGTCGCTGTCTCGACCTTCTTTTTGAGCGCTTTAGTGTCTCACTGGTCTGGGTCCCCGGGCACTGTGACATTCCGGGGAACTGCAGGGCCGATGAGCTCGCCAGAGCTGGTGCACTCCTTCCGGAATCCTCTTCAGTAGACTTGGGCATGCCACTCGCCTCGGTCAAGATGGCCTTTGCGCCGAAATTCTTTCTAGACGCCAACCTATCCTGGGTCAATCAGGAGTCCTGCTCCACTGCTAGACTCACTTGGCACCTGATGGATAGAAAGCGTACCAACCAGTTGCTTGGACTTGGTCGTGGCATCATCTCAATCACACGCGGAAAGGATGCTGCTCCCATTTAACGACTTCTGCAGTGGATGCAGATCCGCTAAGGAAGAGGAGACTGGTATTCACTTTCTTTGTCAGTGCCCATATCTTGCGAGGTGCAGATTTAGGTTACTTGGCTCTCCATTTCTTGTCAGCTTGACCGAGCTATCATCTATTGATATCAAGGATATAGCTTCGTTTATCAAACTTTCTGGCCGGTTTTCCAGTGTGACCAACTTCTTCATCTTCCATGATTTTTTGATGGAACTTGGTCAGTACAGGGACTGCGTTCACCTCGTGGCATTACAACGGGCCGCTATGCGTGCTCAAGTGAGCTTTTTGATATCAGAGCTACCACACCGACCTAACCTAATCTAGTTATTGTATGAATTCTAATAAGCAAAATTATTTTAACACAAATCATTTGATTTCGCCACTAAGAAAAAATATCTTTAATACGAGTAAAGAAATACGAGGGAAATTAATTGTGAGAAACACAAGTTCACGCTTCAAGTAATATATAGACGAGGAGTTCCTCAGATCTCAGTTAAATGACTTATTATATGGCCTTCACTGTATTCTGAGAACGAACGATTATTCGTCTACATAATCCCATTCATACAGATACAATATGCTTCTTTATTTATTATTACTTAAATGCATAAAAAATAAAATAAAATGAGGAATAAAAACGATGATAATATTTAATTAAGATGCACCAGGCGAAAAGAAAATAAAAATATTGAAGCTTCAATCATACACGCATATTACATTCATAAATACATACAATATATTGCATTTACTTACATATATATACATTTTATATATACATTACATACACCTAATTCTCTTTTTACACGATACATACATACATACGTCCCCAAAAAATTCGTGTAAAAAGCAGAATTAGGTGAAAACGATATTAAAAAATTATTTTCCCTTAAGAATTTATATCATGTTTTCACATTATAATTATATATTATAAGATACCGGTGTTTTTTTAACATTAAAATTATAAACAAAAGCTACAAAAACAAAACAATGTAGTAAATAAAATTGTTTACAAATTATCGTACTGCTTAATAGAACAACAAACACCAGCATAAAAAAACTGGTAAACAAGCAAACAAAAATATACCAACAACACTACAATAATAAACGTAAACAACGATGTTTACATTTATAGAGATTTCGAGAAGGCAAAGTCATGAACGTTCGCCTTCAAGAACATTCATCAGACTGTTTATTTTGCCATATAAAAGGCAAGGTAAATCAGGTAAGTGAGTTAGTAAAAGTTCAGTCAGTCTTGTGTGAAGACGCGGTGTGTTTGAAGGGAGTAATCGTGGTTTGAAAAATCTCCATTACAAAGATCTGACGAACAATTGTCTAGTAACTGTTATCGTTTATGCAAAGGGGAATAACAAACAAAGTAATTGTTGTTGTTTACATCAAGTTATGAACAGTGGCACACAGAATTGTGCGAATAATAAAGAATTGACTTAAAATTAAACACAAATTTATTTTTATTTTAATTGCAATCTACGAGCTCATATTTTAAACGTTATTAAAAGGTAAAAACGTGACAATATTATAAGAAATAAATGCTTCGAAAAATCTCACCCTATTTGCTTTATAAGATTCAAGAAAACTTTATAAAATATTGAAAATCGTGATAAAAGAAAACAAATCGTGTTAAAAGGGAATATTTCATTTTTCCTTTTAACTTGTGTTCAATCAAATTCGACAAAGAAAAACTGTGTAAGAAGAGAATTAGGTGTACTTATCATATAGAAAAGTGTGTATGTGAATTTTACTGTTATAGGCTTGCATCGTATGCAATTTGGAAATTTAAAAGTATACAGTTGTAATCAATTATTATGATACAGTTGAAAATTAAGAATCAATTCTGAAAATATTTTCGAAAATGTAAATTCTGTGAAAATGTAGTCGTCAGAACACTTTCTTAAAACTTGTGAGGAATTAAACCAGTCTAGAAAGAAACACCTGGGTGCAAATCATATGCCGGGAAGAAAATTGTTACTGATGACACAGTCCAGGATCCTGAAGTTTGTCAGGAAAATAGGCTTGGTAATACACCATAGAGTGGGAACGGAGTACAATAAATACTGTTGCCGTACTAAGGCTCCTCTTCATGACAATACACCTCAGCCCCCTTTGCGAAACTCTACTGGTAGTTCTGAGAATTGTAACTCGTTTGTTAACTATAAGAGAACAGCCTTTGCGCCGAATTTCTGTAATGACTCAACCAATTTACCATTTGATGTTGCTAGGCATCCACTACTCCTAAGTCTGCAATTTCAAGAAACCCCGAACACTATTGCAGATCAAAAACAGTTTTCGGAATAGAAAACCAGTTATTGAGATGCTCCTTAAACATACGTACATAATTGGTCTTTACAACTTTTCAGTGTGGATTAAGATCTAGCTTCTCACACCACTTATTTTGTGTTATTGGACCTAAACCTGAACTTGGAGAATGATTTTCAAGTGGAAAACTTCTGAAAACAGATTACAGACTAAAAATCTGCAGTTCAAGAAGCTAAACTTATTACTGTTACCCAATGAATTTCAGCGATCGTGTGACAGGATTTAATACTGTGACCTGTTTTGTATTTAAAATGTACTTCGCATGTTCTACGGATTCTCACTTGCAGCTTTGTTAATGACATCACATTTATTTATATCTAAGGGAATACTTTTCCAGCGTTAGGTGTCCTTAAATCTTTGAAAAATTAAAGTGAAAAACAATATATTTATTTAACATTCACGTTACAATGGGAAATAATAATTAAACGTTGTGAACTAGAAGATATTATACCTTCTATTGATGAGCGTTAAACTTATTTGTGGTTTTACGGCAATGAACGTGTCTCCAGCGATAATTCCTTAACGTTGGAGCATGTGAAAACCAATGTTCGTCAATAATTCAAACTTTGAATATGATTGGAGTTTCCATGACATTAAAATAGGTATGAATGCGTATAAGTATCAGAAATTATGAGTATGATTAGATTCTACTCATCTTTTTGAATACTCATTGCCAATCTCTGGTTTATATAAAACCGAAGAATGGGTAACCTTATGTGAAGTGCTAAATTTTTTGAGTTGTTTTTCTTTTAGTATGCACTGTACACTTTAATATGCAAAAACTTAATTACTGTAAATTACTTTATAAGTTTAAATATTTTTAATTAATTTTTTTTTGTGGTAGGTTCTATAGTAGTGTCTGTTAACTTTATAAACGAAACATAGCCAAGGAGAACGGATTCTGATTTGAATAAAAACAAAACAGAAACAAAACAAAGTCCAATACAGCAAAAAAAGATGAACAAAAAATTCAATTCTTAAAAACAGGTACAACAAGAAATGATTTTTATTAAAAAAAAAAAATATAATAATAAAATAAATTAATACTATTTTAAAAATTTAATGTACCATGTTGTTGTTTTGTTGTTTTTTTTTTCTGTTTATTTATTTATTATTTTATGCATTATTGTAAAACAACTGCGATGAGTAAACAAAAAAATATGAGAGTGAGGTTTTAAAAAGCAATAAAACACCATAAAATTTAACAATCGAATCAATATCAAACAATAAAATTTTAAATGAATATTGAATTGAATACCTCTGGCTACCTGTCCTTTTAAGCCACAATACCATATCGTATCTACCCTTAGCTGATGAAGTATTATGTATTGCCATACGTATTGTATTACAAGTGCATACAATGGCAAATATCAAATACGGTATTTAACCAATGCGAATAGAATACAATTCAGTGT
The DNA here is from genome assembly GCA_927399465.1 of Sarcophaga caerulescens. Taxonomy (NCBI): domain Eukaryota; kingdom Metazoa; phylum Arthropoda; class Insecta; order Diptera; family Sarcophagidae; genus Sarcophaga; species Sarcophaga caerulescens. The sequence goes on from OV656867.1 coordinate 25,473,230, forward strand.
TTAAAAATAAAAATTTCAAATATTATTGTTGACAATTTACTATGATTAGATATCCACCAATATTTGTTCTTTTTTAGTCTGCATTCAGTGAATATTTTCTACCTGTTTCTGTACCTTAATTTTCGCCTTTGAGATAACCAATTCCTGATATAACACACAGAATGAAATAAAAACAAAATAATTTTATTGTTTAGATTATGTTAAAGGTTTTCCTCCGCCCTTTGTATAATTGTTTTCAAATTTTTAAAGTCTTAATATTTCTAAAAGCATACACAAAAGGAATAGAAGTTGAAAAAACTCTAACAGTTGTGATCACGATCAGCAGAATAGTTCTATTGAGATAAGGTCTCTACTTAAACCTTCAATAAAAAGCCAAGACCAAGCAAGAATCACTGGTACAGGGGTAAATTCAATTAAATGTTCATACACATCAGAGATCAGCAATGAGTATTCAAAAAGATGAGTAAATTTGAATCATACTCATAATTTCTGATACTTATACGCATTCATACTTATTTTAATATCATGGAACCCGTACTCATATTCAAAATTTGAAATACTCATTATATTCATACTTAACAACACGTATTATGTTGTTGATTTCGACTCTCCATAACTCAACATTTAAAAGAATCACAAAATAAGTATGAAAGGCGTACAAACTCTAAAGTACTCACTAAATGTTTGTGTGTTTGCTCTGCTTGCTGCTCTGCTTTTTTTTTTGCTTATGTGTTTTTTTCTTTTTTTGTAAATGCAACAACAACTAAGACTGTAAATTTTGATAAATGATTCGAGTCACTGGAATCATTTATAAGTATTATAAGTATTTTTCTAAAGTTATGAATCTAAATGAGTAGGCTTATGAATCAAACATATGTATATCGAATGGTATGAGTTTGATGTCAACGTTATACTCATACTCATTGCAGCCTGTACTTATAAATTAACGTTGTAAGGAGTACGAATGACTAGGTAAATTTCAATATTGTTGACTCACTTATATTCGTGCAGCCCTTCATTGCTGATTTTTATTAAAATGGGAAAACAAATGTGATTTTAAAGAGAATAAAAAAAATTAACAACAAAAAAAGAAAAAAGAATTATAATAATAATAAACGAACGTTAAAATACTAAACTTTACTGAGATTGTGATATTTAACGTTATCCCTCCAGAAAATTTAGCCATTTTGGTAAAAGCGCAGCTAAGTGCCAACGGACGTGTCCCCAGTTTGCAAACGATGCGAAACAGTTGCTAATGCCATGGCGAATAATTAATGGTTTTGAACGGAGAGTCTCAGAAGGTATCTAAGCATGAAGGGGATAGAGCGACGCCAAAAAAAATCATCATCTATTTGCCAAGAAGTAGCAGCTGGTCGCATTTAGCAGCAAGCCGCTCGCTTTGTAAACATGACAAAAATCACCTACAACAAAATATGAAGACCATGTGGACAATTATTTTTCCTGGATTAGATCCACAAACCCAGTTAGCTAATCATGCTAGACCAACTTATAATGGAAACTTTAAAAAATAAAATGATTTTTCGAATCTGCCAATACTTACATATGTCATTCTATTCTGTCACAAAATTTAGTACGATATCTCCAGTGAACGTAATTATGAATCGTATTACGCTTAAGGAACGTTGGGATTTATTCGAAATTTATTTCTAAAATAAGGACAATTGGTAGGAAATTTCACGAAAATGCCGTAAAAAATTTGGTGGCAGAGAAAGACTACCAATGTGCTAAAGTTCGTGAAACTGGTTTCCTTATTGAAGCTGTGGCTGAGAGTGTACGTGAGAATCCATCAACAGCAACTCATCATCGTTCTCAAAAATTAAACATTTCACGCACCAGTTTACGTCGAATTTTGCGTAAAGATTTCGGTATGAAATCTTCCAAAATTCAATTGGTTCAGGAGTTGAGCCCGCTTCGTTTTCGCTTCGCTAGATGGGTCAAGGAGAAACTGCACGATGATGTCTATTTTGCAAAAAAAAAAAAAAACATCTTTTCGGATGAAGCTCATTTTCATCTTGGTGGGTTGTTAATAAGCAGTACTTAGAGCTCATGGCTGTGGAGCGCCGTTAAAGAAAAGGGTTATGCCGACAAACCAGAGACAATTGAGCATTTGAAGGCCATAGCTGAGATACGACCACATACACTCGAAAAAGTGCGCGAAAATTGGTCGCGATCTAATGAGGTATTGTGAGGCTACTTATGAATGAAATAATATTCCATCATATTGTTTCAACCGGAACAATTTTATTTCACAACAAAAAAATAAATTCAGCAAAATTTTAAACCATTTTTAAATTCAATCTTTTAAATGGCCCACCCTTTACATACACATTCCTTGTCATTATTCTACCTAAACGCTAAGCTACAATTCAGATTCGAACGCAGAATATTTCTACATTCATCTTTGTTTTCTGCAGTTTCCGTCGAATTCACTGCGTGTACGTTAATACCCCTTAGAATCGGACAGCACTCTATCTGTCCATCGATTTCTATCCATAGATTTCCGAAATATATTTTTCTGGTTGCAGAATTCGTATTTATTTAGTCGAGTTACATGTCTTGCATATCTTTTCAACTTTGTGTGCGCCGATTGCAATGAGTCATTTAAAGCGTTAACTTTTTCGAATTCTATATTGACTTACAGATACTTCGATGGCTCCGAGCAATTTGCTTTCGAAGTGTCAATAGTGAAGGTCTATGATTTTTAACTCTTTACAGCTATAAGTAACAGATCTAATCACTATTTAAGTGTTAGATCGGGTGTTATATTTCCGGTATTTTTCAGAAAAATAAAATGCTACTGAAATTTTGATTTCTAAGGAGATTCAGAAGTCGCAGTGTTGGCTTATTAGACGAGAGGCCTCGGTTCAAAACCCAGCGCAGGCATCTCCAACTAAACGAAATATCACAAAATATTTCTTCGGCAACTTCCTCTCAGCAGATTTCTGGCAAACACTCTGAGAGTAAATAATTTTGCCATGTAAAATTTCTCAAAAATCTGTCGTTCGTCGACTCTAAACTGTAGGTCCCACCACTCATGTATAAAAATTAACGCATGCAACATAAGTGGTGTGAGAAATTAGGTCGTAATCCTAGCTAAAGGGTTGTAATGACCAATTATGTATGTATGTGTGTAAAGAGATTCAGAAATATTGTGCGTAGCAATTAAACAAAAACCTACTAAAAATGAATTTGAGAATGAGAAACAAATTAAAAAAACTACCAATAATTGTAAATAAATAAACAACACTTTCAATCGATTTTTGCATTGATTATTTAATGTCCGCAATGCCAATATCTTGTTTACAAATGCAAATCACCGTTGACCGGCTTCGGTGATAGAAAAAATTCCTAATGATGCGTCAACCGACTCTTAATGAAAGATTATTGTTTTTACGAATACAGTAAGTTATATCCAAACTCGACTAGATTTTCTGCTAGTGCTGGCATATAAATTGTTCGTTATTCATGGTATTCACTGTTTACAAAGTGAAAAATGTTTTGTTTTTAAAAAATTTTAAAAAATATTTTGTATAATAATGAAGACGTTGGACAACAGTTGCGGTTAATCAACTCAAACTTTCTGTGCCAAAAAAAAAAAAAAAAATTGACACATAAAAGCAAAAACAATATAAAATATTCTATTATTATTATTAAACAACAAAAAAAAAACAAAAAAAGTATTTGTTTATTTTATAGAAAAGGCAAAACAAAATATTTGTTTTGTGAACTAAATTTTACTGCAAAATTCATTTTTCTGTCTGTAGCATTATTATTATTTTAATTTATTCTTTTAATTTTAATTCTTTTTTTTTGTTTTCTTTGTTTTTGCATCCCAAATATAAAATGATGTGTCTTTTATTTTTAACAACAAATTGTTTAGCAGACAGACTTGTACGTATATGTATGGTATATACAGCCATGGACATTTAATTAGAACAAAACTTTGTCATAAAAACAATCATATTTTTTATAGCATTTTAGGTCCATTAACAAAAAAATTTGAACATAAAATGCATGTTCTTCTTTAAAAAAAAAAAAAAAAAAAAAAAAAAAAAAAAAAAAACGTTTTGACGAAATTGCCAATCGTCTGCTCATTAAGATCTGCAACATAGCAAATGCTATATTTTAGCTGGACAGTTTAATAGCGCAAATTTAAATTTCTGGAATAAAAACATTATAATTCAATAAATAGTAAAAATATTAATGATTTCAGTTTTCTTGATAAATATATAGTACAGTAGCCTTTATTTTCAAGTACTGTGTAACTTCTACGGGATATGCTTTCAATCAAATTCTGGCAACGTTCTTTGTGCTCTTTATAAAATCAATCCTCTACCAGCTTAGACGTGTGTTTGTGGTCATTATCTTGCATAAATACGAATGAATATGGCATGTATGTATTTAAAAGCATATGGTTGTTCCATTTTGTTCTTTAGAATGTCCAAATAGTGATAACCATCCATTTTTGCATTAATTTTCATAATTGAACCTGCACCGTGCCATGAAATTCATCCCCCACACCATTGTTCTTCTTCGACTATGCTTTATGGTTCTTTGAGTGTAGCATGGATTTAATGCCTGGCATTTTGGCCGATGAACAAACACTCTACCATCCGGTCCCATACGATTTATTTTTTTTCATCACTCCAAAGTATTTTTTTTCCAGAATGGGAGGTCTTTATCTTTATAGGTGCGAGCAAACGTTAAACGCTTGACTATATTTTTTTTTGGTAGTAGTGGCCTCTTCCGGCAAGAGCGTAAAAATAGCTCTATGTCATTAAGACGTCATCGTATGAGCCTGTCCGATAAATTTAACCCAAATTAGGAGTTAATGTCATTCGAAATATCGCGTGACGACATGAAAGGGTCCTTCTTCGACTTCCGGACAATAGCACGGTCCACGACTTCGGCTGTCTTCTTGACACGCCGCAAAATTCAAAGAATTTACCGTAAGAAAATGATACTCGAAGAAGACTTGTACCTAAAACACTTTTATGCAAGTCGAGCCGAATTAAGCTAATGACACAAATGAGAAAAAAAATCACAAACAAACTATACGTGAAGTTTGTGCTAATTTATTGTCCATGGCTGTATATATACAACATTTGTATGCACATACATATGTATGTCTGTATGTCTATGAAATAAACAAACAAATCATATTTTACGGATTATGAAGAAATTTATTTGAAATTTCAATTCAGTGCTCTCTATTTTGTTTTGTTAACTTTGTATGCATGTATGTATGTATACCCATATACTTACATTGCATAGATGATTTGTCAATAATGAATAAAATTCAATTTTTTTTTTAAATAAATTGTCTGAATTATATGGAAAATAACACCAAAAAATTGTTTAAAGCCTTAAATTAGTATGGAAAAACGTGATGTCGCATAATGGATTTCTATTTTGATTAAATTTCAATAAAATTAGAATAAAAACAAATTTGTGTCAAAAAAAGTGTTAAGTTTTGGAAGTTATTGTGTCGCTGAATACATTTGTACATACATTTTTTTTTTTATTTTGTTTGTTGCACGCTCATACACTGTTACAAAAGGATGGTTGTTATCAATCAAACGTTTATATTCAAACGATTAGTAAATAAGAAAGTTTTTTACAAAAACAAATCTTTGAACTTTCTCTTTTTAATATCGAATACTTTTAAAAACAATTGAAAATTGGTGTGGAATTGTTAAACGAATTTCAATATTTACAGAATAAGTTTACGTACAACCTCAGCTAATGTTTACGACATTGTTATAATTGAGAATTTGGTGGTGGCATTGGACCTGTATATGATTATCTATTTTGGTAGCACTCTCCAGATGTAAAATTGAATAAAGAATTTATAAAGCAATGCGAAAAATCATTTGATGATCCATATGTCTTAAAGCCCTTCTTCTAATCCTTAGTAAAACCTCTACGGACTTGAAATCCACAATATCCACAGAAATATATCCATTTTGTCTACGTTACCTTCAATAACGTTATAATATTGTTACGTTTTTACCTTTTCAAAAACGTTTAAAAAGTTCTTTGATTGCAAAATAAATAAAAATAAATTGGTGTTTATTTTCAATTAAAATCTTTATCATTCGCAATTCTTCTTTGCTTACAACACAGATCTTTTCAACGGCGATCTTCAAACCACAACTGTTCTCTTCACATGCAACGCGTCTTCATACAAGACTGACTGAATTCTTACTACTACTCGTTGCCTCCTTTGTCTTGCCTTTTCATATGCCCACGTAAACAGTCTGACGAACATTCTTGAAATAGAATGTTCGTGTTATCGCTTCCTCGAGAACTCTATCGCGACTTCATTGTTGTTTGTGTATTTTGTTCACATCATATACATATATTTTTTCAAATGAACTTTCAGTTCAAGAATTTTCAAAATTTTCGTAATTGTCTACCGCAAAATTTGTCAATCTCTCTTTTGGACGACTACCGCTATTACAGGGTGGGGCAAAAGTCGCGAAGGGATTTGAAAAATTAATAACTTTTCTAATTTAATTTTTTTTTATTTTTCTTTTTAGGACTTGTAAAATAAATCTGGGAGATTAATTATGGAAGGTTACAACGTTATCCAGCGAACCAAAATCATAGAACTTTATTTTGTACATCATCGATCAATAATTCAAACTCAACGAGCCTATCGTCGTCATTTTAATGTGCGGAATTCACCATCCGAATCAATTAGTGACACGTTTTCAGGAACAAGGCTCACTAAGGGATCTTCCACGAAGCGGAAGACCACATTCTGTAATTAATGAAGCAAATATTCAACGCGTTCTGGAGAGTGTTGAGGAGAATCCTGAAACATCAACTCGAAGGCGCTATGCTGAGCTGCAAATGTCTCGGCGCTCTTTACGCAGAATATTAAAGGGAAATTTACATCTTTTCCCATACAAGCTGCAGTTAGTGCAAGAACTAAAGCCACGAGATTCCCAAGAACGATTAAACGATTAAACCCCTTCGTGACTTTTGGCCCACCCTGTATTTGTGTTTATTGCAAATATTATTATTTCGCTTTGCGCAAGCATTGGCCAACTTCTGGTGATCTCTCAAACGTCAAATTGATACATTTTCCAATGAACAATCAAGATCCATTAAAAATTCTGAAAATTTTTGAGCTAAAAGTTCATTTGAAAAAATATATGTATATGATAATTATAACTCGACAGTTAGACTCTTTAAATAATCACTACGGTAATATTTGTCCGATTTGATCAAACGAAGTGTCAATCTCGTCACAAGATAATGTACTTTAACGATGTCATCACTTGTTTCATATTTTTTAATTAAAATTTGCCACTATGAACGGACAAACTTGAATATATATGAAAAAAATTCGCATTTGTCAAGTTTACCACATCAAACCTCATAGCATATTAGGTTAGGTTAGGTTAGAGGACGTGTACTTGTCAACTGTGACAAGTACAGTACCCGGAGGTCGAACTGACCCATTGTACAACGTCCTAGCTTCTAACACCACTCGTGTTGTGTGCGTTTATTTTATACATGAGTGGCGGGACCTACAGTTTAAAGTCGACTCCGAACGACAGATTTTTTGAGAAGCTTTTCATGGCAATTTTTACTCTCAGAGTTTTTGCCAGAAATCTGCTGAGAGGAAGTCGCCGAAGAAATATTTTTCATATTTTCGTTTTGATGTCTGACCTGGGATTCGAACTCGGGCCTTTCGTCTAATAAGCCAGCACACTATGCTCGCCTGCCATAGCATATTAAGTCAAATAACATATATATGTACATCGTTTTAAAGGCCCATGCCTTTCCTTTCTAATAAGGTTTTAATTTTGGACATCGGTTCAGAAATGTTTGTGTAATCAATAAATTTGTGCGTAAAGTCCGAAAAAAACAGTTTTTGTCAAATAAAACAAGTTTGGAGGGTTTGAGAAATATAAAAAAAATATTTTTCAGTTCTACTCAACAAAACTCACAACCTATACTATGTCATTAGCTGGGTGTATTTAATTTTTTTTTATTTTATCGCATAGTGTAATTTGAATGAAACAAAAAAAAAGACGAATGTTTTTTAAACAGGTTCAAGTTAAAATTGGTCAAATTAGAATAGAAGTATATGCCGTATAAAACCGAATCCAAACTTGCTGTACTATATTGTATTTTCTTAGTTAAAAAATAGATTTGATTGAATATTAAATAAACCGATAAGTATACATTGATTTAATAACTGAGATCCATTTCGTATTCCATATTTAGAAGCTAATTGTAAATCATTCCAGACTAGTTTAATGACAAAATGTTTATTCTACAATAAAATTTGTGGTATAATCCTACACCCACATTTACAACAAATTATAATAAACTGAACAGATTTTTTACGAGTGTATCTATCCTACTCCAAAACTCACTAAATATTCAGAAAGTAAGACCAGCGAATTATTAAAATATTCGGTAGACGTTTTTATTTTTTATTTTTCGTTTTTGGTGAAAATGTTTGTTTACAAACATAATATATTGATGAACAACATTAACCCACCATATCTACCAAATTTGAAAGGCTTGTGGATCATAAGCACAAGTACATTTGTGCCTACATGTATGTATGTTTGTATGTATGTATATATAAGTATAGTTGTAATACCGAACATAGTATAATTCAATGAAATAATTAAAATAATATACGCAACATAATTCAAGTCGTTTTTAATAGCATTTCAAAAGACAATCTACTGAAAACGTATAAAATATGAACAGATAGAGAAAAAAAAACACGACAAAACACATCATCAGTATGCTACACGCGACATTAACACCTACAGTCGACAGATACCTAGAGACTTTTATGGGAAGTTGTTTTCAAAAGCAAAACAATAAACAATAATAAATCCAAAATCCAAACAAACAAAATAAAAAGTCTTGACGAAAAAAATTCTCATTATGCCACTCTGATTATTGCTATTTGCCTAATTATATGCACGTCAGTAACCCTTTAAGAAGAAATGGTAATTCAAATGTACCCAAAAGGGCGAATTGTTTAATTTTTAAAGCTAAAACAGCAAGTATCAGTTTAAATTTGCGAATAATACATACATAATTGATAATTACAACTCTTATACGGTGTTCAGATATGCACCTTTACTGCGTAAATTGCAATAAATACCATTATTGAGCTCAATATTTCATATAAAGTTTCAATTAATTATTGGGCAATAAATACGCAAATTGTTATAATATTAAGTAAAACTTAAAATGCAGCACTGTTATAAGTGTGTTTAATGAGCATATTACAATTTACCGAATACTCTGTGTTGATATTTGACAACTCAAATGTTAACAATGACAAACAAACACTAATAAACTAACCAACAACATCAATTTTCGCGAACAAAATAAAAACAATGTTGTTATTTACCAGCTGTTAAATGAATATTGAGTAAGCTGAATTGTGTATAATATTATGCTTGAAGACTTAAAATATTGTACTCAATTAACCGAATATTGACTCAATAAAAGTGCTTATCTGAACATTTAGTCAGGAATACGACCTAGCTTCTCATTTAATTTAATTTTATTTATACATGTATCGCAGGACCCCAGATCAGATATCTCCAACTCAGCAAAATATGAAAAATATTTCTTCGACGACTTCTTCTCAGCAGATTTCTGGCAAAAACTCTGAGAGTAAATAAAATTGCCATGAAAAGTATCTCAAAAAAATTTGTCGTTCGGAATCGACTTTAAACCGTAGGTCTAGCCACTCATGTATAAAACTGACACCACAACATAAGTGGTGCGAGAAGCTAGGTCGTAATCCTAACTGAAGGGTTGTAATGACCAAATATGTTTGTATACCAAACTTCATTTTCCTTGATGATTGACATTCGTGTATTAGAGCACATAAAGAAATGCACAGAAGAAGAAGACATTCGAGTATTGGAAACTCAATAAAATCATACTCTTGCAAAATTAAATGCATTCGTTGCTCTTCTATATGCACATGGCGCATATTAGGCAAACAATTCGGATATTTCATATCTACCATTATCAGTATAAGGGGTAACATGTCTCAGGAACATTGAACTATCAATGAACAGATTTTCCCAACAAAGCGTGGTCGTTACACAAAATACCAAATCAAATAAGATTTGGAATCAAATTCTACGTAGCATCTAATATCAGCACAAAATAAATCTTAAATGGAAAGCAAGAGAATAGAAGAATTTTAACACCGCTTGGGGAATACCCTGTACTCAAACTGCGGGAACCGCTTACAGAATGCGGACGAAGCGTAGCTACCGATATATTGACTTATTTGATATGTATTTTCCCTAGGCAGGGTAATATATTGTTACGAAAAGGGAAACGGTGTAACATCGCTTAACATTAAGACGATAAACAAAAGCTACAAAAACAAAACCATGAGTATGAAAGAGAACGGGATAGACACAAGTAAGCGAGAACGCAACAACAAAGAATGCAACAAAAATACGCAAACAACAATGAAACTACAAGAACTCTCGAAAAAGCGAAAACACGAACATTCTACTTCAAGAATGTTCGTCAGACTGTTTTTGGGGGTCTATAAAAAGTCAAGACATAGCAGACGAGTAGCAGCAAGAATTCAGTCAGTCTTGTGTGCAGACGCGTTGCGTGTGAAGAGAACGGTCGCGGTTTGAAGATCTTCGTTGTAAGAAGAGTAGCGAACAAGCGTTGTTGTATACAACAAGTTATAAACAGTGGCACACAAAAATAGTACGAACAATATAGAATTTAATTGAAACTAAACACGAATTTATTTTTATTTTGTTTGCAATCAACGAACTCATATTTTAAACGTTTTTTTAAGGGTAAAAACGTAACAATATGTAATATTTTGAAAACGCTTCATTTGGGCTGTTAAGGTAGAAATAGGAATTGAAGTCGCCATAGTCTAGTAGGTAGTGTGTTGGCTTATTAGACGTGAGGCCACGGTTCAAACTCCAGGTCAAACATTTCCTACTAAACGAAATATGAAAAGATATATTTTCGGCGACTTTCTCTCAGCAGATATCTTTCTAAAACTCTGAGAAAAAATAAAATTGCCATGAAAAGTTACTCAAAAAAATCTTTCGCTCGGAGTCTACTTTAAACTGTCCGCCACTAATGTATCAAATTAACACACACAACATAAGTTGTCGGAAAAGCTGGGTCGTAATCCTGACTGAAGGGTTGTAGGTAGAAATAAGAATACATGAAATATCGCTACGTTTAGTGTTAACTCATTTTCAGTTTGAGTCTCCTAAATATTAATAACATTTAAATTAGAGTAGAATAAGGATTTTCGGATTGATCTACATATATTTTGACGGGGTTTGTAGTCCAGAAAAAAGGTGAATGATTCAAAATATATGATATTGAATACCAAAATTCTTTATTTTTCATTAAATTTGAAAGAATTGGAATTCATTGCTGTTGTTATTTATTATATTAAAGGGTTAATCGGTTAACCATTTTAGGAAATATTCATTGCCATATACAAAGTAAACGATTAAACGAGTGAAAAGTCTAAAATTGTTGTTTAGTTATGAATACGCCACCGCACATTTGATCGTGATTTCTAATAAATGAATTCTAATTTTTCTTTATTAATTTATATTTTTTTTTTTTTTTGAAAATATTTATGACTTTTAAAGCTGCTACTAGACCGTATTCACAAAGGTTTAAAGCCAACAATATTAAGAAAAATAGAAAACTAAGACCAAAAAAAACAAAATTACTAGTTTTTTTTGCTTTGTTTTTCTAATTTATGCATAAAAAGTTCAAAATTCATTTTTATTTAGTTTCTTAATACGCTTGCCTCGCCTGTTCTGTGCACTCTCGTCTCATGTCTCATGTCACCAAATTTGGCTCATCTTTGTGTTTGTTTTCGATGTCAGCTATTGTTGTTGTTGTTTTTTTTTGTCATATTTTTGCTTTTAATTTTAATCGTGCTGTGAATTAAATTGACAACGTCAACATATTAAATTTTATTTTTATTGTTACTGTTATTATATGTATGTTGTTATTTTATTTTTTTTTTTTTTTATATATACAATTTGTTGTATTATTGTTGTTGTTGTTTCTGTATATTTTGTTTAGTATGTATGTATGTAATAGCAATTGTTATTCAAATTTCGTTTGTGAATGTATTGGTACTTTTGCATGTATTCGCTTACATTGGAACTTGTTTTTATGTACACCGCCAGTGAATATTAAAATTGACATGAGAGCCAAATTAGAATATCACATAGATACAGTCTATTACAAAAATATAAAAACATTTAATTTTTATAGTTATTGTTCAGGAAATTCCTGCCAAACTCTCCAAAAGATTTAAAGAAAAATAAAAATTTTACATTTTTTTCTTATGCAACAAAATATGAAAATGAAAATGAAAAGAAAATTTAATTTAACTCTTGTGTGAAAAAAAAAAGTTACCTTTTTAGTTGCCCTACACTGTAGACATATTAATTTTGAATCGTACGTTGTATAAATAATAATTTATAAGTATGTATATTTTCAAGCATTTTCCAATAAAATTGTAATATTTTTTTATCATAACTTTTTTATATTAAAATCGAGTTGCTGCAAAAAAATAAGTCCAAAAAATCGGAATTATTTTTATGGAGCGCCAGCCGCAAAAACAAATAAATATTAAAAAAAAATTATTTGTAAATAAACAACAGGATCTTTGTAATTAAATGAGTCTTAATAATGTTTTTAATATCTCTAGTCATTGAAATAAAAACCATAACAATTAAATATACTGCAATTTAAAATACATACATATGAATACATACATACATTTCGTGTCAAGTGACCCAATTTCTAAAATCGATGTCTTTCGATTTGGATGAAATTTGCACCAAAGTTAGGTCTAAAGGAAATGGTCTAAATTTTCTTTTGAGGAAAAATAAAAAAAAACTCCAGTTCGAAAAAAAATGGGGGAAAATGGTACATGTGCCAAATATTGAAAAATCTTATTCTTGAGTTAAAAAATAATTTTTTTGATAGATATCCCACTCGCATCCCATTAAGCGATTATAAAGGCCTTAAAGGAAATTGTATAAGCTTTCTTTTGAGCAAAAAAAAATTTGAAAAAAAAATTAAAAAAAAATAATTTAAAAAAAAAAATTTGTTAAAAATAAAAAAAATTATTTTTGGAAAGATTGAAGAAATAGCTATCTAAGAAAATTTTTGCTAGGACCAATAGGTGAAAAGTTACACACATTTTAAAAAAACCCTTTATGACCAAAATGTTCAACTTTGACCCCTCTAACTCCGGCAGTTCTTGACTGATAGAGCTGAAAATTTGTGTCTGGCCTACTATCCAATAGCACTAATCTTGGTGCAAATTTCATCCAAATCGGAAGACATCGATTTTAAAAATTGGGTCACTTGACACGAAATTGCCCATATGTATAGTATGGAAGAGTATTTAAAATCTAAAAGAAATGGAGACAACTGCATTAGCAAGATATTAATGGGTTATAGGTCTGGCAGTAAATGAGGGAAAAACAAAGTATGTATATGTTATCGACAAGTAGAGACGTTCGGCGTATTAATTCTCAGATTACGGCCGATAACTGTACTTTTGATAAAGTCAAGGAATTTATTTATCTTGGCTCCGCCGTTACCACCAAAAATGATTTCAGTCTGGAGATCAAGCGCAGTATAACTCTTGCCAACAGGTGCTACTATCGTCTCATGAGGCAATTGTGCCTTACGTCTAATAAGCCAACACACTATCTACTAGACTACGGCGACCAGACTTGTGACCTTTTATTATAGATTTTAATCGTGCCAATTTCTGCGTGGAGACTGGGTTAATTTGGGAGAGGATAAACAGAAAAGTGGAAAAGTTTTTAAGCGTTCTATAGAACTGAAACTCGAACATAAAAGAACTTTGTTATTCAAACTAAGCAGGTGATTGATCTGTTGTAGCTAGTCCAAGGATAATGGGTCTGCCGTCTATCGTTACCTAGAAACAATGCCCTCTGAGTATTTGGTGTACTGCTAGAGAATCTTGCTTCCCACTTTGAACATGTTATGTTCATATTGTTACGAAAATGGAAATGGTGTTGTCGTTTAACATAAAAATGAGAAACAAAAGCTACAAAAACAAAAATAATGGACTGGTTTACATGATCAACGAATAAACAAAAATATAGCAACAATATCAGTATAAAAAAAGGGATAGACAAGTAAACAAACAGGCAACAACAACACTGCAAGGGCAAACGTAAACAAAATACACAAATAACAATAACGTAAACAATATGTTTACATTTATAGAGATTTCGCGATGACATACTCCTTCAAGAGCATTTATCAGACTGTTTACGTGGGCATATAAAAAGGCAAAACAAAGCAGGCAACGCAGATCAGAAAGAATTCAGTCAGTCTTGTGTGAAGACACGTTGCGTCTGAAGAGAATAATCGTGGTTTAAAGATCTCCGTTATAAAGATCTATTGAATAATTGTTATTGTTCACGCAAAATAGTAAAAAGAAGAATAACCGATAAAACAATTGTTGTTGTTTACATCAAGTTGGGAACAGTGGCACACAGAATTGTGCGAACAATTTAAATTTAGTTTAAAACTGAACACAAATTTATTTTTATTTTTACGAACTCATATTTCAAACGTTTTTAAAAAGTAAAAACGTAACAATATTTTGTTTAATAAACGTTTTAACCAACAAAAACTCATATTGAGCTCGTATATAAACAAAAATGTATGTATATGACTAAATAAACAATTAATGAATAGTAATTTTTAATATTGGGCACCTCTTATCTGCCTAACGATATGATGTGTTCTATATTAAGGAAAATGCCATTATAACTGACATTAATTCCCCCAGGATAGGAAATTAAAAAAAAAAACCATTATTGAGGTCCTTAAAAGCATCACTACAAAATGGCAACACAATAACAGCAGGACCAGTGAATAACACTTCGGATTGCACATTAAAATATTGCTTTCGAGTGTTATTTTAATAGCTCGTTGGTCATAAAATTATAAAAGTGGCATTAAAAAAGCAGCCTTGTCATCAATAACATCTTTTGATAGGCAAAACATTCGAAAAAGGAAACAAAAGAAAAAGAAACAGTGACCATGATAAATACATACATACATACATACATAAATTGTTCTTTTTATGTTTTTCCTAAATCTCTTTTATTGCCAAAAATCTCTTTTATGGCCTTGTTGTTTACGAATCTAGTTGTTCTCAAAATTGTTGTTATCCTTAATAACGATTGCTTCTCTAGGTAATCGGTAAAGCAAATATGCCGAACAATATTATTCACACTTTAGTAATGATTAAGACGCTGATAAAGCAAAACATGATAAAAGACGTCAGATATTGATGTCAGAAACACTAAAGAAATTGTATTAATTTTGTAATAATAGTCGTCGGGTCGAGAGGATAATAACATTGTTTTAAACAATGGTGTTATATAGAGGCGGGAAAAGTGAATTTCCTCAAAACATATTTCTTATTTTATTGTATTGGGTTGTTCGGAAAGTAATTTCGTATTTTTTTTTTTGTGAAATTGAAAGACATTTTTCATATAATAAACAAATATTTTATTAAATTATATATTGACCTTTCTGGTTCAACACCTTTTGCCATCTTTCTGGTAGTAGCATAATTCCACGCTTATAAAATGTTTGGTCTTCGCTGGCAAAAACTGGATCGAGGTGGTTTTTGATCTCCTCATTTGAGGGGAAGGTTTTACCATCTAAACAATTTTGGAGTGACCGGAACAAATAATAATCCGATGGTGCCAGATCTGAAAAATATGGTGGGTGTGGCATTGTATCCCATTCAAGATGTAAAAGCTTTAGGCGAGTGACCAAACTTGTTGGTTGGTGACACCCTATACCAGCGGTCGGGGAACTTTTTTAATCATTACCCCAAAATATTTTTGTGTAAGTTGATATTACCCCATGGCGAAGAACAAAAAAAAAACCAAATCGCCTCTTTTTAACATCTTTCATATTATAGCCCCCCATGATAATTTTGAAAGGAAAACAATAAATAAAAATTTAATTTAACAATATTTTTTACTCACAAAAGTTTAATTTTTCATTTTCAATTTACCCCGGTTCCCCGACCGCTGTTGATTAGTTCTGGCCTTTTCTGTTGAAGTGCATCATTCAGTTTGTCCAGCTGATTACAGTAGACTTCCGAATTAATCGTTGTGTTATCCGGTAAAAGCTCAAAAAAAAAAAACATTCCTTTAAAATCCCACCAAACAGACAGCAGCACTTTTTTTTGGTGAATATGGGTTTTGGAAATGCTTCGAGCCGGTTCATCTTTTTTGCTCCCTGACCTCTTGCGTTTGACGTCGTTATATACGATCGATTTTTCGTCCCAAGTGATGATGCGCTTGAAAAACGGATCATTTTCGTGACGTTTGAGAAGCGAATCGCAATGCGTCAATGCGGCAACAGAGATTTTTCTCTGTGAGAACATGGGAAACCCATACATCGAGCTTCGAGGATAATCCCAGGCATTTCAAGTGGTTATAAACTGTTGAATTTGATAAATTTTACCTCAATCCGATCTCACGTGTTATTGTTCGCCGATTTGCATCAACTAATGCCTTTGTTGCGTCTTGATCAGCTTCAACCGGCCTTCCCGAACGTGGTGCATTTTCGGTATTAAAATCGCCGGATCGAAATTTAGCGAACCAGTTCTGGCACTAGCGTACTGTCAACACACCTTCTCCATACACATCGGTCAATTTATTTCTGGCTTGAACAGCTTTTTTAACCTTTCTATAGTAAATCGGTAAGATATGTCGAAAAATGCTGCTTATCGCTCTCCATATTTAAAAGGGCAGCAACCAAAAACCACTGCGTAGAATTAATTGGAATTTTTCACACACAAGCCTTACTGTATGAGCTCTCAAAGCGTATAAAAATTATACGGCTTAAGTGTGAAGTTGGGTGCAAAAAAATACAATTAAATCCTCTGTCGGGAAAAAACGAAATTACTTTCCGAACAACCCAATATATTTCATCAATTATCTTATGATTTAAGTTATTGGTTTTGACCAAACTCTTTTATAAAAAACTATTCAACTTTCTTAACGTAAATTTTCTATCA
Organism: Sarcophaga caerulescens; assembly: GCA_927399465.1. Lineage (NCBI taxonomy): Eukaryota > Metazoa > Arthropoda > Insecta > Diptera > Sarcophagidae > Sarcophaga > Sarcophaga caerulescens. The sequence goes on from OV656867.1 coordinate 25,490,379, forward strand.
AAATTGAAACAAGAACAGTATCGGGACATGTATTGAGTTTTATTATTTCGTAGGACGGTTTTTTTTCCAACTGATGAATAATTACTTGAAGTAAAGGCACATTAATGACATTAATACACTTTTCTATCAGTATACAAGTGTACATGCAGGCATAAGTGGTCTTTTACACTTGAAATGACTAATAAAATAAGAAAGATGATAAAAACCCCACAGTATTATAAAAATTACGTGTAACCTGTAGCCATACAAAGCATAAACAAGCACTTAAATACGGAGAGTACAATAAATCCTTTTAAATATTGTATTTGTATATGCCTAGCACATCTTACATCTACAGACAAATTTAATACATTTGTGAGTTATACGTATATGAGTTGCGTTTGTATAGCATTAAATGAATTTAATTTATAACTGTCGAAAACAAAAACCGTAATTATGTGTGCTTAATATCGTGATGTAGTGGTAGTAGTGGTAAACGAAAGACAAGAGTTTCAAGTGAATGTTTTTATCCTTTTTATATGATACTTAAGTGAACACATTTCACGTAATGTCATCAACATTGTTTAGGTTTTTGATATATTTGGTACTTTCAATAATCCCCAAGGGCATAAATACAGTGGACAGCAAAAGTTCCAGATGACTCCATAGGTACCCTTAAGGAGAACCCTGAGTAAATTTAAAATTCAAAGGCCTAATAAAGGGTGATTTTTTAGCTATTATCTTTTTGGCAACACTGGTTTAAACAGCTCACGCACGTTTCGTATTTTGTTTCACTGTCAAACATCTACAGTTTGGTCTATAATTTAACCATGAATCGTCTTACAAACGAACAACGCTTGCAAATCATTGAATTTTATTATCAAAATGTGTACTCCTTCAAAGATGCTGCGAATAGTAACGTAACTGTGAATGGTGAGCGCTACCGTGAGATGATATCCAACTTTTTTTTGCCCAAAATGCAAGAGCTTGACTTGCATGACATGTGGTTTCAACAAGACGGTGCCACATGCCACACAGTACGCGTAACAATGGACTTATTGAGAGGCGAGTTCGGTGAACATTTTATTTCACGTTCGGGACCGGACAATTGGCCGCCTAGATCGTGCGATTTAACGCCTTTAGACTATTTTTGTGGGGCTATGTTAAAGCTCACGTCTATACAGACAAGCCCGCTTCAATTGACGCATTGGAAGACAACATTGAAGCATTTATTCGTGAGATACCGGCCGAAATGTTGGAAAGAGAATGCCAAAATTGGACTAAGCGGATGGATCATTTGAGGCGCAGTCGCGGTCAACATTTGCATGAAATAATCTTCAAACATTAAATTATATGGACCGTACTATCGATTCAAATAAAGATTTCATGCATTTTTCTGAATTTTATGTGTTTTTTTTTTTTGAAAAATTTTCCTATAGCTCTTAAAAAATCACCCTATGAAAATGTTATCTCTGTTAAGGTCAAGCACTCCATTTAACCCATTTGGAATAGAATGCAGAAGTTTTGTTTAGTGTTTTCTGGTGGCACCAAGAGCAAGTTTTTCGGTTGACTTTTGTTTGAGGTTTAGTGATTACGTAACCGTTTGTTCAAATGATCTCCTAAATACTCTCTTGAAGTCATATCGGGACTTTGTGCAATAGTATTAAGCCTATGGGAACTTTTTTTTTGTCAAAATATATTGGAGTACCCAGACTTTTGCTGTCCACTGTATGTACTTGTAGTTGACAGAAATTTATTGCCTATGTGGTGAAATTAAATCATAGAAAATGTAAGATAAGTAGGCAAGTAACAATTCTATAATTCCTTGTATTTATTTGTTTTATTTACCGAATTTATTAATTACAATACAATTACAAATTATATGCGAATTATCAAGCAGTGCATGTGGTGCACTGTCTCTGGTTAGAATTGAAACCACGACTTTTACATTATTGAACAAACACGCCAGATACTACTCCAACAAGGTCCCCTACATTTTTTTTAAAATAATTTTTTTTCCATTACCCCTCTAGGGAGCATATGGCTTCCACAAAGCATCTCCATCTGACATGCTTCTCCGCTGATGTTTTTGCGCCTTCCCATGTCAGGTCATTGAGCCTTAGTTCTTGTAGGACCATGCGTCTGCAGGTGTTTTTTGGTCTGCCATGGTTTCTTAAGACCTGGGGATTCCACTCTAGCACCATTCCTATAATACTGTCGCGTTTCTTTCTCAATGTATGACCGATCCACCCCCATTTTTTATTTTTGATATGCTTCTGTATGGGTTCCTCCTCTGTGAGAGTCCAGAGATCTGCGTTGCTGATGGTGTTGGGCCAGAATATTCAACATATGATTCTGAGGCTTTTATTGATGAATATCTAAAGTTTTTGCGTGATGGTGTTAGAAATAAGCCAAGTTTCGCTACTATATAGTAATGTTGACTTTACACAAGCGTTGAATATTCTTAGCTTGAGCTTTTCCATACGGAGTGCAGTCGCCCGAATGCTGCTCTCGCTCTATTGAGGCTGTTATCGACGTCTGTTTCTGCGCCGCCGTTTGTTGTCATAGTACTGCTTAGATAGCAGAAGCTATCAACGTACTCGGCTGTTTGGCCCTGTAGCATGTTGTATTCTGTGCTTGATATTTATCTCAAGTCCAACGTTGCGAGTCAATCTTTCTAGGTGTTCGCATGTTGGAGACCTTGTGCGAGAGTAGACAAATATCATCTGCATAATCCAAATCCTCGAGTAGGCGTGAGAGACTCCATGTTATTCCTCTTCTCTTTGAACAGACTTTGCTTATGATTTCATCCAGCACGATGGTGAATAACAGAATGGGCATCCTTGCTTGACTCCAGCGTTTATTTGAAACGGTTGACTGATGTTTCTTATGTAATATGGTATTTTGTTCTAAGAAGAAATCACAAAAGTACTTGTGGCAGCCCTTAATAGGCTTTTAAAACTTGTAGTATCAATAACTTTTTTATTGTAAAATACGATATAATGCAATAATGCCTTTATATCTGTGGCATTAAATAATACATAATAGCATAAGTCGAAATTTCGTGTTTAGAGATATTAAGGTTTTTGTCTAAAATAAATAGTGTTTAAGTTAAGTGAAGTTAAAATATAAATGCGTATAGTTTTATTAATAACTAGCTGTACCCTGCGCGTGTTGCTGCGCCACCAACTAAAATAAATTTGAAGGAAAGACATTACACGAATGTCCAATTAATTTTGAATCATTTTATTGATTTTGTTTCCCGTTGTCCTTATGATTCAGATGAATGGGCTTGAGTAGTACGCATTCGATCAGTTTCTAATCTCACTTTTCGTTGTTCAAGTGGTTCAAGCGAACGGCTCTCAGCGGCATATATTAGAAGATTTTCCAGTCTCAATGCTCGTCTGATTCTGAGGCTCGTAATGCTCTTTTCTTCCGTGCTTGAGGTGTAGAGCGACCAATTGCTTGTCATTCATTTTGAATAATTTTCAGTGACGCCATCCATTGGAAATTAATCGCACCAACCTCCGTCAACTCATACGCAACAACTTTGTTAAAGAATGCACAGTTTACGATTTAATTCATTTTGAGTAATTTTCAATGGTGCCACCAGTCGGAAATTAGTCATATTCACTTAGAAACCTTCTTCGGCTCATGCGCAACAACTTTGCTAAAGATCATAACATGATCAAATGCACAGTTTACGGTATAATTCATTTTAAGTAATTTTCAATGGCGCCACCTATCGGATATTGGTCATACCAACTTAGAAGCCTTCTTCGGCTCGTGCGCAATAACTTTGCTAAAGATCATAACATGATCAAATGCACAGTTTACGATTTAATTAATTTTAAGTAATTTTCAGTGGCGCCCCCTGCCGGAAATTAGTCATACCAATTTAGAAACCTTCCCCGGCTCATGCGCAACAACTTTGCTAAAGATCATTACATGATCAAATGCATAGTTTACGATTCTATAAGGTACATACAAACAAACAAATTGGATTTTGCCACGCCCCTCCGCCCACAGACCGGAAATAAAAAATCAGACTTCACAGTGTTACCCGCTTGAATATTCTGAAGATTCCCTGAAAATTTTATCAAAATCGGCCCAGCCGTTTTGGAGTCCATACGTTACATACATACACACATCCACTTTTATATATATAGATGACATTTTATACATGAAATTTAGCAGAATGATAGATCTTGAAGAAGAAAAAACACTTATGTCAACTTAAGCCATTATCATTTATTGCCACACACATATATACAACTCTTGTTTTACAGCACTAATACTAATTCGTATAATGCATATTATGTGACATAATTTATGTCACATACACAGGTATTATATTTATTTACAGAATTTAAAAAATTATGTAGAATTGTTTGCCTAATTCACTGTAATTCCAAGTTCTAGAAGAACGAGCGGAGGAGAAAGTGTATTTGTTAGCTCTTGAGAAAGCTTGAATTCGAATCTGACTTTCTAAAAGCATCTAATTTGCTTGTGGACAAAGAAGAGGTAAATTAATTAACAAAACAGCTTTAATGGAATCAAGAGGAAATTTAACTAAAAATTTGGATTTTAAACTTCTAATAACAAGAAGGGACAGCAAATTTTCGATAATATACAGCATTTTTGGACAGAATAGAATGACATAAATATTTATTTATTTATTTAACGTCAATAGATACAATATATCCTTACTCACTAAGTTAGACATATTCAAAACAGTTTATATTAATTCAACTACAACTTTAAATTAACAGTTCAAAAATATTGTTAGGATTTTCTTTAAAACATCTTTGCGCACAGAGAAATAAACTACTTGGTAGCATTCATTGAATGTTTTACAGGCACGTCTGAAGGAATCATTATTTTCGTAGTCTGATCTGTAGTAAACAGTGAAAGCATTTCAAAATTAAGTGTAGGTCGCACAGGATTATTGAATTTCAATCAACTGAGCAGGAACTCTGAATCAACATCTCCACGTATTAAACCCAGAATAAAAAGAGTACTCATCATGGCACGACGACTTTTAAGAGTTGGCAGTTTAATCAAAGCAAGTCTACTCCGATATGGCGGTAATTCATAGGAGTTCCAAACAAGACCTCGTAAACAGAAAATTAAAAACTGTTTTTGCACTGACTCAATACTATTTATATGGACTGCATAACAAGGGTCCCATATGATAGAACCATACTCCAGGATAGGCCGGACAAGAGATGTAAATAACGTTTTAGTTAAATAAGGATCAACAAATTCCTTAGACCAGCGTTTCATATAACCAAGTATGCCATAAGCTTTATTCACGATCATTGATATGTTATCCCGAAAGTTGAGTCTATGATCCAATAGAATACCAAGGTCCAAAATACTTTTAACTTTATTCAACACAGCGTTATCAATGCAATAGAACGTATCAATCTTTGAATGTCTAAAAAACGTCATATTACCAGATTCGAAGTAAGCGATGGTTGAAATTTAAACCGATACATGGCTCACCCTATGTATGTATGTATGTATGCGCAAAAAATTTAAATATTTCAATTTATATCGATGTATACAGCATTTCATTTTCAATTTTAGGCACGCAAGTCATACAGTTCTTGTTTATAAAATTCAAAAAAAAAAAGAAAAAAAAAATAACGTATTTGAAATTGTTCGATACCAAATTTGTTTATTCTCTCGCCGTTTAGATTAACGAAAAGTTAATAATAATCGTCATAGTCTAGTAGGTAGTGTGTTGGCTTATTAAACCTGTGGCCGCTGTTTGAACGCTAGTTCAAGCATCCCGATCAAAAAGAAATATAAAAGAAATATTTCTTCAGCAACTTCCTCTCAGCAGATTTCTGGCAAAAACTCTGAGAGTAAATAAAAATTCCCATGAAATTTTTCTCAAAAAAAGTCTGTCGTTCGGAGTCGCCTTTAAACTGTAGGTCCCGACATTCATGTATAAAATTAACACACCCCACATAAGTGGTGTGAGAATAGGGTTACCAACCGTACTATAAATTATATGTAGTATTGTACTATATTTCATGTGTATGTATTATATACTGTTAAAAAATATATAGTATGCAAAAATACTATATTTTCGAACCTATAAAAACAAATACATTAAACTTTAAGTGAGGTACACATTATCGAACCTGACTGACAGTCATGCTCAAATTTCTTTTGATCGACAGTGTGGCCACTGAATTTCGTCAGTCAACAGTCAACCACAAAAAATTCTATGGTGGACTGACAGTCAGCGGCCATATTTGTTTTTGAATGATAATGTGTACATAAAATCGTCAGTCAAGGTTGTTTTTTTCGTAGTATTAACATCATTTGGGTAAGGATTGTCCCGCTCATATCCAAATTATATTAAAGATAAATGAAATTTATGGAAGCGACCAAGTTAAAGTTTTTCTGAATTTTGCAAGCCATGTTTTACAATTCTTTCATAAAACTATCAAACAACTTGAGGGTAATAACACCACCATCTTAGAAGTGTATAATATTATGTCATCTTTAAAATCAGCCTTAGAGCAACGTAAAAAAGACTGTTTCTTTGGTTATGAAACTAAAAAAATTTTGATTAATATTGAAGCCAAATCTAATACAGAAAGTGATGATATAAAAAAAAATTTTCTATTATTTGTTGATAAGTGTTTGAGTTATCTCAACAAATGGTTTGATTTCAGTGAAAACAGTTGGTTGTGCAAAGTCAAAAATTAAACTTAAAAGAAGAGATTTCATTTAGCGATTTTGAGACAATATTAGAAGTTCTTAAATTGAAAGGCAAATTATGTTTTAATATGGATGAACTTTATTCTGAAATTATAATATTAAACCATATCATTGAGAAAATAAAAGACTGCACTGAGTTTAACAAGAAAGCTATAGACCAAAAATGGCAACATATTTTAAAAAATACCGGAAATAACTTACCAAATTTGGTTAACATAATTTCATACTTGCTCTCTATTCCAGCAACTTCTGCGTTCACAGAAATAATATTTTCAGTTATGAATTTTAAATGGTGTGATGAAAGAAACAGAGCAAGTATAAGTTTAATAAAAAATGAGATTTTGGTTTACATAAATTTAAAAATTGATTGTAATAAGGCATTTGAAACTTTTATTGTAGACCGTAAATTGCTAAAAGATGCAAAAAGTTCAAAAAAATATAGGTTTTAAAAAAATAAATAACAAAACTGGTTTTTATTTAATTCTTTTTAAAGCACTTTTTTTTTCCAAATATGTTGGGAACCCTATGTGAGAAGCTATTTCGTAATCCTGACTGAAGGGTTGTAATGACCAATTACGTATGTACTTATGTAGGACCTGCAATACTAGACTAACAAATTGAAATGGAACAGCAAAGTGATGCTTTGTGATAAGGAATGAAGGAAGAGAAAAAAGATATACTTAGGGCCATTATTACAACTTGCTTTTAACTAAAGGGAGGATTTTAACGGGCAGATAATTTGTTTTTCATTATTATAAGTGGACAATATGGTAGAGCTTTAACCTAAGGGAGGATCATCCTACCGGTAACTTTTAAAGTTAAGTATATGTTTGAACTTGCCAGACATATATATTATTTTCAATATGGCGACTTTAAATATAAACAAAATTAGCATAAAAATGAAGCCCGTCGTAGCCACTGCTTTTAAAAGAAACTTGTTTAATTGAGCAGTGTTATCGACATTGCTCCGGCACTGCCATATTTTTTAAAAAGTTAACTTTATTTTATCTGTAAGTTGTAAAAACGAAATGAAGTCGCCGTAGTCTAGTAGGCTTATTAGGCGTAAAGCCAGGGTTCGAGCTCCAGGCCAGACATCAAAACAAAATACAAAAAGTATTTCTTTGGCGATTTCCTCTCAGCAGATTTCTGGCAAAAACTCTGAGAGTAAATAAAATTGCCATGAAAAGTTTCTCAAAAAAAATCTGTCGTTCGGAGTCGACTTTAAACTGTAGGTCCCGCCATTTATGTATAAAATTAAGACACACAACATAAGTAATGTGAGAAACTAGGTCAATAATCCTGACTGAAGTGTTGTAATGACCAATTATGTATGTATGTAATAACGAATATAAGTTAAAGGTAACTTTACAGTTCCTTTTAGCTAAAGGTATCTTTAACTAAACCCAAGTTTAACGGCAAGTAGTAATAATGGCCCGTAACCACTTAATATTTTGTAACGTTTAATTTTATTGTAAACTGATACTTTTATATCATTAACCATATATTACCTATACATATGTATGTATGTTTTCATAGAAAAATACTGTAAAAATTTAACTGCGCGTTATTAGGAAATCAACATATGTTTCGAATATAAAACTCGAATTTAAAATTTTGCAAATCAACACCCTTTTGTAGTAGACAAGAACGAGAACTTCTTCATAATCACCCATACCGATAGTTCTCGTTTTCTACGCAGCTGGTTTTTATGGTTTCAAAACCAACATCCCACTTTAAATGTTGATTTTACAGAATAAAAAAAAAAAAAAAGAAAATAGAGACGAACCCATTTTTTTATTACTGCATGGATTACATTTTTTTTTATCATCATCTTCGGTATTTTATTACAAAAGTCATCAAAGTCTGCCTCAATGGAACTTCGAATGATGTCTTCTGTCAGAAGAAAATTTTGAATCATTTAATCTGCTGACACATACATACAAATTGTATTTATTTTCTAAATACCATACACCCCTTTTTCTTTTACCCTTTTGTTGGGTTTGAGTTGATTTATTCATAAAATTTAAAAAAAAAACAAGAAATTTCTTTGTCTGTTGACTTTTTTTTTCAAAGCCAATAAACAACATTTTAAGGATGCGTTAAAAATCAAATCCCTTTTATGTTTTTATGGCTTTTTTTTCTAAGTTTAACACTTATTTTTAGTGTAAAAGTCTTGGTATGTATGTATATGATGCTCTCGAGACAATATGCTAAAGACTTGACTGGGATTTTATTACTTTTTTCCTTTGGCCGATAAATAATTTTATTAAACAATACATTGTACAATATTAATATGTTCTACAATCTAAAGGAATTGAATAAAATCACTTTTTCAAATAAAATTATACAATATAATCGTCTTCTAAAGACATATACTGACTCAAACAATTGCCCGTACATCAAACAGACGGTGATTAAATATTATCACAATATTTCAAAAACTATTTACCAGATTTCAAGAAAGTAAAATTATTTTGAAAAGCTTAATTTGTGCTTCTTGTAATAACACTGTGCGATAGTCAAAATACACCCAACTAATGACATAGTTTATATATATATATATGTTCCTTTTACTATCCCAGGGAGCATAGGGCCGCAACAAGTTGTTTCCAATGAGCTCGCTCATCAGCGCGATGTTTGACTTCGTTCCATTGTAGATGTAGTTTGGATAGTTCGGTTACGATTTGGCGTTTCCAAGTGTGCGATGGTCGTCCGCTGCGCCTGCTTCCCTGGGAGATCCAGTCTATGGGATTCCTTGTTATGTCGTCTAATGGCTTTCGAAGAGTGTGCCCAATACAAACCCACTTGCGTCTCCTTATTTCCCTCTCAATTAGTTGCTGGTCTGTATCTGACCAGAGTTGGGCATCTGATATTACGGAAGGCCAATAAACACTCAAGATTCTACGAATACCTGAAGAGACTGGGAATCGCGCGGTGTCATATTCCACGTTTCGCAACCGTATAGTAATGTAGATTTAACGTTGAAATTGAAAATTTTAATTTTGGTGCGTCTCGATATGTTAAACGATTTCCAGACAGGGTTAAGTTGGGCAAAAGCATTGCGCGCCCTATTAATGACATAGTTTAGGCTGTGAGTTTTGTTGAGTAGAAATCAAAAATATATTTTTTTATATTTCTTAAACTTCTTTTATTTAACAAAAACTGTTTTTTTAATCTTTTCACACAAAATTATTGATTACCCAAATATTTTTTAAACAATTTTTAAAATCCAAAGTTTTTTGAAAAGTGAAGAAATGAGCCTTTAAAATGGTATACATAAACATATGGATCAAATTTACGTATTATGAGTTTTGATCGTGTGAACTTGGAAAAACTTTGTTTCTAATTTTTTCAAGTTTAGCCATTCTCAATTGCCAAATATAATTAAAAATATATGAAATAATCGGTGACATTCTGAAAGTGCATTCTCTTGTGAAGAGGTTGACACTTCGTTTGATAAAATCGGACAAAAATTGCCTTAGTTCTTATGTAAATAGTATAATAGTAGTGTTATATTTTTTATATATGTCACCTTATCAAATAAACTATCAGTTCGAAAACTGAAACGTGAAATTGACTCATTTTCCGATAAACAATCAAGATCCATCAAAATTTTTGAAAATTTTTGAACTAAAAGTTCATTTGAAAAAATATATGTATGTAGGTATGAAAAATATAATTTGACTGTTGGGCTCTTTAAATAATAACTACGGTAATTTTTGTCCGATTTGATCGAACGAAGTGTCAATATCTTCACAAGATAATGCAGAATGAATGTCATCACTTATTTCATATTTTTTAATTAAAGTTGGAACGGAAAAACTTGAAAAAATATGTAAAAAATACGCGTTTGCCAAGTTTACCTCATCAAACCTAATAGAATATTAAATCAAATAATATGTATATGTACACCGTTTTAAAGGCCCATCTCTCCTCTTTCTAAGAAAGTTTAAATTTGTGACATTGGTTCAGAAATGTTATGTGTAATCAATAAATTTGTGCTTAAAGTCCAAAAAAATAATTTAATTATGGCTCCATACTATGTTTGCAATGAATTTGTTCAAAAAACACTTACAAACGGATTCATACCACCTGAGGGTTTTGTATACCTCGATACGAGGGATTATATTCAAAACCAGTTTGGCGTTCCTATACTTTATCATTTGTATAGACGGGCCAATATCAAAGCAATTCAATGCAATCAACTTACAGATACTAATAGAAAATTAAACAAAATTCAAATTGTCCATACAGCAATTCTTCGAAATTTATTTTAATAATGACTTTGAAATTCTTTGGCGGCTAAAACTTCTAAACGTTTTTCATAGATAAGGCCAGCTATTGTGTCCCAACATTCCAGACTTCTGCAACCATTGTATCTTAGTGTATGTGCTTATTAGTTATTGTGTGCTGTACATTTTTTTTTTTACAAAATATCCCATAAAAGCTTTATGGGGTTTGAATCTATTTCTTATATTCATTAACGATCTTTTTTCTTTAACTTATAATCATATCTACTCTTTTGCAGATGCAGCAATATTTGTCATTCATATACTTTTAATTGTAGGCCGAGCACTTTGTATATTGTGGTGAAAAGGCAAAATATGAATGACTCACTCATATCCGACATAGGGTCAGGGATTGACTAGTAGGGGTGGTCGAATTTAATGCGCGAAAGACCCAGTGTTGTTTATTAACACATAAACGCAGCAATATTGCCTCAACTGTTGTTATGGATGGTGTAAATTTTAATGAGTCAGACGCTTTGGATGTTATGGTCATAGAAATTCAATGTGATTTTCGCTGGAACCAGCATATTTTTCAAGTGTCGGAAAATGCTTTCAAGTGCCTCGGTTTCTTAAGACAGTACAAGAAATACTTCATCTGATCTTCTTACTATTTACTTACATTATTGGCCATTACAACCCTTCAGTCAGGATTACGGCCTAGCCTCTCACACCACTCATGTTGTGTGCGTTAATTTTATACATGAGTAGCGGAACCTACAGTTTAACGTCGACTCCGAACGACAAGTTTTTGAGAAACTATATATTTCATGCCAGGTTTATTATTTTAATCTCAGAGTTTTTGCCAGAAATCTGCTGAGAGGAAATCGCCGAAGAAATATTTTTTTTTCCTCTAATTTCGTTTTGATGCCTGACCTGGGATACGAAGCCAACACACTACCTACTAGACTACGGCGACTTCACTATTTACACCACTTATATCCGAACGAGAAAGGAATACAACTCTCATGTGTGGGCCGGTGCCTAGAAATCTATTTTGAGGCTTCTCGATCGCATACAGGAGAGGGCAAAGCTGCTCATTAATGACGGTAGAGTATTGAACTCCATTAATTCACTGTAGTATCCTCGCAAAGTGGCTTGTGTTTTACTGTTCTATCGCTACAACAATGTCACTTATGATGATATGAAGAGAATCAAATCTGATGTCCCCAAACACTACTCCCTCTTTCCTCCTTCCCGTATATTCCTAGTTCCAATACAATGCACTGCATGAGAAGTGGCCATACCCTGAAAAAATGAGAGAACCAGAATTTAAGGTAATACGTGCCAACAATTTATTGAACAAACAAAAACAATTCATTGTTCTGAATGCTTTGGTAGAACTTAGTCAGTACAAGGACTGCGTTAACCTGTGGCGTCACAACGGGCCGCTATGCGTGCTCAAGTAAGCTTTTTGATATCAGAGCTACCGACCTTACCTGTTCTGAATGCCATTAGATAGATGTCAGAGATCAGCAATGAATATTTCAAAAGATGAGTAGAATCGAATCATACTCATAATTTCTTATACTTATAACATAACATAATTGGTCATTACAACCCTTCAGTCAGGATTACGACCTAGCTTCTCACACCACTTACATATGTTGTGTGCGTTAATTTTATACATGACTGGCGGGACCTACAGTTTAAAGTCGACTCCGAACGACAGATTTTTGAGAAGCTTTTCATGGCAATTTTATTTACTCTCAGAGTTTTTGCCAGAAATCTGCTGAGAGGAAGTCGCCGAAGAAATATTTTCATATTTTCGTTTTGATGTCTGACCTGGGATTTGAACTCGGGCCTTACGTCTAATAAGCCAACACACTACCTACTAGACTACGGCGACTACATATGAATTATTATTCATTATTATTCTTATACTTATACGTATGAATTATTTTAATATCATTGAACCTCTATTCATATTCTAAGTTTGAAGTACTCATCATATTCATACTTAACAACATGTATGATGTTGTTGATTTCGACTCTCATTCATTCAACATTTACAAGAATCACAAAATAAGTATGATTCGCGTACGAAAACTAAATACTCACTAGAAGGTTGTGTGTTTGTTCTGCTTGCTGCTCTGACTTTTTTGCTTATGTGTCTGTGTATGTTTCTTTTTTTGTAAATGCAACAACAACTAAGACTGTAAATTTTGGTGAATGATTCGAGTCAACCGAATTAGTATTAGAAGTATTTTTCTAAAACTATGAATATAAATGAGTATGCTTATGAATCAAACATATTTCGAATGGTATGAGTTTGATGTCAACTTTGTAGGCATACTCATTGTAACCCGAACTTATAAATCAACGTTGTAGTGAGTACGAATGAATCAGAGTAGTTAAATTTAAATATTGTTGACTCATTTATATACTAAATTTCATGAGTGCTTATGAGTAGCGAAAAAACGATTCATTGCTGATCTCTGATGTAAGTCAATAATTTTTATTTCTAAAGCATACAAGAACTTATTGAACGTTTTGAACAAAAGTCCTTAGAAACGATGATATTTAACAGTTGAAACATAATATCTGGACTTACGGGTACCATAACATGAACAAAATATAAGGTCCTTACAGGCGTATTGTGTGAACGACAGAAGCCACTTGTCAAAACAATGATTGGACCTTATCAGTGCGGCTTCAGACCTGGCAAGTCCACCATCGACCAGATTTTCACACTACGCCAAATCCTGGAAAAAACCCACGAAAAACAAGTCGACACACACCATCTTTTTGTCGACTATAAGGCAGCCTTCGATAGCCCCATAAGGGATCGTATTTTTGCCGCAATGTCTGAGCTCGGTATACCTGCGAAGCTGATAAGGCTATGCAGAATGTCGTTGAGCAATTCCTGCAGCTCTGTCAAGGTAGTAATGGACCTCTCCGAAACTTTTGATAAAGTGCGAGGTTTCAGACAAGGCGATCCCTTATCATGCGACCTCTTCAACTTCGTCATGAAGAGTGTTCTGCGAAAGGCGGGAGAGCATCGCAATGGCACATTTTTCAAAAAAGCGTCCAGTTGCTTGCGTACGCTGACGACATTGACATCATAGGGTGTACCAAGCGAGATGTTACTGCTGCCTTTACTACTAAGATGGGTCTGGCAGTAAATAAGGGCAAAACCGAAGTATATGTTCTCGACAAGTAGAGAATCAATACGCCGATTCTCAGATTAGGTCCGATAACTATACTTTTGATATAGTCAAGGAATTTATACTTGGCTCCGCCGTTACCACCAAAAATGATTTCAGCCTGGAGATCAAGCGCAGAATCACTCTTGCCAACAGGTGCTACTATGGTCTAGCCGTGCTTCTTTATAGCGCAAATGCATGGACCCTATTAAGCACTGATGCAGCAGCCTTGAGAGTATTCAAGAGAAAAGTCCTACGTAAGATCTTCGGTCCAGTGAGAGTTGACGATGATTTCGGCATCCGATCTCACAGTGAGCTGTATGAGCTCCTCAACGACATACATAGACGTTGTGCAGCGTTTTAATATCCAGCGGCTGCGCTGGATCGGCCATGTTGTTCGAATGAAGGAGGATGCTCCAACGAGACGTGTATTTGATGCAGGTATCTGCGAAAGACGACGAAGAGGACGACCTTGTATGCATTAGAAGGAGCAACTCGAGGAAGCCCTGTCATCGATTGGTGTGACCAACTGGCGTAGGCGCGCAAGAAACAGAGGCGCCTGGAAGGATGTGTGGCGGCAGGCCGAAACCTGTTAATCGGTTTGTCAATGGCCAATTAAGTAAGTAACAGCATTTAATTGTTAGTGATTGAAATATAATGATGAAGGAAATTAAAATCAATTTAATTGTCAAGACTGTTGTAAATGTTATTATTCGGAATCCAGTTGATTAATTATTTACGAAAAACAACAATCTCTTAAACTTTAATTCAAAATTTACTGTTTAAATTTAATTTAATTTAATTGTGTGTACATTTAAAGTAATTTTCGTTTTTGTTTGTTTGTTTGTATTTTTTATTTCTTTTTGGTCAATTTGGTATATTGAGGAAATTTTGCCTCAGTTCAGTTCCACATTGCTTTTAATATCGTAGTTTAGGAAATTAATAATAAAAAAAAAAAGAAATCAACTTTATCTTGAGTTATTTTCATGGAAATTTCTTAATTAAATTCCTTGAGTTGCCCTTTTCTGAATTCACTGAAGCTTGAGAAGAAAAAGAAAATAACTTTTTGATAAATAGTCGTCATGTTAAGTATTAAACGAGGGTTGGCAACTTAATTTTAATATTATTTTTTTTTTCTTAGCATAAACAATATAATTCTTTTATTCTTTTATTTTTTAAATTCTTTTAAAAAACTTGATATTTTTTTTTTTTTGATGATCAAAGAAAATTTATTGTGCCTGTGAAAGAAAACTACCTACGTAGTGATACTAATTTAAGCATTTGATATTTGTGAATAAACTTTCATTCGAAATATAAAAACGCATACATATATAAACAACTACAACTACATACAGCAAAAAATTCTAATGAAAATACCAAAACGTTTTAGAAATTAAATACGAAAACTTAGCATTTATTGCCAGAAAGAACGAAAGAAAAAAATCCAATATAATATGTAGCCTTCCTTTAAGGAGGCGAAATGTATGGATGGACGTTTCAATGTATGTAAGTAGGTTGTATGGACGTTTGAATAGTTGTGTGTATACGGTTTCTAAAAATAAATTCTGTTCTCCCTGTAATATAAATTGTGAAAGTTTGTGAATTCAGTTACAACTTGTCACAGCATAATTTGTGTTGTTCTTGTCCTTATGGTCACATCAACAGTACTCCTTATTGAAAAGGTAACGAGCCGATCACTAAATGTTTCCATTTCTATCTGACATTCAGCTTAACAACGGCAATGCTATCACTTTCCTCAACCTAATACAAATGTTGAAGACACATACATACATATTACTTTTATGTCCTGAATTTTTTTTTTTTTTTGTTTCCTCCTTTAGGCAAAATATATACATATGTACATACATATCTATGGTATATGTCATTAATTTTAAAATATACTATTTGTACGCTGATAACATAATGTAAATGGTGGCTATATCAGCTGTATAGGTTTATGAGGTTGGGTATTCAATATTTCAAATTATTATTCGTTATTTAAAACAAAATTAGGTTATAAAGTGCGCCCTCGATATTAGCGACTAATTGAACTAACCCAAACCTGACCTGAAAACTGTATTTTCGCAATAATAGGAATAAAAAATTATTGAAAATATATTGCGTTTTTATTAAAGTTAAAAATGTTTTTATTAATATACTGTTACGAAAATGGAAAAATCTAGATACTGGTGTTTTGCTTTTACATCGTTTAAAATTATATACAAAATTAAATTGAATTATTAAAATTATAAACAAAACTAGCTGACCCGGCGAACTTCGTCCCGCCCAAAATTGATTTTTTTTATTGCCCAAAACAGGTCACACTATATATTTGCTGTAATACGCCGCATAAAACAGTTACTATATATAAAAATAACTAACTTACTATAAGTGTGTGGATCTATCTATCTAGTTCAAAATTTAATCGAAGTCGGTACGTTATTTAGGTGAGGCATACAAAGAATAACAATAAGAGGTCCGAATCATGGGTAGCGCTGACGAAGTTGTAGTTGTTGTACTCGCTCCAAAACTAAAACTAACAGACATACATGTTAGATATGTATGTACATATGTAGTTATAAACGATCGAATTAGCCGACTTATGGTATCTTTTAAAGGGGGAGGGTTGCCACGCCCATTTTTGGTGAGTTTGTCGATATCGACTCTACGAACTTACCCACCAATTCGTCTACGATCACTATGTCCCTAAATATAAGGTTTGCCACGCCTACTTTTTGCTATATCGAATTTTTTTTAAGCCATCTAAACCTGATAAGCTTCCGCCACACGCCGATCAAGCACCTAACGCCTTCAGCAAAACATAAAATAGGCTTATTGCGCAAATAGAGTTTAAAAAAGAGTGATTAATATTTATTTACTTTTTTTTTAATAGTAGCATAGAGCATGTATATAAAGTTTGGTCGAAATCGGTGCAGTAGTTCTTGAGTTACGGTGCAAAAACACAAAAAACTAAATATTGCGCCATCTGTCGGACGAACTTCAAACTACACAGAAGCACTCCTCACGCCCCATAGAACATGTATATTAAATTTGGTCAAAATTGGTTCGTGCGTTCTAGAGTTATAGCGTGAGGAAGGAAAACCCGACTTATTTTTATGTAGTAGATCAACAACAACAAAAACAACGAACTTGTTTACAAATTATCGCGCTGCGTAAAATAACAACGAACCCCAGCATAAAAAAAATTATAAACAAGTAAACAAAAATATACCAACAAACACTATAAGAAAAAATGTAAACAAAATACACAAACAACAATAATGAAACAACGATGTTTACATTTATAGCAGGGATTACCATTTCATAGCACAATTGTGCAGAGAGAATTCACACATATTGCATATGCTCTTTTATTTAGATGTCGATCAGACTGCGACAAGCACACATGTCAGCGGATGCTGTAATATTTTTTTTCAGGTTTACACTCCAAAAATATTTTATGTTAAAAAATACTTGTATTAAAATTCAATATCCTATATGTTCGCAAAATACATTTTGATTGTTTTAATATTCAAGTAAAGAATTTAAATGACAAGGAAAGAGAATAACTTTTTATGGACATAAATCTATAATTTGAAAAAAAATAAAAGGTTGATTATTAGTATGTGACGAAATTTATCAATCAAAATTAGACTCTAGCATATAAATATCTAAAAACATTCCTTAATTATTATGTCAAAGATGTATAACTTTATGTATGTTGATGAGATGGAAATCAAAATAGCGTATAATACTAACACTGTTCTATGACTGTAAATAAATAAATTCTCTCAACTTATTTTTTCTCTCTTTACTTACTAATACACAACCAAAAAAATTTTGGTAACCCCTGATTTATAGAGATCTCGAGAAAGCGGCGAAGCCACGGACATCGCCTTCAAGAACATTCATCAGACTGTTTACGTTGCCTTATAAAAGACAAAGCAGGCAACTGAGTTAGTAAAAGTTCAGTCAGTCTTGTGTGAAGACGCGATGTGTTTGAAGAGAGTAATTGTGGTTTGAAGATCTCCATTACAAAGATCTGTCGAACAATTGACTACATAGTAGTTGTTATCGTCTACGCAAAAGAGTGCAAAGAGGAATAACAAACAAAGCAATTGTTGTCGTTTACATCAAGTTTTGAACAGTGGCACACAGAATTGTGCGAATAATCAAGAATTTTAATTAAAACTAAACACAAATTTATTTTTATTTTATTTGCAATCTATGAGCTCATATTTTAAACGTTTTTAAAAGGTAAAAGCGTAACAATACATAACCAAGTATTTACATTTTAAATATTATTAAAGAAACCAAATAGTTTGAAATACTTTTTTGTGAAATTATTTTTCAAAATAACAGCTGTATGTTGGCTTGTCATTTTCTAAAGCCTAATTGCCCATCTTACTTACTTGCTTAATTGGCCATTAACAACCTGATTAACGGATTTCGGCCTGCCTTAGCACATCCTTTCAGGCTCCTCTGCTTTTTGCGCGTCTTCGCCAGGTGGTCACACTAATCGATGACAGGGCTACCTCGATTTGGTCCTTCCAACACAAACTATGTCGTCCCCACATCAAATACATGTTTCGCCGGAGCATCCTCCTCCATTCGAACGACATGGCCGGATGTTAATGCGCTGCACAACGTCCATGTCGCTAAGGAGCTCATACAGCTTATTGTTGGATCGGA
This sequence comes from Sarcophaga caerulescens, assembly GCA_927399465.1. NCBI lineage: Eukaryota > Metazoa > Arthropoda > Insecta > Diptera > Sarcophagidae > Sarcophaga > Sarcophaga caerulescens. Next base: position 25,509,223 of record OV656867.1, read on the forward strand.
TGCGGAGATCACCGCCAACTCGCACTGGACCGAAGATCTTACGTAGGATTTTTCTCTCGAGGCCTTTGCGTCAGTGCTTAATATTGCACATGCTTCTGCGACATAAAGAAGCACGGGCAGTATGAGCGTCTTGTAGAGTATCAGTGTTGTCGTAGGAGAAAGGTCTCTGCTACTCAATTGCCTATTGACACCATTGATGAACCTGTTGGCAAAACTAAAATCACTTTTGGTGGTAACAGCTGAGCTAAGATTAACAAATTCTTTGACTATATCGGAAGTATAGTTATCGGCCGTAATCTGGGACCCAATACGCCTCATTTTCCTGAAAGTGAAAATATTATTAAAAAATCGCGTAAATTGCATATTGTTTATTAAAAACTGTGACGATTATAGAACCTGGAACGTTAAAAATTAAGATGTCGCAAGAATCGGGTCGTCGTGATAATTTGCAATCCGAGAATACCGAGCATGCATTGTATTAGTTAAAAATATCAGCCCAGGCCTTTAAATAATCACATCAATTGATCCATTACTTGCATATGTATCTACATATGAACAGTGGACAGCAAAAGTATTAGTACTCTAACATATTTTGACAAAAAAAGTAACCACAGGCTTAATACTCTTGCACAAAGTCCCGATATGACTTCAAGAGAGTATTTAGGAGATCATTTGAAAGAACGGTTACGTAATCGCTAAACCTCAAACAAAAGTCAACCGAAAAACTTGCTCATGGTGCCACTAGAAAACACTCAACAAAACTTGTACATTCAATTCCAAAATGGGTTAAATGGAGTGCTTGACCTTAAGGGATATTCTACTAAATACAAAGGATAACATTTTCATATATTAGGCCTTTGAATTTTAAATTTACTCAGGGTTCTCCTTGGGTGTACCTATGGGGTCATCTGAAACTTTTCCTTATTTTTCTCTTGTTTTATGAAAAACATTAAAATATTGTTTGTTTAATAATAAAAGAGAAATAAATTAATAAAATAAAAATAAAAACCTTAATTTTTTATACAAACTGTTGGTTAAAATTCATGAAATTGTAAATTTATATGTGAGTACTAAGTCTTTTGGTGTCCACCCTATGTATGTCGTTAATTTACATAGATATTGTCTTGTAAAGGAAGTTGAAGAACTTTAATTCTTTCAAGTAATATTGAAGGAGTTAGGTTAGGTTAGGTTGAAGTGGTAGCTCTGATATCAAAAAGCTCACTTGAGCACGCATAGCGGCCCATTTTGATGCCACGGGTGAACGCAGTCTCCACAATCAGGGAAGGGGAAGAAGTTGGTCAGCGCAAGGGCTGCACATCAAAAGCACTACTACCCTACACTGGAAAACCAGCCAGAAAGTTTGATAAACGAAGCTATATCCTTGACATCAATAGATGATAGCTCCGTCGGGATGACAAGAAATGGAGAGCCAAATAGCCTATATCTGCACCTCGCAAGAGATGGGCATTGACAAAGGAAGTGGATAACAGTCTCCTCTTCCTCAGCGGATCTGCACCCACGGCAGAAGTCATTATACGGGAGCCGCGGCCTTTCCGCGTGTCTACCCATAAAACAATGACCTGAAAGCACGACCTGTGATTGAGATGATGCAACGACCAAGTCCAAGTAACTGGTTGGTACGCCTTCTATCCAGTAGGGGCCAGGTGAGTCTAGCGGTAGAGCAGGACTCCTCATTGACCCAGGATAGGTTGGCGTCTGGAAAGAATTTTCGCGCAATGTCCAACTTGACCGAGGTGAGTGGCATACCCAAGTCTACTGAAGAGGATTCCGGAAGGAGTGCATCAGCTCAGCGGCCCTGCAGTTCCCTGGAATGTCAGGGACCCAGACCAGTGTGACACTAAAGCGTTCAGAAAGAAGGTCGAGACAGCGACGACATTCCCCAACGATCCTGGAGTTATTCACAGCACCCGACAGAGATCTAATGTCAGCCTGACTGTCAGTGAAGACTGAAACGCGAGTACAAGAAGCCCCGTTGACGAGGATCCATTCAGCGGCCCGGTAAATTACCGTCACCTCCGCCTAAAATACGCTACAGTAATCCGGCAGTTGGAGAGAGATGATGCGGGGATCTGAGAAAGGACGTTGGAAGGACCAAATCGAGGAAACACTGTCATCGATTGGTGTGACCAACTGGCGTAGGCGCGCAAGAAGCAGAAGCGCCTGGAAGGATGTGTTATGGCAGGCCGAAATCCGTTAATCGGGTTGTTAATGGCCAAATAAGTAAATTAAGTGAGTAAGAAAAGGGAAATGGACTGACTAGAACAGCATTGTGTTCAGGGTCCGCCCTCCTCAATAGACGAAAATGCAGCGGGTTGCACCAACTATGTAGTAAAAATTATTAACACCGTTTTTAGGACTTACACCTAAGCCGCTAACTCTTCGCTAACTTTCGTCAGAGCAAGTTGCGTTGTGTTCATAAAAAGAACCACAAATCTGCACTAAATTATGAGACTGCTTACGAGTTATAAGGTTAGTTTAATTAACCGTCCATATTTATTTGGAGAGAGTCTTGTTCCACAAGACTCTGATCAATGTGCAAATAATTGGATTGCATGATGAAAGCGAAAACAGCAGGCCGGGGACAAATGTAAGCAAATTCAGACACACATTTTTATATGAACTCTTCTTTTACTGTAAATTATTTTTCTGTTTTTGTATTGCGTTATTAAATTATACGAATTTACATGCGGCAAATGCTACATTTTTATTGTTAAAACACGTTACAAGCATCAATATTTTAATAAGTACAGCAAATTGTATTGGATACACTTAATTATGCGCGCAATAGTGTATTTCAATAGGCTTTTTATGCCTACCCTTCGGTTTTAATGTTTAAAATATCAACCACAAAACAAAATATCAACCAAAATTAACAGCTTTAAGCAACTCTAATCGGAAACAATGTTCGATGCATAAAAAATCACAATATTTTTATGCTCAAGTCATTGAAAAATCAAAAACACACAAAACAACAACTCAAAGCAAACATTATATTCAGGTCGATCAGAAAAAGAAAACTCCAAAATAATAACAACAAAAACTACTAACAAAAAACGGTCATCATGAATACAGAACTACCACTGCACAGTGTTACTACTGTAATAGAAATACGTTTTTCTTTATTTTTTATTAAAAACTGGCTGGAACGCTGCTGGCAAATTAAAAAGAAAAAGTACAAAATTAATATATGGGCAATTTCGTGTCAAGTGACCCAATTTTTAAAATCGATGTCTTCCGATTTGGATGAAATTTGCACCAAGGTTAGTACTATTGGATAGTTGGCCAGACACAAAGAAAGCTTACTTCTTAATGGGATGCGAGTGGAAAAACTCTAGCGTGCGATACTGAAGCTCTAGTAGCTCAATTTTATCAGCGAGATGATATGAGTCGAATGATGCCAGGAATGAAAGACTGGATGTCTGTTCGAATCGATGGCCAGAAAGTCCAAATGCAGAAGAGGATGATGTTTTTCCACTCGCATCCCATTAAGTGACCACAAAGCTCTTAAAGGAAAAGAACTAAGCTTTCTTTGAGCAAAAAAAAACATCCATTAAAAAAAATATAGTGCATATGGTAAAATTTAAAAACTTTGGTTTTGAGTTAAAATATTTTTTTTATAGATATGCCTCTTGCTACTAAGTGCCCACAAAGACCTTAAAGGAAATGGTCTAAGTTTTCTTATGAGGAAAAATAAAAAAAAACTCCATTTCGAAAAAAATGGGGGAAAATGAAAATGGTACATGTGCCAAATATTGAAAAATCTTATTCTTGAGTTAAAAAATAATTTTTTTTGATAGATATCCCACTCGCATCCCATTAAGCGATTATTATGAAGGCCTTAAAGAAAATTTTATAAGCTTTCTTTTAAGCAAAAAAAGGGCCCAAATTGAAAAAAAATTAAAAAAAAAAAATTAATTTTTAAAAAAAAATAAAAAAAATTTTTTTTTAAAAATTAAAAAAATTATATTTGGAAAGATTGAAGAAATAGCTATCTAATATCCTTTGGAAAATTTTTGCTAGGACCAATAGGTGAAAAGTTACACACATTTAAAAAAAAACCCTGTATGACCAAAATGTCCAACTTTGACCCCCTCTAACTCCGGCAGTTCTGGACTGATAGAGCTGAAAATTTGTGTCTGGCCAACTATCCAACAGTACTAACCTTGGTGCAAATTTCATCCAAATCGATTTTAAAAATTGGGTCACTTGACACGAAATTGCACATATTTAAGCAGTTAACAGATAAAATCTCAAAGATTACCTTGTAGGTGCCATATTTGACATGATTCCAAACACTTGCAGTAGGCTGCAACAAACAATAACACTACAGATGCCGCTATGGCATAAAATTTATAAAAATTGTGCAGAACAAAGACGGCGATTTGAAAATAGCAACTTACATTAAAAGACATACATACATACATACATATGTACATAACAGAGGTCAGCAATGAATCGTTTTTTCGCTACTCATAAGCACTCATGACATTGTGAATATAAGTGAGTCAACAATATTGAAATTTAACTTTGTACTCTGATTCATTCATACTCACTACAATGTTGATTTATTAGTACAGGTTGCAATTAGTATGCATACAACGTTGACATCAAACTCATACCATTCGAAATATGTTTGATTCATTTAGAAAAATACTTATAAAACTTATGAATGATTCGAATGACTCGAAAAATTCACCAAAATTTACAGTTTTAGTTGAAAGACACATAAACAAAAAGGACAGAGCAGCAAGCAGAGCAAACACACTACTATTTAGTGACTATTTTAATGTTCGTACGCGAATCATACTTATTTTGTAATTCTTGTAAATGTTGAGTAATTGAGAGTATGATGAGTACTTCAAACTTTGAATATGAGTACAGGTTGCATGATATTAAAATGAGTATGAATGCCTATAAGTATCAGAAATTATGAGTATGATTCGATTCTACTCATCTTTTTGAATACTCATTGCTGATCTCTGATACATAATTGGTCATTACAATCCTTTAGTCAGAATTACGACCTAACTTTTCACACCACTGATGTTGTGTGTGTTAATTTTATACATGAGTGCTGGGACCTACAGTTTAAGGTCGATTCCGAACGACAGATTTTTTTTTTGAGAATCTTTCCTTGGCAATTTTATTTACTTTCAGAGTTTTTGCCAGATATCTGCTGAGAGGAAGTCGTCGATGAAATATTTTTCATGTTTTCGTTTTGATGTCAGCCCTGGGATTTGAACCGAGGCCTCACGTCTAATTACCATCATTAGTAATGCGATGAACTCGGTCAATTGTTGATGTTGCATTTCTAAAACCAAATTATTGTTCAGGAACTACGTTTCCTTGTTAAATTATCTGTTTGATGCGAACTTACAGTACTTTCTCGTACAGTTTCGATAAGATGGGCAAAAATGATCTGGGCTTTTATGATCTACCTTAAGGTGGAGGTGTTAAAGTTTTTGGCATCATTATTACTTTAGTGACTTTCCAAAACGATGATACGTGAAGCATTTTAAAAGAGCAATTGAATTTGTGTTATTATTAGGATTACCGCTTTTTATTATTTAATTAAAATAGATTTTGTTTTGTATAAGTACATATTTATTAAAGAGAAGAGCTCATTTTTATTCCATAGTGTACGTACATACCTGATTACGGCCGATAACTATACTTTTGATACAGTCAAGGAATTTATTTTTCTTGGCTCCGCCGTTACCACGAAAAATGATGTCAGTCTGGAGATCAAACACAGGATCACTCTTGCCAACAGGTGCTACTATTATCTCAATATGCAATTGAGTAGCAGAGACCTCTCTCGTACGACAAAACTAATACTCTACAAGACGCACATTCTACCCGTGCTTTTTTATGGCGCAGAGGCATGGACCCTATTAAGCACTGATGCAGCAGCCTTGAGAGTATTCGAGTGAAAAGTCCTACGTAAGATCTTCGGTCCAATGCGAGTTGGCAATGATTTCCGCATCCGATCCTACAGTGAGCTGTATGAGCTCCTCAACGACATAGACGTTGTGCAGCGTATTAATATCCAGCGGCTGCGCTGGCTCGGCCATGTCGTTCGGATGGAGGAGGATGCTCCGGCGAGACGGGTATTTGATGCGGGGATCTGCGGAAGTCGCTGAAGAGGACGACCTTATATCCGTTGGAAGGTCCAATTCGAGGAAGCTCTGTCATCGATTGGTGTGAACAACTGGCGTAGGCGCGCAAGAAGCAAAGGCGCCTGGAATGATTTGTTGCGGCAGGCCGAAAACCGTTAATCGGGTTATTATGGCCAATTAAGTAAGTAAGTACGTACATACCTGTAATCTTAAGAGTACCCTTTTTAAACACACCCGATATTTGAATTTATAAAATAAATTTAAATTATAAAGTGGAATATGTATCAATTTTTTGATTACCATAATATTAAAAAAGGGTCACTTTATTTAATTGAAGTTTGCTTATGTGAAAACTTCGTTACATTTGCAATTTACCAAACTCGACTGTATTCTTAAATTCAATGATTATTTATACATTTTATTTTGGTTTTATTCTTGCAACAAATTGATATTTGTTTTCTACACACTGTGCGTATATTACAAAGAACTTCAGTTACTAGAGATGTGAAGCTTAAATAAGGCAGTATTTTGTAAACAACATGATGTACCAGAAAAACTGGTTTCATGATTGTTGTTTACACCAAACTGAAGCCAAGCTCGAAATGAAAACGGAGAGATGAAGAAAAAAACTCTTTAAATTTTTTTTCTTTTTATTCCAATACACCCTTTGTTGCACTATAGTTCTGGAAAGCATGATCAGTTTTTCATCAAGTTTGAAACAATCATTGCAATTGCAATAGAGCATAGTAATGTACGGTATAGGATGGGAAATTTAAAAGTTTAAATTTAAAAACGAAGTAAAACGAACACGGTTGGAAATTTCACTCAATTTATATTTTTGTTGTGAAGTACAATTGTACCGCTTAGAAATGGCTAGCCTCACAGTACCACACTGAGATAGGTGCCTCCATTGACCGTAATGATTGCGCCGTTCTTATTTTCAAAGTAATATGAACCAATAACGCCGCCGCTCCACAAGCCGCATCACACAGTCACTCGTAATGGGTGCATTGGCTTCTGTAAGGGGTTTTCTAAGTGGGTTTTCTAAACCCCTAACTTACGCACCAAGATGAAAATGAGCTTCATCCGAAAAGATGATTTTTTTTTTGGCAAAATCAACATCATTTGCAGCAAAAACAAAGCAGATGGTTATGTGGCTAAAAAATTTTGAACCAATTTAACTTTGTAAGGCGTCATACCGAGATCTTTTCGCAATATTCGTAGTATGCGAAAATGTTCAATACGTGAAATGTTCAATTTTTGAAAACGATGATGAGTTAATGTTGATGGATTCTCACGTACACTCTCAGCCACAGCTTTGATATTTTCTGGTGTACGCACTGTACGAGCACGCTCACGTCTTGCGCTTCAACAATGAAACCAGTTTCACGAACTTTAGGAATAAATTTGCGTATACCGGACATTGTTGGTCCATGTCTGCGACCAATTGTCTTTGTTTTGGAAATAAATTTCCAATAAATCCTAACATTGCTCAAACGTATGTAAATCGATTTATTACGTTCAGTGGACGTTACGTTACGTTTTTACCTTTTTAAAAACGTTTAAAATATAAGTTCGTTGATTGCAAACAAAATAAAAATAAATTGGTGTTTATTTTCAATTAAGTTCGCATAATTTTTGTGTGCCACTGTGTCCAACTTGATGTATACAACAATAATTTGTTTGTTCGTTATTCTTCTTTGCTAAAACCCTTTGCGTAAACAACAACACTTGTTCGTTAGATCTGTAAAGCGGAGATCTTCAAACCAAGACTATTCTCTTCACACGCAACGCGTCTTCACACAAGACTGACAGAATTCTTACTACTACTCGTTGCCTGCTTTGTCTTGCCTTTTTATATGCCCACGTAAACAGTCTGATGAATGTTCTTGAATTTGAATGTTCGTGGCTTCGCCTTCTCGAGAATTCTTGTGGTTTCATTGTTGCTTCTGTATTTTATTTAAATTATTTGTTGTTGCGTTCTCGCTTACTTGTCTATCCCCTTTTCTTTCATTCTCATGGTTTTTGTTTTTGTAGCTTTTGTTTATCATTTTAATGTTAAACGATGTTACACCGTTTCCATTTTCGTAATAATACTAAATTTTGTAACGGAATAAAATGACATAAGTATTTCATGATTCGAAATAACCGATGGTTCAAATTTAAACCGATAGATGGCCCACCCGATATTTGGTAAGTAAAGCGAGAATAATTCGCTTAAGCAGCTTTAAAATGTAAACATATTGTTTTGTTTCTTACTTGGCTCTGGGGACTTCTAGCACTTTGCTTTACAGTGTTATATTGAAACAGGTTTTGATAAATCCAACTACAAATCAACTTCATATAGAAAACTAATAACTTTAATAAATAAAATAGAATTTGCAACTACAATATTTGTAATGTAAACACTAAACGATAACAATTCATTGCGTTTTAATAAATACTACAACTTTTTAAAATGTTAACGCAATTGACAGTCAGTCACTCTCCATAATCGTAATCATGCATATTTTTATCATATCGTATCGTATCGCATCGTATCGTATAAACAATAGTTATTACATTTATCATCATATCATTGAATTTGAATTTATTTTTTCATTGTTATTGAAATCTTAATTAAACCGAACAACTTTTTATCAAATTTTATGCTTCTGGAGTAAATAGTTTTTCATATGAAGTGAGAGGGACTAGCGTAAAAACTTTACCATATATTTGGTAGAACAGTCAGATATGAATGTTAATAAATGTTTATTTCAATAATTTTGATCATTTTGTAAATAAAAATAAATAAATACTGAATAGAAGTCGCCGTAGTCTAGTAGGTAGTGTGTTGGCTTATTAGACTAAAGGCCCGAGTTCGAATCCCAGGTCAGACATCAAAACGAAAATATGAAAAAATATTTCCGGCGACTTCCTCTCAGCAGATTTCTGGCAAAAACTCTGACAGTAAATAAAATTGCCATGAAAAGCTTCTCAAAAAACTGTCGTTCGGAGTCGACTTTAAACTGTAGGTCCCGCCACTCATGTATACAATTAACGCACACAACATAAGTGGTGTGAGGAGCTAGGACTGAAGAGTTGTAATGACCAATTATGTATGTATGTATGTAAATACTGAAAGTCTTTTCTACTATATTCTAATATTTCGTTAAAATTAGGAATACACTTCCAATTAACAGTTTGTCTAACTAATTTTCGTCAATCGTTCAAAACAATAGCCAATTTGAGTTTAAAAATAATTTATGAAATCCGAAAATGCCTTGGGTAGTAATGAATTCTTCAACTGTCATACATATTCACAGTAGGAAATATAAAAAATAATTAATATTCACTTTATTTGGAATCAGATAACAGATTTGTTAATAAAGTATTATCGGGTACATAATAGGTAATACTTTAAACGTAATTCTTAATAATTACACTATGCGACAAAATAAAAAAATTAAATATACCCAACTAAGTACATAGGTTGTGATTTTTGTTGAGTAGAATTCAAAAATATTTTTTTTTTATTTCTTGAACCCTCCAAACTTGTTTTATTTTACAATAACTGTTTTTCGGGCTTTACGCAAAAATTTATTGATTACACAAACATTTCTCAACCGATGTCCAAAATTTAAACCTTATTAGAAAGGAGAGGGATAGGCCTTTAAAACGATATACATATATATATTATTTGACTTAATATACTATGAGGTTTGATAAGGTAAACTTGACGAGTGCAAATTTTTTTCATATCTTTTGAAGTTTGTCCGATCAATACTCATAACATGTAAATGTGAACCTTATACTTATGCACACTATTTTAAAGGCTCATCTGTTCCCTTTTCAAAAAACTTTGGATTTTGAAAATAGGTTAAACAATATTTGGGTAATCAACAATTTTTTGTGAAAAGATCAAAAACAAAAACAGTTTTTGTAGAATAAAACAAGTTTGGAGGGATCGAGGGATATAAAAAAAATTTTGAGTTCTATTCAACAAAACTACACTATGTCATTAGCTGGGTGTATTTTGACTGTCGCATCATGTTATTTGTGACAAACAAACATTCCTAATATGAACAAAAGGAATTAAAAAAAAAACTCTGAATATAGATACGCCCTTCATTTGAGTGCAAATATAATGTATGAACTAGTGTATCGGAGACTATTCTGAAGCTGTATTATTAATGTATTCATTAATGACTGCAAGGTATCCAACTTTATTAAATCACTATATATCGGGTCCGCCATCTAACGTTTTTTTTTCAACTAGTGCTTATTTCGTGAATGGTAACACTTAGCTCATGTCTGATTTGACAGATAATTAGTTTTATCCTTCCGCTGAACGAATATGGTTGTGTATACGCTTGAACAACGCTGGGAAATATTGCGACATTACTTTGAAAATCATGGTAATGTTGCAGAATGTGTGCGAAAATTGCGTACGGATTTTGGAAGAAGAGAAGCACCGTCAGCTCCGTATGTTCGTTATCTTGTGAAAAAAGTGAAGGAAACTGGCATCCTCATCGATAAACCAAAGCGTGAAAAGAGTGCGTACAAAGTGTGCGTGAAGCGCCATCAACATCAATTCACCGTCGTTCTCAACAATTGAACATTTCGGAGACATCATTGAGACGAATTTTGCATTAAGACCTTGGTATGGCGCCATACAACTTTGTGAAATTTTATAATTCATGTGTATCAAAATTCATCTTTTTTTTCTCTTCATTCAAATTTGGGATTTAAAATACAGGTTTACCCTAATATACATATATTACAAACCAAGAAATTTCTGGTAAATTCGAAACTGTGATAATTTTTTGTTCGAAATTGTTGAAATCGAAGTTGTTGATGTTGTTTCCATCATATTCAAATTCATTTGAAACATTTAAATAAACGCAGTTGGCAGTAGTGTAAGTAGGGATGCAAACGATACATCTATGTTATCGAAACATCGATATTTTACACATAATTTTCGATGTTTAGCATTTATGGACTATACATCGGCGATACATCGGCTTTAAATGATAACAACAACTCAAGCAGCGTAAGTAAAATTGACTATCTTTCTTGCGGCAGTTCTACGAAACTTTTACAGCCAAATGTTGATGATTTCATCAAAAATATACAAAGTGTATCCACTCAGGATGGAGCAAAATCCAAAAAAATAACAGAGGCCATAGTAAATTTTATAATTTTTGACAACAAATCGTTCGGTACAGTAGAAGGGAAAGGTTTTTTACAGTTGATGAAGGAAGTTTGTCCATTATATAAGGTGCCAAGTCGGGAAACTATAAAGTCTAGGATCGATGACAGATATAATGTTATGAGTAATCTATTTAAAACGTATATAAAAAAACCGAAAATTATTGCATTACCTATCACATTTGGACGGAAACTATGCAAAACAAGTCATTTGTAGGTTTGACAATAAACTTTTTGAAAAAAGTTGAACTCCTCAGCGGTACATTAGGCGTTTTTGAACTGACGAAAAGACATACATCAGCGTATATAAAAGAAAAACTTCATGATATATTTTTTGAATGGAATGTATCTATTGCAAAAGTTTCAGCTATCATCACAGATAATGATAGCAGTGTTATGAAGGTTAATCGGGAAATGTTTGGTGAAAAAAGGATTATTTCTTGCTTTGCTCAAACGGTTAACTTAGTTGTTACTAAATCTATGGAAAATATAAACGATTTGAACGCGTTGTTAACTAAAGCACGGGATATCGTTAAATTCATAAAGAAAAGTGTTAATGCAAGTGGCGAAGTAAGAAAGAAACAAATGAAGATGGGCTTAAAAGAAGGTCAAATTAAAAAGTTGGTATCAGATGTTCGCACAAGATGGAATTCTTGCTTTTACATGCTTCAAAGATTTATAGAATTGGTATCTATTGTAGGAGCAATATTATTATCAATATTGTCAATGGTTATAGGAATTGAAATAAACTGCATAAAAGAAATTATAGAACTGCTATATCAATTTGAAAAGTTAACAAAAGAATTTTCTGGTGATAGTTATGTAACTGTGAGCAAAGTTATTCCACTATTCAGCTGTGTTCGTGAGGTTATTGAAAATATAAAGCCTAAAATTTGTATTGGTCTTAAATTTAAAGAGGAAATAAAAAACAACTAGAAAGACGGTTTGATTACATCGAACATTCTGTAATTCTTTCCTTATCGACTACTCACGACTCCAGATTTAAATTAATGCATTTCAAAAGCTCAGAGGCCAAAGGAAAAGTAGTCAGTTACCTTAATAAATACGTTCGAGAATATAATGGTTCTCACTCTTCGACAACTTCCAATAATGACACATCTGATGATGACGAAAATGATTTACAATCTGATATTTGGAAATACCACAAACTTTTAACCCATAAAAAATATGAAACAAAACTCATCCTCTACTATAGACACCATTAGCGAAACGGAAGTACAAATATACCTATCATCCCCAGTAACACCAATAAAATGCGATGCAATCGTTATTTGGGAGGACATGAAATCTTTGTTTCCAAAACTATCGCGAATTGCACTTCAATATCCCCCAATTGTTGCTACTTCTGTGCCAAGCGAGCGCTTGTTTTCGGAAGCTGGTACAACAATAATACAAGAAAGAAATATACTTTTGGGATCTAGGCTTTCAAAGCTACTTTCCCTGAACTCTATCTCAAAATTACTCATCTCAATTAAAACCAAAATTATTTCATCTTTTATAAAATTTATAAATTAATTAATTATTTGTTCAACTAATTAATAACTGTGGAAATGTATGTACGTATACAATTTGTTTTTTAGCCTATGAGGCTGGTTTGTTTTACTTTTTATGATAATTGAAATGAATTATTAAATAATTTTCGTCAAAAAACTTAGTTATTCCTTTAAATAATATAATAAAAATAATAATAATAATAATTAACAATAATTAACCTCTTCAGGGACGATTTTTTTATGGTGACGAAAATTTGATTAAATTTTGTTTTCCTTTTAAATTAATTAACTTTATTTTAATAGGAATTCAAAAAGCAAAAAAAAAATTAAAATTCACAAAAAGGGATAACGTCCACATTTGTGGCCACTGAGCGTTAATGGTAACATATGTGTGAAATGCTTTCATACATTCCAGGCATATATGTTTATTCTTAACATTTCTCACAAATGTAGAGAGTTCGTCTTATACAATTTTTGTCGTGACATCTGGGGGGATTTTTCAGTTCCTTGTATTTAGGATAATGACTTATACCGTCCAGTCTGATTCCAGGGTTAACTTTAGTGCAGCTGTTAGATTTTTTAGGTAGTGATGCTAAAACTTATTATATTAAATACATATATCTGATATTATTTTTTTCAAATATTAACGATTTCTTGATATAACCAATAAAACAGATTGCCAAAGAATTATTTCACATTTTTTTTTAAGTATCCAACTATGCATCGGAAATAATATCATCAGTGCAGACAAACGGTAAAATGTTTACTTCTCTTGTTAGAGGATTTGGTAGTCAATAAGTTATTATCAAGTTTTTGTTGTTTTTATTATTATTACAATTATAATTAAAAAGAATTAAACGTCCACATATGTGGCCAAGGGCGTGAAGGGGTTAAATAATATAATAAACTTTAGTTAACTTCTGTCAACAGTAATACTTAAAGACGAGATAGAACGAACAATGATAACTCATCAAATATCCTATACAACTCCGATGTTAATACCAATTAAAGTGCGTATTACATTTCGTAGTTCCATGAGAGAAGGAAAATTCATAAAATTCCAATAATAGGCGCTTACTTAACACTGTCACATTTCTCAAAACCTTAAATATTCCTCAACTTTAAGGATGGAACTGCATATGTTTTTCTTTTCCCTTTCATTACCTGCAGAATGTAATGTGAGATTGGATGACGCTAATTGCTAAACTAATTATTTAATAAACCCTAAACTCTTGGGTATTTCAGGTTAAAAACAATTTTTGCAAATGCTAAACCTAAGGACATGTGGAAAGTAGCTAGACGTGTTCATTTTTCCAAAATATTTTCCTCCTATATTCAGTGTAACTTCAGTTTATATAATCCTAAGTCCATTGAAATCATATGCAACTGTTCTTGACAAGACCTCAAGCAATTCCTTAACAATGAAAACATTTCGTTCACCTATACAGACTTGATCACTTGTTCTCGAACAAAGAGAACGAATAAAAAACCAAAAAAAAGCAAAAGACAAACTGGCATCATCATCAACGTCATCCCCATTTGTTGCTTGTCTCACGCCACATTTAACACAAGTAATTACCTTAAAATTTACAGAAGCAAAAACAAAAATGAGAAAAAAAAAGTTTTTTAAGAGTGTATTCGCATAAGAATCTTATTCCATACATTGCACAACAACAACAAAAACAACAGTTGTTATATATGTATGTATGTGTACATATATCAAAAAAAAAAGCAAAGCATTGAACAGACAATTAAACTAAAACTCCTTTGATAGCCTTGATCCCTTTCCCGTACGTGTGATGGTAATGAAATATGGAACACAGTAAATTTAACTTAATTCTTCCATCCGTACCAAAGCACAACAACATTTTGAATGACTAATAAAGGAATAAATTTCTTTAAGTTTTAGTCTGACAGCAAAAAAAAAAGAGTTCAAAAAATATTGTTTATTTTTATGTACTACATAGCATGTCGATTTGTCTTACTGTCTATATTTTAATACAATAGCAGCAACAGCAGCAGACAAAATATTTTGTATTTTTTTAAGAAATTACACTATGCGACAAAATAAAAAAATTAAATACACCCACCTAATGACCTAGTGTAAGTTGTGAGTTTTGTTGAGCAGAACTCAAAAATATTTTTTTCATATTTCTTGAACCCTCCAAACTTGTTTTATTTGACAAAAACTGTTTTTTTGGACTTTACGCATAAGCACAAACATTTCTGAACCGATGTCCAAAATTTAAAACTTATTAGGAAGGACAGAGATGGGTCTTTAAAACGATGTACATATATATATTATTCCACTTAATATGCTATGAGGTTTGATGAGGTAAACTTGACAAATGCAAATTTTTTTCATATTTTTTCAAGTTTGTCCATTCATAGTAGCAAACTTTAATAAAAAAAAATATAGAATATGTGATAATATTCTTAAAGTGCATTCTATTGTGAAGAGATTGACACTTCGTTTGATAAAATCGAACAAAAATTACCGTAATTATTATTTATTGAGCATAAAAGTCGTGTTATATTTTTCATACATATTTTTTCAAATGAACTTTCCGTTAAAAAATTTTCAGAATTTTTGATGGCCCTTGATCGTTTATCGGAAATTGTGTCAATTTCTGGTTTAAACGACCATCAGAAGTTGGAAAATGATTGCGCAAAGAGAAATAATATCCAAGATCCATCAAAACTTTTGAAAATTTTTGAACTGAACGTTCATTTGATAAGATGACATATATAAAAAATATAACACGACTGTTATACTATTTAAATAATAACTAAAGCAATTTTTGTCCGATATGATCAAACGAAGTGTCAATCTCATCACAAGATAATGCACTTTTAGAATGTCATCACTTATTTTATATTTTTTAATTAAATTTTGCAATTAAAAATATCTTAACTTGAAAAAATGAGAAAAAAACATATTTTCCAAGTTTACCCGATCAGTACTCATAACTTGTAAGTTTGAACCATATGTCTATGTATACCATTTTAAAGGCTCATCTGTTCCCTTTTCAAAAAACTTTGGATTTTGAAAATAGGTTAAAAATATTTGGTTAATCAATAATTTTGTGTGAAAAGATCAAAAATGTCGATTTTGGCAAATAAATCAAGTTTGGAGGGTTCGAGAAATATAAAGAAAAATATTTTTGAGTTCTACTCAACAAAACTCACAATCTACACTATGTCATTTGCTTTTTCATTTGCGTTTTAACAATAAAATAATATTACTTAATCAAAATTAAAAATTAATTTTTAAATTTTCGTATTTAATTTAAAACTTAATATGAGTAGCCCACTATATATATTGCTGAATTACTACTCGCAAGATAACAGAGTCGCATTCTTTTAGATCTTGTACTGAGGAGCATATTTCATCGAATAGTTGGGTTTGCCCACTTCTTTCAGAAAAGAGACACTGAACTACACTTACTCAAAGAAGCACGCTTGATTTTTACAGGACTTAAGCCTCCACCGTCTCCATCAATTATAGATTTTGTATGTAAGGACCAGTGAATATTTGTACGAAAGTTTTTCGATCTGAACAGGCTCTACGAATCATCTGACTACCCATTGCAGAGCAATTCAAAAATAGATTCCATATTATTCTAAAATATTAAAAAGAAAATACAATTTCTTTTTATTTTTCCTTTTCTGATACATATAGTATCTCTATCAGAGATCAGCAATGGGTATTCAAAAAGATGAGTAGAATAGAATCATACTCATAATTTCTGATACTTATACGCATTCATACTTATTTTAATATCATGGAACCTCTACTCATATTCAAAGTTTGAAATACTCATCATATTCATACTTAACAACATGTATGATGTTGTTGATTTCGACTATACATAACTCAACATTTACACGAATCACAAAGTAAGTATTGTGTGGTTTGCTCTGCTTGCTGCACTGTGTCTTTTTTCTTTTTTTGTAAATGCAACAACAACTAAGACTGTAATCGAGTCACTCGAATCTATTACAAGTATTTTTCTAAAGTTATGAATCTGAATGACTAGGCTTATGAATCAAACTTATTTTGAATGGTATGAGTTTGATGTCAACGTTGTACTCATACTCATTGCAACCTGTACTTATAAATCAACGCTGTAGTGAGTACGAATGAATCAGACTACCACTTCAATATTTTTGATCACTTATATTCAAAATTTCATGAGTGCTTATGAGTAGCAAAAAACGATTCATTGCTGATCTCTGATCTCTACATAATTGGTAATTACAACCCTTCAGTCAGGATTACGACTTAGCTTCTCGCAACACTTATGTTAGGTATGTACATATATTAGTTTTATACAAGAGATTTTATATAAAGTCCACTCCGATTTTTTTGAAAAAAATTTTATGGCCATTTTTATTTAGTCGCAGTTTTTGCCAGAAATATGCTGAGTGGAAGTCGCCGAAGAAATATTTTTTTTAATATTTCGTTTTGGTCAAGATGTCTGACCTGATAAGCCAACAGAAGTCGCCGTAGTCTGGTAGGTAGTGTGTTGGCTTATTAGACGCAAGGCCACGGTTCAAACCCCTCAGGTCAGATATCAAAACGAAATATGAAACAATATTTCTTCGGCGACTTCCTCTCAGCAGATTTCTGGCAAAAACTGTGAGAGGAAATACAACTGCCATGAAAAGTTTCTGAAAAATCTGTCGTTAGGAGTCGACTTTAAACTACAGGTTCCGCCACTTATGTATAAAATTAACGCACACAACACGAGTGGTGTGAGAAGCTAGGCCGTAATCCTGACTAAAATGTTGTAATGGCCAATTATGGATGTATGTATGTATGTACAGTGGCTCACAGCTTATTTCAACCAGCAAATTAAAAAAAAAAAAATTTAATAAGAGTTTATAGAATATGTTTAAAAATTAAACAAAAAAGTTTTATTCAGTCTCAAATTTATGGGCAATTTTTGATCAAAACGCCCGCCAATACCAGATTTCGAACAAGAATGACCTTATAGCAGCTCTGAAAAAGGAATGGGCAAAAATAACTCCCCAAACCACTAGAAAGTGGAATCAATGCAAAAAAGGCTGAAAGCTGTAATTAAGCAAATAAATTTAAGCATACTAAATTTTGAAATTAAAGCTATTAGTTAATTAATCATTTAATTGTTTGTTTATAGTAAGTGGTTGAAATAACCTGTGACTAATTGGGTTCCTATATTTTTAGTTTTTAGTTTGTAAGTTTAAATTTAAGACTGAATAAATTTTTTTTTTAATTTTTAAACATATTCTATATAAACTCTTATTCAAATTTTTTTAATATCTTGTTTCGTTTCGAAATTATACGAGCTTAATTTTTTTTAAAGGTGCTGGTTGAAATAAACTGTGAGCCACTGTATGTATAAGCCAACACACTACATAGTAGACTACGTAGAGTTCATTTCTGTATGCATTTTATATTTTATTTGTGTTTCACAATTTATATTCGATAATTTTATTTCAATTTCATGCCATTCTGGACTGTTTGAAAAATTAGTAACTAGAGAAGTTTAATTAGTATCTTGTACATAGCTGCCAGATAAATGAAGCATCAAATTGTCAAATACTTGAGAAAAAATCGTCAAAATCGTCAAAGACGTTCATTGAAATCGTAAAAAGATCGTCAGAAAAAATAAATAAATAAATTGAAAGTTTTTAAAACCAAAAGCATATAAAGACAATGTTTAGCAACAATAATATTGTATCATCTATACCCATTTGTGGTGTAAATATTAAGGTGTCAGAAGATCTTCACATTATGGGCGTGATGTTCGCTAAAACTGATACATTTTTCAGTGCCTTGGTTTCTTAAGACGGTGCAATAAATACTTCACTTCATCTGATCTATTTACCATTTACACCATTTACAACCGAACGAGAATGGAATACAACTCTCATGTATGGGTTGGCCCTTAACGTCTATTTTGAGGCTTCTCGACCGTTTACAGGAGAGGCCGTAGTCCAACACCATTGATTCATTGGAGCATTGTTGCAATGTGGCTTGCGTTTCACTATTCTTTCGCTACTACAAAAGATATTGCTCGAGCGAAATAAGGGGACTTGTTTATGAAAATTATGTATTCCTGCGTAACACTCGTCTTTCTCGACCAGCACATCCGTATGTGGTCGATTGGCCAGTATATAGCACACTGCATTACAGACAAAGTTCGTTTGTTAAACGGACTATTCGTATGTGGAACTCCCTTCCCGCAGAGATCTTTTCTGTTACTTATGGTATAAAAATATTCAAACCTAGTGTCCATAAACACTGCTCCCTCTTTCCTCCTTCCTTTAATAGATATATTTTCCTAGTTCCAAACACAATGCCATCCCCTGAGTGTTGGTCGAATGAGAATAAAAATAATGGGACTTGCCTTTGTTCTTCCGATGATAAGATTAGAAGCTATAATCGAATTTTTAAAATTATCTGCAACGGCATATGATAATTTATGCTCAAGTACGATGTTACAGGTAGTCCCCGACTTACGACCGTTCGACTTACGACTATTCGCACTTACGACCATTTTTTTTTCATAGAAAATACTTAAAGACAAATATGTAGTTGCGGGGAATCCCTAAAATATATGAGAAAAATTAAAAAAAAATAAAAAAATTCGATTTACATACATATTTCAGTACAAATAATACATTACATTAGCTAAGTCGGAATTTTTTTAAGTGAATAATTTTATATCCTCCCAAAAATGGCTGGAACTAGTAAATAAAGTTAGAATTATATGAATTTTGGATAGTTTCACTTCTCCTGACCCTCAAAGTTAGTAGAGTTAGTAGTTATATGAAGTTCGACTTACGACTTAATCGACTTACGACCGATGACAGAGGAACCTACCTCGGTCGTAAGTCGGGGAATACCTGCATTTAGGAGTTGAAATTTTTTGGCTTTTAAGGGATTAAAAAAGCATAAAATACAAAAAAATCATCACAGGCATTCGAAAATATCTTAAAAATATAATACATTACTCCTTGTTATTACTAGCATAAATTTCCAAGAGTAACAACTGCAAAGCAAATAGAAAGCTTAAGGAGGCTTTTAATGTACAAAAGTAAAGAAAATTATGTAAATTTTTAATTGCTAAAAATCGTCAAAAAAAGCGCATATATCGGCAGGTCGACAATACCATATTTTTGGAGCACAAAATCGTCAAAATGACGATAAATCGTCAAATCTGGCAGCTATGATCTTGTATCATCCATCCATCCATTCATCCATCCACACATTTGTTCATTTCCTCTTCTATTCATTCCTTCACTCAATTATTCAGTTCAGAGATATTTTGTTCATTTAGCCAAGCAATTATTCAACCATCATGCTCTCAACCATTTCAATTCTGTACAAAGTTTTATAATTAAGCTGTCAAAACAGTAGAGAATGTTGAAAGTTATTCACAAGAAGTTAGACATTCCTACGAGCGTTAATATTGCCTATGCTTGTGTTCATTTTTATATTCCTCTACTAGCAATCGTAACACTTAATAGTCTCTTCTCAAGGCGTACTTTGTCTTTATATTTGTTACTCGTTTCTTCTTATTTTTCCTTGCTCCTTGATGAAATTTCGTTTATTTCGTAAAACGAACAGTTGACAACAAATAAATTTGGAAGCTCTATTTAGTTCGGCTTGTATGATTAGTAGCTCATTGAGAGTTGAAATTTTACTGCTTGCTTCTGTACATGCACTAAACTTATACCGTAATATATAGTTCGGTAGTATTTTATAGTTTCTATATATGAAATTTTTTCACTTCTTTTTCTTACTGCCGCTGACTTGTAACAATTTTAGTTTAATTTTTTAGTTTAAAAAGTTTCCTTAATTGCACACAATTCAACTTGAACGTAACTTTGTATGGAATTATAAAGAACTGTGTATACCCATATTATGAATACAGAGACTTAATTCTACATAATTTTGCACAGAACTTTTCATGTTTTTAAGAAAATAAGCTTAGCATCTGGCATCGTAGGAATTTACTATTTATCGCAATTTCGGACACTCTGATCAGAAGAGAAGATACCACAGAGTGCAAGGTAAGACCTGTAAATAAGAAAGTGAAAGTGATACGTTGAACAATTCAGAAGTAGTTAAAATATTGCCTTTTAAATACTAAAAGAAAAAAGAAAATAATACCGCCAATTAAATATTGTTCGTAACATATTGTCACACCATATACATACATAAACTGTCATTTATGCAGGTTTTATTTTATTTTAGTTTTTTTCAGTCCATAGATTATACATTCTACAGAGTAATATTATAAAACAGTTCTCTTAACAATTTTAATACGAAATCTTTGCATTAAGAGAGACATAAACATTATAAGAACGATTACTGAAAACTGCAATGAACTCTTAAATATATTGTTACGAAAATGGAAATGGTGTAACATCGTTTAACATTAAAACGATAACCAAAAGCTACAAAAACCATCAGTATGAAAGAAAAGGGGTTAGACAAGTAAGAAAGAACGCAACAACAAACAACAACAAAGTACACAAACAACAATGAAATCGCGATGGAATTCTCGAGAAGGCGAAACCACGAACATTCTACTTCAAGAATGTTCGTCAGACTGTTTACGTGGGCATATAAAAAGGCAAGACAAAGCAGGCAACGAGTAATAAGAATTCAGTCAATGTTATGTGAAGACGTTGTGTGTGAAGAGAACAGTCGTGGTTTGAAGATCTCCGCTATACAGATCTAACGAACAAATGTTGTTGTTTATGCAAAGGGCGTAATCAAAGAAAAATAGCGAACAAGCAGTTATTATTGTATACGTCAAGCTATAAACAGTGGCACACAAAAATAGTGCCTACAATAAAGAATTTAATTGAAACAAAACACCAATTTATTTTTATTTTGTTTGCAATCAACGAATTCATATTTTAAACGTTTTTAAAAAGGTAAAAACGTAACAATATTAAAAGATAGAAGGGGAAAATAAAGCTAAGACGACTTACACTTTTCGTATTTTATTCGCTTGTAATTGTTGACCTTTGCCGTTTTTATCCTCATCTTTATCTGGTTGCCAACTGATCACTTGTTTAAGAATCTTATTTGGAATGCAAAGGATATCCACACAACATTAAAATGATATCGAATACTTTACTGCACAAATACAAATTAACATAATTCATGTATACGACGTTTATTCAACGTTCCTGGTTACATATGGTATTATAAAGGGCTATCTATTTCGTGGTTTCAAAAGTATGGGACTGAAATTCGACATCTGTCAAACTAAGTTGTGAAAGCAATTTTTTTCTTTTCAGTTGAAAGTCTGACATTGACGAAAATGGATCGCTTAACTATCACACAACGCATAAAAATTATCAAAACCTACTACAAAAATGGTGATTCTGACACAGCCACGTATCGTGCTTTTTCGAACAAAATTTTCTTCAGCGATGAAGCACATTTCACACTCGGTGGGTATGTTAATAAACAAAATTGTTGTATTTGGGGTTCTGAGAATCCTCATGTAATTGAAGAGAGGTCATTACATCCAGAAAAAGTCACTGTTTGGTGCGTTCTTTGGTCCGAAGGTGTGATTGGACCTTACTTCTTCGAAAACGACTATGGAACGACTGTCACCGTCAGTTCGGAGCGTTATGGTCATATGATAACCGATTTTTTTTGCCTGCTATTGAAGAATACGACTTTAAGAATATGTGGTTTCAACAAGACGGTGCCACATGCCACACAACTTGAGCGAATATGGCTTTATGGCAAGAGACATTTCCTGGCCGCGTAATTTCTCGTCGTGGCGATATCAACTGGCCACCAAGATTATGCGATTTGACACCATTAGACTTTTTTTGTGGGGCTACGCGAAGGACCGTGTTTATGCAGATAAACCTTCAACTCTTGAGCACTTAAAAACCAACATTCGTCAAGTTATGGCTGAGATACCGCCCAATATGTGTCAAAAAGTGGTCGAAAATTACCTCAAAAGAATCAATGCTTGCAACACTTCGCGTGGAGGTCATTTAAATGATGTAGTGTTTCACACATAATGTCAACGTTCAAACTTTACAATAAAAAAGAAATATCATGAATAAAATATTTGTGTTTTATTTACGTTTACTTTTGAAACCACGATATGGATAACCCGTTACTATTGTAAGGAAATTGTAAAAAAGGTTGGTAATATCATCGATTTATTCATCACGTAGATAACTAATATCGAAATATAAAAAATCTCTTTGAACGGAGTCAGTCAGCGTCCTGATATCTAAAAATCAATTTTAGTTTCACCCACTATCTACAAAGGGTTTAGACATAATTCGACCGGACAATGAACTTACTGATCTTTATATAGGCAGAAAAAAAGTACAAAGGGAACAGTCAACAGTAATCGGTTAAAGGAATCGACCACTGCATTATCAATTATAAGCTTGAAGTTTTTCAGAGGGATTTCTGAAGTCGAGAATTCGTATGGCATGGACATCATACTGTTCTGCTACCTCATTGAGATATCTGCGATAGCTGTACACCGTCTTGCAATTCATCGCGTTGGAATTCAGTGCTTTGATATCCCCCAGGCTATCAGAAAGTGTGGTAATGTCCCACATGGGGATATTTGCGTCCCTAATAATACGTTTGGTTTGTGATTTGATTCGTTTTTGATTTGTTTGATTCGACAGCTTTATAGACTGTCCCGTTTAATTTAGAGCGTTCGGAGATGCTACTCTCTTACAATAAAGATCAAGCGAAAGAGGCATAAAATTATCTCCGATGCTGAAATTGGTGTAGTCCGCAAGGCACCACTAATAATAATAATAATAGGCTCAAATTTTTTGTCCTAGCAAGGGATTCCCATTAAATTAGGTATCCGTGGGTCAAGATAGATCTGACTACTGCTGTATAGATCCAGTGAGTCGTCCTAGGCCTCATATTTTTCTCAACTCTTTGTTACAAGCATAAAGGGCAACAAAGGCTTCTTTTGATGTTCGCTTTCCAAGGCAGCTACCTATCCAGAACAAGTCCTAGTAAATGGGCTTCATCCTTGAGTTTCAGTTTCGCACTTTTTTGAGAACGAAAATGCGTCAGCTTCTCGTGAAGAGTACTACCTGATACACGCTGGTCTTTGTCAGAGTAAGTTACATTCTACATTCTAATAGATCCACAAAGTAGTTTAGATATCCATTTCACAATAGTGTCCTGTACACCCAATCCTATCAGCGCGGCGTATATAAAGCTTAGTGCCACATTGTTGAAAGCCTCTTCGATATCCAAGGAAGTATACTCATTATATGTTAGCGATCTCTATCAACGGACTTTTCTTTATTATATACGAAGATTTCCATCCAGGATCTGACGCAGATTAATATCAATTAGTCTCTCGAAGTTTTTCAATAGGAAGGAGCAAAGACTTATAGGCCTAAAGTCCTTAGGGGTGGTATGATAACTTTTTCCTGCCATTAATATGAAGACTGTTGTAGAGTGCATCTGAATATTTGCAAGAAACATCTCCCTGAGAATTTCGATGTGATTCAATTTCTGCCGTTGTAAAAGGGCAGAGCTTTAACCTTTTTAAAACGGACGTTTATATGATTGAAATCCATATATAGCCCATTTGATTGCAGATTTGATTGATTTTCAGATATAATTAAAGTTTAGTTTGCTGATGATCGGCCTTCTGGAACATTTGTTCGTGTATCCGAGTTTTTTCCCGTTGGAAAGTCGACAACCACAAGAATTTCCGTTGTTTCCCTGAAAGAGTTGGTCCACGAACCGTCCATCCTTTGCAGTAAACTTGTCATAAAGGATGTTCTTGCGAGAATCGTCCTTAGCCTGAAAGTTTCGTTGATAATTTCCACGTTTTTACAGAACCTTCTCCCTTTTGGCACGTCTCAGAATTCTTTTTTAGTCGTCTAAGGATACTTTGTAGTGGTCCCAATGCTACCGTGTTACCGAATTTTTTCGGTAACACAACATTTTCGTGACTCCTTTCTGAGCCTGTCCAGATTCCGGTTCCATCACGGTGGTTTCCTCCGACTCTCCCCTTTCGACGCACTTTCACAATAGCCTTTTATCATGTGTCTGTAAATTTAGCTACAGTAGCTTCAAGTCCTAAAACTCTATCAATTTATTCATTTATTATTTACATGATCATAAAGATAACAATTTCATCCTCGTATCAAGAGAAAATTTTAAACATCTGTAATCAGAGAGGGAATGCTCCTTCAAGACCTTTCAATGTCTGATGTTATCGTACCTCTTTTCTATTCTTTCTTACAAAAGTGCGTGGATTACCAACGTTACATGTCATTAAATTATGGCAGATAATAAAATTAAAAAGGGACTTACTCCGTCCATTGGCGTCCGTGATGCTTCATATGCCATTATGTAAGTTGGCATTACAGCCAATTATCAGTAGAATTAATTAACTCCAGGCGTCTTTTTGGCATTGAATCGAGATGTTTATCATTAATTGCCAACGATACTTTCGACTGAGCATCCTCGATGTTTGATTGTTTTCCCACAGACCTTTTAGGGGATTAAGTTAAGAGTCCCTGCATTAAACGTCATGACAACAATTTTTTATAATGGCAATCAAATTTTTGCTACTTATGAGGTGCGGTATGCCGCGTAGTCTAGTAAGTAATGTATTGGGTTATTAACGTGAGGCCATGGTTCAAACCCCAGTCTAGACAACAAAACGAAATATGAACAAATATTTCTTGGGTGACTTCCTCTCAGGAAATTTCTGGCAAAGACTCTGAGAGTTAATAAAATTGCTTTGAAAAGTTTCTCAAAAATCTGTCGTTCGGAGTCGACTTTAAAATGTAGGTTCCGCCACGCATATATAAAACTCTTACATACAACATAAGTGTTGTGAATAGCTAGGTCGTAATTCTGACTGTCCCCACTTTGACGACGCAGAAAGTAGTCAACTATCTTGGCATTCGACTGGACCCTAAACTGACGTTCTGGGCTCAGATCCAACACGCTGCAATCAAAACCGCTAAGGTTGCCTGCTTACTTAGTAAGCTTATGGCCAATAGTGGTGGTCCTATACAGAGCAGACGCAGATTGATGATGGCAATAACGGACTCTATTCTGCTTTACGGCAGTGAAATCTGGGCAGAGGCAATAAAGGTCGACTGTAGAATCGTTATTATCGATGCAAAGAACCGCTTCAGTTAGGGAGGCATGGGCGTATCGGACTGTATCTAAGTCAGCAATACTAGTAATCAGTGATGTGATACCTATAGGTCTATAGGCAAGCGAGCGAATGAGAGTTTGGGAGACTAAAAACGTGCACGGAGAGACAGTAAATGTCGACAACGCCAGAAAGCGAACCATACAACACTGGCAAGAGAAATGAAACACAGAAACAAGTGGTAGATGTACGGCAAAACTTCTCCCAGATATTACCCGCTGGATTGAGAGGAAATTTGGTGAGATTAATTACTATTTAACACAGTTGTTATCCGGACATGGCTATTTTTGTAATGATGACACGACAAAATTGCATCTATGATGATGACGAACACACTTTCTTTCATTGTGAGAGATGGAGTTTAGAAAGAAGGAATCTTGAGGCCAAATTCGGCGTCTGTACTGTCGAAAACTTCTGCGATATACTTCTGAACAGCGAAGAAAATTGGAATAACATAGCCAGTTACACTGAAGCCTTGCTAAAATCTAAAAAAATTGACTTGGATGAGAGAATTAGAATGGATTTTTAAACATCTTCTCAGATTTTGTTGCGCAATCCGGACGCGGAAATGGATATAAAAGGGTCAAAGGGACTGCACTTCGAAGTAATACAGTAGTAGTAGTTCCGAAGTGAGCAGCACAAAGAGTCCAAAAGATGAGGGGGAAATTTAGTGGGTGAGGGCCCCACACACGGGGGATAGTGACGACTTCCCCTATGTTGCGGTTAGGTACATTTACTCCTCCTCAGCGGAAAAAAACAAAAAAATTCGTGACTGTCCAATTATGTATGTATGTACGCATAGTCAACTAATGTTACAATATCTTTTAGTATTTAATTAAAAGATGAAGAGATTTGATAAACAAATTCCAAGTTAGTAGAAGGAAACGTTTCGAATAATTTCAAGAGTTTATGGTAAATAGGAACAAGAATTTTAATATATTTTAATCAATTACAAATTATTTCTATTATAATAAATTGTTTTCCATGTACATATATACACTGAGCGCCAAAAGTGAGTAAACACCACTGAAATTTTATTAGGATAGCGAGAAAAGTAAATGAGAATAGTTGAATAAATTTCCAAAAATAAAAACGTTTATTTATTACTTATAAAATGTTAAAACAAAAACAACAATTCAATTATTGTTGTGCTACAAGTATATTTTTTATAATAGAAAATTTAAAATTATAGTGGGTGTTGACTCACTTATGGCGCTTAGTGTACATAATACTCAACCTTTACATCCCCAGGCATTAAATCTTATATTTTTATTTTGTTTTTGTTTTTCTATACATATCACATCATTTCCTGTTTATGGTTTGAAATGATAAGCAAACATTTGTTTAGATTCAATGAATCCATTGCCTGACTGGGCTCGATTTCCTTTTAATTTCAGATTAACATTAATAAACAAAGATTTTATGAGAGCAGCCATCTATTTAGAAATTATGGTTGATTTTCATGGGGCTGCAAGCCTCCTTTAATTTTATATTTTATTTTCGAATCTTGTATGTTTGTTATCTTAAACTGTCTAAATTGCTCTCTTTAAGGGAAGGTAATCCATAAAACTGCCATACTCTAATATTCCATGGAATGACATAAAACATTCTGAATAATAATAAAAAAACAAAACAAAAAAATGCTATTTAATGGATTTTACAACACGCAACGTTTTTAACACTCGAAACCATACATCGAGTACATGGTATATCAACCAAGCAACAAAAGACCCGTACCACACTCATCTACTTCATGCAGGCGGATGGCCTGCACATGATTGTACGAGTATTGTACGACGAAATACACACGTACGAAAAGGAACATGAAATTAAAGAAAGAAAATATTGTGCGGAAATAATTTTTACTCATTACAACAGCAGGAGGATCATAATGATGATGGTGGGGTGCCAAATGAGTGAAGCAGGCGGATGTTTTATACATCATTTATGAGCAATAATATACATGTACATGTACCGTATAGATGTACGTATGTACATATATAGTATCTATAGTATAGTATATAATTCATACTTTTTCAAGTAGGAGTGTAGTGTGCATATGCAAAAAATAAGTATTCACTCGTTTTGGGGTACACTAACCAAAATTCAAATATGGTAAGTATAATTTAATGGAACACGTAGGCGAATTTGAAAAATTACACGGTTCGACAGTAAAAATACCCCCGAGTAACTACATAGTCTAAGTTATTCACTAAATTGAGTAGAATTCAAAAATACCTTTTAAATACCTTTTAAATCCTCCAACCTTGTTTTATTTGACAAAAACGGTTTTTTTGATCTTTTCACACAAAATTTGAAACTATTTTATAAATCCAAAGTTTTTTTTAGAAAGGTGAGTGATTAGCCTTTCAAACTGTATACATACATAAACGTTTTACTCAAACTTATATGTTATGAGTTTTGATAGGGTAAACTTGGAAAATATTAAATTTTTCTTATTTTTTCAAGTTTGACCATTCTTAATTGCAAAATTTAATTAAAAAATATGAAAATACGGAAAGTGCATTATCTTGTCAAGAGTTTGACACTTCGTTTGATGAAATATGACAAAAATTACCGTAGTTATTATTTACAGAGTATAACAACTTAGTCAAAATTAAAAAAAGGATTTTTGAGTTCTACTCAACTAACTGAACAACCTAGACTAGGTAGTTACTGGGGTGTATTTAATTTTTTGTATTTTGTCGCATAGTGTTATGTCATGGAACTGGCACTGAGTATTGAAACTGGCATTATTTGAACAATTAATTTATTTTTCATGTCCCTTGTGTACATATCATATCAGCAATGTTTAAATAACTAAACTGTATGGGAAAAGTAGATTCTAAACACAATCTTAGAACTTTACTTAAAACTTAATCAGCAATGTCTAGTTGTAAACTAAAATTTTTTTTAAGTCCATCAAAATAATAGATAACAAGGCTTGTCACATTCGAATAATCTTAATATATAGGGTGGGTGATTTAAAAGTTTAAATTTAAATATGCAATAAAACAAAAACGGTTTAAAATTTTGTCAAATTTTTTTTTGTTGTGAAGTACAATTGTTCCTCACAGTACCTCATTCGATCGGACCAATTTTCGTGTATTTTTTTCGAGTATTTGGCAATGGCATCACGAATGTAGGCCTTCAAATGGTCCCCACAGAAAATAGTTCAACGGTATCAAATCGCTGCTACTTGGCGACCAATTAACATCACCATTTCGGCGAATTAAACGGCCATCAAACGTTTGACGCAATAAAGCAATTGTGGCATAAGATGTGTGGCAAGCTGATGATGAAAACAAACATCGTTCACATGAATACCATGAAGATAATAAGATAATGGTTACGTCGTCCTCATTTTCAAAGATATATGGGCCAATGATGCCTCTGCTCCACAGGCAGCTAAAGGGAGGATCATCCTACCGGTAACTTTTAAAGTTAAGTTTATGTCTGAACTTGTCATACATATATATTATTCAAATATAAATATAAACAAAATGAGCAAAGACAAGAAATAAAAGAAGCCTGTCGTTGCCACCGCGTTTAAAAAAAACTTGTTTAATTGAGCAGTGTTATCGACATTGCTCCGGCTCTGCCATATTTTTGAAAAAGTAAACTTTATTTCATCATTAGGTTGTAATAACGAAAAGAAGTTAAAGGTGAATAAAGGTAAAGTTAAAGTTCACTTTAGCTAAAGTTACCTTTAACTAAACCCAACTTTAACGGCAAGTTGTAACAATGGCCCTTAAAATTGTAAATGTACCGTCCCTAACAGCTGGTTCTGATATGCTCTGCTTAAATAAGTCCGACAAGAGCTTTCACTTTTAGACCTGGGGTTCTCAGTATTAATGTTGTCGTCCTTGTATTTTTATAGTTCTCCTAAACGGAACTCGAGGCTCGAGCAGTTAGACACTTAGGAAATAATTTCAATTTAAAAAATTCATTTGCTTCTGTTAGTCAATAAAAAAGAGAAACAAATTAAAAAAGAGATTTTTTTCACGTCAAAGACAGAACATATGTACATGCATACATAATTGGTCATTATAACCCCTTAGTCAGGATTATGGACCTAGTTTCTCACACTTAATTTTAAAATGGGGGGCGGGAACTTTTCATGGCAATTTTATTTACTCTCAGAGTTTTTGCCAGAAATCTGCTGAGAGGAAGTCGCCGAAGAAATATTTTTCATATTTCGTTTAGTTGGAGATGCCCAAACCCCAGGTTTGAACCGAGGCCTCAAGTCTTATAAGCCAATACACTACTTACTAGACCACAGCGATTTCTCCAGCCAGAACAAATGGATTTATTCAGCACTGTATATAGGCAAATACCATGTACTTAAATGGCAAGGGCATATGTCCGAGTGGGTGTGTGTTTGTTAAAGATATTTGTTAAGCATTTAATTTATCTTCTAGGCTGTTATTTCACGTAGCT
Organism: Sarcophaga caerulescens; assembly: GCA_927399465.1. Lineage (NCBI taxonomy): Eukaryota > Metazoa > Arthropoda > Insecta > Diptera > Sarcophagidae > Sarcophaga > Sarcophaga caerulescens. Next base: position 25,539,709 of record OV656867.1, read on the forward strand.
TTTCATGGTTCCATTTATTGTACACGTGTATCATGAAATTTATAAATTTTTCCTTTATATGTATTTATAATCATATTGTATATATATAGAGTACATGTATACAGTGGTCAGCAAAAGTCTTGGTACTATAATATATTTTGACAAAAAAAGTCCCCACAGGCTTAATACTCTTGCACAAAGTTCCGATATTGATTCAAGAGAGTATTTAGGAGATCATTTGAAAGAACGGCTACGTAATCGCTAAACCTCAAACAAAAGTCGACCGAAAAACTTGCTCTTGGTGCCACCAAAAAACACTAAACAAAACTTGCACATTCAATTCCAAAATGGGTTAAATGTAGTGCTTGACCTTAAGGGATATTCTACTAAATACAAGGGATAACATTTTCATATATTAGGCCTTTGAATTTTAAATTTACTCAGGGTTCTCCTTGGGGGTGCCTATGGAGTCATCTGAAACTTTTCCTTATTTTTCTCTTGTTTTATGATAAACATTATAAAAAATTTTGTTTTATAATAAAACAGAAATAAATAAATAAAATAAATATAAAAACCTTAATTTTTAATACAAACTGTTGGTTATAATTCATGAAATTGTAAAAATATATTGGAGTACTAAGACTTCTGCTGTCCACTGTATATACATAGGTAAACATATAATATATTTTTTACCAGCTGATATGAAAACGAATCAAAAAAAAAAAAAAGAGAAAGAAAAAGAAAAAACACACAGAAAATAATAAACTTTTACTTTTTTCATCGCCTTTGGAAAATTGTGTTGCCAACAGATTTCTACCAACTATGTACTCTACTCTACTCGTTTACGGGCATCAGTAGCTGCAGTGATGCTATTGCCGTTGGTTGATGATGTTCATTGTGGTGTGATGCTGTTGGAGTTGTAGTGACCTCAAAAACAGTAGTAAAAAAGTAATTTATTTTACAGTTAAATAAAAAAATATATAACAACAACAACAATAATAATAATAAATAAATGAAACAGAAGAAGGAGCAACAACAACAAATAATTTATGATCTGCGACACTGTTTTCATTTAGCATCCCCGTTTTACAGCATTTTGCAGCTTTAAAATTTTAATACACTTTTACACTTTGCTACTTGAGTGTATTTGTATGTATGTGTGTGTGCTCGTTAAAGATTTAGCCTCTACAATTTCCTACTTAAGATGGTTTACGAGCGAAACATAAGATTTAAATGGACTTGAACATTTCCTTTAGCCAGACACTTCTAGAAGAAGAAGAAAAAACATTTTAATGTTAATTCTTGTAAAGATTACCAGTTTCTCCATGTCTCATGTCTTAAGTTATAAAAAAAAAAAAAATTTGTTTGCACAGAAAACAAAATAAAGGAAATGTTCGTGTTCGTGCAACCATTTATTAGCTAAAAGCTAATAAAGATTTTAAAGCACTGAAGTTGATGTATTTGGCTTAAAATCTTATTTTTTTTCAGAAAATCATTAATCCACAAACGCGCTAAATTTCTTACGGACCTAAAGAAAGTCCAATAATTAATTATTGAAAAATAATCATCTAATTAACTTAACATTTCAATCATATCATTTGGAAATTCAAAAAGGGATTTACATTATTTATTTTGATGAAAATATAAATACATATTAATAACACAGTGCGACAGTCAAAATACACCCAGCAAATGACATAGTATAGGTTGTGAGTTTTGTAAAGTAGAACTCAAAAATATTTTTCTTATATTTCTCAAACCCTCCAAACTTGTTTTAATTGGCAAAAACGGTATTTTTGATCTTTTCACACAAAATTATTGCTTACCCGAATATTTTTTAACCTATTTTCAAGATCCAAAGTTTTTTGAAAATTGGACAGATGAGCATATAAAATGGTATCCATATGCTTATGTATACCATTTCAAACTTACAAGTTATGAGTATTGATCGGGTAAACTTGAAAAATATGATATTTTCTCTTTTAATTGCAAAATTTAATTAAAAATTATAAAATAAGTGATGACATTCTGAAATTGCATTATCTTGTGAAAAGATTGACACCTCATGTCATCAAATCGGACAAAAATTACCCTGGTTATTATTTAAAAACATTACAGTCGTGTTATATATTTTATATATGTCATCTTATCAAATGAACGTTCAGTTCAAAAATGTTCAAAAGTTTTGATGGATCTTGACTGTTTATCACAAAATGTGTCAATTTCACGTTTGCACGACTACCAGAAGTCGGCTAATATTTGTGTTTTTTGCAAATATTATTAACTTTGCGCAAACATTGGCCAACTTCTGGCGGTCGTTCAAACGTGAAATTGACACATTTTGAGATAAACAATCAAGATCCATCAAAAATTCTGAAAATTTTTGAACTAAAAGTTCATCATATTTATATAATAACTACGGTAATATTTGTCCGATTTGATCAAGCGAAATGCCAATCTCTTCATAAGATAATGCACTTTCAGAATGTCAACACTTATTTCATATTTTTTAAGTAAAGTTTGCTACTATGAACGGACAAACTTGCAAAAATATGAAAAAAATTCTCATTTTCCTAGTTTACTTCATCAAAACTCATAGCATATTAAGTCAAATAATATATATAAGTATGTATACCGTTTCAAAGGTCCATCTCTTCCCTTTCTAACATGATTTAAATTTTGGAAATCGAGTCAGAAATGTTTGTGTAATACAGAAATTTGTGCGTAAAGTAAAAAAAAACAGTTTTTGTCGAATAAACAAAGTTTGGAGGGTTCGAGAAATATAAAAAAAATATTTTTGAGATCTACTCAACAATACTCACAACCTACACTATGTCATTAGCCAGGTGTATTTAATATTCTTTATTTTGTCGCATAGTGTAATTAATTATTGAAAAATAATCATCTAATTACTTTAACATTTCATTCATATCATTTGGGAATTCAAAAAGGGGTTTACATTATTTATTTTGATGAAAATATTGTTACGAAAATGGAAATGGTGTTGTTAAAATAATAAGCAAAAGCTCCAAAAACAAAACAATGCAGTTGTTCACGTGATCAACGAATGAGTAAGCATATAGCAACAAAAACAAAAGGGTTTGTTTACAAAATCGATGAATAAACAAATATAGCAACAACGACTGCGTATAAAAGAAATATAGCAGAAAGACAAAGAAACAAAACAACAACAAATCTGCCTGGACGAAAGTAAATAAGATACACGAACAACAAAAATGGAAAGAAGTTGTTTACATTTTTGGATTGTTCCCGAAGGTCGTCATCATCCTTCAAGGGCATTCATCGCACTGTTGATCGAGTGATATAAAAGGCAAGATGAAGCGAGCAACGATGATTCAGTTAGAATTCAGTCAGTCGTGTATGAAGACACGTTATTCTCGGAGTACGAGTTAAGTTAGTCGTGTGACGACGTCGCGTTGAATTGAGTGAGAAATTCAACCAGTGGTGTGAAGATACGAGATCGAGTAATAATCCAGTCAGACTTGTGTGCAGACAAGTTGCGTGAAGAAAACAGTTGTTAGTGTTGTGCTTACAAAAGAAGGTTGTGAGCAAAGAAGAATAACTAACAAGTGTTGTTGTTGCTTATAAAAAAGGTTATAAGCAGAGAAATATCGCGAACAAGCACATATTGTGGAAATTATCATTGTATGCGTAGAATAAGTTCGCACAGTGGCACGGAAGTTGTGCAGAAAATAAAGAATTGACTTAAAATTAAACACAGATTTATTTTTATTTTATTTGCAATCTACGAGCTCATATTTTTAACGTTTTTAAAAGGTAAAAACGTAACAATATATTTAAATACATGTTTATAATTCATTTTGGTATTAATAGTAGTATTTTAATAGTAGAACGGGAACAACTACTAATAATGGGGAACTTGATACTAGCTCCAATAATGTGAAATTTTTAATTCTTGAGTTCTTTAGTAGTCATCAGGAACTTTTAATGGTTATGATTTACCGACCAAACAACAGAATTAATTTCGAACCCTTATTGGATAAGTTATCCTCACTCACTCTGGGTTATACAGATACTATTTTAATAGGCGACTTCAATGCTAACATTCTTTTGGATAGAGGTTTGCCTGAGGATATGAGCGCCATCGGTTTGCATTTAATAAATGGCTCAGTTCCTATGCACTACACATCAGTTGCTAGTACATACATTAATTGGTTTCATTGGAAGCAGAATTAGTAACTATACCATGGAATCAAACCTTTTTAATGTCTACAGCGGATGAGCAGATAAATTTTTTACAGGGAAATATACAACATCTATTTGAGAAATACATATGTACCACTGTAGACAAAGGACATACGAAATGGAAAGCCATGATTTACAAATGAAATTAAAATCTCAATTGATCAAAGGAATTATGCTTATAATAGATGGAAAAGACATAAGACGTCTGAATTTTACAAAATTTTTAAAATATGTAGGAGAGATACAAATCTGAAAATTAAAGCCGCAAAATCGAGTTTCTTTGCTGATAAATTTTGATCAAATATCAGCACCAGCAGAAAGTGGAGGGATATTCAATCATTGGGAATAGTGAATAATGATATTGAATCCAATGAAATGGTTGATGTAAATCAACTTAGCTTAGAATTTTCAAATAAACCGGGATTATAATTTTCTAGTTGCGACTCAATGAGTAGGAACAAACTCAAAATCACGTATAACAATATTGCTAGATATGTCAATGGTCGTACAACGTACAGTAGAATATTTGAGTTCTCATCATCGGTCCAAATTTTTAAGAAACTTCGTTGGTCAGGCCATCACTTTCAATGGCAAACTCTAGAGCAAGTGCATACAAGTGCACAACAAATGTCACCATAGCTATTAACGTAGATGCCAATCAAAAATAGTGTGCCGTCATTCTATTTAGTAGATTGCAGAATAAAAGCCAAAGGCCGAACAGCTGAAAACTTTTAATAACTAATCAACAAAATCCCATTTGCATACATCTTATGGATACATTAGGGACTTTATGGTTGCAACACATGGATCGTCTCGGCATAAAGCTCACTAGGTCGTAATCCTGTCTGAAGGGTTGTAATGACCAACCATGTATATATGCAGAAATTGGATAACATAACATGAAAAAAGTTACTTAAAATATTGTTACGTTTTTACCTTTTTAAAAGCGTTTAAAATATAAGTTCGTTGATTGCAAACAAAATTAAAATAAATTGGTATTTAGTTTCAATTAAATTCTTTATTGTGCGCACTATTTTTGTGTGCCACTGTTTATAACTTGACGTATAAAACAATAAATGCCATTTCCATCTTCGTAACAATATATTCAGTAGAAATGTCGACAACTTACAAAACATTTTCACAAGTGAAGCTCACTTGCATTTAGAAAATGAGTGAGCCAGTGTATTCCCCTCGAATTATAAATTTTTTTTTAACTACAAATGTCAGCTCGTGGAATAATAATTTGTTTGTAAACAATATTCCTAAAAAGATTAATTTTCGAAATTCTAAACGAATTTGTCGGCTTAAATCTGCTGATGGGTAATCTATTGATTATTTTCTGAGAGGCTATCTCAAACAATCGTCATAAAATTGCCAAAATAAAGACATTGGATCAATGTAAATGTGATATATCACAGATACATATAATTTAATAGTAATAAATTGTATAGCCTATGAAATACATATCTTGCTTAAGTTTACGAACTTTTTTTTTACTTTTTTCCTACAAGGATGGAGTAGTTTGCATACGTTATCACTTCAAAAATTAAAACCTTCCGATAACGTTTAGAAATAAAAGAACATGTAACTTAGAATCATGGCTGAAGCTTGTTACATTAATTAAAACATTATTAAACAACAAGTTAGACGAACACATATACATACAGTGGACAGTAAAAGTCTTAGTACGGCAATAATTTTAGCAATTTCATGTATTTTAACCAACAGTTTGTATAAGAAATTAAGGTTTTTATATTTATTTTATTAATTTATTTCTGTTTTATTATAAAACAAACAAATTTTTAATGTTTTCCATAAAACAAGAGAAAAATAAGGAAATGTTTCAGATGACTCCATAGGCACCCCCAAGGAGAAAGCTGAGTAAATTTAAAATTCAAAGGCCTAATGTATGAAAATGTTATTAACCTTGTATTTAGTAGAATATCCCTTAAGGACAAGCACTCCATTTAATCCATTTTGAATTGAATGTACAAGTTTTGTTAAGCGTTTTTTGGTGGCATCATGAGCAAATTTTTCGGTTGACTTTTGTTTGAGGTTTGGCGATTACGTAACCGTTCTTTCAAATGATCTCCTAAATACTCTCTTGAAGTCATATCGGGACTTTGTGCCAGAGTATTAAGCCTGTGGGGACTTTTTTTGTCAAAATATATTGGAGCAGTAAGACTTTTGCTGTCCACTGTATATTTTCCTATAATTTGAAATTAATTTTTTACTTCCAAAAGGTAAACCTAATTTATTTTCTGTTTTTTTATTTTGAAATCAAAATCAAAATTTTTTAATATTGCAACCAAACCAAACAGAACACAATACAACTTTCTTTATTGCTTTCTACAAATCTTACTACAATACTATCTATAATCACATGAGTCCCATACATATGTTCGAGATAAAAAAAATTATTTTTGATTTAATTAAAACTGGTTGTCTGTCTATCGTGTTAATAAAACATTGAAACTAAGAAACATTTAGAAACTGTTACCCTAGTTTTCTACAGTTTCACTTTAATTTCCTGGTAATCTCTAAACTCTGCAGTCAACACACATGAGACATAGACGCCGAAGAAAAACACTCTGCACAATCTTAACAACAATGCAACACCCTTGGGCATTTTAGAATTAAGAAATCGATACAAATTGTGTGTGGATGGATCTGTTCTCAGTGAAGCAATCAAACATATGGGCAGTTGAATGGCAAAACATTAAAACGGCATACAGAAATTGTTCCAACTTATATCTACGTTATATGTATTGTATAATTGCCATGAAAAGCTTCTCAAAAAACTGTCGTTCGCAGTCGACTTTAAAATGTAGGTCCCGCCACTCATGTATAAAATTAACGCACACAACATAAGTGGTGTGGGAAGCTAGGTCGTAATCCTGACTGAAGGGTTGTAATGACCAATTATGTATGTATACGTTATATGTTGAAAATTATAATTTTTTTAATTTTTTTTTTTTTTTTTAATTGCAAAATTTACTTAACAAATATAAAATAAGTGTGGATACTCTTCAAGTGCATTCTCATTTAAAGAGACCAACACAATCATTTGATCAAATTGGACTAAAATTATCGTAGTTTTTATTTAAAGAGCATAACAGTCGTGTCATAATTTTTCATATGTTCATGTATCATATGATTAAACGATTATTTATAAATATTTTCAAAAAAATATGGGCACTAAACAGTCACTAGTAATGGGTGCATTGCCTTCTGTAAGACCACACATGGGTTTTCTGAGCCCCAGATAGGGCAATTTTGCTTATTAGCATATTCAGCAAGATGAAAATGAGCTTCATCCGAAAAGATAATTTTTTTCCAGTTTCTCATTGGCCCATCCAGCGAAGCGAAAACAAAGCGGATGGTCATGCGGCTTCAACTCTTGAACCAATTGAACTTTGTAAGACCGAGATCTTTTCGCAAAATGCGTCGTAAATTGGTGCGTCAAATGTTCAATTCTTGAGAACAATGACGAGTTGATGTTGTTCGAACACTCTCAACCACAGCTTCGATATTTTCGGGTGTACGCACTGTACGAGCACAATCAGGTTTTGGCGCATCAACAATGAAACCAGTATCACGAACTTTAGCAATAAATTTCCTTATACCGTGCACTGTTGGTCCTTCTCTGCGACCAAACTTTTTACGACATTTTCGTGTAATTTCCGACCAATTGTCTTTGTTTTGGGAATGAATTTCTAATAAATCCCAACGTTGCTCAAGGGTAAATTGATTCATTACGTTCAATGGAAATAATATTGTTACGAAAATGGAAATGGTGTTGTTAAAATAATAAGCAAACGCTCCAAAAACAAAACAATGCAGTTGTTCACGTGATCAACGAATTAGTAAACATATAGCAACAAAAACAACAGGCTTGTTTACAAGATCGATGAATAAACAAAAATATAGCAACAACGTCCGTGTATAAAAAAATATAGCGGAAAGACAAACAAACAAAACAACAACAACTCTGCCTGGACGAAAGTAAACAAGATACACGAACAACAAAAATGGAAACAAGCACATATTGTGAAAGTTATCATTGTATACGTGGAATAAGTTCGAACAGTGGCACAAAAGTTGTGCAGATAATAAAAAATTGATTCAAAAATAAACACATATGTATTTATTTTTATTTTATTTGCAATCTACGAACTCATATTTTTAACGTTTTTAAAAGGTAAAAACGTAACAATATACTGAAATTTGTGAAAAAATAGAACGAAATAAGTATTGCCAGATAGGAAATAACTGATGGTTCAAATTTGAAACAATACATGGCCCACCTGACATTATTATCTCGTCGTGCACAAACATGAGCAACACTTCTTTTCCAATTTCGATTGGATTGGGTGACTAATTGGTGTGCTTCAAAAGACAAACAGTTTTATTGGCGTGGAATTCACAAATTACCAGAAGGATATTTTTACAAAAAAAAACACTCATTTCATAATGAAGAATTAAACTTCATTAATTTCTGCATTGGAAACTTTTACCAAGATTTTGTAATATCAACCCCAATGCTACATATACCTTTTGGGGATACCGGTCTAGAGATTGCGTGCTGTTTGATACAATATTTAGGAGGGGCTTGCAAGTAGTTTCATGGGAACAATCAACACAATGAAGATTCCAGATGATATTGATTTTGAAGTGTCTAGAGACAAGATTCAAGTTGAGGATTCACTAGATTTGTGTTCCGGCAACTCACCAGCTATTCTTATGATCTCAAATCCTAATGATATTGTAGCTCCCACCGCAAACAGCATGTTGCGAAAATATTGGCACTGATTAAAATTTAAAAAATACCTCAACGCTCTCAGCATCGAGAGTACTAGATGGATGATATTGATGTTTCTATGTCTAAATTTGGTGAAATATCAAACAGGATATGATATCTTTTAACTTGGAAATGTTAATTTCTAGAAAAAAAGAAGACCTTGGAGGCAATGACAGCAGCACTTATCTGCTCAAAACAAAATCAACCTAAGGGAACGCACAAAGGGACTCTCAAAACTCCTAGACTCACAAAAATACGGCATCACTTATAAAATATTAGAATAGCCTTGATTCTAACTCGAGGCAAATTATTCGTTGTGGCGCACGAGTCCAAATTTTTAACTGCGTTTACAAAACTCCACTGGAGCTCGGGCAAGAAATGATTTTTCATTGATCATCTCATCTCATCTAGAGAACCATTGCCGGATGCAATACCAAAAAGGATTCTGGCATAGATAACAGGATGAACAGTAACAGAATGCTTATAGAGCTGCCTCTAATTGTTATTAAGAATATTCTTTTCATTGTTAATACTATTTTATGACTTAAGCATTGCCCTCGTGATTGAAAGGTTGACTAGTTAAAGTTATAACTAATTATGGTAATGGTCTCACAAGAGCGATTTCAATAAGCTTATTATCAAGAATATCTGAATTGTTTGCAAAACTCCTAATATATAATGAAGCTGTTGAAAAGTTACATAAACGACCGAAGGTTTCTTATTAAAGAAGGCGACTTTGACTGTATCCCCTAGCCAACTGCAGATAAAGTACCACGGTGTAGTATTTTGAGTCTAGTTTTTATACATTTACTTTATACTTCAGACATGCCCATAAGTAATTCACAATTTAATTAGTGTGCATAATAAACCGTCACCTAGCTTCTCGGCACCTGCAAGATTACCAGCAAGATTCCAGCTAAAAAAGCGGAAGAATAAAAGTGAATGAACAGAAATGTGTTCCCATAAGTGGATTATACTCCCTAATTCGAATAAATAACCATGTTATGACTCCGAAATTTACATATCAAATATGTTATATTTATTGACGTATTAGTTAAAACTCACGTCTGAGAATGGGCTGCAAACTTCTTTAGTTCTACAGCTAATATTGTGTTATTAAATACAGTTATGAGAATGATACGGATGATTACAGCAGCAATTTGGTACATCAGGAACTCAAACATTCATAAATCTCTTGACATCCCAACAGTCAACATTGTTTTATTGTTGAAAAATATTCCAAAAGATATCTGAACAACCTCATAGTACATCCAAATTTAGGACTTGGTACATTGCAACTCTAATCACCACATAGAATATTTTTACCTTTACAAGTACATTCGAATATGAAAGCATAATTTATTCCTGGTGCTGATCGCTTTTAAATAATTCCGTATTCTTTAGATGCTAAGATTGGATACTAATTGGTTTTTTTTAATTTTTTTTATTTGAAGATTCAAAACAATAAAACCAAGAATAGCAGCGAAAAATTGTCATTGTAATTAGAAAGAAATATATGTATAGGGTCCGCTAAATAACTTTTTTTTTTTTATTTTGAAAATGCTTTAAAAAAAACTACTGAATATTTTCTCAAATTTCTTTTTTTATTTGAAAGTACAATCCTTCCGGTTAATAATGGAAAATAATTTCATTCAAATGGCTGCCTCGGCTGCAACATTACCATGATTTTCAAAGTAATGTCGCAATATTTCCCAGCGTTGTTCAATTGTATACACAACCATATTCGTTCAGCGGAAGGATAAAATTAATTATCTGTCAAATTAGACATGAGCTAAGTGTTACCATTCATGAAATAAGCACTAGTTGAAAAAAAACGTTAGATGGCGGACCCGATACATTCATAACATACATACATAATTGTCCATTAAAACCCTTCAGCCAGGTTTACAACCTAGCTTCTCAGACCACTTATGTTGTGTATGTCAACACATGAGTGGCGGGACCTACAATTTAAATTAGAGTCTAATCCGAACGACAAATTTTTGAGAAACTTTCATTAACTCTCGCAGCTTTTGCCAGAAATCTGCTGACAGGAAAGCGCCGAAGAAATATGGTTTCATTTTACGTTTTGTTGGAGGTGTTTGACCTGGGGTTTGAACCGAGGCCTTACTTCTAATAAGCCAACATACTACCTACCAAACTACTAACCTACCAAACTAATTAAAATATTGTTACGAAAATGGAAATGGTGTTGTTAAAATAATAAGCAAAAGCTCCAAAAACAACACAATGGACTTGATCACACATAAAATGATAAACAAAAGCTTCAAAAACAAAACAATGCAGTTGTTCACGTGATCAACGAATTAGTAAACATATAGCAACAAAAACAACAGGCTTGTTTACAAGATCGATGAATAAACAAAAATATACCAACAACGTCCGTGTATAAAAAAATATAGCGGAAAGACAAACAAACAAAACAACAACAACTCTGCCTGGACGAAAGTAAACAAGATACACGAACAACAAAAATGGAAACAAGTTGTTTACATTTTTGGATTGTAATTGATTCAAAAATATACACATATTTATTTTTATTTTATTTGCAATCTACGAACATATTTTTAACGTTTTTAAAAGGTAAAAACGTAACAATATAAAGTCATAAATTTCATAAATTGCATATCATGACATATTTTCAGTCAAAATTTTAAATAATTATTACGTTAGTTAGTTGTTATTAGTTTTGCTATCATAAAATAAATCTGATCGTTGTTACAAGTTACATACTCTAAATAAATAATTTTGACCGGTTAGATCTCGTATTGAACAATCCCTTTTTCTCTCTTCTCACTATTTTGAAGTGTATCCAAAACCTGTCTTGACTATTACCTACTATTCTACTAGATACAATAGAAATTTCCAAAACTCAATTTATGTTGCTACGCATCACATAAATATTCATGTATTGCTCACAAATTAAACAAAAGCCATTATCAGTACGTTTCATCAATGTAGGCTGCAATAAAAACGAATGAATAAGAACGTATAATGGAAGCGCAGACAAAGGGTCCCATTTGTATTTGTATGTACTCGCATATTTGCAAGATTTCAATGTTTAATGGCGATTATGTTTCAACACTGTATGCTGTATTACGGAATTCAGTATCCTCACATTATGGCATTCTGTACACAGAAAGAAAAACGGCTTGCTAAAATCAACTTTTCTATTCTCAATTTAAGCCAAAAAACGTGCTTGAAAAATTAAGCCCGTTTTGGCTATTGTTTGCTTAAAACAAGCAAAAACGGGATTGATGTGAAAAACTAAGCCTTATATTACTAAAATCAACACTAAAAAGCTCAAATCTATCTAAAAAAGTGTAATTTTGACTTATTTGTTATTTGAGTTATGGAATTGTGGGTTTTAAGTTCAAAAGTAAAAATTTTAATAATTCTCATTTAGTTCATGTGTTTTATACAATATATATCTAACAAAATATCGTATTTTTCGCAAGTTCCATTACTTTGGTAGATGACTTGGATTATTCCGGTCGATGACTTGCATTTTTTTGTGTAGATGACTAGCATTTTTTTCAAATCAATCGATTTTAGGATTAAATCAAGTACGAGTTCGAGCTTAAATCAAGTTCAAAATTCTTGAAACAAGCTCGTTTTTGGATAAATTTAGGTTTAAATCAAGTATAATTTAGGGCTTAAATCAAGTTCATTGTGCTCGAATAAAGTACGATTTGCCTCAATTCGATCCCATTTATAAGTTAATCTAGCCTAAATCAACTTTATAATTCTTGAAACAAGTGCGCTTAAGGATTACTTCAACTCCTGATTCTCTTGAATCAAGTACGAATTCGATCTTAAATCAAGAAAAAATATGCTTAAACCAAATACATGATAAGATCACTTTGATCCCAAAAAGGCTTAAATCGCGCTAAAATCAACACTTTTGTACTTGGCTGATTCGGGCTTGATTCAACTCTTTTGTACTTGAATCAAGCCAAACCGTACTTACCGTACTATTGTGACCGATATGGATTGATTCAAGCCCGGATGGCTTGATTCTATTTTTCAGTGTAGGAATAAATGGAAGGTTGGTGTGATGACATTAAAGGCACTATCATCTCCTTCAATTGTATTTCTGCATGTATGTGCGTATATCTGTAACGATTTTGATATCTTCTGCAAAATACCAAAAAAAAAAAATAAAAAAAGTAATTCTAATGAACGTAAAACCTCCCCAAAATATACCACAACAGCGACAGATAAGCGATACAACATATACAAATTTAAGAACATTTCTACCAACCGTAAATAATTCTTAGAACAGTAGGGTATCCGAATAATTATCATCAGTATTAAATGTGTATGAATTTAGTTTACGATTAGAATAGAAATACCATACATATATTTGTACAAACAGTGGACAACAAAAGTCTTAGCACTCCAATATATTTTAACAAAAATAAGGTCCCCACTGGTTTAATACTCTTGCACAAAGTCCCGATATGTGTTCAAGAGAGTATTTAGGAGATAATTTGAAAGAACGGTTACGTAATCGCTAAACCTCAAACAAAAGTCAACCGAAAAACTTGCTCATGGTGCCAACAGAATACACTAAACAAAACTTGTACATTCAATTCCAAAATGGGTTAAATGTAGTGCTTGACCTTAAGGAATATTCTACTAAATTCAAGGGATAACATTTTAGGCCTTTTAAGTTTTAAATTTACTCAGGGTTCTCCTTGGGGGTGCCTATGGAGTCATATGAAACTTTTTTAAAGAAACCAGATAGTTTGAATTGCTTTCTTGTGAAATTATTTTTCAAAATAACAGCTGAATGTCGACTTGTCATTTTCTAAAGCCTAACTGCCCATCTTACTTACTTGCTTAGTTGGCCATTAACAACCTGATTAACGGATTTTGGCCTGCCTTAGCACATCCTTTCAGGCTCCTTTGCTTTTTGCGCGTCTTCGCCAGGTGGTCACACTAATCGATGACAGGGCCACCTGATTTGGTCCTTCCATTGCAAGCAAGGTCGTTCCCGCATCAAATACTCGTTTTGCCGTAGCATCCTCCTTCATTCAAACAACATGGCCGAGCTAGTGTTGCCGCTGGATGTCAATACGCTGCACAACGTCCATGTCGCTGAGGAGCTCATACAGCTTGGATCGGATGCTGAGATCATCGTCAAATCGCAGATCTTACGTAGGACTTTTCTCTCTCAATACTCTCAAAGCTGCTACATCAGTGCTTAAAAGTACACATGCTTCTGCGCCATAAAGAAGCAAGGGGAGTATGAGCGTCTTTTGTCGTACGAGACAGGACTCTGCTACTCAATTGCCTATTGAGACCATAAATGTACCTGTTGGCAAGAGTGATCCTACGCTTGATATCCAAACTAAAATCACTTTTGGTGGTAACGGCGGAGCTAAGATTAACAAATTCATTGACTATATCGGAAGTATAGTTATTGGCCGTAATCTGGGACCCAATACGCCTCATTTTGCATATTGTTTATTAAAAACTGTCACGATTATAGAACCTGGAACGTTAAAAATTAAGATGTCGCAACAATCGGGTCGTCGCGATAATTTGTAATCCGAGAATACCGAGCATGCATTGTATTAGTTAAAAATATCAGCCCAGGCCTTTAAATAATCACATCAATCGATTCATTACTTGCATATGTATGTATCTACATATGTACAGTGGACAGCAAAAGTATTAGTACTCCAACATATTTTGACAAAAAACGTCCCCACAGGCTTAATATCCTTGCACAAAGTTCCGATATGACTTCAAGAGAGTATTTAGGAGATCATTTGAAAGAAAGGTTACGTAATCGTTAAACCTCAAACAAAAGTCAACCGAAAAACTTGCTCATGGTGCCACCAGAAAACACTAAACAAAACTTGTACATTCAATTCTAAATGGGTTAAATGGAGTGCTTGACCTTAATTCTACTAAACACAAGGTTTTTAACATTTTCATATATTTGGCCTTTGAATTTTAAATTTACTCAGGGTTCTCCTTTTGGGTACCTATGGAGTCATCTGAAACT
This sequence comes from Sarcophaga caerulescens, assembly GCA_927399465.1. NCBI lineage: Eukaryota > Metazoa > Arthropoda > Insecta > Diptera > Sarcophagidae > Sarcophaga > Sarcophaga caerulescens. The sequence continues at coordinate 25,554,756 of OV656867.1, forward strand.
TTTCCTTATTTTTCTCTTGTTTTATAAAAAACATTAAAAAATTGTTTGTTTTATAATAAAACAGAAATAAATTAATAAAATAAATATAAAACCTTAATTTCTTATACAAACTGTTGGTTATAATTCATGAAATTGTCAAAATATATTGGAGTACTAAGACTTTTGCTGTCCACTGTATGTAGTACATCGAGATAAACATTAATAAGTTAGATTTTCATAATATTACAAAGAACAACAAACACAACTACTTACAACTGCAACTACAACATCTTCAATTAAACTTAAATGATATTTCATATGATGCGCAGTATGAATGTATATTTATGGTATATGATATGTATCTTTATGGGATTGTTGGTTTCACCAATCGTTAAGAGAATTAAATCGAAATGCGCAGAATTATTTAATATTTGTGAAGGAAAATACCTTTCATATCCATTATTGGTGTACATGTCAACATGTGTAGTAAATATTAAATTGCTTTCAATGCGAATGTTACTAAATATTGCACAAGTCCTCGTAATAAATTGTTTTAGTTAATGAGTTTTATTGTTTTTCCTTTTTATGGTTTTCATTTCAATATCATTTCCAAAAACTATCTTATTTCACTATGATCGTAAGAAATATTTTTTGAAATAAAGATACAAATTAAAAACACAACACAATGGTGCATTTTTATATATTTTCTTGATATTTCTTATTAAAATCGTCGCTGAAAATCTACATTAGCTGTTCAAGCTGATGACTGCTAACGACATTGTTTAGTGAAAAGAACGTGACAGAATGTAGAAATTTCTATACGTTTGGTGCAATTGTTGGGGAATCATTTACGATACACTACTTCCTTAAGGCTAAATTCTTCATTCATTCATTCATTCATTCGGTTCATTACTGTCAACCGATTGCAGCAGTAGCTTCTGAAATTCCGTTTAATGTAAATAGAGAAGAATAATGGAAATATTTCAAAAATTGCAATTTGTTATCTACCAAAACGGATTCTTGATTTTTTGCAAAAACAATCGCATTAAATTCGCAATTCAAAGAAAAAATCCAGAGGTTTAATTTATCTATGAATTGTTGTTACTAAGTACATACAGTGGTGTTGTGCTCATTTTTTTTTACCGGAACGCGTATATATAATTATATAGACAGGGCCGATCCTGGGTAGGCGGCCGCTCTGTGTGGTCTCATGTCCCAAATTTAACGACGGCGGTGATTTTCCATGATAATCCTGGCGGCGGCGTTGTTTTTTTAGGTCTCTTGTCCCAAATTTGACGACGGGGGAAAGGGAGATTTCCCCCAATTTTCGCCGGTCGCCAGGATCGGCCCTGTATATAGCATAAAAAGGAATTTTTAAAACGTATTGCGGGGATTCCCGTCAAACATCCATAAGCAATACATAATACAATACAATACATAATATAAAACTAATTGAATTTCTGAGTGCAATCCCGTCATCGCGGGAATTCCCGTCATTTGACCCACAGTTAAAAACCATGATTTAACGATAAAAAGGCGGAAATACCCGCTCTTCATTTTCTTATGGAAAAAATAAGTGATTCTCTTGGTAGATGGGTTAAAAAAATTGTTTTAAATACTCAAAATCTTAAGTAGTAATTACTTCGGGTTCGGCTTCACGTATTTGTTTCGGTTTGGGTCGAGTTCCGGTTCAGCAGAAAAAAACGTTCTGGGCTCCGGTTCACGGTTCGGAAAAACAAGCCGGTTAGTTCCGGTTTTTGTTCCGGTTCGGGTTCATTTCAAACCCTTGTTTATAAAAATACATACAAAAATTCGTCAAAAATTAGAAAAATAAAATCAGCAATTCTTTTTAATTTTTTTTTTTTTCAAAACGTCAACCAATTCTCGTTATCAGAAATCATCTTTAGTTCCGGAACGCGTTGCTGTCCAAAAAGGAAGTACCGGAACAACGTTCCGGAGCGTTCCGGCTCGACAACACCACTGAATACATACAGTAGCGGGCAAAAAATGCAACTCGACGCCATATTATGTTCGACACCGTGTCTTGTCTTATTTACAGAATGTTGTTTATTTACAGAATTGTTGTGAATATCTTTGTTTTGGGGGCCGACGAATGTAATTTAACCCATCAGAGCCAAATAAGTTAAACTCTGATTCGTTGCTCCACAAAACTTTGACCCACTGCTCTTTTGACCAATGTAGATACCGTCTAGCAAAAGCAAGCCGTTTTTCTTATTAACCTTCCTTATAGTTGGCTTCTTGGTTGGTCTTCTAGCTAATAAACTTGCCTCTCTTAATCGGTTTTTGGCTGTGTGGACGCCAATAGAAACCCCTAATTGCTCGTTTGCATAATTAGTAACATCTACTGCCGTTTTCCGAGGGTCAACTTTTCCAATTTTTACCATTTGACGGTCTTGGCGGGCAGTAGATTTACGAGGTCAACCACTTCCTGGCTTTCTTTCCACGTTATTTGTTTGACGATAACGCGATGAAATCAGACAAACCGTTGATTTGTTGATTTTAAATTGGTGAGCGACTTCATTCATTGATTTGCCTTCTTCCAAAGCCCTTATAATGGCAAATTTGCTATATGCTGACAGCTGTTTCTATTTTAAAATTCACAATTTGTAAATTTTTCATTCAACTTTTATTTTAATTACTCTAGTTGATCTACTTTTACCTTTAAAACATTGCGTTGCATTTTTTTCTCGCTAAATTTGTTCACTTTTTTTTTAAAAAAAATTAAGTAGAAAGAGAAGCAAACAACGCTTACTGATGCTTTTTAATAAAATTTAAATATTAACAAATAAAAAAAACAAAAGTGAAGTGGAATTGGATAGCGCTATAAGTTTCGAGCCTCGATTGAATATCATATGACATAGCGTTGCATTTTTTTTCTCGCTACTGTACATACAGGGCCCATTAACCGATAGCAAAAGGGGAAATATAGATTAACGTCAGCTAACAAAATGTGCAATAAAAATTATCGGTACGATCAGAATATATTTCGAAATTTACCGCCTGATTTCTTTCTGTTTTTTTACAATTTCTTGCCCCTAAAAGAATTCATTGGTCCATAGTCCTTAATTCCAGGCATAAATTCAATAGTTTCGTATTTTCTTTCATTCATACGCCATGTAACGTGTAGGAAAATGTCATTAAGCGTGCGGTTTTGTAGGCGTTTAAGTTTTTGCATTTTTTCTTTTTTAATTTTCTTAACGGAAAAAATCTTACTAATGGTGCGATGGTCGATTGGAATGTTAGTAAAAAGATGAAAATATTCAGTAAAAAAAATTTTAACTTTGTACTTTTACATCTGCCTACTTAATAACAGTTTAAGAGATTTTCAGTCTTTTTATTGTGGTAAAAATGGCTTCAGTGTTACTATTAAGAGTACGGTTGCTTAATAATTCCTTAAAATTTAAAGCAGAAGAGTTATTGTTTTAGAAACGAAGTGTTTAAGGAGATTTACTCAAAAATCATCGAGTTAACGAACTTTTAATTCGAATTTTAAAATATTGTTACGTTTTTACCTTTTTAAAAACTTTTGAAATAAGTGTTCGTTGATTGCAAACAAAATAAAAATAAATAGGTGTTTAGTTTCAATTAAACTTTTTATCGTTCACACTACTTTTTTGTGCCATCGTTTATAATTTGACGAATACAACAATAGTTGCTTGTTCGCTATTGTTCTTTCCACTCTTATTGCGTAACTACTAACAACGCAGATCTTCACACAAGACTGACTGAATTGTTACTACTAGTTGCCTGCTTTGTCTTGCAATTTTATATGCCCACGTAATCAGTCTGATGAAGGTTCTTGAAGTCGAACGTTCGGGGTTTCTCCATCTCGAGAGCTCTATCGCGACTTCATTGTTGTTTGTGTATTTGGTTCACATTGCTTGTTGTTGCGTTCTCGCTTACTTGTCTATCCCCTTTCCCTTCTTACTGATGTTGTTCGTTTATTTGTAACAAGTTCATTGTATTTATTTGTATAGCTTTTGTTTATTGTTTTAATGTTAAACGATTTACACCGTTTCCATTTTCGTAACAATATATTGTATGCTCCTATGACAAATTATGCAATACGAAAAACTAAGACGCGCAACTTCTTTATGGTGAAAACAAACTGGAGCCATGTACTGTAGTCTTATGAAACCAAGGTTACTTTGTTAGATATGGTTAATTTGAAATACATAAAACAGATCATTAGTTTTGTAACTTTTTGGTTATTAAAAACTGATTTCAAGGCAGTAGGTTGAACGTAACAACAAAAGAACAATTATCACGCAGAATCTCAATTGGAATCGATATTGAAGAAATTCCTTCAACAATCAAAAGAATATAACAGTATAGGGATTTACCAATTGATTGTCTGTAATAATAATACAATACAATAAATATATTTAATAAAAATTTAAGAATAAAAAATCAAAACTTTTTATGACAATTTTATTGATTCTCAGAGTTTTTGCCAAACATCTGCAGAGGAAATTTTCAAGATTTTGTATTGTCGGTGATGTCTGATCTAGCGTTTGAACCGAAGCCTCAATTCTAATAAGCCAACACACTACTAGCGAGCTATCCTTACATGATATCAAATCAATCACAAGATTTATTAAACTTTATTACCGGTTTTCAGCTAGATTTTATGAGTAACATCGGATGTGAATATCATCGGATTGGTTAATCAGAACTTGTCAGTTAATCAGAACCATTATGGTATCACTTCATTTGGCATTCCAAATGAGCTTTGATTTCAACAAAGTTGCCACTCCCCGTTATTCTATCCTAATATGTTAATGTGCATTAATGTAGCCTAATACGGTGTTTAGATATGCACCTTTATTGCGTAAATCGCAATAACGCCATTATTGAGCTCAATATTTCATATAAAGTTTCAATTAATTATTGCACAATAAATACGCATACTGTTATAATATTGAGTAAAACTTAATATGCAGCACTGTCATAAGTGTGTTTAGTGAGCATATTACAATTTACCGAACACTTTCTGTTAATATTTGACAACTCAAATGTCAACAACGACAAACAAACACTAATAAACAAGATGTATTTATACAAGGTGAGATTGTTAGACCAGCTGATGCAAATAATATTGTCAAAATTTTTTTGTTTTTTGCGTATTTTGTTTTAATAAACAATTTCGTTTTTTCTTATTGTGTCAGAAGTTTGTATATTTTTCTTCTTTTTCTTTTCCTTTTGTACAAGCAACATAAATAAAAACTATAAAAATATTATAATTGTGTTTATGTTATTTCCCTCGTTAGGTTTTCAGTTATTCTTTCTTTACAAATAAACAAAATAATTTTCTTTTGTATTAAATTAACAATTAGAATAATTTATTGATTGTAATAAGCGGAACGGAAAGATCTCTCCGAATCCCTTTTGAATGTTTCATGCATCTTTGTAATATCCTCTAATTTACTGCCAATAGATGAAGTACTTTGTTCAATCCATTGCAGAGAACTCATATGTGCATTTAATATTTTGCCAATTTGTATAATGGGATCCGAATTGTCCTGGCATTTATTTGACTCATTCAAATTATCTATAATTTCTTTAAGGTCTTCGGACATTTGTTTCAATTGTGTATCTAAGTTTTCCACCATTAAATATGTCTGTTGTTGGAGCCGTTGTTGTTACTGTTGTGGCACTGGAAACAGTTGATGTTGCTGTAGGAGTTACACCAAAGCCAATACCTGTGGCTGGGGGTTGAGCGGTGGTAGCCGAAGCTGTTAACCCAAAAGTAGGTGCAGGAGCTGAAGTTGTTGTTGCCGTGGCAGCTGCGAAATTACCTAAACCAAATGTGGGAGCGTTAGAAGTAGCTGCTGGAGCTGTTGCGGCCGCAGAACTTGTAGTCGCAGGTGTAGCTGCCGTCGCTCCAAACCCAAATTCTAAGGGTTTTGTACCAGCATCACCTCCTCCTGTGGCGCCAAATGTAAAACCACCCGGTTTTGATTCCTCTCGTATTTCGGATACTGGTAGGCGGTCAGTCAGTCTCCATCGCATGTATTGTAGAATTATTCACAATTTCGTTGTTTTGTTTTCCCTTACAAATAATGAATCATAGAAACTATGTATATTGCTTTAGTTTAGTTGGCCACGGGACAACGTAAACGTTGCTTGATTGTTTTAAATTTTAGCTGAGTACGAAATTATTTAATAGATTGTTGAAGGATTGAGTAGAAGTTATAAATTATATTATAAATTATATTATTTTAGAGAAGACTATGCGCGAGTGGTAAATTTATATTTTATTTTTTCTTCCCATCGTCATTCTTTAGTCAGCTGTTTTTGACAAGATGATCAACTCGCAACAACAAAAATGCCTGTTGTTTTTGTATTGTTGTACTTATTGTAATCCTTATCTCACCTTGTATAAATACGCCTTGCTAATAAACTAACAAACAACACTTAATTTCGCGACTAAAATAAAAGCAATGTTGTTGTTTACCAGCTGTCAAGTGAATATTGAATAAGCTGAATTGCGTACATTATTAGGCCTGAACACCTAAAGTATTGTACTCAATTAACCGAATATTGACTCAACAAAAGTGCATATCTGCATATACATAGCATAAAATAATATATTTTCATATTTTTCATAAAATTTTGTGAACTTATGAATTGCACTTCGTAACCATTTGCAAGTTTTAGCCATTATATGTTCTCATTAACTTATTCTTCTTCATTGTTACTACAGTAAGTTAAATATTTATTTATGTTTCTTTTGCCATTTTCTGAACATAATTTCTCTCTCCTTCTCTCATTCATTTGTTACGAATTTTCGAAAGCCGTAGTATAAAAGTCATGGCTTGAGTATTAGTTGGCTTAAGTGCTGGGCGTATAATCGAATATATTTCGTTGAAAACGGTTTGCCAGGTAAATATATGTATCTTCTATCATTAAAAAAAATTACGTTCAAATGTTTGTACTGACGAACATGATAACGGGATTTGCGAAATCCATAATGTAAATGGAATTGTTTAGTTGCCAAATACTGTTGTTGGGTGTTATTGCTGTCGTTATCGCTTTCAACTTAATTTATTATTCATACATATGCATTCGTTTGACCGTAATTAAGTAGTTTGAGTTCATTTTCTTCCTTAATTGCTAAAAAAAACTTATACATTTATTTTGTTCTTCTTCTTGGTGATTCTAGCCAAAAGGAAACAAATAAATTAAACTCATACAGTTTTAATAATTCGCATATCATTTGGAATTGTTTTGAATTTATGTTTATTAATCCTAAAAATGATTCTTAAATGTAACAATTCTAGCAAATAAATACCATATTTCAACCCAATACTTACTTACTTACTTATGTGCTTAACGTACGTTGGGTTGTGGACTGTACGGCCCGAACAGTAAATAAAGCATCAAATCGTCAAATATTAGAAAAAATCGTCAAATATTAGAAAAAAGCGTCAAAATCGTCAAAGAAGTCCATGGAAGTCGTAGAAAAATTGTCAGAAAAAATAAATACATAAACTAAAAATAAATAAAAAACATTTAACAAAAAAAATTAACAAGTCCAATGATAGCGCCATAAATAAATTTTTTCCACGGGTAAAAGCTGTTCAATGCGAAGGTTGGATTATCAAATTCAAGTCCCATACACATAGCTACTAGATTTGACGATTTATGGTCATTTTGACGATTTTGTGCTCTAAAAAATATCATTTTGAAGATATGACGATTTGTGCCCTTATTTTGACGATTTTTGGAAATTAAAAATTTACATCATATTTTTTACTTTAGTACATTAAAAGATACTTTAGGCTTTGTATTTGCTTTGTAATTGTAAACGAGTAATGTATTATATTTCAAAATTATTTACGAATACCTGTGATAATTTTTCTGTATTTTATGCTTTTTTCATTCCTTAAAATCCAAAAAATTACAACCTCTGCACGAAGACAGTTCCACATATGAATAGTCCGACTAAAGAACTACTTTTCTCTGTAAAGCAGTGTGCGATCCAATGGCCAATCGACCACATACAGATGTGCTGGCCGAGAAAGACGAGTGTTATGTAGGAATACATGATTTTCATAAACAAGTCCCTTTATTTCGCTCGAGCAACATCCGATGCTCCAATGAATCAATTGAGTTTGACCCGCTATCGTGATTAACGAGCTGCTACGGCCTCTCCTGTAAACGGTCGAGAAGCCTCAAAATAGACGTTAAGGGGCCAACCCATACATGAGAGTTGTATTCCATTCTCGTTCGGTTATAAATGGTGTAAATGGTAAGTAGATCAGATGAAGTGAAGTATTTATTGCATCGTCTTAAGAAGCTAAGACATTGAAAAATGTATCAGTTTTAGCGAACATCACACTGAATTTTCATGCCCATAACGCCCACGATCTTCTGACTCCCTAATATTTACACCACACATGGGTATAGATGATACAATATTTTTGCTACTTAGCGTTGACTTTATATGTTTTTGTTTTTAAAAAACTTTCATACATAATACATAATTGGTCATTACAACCCTTCAGTCAGGATTATTGACCTAGTTTCAAACACCACTTATGTTGTGTGTGTTAATTTTATACATAAGTGACGGGACCTACAGTTTAAAGTCGACTCCGAACGACAGATTTTTTGAGAATCTTTTCATGGCAATTTATTTACTCTCAGAGTTTTTGCCAGAAATCTGCTGAGAGGAAATCGCCGAAGAAATACTTTTTGTATTTTGTTTTGATGTCTGGCCTGGGGCTCGAACCCTGGCTTTACGTCTAATAAGCCAACACACTACATACTAGACTACGGCGACTTAAAAAACTTTCAATTTATTTATTTTTTCTCACGATTTTTTTACAATTTTAATAAACGTCTTTGACGATTTTGACGATTTTTTCTCAAATATTTGACGATTTGATGCTTCGTTTATCTGGCAGCTATGTATTCACGATCTATTGTACTTCATGCAAAGTTTATAGAGCCTTCTAAAATGTATATTCTAAGCCTATTGGCCTAACAAATTTCACGGTTCTGCTCTTTGTCAACATTGACAAATTCCTACCCAGAACATGTTACGTACCCAGGTGTTTCTTTCTGGGATGCATTAGTTCCTCACAGGTTCCAAAAATGTGTTCTGATGATTCAATCTCATTATCGCAAAATCTACATTTTGAGTTCAATATGATACCTATCCTAAACAACTGTACCTTAACTTCACAGTGCACTATCAAAAGGCAGGAGTTTGACAAAAACCAACCCGTAGGAGGTTGTCACTAAAATAGGAGAAATATCTTCATTTTTTTCGTTCTCAGCCGTGTACTTTCTGTTCATTTAACTACAGTAATCAATAACATTGGCAATATTTTGTCTGTCTGAAGGTCAAACCCCGTTTTGGACATACAGTGGGGTGCACAAATGAGTACATGTTTGCAATTTTAATTGCATAAAATTAAAAGTGATAAAGCAATTCAAAATTTTTTTTTCGTTTTTTATTTAGCATTTAATAATTAACAAAATAATATAAAATTCAAAACTAAAATTATCAAATTCTATGAAAAAAAATCAACATATAACTCGGATGTACTCAATTTTGCACCATTTCAAAATTTTAGGGAATACGAGTATATATAATATTTAGTCCAAAGACCCTTGTTATATAAAACCTCATTTACGCGACTTGTCATGCTCTCCACCAAATTCTCTACAATTTCTTTTGGAATATTTGTCCATTCCTGATAAATCCGTTGCCAAAGCTCATCTAAATTGGTTGGGGCTGATCGGTACTGTCCCAACTGCCTCTTCACGATTGACCACAAATACTCAATCGGATTGAGGTCGGGAATTTGTGCTGGCCACTGCACTAATTGAAAATTTTACTCAACGATTTTGGAATTACTTTAACGATTTTGGAATGTGTTTGGTGTCGCCATCCTGCTGGAAAAGTACTTCTTGCGCAGGATAGGCGCTCTTGTCGACAAAATCGGGAAGATGGGTCTGCATAATTCTCAAATAATCTTCTTTTTTCATAATATTATTGATTCTTTGCAGTGATCCGAGGCAACATGGTTGCAAACTAACCCCATACCATGACGTATCCTCCACCGTGTTTCAGCGTTTCCTTAACATGGTGTCTTTGAATTCTTGGGCCATGGCGGCGCCAGTAATATTGCTTACCATCAGACTGAAAGCGGTTGAATTCTGATTCGTCTGACCCGATCACATGTTTCCAGTCATCCACTGTCCAATTTCTATGGTAGACGCATTGTATTTCACCCTGTGCGAGGAGCACCGTAGGATTAGGTCCACGCGGACAGGTACCCACGTTAAATCAATCGTCGTTGTCCAATTTCTGTGTTCTCTGGCAAACTTTAATCGCGCTTTTACATTTTTAGTCGAAAGTGCAGGTTTTTCTTTTTGACTGCTGAGGTATAGCCAATATCTTTAAGAGTTCTACTTGCCGTCCATCGACTAACGGTTTTCCCGATTGCCAAAGAAGCTCATTTTGGTGTTAAAAATTTGTCCCTTTTCATTTTTGTTACCATTAGACGAGCATCTGCATTAGTTAGTAGAATTTTACGACCTCTGACTTGAGGCTTGCGAACAACAGAACGACGTTTTTGGACTCTGATGACTACTGACTGGCTAACTCCAAGTTTTTTTAGAAATTTCCCTGGTAGAATAGCCACTTCCAGTCAAAGCTACAACACTATCTTCAGTTGATTTCGAGAGTTTCTTCATTTTTAAATATTTAGAAATTGATTCTATAAGTTGCAAAAAATATTCGCACAACGAAATTAAGTACATAATTAATATTTAACTAATATTTTCTTAAAAAAGTCAAAGTAGTGCAAAAACATGAAAAAATAAAGGTAGTTTTTGATTTCGTTTTTGCAAACATATCATAAAAAGCAAACGTGCAAAATTGAGTACATGCGAGTTGTCTTTGCTTTGTTTATTTTACTCTTAGAGCCTGATGCTTTCTATTTTAAATTTTATTTTATTTTGTTAATCACTAAATACTAAATAAAAGACAAAAAAAACTTTTGATGATTTCTTTATTGCTTTTAGTTTTATTCAATAAAAAGCGTTCAAAGTATAAACATGTACTCATTTGTGCTCCCCACTGTATTTGGTATTTCTAATTACCGTTATTTTAATTTGTCAGCAGTAAATCGGCATGGCATTCATAGAAAATTTTTCTGTTACCAAACAGTACTTTTAGTTCGGATCTAGGAGACGATTGATTATTTTATAATTATTTTTAACTAATTTCTAATCACATAAAAAACTCCATTAGTGTTGTGTTAGGGAGAAATATCAACAAATAAATAAAATCAATATTTAAGCTTTAAACAAAAAAAACTTTAAGTTGAAATAGCCAACAAGCCACATGTGTAATAATTTAGTACGTACTAAATACATCGTAAATACATAATGTCTTGATGTAAATATATGTAAGTATACACATTCATATATCTATTATACATACAAGTATACATGCATACATTTCAATATTAATACCCACACAAACGTTTGCTTCACATACAAACATGTTCCAAGAAAACCGCATCAGAAAACTCTTCCGCATCAATACCAGTCGCTAGATAGCGTTATGAAAGTGTGTGGATACAGAGGAACCAACTGACAAACAGTCAAGCCAAGCAAGATAAAACGTTAATAAATTGTCAAACACCAACCAACCAACGAACAAACAACTCGAACGACAACAATACGCAATACTAATTAGGTAAAATGTAAGAAAAGTATTGAAACCGAAAAACAAAAACTCGGTTGTCTCTTGCAGCAACATAATCGAAAGACAAAAGAAAATAATTAACAACCAACACCATAACTCAATAACTGTTCAAAGAGTCGTTAAAGTTTTTCTATCGCCTTTGTCACCACACAATCTCTCTCTCTCTTAATCGCTATGAAGAAACAAAATAAAAATTTCTTTCAGTGTAAAATGTACTTGACATTGCAAACCCATGATACAAACAAATTCTGCTGCGCATAACAGAATAAATACAGCATCTTTCAAGTTTGAGTTTCTTTTTTGTTTTTAATTCTGAAACTGTATATGCATAATGAGTGATTTCCATGTCGATTTTAATAAGTAATGCATAGAATTTCTAATAATTACTTAAAGTATTGTAAATGCTTTAATTCGAGTTATTTTTTTTTTTCATTTAATTCAATTAAAAATGTATACAAGATCGAATAATGCCTCAGCGCCAGTAGGCATTGGAGAGGCTAGTTGGCAACATTTAAATCAAATTAATAAATACATTGTAATCAAAAGATAGCTTAATAAAGTTAACAATAATAATAAAAAAAAAATTATATATATTTAGATATATATATAAATAAATAAATTATATTGAGAATAAAGTGAAAAATAAAGACATATAATCATTTACTTGAAAATAAAAAAATTTAAAACAGAAGCTGTAGTTTATATCATATTTTCGATATTTGATTTCAAAAATTCTTTTAATAATCTTTTAAAATTCGAAAGTGTAGAACAAGATTTTATAAATTGCGGTAAGTTGTTAAACTCTTTACTGCCAGAGTATTCAATTCGTTGTTTAGTTGTGTCTGTACGGCAAAAGGCTACTCTCAATTGTAGACTATTTCGAGTATTATAGGGATTTTGACCTTGAGCAAAACGTATTGTATGGTGGCCTATATTGTGGATGCATTTGTATACATACAAAAGGATTTGCATCTTGTTAGTACCACATATTGGTAGAATTGATGAAAAATGTTCAGTATACAAAGATCTTGTTGAATGTCTCATTGCCAGGTTTGCAACAGCCTTTAATGCTCTATCCTGTAGTCGTTGTAGAGAACTGACTTCAACGCTTTTTTTGTATGCATAAGTTGAAGCTAAGTAGTTAATGTGGCTTTGCAATAAACTTTGATAAATCAATAACTTTGTGGGCTGATCAAATTTGTATTTAAATTTATATAGTAATCCAATAGCAGGTGAAATTTTCGACTTAAGGTGTTTTATATGTTGATCCCACGCAAGATTAGATTGTAAATGTAGTCCCAAATATTTAATTGAGGATACTTCTTCGATTTCTTTGCCATCAATATGTACACTGAAGTTTGAGTTAAAACGCACATATGGTCTAAAACGAATCAATTTAGTTTTACCTGGATTAAGAAAAAGTTTATTTATTCGCATATATTCAACTATAAGAGTCGTATCACGCTCTATATATGGTTTAACTGCATCCTTATATTTATATGGATAGAAAATAGATATATCATCTGCGTACATATACATTTTACCAGCTAACTCCAAATTTTTTATATCGTTCATGTATATAACAAAAAGCAAGGGACCCAAAACACTTCCCTGTGGTACCCCAAACTTAACTGGTCTTAAACTGCTTTTCTGATTATGGACTTGAACGAACTGCCTTCTACTTTTCAAATATGACTTAAATAATAAAAGTTCACTATCGCGAAAGCCATAAAGTTTAAGTTTTTGAATCAAGAATTTTAAATACGTAATCAAACAATCTATTTCATCTCTCTTTCTGTATGTCTACAATAGTTATGATTTGTAATTGAGTAACCGTAGATTGCACCTTAAAAAAAACTTCATAATTCTAGCTTATGTATCACTTTTGATAGTACACTTTTGTAGTACATAGTATTGTAACGATTATTGATAGATTTTGTTAAAAAAATTAATATTTTTATTTTTTTTTAATTCATTTTAATAAAATTATTTTATGTTATTACATTTTATCATCACTTTTATGAAATTTACGCCAAATGCAGCATGGTTTTCACATAAAAATCAAACACTTCATGTCAGCTTGGTTTTATTTTCTTCTAAATGGCAATATTTTAATATCTAGAACTCTTGCTTTGTGGCGATTTATAAGTTTCCAATTGTTTAGATGGGACAGCTTATTGTCACTCGCATCAGTAACGCTCTCAATTGAGGGCTGTCTGAATCCTGATGGTACAAACCATTGTTATATTTCGTTAGAAAAATCTATTGTCAATGTCATGGAAGGTAAAAAAGTTTCCCTCTACCATAGAACATCGATTATTTCAAAACGATGCTCTCTTTTTGATTCCTCTCTGGTTTCCCGAATACAGGTTTCCCAAAAATATGGCTGTAAATAGTTGCTACGCACGTAGCATGTACTTGAATCTAAAACAGCCAATTCGATTTCGATGGACCACGAAATTTATAACGACCATAAAATTCAATTCGTTACTAATCTACAGCGACAAAATTATTGGGTTCATTAAAAGCTGAAAGACTTTCAGCTCATTTTTCGAAAAGGGGTAATAGGTGTAAATTTATCATAATGGCACATTACCAAAGCGAATGATTCTGTTATCTCATGCGTACATAGTTGACAGAAATATTATCATCTGTAATATCTATGAAATAAAACATAGGACGAAACAGTTTTTTCTAATGTTTGTCACATACATACATAAATAATTGGCCATTACAAACCTTCAGTAAGGATTACGGCCTAGCTTCTCACACCACTCATATTGTGTGCGTTCAATTTATAAGTGAGCGAGTTTAACGTCGAATCCGAACGACAGATTTTTGAGAAACTTTTTCATGGTAATTTTATTTACTCTCAGAGTTTTTGCCAGAAATCTGGCCGTTTGCATAATTAGTGACATCTACTACCGTTTTCCGATGGTCAACTTTTACTATTTTTACCATTTGACGGTCTTGGCGGGCAGTAGATTTACGAAGTCGACCACTTCCTCTTTCTTTCCACGATATTTGTTTGACGATATCGCGATGAAATCGGACAAACCATTGATTTGTTGATATTAAATTGATGAGCAACTTCATTCATTGATTTGCCTCTTTTTGCCAAAGACCTTACAATGGCAAATTTGCTATCTGCTGACAGCTGTTTCTATTTTAAAGTTCACAATTTGCGAAGTTTTCATTAAACTTTTATTTTAATTCCTCTAGTTGATCTCCTTTTACCTTTACCACATTGCGTTGCATTTTTTTTCTCGCTAAATTTTTTCACTTTTTTTATAAATCGAAAAAAATTAAGTAGAAAGAGAAGCAAACAACGCTTAAAGATACCTTTTATTAAAATTTAGAAATCAATGAATAAAAAAAACAAAAGTGGAAACAAAACGTTATAAGTTTTGAGCCTCGATTGAATATCATATAACATAGCGTTGCATTTTTTTTTCTCGCTACTGTATATACAACATCTCCCTCTCTAAGACAATATTTTTTTTTTTCATTTTCAATTCATATATATACATATATATATTATTTAATGTTGGAATTCCTTCTAAGAATCGTACCATCTTCTAAGCGTATCCAATAGGATGGATGTTTACCTTCGACTGTAGCTTTTATCCATGTGTTCATACATTCTCCCCTTTTTCGAACGGCAATTTTGCTTTGGCATTTTTATCGTAGTACATTTTTGCATAAGTGTTGTTATATCTGATATTCTCGTTGATGTTTGGAATGCAATGTGGTTGGAATTTAGTTATTTTGCCCGGAATAAGTGTGCGAGTTTTACGACTCATTAACTGCTCTACTGGCGAAGAATCAATTTCTTTTAAAGGAGTATTTCTATACTCTAACAATGCTAGCCAAATTTCCTGATTACTTTCTGAAGATTTTTTAATCAAAGTTTTGCAATGTTGGCGCGTTTGCGATTAATTGTTTTATTTCATTCAAGCAATTCTCATGAACTTTTTGCCAATTATAAATTTCTCCATTTTTTAACAGTTCTCTTAATGGTTGCGTTTTTTCTGCAAGATTTGGTATGTACTCTCGAATATAGTTTATCATGCCCAATAATTTCTGCAAATTTTTCTTATCCTTGGGCTGCGAAATCTTTAATATTGCCTGAACTCGATCGGGGTCACACTTTACACCACCTTCCGAAATTATTCTGCCTAAATACTGAACTTCAGTCACTCTATATTGTATTTTATCCTTATTGAATTTTATGTTCAGTTTTCTTGCTCTGTCAACAACTCGTTGTAACAGCTGATCATGTTCTTCGATTGTATCAGCAGCAATTAATATATCATCTATAAAAACAGTAACATTAGGAATATCAGAAAAATTTCTCTCATTATACTTTTGAAAAATTTCCGGACCTATTTTTATACCATAGGGCAACCGCTTAAATCTATAGCATCCGAAAGGAGTATTAAATGTGCATATTTCCTTAGCCTGTTCACCTAAAGCTATTTGCCAAAATCCCTCTTTCAAATCCAAGACTGTGAAATACTTTTTTCCTGCTAATTTTGCTGAAATAGATTCAAATGCCGGTATTGTGTAATTTTCCTGTAAAATATCAGAATTTACATCTTGAGGATCAATACAAATTCTTAATTTGCCATTTTTTTTTCCAACTATTACCATATTCGAGGCACGTTCAACCGGACCATCAATTTGCTCGATAATGTTTCTTTTCACCATCCTTTGTAGTTCTTCTTTTAGCCGACTTGTTAATGTTGAAGGGATACGTCGTGCAGGCTTTACTGTCGGCTTAGCATTTTTACGCAGTTTTATTTCTAAATTTTCTACAAAACAACCCAATCCATCGAATATGTCAAAATTTTTTTTTATAAACTTTTGTTTCTCTGTTTGTTCAATGCTATCTACACGTCAGATTAAATTTAATTTTAGGCAAGCTGATAATGCTAATAAGGCTTCATACTGTGTATCAATCACAACAAATTTTAATGTGGTGATCTCATTTTTGCACATAACAACGCATTCGCACATCCCTTTATATTTTAAGTCAGAACCGCTATAGCTTTGTGGTGGTATACCACCCACTTGAAGATTCACACCTTTGATGAAGAGCAGTAAGAAAGACTCTACAAGATTTCAGGAAACAGCTGCTTCACGCAGATTGAAAATTGGTAATTTTTCAATATTTATCTGTTTCAAGTAGTACCATCTTCGACGATAAACATCCTATTGTCATGTTTGTTGCTACCAATACTTTCATCAGTTCATCGTACAAGCTTCTGTTTACTTCTTTTTCAGAGTTTTCAGCAGCATGAAAATTACATACATACATACAAAATCATTACAACCCTTCGTTGTAAATTGGAAATGTCTGACCTGAGGTTTGAACCTTGGTCTGACGTCTAATAAGCTAACAGGCTACATACTACACTACGACTACTTCAATCAACATCAAGAACAGAAAATTCAACCTTTTCACTTTCATTCAACACTTAACTTTCAATTCATACTCAAATACCATAAATAATGTATTCTTTACGATAAAACTTCACAAAATCTATAAAAACTTTAAAAAATTACGTCCACAACACCAAAGTATGTCTAGTAAAGTCGTATGTATCAAAAATGATACATAAGCCAGAATTATTAAGTTTTTGAATTTTTAAGTTCTGTTTAAAATTTTCTTTTTTTATTTAGCTTAAAATAATGGCGATAACAATACTAACGAATTCAAAAATATCAGGCATTTAACTTTTTCTGAATTAAAGTTATATAGTCTCAAAAATTGAATGTATCACTTTTGATACAAAGCTCGATCTACGGTTAATAATAACGTTGTTGAAGAAATATTCGAAAATTTTACAACATAACGTCTTATCAAAATCAACAAATTCATCACAATTATGATCTTTAACACTTTGACGCCGGCGCTTTAATTCATGTTTGTTGCCTACTGGCGACTGTTATATTTATAAGACGTTATTAATTATAATTGTTATTAAAAATAAATGCCTTTACGAGAAGGTAATTCTCAGGTATTTTTTCGGCAGTCGAAGTGTTAAAGATCTAAATCGAAGTGTTAAAGATCAAATGTTTAAATCTTATAAACGATCAATTTTAAATCTAACAATCATTCAGTCTTCAATTTATATTTTTTGTTTCTCTAAAAGTGCAATGCAGTTATTTCTGATCAAAAGTTTTCTTTATTTATAAAATTTTTTTTTCATTATTGTTTTAATGTTTCTTTCTACTGTTTTGTTGCCCTCAAAATACCAACGAAACGAAAGCACACAAAGTTGTGAAGGTGGCAACAATGATGGGAGGAGTAAGAGCAGAATTTCACTAGTTGACGACGCATTCCACATGATAGAGAAACCGAACAAAACGAGAGCACCGCCACAATTGCTGGCTGCTAAAGGTTTTTGCTGTTTATTCGACTCGACAACAAATAAAAACGATCACTCACTACCGACAATTTGAACTGATGATGACGATGCGACACCAACTCAAACTCAACTCTCCAATAGAAACTGTTTGGGCCGATAAACACTGATTTGCCAATAAGTTTGTAACATTAAACGAAATGCTCAGAATTTATAGTTATTTGTCGTTTCTTCAAGTATTTTTTTTTTTTTTTGGCTTTTAAAAGAATATTTTTCGTGTCTTTAGGGAACATGATTTGTTCTATTTTCAAGCATACAGTTTTTTTCAACAGGTGATTCGTATATTGGGTGTAGTAATAAGGAAATTTTAATGACTGATTGCTGTCACTTGTGCATTTTTGAAAATACCACTTAAATTGTTCGGCCATACATCAAATAATCGATCAAACTCACCTTTTTTATTATTGTGTTGATAAATAATACTCACACATACAGGCCGAGGTGAGTTTGAAGAATATAAAAATAATTTTGTTTTTTATATGTTTTCTTCTTCTTCACAACAACTATACTGATGTTGCTGATATTAACATTTTTGCAAGTTGTTTAACTTTGTGCAAATTATATCTCAAAAAAAAAATACAAAATAAGCGCCATAAGAGAAGATGCTACACTCGATCTAACAATATTATTTGAATCTAATAATTTATTTTTATTATTTTATTTTATTTTTTTTAATAAAAATTATTAAATTATTAAAAATTAATTACACGGTGCGACAGTGAAAATACACCCGAGTAACCACATAGTCTAAATTATTCATTAGGTTGAGTAGAACTCAAAAATATTTTTTTTATTTTACACGAACCCTCCAAATTTGTTTTATTTGACAAAAACGTTTTTTTTTTTGATCTTTTCACACAAAATTCTTGATTACTCAAATATGTTTGAACCTATTTTGAAAATCTAAAGTTTCTTAGATAGGCCTTTAACCCTGGACGGTTACTCTTCGTCGAATCGACGAAGCTCATTTACACTTTATCATATAACTCTTTTATGGTTGACCAAATTTTGCTCTTTTTTTCAACAACGTTATTTGATAATAAAAGCTTGCAGTCAGTAAACAAAACAAAATTTTTTTTTTGTTCGTCGATTCGACGAAGAGTAACCTTACTGTACAAAAATCACCATCCAGGATTAAGAAAATGGGTGGCCCGGGTACGTTTACTCACTACAAGCTTTCGTAATCAATCAACATTGTTTATAGAAAGAGCGAAATTTGGTCAACCATAAAAGAGTTATATGATAAAGTGTAAATGAGCTTCGTCGATTCGACGAACAGTAACCGATTAGGGTGAAAGTGTTCGTCGATTCAACGAAGAGTAACCTTAATGTACAAAATAGAAGAGTAACCGTCTAGGGTTAACAGGATATACGTAAACATATGGTTCAAACTCACATGTTATGAGTTTTTATCGGGTAAACTTAGAAAATATGATTTTTTTTCTCAGTTTTTCAAGTTTAGCTATTCTTAATTGCAAAATTTAATTAAGAAATATAAAATAAGTGTTGATATTATAAAAGTGCATTATCTTGTGATGGGATTGACATTTTGTTTGATCAAATCGGACAAAAATTACCGTAGTTATTATTTAAATAGTACAACAGTCACGTTTATATATGTCATCTTATCAAATGAATTTTCAGTTCAAAAATTTTCAAAAGTTTTGATGGATCTTGATTGTTTATCACGAAATGTGTCAATTTCACGTTTGCACGACTACCAAAAGTTGGCTAATATATGTATGTATGTATGTGTTTTTTGCATATATTATTATTTCACTTTGCGCAAACATTGGCCAACTTCTGGTGGTCGTTCAAACGTTCAAACGATCCATAAAAAATTCTGAAAATGTTTGAACTAAAGGTTCATTTGAAAAAGTATATATATGAGAAATATAACTCGACTGTTAGACTCTTTAAATAATAACTACGGTAATTTTTGTCCGATTTGATCAAACGAAGTGTCAATCTCTTCACAAGATAATGCACTTTCAGAATGTCAGCACTTATTTCATATTTTTTAATTAAAGTTTGCTACTATGAACGGACAAACCTGAATAAATGTGAAAAAAATTCGCATTTGTTAAGTTTACCTCATCAAACCTCATAGCATATTATGTCAAATAATATATATATGTATGTCGTTTCAAAGGTCCATACCTCTCCTTTCTAACAAGGTTTAAATTTTGGACATCGGTTCAGAAATGTTTGTGTAATCAATAAATTTATGCGTAAAGTCCAAAAAAATAGTTTTTGTCACATAAAACAAGTTTGGAGGGTTCAAGAAAGATAAAAAGAAATATTTAAGAAATATTTACTCAACAAAACTCACAACTTACACTATGTCATTAGCTGGGTATATTTCATTTTTTTATTTTGTAGCATAGTGTTATTAACGAGTGAAAAGAAGAATTATTTATTTTATTTCAATATTTTTGACATGATACAGAAAAAGTATTCAAACTGTACTTATTAAGCACTTGGATTATCAAGAGAATTTAAATTATGTTTAAATTAGTTTTCAAAAAAGAGACAAAGACGCGTTTCGTTATCGGATTCTAGCTCAAATATTTGAAACCTTAACCAATAATGAAACTGATTTTGTTTTAAAAAGTACTTCGGTGTGAAGTTCAGCTTTAAACTTTATATTTTCTAAAAGTTCTTGTAAATGTGATGTCTTACATCATGGTTGGATTTTGATTGACGAATATCAGCTGTACAGATCTGTACATCTATATTTTGCACTTACAGTAATCCTTCGATTTACATCGCCTCGATTAACGTTGTTTCGATTTACGTTGTCAAATTTTTCCCTCTAACTTCAATTTGCGTCGTCATTTCGATTTACGTCGCCTTTTTTTGGAACCAACTGCGACGTAAATCGAGGGATTACTGCACATACATATTTTCATTACACCCTAGGATAAGTAATCCGAATAGTTTTACTGATCAATATGAATTTTAATTTCATTACAATACAATATTCAATTATGCCATGTAAATAAAAATGGGATCCGCCATGGCTTGTATAAAATTTTTTAAAAGACAAATAAAACGACTAAAAACGTAATTTTTTTCTTTGCAAGTTAGCAAGTTTTAAGTATGTACAGTGAGTGGAAAAATTATAAGGACACCAATAAGATACTTAGAGGTTTGATGAGAGAGAGTAAGTAGAATGAGAGAATTGTTGACAAGTAACCGTAGTTATTCTCAGCCTACACAGAGAAAACTGAACCTAATAAATACATAGTAAATTAGAACAAAGTTTATAAGATTTCTCTATAGTTTTTTTTTCAAGAAGAGATTCTTATTATTTTTATAAGGAAAACCTTTTTGAAAAAATCAAGAAGAAAACTTAGGGATTTTACTAGATAGTCTTTTTGATTTTTTTAAAAAGGTTTTCTCCTTAATTTTATTAGGCTTTCTTTTTGTTTTCTTCAAAAAGATTTTCTTCTTAATTTTATAAGGCTATCCCTTTATTTTTTTAAATAATACTTCTTGATTTTGCTTAATATTATATAGATTTTTTATTGATATATTTACTTAGAAACTAATTTAATATTTGTAATAATAAAAATTAAAATTAGCTTTAATTTCAGTAAGTAAAAATGTATTAAAAATATGATAAAATATATTTGCTTAGAAAGAAATTTAATATAATAAAAAGTAAATATTATTTCCAGTATTTTTTTACTCGAATAACTTTAAGTCCATTGTTCAGCAAGTAAAAATGGATGGGCGGTCCGTCTCAATCGGTCAAGTCAATGACGTCAAATGTTTCGGATTCATTGCCAACCAAATAAGATTGAAATCTTTGTGAAAAATTCAGGTTTACAAATTTCTTACCAACTATTTTTATATTGTCTTCTTTGTATAAAAAATCGACTATTTCATAAATATTTAGGGCATCATCTTTAGTTATGGTGACTATATAATTGATTTTAAATGTTTTTCCACGAAAAACTATTTTATTCGTTCTCTTATACAGAGGAAAATCGATAAAATTTATTGAATACTTAACTGGTTCAATATTCTGCACTTCTTCAAAATATTTATTTATTTATTTATTTATTATAATGATTTTCCTAATGCAACAAGATCAATTATCTTATAAATTACAGCATTAGAATCAGATAAGTTACATACCGTTTACCGTTTTAAAATATTTTATGAATTTCTGTAATAACTACTTAACAAGTTTTTGAATCGCGCTGCGTTGCTAGTAAGTTGAATATTTGGGGGGAGATGGTTCCAGAGATAAATGGTATATACAGTCGGTCAATAAAGTTTGTATGCAAACTATAAAACAAAATTTAAGTTTTAATTTTTCGCATACCCAGTATTACTACGCAGTCTGTATTTTTTTATTTTATTACTTATTGTGTTTGCTTCCAAAAACTAATGAAACAAAATGTTTTTAAAGTACCGTTAGATTTGAGAGAACTTGTTTTTGTTTTTTGTGTATAAATATAGTCAACAAAGTTTGTATGCAAAACGCATCATTAATTGTTGTGTTGTCGTGGAAGGTGGAAAAGTGATTTTTAGAACATTTTTTTGGTAAAGATTTTTAGTTTTTTTCTTTTAAATTATAAAAACAATAAAACAAGTGAGATGGCACCACGCGGCAAAGAGTTGTCTACAGACCTCAGAGCCGTGATAGTAAAACTCTACAAGGAAAACAAAACTCAAAGAAAAATTGCCGAAATAGTCGGAAAAAGTCATGCAACCGTCCAAAAAACAATAGAAAGATTCAGAAGAGAGGGAAATAATAACACCAAGCCAAGATCTCGTCGCCCAAGTACATTTACACCTAGTGAAAAACGAATTATCGTCCGTAAAGTACAAAAAAATCCTAAAATTTCTGCACCAAAAATACGGGCGGAAATTGAGAATGAGTTGGGAAAAGTTTGTAGTACAGAGACAATACGCAAAGTACTCCAATCTTCTGGATACCATAGCCCTCAAATGCGCAAAAAGCCCTTTGTTAGCCCTATAAACCGCAAAAAGAGACTCTCGTTCGCAAAAGAATACGAAACAGCCAACCAAAGTTTTTGGAACGCTGTTATTTTTTCGGAGAGCAAAGTTAATATCCACGGATCAGATGGGAGAGCCAAGGTATGGCTTAAACCCAATTCTGAGCTTGAGCCACAAAACATGATGGGCACAGTTAAGCACGGTGGTGGATCAGTAGTCGTTTGGGGGTGTATGGCTGCCTCTGGTGTGGGTAAACTAGTTTTCATAGATGGTATAATGGATCGGTATGTCTATTTGAACATTTTAAAAAATAATTTACATGAAAGTGCTACAAAACTTGGAATTGGGGAGTCTTTTGTGTTCCAGCAAGACAACGATCCCAAGCACTTATCGTCAATGAGTGGCTTCTCAATAATGTAAAAAATCAACTTAAAACCCCACCCCAGTCGCCCGACATTAATCCCATCGAGCATTTGTGGGACCATCTGGACCGCCAAATTAGAAAGCACGAAATTAGAGGCACAGAAGACTTAAAAAAGGCTCTTTTGGAAGAGTGGGAGAAAATACCTCCTAGCATACCACTAAACTAGTGTCATCGATGCAAAACCGCCTTAAAGCAGTCATAAAAAATAAGGGCTTTCCAACTAAATACTAAACATTTATAAATTAACTGTTTCGTCAACAAAATAAATTTATTTGTTTTATTGACTAAGACTTGCATACATACTTTTTTGATATATTTTTAAGAATATTATTGCTTAAGTTGTTATTTTTTGAAGAAGTTATGTTTGTTTTCGTTTTTTTTTTTTTTAAGTCAATATAAAATTTTCAATATTTTCTTTTAAAAAATGCGTACTACTTTTATAGTTGTGAAATCAATATATTTTTTTTGTTTGCATACAAACTTTATTGACCGACTGTATATAAAACTGGTGAAAAGAAGCACTCTTTCGGTATTTGAATGTTCGAATATTATTGCTCCTCGCAGACGATGTGAATACCAATTTGTCATAAAGAGAGTCAGGCTTTTTTGTAGTTATTATTTTATGCAAAAAAAATAAGATTTTTAAACTTCATGTAGTCATCGAGGTGCATGCCAAGGACATGTATTAAATACGGTGATATATGATCAAATCTTTTCAAAGCAAAAACATATCGAACAATATTATTAAACGCTATGTTGAGCTTTCGTTTCAAAGTCATATTGCATCCAGCAAAAATCTCAGAGGTATATCAAATAGAAGGAATTAAATATGTTTTGGCAATCATCATCCTTATCCTCATGGGTGTAAAGTGTTGTAAATTATGCCACATGCTTGATTAATGTGATCCGACCATGTCAGCGAGCTATTAAAAGTAACGCCCAAATTTTTGGCTGTATTTACTAATTGAATTTTAGTCCCATTAAGAGAAATATTCAAATTCCCTCTTAGTACCGCCGGAATTTTGCCAACTGTTAAAAATTTAGACTTAATAGGATTAAGAAGTAGTCCATTAGCAGATGCCCACTGATAAATTCTATCTAGATCAAAATTTATTTCATTAATAGCAGAATTTATAGCTGTTTTTGAACAATTTAAATATAGCTGTACGTCATCAGCATACATTTGAATTTTAGAGTATCTGATCTGCAAAGGAAGGTCATTTGCATACATGGAGTAAAAAAGTGGGCCAAGTATGGACCCCTGCGGAACACCTCGGCTTGTAAATAAGGGTGAAGAAACAATATCACCATTGACAACTATCTGTGATCTACCAGTTAAATACGAAGATATTAATTTTGTTGCGGTTGTAGAAAATTTAAACATATTGCCTAGCTTCAATAACAACATTTGATGGTCCTCAGTGTCAAATGCCTTGGAGTGATCAAGTAAGACCAAAAATGTTAACTTATTCTCATCTAGATTGCCACGGATGTTCTCAACCACCTCGGTTAATGCTGTGGTGCAGCTGTGTTGAGGTCTAAAACCAGACTGACGGTCTGTTAGTAAATTATTGTCGAGTATGTGTTTATAAATTTCTTCATGAAGAATTCTCTCAAAAGCTTTTGATATGTAGGGAAGGATAGATATTGGCCGGTAGTCACCATCACTTTTAGGCACTGGAATAATTTTCGCTGACTTCCACTCAATTGGAAAAGTGCTAGTTGTTAAAATCGTATTGAAAATGTGATTGATATGACGTATTATATAAGGCAATATAAGTTTTATAAAACGAGGATGGATGTCGTCTAGGCCAACAGCATTAGACTTAATTTTTAGAAATCCTTCAATTGTGTCATCCAAGCTAAGATGTCGGAAGTGGAGATCGTTTATTGTAGATATATTGTTGTTACCATCATAAAAATTCACATTTCAATTCAATAGAATTCCTGCTGAAAGAATTCGTTATTTAAAACGGAATTGTAAAATCTTAGAGAGGAAAATATACCTTTTTTTCATAAACATAAAATCATGTTTACGAACAAAATTACTTCTCCATTCCCTTAGGCCTATTTTGAATTTAATCCACTCCCCAGTATATTTTAGGTCCATCTTCTTGAATAAATTTTCAACGTCTTGGATTTCCATTTTTTTAATATGTTTGTTGATGTAATTCCAAAACTTAAAAGAATGTTGCACGTTTCATCACGGAGCTCCCAGGATTTAAAAATTGGGACAATATCTACATTTCCTGTTAAACTCCTTTGATCGGTCATTACTCAAAATTTTATTTGTTTTTTATAACACTTTTTTTTTGTTGAAATTAAAACAAAAATTTACTTTGTTTTTTTTTTTTTTTAAGGAATATACAGGTCTTCCTCGTATAACGCGGTACTTCTACAACGCGTTTTCGATTTAACGCGATTAAAAAAAAACATTTTCATTACAAGGCGAAATTTCGACTTGTATAACGCGAAATTGAAAATGGCAATGCTTTTTATTTTTGCCTTACACAGTCTATTACAGAATTGAAACAGTCTACTTTAAACGGATCTTGGAAAAAGCTGTGGCCGGAGGGTGTTTTAAAAAATAGTGCGGGACCACCATTGAATTCTGAAATTAGTCGGATATTAAATGTGGGCCACCGTTTTAGTGGAGAAGGTTTTGATGATATGACCGAAGATGATATTAATGAAATAATATATGAAGCTGAAGATTTCAGCGAAGAAGAGTTGCTTCTATTTGCAACTGGATCTCAAACTGCTTCAAATATCGCACATGAAAATCAAGACATTGATCCTGAGGAAGATATCTGTGAATCAATTCCCGATTTCACCCTAAAGCGCATACGAGAGGGCTTTAATTTGGCTGAGAGATTGAAATTTTTTTTTTTTTCAGATAATGATCCGTCAATAGAGAGATCAAGCAAATTCAAGAGGCAAATAGAGAATCTAACGCCTTATTACGAAATCGAAAAACAGTTGGAAAAAAAGCAAACAAAGGCTGATAACTGATTTCACAATCGCACAATCACTGGAAGAACGTCCAACAAAATGTTTTTTTATCAAATGACGAAAACTTTGCCGAGGAAATTTCTTCTGATGAAGTTATACGCCCAAAGCGCTCACTATTTCGACGTAATATGATGTTCGACGTAAGTGACACAGACTTGTGAAATCACAAAAATTAAATTAGTCAATGAATAATATTTATGTTTTCCGATTGTTTTTTTTTCATTATGTTTTTTAATTTTTTTAAATAAAGTATGAATTTTGATTTTGAGTTGTAAACATACATACATCTTTAATTTAGTACCTATTTTATTTTGGAAAAAGCTTATTGGAACATAACCCTCAAATTTATATGAAAGCTAAGTCTTCTATAACGCGAATTACATAACGCGGAATTTTCCTGGAACGGAACCACCGCATTATACGAGGACACCTGTATTTATTATTTTTTCCACTTCTTTACTAATGAAATCAATAAGGAATACTCCTTAAAAAAAATTATTAAGTAGCCTAATGAAATCTATAAGGAAAACCTTTTTAAAAAAATTAA
This sequence comes from Sarcophaga caerulescens, assembly GCA_927399465.1. Classification (NCBI taxonomy): domain Eukaryota; kingdom Metazoa; phylum Arthropoda; class Insecta; order Diptera; family Sarcophagidae; genus Sarcophaga; species Sarcophaga caerulescens. Next base: position 25,581,875 of record OV656867.1, read on the forward strand.
TTAGGTAGCGCAATGAAATTAATAAGAAATTCTTGTTTTATACAATTTAGAAGAAAACACAATAGAATCAATAAGTTTTTCTCTATGGATTGTATTTTTTGTGGCTAAAATTACGGAATTTGAATAAAAAAATGGTAAATAACAAGTTTTCTGCTTAAATGTATGTGTTTTACTTCTTGAAAAAATTAAAAAGATTTATCACATAAAAATAATAAGAAATCTCTACGAAAAAATCTTCGTTTCTTTCTGCTGTAATACCCCTTACTCCAAAAGCCTTTCGTATAGAAAATCTTCTTGATTTTATTAGGCAGTTTTCGCTCTGTGTATATATCTGAAAAGCAAATATCATTGTGGTTTCTTTTTTATTAAATTAAAATTAAAATATGAATTCACCCTGTGAAAAGTACTTTGTATTATTTTTACGATTATTATTCTGCATCGAAGTGGCATACTTTCTTTCGATATAATACAGCATTAAATTTCAAAGGTAAAGCGTGATAGCGGTAATATTTTTGTTTGGAGGTAATTTTCATACTGTAGTGTTAGATCGTGTACAAGGCATTTAGAAAATAAGAAATAATGTTGTAATCTTTCGAAATATCATACCATCGAATAAAATAAAATACTGAAATGTGCAAAGCGGATCTTCAACAACAATCAGAAATATCAGAAGAAAGTGTCCCACAAATTGTGATAAGCTCTGGAAATTAATTCCGTCTGCGTTGTGTGATATCTTTTCACGCATATGCTTAGACGATATCAATCAGTATTAAAGTTTAAAACAATAACCACTCTAATACAACATTAGAATTTACAAAACTTATACAGTGAGCGTCATAAGAAAGTGTACACTATGGATAAAATTCTAACAATCTCAACTCAAGTTTTCCACTTAAGGAGAGTGCCCGAAAAAATTTTACAATATTTCCAAATTTTTCTAATTCTTTTCTTCTTGTTTCAATTTTAAAAACTGGCAATAAAATAATTGAAAAAGAAATTAACGGTAATTTATTAATGTATATTTTTTTGAATTGTACACTTTCTTTTGACGCTCACAGTATATATTATTACATATTTTTTTGTATTTATAACTATTTTGAAGTGAAAATAGAAAGTTCTTACCTTTTTTTCACGAGATTAATTACACTATGCGACAAAATAAAAAAAATAAAATACACCCAGCCAATGACATAGTGTAAGTTGTGAGTTTTGTTGAGTAGAAATTAAAAATATTTTTTATACTTCTTGAACCCTCCAAACTTGTTTTATTTGACAAAAATTGTTTTTTTGGACTTTACACACAAATTTATTGATTACACAAACATTTCTGAATCAATATCCAAAATTTAAACCTTATTAAAAAGGAGAGGGATAGGCCTTTAAAACGATATACATATATATATTATTTGACTTAATATGCTATGAGATTTGAAAAGGTAAACTTGACAAATGCGAATTTTTTTCATATTTTTTCAAGTTTGTCCGTTCATGGTAGCCAACATTAATTGAAAAATATGAAATAAATGATGACGTTGTGAAGAGATTGACACTTCGTTTGATCAAATCGGACAAAAATTACCGTAGTTATTATTTAAACAGTCTAACAGTCGAGTTATATTTTTATATATATGGGCAATTTCGTGTCAAGTGACCCAATTTTTAAAATCGATGTCTTCCGATTTGGATGAAATTTGCATCAAGGTTAGTACTATTGGATAGTTGGCCAGACACAAATTTTCAGCTCTATCAGTCAAGAACTGCCGGAGTTAGAGGGGGTCAAAGTTGGACATTTTGGTCAATTTTTTTATTTTTTTTTTTAAATTAATTTTTTTTAAATTTTGGTTTTTTTGTTTTTTTTTTTTTGCTTAAAAGAAAGCTTATAAAATTTTCTTTAAGGCCTTCATAATCGCTTAATGGGATGCGAGTGGGATATCTATCAAAAAAATTATTTTTTAACTCAAGAATAAGATTTTTCAATATTTCGCACATGTACCATTTTCATTTTCCCCCATTTTTTTCGAAATGGAGTTTTTTTATTTTTCCTCAAAAGAAAACTTAGAGCATTTCCTTTAAGGTCTTTGTGGGCACTTAGTAGCAAGAGGCAAATCTATAAAAAAAATTTTTTAATTCAAAACCAAAGTTTTTAAATTTTACCATATGCACTATATTTTTTTTAATGGATGTTTTTTTTTTGCTCAAATAAAGCTTAGTTCTTTTCCTTTAAGAGCTTTGTGGTCACTTAATGGGATGCGAGTGGAAAAACTCTAGCGTGCGAAACTGAAGCTCTAGTAGCTCAATTTTATCAGCGAGATGATATGAGTCGAATGAAGCCAGGAATGAAAGACTGGGTGTCTGTTCGAATCGATGGCCAGAAAGTCCAGATGCAGAAGAGGATGATGTTTTTCCACTCGCATCCCATTTCATCCAAATCGGAAGACTTCGATTTTAAAAAAAATGTGTCAATTTCACATTTAAGCGACCACCAGAAGTTGGACAATGTTTGCGCAAAGAGAAATTATAATATTTGCAAAAAACATAAATATTAGCCGACTTCTGGTAGTCGTGCAAACGTGAAATTGACACATTGTGCGATAAACATTTAAGATCCATCAGAAAAATTTGGAACATTTGATAAGAAGACATATATAAAAAATATAACACGACTTTTATACTATTTAAATAATAACTAGGGTGATTTTTGTCCGATTTGATCAAACAAAGTGTCAATCTCTTCACAAGAGAATGAACTTTAAGAATGTCACCATTTGTTTTATAGCTTTTAATTAAATTTCGTAATTAAGAATCGTCAAACTTGAAAAAATAATAAAAAAAATCATATTTTCCAAGTTTACGCCATCAAAACTCATAACATATTAGTTTGAACAAAATGGTTATGTATACCGTTTTAAAGGCTAATCTCTCCCTTTTCTAAAAAACTTTGGATTTTTAAAATAGGTTCACACATATTTGCGTATTCAATAATTTTGTGTGAAAAGATCAAAAAACAGTTTTTGTCAAATAAAACAAGTTTGGAGGATTCAAGCAATATGAAAAGAGTGTTTTTGAGTTCTACTCTACTAACTGAACAACTAACGCACCGTGTTATTAATATTTTAATTTAACAAAAATTTAAAAATAAAAATTCTAAAACCGCAATGAGATTTGTTTTTGTGATACATACATATACAGTGAAGGACTAAAGTCTACATGCAACCACAATTTTTTACATTTTTTAAAAACATTTATTAACTGGAAAAGCTAAGTATACAGCTTTATTTTATTAATTAATTTAATTTTTATTTTTTTATGAATAAAGATGATTTACGAAAAAAAACTGTATCATTAATTTTTCTATTAACTAAGTGTTTTTTTTAGAATACCATTACATGGGGCTGCATGTAGACTTTAGTTCTTCACTGTATGTATGAGCTGGGAATACTTATTAACAATTTTCTTATTTTATTTACTCTCTCACAAAGTCTCTAAGCTTCACATTGGTGTCCTTATTATTTTTCATATCAACAAATTACATATGCACGTACTAAGTACTATGCTTTTACATGGCAGAGTAGAGCATATCATCTATTCGGTCATACTATGCCTGGCAATTATTGTTATTGCTGTATACAGCAATTTGGAAAAGCTTAAGTAAAATAAAGTTCAGAGAAAACGGTATGAAATGCTAAATAATAATAAATATGTTTGACGACAGTAGAAAATAAATAAAGCACGAGCAACTCTGCTCGCTCGAGAGTGATATAAAAACGGCAACAACAAAACCAATAAAGGAGACAGAAAACAGAAATCTGCATTAGTAATAGTCATAACAATAGTCGTAGCAGCAATAACAACAACATGAGACACATGCATACCTTATGTATGTTGAGTGAATAAGTGAGGCAATAATATTCGTTGGCCAGTCAGTATCACTTTATCATAATGACAGTTGAGCAAACAATGTAAAAAAACTGCACTGAAATTAAACAATTTTTCACTGTAGCAAAGAAAAAAAAAACGGCAACCATGACAATAGCAACAACATCAACAAAAACAATAGCAAAAAAAAATGCCTGGAAATCGAATTGAAACGACGACACAACGTAACACAGCAACAACAAAATTTTTAAATTGATTTTTTATTTTAAAAATTTAAACATTTTAACACACACAAATGAACGAGACGAGTCGTATTGTTTTTGGAGACGTTTCAAATTAAAAAAAAAACAGAAAAAAACAGTCAGCAACAACAAATGATACGGCAACAACTACTATGTTAAGAGCGACAGTCGACAATGGCAATGACGTTGGAGCATGCCACACATACTAAGGCCAGCCAGCCAGCAAGCCAGCCAGCTAGTCAGTCAGCCAAATTGTATATAGTAACAGCACCAACAAACAGGCTGCGAGCCACAACAACCACAGTTGATTCCAGTTGTGGCTGTAGCAGTTGTAGCGGCAGCAGAAGCAGCGGCAACGATGGCGGTGTTTAAAAAAAAACACATGAAATTAGTACAATTCGTGATTTCAACGGTGAACGACGAAACGGTGAACGTATGTTCGCGATCGAATGTGGTAAAAAAAAAAAACTCTCTTCATTTGCGGCTGCTGCAAAAGCAATAACAAAATACACCAACAATACAACTTCTCTCTCCAAAAAGATCAGAAATAAAACCCGTAATACAGCACCACCTCTATCAGCAAACCTGTTAAAGATCATCATCAAAAAAAAAATCAATTTTGCCAAAAACAACAATAACACCAAAATAATCAAACTCCAACAGCAACAACAACAACAAAACAAAGATATTAAACCTCAGCTCCACAACTACAAACAACAACCAAAATACACACAACGTTTCCCAATCGGCCAAAAACACGCAGTAGAAGTGATAGGCAGTCAGTCAGCTAGCAGTTTAACGTGTTGCTGTCATTATTATTGTTGTTAGTTGTGGTCGAAGCACACAAACAAGAAGAAAACAACGGCAATAACAACAACGGCCGATAAGGAACCAGGAAAATAATAACAAAAAAAAAAAAACAACAAAAATAAGAGGAGGAAAAAAAAACCACTTGATTTATAAAAAATAAACCTGTTGGAACTCTATATGATCGGTAGTCTGTATTTGGTTGAACGAACCCCTCCTGTCCCTCACCCACCCCATCCACCATACCCTTGGCTGCACCACACGTTTCCCTGCTTGCGACTGAACTCCTTTAAACAGCTTCAAACTGTCGTCACCACATGCCCAACAACGTCGACAACAATTACGACGCAAGAGAGGAAAGAAAACTGCAATGAATACAAAAATGTATAACAAAGGCAACAACAATAACCACAACAGCAACAACAACAACAGCACAACCTCAAACCTGAACATCAGCATCTCAACCAGTAGCAGCAATGGACAAGCGTCTGCCAATAGTCCTGGTGGCAGTTCTACAACAGCGCCAACAACAACAACAACAACAGATCGCATTGAATGGTCACGTGCCACTATTTTAGATTTTATCGAAGATTATCGACGCCAACGTGTTCTCTGGGATCCCAACACCAAAGGTTACCACATCAAGCAGACCAAATACGAGGCCCTCAAAGCCTTGGGTTACAAATATGGTGCCGAAATACGTTCGATTAGGTCGAAAATCAAAAGTTTACGTTCCTCATTCCATCGCGAACATGGCAAAGTGTTGAACGGCAGACGTAAGGGCCTAAATTACCAACCAATGTGGTTTGCATACGATGCCATACGTTTTATATTGGACGGTGAGGCGGCGGATTCCGACGATGCCGAAACTCATAAAAACGATTCAAATACCACTAGAGAAACCATAGAGCCAAACAATAATAATAACAACAACAATAACAACCACCTCATCAATATCGATGAGGAACTAATGGAGGAGAGAAAAATTTCTAGTCGCGACATTGAACACTTCAATAATCATTTCTTGGCTTTAGGCTTGCAAGCTCGCCATCCAATGGCTGTAATTGCGGCCGTAGAAGCTGCGGCTGCAGCTACAGCAGCTCAGGAGAGACGACAAGAACAGGAAAATGCTCTAAGACAGCAACAGCAGCAACAAATAGATGCGGCTACACAACTTAAATTGCTGGAATTAACAACAAATATCGTTAAAAATAACAAAACCAACAACAGCAACAACAATGATTGCACACTCACCTCCACCACTTCGACTTCCCAATTTAACCCAATTTCAAAATCTATTAACAGTTCAAAACCAACATCGCCTTTACCACTAGTGCTACCAGCTCCAACCTCAGCAGCAACAATAACAACAACATCGGCAGTAACAATAACAGCTACAGCTACACCTCCACCTCCACCACCGTTCTCAACAAATACGTGCTCTTCGGAAAATTTAAACGTTTTACACGGATCACGTAGTCTTGACGAAAATGCTGCTCTGGTAGCGGCGACTGCAATTCCAAGTCTCTCGATAACGGCTGTGGTAAGTTGTGACACTTCTCTTTCCCCCCTCCACCCCCCCACTCACCATATCTTTATTTAACATCATACGACCACATGTATTATTATACTCGTATTTAGTACACAATAACACAACAATGACAAATACAAAAACAACAACAACAAAAAGAAAAATATTATCAGCACATATTTCAACACGGAAAGAAATTCTCTTTTTACACTGTTTCGTTTTCCAAACGAAACGAATCTAGTCTTAACTGGTGGTGGCAAGCATAGCGAAGAGTTTCAAAAAGAATTCAAGAAAATATTTCGTATGTTGGTCATCACTTCTCATTTATTCATTTATTTTCAGTGTATTATTCACATACATAGTTGTTATTGTTGCACACTATTTACTCATTTGCAACTCAAAAATCGTTGAACAAAAAGCTGTTTGTCTAGTTTCTCTCGGTATGTTTTGCGTTTTCATTTCTGGTTCGTGTTTTTTTATTTTTTATTTTGTTTTCTTTTTTTTTTGTCTTTTCATGTTTGTTGTTGTTATTTCAACAGCTGAATAATTTGAAGACAGTTTGACAGTTGCACACACATATGAATACGATTAGTATTACTGTGCACAGTGGTCTTAATTGTATGTAGATGCAGCCAAATTCACTGGGCATGTAATTCGGTTCAGAAAAATTTAATCTTTCCGCATCGTTTGTAACATTTTATTTTAATATTTTATCAATTTACCAAAAACAGTAATATTTTAGGCGCTTAAACGCTTATAAAATATAAAAAACGACTTTGGAAACGCAACAATAAAATTGAAACGAGACTACATTTTGGCTATTAATAGAATAGACGTGTGTTTGAGCAAGATAAATAAATATATTTAAATTAACACGTTGACTACCAACTACGAGATAACTCGTAGATTACGTTCCCTTCTAGAGTGCCAAACTACGAGTTATCTCGTACTCACTAAACCTAAACTAAATCAAATTGTCGTTGTTTGGCCAGTTTTCTGAAAATTGCCGTGGCAGTCAACGTATTATTAAGATTATTATTGATTCCAATTGAAAACTCAGTTGAGAAGACCGAATTACAAAGGTCACCTTAAACGCCTATTGTAAAAAGAATAACCAATGTTTTTGACTTTAAAATTTTAATTCATTCACAATCTAAAAATGTAAACGCAATTTATTACCAATTCTGCTTCCAATCGAGTGTTTCAAAACATATACAAGAAAACAGCTGCTGAAAGCAACCAAAAATGAAGTATGTTAGCCAAGAAAGACAATAAATTTAAATCATAGAAGTGCTGCGACTGTAAATTGTTTAAAAGTATACTTAAATTTGAAAACAAAGTGTGTGTGTGGAATGTCATTGAAATATACTATGTTCAGACATGCACTTATATTGAGTAAATCGCAATAAACGGCATTATTGATCTCAATATTTCATATTAAATGTCAATTAATTATTGCTCAATATATTCATAAATTGTTATAATATTGATTAAAACTTGAAATACAGCACTGTCATAAGTACGTTCAGTGAGCATATTACAATTTTCCGAACACTTTCTATTGATATTTGACAACTCAAATATCAACAACCACAAAACAAAAAAAAAAAACAAAACAAAAAAAAACAACGAACAAAACAAAAACAATGTTGTTGAAACAACCAGCTGTTTTGTTTACCAGCTGTCAAATGAATATTGAATAAGCAGCTGAACTGCGTATATTGTTATGTCTAAACACTTAAAATATTGTAATCAATAAACCGAATATTGACTCAATAAAAGTGCATGTCTGAACATAGTATAAGTCTGGTGCATAAATCAGGCTGAATTTGACTGCTGACATGAGTTATGATAGATCTGATGGCCGGCATGGTCTTGGGTTTATTGGCATATATCTGCGACTTAAGAAAATCTCACAAGAAAAAGTCTAACGGGGTGAAATCATCCCATTACCTCATATCCATACATACACAATTGGCCATTACAACCCTTCAGTCAGTATTACGGCCTAGCTTCTCACACCACTCATGTTGTGTGCGTTAATTTTATACGTGAGTGGCGGGACCTACAATTTAACGTCGACTCACAACGACAGATATTTGAGAAACTTTTTCATGGAAGAGTTTATTTGCTCTCAGAGTTTTTGCCAGAAATCTGCTGAAAGGAAATCGCCGAAGAAATATTTTTATTATATTTCGTTTTGTTGCCTGACCTGGGATACGAACCCGGGCTTTACGTCTAATAAGCCAACCTCAAACCTCAAATCACTCGTGTATAATATCAAATGTGACAGTAATATGGTACGTAGAGCCGTCCTGTTGAAACCATATGTCGTTGGTATCCAATTCAGGCCTAAGCTCAAAGTACTGGTCGTTCTCAAAGGAATATGAACCGATTTTTGGGATGCATTGGAGACTCTTAAATCTCGTTTTGGTATTGTTACCAATTCGAAAATTTTGTTTGTACAAGTACCTATCCACTCATCCAAAAATGGGCATCATCGCAAAGAATTATATTTCGATAAAATTGTCACTGTCAGTTAATTAAACAAATTAATACTTGAAAGTGATATTCGATGACACTATGCGATAAAATACAAAACATTAAGTACAACCGGGTAACTACCTAGTCTAAGTTGTTCAGTTAGTTGAGTAGAATTCAAAAATACTTTTTTTATTTTTCTCGAACCCTACAAACTTGTTGATTTATTTGACAAGAACGGTTTTTTTGATCTTTTCGCATAAAATTTTTGATTACCCAAATATGTTTGAACCTATTTTATAAACAGAAAGTTTTTTTTTAGAAAGGGAAGAGATTAGCCTTTAAAACGGTATACATAAACATTTTCCTCAAACTTATATGTTATGAGTTTTGATGGGGTAAACTATGTGATAAATATTAAATTTTTCTTATTTTTTCAAGTTTGGCCATTCTTAACTGCAAAATTTAATTAAAAAATATGAAATAAGTGGAGACATTCTTAAAGTGCATTCTCTTGTCAAGAGTTTGACACTTTGTTTGATAAAATTGAACAAAAATGACCGTAATTATTATTTAAAGAGTATAACAGCTGAGTCATATTTTTTATATATGTTGTCTTATCAAATGAACTTTCAGTTAAAAATTTTTTAAAATTTTTAATGGACAATTCATGTGACAATTTCACATATATTTTGCTGACAGTATTGTATTTCAAAACAAATTTTAAATCTGGTAAAAGGTTTTAAAAATATCAAATAAAAGGTATTTTTAGTAATTGATAATTTAATTGAAGTCGCCATAGTCTAGTAGGTAGTGTGTCGGCTTATTAGACGTGAGGCCTCGCTTCAAACACCAGGTCAGACATCTCTACCAAAACGAAATATGAAAAAAAAAATATTTCTTCGGTGACTTTCTCTCAGAAGATTTCTGGCAACGACAAATCTGTCGTTCGGAATCGAATTTAAACTATAGGTCCCGCCGCTCAAGTATAAAATTAATACACATAACATACATAAGTGGTGCTAGAGACTAGATCGTAATCCTGACTGAATAGTAATAATGACTAATTATGTGCGTACATATGTATATAATTTAATTTTAATTAAAAATTCATCCATTCTATCTTAATAAAAATAGAATTTTCTTCTCTAATATACAATGGACAGCGAAAGTCTTAGTACTCTTAAAGTTTATTTCAAAATCGCTTAAAACTACCCAATTTTACATTTGAATGGCTGACCTGAATCTAGCCAAATTATGTAAAAACTCTTTACGAGATAAAGAAGTACGGCTAATTAGTTCAGTTAGATTTAAAAGATAGCCTCAGTAAAATCTGGAAAACAGTTTTATAATTTAAATTTTTTACACCCGAAACCTCTATTTCACCCTTTGATGCCAGTATATTTCTTAAATTCTTAATATTCTTGGATTACTAGAATATTAATGTCCTAATATTCTTAAGTTTCTTAATAATTTCTTAATGTTTATAAATGTCTTCATCACACATATTTAGAATATTAATAAATACTCTTTCAAACTGTGAAGGTAGTTTCATTTATTTGCAATACCTACTACTGCCATTGAGTCAAAATAGTTTATTTAAGACTTCAATACTCCGGCGTTGCTTTTCAGGCTTCCATGATAGATAACACGGTGCGACAGTGAAAATACACCCGAGTAACTATATAGTCCACGTTGTTCAGTTAGTTGGGTAGAACTCAAAAATACCTTTTTTTATATTTCTCGAACCCTCCAAACTTGTTTTATTTGACAAAAACTGCTTTTTTTGACTTTACACACAAATTTCTGGATTACTCAAACATTTCTAATCCGATTTCCAAAATTTAAATCTTGTTAGAAAGGGGTTAGATGGACCTTTAAAACAGTGTACACATCTCTATTATTTGACTTAATATGCTATCAGATTTGATGAGTTAAACTTGGAAAATTCGAATTTTTTTCATATTTTTTCAAGTTTGTCCATTCATAGTAGCAAACTTTAATAAAAAAAAAATATAGGATAAGTGATAATATTCTTAAAGTCTGTCTGTTCTCTTGTGAAGAGATTGAGTCATCATTTGATGAAATTGGATAAAAATTACCGTAGTTATTATTTAAATAGTATAACAATCGTGTTATATTTTTCATATATGGCATCTCATCAAATGAACTTTTAGTTAAAAATTTTTGTGTTTTTTTTGCAAATGTTATTATTTCTCTTTGCGCAAACATTGGCCAACTTCTGGTAGTCGCTCAAACGTGACATTGACACATTTTCCGATAAACAATCAAGAGCCCCCAAAAATTCTGAAAAATTTTGAACTAAAAGTTCATTTGATGAGATGACATATATGAAAAATATCACTCGACTGTTAGACTCTTTAAATAATAACGACGGTAATTTTTGTCCGATTTGATCAAACGCAGTGCCGATCTCTTTGCAAGATAATGCACTTTCAGAATGCCATCACTTATTTCATATTTTTTAAGTAAAGTTTGCTACTATAACCGGACAAACTTGAAGAAATATGAAAAAAATTCGCATTTTCCAAGTTTAACTCATCAAATTTCATAGCATATTAAGTCAAATAATAGACATATGTATACTGTTTTAATGTTCCATCTCTCCCCTTTCCAATAAGATTTAAATGAAATGAAAAACAGAAATGTTTGAGTAATCCAGAAATTTGTGCGTAAAGTAAAAAAAACAGTTTTTGTCAAATAAAAAAAGTTTGGAGGGTTCGAGAAATATAAAAAATATATTTTTGAGATCTACTCAACAAAACTCACAACCTACACTACGTCATTAGCTGGGTGTATTTAATTTTTTTATTTTGTCGCTTAGTGTAATTTGTTTCCTTTGAATCTTTAAATGTACGTCAAGCATTCCTTGCTCTGGCTTTATTGTTGATGAGTTCAGCGAGAATTTTTACGAGAGTAAAAAAACGTTTAACAAAATATAAAAATTTAAAGGTATATTCATATTTGATGCAATACGAACATCGGACATATATAAACATATGGCGTACATTTGCATATTACTGTCTTAAATATCCGTCAAACGTAATATTTTCACTTTTTCAACGCTGACCAAGTTGAATTCATGTATTGTTATATGTTTTGTTTCATTTGATATATCTCCGTTAACGTAATATATAAATTTTGACTATTATACGGTGTTCAGATATGCACTTTTATTGCGTAAATCGCAATAAACGCCATTGTTGGGCTCAATATTTCATATAAAGTTTCAATTAATAATTGCGCAATAAATACGCAAATTGTTATAATATTGATTGAAACCTAAAATGCAGCACTGTCATAAGTGTGTTTAGTGAGCATATTACAATTAACCGAATACTTTCTGTTGATATTTGACAACTCAAATGTCAACAATGACAAACAAACACTAATAAACTAACAAACAACACCAATTTTCGCGACCAAAATAAAAACAATGTTGTTGTTTACCGGCTGTCAAATGAATATTGAGTAAGCTGAATTGCGTATATTATTATGCCTGAATACTTAAAAAATTGTACTCAATTAACCGAATATTGACTCAATAAAAGTGCATATCTGAACATAGTATTATCGTGCCTCAATTACGTTGATAACTATCAGCTGATTTGTTGTGCTTCCTTTACTCCTTTTTTTGTAAAGCGGAGACACATTCAATGTACGACAAAGTACTCATTCTGCCTTTCGCCCGTGTTGTTACTTTGCTGTCAGTTAAAAATGTCAAAGTATGACGTACATATGTCGGATTCCGTATGCTTGCAATAGAATTATAATGTCTGTTAATTGTGTTGCGAAAAATCTTTTAACAAAGTCTTTCCGAAATCATATCAGTTCAACTTCATTTAAATAGGGAATTGTTAATTGTTGAACAAACTGCCCACGGTGCCTCTGCTAACTAACCCGATTGCCGTTTGCTGTGTATTCAGCTAATGCGTTGTATTTTTTCCACACACACTTTTTTGTATTTTTTTGTTGTGTGTTAATTTCATATCAACACACACGTGAAACAGTCCAATCTACAGCACACTACCGATCATTTTATATTATTCACGATTAAAAATGAGGCACTCCACACAGTGTAGCGCTACTGCCATATCGAAACGCACTCGTTGATAGTATATCGTCACCACAGTTTGTGCATATATGTATGTATGTATGTACATACATATACAATATTTCTGTATGTATGTATGTATGGGTGTTTGCTTTCTTATTATTGTTATTTTATTTATACATACTTTTCTTTTAACAAATTTTTGTTGTTTTTTATTATTTACTTATTATAACTTTTTTGTGGTTTTCACCACAATATAACACAACCATGCTGCTGCTACACAACTGATAAGCTTTACAAAATCGTAAATGTGTCGCGTTACTCTGGCCTCAAATGAAATGAAACGAAATGAAGGGAAATGAAGTGAAATAATAGGCAACCAACAATCCTCTGAATGCAATTCAATTTACAGTATCCATCCAACGAGCTATGAACACTTTAAAGAAAACATTGACATTCCCTCTATAGGAATCAAATCTACAAATTCAAATACAAGACATATACAGTCAACCCTCCTATAACGCGGTGAGTGCGTACCGCGTTGTATGGAAACCGCGCTGTAAGAAACTCGGATGTAACCGTATAAACCAATCTAATTCGTTCTATGGAAACCGTCTACCGCGTTGTATGGAAACCACGCTATAAGAAACTCGGAAGTGGTACAAATTCCATCATTCGTACCGCGTTATATGGAGACCAAGAATTACAAAAGACAAGATAAATTATAAATTATTTTTATTGAATTAAAGAGTTCATATAGAGATTGATAAAAAATTAAACAAAATACTGTTTTCCAACAAAAATAAGAAAGACTTTTGTAAAATTATGTAATTTTTCAACATTGAGTTGCAGAAAATTTTTTAGAAGGACTTGATAATGAACAAAACTTATGTACTGTGAAAGAGCTCTGAGATGACTGAAACCGATGCCATAGACGGCTATGAAATAAGCTGGCATGTTTATATCGGGTGATTTTTTAAGAGCTATAGGAAAATTTTTCAAAAAAAAAACACATAAAATTCAGAAAAATGCATGAAATCTTTATTTGAATCGATAGTACGGTCCATATAATTTAATGTTTGAAGATTATTTCATGCAAATGTTGACCGCGACTGCTCCTCAAATGGTCCATCCGCATAGTCCAACTTTGGCATACTCTTTCCAACATTTCGGCCGGTATCTCACGAATAAATGCTTCAATGTTTTCTTCCAATGCGTCAATTGAAGCGGGCTTGTCTGTATAGACATGAGCTTTAACATAGCCCCACAAAAATAGTCTAAAGGCGTTAAATCGCACGATCTAGGCGGCCAATTGACCGGTCCCGAACGTGAAATAAAATGTTCACCAAACTCGCCTCTGAATAAGTCCATTGTTACGCGTGCTGTGTGGCATGTGGCACCGTCTTGTTGAAACCACATGTCATGCAAGTCAAGCTCTTGCATTTTGGGCAAAAAAAAAGTTGGTTATCATCTCACGGTGGCGCTCACCATTCACAGTTACGTTACGATTCGCAGCATCTTTAAAGAAGTACGGTCCAATGATGCCAAATTCAATGATTTGCAAGCGTTGTTCGTTTGTAAGACGATTCATGGTTAAATTATAGATCAAACTGAAGGAACTTATGGGATGTTGTTGAACGGAAATCGCGCTGTAAGATTACCGCGTTATAGGAGGGCTGTTGCAATTTCAGCTCCGCATTATATGTAAACCGCGTTATAGGAGGGTTGACTGTAGTTAGATTCACCAACACCGGGTATATGACACAATTGCGCTGTAAGAATATCACACAGAGGCAAATTTATACGATTGCTATGTCTTCTAACGTCTACGTCTTCTCCTTGTTTTGACCATTGTAATATTCATTGTTTGCCGAGAGCACATCCCTTAGAGAACAATTCTTGCTAAATTCCGTGCTGTCTTTAAAGTGTAAATCGAACATATCCAAAAATACTGCGGTCTCTTTCCTAATGCCAAAAATCGTAGTCTAGTAGATAGTATGTTGGCTTATTAGGCGTGAGGCCACGATTCAAACCCCAGGTCAGACAACTACAACAAAATGAAATATGAAAAAAAAATATTTCTTTGTCGACTTCCTCGCAGCAGATTACTGGCAAAAACCCTGAGAATAGCATCAAATTGCCATGAAAACATTCTCATACATCTGTCGTTCGGTGTGAACTTTAACACGTTCACGCCGGCGCATACCATTGGCGGCCCGCACTAGACAGCCTTATCGGGCGGCGTGTACCACCGGTGGTACGCAATTGATCGTGCTATTAGACGATACGTAATACCAAATATTTAGATCTTTAACAGTTCGACTGTCGAAAAAAATACCTTAGAATTACGTTCTCTTAAAGGCATTTATGTTTAATAACAATTATAATTAATAACGTCTTATAAATACAACAGTCGCCAGTAGGCGACAAGCATGAATTAAAGAGCCGGCGTGAAAGTGTTAAACTGTAGGTTCAGCCACACATACATATATAAAATTAAAACACACAAGATAAGTGGTGTTAGAAGCTAGGTCATAATCCTAACTGACTGAAGGGTATATTGAGGGCATATTGTTTATATATGACATCGGTAAAATAGTTCACTCTTTAAGAACAATCTTATTTTAACCGAGCGTTTACTGAATATTTCGTTTATTATTTGACGTTCCTTTTTAATGTTTCCATAGTAATGTATTGACCACCGAATTTTACTACTACGCTTAACGATTTCTCAAAGCAAATAGCAACATTTGCAAATAAAATTCATTTACTATTGTTTATTGGATACGTATTTATGATGGTTCTCCTTTTATTTCTCAACTTATTTTTTAATGTTTTATTCGGCTGATTCTGGATTAGTTTTTACAGGTTAGCTTAGGCAATGTATAGGTACAGTAGCTCACAACAAAAATGGTCCTTTTGTGACGAAATATTCAAATCGTTAAAAAAACAGTACAAATGCAAAAGGAAAACATACTAAATTTATTAAAAATAAATAATAAAAAACAGGCGATACAGTCACGAATGGTCCATAATGAATAAGTATGAAAAATAATAACAAAAATAAAGAGTAAATGAGTCCCCTGTGCTGACCAACTTCATTGATGTGATTGATGGAATTCGGTCAGTACAAGGACTGCGCTTAAATGTGGCATCACAACGGGGCCACTATGCGTGCTGAAGTGTGCTTTGGTTATCAAAGGTACCACTTCAACCTAACCTAATCCAAATAAAATTTGCCATGAAAAGATTCTCAAATCCTTTTTACGGAGTCGATGGAGTCGAATACCCATTAAATTAAATGAACCAACTAATTAGGCTACTTGACTTCTGTTTGTATATAAATTTTCAGACTTTTTACAGCTTAAAGTGGTTGGTTACAGGTGGACCATTTTCATTGTGAGCCACTGTATAAGGTTTAAAACTCACGAGCTGTTTAAATCATATTCTGAATCTGTTCGATCGATATTTATAACGCGTAATAAAAACCAAATATAAACTTCACTGTCCATTACTTAATGGCCGAATACTGTAAGTTTCTGTTGAGCTGTTGTGTTGTTGGTTTAGTGGTTTGTGAATTGAATTGGTTGCATCAGCCGCTTTTTGTATGTTTTTTTCATTTGTTTTATTTTTTTTTTCTCTTTCTTTCTTTTTTGTATTATTTTTTTTTTTAATAAAAATATATTTTTATGCTCATTTTATGACTTTTCTGCCTTCTTTTGCTGTTCATTTCGTTTTGTAAGCGAGTATGTTAAGAACGTGTGCAATAATTTATTTTACTTCAGTCACTTTAGGTTTCTGTTGCTGTTGTTGTTTTGTTGATTTTGTTTTTAAATATAATATGTACTACAATCAGAGACAACAACAACAACAATAACTGTGATAGTGACTGCATTCAACTGTGTTTGTTTCAAAACCGTTTATTAAATACAAGTGTTCGATTTCTTCAAATGCACTCTTTTTTCCCATTAACCCGTCGTCTGTTTGTAATGCACATACATATACATATGTATGTATGTGTAGTTGTAACTAACTTCTATTGTTGTTGTCACAGCTATTGTATGATCATGTAGGTCGTACGACTTGGATAGTGCCGTAAACCACTAAATTTTTAAAAACACACATACAAACTATATACACACATAAATACGAAACGAATTTCACTTTTAATTTTCATTTCTTATTCACTTTTAAAGATTTTCTCCTCTTTTTCTATTTCTTTTTTTCTTTTTACAGGCACGTAATTCGGATTTCGATGGCAGTGAATACTGCAACATTAGTGCGGATGATGTTAAAACTGAAATTGTAAGTGAATTTACATATTTCTTAACTCTTGACAATATTATTGTTGTTGTAGTGTGTAGTACACAGTTAGTTGAGATTAAGATCAATATGAGAAATTTATCATAGCGAGAAAAACTTACGAACTTAAAATTTTGATCACTTTTCGTAGGCCAAGGTCTACTTCAGTCTCAAAATGCATCCAAAGTCGAAATAGCATTGATGACGACAAATTTAAAAATTTCTTGAAATCGTTCATATTCGAATATCAAATTATTATTTACTGTAGAATAGGGCACTTTCCCTGATTTGTATTATATTCTGTAGATACGGCATATTGGTAAGCTATTTTGTTACTTATGCAACATACAGGGGTGGTCTTGTAATTAGCACATCCATCCACCCAAAATGTTTATGTTAAATATTTTTGTTTTAATAGAATTAATTTTTTCTGTCACATGCTGTTTAAAATAACTTACGGACTATAATTAATATGTCCTTGTAATTAAATAGTAACATCATTAATAACACGGTGCGACAGTGAAAATACACCCGAGTAACTACATAGTCCACGTTATTCAGTTAGTTGAGTGGAACTCAAAAATACCTTTTTTATATTTCTCGAACCCTCCAAACTTGTTTTATTTGACAAAAACTGTTTTTTTTTTTGACTTCACGCACAAATTTCTGGATTACTTAAACATTTCCGACCCGATTTCCAAAATTTAAATCTTGTTGGAAAGGGGAGAGATGGACCTTTGAAACCTTTGTACATACACATATTATTCGACTTAATATGCTATGAGTTTTGATGAGGTAAACTTGGAAAATTCGAATTTTTTTCAAGTTTGTCCATTCATAGTAGCAAACTTTAATAAAAAAAAATATAGGATAAGTGATAACATTCTTAAAGTCTGTTCTCTTCTGAAGAGATTAATACTTGAACAGAGATTGATAGTATTAGTGGGCATAGCTGCCAGATTTGACGATTTATCGTCATTTTGACTATTTTGTGTCTCAAAAATGTCATATTGACGATTTGACGATTTGTGCCCTTATTTTGACGATTTTTGGAAATTAAAAATATTCATCACATTCTTTACTTTAGTACATTAAAAGCCACTTTAAGCTTTGTGTTTGCTTTGCAATTGTTACTATTGCAAATTTATGGTAGTAATAACGAGGTGTGAAGTATTATATTTTTAAGTTATTTGCGAACAACTGTGATTATTTTTTTTTCTCTATTTTATGCCTTTTTCGTCCCTTAAAAGTCAAAACATTACAACCTTTGCGCGAAGGAAGTTCCACATACGAATAGTCTGACTAAAGAATGAGTTTTGTCTGTAATGCAATGTGCGATCCAATTTCCAATCGACCGCATATGGATGTGTTCGCCACGAAAGACGAGTGTTACGTAGGAATACATGATTCTCGGGTACAAGTCCACTTATTTCGCTCGAGCAAAATCCGTTGTAGTAGCGATAGAACAGTGAAACACAAGCCACATTGCAACGATGTTTTAATGATTCAATAGAGTTGGATATGCTACCGTCATTAACGAGCAACTTCGCCCTCTCCTGTACCCGGTCGAGAAGTCTCAAAATAGACGTTTAGGCACCAGCCTATGTAAATAGTAAGAAGATCAGATGGAGTGAAGTGTTTCTTGCACCGTCTTAAAAAGCTAAGGTACTGAAAAACGTGTCGGTTCTAGCGAACATCGGGCAGAATTTTCATGCTCAGAACGTCAAGATCTTCCGACTCCCTAACATTTACACCACCCGTAGATATAGATGATGCAATATTGCATACTGGTATAGATTGTTTAAAGGGATATAAAACTTCTCGATTTTTGGAAAAAAAAAATACCAAAAAAATGAAAATAAGAGATAGTACCCTTTAATTTCCAGCCTTGACTAAATTCATCTAATATATAAAATTCTCGTGTCACGGTGTTAGTGGTTAAACTCCTCCGAAATGAATCGACCGATTTTCATGAAATTTTGTGTGCATATCGGGTACGTCTGAGAATCGGACAACATCTATTTTTCATATCTCTAAATGTTGAGAGGGCGTGGCAAATCGTTAAAATTAAATATTTAGGTACATATTGATCGTAGACGAATAAAATTTGGTGGGTAAGTTCGTAGAATCGATATCGACAATCCCACCAAAAATGGGCGTGACAACCCTCCCCCTTCAAGTGATACCTATAACTCTTAAACTACTGAACCGATTTAACCATTCTTTTTTTGTTCGAAAGCTTATCAGGTTTAGATGGTTAAAAAATTGATATAGCAAAAAGTAGGCGTGGCAAACTTTTAAAATTGAATATTTAGGGACATAGTGATCGTAGACGAATGGAATTTGGTGGGTAAGTGCGTAGAGTCGATATCGCCAAACTCACCAAAAATGGGCGTGACAACCCTCCCCCTTTAAAAGATACCTATAAGTCGGCTAATTCGATGGTTTATAACTACATATGTACATATATAACATGTATGTCTGTTAGTTTTTGTTTTGGATTCGGATCTCTTATTGTTATTCTTTGTATGCCTCACCTAAATAATGTATCGACTTCGATTAAATTTTGAACTAGATAGATAGATCCACACACTTATATGTTGTAAGTTAGTTTTTTTTATATAACTGTTTTATGCAGCGTATTACAATAAATATATAATGTGACCTCTTTTGGGCAATAAAAAAAATCAATTTTGGGCGGGACGAAGTTCGCCGGGTCAGCTAGTTAAAAAATATAAGTATTATCACATTCTTCAGCTAATGTAGAGAGTGTATTAAGCCAAGCTAATTTAAATTAAACTAAATTCCTTAGAAGCAATATTATGTAAAAAGATTATTTAAGACTTAGCAATTGTAACTTGACTTAACTTTATATGTTTCATAACAATTTTTTTTTCTTGATTTTTAAATTATGTACATATTTCTTTTTTCTGACGATTTTGTTTACGATTTCCATGAACGACTTTGACGATTTTGACGATTTTTTTTTTCTAATATTTGACGATTTGATGCTTTATTTGTCTTGCAGCTATGTTAGTGGGACCTAAAAAATTATTAAAAATAAATTAAAATTTGTTAAAAATTATAACAACATACGTATGCAGGTAATGCACAACAGTCTTATTAAATTTTTTATTTACACCAAACGTTGTGGCTTTAAGAACAAGCGCTGGATGGAAGTAGTAAACGTGGACGGGTTATAACTAAAATTAAATGTATTCCTCCCATTTAAATCAGAAAGTTTTAAAAAAGAGTTTCAACTGGAATAGAAATTTAATGAATAGAAAATTAATTCAAATTGTTTTCAAGTTTTTGTTGCAAACATAATTAAAACTGAATTTATTTAATACCTTATTTTTTTATAAATTTTTTTTGAAAACTATACCTTTAGAAAATTACAATCTTTATATATTACTTTTGCTATTTTCTTTTGCTTTTTCCAAAACAGTTTGAGAGTGATTCCAACGAGTTAGCCATGCTAGAAAATGCACGCACCTCTACGCCGGTACCATTGAATTACCATAAAAATATCACTGACCTGACTATGAGCAAAATTAATAACGTCAATAGCAATAATTCCACTATTGCCAATACAAGTCGCAGCAATGTTAATGGTGTCACCGGTAGTAGGAAGCGTAAGTTACAAATGCATTCAAACGTAAATTTGAATCATAGCAGTGAGGATGCACCATCACCCTCTAAATTACTTCATAAGCAAGTACACCAACAACAGCAACTGCAACTGCAACATTCCAATGCCATACACTCCAGACAATGTGATTATTTAAATAGCAACAACCACCACAACGTTAATAATATTAACAACATAAATAGCAATCAAAGTCATCATAATGACAATAACAATTCCACTGCCAATAACGAACATGTCGAAGACAATGAAGACGACGATGATGACGATGGAGCTGGTTACTCCACTTCTTTCTCCCACCTCCAAACTACACTTATTAATGCTGGCAATAATAATAACGGCAACGGCAATACATCGAGTAGCAGTCATAATTGTAAGTTAAATAACGGTAGCAGCAATAGCTCTGCTCCCATCGATGAGTACGGAGTATTTGGCGAATATGTGGCAATAACCATACGTAAACTTAAAACGTCCAAAGCTAAGATTGTGGTTAAACACTTAATTAATAACCTCCTCTATGAAGCCGAAATGGGCAAATATGATCAGGGTATATCCTCATGTAAAGAACCACCAGAACTTTATAAAATGTGATAGGAAAACTAATAAAACAATTGAAATGTGAATAATTTTAATTAAATTTAATCGAAAAAAAAAAAAAAAACAAATGATAAACATTTCTAGAAAAGAAAACTAGACAAATACATACTTACCATACATACTTACCATACATATGGTATGTATATTTAAATAAATAATCCAATAATAAAAGGAAATTAAAAGAAAATAGAAAAAGTTTCTTAAACAAATGTTACCTTGAACCACTAGTCAATTTGTGTTTCAAATTTAAAATCAGGGATAAATTAAAAGCAACAAACAATTTCATTTATAAAACAAAAACAAAAACATACAAATAAAACGGATTTCAAGAGTTTTGAAATTTAAAATTTAAATAATTTATATCGTAATTATAGCCAACATACAAACAGATCCTCCTCCTCCACAACACACTTGCATCTGAAGCTACATGCATACGAATGCAAAAATATTCAACTCACCACTAATCACACGAGTGCACGCACACGTACACACCCCCATTAGGTGTTGCCGATGTCTGCGTTTATATAGCATACATGGAGGGTGTATTAGTTATTACGAGAATGTTTGTAGGTTTCTTGCAAGTGTTTTGTTTTTAATTTTGTTATTGTAAAGGATAATTTATTTAAATCTTATAAATATTGTACAATTTTTATAAATAAGAATAAAATATTATCATCAACTAATAACGACTAGAGTAGAAAATAAAAAGAAGAAGAAAAAGAATAAAATAATCGTATGTTTCTGTTTCTGTTAAACAGTAAAATATTTATTTACAACTCAGGTGCCTTTTAAGTAGTCAACTAAGTTTATATATTTTTTTTTTATATTATTTGAATAGTAATAATAATTATAATGTTTGTTTTTAATTAATACATTACATATATACATACAGACATACATAGTATATGTATACATACATATGTATTATATGTATATGATAAATAACCTAAAAAGTCTCTGCAATATATGAAAGGGGATCATTTTAATGGAATATGAGTACCTTATGTTTTACCTTTATTTTACTTTATTTTTTTATTATTATTATAAATATATTGAATAAGTAAATATTTAATAATTTGTTTCAACTTTCGTTTTCTCTTTATTTTTATTTTTATTTTTATTTCTTTAAATGAATCAAAAATTATTTGAACAATAATTTAAGTTATTTGTTACTTAATCGTTAAAATTTGATTAATAAAAATATGAATTAAAAACAACAACAACAAAACCACCATATGTTTGCTGTGTGTTTATTTTACAAGAGGCTAAAATGAATTGAAACCAGTAAGTTTCAAAATTAATACAAAATATATCGATATTTTTTAGTATCTGCATCCCAAAGTGTTTCTTTCGGCTTCAACGAAGATGAATAATATTGTAAAACATCTTTTTTTTTTTTGCTCAGTTCTTGATGATGTGGCAAGTAAAACAGGTCAATATTATAAGATGCCTCCCTGTCTCTGTTATACAGAAATACCGGGTTATCCATTTCGTGGTTTCAAAAGTAAACGTAAATAAAACACATACACTCAAACCTCGTTTTATGCGATTAATTCGTTTCGCAAAAAATCGCATAATTCAAATTCGCATAAAACGATACACTAGCTTTATACAAAATCCACTAATAGGGATTTAAATAAAAAAGCGCATAAATTCAAATTTAACCCTTAAAATTCAAACAAAATCGCATATAAAAATCAACAAAAAATGAATCCCTTGCTGAGACCATACAAAATAAGGAAAAAGATAGGAAATAAACAACAACTAATACAAAATTCCAAATAGTGAAGAAAATACATAATTTTTCAATAAAATAAAAATATAATATTACTCCACGTCCATAGCATTTGAATAATACTTCATACATCAGAACCGGAAATGCCGAAAAAATTTAAAGATAGTAGTAACTTTGTTACGAACAACACATTTTTTTGGATTTTAACATTCAATATTTCCTTAAAATCGTTTTTGCAAAGAAAAAATTTGAGAATTTTGAAACCGCATAAATTTGAATTCGCATAAAATAAATTCGCATAAAACGAGGTTTGAGTGTACATATAAAATATTTTTTTCATGATATTTCTTTTTTATTGTAAGGTTTGAACGTTGACATTATGTGTGAAACACTACATCATTTAAATGACCTCCACGCGAAGTGTTGCAAGCATTGATTATTTGAGGTAATTTTCGACAACTTTTTGACACATATTGGGCGGTATCTCAGCCATAACTTGACGAATGTTGGTTTTTAAGTGCTCAAGAGTTGAAGGTTTACCTGCATAAAAACGGTTTTTCGCGTAGCCCCACAAAAAAAGTCTAATGGTGTGAAATCGCATGATCTTGGTGGCCAGTTGATATCGCCACGACAAGAAATTACGCGGCTAGGAAATGTCTCTTGCAATAAAGCCATATTCGCTCGAGTTGTGTGGCATGTGGCACCGTCTTGTTGAAACCACATATTCTCCAAGTCGTATTCTTCAATAGCAGGCAAAAAAAGGTCGGTTATCATATGACCATAACGCTCCGAATTGACGGTGACAGTCGTTCCATCGTCGTTTTCGAAGAAGTAAGGTCCAATCACACCTTCGGACCAAAGAGCGCACCAAACAGTGATTTTTTCTGGATGTAATGGCCTCTCTTCAATTACTTGAGGACTCTCAGAACCCCAAATACGACAATTTTGTTTATTAACATACCCACCGAGTGTGAAATGTGCTTTATCGCTGAAGAAAATTTGGTTCGAAAAATTGCCGTCCCCGCCTGTTGTTCAAGCACCCATTCCACGTATCTACGACGTTGTGAATGGTCAGCTGGCTTCAGTTGTTGCGTGAGCTGGACTTTATATGGATGTAGGTGTAGATCTAAATGCAAAATACGCCATAATGTGCCGTAAGACAGTCCTAATTCCTGAGAATGACGAGGAATCGACACATTCGGGTCTTCGGCAACACTTTCACTTACAATAGCGATATTTTCAGCGGAACGAGCGAAACGATGATGCACAGGCCTTTCAATATTTGTAACCACTCCAGTCTCTTCAAATTTCTTCACAATTTTGCCAATTGCGTAGTTGGACTATTATGTGGCAGAATCACCATTTTTTTAGGAGGTATTGTTAATTTTTATGCGTTGTGTGATAGTTAAGCGATCCATTTTCGTCAATGTCAGACTTTCAACTGAAAAGAAAAAAATTGGTTTCACAACTTAGTTTGACAGATGTCGAATTCCAGTCCCATACTTTTGAAACCACGAAATGGATAGCCCTTTATATTGTTGCGTTTTTACCATTTAAAAACGTTTAAAATATGAGCTCGTAAGTTCTAAAGAAAATAAAAATAAATCAGTGTTTAGTCTTAATTAAAATTCTTTATTTTTCGCACAATTCTGTGCTGCACTGTTCACAACTTTATGTAAACAACAACAATTGCTTTGTTTGTTATTCCTCTGTTTAAACAGAGGAACAATAACAATTACTAGACAATTGTTCGACTGATCTTTGTAACGGAGATCTTCAAACCACGATTACTCAAGCAAGACTGACTGAACATTTACTAACTGCGCCGCGTGCTTTGCCTTGCCTTTTATATGCCAACGTAAACAGTCTGTCGTAGTCATTTTGTTGGAAATGTCTGAAATGAGGTTTGAACAGTGGCCTCAAGTCTAATAGGCCAACACACTACCTATATGATATATACGCTCCCATAATTCATGCAAATTGTCGAATGTTATGAATACATTCCATTTGGTAGTACCTGCTGATAAATAATTTTATTTCACGTCATGTATATCCAATTTCTGGGGCTGCTACAAAATCTGTCATCCACCTCTGAGGATTCCAGCTCGCATGGAACTTTTTTCCCAGGCTGTTAGTTGTTGTCGTAATCCGGTAATAATAATAATAAAGTCCACCGTACATGAAATATTCGAGTTGATTCGGAATTCAACAATTCTGCCTTTGGCTTTTATTGTGCAATCTACTAAATAGAATGACGGCACACTATTTCTTGATTGGCATCTATGTTAATACAGCTATAGTTGGTGTCGCTTGTTGAGAATTTGTACGCACTTGCTCTAGTGCTTGCCATTGACCGTGTTGGCCTGGCCTACGGTGTTCCTAAAAAATTCGAATCATGACGTCGACACCCCAATATGCTGAATGCTGCAATTGCGAGCAATATTTTCAGAATATTCGGGTGTTTGTTTAATCGATTCTAACAATAAAAATTGTACCAAATTTAAGCCCAATGACACTTATATCTGACAGAAGTGCAAAGAAATATTATTGAAATTAATATTTGAACTTTTGTACAATTAAAAATGTTCTTATTTCTTGTATAAATATTAATTGGATCCTAAATTAAATGGACTTGCCATATAGTCTTAGTCTATCTCTTCAGCGCAAGGGATATTTCAGTCTTCTATTATGCTAACAATTTAATACCAAAAAGTGTTATTAACATGTGCAGTTTCTTTTCATCAAATGATATGCAATATTACGATTGAAATGTTAATTATTAAATGTTTTATTAAAGTTAATAAACTGTGAAATGTTAAATATTTACTAACTCTCAGAGTTTTTGCTAGAAATCTACTCAGAAGAAGTCGCCGAAGAAATATTATTTCATATTTCGTTTTGTTGGTGGTGTCTGTCCTGGGGTTTAAACCGTGACCTCACGTTTAATAAGCCAACGCACAGCCTACTAGAATATGGCGACTTGTTTTTGGGATCCATTTTATATTATTCGAAAACAACGCTGTAGAGGAGTCAAACATTGAAAAACATGAAATAAGCGCTTCTGCTTAAAAGGCTAATGCGCAATTATTTTTATGCGAATTCGAAATAACAACAAGCCACAGCGAATAAATTCGTAAAAATACTTCTAAAAGTTGTGCGAGTTAAGCTATAAGGTAGTACTCGATAAAGAACTTTGAGATGGAAATTTGCATAAATACAGGTAGCCCCGAAGCTTTTATATATCGGGTCCGCCATCTAACGTTTTTTTTTTCAACTAGTGCTTATTTCGAGAATGGTAACACTTAGCTCATGTCTGATTTGACAGATAATTAGTTTTATCCTTCCGCTGAACGAATATGGTTGTGTATACGCTTGAACAACGCTGAGAAATATTGCGACATCATGGTAATGTTGCAGAATGTGTGCGAAAATTGCGTACGGATTTTGGAAGAAGAGAAGCACCGTCAGCTCCGTATGTTCGTTATCTTGTGAAAAAAGTGAAAGAAACTGGCATCCTCATCGATAAACCAAAGCGTGAAAAGCCAAAAACAGTGCGTACACCCGAGAATATTGCTGCTATGGCAGAAAGTGTGCGTGAAGCGCCATCAACATCAATTCACCGTCGTTCTCAACAATTGAACATTTCGGAGACATAATTGAGACGAATTTTGCATAAAGACCTTGGTATGACGCCATACAAAGTCCAATTGGTTCAGGAGTTGAAGCCAATTGACCATCCAATGCGTTTTCGCTTCGCTAAGTGGGCCTGCGATCGACTTACAGAAGATGCCGATTTTGGCAAAAAAAAAATCATCTTCATCATCTGAAGCTCATTTTGATCTTGGCGGGTATGTAAACAAGCAAAATTGTCGCATTTGGGGCACAGAAAACCTGCACGCATACATTGAAAAGTCGACGCAGCCAAAACGAGTCACTGTTTGGTGCGGATTTTGGTCCAGAGGCATAATTGGGCCATTTTTCTTCGAAAATGATCAAGGAGTGGCCGTTATAGTCAATGACGATCGTTATCGGGCCATGTTGAACGAATTTTTGTTCACAAAAATTGAAGAGGAGGATATTGGCAACATTTGGTTTCAACAGGACGGCGCTACTTGCCACACAGCCGAAACTACACTCGATGTTTTGCGCCCTGTTTTTGAAGATCGCATTATCAGCCGCAGAGCTGATGTCTTTTGGCCACCTCGGAGCTGGGATTTGACACCGATGGACTAGTATTTGTGGGGTGCCATCAAAGATAAGTGTTACGCTGACAAGCCAGAGACAATTGACGCTTTAAAGGACAATATTCGTGAAACCATTGGTGAAATACAGCTGCACACAATCGATAATGTGCTTAAAAATTGGATCGATCGTGCAAGCTACTACATGGCCAGCCGAGGCAGCCATTTGAATGAAATTATTTTCCATTATTAACCGGAAGGATTGTACTTTCAAATAAAAAAAGAAATTTGAGAAAATATTCAATGGTTTTTTTTTTTTAAAGCATTTTCAAAAAAAAAAGTTATTTGGGGGACCCTGTAGAAGTTATACGGTGATGCAAATCATCATGCTATCTAGGCAGCACAATAACTATCAAAGGTGACACAAAGGGCAAGTTACGTTCAGTTCTTTGTAAGGATATCGTTATCTACACCTACATTTAACAGGACCTGATGCACCGTTTTTTCGCTCATTTTTTATTAGAGTCTTCGCCCTAAAGAAGCCCCATGATGATATCATTCGCACACCACTCGACTGAATTTTAAAGGATATGATAGATAGAGGATAGTCGGCGACCCACCTAAGATTAGGTGAAAATGAAAGTGAAATGAAAAAATTACTGGTAAGTAACTGTATATAAGTATTCTCAGTTTATAGCACAAAAACTAATTTCACTGCGGTTTTATTAACTCCTTCCTATTTTCTTTATAAAATTGTTCTTAAATTAAAATTAAACTAGAAATTCTCCCTGTGGAAAAATATGATTATCCCATTTTCTTTTCAAAATATTTATAAAAAATGATAATATAATAATAAAGGGCTATTCATTTCGTGGTTTCAAAAGTATGGGACTGGTATTCGACATCTGTCAAACTAAGTTGTGAAACCAATTTTTTTCTTTTCAGTTGAAAGTCTGACATTGATGAAAATGGATCGCTTAACTATCCCACAACGCATAAAAATTATCAAAACCTACTACAAAAATGGTGATTCTGCCACAGCCACGTATTTTGCGCATCGGAAATTTTTCGAACAAAATTTTCTTCAGCGATGAAGCACATTTCACACTCGGTGGGTATGTTAATAAACAAAATTGTCGTATTTGGGGTTCTGAGAATCCTCAAGTAATTGAAGAGAGACCATTACATACAGAAAAAGTCAATGTTTGGTGCGCTCTTTGGTCCGAAGGTATGATTGGACCTTACTTCTTCAAAAACGACGATGGAACGACTGTCACCGTCAATTCGGAGCGTTATGGTCGTATGATAACCGACTTTTTTTTGCCTGCTATTGAAGAATACGACTTGGAGAATATGTGGTTTCAACAAGACGGTGCCACATGCCACACAACTCGAGCGAATATGGCTTTATTGCAAGAGACATTTCCTGGCCGCGTAATTTCTCGTCGTGGCGATATCAACTGGCCACCAAGATCATGCGATTTCACACCATTAGACTTTTTTTGTGGGGCTACGCGAAAGACCGTGTTTATGCAGATAAACCTTCAACTCTTGAGCACTTAAAAACCAACATTCGTCAAGTTATGGCTGAGATACCGCCCAATATGTGTCAAAAAGTGGTCGAAAATTACCTCAAAAGAATTAATGCTTGCAACACTTCGCGTGGAGGTCATTTAAATGATGTAGTGTTTCACACATAATGTCAACGTTCAAACTTTACAATAAAAAAGAAATATCATGAAAAAAATATTTTATATGTGTTTTATTTACGTTTACTTTTGAAACCACAAAATGGATAACCCGGTACATTTGCACTAATTTAAATTTTAATCTTGTTCTATAGTAGTTAACATTTCGTAGAGCCTCCAATGATGTCTAAAACTGATAGACATCGTCTAAGGATTTGGCCAACAAGATTTTGCCACACCGAATACAGTACGTCACACCACGCAGCCTGAACTAATTCACAAATGCTTATCACAATTTGTGGGATACTTTCCTCTGGCTGTTGTTTTTACTGGATTAGGTTAAACTGGCAGCCGCCTCAATGGGCGCAGCTCACTTGGATCCTATCTTGAAAGTCCCCCCCCAAGAATTATACTCCTTAGGTTCCAGAACGCTGGACAATGGCATAAAAAATAGAGAGCATCTCTGGCACTCCTATTTGTGGGAGACAAATTAAACACTAAATTCATTAGGAATCATTGTGACATGGCAAAGCGAATGTCTGCCTAGTTAAGCCTACGATTTTAGAAAATGCTTCGCAACGAGAATGAGTAATTAGAGTGAAAGAAGTAATTTGGATACTGTAAACGTTTTTAAGAGAGGGATCAATCTGTGATTTACCAATAGGTTAAGAGCATATTGTGGACCAGAAAAGGGATGTTCAGTTCCACAGTAAAATTTTCAGAGCCCATGGGAAACTATCGTGTTAGTTCCATGTGAAAGTTTACGGCATCGGAGGATGCTTTCAATTCAACTTAAACAGAAAATACAGAGAACGTAACAATATTAGCTGGCTGTTAAGCCGCCATGCGACTCCATCAACTGCTAAAAGAATGACTCGAGATTATAGTATAGGGTGATTTTTTAAGAGCTATAGGAAAATTTTTCAAAAAAAAAAACATAAAATTCAGAAAAATGCATGAAATCTTTATTTGAATCGATAGTACGGTCCATATAATTTAATGTTTGTAGATTATTTCATGCAAATGTTGACCGCGACTGCGCCTCAAATGATCCATCCGCTTAGTGCAATTTTGGCATACTCTTTCCAACATTTCGGCCGCTATCTCACGAATAAATGCTTCAATGTTGTCTTCCAATGCGTCAATTGAAGCGGGCTTGTCTGTATAGACATGAGCTTTAACATAGCCCCACAAAAAATAGTCTAAAGGCGTTACGATTCGCAGCATCTTTGAAGAAGCACGGTCCAATGATGCCACCAGCCCATAAACCGCACCAAACTGTAACTTTTTCTGGATGCATTGGTAGCTTTTGCAATGCTTCTGGCTGATCTTCACTCCAAAATCGACAATTCTGCTTATTTAAGTATCCATTGAGCCAAAAATGAGCTTCGTCGCTGAACACAATTTTTCGATAAAGAAGTGGATCTTCGGCCAACTTTCCAAGAGCCCATTTTGATAATAAAATTCAATGATTTGCAAGCGTTGTTCGTTTGTAAGACGATTCATGGTTAAATTATAGACCAAACTGAAGATGTTTGACAGTGAAACAAAACACGAAACGTGCGTGAGCTGTTTAAACCAGTGTTGCCAAAAAGATAATAGCTAAAAAATCACCCTTTAGAAGTTGCGGTAATGAGCAGACATGTCAGCTGGCAAAAACGGTATAGTTTCCACGCCACTGATGAGACATGAACGTTTCCGTGGAGTAGAAAGAAAAGTTTTGAAAAGTATACTCAACGAAATGCTTGAGTAATTACAATGAGAATTGATTTGGATTATGCATCAGACCCATTGAAATGTATTTCAAGGATACTAACCGGCATAGCTATCGCAATACCTGTGTGGACTAATTTTTATTTTTTTTTTTAAATCTATTGATGCATAGAAAACATTGCTATATTTTGTGATAAATCGATATAACATCGATATATTGCATTGAAAAATCATCGATGATTTATTTTAATGCCTATTATTACCATAGAAGGATACTAGTTTCTTCAGCGATGTGACCCAAACATTTTATGGTATGTGAAAAATTCTTTACACATTAAATTCCTTAATTTCAATGCATTGTAGTTTACTTCCAGTTAATAAAAATATTAAAAATATTAAATCTATAAATAAATGTATTCAATACCTTACATTTAATTAATATTCCAATACTATTCGATAGCAATATGTTTCCTCAATGGATTTACTTCCTACCATACATACGTTCAAATAAACTTATTCAAGGAACATACTATGTAGGTCTGACTCAAAGAGTTTCCTCCATCTGTTTATTGCTTCCTTTGCTTTGTTTCGATATCGTTAACCAAGTTTTTATTATAGAATATAAATATGGGATGAAAAGATGGGCAATTTAAATTTCTAACAAGACTGATCACATTCACCCTCAGTGAATATACCTCAACAATAGTAAATAAAAACACCTGAACCACTCCACCCACTGCAACCCGAAACCCCCAAAATACATTTAAAGTAACAAGTTTTCTTATTCATTGTCGACCACTTACTGGACTTACTGCGAGACTACTCCCACCATTGAACCAAGTGTTACAATTCGATTCATTTTTAAATTTTGCAAAACATATTTATTTAGCAATCATAATATTGTTTTCAATCGCAAATCCAACTTTGAATAAAAAAACATAGCAATAACAACAACAACCATAACAATTTCAATAAAAACAAAAATATTTACAAACCTATAAATACTTACATATACTATATGTATGTATATATATGTACATACGAATTAATGCATACAGTCATACACAATTGTTTGGCTTCACTTAATTTTATTGTTCTTAACATAGATCAGCAATGAGTATTCAAAAATATCAGTAGAATCGAATCATACTCATAATTTCTGATACTTACATATATGCATTCATACTTATTTTAATATCATGGAACCTCTACTCATATTCAAAGTTTGAAGTACTCATCATATTCATACTTGACAACATGTATGATGTTGTTAATTTCGACTCTCCATAACTCAACATTTACAAGAATCACAAAATAAGTATGAATCGCACACGAACACTAAAATACTCACTAGAAGGTTGTGTGTTTGCTCTGCTTCCTGCTCTGTCTTTTTGCTTATGTGTCTAAATGCAACAATAACTAAATTTTGATGAATGATTCGAGTCACTATAAGCATTTTTCTATAGTTAAGAATCTGAATGAGTAGGCTTATGAATCAAACATATTTCGAATGGTATGATTTTAATGTCAACGTTGTACGCATACTCATGTGCAGCCCTTGCACTGACCAACTTCTTCCTCTTCCCTAATTTTAGTGGAACTTGGTTACTACAGGGACTGCGTTCACCCGTGGCATCACAACGGGCCGCTATGCGTGCTCAAGCGAGCTTTGTGATATCAGAGCTACCACTCCGACCTAACCTAACCTAACGCATACTCAACGTTGTAGTGAGTACGAATGAATCATACATGACATAATTGGTCATTACAACCCTTTAGTCATGATTATGACCTAGTTTCTCACACCACTTATCTTGTGTGCGTTAATTTTTATACATTAGTGGTGGGACCTACAGTTTTAAAGCAGGGACCGAAAATAACTGTTATTTTTGAATTTTTGATTAAAAAAGCAACCGCAAGGAAATGTCGGAGAACAAAACCAAGTATACCATTTTGATCGTCTTGGACCAAATTTTTATAAAATACGATGCTTTTTAAAAACGTGATTTTTATTTTTTAGAAAAAAATAATAGTTATTTTTTGATTTTTATTTTTTCGAGCAAAAATAACAGTTATTTTTTACTTTTATTTTTTCGAGCAGAAATAAAAGTTATTTTTGACTTTTATTTTTTCGAGCAAAAATAAAAGTTATTATTGTTTGAATTCATGATGAATTCATAATATTTATAGCAAAACTTAATTCTAATAATTGTTTAACATAATTTACTTTAATTGTTTTAAAGAATTTTTTAAAAAATATTATGAATTCATCATGAATTAAAACAAAAATAACTTTTATTTCTGCTCGAAAAAATAAAAGTCAAAAATAACTGTTATTTCCACCCGAAAAAATAAAAGTCAAAAAATAACTTTTATTTCTGCTCGAAAAAATAAAAGTCAAAAATAACTGTTATTTTTGCTCAGAAAAATAAAAGTCAAAAAATAACTTTTATTTTTGCTCGAAAAAATAAAGATCAAAACATAATTATTATTTTGTGACTTTTGCGATAAAAGTTATAACAGTTACGGTCCCTGTTTTAAAGTCGACTTCGAAAGACAGATTTTTGAGAAACTTTTCATGGCAATTTTATTTATTCTCAGAGGTTTTGCCAGAAATCTGCTGAGAGGAAGTCGCCGAAGAAAAATTTTTTCATATTTCTTTTAGTTGGAGATGCCTGACCTGGGGTTCGAACCGAGGCCTCACGTTTAATAAGCCAAAACACTACCTACTAGACCACGGCGATTTCATGCGAATGAATCAGAATAGTTAAATTTCAATATTGTTGACTCACATATACTCAAAATTTCATGAGTGCTTATGAGTAGCGAAAAGATGTTTCATTGCTGATCTCTGGTCCTTAATTTGTTTTCTTTAATTGTTTTTTTTTTTTTTTTTTTTGTTAATTTTGCATTCATTTTTGTTTTTTATTTATATTATTAAGCTTAGTAAACAAAACAATAACAATTAGTAATCTAGCGAAATTTTGAAGAGTAAATATACATTGATTTTTAAAATCGTAGTTCTTTTCGTAGCAAGACATTCGTTTGGCCGCGGTAGTCAAAAAATATCATTAATTTGTGCCCTTTGACAAACCAGCGAGAGTTTTTCTTCGTTTAAATTGAAAATTTTTTTATAAAATACAGTGAACTCGCGAAAACGCGAACACTCGAAAGTGTGAACGTCTCAGAAACGTGAACAAATTTATTTTTCCACAGAGTATTCTAAAACGTGAACAAAATCTGAAAGTTCTAAAACGTGAAGACTTCTTTTATATTTTGTCTTTTTTTTTTTTAATCTGTTTTTAAATTGTGAAATCTTTAGAAATTCACGATCAAATTAAAGAAAATGATCGTGGTTTTAACACCAGTGACGGATGGCTTCAAAAATTTAATTAAAGGTTTGGTGTTCGCCTTCTTAAAATTTCCGGAGAAAAGCTTTCCGCGCAGCTGCAACATGTTGACCCACTTAATAAAAAGTTAAAAGAAAAAATGGAAGAAATCTCTCTTTGTGAAGATCAGCCTTATAATGCTGATGAATCCGGTTTATATTGGAAGCAGTTGCCATATAAAACATATTTGTCATCACTGGAGAAAAGTGCTCCAGGCGCAAAGATGGAGAAACAACGATTAACTTTCACGGGCTGTTCAAATACATCGGGGACTCACAAACTTAACTTAATTTACTGATAATTGGAAAATCTAAAAATCCACGAAGTTTCAAAAACTTTACTTGTCCAGTGAATTACAAATTCTCCAAGTCAGCATGGATGACATGTAAAATTTTTTATGACTGGCTTCATCAATGTTTTGTTAAAGAGGTAGACTTCAATTGACAAATTTAAAACTGAAAACTTTGTTATAATTTTTGGCCTTAGGTTACTGAATTCTTGACTAAAAATGGGCTACCGGTAAATGGCCTTCTGTTAATAGACAATGCCCTTCACATCCAGCTGAATCCCAATTGATTTCTTATGACGGATTCATTTGTTTTATGTTTTTGCCACCCTACGTCACATCGTTAATTCAGCCCATGGACCAGAATGTTTTTAAAATTACAAAACTGTATTATAGACACAGTCTCTTGGCATTAGTGGCTGGAAAACAAACATAATTGCTAAATTCTATTAAGATGTTAACTATAAAAGATGCAATTAATCTTTTGGACTCAGCATGAAGTAGAATTTCGCAACAAATTTTAAACAATTGCTGGAAAAGTATTTTAAATTTAGTTTCGGACAAAGATGACACCGATGATTTTTTACTTATTAAAATATCATTTTTCATATTAAATAGGGTCATTTTTTGTTTTAAATTTGGGTACTCGATAACGTGAACAAACTCGAAAATGTGAACTGCCTTGGTAAAAATTAGTTCACGTTATCGCGAGTTCACTGTATAACAAAACAAAGAAAAACTCAAGTTAACTTTTCGGAAATAAGACCAGCAAATCGATTAAATGACACAGAAAAGGGTTTAATCAATCATTTAAATCAAAAAAGATATTCTAATAGAAGAATTCCTGGAATAATAAAAAGTGATAAGAAATTACTCAAAACCTGTCAGAAACTATGGAATTAAAGCGTCAATGAAAGAAAATTCCTAGAGGAAAAAACAAAGTTATTTTAAATGCTACACTGTCGATTAAATGGGTAATTTAAGTGTAACACGACTAATCCACTACTAAGACCAATCTGACGTCACATGAATGCGAAAAGTATTTCGAGAAAGGTTTAATTTAGAACTTATAGAAACCTGTAATTGTTATTGGCAGGATCTACAACAAGCAAGCACTGTATGATGCAAGAAAATGTTTGAAGTGGAATGCGTTGTGGTGTGCATTCTCTTATAACTTCAAGCTTCTTGTTTGCTTCATAACCACCAAAATCAATTAGGAGATATATTTGGAATTTCTGGTAGATGTCTTAGTTTGGAAACTTGACGAAAATTGTGAAAATCATTATGATTTTAAACAAGACAACGCCCTTCACAAATATTGATATTCCTCCACGGCCGACATGTAGTTTCGATTGAAATTCAAAGTCTTATAAATCATAAGACACTGAGAATAATTTCAATTAATAATAACACTATGCTACAAAACAAAAAAAATTAAATACAACCAGCTAATGACATAGTGTAAATTGTTAGTTTTGTTGAGTAGAACTCAAATATATTTTTTTTTATATATTTATATATTTTAAGGTAAACTTGACAAATGCGAATTTTTTTCATATTTTTTCAAGTTTGTCTGTTCATAGTAGCAAACTTTAATTAAAAAATATGAAATAAGTGGAAACATTCTTAAAGTGCATTTTCTTGCCAAGAGTTTGACACTTCGTTTGATGAATATGAACAAAAATTACCGTAATTATTATTTAAAGAGTATAACAGCTTAGTCATATTTTTTATACATGCTGCTTCATCAAATGAATTTTTATTTCAAAAATTTTCAAAATTTTTTATGGATCTTAATTGTTTACCTGAGAATTTGCTGTTTGCACGTTTGAACGACTACCAAAAGTAGTCTAATATTTGTGTTTTTGGCAAATGTTATTATTTCGCTTTGTGGTTGGTGCAAAGGAAAAAGGACACTTTTTTCAATAAACACTTAAGATCCATTAAAAATTTTTAAAGTTTTTAACTTAAAGTTAATTTGATAAGACAACATACATATATAAAAAATATGACTCAGTCGTTATACTCTTTAAATTATAACTACTGAAATTTTTGTTCAATTTCATCAAACGAAGTGTCAAACTCTTGACAAGAGAATGCACTTTAAGAATGTCACCACTTATTTCATATTTTTTAATTAAATTCTGCAATTAAGAATGGCCTAACTTGAAAAAATAAGAGAAATATAATATTTTCCAAGTTTACCCCATCAAATCTCATAACACATAAGTTTGAACAAAATGTTTATGTGTACCGTTTTAAAGGCTTCTCTCTTCCCTTTCTAAAAAAAAACTTTGGGTTAATAAAATGGGTTTAAACATATTTGGGTAATCAAAAATTTTGTGTGAAAAACTAAAAAAAAACCGTTTTTGTCATATAAAACAAGTTTGGAGGATTCGAGAAAAATAGAAAAGGTATTTTTTGAATTCTACTCAACTAACTGAACAACTTAGATTCGGTTGTATTTAATTTTTTATATTTTGTCGTATAGTGTTATTATGTTATTCGAAGTCACCGTAGTCTAATAGGTAGTGTGTTGGCTTATTTTGACATGGGATCACGGTTCAAAACCCAGGTCAGACATCATCAACGAAACGAAATCTGAAGTAATATTTCTTCGGCGACTGCTTCACAGCAGATTTCTGCCAAAAACTGTGAAAGTAAATAAAATTGCGATGAAGAGTTACACAAAAATCTCTTGTTCAAAGTCGACTTTTAACTGTAAATCCTGCCACTTATGCGTGAAATTAACACACACAAGATTTGTGGTGAGCGTAATCCTGACTGAATGGGTGTAATTACCAGTTATGCATGTGTGTATAAAATATATTAATAACCTGTTTTTGTAAGTCGAACGATTTCAGGCGAACGTCTGTTTATGTAGAAAATACAAACAAAAACTCGCATTGAATTTAAGATAACAACTACTGCCGCCAAAGGAATATCTATGACTGTACATATGAAACGCATTCAAATTGCATGTATTATTGGTGTCTTTTTTTTTAATGACACATCATTATAACAATAATAAAAACTAAATAAAAACGAATAAAAAATGAAAATAGGACGCAGTTGTAAATATATTTTAATTTTTTGTTTTTTTGCTGTTTATGATTTCAATTATTTTTATTTTACGATGCTACATATTTGCTTATGTATGTACAGTGTACACATATGTATTCGAAAACAACTAAATTTAATAGTTTTGTACACAACAGCAATTTGTGTAAATAAGTTTAAAATTATTAGGAGACTGGCAATATACAGTGGACAGCAAAAGTCTTAGTACACCAATATATTTTAGGAATTTCATGAATTTGTAGTAAAAGTTCGTATAAATAACACGGTGCGACAAAATAAAAAAAATTAACTATACCCAGTTAATGACATAGTGTAGGTTGTGAGTTTTGTTGAGTAGATCTCAAAAATACATATTTGTATTTCTCGAACCCTCCAAAGTTGTTTTATTTGACAAAAACTGTTTTTTTTTTTTACTTTACGCACAAATTTCTGGATTACTCAAACATTTCTGACCCGATTTTCAAAGTTTAAATCTCGTTGGAAAGGGGAGAGATGGACCTTTAAAACGGTATACATATATCTATTATTCGATTTAATATGATATGAGCTTTGATGAGGTAAACTTGGAAAATTCGAATTTTTTTCATATTTTTTCAAGTTTGACCTAACCTAACCTAACCACTCATAGTAGCAAACTTTAATAAAAAAAATATAGGATAAGTGATAATATTCTTTAAGTCTGTTCTCTTGTAAAGAGATTGAGTCATCATTTGATAAAATTGGATAAAAATTACCGTAGTTATTATTTAAACCTCATCTCATCAAATTAACTTTCAGTTCAAAATTTTTCAAAAGTTTTGATGGATCTTGACAAAATGTGTCAATTTCACGTTTGCACGACTTCCAGAAGTCGGCTAATATTTGTGTTTTTTGCAAATATTATTATTTCTCTTTGCGCAAACATTGGCCATTGGTGGTCGCTCAAACGTGAAATTGACACATTTTCCGATAAACAATCAAGATCCATTAAAAATTCTGAAAATTTTTGAACTAAAAGTTCATTTGAAAAATATATATGGGCAATTTCGTGTCAAGTGACCCAATTTTTAAAATCGATGTCTTCCGATTTGGATGAAATTTGCACCAAGGTTAGTATTATTGGATAGTTGGCCAGACACAAATTTTTGTGGTCACTTAATGGGATGCGAGTGGAAAAACTTTAGCGTGCGAAACTGAAGCTCTAGTAGCTCAATTTTATCAGCGAGATGATATGAGTCGAATGATGCCAGGAATGAAAGACTGGGTGTCTGTTCGAATCGATGGCCAGAAAGTCCAAATGCAGAAGAGGATGATGTTTTTCCACTCGCATCCCATTAAGTGACCACAAAGCTCTTAAAGGAAAAGAACTAAGCTTTCTTTGAGCAAAAAAAAACATCCATTAAAAAAAATATAGTGCATATGGTAAAATTTATAAACTTTGATTTTGAGTTAAAATATTTTTTTTATAGATATGCCTCTTGCTACTAAGTGCCCACAAAGACCTTAAAGGAAATGGTCTAAGTTTTCTTTCTATTCTATACTCTATTTCGAAAAAAATGGGGGAAAATGAAAATGGTACATGTGCCAAATATTGAAAAATCTTATTCTTGAGTTAAAAAATAATTTTTTTGATAGATATCCCACTCGCATCCCATTAAGCGATTATGAAGGCCTTAAAGGAAATTTTATAAGCTTTCTTTTAAGCAAAAAAAAAAAAAAAAAAAAGGGCCCAAATTGAAAAAAAATTAAAAAAAAAATAAAAAAAATTTTTTTTTTAAATTAAAAAAAATATTTTTGGAAAGATTGAAGAAATAGCTATCTAATATCCTTTGGAAAATTTTTGCTAGGACCAATAGGTGAAAAGTTACACACATTTTAAAAAACCCTGCATGACCAAAATGTCCAACTTGGACCCCCTCTAACTCCGGCAGTTCTTGACTGATAGAGCTGAAAATTTGTGTCTGGCCAACTATCCAATAGTACTAACCTTGGTACAAATTTCATCCAAATCGGAAGACATCGATTTTAAAAATTGGGTCACTTGACACGAAAATGCCCATATGTTTATAAAAAATATAACTCGACTGTTAGACTCTTTGAATAATAACTACGGAAATTTTTGTCCGATTTGATCAAGTGAAGTGCCAATCTCTTCACAAGATAATGCACTTTCAGAATGTTATCACTTATTTCATATTTTTTAAGTAAAGTTTGCTACTATGAGCGGACAAACTTGAAAAAATATGAAAAAAATTCGTATTTGTCAAGTTTACCTCTTCAAACCTCATAGCATATTAAATCAAATAATATATATATTTATGTATATCGTTTTAAAGGCCCATCCCTCTTCTTTCTAAGAAGGTTTAAATTTTGGACATGGGTTCAGAAATGTTTGTGTAATCAAAAAATTTGCGCGTAAAGTAAAAAAAAAAAACAG
Source organism: Sarcophaga caerulescens (assembly GCA_927399465.1). Lineage (NCBI taxonomy): Eukaryota > Metazoa > Arthropoda > Insecta > Diptera > Sarcophagidae > Sarcophaga > Sarcophaga caerulescens. The sequence goes on from OV656867.1 coordinate 25,621,924, forward strand.
TTTTTGTCAAATAAAAAAAGTTTGGAGGGTTCGAGAAATATAAAAAAAAAATATTTTTGAAATCTACTCAACAAAACTCACAAACACTATATCATTAGCCGGGTGTATTTAATTTTTTTTTTTTTGTCGCATAGTGTTATTTATACGAACTTTTGCTACAAACTCATGAAATTGCTAAAATATATTGGGGTACTAAGACTTTTGCTGTCCACTGCATTATTAAATATTCAACACAGAATTGTTAAACCATTTAATTGCGTTGCCAGTATCTTTGGTTGGATAGCTCGAATGCAAACTATGTCCACTGATTGCATCAATGGAAACCACACCTCAAAAATCACAAATGCGTACGTTAATGTCACCATAAGTTTATTAATAAAAATACTGTTGCATATTGCGTTATAAAAAAATATGAATTTCTATTTTATTATTATTGTATTATTAACTATTTCGATATTCATTTATCTTATTTAAGTCTGGTTATTGTTTGTAGGGTGCTTCAGTAGTAATAATACTACGCACGTTCTTCAATACCTAAGCAAAAGTAATTAAAAACGGACTTCAGAGTTTTTTTCATAACCACTGTTGGGGGCATATAGCATTCCAGCGTACTTATCTTACATGCATAACATAATTGGTCATTACAACCCTTCAGTCAGGATTACGACCTAGCTTCTCACACCACATATGTTGTGTGCGTTAATTTTATACATGAGTGGCGGGACCTACAATTTAAAGTCGCCTCCGAACGACAAATTTTTGAGAAGCTCTTCATGGGTTTATGTCAAGGGGTGCAAGAGAAAAAGAAACACATTACGGAGGTCCTTAAAAATTAATCAGATTTACTTGAAAATTGTTACTAAAATTCAAAATGGCGGATCCAATATGGCGGTCGAGGTTTATAAAAATTAATCAGATTTATCTTAACCGCCATATTGGATCCGCCATTTTGAATTTTTTAAATCTGAATAAAGATCTGTAATCAGCGACCACAAAAACCCCTGAGTAACAATTTTCAAGTAAATCTGATTAATTTTTAAGGACCTCCGTAATGTGTTTCTTTTTCTCTTGCACCCCTTGACATAAACCCACCCCCTACTTTAAGGGTGCATGCAATCAATTTGTCTTTGGGCTCATTTTAAAGAGCAAAGATCAATTGTGAATTTCTGACAATAGCGATGGTTCTAGCACGTCAGTGTTTAGCTCTAAAATTTTTGAAAAATGGCCAAAAACGCAATTTTTAGGGGTTTCAACCCCCTTTTTCTCGAAAACCTGACATGAAGGAAAGTTTTTCAGTTTCATGTTTAGCGCGCAAAATGCCTTCGGAAACACCTGGAGCCATCTTTTTTGCACGAAAAAAGTCCAAATTTGCAGGGCTGTGTAATTGGTCATTACAACCATTCAGTCAGGATTACGACCTAGCTTCCCTCACCAGTTATGTTGTGTGTGTTAATTTTATACAGGAGTAGTGGAACCTACAGTTTAAGTCTATTCTGAACGGCAGATTTTGGAAACACTTTTCATGGCAACTTTTTTACTTTCAGAAATCTGCTGAAAGGAAATCACCGAAGAAATATTTTTTCATATTTAATTTAGTTGGAGATGTCTGAACTGGGGTTTGAAACGAAGCCATACGTCTAATAAGAATAATAAATTCAAATATATTGCAATAATTTATTTGAATACTTTGTAAGCAAAGTTATATCATAAAATCGATACGAATCTAAAAAAAAATATGGAAACAATATTTTTTTATTACCAACTAAATTTTAATTGTGTTCGTAATGAGACGATAACTTTGAGAAAAATGCAATATTTACGATACAAATATTTGTATTTTGTTTTTGTTATTGTTTTTTTGTAATTATTGCGTTGTTGGCGTTGAATGCTTTAGAATAAATATGTAACAATAGAAAACTTTATTATACTACGGCCAGACATCGAATTCTCTTAGCACACACACTGACTGACGTTCAGACGTCAATAATACATTTCAGCATTTAGAACGATTTTTTTTTGTAAATAAAAATTATTACCCTCATACACAGATGTGAACACGTATATTCATGCATACGATATAGTTTCATAAAATAAAATACGAGACGAGACGAAATATCTCCCACAACTTTTATACAGAACGCAATATTTTTTCAGTCAAAAAGTTTCTTGTCATGACCTAGCCAAACAAAAAATAGCGAGAGCCAAATCTTGTTTACATTTCAAATGAAATTCTATTAAATTTTATTAACGTTTCTTTTTATACTCGTACATACATATGTACATATGTATGTATGTACTCGTACAAGTAATTAAATATTCTTTACAATATTTATAATATAACGTAATAAGCCATTAGCGATAAAAATAGCCTGAAATGCGATCATAATACATGTACATATGTAAACTAAGAATTGTTTTTATGGTCAATAACAATTATTATATAAAAAAAATATCGAATCGAAAATTTTAACAATAATTATGTGAAATTACTTACTTACTTAATTGGCCATTAACAACCCGATTAACGGATTTCGGCCTGCCGCAACACATCCTTCCAGGCGCCTCTGCTTTTTGCGCGCCTACGCCAGTTGGTTACACCAATCGATGACAGGGCTTCCTCGATTTGGTCCCTCCAACGGATACAAGGTCGTCCTCTTCGCCGCATCAAATACACGTTTCGCCTGAGCATCCTCCTCCATTCGAACGACAAGGCCGAGCCAGCGCAGCCGCTGGATATTAATACGCAGCCCAACGTTCATGTCATTGAGGAGCTCATACAGCTCACTGTTGGATCGGATGCGGAAATAATCGCCAACTTGCACTGGACCGAAGATCTTACGTACGACTTTTCTCTCGAATACTCTCAAGGCTGCTGCATCAGTGCTTAATAGGGTCCATGCCTCTGCGCCATAAAGAAGCACGGGTAGAATGAGCGTCTTGTAGAGTATTAGTTTTGTCGTACCAGAGAGGTCTCTGCTACTCAATTGATTATTGAGACCATAGTAGCACCTGTTGGCAAGAGTGATCCTGCGCTTGATGTTGATAATTTTTTGGTGGTAACGGCGTAGCCAAGATAAAAAAATTCCTTGACTATATTAAAAGTATAGTTATCGGCCGTAATCTGAGAATCAATACGCCGCACGTCTCTACTTATCGAGAACATAAACTTCGTTTTTCCCTTTTACTGCCAGACCCATCTTAGTAGACTTCCGTTCAATAGCACTAAAGGCAGCAGTTACATCTCGCATGGTACGCCCTATGATGTTGATGTCGTCAGCGTACGCAAGCAACTGGACACTTTTTTGAAAAATATTGCCATTGCGATGCATTCTCGCCTTTCGCAGAACACTCTTCATGACGAAGTTGAAGAGGTCGCATGATAAGGGATCGCCTTGTCTGAAACCTCGCACGGTATCAAAAGGTTCGAAAAGGTCCATTCCTACCTTGGCGGAGCTGCAGGAATTGCTCAACGTCATTCTGCATAGCCTTATCAGCTTCGCAGGTATACCGTGCTCAGACATTGCGGCAAAAACACGATCCCTTATGGGGCTATCGAAGGCAGCCTTATAGTCGACAAAAAGATGGTGTGTGTCGATTTGTTTTTCATGGACCTTTTCCAGGATTTGGCGTAGTGTGAAGATCTGGTCGATGGTGGACTTGCCAGGTCTGAAGCCGTACTGATAAGGTCCAATCAGTGTTCTGACGAGTGGCTTCAGTCGTGTAAGAACCTTATATGCGATAGGGAGAAGGCTTATACCCCTGTAATTGGCGCATATTGTAGGGTCTCCCTTTTTCAGGACAGGACACAGAACACTGAGGTTCCAATCGTTGGGAATACTTTCCTCTAGCCATATTTTGTAAATAAGCTGATGCATGCGCTCTACCAACTCATTACATCCGGTCTTAAACAATTCAGCGGGAAGGCCATCAGGACCTGGCCCTTTATTGTTTTTAAGACGCATAATTGCGACTTTGACCTCTTCATGGCTAGGTGGCGGAACCTCCATGCCGTCATCTTCGATCGTGTTCGGAACAACATCTCTAATGGCGGTATTGGTGTCGTCATCGCCTTGTAGCAGAGTAGAGAAGTGTTTCCTCCACAACCTCAGCAACCCCTGCGGATCTTGACCAAGTTTCCATTCGCGTCTTTGCAGGAACCCGCTCCGGGCTTATAACCCTCGATTAGACGCTTAACCTTTTGATAAAATTTTATAGCGTCATTCCTACATCTATGCATTTCGTCTTCCTCACGCTCACGCCTTTCCTGCTCCCTTTTCTTGCGTCTGAAAAGGCGTCTCTCTCTCTACTAGGGCAACTAACAATGCAATTAACTAAGTTAACTATTATTGTCCAATATGAGACCCTGCAAGACAAGCTATGTATATATGGTGAGCTAGTTAGACTTACGGACCTGTAACTACATATATGTATATACTAATACGTACTGTATGATAAGAAACTACATTTAATACGGGGTCTCTGTCTGCCAGAAAGCAAAATCAAATATCTTCAGATTCAGACAATTCAACTCATTTGTGATAGTTTGATCAAATTGAAATATAAAAAATAAACAGACAAAAAAAGAGATGTAATTGCAATAGTTGTTCTTGTACAAGTTAAGATTAGGTTAGGGGACATGTACCTGTCACCTGAGACAAGTACAGTACCCGAAAGTCGATTTGACCCATTGTACAGTTCTTGTACAATATATTTTAAATATTTGCTCATTTCACCCCAAATCAAATTAAATTTCAAAATGCAAAAGTAAACCATTTTCAAAAGGGGGAAAAAATGATTTGAAACTAAAGAAGAAAACAAAATGCAAAATCACAAAACTACAAATTAAATTAAATTCCACTATTTTTGTTCGTTTGATTATGTGCCTCCACCATCACCTCTTTCTGTTTACCTCACGATAATGGTATACCGAATCGTGCCAAACACATAAAGATTTCAGTCAAACGCAGTTCCTTCACAATTAAAGAAAATTTATGCTTTTCTTTCTTCAAAGAGATTTATTTTTTTTTTTCATTTCTTTTTCTTTTGGTTTTTTTTTTTGCCATTTCAAAATTGCTGATCACGTACAATTTCTCTGATTGTATGTGATTTTGTTTAATGCTGTTGCAATGCAGGGCTGTGCAAAGTATTAATGTTTGCGAACCACAATACATTTCCATTGTAAAAAGACATCAAGTTTAAAAATTGAAAAAAAAGGAAAATAAAGTATTTAAATACGAAAATATGGAATTTATTTTAATACTCATGATTTTTTATTAGATAAAATTGAAATTGTAAACGATTACGATTTCATTTTACAAGAACAGTTTTCCGTCATAGTAACACTAAACAGTAAAAGTAAAACAGCTTTACTCCAGTAATATGCATATGGTAGGTATACTCTGAGTACTGTTTATACATCCATGATACTACGACAGACAATTGTCCGATGTTAAACATACCCCCTGCTTTTGAATTACAATTGATGAAAATGTTGAAAGACAAAAACAAATTCTATATGTGGACAAGAGATCATTAAAACGACATTAAAACTGCAATACTGGTGTCCTGGTAGTATAACGTATATTGTCTCCATTTCCGATTGTGGGAGTTGTGGATTACATTTCTACTGAAAACTCTGACATAATACCGATTTAACTACTGCCTGCCCCGTGTTTTATCCTACAGTTTAAAGTCGACTCCGAACGACAGATTCTTGAGAAACTTTTTCAAGGTAATTTTATTTTACTAGCTGAGCTTTTGTCAGAAATATGCTGACAGGAATTCGCATAAGAAATATATTGTTATGTTTTTACCCTTTTAAAAACATTTGAAATATGAGTTCGTTGATTACAGACAAAATAAAAATAAATTGGTGTTTAGTTTCAATTAAATTCTTTATTGTACGCACTATTTTTGTGTGCCACTGTTTATAACTTGACGTATACAACAATAACTGCTTGTTCACTATTCTTCTTTGCTTACGCCTTGTGCGCAAACAACAACACTTGTTCGTTAGATCTGTATAGCGGAGATCTTCAAACCACGACAGTTCTCTTCACACGCATTGCGTCTTCACACAAGACTGACTGAATTCTTACTACTCGTTGCCTGCTTTGTCTTACCTTTTTATATGCTCACGTAAACAGTCTGATGAAAGTTCTTGAAGTCGAATGTTCGTGGTTTCGCCTTTTCGAGAACTCTATCGCGACTTCATTGTTGTTTGTGTATTTTGTTCACATTGCTTGTTGTTGCGTTCGCTTACTTATCTATCCCCTTTTCTCTCATACTGATGTTGTTGATTTACTTGTAACAAGTTCGTTGTATTTGTTTGTGTAGCTTTTTTTTATTGTTTTAATGTTAAACGATGGTACACCGTGTCCATTTTCGTAACAATATTTTCATACTCCGTTTTGTTGGAGATTTATGACCTAGGGTTTGAACACCGGACTGATGTCTAATAAGCCAACACACTACCTATTAGACTACGGCGACTTACAGACACTAAGCGCCATAAGTGAGTCAACACCCACTATAATTGTGAATTGTCTATTATAAAAAATATACTTGTAGCACAACAATAATTTTTGCGATTTTTTTGTTTTATACTATGTTCAGACATGCACTTTTATTAAATCAATATTCGGTTTATTGAGAACAATATTTTTAGCGTTCAGACATATAATATACTAAAATTTATTTGACAGCTGGTAAACAAAACAGCTGATTGCTTCAACAACATTGCTTTTTATTTAATCGCGAAAATTAGTGCCAAAAAATTTTTTAGAAAAAATGGAAAACAATTTAACATTTAAAAAGGTACTGCTAATGATTAACCGAAACGCGGAGCTGAATTATTTCAGCGGTGTTTACTCACTTTTGACGCTCACTGTATAAATACATATATATTTTTTCTACCTAACCAAGAACGTTTTTCCTCTAATTCCAACAAAATGTGCAGCATGAAGAGGTGCCAATTGAAACCAATTGGTAGCTAATCATATACAATAAAATACTATACTAATTAGTTGTTAATTTGGAAAGTTTCCGATTGTCCGGAAGAAATTAAGTTCCATTAGGACATCGTAGTGATTCATAGTTATACATAGTCCAGATCTTATCAAGCAATTGATACTTTCTCGTGTTTATTGGCTAATTATAATAGTGTTGATAATCGGTCTGTATTAAAGCTTGTAAAAATTGAATGTCCCTGTTCTCTGAGAAGGAAGGTTTCTATATGAGATATATAATGGAATTAGCTTCGAAATGACCACAAGTTATTGAACCAAACAATTCAAATTAGATCTGAATGAGATATGGGAAATGAATTATTTTTTCTACTAAAGTTTAAAGCAAAATTTAAAGGCTAAAGTACTTATAATAACAATGTCTTGTAAAATATTTCCAAAAATAAAAATTTATATTTAAATTTAATATGTATTCTGCTTCCATCCTACTTATTAAATTTCGATTACGAATAGTAATCAACTACATTATTTTTGAAAAACAATTGTAATGATTATATAATTCTATGAACAATTTTCACTAATTACTAATTAATTACGATTACAAGTAATCTAAAGATAATCAGGATCACTGGCGATTAGTACAAAATAATTAAAATGAATCAAAAGTAATCCAAAAGTAATCAAATTATTTTCAATGATTACTTTGAATTCTTTTTGAATATATTCAATAATTGTAATTCTTTCCAAAATAGTTTCTTTCTTTTTTTTTTGAAAATTATTCGCATTTTTTTGGTTTTTGTATTCAATTGTACTTTTTTACTAATACGTTCTATTTTTTGGTTCTTAAACCAATTACAATTTGTACTCTCTTACTAATACGTTCTATTTTTTGGTTGTTAAAGGTTCTTATAAATAATATTTTAATTTAAGGTTTTGAAATGTCAGAAAATATTATCGAAAGCGGTCTTTCCTCAAATGATTATTTCAAGGATCCAGACTTTTTCAATAAAATGTGTTTAAATTTACAGACCAATGGTCAAAAAAACAATTTAAAAAAATTAATTTTATATATCGGGTCCGCCATCTAACGTTTTTTTTTCACCTAGTGCTTATTTCGTGAATGGTAACACTTAGCTCATGTCTGATTTGACAGATAATTAGTTTTATCCTTCCGCTGAACGAATATGGTTGTGTATACGCTTGAACAACGCTGGGAAATATTGCGACATTACTTTGAAAATCATGGTAATGTTGCAGAATGTGTGCGTACGGATTTTGGAAGAAGAGAAGCACCGTCAGCTCCGTATGTTCGTTATCTTGTGAAAAAAGTGAAAGAAACTGGCATCCTTATCGATAAACCAATGCGTGAAAAGCCAAAAACAGTGCGTACACCCGAGAATATTTCTGCTGTGGCAGAAAGTGTGCGTGAAGCGCCATCAACATCAATTCACCGTCGTTCTCAGCAATTGAACATTTCGAAGACATCATTGATACGAATTTTGCATAAAGACCTTGGTATGACGCCATACAAAGTCCAATTGGTTCAGGAGTTGAAGCCAATTGACCATCCAATGCGTTTTCGCTTCGCTAAGTGGGCTTGCGAAGATGCCGACTTTGGCAAAAAAAAATCATCTTTTCAGATGCAGCTCATTTTGATCTTGGCGGGTATGGAAACAAGCAAAATTGTCGCATTTGGGGCACAGAAAACCCGCACGCATACATTGAAAAGCCGACGCACCCAAAACGAGTCACTGTTTGGTGCGGATTTTGGTCCAGAGGCATAATTGGGCCATTTTTCTTCGAAAATGAGCAAGCAGTGGCCGTTACAGTCAATGGCGATCGTTATCGGGCCATGTTGAACGAATTTTTGTTCACAAAAATTGAAGAGGAGGATATTGGCAACATTTGGTTTCAACAGGACGGCGCTACGTGCCACACAGCCGAAGCTAGACTCGATATTTTGCGCCCTGTTTTTGAAGATCGCATTATCAGCCGCAGAGCTGATGTCGTTTGGCCACCTCGGAGCTGCGATTTGACACCGTTGGACTATTATTTGTGGGGTGCCGTCAAAGATAAGTGTTACGCCGACAAGTCAGAAACAATTGACGCTTTAAAGGACAATATTCGTGAAGCCATTGGTGAAATACAGCTGCACACAATCGATAATGTGCTTAAAAATTGGACCGATCGTGTAGGCTACTGCATGGCCAGCCGAGGCAGCCATTTGAATGAAATTATTTTCCATTATTAACCTGAAGGATTGTACTTTCAAATAAAAAAAGAAATTTTGAGAAAATTTTCAGTAGTTTTTTTTTAAAGCATTTTCAAAAAAAAAGTTATTTGGCGGACCCTTTAGAAGAGGATAAATTTTCAATTCAAGTTAACTATATATTTATAATACTTATTTTCATTTATTTTATGTGTTTCATGCCACCTCGTGGTTGAAGGTAGCTATAAAGAGATTTCAAACTTGACATTTTTCCTATTTACACATAATTTTTTGAAAAATTCTTATAAAATATTTCTTATAAATATAAATATCTTTAATAATGATAAACATATTAATTAATGATTAAATATGCATGCGATAAATTAAAAGTAACAGCACTTATTTCTTCAACTAAGCAGTGGGTGTCAAAATTGTATCAACATTTCACCCCACGCACGACTCCAACGTCAATTTTAAATTTTACAATTTTATATTCTCGCAGTCTAGTCATAGTACTGTATTAGGTACTGAGTTGGTTTATTAGACGTAAGGCCACGGTTCTTACCCCAGGTCACACATCTCGAACAAAACGAAATATGGAAAAATATTTCTTTCGCGACTTACTCTCAACAGATTTCTGAGAAAAACTCTGAAGGTAAATAAAATTGCCATGAAAAGTTTCTCAAAAATTTGTAGTTCGGAGTCTACTTTTGATTGAAGGTCATACTCAGCATGATAACCAAAAAGAGCCGTGGTGGTTGAATGGTTTTTCAGGTGTATTTAATAATACCACAATACAATATCAATTCGGACTTAAGGTTGCCCATTTGGTATCAATTGAATCGAATCAAATTGAATTGTATTACATTAAATAAATGTTTTACTTTTATAAAATGAAAAAGAAAAAAAGAAATAAAACTAAAATATTATTTCACTATTATTTTCGATATTATTTCGTAATTTATAACAATTTGAGTAAAATAAAATAGTGACAATAGCGAATGGCAGAAAGAAACGCTGTAAAACATAAATTTGCAAATGCTGTAATAGAGCGAAATACATATGGGCAATTTCGTGTCAAGTGACCCAATTTTTAAAATCGATGTCTTCCGATTTGGATGAAATTTGCACCAAGATTAGTACTATTGGATAGTTGGCCAGACACAAATTTTCAGCTCTATCAGTCAAGAACTGCCGGAGTTAGAGGGGGTCAAAATTGAACATTTTGGTCATACAGGGTTTTTTTAAAATGTGTGTAACTTTTCACCTATTGGTCCTAGCAAAAATTTTCCCAAGGATATTAGATAGCTATTTCTTCAATCTTTCCAAAAATAATTTTTGAAAAATTTTTTTTTTATTTTTTTTTTTAAATTTATTTTTTTTTAAATTTTTTTTCAATTTGGGCCCTTTTTTTTTTTTTGCTTAAAAGAAAGCTTATAAAATTTCCTTTAAGGCCTTCATAATCGCTTAATGGGATGCGAGTGGGATATCTATCAAAAAAATTATTTTTTAACTCAAGATTAAAATTTTTCAATATTTGGCACATGTACCATTTTCATTTTCCCCCATTTTTTTTCGAAATGGAGTTTTTTTTTATTTTTCCTCAAAAGAAAACTTAGACCATTTCATTTAAGGTCTTTGTGGGCACTTAGTAGCAAGAGGCATATCTATAAAAAAAATATTTTAACTCAAAACCAATGTTTTTAAATTTTACCATATGCACTATATTTTTTTAATGGATGTTTTTTTTTTGCTCAAAGAAAGCTTAGTTCTTTTCCTTTAAGAGCTTTGTGGTCACTATCTATCACAACTATCCAATAGTACTAACCTTGGTGCAAATTTCATCCAAATCGGAAGACATCGATTTTAAAAATTGGGTCATTTGACACGAAATTGCCCATATTTATTTCCTTAATTATATTATATACAATATAGATACATACATACATACGTATATAATTAACAATTGTTCAATCGCTTTAATAAATCGACATAAATAAGAGTCAAATTTTTGTTTTCGTCGTTTTCAAAAATAAGAACAAGTAAATAAATTCATTTATTTGTTTAAATTTCAAAAATTTTTTAATAAATTTTCTTGAAAAATCATAAAAGTACGCATGCAATGAAGAGCAGAATTGTAAAACATTTGTATTATATTGGACAATGACTTGTTGATGCAAAATTTGGCAAGAGAGTATAATTTTTAGTTCCAGTTGTGATATAATAACACTATGCGACAAAATAAAATAAATTAAACACACCCGGCTAATGACATAGTGTAGGTTATGAGTTTTGTTGAGTAGATCTTAAAAATATTTTTTTTATATTTTTTGACTTTACGCATAAATTCAGAAATGTTTGAGTAAACCAGAAATTTGTGCGTAAAATCAAAAAAAAAAACAGTTTTTGTCAAATAAAACACGTTTGGAGGGTTCGAGAAATATAAAAAAGGTATTTTTGAGTTCAACTCAACTAACTGAACAACGTGGACTATGTAGTTACTCGGGTGTATTTTCACAGTCGCACCGTGTAGTTAATGGATCTACATATTCTCGTTGAATAGAAGGATTTTATAAGATTTTTTGGCATGAATATTTGTTATTGAAGTGTACAGAAAAATTGAAACGCAACCTAGTCAACATAGTACTCGTATTACTTTCAAAACAGCTTAATTTTACATAAATTCACCCACTTATATACACGCAGCCATTTGCAAACATATAAGAACCCTGTAAATATCTGGTCCTTAACCTAAGGCCCATTAAAAAAAAACCAAAAATTAAAAATAGTAGTACAATGAAACTCTAGCGAGGGCCACATTAGAGCTACTTGGAAAGAAAATTTAAATTTTTAAATATTGTTACATTTTTAACTTTTTAAAAATGTTTTAAATACGAGTTCATTGATTGCAAACAAAATAAAAATAAATTGATGTTTAGTTTCAATTAAACTCTTTATTGTTCACATAATTTTTGTGTGCTATTATGTCCAACTTGATGTATACAACAATAATTTGCTTGTTCTTTATTCTTCGTAGCTGTAGTCTAGTAGGTAGTGTGTTGGCTTATTAGACGAAAGGCCCGAGTTCAAATCTCAGGTCAGACATCAAAACGAAAATATGAAAATATTTCTTCGGCGACTTCCTCTCAGCAGATTTCTGGCAAAAACTCTGAGAGAAAAAAAAAATTGCCATGAAAAGCTTCTCAAAAATCTGTCGTTCGGAGTCGACTTTAAACTGTAGGTCCCGCTACTCATGTATAAAATTAACGCACACAACACGAGTGGTGTGAGAAGCTAGGACGTTGTACAATGGGTCAATTCGACCTCCGGGTACTGTACTTGTCACAGTTGACAAGTACACGTTCTCTAACCTAACCTAACCTAACCTATTCTTCGTTGCTTATGCCCTTTACGTAAACAACAACACTTGTTCGAACTTCAAACCATGACTGCTCTCTTCACACGCAACGCGTCTTCACACAAGACTGACTGAATTCTTACTACTTACTACTGCCTGCTTTGTTTTGCCTTTTTATATGCCCACGTAAATAGTCTGATGAATGTTCTTGAAGTCGAATGTTCGTGGCTTCGCCTTCTCGAGAACTCTCGTGGTTTCATTGTTGTTTGTGTATTTATTTACATTCTTTGTTGTTGCGTTCTCGCTTACTTATCTATCCCCTTTTCTTTCATACTCATGGTTTTTGTTTTTGTAGCTTTTGTTTATCATTTTAATGTTAAACGATGTTACACCGTTTCCATTTTCATAACAATATTTTTGTGCTCTTTCGTTTTACTCATTCGTTTTCAAACTTCTGGTTGAAGGCAATAATGACTGGTCTTATGTTCATCAAACGATGACAGCAATTACTTAGATCACTGGATCGCCTCTTTCGGTTCAAAGGTTTGTTTACTATATGTGTTGACAAATCTTCACGTAATTCTCAATAGCCTTTCTAACTTGGGTGTATGAGCACCGCGTAAAAAATATATCCATACGACGATCAGAAATACGACTTTCTGAGAATAAGTCGCATATGGATTCAATTGTTAAACAATCTTCAATGCAATATTGTCAAGAAATTGAACAGAATATACTTTTGGTATTTTAAAGGAATTAAATAAAGCGGAAATAGTTTATTCTATCAGAAGCAATTCTGATATTTTGTATCTTTTATTTATTATACACTTGCAATTGGGATCAATTGAATCTTCTTCAGCAAAAACATGCTCCATAATTACTTCTAGTCGATATCGAAAGTCTGCCAAGAAATCCTCGATATTATCATTTTCTTCAGTTCCTAAGCCAGTACTATGACTCCACCTTAGCCTTCCAGAATTTTTGGATTGTGAATTCCAGCCGCTTTATGTACGTCGAGTTGGATAACTGTTTTCTGAATCTCAAAAAGCTCATATCAAAGCGATATTGAATTTATGGTTACGTTTTTACCTTTTTAAAAACGTTTAAAATATGAGCTCGTAGATTGCAATAAAAATAAAAATAAATTTCTGTTTAGTTTTCAATAAATTTCTTTATTATAAGCCCAATTCGGTGTGCCACTGTTCACAACTTGATGTAACAACAACAAGTGTTTTTTTTTTCTTATTTTGCTTTGCCCTCGTTTGCGCAAAAAATAACAATTGTTGGACCGATCTTTATAGCGGAGATCTTCAAACCACAATTATTCTCTTCACACGCAACGCGTCTTCACACAAGACTGACTGAATTTTTACTGATTCCGTTGCCTGCTTTGTTTTGCCTTTTATATCGCAGATTAAACAGTCTGATGGATGCTCTTGAAGGAGAATGGCTTTGCCTTCGCGGAATCTCCATAAATGTAAACATGTTGTTTTTGTATTTTGTTTACGTTTGTCCTGGCAGTGTTGTTGTTGCTTCTTGTTTACTTGTTTATCCTTTTTTATACTGATGTTATTGCTATAATTTTGTTTATTTGTTGATCATGTAAACAAGTCCATAGTTTTTGTTTTTGTAGCTTTTGTTTAGCATTTTAATGTTAAACGATGTAACACCATTTCCATTTTCATAACAATATAATAGCAGCCAAAGTGGGCAACAGAAAAATTACCATTTCACGGCTTCAATTGTGCTTTGTTTATTCGTACAAATTCTAAGATATCATGATTGAAAATAGCCCATATGCGTTAAAATGGCATCGGAATTCGAAGATATTTATTTAAATCAAACCATTTAATTTTCATGATTAATTAAGAAAAACAAAACTTTTAGGAAAATCCACAGTTCGTTCAGTTTTAAATATCGACACTTTATTGCCTACTTGGGATCAATGAACATAATTAAAATATTTGCTATATTCGTTGAACTCTTGTATTTTGTTATCGTTTGTAAAATATTAGAACAGGTGCTAACTCAATATAAAAACTTAATTTATTTTCTAAACAGCCCATAGAGGTACATATGTACATACTTTATGGAATTTGTATATGCAAATATGGTATCAGTTTTCGTGAAATTATGAAAACACAGACGGTAAATATTTGGATTAAAGAGAAGATATTCATTGTAGCCGCAATAATTCATTCGAATCGTTTAATTAGTGCAAAATTAATAAGAAAACGAAAATAAATAAACAAAATATTATAACAGATATTAAAAAAAAATATTCCCAACATACATATGTATGTACATTAGGGTGTCCCGAAAAAATTTTTTTTAGTTTTCCCTAACACAAGACCTTCTAAAATTTGCGTAATTGAACGTAGATTACCAAAATGATTTTAAAAATAAAATGAAACTATATCTTCAGGGTTCTACCAATCTTCAAAGTTTTGAAAAGTAGTTATTTTCATGATTATATTTCGCTATCCTTAATTTCAACACCTAAACTAAATATGTCACGACTATAGAATATTGTGGACTTATTGGAAAACAATTAGCTACTTGTGATAATGAATAATGACTTGCCGAAAAATGTGGTCGATCAACTAAGTACGGATCAAAAATGTCTTTATGAGGTATGTAAAGCTGTACAAACTGGTTATTATAGTCCTGAGCTGGCAAACCGTAAACCTGGAAAAATTGCGCACTCGAGATGGCTTACCTTTGCTAATCGTCTACTCAGAGTTTACACTTAGTACACTTAATCCATCAGAAAATTTGCAACTGCTTGTCAATTATGTTGTTAAAGTATACGCTCCGATTTGGTTCCTAATCAAACAAAAACCCTCTTTTAAAGCAGGAGCCAAACATATTTTTCATCTGATTATGTACTCTCGTTTTTTAGCCGAAAATATCAGATCAATTGTGGATTCTGTTATCGAAAGAAATGCTTTTTTTGCTCACCCGGAAAATCTACCTGTCAGTATGCTGTTTGATGATAGAGACCATAATCGGGAGCTGGCATTGCAAAGAATAATCAAAGCTAGAGAAGCTGAAAGTAGCTCTAAATACAGAATATTTAAACCACCAAAAATTAACTTCTCTGCTGGAGATTACACCGAAATTATTATATGGCACGAGTGTAGGGTTACAGCACCGCCGGTTCTTCGGCATATTTCCAATGAGGACCTTCAAATCATGGCAAAAGATAACAGATTGGATATTGATGACTTTCCTTGTCACACACAATCTATCGAAAGATGTGTTAAACTGGTACCAGAAGCCTCTGCGTAACTAACGCTGCTTCTAGAGATGGCCTTATTAGAACCAGGTTGAAAACACGACCAGAAATACCAAATTTTGGTCAAAAAATATGTTTAAATTTTAAGTTTTGGTCATTTATTATAAGTTTTATTTTCTTGTACATTAATTGCAAGTATAAAATATATTAATAAAATAAATTTGTATATCGTTTTTTTATTTTTATTTTAAGCATACATAGGTTTTAAGTTTGTAAAAACGTTTTCAAAAGTAGAGCCCTCAAGATTTTTGTAAAATTACGCAAATTTTGATACCTCTTGCGAAAATGTAACTCAAAAAATTATTTTTGTCATTCAAGGACGGGACAGCCTAATGTACATACATACATATACCATAAATGCAAATATGTATTTAAAAACTTCTTTAATTCCAAAGAATACGAATACAATTGGGAATTACCTAACTAACGGTTATATTTGTTCTAGAGCTCTGTTAAGGAGACTATGTACATACAGTGGACAGCAAAAGTCTAAGAACGGCAATATATTTTGACAATTTCATGAATTTTAATTTTTTGGTGCAGTTTGCTTCCAGAAACCAATATAATGTTATGGTATTCAGTTAGGAAATTCACAGAAAAACTTGGAAACTCTCCACGTTCATAATATTTTTGAACTTCTGTGGCCAAATTCAAGAAATAAATTTTTGTATTCCACGTTATAATAAAACTAAACAACAAATATTTTACATGATAAACATTAACTTAAACAAGCAATTGCAATTTTTTTTTATCACTGTCCATCTTTTCAAGCCGTCCGTTCATTCATTCACTGAACAATCTAATCGTTAAGAAGGAAATAAAAAAATGAAATAAAATTAATTGAGTATTCAAAAACGAATGTCAATTTGTTTTCAAAGTAATTAAAGCAATAATAATAATTATAACGATCACCCATCACCACTCACTTCACCAATGTGTCTTCTGACAATTAATCGTTCTACCATACTTGTTGTACACATCATTGCAACGATGAACTTTTGTTACCTTTAGGTTTATTGTTGTTGGTGTTTTGTATTTCTTTTCTTTTTTTTTTTTTATAAGTACGATGCAGTCATTGTCTTACAAGTACTTGGACTCATTTTTATTCACTTTGCCAAAGTAATATAAACAACAAAAACAACAGCAAACAATTGCAGCAACACTTTCAACAACAAACAACAACAACAACAGCAACAATAAAGAAATGAAATCTGAAACATAGCACAATAAAACTTAAAAAAAGAAGGAAAATGAACATAATATGAAGCGTGTGTACGTACGTATGTAGATATATAAATGGTGTACATTAAAGTTAGACCTCTTTGCACACTACATGACTCATCATAATCATCATTCGTTTTTATATGTATAGGAACTCAACAATACCCTTTTATTATGTACATATGTATGTATGTATGTACATATATGTACATATATAAAGACATCATACGGTTCTTCCATATTTATGTTAGTTAGTTAGTGCTTGTATTATAATTCTTTGCTAATGAAAACAAAATATAAAAACAGGTAGAAAAACTTCATTGACAGTAAAGACCGAAATAATGTAACGCTTCACATGATGTAATTTGTTGTAATTATGTACGTTCATTATATTATGGACCTATTAAACTCATCAATTATAAGTTAGATGCGGATTATCGGAGTTAAATTTACTCCAACTTGCTCTGATTGATATTGATGACTTCAATACAGAGATAAGCAATGAGTATTCAAAAAGATGAATAGAATCGAATTATACTCATAATTTCTGATACTTTTACGAACATGAAGTCGCCGTAGTCTAGTAGGTAGTGTGTTGGCTTATTAGACTGAAGGCCCGAGTTCGAATCCCAGGTCAGACATCAAAACGAAAATATGAAAATATTGCCATTAAAAGCTTCTCAAAAAAACTGGCATTCGGAGTCGACTTTAAACTGTAGGTCCCACCACTCATGTATAAAATTAACGCACACAACATAAGTGGTGTGAGAAGCTAGGTCGTAATCCTGACTGAAGGATTGTAATTACCAATTATGTATGTATGTGTATGTATACGAATTTATATATATTGTTATGAAAATGGAAACGGTGTAATATCGTTTAACATAAAAATGAGCAAACGCTACACAAACAAATACAACAAACTTGTTACAAATAAACCAACAACATCAGTATGAAAGAAAAGGAGATAGACAAGCAAGCGAGAACGCAACAACAAGCAATGTAAACAAAATACACAAACAACAATGAAGTCGCGATAAAGTTCTCGAAAAGGCGAAACCACGAACATTCGACTTCAAGAACTTTCATCAGACTGTTTACGTGAGCATATAAAAAGTTAAGACAAAGCAGGCAACGAGTAGTAAGAATTTAGTCAGTCTTGTGTGAAGACGCATTGCGTGTGAAGAGAACAGTCGTGGTTTGAAGATCTCCGCTATACAGATCTAACGAACAAGTTTTGTTGTTTGCGCACAGGGTATAAGCAAGGAAGGTAGGTAGGTAGAGGTGGCTGCCCATCCAAGAAAAAGTCCTTGGATGGACTCACTCAGGCCGCATTGGGCCCATTGTGTTACCACAGTTATATAAGCAAGGAAGAATAGCAAACAAGCAGTTATTGTTGTATACGTCAAGTTATAAACAGTGGCACACAAAAATAGTGCGTACAATAAAGAATTTAATTGAAATTAAACACCAATTTATTTTTATTTTGTTTGTAATCAACGAACTCTTATTTTAAACGTTTTTAAAAAGGTAAAAACGTAACAATATTTTAATATCATATTCAAAGTTTGAAGTACTCATCATATTCATACTTACTTAACAACAACTCTGCATAACTCAACATTTACACGAATCGCAAAATAAGTATGATTCGCGTGCTAACACTAAAATACTCCCTAAAAGGTTGTGTGTTTACTTTGCTTGCTGCTCTGTCTTTTGTGCTAATGTATCTGCTTTCCTTTTTGTAAATGCAACAACAACTAAGACTGTAAATTTTGATGAATGATTCGAGTCATAAGTATTTATCTAAAGTTATGCATCTTAATGATACAATATACATATGAAGACGTCGTAATCTAGTAGGTAGTGTGTTGGCTTATTAGACTGAAGGCCCGAGTTCAAACCACAGGTCAGACATCAAAACGAAAATATGAAATAATATTTCTTTGGCGACTTCCTCTCAGCAGATTTCTGGCAAAAACTCTGAGAGTAAATAAAATTGCCATGAAAAGGTTCTCAAAAATCTGTCGTTCGGAGTCGACTTTAAACTGTAGGTCCCGCCACTTATGTATAAAATTAACGCACATAACATAAGTCGTGTGAGGAGCTAGGTCGTAATCCTGACTGAAGGGTTGTAATGACCAATTATGTATGTGTATGAATCTAAATGAGTTGGCTTATGAATCAAACATATTTCGAATGGTATGAGTTTGATGTCAACGTTGTACGCATACTCATTGCAATCCGTACCTTTAAATCAACGTTGTAGTGAGTACGAATGAATCAGAATAGTTAAATTTCAATATGAGTAGCGAAAAAACGATTAATTGCTGATCTCTGGTACATATTTTCTATTTGCAAGTAAATACTTATGTAATTTTCTAATTTATCCCACCATAATAAATTGAACATTATTCTGTGAAATCGATACATACATTTTCAAAACTAATCCACAATTGAAGAAAGCTACGATGAGTATACATATGTAAATAGGATGAAAAATCTCAAGCAAATGAACACTTTTGTATGCCACTGTTAGCATTTGGAATAAGTAAACAATAAACATGTTTTATCAGTTTTGCATGTTACTGTATGAATGAGTAATAATGAAGAGCTGATATTTTGCTGTTTCTGTTGCTAAGGCTGAATTTTTATTTTTTTTTCTGGCCATTGTTATTTTTTTTTATTGTGTTATTGTTGTAACCGCATTGTGTTGTGGATGTGTTCATAAAAGCTGAAATTAAAACAACTGATTATTAAAACAACAAAACCTTGTCGTTACAACTACCGCTATAACGAACTCATTTTGTGAAATTGTACTTTAAGTCACCATTTTTTTGTTGTTGCTGCTGCTGATGTTGTTGTTTTTGTTGTTGTTGTCGTTGCGGTTGATGGTTAATAATGTGGCGATGATGTACCACCACAACTGTTTTCATTGTTCGATTTGACTCGATTTACTGCCAAAATCGTTATCAGTAGAGACAGACGGAGAGAGAGAGAGAGAAAGGTGACAAAGAGAAATAAACCAAATAAACATTGTTTTTTACAATGCCTCTGATGAGAAGTACACTCACAATCAAATGTGTTGAAAGCCATCATCATCATTTTTTTTTCACAATAATGACGATGACGATGACGTCTTGATCACTTTTTTCAAGAAACGATTTTAAAGTTTACAATTCTCTTTTAGACTGTTGTCAACTGAATTTTTTTCCACATCAAAAATCCCAGAAAGTAAAATGAAAACTAAGATACAAATACAACAAATTAAAAAACAAATAAACATTGATTCTTAACCGTAATTTTATTATTAAATTTCATCATCAATATCAATTTGCTAAAGTTATTGTTTTTCTGATGACGGAGACAAGACAATTTTATGAAATTCATTTATTGCCTCGATTAGTGTGCGTCTATTTGAATACGTTTTTTATTTTATTTTTGCAGTATGACCTATGACGTGGAATTGTCTTTGCAATTTTGCTTTAATTTAAGTATTTGCTTTAATTAGTCACGTCCCTTTGTCTGATATTGTAGGATGACTGCAATCATATATATGTACATATGTATGTATGAATGAATATTAAATCTAATATTTAGGTTTTAAAAAAATATTTGTTCAATAATCCAATATAAACAATCGAATTAAAAATAGTATAGTATACATACGGTGACCATTACTTCCATGAAAAAAAAGCGGACAAATATATAAAATTGAAAAACAAAAAAAATTCATTTATTATAATTAACATTTCATATACTTATGTGTATAAATTTACTTCTGATATTCCTCTATAGAATGTATTTTTTTTAAAGTGTTTGGGTCTGTTAGATAAAAATGTTTTAAATTCCGAACAGTCCATTTCAAAATAGCATTTTATGGTCAAAATATATTCTAAAGTTTCTAGTCCCATTTGAGATTTTTCGGAAGACAAAATATTGTTAGATATAGAAAAAACTCTTTCTATTGGTGCGTTAGACGCTTGCAAAGCCAATGAAAAATCTACTAATTTCAGTATGTTTTTAAAAGAAATATTTTTCGTTTCGATGCTGATTGTTTCCATATTTCTATTTGTTCAGCATTGGTTCAGGTAAAAGGTTCTGTAAAAGTTTTTAACTTTGTTCTTAAACATTTTTATATCAAGTCCCTTTGATTGAAGAACTGAAATACTTATGTAGAATTTTGTACGTTAAGTGGTAAAAATACTGCATTGTGACGTTCTATTAACTTTGATTTAAATTCTTTTAATATTATAGCAGTTTCAGGCATTTAAATATGTTGACTTTCTAAACGCAGTATATACTTATGGAAGACTCTAGCTCGACGATGTATAAATAATAACCAAGACATAGCAAAAGGATCATTAAAAAAATTAATCACTATTGTTCTTGTTTAAGAAAGTACTCTTTCAATGGTAAAAACAATTCCATTATTCGCCCTAAGGCTGGCATTAAAGTTAACCAACGTGTTTTACAATCTCCCAATAATTTTTTATATCACAAATTTGTTTAAATCAGAACTGAGTCAGAACTGAGGACTTTACCAGGTCGAAAAGTCTAAAAGCAGTTTTCTACTTTCTATAATTAAAAAGAGATAGCAATATTTGATTTGGTAAGAGTTAGAAGTGGTTTACAATGGTAAAAAATATTTCTTAACTAAAGAAATTCTAAAGATATTTATAACCAATATTAATCCCAGCTTTCAGGCAGAAAAATTAGTGATCCAACAGTAAATATGCTACGAGCCTTGGGTTATGGTTCGTCCGGACTAATTTATTTTAAAATTAATATAACAGTCGAATAAGAGCTGTTCCCACAGTGATCGATGTCTGCTATTAAAAATGTTTCTCTGAACGGTTGTATAAAGAAAAAATTTCAATATCTAAAAAAAAGTTGGACCACTTGCAACATTTAAAAGTTCTGCCAGTAGATTGCCACCACTGCCTTAATTTAATTAATTTGCCTTATAAAAACTAATTTTATTTAAAAGTACATTGTTTTTTTTATTAACATATGTGTGTAATATTTCTTTGATTTATTTTTTGTTAATTTAAACAGGAATTGTTTTAGGAGTATACATAATATAATATACAGGTAGGCCTCGCTTAGCACGTACTCTTTTTAACACGGCCTCGGTCTAACGCGATTCACATTTTGGTTCACATTTTCGGTTAACACTAAAAAAGCCTCGGTTATGCGCGGTTTAAAAAATCTTTCTAATGATCAGACAAAGATAACAGATATTTTTAAAGAAAAAAGTAACAACATTGAATCACTACAAAAGCGTCCACGTCGGATAGATCTATCCAGTGATGAAGATTAAATTTTATGGCTATGTATTTTTATTTTTTTTTAATATTACTATCGTGAAATATATTTTTTTTTAATATTTCGAGAATTATTAAGTTAATTGAATGTAATATTTTTGTTTTTATGCGTAGATATGTATGGATTAACATGTATGTATATATTATTAAAAAAAAAATTAAAATTAATAAAATTTGCTTTTTTGAAAACCATGGAACGTAACCCCTCTTTTTGTATTGGTTTCTTGTATCGCTTAACACGATTTTGCTTAACACGGTATTTTCATGGAACGTAACCCCCGTGTTCAACGAGGCCTACCTGTATTTCAAAATTTAAAAAAAAAATAAAAAAAAACTGGGATAACTTACGAAAAATTGCCTGTATTTTTATGATAATTTGCCACATTAAGATTAATTTTAATTAGAACTGACACTAACGCAATTACCTGATGTTTGTTTATTACATAGATTTACAATTTTGCATTAAACGTTTATTATTATCTTTGTTTCTTTTCACTTTAAATCAATAAAAAAAGTCCTATCTCTACATTAATTTTCAACAAATTGAATACCAAAAAGCCCTAAGTTAAATTACTCCTTAAAATCAACCGAAATTCAAAAAATTATTTTATAATTGAATTCCTCATTTATTTTTAATAAAAACTGCATTTAAACTTTTTTTATAACATTTTTGTTTTAGATTTTATTAAGTTTTTTCCTTCTCCTGTAAAGAACTGAAAATTTAAGATACGACCTTTCTATATTAAGCCATCGGTATATACATATATATGTACACACATATGTATTCAAAATCTGTGATTTAAATAACACAAAATTCATATCTTAAATTAAGTACATTGATTTCCTTTTAATTATACATGCTTTAGAATGTACTTTCGTACAGATTAAAATCACAAAAAATTTATAAGACGAACGATTTCAGATGCTCGAAAATACATGTACATACAGTGGACAGCAAAAGTCTTAGTACGGCAATATATTTTATCAATTTCATGCATTTTAACCAACAGTTTGTATAAAAAATTAAGGTTTTTATATTTATTTTATTAATTTTATTTCTGTTTTATTATAAAACAAACAATTTTTTAATGTTTTTCATAAAACAAGAGAAAAATTAGGAAAAGTTCCAAATGAATAGGTACCCCCAAGGAGAACCCTGAGTAAATTTAAAATTCAAAGGCCTAATATATGAAAATGTTATACCTTAAACTTAGTAGAATATCCCTTAAGGTCAAGCACTCCATTTAACCCATTTGGAATTGAATGTACAAGTTTTGTTTAGTCTGGTGGCACCATGAGCAAGTTTTTCGGTTGACTTTTTTGTTTAAGGTTTAGCGATTACGTAACCGTTCTTTCAAATGATCTCCTAAATACTCTCTTGAAGTCATATCGGGACCTTGTACAAGAGTATTAAGTTTGTGGGGCGTTTTTTTTTTTGTCAAAATATATTGCCGTACTAAGACTTTTGGTGTCCACTCTATATGATGACCTTTGGTTTGTTCCATTAGAGCACCTAATCTGTAACTGCCTAGCCCTTAGCAAGTGGAGGTTGAGGACCCTTGGCAGGGGCTTCTTTGAGGGCTTAAATTCTGTATCGAAAGCCGACATCAAGGCTCTCCACTGATTCATTAGTGGCTTGAGATGGTTGAGAAGTGCTGGGGCTTCATCAGTGTAGTCGCGTGTTCTCATTTTTTTTGTTTTGTTTTTGGTCTGTGTAATTCCTCTGCGTCCCATTCTCCCTTTCCTACCTCCATCTCTTTTTTCCTATCCTTTATCCTTCCTTTCAAGGACACTGTACAATGCGTCAGTTCGACCTCTGGGTACTGTACTTGCCTCTAACCTAACCTAGTGAAATAAAAATCCAAATTCTTTTGATATTCTTTAATTTTAATACATTCATCCATTACTTGTCATAGAATCTATGCAGACTGCCAGACTCTAAACGAATAATTTCAGAACACATTTTTATTTATTTTCTTTTTTAATATTTTTTTTTTTACAATATAAAGATAAATTGTTTTTGTTTTTGTTGTTGCTTTTAATACAATATTATTGTATTTTTTTTTTTTTTAATTTTTGTTTTACATTTATAAGTATAAATATTTGATAATTTATAACATTTTAATACATAAACATTTGTTTTGTTGGTTTTTTTTTCGATTTATTTCTTGTTGAGTAAATTTGTTTTTGTTTTTTGTGTTTTTTTTTTTTTCAATTTATTATAAAAATATTCGTATAAAAAAGAAAATAATACATGAGTTTTGTTTTATTGCAGAAAAAGAATCTCTTTTTGCTTTTTTCATTCGTTTTCTGTCTGTGTTCGCGTATAAATAAATACAAATTTATTTCATTTTTTTAATTTTGTTAAAAATCTAGAATAATATACTTACTATACATATGTACATACATATGTACGTTACAATATGATACGATACGATGTAAGTATTAAATAAAAAAGAGTAAAAAAAAAACAAAATAAAAATTCTTAAAAATGAATATCATTTTAAAATGAATGAGAACATTATGATTTTTCTTATTTTCTTTTCTTATATTATTATTTAAGATACAATGATGATGTTTAGGATATAAAATAGACAAATGAGTTGTTTTTCTTTTCGGTGTTTTCAATTTACAAACTAAGTTATATACACAGTGGGAAATTGTGTACAAAATATCGCAGTATTTTTTTTTTTCGATTTACATTCACAAATTATTTTGGGGAATAAGAATTGAGAGAAGAAACAATGTTTTAATTTCCTTTTTTTTTTTTTTTTTTGAATTTAAATCAATTGGTGGTTAAAATAGAAGAGCCATTGAACACATAGTGTTAATAAAACTTTTCTTAAATTTTAAGAAACTTCTTACATTGTTTTCTTCTCACAATTGGTTTTACAATTTTAAATTAACATTAAAACATTTCGTTTTTAATTTCTAATTCACTCAATAAATTTATTTACATAAACTATATATGTATATACATATACATAAGTATAGATAAAATTTAAAAAAAAAAAAAAATTATTAAAAATATTAATAATAAAACTTAGCATCTTAATAAGTTATCACATTCTTATTTTCTTGAGTTCTATACACGATAATAATTGGCCTTGAGTTATAAGTATATGTATATGTATGTATTAGAAAAAGTTCGTAACTCGACTCGGGGTCATTTACTGATTTAAAAAAGGGGGCGGGGGGCGGTGTTATATTATTTATCATATAAAAATATTCGATTCTTAAAAATTAATTCAATTCAATAGAATCTTTCATTTTAAGGAAATTCTAGAGTTGAAATCAAAATAAACATTGGAAAATATCTCTGAAGCCATTCAACCCAGACGAATATGCCGAGATTTTGTGATAGCTTCTTTTAAAAGAAATTTTCATAAAATACTTAAAAAAAAATCTGAGACCAAAATATAATATAAAAATTAAACAGTAAAGAGCATTATTGCTAAGTACTCAAAAAAAGCTCCAAAGGCGATGGAAAAAAATTTACGCGGTGGGTGTTGATATGGCTTTAGAACTGGTATAACTATAACTAGTACTCGTCAATGGAGAGTAAAGTTTGTTTTTAGTGATAATAAATTCGGGACTTATAGTAATCGTACGGGACAACCCCTTTATGAATTGTGGCAGTAGACAAGTCCAGCCGCGATGATCCTGGCGCAAGGTCAAATAGATTTCAAATGTTGATACTGTTTCCTCATCTAATTTCATGGTGGCTATGCGCCTAGAGTTGTTAGGCTCATCTTCAAATTCAATATATATGGTACAGCCTCTTAGACCGCAAGGTTCACGATCACTTAAACGCAGAATTTCGGTAGCTATGCGTGGCGTTAAATCACAGGGCAATGATACTTCTGTGCATGCCAGATGTCTCGATTTAGCCAAACGTAAAGCATCCAGTAAACGCAAAGACAATTCATTTACAGTCGCGGCATCCAAATCTTCACAATAAAATACATTGTTATCGCCATTGTTGTTTAAAGAGTCCGAAGCAGGCTTTTGGTTTGTGGCTACGGCTGGTGAGTTACGTTTGCTAGAGCTTTCCATTAGGCGTTTGGTTTTCTGGTTATTAATACTGTTTTTAATTTTGTTGGTAGTATTTGTTTGTGCATAAGGTAAATTTGTGGTGGCCTTTACAGAAGCCTCTGGTGGCGGTGTTAAAGGTGAAGTCCAATCTAAAAATAAAAAAAAAAAACAAAAATTATTTTTAATTATTAATCGAATTCAAATAACAATAAATATAAAAAAATTCAATTCAATTACATACACCACACACATACGAGTCCATACATATTTTCGAACTTTGATAGTAAAGCGTGAGCCGTAATGGCTATACGGAGAAACGCACGTAGCACGTTTTTCTTTGCTTAGCACTACTATAATCATTTGTTTTTGTTGCTGTTTTGTTAGTATTATTTATTAAATTCAAAATACAGCAATGTACATGCATACATACATACATAGAATATAAACATATTTTATTAGCTATTCCCTCACATTCTAACAATTGATTGTGTTTTCAAATTGCTTTAACTATCTGATATGAATATGGACAGACGTATAGACTGAGTGAGTATGTAACGGTCGCATGCCTGCCTGCTGAAACTGTTAATTGTCGAGGTCGTTTCACATATTCGAAAACGTTATTGTAGCGCTTGACAACAAGTTTCTTATCTATCTAAAGATATAAAAAATGTAACGTACATAAAACGTAATGAAACGTTTTTTTTTTTTTTTTCATTATTTTAGTTAACAGTAAATGACTCAGGGGTAGTTATTAAAAGCAGGGTAAAGAAAGCCTGAAATATTTATGAATTTAATTTTTTTTTTTTTTTTAATGTATTTCTCAATGTATTTTAAATTTTATTTTATTTCTTTTCGTTCTACCTATAAAACCGAAAACGAAATAAAAAATAAAGAGAAATTCATAAAACGGAAGTAAATTAAACAGATTTCCGACCACAAAAAATAAAAAAAAAAATTAACATTTCATTTTTATTTTAAGAAAGTTAATTTTAATACAATTTGTATTGGTTTTCAATTTTGAGTAAATTATTGCAAAAAATTAATTTTATTTATATTAATTGTAGAAAACAACTGCAATTTATACGTTTAATAAATTGCAAAAAATAAATTTATAAATTTATTATCAAATTTCATAATTTTAAGTAAATCATAGAATATACATATGTATGTACATATAATTCATGTATTTTATGTATAAGTTCAGAGTGATTTATTATCAAATTTCATAATTTTAAGTAAATCATTGAATATACAATGAGCATCAAAAGAAAGTGTACACTATGGATAAAATTCTAACAATCTCAACTCAAGTTTTCCACTTAAGGAGAGTGCCCGAAAAAATTTTACAATATTTCCAAATTTTTTCTAATTCTTTTCTTCTTGTTTCAATTTTAAAAACTGGCAATAAAATAATTTGAAAAAAAAATTAACGCTAATTTATTAATGTATATTTTTTTGAATTGTACACTTTCTTTTGACGCTCACAGTATGTATGTACATATATATAATTCATGTATTTTATGTATAAATTTAAAGTGATTTATTATCGAATTTCATAATTTTAAGTAAACTATCGCATATACATATAATTCATGGATTTTATAAATGATTGTATGAATATTTTTCAATGAATAATATTTTATAAAAAATAATGAAAAACTTACCTTTAATTTTATTAGACCCGAGACCATTGAAGTCTGCTGGATGGTATAAATGTTGTACTGCCAATATTTCCATTTTCATGTTGTTGCTGCTTTTGTATTTTTTTTTCTGTGTAATATTATTTAAAACAAACGTGTTCAAATGTTTTTCTAGAAATTTCTTGAAGTTTCCAAAATTTTTTTTATAATGTTTTATTGTTGTATTATGTTTTTTATTTAAAAAAAAACACAATTTGTTGTTGATAAACTTTTTTTCTTTGTATCACAATTATGCTGTCTTATGAATATTTTTTTATTTTTCGTTATTCCACGTTCGAAAAAAAAAAATTTTAATTTTAATTTCTTTTATTTTCTTGCTTAATAGATCACAGCACGTTAATAATATACAACTTGGTATCACTTGGTAATGGCTTTTAATGCCTTACAGGTCCATTAACAAACTCTAGTAGTGTTTTAGCTTTTTAAATAGAACTCTTCTTTATTTTCAATACGTTTAGAACGCGTGCTAAGAAGAAATACGTTAAAAAAAAAAATAAACAC
This sequence comes from Sarcophaga caerulescens, assembly GCA_927399465.1. Classification (NCBI taxonomy): domain Eukaryota; kingdom Metazoa; phylum Arthropoda; class Insecta; order Diptera; family Sarcophagidae; genus Sarcophaga; species Sarcophaga caerulescens. The sequence goes on from OV656867.1 coordinate 25,650,538, forward strand.
TTTGAATCACTTGAATATCTTTTTATTTCCTTTTTTTTTGTATGTACCTCAGCAATGTATGGAAGCTACTATGGCAAACCGGCTGCAGTTCACGCTTTTTATACGATTTCTTATCCACTCAATTCGTCGACACAATGGGAGATTTGTTTTTCATCAGCCAATTCTCAGATACATATACTTGTTCACAAGCCCTCGTCTACATTTGAGTGAAATTCTGCATAATAACACTCTCTCAAAAGAGTGTTTGATGGCAATAGCGAGAACGATAGAGAGCCCCAAACCAGGGTATATAATTCAATATTTTCTCTCAACATTTTACTCGTTTTTGTGAGCAGAGATACGTGAGTACATATGGTTTTTAAAATGCTTTGTTCATTTTATTTTTGAATCAATTCAGGTAGCAAACTCTGAGCAAAAGTATCTAGATAGCCTATAACATATACAAATATACATACGTTAATGTGTACAGGTAAATACTTTTGAGTACATTAATATACATACATACATACAACGAAGAAGTTACATGGGGTCTAAGGGGGTCAGTCAAAGTAACTTGATTTGTTCGTTTGCTTTTCATCAGCTGATATTGTTGTTTAATTTTTTTTACTTCTAATTTTTACTCTACGCTTTATTTTCTATTTTCGTACAGAGTTTCTTTATTTTTCTATCTGTTGTTTCCTTTTTCTGCTATCCCCTTTAGAAACGTGATTTTGTGTTGCGTTAATTTCCTTCTGGAAAGTTTTATTCTCCTGGTCGTTTTCACGTTGATTCCGTGTACCATTTTCGTTATGCACTTTTTTAAGTCGATTCTACCTTGTTTTGGTTGAAATCTTTGCATTAATGGTCTACGTGACTTTGTTCGTTAAGGCTGTATGGACGCACACATATGCTCTCAAAGGCAGAATATAAAACACACCACACCAAACAACAACAAATATAATACAATACGTACAATAAATGCTACTCAGAACAATAAAATACAAAACAATAAGAAAAGGGACACAATAATAAAAAAATATTTGTATGTAGTTGTATACCCCATACAGTGTATTTGAATGTATTGTTTTTTTTTTGTTTTTTTTTTTTTTGTTGCAAACATACAAACACTTGCAATGCATTGATGGAAAACTAAAAAAAAATTTTTTTTAAAGATTTGTACATTTTATGTCTTTTTTTTATACGATTTTATTGAAATTTTAAACTTCCTATTCATTACTATTTATCTATCTTAATCTTATCATTGTTTAAACATTTAAATTGGAACCAAGTTTACTTATACAGCAGTACCATTTTTGGCAGCAATGAACAGTGAACCATGAACAGTCATATGCGTCTGTCTAAAAAAATGTAATCAATGCAGTTGTAAGCTTACTTACTTACTTAATTGGCCATTAACAACCCGATCTTTCCAGACGCCTCTGCATATTGCGCGCCTACGTCAGTTGGTCACACCAATCGATGTCAGGGCTTCTTAGATTTGGTCCATCCAACGCATACAAGGTCATCCTCTTCGCCAAATTCCGCAGATCCGCGCATCAAATACACGCCTCGCCGGAGCATCCTTCTCCATTCGAACGACATGGCCGAGCCAGCGCTGCCGCTGAATATTAATACCCTGCACAACGACTATGTCGTTGAGGAACTTATAGAGCTCCCCGTTGGATCGAATGCGAAAATCATCGCCAACTCGCACTGCACCGAAGTTCTTACGTAGGACTTTTCTCTCGAATACTCTCAAGGCTGCTACGTTAGTGCTTAATAGGGTCCATGCCTCTGCGCCATAAAGAAGCACGGTTTGGATGAGCGTCTTGCAGAGTATTAGTTATGTCGTACCGTACACCCGTTCAATTGCACTAAAGACAGCAGTAACATCTCGCTTGGTACGCCCTATGATGTCAATGTCGTCAGCAACTGGACGCTTTTTTGAAAAATAGTGCCATTGCGATGCACTCCCGCCTTTCGCAGAATACCCTCCATGACGAAGTTTAAGAAGATGCGTGGTAAGGGATCGCCTTGTCTGAAACCTCGCACGGTATCAAAAGGTTCGGAGAGGTCCATTTATACCTTGACGGAGCTGCTGGAATTGTCCAACGTCATTCTGTATAACCTTATCAGCTTCGCAGTTATACCGAGCTCAGACATTGCGGCAAAAACACAATCCCTTATGGGGCTATCGAAGGCTGCCTTATAGTCAACAAAAAGATGGTATGTGTCGATTTGTTTTTCGTGGGTCTTTTCCAGTATTTGGCGTAGTGTGGAGATCTGGTCGATGGTGGACTTGCCAGGTCGGAACCGCACTGATGAGGTCCAACCAGTGTTTTGACAAGTGGCTTCAGTCGTTCACACAATACGCGTGGAAGGGCCTTATATGCGATAGGGAGAAGCCTTATACCCCTGTAGTTGGCGCATATCGAAGGGTCTACTTTTTTCAGGACAGGATAGAGGATCGTTAGGCATACTTTCCTCTAGCCATATTTTCTAAATCAGCAGGTGCATGCGCATGTAGCTGTAAGCATGTAGCTTAGCAGTTGTAAGCTACAGATGAAAAAAATACGCTTTGACTATTACAAAGTAGATTTATTTTCTAGCAATTTTTAAACAACGAATACTGAATATGTCACAATCATAGCTCAAACTTGACTTTAAAAAGTAAGGCTGGTATAAAAAATGTTCAATGAATGCATTTCATTTACGTTAGAGCCAAAAATCTCATGAACAAAATTTGAAACCGTGAATCATAGCAGATTTAACCCACTTGTGAAGAAGTCGCCGTGGTCTAGTAGGTTGACCTATTAGACGTGAGACCTCGGTTCAAAATCCATGTCAGGCATCTCCAACAAAACGAAATATGACAAAATATTTCTTCGGCGACTTCCTCTCAACAGTTTTCTGGTAAGAACTCTTAGAGTAAATAAAATTGCCATGAAAAGTTTCTCAAAAAAGTCTGTCGTTCGGAATCGACTTTAAATTGTAGGTCCCGCCATTCATGTATAAAATTAACACACACAACATACAGTGCTGTTCAATAAAATAGATTCACCTGCTCTCCGAAAACTTTACTATATCTAAATCTCTTATACAAAGAAGTATATGTAAAAAAGTAACTGCACTTTGTTTACTGATCTCTTATGAATATAATCCCGTCACATTTTCAAAAATTTTAAGTTTGATTGTAAAAACATAGGTCTTAGGTCGGAGTGGTAGCTCTGAATATCACAAAGCTCACTTGAGCATGCATAGCGGCCCGTTGTGATGACACGGGTGAACGCAGTCCCTGTACTAACCAAGTTCCACCAAAATCAAGGAAAAGGAAGAAGTTGGTCAGCGCCTGTTCAATAAAATAGATTCACTTAGAATAAATAATAGAATTTTTTAATTTCCAACCCGTTGTTTGATAGTAATTGTATTAAACAGTAAGTCTGATTGATTTTTAACCCTGGACGGTTACTGTTCGTCAAATCGACGAAGCTCATTTACTCTTTCTCATATAACTCTTTTATGTTTGAACAAATTTCGCTCTTTTTATCAACAACGTTAGTTGATAACAAAAGCTTGCAGTGAATAGACGTACGCTGGCCACCCATTTTTTAAAGTTGATTTTCGCAGGTTTGTAGTCGTGGCAACGACGAAGAGTAACTTTAGTGTAACTTTTTACGTGGCCAGTAGGTGGCCAAAGTGTCTATTTTTTTGGAATTTTAAATATTACTTTTGTCAAGTTACGTTACATATGCATACTTACAATATGTTACTTAAACGACATAAGCTAAAATCTGATGGCACTACCTGAAAGATCTTCATGAATCCTTAATGACTTCTATATTTGAAGAGCAGACTCGAGACACCTAGTTAGCAGACTTCAATCAAAGAAAGAATTCAAAATATAATGCCAAATTCGCAAGAAGCTGTTGAAAATGTTAATATACAAAATTTGTCAGAATGACAAAAACTGCATGCAATATACATAGGTACAGTACGAAAAGTATCTGTGGTGAACACAAAGTTGAACCTCGTGTCTCATGCATCAAATAAGACTAATAATCAAATATTGTCTTCTTTAGTAATACTTGACTGAACATTTTTAAAGACTGTACACGAAATAAGTCATTTTTGTTTTTATGTTTTAAGTTTTTGTTGTCTAGAAAATATAATTAAAAAAAAAAACAAAAAAAAGAGTTTAAATTCGTATGGAATTTTAAGAAAGAACAGAACTTTTTTATGCTATATTCAATTTTTTTTTTTTATTTTTTGAATAAAATGCTTGACTAAAAATATTCTTTTTTTAATTTTAACTTTAAAAAATTTTCCGCTACAATCATTTTTAAAAATTGTTCGCCGATTCAATGAAGAGTAACCTTAATGTACACAAATGAAGAGCAACCGTCCAGGGTTAATAATATTTTAACGTCCTCTAACCTAACCTAAAGTACGATGGGTCAATTCGACCTCCGGGTACTGTAGTTGTCACAGTTGACAACTAACGTCCTCTAACCTAAAAAAAAATCAAGTAAATAATTAAACTTTAGAATTAGAAATGGGCAGAGGTAAACACTGCAGTCCTGAAGTCACTGCATGAATAAAAAAAACTTCATAATGAAGGCAAAAGCTATAGAAAAATTGTTGCAATTATCGGGTGTTCATATAAAATAAAATAAAATAAATAAATAAAATGGTCCAAATTCACACCCCTCATGGAAGGAAAAATTGTGCGTAATGTGAAAAAAGACCCCCGTCTGCAACCAGCTGCTGCCATTAAAAAGTAATAGTTCATATTTCCACTCCAAGGGTTTTAGTCAGAAATAATTTAAAAGCCAAAAGCAGCAGAAAAGTTCCATTGTTGTCTAAACAACACCTAAACAAGAGATTAGATTTTGCAAAACAGCATACAAATTGGCCTATGCATAAGTGGTGAAAAATTTTATTGTCAGATGAAACTAATGTTAATTTGTTTAACTCTGGCAGAAGTAGTTTGACTGTAAGAAGACACCCGAACACTGAACTCAATCCGCAATATACAAAAAATACCATTAAACATGGTGGAGGAAGGATATTGATATGAGCATGTTTTTCCTACCACGGCACAGGGCCTCTATTTTGAATAGAAGGAATAATGAATGTCCATTTATTATTACCAATACACTAAACGACATCATTATGCCTTATGCCGAATGGGAAATGCCGCTTTGATGGGTGTTTCAACAAGATAATGACCCGAAACACACATCGAAGCGAGTAAAACATTGGTTTCAGAATAATGAAGCCGAGGTTTTGAGCTGGCCGGCATAGTCGCTGGTCTTAAATCCTATCAAAAATATATTGAAAATTGTCAAAGCAGCTCTCCGAGGAAAAAAAACCCTTTATATAAAGAACAGTTGTGAGAGTTAGTGAACGAAGCGGTAAGAAATATTCCAATAGAAACATGTCAGAGACTTGTTGACTCTATGTTTAAACGGTGCTCAGCAGTAATTAAAAATAAGGGTTATTCCCCCAAGTGCTGAGGTAAATAAACTGTAAATAAAAAGAATTATTTATTTTAAATGCTAAAAATAATTTTTTTTGGAACACCAAATTTATTAGTGAATCTATTTTTGTGAACAGGATAAAATTGCTGACTTGAAGAATATTGATGAATATATAGTTTTTTTTTTTTTACTTTCGATGTTTTAAAGTTTTATCTTTTTTATGTTATTTATGTTATAAGTTTACCAAAATAAAAAAAAATTTAAATTAGTAATCGCGTTTTTCTCAAAGATGTTAGTTAATGGTATACATTTTTAATCTAAAAGTTGAGGTCACATTAGATTAGACCAAGAATGAGCATAGCATATAGGACAATATTTTAAAATTTTTAGAGACATTTACACAATATTTGTGCTTTAATTTTTAACGAATAATGTAATGTGATCTCTACTGAAGGGTAGTGGATGGATGTGTTTCCTGTATATGTACATATGTGTATACCCAAACAAAATTGTTCAACTGCTTAAAAATCAATTTATTATTGTTCTTGTTTGTGGTTTTACACAAACAGGCCCAACATCAATCGATAACAGACCCTAAGAAAAAGTTGACACAACTTCTTGTACCGATATAGAAGTGTTCAAAAATAATATACAGTATTCCCTCGATTTACGTTGTTTCGATTAACGTTGTCAAAAATGTTGTTCCCTTCAACTTCGATTTCCGTCGTCATTCGATTTACGTCGCCTCTGTTGTTTATAAACAAAATCAGGGGAATTCAATCCTTAAAAAAATTCAATATTTGTGTGCAACTATTTGAATAAAATATAAATAGAGTTTTGAAAGAAATAAATATTTAAGTACATTAAATATGAGTTCAAAAAATAAAACATGTAATGTTTTAAAAAGAAAACGAAATGTAATTTCGTTAAAAACCAAATTGGACATTTTAAGGCGTCATGACAGTGGCGAAAAAGCGTTTGTTATAGCTAATATAATGGGTCTTCCACCTACAACAATAAGATCCATCATAAAAAGTGGAGCAGAAATCACAAAACACTTCTAAAATAAGACCAGTGATTGTAGAACAAATGCAAAATGCTCTGTTGATGTGGATAAAGGATTTGTGCAAAAAACACATTCCTTTAACAACTTTAGTTATTCAAAGAAAAGCTATAAGTTTGTTCAATGAATTAAAATCTAATTCCGTAAAATGTGATGATGATATAGCCGATTTTAGTTTTACTAAATATGATATAAATTTTTATAACAAATCAAAAATCAAAAATATGAGTTATTTGAAATTCGATTTACGTCGTTTCGATTTACGTCGCCTTTTTCCGGAACATTCTACGACGTAAATCGAGGGAATACTGTAAAGTATTCTTTAACATACATATATGTATGTATGTACATATGTACATATATACATATGCATATATAAACAAACATTAACCAACAAATAACTGAAATTTTCTTTATTATACGACTATTATTGCATCATTTGTAGAGTGGACAAATGGAAAGATAGATTGTTTCTAGAAACGGCTTTAGAAAATCAATTCCCGACAGCAATTAAATACTTGTTTACTCCTTAGGCCCAGATATAACTGACAGCAATAAATACTTGATACTAATAACAACAACAACAACAATGATGGTAAAGAGAATTTCAAATAAAAGAAAAAGAGAAATCAGTTAAATGAATGAATGGATGGATGAATTACTCAAAGAAAATAAATGATAAATAACAAGATGAGAAACACTCAATTGCATAAATATGTGTGTATGTATAGCTGAAGTATAAAATGAGGGAAGAATAAAAGGAGGAAAAATATCAAGGAAAATAGAGTAGCCAAGTACATTTTAATTTTAATTTTAGAATTTTAAGAAACTCACCGTAGTCTAGTAGGTAGTGTTGGGTTATTAGACGTACGTAAAGCCCGGGTTCGTATGAAAAAAAAACATATTTCTTCGGCAACTGCCTCTCAGCAGATTTCTGTCAAAAACTCTGAGAGTAAATAAAATTGTCATGAAAAGATTCTCAAAAAATCTGTCGTTCGGAGTTGATTTTAAACTGTAGGTCCCGCCACTCATGTATAAAATTAAAGCACAAAACATAGGTGGTGTGAGAAACTACATACAGTGATGTGAAAAATAATAAGGACAGTGCCCACCCTAACTTACATTACATTTACAACCGAATAAAAAACCGAAAAAAGATTAAAAACAAAATTTTTGCTATACCTATAATATATTTTGATTTTTTTTGCGATTTTGTATGAATTTATATAGTTTAACGTGTGAAAAAAAATAAGGACACTTCATGAAATCTTAAAGCTATAACTAACTTAAGTAAAACTAAATAGATATTTATACTGTATATTGTTGCATGAAGCCTTAGTGCTACAATAGTACTTTGTTGGGGATCCTTAGTTATCCAGAACAGAAGCACATCTTCTAGGCATTGAGTCGACCAAATTTTGACAAACATGTAGCGGTATTGCGTTCCACGCATCCTGTATAAGATTCCACAGCTCGTCGAAATTTGTTGGACACTTTCTCCTGATTGCCCTTTTAACTTCGTTCCACAAATTTTCTATTGGGTTCATATCAGGGAACTGTGCTGGCCATTCTAAGACATTGGTTTTTTTTGTCCTGGAACCACTTCTTTGTTTACTTTGTCGTATGCTTTGGGCCATTATCCTGCTGGAAGACCCATTTGAGTGCAGCTTTGTGTTTTGCAAAATTTCAGTGTGATCAGATTTCATTATATCCTGCATACGATATAGAGGACCCACACCACATAACGAGAGAATGTCTCCCACACCATGATGCTACCACCACCATATTTGACCGTCTTTAAAGTATATTTTGGATTGAATTCTTCTTCTACACCATGTAAGAACACCTAACCATCAAGAATTCAATCCAAAACATAGCAGTTATTAAAAATCTATATTAACGCACTAAAGAACAACAAAAAAAATGAACAGAAATCATAAAATTATGTGTTTTGTTATCGCTCTTGATTACTGAATCATCGGACCTTATGTTCATTTCGCCTATTTCTATATTTTCAGATTTTATTCAAATAATCAGTGTCGTATTACCCTTTAAATATTCGCTTATAGCTGTTGGAGAACGGTTTTAGATTTGCAACTGAATCTACGTTGTAACAACCATTTATTTTCATTAGAAATGTGGTCTAGATAGGTAAGTAGAGGTGGCTGCCCATTCAAGGAAAATTTGGATGAATTCACTTAGGCCTCATTGCGCCCATTGTGCTGATAACGTGGTCTACTTGGTACACCTTCGTTAATCAATTTACGATGGTAAATACATTTGGATTTGAGTTATTAATACCACAGAATTTTGTTAACTTCTATTTGGTAATGATAAAAATTATGCGAATGTCCTTTTGGCACATTGTCAATCTGGATAAAATAATTTTAATTATTGGCAGCCCTATAAAAATACCGGCTGTTTTTTGAGCATTATTTATTATTTTACTCTAACCAAACTAAAAGAGAATGAGTTAAATTGTATATAAGTATCAGTGGTGAAAAATTCAGTACTTTAGTACTTTTTTCAGTACTTTTCCATTTTAAAAAAACCGCAGTACTCCCGCGACGCTTTCAATACTTTTTTATTATTATTAGATATTTTATGTCTTGCGCTTTTCAACTATTAATGCATCAGCAACATGTTCAACGTAATGCTAAAGGTAGAATTAGTCTTTAGCCCTGGTTAGCCAAACGTGCCCGAAACGTACGTTCGTTTTTAGGATACGAAAAGCAATGAGAACGCTTACCGAACAGTAATGTAATTTCGGTAAGCATTTGCATTGCTCTTCATATGCTGAAAACGAACGTAGTATGTTGTATTACGTTCCGACGATGTTTTACTAAACACGGCTTTCACGTTTTGTTACGTTCCGAATCAGCTGTTTTTGTTTTGTAAATAAGAAACACATATAAGTCGCTAGTTTTTCTGTTCTATTCCGTACGTGTATTAATTATAAATAAATAAATAGTCTAGTAGGTAGTGTGCGGGCTTACTAGACGTGAGCCCACGGTTCAAACCCCATGTCAGTCATCTTCAACAAAACGAAAAATGAAATAAAAAAATATTTCTTCGGCGACCTCCTTCTGGCAAAAACTCTGATAATTGCCATGATAAAGTTTCTCAAAAATTTGTCGTTCGGCAAAAAGGTACTTTTTCAGTTATAGTTCAGTACTATTTCAAAATTTCAACTTTGCAACACTGATTAGTATGTAGATTGTGTATCTTGTGTATGTAGCTAGTAAGGAATGAAAAATATATTTTCAGAATCAGCTGTGTATTGTGTATGAAATATTCTTCCTTACGTTATGCACTAATGAAAAGACATAGGTAGGTAAATGCATATATACATACGTACATAAAATGTTTCATTTCATGCGATGAAGAGGGGTTGAAAGGATTTGAAGTTTCATATTTATGTGTGGCTTTGCCTGGCAACTGTTTAAAACACCAAAAAAAAATGATGAAATTGTAAATATTATTTACGAAAGGAATATAAACATTCAACAATTTTACTTAAACTGCATAACACTCAAGATATACAGCCGTGGACATTAAATTAGCACAAAATTCATATATAGTTTGATTGTGAATTTTTTCTCATTTGTATCCTAATTAGGCCAATTGTTTTGGTCTGGAATGTTGCACGAGGACATCTAGCTGTTGTTTAACAAAAAATATTACCGTTATCGTAAACATTTTTTGTTTAGACTGCTGATTTGTATCAGTAGCTAAATTCGAGCTGGACAGTAAATTAGCACAACGTGCATAGGTACAAGCTTTGTTCAAGTATTTTTATTCTTACGGTATATTAAAAAATGGGACGTTGAAAAGATTGCTCGCCAGAGGAGAAGCTCGTTATCGTTGACTTGTGGAATGATGGGAAAAACCTGACTGAAATTGCCGAAATTTCGAATTGTTCGCGAAAAATGATTTATAACGTGATCATTTCCTTCAAAGCAAACATAATAATGTCGCAGAAAACAAAAAACGAAAGCCACGTGGAAAGAAAACAACCGAAGTCGTGGACCGTGCTATTGTCCGGAAGTCAAAGAAGGAGCCTTTCATGTCGTCACGCGATATTTTGAACGAAATTAATTCTCAATTTAGGTTAAATTTATCGGACAGGCTCATACGATGACGTCTTAATCACGGAAAGCTATTTGGATGCTCTTGCCGAAAGAAGCCACTTCTACCAAAAGAAAAATATAGTCAAGCGTTTAACGTTTGCTTGCACCGACAAGGGTACAGATCTCCCATTCTGGAAAAAATATTTTGGAGTGATGAAACAATGCTAAATCGTATGGGACCAGATTGTAGAGTGGTTGTTTAACGGCCAGAATTAAATCCACCCTATACTCAAAGGATCATAACGCATGGTCGAGAAGGCACAATGACGTGGGGAGCATTTTCATGGCACGGTATAGGTCCCTTTGTGAAAATGAATGAAAATATGGACCGTTATCAGTATTTGGACATTCTAGAGTACAAAATGGAACCATAAGCTTTAATACATGCCAGTTTTATTCATATTTTTGCAAGATAGTGGCCCCAAACACACATCTAAGCTGGCTAAGGATTGATTTTATAAAGTGCACATTCCCGTTTTAGACTGGCCGGCGCAAAGTTCAGACTTAAACTCAATAGAAAACCTCTGAAACGATGTGAAATGTACTATTGCTCAACAAAAGTTCAAAAATTTGAACGATTTGTGGATTGGAATACGGGACGCTTGGTACTCGATTCCCAAAAATCTTTTCCAAAGAACTTTGTCCCTTAGATGCCACGTGGTGCTTGAAAATAGAGGCTACTCTACTAAATATTGATCAAATAAGCTGAAAACATTAATATTATTCCAGAATTTTAATTTGTGCTATTTTACTGTCCAGCTAAAATCTAGCGTTTGATATGTTGCAGGTCTTAATGAGCAGACGATTGGCAATTTCGCCAAAATTTTTTTTTTTTTTTTTTTTAAAGAAGAATATGCATCTTAAGTTTCTATGTTTAAATTTTTTTATGAATAGACCTAAAATACTATAAAAAAATCTGATTGTTTTTATAATGAAGTTTTGTGCTAATTTAATGTCCATAGCTGTATATGTACATACATACATACATATGTACATAAATACAATCGTTCATAAATATTTGTATTATTTTTAAACAACTATTCCCTATTGCTATTAAAACCTACGGTGACATTACATATTTTCATATTTGATGCAGATTTCAATTTCATCATCTTTTTAGATTTTTGATGAAATTTTGTGAAAAAGCTGAAGTATTACATACATACATATACGTGAATATACAAGTTTTGTTTAAAATGTTATCCCCTTCGCTGCAATTCTTCACTCACTTTACACCTGATTTATTTTTGCAACCAACACTTATGCTTATGTACATACATACATACACAGGGCCACAAAACTATCCATACGGTTAACAAATTTCAGAAATTTTTTAACCAATCCGTTTTCTTTGAAAATCTTTATAATTGTCTGACAACTTTCCTCGATTTTAAGACGGTCTTTTGCATTGGTTCAGAAATTTGTGAAATTTATTAATCGTATGTATACTTTTGTGGGCCTGTGTGTCCCCTATGTGTATACATAAATAAATATCCATATGTTTAAACACATCAAACAACAAGTGCATGGTTTGTAATGAAATTATAGGAATTTTTAATTGTGAAATTCATTTCTCAGGGGTATTCTTAGGTAAATATTACACAGTCAAAAAGGATGAAATTCGTAGTAGTGTCTAAAAAAGGAAAAAAATTTAAAGCAATCAATTAGCTAGATTTAACAATTTTATATTAATAAATATGTACACATGTACAATTGTATATCGATCTCTTAATATACATACATAGAAAGGTCGTATCTTAAATTTTCAATACTTTACAGGAAAAGGAAAAAGCTTAATAAAATCTAAAACAAAAATGTTTTAAAAAAAGTTTAAATGCAGTTTTTATTTTAAAAATAAATGCGGAATTCAATAATAAAATAATTTTTTTTTTTGAATTTCGGTTGATTTTAAGTGAGTAATTTATTTTATTTATTTATTTATTTGTTCAAAACAATACAACAAGAATAAAACTTATATCGGGTCCGCCATCCAAGTTTTTTTTTTTTCAACTAGTGCTTATTTCGTGAATGGTAACACTTAGCTCATGTCTGATTTGACAGATAATTAGTTTTATCCTTCCGATGAACGAATATGGTTGTGTATACGCTTGAACAACGCTGGGAAATATTGCGACATTACTTTGAAAAGAAGATGCCGATTTTGGCAAAAAAAAAAATTATCTTTTCAGATGAAGCTCATTTTGATCTTGGCGGGTATGTAAACAAGCAAAATTGTCGCATTTGGGGCACAGAAAACTGTTTGGTGCGGATTTTGGTCCAGAGGCATACATAATTGGGCCATTTTTCTTCATGGCGATTTTGGTCAATGGCGATCGTTATCGGGCCATGTTGAACGAATTTTTGTTCACAAAAATTGAAGAGAAGGATATTGGCAACATTTGGTTTCAACAGGATGTTTTGCGCCCTGTTTTTGAAGATCGCATTATCAGCCGCAGAGCTGATGTCGTTTGGCCACCTCGGAGCTCCGATTTGACACTGTGGACTATTATTTGTGGGGTGCCGTCAAAGATAAGTGTTACGCCGACAAGCCAGAGACAACTGTAAAAGAAATTCTTAGAACACTTGGTAGCCTGCAAACCAAAAATTAGCCGACGACATCTTCACAGAATTATTAACGTACGGAGGAATAGCAGGAGTTTAAGCGAGTGAAGTCATGTCGCTTCCCCCGGGCTTAAGTGTACTTCGACTCCCTCTGGCACCCAGAGAGGGTTGGAGTGCATGAATAAAGATTACTCTAATATCGTGAGAAGATTCTATCTCGAATCGACGTCATGCTTGGTCTTTTCGAACCGTCTGATCATGTATATTTTCGTTCTCATACCTTGGCACGAACCCTCTTTCTTTCTTTAGGGACTATTCTACCGTTAACCTTTTTGAATCGACTGTCCCGAGCGTGCCTTTCTGGAACTAGTCGCTTATGCACGGTAGCACCGGGGTGAAACCCGCAGTGTGAACGGCTGCAGGCTAGGGCTGCAACCGCCCCGTTAAATCCGTTTCTATAGGAAATCTATCGACAACATAATTTTCTATAGGAAATCTATCGGCAACATAATTTTCTATAGGAAATCTATCGACAACATAATTTTCTATAGGAAATCTATCGACAATACAATTTTCTATAGGCTATCTATCGACAACATAATTTTCTATAGGCAATCTATCGACAACATAATTTTCTATAGGAAATCTATCGACAACATAATTTTCTATAGGAAATCTATCGACAACATAATTTTCTATAGGCAATCTATCGACAATACAATTTTCTATAGGCTATCTATCGACAACATAATTTTCTATAGGAAATCTATTGACAACATAGTTTTCTATAGAAACATAATTTTCTATAGGCAATCTATCGACAACATAGTTTTCTATAGGAAATCTATCGACAACATAATTTTCTATAGAAAATCTATCGACAACCTAATTTTCTATAGGCAATCTATCGACAACATAGTTTTCTATAGAAAATCTATCGACAACATAATTTTCTGTAGGCTATCTATCGACAACATAGTTTTCTATAGAAAATCTATCGACAACATAATTTTCTTATAGGAAATCTATCGACAACATAATTTTCTATAAAAAATCTATCGACAACATAATTTTCTGTAGCAAATCTATCGACAACATAGTTTTCTATAGGAAATCTATCGACAACATAATTTTCTGTAGGCTATCTATCGACAACATAGTTTTCTATAGAAAATCTATCGACAATACAATTTTCTATAGGTTATCTATCGACAACATAATTTTCTATAGAAAATCTATCGACAACATAATTTTCTATAGGCAATCTATCGACAACATAGTTTTCTATACAAAATCTATCGACAACATAGTTTTCTATAAAAAATCTATCGACAACATAATTTTCTGTAGCAAATCTATCGACAACATAGTTTTCTATACAAAATCTATCGACAACATAATTTTCTGTAGGCTATCTATCGACAACATAGTTTTCTATAGAAAATCTATCGACAACATAATTTTCTATAGGAAATCTATCGACAACATAATTTTCTATAAAAAATCTATCGACAACATAATTTTCTGTAGGCAATCTATCGACTACATAGTTTTCTATAGAAAATCTATCGACAACATAATTTTCTATAGGAAATCTATCGACAACATAATTTTCTGTAGGCTATCTATCGACAACATAGTTTTCTATAAAAAATCTATCGACAACATAATTTTCTGTAGGCTATCTATCGACAACATAGTTTTCTATAGAAAATCTATCGACAACATAATTTTCTATAGGAAATCTATCGACAACATAATTTTCTATAGAAAATCTATCGACAACATAATTTTCTATAGGCAATCTATCGACAACATAGTTTTCTATACAAAATCTATCGACAACATAATTTTCTGTAGGCTATCTATCGACAACATAGTTTTCTATAGAAAATCTATCGACAACATAATTTTCTATAGGAAATCTATCGACAACACAATTTTCTGTAGGAAATCTTTCGACAACATAATTTTCTGTAGGAAATCTATCGACAACATAATTTTCTGTAGGAAATCTATCGACAACATAATTTTCTATAGGCAATCTATCGACAACATAGTTTTCTATAGGAAATCTATCGACAACATAATTTTCTATAGAAAATCTATCGACAACATAATTTTCTGTAGGAAATCTATCGAGAACATAATTTTCTATAGAAAATCTATCGACAACATAATTTTCTGTAGGCAATCTATCGACAACATAATTTTCTGTAGGAAATCTATCGACAACATAATTTTCTATAGGCAATCTATCGACAACATAATTTTCTATAGGCAATCTATCGACAACATAGTTTTCTGTAGGAAATCTTTCGACAACATAATTTTCTATAGGAAATCTATCGACAACACAATTTTCTGTAGGAAATCTATCGACAGCATAATTTTCTATAGGCAATCTATCGACAACATAATTTTCTATAGGCAATCTATCGACAACATAATTTTCTGTAGGAAATCTATCGACAACATAATTTTCTATAGGCAATCTATCGACAACATAATTTTCTATAGGCAATCTATCGACAACATAGTTTTCTATAGGAAATCTATCGACAACATAATTTTCTATAGAAAATCTATCGACAACATAATTTTCTGTAGGCTATCTATCGACAACATAGTTTTCTATAGAAAATCTATCGACAACATAATTTTCTATAGGAAATCTATCGACAACACAATTTTCTGTAGGAAATCTTTCGACAACATAATTTTCTGTAGGAAATCTATCGACAACATAATTTTCTGTAGGAAATCTATCGACAACATAATTTTCTATAGAAAATCTATCGACAACATAATTTTCTATAGGCTATCTATCGACAACATATTTTTCTATAGAAAATCTATCGACAACATAATTTTCTATAGGAAATCTATCGACAACACAATTTTCTGTAGGAAATCTTTCGACAACATAATTTTCTGTAGGAAATCTATCGACAACATAATTTTCTGTAGGCAATCTATCGACAACATAATTTTCTGTAGGAAATCTATCGACAACATAATTTTCTATAGGCAATCTATCGACAACATAATTTTCTATAGGCAATCTATCGACAACATAGTTTTCTATAGGAAATCTATCGACAACATAATTTTCTATAGAAAATCTATCGACAACATAATTTTCTGTAGGCTATCTATCGACAACATAGTTTTCTATAGAAAATCTATCGACAACATAATTTTCTATAGGAAATCTATCGACAACACAATTTTCTGTAGGAAATCTTTCGACAACATAATTTTCTGTAGGAAATCTATCGACAACATAATTTTCTGTAGGAAATCTATCGACAACATAATTTTCTATAGAAAATCTATCGACAACATAATTTTCTGTAGGCTATCTATCGACAACATATTTTTCTATAGAAAATCTATCGACAACATAATTTTCTATAGGAAATCTATCGACAACACAATTTTCTGTAGGAAATCTTTCGACAACATAATTTTCTATAGGCAATCTATCGACAACATAATTTTCTATAGGCAATCTATCGACAACACAATTTTCTGTAGGAAATCTATCGACAACATAATTTTCTATAGGCAATCTATCCACAACATAATTTTCTATAGGCAATCTATCGACAACATAGTTTTCTATAGGAAATCTATCGACAACATAATTTTCTATAGGAAATCTATCGACAACACAATTTTCTGTAGGAAATCTATCGACAACACAATTTTCTATAGGCAATCTATCGACAACATAGTTTTCTATAGGAAATCTATCGACAACATAATTTTCTATAGAAAATCTATCGACAACACAATTTTCTATAGAAAATCTATCGACAACATAATTTTCTATAGGCAATCTATCGACAACATAGTTTTCTATAGGAAATCTATCGACAACATAATTTTCTGTAGGAAATCTATCGACAACATAATTTTCTATAGAAAATCTATCGACAACATAATTTTCTGTAGGCTATCTATCGACAACATAGTTTTCTATAGAAAATCTATCGACAACATAATTTTCTATAGGAAATCTATCGACAACATAGTTTTCTATAGGAAATCTATCGACAACATAATTTTCTGTAGGAAATCTATCGACAACATAATTTTCTATAGAAAATCTATCGACAACATAATTTTCTGTAGGCTATCTATCGACAACATAGTTTTCTATAGAAAATCTATCGACAACATAATTTTCTATAGGAAATCTATCGACAACACAATTTTCTGTAGGAAATCTATCGACAACATAATTTTCTATAGGCAATCTATCGACAACATAGTTTTCTATAGGAAATCTATCGACAACATAATTTTCTATAGAAAATCTATCGGCAACATAATTTTCTGTAGGCTATCTATCGACAACATAGTTTTCTATAGAAAATCTATCGACAACATAATTTTCTATAGGAAATCTATCGACAACACAATTTTCTGTAGGAAATCTTTCGACAACATAATTTTCTGTAGGAAATCTATCGACAACATAGTTTTCTATAGGAAATCTATCGACAACATAATTTTCTATAGAAAATCTATCGACAACATAATTTTCTGTAGGCTATCTATCGACAACATAGTTTTCTATAGAAAATCTATCGACAACATAATTTTCTATAGGAAATCTATCGACAACACAATTTTCTGTAGGAAATCTTTCGACAACATAATTTTCTATAGGCAATCTATCGACAACATAATTTTCTATAGGCAATCTATCGACAACATAGTTTTCTATAGGAAATCTTTCGACAACATAATTTTCTGTAGGAAATCTTTCGACAACATAATTTTCTGTAGGAAATCTATCGACAACATAATTTTCTGTAGGAAATCTATCGACAACATAATTTTCTATAGAAAATCTATCGACAACATAATTTTCTGTAGGAAATCTGTCGACAATATAATTTTCTGTAGGCTATCTATCGACAACATAATTTTCTGTAGGCTATCTATCGACAACATAGTTTTCTATAGAAAATCTATCGACAACATAATTTTCTATAGAAAATCTATCGACAACATAATTTTCTATAGGAAATCTATCGACAATACAATTTTCTATAGGCTATCTATCGACAACATAATTTTCTATAGGCAATCTATCGACAACATAGTTTTCTATAGGAAATCTATCGACAACATAATTTTCTATAGGAAATCTATCGACAACATAATTTTCTATAGAAAATCTATCGACAACATAATTTTCTGTAGGCTATCTATCGACAACATAGTTTTCTATAGAAAATCTATCGACAACATAATTTTCTATAGAAAATCTATCGACAACATAATTTGCTATAGGAAATCTATCGACAACTTAATTTTCTATAGAAAATCTATCGACAACATAATTTTCTGTAGGCTATCTATCGACAACATAGTTTTCTATAGAAAATCTATCGACAACATAATTTTCTATAGAAAATCTATCGACAACATAATTTTCTGTAGGAAATCTATCGACAACATAGTTTTCTATAGGAAATCTATCGACAACATAGTTTTCTATAGGAAATCTATCGACAACATAATTTTCTATAGAAAATCTATAGACAATACAATTTTCTATAGGCTATCTATCGACAACATAGTTTTCTATAGAAAATCTATCGACAACATAATTTTCTATAGAAAATCTATCGACAACATAATTTTCTGTAGGAAATCTATCGACAACATAGTTTTCTATAGGAAATCTATCGAATACATAATTTTCTATAGGAAATCTATCGACAACATAATTTTCTATAGAAAATCTATCGACAATATAATTTTCTGTAGGAAATCTGTCGACAACATAATTTTCTGTAGGCTATCTATCGACAACATAGTTTTCTATAGAAAATCTATCGACAACATAATTTTCTATAGGAAATCTATCGACAACATAGTTTTCTGTAGGAAACCTATCGACAACATAATATTCTGTAGGAAATCTATCGACAACATAATTTTCTATAGGAAATCTATCGACAACATAGTTTTCTATAGAAAATCTATCGACAACATAATTTTCTATAGAAAATCTATCGACAACATAATTTTCTGTAGGCTATCTATCGACAACATAGTTTTCTATAGAAAATCTATCGACAACATAATTTTCTATTGAAAATCTATCGACAACATAATTTTCTATAGAAAATCTATCGACAACATAATTTTCTATAGGCAATCTATCGACAACATAATTTTCTATAGGAAATCTATCGACAACATAATTTTCTGTAGGAAATCTATCGACAACATAATTTTCTGTAGAAAATCTATCGACAACATAATTTTCTATAGAAAATCTATCGACAACATAATTTGCTATAGGCAATCTATCGACAACATAATTTTCTATAGGAAATCTATCGACAACATAATTTTCTGTAGGAAATCTATCGACAACATAATTTTCTGTAGGCTATCTATCGACAACATAATTTTCTATAGACAATCTATCGACAACTTAATTTTCTATAGAAAATCTATCGACAACATAATTTTCTATAGAAAATCTATCGACAACATAATTTGCTATAGGCAATCTATCGACAACATAATTTTCTATAGGAAATCTATCGACAACATAATTTTCTGTAGGAAATCTATCGACAACATAATTTTCTGTAGGCTATCTATCGACAACATAGTTTTCTATAGAAAATCTATCGACAACATAATTTTCTATAGAAAATCTATCGACAACATAATTTTCTATAGAAAATCTATCGACAACATAATTTGCTATAGGCAATCTATCGACAACATAATTTTCTATAGGAAATCTATCGACAACATAATTTTCTGTAGGAAATCTATCGACAACATAATTTTCTGTAGGCTATCTATCGACAACATAATTTTCTATAGGCAATCTATCGACAACATAATTTTCTGTAGGCTATCTATCGACAACATAGTTTTCTATAGAAAATCTATCGACAACATAATTTTCTATAGAAAATCTATCGACAACATAATTTTCTATAGAAAATCTATCGACAACATAATTTGCTATAGGCAATATATCGACAACATAATTTTCTATAGGAAATCTATCGACAACATAATTTTCTGTAGGAAATCTATCGACAACATAATTTTCTGTAGGCTATCTATCGACAACATAATTTTCTGTAGGAAATCTATCGACAACATAATTTTCTATAGGAAATCTATCGACAATACAATTTTCTATAGGCTATCTATCGACAACATAGTTTTCTATAGAAAATCTATCGACAATACAATTTTCTATAGGCTATCTGTCGACAACATAGTTTTCTATAGAAAATCTTTCGACAACATAATTTTCTATAGAAAATCTATCGACAACATAATTTTCTGTAGGAAATCTATCGACAACATAGTTTTCTATAGGAAATCTATCGAATACATAATTTTCTATAGGAAATCTATCGACAACATTATTTTCTGTAGGCTATCTATCGACAACATAGTTTTCTATAGAAAATCTATCGACAACATAGTTTTCTATAGAAAATCTATCGACAACATAGTTTTCTATAGAAAATCTATCGACAATACAATTTTCTATAGGCTATCTATCGACAACATAGTTTTCTATAGAAAATCTTTCGACAACATAGTTTTCTGTAGGAAACCTATCGACAACATAATATTCCGTAGGAAATCTATCGACAAAATTATTTTCTGTAGGCTATCTATCGACAACATAGTTTTCTATAGAAAATCTATCGACAACATAGTTTTCTATAGAAAATCTATCGACAATACAATTTTCTATAGGCTATCTATCGACAACATAGTTTTCTATAGAAAATCTTTCGACAACATAGTTTTCTGTAGGAAACCTATCGACAACATAATTTTCTATAGGAAATCTATCGACAACATTATTTTCTGTAGGCTATCTATCGACAACATAGTTTTCTATAGAAAATCTATCGACAATACAATTTTCTATAGGCTATCTATCGACTACATAGTTTTCTATAGGAAATCTATCGACAACATAGTTTTCTGTAGGAAACCCATCGACAACATAATATTCTGTAGGAAATCTATCGATAACATAATTTTCTATAGGAAATCTATAGACAACATAGTTTTCTGTTGGAAATCTATCGACAACATAGTTTTCTGTAGGCAATCTATCGACCACACAATTTTCTATAGGAAATCTATCGACAACATAATTTGCTATAGGCAATCTATCGACAACATAATTTTCTATAGGAAACCTATCGACAACACCTATAGGAAATCTATCGACAACATAATTTTCTGTAGGAAATCTATCGACAACACAATTTTCTGTAGGAAATCTATCGACAACATAATTTTCTGTAGAAAATCTATCGACAACACAATTTTCTGTAGGAAGTCTTTCGACAACATAATTTTCTATAGGGAATCTATCGACAACATAATTTTCTATAGGAAATCTATCGACAACATAGTTTTCTGTAGGAAACCTATCGACAACATAGTTTTCTATAGGAAATCTATCGACAACATAGTTTTCTGTAGGAAATCTATCGACAACATAATTTTCTATAGGAAATCTATCGACAACATAATTTTCTATAGGAAATCTATCGACAACATAGTTTTCTGTAGGAAATCTATCGACAACATAATTTTCTATAGGAAATCTATCGACAACATAATTTTCTATAGGAAATCTTTCGACAACATAGTTTTCTGTAGGAAATCTATCGACAACATAATTTTCTATAGGAAATCTATCGACAACATAGTTTTCTGTAGGAAATCTATCGACAACATAATTTTCTATAGGAAATCTATCGACAACATAATTTTCTATAGGAAATCTTTCGACAACATAGTTTTCTGTAGGAAATCTATCGACAACATAATTTTCTATAGGAAATCTATCGACAACATAATTTTCTATAGGAAATCTATCGACAACATAGTTTTCTGTAGGAAATCTATCGACAACATAATTTTCTATAGGAAATCTATCGACAACATAATTTTCTATAGGAAATCTATCGACAACATAGTTTTCTGTAGGAAATCTATCGACAACATAATTTTCTATAGGAAATCTATCGACAACATAGTTTTCTATAGGAAATCTATCGACAACATAGTTTTCTGTAGGAAATCTATCGACAACATAATTTTCTATAGGAAATCTATCGACAACATAGTTTTCTGTAGGAAATCTATCGACAACATAATTTTCTATAGGAAATCTATCGACAACATAATTTTCTATAGGAAATCTTTCGACAACATAGTTTTCTGTAGGAAATCTATCGACAACATAATTTTCTATAGGAAATCTATCGACAACATTGTTTTCTGTAGGAAACCTATCGACAACATAGTTTTCGATAGGAAATCTATCGACAACATTATTTTCTGTACGAAATCTATCGACAACATAATTTTCTATAGGAAATCTATCGACAACACAATTTTCTGTAGGAAATCTTTCGACAACATAATTTTCTATAGGCAATCTATCGACAACATAATTTTCTATAGGCAATCTATCGACAACATAGTTTTCTATAGGAAATCTTTCGACAACATAATTTTCTGTAGGAAATCTTTCGACAACATAATTTTCTGTAGGAAATCTATCGACAACATAATTTTCTGTAGGAAATCTATCGACAACATAATTTTCTATAGGCAATCTATCGACAACATAGTTTTCTATAGGAAATCTATCGAATTCATAATTTTCTATAGGAAATCTATCGACAACATAATTTTCTATAGAAAATCTATCGACAACATAATTTTCTGTAGGAAATCTGTCGACAACATAATTTTCTGTAGGCTATCTATCGACAACATAATTTTCTGTAGGCTATCTATCGACAACATAGTTTTCTATAGAAAATCTATCGACAACATAATTTTCTATAGAAAATCTTTCGACAACATAATTTTCTATAGGAAATCTATCGACAACATAGTTTTCTATAGGAAATCTATCGACAACATAATTTTCTATAGGAAATCTATCGACAACATAATTTTCTATAGAAAATCTATCGACAACATAATTTTCTGTAGGATATCTATCGCCAACATAATTTGCTATAGGAAAACTATCGACAACATAATTTTCTATAGAAAATCTATCGACAATATAATTTTCTGTAGGAAATCTGTCGACAACATAATTTTCTGTAGGCTATCTATCGACAACATAGTTTTCTATAGAAAATCTATCGACAACATAATTTTCTATAGAAAATCTATCGACAACATAATTTTCTATAGAAAATCTATCGACAACATAATTTTCTATAGGCAATCTATCGACAACATAGTTTTCTATAGGAAATCTATCGACAACATAATTTGCTATAGGCAATCTATCGACAACATAATTTTCTATAGGAAATCTATCGACAACATAATTTTCTGTAGGAAATCTATCGACAACATAATTTTCTGTAGGCTATCTATCGACAACATAGTTTTCTATAGAAAATCTATCGACAACATAATTTTCTATAGAAAATCTATCGACAACATAATTTTCTATAGAAAATCTATCGACAACATAATTTGCTATAGGCAATCTATCGACAACATAATTTTCTATAGGAAATCTATCGACAACATAATTTTCTGTAGGAAATCTATCGACAACATAATTTTCTGTAGGCTATCTATCGACAACATAATTTTCTGTAGGAAATCTATCGACAACATTATTTTCTGTAGGCTATCTATCGACAACATAGTTTTCTATAGAAAATCTATCGACAATACAATTTTCTATAGGCTATCTATCGACTACATAGTTTTCTATAGGAAATCTATCGACAACATAATATTCTGTAGGAAATCTATCGATAACACAATTTTCTATAGGAAATCTATCGACAACATAATTTTCTATAGGAAATCTATCGACAACATAGTTTTCTGTTGGAAATCTATCGACAACATAGTTTTCTGTAGGCAATCTATCGACAACACAATTTTCTATAGGAAATCTATCGACAACATAATTTGCTATAGGCAATCTATCGACAACATAATTTTCTATAGGAAACCTATCGACAACACCTATAGGAAATCTATCGACAACATAATTTTCTGTAGGAAATCTATCGACAACACAATTTTCTGTAGGAAATCTATCGACAACATAATTTTCTGTAGAAAATCTATCGACAACACAATTTTCTGTAGGAAGTCTTTCGACAACATAATTTTCTATAGGGAATCTATCGACAACATAATTTTCTATAGGAAATCTATCGACAACATAGTTTTCTGTAGGAAACCTATCGACAACATAGTTTTCTATAGGAAATCTATCGACAACATAGTTTTCTGTAGGAAATCTATCGACAACATAATTTTCTATAGGAAATCTATCGACAACATAATTTTCTATAGGAAATCTATCGACAACATAGTTTTCTGTAGGAAACCTACCGACAACATAATTTTCTATAGGAAATCTTTCGACAACATAGTTTTCTGTAGGAAATCTATCGACAACATAGTTTTCGATAGGAAATCTATCGACAACATTATTTTCTGTACGAAATCTATCGACAACACAATTTTCTATAGGAAATCTATCGACAACATAATTTTCTGTAGGAAACCTATCGACAACATAATTTTCTATAGGAAATCTATCGACAACATAATTTTCTATAGGAAATCTATCGACAACATTATTTTCTGTACGAAATCTATCGACAACATAATTTTCTATAGGAAATCTATCGACAACATTATTTTCTGTACGAAATCTATCGACAACACAATTTTCTATAGGAAATCTATCGACAACATAGTTTTCTGTAGGAAACCTATCGACAACATAATTTTCTGTAGGAAACCTATCGACAACATAATTTTCTATAGGAAACCTATCGACAACATAATTTTCTATAAGAAATCTATCGACAACATTATTTTCTGTACGAAATCTATCGACAACATAATTTTCGATAGGAAATCTATCGACAACATAGTTTTCTGTAGGAAACCTATCGACAACATAATTTTCTGTAGGAAACCTATCGACAACATAATTTTCTATAGGAAACCTATCGACAACATAATTTTCTGTAGGAAACCTATCGACAACATAATTTTCTATAGGAAATCTATCGAAAACATAGTTTTCTGTAGGAAACCTGTCGACAACATAATTTTCTGTAGGAAATCTATCGACAACATAATTTTCTATAGGAAACCTATCGACAACATAGTTTTCTGTAGGAAACCTATCGACAACATAATTTTCTGTAGGAAACCTATCGAGAACATAATTTTCTGTTGGAAATCTATCGACAACACAATTTTCTAAAGGCAATCTATCGACAACATAATTTTCTGTTGGAAATCTATCGACAACACAATTTTCTGTGGGAAATCTATAGACAACACAATTTTCTATAGGAAACCTATCGACAACACAATTTTCTATAGGAAATCTATCGACAATACAATTTTCTGTAGGCAATCTATCGACAACACAATTTTCTATAGGAAATCTATCGACAACATAATTTTCTATAGGAAATCTATCGATAACACAATTTTCTGTAGGAAATCTATCGACAACAAAATTTTCTATAGGAAACCTATCGACAACACAATTTTCTGTAGGAAATCTATCGACAACAAAATTTTCTATAGGAAACCTATCGACAACATAGTTTTCTGTAGGAAACCTATCGACAACATAATTTTCTGTAGGAAACCTATCGAGAAGATAATTTTCTGTTGGAAATCTATCGACAACACAATTTTCTATAGGCAATCTATCGACAACAAAATTTTCTATAGGAAATCTATCGACAACACAATTTTCTATAGGAAACCTATCGACAACACAATTTTCTATAGGCAATCTATCGACAACAAAATTTTCTATAGGAAACCTATCGACAACATAGTTTTCTGTAGGAAACCTATCGACAACATAATTTTCTGTAGGAAACCTATCGAGAAGATAATTTTCTGTTGGAAATCTATCGACAACACAATTTTCTGTAGGCAATCTATCGACAACACAATTTTCTATAGGAAATCTATCGACAACATAATTTTCTATAGGCAATCTATCGACAACAAAATTGTCTATAGGAAACCTATCGACAACATAGTTTTCTGTAGGAAACCTATCGACAACATAATTTTCTGTAGGAAACCTATCGAGAAGATAATTTTCTGTTGGAAATCTATCGACAACACAATTTTCTATAGGCAATCTATCGACAACAAAATTTTCTATAGGAAATCTATCGACAACACAATTTTCTATAGGAAACCTATCGACAACACAATTTTCTATAGGAAATCTATCGACAACACAATTTTCTATAGGAAACCTATCGACAACACAATTTTCTATAGGAAATCTATCGATAACACAATTTTCTGTAGGAAATCTATCGACAACAAAATTTTCTATAGGAAACCTATCGACAACATAGTTTTCTGTAGGAAACCTATCGACAACATAATTTTCTGTAGGAAACCTATCGAGAAGATAATTTTCTGTTGGAAATCTATCGACAACACAATTTTCTATAGGCAATCTATCGACAACAAAATTTTCTATAGGAAAACTATCGACAACACAATTTTCTATAGGAAACCTATCGACAACACAATTTTCTATAGGAAATCTATCGACAACACAATTTTCTGTAGGCAATCTATCGACAACACAATTTTCTATAGGAAATCTATCGACAACATAATTTTCTATAGGCAATCTATCGACAACAAAATTTTCTATAGGAAATCTATCGACAACACAATTTTCTATAGGCAATCTATCGACAGCAAAATTTTCTGTTGGAAATCTATCGACAACACAATTTTCTGTTGGAAATCTATCGACAACACAATTTTCTGTGGGAAATTTATCGACAACACAATTTTCTATAGGAAATCTATCGATAAAACAATTTTCTGTAGGAAATCTATCGACAACAAAATTTTCTATAGGAAACCTATCGACAACACAATTTTCTGTAGGAAATCTATCGACAACAAAATTTTCTATAGGAAACCTATCGACAACATAGTTTTCTGTAGGAAACCTATCGACAACATAATTTTCTGTAGGAAACCTATCGAGAAGATAATTTTCTGTTGGAAATCTATCGACAACACAATTTTCTATAGGCAATCTATCGACAACAAAATTTTCTATAGGAAATCTATCGACAACACAATTTTCTATAGGAAACCTATCGACAACACAATTTTCTATAGGAAATCTATCGACAACACAATTTTCTGTAGGCAATCTATCGACAACACAATTTTCTATAGGAAATCTATCGACAACATAATTTTCTATAGGCAATCTATCGACAACAAAATTTTCTATAGGAAACCTATCGACAACATAGTTTTCTGTAGGAAACCTATCGACAACATAATTTTCTGTAGGAAACCTATCGAGAAGATAATTTTCTGTTGGAAATCTATCGACAACACAATTTTCTATAGGCAATCTATCGACAACAAAATTTTCTATAGGAAATCTATCGACAACACAATTTTCTATAGGAAACCTATCGACAACACAATTTTCTATAGGAAATCTATCGACAACACAATTTTCTATAGGAAACCTATCGACAACACAATTTTCTATAGGAAATCTATCGATAACACAATTTTCTGTAGGAAATCTATCGACAACAAAATTTTCTATAGGAAACCTATCGACAACATAGTTTTCTGTAGGAAACCTATCGACAACATA
Source organism: Sarcophaga caerulescens (assembly GCA_927399465.1). NCBI lineage: Eukaryota > Metazoa > Arthropoda > Insecta > Diptera > Sarcophagidae > Sarcophaga > Sarcophaga caerulescens. The sequence goes on from OV656867.1 coordinate 25,678,489, forward strand.
ATTTTCTGTAGGAAACCTATCGAGAAGATAATTTTCTGTTGGAAATCTATCGACAACACAATTTTCTATAGGCAATCTATCGACAACAAAATTTTCTATAGGAAATCTATCGACAACACAATTTTCTATAGGAAACCTATCGACAACACAATTTTCTATAGGAAATCTATCGACAACACAATTTTCTGTAGGCAATCTATCGACAACACAATTTTCTATAGGAAATCTATCGACAACATAATTTTCTATAGGCAATCTATCGACAACAAAATTTTCTATAGGCAATCTATCGACAGCAAAATTTTCTGTTGGAAATCTATCGACAACACAATTTTCTGTAGGAAATCTATCGACAACACAATTTTCTATAGGAAATCTACCGACAACATAGTTTTCTACAGAAAATCTATCGACAACACAATTTTCTGTTGGAAATCTATCGACAACACAATTTTCTGTAGGAAATCTATCGACAACACAATTTTCTATAGGAAATCTACCGACAACATAGTTTTCTATAGAAAATCTATCGACAGCAAAATTTTCTGTTGGAAATCTATCGACAACACAATTTTCTGTAGGAAATCTATCGACAACACAATTTTCTATAGGAAATCTATCGACAACACAATTTTCTATAGGCAATCTATCGACAACAAAATTTTCTATAGGAAACCTATCGACAACACAATTTTCTATAGGAAATCTATCGACAACACAATTTTCTGTAGGCAATCTATCGACAACACAATTTTCTATAGGAAATCTATCGACAACATAATTTTCTATTGGAAATCTACCGACAACATAGTTTTCTATAGAAAATCTATCGACAACACAATTTTCTGTAGAAAACCTATCGACAACATAATTTTCTGTTGGAAATCTATCGACAACACAATTTTCTATAGGAAATCTATCGACAACACTATTTTCTATAGGAAACCTATCGACAACACAATTTTCTATAGGAAATCTATCGACAACACAATTTTCTATAGGAAATCTATCGACAACATAATTTTCTATTGAAAATCTACCGACAACACAATTTTCTGTAGGAAATCTATCGACAACACAATTTTCTGTAGGAAATCTATCGACAACAAAATTTTCTATAGGAAATCTATCGACAACACAATTTTCTATAGGAATCCTATCGACAACATAATTTTCTATAGGCAATCTATCGACAACATAGTTTTCTGTAGGAAACCTATCGACAACACAATTTTCTATAGGAAATCTATCGACAACATAATTTTCTATAGGCAATCTATCGACAACATAGTTCTCTGTTGGAAACCTATCGACAACATAATTTTCTATAGGAAACCTATCGACGACACAATTTTTTATAGGCAAACTATCGACAACACAGTTTTCTATAGGAAATCTATCGACGACACAATTTTCTATAGGAAATCTATCGACAACATAATTTGCTATAGGCAATTTATCGACAACATAATTTTCTATAGGAAATCTATCGACAACATAGTTTTCTGTAGGAAACCTATCGACAACATAATTTTCTATAGGAAACCTATCGACAACATAATTTTCTATAGGAAACCTATCGACAACATAATTTGCTATAGGCAATCTATCAACAACATAATTTTCTATAGGCAATCTATCGACAACATAGTTTTCTGTAGGAAACCTATCGACAACATAATTTTCTATAGGAAACCTATCGACAACATAATTTTCTATAGGAAACCTATCGACAACATAATTTGCTATAGGCAATCTATCAACAACATAATTTTCTATAGGCAATCTATCGACAACATAGTTTTCTGTAGGAAACCTATCGACAACACAATTTTCTATAGGAAATCTATCGACAACATAATTTTCTATAGGCAATCTATCGACAACATAGTTCTCTGTAGGAAACCTATCGACAACATAATTTTCTATAGGAAACCTATCGACGACACAATTTTTTATAGGCAATCTATCGACAACAAAATTTTCTATAGGAAATCTATCGACAACACATTTTTCTATAGGAAACCTATCGACAACATAATTTGCTATAGGCAATCTATCGACAACATAATTTTCTATAGGCAATCTACCGACAACATAGTTCTCTGTAGGAAACCTATCGACAACATAATTTTCTATAGGAAACCTATCGACAACATAATTTTCTATAGGAAATCTATCGACAACACAATTTTCTATAGGAAATCTATCGACGACATAATTTTCTATAGGAAATCTATCGACAACATAATTTTCTATAGAAAATCTATCGACAACATAATTTTCTATAGGCAATCTATCGACAACATAATTTTTTATAGGCAATCTATCGACAACATAAGTTTCTATAGGAAACCTATCGACAACATAATTTTTTATAGGCAATCTATCGACAACACAATTTTCTATAGGAAATCTATCGACGACATAATTTTCTATAGGCAATCTATCGACAACATAATTTTCTATAGGAAACCTATCGACAACATAATTTTTTATAGGCAATCTATCGACAACACAATTTTCTATAGGAAATCTATCGACAACATAATTTTCTATAGGCAATCTATCGACAACATAATTTTTATAGGCAATCTATCGACACCATAATTTTCTATAGGAAACCTATCGACAACATAATTTTTTATAGGCAATCTATCGACAACACAATTTTCTATAGGAAACCTATCGACAACACAATTTTCTATAGGCAACCTATCGACAACATAATTTTCTATAGGCAATCTATCGACAACACAATTTTCTATAGGAAATCTATCGACAACATAATTTTCTATAGGCAATCTATCGACAACATAATTTTTATAGGCAATCTATCGACACCATAATTTTCTATAGGAAACCTATCGACAACATAATTTTTTATAGGCAATCTATCGACAACACAATTTTCTATAGGAAATCTATCGACAACATAATTTTTTATAGGCAATCTATCGACAACATAATTTTCTATAGGAAACCTATCGACAACATTATTTTCTATAGGCAATCTACCGACAAAATAATTTTTTATAGGCAATCTATCGACAACATAATTTTCTATAGGCAATCTATCGACAACACAATTTTCTATAGGCAATCTATCGACAACATAGTTTTCTGTAGGAAACCTATCGACAACATAATTTTCTGTAGGAAACCTATCGACAACATAATTTTCTATAGGAAATCTATCGACAACATAGTTTTCTGTAGGAAACCTATAGACAACATAATTTTCTGTAGGCAATCTATCGACAACATAATTTGCTATAGGCAATCTATCGACAACATAATTTTCTGTAGGAAACCTATCGACAACATAATTTTCTATAGGAAACCTCTCGACAACATAATTTTTTATAGGCAATCTATCGACAACACAATTTTCTATAGGAAATCTATCGACGACACAATTTCCTCTAGGAAATCTATCGACAACATAATTTTCTATAGGAAATCTACCGACAACATAATTTTCTATAGGCAATATATCGACAACATAATTTTTTATAGGCAATCTATCGACAACATAATTTTCTATAGGCAATCAATCGACAACATAGTTCTCTGTAGGAAACCTATCGACAACATAATTTTCTATAGGAAACCTATCGACGACACAATTTTTTATAGGAAATCTATCGACAACATAATTTTCTATAGGAAATCTATCGACAACACAATTTTCTATAGGAAATCTATCGACGACGCAATTTTCTATAGGAAATCTATCCACAACATAATTTTCTATAGGAAATCTATCGACGACACAATTTTCTATAGGAAATCTATCGACGACACAATTTTCTATAGGAAATCTATCGACAACATAATTTTCTATAGGAAATCTATCGACAACATAATTTTCTATAGGAAATCTATCGACAACATAATTTTCTATAGGAAATCTTTCGACAACATAATTTTCTATAGGAAATCTATCGACAACATAATTTTCTATAGGAAATCTATCGACAACATAGTTTTCTGTAGGAAACCTATTGACAACATAATTTTCGATAGGAAACTTATCGACAACATAATTTTCTATTGGAAATCTATCGACAACACAATTTTCTATAGGAAATCTATCGACAACATTATTTTCTGTACGAAATCTATCGACAACATAATCTTCTGTAGGCAATCTATCGACAACATAATTTGCTATAGGCAATCTATCGACAACACAATTTTCTGTAGGCAATCTATCGCCAACACAATTTTCTATAGGCAATCTATCGACAACATAATTTTCTATAGGAAATCTATCGACAACATAATTTTCTGTAGAAAATCTATCGACAACACAATTTTCTGTAGGCAATCTATCGACAACACAATTTTCTATAGGCAATCTATCGACAACATAATTTTCTATAGGAAATCTATCGACAACATAATTTTCTGTAGAAAATCTATCGACAACACAATTTTCTGTAGGCAATCTATCGACAACATAATTTGCTATAGGCAATCTATCGACAACACAATTTTCTGTAGGCAATCTATCGACAACACAATTTTCTATAGGCAATCTATCGACAACAAAATTTTCTGTAGGAAATCTATCGACAACATAATTTTCTGTAGAAAATCTATCGACAACACAATTTTCTGTAGGCAATCTATCGACAACACAATTTTCTATAGGAAATCTATCGACAACATAATTTTCTGTAGGAAATCTATCGACAACAAAATTTGCTATAGGCAATCTATCGACAACATAATTTTCTGTAGAAAATTTATCGACAACACAATTTTCTGTAGGAAGTCTTTCGACAACATAATTTTCTATAGGGAATCTATCGACAACATAATTTTCTATAGGAAATCTATCGACAACATAGTTTTCTGTAGGAAACCTATCGACAACATAGTTTTCTATAGGATATCTATCGACAACATAGTTTTCTGTAGGAAATCTATCGACAACATAATTTTCTATAGGAAATCTATCGACAACACAATTTTCTATAGGAAATCTATCGACAACATAGCTTTCTGTAGGAAACCTACCGACAACATAATTTTCTATAGGAAATCTATCGACAACATGGTTTTCTGTAGGAAACCTACCGACAACATAATTTTCTATAGGAAATCTATCGACAACATTGTTTTCTGTAGGAAACCTATCGACAACAAAGTTTTCGATAGGAAATCTATCGACAACATTATTTTCTGTACGAAATCTATCGACAACACAATTTTCTATAGGAAATCTATCGACAACATAATTTTCTGTAGGAAACCTATCGACAACATAATTTTCTATAGGAAATCGATCGACAACATTATTTTCTGTACGAAATCTATCGACAACACAATTTTCTATAGGAAATCTATCGACAACATAATTTTCTGTAGGAAATCTATCGACAACATAATTTTCTATAGGAAATCTATCGACAACACAATTTTCTGTAGGAAACCTATCGGCAACATAATTTTCTGTAGGAAACCTATCGACAACATAATTTTCCATTGGAAACCTATCGACAACATAATTTTCTATAGGAAATCTATCGAAAACATAGTTTTCTGTAGGAAACCTATCGACAACATAATTTTCTATAGGAAACCTATCGACAACATAGTTTTCTGTAGGAAACCTATCGACAACATAATTTTCTGTAGGAAACCTATCGACAACATAATTTTCTGTTGGAAATCTATCGACAACATAATTTTCTATAGGCAATCTATCGACAACATAATTTTCTGTTGGAAATCTATCGACAACACAATTTTCTGTGGGAAATCTATCGACAACACAATTTTCTATAGGAAATCTATCGACAACACAATTTTCTGTAGGAAATCTATCGACAACATAATTTTCTATAGGAAATCTATCCACAACACAATTTTCTATAGGAAACCTATCGACAACATAATTTTCTGTTGAAAATCTATCGACAACACAATTTTCTATAGGCAATCTATCGACAACAAAATTTTCTATAGGAAATCTATCGACAACACAATTTTCTATAGGAAACCTATCGACAACACGATTTTCTATAGGAAATCTATCGACAACACAATTTTCTGTAGGCAATCTATCGACAACACAATTTTCTATTGGAAATCTACCGACAACATAGTTTTCTATAGAAAATCTATCGACAACACAATTTTCTATAGGAAACCTATCGACAACACAATTTTCTATTGGCAATCTATCGACAACAAAATTTTCTATAGGAAATCTATCGACAACACAATTTTCTATAGGAAACCTATCGACAACACAATTTTCTATAGGAAATCTATCGACAACACAATTTTCTGTAGGCAATCTATCGACAACAAAATTTTCTATAGGAAATCTATCGACAACACAATTTTCAATAGGCAATCTATCGACAACAAAATTTTCTGTTGGAAATCTCTCGACAACACAATTTTCTGTAGGAAATCTATCGACAACACAATTTTCTATAGGAAATCTACCGACAACATAGTTTTCTATAGAAAATCTATCGACAACATAATTTTCTGTTGGAAATCTATCGACAACACAATTTTCTGTAGGAAATCTATCGACAACACAATTTTCTATAGGAAATCTATCGACAACACAATTTTCTATAGGCAATCTATCGACAACAAAATTTTCTATAGGAAACCTATCGACAACACAATTTTCTATAGGAAATCTATCGACAACACAATTTTCTGTAGGCAATCTATCGACAACACAATTTTCTATAGGAAATCTATCGACAACATAATTTTCTATTGGAAATCTACCGACAACATAGTTTTCTATAGAAAATCTATCGACAACACAATTTTCTGTAGGAAACCTATCGACAACATAATTTTCTGTTGGAAATCTATCGACAACACAATTTTCTATAGGAAATCTATCGACAACACTATTTTCTGTAGGAAATCTATCGACAACATAATTTTCTATAGGAAATCTATCGACAACACAATTTTCTATAGGAAACCTATCGACAACACAATTTTCTATAGGAAATCTATCGACAACACAATTTTCTATAGGAAATCTATCGACAACATAGTTTTCTGTAGGAAACCTATCGACAACACAATTTTCTATAGGAAATCTATCGACAACATAATTTTCTATAGGCAATCTATCGACAACATAGTTCTCTGTTGGAAACCTATCGACAACATAATTTTCTATAGGAAACCTATCGACGACACAATTTTTTATAGGCAATCTATCGACAACACAGTTTTCTATAGGAAATCTATCGACGACACAATTTTCTATAGGAAATCTATCGACAACATAATTTGCTATAGGCAATCTGTCGACAACATAATTTTCTATAGGAAATCTATCGACAACATAATTTTCTATGGGAAACCTATCGACAACATAATTTGCTATAGGCAATCTATCGACAACATAATTTTCTATAGGCAATCTATCGACAACATAGTTTTCTGTAGGAAACCTATCGACAACATAATTTTCTATAGGAAACCTATCGACAACATAATTTGCTATAGGCAATCTATCGACAACATAATTTTCTATAGGCAATCTATCGACAACATAGTTTTCTGTAGGAAACCTATCGACAACACAATTTTCTATAGGAAATCTATCGACAACATAATTTTCTATAGGCAATCTATCGACAACATAGTTCTCTGTAGGAAACCTATCGACAACATAATTTTCTATAGGAAACCTATCGACGACACAATTTTTTATAGGCAATCTATCGACAACAAAATTTTCTATAGGAAATCTATCGACAACACAATTTTCTATAGGAAACCTATCGACAACATAATTTGCTATAGGAAACCTATCGACAACATAATTTTTTATAGGCAATCTATCGACAATACAATTTTCTATAGGAAATCTATCGACAACATAATTTTCTATAGGAAATCTATCGACAACATAATTTTTTATAGGAAATCTATCGACAACATAATTTTCTATAGGCAATCTATCGACAACATAATTTTTTATAGGCAATCTATCGACAACATAATTTTCTATAGGAAACCTATCGACAACATAATTTTTTATAGGCAATCTATCGACAATACAATTTTCTATAGGAAATCTATCGACGACATAATTTTCTATAGGCAATCTATCGACAACATAATTTTCTATAGGAAACCTATCGACAACATAATTTTTTATAGGCAATCTATCGACAACACAATTTTCTATAGGAAATCTATCGACAACATAATTTTCTATAGGCAATCTATCGACAATATAATTTTTTATAGGCAATCTATCGACAACATAATTTTCTATAGGAAACCTATCGACAACATAATTTTTTATAGGCAATCTATCGACAACACAATTTTCTATAGGAAATCTATCGACAACATAATTTTCTATAGGCAATCTATCGACAACACAATTTTCTATAGGCAATCTATCGACAACATAATTTTCTATAGGAAACCTATCGACAACACAATTTTCTATAGGCAATCTATCGACAACACAATTTTCTATAGGCAATCTATCGACAAAATAATTTTTTATAGGCAATCTATCGACAACATAATTTTCTATAGGCAATCTATCGACAACACAATTTTCTATAGGCAATCTATCGACAACACAATTTTCTATGGGAAACCTATCGACAACATAATTTGCTATAGGCAATCTATCGACAACATAATTTTCTATAGGCAATCTATCGACAACATAGTTTTCTGTAGGAAACCTATCGACAACATAATTTTCTATAGGAAACCTATCGACAACATAATTTTCTATAGGAAACCTATCGACAACATAATTTGCTATAGGCAATCTATCGACAACATAATTTTCTATAGGCAATCTATCGACAACATAGTTTTCTGTAGGAAACCTATCGACAACACAATTTTCTATAGGAAATCTATCGACAACATAATTTTCTATAGGCAATCTATCGACAACATAGTTCTCTGTAGGAAACCTATCGACAACATAATTTTCTATAGGAAACCTATCGACGACACAATTTTTTATAGGCAATCTATCGACAACAAAATTTTCTATAGGAAATCTATCGACAACACAATTTTCTATAGGAAACCTATCGACAACATAATTTGCTATAGGCAATCTATCGACAACATAATTTTCTATAGGCAATCTATCGACAACATAGTTCTCTGTAGGAAACCTATCGACAACATAATTTTCTATAGGAAATCTATCGACAACACAATTTTCTATAGGCAATCTATCGACAACATAGTTCTCTGTAGGAAACCTATCGACAACATAATTTTCTATAGGAAATCTATCGACAACATAATTTTCTATAGGCAATCTATCGACAACATAATTTTTTATAGGAAACCTATCGACAACATAATTTTCTATAGGCAATCTATCGACAACATAGTTCTCTGTAGGAAACCTATCGACAACATAATTTTCTATAGGAAATCTATCGACAACATAATTTTCTATAGGCAATCTATCGACAACATAATTTTCTATAGGAAACCTATCGACAACATAATTTTCTATAGGCAATCTATCGACAACATAGTTCTCTGTTGGAAACCTATCGACAACATAATTTTCTATAGGAAACCTATCGACGACACAATTTTTTATAGGCAATCTATCGACAACACAGTTTTCTATAGGAAATCTATCGACGACACAATTTTCTATAGGAAATCTATCGACAACATAATTTTCTATGGGAAACCTATCGACAACATAATTTGCTATAGGCAATCTATCGACAACATAATTTTCTATAGGCAATCTATCGACAACATAGTTTTCTGTAGGAAACCTATCGACAACATAATTTTCTATAGGAAAACTATCGACAACATAATTTTCTATAGGAAACCTATCGACAACATAATTTGCTATAGGCAATCTATCGACAACATAATTTTCTATAGGCAATCTATCGACAACATAGTTTTCTGTAGGAAACCTATCGACAACACAATTTTCTATAGGAAATCTATCGACAACATAATTTTCTATAGGCAATCTATCGACAACATAGTTCTCTGTAGGAAACCTATCGACAACATAATTTTCTATAGGAAACCTATCGACAACATAATTTTCTATAGGAAACCTATCGACGACACAATTTTTTATAGGCAATCTATCGACAACAAAATTTTCTATGGGAAACCTATCGACAACATAATTTTCTATAGGAAACCTATCGACGACACAATTTTTTATAGGCAATCTATCGACAACATAATTTTCTATGGGAAACCTATCGACAACATAATTTGCTATAGGCAATCTATCGACAACATAATTTTCTATAGGCAATCTATCGACAACATAGTTTTCTGTAGGAAACCTATCGACAACATAATTTTCTATAGGAAACCTATCGACAACATAATTTTCTATAGGAAACCTATAGACGACACAATTTTTTATAGGCAATCTATCGACAACAAAATTTTCTATAGGAAATCTATCGACAACACAATTTTCTATAGGAAACCTATTGACAACATAATTTGCTATAGGCAATCTATCGACAACATAATTTTCTATAGGCAATCTATCGACAACATAGTTCTCTGTAGGAAACCTATCGACAACATAATTTTCTATAGGAAATCTATCGACAACACAATTTTCTATAGGAAATCTATCGACGACATAATTTTCTATAGGAAATCTATCGACAACATAATTTTTTATAGGAAATCTATCGACAACATAATTTTCTATAGGAAACCTATCGACAACATAATTTTTTACAGGCAATCTATCGACAACACAATTTTCTATAGGAAATCTATCGACAACATAATTTTCTATAGGCAATCTATCGACAACATAATTTTTTATAGGCAATCTATCGACAACATAATTTTCTATAGGAAACCTATCGACAACATAATTTTTTATAGGCAATCTATCGACAACACAATTTTCTATAGGAAATCTATCGACAACATAATTTTCTATAGGCAATCTATCGACAACACAATTTTCTATAGGCAATCTATCGACAACATAATTTTCTATAGGAAACCTATCGACAACACAATTTTCTATAGGCAATCTATCGACAACACAATTTTCTATAGGAAATCTATCGACAAAATAATTTTTTATAGGCAATCTATCGACAACATAATTTTCTATAGGCAATCTATCGACAACACAATTTTCTATAGGCAATCTATCGACAACATAATTTTCTATAGGACACCTATCGACAACATAATTTTTTATAGGCAATCTATCGACAACACAATTTTCTATAGGAAATCTATCGACAACATAATTTTCTATAGGCAATCTATCGACAACATAGATCTCTGTAGGAAACCTATCGACAACATAATTTTCTAAAGGAAACCTATCGACGACACAATTTTCTATAGGAAATCTATCGACAACACAATTTTCTATAGGAAATCTATCGACGACACAATTTTCTATAGGAAATCTATCGACAACACAATTTTCTATAGGAAATCTATCGACGACACAATTTTCTATAGGAAATCTATCGACAACATAATTTCCTATAGGAAATCTATCGACAACGTAAATTTCTATAGGAAATCTATCGACAACATAATTTTCTATAGGCAATCTATCGACAACACAATTTTCTCTAGGCAATCTATCGACAACATAATTTTCTATAGGAAATCTATCGACAACATAGTTTTCTGTAGGAAACCTACCGACAACATAATTTTCTATAGGAAATCTATAGACAACATAATTTTCTATAGGAAATCTATCGACAACATAGTTTTCTGTAGGAAATCTACCGACAACATAATTTTCTATAGGAAATCTATAGACAACATAATTTTCTATAGGAAATCTATCGACAACATAGTTTTCTGTAGGAAATCTATCGACAACATAGTTTTCTGTAGGAAACCTATCGACAACATAGTTTTCTGTAGGAAACCTATCGACAACACAATTTTCTATAGGAAACCTATCGACGACATAATTTTCTGTAGGAAATCTATCGACAACATAATTTTCTATTGGAAATCTATCGACAACATAATTTTCTATTGGAAATCTATCGACAACATAATTTTCTGTAGGAAGTCTGTCGACAACATAATTTTCTATAGGCAATCTATCGACAACATAATTTTCTATAGGCAATCTATCGACAACATAGTTTTCCGTAGGAAACCGATCGGCAACATAATTTTCTGTAGGAAATCTATCGACAACATAGTTTTTCGTAGGAAACCTATCGACAACATAGTTTTCTGTAGGAAATCTATCGACAACACAATTTTCTATAGGAAATCTATCGACAACATAATTTTCTGTAGGAAATCTATCGACAACATAGTTTTCCGTAGGAAACCTATCGACAACATAGTTTTCTGTAGGAAATCTATCGACAACACAATTTTCTATAGGAAATCTGTCGAAAACATAATTTTCTATAGGCAATCTATCGACAACATAATTTTCTATAGGCAATCTATCGACAACATAATTTTTTATAGGCAATCTATCGACAACATAATTTTCTATAGGAAACCTATCGACAACATAATTTTTTATAGGCAATCTATCGACAACACAATTTTCTATAGGAAATCTATCGACAACATAATTTTCTATAGGCAATCTATCGACAACACAATTTTCTATAGGCAATCTATCGACAACATAATTTTCTATAGGAAACCTATCGACAACACAATTTTCTATAGGCAATCTATCGACAACACAATTTTCTATAGGCAATCTATCGACAAAATAATTTTTTATAGGCAATCTATCGACAACATAATTTTCTATAGGCAATCTATCGACAACACAATTTTCTATAGGCAATCTATCGACAACATAATTTTCTATAGGAAACCTATCGACAACATAATTTTTTATAGGCAATCTATCGACAACACAATTTTCTATAGGAAATCTATCGACAACATAGTTCTCTGTAGGAAATCTATCGACAACATAGTTCTCTATAGGCAATCTATCGACAACACAATTTTCTATAGGAAATCTATCGACAACATAATTTTCTATAGGAAACCTATCGACGATACAATTTTTTATAGGCAATCTATCGACAACAAAATTTTCTATAGGAAATCTATCGACAACACAATTTTCTATAGGAAACCTATCGACAACATAATTTGCTATAGGCAATCTATCGACAACATAATTTTCTATAGGCAATCTATCGACAACATAGTTCTCTGTAGGAAACCTATCGACAACATAATTTTCTATAGGAAATCTATCGACAACACAATTTTCTATAGGAAATCTATCGACGACATAATTTTCTATAGGAAATCTACCGACAACATAATTTTTTATAGGAAATCTATCGACAACATAATTTTCTATAGGCAATCTATCGACAACATAATTTTTTATAGGCAATCTATTGACAACATAATTTTCTATAGGAAACCTATCGACAACATAATTTTTTATAGGCAATCTATCGACAACACAATTTTCTATAGGAAATCTATCGACGACATAATTTTCTATAGGCAATCTATGGACAACATAATTTTCTATAGGAAACCTATCGACAACATAATTTTTTATAGGCAATCTATCGACAACACAATTTTCTATAGGAAATCTATCGACAACATAATTTTCTATAGGCAATCTATCGACAACATAATTTTTTATAGGCAATCTATCGACAACATAATTTTCTATAGGAAACCTATCGACAACATAATTTTTTATAGGCAATCTATCGACAACACAATTTTCTATAGGAAATCTATCGATAACATAATTTTCTATAGGCAATCTATCGACAACACAATTTTCTATAGGCAATCTATCGACAACATAATTTTCTATAGGAAACCTATCGACAACACAATTTTCTATAGGCAATCTATCGACAACACAATTTTCTATAGGCAATCTATCGACAAAATAATTTTTTATGGGCAATCTATCGACAACATAATTTTCTATAGGCAATCTATCGACAACACAATTTTCTATAGGCAATTTATCGACAACATAATTTTCTATAGGCAATCTATCGACAACATAGATCTCTGTAGGAAACCTATCGACAACATAATTTTCTAAAGGAAACCTATCGACGACACAATTTTCTATAGGAAACCTATCGACAACACAATTTTCTATAGGAAATCTATCGACGACACAATTTTCTATAGGAAATCTATCGACAACACAATTTTCTATAGGAAATCTATCGACGACACAATTTTCTATAGGAAATCTATCGACAACATAATTTCCTATAGGAAATCTATCGACAACATAATTTTCTATAGGAAATCTATCGACAACATAATTTCTATAGGAAATCTATCGACAACATAATTTTCTATAGGCAATCTATCGACAACGTAAATTTCTATAGGAAATCTATCGACAACATAATTTTCTATAGGCAATCTATCGACAACATAGTTTTCTGTAGGAAACCTACAACATAATTTTCTATAGGAAATCTATCGACAACATAGTTTTCTGTAGGAAACCTACCGACAACATAATTTTCTATAGGAAATCTATCGACAACATAGTTTTCTGTAGGAAATCTACCGACAACATAATTTTCTATAGGAAATCTATAGACAACATAATTTTCTATAGGAAATCTATCGACAACATAGTTTTCTGTAGGAAACCTATCGACAACATAATTTTCTGTAGGAAATCTATCGACAACACAATTTTCTATAGGAAACCTATCGACGACATAATTTTCTGTAGGAAATCTATCGACAACATAATTTTCTATTGGAAATCTATCGACAACATAATTTTCTATTGCAAATCTATCGACAACATAATTTTCTGTAGGAGGTCTGTCGACAACTTAATTTTCTATAGGCAATCTATCGACAACATAATTTTCTATAGGCAATCTATCGACAACATAGTTTTCCGTAGGAAACCTATCGACAACATAATTTTCTGTAGGCAATCTATCAACAACATAATTTTCTATAGGCAATCTATCGACAACATAGTTTTCTGTAGGAAATCTATCGACAACACAATTTTCTATAGGAAATCTATCGACAACATAATTTTCTGTAGGAAATCTGTCGACAACATAATTTTCTATAGGCAATCTATCGACAACATAATTTTCTGTAGGAAATCTATCGACAACACAATTTTCTATAGGAAATCTATCGACAACATAATTTTCTGTAGGAAATCTGTCGAAAACATAATTTTCTATAGGCAATCTATCGACAACATAATTTTCTGTAGGAAATCTATCGACAACACAATTTTCTATAGGCAATCTATCGACAACATAATTTTCTGTAGGAAATCTATCGACAACACAATTTTCTATAGGAAATATATCGACAACATAATTTTCTGTAGGAAATCTATTGACAACATAATTTTCTGTAGGCAATCTATCGACAACATAGTTTTCTGTAGGAAACCTATCGACAACATAATTTTCTGTAGGCAATCTATCGACAACATAATTTTCTATAGGCAATCTATCGACAACATAGTTTTCTGTAGGAAACCTATCGACAACATAATTTTCTATAGGAAATCTATCGACAACATAGTTTTCTGTAGGAAACCTATCGACAACATAATTTTTTATAGGAAATCTATCGAGAACATAATTTTCTGTAGGCAATCTATGGACAACATAATTTTCTGTAGGAAATCTTTCGACAACATAATTTTCTATAGGCAATCTATCGACAACATAGTTTTCTGTAGGAAACCTATCGACAACATAATTTTCTATTGGAAATCTATCTACAACACAATTTTCTGTAGGAAATCTATCGACAACATAATTTACTATAGGAAATCTATCGACAACATAATTTTCTGTAGGAAACCTATCGACAACATAATTTTCTATAGGAAATCTATCGACAACATAGTTTTCTGTAGGAGACCTATCGACAACATAATTTACTATAGGAAATCTATCTACAACACAATTTTCTATAGGCAATCTATCGACAAAATAATTTTCTATAGGAAATCTATCGACAACATAGTTTTCTGTAGGAAACCTATCGACAACATAATTTTTTATAGGAAATCTATCGAGAACATAATTTTCTGTAGGCAGTCTATGGACAACATAATTTTCTGTAGGAAATCTTTCGACAACATAATTTTCTATAGGCAATCTATCGACAACATAGTTTTCTGTAGGAAACCTATCGACAAAATAATTTTCTATAGGAAATCTATCGACAACATAGTTTTCTGTAGGAAACCTATCGACAACATAATTTTTTATAGGAAATCTATCGAGAACATAATTTTCTGTAGGCAATCTATGGACAACATAATTTTCTGTAGGAAATCTTTCGACAACATAATTTTCTATAGGCAATCTATCGACAACATAGTTTTCTGTAGGAAACCTATCGACAAAATAATTTTCTATAGGAAATCTATCGACAACATAATTTTTTGTAGGAAATATATCGACAACATAATTTTCTTTAGGAAATCTATCGACAACATAATTTTCTGTAGGAAATCTATCGACAACATAATTTTCTATTGGAAATCTATCTACAACACAATTTTCTATAGGCAATCTATCGACAAAATAATTTTCTATAGGAAATCTATCGACAACATAGTTTTCTGTAGGAAACCTATCGACAACATAATTTTCTATTGGAAATCTATCTACAACACAATTTTCTGTAGGAAATCTATCGACAACATAATTTACTATAGGAAATCTATCGACAACATAATTTTCTGTAGGAAACCTATCGACAACATAATTTTCTATAGGAAATCTATCGACAACATAGTTTTCTGTAGGAGACCTATCGACAACATAATTTTCTATTGGAAACCTATCGACAACATAATTTTCTGTAGGCAATCTATCGACAACATAATTTTCTATAGGAAATCTATCGACAACATAATTTTCTGTAGGAAATCTATCGACAACATAATTTTCTGTAGGCAATCTATCGACAACATAGTTTTCTATAGGCAATCTATCGACAACATAATTTTCTATAGGAAATCTATCGACAACATAGTTTTCTGTAGGAAACCTATCGACAACATAATTTTTTATAGGAAATCTATCGAGAACATAATTTTCTGTAGGCAATCTATGGACAACATAATTTTCTGTAGGAAATCTTTCGACAACATAATTTTCTATAGGTAATCTATCGACAACATGGTTTTCTGTAGGAAACCTATCGACAACATAATTTTCTATTTGAAATCTATCTACAACACAATTTTCTATAGGCAATCTATCGACAAAATAATTTTCTATAGGAAATCTATCGACAACATAATTTTCTGTAGGAAATATATCGACAACATAATTTTCTTTAGGAAATCTATCGACAACATAATTTTCTGTAGGAAATCTGTCGACAACATAATTTTCTATAGGCAATCTATCGACAACATAGTTTTCTGAAGGAAACCTATCGACAACATAATTTTCTATAGGCAATCTATCGACAACATAATTTTCTTTAGGAAATCTATCGACAACATAATTTTCTATAGGCAATCTATCGACAACATAAGTTTCTATAGGCAATCTATCGACAACATAGTTTTCCGTAGGAAACCTATCGACAACATAATTTTCTATAGGAAACCTATCGACAACATAATTTTCTATAGGCAATCTATCGACAACATAGTTTTCTGTAGGAAACCTATCGACAACATAATTTTCTATTGGAAACCTATCGACAACATAATTTTCTGTAGGCAATCTATCGACAACAAAATTTTCTATAGGCAATCTATCGACAACATAGTTTTCTGTAGGAAACCTATCTACAACATAATTTTCTATAGGAAATCTATCGACAACATAATTTTCTGTAGGAAACCTATCGACAACATAATTTTCTATAGGAAATCTATCGACAACATAGTTTTCTGTAGGAAACCTATCGACAACATAATTTTTTATAGGAAATCTATCGAGAACATAATTTTCTGTAGGCAATCGATGGACAACATAATTTTCTGTAGGAAATCTTTCGACAACATAATTTTCTATAGGCAATCTATCGACAACATAGTTATCTGTAGGCAATCTATCGACAACAAAATTTTCTATAGGCAATCTATCGACAACATAATTTTCTTTAGGAAACCTATCGACAACACAATTTTCTATAGGCAATCTATCGACAACACAATTTTCTATAGGCAATCTATCGACAACATAGTTTTCTGTAGGAAACCTATCGACAACATAATTTTTTATAGGCAATCTATCGACAACACAATTTTCTATAGGAAATCTATCGACGACATAATTTTCTATAGGCAATCTATCGACAACATAATTTTCTATAGGAAACCTATCGACAACATAATTTTTTATAGGCAATCTATCGACAACACAATTTTCTATAGGAAATCTATCGACAACATAATTTTCTATAGGCAATCTATCGACAACATAATTTTTTATAGGCAATCTATCGACAACATAATTTTCTATAGGAAACCTATCGACAACATAATTTTTTATAGGCAATCTATCGACAACACAATTTTCTATAGGAAATCTATCGACAACATAATTTTCTATAGGCAATCTATCGACAACACAATTTTCTATAGGCAATCTATCGACAACACAATTTTCTATAGGCAATCTATCGACAAAATAATTTTTTATAGGCAATCTATCGACAACATAATTTTCTAAAGGCAATCTATCGACAACACAATTTTCTATAGGCAATCTATCGACAACACAATTTTCTATAGGAAATCTATCGACGACACAATTTTCTATAGGAAATCTATCGACGACACAATTTTCTATAGGAAATCTATCGACAACACAATTTTCTATAGGAAATCTATCGACGACACAATTTTCTATAGGAAATCTATCGACAACATAATTTCCTATAGGAAATCTATCGACAACATAATTTTCTATAGGAAATCTATTGACAACATAATTTTCTATAGGAAATCTATCGACAACATAATTTTCTATAGGCAATCTATTGACAACACAATTTTCTATAGGCAATCTATCGACAACATAATTTTCTATAGGAAATCTATCGACGACATAATTTTCTATAGGCAATCTATCGACAACATAGTTCTCTGTAGGAAACCTATCGACAACATAATTTTCTATAGGAAACCTATCGACGACACAATTTTCTATAGGAAATCTATCGACGACACAATTTTCTATAGGAAATCTATCGACAACACAATTTTCTATAGGAAATCTATCGACGACACAATTTTCTATAGGAAATCTATCGACAACATAATTTCCTATAGGAAATCTATCGACAACATAATTTTCTATAGGAAATCTATTGACAACATAATTTTCTATAGGAAATCTATCGACAACATAATTTTCTATAGGCAATCTATTGACAACACAATTTTCTATAGGCAATCTATCGACAACATAATTTTTTATAGGCAATCTATCGACAACATAGTTTTCTGTAGGAAACCTACCGACAACATAATTTTCTATAGGAAATCTATAGACAACATAATTTTCTATAGGAAATCTATCGACAACATAGTTTTCTGTAGGAAACCTATCGACAACATATTTTTCTATAGGAAATCTATCGACAACATAGTTTTCTGTAGGAAACCTATCGACAACATAATTTTCTGTAGGAAACCTATCGACAACATAATTTTCTGTAGGAAACCTATCGACAACATAATTTTCTATAGGAAATCTATCGACAACATAGTTTTCTGTAGGGAATCTATCGACAACATAATTTACTATAGGAAATCTATCGACAACATAATTTTCTGTAGGAAACCTATCGACAACATAATTTTCTGTAGGAAACCTATCGACAACATATTTTTCTATAGGAAATTTATCGACAACATAATTTTCTATAGGAAATCTATCGACAACATAGTTTTCTGTAGGAAACCTATCGACAACATAATTTTCTATTGGAAATCTATCGACAACACAATTTTCTATAGGAAATCTATCGACAACATAATTTTCTGTAGGCAATCTATCGAAAACATAATTTGCTATAGGCAATCTATCGACAACATAATTTCCTATAGGCAATCTATCGACAACATAATTTTCTGTAGGAAATCTGTCGACAACATAATTTTCTATAGGCAATCTATCGACAACATAATATTCTATTGGAAATCTATCGACAACACAATTTTCTATAGGAAATCTATCGACAACATAATTTTCTGTAGGCAATCTATCGACAACATAATTTGCTATAGGCAATCTATCGACAACATAATTTTCTATATGAAATCTATCGACAACATAATTTTCTATAGGAAATCTATCGACAACATAATTTTCTATATGAAATCTATCGACAACATAATTTCCTATAGGAAATCTATCGACAACATAATTTTCTATATGAAATCTATCGACAACATAATTTTCTATAGGAAATCTATCGACAACACAATTTTCTATAGGAAATCTATCGACAACATAATTTTCTGTAGGCAATCTATCGACAACATAATTTGCTATAGGCAATCTATCGACAACATAATTTTCTATATGAAATCTATCGACAACATAATTTGCTATAGGCAATCTATCGACAACATAATTTTCTATATGAAATCTATCGACAACATAATTTCCTATAGGAAATCTCTCGACAACATAATTTTCTATATGAAATCTATCGACAACATAATTTTCTATAGGAAATCTATCGACAACATAATTTTCTATAGGCAATCTATCGACAACATAGTTTTCTGTAGGAAACCTATCGACAACATAATTTTCTATAGGAAATCTATCGACAACATAATTTTCTGTAGGAAACCTATCGCCAACATAGTTTTCTATAGGAAATCTATCGACAACATAATTTTCTATAGGAAATCTATCGACAACATAATTTTCTATAGGAAACCTATCGACAACATAATTTTCTATAGGAAATCTATCGACAACATAATTTTCTATAGGAAATCTATCGACAACATAATTTTCTGTAGGAAATCTATCGACAACATAATTTTCTATATGAAATCTATCGACAACATAATTTTCTATAGGCAATCTATCGACAACATAGTTTTCTGTAGGAAACCTATCGACAACATAATTTTCTATAGGAAATCTATCGACAACATAATTTTCTGTAGGAAACCTATCGACAACATAATTTTCTATAGGAAATCTATCGACAACATAGTTTTCTGTAGGAAACCTATCGACAACATAATTTTCTATAGGAAATCTATCGACAACATAATTTTCTGTAGGCAATCTATCGACAACATAATTTTCTGTAGGAAATCTGTCGACAACAAAATTTTCTGTAGGCAATCTATCGACACCATAATTTTCTATAGGAAATCTATCGACAACATAATTTTCTGTAGGTAATCTATCGACAACATAATTTTCTGTAGGCAATCTATCGACAACATAGTTTTCTGTAGGAAACCTATCGACAACATAATTTTCTATAGGAAATCTGTTGACAACATAATTTTCGGTAGGTAACCTATCGACAACATAATTTTCTATTGGAAATCTATCGACAACACAATTTTCTGTAGGAAATCTATCGACAACATAATTTTCTATAGGCAATCTATCGACAACATAATTTTCTATAGGCAATCTATCGACAACATAATTTTCTGTAGGAAATCTATCGACAACACAATTTTCTATAGGCAATCTATCGACAACATAATTTTCTGTAGGAAATCTATCGACAACACAATTTTCTATAGGAAACCTATCGACGAAATAATTTTCTGTAGGAAATCTATCGACAACATAATTTTCTATTGGAAATCTATCGACAACATAATTTTCTATTGGAAATCTATCGACAACATAATTTACTATAGGAAATCTATCGACAACATAATTTACTATAGGAAATCTATTGACAACATAGTTTTCTGTAGGAAACCTACCGACAACATAATTTTCTATAGGAAATCTATTGACAACATAGTTTTCTGTAGGAAACCTATCGACAACATAATTTACTATAGGAAATCTATCGACAACATAATTTACTATAGGAAATCTATCGACAACAAAATTTTCTGTAGGAAACCTACCGACAACATAATTTTCTATAGGAAATCTATCGACAACATAGTTTTCTGTACGAAATCTATCGACAACATAATTTACTATAGGAAATCTATCGACAACATAATTTACTATAGGAAATCTATCGACAACATAGTTTTCTGTAGGAAACCTATCGACAACATAATTTTCTATAGGCAATCTATCGACAACATAATTTTCTATAGGCAATCTATCGACAACATAATTTACTATAGGAAATCTATCGACAACATAGTTTTCTGTAGGAGACCTATCGACAACATAATTTACTATAGGCAATCTATCGACAACATAATTTTCTATAGGAAATCTATCGACAACATAGTTTTCTATTGGAAATCTATCGACAACATAGTTTTCTGTAGGACACCTACCGACAACATAATTTTCTATAGGAAATCTATTGACAACATAGTTTTCTGTAGGAAACCTATCGACAACATAATTTACTATAGGAAATCTATCGACAGCATAATTTTCTGTAGGAAACCTACCGACAACATAATTTTCTATAGGAAATCTATCGACAACATAGTTTTCTGTAGGAAATCTATCGACAACATAATTTACTATAGGAAATCTATCGACAACATAGTTTTCTGTAGGAAACCTATCGACAACATAATTTTCTATAGGAAATCTATCGACAACATAGTTTTCTATTGGAAATCTATCGACAACATAGTTTTCTGTAGGACACCTACCGACAACAAAATTTTCTATAGGAAATCTATTGACAACATAATTTTCTGTAGGCAATCTATCGACAACATAATTTTCTATAGGAAATCTATCGACAACATAATTTTCTATAGGCAATCTATCGACAACATAATTTTCTATAGGAAATCTATCGACAACATAATTTTCTATAGGCAATCTATCGACAACATAATTTTCTGTAGGAAATCTGTCGACAACATAATTTTCTGTAGGAAATCTGTCGACAACATAATTTTCTATAGGCAATCTATCGACAACATAATTTTCTATAGGCAATCTATCGACAACATAATTTTCTATAGGAAATCTATCGACAACATAGTTTTCTGTAGGAGACCTATCGACAACATAATTTACTATAGGCAATCTATCGACAACATAATTTTCTATAGGAAATCTATCGACAACATAGTTTTCTATTGGAAATCTATCGACAACATAGTTTTCTATTGGAAATCTATCGACAACATAGTTTTCTGTAGGACACCTACCGACAACATAATTTTCTATAGGAAATCTATTGACAACATAGTTTTCTGTAGGAAACCTATCGACAACATAGTTTTCTGTAGGAAATCTATCGACAACATAATTTACTATAGGAAATCTATCGACAACATAGTTTTCTGTAGGAAACCTATCGACAACATAATTTTCTATAGGCAATCTATCGACAACATAATTTTCTGTAGGAAATCTGTCGACAACATAGTTTTCTATTGGAAATCTATCGACAACATAGTTTTCTGTAGGACACCTACCGACAACATAATTTTCTATAGGAAATCTATTGACAACATAGTTTTCTGTAGGAAACCTATCGACAACATAATTTACTATAGGAAATCTATCGACAACATAATTTTCTGTAGGAAACCTACCGACAACATAATTTTCTATAGGAAATCTATCGATAACATAGTTTTCTGTAGGAAACCTATCGACAACATAATTTACTATAGGAAATCTATCGACAACATAATTTTCTGTAGGAAACCTACCGACAACATAATTTTCTATAGGAAATCTATCGACAACATAGTTTTCTGTAGGAAATCTATCGACAACATAATTTTCTATAGGAAATCTATCGACAACATAGTTTTCTGTAGGAAATCTATCGACAACATAATTTACTATAGGAAATCTATCGACAACACAATTTTCTGTAGGAAATCTATCGACAACATAATTTACTATAGGAAATCTATCGACAACATAATTTTCTGTAGGAAACCTATCGACAACATAATTTTCTATAGGAAATCTATCGACAACATAGTTTTCTGTAGGAGACCTATCGACAACATAATTTTCTGTAGGAAACATATCGACAACATAATTTTCTATAGGAAATCTATTGACAACATAGTTTTCTGTAGGAAACATATCGACAACATAATTTTCTTTAGGAAATCTATCGACAACAAAATTTTCTATAGGCAATCTATCGACAACATAATTTTCTGTAGGCAATCTATCGACAACAAAATTTTCTATAGGCAATCTATCGACAACATAGTTTTCCGTAGGAAACCTATCGACAACATAATTTTCTATAGGAAACCTATCGACAACATAATTTTCTATAGGACACCTATCGACAACATAATTTACTATAGGAAATCTATCGACAACATAATTTTCTGTAGGAAATCTATCGACAACACAATTTTCTATAGGAAACCTATCGACGACATAATTTTCTGTAGGAAATCTATCGACAACATAATTTTCTATTTTAAATCTATCGACAACATAATTTTCTATTGGAAATCTATCGACAACACAATTTTCTATAGGAAATCTATCAACAACATTACTTTCTGTAGGCAATCTATCGACAACATAATTTTCTATAGGCAATCTATCGACAACATAATTTTCTATAGGCAATCTATCGACAACATAGTTTTCTGTAGGAAACCTATCGACAACATAATTTTCTATAGGAAATCTCTCGACAACATAATTTTCTGTAGGAAGTCTGTCGACAACATAATTTTCTATAGGCAATCTATCGACAACATAATTTTCTATAGGCTATCTATCGACAACATAGTTTTCTGTAGGAAACCTATCGACAACATAATTTTCTGTAGGCAATCTATCAACAACATAATTTTCTATAGGCAATCTATCGACAACATAGTTTTCTGTAGGAAATCTATCGACAACATAGTTTTCTGTAGGACACCTACCGACAACATAATTTTCTATAGGAAATCTATCGACAACATAATTTTCTGTAGGAAACCTACCGACAACATAATTTTCTATAGGAAATCTATCGACAACATAATTTTCTTTAGGAAATCTATCGACAACAAAATTTTCTATAGGCAATCTATCGACAACATAATTTTCTGTAGGCAATCTATCGACAACAAAATTTTCTATAGGCAATCTATCGACATCATAGTTTTCCGTAGGAAATCTATCGACAACATAATTTTCTATAGGAAACCTATCGACAACATAATTTTCTATAGGAAACATATCGACAACATAATTTTCTTTAGGAAATCTATCGACAACAAAATTTTCTATAGGCAATCTATCGACAACATAGTTTTCCGTAGGAAACCTATCGACAACATAGTTTTCCGTAGGAAACCTATCGACAACATAATTTTCTATAGGAAACCTATCGACAACATAATTTTCTATAGGAAACCTATCGACAACATAATTTTCTATAGGAAACATATCGACAACATAATTTTCTTTAGGAAATCTATCGACAACAAAATTTTCTATAGGCAATCTATCGACAACATAATTTTCTGTAGGCAATCTATCGACAACAAAATTTTCTATAGGCAATCTATCGACAACATAGTTTTCCGTAGGAAACCTATCGACAACATAATTTTCTATAGGAAACCTATCGACAACATAATTTACTATAGGAAATCTATCGACAACATAATTTTCTGTAGGAAACCTACCGACAACATAATTTTCTATAGGAAATCTATCGACAACATAGTTTTCTGTAGGAAATCTATCGACAACATAATTTACTATATTAAATCTATCGACAACATAATTTACTATAGGAAATCTATCGACAACATAATTTTCTGTAGGAAATCTGTCGACAACATAATTTTCTGTAGGAAATCTATCGACAACATAATTTACTATATTAAATCTATCGACAACATAATTTACTATAGGAAATCTATCGACAACATAATTTTCTGTAGGAAATCTGTCGACAACATAGTTTCCTGTAGGAAACCTATCGACAACATAATTTTCTATAGGCAATCTATCGACAACATAATTTTCTGTAGGAAATCTGTCGACAACATAATTTTCTATAGGCAATCTATCGACAACACAATTTTCTATAGGCAATCTATCGACAACATAATTTTCTATAGGAAATCTATCGACAACATAGTTTTCTGTAGGAGACCTATCGACAACATAATTTACTATAGGCAATCTATAGACAACATAATTTTCTATAGGAAATCTATCGACAACATAGTTTTCTGTAGGAAATCAATCGACAACATAATTTACTATAGGAAATCTATCGACAACATAATTTACTATAGGAAATCTATCGACAACATAGTTTTCTGTAGGAAACCTATCGACAACATAATTTTCTATAGGCAATCTATCGACAACATAATTTTCTGTAGGAAATCTGTCGACAACATAGTTTTCTATTGGAAATCTATCGACAACATAGTTTTCTGTAGGACACCTACCGACAACATAATTTTCTATAGGAAATCTATTGACAACATAGTTTTCTGTAGGAAACCTATCGACAACATAATTTACTATAGGAAATCTATCGACAACATAATTTTCTGTAGGAAATCTATCGACAACATAATTTTCTGTAGGAAACCTACCGACAACATAATTTTCTATAGGAAATCTATCGACAACATAGTTTTCTGTAGGAAACCTATCGACAACATAATTTACTATAGGAAATCTATCGACAACATAATTTTCTATTGGAAATCTATCGACAACATAGTTTTCTATTGGAAATCTATCGACAACATAGTTTTCTGTAGGACACCTACCGACAACATAATTTTCTATAGGAAATCTATTGACAACATAGTTTTCTGTAGGAAACCTATCGACAACATAATTTACTATAGGAAATCTATCGACAACATAATTTTCTGTAGGAAACCTACCGACAACATAATTTTCTATAGGAAATCTATCGACAACATAGTTTTCTGTAGGAAATCTATCGACAACATAATTTACTATAGGAAATCTATCGACAACATAATTTACTATAGGAAATCTATCGACAACATAGTTTTCTGTAGGAAACCTATCGACAACATAATTTACTATAGGAAATCTATCGACAACATAATTTTCTGTAGGCAACCTACCGACAACATAATTTTCTATAGGAAATCTATCGACAACATAGTTTTCTGTAGGAAACCTATCGACAACATAATTTACTATAGGAAATCTATCGACAACATAGTTTTCTGTAGGAAACCTATCGACAACATAATTTTCTATAGGCAATCTATCGACAACATAATTTTCTGTAGGAAATCTGTCGACAACATAATTTTCTATAGGCAATCTATCGACAACATAATTTTCTATAGGCAATCTATCGACAACATAATTTTCTATAGGCAATCTATCGACAACATAATTTTCTGTAGGAAATCTGTCGACAACATAATTTTCTATAGGCAATCTATCGACAACATAATTTTCTATAGGCAATCTATCGACAACATAGTTTTCTGTAGGAGACCTATCGACAACATAATTTACTATAGGAAATCTATCGACAACATAATTTTCTATAGGCAATCTATCGACAACATAATTTTCTGTAGGAAATCTGTCGACAACATAATTTTCTATAGGCAATCTATCGACAACATAATTTTCTATAGGCAATCTATCGACAACATAATTTTCTATAGGAAATCTATCGACAACATAGTTTTCTGTAGGAGACCTATCGACAACATAATTTACTATAGGAAATCTATCGACAACATAGTTTTCTGTAGGACACCTATCGACAACATAATTTACTATAGGAAATCTATCGACAACATAATTTTCTGTAGGAAGCCTACCGACAACATAATTTTCTATAGGAAATCTATCGACAACATAATTTTCTGTAGGAAATCTATCGACAACACAATTTTCTATAGGCAATCTAACGACAACATAATTTTCTGTAGGAAATCTATCGACAACACAATTTTCTATAGGAAACATATCGACGACATAATTTTCTGTAGGAAATCTATCGACAACATAGTTTTCTGTAGGAAATCTATCGACAACATAATTTTCTATTGGAAATCTATCGACAACACAATTTTCTATAGGAAATCTATCGACAACATTATTTTCTGTAGGCAATCTATCGACAACATAATTTTCTATAGGCAATCTATCGACAACATAATTTTCTATAGGAAATCTCTCGACAACATAATTTTCTGTAGGAAGTCTGTCGACAACATAATTTTCTATAGGCAATCTCTCGACAACATAATTTTCTATAGGCAATCTATCGACAACATAGTTTTCTATAGGCAATCTATCGACAACATAGTTTTCTGTAGGAAATCTATCGACAACACAATTTTCTGTAGGAAACCTATCGACAACATAATTTTCTGTAGGCAATCTGTCGACAACATAATTTTCTATAGGCGATCTATCGACAACATAATTTTCTGTAGGAAATCTATCGACAACACAATTTTCTATAGGAAATCTATCGACAACAAAATTTTCTGTAGGAAATCTGTCGACAACATAATTTTCTATAGGAAATCTATCGACAACATAATTTTCTGTAGGAAACCTATCGACAACATAATTTTCTATAGGAAATCTATCGACAACATAGTTTTCTGTAGGACACCTACCGACAACATAATTTTCTGTAGGAAATCTATTGACAACATAGTTTTCTGTAGGAAACCTATCGACAACATAATTTACTATAGGAAATCTATCGACAACATAATTTTCTGTAGGAAACCTACCGACAACATAATTTTCTATAGGAAATCTATCGACAACATAGTTTTCTGTAGGAAATCTATCGACAACATAATTTACTATAGGAAATCTATCGACAACATAATTTACTATAGGAAATCTATCGACAACATAGTTTTCTGTAGGAAACCTATCGACAACATAATTTACTATAGGAAATCTATCGACAACATAATTTTCTGTAGGCAACCTACCGACAACATAATTTTCTATAGGAAATCTATCGACAACATAGTTTTCTGTAGGAAACCTATCGACAACATAATTTACTATAGGAAATCTATCGACAACATAATTTACTATAGGAAATCTATCGACAACATAGTTTTCTGTAGGAAACCTATCGACAACATAATTTTCTATAGGCAATCTATCGACAACATAATTTTCTGTAGGAAATCTGTCGACAACATAATTTTCTATAGGCAATCTATCGACAACATAATTTTCTATAGGCAATCTATCGACAACATAATTTTCTATAGGCAATCTATCGACAACATAATTTTCTGTAGGAAATCTGTCGACAACATAATTTTCTATAGGCAATCTATCGACAACATAATTTTCTATAGGCAATCTATCGACAACATAATTTTCTATAGGAAATCTATCGACAACATAGTTTTCTGTAGGAGACCTATCGACAACATAATTTACTATAGGAAATCTATCGACAACATAATTTTCTATAGGCAATCTATCGACAACATAATTTTCTGTAGGAAATCTGTCGACAACATAATTTTCTATAGGCAATCTATCGACAACATAATTTTCTATAGGCAATCTATCGACAACATAATTTTCTATAGGAAATCTATCGACAACATAGTTTTCTGTAGGAGACCTATCGACAACATAATTTACTATAGGAAATCTATCGACAACATAGTTTTCTGTAGGACACCTATCGACAACATAATTTACTATAGGAAATCTATCGACAACATAATTTTCTGTAGGAAGCCTACCGACAACATAATTTTCTATAGGAAATCTATCGACAACATAATTTTCTGTAGGAAATCTATCGACAACACAATTTTCTATAGGCAATCTAACGACAACATAATTTTCTGTAGGAAATCTATCGACAACACAATTTTCTATAGGAAACCTATCGACGACATAATTTTCTGTAGGAAATCTATCGACAACATAGTTTTCTGTAGCAAATCTATCGACAACATAATTTTCTATTGGAAATCTATCGACAACACAATTTTCTATAGGAAATCTATCGACAACATTATTTTCTGTAGGCAATCTATCGACAACATAATTTTCTATAGGCAATCTATCGACAACATAATTTTCTATAGGCAATCTATCGACAACATAGTTTTCTGTAGGAAACCTATCGACAACATAATTTTCTATAGGAAATCTCTCGACAACATAATTTTCTGTAGGAAGTCTGTCGACAACATAATTTTCTATAGGCAATCTCTCGACAACATAATTTTCTATAGGCAATCTATCGACAACATAGTTTTCTATAGGCAATCTATCGACAACATAGTTTTCTGTAGGAAATCTATCGACAACACAATTTTCTGTAGGAAACCTATCGACAACATAATTTTCTGTAGGCAATCTGTCGACAACATAATTTTCTATAGCCGATCTATCGACAACATAATTTTCTGTAGGAAATCTATCGACAACACAATTTTCTATAGGAAATCTATCGACAACAAAATTTTCTGTAGGAAATCTGTCGACAACATAATTTTCTATAGGAAATCTATCGACAACATAATTTTCTGTAGGAAACCTATCGACAACATAATTTTCTATAGGAAATCTATCGACAACATAGTTTTCTGTAGGAAACCTATCGACAACATAATTTTTTATAGGAAATCTATCGAGAACATAATTTTCTGTAGGCAATCTATGGACAACATAATTTTCTGTAGGAAATCTTTCGACAACATAATTTTCTATAGGCAATCTATCGACAACATAGTTTTCTGTAGGAAACCTATCGACAACATAATTTTCTATTGGAAATCTATCTACAACACAATTTTCTGTAGGAAATCTATCGACAACATAATTTACTATAGGAAATCTATCGACAACATAATTTTCTGTAGGAAACCTATCGACAACATAATTTTCTATAGGAAATCTATCGACAACATAGTTTTCTGTAGGAGACCTATCGACAACATAATTTACTATAGGAAACATATCGACAACATAATTTTCTTTAGGAAATCTATCGACAACAAAATTTTCTATAGGCAATCTATCGACAACATAATTTTCTGTAGGCAATCTATCGACAACAAAATTTTCTATAGGCAATCTATCGACAACATAGTTTTCCGTAGGAAACCTATCGACAACATAGTTTTCTGTAGAAAATCTATCGACAACATAATTTTCTATAGGAAATCTATTGACAACATAATTTTCTGTAGGACACCTATCGACAACATAATTTACTATAGGAAATCTATCGACAACATAATTTTCTGTAGGAAATCTATCGACAACACAATTTTCTATAGGCAATCTAACGACAACATAATTTTCTGTAGGAAATCTATCGACAACACAATTTTCTATAGGAAACCTATCGACGACATAATTTTCTGTAGGAAATCTATCGACAACATAATTTTCTATTGGAAATCTATCGACAACATAATTTTCTATTGGAAATCTATCGACAACACAATTTTCTATAGGAAATCTATCGACAACATTATTTTCTGTAGGAAACCTATCGACAACATAATTTTCTATAGGAAATCTTTCGACAACATAATTTTCTGTAGGAAGTCTGTCGACAACATAATTTTCTATAGGCAATCTATCAACAACATAATTTTCTATAGGCAATCTATCGACAACATAGTTTTCTGTAGGAAATCTATCGACAACACAATTTTCTATAGGAAATCTATCGACAACATAATTTTCTGTAGGAAATCTGTCGACAACATAATTTTCTATAGGCGATCTATCGACAACATAATTTTCTGTAGGAAATCTATCGACAACACAATTTTCTGTAGGCAATCTATCAACAACATAATTTTCTATAGGCAATCTATCGACAACATAGTTTTCTATAGGCAATCTATCGACAACATAGTTTTCTGTAGGAAATCTATCGACAACACAATTTTCTGTAGGCAATCTATCAACAACATAATTTTCTATAGGCAATCTATCGACAACATAGTGTTCTGTAGGAAATCTATCGACAACACAATTTTCTATAGGAAATCTATCGACAACATAATTTTCTGTAGGAAATCTGTCGACAACATAATTTTCTATAGGCGATCTATCGACAACATAATTTTCTGTAGGAAATCTATCGACAACACAATTTTCTATAGGAAATCTATCGACAACATAATTTTCTGTAGGAAATCTGTCGACAACATAATTTTCTATAGGAAATCTATCGACAACATAATTTTCTGTAGGAAACCTACCGACAACATAATTTTCTATAGGAAATCTATCGACAACATAGTTTTCTGTAGGAAATCTATCGACAACATAATTTTCGATAGGAAACCTATCGACAACATAATTTTCTATAGGAAATCTATCGACAACATAGTTTTCTGTAGGAAATCTATCGACAACATAATTTCCTATAGGAAATCTATCGACAACATAGTTTTCTGTAGGAAATCTATCGACAACATAATTTCCTATAGGAAATCTATCGACAACATAGTTTTCTGTAGGA
This sequence comes from Sarcophaga caerulescens, assembly GCA_927399465.1. Taxonomy (NCBI): domain Eukaryota; kingdom Metazoa; phylum Arthropoda; class Insecta; order Diptera; family Sarcophagidae; genus Sarcophaga; species Sarcophaga caerulescens. The sequence continues at coordinate 25,711,105 of OV656867.1, forward strand.
AACCTATCGACAACGCAATTTTCTATAGGAAATCTATCGACAACATAATTTTCTGTAGGAAATCTATCGACAACATAATTTTCGATAGGAAACCTATCGACAACATAATTTTCTGTAGGAAATCTATCGACAACATAATTTCCTATAGGAAATCTATCGACAACATAGTTTTCTGTAGGAAACCTATCGACAACGCAATTTTCTATAGGAAATCTATCGACAACATAATTTTCTGTAGGAAATCTATCGACAACATAATTTTCGATAGGAAATCTATCGACAACATAATTTTCTGTAGGAAATCTATCGACAACATAATTTTCGATAGGAAACCTATCGACAACATAATTTTCTATAGGAAATCTATCGACAACATAGTTTTCTGTAGGAAATCTATCGACAACACAATTTTCTATAGGAAATCTATCGACAACATAATTTTCTGTAGGAAATCTATCGACAACATAATTTCCTATAGGAAATCTATCGACAACATAGTTTTCTGTAGGAAACCTATCGACAACGCAATTTTCTATAGGAAATCTATCGACAACATAATTTTCTGTAGGAAATCTATCGACAACATAATTTCCTATAGGAAATCTATCGACAACATAGTTTTCTGTAGGCAATCTATCGACAACAAAATTTTCTATAGGCAATCTATCGACAACATAGTTTTCCGTGGGAAACCTATCGACAACATAATTTTCTATAGGAAACCTATCGACAACATAATTTTCTATAGGACACCTATCGACAACATAATTTTCTGTAGGAAATCTATCGACAATATAATTTTCTATAGGAAATCTATCGACAACATAGTTTTCTGTAGGAAATCTATCGACAACATAATTTCCTATAGGAAATCTATCGACAACATAGTTTTCTGTAGGAAACCTATCGACAACGCAATTTTCTATAGGAAATCTATCGACAACATAATTTTCTGTAGGAAATCTATCGACAACATAATTTTCGATAGGAAACCTATCGACAACATAATTTTCTGTAGGAAATCTATCGACAACATAATTTCCTATAGGAAATCTATCGACAACATAGTTTTCTGTAGGAAACCTATCGACAACGCAATTTTCTATAGGAAATCTATCGACAACATAATTTTCTGTAGGAAATCTATCGACAACATAATTTTCGATAGGAAATCTATCGACAACATAATTTTCTGTAGGAAATCTATCGACAACATAATTTTCGATAGGAAACCTATCGACAACATAATTTTCTATAGGAAATCTATCGACAACATAGTTTTCTGTAGGAAACCTACCGACAACATAATTTTCTATAGGAAATCTATCGACAACATAGTTTTCTGTAGGAAATCTATCGACAACATAATTTTCGATAGGAAACCTATCGACAACATAATTTTCTATAGGAAATCTATCGACAACATAGTTTTCTGTAGGAAATCTATCGACAACATAATTTCCTATAGGAAATCTATCGACAACATAGTTTTCTGTAGGAAATCTATCGACAACATAATTTCCTATAGGAAATCTATCGACAACATAGTTTTCTGTAGGAAACCTATCGACAACGCAATTTTCTATAGGAAATCTATCGACAACATAATTTTCTGTAGGAAATCTATCGACAACATAATTTTCGATAGGAAACCTATCGACAACATAATTTTCTGTAGGAAATCTATCGACAACATAATTTCCTATAGGAAATCTATCGACAACATAGTTTTCTGTAGGAAACCTATCGACAACGCAATTTTCTATAGGAAATCTATCGACAACATAATTTTCTGTAGGAAATCTATCGACAACATAATTTTCGATAGGAAATCTATCGACAACATAATTTTCTATAGGAAATCTATCGACAACATAATTTTCTGTAGGCAATCTATCGACAACATAATTTTCTATAGGCAATCTATCGACAACATAATTTTCTATAGACAATCTATCGACAACATAGTTTTCTGTAGGAAACCTATCGACAACATAATTTTCTATAGGAAATCTCTCGACAACATAATTTTCTGTAGGAAATCTATCGACAACATAGTTTTCTGTAGGAAACCTATCGACAACATAATTTTCTGTAGGCAGTCTATCAACAACATAATTTTCTATAGGCAATCTATCGACAACATAGTTTTCTGTAGGAAATCTATCGACAACATAGTTTTCTGTAGGACACCTACCGACAACATAATTTTCTATAGGAAATCTATTGACAACATAGTTTTCTGTAGGAAACCTATCGACAACATAATTTACTATAGGAAATCTATCGACAACATAATTTTCTGTAGGAAACCTACCGACAACATAATTTTCTATAGGAAATCTATCGACAACATAGTTTTCTGTAGGAAATCTATCGACAACATAATTTACTATAGGAAATCTATCGACAACATAGTTTTCTGTAGGAAACCTATCTACAACATAATTTTCTATAGGCAATCTATCGACAACATAATTTTCTGTAGGAAATCTGTCGACAACATAATTTTCTATAGGCAATCTATCGACAACATAATTTTCTATAGGCAATCTATCGACAACATAATTTTCTATAGGAAATCTATCGACAACATAGTTTTCTGTAGGAGACCTATCGACAACATAATTTACTATAGGCAATCTATCGACAACATAATTTTCTATAGGATATCTATCGACAACATAGTTTTCTGTAGGAAATCTATCGACAACATAATTTACTATAGGAAATCTATCGACAACATAATTTACTATAGGAAATCTATCGACAACATAGTTTTCTGTAGGAAACCTATCGACAACATAATTTTCTATAGGCAATCTATCGACAACATAATTTTCTATAGGATATCTATCGACAACATAGTTTTCTGTAGGAAATCTGTCGACAACATAATTTTCTATAGGCAATCTATCGACAACATAATTTTCTATAGGCAATCTATCGACAACATAATTTTCTATAGGAAATCTATCGACAACATAGTTTTCTGTAGGAGACCTATCGACAACATAATTTACTATAGGCAATCTATCGACAACATAATTTTCTATAGGATATCTATCGACAACATAGTTTTCTGTAGGAAATCTATCGACAACATAATTTACTATAGGAAATCTATCGACAACATAATTTACTATAGGAAATCTATCGACAACATAATTTACTATAGGAAATCTATCGACAACATAATTTTCTGTAGGAAATCTGTCGACAACATAGTTTTCTATTGGAAATCTATCGACAACATAGTTTTCTGTAGGACACCTACCGACAACATAATTTTCTATAGGAAATCTATTGACAACATAATTTACTATAGGAAATCTATCGACAACATAATTTTCTGTAGGAAATCTGTCGACAACATAGTTTTCTATTGGAAATCTATCGACAACATAATTTTCTGTAGGAAACCTACCGACAACATAATTTTCTATAGGAAATCTATCGACAACATAGTTTTCTGTAGGAAACCTATCGACAACATAATTTACTATAGGAAATCTATCGACAACATAATTTTCTATTGGAAATCTATCGACAACATAGTTTTCTATTGGAAATCTATCGACAACATAGTTTTCTGTAGGACACCTACCGACAACATAATTTTCTATAGGAAATCTATCGACAACATAGTTTTCTGTAGGAAATCTATCGACAACATAATTTACTATAGGAAATCTATCGACAACATAATTTACTATAGGAAATCTATCGACAACATAGTTTTCTGTAGGAAACCTATCGACAACATAATTTTCTATAGGCAATCTATCGACAACATAATTTTCTATAGGAAATCTATCGACAACATAGTTTTCTGTAGGAGACCTATCGACAACATAATTTACTATAGGCAATCTATCGACAACATACTTTTCTATAGGAAATCTATCGACAACATAGTTTTCTGTAGGAAACCTATCGACAACATAATTTTCTATAGGAAATCTCTCGACAACATAATTTTCTGTAGGAAGTCTGTCGACAACATAATTTTCTATAGGCAATCTCTCGACAACATAATTTTCTATAGGCAATCTATCGACAACATAGTTTTCTATAGGCAATCTATCGACAACATAGTTTTCTGTAGGAAACCTATCGACAACATAATTTTCTATAGGCAATCTATCGACAACATAATTTTCTGTAGGAAATCTGTCGACAACATAATTTTCTATAGGCAATCTATCGACAACATAGTTTTCTATAGGCAATCTATCGACAACATAGTTTTCTGTAGGAAACCTATCGACAACATAATTTTCTATAGGCAATCTATCGACAACATAGTTTTCTGTAGGAAACCTATCGACAACATAATTTTCTGTAGGCAATCTATCGACAACATAATTTACTATAGGAAATCTATCGACAACATAGTTTTCTGTAGGAAACCTATCGACAACATAATTTTCTATAGGCAATCTATCGACAACATAATTTTCTGTAGGAAATCTGTCGACAACATAATTTTCTATAGGCAATCTATCGACAACATAATTTTCTATAGGCAATCTATCGACAACATAATTTTCTATAGGCAATCTATCGACAACATAATTTTCTGTAGGAAATCTGTCGACAACATAATTTTCTATAGGCAATCTATCGACAACATAATTTTCTATAGGCAATCTATCGACAACATAATTTTCTATAGGAAATCTATCGACAACATAGTTTTCTGTAGGAGACCTATCGACAACATAATTTACTATAGGAAATCTATCGACAACATAGTTTTCTGTAGGACACCTATCGACAACATAATTTACTACAGGAAATCTATCGACAACATAATTCTCTGTAGGAAGCCTACCGACAACATAATTTTCTATAGGAAATCTATCGACAACATAATTTTCTGTAGGAAATCTACCGACAACATAATTTTCTATAGGAAATCTATCGACAACATTATTTTCTGTAGGAAATCTATCGACAACACAATTTTCTATAGGAAATCTATCGACAACATAGTTTTCTGTAGGAAACCTATCGACAACATAATTTTCTGTAGGAAACCTATCGACAACATAATTTTCTATAGGAAACCTATCGACAACATAATTTTCTGTAGGCAACCTACCGACAACATAATTTTCTATAGGAAATCTATCGACAACATAGTTTTCTGTAGGAAACCTATCGACAACATAATTTACTATAAGAAATCTATCGACAACATAATTTTCTATAGGAAATCTATCGACAACATTATTTTCTGTAGGAAATCTATCGACAACACAATTTTCTATAGGAAATCTATCGACAACATAGTTTTCTGTAGGAAACCTATCGACAACATAATTTTCTGTAGGAAACCTATCGACAACATAATTTTCTATAGGAAACCTATCGACAACATAATTTTCTGTAGGCAACCTACCGACAACATAATTTTCTATAGGCAATCTATCGACAACATAATTTTCTGTAGGAAATCTGTCGACAACATAATTTTCTATAGGCAATCTATCGACAACATAATTTTCTATAGGCAATCTATCGACAACATAATTTTCTATAGGCAATCTATCGACAACATAATTTTCTGTAGGAAATCTGTCGACAACATAATTTTCTATAGGCAATCTATCGACAACATAATTTTCTATAGGAAATCTATCGACAACATAGTTTTCTGTAGGAGACCTATCGACAACATAATTTACTATAGGAAATCTATCGACAACATAATTTTCTATAGGCAATCTATCGACAACATAGTTTTCTGTAGGAAACCTATCGACAACATAGTTTTCTGTAGGAAACCTATCGACAACATAATTTTCTATAGGAAATCTCTCGACAACATAATTTTCTGTAGGAAGTCTGTCGACAACATAATTTTCTATAGGCAATCTCTCGACAACATAATTTTCTATAGGCAATCTATCGACAACATAGTTTTCTATAGGCAATCTATCGACAACATAGTTTTCTGTAGGAAATCTATCGACAACACAATTTTCTGTAGGAAACCACTCGACAACATAATTTTCTGTAGGCAATCTGTCGACAACATAATTTTCTATAGCCGATCTATCGACAACATAATTTTCTGTAGGAAATCTATCGACAACACAATTTTCTATAGGAAATCTATCGACAACAAAATTTTCTGTAGGAAATCTGTCGACAACATAATTTTCTATAGGAAATCTATCGACAACAAAATTTTCTGTAGGAAATCTGTCGACAACATAATTTTCTATAGGCAATCTATCGACAACATAATTTTCTATAGGCAATCTATCGACAACATAATTTTCTATAGGCAATCTATCGACAACATAATTTTCTGTAGGAAATCTGTCGACAACATAATTTTCTATAGGCAATCTATCGACAACATAATTTTCTATAGGCAATCTATCGACAACATAATTTTCTATAGGAAATCTATCGACAACATAGTTTTCTGTAGGAGACCTATCGACAACATTATTTACTATAGGAAATCTATCGACAACATAGTTTTCTGTAGGACACCTATCGACAACATAATTTACTACAGGAAATCTATCGACAACATAATTCTCTGTAGGAAGCCTACCGACAACATAATTTTCTATAGGAAATCTATCGACAACATAATTTTCTGTAGGAAATCTATCGACAACACAATTTTCTATAGGCAATCTAACGACAACATAGTTCTCTGTAGGAAATCTATCGACAACATAATTTTCTATAGGAAATCTATCGACAACATTATTTTCTGTAGGAAATCTATCGACAACACAATTTTCTATAGGAAATCTATCGACAACATAGTTTTCTGTAGGAAACCTATCGACAACATAATTTTCTGTAGGAAACCTATCGACAACATAATTTTCTATAGGAAACCTATCGACAACATAATTTTCTGTAGGCAACCTACCGACAACATAATTTTCTATAGGAAATCTATCGACAACATAGTTTTCTGTAGGAAACCTATCGACAACATAATTTACTATAGGAAATCTATCGACAACATAATTTACTATAGGAAATCTATCGACAACATAGTTTTCTGTAGGAAACCTATCGACAACATAATTTTCTATAGGCAATCTATCGACAACATAATTTTCTGTAGGAAATCTGTCGACAACATAATTTTCTATAGGCAATCTATCGACAACATAATTTTCTATAGGCAATCTATCGACAACATAATTTTCTATAGGAAATCTATCGACAACATAATTTTCTGTAGGAAATCTGTCGACAACATAATTTTCTATAGGCAATCTATCGACAACATAATTTTCTATAGGAAATCTATCGACAACATAGTTTTCTGTAGGAGACCTATCGACAACATAATTTACTATAGGAAATCTATCGACAACATAATTTTCTATAGGCAATCTATCGACAACATAGTTTTCTGTAGGAAACCTATCGACAACATAGTTTTCTGTAGGAAACCTATCGACAACATAATTTTCTATAGGAAATCTCTCGACAACATAATTTTCTGTAGGAAGTCTGTCGACAACATAATTTTCTATAGGCAATCTCTCGACAACATAATTTTCTATAGGCAATCTATCGACAACATAGTTTTCTATAGGCAATCTATCGACAACATAGTTTTCTGTAGGAAATCTATCGACAACACAATTTTCTGTAGGAAACCTATCGACAACATAATTTTCTGTAGGCAATCTGTCGACAACATAATTTTCTATAGGCAATCTATCGACAACAAAATTTTCTGTAGGAAATCTGTCGACAACATAATTTTCTATAGGAAATCTATCGACAACATAATTTTCTGTAGGAAACCTATCGACAACATAATTTTCTATAGGAAATCTATCGACAACATAGTTTTCTGTAGGAAACCTATCGACAACATAATTTTTTATAGGAAATCTAACGAGAACATAATTTTCTGTAGGAAATCTGTCGACAACATAATTTTCTATAGGAAATCTATCGACAACATAATTTTCTGTAGGAAACCTATCGACAACATAATTTTCTATAGGAAATCTATCGACAACATAGTTTTCTGTAGGAAATCTATCGACAACATAATTTACTATAGGAAATCTATCGACAACATAGTTTTCTGTAGGAAACCTATCGACAACATAATTTTCTATAGGCAATCTATCGACAACATAGTTTTCTGTAGGAAACCTATCGACAACATAATTTTCTATTGGAAATCTATCTACAACACAATTTTCTGTAGGAAATCTATCGACAACATAATTTACTATAGGAAATCTATCGACAACATAATTTTCTGTAGGAAACCTATCGACAACATAATTTTCTATAGGAAATCTATCGACAACATAGTTTTCTGTAGGAGACCTATCGACAACATAATTTACTATAGGAAACATATCGACAACATAATTTTCTTTAGGAAATCTATCGACAACAAAATTTTCTATAGGCAATCTATCGACAACATAATTTTCTGTAGGCAATCTATCGACAACAAAATTTTCTATAGGCAATCTATCGACAACATAGTTTTCCGTAGGAAACCTATCGACAACATAGTTTTCTGTAGAAAATCTATCGACAACATAATTTTCTATAGGAAATCTATTGACAACATAATTTTCTGTAGGCAATCTATCAACAACATAATTTTCTATAGGCAATCTATCGACAACATAGTTTTCTGTAGGAAATCTATCGACAACACAATTTTCTATAGGAAATCTATCGACAACATAATTTACTATAGGAAATCTATCGACAACATAGTTTTCTGTAGGAAACCTATCGACAACATAATTTTCTATAGGCAATCTATCGACAACATAATTTTCTGTAGGAAATCTGTCGAAAACATAATTTTCTATAGGCAATCTATCGACAACATAATTTTCTATAGGCAATCTATCGACAACATAATTTTCTATAGGCAATCTATCGACAACATAATTTTCTGTAGGAAATCTGTCGACAACATAATTTTCTATAGGCAATCTATCGACAACATAATTTTCTATAGGAAATCTATCGACAACATAGTTTTCTGTAGGAGACCTATCGACAACATAATTTACTATAGGAAATCTATCGACAACATAATTTTCTATAGGCAATCTATCGACAACATAGTTTTCTGTAGGAAACCTATCGACAACATAGTTTTCTGTAGGAAACCTATCGACAACATAATTTTCTATAGGAAATCTCTCGACAACATAATTTTCTGTAGGAAGTCTGTCGACAACATAATTTTCTATAGGCAATCTCTCGACAACATAATTTTCTATAGGCAATCTATCGACAACATAGTTTTCTATAGGCAATCTATCGACAACACAATTTTCTGTAGGAAACCTATCGACAACATAATTTTCTGTAGGCAATCTGTCGACAACATAATTTTCTATAGCCGATCTATCGACAACATAATTTTCTGTAGGAAATCTATCGACAACACAATTTTCTATAGGCAATCTATGGACAACATAATTTTCTATTGGAAATCTATCTACAACACAATTTTCTGTAGGAAATCTATCGACAACATAATTTACTATAGGAAATCTATCGACAACATAATTTTCTGTAGGAAACCTATCGACAACATAATTTTCTATAGGAAATCTATCGACAACATAGTTTTCTGTAGGAGACCTATCGACAACATAATTTACTATAGGAAACATATCGACAACATAATTTTCTTTAGGAAATCTATCGACAACAAAATTTTCTATAGGCAATCTATCGACAACATAATTTTCCGTAGGAAACCTATCGACAACATAGTTTTCTGTAGAAAATCTATCGACAACATAATTTTCTATAGGAAATCTATTGACAACATAATTTTCTGTAGGACACCTATCGACAACATAATTTACTATAGGAAATCTATCGACAACATAATTTTCTGTAGGAAATCTATCGACAACACAATTTTCTATAGGCAATCTAACGACAACATAATTTTCTGTAGGAAATCTATCGACAACACAATTTTCTATAGGAAACCTATCGACGACATAATTTTCTGTAGGAAATCTATCGACAACATAATTTTCTATTGGAAATCTATCGACAACATAATTTTCTATTGGAAATCTATCGACAACACAATTTTCTATAGGAAATCTATCGACAACATTATTTTCTGTAGGCAATCTATCGACAACATAATTTTCTATAGGCAATGTATCGACAACATAATTTTCTATAAGCAATCTATCGACAACATAGTTTTCTGTAGGAAACCTATCGACAACATAATTTTCTATAGGAAATCTCTCGACAACATAATTTTCTGTAGGAAGTCTGTCGACAACATAATTTTCTATAGGCAATCTATCAACAACATAATTTTCTATAGGCAATCTATCGACAACATAGTTTTCTGTAGGAAATCTATCGACAACACAATTTTCAATAGGAAATCTATCGACAACATAATTTTCTGTAGGAAATCTGTCGACAACATAATTTTCTATAGGCGATCTATCGACAACATAATTTTCTGTAGGAAATCTATCGACAACACAATTTTCTGTAGGCAATCTATCAACAACATAATTTTCTATAGGCAATCTATCGACAACATAGTTTTCTATAGGCAATCTATCGACAACATAGTTTTCTGTAGGAAATCTATCGACAACACAATTTTCTGTAGGCAATCTATCAACAACATAATTTTCTATAGGCAATCTATCGACAACATAGTTTTCTGTAGGAAATCTATCGACAACACAATTTTCTATAGGAAATCTATCGACAACATAATTTTCTGTAGGAAATCTGTCGACAACATAATTTTCTATAGGCGATCTATCGACAACATAATTTTCTGTAGGAAATCTATCGACAACACAATTTTCTATAGGAAATCTATCGACAACATAATTTTCTGTAGGAAATCTGTCGACAACATAATTTTCTATAGGAAATCTATCGACAACATAATTTTCTGTAGGAAACCTACCGACAACATAATTTTCTATAGGAAATCTATCGACAACATAGTTTTCTGTAGGAAATCTATCGACAACATAATTTTCGATAGGAAACCTATCGACAACATAATTTTCTATAGGAAATCTATCGACAACATAGTTTTCTGTAGGAAACCTATCGACAACATAGTTTTCGATAGAAAATCTATCGACAACACTATTTTCTGTACGAAATCTATCGACAACATAATTTTCTATAGGAAATCTATCGACAACATAATTTTCTGTAGGAAATCTATCGACAACATAATTTCCTATAGGAAATCTATCGACAACATAGTTTTCTGTAGGAAACCTATCGACAACGCAATTTTCTATAGGAAATCTATCGACAACATAATTTTCTGTAGGAAATCTATCGACAACATAATTTCCTATAGGAAATCTATCGACAACATAGTTTTCTGTAGGCAATCTATCGACAACAAAATTTTCTATAGGCAATCTATCGACAACACAATTTTCTATAGGCAATCTATCGACAACATAATTTTCTATAGGCAATCTATCGACAACACAATTTTCTATAGGCAATCTATCGACAACACAATTTTCTGTAGGAAACCTATCGACAACATAATTTTCTATAGGCAATCTATCGACAACATAGTTTTCTGTAGGAAACCTATCGACAACATAATTTTCTATAGGAAACCTATCGACAACATAATTTTCTGTAGGCAATCTATCGACAACATAATTTTCTATAGGCAATCTATCGACAACACAATTTTCTATAGGAAACCTATCGACAACACAATTTTCTATAGGAAATCTATCGACTACACAATTTTCTGTAGGCAATCTATCGACAACACAATTTTCTATAGGAAGCCTATCGACAACACAATTTTCTATAGGCAATCTATCGACAACAAAATTTTCTATAGGAAATCTATCGACAACACAATTTTCTATAGGAAACCTATCGACAACACAATTTTCTGTAGGAAATCTATCGACAACATAATTTTCTATAGGAAATCTATCGACAACACAATTTTCTATAGGAAACCTATCGACAACACAATTTTCTGTAGGAAATCTATCGACAACACAATTTTCTGTAGGAAATCTATCGACAACACAATTTTCTGTAGGAAATCTATCGACAACATAATTTTCTATAGGAAATCTATCGACAACACAATTTTCTGTAGGAAATCTATCGACAACATAATTTTCTATAGGAAATCTATCGACAACACAATTTTCTGTAGGCAATCTATCGACAACACAATTTTCTATTGGAAACCTATCGACAACATAATTTTCTGTTGGAAATCTATCGACAACACAATTTTCTATAGGAAATCTATCGACAACACAATTTTCTGTAGGCAATCTATCGACAACACAATTTTCTATAGGAAACCTATCGACAACATAATTTTCTGTTGGAAATCTATCGACAACAGAATTTTCTATTGGAAACCTATGGACAACATAATTTTCTGTTGGAAATCTATCGACAACATAATTTTCTATTGGAGACCTATCGACAAGATAATTTTCTGTAGGCAATCTATCGACAACACAATTTTCTATTGGAAACCTATCGACAACATAATTTTTTGTTGGAAATCTATCGACAACATAATTTTCTATAGGAAATCTATCGACAACACAATTTTCTGTAGGCAATCTATCGACAACACAATTTTCTATAGGAAACCTATCGACAACATAATTTTCTGTTGGAAATCTATCGACAACACAATTTTCTATAGGCAATCTATCGACAACAAAATTTTCTATAGGAAATCTATCGACAACACAATTTTCTATAGGAAAGCTATCGACAACACAATTTTCAATAGGAAATCTATCGACAACACAATTTTCTGTAGGCAATCTATCGACAACACAATTTTCTATAGGAAATCTATCGACAACACAATTTTCTGTAGGAAATCTATCGACAACATAATTTTCTATAGGAAATCTATCGACAACACAATTTTCTGTAGGAAATCTATCGACAACACAATTTTCTATAGGAAATCTATCGACAACACAATTTTCTATAGGAAATCTATCGACAACACAATTTTCTATTGGAAACCTATCGACAACATAATTTTTTGTTGGAAATCTATCGACAACATAATTTTCTATAGGAAATCTATCGACAACACAATTTTCTGTAGGCAATCTATCGACAACACAATTTTCTATTGGAAACCTATCGACAACATAATTTTTTGTTGGAAATCTATCGACAACATAATTTTCTATAGGAAATCTATCGACAACACAATTTTCTGTAGGCAATCTATCGACAACACAATTTTCTATAGGAAACCTATCGACAACATAATTTTCTGTTGGAAATCTATCGACAACACAATTTTCTATAGGCAATCTATCGACAACAAAATTTTCTATAGGAAATCTATCGACAACACAATTTTCTATAGGAAAGCTATCGACAACACAATTTTCAATAGGAAATCTATCGACAACACAATTTTCTGTAGGCAATCTATCGACAACACAATTTTCTATAGGAAATCTATCGACAACACAATTTTCTGTAGGAAATCTATCGACAACATAATTTTCTATAGGAAATCTATCGACAACACAATTTTCTGTAGGAAATCTATTGACAACATAATTTTCTGTTGGAAATCTATCGACAACACAATTTTCTATAGGAAATCTATCGACAACACAATTTTCTGTAGGCAATCTATCGACAACACAATTTTCTATAGGAAACCTATCGACAAAATAATTTTCTGTTGGAAATCTATCGACAACATAATTTTCTATAGGAAATCTATCGACAACACAATTTTCTGTAGGCAATCTATCGACAACACAATTTTCTATTGGAAACCTATCGACAACATAATTTTCTGTTGGAAATCTATCGACAACACAATTTTCTATAGGAAATCTATCGACAACACAATTTTCTATAGGAAATCTATCGACGACACAATTTTCTATAGGAAATCTATCGACAACATAATTTCCTATAGGAAATCTATCGACAACATAATTTTCTATAGGAAATCTATCGACAACATAATTTTCTATAGGAAATCTATCGACAACATAATTTTCTATAGGCAATCTATCGACAACACAATTTTCTATAGGCAATCTATCGACAACATAATTTTTTATAGGCAGTCTATCGACAACATAATTTTCTATAGGAAACCTATCGACAACATAATTTTCTATAGGCAATCTATCGACAACATAGTTTTCTGTAGGAAACCTATCGACAACATAATTTTCTATAGGAAACCTATCGACAACATAATTTTCTGTAGGCAATCTATCGACAACATAATTTTCTATAGGCAATCTATCGACAACACAATTTTCTATAGGCAATCTATCGACAACATAATTTTTTATAGGCAATCTATCGACAACATAATTTTCTATAGGAAACCTATCGACAACATAATTTTCTATAGGCAATCTATCGACAACATAGTTTTCTGTAGGAAACCTATCGACAACATAATTTTCTATAGGAAACCTATCGACAACATAATTTTCTGTAGGCAATCTATCGACAACAAAATTTTCTATAGGCAATCTATCGACAACATAGTTTTCCGTAGTAGATCTGTCGACAATACAATTTTCTGTAGGAAATCTATCGGCAACACAATTTTCTGTAGAAAATCTATCGACAACACAATTTTCTGTAGGAAGTCTTTCGACAACATAATTTTCTATAGGCAATCTATCGAAAACATAGTTTTCTATAGGAAATCTATCGACAACATAGTTTTCTGTAGGAAATCTATCGACAACATAATTTTCTATAGGAAATCTATCGACAACATAATCTTCTATAGGAAATCTATCGACAACATAGTTTTCTGTAGGAAACCTATCGACAACATAATTTTCTATAGGAAATCTATCGACAACATAGTTTTCTGTAGGAAATCTATCGACAACATAATTTTCTATAGGAAATCTATCGACAACATAATTTTCTATAGGAAATCTATCGACAACATAGTTTTCTGTAGGAAATCTATCGACAACATAATTTTCTATAGGAAACCTATCGACAACATAATTTTCTATAGGAAATCTATCGACAACATAGTTTTCTGTAGGAAACCTATCGACAACATAGTTTTCGATAGAAAATCTATCGACAACATTATTTTTTGTACGAAATCTATCGACAACACAATTTTCTATAGGAAATCTATCGACAACATAGTTTTCTGTAGGAAACCTATCGACAACATAATTTTCTATAGGAAATCTATCGAAAACATAGTTTTCTATAGGAAATCTATCGACAACATAATTTTCTATAGGAAATCTATCGACAACATAATTTTCTATAGGAAACCTATCGACAACATAATTTTCTATAGGAAATCTATCGACAACATAGTTTTCTGTAGGAAACCTATCGACAACATAGTTTTCGATAGAAAATCTATCGACAACATAATCTTCTATAGGAAATCTATCGACAACATAATTTTCTATAGGAAATCTATCGACAACATAATTTTCTATAGGAAATCTATCGAAAACATAGTTTTCTATAGGAAATCTATCGACAACATAATTTTCTATAGGAAATCTATCGACAACATTATTTTTTGTACGAAATCTATCGACAACACAATTTTCTATAGGCAATCTATCGAAAACATAGTTTTCTATAGGAAATCTATCGACAACATAGTTTTCTGTAGGAAATCTATCGACAACATAATTTTCTATAGGAAATCTATCGACAACATAATCTTCTATAGGAAATCTATCGACAACATAATTTTCTATAGGAAATCTATCGACAACATAATTTTCTATAGGAAATCTATCGACAACATAGTTTTCTGTAGGAAACCTACCGACAACATAATTTTCTATAGGAAATCTATCGACAACATAGTTTTCTGTAGGAAATCTATCGACAACATAATTTTCTATAGGAAACCTATCGACAACATAATTTTCTATAGGAAATCTATCGACAACATAGTTTTCTGTAGGAAACCTATCGACAACATAGTTTTCGATAGAAAATCTATCGACAACATTATTTTTTGTACGAAATCTATCGACAACACAATTTTCTATAGGAAATCTATCGACAACATAGTTTTCTGTAGGAAACCTATCGACAACATAATTTTCTATAGGAAATCTATCGACAACATTATTTTCTGTACGAAATCTATCGACAACACAATTTTCTATAGGAAATCTATCGACAACATAATTTTCTATAGGAAATCTATCGACAACATAATTTTCTATAGGAAATCTATCGACAACACAATTTTCTGTAGGAAATCTATCGACAACATAATTTTTTATAGGAAACCTATCGACAACATAATTTTCTATAGGAAATCTATCGACAACATAGTTTTCTGTAGGAAACCTATCGACAACATAGTTTTCGATAGAAAATCTATCGACAACATTATTTTTTGTACGAAATCTATCGACAACACAATTTTCTATAGGAAATCTATCGACAACATAGTTTTCTGTAGGAAACCTATCGACAACATAATTTTCTATAGGAAATCTATCGACAACATTATTTTCTGTACGAAACCTATCGACAACATAATTTTCTATAGGAAATCTATCGACAACATAGTTTTCTGTAGGAAACCTATCGACAACATAATTTTCTGTAGGAAACCTATCGACAACATAATTTTCTATAGGAAACCTATCGACAACATAATTTTCTATAGGAAATCTATCGACAACATAGTTTTCTGTAGGAAACCTATCGACAACATAATTTTCTGTAGGAAACCTATCGACAACATAATTTTCTATAGGAAACCTATCGACAACATAATTTTCTGTAGGAAACCTATCGACAACATAATTTTCTATAGGAAATCTATCGACAACATAGTTTTCTGTAGGAAATCTATCGACAACATAATTTTCTGTAGGAAATCTATCGACAACATAATTTTCTATAGGAAATCTATCGACAACATAATTTTCTGTAGGAAATCTATCGACAACATAATTTTCTATAGGAAATCTATCGACAACATAATTTTCTATAGGAAATCTATCGACAACATAGTTTTCTGTAGGAAACCTATCGACAACATAATTTTCTGTAGGAAACCTATCGACAACATAATTTTCTGTAGGAAACCTATCGACAACATAATTTTCTGTAGGAAACCTATCGACAACATAATTTTCTATAGGAAACCTATCGACAACATAATTTTCTGTAGGAAATCTATCGACAACATAATTTTCTATAGGAAATCTATCGACAACATAATCTTCTATAGGAAATCTATCGACAACATAGTTTTCTGTAGGAAACCTATCGACAACATAATTTTCTGTAGGAAACCTATCGACAATATAATTTTCTGTAGGAAATCTATCGACAACACAATTTTCTATAGGAAATCTATCGACAACATAATTTTCTATAGGTAATCTATCGACAACATAATTTTCTGTTTTAAATCTATCGACAACACAATTTTCTGTAGGAAATCTATCGACAACACAGTTTTCTGTAGGAAATCTATCGACAACATAATTTTCTATAGGAAATCAATCGACAACACAATTTTCTGTAGGAAATCTATCGACAACATTATTTTCTATAGGAAATCTATCGACAACACAATATTCTGTAGGCAATCTATCGACAACACAATTTTCTATTGGAAACCTATCGACAACATAATTTTCTGTTGGAAATCTATCGACAACACAATTTTCTATAGGAAATCTATCGACAACACAATTTTCTGTAGGCAATCTATCGACAACACAATTTTCTATAGGAAACCTATCGACAACATAATTTTCTATAGGTAATCTATCGACAACATAATTTTCTGTTTTAAATCTATCGACAACACAATTTTCTGTAGGAAATCTATCGACAACACAATTTTCTGTAGGAAATCTATCGACAACATAATTTTCTATAGGAAATCAATCGACAACACAATTTTCTGTAGGAAATCTATCGACAACATAATTTTCTATTGGAAACCTATCGACAACATAATTTTCTGTTGGAAATCTATCGACAACACAATTTTCTATTGGAAACCTATCGACAACATAATTTTCTATAGGTAATCTATCGACAACATAATTTTCTGTTTTAAATCTATCGACAACACAATTTTCTGTAGGAAATCTATCGACAACACAATTTTCTGTAGGCAATCTATCGACAACACAATTTTCTATAGGAAACCTATCGACAACATAATTTTCTGTTGGAAATCTATCGACAACATAATTTTCTATAGGTAATCTATCGACAACATAATTTTCTGTTTTAAATCTATCGACAACACAATTTTCTGTAGGAAATCTATCAACAACACAATTTTCTGTAGGAAATCTATCGACAACATAATTTTCTGTAGGCAATCTATCGACAACACAATTTTCTATAGGAAACCTATCGACAACATAATTTTCTGTTGGAAATCTATCGACAACACAATTTTCTGTAGGCAATCTATCGACAACACAATTTTCTATAGGAAACCTATCGACAACATAATTTTCTGTTGGAAATCTATCGACAACACAATTTTCTATAGGAAACCTATCGACAACATAATTTTCTGTAGGCAATCTATCGACAACACAATTTTCTATAGGAAACCTATCGACAACATAATTTTCTGTTGGAAATCTATCGACAACATAATTTTCTATTGGAAACCTATCGACAACATAATTTTCTGTTGGAAATCTATCGACAACACAATTTTCTATTGGAAACCTATCGACAACATAATTTTCTATAGGTAATCTATCGACAACATAATTTTCTGTTTTAAATCTATCGACAACACAATTTTCTGTAGGAAATCTATCGACAACACAATTTTCTGTAGGAAATCTATCGACAACATAATTTTCTGTAGGCAATCTATCGACAACACAATTTTCTATAGGAAACCTATCGACAACATAATTTTCTGTTGGAAATCTATCGACAACATAATTTTCTATTGGAAACCTATCGACAACATAATTTTCTGTTGGAAATCTATCGACAACACAATTTTCTATTGGAAACCTATCGACAACATAATTTTCTATAGGTAATCTATCGACAACATAATTTTCTGTTTTAAATCTATCGACAACACAATTTTCTATAGGAAATCTATCGACAACACAATTTTCTGTAGGCAATCTATCGACAACACAATTTTCTATAGGAAACCTATCGACAACATAATTTTCTGTTGGAAATCTATCGACAACATAATTTTCTATTGGAAACCTATCGACAACATAATTTTCTGTTGGAAATCTATCGACAACACAATTTTCTATTGGAAACCTATCGACAACATAATTTTCTATAGGTAATCTATCGACAACATAATTTTCTGTTTTAAATCTATCGACAACACAATTTTCTGTAGGAAATCTATCGACAACACAATTTTCTGTAGGAAATCTATCGACAACACAATATTCTGTAGGCAATCTATCGACAACACAATTTTCTATTGGAAACCTATCGACAACATAATTTTCTGTTTTAAATCTATCGACAACATAATTTTCTGTTTTAAATCTATCGACAACATAATTTTCTATAGGAAATCAATCGACAACACAATTTTCTGTAGGAAATCTATCGACAACATAATTTTGTATAGGAAATCTATCGACAACACAATATTCTGTAGGCAATCTATCGACAACACAATTTTCTATTGGAAACCTATCGACAACATAATTTTCTGTTGGAAATCTATCGACAACACAATTTTCTATAGGAAATCTATCGACAACACAATTTTCTGTAGGTAATCTATCGACAACACAATTTTCTATAGGAAACCTATCGACAACATAATTTTCTATAGGTAATCTATCGACAACATAATTTTCTGTTTTAAATCTATCGACAACACAATTTTCTGTAGGAAATCTATCGACAACACAATTTTCTGTAGGAAATCTATCGACAACATAATTTTCTATAGGAAATCAATCGACAACACAATTTTCTGTAGGAAATCTATCGACAACATAATTTTCTATAGGAAATCTATCGACAACACAATATTCTGTAGGCAATCTATCGACAACACAATTTTCTATTGGAAACCTATCGACAACATAATTTTCTGTTGGAAATCTATCGACAACATAATTTTCTATAGGAAATCTATCGACAACACAATTTTCTGTAGGCAATCTATCGACAACAAAATTTTCTATAGGAAATCTATCGACAACACAATTTTCTATAGGAAACCTATCGACAACACAATTTTCTATAGGAAATCTATCGACAACACAATTTTCTATAGGAAACCTATCGACAACACAATTTTCTATAGGAAACCTATCGACAACACAATTTTCTATAGGAAACCTATCGACAACATAATTTTCTATAGGAAATCTATCGACAACACAATTTTCTATAGGAAACCTATCGACAACACAATTTTCTATAGGAAACCTATCGACAACACAATTTTCTATAGGAAATCTATCGACAACACAATTTTCTGTAGGAAACCTATCGACAACACAATTTTCTATAGGAAATCTATCGACAACACAATTTTCTATAGGAAACCTATCGACAACACAATTTTCTATAGGAAACCTATCGACAACACAATTTTCTATAGGAAATCTATCGACAACACAATTTTCTATAGGAAATCTATCGACAACACAATTTTCTGTAGGAAACCTATCGATAACAAAATTTTCTGTGGGAAATCTATCGACAACACAATTTTCTATAGGAAACCTATCGACAACACAATTTTCTATAGGAAATCTATCGACAACACAATTTTCTGTAGGCAATCTATCGACAACACAATTTTCTATAGGAAATCTATCGACAACATAATTTTCTATTGGAAATCTACCGACAACATAGTTTTCTATAGAAAATCTATCGACAACATAATTTTCTGTTGGAAATCTATCGACAACATAGTTTTCTATAGAAAATCTATCGACAACATAATTTTCTGTTGGAAATCTATCGACAACACAATTTTCTATAGGCAATCTATCGACAACACAATTTTCTATAGGAAACCTATCGACAACATAATTTTCTATAGGCAATCTATCGACAACACAATTTTCTATAGGCAATCTATCGACAACATAGTTTTCTATAGAAAATCTATCGACAACACAATTTTCTGTAGGCAATCTATCGACAACACAATTTTCTATAGGAAATCTATCGACAACATAATTTTCTATAGGCAATCTATCGACAACAAAATTTTCTATAGGAAATCTATCGACAACACAATTTTCTATAGGAAACCTATCGACAACACAATTTTCTTTAGGAAATCTATCGACAACACAATTTTCTGTAGGCAATCTATCGACAACACAATTTTCTATAGGAAATCTATCGACAACATAATTTTCTATAGAAAATCTATCGACAACACAATTTTCTGTAGGAAACCTATCGACAACATAATTTTCTGTTGGAAATCTATCGACAACACAATTTTCTATAGGAAATCTATCGACAACACAATTTTCTATAGGAAACCTATCGACAACATAATTTTCTGTTGGAAATCTATCGACAACACAATTTTCTATAGGCAATCTATCGACAACAAAATTTTCTATAGGAAATCTATCGACAACACAATTTTTATAGGAAACCTATCGACAACATAATTTTCTATAGGAAATCTATCGACAACACAATTTTCTATAGGAAATCTATCGACAACACAATTTTCTATAGGAAATCTATCGACAACATAGTTTTCTATAGAAAATCTATCGACAACACAATTTTCTGTAGGCAATCTATCGACAACACAATTTTCTATAGGAAATCTATCGACAACATAATTTTCTATAGGCAATCTATCGACAACAAAATTTTCTATAGGAAACCTATCGACAACACAATTTTCTATAGGAAACCTATCGACAACACAATTTTCTTTAGGAAATCTATCGACAACGCAATTTTCTGTAGGCAATCTATCGACAACACAATTTTCTATAGGAAATCTATCGACAACACAATTTTCTATAGAAAATCTATCGACAACACAATTTTCTGTAGGAAACCTATCGACAACATAATTTTCTGTTGGAAATCTATCGACAACACAATTTTCTATAGGAAATCTATCGACAACACAATTTTCTATAGGAAACCTATCGACAACATAATTTTCTGTTGGAAATCTATCGACAACACAATTTTCTATAGGCAATCTATCGACAACAAAATTTTCTATAGGAAATCTATCGACAACACAATTTTTATAGGAAACCTATCGACAACATAATTTTCTATAGGAAATCTATCGACAACACAATTTTCTATAGGAAATCTATCGACAACACAATTTTTATAGGAAATTTATCGACAACATAATTTTCTATAGGAAACCTATCGACAACACAATTTTCTATAGGAAACCTATCGACAACATAATTTTCTGTTGGAAATCTATCGACAACACAATTTTCTGTAGGAAATCTATCGACAACATAATTTTCTATAGGAAATCCATCGACAACACAATTTTCTATAGGAAACCTATCGACAACACAATTTTCTATAGGAAATCTATCGACAACACAATTTTTATAGGAAATTTATCGACAACATAATTTACTATAGGAAATCTATCGACAACACAATTTTCTATAGGAAACCTATCGACAACATAATTTTCTGTTGGAAATCTATCGACAACACAATTTTCTGTAGGAAATCTATCGACAACATAATTTTCTATAGGAAATCTATCGACAACACAATTTTCTATAGGAAACCTATCGACAACACAATTTTCTATAGGAAATCTATCGACAACACAATTTTTATAGGAAATTTATCGACAACATAATTTTCTATAGGAAATCTATCGACAACACAATTTTCTATAGCAAACCTATCGACAACATAATTTTCTGTTGGAAATCTATCGGTAACATAATTTTCTATAGGAAACCTATCGACAACACAATTTTCTGTTGGAAACCTATCGACAACATAATTTTCTATAGGAAACCTATCGACAACATAATTTTCTATAGGAAACCTATCGACAACACAATTTTCTATAGGAAACCTATCGACAACATAATTTTCTGTTGGAAATCTATCGACAACACAATTTTCTGTAGGAAGTCTATCGACAACATAATTTTCTATAGGAAATCTATCGACAACATAATTTTCTATAGGAAATCTATCGACAACACAATTTTCTATAGGAAATCTATCGACAACACAATTTTTATAGGAAATTTACCGGCAACATAATTTTCTATAGGAAATCTATCGACAACACAATTTTCTATAGGAAACCTATCGACAACACAATTTTCTGTTGGAAATCTATCGGCAACATAATTTTCTATAGGAAACCTATCGACAACACAATTTTCTGTTGGAAACCTATCGACAACATAATTTTCTATAGGAAATCTATCGACAACACAATTTTCTATAGGAAACCTATCGACAACATAATTTTCTGTTGGAAATCTATCGACAACACAATTTTCTGTAGGAAATCTATCGACAACATAATTTTCTATAGGAAATCTATCGACAACATAATTTTCTATATGAAACCTATCGACAACACAATTTTCTGTTGGAAATCTATCGACAACACAATATTCTATAGGAAACCTATCGACAACACAATTTTCTGTTGGAAACCTATCGACAACATAATTTTCTATAGGAAATCTATCGGCATCATAATTTTCTATAGGAAATCTATCGAAAACATAATTTTCTATAGGAAATCTATCGACAACACAAATTTCTATTATTTTTTATTAAGAATTTGGCAGAGCTAGTGAAATATGTTTTTTTATTAGTTAAACTATTTGAATACCTTTAATTTAATGTATATACTTTGTAATATTTATGGAAAAATAATTAAAAATATAAGAATATATTGAAAAATTTAAGTGTCCCTATTATTTTTCCAGGCCTTTATTTTACTTTTTTTTTAAGAATTTGACAGAGCTGGTCAAATATTTTTATTTTATTAGTTAAACTATTTGAATACCTTTAATTTAGTGTATATATTTTGTAATATTTATGGAAAAATAATTAAAAATATAAGAATATATTGAAAAATTTAAGTGTCCCTATTATTTTTCCAGGCCTTTATTTTACATTTTTTTTAAGAATTTGGCAGAGCTATTGAAATATTTTTATTTTATTAGTTAAACAATTTGAATACCTTTAATTTAGTGTATATATTTTGTAATATTTATGGAAAAATAATTAAAAATATAAGAATTTATTGAAAAATTTAAGTGTCCCTATTATTTTTCCAGGCCTTTATTTTACATTTTTCTTAAGAATTTGGCAGAGCTAGTCAAATATTTTTATTTTATTAGTTAAACTATTTGAATACCTTTAATTTAGTGTATATATTTTGTAATATTTATGGAAAAATAATTAAAAATATAAGAATATATTGAAAAATTTAAGTGTCCCTATTATTTTTCCAGGCCTTTATTTTACATTTTTTTTAAGAATTTGGCAGAGCTATTGCAATATTTTTATTTTATTAGTTAAACAATTTGAATACCTTTAATTTAATGTATATACTTTGTAATATTTATGGAAAAATAATTAAAAATATAAGAATATATTGAAAAATATAAGTGTCCCTATTATTTTTCCAGGCCTTTATTTTACTTTTTTTTAAGAATTTGGCAGAGCTAGTGAAATATTTTTTTTATTAGTTAAACTATTTGAATACCTTTAATTTAGTGTATATATTTTGTAATATTTATGGAAAAATAATTAAAAATATAAGAATATATTGAAAAATTTAAGTGTCCCTATTATTTTTCCAGGCCTTTATTTTACATTTTTTTTAAGAATTTGGCAGAGCTATTGAAATATTTTTATTTTATTAGTTAAACTATTTGAATACCTTTAATTTAATGTATATACTTTGTAATATTTATGGAAAATTGAAAAATATAAGTGTCCCTATTATTTTTCCAGGCCTTTATTTTAGTTTTTTTTTAAGAATTTGGCAGAGCTAGTCAAATATTTTTATTTTATTAGTTAAACTATTTGAATACCTTTAATTTAGTGTATATATTTTGTAATATTTATGGAAAAATAATTAAAAATATAAGAATATATTGAAAAATTTAAGTGTCCCTATTATTTTTCCAGGCTTTTATTTTACATTTTTTTTAAGAAATTGGCAGAGCTATTGAAATATTTTTATTTTATTAGTTAAACTATTTGAATACCTTTAATTTAGTGTATATATTTTGCAATATTTATGGAAAAATAATTAAAAATATAAGAATATATTGAAAAATATAAGTGTCCCTATTATTTTTCCAGGCCTTTATTTTACTTTTTTTTTAAGAATTTGACAGAGCTAGTCAAATATTTTTATTTTATTAGTTAAACTATTTGAATACCTTTAATTTAGTGTATATATTTTGTAATATTTATTTAAAAATAATTAAAAATATAAGAATATATTGAAAAATTTAAGTGTCCCTATTATTTTTCCAGGCTTTTATTTTACATTTTTTTTAAGAAATTGGCAGAGCTATTGAAATATTTTTATTTTATTAGTTAAACTATTTGAATACCTTTAATTTAGTGTATATATTTTGCAATATTTATGGAAAAATAATTAAAAATATAAGAATATATTGAAAAATATAAGTGTCCCTATTATTTTTCCAGGCCTTTATTTTACTTTTTTTTTAAGAATTTGACAGAGCTAGTCAAATATTTTTATTTTATTAGTTAAACTATTTGAATACCTTTAATTTAGTGTATATATTTTGTAATATTTATGGAAAAATAATTAAAAATATAAGAATATATTGAAAAATATAAGTGTCCCTATTATTTTTCCAGGCCTTTATTTTACTTTTTTTTTAAGAATTTGACAGAGCTTGTCAAATATTTTTATTTTATTAGTTAAACTATTTGAATACCATTAATTTTTGTGTATATATTTTGCAATATTTATGGAAAAATAATTAAAAATATAAGAATATATTGAAAAATATAAGTGTCCCTATTATTTTTCCAGGCCTTTATTTTACTTTTTTTTTAAGAATTTGACAGAGCTAGTCAAATATTTTTATTTTATTAGTTAAACTATTTGAATACCTTTAATTTAGTGTATATATTTTGTAATATTTATGGAAAAATAATTAAAAATATAAGAATATATTGAAAAATTTAAGTGTCCCTATTATTTTTCCAGGCCTTTATTTTACATTTTTTTTAAGAATTTGGCAGAGCTATTGAAATATTTTTATTTTATTAGTTAAACAATTTGAATACCTTTAATTTAGTGTATATATTTTGTAATATTTATGGAAAAATAATTAAAAATATAAGAATTTATTGAAAAATTTAAGTGTCCCTATTATTTTTCCAGGCCTTTATTTTACATTTTTTTTAAGAATTTGGCAGAGCTAGTCAAATATTTTTATTTTATTAGTTAAACTATTTTAATACCTTTAATTTAGTGTATATATTTTGTAATATTTATGGAAAAATAATTAAAAATATAAGAATATATTGAAAAATTTAAGTGTCCCTATTATTTTTCCAGGCCTTTATTTTACATTTTTTTAAGAATTTGGCAGAGCTATTGAAATATTTTTATTTTATTAGTTAAACAATTTGAATACCTTTAATTTAATGTATATACTTTGTAATATTTATGGAAAAATAATTAAAAATATAAGAATATATTGAAAAATATAAGTGTCCCTATTATTTTTCCAGGCCTTTATTTTACTTTTTTTTTTAAGAATTTGGCAGAGCTAGTGAAATATTTTTTTTTATTAGTTAAACTATTTGAATACCTTTAATTTAGCGTATATATTTTGTAATATTTATGGAAAAATAATTAAAAATATAAGAATATATTGAAAAATATAAGTGTCCCTATTATTTTTCCAGGCCTTTATTTTACTTTTTTTTTTAAGAATTTGGCAGAGCTAGTGAAATATTTTTTTTTATTAGTTAAACTATTTGAATACCTTTAATTTAGTGTATATATTTTGTAATATTTATGGAAAAATAATTAAAAATATAAGAATATATTGAAAAATTTAAGTGTCCCTATTATTTTTCCAGGCCTTTATTTTACATTTTTTTTAAGAATTTGGCAGAGCGATTGAAATATTTTTATTTTATTAGTTAAACAATTTGAATACCTTTAATTTATTGTATATGCTTTGTAATATTTATGGAAAAATAATTAAAAATATAAGAAAATATTGAAAAATATAAGTGTCCCTATTATTTTTCCAGGCCTTTATTATACTTTTTTTTTAAGAATTTGACAGAGCTGGTTAAATATTTTTATTTTATTAGTTAAACTATTTGAATACCATTAATTTAGTGTATATATTTTGCAATATTTATGGAAAAATAATTAAAAATATAAGAAAATATTGAAAAATATAAGTGTCCCTATTATTTTTCCAGGCCTTTATTTTACTTTTTTTGTAAGAATTTGACAGAGCTAGTGAAATATTTTTTTTTATTAGTTAAACTATTTGAATACCTTTAATTTAGTGTATATATTTTGTAATATTTATGGAAAAATAATTAAAAATATAAGAATATATTGAAAAATATAAGTGTCCCTATTATTTTTCCAGGCCTTTATTATACTTTTTTTTTAAGAATTTGACAGAGCTGGTTAAATATTTTTATTTTATTAGTTAAACTATTTGAATACCATTAATTTAGTGTATATATTTTGTAATATTTATGGAAAAATAATTAAAAATATAAGAATATATTGAAAAATTTAAGTGTCCCTATTATTTTTCCAGGCCTTTATTTTACTTTTTTTTTAAGAATTTGGCAGAGCTAGTGAAATATTTTTTTTTTATTAGTTAAACTATTTGAATACCTTTAATTTAGTGTATATATTTTGTAATATTTATGGAAAAATAATTAAAAATATAAGAATATATTGAAAAATATAAGTGTCCCTATTATTTTTCCAGGCCTTTATTTTACTTTTTTTTCTAAGAATTTGGCAGAGCTAGTGAAATATTTTTTTTTATTAGTTAAACTATTTGAATACCTTTAATTTAGTGTATATATTTTGTAATATTTATGGAAAAATAATTAAAAATATAAGAATATATTGAAAAATAGAATATATTGAAAAAGTGTCCCTATTATTTTTCCAGGCCTTTATTTTACTTTTTTTTTAAGAATTTGGCAGAGCTAGTGAAATATTTTTTTTTATTAGTTAAACTATTTGAATACCTTTAATTTAGTGTATATATTTTGTAATATTTATGGAAAAATAATTAAAAATATAAGAATATATTGAAAAATTTAAGTGTCCCTATTATTTTTCCAGGCCTTTATTTTACTTTTTTTTAAGAACTTGGCAGAGCTATTGAAATTTTTTTTTTTTTTTTTAGTTAAACTATTTGAATACCTTTAATTTAGTGTATATATTTTGTAATATTTATGGAAAAATAATTAAAAATATAAGAATATATTGAAAAATATAAGTGTCCCTATTATTTTTCCAGGCCTTTATTTTACTTTTTTTTTTAAGAATTTGGCAGAGCTAGTGAAATATTTTTTTTATTAGTTAAACTATTTGAATACCTTTAATTTAGTGTATATATTTTGTAATATTTATGGAAAAATAATTAAAAATATAAGAATATATTGAAAAATTTAAGTGTCCCTATTATTTTTCCAGGCCTTTATTTTACTTTTTTTTTTAAGAATTTGGCAGAGCTAGTCAAATATTTTTATTTTATTAGTTAAACTATTTGAATACCTTTAATTTAGTGTATATATTTTGTAATATTTATGGAAAAATAATTAAAAATATAAGAATATATTGAAAAATTTAAGTGTCCCTATTATTTTTCCAGGCCTTTATTTTAGTTTTTTTTAAGAATTTGGCAGAGCTATTGAAATTTTTTTTTTTTTTTTAGTTAAACTATTTGAATACCTTTAATTTAGTGTATATATTTTGTAATATTTATGGAAAAATAATTAAAAATATAAGAATATATTGAAAAATTTAAGTGTCCCTATTATTTTTCCAGGCCTTTATTTTGCTTTTTTTTTAAGAATTTGGCAGAGCTAGTGAAATATTTTTTTTTATTAGTTAAACTATTTGAATACCTTTAATTTAGTGTATATATTTTGTAATATTTATGGAAAAATAATTAAAAATATAAGAATATATTGAAAAATATAAGTGTCCCTATTATTTTTCCAGGCCTTTATTTTACTTTTTTTTTTAAGAATTTGGCAGAGCTAGTGAAATATTTTTTTTTATTAGTTAAACTATTTGAATACCTTTAATTTAGTGTATATATTTTGTAAAATTTATGGAAAAATAATTAAAAATATAAGAATATATTGAAAAATATAAGTGTCCCTATTATTTTTCCAGGCCATTATTTTACTTTTTTTTTTTTAAGAATTTGGCAGAGCTAGTGAAATATTTTTTTTATTAGTTAAACTATTTGAATACCTTTAATTTAGTGTATATATTTTGTAATATTTATGGAAAAATAATTAAAAATATAAGAATATATTGAAAAATTTAAGTGTCCCTATTATTTTTCCAGGCCTTTATTTTACTTTTTTTTTAAGAATTTGGCAGAGCTAGTCAAATATTTTTATTTTATTAGTTAAACTATTTGAATACCTTTAATTTAGTGTATATATTTTGTAATATTTATGGAAAAATAATTAAAAATATAAGAATATATTGAAAAATTTAAGTGTCCCTATTATTTTTCCAGGCCGTTATTTTACTTTTTTTTTAAGAATTTGGCAGAGCTATTGAAATATTTTTATTTTATTAGTTAAACAATTTGAATACCTTTAATTTAGTGTATATATTTTGTAATATTTATGGAAAAATAATTAAAAATGTAAGAATTTATTGAAAAATTTAAGTGTCCCTATTATTTTTCCAGGCCTTTATTTTACATTCTTTTTAAGAATTTGGCAGAGCTAGTCAAATATTTTTATTTTATTAGTTAAACTATTTGAATACCTTTAATTTAGTGTATATATTTTGTAATATTTATGGAAAAATAATTAAAAATATAAGAATATATTGAAAAATTTAAGTGTCCCTATTATTCTTCCAGGCCTTTATTTTACTTTTTTTTTTAAGAATTTGGCAGAGCTAGTGAAATATTTTTTTTTTTATTAGTTAAACTATTTGAATACCTTTAATTTAGTGTATATATTTTGTAATAATAATGGAAAAATAATTAAAAATATAAGAATATATTGAAAAAATAAAGTGTCCCTATTATTTTTCCAGGCCTTTATTTTACTTTTTTTTTTAGAATTTGGTAGAGCTAGTGAAATAATTTTTTTTATTAGTTAAACTATTTGAATAGCTTTAATTTAGTGTATATATTTTGTAATATTTATGGAAAAATAATTAAAAATATAAGAATATATTGAAAAATATAAGTGTCCCTATTATTTTTCCAGGCCTTTATTTTACATTTTTTTTAAGAATTTGGCAGAGCTATTGAAATATTTTTATTTTATTAGTTAAACAATTTGAATACCTTTAATTTAATGTATATACTTTGTAATATTTATGGGAAAATAATTAAAAATATAAGAATATATTGAAAAATATAAGTGTCCCTATTATTTTTCCAGGCCTTTACTTTAATTTTTTTTTAAGAATTTTTCAGAGCTAGTGAAATATTTTTATTTTATTAGTTATACTATTTGAATACCTTTAATTTAGTGTATATATTTTGTAATATTTAAGGAAAAATAATAAAAAATATAAGAATATATTGAAAAATTTAAGTGTCCCTATTATTTTTCCAGGCCTTTATTTTACTTTTTTTTTAAGAATTTGACAGAGCTAGTCAAATATTTTTATTTTATTAGTTAAACTATTTGAATACCTTTAATTTAGTGTATATATTTTGTAATATTTATGGAAAAATAATTAAAAATATAAGAATATATTGAAAAATTTAAGTGTCCCTATTATTTTTCCAGGCCTTTATTTTACATTTTTTTTAAGAATTTGGCAGAGCTATTGAAATATTTTTATTTTATTAGTTAAACAATTTGAATACCTTTAATTTAATGTATATACTTTGTAATATTTATGGAAAAATAATTAAAAATATAAGAATATATTGAAAAATTTAAGTGTCCCTATTATTTTTCCAGGCCTTTATTTTACTTTTTTTTTAAGAATTTGGCAGAGCTATTGAAATATTTTTATTTTATTAGTTAAACAATTTGAATACCTTTAATTTAATGTATATACTTTGTAATATTTATGGAAAAATAATTAAAAATATAAGAATATATTGAAAAATTTAAGTGTCCCTATTATTTTTCCAGGCCTTTATTATACTTTTTTTTTTAAGAATTCGGCAGAGCTAGTCAAATATTTTTATTTTATTAGTTAAACTATTTGAATACCTTTAATTTAGTGTATATATTTTGTAATATTTATGGAAAAATAATTAAAAATATAAGAATTTATTGAAAAATTTAAGTGTCCCTATTATTTTTCCAGGCCTTTATTTTACATTTTTTTTAAGAATTTGGCAGAGCTAGTCAAATATTTTTATTTTATTAGTTAAACTATTTTAATACCTTTAATTTAGTGTATATATTTTGTAATATTTATGGAAAAATAATTAAAAATATAAGAATATATTGAAAAATTTAAGTGTCCCTATTATTTTTCCAGGCCTTTATTTTACATTTTTTTAAGAATTTGGCAGAGCTATTGAAATATTTTTATTTTATTAGTTAAACAATTTGAACACCTTTAATTTAATGTATATACTTTGTAATATTTATGGAAAAATAATTAAAAATATAAGAATATATTGAAAAATATAAGTGTCCCTATTATTTTTCCAGGCCTTTATTTTACTTTTTTTTTAAAAGAATTTGGCAGAGCTAGTGAAATATTTTTTTTTTTATTAGTTAAACTATTTGAATACCTTTAATTTAGTGTATATATTTTGTAATATTTATGGAAAAATAATTAAAAATATAAGAATATATTGAAAAATATAAGTGTCCCTATTATTTTTCCAGGCCTTTATTTTACTTTTTTTTTAAGAATTTGGCAGAGCTAGTGAAATATTGTTAAACTATTTGAATACCTTTAATTTAGTGTATATATTTTGTAATATTTATGGAAAAATAATTAAAAATATAAGAATATATTGAAAAATATAAGTGTCCCTATTATTTTTCCAGGCCTTTATTTTACATTTTTTTTAAGAATTTGGCGGAGCTAGTGATATATTTTTTTTTATTAGTTAAACTATTTGAATACCTT
Organism: Sarcophaga caerulescens; assembly: GCA_927399465.1. Lineage (NCBI taxonomy): Eukaryota > Metazoa > Arthropoda > Insecta > Diptera > Sarcophagidae > Sarcophaga > Sarcophaga caerulescens. Next base: position 25,743,458 of record OV656867.1, read on the forward strand.
TAATTTAGTGTATATATTTTGTAATATTTATGGAAAAATAATTAAAAATATAAGAATATATTGAAAAATTTAAGTGTCCCTATTATTTTTCCAGGCCTTTATTTTACATTTTTTTTAAGAATTTAGCAGAGCGATTGAAATATTTTTATTTTATTAGTTAAACAATTTGAATACCTTTAATTTATTGTATATGCTTTGTAATATTTATGGAAAAATAATTAAAAAATATAAGAATATATTGAAAAATTTAAGTGTCCCTATTATTTTTCCAGGCCTTTATTATACTTTTTTTTTAAGAATTTGACAGAGCTGGTTAAATATTTTTATTTTATTAGTTAAACTAGTTGAATACCATTAATTTAGTGTATATATTTTGCAATATTTATGGAAAAAAAATTAAAAATATAAGAATATATTGAAAAATATAAGTGTCCCTATTATTTTTCCAGGCCTTTATTTTACTTTTTTTGTAAGAATTTGACAGAGCTAGTGAAATATTTTTTTTATTAGTTAAACTATTTGAATACCTTAATTTAGTTGTATATATTTTGTAATATTTATGGAAAAATAATTAAAAATATAAGAATATATTGAAAAATTTAAGTGTCCCTATTATTTTCCAGGCCTTTATTTTACTTTTTTTTTTAAGAATTTGGCAGAGCTAGTGAAATATTTTTTTTTATTAGTTAAACTATTTGAATACCTTTAATTTAGTGTAATATATTTTGTAATATTTATGGAAAAATAATTAAAAATATAAGAATATATTGAAAAATATAAGTGTCCCTATTATTTTCCATGGCCTTTATTTTACTTTTTGTTTTAGGAATTTGGCAGAGCTAGTGAAGTATTTTTTTTTATTAGTTAAACTATTTGAATACCTTTAATTTGGTGTATATATCTTGTAATATTTATGGAAAAATAATTAAAAATATAAGAATATATTGAAAAATATAAGTGTCCCTATTATTTTTCCAGCCTTTATTTTACTTTTTTTTTTAAGAATTTGGCAGAGCTAGTGAAATATTTTTTTATTAGTTAAACTATTTGAATACTTTAATTTAGTGTATATATTTTGTAATATTTATGGAAAAATAATTAAAAATATAAGAATATATTGAAAAATATAAGTGTCCCTATTATTTTTCCAGGCCTTTATTTTACTTTTTTTTTAAGAATTTGTCAGAGCTAGTCAAATATTTTTATTTTATTAGTTAAACTATTTGAAAACCTTTAATTTAGTGTATATATTTTGTAATATTTATGGAAAAATAATTAAAAATATAAGAATATATTGAAAAATTTAAGTGTCCCTATTATTTTTCCAGGCCTTTATTTTACTTTTTTTTAAGAACTTGGCAGAGCTATTGAAATTTTTTTTTTTTAGTTAAACTATTTGAATACCTTTAATTTAGTGTATATATTTTGTAATATTTATGGAAAAATAATTAAAAATATAAGAATATATTGAAAAATTTAAGTGTCCCTATTATTTTTCCAGGCCTTTATTTTACTTTTTTTTTTAAGAATTTGGCAGAGCTAGTGAAATATTTTTTTTTATTAGTTAAACTATTTGAATACCTTTAATTTAGTGTATATATTTTGTAATATTTATGGAAAAATAATTAAAAATATAAGAATATATTGAAAAATATAAGTGTCCCTATTATTTTTCCAGGCCTTTATTTTACTTTTTTTTTTAAGAATTTGGCAGAGCTAGTGAAATATATTTTTTTATTAGTTAAACTATTTGAATACCTTTAATTTAGTGTATATATTTTGTAAAATATATGGAAAAATAATTAAAAATATAAGAATATATTGAAAAATATAAGTGTCCCTATTATTTTTCCAGGCCTTTATTTTACTTTTTTTTTTAAGAATTTGGAGCTAGTGAAATATTTTTTTTATTAGTTAAACTATTTGAATACCTTTAATTTAGTGTATATATTTTGTAATATTTATGGAAAAATAATTAAAAATATAAGAATATATTGAAAAATTTAAGTGTCCCTATTATTTTTCCAGGCCTTTATTTTACATTCTTTTTAAGAATTTGGCAGAGCTAGTCAAATATTTTTATTTTATTAGTTAAACAAATTGAATACCTTTAATTTAGTGTATATATTTGTAATATTTATGGAAAAATAATTTAAAAATGTAAGAATTTATTGAAAATTTAAGTGTCCCTATTATTTTTCCAGGCCTTTATTTTACATTATTTTTAAGAATTTGGCAGAGCTAGTCAAATGTTTTTATTTTATTAGTTAAACTATTTGAATACCTTTAATTTAGTGTATATATTTTGTAATATTTATGGAAAAATAATTAAAAATATAAGAATATATTGAAAAATTTAAGTGTCCCTATTATTCTTCAAGGCCTTTATTTTACTTTTTTTTTAAGAATTTGGCAGAGCTAGTGAAATATTTTTTTTTTATTAGTTAAACTATTTGAATACCTTTAATTTAGTGTATATATTTTGTAATATTTATGGAAAAATAATTAAAAATATAAGAATATATTGAAAAAAATAAAGTGTCCCTATTATTTTTCCAGGCCTTTTTTTATTA